>OX463235.1:22530509-27530509 GCA_949820135.1 Sylvilagus floridanus
GGGTGAACCAAGGGCAAAGGAAGACCTTTCTCTCTGTCTCTCTCTCACTGTCCACTCTGCCTGTCAAAAAAAAAAAAAAAGAACAAATGTCCCCAGCTCGGGGGAGAGACCCGACGTGTCCCTCCCAAGGAAGCAGGCGTGTACGGCTGAGACAGGTGTCTGCAGAAGCCGGGGTGATGGGAGGAGGAGCACAGGGCTGCCCCCGCCCAGGCACAGGTGGCTCTCGTTTGCTGAGTGCCAGCGGCTGTGCTGAGCGCCTGCACATTTTATCAGCCCCTGGAGGAGGCGGGGACCCTGGGACACCCGCAGAGGGTCCGCGTCGCAGAGCCCTGGTGTGAGCAGTGACAAGTGGGCTTGGAAATACCCAGGAGGACAGGGAAGCCACCACCGTCCACCCTACCCAGCCTGCTAGGCGGTGAGATGGCCGGGCTACCCTAGCACCTCCCACCTGCCACACCCACCGCCTGCAAGTCCAACGGAGTCAGGACCAAAGGGTCTTCCACGTACAGCTACTTCTTGCCCCCTCAGACACACGCCTGTCCAACCCCGCCACCAGCACCCTCTCCAGACACTGCCACGGTCATGTCCTGATGGTTCTCCCCACTACTGTCTGGCCACAGCGGCTCTTCCACAGTTGCATCCGGAAAAGGCATTTGAGACACACCTCACACACGCAAGCACTCTCTACTATGAAACTTCCAGAAGCTCTGTCACCCTTGGGACGGAGACTCCCGGCCACCCACCCTCCGGCCTCTGCATCCCTCCTAGCTCCTCAGAGGCTTTGTGCCTCAGGGTCTTTGCACAGGCTCTCTCCTCTGCCCTGAAGACTCTGTCCTTCCTCTTCACCCGGGCAGTCCTTCTATCTTCAGATGCTCTCCTATCAGTAATTGTTTCCTGAAGCGCCCCCAGCCTCTCCACGGGGTCAGACGCCCCTGCTGTTGGCCCAGCTCCCCCAGCCTCCCCACGGGGTCAGATGCCCCTGCTGTTGGCCCAGGTCCCGTCTCCTTCACAGCAGCTCTCATGGTTGACTTCCACCTGCTTCTGTGTGAGCCACAAATCAACACCTGCTTCTCCCCAGGGAGCAGACACCATGGACCACACGTCCTCACCGCATCCCCAGTGCCTGTCTTATATTGGGCACACAGGAGACCCTCAGTCAGGATTAACTTAATCCTCAGATGAAGGGAGTGAGAGAAAGAATGGCTCCTGGAGAACCTGGGGAGTTCAGTGCTTCCCTGAGTAGCCGTTCAGGGAACGCTGCGGACACACTTGGAAGTTCTGAGTTCACTATCAGCGAGACAGGCACAGCCTCCAGCAGTGGGCAGGAGTGGGGGGACGGGCTGCTCCTCTGCTCCCCCCAGCCCTGGAATAATACCCCCACCTCCACAGCTAGCACTCGCCGGCCAGGCACTCGACACGTGTGCCTCAGTTCCCACAGCAGCCATGCAAAGCCAACATCCTCATCCCCACGGGTGGACGATGCCAAGGCTCTGCCCCAGTGATGACAGCTGGTGAATTTCAGAGCCATGTTCAACCCCAAGATGGATTCCAGCTCACAGGCTCCCTGCAGGAGATTCTCCCACCTCTGGGCCCCTTCAAAATCACACAGTTCATTTTGTGTCCCTTTTGTGTGCAAAAATGATAACACATTCAGACACATGCCACCTGCCCATTCTACAGATGGGCAAACTGAGGCCCAGAGAGCAGAGATGGCTTCACAAGGCCACATGGGGAGATCATCCAGGGGCAGGATAACACCCCAAGTCTCCTGGTGGTCTTAGACCACCAAAGATACTGGTTCTTCCCACCAGGACCTCGACTCCTTTGCCCATTCAGGGTTGGTTCCCACCTCAACCCAAAGGAAGAGGAGGAAGAGTCTGGAAGACTTCCTCGAGCCACCTGTGTGCTGCAGCCCTGTAAGTCAGTGGCTCTCAAATCCAAGTGTCACTGGCAAGCAGCATCAGGACCACCTGGCCCCTTCCCAGACTTTCTTTTTTTTTTTTTTTTTTTTTTAATTTTTTTTTTTTGACAGGCAGAGTGGACAGTGAGAGAGAGAGACAGAGAGAAAGGTCTTCCTTTTGCCGTTGGTTCACCCTCCAATGGCTGCCGCGGTCGGCGCGCTGCGGCCGGCGCACCGCGCTCATCCGATGGCAGGAGCCAGGTGCTAGGTGCTTTTTCCTGGTCTCCCATGGGGTGCAGGGCCCAAGCACTTGGGCCATCCTCCACTTCCCAGACTTTCTAAAGAGAAAACTCCGGAGGTGGGGCCCAGCACTGTGTGTGTGTGTGTGTGTGTGTGTGTGTGTGTGTGTGCATTAAAGATTTTATGTATTTGAAAGGTGGAGTGACAGAGAGAGAGAGAGAGATCTTCCATCTGCTTGTTTGCTCCCCTAAATGACTGCAGTGGCCCCAGCTGGGCAAGGTTGAAGCCAGGAGCCTGGAACTCCATCCAGGTCTCCCACGTGGGTGCAGGGGCCCAAGCACTCGGGCCATCTTCCATTGCGTCAGCAGCATTAGAAGGGAGCTGCATCAGAAGTGGAGTAGCTGGGCCTGGAACCAGGGCTCGGATAGGGGATGCTGGCGCCTCAAGCGACAGCTGTGCAACAACGCCCCAGCAGTCTGTGCATGACACTTCGCCAGGGGATCCTGATACGTGCGCAAACTTAAGAGCCTGTGTTCTAAGCAAAAGCCTTGGAAACAGGGACAAATTAGAGAACAAACTCACACACTGAGGCCCCGCGACCTGTACCTAATTAAGGGCTGCGCTGGCCACGTCCCATGCACAGTCTCCAAAGCCCAGCCAGCTGTATCTGAACTCCAGGAGCCGGGCAGAGCTCCAGGAGTGAGCGGATGAGCCGGGAGAGGCCGTGCCGGGGCCTTCCTCCGCATCACCCCTCTCCTCGTCCCCCAGCGCTCCCTCTGCACAGTTCTTGGCAAGTGTCTGATGACTGTATCTAGGCGACCCGGATGGGTTAAGTTAACCACAGTGATTTGTCACGCATTACAGAGCAGCCGATACCCCCGAGGCCAGCTGCACCATGAGCTCAGTGAGCAATAGCGCTGTCTGTGCCTGCGTGTGGACGTGGGATGGGGGCCGTGGGCAGAGGCGGGAGGGGAAGGCAGGCCAGCTGTCCTTCCGGAACTCGGGTTCTGTAGCCTTCTCGCCTCTAACTGCAGCTTTATGGTTACCACATCAGCGTCCTCCTGAGCAAAGTCCAGGGAGGCCCCTGGCACTGGCCCTCTGGGTTCGAGGGAGGCAAACAGGAAAGCAGAGCCTGTACCCATTTCTCGGAGTCCTGGGGGGTGAGCGAGGGCCTCGGGGGGAGCCTGTCACTCACAAGCCTTTCTCCCAACCCTGGTGTCCTCTTCAACACCACGCGTGGCGTCCTGCAGCCAAAAGGGGCCAGACTGCCACACTGTCCCTTCCTCAAGATCAGTCAGAGTCCTTTGGGTGGCAGGTAGCAAAACACAATAACAAAATAAACATGCCTCAATTTCTTATCTCATTTTATCAAAAGGAATTCTGGAAAAAGTGCAATTCTGGGTCTGGTTACTTTGGCAGCCAACAGAATCTCCAGCATGCTGGCTCCTCCCTCTTTCCACTCTGCCAGGCCTGGTGGTTAGCTTCCTTCTCAGGCTGAACCCCTTAGTAACAAAATGGCTGCATCTTCTTCAGGCCACAGAAGATGGCCCGAGTGCTTGGGCCCCTGCACCCACATGGGAGACCTGGATGGAGTTCCAGGCTCCTGGCTTCAACCTTGCCCAGCCGGGACCACTGCAGTCATTTAGGGGAGCAAACAAGCAGATGGAAGATCTCTCTCTCTCTCTCTCTCTCTTTCTCTCTCTCTGTCTCTCTCTGTCACTCCACCTTTCACACACATTCACCAAATGAAGTAGTGACCAGAGGCAATGCGAGAGGAAGCTCTTTCTTTCTCCCCCCTACCTTTTTTTTCAGCCAGAGTTAGAGACAGAGACAGAGAGAGAGAGAGAGAGAGAGAGAGAGAGAGAGATCTTCCATCCACTGGTTCACTCCCAGATGGCCACAATGGCCAGCACGGGGCCAGGCCGAAACCAGGAGCTTCTTCTAGGTCTCCCACGTGTGTGGCAGGGGCCCAAGCATTTAGCCCATCTTCTGCTGTTTTCCCAGGCCATTAGCAGGGAGCTGGTTCAGAAGTAGAACATCCAGGACTTGAACCAGTGCTCACTTGGGATGCTGGCACTGTAGCCAGCGGCTCTACCTGTTATGCCACAATGCTGGCCCCTCTCCCCATCTTTTAAAAGATTTCATTACACTGATGCTCAAACAAGCACAGAAGACAGAAGAGAATGAAGCCCACTCCTCCAAGTACTCATCACCCAGTTTCCATCCCTGATCACAGGGCCAGCCTTGTGTCATTTCTTCCCTTTTCCTGCCATACCCTGGGTTGTTTTAAAACTAATCCCAGAAGCACTCCACACAGCAGACTCCTAGAATGACATTTGCTGTAAATAACACTCTGACCTCAGAATCAACCCTTAAGGCTTCCTGGTCTGGCTGAAAGACCTGCAAGAGAATTTCAGGCATGGAAAGCCAAGGCTCTGTGGCAAAAAAATATGCTACACGGAGGATCTCTGTGAGACCTCAGTGGAAAGAAAGAGTCATCAAAGAAGGATGTACTCTTCTCTGAAGGGAGGAGAGAACACCCACTTTGCTTATGGCTGTGTCCAAACACCGATCGAGTCTATGGTCACAAAAGGTTTCCATAGCCCTGGTAGTCCATGGCAAGAGCCTCGGGTGATCACTGACGTCATAAATTAGAGTGTTAATGGTTAAAGGAACTACGGAAGTCACTGTGCACTTCCTCCTCATGTAGGACCTCTGTCTCTAATGAGTTGTACTATGAGAATCGACTGCAAATTTTGTTCCCAAACTGTACTCTATATGTTGTGTGAGTGCATGGGTGCAAACTGTTGAAATCTATGCTAATCATGGAGTTGGTCCTCTGTATATAAAATCAAATTAAAAAATGAACCATAATGAAGAAGGAGATGGGAGAGGGAGAGGGAGGTGGGATGGGAGTTGGGTGGGGGGAGGGTGAGTATGGGGGAAAGAACCACTGTATCCCAGACTGCACTTCCCATTTAGAATCAGTAACTAGCAGATACAGACTCTTCTTCAAAAGCAACATCAAAACAACATCCATGACAAAAACCACAATGTCTATGTCACACTTAACAAATATTTTTCACAGGGACCCCTTAAAGTCACACAAGCCAGCCCGGCAGGTCTCCCCAGCTGCCCCACCACATCTATCTTGTCTCATTTTGAATCAGGATCCAAACCAAGTCTACACAGGGCATGGGGATGCTGTGTCTCAGGCAGTGGGTGAACTCCCCCTGGAGCCAGCCCCAGCCCCTGCCTGCACGGGAACCCAGCCACCTCCACTGTTTATGTGTGCTGGGGTTCACGTCATGCTATGGAAACAGCACAGCTGCAAAGCCCAAAGTGTTGACCACGTGGCCTCTACAGAAAACATTTTCCAGCCCCTGATCTAAAGCGCCCCCTCCCATTCATTACCCCAGGGTTTTTTGCTTGCTTGTTTGGTTTTGGTTGGTGTTTCAGCTAGATAAACCAGGACATCTGTCCTATAGAATTTCCCATACTCCTGTGCCTCTTTCCAAGGACAAGGTGAACCTCAGAGGCCCTGGAGGCAAAGTTTGCTCTTACGCGTCAGGGTCAGCCCATCTGACGAGGGGTGAGATTCCTCTCAGGAAGCACGAGGCTGCCCACGGGAAGATGAACCGAGCTGGGCTCCCATGGGAGGGCAGGAAAGGGAGGGGACAGTTACAGGGAGGGAAACCAAGGGTGATTCCAGCCTCCCCAAGGAATGCTGGGCTGGCCGAGCCTCCCTTGGCTCTACACACTCAGAGCCCTCCATCCCAGGACACTTCCTGTCTCATCTTCCAAGTCAGGTTCTGTGGTGGAATGAGAAGGCCATGCCAAGGTGGCCGCTGGCAAGCGAGTGTCAGTTACCCAGGAGTGGCTTCAGAAACCCCCCTGGGAAACCCCCTGGGAAACCACCTGGCAACAGGCTGTGATTGGATGGCTTTGGATACTGCCTGGCAACAGACTGTGATTGGTTAGGGATTAAACCCGCCCTTGACCAGATTGGCTGCCTTGGCTATTTAAGCATCTGCATCAATTGAAATAAAGGAGTCTACAGACTGCTCACCTCTGGCCCACTTTCACCCGACTCCCAGGGTGTGTGTGGTGACTCCGCGCCTCTTGCCCCCACCACGCTCCTCCTCTCAGAACGAATCCACAGCAACAGGACTCCACATGTGACAAACCTGGACACGACTCATCTCCAGCTCTGTGCTGGACATCACAGGTGCACAGGTGGCCAGAGCAGCCACTTCATGGGAAGGGATGGCTATTGCAGGGCGGGGTGACGTGCGGGGACAGGACACAGTGCTGGATGAGAAATGCTTCCTGGAGGAAGTGTATTGCAGCAGAGACCTGAGGATGATCAGGGAACAGCTGATAAGAGGGGGAGGTCTCAGCACGGAGAGCCACGGGCTTGTGGAAGAAACCAGAAGGAGGCCAGGGGCCAAGGGGCTGCAGGGGGTGGTGCGGCCAGAGCCTGAAAGACCCCATTCGGAGCCCTGGCCCATTTGGGGAGCTCTCAGCAGTCACCAGAAGGCTCCTTGAGGGCAGGAGTGGTGTGGAGATTTGGAAAGCTTGTGCGATGTAAAACCTCTTCTCAGGGCAGACTTTGGCATAGCAGATGCCTCACCACTCAGCATGGCAGCATCCAGGCTAGAGTACCTGGTCTGAATCTACCTGCTCCCTTCCGACCCCGGGAGGCCACCCCCTGGGAGCACTTGGGCCCCTGCCACCCATGTGGGAGCCCCGGATAGAGCTCCAGGCTCCTAGTTTCCCACCTGGCCCAGCCAAAGCCATTGCAGGCATTTGGGGAGCGAACCAGCAGATGGAAAATCTCTCTGTCTCTCTCCCCCCTCTCTCTAATAAAATGAAAATGAATGCATAAGTAAATAAAATGTTAAACCTCACTTGCACTGAGGCACTGCAGTCAACCAGGGCTGTGTGTGGCTGTGCTGAGAGCTAGCAGGGATGAAGCTGTTAAGACAGAGTGGGAGGACTGGGGCCGGCACTGTGGCATAATGGGTTAAAGCCCCAGCCTGAAGGTTGACATCCCATATGGGCACCAGTTCGAGTCCTAACTGCTCCTCTTCCAATCCAGTTCTCTGCTATGGCCTGGGAAAGCAGTAGAAGATGGCCCAAGCCCTTGGGCCCCTGTATCCACGTGGGAGACCCAGAAGAAGCTCCTGGCTCCTGGCTTCAGATTGCTCAGCTCTGGCTGTTGAGGCCATTTGGGGAGTAAACCAGCAGAATGGAAGACCTCTCTCTCTCTCTCTCTCTCTCTCTTTCTCTCTCTCTGGCTCTACCTCTCTCTGTACTCTTTAAAAGAAATATAATATATATTAAAAAAAAAAGTGAGAGGGGCCAGCACTGTGGCATAGTGGGTAAAGCTGCTGTCTGTGATGCCAGCATCCCATATAAATGCTAGATCAAGCCCCAGCTGCTCCACTTCCTATCTAGCTCCCTGCTAATGGCCTGGGGAGAGCAGTGGAGGAAGGCCCAAGTGTTTGGGCCCCCGCCAACCCTGTGGGAGACCCAGAAGAAGCTCCTAGCTCCAGGCTTCAGCCTGGGCCAGCCCTGGCCATTACAGCCATTTGGGGAGTGAATCAGCAAATTCTCTCTTTGTATCTCTCTCTCCCCCTCTCTCTCTCTCTCTGTAACTCTTTCAAAATAATAAATCTTAAAAAAAAAAAAAAACAAAGAGTAGGAAGTGTGCCTATAACAGTGTCCTGCCTTCTTAAAAGACAGCAAATATGTATTAAAGTCCATGTCTTCATTTTGCAGCTGTATATGTAATTTCTATTTTAGTATTTATATAACGCTATGCATTTCATTATGTACTATATAGAATCATATACTACCATATAGTAATATATTAGTAATTGAATATAAAGCATATGCTATCATTAGGTGTACACATATAAGTTATATATCAACATAAAATGTAACAACAAATAATCTGATCATGCTACATTTTGCCGATCCATAGGAAACGGCTGTGCCGAGGCCTGCTTTGGAAGAACTGGAACTAGGATCTTCTGTGCTGCATATTTCAGGGCAGTGGGGAAGCAGCCCTGAAACAGCACCTCGGGGGTTGTTTCCTGTCTGTCCACGCCAGTCTAGCACCAAGAGGTGCCCCAGGCCATGACCCCCTGTGGAAAACAAGCACAGGAATACACACGCCCTGCGGGGAGGGGCACGAGGACCGCAGCCTGGCCCACGTCCAGAGGCTCCGTAAGACCCAGGGCCCAGGGAGGGCTGCGGTGCCAGCGCTGCCCTCTCTCGGGCCTGAGTGGCTGGGAGGACCCCACGTGCAGCAGCTGCTGCAAACACAGGCCGGCCAGGTGGGCACCTGCCCTCTTCAGCACTGGGGGAGGCAGCGACGGCCACGTGCAGTCCTGGGGACTCGCTTTCACAAGCCTGACCTCAGATGGCCAGAAGTCACAAGCTGCCATCTGTGTGTCCTCTAAAGGGTCTAAAGGGACAGATGCCTTGGGGGCCGGCGCTGTGGCCCACTTGGTTAATCCTCCGCCTGTGGTGCTGGTATCCCATATGGGTGCTGGGTTCTTGTCCCCTTCCAGTCCAGCTCTCTGCTGTGGCCTGGGAGGGCAGTGGAGGATGGCCCAGGTGCTTGGGCCCCTGCTTCCGCATGGGAGACCAGGAGGAAGCACCTGGCTCCTGGCTTCAGATCAGCGCAGCGCTGTCCTTGGCAGCCATTTGGGGAGTGAACCAACGGAAGGAAGACCTTTCTCTCTCTGTCTCTCTCTCTCACTGTCTATAACTCTACCTGTCAAATAAAAATAATTAAATTAAAAAAAAAAAAGGGACAGCCGTCTTTACTCGCTAGCCATGGACACTGATTGAGCACCTGCTGTATGCTGTATGACTGGCACTGGGGAACATGCCACTCAGACCCCAGCAGACAGTCTGCTCCCACTCTCTAACCGGCAGTCCAGTTCAGATGCCTTGAACGTCCACCTGCCCATGACACACCAAGCGGCAATGGTGGCGTGCAATATGACGTCCACTGTTCGCTGGGAGTCGGGGCCGTGGCCAACCAGCTGGCTGCTCTCGGCAGCCTCTCCGCGCCCTGCATTGCAGCCGTGAGTGGGCAGATGAACTAGCCTCTGCGTCCTCGGAGCCCTGAGGGGCCGTGACTCAGCCCCCAGGCCTCGTCCAGCCTGGGATTCCTTCCCCCCGCCTCCCGCATCCACCTGGCCAGCTAGGAGAATGCCTCCCAGTCCTTGCCCAGCGGTCCCTTCCTCCCTCAAACTGTGGTGGGCACAGATGCAGCTGCTGTCCCCCACCAGCCAGCACTCGGTGCTCCCGCGTCTGCCCCGTGTCCGTTCCTTGGCTACAGGCTGCTCTGACGCTGCCAGTGCTATTACTCGCAGGCTGACAATGGCAGCCAGACGGTCTCCCTTGCTTCCTGTGCAGCACAGACCAGGGCTCCATGAGCATCTGGGGAATCGATGGACGAGTGCACGAGGGAACTCTGGACAGTTCCTGAAGCCTGGCACAGCGCCAGGAGACCCCTGACACGTCTCGTCAAAGCGTTCCCTATGCTTTCTCTCAGACGGGTCCCTCTGGTCCTCACACTAAGCCCAGAGCCAATGTCCACTAAATGTGTGTTGCGCTGGACGTGCTGAGATGTGAACCCTCCCCCAGCTCTCCAGGCTGGGCGAACAAGCTCTCCAAGGGGACAAAGGATTCCTCTAAGACTCTGAATGGTCATGAAGTGCATGTGGACTAGGGGTTAGGTCAGGGTAGGCCGCCTACACTGGCTCTAGTGTGGGGACCTCCTAGCCAGGCTCTGGGAGGCGGGGCAGCACTGGCACAGAATACCCAGCCCGCCCAGTCAGTGCTCCCGAGAGAATCGTCCCCACCATGGTCGAGGGACCCAGGCTTAAGCAGAAAGGCCCCCAGGGAGAGACCCCATCCCACCACACAGTAACAGGCAGAGCGATACACTGGTAGAGCCGAGCGTGGGCCACGCTGGCTACTAGGAGGCAGCTCACCCTCCCCCCGAAGGGCTGGCTGTGCCCCTGGTACAGGGAGAACATCTTTCCCCGGGACACACCATCAGGTAAACTCAATTTTGCTGTCTTGATTCAAGCAATCCACGCCCAGTAAGAATGGTTCCCCACTGTACAGACAAGACAGACTGAAGTTTGGGGAAGTTAAATAACCAGTTCAAGGTCACACAGCTAGTAAGTGGCACAGCTGGGATGGGAGTCAGCTCATCAGACACCAAAATCCACCCTCCCTGTGCTCTGGTGGGGTCTGCAAACAGGCAGCTTGTCAGTTCTCGCCACGCTGCGAGCTGCGAGGCCTGCCACAGAGCCACGACGGGGCTGGCCCAGAGCCCGGGCTCAGGAGGGACACTAGGTGCAGAAGTCCTGTGCTCGGGGCAGAAATGGCCCTGCAGCCAGAGCAGGATGTAAGACAGGGCATCATGGGCCTTCGAGGTCAA
This sequence comes from Sylvilagus floridanus, assembly GCA_949820135.1. NCBI lineage: Eukaryota > Metazoa > Chordata > Mammalia > Lagomorpha > Leporidae > Sylvilagus > Sylvilagus floridanus. The sequence goes on from OX463235.1 coordinate 22,541,123, forward strand.
GCCTCGGGAAGTAAGTGGGACTCAACAGCCATCTTCTCACCCAGCAGCTGACTGTAACAGCCCACGTGGCCACCGTGAGTCACCACCCACCACAGGCACTGCTGTGCTTTTTATAACCCCGAGCAGCTGAGCCCGGCCGGTCCTCCAGCCGCCCCACATCCACAGCCCTGAAGACCCCGGGGATGGTTCTGGGCAGGATCTCCGGGTCAGTTGGCCAAGTCCACGCTGGGAAGCTGCGAGGTGGTGGGGTGGGAACCAGGACAGAAGTTCCTCCCTAGAGCCCCTGACTCAGGCACCAGATGACTCCCCAGGAGCAGGGCAGCTGAGCGGAGGCCTTGGGTAGAGCATGACAGCCACAGAAGACAAGGTTACGGAGAGAGCAAAGTGCACGGAGAATGACAGTACAGTGAGGCCCAAATCTGGAGGGAGCTAATCAGACTCCAGATTGCACGTTACAAGACCCAAAACCAGCACCTTGGGCTGTCACTTCCCAGAACCCACCCCGACGGGGCAAGAGGACGCCTCCTCCCATTTGGAAGCAATGACCTCACTGAATTTCTAAACAGGTCCACACGCCCCAGCCCCAGGACCAAGAGAGCAGCTGAGATCGCTATTCTCTCTCTCTCTCTCTCTCTCTCTCTCTCTCTCTCTCTCTCTCTCTCTGCCACCACTGCAAATGACCTAAGCTAACCACTAACTACATAAGGTTTGAGCACCTGGGAGGCAGGGGGCAAGACATTTACAGGGGGCCACTGTTTTGCAGGCAGCTCCTGCAGGAGACCCCAACAGACCAGACCAGACATCAAAATGGAGTCACTCACGCCAAAGTTCCATATCATCAAAGACCGCCCCCCCACACCAGAAACCACGAGAAATAACATTCCCCAACTCCCCCAAAAGGCCAGCCTGATCAGTCTGGCGGTGCAGTATCCTCTGCCTCGCATTCTTATGCTACTTAATCCTCAAAAACGAACCTCAAATTACCTGATGTGAACCCACCAGATTTTCTATTGTTCTGCCTTCCTGCTCCGGCCTTAAATGGAAAGCAACGTTGAAATGACTGATTCAGAGGCCACAGTGGTGTAGCAGGTGAAGCCACCGCCTGCGACACCAGCATCCCATACGGGCGGCTGATTTGGGTCCCGCTGCTCCATTTCTGATCCAGTTCCCAGCTCATGGCCTGGGAAAGCAGCGAAGGATGGCCCCGGTGCTTGGGCCCCTGCACCCACGTGGGAGACCAGAAGAAGCTCCTGACCTCTGGCTTCAGACTGGCCCAGCTCCAGCCGTTGCAGTCATTTGGGAAGTGAGCCAGTAGATGGAGGACCTTTCTCTCTGTGTCTCTCTCTGCAGCTCTGCCTTTCAAATAAATAAACCTTTTTAAAAGTAAGCAGAAAAAATAGAATAAGGGACACAGACTATATGAGGTGACAACAGCTGAGATTTTTCCAGAATATTGAACACCACTCTCAGCTGCTCTGCATCCCACACTCACCCTGCAGCCGCCAAGGAGCCGACCCCAGGCACGTTCCCCCAGCAGGTGGAGGTGTTGGACAGGGGGCTGGGTATGGTTGAGACAGGGGTGCTAAGCATGCACACAGGTTGAGAGGAGGGAAGGAGACCAGAGAGGGAGACCTGCCTCTCCCACTCCCTAGCGGCCCCTGCCTGTACCCCATGGTTGCCCTCCTGCTGCTGCCCCCATCCACCCTGCTACATGCTCACATGGTTGTGTCCAGCTCACGGATGACCAGGGAGGGTGTGGACGTAAGCCTCTACCACTCGGGTTCCTTCCCAGTAGATACACGTGGGATCCTTCCCAGTGGACACATACAGGTTCCTATGTCCCTGTGGCACCCACACCCAGTGTGAAAACCGCCTGCCACAGGGCACCTCACAGCACCTGCCCCTGGTACTCACCCACTGGTAAGCCCCGGGATCCAGGTCTCATGAGAAAGTGGCCAAGGATGAGATTGCTGGCATCTCTCATGATGGCGGGGTAAGGCTGGACACGAGCCCCATGCCATGGGCCGGCATGAGGGCAGCTGTGCTGGGCCGTTCCATGGCTGCCAATTTCATGGCCCACAACATGTGCCGTTGCCCACACAGCTTCACACGCACTTGGCAGAGTGGGGCTTTACAGGGGAGTGGGCACAGAGGTGAAACCTGCAGGGCAGGGGGAGAGGTCTGGATGAGCACAGGTCAGGAGGAAGGAGAAGCCATAGAGACCAAGACACGGGCAGGGACAGCGAGAGCCCCCACAGCGCCACCCAGACGCCTGGCCTGGAGTCCCAAGGAGCCACAAAGTACCTGTGGTGAGCTCACCTCTCTGGATGAGAAGGCAGGGGTGCAGGAGTCTCCCTGCGATGTGGGTGACTGCTCTGAACCTCCTTCGTAGAGGAAGGCACCCTGTGTTCCCGGGATGTCCCTAACTCTTCCAACCCAGAGGAGTGACGCTTATCCCCATGCCCTAACCGCCATGACCAAAGACTACCTTCTCCCCACCCTAAGTTCTGCCAGCACCTTGGGAAAGCTGATGAGCGCAACAAAGCCATCCCAGGGGCCACGGCCCCCGCAATCTCCCCTCTCTATCAGTGCCCCGCTCCCCTTCCCCTCCCGCTCCCATGGCTACACCTGCCCACAGCACTTAACCAAACTTTCCTGGCTGCTCGGGAATTACAGGATTCAGTCATGGCCCGGCAAGCAAGCGGACAGCTGGACACCATGCACAGAGAGCCCCACACTTACCCACCTAGGGAGGCCCCACTCACCACCCCAGCCCCACCTGGAGCCCAGCCACACTGTGCTCCTCACTGCCCACCTCCGATCTCCTCCAGGAGCAGTCACACGTGTCTCCAAAGAACGATTTTAAGGTATGTTTGTTATTTACTTTTAACAATAAATCTGTCTATACTAAAAAAAAAAAAAAAAAAAAAAAAAGTTTTCCAACTATCCCAGACCAAAACAAACGCCGCTGCCTGTACACTTAAAATGACGTTTACTCACATTTCTTTTTCTGACAAGTAATGACCCACACCCAGCTTTCCTTACTTTTTATCCTAAAACCTGTATCCCTCCCATGCCTACCAGTACCTGTAACCCACATCTGTTCAGAGTTGACTTTTTAAAAATTTCGGGGCATCTCTTGACAACATTCAAACATAAAAGGACTGAATACCTCCCTTTTAGACTGAGAAGCGGAGGGTAAAATAACACACTCGTTCCACGGACAAGCCACACGGCACCCAGCCTAGGACCTGACAGACCCCTGTTCTCTCTCAGTGCGCATGCTCCAGCAGCTGCTCACCCCTCCCCAGTGCGCATGCTTTAGCAGCTGTTCCCCTCCCCCACACACACACAATGCGCATGCTCCAGCAGCTGGGTTCCCACCCCAGTGCGCATGTGCCAGCAGCTCCCACCCTTTCCTCCTGGAGAAATAGCCACTACAAAAGGGTGTCATCTTTTTTCTTTTAATAGTTGTGGTTAATTTATTCCTGATAGTTCGCAAATCTGAAAGTCATGATCAGAGTGCGTAAGGAGGATAATGCAACAAACAAGCTAATTTGGTTTGTATATGTAGCGTGAAAAAGAAAATTCTAAAACCATTCCCAAAACCTTGTGGTAAAATGTCAGGACCATGGTTAAGCCTTTTTGCAAAAGAGCCAGTGAGTACTGTGTCTGCTGTATGCAGTTAGATATGTAACATAATCCCGAGACATAACACAAGCATCCGCTAAGAACAGGCTGATGCTTCCAGCGAGCAGAGCTCTCGGGTCCGTCTGCAGTAAGCAGAGACCTGAGTGTTGTCAAACTGCCGCGGCGGGATGCGCACCTGTTCTGGCTTGGGAAGGCCTGCCTCCCTTCCACCTGAAGGTCTAGTCTTGAGTCTGGGCACCCAGAGCTGACCTCCTCCCTCTGCAGTGAGGACCCCACACACACACACACACAGCCGCACCCCTGCCAATGTTTGCACCCCGGAGCCTGCCAGTTCCTAGGGCACTTCCATGGGCCCCAGCTTTGACCCTCACTGCAGCCCTGGGTATGGACAGGACGAGAAGTGGACACCGGGAGCGGTCCGGTGCCTGCATGGATCAGCACAGCCTGGACACCAGCTCTCCTGTTCCCTGGCCAGCAGCACCTCGTTCGCTTCATGAGAGTCCTGCTCCCAGGAAGCTCCAGGGCCACACACAGGCTGTGTCCGCCCCAGCTCTGCTTCCTGGCGACTATACAACCTGTCTCACTTCCCTCAACTGCAGAATGGGTTCCCGGACCACACAGTGCTCAGGCAAGAACTGCTTCTGGCACTTCACCCCAAGTGCTCTAAGTGGTTAAGGAAAGGGTTCTGGATGCAGCCAATCGGAGCTCAAATCCCAGCTATGTGACCTTATGTAGGCTTCAAGATTAAACGAGATAATGCACACTGGGTGTTTAACACAGTGTCTGCCCCCCAGTAGATGCTCTAAATATCATTTTAAAATTGTAACTGTTGGAGCTGGCACTGTACATTAAGCCTCCACTGCAGTGCCAGCATCCCATATGCGCGTCAGTTCGAGTCCCAGCTCCTCCACTTCTGATTCAGCTCTCTGCGAACATGCTGGGGAAAGCAACAGAAAATGACCCAACTACCTGCACCCCTGCGACCCACGTGGGAGACCTGGATGGAGTTCCAGGGCCCTGGCTTCAGCTTGGCTGGCTCTGGCTGCTGTGGGCATTTGGAGAGCAAACCCGTAGATGGAAGATCTCTCTCTCTCTCTCTCTCTCTCTCTCTCTCTCTCTCTCTAAATCTGCCTTTCAAGTAACCTTTTGTGGATGTGCTGAATGCCACAGTATTTTACATTTTAGAAGAGTGAATTTTATGATATGCAAATCTCAATTTAAAAAACAAAAAATCACTTATTTCCTAACTATAGGTTTATTCTAATTTTTAAATGTTTCCATGTTAGTTTTGGCAAGCTATTGTTTTAAGGAAATGTATTAATTTATCTAAATTGTCAAATTTCTTGGCATAAAATTGCTCATCATGATTTTTTTAATGAATATAGGCTCTGTAGTAATGTCTCCTTTTTCGTTTTTTGGTATTGCTAATTTGTGCCTCCTCTCCATTTATATCTTACAAAGGGTTAATGTTGTATTTGTTATTTTTAAAAACAACTGTGGTGTTGTTGATTTTCTTCATAGCATATTTGCTTTCTGTTTCATTAAATTCTGCTTTTTCTGTTACTTCCTCCACTGTTTGGATTTAATCCGTTTTTCCTTTTTTACATATTTAGATGGATACGCTGATTTATATAGATATTAAAGAGAGGAAACACAATTGTCTCCCTACCCTTCATAGTTCTTAGTTGGGGCAGATCCTCAAAACAAAAGACAGGTTGGCAAGAGGGTAACAAACAGAAGTTTAATAGCGTGTGTACCTCCTGCATTCATGAGCTATCCAGGAGACATTACTAACTCTCAAAGAGGTGCCTCGAGTTCCGGCTTGACCATCATCTTCAACTGAAACAAAGAAGGAAGGCTGTGGAGAAGGCCAGGGGAGAGCGGTGACCTGGGTCGGTGCAGTGCCGCAGGGGAGCTGCGTTCTGCAGGGTTAAGTCAGCGCCTTCTCTGACGTCAGCCATCCTGGGGTTGAGCAGCAGACACTGGAACAAGTGGAGTCTTTTATAGACTCACACTTCTCTTACAAGAGGATAATTTCTGTTCTGTTTTTAGAGCTTCTCCTGTGTCTGTAGTTTCTCAAAATAATCAGCCCAAAATAATCCTTATGCTTAAAGAGGCGTATTTTGGGCTGGCATAGTCTGGCCTCCCACAATGTTAAATCCTTCTCCTTTGCTATGTGCATTTAATACGATAAATTTACCTCTAAGCATGACACTAGTTGCACCCAAGTCGTGTGGTATGTTATGTATTTATCATTCAGGCAAAGTTATCTTCTGACTTTTTCTTCACTTTGGGAGTTATTTTGAATCATACTAATAATTTCCAAATATTTTAATATTTTGTGTTTGATTCTTGTTATTTATTTCTTGTTTAATCCACGGAGTAATAGAATATTCTGTGTCACTTTTTAACCCATTAACATTTTGGGCACTGAATTTGTGACTCGGTACATGGCCAATTTAGAGAACTGCTCAGTGTCCCCTTGAAAAAGAAAGTGTGTTTCTTTGACACGCGGGTGAAACGTCCTACGTATATCACTTGGGTCAATTTCTAATTGTGCTGTTAAAATCTTTCACATCGTTACTGATGTTATTGTTGTCTACTAGCTTCATCAGAGGAGTGAGTGCTTTTTCACTATGACTGTGTGTATTCTGTCCCATTGTTCTCGTTTTCTCCTTGAACACCTCATTTATACATGGGTTGGATCTTCTCTATTTTCTGTATCTATCACTTTCATATCTTTTTTCCTATTCTCTAGTTATTATGATTTTTTTAAATTTTCCTATTTTTTCATCTTTCATTTCTGTTAACATTATTTATATTAATTATTCACTCTAAGCATTTTCATTTCTGAAATGGTTTTTGACTTTCAGAAATGTTTTTCTTTACTAAATAATATGCAAACTTCATTCAGATTTTCTTTTTACCTAATTATCTAATTTCTTAGTGTTTACAATCTTGACTTACACTGTGGTTTCACAGATTCTGTCATTTTAAAAAGCTACTTTACTTCATTTTGAGATGGTAAGTTAGGGCCAGGCATTGTGGTGCGGCCGATTAAAACAATGCTTGGGAAGCCTGCATCCCATATGCAACTGGTTCAAGTCCTGCCTATTCCTCTTTCTATCCAGCTCCCTGCTAATGCACCCTGGAGGCAGATGATGGCCCAAGTACTTGGGCTTCTGACACACAACTGGATGGAATTCCTGGCTCCTGGCTCCTGGCTTTGGCCTGGCCCAGCCCTGTCAGTTGTGGTCATGTGAGGACTGAACCTTTGAAGATCTATTTTCTCTCTCTCCCACCCTATCTACTTTTCAGATGTTTTAAGGAAACATTGTTAAAAGTTCTCATTGGGCTTGTTGGCATCTTTCTAGAGACCCTTATGGTCTGACGAGCTGTTCTGATGCTCCGTAGTCTCTCTCTTGTAAGAAAACCTGAATGGTGCTAACTCTCTTCTCTGCAGTCCTTCCTGGTGCCCCTGTTTACGTGAGACGGGATTTCCTGTATTCCTCCATGGGGAAAACGGGCAAGGGTTTCTCAGCCGAGAGTCGTGACGCCAGGGCTCCCTCCCCGGCGGCCACCGAGGAGTCTGAGGCGGCTTCCTCGGTTCCCCTCCCCGACTTCTGCTGCACCTTCTCTTTGCCGGGCCCCCCACTGTCCTGTTCAGCTCAGAGTCTACCCCAGCCATTTCTCCCCAGTGTGGGGCTTTTCCCTAGATGGGATCCTTGGCTGGTGAGTTTCAAGAGAAGGAGATTCCCTGGGTTGTTGGGACGTTAAACGTTCATGATAATTATGAAGCACTTTAAAAAGTGCATGAGTGAGCTGTAATTACAATGACTATTATTTTGCCTACACACCAGTGCTATCCATGAGCTCCGCTGTTTCCTGCAGGTGTGCAGCCCTTCTTGGCCTCTGTGCCATTGCTCCAGTGCTTCGCTCTGAAAACCCAGCAGTCGCTTCCACCTACCCCTCTTTTTTTAATTTTTCTTTTTAAGATTTATTTATTTATTTGAAAAGCAGAACTACAGAGAGGCAGAGACAGAGGGAGAGACAGAGAAAGGTCTTCCCTCCACTGGTTAACTCCCCAGTTGGCAGCAATGGCTGGAGTTGTGCCGATCCAAAGCCAGGAGCCAGGGGCTTCTTCCAGGTCTCCATGTGGGTGCAGAAGCCCAAGCACTTGGGCCAGCTTCCTCTGCTTTCCCAGGCCACAGCAGAGAGTGGGACCAGAAGTGGAGCAGCCAGGACTCGAACCAGCGCCCACATGGGATGCTGGCACTATAGGCACCAGCCCCCAACCTACCCAGCTCAAAATCACTGCTCCCTACCCTGGACCACTGTATCTCTTCATTATTGAACTGCACATTCTAAGTCATCATTAGATATGCTAATGGCCTTTTTGTTTTTTAATTTGAAAGGCAAGGCAACAGAGGGAGAGATCTTCCATGTGCTGGTCCACTCCCCAAATGTCTACCAGAACTAGACCAATCCAAAGCCAGGAGCCACAGACTCCATTTGGATCTCCCATATGGGTGGCAGAAACCCAAATACTTCAGCCATCACCTGCTACCTCTGGGAAGCTGAATCAAGCAGAGGTGGGACTCAGTCCCAGGCATTCTGGTCTGGACTGTGGGCGTCCCAAGTGCCAGCCTAACCACTGGACCACAATGCCCACCCAACGACCTGATTTTATTTAAATCCTTGCTCTAACGCCAAGCCCTTTTACACACTGGTTCATTTAGTCTCCACGGCAACACTGAGTTACTGGTCTTGCTGATGGTGCAATTATTAGTCTTAGTTTACAGCCGAGGACACCAAGGCTTCCAGAGGTGAGATACTCATCCAAGGAAGGTTTTTAGTTGTAAGTTGTAAGCAGGGGTTCTGGCCAGGCAGACTGGTTCCCAGAACTCTGAGCTCCATCACTGGTGCTGAAACCTCTATGGGTTGTAGCCTCCTGCAGGGACACAAGCTTGTCTTAGGCATCGTCGCAGCCTTCTCTGTAGTCATAGGTACCTGGCACGTGGCGGGTGCTCACTGAAGACCACCAGCGAGCAGCGAGCCAGATGAGCACACACACAGCACGCAGTGCCTGGCAAGTGCAGGGAGCTCAGGGGTTTCTAGCTGAGAGGCAGATGGAAAAGTCTCAGGCGCTGCGAGCGGTCAAGTTCTTCCAAGGAGCCGTTAGTCAGACTCTTACTCAGAATTTCTTTTATTTTTTTTTCTTTCCATTCAGATTTGAACTCAGGGAGGCATTTATATTTTCACAAGCCTTGGCCACAGGCAAGCCATGAAAAAACACCCAGGCCATGGCCAAGCATGGCTGGCTGGGCAGACCCAAGCTATTAAGCTAACGGGCCCACACGGTACCAGCTCTCACAGAGGAGTCCCAGACCTCCTGTTCTCCAGCAGGCACAGAAAGTCAGGAGCTCATGGGTGAGGCAGCAAGGCAGCTTTTCCAGATGCTGAAATTGCTCTTGAATGCATTAAGCAGCAGAGTGGGCTGGGCTCCGGGGAGGGCACTGGCCTCAAGCAGGCAGCCTGGGCTCGGTCCCTGCTCGGCCACTTGCTGGCTTTCTAACATCGGGAAAGTACTTCCTGCTGGCTCCCGGGGGGACTTTTATTAAAAAAAGAAAAACAGAACAGCGTCCTGCCTGTGCCGTAACATTGTTAGGCATAGACAGGATAATGTAGGTGAAACTCTGTGTGAGCTCTCCACAGAAGCAAGAGGGTGAGTGAGTTGCGGAAGCCAAACGGGAAGGTGGGGCTGCCGTTTTTCTTTCTGTCGTTGCTGCCAGTGGTAGAATTTCACTCTTTTTTATAGCTGAGTAATACGCCACGGTGTATATAGACCACATTTTCTTTATCCACTCATCTAACGATGGACACCTTGGTTGACTCCCGATCTGGCTCTTGTGGACAGTGCTAACCGTGCTGCTGTACACGTGGTGGTGCAGGGATCTCTTGGGTTCCATGGTGTTCGAGTCATCTGGGTACAGACCCAGCAGTGGGATTGCTGGATCATAGTCTATTTGTAGTTGGTTAAGAAATCTCCACACTTTTCCACAGTGGCTGCACTAACTTGCATTTCCCTCGAACACCATGTAAGTGTCCCCCTTCTCCACATCCTTACCAGCATCTGCAACTCTTGCTCTTGGGTCTTAGCCATTCTGACAGGAGTGAGGTGACAGCTCACTGTGGTTCTCATTTGCATTTCCCTGATGGCCAGTGATGCTGAGCATTTTTTCACATTTTTCTTTGAGAACTGTCTACTGAAGTCCTTTGAGTAGCTATGAAGGGACCAAGAGGTAAATGGGTGGGCTGAGGAGAGGATCCAGTGTTGGTGAAGAATGAATTAGAGGGGCTGGCGCTATAGCATAGCAGGTAAAGCCACCACCTGCAGTGCCAGCATCCCTTATGGGCGCTGGTTCAAGTCCCAGCTGCTCCACTTCCTATCCAGCTCTCTGCTATGGCCTGGGAAAGCAGCGGATTATGGCTCCTGTCCTTGGACCCCTGTACCCATGAGGGGGAACCAGAAGAAGCTCCTGGCTTCAGATTGGCACAGCTCCAGCTGTTGTGGCCATTTGGGGAATGAACCAGCGGATGGAAGACCTCTTTCTCTTTCTGCCTCTCCTTCTCTCTCTGTATAACTCTGACTTGCAAATAAATAAACAAATCTTAAAAAAAAAAAAACAAAGAAGAAATTAGAGAAAAAAGAGCAGCTGAAATGCTCTATAGTCCACAGGAGAAATGGAGAAAGGACAAGGAGAGGTGGAGGCCGAGTCTTCCAGCTCCTGCAAGGACCAGCCGCATTCCAGGAGGCTCCCGCAGAACATACCCTCCCGGCAACCCTCACTCTTCTCAGGGACTGAGCACGAACTAAACACAAGCCTCCTCGTGTGTTCAGGCTGCTCTGCCAAACACATCACAGACGGGTGACTTACAAGGACAGACGTTCATTTCTCACAGTGCTGGAAACTGCAGTCTGAGACGGAGGGCCAGCCTGGTCAGGGCCACGCGAGGGCCCCCTTCTGGCTGCAAACGGCAGTCTGCTCCTGGAGTCTTAACACGGTGGAAGGAGGGCCCTCGCTCTCGGGGCCTATCTGATGTGGCGCGAATCCTGCTCCTAAGGACGAAACCCTCATGGCCTTATTACCTCCCAAAGACTCCACTGCAAACACCATCACATTAGGGGTGAGACTCCCAACACAGAAATGTTGGCAGAGAGCAGACAGCATTGAGTCACAGCAGCAGAAGTGTTCCTTCTACTCCCCAAGAGATGCACATTAGCATTCCAGTCTCCTGGGCTGCTTTTTAAAAAGATTAATTTTATTTACTTGCTAGAGAGAGTTACAGAGAGAGACAGAAATCTGCCATGAGGGTAGCAGGGGCCAGGTACTTGGGCCATCTTCTGCTGCTTCCCCAGGTGCATTAGCAGGGAGCAGCCGAGACTTGAAGTGGTGCTCTGGCACGGGATGCCGGTGTCACAGGCGGTGGCATAACTCACTGCCACAGGCTGGGCCCCTCAATTCCCGTCTTATTAGCCAGCAGAGATGAATGTGGTAGAGCGACCCGCAAATCGAGGGTGGTACCAATGCCCTCTTCATGCCGCCTGAGTTGGGTCAATCTGATGTGGAAACATTGTTCGTATGAATTAGTTTCTGCCAATATCCGCCATGAGCTTAGATGTCTAGGTTAAAATGGGAAACAATTTTCCCTTCATTTAATACTGTGAATTAACTGAATGTTGCTTTATCAACCAGAGTCCTTTGAGTCTTTTGATGTAAAATTGAAAGACTAGAATCATCTAGCACATAGTAGGCAGTCAGTAAATATTTGTGGAAAGAAAGAACAGTTGCTGGCACTGTGGAGCAGTGGGTTAAGCCACTGCCTGCAGTGCTGGCATCCCATATGGGCACTTGTGTGAGTCCTGGCTGCTCTTCATCCAATCCAGCTCTCTGCTATGGCCTGAGAAAACAGTGAAAGATGGCCCAAGTGCTCGGGCCCCTGCACCCGTGTGGGAGACCTGGATAAAGCTCCTCGCTCCTCCCTCAGCTCTGGCTGTTGAGGCCATCTGTGGAGTGAACTACTGGCTGGAAGATTCTCTCTCTCCTCCTCCTCCTCCTCCTCCTCCTCCTCCTCCTCTTCCTCCTCCTCTTCCTCTCTAACTCTTTCAAACAAATAAATAAATCTTTTTTTAAAAGAAAGATTGATCAAGTACTATTGAACAGCTATCCTAAAAGCTCGCTCGTTATAAAACACAGAGGAAGGCCAGGTTAAGCATAATGACATGTATCAAAAAGGATAGATGAAGCCTTTAAAAGGAAACTCAGGAGTCAAAAGGTCAGAGAAGCCAGAAGTAGAGGGTGAAGCAGGCCAAGCTGCCAGGGAGGGCCTGGGACACACACCCAGCCGGGAACACCGCAGCCTCACTCACCGTCCAGTGGCCACATGTGCAGCGTGGCCACCACGTTCCGGTGCAACTGGAGGCAGGGGAGCTGCAGCTGAGCCCACCCCACAGGAAGCCTAAACAGACGCGCAAAGGGCTAACGGTGTCAATGAGAACACGGGCTCTCAGAGCCTGTCTTCGGCAGGAAAGGAAGCCAAGGAGGACACGTGCCTGTCTCCGTCTTAAATGGCTGTAGGAGGGTGGCGTCTCCTAACCGTCACAGCCACAGGCCTCCCTTCCCATACATCTGAGGTTCTAATTATACCACACACCAAGCCAAAAAATAAACATAAATAGGTCAGAGGTGGTAGAACCAGGAGGTGCCTTACAGAAGTAAATACAAACCCACGCTGGGAGAATGCCCTCAGTGTGGGCCCCCTGGGACTCCCGTGGTTGTAAAAGGTGGCCAGGAGTGAGCTCACCATCGAAAATGACAAGCAAACACTTGGGGAAACACGAGAGAGAATTCATTACACATAAAATCCAAAGTGAGCATGTTTGAATCATTTTGGTTTATTTAGCATTTAAAGGAATAGAAGACACAATCATGAAATCTGAAACAGAATGGAAACAGAGTTCGAAATTTCAAAAAAAAAAATCATCGTTGTAAGTAAAACTTAACAAAAGTCTAGAAGTTTGGCTCGGTGTTGTGGAGCGGCTAATTAGGCAGCCGACCTGCGTGCCACAGCCCAGACTAGCAGGTCGCAGATCCAGTGCCAGCTCCACCTGCAGTTCAGCTTCCCGCTGATGCACCTGGGAAGCAGCAGCAGATGGCCCACATGCCTGGGCTCCTGCACCCACGTGGGAGACCCAGAGGGAGTTTCCTGCCTCGTGGTTTCAGCCTGACCCAGCCCTGGCTGTTCTGGGCATCTGAGGAGTGAACTTGTGATGGAAAATCTCAATCTCTCTCTCTTTCTCTGTCCCCCTCCCTCCCTTCAACTAAACAAAAAAATTTAAGAAAATCTAGATGTTTGACTGCACACTCCATAGGTGAGACTGAGAGAACACAGGCTGCTCATTAACACTGAAAAGAGTGCAAACTCGTGCCAGCCACAGGGAGGCGATTTAGAGCAACTTTAAACACATAACAGAAAATGCACAAGATTCTGACCTGGAAATCCAGTTCCTGGGAATGTGTTCTATAGATACACCTGCCTGTGTCCAAATGAGGTACAGACAAGTTCATTCATTGTGGCACTATAACAACAAAAGAAGATAAGCAAGCCAGGTGTCCCTCGGTGGGAGGCTGGCTCAGCCCTGACAGCTCACCCACACACCGAAACACTCCACAGTTTACAAGAGGGGGCACCGCTCTCTGTGCGGATAGGGAATGAGCTCCAAAGCATGGGATTTAATAATGAAATCAAAGCGCAGAAGAATACGGACAATGTGCTTCCTTTTTGTGGGGAAGACAGAGAAAGAAAGAGATTGTTCATGCCTCTATTTGTGTGAACAAAGTCTGGGAGGAGGACACCAAAGAAACTAAAAAAGAAAAAGCAGTGGAGGTAGGCTGACGTGGGGCAGAGAACAGTAATTCACTGTAACACTTGGAATATTCTTTTGATTTTCGCATCTTGACAAATGTACTATATAATCTGAAAACTCAGAGAATGAATTAATAGCAGGTTACTCACTTCTGAAGTAAGAATTAGTGAACTAGGGGGATGGCACTGTGGCACAGCAGGTTAACACCCTTGCCTGAAGTGCTGGCATCCCATATGGACGCTGGTTCCAGACCCGGCTACTCCACTTCTGATCCAGCTCTCTGCTATGGCCTGGGAAAGCAGTAGAAGATGGCCCAAGTCCTTGGGCCCCTGCACTCGTGTGGGAGACCAGAAAGAAACTCCAGGCTCCTGGCTTCAGATCGGCGCAGCTCTGGCTGTTGTAGCCAATTGGGGAGTGAATCAGCAGATGGAAGACCTCTCTCTCTCTTTCTCTCTCTCTGCCTCTCCTCTCTCTGTGTAACTCTGACTTTCAAGGAAAATAAATAAATCTTAAAAAGAAAAGAAAAGAGCCACTAAACAGTAGCAGCAGCGGAGCCAGAAGCTGCGCCGTGGTCATGGCTAACAAAACATCCGAGTCCCCACGCTGAAACTATGATTCAAGACTAAATGAGGGGCAGGTGGTTGGCCTGGCGATTGGGCCCCTGGCTGGGATGCCTGCATCCCCATCAGAGCGCCTGTGCTGTGGGCAGTGGGTTGGCTCTCCCCCCCATGCATGAAAGAATGCAAAGTGGAAGCATAAAGATGTGCAGGGGAACAGAATCCATTCAAAGCAAAAGAAAAGTGCAGGCCAGCTCCCGAGAAGGAACAAACAGTCTAAATACAAAAGGACCCCAAAAAGCACAACCAAAGGGAAAAACCCTAAACAAAGAAAATCCCCTCATCTAGGGTGGGGCCATCCTTTTATACCATCAGGAGGTATGGGCTGATGCTTGGGGGTGTGGCTAAGTTGAATATTCAAAAGTGGGTGGGGCCTGAGTGCCACTCATTTTCAGAAATCCCAGCATTTTATGGTGTCAGGTGTATGACAGGAATGGGAAGGCCGGCCATGGTCATTTTATTATAATTAACTACGGACACATCCTGCAGCCATGCTGGATATTTCCAGCTGATGTGATTCTACGTTCATTAGGTTTCCACTACTTAGAAGGGGAGGGGCTCTGCGGTGTCTGGAAGGCCGGCCTGGATGCTGTGGTGGCAATGCCGCAGCCCACACCACCACGTACGTCACCCAGGGCTCTCCAGCAGTAGCCTGTGCTGCCACACATGCCACCCAGAGTTGTCCAGCCACAGCCAGGGCTGTCACACAGGTGGCCCAGAGCCCCTCCCTCTGACTGCCGGCTCCACCCCCAATTCCAACTTGCTGCCCATGTGCACCCTGGGAACCCGCAGGTGATGGCTCCGGTGGTCAGGTTCCTTCCACCCATATGGGAGACCTGGGTTGAGTTCCTGCCTCCCTGTCTCTTTAGGGAGTGAATCAGAAAATGGAAAATCTTTGTCTCTCTGCCTTTCAAATGAAATGAAAATAAAAAGTTCAAATAAAAAGGAAAATGATTCTTAAATGAAGAAATAATAAGCAAAGAAACTGGTAAACACAGATAAATAAATTGATTATACCAAGTAATAATACAAATTACTAATTTAGCAGAGGAAAAATAAGATAGAACTAAAATACTAGGCAAAAAATAACTCTCAGAATGAGAAGAGGTGATTTTGGTCGACAGCACTGTAAGGTGTCTGTGTGCCAAGGAATGAGAGCAGGAGTGAACAACCCCACACTTTGCTCAGAACACATCACAGGGCCAGTGCTGCGATGCAGCAGGTTAAGGCGCCACCTTTGCCATAAGCATCCCACATCCCAGTGCCGGCTCAAGTCCCAGCTACTCCACTTCCAATGCAGCTCCCTGCTAATGTGCCTGGGAGGGCAGCAGAAGATGGTCCAACTACTTGGGCCCTGCCACCTGTGTGAGAGACCTGGATGGAGTCCCTGGCTTCTGGCTTCAGCCTGGCCCAGACCTCCCTGTTGCACGAATTTGGGGAGTGAACCAGCAGATGAAAGACCTCTCTCTCTCTCTCTCTCTCTCTCTCTCTCTGCCTCTCTTTCTCTACCTCTCTCTCTACCTCTCTCTCTCTCTCTGTTGTTCTACCTGTCAAATAAATAAATATTCCTTAAAAAAAAAAAAGGGCCGGCGCCGTGGCTCAACAGGCTAATCCTCCGCCTTGCGGCGCCGGCACACCGGGTTCTAGTCCCGGTCGGGGCACCGGATTCTGTCCCGGTTGCCCCTCTTCCAGGCCAGCCCTCTGCTGTGGCCCAGGAGTGCAGTGGAGGATGGCCCAGGTGCTTGGGCCCTGCACCCCATGGGGAGACCAGGAAAAGCACCTGGCTCCTGGCTCCTGCCATCGGACGAGCGCGGTGCGCCGGCCGCAGCGCGCCGACCGCGGCGGCCATTGGAGGGTGAACCAACGGCAAAGGAAGACCTTTCTCTCTGTCTCTCTCTCTCTCACTGTCCACTCTGCCTGTAAAAAAAAAAAAAAAAAAAAAAAAAAAAAAAAAAAAAAAAAGAACACATTAACATTCTTATGGGTAACTATCAGAAACAAAACTTATAAACTCCAGGCCAGGACAATGAAAAGAATGTAGTATTTTCAAAGTTTGCTCAATCTAAGAGAAGGCAGGAAGGAGGGGGAGAGGACACAGATCTGATGACAGAAGCGAGCTCTAGCAGAACAGTCATCACAGTACGTGTAAACGACCAAGTGCACAGTTACACAGAAACTACTCTGGCTGGAGGACAAAACAAAATCCAATGCTGTTTAACAGAGACCCACAGAACCTGAAAACAGGGAGTCTGGAAGAGAGGAGGAACTCCATGAAGAGTGTAATCAAAAATCTAACAAACATGGTTAAAATGGTCAGTTTTATATCTATATTTTGCCACAAATAAAAATATCAGTAGAAAAGGAAAACTAGAGGGACTCTATTAACACTGGAGAAAATAGACATTTTCTCAACAGTTATTATTGAGAATAAAAGGGGTCACGACATAATGATAGAGTTCAATTCCCAGGAAGAGAAAACAATGTTTAACCTGCTGAGTTAGGCAGCCTCAACACACATGCAGCAAAAATTGTAAGAATTGTAATTGCAGGGAGAAACCGAACAATCTGCCTTCCATCAGGGAGATTTTAACACGAATGTCGTGGCAATTAATACACCAGAAGACCATCTGTGCATGGAACCCTAGAGCCAAACATTAGTAAAAACATGTCCTCACGTACACTGGGGCATTTGCAAAAACTGAACGTTTAGTGGATCGCACAGAACATTGCAGCAAACATCAGAGAATCGCAGACACCACTCTCTGACTACAGTGTGACTGTGTCAGGAATTCACGACCACAACACAGGCTAAAACCCCAGACCCCTGAGCTCACCTTTCCAGCACTCACAGGCGGAAGGAGAAATCACAAGGAAATGCAGAGAACATTAAGAAATGAGGCGATAGCGAAGACACCACACACTAACACTCCAGAAATGCAGTAAAAACGGTTCCTGGAGAGAAAAGCTTTTGTCAAGAAGAAAAACTGGAAGTCAGTGAACTACGGACTCAACCAAGGCAGAAAAAGAACAGCAGAAGAGCCCAAGGGGTGCAGGAACAGGAAGGAGACGAGGGAAAGCAGTAACATGGGAAAGAACAATGCAAAAGCCAAGAGCGGCTTCTCTGCCACAGATCCACGTCAACAACCTTTAGCCAGACCGATCAAGAAACCAAGAGAAAAGTCTGTGACCAAAAGGGGGCAGAGATATTTTTCACAAAGACAAAGGAAGAGTACTGTAAACAACTTCATGCCCACAAGTGTGAAATTTTAGACTGACTCTGTGTGATCCACTAAACGTTCTAAAAAAAAAAAAAAAAAAAAGTAACTTGCCAAAACTGACACCAGAAAAAAAAAATCAGCAGAAAACCTGAATAGAAGAAGAAATGGGCTCAGGAGTCAGAGGTCTGCCCCCAAGTGTGGGATGGAGGGCCAGGCTCTCACGCTCCACGGGATGGAAAGAGAGGAAAGAACCTGCAACTCACTCCAGGGGACCACAGGTGAAGCGAGCAGAAATGTGGGTAACACATGTGAGGGGTGAGAAGAAGAACCCCAAAGTTTCACAGACCTGTAGAGAAAAGGAACCAGACAATTACCACAGCAGGAAGACAACAGCATCTATGGCCGCATGTGAAGCAATAATTATGCTCCAAACATTTGCTTTGTCCAAAGACCTCTGATTACGGTATGTGACTAGTTAAGGTAGCGAGCACAATATATATAAGTGGATGCAATCAGGATCAATATGTCCTTCATGCATTTTTTTTAATTTGAGAGAGAGAGAGAGAGAGTGAGCACGCAAAGCTCTCTTACACTGGTTCACTCCCCAAACACCTGCAATGACTTGGGGTAGGCCAGGGCTGAAGCCAGGAGCTGAGAGGCAGAAACCCATCTATTTGAACAATCACCTACTACCCCAGTGTGCACATTAGCAAGAATAGGGAGCAGAGATGGGACTCAAACTCAGGTACTCCATCCAACTACTCCATCCAACCCCAGGTACCCCATCCCAGGCACATAAACACCTTAATCAGCATCTTCACCACCAGACTAAACGTCCTCCCAACTCATACACTCTGTGTAGAGTAGTGTCTGTTCCTACCACTCTCATAAAATGCCTCAGCCTAGGTAACATGAAGAATAGAAATGTATCCCCCTGGTCCTGGAGGCTGGCAAGTCCATGATCAACACCCGCAGGGGCAGTGTCCACTGAGCGCTGCCCTTGGGTTCCTGGGCAGCACCGTGTTGCTGAGTCCTACACGGCAGAGGGGCCACAGGGACCAGCAGACCCCCTCAAGCCCTCTGCAAAGGCACCCATCCCCTCCTTACAGCGTCATCTCTTAGGATTACTGCACTAGGGATTCAGCTTTACATGAATGCTGAAGGGGCGCAAGCGTTCAAACCATGGCAAGGATCCATGGAGCTTTGGAGTCAGGGCAGATATACAGTAACTTGAAAACATCGACACCACATTGGATATCCACCTGCAGAAAAAGGAAGTTAGACCCTTTTCCATACACAAAAATTAACTCCCAGGGGATCGTAGAGCTAAATGTAAGAGCTAGAGCTATAGAACTCTTGGAAGAAGACCCAGGAGCAAATCCACATACCCTTGTGTTAGGCAGGGTATTCTTAAATAAGACACTGAGATGACAAGCAACAGGAGCAGGTGCTCAGCGGAGCAGCCTCGACAAGCACGTGCCACGTCCAAGTCCCCGGACCACAGTTCAGCCACGACAAGCACCTGCCACATCCGAGTCCCTGGACCACAGTTCAGCGCCCTGCTCCAGCTCCTAACTCCAGCTTCCTGCTAACACAGACCCTGAAAAGCAACAGTCATGGCTCAAGTACTTGGGCTCCTGCCACCCACATGGGAGACCTGAACTCCTGGCTCCCAGCTTCAGCCCCTGCCCCAGTCCATGGCTGCTGCAGACATCTGGGAAGTGACCCAGTGGATAAGAGCATTCTCTATCTGTCCCTCTCCCTCTCACTCTCCCTGCCTCTCAAATATGTAAGTAAATAAATGCTTTAAATGAGCAAATGACTTAGATATTTCTCCATAGGAGATACACGAATGGCCAATAAGGACGTGAAAAGATTTCAGGTTCACTAGCCATTAGGGAATGTAAATCAGAACCACAGAGAGAGAACACTTCAGACCCGCTAGAATGTCTATAATAAGACAGCGAGATAAAAACGAGGAGGGGGAGGATGTGGGGAACCACATCAGACACTGCTGGGGGGACCATGGGGCAGCCACTTGGGCAAACGGCTCCTAACAGCGTTCCGCTTGGGGGTACCCGTGACCCAGCAGCTGCATTCCCATATCCCCCAAAAGAAAAGAAAAGCACACGCGCACACAAAACCTTGTACTAAAGTGTTCAGTGCAGCATTGTTCATGACAGCCAAGAAGTGGAGGCTGCTGAATGGGTTAACAGAGCATGCTGTGTGCATACAACGGAGCACTGTGCAGCCATGAAGTGGAATGAAGTACTCATTCACGCTACTACACACCAGCTCTGAAAACACGACATTAAGTGAGATAAGCCAGGCGCAGATCATGGATGATTCCACTTGTGTGAAAGGTTCAACACAGGAGACGTCACTGAGTGCAGCACTGGAGGGGAGTGAGCTCCTCCAGTCAGTCTGGGGTTTCTTTTTTGGAGGTGGCGAAAATGCTCTAATATTGGCTGTGGCAGTGGGTGGACGTCTCTGGACATACCCCAGCCATTGCGTCCCCTGCTTTAGATGGGTCACTTATATGGTATGTGAATGACATCTCGATACCGTTGTTCACAAAAAGCCGCATCGTTGGTGTCCAGCCACTGAACAAATGAATTGTACACTTGCTAGGATGCGTGTCTCTGGGAGCAATGTGCTGGCACATTTCTGGCGTTAAGTTTCAACCGGACAGGGCAGCGGCCATCAGTTGTACCAGCCAAAAAGAACTATAAACATCAGTGTCATCATGGCCCAGCCACAGGGGCACCCCTGGGACACGAGCCATCTCACAAGCCCCTCAACACCTACTAAAGGCACTTTGCTCGTGAGTTAGAAACAGTGTCTGGAATGCCAAAGTCCCCTCTTTGATTTTATTTAATATTTATTTATTTGAGAGGGAGGGGTGGGGAAAAAACTCTCATTTGCTGGTTTCCTCCCCATAAGCCTGCAACGCCAGAGTTGGGCCAGGCTCAAGCCAGGAGCTGGGAACCCAATCCACATGGGTGGCAGAAACCCAAGTGTGGAGCCACCAGGGTCTGCATTAGCGGGAGGCTAGAATCACTAGCACCCCAATGTGGCATGGGGGAGGCAGATGTCCCAAGCAGCAGCTTAGTCACAAGGCCACACGATCGCCACACTGTCTTCAGTTCTACAGAATGAACTATGGTTCAGAAGGGGTAAGTTTAAAACATCTACAGAGAGCCATGCGGCAGTTTCTGGTGAAGCTGGGACTAGGACCTGTGCAGAACCTGTCTCTTTCCCTACAGGTGCAGAGCCTCCACGACCCACAGTGGCCTTCCACACGGGCACGGGCGGGAGCTGGAGGGGGCTCAAGGGGCTCAGGGGGGATATGGTTACTGGGAAGCGAGCGGGAAGGACGGGGTCGGGTTCCCAGAAGGCAGCACGGGGCCCTGTTCCTGTAAGAGGGCGGTGGTGGGGGCCCAGTGGAAGGGATGAACCTCAAGATGTGACCCACAAGACACAGGTCACACGTGGTCCAGGCCTGCGGCTGTTTGTCCCCATTGCGCCTACAGCTGGAGATGGTAAGGGGGCCCCCTCGCCCACTTGTCCCCTAAAATGCGCTCCATGAGTCACTCCACCCAGGGAAACACCATCCCCTACCCCCCACCAACGTTGGTCCCACCCCAGCCTCTGGTCCCACCAGATCTCTCTCACCTGCACCTGCACCCTCAGGCCAGGCCTGGGGCCAGTGTGGGAGCCACTGCTGCCCTCACGAAAGTGCGGACAGGAGTCCTATCCCAGGAATGTATTTGGGGGTCAGAGCCCGGGCTGAGAGGGAGGGTGGGCAGGAAGTGGGTGCAAGGTTTGAATAACATTTTCCCCCTCACTGCTCAGAGAAGAAGCGGCGGCCACATGTATGGACAGCACCGAGGGCAGGCACAGCTCTAAGCACCTGATGTGACCGACACACCTCATCTTCGCAACAGCCTCCGGGGTACACATTCCCATTATCCCCAATTGTTTGATGAGGAAACTGAGGCAGAGAAGCCATTTGCCTAGCCACAAAGCTGGTGCGTACCAGAGCTGGTACAGGCCCAGGTGGCCTGACTCCCACACCACCGCACTCTGCTCCCACTCTGAAGTGCCCGGGTCATCCTACAGACGCAGTCAGAGCAGGGCAGAGGCCCTGCCGGCCTGTACCTCAACCCTGACAATGAAGTACAAAGTCCTATGAGCCCAGCACCCCCTCCACCTGCTGGCAGTTCTATTGGGCAGATGAGCCCTGAAGCTTCTTCCTTGAGCGCTGTCAGCAGGGCCGGATGAAGAGGTGTGCTGGTGGGACCTGTGGCCACGGCTAGGGGCGGGGCAGGAAGCAGCAGTGATGTGAACCAGTCCCATGATGGGCTGTGGATAGGAAGGCCAACACTTCAAAAGCCCTCGGTGGGGAGCGAGCGTGCCTGCGCAGGGGCTTCTCTCCGTCTACTCCAGGTAGGAAGGAGGAAGAGGGCAGGGAGGCTGCGAAGTCCTGCGGGGGAGGGAGGGGAGCCTGATGGGCAGGAAGTGCCCAGGATGCTCCTGCTCAAAACTACTGCCCAGAGCAAGGCCTCCTGGGAGCCATGTCTCAGTCGGGGCAGAGAGGAGAGAACGGATCATAGACCCAGGGTCGGGGCAGAGAGGAGAGAACGGATCATGGACCCAGGGTCGGGGCAGAGAGGAGAGAACGGATCATGGACCCAGGGTCGGGGCAGAGAGGAGAGAGCGGATCATGGACCCAGGGTCGGGGCAGAGAGGAGAGAGCGGATCATGGACCCAGGGCAGCCCAGCTCCCCCTTAAAGCAAGCAGGCACCTGCTAGCCAGCCTTCCCCAGGAGCAGGCATCAGGCAGGTCCCCATCACAGCCAGGCCTGGGAGGAGACTTGGGCAGGGGAGAGGCTCTGAACGACAAACTTCTAGGGTCCTGCGTGTGCTGGCAGAGCGGCAGACTGCAGCCTGACACTCCTCCCTGAGGCTCCCAGCGAGGGCCCCAAAGGGAAACCGGGGAGAACAAGGGTAAGGCCTGATCCCTATTCTGCTAGCAGCTCAGCAGGAGAGACTGGAACAGAAGGAGCATGGCAGTGGGGAAATGCAGCCTGTGCTGGGGTTAAAATGACTCCCCAGACCCCAGCCCTTCCCTAAACCTGCTACCACCTCTCTGTCCCTTCTGTGGCCAGAGCCCCCTCCTCATCGGCAGCAGGCGCAGCACTGGGGAGACCTCCATCTAGATCCCCATTAGGCTTTAGGTAGAGAAATCCTAGCCAGGGGCACCTCCCGGCTGTGTGACCCTGGGCAAGGCACTCCCTCTCTCTGGGCCCAGTTAACAGTGTGGGGTGGATCAGGCCTGCGGGGCCTATTCCAGCCCCCAAATCCAACGACTTTAGAGATGGCTCAGTCCCTTGCTTGCCCCATGCCCCAGTGATGCACAGCAGAGAGCATGACTCAGCCAGCCTCCATCCCCCTAACCACAGCTTCCACAGCCCAGACGCCCCTATCATCAGCTCCATGGCGACCGGCCTGCTCCTCCCGGGCTTCCTCCTGCTGCTGCTGCCCCCGCCCACTCCGGCCCCCTGCTACACAGCTGCACGCTCAGAGTGCAAACGTGTGCGCAGGTTTGTGCCTGGCGCGTGGCTGGCTGGAGAAGGTGTGGATGTGACCAGCCTCCGGCGCTCGGGCTCCTTCCCGGTGGACACACACAGGTTCCTGAGGCCCGATGGCACCTGCACCCTCTGTAAAAACCTCCTACAGCGGGGTGCCCTGCAGTACCTGCCCCTGGCATTCACCCACTGGCGTGCCCAAGGCTCTGGCTGTCAGCGCCAAGTGACTAGGGCCAAAGTTAGCTCCACGGAGGAGGTGGCCCGGGATGCGGCTAACAGCATCAAAAACGACTGGCGGGTGGGGCTGGACGTGAATCCCCACCCCAGCAGTAATGTCCACATGTCCGTGGCTGGCTCGCACTCCCAGGAGGCCAACTTCGCAGCTCAGAAGACTCACCAGGACCAGTACAGCTTCAACACGGACTCAGTGGAGTGTCGCTTGTACAGGTGAGGGCTGGGAGGAGGCGTCACAACCTCTGCATGGCAGGGTGGGGTCTCAGAAGGAGGAAACTGCAACCTGGGTTCTCAGACCCCTTGGGGCCTCCTCCCATCCACGAGGGCCCCAACCTGCGAGTGTCCAGATGGAGGACGAGGGCAAGATCACACCCCAGAGCCCCAACCCTTTCTTCCTGGGCACTGCCAGTCCTCAACAGGGTCCTTCCTCAATACAGGCAAGGAAGGACTGCCCGAGTTATCCCTCCTTAGCGCCTTGTAGCTTTGGGCATCTCGCTTCTCCTCCTCAGGCCTCAGTCATTCAACTGACACTCATCTCTGCCTTGTGTCCAGGCTGCACTGGCGAGTGACAGAAGTCACTGCCCCAGCGCTGGGGAGCAGGGTCCTGCATCACGTATACCTGGCTTCTGGGACTGGAAGCCATGTCCGGCCCCATTCGCCACAGCTGACCCCAAATCACTCACTCTGAGTCACACGACTATAGGTCCTGTCTTCTCCACAGCTGTGGGGAGCCTGGGCATATGGGGCTTCACAGGGGACAGAATGGTGCAGGTCACACAACAGATTCCAAAGCCAGATGGACATCTACCACAAGGCAGCATCACTACTTTTAAAAAAAAATTATTTATTTGTTTATTTGAAAGGTACAGGGAGAGAGAAAGAGAGAAAGAGATAGGAGGATACAGAGAGATCTTCCGTCCCCTTATTCACTCCCAAATGGCCACAATGGCCGAGGCTGGGCAAGGTCAAAGCCAGGAGCCTAGCACTCCATCAGAGTCTCCCATGTGAATGCAAAGACCCAAGCATTTGGGCAATCCTCTGCCATCTTCCCAGGTGCATTAGCAGGAGCTGGACTGGAAGTGGAGCAGTCAGAGCACAAACCAGCACCCACATGGGATGCTTAACCCACGGCACCACAAAGCCAACCCCTGTCATTGCTCTTATAATAGGAAAATGAGGAGGAAAGAACCTTCGTGTGTTCTGCTCACTCCCATGTGCCCTGGGACAACCGTTACTATATGGGGAAAACACTACTGTCTGTGGCCCCACCTGAGGTTTCTCTCTCCCCACTCAGTTTTCACCTGGTGCACAAGCCCCCGCTGCACCCTGACTTCAGCAGGGCCCTCAGGGACCTGCCCCCCAATTTCAACACCTCCACGGAGCCCTACTACCACAGACTCATCACCAACTACGGCACCCACTTCATCCGGGCCGTGGAGCTGGGCGGCCGCATCACAGCCCTCACCGCCCTGCGCACCTGCCAGCTGGTCCTGGATGGGTTCACAACCGACGAGGTGGGGGACTGCCTGGCGGTGGAGGCCCAGGTCAGCATCGGCGGGCAGGCCAGCACCTCCTCTGAGTACAAGGCCTGCCAGGACAAGAAGCAGAAGCACAAGATGACCACCTCCTTCCACCAGACCTTCCACGAACGCCACTCCCAAGTGGTTGGCGGCCACCACGCCTCCATGCACGACCTGCTGTTTGGGCGCCAGGCCGGACCCGAGCAGTTTTCTGCCTGGGTGGCCTCACTCTCCGCTAGCCCTGGCCTGGTGGACTACAGCCTGGAGCCCCTGCACCTGCTCCTGGAGAGCCAGGACCCGCGGCAGGAGGCTCTGAGGCAGGCAGTGAGCAAGTACCTGATGGGCAGGGCACGCTGGAGGGACTGCAGCCGGCCCTGCCCCCCAGGGCAGCAGAAGAATCCCCACAACCCATGCCAGTGCCAGTGCTCCAGCTCAGAGGTCACCAGCCAGGACTGCTGTCCACGGAAGCGGGGCCTGGCCCGGCTGGAGGTCATGAACTTCCAGGCCACAGGCCTGTGGGGGGACTGGATCACGGCCACAGATGCCTATGTGAAGGTCTTCTTTGGTGGCCAGCAGATGAGGACGGACACCGTGTGGAACAACAACAATCCCAGGTGGACGACACGCCTGGACTTCGGGGACGTGACCCTGGCCGGACAGGGACCCCTCAGGGTGCAGGTCTGGGATGCGGACTATGGCTGGGATGACGACCTCCTTGGCACCTGTGACCAGTCTCCAAAGTCGGGCTCACATGAGGTGAGCTGCAACCTGAACCATGGCCGTCTGAGGTTCCTCTACCGTGCCATATGCTTGCCCCACCTGGGAGGGGAAACCTGCCTGGAATATGCCCCCCAGGGGCTTTTGGGGGAGCCCCCTGGGAACAGGAGTGGGGCTGTGTGGTGACAGCAGTGAGCTCTAGGAGGCCCCAAGATACTCTGACTGAAAGGGGCTCTCACTATGGAAGCCCGGGCCAATCTGTTTATTCTCATTAAATGGATAGAAAACTGAGGCTCCAACTTTTACCTTGAGGTGTCTGAGTTCAGAGGCCAACCCTGAATCCCCCATCCAAACTGCCGTGGCCCTACCACACACAAATAGCTACCAGCAGGGTTAGGCAGGGGCCAGGAGGCCCTTCCCTCCACACTGCCCAGAGCTCGTCCTCAGAGCCCCCCTCTTGCAATCCTCTCCAGGGAGCAAGGCTTCATCCTTGTAGATCTAACCCTTCTGCCTCACTTGTTCCGTTGGCTCCTTTGTGTGGCACACGTTGCCTCTCAGGTCAAGTGCACACACAGCTTGACAGCAGCCAATCCACATGATGCAGTAGCAGCCATAATGGGGGTGCTGTGGCAGAGCAGAACACAGGGGCCAAACACACCCCCAGGGGTTAGCTTCCCCATCAGCAACCCACATGCAAAGGTGGGCAGGCAGGTAACATACGGAAGCTGATTCTCACCTGGGATGCAAACATAGGGGCTCAAAACCTCTTACCTCCCTAACTCTCTGATCAGAGAATCCATGAATGAACTGTGGGGCATCCAGCTCCTGGAGGCAAGACAACAGGGAACGGCGAGGACTGTGGTGGCCTGGCGAGCATGGGTCTCATGCCCATAGGGGCGGCTAGAGCTCTGCTCCAGCCAGGCGTGGGGGCCCAGTGCTACGCAGGCTTCTGCCTTCCCAGAGTAACCACACATCCCAACTGGACCTCATGAAAATAAACCCCTGCGGCTATCCACAGCACAGGCTGACGGGGACACAAACACAGGCCGGCCCTGACCCAAGGCTATCATATCAGTTTTGCAAACCCTGCATTCTAGAGTATCTACTGGCACTGATTGCAAAGCTCCCCCCATCTCTCAATTTGAAGGGCAAGGGCAGTGGCTCTAACAGGGGAGTCTTGGAGGGCCTCCTGGGCTTGGCACAAAGGAGGCCCAAGACCTTTGATTCCCGAATTAAAACGAAATGGTCTGTGTGCCCGTGGCTGGAGCCAGGCATCGGCATGCAGGCCCACAGGGTGGGGGCAAGATTCAGGGCAGCTTCCTAGATGTGCAGGGACTTGGCTGCACAGTCATTGTCAGGGGGCAGAGGCCGGGGTTGGTGAGGTTTGCCTGGCACCCACCTGCCAAGCCACAGTATTTTACTGTCAGTTTCCAAGGGGCATGGAGGGACCAGCAAGGTCGCAGAGCCTGGTTGAAACCCATTTTTGGGTTGAATATCAGACTTGTTTGCTCTAAGATGAATTGTCTTTCTGTGTTGCTAAAGTTACCTTTTATTAAAGGTTTGATCTTTCTCATTTAAAAAAAAAAAAAAAAGAAACCCATTTTTAAACGCTTCTGCTCACAGCCACACACCCAAAGACAGCATGAGACAGTGAAAATGCTAGCACTGTGTAATAACGAAAATGGGCTGGGTGTGGGCCGCGCCCCTTAGAGAAAGCAAATCCTTGGGGAGAGGGTGGGCCTGGCTCAGGCAACAGCCCTGGCACAAGATAGGAGTCTTTTTTATGTTTTGTTTTTTAAGAAGTGTGTATTTATTTGAAAGGCAGAATTAGAGAGAGGAGAGAGATTGTAACTGCTGGTTTACTCCCCAAATGGCCACAATGGATAGGGCCAGGAGCATTTGGGCCACCTTGCACTGCTTTCCCAGGTACATTGGCAGGGAGCTGGATCAGAAGTGGAACAGCAGCAATTTGTATGGGATGCCAGTGTCTACAAGTCCTGAGTGCTCCATTCCAACATGGCTTTGGGGGGACCTAGGTCAGGCTCTGTCTGACCTTTCATGCAGGCTGCCCCCTCTTTCTGGAATTTCTCCTCCCCACCCATGTCCTCTTTGAGCTGCTTCCTCCAGGAAACCTTCCCTGACTGCCAGGCCTGGTCACACCCCCTCCACCCCGCTCCGGTAGTCCCTAGTACTTCCCCATCAGAGCACTGTGTGGCCATGAGCCATTTCTATCATGCTCACAGTTGAATCAATAGGCAATAATTTGATGAATGAAAAGTATCAGGTGGATGAATAACTCTGCAAAGGAATCTTCTGGTCCCTGTTTGAACTCTCCCAGAGACGGAGAGCTCATTGCCTCCTACAACAGCTGTCCGTGGGAAACCTCACCAGGGCCTTCGTATTTCACGCACTGCCTCCTTACAACTCCAGCCCTGGCCGTGGCCCAGGGCTTCCACGAATCTAATCTCTGGCCCGGATCCAGTTGGGTCAGATAAAAGTGGCTTCCCCTCATTCTCCTGTGAGGGAGGCACAGATGGGATAAACTCCACCTGCTGGACGGAAATGGGGCTGGGCTGGCACCTCTCTGTTGGTGACGACAGAAAAGAGAGCCTCTCGGGGAAGGTGATGCACTGCTCTCGCTTCTCAATGCACCTGTCAGCAGCTGGGCAGGTGACAGCTCCAGCTCAGGTGTCTCTCTCTGGGCAAAGCTGGTACACACTTGGCCTAGAGAGGTGGGGGCCTTACCTTGGTCTGCTCCTGGGGTCCCCTCTCCTCTACTGCATCATGAGGGCCTTTCCAGTCTGATTTCCACAGCCCAGCTGGCCACAGGGCCCCTAGGGTCCAGGACACACTGAGCATCTGCCCAGTGTTCACTGCCTTCGATGGTGTGAGGAGGGGTCTGGTGCAGTGGAGACCAAGGTCACAGCAGAGAGTCTCAAGGGGCTGTTAGAGTTAGGGGCACATAGGAGCAGACACACTCAGTCACAGACAAGACTTAGAAAGCTGCTAAGGACTGGCATCCAGGCCGCCGAGGAAGACACCTCGGCCTGGCACACACCCCAGACCCGCCCTCAGAGACCAGCCATACAAAGCCCGACTCAGGTCCAGGACTCACCTGGACCTCAACCAGACCTGAGGACAAGGAACTCCACTCCTCCACACTCCAGGGTCCCCTGCTGTAAAACAAGGGGTGTGAACCCCGATTTCTGTAGAGCTGCACATGGTCCAGCCTGACACTCAGGACGGAGCAGGACCAGCAGCCCCCCATCTTCACCAGTCTGCATGGTGGGCACATTCCACAAGCCCCACCCCCTCCTGCCTCTGTTTCCCCGACGGCCAGGGACTCAGCCCCGTCCACCCAGAGCCAGGACGGCTGCTACAGTTTTGCTGTTTGCTGCTCCTGGGGCTCACAGTTCATCTCCACAGCAGCTGCTCTGGGCTCCATATGCAGGATGCGCTGACGTCAGCATGCTGGCAAGACCCCGGCTTGCGCCTAGGAAATCCAACCTCCCGAGCAAAACGCCCGCCTCTCCCCCTGTCCACTCTCAGGCATCAACTCCAGGGGGCCAGGGTCTGGCGTGTCCCGCCACTGGCAGGAGGCTGTGATAGGCAAGGACGCCGCCAGCAGCCACGCCTGTCGCCCCACCTGGCAGCCTGGTTCTAGGCCTTTCTGTGATGTCACTTGGTAAAGCATTTTCCCAAGCTGGAGAAACCCAGAGAGACTCACTCTCTTTCCTGCCCATTCGCTTCCATTTCTCTCCCAAGAAGCAGGAGGTTAACAGGAGCAAAGACACGTCCCAGGGCCCACTGTGCCTGCAGCAGCTCCTCCAGCCTTCTCGACAACTGACAGGTGGACTGACGGCTCCCGTGGTGGCTGGGCCCAGCCCCTCACGCTGTCCACCTCCCCTAGTGGTCCCACTGCGGGGGCCCTGAAGGGTCTCTCGTGCATTTGGCACTGCTCTCTGGGGTCTCCCCCACAGACTCCCCCAGCATGTCAACACAACACTAGAAGTGGCTGGAGGGGACCCTCCACTGCGGGAGGGGTGGGCACTGGAAGGGAGAAACATGCCACCCTGGCACTTGCTTTTTTCTAACGTGGTAAAATGTAGGTAACATAACATTTATCCTGTCAGCCATTCGTAAGTGTGCAGCTGGCCATCAGTAGTATTAATTGTGCTTACGATGTTGTAACCATCACTATATTTGTACTGAAAAATTCTCCATCCTCCTCAACAAAAAGTCCATTCCCATTAAACACTGACTTCCGAGCAAGTGTGTATGTAGCCTAGTAGTTAAGCCACGTGTGTTGGGGCCAGTCTGTGGTGTGGTGGGTAAAGCCGCCGCCTGCAGTGCTGGCATCCCATGTGTGCACTGGTTCAAGACACGGATGCTTCACTTCCGATCCAGCTCTCTGCTGTGGCCTGGGAGGGCAGTGGAGGACGGCTCAAGTGCTTGGGTCCCTGCACTTGTGTTGGGGATCCGGAGGAAGCTCCTGGCTCCTGGCTTCGGATCAGCCCAGCTCTGGCCATTGCGGCCATTTGGGGAATGAACCAGTGGATGAAAAGTTCTCTCTTTCTCTCTGCCTCTGCCTCTCTGTAATACTGCCTTTCAAATAAATAAATAAAATCTTAAAAAAAAAAAAGTACACATGTGTCCTACATCAGAGTTCCTGGGTTTGATTCTCAGCTCCGGCTCCTGACTCCAGCTTCCTGCTAATGCAGAACCTGGGAGACAGCAGTGATGGCTCAAGGAATCGGGTTCCTGCCACCCACATGGGAGACCTGAATTGAGTTCCTGCTTCAGCCTGGCCCTGGCCCAGCTTTTGCAGGCATTTGGGAGGTGAATCAGAGGACAGACACCTTCTGCCTGTTTCTTTCTATCTGCCTCTCAAATTAAAAAAAAAAAAAAAATAGCCAGTGCTGTGGCACGGGATAAGCCACTGCCTGCAATGCCAGCATCCCATATGGATGCCAGTTCAAGGCCCAGCAGCTCCACTTCTGATCTAGTTCCCTGCTAATGTGCCTGGGAAAGCAGCAGAGGATGGCCCAAGTGCTTGGGCCCCTGCAACCACGAGTGAACCAGATGAAGCTCCTGGCTTCAGCCTGGCCCAGCCCCAACTGTTATAGCCATCTGGGGAGTGAACCAGCAGATGGAAACGCGCTCTCTCTCTCTCTCTCTCTCTCTCTCTGTGTGTGTGTGTGTGTGTGTGTGTTTGTATGTAACTCTGCCTTTCAAATAACTAAAGATAAACCTAAAAAATAAAAAAATAAAAAAACAAGGGGCCAGTGCTGTGGTATACCTGGAAAAGCCGCGGCCTGCAGTGCTGGCATCCAATATGGGCACTGGTTCAAGTCCTGGCTGCTCCACTTCCGATCTAGCTCTCTGCTATGGCCTGGGAAAACAGTGGAAGATGGCCCAAGTCCTTGGGCCCCTGCACCCACGTGGGAGACCCGGAGGAAGCTCCTGGCTCCTGGCTTCGGATCGGTGCAGCTCCGGCCATTGCATCCAACTGGGGAGTGAACCATTGGAAGGAAGACCTCTCTCTCTCTCTCTCTCTCTCTCTCTCTCTCTCTGCCTCTCCCTCTCTCTGTGTGTAACTTTTTCAAATAAATCAATATGTCTTTTTTTAAAAAAAAAAGATCATCTGGTCAGAGTTAACCTTTAAAAAAAACAAAACTGCCCCAGCCTCTGACAACTTCTACTGTATTCTCTGTCTCTAGGACTTGCCTGCTCTAGCGTGTCAGCCACATCAGTTCTCCCAGCAGTGTTCTCGGGGTCTCTCCACAACAAAGGAGCAACACGTCCTTCCTCGGGGGCTGAGTGACCTGAATGACCCCCACTATGCGTCTGAACCACACTCTGTCCATCAATGGACACTCATCTTGTTTCCCACTTTGGTACCATCAATGATACCATAGACCTGGGCACACACACACCTGCTGGAGTCCCTGCTTTCAATCATTTCAGTCTTTTTAATGTTAAATATTGCATTTATTTATTTGACAGGTAGAGTTACAGATAGAGAAAGGCAAAGAGAGAGAGAGGTCTTCCATCTGCTTGTTCACTCCCCAAATGGCCACAATGCCCAGAGCTGTGCCAATCCAAAGCCAGGAGCCAGGAGCTTCTTCTGGGTCTCCCACGTGGGTGCAGGGGCCCAAGGACTCGGGCCATCTACTACTGCTTTCCCAGGCCCTAGCAGAGAGCTGGATGGGAAGAGGAGCAGCCGGGACTAGAACCAGCACCCATATGGGTGCCGGTACCACAGGTGGAGGATTAACCTACTGTGCCATAGCACCAGCCCCTTCAATCATTTTAGATCTATACAAGAACATGAGGGGGCTTCCAAAGTTTTGTGAAAATGGAATTAAAAAATAATGCGGGGGCCAGCGTTGTGGTGCAGTGGGTTAAAGCCCTGGTCTGAAGCACCAGCATCCATATGGGCATCGGTTCTAGTCCCGGCTGCTTCTCTTCCGATCCAGCTCTCTGCTATGGCCTGGGAAAGCAGTGGAAGATGGCCCAAGTCCTTGGGCCCCTGCACCCACGTGGGAGACCTGGAAGAAGCTCTTGGCTCCTGACTTCGGATCGGCACTGCTCGGCCATCTGGGGAATGAACCATCGGATGGAAGACCTCTCTTCCCCCCACTCCCCTGCCACCTCTCTGCCTCTCCTCTCTGTGTAACTCTGACTTTCAAATAAATAAATAAATCTTTAAAAAAAAGATAATGCGAATTTTCCATGCACTTATTACAGCCCCCACACGCAGGTTGGAGCTGCTGAGTCATACAGCTCCCTGCTTAGCCGTTAGAGGAACCAAACTTGTCCACATGCGGCTGCAAGCTTCTTAGCTGGCCTCTGCCCTGGCCTCCCCAGGCCCACCTTGCCACTTGTTGGACCAGGGTTGGACCCCTGGTCCCACGCAGCTCTGCAGCATCGGGGAGACCCCTGCACACCCCTGGCTCCCCTCCCCGAGGTGCTACAGAGGGCCCAGCCTCCTCACTGCTCGGTACTCCATGCTGCTCCCCACTAAAGCAGCGGTCCCAGTGGCTGAGGGGGGGGACCATCACCGGGTGCCAGCATCCTCCCACTTGTGCCCCATCTCATTCTGTCTTATTCCTCAGTCTCCACAGCCCCTAGCATGTGCATGGTGCACACCAGTACACACCACCGAGTGAGTGAAGGACTGCTGACCTGTATCCCCACCCCCACTGCCAGGGACTCTGAGTTCCTTGAGGGCAAAGCATGTGGCCTGTCCATCCCAGTATCCCCACAAAGCCACGGACAAGAGGAGGTTTGTTGAGTCAACTGGAACAACAAAGACTGAGAACTGAGAACAGCTTGTTTGGCCGACGGGGGCAGGACCCGTGGGGAATGAGGCTGGGTAGGGTAGAGAGACGGAGCTCGGCTCCCATGCCCATCCTCTGGTCCAGAAGGGGAGGGGGCCAGGGCTGGATGTGGGAGCTTCAAGGAGCCTGATGGAAAAGCAGGGGCGGTCACTGGGCAGCTCTCTGCGACAGGCTGGTCACTCTGACCCCCTGGGGTGACAGCACAGGAGGGCCCTCCCTCCAGCCCATGCCATCAGCCCTGGAAGGCCCCGCTGCTAACAGTTCTTCCCTTCCACTGCCCCAGGCTGACTGCCAGGGGACAGCTAGCTGGTGCAAGGGCCCCTGAGGCAGGTCTCGTGCCTGGCCAGGACCCCTCCTCACCACAGAAAGAGCAAACTGGTAGGAGGAGAAACAGAAGGGCCCGCGCTGGAGGTAGAGCCTGCTGCCTCCACGCAAACATGTGTTCACAATTCAAACAAAACAAAGCTGAGGTTTGGGAGCCAAGTGCTGGGCAACTGAGATGGCAGCAATGCCATGACTTTAAAAAAAAATTTTTTTAAAGATTTTATTTATTTATTTGAGAGGTAGAGTTACAGACAGTGAGAGGAAGAGACAGAGAGAAAGGTCTTCTGTCCGCTGGTTCACTCCCCAGATGGCCGCAACAGCCAGAGCTGCGCCAATCTGAAGCCAGGAGCCAGGAGCTTCTTCCAGGTCTCCCACATGGGTGCAGGGGCCCAAGCACTTGGGCCATCCTCCGCTGCTATCCCAGGCCACAGCAGAGAGCTGGATTAGAAGAAGACTAGAACCAGCGCCCATATGGGATGTTGGTGCCCCAGGCAGAGGATTAACCTACTGCGTCATAGCGTTGGCAATGATGCCGTGACTTTAAGAACCCAAACTGCCTCTAAGGTGTCCAGGAGCCTCAGACCGAGCACCTCTGCACAGTAAGCACAGCACGCACACTACGCACACGAGTGCCCTGCGGCCCTCACCTGTTCCACTTCTGATCCAACTCCCTGCTGATGCACCTGAGAAAGAAGCAGAAGACGGCCCGAGTCCCTGGCCCCTGCACTCGTGCGGGAGACCAGATGGACTTCCAGGCTGCTGGCTTTGGCCTGGCCCAGCCCCAGCTGTTGCAGCCATTTGGGAAGTGAACGAGCAGACAAAAGAGCTATCACCTTGCCTTTCAAATAAACAAATCTTGTTTGAAAGCAGGAAAGGAAGGAAGACAGATGACTGAAGACCGCAGCTTTTGGTGAGGGTTGGGCCAACGAAGACCACACGAGCGAACAAAGCAAGGGCAGCACTGTGCACTGAAGCTGCTTCATCTAACCTGGAAAACCAGGGTGTGGGCACAGAGCCCCAGCAGTTACAAGGGCCTTGTCCCAGCAACTGGAGTGCTTTGCTGGAGTCTGGGCTCTGGCTCCTGACTCCAGCTTCCTCACGACGCAGACCCTGGGAGGCAGCAGTGATGGCTCCAGTAACTGGGTGTCTGCAGCCCAAATGGGAGACCTTGAGTGAGTGCCGGGCTCCCGGCTTCAGCCTTGATTCAGCCCCAGCTGTTGTAGGCATCTGGGGAATGAATCAGCAGATGGGAATTTGGTCTGACTCCTAAATAAATTAAATTTTCTTTGAAAATTTTAATAAAATGGGAAAAGATGACCGAAGGAAAAATATGTGAAATATCCACAAAACTGATAAAGGGGACAAAGCTACAGATGCAGAGCGGGCTTGAAAATGTTCAAGAGATGACTGCATGTGATTGACATGAATAAACCTGAAAACCTTGGCAGCAGATCTGTGTTTTCCCAGGGAAATGTTGGTATTTGGCTAAAACTGACCCAAAGAAAGGGAACAAGCCTGAAAAGACTAATAAACACAGAAGAAGCTGAGAAGTGTATGAAACGTCCACATGAGCCCTGCCAGCTGCCGTGGGCACTTGTCACAGTGGCCGTGAAGCTACTCCACAGGCTGTATCCCTCAGAGTCTTGGGCTGGAGTCCCTGCTCCACTCAATTCCTGCTCACCCACACCCTGGGAGGCAGCAGAGGATGGCTCCAGTACCTGGGTTCCTGCCCCCACATGGAGAGCCAGGTCTGAGTCCCAGGCTCCCAGCTTTGGCCTGGCCCAGCCTGGCTGTTGTGGGCATTTCGGGAGTGAACAAGCAGACTGAAGAGCTCTCTCTCTCTTTCTCTCTCTCATTTCAAATAAATAAATAAATCTTAAAAAATTAAAAGTTTATCATTAGTCTTAGTAACAAGTGGAAGGCCACTAATCCAACCTTGTATAGAAATGTCCATCTCATATAAAAAGACAAGAAATACCAATCATAAGGCCGATGCCGCGGCTCACTAGGCTAATCCTCCACCTGTGGCGCCAGCACACCAGGTTCTAGTCCCGGTTGGGGCGCCGGATTCTACCCCGGTTGCTCCTCTTCCAGTCCAGCTCTCTGCTGTGGCCCGGGAGTGCAGTGGAGGATGGCCCAAGTGCTTGGGCCCTGCACCCCATGGGAGACCAGGAGAAGCTCCTGACTCCTGCCATCAGATCAGCGCGGTGTGCCGGCCACAGCGGCCATTAGAGGGTGAACCAACAGTAAAGGAAGACCTTTCTCTCTGTCTGTCTCTCTCACTGTCCACTCTGCCTGTCAAAAAAAATACCAATTATAAAAACTACAAGTATCAGAAATAAATGAGTTATTATATTCAGATAACATGATCACCTATTCTCCCAATTCAAGAGAACTTTAAGAATCAGCAAAAACGCTATTTGATATTGAGCACAGGACTATAGCCAAAATCAAACAAAAACATTGTTTTGAATTTTTCCCTTCATCAGAAATGACCAACTAGAAACTATAACAGAAAACATGCATAATCACAAAAAATATATATAAACCGTCATCACACTCCATGAGAAACAGGCATGACTTACATTCACAACTCGGATGAAAACAAAGCTTAGTAAACAGGGCAGGACTGGTGAGCTCCAAGGACCAGACGCGGCACCGGGGCTGGGTGACGGGCAGCTCCGACTCCAGCCCCAGCTCCGACTCCAGCGTCCTGCCCACTGAGATGCTGGGCGGCTCAAGCAACCAGGTCTCTGCCCCAACACAGGAGCCCTCGCCTGAGCCCCCAGCTCCTAGCTGCAGGCCTGGTCACTGCAGGCACTTAGGGAGTGAACCAGCACCCTGCCTCTCAAAAACACAAAAAACAAATGTAAAAAAGCAAAAATGTCTTTGACAAAAGAAGTTCCCGAGGCACCAAAGCCCCTGGCTCTGGACACGATGTGACACAGAAGCTTGTCATCCACATCCTGAGGGCCAGTTCGGGGGCCTGGGTGTGGTTATGTTCTCAGATTTGCTTCTATCTCACGGCTCTGTGACAGCCTCCACGCTCCCCTGTGCAGCCGCCTCTCACCTCTGCCCCTTTAGTTCCACAAGAACAGGTAAGGCTCTTCCGGTCACTGGGACAAACATCTGGGATACACCCTGATGGGATCTCACAGGCCAGCTAAATCACAGGGCCAGCCCTGAGCCAATCAAAGTGCCCAGGACACTGAGATGGACAGGTGCCTGTCCCTCTGGGGGATGGCGAAGGTCAGAGGTGGTCATAGCCGGGACAATACACATAGGTAGGGACAGAAACCACCCCACATGTCCCTCTATGAACCTGGTGATACATGGGGACCTAATTCACCAGAAGGCTCGGGTTCGGGGGGGGGGGGCAAGATGGGGCTGCTCAATGGATAGTAGCCAGCTCCATGTCCACTCAGGAAAGATAGGCTCTACTCTATCTCATATCATTGACATTTATTTCAGATAAGCTGAAGAGGCAAACACAGGGATGGCGCTGCGCAGTGGGTCA
Organism: Sylvilagus floridanus; assembly: GCA_949820135.1. Taxonomy (NCBI): domain Eukaryota; kingdom Metazoa; phylum Chordata; class Mammalia; order Lagomorpha; family Leporidae; genus Sylvilagus; species Sylvilagus floridanus. The sequence continues at coordinate 22,577,783 of OX463235.1, forward strand.
AGCCATCATTTGTGAGGCTGACAGCCCACATCACAGTGCAGGTTTGAGTCCCAGCTGCTCTTCTCAGTTCCAATCCAGCTCCCTGCCAGTGCACCTGGGAGGCAGCAGATAATGGGCCAAGCACTCCCTGCCAGCCAGGCGGGAGACCAGGATGGAGTGCCAGGCTCCCGGCTTCAGCCTGGCTCAGTCTCAGCTGTTGAGGCCACCTGGGCGAGGAACCAGCACGTGGAAGACACTTTTCCTGTCTCTGTCTCTTTCTGAGTTACTCTGCTCTTACATAAATAAATCTTTTTTAAAAAATAAAGAACTAAATGTAAAAGAGAATACTGTTGAAATATTCAAAGAAAGCATAGAAAAGAGGTATCAGAGAGTGTTCATGGAAATTTTATCTTATGAAAAACCTTATTCGTGGATTTCAAAAACATTTTTGTACCAAAGTAAGCATCTTTTAATTCTACTTTCCATGAAGTGTCTGAAATACTTTCAAATAAAACCTTAGGTGGAGAAGGCACACTTCCACCAGGCACAAAACACACCATGCAGAAGCTTACGACTGTGCTGTGACAAAATACCCCACAAATTTGACACGAGACAAACTGAGATTAAGAACTGCCTATGAGACAGATTCTGTTAAAGAATTACACCTATTCGTTTGAAAAAATAAAGACAAGCCAGTAGCGAAGCAGGCAAATACACAGCAGAGTGGACCCAGGGGCCGGTAACCCTGTGACGACACCGCACAGCAAAGTCTCCCACGACAGAGAAAAGCCTCTTTCGTGCCTTATCACAGTGGCAGAAATGAAACACAGCGACCACCTCAAGAGCTGGGGGTGGGAACTGGGAACAGGGTCGTGGGTGCTTCCGCAGCCCAGGAGACAGCGCCACTTACTTCCTCTGGGGGGCGCTGTGTCGCTGGGCGGGGTGTGGGTGCGGGAGGAGGCACAAAGTGAAACTGAGAAGGCCCAGGCCGCTGGGAAACAGGCCCTGCTGGCGGCGTGGAGGGGCCTCTTGAAAGTCCACAGGGGAGGGCGCGGCAGTGAGTCACAGAGCCGCAGGACCTGACCCAGGGCTCTTAGACACCATGCTTTCCTCTCAGTCCCCTCCCCAAACCACAGCGGCCTGCCGCCTCTCACTCCCCTCCCCCGCTGAGAACGGCCCCACCCTGGGCCTCAGTCTCTCCTGCCGGTAGAACGGGATGGTGATACCCACCTCGTGCTTGGAGGGCTGAGCGAGATGACTGCAGAGACAGCGCAGCCTCGTGCCTGCCATAGAGAACAGGCGGAGGTCGGCAGAGGACAGGGCATCTCCAGGGAGGCCGAGGCACAGGGGAGCCGGGAGGACAGGCCCTGTGGGGGGCGACACAGACAATAACACAAGTCAACAAGACAAACACCCCAAAGGAAAAAGCAGCAGGGACCAGGTGGTTCACACAAGGGAAGGTATCAAAGGCCACCCAACGTAAAGAAAGGCTCACTGTTAACATTAGGAAGTGGGCAGTGAGCCTGGTGGGTAAGACACCCACGACTGTCCTCTGTCCGTGTGAGAGTCCCTGGCCTCAATACCCAGCCCCAGCCCCTCACTGCAGCTTCCTGCTAATGCTCCCCTGAGACAGCATGAAGGCTCACGATGCTGGGTCCCTGCCACCCACGTTGGGGACCTGGGCTGAGTCTGCAGCTCTCGGTCTCAGCCTAGTCCTGGCCCAGCCTTAGCCAACACAGACACCTGGGAAATGAACTAGTGGATGGATGGGAGCTCGCTCGCTCGCTCTCTGCCTCTAGAAAAAATAATTTAAAAAGAAATAGAAGGTAAAAGAACTGTGAGACTCCATCTGACTCATGAAACTCAACAAGAAGTCTCAGAGCGTGCCCTGGGCAGTGCCCCAACCTGCCATCTGAGACCGCCTCCAAGTCAGGACAGATTTCAAGTGCATGTGAGCACCCTGCAGCATAGGAAGGAAGTGTGGGCTGGCACTGCCACCCACACATGGGGGCACATCCACCTACATGCCTACGGCCTCCTCCCCCCATCCACAGGGAGGGTCCACAAACAAGTGCCTGCCCTCTGGCCAGAGTGGATGGGGCAGGCAGCCACTCACAGGGGGGTGGGAGGGGTGGGCAGCACAGCCTGGCTGGAGCTGTCACTTAGGAAATTGGGGACTGGGTGGTCACGTCCACCAAGGGATGGCAGACTAGCGCCAACCTTGACCAGAACAGCACAGCTGCCCCAAGAGGCCAAGGCAAGGCGGGGGCATGGGTGTCATTCAGGGCCTCAGAGCCACAGACCTGACACGGGTCAGGTGAGCAAGGGGTTATCTGGGGAGACACCTGAGAAGAGGAGGAGGCAGGGGAGGACGGAGACAGACAGAGGCAAAAGGCTCCTGGGGCTCGCTGGGCGCCAGTCCCCAGCCTGAAGGCTTCACACGCAGTCTCAGTCACCAGTGGGCCTGAGTTAGCGATGGAGACATTTACAAACAGAAAAAGGCTCGGAGAGGCTGGGCAGGGCATCACCTGCTGTGCACCTGCTGGTCAGGTCCCCACCAGGCAGCAGGGAGGGCAGGGGCGGGGGTCAGCCCGGACCCCAAGGTCATGTCTGTGACACCTCACAGCCCGGGCACCTGAGCGGGGGGCACGCTAGCAGCACGGATGCCCACAGGACAGTGACCAGACATGTGGGCAAGTGGGGTTCTCCTAAGGAGCCCACAGGGCTGGCACAGACACGCTTACCACATGTCAGCTGCTGCTCCAGAGTTTCCACAGCTATGAGGGGACTTCGCAAAGTTTGTGGAAAAAGGAATGAAAAGATAAAAGTTTATTTTGGTGCAAAACATTTTTGGAATCCGTGCACATGGGTGATTTTCAAAACATTCACGGAAAATAAGTATTATGAAAAGAAAATGCATGGATACCAAAACCCTTTACATCAAAATAAACTTATCTTTTCATTCTATTTTCCATGAACTTTTGAAGTCCCTCCCACTAACTCACGCCTTAGGATCATTGTTCAGCAATGCATACCGGCGCTTATGAAACAGCTGTGATAGCGGCGGGCGCTGTGGCATAGCCTTGGCCTCTCGGGGCAGCTGTGCTGTTCTGGTCAAGGTTGGCGCTTGTCTGCCACCCCTTGGTGGACGTGACCACCCAGTCCCCAATTTCCTAAGTGACAGCTCCAACCAGGCTGTGCTGCCCGCCCCCCCCACCCCGTGAGTGGCCGCCTTGGGTAAAGCTGTTGCCTGCAGTGCCAGGCTGCTCCACTTCCAATCCAACTCTCTGCTGTGGCCTGGGAAAGCAGTGGAAGATGACCCAAGTCTTTGGGACCCTGCAGCCACGTGGGTAGACCGAGAAGTTCCTGGCTCCTTGCCTCAGATTGGCACAGCTCTGGCTGTTGTGACCAACTGGGGAGTGAACCAATGGATGGAAGACCTCTCTCTGCCTCTCCTTCTCTCTCTGTGTAACTCTTTCAAGTAAAAGAGAGAAAGAAAGAAAGAGACAGCTGTGACAAAGAATACATTAAAATATCAGCAATGTAGATTAACACAGAAGAAAGACCAAACTAAATTATCAAGTACCTTTTCTTTTTTCCAAATTAATTAAAAAAAAAAGTGGTAGGAAAAGAGACACAGAGAAACAGACAGATCTCTCCCATCCACTGGTTCACTCTGTCCCCACAACAGTTCCGGCTGCACTGGGTGGAAGCTGGGCGCCAGGAACCCAATCCAGGTCTCCCACATGGGCGGCAGGGACCAGGTACTTGAGTTATTAGCAGGTGCACATTAGCAGGAAGCTGGAATCAGGAGAGAGCTGGGACTCAACCCAGAGGCTCCAGCATGGGTGTGAGCATTTTAACCGCTCCAGAAAAGTAACTTTTAATTAGCAAGTACAGAGTATGATGTCCTGATGTAGGTGTTCCTTGTGGGATGGCTCTGTGTAGCTAATTAACATATGCAACGTCTCTGGTAATGAGAACACTGAGCAATTTTCAGGCACACAGCACACTGACCACGCAGTCCAACAGGCTCCTAACCGAAACCCATCATCCGACCAGCGCCCCGCCCCCACGCCAGCCTCCCGACCCCCACCTCTGCTGCCCAGCACCTCACGGTTCCTGTTGAGTCCACTTCTTCACACCCAACATGCATGTGAGAGCTTGTGGCGTGTGTTCTTGTCACTTCACGTAATGTCCCCCAGGCTCGCTGAGGTCACAAACCACAGGGGTTTCTTCTTCTTGAGGGCTGATTAGCTCTCCATCAATACCACACTTTCTGCTGATGGCGCCACACCCTGGCTCCTGCGAGGAAGGCGGCAGCGAGGATGCACGGCAGAGCCTTCCACAGTCCGTTCCAGCCGCTTTGCTTCTGTCCCCGGAAGCAGCCCTGCGGGATCCTAGGGAGCCCCACTCGCGGCTTCGGCGTTCCCCACGAGGCTGTCTCCCGTCCCCTTCCCGCCGGCCGCTCTGGCGGGGCGAGGCGCGGCCTCAGTGCGGCTGGAATGTGCGGTGCTGGCCCTCCGCAGGTCTTCCGTGAGGCAAAGTCTGTCAGGCTCGTGGTTGTTCGCCAGCGAGGCTGTTCACTTCCTGACTGGGCCGTTGTCTGGGGTCCCTGCCTGCCCGGCGGTGCCGCACTGACTCCGGGAGCGCAGGGGGCAGCGCTGTTCGTGTAACCTCCAGCAGGCCTCCCACGGCCCGAGCAGGCCTGGGGCACTCGGACACGCGCCCCGGGCATCCCCGCCCCGCGCCACGCTGGCACGCCGCCCCCGGTGCACACCGCGCCACGCCGCCACAGGGGGCCACGCACAGAGCGTCCGGGGCTCCGCCCCACGCAGGAGCCACGCACACAGCGTCTGGGGCGTGTCTACCCCACGCAGGGGCCACGCACACAGCGTCTCGAGGTCCCCACCCCGCCCCTGACCATGCACAATGTCTCGGGGTCCCCACCCCGCCCCCTACACGCTGTGCCACGCCGGCACAGGGAGCCATGCACAGAGCATCTGGGGCCCCGCCCCACGTGGGAGCCATGCACAGAGCCCCCGCACACAGCGTCTCCAGCTCCCCACCCCGCCTCTGACCATGCACAATGTCTCGGGGTTCCCACCCCGCCCCCGGTACACGCGGCATCACGCTGGCACAGGGAGCCACGCACAGCGACTCGGGCGCTGGGAAGCCCACTGCCGCACCACGCCGGGCTTCGCTGCTGGTGCACAGACAAGGTGGGCTCCGGGTTCCATGTGGACAACCGCCTGACCCGGGACTACAGCCCAGAGGGCCTGGGGGAGGCCCGAGGGGTCGGCGCTCTCGGCCTCACCCTCTCTGCCGCCTCTTTGCCCATCACCAGCCCAATGCGACCGCGTGCCATCAACCAGGGGCCCGAGGCGGCCAGGGAGAAGTGCAAGCCAGGGGCCACCCTGCAGACGCACCTCCTCGGACGGCAGTCCTCCCACCAGTGCGAATTCGCTGGTTAGGATGCCTCCCTCAGGGAGGGGCTCAGCGCGCAGCCCTGCGCACCCAGCGCCGAGAGGTTGGGGCTACCCGGGGGTGGGAAGCACAGGAAGAACTCTGGCCCAAGGACCGGAAGTGCCAGGGGCAGGGACCCTGGACTCGCTGTGGCCACCCAGCCTAACTCTGAAGGGGCAGAGGCTCCGGATGCGTCAGCCCCACATGAAAGACACATGAGCCCACTCCACACACTTAGCTGTTTTTAATGCTCAAAAGCTCTGTACAAAAAAAAAAAAAAATGAATCCTCACAATGCCCCTGTGAGGTAGGTAGACAAGTATTATTCTCCCATTTTACAGATGGGGAAACTGAGGCTGAGGCAGAGAGGTGAAGTGGTCAGCCAGTGGTCCCAGCACAGCTGAAAGAGCCAACCACACGCACACAAGGACCCGATCTCGGACTCCTCACCTGGACCGCATTCCATAAAGAATTTAAAACATTTTCATTCATGCGAAAGAATTTAAAAAAAAAAAGGTAGTGAACAGATACACAGTAGTTCTGCAAAAGGCATCAGCCAAGGGGTCAGCCTCCTTCCCACGCTGGGGGGCTCTGCACAACGCTGGCCTCTTCCCTTTTCAGATGCAGGTGACACGCGGCTCTGTCTTCCCGCAGAAGTGTCTGAGCCCAGCGAGCCAGCCAAGTGGACGGCGGGCAGCCCCCTCCTCACTGGGCAGCCCCCGGCCACAACAGCTTCAGTCACAAACACAGATCTGCTCTGCCGTGGCCTCCTCCAAGCAGACTGCCCGCTGCCATGGACACAGGCGATCCTCACCAGGCAGCCCAGGGTCTCTGCGATGGCCTGGAATCCAGGTGAGCCCCTCACGCCACACTGAGCCCAGCCCCTCACACACCACTGGCCCCAAGGGCAGGGCTGGGAGCCCTGCTGAGCGCTCAGGCCGAGATCAGCGCAGAAGTGCCCTCCGCTCCAGGCCGCGGCTTGCTCAGTGCCTCCTGGCCGGCTCACAGGCTCTGCGCTGCACCTGGTCCCCCAGACGGCCTCTGTGGGCCTCTGGCCTCTTGGCCTCTGCCAGCTCCACGGCCACGCAGGCTGTCTTTGCAATCTCCCAGGCTGGAGGGGCGCACGGGAGGCCAGACATGGGGAAGAAGCTGCTGTTAAGGTCAAATCCACCCAGCGCATCTCAGGGAAGAGGCATGGGAGGCAGCAGCGGAAGGGAACAGTGCTGGCCTGGGGCTCAGACGACGACAGGAGGCGGTGGTGCTCAGCTGTTTGGCAGTTTGGGAGGGAGCTCCTTGGAGGCCAGGGTGGCCGGGGGTGGGGGAAGCCTGGGGGCCAACCACACGCTGTGCTAAGTGCCACAGGAAAAGCTCTTCCCAAAAAAAAGGCTGCCAACCCCACCCCAGCCTCTCCAGGAAGCTGGGAATCGGTTCACAGCGGCACCTCCAGGATGCAAGGGGCCCTGACAGGGAGCCGGGAGGAAGTGCCCTACAGGAAGTCCCCAGCCGCAGAGGGCTCGGGGCCGTCAGGCCACTGCTGCCACCGGTGGCGCAGCCCGGAGCAGGGCCGCCCGGAGCAGGGCTGGTCCTCGGGGCCCTCCAGCTCGGGGAAGCCCAGCTGATTGAGGAGCTCGTAGACTCCCGCCTTCGCCGCCACCTGGGAAGGAAGGCAGAGATGGGAGCGGCGTTACGGGGACGGGGTGGGGGTCCAGGTGACCACACCCCTGCATTAGGCCATCGCCCAAAGCACATGGCTGAGAAGGCCAGAGCTGCTCCCTGACCCCAAGCCCAGCCACCTCAACAAGTCCACACGCTCAACAACCCGCCTCTCAGGACTGCCCTAGGCAGCTACCCGCGCACAGAGCAGTCAGCAGACAGCCTGCAGCAGGGCAGGCCCACAGGAAACCACTGTCAGTCCTCATGCAGACTTTGCCCACCTGGCATCCCAGGGCCAACCTGAAGGTGTGTACACAGCGGTCTCCATTCCTGCCTCCCCGTACCCACTGTGGCTGGGTCGCCAGCTCCAGCTCTCCACCCACCCAGCTCGTGGGAGCTAATTCCAGTCTGGAGTCCAGATCAGAACCACTCAGGTCTGCCAGTGAGGTCAGCAGAGGGCCTCTTCCTGGCCCAGGGGTAATTACAGGCTGCTTGGGGCCGGGGCAAAGCTGTGGGCCAAGCACAGAGGGATGGAGGCGGCTGTGGACTGCAGGGTCTCGGGCCAGCACCAGCTCCGGAGCTGACCCTGCACAAGCTACTCCACCGCTCTGCGCCTCTGGACGACTACATCCAAACAGGGCCGCCACAGTCCCATTCTGGCATTGAGGATGGCAGCTTTGGAGCAGCCGACTGCCCTGTCCAAGGTCGTAGCCAGAAGGTCACACAGGGCCCTGGGAAGGCACAGGTGGTGTTGAGCACAGTAATGGCCTTGAAGTGCCCAGGCTGGCCTAGAATGGGGTCCCTGCCCGGCAGCCCGCCCTGCTCCGTGCTGACACGCGTGTCTCCTCCTCTCTCCTCATTCGTTGTCTCATCAGACTTTGTCTGCCAAGTGCAAATGCTGCGCTGGGACCCAAAGCCCACCAAGACACGGTCTCGGCCAAATGGACGCTTCCCGTGCAGTGGCAGTGGGAGGTCGCCTCACTGGACAAGGGGGCCGGTGCACGGGGACCAGGCGGGGAAGAGCCCCGCGGCCTCCCTCCTCTCACCTCCCGCATCCAGGTGCTGAAGGGCCGCTGCCAGGAGTCGGCCCTCTCCAGGTGGAGGTAGGCGTTGAAGAGAATCAGGTACACGTAGCGCTCCAGGTACTGTAGGCTCCGCAGCTGCAGCCGCCACACGTCCTGCTCCTCTCTGGCTGCCTTCGCCTGGGGGAACAGGGCAAGGCGGAGTCGGGGTGAGGGCTCCAGCGCCCCCACCACACCAGCACCCCACTGCCCTGAGCACCTGGACAGGGCGGTCCCTGCGGCAACGCCCAGGGCGCACCCCTGCCTGGGTCGCAGCAAGGACAGGCAAGCACAGCGGGAGCTGGGAGTGAAGGACACGCAGGTCCCTGGCCTCCCTCCCCGCCGCCTGGCTCTATGGTGGAGGCCCCACATCACCTCGCACCCAGCCCCCAGGCCCAGGGCAGCCCTGTCCCCTGCAGGATGCTGGGGCTACCTCTCAGGCACCAGGAGTATCCGAGCCCAGGGCCTGGAGCCCCCCAAGCTGGGCTGCAGCTGGAAGTTTCTATGTGCAGCACACAACGTGACCCGTGCGCGTCCCCTCAACCACGGCAGGAGTGCAGGCTTGACGCGACCCACAGCCCCAATAACTGGCCACCAACCCCCCACCCCCACCTTCCCAGCCCCTGCCCCCTTGGCTTCAGGGGTACATAACTTGGGGGAGCTCTGGGGCCTAGAAGATGGAAGGCACAGGTGGAAGGCAGACAGTGTGCCCCACCCAGGAAGGCTGCAGAAGCTGGGGGCCACAGTTCTGAATCCCTGGGAGACCCATGCACTAGGTCCTGGTCCTACCCTACCATTAAGCTCTCATTCCCCCCAACCCCATGCATACAGGAAGGAGCCCTCAGGAACGGGAGGGAGAAGAAGGCCCCTGTTCCCTGGAACGGCCACACGGAGCCTCAGCAGGGAGGCGGGAAGCAGCTAGCCCATGCCACTGGGGCTGCAGACAATCACAGCCTGGCAGGGGAGGCAGAAGCTAGGGCCAGAGTAGGCAGAGCCCCTGCGCTACGGGGTGGAGGCCCCGCAGCCAGGAATGGCCCTGGAGGCAGGTCAGGAAGACCAGGAGGCAGAGAGGGGCCGAAGATGAGGTCTGCCCCGGCACAGGAGGTGGGGAGGATCCTGCAGTGTGCTGGGGGTGGGGGTGGGGTGGGAAGGCCAGGGCTCAGAGAGGGCGCGGACTTGAGCCAGCAGACGGAAGGGCAAGTGAAGGCTTTGGTGACCTCAGTTTGGGCATGGCTCGTGGCTGCCGCCGGAGATGACTGGAGCAGGTGGGAGCAGGTCGCTGAGGGTTTAAAGCACATTAAGCATGTGCTCAAAAACTCAATCAATCAATGTTACTTAGCAATCAGGCAGTAAACCAAAAAGACAAGACTTCAGCTGAATACAAACCACAGTGAGTAAGCCATGGTGAGAGCCACCAAAGGCCGGGAGCCCATGTGCAGACACGTCCTTGGAGAGCAGGAGAGGAAACCCCCAGGGTTCCCGCGGGCAGGACGGGCCTTCGTCCCGGCTGCCACAGCCCTGTCCTGTGGGCCCCGCTGCTTGGCAGGAGAGAGGCTGGAGGGGCAGGGGGCGGTGCAAGCGCTTCCTCCCGAGCCCCAGCAGCAAGGGTAGAATTATCTCTAAATTCAGGCCACCCCCAGAAGGTTCCGCGGGCACTTCCGGCCTGCTCGCAGGGCTGTGATTTGAGACAAGGGCGCACCTTCCTACTAAAGCCCTGCTTCCCTTAAGACCGTGCGTGACAGTGCCGCCTGGGCCACTTCCCGCGGGGAAAACCACAGAGCCCTTTCAGACCGCTTGGCAGGCCAGGCTGTCATTAGCAGCAGGGGAGCTGGGCAAGGCTTCCTCATCTCCTGAGCCCAGGCCCTAAAATAGTAGGGGCCTCTTCGACGTCTGTCGGTCACGGCAGGGTCAGCCCGGGGGCCCTCCAGGCTCGCCTGCTGTCACAGTACAGAGAAACTGAAGTTCAAATGGCAGAGACGTTAAATAGAAAGTCTGCCCATCCCATGTGCACACTCACACACACATGCACGCACACACACACACACACACACACACGTGCGCGCATCTGTGGTCCAGACAACCCTTCTGATCTGGAGGCAGCCGGAACCTGTGTGACCACAGCAGGTGGGGGAGGGGGCAGCCTAACTTTTAGCTAAAGGACACAGTGGCCAGCTGTGACAGCTGCATACCCCACACCCAGGCCTGTGGTCAGCTTTGTTCAACCACCAACACTGAGAAGCACAAACCCGCAAGGCCGGGCCCCTGCCGACAGGACAGCCGCCTGCTTTCCTGTTACCAAAGCATCCTTGCTTTGTATGAAATACCAACCATAGTGGATGGAGGCTGGTTATATGGTTTTGTCCTTTCTTCCTAATGGACACATTTAACAACATCACACATTGGCAACATAGGTGGCCCCTTCCCTTTCTCTAAATGGGAATACCAATACTAGGGTTAACTTCCCTTCAATCATCTCTTTTTAATATTTATTTATTTATTTAAAAGAGCTACAGAGAGAGAGGGAAAGACAAAGAGATCTTCCACCCACTTCTGCACTCCCCAGATGGCCACAACAGCCAAGGCTGGGCCAGGCCAAAGCCAGAAGATTCCTTGGGGTCTCCTACATGAGTGCAGGGGCTTAAGCACTTGGGCCATCTTCTGCTGCTTTTCCAGGTGCATTAGCAGAGAGCTGGATCAGAAGCGGAGCAGCCAGGACTTGAACCGGTACCCAGATGGGATGCTTGCATCAAAGGGGGCTGATTTACCCACCACACCACAGTGCTGGCCCAATTCTTTGTTCTCCAATACTTCATGAGTCTAGGATTGGATGGTCTCAAAGATCTCATGCTGCCTAAAAATCCTATGACCTGCGGCAGGCATTTGGCACAATGGTTAGGAGACTGCTTGGGATGCCTGGATCCCATGTCAACGGGCCTGGGTTCAAGTCCAGGTTTTGCTCTCAATTCCGGCTTCCCACTGATGTGCACCTTGGGAGGCAGCAGGTGATGGCTCATGGTTGGGCCCCTGCACCTCACACCGGAGACCCAGATGGAGTTCCCAGCTCCTAGCTGCAGGCTGGCCCAGCCCTGGCCATTGCAGACATTCAAGGAGTGAACCAGTGGATGGGAGTGCTCACTCTCTCTGCCTCTGAGATTAAAATAAATAAATAATTTTTAAAATTCTATAACCAGAACCACGAAATAAAATCCCGTCTCCTTTCAAGTAGTGGCACATGGATTAAGCAACAGCCCCTAACAGGGGGGCCTCCAATGGCCACTTCCAAAACTGAGGTCCCCCTGCCACCCCCAGGCCCAGGTGTCGGTGGGGAGTGAGGGGAAAGCCACCCTGGCACTGCACAGGGACAGTCCCCACATTAGGAGTGCCACAGCTGACACCACGCCTTCCCCCAAAGACCAGAGTGGACATGAATAGAGGCTGGGCATGTGGACGAAACCAGGCTCCACTCTAGCCAGCCCAGCCCCTACCCCCGGGGCAACACCAGCCTGGAGGCCCACTTCCGGGAAACCCCCACCGGGCCTTGCAGGGGGCTCTGGTGCCCAAGACCCCTGGCGCCGGGGCCGAGGGAAGAGCAAGCTGTGACGGTGTGAACCACAAATACCACCCAGAGGAGTCAGTCGTGCAGGCCTGGCAGCATGTGGGGTTTCCGGACACAGGGCCAGGTGCTGGGCACCAGGGACCCTGCCAGGGTGGGGCACAGAGCTCGGGGAAGGCTTCCTGGGCCGAGCTGCTCACCAGGATGGCTGCGGGTCTGCTCACTTTCTTCCTGCTTCTATGTGTGTGTGTGTAGGCAGAGAGAGAGAGAGACAGAGAGACAGAGACCTCTCACCTACTGCTTCACTCCCCAAATGCCATCAACAGCCAGGGCTGGGGCAGGCCACAGGCAGGAGCCAGGAACTCCACCCAGCTCTCCCATGTGGGTGGCAGGGACCCAAGTACTTTAGCCATTATCTGCTGCCTCCCAGAGTGCATTAGTTGGAAGCTGAATTGGAAGTGAAGCTGAGGCCGGCGCCGTGGCTCAACAGGCTAATCCTCTGCCTTGTGGCGCCGGCACACCAGGTTCTAGTCCCGGTCGGGGCGCTGGATTCTGTCCCGGTTGCCCCTCTTCCAGGCCAGCCCTCTGCTGTGGCCCAGGAGTGCAGTGGAGGATGGCCCAAGTGCTTGGGCCCTGCACCCCATGGGAGACCAGGAAAAGCACCTGGCTCCTGGCTCCTGCCATCGGATGAGCGCGGTGCGCCGGCCGCAGCGCGCCGACCGCGGCGGCCATTGGAGGGTGAACCAACGGCAAAGGAAGACCTTTCTCTCTGTCTCTCTCTCTCACTGTCCACTCTGCCTGTCAAAAATAAAAAAATAAAATAAAAAAAAAAGGAAGTGAAGCTGAGACTTAAACCCAGGCACTCCCACAGGTATGCAGGCATCTTAACTGCTGGGCCAGACACCCGTCCGATGGGAAGAATAGCGATGGTGCCAGCGACCCTAGCAGGTGGTGCTGTGAGCTCCTCGAATTCCTGGCCAGGGGCACCAGCATCTCACTCTGCAGGCAGAGACCCTGGGCAGCTGCTGTTCTCAGAACAGGAGACTCAGACCCGCACACTCAGGTCCTGGCCCCCTTTGTCTCCGCGCTGTCCCAGCGGAGGGGATGAACTCCAGGGCAAAACCATTTTATACTCAGGGGGAGTGTGCCCGAAGGGAAGCAGCATTACCCCGACACCGAAATCAAACCACAGCATCTGGAGAGGGAAAAATACGGATCAAGATCTCCTAGGAACTGAGATCAAAAGTCCTCAACAAAATGCTAGTAAAAAGAACTGGCACCATGACCAAGTCTGATTTATCCTAGGAAGGCAAGGCTGGTTTAACATCTGAAAATCAATGAAAGAAACATGTTGTCTATCAACAGAATAAATACAGGATTGATTGAGCCCACCCAGATTACAGAGGGTGATTCGCTGCACCCAGAGTCTGCAAACGTTAATCTCATCTAGAATATACTTTCACAGAAACATCTAGAATAATGTTTGACACATACCTGGGTTCTGTGGCCTGGCCAAGTTGATACATAAAATTAACCATTGGGGGTGGGAGGGCCTAGTGGTTTAGGCACCAGTCAAGACAGTCTCTACATTCCATATCAGAGCGCCTGGGTTCAAGTCCCAGCCCTGCTCCCAGTTCCAGTTTCCCACTAACGTGCACCCTGGGAGGCTGCAGGTGATGGCTTAGGTAGCTGGGCACTTGTCATCCACATGGGACATCCATACTGAGCTCCTGGCTCCCAGAGTTGGCCTGGCACAGCCCCCAAAATTGCTGGCATCTGCAGAGTAAATCAACAGCCCTCCCTCTCTCTCTGCCTCTCAAATAAATTAAATAAATAAGATTGTCCATGATGAAAACATGAGCCTAATTCATCATGACCCTGGATTCAAAATGACACCAAAGGCACAACTAAAGTAAAAACAGATGTTGGACTTTGTAGCAAAGAAGTCTACCAACAATGCTAATACATCTGGGGAAGCAGAAGATGGCCCAAGTTTGGGTCCACATGGGAGACCTGGATGGAGTTCCTGGCTCCTGGCTTCGACCTGGGCCAGTCTTGGCTATTACAGCCATTTGGGGAGCAAAACAGAAGATAGAAGATATTTCTCTCTCTATCTCTTTCCCTCTCTGTTGTCACTCTGTCTTTCAAACACAAAGATCTTTAAATAAACAGATTTAAAAAATAGCGTTTGTCCTAAACTCAGCTCACTGGGGCCACCTGGTGGCCATGCTGGGGCTCGGGTATCCTCCTCCCCCTGCAGAATCAGCCCCACTCCCAGCCTTGGGAACAGGAGAGGGACCAGGTAGGACCACCCGCTAAGGCTCTGCTCCCTTCCTCCTCATCACCAGTCTACACCTGGAAGGGGGCGGAGCCAGCACCTCCACTGCCAGCTCCAGCCACACTGGCAGGTAGAACCAACTCACCTGGCCAACCTCACTTCTGATGACCAAGGGATATGTGTCGGCACCAAACCAGCTCCGCTGCTCTCAACTCTCAACTCGCTCTGCACCTGGCACACCGGGCAGCCTCCCGGCCTTCGCCATGCGGCCACTCCTTGTGCTCACCATGGGGGTGCATGAGGCCGGCCCTGGGAAGCGTCTCCTCCCTCCCATGCTCCCTGGGAGCATGTGTACCTCACAAAACCCGCACAGGGCTGCAGACTCAGGGGAAGGTAGGGCCCCCAGCTGGGGGAGGGGGCTCTGATGGCCCTGGCCAGCCCCAGAAGGGGAACCACAGTGCTGAGATGCAGGGTTGGGCATCACTTTTCAACTCCTGGGACCTCCAAGGGCAGAGGGGACCAGAAGCCTCAGCTCCATGCCCTGCCTCAGTGCCCTCTGAAAGTGGAGCATCTCAGCCACTTGGCTCAGTGCTGCCACCTGGTGATGGCATACGCAACCACAGTAGGCAGGGCCCAAAGGTTACACAAAAGGACCTGAGGGTGGCGGGGGGGGGGGCATACACGACCTATCCCCCTGCCAGTCAATGACAGTGGGCCACACAGGAGGGGGCTGGAAGAAGCTCCTGGCTCCTGGCTTCCAGACTGGCCCAGTCCTGGCCATTGTGGCCATTTGGAGAGTGAACCGGCGGATGAAAGACCTCTCTCTGTCTCTACCTCTTTCTGTAACTCTTTCAAATAAAGAGTCTCTTGGAACACACCCTGTCTTTAAGCTCCACAGGCCTGCACTCTGGCCATCACCCCTGCACACGTCCCACTGCCCAGTCCAGATCAGGTGACAGAGGCTTGGACCTGGGGACATTTCCATCACCAAGAATCACCTCCACTTCCGGAAGGTGGAGAGTGACCGAGAGCCGACGACGGGGCCTCAGACTCTGGGCCGAGCACGTCGGCAAGGCCCTGGGTGGGGGCAGGCTTACCTGGCGGTAGGTGCAAATGATGATCTCCCGCAGGTGGTAGTGCATGGGCGTCATGGTCTCACTGACCGTGTCCAGGGCCGCATCCACCTCCTTCTTCACGTGGTGCCCGTCGGGCAGCAGCTGCACCACCTGCATCACTACCTGGGGCCAGAGCAGGGGCTGAGCAGGCAGAGAGCCAGCGGGGCTGGGGAGAGGGGTGGGAGCGTCTCCAGCCCCAGCACCAGGCTCAGCCCACACCGAGCCCCCAGCTCTGCCCAGCCCTGCCTGCCTCTACTCTCAGGCTAGGGGCCACAAGGTGGGCACAGCTGCGTGACACTGGCGATGATTTCTCAGGTACAACAATGAAAGCAGGGCAACAAGAGCAAAAGGAGTCAAACCGGACTTCATCAAAATGGAAAACCGTGTGCACCAAAGGCCGCCTTCACAGAGCAAAAAGGCAGCCGAGGCTCGGGCGCCTAGCCCAGCAGGTGAGACGCCCACGTCCCACACCGGCTCCTGACTCCAGCTTCCTGTTCATGTGGATCCCGGGAGGCAGCAGCCAAGGCCTCGTCATTGGGTCCCTGCACCCACAAGGGAGACCTGGCCGGCATTCCCGCTCCCGACTTCAGGCCCAGCCCCAGTCGCTGTAGGCACTCAGGCACGGAATCGGCAATGGGAGCTCTCTCCTTGTCTCTCTAACAAGCCAAGAAATGTAAAGGCAATTACAGAATAGGAGGAAATCTTTGTGAATCACGTATCTGATCAGGGATGAATATCCAGAATATGGAAACAGCTCCTGAAACTCAGTAACAACAGGGGCAGGGTAGCCACCCGCAGTGCCAGCATCCCATATGGGTGCCGGTTCGAGTCCTGGCTGTTCCACTTCCGATCCAGCTCCCTGCTTATGTGTCTGGGAAAGCAGTGGGAGATGGCCCAAGTGTGTGGGCCCCTGCACCCACGTGGGATACCTGGAGGAAACTCCTGGCTCCTGGCTTCGAATCAGCACAGCTCTGGCTGTTGCGGCCATTTGGGGAGTGAACCAGCAGATGAAGACCTCTCTCTCTCTCTCTCTGCCTCTATATCTCTAACTCTGCCTTCCAAATAAATAAATAAATCTTTAAAAAAAAAAGGGGGGGGGGGGGTAAAGCATCCGAGAATCAGCCAGGAGCAGGAAGAGAGAGGAGGCCCTGGCAGGAACAGCACCTGCAGAGGCCCAGATGCTGCATGGACTCTGGTCAAGAACTGCAGGGGCCTGCGAGGCTGGCCTACAGTGAGGTCGGGAGAGGGGCGTGTGGAGAGGCCAGCCCAGCAGGCAGGAGCTGACCACTGGGTGGCCACTCTGAGGGGACGTTGCCACCTGCTCACACAGGGAGGTGACACACTGCACCCAGCAGGTGTACAACACACATGACTGAATCTGCAGGGTGAGTGGCTTACCATCCACTGCCCTGAACTGTATCAGGACGACAGGCAGGCACCACACCATGGCCACCGACCACAGCCAGGTGCCAGGTGCCTGTCAGGCAGTCATCAACTTGACCCAGACCACAGAGTGGCTCGGGACCCACCCCAGGGCACACAGCAGTCCCTTAGCAGGGTCGGGGAACAGCGGGGGTCTGGCCTCTCCCTCTTCTGTGGCCACCTGCTAGGGCCCCAGAGTCAAGCTGCCCCACGCCTTAGTTCACTCATCTGTGCAATGGGCACAGGGGAGCACAGGGAGGATGAGGTGGAGGAGGTGACGCTGTTAGAGGAGCTTTAGACTCTTCCTGCTGCCCAGGGGCCCCCGGGGTACTCACCTGAAACTCGCCCTTGGTGAACTTGGCATCGGGCACACTCACAAGCTCCTCTTCACACATCTCGGGGAAGCCCTGAGCACGGACAGCAGTGAGATGGAGCATAGGGCCCCTGCCGCACCCATCCCCAGGCCAGGTTCTCCCACAGTGGCTCTGCCCAGAACCAACGGGAAAGGGGCTGCAGGACCACAGCCTCCGGCCACAGCCAGAGAAGCCTCACGTACTTGGATGTGCCAGAAGGCCAGCACGGCCACCACCATCGCCGTCGTGGTCCGGCCTTGGCCACTGAGGCAGCTGAACACGAAGCCACTGCCCGGGTCCTTGGCAAGGGGGGCCTGCAGGGCCTGCAGCAGCCTGTCGAAGTCCTGGGAGGGGGAGACCGAGGCGTGAGTCGGGGGGCCTCCTGGCTGCAGAGCCCCAGCGTGGACACCATCCAGAGGGCCACCCCAGCAGCTGCCCCCAGGCTCATAGGCTCACAAGCACACAGGCAACTCACGGGTGCCCTGGCGACCACAGGCGAGTACTGCTTCTCCCTGTGCCGTTGTGGCCGCCCCACCCCATCACCTGGGATCGGACTCATGAGCACACACAGCCCCCACCTGGGCCCCAGGGCACCCACCACCTGCCAGGTGGGACGCGCATGGGCACGCCTTCCTCACGTGCTGCACCCCTGGCCTGCACAGGGCCTGCCTGGGATGGACCACTCACAACAGCAAAGTCCTGCTCTACACTCACTGCAGCACATGGCCACCAGGGGGCAACAAAGCACAGGCGGAGGCCAGGAGGGCCCCAGGCAGGAAACCCATGGGGCAGCAGCACTCACACAGCAGGCACACAGTGACCACACACAACACAGGCCAGGCACACACCCCACACAACTCAGACACCACAATGACACCCACATCACAGACCTGCAGAGCCACACACCAGCAACGCACAACGTCTACTCCACAAACCCAGGCCCCGACAGGCACCACTCAGCACCGGCACCAAGACCACTCGGCACCAGCACCACGCAGCACCAAGACCATTCAGCACAAGTACTACGCAGCACCAAGAGCACTGAGCATCAAGACCACTCAGCACCAGCACCAAGACCACTCAGCACCAGCACCATGCAGCACCAAGATCACTCAGCATCAGTACTATGCAGCACCAAGATCACTCAGCACCAGCACCACACAGCACCAAGACCATACAGCTCTGACAGTATGCAGTGCCCCCCCCTGCAGGCAGGCTCTCCACATACCCCACAAAAACCAAGGACACGTCCACCCCCAACATGCAAACAGTCATGTACACTCTCCTACAAGACACAACAAAACAATACCCACACAACACCTCATGGGCCCTCAAAAGGGTCACAGAAAATGTACATTATGGAAAACTATGCATGGACTTCAATATTTTACAACAAAATATATCTTAATTTTATTTTTCCATGACTTTTTTGAAATACCTTTAATACACACACGCGCGCACATGTGCACAACCATAACACATCACACACGCATGTCTGCGCACACACACACACACACACACACACACAGCCTGGAAGGGATGTGCATCAGCAAACCACTTGGGCCAAATCTGAAAATCAGTCATCGTCCCGGCCCCGCAGAGCACCAGGGACACCGCCTCCCCTCCTGCCAGGGCCCAGGCCACCTCACCTGCTCGCGGGGGGCACAGAAGTCAGGCACGGGGATGCGGTGGTAGGTGAGGCCAGGGCAGGCCCTGCGGTGCTGGCTGAAGACCTCCTGCATGGTCAGGCACGTCTGGAACCTGGGGGTCGGTGGGCCCTTGGTGTCGGCTGCAGGTGGGCTCAGATGGGCCTTCAGCTGGGCCTCCAGCGCCTGGGAGGAAGGCACAGAGGGCACAGGCCCCAGCCCAGCCCAGGCTCCCAGGCCCATCCCTGCCCCCAGAGCCACGGAGGGGACAGGGGCACTAGAACCAAGTCCCCATTCAGCCATCCTCTGCGACCACCCCTCCAGGGAGGGGTAGGGGCCTCCTGGAGACCCTGAAGGCACGCACTTCCCCCGAGGCCTCCTGTGCGGGTGGAGGAGGGAGGGCCCTCACCTCCAGCTGGGCAGGGTCCAGGGGCGGCCCGGGAGGCCTCAGGCTGTGGGTGCGCCCGTCACACTCCAGCACAACCTCCTCTCGCAGATTCACCCAGACCACCTGCCGCAGCTTCCGCTTGGCGTCCATCAGGTAGGCCAGGATGCTCCCCAGGGCCTGGGAGACACAGGGCCGTGGTTGACTGGGCTCAGCCCTCCCTACCCCCAGGCCCTGAGGAGCCATCGGTCACCTTGGCGCTGGGCTGGGCCATGCCGTAGATGGGCAGACGGGGCACCCGTCGGAAGTTGGCCACGTCCATCTCTCTGACAGTGCTGAGCGCGTCCGGGGACACGAGATCATCTGCCCCCTGGAGGGAGAGCACTGAGCCTGAGACCCTCAGCCGCTGACTGCAGCCGCAGACGCCCCCAGACCCGGCAGAGGGCGGGCAGAGGAGCGGGAGCGGCCGCCAGAGGGCGCAGTGCATCTGCAGGCTCCAGACTTCTCAACACCCCAGCCAGACAGCGCCGCGTCCACTCTCTGGATGGGGAGGCTGAGGCTCAGAGACCAGAAGCTGGTGGCAAAGATGCTGGGGCCCAGGCCTCCTGACCTCCTTGCCAAGGCTCCTAGGTTAGACACCGAGAAGGTACTAGAACAGCAGTCAAGGCTGGGGCCTGACAGTGACCCCACTTGGCTCACAGGAGACCGCAGCACCCAACAGACATCCAGTACTCAGCAGGCAGGGGGCCCGCCCATCCCCACCCTGTCCCCCCAGGGACAGCCACACACTCACCAAGGAGCCCTCAGCAATGAGGTCCCCAGGCACCACAGGCCCTGCCAGGCTCAGCGTCACAGGCAGACGGTACAGCTCGGGGTGGGCACACAGCCAGCGGCTGAAACTGAGGGCAAGGGCCAGCGGGTACTGTGGCCCGAGGCAGAGAGAGGTGGCGTTCAGGGCGGCGCGGGGCTGTCCTGGCTTCTCCCTGCCGGCCCCCGGGGCGAGGAGGCAGGGAAGCCCAGGGACAAGAGGGTCAGAGACAGCCAGGTTCTCTGTTGCCCTGGCTGGGGGTTCAGAGACTGGGCAGAGAGAAGGTGCAGCACCAACCCCCATCTGGGTCTCTCCTCCAAGGCGCCACTCCCCTCCCCTGTTCCACCAGGGTCCCTGTCAACACAGGAGGCAGGGTGCACCCCGTACCCACCTGCTCCTGCAGGTAGTAGTTAAACAGGATCAGGTAGAAGTAGCGCTCCAGGCTCCACAGCGCCTTCTGCTGGACACTGCGCCTGCTGGCCTGCTCCTAGGAAGAGACAGCAAGGCAGGGGCCAAGTCAAAAAAGGGGGCCCCTCCAGCCACCCCAGCCCCATCCCCAGAGGACGGCCTTCCCCTCTTCACGACACAGTTCTGCCAAGCACCTGACCACTGGCTGCCATTAATTGTGGTGCAGGGGGAGCTGCAGACGACGCCGACTTGCAGCTCTGCTCCCACGCCAGCCCCGTGCCACGTTCTGCACTTTCCGTGTTGAGGAAGCCAGTGTGCAAACACCCCTGCCCACGCCAGAAGCCCTGCTGTAGGAACTGGGCCTCCCCACGAGCACACGGAAGACCCTCCGGGCTGCGCTCCAGCAGTCGTGACCGTCACCCCAGGTTGACCCAGGGAAACAGAGGCTCAGCGAGCTGGCACAATCGCAGGCGGTCCCAGAGTCTCCTAAACCCAGCTCTGTGTCTTCTGGGGGGGAAGAACCTGGGGCACCACCTCCATCCCTGGACGCCAGAGTTCCCCTGCGGGGTCAGCTTCCCCAGAGGGCAAGTGAGATTTGCACAGGCCTCAGAGAAGGCCCCGCCCTTTGCTGAAGCTTGAGCCCAGATCTGGACTTCCGGCCGGGGCTCTGCGAGCTTTTCTACCGAGTCTGCCGGTCTCCGCCGTGATGACTCGGCTCTGCCACTGCAGCCAGGCACGAACGAATGGGCTCCCATGTGGGTGGTGGGGTCCCCAGCACGTGGGCCATCCTCTGCTGCTTTCCCAGGCCATTAGCAGGGAGCTGGATTGGAACAGTAGCAACTGGGACTGGAAGAAGCACTTGGATGGGATGCTGGCATCCCAGGTGGTGTTTTAATGCCCTGCACAACAACGCTGCTCCCTAAAATGTATTTCTTGAAAGTGTTAAAGAAGAAAAGGGCCGGCCGGCACCGCGGTTCAATAGGCTAATCCTCCACCTGCAGCTCCGGCACACCAGGTTCTAGTCCCGGTCAGGGCGCTGGATTCTGTCCCGGTTGCCCCTCTTCCAGGCCAGCTCTCTGCTGTGGCCCGGGAGTGCACTGGAGGATGGCCCATGTGCTTGGGCCCTGCACCCCATGGGAGACCAGAAGCACCTGGCTCTTGGTTTTAGATCAGCACGGTGCGCCGGCCGCAGCGCACCAGCCGCAGTGGCCATTGGAGGGTGAACCAACAGCAAAGGAAGACCTTTCTCTCTGTCCCTCTCTCTCACTGTCCACTCTGCCTGTCAAAAAAAAAAGAAGAAGAAGACGACGACGACAAGGCCCCGAGGCTCCAGATCCTTCCCAGCACTGCGTCCACGGGAGCAGGGAGCAGGTCTGCTGAGGGAGCCCAGAGCCCAGCGATCTTCCAGGAGCCGCTGGCTGGACCGGACGCAGGCTTCCCAGAGAAATCCCAGCAGTTCCATTTGTGGGGGGCCCGTGAGCGGTCTGGGAAGTGTCTGAATCCCGAGGCCCCGGGGCCCTGGCCGGCAGCCCCTTCCTCCATCCTGTTTATGCCGTGGCCGCGGAGACCTGGTCCGGGAACGTAAACTTCCCTCGCACGGTCCTTCCTGCCGGCCTCACGCCCTATCTCCCCATCCTCTCAGCCCCGAGCCAGCAAAACTCAGCCTGAAAGAAAGCAGCCCATGGCCTGCAGCCAACCAACTGCCGGGCTCAGGCCAGAGTGGGCTCTGGGGCCACTCCCCGCTCCCCAGGCCTCACCTGGCCTGGGCTCTGGGACCCCACGCCTTGCAGCTTCCTCTGGTTTTCCAAGACCACTTCCTTCAGGTCATGCAACTCTGCACAGGCGGTGATAGCTCGATCCACCTGGGGCCAGGGCAGAGGGGGATGGGAAGGGCTGGCAGGGAAGTGGGCAAGGGCATGGGGAGAAGGAGCGCCCCCACGAGAGGGGCAGCCATACCCACCCCTGCTGCTGCCCTGGTCCCGGCCCCGGCTCACCTCCTCCACCAGCTTCCTTCCCTGCGGCACCAGGCGGAGGAAGCTCTGGATCACCTGGAACTGCTCCATGGGCAGCGGCCGGGTGGCCCTGGCAGGGCAGGATCAGCAGCGTCACTGGGGCTCCCGGGGCCCCGCCCCACCCTGGGGGCCGCCTTTTGAATCAGGGTGTGGGAAGCAAGGGGCATCCCCCCAGCAAGGACTCTGTCCAGGTCACCCAGCAAGAAGGAAACGATGCCCAATTTCCCGCCCTAGACACATCCCCCGTCATCCCGGGGCTGAGCCCCTGCCACTCACTCTGGCTGTGAGGTGGCCCCACTGCGGTGAAAGAGGATGAGGGTCCCAAGGGTCATGCCCAGGCTGGTCCTGCCCGCTCCTGTCTGGCAGCTGAAGAGGAAGGCAGGGGGTGGCCCATGAGGATCACGGAGCTGCAACAGGCTGGGGGTCTCCTGGGGGAAAGACCGTGAGTGTCAAGCAAATGCACAGCCCAGAGACCCCCAGGCTGGGGGCTCATCACAGCAGCCCCCCACCCCGATGGCAAGCTGCAGACAAGCTGCTCAGCCTCACCTGCCCCACCTGCCCCGCCCAGGCCCAAGGGAACTCTGCAGGCTGCTGTGGGAGAGCCAGGGCACAGACAGGGGCCACTCAGGGGGCCAGGCCTGCTTCCTGGGAGACGCAAACGAGACAGGGCAGCGTCCTGAGGGGGTTGGCAAGGAAACACTGCCGTATGCAGGAAACACCAGCTGAAGGCTAAGCGGGGGACTCAGCTCCCCTAAAGCAGTGAGGCCGAGCAGGTGAGGTGACTCGTCCAAGCCCACGCAGCACCTGAGCAGCCCAGCCGCAGCCAGGACCCAGTCCTCCAGGGAGCAGTGCTGCACTCTGTGCTAAAGGATGTAGAAACACACACACCTCCAAGCATCTCATTACAGGGGTACACACACACACACACACAACTATCTCCATATGGAAGTATGGACACACACAAATGCCTCCATACAGGTGTACACACACGCAAGTAACTGTACAAATGACTCCATATAGGTGTACACAGACACATACACACACATGAACACAAATACTTCCACACAGGTGCACCCACACACAAACATTCCGTACAGATGTGCACACAGAAACCTCTACAAGGGTGCTCAGGGTCAACAGAAAATGGAGTTAAAGGATAAATTTATTTCAGTGCAAAAAACTGTTGAAATCCATGCACATGAGAGGTCTTCCTGGAAAAAGTACACTATGAAAAAACCTGTGCTTAGACTTCAAAGCATTTTGGCACCATAATAAACTTAGCTTTTTAATATTTTTTAAAATATATTTGATTTATTTGAAAGTTAGAGGCAGAGAGAGAGGAGAGAGGCAGGCATAGAGAGAAAGAACCCAGGCAGAGCTAAACACCCTCCCCTGAACTTATCTTTTAGTTCCATTTTCCATGACGTTTTGGAAGTACCCTCGTCCATGCACACAAAGACAGAGAGAGACACATATCCAGCACAGAGACACGGACTCGTACACACATGCTCCCTACCAGGACACAGCAGCCAGAACCACTTACCCGGAGGACACTGACGAAGGCATCCAACTGGGCTTCCAGAGGGGCCCCGTGCTCTGGCAGGGGCAGGCGGTGGTACCTGCCAGGTGAGGGAGCAGCCCATCAGGCAGGCCCCAGGCTGTAAAGGGGTGGGGGAGCAGGTGTGCAGGTCGGGAGCAGGTGTGCGGGGCGGGGAGGCCATGCGGCACCTGTAGCCAGGCTGCAGGAAGAGGGGCCGCTTGTACACCTCCTCCGTCACGTGCATGTCGTCCTCGGCCCGGATGGCCACCGTGTGGGGCTCGCCCCGCAGGTCCTCAGTGTTGTGGTACACGTGGTATGTGTTCTCGCTCAGCTGGGCGAAGTCGTGGATCTAGCGGGAGGTGCAGAGGACAGAGGACCACGATCTGTCTGGCTGAGCTCGGAAGTGACCAGGCCACACGGAGGCCATGGATGGTCTTCTCTCCCATCAGCAGGCCGGAGGCACCACGTGGCCAGCAGCACTCTATGTCCTGCCTGGGGGTCCTGAAGCTTCAGGAGAGGGCCGGGCAGGGAGCTCTGAGCAGTGAGGGGCCGCAAGGACGCCCTCTAATGGACAGGACGGGCAGGCTCAGGTGGCCTGGAGCTGGGGCAGGGTGGAGCCACAGCGCAGGAGGCCCAGACAGGGTGGGGCCCGGACAGCCTCCAGAGCACCATGACCCCCACCTCTCTCTGCACAGCTCTGCGGGCCACCCACAGCCTTGACCAGCCTCCATGTTGTTGGAGAGGGGCAGTGGGATAGGGAAATATTAGAGACTGACGAGAGGGACCCAGCACGAGATGTGACTCCTGCGGGGCCCCCAGCCCAGTTAGGGCTCAACCCCAGGGGTGGGCCTCCTGGCCTAGAGCCCTTCCCACTCCATCAGACCCCCACACACACTGTTTTGAATTTTCATTTATTTCTTTGCGAGGAGGGCAGAGAGACAGATACAGAAATATAAAAAGACATGCGCAGGGGCTCTTTCCAAGTGCCTACAACATTCAGGCCTGGGCCAGCTGAAGCTAGGACTCTGGATCATAATCTGGGTCTCCCCCATGGGTAGCTCAATTACATGAGGCATCTGGGGAGAGGGGGTGCACTAACAGGAAGCTGTGATCGGGAGCGGAAGCTGGACTCGAACCCAGGCACTCCAATGTGGAATGCGGACGTCTCAGCTGCTACCTGAGAACCTGCCCCGTTCTAAGAATGCTGAGCGTGGGGAGAGAAGCAGGGTGGGCCAGGCCATGGCAGAGCTGAGACCCAGAGGTCCCTCCTCTAGCCGCCCGCCCAAGCAGGGCAGGGACACGTGGACGGGCCCCAGGGAGCAGTGTACAAAGCGGGGTGTGGGCTGGGCTTTTGGCTCAGCTGCCAGAGCAGGGCTCCATCTGCCCCGCTGGCCCTCACCTCTTTGCGGATGGCCAGCTCCAAGCTCTCTGCGGAGACCCCGGGCCCAAGGCCCTGGAGGTTCTGGCGCAGGCTCTGCTTGTCCCGCGGCGTGTAGGGCACGAAGTCGTCCTCGGCCCGCAGGAACAGCACCGGCTCCTCCCGCACGCAGAACAAGATGCACTCCTGTGGGAGCCCGGGGCCACAGGAGGCTGTCGACTGCCCAGCGCAGGCAGCCACACCCCTGCCCGACCCTGGGCCTTTGTCCAGGCACCTCCTCCCTCCCTGAGGACCCAACACCCCATCCTGTCCCTACCCAGAGACAACTCGGTCCCGATGCCACCTCCTCTCGACTCCCCCAGGCGGCAGCAATCAACAATGCAGTTGCCACAATTTCCCAATCATCTGGCCATGATGACCACCCCGGCAGTTAAACCCTGGCAGGGCCCAGTCCAGAGCACCGCGTACTCTCCCCAGCATGCAATAGGCCCATGCTGGGAGTCCCTTTCCCAGACTTGGGGGGCTAGCCTGGGAAGCAGAGCACTCGGGACTAGCCTAGTGCTTACCTTGTGTCCCTCCTCCTGGAGTTTCCGGAGCACCCGCCTGAACCCCAAGAGGCTGGGCTGTCCCATGCCGAACACAGGGAGTCCGCCCCGTGCCTGTCGGAAGTTGGGGGCCCCGCAGCTCCCCGAGGTGCCCAGCACGTCCATCTGCTCAGTGACATCCCGCACCAGGAAGTAGCGGCCCTGGCAGGGGGACAGCCACAGAGCATCGCTCAGATACTGCAGGTGGGGCTCTGTCCTGGGCTCCAGGGGACAAGGAATGGGAAGAGAGGGGAGAGAGGGGCAGGATCCTGCCTTCAAACAGCCTGCGGGGGCATGGGAAAACAGACAGCAGGCAGGGTCATCTGGGATCTGGGCAGTGTGTCAGAGTGTGGGGACAGGAAGGACGGCTCCTCCCTGGGGGTGATCGGAGGAGGCTCCATGCAGGAGGCGGCCTCGGAGCCAGGGTTGAAGAGCGAGCCAGAGAGGCACTGCAGGGCAGGAAGCCACGCCTGGCTCCGGGGTGGGCCCTGAGGAGGAAGTACCGCTGGGACACCAGAATCACCCGGAGGACAACAGCGCCAGCCCCTTCCTGGGCTCTGCGGCTCTCAGGGAGCCAGGCTCGGGTAATGACCTCACACAAAGACCTCAGAGAGAGGACGAAGATGCCATCTGGCTGATCACACAAGAGCGGAAGAGACCAGAGAGTCCATTCCTGGGCGGAAAGGACCCCTGAGTCACCTCATCCATCCCCCTGCCTCCAGCAGGAGCCCACTAGCACCACCCAACAAAGAGGGTGAGAGAGTGGGACCAGTGTGCCCAGGTGAGCTGGGATCCCCAGCTCCTCTGCAATGGGCATAGCTTAATCCTCGCGGTTATTCATGCCCTGTCTGCTCAGCACCTGCACTGCTTCCCAACACAGTTCCAGGCCCTAGGACCATACCAGGGAACAAGGTAGGGTGAGTGGGCATCTGGTCTACCAGTTTAATCTGCTGATATTGGAGTACTTGGGTTCAATGCCAGGTCCGGCTCCCATTCCAGCTTCCTGCCAGTGTGCATCCTGGGAGGCAACAGTGACAATGCAACATACTTGGAGACCTGTCACCCTTGTGGGAGACCTGGACTGAGCTCCTGGCTCCCCGCCCCAGCACTGACCCAGGCCTGACCAATGACCCACTGATTGATCGCCCTCTCTCAACCTAACTCTTTGCCTTGCTCGCTCTCGCTCTCTCTCTCTCTCTCTCTCTCTCTCTCTCTCTCTCTCTCTCTCTCTCTCTCTCAAATGAATACATAAAATTTTATTTTGAAGAAACAGCCCTAGGGGTGAGCACTGTGGTACAGCAGGTTAAGCCACTGCCTGGGATGCCGGCACCCCATATGAAAGTGTGATTCACACCCCAGCGATGCCGCCAGATCCAGCTCCCTGCTAGTGCACCTGAGCAGCAGACTCCCCAGTGACTCAAGTGCTTGAGTCTCACGCGGGAGACCTGCATGGAGCTCCTGGCTCCTGGCTTCAGCCTGGCAGCTTCCCAGCTACTACAGCCATTTGGGGAGTGAATTAGCAGATGGAAGATTGATTCCTCTCCCTCTCTTCTCCTCCTCCTCCTCCTCTCCCCTCCCCTGGCCCTCTCCCATTCTACATTTTAAATAGATAAATAAATTTTCTTTCTAAAATATCAGCCCAAGGGCCAGCATTGTGGCACAGGTGGCATAGCAGTAGCCTGCAACACTGGCATCCCCTGTGAGCGCCAGTCCCATCTGCTCAGCTTCTGAGCCAGCTCCCTGCTAATGCAGATGGGAAGGAGTACAAGATGGGCCAAGGACTTGGGTCCCTGTCAACCACATGGGACACCCAGATGGAGTTCCTGGCTCCTGCTTTTGGCCTGGCCTACCACCAACCATTGCAGCCATTTGGGGAATAAACCAGCAGAGGGAAAGATCTCTGTCTCTCTCTCTCTGTAACTCTCCCTTTCAAATTAATAACATATCTTTTAAAAAATTAAATATAATCAGTCCTCATGGATTTAACATTCTAAGAGACACTTAAAGCAAATAAATAAATAAATAAATAAATGGAATAAAAAGTTAAAGCTAAAGGGGCTGAAGCTGTGGCATAGCGGGTAAAGCTGCCACCTGCAGCACCAGCATCCCATATGGACGATGGTTTTCCTGGCTGCTCTACTTTCAATCCAGCTTCCTACTAATGTGCCTGGGAAGGCAGTGGGTGATGGCCCAAGTGCTTCTGGAAGACCCGGAAGAAGCTCTTGGCTTCAGATCAGTCCAGCTCCGGCCATCATGGCCATTTGGAGAATGAACGAGCGGATGGAAGATCTCTCTCTCTCTCTCTCTCTCTCTCTCTCTGTAACTCTGCCTTTCAAATAAATAAATAAATCTTAAAAAAAAAAAAAAGCTAGCAGAGTTCAGAAACTATGATAGAAAAAGATGGAGACTTGCAGCAGGGAGGAAGCACAGGCTGTCCCTGGGGCCACAGGCTCCATCTCTGCTCCCCCTGGTGCCCTAAGGAGAAGGTGCAGGCAGGCTGGGGTCAGGCTGGAGCCTGCAGAGGACGGATGGGGCAGGAGAGACAGGGAGGCAACTGGGGATGCGGGGAACTGACACTGCCCCGCCTTCCACAGGGAGTGAACTGCTTGGCAGGTGGGGGAGCCAGAGGCAGATGACGGAGGGAACCCGTGAGATAAGAGACGGGGAGGCAGGGGGAGGCTGGAAGGGCAGGGCTTGACCTCACCTGCACCAGGTAGTGCTCGGGGGTGACGTCCGAGAGCCGGCCCAGGGTGTAGTGAGCCTTGAGCAGGTCATCGTGGATCTGGAACTCCTCCTTGCAGTTGTACCTGCCAGGGGCGGAACAGAAACTGCATAGGGGAACCTTCCCCCTCCCCAGAACCCATGTGGGGCACAGACCCATCCCTGTTCCCCCATATCTACTCTCCCCTTCTTCAGCATCAGAATCCTGGAGTTGTGACTGAGCCATCCACGGCTGACTGCATTTGGGGGCTGTTTGTTGCAGCGACCTAACCTGCACCCTGACTCTAACACCATCCCTGGGTGGTCCACCATCAGACTGTGCCTGGAGCAGCACCCACACTGCCAATCCCACCGCAAGCCGTGGAGGTCCAGAGCCAGCATCCCAACCCTACAGAAACTCTACAGCTCTGGGTAAGTCGCTTGGTTTCCAGGAACTCCTTCACCCTGGGACTTCTGTGAGAATCCAAACTAGTAATGGATGTGCGTGTCCAGCTCGGGGTTAGGGGCACAGTGAGCATCTCCTAATGGAATCAGTAACAGCAGGAGCTCTAAGGGCTAGCGTTGTGGTGCAGCTGGCTAAGCTGCTGCCTGCGACACCAGCATCCCATATTCAAAGTATTGGTTCAAGTCCCAGCTGCTCCTCTTCCAATTCAGATCCCTGCTAATGCACCTGGGAAAGCAGCAGAAGATGGCCCAAGTGCGTGGGCCCCTGTCACCCATGTGAGAGACTTGGATGGAGTTCTAGGCTTCTGGCTTTGTCCTGGCTCAGCCAGTGCCATTGCAGCCATTTGGAGGACAAACAAGCAGATGGAAGATCTCTGTCTCTGTCTCTGTCTCTCTCTCTCTCTCCTTCCATCACTCTGCCTTTCAAATAAATAAATCTTTTATAAAAAAAAAAAAAAAGTAGTTCTACCTCCAACCAAGGTTTTTCAATAAAACCCACAGATCTAAAGTAAGATTTCTGTAGATGTTAAACCCGGAAAAAGTCTACACACTCACGGTGGACTTCCCACACCCTCCAGACACAGAGCCATGGTGCCGACTCTAACGAGCAACAGGACACGGCTTTGGCTTCCCAAAGCCCTCGAGCTGGACCTGATCCTGCAGTCAGAACAGAGCTTTCGGGAGGGCAACCCTTCCCCCACCGGGGACCAGATGCTAAGTGAGCCCCCGAGAGCACCAAGCCCCCGGAGGCAGTCTGTCCTCAGTTACAAGAATGGGGTGGGCCGGATCGGCCGCAGGAAGCAGTCTGCCAGCCTCTCTATCAAAGGATGCCTGAGGTCTCTTCTACCTTGAAGGCTCCACAATGGAAACAGCGCGGTGCTCACAGCTGGCTCCAAGCCCGAGCACCGTGTCTCTTGCCAGACTTCATGGCCAGCAGTAACCGTTCCGAGACACACACACGGTCAAACATCTATTTGTTTTCATCTACTTGAAAGGCAGAACGACAGAAAGAGATCTTCCATCTACTGGCTCACTCCCCAAATGCTTGCAACAGCCAGGGGTGGACCAGGACGGAGCGAGGAGCCTGAAATTCCACCGGGGTCTCCCCCATGGACGGCAGGGACTCATCACTGAGCTATCGAACCTGAGCTGGAACGCCGATACGGGATGTGGGATGTGGGTGCCCCAAGCAGTGACTTAATCCTCTGAGCCACGATGCCCGCCCGAGGTTAAATATTCTGAACTTCCGCTCTGCTTTTGTTGATAAGGAAACCGAGGCCCCGAGTGGCAAAGGGACCTGCTCAAGGTCACAGAGCAATGGAAAACCAGAGCCAGGCCTGGCACACACGTTTCCAATGCTGCCCTCAAGGCTCACACCTCTTAGTGGCCTGTCCACACAGAAATGACACCTCGAGTCCCTGACAGCATCACTCTCCTCCCCAACTGTGAGCACAGCCTTGTAGCAGGTGCCCCCTTCCCGTCAGGCCCCACGGCCTGACCACTCCCACCCCACAGCTCTCCTTACTCACAGGTCCCACCTGTGCCAACAAACCTCTGTGTGGGGGAACCTGCTTCATCCTGAGCTCACCGACCTCCTCCCTCCCGCCTCCTGGAAGGCAGGGGAGCCCCGAGGGCGGGTGCCAGGGGAGGCACAAGGCTGCCCAACTCCCTAGGAGACACCACCAATGCCCTTCCAGCCTCCTGTCCCTGCGTTCCTTCGTCCAGGGCCCCACAGGACGGACAACCGTACAGCATGCCCCTCCTCTGGACACAGGCCATGAGTCCCTGTCCCTCTCACAGCACGCTGCCAGCCTCCCAGACAAGGTGCCCGCAGACCCTAACCAGGAGCACCAACGGCAGCTCCAACCTGTGGCCCTTAGACAGCCCAGTGTTAGCCTCAGTGTTGGCATCCCAATGTTGGGAAAAGATCTGAAGTCCGTGCATCTAAGCACATACGTTTCCTTTGAAAATGTTCAGCCGAACATGATTTTCAGGGGACTGGTATTGTGGCGTAGTAGGTTAAGCCTCTACGCCTATGGTGTGCCATATGGGTGCCAATATGGGTGCCATATGGGTGCCAATTTGAGTCCCATTTGCTCCTCTTCTGATCCAGCTCTCTGCTCACGGCCTGGGAAGGCAATGGAAGACGGCCCAAGTGCTTGGGCCCTTGATCCTGCATGAGAGACCAGGATGAAGATCCTGGCTCCTGGATTGGGATTGGCTTACCTCCAGCCTATGCGGCCATTTGGGGAGTGAACCAGCAGAAGGAAGATCTTTCTCTCTGTCTTTCCCTCTCTCTCTATAATTCTGCCTCTCAAATAAATAAATATCTTTTTTTAAAGATTTATTTTATTTATTCAAAAGGCAGAGTTAGAGAGAGGTAGAGACAGGTAGAGAAAGAGAAGACTTCCATCTATTGGTTCACTCCCCAAATGGCTGCAACTGCTGGAGCTGAGCTGATCCGAAGCCAGGAGCCAGGAGCTTCTTCTGGGTCTACCCCGTGGGTGCAAGGGCCCAAGGACATGGGCCATCCTCTGCTGCTTTCCCAGGCATATTAGCAGGGAGCCAGATCAGAAGCGGAGTAGCCAAGACTCAAACTGGTACCCATGTGGAATGCTGGCACTGCAAGCTGGGGCCTTAACCCGCTGTGCCACAGTGCTGGCCTCGTAAATAAAATGTTTTAAAAAATGATTTTCAAACAGGTTTCCCTCCACACTCCCTGGCACCACAGACATGGTAAGGAGTGCGGGCTCAGGGACCCACGACAGGGCCCCAGCTCCGCTGTCCACGTGCTGTGGGACTCCCTGGGTATCAGTGCCTCCATCTATAAAACCGAAGGCAGGTCTCACAGGCTGAGTGCCCCAAGCCACCACAGCCCCCAGCAGGTCCTCCCGGGCCGTGTCTTCTGGGAGCACAGTCTTGCTCCCCCGCCACTCACGTGATCACGACAGGAGCCACCTTGTTGGGGATGATGGACTTGGCCTTGCTGTTATGCACGCTGGTGGTCTGGAAGGAATGGACGCTGAGGGAATGCCGGCCATCCATCGTGCCACTGCCCTGGAGGCCCTGGAAGGGAGCGGCCGCTGACACCGTCTGCTGGGCTGTGCTGGCCGTTGTCCCCATAGTCCACCGGCAGCCTCAGGACCCGAGACCTGTGGGGGGAGAGGGCATGCAGTGAAGAGGCCAGGGCAGGAAGGGATCCCTCAGCCCCACCACACAGCAGAGGGGGTGCCCGCTGCAGCTGGAGTAGGCAGGCAGGCTTGTCCACTCCCCCTGAGGGCTCAGAAGCACACAGGCCCTGGGGTGGTAGCCCTATATGGCTAAGGCGCCACTTGGGGCACCAGCCTGCCTCCCAGATTAGAGTGCCTGGGTTCAAGTCCCAGCTCTACTCCCAATTCCCAGCTTCCTGCTAATGTGCAACCTGGGAGGCAGCAGGTGACAGCTCAAGTCCCTGCCACCCATGTGAGACCTGGGAGAACTCCCAGCACCTGGCCTGGTCATCTCTGTTGTGGGCATCTGGGGAGTGAAACAACCTACGGGAGATGGGTATCTACCTATTGTGCACACACTCTCTCTTTCAAATAAATGTTTTTTAAAAGATTTATTTTTTTGAGAAGCAGAGTTACAGACAGGGAGAGGGAGAAATGGAGAGAGGTCTTCCATCCACTGGTTCTTTCCCCAAATGGCCACAATGGCTGGAGTTGGGCCAATCCAAAGAATGGAGCCAGGAGCTTCTTCTGAGTCTCCCATTGAGTGCAACCACTTGGGCCATCCTCCACTGCTTTTCCAGGCCATAAACAGAGAGCTGGATCGGAAGTGGAGCAGCTGGGACTCAAACCAGCAACCATGTAGGATACCAGCACCGCAGGTGGAGGCTTAGCCTACTATGCCATAGTGCTGGTCCTAATATTTAAAAAAGAAAAAAGAAAAATCCTACTACGTGCCTGGATCTTTGCTGATGCCTTGTGAGACTCCCAGATCTAGAGAGACATAAAGGGCCGGCACCGAGGCTCAATAGGCTAATCCTCTGCCTTGAGGCACCGGCACACCGGGTTCTAGTCCTGGTCGGGGCACTGGATTCTGTCTGGTTACCCCTCTTCCAGGCCAGCTCTCTGCTGTGGCCAGGGAGTGCAGTGGAGGATGGCCCAAGTGCTTGGGCACTGCACCCCATGGGAGACCAGGTGAAGCACCTGGCTCCTGCCTTCGGATCAGCGTGGTGCACCAGGCGCAGTGGCTATTGGAGGGTGAACCAACAGCAAAAGGAAGACCTTTCTCTCTGTCTCTCTCTCTCTCTCTCACACTGTCCACTCTGCCTGTCAAAAAAAGAAATAGAGAGAGACATAAAGACACAGCCTTGGGTATTGCGGCGCCGAGGGTTGAGCTGCCACATGGGATGCCCACATTCCATATCAGAGTGCCTATTCAGGTTCCAGCTTCTAATCCAGCTTCCTGCCGGTGCATCCTGGGAAGCAGTGCAGGCAGACTCGAGTGCTTGAACCCCTGCTACCCACGTGCAGCCCGGGATGGGACCTGGCTCCTGGCTTCAGCCTGGCCAGCCCTGACTGTCAGGAACCGCTGGGGAGTGAACCAGCAGATGAAAGATTTCTCTTGTTCTCTCCCCCCACCCCAACCCAGCTTACTTGTTCTCTCTGTTGTTCTGCCTTCCAGATGAAGAAACAGATAAAATAAAAAAATAAAAAATAAAAATAAATTGCTCCTCTTCCTAAGTTTATATTCCTCTGCTGAAAATAAGACAGCTAGGAAGGGGTTAACCATCCAGCCCTTGTCTAGGAGTCTATTGATCTGTTGGGGGAGAGGCAGTATAGACAGAGACCAGGCCTCCCATGCTGGGAGAAGTGGGGGATGTCACTGTTGCGAGAGGAGAGCCAGGGGCACACAGATGCAAAAAGAGAAGTTTGAACAGGCTGAAGGAGAGCAGTCCAGCCACAAATCTCATAGGATGAGGACAGGCAATCCATACAGGGCGCTGTCAGCACATCAAGGTTCCAGAGAGAACACCAGGCCCCTGAACTCAATGTCAAAGCACTTCCGAAACAGTATCAGCATGAATCCTGGCCCCTGGCAGAACTCAGGGCAGCCAGCAGCTCAGCGACCCTCCTGCAGGGCTGTCTGCGTGGGGACACTAAAGGGCACCTGCAAAAGGGAGCCCACGGAGCCAGCACAGTTGCGCAGGCAGGCTAAGCTGCTGCTTGGGACACGCATCCTATATGAGAGCACTGGTTCAAGCCCCTGCTATTGATTCAGCTCTCCGCTAATGCACACCCTGGGAGGCAGCAGAAGATGGCTCAAGGACTTGGGTCTCTGACATGTTCAGGGAGACCCAGATGGGATTCCTGGCCCAGCCATGGCTGTTGTGGCCATCTGGGGGGCAAACCAGTAGAGCGAAGATCTCTTGATCTCCTTGTCTGTTACTCTGCCTTTCACGTAGATGAAAATAAACAAACATCCTAAAAAAACAAAATAGGGGCCAGCACTGGAACACAGAGGGTTAAGTTGTTGCTTGCAATGTGGGCATCCCATATCAGAGCACCAATTCCTGTCCTGACTACTCCACATTTTTTTAAAAAGATTTATTTTATTTATTTGAAAGACAGAGTTACAGAGAGAGATAGAGACAGAGAGAGAAGTCTTCAATCAACTGGTTCACTCCCCAGATGGCTGCAATGGCTGGAGCTGAGCGGATCCAAAGCCAGGAGCTTCTTCCGGGTCTCCCACATGGGAGCAGGGATCCAAGACTTGGGCCATCTTCCACCACTTTCCCAGGCCACAGCAGAGAGCTGAATGGGAAGAGGAGCAGCCAGGACTAGAATCGGTCCCCATATGGGATGCCAGCGCCTCAGGCCAGGGCTTTAACCCGCTGCGCCACAGTGCTGGCCCCAGTACTCCACTTCGGATCTGGCTCCCTGCTAATACACCTGGGAAAGCAGTCCCAGATGGCCCAAGTGCTTGGATGTGGGAGACCTGGGGGGAGTTCCAAGCTCCAACACGGCCCAGTTCTGGCTATTGTGGTCATTTGGGGAGATTGGGGGGGGATTTACCTTTCAGATAAATAAATCTTCAAAAATAAGATAAAAACCCCCGATTTCTAAAAATCAATAGGCCACAATGGTGGGGTATTGTTTATAAAAACAAAACACTGGAAGCAAGCCCCAGGCAGCAGGGGATTTACTGGCTAAGCTTTAGGACATCCGTCAGGTGAAATGCTTAGCAGCTGTTACAAATACACTGACTTATGTGGAAAGACACAGAGGATACGGGAAATGGATGGATGGATGGGGTGCAAAGCAAGAACCTGCCCCTACCCCAGCCCACAGCAGCCCGGGACCCCCACAGGGCGCTGCTCCACACTCGGGGCGCATTCGCACAGGTCGCAGAGTGATGAAGTCAAAGGCTAGGTAAAGCAGAACAAGAACAGCTGAGCAGGTGGCCCTCCGGCTGCCCACGGCACAGCTGCTGCCTCCTCGCATTTCATGGGGCCCGACAGGTCCCAGACCCTGCTCGCCACAGCTGCCCAGAGCTCTCCTGGCAGCCTGAGCCGAGCAGGCCAGTGGGAACAGCCTGAGAGGAGGCACAAGGAGACAGCAGCAGTGGCCAGACATGGGACAGGCCTGCAGGAGGCAACAGCTGGGGGCAGCTGCAGGGCCAAGGCCAGGTCCAGGGCCCTTGGTTCCCACAGGGCTGCAGTGGCCCGACACCTCCGCCTTCTCTGCCCCCTTGCCTGGCCCTCAGCTCTGGCTCCAGCCACTGTGCCCTCCCTCTCATGGGTTCACAGGCAATGACAGGCCCCAGCTGGTGCCTGCAGAGGCGGCAGGAGCCCATACAGATGTGCACAGCTGCAGGGCAGAGGCAGGGCCGGGCAGGACCCTTTGAAAACAGAGCCCATTGAAATCCACTCACATGCCCATCAGGCGGTGAGCACCTGAACCAAATGCGGCAGAGCCGGACAAGGGGGCAGACCTGTGAGACACACCAGGAGAAGCCAGCCAGGGCCCAATGCCCCCCCAGCAGAACCCCACATGCTAGGGCAGTAAGCAGGCCAGGGGACACACTGCACGGGGGCTCACAGGTCCACACTAGCCAACGTGGGTCAGCCCACACACAGGACACGGACTGCCATTACAGCACGGCGCCTACCATGTAACAGGCAAGGCGCGCTCCTCTACCCATGCGTGTCACCCCTGCAGTCACCTTGTCCCACCCAGCTCTCAGCTCCCCTGGGGTGCCCCCTCCACTGAGGCCCCTCTCTGGGCCTCTCTGTGACATGGAGACGAAAAAGTAGCAAAGAGAACAGGTTTCGGTGGAGGTGAAATAACAGAAAACATAGGATGGCCTCAGAACAGGGCCTGGCCAGCAAGTGCCCACTAAAGGCCGGCCATTGGCAAGCACAGCGTGCACCGATCCCCTACATTCAGAGTTGGCTCTGCACCACGCTGACCCCCAGCCGGCATGGCTACTGGGCACTGGGACGTGCTCTGCAGACTCGCCACCAGCAAAGGACCTGGAACAGCTCATCAGCGACTCACGTCAACCACCTGCCAATCACCCATCAAAATCACAGTCTCTCTTTTTGAGATGTATCTATCCATGTGAAAGGCAGAGTGACAGAGACAGATGGGGAGACCGAGAGCTTCCATCCGCTGGTTCACTCCCCACATGGCTTCAAATGGCCAGGCCAAAGCCAGGAGCCAAGAACTCCATCCTTGGCAGGGACCCAAGCACTTGGGATACCTGCTGCTCCTTTCCCAGGTGCATTAGCAGGGAGCCGGAGCAGAAGTGGAGCAGCCAGGACTCAACGGGCAGTCTGACATGGGACGCTGGCAGCCCAAGCAGCAGCTTAACCCACTGTGCCACGGCATCAGCCCCGAAAAGACAGTTTTGATTTATGTGGGGCTAAATAACATGGTGCTAAGACTGACCCTCTGCTTCTTGCTTTGTCACGTGACTATTCACCACGGTGCGGGAAGCTCTCTCCCAGTTACTAGGGGACAGAGCTGCTCTGAGACCCGAGCCCTCTGTGGTCCTCTGGGACACCCCTCTGGCAGTCGGGGTCCTCAGCATGGAGCCCAACGCCCACTGCAGCGAGGACTTGGCCAGAAGGAACCCCAGAAATCAACACTACCATTCCCAGAAAGAGACGGAAGAGCGGGAACTGGCAGGCCTGGGGGACACAGCGGTGGCAGCCCTGTGTGAAGCAGGTCACTGGGCTGGAAGCTGGCTGAGCCCACCTCCTCCCCTCGTTAGCCGTGTGACCTTGGGCACTCGGCTTCACCTTTCCAAGCCCCTGTAAACTGAGGACCCTAACAGTAGCTCCCCTGTCGGCCTGCCCGAGGATGAAGTCAGTGACAGGACTTCCCGGCAGCCCAACACTCCCACACAGCAATGGCTCCAGCCCTCAGCTGCCCTCACTGTCGTGCCGCCCTGCCCCCGCCACACCCGGGCAGCCCTGTACGTCCCCCGGTAACTGCAGGTGCCACGGCCCCAAGCCCCAGGGCCCAGTCCACCACCAGCCTGGGGAGGCCCGGTGCCCCTCCCCAGCCTGGGCCCCCACGGCCGCCCATCATCGCTATCCTGTCACACTTGGTGCGGTACGCACTGAGGGAGGCTCCAGGAGACCCCAGCCCTGCTCAGGGCCGTGGGCAAGTCCTCCGCCCTCCTAGGGCAAGTGTGCACCCCGAGACAGTCCAGCTGTCACCACGCCCTCTGCCCCAGCCTGGCCGGCAAATGCTCTGGCCCGCAGGCAGTCTGGCTCCTTCCCCGTGTGCAGCCCGGGGTC
Source organism: Sylvilagus floridanus (assembly GCA_949820135.1). Classification (NCBI taxonomy): domain Eukaryota; kingdom Metazoa; phylum Chordata; class Mammalia; order Lagomorpha; family Leporidae; genus Sylvilagus; species Sylvilagus floridanus. The sequence goes on from OX463235.1 coordinate 22,615,382, forward strand.
TTCCAGATGCCCTGCCTATGCCTTTCTTCCTTTTTTGTGTAAAGACTTATCTTATTTATTTGAAAATCAGATTTACAGGGGCTGGCGCTCTGGTGTAGCAGGTAAAGCCACCACCTGCAGCACCGGCATCCCATAGGGGCACCGCCATACGGGCGCCGGTTCAAGTCCCGGCTGCTCCACTTCCCATCCAGCTCTCTGCTATGGCCTGGGGTTTTCCCTGTTTTAGTAGAGGATGGACCAAGTCCTTGGGCCCCTGCACCTGCGTGGGAGACCCTGAAGAAGCTCCTGGCTCCTGGCTTCAGATTGGCGCAGCTCCAGCCGTTGAGGCCACCTGGGGAGTGAACCAGCAGATGGAAGACTTCTATTTCTCTGCCTCTCCTTCTCTCGCTGTGTGACTTTTTTTTTTTAAAGATTTACTTATTTATCTGAAAGTCAGAGTGAGAGTGAGAGAGAGAGAGAGAGAGAGAGAGAGATCCATCTTCCATCTATTGGTTTACTCCCCAGGTGGCCTCAGCAGCTAGGCTGGGCCAAGCTGAAGTCAGAGCTTCTTTCAGGTCTCCCACATGGCTGCAGGGAACCAAGCACTTGGTCCATCTTCTGCTGTTCTTCCCAGACCACTAGCAGGGAGCTGGATAGGAAGAGGAGCAGCCAGGACTCGAACCGGAGCCCATATGAGATGCCAGCATTGCAGGCGGCAGCTTTACCCACTATGCCACAAGGCTGGGTGCCTTTCACAGGCAAAACAACAGGCAGACCCCCACACTGGCATGGTGCTCCATCCCTGCTCACGTCCCCCAACCCTCCCCACACGCCAGGCCCCTCCTCCTCAGGCCAGACCAGAACGTCCCCTCCTCTTACAGGCAGTGGTGTGGTCACAAGACCCCCACAGTTCCTCTCCGTGTAGCGACCCCCTTTTCTTAGTCACTTTGCTGGAGGCAGGTGTTCGGGCCGGCAGCTAAGAGGCCGCTTGGGACGGCGGTATCCCATCCTGCAGCGTGTGGGTTTGAGTCTTGGCTCCGCTTCCAGGCCCAGCTTCCTGTTGATGCACACCCTGGGAGGCAGCAGGGGAGGGCTCCAGTACTTGGTCCCTGTAACCCACATGGGAGACCTGGATTGAGGTCCTGACTCCCAGCTTCTGCCTGGCCCACTGCAGGCACCTGGGGAGTGAACCAGCAGACGGACATTTTTCTAAAACTCGCCTGGCTGGCAGGATTACGTGTGCACCAGCAGAGCAGGCGCAGAGCCCGACCAGTCAGCACCGTGGCCCCAGCAGCACAGCAGTGCCCAGGACACAGCAGAGGCTCCGTAAACATTCCTGAAGCCAACAAATGACACCTCCCTCTCTCAGGACCACAGCACAGCGAGGAGCAGGCCTCAGCTTCCGCAAGAGAGTGAGAGAGAAGCTGCTCTAGCCACACGCATCTCCCCTGCACTGGCCTCCTCCCAGACCCTCCACATTCTACCCAGCCTCAGAGGCTGGAGCCCAGTTCCTCCATGAAGGCTTCCCTGACTGCACCCCCAACCCCATCTCTCTACTCCCACAGCCCCTCCTGAGCATCGCAAACTAGGACACTCTATTCACTGAGCTCATGCTGCTCCCAGTGGGGCCCGTGCCCTTCCCAGCTCTGCAGCAGGTGCCTGGGTCAACGGAGGAGGTGGACAGTGACTGCCAAGAACACATCAGCTCTGAGAGGCAGGACGGGGTCTCCACCACACCATGTCCCCACCCAGCCTCACGAGCTGGGACAAGGCCGGCACTTAACAGCAGATGCACACACAATACTTGGGGACAGATAGGCAAACAGGCGCTGGCTAGGTCGGGAGTGTGGACAGAGTGCAGGACTTCCCTCACTCGATCGCTCTGGCTTACCCTTTGCTCCTAAGTCACTGCCCACCCCCAACCCCCAACCTGCTCCTCCACCTGCGCAGCTCGGCCGGCCCCCTGCCTGGTACCCTCTGCCGACTGCAGTCCCTGTTCCCCTGACGCTAACTCCTCTCACACAGCCAGGCCAGGCTCCTAAGTCCTGCTGCCTTTTCTGCCTTGGTTACTGACAACAACCCTCGAGGGAGCCGACCAGGGGCCCTGACCCCACTTCACAGAAGAGGAGACAGCTGAGCGAGGCAAAGAGCAACCAGCCCCAGGGGACGTGGCCCAGGGCAGGCACAGTCCCCTGCCTTGGCCAGCCTCTGCCCGGGCCTCCTTCTCTTGAACACCAGAAGAGATCAACTCAACACAGAGAATGAGAGCACCCAGGGCTGGGAGTACAGGAACCCCACCACCACCTGCTAAACTGTAGGTTTCTAACTCTTCTATTTCCCTACACTGGAAGAAAAGACTTTAAAGTGAAAAACAGACAACGAGACGGCTGGGGAAGGCTGCCATGTGCCCAGCGGGTGTGGCCTTGACTCAGCTTGCAAGCCCAGGGGCCTCTTTAGGGGCTGGGGGCCGGCAGGAAGGAGGCGTCACATGTCAGGATGACAAGCGGAGGTGGACTGGGAGCAGGGAGTGGACAGAGCCCGGCAGAGTGGCCGGCCGTGGGCAGCAGCAGAGGCAGGTGGGGGGTTGGACTGTTGGAGCTACCGGTCTAGAGAAACTACGGCACAAGCCTCAGCCTCAGAGAGCCAGGACACATGTCTGGCACAGCCCACCGGACAGGTGGCAGGCAGAGCAGGGGCTCTGGGGATGGCAAAGACCACCCTGTTGCCAGCAGCGGTCACCGGGTTACCCGATGCTTAGCAGCACACAGCAGCCCAGAGCCAAGATTGACTCCTCACCTCCCATGTAGCACCTGGGGCCACGTGACCACGATGGGACATGAGGGGTAGCATCACCTGCCAATTTCTGGACCCCTTTCCTTCCTTCCTCCACCCTGCTGCCTGGAACACAGATGCAATAGCGGAAGTCTTGCAGCCATCCTGAGCCCCAAGCACGTGAAGCCACATAGGAACCAGCCACCAGGAACAGTGGAGATCAAGCTCCCCAAGGAAGCCGTGGGATGGAGCCACCACCCTGGCTGGGTCCGCAGCACTCTGGGCTCCAGCATGACAGAGAAATAAACTTCCACCTCGTGGGAAGCACAGTTGTTTGGTTTTTCCTATTCCTTGCAGCCAAATCTAATCCTGACTAATGCACTCTGTTATTTTTAGGTTTGACCCTCGGTGGCCACCCGCCACATGGCTGCAGCGAGGGGCTGACTTCTCCCTCTCCTGCAGGAGGACAGCAGGTTTCCCTGAGGGTGAACACCAGAGTGGCACCAGGATCCTGGGAGCCCAGGGGCCAGAAGCCGCCATGTCGGGCCACCAGGGCCCACGGGCAGCAGAGGGGACACACACAAAAGCCAATCAGACCATCCCCAATCCTACAGCCCAGCCCTAAGCCCCTCCTTCCCACCCTCCTCACTCTCAAGATTCCAGGCAAGCCCAGCTCCCAGCTGCCCAGTGGAGTCCAACAGAAAAGCACCGGCCAAAGTCGCCCCCACCCTCCCAGCACTGATTTTGTGGGTACTGGGGTTCAGCCGGGCCCTCTCTGTGCCATCCTCACTTTATCTGGAAAGTGAGGCAGGCTGAGATGGGCAGGTGCCCCACAGCTGAATCCTCAGTGCAGAGTCCACATTTCGGTCAAGTCCCAGCATAGAGCTGCAGTGCCAGCCACAGGCTCCGGAACGGGTGGTGGTACCTCCTGCCCCCAGACCCAGCCTGCAGCCCCTCCTAGGAGGAAGCTGCAGCAAGGTGGCCAGGGCCACTCAGGCCCTCCAGGACCCCCTGGGCAGCCTCTGCCCTCCTGGCTTCTCCGGCTAGGCATGCCGTCCCCAGGCACGTTCCCACACCCATCGGTCAGCATCCTTCCCCGAGGCCCTCCGGCCTCAGCCCGTGCTCCAGGCAACCCTGGCCTTGACTCCAAGGGCCTTCAGGTCTGAGCCATCTGCTCTTCCATACCCACAATACCTGCGGTTCCACACTCACCGACTAGGTGAATTTCACAGTCACCATCTCATGGGAGCCTCCGAACATGCGAGAAGACCGAGCACTGACTACTGTCCCATTGAGCAGGTGAAAAGCACCAGGCTCACAGAGTGCAGCCGGCAGCAGAGCCAGGCCTCTGGTTCCGCAGACCGTGGGGAGACACTGGGCCTGGGGGAGGGGCGCCCCTCCCAGGGCCGCAGCCTCAGCCTCCCACTCGCCCCTGGCAGCCAGATGCCCAGGGTGGGTAACAATGGGGCTAAAAATAGGGCCGTGCTTCTGCGGGGGCAGCAGGGGCTGAGCGGCCAGCTGCAGGAAACATCTGCCTCAGCTTCAGAACAAACGCACAGGAAGTGGCCACGCTGCAGGGTTCCCTACTGCGGGGCGGGGCTGGGGGGGCGGGAGGGGCAGGAGCTCGGATGGCTCCTCACCTGCCCCAGCCTCGCTCCCCAGCACACACACGCACACACACTCACACACACACACACACACACACACGTGCACCCTCTCGGTACGGTCTCATCGCCCCTCACCAGCACCAACACATATCCGAGAGCCAGAGGTGCTTCGAAGACCCTCATCTGCTCCCCTCAATTTACAGATGAGGAGACTGAGGGGCAGAGGTGGCCAGAGACCCACCCACAGCCTCAGCCACAGCCACAGCCATAGCCATAGCCACAGCCACAGCCACAGCGGGCGGCAGGGCCAGGGCTGGGCGTCTCCACCCCCACCCTCTCCCCTATTCGTCGCCTTTCCTGGGCCCAGCCACTGAGAGCCGTGGGAGCCCCTGGCGGGGACAGCACTCCCACTCCCAAGAATGATGCCCAAGGAGCTGAGGAGGCGGATGTCCCAGGGAGACCCTCAGCTGGGCTCCAGGAGGACCCAGGCCGCAGGAGCAGGCCAGCCCCTCCTTGTCTGCTGCCCCCACCTGACTCCCACTCCGTAACCCAAGGGGACTCCCACAGTCCCCGAACAGGAAGCAGCACCCAGCCTTGGCCCATGGCAGCAACAGGGCCTGGGTAACGACCACCAACACAAATGGTAACAAAGCAGAGGCAGTCCCAAGTGGCTAGGACAGAGGTGGCGGGTTCCATGGTCTGCCCAGGGCAGAGTCCCACCTCTGAACTAACAGCTGGGCCACCTCCCATGGGCCCACGCCGGACCACTTGCCTCCAGCCACGAGCAGGTGCCAGTCTCTGCCCACCATCACACCGGCCTCACACTACCCTGTCCCCCTCTACCTAGCCCATTCCCATCACCCCCTGCACCAGAAAGCCTTCCTCAACCTCCCCTCCTCACCCTCCAACCACAGGTGTCTCTCCCGCTGAGCCCCACTAGGTTGCCCCCAGCTTGCGCCTGAATGAACAAGAATGAGGAATACCGTTAGTAAGCATGGCAGGATCAACTCTGCAAGCGTGGGTGCTGCGAGGGTGGGACAGGGCCCAGGCCCAGCACACCGCCCCGTTCCTTACATGGGAGTCGAGCTGTGATTGCCTCATGGAAAATGTGGCCAAGCCCCAAGCCCCAGGCAGCCAAGAAGGCAAATGAGGAAGGGACACGGAGGCCGAGGCTGTGGGCACCAGGGAGGGGGAGGGGACTAAGAAGCAGGCCCCAGCCATGTGGGGCGGCAGCCTGCCTGGGCCTGCAGCCTGTCCTCAGAGAGGCAAGAAAAAGGGGCATGCATAAGGTTCACAGGCCCCTGCCTCACTCCCAAAGACCCAAGACATTAGCAGCTGGAGCAGCATCAGAAATCTAAAACAGCAAATGGCGAACCCTGCTTTTTAAAAAGGATTATTTATTTTCATCTACATGAAAGGCAGAGTGAGAAAGCAGAAAGAGAAAGGTCTTCCAACCTCTGGTTCACGCCCCACATGCTCCCCACAGCCAGCACCGGACCACGCTGAAGCCACTAGCCACCAACTCCATCTGGGTCTCCCACATGGGCTGCAAGGACCCCAAGCACTTGAGCCATGATCACGGCCTCCCAGGCGCGTCAACAGGAAGCAGAGGAGCCAAGTCTGAATCCCAGGCGCTCTGATACAGGACGTGGGTGTCCCAAGCAGCAGCTTCATCCCCTGTGCCACAACAGCCAGCCCACAAATGATAAATCCGAATCCCAAACAATTTATACCTCCACTCCTCCCGCACTGCGCTCCTCCGGGTTTATTAGGGGACAGGGGTGAAACTGTCAGCAGGCGACCACACTGGGCCCCAAGAGAACACAGGAACTGCATGGAGATGACGCATCGTCCCCTGATTCCCACTGGGAAGGCTGCAGAAGTCACAGTGGCTGACACTGTCGGAGTCTCAGCAGGGACCAGGCCCTGGGCGCGCACTGGGCCGTGCTCACAGACATGCGCTTGCGATGGCAAAGTCTGCAGGTGCCAGGGAGGCTGTCCTCGATGAAGCAGCAAAAAACGACTAGTTTCACTCTCCGCCCGTGAGTACCCCGAGTGATGAAACAGGAAGTGCACATAAGGCGTTTCGGCAGCTCATCAGGTGTGACAAGGTCTGGAGGCAAATCAATGCGCACCTGCACAGGTGTTCCAGAGGGAGCTGGACAGGCCTGGCGTCCCGGGAGCGCTATTCTCACTTGAGAGAAACACGGGCAATCGAGAGTTGGGGATCTGGTAGAAGTTTTCTCAAAAATGCACCAAGGGAGCCGTCCCCTCCAGGAAAACTACTGCGGGCATGTGTTGCTAATGACAAAGTTGGAGCAGGCGGTGGAAACGCGCACGTGGGCTCCAGCTTCCTGGCGCTGGATCTTTCCGACAACAGCTGTGATGACGTTCCCAGACACGATATTTGGAAACCTGGTGCTGGCGGGAGATGTGTCTACACGGGCAAGATCGCGTAACTCGGGGAGCCACACCCGATGTCACATTCAAGGTGCAGCACGGTCCAGGGGATCTGAACCGAACAAAGTGGGCCAATGTTTCCAGATTCCATACTTCAGTGAATGCTTAGTCCCATGTTTTATGTAGTATCACAGGAAAATACCCATAGGCTAATAAAATACTCCTTCCTTTTTTTTTTAAGATTTATTTATTTTTTTGAAAGAGTTATAGAGAGAGAGGAGAGGCAGAGAGAGAGAGAGGTCTTCCATCCGCTGGTTCATTCCCCAGATGGCCGCAATGGCCAGAGCTGCACCAATCTGAAGCCAGGAGCCAGAAGCTTCTTCCGGGTCTCCCATGAGGGTGCAGGGGCCCAAGGACTTGGTCCATCTTCTACTGCTTTCCCAGGCCATAGCAGAGAGCTGGATAGGAACTGGGGCAGCCAGGACTTGAACTGGCACCCATATGGGATGCCAGCACTGCAGGTGGCAGCTTTACCCACTATACCACAGTGCCAGCCTTTTTCTAACGGCATAGTATACAAAGATAAATGAATGGATGTTTGCATTCCATTTTCCATGCACTTGCTGAGGTCCCCCCGGATCTGTGCACAGCTGGATTTTCTTCACATCTCCCACCAAAAACAGCACAGTCCACCAGAATGGAGGCAGAGCAGATGTGGGAATCCACCTGGCACCTTCTGAGCCACGTATAAAAGGGACTGGCCAAACTGTAAAGCAATGCCACTCTTCCCATTGCTGCTTGTTTCAGAAAATCTAGTAACTTTTAAAACAAAGTACATTTCATTAAAGCTAACATATAGTGAGTTTGTTATTGTTATTTTTAAATGCATTTATATATAAGCATTTTTAAATATACTCAGTTTTGGTTTCTAATGTAGTATATATTGGAATATGCATATAATCCCTTAAACACAAACTCTTTGGGGTCCTCAACTTGAAGAGTGTCAAGGGTCAAAAGTCGACTAACAGCTGTGACTTAATCATTTTGCAGGTATAGACACTGAGGCACTGAGGTGTGCACAATGTATCTGAGGGCCACAGGGGGCCAGGCAGGGGAGCTTCCAAGTGCAAGCTCTTAACCTACATGCCCCCCACCCCATCCATCATCTGTTCCCAGGGCAGACTGCAGAAGGTTGAGAGCAGAGCCCCAGACTGGCAGAAGACACGAGAAATAAGTCACCTTGGAGTGGAAAAGAACCTTCCATGTTCTAGAGGTAGAACACATCGAGGTAAAAGCCAATAGCTCAGACCACACAAAAAGTGGTTGCCTTTTGACCAATATGGAAAACCCATAAAGTTAAAAGGCAGATGACAAGCCAGATATGCCCCAAGTGTTTTTACTAGTTATCATATGCAATAGATGGTTTTTCCAAGGAGATGAGAAAATAAGCAGAGCTGCCCCTCAGCATCGCCGGGAGGCACTGGTTCCAGGATCCCTCCCTGGGATCCCGAAACCCACTGGCACCCAAGTCCTCAAAGAAAATGCCATGGCATGCGCACTGACAGAGCCTACAGGCATCCCCCACTTCACATGCCCTCCAGATCACCTACAACCCCTAAGGCACTCACAGGCTCGGGAGCAGTTGCTACGCCACAACATTCAGGGGACGACGGCAAGAACACACTCCGCGTTGCTGCAGCCCAGGATCCACGGATGGGGTCGACCCTGCTGTGGGCCAACTTCACAGACACTGTGGGCCGACTGCCTCTCGAGGGTAAAAGAGACCAAAAATGGGGGGTGGGGTGGGAGAAAGGGGAGAGTGTTGTGGGAGGGAGAGAGAGCCCAAGAGAAGAAAGAAACCGAGTAGGAATGCAGGTAGGGGCAGGTGGGCGTCAGGCACAGTGGTCAGAACACCACTGAGGACGCCTGCACCCCATATCAGAGTGCCTGGGTTCAAATTCCAGCTCCACTCCTGCTTCCAGCTTCCTGGCCAGTGCAGACCCTGGGGCCGGCAGATGACGGCTCAGGCACGGAGTCCCTGCCTCCCATGTGGGAGACCTGGAGTGAGGTCTGGCTTTCAAGTGGAGCCAGGCCCAGCCCAGCTGTTTCGGGCATTTGAGGAATAAACTATGGCATGGGAGATCTGTCTCTCTTGCTTTCTCTACCTTTAAAATAAATATTAAAAAAAGAGAGAGAGAGAAGAAATACAAATGGCCAATAAATGTGAAAAAATTCAACCTAACTCGTAATTTAAAAATTAGAAACTAGGCAATTCCATGCACTGCCCACGCTCGTATCGGAGGTGAGGCAGGATGGACCCCTGCCCCCAGCGCCAGCCCAGGTCCTAGGCGTGCACCTGGCGGGGCACAAATGGCACAGCTCTCTGGAGGCCAATCTGGCAAGGACTCCAAACACCTTACAAATGTGCAGCACGTGGACCGAGGATTCTTTAGCAGCTTATTCAACAGAAATAAGCTATAGCCACAGAGGCGTTCAGTACAGCTTAGCTCACGGGAGTCACGTCAACAACGCACGGCATCAGCAGCCCAGGTCCAGTGTGCCATGGGCATCACTATGTGGTCACTGGCACAGCAGGAGCAGCAGACGACCGTCACTGATAGAACATGGAGCCGAGGAAGGCGACACAGGCAAACGCCCGGGACCCCATCCTGCCAACTCAGAAGCAGCGACACCAGACAAGACACAGGAAGTCGGCGAGAGCACAGTGTGCCGCGGCAGGAGGGAGGCTTGGTGGCGCGGCTCAGGGGCTGCCAGCGGAATTGCACACTGTGACCCGCTGGCCCCCACAGGGGCACTGCTTGGTAGATCCCTCAAGCCGTCTACACACCTGTGCCATGTGTACTCCACCGTGCATGCGAAACCTCAGCTTAGACAAAAGAACGAGGCAGCCATTCCTACCAGCACAGGGGACAGCCACTCGTTCATTTTTTGTAAAGGCATCAAATGATTTCAGAGTTTCCTCCCATTAAGTAGCAGGGTAGCCCCTCACACACAGGTGCACGCATGCTAGGTGACGCCTGCCAGGAGAACCCACAGAGCACAGATGGGGCACCAGGGTCATGTCCAGGACGTGGGATGAGGGACGATCTTTCTCATCGTCCTGAATGTCTTCACTTTCTTTCAACAAACACATACCAGAGGAAGAACAAGACCTACACAGGGTGGCCACTGATGCCGGTACCAGCTCCACACCCTGTGGGAGAGCAGCCCTCCTGGGGTGCCCGGCTAGCAGCACACGGTTACAAGGACCAGGAAGACCAGGCTGACTGCCAGGCTGTGCCACGGCCTCTCCAGCCTCCTTGCCTGCAGGGTGGCGAGGGGGGCACAAGGGCCTTGGTGCTCAGAGTGGCTCCCACAGGCAGGTACCCGGCTCCGCAGTAGGCAGGGAGCCCGGTGGGGACGAGTACCTGCCTCACCTCACATGGCCGGGCCCTGGGGCACCCTGGCCCACAGAGCCCTCCCTACCACGGCAGGGTGGTGCACAGGCCTGACCCCTCCCAGGTCTCAGTGTCCCCAGCAGCAAAAGGAGCTGGCTGGGCATTGCACTTGACCTCAAGTAGCCTCCCCCAGCCCCCACGCCCATCATTCCCATCAAAGCCCCCACAGTGGGGTGTGAAGGCAGGAAAGGTGGACGGCCTACGCAGACAGGAAGTGACCTCACCGGATGAACGACAGGCCCACATTCCATCAGGAGCCCCCACCTGCTGCTGACCCACAGGGTCATGGGAGCCAGAGGCCAGTGGGCACGTGGAGGCCAAGGAGGAAACAGGATTCAGTGCAGAAGGCCAGGCACACGGCAGGGAAGTGACTTCACTTCACAGTCTGTCCTCTTGGCTTCCGCTCCTGGCACGGGGCAGTTAACCCTGAGAGCACCACGCTCGTCCCACCACCCCTCGCAGCCCAGGAGGCAGCTGCATGAAGGAGCTTGCGGCAGAAGCTGGGGCCCAGCAGGGGGTACCTGGGCCTGGAGGAGGGGCCCGCTGACCACAGCCCAGGTACCGAGCGGCTCCATGCTGAGAAAGATTCGAGGAAACAGCCCCAAGCCCTGTGCCCAGAGAGATGCCTGAGCCTGCCCCGGGATCAGGAGCTCAGAGCCCAGGCCGGGCTGGCAGGCAGCCCTGCACCCAGTCCTGGCTTCCAATGACTTGCTGCTCTGAGATCCTGGCCAAGTCGCTGAACTCCTTATCGACACCTAGTTCACCGGGCTGTGGGGAGGAGCGCAGAGACAACGCACAGGAAGGGCCGCACCTTGTGAATCTCCATGAATGCTTACTTCCATTCCCAGCACCAGCTGACCTCCCTGGCTCAACCCTGAAGATGCGAGGTGCCTTTAACATGTGCTCTAAAGAACAATTACCCTTAAAAAGGAAGGAAGTCCTGACACAAACTACCAGGGGATGGACCCTGAGGGCATTACGCTGAGTGTCTGGATAAGCCAGGCACAAAATGCCTGGACGCCCAGCTCGGCCTCCTGACTCCAACCTCCTGCTACTGCACACTCTGGGAGGCAGCAGGCGATGGCTCAAGTGCATGGGCCCCTGCCATCCACACGGGAGACCTGGACTGCACTCCTGGCTCCTGGCTTTGGCCCAGCCCAACCTCAGCTGCTGCAGCCATTTGGGAAGTGAACAATTGGATGGAAGCATGCTCACTTGCTTGCTCTCTCAAATACAGAAATATTCTGAAGTACAATCACTGCAAGATTCCACTCCTAGAGTCGGCGTTAAACCTCTGCCTGCGGCACCAGCATCCCATATGGGTACTGGTTCTAGTCTCGGCTGGGCTGCTCCACTTCCGATCCAGCTCTCTGCTGTGGCTTGGGAAAGCAGTGGAGGATGGCCCAAGTGCGTGGGCCCCTGCACCTGCAAGGGAGACCAGGAAGAAGCACCTGGCTCCTAGCTTCAGATTGGCACAGCTCCAGCCATTGCAGCCATTTGGGGAGTGAACCAATGGATGGAAGACTTTTCGCTCGCGCTTGCTCACTCGCTCTCTCTCTCTCCCACTGTCTGTTAACTCTACCTCTCAAATAAATAAATATCTTTAAAAAAAAAAAAAAAGATTCCACTCCTTTCAGTCCCTGGAGAACTCAAATTCACAGAGACAGGAAGCAGAAGGGTGGTCCCTGGGGTCTGCAGGCAGGGGGGTGAAAAGTTGGTGCTTACTGGGCAGGGAGCGTCGGATGGAGAGGAGCAAAGAGCTCTGGCTCCTCCCCATCTCTCCCCAGCAGCCACCGCACAAGAGGCAAGCATCTGGCCTCCATCTCTGGGGCCAGGGATGTGGAAGGAGGAGGCGTGGGAGGAGGAGACTGCTGAGCAGTGGGCATGCACGGTGCCCTGAGACCCGGAACGCGACCCTCCACGGGCCCCCTGACTCTAGCTTCAGTGTGGGAAGTGGGTGGGATTTGGCAGGGAGTTGGAGAGGCTGAGCGGCCATGTGGCGGTAGGCAAGCCTCTTCCCTCTCAGGTCCCTCCGAAGTACGGCGAGGATCTGCCCTTGGGCACACAGCCCAGGGAAGGCAGTGAGTACGGTCATGGGATGACACAGCTGTGTATGGCATAGGCGTCCACAACACCAAAAACCAGAAACACCACAAAGGTCCCTCCACGTGGAAAAGAATAAGCAAACGGCCATCTGACCACACGTGGAACACCACACAGCGACGAAAAGGAGCAGCTGATAGTGACACAGCCGCGGGGACTTGCAGTGCCTGTGTGGCATGGAAGCAGCCAGACAGAACAGCTCTGACTGCACAGTCCACTGATATGAAGTTCAGAGCAGGCAGACTGGTCCTGGGGGAGACAGGCAGAGGGCGGCCGCCTGCAGGGGTGGCAGGTCAGAAGCACAGGGACCCCTGCAGGGCAAAGAGCTGGTCTGCACCCTGAGCAGGTGGTGGGGCACCACCCACTCAGGTGACAACTCATCGAGTGGTGCCCCAAGTCACGCCTGAGAAGCACAGTTCAACCTGGAGAACCCAAAGGAATCAGTGACTCGAACTCAGCCCCCTGGGAGCGGTAAGGGCCCAGTGGTAGGCAACGACGCAGGTCAGCAGTCAGGGCTGCGGCTCAAGTCCAAGTGCACCCTCCAATGGGGCATTTATTTTTTTTTTTTTGGCTTTTTTGTTTTTTATCAGAGCTTATTATAAAAGTAATTTAGACTTATCATCACAGGACAAAGACCAATAAGGGTTATTTCTTTCCATCCCCCTGCAAGCCCGTCTTTTTTTGTAAAGATTTATTTATTTATTTGAAAGGCAGAGTTACAGAGAGAGGAGAAACACAAGAACGAGATCTTCCATCTACGGGTTCACTCCCCAAATGGCCATAAAGGCCAGAGCTGCGCCGATCTGAAGCCAGGAGCTTCTTCCGGGTCTCCCACGTGGGTGCAGAGGCCCAAGGACTTGGGTCATCTTCCACTGCTTTTCCAGGCACATTAGCAGGGAGCTGAACTGGAAGTAGAACAGCCAGGGCACAAACCGGCGCCCACATGAGATGTCGGCATCACAGGCAGTAGCTTAACCCATTAGGCCACAGCACTGGCCCCCAAGCCCACCTCTTAAGCTTCTTTCTGTAAGAGGCTTTTTACCTTAGCAAGAAAATACAAACATACATTCACACCCCAGCCAATACATGTGACTTCATCCCTGCCTGGTTCATTGTTGTTATTCCAGAAGCAGAGACGAGATAGACAGAGCTCCCCTCTGCTGGTTCACTCCCCAAATGCCCTCGATTACTGGGTCGGAGCTGGACCTGGACTGAAGCCAGGGGCTGGAAACTCAATCCGGGTCCCCTGGACGGATGGCAGGAACCCAACTACCTGAGCCACCGCTGCTGCCTCCCGGGTCTGCAGGTGTAGGAAGCAGAGTCAGGACTCAGAGACAGGTATCGACCCTGGGCGCTCCAATATGGCGGACAGGCATCTTCTATTATACCATCATCATCATCACTTAAAATGCAAAGAGGCAGAGGCAGACTGAGAGTAAAAGAGATCAGGGGAGACAGACAGAGATCTCCCATTTGCTGGTTCACTTCCCAAATGCCTGCAACAACGGGAGCTGAGTCAAGCTGAAGCCAGAAACTAGGAACTCAATCCAGGTCTCCCATGTGGGTGGCAGGGACTCACCTGCTGCTTCCAGAGTACACACTAGCAGGAAGCAGGACATGAACACAGGTGCGCCAAGCCCCCCCCCCCCCATGGGACACAGGCATCCTCCTAGCATCCTCAGTCTCTAGGCGGCTCCACCCCACTTAATGGGGCATGCCTGTTTCCTTTTATCACCACCCATTCAATGACAAGCTACTATTGACTGTCAACCAGATGGGCATGGTCCTGGCCCCTCTTGGAGCACGCATGCCAACTAGAGAGGGAGGGAGAAAGGCAGCAAAGAAACACAACAGTGATACCTTGTATGCACTGTGCACTTGTGCACCTGGGCACCTGGCTATAAGGGGCCCACACACTGAGAAGGAAAATGCCACATTGTAGATCTGATCATCACAGGCCTATGCTGACACACCAAGAACAAGAAGGCCAGACCATGAAAAAAAAAAAAAAAAAAACCCTGGCCAAGCAGCAGGCACAGCATGCACAAATGTCCTGAGGTGAGGAGGAACAGAGAACCGAGAGGAGACCGTGTGGCCTCGGTTCCCCACCACAGGTACCCATGGCCTGGCATCCTGGTGGGCTTCTCCAGGACAGGCTACAGCATTCTGAATGCTGAGATCCAAGGGCCTGTGCATGGACACGGCCCCATCACTCTTCCAAAAAGCTGCAGCATTTCACACAGCAAGCAATGCCGAGTGGGAGGGCAGGTTTCCCCACATCCTCACGGCTCAAGATGCTATCGATCTGCTCCGTCTGCCCCTGTGAAAGCAACCCACTTCCTCGTCTGTGGAGCGGGAGAGTTGCCCTTCCTCATGGGGGGAGGGGGGCTAGCAGGAAGCAGGAGTGGAGTGTGGAACCAGGAACCAGACCAAGGCAACCCACGTGGCCACTGCACCAAACACAGGCCCCTCCACCTAACGTTTTACCTTTTTTTTTTAATAGACTTAATCTTTTTAAAAGGTTTTTATTTATTTTTATTTATTTGAAAGGCAAAGACACGGAAACAGAGAGCCTCTCATGCACTGGTTCACTCCCTATATGTCAACAACAGCCAGGGCTGCACCCCAGGTCAAAGTCAGGATCTGGAAACTCAGTCTAGGACTCCCATGTGGTCACCAGGGAGCCGACCAGTTAAAGCGTCACCACTGCCTCCCAGGTGCACACGAACAGGAAGCCGGGATCAAGAACAGAGCCGAGAGAGCAGAGCCGGCTGCTGCATCCGAAGCAGTACCGTGACTGACGTGCCCAACGCCCACCCTCGCTCTCACTTCTGTGTTCTCACAAGGTCACCTGAGCTGCTGGCTTAGAAGGGCCAGTTAGGCGACAAGGGCGGAACCAGCACACCTGTCGGAGTCCACCTGGGATGCTTGGGCTGGCAGAGCAGGAGAGGCAAGGGAACAGCTTCGACCTGGTGCTGCATCGTTTGGGAAGTGAGAAAGACAGGAGGGCTATGGACCACTCTGAGGCATCGGGCCAGAACCACCAGACGGATGGGGGTGGTGGAGGGGGAGCAGGAGCACAGTGAGGACGGAACACGAAGACCTGAAGGCCACGGCCTCCACCCCTGCTGCCGGCTCCGCAAGAAGCCCAGGCCCCGCTGGCCCCACAGAGAACGGGGAACTGGTCCCGGGCTCACACGGGGGCTCTGGCTAGCAACACAGAGACAGAGAGGGAAGAAGGGGTCAGACAGGAAGTCTGAGAGCTTGGCTACCTTGCCAGACTCTACTGCCCCAGCTCCCAGACCATGGTCAAGGCTGGGCCGCTCACGGGCCCTCAGCACAGGTGGGGAAACTGAGGGAGTGGTGCCTCGTCAGAAGCCAGAAAGCACCGGCTGGGCCCAGACAGTGGGGCAGGCAGCCAGTGGGCCGTGTGGCTCCTACAGCCCCCTGCTGCCACCCTCCAACCTGCACTGTGCAGTGCGGCCAGTGTCCCCAGGAATCCTAAGAAGTGACGCAGGACTCTGGGTTTCCAGAGCTGAGGACATAACTCAGTTCAGACTGCACAGACGCCTGTGAGCTCTTTTTTTAAAAAAATGGGACACAATTCACCTAGCATAAAAGTCACCCTTTAAAGCAGACAACTCAGAGGTTTTCAGCCGATTCACAAAGCTGCGCACTGCTCACCTCTGTATAATCCCAGAACATGCGACTCAGAAACTTCAACACAGAACTGTTGTCCAACCAGGCAAGCCCACCTGTCAGCGTACACCCAAGAGAACCAGGCACAAGAACCCAAGCAAGTTCATCTACCAAGAGCAATCATGGGGCCAGTGCTGCGGCATAGCAGGTAAAGCTGCTGCCTGCAGTGCCGGCATCCCATATGGGTGCAGATTCGAGTCCCGGCTGCTCCACTTCCAGTCTAGCTCTCTGCTGTGGCCCGAGAGGGCAGTGGAGGATGGCCCAAGTGCTTGGGCCCCTGCACCCTCATGGGAGACCCGGAAGAAGCTCCTGGCTCCTAGCTTCGGATTGGCGCAGCTCCAGCCATTGTGGCCATCTGGAGAGTGAACCAGCAGATGGAAGATCTCTGTCTCTCTCTGTAACTCTGCCTTTCAAGTAAAATAAATAAATCTTAAAAAAAAAAAAAAAAATAAAGTGTACAATTCATCTTTCAGATAACTTTCTGTTCTGTGAATTTCTAAAGCAAAGCAAGGAGAGAAGTCCCTGGCCACCTGAATGACCACCCCCTGAGCACGCCAAGCCGTGCAGTTTGGGGCTCAAGTTTGTTCCTATGTTTATGATCCAGTTCCCTCTCTGTGAAGGCCAAATGCCATCATCACACACAGCACAAGGAGGTCGTGGCTCAGATAGGGAAGGGGGTAGAGAGAGAACTGAGCCACCCACAGCCTATGGCAGCCAATGCCCAGCCTCTTAGCCGCCCGGCCTTGTTCACGTTGACAACATCTGTGTGGACCGAGCAAAGCCCATCTCTGTGCCAAGTTCCTGATTCCTACAAGCAGTGGGTTAGGAGCCACTTTACGCAGACTGCAATGACACCACTCTTCTGCTCTTACCTCCCAATAGTACAGCCTTCCTGCCATCAAATGATGCCCGTGAAGATAGGCACCTGTGGGCAAACGGTGGAACCCTGGCAACACAGGCCAGGGCATATTCACCAGCTGCCCCAGGCCCAAGGCCCCCCAGCACTTCACAGCTTCAGTGTTAGCTCCAGGGAGGGCCCCCCTCTCTGGGCATCCAGAAACCAGAACTGTCCATCAGGCTTGGAGTGAGCAAGGCCCAGCTGTGCCTGCAGGTCACTCCCAAAGTCCAGAAGTCCTACCACCGCCCAGGCAGCCTGGTGGCAGGGAGTGAGCCGCCATCCAGAAGGTGCTCGAAGGCAGGCTGACCCATCACCCACAGCAGGCTAGAGCAGGCCTTCCGGGCCCTGCCGACCAGACTCCTGGGGCTCCAGTGGGGAGCTGCCCCTGGGGACAGAAGGGGGTCTGCACCCCCACCAGGGGTCCCAGCCACTACAGGGCAGCGTAGGGGATAGATCCGTTGTACTCGGTGGCCAGCAGGAAATGGTTAATCCCTTCCTGATGTTCTCCAGTCCCAGGAAAAGGAAAGGGGAGGAGAAGTGACCCTCCCATTTTCTAAACAGAAGCTTCAAAAGAAGTGTCCCTGTCCCCCTCCCCTGCGGGAAGGCCCGGCCAGACAGGCAGGGCCTGGCGCTCAGCAGGAACAGAGGCTGCTGGGCCCCAGGACATCTGAGGGCACCCATCACCCTCCCCCTGCAAAGCCCCCACCCAGAGTCTTGGCAGTGGGGCCGTTTCCCTGGGGGACTCACGGCCCTCCCTGCTCCTGGAACTCACAAAAGCCCCAGCTCCCTGGAAGCCAGCAAGGTCGGGAGCAGCGCACCCAGAGCCTTTGGGAGGCTCCCGTGCAGGTGTCCCAGACACCCCAAGTCTCTTTCATTAGTGCCCCAGCTGCAGCCCAGGTGCGGACGCCCAGGAAGCACATGGCACACCCCCGGAGAGCTGTCACCGTGCACAGGCCCCTCTTTCTGCTGGGGAGCCTTCCCTCCCCAGGTGAACCCCAGGTCATCCTATGAACCCTCAGACAAGGCCCCCGCGCTAACACAGACCCTGTCATGGCAGCGCCTGGCTCACCGGCCAGCAGAGGCCGACTCGAATCCACCTTTGGATCCCCCGCGCCTCACACCAAACTCAGGGCCAAAAAAGTCCAAGGACCTACGAAAGGATGCCATCCAGGTCCCCTTCTACCAGGTGGCACTGCACGCGCACCTGGCCACCCCGTCTCCTGCTCAGACAGCCTTGGTTGTAAGAACAGCAACAGCGCTGGACGCTTCCTGTGCCCATCCTAGGAGCCGCCGCTTGCACACATCATCTTCCCTCATCCCTGAGTTCAATGAGGAGCTTCCATCAGGAACCCTGCCACTCAAGGAATCGGGGCACAGAGGGGCTGCGGTTGCTGCCCAGGGCCACAGAGCCTGCGAGAGAGGGAGCCTGGGGTCGCTTCCCGAGCCAGGGCAGGAAGACGGTCAGGGCAGTGGACAGGACAAGTCCTGACTGCGGAAGGAAGGCAGCATCACGAAGGCCAGTGCTCGCCCACCTTCTCTCTTCCTGGGCCCCAGCCCAAGGCCTAGGAAGGGGTGCAGAGCCCTCCCAGACCGTGCCTGCTGCTCCAGGCCCGTGGCCGTGCCAAAACGTGGAAAGCCCCTGTCCTGTGCAGGCGCCTGGGCAGGGCCAGGGAGGTGCTGCCCTGCTGGGAGGCAGAGCCATGATTTGGGGCTATTCTTAGCAAACCACTGGCTCCCCTCCCAGAGGCCCAGCCTTCCATCCACCCTGCCTGCGGGGAGGGTGGGGAGGGCGTCCCCAGGGCTAAGCAGGGGCTGATGGGCAGCAGAGAAGAGAACGAAGCTCCCTAGCTCTCCTCCCAGGCGTCCCCAGGGCCCTGTCCCCAGCTGCTGAGGACGTTCTGGGGAGTGCTGGCAACGGACAGGGCCCTGACCCAAGCCCCACACTGGCCGCACAGTCACTCTGTCAGGCACTGGGTCACACGCTGGCCAATGGTTTTCTCCCTTCTAACCCTCCCAATATCCCCAAGGACTAGGGGTTCCTGGCCCCTCTTTCAAGATGAGGCAATGGACCTTACATAACTTGCAGAAGGTCACACAGAGTTGGTGTCACACTCTGTCTAGAATCTGGGCTGCTGCCCGATTGCCAAGCTGGGCAGAGGAGACCTGACCATAGCCAGGAGCGGTGGGAGTGGGGGTGGCTGAGTTGACCACAGTAAAGGGCGTGGCCCTCATCACAGACCCAGTCCCATGGTCGCTCTTCCTCTCCCCACCCCCAGCAAAGACCCCCAGGCTTGGGTGTAGAAAGAAAATCCCGCAGCCAGTATGCCCTGAATCTGAGAGGCAAAAACAGTTGGAGTGGGGGCCGGCATTATGGAGCGGCAGGTTAGACTACCATCTGCAATGCTGACATCTCATACGGGCACCAGTTCAAGTCCCAGCTGGTCTGCTTCTGATCCAGTTCCCTGCCAAAGGCCTGGGAGAGCAGCAGAGGATGAGCTCAAGTGCTTGGGCCCCTGCACCCATGTGGGAGAACCAGATGAAGCTCCTGGCTCCTGCCTGGCCCAAGTCCCAGCCACTGTGCCCATTTGAGAATGAACCAGAGGACAGAACACCTCTCTCTCTCTCTAGATTTCTCTCTTTCTCTCTCTCTCTCTCTCTCTCTAACTCTGCCTTTCAAATAAATAAAATAAATCCTTTTTTAAAAAAAAATGAATAGTCGTAGAGTACCCAGGCCACACAACCTCACTTCTGGAAACTTCTGAAAACACTAGGAAGATGAAAAATCAAAGGCTCATGAAACAGCCCTGCAGCTCAGTAAGCAGAGGACTAGGAGGGGAAAACATAAGACCAGGAGCACGTGGGGACCCTCAACCCCCACGTGGGAGTCTACACAGGAAGCCCCAGCACATAGCACCGGTACCACCACCACCCCAAACAGGACAACCTTGGGGCACCCTGGGGGTCCATGGCCGACTCTACATCTGCTCAAGTCCTGGACCCAATTCTGTGCTCCACACCTTCTATCTGTCAATGTCGGCTCAAGTCCATGTCTGCACTCCATGGGTCCACTTCTGCCTGTCCACTGCCGTGTCTGCCCCTTCCATAGGAGGATTCCAATCCCAGTGATGGTACAGACTTGTCTATACCAGAGTCCATGGCCCATATGTGGCTCATGTTAGCATCCCTGGGTTGCTGGCCCACCTCCGTTGTCCTGCTGTGTCTATGCTCATGCACAGAGCCTTCTAAGTCTCTGCCCCCACAGCCACAAAGCTGAGCGTGCACAGGCATCTCTGCCCACACAGGCACCTCACCTGTGCCTGGTAACCAGGGTGGCGGTGTGTGCCACCTGCTTGGAGGCGGCTGAGTGCGCTGGCTCAGGTTCTCATGTCAGCCGTGGGCATCAAAGTGAACTCAGCAAATCTCGAAGCCAGCACAGGGCCCAAGGCCACAGGCAGGGCCACATCGCCACCTCCAGAAAAGCAGGAACCTGCCAAGATGGCAGAGCCCCAAAAATAGCAGAACCTCACGGAGGCTAGGCCAGAACTGCCTGAGGCGCCACCCACCTCCAGCCAGCCAGGCCCCCATCTGCCTGTCCCCAGATCCGACCATCATCTGGGGCCTGTCTGCACTCACAGGAAACCATGTCTGGCTCAGGGCCTCCCAGCCCCACCCAAACCCCTGGTGATGGAGAAAGGAAGTGAGAACTTCCTTCCCCTCCTCTCTGAACCTCCTGCCAGGCTAGCTGGAGACCCTAAACCTCAGGGCAGGTGGGAGAGTCCCATGCCCAGCCTGACCCAAGAAAACCAACCTGGGCATAGGTACAGGACAATCTGCCCAGCCCTCCTGATGGCCCTACCCTAGGAGGTGGCAAGAGCCCCTGGATACCAGCAGGGTAACAGGAGGGTGAGGACAGAGCTGGAACCGGAGACATAGCTGCAGGCTCGCCTGAGAACCAAACCCCAGCTCCTCCAGCGACCTCCACGTAGCAATCAATTGTGGGTAGCCTCGCGGCATTTCCATGGCTACCAGTCTAGGACTGGGAAGGAAAACCGCATCTCAGCCAATTTTCTGTTCACGTCCTGTCCTCCCCAGTGGGGCTGGGCTGCATGAGGCAGAACCTTCCTGGGCCACCCCCCAGTGCCTGGTGTCTAACAGGTGCTCCGTGCCTGGAATCAGGTTGCTCTGCCCAGAAGCCAAGGAGTTGGAGCCTGGACCCCTGGCTGGGAGAAGAGAAGCCCGTTCGCTTCCTGAAGTCAGGGAGCTTTCCTCCATCCTGCCTCCCCAGGACAAGAGATGCTCCAACCACCAGGGCCACGGGAAGGAGCCCCCCCCCCAAGCCCTCCCCTCCATTCACCACACTCTGGCAAGTCGCTGCCTTCCAGGAAAACTGGACTCTCCCAGGACAGCTAGACTCACAGAGAAAGAGGGCCAGATGGGGCCAAGAATCTGAGCCGGTGCCCACTGGGACCCCAGGACTCGTCCTACGGTCTGCGGGTTTCAGGCGCCATAGAGATGAGTCCAGGGACCCCATCTCTGGATCACAAGACGGACCCCCTTCCTGAACCACACAGGAAGCCCAGCTACCCCCCCCCTGCTCCCAGGCCTGGGATACAGAGCCAGGGTGGCGCCAGCGCACGTCCACCCCAGGCCGAGAGCTACCTCAGGAGAGGGGCCAGCCCAGACCCCGATGTACACAACCCCCCAGTGACTGCTCTCAGCTGGGTCAGTGAGGTCCCTCTTGGCTCCCAGGCACCCAGTCCGATTGTTCCTGGGGTGGAGACCCAGGACCCCTCCTCTTGGAGACCGGCGAGTGGGTGGTCAGAGCTGCCCCGGGCCGGATCTGCTCTCCCCTCGCCAGTCCCGGGCCCGGACGCGTCGGTACCTGCCAGCCCGCGGATCCGGGGGGCATCCGTGCTCCTGCGGCCAGCGCGCTGCGCTCGCACTGCGGGCGCCCAGTCGGGCAGCGGCAGGGCGCGCCCAGCACGGACTACGGCTCGCTCCTCCCAACGTCCCTGGCCCATCCGCGAGCAGAGACGGCTCCGGAGGCGGGCAGGCCGGGCCCACCAGGCGAGGCCAAGAGAACTGCAGCCCGCGCGCGCCGACGAGGAGAGCTGCGCGCCCGGCCCGTGCGCGCCGCGCCGCTCCCCCGCGCCCGCGTCCCCCACGCCAAGGGGCGGACCCGGCCCGGCCGCCAATCACCGCGCCCGCCGCCGCCCGGCCCGCAGGAGCCGGGGCCTCACCGCCGCGGGGGCGGGGGGCTCGGATTTAAAGACACACTCACCCGAGCCCCACGCCGCTCTGCAGCCGGGAGCCCCGCTCCGGCGGGCAGGGAACTGCGGCCCCGCCCCCCTGGCCCGCTTCCTCCCACCGCTGGGAGGAAAAGTTTGGGGCGGGGGCGCCTGCCCGGGAAGCCGGTTCCTCTTCCCCTGCCATGAGCGGGCTCCTTCTGGAAGACGCGCAACCCAACGTCCAGCCTCGCTGGCTGCAGGACACGGGTGTCCGCGGCGCCACACCCCTCCCGGACTGTAGCTCCCCGGGGGATCCGCAGGCCGGGCTTCCCTCGCCCCTCTGCTTTCTAACATCAGGCCGAGGCTTGGCCGACCCGAGAGTCCGGAGCCGGCTGCCCTGGGCCGTGCACTCTGAACCTGGAGGTGGCCCTCCCTGGGTGTCAAAGAGCGAGTCCGGGAAGAGCGCGCCGTGCGCTCTACGGCGGCTTCTCCCCAGCCCTAGTTTCCCGGGGAAACGCGCCCCGCAGTCCCGGACTTAGGGGAAACTGCTGAAACACCGTGGTGTAGGTAGGGTCCTCCGCTCCCACCCCCACAGCGCCAGGCGGCGCTGCGCACCTGGGGGCCCGCCCTCGCCCCGAAGGCGCTCTGGCTGCAGCTGGACCGCAGCCCAGCCGGGCCCGCCGCGCCCCCGCGGGCACCCACGTGCGTTCGCTCTCTCGCCGCGGCTTCCTCTCGGGGAGACGGGCTTTGTTGTATTTGGTGAGTCACTTCCTTCCTTTCTCCGCTCCACGCTCGGGAAATCCTTCTTCCTCACCTGTCACTACCTGCCTCGCCCCCAGTCAGGGCTGAAGGGGAGGCTGCAGGATGCAGACAGCTCAGGTGCTCAGGCGCCACTTCCTCCTACCGTGGGGCCGGAGGGCCCTGGGCTGGAAGAGATTGGGCAGCACCTCGGACCCCTAATTAGAGACGCTGACCTGTGGTGGTCCTTCCAGGTCATAGCCCCAGGTGCTTTCACTACCGTGTTTTATGGCTGAGGGCACCAGGCTCAGGGAAGACCCTCCACCCCCGCCCCCACTGCAGGGTTCCTCCTGCTCCCACCCCTGCTGAGGGGACAAAGTCCCTGCAGCCTGTTTGCTGGCTGTGTAGCCTGGGAAGGTGGCACTCATTCTCCGATGCCCAGCTTCCTTGTCGGTGAGAGGACCCCAGCCTCCCAGTGAGCTGGGCACTTGACGCCCTGGGCACTGTGTGGCACGTGTCATCCTCAGAGGCATTCCAGGGGAATTCCCCTCATGGCCAGCACCTGGATAACAGCGCGCATATGCGCAAGTGCACACACGCACTCAAAGTTGCACAAATACATGTGCACACGTGCACACATACTCACACCCAGACAGCGCATACACACGTGCCATGGGTGAACATACTCACCTAAGCACATGCACCCCGTACACATATACGCACACAAAATAGCATACGCTCAAGCTCTTGCACACCTATGCACTTGCGTGCACGCACACACACACCAGGCTTCCAACCATGCTCCCTGTCCAGCAGCTGCTGTTGCCTGTGGCTGTTTCTCCGGACTGAGCTGCAGGGTGAAAGCCATGTCTGAGCCATGTGTCTCTGATCCCCAGCACAGAGCCCTGCAGGGCAGCCCTGGGCACACACAAGAGAAGATGCTCAGCCCTCTCTCCGGAGCCCCAGGCAGGAAGCAGGAATGGTGGAGCCACTTGGAACCTTTCAGACAGTAGCAGACGCCTCGAGGCTCAGAGCAGAAACCCAACCCCCACCCCGAGAAAGGAGCCTTGGGTCCCAGAACAGGATCTCTGAGGCTCAGGACCAACAGCCACTCCCCGGCCCCCAGCACCACAGCCTCACAAAAAGCACCTCTTATCATCTGAAGAAACCCAAGGCCCAGTCTGTGCTTGTGAGGGGCCATGCTTGTGCACCCAGCTGTGTGGCCTGTGTGTGAGCTCAAGCGTACAAGGATGCAAATCGGGTATGCACGCTTCGGCAAGGGTGTGGTGGGAGTGATGTGGATATACACGTGTGCGTATGTGGGTAAGCACAGCACACACATAGAAACCAGCCACAGTCTGAAACCAGCCGAGCTGGTGACCCATTACACTGGCCTGAGATCGCCCACGGCTGTCTACAAGGTGCGGAGGCTGTTGGGAGAGAGCTCCCAAGTTCAGGCCCTGGGCAGACACAAAAGCGATGGGACCCCAGGTTCCCTCGCAGGGAGGTTCGCGCCTAGAGGTATTTCCTGACAGGCAGGTGACTCTCCACAAAGCAAAGGAGCTGGGTTCAAACCAGCAGCGACAGGAAACAGGCTGCCCGCTCCCCTCGCTCCCCACCGCACCTCCTACAGGCTGGGACGCCCGGGCCAGAGCATGGGCAATGTCAGAGCAGGGGCCAGAGTCCTCGTGAGCACGTTACTGCCAAGAACAGGGACCACGGGGGCCCTCCAGGATGGGTGTCTTGGGGCCTGCCATTTCCTGCAGTCCGACGACCTCTGGACTTTACACACCTCGTCCCCGGCCCGGAAGTCCCAACACAGTCCCTGTCTGCCCCGCCCTGCCCTGCCCTCCCGGACCCCCTGCCCCATCCCCAGGACGCAGCACCCGCTCCTGTAGTCAGCCTGCTCCTGTGTGCGGTCCAGGAGCCAGGACTCTGGCTGTGCCCAGGGCAGACCCAGCGTGGATCCAGCCGCGACGGCTGTACTGCCGTGAGCCCCCCCCCCCCCGCTCTCCTCCTTTGTGACCAGTGCCAAGAGTGATTCTTGCCTCCCAGGAATGTCTGGAGGATGGAAGGGGCGCCTGGCACTGAGCCAGCGCAGCTGCTCTTGCCATTGTTATCACCACCTGAGCTCGGTGTGACCCGGCCCTGAACCTGCCAGGGCACGGGGGCTTTTCAAGGCTGAGTTCAGGTCCCTCTCCCAGGCAGTCTTCCTTGAACCCCTCCCTCACCTGCCCATGGGATCTCTGTCTGCTCAGGACTCCTTCCGCCTCTCTTCTTTCTTTCATTTATTTATTTATTTATTTATTAAGACTTACTTGCTTATTTGAAAGGTAGAGTTAGAGAGAGAGAGAGAGATCTTCCATCCATTGATTTACTCCCAAATGGCTGCTACAACTTGTCCAGGCCAAAGTCAGGAACCTGAAACTCCATCTGGGTCTCCCATGTGGCTGGCAGGGGCCCAAGCACTTGGACCATCTTCTGCTGCTTTCTCAGTTGCCTTAGCAGGAAGCTGGGTCAGAAGCACAGCAGCAGGGACTCAAATCAGCACCCCTGTGGGGGCCAGCATCAATACAGGGAGCGGCTTAACCCACTGTGCTCCAACACTGGCCTCACCCTGGCCCTGCTTCTTTCTGTGCAGGGGGCTCCTGGGACCCAAGCACCCCTACCCAGCGCAGAATACATGTTCAAGAATCAATGTCAACCTTCTTGGGAGGGCCAGTGATTTTTTTGGAAAGACCCTCCTTTGAGTCTAAGGTTCACATTTCCCTCCCTCAAGTTCCCACACAAGGTTCAAACTTTTGAAAAGTTTCCATTCAAACTTTTTTGACCAAGACCCAAAGTAGGAAGTACGTTTTACACTGGGAACAGCTGCACAGACGGTGAATTCGCTGCACCCAGAAACCACTGAGCCTAACCGCGGCTGGTGCCCACACTTCCTAACCTCTCCGAGCCCAGCTGACTGCATGCGCTGCGTGGGGAGCGTGCCTGCGACAGGCTGTGTGACAGTGCCGCACAGAGCAACAAGGTCCCTGAGCAGGGGCCGGATCTTGCTCTCTCCTGCCCCAGCGCCACTGGGGCCTGACTGGCGAGTGCCCAGGACACACGGGGCAGGGGGACTCTGTCTCCAGGCTGCAGGAGGAGAGGGGAAGAGGGAAGGAAGCTGCTGGTGCAGACAGCCGCGCTCCCAGTCAGCCGACACGCGCGTCCACAGCCCCTTCCTAGTTCCAAGCCTGGTTTTGCACCCTGAGCTGTGAACAAGGCAGATAATCCTGCCTTCTCGGAGCAGGGCTGGCGTGGAAGGTCGCGATCACCTCTTCGGGTCCCTGCAGGGCTGTGGGGGGAGATGGCCGGTCCCTGTCGGGGAGAGCTGCTGGAGCTGCAGGTCTGTAAGCACCTGAGCTCAGGGTGCAGACTGCTGAGCAAGGCCCCGCCCTGCCCTCAGCGGGCTCACAGACCTGTGGGAGAAGCAGATGAGTACTGGTGGGAGCTCTATGCTGGGCCACGCCAAGGCCCTGCCAGCCTAGCGATGCGGGGTGGTTTGTTCCAGCTTCCACAGCAGAAAGTCCTGAGTTGTTGTTGTTTTAAAGATTGATCAATTTGAGAGGCAGAGAGGTCCTCCACCTGCTGGTTCTCTCCCCAGATGGCTGCAATGGCCAGAGCTGGGCTGATCCGAACCCAGGAGCCAGTAGCTTCTTCTGGGTTTCTCGCGTGGGTGCAGGGGCCCAAGTACTTGGGCCATCTTCTACTGCTTTCCCAGACTATAGCAGAGAGCTGGATTAGAAGTGGAGCAGCCAGGACTTGAACTGGTGCCCACATGGGAGGTGGGCACTGCAGGCAGAGGATTAACCTACTACATCACAGTGTCAGCCCCATGGCTGGAATTTTAATTCTGTTTCTGCCGTTAAGCTCTGTGACGTCAGGCAAGCCACTTAACCTCTCTGAGCCTCAGTTTCTGCAACTATAAAATGGGGATAGCTGTACACACCCTGATGGGGCTTTGAGATTAAATGAACTAAAGGCCTTAGGAATATCTGTTGGAGAGGGAGCCAACACAGAGCTGTGGCTGTAGTTCTCAGCATGATCATCACACCCTCTCCAGTGCACCATGCTCCCACCATTCCTCCTTCTCCCCCTAGCCAGCACTGTACAATTCCTCCAAGAACAGGCAGAAGCCCCACCCACCCACCCAGCTGCTGTCAGAAAGGAGCTCCCAGGAGCCTCCTGTGGCATCCCAGGTCCGGGGGACCCTGGGAGTGTTGCGGGGAGTGGGGGTGGGGGTGCCAACACAGCAGCTTGCAGCTCAGAGACCGACCCTCCTGGAACACACAGACTGCCTCCCTTCCCCCACACTTTGTCTCTTTTAAATAACCCAGATCTGTTGCCCAGTTGTCTCCCAGCAACACCACTCCAGGCCCCATGGATGTCTCCCTGGGACAGAGCTGTTTATGAAGATGCTGCGGTTGGGCCTGGGGCAGGGGTCAAGGGAGCTAGGGGGTGGGGGGGAGGAGGACTGACCCCTCCTCCCCTCCTGGCCCACTCCCAGGAGCCTCCATGCGACCAGCCCTCTGTCCCCAGGGGCAGAGCTAATGGGCTGACCCCTCACTGGGCCAGTGGGCACGGGTGGGTGCTGGGAACCGGCAGCACCCCCAGCGAGGCCAAGGCCCCCAGGCCTGCAGGGAAGAGCCTAGACTCTGTGACACTTGCACACACAGCAGCCTTAGAAAGGCCCCTGTTCTGGCCTCAGCCTGCTGGGTTCTAGTCTCAGTGCCAGTGCTCAGTGGCCATTTCAGCCCAGCCAGGCCACTCACCCTCTCTGAGCCCTCAAAGAACCTCAATGCTAGAAGATGGCTTTGATGGGGTGAACCGTGTGGCCCAGCAGGATAAGCTGCTGCTTGGGGTACCAGCATCCCATACTGGAGTGATTCTGGTCCTGGCTGCTCTGCTTCTGACCAGCTCCCTCCCAAAGGCCTAGGAAGGCAGGGGGTGACGATGGCTCAAGCGCTTGGGTTCTGGCTCCTGGCTTTGGCTCTGAACCAGCTGTGGCAGGCATTTGGGGACTGTCTCTGTCTCCCTCTCTCTGTCACTCTGCCTTTCAAATAAAATAGACACATTTTTAAAAAGAAGACATTGTGGACAAGGGGTGGGGAAAAGACACACTTTTTGGCAGGAAGCATCAGGTGACAAGCCCGAAGGCCTCTTGTCCCAGGACCTGACCTCAGCTTGCACAGGTGCCGGTTGCTGACACGGTTCTGCACCGTGTGCCCTGAAGCCGGGACCCCTGGAAGGTCTCTCAGTGGGAAGATGAGGAGCTGGATCAGCCATGGAGCGCACGGGCTGACGGAAAACGACATCTAGGGCAGAGAGGCAGGGGAGGCCTCTGTCCAGAGGCAGACGGACAAGATGATCAGCTGGTGGTGTCTGTGAATGTGGGTGCTCACATTCAGAAATGCAGAGCGAGAGGCCTGCATCTGCTACAGCGGCCAAGTCCCCGGCCCCGGGATGCCCACATTCCACGTGCTGTCTGGGTCTGAGTCCCAGCTACCCTGCTTCTGATCCAGCTTCCCGCAAACGTGCAGCTGAGACACAGCAGAGATAGATCTGAGGGTTCCTGCCACCCGCCTGGGAGACCCAGATGGAGTTCTGGACTCCTGGCTTCATCCTGGCTATTGTGGGCATTTGGGGAATGAACCAGTGGATGGAAAATTCCCCCTGTGTGTATGTGTCTGTCTGTCTGTCTGTCTCTCTGCCTTTTAAAATGCTGTGTGAGCTTGCAAACAGTATCCAGGGGCAAGAGTGACAAGTGGAGCTATTCGGCCGTGTAACCCTAATGATGTAAAGTCACGCTTATGCATGAAATGCTGTAATGTTTTTTTCTTAAAGATTTATTTATTTATTTGAAAGGCAGAGTTACAGAGAGGCAGAGAGAGAAGTCCTGGCAAGTGCAGCCCAGGGGAGGGGGCGGGGGGAGCAGCAGGGAGAATCCATGGTGGGGGGCTGCCTCTCAAATATCTGAGCAGTGCCTTTCATACCCCACCCCCAGACCCCTCTGGCTAAACATTCCTGGACTTCCAAAGGCTGTGGGAGCCTGCGTCCCCAAGGCGTCTTCCCTGTAGTTTGCCTCCAGCTTCCCTAGGGGAGGGGGCCCTTCCCAAGGGTCCCACCGACAATGAGGCCCTTCTTCCTCTGGCCACTGAGCGTCTCCCACACCCTCCCTCTGAAGCTGGACCCTGGCGGTGACTTCACGCCTGGCTGATACTTTACACTTAGAGACTTGTAGACAAGTCCCCCGCTGGGATGCCCCCACTCTCACCTGTCACCGGCAAGTCTCTGAGGAGGTGCAGCGCTGGGCTACTGCTGGCAGGGCAGTGAGACAGTCAGAGGACCCCCTGTTCTGCAGGGGGAGAGAGGCGGGTGGTGAAAGCCAGGCCGGGAGGGAGGCAGGCAGGCGGCTGCCCAGAGGGTCCTGGAGGGGAGCAGGCTAATCCTTGGCTCTAGGCCCTGCCCCCCCCCGCCGCCCCACTGGCTCCCAGTCTCTCCCTTCCAATTACAGCTTCTCCCAGGTGCCTTCCACCTCCATTCCCACAACCATGATGGAGAAGCTGCCGGGGTTACGCTGTGCCATAGGTGTGGAGGTGGAGGCCCCACACTGCCCCGGGGGTGGGGGTCGGGGGTCACTCTGCAGTCCCACGGCCATGCTGCTCTTTGGTCTCTCTTGAGGCAGCCAACGAAAGCCAAGAGACCCCCAACTCAGGTCAGAGGTGCAGATAGGAGGTGCCTGACCCGAGGGCTCGCAGCCAGGTATCCAGGAAACTGGGGCTTGCATTGATGAGCTGACCTCACTCTGAGCCCCCAGGGTCTGTTCTCCCAAGTGCACCCCTTGGAGGGGGGGGCCCTCAAGGTCAGCCTTTGCATTTGACCTTTGCAGCCCTGGCACCTGACGCCTCTTCCCCTCCCTGGGTGGCGGTGTGATGTCACAAAGGCGGCCACCTTCTGCATGGCCAGGGTCCCCAGTGCTGAGTGCACCCTCAAGTACATTTTTTAGCTTCAGGCCCTCCTCGTAAGGGGGGCACACTAAGGCCTGGCCAGCAGAGTTGTCGTGAAGGTCACAGCAAAGGACGTAATGCTGTGGAGAACCGGCCATGTGGCAGGAGGCACTCAGGAAGTCGCTGACCTCTCCTCTCGCCTCCTGGGACTCAGAGCCTTCTGCCGCTAGGGTGGGCCGGCAGCGGGGCCGGCGTTGTGGGCTGGCCTGTGTCCCTCCCCAGGGCCTTTGCACCCGCTGGTCCCTCCTGGCATGCCCTTCCTCCAGATCTGCCTTTAGGATAGGTCCTTGCTCCAATGTCCCCTCCTTGGAGAGACTGTCCCTGTCCTCCCCACCCCAGACACACTAAGTAGCTGCTCAGCCCCTCATTACAGCCCCTCATTGCTCCCCCTCTGCCTCTGTCTGAGGGATCGGAGATGGCCCCTGTTCTGTTTGCTTGACTGTCCTTTGTCTCCTTCCCCCAGGAGGTCAGCTGGAGAGGGCAGGAACTTTCCTATCTGGGTTCACATCTCAGGCACAGGGTGGGGCTTGTGGGAGGGGCAGGTCAGTCCCAGAGCAGGGTGGAGCCCACCTCCTCACTGGACCCTCCTCAAGGTGCCGGGAGGGAATTCACGTTTTTCTTTTGTTCACCCCACTACTCGATCCCAGCACAGTCCAAGCCCTCTGGGAGCTCACTCAGGGGTAGGGGAGAAGGCCTCCCCACCTACCTCTCCAAATGAGGGTGGGGAATGGGCCAAAGGGGCCCTGTGCCTAGGCCAGGCAGATGCCAGAAGTGAGAAACTGGCTCAGCCTCTGGTTCCCAGGACCTGGAGCCGCAGTGGGTTCTGGGTGTGGTCACAGCTGCAGCCAAGTTGCAGGAGGCCTGTGCCTTGGCAGGAGGCCACCCCTTCTAAAAAGCCAGAGAGCTCAGCCAACAGCAGCCACTGTCCCGCCTGCGACATGGTCACCTGTTGTCATGGCAACCTGTCTTGCCAAGCCAGTGGCGCTGAGTGCGGGAGGCACAGGGCCAGGGAGGCGACAGGGCATGTGCTGGACTCCCTGCCCTGGTGAGGGAGGCGCCTAGGCCTGCAGGGGCTGCAGCTGGGAGAGCCCTGTGCTGTTCCTGCTCCCCTGTGTGTGTGCGTGTGTGTGTGTGTGTGTGTGTGCAATGCACCAGGTACAAGCATGCACAATTATGCCCAGGGCCACAGTGGGCAGCCTCTCTCCCCCAGCTGGGCTGTACTAGGGGGTGAGGAATTGTTCAGGCACAAACTCTCCCGTACTTAGTGCTTGCTTGCTGTGCACCAGCCCCGTTCTCAGTGTCTCGGTGCTTTCCAAGTCTTTCCTTGCTGTGGCCTCACAGCAGCCTGTGAGCCAGGGACGGTCCCCCTCTACAGAGGACGGGAGGAAGGCACAGGCTGGCTGAGCGGCTGCGTTCCTCTCTCAACTAGCAAGCGGCAGAGCCAGGACTGCAACCCAGGCAACCGGGCTCCATGCCTTCATGGTAACCACCCATAGGGGGCTCTCCAGGGACGGGGGCCTCCGTTACCCCCCTAGTTCTGTTTTCTGAGCTCTGCACAGGCACAGAGAAAAGGGAAACAGGTTAGGGCAGGGCCCTGGTTCCCAGTTGTCCCCAGCTGGAGAGGCAGGTAAATAACCATGACGGGAACACTAAGTCCCAGAGAAGCAAGAGAAGGGCAGAGCGTTCTCAGGGACTGAGAGGAAGAGAGGGCGGCTGGGCGCCAGCACGGGCCTGTGGCTCTCACCTGTGGGCCCTGGGCTCTCGCCTGGGGTAGGAGTTGTGCCGGAATCTGGCAACTGCGCACCGGTTCAGGAGGCGAAGTGCTGGCCTGGGAGGCCACCTGCTGGCCGGATGGCAGCAGGACAACCTTGGCCGCCTGGCTTTTAGGGCTCTCCCGCACAGCAGGTGTTGCCGGGCAGGGGTGCCCACTGTGTGCCTGGCACCCTGTCAGGTGCCTGTTGTGCCGGAGAGCCCTGTTGAGGCTAAGGCTTGAAGGCTAAGTATGGCAAAGCATGGGAGATAGAACACTGCAGGTGGAGGGGACAGCCAGCAAGGATGAAGCCCTGGGAGGGGAACAAGCACGTGGCATTCAG
Organism: Sylvilagus floridanus; assembly: GCA_949820135.1. NCBI lineage: Eukaryota > Metazoa > Chordata > Mammalia > Lagomorpha > Leporidae > Sylvilagus > Sylvilagus floridanus. Next base: position 22,647,403 of record OX463235.1, read on the forward strand.
GGCCCTTCCCTCCTTGCCAGGCACTGCCCGGCCACAGTCATCCCCCCATCCCCACTCACCCTGGGCAGTACCGAGGCGGACATGGACAGCCTGGGGACAGGGTATCCCCCCTTACCCGTGGTTTTGCTTTCCAGGGTTTTGGTTACCTTAGTCCACTATGATCTGAAAATATCGCATGGGGAATTCTGGCAGTAAACAGTTGCTGCGTAGCTCTGCGCTGTGCACAGTCCCGAGCAGTAGTGTGAAGTCTCGCTGTCCTGGGACACGAATCCCCGCCCTGTCCAGGGCGTCCTCCCTGGTGCACGCTCCCCAGCCGCCTGTCACTCAGCAGCCCTCTCGGCCACCAGACCCAGTGTTGTGGAGTCACAGTGCCGTGTATTCTCTCACTCAAGAAAGAACTTGAGAAAGAGAACTGCTATGCTGTCATTAACTGTTGTTCTTTGTCTCTTACTGTATCTAATTTTTAAGTGTTTATCCTTTGTTGTCTATTTGAAAGGGATTCCACAAATTCTCACAACAGCCAGTTCTGGGCCGGGCTAAAGCCTAGAGCCTGGAACTGCACCTGGCTCTCCCACGTGGGGGGCAGGGAGCCAAGCCCTTGGGGCATCACCTGCTGTCCCCGGGGGCCCACATCAGCGGAAAGCTGGGTCTGAAACAGGCAGAACTGGAACCAGCATCCCAAGAGGCAGCTTAACTGCTGTGCCAAAAGCCCACCAACAGCTCTGCCCGTCTCCTACATTAAACTGTTCAGCAGATACACATCTGTAGGAACTGTGTACACAGCGGGTTCAGGACTTTGTGTGGCTTCTGTCTGCTGAGGGTCTTGGAGTGCATGCCCCATGGATACGGGGGCTACCGTGTGGTGCTGAGCCTCATTCTGCTGGAGGAAGGGGCTTTTAGAGGGAAAGAACACAAAGATACAAACTCAAAACGGGGTCCGGGGGCCTTGGAAGGGTCTGAGGTGTGAGCTTCCTTGGGAACGGCGCTGTGGTACCGCAGATGGAACTGGCCGCTGCAGGGGCTGGCGCCGTGGTGCAGCCTGCAGCACTGCCCGGCTCCCGTGAGCCCCTGAGTAACGAGCAGCGTTTATTTCACTTATATTTATTTGAAAGGCAGAGTTACAGAAAGAGAGAGAGAGAGAGACAGAGAGTGACGTCATCCATCACTGGTTCACTGCCCAAGTGGCCACGACAGCGGGGGCTGGGCTGGGCTGGGCCAGGCTGAAGCCAGGAACCAGAAGCTTCTTCCGGGTCTCCCATGTAGGAGGCAGGGACCCGAGTACTTGGGCCATCCTCGGCTGCTTTCCCATAAGCAAGGGACTGAATTGGAAGTGGAGCAGCCAGGATTTGAACGGGCACCCATATGAGATGCCAGCATTGCAGGCGGTGGCTTAACCCACTGTACCGCAACGCCCACCTTTTTTTTTTATTTTATTTGAAAGGCAGAGACAGACAGAGCTCTTCTATCTTCTGGTGTACTACCCAAATACCTACAACAACCAAGGCTGGTCAGGCCAAAGCCTGGAGCCTGGAACTCAATTCAAGTCTTTTACTTGGGTGACAGGGACCCAAGCACTTGAGCCATCGTCTGCTGCCACTCAGGATGCGCGTTCGCAGCAGCAGGATCAGAAGCAGAGCCAGGGCTGGATCTCGGGCACTCTGCTGTGTGATGCACAGTGTCCCGAGCCGTGCTGTAAATGCTACGCCACGTGCCCACACGGCCATGCCTACTCTGCAGTGGCAAGGGAGACGGGTGTTTCCCGGCCCCTCGCCGTCCCTGTCCTGTGCTAGTTTCTGAGGCTTTGTGCGTGCGTGCACTGCTGTTGTGTTGAGGAAAGCCAAGGCCGAAGAAGTAAGGGGGAGCGTGGGCTGCACTCCAGGCTCGGTTTTCCGGGGGAAGAAGCTGTGAGGCCCACACATGCAGGACCCAGAGGCTGGGAATCGCTTCCCCACCGCCTCAACGCTACACAAAACGGGAGAGGTAGGGGCAGGAACTGGGCTGGGAGCCGCCTGGGACTTGGAAACCGAGGCTCAGCACAGTCACAGGCTGATCAAGGTAGAGCTGAGAGGCGGGCCTAAGAGGAACTCATCCACGCAGCAACCTCTGCCCTTAGGGGTTCCTTGGCTGGGCTTCCCTGGGAAGAGGGGCTACCCAGCAGGGCGGCCCCTCCACACTCTGCAAACTTCCTCTCGGTCCTGGGAGGCAGTCCAGGCAGAGAAAGGGCTTTAGGGGCCAGGGCTCTGAGGGGGGGGCAGTGGGAGGTTGGACTGAGGTCCCCTGGGAGGACTGGAGGTAGGAGGACCCCGGCTGGGTCCCCTCTGGCTCTGAAGCAGCAGCCTTTGCCAGGGGGTGTTTGCAGAGTGGGTTGGGAGGATGACTGGTGCCTAGGGAGGTGGGCCAGGGGCCAATGGCACACCAAGGTGGGGGCTTATGGTTTCACACCTTCTCTAATCAGGGGGACCTTATCTCTGCTCTGGGCTGCCCACTTCCATCCCTAAGTCGATAGAGCTAACAGGCACAGAGCTATCCCTGCCACCCCTCACACCCACAGCACCGGAAAGGGCCAGGGGGCAGGTCTTCACTGCGTGCCCCCTCCTGACTGCCAGGGCACAGAATGGAAGGGTGGAATGAGAACAGATCTGGACTCCAGTTCTGGCTCAGCCACTTGGCACCAACTTGAACTTGGGCAGGTGCTTAAGCCATCCCAACTTCAGTTTCCTCACCAGGAAAGTGGGAGTCTTTATTCCTGCAGAGAGCAACATGGACGCAGTTCCTGGGAGCTCTGCGTATGACATGGTTATCCGTGTTCCTGGTTTCGGGATGGAAATGAGGCTTGTGCCCGCAGTACTCAGCCCTGTGCCTGGCACACAGTGGGGGCCAGCTGGCTCCTAACAAGCTTTTCCATCCATGGATGGCCCCACACTGGGCACCCCTCTCCCTCCTAATTCCCAGCTGTCCAGAGGTTCCTCAGTAGCCCCGAGGGTGGCTGTGGGTGAGAATGTGTCTTTCTTCTGCTCTGGGAAGGTACTTCCTGCCTCCACGGGTCCCTGGGGTCCCTGGTTGAGTTAATCGTATTAGCTCTCACCAGCTTCCCTGCATACCCAGCTGGCTATGTGTATCTCCCCAAGCTGCCTTTGAAGCCTGGGGCCCTTTGATGTGAGTGGGGGAGGCACCAGCCTGGGGATGCGGCCAGCCAGTAGCCAGTGGCCAGTGGCCAGTGGGGAACAGGGTTTGGGGAGTTTGAGATGTAGTCTCCTCCCCTCTCCAGCCTGAGCTACCCCAAGAATGCATCTAGAGGTCAGACTGCCTGGGCCCAAATCCCAGCCCTGCTGGTAATAACTCTGTGGCCCCAGGCAGCCCCCCAGCGTCTCTGAGCTGCACATCCCTTCTTTGCAAAGCAGACAACAGAAGCACCTACTTTGTGGGTTTGGGGACAGGCAGAGAGAAAGAAAAAGAGAAAGAGATTATGCATTCTTTCCTATCTCACCTAACAGACTCCCGGGAAGGCTGAGGATTGCTGAGTCCTGCTTAGGCCAGGATCTGCGAGACAAACCAGGGGCCAGCGCTGTGGCATAGCAGTAAAGCCGCCGCCTGCAGTGCTAGCATCCCATATGGGTGCTGGTTTGATCCACTTCCGACCCAGCTCTCTGCCATGGCCTGGGAAAGCAGTAGCGGATGGCCCAAATGCTTGGGTCCCTGCACCCCTCTGTGGGAGACCCAGAAGAAGTTCCTGGCTCCTGGATTCTGATTGGCTCAGCTCTGACTAATGCTGCCATTTGAGGAGTGAACCAGTGGATGGAAGACCTCTCTGTCTCTGTCTCTGCCTCTTCCTCTGTAACTCTGCCTTTCAAATAAATAAATAAATCTTTTTAAAAAGCCTGAAAACAATGCAATCCTCAAGTTTCAGAGAAACCTCACCGGAAGTACACTCCCACCACCAACGTGCAGAACCTGCAGACACCAAGAACATCAAAGTTTATTTAAAGTTATTTTGTACTTTTTGTTTCTGTGAATTTTGAATAATAATGTTATTTACATTTTAAAGTTTTATTGATTTAATTTAATTTATTTGAAAGACAGAGCAACAGAGAGAGTGAGATCTTTCATCTGCTGATTCACTCCTCAAATCTCACAATAAGAGCAGGCTGAAGCCAGGAGCCCAGATCTCCCTCCAGGTCTCCCCTTGGGCAGCAGGGGCCCAAGTCCTCTGGCTGTCATCTGCCCCCCCCCATGCATTGGCAGACAGCCATACTGGGAGCGGAGGTGGGGCTGTATCCCAGGCCTTCCGATTGGAATGTGGGCATCCCTAGGATCACCTTAACCCTCTATGCTATAACTGGCTAATATTTTGAAAAGCTTATTATACTTAAGTTCACTTTTACAGATTTCATAAGGTGCAATTGACAGTACAACCACACGTACGTACCCGCGCTTTCTGACCAGCCTCGATAAAGGCATCCAACCATTGCCATCAGGAAAATAAACACATATCAGCCCCGTGCCCATCCTGAGCCCCCCTCCCCAGGCGATCATCACTCAGCTCTCTGTCCCTAAACAGGAATCCGCATTTTCTAGAATTTTCTGTAAGTGGCAGCATCCATGATGTGCTATTTTTGCCTGGCTTCCTTCACTCAACCTCACGACCCTGAGACCCACCTTTGCTCTGTATGCCTGTAGCTAATTCATCTTCATTGTCAGACAGCATTCTGCTGGGCGTGAATTTACCACAGCTTCTTCATCCATTCACCTTTGAACTTGAATTATCCATGCAACTTTGGGCAGTTTTTGAATTTTTAAAATATATTTTTACCATTAATGCTTTATGAAGATAGCAAAAACTAAAATAAAAAATATTCAAGGCTGGCGCCACGGCTCAATAGGCTAATCCTCCGCCTTGCGGTGCTGGCACACCGGGTTCTAGTCCCGGTTGGGGCACCGGATTCTGTCCCGGTTGCCCCTCTTCCAGTCCAGCTCTCTGCTGTGGCCAGGGAGTGCAGTGGAGGATGGCCCAAGTGCTTGGGCCCTGCACCCCATGGGAGACCAGGAAAAGCACCTGGCACCTGCCATCGGATCAGCACGGTGCACTGGCCGCAGCGGCCATTGGAGGGTGAACCAACAGCAAAAGGAAGACCTTTCTCTCTGTCTCTCTCTCTCTCTCACTGTCCATTCTGCCTGTCAAAAAAAAAATATTCAAAATTCACAAAATGGGACTGGCCTTGTAGCACAGCAGGTTAAGCTGCTGACCGCTATACTGACATCCCATATGGGCGCCAGTTCAAGTCCCGGCTGCTCCACTTCCAATCCAGCTCCCTGCTAATGCACCTGGGAAAGCAGCAGAGGATGGCTAAGTGCTTTGTGTCCCTGCCATCCACATGGAAGACCTGGATGGAGTTCCTGGCTCCTGGCTTCAGCCTGGCCCAGCTCTAGCCGTTGTGACCATCTAGGTAGTAAACCAGTGGATGGAAGATCTTTCTTTCTCTGTGACTTTCCCTCTCTCTGTGTAACTCTGCCTTTCAAATAAATAAGTCTTTAAAAAAACCTAAATAAGTACAATGAAAATTTACATAAATTATCACAGGACAGTTTTGTAAGTTTGTACATGCTATACTTTAAAAAAGGGGGCGTTATTTGGCGGCTGGCACTGTGGTGTATTAAGTTAAGCCCCCGCCTGTGGCACCCGCATCCATGTGGGCACCAGTTTGAGTGCCAGCTGCTGCACTTCCTATCCAGCTCCCTGATGATGGCCTGGGAAAGCAGTAGAAGATGGCCCAGGTGCTTGGGCCTCTGCACCCATGTGGGAGACCCAGAGGAAGCTCCTGGCTCCTGGATTCGGATCAGCCCAGCTCCAACCATTGCAGCCATTTGGGGAGTGAACCAATGGATGATAGACCCCTCTATCTGTATCTCCCTCTCTCTGTCTGTAGCTCTGCCTCTCAAATAAATAAATAAATAATTTTTAAAGTATTTATTTGTTTGAAAGGATGAATAAGAGAGAGGGAAGGAGAGATCTTCCATCTGCTGGTTCATTGCCCAAATGGTCGCAACAGCCAGGGCTGGGCCAGGCTGAAGCCAGGAGCCAGGAGCTCCATCCGGGTCTCTCACGTGGTTGACAGGGGCCCAAGCTCCTGGGCGGTCATCTGCTGCTTCTCAGGTGCTCTAGCGGGGAGCTGGGTGGGAAGCAGAGCAGCCAGGAACAAGCGCCCAGATACGGGATGTAGGTGTCTCAGTGGTGCCCCCCCCCCCCACGATGCCCATCTCTCGCTGTGACTGAGGACTTCAAGCGCACTGGGAGAAAGCCTGGCAGCTTTTTATGACTAGCGATTATTACCACTAAGCAGATTCGGGGACACTGAGCTCACTGTGGACTTATGTCTCCGGGCACAGTCAGCGCCTGGCCATGGTAAGCAGTTGCTAAGTGTTTGTTCTGGATTCCTGCACTTGCCTCTCTCTCTGCCTCTCTCTCACACACACACATTCACACACACACACACACACACACACACACACAGGCCCTTAGTTCAGTCACCAACTCCAGGTCAACCTCAACCCCAAGGATTCCTGGTGGAGGGGCAGGGGGAGGCAGGGGCGGAGGGGGCAGAGGGAGCAGAGAGGGCAGAGGGGGCAGAGGGGGCTGGCTGGGCTGTGGGAATCTCTGAGAAGCTTCCGGGGTGGGAGGAGAGGGCATCCTCCTGGTGGTCCCTTTGTTTGTTTCACAAAACCTTCCCATTCTGCAGGGTTCCCAGGCTGGCCTAAGCCTTCACCTCCTGACCCTGTGGGAAGCAAGGCTGGGTCTGGGCTCCACCAGGAGGGGCTGGGGAGGGCAGCCTGGCCATGCAAGACCGAGGTGGGAGTGACGCACACACACGTCAGCCTTGAGTCCTGCTGGTGTGTACCCACGAGCAACAGGAAGACACTGTCCCACTGATGGGAAGACCCTGGCAGGCCAGACAGACGTCCCTCACCTTGTGCTCACGAGGGCCAGGACCCCAAAAGCACAGGGAGCTGTGATCTGGGGGCTATGTCCTTTGGGTGACCACTGGACCAAGAAGGGTCGTCCTTGTCCTGGCCCCTTAGCTTTGCATCCTGAGGTGCAAGCACGGAATGAGTTAAATGCATTCATTCAACAAAAAGGGACCAAGTACTTGCGCATGTGTCAAGAACTGAATAAGGGGTAGGTACTTGGATCAGCAGTTAAGGGGCACATCCGAGGGCCTGGTTCCAGTCCTGGCTCCTCCACTTCCGGTCCAACTTCCTGCCAATGGACACCATGGGGGGGCAGCAGATGATGGCTCCAGTACTTGGGTCCTTGTCACCCCAGTGGAGTTCTGGGCTCCCCGATTTTGGGGGCATTTGGGAAGTGAAACAGTGGATGATGGAAGATCTTTCTGTCTGTCTCTCTGTCTACCTTTCAGGTAAAGTGAAAATAAATGAATTTTTAAAATTTCTTTAAAAAGAATTCTGCTGAGTCCTGGGGTCCAGAGCTGACTGGAGAATCTGCCTTGTAGCCCACTGCAAGGATGGGGGAGCAGAGAAAAAAATAAACAAACAGAACCACACAAAACGAGTTGAACCTGACCCCGGGTGCACTGTGGAGGAATCAAACAGCGTGATGTGGCAGAGAGCAGGGAGGTGCAGAAGGCCTGTCTGCGCAGGGCACGTCACGAGTGGCAGTTCTGGGACACAGCAGTACCTAGTCTGGCTCCCCAATTAGGATGACTTAGACCCCTCACAGCATTGTCCCCTGCTAGGTGCGCCACCTTGGGCAGGCTGCTTGAGCTCCCTGAGCCTCAGTCTTCTCACCTGTAAAATGGGAATAAACCCCCAACGGCTTCATAGAATTGGAAGAAGAGGTAAAGCAAATAATACAAACACACTTTCAAAACTGTGGGTTATTTCTGTCTCATCCAGGCTGGGCCAGGTCCCCACAAGTCCATAGTTCAGTCCCTGTGAAGGGGGACACGAGGCGGACGTGAACCCTCACTTCCTAACCGATCCCACAGTGTCCTTCTCTCATCAGCATGTGGCCGGGGCTCGAACGTGTTTGTTGTCAGCGTGGGACAACTGAGCGCAGTGAGTTAAGGGGGAGTGGAGACTGTGGCTCTCCAGAGAACAGTCCCTGCCTGAAAGCAGTAGCCACTGCTCCACTTGGGGAACTTGGCCACGGTGAAATGAGGGCCCAGAACGTTTCATTGCCCAAATTAAATACATATATATATATATGTATACATATATATACATATATAAATACATATATATATATATATATATATATGTATGTATGTCATGCAAAGGCTTTTGAAAACCTGGGTGGAGCAGACAAGGCACAGCTTCCAGCCGAGGCTGGCTGCAGCCTCTGCTTCCTGAGTGCCAGGCCCTAGGCTCAGCGCTCCGGAGAGACACAGACCAGGCACCAGGATGACTGGCGGCAAACCCGTAGGACTAGGGGACCTTGTCCAGTACACAACGGATGGCTGGGGTCAGAGCCTGAATCGGGAAAAGTACCTGAGACCACGGGAGACCTCGTGGAAGACAAGCCCCTTGGGCTGGAGTCTGTGTGAGTAGGGAGAGGCAAAGCCACTCAGGAGAGGGCAGAGCTGGGAGCCTCGGGCACAGGTGTTTGGGATACAGAGCCTCGGAGGGGAGGGCTGAGGGCAGCAGGGCTGGGGGTGCAGGCTCGGCTCTCCCTCCAGATCACAGTGAGCCACGTGTGCCCAGCAGGCACCCAGGCAGTCCCTCAGCCCTGGATGCCAGCCTCCAGGACCAACAGCGTGGGGCACTGCAGGTGGGAGCAGGGAGGCAGTACCCTCCCGCCTGTCACCCACTGGGGTGCACGTGTTCACTCAGGCGGCAGCTCTCGGCCGTGCTGGGTGATGGGCCAGTGGCTGGGGTTCGAGAGTGGGGAGTCATCTCTGCTCTAAGAAGGCCACCTCTGGCGACTGTCACTAAAGGCAGTTTGCACAACTGCTCGCGGGTGCTGAATCTCTGGGGAGGCCGGATGACCAGTCTGTAGAGGAGGGGGCTTTCAACTGTGTCTTGATGGAGGAGTAGGAGGCAAGTGGCAGGGACAGAGCCGGCATGGATGTCTGGGGGTGTCTGGAGACGCGGCCTTGGCCCCTGTGTGCTGCTCTAGGCCCTGGAGGCACACAAGGCAGCAGATTCATGACAGCTCATGACACTGCCACTCACAAATCCCAGGCTCCCCAGGCCGCCCTCCCTCGGTGTCTGCGGACAACAAACCCAGGGTCCCGAGATGAGATGTGCGGGCGCTCAGGTCCCTTAGATGAAATGGTATAGTGTTTGCAGTGAACCCACACACACCCATATACTTAATTTTCTAAATTTTATGTGAACTGTATTTATTCGAAAGGTGAACAGAGATCTCCCTTCTGCTGGTTCATTCCCTCAAATGCCTGCAATGAAACAGGGGCTGGGCCAAGCCAAAACCAGGGGCTGGGAGCTCAACCCAGGTCTTTGAAATAATACTTGAGCCATCACCTCTTACCTCCCAGGGTGCGCAGCGGCAGGAGGCAGGAATCTGGAGCAGAGCTGGAACTCAGCACTCTAATGTGGGGTGCAGGTGTCCCGAGAGGCCGTCGCCACTGCCTGGCCCTCCCAGATGCTTTAACATGTTTGTATAACTTCTCTGTGATTTTTCAGTTTTATTCCCACCATACAAGGTAAGATTTTCCTTGTCTTGCACTTTCACCTTCTATTTTTATTTTTAATTAATTAATTTATTTATTTGAAAGAGTTACACAGAGAGAGGAGAGGCAGAGAGAGAAAGGTCTTCTATCCGATGGTTCACTCCTCAATTGGCTGCCATGGCCAGAGCTGTGCTGATCCGAAGCCAGGAGCCAGGAGCTTCCTCCGGGTCTCCCACGTGGGTACAGGGGCCCAAGGACTTGAGCCATCATCCACTGCTTTACCAGGTCACAGCAGAGAGCTGGATTGGAAATGGAGCAGCCAGGACTCGAACCAGCGCCCATATGGGATGCCGGCACTGTAGGCGGTAGCTTTACCTGCTATGCCAGAGCACCGGTCCCCCTCCCATATACTTTAACCCTCTCTAGATGACTTATGACCACGACTGCAATGTGAACTTTAGGCAGAGTTGTACTGGATTGTTTAAGGGAAAATGACAAGAAACAAGTACTACTCACGTTCAGTACAGATGAGGTGTTTGTCTCAGTATTTTCAGTCTGCAGCTGGTTGGATCCGCAGATGCAAAGCTGCAGGTCCTGCAGGCCTGCACAATGCCAGCCCCACACACTACACTCTATGCATTTACGACCTTCCTGGCAAGTGGACGTTGGTATTTCTCTCCCGTTGACAGCTGAGCAAGCTGAAGCTTCAAGATGCTGAGTGACGGGCCTGATGCACTCAGGCCCCAAGTGGTGGAGAAGGATCCACACTCTGCTTCCCGGGGCCCAAGCACGGAGCCGTACTGCCATTGCTGCTCATGGCAGGGAGGGGGCTGAATGCCCGTGGAAAGCACTGGAGAACTTCAAGGGACTTTGCCCCCACCCCGCAGCCGCAGCCGGCTGGGACAGCCCTCAGGGGTTATCTCCCAGGTCAGGTAATCAGTGGGTCAGTCTGTCTGGGGCAGGGGAAGTGAGAAGTGTCACTCCCCGAAGGGCTCTTCTGGTGTTTTGCAGGAAACACATCCCGGACCAACTGACGTCCTTTAAAAATGAGACGTGTATTGGCCCCTGTCCTGAAGAGGCTCCGGAGACTCAGCTCCTTCCAGAAAGTTCAGAGATTGATGAGCCTTGCCAGCTGCCCTTACGGCCACAGAGAAATTCCAGAACCCCGCGCTCGGCCGTGGGCCAATACACATCAGAAATGAGCTCTGTCTGCAGTCCCAGGCCCTGGGAAAAGCAAGACTTTGATGAGAATTGGTTTTTGGTTTTTGGGTTTTTTTGGTATCTAAGTCGGAGGCCCATTTTCACCGCTCATCTGTGAGGAAGCAGTGGAGAAAGGTGCGGGCCTGGGTGACCGGCACACCTGCTCCTCCACTCTCAGTCCCCTCGGAGCGTCCACTCCAGTCTGCAGTGGGGCCCAGGACAGAATCAGCCCAGTGATTACCAAGCGCCTGAGGCATCGGGCACTCAATAGACAAGAGCTATTGTTATCAGCATTCATTCCCAATTGAAGGGTGATTGGGCACCTACTGTGGGCCACACAGTGCAGGGGGTGGGGAATGGATAAAGCTTAATTTCTGGAAGCTTCTGGTCCAGCATAGGAAGCCGCCGAGTCATCATTCTGTTCCTTCCCCAGCCTTGGTGACTAAGGCTGCTCCCCGCTGAATGTCCCACTCACTGGGGAGATCTGGGTTCCAGGATGCGCTTTGGACTCCTGTGCTGGAGTCGTCTGTACTTCCCCCATGTGACAGCTGGTCACGGGGCCACGTCCGGGCCAGGGGTTTCCACAGTCAGCATCATTCCATGAGTGTTCCCGTAGCCTGGAAGAGGGTCCTTCAGCTTCTGGGGAGGAGTCTAAAGAAGGGGGCTGGGTTTGACCAACCTCTGCCCGTGAGCCTGCAGGCTGGGGAAGAGGGAAGACAACCAGGGAGGGCCCTAAGAATATCACCGGTGCGCAACGCAATGCCTTGCGATGACATCAGGATCCACGCTCAGGGATGTGGCACGGGAGGACCCATCTCCACCACCGTGTTTTACTGGTGGTGAAACCACATAGCAACAGAACCAGCTAGAACCCTACCCACCCCCTCCCCCAGGTTCCCAAAGGCATCTGGTGAGTCCCCGGGGTGCTTGTTAAATATGTAGATGACCAAGTCCTCCCTCCAAATTCTCTTTCTGAAGACCTGGGCGGGACTCAGGAATCCGCAGTTTAACCAAACACCCTTGGTGAGGCTTATCTTCAGGCAAGCCCGGACACAGTGCCCTGCACTGGTTTATTTACTTAACGAAGCTCCTTGAGTCCCAACTGATGCGTACTAGGGGAGAGTAGGAGGAACCAGACAGCCCCAGCTGTAGGGAATGAACAGGTGGCTGGTGCACCACCAGGCCAGGGGCCGTGGTGGTCTGGACCCAGGTCGCCCGGTTATGGGGTGTGGCTCCTGCCAGCTGGCAGGGACAAGCTTCCTCCGGAGGGGAGCACAGGCTTGGAGCTCCCAGCTGAGCCCACTGAGCCACCTCCCCTCTCTCACACCTGCTCAGGGAGGGGCCGTGGCTCTCTGGAGTTGGGAGAATCCTGGGATCCAGCTGAGGTGTGGGAAGCTCCAGGCCCTGTGCCTGGCACACGGAAGTGTTCAGGACGGGTTCCGGAGCTGCCACGGTGCTCCTCTGGGCAGAAAAAGGGAAAAGTGCACAAGGAGAAAAAGCCCTCTGGTGTTGAGGAAAACAGGTGGGGATCCTGGGGCAGGAATTTACATTTCTTTAAGGGCAGTTCCAGCTCCGACCCGGCAGGACCTGGAAGGGAGACAATACCAGGATGTCTCTTATGCAGATCAGGCGAGCAGACCCCAGAGAGCACCGAGGGAAGCGGGGTGTCCAGATCTGAAGCCCAGGTGTCCCGTAACCGGTCCCGGGCTGCACATTTTTTGCAGACATCACTGGGGTAATGGGGGGGGGGTGCGGGAGAACCTGATCCACGGGGGGGGGGGGGGGGGGTGCGGGAGAACCTGATCCACCAGGATTGTGTTCTGGCAGGGCTCTGCTTTCGCTGAAGACTTTCTTCTGATGGAGACCTTTTTTATCCTGGTCCCTCCTGTTCACTTCCACATGGGAAGCTGGCCTCCCAGGCAGGCTGTGCCCGAGCAGGCCGGGGGTGCTCACCCAGCCAGCGCCCTGGGGGAGACGCTACAGCCAGGCTGGCTGTCCAAAGCATCCCAGGCCTATGCAGGCAGCCACAGCCTGCCCGGGAGCCCGCAGACACCCCAGCGCTCCCCATCTGCTTCTTGATGTCCCAGGACTGGAGGAAGGGGCAGGGATCCCCCGGGCGGCCCAAGAAGGAAGCCACCATTCAGCCCTGGGGCTTTGCGGGGAACAAGCTGCCTATCTCCGCAGCACCCCTCTTTAACAGCCAGAGTCCAGAGCCGCCCCTGGATCTCAGGCTGGGGTCTGGGCTGGCCTGCCCTGGCGGGGGGGCCCCGTGCGCCACACCTCCCTCCCCCCTCCAGGTGGCCGGGTACGGGATCTTGGAGCTTCCCAGGCGGGAGGAAGGGCGGGGCGGCTGTGCAGGGCCAGGATATAAGCGGCAGCGGTGCGGCTTTCGGGTCTGCCCAGCCCACCATGCACGCCCACCGTCTTGCTTTCCTCCTACTGCACGCCTGCTGGACCCTGCTCCAGGTGGACGCCGCGACGATGGCCACCGTGCCCCTACGTACGCGGAGGCAGCCCTCGTCGCCGTCCCCTCTTGCATACATGCTGAGCCTCTATCGCGACCCTCTGCCCCGCGCGGACATCATCCGCAGCCTGCAGGCGCAAGGTAGGAGCTGCCGACGGACTCGGGGGCGCGCGGAGGTTGGGGGTCGGGGGCTGCGGCTCCTGCTTGGGGACGCCGCCGCCCGGGGATCGGAGGGCGCGTCCAGGGCCTGCATCTACGGGTGTTTAAGCGTCCGCAGGTTTGGTGCACCGGGTGGTGGCCGAGAGGGGTCCGTGGTCAAGAAGGGAGGGAGTCCAGCGCCCAGGATGTGACCCCCATAGGGAGACCCGTCTCCAGGGTCTCGGTTTGGGGTAGCAGTGGGGCCTGACCGCGCCGCGGCTCTCTGAAGGGACAAGCTGGCCGCCTCGGTTTGCCTATCTGTGAAATGGGTACAGCAGTGCGAGCAGACTTCCCAGGTCTAACCCTGGGGGAAGGGCGGGGCGACACCTACCGCAACACGCCCTACGGGGACCTGGCACCGTAGCCGGAAGCCAGTATTATTGCTACAATTCTTCTGTCCAGTTTTTTTTCCCCTCTTTGCGAGTAAGGGTCAATGGGCCCCAGGGTCTGGTGCTGGCAGTGTGACGTCAAGGATTGGGGCCCACAGATCCGAGGTGAGGGAAGCGGAGGCTGGAGGCCGCCCTGGGTGCTGAGCCGGGGATGGGGAGGGGGTAAGTGCCAGAGCGACCCGCGTTTCGGGTGGCGGGTGTCTGGGCCCCGGGCGGGCGGGGCAGGCTGAGGTCGAGGAGGGGACCCCCTCCCGGAGCGAGCCGCGGCACGAAGTGCGAGCAGCTCCGCCTCCCGGCCCGCCCTCCGCCCGCGGGGCCAGACGGCCCTCCCCTGCGCGGGCCGCAATCCACATCCTGCAGCGCGCCCGACGCGCCGCCCGCCCGCCCCTCGCAGGTCTGGGCGGGATCCCAGCGCCGCAGTTCGGCGGCTGTGACCCTCTCCGGAAGGGTCACCCCGGGCCCTGCCGGACGGGGACCCCCCGGGGGCGGGGCGCGACCCCTCGGCCAGAGGGCGGCCCGCCTGGGCTGGGGGCGAGGGAGAGCGCGCGCGCCTTTGCCGGGGCTCTCCCTTCTGGAAAGGTGCACAGACCGGGAAGCTGGCGTCTGCTCCCCGGCTCTCTGTGCGTCCCTGGCCCAGCGCCTCGCTCCGCTGGTCAGTCAGCGAGCTTCTCTTTCGGCAGGTGTGTGAATGCACACTGCAAAATTCACCATGCCACCATTATTTAAGTGTAACGGCATTAAGTACACTCATAGCTTGCTGTGTCTTTGTTTTCCATTTTTAAAAAAATGATTTATTTTATTTGAAAGTCATAGTTGCACAGAGAGAGGAGAGGCAGAGAGAAAGAGAGAGAGGTCTTCCATCCTCTGGTTCACCCCCCAGTTGGAGCTGCACTGATCTGAAGCCAGGAGCTTCATCCAGATCTTCCCAAGTGGGTGCAGGGGCCCAAGGACTTGGGCCATCCTCCACTGCTTTCCCAGGCCATAGCAGAGAGCTGGATCGGAAGTGGAGCAGCCGAGACTCAAACCGGTGACCATATGGGATGTCATATTGGCTTTATCCGATATGACACAGCACCGGCCTCTCCTCTGGCCTCATTTGAAAGGCGGAGACAGAGAGGGAGACAGAGTGGTGAAGTAAAGTTCCCACCTGCTCCTCGCCCTGGGAGGTGGGGCGGATGTGAGCGGCGTGTTGAGGTCCAGCCACACGGGGTTTACACCTGAGCTTGCCACATCCTTCACCCTGGACCTCAGCTCCTCAGCTGCAGGGGGGACGCGGTGGGAAAGGTCTGCGGAGACAATGCTCCCGACACTTGGCAGCCACTCTGCTGATGGCCAGGATGGCTAAGGACAATGCAGGGGGCCTGGCTCATCCGCACCCTCCTTTCCCACAGGGACCCTGGCCCTTCCTCAGCCTCAGGGAGGGTCAGGGACCCAGCCACTTGCTCTTTGGAGTGGAGCAAGTCAAGACATCACTGGGGTCCGCACCGCCCACGTGGGTGGTTTTCAGGATGTCTGTGAACCGTCCTGTGCATTCACCCTCAGATAACACTTGTGGGCGCGTTCAGCCCCACCCCACCCCCGCGCTGGGGGATAATATTTTGTATTTTTTAAAGATTTAGTTATTTGAGCAGGCGCCGCAGCTCAACAGGCTAATCCTCTGCCTTGCAGCACCAGCACACCAAGTTCTAGTCCCGGTCGGGGCGCCGGATTCTGTCCCGGTTGCCCCTCTTCCAGGCCAGCTCTCTGCTGTGGCCCGGGAGTGCAGTGGAGGATGGCCCAAGTCCTTGGGCCCTGCACCCCATGGGAGACCAGGAGAAGCACCTGGCTCCTGCCATTAATCAGATCAGCGTGGTGCGCCAGCTGCAGCAGCCATTGGAGGGTGAACCAACGGCAAAGGAAGACCTTTCTCTCTGTCTCTGTCTCTCACTGTCCACTCTGCCTGTCAAAAATTAAAAAAAAAAAAAAGAAGAAGAAGAAGAAGAAAGAAAAAAAAAAGATTTAGTTATTTGAAAGTCAGAGAGAGATCTTCCATCCGCTGTTTCACTCCTCAGATGGCTGCAGTGGCCTGGGCTGAGCCAAGCTGCAGCCGGGAGCTTCTTCCAGATCTCCCACGTGGGTACAGGGGCTCCAACACTTGGACTGTCTCTGCTTTCCCAGACCATTAGCAGGGAGCTGGATAGGAAGGGGAGCAGCTGGGACGCAAACTGTCACAGCCGGCTTTATCGGCTACACCACAACGCCAGCCTGCATCAGCATCAGTGACCTCCAAATGACTAGAAATCCCTATTCCGAGATGACCAGAGCCAGGTCTAGGGCTGTGATCAGCACTGTGACCCAGGAAGCCTGGGGAAGGGGAGGTCAAGGAGTCACAGACAGGTAGGCTTCTCTACCTCTCCACACACACTGCCCTGTCCTGTCCAGGTCGCTCACAGCCTAGTCACATGACACCTTCATTTCTGACTGATAGCCAATGTGTGTTGAACTTTGGAGGGTGTCTGGGCAAGGCACTTTGTGTGCATTGCTCAGTTCATCATAACACCCTATGAATGAATGCTGCTATGGCCCCTGCTACAGAGAGGGAAACCAAGGCCCAGAGAAGGGAAGTAACCTGACCAGTGTCCAAAGGCAAGTGGCAGAATTTGGGGCCCCTGCTCTTAAATAGTAATCAGGAGTGCCTTCCTCTAAAAGACCATTTGCTGACACTTGAGATAAGTTTTTTAAAAGATTTATTTGAAAGGCAGAAAGAAAGAGAGATCGATTTTCCATGCCTGGTTCACTCCCCAAATGGCTGCAGTGTCTGGAGCTAGGCCAGCACTCCATCCGGGTCTCCCATGTGAGTTGCAGGGGCCCATGCACTCGGGCCATCTGCTGCTGCTGTTTTTGCAGGTACAGTAGCAGGGGCTGCATCAGAAGCAGAGCAGCCAGCACTCCAACATGGGATGCTGTCCCACAACACCTGCCCTGAGACAGAACAGTTTTCAGTTTATTGCACCCAGGCCTCCTGGTACGGGTGGCCGGGAGTTGCCACCGTGTCCCGCCTAAGTCCCAGATGGCCAGGTGGTGCAGCAAGAGCTAATGGGTAAGGCCGGCCTCCTCCTGGCCTCTGCGGGATTCTTGCTCTTGGGGACCGGTTATTGCCTCCTGCAGGTGTTAACGAGCAGGGAAGTGGAAACTAAGTGAAAAGGCACAGCTGCAGATGGGCTGGGAGAGGCTGCCTGTCCTTCCCCTGCAACTCCTCTGTGTGACCAGAGAGGCCTTGTCAGTCAATAAAACAAACTGTGAGTGCGAGTTTGCGTGCTCTGTGCAGCCTGGACCTGAACAGAGCGTCACGACCAGAACCCATTCCAGAAGGAGTCATAGACGCTGGCGCTTTTCTAATGAATAAACCCATGCACCAGAGCTGGCTAGTGCAGTCCTGTTCCCATCGGGAAGAAGGGGGACCGAGCCCTGGAACAAGGTAGAGATCACCTTATGTGACCTGCAAATCCACGACTCCGTGCTAGCCCCAGACCTACAGAAGCTAGTCAGGGACCAAAATGAAGGAAGTGTGTGCCCGGTCCCCAACCAGTGTGCCTTCTGGTCTCGTGCGGGTTCGCCTGTCCTAGGTGGGTGTGTGACTGCTGCTCGCTGCACGGCAGCCACAGGTGCCTGAGCCACCTGGGGCAGGATGGGGACAGCATCCTGTAGGTCTAGGGAAGACCAGTGGGTGGAGGACTGCAGGTTCCTGCATCTGTCCTCAGGAAGGGGCAGGGAGCGGGCAGCCAGCCCGGCTGCCCGTGCCTCCTTGAGAGCTCTGAGCTTGTCCATGGCGCCCATACATGCCTGGAAGCCTAAGGCAGTAGCTTGTGTCGGGCTTACAGGGAGATTGGAAGCCAGGGGTTCAGGTTAGAAGGCTCAGGGCCCCGGATGTGAGGGAGAGGAGAAAGGGGGAGACCTGCCTTCCAATTTCTGCCCCTTGTTCTCTGGTTGCCCCGGGGGGGGGGGGCTGGCAGTGGTGGTTTGGCAGTTGAGCGAATCCAAGTTTACTCTTGGCTCTGCCATTTTCCAAGAATGGCAACTTGGGCGACTCCATTCTCCTCACTCGGTAACATTAGCAATCTGTAGTTTGGGTGCGGATTGAGTTGTGGTGGATGTCACTCTGGCTGCAGCTTGGGGGGGGACCCCGCACTCACCCGCTTCCTTCCTGGTTTTCTCCCCACCCAGACGTGGAGGTGGCTGGGCGGAACTGGACCTTTGCTTTCGACTTCTCCTTCCTGAGCCAAGAAGAAGATCTGGCGTGGGCTGAGCTCCGGCTGCAGCCCTCTGGCCCTGAGGACCTGCCCGCCGAGGGCCCGCTCACCATTGAGATCTTCCACCAGCCCAAGGCAGACGCAGAGCAGGACCTGGCCGACTGCTTGGAGCGTCTCCGGATGGAGGTGTTCACCGTCGCTCTGTCCCAGGTCACCTTCTCCTCAGGCAGCATGGTCCTGGAGGTGACCAGGCCACTCTCCAAATGGCTGAAGCACCCCAGGGCACTGGAGGAGCAGGTGTCCAGTCTGGCCGGAGCGTGCTGGCGGCCATCCCCTACCCCACCCGGCACCCTGCCTGGCACCGACTCTGTCCCCACCGTGGTCCTCGTGCTCCACTCCAACCTCTCCCAGGAGCAGAGGCGGCTGGGCGGCGCCACCTTGCTGTGGGAAGCCGAGAGCTCCTGGCGGGCCCAGGAGGGGCAGCTGGCCTCTGAGAGGGGCAGGAGGCACCGGCGGCATCAGTTGCCAGACAGAAGCCAACTGTGCCGCAAGGTCAAGTTCCAGGTGGACTTCAACCTCATCGGTTGGGGCTCTTGGATCATCTACCCCAAGCAGTACAACGCCTACCGCTGTGAGGGCGAGTGTCCTAACCCCGTGGGAGAGGAGTTTCATCCGACCAACCACGCCTACATCCAGGTGGGAAGCAATGCCGAAGCCCCACTCCATGGGGGGGGGGGGGGCAGGATGCCAGCTTTGCTGTTCAGCCGCTGTGTTCCTGCGTTCACTGGAGCACCTGCCATGGGCCAGCTCCTGTGCTGGGGTCCTGGAGGTGCAGAGATGGCAGGCCCATCACAGCACCCTCAAAGCACCACGGGCAGCCTGCAGCACATTGCTTCCTGGAATTTCTCCCGTCTGACAAAATTAGCAGTGGGAGTGGTCTGGAGGGGCTCAGCTCCTCCCCAGCCCTGACACTGTAGCAGAGCTCAGAATCTAGCCTTTGAGGATAGACAGATCTGCATTTGACTCCCACTCATTAGCTGTGTGATATTCATCAAGTGGTTTGCTCTCTGTAGCCTCAGTTTTCCCATCTGCAAATAGGGAGCACAAAGCCATGTTTCGGGTATTGCTGTAGGGTTCGTGAGACACTGGCCTCACGCATGTCTAGGAGTTGGCAGGTGGTGGGCATGTTCAATGAAGCACTGTTACTGTGATCCACTAAGGAGATGGGGCTGCATTTACAGTCAAGGCTGCACTGCACTTCTGCTCCCAAAACAAGAGCTGACCACACAACCTGCAGGAGTAGAGGGCCAGAGGCAGCCACCAAGTACCACTGAGCAGCCTAAGGCCTAGGAGGTGGCAGGGGAGAAGAACAGAAGGAACAGTGAGTTAGGAAGGGAAAGCAGGTGGAAAGAACGAACAGAGCCGAGTATTAGCTGCCCTTGCCGCAGGTGGTCAGGTCAGGTGTCCATCTACCCCATGACGCCTGGAGTAAGAACCCTGGGGACCTGCGGCACCTCCTCCAGCCCGAGCCTCCGACCGGGTCAGGGTCCGGGCAGGGGGTGGGGCCACCCCTTCCACCTGCAGCAGGCCCCACGGGAACCACAGAGAAGCAAACAGTTGGGTCGCCAGCTCTGACACTCTGGCGACAAGGGCGGCTCTAGGGTAGTGCACTCTGCTCCTGCTAACTCTCCTTGGCCCTCTGGCCAACAAAGCAAATCCCACGAGAATTTCCACAAGTCCGCTTTTCAAGAGTTCCTCAGAATAGTGTGAAATTGGTATTTACTCTATGCTGGAACTCAAATAAATAAATCTTTTAAAAAATGGAACATACAAGTTAGCCACTGTCCACCCAGACATGTGCAACTTTTTGAATTTTTTCTGCTTAAAGGCTATCCTTTTTATTTAAGATTTATTTATTTATTTATTTGAAAGTCAGAGTTACACAGAGGAGAAGCAGAGGCGGCGGGGGGGGGGGTGTCTTCCATCCATTGGTTCACTCCCCAAATGACCATAAAGGCCAATCCCAAGCCAGGAGCTTTTTCCTGGTCTCCCACACAGGTGCAGGGGCCCAAGGACTTGGGTCATCTTCTACTGCTTTCCCAGGCCATAGCAAGAGCTGGATAGGAAGTGGAGCAGCCTGGTCTCAAACTGGCACCCATATGGGATGCTGGTGCTTCAGGCCAGGGCATTAACCCGCTGCGCCACAGTGCCGGCCCCAAGGCCATTCTTTTTAAATCAAAACAAAAACAATAAATAAACCAGAGCTAGTTAGACCTCAGAGCTGGTGCTGCACTGGCATGCCGGTTTAAGAAAACAATTTTCTTCATTTTTGCCCCCAGAATCTGATTTTAATTTTTTTAAAAATTTTTACTCCTAAGTCCTGCCCCCTCACCTGCACATTGGGATGGGAACTGAGCCATCTGTCTCCCTTTCAGAGCCTCCTGAAGCGCTACCACCCTCACCGAGTCCCTTCCACCTGCTGCGCCCCGGTGAAGACCAAGCCGCTGAGCATGCTGTACGTGGACAACGGCAGGGTGCTGCTGGACCACCACAAGGACATGATCGTGGAGGAGTGCGGCTGCCTTTGACGGGATCCTGGAGACGCAGGATTGGCCCATTCGTAGCATCAGGGAGCTCCCGGAAGCCATCCAATCAGCAGCAGCTCCGGGCAGAATGCAGGAGGGCACGAGCCGCTCTGCCTGCCAGAACTGAAGCCGCTGTCCGTGGAGGGCTCTGCGGAGGCTGGCCCAGCAGGGGCCTCGTCAGGAAGCGGGCAGAGGAGGCCCGGGACAAGGGGACAAGAGCTGACACGGTTTTCTCTCGAAAAGACAGAGGTGTGTGTGGGGGGGAGTTCTTGCCCTGACTGACCCTTGACCTTGTACGTGAACAGTGGGGCTCGTGCGTGTTGGTTTTTGAGCTAGGACACCATCTACAGCTTCCCTGAGCTCTCAGAAGCGGTCCACAACCCAGCCCCGGCCCCAATTAGGAGTTCTCGTATCAGACTGAACAGCCCTGCGGCTGTGGCTGCCTAGGGCTGGGGTAGGGGAGCCCCCCACACACACTGCCATGTTTCTGGCTGGCCAGGGGCAATCTGCCAACCATGTCCAGAGGCTCCCTGGAGTCAGCTCCGCTAATGAGTTGTATCCACAATAAGGCCATTGTCCTGGCCGTGCTGCACTGGGAGCTGGGCCCTGTCTTCCCAAGTCGGTCTGCTTTGGCAGACTTAAACAAGCCGAGTCTATGAAAGCTGGTCAGTCTCTCCATGTGTGCTGTCCATGAGGCCCAAGCTTCCTATGCTGCAGGCTACCTGGTGGCTCTGGCCGCAGTTCAGCCGCTGGGTGGCTGGGCCTCCCCCGGTGAAATGCACACTGGCTGACACTAATGCATTCATCTTAAATGTCTGTTGGAGGGCACAGAGGAGCAGGTGCTTTAAGCCAAGACCGCCCCCTGGGCGGCGTCACCCTCTTTGAAAGCTGAATGGCGTGCAGGGCCCTCGGGTCTGCCACCGCCCCTGACCTCCGCCAGCTCCTGGTGACTCTGAGTTCTAAGGCAGACTTCGTTCCAGGTCCCATGTAGCAGCTCAGTGAAAGGAACCGTACGAGTCCATTTTCTGCTGTTCAACAAAATACAAGCGATCTTTGAAAAGTTTGTGAAACATGTGTCTCCCAAAAAAAAGTCACATACATTGCAAATGTTGGGGAAGGACCAAAATAAAACAACTTCCTTAATTCCATTTTTCCATGAACCATTTGAAGTATCCTTGCATTTGAGACTGGGGGCTGGGGGTGTATAAAGAAGAGAGGGACAACCCACGACCATGGGAACTGGGGTTCCCCAAGAACTAATTGTTCTCAGGCAGCACCCCTAATGCCCTCATCACCTCCCATGAGGCCCCACAGCACAGGAACCACATCCAAGCCATGGGGAGCCTAAGCAGGAAGCGCACGCCTTCTTCTGGATGGGAAAACTTCAGTGGGGCCTTGGAGAGCCTTGGCGGCAGGACAAGGTGATGGGGCGGCAGGCCCATGGTAGACCTGCCCGCTCCCCTGCTTCCCCCAGAAGCCTAACCTCTGGTGGTGTGGGAACTCTGGTTCAGTGAAGTGGTAATCCTGGCCTAGGCAGGAGTTGCCTGGACTTGAGACAGCTCAGTGCAGCTGGCAGCTGCCGGAGCTGGAAGCAGGCTTGTTCAGGTCCAACCACAATTCAGAATCACAAGTGGATCCTGCCTGATCCTACTTGGAGAACAGTAGTGGGGGTAGCCTGTACAGTGAGCCTGTCCCATCTCCCTCCTGATACTATGAGAGGCCTCCCCCAGGCAGCTAGGAGTGGCAAGGCCAGGAGCCCAGCTCTGGTCTTTCCAAGCCCCGGGGCACTGTTCTTGACAGGGTCCAGAGGCTTGCGCTTACCTAGTTTCAGAACCAGGCCTTCACCCTGGGAAACCAATTGGCCCTGAAGTCCTTCCCAAGACTTCAGGGCGTCTTCTTTACCAAGCAGGTGCCCAACAGCACACAGATGGCCAGGGCTGAGGCTAGAGTTCAAGCTGTTTGCAGCTACAGTGCCTGGGACAAAGCTCCCTGACCACACTGCCTCCCATCAGGAGGATGCGCCCATGCATAGAAGCTCCACGTTTTGCTGATCTCTGCCGAAAACTCCAGTGTTTGCCATCAGCTGTGGGCTCACTCTGCTGCCTGCCTATGCGAGCCTGGCACAGCTCCTGCCCTGGACCTTGTGAGCTGGCTGAAGGCTGTGTGAGCTGTGGGGAACTGAGGACCACATCCTGCCTGAACCTGGGAATGCAGCAGAATGGCCAGTGCTTTAAATCCGCTCACAAGCACTGGCAAGTCAGTGGTTGTCTGAGCGGGAAAAACTGGATGCATTTCCAGTCCTTGGCTGGGAAGTGTGCGGCCTGGGAGAAGGCAGGAGTGGAAAACAGGGAAGGTCCTGTAAGAAGTAGAAATGAGAACTGAGAACGGGTGGGGAAGGGGCTGGGACCCAGGGTTTATTCTCATCTTAAAAAAAAACAACAAAAACACACCTTTTATTAGCAGTAAGTTTTTTTTTTTTTAAAAGATTTCTTTATTTACTTGAAAGAGTTACAGAGAGGAGAGGGAGAAAGAGACAGATTCAGAGAGGGCTTCCATCTGCTGGTCCACTCCCCAACTGGCCACAACAGCCAGAGCTGCGCCAATCAGGAGCCAGGAGCTTTGACTGGGTCTCCCACGCAGGTGCAGGAGCCCAAGGACTTGGGCCATCTTCTACGGCTTTCCCAGGCCATAGTAGAGAGCTAGATTGGAAGTGGTACAGTGGTGTCTCCCCCAACATGGCTCTGCAGGAGCCCCCAGGACTGCCGGTGCCCATATGGGATGCCAAAACTGCAGGTGGTGGCTTTACCCGCTACACCACAGTGCTGATCCCAGCAGTAAGATTCTTACTCTGTTCCAATTGTTTTGGGGCAAAGGATGTATGCAGTGATCCCATCTTTGCTTAGAGTATTTACTCCAGAGGCCCAAGTAGGTGGTGACTGCAGTGGTCAAACCTACTCCACCCTGGACTTGTATATTTTGAGGGGAGAGAAGACCCAGCAGGACAACCTCTGAATGGTCCTGCCACCAGAACTGTGCGTCCTTTACTAAGAGCTATCATTTATTAAACTCTTAGCTAAGTGTTCTCCTTGATCTTACCTGAGCCTCACAACCACCTAGAAAAGTGATTTCTTAACCCTATCTTATAGAAAATTCAGGGGTGGGTGTTGTGGTACAGGGGGTTAAGCTGATGATCAACACCCCTAACACATACCACAGTGCCTAGACTTGAGTCCAGCCTCCTGCTAACGCACACCCTGGGAAGTAGCAGACAGCTCAAGTACTTGGATCCCTGCCACCTGAGTTCTAGATTCCTGGCTCTGGCCTGACGTGGGCATTTAGGGAGTGAACCACCAAATGAAAACACACTCTCTATATGTATCTAACATCATCCTGCCTTTCAAATAAATGTTGGAGAAAACTGAGGGTTAAAGATTAAGAATCATGGGGCAGGTATTGTGGCTACTGCTTGGGACACCTGCATCCCCTGTCAGTGGCTGGAGTCCAGTCTTGTCTGTTTCTGATCCAGCTTCCTGTGTATGTGCCTAGGAGGCTGATATGGCAAGCACTTGGGTTTCTGCCACCCATGTCAGAGACCAGGATGGAGTTCCTGGCTCCTAGCATCAGCTGTTGCAGACATTTGGGGAGTAGGTAACCAGAGCATGAAAGATTTCTCCCTGTCTCTCCTTCTGCCTTTCAAATCAATCTTTAAAAAAAGAAATTGGGGCTTGGTATGGTAATGCAGTGGGCTAAGCCTTGGCCTGTGGTGCCAGCATCCCACAAGGGCTGCAGTTCGAGTCCCAGCTGCTCCTCTTTTGTCCAGCTTCCTGCTAATGCAGCTGGGATAGCAGTGAAGGGTTGACCCACATGCTTGGGCCCCTGCCACCAACATGGGAGAACCAGAGTTCCTGACTCCTGCAGCCATTTGAGGACTGAACCAGCAGATGAAAGCTTTCTGTCTCTGCCTTTCAAATACATTTTTTAAATTAAAAAAGGGACCTGCAGTGCTGGCATCCCATATGGGCACTGGCAGTCCTGGGGGCTCCACTTGCAATCCAGCTCTCTGCTATGGTCTGGATAAGTTGTGGAGGATGCCCCAAATCCTTGGGCCCAGGCACCATGTGGGAGACCCGAAGAGGTCTTCAGATTGGCCCAGCTCCTGTTGCTGCCATTTGGGGTGTAAGCCGGTGGATGGAAGACCTCTCTCTGCCTCTCCTCTCTCTGTGTAACTCTGCCTTCCAAATAAACAAATCAATCCTGCTGCAGGTGATGCAGCTCCAGGCAGCATAGGCAGGGCTGAAGTCAGAGTCCTAAACCTGTGCCTGGACCCATCTCCAACCTTCAAAACACCAAAGGACAGACGCCTGCTCCCAACAGCAGCTTGTGCGCCCTGCAGGATCAGTACCAGCCTGCTGTACTTCCAGGTACCAGACATGATGGCTGCCAAGGGCCAGAGGCAGCCCCTGCTCAGGGAAAGGAAAAGCCGCTGCAGGGAGAAGGGCCCCTTGGGTGCGTGTGGTCCCACATGTACAAGGCCCCTGGAAGCTCCCCCTTGCACACACAGGCCCAAACTGACAACGGCCATGCCCTGCGAGCATGGAAACTGACACCAGAGCTGCTGACTACCTTTGCCCATTTCCCCCACCCGCCGAGACTCCAGAGATATGAAATGACCCAACAGGATGTCACCCAAAAACTTTAAAACACCAAGCTGATAATCAAATCTTTATTGATGTAACTGTAACAGCAACCATTGGAGAGAATTTCATTTTCCCCCTAATTTCCAAACATGTGCTGGTTTAGAAGGTCAATTAAAAATACAGACAGGACATGGAGTCACACAGGACTGCCTCAAGGACTGCACAGTGCCCTCTGTTCTCCATCCACGACAGTGAAGTGGACGGGAGGGGGTGAGGGGGCCATACACTAAGGAAGAAGGGGGGGCGGGGAAGACCAAGGGAAGTGCTGGCAGTCTCCGCTTTCCATTCACAATGGATGAACTGGGCCACTGGTGGCACTAAGATAGAGATTCTTTTTTTAAATAAAATATTTTAAAGATGCTTAAAATGGACACCTCAAAATGTGAGTATCCCCTGGGCTCTTCAAGACACCTGCTTCAAGGTTCACCCCTGGGTGGCAGAAGGTCTCAGCACCCAGGCGGCAAGAGATGGGCTCCAGGTGCAGGTGGAGGCAAGGCACTGGCGCGGACACCAGGAAGGAACTGCAGCGCCATGCGAACGTCCCTCCCCACAAGAGCCCAAGACCTGGGCTTGATTCCTTAAGCTGAAGATGGAGAGGGTGGGGTACAATGGGGCAAGAACTGATTTTCTCTGCTCGATTCACGGGCTTCTCTCAGTGAAGTGTGCTGGGATTTTGGTTTTAAGCATTGACAGGAGCTCCCTTTGGGTGGCCACGTGATCATCAAGCACGGCAGCTTCTCTGCCGCTCCCCCGTCCTGCCACCATGGAAAGGTGGCAGGGTGGGAGTCAGGTGCCCTGGAAGTGTGTTTTAGCTCAGTGGTATTTTCCATCAGGCATCCGTGCCATTCAGTATGGGCTGCCAGGACTGCTGCCAGAGGTTAATGAGCAAAGAGAAGACAGATCGTCTGCAGACTCAGAATTCTAAATCTAAACTTCAGCGAAAGGTATCAACTTCCAGGACCTGCCTAGAGGAAGCTGGGAAAGGTTTCACAAGTGATTAACTGGAAAAAAGTAGTACGTATCAGTCGTCCTTTTATTTTCAGTTAGTCACTTCTAGAGCTAGCTAGGGAAACTCCCGCACAGGAAAACCCATTTCTAGAATGGGAAGGGCCCCTGGGGTATGGCACTCTGCAGAATTACAACCCACTTGCATAAAGATTTGATCTGAGAAGAACTGGGCTGTGTATGTGTAACCATGCTTCCCTTAAAGACCAAATTGGCCTCCCAAGGCAGCGGTGTTATCTTTCAAGCAAAGCCCACCCTCTCCCAGGCAGGGGTACCTAAGTGACTGGGTCTCACTGGCTGTATGTATACAGTCCAGACAGCGGGGCCTCTTAAAAGAGAAATGCAAAGGGCTAAGGGCCCTGGCTTCAAGCAGCTGGTATCCAAGACAGGGACACGAGGAGGGATCTTACTGGGATACCGCTGTCCCTGTGCTGAGCCCTTTACACCAGTGGCCTTGAGTCAAAGATAAAGCAGGCACTCCAGCTGGACTCGCAGCGAAACCCACAGATCTCACAGGTTGCGTTCTAATGAAAATGTGGGGCTGTGATGGCATTTGAACTGAGAAGGCAAGGTCAAGACTCCCAGCTGGTAACCCACATAGGAAAAGGAAAAACAAGATCCACTTGAAGGTGCTTTAAAGATGAGGCTCCTGCTTCAAGAAGTGCCTTTTTCTAATACTGCTCAGCAGCAATGCTCTTACACAAGTACATTTGAAAGCAAGGGACGCCAGTGAGAAGCGCAGACAGCATAACCCCAGGGAGAGCCTGACTCTTACAGTACTGATACTGCTGAAGACGTGGTGGGAATGGGTGCCACCACACACATCAGGCACTACCTAAGCACGTGCTGAGCTGACAAGCCTCTTCTAGGTCTCTATGGAGGGTGAGGACAAGATGGGTTCTCTTTAAAGACCCTGTTCCTGAAGACGCCCAGGACAAGACGGGCGGTTTCCCTGCATACTGGATCTAAAGAAGCATCAAGCAGACGTTTTTAAGTCTTAGATGCTGCCTATTTCATCGAGAGGCTGCTTCCTGGTGACGGACTTGACCGGACACTGCTGCTTCAGCTGGTGCATGGGATGAGCAGGCAGGCAGCAAGCACCGACTGGACCTGGCATCCGGATCCTGTCTTCTATTTCACCCTGAATGCGATGGTTGTCCTTTCTTCAGCTCAGTACCTAACATCTGATTTATCTGTGCTCTCCTTGCTCGACAACCCAGACTCTAATTCAGACAGCTCAGCAGTCGCTCAGTTGGGAGGCTCCAACCCCTTTTCCTGGCTAAGGGAAAACACAGTGACTCAATCTTAGGGAAACCGAGTTTAGGACTTGCAAATGAGCATTCCTGGGCTGCTGCCAGTCAGGCAGATGTACGCTCCATGCCTCACCATGGCCCTTAAAACCAGCAGGCGGCTCTGGGGAAGAGCAGTCTTGTGTCTCGCTTTGGTGATGTGCATCCTAAGAGTCTGTTTGTGGTAGCACTATGTCTCCCAGTTTAGCATCCTGATGACTGTGCCTCCAGGCTGACCTGGCTTCATCCTCTGTTGGGGGTGTGGCTAGGGTTAATCGTTCACTGGTAGATTAAGGGGTGACAGCATGTGCTTTTGGAGACTGTCATAAAAGGCACTACAGGGGGCAGGTATTTGCCTAGTAATTAGCTGCCAGTTAGGGCACTCATGTCCCACATCAGAGTACCTGGCTTTGAGTCCTGGCCCTCACATCCAGTTTCCTGGTGATGCGTACCCTAGGAGACAGTGGTGACGGCTCAAGTCCCTGCCACCCATACAGGAGACCTGCTCCTAGCTTCTGTCCTTGAGAGTCATTGTGGACAGTCAGCCTGCAGATGGGAGTTCTTATCTCCTTCCCTCTCAAATTAATTTTAAACAAGCTATTATAATAAAGGCATAGTAACTTTTTCCTTGCCCTGTGCCCTTCTCTGGGATCATCTGCTGAGGGCCAAACCAGTTACTGTGGAGTAAAGACATTCATGCTGCCCTATGGAGAGACTCCTATGTGGAGGCATCCCGCTCACAGCCACAGGAAACATGGAACTGGATTCTCTAATCCCAGATGACAGCAACCCCTGCCTACATCTTGACTGCAACTTCATGAGACCCTGCACCAGAACCATCCTTGTTAAGCCTTAAATTCCTCAAGCACAGAAACCAACAGATAATGTTTGTTATGTTAGGATACTAAGTTTAGAGATATTTTGTTACACAGCAGTAAGTAACTAATACTCTTCAATCAGAAGCCAATACCTAGAAACCAGTGTCTCTGCTCCTGTGTAACACCTAATTAAACAGAAGAGAAGAAGCAAACTCAAGGATTCATGCTATACAGAAGGTGGAAACCTGACAATGTATGTGACCTGCTGAAATCTGGGAAAAGCGCATTTCCCATCATTAAGATTGATTGTCCCCAGAAATATAGAAACATGGCTTCCTCATAAAAGAAAATCACCGTCTCATTCAAACAGTAAGCTAAGGGTGCGTCCCCTCCCAGGAAATGCCAGGACATAGGACACATACACAGGGCCTCAGCCATGAGGTTCCTTCCAATGCCCAGAGGTAAACCACCTATTGGACTCCAGCCGGCTCTGAAGATGGTTCTGTAAGGCAGGGCACAGCTATGTTATCTGTTGGAAGTTTCTCTTGCCTCGTGATGTGATTTTAAAATTATTTCTAGAGGCCAAAGTACTTCCAGTTGTGGCAGCCTGCAGGAAAGATCTGCACCAAACACTGAGGAGATCCCTGTAAGGAGAGCAAGGGACAGGCAGCCTCTGAATCATACAAGTGACACTCCCAACAAGCACTAGGAGGCACAGCCTCTGACGAGGGGCCACAGGCACCCTGACACGTCCTGAGCTGAATCCAGCAATAAGATGGAGAAGAGGCAGCTCTTGCGCCCTCCAGCAGACTGTTAGTTGCCAGCAGGAGTCAGATTCCGAGAGGCCAAGGCCAGTGTAGAAGAATGCAAAGCTTCACTCCCAAAGAAGCTAACTCCCCAGGGTACAGAGAGGTCCTCAGCAAGCTTCTTATGCAAATAACTGCGCAACTTAGTTTTCCAAAGAGTATGTAAAGCGAAATTTGGAGTTTAATTAAAATCAGAACAGCGACACATTCAACAAACAAAAAAAATACTTTTCTGATTATCGGTTTTTGAGAGTCAAAGCATCCCCCAAACACTGGAGATCCAGCTTATTCCTGAGACATCAACCATCACAAAAGGTTTTCACTCTTTGCACTATTCACATTTTGTAGCAGAAACAGAACAAAGTTCCAAAGACATTTCTCCTCTCTTCTTCCTACAATGTGTTCACAAACAGGGGCGTTGATAGTTCCAAAGATAAACAGCTTTCTTTCTTAGCTGATCAGGAGCAGCCCTGCTCTCACCCTGGAGTCTGATTGTTGCCAATCTCCAGGACACGGTGGCTCCTTTACTTATGGATGCATTCAGCTATGAGGGAGTCCCGCTCCTGGGATTGCTGTGCCAATCCACAGCCCCAGGACAGGCAGGAGGCAAGGAGGGTGAATGAGAAAGCACAGGGCCAGCAGAAAGAATGGGTGGGTTTCCTGAACAACCCACAGCAAGGCAGAATGATCCAGGTTCACAAACCACTCTACAAACTGCAGACACACACACCCAAGTTGGGGGAGGCAGGAGAGAGCTCAGAAGGGACTGGGATGTAACACAGAACAGCAGACTTGCCAATGGACATTTCCCACCTTCCTAACACTGGATGGTGTTTAATTAAAAAGTTGCTGTTCAGAATTGTACTGAAAACATATCTAAAAATAGGTCTGTAGTCATCTTAAAAATAAAAGGTTACTCCTCAAATAAGAGCAGTAACAGGTATTATCAGATACCAACACTAGAGGTATCTTTGAAGTGGATTTGAAAAACAGCCTGGCAGAGAAGGGAAGGAGGGAGGAAGAAGGAATGAAGAGGAAGGGAAAGTCCAGAGTACAGTGGGAAAGGCAAGAAAACTGGGAGGAACGCACTCTGAAGCCCATGCTTATCTATCCCAGCAGTCAAACAAAGCAGACCAGCCAAAGGAAAGAGAGCTCTTGTCTTGGAATAACCTGAGAGGCAGCTTTAAACTCACATAGAGGACAACAAATATGACAATGCTCATTGGCTCTTAAAACAGCGACTGCTGGGACGGGGTATGCCAGAGATTCCACACTCTCCAGGGGCCACCCTCATGGGTGACCTGGCACAATACTGCCTTCGGGCTTTCCCCACCAGTGGAAGCTGATGCGCTTTTCTTATCTGGGATGGACTTGCTCTGGGAGCAGATGAACCACCCGGATATACAGAGGACTCTGCCAGCAGTCAGAGCAAGCAGGCAGGAATGGCAGGGAGCAAAGAACAGCCATTCCTGAGGGCTCTCTTCTGACAGTTTAAACAAGTCTGCACACACATCTATGGAAAGGAACGGCAGGATACTGTGAGACCAGGGCAGAAGGCACTCCTCCCAGAGGAAAGAGGGGAAGGGGCTTCAAAATGTGTCACAGGGTAACGCTACCAGAGTTGCACAAACCGTGTGCCATCCTGAAGGACACAGGCCAAAGGTAAAAGGGAGAGCAGCTCTCTCTTTTGTCATTTCCTCTGGTGGTTGTAAAGACCCAAACCCACAATAATGCAGCACTGAAGCACAGGCAGGATCCAGAGCCAGGGAGGAGAGAGGAGGTTAAGGAAAATGAACAATGCAGAACCCGCCAAACCTCTGGATCCCTTTGCCGGAAGCCCCAGCAGGAAGTTATCAGGGTGCTGAGATTTGGTTTGGGGCAGATCTGAGGGGGGATAGGTGGTTTTCAATAGAAAAATGACCAAGGAAGCTGGTTCAAATGTTTCTGCTACGGACTGCTTGGTTCTATACAAATACTCCCAGGGCCTTCAAGCTAACCTAAGTGGGAAGGGTAAGAGGAGAGGAGGAGAAATGGTCAGATGCAGCTCATCATCCCATTATTTGGCACCTGCAGGAGGGGGGCAGTGCAAACTGCAAGGGGGACTGCTGGTGCTGCCTCTTGTCTTTCCACTGTGGATCCTATTGGTCAAGTCAGGTACACACAGGCCTCCATGCTGCTGCTCTTCTAATCCTTGCTGGAGAGTCAGATGTCCATTTCAAACTGAGCATCATCCCCTGGTTAGGAAAAGAGAATAAAAAGTTTAGCACAAAAGGGAAAAGCAGAGTTTCAACCACCATTCCCACTTCACAAGTCACAAAATAACCCAGAATGCCCTACTCCCTGTTGCCTTAAAACAATGATTCTGCTTTGTGTTGGCTGGTCATTTTAATCTGAAAAAGAATGGCAGTCATATCACCCATAAAGAGGCACATTGTGGGGAAAAGACACCAATGACCTTTTCCAGTGTCGTCCTGTCCACAGGGTGACCAAGCAGCTGCTCCCTAGAGCTCATTACCGCTCATCAGTAAGCACTCTCTCCCTGTGCCTTTGAACCTGGGCCCTGCTCTGAATCAACATGCTGTCCATTAAACACTCACTTGGAATCTGAAAAAGTGGAATGCTGGCTCATGCCCAGGTACCCCACGTGCAACTCCTGAGATGTACTTCAGGAGCTGGTCACTTTCACCTCGCTGTCCTGCTTCTAGAGAGAGGACTCCTGACTACAGGTGTGTGTGTATGTGCATGTGAGCAGAGCACTGCTTATGTACATCTTACAGGCAGCTCTGGGAAACAAACCACTCTGCTTCTCTCCACACCACAGAAAGGACAGTCTTTTTGTTAGAAACAAGGTCTATTTCCTCAAGGGGATGGGAATTTGGGCTTTGACCATTCCCTGATTTTTGGATCCCTCTTCCCCATCACTAAAGTAGATTTGATTATGATTTAGAACTCAGGGCTTCAATAAATTTTGGAGGAAGAAGGGCAACCGTAGAGATATTTAACTGAACATCAGTTATAACCAAAACATCATTTTTTCTTTTTAAGTAGTTTTTAACAGATTCAACATACTCTGTGGATACAATTCTAAGAATATAATGCTATTCCCTTCCTCCCTTCACAATATTTCTTCAGCCTATAGCAAACTTAACACTCAACTTCCCAAAGCAACCCTCTTGAACTCTACTCTCTTACCAACTGCATGCTTCCGGTCATGATTGTTTAAGTTGTTCAAATTGTTTACTTCTACTTTGGAGTCTTCGATTAAGGTGCCAGGGCTAGTGACTCCTGGAATATTGGGCAGATGACAGGGCGGGGTCTGAGCCATTGGAGAATTGCGACGATCCAACAGAAATTTTCGATCATAAATGATTCGGGTTCCTGGAAAACAGGGGTGGAAAGATTGTGAAACAAAGGGCCAGTAACATAACATTACCCAATAATTTATTTATTTTGGAAATGTCCTTCTTTTAAAAAAATTATTACTGGTTGAAAGGTAGAGTAATAGGGGCCAGCACTGTGGCACAGCAGGTTAAGCCTCCACCTAGAAGGCCAGCATTCCATATTGGTGCTGGTTCGAGATCCGACTACTCCTCTTCTGATCCAGGTCCCTGCTAATTCTCCTGGGAAAGCAGAGGAAGATGGCCCATGTGCTTGGGCCCTGCATCCACATGGGAGACGCAGATGAAGCTCCTGGCTCAGCGTTGGCCACTGTGGCTATTTGGGGAGTGAACCAGTGAACAGGAGATCTCTCTCTCTCTCCTCTTTATAACTGCCTTTCATATTAATAAAAAATAAACATTAAAAAAAAAAGGTGTAGAGAGATAGAGATCTCCCGTCTACTGGCTTTCTTCCTGTAACAGTCAGGGCTGGCCCAGACCAAGCCAGGAACTCAATCTGGGTCTCTCAGATGTGTAGCAGGGAAGAAAGCACTTGAGCCATTATCTGCTGCCTCCCAAGGTACATTAGTAGGAAGCTAGAGTTGGAATCGGAGCTAGGACTCAAGAATTTAGTTTAAATACCACCCAGTCCTAACCCTCCAATCTCCCTGCCCAAGCACAGGAATGAACAGGAATGTCCTTTCTTCTGCTTCTGCCAGGGGAACTCCTGCTTATCAGGAGTTCAGCTCCATTATCACTTCCTTTACAAAGTCACCCCCTTTTGGAGAACATGCTTTCTTCTCATCTTACTCTATACGCATCACCCAGTATAGGTCCTGTTTGTCTCTCCATCTGCTTTCTCTATGGACTTGAGTTCCTTATACCAGGGCAATGTCTTATTCATATCTGACCTATGTCCTAACATTAAGATATTCAAACAAAACTTTTTTTTTAATAAAGATTTATTTGAAAGAGTTACAGAAAGAGAGAGAGGGAGAGACAGAGAGAGAGAGAGATATCTTCCAGCTGCTGGTTCATTCTCCAGATAGCTGCAATGGCTAGGGCTAAGCCAAGCCAAAGCCAAGAGCTTCGTCTGGGTCTCGGGGCCCAAACACTTGGGCCATCTACTGCTGCTTTTCCTGAGCACATTAACTGGGAGCTAGATCAGAAGTGAAGCAGCTGGAACACAAACTGGCACCCATACAGGTTAAGCCCCAGGTCTCCAAACAGAACTTTAAATGAAGGAATAAACAAACACATGTAAAAATAGACAGTTGCCTTCAGGCTAACAGCTTTCCAAAGAGGCACTGAAACTAATTCTTCCCAGAATGAGCTATGGCAGAACTCTCTATTGTACAAAACATTTACTCACTGCTAAGTGCTTCCTGACTGTGTTACAAACAATAATTGTTCTTAAGAGTATATATTAGCCATAAAAAGTTATTAACGCCTGCCTCTTACAAATGGCCAAAAGGTACATAAAAAGGTGTTCTGCAGAACTAGTCATCAGGGAAATACACATCAGACCCCAGGGCTATCTCCCTCTCACCCTTAGGGTGACTGCTACCAAAAAGACAAGAGATAACAAGTGTTGGCAAAGACGTAGAGAAAAGGGAACCCCACGGACTGTTGCTGTGAGGGTAAAACTAGTATAGCCATTATGGAATACAGAATGAGGTCCCAGAGCCACCATATGATGTAGGTGTAGTAATCCCACTTCTGGGTATATATTATCCAAAGAAAAGGGAATCACTAACTCGCAGAAATATTTATACTTCCAAGTTCATTGCACCATTATTCACAATAGCTGAGACACAGAAACAAGTATCTGTCAACAAACTTAAATGTGGTATATATATTCAGTAGAATGTTGTTCATCCATAAAAAGGAAATCCTCGCATTTGCAACAAAATGGATGAAACTGGAGGACAATAAGTCAGATTGAGAAAAACAAATACTTCATAATCTCCCCTCATGCATGACAGAACCCAGAAACAGAGTAGAACAGTGGTTGCAAGAGGTCTGTGGGTGGAAGAAAAGGGAAGATGTTAGTTAGAAGAAGCAAACTTCCAGTTTTGAGATGAACAAATTCTGGAGTCCTACTGTACAGGATGGTAACTATAGTTAACAATGTATTGTATGCTTGAAATCTGCAGAGTATACCCTAAGTACTCTCACCACACATACACACACACACAAAGTAACTGTGCTAACACCATGGTAACCATTGCACAATACATATATATAGCAGATCATCAAGTTACACAGCTTAAATTTGCACTTTGTCAATCATACCTTATTAAAACTTGGGGGGGGGGGGGTGCTGCTCTCTCCTGTCATTTTCTCCCCTAGGTACTAATGACTTAAATAAGACAAAACAAAACACAACCAGCAGATGCCTGGATGTGGTAACCATTTACTGACAGGTGCTAAAGAGGGTGACAGTGAAGGGGGGAAGTGGCAGCCCAGTGTATGCACCAACCTTGGCTCAGGGGAGCAGTCAGTCAGAGCTTTCTCTCCCACAATGGGCTGCTCTAAGTGGGGGGGGGGGGGGAGGAACACCTCCAACTTAAAGGCAATACTATCTGTAAGAGCAAAACGACACATGAATTTACCCGGCTTAAAGAATGAGAATCCAAATACTACCTGCTGGTAAATGCTTTAAGATCCCAACTGAAAAGAGTACTCCTGTCATAGTGTAATGCAAGTCTGATGCAGAGTTCCTCAGACAACTTGTGACAGCCATAGTCCCAGAAACAGAGGCACATGCTAACAAATCTATCTGAAATGTGAGGAAGCTATGCATTTACTACAAGATGGGAAACTCCAGAGGCCAGCACTGTGGCTCAGCAGACTAAGTCACTGCCTGGCACACTTGCATCCCATATGGAAATGCCACTTTGTGTTCTAGCTGTTCTGTTTCTGATGCAGCGCCCTGCTTTTGAGCCTTAGAAGGTGGGAGAAGATGACCCAAATGCTGGGCCCTTGCACCAGTGTAGGAGACCAGGATGGAGTTCCTGGCTCCTGGTTTTGCCTCGTCCAGCCCTGGCTGCTGCAGGCATTTGGGTAGTGACCATGGATGGAAGATGTCTGTCTCTCCCTCTCTGTCACTCTGCCTTTCAAATAAATAAATCTTTGGGGGGGGGGGGGGGGGGACTCCAGAGTCTACGCAAAAATGGGAGGAGGCACTAACATTCATCTAAATAAATGGGAATGGGAAGAGCCTACAAACTCAATGATTTTCTTGGGATTAATACTTGCAGTAGTACCATCACACTTGCACAAATGCTGGTAAGTAATTTCCTTTCTACTAGATGCAAAATAGTTGAACTGGTGTCTTGTTTGGTGAAAAGGTCAATAACCTCTACCCTGCAGTCCCCACCCCCCCTAACTCCAACAAGAGGAATTGAGTACTAATCATATTCTCCTCTAAAAAACACAACACTACAAAGCCAGCTAAGTGTCTCAGAATCCAAATGGGCTTAAACACCTTCATGAGGGCATCTGGTAGCACATGAAGGCATTTTAAAGAAATCTTTAAGGTTTCAAAGCAACACCCAAGAATATCAACTTTTTCACTATTTCTGCTACATTTGCCCTGCAATCATATTTGTAATTGATAAGGAAGATATCTGGTTTTCATAATAAACTAAGATAAATATTTTGCCATAATTAGAACCTACAGAAACAGCATTTCTGGTGTTGTAATATATAGACATATGCATCAGATTATTATTTTTTAAAATCCTAGCTAAATTAGAATCCCTGGGAGAACCTGGAAATTAAACCGTTAAGTTCCCAGGTCATTCTGGTACTCATTCAAATGTGAGAATGATTATACAAAGACAAAGAACCCAACTCCACCCTCCCACACAACTAGTACCAGTGGTTGAAGAATAGATGAAATACCAAAGAATGACTAAAACAATGAAGGGGGCTGCAGAGATCATCTGGACCAAAGCTGAAACCCAGTGAAGTGACTTAATCAAGGTCACACAGTCAAGCAGAAGCAAAATCTGAACCAAATCTGCATTCTCCTGCCTCAGCCCAGCCCTCTTTTCACTATTCATTCCAGTTTCTACAACCTCCAAGAGTGGGAGTAAGCTGTCTGTAAGGAAAGTGGAAGGGTAGGGGCCAGCACTGTGGCAGAGCAGGTAAAGCTGCCACCTATTGTGCTAGCATCCCATAAGGGTGCCAGTTTGAGTCCCAGCTGCTCCACTTCCCATCCAGCTCTCTGCTATGGCTGCGAAAAGCAATAGAAGATGGCCCAAGTCCTTGGGTCACTGCACTCGCATGGGGGACCTGGAAGAAGCTCCTGGCTCCTGACTTTGGATCAGCCCAGCTCTGGCTGTTGTGGCCATTAGGGGAGTGAACCAGTGGATGGAAGACCTCTCTGTCGTTTCCTCTGTCTTTAGCTCTACCTCTCAAATAAATAAATACAATCTTAAAAAGAGAGGGAGAGAGACAGAAATTCACCTCCTGTTTCTACTGTTACAAAGATTTTGGTGTGAAGACTCACAATGACTTGTGACTAGATCAACATCAGCTTCAGTAGCAACAGCCATATATATATATATATGTATGTATGTATGTATGTATGTATGTATGTATATAGCCTGCCCTATGTGGCAGACCCAGAAGAAGCTCATGATTTCAGACTGGCCCAGCTTCAGCCCTTGTGGCCATTTGGGAAGTGAACCAGTGGATGGAAGATCCCTCTCTCTGTAACTCTACTTTTCAAATAAATAAATCAATATTAAAAAAAAAAAAAAACCTCATGGAAATGGAAACAATTTTTGGTGCAAAACATTTGAAATTCATGCAGAGTCAGTCTTCAAAGAGCTAATGAAAAATGTATTGTGAACAAACTATACATGTATATGTCCCTTCTCCCCCCATGAAACCCTTTTTATTTTTTAAATTAATTTACTTATTTGAAAGTCAGAGTTACACAGGGAGAGAAGGAGAGGCAGAGAAAGAGAGAGGTCTTCCAATCGCTGGTTCACCATCCAGTTAGCTACACAGCCAGAGTTGAGCCAGTCTGAAGCCAGGAGCCAGGGGCTTCTTCCGGGTCTCCTACAGGGGTGCCTCTCCCCCCAAAATTCTTTGTTCTCAGATAGGCTAAGAGCTTCTTAAAACTTCTGTCAGCTCAGGCTGCCATGGCATAGCCCTAAAAAACACAAATTCCCCTCACAGTCCTGGGGCCTATTAGTTAAGGGGCCCACATGGATACTTACTGATTAGGACTCTTCCCAGCTCACAGGTGACTGCCTTCACAGTGCCCTCAGATTCACGGCCCCTCCCCAAGATCTATTCTTCCAAGGACATCAACCTTACCATGGGGGCTCCAACCTAATTAACTCTCAAAGGCCCCATACCCTAATACCATCACATTGGGATTTAGGGCTTCAACATCTGAATTTGGGGGAGTCACAATGTAGTCCATAACACACCCTTTGCACACATTCTAACTTCATGCTTCCAATCTGCTCCTTCCAATGTGTAAGGTAAGTGTAAATAGGCTGAAAAGGAACCTGATGGTTGACATTATCAGGATAATATGGACATAAAACCAAGCCCCATAGATGAAAATGAGGGGGGAAAAACCTATCTAATCTAAAATCTAGAAATCTGCAAATAGAAAAAACAAAAAACAAGAAGGCCAATGACTAAAGTTCAAAACTATGCTTGCTGAGTCAGCTAGTACAGAAACAAGGTCACTGGAGCCTAAGGGCATCTTCTTGGTTTAAATAACAATCAATCCATGAATTAAGCTATATACATCTAATAAATGATATGCTGAAATAAACCCACATAGAGAAAGCCCATTGTGACATGCTTAACTTAGATGACAGTGGTTCTTACACTGACAGGGTCATCCTTTATAAAATTCTGCTTAACTAAGGCTGCTTCCAGAACTAGAATTAAGCATTCCCTCATGCACACAGCCAGCCTGGAAAAAGAAGCATTAAGTAACTTGCCCATATCACAGCTTGAAGAAGCTGCTGACAAACCCTCTAAGGCTGGGCTGGACCTGCATCCTCACACAAGTGTCTCAAGCACAAAGGGAAAATGTAGAGTTAAACAGGGATGTCCTCAAGGGACTTCATTCATCCAAGAGGAAATTTTCTCAGAAAACCCCTAGCAGGTATATATCCTGGGACTTGGCACTCTGCCATTTAAAAAAATGAGGGAAACTGTGACAACACAGAACAGAAAACCAGCAGTCAGCCACATTTATGCTTAATATTTACCTAAATCTTAAACATACAATTTTTAAACTTTTTAAAATTAAATTTGGGGGGCCAGCACTGTGGTGTAGCAGGTAGTCACTGTCTGCAGTGCTGGCATCCCATATAGGCACCGGTTCGAGCCCCGGATGCTCCTCTTCTGATCCAGCTATCTGCTGTGGCTTGGGAAAGCAGAAATTCCTTGGGCCTCTGCACCCATGTGGGAGACCCAGAAGAAGCTCCTGATTCCAGGCTTCAGATAGGCATAGCTCCGGCTGTTGCAACCATCTGGGGAGTGAACCAGTGGATGGAAGACTTCTCTCCCTGCCTCTGTTTCTCTGTAACTCTGCCTTTCGAACAAATAAATAAATCTTAAAATAAATAAATAAATAGAATAGAATAGCAAGGTTGGGAGGTGACAGTATATACACAGTCGCGCCTCACTGACAAAGATGTGCACCGTCATTGTTGGAATTTCACAGTCTGCACTCACACAAACCCAGGTGGTAGAAGCCAATCACTTCAAGTGGCCTCTTGATGTAGTCAAAAGGCACGGTGAACATGAGATGTGGGGTTGCTGCCAATATAACTAACAGACTGACGGCAAACTTGAATAAGGAAGAGTACATTTTACAATAAGAAACAGTATGGCATAGTAACTGCATAATCCAGTAACCCACTGCTTATGATCAAGTATGATGCATGGCGCCTAACCGCACATGCCATGCTTCCAGAGGCCTGCTAGCACAGCTTTGTTACACCAGCATCAGCACAAACGTGACAGCAGTGCTTTGCAGCACACTGCAAAGACCATGACATCACTAGGTGGCAGGAGTTCTTCAGCTCTATTATAACCTATATGCCCACTGTTCTATATGCCATCTGCATACCTGTTCTGGGTGAAGGGTACATACAGCAACAAAAGCCTTATTCCCATTGTAGGAAACCAACTGTTAATATTTGTAATTGACTACCAACTCTAGGGCATTAAATGATATTATTTAGAAATGCAGAGGTACTAGAATGAGCTAAAAGAGCTTACAAAGGTTTCTCTGGAGAGTAGAAATGGAAACAGGGATCTGGTATGGGAATGTTGCTTTCTGTTGTTAGCCTTAAACTAGATAACTTTTAAAACTGTTACTTTCGGGCCGGCGCCGTGGCTCAACAGGCTAATCCTCCGCCTTGCGGCGCCGGCACACCGGGTTCTAGTCCCGGTCGGGGCGCCGGATTCTGTCCCGGTTGCCCCTCTTCCAGGCCAGCCCTCTGCTGTGGCCCAGGAGTGCAGTGGAGGATGGCCCAGGTGCTTGGGCCCTGCACCCCATGGGGAGACCAGGAAAAGCACCTGGCACCTGGCTCCTGCCATCGGATGAGCGCGGTGCGCCGGCCGCAGCGCGCCGGCTGCGGCGGCCATTGGAGGGTGAACCAACGGCAAAGGAAGACCTTTCTCTCTGTCTCTCTCTCTCACTGTCCACTCTGCCTGTCAAAAAAAAAAAAAATAAAATAAAATAAAAAAAAAAATAAAAAAAAAAACTGTTACTTTCATAGGCATTAAAAGCTTTTTTTTGTGGGATGGGGGAGGGCCAGTACTGTGGTATAGTAGATTAAGCCTCCACCTATGACACTGGCATCTCACATGGTTAGTAGGTTAATCCTCTGCCTGTGGTGCCGGCATCCCATACGGGCACCGGTTCTAGTCCCGGCTGCTCCTCTTCTGATCCTGCTCTCTGCTGTGGCCTGGGGAAGCAGCAGAGGATGGCCCTAGTGCTTAGGCCCCTGCACCCGCATGGGAGACCAGGAAGAAGCACCACACCCGGTTCCTGGCTTTGGGTCAGCGCAGCTTGACCGTTGCGGTCATCTGGGGGGTGAACCAGCTGAAGGAAGAACTTTCTCTCTGCCTCTCCTCTCACTGTCTGTAACTCTACTTCTCAAATAAATAAATAAATCTTTGAAAAAAAAAGACTGAATAAATCCCATCCCCTAGATTAGGATGTCAATTATGAATATATTAACACATACTACACTTTTTAAAAAAGATTTATCTATTTATTTGAAAGTCAGAGTTACACACAGAAAGGAGAGGCAGAGAAAGAAAGAGAGAGAGGTCTTCCATCTGCTGGCTCACTCCCCAGTTGGCCGCAACAGCCGGAGCTGAGCCAATCCAAAGCCAGAAGCCAGGAACTTCTTCCGGGTCTCTCTCATGGGTGCAGGAGCCCAACGACTTGGGCCATCTTCTACTGCTTTCCCAGGCCATAGCAGAAAGCTGGAATGGAAGTGGAGCAGCCAGGACTTGACCGGCACCCATATGGGATGCTGGCACTGCAGGCGGCGGCTTTACCCGCTATGCCACAGCACCAGCCACAACACATACTACATTTATTCAACACTGTATCCAAGGCTCTAGCCAGGGCAATTAGTGAAGACATCCAGACATATAAGGAAGAAGTAAAACTATCCCTATTCACAGATAAACATGTATAAGGAAAATCCCAAGGAATCCATAAAATTAGAATCATATGCACGTATCCTGGCTTGTTGAGCTTTTCACTTTTTTAAACTATTAAATGACACGAACATTTGTCCATCTGTCAGAGCATTTGTTCTAGATATCTGAACCATTATTTATTTAGATACAAAAACACTCAATGGTTTTCGAGTTTTGGCTTCAAGCTGTGCCCTGAGAACCAGGTGAAGAGGGAGGGTTTAAAAACTAGGCTGAGGAGGCCAGCCACAACCTGCCCATGAGAGCCAGCTTGAGTACTGGCTGTTCCACTTCTGATCCAGATCCGTGCTATAATGCGCCTAGGAGAGCATAAGATGGCTCAACTGCTTAAGCCCCTGCTATCTCCACATGGGTTATCTGGGTAGAGTTCTGGGTTCCTGGCTTTGGCCTGGCCCAGCCCAGGCCATTGTGGCCATTTGGGGAGTGAACCAGTGGACAGAAGAGATCTCTAACTCTGCCTTTCAAAGAAATAACTAAACCTTTAAAAAAAAAAAAAAAGCAAAATAGGCATGAGAGATGGGCTTTTTGGCACTTGGGAATTCCTGGCTTCTGGCTTCCTTCATTCAGCCTGGCCCAGATCTCACTGTTGCCACCATCTGGGAAGCGAATCAGAAAAATAAAGATCTCTCTCTCATTCCACCTTTCAAATACATGAATAAATCTTAAAAAAAAAAAAAAAGCCACAGTTCAAGTTTCAAGTCCACACTACTCTGCTTCCAATCCACCTTCCTGCTAATGCACCTGGGAAGGCATAATGGTGGCACAAGTACCTGAGTCCCTGTCATTCTTGTGGAATCCCTAGCTCCAGGTGTTACAGGTAGTGAGGAAGTGAACCAATGGTTGGAAGGTCCCTCTTTCTCTTTCAAATAAAATTTTAAAACCAAGCAGAAAACACACTGACTGGAGAGCTAGCTGCTGGGTAGAGGAGCACACAGGTTCTAAGGGGCCTTCACAAAGCACTAATAAACAAATGTGAGCAGAGTAGCCTGGGCCCTAACCTACTGACTTTG
The DNA here is from genome assembly GCA_949820135.1 of Sylvilagus floridanus. Classification (NCBI taxonomy): domain Eukaryota; kingdom Metazoa; phylum Chordata; class Mammalia; order Lagomorpha; family Leporidae; genus Sylvilagus; species Sylvilagus floridanus. The sequence goes on from OX463235.1 coordinate 22,689,844, forward strand.
AGTTTCAAGTGACTCTTCTACAATAAACAAAGCAGTAAAAATCCATTAAACATTAATTTGATCACCTAAAGACTTGGAAGCCAAGAAAAAATTCTCCTGGCCTTTCTACAACAAGCTATCATCCTCCTCAAACTGTTCCTCTCTAGCCATGAGCTAGCTCTCTCCACTCTAACTTTACCCTACCTGACCTGCAAATATTTACACACTCACTCTCTTTGTCAAGCCTATACAGTATTTCCATGATCTCTCCTGTAAAACTAGACTCTGGTCCTCAAAAGGTCTCTGCCAATAACCTCAGGAGTGCTGGCTTACAGGCTCATCATTGTTCCTATTTCATGCAACAGGCCTCAGGGAAGCAGAAGGGGGCAATGCACAGGCATGTCAAGCAGGCTCCACTGGCAAGCTCAACAAGGTCAGGTCAGACTGCAGCCGATTTAGGCCAACAAAGGTGCTGCCTTCCACACAGTGCATTGCCTTGAGGATGAAGTATGCTGTCTTCTCCAGGCTCAGAATATAGACCCTCAGCAGCCAAAGCACACCCAGTTTAAGAACAAAAGGACATCATCTTCAATAAATACTTCGGAAACTCATGAATACAAGTTACAGCTGAATCCCCTATTGAATGACAACATATATTATGGTAAGTAAATGCCACCTTGCTGGAGCACAGAGCGAAATGATTGAACACTCTTCAGTATGTTTTTCACATACTTCCTGAGTGTAATAAAGAAATCCTTTGGTTGATAACTGAAGCTAAAGAATCAGATAAGTACATTTGTTGGTTCAGAAGTTATTATCCTAGAATAAACTCCACCCAAGGTCACCAAACAATGTTACGCTATGGTGAGAAATTGACCTTCCATCCTCGAATCTACAGACAGAACTCGATTCATTCCTCCCAAGGAAGGACCCAGATACAAAGCAGCCCCTCACCCTTATTTTGATCAAGCTCACTCTAAGTGTACTATTTTGCCTTCTCCTTTATTTCTAGACCCTCCCAGTGGCCTTCAGGTAAATCCGCCCCCAGCGAGCCAGTCATAGCAGAGGAAGAGCTACAGCACTGAAATCGGAAAAGATTTCAGACCATCAGAGCCAGTTCCCCTCTGCTGTTCTCACCATGGCAATAACACACTTTTCCACAGCTGAGGAGGATGTCAGGCAGCAAAAGACAGACAAGCAGTCTGTTTCTGCTCATTCTCCGGAGCTCAACCCTCCTAGGAGACAGCTCAGCACCCAGAAGAGCAGTCAGGAAGCAGAAACACATTAGCCAGCATTCTAGAGGTAGGAAAGTTTCTAAATGTTGGCAAACGTCCTTTCCTACTAAGGCAAGTCTCCTAAGACAGTGGAGGAGAGAACGGTAAAACGATTAGCATACTAAGTTCGAGGTGACCCACTGACACTAATTAGTTGTATGATACTTTCAAGAACTTAATTTTCCGTGTCTCAGTTTCTCTCAATTTTAAAATGAACTCATTAGGTTCCTTCCAGCTAACCAGTGTTAAAAATGAAGTCAACTAAAGTAACCTCACCTTCCACTGAAGCTGAAAGTAACTTCTCAATGGAAGAACCAAATGTCATCCCCACTCCACCACAGGAAAAAAATAGATAAAATAAAAACTAAGGACAGTTATTTATCTTAAATGCTCTCAACAAAGAATAATAATATAAATAATAAGAAATCCAAGAGGTTACACCAAGTACGTTTCCTCTCATCACGCATTTCCCAAACTACAGGAAGGAAACTTTGAAACACATGCATACAGGGCACGCTGTGCCCTCCGATCCGGAACTCTTTTAGGTTCACTGTGCTGTGACTGTCCCTGCCCAGTCTGCTTATTCGAGGCATTCAGCACATCCACTGTTACCCTGGAATGCTCTGACAGCTATGACACTCTGCAAGTCTGAAGCAAGAACTGCTAATCCTCCCCCTTCCCACTGAACAGGTTTCCAAATCAAATCTACCGACTTATTTTTCTAAGTGTTTCCAAGTCTGAAATATGTAAGCCAATATTTGATATTCTACTATTCCCTCTTTTCCTTCCCAAACCGAAATTCTAAGCCCATTCAGAGCAAGGACTGCATTTCTTATTTTTGTCTATTGTCCCTTTTTGCACAAAGCACTACACTGAGCTCACAAAACTAAAAATACTGAAGTACATTAATTCAGTTGTCTGGTGGGGACTATATAACAACAAACTCTCTCATCTTGGGTCAGGGAAATAAAATTACATGGTGAAAGGGAAGAGAACATAGCAAGAGAGATGAACACAAAGTATCAGAGGGCAAAAAAGGCACAAACAGAGAAGGAATCATTAAGTACTAACACCAAAATAGTATGGTGCTAACTGCTATAAAAGTTTAAACCCAGTTGCAACACTGCTAGTCTCACAAACATTAAGTAAGCTGTGGGTAGTGGGTTAAGGTGCTGCCTACAGCACCAGCATCCCATGCGGGTATCAGTTTGAGTCCCTGTTGTTCCACTTCCAATCCAACTCCCTGCTAATGCACTTGGGAAAGCAGCGGAAGATGGCCCAAATACTTGAGTCCCTACACCCACGTGGGAGACCTGGAAGATGCTGCTGGCTCCCCACTTTGGTTCAGCCCAGCTCCGGCCATTGTAGCCATTTGGGGAGTGAACCAGTGATGGAAGATCTCTCTCTCTCTCTCTCTCTATCTTTAACTCTGCCTTTCAGATAAATAAGTAGATCTTAAAAAAAAAAAAGAAAGAAAAAAAGAAAAGAAAAAGAAAAAGAAAGCAGGGGTGATTGTGTATGTTGGCAGGAAGAACAAATGAATTAGTATTTCTTCCCAAGCATGTTTAAGAACTATCGCAGACTAAGAGTCTACCACCTTGAAAGCAACACTTGAAAGATTATGCCTGTATTTTCAAAGCATGGTAGCTTAGCAGTCAGAAACATGCCCAAAGGGCACCCACTTCCCTCAGGGGGGTGATGATTACGGTATAGGTAAAAGCATAGTTTCTTCCTTGAAAAAAAAGACAGCTGAGAGCATTGTTACTGTGAGGTTCTGGACTGCTGAAGCACAGGCATTTTCTGACCAACACCGCAAAGCAGTCTGAAAGCACCTTGGAAAACTATAACCATTTTCCTACAAGCTATCAGTTCAATCAAGTTCAAAGCAACCCAATCTGGAGCAGACTGGTCTGCCAAAGTCGTCCACAAGCTAAAAGCGCAGGCAAACACAGGGCAGGTCTTGAGCGGGGCGGATCAGGTGGGAGGCTCTTCAGTGAGGTGACCCCCTCCTCCAGAACACCAGCGTTTTCTTCTACCCAGTTCTTCACACGCACCCAAGAACTTCTGCCGGGGTCATTTCCAAGCCTCCCGGGCCGCCACCCTTCCCCCAGAGTGGCCTGGCTGGATTCCTCCGTAAAGCTCCCCGCGAGATTTTTATCCCTCGATGTTGGCAGGGAGGTCTCCGCCCTCGGCAGGCCTCGCTATTGTGCAATCGATTCGCCGACGGCCCAGGCCTAGCTGCACCCGATTGGCCGCGGTACAACTCATGCGCCCAGCCCACAGGAAGGAGGCGGGCAAGCCTGCACCCTGCAGGGGCTGCCAGCGAAGTCCCCACCCTCGAGCAGGCGGCCATCCCATCACCAAAAGAAGGCAAAGTTCTGAAGTTAAAAACGGAGGCCCCTCAAAATCCCTTTCCAGTCCCCCCCCTCCCGGAGGGCAGCCCAGTCCGCGGGCAGACAACCTTTGAGCTCCCTTTCCCCGTGACCAAAGCAACACGCTTCACCCCTACCCCAGTGTTAACTTGTAAACACGTTCCAGTCACTCCGGAGAGCAATGCCCGAGAACCTCCCTCCGCACGATCCAGCAGCCCACCCGGCCTGACAATGGCCCCCGGGATCCAGCCACGGGCGGAGCCGCCACACTCCCACCCTAAGGCCGCCCCCACCGCGCTCCCCTAGGCTCCCACTCGAGCATTATTATTATCTTTTTTATCGCGCCGCTCGGGGCCTGGGGACTCCCCCCACCCACCCGCGGGGCCGCGTCCAGCAAAGTAAACAATGGTGTCAACGCCAGGCGAGGCTTCCAGGCTCCGCGAGCCGGCCTCCTCCCGGCGTTCCCAAAGCAGCAAAACAAACCATCGCGGGGTCCCGCGAGCAAATTCCTCTAGCCCCACTTCCTTTTAAAGAGGTCCTGCACACAACTCCAAAAATCAAGTCTTAACGTGCACAATCCACTGCAAGGCGCGGGGCGTCACGAGGGGCCGAATCCCGCGGGGAAGGAGGCGGGAGCAGGGAGGAAAACTGGGTCGAGTGCATTCCGCGGGAACAAGGGCTTGCTCTCCGCACCGGGGCTGCGGCGACCCGAGTGGGCGGCAGAGCGCCGCGGGCAGGGTCCCGGGGCGGCGCGGGGCTCACCTCCCGGCGTGGTGGAGAAGAGCGTCCCGCCGGGCGTGGTGCAATAGTCGTGAGGTAGCTGCGCGGCGTCGCTGATGGGCACGGTGCGCGTGGGGATGGCACGGCTCTGGCTGGGCTGGTGACCGCTGCCGGCGGACGAGGACATGGCTGTGGGCGCGGGCTCTCGGCTTTGTCCGGCGGACGAGCGGGCGGGCAGGCTGGCAGGCGGGCGGGCAGGCAGGCGGGCGGCGGCGGCGGCGGCGGCGGGCCCGGGCGGCTCCGGCTTCTCAGGCGGGCGGAAGGGCGCGCTCCGCTCGCTCCTCGCTCGCTTTCTCTCCCCTCCTCGTCCCGCTCCGCTCCCGCCGCCGCCCTCTCAGCCGCCGCCGCCGCCGCCGCCCGATCCTCCGGCCTCCGCCAGCAGCCTCAGCAGCAGGAGCAGCGGCAGCAGCGGCGACGACGACGACCGGAAGCGGGCGAAGGCGGGAGCCAGAAGGAGTTCGGGAAGCGGGTCGGCCGGAAGTGACGCCATGGGGCGGGACCATTGCAGGGGGCGGTGCCCGCTCCGGTGGGCGGGACAGGGTGCGGGAGGGGCGCTGAGTGAGGTGTTTTCCAGCCAGGCCGGGGCTGGCGGGGAGCTTTCTCGGTCAGTCAGCGCTGCTTGAGCTGACTACGGTGTCCTATCCGTTAAAAGTGTGGCTTTGCTCCTAACTGTTCATTGTGAAATACAAGCTGTGCTTGTACTATGTGTTTTTTAAAAATTAAGCAGAGCAGAAAGGGTTAAGATGCCACTTCTCCCTCGTCTCCCAGGGACAACCACTCACCCCAGAGGCCATCACTTTAAAAACACTAAAAGCAACATTAGCAAGGAAGAGCCCACCAGCCGTCCGCGCCACAGGGGTACCCCGTCGGAGGTGAGCCGAGGCTCGGGAGAGGACTCCCGGCACGCGAGGGACCTGCAGAAATCCGCCTCTGCGCTCTGCTCTTGTCACGGGGATTCTCAACCCCTTGGTCTCCCGGCCTCTTAACATGCTTAGAAAACGTCGAGGGTTTCAAAGCACTTTTTCTTGTGTAGCTTGTATCTACTGATCATTTCTGCATTGGAAGTCAGTACGGAGAAGCTTTTTAAATGTCCATGGGTTCTGGGTGTGAAGTGGGTAAAATTCCCCTCGAGGTTTTATTACTCAGTGTTATCAGCCTGGGTAGCCCACTCAGTGCTGGGCAGAGAGGATTCTCCGGGGGGAGCTTTCCCTGGGGGTGGGGGAAGGCTTGGGGCCACCTGTACTGACTTTGTAGTGTAAAATCCTGGCTGCTTCCAGGTGTGCTAGTGAGAATACTGCAGGCCTTTCTGCAGGTGCTCTGTCTTCCTTTCACACACATGGCTAATTCCTGTCTCCCTGCTGAACAGCTTTACCGTTGTCTGTTCCCACCAGGAATATAGGGAGGCTCTGATTTTCCCATATCCCTTGCCAACACTGTTAATACCTGTCTGTCTCTCAGCTACCCCAGTCAATGTGAAGTGGTAGCTCATGGTGATTTCAGCTTGCATTCCCCTAATGATAAGTTATGTTGAGTCTCTTCATGTGCCTGTTGGCTATTCCAGGGTAGGTCTTCTTTAGAGAAATGTCTGTTCAAGTCATTTGCCCATTTTGGAGGGGGGGGGGGGTCAGGCAGAGTGGACAGTGAAAGAGAGAGACAGAGAGAAAGGTCTTCCTTTTTCCGTTGGTTCGCCCCCCAATGGCCACTGCAGCTGGCGCGCCGTGCTGATCCGAAGGCAGGAGCTAGGTGCTTCTCCTGGTCTCCCATGGGGTTCAGGGCCCAAGCACTTGGGCCATCCTCCACTGCACTCCTGGGCCACAGCAGAGAGCTGGCCTGGAAGAGGAGCGACTGGGACAGAATCCGGCGCCCCAAGTCCCGTCTCGGTGTGCTGGCGCCGCAGGCGGAGGATTAGCGTGGAGGATTAGCCTATTGAGCTGTAGCGCCTGGCCATTTGCCCATTTTTAAATTGAGTTATTTGACTTTTTATTAATGGAGTTTAAAATACCTTTATATATGCAGAATACTAGAGCCTCATCACATTTACTGTTTACAAGTCCTTCCTCCCATTCTGTGGTGCCCTGAGTGGGGGTGGGGGATAGAGGGCTTGTCTCTGGTGGGGTTTCTGTAATCAAAGCCAGCTCTTTCACTGGGGGTCCCCAAGGTCAGTGTCTTGCCGGTCCTTGTTCCCCAGGGAGCCCAGCTGAGACTGAAAGGGAAGGAGTACAGAGACTGCATCCCTAGAGCAGTGCCCAGCTGTTGTCCGCATTTGAGGTGCGAACCAACAAGTGGGAGATCTCTCTCTCTCTCTCTCCCTCTCCCTCCCCCTCCCCCTCTCCCTCCTTCTCCTCGCACCCTCCCTTTCCAATAAATAAAAATAATTAATTTTTAAAAAAGACTTGAGCCAGCCCTCCTCTTCCTAGCCTATCCTACATCCCTGACTACAGACATCTTGGAGCCTGAGCTTCATGTCTGCCTGGGGATCTGTGATGAGAAGTGGCCTTTTTCCTGCTAGCTGATCCATCTCCACTTTTCCCAGTCTGCAAGACAAGTCAGTGTTTGTCTCTCTGCCTTGCTTTCCAGCTTCCAAAACCTGGTTGCCACCGCTAGTCCACCTGCCATACCTGTTCCTGACTTTTCAGTCCTTATGGATTTATGTCTTTTTAAAAAAATTTCCTCGGGGCCGGCGCTGTGGCTCACTTGGTTGATCCTCCGCCTGCAGCGCCGGCATCCTACATGGGTGCCGGGTTCTGGTCCCGGTTGCTCCTCTTCCAGTCCAGCTCTCTGCTGTGGCCCGCGAGGGCAGTGGAGGATGGCCCAGGTGCTTGGGCCCTGCACCCCATGGGGAGACCAGGAGGAAGCACCTGGCTCCTGGCTTCAGATAGGCATGCTCTGGCCATAGGGGCCATTTGTGGGGGTGAACCAATGGAAGGAAGACCTTTCTCTCTCTCTCTCTCTCTCTCTCTGTCAAATTAAAAAAAATTAAATTAAAAAAAATTCCTGTACATTCATTTTAGAAGGCTTAATGGTAGAGAAGAGATAAAACACAGATGTTTAATCTACCGTGTTTCACTAAAGGTAGAGGGCAAGTGTTTTTTGCTACAACGGAAATAGTTTATTCAGAGAAGCAGGTGCTGAAAAGAGCCTGGGTGAAGTAGAAGAATGGCCACAGGTGGGCCTCCAGGAACAACCTTTAGACCTCACAGAGCAGCTCCCTGAACCAGAATCAGGAAACTGGGAAACAGGGAGCTGCTGTCCCAGCTACCACCGCACAAGTGGATGTCTGGAGCGACACTCCTCTCCCCCCACTTCACCCAGTTTTGTTTTTAAAAGATTTTTATTTATTTGAGAGGTAGAGTTACAAACAGTGAGAGGGAGAAACAGAGAGAGAGGTCGTCCATCTGCTGATTCACTCCCCAGATGGCCGTATGGAACCAGTGCCCATGCAGGATGCAGAGGATTAACCTGCTATGCCACACTGCTGGCCCCCTTCACTCAGTTTTATTTCAGGTCTTGAGTGAGGACTTGAAACACGTTGCTACAGAGAAACATGAAAGGTGTTGTTATTTTAGATTTCCAGCGCCTGCATTATAAGGAAGGAAGTTAGAGCCAGAAGGAAGTGAGTACAGGTTGCGAGCACACTGTAAAAAGTGAGAAAGCGTGTGACGCCAACGTGTCTCGGCTGCTCGCTGCCCTCGCCTTTCTTCCCTCAGCTGGTTTCCTTCCTGAGAGCCTGGGGGAGTACTCTCTTACAGCGTCCCCACCTTGCCTTGGCTCAGGGGTCAGCAGACACTTCCCATGAAAGGTCAGAAAGGGAATGCTGGAGACTTTCCAAACCAAACTGTCTCTGTTTCGCAGCTATTCAACGTGCAGCTATTCAATGCAGTGCAAAGCAGCCAGGTCGCCGGGTGTCTGAATGTGTAACACTTTCCTTACCAGCAACTGTGTGGCCTGTGGCCATGGATGGAAGACCATGCCTTTGCTTATACTGTCCATTGAGTGAACGCCTAAGGAACAGCCACTGTGTGTCAGGCACAGTTCTGGGGCTGAGGGATGTAGCCATGAGGAAGACACACAGGGTCCTGCTGATCCCTCCCTCCTCCACCTCCTGCCCCGCCCCATCCCTGTCTAACTCACACTCATATTTAATATTCTGGACAGGTGGGCTGCCTTTGACTTTTCTTCTTTCCAGTAGCAGTCATCGTTTTTCCTCCTTTTGAGCTCCCATGCACCTTGAGCACAGACCTTGTAATTTTTTGTTTTTCTAATTTATGTGAAAAACAAAGACACAGATTTCCCATCCTCTGGTTCACTCCGCAGATGCCGGTAACAGCCAGGGCTGGGCCAGGCCGAAGCCAGGAGCTGGGAACTTCATCCAGTCTCCTGTCTGTGCACTAGGGATTCCATTTCCTGAGTCACCACCTACTGCCTCCTAGAGTCTGAGGTGGCAGGAAGCTGGACCCAGGGTTCCGGTATAGGATGTGGACGTGACAAGCCAAACACCTACCCCAGGTACTAACCTCTGGTATGGGTGTTCTCTGCTTAGGCCTCTCATTCCCTGCTGCACTGCGAACCCTGAAAGGTTTGCCTCATGTCCCCATGGGCTGGCACAGCACCAACCTGTGGTCAAACTGACGTTAGAAAGCCTCGTGGGGGCTGAGAGATAAACATGAGACAGCCCTGGACAGAGAGGCCTGGGGGGCAGCAAGAGGCTGCCTGTTCAGATGACAAAGTTCATTATGAGCTGAGTTGTAGTATAATTTATGCACACTAAATACACCCACCTTCAAGGGTCTGAGGTGTTAGGGTTTGAACAGGATTTGGCTCCCCAAGCTCACGCTGACCTTGGAACTCCAAAGTCTTCTGCTAAGAGTTAATGGATGGGGGGCCAGCGCTATGGTGCAGCAGATTAACGCCCTGGCCTGAAGCGCCGGCATTCCTTATGGGCTCTCTGCTATGGCCTGGAAAAGCAGTAGAAGATGGCCCAAGTCCTTGGGCCCCTGCACCCACATGGGAGACCCGGAAGAAGCTTCTGGCTCCTTCCTGGCTTCAGATTGGCCCAGCTCCGGCCATGGCAGTCAATTGGGGAGTGAACCATTGGATGGAGGATCCCCCCTCCCCCCCCCCCCCCCCCCGCGTGCCCCGCCGCCGTCTCTCCTCTCTGTGTAACTCTTTCAAATAAATAATAAATAAATCTTTTAAAAAAAACTAAATAGCTAAGATTCTCCTTCCTATGAAGCAGTTTCTGAATAGTAAAGATTTGCTTTAAAAAAAAAAAGTTAATGGATTGATGTTTTAAGGGTGGAGAGGTGGTGTGATAGGGCACCTGGGGAGAGGGCCTACAAGGAAGTCTTTAGGTGGTTGGAGGGCTTGTCCTTGAACTGTTCTCCTGAGAGTTGTTGCTTCCTGGTGTGACCTGTGGTTGTCCTCTTGCTGTCATCTGGCCTCATCAGATGCCCACGTCGCTGGGCACCGATCTTGGACTGTGAACCTCTGGAACTGTCAGCCAAGCCTTCTTCCCTCCCAAGTTGCCCCTCTCATGTACTTTAGTTAAGGTAACAAAAAGCTGAATAATATATGAGTGTATTTCAAAAATATCACGGTAAATGGGATTAAAAGATATTTTGGTTAAAAAATTATAAAATCCATGCATATGAAGGGCCTGCAAAAAGTTCATGGAAATGTGTTTTGTGAAAAATTTATGCATGGTTTTTCAAAAATTTTTGTGCCAAAATAAACTGATTTTTTAATTCCATTTTCCTATATACTTTATTTTATTTTAAAGATTTATTTATTTATTTGAAAGGCAGAGCTACACAGAGAGAGTAGAGGCAGAGAGAGAGAGAGGTCTTCCATCCGCTGGTTCACTCCCCAGTTGGCTGCAACAGCTGGAGCTGTGCTGATCCGAAGCCAGGAGCCAGGAGCTTCTTCCAGGTCTCCCACGTGGGTTCAGGGGCCCAAGGACTTGGGCCATCTTCTACTGCTTTCCCAGGCCATACAGAGAGCTGGATCAGAAGTAGAGCAGCTAGGACTCAAACCGGTGCCCATATGGATGCCAGTGTTGCAGGCGGCAGTTTTACCTGTTACACCACAGCACCGGCCCCTTTCTATACACTTTTTTTTTTTTTTTGAAGATTTACTTATTTTACTTGAAAGTCAGGGTTACACAGAGAGAGGAGAGGCAGAGACAGAGAGAGAGAGAGAGAGGTCTTCCATCTGCTGGTTCTCTCCCCAATTGGCCACAATGGCTGAAACAGCGCTGATTTGAAGCCAGGAGCCAGGAGCTTCCTCCAGGTCTCTCACGTGGGCTCAGGGACCTGAGGACTTGGGCCATCCTCTATTACCTTCCCAGGCCATAGCAGAGAGCTGGATGGAAGTGGCCAGGACTCAAACCAGCCGCCCATATGGGATGCCAGCACTGCAGGCAGCAGCTTTATCCACTATGCCACAATGCCAGCCCCCTTATACACTTTAAACAAAAAAATCTTGGCCACAAGGCTCACAATTAACATATTACTGCTTTAGATTGCTTTAAAATTTTTTTTATTCTGAATTATTTGAGAGGTGGAAAGACAGAGGGAGAAAGACAGTGTGACAAACAGTCATGTCTCATCTGCTGGTTCTACTCTCCAAATGTTGGTAAAGACAAGGGCTAGGCCAGGCCAAAGTCAGGAACCAGGAACCAGGAGCTGGGAGCTGGGAAGTCAGTCCAGGTCTTCACAGGAGTGGCAGGGACGGGACCCAGCTACTCGGTCACCACTGCTATCTCCCAAGGTCTGCAGCAAGTAGTAGGAAGCTTGAATCAGAAATGGAGCCAGGGATTGGCCCCGGGCACTCAAATTTCAGACACAGGCATCTCAAGCTCTGTTTTAACCACTAAGCCAAAGGGCTGCCCCCCACACACACAAACTTTTTGTGGTCCCCTTGTGCATGTGGATTGGTTTTGGAAAATGTTTACATCCTGTGAACACTACCACAACCAAGATGTAGAACATTTTCATCACACCCATCTTGTACACATCCTTGTACCCTTTAGCAATCAACAACTCCCATTCCTAAGCTCTGGCCCTGAGCAACCACTAATCTGCTGTCATTATTGAGGAGTTTTATCTGTTCTAAAACTTGATAGAAATGGAATCACACTGTATATGCTATTCTGTGTCTGGGTTCTTGTCTCAATATACTGTGTTGCCTGTGTCAGTTCTGTGTTCCTATTGATGGCCAAGTAGTATTCCATCAATGGATTTTACCAGTCTGCCCCTAAGAAGATTGAGTCATCCTCCTGGTTTCAAATGTATGGATTTAGTATTATCTGGGAATAAGGTTATCTGGAAAGATGGGGATGGAGACTAGTTGATGTAGCCATAGGACTCACTGGATCCATACCTTATGCATTGCCAGGATGAAACATGCAACTTATGCTGCATGTAGGCAACCCCATCTTGAAAATTGTTTAAAAGATTTATTTATTTACTTGAAAGGCAGAGTTACAGAGAGGGAGAGAGAGAGTGGTATCTCTCTGGTTCAATCTCCAGATGGGTGCAATAGCCAGAGCAACATTGTTCCGAAGCCAGGAGCCAGAACTTCTTCCAGGTCTCCCACACGGGTGCAGGGTCCCAAGGACTCAGGCCATCTTCCACTCCTTTCCCAGGCCATAGCAGAGAGCGGACAGGAAGTGGAGCAGCTGGATCCTGAACCGGCTCCCACATGGGATGCTGGCACTGCAGGTGGTACTTTACCTGCTATGCCACAGCACCAGCCCCATATCTTGAAATGTTTAAAATGTGTTTGTGTAACTAGAGCTTCAAAAAACCCACATAGCTTGAATATCCCTGACCCAGGTGTGTCCTTCCTGTGGCCAAGTCTCCCTGGCTTCCCAAGTTCATTCCTTCTAACTCACCTGTACTCACCTGTTTCCCCACCCCCACCCCCATTTCCTCCCTGAAGGGAGGGTGGGCCACACCCGTTTGTAATGGAGCCTCCCAAGCTAGATCTTTATCCTGGGAAGGAGCAAGGATAACACTTTTCCACTTTACAAAGCACTTTCACAGCCATTATCTCAGCGGAGCTGCAGCCCTGGGAGGCTGCTTATCACTCTTACCCACATTCCCCAGAAGAAGAACAGAAGTGCGCAGAAGGTAACTGACTTCTGCGAGGTCACACCCAGGAGCTGGTGGAGAAGGGGTGAGACCCTGGGCTGCTGGCTGGCAGTCCTCTGCACTTGCCCCCGCCCCCCCAGGGAGCACGAGGTGTGCCTTGGGCATCAGTCTTTAATCATCACATCTGCTGAACACACTGGGGGAGGAGCATTCCCAAGCTCCTGAAACATCAGAGGTGGAATGTGTTGAGAAGGTGGTAATAACTGCAGATAACAGTTGGAGGTATCTAGGCTGGGTCAGGTGCTTCTCTGGTTGCTTTTCAGTGATCTTGTCACTCATACAACTTCCTCACATGGTGGATATTATCATGCCTGTTTCAATTTTCAAAAAAACAATTAAAATTTTTATTTTATTTATTCTAAAGACAGAGAAACAGAGACAGAAAGACACACAGATAAAGATCTTCCAATTACTAGTTCACTCCCCCAATGTCCACAACAGCCAGGGCTGGACTGGGCTGGGTCAAGCCAAAGCCAGGAGCCAGGAGCTCCATCAGGTTCTCCCAGTGGGTGGCAGGGACTCTAACACTTGAGCTAGCACCTGCTGCTCCCAGGGTGTGCACTGGCAGGAAGCTGGAACTGGGAACAGAGATAGGATTCAAACCCAGGTACTGTGATAGGGAATGAAGGTGTCTCAAGTGGCAGCCTAAGCTGACCTGCCATATCTCTGGGCATTTCTCAGCTCTCAAAGTTATGGGGAACAGTTCACTGTGCACACGCTTCCATGCCAGGCATGCGTGCCTTGTTCCGGTGCTGCCCCACTGCAGCTTGCTGTAAGCCACGAGTTCTGAGTCTGTTGTCTGGAAAGGAGAAGTAGCCCCTCATTCTGAAGCACCTTACGGGAGACGCAATGTCAGGCTCAGCCAAGATTCCACCAACGGGAATGGTGGTCAGGAACCAAACTCGGTCCAGGAGATTCCCGAGGGCCATCAGGGCTGGCGGGGAGCAGGCAGGACAGCTGTGAGTCCATGGGTACAGTGTGTCAGTGAGGCCTGTGCTTTGGTCTCAGGGTTTACTCCTTTGAAGGTCTTTTCAGGTGATGCCTTATGTCTGTAGTTGGCACTTTAGAAGATGAAGTACAACTTGTTCAAAGTCACTTATAACAAAAACACGTCACTTATAAAGTCCTATATTGAAACCAGTTTGTAATCTGCCTGTTTGCTACAACTCAACTCAATTCAAGGGATACTAAATATGTCTCCTTCCCTGTGGGACCACCTCTCCCTCTGTGACTCGGGCCTGCAGGATGAAAGCAGTGTCAGAGAGGGCAGTACAGTTAGGACCACTGTGCCTCTGGTGGAACATGCTGGTTGGGGAAGCTTGAGAGAGTATTTTTAAATAGAAATGCACTGTCATCCCAACAGTTTGCCACACCCTGAAGAGAGAGTACACCGTGTACAGAGCCTGGAAACCAAGGGCGGCCCTGGCCAAGTTGAGGCAAGAGGTAATCTGCCCCCAGGGGAACTTTGCCTTCTCTTGGATGGGGCCCAGGGTTTTCAGTGGGAACCCTTTGGTGATGGCTAGATGGGCTTGGGAGAGTTCAGGGAAGAAGAGTGACTGGATTCCTGGGGGTCTGATTCTCTGTATAGGGCTGTACAAGCTATCTGGCCTCCATCTATCTACCAACTCATTTGTACAGAAGCTTTTATTCAGCTCTGGTGTGACCCAGCTTCAGGTTTAAGGAAGAACAAGGGCAGACCTCATGGGGCTCCCACCTAGCCAGGGGTCCACCTGCCTTGGTGACCACACCTTGCATCCATATGTTCTGGCTGGATGTGGTTATAGGTTTTCATCCACTCACATTGAAATAAACCCTAAAACCCAGGGGTACCAACATCTAGCAGAATAAATTGGATTCCAGTGCTGCCCTCTCTTCCACAACTTCCCATTTCAATCAACCCTACAGGTCTGTCATCTCTCACTTTCTCTGCTTCTGTTCCTCAAATGGGTCATCCTCCCTCCAGTCACTGGCCCTTTGCACACACTGGTCCCTTTGCCTTTCAGTGTCTTGCTAGCAGACTTGCTCTTGAGTCAGCCCCTCAATCTGTGTCTGTCTCTGTTGCTGGCCTTGAAGAAGCCACAGGGAAATGAATTCTGCCAACAGTGTGTGTGCTTTTGGAAGTGAGCCTCCCCCAGTTAGGTCTCCATGTGGGAGCTCGGCCCTGGCTCTCAGCTGACTGCGGCCAAAGGCCGCGCAGACGCCATGACTTAGTAATGCTTGTCTTACGGGCAGATGTTGTGGTGCAGCTGGGACACCTGCATCCCCATAATGGAGCGCTGGTTTGAGTCCCAGCTACTCCACTTGCAATCCAGCTCCCTGTAACGTGCCTGGGAAGCAGCAGATGATGGCTCAAGTGCTTGATTCCCCGTATTGGAGACCTGTATGGAGTTCTTGGTTCCTGGCTTCTTCCTGGCCCAACCCCAGAAGTTGCAGCCATTTGGGGAGTGAACCAGCAGATAGAAGATCTTTCTCCCTCTCTCCCTATCTCTTTGTTCCTGTACCTTTGAAATAAATAAATCTTGGGGGGAAAAAAGCAGTTGTGTTGGTTTAAACTGCTAAGTTTATTTTTTAAAAGTTACATAAGTATATTATGTTTTATATGCAGCATAGAAAACTAGTCTATTCTTTAATACCCACCTACTTGACACCTGGTCACTTCTACCATTCCCATCCCACTCAGATCCACTCAGTCACTCGGGTCTCTCTCCCTCCCCACTCTGCCGCAGCCCAACCTCCTTGCACAGGCTTTCACACCTCTGTGTGCCCCTCCTCCACATGACCCTGCAGTTATAATGGTGTGAGTGTTTAGTTAACAACTGCTTGTCCTCTGAAACACACGTCCCACGTCAGCAGCATGGCATGGTCTCTGCTTTTCCCTGGGACTAGCTCAGTGCCTGGCAAATGTGGGTACTCAGGGCCTGTCTTTCAAGTACAGAAGCAACTTTGAGGATGCTCAGGGTGAGGAGGAGTGGAGTGATAGCCGGGAGTCTGGGGTTAGAGGCTAAAGTGGTATGGGGAAAAGTTAGAGGAGATGGGTGGCCCTGGGAACTCACGCTGACTGGAGGCCCGGGACAGCTGAAGCCCAGTGTGTTTGGGACCTCCATGGTGGGGAGAAGGCCTCCACATGGCACTCACAGCAAGCCACCCCCAGGGCTTGGCAGGGTTAGCTAAAAAGAGTCCATTTTACCCCATAAATATATTGTGAGAGGCAGGTGTTTGGCCAAGCAGTTAAGATGCCCAGTTAAGATACCTGTGGCCCGCATCAGAATGCTGGGCTCAACTCCTGGTTCCAGTTCCTGATTATAGCTTCCCACTAATGCAGACCCTGGGAGGCAGCAGGTGATGGCTCAAGTACTTGGATCCCTGCCACCCATGCGAGAGAGCTGCATTGAGTTCCTGCATCCTAGCTTTGACCTGGCCTAGGGCTAGCCATTGTGAGTGTGTAGTGAGTGACCCAGTGGGCAGGAGCTTTCTCTGTCCATCTCTCTCGTTCTGTTTCTCAAATGAGTAAATATGAGTTAAAAAGAAGATTGAAGGTGTTTCGCGTTCATCCCGTGTTCTCTTTCTCTACCTGGCCCTTTCCTGCCACCTCCAACTTGTTGACATAGAAGTTTAAGCAGGCCCAAGTCTCAGTAGCCTAAAGCATAAAGGGTCTTAGGCCCTTGCCAACTGTAACCATGGTTCCTTCCTTTCCTTCTGGCAAGGCTTCCTAAGACACCTGTCTGTACCTGTCCATCACTTTCTCATTCACCCTCAGTCACTGAAGTTTTCACCTCAACTTGGGACCCAGCCAGTACACAGAAACTGCTTTGATGTCAGGTCTAGTGGACGCTTTCTGGCTCTCGTCTGACTGCTTGCTTTTTCTATTTCTTTTTTTTTTTTTAAAGATTTATTTATGTATTTGAAAGGCAAACTTTCAGAGAGAGAGAGAGACAATGTTCCATCCACTGGTTTGCTCCTCAAATGGCCACAAGGGCCAGACCTCAGCCAGAAACCAGAAACTCCATCTGGGTCTCCCACGTGGGTGCAGGGGCCCAAGCACTTGGGTCATCCTCTGCTGCTGTCCCAGGTGCATTAGCAGCGAGCTGGATCAGAAGTGGAGCAGCCAGGGCTCAAACCTATTGTTCTTATGGGATGCTCATATTGCAGGTGGCAGCTCAATTCGCTGTGCTCCAACACTGGCCCCTGACTGTTCTCTTTTGCTGACCCTTTCTCCTCCCTTGAGTGTCTGGGCCCATCTTCTGCTTCTCTTCATTCCTTGCTGTCTCTCCTTTCTGTCTTCCCCCATGGTCTACTACCCTGCTGTCCCTCAGGAAATGCTGATGTTCTGCTCCTGCCATTGACTCCCAGATCTGTGGCTTCAGCCCAGACCACCCACTAGGCTCCTGACGGGGGTCCCTAAGTGCAGCCCAGCTGCCCTTCAAGCACACCCAGCTGCACGTCTCCCACCTCCAACCTGCCTCCTTCCCTTGGCTCCAGACGCACCCACGGCACGCCAATTCTTCTCATCATCCCAGTGACCAAAAACTGATGTTCGATTTCCATTTCTCTTTAGTAGTATTCTTCATATAAAATTAGTCATAGTGGCTCATTTTTTAAAAAAAAATTTATTTACTTTTTTGAGAGGTAGAGTTACAGAGAGAGGGTGAGACAGAAAGGTCTTCCATCTGCTGGTTCACTCCCCCAGTGACTCTGGCCACAACAACCAGAGCTGGATTGGAAGAGGAGCAGCCAGGACACGAACTGGCGCCCATATGGGATGTCGGCACTGCAGGTAGGGGCTTAGCCCACTAGGCCACAGCGCCAGCCCCACACAGTGGCCTATCGTTTCTTCCTCTTAAGTATTCACAATATTATTGATTGATTTTTTTATTAAATATTTATTTTATTTATTTGAAAGACAGTGTTATAGAGAGAAGTAGAGCCAGAGAGAGAGAAAGGTCTTCCATCTGTTGGTTCACTCCTTAGATGGTTGCAATGGCCAGAGCTGAGCTGATCCGAAGCCAGAAGCTTCTTCCAGGTCTCCCACGCAGGTGCAGGGGCCCAAGGACTTGGGCCATCCTCCACTGCTTTTCCTTCCATCGTATGAGCTGACCCATATCTTCCAGCAATAGCTAAGCTGGGCTGACCTGAAGTCAGGAGCCAAGAGCTTCTTCATGTAGTTTGCAGGGGTCTAAGTACTTGGACCATCTTCTGTTGCTTTCCTAGGCCATAGCAGAGAGCTGGATCAGAAGTGGAGCAGTGGGGGACTCCAACTGGTGCCCATATGGGATGCCGGCCTGGCCAGGGCTTTAACCCACTGCTCCACAGCACTGGCCCTGATTGATTAGACTTTTAAGTTGAAAGGCGGAGAGGCAGAGAAAAGCATTCCATCTGCTAATTCACTCCCTAAATGCTCACAACAGCCAGGCGGAAAACCCTCTTTGTGTTACTCTCCCTTACGAACAAATGGTTAAGTAAATATTGTTTTTTAAAACCAAAGATTTCTGGGCTGGCGCCCTGGCTCAACAGGCTAATCCTCCGCCTTGCGGCGCCAACACACAGGGTTCTAGGGCACCAGATTCTGTCCCGGTTGCCCCTCTTCCAGGCCAGCCCTCTGCTGTGGCCCGGGAGTGCAGTGGAGGATGGCCCAGGTGCTTGGGCCTTGCACCCCATGGGGAGACCAGGAAAAGCACCTGGCTCCTGCCATCGGACAAGCGCGGTGCGCCGGCCGCAGCGCACTGGCCATGGCGGCCATTGGAGGGTGAACCAACGGCAAAGGAAGACCTTTCTCTCTGTCTCTCTCTCTCACTGTCCACTCTGCCTGTAAAAAAAAAAAAAAAAAAGCAAAAAAAAACCAAAGATTTCTATATTAAGACAGATTTCTAGGGTGGCCTAGATGATTTTTAAGCTGTATCTGGTATCAGAGTGCCTGGATTTAGGCACCATTCAGCTTCCCATTCCAGCTCAATGTTGATCTGCAATCTGGAAAACAGCAGGCAGTGGCTCAGGTGATGGGCCCTGCCACCCACATGGGAGACCTGGATTGAGTTCTGTGTTCTGGCTTCTGCTGGGCCCAACCCTATGGTGGTGGGCATTTGGGGAATGAACAAGCAGATGGAAACGTGTGTGTGTGTGTGTGTGTGTGTGTGTCCTTCTGTCTCTCTGCCTCCCAAATAAATTTTGAAAATATGTTTCTAGACTTTCTTGAAAAATTAAATTTAGCCACTGTTGGCAGAATGCAGCAGGGAGCTTATTTCCAGGCAGCCCATCAGTTGGGCCATTCTTTAGGGTCTTCACCGCCTGCTTCATTTATAGGACTGCCTGGACTCTGAGTTTGTCATACCTGAGCCATTCAGACTGATTTTTTTTCATTCAGGCTTTGATTTTTTTTTTTTTTTTTCCCAGCTATTGTGTTTGGACAATAGGGAAACTCCAAGTGATCCTTGCAGCTCCACCTTCCCTGGTCTCCATGGGGAGGAGCACTGCTGAGCACAGTGCCTTTTGCTTCTCTTCCTACTGCCTTTGCCCTTCCAAACATCTTCCTGTCCTGGACACTTCTCTGGCTCAGTCCTGAGCTCTCCCTGAGGCCCTGTCCCTTCCAATCCTGGGTTTCTTCAAAGTCCAGGCTTCTAGGCGTCTCAGTAAAGTGTGTGTGCCTGTGTCTTGTCACTGCTCTGGCGGTTTGTGTGACTTTCAGAATAAGATGTCAGACGATAGGACACATGTGTAGTGTAGTGGTTAAGATGCTTTTTCTCTCTCTCACTCCATCTCAAATAAATAAATACAATTTTTAAAAGTATATGAGTGGGATGTTCTTTTTCCTTTTAAATATACATTGGCCTTTTCAATTGTTTTCCACAAGCTTTTTTATTTTATTTTAAAATATTTATTTATTTTTAATTTTTTGACAGGCAGAGTAGACAGTGAGAGAGAGAGACAGAGAGAAAGGTCTTCCTTTGCCATTGGTTCACCCTCTAATGGCCGCCGTGGCTGGCGCATGCGCTGATCCGATGGCAGGAGCCAGGTGCTTCTCCTGGTCTCCCACGGGGTGCAGGGCTGCACTTCCTGGCCACAGCATAGAGCTGGCCTGGAAGAGGGGCAACCGGGACAGAATCCGGCGCCCCAACCAGGACTAGAACCTGGTGTGCCGGCGCCACAAGGCGGAGGATTAGCCTAGTGAGCCATGGCGCTGGCCTAAATATTTATTTACTTATTTAAAAGGCAGAATTACAGAGAGGCAGAGAGAGGGAGAGAGAGGTCTTCCGTCCATTGGTTCACTCCCCAGATAGCCGCAATGGCTGGAACTGCGCCAATCCAAAGCCAAGAGCCAGGAGCAGCTTCCTGGTCTCCCACGAGGGTGCAGAGGCCCAAGGACTTGGGCCATCTTCTGCTGCTTTCCTAGGCCACAGCAGAAAGCTGGATTGGAAGTGGAGCAGCCGGGACTCAAACTGGCACCTACATGGGATTCTGGCACCGCAGGTGGCGGCTTTACTACCTAAGCTACAGTGCCAGCCCCATGAGCTTTTTATTTTTTAAAGATTTAAAAATTTGCCGGCGGCCGGCGCCGTGGCTCAACAGGCTAATCCTCCACCTTGCGGCGCCGGCACACCGGGTTCTAGTCCCTGTTGGGGTGCCGGATTCTGTCCCGGTTGCCCCTCTTCCAGGCCAGCTCTCTGCTGTGGCCTGGGAGTGCAGTGGAGGATGGCCCAAGTGCTTGGGCCCTGCACCCCATGGGAGACCAGGAGAAGCACCTGGCTCCTGCCATCGGATGAGCGCGGTGTGCTGGCCGCAGCACACCGGCCGCGGTGGCCATTGGAGGGTGAACCAACGGCAAAGGAAGACCTTTCTCTCTATCTCTCTCTCTCTCACTGTCCACTCTGCCTGTCAAAAAAAAAAAAAAAAAGATTTAAAATTTTTATTTGAAAGGCAGAGTTACAGAGAGAGATGGATAGACAGAGAGAAAAGTCTTCCATCTGTTGGTTCTCTCCCCAAATGGCTGCAATGGCCAGAGCTGGGCCAGACCAAAGTAAGGAGCCAGGAGCTGGGGCCGGCACTATAACGCCCTTGCCTGAAGTGCCAGCATCCCATATGGGCACTGGTTCTAGTCCCGGCTGCCCCACTTCCCATCTAGCTCTCTGCTATGGCCTGGAAAAGCAGTAGAAGATGGCCCAAGTCCTTGGGCCCCTGCACCCACATGGGAGACCTAGAAGAAGCTTCTGGCTCCTGGCTTTGGATCAGCACAGCTTCGGCTGTTGCGGCCAATTGGGGAGTGAACCAGTGGATGGAAGACCTCTCTCTCTCTCTCTCTCTCTCTCTCTCTCTCTCTTTCTCCTCTCTCCGTGTAACTCTTTCAAATAAATAAATAAATCTTAAAAAAAAATAGGAGCCAGGAGCTTTGTCTGGGTCTCCCACATGGGAGGGAGGAACCCAAGCACCTGGGGACATCTTCCTTTACTACTTTCCCAGGTGCATTAGCAGAGGCTGGACCAGAAGGAAGTGGAGTACCTAGGACTTGAACTGGTACCCATATGGGATGGTGGTGCTGTAGGCGGAGGCTTAACCTGCTATGCCACAATATCAGCCCCAGGATGTTCTTTTATTAAAGAATATTTATTTACCAGGGAGAGAGAGAGAGAGAGAGAGAGAGAGAGAGAGTTATGAGAGAGTTATTTTCCATGTATTGGTTCACTCCTCAAATGCCCACAACAGCAGAGACTGGGCCAGGCCAAACCCAGGAACCTGTATCTCCATCCGAGTCTTCCACATATGTGGCAGGGACCTATGCACCTGAGCCATCCCCTGCTGCCTCCCCAGGTACACATTGGCAGGAAGCTGGATTGGGAGACTCAGTCCGAAGTGTTCCAATATGGGATGTGGTATTCCAAGCGGAGGGTTAACCTGCTGTGCCACAACACCCATCTTATGTTCTTAGATAGGGTTCTGAAGCTCCCCCTAACAGATGCAGGTCAACTAAAGATAGTTAGGGAGCCCCTTGCCCCTTAGAAATGCCTCCAGCTTGGGCCGATGCTGTCGTCTAACGGGTAAAGCTGCTGCCTGCAGGGCCGGCATCCCATATGGGCACCAGTTCCAGTCCGGGCTGCTCTACTTCTGCTCCAGCTCTTTGCTATGGCCTGGGAAAGCAGTAGAAGATGGCCCAAGTCCTTGAGCCCCTGCACCTGCGTGGATGACTCGGAAGAAGCTCCTGGCTCCTGGCTTTGGATCGGTGTGGCTCAAGCCATTGTGGCCAATTGGGGAGTAAACCAGCGGATGGAAGATCTCTCTCTCTCCGCCTCTCCTTCTCTCTGTGTAACTCTGCCTTTCAAATAAATAAATATGTCTTAAAAAAAGAAAGAAAGAAAGAAAGAAAGAAAGAAAGAAAGAAAGAAAGAAAGAAAGAAAGAAAGAAAGAAAGAAAGAATTGCCTCCAGCTGCAGATAACAGGAAATCTTTCGGTAGTTTGAATCAAAGCCACGTAACAAGATGTCCGGAGTTTTGAGACTGCTGGGATTGGCCGAGTGCCTCTTTCTCCTGGTCACGGGAAGGCAGCTGAGGTTGCACCTGTCCCTTCCACAGTCAAGGCAGGAAGAAAGTCATCCTATGCTATCAGTAACCGAACCACTGGCCCGGAAGGAAGTCCTCAGCTGACTTGCTTCTATTTCATTGGTGTTATGGGTCACACTGTGTACTGTCCACCCATTCCCACCCTAGTGAAGTCCCTAATAAAGCTGGTGTGCCACTGTACCTGCAGACTAGCTGGCTTCCAGCCCTGTCGTGGCAACAGTCCTTCCCCAGACATATCTTACAGAAGCTCTAGTTGTCAGTCACAAAGCACACCTGTCTGGCAGTTTCTTACCAGGACCCAGAAGCTGGGGGGTGGAGCTAGACTGAGGTGAGCAGGGCAGCTGAGTGCAAACAAAGCTTAAGGAAGCACTTGATTTCGGGCTCCTGCAAGTGAGAGTTAGCACCCACAAGTGAGAGCCTCTTTAAATGTTGCTCCCTGGGAGCCTCTGGTACCTTTTACGGTTCCAGCCCTGTGAGGCCCTGGAGTTCTCCTTAAAGTAGGCTTGTTCTTTGACCCAACTGCCAGTGGGAAGATTTCCCTGCTAGGACTTCTTCCTGTGGAAATGAGCAAGCAGGTTGCTAAACCATTTATACAAAATTATAGTTTTGTATAGCAATAGTTACCTCTGGAAGGCAGGGCTCCAGGGGACATCTTCCTACTGTCTTTTTCACCAGTGACATTTCTGTGGCTGGGTGGAAACATTACTTTAAACCTCTTTGTTAAGTGTCCCTCTTTTCCAAGAGTGACCCAGCATGCTGGGACGAAGCTGCAGGGCCCAGACCCTTCCGATTTCCGTGGACAGGCAGGGACAAGCCAGTTGGGGGTGCTGTCTTCCCTGATGGCATATGGCAGGGGATGTGCTGACCTAAAGGCCCTCTGGGTACTGCTGGGTGGACACCCACTCTACTTCTACAGACTCTCTTGCCGATTATTCCCATTCAACACCCCTGAAGACAGTATTTGACAGACAGGATCCGAATCCTGACTTGCCCATGTCCAAACCACACGACTTTGGGCAAGTCTTGTAGCATCTGTGCTCAGGTTTCCACATCCCTAAAGTGGAAATAACACTAGTTACCTCACAGGGTGCATGGTGTTCTGAGCCAAGCAAGAAAATATTTGTAAAGTGAGGGTCGCAGGGTGATTCAACTAGAGGTAGGTGTCGGGGTTGCCACGGCCACCTGGGTTCTCTCTCATCTCACACTTGATGTCCGACTTGCTGATCACTCCCCTTCCCCATGGTGCCACCAGGGAAAGGCTCAGGCCAAAAGCCAGGGTGGGGTCCTCCTCCCTCCCTCTTTCAGTCTCCAAGTCGGATCTGCTGCAAAGCCGTCATGTTTGTCCCACATGTTTCTGTCTCCTGTGCCATCTTCTCTCCCTGAAACATGGGGAGCATCTCCCCATTGTTCTTCCCATGCCCTTTTGGCCCCCTCCCATCCTGCTCCTCGTTGCTGTCAGAGAGAGCTTCAACATCAATCGGGTCTTGTCATTCCTCTGTTCAGAGCCTTTCCTGCTACAGTTGCACTGAGATTCCACAAGGTTGCCAAGCACAGTCCATCTGACCCCGCCCACCCCACCTTTCTCATCCTGCACCTGCTGGACGATTCTTGCTGTACCCCAGCCTCAAGACCTTCTGTCCACTCCTTGCAGTCACCAGGGCTTGTGAGCTTCAGCGGCTTTACATTTTTTTCCAAACATGTACTGCTTTCTTTTTTAAAAAATCTTTTATTTATTTATTTTCATTTTTATCTGAGAGTGAGAGAAAGAGAAAGGGAGGGGGGGGAGTATATTCCATCTGCTAGTTCACTCCCCAAATGCCCACTACAGCCAGATTTAGGCCAGGCTGAAACTAGGAGCTAGGAATTCTATCTGGACTCCCAGGGGCTGGCAGGGACAGCCATCGTTGAGCCGTCGTCTGCTGCCTCCAGGATGCACATTAGCAGGAAGCTGGAACTGGGAGCAGAATGGGGACTTGAACCCAGGCACTCTGGTGTGGAAGGGGGGCCTCATCTGCCCCTTCAAGAGCCTTGAACGTTCCCTTTCATCTGCCGGGCCACTTGCCTTCCTTTCTTGTCCTGGTTCAGTCATGCTTTTCTTTAGGTCTCAGCCTGAGTACACTTTCCATAAAGGGTGCTCTCCTCATCCCTGACCTAAACCAGCCCTTTCACATCCACAAGGAGTGAGGAGCACAGCTCCCAGCAGTCAGGAGGGGTCGCTGAAGGAGGGAGCCCAGGGCTGTGAAGGGGAAAATGCTCTGGCCTGGTCAGGGGAGGCATTGGGATGGGAAGGTTTTGATTGGTTAATTGATGAGGGTTAAGTCTCCAATCACAGAAGTCCTTCGCAGAAGCCACCTGCTGGACTTTCCCTGGGTGCTCCTGGAAACATCTCCAGATGGTGGGGAGGACTGCTGGTCCCTGGCTACCTCACTCAGGGGTCTACCCTGTCTACGGTCACTCAGAGGTAACTGATCATAAAATGTGTGGTATTCACGGACTGTTGTCATAGTAAAGTTCTATCTCTTTACAACATGTGTAGAAACTTTCATCAGGGATGCTGTAAGACATTTGAGCTTACTTGGTCTCATTGTTTTCCAAGGCACGAGGTAATTTAACTCAGAACTTGCTGGGAGCCCATTAGCACACAGATTCCAGGGATGGGCGGTGGAGAGATGAGATCAACCTCCCTCCCTCCCTCCCTCCCTCCCTCTCCCCCCTCCCTCCTTGCCCTCCTTCCTTCTTCCCTTCCTTCCTTGCCTTTCCTCGTCTTTCTTCTTCCTTCCTCCTCTCTCTCCCTCCCTTCTTTCTTCTTGCCTTCATTTCTTTTCTTTCTCTCTCAACTAAATTAAGAAACAAACAAACAAACAACAATATCAACATGCAGACTATTGAATCCTGTTCATAGAGATTCTGGTCCTCCAGGCCTAAGTTGCTGTCCAGAACTCAGGATTTGTTTAAAAGGCTTTGTCTTGAGGAGTGCCTGTGTTAGAGGAGCAGGATTTCAGTGCGGAGCCCCTGGATCCACATTCCATGTCAACTGTCACGGCAGAGGTGCTCAGCTCTTCCAGTGCAAGCCAGTCTGCAATGTCCTTTGTTAACCTTTAAGGAGGAGTCTGAGTGCGGAAAAGCTTTCGTTTGCATGAAAATGAAGTGAGTCTGCTTGTGACTTCTTTAATGGATCTCTTCTGCCTCAAGGCAAACAAGGATTATTATATATGA
The DNA here is from genome assembly GCA_949820135.1 of Sylvilagus floridanus. Lineage (NCBI taxonomy): Eukaryota > Metazoa > Chordata > Mammalia > Lagomorpha > Leporidae > Sylvilagus > Sylvilagus floridanus. The sequence continues at coordinate 22,715,161 of OX463235.1, forward strand.
AAATCTTTTGTGTATCTTCCTCTGGCTTCTGGGTTCCCCAGGAGTCTTTCTGCAGTTAAACAGCTGATGTCTAGATCTTACAATCATGCAAAGCCTCCCTGTCCGTGCTGCGCCATCCACGTGCTCTTCCTAGAGAGTTCCCCTTCACCTCTGCTAGTGTGTGAGCCACTTGACCCTGCATGGCAACAGGCCAGCTTGCTCCAGGAGCCACAGTAAACTCTACGTTCCCTACGAGGTTGGCTCTCCACGTCAGCAGGCTGTTGGCTTGGGAGCCTGGGCCTGGCAGATTGTGGCCTTGCCCTGTGTGGTCTCTCACCACCCAGGAGGCCAGCCCAGCAGATAGGTAAGTCCCAAAGCCTCCTATAGGCTGTTACCTCTCAGCCAAAGGCCAGCCCCACTATTATCCTTATAGTTTCTTTTGTTTTTTAATTTTTCATTATTTATTTGAGATGCAGAGAGATAATGTTTCCATGTGCTGGTTTGTTCCCCACATGGCCACAACAGGCAGGGATGGGCCAGGCTGAAGATGGGAACTGGGAACTCAATCTAGGTCTCCCACATGAGTGGCTGGAACTCAACCAGTTGGGCCATCACCTGCTGCCTTGACAGAAACTAGGAAATTAGGAGTGGAGCTACAACTCAAACTCAGGCATTTTGATATGGGATGAAGGTGTCCCAAGTACTAGCCAAATGCCCATCTCTTTATAGTTTCATTTTCAAAAGTTAAATTTTAAAATGGACCTGGGCAAGGAGCAATATAAGAAGAAAGTACAATCTATGATCTTTGAAATCCAATGAACTTAGCCACATTGTTCTTATTTTCCTCATATCACCATGGGCTGTTGACAGACCCTTCAATTTATGGCACCATCGTCCGCGTCAGCATTCCACCAGCAGATGGAAACTTGGAGGCTTTGGGACTTACCTATCTGCTGGGCTGGCCTCCTGGGTGGTGAGAGACCACACAGGGCAAGGCCACAATCTGCCAGGCCCAGGCTCCCAGGCCAATAATCTGCCCACATGGAGCAGGAGGACTAAGGGCCCCACAGACTAACGCACTTGTGCTCGTTTGTTGTACAGCAAAAGGAAACTGCAACAACAGTAAACCAAGCCCCGGATCCTCTTCCTGGCACCAGCAGTGCTCACAATCAGCTCGACGCACCTTTCCACCGGCTTCCCACTGCCTCCTTATCCCCGAGCTGCAGCCGAATGTGAACCTCGGTGTCCCTGGCAATGTGTCATGCCTCCTTCCTTTTGAGCCTTTGCTCGGCCAGGCCCTCCTCCAGGAATCTTCTCTCCCCTACTGCTTTCTCATCCTCTCCTCCTTCTGGTTGGAAGTCCGTCCATCTTTTCAGACTTACTCCAATATCACCGTTTCCTACCGTTAGTGCATATATCAGCAGCAGTCCTTGAATGCCCTTCCTTGGCCTGTCTATCTTCAGGGTTGGAGCTGCATGCCCCTCTCAAACCTTTTTTTTTTTTTTTTAAAGATTTATTTTATTTATTTGAAAGACAGAGTTACAGAGAGGTAGAGACACAGAGAGAGAGGTCTTCCATCCACTGGTTTACTCCCCAGATGGCCGCAACAGTTGGAGCCACGCTGATCCAAAGCCAGGAACCAGGAGCTTCCTCTGGGTCTCCCATGTGGGTGCAGGGCCCAAGGACTTGGGCCATCTTCTACTGCTTTCCCAGGCCATAGCAGAGAGCTGGATTGGAGGAGGAGCGGTCGGGACTAGAACCGGCACCCATATTGGATGCTGGTACTTCAGGCCAGGGCGTTAACCTGCTGTGCCACAGCGCTGGCCCTACAAACCTCTTTCAATCATTTTGAGCAAACCCCAGGTGCTGGTGTGTCTTTACCATTTCCCCAACACTTGCTGTACTCCTTATACAATAAAGAGCTTCAGGCCCTTTATGACAGGGCAGTCATTTGTTTGATAACATTGTGTCGTTATATTTACTTATTTTTTTTAAGTCTTATTTTTTTGAGAGGCAGGGTTATAGACAGAGAAAGGTAGAGAGAGAAAGGTTCACTCCCCAAATGGCTGCAATGGCAGAACTGAGCTTCTTCCTGGTCTCTGATGTGGCTCATCCTCGCTTTCCCAGGTGTATTAGCAGGGAGCTGCATTGGAAATGGAGCAGCCGGAACTTAAAATGGTGCCCATATGGGATGTTGGTGCCATAGGCAGAGGCTTAACCTTTGTATATCACAGTGCCAGCTCCCATTATATTTACTTTTAAGTTTACTTTCTATCTATCACAAGTGATACTAGTTTCCATTTGTGGTAAGACATAAAGTTTCTTTCTTTATTTAAAGATTGATTTATTTATTTGAAAGGCAGAGTTACAAAGAGGCAGAGGCAGAGAGAGAGAGGTCTTCTATTCACTGGTTCACTCCCCCAGATGGCTGCAATGGCCAGAGCTGAGCCAATCTGAAACCAGAAGTCAGGAGCTTCTTCTAAGTCTTCCACGCAGGAGCAGGGGCCCAAGGACTTGGGCCATCTTGTACTGCTATCCCAGGCCATAGCAGGGAGCTGGATGGGAAGAGGAGCAGCTGGGACCCAAACTGGCACCCAAATGGGATGCCAGCACTGCAGGTGGTGGCTCTTACCCACTATACCACAGTGCCAGCCTCAAAGTTTCTTATTTAAAATAAACATTCTGGGGCAGATGTCATGGCCTAGCAGGTTACGTCACTCCTTGGGATGCTTGCATCCCATATTGGAGTGATGATTCAAATTCTGTCTCCTCTACTTCCTATTCAGCTTGTTGCTAATGCACCTGGGAGGCAGCAGGTGATGGCCCAAGTAATTGGGTCCTTGCCAGCCATGTGGGAGACACAGACTGAGATCTGAGCTCCTGACTTTGGCCTGGTCCAGCCCTGGCTGTTGTGGGCATTTGAGGAGTGAAGTGGTGGATGGAATATCTTCCTCTTCTTTGTCTCTCCCTATCTCTGTGTCACCTTGTCTTTCAAATAAACAAATAAATCTTTAAAAAAAGGGCCAGCGCTGTGGCACATTGGGTTAAAGTCCTGGCCTGAAGCGCCGGCATTCCATATGGGTGCCAGTTCTAGTCCTGGTTGCTCCTCTTCCAATCCAGCTATCTGCTATACCCTGGGAAAGCAATAGAAGATGGCCCAAGTCCTTGGGCCCCTGTACTCGCATGGGAGACCCTGAAGAAGCTCCTGGTTCCTGGCTTTGGATCGGCATGGCTCTGGCCGTTGTGACCATCTGAGGAGTAAACCAGTGGATGGAAGATCTCTCTCTCTCTCTGTGTCTCTACCTCTCTCTGTAACTGTCTTTCAAATAAATAAAATAAATCTTTTTTAAAAAATGGAGCCAGCACTGGCACATAGGTAAAGCCACAACCAATAGTGCTGGTATCCCATATAAGTGCCAGTTCCAGTTCCTGCTTCTCTACTTCTGATCTAGCTCTTTGCCAATGGCCTGGGAAAAATCAGTGGAAGATGGCCTGAGTGTTTGGGCCTCTGCCACCCACGTGGGAGACCTGAATGAAGCTCCTGACTCCTGGCTTCAACTTGGTCCAGCCCTTGCCATTGTAGCTATCTGGGGAGCAGACCAGCAGAGGGAAGACCTCTCTCTCTCTCTCTGTCTGTCTCCCCCTTGCTCTTTGTAACTCTGACTTTCAAATAAATAAATCTTTTTTAAAAATTAAAAGTTTAAAAGTGAGTCAATTTAAAGGGAAAAGTAAGCAAAATAATAATAATAATATAACCTGCTGGTATACCCTCTCTGCCTGAGAAAAAGAGATCTAGTTTGCATGATGCTGATTTCCACAGGGTAAATTCTCCGACTTCGCCCATCGCAAGTGAGCACCTTGATGACCACAGAGCGAGCAAGCTCCTGAGCCTGTGTCAGTGCCTCAAGCTCACCACTGGGTGGGGCTCTCACATACCCCAAACCAGGAAGGCGGCCTGGCCCAGGCTCCCGCTGGAGAGATTTCCATGTGAATGTCATTTCCCATGGCCCCAAGAGCAGCATACTGACAGCTTCTTGTTCACAAATGCAAGCCCTGTGATTCTTGGTGGGAGGCTGGTGTAGGGCAACTTGCACCAGGTGGAACCTTCTGGAAGAGGGGCTGTGTGAACTGCTCTTCAGCCTTAGGATGGCAGTGCCTCAGGTCTCTGGCTGCCAGTCTCTCAGCTCCAGATAGAGGCGCAGCCCCAGATGGAGGACCCAGGTGGGTGTGGAATGATGGATGGGGGTCTCTGACTCACGCAAGTTGCTGGGACTTCCCACGTCACTTCCTGCAAATGTCCTTTTCCCTTAAGAGGTTTGAGACATAGGATTATAAGGACAACAGGACAGCAAAGGAGAAAGGTAAGGTCTTTATTAGCTTGCATGCGTTAATCTGTGGTTCCTGTAATAAAGTACGACCAACTGGGTGGCATAGCCACAGAAAGCCTCCATCCAGAAACCCAGACTCAGGGCGGTGACCAGCAGCGTGGCCCCTCCTGAGTGCTGAGGGGACAGGAAGTGTTTCCTGCCTCTCTCCCTGGCTCTGAGTCTCCTCACTTTGCCTTCCCTCTGTGCCTGCAAATCTCCCACAGAAAAGGACAGCAGTCAAGTTGGATTAGGGGCCACCCTAATGACCTCAGTTGTAACTTGATTCCCTCTGTAAAGACCTCCTCTCCAAATGAGGTCACATTTTGAGGTGCTCAGAGATAGGACTACAATGCTAAATCAGGGGGTGTCATTTCTAAGTTTTGGGGTGGTTTATTATGCAAGAAAATCTGATTAACACAATTGATATTGGAGACGGGTGTTCGCACATGCTTGTCTTTGTACAAGAATTCAGACAAGAGCCAGAGAGCAGTGATAGGCAAGGCACCGAAGTTTAATGAAGAGAAATGCACCTGATAAACCAGGCGAGTGCCTCAGCAAAGAATTGAGTGCCCAGTCCCTTTTGGGCTAGAGATTTTATGGACGTGAGTATGGGTCCCCCATTTCTCCTCCCCCCTCCCTCTTCTGGAAGATGTGGGTGGGGATCTTTTGGACATGCAATTCCCAGAAATCCTTTCAGGATTTTTAGTAGTGCATCTTTTTTTTTTTTTTTTTTTTTTTTTTTTTTTTTTTTTGAGACAGCCGGACGGCGGCTTTATTATGGAGCCTGGATGACATAGGACTTAGGAGTCGGCATTGGGGCCCTTCTTCTTGCCAAAGGTGGGCACCACGTTGACGAAGCGCCGGTTGTACTGCATCTACCGCTTGGCGTGGCCCATCATCTTCTTCTTCTTCTCCTGCTTGGCCACCTTGGGAGTCTGACCTCTCACTTTGCTGGCGCGGGCCAGGGAGTCGTGGACTTGACCTCCGAGCATGCGCCCAGCCACTTCCAGGGTGCTCAGGGCCTCCATGCCGCACTGGCCCAGGGTGGCCTCATCCTCCAGGGGCGTCCCCGCTAAGAGCACCACTTGGTCCTCGGGGGCGATACCCTCCAGCGAGGCTACGTGAGCCTTGATCTGGGCGACCATCTCCCGGCTGGTCACCCCGAGGGTGTGGAGCTCCTGCGAGCAAACGAGCAGCTGCACGTTTGCGGCTGAGCTGTGGTCCCTACTTGCCGCTAGCACAAAGATGGAGTCGAGAAAGAGGAAGAAGCGAGGGCGTGCACCCACTCCTGGCCTGTGGCGGGCTACATCACTTATTAGTGCATCTTTATCAGACCTAATAGCCCCATTGGTGAAGGACAGGAGGGATCTCCCAGAGCTGCCACCAGGGAGAGGCCTGAACCCAACTAGCAGAGTTGTAGAACCAGAGCAGTCACTTTAGGGAAAATTGCCTTGTTCCATCACAAAGAAATTCATTTTTCTTAAAAAAAATCCTATTTTCTTTCCATTTTTCATAAAAAAAATTCCTAGGGCCAGCACTGTGGTACAGCAGGTTAAGCCTGCAGTGCCAGTATCCCACACAGGCGCTGGTTCAAGTCTTGACTGCTCCATTTCAGACCCAGCTTCCTGCTAATGGCCTGGGACAGCAGTGGAAGATGGCTCAAGTATTTGGGCCCCTGCACCCATGTGGGAGACCTGGAAGAAGCTCCTGGTTTCAGATTGTCCCAGCTCCAGCTTTTGCAGCCATTTGGAGAGTGAACCAGCGGATGGAAGCTCTCTCTCTGTGTCTCCCTCTTTCTCTCTCTCTGCAATGCTGCCTTTCAAATAAATAAATAAGTCTTTTAAAAAAATATTAAGGCTGGTGCTGTGGCATAGCGGGTAAAGCCACCACCTGCAGTGCCAGCATCCCATATAAGCAACAGTTCTAGACTCCACTACTCCACTTCTGATCCAGCTCCCTGCTATGTCCTGGGAAAGCAGTAGAAGATGGCCCAAGTCCTTGGGCCCCTGCACCCATGTGGGAGACCTGGAAGAAGCTCCTGGCTTCAGATGGCTCAGCTCCGGCCATTTTGGCCATATGGGGAGTAAGCTAGTGCATGGAAGACTCTCTCTCTCTCTCTCTCTCTCTTTGCCTCTCTGCCTGTCCCTCTGTAACTCTGCCTTTCAAATAAATAAATCTTTATTAAAAATGAAAAATATGGGGCCGACTCTAGGTGCAGTAGTTTAATCCCCTGCCTGTGATGCCAGCATCTCATATGGGCACTGGTTCTAGTCCTGGCCGCCCCTCTTCCAACCCAGTTCTCTGCTATGGCCTGGGAAAGCAGTGGAGGATGGCCCAGGTGCTTGAGCCCCTGCACCCACGTAAGAGACCAGGAAGAAGCACCTGGCTCCTGGCTTTGGATCGGCCATCTGGGGAGTGAACCAGCGGAAGGAAGACCTTTTACTCTGTCTCTACCTCTCACTGTCTGTAACTCTACCTGTCAAATAAATAAATAAAATCTTTTAAAAAATGAAAAATATTAAAATTCCCATTTACTTTGGCCCCTTTTATACACATATGCTAATGTCCACCTAGCTACCTAATTTAGTCACTAACTACTGACCAAGTAGGTCCTCTCAGGAGCAGCAGATGCACAGACCTAGCTCAGTGATGGGTGTAATGCAGGGAGTGCTCTGGAGAAGGGAACACAGTAGGAACAGAAAAGGCGGCGTTGGAGCTGGGGCTGGGGGAGTCTGGTCCACCTGGAGTTGGAGGGCTTCTGAGGGAGGGGAATGAGTGAGGTAATGAGCCCCGCTGGGGCCATCAGTCAGGGGCACTTACTGAGCCTGTTGTGGGTGGCTCAGGTCTGCACATTCGAGGGAATGGCAGGGGAGAGAAGCTGCACAGGCGGAAGTCGCCCAGATGTGTAAGACTGGTTGAAGGGAATCAGAAGTAGCAGTGTCTGCTTCATCAGAGCACCAAGCGTCTTGGCTTGGGTAGAGTGTGGCTCGGCTCATTTCTCTCTGGTGCTTCTGGCAGTGGTGATGAGGTTGTGAGAGGCCCCCATAGTTTTCCTGGGGAGCCACAGGGGCTCAAACATGTAGCTGTTCATATGTCCTTTTGATGGTCGCCCCTGGAGGGCAGGCTCTGTGTTTCATCTCAGTACACCCTGAGACACAATGCTTTGCACCTACTTGGCATCCAATTCCATTTATTTTTTTTTTCCCTCTCTGTAGTATTTGAGAGGGGCAGGGGGAGAAAGCCTATCCACTGGTTCACTCCCCAAATACTCACAAGCAGACTGACGCTTAGAGCTGGGAACACAATCCAGAACTCCCACAAAGCTGGCAGGACCTCAGTTCCTTCAGCCATCACCTCTGCCTCCCAGGGGGCACCTTAGCAGGAAGCGAAGAGGCAGGAGGTGGAGGTGGATATCGAACCCGGGTACTCTGAGGTGGGATGTGTGCATCTTAACTGCGGGGCCAAACCCCTGCCCTGGCATTCGGTTTTCAGACTCACTTTGTGGATACTTCCCACACCACCCCTTTTGCCTGACATTTGCTTTGTGGGGCTACTGTAAGATTTTAAGCCACACTAAGTGACTTAAAACAACGTGTGTTCTCTCCAGTCCTAGAAGGCAGAAGCTCAGAGTCCAGGAGTCAGCAGGACTGGTCTTTCTTGCCTGCTCCAGGCTCCTTGCTGACAGCCCTGGGCACTGCCACCCCGGGCTCTGCCTCCCTCACCTCATGGCTTCTCCCCACGTCTCTGTGTCCCTGCAAGAGCATTGATTAGTGGTCTGCCCTAGTCTAGTACGACCTTAACTAATTACACAATTCTGCCCATGACAGCCCACCAGGACTCAAGGGACTGTGCTCCTTGCCGGCTGCCTGAGAGGCAGTGTTCTCCAGGACTCCCCAAGCGTCCTAGTGCACCTGTTACCCAGCGCGTGGCGCCTCTGTCCTCGGGTCACCAGAGAAGCTGGGCCTCCCCGTACTACAGTACACGCCGTGAATTCTGCACGCCCTGCAGAAAAGGCAGGCCCTGCAGCCACTCCCTCTTCCTGCCGCGCCTGGGCCTGGGCGAGGCACACATTCCCCGCCGTCGTCCTCACAGGGACCCCAGGAGGGAGGGCTCCACTCGACTCCTACTTCAGGAAGGGCACCCCGGGCATGAGAGGGCTGAGGTAACCGTGTAGCCAGAGATCGTCTCCAAAAGCCCGAACGCCGAGGGGAAAGTTCGCTAGTCCCAGCTCCGTGGTTTCCAAAGCGCCCACGATCTGGCTAATTCCACGGCCTTGCCTCGAGCAAACCGCAACCCGCAGCCTCAGCCGCGTCCCGAGACTGGAGGCTCCTCAGCGTCCGGCCGCCGGCCGCGGCACACAAAGCGCTTCCTCCCCGCCGACGGGCGCGCGCCGCTCCCGGGCGCGGCGTGTAGACTCGCGCTCTGATTGGCTGCGCGCGGTCCGGGAGCTCCTCTTGCGCCCGCCCCGGCATCTGTCCTAGCGCCGTAATTGGCCGGGCGGCCGTGCGCGCAGAGCCCGCGGCCCCGCGCGCCCCGCCCCGCCGGTTGGGAACCCGCATGGGGCGCCGGCGGCGGCCGAGGGAGCGTGACTGGCGCTGCGCAGGGCGCTAGGAGGCATTGTCGCTGTAAGTGGAGCCGAAAGCGGCCCGGAACCGGGCCACACGTTTCGCGCCCTGCCAAGTAAACGTAGTCTGAGGTCAAGCGTTGTAGGGGCTGGGGGAGAGAGGGCGAAAACGTCCCGGCTTTGCAGTGTCCCCTCCCCTCCCCCAGGTCGCGCGGTGACAGAGCAGCGGCGCCGCGGGCCCCGGCGCGCGCCGGGCGCTGCCCGCATCCTGCAGCGGGACCCTGATGGCTCTGGGGAGCGGGCTTCCATCCCCGCGGGAGGCGCCCTTGCTGGGAGAAGCTGCTGTGCATTTTTTCCCCACGGAGCGACACTTTGGGGGGTTTGCTTCCGCTTCGGGGAGCTGCGGACGCCTGTGCCGGAGCGTGTCCCCCGCCCTGGGCGACCCCCGGCTGTACTCCGCTCCCTGGCCGCTTGCACCAGGGCGAGTCTGCCCCTGGCCGGGCGGTGGCGTGCCGTCTTGGGGGCCGCTGTCGGAGAACGCCCGGATGCGGCCAGGGAGCATCCTCGAGCCCTGTGGTGCGGGGCCGCGGCGCTGGCGCGCCCGGGCAGGCTTCGTTCCCTGGCGTGGGAAAGTGGGTCGGGTCTGTCCTGGAGCCGAGCGGGCTAGGGGCTGCCGGGGTCCTCCCGAAAGCCCCGCTCGGCTCGCGGCCCCGCGCGCCGGGAGGCCCGGCCCGAGCCGGCGCTGGGGCAGCGCGCATGGCTCGCGGGGCTCGGGTTGCCGGCGGAGCGGCTGCCAGGTCTAAAGTTCCCCGCTGACCGCACCGGTAACTAAATATAGGAGCAGCTGGTGCGCACGGGGCGTCGCCGCGGTTGCCCCGCAGAGATCTGCGGATAGGCTAACGTTCTTGCTGCTAAGGGCCGGAGTCAGGGGATTGTGCTCAGGGTTTAAGAAGTCACGCCTCCGCCTGCGTGGTATGCGGGAGAACCCAGGTGGTGATCAGTGTCAACCCCTTCCCGGCGGGACCGCCGTGTATTGCCGGCTTTCTGTGTGCACCTGTTCAGTCACCTGCTTACTAGTCAGTGACCTGGTGTGGTTTGCAAAGTCCCTTGTCAACAGTCCCCCTGTTAGCTGCTTCTCAGAGCAACCGGGGGGAGGTGGTCTTGCCGTGTTCCTGATGGAGACAACTTTCCAAAACCCTGGTTACCCTGGGCTGCTGTTTCCTAAGGAGAAGGGGGGGGGGGGGGACACGCGCTCTAACGGGACTCTAGCTCCTTTCTCCTGTGGGGGAGAGGAAGTGCTGGGTGAGGTGAGGGGAGGGGCACTTCCCAGCCAGCCCCTGATCTCGCTGGTTGTAGGCAGTGGGACACACGGGTGTGTGTGTGTGTGTGTGTGTGTGTGTGCAGCGCATCTGTGCCCAGAGGATCCTCTGGGATAGAAAGGGCCTTTTCCCGGTGAACTGCTCCGAACTCGTGTCTGTGTTCCTGACCCAAGATTTATATATGTGTTTGAAAGGCAGAGTTACAGAGAGAGGCGTGGGTGGGGAAGAGAGCTTCCCCCTCAATGGTTCACTCCCCAAATGGCTGCCAGGAGCTGGGAGCCTGGAACTCCATGCCGCTCTCTCAAGTTGGTGCAGGGGCCCAAGGACTCCGGCTGCCTTCTGCTGATACTGGGTGGGAGTGGAGCAGCCATGTGAGATGGTTTTTGGGGACTTTTGTTCGTGGGGGGCCTGAGGCACCACCTCCCCGCCTGCTGGCAGCCAGTGGGATTGCAGGCATAGGAAAGGGCCCTCCCCACCACCCCACCCCCGTTTTAAAGCCTTGTGCCTCCCAGCCCAGGTGGAGGGTTGGTAGGACGGGAAGGATGAAGGCACACTGGGCTCCTCCTCCCTGCTGGGAGTCCAGCATTGCCCCAGAGCTTTTCTTCAGAAAGTTCTGCATCAGAATCACAGACCAGAGCTGCTCCTGTGTTTCTGCCTGCCCTCTTCATTGGTAGATCCTACTAGAGTGCAGTAAATGCTTATGCTTATTCCTGGTGACTGCCAGAGAGGGAAAGGAGGAGCGAGGTATGGGGGAAGGGGTCTGGCCTGGGAATCAAGAGGACCCTGTTCTTTGTCCGTCTAACTGATTTGCGTCCCCTCTTGGGTCCTCAGAGTTCCTGTTCATAAAGAGGTCAGACTAGGTCACCAAGGTCCCAGCAGCAGGGCTGTGATTCAGGCCTGGGGGATTGCTCTCAGAGCGACATGGCAAACTGTCTGTCCTGCCCTGGCCTACCTTACACAGGTGTCTACCCCTGCCCTCCACCCCCGGCGCTGTTAGGCACTTGGATTTATGACCCTTTTGGATTTAGACAGTGTCTGCTATGCTAATCATCTCCCAGATGATGTCTGTCAATCAGCAGCAGCAGGAGCGAGGGTGCAGTGTGTACTGTGAACTGTCCCCGACCCAAGCTGCTCAGGGGCCCATGGGGAGGCAAGTGTATGCGTACAATTATATAAGTGTGGTTTTATTTATTCAAAAGGCACAGGGATGGAGACAGAGACAGAGGTCTACTATCTGCTTCTTTACTCCCCTGCATGCCTGCCACAGCCAGGGATGAGCCAAGATTAAGCTGGGAGCTTGGAACACCACCCAGGTCTCCCCTATGGATGGCTGGGACCCCTGTACTTGAGCCATCACTGCTGCCTCCCAGGGTCTGTGTTAGCAGGAAGCTGGAGTCAGGAGCCAGGGCTGAGTAACAAACCCAGGCACTTTGATGTGAGATGCAGGTGTCTCAACCCATGTCTCAAAGGCTAGGCTAGATGCCCACACCGTGTATATTTTCAGACTCATAAACCACCCAATTGACTTATGCTGGGTCGTAAGTGATGCTGCAACTCAGAGGGAGGAGAGAACACTAAGGACTGGGGCAATCAGGGAAGACTTCCTAGAGGTGGAGAAATTGAAACTACTCATTCCTCAAAGATGACTGAGTTGTTTGTTCAGAGTCACACAGGCGTCACACTGAGAATAGTTGCTGGTGTCATGTGTGCATGAGTACTGCTTTTTCTTCTCGACCAGTGTTTGCCGAGTATGGACGTGTCCTGGGCCCCAAGCTTTACAGGGGCATATATTACATTAGCGTATTAACTCTGTGAGGTGGGTGTTATTAGATCTTCTACTCAGATGAGGAAACTGAGGCTCAGAGAAGTTTAGAAACTCTCCCGATACTTCTTGGCTGGTTAATGGAAGGGTTGAGCACTTGGCCCATCTCCAACATCCTTTTCCCACTGTGCTATGCATCTCGAACCTTTGGCGTCAGCCTCTTTGGTGAAGTGCACGCTCAGGCTGATCGCACGCCCCCTGCCCTAAGCCGTGGCCTGCTTGTGCAGGTGAGTGCCTGGGACTTCTGGTGTCTGTAGCAGACCCGGGCACCAACCCCACACTGCTCCTCTTCCTTTCACCTTCTGCTTTTGGCCCTCAGAGCGAGTTCCCTGCAGCTTCGGAGATATCTGAGAAGCTGGCCTTGGGGTCCAAGGGCAAGGAAGGACTCTGACCTTAGTCTCAAGTTCATGGCTGTCTCCGTGGGGTGTTGCTGCTGGTGGTGTGGGTGACTTGTGGGGAAGCAAGCACTGGGGGTGGGTGTTTGGGGCAGCGGTTATGCTGCTGTTTGGGATGCCTACATCCCGTATCATAGTGGCTGGGTTTGAATTCTGTCTCTGCTCTTGACTGCACCTTCCTGCCAATGCACACCCTGGGAGGCAGCAGGTGATGGCTCAAATAATTGGGTCCCTGCCACTCAGATGGGGACCCCGGATTGAGTTCTCATGTCTTGGCTTTGGCCTGGCCTATCTCTGGCTGTTGTAGGCATTTGGGGAGTGAACCGGTAGATGAATTTCTCTCTCTCTGCCTGTCTCAATCCTGTCTTTCTGCTCTCAAATAAAGAAGTAGTGAGCACTAGATGTGGAGTTGAGGTGGCCCGAATATTGCTACCTACCCTGACCTTGGCCAGGCGACTTAGCTTTGCTTCTTCCTCTGTAAAGAAAGGAGTTGGGGACATTTCCATGTGCTTACATCTTAGCACCTTAAAATCATGTTTTCCTTGCCTTTCTGAGAGTGATACAGTTCCCCTTCTCAGATCCCCACCATGTTGCTTGCTCCGAAGCTCAGTGTCCGGATAATGCGGCTGCGGTCAGGTTTGCAGGCTCCTACTATACCCCGCACGGTGAAGAGTTCTTTAGACCACCCTGCTGCGCTGGGCGCTCTCCCTGGCTCAGGACAAGTTGCCTTAGTGTCCTTGTCTGCTGCCTGCAGGAGGAGGCTGGCTGATGTGGGTGGGCTGGCCTTGTCCTGGGGGGTTGTGGGCAGGAAGCTGGCTCCGAGGCTGTGGAGTGGAGCGACAGGTGTCCTTCCCCTGCAGGTGGCTGTGCCACGCCCATTCCCCCAAAACCATGCCTGTTCAGCCACACCTGAGTCCTCTTGCCTGCTTGGCCACTGGTTCAGGCCCATGGCCCTGGAGCTAGTGAGGTCACACGTGTCAGTCATCCCAGGAAATGGGGAGCGCCCGGCCACCCCCACCCTCTGACAGGTAGATCGGTTCCTCCCAAGGCTGGGCTGGATGTAGCCTGTGCTGTGGGTCCTGAGAGAGGAGGTAAGTGGCAGCCTGCGTGCCTGGGGAGACTGTCAGGCGGGCACATCACAGCTCTGTGTCTCCTTCAGGTGTGTACCCTGTCGTGAGCATCGGACCGGCCTGGGGGCTGGCAGCAGGACGCCTGAGTCTGCATGCTGAAGAAGATGGGTGAGGCTGTGGCCAGAGTCGCCAGGAAGGTCAATGAGACGGTGGAGAGTGGCTCTGACACCCTGGGTGAGTGACAGCTGGACTGTGCTCCTGCCCGCTGAGGGCTCCTGGAGCCTGTGGAGGGAGGACCTAGGAAGAGATGAAAGCTACAGTATCAGCATGTGCCACGTCACGCCTGGAGTCTGCACTGTCATTGTGTGGACAGAGGGTCCTGGTGTGGCACCTGTTTCTTACCGGGGCTTGTGGTCAGAGAGGTCTGAGAAACACTGCCTGGCCCAGGACTGTCAGTGACCGTGAGTGCGCAGCTGTCCCTGCCCCTGGGGACTGGTACCAGCTGGGGAGCCCCCTGAGTGCAGTCCTGTGCCGAGTGCCTCCTGTTGGGTGGTCACTGCTTCCCCACGGTGAGTGGCAGGTGTGGAGAGCCTTGGTTTTCAGATGAGGAGGAGGTGGAGGGTGATGCCTCCCGCCTGCTACCCCAGAGCCTAGCATTGTGGCAGGCACTTTGTAAGCATGTGACGTTGTCACAAGCTGCACGGAGCTAGGGTGGAGGGGCCCTCCTCTGCGTGCAAACAAGCATGGAGGTTGTGGTTGGCTTAGGAGGGATATCTCTGAGCTGGTGGCCACAGGCCCTTAGTCGGAGCTCAGGGTGCTGGGCTGCACTGTGGCTGGACTTCCCTGGAGGTTAAGGATCGCTAGCACTGGCCCTGAGGGGAGGCAGGCTTCGGCCCCACAGCCTGGCCTGGATCCCTACTCTGCTGCCTGCCACCTGGCACCCTAGCGGGGCGCTGAGCCTTCATGAGCCTTGGTTCCTCCATCACGTCTTCTTCATCAGAGAGATGAGGAGGAGCCGTCATCCTGTCTGTAAGGGATTGGCATGCCGGCAGTGCGGTGAATGGCAGCTCTTTCATTTTTGCCGTCGTCAAAGGCTGCAGGTGGGGCCCAAGTCTTCCCTTGCACAGCACCTTCTCCAGGTGTCCTGCAGCCAGGCTGCTGCTGGACCTGCCTCCTTTGCCTTCCCGTGGGAAGCTCAGTGCATGTGATGCGTTTTACTGCCGGTCACGTACTCCCACCTTAAATGTCACACAGGGCGGTGCCACCGGGCCCAGACGTGACCAGGGTCAGGCAACAGGGGAGGGAGACCTGACTTCTGCTGGGGGAGTGGGGCAGGTGTCATCGAGCTCTGTTTCAGGAGGAGTGGTGAGGAGGCAGGTACCCAGGCAGGGGTCAGTTGGCACCTGAATTGAGAGGGAGGGAAGGATGCTGTCCAGCCTGGAAGGCTTCGTGGAGGAGTCTGGACTCCACCCTCAGTGGCCCTGGCACTGCCAACCAAGAAGCCTCACAGGGCAGCTGGGGTTCCTGTGAACGAGGGCACCTCGGCCCAGGTGAAGTGTGCAGGGCGGCTGGAGGCAGGTGCGTGCTGCACCAATTTCTTGGCACTGCCTGGGGACCACAACCACTGAGGACCCCAAGTCAGACCAGTGGCCACTTGGCTGAGTGTCCTCAGTGCCTGGCAAGAGAGCCTGGCTTTCTCCCTACTGTGCAGTCCGATGTGGAGGTGATCGTTGGTTATTGCCACTGTGTGGCTCTGTGAAGTCTTGTCAGCTTGAGAGCCTTTTGCCATGGTGGTCTTGGCCAAAGCTTGAGAGTTTCCTGTGGAGACGCTGGGCCTTCCAGGTTAGCAGTGAACCCTAGGGGACTTTTTAACCTTGACAGTGGCCAGATAAGAAGCAAAATATCAGACTAGGCTGCTGTGGGTACCTGCACTCCTGACCCTTGGAAAGTAGAGCTGAGCAGGCTCATCTAGGCTAAGGAAGGGGTCTAAGCAGTCAGAACGTATTGTGCACCTGCTGTGTGCAAGGTGCTGAGGGGTTCCCAGAGACATGTGCAGTGGAGTCCTGGCCCTGAGGCCAGCCTACCACCAATGAGATGATCACTGAGCAGTGAGTGACACCCAGGCTCTGGGCTAAGCTGTGTTGTGTGACCTACAGATTGTATTCAGAGGTGGGAGACGTTGCTGGGTGTTAAAGTAATCCAGGAAGGCTCTCTGGAGGAGACTGAGACTTGAACTACATTCAATATGGTTCTCTTGTGAAACAGCAAAAAATCTGAAGCAACCTGAACATCCAGCACCAGAACATTAGTTAAATAATTTTCTAAAAATATTTATTTATTTGTTTGAAAGAGTTACAGAGAGGCAGAGGCAGAAGCAGGGAGAGAGAGAGAGAGAGAGAGAGAGAGAGAGAGAGATGTTCCATCTACTGGTTCACTCCCCAGAGGGCCACGATGGTTGGAGCTGGGCTGATCTGAAACCAGGAGCTAGGAGCTTCCTCTGGGTCTCCCACACAGGTGCAGGGGCCCAAGGGCTTGGGCCATCTTCTGCTGCTTTCCCAGGGCATTGTAGAGAGCTGGATTGGAAGTGGAGCAGCCGGAACTGAAACTGGTGCCCATATGGATTGTCAGTACTGCAGGCGGTGGCTTTACCTGCTACACCACAGCACTGGCCCCTTAAATAAATTTTGTTACAGTTACATACAGTGCTGTGTATACAGCTGTTAGCAGTGGTATACAGCAGTTCACATCACATACTTCAGTAAAGACTGGCACATTCTCACATGTAACATGTGCTGGCAAAAAGGGTCCCAAACCGTGTGTCTTGTAACACACCAGTTATGTTCAGTAAGTGTAAATACAAAGGAAGGAAAATAGGAGGGAACCAAGCAAGATGCAAATGGGAGCTGGAAAATCCCATTCTGTATTTTCTGTATGTTCTGTGGTGAGTATGTTGCTCTTCAAACAGGAGAAGAAGCGATTCTAGGGAAAGAACCCCTTGCCACTACAGAAGGTGGAAATAAACAGATCCAGCTCCATCCGCTGTGCAGGCAGCCTGTTCCCTAAGCCCTGCCCCTGGAGTGGTGCAGGTTTCTCTGGCTTGCCCCTTCCCGCTGGGTTCCCTCCACCCCACCGTGTGTGCAGCCAGGCAGCAAGGCTGCTCCAGGGCTGCAGATGTGTTGCTGCAAGGTAGGAGACCCCTGCAGAGACGGGCTGGGAAGAGCTCGGTTATAGGCTGGCTCTCACCGCACTCAGGAGGTGACTTGGTGAGCACTCCGCAGGGCACGCCAGAGCCAGAGCTGGAGCCACGCTGGGCTTGCTGCTCCTGCAGCCTGAGCTGTGGGTCCCAACCCTTTCCCCTACTCCCGTTCTGTTCTCTCTCAGGAAGTGGGCTCCTTCCCATCTCCCCCCTGGCAGGCCCTCTGCTGGAGTTGAAGCCGCTTCCCTCCCAGCCCCTCACCCCTCCTTAGCCTCCCTCCCTTCTCTCCTCTCCTCCCTGCAGCCCCTGTCTCCCCAAGTCAGTACATTGTGAGTATAGAGCCTCCTGCCTATCTGGCTTCTACGGGTCCCCGACCCTCAGCTGCCCTGAGCCAGTGGACTGAGGCCAGGCTGCTGTGTAGCTGTCTCCCTTCCAGCCAGAGGTGCCCAGATCCGCTGTGCACTTTGGAGGTGACTTGTGTGATCAGACTGCACGTGAGTGGGACTTGGGAAGTCTGGGAGCATACAGGAAGGGAGGGCGGGGTAGCTGGGATGTAAGCATTGGCAGAGTGGGACAAATGAGAGACTACTGTGGACAGGGCCTTTAAATCTGAGCCCCTGGGGGCCCCAGGCCATCATACCAGGAGCATCAGGCTGCCTGCTGTTCTGTCTTTCAAACTCCTGTCTATTTCTGACCTCTTGGACTTGCTGCTATTAAATACCAAGCAGTGTTGTAAACACGTTGCCGGTTTTGGCTCATTTGATCCTCATGACAACCCTGTGACAGAGTGACGTTGACATCCCCGTTTTACAGTTGAAGAAACAAAGACGCAAAGTGCTCTCTGTCCAGCATTTCTGTGATTTATTCCAGCTGTCCCCTCTGCCTCTGTTGTTGCCTTTGAGGTGGGAGCGTTCCTGGTTTATGGGCCCTGGCGCTAGGCTGAGTGTGTGACTTACAGGGGCAGAGCTCACACGTGGAGAGTGTGGGAGAGGAAGATGACAGCTAAGTGACCTGAGCACTCAAAGCTCCCTCCTCCTGCCTAAATGCTGGCCCCTCCTCTGGTGCTTTCATGGAGCCAGAATTGGCCTGTTCTGTTCCCTATAAAGGAGGAAACTAGTCAGAGGCTTGTACCTACCCTCATATCAGTGTCATTGACAGGACGTGTCAGGTGGTGATGAGGAGGGGGCAGTGCCCCCACGGCTGCTCCCGTGTTGCACATGTGCCTGGAACAGTCAGTCCTGTCCTCCTGTGGGGTGGCAGCCGAACCGTGGGTCCTGGCACCGGCAGGGCTCTGTGCCAGAGCTTTGCATAGAATCTCTGAGGGTGGGGTCAGGTGGTCTGCATCTCAGCAAGCCTCGCACATCATTCATCCACACCTTGAACCTGCTTCCAGGCGGCCCTGTGACCATGGATTCAACCTCCTGCAGACTCAATCAGGCTTTTTTTTTTTTTTTTTTAAAGATTTATTTATTTATTTGGCAGAGTTACAGAGAGAGAGAGAGAGAGAGAGAGAGAGAGAGAGAGAGAGAGATATCATCCATCTACTGTTTCACTCTCCAGATGGCTCCAGCTGGTGCTCATGGGATGCTGGTGTTGCAGGGTGGTGGCCGAACCCACTGTGCTACAAAGCCGGCCCCTATACATTATCTTATAGGTATATAATGGTATCATCTCATGTTGGCTTTTTAAAAAATTATTTATTTGAGGCCGGCGCCGCAGCTCAATAGGCTAATCCTCTGCCTACGGCGCCAGCACACCAGGTTCTAGTCCCAGTCAAGGCGCCGGATTCTGTCCCAGTCGCTGCTCTTCCTGACCAGCTCTCTGCTGTGGCCTGGGAGTGTAGTGGAGGATGGCACAAGTGCTTGGGCCCTGCACCCGCATGGGAGACCAGGAGGAAGCACCTGGCTCCTGGCTTCGGATCAGCGTGGTGCGCCGGCCACAGTATGCAGGCTGTGGCGGCCATTGGAGGGTGAACCAACGGCAAAGGAAGACCTTTCTCCCTCTCTCTCTCACTGTCCACTCTGCCTGTACAAAAAAAATATATTTATTTGAAAGGCAGAGAAATGGAGATAGACAGAAATATCCATCCATGGGTTCATTTCTCAAATGCCCACAAACAACTGGAGATGGGCCAGGATGAAGCCAGGAGCCAGGAACTTAATTGGAATCTCTCATATGGGTGACAGGAATTCAACTACTTGAGCCATCACCTGCTGTGTCCTACGGTGCACTTGGTTAGGACACTGGAATTGGAAGTAGAGCTGGGACTTGAACCTAGGTGCTCTACAAGGCATGCAGGCATCCCAAGTGGGATGTACCAAATGTGCCAAATATCTGCCCTTCATTTTGGTTTTAATTTACAGTTTTCTAACCAGTTATGTTGAACATCATGTGCTTACTGGATAAATATCTGCCTTTGATGAAATGTTTATTCCAATCTTTTACCTATGGGGACCTTAGCTGTGGTAGATGGTAAAGATGCTGCCTGCTGTGCTAACATTCCATACGGTCACCGGTTCAAGTCCCAGCTGCTTGACTTCTGGTCCAGCTCCCTGCTAATCCATCTGGGGAAGCAGCAAAAGGTGGCCCAAGTACTTGGGCCCTTGTACCACATGGGAGACCTGGATGTAGCTCCTGGCTCCTGGCTTTGAAGGCCTGGCCAAGCTCTGGCTGTCGCAGGCATTTGGGGAGTGAACCAGCAGATGGAAGATCTCTGTGTCTTCTGCCTCTCTCTCTCTGTAACTCTGCCTTTCAAATCAATAAATCTTTTTAAAAAATCTTTTGCCTATTTAAAATGATTGGGTTTTCTTATTGAGTTTTGTATCTTCTTCCTGTGTTCTGGATGCAAGGTTTTCATCATATGGTGTCTTGCTAGTGGGCACTCCAGCCTGTGTCTTGACTTTTCATCCTCTTAGCAGTGTCTTTTGAGGGCAGCTGCTTTTTGTCTTGATAAAGTCCACTGTTTTCTTTCATAGCTGGTACTTTGTCTAACTCGTGCCCACCACAGCCTCCTCCTGTCAGAAGCCTTGGGGTGCTGGTTAAACATGCAGATGCATGGCTCCTTTCTAAAGCTTTTAGAGTAGAGATTCAGGGCTGGCGTGTGTTGCAGTGGGTTAAGCCCCCACTTGCTGCTGGCATCTCATAGGAATGCCATTTGGGGTGCTGGAGCTGTGGCATAGCAGGTTGACACCCTGGCCTGTAGCGCCAGCATCCCATGTAGGTGTCTGTTTGAGACCTGGCTGTTCCACTTCTGATTCAGCTCTCTGCTATGACCTGGGAAAGCAATGGAGGATGGCCTGAGTGTTTGGGCCCCTGCACTGCCATGGGAGACCCAGGGGAGACTCCTGGCTCCTGGCTTCAGATTAGCACAGCTCCAGCCATTGCGGCCTATTGGGGAGTGGGCCAGTGGATGGAGAACCCCTCTCTCTCCCTCTCTGCCTCTCCTCTCTCTGTGTAACTCTGACTTTCAAATAAATAAATAAATCTTAAGGAAAAAAAAAAAAAGGAACACCAGTTGGCATTCTGGCTGCCCAACTTCTGATCCAGCTCCCTGGGAATGAGCCTGGGAAAGCAGAAGGTGACCTTCCGCCCACATGGGAGACCCGGGTGGAGTTCCAGGCTCTTGACATTGTCCTGGCCCAGCCCTGGCTATTGCTGCCATCTGGGGAGTGAACCAGATACAGATCTCTCTTTCTCTGTCTCTCTGTCCATCTTTCTGTGTAACTCTGTCTTTCAAATATATATGTGAATGAATACATATATATATATACATCTATAGTACGCTGTGTATTTTTAGAAAGTAGAACCGCAGGGGGAGGGCAGTGATCTGCATTTTGACGTGAATCTTTTTGCTTCCCCCCTGCCTGGAGTTCTGGGAGTCACTGCTTGTTGCTTACAGTTCGGTGCTTCCTTCTCCTGGTGGCTTGAGGTCGGGGTGTGCTGCACAGCGCCGTTGTTGGGGCAGGCCTTGAACCTGCTCACGGTCAACCTGAGCCTCTGGACTGGCAGCTGTGACTCAGAGAAGGCACCTGTCTGCCTCCATCCTCCCCTGCTCCCAGGCTCACTTGGCTTCTTCCGTCCTCACCAGCAGATGGCACCCTGTCACCGGCTGAGCAGGACCTGGCCAGGCTGTTTCTGGGTGCTAGGTCCTGATGGGGTTTCCATGCCTGGCCAGCTCACTGCCTCTACTCTATTTCTGTTTGACCTCTGCAGGGATGTGATCTCATAGCCCCTGTCTTAAACTAGGGCAGCCTTCATCCACTTTTCTCTGTTAAAAAAGTATGTGCATGTAAGAAAGTGCATGAAACTACACAGCACAGTGTAGACACCTACCTGAGTTATGTACAGTAGAAGTACTTATATACGGGGCCAGCGCTGTGGTGCAGTAGGTTAATCCTCCACCTGCAGCACCGGCATCTCATATGGGTGCTGGTTCTAGTCCCGGCTGCTTCTTTTCCGATCCAGCTCTCTGCTGTAGCCTGGGAAAGCAGTAGAAGATGGCCCAAATGCTTGGGCCCCTGCACCCAGCTCCTGGCTTTAGATTGGCTCAGCTTTGGCCATTACAGCCATTTGGGGAGTGAACCAGCAGATGGAAGACCTTTCTCTCTCCCTCTCACTGTTATAACTCTACCTCTCAAATAATAAAAGAAAAAAAAAAGTGTTTGTATCGCTCCCGTACAGTTCTACACAAAGAATGCTCTTAGAATCCCTGGGAGCCTCCTCCAGCCCCAGCAGGCACCAGAATCCCAGCCCTTTTCCTTGGTTTGTGCTTTGCTTTAGCGTTGCCACCTGTGCCTGTGCCTCTGAACAAGAGAGCTGAGTTTGCTTTGTTTTTACACTTTTTAATGCATGAATTAAAAATATGTAATTTGGAGGGGCTGGCGCTGTGGTGTAGTGGGTTAAAGCTCTGTCCTGAAGCACCGGCGTCCCATATGGGTGCCGGTTCTAGTCCTGGCTGCTCCACTTCCAATCCAGCTCTCTGCTGTGGCCTGGGAAAGCAGTAGAAGATGACCCAAGTCCTTGGGCCCCTGCACCCACTGGAAGAAGCTCCTGGCTCCTGGCTTCGGATCTATGCAGCTCCAGCCTTTGTGGCCATCTGGGGAGTGAACCAGTGGATAGAAGACCTCTGTCTCTCTAACTCTGTCTTTCAAATAAATAAATCTTTAAAAAAATATGTAATTTTGTTTTTAGTTGACATGTAGTAATTGTAGATTTACAGGGCACAGTGTGACAGATCAATGCTTAGATCTCATGTGTACTGTTCCCCAGGCATGTTTATCACCTCAGACATTGATCATTTCTTTGCATCACAACTGTTTGAAAATCTCTCTGGCTTATGCATGGATTTTTTTTCTTTTTTAAGATTTATTTTATTTATTTGAAAGTCAGAGAGAGAGAGAGAGAGAGAGAGAGAGAGAGATCTTCCATCCATTGGTTCACTCTCCAAATGGTTGCAATGGCTGGAGCTGGGCCAGACTGAAGCCAGGAGCTTCATCTGGGTCTCCCACGTGGGTGCAGGGGCCCAAGCACTTGAACCATTCTCCACTGCTTTCCTAGGCCATTAGCAGGGAGCTGGATCAGAAGTGGAGTAGCCAGGACTTCAACCAGCGCCCATGTGGGAGACCCAGATGAAGCCAGTGTGCAGGTGGCAGCTTTAGCCACTATGCCACAATGCCGGTCTCTGGATTTTTTTTTCTTAAAAAAATATTTATTTGAAAGATGGAGTGATACAGAGGGACACAGAAAGAGATTTTTCCATCTGCTGATTCATACCCCAAATGGCCAGAAAAGCTAGGGCTGGGCCAGGCTGGTGGCAGGGACTCAAGTACTTGAGCCATCACCAGTTGCTTCCCAGGCACTTTAACAGGGATCTGGGACTCTGACTGGCATTCCTATATAGGATGCCAGCATCCCAAGCTGTGGCTTATGTATGTCCTTTATGTATGGGTTTATTTTATCTTATTTTATTTTAAGATTTATTTATTTATTTGAAAGTCAAAGTTACACACAGAGAGAAAGAGAGGCAGAGAGAGAGAGAGAGGTCTTCCATCTACTGGTTCACTCCCCAATTGGCCGCAATGGCCGGAGCTACATGGGTCTGAAGCCAGCAGCCAGGAGCTTCCTCTGGGTCTCCTACTTGGGTACAGGGGCCCAAGGACCTGGGCCGTCTTCTGTTGCTTTTCCAGGCCACAGCAGAGAGCTGGATCAGCAGTGGAGTAACCAGGTCTCAAACTGACGCCCAGACTGGGGCTTAACCTGCTACGCACAGCATCGGCCCCTATGCATGGGTTTATAACGTGTAAATCTTTGCTGTGATTTACTGTTCAGCTTTATGATGGTGAGAATCTTCCACGTGTGATCATGGTTTGTTCTTTGTCATCATTGTGTAATATTCTGCCCCGACTTGTTGATTCATGACACTGTTTGTGGACATGCAGAGCTGTCCCGGCAGTGCTGCCATGGCCCTTCCAGCAGGTGTCCCTGGTGCACATGTGCACCTGCGCCTCTAAGGAGATACCCAGGCTGTGGGGATCCTCTTGGTATCTTCCAGGGAAAGTGTCCTTTGGGTTGGCCTGGCTGTGAGCTGGTTGTGGCACAGGGGCTAGGTAGGGAGAGCCAGCAAGTAGCAGATGCCCAGGGCACCTGTGGACCACTGGTCCATGTCAGGTGAGACCTGTGGGTAGCAGGAGGAGCCTGGCCTGACTTGAGTCAGCTCAGCCAGGGATTTGCTGAGTGACCTTGGCAGTTGCTTCCCATGTCTCTGGCTCAACTTATGTATCTGCCAAATGGGGTGCTGGAGGTTGGCCCTTCAGGGCTGCTCTGGTTACGGACAGCACCTGGCCTTTGGGTACTGGGAGAGCAGGCTGGAGGTCTGGCAGTGGTGCAGAGGTTGTTCATAAACAGCTGTGGGGGGATCAGGAGGTTGTGCACCTGACAGAGAGAGGAGAGTGGGTGAGACCCAGGTGGGAGGGTGTTATCAGAGGTGAATATCCAGCTAGGCGGGGGCATCAGGAGGCTTTCAGGCGGCCAGACAGCTTCACAGAAGCAAGCTGGCCTAGTGTGCAGCTGGTGCCGGTGCCGGTGCGGCAGAGCCTGGACTGGGGCTGCCTTCTTGTCTCCCAAGTGAGTGATGAGTGTCAGCCCTCGTGGGGTGCCCGTGGGGCTCCGACTGCTCCTGAACTGGCCCCAAGAACTCTCATACATTTCACATCATCCTCCTCATCGTTCAGCCTTGAATGGCAGCTGCTGTCAACAGCCCCTATTTTTTTATTTTTTATTTTATTTTTTTTTGACAGGCAGAGTGGACAGTGAGAGAGAGAGAGACAGAGAGAAAGGTCTTCCTTTTTTGCCGTTGGTTCACCCTCCATTGGCCGGCACACTGTGGCTGGCGCACGACGCTGATCCGAAGCCAGGAGCCAGGTGCTTCTCCTGGTCTCCCATGGGGTACAGGACCCAAGCACTTGTGCCATCCTCCACTGCACTCCCTGGCCACAGCAGAGAGCTGGCCTGGAAGAGGGGCAACCGGGACAGAATCTGGCGCCCCGACCGGGACTAGAACCCGGTGTGCCGGCGCTGCAAGGTGGAGGATTAGCCTATTAAGCCACGGCGCCGGCCCAGCCCCTAATTTTTTAAAAAAAGATTTTATTTATTTATTTGAGAGTTAGAGTTACAGCCAATGAGAGGGAGAGACAGAAAGTTCTTCCATCCGCTGGTTCACTCCCCAAATGGCCACAACGGCCAGAGCTGTGCCGATCTGAAGCCAGGAGCCAGGACCTTTTTCTAGGTCTCCCACAAGGGTGCAGAGGCCCAAGGACTTGGGCCATCTTCTTCTTCTTTTTTTATTTTTAGAAATCTTTTATTTAATAAATATAATGTACATCTTTTGGACTATAGTTGTTTTTCCCACTTACCCGCCCTCCCACCCCAAACTGTCCCACCCCCTACTCCTCCCAATCCATTCTTCATTAAGATTCATTTTTAATTATTTTTATATACAGAAGATCAACTCTATGGTAAGTAAAGATTTCAGTAGTTTGCACCCACACAGACACACAGAGTATAAAGTATTGTTTGAAGACTAGTTTTCCTGTTAATTCTCATACTATAACACATTAAGGACAGAGATCCTACATGGTAAGTGCACAGTGACTCCTATTGTTGGTTTAATAATTGAGACTCTTATTTATGATGTCAGTGATCACCTGAGGCTCTTGTCATGATCTGCCAAGGCTATGGAAGCCTCTTGAGTCCACAAATTCCGACCTTATTTTGACAAGGCCATAATCAAAGTGGAACTTCTCTCCTCCCATCAGAGAAAGTTACCTCCTTCTTTGATGACCCCTTCTTTCCCCCGGGATCTCACTCATAGATATCTTTCATTTAGGTCATTTTTTGGCCACAGTTTCTTGGCTTTCCATGGAATGCTCTCATGGGCTTTTTAGCCAGACCTGAATGCCTTAAGGGCTGATTCTGATGCCAGATTGCTGTTTTGGGCATTTGTTAGTCTATGAATTTGCTGTGTGGCCTGTTTCCCATGATGGATTATTCTTTCCTTTTTAATTATATCTATTATTAGCAGACACTAGTCTTATTTTATGTGATCCTTTGACACTTATTCCCATCTTTATGATCAGTTATGAACTTACACTGATCACTTTAACGAGTAAGATGGCATTGGTACCTGCCAACGTAATTGGATTTGGAGTCCCATGGCAAGTTTTTAGGAGTAAGTCTGAGGGAATGTGTGCCAAACTGTAGATCTCCTCCCTCTCTTATCCCCACTCTTATTTTTAACAAGGATCAATTTTCAATTGGTTAAACACCTAAGAATAATTCTGTGTTAAAGAGGTCAACCAATGGTATCAAGTAGAAAAAGAAAATATTAAAAAGAGTAAAATAGTAAGCTGTTTCTCGACAGTCAGGACAAGGGCTGATCCAGTCATTGCTTCTCATAGGGTCAGCCTCACTTCTACAGGTTTCCTTTTAGGTGCTCAGTTAGTTGTCACAGATCAGGGAGAACATATATTTGTCCCTTTGGGACTGGCTTATTTCACTCAGTATGATGTTTTCCAGATTCTTCCATTTTGTTGCAAATGAAAAGATTGCCTTTTTTTTTTTTTTTTACTGTTATGTAGTATTCCACAGAGTACATATCCCATAATTTCTTTATCTAGTCTTCCGTTGACGGGCATTTAGGTTGATTCCATGTCTTAGTTATTGTGAATTGAGCTGCAGTAAACATGGAGGTGCAGATAGCTCTTTTATTTGCCAATTTAATTTCCCGTGGGTAAATTCCGAGGGATGAGATGGCTGGGTCATATAGTAGGGCTATATTCAGATTTCTGAGGAATCTCCACAGTGTCTTCCACAGTGGCTTTACCAGTTTGCATTCCCACCAACAGTGGATTAGTGTGTTTTTTTCCCCCACATCCTCAGAAGCATTTGTTGTTTGTTGATTTCTGTATGAAAGCCATTCTCACCAGGGTGAGGTGAAACTCATTGTGGTTTTGATTTGCATTTTGCTGATGGCTAGTGATCCTGAGCATTTTTTTTCATGTGTCTGCTGGCCATTTGAATTTCCTCTTTTGAAAAATGCCTGTTTAAGTCCTTGTGGGCCATCTTCTGCTTTCCCAGGCCTTAGCGGAGAGCTGATTTGGAAGAGGAGCAGACTGGACCAGAACTGCCACTCGCATGGAATGTGGGCACTGCAGGGGGAGGATTAACCTGCTCTGCCAGTAGCACTGGGTCCAGCAGCCGCTATGTTAAGGATGAGGAAATTGAAGCATGGAAAGCCTGAGCAACTCCTCCAAGGCCACGCCTGTGGAAGTGGGGGCAGGGAGGGGATTTCAGCCCAGGCCCTCTGGCAGCAGAGTGCACACACTTGCCCGGTGTTAGCCAACAGCTGGGGAAGATGGGTGTTTTAGAGGCTGGGAACTAGGCCACATCCCTGTCTTGTGGGTGGCACGCCGGTGTCTTCGAGTACTTGAGTCACCTGTTGGCATCTGAATTCAGAGTGAATGGAGTCCATTGCTACCTCTGCTCACCGGGTCTGGGTGTCACGGGGCAGGGGACACCTGGTGGTGGGATACTGGATGGCTTCCATGCTCACAGGGCACAGATGAGCGGGGCCGGTAATGGGGAACCTAGGGTAGGGGGTTGGCCCGTGGAGGGGGTGGGCAGACGATCAGTTTGTCGCCTGAGTGTGTAGTATGAAGCCTGGTCTGCCCTTAGCCAAGACAAGGCTGGATAATGATGAGCAGGTGCCCCAGGGGACCCCACGAAGCCGCTCATGGCCGAGGTCTGGACAGATGGTGCAGCCAGCTGGAAGTGGAGCTTTTGCCCAAGTGTAGCGGCCCCAGCCCCTGGCCTCAGGTGTCCTGCCTGCCCCAGTGTCACCGGCAGTCAGAGCTGGGCTAGTGAAGGAGGGAGAAATTATTCTTTGCAGTCCCACAGATAATGATGAAGCTTTGAAAAGCGCCTATTGGCAGGGAAAGCAGAAGAGTGAGCCGCAGCAAGAGTGAGCGCCACAGTGATAATTTCGTGGCATCAAATGCTTCTGTTGCTCCAGCACAAAGCTCTCAGCCTCGGGGCGGCATTTCCACGAGGTCAGGGAGTTTATGAAAATCAAATTTTTCTGGAAATGTAAACACAGCTCTGGCAGACAGAGGCATGTGGCGAGGGGCTGGCCAAGGCAGCCTCTGCTTGGCCTGGCTGCATTCCTCTTGGAGCTGTCAATGACCACACTATTGGCATCGTTGTGGCTGCCTTCTGATTCCCTTTTGTACGTATATGTTTGCAGTGAGTCATCAATGAAATTAAAGTAATTTAATGTCTCAAATTGGTGACTGTGTCATTTGACAGTATTCTGTGTGGGCTTTGGTTTTGATTTTGATGAAAGACAGGCTTGTTTTTTCTGGTTGACTGATTTGCCAGGAAGAAGCACAGGTCATTTGTGAAATGTCAGAACTTGGGTAGGGGTTGTCAGCCTAAGTGCATGGGCATGGGTCCACTCCTCCAGGGGGGACAGAGCCGCCTCGATAATGAGTTCCCAGGTGAAAACAACATCTTTACAGCTTCCCGGCAGCCTCCCCTCTCCCCAGAGCACACGTTCTCTGCCAGCACTGTGCTCAGCACCTTGCAGACATTGTACTGCATGCTCGTATCTGCTACTCATTTTTCAAAAGATTTTATTTTATTTATTTGAGAGGTAGAGTTACAGACAGAGGGAGAGACAGAGAGAAAGCTCTTCCTTCCACTGGTTCACTCCCCAGATAACCCCAAATGATCACTCCCCAAATGTTTGGCTGGAGCTGGGCTGAGCTGAAGCCAGGAGCTAGGAGCTGCTTCTGGGTCTCCCACGTGGGTGCGGGGGCCCAGCACTTGGGTCTTTTTTACTGATTTCCCAGGCCATAGCAGAGAGTGAGGAACAGCTGAGACTAGAATCAGCGCCTATACGGGATACTGACACTGCAGGTGGCAGCTTAGTCTGCTATGTCAGAGCACCGGTCCCTTGTCCTCATTTTTTAAAAATGTATATTCATGGGGCAGGCGCTGTGGCTTAGGTAAAGCTGCTGCCTGCAGTGCCAGCATCCCATATGGGTGCCATTTCAAGTCCTGGATACCCCACTTCCTGATCTAGCTCTCTGCTGTGGCCTGGGAAAGCAATAGAAGATGGCCCAAGTCCTTGGGCCCCTGCGTCCCTGTGGAAGAAACTCCTGGCTTCTGGTTTTGGATCAGCGCAGCTCTGGCTGTTTCAGCCAATTGGAGAGTGAACCAGAGGATGGAAGACCTCTCTCTCTTTGCTTCTCCTTCTCCCTCTGTGTAACTCTGACTTTCAAATAAAATAGATAAGCATGTTTTAAAAAAAGTATATTTTTTAAAAAAAGTATATTCACATACAATGAAATTTGGACTTTAAAGTATTCAGTTTAGGGTGGGCATTTGGCACAGTGGTTAAGATGCTGCTTGGGGGCCGGCGCTGTGACACGGTAGGTTAACACCCTGGCCTGAAGCACTGGCATCCCATATGAGTGCCAGTTCGAGACCCGGCTGCTCCACTTCCTATCCAGTTCTCTACTATGGCCTGGGAAAGCAGGGGAAGATGGCCCAAGTCCTTGGGCCCCTGCACCCACGTGGGAGACCCAGAGGAAACTCCTGGCTCTTGGCTTCAGATTGGCCCAGCTCCAGCAATTGTGGCCAATTGGGGAGTGAACTATCGGATGGAAGACCTCTCTTTCTCTCTGCCTCTCCTGTCTCTGTGTAACTCTGACTTACAAATAAAAATAAATAAATTTTTTTAAAAAGATGCTGCTTGGGACCCCACATTCCATAACACAGTGCCTGGGTTCAAGTCTGGCTCTGCTCACTGTTCTAACTTCCTGCCAGTGGATACCCTGGGAGGCTCAAAGAGCTGAACTTTTGCCACTCAAGTTGGAGACCTGGATCGAGTTCCCAGCTCCCAGCTTTGCCCTAGTCCTGTCCTGGATGTTGGGACATTTGGAGAGTAAACCAACAGAGGGGAGATCTCCGTCCTTTTCTCTCTGTGTCTCTTTGCCCTTCAAATAAAATAAATAAATACATCAAAATAAGTTATACAATTCCCAGGCTTTTAGTATATTCACAAGATTGTGTAGTCATCACCACTGTCTAATTCTAAAACATTTTTTTTTCATCCCCAGACTAAATCCTATACCATGCTCAATCACTGTTCACGTCCCTATATCCCCCCGGCCACTGGCCACCACTGGCCTGCTTTCTGTCTCTCTTGTGGACATTTCACATCCATGCTGTGGCAGAATATATATCTTTTTGTGACCAGCTTCTTTTATTTGCATGTTGTTTTCAAGGTGTGTTTCTGTTGTAGGAGTGCCAGGATTCTGTTCCGTTTTATGGCTGGGTAATAGTCCATTGAATGGATATATCATACCTTGTTTATCCAAATAAACTGGGTATTTGGGTCATTTCCATTTCCAGCAGTGTGAATAACGCTGCTAAGAAATCCACCTGCAGGTTTTTACGTGAGCTTCTTCATTTCCTGAAGAGGAAATGGGAGCGGATTAAGTATCTCCTCCAAGCTTACACAGCAAGGAAGAGCTGGCCCGAAAAAGCTGCGATTTGGATCCTGAGGATGAGATCTTCCCGCATAGGTCTTTCTCCCCTGTGTGGGTAGAATATGTCCTGACTCTTAGTGGGCGATGGCCAATGGCCTGGGGGCCCAGAGCTCAGCCTGAGCACCTGCAGCATGTTCCTTCCTGGGGGAGCCTGGGGCCGCTGCAGAGGTCGTGAGGTCGTGAGAGAGCACCCAGAGACTGAGCATCCTGGGTGCACAGCGCTTACCAGGGGGACTGCACTCCACCATGGCTTCTCTGAGCTTTGCCCTGCCAGGATTTCAGGTCCAGTCCCCCGGTTAGCAGCAGCACCCATCTCCACTGACCCCGCCGTCTTGTCATTGGAGGGAAGATGCTCTCTGGGGGTAGCTGGGGGTTGGGGATGTTACTTCTTTTTTATTATTTTTTTTATTTTTTGACAGGCAGAGTGGACAGTGAGAGAGAGAGGGAGAAAGGTCTTCCTTTGCCGTTGGTTCACCCTCCAATGGCCACTGCGGCTGGCGCGCTGCGGCTGGCGCACCGCGCTGATCCGATGGCGGAGCCAGGTGCTTCTCCTGGTCTCCCATGGGGTGCAGGGCCCAAGCACTTGTGCCATCCTCCACTACACTCCCGGGCCACAGCAGAGAGCTGGCCTGGAAGAGGGGCAACTGGGACAGAATCTGGCGCCCCAACCGGGACTAGAACCCGGTGTGCCGGCGCCGCAGGCAGAGGATTAGCCGCGGTGCTGGCTGGGATGTTACTTCTTTAACCAAGGGTGATTGTTAAGAAGCCGTGTACTTGTTGTAAAATGCTCACAATACAGATTTGCATTAGGTAGCAAGGGAAAGAAAATGCCCCAAACAAACCAGTACTTTCCATGGTCTCCCATGTCTGCAGTGCTATGCTGCCCTTCCTCCCTAGCTACCTTCCCGGGCTGGCATGATGGGCGGTGGCATTATGGTGGAACTTTCTGGACTCACACTGTGCTCAGTGAGCTCTTCCTCCCGTGCCCTCTTCTCTGCAGGTGTCAGGACACAGGGCACAGGCAAGGAAACACTGCTGTGGATGTGGGGAGCTAAACCAGGTGAATCCCCTCAAAGACCCAGAAGTCATCGGCCCTGGGAAGGGGCCCTGACCAGCCCTGCCCATGCTGTGTGCTCCTAGGTTGGTTGCAGGAACGCCTGGCTCTGCCCCCATGCGATGATGTCCCCACATGGTTTTGCTTTTTCTCTGCATGGCCCTGCTTTGGAGAGCGAGTAGTGTTTTGTTTCAGAGGCTGGAGGCTTGGGTTGTGGGAGGTCTGTCAGATGCATTGGTTTGTTTGTTTGTTTGTTTTAGTAGATTTTTATTTATTTGAGAGGTAGAGTTACAGACAGTGAGAAGGAGAGACATAGAGAAAGGTCTTCCATCTGCTGTTTCACTCCCCAAATGGCCGCAATGGTCAGAGCTGTACCGATCCAAAGCCAGGAGCCAGGTGCTTCTTCCTGGTCTCCCATGCAGGTGCAGGGGCCCAAGGACTTGGGCCATCTTCTGCTTCTTTCCCAGGCCATAGCAGAGAGCTGGATTGGAGGATTAGCAGCCTGGACTAGAACTGGCACCCATATGGGATGCCAGCACTGCAGGCAGAGGATTAATCTACTGTGCCACAATGCGGGCCCCAAAGTTTGTGAGGGGCTGGTGTGTTGGTGCAGTGGGTTAAGCCACCTGCTATATCGGCGTCCCATGTCACAGTGCCTGTTTGAGTCTTGGCTACTCTGCTTCCTGCTAATGTACCTGGAAAATCAGTAGAAAATGGTCCAAATTCTCAGGCCCCTGCATGTACACGTGAGACCTGGCTGGGATTCCAGGCTCCTGGCTTTGTCCTGGCCACCCTCAGCTGTTGTGACATTTGGGGAGTGAACCAGCCAATGGAAGAGCTTTCTCTCTCCTTTCTCCCCTCTCTGTAACTCTGCCTTTCAAATAAGAATATATATATCTTTAGGGAAAAAAATCACTGACTCTGGTGGTATAGACTAATGAGATACCGAGGAAGGACTGTGGGCTTTGGAATCGATGACACCGGCCTCTGTGTAATGCAGTGACAGCTAACTCTGCCCATATTCTAGCACCTTCTAAGGCACAGATGGTTCACACCGAGATGTTTGACAGGAGCACTGCCCCCATGAGCCTTCTTTGCTTACTGGAACCCTCGAGACACAGAACACACATTCACATGGTCCAAACCTTCACCTTACAGAGGAAGGGACATAGCTCACAGAGATGTTATCTCCCTGGGTTCCCCTGGGTGATCCTAGAGGGGCTGGGACGAGAACTTGGGCCTCCTGAGTCCTGGCTCAGGGCCCTGTTCACTCCGAGGGTCACATGTGTCTCTGTGAGTGTTGGAAATGCAAATAAGGCAGGGGAGAGGAATGATGAAACAGTGACCCTTACAGTAGCTTCTTGAAATCATGTGGTCTGAGCAGGCAGCAGGAGGCACACAAGGCCAAAAACTACCCTGTGAGCGAGAATCCTAAAGCCCTTCCACAGTACATGTGAGTTCCTGTCACTGTCACCTCCAGTGTCATTGTCACTCAGGGCGAAAGAGCCACAGCTGTGCGGAGGCCTGTTCTCCCCGTGCCAGTGACTCTCAGACCCGGGCTTCAGAATCCCCTGGAGGCTTTGTTTAAATACAGGCCTGGGCCCCAGCACTGGGGTCTCTGGTTCTGCAGGTCTGGGGTTGAAGCCTGAGCATTTTCATTTCTTGCAAGTTTTGGGGTGAATCTGATGCTTGGGTCCACTTAGGGATCTGGGGTGCTTGACTTGCCCTTGCTCTTCAGAGTCTTGGGCCCCAACCAGACCTGCAGCATCGGTGCCATAGGAGCAGCAGCCCCAGTGATTTGCTGCACGGTATGGTTTGAGTGGCGATGGTATTGTGCACCCTGGCTGCACATCAGAAGCACCTGGGGAACTTTTAGAACCCCCCCCCCCCGACTCCCAAGTCACAGCTCTCATTAATTAAGTCGATCTCAGAGAGTGAGATGTAGGTATTGGGAGTGTATAGCTTCCGTGTGTAGCCACAGCTGGTCAGCGCTATGTGGAGTGCGAAGGTGGCAGCAGCTGGCAGGGTCCTGGAGATGAGGCTGCACACCCCTGGTGTTTTCTCCTATTGAGAGGCAAACCAAGAGCAGAAGAGCCCAAGGGTCTTGCTCAAGTTCCCATAGCCCGTAAGTGACACATGCAGGCTGCTGCTACCCTAAGACTAGTCCTCTTAATGCCGAGTCTCCCTTTGTCTGGCTCCATGGTAATCGCAATATGCCCGTGTTCACAGGAATCCCCTGTAAATCGTGGCACTCTGCTCACTGGAAGTGCTCCGACTCCCATTCGTTTCCGAGCTGCACACCATCTCAAGAGTTGCTTACTCCAGCAAGACTGTAGTGTAGTGGTTAGGGCCACACACTCAACGCCCAGCTCAGCCAGTCCCGGGCCTCAGGCTCCTCTTCCACAAAACAGGAGTGGCCATCACAGTGCCCGTCAAGTGGGGCAGTGCTGAGCCCACTAACAAGCAGGTAGGAAGCACTTTGTTAGTGTCTTTTACTTCTTTACCTGTAAGGGGACCTCAACTATGACTTTGAGCAGATTGGTTCATGGCCCTGTGACTCAGTTTCCTCACCCAGTAGGCAGGGGTACACACAGCAGTGATCTTGCAGGTTGGGAGGGGAAGAGTAGGGGAAATGAGAGGCCTCTGGCATGCAGGCCGGAGAAGGTTCTGGCTGGGCCGGAGTCCGAGCTGGGTCGGTCCTGCTTGTGTGATGGGAGTGTCCCGAACTGTGGGATTGGAGACCCTGGGAGGTTTCTGTTGGGAGTAGATTTACCATATTCTGAGGTTTCCAGCAGCAGAGAGGTGGGGGAAGAGGGTGGGGAGTTCCTGGGTGCAGAGGTGGAAAGTTCTGGAGGCTGGTTGTGTAACCGTGGGACCGTACTGCCGTCTTCTGAAGGGTGCCCTGGGGGCTGGCTAAGATGGCAGCATTTTCCCCAAGATTGTATATTTTCAAGAGCAGTTTTAGATTTAGAGCAAAACTCAGAGGGAAGCACAGAGATTTCTCGATGCTCTGGCTACCCAGCATTTTTGAATCTGTCCCACCATCAGCAGCCCCCACCAGAGTGGTCTGTTATAATTGTTGGTGTGTCATTGCCACCCGAGTCCATTGTTTACAGTAGGGTTCCTCTTGATCTTGTCTATTCTAGGGGGTTGACAGGTGCCTGTCATTATGTTGTCACTCAATGGTTTCACTGCCCTAAAGCTCCTCTGTACTCTGCTGTTTGTTCCTCCCCCGCACCACCGGCATCCCTGATAAGGTGGCACTTCTTGTTCTGTGTATTTTACCACAATTGAAAAGGAAATAGACATTGATTATGTCCTTCCCCTCCTGTGTGTGAAGAATTGCTGGGCAATCCAGATGTGCTGTAGACAGGCTCGAGCCCGGGCTGCCTGCCAGATGTTGCTACAGAAGCCTGGTGTTGGCCCTAATTACTTGCCCCTGCCCCTGTTTGGGTCTGTGGGAAGCTACCATGCAGTGACGCTGAAGGATTCCAGTGCCCAGGGCCTGGCCCTCTGGTCACCCATGGAGCAGGGCGAGGCTCTGGGAAACTGTAGGAGGCAGAGCTGGAGGACGGAGAGCCAGACGTGCGGAAGTCCTTTGTGGCTTTGTCCAAGACGGCAGCAGGGAGCTCGTGCAGGAGCTCTCTAACAGTTGCAGGCTTTCTGGGGAAGGGCGAGCGAGTGCACTTCACTAGTGTTTGAAGGGGTCTGGCAGAGACATCTGAGGATTTCAGGTCTGGGTCGAGGGCTGCATCGCTCGGGGTTCCCCAGAGTTGCCTGCTGGTAAGGGTTGCGTGGTGGTGCTTGTTCAGATTCCCTGGCACTGCCCCCTATTGCTGAAGCAGCGCCTCTGGGGAGGGGCCGGGACCAGCCCTCCAGGTGATTCTTACTGGGAAGTTTGGGAAACCTGGGCTGACCACCTCCAGTCTCCTTCCAGCCCTGAGAGGAGTCTGTGCAGAATGGTCCCCAGGGTCATGCTGGTCTCTGGCTTCCTCCGCTGGCTCTGGGAGGCTTTCTTCGTGGTCACACCACAAGTCCATGAGCCCATCTCACCCCCAGGGACTTGTTTGGCAGGGATCCCGTGACCCTGTTGGCTTTCTACTGTTGGGCCCTGTCACCTGGCCCACCTCTCTGCCAGGACTGGCAGGTGCCAGAGCTCTGGTGTCCGAGTCACAAGGCAGCTCAACACAGCATGTCTCACTCCCAGCTGACCGCTTTGCTTGCTGCTTAGATTTCTTGTTCTGCCCACCAATTGCTTTTCATCAGGCATTCACTAGAATTAACGAGGTAACCTTTAATAAAGTGCCTGGAATAGAAGACTTCCTTAACACAGACTACTGTTCTAATTAGCGGTCTGGGTTCATGCAGCTTAGCCTTCTTGCAATAATTACAATTATGAGGATAATTACGCCTGGGTTTATTGTAGTGTCTTCCTCCAGGGATCTTTCTGTTCTCTCTTGCAGCCCAAGAAAGGGCAGCTGGGGGAGCTGGGGAAAGGCAACCCTGAGCCCAGCTACTGGCCAGATGTTGCTGGAAGATCCTGCTGTTACCCCTTCTAGTTAATCACCCACCCCTGCTTGAGTCTATGGACATGTACACCAGGTGACACTAAATGACCCCAGTGCCAGGAGCCTTCTTCTCGGGCACCCAGGAAGCAAGGGTTAGGCTCTGGAAAATAGAGGGAGGCAGAGTTTGAGGGGTGGGGGTGGGAGTCCTGGATGCATGGAAGTCCTTTGTCCTTGGCTCCCTCCTGGGTTCCTGCCCTCTGGCCTCCCTGTCTGTGGACGTCTTCTGTCCCTCAACCTAGATCTAGAGTGACCCTAAATATCCCATCCCAGGGTGCAGGGTTTTCAGTACTGACATCAGAAAGATCAGGAGGGAACTTCCCACTAGTCACCCTACCTGGATCTTTGCAGCTTTCCTCTGGCTTCTTTGGTCCTGTCATCTTGCCAAATGACCTTGCACAATTTGCCTTTTAGCACAGGCCTCATTTTCCTGCTGTGAGGGTAACTCCTGGTTGTTATGGAATTAAATGAATTAACACATAATTAATTTAATTATATTAAATGGCATTGTGGCACAGTGTATTAAGCTGCCTCTTGTGATGCCAGCATCCCATTTGGAGCACCAAAACTCTGCTTTCGATCCAGCTCCCTGCTAATGTGCCTGGAAAGGCAGTGGAAGATGGCCCAAGTAGCTGGGTCCCTACCACCCACGTGGGAGACTTGGATAGAGTTCTTGGCTACTGGCTTTGGCCTGGCCCACCCTTGGTTGTTATAGCCATTTAGACTGTGAACCAGTGGATAGAAGATTTTTCCCTGTGTCTCCACAGAGAGAGAGAGAGAGAGAGAGAGAGAGAGAGAGGTCTTCTATTCAATGATTCACTCTCCAAATGGCCGCAATGGCCAGAGCTGTGCCAATCTGAAGCCAGGAGCTTCTTCCGGGTCTCCTGCACGGATGCAGCGGCCCAAGGACTTGGGCCATCTTCTACTGCATCCGAGGCCATAGCAGAGAGCTGGATGGGAAGTGGAGCAGCCAGGTCTTGAACCGGCGCCCATATGGGATGCCAGCACTTCAGGCCACGGCAGTAACCCACTGCGCCACAGCGCTGGCTCCAGATAAATAATCATTTTTAAAAAGTACCTAGAATGGGACCAGTGTTGTGTCTTAACAGATTAAGCTTCCCATAGGGGTACCAGTTGGAGTCCTGGATGCTCCACTTCTGGTCCAGCTCCCTGCTAATGGCCTGGGAAAAGCAGCCAAGGAAAAGCAGCCCTTGCACCCAGGTGGGAGACCAAGATGAAGTTCCTGGCTCCTGGCTTCAGCCTGGCTCAGCCCTGGCTGTTGTGGCCATTTGGGGAGTAAACTGGAAAATGGAAGCGCTGTCTCTGTCTCTCCTTTTCTCTCTGTAACTCTGCCTTTCAAATCAATCAATCAATCAATCTAAATAAGTCAGAGTTACACAGAGAGAGGAGAGGCAGAGAGAGAGAGAGAGAGAGAGGTCTTCCATCTGATGGTTCACTCCCCAGTTGGCCGCAATGGCCTGAGCTGTGCCGATCCAAAGCCAGAAGCCAGGAGCCAGGAGCGAGTTAAGTCACTTTGCCACGTGGAGCCATGAGGGCTTGTACAGTACTTGAAACAGATTGCTTCCAAAAGCTTCCTCCAGGGGACATAGCCAGTGATTGGCCAGGGACCAGGCCGCACTAGGAAAGGTGGAACCTGCCACCGAGGGAAGAGAGGATCCAGGCTGTGGACAGTGGAACTGCCCTCAAGGAGCCCTGGGAAGGTGTCCAGAGGAGAATCCCCTTCTCAGGGGGCTTCTGCCACGCTTGGGGGAGGATTAGTAGCCTGCAAGGAGCTTTTCTGGGCTGGTCTACTCAGGGCAGATAGGTAGCTTGGAAGTAGACCCCCGGCTGCTGCTGACTGTCCCTTCCCAGAGAGTACCTCCGCCGCTCCCAGGAATGAGGGTGCACTGTCTGAGTTCAGTGGTACCCGAGTCCTGAGTGTTCCATCTCACAGCTTCTGCCCCAGTCCTGGCACAGTTCCTGTCTTCCTCCCATGGGCCTGCTTGGCTCTGTCTCACTTATGAATTGGAGCTGGCGGCCCTCAGTTTATCCTTGAATTTGCCAGGTTGTTTTTTCCAGCAAAGTTATTTGTGATATATTTATTTTCCTATTTTAGAAGTAAAGTATCACTATATGTATCTGCACTTGACAAATGGTTTTATGTAAATGCATAGTTGTATTGTATTTATTTTCTATAAAATAAACAAACATTAGGACCGTAAAAAATAACAAATTGCTCAAGTCCTCTGTAATAACTGGTGATAAATTCTGGTTATTTTTCTTTTCATCATCATCCCCAGGCATGTGTACTTTTTCACCTAGTTGGAATTACAGTGGTGCATATAACTTTTTTATTCTGCTTAAAAACCCTAAACCCTGTAATGTAAACTGTTAAATAAGTAAAGGCACCAGAGGACATGGGATGATTAA
The DNA here is from genome assembly GCA_949820135.1 of Sylvilagus floridanus. Lineage (NCBI taxonomy): Eukaryota > Metazoa > Chordata > Mammalia > Lagomorpha > Leporidae > Sylvilagus > Sylvilagus floridanus. The sequence continues at coordinate 22,753,031 of OX463235.1, forward strand.
GCTATTTAAGGAGCTTTACATCCTTTTGGGGGGACATGCCAGAAGTGGAAAAATAGCAAGAAACAGGAGCAGGATTTTTCGTGAGGAAATCAAAGTGGTTAAATTAACCATGAAAGATAATCAGTGTCACTACTGAAAGTGTTACAGATTATAGTAGAGAACATAATTTCCTCTGATTGCATTAGCAATTTTTTGATGGTCTGTTACTTATTGAAAAGGATATATGTAAAGTGGCATAAACATTTTGGAAAATAGTTTGGTGATACATATCAGGAGCTGTAGTTTTTTTTAGTAATTATATTTTTCCTTTGTGAGTATCAGACATCTTTTCTGTCTCTTGAGTAATGGTAGTTTTTTCTTGGCTCAGTTATGTTGAACATTGTCAACAATAAAGATGATGTTATGGATCCTACTTACAGATCCTTTTAAAAATGTTTATTCATTTTTATTTATTTGAAAAGCAGAAAGAGAGAGAGAGAGAGACCGACCTTCCATCTGCTGGCTCACTGCCCAGATGTCTGCAGCAGCCGCAGCTGGGCCAAACCAAAGCCAGCAGCCAGGAATTCCATCCTGGTCTCAGATGAATGGCAAGAACTCAGTACTTGAGCCAGCACTTGCTGTTTCCCAGGAGCATTAGCGGGAAGCTGGGTCAGAAGTGGAGGCAGAGATGGGACTGGATCCCAGGCACTCTGATGTGGGATATGGGTGTCCCCAGAGGCAGCTGAACTGCTGTACCACGCCACTCATCCTACAGATCCCTTTTCCCAATCTGCTGCTCACTTTATTCAAGTGTGTGTGTGTGTGTGTGTGTGTGTGTGTGTGTGTGTGTTATCTGCAGTTTGCTTGTTGATCTGTCCCTTTGTGATTTTTTTATGGCTCCTAGCTTTGGAAAGTCATCCTCACTTCAGAGGTTGTGTGAATATTCAGTGAACCTCTTCTGCCTGACTAAAACATATTTAAAGTGGAATTCTGTCTAGAATTTACTGTGATACGTAGCTGGTTGAATTCTCTCTTTTGTTCTCCCCAAATTAAGCTGTCATTCTGACATCTGTTAATTAATCTCTTCCTCCTCTAATTTGTTTGTGAGACCGTCTTTAGCATTGATTAAATTACGACGTTTCATTTCTGCACTACATGTTTTCTGTGATCTGTCATTTCTTTGTTCCTCTGTTTTAAGTACTGGAGCTTGATAAGACTGGTTAGAACATCAACTTCTTTTTGTAGAAGATCGTGCTTGCTTATTTCCCTGGTTGAACTCTGAAACCTTTTAATCCAGCTACAAAAAAACCTTTCAGAGACTTCAGGAATCTCTGAAAGGAATTACATTAAACAATGTGTAAGTTAATTTCTTTAAAAAACCAACATCATGTCAATAGTTTGACTTGTCATCAATTAGCATGTTATATATCTTCACATACAAATTTATTTTTTAAAGATTTATTTATTTAATTTTTAAATCCATATATTTTTTTAAAGATTTGTTTATTTATTTGAAAGTCAGAGTTACACAGAGAGAAAGAGAGATAGAGAGAGAGGTCTTCCATCTACTGGTTCACTCCCCAATTGGCCACACTGGCCCAAGCTGCGCTGATCCAAAGCCAGGAGCCAGGTGCTTCTTCCGAGTCTCCCACACGGGTGCAGGGCCCAAGCACTTGGGCCATTTTCCACTGCTTTCCCAGGCCATAGCAGAGAGCTGGATCAGAAGTGGAGTGCCTTTGTCCACATGGGATGCTGGCACTGCAGGTGGAGGCTTTACCTGCTACGCCACAGTGCTGTGCCCTACAAATTTATTTTTAAAACCATCTTGTGACCTTTTCTACCTTTTCTCGATATTGGTCGGATCCGTTTTCTATTATGATTTCTCTCTCTACATTTTTATTACTGTTTGGATGAGGATCTGTAGGAAGTGTGCTTTGTGTGGCATACAGGAATATTGTTGACTTTGCAGGCTTCTGTTGAGGTCGTTTGGCTGAGTGACTGTGTGTCTGAGGCTGTGAGGGCTGCTGTGGGTTGTTCCACATGAGTGCTTTCAGTGTCTGTGCTTCCTCTTTCATCGGCCATGACTTTGAAGACCACGCTCAGGGGATCTTGGGGCTTGAAGCCTCTTTGTTCTGCTCCCAGTTTAAAGGGAAAGCCGCTGACACTGCCTTGAGCTTGCTGTGGTGTGTGCCAGGAGACATGTCTACTGGTGCCGTCCACAACCACCACAGCAGAAACCAAGCGCCCAGCACCTCGTCATGTGGACGTGGGGCTCTTTCTACACTCTCCAGTTTGCGCAGGCCGTGGCGAATAGCGCCAACACGGACGTGGCTGTGGCTGTGGACTGTGGACAGCTGTTTTCACTTCTCTTGGGTGGGCATGTGCCTCAGTGTGGGCGTGCTGGGTGGAGAGACAGTGTTTAGGCCTGTGAGGAGCAGCCACGGTGTCTGCACGTGGCTTTCTGCTGTGTCTGGCATGAGGCTTGTCTTCAGCGTATAGGCCCAGGAAGGCCACACCACCCAGCCGTGTGGATCGCCTGCTTTCAAAGAGGCAGGCGCTGTAGAGCAAGTGCCCCGCGGCCTGTCGCCTCTCTGTGCGGTCTGAGGATCTCCAAGGGGCTGTGGCTTTGGCAGGGCCTCCTCCTCATGCATGCTGACGGTTCCGCCCTCTGCGCCCTGGCTGGTGGTGACAGAGAAGGGGCTGGAGGTTCAGGTGCAGGGGAACAGCAGGGGTGAGGCACTGCTGATGAGGAAGGTTCCTGAAAGAGAGCAGGAGAGCAAGGGGGCTGGGCCCTGGGGGTGCTGGGGTGTGTGGCTGACGGCTGTGCCGAGTAACCCTGGTCTCCCTGTGTCCTCGGCCTGCAGACCTGGCGGAGTGCAAGCTGGTCTCCTTCCCCATCGGCATCTACAAGGTCCTGCGGAATGTCTCTGACCAGATCCACCTCATCACGCTGGCTAACAACGAACTCAAGTCCCTCACCAGCAAGTTCATGACCACGTTCAGTCAGCTCCGAGGTAAACCCCGGTCAGCTCACATTGTGGGGGGCATGGCCACTTCAGGCTCTGACGGTCCTCTGGGAGGGTTGTCGCTGGGGCAGCTGGAAGCAGTAACACATTTCTAGGAGCAGGCTCTCGGAGGCTGGAAATCTGTAGGTCGTTTGTGCCTCCAGCTGGCTGTCAGGCTGACCCAGGGCCAAGGTATGGGTCCTGGCGTGATTCTCTGTTCAGAACAGGTGCGTGGAGCTTTTAGGCCCTGAGACCCAGGAGTAGTTATACCTCACTAGCTTTGAACATGTTTGCTTCTCACCCCCACTCCATTCCTCCTGTGCTGCTGCCTTCTCAGTACAGCAGTGACAGGTGCCACAAATGCTGGCGTTTTCTTTCTGGGTACATGCAGAGCAAGTGGATGGGGGTGTGTGTCAGGGAGGAAGCCAGCAGGCAGGCACCATGGGGTCCCTGAAGTGGCTCCTCTGGATGATCGGGCAGGTGCATTGCAATGCCCACCCCTCTCTCTGGACAGCAGCCTCTCCATCCTTCTACAGGAGGTCCCTGCTGCTCAGTCACCTGTGGGTGGAGCTGGAGCCTCGGTGCTTGTGTGTTTGCTGACTGGTGGACCTGGAGAATTGTGAGGGCACAAGAAGCCTTGGGGAGGCCCTGCCTACCTTCTGGAATTCTCTGTTGGATGTCCAATCCTGTTAGAGTGAGAACTGCAGAAAATACTGATGGTGCACGAGCCCCTGCAGAGGCCTGTCTCATGCTGCTGGTTTGGATGTGGACAGGTTTCCCAGGAGGCAGAGGGAAGCCTGAGTGGGCCAGTGTGGTCCAGCGATGAGAAGTAGCTTGTACACCAGCCCAGTGGAAAGGCCACTGCCAGGGTGCAAGCAGAAGGCCCAGGAGGAGGGACTGGTCTGTGTTGCTGTTCGAGTGGCTCCCACAGAGTTTATGGCATTTGTGCCTGGCAAGCTACAGCATGTGTGCCTGGGTGAGGGCCCTGGGGTGAGGCTTGTTCCCCCAGAGGTGCCAGTGGGTGTTTGGGCCAGACCCACCCCTCTCAGCTTCCTTTTCCTGGCACTGCTTCCTTACACGGGAAGAGAGCTGCACAGCCAGCAGGTCCCTTGAACCAGTAGTTCTGGTCCCTCCCTGGCTGAAGTTAGAGTCAGCTGAATAGTAATGTCTGGGTGTGCACATGAGCTCATGGCCACTCTGACTTGGGTCATCTTTAAGTGATTCCAGCCCCTTGGTGCCCTTCATCCACCTTATGGAAGAAAAGACAAGGCCTGAGAGAGCCCAGGGTGTAAGAGGGATGGGTCTGCAGATGGCTCTGTGAGAGTGGGTCCTAGTGTCCAGCTGTGTCTCTTCTTGTCTGCTTGCTCCCTCTTCTCCTGTCTCCCCACTTCCTCCCGAGCCACTCAGCTCTTTTTACTGAGTGTGTCCTGGGCCTGCCTGGCCAGAGGTGTGTGAGACTCACCTGTTCAGATCAGCCAAGGGCCCTCAAAAGAGGAACACAAAGGCTGGGGCTGGGTGTTTGGCCCAGGGCTAAGACACGGGTTTAGGTGCCCACAGCCCATACCCGAGTGCCGGGATTGCATTCTCAGCTCCCGCTCCTACTCATGCAGACCCTGGAAGGCACAGGTGTTGATTTAAGTGGGCACATTCCTGCTACCTGGGGACCTGGATTGGATTCCTGGCTCCTGGCTTCTTCCCCAGCCAGAGGCCATTGCAGGCATTCCCAGAGTGAAGCAGCAGATTGGATCTCACAGTTGCTGTGCTTCTCAAGTTGAATAAATAAGTAATAAGCAAAGATGATTTATTCTGAGCTTGTATATAGCAAGGGCACTAGCCACCATCACTTGTGCTTTAACTGAGTCTCAGGGCAGGCAGAGGAGTGGGAAAGCTTTGTAGTACAAAAAAGGAAGACTTCAGGTGTTCCCTGATTGGCAGCTGTTGAGAGAAGGAAGCTGCAGGCAGATAACTAGGAGCAGGCCATCTGATGGGGATTCTTTAGGGGTACACACTTGACTTTGACAGGAAATGAGGCCAGAAATCAGGGAGGCACTCGGTTATTAGTTGACAATCATGGCTGTTTGATGCCAATTGTTATGGAGGTGATTTTTTGGCTTCCTGGCTTATTGCTAAAGATAGCTGACTTCCTACACGTCTGAGCTGAGCCAGTCTGACGCTGGCTTCCTGGGCTGCCTATTGTAGACAGTGGTTTGTGTCCAGGCAAGTCGCTGCGGGCTGGGGGTGAGTTCCAATTTTCTGTTTTGTCTGGCCATTGCCTGCCCCTTGTCTCTCATACCCCTGCCTTTCAACTCAATTCAGAGGATTCTCACAGGTGCCTGCTCTGGCATGGCCATGGGGATGACGTGAGAGCCCACGTCCACGTCCACTGGGGCTCAGCTGTCCCTGGCTCCCAGCCCGTTCCACATATCATCTCATTTCATTCTTTTTTTTTTTTTTTTTTGTATTTTTGTATTTTGTATTTTTTTTCTTTTTTTGACAGGCAGAGTGGACAGTGAGAGAGAGAGAGAGACAGAAAGAAATGTCTTCCTTTGCCGTTGATTTACCCCTCAATGGCCGCTGTGGCTGGCACACTGTGGCCAGTGTACCGCGCTGATCCGAAGCCAGGAGCCAAGTGCTTCTCCTGGGCTCCCATGGGGTGCAGGGTCCAAGGACTTGGGCCATCCTCCACTGCACTCCCAGGCCACAGCAGAGAGCTGGCCTGGAAGAGGGGCAACTGGGACAGAATCCGGCACCCCAACCGGGACTAGAACCTGGTGTGCCAGCGCCGCAGAGCTGGATTAGCCTGTTGAGCTACGGCAACAGCCTTTTTTTTTTTTTTTTTAATTAAGATTTATTTATTTTACTTGAAAGTCAGAGTTACACAGAGAGAGGAGAGGCAGAGAGAGAGAGAGAGCGGTCTTCCATCTAATGGTTCACTCCCCAATTGGCCGCAACGGCCGGAACTGCACCGATCAGGAGCCAGGAGCTTCTTTGGGGTCTCCCTCATAGGTACAGGAGCCCAAGGACTTGGGCCATTTTCTGCTGCTGTCCCAGGCCAGAGCAGAGAGCTGGATGGGAAGTGGAGCAGCCAAACTAGAACTGGTGCCCATATAGGATGCCAGCGCTTCAGGCCAGGGCTTTAACCTGCTGTGCCACAGTGCCGGCCCCATCATTCTTGTTGCACCAGTATCTCTTAGAGATGATGAGAAAGCTAAGAGCTAGGCATGGTCCTCAGGGGGGCAGGTGGATGAACAGATGGACCTGTCAGAATGTGGGGCCAGCGTCGTGGCGTAGCTGGTAAAGCTGATGTCTGCAGTGCCAGCATCCTATATGGGTGCTGTTTCATGTCTGGCTGCTCCACTTCTGATGCAGCTCCCTGCTAATGGCCTGGGAAAGCAGCAGAGCATGGCCCAGGTACCAGCATATCTGTACCCACATGGGAGACCTGGAGGAAGCTCCTGGCTCCTGGCTTCGGCCTGCCCAGCTCTAGCAGTCACAACCATTTGGGAAGTGAACCAGAGGATGGAAGGTATCTCTCTTTCTCTGTCTCTCCCTCCGTCTCTGTAGCTCTGCCTCTCAAATAAATAAATAAATAAATAAATCTTTTTTTAAAATGTGGAAAATGTATATTATGAAAAAACTATGCATTTCAAAATGTTTTTGTACTCAGATAAGCATACCTTTTAATTCTATTTTCTATGAACTTTTAAAAAAAAGATTTATTTATTTATTTGAAAGAGTTAAACACAAACAGAAGGAGAGACAGGGAGAGAGAGAGAGAGGTCTTTCATCTGATGGTTCAATCTCCAGTTGGCTGCAACAGCTGGAGCTGTGCAGATCCAAAGTCAGGAGCCAGGAGCCTCTTCTGGGTCTCCCACGCAGGTGCAGGGGCCCAAGGACTTCTTTCTCAGGCTATAGCAGAGAGCTGGATCGCAAGTGGAGGATTAACCCACTGCACCACGGCGCAGGCCCAAAATTATTTAAATCTTTACAACCCTGCCAAAGTGGGTATGTTTTAAAAATTTGAGTGGTAGAGAGCGAGGTAGACTGATTCCTGCCATCAGGTGGTTCACTTCCCAAATAACTGGGAGGCAGGAGCTTTATCCTGGTCTCCCAGACGGGTGGCAGGGACCCAGCTACTTGAGCCATCATTTGCTGCCTCCTGTGGGGTTTGTTAGAGGAAGCTGGACCCAGGAGCCCAGCTGAGACTCAAAGCCAGTCCCTCCAGGGTCAGGTAAGGGCCTCTCAAGTGGCAGTTTAACTGCCGCGCTGAACGCTGTCCCACGAAGTGAGTGCTTCTCCATGTCACTGAAGGACACTGAAGCAGCCGGGGGTCCGTTGCTTGCCTGAGGTTACACAGCAAGAATGAATGGGGTTAGGGCTGTGGCTCCAGATCACAGCTCCTCTATAAGCTCCACGGGGTGAGGGGTACATGCTATGTAACATCTTGCTATACTTAGCAATGTGTTTTAGAAATCAGCTTTTTTGCGCTAGCACTGTGGCGTGGCGGGTAAAGCTACCACCTACAATGCCGGCATCCCGTATAGGTGCCAGTTCCTCTCCTGTCTGCTCCAATTCCTATCCAGCTCCCTGCTGATGGCCTGGGAAAGTAGCAGAGGATGGTCCAAGTGCTTGGACTCCTGCATCCACTTGGGAGACTCAGATGAAGCTTCTGGCTCTTGGTTTCAGCCTGGCCCAGCCCTAGCAGTTGTGACCATCTGGAGAGCAAACCAGCAGATGGAAGATTTCTCTGTCTCTCTCTCTCTCTCTGTCTCTCCCTCTTTCTACAATTCTGACTTTAAAATAAATAAATAATTCCTTTAAAAAAAAAGATAATTGGCTCTGTGGGTAAGGTGACAGCTGCCTTAGTCTTTTCCTGGGGCCAGGATGTCTGGAACTTTGCTTTCATGTGCCTCGGACCTGGCTAAGAGTTGGCTTTCCCTCTGTCTGCACCAAGGAGCAGACCTCATGCCTTCTGGATGCTCTGATCCCTGCGGGCTGCATGCCCTGTGCAGAGTGGCTTTGGTACCAAGCATGGGATTCTTGCCTGCTTGACTTTGCCTGTGGGAGAGCTTTCAGGCAGGGACAGTGATTGCTCACGGGCACAGGGTCAGAGCCGGAGGCTGATGGATCCTGGGGGTAGGGGGGGGCGGCGTTGTTCCTGGAGCTGGCGTATTCTGTGGCAGACTGGCTGCATAATTGCTTCAGGCCAGCCTCGTCTGTCCCCTAATGGAATCAGCAGCCGCCTCTCTCTGCCGGCTTGAACCTCTGGTCTAGGCGGTGGCCTTGGCAGCCGTCCAAGAGAAGGCCATTGTGGGAAGTCATCAGAGGAACCGAGGGAAGGGAGAGGTCCATTGAACAGGCACCGGAAACCACAGTTCAGTGAGGGTAACAAATAAGGAAATGCCACGGCTGCAGCCACTCTCAGGCCAGGACGCCTTGGCAGTGGATGGAATGGAGCCTCGTCCCACAGCCCTGCCCATCCTGGGAGCCCCACGGTGCTCAGCTGTGAGCCCTGGCAGAGGGAGTGGAAAGGAACTGTTGCAGCCCTAGTGTGAAACTCTGGGACTGGTGGATCTCTGCCCTCTCTGCCCTAGAGCCCGGGCACAGGGCCTGGAGGCTGTGACCCCTGTGTGAGAAGCAAAGCCAGGTATAGATGCAGCTGTTTGGTCGGGGGCTCAGTCAGGTGGCAGGGGCTGTGGGCCATAGCCTCATTCTTCCTTGGAAGGGGAAACAACAGAGGAAGCCTCCAGTGAGTAAAAGTGGTCCCCATCAGCTCTGCTGGTCTTGTTTGCCTTCTCTGGGCCTCAATGTTCCCATCTGAGAAATGGGGGGAGGGCTGGCACCATGGCTCACTAGGCTAATCCTCCGCCTGCAGCACCAGCACCACGGGTTCTAGTCCCGGTCGGGGCGCCGGATTCTGTCCTGGTTGCTCCTCTTCCAGGCCAGCTCTCTGCTGTGGCCAGGAAGTGCAGTGGAGGATGGCCCAGATCCCTGGGCCCTGCACCCACATGGGAGACCAGGAGGAAGCACCAGGCTCCTGGCTTCGGATCGGCACAACGTGCCGGCCGTAGCGGCCACTTGGGGGGTGAACCAACGGAAAAAGGAAGACCTTTCTCTCTCTTTCACTAACTCTGCCTGTCCAAAAAAGAAAGAAAGAAAGAAAGGAAGGAAGGAAGGAAGGAAGGAAGGAAGGAAGGAAGGAAGGAAGAAAGAAAGAAATGGGGGGACATCTACTCCATAGAGATTCCTTGAGCTTGAAGATAAAGCGCAGCAGGTCTCCTGGGCAGGGTTTGACCCATGGAAGTTACCTGAGGAATGGGGTTCTGTGTGGTGGTAGCACCGCGGGGCTGGGTTGTGGCCATGAGGCCACTCCAGCCGGGAAATCTGACCCTGCACAGGAATTTCAGAGAGAATGGAATGGGAGCGATGCCTACATTTAAGCTTGTATGGTCTGGAAGGCTGAGCCTCAGACGGAGAAGTGGCTTTGTCTGACCCACCTCCAGGCAGAGACAGGCGAGCCCTGAGCTCAGGTCCCTGCCTGCGTCCACGACTGAGTTCTTAGCCGTGGAAGCAGGTGCTGTGGTTGCTCAAAGTGTGGTCAGTGCCAAGGGGGCATTCGTGGACAGGGAAAGGAGAAGTTGGGCTTCCTGTGGGCTTTGGAGGCAGTGGGCCTGGGCGCACACCCCTGCCCGGCCACTTCCCAGCTGCAACATTCGGCGCGAGGCACCGAACCTCCTGAGCCCCAGTCCTCATGCCTGCAGGCTGGGGGTGATGCTAGCGCTGCCCATGTGGATTCAGTCATGAGAGTTAATACAGACCATGCTGGGACTGCAGATAGCACAGTGCCAGCTCCGAAAAGGTACTTGGTGATAACGTGTATCCCTTGTTTAGGGGCGAGGATGGAGAGAGGGCTGCATGTGGAAGAACCTAGATTGGCCAGAGAAGGCAAGGCCAGATGGGCAGGGCACAAAGCTGCCAGACCTGGACTCCTAAATCAAGCAGACAAAAAAGTACGTGTAGGAGCTGGCATTGTGGTGCAGCGGCTAAGCCACTGCCCGTGATGCAGACATCCCATATCAGACTGTGGTTCGAGTCTCGGCTGTTCTACTTCCAATCCAGCTCCCCGCTAATGTGCCGGAAGAGTAGTGGAAGATGGCCCAATTGCTTGGGCCCCTGCCACCCACGTGAAAGACCCCAGTAGTTTCTGGCTCCTGGCTGCAGCCTGGTCCAGCCCTGGCTGTTGTAGCCATTTGGGGAATGAACCAGCCATTGCAAGATCTCCCTGTCTCACTCTTTCTCTCTGTCATTCTGACTTTCAAGTAAATAAGACATATCTTCTTGAATAAAATTATGCATACAGGATGCCCAGTTAAATTTGACTTCAGATAAACAGTGAGTTGCATGTGTGTTGGGATGTATTTATGCTGAAAGCAGCTCTCTTCTGCCTGGAGCTGCAAACACCTGCCCCCAGGCGCCCCTCCACCCCGGGAGATTTCTGAAGCAGCAGAGAGTAGGGGTGGGCTTGTGTTCACTCGAGCTGCAAGCAGAGTGTTTTGCCCCCTTCTGAGCCCGAGCGTGGGCAGTTACTGACACTGGTAGCTCAGTACTAACGGCATTACTGGACTTGCCTGTGTGCCCTGCGTAGTTTGCCATGTCTGCCCGTCCATCCATCCTTCTGTCCATCTCACATACTTGTATCGTATTTACTGTGAGTCACACGCATCCACATCCTTCTGCAGGGATTGATTCGCGTGAACCTTGCCACAGCCCTATAGAGTACTGCCTTGATCTGACATACGACAAAACTGAGGCCAGATGCCCACGGCCACACCCCCAGCAAGTGGCAGAGTTTGAATTTGCACAGGGCTGTCTGGCTCCAGAGTGCTTGCTACTCCAGGCCTCGTAGCCCCTCCCTGCAAGCCACAGGGGGAGGGCTACCCCCTGTGGACCTTGGTCTAGGGCCTGGACACACTGTAGCCCAGCAAACCAGATCAGCTAGTGGGAGTGGGAAGAGCGAGGGCCAGGGTGGGCATGCTGTATGCCCCAAACATGGAAATGAAGACAAACCTGGACCATCAGAGACAATGGCCACCCTGCTGTCTGCAGTGTCCAGTGCTTCTCTGCTAGAAGTGCCCTAAGGTTCTGGAGAGCTTTTCCACACTTCCGTCCTTTCCCGCAATAAGTCTCGGTGCTTTTCCGTTGCCCCTTAAGGTCATTCTAAGAGAAGGCCTGTTGAAACGGTGTGCTTTTTCCATTCATCTCTGTGTGCTACAATGCCTGTTTTGGATGTAGTTATCAGACCATTTAACTCCTGAGTGGTGTCTTGAAATTGCACCATTTGAGTTTCCTGGCTCATTTCCCCCAGGTGATGTGAGTAAGCCACAAGGACCAACCGGAACAAGCCTGGGGGTGGGGTGCAGACTCACGTTCACCCTTCCTCCCCCTGCCTCACAGCCTGGCCGCTGCCAAGTCTCTGCTGTTACCTGATGCTGGACTGCTGTGTTTTGCTGTGGACACTGGTGATCTGGGGAAGTTGAGGCAGGTGCCTCCCTTCCCAAGAGCCCAGGTCCCTAACCCACAGCTGGATGGCAACTCCTGCAAGAAGCTTCAGACCTGGGATCAGGACATGCTCAGTAGCTGGGTTTTGGTGGTTGACTCTCCCAGCAAGACTCCGCCTCCAGCAGCCGCCCCCAGACGCACCGGGGTGCTGCCCACCAGGGACCCTGAGGGAGAGGCAGGGGGAAAGCTACCACCGAGCCCCCCCCAGAGAAGGGGGCACAGGTGCCCGACTCCAGCCCTCCTTCACAGAGCAGGGAGGGGGAGGAGAGGCCCCACAGGTCCTCTGCAAGGAGCTGGTGAGCAGGCTGGGAGATGGTGGGGGTCAGGACAGATGCTGCCTACACGTGTGCCCTTGGCTCTGCTTATAAAACACAGATCTGAAGATAAAATCATTAGCAAGCTTCAAGATGGCCATGTGGACATTCCATTGCAAGGGTGGGTACCCTCCGAGCACAGAACCTCATGTGAAGTCACTGGTCATCTGTCTCCAGGGCTGGCCCTTGGGGACATTCTTCAGGCTACTTGGCATCTGTGGGCCTCCGTGTCCTCTGGGCCAGAGTGGGAAGGTTCCCATAACAGAGGGACTGCTGGGGGTGAGGACAGGGGCTGCTCCCCGGGCCCAGTCTCTCCCTCTCTCATGGCCTCAGTGTGTGGGTGGCCCCACTGGGGTTTGTGCCAGGCAGTGGGGACTCTAGGTCCCCCTCTTATAGCCCCTACATCACCCATCTCAGCTTTGCTCTCATCCCTCTGTCTTGCCCCTCCACACCAAGTGGCCCCTCGGCTTTGCTCCCACTGCCCCAGCCTTCTGTCCAGTTTCTGACAGGGAGACCCCCCTGGGTCAGCGCTTCCCATGCAGTTCCCCGCCTAGGTCACTAGTCAGCTTTTGGAGCAGCCGGTCCAGGCCAGCCGTGGAGGGGGCAGGGAGCAGGGACGTGTGACACAGGAGGAAGTTGGCAGCCAGGGTGATGTCCCCTGGTGAACTGCAGGGCCTTGTCCGAGGGAGTGGCCATCATGTGCTGCCCCTTTGTGGAGGCCCAGGCCTCTATGGGGAGAACCTTCCAGTCCAAAGCCAAACACAGATGATCTCTGCTGATGGCAGGCGGCAGGCCCTGGGCCAGGTGAGAGCCTTGCTGCCAGCAGTCCTGGGGGTCTCAGGGAAGCCCCTCCTCACTGTCTCTCTCCTCCTCCCCTCACGTGGCAGAGCTCCGCCTGGAAGGGAACTCCCTGCACCGCCTCCCCAGTGAGGTCAGCACTCTGCAGCACCTCAAGGCCATCGACCTGTCCCGCAACCAGTTCCGGGACTTCCCCGAGCAGCTCACCACCCTGCCGGCGCTGGAGACCATCAGCCTGGAAGAGAACGAGATCGTGGGTGAGTGGCCCTCCCAGCCAGTCCCAGAGCTGCTGGGTGCGTGGGAGTGTGACTTGCACTGGGGGAGGGCCCAGGGCCCAGGAAGGTGGCCTGCTGTGTGTGGGATGGGCCACTGGCTTCTGCTGGCAGATGGACAGCCTTGGTAGCGCAGCCCTGGATAAGACCCTGTCTGCGTCTCCAGCTGCTGGCCCAGGCTGGCTCTGAGCCTCGACACGTTCCCTGGGTCCTGCCTTCCCAGCGAGTGCCTCACCTCTGGGAAGCAGGGAGCACTGGGCAGGTAGCCTCAGAACGGCCTTTCTCTGCCTCGATTGCAAGTGTTCCCCCTCTAGTCAGCCCAATCCCCATCTCCAGGGAACCCGGGCTGTGCTGTGTGCCTTCCACAAGGCTGGGGTTTGCTGAGGCCAGGGGCCAGGCCCTCCCTCCTCTCGCAGTGATTATCTTCCTCCCGTCTCATCAGGAGCTCGGAGAGCTGAGTGTGCGCTCCAGCCTGGGGCCTCCTCACCCCAGCGAGTGCCCTCGCTCCCTGCTTTCCCCACCTTCTTTGCCTCTAACTTCGATGCTGCCCTGATGACAGTGGTGGCAATGACCCGCTCCAGTGATGCTTCATTGTGGTCAGTTCCTTGATGGTCGCTATGCCATCCAGTCAAATGTAGGAACTTCCCGGTGCCCTGGGCCTGACTGATGGGGAGCAGCAGTGCTGGCTGAGTGCCTGTCTGTCAGAGCCAGGGGACCCTGGCTCGGGTAGGGGTGGGGACAGCTGACCTTCGAGGTTCCACAGATGAGTAAACCGAGGCTCAGAGACATTGTGCAGGGGCATCGGGTTGCACGACGGGACTGCAGAAGTGCCAGAAAGAGGGCGCAGGGTTTCAGAAGTCAGCCCTGTGTGTGGCCCTGGGCTCCCGTGCTGGCCTCTGATTCAGTCGTAGGCTCCCAAGACCAGGGTCCCGGTGGCTTGTACTGCTCCAGCTCGCTGGTCCCTTGTCCTCTGTGCAGTCTACACAGGAGCGAGCCCAGAAGTGCCTTCTCCTGGCCACACCCTCCCTCGGTGCCGTCCCACCTCGCAGGCCCAGAGTGCTGAGTCTGTCGCTTCTTGCATTCCTGGCCAGGCCCTTCTTGCCTGGGCCCATCCTGCCCTGCTGTTGTTCTGTGGGGGCCCTTCCCAACACAGCAGTATTGAACAGGGTCTGTCACAGCCAAAGCTGAGACCAGGGCTAGGCGTGTGGCCAGCAGTCAGGCGAGGAGATCAAGGCCAGCGCTGGACACTGGCTTCCCCACTTCCTAACTGTAGCCTTGGGAGCCTCACAGCAGCTCCCTGAGCCTTGGCCTCTTCTCTTCTGCTCAAGGGGAGGTTATTCCCCACCTTGCGCATCCCCAGAAGGCGGCACAGGGGGCCCAGACCCCTCAGTGCTTCCCCTCCCACAGGCCGTCAACATCTGTCAGCAACGGCCCCCAGCACGGAAGCGGCGTGCACTCCCTCTCCATGTGCTCGTCTCTGCCGTCCTCCAGAGTGACAGTGATAGCTTTTTCCCTGTGGGAGCACCCTGCAGCTGGCCGAGGATGCCTGTATGTTGCCCCACGTCTGTAGGGCCATCATCCCCATTCGACAGATACAGACACTGAGGCTCTATGAGGTTTGCTGGTGCCTGTCACACACCTGGCCAGGGAGGAGCCATCAGCTGCCAGGCTGAGTTTCCTGGTCAGTTCAGCCTATGACAGAGCCCCAGCTGCCCTGACCCAGCCTGGGGGATGCAGAGATGCTGGGGCAGGGAAGTTGTCCCTGTCAGGGGAGTCTCCTGGTTCTCCCCCAAATAGCAGCTACTCCCAGAGGCCCCCACTGAGCCCAGGGCCCTATCTACCACAGAGCGTCTTAGTAGTCCTTCCCCTCTACCCACTGGGGAGATGAGGTGACCAGAGGCAGCTCTTGCTCCTTGCAGGTGTCTCCCCACTCCTATTTTCCACCTGGCCCCCATCCAGTGGGAGGGCTGCTGCCCTGCAGGAGGGCGGGGGCTGTGATCATGGTGCGGAGCGAGGCTGCAGCCTTTCATTACGGAAATCACTCTACGTCCTTCATCTCCTGTGGGATCTCACCGGGATAATTGCAGCAGGAGCGTTGGGGCCTTTAGAACGGCTTATCTTTCCCCTTCAGAGCCCACGAAGGTGCTGGAAAAATGAGACCAAATTGTCACGAGAAATGAATTGGACAGACATGAGTTGCTTAACACATTCATTCAGTCCCTAGAGAACAGGCTGCTCCAAAACAAGCCCCTGTAAGCACTGCAGGGACCCCCACCCCGAAGAGCCCCCGTGAGCGCTGCAGGGACCCCCGCCCCAGAGAGCCCTCACTGCATGGGACTCTGCACCGGGAGCTGCCAGCTGCAACCCAGAATTCTGCCTGCTGCTTTCATGCTGCCACCCTTTGCTCCCCCACCCTCTGGGCCATTCTGGGGAGAAGGGGGGAAAAGAGCTCTGTGCCATGGGGAGAGGGGCGCTGATCTGCTTCCTAGGGCACCCACTGAGGGGTGCCTAGTTGAGGTGCTCCCCAGTGGCTAAACGCCCTCAAATCTCTGATCTGTGTAGCATGCGGCCGCCCCTGCTGCTGTCACCTCCTGCAGACAGCCCTGTGGTCTCTGTGTGACTTTCTCTGACCTCATGGGGAGTTACCTCCTCCCCTCACTTCTCTGAAGCTACCTGCTCCCACCCTGCCAGCTGCCAACATTGAGTCTGGCAGTCAGCAGGCGCTCCGTTGGTTGGGAGCATTTTGTAGAGTGAGCATTTCAAAGCCTCAAAGCTCCTTTGAAATAACAGAGACACCATGGAATAGATTGTTGAGAGCTGCAGGTTATGACTCACTAGTGAATTGTGCTGTCAGATTAGTGTGTTGAGACCAGCAAATTTTAAATGGATAGAATAGAATAGGAAATGTCAGAGCACATCACACGTAGCATGTTAATTACTGTTTTGTGTCTTTTAATTTCAATTTCACTCTGTGTGTGCACAGGTGTATCCATGGGGTCATGATGAAAACAGATGGCAAGCCCCACCCATGAAGAGGTTCAGGGGTCTGTCCCAGCCAGCTTGGCCACCCGTCCTCTGCAGCTCAGGCCCCCGGCCACACTGTAGCCTTCCCTGCTGTCAGCCCTACTCCACTCCACTCCTCCAGGCCGGCGTGGCCTGTGCTCTCTGTCTGCGAGTCCTTCCTTGTGTTTTATTTTCTGCCTGTGGCCGAATACCCTGAGCCGGAAGGTCTGAGCCCCGTTCAGATGAATGAGAAACGGAGCAAGTCAAGTGGTGTCTTCTGTGCCCGTGGCAGACAGAGAGCACAGATGCCTCACCTGATGGCAGGCTTCCTGGGTCCTCGGGGACACTGTTGCCTGCTCTGGTCACATTTGGAGCTTAGAGGATTTGTTCAGACAGTAGCCATTTACAGGTTTCCAGCATACAGGGTGATGCCCTTATTTTCCACACCGGGAAATGGTACAGGCATTCCTTGCTGTCTATGGGGGATTGTTCCCAGGGTCCCACTCCCAAAATACCAAACTGCTCAGGGTGCAGTCCTGTGCAGAACAGCATCATGTTTGCTTATGATGCACACACCTTACCTCTTAGTTTCAAGCCAGCTCTGGATTTCTTACAGTAACTACTACAAGGTAAAGTTGTGTGAACAGTTGTTACACCATTACTGTTGAGGGACTAAGGGTCAGAGAACGAAGTCTGTATAGATACTTAAAAAAATTTTTTTTGAAAGATTTATTTGAAAGAGGCAGGGCGGGGGGGGGGGAGGTTTTCTATCTACTAGTTCACTCTCCAAATGACCTCAGTGGCCGGAGCTATGCCAATCTGAAGCCAGGAGCCTGGAGCTTCTTCCGGGTCTCCCATGTGGGTGCAGGGGCTCAAGGACTTGGGCCATCTTCTGCTGCTTTCCCAGGCCAAAGCAGAGAGCTGGATTGGAAGCATAGTAGCCAGGACTCTAACCAGTGCCCATATGGGATGCCAGCGCTTCATGCCAGGGTGTTAACCCGCTACATCACAGTGTTGGCCCCCAGATACTTTTTTAAAGAGTATTTTTTTAAAAAGATTTATTTATTTAAAGGCAGAGTGGCAGATAGGGAGAGAGAGAGATGAGAGAGGGAGAAGCTGGGGCAGCGGGGGGGTGTGGTGGGGTGGATATCTTCCATCCACTGGTTCACTTCCCAAATGCCTACAACAGCTAGGGCTGGGCCAGCCAGAAACTTCATCCAGGTTTCCTAGTTAGGTAGCAGGGCCTCAAGTGCTTGGGCTATCTTCTGCTGCTTTCCCAGGCATGTTTGCAGAGTCGGATCACAAGTGGAACAGCTGGGACTTAGATAGGCATTCATATGGGATGCTGGTGGAAGGCAAGACACTGTGGCAAAAAAATGACTTAAAAGAAAAATCCCTGTGAGTGAAATCCCAGTGGAAAGAAGGAGCCATCAAAGAAGGAAGTACCTTTCTCTGAAGGGAGGAGAGAACTTCCACTTTGATTATGACTTTGGCTAAATAAGTTCGGAGTTTGTGAACTCAAGAGGCTTCCATAGCCTTGGCAGCTCATGACAAGAGCCTCAGGTGATCACTGACATCATAAATAAGAGTGTCAATTGTTAAATCAACAACAGGAGTCACTGTGCACCTACTCCCCATGTAGGATCTCTGTCCTTAATGTGTTGTACTATGAGAATTAAAGGTAAAACTAGTCTTCAAACAGTACTTTATACTTTGTGTCTGTGGATGCAAACTTTTGAAATCTTTACTTAGTGTAGAGTTGATCTTCTGTATACAAAGATAATTAAAAATGAATCTTAATGAAGAATGGAATGGGGGAGGGAGTAGGAGGTGGGATGGTTTGCAGGTAGGAGGGTGGTAATGAGGGGAAGAACCACTATAATCCAAAAAATGGGATGCTGGCGTCACGGGCAGCGGCTTAACCCGCTGCACCACAGCGCTGACTTGGACCATCTTCTGCTGCCTTGCCAGGCACAGACAGTGGATTGGACGCGAAGCAGCGCTACGCAGGGTGCTGACATCACAAGCGGCGGCTTAACCTGCTGCTGTGTCGCAGTGCCCAAAGCTGCTCCTTTTTAAGTGTTTTTGATTTGTGGTTGATTGAATTGAAGCTGTGAAACCCGGGGAGAGCTGACTGTACATGAAAGCCTTTAAGAATATACAGACTTGGGCCAGTGCTGTGGCGTAGTGGGTAAAACTGCCGCCTGCAGCACCAGCATCCCATATGGGCACTGGTTTGAGAGCTGACTGCTCTACTTCTGGCCCAGCTTCCTGCTAATGCTCATGGGAAAGCAGCGGAATATGGCCTCCAAGTGCTTGAGACCCTGCACCCACGTGGGAGACCAAGATGAAGCTTCTGGCTCCTGACTTCTGCCTGGCCAAGCCCTGGCTGTTTCAGCCATTTGGGGAGTGAACCAGCAGATGGAAGACTTCTCTGTCTCTCCCTTTCTCTCTCTCTTTCTTTGTAACTCTGCCTTTCAAATAAATAAATCTTTTTTTTTTTTTTTTTAAGAGAACGTATAGACAAACTGCTAGGGGAAATACAGTGCCTGGAGAAACAGGGGCCACGAGGGGCATGACTGCAGATCCTGACCCCAGTGTGAGCAGATGCTGCAATGCGAGACCAGGCGTGGCGAGGGCAGGTGTGCTTCCGCGGGCCAGGCAGAGGACAGCCATTCACGAGTCCTCGTGGGATGGGGCTCCCAGGAGGACCCACGGGAGGTTTGTGAGGACCTGGAGGCGTTTAGTTGGCCAGCCATGACACAGGGATGTGGTGGGTCACGATGACACTCCGGATGGGAATGTGGGCCCTGGAGCAACATTGAGGCCTCCCTGCTTGCTCCCGAGTGCTAACTGCCATAATAGTTTGGTCCCGGAACATATGGGGGTGAAGAGAAAACCATGTGTTGTGGAGATTTCATTTTGGTGGCAGGAGAGTATTTCTGCTGTGCTACAGTGTAACTTTCCATAACCCTCATTTCTCTAGTTTTTCCCCTGATACACCCACACTGTTCCAGAGAGGGCCAGCGCGCTTAGGAAAACAAGTTCGTATTAAGAATTTAATAATTAGAGTACACAGCACTTTTGAAAAAAACACATCTGTGTTGCTCTGGGATGCTTTGGGCTGCATTTACTTAATTCTGCCTTGTACTGTCTCCCTTTTTTCTGCCCAGGCCGGTATTTCTCAAAAGTGTGCTCCCAGGACCAGCAGCAGCCACTGATAACTGGTTGGAAAGGTCCACTCTCGCATGGGGTGATTGTCAGAAGCAAACACACTTCTTCCTGCCACTCAAGGCTGCCAGCTCTTAGGACAGGGCTCCTGTCCTCCTTCCCCTCCCCCCACCAGGCTGCCCAGCCCCTAGGGATTCCCAAATGGTTCTCTTTGTCTCCTCCTGTACCAACAGCTGCTGGCAGCCCCGGGAGGCACTGAAATCTGGCTAGCTGTGTCTCTGCAGCCGCGCCATTGTGAAATCAGGCTAGCTGTGTCTCTGCAGCCGCACCATTTTCCACTCTGTGCTGCTCGGGGCTTTGCCAAGACTGTCCCAGTCAAGAGGCCAGGCCCTACAGGAGAGACCCCTCCTCAGGAGATCTCACACCACGGGGAGGCTGGGGAAGGCCACAGGGCGCTGAGAGGTCTGGCCTGCTGCCCACCTTGCAGACCCACAGCCCTCAGCAGGAAGCCAGGAAGCGTGGCCAAAACTGATGGTTCTTTGCCCAGAGCTTTGCCTCTGCCAGGCAGACATGGGGTAACAGGAGGCTTCAGGCAATGGCCCAGGTCAGGTGCTTTTGATCTGTCAGCACCAGCTGCCCTCAGAACTTCCCCAGAGTGCCAGGCAGCTTGAGTCACAGGCTAAAAGGGCATCCTGCTGTGCCCCTGGCCGCCTGCCTTCTTCTCCCTGGATGGCACAGGGGGAGATGCCCGTGGTGACAATAAAAGTGGAAATCAGGGCACTCTCCTGCCTCCTTTGCTGATGGCTGTGGTCACCTGCTGGGTAAGGAGCCTCTGAATTGGTCTCCACTCAACCCTGACAACTTTCCACACTGGACTCTTGCCCCTCCTCCTTGCCTGACCTTGGCTTCTCAGGGTTTTGTAGCAGAAAAGACCCGGGTCTGAAGCTCCACACACATTATTAGCAGGAGCCGTCGCTGTTTCCCTGCCAGGCTCCGTGTCCTCATCTGCAGATGGGGAGAACGGACCCTGCTCACCAGATAGGGGCTGGAGCCAGCTCCCAGTGAGCAGCCGCTCCCTCCCTCCTCGCCCTCCAGCCTGCAGGGCCACGTCCACCTTCTCTCGGGGGCCAGGCCTCAGGCGGCAGAGGACGCTGCTGCCGGAGGCGGGGACTGAGTCTCACTGGTGGGCCAGGGAAGGCTTCCACACTTGTCCTTGCAGAGGACAGCAGAGGTCTCCGCGTGGGACCGTGGCTCTTGGAGCTCCCTCCTTGCCCCCTTCCTTGTGTGCACACATGAAGCTTGCTGCTTGCCCAGCGCAGGTCCCTCTCCCATCCCATTAGGCGCAGACTGGGGCCAGGTGATTTCCGCTGAGCTGATTGACAGTTGGGGCTGCTGCATGGAGTCTGAGATTGTCTTTGAGTTCCAATGGGGACTTGGTGTCTTCATCTGAAAAACAGGAAAAGTGGCCCTTTAAAAAAAGATTTGTTTTGGCCGGCGCCGTGGCTCAACAGGCTAATCCTCCGCCTTGCAGCGCCAGCACACAGGGTTCTATCCCGGTTGGGGCGCTGGATTCTGTCCCGGTTGCCCCTCTTCCAGGCCAGCTCTCTGCTGTGGCCCGGGAGTGCAGTGGAGGATGGCCCAAGTGCTTGGGCCCTGCACCCCATGGGAGACCAGGAAAAGCACCTGTCACCTGGCTCCTGCCATCGGATGAGCGCGGTGCGCCGGCCACAACGCGCTGGCTGCGGCGGCCATTGGAGGGTGAACCAACGGCAAAGGAAGACCTTTCTCTCTGTCTCTCTCTCTCACTGTCCACTCTGCCTGTCAGAAAAAAAAAAAAGATTCGTTTTTTTGTTTATTTGAAAAGCAGAGTTACAGAGAAAGGGAGAGACAGGGGAAAATAGAGGTCTTCCATCTGCTGGTTCACTCCCTAAATGGCTACAGTGGCCAAGGCTGGGCCAGGCTGAAGCCAAAAGCCTAGAACTTCGTCCAGGTCTCCAACATGGGTGGCAGGGGCCCAAGATTTTTGGGCCATTCTTCTGCTGCTGTCCCAGGTGCATTAGCAGTGAATTGGATCAGAAATGGAGCAACTGGGACTCAAACTGGCATTCATGTGGGATGCGAGTGTTGCAGGCCAGCCCTGAAGAGTGGTGCTAATCTGTGTCCTCCGGCCTTCTTCCCAGGGTCAGAGGACACTACTGCACACCCAGCATTCGATAACTTTGGAGTCTTGTCACCCTCCCCTCACAGAGTGCTCCTTTACAGGGGCCCCCTGAAATCTAGGCTGGGTAGAGAACTGTGGCTGACTCCTCTTTTTTGTTTGTTTGTTTGTTTTTTTAAGATTTATTTATTTGAAAGGTAGAGCTACACACAAAGATAAGGAGAGGCAGAGAGAGAGAGAAAGTGTCTTCCATCTGCTGGTTCACTCCCCAGTTGGCTGCAATGGCCAGAGCTGCATTGGTCCAAAGCCAGGAGCCCAGGAGCCTCTTCCGGGTCTCCACGCCAGTGCAGGGGCCCAAGGACTTAGGCCATCTTCTACTGCTTTCCCAGGCCATACCAGAGAGCTGAATTGGAAGCAGAGCAGCCAGGACTCGAACCAGTGCCCAAATGGGATGCTGGCACTGCAGGTGGCAGCTGTGTAGCCGTCACAGTGCTGGCCCCAGCTGACTCCTCTTGCTTGGCAACTCCTGGTTATAACACACCTTCCCCCACCATGATGGAGCACCAAATCCCCCAGGCCACCTGCTCAGGAAGTACAGGAATAGAATGCCCCATGGGCATCTTAAACCAAGAGGGCTAAAGCCGAGCTGCCAGTAGTCACTCCCGGAACACCCTGATGGAACTGCCCAGCCCACTCTCCTCCTCCCATCATCAGGGAGGTGGAGACCAGGAGGCCACAGTGCAGCTCTTGCGCTCAGGATGTTCTGCAGGTCTTCTGGGTGGGCATTGGGAGGCTGCTGTAGCTGGGCCCGGACCTTGAGGTGCCAAAGCAAAGACCCCTGCCTAGCCACCTCTGCAGCACTGGCTGACCTGGACCACGAGGTAGAGTCATTCCGTGTCCCAGTGTCTCTGTTTCCTCCTGTGCCAGGTGAGGAGAATGGATGAAGTGAGGCTGTGTATGCAGCACACTTAGGAGGGAGCTGTGTAGTGGTGGCTGTGTAGGGCGGCTCAGACAAGGGCCTGTGGCACACAGTCATGATGTGTTAGCAGTGAACTTGACCTTTGTGAGTTGTCCAAGGTCACACGGCAATCTTGATGCAGCATGAAAAGATGGGCAGTACCTAGCGATAAGGTGGCTGCAGGGGTCGAACTGTGCTGGGGGCAGGTGCAGGGTGCTGGGGGGCTGGCCCTTGACCTCTCTTCCTCCTCACATCCGTATGAGGGATTTGATGTGACCACTCAATATCTGAGAAGAGGGAACCATGGCAGTGCTCACAAGGAGTTGACTTAGCAAGGACCCCTTGGGCTGGCACATTTGGGAGCACTTCTCTCTTGCCCTTCATCTAGTACTGAAAACCCATCTGGAGGGAAATGGTGTCACCCCCTCCCTGGGCATAGAGTTTGGCTTTCTTCCTGAGTTTTGCCTAAGCCCCGGGTGCTGAGAGTCTCGGGACCCAGGGAGAGGTGTCTTGACTCCAGGAAGGTAGCCGCCCACATGTACAGCAGACTCACGGCCTCTGCGCTGGTTCTGCAGAGCTCTGAGGGATGCCCATGGGTATTGAGCAGTGGGTTCAGGCATTGATCATGCTGGCAAGCACTTGGGGAAGCAGTCATTAGATAAATGGTGCAGGAGACACTTGCGGGCTGTGTAGTCACACCAAGGGAGAAGCCAGGAGTAGACACATGGCTTTCCACGGCACTCGGTACTCGTTACACGCGGCTCCTGCTGGCAGTCTCTGCCCCAAGTGTGTCCACCCACAGGGAAGCATGTCTCTTGCACATACTCGGGCTCTGTGCCAGCCACACAGTTTGCCAAAGCCTTGGGGAGCCAGACCCTCCAGTTGTCCAGGACCCTGTGAGCACACTGCTGCAACGCACAGGCAGACGGCAGGGAGGGGGGGTTCTTTGATACTCATTTACAGCACAACAGGATGTGCCCGCGCTCCTCTCTCCTCTGTTCACCTGCCAGTCTCCAAACCCTCCTGTGCCCAGAGCCTGTGTCCAGAGTGCTGGCGCACAGCCCGCTGCTGTAGGCTTCAGCTCAGCCTTGTAAGGAGCCTAACAGGCTTGCCAGGCACCGTGCCACGCGTGGGTTTAGGCGTTTGGAAAATGGCCACTTGTTCTCCGCTTGTTTGTTAACAGCGTGACTTTGTCCAGCCACCGAGCTGACAGCACAAAGAGGAAAAAAGCTCGCTGCGTGGTGTCCTAGGGCTGCTGGCATCGCTGGTGTCCCTCGCTGACAGGCCACAACCCCTTCACAACCAACTGTCCTCTCAGCCCTCCTCAACGATATGTTTGTTTAGTCTGTGTGACAGCCTTAGGGGGCAGGGACTGTTACTCTCCCCAGGTGAGGAAACTGTGGCATGGGGAGGTCACGCCATGTGGACAGAGCTGGGCCCCCTGCCCAGGCAGTCTGGCTCCTGGGCCCCAGCTTTTCAGCATGGTGCTCTGCATAGCTGCAGGGAGAGAAAGCACACAGGAGGGTGTGATGTGCACAACTTTGGCTGGAAGGCAGCTCCCAGGGGTGCAGAGATGGAGCCAGGCAAAGAGCAGGTCTCCCCAGGCCTCAGAGGCATCAACTCCGCTCCTGCCGGCTCCTGCCGGCTCCTGACAGCCCTGCCATGTGCGGTGAGGCAGCTTAAAGCCGTGCCCCAGGATGGAAGTCCTCTGTGAGTCTTTTCTCCGCATTCTCTCATCAATCCTCACCGAGGAGACCCCCCCCCAAACCTGCCATGCTCCAAGTAGCTGCAACTTCAAGTCACCTGGTGAGCATTGACAAATTTCTGGGTCCAGACAAACCTCATGCCAATTAAATCAGAATTTCTTGGCAGGATTCAGGCTTCATGATTTTTTAAAAACTCTCCAGACTATTCCAGTCTGCAAGCAAGAAGAACCACTGATGCAGACCAGAACCTTTGATTCACAAGCAGGTCCAGGGTGGCAGTGTGGTCCCTGCTGCTGGGAGGCGCGCATAACTGCAGCTTCAGGGAGTGCGCTGTAACTGTGTGTGTCGGCAGTCCCATCCCAGTCTGAAGAATCTGCAGCTTCTGTGTGTGCGTGGTTGCACCAGGACAAGCAGCTCTGTTAGCTGGAGGGCGGCAGCATTGAGTTCTATGGACTTGCATCTGTCCCTTGATCTCTGCTGGCCCCTGAGCCTGGTGCTTGGCCACACCCAGTCCCACAAAACCCCCTGCAGCACAGCCTGCCCATCCGGTATTTTCAGCAGAAATTTTATCTAGAAACCAAAGGCCACTGAGCACCAAGAGACAGCAAAACAGCCCGCCGGTCCCAAAGTACAGATGGATGCCAAGGCAGCCTCACAGGAGAGGAGCTGACTTGGGCCCCGGCACTGCTCACACAGCAGCCCGCATCCCACCTGGATGGGCTACACATGGGGCTCAGCTGCAGGCATGCTGGAGCTGCTTGCTCAAGTTCTGTGACCTCAGGGCGGTAGCTTGAAAGTCCGCCAAGGTGGGAGTCTTCCATCGTGAGAATCAAAAATTGCCAAATGCTGCAAATCCTTGTTTTGTTTTATGTCCTCGCTGGCCCCACCCCATGGCAAGACCCTTCCCGTTCGTGCACTTCTGCCCTCTGCTTCTCGGCGTCTTTGTGTTCTGGGTTCTCCCCAGACTCACACCCCCACCCCTACCATGCCTCACCTTCAACTCCTTTTATTTCCCTGGGGCCAGATCTCTGGGCTGTACCCTACCTAGCTCATCTCACCTGGTGCTTAAATCAGGCACTTCTCATTTTTCCAGTTGTAAAGGAGGTCTTGTCTCTCTGACAATAATATTAAACATAAGCAAGAAGGTTTGCAGGGTTCAGATCAGCAACATTTATTCCCGAGCATGGAGAAGGAGCCAGTGCACCCACCCCCACCCCAAGCAGTTGCCTGGCCGCCCTGCTGGCCCCGTTATCGTTCAGGCCCAGGCACATCCACACTACAGACTAAGCAGCTCGAATCCAATCCTCCCGGGAATGTTAGACACACACACACACACACACACACACACACGCCAGTGGCTATGAGGGAGGCGAGCCAGCAGCTGTGAGGGAACTCCCTGTTCTAAGATCCTCCCCAGACCTTCCAGTTAAGAGCTCTTGGAGGGCACAGGGCTTCTGGGACTGGCAGCAGAGGAAGGAGATGAAGGCTAGACATGGGCCGAGCAGACTGAGTTACCCAGCGGCTGGGGAGGTGATGCCTGTTCTGGAGAGAACTGTTAGGGTCAGGCTTTGGGTGCATGTCAGCCCCGGATACCTTACTGTCACTGCCTTCCAGGGTCTGCTGGAAACTGGAGTCCAGAGCAGAGCCAGGCATTGAACCCTGGCCCTCTGATATGGGACGTGGGCAACTTAATTGCCAGGCCAAATGTTGGGCTCCATTAATGGATTCTTTTTTTTTCATAAAGATTTATTCATTTATTTATTTGAAAGGGTTACACAGAGAGAGAAAGAGAGGCAGAGAGACAGACAGATGCTGGTTCACTCCCCAATTGGCCACAACTGCCAGAGCTGCGCCAATCCTAAGCCAGGAGCCAGGAGACCTGGGTCTCTGGGTCTCTCACATGGGTTCAGGGGCCTAAGAACTTGGGCCATCTTCTACGGCTTTCCCAGGCCTCAGCAGAGAGCTGGATTGGAAGCAGAGCAGCCGGTACTCGAACCGGTGTCCGTATGGGATGCTGGGACTGCAGACGGCAGCTTTACCTGCTCCGCCCCTGTTAATTGATTCTAGAAATATTCTGTGTACCCCAATAAGCCCCCATCTTGCTTGAGAGAACCTCATGGTCCCCACACTGTTCCCTGCAGCCCTACTCCAGACATAATGGGGCAGAAGGGTTTAGATCTTGCTGATGGGCTTCAGCGGGCTTCAGGGCCTTGCTGAGGCCCTGGCTCTAAGTGGCCAGGGGTGCCCATGGCCCTGCCCAGGCTCCCAGATGGCCTCCGGTCAGCAGTGGACTCGGGGCTCCCCTTGTCACTGCCTTCCCTGATGGCTGGAACTCAGCTTGCAGGCAGGTGCCTCCTTGCCCCTGAGGGCAGGGCCCCTGTATTTCTGTGAGTGCCTGGCCCTTCCCCACTAGACTGCTGTGTCCAGGGCCTGTGAGGGTGGGGCAGGCTCAGTTGCTGCCACCCTGGCTGCCACCCAGCAGTGTGTCTGGCCTGGGAGCCTTCTTGCAGCAGGCACTGGCCCCTGTCCCCGCTGGGTTACCATAGCTTGCTTGCTAGTCTCTTGTGGTGTTTTGAGTAGGGGTGTGAAGCTCAGTGCCCCTCGGCATCCTGACTCCTGCTTTTGTCTCCAGGCACCAAGCCGGGGTCTGGAGCCAGCCCTGGCTCCTGGCCAGCCTGGATTTTCAGGGTTTTCTCCAGCAGGGGGCAGATGCAGAGGCAGGGGCAGCGGGCTTGTGTGGGGAGCTTACTAGCCCTTGCCTGGGCCTGGGCCTGGGCCTGGGCCTGAACCTGGACCCCTCTTCCCCCTGGAGCCCCCAGAAGCCACTGTTTTTATCAGCTCACCTCTCTGCTGGCCCCACTGGCTTAAAGCAGGTTTACCAGTCAATAGTGCTAATGACCAGTGAGATGAAGTCAAGCTGACTTCTGGAAAGTAATTTTTTACAAATACTACCCACTCTGACTCAGCTGCTATTGATCACTGTAAGCTTCCCACGGACGTGGGCAGGAGAGCAGGCAGGATACGGTCTTTAATCCTGGCTGGGTCCTTCTTCCCTCCCATGGGCTGCCCCGTCTTTGGCTCAAGTCTCCACTCAGACACTTGGCTTTGCAGCAAAGGCCTAGGACCGCATCCCCAGTGTGCTTCTGTGGCTGTGCAGAGTGAAAGGGACGTTACCTTGGCTTCAAAAAATGCTGCTGGAACCTCGCATCCTCTGTTCTGCAGGCACAGGCTGAAAGAGATGTGAGATCCTGGGAGCAACAGAAACAGGAGGCGAGGGGCTGCAGACTTGAGGCAGCATGCAGGTGTCACTGGTTTGACATGCACTAGGAAGATGCGACATGCCATGCAGAAAGTGTGTTGTGGCCATTTTGAAGCATATGTGAAAGAGTGTGTGTGTGTGTATATACACACAAGCTCATTAACTGGCAGGCCACACCCCATGTTGGAGAGCCTGGTTTGAGTCCTGAATCCTCTGCTTCTTTTTTTTCTTTTTCTTTTTTTGACAGGCAGAGTGGACAGTGAGAGAGACAGAGAGAAAGGTCTTCCTTTGCCGTTGGTTCACCCACCAATGGCTGCGCACCACACTGATCCGAAGGCAGGAGCCAGGTGCTTCTCCGGGTCTCCCATGGGGTGCAGGACCAAGCACTTGGGCTATCCTCCACTGCACTCCCGGGCCACAGCAGAGAGCTGGCCTGGAAGAGGAGCAACCGGGACAGAATCCGGTGCCCTGACCGGGACTAGAACCCAGTGTGCCGGCACCGCAAGGCAGAGGATTAGCCTAGTGAGCCAAGGCGCCGGCTCCTCTGCTTCTGATCCAGCTTCCTGCTAATATGCACCCTAGGAGGCAGCCATGATGGCTCAAGTGATTGGGTTTCTGCCACCCATGTGAGAGACCTGGATTGGGTTCCTGGCTCCAGCTTTGGCCCCTCTGGTGGTTATGGGCATTTGGGGAGTAAACTAGCCAATAGGATCTCCCTCCCTCCCCCCCTCCCCGCCCCGCTCTGCTTCTCAAATAAAAATAAGCTTAAAAAATAGTTTTAAGGGCCAGCATTGTGGTGCAATGGGTTAAGCTGCTACCTGTGATACTGATACTGATACTGATATGATTCCATATGAGTGCTGGTTCATGCCCTGGCTGCTCCACTTCCAATCCTGCTCCCTGCTAATGTGCCTGGGAAGGCATCAGAAGATGGCCCAACCATTTGGGCCCCTACCACCTACGTGGGAGATCCCAATGAAGTTCCAGGCTTCTGGCTTTGGCCTGGCCCAGTCCCAGTCATTTTAGCCATTTGGGGAGTAAACCAGCTGATAGACAATTTCTTCCTCTGTCTTTGTAACTGTTCCTTTCAAATGAATGAATAAATGAATGAATGAATCTTTGAAAAGTTTTTAAGTTGAGCAGACCATGTACCAACACGTTAGCAGTGATTACATCTAGATGCTGGGACATAGTTTGGTTTTTGCTCAGGACTCTTTGTACTAAGGTAATTGCTAGCGCCAAGGGGCCAGGGTCCTGTCACCACCCTGGTCCTCAGAGGCCTGGCCCTGGCCAGCAAATACGCATGTAGTGGCTTCCAAATGGCTGTGGTCACAGAGTTGATGAAGCATGTGCTCACCCCAGGGTGGGCTCCAGCCTGCAGGAACTTTCGGTCTGGTTGGAAGCTGGCCACTCATCCATTCTTCCATCTAGCAGCTATGGGGCCTCTGTGCTGAACACATTTACAGCAGTGGGTGAACCTAGTCCAGGCTGCAGGGTGTGGTGTGGGATATAGAAAGTGGTGTTAGAGTTCGGAAGGTGGCCAAGGGGAGTGACTGTGGAGGTGGCCTTTGAGCTGGAACCCCAGGAGCAGTGGGATGTGGTGGGTGGGGATGAAGGTGTGGACCAGGGCACTTCCTCTCCAGGTGTGCCAGAGTCCAAAGGCCTGGCTTTGGAAACCAGTGCTGCTGATGTGCTGTGTGGCCCCAAGGAAGCTGATTTAGCCTCTCTGATCCACAAATGCAGATCATTTCACATTCTCCTGTCCACCCTCCTCCTTCTCCCCCTCCAGTCAGGATGCCATGAGCATAAATGATCGTTCAGCTTTGTCCAGAAATTCCCAGCTGGCCTCTTGGGTGATTGCTTGCTAGTTTGCCTGCTCTGGTTTGTTCATTCTTCCAGCTTTGACTTGGTCTGAGGGCTCCATTGCTCCTGCCGCTCAGTTGTCCAGTGACTTTGGCGGTGAAATCAGAGGAACAGGTATGGCTAATCCCCATCACTGTCCTTTAGCAGGTGGCTCAGAGGATGCTGCACACACCAGGCACAGAAGTGTGAATGGAGGCCCAAGCAGCGCAGCTCCCACTGGGGTAGAGTCTCAGGGATTCACTCCGCGGCTGCCCGCAGCAGGTCTTTATGCTGTACCCAGCAAACCTGTGGTAGTGGCCTCCCTGGCTGGGGGGTGGAGTATAGTCAGAGTCCAGGGTAAGAAGGGTCCCAAGCAAACCTCGCTCTACTTCAGCCCCTTGGAGAAACTGAGGCAGTACCAGGCATGGTGGCAGATGGGGGAGCTGGTGTGACTGAGCAGCTCTGTGGTGGGGGTGTCTCAACAATTGAGATTAGGATACTCTCAGCCCAGGGTGCAACCTGTACTGAGGTGCTTGGCAAAACCTGCCTGTTGTGATTGGCTTCTGGGGGCTGAGGGTCAGTGCTAGGGGACGGGTGGGGCCGTGGCTTTGCCTGTCTGTGCTGTAGGATGGAGCACGGGCTTGGGGCTCAGGAACTGTCCTGTCTCTACCACGTCCTGGCTTGGCAACCTTGGGCCCCGAGGACGTGAGGTTCAGTGTCCTGATCTGCACAGCGGGTCCTTGCGAGAAACCGTCTAACACAGGCCTCTGGGCTGGAGCCCCTCCCTTTGTTTTCCTCCTGTGACCCGTGGAGGTTGATACCCCAGGAAAGACTTTCCCTTTGAAAAGCCAGCTGCAGTGGCATCTAGGCATCCACCCACGTTGCTTCTGCCCACGCTGCTGTGCAGACTGCTGATCTGGCAAGGTCAAGATTCCAAGGAATCTGTGCTTTTCTTCCCAGCCATTCTTTTTTTTTTTTTTTTTTTTTTTTTGACAGGCAGAGTAGACAGTGAGGGAGAGAGACAGAGAGAAAGGTCTTCCTTTTGCCGTTGGTTCACCCTCCAATGGCCACCGCGGCCGACGCACCGTGCTGGTCTGATGGCAGGAGCCAGGTGCTTCTCCTGGTCTCCCATGGGGTGCAGGGCCCGAGCACTTGGGCCATCCTCCACTGCACTCCAGGGCCACAGCAGAGAGCTGGACTGGAAGAGGGGCAACCGGGACAGAATCCAGTGCCCCGACCAGGACTAGAACCCAGTGTGCTGGCGCCGCAAGGTGGAGGATTAGCCTAGTGAGCCTCGGCGCCAGCCCCCAGCCATTCTTGGTAGGGGAAAGGCAACCCCTGCTTCAGTCCCCACACCCAGTATGCAGCGGGCGTCTACGTGAGCGCTGGGGCGTGCTGCAGGAGGCACGCAGGTACTGGGCTGAGGTGCTAGCCTGCCTTCTGGAAACAGCCTTGCCTCTGCTTCTTACCTCCCCGAGTCCCCAAGTTTGCCTTGGACATTGGACTCTCCCATCCCCTCCTTCTGACTCACTCCCACCCTCTCACCTGTCCAGTGCTTCCCGAGTGCCCGACAGGTAGGTAGTAGCCAGCGCCGCTGGCTGCCTGTTACCCAGTATTCCTGCTGTGTCACACGGGGCAAGGCTGTGGACTGGGCCCCACACTCGGAGCCTTGCCCGCATGGCGCCGAGAGGCTGGGTGTGTGAGGGCAGCAAGCTCCTGTGAGGGATCTGGCTGCCTGTCGGCCTTGCTCCTCTCTGCAGCTCAGCACCAGTGCCGCCACCTGGTGCCGGGGGACCTGGGCGAACGATGCCTCCTGCTGTGCCTCAGGTTCCTCAACTTGCAGAGCCCTCCTGGCTCCTGCCTTCCTGTCTGTCTGCCATGACCTAGACAGCCTCTGGCCAGCAGCCCGTGAACGTGAACCTCTTTCTGGAGAGGCCAAACCTGGGGCTTCTGATCTTCTGTGAGTGGGGGTGAGGGGCTCTGGGAGTTGCAGCTGCTGTGGTTCCGCGTGATCTGACCACCAGGCCATCTCGGCCATGAGCTCAGGCTGATGCGAAGCTGCCCCAGCTCTGGGGGCTTGTCCTCGCAAACCCAGGGTGGGACTCGACTGATGCGGGCTCCAGACTAGCAATGGGAAGCTGGGACTGACATATGTTGGATGTGTGTTCTGGGGCATCGAGCTGCATTCTGTGTGCAGGCGTCTTATCGGTCCTTGTGCCCTCCTTGCAGTGTTGGCAGTAGGACTCCTCCTACAGGTGAGAAAGCTGACAGGTTCAGAGACCCCGCCTAGGGCCACACAGTCTGCTGCTGGAAAAGCCAGCCTCTGCCTTCCGATCCCAAAGCTCCCACAACTAAACTTTCACCTCTTTGCCCACCCCATTGTTCCAAAAGATTATTACATGGAAGTGAAGGACCTGGGGGCATTTGTCTAAAGAAGGTGATGGTATTGGTTGTGCTGTGGGCCTTAGAAGTGCTGTTTGTTCTGCCCTGTGACCCAGAGCAGATTTAGGAGGCATGGAAGGTTCTGGAAGCAATGAGACCATCTCCAGGAAGCCCTTTCTATCTGGGCAGGTCAGCAAGGAAGTGCTTGTTATGGGGACCTTACAGGGCCTGGAGAGCCTGTGACTCCTGCCCTGTGCCTGTCCCCCACAGGCTTCTTTTGCAGGTGGTGCCTCTGGGCTGTTGGCGGAGGCAGGGGAGGGTGTCTGCTCCTGGCTGCGTGGCCCAGGGGGCTATGAGTCTCATGATCAGGGCAAGGCAGACACCCCTGTTAGGTCCCAGGAAGCCCTGCAGGAAGACCATTTTCTGTCTCCCTTAACTTGGGATCTCTTGGTGGGTTCTCCTAGCCTGGTGTCGGAGGGTAGGGGTGGATATTCCAGACTGGAGGGCTGTGTAGGAGGTGGCCTGAAAGGTCAGGCTGGGAGTCAGCCAGCCTGGCTGCAACACTTCCTGGCTGTGTATCCTAGGACAAGTTACTTAGGTTCTCTGTACTCCATCGTTCCTCACCTAGAAGACAGAGATAATAATAGCACTCAGCGAGGCTTTCAGTCAGCAGGCACTCAACACACATTATCTAGAAAACCACTGTCATCAATGAAATTGACCCCGACTCCTGCAAATTCCCACTTTGCCAGGAATTTTGTGGGCTGACAGACCTGGAGAGAAGAGGCAGATTTAAAGCCCTTCAGGTGCCTCCTCTCCTCCCCTGCCCACCTCTGGGTATTGTGGGGCATGCTGGGAACCAGGAGGCAGCAAACCTGGGCCCTGGCCCTGCTTCTGAAGAGCTATGTGCCCCTCAGCTTCCTCACCTGTGCTGCTCGGCCCCCATGGCTAGGGGAGGATTAACCAGGAAGCACTGTAAAACCCGAGTGTGCACGTACCCATGAGGCATTGTCCTGAGCTGATGACTGCCCTTCTCCTTCTCCCTGGGGGGCTGGGGAGTTCCTGCATCCCAGTTACCAAGCCCAGAGGAGAGGAGCCCTCCCCAGGGCTCCAGGCATGCGAAGGGAAGAGCCTGGGAAACCTTAGTGAAGGCCGGAGGTCTGTCTGCCTGGAGGTGGGGCCTGGCAGGGCCAGGCAGGCTCTGTGGAAAGCCCCTGATGGGCTGGGGTAGGGAGACAGCAGTTCTGGAGCACAGTGAGAGGTGGTGTGTGCACACCCGTGCTGGCAGGGTGGAGATGGGGGGTACACGCAGAGGGTGTGAGGCCACAGTCAGGAAATGGGAGTGGCTGTGCACAGGGCCTTGTGCGGGGACTGTGCCCTCCGCACTGAGAGGAGCCGACGCTTCTTGGAAAAACGGCTGATTCCAGGGCTGGGGCAGGAAGGCTCCGGATGCGACCTGCCAGTAGGTGAGGAAGCACACCCCAGAATGCACTGCTGGGAAGTGCATCCAGAAACCTGGGAGCAGTCGGAAGACAGGAGCAGATTGGTGATGGCCACGTCTGGGGCAACTTGCAGACCACGAGAAACACAGCCATGAGCTGTGAATCTTTAGGAAGCTGGGAGTCTGTGTTGATAGTCAACAGGTGCCTGGGAGTGGAGAGAAGACTCCGGTTCACAGTAGGGGCTGAGGGCCTGCTGGGGCATGAGGAAGATCAGGTTAGGGGGGCACCATCGGTGGACGCCAGGCCTAGGGCCCGTGGGTGCAGAGGGTGGGCAAGGAGCTGGGTATTTGTGTGCTTTTCGGATGTCCCCGTGGACTCTGTTAGTTGGAAGCAGCGGTAATAATTATGCAGTGGAAAGATCAAGTAGCACACTGGCTGCGTGATCAGAATTAACATGAAGGTAGATGTTGTGTGCCCGTGATGCTCAGTGTGCACGATCCCAGTCTCACCGTGGGAAGTCCCCAGGCCAGCGCAGCGCCAGGCGCTTAGCCTTTCCCTGGCAGGACTCCGGGGACAGGGGCATGGTGGAGGTCGGGAGGCTGCCCCTGCTCACACCAGCCCTTCACGGGCCGGGGCTGCCTGCCTGTTCCTTTCAGGAGCTTGCCCTGGTTGCACTGTTGCTTACTTACTTTACATTTGTCAGAGTGGGGCGTCTTTGCTGAGTTTGGGGAGGTGCCCCTGAATCTTTACACAAGCTGAGTGGACGACAGCTAGAAACTGCATTTCTGTATCCAGCCCCTGCGCCCGGCTTCCCGCCTGCGCCTGCGCAGCCCCGCCCGTCTAACCTGTCCTTCTCTCCCCTCCGCAGATGTGCCGGTGGAGAAGCTGGCGGCCATGCCGGCCTTGCGCTGCGTCAACTTGCGCTTCAACCCGCTCAGCGCGGAGGTGCGCGTCATCGCCCCGCCGCTCATCAAGTTCGACCTGCTCATGTCCCCGGAGGGCGCCCGGGCTCCCCCGCCCTAGGCCACTCTCCTTGTGCCCGCCCGGCAAGGGACAGCGGCCTCTGGCCTGCCCCACTGTGGGGAGGGCTTCCCGCAGGCCCAGGGAGGCCGATTCTGCGTGCTGGGAGGGTGCCGCGGGCCCAGGGTAGCTTAGGGCAGTAGTGGGCCCTGGAGTGCCGCAGGCAGGGGCAACGAGAGGGCTGCCGCTGGTTGGGCCCTCACGGCTGCTGTGCAAACTTGGGCACCCCTCCGTCCCCCTGAGCCTTGCTCTTGGGGAAATGGGTGTTGGGGTGGAGCTGTTGCCTGCTTGGAGGTCTCTTGGGCAGGCCGTGGTGCAGTCACCTCCATGCTGTCTGCAGCTCGGAGCTCACAGATGAGTGTCGCTGAGCGCTTCCTGGGCCCTGTGGGCCTGAGGCCTCCTTCCTAGTGCTGAGAGCCAGGTGTCCCCTGGGAGAGTAGAAGACAGTCCCCATCTATGTATTCCTTCCCGAGAACAGTGCCCATCCTATCCCAGGGTTCTCTGGACCTGCAGGAGCCTGAACGCGAGAACAGTTATGGAGGAGCCTGCCGCGTCTGGCCGGGACACTGGGGAACATGGCAGGGCAGCTCTGTCCTTCCTCCTGATTAAGAAAGCCATGGGGTAGGAAGCTGTGTGCGTTCCACTCTTCCCTGGAGTGTGACCAGTGTGTGCCGGCATGGGTACCGGTCCTCACAGCTGAGCCGCAGGAGAGGCGGCCCAGAGAGAAGACAGCGGTTTGCTGTGTCTGTGAATCACTGCACCTGTGACTGTGGTCCCTCTGGCAGCAGCCTGGTTGTCTGGTCACAGCCATGTGCAGGCAGAAGACTCTGTGGGCCACTCCCAGAGCCCTGGTGACCTACCTAGTCCTTTCAAGGCCCCAAGGGCCTGGGACATGGCCAGGCAGTGGAGTGGCCAGCCAGCCCAGCTTCCCAGGGACCAGGAGTTTCCTGGGATGTGGGGCTGAAACTGGGAGGCTGGCAGGGACAGCTGGTCCTGCCAGGAGGGGACCTGGCGCTCCTGCTTTCTGGAAGCACCTATGCTCTGCAGAACCCTTGATTTCTTGATCTCTTAGGTATCTACCTACCACCTTCTCATTAGTGGGGCCAGCTGGCACCTCTGTGTGAGCTTCTCAGGGCCTGGGACTTGGGACAAAGCCAGGCCACCCAAACCCTGCGTCCTGTGGGACCTCCTTACTGCTCCTGAGTTAAGCTGTTGAGCGCTCAGAGCACCCCCAGGCTCCTTCTCTCCTGGGGCTCCTGTCTTGGCGCTGCAGCAGAGAGCCTGTTCCTTCTTCTCGTATCCCGGGGCCTGGGTGGCCAGACCCTGGGGAAAGGGTTTTCAGGGTGCGGTGGTCAAGA
This sequence comes from Sylvilagus floridanus, assembly GCA_949820135.1. Classification (NCBI taxonomy): domain Eukaryota; kingdom Metazoa; phylum Chordata; class Mammalia; order Lagomorpha; family Leporidae; genus Sylvilagus; species Sylvilagus floridanus. Next base: position 22,788,257 of record OX463235.1, read on the forward strand.
CAAGATCTCCAGGGCTGCCCAGTCTGGCCAGGGACGTTGGGGGACATCCTGTGTCCTCCTTGCTGGGCGGAGCGGCACTTTCCTAGTGTGCACCAAGGCAGTGCATGGCCAGAGCCTTGCAGCTCCAAGTGTAGCCTGGAGCTACAGCTGCAGCATCTGTGTCACCTGGGGGCTTGTTGGGAATGCAGGGTCTTGGGCCCCACCCCAGCCCTCCTGACTCTGATTCTGCATTTTACCAAGGTCCCCAGATGACTTCTACAAGCACTTTATAGTTTGGGAAGCGAGGGCCCAGGAGGCACCTTGGGGATGTCCTCCGAGTGGCAGGAGAAGGCTCTCAGTTCTGCCCCTGCCTCCTCCAGGGATCTGAGTCTGTGTCAGCCCCTCCCTAACCCAGCCCTGGGAGACACTTGGCCTTAGATCTGATGGCATTCCCAGGGAAGGGAGTGAGCGCTGTCACCTGGAGGGGAGGGGGGAGCTTTCCCTGCCCTCTGCACCTGCCTCTCCGGCTGTCTCCTGCATGCCAAGCTGTCTGCTCCCCAGGTGCTCACCTCAGGCCCTTTGCCTCCCAGGGCTGCCTCTGAGAGTTGCTTTCTCTCTGCTTGGAGAGTTCACCCTTGCCTTGTGGGGGAGCTTGGGCTGGCCGAGGAGGCCCTGAATCAGAGCTCACGGTGTGAGTGAGTCCTTTAGCTTCCCTCTGCAATAAAGACTGCTGGTTTCACCTGCCTGCTTGGTGTTGGATTAATTCTCACTGCACAGACCTCCTGTGGCCTGGGTACCACACCAGCCCCCTGTGCAGAGGGGCACCTCTCCTGATGAAAGCGTGAGGGGAGGTGATTTGGGCAGAGCAGTTCTCAGTGTCACAGGTGGTGGGTGTGCCAGTGGCCCTGCTCTGATCACGTCCATCATATTCACGGTGCCATCAGTATGTACCAGGACACTCTAAAAAGTCCATGGGAAAGAGGATTAAAAGAGAACGTTTCTTTTGGTGAAATCCATGCCTGGTTGTATTCATAATACCTGTTTCCATGAACTTTTAGATGACCTCTCTTAGGCGTGGGTTTCACAATTTTTTTTGTACCAAAAGAAAGTTCTAGGGGCTGAACTAAGCCTCTGCTTGGAGCGCTGGTATCCCATATGGGTGCTGGTTCATGTCCATGCTGCTCCACTTCCTATCCAGTTCTCTGCTGTGGCCTGGGAAAGCAGTGAAAGATGGCCCAAGTCCTTGGGCCCCTGCACCCACGTGGGAGACCTGGAAGAAGTTTCTGGCTCCTGGTTCCTGGCTTTGGATCATCAGCTCAGCTCCTACTGTTGCAGCCATTTGAGGAATGAACCAGCAGGTGGAAGACCACTCTCTCTGCCTCTGCCTCTGCCTCTCTCTCTGTAGCTTTACCTCTCAAAGAAATAAATAAACAAATATATATTTTTTTAATTTTTGACAGGCAGAGTGGACAGTGAGAGAGAGAGACAGAGAGAAAGGTCTTCCTTTGCCGTTGGTTCACCCTCCAATGGCCGCTGCGGTCAGCGCGCTGCGGCCGGCGCACCGCGCTCATCCGATGGCAGGAGCCAGGTGCCAGGTGCTTTTCCTGGTCTCCCATGGGGTGCAGGGCCCAAGCACTTGGGCCATCCTCCACTGCACTCCCGGGCCACAGCAGAGAGCTGGCCTGGAAGAGGGGCAACCGGGACAGAATCCGGTGCCCCAACCGGGACTAGAACCTGGTGTGCCGGCGCCGCAAGGCGGAGAATTAGCCTGTTGAGCCACGGCACCGGCCATAAATAAACAAATATTTTAAAAATTCTCTTTTAATCCCACTTTCCATGAATTTTTGAAGTACTCTGTATTATGTGTTAATTAAACATTTAAATATATATATTTTGTTTAAAATTATTTTTGTTAAAGTGTATTTGGAAAAGAGAGATTTGATCATTTCCCAAATACCCACAATGCCAGAGCTAGACTAGGCTGAAGCCAGGAACCTGGAACTCCATCCAGGTCTCCCATATGGGTGACAGGGACTCAAGCAGGGGAGCTCCAGCAGGAAGCTGGATTGGAAGCTGAGTCACAAGGACTCACCAGGCCCTCTGATATGGGATACAGGTATCCCAAGCAGCAGCTTAACCCCAGCACCACCACCCCTGCCCCTAAAAGTATGTTAAGTGACATTGGGATGCCACTCATATTCCCTGTGAATGCAGGAGCAACCAAGCAGGTTGATGCATGCCCAGAATAGCCAAACATCAGCCCAGGGGAGTATGCACCTGGGAGGGGATGAAGAGGCCCAGTGTCCACACATTTCTCCCTTCCCTGTGCCAGAAATCACCACCCTAGTAATTCGGTCCTCTGGGTCCACGGTTCTCAAAGAGAAGTCTTTGGGCCGGCAGCACAGAGACCACAGGGGAGCTAGGCAGGTGCAGATGTCCAGACCCAACCCCCACTACAGAATCAGAAGACACTGTCTTCACAAGCCCTCAGGTGGTTCTGATGCACACCGCAGTTAGAGAATCGCTGTTTTGGGTTCAAGGTTAAAGTCAGGTGCTCCTTTATTTTAAAATTTTCAGTTGTTTATTTCATTGACCTGAGAGGTGAGAGACAGTGTCCATCCACTAATTCACTCTCAATGCCCCCAGTAGCCAGGGCAGAACCAAGCCAAAGCCAGGAGTCAGGAGCTTGGTCTGGGTCTCCCACGTGGGTGGTGGGGACTTGAACCACCCCCTGCTGCCTCTCAGGGTGTGCATTAGCAGGAAGCTAGAACAGGAAGGGTAACCAGGACTCAAACCCGGGCAAGTGTTCCCAGCGGGTCTGAACCGCTACACTAAAACACCTGTCTCCAGGTCTTGCTTTTTTTTTTTTATACCTGAAAGGCCAACTTGAGTTTGCCTTGAGTTTTAGGGCAGAGTATTATTTGTATTTGTAGGCACAGAGAGAGAGCTCAGTGTCTTAAACAGGTTACAGTTACCGCCTCCCTGAACCCCTGGGACAGTCCTGTGTTCCAGACACACCCCTTCTCCCCCACCAGGAGGTCAGTGAGGGGGCTGCACAGGGGTCCCCGGCAGGCCTGTCTGGAGCTCCTATGCACTCCTAGGACAGCCAGGCTAGCACTGTGACTACCCTGGGGCTTAGCCTGGCCTCTGGCTGCTGCTCTCCCCAACTCCCACTGCATAGGGCCCTGTGATTTCACCGGATGACCCTGTGGCCCTGCACAGCTGATCCTACTCTTCCCGCAGGAGGGCGTGTTCTGCACAGCTGGTTTTCCGAGTTGTCAGAGTTGGGATTGAGGTGCTGGGGTCCAGTTTGGGGTGGGGCTTTCAGTGCAGGGGATGAAGCTTTATTTAGTGTGGGGTAAGGCTCACGACACAGTCAGGAGTCAGTAGACTCAGCTAGGGTGCTTTGAGGCTGAGGGTCCAAAGAGCCTTGGGTATAAGTGGCTTGATGAGGCTCTTGGGAGTTGAGTGGCTTGATGTTCTTTAAGTGATTCTTTCCAAAAGCCGAATGACCAAGAAAGCTCTGTGTGACTGTTCCTTGCCGGGCATGAGTTCCCTGGGCTGGTTTGGTTATGTTGCAGTAGGGCGGGATAAGGAGGTTCAGTGTAGGGCATGAGCCGTGTGTGGCTAGATGGTTGCTACTGGGACTTGCCCCAAGATACTATGCTGGACCCCAGAGCTCTGCTTTGAAGCCGTTCTTTATGTGAAATATACCTGTCCCTTCTGAGAAAGCCATTCAGTTCTGGGGCCTGGAGCTGTTCCATGCAGGCAAGGATTGGCAGCCACCCCAGAAGGCCCTGGCAGAGCCCTGGGAGAGATGAGGCCAGGAAAGGTGGGCCTTGGAGAGGAACGGGACTCAGGGCTGCTGGGTAGGAAAGCCAGCAAGGCTCATGTTGGCCACAACTGACTGTTTCCAGGGCCAGTGGGCTGCACCCACCACTGAGGAAATGGCCACCACTACGCTGCCGGGGGGTTGTGTGTATTTGTGTGTGTTTAAATATTTTTTTTTTATTTGAAAGAGAGGAGAGGGAGAGATCTTTCATCCACTGGTTTGCTCCCCAAATGGCCCCAAAGACCAGGGCAAGTCCCAGGCTGAAACCAGGAGCCTGGAGGTCTGTCTGGGTCTCCTATGTGGGTGTAGGGACCCAAGCACTCTCTGGGTGATGCAGAGCTTTGAGCTGCACATGTCTGCAGCACAAAGGAGATGAATGGGAGACCTAGCCCCATGGGAATGGAAGAGTGACAGCTTGCCGATCATCCCGTCTTCATCGTTACCGGAGTCTTTGCAGGCTCTGTTTCGGGCCTCCAAGGACAAATCCTGACTAATGAATGAAGAAGCCTTAGCCAGGAGCCAGCTGGGACCTGTGCTACCCTGTGCTCATGCATCCAAATCCGCAGCAGCCAGGCCATGGAAAACAACGAGGACGGGCCAAAGGTAGTGCTGCAGCCCTGCACCATATACGGGAGAATCTGTCACCTGGGGGCCTGGCACAATGCAGATTCCCAGGCCTACCTGGGCCCAGTAAACCAGGCTGTAGCCAGGACCCAGGCCCCGCACCTCAGGATCCTGAAATCCTCCACGCAGCAGCCCTGGCACGTGTCTTGCAATGGATCTCTCAGTGCTCTTCGGGGCCTGGTGTCAGCTGCCCCTGTTAGCTCTAGGGCTCACTGGCTTCCAGCTGTTCCCCCAACCCCATAGCCAACTCCCTGACTCCCTTCAGGTCTTTGCTCAAATCAAGGCCGCCCTGAGCACCCTGGCGACGTCTGCTCCATTCCTTCTCCAGCACCTCGGCCTCCCTTAACCCGCTCGCCTTTTCCTTGTCCCCATCGTGCTCATCATCTAACACATGCTTCTGCTTGTTTGTCATGTCTACTGCTTGTGGTCTGTCCACTATGGCCAGAATAAAACGTCTCCGGAGGAGGGATTTCTTGCCTGTCTTGGTCTCTGCCATACCCAGTATGGGAGCCTCTGCCTGCACACAGTGGGTGCACAATGTTTACTGACTGGCACACTGAGGTTTGAGGACCTCTGCTTTGGAGAGAAGTGCTCTCTGATAGGACTACCTACTAGGTCAAGTTCACATCCCATGTTAAATTCGGTACTTCCCACCAGGAGGGTTTGCTCCGCAGGACTGAAAGCAGTGAGCAGTCTCTCTCATGTTGGCCCACCCAGACCCTCATGAGCCTCAGCGTTGTGGCTGCGGCTGTTCTGAGGCGAGAGGCCAGACCCCACGCCTCCCATTAGCCTGCTGCTGTGCCAGGAGTCCAACCACAGTGAGGTCACGGCTTTGGGTTAAGCTTCGCCGCCTCCCCTGTGAGCTCATTCCAATTCTCCACATTCCTGGAGAGAAATCTGAGAGTCAGAACAGGCCCTTGCTACTCCAAGTGTGGTCCTCGCTGGCCAGTGTCGACACCACCGCCGGTCATGTGAGAGATGCAGAGTCTAGGTCCTTCCCTGGGCCTGCAGACAAGAGAGCCTTGAGCGTGGGTGTCCTTCCAGGCATGCCGCAGTCAGTGCGGGGGTTATCTTTTCTATGGGACACCAGTCCACACGTTAGCATTGAACTCCCCTTGATTAACAGTAACCAGGAACAGTACCGCCACACTCTGATCATCCAGCCTGTGAGACGCTGCTTTAGTGCTTGGTGTGTGCTTCTCCCCTTGTCTCTTCCACGTTGGAGATAAGAATTCCTAAGAGCCCATTCCTGCGGGTGTGGGGTTGAGCCCAACATTCCTGGGACTGGGTTTATCCTCTGCTCTGTGTTCCAGTCCCAGAAAGGGATGGAACCACCCAACACTTGAGGGAAAAGAGAAAATAAAACAGAGGTGGGAAAAACATAGAGGAGGCGGGAAGCAGCTCACAGGTGCCTGTGACAAGGCTGAGCGCCTGCTCCAATTGTCTCCTTTCATTTCAGGCAGCTTCTATTTTTACTTCAAGCATACAGAGGAAAATTCGGATTGGAGAAAGTGGAGCGCCAGGTCAAGGTGAGACAGGGGACAACTGGGATTCAAACCCAGGCCTGCTGACCGGAGCCCCTTCTCTCAGAGCCAGGGTCTGGGGCTGAGAAGTGGCTCACGCAAGGCCCAGCTCAGCTGGAGGAGCACGGGGCCCACAGCCTTCCCAGAGAGCCCCACCCATCCCCAGGAGGCCTCACCAACTTCCCTGACATAGGCTGGTCCTGACACAGAAGCCTGGATCCTTCTTGGTCTAGGGCCACCCTAGGGCCCTCCATGCTACCACTTTGGGTGCAGAATCCAGCCAGAGAGTGGGACTCAGGATGTCTCCTATCTCAGTGGGGTCTTCCTCTGTCGCTCCTTGGGAGGACTCCCAACACCTGGGTTCTCCAGAGGATGGAATGGGGTGGGGTAGGGGAGGACCATCAGAGTGAGAAAATGCTGGTCCAGGGGCCAGCATTGTGGCACAGCGTGTTAACCACTGCCTGTAACTAGGAATCCCAGCTGTTCCACTTCCGATGCAGCTCCCTGCTAATGCACCTGGGAAAACAGCAACAGAGGATGGCCCAAGTGTTTGGGCCCCTGCACCCATGTGGGAGACCTGGCTCCTGGCTTTAGTCTGTCCCAGCCCAGCTCATCCCATGCTGTTGTCATGTGGGGAGTGAATCAGCAGATGGAAGATTCTCTCTCTCTTGCTGTCTCTTCCTCGCTATCACTCTGCCTTTCAGATAAACAGATATTTACAAAAAAAATTCTGGTCCAAACCTTTCCCACCTTAGAGATAGAAACGTCAGTGCCAATGGAAGTGTTCCAGAATATTCCAGAGGGCATGATTTCACCAAGGATATGCAGCGAGCAGAGCCCAGACTGAAGCGCAGGTTTCCTGGCTCTGGGCTGGGTCCTAGTGCTAGGGAGCTCAGTGCTTAGTGCTCCGGCCTCTGCTCCTTGACTCACACCCCTGTGTGTAGGGGTGAGTCAGCCCTTGAAATGCTGCTTGTCATTTATAAATGCAGATCAGGGTAGCTGAGCTGCCTCCCTGGGGAGAGCTCACTAACTTGCATTTGACAACATTTAGAAGGAAGCACTCCTCTGAAGCTGGTTAAGGCGAGGGAGGGGTGCCTCTGGCTCCTCAGAAGGGGTCCACTCCTGTTTTGGCCTCAGCTTCTCTGCAGCTCCCTTTCTCTCCAACAGATGCTGAGTGCCAGGAGCCAAACACCCGCCATGTAGAGAACTCCTTCCCCTCCCTGCGGACTCCCAGCCTTTCTAAAATGGTGGCTACAGCCATGGCTTTCCTTGCCCAACAGGCCCTCGTGCACTCTGAACCGAGGGAGAGACCAAGTCTTCCATGGGAGATGGCCGGCTTCCCCGCTAGGGGAGGGATCCTGCCTCTGGGGAGCAGGTGCGCAAGACCATCAGAGACCTCCTACAGCCCCCCCCCCAGCCTTGACCTGGAAGAATGGGAGGGTGGGCACCCTGCAGTAAAAGGGAAAGGGGGGCCGGTGCCGTAGCTCACTAGGCTAATCCTCTGCCTGCGGCGCCAGCACCCTGGGTTCTAGTCCTGGTTGGGGCACCAGATTCTGTCCCGGTAGCTCCTCTTCCAGTCCAGCTCTCTGCTGTGGCCCGGGAGGGCAGTGGAGGATGACCCAGGTCCTTGGGCCCTGCAGCCGCATGGGAGACCAGGAGGAAGCACCTGGCTCCTGGCTTGGGATCAGCACAGCACGCCGGCCACAAAGAGCCAGCCATAGCGGCCACTTAGGGAGTGAACTAACCGAAAAAGGAAGACCTTTCTCTCTGTCTCTCTCTCTCTCTCACTGTCTAACTCTGCCTGTCAAAAAAAAAAAAAAAAAAAAAAAAGAAAGAAAGGGAAGGGGCTCAGCTCTTGATGAGGGGGAATGGGCTGAACGCTTGTGTCCTCCCCACATTTCTGTCCCCCAGAGTGACTGTTTGTAGAGAAGGCTTGCAGGAGGTAGTTGGGTTAAACAAAGGTGGGCAAGGGTGGAGCACTGCCTTTCAAATAAAGAGATATATTTATTTATTTGAAAGTCAGAATTATGCGAGAAGGAGAGGCAGAGAGAGAGAAAGAGAGAGAGAGAGAGAGAGGTCTTCCATCCACCAGCTCACTTCCTGACTGGCCGCAATGGCCGGAGCTGCACCGATCCAAAGCCAGGAGCCAGGAGCTTCCTCCAGGTCTCCCATGTGGGTGCAGGGGCCCAAGTATTGGGCCATTCTCCACCGCCTTCCCAGGCCACAGCAGAGAGCTGGATCAGAAGTGGAGCAGCCAGGACTGCCGGCACCGCAGGTGGCGGCCCCACCCGCTATACCACAGCACTGGCCCCTCAAATAAGTAAATATTAAAAAAAAAAAAAAGAGGAAAGGATCAGAGAAAGAAAGGGGGTGGGGAGTGAGAGGGAAAGACTGTATAGTGCAAAGTCCAGTGCCCCAGAAACGACAACTCGTGGTTGTTGAGCACCTGCTACGTGCCAGGTGCTGGGTAGGTGCCTTCCATGTAGGGACTGGTTGGTTAATTCTCACCAGACTGTGCTGCGTGCTGTTGTCCCCGCTTTGTAGATGAAAAAAAACGGAGGCACAAAGACAGTGTAACGCTCCCAAAGCCGCGCAGACAGTAAGTGGAAGTGCGGGGCGAATGCAGGATTTCCAGCCCAGCGTCCTGAACGCTGCCTTCCTCCCCCGCAGTTCTGACCTGAGGACCAGAGGGACCTGAAGCGTGGGAGCCCTGCCCCGAGTGGCGATGCTGTGAGTAACGGAGCGAGCACTGTGCGCTGGGCACTGCTCCAAGCGTAGTCACTCTTCTAATCTTCATGACAGCTCTACGAGGTCTGCACTGTTCTTATCCCCATTTTACAGATGAAGAAACTGAGGCAACAGCAGAAACCCGAGCGCAACTCAGGTCTTTGTCCCGCAGAAAGGTAGACTTGAGGGCACCTCCTGCTTCCGGCTCTAGGCAGGCTGCCCACTGCTGGGGATTAGGGTCCGCATCTGGCCCAGTGATGAGCTCAGAGATGCCAGCAGATCAGGACGGAGGAGCAGCTGGAGTCAGAAGCTAGGACAGAAGCTAGCAAGCGGCTTCCCTGGAGTTCCCCGGAACAAACCCTAAACCCCATTCGCTGGAGGCTGGGACCTCTGTTCACTGATGGTGTCCGTAGGGTGCCTGACCAGCGGGCTCCGAGCTGGTGGCCCTCGCCCAGCTCCCTCCCTCGGCCGTCCAGGGTCTTTGCAGCTTCATCTCCTGTCCCACTCAGAAAGGCCCACGACCTGGACACCAGCGCGAGCGACCCGGGGTTGCGCTGGGCTGGGGCAAGGGGGAGGAGTGGGGACAGAGGCCGGGTGCGGGGCCTCGGGAGAGGGGTGCTCGGGTAACGGATGTCGGGTAACGGATGTCGCGGCCAGGGCTCCGCGGGCGGCTGGCTGTGTCCCCTGCTTTGGAGGGGCGCTCGGTCCCGCGGAAGGAGGGAGGCGTGCCGGGGCGCCCTCGCTCGGCAGGCGCAGGTGTGCCGGGTTCCATGGCGACGGCGCCGCGCCAGCCCCCTCCTTCCCGCTGGCCGGGGAGGTTTGGGGCGACTAGCAGGCGGCAGAGTCCGGCGGGCAGCGGAGCGGCGTGGAGCCCGCAACCTCGGCTCCGAGGGCAGCGAGAGCAGCCCGGGGCAGGGGCCTGAGAGCGCACGCCTCCTGCTCCCTGCTCGCATCCGCCCGTCTGTCCGGGACCGAGCTGCAGAGCGCAGGGGCAGGGGTGCCCCGGGGCGCTGCTCCGCCCCCGCCCACCCCTTGCGGGTCGAGGCTCCCTCGTCGTAGACTGGCCCGCAGCGCATGGGAGCTGGCAGCATGGAGGGTGAGTGGCCCCGAGGCTGCGGGGGACACTGAGTCAGGTGCAGAGAGAAAAGGGACGGGCAGTCGGCGGCACTGTGGCCCTCGGGTGGGTGACGAGGACATTGAGAGAGGAAGAAAGACCCAGGGGGGATTCTGTGTTCACGGTGTGTGTGTGTGTGGGGGGGAGACCGAGACTCTGAGACACTGAGACCTGGAGGTGACTCTGTTGAGAGTGGGACAGAGACACACAGAGGGAGAGACCTGGGGGTATCTATGTCCATGGTGTCTCTCCCCCTCCCCAAGTTGTGTGTGTGTGTGTGTGTGTGTGTGCAAGAGAGAGAGAGAGAGAGAGAGAGAGAGAGAGAGAGAGAGACTGAGACACCAAGACCTGGAGGTGACTCTGTTGAGAGAGTGGGACAGAGACACACAGAGGGAGAGAGAGAGACCTGGGGGAATCTATGTCCATGGTGTCTCTCCCCCTCCCCAAGTTGTGTGTGTGTATGTGTGTGTGTGTGTGTGTGCTAGAGAGAGAGAGACAGAGACAGAGACACCTGGGGGAGGGTCTCCACTTCCCCCTCTACGTGCACCCCCATGCTTGAGCTTCCTTCCTCTGGTGAGGACAGAAGGCTGTTAGCTTCAGAGGGGTGCTCCCTGACTGTGGCCGCCTGAAGGAGTGGGGGTGCGGGGATGGTATTCCAGAGATCTTCCTACCCAGCAGTTTCTGTCCCTGGGGAAGGGAAACAGCTATGACCTCACCCCCCCAATCCAAGGATAGTGGTCAGGCACACAGATGTTGTTCCAGCCTTGCACAGTGGGGGTCCAGACCCCTTTCCAGACAGTGCAGGCAGAGGGAACTCTATGTGGGCTACGAAAGCGGAGGCTGGGGGGCTGGTCCTGTGGCTTGCGGGTGTCACTGAGATGGTGGCCAAACCTCTCGGTGCCATTGCTTACTTGTCTGCTAAACGGAGCTGCTTACCTCCGGCTGGCTTCCCGGAGCAGCTGAGGGGCTAAAATGAGACAAGATGTGTTGCATATATTCACGCCAGTAAGGGGAGGCTGCCACGAGAGGTGATAAAGCCTCGGAATGCCAATAAGTAATTACAGACACTTCTGTCAAGCAAAAAGGAGTTCTATAGAAAATCTGGGGAGTCTGCACTTGTAGCTGCCAGTGCGCTGGGGCTTGAAAGCAAACACACAAAAGATGCAAGCGGACCGCGCAGCCCCGATGAATCTGGGAGCCTGGCAGGATCTGGAGGAAGAGGACCCAGGGCTCTGCAGCGCCGGTGAACAGAGGCAGGGAAAATTGGCCCAGACAGCCACCGGCTTTCAGAGTCTAAGGAAAGATAACAAGAAAGCATCTACTTAGCACTGGGGCACAGAGTGGGCAGGGCGGGCACTGGCAATTTTGTTTCCAATGATGACATAAGAGCACAAGCAGGGAACTGGAGAGGCAGGATAGCTGAGTGATGGAAGGAAGCATGAGCCACCTGCGAAGACCTGCCCCTGGCAGCCCAGACGCAGAACGTCCTCCAGCCAGGGCGCTTTTGCAGATGTAATCAGTGCCTCCACGGAAATTACACGGAACGAAGGAAGTGCCGGAGAGCTGAAGACAGGCAAAAGCCCGACTTTCAAGAAGAAATGAAAGATTTTTTTAAAAAAATGCTCTAAACTGCTAAGATTAATATTGACCTCTGTGAAAATTCCAGGAGAAATTGTGGAATGAATAGCAAGCCCTTAGGAGGCGTTGAGGCTTCTTTCAGAGGCAGCCACCCCGTGCGCGGTGGCAGAGCAGCCTCATCACTGCGCACAGTCAGGGGCCATCTCGGTGTCTGGACCAAATTAATTAGATAAGTGAAACATGAACCACACCTGTGAATGGCGTGCCACACACACTGAAAGCTGGGCTTCCAGGGTTTCATTGACATGGAAATATGCTTGCTGCCTCAGTGAGTAGTAAAAACAAAGCAGACTTTAGGGCTCACTAGGCTAATCCTCCGCCTGTGGCGCCGGCACCCAGGGTTCTAGTCCCGGTTGCCCCTCTTCCAGGCCAGCTCTCTGCTGTGGCCTGGGAGTGCAGTGGAGGAGGATGGCCCAAGTGCTTGGGCCCTTCACACACATGGGAGACTAGGAGGAAGCGCCTGGCTCCTGGCTTCGGATCGGCACAGTGCGTGGCCATTGGAGGGTGAACCAATGGCAAAGGAAGACCTTTCTCTCTGTCTCTCTCTCTCACTGTCCACTCTGCCTGTCAAAAAAAATTAAAATTAAAAAAAAAAAAGCAGACTTTAGAACACATGTGTGGAATGGCCCTCTGTGTTCAGAACTATGTAGGCTTATTTTTCACACACACACACACACACACGTATGCAAACATAGGGTCACCAACACCTCCTTTCAGATTTTCCTGCTTTTTTTTTTTTTATTTGAAAGGCAGAGTTAGAACGAGACACACACACACACACAGCGCTTTCATTCATTGGTTCACTCCCCCAAATGGCCACAATGGCAGGGGTTGGGCCAGGCTGAAACCGGGAGCCAGGAGCTTCTTCTGGGTCTCTCACGTGGGGGCAGGGGCCCAAGGACTTGAGCCTCCTCTGCTGCTTTCCCAGGTGAATTAGCAGGGAGCTGGACTGGAAGTGAAGCAGCCAGGACTTGAACCCATGCCCGTATAGGATGCCGGTGTCACAAGCAGTGGCTTAGCCCACTATGCCACAGAGCCGGCCCCCAGATTTTCCCGCTTCTGAAAGCAGCTCCAAGATCAGCACTTGGGTGTGGACAGTTTATTTGGAAGAAGAGCCAGGAGCCAGAAAGTGAGGGAAGGAGGGGAGTGAGATGGGAAAGGGAGGAAAGGCAAGACAGAGGGCACTAGTGCACCCCCCATGGGCTGCTGGGCGTTGCCTGCTGCTGGGAGAGCAAAGTCACAGTGCGCCCAGGATCGCCTTGCGCCCCTCGCAGCTGGCTGAGGCTTGCTCCCCTCCTGCCATCTGGATCATTCGTGCCGGCAGCTTCAGAGCAGGCCAGGCAGAGAGGTCCCTTGGGTGCAGCCCTGGTGGGCACTGGAGCCCAAGGCACTGTGGCCCCTACCTCCACCCCGGCCCACTGACGCCTCCAGGCTGCACACTGTGGCTTACTGGGAGCCCACAGGCGGCTTAGCTCTGTACTCCGCTCAGGCTGGGACACTTCAGGGATGCTGACTCTCTTTTCTATAGCACTCGTAACTGCTTTTATAATAAGCACATCCTTTTGTTTTCCTTTGTAAAAGCAAAATGAAAAAACATTTTCAAAAAGAAAGAAAATAATGGCATCCTCATTAGGAAGCGACATGGGTGTTCCCGAAGAACAAATCGGGCTCAGGCAACCAAATGTCCTCCTTCAGACGGTGTTTCTGAGAGGCAGGAAAATGAGTCACAACAGTTCAGCAGGATGCCACACCGATCGCTCATGAAAACCTTGTGAACCGATGGATCGCGGAGCGGGCAGGCTGGAGGCCGGACGACGGGGGTTTCATTAGTGGCTGGATGGCAGCGCGGGGGTCTCTAAGAAGGAAAACGAGTGGCCTGCTTATCAGCTCTGTGGGTAGGAGCCACAGTGCTGCAAGGCAGTGGCCTCGTGATCTTAGTTTGTTTTATTCAACAGCCTGGAGAGCTGGACTGAGATGGAGAGGATGAGGCGTGAACAGAAGTGAGATGTCAGGGCCTGGATTTGTGTCCCACCAATGAGAGGCAGCAGTTTAAATGGAGGAGATGCTTCTGTGTTTTCTAACTTTTATTTATTTATTTGAGTTAGACAGTGAGAGAGAAAGAGAGAGAAAAACAGAGAGAAAGATCTTCCTTCCATGGTTCACCCCCCAATTGGCCACTACAGCCAGAGCCATGCTGATCTGAAGCCAGGAGCCAGGTGCTTCCTCCTGGTCTCCCATGTGGGTACAGGAGCCCAAGACCTGAGCCATCCTCCACTGCCTTCCCGGGCCACAGCAGAGAGCTGGACTGAAAGAGTAGCAACCAGGACTAGAACCTGGTGCCCATATGGGATGCTGGTGCCGCAGGCAGAGGATTTACCAAGTGAGCCACGGCGCCAGCCCCTAACATTTTAATATTTATGTGAAAGGCAGAGTGACAGAGGAAGAGAGAGATCTTCCATCCTCAAGTACCCGCAACAGCTGGGGCTGGGCCAGGCTGAAGCCAGGAGCTACAAACTTGGCTGGCAGGAAACCAAGCACTTGGGCCATCTTCTGCTGCCTTCCCACGTGCATTAGCAGGGAGCTGGATCAGAAGCAGAGCAACCAGGATTTGAACCAGAGCTCCAGTATGGGATGTGGGGTCCCAAGCCTGCCCCCTGCTGTATCCTTGAAGAAAGATACAAGTCCAAGTGGGCTGACCATGACGTAGACCCGGAGACCCTCTTGCTGCAGCTTCTGGGATACTGGGGTGGGAAGAAGGCAGGGAGGGGATGTTTCTGGGACAGGAGCCCACTGTTCTGAGCAGCTCCAGGGAGCAGAGCCAGGACCAGCAGGGGCAAGTTGTGGTCAGACAAGCCAGCCCAAGGTCAGGAGAGCTGGCTGGACCTGTCCCTTCCTGTTTTGTATCGTCCAGCCTGAGCAAAGTCTGATGACTGACTGAGGAGCAGACAGGGAGTTCTCCTAGGGGTTGGAGGCCCAGAAACCTTCTTCTAACCCCACCGCAATCTGCTGAGCCCCTGCTAGGGAGAGAGGGAGAGGGAGAGGGAAAAGGAGAGAGGGAGACAGAGAGAGAGAGAAGTGAACCAGGTGGTTTCCCTCCGGTATGGGACACAGGTGGTCCAGGTGAGTGTTTTCCATGCCTCTTGGAAATGCTGCTGCCAGATTTACTGTGTCCTGCCCTTTGCCACAAAGCACTCTACCACCTGGAGCTTCCCTTCCAGGCTGGGAAGTGGGCTGGGAGATGGCCTCACTCCCATTTAACAGACGAAAAAATGGAGGCTCAGGGGGTGCAGCTCACCCTGGCTGGGTCTGTAGGAGGTCTGCAGACACTGTGGGGTTGCAGCCTCCAGGGAGGCAGTGTGCAGTTCTGTCCTGCCTGTCTTGCTGAGAATGGGGGACAGGTGTGGCTTCGGCTGAGACCAGGTGGGCACAGGTCTGCTCTTACTGGGGCCGTGGGCTGCCTTGTGATGGGCCGCTCTGCTGCCCGCAGTGGGCTCAGGGGACACTTGCAGTATGCACTGTGCTCCAGTCACTGCTTGTGGTCCATGCTGTTGGGAAGACCTCAGGCTCTTACAGCAGGGACAGGACTGTGTAAACAGCTGCATAACCCTGGTTTTACAAATGAGGAAACCAAAGCACAGTGGATGGAACTAACCACACCATTAATTTCTACCAGGGCTATGCAAATACAACTATAAGAGAATTAGATTAAGTCTCCTGCTCAAAAGCCTGTGGTTGCTCTCTCATCAATATCTGAAATTGCATCATTAGAGCTTAGCATTTTCTGATTTCAGTTCTGACTCCTTTTGAAATGCAAACACCCCAAAAGAGACACAGCACTTTTAAGCTATTATGAGTCACTTCATCATCTGAGTAAACAAGGTGATCCAAATCTTCCCTGAATGAAGATCCTGCCAAGGATGGACAGAGAGAACTTAAGTAACTTGGGGCAGGGATGCTGAGGCTCCGGTGGTGACACCTGCTTGAGAGGTACTGGGTGGAGGAAGGAGGGATCCCCTAGGGGGTAGGAGTCCGCTTCCATTACTACCCAGTGGATCCTAGAGTAGACCTTCGGCTACGGTGTGCCTGCTTCTCCAGGCAGGGTTCTAGACAGCGTATGCAGCATTTGCCATATCAGCTTCATTAGCGGGAGCCTCAAGAGGCAAGATCGGTATTGTTCTTGGAGTCTCAGCTGTTGCTAAGAGACACTGGAGGTCTTTCCAGGTAAGCTGGTGATACCCAGGGAGGATGAGAGAACGGTTGGAGGTGACAGAGCCAGGACAGGGGCTCAGACTCAGACCAAGTCTCCTGGCTTATTGGATGGACCCTAAAACCTGGAGACAAACAAAGCCTGGGACCCCATCACTGCACATGCTGTGTTCGGAAGCAAGGCTGTTTGTTTTGAACTTTGATTTTTCCTGGGAAATGGAAATTATTTTCCTTTCCTTATCAGAGATAGTTTGGAGCTATATAAATTATATTGCAACAGTAATGAAAACAATCTATATCAGAACGTATGTGATGCAGCCAAAGCTGTGCTTGAAAGAAAACTCATTGCCTTCAGAATCTAGTAGTTACCAACACCCATCAATCACTTCCATGTTTTAGGCCCTATGCCAGGTATTGGGTAGCATGCTGAGCTGGATTAGGCATAGTTTCTGCTCCTAAGGAGTTTCTTGCTTAGAGGAAGGAAAAAACGCTGTATATATACCTAGCTGAAGCGGGAAGCAAAACATGACCAGCGCTGCAGGCAGACTGAACAGCAGACCCCACGGAAGCAAACAGCCATAGAACCAGGAGAGGGAGCTCCAGGGGAGAATCCCCTGCCCCTTTCTTTTCGCCTCCCCTCTCCTACCCTTACTTTCCAAGGCTTGGAATTGCCTTCAGTGGGTCGAGAGTAAGAGAATAGGCGTTCACAAGAGGCAGAGCAAAGCGGTTTTCGCTGGGAGGTGAGTGACTTCCCTGAATACAGGCTTTGGTGGGTAAATCAGGAAGCCGGAGAGCTCCCGGAGCAGTGACACGCGAGGACCAGACCCCAGTGTAGCCGGGGGAAGCACAGAAAGAGGTTTGTCTGGGGCTCCTGTCGGCTGCCTCAGAAACCCAGCCCTCAAAGTCTTTGGCCTTTGCCAACCCCAAATTTTTTTTTTCTTCATTTAAAAAAATGTGTCCACCTAGACTTGGAGAAAGAGTGCTCCCATCTCCGGCTTGCTCCCCAAATACCCACAATGGCTGTGGCTGGCCTGGGCCAAGACCAAAGCCAGGAGCTGGGAACACAGTTCAGATTTCCCATGTGGGTGGCAGGGATCCAGTACCAGAGCCATCAGAGCAGGTTGAATGAGCTAGTTGCAGGATGCCATAGCAGGAAGCTGGAGGCAGGCGCTAGCAATAAGGATTGAACCCAGGCTCTCTGACATAAGACGAAGGTGTTTTAACCACTAGGCCACGCCTGCCACCCAATTGTTTCCTGAAAAGCCCTCCTGCTTTCACTCAGCAGGAAGGGACTGGACTTATGGAGTCCATGTTGCTGCAGTGGGCACCTGGGATGGAGGGGCTCAGCTCAGCCTGCAGGAGGAGCAGTCGGGGGACCCAGGAAGGCTCCTTTCTCCTGGCTCCTCCTGCACGTTCACCTTTCATTCCTCTGAGTGCCACCGACACAGGCCTTGCGCAGGCTGGCTTCCTTGGGAACAAACCCAGACGAACCGGAATCCCTCCGTTGTGCCTTGATATCCCACAGCTGCCTGGCAGATGGCTGCTGCAGTCGAGAAGCAGCCCTTATTTTTGCGTGGCCCTTTATAACATACTCTGACAGCTCGCAGAGCCTGCTAACAAACCCCTGAGGAGCAGAAGGGGCCAGAAACCCAAGTCATGCATGTTTGCAAGCTAAGGAAGACACCTGATGATCTCCCAGTTCGCATAGGAGTACCAAGGGGCAGCATGGGGGGTTAGGGTCCCCCATCATCAGTCCCTGAGCCACCCCAAACTCAACATACCTTGCAGGGTGGGCATGTGGCAGAGCAGTTAAGACACGCTTGGGATGCCTGCCTTGCACACTGGAGTGCCTGGGTTCAAGTCCTCGCTCCACTCCTGGTTCAGTCCTCCTGCCAATGTGCACTCTGGGAGGAGGCAGTGATGGTTCAAGTACTTAGATCCCTGCCACCCATGGGAGAAATCTGGGTTGGGTTTCCGGCTCCCAGCTTCAGCCTGGCCAAACTCTGGCTGCTGCAGAAAGATCTCTCTGTGTCTCAGCTTTTCAAATAAATAAAAATAAATTTAAAAAATAAGAAAAAGGGGGCAGTGCTGTGGCATAGTGGGTAAAGCTGCTGCCTATGATGCCAGCATTCCATATGTCCTGGCTGCTCCACTTCCAGTCCACTCCCTGCTAGTGGCCTGGGAAAGCAGCAGCAGATGGCCCAAGTGCTTGGGCCCCTGCAAACCACATGGGAGGCCCAGAAGAAGCTTGGCTTCAACCTGGCCCAGTGCTGGCCATTGTGGCCATCTGGGGAGTGAGCCAGTGGATTGAAGAGTTCTCTCTCCAACTCTCCTTTCTCTCAAAATAAATAAATCAAAAAAAAAAAAAAAAAAGAAAGAAAGAAAGAAAGAAAGAAAGAAAGAAAGAAAGAAAGAAAGAAAGAAAGAAAAGAAAGGGTAATGGCGCCAAAGCCCTGATGCCCGCCGCTGTCCTGCCCACTGGGTGCTCTTTTGGCAGAGGGTCCAGTGCTGTCCATGGCCGTACATGCCTTCCGGACGGGGACCGTTTCTTGCTCTCTCAAGAACAATGCTAGGAGTGCATCTGTGAAGTGAGTTGAAATGCGTCTGTCTCAGTTTGAGCCTCCTAAGTGTGACTCTGAGTGCCCGAGAGTGGGCACTGAAGCTGACACACAGCTGGGGGTGGTGGCACCTGTATTGTGAAAAGCCAGGTGGTTTCGATGTGAGTTGGGGCTGAGTATTTTATCACATGTATGAGTTTCCTTCTGATCAGGAAGTCCAGATGCAAGATAGGAGACAGAAAATAAAACTCACTCCAGGAAACACCATCCCTGGAGGATACACTGTAAATGTTTTAAAATTCAGCTAGAGTTCACGAAAACATATACACTCTCTGTATGGATGGATTTATAATATCTATGTGTGCTCTTTTGTAACCATTACCCTCCATAGCCAGTATCTCCCCCCACGACCTGGGAGACAAACCTCGTCAGGGCACTGGACGAGGGGCCTGTCCTGGGAAGGCTGAGCTGGTCTGTGTCTCCCCTACCACCACCTCCCAGGCTGCGCAGTCCACTCTGGCTCTTCCTGGGCACTTTCATCCTTGCCAGTCTAATGGATGAAAAGATTATGTCTGCGTTCTTTAAATTTTTTTTTACTTTTAAGATTGTATTTATTTAGTTGAGAGAGTTACAGACAGAGAGAGGGAGAGAAACAAATATCTTCCATCTATTGGTTTGTTCCCCAAATGGCTGCAGTGGCCGGAGCTGGGCTGATCTGAAGCCATGAGCCAGAAGCTTCTTCTGCGTCTCCCACATGGGTGCAGGGGTCCAAGCACTTGGGCCATCTTCTACTGCTTTCCCAGACCATAGCAGAGGAACAGCCTGGACACAACTGGTGCCCCTATGGGATGCCAGTGCCACAGGGGAGGCTTAGCACAATGCCAGCTCTGGGGCCGGTGCCGTGGCTCACTTGGTTAATCCTCTGCCTGCGGCGCCGGCATCCCATATGGACACCTGGTCTAGTCCTGGTCACTCCTCTTCCAGTCTAGCTCTCCGCTGTGGCCCGAGAGGGCAGTGGAGAATGGCCCAAGTGCTTGGGCCCCTGTACCCCCATGAGAGACCAGGAGGAAGCAGCTGGCTTCTGGCTTCGGATTGGCGTAGCTCCGGCCGTAGCAGCCATTTGGGGGGTGAACCAATGGAAGGAAGACCTTTCTTTCTATCTATCTCTCACTGTGTAACTCTATCTGTCAAAAAAAAAAAAAAAAAAAAAAAAAGCCAGCTCTGTGTTCTTTTAAAATGGCATTTCTTTTTGTAAAAAAGATTTATTTATTTATTAAAGATTTATTTATGTGAAAGTGAGAGTTACACAGAGAATTAGACGTAGAGACAGAGAGAAAGGGTCTTCCATCTGCTGGTTCACTCCCCGGATGGCCACAACGGCCAGAGCTAAGCTGATCTGAAGCCAGGAACCAGGATCTTCTTCCAGGTCTCCCATGTGGTTGCAGGGGCCCAAGGAATTGGGCCATCTTCTACTGCTTTCTTAGGCCATAGCAGAGATCTGGATCAGAAGTGGAGCAGTCAGGACTTGAACCAACGCCCACATGGGATGCCGGCTCTGCAGGCGGCCGCTCCACCACAGCGCCAGCCCCTAGAATGGCATTTCTTAAATTAGAAGTGAACTTGGTGTCTTGTGCGGTTATCAACCGTTTGTCCTGCTTTGTACGGTGTGCTCCTGGCAGCCCTGGCTTGGTGTCCTTCAGCGGGGCCAGCCCTTTGTGATCTAGGCCTGAGGTCACCCAGCTGAGCTGTGAAGGAGTTTGGGCCAGCGACTCTCCAGTGTGGCTGCGATCCTACGTGTTACCAGGACAAACCAGTAGGTGGCGATGGCGATGAAGTTATAGGCAGAAGAGCTGTGACTGGAGGAAAGGACAGCCTCCGGACTGGATTCTGGGCCAGCCTCATCCTTTGGGGCGCTGTTCTCTCTTTGGGCTTGCAGACAGGCCTAAACCATACTCTCAGTGTTGGGGCTGTTGCTGCACAAGCTCCGTGCTGTTCTCACGGATCCACAACCCGCCTGTCTCCACTGGGCCAAAGCCAAGAGGTCACCCCAGGTCACAGACAGGAAAGGGCTGGGTTTCTGCTTTAAAGATAAGAGCACTGGCCCCCACCGGGTGCGGAGGCAGGAAGGACGCTGGGCCTCCTAGTGCGTCCACTGCCAGGGGCCCTGGCCCAAGTTTTCTGTGGTTCATCAGGGTCATCTGGCGGGTGCTTTAGCATTTAAAACAGGGGCAGGGACTGGCACTGTGGCACAGCGGGTTAAAGCCCCAGCCTGCAGTGCTGGCATCCCATATGGGCGCTAGTTGTGTCCAGGCTGTTCCTCTGCTATGGCCTGGGAAAGCAGTAGAAGATGGTCCAAGTCCTTGGGCCCCTGCACCTGCTTGGGAGACCTGGAAGAAGCTCCTGGCTCCTGGCTTCGGATCAGTTCAGTTGTGGCCATTGCAGTCATTTGGGGAGTGAGCCAGAGGATAAAAGACCTCTCTCTCTCTGTCTCTACCTCTCTCTGTCACACAGTCTTTCAAATAAATAAAATAAATATTAAAAATTAAAAAAAAAAACAGGGATGGGCGTTTGGTGCAGTGATTAAGAGGCCACTTGGGACTCCTGCATGCCCTGTCAGAGTGCCTGGTTCCAGTCCCAGCTCCTCTGCTTCCGATTCAGCTTCCTGCCAGTGTGCACCCTGGGAGGCAGGGGACCACTCCCTGCCCACCCTGTGGGAGACTTGGGTGGTGTTCCTGGCTTCTGGCTTCACCCTGAGCCAGTGTTGTGAGCATTTGGGGAGTGAAGCAGCAGATGGAAGAGCTCTCCATTTCAAGTAAAATGAAAAAAAATTTTTTTCTTTTTTTAAAGAATTGTCTTATTTATTTGAAAGGCAGAGTTACAGAGAGAGAAGGAAAGACAGAGAGAGATTCCCCCATCTGCTACTTCACTTCCCAGATGGCTGCAATGGCTAAAGCTGGGCCAGACTGCAGCTAGGAGCCAGGAGCTCCATCTGGGTCTCCCACATGAGTTCAGGGGCCCAAGAACTTGGGTCATTTTCTGCTGCTTTTCCAGGTGCATTAGCAGAGAGCTGGGTCAGAGTGGAGCCTCTGGGACTGGAACCGCCACCTATATGGGATGCCAGTATCATAGGCAGAAGCTTTACCTGCTGTGCCACAGCACTGGCTCCACAGTCTTTTTTTTTTGACAGGCAGAGTGGACAGTGAGAGAGAGAGACAGAGAGAAAGGTCTTCCTTTGCCGTTGGTTCACCACCAGCCCCCCAATGGCCGCTCCGGCCGGCGCGCTGCAGCTAGCGCACTGTGCTGATCCGATGGCAGGAGCCAGGTGCTTCTCCTGGTCTCCCACATGGGTACAGGGCCCAAGGACTTGGGCCATCCTCCACTGTACTCCTGGGCCACAGCACTCCTGGGCCACAGCAGAGAACTGGCCTGGAAGAGGGGCAACTGGGACAGAATCCGGCGCCCTGGCCAGGACTAGAACCTGGTGTGCCGGCACCGCAGGCGGAGGATTAGCCTATTGAGCCGCGGTGCCGGCTTTTTTTTTTTTTTTTTTTTAATACTTTAATTAGATGTAATAGCTGTGTCTGGGCCGCAAGGTTTCTGGTTACCTAGGTCAGTGATGAGACCCAGGAATTTCTGTTTCCCACAGGTGCAGGTGAAGTGGATGCTGCAGGCGGGCCCTCACTTTGAAAACCATTGTTCTTTGCAGCCCCAGCTCTCAGTGACCCCGGCTCTGGTCTCTCTGGATCATCAGAGTGCCCCCCGCTACAGGCATCACTGTGCCCTGACACCTCTGCGGAGCTCCGTCAGTACGGGAAGGGTTTAACTGGGTGCAACGGGTGAAAATTTCCCAGCCTGCCATAAGGCAGATCCCAGGAAGTACAAGTCCAGGGCGGTAATGAGGTCTCTGGCTGCTGATGCGGAGCCCAGGTAGGGCGCCTCCACCCCATTCCACCCCTAAGCCGAGGAATGACCAGGAGTGGAAAGAGGTTTTGCTCCTTGAGGAAGGGTTGATGAGCAGGGCTGCAAGCTGGGCTAAGCCTGCATCTGCGTTTCCAGGCTTGCCTGAGGTGCCAGAGGCGGGCAGGGGCCCTCCCAGGCCCTCCCCAGGGGCAAGGCTTTGGAATCCCAATGTGAAGGCCAGGGGGAGGGCAGGTGGGGAAGCAGACACACCGAAGTCCAGCAGGCACAGCTCTGGCATTTTCCTGTACTCATCCACACCCACGGAGAGCCGCCGTGTGATTCAGAGTTGATTCTGACGCTCAGCAGGGTGAGCCGCAAGCTTTGTCTCCCAACAGGCTGTGGGATGAGCAGCACCTTTCATGGGGCTCATTCTTGGGGGTGGGGGTGGGGGCTTGCAGAGGGCCTGGCGGCACAGCCCTGCCTGCTTCAGCTGGAGTGGGGACCCAGCTTCCCGTCCTGTCTGCTTCCTTCCAGTGGTAATTCATTTCATGACCACGGGTTGTCAATTGAACCAGTTACTATGGGCAGGCGGTGCCAGGACGCCAGGGACACGGCTGACAGGACACGGAAGAGGCCTGTTGTCCAGGAGTGGGCTTTCAGGCATGGGGGGAAAGACAACAAACCTGAAAACAGAGAGCATACCGACAGATTGAAGAAGGCAAACAAGATACCGTGACGGATCACAGGGTGCGTCTGCTTCGGAGTAGTCAGGTTCTGGGTCTCTAGGAAGACAGGATCTGGGCTGAGGGCTAAAGGAGAGGAAGAGCAAAGGCCCTGGGGTTGGAAAATGCAAGACTGTGAAGGAGCCAAGAGGATGTCGAAGTGGCCAGAGCATGGCAGGCAAAGGCAAGAGAGCCCTGGGCTGGGGCGGGGGCAGGAGGGGGGGTCAGCAGAGACCAGTGAGGCACTGCAGAGACCACAGTAAGAGAGTCAGCTGTTTATGAAGTGCACGGGATGGTGTAGGCAGCGATCATTAGTGACTGCTGAAAATATGAGATGGAGAGCTTGACAGTGCATCAAACCCACACATCAAAGAGCCCGCCAGACATAATCTGCTCCGACTGATCTAACTGCCAGTCACAGGAAACCCAGGGGACACGCGCAGCATGTGTGAAATGGACATCAGGAGGGAGCAATCTGCAGTATTCTTGCTGCAGGCAACTCTGCAGACAAGCGGTCCATCGATGTGACAAACAAATTGCAGAGGGGAGAAGAGGCTGGAGGCGGGGGAGGGGGAACAGCGTGGGGACGGCGGTGGTTTTACAATAATGGGCCTTCGTGAATCTCACTCTCGTGGCCACACCTCTTTGGCACCGCACTGCTGCTTTCTCCTGTCGAGAGGCGGAAACACTCTCTCCACTGGTTTGAATTTGGGCTACCCTTGGTGACTTGCTCTGACCAACAGAATACCGCAGAAGCCATGTGCTAATCCCACAGCCTAGGTCCTAGGAAGCCCATGAGACCACCCTACTCTGAAGAAGCCCAGTCCAGCCCCCACACAGAGAACTGAGACACTCAGCCAACAGCCAGCACTAACCAGCAGTCATGCACAGAGGTAACCTTGAACTCTCCAGCCCAGTCGAGCCATTAGATAACTGCAGGTGTGTGAGTGATCCCAAGAGAGAGGAGCAGAAGGACCACCCAGGCTGTCAAGCTGTAGTGCCACGTTGCTAAGTTTTGGGGTAAGTTAATGGGTAATAGCGGAGGAACCTTGTTGGTTCGTCAATCAAAACAAATCTATTTTAAAAATTATGAAACAATGAGAGCATTTTGCATGCTAGACATTTGATAATATTATGATGCAACTTTTAAATTTTGTTAGGTTACATAATAACCTGATCCTAATTTGTTATTTTTGGAGTTTAAGAGTTCCTATGTTTTGGAGACACAGATGAAAGTATTTATGGATGGAAGGAAGTAACATCTGGTATTTGCTTCAGAATAACCCGGAATGAGGTGGGAGCAGGCATGAGAGCTGATTGATCTTGAGTTGGTCCTTGCAGAAGTAGATGATCCATACATGGGACTTCTGCGTGCCATTCTCCCTTGTAATGGTTCGTTGAACCTCATGCTCTTATTCAGGTCCACTATAATCATCTCTCTCACATACATTTGGCATCTTCTCTACTAAAGAAATTTGAGGACACTTGGAAACCACTGAGAGGGCCAAGCAGCTCCTGTCGCCGTGCACTGGAAATTTCCAGCCTCCCCCCCTCCAGCAGCAGCGTTCCTGCCCCACTGCCCCCACTGCTCCCTGTGGCTTGCACGGCGCCAGCTCATTGGCCTGCTCCTCCTGGGGCCTCCAGCGGGCCTGGCGGTCCTGGCTGAGCTCTGGTTGTCACAGAGAAGGACTCCCCAGAGATGCTTCATCCTCACAACGGGCCACAGTCTGTCCCAGGGGAAGGCAGGGGGAGAGTGTGAGGCAGCATTGTGAGTCACCACAACTAATGACTTCCCTGAAGAGCTGTGATTGGACGCTGGGCTGTGCCTTGGAAGCACGGCGGGGGGAATCCACACGAAGCTCCGTCCTGCCTCAGGGACCCTCAGCTGGAACTCCAGCCAGGCGATCTGATAGGGGATGCAGATATCCGAGTGGTAGCTTGGACTCCACTGTGCTAAACTGCCCCCCCCCCAATTTTATTATAGAGGGATAGAGACAGAGACACGGTGTTCCCACTGCCCGCCATCTGCTGACCACGCTCACCTCGATGAGGTTGTCCACAGGGGTGGTTCCCACTCCACGGGACCCTGAGCAGGTCCTGGAGCCGTTCTGATCCAGTTCAGATGGGGCTAAGTCTTAACCGGCTTACATCATGGGGGTGACTCAGAGGGCTCAACACAATGACAGATAGGAAGAGCTTTGTTAAATGCCAAGCAGGTGGAGCCGCTGGCCTCAGGGTAGGAGGGGGCCCTGGCTGTGGACGTCCTTCTGGTGGGTTGAATGTGCAAGGGTAAGGGAAGCAGAGGTTAGCCCTGGGCACAGAGTAAGTCCAGAGGAAGGGATCCCGGGTGGGGAGGGGGTTAGTGGAGAATAATCAGCATTGGCGAAGGATGGGCTGGGAGTGTGGCCCAATGGCTGCACTGCCTATTGGGGCCCTTCTGTCTGATATCGGAGTATCTGTGTTCTCTTCTCCAGCTTCTATTAACATGTACCCAGGAAGACAGCAGCGATGGCTCCAGTACTTGGGTCCTTGCCGTGCATGTGGGAAGCTTGGACTGAATTCCCAGCTTCTGGCGTCAACCTGGCCCAGCCCCAGATGTGGGCATTTGAACAGTGTCTCAGCAGATGAGAGTCCTCTCTATCTCTGGCTCAAAAAACAAATACATATTTTTTTTTAAGTTTTATGTGTTTGAAAGGTAGAGTTACAGAGAAGGAGAGAGAGACAAAGAGACAGAGACAGAGAGAGGGAGAGAGAGAGATAGTAGAGAGAGAGAAAGAGAGAGAGAATCTTCCATTCACTGGTTCACTCCCCAAAACGACTGCAGCAGTGTCAAAGCCAAAATCCCAAAGCTCTATCTGGGTCTCCCTAGTGGGTAGCTGGGGCCCAAGCACTTGGATCACCTCCTGCTGACTTTCCAGGCACATTGGCAGGGAGCTGGATTGGAAGTGGAGCAGTCAGGACTCAAACTGGCACTCTGACATTGGATGCTGACATTGCAGGTGGTGCCTTAACCTGCCATGCCACAACACTGGCCCCCATAAGTAAATTTATAAAAGTCAACCCGCATGAGGAATGAGTCATGGGCAAGATGGGGTGTGAGGTGGGGGTCTGAGTAGTCAGGGCTGACAGTCTTGGATCGGTGGATCTGGCTGCAATGAGCCGGGCACATGACCGGGCACTGGGATGTGCTCGGGGTTTGCACACAGAAGGATCTCGGGAGTGGGGAGAAGTCCGTTGTCTCTGCTCTGCCTGGGGTCCTGACTTTGTGCTGCTTTGGCCCTAGGGAAGCCCTCCCAGCCTCCCAATGGCAGCTGGGTCGCAAGTCCGAATGGGAGTACCACAGAGGCCGGCCTGCCTGCGAAACTCACCTTCTCCTCTTACTACCAGCACTCCTCGCCAGTGGCAGCCATGTTCATCGTGGCCTACGTGCTCATCTTCCTCCTGTGCATGGTGGGCAATGCCCTGGTCTGCTTCACCGTGCTCAGGAACCGGCACATGCGCACCGTCACCAACATGTTCATCCTCAACCTGGCCGTCAGCGACCTGCTGGTGGGCATCTTCTGCATGCCCACCACCCTCGTAGACAACCTCATCACAGGTGAGCGTGGGCAGTGGAACACCCTGCCTGTCCCTATCTCTGTGCCGCTACAGTAAAATCTGGGGGCCAGGTTAGCACAGTGGACTCCAAACTACCACTCGGGATATCTGCATCCCCTATCAGATTGTCTGGTTGGAGTTCCAGCTCTTCCATTTGAAGTCGGCTTTCTGCTAGTGCATTCTGGGAGGCAGCAGATGGTGGCTAAGGTACCTGGGTCTCTGACACCCACATGGGAGACTTGGATGGAGTTCCGGGCTCCTGGCTTTGGCCTGGCCCAGCTCAGCTGTTGCAGATATTTGGGGAGTAAACCAGCAGATGGAAGATCTCCTTCTTTCCATCTGCCTTTCAAATAAGAAGAAAATAAATAAATAAATAGAAATTTGACAAGAATGGGTCTTGGCCCAGTGGTGTCAGGTGCTGCCCTTGTGAGCTCTTGTCTCCTGCTGGGCTTCCCACCCTTCTGCCCGCTCTCCGTGTCTTTCCCTGCACTGGAAGCACACGTGTTAATTCACAGAGGTCCCTGGTGCCCCCTTATACTTTCTCCGTGTCAGGCTCTTCCTGGTGAGTCTTGGGCCTACGTTGTTACTTTAAATGGATGTTTTGTGTTAAGGACCTCATTTTACTTCTTCTTCGCTGAGAAGTTTGCTGAGACTTCTATCCGTGTTACTCTGGGGACATCTCATCTGCATATCTAATAGCTGCCTGGTGTTGCATGGTGTGTGTGTGTCCACTGCGTTTTACTCGCTAATCTTCCAGAGAAGCACTCCAGGGGGGCCTCCACCCGGTGGCAGAGCCAGCTTATGCCAGTCCACAAGAGCCAATTGTGTGCATTTCTCTCCCACTCTCTATGTACCATGATAATCATGTTGGTAGTTGGAGCTGTGTCACATAAGGAGATTTACAGCAGAGAAACTGGCAAGTGCTGCCATGCAGGCCTGTTTGGTTTTGTGAGCCTCCCACTCCCCATCACTACAAATACCATTGCAGTGAGCACCCTAGTGGGCTGAGCCGCAGGGGAAATGTCCTGGGTGGGAGGCTTGCACACACGGCACACAGATTTCCAAAATGGAATCAGGCAGCTGTCTGTAGCAGTGTGGGCATTCCATGGCTCCCCCACCCCCACCCAAGCACCCAGACCTGACTTTCTGCACTCACATGTAGTGACATAGGGGGACAGAGACTATCAGTGATTCCCTCCCACCCTCAGTTTTCACATCTGCGAAAGGGGAGTGATAATGACAGGGTTGAGGCGAGGACTGAATGGCACAGCGCCCGGTACCTGGTGAGTGTTCAGGCAGAAGTCTGTGTGGGAGAAGGCTGGTGGCAAAAGGAGGAGCCTGGTCTCAGCAGAAGACGCCCAATCCAGGCACGGCTGACGAGAGAGGGGGGCGCTCTGCCTAGTGGGGTGGAGACACCAGGCAGTCACCTAAACATAGCGTCAGGAGCCCACACCTGCAGGCAGGCGGGGCCCACATTTTCCGACTGAGCACAAGCGCAGGGATCAGAGCACTGACACCAGGCTGGAGCGGCTTATATCTGCTTAGTCCTGCAGTCACCGTCGATTTGTCTTACTGGCTCTCCACTTGGGCTGCCATGCAAATCCCCTGGGGAGGTTTAAGAATAGTGATGTCTGGGTCCACCCCCAGCGATCTTGATGGTAGCTGGCATGGTGTGGGCCCGGGCGTTGGTGCACTTCCAGGCTCTCCAGGAGATTCCAGGAAGCAGAGCCAGGGTGGAGGACCGAGGGCCCGGAACCTGCAGCAGGGCTGTGGGAGCAGGAAGCAGGGTGGGCTGCATGGTCCATAGCTCACGGAGAGAACACATTGGTCAATATGAAGGACATCTCTTGCACAGTCCGGGTTGGTGTGGGCTGGGCAGCTCCCCCTTCCTGGCTGCCTAGTGGGACTTGGAGGGA
Source organism: Sylvilagus floridanus (assembly GCA_949820135.1). NCBI lineage: Eukaryota > Metazoa > Chordata > Mammalia > Lagomorpha > Leporidae > Sylvilagus > Sylvilagus floridanus. The sequence continues at coordinate 22,816,593 of OX463235.1, forward strand.
AGATGGGAACTCCCCAGGGGACCTGGACTGCATGGCCTGCTGTCTCTTCGTGGGTGGGTGCTGCTCACTCCTGGGGGTGGGGTTCTGTCATTGCAGGGTGGCCCTTCGACAATGCCACGTGCAAGATGAGCGGCTTGGTGCAGGGCATGTCCGTGTCAGCTTCCGTGTTCACGCTGGTGGCCATCGCTGTGGAAAGGTGAGCATCTTCCTGGCCGGAGAGTCCCTGGGCGGACCGAGCCCGGCACAATGCTGGGCTGGCCGGAAGGCTGGGGCTGCTGATGGGGGGGAGCGAAGGGCAGGGCCAGCTGCCTCTGGAGCTGAGGGCCAGCTGAGGATGTCACTGCCTCTTTCTCGAGGGCCTGGAGGTCACTCCTGAGAAGGGTTACGGGGATTCCTGGGCCCTGCGAGAGGCTTGCGGGCAGTCCATAGTTCCTGAGCCTTGGGAGCCAGGGCCGGGGGGCCAGCTTGCAGCCTGGGCCTCGGTGTGGCTGGGGAGGAAGGGTCTCGCCCTGCTCCTTTGCACTGTCCGGCGCTGGTCCCAGGGAAGTCCAGGCCTTCATCACCAGCCATCTCCAACCTCAGAGTCCAGGAGATTCTCTGCTCAGGGTGGGTATATTCATGCGGCCTGAGGGATGGAATGGGGCCAGGGAACCAGGAGGCTTTGGACAAGCCCTGGGCCCAGAGTCTTCTGTCTGGAACTGGGCCATACATCCCCCTCCCCCTGCCACACCTGCAGGAGTTGTGGGTGCTGTCTCTGGGTGCCTCCCCCAGGGGACAGGAGGCAGGAAAGTAAATCGGGGGTGGGTTTTGCTTCCATCACTGCCTCGCTGTGTGATGTTGGTGAGTCCCGTACCTACCCTGAGCTACACCGTGGCTGTGCCCTCTGGGTGCCTGGGAGGCTTCTAGGAGCTTCCGCTTGGGCAGCTGAAGCCCAGTTCCCAGCACAGAGCCCAGATGTCCGCTGTCAGTAGTTTTTGTTTCTTTCAAACAACCCTACCCTCCTCCCTGCCCTCTCCCCAGCCCCACTGCTCTCTCCACCTCTGCCCCCACAACCCGTTTTTGTGTAACTCACCGAAGTGGGCGGCCTGAGTGATGGGACTGGGTCCTCACTCCACCAGGCTGGCAACGGCTGGGTGCCTGGGGGCGTCCTTCCCCTCCAGCAGCCTTTGTCTGGCTGTGGCTGCTGGAGGACTCCAGAGTATGCGACCTCTCCCAGGGTGTCTGCCGTCATCTTCAAGTCCCGTCTCTTCCAGGAGGCCTTCCTGGACTACCTCAGGCTTCTCCTGCACTAGGAGACATAACATGCTTTCAGAAGTCTTTGTTCCTTAGAGATTTCTCCCATGTGTGATACTGTGAAGCCAGCAGGTCAAAGCCAGACAGGTGGAGATAGCAAGGCCCGAGTCAGGCCATGGGAGAAGTAAAAGGTGCCGTCCAGCTGGGCAAGGCTGGGTGGGACACGTTTACCCACACGTAGGAGGTGTTTAGTTGGAGCCAGCTCTGGATCTGTGTTCTGCCCCTGAAGAGCCATGTGCCCTTGTATCCCTCCATCAAACATGTGAGCCGGCCTGAACAGTCCTCAGGGTTCGATTTCCTGGGGACCGTGCAGGGCATGCAATGGAGGCCCCTCTTTCTTCCCACCAGGAAGCACTTGAAGTGCCTCATGAGGCACAGTGAGCACCCCCCCCCACAGGTCACATCGGCCTCACTTAACAGATGAGCAAACAGTCATTTGCCTTTCTGGTGGTCCGCTAATGCATTTATCTCAGCCCGCTGGCGGACTACGGCCATGCGAAGGCACTGCACCTGCTTTCAGAGAGCCTGTCCTTGAGCCACACTGCAGGCGCGTGCAGCCGGCTCCTCCATCTGTAGCAGCAGTTTCCGACCTCGGCTCTGTACTTGCTTCTCCCCAGGAGCTCCTAGAAAACTCAGTGCTGAAACCTCCTCCCGGACTTTTTTGATTGGAATCTTTGGCCAGGAGAGACAGACAGAGGCATTTATATTTTAAAAAAAGGCTTTAGGAGATCCCCTCACATGGCGAGGGTTGACAGCTCCTGGTTTCTGTGGCAGTGGTCCTTGCCGCTCGCCAGCTGTGTGACCTTGACTTTAACACCTCTGGGACCCAGTTTCTGCCTCTGCAGATTGAGAGTGTAATAATAATTGCCATGGAGATGTCCTGATGAGGACTTAAAAGGTGCAGACTTGTCCCACTAGGGTGAGGGGACTGGCCAGGATGACACAGGGAGGCTGGCCAAGACGACATGGGGGCAGCTTGTCCCCACGGCTCCACGCCTGACCTCCCAGGGTTTCCTAGCAGGATCCGTAAACAGCTGACATTTGTATTCATCGAGGCCCCTGGGCGCGCAGGCAGCCTGCTCTGCTAATGGGCATCCCGCAAAGCGCACAGGCAGGATTTATCCTTCCCACGCAGGTTGCAGGTTTGTGGGTTCCTGCTCCCTTGATCCTGTAAGTCCTGTTGTCGCTCTGCTTCCCTGAGTGGTGTGGTGAGCAGATTTCCAGCCTGGGTGAGAAACTAACGTGCTTGCACACTTCCCGAATCTAACTTTTGGAGCCGGTCCAGAGCCCACATTCCGCAGCCCCCAGCGAAGCGAGCTCTGCTCCTCTCCAGGCCCCAGGACCTGCCCAGACCTTGGCCTCTCTCCTTTTCACCCCCTTGCTGGCCACAGGTTCCGCTGCATCGTGCATCCTTTTCGCGAGAAACTGACCCTGCGGAAGGCACTGGTCACCATCGCGGTCATCTGGGCGCTGGCGCTGCTCATCATGTGCCCGTCGGCCGTGACCCTGACCGTGACGCGCGAGGAGCACCACTTCATGGTAGACGCCCGCAACCGCTCCTATCCGCTCTACTCGTGCTGGGAGGCCTGGCCCGAGAAGGGCATGCGCAAAGTCTACACCGCCGTGCTCTTCTCGCACATCTACCTGGCGCCGCTGGCGCTCATCGTGGTCATGTACGCACGCATCGCCCGCAAGCTGTGCCAGGCGGCCGGCCCGGCGCACCCGGGCAGGGAGGCGGTGGCCGAGGGCGGGCGCGCGGCGCGGCGCAGGGCGCGCGTGGTGCACATGCTGGTCATGGTGGCGCTCTTCTTCACGCTGTCCTGGCTGCCGCTCTGGGCGCTGCTGCTGCTTATCGACTACGGGCAGCTCAGCGAGCCGCAGCTGCACCTGGTCTCCGTCTACGCCTTCCCCTTCGCCCACTGGCTGGCCTTCTTCAACAGCAGCGCCAACCCCATCATCTACGGCTACTTCAACGAGAACTTCCGCCGCGGCTTCCAGGCCGCCTTTCGCGCCCGCCTCTGCCCGCCGCAGTGGGGTGGCCCTAAGGAGGCCTACTCGGAGCGGCCCGGCGGGCTCCTGCGCAGGCGGGTCTTCGCGGAGGTGCAGCCCAGCGACTCCGGGCTGCCCTCTGAGTCCGGAGCCAGCAGCGGGGCCGCGAGGCCTGGCCGCCTGCCACTGCGCCATGGGCGGGTGGCCCACCAGGACCTGCCCAGGGAGGGGCCCGGCTGCTCCCACCTGCCCCTCACCATACCCGCCTGGGACACCTGAGGTGGCCAGGGAGGGCGGCCCTGCCTGGAAGGGTGATCACTGCTAGCAGCCAGGGGGGGCATTAGGAGAGAGGATACCACGAGGCGTGGGCAGCTGCCGGGGCTGCCTTTGCTGGTGTCTCACCCTCAGAGGGAGGCGAGTCAGGGGCAGGGGAAGGAACCCGTGCTCCCTGAACCGTCCTCCCCCTGGGAGCCTCCACAGCCTCTCAGCACTGTGGCTTCTCAGCTGGAATCTCCTGCAGGCCTGTCTGCCTGCCACGCCTCTCATGCATGATTTCTGCCATCTCCAGCCGTCTCCAAAAGGAGGAGCCCAGTGGGATGGATAAATGCTAATAAGCCGCTCTAGACAGCCAAGCCAGCCTATCCTGCAATCCGTGGGTCCTTGACCTGTGGTCCCTTATGTTCTGTCAGTGAAGCCACTGTCCTTGACCCCGAGCCTGGGAGGACATGGTACACCCCTCTTGCTAGCTCCGATGTATCTTGTTTGTTTCAAGAAGTGTGCAGGGCCATTGTCTTCCAGGACACCACAACTGAGCAACCTCAGAACGAGCCCTCGAGCCCTCGGGGAGCTGCTTCAGGCACAGGGACTCTGGGTCTGAGCCTAGAGGAGGGAGAAGGGGACTCTCTCCCACGGTTCCCGCCCCGGCCCAGGCAGGGCCACATTACAGGTGTCCTGTACCGGTACCGCTTCCCACCCCCTTGGATGCCCCAAGACTTCGAGGGAGAAGTTGGCCAGCTGCAGCTGTAGCTGGGGTGGCTCCTTGGGAACTCTAACCTGCCCCAGCCCCAGCCTGGGTGACTCACACACCTTACAAAGTGGTGAGACCCCTTGCTGCTTTTCCCAGCTGTCTGGAAATGAGGCTCCTTTCCAGGAGGTGGGACTGCCCTGGACCATCCTCACACAGCCCCAAACATCTGCAGGGCTCTGGGGCTCTGCTTGCTTCCTTAATCCACACATAATGACATAACCCTGTTTACTCTAAGTCCTGGGTGTCTTAGCAGAAGCAGATTCCTAAGCAGTTACACATCTGCAAATGTGGCCCTCGATGCCGTCTGATCTGCTTCACACAGATGATGACAGAGACGCTGTGACTGCCATTTCACAAAGCCACAGGGTCACGGGGGACAGGATTTGGGTGAGAATTCCTCTCGTGATTTTTCTGCCCACAGCGCACCCAGCCTTTCTAGGATGGGGTTGGGGGCAAGGCAAGGAGGAGAACTGGAAGGTTTTCTGCCTAAGGGTGAGCCAGAACACTCACCGAACGTGAGTCTCGGAGCCTGAGTTCTTGGGCTGGGAAATTAGAGTCTGTTGTGTGTACTCTTGTAGTTCCTGGCTTGCGCTGTTCTGTGTGTGATGGCTGTTCCCGTGTGCCAAGTGCCCTGCCCAGCTCTGCCGTGGCCCTGTGTCATGCTGGGAGCCTGGATGAGTCTCAGCGGGGTTTGCTGGTGCTGTATGGTGTCCTGTGCCACACAGGCGGCGACAGCCCCCAGCTTTTGAAAAATTCTGATTCCTCACCCTAAGAAGAGGCCAGAGAAAGGACTCTCTCTCTCATCCCACAGGTCTGGCCTGTGGCCGGATGGGATCTCCTGGAGACATAGTCTGTTTTCTCCTCTCTGCCTGTGTGTCTCTCTTGTAGCCTGGCCTGCCACCGCACAAAATCATAGCTCCTGGGGGAGAGAGAGGCAAGGCACTCAACCCCACCAACCTTCCCATTGGGGCTCCCTTTGTCCCCTTAAGATACCATGTGTGATAGGTGTGACTGCCAAAAAAATCCTAACCTAGATCACCATTCACTGTTGTTATTTTGTGTGTGTGTTTAAAGATGTGTTTATTTATTTGAAAGTCAGAGTTAGAGAGAGAGGGAGAGAGAGACAGAGATCTTCCATCCACTGGTTCACTCCCTAGATGGCCATAATGACCAGGGTTAGGTCAGGCCAAAGGCAGGAGCTAGAAGCTTGTTTCAGGTCTCCCATGTGGGTGGCAGAAGCAAAAGCACTTGGGCCATCTTCCACTGCTTTTCCCAGGCCATTCGCAGGGAGCTGGATCAGAAGTGGAGCTGCTGGAACACGAACCAGTACCCATATGGGATGCTGGCATTGCAGGCAGCAGCTCTACCTGCTGTCTCTTCCTCTCTCTGTGTAACTCTGACTTTCAAATAAATAAATAGATCTTAAAAAAAAAAAGTCACAGGCTCTCCCTGCTGGTTTAGAAACTTGATCTGAATGATAACAGGCATGACTGATGCTTTCATGAAGTCACATAGCCTTGTTTGTTTCTTTGTGTGTGTAGCAAGATTATACAATGTAAACTGTACTACTTCAGCCATTTTTAAGTAGAGTGTAGTGGCATTAAAGACTTTCACATCGCTGTGAAAGCATCACCACCGTCCATCTCCACGACTTACCATCTCAAACTGCAGCTCTGAGCCTGTTGAATAAGAGATCCCCTTCCTCCCTGCCCCTGGCAACCTGCATTCTGCTTTCTGTCCCTGAATGTGACAGTTGTAGGCCCCTCGCACGAGTGGAGTCATACAGTATTTACCCTTTGGGGCTGGTTTTGTTCACGTGGCTCATCCATGTTGCAGCGTGGGTCTGAATTCCCTCCCTTTTAAGGCTGTGTACTATTCCACTGTGTGTACGGTCCACAGTGTGTTTAGCTGTTCATCTGTCAATGGACATTGTTTCCACTTTGTAGCTCTTGTGAGCAATCCGTGGAGCTGGTAGGGCTGGAAGTAGCTCTTGAAGTAGTCCCCGTGTGACTCCTGAGGACACAGACCCCAGGCATGGGACCTGGGGTCCTTCCCACCCTTGCATTTTGGGTGACAAAACAGCCACTTGGAGGACAGCTGTATTTGTCTCACAGCCCTGCGCCCATCCCACCTGCTCTGGGTCTCTGCTGGGCTTCCCTTCCTCTCTAGAGTGGCTGGAACACTGTCCCCCACAGGGGGACAGCTGGCTTTATGATTGTGGTTTTATTATCATCGCCGGATTCCTGTGAGCCACCAAGGCATTCACAAGCCATGTGGACTTCTCCCGATGTGCCATCCTCTGCCTAGGGCGTCGGTCGGGTCTCCTAAGGTGACTGCCCTCTCGCAGGTGGAAAGTTCGGAGAGGGACTGGATGCGTGATGGGGAAAAGGGCCAGAGGCCTGCTGACAACGGGCGCCTGCGCCCCGGAGGGGCTCTTGGAGGGACTCATGCCCTGCAGGGCTGGGTGCAACGTGAGCAGCCATCGCTGCGGGCGCCATGGATGAATGGCCTCTTGACTTCACCAAGAACACGCGGCTCCCAGCAGACCAATGCGAGCTGGAGGCGGGTGCCCGGCCCGGCCCCTACAGACCACAGTCTGCGCAGCCCTGTGCCCAGGACTTTCTCTTGGAGCTGGGAAGATGCTGGAGTTGCTTGGGGTTGGAATGGAGGGTGGAGTGGCCAAGGAGGACGTGAGCCCCCCTATCACTGATCTACTGTGCATTCATGCAGGACTGAAGGTCAGAGCCAAACCCAAGGCCAATGCACACAGCATGGCTATTGAGCTCCGTGCCTGTCTGTGCGGTTCCCTCAGCTCACCTCTCCCAAGTGCCACCGAGTAAAGACAGATGAGAAGGAGGGGACCCAAATGGGCTTCTTTACAAGCACACAATGTTGAATCAATACTAGACTTCTTGTTGATTGTTGGTTCCCACACCCCTTATGAAAGCACTACACGATCATCGATCATCATGGAAAGTTTACAAAATTTAGATAAGCAAAGACTAGCAAAATGGAAAGCACCCAAGTCTCACCCCAAGAGATTAGAAGAATAGAGTCACTTTCTGGGCATATAGACCTAGGTATTTAAAATTTTTGTAGCGGCTTTACTGGGGTATAATTTGTATAGGATAAAATTCACCTATCTTAAGTATGCAGTTCGGAGACTGTTAGCAACTGGATACAGCTGTGTGACCGCCACCAAGAGATTTTCATTACCCTAAGAAGTTCTCTTGTGCCAATTTGTGGTGACGCCACTCTTTCCACTCCTGCTCCCAGAACACTACCCCTCGGGTTTCATGCTCTGAAACATGCATGTGATTTCAGGGTGTCTGAGGTGTGTGTATCAGTTGTCCATTCCTTTTTATTGCTGGTAGTATTCCCTGGAGTGGATATATCACATTCTGTCCATCTAGTCCTCAACTGATGGACATTTGCATTGTGTCCAGTTTTAGACTATTATGAATGGTGCTGCTGTGAACATCCCACCAAGTCCTTACAGGGATGTCTATGGTTAATACCTAGGAGCAGGTTGCTGAACTGCACGGTCAGTGTGTAGCTTGAATGCAGAAACTGCCAAGCATCGTCCAGAGCTGCTGTGCCATTTGCATCGTGTGTCCAAGAATCCCAGTTGCTCCACATCCTTGACAACATTAACAGTATCCATCTTTAAAGTTTCCCTGATTGGGGTCGGCACTGTGGTGGAGGACGTTAAAGCCCTGGCCCGCAGTGCTGGCATCCCATATGGGTGTTGGTTCGAGTCCCAGCTGCTTCACCTCCGATCCAGCTCTCTGCTATGGCCTGGGAAAGCAGCAGAAGATGGCCCAAGTCGTTGGGCCCCTGCACCTGTGTGGGAGACCTGGAAGAAGCTCCTGGCTCCTGGCTTTGGATCAGCTCAGCTCTGGCCATTGCAGTCTGGCATTGAGAGTGAATCAGTAGATGGAACACCTCTCTCTCTCTCTCTCTCTCTGCCTCTCTGTAGTTCTGTCTTTCAAATAAATAAAATAAATCTTTTTTAAAAAAAGTTTCCCCGATGACTGTGACAGTGGGCATCTTTTCACATTCTCATTGGCCATTGCTCTATCAAAGAGGATACAGCATCGTAGAGTGGCTAGTCTGTTTTGCTAGGTGGTTAGGAAAGGCCTCTCTGAGGAGGTGACATATGAACTGAGCTCTGTGTGACGTGAGATCGGAAGCCATATCAACAATGAGGGAAAGAACAAGCCAGAGACAGCATCATGTGCAAGAGTGCTGAGGTAGGAGCGGATCAATGAAAAAGGATTTCCCATGTCTCAAACTGTTGCTGAACGTTGATAATTAGTTTTATGATCAACTCAAAACATTGACTGAATGCCCGGTAAAAGTCAGGCATGGTCCTGGGTGCTTTGGGTCTGTTATTCCTCACAATGGGCCACCAGCTCTGTGCTCATCACTCCCCTCTGTGGACACTGATCCAGGATACTGCCTGATGCATGAGAGACCCTCAAATGCCTGCTGAACAAATGAATAAATGAAGTAATGAAACAAGTATTTGTTGTTATTCCCCTATCAGATACGGGAAAAACAATGCTCAAAGAAGTTCCTGGAGGTTACATAACGAGGAGGTGCTAAAGCTGAGCCACAGAGCTGAAGCCCAGTGTTTTGTCACTTCCCTACACAGCTGTGGCCTCTCCTTCCTGCACTTGGGAAATGGAGGCTGGGTGTAAAACAGCGCCAGCCTCAGCCACAGGCGCCAGATGGCTGGCCACCAGGTGTGTCTCTTTCGCCTTCAGTGGCTTCCTAAGATTGGAGATGGAAGCAACAGCAACAGCGGGACTCCAAGGCAGAGCCACAGCCAGCCCTCAGGACGGCCCCTGCAGGTAAGTCAGGGGCAAAGCCTACTGAATGGGTGCTGGTGTCCTGCCCGGCGTTGTTTGTGTTCCCCGCTAGCTGCGAGGGCCAGGCCCGGGGAGCCTGTCACCCACAAATGCTGCTGTTGTCATGTGCAAACAACCAAGTTGCTGTGGGTGGAAAAACCCAAGCGCAGGGCCTTGGGGGAACGAGTCTGTCACACGGCCAGGGTAGAGGTAAATCACCCCGTGTTTGAGGAGCGATCCCTCCCCCACCTTCCCTGCTGTCCTTTCTGTGGACAAGTCCCAGTTCTTTCAGCGAGCCAGCGACCTCCGTTCGTGTGCTGTGCCCACCCCCAGTGAGGACGCTTTCGTGGGGGGAGTCGTGTGCATACGCCGTGCTGTCCAGTGGTCCTTGGAGCCGGCCTCCAGTGGCTATAATTCCCTCCCTTGTGCTCTTCTCGCCCCTGTCTTTGGAGGAGGATCCTGTTACCTAGGCTACACAGTATGGAAAATAAACTCACCACGGAAGCCGTGGCTGGTGTTTAACTGTGCCTTTCCCCCTTTTGCGTCCTCATCGTGAGTGGAAAGTTTTCGGGCACAAGAGCCACCCCCTTAACAAAGGCAGCCAGGGGCTCGCAGCCACCGACGACGCGCGGCAGTCTCGCCTCGCTCACGGAGCTGCGGCCTCAAGGTCTGCACGGTTCCGAAGTCGTGAAACCAAAACAGAATGCCGGGCTCTGTGGGCTGCAGTATGCCTTTTTTCATTCTAAAAAGTATTTTCTTATCTCTGGGTGACATTTCCATTTACATGCACTTTGCATTCACATAAATGTACATGTCACAATGTACATGACATTTTACATGTAGGAGGGATGTGTATGGGAGCTTGTTCCTTGGAGCTTTTGATAAAACCTGTATCTCTATTACTAATTCATTTACAGAGAGCAGTATGAAAATACACTGGAGACTTCACTTTTGATAGTAATTTCCATTATCATTTGAATGAGATAAATCCCTAGGACATCAGTTAGAATCGCTCCTAGGATATAAATTTTAATACAATCCTATCCTACAACGAGACTAAACTATATCTTTGTAAATCCATGCTGCTCCATTTCTGATCCAGCTCCCTGCTAATGCACCTGGGAAAGCAGTGGAATATGGGCCCCAAGTGCTTGGTCCTGTGCATCCATATGGGAGACCCGGAAGAAGTTCCTGGCTTCTGGCTTTGGCCTAGTGCTGGCCGTTGTGGCCATCTGGGTAGTGACCCAGTGGATGGAAGGTCTCTCTCTCTCTCTCTCTCTCTGTAACTCTGCCTTTCAAATAAATAGATACATAAATCTTTAAAAAACAAACAAACAAATAAATAAAACAATAGCAACAACAAAGCCAGGGAAGCTCCAGGCTTGGTTAGTGTAGCGGTGCAATATCATCAAGAGTCAAGCTTTTCCCACTTTGCATCTTCCCCGTGGGTGCCTCAGGATTACCCAGGGACTACTTGTCCTCCAGGCTATAAGGCAGCGGTTGGCAAATTCTATGACAACGTCCAACAGAAGAGATGGCCTCTTCCAGTGTGTCTGTCATAGAAGCAGGAGAATCTTCCCCAGAAGCCTCCGTCCCAGTTCCCCTTGCCCTGCTTTGGCCAGAGTTATGTCCAGACTCACAGCAAAACCAGTCATGGCCAGAGGAGTGGAAGCACTGTGATGAGCGTGGAGAAATCGCTGCCCTCTCCTGGGGCTGAGGATGGCAGCGCGTGGCCCATCTGAAGACAGCAGGGGCCCAACAGGAAGGGGAATGGGAGCGTGAGCAGGTGTCAGGCAGGCAACTCACTAGCGGCCACCACACAGGCCAACCACGGGGAGCCTGGAGGAACTTCCAGCTTGGCTGGCCTGCAGATATGGCACTGTTGACTGCAAGGGAGCGGTGAGGTGAGGCGCTCCTTCAGGAAGGGTGACTATGAGATGCTCATGGGCCAGCTGTGTGGGAAACCCAGAGACAGCTGTGGATAAGGGTAGCCCCCACCCATCTGCACAGAGCTCCCTGCCCCCACCGGGATAATCTCCATTTGACTTCTTAGTTCTTCTCTTACCTATTGAGAAATTCCCTGCATTAAAGCCCTTCTGTGTTTGGTTGACTTAAGCTACGTACCCTATGTACAAATTCTGGAGTAACAACTACAGATGTCTTGACCTTTGTTATTTTTCAAGAGACATATTTGTATATATTTTTATCATCTTAACTTTAACAGATTTATTTACTTATTTATTTATTTGAGATACAGCAGAATGACAAAGAGGGGAAGAAGGAGAGAGAGGGAGAGAGAGAAAGACAGAGAGAGAGAGAGATCTTCCATCCACTGGTTCACTCCCCAAATGACTGCAGCAGCCAAGGCTGGGCCAGGCCAAAACCAGGAGCCAGGAACTCCATCCTGGTCTCCTACATGGGAGGCAGGGGCCCAAGCAGCTGGGCCATTATCCACTGCTTGTCCAGGTACCCTAGCAGGAAGCTGGGTTGGAAGTGGAACAGCAGGACTCAAACTGGCACTGTGATATGGGATGCAGATGTTGCAAGCAGCAGCTTAATCTCCCACGCCACAGTGCCAGGCCCCTTACTCAGTTCCACGGCACCATCTACACTCACAATCTGCAGCTAGGAGCACCGCCCAGCTACGGAACTTTTTTCATCTTTCCAAACTAAAACTCCAAATCCATTAAACAAAAACTTCACCTTCCCCCTCCCCTCAGCTGCAGAAACCACCACTCTACCTTTGTGTCCATGGCTTTAATATCTTACATTTAATATCTTAGGATTTTGGCCTAATCTTCATGTGCTTTCCCAGGCACAACAGCAAGGAGCCGGATCAGAAGCGGACCAGCCGGGACACGAACCGGTGGCCATATGGGATGCTGGCACTGCAGGTTGCGGCTTTAACCTGCTACACCACAGCACTGGCCCCCATGTGTGTGTTTTAAAATGAAGATAAAGTGGAGAAGCAGGACCTTCGCATAGTATGTTATGCCGCCGCATGGGATACCCACATCCCGTATTGGAGAGCCTGCTTTGGGACTGATTCCTCTGTTTCTGATCAGCTTCCTGCTAATGTGCACCCCAGCAGGCAGAAGGTGGTGGCTCAAGTACTTGGGTCCCTGCCACTCTCACTGGAGACCCAGCTTGAATTCCAGCCTCCTGACTGTGGCAGGCATTTGGGGAAGTGAATCAGCAGATGGAAGATCCCTGTCTCTCTGCCTTTGAAATAAAATGAAAAAAATTTCTGTTTTAGCCAAAATCCTTATTGTTTCAGGTAAGAGGAGTGTCCAATTTAACTGGTTGAAGCTGTTAAGAAATTTGTTAACAAAGGCAATAAAAATTCAGAAGTCAAGTAGCTCCAGGGTTCAGTCAGAAGGTCAAAGAGATCTTAAGAACTCCTGTGGTTCCTGTTTTCCCATCTTTCTGATCTCTGCTTGCCAGCTGGGTTCCCAGGCCGGTTCCTGGGAAGGCTGCAGCCGCCGTTAGCGATTCGTATTCATCAGTTTTGCTGGACTACGCGGCCCCAACCTGCAGCCCCAGACACCCCTGTGGTTTCCAACAAGCACCGAAGCACACTGCTTCCCCGCCACCTCCTCCACGTCGCGCTGCGCAGGAAGGCATCGCATTTCCATGCCTGCAGACACGTCGCTGTTGACCACCACCATCTTAGCTCAGTTAGGGCTGGTTCTGAGAGGGGGAGGAAGGGCTGGGCGCTCTGCAGCAGAGGTGTGCACAGGCAGGAGCCCTGAACAAAGTCTACACAGCAGGTAACACGGCCACTGGGCTTGCAGCTATTGGTGTCTCTACCTCTACAAACCCACTCAGCAAATGACACGGCAGTCAGCCAGCTCTTCCAGCCAGACTGGCGACCATCCTCCAGCCTCACCTCCCTTAGACTCCCCTCCACCCGCTCGGTGACCCATCCATCGACTCCACCTTGAGCACAGTTCTGCCCTGACCTTCCGCTGTGCCACCCATGTCCAGGACACCAAGGCCTCTTCCACCCGGGCCACAGCAGCACGCTTATGGGCCTCCCTGTCTCCAGTCCCGCTGAACCGCACTGTCGGCTCTAAGCTGTGGACACGGCCTGTTTTTAAGGCAATTTTGAACACTTTCCTCTTAGACTTTTCATTGGTCTTAGATAAAAAGTCCAGACTCCACACCCTGCCTTTCGGAGCCCTCTGCCATTGATCTTGATGCTGCTCTGGTCTCATCTCCTTCTCCTCAATCCCACCACTCAGGTCATCACTCAGGTCACAGCTAGAGGGTCACTGCTGTGCGGCCATTTGGGGCGTGAACCAGCAGGTAGATGATCTCTCTGTCTCTCCTCTCTGTGTGGAACTTTGTCTTTTTTTTTTCTTTTGACAGGCAGAGTGGACAGTGAGAGAGAGACAGGTCTTCCTTTGCCGTTGGTTCACCCTCCAATGGCCGCCGCGGCTGGCGCGCTGCGGCCAGCGCACCACGCTGATCTGATGGCAGGAGCCAGGTGCTTCTCTTGATCTCCCAAGGGGTGCAGGGCCCAAGCACTTGGGCCATCCTCCACTGCACTCCTGGGCCATAGCAGAGAGCTGGCCTGGAAGAGGGGCAACTGGGACAGAATCCGGTGCCCCGACCGGGACTAGAACCCTGTGTGCTGGCGCCGCAGGCAGAGGATTAGCCTGTTGAGCCACGGCGCCGGCCTAACTCTGTCTTTCAAATAAATAAATGTCTTAGAAAAAGTATGTTCCCTCCTTTTCATTAATTATTCTAATCTGGTGCAGCAGATTCTTTACCTTTTAAAATATTTATTTATTTGAAAGGCAGAGTCACACACACACACACACACACACACACACACACACTGAGAGACAGAGAGAAGTCTTCCATCTGTTGATTCACTACCCAAATCGCTGCGACAGCCAGGTCTGCCCCAGGAGGAAGCCAGGAGCCAGGAGCTCCATCTGGGTTTCCCACAAGGGGGACAGGGGCCCAGGCACTGGGACCACCCTCTTCTGCTGACTAGGCACATTAGCAGGGAGTTGGATAAGCAGCAGAGCACCCAGGACTTGAGCTGGCCCTCCAATATGGACAGCCAGCATCACAAGTCGGTGACCTAACACCCTGTGCCACAACACCAGTCCCCAAAGATCCTTTAAACATCTACACTAGCCTAGGTGCTGCACTAGGCCCTAGGGACACATGACAAATACAAGTTCCTCGTGACCCCTGGGGCTGACCACCCTTGTCTGCAGGGGAAAGTTGTAAGGCGCCAGGCTGGGCGTTTTATTGCAGATGGTACTGGCTGACTCTCGGAAGACATTCAACGAAACAAGGGCCAGAGTGCAAGGACAGAGGTCTGCCGGATTCTGTTATCTTGCTCTGAGCTGGCAGGAGGCAAAAGGGAAAGTGTGTGCGGCACACTGGTGTTGCGTCATTTCTGCCTGTGCCTAAGTCAGTTTTTCCAAGAAAATTGGTTTCATTTGCTCACAGGAAGAAAATGAAAGCAGTCCCATCACAAGCATAGTCTATAAAACACTCTGCGGCCTCACCATCCTTCCATGGGGACAACTCTGATTTGCTGGCTGGCACGGTATTAGTGCCTCCACTAAGCCTCCCAGGGCATCTTCCCCACTCTGTGCTGTAACTGCAGGGAGCGGCCCCGCACCTCGGCGAAGTCAAGGCACCTTCCATCCTAAACGTCAGCGGGGTTTGGGAGTTGTCTGGAGTCCAGGGAGGGCCACTGGTGAGAAGATTGTCTTACTAGGTTTTCATTTGATATTCATTTTATACATCTCATTTTTATACAATAGACGTTTTTTCTTAAAAAAAATTTAAAGCAGAATGTTTTTTAAGGCACATTTTCTTCAATGCTCTAACAAAGAATATTATTTAAAGAAACTCTGCCCTGAGGCCGGCACAGTGGTGTAGCAGGTAAAGCCACCACCTGCAGTGCTGGCATCCATATGGGTACTGGTTTGAGACCTGGCTGCTCCACTTCCCATCCAGCTCTCTGCTGTGGCCTGGGAAAGCAGCAGCAGATGGCCCAAGTCCTTGGGCTTCTGCACCCACATGGGGGACCTGGAAGAAGCTCCTGGCTCCTGGCTCCTGGTTGGGGAGTGAACCAGCAGATGAAGACCGCTCTCGCTCTGCCTCTCCTTCTTTCTTTGTGTAACTCTGACTTTCAAATAAATAAATCTTTTTTTTTTTTATTTGACAGGTAGAATTATAGATAGTGAGAGAGAGACAGAGAGAAAGATCTTCATTTTTCCGTTGGTTCACCCCCAAAATGGCCACCAGGACCTGTGCTGTGCCGATCCGAAGTCAGGAGCCAGGTGCTTCTCCTAGTCTCCCATGCAGGTGCAGGACCCAAGGACTTGGGCCATCCTCCACTGCCTTCCCGGGCCACAGCAGAGAGCTGGACTGAAAGAGGAGCAACCTGGACAGAATCCAGCGCCCCGACCGGGACTAGAACCCAGTGTGCCAGCGCCACAAGGCGGAGGATTAGCCTAGTGAGCCGCCTGCACCGGCCACTTACACTATTTTTAAAAATGTGGGGCTGGGGAAGTAACTGATGCAATTATCTGCCCTGAGATGCAACCGGACTTTCGTTTTTGGGGTCTGGCCTGCAAGACGGAGGAGGTAGCCAGGTCCGAGGCCTATGCCAAGAGAAATGTCCTCTAAGGACTCCGATGTCCCCTGGACCTCCCCATCTGGAGTCCCTGAGGTCCTAGGGCCGGCTGGGCAAGGGGCAGTCCACTGGGGAGCGTGGGACTCAAGTTCCTGAGTGGTTATGTGGAGTCAGGCTGTGTCGCAAGCTTTGTCGTGTGTCAGTTCGGTTACGGCCATTCCCCAGGAGAGAAAGGTCAGGGGGGTTAGAGGCAATTTGCCCCATGTCACGTGGGCACCTTGCTAGCAGCCATTGGACCAGAACAACGCTCACCTCTGTGCCGCCAGCAGCGGAAGCAATGATTTATCAACACCTTTTGAGATAAGGAGGTGCTCTGTGGGGAGGCGTGTGTGAAAGTCCAAGGTGAGTTCCCCGTGTGCTTAGTGGAGAGGTCGGCGGTCAGCTCCCAGCCGGCCCAAGCCGAGTTCGCGCACTGGCAGCCCGGGGTCAGAGCCCCGGAGCCCGCGCGGGCTGAGCCAGGCGCGCGGAGTCGCGGCTCGCCGCCAGCCACGTGGCCCGGCCTGGACGCCGCCCGCCGGCCGGGGGCGGGGCGGGGCGGGGCGCGCGGCCGCCGCCGGGCCGAGTGCGCCTGCGCGCGGGCTGGACACGCCAGCCAGGCGGCGTTAAAGGCGGCTCCCCGCCCCGCTCGCGGTCCAGCCCTCGCAGTGCGCAGGCGCGGCCTCTCTCCTTGTCAGTCGGCTCCGCGTGCGGGCTGGTGGCTCTGTGGTAGCGGCGGCGGCCCGTCTCCGGCATCATGAGCAGCTTCAGCAGCGAGGAGCGCGCCGCGCCCTTCACCCTCGAGTACCGCGTCTTTCTCAGTGAGTGTCGGCGGCCCACGGCCCCGCCCCGCGCGGCTGCCCATTCATTCCCGGGCCTCGGCTGCGCGGGCGGCTGCGGCCGGCGCTCGGCCCCTTGTCCCCGCGGCGGCCCGGGCTCCTCGGCGTGCCCCCGGGGCCTGGCCGGCCCGCACCTCGCACCCTCCCCGCGGGCGGCGGCGACGCCGTGGGTCGGCCGGCGGCCGTCCGTCTCCGCTCGCGGGAAGCGCCCGTTTCCCACGCTCCGCAGGACGCGCACCTGGGCCGGGCTGGTGTGCAGGTGTCGGCCCGGGCGCGGTCCGACGGGGACGGAAACCACCGCGTCATCCTAGAAAGCTGCCTGGCGGTGAGCTAATCCCCGCAGGAGGATTGCTGCTCGGAGGCCCAGAGACCTTAATTCCGCCGCTTAGCTCTGTTTGTCGGCGCCCAGCCCCTCGGTCCACGGGCGGGAACCTGACGCCCGGCTCCCGCCGGACCCCTGCGCGGGGGTCCTGGCCGCGCGTGTCCCCAGCGCCGGGGCTGGGAACGCGCCCTGTGAAGCACAAAGCCGTGCCCCTCGGGTCACTCAGGTGACGTCAGTCTGGCACAGGGGAGCGAGCAGGTGCCAGGGGTTCGGCTTCGCGCAGGATCCGCGTGGAGGGCGCCTGCCGCGCGCGAGTCCTGCGCCCAGAGCCGGGAGGCCGCAGGCCCGAGGCGCCGCCGCTCTCCCTGCAGGTGGAGGGAAGCACCTGGGGCTTGGCTTTATCCTCACCCCCGCCCCCAGCTTCTGGGCTGTGGGCGGCGAGGGAGGCCTTTGTAGATGTGTCGCCGGCGCCGGCGGCGCTTCGCTTTAACCTCTTCGTGGGCGGGTGGGCAGGTGCCGCGCGCTCTGGAGTTGGTGTGTGAAGCCCTGGGGAGGAGAGGAGGGGCGCGAGTGGGATCCCTAGCGAGAAGTGGGTTCCTAGCGAGAAGCTGCCTGTGTGGGAGGAGAAGGAAAGCGAACCCTCAAGCGGCCACGTCCCTCTGAAGAGTAAACTTGTGAACGCCCCAGTGGAATCCAGGAAGGGTGGGGCTCCCCGCTGTGTTCAATTTCAGAATTAGACAGTGAGGGCAATGCAGGAAATTTTCTTTATAAACAGAATTGTTTAAAAACATTTTTGTTTAATTGAAAGTTAGTGGGAGAGAGAGCATTTGGGTTCACTCCCGGTATGCCGGCCAGCCTGAAGCCAGGAGCCTGGAGCTCCATCCACGTTTCTCACAAATGTTGCCGGGACCTAAGCGTTTGAGCCATCATCTGCTGCCTTCCAGGATGTGCAGTAACAGGAAGCTGGGATCAGAAGCAGAGCCAGGACCTCAGTATGGGACCACTTAGCCACAGCACCCACCCCAGGAACTTTTGGTCAATAGATCACTGACCCTTTTCTGGAAATAGGGTTAGCTCTAGAATTTCCCCATAGGAAGGGCTTAGAGAAGTGACTGGTGTGAAGATAAGGGGGCATCCAGGTCATTGTCTTCAGGCTGCATATGCAGAGCAAACACTGATTTTAGTTAGATTATGTGTTTGCAGTAAGTAGTTCTTGGCTGGTAGGGAAAACCAATTTGGCTGTGGCTAAAGTAACTTTTTTTATTATTGTTGAAACTCTGGAACTGGAAATATCAATAATTAGAACCAAAGATATAATTACTCAGTTTTAAGTGTCTTTAAAATGAAAGATTTCTAGCCGGCGCCGTGGCTCAACAGGCTAATCCTCCGCCTTGCGGCGCCGGCACACCAGGTTCTAGTCCCGGTCGGGGCGCCGGATTCTGTCCCGGTTGCCCCTCTTCCAGGCCAGCTCTCTGCTGTGGCCCGGGAGTGCAGTGGAGGATGACCCAAGTACTTGGGCCCTGCACCCCATGGGAGACCAGGAAAAAGCACCTGGCACCTGGCTCCTGCCATCGGACGAGCGCGGTGCGCCGGCCGCGTGCCGACCGCGGCAGCCATTGGAGGGTGAACCAATGGCAAAGGAAGACCTTTTTCTCTGTCTCTCTCTCTCACTGTCCACTCTGCCTGTCAAAAAAAAAAAAAAAAAAAAAAGATTTCTAAGCATGCTTCCTTAATAGAAGTGAAAACTATGATGTAAATATGTCAGTCTCTTTCAAAACTGATAAGGGTTGGGTGAGTCACTAGGTTGACTCTGAGGGGCCCTTAGGGGATTGGTATGGTCACTGCTCAGTTTTTCCTGTTCCACTTTGGTTTTGTAAGCTTGAAGAGATATGATGCGGGTGGACCCTTTAGGTGTCCTAAGAAACAGTGAGGAAGTTTGAAATCACTTTCTGGATATGCTGTGTAGATCTCTTGAGTATACAAAGGACCTGTGGAGGAGCTGCTGCAACTTGATTGTCCTTAAGAAAACCATAATCCAGATGCGTTGCTGGAACACAACTTAAAGCAACATGATTTGTAAATTAGCAAACTGGCCCCTCCAATTCTCCCCAAGTATGTCACAAAAGCTCTGTAGACTATTAGCCGATGTAA
Source organism: Sylvilagus floridanus (assembly GCA_949820135.1). Classification (NCBI taxonomy): domain Eukaryota; kingdom Metazoa; phylum Chordata; class Mammalia; order Lagomorpha; family Leporidae; genus Sylvilagus; species Sylvilagus floridanus. Next base: position 22,835,713 of record OX463235.1, read on the forward strand.
GGTGAGTCCAAACAGCTCAGTTGCTTTCTGTGGACTAGGCAGTGCCAGTCCCAGAGGGTGCAAAGGTGTGTGGGGCGGTTCCTCCCGGCATTATGGAGGCTGACACCTGGCAGGTGCTACAGAGCACCTTCAGTCAGGAAAGGTGAAGTGTGCGACCAGTTCTTCTGGTGCAGGAATAAATCTTGGTATAAAGCAGTGTGTGCATTCTGCATTTAGAGATACATTTAATCACAACAATATATTTTTCTAATTTATTTTGCAGAAAATGAAAAAGGACAATATATATCTCCATTTCATGATATTCCTATTTATGCTGACAAGGTAAGACATTTCTCGCATACAGCCGTTCTTCTCAGATTAGCTAATCTGAGAAATAGTTCTACATAGGAATTTTCTTTTTCTTTATTTATTTGAAAGGCAGAGTCAGAGAGAGACAGAGAGGGAGATCGTCCATCTGCTGGTTCACTGCCAAAATGGCTGCAATGGTCGGAGCTGGGCCAATCTGAAGCCAGGAGCCAGAAGCACACGGGTGCAGGGGCCCACGCACTTGGGCCGTCCTCCACTGCTTTCTCAGGCCACAGCAGGGAGCTGGATCAGAAGTGGAGCAGCTGCCATATGGAATGCTGGTGTTGCAGGAGGTGGCTTTACCCACTACCCCACAACACTGGCCCCAGGAATTTTTTTACATATATCTTAGCAAAGGCTTAAAATGCCCCTTTGTGCTGTGAGTTAAAGGTTCACAGACTCAATAAGAAGTCAGTCTTAAAACCAGACTGTTTGGTAAAAGAAGCTACTGTAAGTTGGGGAAGGAGTAGAGGAACAGAAAAAGCCAATTTAAGCTACCTTGGTTAGCAAAAAATCATGTTAGTCGCTTCTGTACGTGTATTTGGAACTAAAAATCTTAGTACTTCATTAGTGGTTTTAAAATAACCCAGGTGGCTAGCACAGAATTTTGGGATGTTTTAAACTTTAAAAATAAGCTAGATTATTCAGTGAGTGCAGGAAAATTCAGCAGTTTCAATGGGGTTGTAGAGTGGAGATTTTCAGATGGTTTTGATAAGGAATTATTGAGATAATAAATCCACTGAAGCTTCTAAAGTACACAGACTTTTTTTTTTTTTTAAGATTTATTTATTGAATTGAAAGTCAGAGTTACACAGAGAGAGCAGGAGAGGCAGAGAGAGAGAAAGAGGTCTTCCATCCCCTGGTTCACTCCCCATTTGGCTGCAACGGCCGGAGCTGTGCTGATCTGAAGCCAGAAGCCAGGAGCTTCTTCTTCCGGGTCTCCAACGCAGGTGCAGGGGCCCAAGGACTTGAGCCATCTTCTACTGCTTTCCCAGGCCATAGCAGAGAGCTGGATTGGAAGAGGAGCAGCCGGGACTTGAACCAGCACCCATATGGAATGCAGGCACTGCAGGTGGCAGCTTTACCTGCTACACCACAGCACTGGCCCCCACACAGACTTTTTTTTAAGATTTATTTATTTATTTGAAAGGCATGGTTACACAGAGAGAGAGCAGGAGAGGGAGAGAGAGAACTCGAGCTTCCATCTGCTAATTTACTCCCAGGTTGGCAGCAATGGGCAGGCCTGGGCCAGGCTGAAGCTGGGGCCAGGAGTTTCACTGGGGTCTTCCACATGGGTGCAGGAACCCATGCACTTGGGTTATCTTCCACTGCTTTTCCCAGGCACATTAGCAAGGAGCTGGATCAGAAGTGGAGCAGTCGGGACTCGAACTAGTGCCCATATGGGATGCTGGCACTACAGCCAGTGGCTTAACCCCACGTACCACAGCACCCACCCAAGTACACAGACTTCTAAAAAGAAAGTCTGTTCACACAGTGAGCTGAAAAGATCTAACTCTAGCACAGACTGATAGCTTACCACAAGTTGGAAAGAATTTTCCTTTAGGGAAAAAAGTCCACAATTCTATATACTAAAGTATTTATAAGCCTTGGGTGCTGGGGTTACCGGGACTCTTTAGTTTCATTTTGCCTTTCTAATATTTTTGCAAAAAGCATACTATTTGTATACCTTGAAGAATTGTGTATTTTTTTTTTTTTTTTGACAGGCAGAGTGGACAGTGAGAGAGAGAGACAGAGAGAAAGGTCTTCCTTTGCCGTTGGTTCACCCTCCAATGGCTGCCGCGGACAGCGCGCTGCAGCCGGCGCACCGCACTCATCCGATGGCAGGAGCCAGGTGCTAGGTGCTTCTCCTGGTCTCCCATGGGGTGCAGGGCCCAAGCACCTGGGCCATCCTCCACTGCACTCCTGGGCCACAGCAGAGGGCTGGCCTGGAAGAGGGGCAACCGGGACAGAATCCGGCGCCCCGACCGGGACTAGAACCCGGTGTGCCGGCGCCGCAAGGCGGAGGATTAGCCTGTTGAGCCACGGCGTCGGCCAGAATTGTGTATTTTTAAATGGAGCTTTTGAAAGCCTCCTTTCTGGTAGAAGTTTGTGCTGTGTTTAGGAACTTGACACTGGGACAGGCACCTAATTTGTTTTACACCTTTCACTTTTTGTTTTCTTCCCTGAGGAAATTTTGAAGTTTTTGTTTTGTTTCCAGAGGCAGAGAGACAGAGTTCTCACCCACTGATTCACTCCCCAAATGTTCCTAACAGCCTGGGCTGGGCCCAGACAAAGCTGGGAGCCAGAACTCAATCCAGGTCTGTCATGTGGGCAGCAGGGCCCCTGCTGCCTCCCAGGGCCTGCACTGCAGGAAGCTGGAATTGGGAGCCAGGAGCTAAATAAGCTCAGGAACTCCAGTATGAGACACTAGTGTCTTAACTGCCGGGCCGAATGCTTGTCCCGAGCACGGACTGCGGCGTTGTAAAAGCTGCACAGGTAGTTGGCCTTCCTTGCCTGGATGTTGGCATTGGTGTGAGCATCCCATTGCAGCGCACTGTGGATGACAGCAAGGTGGAACCTTGTCGTTGTGTGTACTGAGACCTGGTTTTGGGGGCTTGGGCTTACCTATCAGAGAAATTCATTGTGCTTTTTAAATTTTATTTTAAAAAAGATTTATTTATGCCAGTGCTGCGGCTCAACAGGCTAATCCTCTGCCTTGCGGTGCTGGCACACCGGGTTCTAGTCCCAGTCGGGGCGCCAGATTCTATCCCGGTTGCCCCTCTTCCAGGCCAGCTCTCTGCTGTGGCCTGGGAGTGCAGTGGAGGATGGCCCAAGTGCTTGGGCCCTGCACCCCATGGGAGACCAGGAGATGCACCTGGCTCCTGGCTTCAGATCAGCGCGGTGCACTGGCCGCTGCGCGCCAGCCGCGGTGGCCATTGGAGGGTGAACCAATGGCCAAGGAAGACCTTTCTCTCTGTCTATCTTTCTCACTATCCACTCTGCCTGTCAAAAAAAAAAAAAAAAGATTTATTTAAAAGAGTCACAGACGGGGGGAGAGAGAGATCTTCGGTCTACTGGTCACTGGGAGAGAGATTGGGTCTTCCATCTGTTAGTTCACTCCCCAGATGGCTGTAATAGAGTTGGACCAGGCCAAAGCCAGCAGCTTCATCTGGGTGTCTTGGGTGGGTAGCAAAGACTTGAGTGGGCTCAAAGACTCAGGTGGGCTCAAAGACTTGAGCCATCCTCCACTGCTTTTCCCAGGCCATTAGCAGGGAGCTGGATCAGAAGTAGAGCAGCCAGGACATGTACTGGTTGTCATATGGGATACTAGTGCTGCAAGTTGTGGCTTTATCTGCTATGCACAGTGGTAGCCCTCCCCACTCCCTTTTTTTTTTTTTTTTTTTTTGACAGGCAGAGTAGACAGAGAAAGAGAAAGGTCTTCCTTTACCGTTGGTTCACCCTTCAATGGCCACTGCGCTGATCCAAGGCCAGGAGCCAGGTGCCTCCTCCTGGTCTCCCATGTGGGTGCAGGGCCCAAGTACTTGGGCCATCCTCCACTGCACTCCCAGGCCACAGCAGAGAACTGGGACAGAATCTGGCGCCCCGACAGGGACTAGAACCCGGTGTGCTGGCGCCACATACAGAGGATTAGCCTAATGAGCCATGGCACTGGCCTTTTTATTTTTATTTTTTTTAAGATTTATTTTATTTATTTGAAGGAGTGACAGAGATCTTCCATCTGCTGGTTCATTCCCCAAATGGCCACAATGGCCAGGGCTGAGCCACGCTAAAACTAGGAGCCCGGAACTCCATCCGGGTCTCTGGCGTGGATGGCAGGGACCCAAGCACTTGGACATCTTCTGCTTATTTGCTTTCCTGGGCCATTCACTGGGAGGTGGATTGAAAGTGGAGCAGCCAGGACTCAGACCCATGCTCATAACAGGATGCCAACGCTGCAGGCCGTGGCTTAACCTGCTGTGCCAGACACCAGCCCCTTCATTACATTTCTAACAGGAAGTGTGGTACAAGTCTATAACAGCCCTTGGCTGCCGGGAGCACATCCAATTTACACATCGCTTCAGAGTTGGCTGCCTGAGCTGAGCTCCAGTGGGGGTAGTGGAGCAAACAGCCTGAGGCCAATTATGTACCTGGAGGCCCTCTAATTGGCCTGTGTTTCCCTGTGGGAGCCCCAGAGTTGTATTTATGCAGATACCTTACACTGATTTCCTGGGCGTTGACACCAACTGCAGGATCCTCTTCTCTTTAATTGGCCTCATTTGGTCAGCTTGAGTTAATGGTGTGGTGTGATAGAAAGGCTCTGTGTCACCCTGTCAGGTACTCCATCGTAGCACCTCAGACCGACTACGTGATGGAGAGGCTGAAGTTGTGACCCCCAGGTCTGTTGGTAGCGCCCTGGTGTACAAGTGTGCTGAGAAAGGAGGTTGTTTCATGGTGTTCTGAAGGGGTTGGAGAACATTCTAGCCAAGGACCATAGCATGAAAGACCCTGTGATGCCTGTTCCTGCCGCCGTGTCAGGTGACTCCAAGACTATACTTAGGTGCCATTGCTTGGCGCCCTGTGTCTGTGGTGTGCTTTATGCAGTACTGAGTTCCACCAGTGGTCCAGAGTGTAACGAACCTCAGAGCTTCCAACTCCTGCCCGAGAGGCCGGAAAGGGTTCTTTTTTGTTTTTAAGGAAGTTACGTGTTTAAATAGGAATGTGGCTGGCACACAGAGATTGTTTTGTATTGTAGCCTGAAAAAAGATCTGATTAATTTGGCTTACTACGGAAGAGAACAATTTTTAAAAACTCCGGTGTGATTAAGCTTACGGAAGTGCATTTTTGTGTGCAGGGCCGCACTCTCTATCCCTCCTGTGGTCCATCACTGGATGGTGATAATGAGAAATTGTCATCCACCGAGCGTGCGCAAGGGGACATGTCCCAGGGCTCAGGTTCCCCTTGTCAGGACCTCCCTGTGTGGACAGCATCCACTCTGGTGTTGGGGAATCCCTGCAGCCAGGCCTGGAAATTCCTGTAGCTCACATGCCTGCTTAGGTTATTTCCAAATCCATTGATTGGAGTGGGCAAAGATGAGGACTCACTGGGCTTTTTTTTTTCCTTAATTCCTTCGCTTTCGATCTGTCTGGGGTTCGGAAATAAAGCATGCCGTGTTCACTGTCCCCGAGTCTCCTGAGACGCTACTAAGGCTAACAACCCAGCACAGAAGCGTTTACAGCAGGAAGCACTAGGGAGAGGGATGCTCTGTCTAAGCCTCCAGCGCTCAGATGTCATGACCTGATATTTTAATTCTAGGAGTCGGCTACTTCTTCCACATTTCTTCAGCTTTCACGTCAGGTGCTCATTCTGCCACAGTAGGCTTCTCCTTGTTTTTCAGGAGACTGTTGGGGGTATCGAGGAGCACATGGAAACAGGGAACTGTGTCATTGCTCCCCTTCAGAAAGTGAGTCAGGTCCCAAAGGTTGTTTTAAGTGTACATTGCTGAGAAAGTTTCCGTGGTCAAAATTCTCATTGTAGTTGTAGAAATTTGACAACTGGAAAAACAGATTCTTCTGCTAGGTTTTACAGAGGGAAAAAAAAAAAGATTGTGGTTAGAATATCTGTTTTCAAAACTTCTTAAAAAGATTTCATTATTTATTTGAAAGGCAGAGTTAGAGAGGGAGAAAGAGAGGTCTTCCATCTGCCAGTTCACTCCCCAAATGGCCACAATGGCCAGAGCTGGGCCTATTTGAAGCCAGGAGCCAGGAGCTTCTTCTGGGTCTCCTACACAGGTGCAGGGGCCCAAGGACTTGGGCCATCTTCCACTGCTTTCCCAGGCACATTAATAGGGAGCTGATCAGTAGTGGAGCAGCCAGGACTCTAACCCGCACCCATATGGGATGCTGGCGCTGCAGGTGGTGGCTTAACCCACTATGCCACAGCGCCAGCCCCATGTTTTCAAAATTTAATCATTCTGATGCTTACCTTTAGGGAAAAAAATAGTAGCTTACTCATGGTTATGACAGGGCAGGGAGTTATTACTTTATACAGGTATGTGTAGAAGTGTGTATTACCATTATAGGAATATGTTTGAACTGCTGAGAGCTGGAAGTTGTGTGTTGTGTAGTGTGTATGTATGTGTGTTAACTTTGTCACTTTAATTGTTAAACCATCCCCCACAGACACTTACATATTAAAAAAAAGATTTATTTGAGAGGCAGACGGAGAGCTTCTGTTTGCTGGTTCACTCCCTGTTTGCCTGCATTGGCCAGGCTGCAGGCTAAAGCCTGAAACCAGGATCTCAATGCAGGTTTCTCACATGGGTAGCAAGAACCTGGTTACTTGAGCCATCACCTCTGTCTCCCAGAGTCAGTATTAGCAAGAAGCTGGTCAGGTGCTGGAGCTGGGTATTGAACCCAAGCACTCCAAGGTGGGTGTGCGTATCTTGTGTATTAGCTGCTAGGCTAGCTGCCTGCCCTCCCCTGGACTCTTAGCACAACTTGTTGGATACTTGGTTTTTGATTGGTATACATCACATTTTTCTTTGTCCAGCTATAATCTAACTGCATAAGGGGCACAACACTGAGATTTGGTGATCATATTTCCTTATGTTAGCTTCTCGAATATACCTTAGTCACATGTCAACAGAATAACTCGGAATTCCATGTACTTTTCACAACTTAGAATTTATCCTTTTATAATCCTACAACCAGCTTTAAAGCCAAAGCTAACAAGTGAGGGTTATGAACTGTTGTTACCTGGTGAGCGCTGGACAGGGTGACACGGGACCCCAGCTTCCCTTCCCATGGGGCTGCAGCGCTTCCCTATGGCTGGTGGGGGTTTGATATTCCACTCCAGAAGCCCACTAGCAGGAAGAAGCTGTCGAGGCCCTGGTTAGCACCAGCTTCTTGCTTTTTGTCTAATCTCTAGGGGAAGAGGAGAAAAAAATCCCTGCCACCACTGTTTTCCTCCAGCTGTTACTGCAAAACAATAAAGTGGTGGGACTGGAAGGTGATTTTTGCTTCTAAGTCTGGTATTTGCGTGACTTAGAAACCCAATATGAGCCAGCTTGCAAGTACTGGTTTCAGCCACTGTGCTGGGGTGGTACAGCGTACCATAGTCCCTTGGTGGTTCACACGCAGCGCTGGAAGCCGGGTCTAAGTCACAGCATGTGTCCCTTAATAAAGACAGGGGGTGGAATTAATTGAGTGTGCCCTGTACACGGCTTACTCGCGTCAGTAATGACCGCCTACCTCCTCGTTAGTGACCGGGCCTGCGGGGGCCCAGGTGCATCAGCCTGGGGAGGCTCCAGCCGTCCTCACCGCACTGCTGTAGTGGTCCTGCTGTCAGTGGCATGGTAGCCTGGCCGAGATGCAGGAAATAGTTCTTCTATGCCTGAAACGACCTTTCAGGCCTGTGATGTTTCCAGTTTCCTTGGAATAGAGCCATCTCTACCCTTAGTGTTCTTGAGCTCTTGATGAAATGGGTGCAGATCTGGGACGTGGGCTCTGCCCTTCCGTCTCTGGCTTGGAGAGGTCGGAGCTACAGCGCTGCTCGCCTTTTTATTCTCCCCTGCAGGTTTATTAGTTGTCCCCCCACTACTCCCCGGAGGCCAGCCTCTTGCTTTCCCTGGAACTGTAAATGGGGAGCTCAGAGTTTTGTGGACAGAGCAGAGATTGGGGATCCCGAGCATGGGAGAAGGGGAGTAGAGAGTTCTGGAAAGTCCTAACAATAGGATGGTAAATCCGGGATTGAGCTAAGTAACAGTTGAAACCCGCTGGGATTAAGGGAAGAAGGCATAAGTCTGCCTGGGTGGTATGGCATTTCTTAAAATCTTAGCATTTTTACGTGCATAAAAACTGGGAATGTTACAATACAGAGTGTTTTAGCACTGAAGTTTTTATAGCAGTAGAGTAATTAGTAGACTGTTTGATGGCACTTGCCCTGAAAATCCTAAATTACACCCTGTTCAACTCAGTGGCAACTCTGAGCTGTAGCTGTAGTCTAGGGGAAATCAGTTCTTCAGTAGTGGTTCCTGCTAACATGAGACCCTCCCTTTCTTATATAGAAATGCTGAAAACGCCTTCCTTTGTGGTAGTGACTAGTGGAGTAAGTATTGACTAGAGGCTGCCACAAGGGCACTGCTTTAATATTTGTATTTATTTGAAAGAGTTACAGAAAGAGGGAAGAGGCTGGAGGGTGGGGGAATCTTTCATACACTGGTTCACTTCCCAGATGACTACAACAGCCAGTGTTGGAGCAGGCCAAAGCCACGAGCTTCATCTGGATATCTTAGGTGGGCAGCAGGGGCCAGAGTACTTGGGCCATCCTCTGCTGCTTTTCCCAGGTGCATTAGCACAGAGCTGGGTTGGCAGGAGAGCAGCTGGGACATGATTGAGCATTTATATGGAATACTGGCATCACAGGCAACGACTTGACCCACTACTCCACAATGCAGGCCCTCTCCATGCGTGTGAAAGATGTACTGAATATTCATTTTGCAAACTGCGCATTTATTTGGTGGGCTGTTCACTCACCTAGGATTGTGGGCCCCAGCCTGGAGCCTGAGGCCTATAAGCTGGAAGCACCAGGTTTAGAAATCCAACTTTTGGGGCTGGTGCTGTGGCATAGTGGGTAAAGCCACCGCCTGCAGTGCCGGCATCCTATAAGATTTATTTATTTATTTGAGAGGTAGAGAGTGAGGGAGTGGTCTTCCATCCACTGGTTCACTCCCCAGATAGCCGCAATGGCCAGAGATGCACCAGTCCAAAGCTAGGAGCTTCCTCTGGGTCTCCCACGTAGGTGCAGGGGCCCAAGGGCTTAGGCCAACTCCTACTGCTTTCCCAGGCCATAGCAGAGAGCTGGATCCGAACTGGAGCAGCTGGGACTAGAACTGGTACCCATATAGGATGCCGGCACTGCAGGCAGCAGCTTTACTCACTATGTCATAGCATCAGCCCCTTGTTTTTGTTTTTTAAGATTTATTTGTGTTTGAAAGAGTGATAGGGAGTGAGAGAGATCTTCCATCGGCTGGTTCACTCCCCAAATGGCTACAACAGCTGAGGCTGGGCCAGGCCAAAGCCAGGAGCCTGGAGGTCCATCCTGATCTCCCCCGTTGGTGGCAGGGACCTAAGTACTGGCCCATCTTCTGCTGCCTTCCTAGGTGCATTAGCAGAGACTGGATTAGAAGCAGAGCAGCCAGGACTCGAACCAGTGCTGATACGGCATTACAGGCAGCGTCTTAACCCACGGCTCCATAGCACTGGCCCCTGTGCAGAGTTTATCAAGTGCCCCTGCTGTAGTGATTCTTCATACGTGTTTGTTAAAAGTGATGAATTGATTTGAGGAACTCAGAGGCTCCAGCTGTAAAGTAATGACAGAGAGGGAAGTGCTGGTTGCTTGGACTTGGGAAGTGTGTGCTCCGGCATGTCACACCGCCCGTGGAGGTGTGCCCTTGTTGTTGATCAAACCAGTTTGTTAATGTTTAAAGAGGTGGAAATGCTAGCCAGCCTGCTTCGATCTGCACACATTACATATGGGCTGACACCACGCTGTGCCCCATAACTGTGTTCACTTAAAGTAGCAGCATAAGTCAACGAAATGGATGACGCCGCTGTGCTTTTCTGCAGATCCTCCTTGGTGTTTTTGGCCCAGGTAGTCCCTGAAGAGCATCGGAGCTTCAGGCTTCTGTAGTTCTTGTCGCAGTAGGGTTCTCTTAAAGTTTTTGAAGACATCCTCTTGTCTTTCCTATCCAGGAGTGCTGTAGGTTCATATCAGGTAGTGCTGTTTTGATAGTCTATGCATATTTATCATTTATGGCCACGAAAGCATTTGATATGGTTTCCAATTTTTAAAAAAGATTTTGTTTATTTATTTGAAAATCAGAGAGAGAGCGCTTTTCACCTGCTTGTTCACTTCCCAGCAACAGCCAGGGCTGGTCCCCACTGAAGCAGGAGCTAGGCGCTTCATCCTGGTCCCCTACATGGGGACCTCTCCCCAGGCTGCTAGCAGGGAGCTGGACGGGAAGTGGAGCAGACAGTACATGAACCGGTGCCCATCTGGGAGACTGGCATCGGAGGCGGCGGCCTTCCTCACTACATCACAACAGCAGCCCCAATTTCCAAATTTTAAAGTGGGGATTTCGGCTCTGTTTGGTACATTTTTCTGGAAGCAATGTATTCATTTGCTGGCATTTTCTTTAGAAAGCATTCACAACTGCACTTCTTGGTGTTTGAGGCTGTCTTTCATGTTGTAATGGCGCCACCTTGTGAAACTGTTCGATATTGCTGCTGACGACTTGTAAAGCCCAGGCTTTTTCTTACATCAGACATACGGAGAATTTTTATGTCTGAGAAGTGGCATATATCGTGGGTAAATGCAACTTAATCAGAGACTGGCTCTGAGGTTTCCTACCCACGAACAATCAGGTCCTGTTTTGTAAACCATCAAGTTACTGCCTTACAGGGATGGGGCAGTTGGTTCAGTCCTGATTTAAGTAATATTTCCATTTTGGGTCTTTATGTTGTATTAAGTAGGCTTTAGGAGCATTGAGTAGAAGCTTATGGAATACTTCAGTATGCCACAGGTTATTTAACCCAGAACTTAAAGAAGTGGCAGAAGTTTTGCACATTTGTGTAGAAATCTGTGTAGCATTTCTGCTTGGTTAAAAGTAGCAGCAAGGTCATTTCTGGCTTGAAACCTTTGACCTGTTTCCTTGCAGTTCCCCAGTCCTTGTTTTTTCCTTATGTAAAATGGCAAAGAGGTAATTCTAAGAAGCTGTGTGACTGAGTGGTTTTCTTTTAAATCTGTTTTGGTGAGGAGTAATTGCAGACTAGGCTTCCTCTGTGCACGCATGGTGGACGTGATAATGAAAAACTGCAGTAAGGTCTTAGTACTTGGAAAAGTAATATTCTGGGACCAGAGCTGTGGGTAAAGCCACCGCCTGCAGTGCTGGAATCCCATATGGGTGCTGGTTCGAGTCCTGGCTACTCCACTTCCAATCCCACTCTCTGCTATGGCCTGGGAAAGCAGTAGAAGATGGCCCAAGGCCTTGGGCCCCTGCATCCAATGGGAGACCCGGAAGAAGCTCCTGGCTTCAGATCGGTGCAGCACCAGCTATTGCGGCCATTGGGGAGTGAACCAGCAGATGAAAGACCTCTCTCTCTTTGCCTCTGCCTCTGCCTCTCTGTAATTTTGCCTTTCAAATAAATAAATAAGTCTTTATTTAAAAAAATGAAAAGGGAAAGTAATATTCTGCCTAGTTACGACTCCTTTTAATGAGAAGGTCTGTGTCAGTCCATATGCCATTCTGGTGTGCAAAATGAGGTGACGAAGTGATTTTTCTCCCCCTGAATATTTCATCTACTTTTTTTTTTTTTAAATATTTATTTATTTGAAAGTCAGAGTTACACAGAGAGAAAGAGAGGCAGAGAGAGAGAGGTCTTCCACCCACTGGTTCACTCCCCAATTGGCCGCAACAGCCAGAGCTGCGCCAATCCAAAGCCAGAACCCAGGAGCTTCTTCTGGGTCTCCCACGCGGGTGTAGGGCCCTAAGGACTTGGGCCATCTTCTACTGCTTTCCCAGGCCATAGCAGAGAGCTGGATGGGAAGTAGAGCAGCCGGGACTTGAACCAGTGCCCATATGGGATGCTGGCGCTTCAGGCTGAGCCACAGTGCCAGCCCCCCTATTTTTTTTTTTTTTTAAGATTTATTTATTATTTGATAGAGTTACACAGAGAGGAGAGGCAGAGAGTATTTCACCTACTTTAATGTAGTCTGGTTAAGGCTGTGTGCTAATTATAGAGCTGTCATTGGTTAAAATGTTTTTGGGACATGTTCTTTTGTTTTAATTATCAAACTTCTAGTCTTTTTAAGGGAGACTTGGTTTTTAAAAGACGGCTCATTGGGAGAATAAAGTGGGTAATTGAGTTGATTTCCATTTGATGCTAGAAGTACAGGGTGTCCAGAGTAATTAGGCTGATTGGGGATTTGTCTTTTGTACAAAGTGCTTCAGAATAGGAACTTGGGAAACATTCTGAGTAATTGCAGTGTCACCCGAGGAGATGCCAGATTCTCGGAGATGGTTGTTTTGAAGCCAGCCGCCTTCAGAGATGCAAGTCCTGTTTGTTTAAAAATCATTTCCCTGCTTTCTGGAAACATTCTTTCCACCCTCCTCCTTTTTTTTGTACTAACAAATGTAAAATGCACAGAAGAAAGAATGACTCGACTGGGGCAGGTGTTGGTCCTCTGTGCTGCATGGAAGCGCCTGTGTTCTTCTCTGGTTTCCCACCCCAGCTTCCTGCCAATGTAAACTCTGGGAGGCGGCAGTGATGGCTCAAGTGGTCAGGTCCCTGCCACCCATGGGGGAGACCTGGATTCAGTTCCCAGCTCCCAGCTTCCTCAGTGACCCAGCCCTGGACAATGCTGGCATTTGGGGGTGAGCCAGTGGGCGGAGCGCTGCTTGTCTGCTTCTCAAATTAAGTGTCAATCATACACTTCCCCCATTGGGTCAGCAGCACTGAATATATTTTGCGTTTGATTTCTGTCTTCACTCAGCATTCCGTGTTGCGTTTTTGATGCATTTTGCAGACAGTCCATTGCCTTCAGGGACGTGCCCCTGTGAACAGTTTCCCCCCGAAATCAGGGGCCAAATGAGCCGCCGCAGCTCTCACCTCTGCTTTGTTTTCAGGACGTGTTCCACATGGTGGTGGAAGTACCACGCTGGTCTAACGCCAAAATGGAGGTAACGTTCACCTTGCACTGGTAATGGGGTGGGTCGGCAACACCTGTTGGGCCCCTCTGTGTTTCCAGCGGCTCTCTGAGCTCCAGCTGAAGGCCGCCAGGCCCTTTTGTAGACGGAGCCAAGGCCCAGGACTGCCTGGCTCTCCTCTCAGTCCTTTCCTTCCGTCCCGAAGCCACCTTAGGTGCGAACAGTCTCGTGGGAATTCCCATTGCATTTGGTAGTTGCTTTCCGACTCCCTCTAGTGTAGCTGCCTTTCTATCATGGGTAATTTAGTACGCGTTTCATGTCCTTGGTAGTCACCAGCATGTTGTCCACACTCAAGTGCTTGAGTAACACTAGGCGCTTTAAAGCAGAGCTGAGTGTCCCTCTATCTCGGATGTTGGGATTCATCCCAGCTGGTTTCAGTTTTTGCTCTGTAGGATCAATGGCTGTGCCTTCCCCCTTCTCAAGTGTCCCTCAAGTAGGCCTTCCCTTACTGGCTGACTACTGAGATGCATTTAGGTCAGATTGTGATGGTGGGGCCAAAATATATCATTAAGGGAGAATCGGGGGCCATGTGTAGCCCATGTCACTTCCTCCAGTCCTTGGGTGTGACCAGTGTTTCACACCCAAACCTTCAATGATGTCAAATTTCACTTCAGATCGCCACAAAGGACCCTTTAAATCCGATTAAACAAGATGTGAAGAAAGGGAAACTGCGCTATGTGGCCAACTTGTTCCCCTACAAGGGCTACATCTGGAACTACGGCGCCATCCCTCAGGTACGGCTCCCTGCGGCTGTGTCGCTTGCTAAAAGTTAACTTAAGAGAGAGAGATTTAAACACAACGTGAGGCGCAATGAACTCATTTGAATGCTTGAGTAACTTCTTTCCAAGATAAACTGAAAGGGAAGTGCTAGGATGTTTCAACTCAGAAGGTGCATCCTTTCCCCTGTGCACCGCTCACGTGGAAGCCGGGTGCACACCTTCCCTGAGTCTGCAGAGGAACGCGTGTGCATGGTGGTGGGTAAGAGCCCCGGTGTGTGGCTCTGCCAGACCCCTGCAGGCCCTTCCCTGGCCTGCCCCTCAGCTCCCTCTCTCTCTCCGAGCCCGCCTGGGTGCCGTGAGGGACAGAGCATTCCGTCCCTGGCACACACATTCTCGGAGCGTTTGGCTTGTCTTAGAGTCCTGAATCTGTTCTTGAGGCCAGGCTCTCGGTGATTCAGTAGGGATGGGGCCTGCGTGCTTAACCCGCCAGCACTGGAGGGGCTCTGTCTGCATTGCTTCCTATTAATCCCCAGCGCGGGGACAGTGGGAAGCAGAGCTTAATCCACTGTGAGTGAACAGTCACCGGGACCACGTCTCTGACAAGCAAATGACACATTCAGTCCTGGTTTGGCTGGGCCAACGCCATGACACTAGGGAGTCAGTGCTGTGACACTTGCTGCACGTTTAACTTCATTTTTTTCCGTTGATAGATTTTTGTTGTTGTTAGCCATTAAGTCCATTAAATGGAATCTACTGTGAAACCATCTGTAAGTTAGTAGAGCGCAGGCCAGACTCACCTGGCTCATTAGGCAATCCCAGAGCCGCTTTTCTGCCTTCCTGGTAGCTCTTCCCTTGCACTGCGGCTGATTAATGTCTGAGGGCCCCTCCCTCGGGGAACCTGCTGGAACGATCTCCTCCACGGCTGGGAGTTTGCTGTTGCCTGTGGTCCCCTTCCCTCCCTTCACTTTTGTCTTTCTGCCTTTATTCCTGCCCTGCAGGCAAATAATTCTAAGGAATCTGTTCTCCTTGGCAGAGAAAAGGCCCCACAGTGGCTGTTTTAAACTAACTTCCTGGCAAGCATGGGTTTCAGTTCTTTTCTGAGATGCTCTTCAAGGACTCTGGCTTGCAGTGTAGAAGCTAACTCTTCAGCCTTGGCTCCTGTCTGTTTTCATGTAGCTGCCTGCCTGTCTTGGGGATCTGTCATAAAGAAAATCTGGCTAGCAGAAGATAGGAAATGCCTAGAAGGAAAAAAAAGTAGCTTTCTTTTCATATATATATATATATTTTTATTTTTGACAGGCAGAGTGGACAGTGAGAGAGAGACAGACAGAGAGAAAGATCTTCCTTTTGCCATTGGTTCACCCTCCAATGGCCGCCGCAGTCGGCGCACCACGCTGATCCGATGGCAGGAGCCAAGTGCTTCTCCTGGTCTCCCATAGGGTGCAGGGCCCAAGCACTTGGGCCATCCTCCACTGCCTTCCTGGGCCACAGCAGAGAGCTGGCCTGGAAGAGGGGCAACCGGGACAGAATCCAGCTTCCCGACCGGGACTAGAACCTGGTGTGCTAGCACCGCAAGGCGGAGGATTAGCTTAGTGAGCTGCGGCGCCAGCCGTCTTTTCATATTTTTTAAAGTGAATATTTGGCTCTGTAGATATTTGTGATTGATGATGTCTCAGTTATTAATTAGGGGGTCTTTTTTTCTTTTTTTTTAAATTTGAGACGCAGAGTTACAGAGAGGTGTTGGTTTGCTCCCCAAATAGCCACAATGGCCAAAGCTGGGCCAATTCAAAGCCAGGACCCAGAAGCTTCTTCTGGGTCTCCCATGTGAGTGCAGGGACCCAAGCACTTGGGCTATCTTCTGCTGCTTTCGCAGGCCACAGCAGAAAGCTGGTTCAGAAGAGGAGCAGCCGGGACACAAACCAACGCCCACCTGGGATGCCGGCGCTGCAGGCCAAGGTCTAGCCTACTATGCTACAGTGCCGACCTGTTCATTTGTTTTAAGTAAGATCACTGTGTGTTTTAGAACTCAAATTTAGCTTGGTGTTATCTGCATAATTGGATCTTCAACATTTAATAGAAGTTATTGTGTGTAGTTAAGGTTCTGAAATGTGAATAAAGAACTTTTAAAAAAGAGAGAAAAAAATAGCTGAAAATCCATACTTTTCCAGAAAGATTCGTGGACTGTTATCTGTTCCTGTCAACATGATCCACTGTGGCAGCAGTGTGGATGTGTAGCAATCAGATACTGAAAGCTTTTTGCTTTGTTTTTTTTTTTCTCTTAGACTTGGGAAGACCCAGGACACAATGACAAACACACCGGCTGTTGTGGCGACAATGACCCGATTGATGTGTGTGAAATTGGAAGCAAGGTGATGCAATCGGATGTTCTTTTTCCTTAGTGTTGAGATGATATTGATGAAATATATCAAAGTTCGTATTTCAAAAAATACTGTGACTATACGCACACTCCTGAAATGACGTCTTCTTGGGTCACACGTTGATAGCTCCCATTTCATCCTAGTCGTTCATGTTGTAGAACTTGTATATTTAAACCCGGTCTGGAAAGTGTGTGTAGACACAGAAACAGTGGCGGTGTTCTGCATTTCTTCAGCAGGCAGAGCATCAGCATGTAGTGTTTCAGGAGGGAAATTTCATCTCGGGACAAGGCAGACCTTGCCTAATGACTGGAATGATCAGTGAACTGACCCAGCCAAATAAGCTCCAAAGTTGGAGACTCAGGGGAGGGATTCTCCGGCAGTTAGAGTCACTCTGCGATTCTGATTGTGGGGTGAGGCTTGGCACAGCAGGTAGGATGCTGCTCGGGGTGCTCATAACCCCATATCAGAGGGCCTGGGTCTGAGTCTCGGCTCTGCTCCCAATTCCAGCCCCTGCTAATGCACACACACCCTGGGAGGAGCAGGTGATGTCTCAAGTTGTTGGGCCCTTGTCACCTGTGTGGGAGACCTAAATTACATTCTCAGCACCTAGCTTCCTGACTTTTGTGGGAAGGGAACCAGCAGGTTGGAGAGCTCTGTTGTCTGCCCCTCTCCTCTACCCCTAGAAAGATTCTGAGTGTATTTGCTTACAATCTCTAAGGCTCAAAGAAAGGGCAAACAACAAAACACAAAGTTGTCATTCTGGGGTAGGTGTTTGGTGCAGCAGTTAAGACACTGCTCGGGAAACCTGCACCTCAGATCGTCCCAGCTCTGATTCTGCCATCCTGCTCCTGCACGCCCTGGGAGGCAGCAGATGATGGCTCGAGTACTCGGGTCCCTGCCACTCATACAGGAGAGCAGTATTGCATGCATTCTGGCCTGCCCCAATTCTGGCTGTTGCCTGCGTTTGCTGAGTGAACTAGCTGTTGGAAGATCTCTCTCTCTCTGTGTCTGTGTTTGTCTTTCTGTGTCTCTGTCTGCCTTCTAAATAAAATGAAAAATTCTTAAGGATTCATTTATTTTATTTGAAAATCAGAATTGCAGAGAGAGGGGGAGAGTCGGAGAGAGAGAGAGATCTTTCATCCGTTGGTTCACTCCCCAAATGGCCACAATAGTCAGGAGCTTCACCCAGATCTCCCACATGCGTGACATTGGACTGAATACCTGGGCCATCTTTTGCTGCTTTTCCCAGGCCATTAGCAGAGAGCTGGATCAGAAGCGAAGCAGCCAGGACTCAAACAGGCACCCATATGGGATACTTGCTCTGCAGATTGTGACTTAATCTGCTGTGCCACAATGCTGACCCTGAAAATAAATTTTAAAAAATAATCCTATTTATTTGAAAGGAAGAGTTAGAGAAGGAGAGACACAAAGGAAATAAATTTTTAAGACATTGTTGGGGGCTGGCCAAGGAGGGCCAGGAGTTCATGCGTTGGGTCAGGGCTGTTCCTTGGCTGTGAGAGATGGCCAGATGTTATCTTCAGGAAGGCACACTGGACTTGCTGGATTAACAAATGGAAGTAAAAGGACCCGTTTAAGAAAAATAGCAGGTTTTAATGCAGATTCTGGCTAATCCCATTCATTCTGATTCCAAAACTGGGCAAGGGCTTGGTGAGAAGTGAAGATTCCTTGCTTCCTTGCTGAGAAGTGAAGATTCAGGTACAGAAACAGCATAGTCAGAAAACAGCTATAATTCAAGAACTTTAGAAGGGAGTACAGGTCTAAAAAGAAAGGACAAACATACTATTCCTTTAGTCCGGAAAGAAATGTAGTTCTTGGCAACGTCACAGTCTAATTATGGCTTAGGTACCTCCGTTCCAGTCTGGTCAGCTCAGCAGCCACCACGCCCTTCAGTGGGTCATGCTGACAGGACAGCCAGTTTGCATCACAAGGCAGAACAGTTTCTGTGACTCTACTGGTGTTCCAAGGAACCCGCTGAAAACCAGTGCTGCGCTTCCGTGCAGTCTGCCCTACCCCGACAGATCAGCTCTTCCGGTGTTTTAGCAGCTGGGGCCTGCTAATGGGATTCTGCCACAAGGAGGAGTTTCTAAGGAAGCAGACCTACTGAAGTGTTGTCAAACATGTATGTCTCTGTTTTAATCTCGTGGAAAAGAAACACAATCTGACAGTCAGACATACCAGAGCCCCACTTGACCACAACAAGCTTTCTTGGCAACTAAATAAGACAAAAATGCCAGAGAACAAATTGGAGGGTCCACCAGTAAGGGAAACAATTTAAACACACATATACACGATGCAGAAATACTCAAGGATGTACAGAAGGCCAAAAATGTGACCCAGGCTGCCAAAAAAGTTAGAACTATACAGCATGTGTTGGGAGAGCTGAAGGCCCTGGGAGCAGAACAAGGTGGACAAGTACTTTCTTATTGTCAAGTGGTGTTATACTAAACAGTGTCACGTCATCCGCCACCCGGCAGAGTCAGAATCAGTGACATGGAGTTTTCCATGAAACTGCATCTTGAGCTAATAGAAAATCATTCTGCCTGTTGTATTCTTGTTTTAGATTTTTCTCCCGTATTGTGTCCTGTGAATTTGAAATATGTTAGGGAATAACAGATGTTTAGTCTCTTTGGTCCAAATGGACCTTGAAAAGATTCAAAGAGTTTTTGTGGTGAGAAAATTTTAGTGGTTAGAAGACACCTAAAGATGATTAGCTCCTTATAATAGACTAATTATTTTAAGAAAATGCAGATATTTCCTTCTTATCATTGCTTTAATAACCAACTGTTAACAATTAGCAAATCTCAGTTTGAGAAGTAACCCAAACCTTGTGCCCTTTTCAGTTTATTTTTATGACTTTTCCACTTTTCCTGTAAATCAAGGAAAGTACCCTTTTTTTTTTTTTTTTAAGATTTATTTATTTGGAAGGCAGAGTTAAGAGAGAGAAAAACAGAAAGAGATCTTCCATCCACTGGTTCACTCTCCAGATGGCCACAGCAGCCAGAGCTGGGCTGATCCAAAGCTAGGAGCTTCTTCCAGATCTCCCACGTGGGTGCAGGGACTCAAGTACTACAGCCATCTTTCACTGCTTTTCCAGGCACATTAGCAGGGAGCTGGATCGGAAGTGGAGCAGCAAGGACTTGAACCAGCACCCACATAGGTTGCTAGCTTCATGGGCCAGTGGATTTACCCACTATGCTACAATACTGGCCCCAAGGAAAATATTTTTGAGTTAGAGGATTCAGAAAGTCAGAGGTTGATTACAGAAGTGGTGGCATGTGTATCTGAGAAGTGGAAACACAAATATTCAAGTTGAAATAGCACTAGCCATGCAGCCATTAAGAAGTGAAAATGCTCACTTACAAAGGCAATTGGGAATTTTCAACCAAACTTAGAGAACAAGAAAAAACAAATCAGGCAACTGGTGCGTGGAATGCAACCTTGAATGTAGGTGAAAGAACTTTTCAAGATTGATGTTAAATTCCTTGTGGTTCTGGAAATACTGATAAAGAATTGACTTTTCTTAATTATTGCGTCTAAATGGATTTTCTTATTTAAATCAAGTTAAACAAAATAGAAATAATACTCTATTAAAATTTGCAATGGTATAAAAAAAGAACATTGTCTTTTTAAAAGATTTTTATTTTTTATTTATTTTTTTGACAGGCAGAGTTAGACAGTGAGAGAGAGACAGAGAGAAAGGTCTTCCTTTTTCCATTGGTTCATCCCCAAAATGGCCGCTTTGGCTGGTGCGTTGCGGCTGGCGCACTGCACCGATCCGAAGCCAGAAGCCAGATGCTTCCTCCAGGTCTCCCACGCGGGTACAGGGCCCAAGGACATGGACCATCCCCCACTGCACTTCTGGACCACAGCAGAGAGCTGGACTGGAAGAGGAGCAACTGGGACAGAATCCGGCACCCCGATCGGAACTAGAACCCAGGGTGCCGGCGCCATAGGCAGAGAATTAGCCTAGTGAGCCACGGCACCAGCCTATTTTTATTTATTTGAGAGACAGAGCTACAGAGAAAGAGGTCTTCCATCCGCTGTTTCACTCCCCAGATGGCCGCAATGGCTGGAGCTGCGCTGATCCGAAGCCAGGAGCCAAGAGCTTCTTCTGGGTCTCCCACGTGGGTGCAGGAGCCCATGGATTTGGGCCATCTTCTACTGCTATCCCAGGCTATAGCAGAGAGCTGGATGGGAAGTGGAGCAGCCGGGACTAGAACCGTGCCCATATGGGATGCCGGCGCTTCAGGCCTGGGCGTTAACCCGCTGTCACAGCACCGGCCCCCTGTCATTTTGTTTTAAGTCAAGGCTTGCTTGGTTGCTCGCTTTATTTATTTATAAGGCAGAGAGACAGATATCTCCCATCGCTGGTTTACTCCCCAGATGCCTGCAATGGCTAGGGCTGGGCCATGCTGAATCCAGGAATTCAATCCAAGTCTCCTCCCTGGGTGGTAGGAACCCAAGTACATGGGCCATCACCTGCTACCTTCCAGGGTGTGCATTAGCAAGAAGATGACTGGAAGCAGAGCCAAGATTTGAACTCAGCCAGTCTGAAGTGGAATGCGGGGTCCCAAGCAGCATCTTAGCCACTGTAGCAAACTCCTATTTAAGTCAAGTTTTTAAGTCATATTGTGTGAATTGCCTAATTCAGTGTCTTTTATAAAATAAGAGAAAGGTATATCTTTGACACTAACTGTGGGGGACATATTCTTTAGCACATCAGTGATAGGTCAGTGTAGCTCGTGTTCTTTAGACCGTGTTATGGTTTGCCGGTGGCCTGAGTCCTGTTTGCGACCTGGAGAGCACTGGTGAGGCACCCGGCTGTCCGGGTTTTACAGGGTTCTTGGAGGAGGCACCTTCAGGGCCCTGGCATTGTCCTGATTTCCCACTGTCTGTGGAATGACGCTTTTCTTGTGGAGTCGCTTCGCGTAGTGGGTGCTAACTGTGCTTCTTGCCTCTCAGGTGTGTGCGAGAGGTGAGATAATCCAGGTGAAAGTTCTGGGCATATTGGCTATGATCGACGAAGGCGAAACCGACTGGAAAGTCATCGCCATTAACGTGGAGGATCCTGACGCGGCCAATTACAATGGTAAGGAACCGGAGGGTCTCAAGTCTGAGCAGCAGCAGGCTTCACAGTGGGAGCCCGTCCCTTCTGACTGTTGGCCGAGGAGCGTCTCTGCCCCTGCCCCGGGGCACTTCGCTGGGCAGCCTTCTGCTTCGTGCCAGAGAGAAGAATGCTGCTGGTTTGAGTTTTTTCCTTTCCTTCCCCACATACTAACACTTAGTGACTCTGTTTATTTTTTTAAAAATGTGTAACTGAGACATAGGCCACATACCACAAATGTCACCATTTCCAGGTGTACAGTTCAGTGATTTTTAGCATAAATAGGATCATGTAATAGGTGCCTGCTATGTCTGGCTTACTTAACTGAGCATAAATGAGGAGTCTTGAAAAAGTTTATGGAAGGCCGGCGCCGTGGCTCAACAGGCTAATCCTCCGCCTTGCGGCGCCGGCACACCGGGTTCTAGTCCCGGTCGGGGCGCCGGATTCTGTCCCGGTTGCCCCTCTTTCAGGCCAGCTCTCTGCTGTGGCCCAGGAGTGCAGTGGAGGATGGCCCAAGTGCTTGGGCCCTGCACCCCATGGGAGACCAGGAAAAGCACCTAGTACCTGGCTCCTGCCATCGGATGAGCGCGGTGCGCGGGCCGCAGCGCGCCGTCCGCGGCAGCCATTGGAGGGTGAACCAACGGCAAAGGAAGACCTTTCTCTCTATCTCTCTCTCTCACTGTCCACTCTGCCTGTCAAAAAAAAAAAAAAAGAAAAGAAAAAGTTTATGGAAAATGTGTCTTAGGAAAAACTATGCATATATTTCAACATTTTTTGGCACCAAAATAAACCTATGGAGGCAGGCATTGCAGCACAGCAGGTTAAACCACTGCCTGGGGTACCTGCCTCTGGCTGATCCACTTCCCGTCCCCTCCTGCTTAGTGTACCTGGGGCGGCAGTGGAAGATGGCCTCAGTGCTTGGATCCCTGCCATGCCTGGAGGAGGCCTAGATGGAGCTCTGCAGTCCTGGCTTCTGTCTGACCTGGCCCTAGCGATTGTCGTTCAAGGGAGTGAACCAGCAGATGGAACAGATCTCTCTGTCTTTCTCTTTCTCTCTCTCTGCCTTTCAAATAAGAAAATTAAAACAAAAACAACTCCTTTTCATTCCAGTTTTCCATGAGTTTTTTGAAGTGTCCTTGTATTCCATTTAGTGTTTTTGGGATTCATCCACATCATAGCAAGTGCCAGTCAAAGTGTTCTCTTTGTTGATAATAACATGCATCCTTTTATTTTAAGGATTATAATTCAGGATATATTGCGGTCATAAGGCTGCTCAGCTCTTTGTCCCCAGGGATGTGCCTGTTCTAGAGGTTACCCATGCAGACTTCAGGCTATGTGGCCTTTGTGTCCAGCTTCTTTCACTTAGCATGGTGTTTTCTGGATTCATCCATGTGTAGCATGTATCAGAATCTTCTTCCTTGTTATGGCTGAATTTTGTCCCATTGTGCAAACCACATTTCGTTTATCAGTTCAGCAGATAAACACTGAGGTTGTTTTGGACTGTATGAGTACTGCGCTGTGAACATTCTTGTACAAGTTTTTTTGTGAGGAGATATAGTTAATTCTCTTGGCTATGTACCTAGGGTTGGACTTTCTGGGAGTAACTAACTTTCTAGAGTAACTCTGACTAACCTTTTGAGGAACTGCCAAGTTTCCTTCCAAAGCAGCTGTGCTATTTAAAAAAAATTTTTTTTTATTTGTGTGAAAGGCAGAGAGACAGACCTCCTATCTGCTGGTTCACTCCTCAAATGCCTACAAATAGCCGGGTCTGGGCCAGGCTGAAGCCAGGGACCAGAAACTCCATACTGGTGTTCTGTGTGGGCGGGGCGTAGCTGCTTGAGCCGAGGCAGTCTCATACAGGCTCTGGGAGTCCTAACCAGTGTCTTAACTGGTTACACTGGGCCAGACGCCTGTCCAACTGTACTATTCTACATTCTCACCAACACTACATGAGGGTCCTAACTTCTCCACATCCTCACCAACACTTGTTACTTTTTAGTTATAGCCATCCTAGTAAATGTGTCTTTATTATTGTGTTGCAATAATTTTTTAAAAAATTCTTATTCATATTTGAGAGAGAAAGCAAGAGAAAGAGAATCCTTGGGACCAGCAAGTGTTGTAGCGTGTAAAGCTACTACCTGTGGTGCGGCATCTCATGTGTGCGCAGGATTGAGACCCAGCTGCTCCACTTCCAATCCAGCTCTCTGCTAATGCTAATAATATGTGTGATATACTTCATGTGGATCCTGAATTGGTCTGAAGCCAGGTTATCTTACACAAATAGTTAGGGTTCAGTTTGATGACATTGAGACTGGCAATTATTGATGGCTATATGGAAACTTTAAAAAAATATTTATT
The DNA here is from genome assembly GCA_949820135.1 of Sylvilagus floridanus. Classification (NCBI taxonomy): domain Eukaryota; kingdom Metazoa; phylum Chordata; class Mammalia; order Lagomorpha; family Leporidae; genus Sylvilagus; species Sylvilagus floridanus. The sequence goes on from OX463235.1 coordinate 22,859,404, forward strand.
TGATAGGCAGAGATATCTCTCTCTCCCTCAGAGAGAGGGATCCATCTGTTGGTTCACTTCCCAAATGGCCACAGTGGGCAGGTCTGGGCCAGGCCAAAGTCAGGAGCCGGCAACTCCATCCTGGTCTCCCACATGGGTGTCAGGGGCCCAAGTACTACGACCTTCCTTGACTGCCTTCCCAGACGCATTAGCAGGGAGCTGGGTTAGAAACAGAATAGCTGGGACTTGAACCACCTCTCCAATGTGGAATGCTGGAATCACAAGCCAAGTCTTAAGCTGCTCCACCATAACACTGGTCCCTATGCAGACACTTTAAAGTTTTTTCTTTTTTTAAGATTTTGTTTATTTGAAAGAGTTACAGAGAGAAGTAGAGACAAAGACTGAGAGAGAGGTCTTCCATCCACTGGTTCACTCCCCAAATGGCTGCAACAGCCGGAGCTGAGCCTATCTGAAGCCAGGAGCCAAGAGCTTCCTCCAGTTTTCCCACATGAGTGCAGGAGCCCAAGCACATGGGCCATCTTCCACTGCTTTCCCAGGCACATTGGCAGGAAGCTGGATTGGAAGTGGAGCAGCCGGGACTCAAAATGGCACCCATATGGGATGCTGGCACTGCAGGCCGGAGCTTAACCTGATACACTATAGCGCTGGCCCCAGAAATTGTAAGGTTTTAAAAGAAGCACACCTCAATGGCTGGGCTAAAGCATTTTAATAGAATGCCAGTGTTACCTAGCAAAGTTTAATCACATTAGATAGGCAGTCAGTGGATATCAGTGTAATAAATGTTCTTTTTAGTATATAATTGGGGTGTAGCCGGCACCGTGGCTAAACAGGCTAATCCTCCGCCTTGCGGCGCCGGTACACCGGGTTCTAGTCCCAGTTGGGGAGCTGGATTCTGTCCCGGTTGCCCCTCTTCCAGGCCAGCTCTCTGCTGTGGCCCGGGAGTGCAGTGGAGGATGGCCCAAGTGCTTGGACCCTGCACCCCATGGGAGACCAGGAGAAGCACCTGGCTCCTGCCATCGGATGAGCGTGGTGCGCTGGCCACAGCGCAGCAGCCACGGTGGCCATTGGAGGGTGAACCAATGGCAAAGGAAGACCTTTCTCTCTGTCTCTCTCTCTCACTGTCCACTCTGCCTGTCAAAAAAAATAAATAAAATAAAAAAAATATAATGGGGGTGTGACTCTGAAATAACATTCTCAACTTGATATTTTTGGTGTCTTCCACCCTTCTCAAAGGAATTACCAATACTTGTCCAACTAGTTCTTTCACTATGTAGCTTCTCCTTACTCTTAATAGCAGTTACTATCTTATTTGATCTCTTGGCACTTAGAGTCAGAGTTATTCTAAGGCACTAGATAGTTTCCTTTTAATGTATATGGAATCTTGGCTCAACAAAGTTGTTAGCTCTAACATCTTGAGATTTAAAATTTTTTTTTAATTTATTTTTATTTGAAAGGTTCACAGACACGTAAATGGAGAGTCTTCCATCTGCTGGTTCACTCCCCAAATGCCCACAATAGCCATGGCTGGACTGGGCCAAAGCCATGAGACTTGAACTTAATCTGGGTCCCACATGGGTGACAGGGTCCAAAATACTTGAACTGCTGCATCCCGGGGTACGCATTAGCAGAAAACTGGATTAGAGTAGTTGGAACTTAACTGTGCACTCTCATATGGGATGTACAATCCAAGTGGCACTACACACATCAGACCCTGTGTTGAATCCACCCCACAGTTCTTTCAAATTAGACACTATTTCTGTTGAACGTGTAGATAATAACCATGCATTCTGCCATCTGCTTATCCTGTTAGATATAAATGATGTCAAACGGCTGAAACCGGGCTACCTAGAAGCTACTGTGGACTGGTTTAGAAGGTACAAGGTTCCTGATGGAAAACCAGAAAATGAATTTGCCTTTAATGCAGAATTTAAAGATAAGGTAAAGTGTCATTCAGAATTATAGCTTCAGGTCTATTTGTATTGAGATGTAAATGTAACCACATTGTTGCCATCTAAAGGTCTATAAAACAAGTCTAAAGACTTAATTAAGACAGTCTTGATGTTTATTAATTTAAATATTATTTCCCATTAAAAAAAGATTTATCTATTTTACTTGAAAAGCTGAGTTACAGAGAGAGAAGGAGAGACAGAAACAGAAATCTTCTGTCTGCTGGTTCACTCCCCAAATGACTGAAATGGCCAGGGCTGGAGTAGGCTGAAGCCAGGATCCTGGAGCTCCGCGCAGGTCTCCCATGTGGATAGCCGGGGCCTAGGCACTTGGACTGTTTTCGACTGCCTTTCTGGGTACATTAGCACGGAGTTGGATCAGAGCCTCTGGACTTGAACCTGGTGCTCATAGGGATGCCCTTTTTTTCCTATTTTTAATGTAGGAAGTGGTTCAAAAAAGGCGAAGTGTTAGGCATTGGGAAAATGTTGGTAGAATTGTTAATAGAAATTAGAAGTAGAAAATGTTGATAGAATCCTTGTCTGTGGTAATGCTCATCTTTTCAAATTATAGGCCTTTGCAGTTGATATCATTAAAAGCACTCATGACTATTGGAAAGCTTTAGTGACTAAGAAGACGGATGGAAAGGGAATCAGCTGGTGAGTGTTAACTTTCTCTGCTGTGGAGCTTGCAGTGTAGACCAACCCACTCCAAAGGCTTTAAGACAGTTTACTCTTTTTTTTTTTTTTAAGATTTATTTATTTTATTTGAAAGCGTTACACAGAGAGAGAAGGAGAGGCAGAGAGAGAAGGAGAGACAGAGAGAGAGAGGTCTTCCATCTGCTGGTTCACTCCCCAGTTGGCCTCAACGGCTGGAGCTGCGCCGATCTGAAGCCAGGAGACAGGAGCTTCCTCTATGTCTCCCACACAGGTGCAGGGGCTTAAGGCCTTGAAGTATTTTTTATGCTGCTTTCCCAGGCCATAGCAGGAAGCTGGATTGGAATTGGAACTGGAACAGCCGGGACTTGAACTGGCACCCACATGGGATGCCAGCACTGCAGGTGGTAGCTTTACCCGCTACGCCATAGCACCGGCCCCAAGACAGTGTACCCTTGCGGTTACTTAGGAAAGAGGTGGCAGTATTGTCACTCAGTGCTCGTGTGAATGAGAAGATAAGCACATAAACAAGTACAAAGTGCCCATGGCGTGCTCTGTGAACACCTACGGACTAGCACGTTAAAGGCAACAGTGAGATGAGAGCTGTGTGGGATAATTGACAAAGGGTACTCAGAATATAGAGAATAAAATAAGATAGGTGGAAGAGAAAAGCATCTATGGGAAAATGGAATGAAAGGATGCATTGTTTTGCGTACAAAGAATTTTGAAATCCATGCATCTGGAAAAATGCAAAACTATGAATGAACTTTAAAATTTTTTGCACCAAAATAAACTTTTGATTCCATTTCCTACAAACCTTTTGAAGTAACTTAGGAGGTAATATACATCGCCACTAACCAGTAACTACCTTTCACACTAGATTGACTGCTGCTCATGGTGATGGCTAATTTTTACTGAGCTGTTAAGTTTGCCAGCCATATGACAGAGGTAGGGGTACTGAACTGAACCAAAGTCACCCCAGAGTAAGTGCTGGAGCTGAGTCTTTCGTAATACAATACTGTTCCTCTTAGGTACTGTTGTTCTGAATACACTAGTCAATGAAGTGAAAAAGAAACAAGTAAGATGTAGGAACGTTGGAAGGGGAGAACCAGTTGTTCTAGATGATGTAATTATGTGCTCAGGAAATCCTAAAACAATGTCAGCAAAGTCACAGAGTTGATGTGTGCGTTGGTAGCTTTCTGTCCACACCTTTGACAGAATCTGAAATGAAGGAGAGGATCCCATGTAAAATAGTGATGAAATACCAGCACCCAGCTGTGAACAATAAACCTTTTGTCTTTTTTTTTTTTTTAATATCTCAGCTCTTTATTAACACGTACACTTATAGCCATTACCCGCATCAATAGTGAAACTGCTAGCCATTCTCAAAGCACTTTCTTGGTCTTATCCTACTCACAGACCCCAGCTTCCTTCCGAAGGGAACACAGTCCTGACTTTCTTAGTTATGACTTATTTACATGGCTTTATGTCTTGATTATTCAACTGGCATATTTTTTGACCTATAGATTTGTCTTGTGATTTCAAAATGTCTTTTAGTTCTCTTTATGATATAGCACTTTATTTATTGAATATTCATATTTTTCTTTTTTTTAAAGTTTTTATTTAATGAATATAAATTTCCAAAGTACAGCTTATGGATTACAATGGCTTCCCCTCCATAACTTCCCTCCCACCCGCATCCCTCCCCCTTCCCACTCCCTCTCCCCTTCCATTCACATCAAGATTCATTTTCAATTCTCTTTATATACAGAAGATCAGTTTAGTATATATTAAGTAAAGATTTCAACAGTTTGCCCCCTTTTGTCTTTTTTAAGAGTTATTTATTAGAAAAGCAGAGTTAGAGAGGCAGAGGCAGAGAGAGAGAGCGAGGTCTTACTGGTTCACTCCCCAAGTGGCCGCAACAGCCGGAGCTGTACCGATCTGCAGCCAGGAGCCAGGAGTTTCTGGGTCTCCCATGCGGGAGTGGGGACCAAGGACTCGGGCCATCCTCTACTGCTTTCCCAGGCCATAGCAGAGAGCTGGATTGGAAGTGGAACAGCTGGGTCTCGAATAGACGCCCATATGGGACACTGGCACTACAGGTGGTGGCTTTTCCCCCAGTATGCAACAGCGCTGGCCCCTTTTTTCTTTTTATTTAAGAGAGGGAGAAACAAAGAGAGATCTTCCATCTGCTGGTTCATTCCGCAAATGACTGCAACAGCCATGGCTGGGCCAGGCCAGAGCCAAAAGCCTGGAATTCTTCTGGATCTCCCATGTGGGTGGCAGGAGCCTAAGCACATGGTCTATCTTCCGCAGCTTTCCCAGGTGCATTAACAGGGAACTGGATTGGAAGTGGAGCAACCAGGACCCAAACTAGTGCCCATATGGGATGTTGGCATTGCAGGCAGCAGCTTATCCCACTGCACCACAATGTCAGCCCTACTTTCACTTTATTTAAAATGGAGAGAGATCTTTTATCCACTCCAAATGCCTGCATCAGCTGGGGATGGGCCATACCGAAGCCAGGAGACTGGAACTCAATCCATGTCTCCCGGGTGGGCATCAGCCCCTGAGTACTTGAGTCGCCACCTGCTGCCTCCCAGGGCACACTCGTAGGAAGCTGCTTGGGTGCAGACCAGGCGCTCTGAGCATGCTCAGCCAGGAGTTTCATGTCAGATGTTTTAGCTACACTGATCGGAATTGGATTTTTTTGTTTGTTTCATTTTTTCTGGTTAGGAGAAAATACGTTTCTCATGAGTGTCACTTCGCATTTCCCTGCTACTTCAGTGAGAATTAGAAAGCATTCAATCTCAGGTTCTTAAATCTGAACTTATTAAGATTTGGATAAAATTGACTGTGCAAATAGCTGTACGTTGCCCAAATAAATCATCACAGTGTTTCATGTAGATGAGAAAGCTTTCAATTAAAACAAGCCTGGTGTACCATCTCCACCTTAAATCCAAAGAGTTAATTGTTTTTGTTGTTTTGTCTTATGACTGTTTTTGTTTTATTTAATAGCATGAATACGACAGTGTCTGAGAGCCCCTTCAGGTGTGACCCCGATGCGGCCAAAGCTGTTGTGGATGCTGTATGTACAAGTTTCCCTTAGAAAGAAAATATTTGGGGGCTGAAAATCTGGTGCTACATGGGGACAAGAAGTACTTCTTTCAGCAAATATCCGAGTGTCTCCTGCATGCACATTGCTGGGTGACGTCTTGAGGATACCTGAGGGGGAAGCTGAGGGTGGTCTAGTTGACCAGCAGTTAGACAGCAAAACCAAAGTGATTCCAGAATGTTCCAAGGAAAAGCAAGTGCCTGTTGTTTTCAGAAGCCATTTTTCAAAGAACCAATGGACATTTACTTGACTTGGTCATAACAAGGACGGAAGAGTCATCAAGCTTTTGTAACACTAGAAAGGACTTTGAAGTGAGGTAGTGCGTCATCTGTCAAAGCAAGAACTCTCTGTGCTGTTTCTGATTGCTTGACTTGTGTTACAGAGAACTAAATTAGGTCATAAATTATTTTCATTTGCAACAGTAAATAAGGAAAATGAAAGAAAAGGAGGTTTTTTTACTGCCTTGTAAGTGGCAGTATGAGAAAGGACAGTTTAACAGTGATGCCAGCCACTAAAATCCAGCGTTACTTACCGGGAGTCCTGCAGAGTTGAGTGAGGAGAGTCGGGAGGGTGGTTAACGCCATCGTAAACTTCAGTGGGCGCCCCCTGTCTGAATGCAAGAGTCGGTTCCTTTTCTTTCTTTGAAAAACATACATTTTTATTAGTCATCTTCCTGTCAAGAGGCTGGAATGTGTTAGCCTCTCTCAGTGGTAGAGCAAACCTCATGTCTAGATAGTTAGAGCCTAACATCGGAATAGCCTGTGTTCAAGTTCTTTAAAATCCCTGTCATCTTATTTTGTGCTTTTCTCTCCTAGAATTAGGCTAATATATTTTTATGTTTTATTTTAGTTGCCACCACCCTGTGAATCCGCCTGCACGATACCAACAGATGGTAAGAGCTGCGTTCAGTTAATGGAACAAAAAGCTCTACTTATCTTTGGAAAATTAGTTACATTTTATTCTCAATTGATCAATACTTAGCTATGTTAGTAGGGTACAATGTGATGTTTTGGTATATGCTTATAATGTGGAGTGATTAAATTAGGCTGGTTGATAAATCTGTCACTTCGAAAAAAATTTTTTTTTGTCGTGGAAACCTTTACTTTGAAGCACACAGTGCATGATCGCTTAGTGTGGTCGCTGCTGTGCACTGTGGATCGCTGGAGCTTGTCCCTCCTGTCTAATGGGAACACTGTGTCTCCCTTCCCCGGCCACCTTCCTGCCCAGCCTGGTTTGCACCATTCCACTCTCCACTCCTCGTGGCAGTGCGGTTGTGCAGCGTTCGTGTTTTATGCCTGGCTGTTGCATCAAGCATCACGTCCTCCAGGCTCCTCCTTGTGTTTACCAACGCGTTAACGTACACACAGGGAGAAAAGGGAGGCATTTTTAGAGTTCCTCACCGTGTGTGGGAAGGGTGGGCTGCTGCGTACCTACTGTGTTTACTGCCACTCCGTCACAGCGGTCTCCAGGGGCAGTCTTCAGGTCGGAGTTCACATAGACGCCTGGTGGGCCTTGGAAGGGCTGGGCTCCACGGGCCTCTCCCCATTGCATGCTAGAATTCTCTGTAAGAAAAGGGTTTTTCCACATGAAAAATGGCATTGAAAATCACACTACAATTAGCATGAAGATCCATTAAAGCAAGCATATTCTTTGTTTTCTATTAGGGATAATTTTGATTCCTAATAGGAATTCTGATTTTTTTTTTTTTTTTTTTTTGAGTACAGTGGATAAGTGGTTCCATCACCAGAAAAACTAATTTAGTTTCTCTGGAGCACAAGAGGAGCCTGTTGCTGCAGCCTGTTCACCTGGGAACTTCAGATGCTCTTCAGAGGCCTGCCTTCACAGAACTCATCCGACTCGAGCCACCCTGCTGCGCCCCAGCCAGTGCTTTCAGAACATTAGCTGTCTAAAAGCGCGTGTCGTGTCTCGCCTAAGAGAACTTTTTTAGTTACAACTGACTTAGTAGCAAAGGTGATTTGGAAGTCATTTGTGAATAGATGTGGGAGAGGAGCACGTGCTGGATGTATATGTTTACCATGTGTGAAGAAATAAAATTATTTTGCCGAAGCTTGATTTAGAATATTTTTATTTTATATTTTAAAGATTTATTTATTTAGAAAAGTTAGGGAGATAGAGATCTTCCGTCTGCTGGTTGACCCTTCAGATGGTCACAGCAGCCAGGGCTGAGCCAGGCAGTTGGTGGACATCACTGACCCCTGCCCACTGGATGCCAGCAATGTCCACCCAGACATTGTCGAGAGTCCTCACAGGGCAAAATTGCCTCTTGCTGGGAATTCCTGGGGCGGCATCTGAATGAGTCTCCTAAGGGTGGTGCAGCCACCCGGGGCCCATGTCCTCGGTTTTGTCTTCATGTCACTGATGCCCCCTGCCAGGGACTGAGCCGCACACCACCTGGGAAACGAGTGAAGCCTTTTGTACCAGAAGCTGCCCTGTGGGCTGGTACAGGTGGAGGGCAGAGATCACAGCTTACTGGCTGCCGCACCTGCCAGTGTCCACCCAGGCTCTGCCTTCAGGCTGCTCTGGAGTGGACTGCTGGGGACCAGATGAGAGAAGGGCAGGAGGGGACAGGTGCATGGGGAGGACTTCTGTGTTTTTAAGAAATTAAGACTTTATTAGACACCCTAAGGCTGGCTAGGCGCAAAGCTTTGGCTGGTTTTACAGTCTTGCTGGCAGGAAGAAGCAGAGAGAGGAGCAGCAGAGAATGGAGCCCTCAGCCAGGGCCACTGCTTCAGTGAAATTCTTTTTTTTTATTTATTTGACAGGTAGAGTTATAGACAAAGGTCTTCCTTCTGTTAGTTCACGCCCCAATTGGCTGCTACGGCTGGCACTGTGCTGATCCAGAGCAAGGAGCCAGGTATTTTTTCCTGGTCTCCCATGCGGGTGCAGGGGTCCAAGTACCTGGGCCATCCTCCACTGCCTTCCTGGGCCACAGCAGAGAGCTGGACTGGAAGAGGAGCCCTGGACTAGAACACAGCGCCCATATGGGATGCCAGTGCTGCAGGCAGAGGATTAACCAAGTGAGCCACAGCACCGGCCCCCAGTGAAATTCTTTATGCTTACTGTGGTCTTGATAGGAGCTCAGTTATCCAATACCTGGACTTTCATTCTAGAGCAAAAGCTTTTTAATTTATATCAGCAAAAAGCACAGTATTGTTTACTCTTTGAAGTGATACAGCTACCTTTTCTTATTTTATTAATCAACTAATTGAACCCTTGGGTCATTTCCATTCTAGTCTAAGTTATCAACCAGAATAGCTTTGCAGTTTGGCATTTGCAGCTGGCCAGACACAGGTCTGAGTCCTGGCCCATCTTGTTATTATCGCTGTAATCTTGGTTCAGCTTCCAACCACTCAGCCTCCGTGCCCTCTGCTGTGAAACACATTCGTGTAACTCAGTGCCCTCAGATTTATCAGCAGAAATTTTTATAGCGATGATGGTAGATCACATGCAGTTCTAAGAAATAATACATCCTTTGACCACCTGGCCTCGTTTCTCCTAGAAGTAACCAACATCAGAACCAGGATGCTGGCTTTGATAACAATCCACGGATCTTATTTGATTTCCTAGTTTTACTCATGTGTGTAGTGCTGTTTTGTATATAATTTAATCGCTTATGTAAGTAAATGTAACCTATAAGATGGCAAAGGATTCCAACACCACAAGGAGTTTTTTTTTTCATGTTTTGTTTGTTCCATGTGATCTCTTTGAGTTTTAGCTTGGGCTTCTATAGTCTTTTTTTTTTTTAAAGATTTATTTTAGGGGGCCAGTGCTGTGGCGCAGTGATGCAGTGGGTTAACACTGGCGCTGGTTGGAGTCCCAGCTGCTCCACTTCCGATCCAGCTCTCTGCTGTGGCCTGAGATAGCAGTAGAAGATGGCCCAGATCCTTGGGCCCCTGCACCCGCGTGGGAGACCCTGAGGGAGCTCCTGGCTTCAGATCAGAACAGCTCTGGCCGTTGAAGCCAATTGAGGAGTGAACCATCAGATGGAAGACCTCTCTCTCTGCCTCTCCTCTCTCTGTGTAACTCTGAATTTCAAATAAATAAACCTTTTTTTAAAAGATTTATTTGAGAGGCAGAGTTCTAGACAGGCAGAGAGCGAGGTCTAACATCTGCTGGTTCACTCCTCAAATTCCCCAAATGGCCTCAATGGCCAGAACTGAGCGATCCAAAGCCAGGAACCAGGAGCTTCTTCCGGATCTCCCACACGAGTGCAGGGGCCAAACACTTGGGCCATCTTCTACTTTCCCAGGCCACAGTAGAGAGCTGGATTGGAAGTGGAGCAGCTGGGACTCCAACCAGCGCCTATATGGGATGCTTTCACTGCAGGCAATAGCTTTACCCGCTACACCACAGCACCGGACCCAAGTAGCTTTTAAAATTACACCAGGACTGGTTATTGCTGCCCAGTGGGGTAAGCTTCCACTTGAGACCCACATCCCACATCAGAGTTCTAGTTTGAGTCCTGGCTGCTCTGCTTCCAATCCAGCTTCCTGCTAAAGTATCTTGGGAGTCAACAGATGATGGCTCAAGTGCTTGGGTCCCTGCTTCCCACACAGGAGACCCAGATGAAGCTCCTGGCTTTGGCCTGGACCAGCCTGGCCATTGCAGCCATTTGGGAAGTGAACCAGCAGATAGGAGCTCACTCTCTCTTCCTCTCTATCACTCTGCCTTTTAAATAAATAAATCTTGAAAAAGCTGTTTCGCTGCCTCCTGGGAGTCTCTGGGCAGAAAGGAATTTGCTTTCCCGTTGTGCAGATGGCTTTACAGTGGAAATATGTTCATTTAAGGGTCATTGTATCCAGGGGCCAGTGTTGTGGCTAGGCAGGCTCCTGGCTTTGGCCTTGCCCAGCCATTTTGGGAGTGAACCAGTGGATGGAAGATCTCTCTCCCTCTGTCTCTCTTTCCCTAACTCTGTCTTTTCAAATAAAAAATAAATGTCTTAAAGAAGAGTCATAGAATCGAATAACTGCCACGTAGTTCATTGCTGCCTCTGTTGTCTTTATGATCTCTCCTCTAGTTATTGCAACCTTTACGTTTGGCAGGAATCACCAGGAATGAAATGAAGCCACGAGGATCACAAGGTTCTATGGCTCTGGGAGGTCGAGGAGAAGCCACAGAGCCATTTGGCAATATCTATCAGATTCTTGCCCTTGGACTCGGCAATTCCACTCTAGGAATTTGTTCTGCAACATGGTGAGCCGTGCACACAGGATGTAGCAGTTTTGTATGTGAGTGTGAACCCTGGGATAGTGTCTCCATGTCCCTTAGAGGGATGGCCGCTTTCCAGAGTGAGGTCACCGCACGGACTGGCCTGGAAACGATGCTGAACACACAAGGAACAGAGAGGGCAGGCCCTGTTTGCAGCAGCGACCAGGACCTCCGAGCCAAATCCAGCCGGCTCCCACCTGCTTTGTGAGGAAAATGTTATCAGAGCCCAGCCACACCCGTTCATTTCCAAATTGTGCAGCTGCCTTCCTGCTGCGAGGGACAGACGCCATATGGCCTGAAAATATTTCTTTTGATCCTTAACAGAAAATGTTTATCGGTCCCTTCTCTATCCTACTATCTTATGATTTATTATTTATTTAAGACCTACTTTTTCTGGGGACTGGTGTTGTGGCGCAGCAGGTTAAGATGCCGGCGTCCCCTATGGACACAGTTTCAAGTCCCAGCTGCCTCACTTCTGATCCGACTCCCTGCTAATGCTCCAGAGAAGGCGGTAGAGATGGCTCGATTTCTTGGGCCCCTGTTCCCCTGTGGGAGGTCTGGATGAAGCTCCTGGCACCTGGCTTTGGTCTGGCCCAGCCCTGACTGTTGCGACCATCTGGGGAGTGAACCAGCAGAAGGGCGATTATCTCTGTTAACTGCCTTTCAAAGAAAGAAATCTAAAAAAAAAAAAAAAAAAAAAGCACTGAAATGACCTTGAGATAAATCTCAGCAAACATCCCTGACTTTCCCCGAGGGCAGATTGCTACAAGTGGAGCTGCGGGGTGCAGAGTGCGCAGGTTTACAAAGACTTTTTAAAGTTTTCTAAGTTGCCCTCCACAAGAACCATCCTGGGTTGCCCTTCCGCTGGCTGGCTCTGAGAGTGCCCCAAATCTCGGGTTTTTTTTTTTTTTGACTGGCAGAGTGGACAGTGAGAGAGTCAGAGAGAAAGGTCTTCCTTTACCGTTGGTTCATCCCCCAGTGGCCGCTGCAGCCGGCATGCTGCGCCAATCTGAAGCCAGGAGCCAGGTGCTTCCTCCCGGTCTCCCATGTGGGTTCAGGGACCAAGGACTTGGGCCATCCTCCACTCCTGGGCCACAGCAGAGAGCTGGCCTGGAAGAGGGGCAACCGGGACAGAATCCAGTGCCCCGACTAGGACTAGAACCCTGTGTGCCGGCGCTATAGGCGGAGGATTAGCCTATTGAGCTGTGGCACCAGCCAAATCTCAGGGTTTTAAACATACTTTTAAAAAATCTCTCAGCTTACAAAATGTATCCCCCCCCCCCCCGCCCCCAGAAATGCAGAATTACCCCTCAGGAATGCTGGGACCTGAGCCTCTGGAACTTCAGCCAGCATCAATTCCCTGGAAGGCTTGTTCACACACATTGCCTGGCCCCACCCCAGGAATTCTGATCACCTAGATAAAGGGGGGACCTGAGAATATGCATTTCCAATTTGCTCCCATCTGCTGGGTCACTCCCAACTGAGGCCAGGAGCCGGGAACTCCCATCCCACAGGGTCTCCCAAGTGAGTGTCAGGGAGCCAAGTACTGGGGCCATCATCCACTGACTGAGTTGGAAGTGCAGAGTGGCCTGGGAATCCTGCCTGCCTCTGTAATTGTGCACGGCCCATTCCCTCTGTCCCTTTGATCTGAGCTGTGGGCATCTCACGGTAGGGCTTAAGCTTCTGTGCCCCAAATTACCTGTTAATTCCATTTCCGTGACTTTTTTTTTTTTTTTTTTTTTTTTTTTTACAGGCAGAGTGGACAGTGAGAGAGAGAGACAGAGAGAAAGGTCTTCCTTTTGCCGTTGGTTCACCCTCCAATGGCCGCCGTGGTCGGCGCGCTGCGGCCGGCGCACCGCGCTCGTCCGATGGCAGGAGCCAGGAGCCAGGTGCTTTTCCTGGTCTCCCCATGGGGTGCAGGGCCCAAGCACCTGGGCCATCCTCCACTGCACTCCCGGGCCACAGCAGAGGGCTGGCCTGGAAGAGGGGCAACCGGGACAGAATCCGGTGCCCCGACCGGGACTAGAACCCGGTGTGCCGGCGCCGCAAGGCGGAGGATTAGCCTGTTGAGCCACGGCGCCGGCCCATTTCCGTGACTTTTGAAGTACCTTGTATCATAGAGCCAATGAGCTGTACACTCTGATGGGTGTGAGTTATTCCTCAAAGCCATTACCAAAAATAAAATCGGTGCATGTGAGAGATGTTGAAGTGGTAGAGAGGAGGAAGAGGGGCCGTGTGGGGAGGGGGAGAGGACACGTGGGAAAGGCTGACCACGGAGGTTCGCCTGGGCCTGGGTCCTGGACAAGATGGAGAGCGGAAGGAGCCTCCAGACCAAGCACAATTACAGGCAGGAAGGGTCTCAGGGCTGAGGGTGCTGATAATACTCAACATTTATTGAGTGTGCTAGTGAACTAAAATTATGGAGTCTTTTCAAAGATTTATTTACGTATTTGAAAGAGTGACAGGGAGAGGGAGAGACAGAGACGTCTTCCATGTACTAGTTCATTCCCCAGATGTCCACAGTGGCCCAGGCTGGTCCAGAAATCCATCCTGATTTCCCACACTGGTGGCAGGGGCCTAAGTGTTTCTCTTGCCTTCCCAGGTGCATTAGCAAGAAGCTAGATCAGAAGCAGAAGAGCCGGAACTGGAACCGGTGATCCGATGTGGGATGCTGGCAAGGCACGCGGTGGCTCAACCCGCTGCACCACAACACTGGCCTCAAATTGTATAATCTCCCTAAAAATTGTCCGTTCATTCCTTCCTTCCTTCATAGTTATTATTGAATGAATTGCACCGAGCACCTACTATGGGCAGGAAAATGTGCTCACCACTGGAGACACCGTAAGGAAGCAGACACTATTGTTACCCACTTTATGCATAGGAAAGTTAAATACCCAAAGCTACAGAGTTAGTGAATGGAAGAGCAAGGATTCAATCCCAGGCTGTGTGACCCCAAAACTCATTTTTCTAAAAGATGTTGTGATGTGCGTCCCATAGACAGTCATGAACAAAACCAGAACAGGCCGCCGGGGAATACGCCGATTCCACGTGCTGATGAGTTCAACGGAAGGCACTTGAGAAGGGGCAGCGGAAGAAAGGGACGGTCCTTTCTTCCCCGCAGCAAGCCACAGACATTCCTTTGAGAAACCGCCTCCCCAGCACCGAGATGAGAAAACTCTTGTCAGCCCAGGTGGCACCAGGAGAGTCTACGGGCTTGACTCCTTTGCTTTCCTCCCACAGACGGCCTGTCCGCAGAGGCGGCTGCACGCCCTGAGCCAGGCCAAGTGTGGATGGAGAATATTTGGGACAACACCGTGCCTGTGCTGAGCTTGTATGGGTGCTTGTTCTCATCGTTATTCTCTGATCACTACAGAGCATTTACGCTGTGTTAGGTATCGTAAGGAATCGAGAGATGATTTGAAGTATCCAGGAGGGCGGGCGTTTCGCCTAGCAGTTAACATGCTTTATGTTCCACATTGGAGTGCCTCGGCTCAGCTTCCAGCGCCAGCTCCTGACTCCAGCTTCCTGCCGAATGCGGACTCTGGGAGCCAGCACGGATGGCCCAAGTAATGGGGTTCCTGTCGCACACGTGGGCGATGGAGTGAGTTCCCTGGTCTAGGTCCATGCCTGGCCATTGCAGGCAGCTGGGTGGTGAAGCAGCAAATGGGAGCTCTCACTCTCTCTCTGCTTTTCAAATAAAACCAAAACAACAACAATAGCAAAACAAAAACCCAGTATGTGGAGGATGCATGAGGTTCTTTCTTTTTTTTTTTTTTTTTTTTTAAGATCTACTTATTTGAAAGGCAGAGTTACAGAGAGGCAGAGAGATGGCCCCAACGTCTGGAGCTGCGCTGATCTGAAGCCAGGAGCCAGAAGCTTCTTCTGGGCCTCCCACATGGGTGCAGGGGCCCAAGGACTTGGGCCAGCTTCTGCTGCCATCCCAGGCCATAGCAGAGAGCTGGATTGGAAGAGGAGCAGCTGGGACTTGAACCAGCACTGTATGGGATGCAGGCACTGCAGGCAGTGGTTTTACCTTCTAGGCCACAGTGCCAGGCCCTGCATGTAGATTCTAAGGAAATCCTGTGTGATTTTATATAAGGACGTGAGCATCTGTGGATTTTGGTATCTGCAGGACGCCTGGAACCAATCCCCCATGGAGCCTGATGTAAAACTACAACTGTCTATATAAAATGCAAGTATTTAGGCATAGAAATAGATACGTGTATGTATGTTCTGTGTTTATATATAGTAGATATAGAATACGTATATATGTATATATATATATATATATATATTTTAATTAAAAGAACTACTTGAGAGAGAGCTTTCAATGGTTCATTCTCCAAGTGTCTGCAACAGTGGGGACTGGACTGAGTCCTGGGAAAACAATCCAGGTCTTTTTTTTTTTTTTTTTTAAGATGTACTTATTTACTTGAAAGTCAGAGTTAGAGAAAGAGAGGAATAGAGAGAAAGAGAAAGAGAGAGAGAGAGAGGTCTTCCATCTGCTGGTTCACTCCCCAAATGGCTGCAATGACCAGAGCTGAGCTGATCTGAAGCCAGGAGCCAGGAGCTTCCTCTGGGTCTTCTCACATGGGTGCAGGGGCCAAGGACTTGGGACATCATCTACTGCTTTCCCAGGCCACAGCAGTGAGCTGGATAGGAATTGGAGCAGCTGGGACTTGAACCAGCGACCATATGGGATGCTGGCACTGCAGGCGGTAGCTTTACCTGTTATGCCACAGCAACGGCCCCCAATCCACATCTTTCATGTGGGTGGCAGGAACCCGATTATTTGAGCCATCACTGCTGCCTCCTGAGGTCTGCACTGTTGTGTTGAGCTGGAGTTAGGAGCTAGAGACAGGAGTCAAAGCCAGAAGCCTTGATGTGGGATGTGGGTATCTTAATCGCTAGGTCAAATGCCTGCTCCTGTGTCTGTATATTATATATAGAATATGTTTGCCCACATATCCTGTAGTAGCTATTCTATTTCTGTTACTGTTTTATTATACACAAGAACTATTTATATCTGCGTTCCTATGAGTGAGCTGTCCCCTCCTCTGTCTCTTTCGGTTGTTAGCCTTTTTCATACTAACATGATTACAAACATCTTTCCCAGCTTGTTATCCGTCTTAGGAGTTTGTTTATAGTGTCATCATTGTTGGTTGGCCATAAAAGTTTTTATTTTTATAGAGTTGACTTTGTCAATATTTTCTTTTACAGCTTCTGGATTTTCAATCATAGCCAGAAAGGCCTTACTCATTCCAGGATTTTAAGGAATCCATGCTCTCTTCTGGTTTTCTACTCCGCGTCTTACCGGTGCACTGCACAAATCTTTGAAGGATTTGGAAGCCACTTTGTACTTAGTGTAGGATGTCATTTATGAATTCAGCTCCAAGTTTTTTCAGACTACCCAACTTCCTCAACCCCTTAATTATTTAGTTAAAAACACATAATAGATTTATTTTAAAAAAAAATCCTCTGGAAGAATTGCTTTACACACAAAAATCCTGTTGCACCTGTTCTACAGATGGGTGCCCTGGGGCCTGGGGCACTTGCCTACTTGCCCCAGGCTGTCCAGTTGGTAAGTGGTATCTGTGCACCCCCCCTCCGCCTTGGTCCCTCCAGCCGTCCTTGTTTGAGTTTTTCCACCTCTTGCGGCCTGACTCCCACCAGGGCCAGCCACTCAGCGTTAGCTTGCACTGGGACAGCCCTGTGCTCCCAGGTGCACACGTTGGGGTTCCAGGTCCCGTGAACACAGCCCCCCTGGGTTTATTCAAAACTGTGAGAAACCTCAGGACATGGCCTGACCCTCTCTGTGCCTGGCCAGGATTCAGACTCAATGCTTCGGACCACAGGGATGAGAGGAGGGAGGAAGGCGGCACACTTGCCCCCTCGGCCCTCTGGGCACTGCCGGTGCGCCAGCAGCACTTCTGCTGTTACTTCTGCGTGGGCTTGGGCCTGTGTCCGCACACCGTTCTGGCCCGTTGGCTTGTGCAGCTTTCCATGCACCAGTTTTAATTACTGGGGATCGTCATAGTCGCTCTATCTGATGGTGCTGGCTCCTGTCTTTGTCCTTTTTTCAGAGCCTGTTGATTCCTGATAGTACTATTTATTTTTCCCTAGGAATTTCAGGAACAAACAGGGTAGTTTAAAAAACACACACACACAACCTGTTGATCCTACCAGTGCTTTTATTGGGATTATATCAAGTTTATGTTCCTACTTACGGAGGATTGAGACCTTTACGGCATTGAGAATTCCCATCCAAAAAATCGTTCCATTCGACTGTTCGCTTATCTGTAAAATGCGAGTCATCACTACACCAGTCTCACAGGGCTGTCCTCAGGATTACGTGGGAAAATACGGGTGAAGCCCGGCGCGCCGGGGACGCCGCACGGCCCCGCTGGTCCTGCTCGTGTCCGAACTTCCCTCCCTTGAACAATGGGAACAAGAGGACCGGCTGAAAGGGCTGAAAGAGGACTGAGCGAGGGGAGGCAGAGCAAGCGCGCCCAGTAAGTATTAGCTGTTCTGGAAAACAGGCCAGCGGGGCAGGGCGGCCCCGGGTCCTCTTTCCCAGAACCGACTTAGCCCGGGCTCGCCCCTGGTTTTCCCCGCGCGTCCGGGAACGCACAGGGATCGGAAGTCGTGAACCTAGGCGTCCCCGGCCGCCGAGCGGCCCGTCAATTCCGGCCCCGCCTTCCAGCCGCCACACTGCCACGTCTCGCGCGGCGGACTCGCTCCCTGTCCAGCTGGCAGCCAGGGCCCAGCCGGGGCCCGCCCACAAGCCCGCCTCGCCGCGCCCCGAGTCGCAGCCAGGGCGGCCCCGGGCGGAGCGGCGTGACGCCACGAGGGGGCGGGGCAAGCGCGCGCCGGAAGTCCCGGGGCGTGTGACGTACATCCGGCGAGTACCTGGCGGTGCGGGTTGCTGCTGGCCTCTGTGCTCTGAGGGAGGGTCCAAGCCGCCCGCCGCCGCCGGAGGAGCCCCTCGGGCCGTGAGTGCGGGGCCCTCGGCGCGGGAGGGAGCGCGACCCGCGGAGCTGGGGCGGCTGATGGGGAGGAACCTAGCGGAGGCTGGCCCTGGCCGGGTTGGGGGGGGAAGTGACACGCAGGCGGTTCTGTGGGGCCACGGGCTGGTTCTGGGCGGGGACGGGCCGATTCGGCCGGGTCTGCTCCGTCCCCTGCGGACGTCGGGGGCATGGGGTCCATCTGTATCCTCTAGGGGTCTTGCCGCTGCTAGACCTCTCTCTCTGCCTGTCCGTACTGTGCGTTCGGGTTTACGAAGCGGCGTCGTGTCCCCTTCCTCGGATGAGCCTCAGTCCGTCTCCTCGGGGAGGCGGGGAGAGCCCTTGACGAGTACCCTTGTTTGACAGACTCGGGACCTGAGGCTCGCCAAGGCCCCGCAGCCAGCAAGAGTGGGCGCTGGAACCAGGTCTACAGGCTCCCAGTCCAGGGCTCCTCCCCACGCAGCGCTCTGTTGTCATCTGATGTCCTGTGGCAAACCCCGAGTTTTCTCCTTCCTCCTCCTTGCTCCCCCCTTCCTTGCGTGGAAAAATGCCCTCATGTGCGTTGGCGTAGGTTAGTGTTTTCGTCCCGGGTCTAGCTGAGCGGTCAGGAGCGCGCGTCCGAGGGTCGACGCCCAGTTGTCCCCATCCGTTTTCTCTCGTGCGCTTTATCCAAGTGCATCTGCTTAGGTCGAGATCAGGCGCTTGGGGGTGTTTGCCAGGATGCTGCCCCGCACATCAGCAGAATTCCTTAGCTGAAAGCCAGCTGCCCACTACCTCCAGATGTCTGGAACTCTCTGCGTTAAAGTGGCTCCCAGTGTGTAAATTTCTTATTGGCTAATGGTCAGTTTGGTGCTCCACCTTCCTTTGTGTTTGACTCTGTCCTGAAATTTGGGAGTTTTCATTTTGGGTGCACTAGCAGTGTTTCTGTTGGCAATTTAAGTTCTTTAATTTTGGAGTACTCTGACTTGCCATACGGTGGTGGAGTGGATCAACAATATAAAAATAAATAGAATATCAGTAGTTAAAATATCACCTAAACGGTGTCATGAATTCTCAGTTAGAAAACTTCCAAAGGTTACCTTCTGTGAGGTTGGGAGGTTGAGAAAGTACACTTTTAACTTGCGATTTTATTTGAATTTCATGTGATGTTAATAGGAAGAGTTTTAGTTTTGGTGTTAAAAGCTGAAGGTTTAAGTCCTGGAACTGTTACTTTTTCAGTGGAGCAGGGCTGGACAAGTCAGTTACCCTAGATGTCAGCTTCTGTATGTTGTTCAGGGAAGCCTGTGCAGCCTGCGTGGTGGGGTTGGCGCGAGGATGAATGAGATGTGCATGAGTGGCATAAGCTGTGAAACTGCTGGAGTTAGTGCACACTAAAATAGCAAGGATGAGCCGCCGCCTGCAGTGCCTGTATCCCGTATGGGCGCTGGTTTAAGACCTGGCTGTTAAAATTCCGATCCGTCTGCCTGCTAGGCCTGGAAAGCGGTGGAAGGTGGCCCAAGTGCTTATGCCCCTGCATCCATGTGGGAGACCTGGAAGAAGCTTCTGGCTTCAGATTGGCTTAGCTACAGCCATTGCAGCCATTTAGGGAGTGAACCAGTGGATGGAAGACCTCTCTGTTTGTCTCTCTGTCTCTGCTGCTCTGTAACTCTGCCTTTCAAATAAAGAGATTAGCCTTAAAAAAAAAAAAAGATTGTAAGGATGGAAGAGCCAGCAATACCATTTTCTTTTCTTTTGATTTATTTTGTTTATTTGAAAGCCAGAGTTAGAAAGATTTTCCATCCACTGGCTCACTCACCAAATGGCTGCAATGGTCTGGGCCAGGCTGAAGCCAGGAGCCAGGAGCTTCATCCAGGTCTCCACGTGGTGGCAGGGCTCAAAGGAC
Organism: Sylvilagus floridanus; assembly: GCA_949820135.1. Lineage (NCBI taxonomy): Eukaryota > Metazoa > Chordata > Mammalia > Lagomorpha > Leporidae > Sylvilagus > Sylvilagus floridanus. Next base: position 22,879,234 of record OX463235.1, read on the forward strand.
TTGGGCCATCGTCCACTGCTTTTTCCAGGTGCTTTAGCAGGGAGCTGTATCAGAAGTGGAACAGCAAGGACTTGAACCAGTGCTCGTATGGGATGCTCGACTGCAGGTGGAGCTTAACTGTTAGGCCAAATGCTGGCCCCAAAGCCGTTTTCTTAACTCTGGTGACAGTACAACCCAACTCTTTGTGTCTATTAGGGGTCTTTTTTTTTTTTTTTTTTTTAAATCACCTGAAGAGTATCTTGAAGCACTCTATCCATAATTTTGGAGGGGAAAAATCTTATAGGGCTTGGAAAGCAGGGATATCAAAAGAAAACAAATTAGAAAATCTAAGTAGTTCAGTTTCTATGAAAAAATCCTTAAAGTGTGGGGTTTTTCCTTTGTCTCCTTTGCAGAATTTATCTAAATTTGGAGTATTTCTAAAATAATATGGTAAAAGTTTAAAGTTTATTTATTGTCGTTTATTTGAAAGGTATTGAGACCCTGTCTGTTGGTTCACTCCCCAAATGCCTGCAATGGCTGGGGAACATCCAGATCTTCCATGCAGGTGGCAGGGATCCAAGTACTTGAGCCATTGCCGGCTGCCTCCCAGGGCGGGCATTAGCAGGCAGCTGGAGTTGGAAGTGGAGCTGTGTCTTGAACCCGGTCACTCTGGTGTGGGATGCAGGCATTCCAGGTGGTGTCCAGATGTGTGCCCTTGATGTGGTACAATTTACAGTGATACTGTGAAGGGTGGACTACAAACCAGTGTAGGACAAATGAATATAGACATGTTGGCTCGTACAGGCGTGATCAGAGTGGGGGTAACTGAATGAGGGGTACTGTCTAAAGGTGAGCCGTGTCTCCTCAAGCAATAGGCTGAGCAGACCAGGCAAGATGTTTGGTTTGGGGGCATTGTAGAGGGAAGGCAAGTTGTTCTTTTCCTTACCTGCAGTAAGTGGGAACGTAAGCACAGGAGCCTTGTAAGTGCCCCTAAGTTACTGGACTTCTTAAAGTTTCCAGGCAGAATTGTAATTTAACACGTAAAATGTGATCTTTCTGCCAAAATATATTTGAATGTTTCTGAAAAGGCCAAAAAGAAACCAAAACCAAAAACAAACAAACCCTACCTAAAAGCTTTCCTCTCTATCTCTACCTCTAGCCAAACTCCCAAGTTTTATTTGGCCCTCAGGCTACTGTGGGCTGGTAAAACCCAGTAATTGGATGGAAATGAAAAACGTATACCTTCTCCATATTTCAGCTTCTTTTTTTGTCTAGTATTCTTTGAAGAATGTAAGTGGGCTTTTGTGGTTAACTCTTTTACTGGTTACTGTTTGTGAAAGTTTTGTTGGGTTGCGGTTGGTCATATGTAGTGTAAAGTCTTACGTTTAGATACTCTTGCTGATCGAGAGGAGTGAACGTGGAGATTTTTTCTTTCTGTACTGGATCTGAGATATTGAGGCAAAAATTGAATGTGACTCTGAGAAACCTCAGGAATCACCCTTGATCCTTCCATTTTGTTTCCTACAGCAGTCTTCTTGCTTATTGCCAGTGTATGGAGACTTTTCAGTAGTGTTGAGTCACTGTTGATTGTGTCTAGGCCTGTAGGAAACGGTAGGAAGAGTGGTGTTACCATCAGGACATGTACGATGGGTCCTTGCTTAGGAACTTCCTGCCGCATCACGAATAGCTTCTTATTTTAAGACTTGGAGGATTCGTAAAATGATTCAAGCTTGATTATTTGTAGTATGAAAGGGTTCTCTTCTTGTCCCTTTGTGGTTCTGTAAAATAGTGTTGTCTTTCTTTTTGTAAACCGAGACATGTATCTGCAAAGGAGGTTAGACAAATATTGTTTAAGAGGAGAGAATGTTGGTAAATGGAGCGGGGCAGATGGTGCCAGCCAATAGGATTTTGGGTGACTTTGTTCTGTAGCTGTTCACAAGGGTAGGTTAATATGCTTTTGTTCAGGTTATTTTCATTTTGGTTTTCCATCTGTGTGGCCCTTGGGTCCAGATTCTTGAGGAGATGGGTTCCCTAGAGCTGTTGCTAACTGTAGCCAGCAGTGGTGTGTCTCAGGAATGTGGATGGGCAGTTGCTTGGAGGAGTGAGTCATATAGTGAAGGAAATGATATCTTTAACTCTCAGTGTAGATTGTTAACTTAGGAAGCCAAGAGTGTTTACAGACAATGAATGATGTCCAAAATCATTCCAAAGTGTAAAATTCTTGTCTTGAGAGGGAACAAGGTTTATTTATCTTTATTTCACCTTATACCTAGAAACATGGCTCTATAAGTGTGTATCAGAACCAGGGAATAAGAATTAGCTTCTCCAGAGCTGTTTGGCATTAGAAAGCTAATGTTTACTACTTTGCTATTTCATACAGGTAGTAAGCATTAATAATGTCTTTCATCTTTGAGTGGATCTACAATGGCTTCAGCAGTGTGCTCCAGTTCCTAGGTAAAGCAATTTCCTTGAAATGCAGGTTTCAAATTTTATGCATTTCTTTCAACAATTTAATTAAAAGCAGTCTTCATTAAGTAGAGAAAATTTACATTAACTTTTTTTTTTCTTTTAGGACTCTATAAGAAATCTGGAAAACTTGTATTCTTGGGTTTGGACAATGCAGGCAAAACCACTCTTCTTCACATGCTCAAAGATGACAGATTGGGCCAACATGTTCCAACACTGCATCCGAGTAGGTTTGAAAATACCAGGTGACCTTTTGATCTTTGAAGGTCAACATCAGGTTTGGAGGATAAATCTCCACTTCTAATAACTGAGGTCCCAAAATTCACCTTACTTAGAAAAATTACCTAGAGGACGTATTCAGGGCACAGACTCATAGACCTAAGTCTCCGGAACTTTGTCACTGTTCTCTTTGGTTCCATAGTGGGGCACATCTCCTGTACCTGCTTCTAAGAGAAGAAGCAGTGGTTGGCTTTTTAGAATAGTTTCAGAGCATTCTCACTGCTGCCCTTCCCAGGACAAGCTGAAGCTTTCACCTTGTATTGGTGTTGGCTCACAGCGTGGTGATTGGGCCTTTGGATACATAAGTTGATTCTTTCCTATTTATTGCCAATTTTTCAGCATCAGAAGAGCTGACAATTGCTGGAATGACCTTTACAACTTTTGATCTTGGTGGGCATGAGCAAGGTAAGAGACATAGTGGAAGCATGGTCTTGGCTTATGATTTATTCTGGGCCCTCAAAGCTTGTGTCCTTTCTACCTTCTACATTGAATTTAGGATTGGGATCTTACTTAATGAGGCTGTTTTATTCATTTAGGGTTTTTTTTCTTTTTCTTTTTTCTTTTTTTTTTTTTTTTTTTGACAGGCAGAGTGGACAGTGAGAGAGAGAGAGAGAGAAACAAAGAGAAAGGTCTTCCTTTGCTGTTGGTTCACTCTCCAATGACCGCCGTGGCCAGTGCGCTGCGGCCGGTGTTCCATGCTAATCCGAAGCCAGGAGCCAGGTGCTTCTCCTGGTCTCCCATGGGGTGCAGGGCCCAAGCACTTGGGCCATCCTCCACTGCCCTCCCTGGCCATAGCAGAGAGCTGGCCTGGAAGAGGGGCAACCGGGACAGAATCTGGTGCCCTGACCGGAACTAGAACCCAGTGTGCCAGCGCCACAAGGCGGAGGATTAGCCTATTGAGCAACGGTGCCGGCCTCATTTAGTATTTTTAAGTGATTTAAGATATAATTTGTAAATAGTGCAGAGACTTCCACTCAGCCCTTTTGTGGAGATTTATTAGTCTCCCTTTCTGTAATACATATGAAAACATGTCAAAAGATTCATGGAAAATAGAAGTAAAAGATAAGTTTATGTTGGTGCAAAAGCCGTGCATGTGAGAGTGTCTTGAAAACTTCATGGAAAATATGTATTATGAAAATACTATGTGTGGATTTCAACATTTGTTGCACAAAAATAACCTCTTTATTCCATTTCCATGAACTTTTTGAAATACCTTCATTAATATTGATTTTCTTCTGAACCATTTGAGTACCTCATATGCCTTTGCTCCTTAATACATATTTCTTAACAAAAATATTCCCTTATATAATCATACTAGTTTTCCCATCTATGATGTTCTATTTTTATATACTCTGTCATGTGTATTCCTTTTTGTCAGTTGTCCCAATAATCTCTCTCTCCTTTTTTTTTTTTTTTTTTTTTTTTTTAATTTATTTGAAAGGCAGTGTTACAGAGAAAGGAAGAGAGACAGAAAGAGATCTTCCATTCTCTAGTTCATTTCCCAAATGGCCACAACAGCCAGGCCGAAGCCAGGAGCCCAGAGCTTCTTCCAGGACTCTCTCATGGGTACAGGGGCCTGAGAACTTTGGCTGTCTTCTACTTTCCCAGGCCCGTTAGCAGGGACCTGGATTAGAAGTGGAACAGACAATTTTCAAACTGGCACCCAGGTGGGATGCTGGCATCTCAGGCAAAGGCTTAACCTGTTCTGCCACAGCATCAGCCTTTCCTTTTTTAAAAAAGATGTATTTGAAAGGCCGAGTTGCAGAGAAGAGAGGAAGAGACAGAGAGATCTTCTATCCACTGGGGTTTAGATGGTCCTGATGGCTGGGGCTGGTCCAGGCCAAAGCCAGGAACCTGGAGCTCCATCTAAGTCTCCCACATGGGTGCAGGGGCCCAAGTATTCGGGCCATCCTCTGTTGCCTTCCCAGATGCATTAGCAAGAAGCTAGATCTGAAGTCGGGGGGAACTCAAACCAGCCCTTATATGGGATGCAGGCATTGCAGGCAGCAGCTTAACCTGCTGTGCGACAGTGTCAACCCCTAATAATCTTGTGTAAAAGCGTTTTTTCCTCTTGAACAGGTACAGTAGGGCATCATGTATTATATTTAGTTAGCAAGTCTCTACTCAAAGTTGTGTGAGTATGTAGGACGTTAGCTTCTTTGTAAGTTCAAACTTGTCAAAAAGTTGCAGAAATAACAGTGACTAAGTAGAACCACTCTGATCTGCATTGATATTTTGTATACTCTCGACCCCCCTGGGATGGTTGGTAGGTTTTCTTCCAGCTTTTTGCCCTCTTCCCTCAGACTGTGTCTGTTTGGTTCCTGGTTCCTCTCAGGTGTCTTTTATGTATCTTAGCGATACACGCTGGGCATCTTTAGCTGATGGACACTCAGTTAACATTTGGCAAGACTAAGCACCGGGTGTGACTCTTCAGATGTGGGCGTGATCTGGGAAGATGGGGCAAGAAGCTCGAGATTCTGTCAGATTCACTTTTTATTAAATTGAGTTGAGAAGACTTTTAGAACATTTTACTAGGTTGAATCTAAGTTTTTTAAAAAGTATGGTTAAGAAAAAATAATATTGTAATTTCTAGTCAGTGAGCACAATAATTTTATAGTTGGTAATTTCATTAATGTAATTGCATTGATTTTATTCAATTGGTTTTATATCCTGAAAATCTTATATGCAGTATAATCACAATTGCATAAAATACCTGCACAGAGAAAGATGGGAAGAAAATAGCAGAAACATTGACAGGGAGGAGTTTGATGGAGGGTTATAAATTATCTTGTTTCCTTTTTTCTATCATGAGCTTGTATGTAGGAATGGGTATGTGGTATCTTCTGCAGTTTCTTCCAAAAAAGTTGTGTAACAGCTTGCAAATTTGAATTCAGAGCCAGGTAAGACTGAACTGGTCTGTCTGGACAGTGCTGAAGGAATAGGTACCACCTGGGAATTATAGATTGTTTGTGATAATTTAGCTTACAGGTGTGTAATAGAAGGGAAGTGTATTTATGTATATAGTTTTACTTCTTTTAAGGAAAATTACTCAACAGTTTTTATTGTAACGTGGCCACTGTTTTACAGAAGTGACTGAAACAATGTCTATCTGTGGATTTCATTTTATTTTTGTAACTTAAAAATAACTTAAAAATTTTATCTATAAAAGCAGTGTAGGCTTAATACTCAAACAAACGTAGTCAGTGTAGAAATAGGGAAACTGAAAGTTCCTCCCACCCTCCCTCCCCACCTCACTCTTTAGAAGTTCACGTTATTCACTGACGTGGAGGTGCTTCTAACTCATTCCACTGCAAGGACTAGGGATGAAGGGCTTGGAAATCATGGTACAATTAAAGCGCTGCTTTCCAATCTTTACCATTCTGTGTCACAAACAGATGGAAGTAACGTTTATAGGGCAGGTTAGGCCCCTGGGTGGCCCAGTCCCCCCAGGGCTGAGCAGATCCATGGGTCAGCACACTCACACTAGTGGTTTAGGAATAACTTGGAACTAATGTTATATGCAGAAATAGTTAACGTTCTGATATTTTAACTCAGAGGTTGCAAACTGAATTAGCTCCAGAGGTCAAATAGGTCATTTAAGTAAGTGGACTCCAAGACAGTGAAGAGTAACGGCAATTTTGGCAAACTGAAGAGTTCAGACGTTATCTGAAGGAGAAGCCACAATTCAGTTCCAGCTGATTATTGGCATGTGGATGGGTAGCTGTAGAATTGCCCAGAGTTGTTATTTCAAGGAAGAAAGACAAATTCTGAATTTACAAAAACCAGGTTTAGGTTCATGGACCCATCAGTTTGCTTCCTCTGCTCTGACTTAATACTGGCCAGGACTTAGAGAATCCATAAGGAAGTATTGCTACTGAAACCTGGTCCAGATTTGTCCATTTCACAGGTTCTTAACTTATTAATTTTCAGTATATATTTATATGTTTTATTGATGCATTCACTAACTTTGTCTTCTAGCACGCCGGGTTTGGAAAAATTACCTTCCTGCAATTAATGGGATTGTCTTTCTGGTGGACTGTGCAGATCATTCTCGCCTCATGGAATCCAAAGTTGAGCTTAATGTATGTTTGTATTTTCTTTACTACCTCTGTTTCTTTTAACTACTTGGCTCAGTAGTGCCAGTACTTAATCAATCATTGGAGTGCACATTTGGCGAGAGTCGTAGTTGCAGGAAAAAAATGTTTTAAAATCTAAGATACTGCTTTTCAGTGTCTGAGGAAACTCGGCTTAAACTGTATAAATTAACATATGGTTTAGATCAAAGGGCTCCTGTCTGGCTCAGCACATAGTAAACAGTGTTCCCTTCTGGGTATCATGTCTCGGCACCCTTTTTATGGCTGGCATCAGGAAACCCTAACAGAGATAGTAGAATCTGTTGAGTCTGTGACTCTGCATTCGCAGGTTGCGCCTCCCCACCCTCCTGCTGATGAGTGTGCTGGACGCTGACAGTCTGTTCAAGTCTGTGGCCCAGGTCTCAGCATCCTGAGACACTGTCAAGTACTCACTCCAGGCTGCACCTTTGTCAACATTGCCTTTTCTTGGCTCGATGATTTCTGTAATGTTGCTTCTGTTAGTCCTGCTCCTTCACCCTGTACTTCTCTTTGATGAATTGTAACCCTGCATTCTCGTTACTGGCAGTTGGAAGCTGTCTCAGATTTATTTATAAGCATGTTTCTCAAGTGTATAGCTCTGGTCTCATGTAGAATTGCCTATAGCGAAGTCCTCCCCTTAGCTGACCCCTTGGCACTCGCCATTCTCATTCTAGAAACTCCCCTTTGCACTCTTGGTTGTGGTGCTCTCTCTGAGGTGCTTAGCCCTGAAGTACTGGTCTTCCCAAGGGTCTATTCTTTCTTTCTGGCTAGTCCCACCTATTCCAGTTCCTTCCTCTGCTGCCCAGATGTCAAAGATTTCCAAATGGATTTCTCCCATCTAGACCTCTGCATAATGCTGCCCACTAGACAACCCACGCACTGATTCTGTTTTCCAGAATGGAACTGTTCATCTTACCCCACCACCTGCCTGGACGCATAGTCCAGAAACCTGTGGATTGTTGTCGTTTCATGACCGTTGCCATGCACTGAAGTGCTAGAAGTGACTTGCTCAGACTTGTCATTGCTCTGCTTAGTATCTTTGGATAGTTCTCTGGCACAGGCAGGATACAGCTCACAGGTCTCTTATGTGGCACAGAAGACCTTCTCACGATCCTCCCTATTTCTCCAGCATCCTTTCTCTTTCCTGCCTACTTGAACTATATTCTAAACCTAGAGAACAACGTGTGTGTTTTTTCTTGAACAGGCACAAGTAGCCATTCCCTGCCCGGCTTCCTCAGCCGCTCTCCCCAGCACACTGTAAAATGTCCCTTCAGGGAAGCCAGGGTTCAGATGTGACCACCTCTGAGCAGCTTTCCCTGACCTCTCACACTGCATCACCAGTGTCTATTGTATTTGCTGATGTTCTTATAGGTCTCTCCTACCAGACCTGAGCTTCCATGGTAGGAACCTTGTCTTATTTTTTTGTGAAGTCGCTGCACCTGGCAAAACATTGGGTACAGAGTAGGCACACTGTCACTGCTTAATGAATGACATCCTTGCTCTTGTTTTTCTCTCATGTTTCCTGGCATTCAAGGTGGTCACAGCACCTTTCCCTTTTATCTCTTCAACACTGCTTTCCCGTGGGTGAGAATTGGAGGGCCAGACTCGAGATCTGTGTCAGCTGTGATTTCTGTCGGTCTCCTGTGTGTTCATTCAGCGCTGCTGCGCTAGGCTAGCTCATCATCTCTCACAGGAGTGCCACAGGTGGGCACTGCGTGTGAGTTCATGGTGCTGAGGTGTAGGTTTTACTCACTGCGGTGTTAGAACCCATTGCAGCTGACCTCTCCGGTGGGTGCCATGATGTGGGCCGTCCCTTCCTGCCCCCCATTTCCTCGGGCTGATGCCAGTACAGATGCTTCATTGCAGCCGGCACTGCTCCTTGTGGCTGCTGCCTTCACACCTGACTGCAGAGCCAGGGCTTATGTTATGTTCTTCCTCCTCCTTCCCGCATATCCAAATCCTGCTCTGGAGACCCACTTTAGGTTCCATAGTTTTGCTGAGACTTTCCTCAAGCCCCAAATCACCATTGTATTTCTTTGAACTTACTTTAGTAGTAATATTCTGTCCTCACTCATCGCGACAGTCATCCATGGTGCTGTTTTCCTTCCAAGCTTTGTGAACACAAGTGTGAACCTAAGAGGGAGGGTTACTTGACCACAGGGATGGGTCTTACCCTTTGTTTCCTATCTCAGTGCCTGAGGCAGTGTTCTGTGTGTGTGTAGGGCAGTCAGTAAACCTTGGAGGTTCCTGCAGTCATCTTTGAGGGTCTGCAGCCAGAGCACTCTTCTAGGACCCTGCTGACTGTTCTGAGAGAGGTTGTGGCTGAGTAGTTCTGTTGCCTAGGAAACAGACAGCCTTCAGCTGTGACTGTTTTGAGGCAGGTAGGGACTGTTTACCGAATGCTACAGGTGTGTTACATGGTGTCAGAGATAAACCTTTAATCAGATGTGAAGATGCTCTTATTTCTACCTTTCATTTCATGCCTTATAAGGCCTGAAGCTGCTGGCTTTCCTTGTTGATAGACTTCCGAGGTTTCACTTTGCTTTTTATTTTATCTTGGCTTTAGGCTTTAATGACTGATGAAACAATATCCAATGTGCCAATCCTTATCCTGGGCAACAAAATTGACAGAACAGATGCTATCAGTGAAGAAAAGCTCCGTGAGATATTTGGCCTTTACGGACAGACCACTGGGAAGGTAAGAGGAAGATCTTGAGGAGACACGTGGGTGCTGTCCACAGCGTTAAAGCACTGCTGGTTTGCTATCTTTTATTACTTTTTTAAAGGTTTGTTTATTACAGAAACAGGGAGGGAGGAGGGTTATTTTCCATCTGCCAGTTCACTCCCCCAAATAACTGCAATGGCTCAGTCTGGGAGCCAGACACTCCATCCCGGTTTCCCACATGGATGGCAAGGTCCCGAGCACTTGGGCCGCCTTCTGCTGCCTTCCCAGACACATTAGCAGGGAGTTGGAGTGGAAGCAGAGCAGTGGGACTTGAACTAGTGCTGACAATGGGGTGCTGGCATCACAGGCAGCTGCTCAACCCACAGCACCACAAAATGCTGGCTCCCATGTTGCCATCTTGATTCTCTGCTTTCAGAAGTTTAAACAGGCCTAGGATTTATTTTGTTGTGGGTATTTTTGTGACCTTGCTGAAGGCAGGGGCATGCTGTTTAACCATTTTCTCATATTTAACTCCTTCAGTATTTGAGGAGTTGGTAGAAAAGGCAAAGTCTCTCTTTAGAGGGTTTTCTGAGTATCTGGGAAATCTTTTTTTTAATGGAGCCACTTTTTTAAAAAAAGATTTATTTATTTATTTGAGAGGTAGAGTTATAGACAGAGAGAGAGAAGGACAGAGAGGTCTTCCATCTGCTGGTTCACTCCCCAGATGGCCCTAACAGCTGGAGTTGGGACGAAATGAAGCCAGGAGTTTCTTTTGGGTCTCCCACAGGGGTGCAGGGGCCCAAGCACTTGGCCATTTTCCACTGCCTTTCCAGGCCATAGCAGAGAGCTGGATCAAAAGAGGAGTAGCTGGGACTTGAACCAGTGCCATATGGGATGCTGGTACTTCAGGTGGAGACTTAATCTGCTATGTCACAGTGCCAGCCCCGAGAAAGCTTTTTGAAGGAGCCATTAGCCCAGATCAGTTTTATTCTGGACAGGAGAGGTCAGATTATAGAGGAGAGTAATCATTCATATCACTGTTCAAGCACTGAAATTAAACCATTTTTTATACTTAGTGCTTCTTGCTGAGAGAAGTAGGACTGTTACCCCATTCCACAGATGAGGAGCAGAGTGATTTGTTTGGGTCTACACAGTACGCCAGCGATGTGGGTTTATGGTTCCTCCTGTTGAAAGAGGAAAACAGGCTTGTGAGAGAGGAAGTCTAGACCAGATCCAGTTCCACAGGAATCCTTTCAACTTTTCAGCTTGGGGTTTTGGCATATTCAGTGAAATCTTCCTTTTCTGTGATCTTTGATAACTCTCACTTTTTTACCTAGTTCCTCAGTCTTGTCTCTTCTTGGTTACCTGATCTTTTTTAGAAATGCTTCCCATAGTTCATTTAGTTTCCCCTCTTCTGTCTGAGTGTTAGGACACATGACTTTTAATTTCCTTGGGATAGCCTATTAGTATTTCTGGGTGCTATGTTAGTGACTCTGTCCTTTCTAAACAGTCCCAGACCTCTTCAGTCCATCAGGGAGGTACTGACTTTGCAGATGAATGTACTCTGGAGAGATTGACAGACACACGGGGTAGGAATGTGCTGCCTGTTCTACCCCGAGAGCACGAAGCTCTGGGAGGTCTCGTGGGGCCTGACCACATTCCTGTAATGAATAGCTACTTAGATTGGCTTTTAAGAGTAGGGAAACGGTGGCGATGATGGCCTCCTCAGGCTTTCTTCCCTGGAGATAGTAACAGGCCTTTCTTGTTTTGCCTGCTTTAGGGGAACGTGACCCTGAAGGAACTGAACGCCCGCCCCATGGAAGTGTTCATGTGCAGCGTGCTCAAGAGGCAAGGCTACGGCGAGGGTTTCCGCTGGCTCTCCCAGTATATTGACTGATGTTTGGACAGTGAAAATAAACACGTTTTACTTCTCTGGACTGATCCTATTCACAGCTTCCTCGGGAACTTTTCTAATAAATCAAGGAAAGCTCTCCAGCCATGTCTGGTGTTGAGAAGCCACGAGTCTGTCAGCTCTCATCGCCCAGTGGTGACATGTGCTCTTCTCCGCACTGTCGGGAGGTGACGCTGCCCACGCACTGGTGCAGGTCGGAATCCTGGGGAGTGAAGCTGTGTGCCATCCGGGGCACCGGAAAGAAAAACACGTCTCACCACTGTGGTGCATTTCGAGTGAAAGTGATTCTATTTTTTAAAGAAAGTGTTGTTATTGTAATTGGTCTCCCTCCTAACTATTTTGAGTTCACAATTTTCTTGGTCCAGAGTTTTCTATTTTTTTTTTTTAACTAGTAAATGGCATTTAGATACTTCATTCAATTATGAACCAATACAGTTAGAGGCCAGAGCTCAGTTGGGTGGCCCCACTCCTGCTGAGTTGGCAGGCTGCTGAGAGACACTCCCCTGAGCTCCCCGGCTCTATAACTGCCTTGTAGCCAGAGGCGTCACCTTGTGCATGGAGAGTGGAAAAGGGGGGAACCCTGGCCTCGCAGTCGTGGCAGGCTTCACTGTGGAAAGCTAGGGGTGTCCCTCACCCCGGGGATAGACATTGTTCACTGTGGAGAGTGCATTGCAGAGTGGGTTGTACTATTCTACTTACAAGGTTACAGATGTCAGCCGTCTTTGCTTTTTTACCATTGTGAAATTTCATTTCTCTGCATAGCATCTTTTCATTATCAGTTATAAAGTGACTTAGCCTCATTTCAGAGTTGAGAACATCTCACGTGGTCATGTACTGCAGGTGTGTCTCAGCTACTTTTGCACAGATTCTGGGGGAAATTTTTCTGAACAGAATGACAAAGTGAATAGCTAAAGAGGTCTTAATTCTGTGAGTTGAGGACTTCAAACTCTGGTCTTACAGTACTTGTTTGAATCCAGGGCAGATTTACTCAGTGGGCTTTAAAATTTCCTCTTGCAGAATTTGGTCCCTTTATGCACGAGCTCTTTTGCTTACATCTTTTCTTCTTACCAGTTATTTTTATTTTTTGGTGTTTGTTTAAAGGTCAGTATCTAGCTTTTCCAGATTTGTTAGTTTGGAATGAAACTACCTTTCTCACGTCACAAAATCAGCGGGGACAACACTAACCAGGGGCCCTGTGGGCTGCTCCTCCGCAGGCAGCCTCGTGTATCAGTGAGCACCCCGGACACAGACGTCAGCATCCCCCGAGTGGGATGAGGGCTGTTTGCATAGCGTTCCATTTTCTCAGTGCCACGCGTGCAGCTGGGTGGGTGTTCATGATCTTAACCTGTGTTCTGCCCTTGCAGTAGAAGGGGGAGGGACAGGAGGTGGGCTCAGGAGCGAGGGCGCCTGTGTGCATTTTTCCTTTAATAAAAGAGTCGAGGTACTTCTTGTGATGGTGGTGCTTATTTGCAAAGGACTGAACTAAATTCTGTGGATTCTTCCTAGTGTGAGGGCAGGGAGGGTGCGGATAGCATATTTCTGGGTGAGAGGGTAGCGTTCCGTAGTTGGATGTCCTGTTCTGTATCCTCAGCACTGACCTGCAGGGAAAGCCTGCTGTCACTGCCGGGGCCCAGTGCGGAGGCTTGGGGGAGTCAGGCTCAGAAGTGCATGTGTTTCGTTGGTTCCCAGACATTGCTGGATTAGGACACCGTTGTTGGTTTGGAAAGGGGTTAAAGCCTTAAGTGAACAAAAACAACTAAGGGTGAATGAACTAGGCGGTAACTTGTGAACTTTTGATTTCCTTTAGCTAAAGGTTACCTGTACTTCTCAACTCAGAGACATGGGAAGTAGGATTGCTTCAGTGTTAGTTTTCTTGTTTTTATTTTTTCTTGTTTTCCCCCAATCACTTTGTAGCAAGCCAGAGAACCATGGAAGTCAGCTCTTTGTGAAAGTGGTTTATCTTGGCCACTGGAGAAAGCGGAGATGGCAAAGCCAAGTAGATGTCCAGTCTGTTTCTCGCCCCACAGAACAGCATTCGTGTAATAAGATAACTGAAAACAGGATCAGAGCCTTGTGCGGGAACTCCCGGGATCGAGACTTTTCATTCTGTTTCATCAGAGTGTTTCTATGTCCTGTTTCAGGGAAAGTAAAACAGTCATTTACAAAAGAAAGTCAATCTGTATCCTTAACATTTTAATAAAAAGTTAAAACAAACTTCCTGTTTCTTTGGTTTGTTGAGCCTGAACATACCAGGTCATCAGTTTGGGGAGGGAAAATCGGAGTTCTTCCGCACATATGGGGAGAAACATTCGGGGGTGTCAGACACTTGACATCCGCGACCAGGAATAAAAACAAAAGATGGGCCATTGGAGGCACCAAGTGTAGGGCCACGTGAGCGCTCTGGAGCACGCCGTGGACAGGGGGCCGGAGCTGGAGCAGTCTTGTATTAGTGTGCTAGCATGGGCTGAGCCTCAGTTTTACAAAAAGCTGGAGAGAATCAGTTGAATGCTGCATTTGGTGAACTAGGGGAAGGAGTCTGCTTGTGTGTGTGTGTGTGTGTTATTAGGCTTGTAGGAAGCTCTGTTGTCAAAACCTCCAAGGGAGATAACAAAACTCACGACTGGGACACAGAATGGCAAACCAAAGGCAGTCGGGTCTTTTCAACAGGCATTGAGCTCTCAGAGGCTGTCCTGTGAAAGGATGCTGTGGGCTCTGCGGGCAGAGGCGTTTGTCTGCTTGAGGTAGAGTGAACATGTACACAAGGGGTCTCGACTTGACTGTTGCTGGCTGTGACTGGGGGCTTCTGTGCTGTAGTCTGACCTCAGCACAGCAAAACCTGACGCCCAGCAGGTGTGCACGCTTGAAGGGACTTCGGTCTTGATTGCGAGGAAGTAGGGCAGTTAAAACCAAAAGAAGACAGTGCCTGTCCCTGGAAGGCGCTCGTGCTGCCATGGATCGCCATTGCTCTTTCTCAGGTGGGTGTCGCCAGGAGCACCAGGATCAGCATCCTGCCTCCTGGGATGCACCAAAGTCGCCAAGTGCCGGGCTGATGGTGGCCGCCGTGGGGGCATCGTGAAGCCCCACACATCACAGAGACACATCATGTCTGTCTACTCAAAGGGTACTTGCTGGGAAAAGTAGGCAAGTTTTAAGTTGTCCTAGATGACGGATGCGAACTATGGCTCGTGGGCTGACTCTAACCCCGTTGCCTGTGTTTGCGTGGCCTTGTGACGTGAGAAAGGTTTTTACATTATTAAAAAGTTGGAGAACATTAAGAGTACTTACAATTTTTTATGACTCATGAAAGTGACATGAAATTCACCTTTCAGTGTAAGATTTTATTCTATTTTATTGCCTTTAGCTTTTGTGCGCTACAGCTGCAGGGTTGGGCTTGGAGACAGCTTGCATGGCCCACAGAACTGGCACCATCAACATTTTGGCCTTGTGTAGAATCCTCAGGGGTGGTGCTGAACGTCATTGTGTGAAACATGCGTATTGCAAAATTCAGGGCTGTTCAGGTTTCTAACGGGAGCCGCCTCCGGCCATTTGGTTTAGAACAGCAAATGCGTTTTCCATGAAATTCGGCTTGGCGAGGGAGGTTACTTTTGTGAGATCTATGACACCTAGTGGACTGCTGTTGAGATTACGTTCAAAATTCCACAATTTCCTTAGCCGGGATCAGAGGCTGAAGGTCCTGTCACCACCAGGGCCAGTCCAGCCACGTCAGCGCTCGTTTCTGTTCTTTCCCGCAAACGGGAGACACCGTGCGCAGGGAGGGACCCGCCCACCCGCCTTTCTCGCGGTGACGCCCGTCACTCTCCCAGAGCTCGTCCCGCGGGGACAGCGGCTCCCACGGATTGGATGGGCCCGAAGAGGGCGGGGAAAGCAGGGATCTCACCCGCAGCCAATCGGCTCGGGCCGGCTAGGGCTGAGCCAATCCGGCTCGACGAGGAAGACGCGAGTGCGGCGCTGCGAGGCTTTCAGCGGGCCGGGCCGGGGTCCCGGGTGTTCGGTCCCCCGAGGCCATGGGGCGGCAGTGGGGACTCGCCATGAGAGCAGCCGAGCAGGCGGGCTGCGTGGTGAGCGCCTCCCGGGCCAAGCAGCCCGAGGCGGGATCGTGGAGCTGCAGCGGGGTGATCCTGAGCCGCAACCCGGGCCTGGTGCTGTGCCATGGGGGCATCTTCCTGCCTTTCCTTCGGGCTGGCAGTGAGGCCTTGGCCGCCGCCGAAGCCGTCTTCCTGCCCGGCGACAGCTGCGGCGACGACCTGCGCCTGCACGTGCAGTGGGCGCCAACGGCCGCGGATTCCAACGGCCGCGCCGACGAGGGCCGCCCGGGGCTGTGCACGCCGCAGTGCGCCGGCCTGGAGCCCAGCCCGCCAGCCCCGCTCCGCGGCCGGCCCCTGCAGTGCCCGCGCCCCGCCGAGCTGCTGCTGCTGCTGAGCTGCCCGGCCTTCCGGGCCCATTTCGAGCGCCTCTTCGGGGACGCGGAGGGCGAGCAGTGGCGCTTCGCGAGCGTGGCGCCGGACGACGAGGGCTCGGAAGACGACGAGGAGGATCAGCTGCGGGCGCTGAGCTGGTTCGCGCTGCTGCGCGTGCAGCCGGGCCCCGGGGCGGCGGAGGAGCGTGGGCCGGCCGTGGCCGTGGCGTCCCCGGGGGCGGTGCCCAAAGGCGCGCCGCTGCTGGCCTGCGGCTCGCCGTTCGGAGCCTTCTGTCCCGACATCTTTCTCAACACCCTGAGCCGCGGCGTGCTTAGCAACGCGGCCGGACCGCTGCTGCTCACCGACGCGCGCTGCCTCCCGGGCAGCGAGGGCGGCGGCGTGTTCGTGGCGCGGCCGGCGGGGACTCTAGTGGCGCTGGTGGCGGCGCCGCTGTGCTGGAAGGCCCGCGAGTGGGTGGGCCTCACGCTGCTCTGCGCCGCCGCCCCGCTCATCCGCGCCGCCCGCGCCGCGCTGGGCCGCCTGCGCCCCGGCGAGGCCGCCCTGGCCGCCTTCCTGCCGCCGGAGCTGGGCACCCCGCGCGCCCTGCCCTTCCGAAGTCCCGAGCCGTCGTGGGCAGCCGCGGCCGTGCTGGTGGAGTGCGGCGCCGTGTGGGGTTCCGGAGTGGCCGTGGCACCCCGCCTGGTGCTGACCTGCCGGCACGTAGCCCCTCGGGAGGCTTCCAGGGTCCTGGTGCGCTGTGATGCTCCCAAGTAAGGCCCCGCAAGGCGCAAGGCGCGCCGGTACATGGGTGGACTCCCGGGACCCTCCGCGGGAGCCCTGTGAAGCCGAGGGGAGCTTGGGCAGGACGCCGGGTTTATAGCACCCAGGCCTGGCCTTGCTGAGCCCGTCATAATCAGTGTCTTTGTGGCAGCTGCCGGGGCAACCGCAGGTGGCGCTGGAAACTCAATACACCTGCAGCAGGCTGAGTGTTGTCGGTGGCTGTGTATGGCTGGCAGGTGATGTAGAAGAAAGTTTTCCCCAGTCCTGATCGCAGGATGGGCGCCAGGCAGCAAGCTGGATCGTGCCCAGTGGTGGGCTAGGACTGGCCGCAGTCACAGTCACTGTCCAACTGCCTGCCAGGAAGGGCACCTCTGCCCCCCTCCTTGCCCCAGGCCCCGCCATGGGGGCAGCAGCTCTATCTGTCTTGGCTTGGTTTTCTAGTATATGTTCTGCTGCTTCTGTGGCTCCAGGTGCCCAGCTCAGGGGAGCCCACAGGGGCATAGCCCCTTGGTGCTGGTGCGCCTCTAGTGAATCGCTGAGGTTGGCCTGGCGCGGTGAGCCCAGCCCACAGTGTCCTCACCCAGTTCCTGCTCTCGGCCTGCAGGGCAGCAGTAAATGATGGGGGAGACTGATATGGATTTCCTCGGGGTGTGAGCCCCAGGGCCTCGCTGCCTTTTGCTACTAGGGAAACTCCCGGGCTTGCTGGAAGCTACCCTCGCAGACTGCGTGGTAGGACAGTCCTGTGTCCTTTTGGGCAAGCCACTTACTGTATCCAAGCGGCCTCCCTGTGCGTTGACACAGGGTCTGGAGCAGAGACTGGTGCTTGTGTGCTGGCACGTGGGCGCAGAGCCCCCCACCCCCCACCCAGGGGAGGAAGCACCCTGGCCTGTGCCCCTACCCTTTGCTCTGTAGCCTTGGGAAGTTACTGAACCTCTCAGGGGCTCAGCTGTGATATCTCACAGAGGTAAGACCAGTACCTGACTTGTAGGGTTGTGAACGTGAGAATGCCTGTGTGGCGCACTGCCAGGTGTCCAGGTCGCTTTGCAAGCGTCTGAGCCCCACAGAGTGGCTAGGAGCTGCGTCCACAGCGTCCTGGCTGGCCGGCTTCAGAGCTGATGCCAGGTCTTCCGCGACTGCTGTCGTCCCTCTCGTCTCCTAGGTTCCCCCAGAGCCAAGGGGTCAGAAAGCTAAGCCTGTCGTTTGTCTCCCTCACTCCCAGGGCTGTGGCAGTCTGGGGGCGTGTGCTGTTTGCCACCCAGGAGACCTCTCCCTATGACGTAGCAGTGGTGAGCCTGGAGGAGGCCCTGGACGGCATCGCCATGCCTGTACCCGCCGAGCGCTTCAGCGAAGGTACAGACAGATGAAGGGCCCCACCGGGGGCCGGGCCTCTGACCATGCCGGACCAGGGGCAGCTCGCTTCCACCCCGCTGCTGAATCAGTGACTCAGGGTGGCATGGGCGGGCGTCCCCACGGTGTTTCCCCTTTCCCCAGGACCTGCAGCCATGTGTGGTCAGGGAGGTGGGCTTGGGGAGCCAACACTTGAGGTGGTCAGAGGGGTGGGTGACCTGTTTGTGGCTCCAGTGGTGTGGTTTGGGCAGAAGACTGTGATTCAGCCACGTATGTAGCAGACACCCAGACGGTGGCGGCCGTGTGACGTGGTGATGGAGGATACAGGTGCGTGGACTGGCATCTGTCCTCTGCCACTGGTGACCTTGGGCAGACTACTGAAGCCTTCTCTGCCTCCACTTCCACATCTCTGAAATGGGGCTGGTGTGCCCTCGTCCTGGCCCTGTGAGGCCTGGGGGATGTGTTGCCTGTAAGCACGTGGCCCCAGGCCCTGTCCTGCAGGGTCAGCGCACCTGGGAAAGGAAGGTGCCTGCATCGTCAAGCCCACCAGGGATGTCATAGTTCCAGGAGATGGGTGCTAATTCCATGGGGACCCCCAGTGTCAGCCAGTGTAGCCAGGGCACAAGACTGGGCACAGCCTCCCAGAGGAGCAGTTGACCAGACGTGGTGCCAGGAGCTCAGTCGCTTCCTGGCCTTCTGTGGCCAGCAGTGGGGGGACCTGGGAGAGGCTTTCTGGAGGTGAGGGTGGCGTGGGTGGGCACGGGCGTGTGCCTCCTGCCAGGACAGAGGAGGCCCCAGCTTCCCCATCCCCCCTCTCTCCCCGGCAGGCGAGGCTGTCAGTGTGGTGGCCTACGGCGTCTTTGGCCAGGCTTGCGGGCCCTCGGTGACCTCGGGGATCCTGTCGGCTGTGGTGCAAGTGGATGACACACCGGTGATGCTGCAGACCACGTGTGCCGTGCATGGCGGCTCCAGCGGGGGACCTCTGTTCTCCCCGCGCTCAGGGCGACTCCTGGGTAAGGAGTTCCTTGGCCCTCCCCTGGGGGATGCTCCCTGTCCAACCCTGTCTTAGGCCCAGAGTTTGCTGGTCCTAGTCCCAGGCTGTCCAGCTGCTGAGCCGGGAGGGTCGGGATCTGGGCTCTGGGCTCTGGCCCTCTGCCTGATCCACGGTGGAACCGCGGTCTCGTTTGACCTGTGAGGAAAGAGGGAGTGGAAGGGCGGGTCAGGGGTCAACCGGGGGAACACCACTCAGCCTCAGTGGACTGTGGCCGCCAAGGAATGCAGCTGACATCCTAACAGGCAGGAGTTCCAGACGTTCATGGGAAGTGGAATTAAAAGATTATTTGGTGTAAAAAATTACATTAAAAAGATTTATCTGTTTATTTGAAAGAATTAAGTGAGAGGGAAAGACAGAGATCTTCGATCCACTGGTCCACTCCCTAGATGACCTCAAGAGCCAGGCCAAAGCCAGGGGCCAAGGGCTTCCTCTGGGTCTCCCACATGGGTGCAGGGGCCCAAGCACTTGGACCATTCTCCGTTGCTTTCTCAGATGCATTAGCAGGGAGCTGGATTGGAAGTGGAGCAGCTGGAACATGAACTGGCACCCATATGGGATGCTAATGTTGCAGGTGGTGGCTTCACCTGTTACACACTCAAAAATTTTTTTAAAGATTGATTTATTTATTTGAAAGGCAGAGTTGCAAAAAGGCAGAGTCAGAGAAAGAGAGAGAGAGAGGTCTTCCATCCACTGGTTCACTCCCAGATGGCTGCAATGGCCTGAGCTTAGCCGATCTGAAGCCAGGAGCCCAGGAGGTTCCTCCGGGTCTCCCACATGGGTGCAGGGGCCCAACGACTTGGGCCATCTTCTTCTCCTTTCTTTTTTAAGAAAACTTATTTGATAAATATAAATTTCAAAAGCACAACTTTTGAATTATAGCAGTTTTCCCCCCCCATAACCTCCCTCCCACCTGCAAACCATCCCATCTCCTATTCCCTTTCCCATCCCATTCTTCATTAAGATTCATTTTTAATTATATTTATATATAGAATATCAACTTAGTATATACCAAGTAAAGATTTCAACAGATTGCACCCGCACAGACACACAAAATATAAAGTACTGTTTGAAGACTAGTTTTACCATTAATTTGCATAGTACAACACATTAAGGACAGAGATCCTACATGGAGTAAGTGCACAGTGACTCTTGTTGTTGATTTAACAATTGACACTCTTATTTATGACATCAGTAATCACCCAAGGCTCTTGTCATGAGCTGCCAAGGCAATGGAAGCCTCTTGAGTTCACAAACTCCATCTTATTTAGACAAGGTCATAGTCAAAGTGGAAGTTCTCTCCTCCCTTCAGAGAAAGGTACCTCCTTCTTTGATGGTTGGGCCATCCTCTACTACTTTCCCAGGCCACAACAGAGAGTTGGATTGGAAGTAGAGCAGCCAGACCTTGAACCAGCACCTATATGGGATGCTGGCACTGCAGGTGGCAGCTTTACCTGCTGCACCATGGCGCAGGCCCCCACAAAAACATTTTGAAATCCATGCATCCAAGGGGTCTTCAGAATGTTGATGGAAAATAGGTATTATGAAAAATCTGGGGGCTGGCATTGTGGCACAGTGGGTTAACACCCTGGCCAGAAGCACCGGCATCCCTTATGGGCGCCGGTTTGAGACCTGGCTGCTCCACTTCCGATCTAGCTCTCTGCTATGTCCTGGGAAAGCAGTGGAGGATGTCCCAGGTCCTTGGGCCCCTGCACCCATGTGGGAGACTCAGAAGACGCTCCTGGCTCCTGGCTTCAGATCAGCCCAGCTCCAGCCATTGCAGCCATCTGAGGAGTGAACCATTGGGTGGAAGACCTCTCTCTCTCTCTCTCTCTCTCTCTCTCTGTAACTCTGAATTTCAAATAAATAAATCTTTAAAAGAAAAAAAATCTGCATGGATTCTGAGAACCTTGAAGTACCCTCGTATTGCACAGGAAGGTGCGGCCCTTTTTGTGTTCTCCTTGAGTGGGTTGCTGTATCTCCATGTACACAGATATCTGTGTGTGTAGAGATTAGAGCAATCCGAGTTCACACAGAAACCTTCAGCCCCTGTCCAGCACCGCAGGTTTGTGTTAGCCTTCGTCATTTATTTCTAAAATTTTTAAAAATCATTTTCTTTTTCTTTGAGAGAGGGACAGACAGATATCTTCTGTACCCTGTTCACTCCCCGAAGGCCTGCAACAGCCAATGCCAGGGGTCTGAGACTCCCTCTGGGTCTCCTGTATGGGGGTCAGGGACCCAAATACTCGAGCCATCATGTGCTGCTCCCCGGGGCGCGCGTGAGCAGGAAGCTGGGTGGAAAGTGGAGGAATGGGGCCTTGACCCCTTGACCCCGGCACTAAAGTGGGATGTGGAGACCCCAGGCAGCGACCACTGCTGCACCTGACGCCCACCCCAGCCCCCTGAGAAGGCCTTGAAGCAGTGACACCCACATTGCCATGAGTGCATCTAGAGCCCAGATGTTGGTTTCTAAATACCATTTTCTAATAAAAAGGAACTAAGAGCCTATTGGTTCTGAGCTTGGGGCAGGAAAATAAACAAAATAAGTTGGGAGCGTTTTGTGTCAGCCAGGATGTGCTGACAGTGGATCAGATGGGAGCATGGCAAGTGTTGACAGCTCTGGGAGACAGCCTGAGGGAGCTCCCATCGGAGCAACCCAAACAGCAAAACCCCTGGAGTACTGGGTTCTAACCCAAAGATCAAAGTGGAGATGAGCAAAGGACTTCCTACAGAACTCCGACTAACACACGCAGCAGGAAGTAGGGAGTCACTGCTGGGTGATCACAGCAGGTGGCACTTGCAGGACCCTGGGGGTCCCAGGAAGGGGCTGGTCCTCTTCCTCTCCCTGGTCCTGGCTCACATCCTCTGCCCTCGACCCTCACAGGCATCGTCGCCAGCAACACCCGAGACAACACCACGGGGGCCACCTACCCACACCTGAACTTCAGCATCCCCATCACGCTGCTCCAGCCTGCTCTGCAGCAGTACGGTGAGACCGGCGACCTGGGCGGCTTCCGGGAGCTGGACCACGCCGCCGAGCCCGTCAGGGTGGTGTGGCGGCTGCAGCGGCCCCTCGAGCCCCCACGCAGCAAGCTCTGAGGCCGCGTTGCCCTCTGGGGAGCAAAGCAGCCGTTTGTGCCGCAGGAAGTGAGGTGGTGACAGTGGGCTCTGGGCCGTGGAGCTGACTGGCCTGCCTCATGGGTCCCCGGCCAGGCAGCCTGTTGAGGGTCCATGGCTGAGCTCTCCCTCCTCCTGTCTCCGGCACGTGATGGAAGTGGTGTGACTTCCTCGCTGGGGGAGCCCTGTCCAACTGCACACAAGCTCCAGGCCTGAGGCGCAGGTGCTGACCGTAAGGCCGGCGGTGCCCTGGGTTTGTGTCTGCTCCGCAGGCAGCCACTGGCCGCCTGAAGCTGGGTTCCCGTCTGCCCCTGGGTCTGAGGCGGGGCTGACAGGGGGCTCGGGCTGCCTCAGGACACCTGAGCATGGAGGCCCTGCCCTGAAGACCAGAGAGGGGAAGGGTGGAAGCCAGAGCCCCCTGGCCCCCCAGACCCGGGAGGGTCAGCGCTGTGGCGCCTTCACTCTGACAGTGCCTTCGCCTCCTGGCTCACCAGCTGGGTCTCAGGGATCGTGGCTGGAACGTGTTTGGTTGGGCCTTTAGAATAAACACGTTCTGTTGGAGAAATTCTGTGTGTCCTTCAGATTCTGTTTTTCTTGCTTTCGAAAGCTGCTTTGGGACAGGCAAGCCTCAGGCGGAGACACAAGGGTGTCATCCGTGGGCAGGGCAGGGTCTCCCCGAGTCCTCTCCTGCCAGTTCAGTCCTGGAAGCTGGTTGTGCCGTCAGTGCTGTGTGGGACTTGCAGCTCCTGGGAGGCGGTGGTCTGGGCCTGGCAGCAGCAGCCAGGACGTGCAGAGGTCTGTGCTGGGACCCCGGGCGCGTGGTGGTTGGGGAGTTAAAGGTGAATAAGGCCAGACCAACCTGTGTGTCCAGGGCCCTGCAAGCAATGATCGTCCGAGGCAGGTGGAATGCCACTGGGGCGTAGCTGGGGTTGATTCTAAGTAGGGTGTGAGCCCTGGAGTATTGTTTTCCCAGCACCTAGCAAGTGCTACCCCTGGGTAACCAGCAGTCAGTCCTGTGATGGTGTGTGTTCTTGCCCTTACTGACTGGGAATGTGTCCAGAAGGCAAGGTTAGCCTGAAGTCGCATAGTAAGTTAGCAGCCGTGGGAGGCCATAGGTGAGGTCTGGCTTTGCTGGGAGGCTTTTTTCCCTGCATACACAGGTGGCACAGTGCCCAAGGCTTCATCCAGGTGACTTGGGCACTGAGCTGTAGAAAGGAGAGTTCAGCATTTCCCACGTGAACTGCAAACAGGAGGGGAGTCGCAGGCGAGAGCATCAGGAACTGGGGCAGGAAGCGTGGACCCACTTGCTGGTTGCGGGAGTGCTAAGCCGAGAGAAATTGGAAAGGAGCAAGGCCAAGGTCCCGGGACCAGCCAGGGTGGCCCTGATGAAGACGGCTAAGGCGGGACTGGTGGGTGCGGGAAGATCAAGTGACAACGTGGGAGCTGGAACTCGCTGGTTGTGGGGTGAAAGCAGAGAGAGCGGTCCGTTGGTGCCCAGCCTTCTGGCCGGGGTGGGGTGGGGCAGCTGACGAGTTTGGGTTGGGGCATGGCGTTTCCTGGAGGTGCTGGGACCTCAGGTGGAGAGGTCTGTAGCTGTTGGAGAAGTGGATGGACTAGGAAAGTGCAGAGAAAGACAACACCCACCCCGCCCCCGCCCTGTGGTCCAAGATGACAGAAGTGTGTGTCCTGCTCCTGCAAGTGCATAGTGATTGAGGGACCCAGGCTCCTTCCCCCTGTGGCTCTCGTCATTGTGTCTGGGGTCTCGGCCGCCTCTGCCAGGTTCTCTGTAACTTGCTGGTGGGTGGGATAAGAGAGAAAGGAGAAGGTATCCGTGCTGCTTGTTTTTTTTATTATTATATTATTATTATTTTAAAGATTTCTGTATTTATTTGATGGAGCGATGGAGATAGTGGGAGAGAGAAAGAGGTCTTCCATCTGCTGGTTCCTTCCCCAAGTGGAGGCAATGGCTGGGGCTGGGCCAGGCTGAAGCCAGGAGCCTGGAACTTCATCCAGGTCTCCCATGTGGGTGACAGGGGCCACCCACGTAGGAGATGATGCTGGAGCTGCTGGCCTCAGCCTGGGCCAGACCTGACTACTGCAGGCATTTGGGGAGGGAACCAATGGATATAAGATCTGTGTGTATGTGTGTGTGTCTCTCTCTCTCTCTCTCTCTCTCTCTCTCTCTCTCTTTCTGATACTCTGTTTTTCAAATAAATAAAGCACTCGGGCCATCATCTGCTGCCTTCCCAGGTGCATCCGCAGGGAGCTGGATTGAAAGATGAACAGCTGGAGCTTGCGCTGGCGCTTCAATACAGGATTCTGGCACGGCAGGTGGTGGCTTAGCCTGCTGTACCTCAATGCCAGCCCCCAAATTATTTTGCAGCCATTTCAGACTCACAGAGAAGTTACACGACTCTCCATACGCTCTTCACCCGGAGGCCCCTTCTAATTTCAGCAAGTGTCCCAATGGTGTTCTTTGTTCCAGAGAGATCAGGAGGTGTGCCTACTTGCCCTGTTCCGTCCTGGACTCTGGCTCAGATACAGGATGCCAGCGTCACAGGTGGCAGCTCAGTCCTGGCCCCAGTGCGGGGATCCTTGGAGACTGTAAATGTACTGTTCCTTATTCCACTCTCACCAAGTACGTCTAGCATCCATCGGTGTTTCCTGTCTGAATGACTGCACTGGTTGCCAGCGGCTGATTTTCCCTTTCCGTCGTTCTCCCTGCATGTATAAGGTGGCACTCCTCTGCAAACAGCATCGTCTCCACTTGTTTGTGTGTCATTCACTGGGTTACAGTCCGCTAGCATTTATTGTGCTGTTGTACTTGCTGTGTACCTGGCCAGTGGGGGTACATCGCCCCCTCATTCTTAGAGCGCTTCCTGTGCAACAAAATCGTCTCGGCTACCTTGTACCTGCGCTGGACTCTGCCATTTCTCCGGGGTTCTTGTCAGTGGAGATGGGTGTTTAGAAGCCACAGTCAAGGCCGTGGGTGCGATGGGTGTTTAGAAGCCACGGTCAAGGCCGTGGATGCGATGGGTGTTTAGAAGCCACGGTCAAGGCCGTGGGTGTGCTTGCTGTGCTGGGGTGCTGCTGCTGCCAGGCCCTCTCTGTGGGCAGACCGTCTGTATTTCTCTGTGTCCTATGCCAGGTGTTCACACCAGTAGTTCCAATTTGGATCCCATACCTTTTTGTCACCCCTCTTCTGTCAGAGAGGATCTGGTTCTCCTCAACACTTTTGCCTCTTTGCTCTGTACCCTGCACACAGCCGGTCTCCTGACCTCAAGGGGCTGCCCCAGCCAGCCTGCTCTGGCGCAGTTCCTGCCTGGGCCACCCCGCTGCCCGAGCTGCGCCTGTTCCTTCATTAGGACGAGGAAGGAAGCTGCAGCCCAGCACGAACACCTGTCACTCTTGCTCGCATTCCTCTGGCAAGAGCCTGGTCCCACCCAGAAGGGCAAGGTAGGGATGCAGTGCCTGGCGGGCGGATGCTTCTCAGCAAAGCCCCTGTCCACAGGGGAGATCGCTGCTCTTGGGACACAGCTGGCTGGCCCTTCTGTGCTGGCCTTGCTTCAGTGCTGCTTTCTGGCTAGCAGGGAGCATAGGCTCCCTCGTTTGACCTAAACAAGGTAGGGTTCATGTTCAGACACCCCCAGGCAGGCACCAGGCAGCTCCTTGACCCGGGGATGCTCCACAGGACATGAGGTACTGGTGATGACTCCACATCCACATCCTTATCTGCATCTCACCCCGTCTCCTAGCTGTGGCTTGCATTTGGCCATGCAGATCTTTCTCACCTTCCTCTCCATGACCTTTAGTGTCTGGCTGTCCTTATCACATGGCCCATAGTCAGATTTCCTACCTAAGTGCCCGAGAGAACAAAGAGCGTGTTGGACCACTCATCTCACGCCTTGCCGCCTCTCTGCATCCCAGGGTCTGTGGGCAGGGTGGCCCCATCCAGGTTAGGAGAAGATCTACACTGAGGTCTGGTCTGCGGGTGCAGCCGGGTGCCTCCATTGAAGCCGTGGGAGCAGGTGCAGTGAAGGGCCAGAGCAGGGGGGCACAGGAGGGAACCAGGAGGCCGAAGACCTGGATCACCAAGGCAGAGACACGCAGGCCCCTCGCTGCAGACGGTTCTCTGCTTCCTGAGCAGTTGGGAGCGTCCACGAGTCTCATGAAGGAAGGAGAGCAGAGGGCGGCATCCGCACCTCCAGGCCTGGCCTCTGAGAACCTTCTCTCTGGCAGCTTCTGCGCAATCACCCTTGCCCTCCACCACCTCCCCCAGGAAGGGAGTGGAAGCAACCCCAAAAGACCTTGGAAGGCATGTGTTCCGCTTCCGGGTCTCCTCCGATGACCACGAGAAGGGGGCAGCCTCATTAACCAGTTCACTGCCTAGAACTGGTCCCAAGCACAAGTGGCACTTCTCTTCTTTTGAGCTCCACAGGAGCTCATTCTGGGGTCTGTCACAGCCGCAGACCCCACCCTCACTAACAAAGCCTGTCTCTAGCTGGGAGCACTGTTCCGGGCATCCTGGGAGAGGAGGGCAAAGAGGGCTATCCCTCAGTCCTCCGGGGCTTACACGTTTAGCTGGAACTCTATGTGGGAAGGCACCACGTGTCCCAGGCTCTTCAGAGTTTAGGGGTGCTGCTCCCTCCAGTGGGGATCCTGAGTGGACCCCAGTACCTTGGTGCTCCCCCAGCCCTGGGAGCCAGCAGGAAAGCCACCTGCTGAACACCAGGGAATGGCTCCAGGCCTGGCCCAGCACATAATGGCTGACAGCCAGCAACTCTTCCTCCTTTTAGATTCTGTGATACCAGGCCATCTAGCTGCAGTCACATTAATCATCACGGTTCTCTGGAACAGGATGAACCTGCCAGTGTTTCAACCTCCCAACCCCCACTCCGTCCAATCCCCTCTGGCACCTGGACATTCAAGGACAAAAGACCTTTGTTAGGCAGGGAGCTTTGATGGTCAGGTGCAAAGCTACGGGCACCACTGGATGAGAGGAGTGATGTGTGAGGGGGTGCCCCGGGGTCACTTGAGACCCTGTCTGCTCTCCTGGATCAAGGTGTCTTCTGGTGCCCACAGGTGTTGAGTGACAATGAGAAAACTGATGTTCGTGGTGTGAGACGGGTCCTGAGAGCTGGGTACCCCCAGCCTGCCACGCCCTGGCAAAGCTCCCTGGGGAGCCACCTCACACTGCACCTGCTGGGGTAGCCTTTCACCCAGCCAGGCCCAGCTCCTACCTGGGTCTTCCTTGCCCTGTGCAAGCCCCAGGGCTGTCTCTGTGCCCTGGCAGGCTGTGGTGTCTCTGTCCACTTCTCTGTCACATGTCACCGGGTACTCATCCAGCTCCCCATGCCCGCTTGCCACCATCACGGAGACTCGGCTTTTCCTGCTCAGTGACCTGCAGGTCCCTCGGGGAAGGTTCAGGTTCCGGCTCCTGTACTTTATGAACTTTATCTCTTTACCAGTAAGGAACTTGGCCCAAGTTCCTTAGCCTGTGGGGGTCTCAATTTCCCCACCTACAAAGCACCGGTTCCAGTCCTGGCTGTACCAGTTCCCACCCAGGTGCCTGGGAAAGCACTGGAGGATGGCCTGGGTACTTGGGCCCCTGCCACCCGTGTGGGAGACCAAGATGGAGTTCCAGTCTGGCCCAGCCCTGGCTATTGCAGCTCTTTGGAGATTGAACTGGAGATGGCAGACCTCTCTCCTCCCCCCTTTTCTCTCTGGTGGTCTACCTTTCCTACACACACACACATTTGGAGGTCGGCAAAGCCCCAGGCAAATTCAAGGCCTGGTGCAAGGGGAGGGTCGGCAGGGGGACGATTTCATATCCAGCCAGTGGGCTCCAGCTAGCTTCCTGCCAGAGCGGCCAAAGACAGGCAGGGCCCACAGTATGTGAACACGCACTTCGGCTCTGGTTTCTCTCAGCCCAGGGACTTGGATAAGAACAGATACCCCCAGCCCTGACCACAACCCTTTGTTCAGCCCGCACAGGACGGGCAGGATGCAAGCCCATAAAGAAGACAGGATTCCAGAGCGCTGGGCTGTGTGGCCCTAGACTGGGGTGCTGTGGGAAGTCCCTGACTTCCCTCCCAGCTGGAGACGGTCCCAGTCGCCAGCGTCTTTGGGGTGGAGTTGGTCACGATGTTCTGGATCCCAGTGGGATGGGATTTTTTTTTTAATTGCTTAAGAAAACTTGGGAAGTGAAGGGCAGTATTCAAAAGAGAACTGGTCTGGGTGGGAGGAAGCTGCTGAGGAGCAGGCTGTATGGCTTTGGGCGCACCAGACTGCAATGTAAAATATCTGTGGACTGTGCAGGGCTGCCGGGTGCTGGCACGGCGCTAAAATCCCTCACAGACGTGCGCCCAGTGAGGCTTTCCTCGGGTAGGTGCTAACGTTTGCCCCCAGTCCATGAAGATGGCTGGAGCCAAAGTAGCTTAGTCCTGGCACCTGCACCTGTTCCGCATCTCAGCACCCCATCCCCCGCGCGGCCCACAGCCAACTCTTCCTCCTCCGAGAGAGCTCTTCCCACCCTTCTCCCGCTCCTTGTCTTTCTGACTGCGGCTGAAGACACAGGGGTTTTGTTTTGTTTGTTTTTTTAAAGATTTATTTTTATTTATTTGAAAGAGTTACAGAGAGAGGTAGAGACAGAGAGAGGTCTTCATCCGCTGGTTCACCCCCCAGATGGCTGCAACGGCTGCAGTTGTGCCGATCCGAAGCCAGGAGCCAGGAGCTTCTTCTGGGTCTTCCACGTGGTGCAGGGGCCTAAGGACTTGAGCCAGCTTCTACTGCTTTCCCAGGCCCTAGCAGAGAGCTGGATGGGAAGTGGAGCAGCTGGGACTAGAACCGGTGCTCATATGGGATAAGGGCTTTAACCCGCTGCGCCACAGCGCCGGCCCCTGTTTTGTTTTTTAATTCTGTTTTTCGTGGCGTTGAACACCTGTCTTTCTCCAGGCTCTCACCTCCACGAAAGCAGAAAGCATGGCTTTTTCTCCTTTGTCCCGGCAGCCCCTAGCGCAGTGGCCGGCGCACAGCAGGTGTTTGGCCAGGTGTGCCTAGTTGTTCTGCACTTGCGCCCGGGTCGCCCAGTCAGCGCCAGCCGCAAACCCGAGCTCCCGGCAGCTCCCCGCAGCTCCCGAGCTCGGGCAGCCTCGGCAGCGCCGGCGTTAGGGGCCGTTTGTTCACATTTTCAGGCAGCTCGCTCGCGTTCAGGGCCGGTCCCCAGGCGGCCGGGCGGGACGCAGTGTCCTGGCCCCGCCGGGGGCGTCGCCGCGGGCGCTGAGTCACGCCCCGCCCAGCTGGGCTCGAGCCGGCCGGCTCCGGAAGGCACCGCGGAGGGGCCGAGCGACAGGAGCGCAAGCGCAGGCGGCCGGCAGGTGAGGGCGGGCGGCGCGGCCGGCGAGGGGAGGTGGGCGCCGCGTTGTGGCCTTGGCACGGTGCGCCGTCCCCCAGGACTTCCGCCCCGGCTCGCGAACTCCGCAGGAGAGTTGGCGCGGGCAGGGGAAGTGGCCCACCCTCCGCGCGAGGCCTCGAATCCCTGCCGAGTCCTCCCGCGGGGCTCAGGCCGGGAAGAGAGGGGAGCAGGGCACGCAGGCGGGTGTGAGCGGGATCCGTGGCTGGGTAGGGGCTGCCGAGCGTCCCGGGCTGACGCTGGTATCCGGGGCCGGGGGAGACCTCAGTCTAGTCTCCCAATGGGTTGCGCGCAGAACCCTGCTCCCGGTTCCCCGGGACAAAGACCAGCAGTGCTGGGCTAACTCTGAGATGCCTAAGCCGGCGGGAAGCTGCCTCAGTCGGGCACCAGCCTCTCCACTCCTCTTGTCCTCTCCACCAAGGGTCTCTGGCCCTGGGAATGTCTTTAGGGAGCTGGCGTCCCTGCGCGAGGTCAGACACAGTTTGGGATTCCCTTTCGGAGGGTGGGTGTCAGGCTCTGCTGCTGGAGCCCCCACGCTCTGAGATCCCACCCGCCCTCCCCCCAGCGCCTTGGGAAGAGCACTGTAGTAGCCAGGGGCTCTGGGCGCTGGTCAGGGCAGGGCCCAGGTGCTCCAGGGCCAGCCCAGTCTCCTTCTGGTGGTGAGGTGAAGCTGGGATCCGAGTGCAAGAGCAGGCGGTGGGCGGACCATGGCCCTGTTAAGGAGACCAGAGTGGCTGTGTGCTAGAAGGGGCAAGGTTTGTGTCCTGGAGTATAGGGCGCCCGTTTGAACCTGTCCGCCCAGAGCACGCTCCCAGGTGCGAGCTCTCAGCGCTGGCGTCTTTGGCGTCCCCATTTTCCAGTAGATTCCTGAAGACCCCCTAGTACTGGGGAAGGTGCCCGGGTGGGGCTGCTGAGCACCGATGCAGACCGGGCGTTCTGTGCTCTCTGCTGAACGAACGCTGCTGAACCCAGGCAGCTGTAGGGAAAACTCTGTGCTTCCTCCCTGGGCTTCGGCGTTGCCTGGGAATCGGAGGGTGCACTGGCAGTTCTCAGGAAGTCAATGCCAGGGTTACCCTGCTGCCCTGCATTCCACCCCCCGGTGCTTGCTGAGGACCCTTGAGGCACGTGTGCACACAGACGCTGGTCCACAGGTGCTGCCGGGGTGCCGTTCACCTTAACCAAAAACTGGGAGCGACCCGAGCGTGCTGTGTGGCCGACTGGGCTGTGGGAACATGGGATTGAAAGATAAGTTGGGCCGGTGCTGCGGCTCCCTAGGCTAATCCTTTGCCTGTGGCGCCGGCACCCCAGGTTCTAGTCCCAGTCAGGGCGCCAGACTCTGTCCCGGTTGCTCCTCTTCCTGTCCAGCTCTCTGCTGTGGCCCGGGAGTACAGTGGAGGATGGCCCAAGTGCTTGGGCCCTGCACCTGCATGGGAGACCAGGAGAAGCACCTGGCTCCTGACTTCGGATCAGAGAGGTGCAGTGGCCATTGGGGGGTGAACCAACAGCAAAGGAAGACCTTTCTCTCTGTCTCTCTCTCTCACTGTCCACTCTGCCTGTAAAAAAAACAAAAACAAAAACAAAAAAAAAGATAAGTTTACTTTGGTGCAGAGTATTTGGATACCCATTCATAGTGTTTTAATAACACACACCTTGCAGAAGCTTTATGAAGATAAGTGTAGGACTGATACTGGCTTCAGCATGAGTGAGCCTTGGGCACATCATGCGGGGTCAGAGGAGCCAGACATGAGGCCTGCATCTGTGACTGCACGAATGGAAACTTCTAGAGTAGGTAACTGAAGGCAGGAATAATGCAAAAAATGTCTTCTGTGATCTCCCTTGGAGGTTTGCTGAGGATTGACTTGGGCAAGTCACTGAGTTTTGTTCCACAATGAGCAAACCACACAGCTATTAAATGTGAAGACACAGGCAGGCTTGCAGGGCATCACGTGTGCGCGCGGACCTGCGTGTGTGTGCATTAGCGCCTTTTTCATGGACAGACTTGTCGTGTGGAAATGCCACTTGCCCTTTAAACGTGAATGGCTACAAATAACCATCGTGCGGGTGTGGCTGTTTTCTGTGGTCCCTCCCTGAGGAGGTTTCCTTGGAGTGGTGGACTCTCCCACCGGCTGAGGGCGTGTACCCAGCTCTGCCACTGTGTTGAGCGTTCCTCCCTCTGTCCTCCTGAACTCCCATGGGCCGCGTGGCGAGGGATGCAGGTCCGTGGCCCATGCCCTTGCTTTAGACATCTGACACGGTAGACCAGGGCTGAGCAGGGGGGACTCTGGCTGTCCTTGGGCGCCAGGCGAGAACTGATGGGGAGGAGCCAAGGAGAGCTGGTGTCCAAGAGTGTTGGGCAAGGGGTTGGTGCGGGGCAAGCGTCCCTGGCCTCCCTACCCCACCACGTGACGGTGTCAGAGGTCGGTAGGGGATAGAGAAGGCAGACTGCGGAAGACCCTGCCAACCTGGCCCTGCCCTGCGCAGGACCCAGGGCCCCGGGCCCCTCCAGGAGCCCTGAGAAGTGGGTTGCCTTCCTGGGGGGAGCAGGGTTGGGCGAGGGTCTGCTCTTGGAGGAAGCGGCTTGTGGATCCTGTGCACTGGGGATCAAGGGCTCAGCAACTTGGGTCAGCCCCCTGCCCCTCAGCAGCCCTTTGAGGGGCCCGGGCAGGCTCTGTATTCCCACCTGGCTGTCGGAACTGCCCTGGCCCCTGTCACCTGCCCTGCCTTTCTGCCCCGTGTGCCCCAAACTCTGCTCAGGCGTGCCCTTCCTGCCGCGCAGCCTCTGGCTAGGTTGTTCCCTCTGCTGGGGAGGCCCAGGCCCCAGCTCTCTTTTTAAGGCTCTAGGATACTTTCTTGAGCTTCCCCGGGTGGGCCACAGGGAATCCCCACACCCTCCAAACTGTGTAGCCCCTGTCCAGGCCCTGGCTCCGGCAGCTGGGGAGTGGGGCTTCCTGGGTGTTTTTCTGACTTTCTCACTGGCTGCCAGCCCCAGGGGCAGGGCCCAGCCTAGAGGGGACCGTGTAAAGGGAGCCAGTGAAACACACCCCACCCCTCGCCTGTCTCCTCGCCTGCCCTCTTCCCAGCCTCTGCTCGGCTCTGACCTCCCAAGTCCTGGCCCCAGACGACATTCTCCTTCTGACCCCGTTGGCAGGTGCAGCCCGAGGGCATGCAGGGCGAGTGACATTGCCTCCTGGGGGACTTGCCCTGGGTCCCGGCCCTGCTGAGGGCTCAGTTTCCTGTCTATGAGGAGGTGGAAATTGCAGTGCCTGGGGGACCATTTGGCCAATGAGAAGCATTTTTAAATTCCCTCCAAACCCCTGTGCCAGCTCTACTCTCCACACTGCTGCCCCAGTGGGCATTTGAACTCCGGGGAGCACGGTGCATGGAGTTCTAGCCTGGTAAGTGCGGGCTGATCCGGGGACCATCCTGGGTGCTGCCTTATCCTAGAAGCCAGTGACTCCAAGGACCCCAGGTGGATACAATACCTCCAGGTATCAGAGCTGGCCAGGGCTCTAGGCCGCTATTTTAGGGGAGCCTTGAGGCCAGGGAGGGAAGGGCCACACAGATGGCCAGGACAGAGCCGTGAGCCTCCTGCTGCCCATGGTGCTGCCCGGCAGCTGGGAGCACTCCCGTCAGGCCAGTCTGCAGTTGCTGTGTGTCCTTCAAGGCTGACCTTGGAGTCCGCTTCTCCCTCCCTCGGCACTGCCCTCCGCGCCCCACCAGCCCCACCGGTGCTGTTTCCTGTGCTGCAGGCCCTTCGCTTGGGTCTTAGCCCTCTCCCTGGTCTCTTCCTGCTTCTCCGTGGGGCCAGCACAGGCCTTGGGGGGGCCTGATGTCCTGCTGCCTGAGCCAGCACCCCCTGCAACCCCACCACTGCTCTCCCGTCGTGGCAGAGTGTGTCCTCCACCGCACAGGCCCTCTGGGGTCTAGCCCGGCTGGATCCCAGGCCCCAGGCTGCAGTTCCAGGCCATCTGCTCGCGTTCCACAGGGGCCGATTCTGTCTGTCAGCCTCCCAGGCTGCCTGGCGGAGCCCCGGGCATCTTTGTTGCTTATCTCTTTTCTCCTCTGCTCAGTGGTCCAGCGGCTCGTGACCCAGCCCAGTACTGTCCCTGCCGCAGGTGTCCTTGACTGGTGGCTCTGGGCCAAGGGCTCTTGACGTGTGGGCCTTCAGAGACCCAACCAAGGTTTTGTTCTCAGTTTGCTGGGAAGTGGTGTGGTGGTCCCCGGTCAGGGGTGACAGCGAGCCTCGGGAAGAGGCCCCGGCCTACAGACCTGGCCCCCACCCTCCATCCTCCTCAGATGACCGCTCCCCTGGCCCAGGCAGGTCCTTTTCCTGGCCAACACATCTATCTCTCCTGTCCAGCTGTGCCAGGAGTGCTGCTGGGGAGTGACGCCCCTGTCCACCCCACGGTCAAGGCCTCGGCTCATACCACAATTGTCTCAGTCTGTTTTGTGCTGCCACAAGAGATTGGGTAATTTGCAATGGACAGAAGTGGGGCCGGCGCTGTGGCATAGCGGGTAAAGCCGCCGTCTGCAGTGCCGGCATCCCGTATGGGTGCCGGTACAAGTCCTGGCTGCTCAGCTTCCAATCCAGCTCTTTGAAATGGCCTGGGAAAGCAGCAGAAGATGGCCCAAGTCCTTGGGCCCCTGTGCCCACATGAGGGACCTGTAAGAAGCTCCTGGCTTCAGATCAGCTCAGCTCCAGCTGTTGTGGCCTTTTGGGGAGTGAACCAGTGGATGGAATACTCTCTCTCTGCCTCTGCCTCTCTCATCCGCCTTTCAAATAAATAAATAAATAAATCTTAAAAAAAAAAATAATAGAAGTGTAGTGGCCGATGCCTCTGGAGGCTGGGATCCGAGATGAAGGGGCTGCTGTCTGGTGAGCGCCTTCTTGCTGCTCGTCCCGTGATGGAAGGCACAAGAGGACAGGAGCGAGGGAGTGACGACTCAGGCTCAGGCTGGGGCCTTCCAGACCCAACACCTCCTGTTAGGCCCCACCGTTTTCTCCTCCCTCCCTCCCTCCCTTCCTTCTTTTCTTGATTTTATTTACTTAGTTGAGAGGTAGAGTTACAGACAGCAAGAGGGAGAGACAGAGAGGTCTTCCAGCCACTGGTTCACTCCCCAAATGTCCACACTGCCGGAGCTAGGCTGATCCAAAGCTAGGAGCCAGGAGCTTCTTCCAGGTCTCCCACATTGGTGTAGGGGCTCAAGCACTCGGGCCATCTACTGCTGGTTTTCCGGGCCATAGCAGAGAGCTGGAGCAGTTGGGAAACAAACCAGTGCCCATATGGGATGCTGGCACCGCAGACAAAGGCTTAGCCTGCTATGCCACAGTGATGGCCTCTTCTTTTTCTTTTTTTAAGGTTTATTTATTTGAAAGACAGAGAAAGAGGGAAAGACACACACACACACACACAGAGAGAGAGAGAGCGAGCGAGCGAGAGAGTGCGCGCGACAGAGAGAGAAAGAGATATTCCATCCTCTGGTTCATTCCCCAACTAGTCAAAACGGGCAGGCCAGGGCCAGGCTGAAGCCAGGAGCCAGGACTCCACTCTGATCTCCCACATGGGTAGCAGTGCCGTCTTCTGCTGCCTGCCCAGGCTCATTGGCAGGGAGCTGGATGGGAAGCAGAGTAGGGGGGATGCACTCCAGTGTAGGATGTTGGTGTTACAAGTGGCAGCATGACCAGCTGTGCCAC
This sequence comes from Sylvilagus floridanus, assembly GCA_949820135.1. Taxonomy (NCBI): domain Eukaryota; kingdom Metazoa; phylum Chordata; class Mammalia; order Lagomorpha; family Leporidae; genus Sylvilagus; species Sylvilagus floridanus. The sequence continues at coordinate 22,914,466 of OX463235.1, forward strand.
AGTGCCGGCTCCTGGGCTCATGTTTTCTTTTCTTTCCCTCCCTCCCTCCTTTCTTTTCTTTCTCTCAAGGTTTATTTATTTATTTGAAATGAAGAGTTAGAGGCAGAGGCAGAGAGAGAGAGAGAGACGTCTTCCATCTTCTGGTTCACTTCCCTGATGGCTGCAATGGCCGGGGCCAGTACTTGGGCCATCTTCAGCTGCTTTCTCAGGCCATAGCAGGGAGCTGGATCAGAAGTGGAGCAGCCAGGACTCGAACCAGCGCCCACATGGGATGCCGGCACTGCAGGCAGCGGCTTTACCCACTACACCACAGCACCGGCTCCAAAAATATTTTTAATTTTCACTTTATTTTGGTGAGGGAGAGAGAGGGGGAGTGGTTGATTCACTCCCCAAATGCTTGCAACAGCTGGAGTTGGGCCAGGCTGAAGCCAGGAGCACAGAACTCCATTCAGGTCTCCCAGGTGGGTGGTAAAGACCCCAGGGCTTGAACCACCACCTGCTGCCTCCCTGGGTGCATGGTTCAGAAGCAGAGTAGCCAGGACTCGAACCAGGCGCTTTGCTATGAGATGGGGATGCCCACGTGGTGGCTTCACCACTGCGCCCAACACCTGCCCCTGCTGCGATCTCTTGGTAAAAGAGAAGTGCGGCAGAGTTTGCTTCACATCTGCAAGCAATGGTCCCGATTGGGGATGCCTGCACAGTCTCTGGGAGGGTTTGCACTAACGGCTCCCTCTGAAGGAGGGCCTGGGTGGTTAGGGGGTGGCGTAGAAGTAGGGTGCCCCTCCTGTCTGCTGAATTTGATTTTGCAAAATTGGAATTTCATGAGTAGAAGCACCGCCTTGTTCAGAAGGCTCAGCTCGTGGTGTCTGAGGCCTCTCTGGCCGCGGGCCCCCACCCTCCCAGCCTGCCTGACTCTGATGTGGTCTCTCACAGCCCAGCAGTGCCTGGTTTGAGATGGGGTCCCAGGTCTCAGTGGATGCGGGAGCCCTGCACGTGGTGATCGTGGGCGGGGGCTTCGGTGGTATCGCGGCCGCAAGCCAGCTGCAGGCGCTGAACGTGCCCTTCCTGCTGGTGGACATGAAGGACTCCTTCCACCACAACGTGGCCGCCCTGCGCGCCTCCGTGGAGAGTGGTAAGTGCTCCTCCCTGGGGCTGTCGCCACGCGGGGCATCCTCTCTGGGCTGTGTGGTTCTCTCCATGTCAATGCCACCATGGGGCGACTTCTCAGACTCTCAAGATCACTTTTTTTAAAAAAAGATTTGTTTATTTGAAAGGCCCAGTTAGAGAGAGCGAGAGACAGAGAGAGAGCTTCCATCTACTGGTTCACTTCCCAGTTGGTCTCAACAGCTGGGGCTGGGCCAGGTTTACCTTCAGCCAGGAGCCTGGAACTCCATCTTGGTCTCTCTTGTGGGTGGCAGAACCCACGCACTTGGGCCATCTTTCGCTGCTTTCCCAGTGCGTTAGTGGGGAGCTGGATTGGAAGTGCAGCAGCTGGGACTTGAACTGGTGCTTGGATATGGGATTGTCGGCTTAGCCCGCTGTACTACAATGCCAGCCCCAAGGTCACTGTTTTTTTTTTTCCCCCTTAAGATTTATTTATTTAATTTGAAAGGCCGAGTTACAGGGAGGCAGAGGCAGAGAGAGAGAGAGAGAGAGAGAAAGAGAGAGATCTTCCGGCCGGCACCATGGCTCACTAGGCTAATCCTTCGCCTGCGGTGCCAGCACCCTGGGTTCTAGTCCCGGTCGGGGCGCTGGATTCTGCCCTGGTTGCCCCTCTTCCAGTCCAGCTCTCTGCTGTGGCCCAGGAGTGCAGTGGAGGATGGCCAAGTGCGTGGGCCCTGCACCTGCATAGGAGACCAGGAGAGGCACCTAGCTCCTGGCTTCGGATCAGCATGGTGCGCCGGCCACAGCGGCCATTGGAGGGTGAACTGAACCAAAGGAAAAGGAAGACCTTTCTCTCTGTGTGTGTGTGTGTGTGTGTGTGTGTGTCTCTCTCTCTCACTGTCCACTCTGCCTGTCAAAAAAAAAAAAAAAAAAGAGATATTTTCCATCCACTGGTTCACTCCCCAAATGGCTGCAATGGCTGGAGCTGTGCCAGGAGCCAGGAGCTTCTTCTGGGTCTTCCACGCGGATGCAGGGTCCCAAGCACTTGGACCATCTTCCAGTGTTTTCCCAGACCACAGCAGAAACTGGATGGGAAGTGGAGAAGCCAGGACTAGAACCAGTGCCCCTATGGGATGCTGGTGCTGCAGGTGGTAACTCTACCTGCTATGCCACAGCACTGGCCCCAAGGTCACTGTTCTTAAGCAGCTACCATAATGAGGCCCCAGAAGTAAGAGTGCTGGGTCCTGAGGCCCACGGGCCCAGGCTGGCGTTTCAGGGGGTAAAGAGCGTCATGAGCGTGCCCGCTGGCCCGGCTGTGTGGTTGAGGGCGCCCCTGTTGGAGTGTAGCTCAGCAAAGGCTCTGCCCAGTTCCAGTTTCACTCCATGTTCTCTTCTGTTCCCCAGGGTTCGCCAAAAAGACATTCATTTCCTACTCAGTGACCTTCAAGGACAACTTCCGGCAGGGCCGGGTGGTCGGGATAGACCTGAAGAATCAGACGGTGCTGCTGCAGGGTGGCGAGGTGAGCGCGGCGGGCCCGGCTTGCACCTGCTGGGCATGCAGGACCTGTGTGGGGTGGCCCCCAGGGGCCTAGGGGAGCCCTCTGTGACCCCTAGCCCCTGCCTGGGGCTGGGCGTAGAGCAGATTCTTCATAGACAGAGGCTTGAGCTCGGCACTGCAGGAATCCCCCATCTTTCCCATGTGCCTCTCTGCGAGTCTCCTTTAGTGTTTACGTGACCCTGAGAGGGAGCGGGTCTGATCTCGTGTACAGAGAGGCTCCCGGGATCCCCCAGCCAGGGTGTGAACGCAGGTAGTTCCAGGTTCAGGCCTGGCAGCTTATGGGATGGGATGTTCTCCACTGTCTAGAAGCCAAGGTTAGGCACGGAGATGATTGCACCTCTCCTGGGTTAGGAAGTCACAGCGGGCACAGGTGTGTTTCTCCACACCTGTGTTCCTCACCATGGTGTATACAGCAGGTGCCTAGTACATGTCCACAGGGGCTTGAGTTCGCCAGCGTGTGGCCACCAGCCCCCAACTTAGTAATCCAAGTGCAGAGGGCACTGAGAGCAGGGGGCACAGGCCCCATCCTTAGTAAGCACACGGGCCAGAGTCACCCGGTCCTCCCTGGTGTGACTCTAGGGTCGGAGCGTCTCCTGGTGGGCTCCAGGTGGGGTGGGGAGGGAGTAGGCCCCCTGCTCTGGAGCAGCCCTGCAGGTGTCAACTGCATATATGTAGACTATAAGTAACATTTCCTTTTCCTTCTCTCTTTGGTGAGGCAGGGGAGGGCTCTTTCACTACACCCAAGAGGTTGGACCTGACTCTCAGTGGAAGCTCCAGTCCTGCCTAACCCCCAACAAGGCGTTTCCTGGTCACTGCCCTGCCTCCTGGGCCCGGGCCTTCCTCCTCCAGGCAGGGGGTGCCGTCTGCTTCCCTAGGTGTCTAATGGCCCTAGTGCCGTCCCTTGCCCTGTCTGGCTTGGTGATTTGGGTCCCGAGGCGCCTCGTGCTTGTGGTGCGTCTTGGCAGGTGGGGGCCTGGGGACAGGTGCAGAAACCCCGGCCCTGTTCTATCCCTGTCTGCTCCTTGTCTCTCACAGGCCCTGCCCTACTCGCATCTCATCCTGGCCACAGGCAGCAGCGGGCCCTTCCCAGGCAAGTTGAATGAGGTGTCCTGCCAGCAGGCCGCCATCCAAGCCTATGAGGACATGGTGCAGCAGGTGAGCTGCTCTGGCCAGGCGTGGGGCCGGGTGGGCATGCCAGAGAGCAGCCTGGGGATGGCTGCGGAGCTGCTGATGGCAACGTGGAGCCAGGGGAAGACTTCTCCAGGCAGAGGCCTGCACGTGGGCATCTCAGACCCGCCCTTGCACTTGGTCTGTCCCCGACCACTCGCTCTTGGGCTTTGCTCTCCCCTTCACAGGGGTTCGTGTTTTGTGGAGCAGCCTGGGCTCCTGTCTCAGTCCACCTTCACAGCAATCCTGTGGCCAGGTACAGGGAGGTGCCTTTAGGCCCTCGGGTTGCGAAGGCTCCTCTCCCAGAGGCTACGCCGGCAGGCCGAGGGCGGACGTGTCCGTGTGTGTTACTGCCCCTTCCTCTCCAGGTCCAGCGCTCAGAGTTCATCGTGGTGGTGGGAGGAGGCTCGGCTGGCGTGGAGATGGCCGCAGAGATTAAAACCGAGTATCCCAACAAAGAGGTGGGGCCGCTGCCTGGGCTCTGGTATTTAAGGAACAGGAGGAATTGGGGCAGGGCCTGGGAGGCGGGAGCTCCACTCACATAGGCTGGGAGTGTCTGTTTCCCATCTTGTGCTAAAGTGCACTTGTGCAGGGGCCGTGGACCTTCCCCAGCTGCTCTGGGTGTGTCCTCATTCAGCCAGGGACAAACTCCAGAGAAGTTAACTTAGGCCTTTATGATCTAAATGTAAACTTGATGACTTTTTTTTTAAAGATGTATTTTATTTATTTGAGAGATAAAGTTACAGAGAGAGGGAGAAACAGAGACAGAGGGATCTTCCATCTGCTGGTTCACTTCCCAAATGGCTGTAATGACTGGGGCAAGGCCAGGCCGAGGCCAGGAGCCAGGAGCTTTATCTGAGTCTCCCACATGGGTACAGGGGCCTGAGGACTTGGGCCATCTTCTGCTGCTTTTCTCAAGAGCATTAGCAGGGAGCTGGACTGGAAGTGGAGCAGCTGTGACTCAAGTTGGCACCCATATGGGACTCAACCTGCTGCACCACAGCACCGGCCCCTTGATGGCCTCTTTTAGATGGCACTCAGTTTGGACCACGTGGTGGTCCACACCCCATGGCAGTCAACCAGCACTGCCTGTTCTCACAGGACGGTGGCATCAGCCTGCCCTGTCCTCTTCTGGGTGAGGGAGAGACGCTTCCAGTGCCCTGGCAAGAAAAGAAAAACCCTGGGACCGATGCTGTGATGTAGCAGGTAAAGCCGCCACCTACAGTGCTGGCATCCCATATGGGTGCTGGTTCAAGTCCCGGTTGCAGCCATTTGGGGAGTGAGCCAACGGATGGAAGACCTCTCTCTCTCTCTCTGCCTCTCTGTAAATCTGCCTATGAAATAAATAAATCTTAGAAAAAAAGAAAAGGAAAACCCTGACCTGCTATCTTCAGGGGCTTGGGGAGGGCCAAGGGGTGATGGTAACCCCAGGTCCTCCACACAGTTGTTTGCCGCTGATGCCAGACCGGCTCGTGAGAGCCACATGGAACCCATGGATGGTTCTTTTCTCCCCTAGGGAAAGGTGGGTTGATGTTGATGGAAGATCCATGCAGGCTGAATGAATTATTCGGCTGTCCTCTGACAAACTGTTGGGGGTTATGAGTAACTGGCACAGTTACAGTGTATTCATTTTATTTATGAGGATTGCATAGGGAAAACCAATCTTTTCCTCTTACACTCAGTGCTTCTGTGCCGAGGTGTGTGGCTTTCCCCTCTGCGGTTCGGTTCAGTTGTACACCAACTGGAGCCAGCACAGACCGCCCGGTGAGGGGCTCCGTCCCACGGCGAGACCCCAGTCCCAGAGCACAGTCCTCAGGAGGCTCACAGCTTCTGTCTGCCTTGGATCCTCCCTGTGGGTTTGAATTTGGCAGAGTTCCTGTGGAACCCAGCAGAGCAGTCTACTGACTGTTGCCAGCTTATTTTATTCATTTTTTAAAAGATTTCTTTATTTGAAAGAGTGACAGGGAGAGACAGAGTAAGATCCTTCATCCACTGGTTCACACCCCAAATGTCCACAACGGCTAAGGCTGGGCTGGCCTGAAGCCGGGAGCCTGGAACTCCATCTGGGTCTCCAGTATGGGTGGCGGGGGCACAGGTACTTGGGCCATCCTCCGCTGCTTTCCCAGGCTCATTGGCAGGGGGCTGGAGCGGAAGTGGAGCCTCTGGGACTGGAACCTGCATCCGGCTGCACCCCAGTGCTGCCCCCTGGTGCTGATGTGTTACAAAGGCTGTGGTAAAGGATTCAAACGAACAAGCAGGTGAAGAGGTCTGTGGGGTGAGGCCCAGAAGGGTCCTGAACACAGGGAGCTCTGTCCCCTCGGAGTGGGGCTGCCCTCCTTACCTTGCCTGTGGACACGTACGCCAACCTGGAAGTGCCCAGATCTGCGGTATCCAGGGGCGTGGCCGGCTGTTGACCCAGCTCCACCCCCTGCCTGGAGGGAGAGGAGTGGGGCTTCGAGCTCCAAACCTCTGCCCGAGCGTGCTGTGAGCTTCCTGGCAGCCAGTCCTTTTGCAGGAGCCCAGCAAGGGTGGCCTCACCAGGACAGCAGATGCCCGTGTCACCCTGGGGATCCCGAGATGTTTGGAAGCTGCGTCAGACGCTCCTGCTGGTACTCCGGCAACCGCAAACATCCGGGCGTCTGAGTCAGGAGCCAGGATCGAAGGCCAAATTTTAGCATAAGTGATTGTCCTAGCACCCCTGTTCTCAAGGGTTCGAAGAGCTGTCTGTCGGGTACCGGGGGCCAGATACCAACGTATACGTTCCTTCCTGTCTTACGAGGGTGGAGACTGGGAAGAGGGCCTAAACAAGTTCCGGGGACTCAGTACCGTGCCCGTGGGCTAGCAGCTGCCCTTGTTGGGGACTTAGTACGTGCTGGATCACGTGCATTCGTCGCTACAGATTTCCTAGGAGCAGGGCTGCTGCGCTCACGTTGGTGAGCAGAGCTGTCTTCGAATCCGAGATGGGTTTCACCCCAGGTGGTCTGGCTTCGCAGTCCGGGCTCTAAACACGCTTGCGCACTGCCTCTGACTTCCTGGGGACTGACCCACAGAGCACACAGCCAGGTCCTGAGGTGCTCCTCTCACAGCTGCGATGGCAATGGCTTGTTTGTGGCATGGACAGACGCCCAAGGGTGCTCGCAAACAACTTTCCAGGTGGCCCCCGGTGAGCTGTGGGTTGTGCTGCGCTGGCACAGGGGCTGCAGGGAGCTCCCGCCCAGCTCACCACCCGCTGGTCCTGGCATCGGGCAGATGACTTCCTCGGAGGTAGAGGAGGGGTGGATGCTTGAGTGAGCTGGAGGCTCGGCGGCTGCTTCTCAGGCCCTGCGTTTTGCGTTGTCCCCAGGTCACGCTCATTCACTCCCAAGTGACCCTGGCCGACAAGGAGCTCCTGCCCTCCGTGCGGCAGGAGGTGAAGGAGATCCTGCTGCGGAAGGGCGTGCAGCTGCTGCTGGGTACGTGCCTCCCACCCCGGCCCGGGATGGCCTCTGGGCTGAGCCAGGGCCCCCGGCTGGCCAGCAGCCGCGTCTGCCCCAGGATCTCTCTCTCCCACTGTGTCGAGGGGCTGGGCCTGAGGCACTCCCAAGGGTCATGGGTATCGCAGCCCACTGAGCCTTGCCCTGTGGAAGGTGTCTGTCCTGGGCAGGGCAGAGGCCCTGGCACTTAGAGGGTTTCAGCATTCTGGAGACAGCGATCTCGCGGCTGGCACAGTGCAGCTGCAGGGTCTCCCAGCGCAGGCTGGGGGAGGTCTCTGCTGAGCGATTTTTCTCAAGTGCATCTAAAGGGTTTGCCTGAATTATGATGTCTCTGTAGGATAGGAGATAGGTGTATTGGTTTGTATTTTGAAAGGGGTGATGAATGTAGCTTTTCTCAGATTCAAAACATCTAAAACTTTTTTCATTTTATTTGAAAAGGAGAGAGAGAGAGAGAGAGAGCGAGCGAGCTTTCATCTGCTGGTTCACTCCCCAAATGCCTGTAACAGCCAGCACTATGGCCAGACTGAAGCCAGGAGCCCAGAACCCGATCTGGGGCTCCCATGTGAGTGGCAGGGACTCAAGTACCTGAGCCGTCACTGCACCTCCAGGGAGCTGGATTGGAAGCAGAGGAGCTGGACTCAAGCCAGGCACCCGCTATGGGATGCAGGGGTCCCAAGCAACGACTTAACCTCTGTGTCCCAGCGTTTTAGGGAGTGGGGCTCTGATCCCAGTGTGACCCCCACACTTTACCACACTGGGCTTCCACCTCGTTCTCTGCTGGGGGGGGGGGCGAGTCACCTGCTCCAAAAGTCCCCGTGGCTGTCGCAGCCTCCTCCCAGCAACTGCTGATGCCGGGCTTCCGCCACCAGTGAGGACAGCAAGCGGCTTCTCTGCCTTTTCCTCCTCTCATCTTTGTGTATTTTATTATTTTTATTTTTATTTTTTATAAAGGCAGAGTTACCCACAGAGAAGGGGAGGGAGGGAGAGAGAGAGATAGAGAGAGAGAGGTTTTCCATCCACTGGTTCACCTCCCAAATGGCCACTACAGCAGGAGCTGAGCCGATTATAAACCAGAAAACAGAGCCAGGAGCCTCTTCCAGGTCTCCCATGTGGGTGCAAGGACCCAAGCACTTGGGCCATCCTCTGCTGCTTTCCCTTTTTTTGTATTTTAAAAATTAATTTATCTGAAAGGCAGATGACATGGAGGGAGGGGGAGAGAGAAAGATAGAGAAAGAGAGGTAACTTCTATCTGCTGGTTTACTCCTTAAATATCTGCAGCAGCCTGGCTGAGCCAGGCCAAAGCCGGGAGCCAGGGACTTCATCTGGGTCAGCCATCCTCCACTGCCTCCAAGGCACGTTAGCAGGAAGGTGGATAGGAAGCGGAGTAGCTGGGACCCTGAACCAGGGCCTCTGATATAGGATGTAGGCATCCCGAGTGGCAGCTTAGCCCGCCGGACCGCCACGCCTGCCTGCCCCGGCTCACACCTTTCCTAGTTGTGTACTTGGAAGTCTCGTTCTGGTTAGGATGGTGTTGCTGATATTCTGAGAGCCGTGTTCCAGGTCCTCCATTGAACAGCTTTTCTCAGAACTTCCTGGGAGCTCAGGCACACTTCCCTCCAGTGGGCTTCTTGGAGCCAGACGTCAGATGGGTACTTCCTGGGGCAGCAGAGTAGACTGTGGGGGGGCAGGTGGGAGACGGGGGGGGGGAATACTTGCCTTGTTGGGCCACAGCGGTCCAGCCTTGGCATGGGCTCCAGCCTTGGTGAGGCGCCCGCCCTCTGCCAACCTCCTGGTCATGGAACCCCCTCCCCTGCCCCTTAGGTGAGCGGGTGAGCAACCTGGAGGAGCTGCCTCTGAACGAGTATCGGGACTACATCAAGGTGCAGACAGACCAGGGCACGGAGGTGGCCACCAACCTGGTGATTCTCTGCAACGGCATCAAGGTCAACAGCTCCGCCTACCACAGTGCCTTGGGTAAGCAGGTGGTATGGCCATGGCCCACTTCCCCAGGCAGAGAGACACAGACACACAGACAAATCAGGAGGCTGAATCAAGAGCAGAGGAGCCAGCACTCAATCCAGCACTCCGATTTGGGGTGTAGGCATCCCAAAGCTGTGGCTTAGCCTGCTGTGCCACAGTGCCTACCCCGGGTGCCCGTAGTGGCATCTACATTGCTGTGCCACCTGCCGGCTCTGGGGGTTGCCTCTGAAGCGTGTGCCTCCGGAGGGTGACCCGACTGACCCCAGGGCTTACCCTGAGCTGGTTCTGGTGGCCGCTTCGCCACTCAGGGCCCTGTCTCCCGTGTGGTGCTGCCCCGCAGAGAGCAGACTGGCCGCCAACGGTGCTCTGAGAGTGAACGAGCACCTCCAGGTGGAGGGCTGCAGCCACGTCTACGCCATCGGCGACTGTGCCGACGTGAAGGAGCCCAAGATGGCCTATCACGCAGGCCTCCACGCCAGCGTCGCTGTGGCCAACATCATCAACTCCACGAGGCAGAGGCCCCTCAAGGTCTACAAGCCAGGTAGGAGGGGTCCCTTGCACCTCACAGATTTTTTTTACTTAGACTTTTATTTATTTTTCATTTGATTTGAAAGAGAGAGAGATAGGCGGAGAGAGATCTTCCATCCTCTGCTTCACTCGCCAGATGCCCCCAAAGCTGGGGTTGGGCCACGCCGAAGCCAGGAGCCTCGGACTCCATGTGGGTTTCCGCAGGGGTGGCAGGGACCAAGCACTTGGTCAGTCAACTGCTGCTTCCCTCGGTGTGTACCAGCAGGAAGTTGGGTCAGAGCAGATGTGGGCTCAGTCCCAGGCAGGTGTTGAATGCCCACCCCTGCTTCACCACCTCAGAGTCTGGGGTTGGAGACACGGGGAGGACTGTTTGGGCTGTGAAATGACTAACTGACTGACAGAGCAAATTCTGAAAGGTGGGGGCAGAGGCAGCCCCTAGAGCTCTTCAAAGTAGGCCAGGGGCTCACCCCCCTTGCTAGAAAAATCTTACCTAGTTCCTCACCCTGAGCCTCAGGCCCTGCGACCCTGGAACCCTGGGAGGGATCTGTGCCTTGCAGGCGTGGGAATGTGAGGGTGAACTCTGCTCCGTGTGTGTGTGCATGTGTGTGCATGTATGCATGTGTGTGCACGTGTGTGTGTCTACTCCACAGGGGCGCTGACCTTCCTCCTGTCCATGGGGAGAAATGACGGCGTGGGCCAGATCAGTGGCTTCTACGTGGGCCGTCTCATGGTCCGGCTCGCCAAGAGCCGGGACCTGTTCGTGTCCACGAGCTGGAAAACCATGAGGCAGTCCCCACCCTGAAGGAGAGGCCGGCCGAACGGACCACGTGACCGAAGGTGGCAGCTGGCAAGTGCCCCAGGACGAAAGTTCTTTTCCCAGAGTCAGGGGCCAGTGATGTACCGACTGGAAGCACTACTGTGTCAAAGCAAACATGAGCGTGCGAGAGATTAAAAAGCTGAGATTCGGCCTAGATCCTTTCTGGGTTTCCAAGGTCTGCCTGCAGCTGTCCTGGTCACCCGGCTCCCTTGTGCTGGCTGAATGGTCCTGGGGAGGGCGCGGCAGCCTGAAGTATGCCAGGGCCTCCGGGACATGCGTGTACGTGTGTGTGTGCGCGCGCGCACAGGACACACAAAGTGGGGCGGAGCTCCGGGCTCCTGAGGGCTGGCGTCCTGCCTGCAAGAGTAGGCAGGAGAGCCTGCAGAGTTGAGGCCAGCTAAGGAACAGGAGCTGGGGTACAGGGGCGGCCTGCACCACAGCCCTCTCCCACCCCTGCCTCCTGCCCCAGCCAGGCTGTGACTGGGAGACTCACTCTCACGCACCTGCCTTATGGCTGGTCCTTGTAACCTGTCATCGCCACAGACCTTTCTGTGTTTCCGTTTTCTGAACCCGACTTGGACCGAATCTCCGTCCCAGGCAACCTGTGCTGACAAAAGGGTGGGCTCGGACGAAGCAGCAGGGTCACACCTGCAGCCTGGGTGCTGGCCGCCTGGCCGCGGATGGAGAGGCGGTGCAGCTGCTTCCCTTCAGGGAGCCGGGGGTTCAGCAGGGGCCGGCAGGTCACCTTGGGGGGACAGCACGCCAGCTTCCATCTCCTGGCCAGCCCCGAGACTGGTGTCAGGAGGCCTGGCCACGTGGTGCTGAGGCCTGCTGTGACGCCGCTGAGCTGCATTGGCGCAATGCCGGGGTGTGTGTGTGTGTGTGTGTGTCTGAGGGGGCGGGGACGCCCTGGACCACAGGGGTGGACTCCTGACGGTGGTGGCTGAGTTCACTGGATGAATTCGCCCCAACTCCTGGCCCTGCCTCTCCCCGCTCACTTCTCGTGGCCGCCTCTGGGGACACAGGCAGAGTCCGTGGGACGCTGGCCTCCCCCTGCTTGGGCTGTGGCTGGGGGTCTGCCCCGTTGAGCTGCGTAGGCCTGCCTGAGACCGTGCGTGTCTCCTGTGGCGGCCGGTAGCCTGTGCTGGTGCTGTGTGGCAGGAACCTCAGCCCCTTGGTGCCAGGCCTTGTCCTGTTTACTTAGAACTTTCTGGAAGTAGCCACCTACGGGGACACAGTTTTCCAAACTGAGGGAAAGGGTTGCAATAAAAAGAAGTTGTTGTAAGAAAGACACTGGATCTTTTATTTTTTTTTTCCTTTCATTTTCTTTTTCTTTAAAAAAACAAAACACCCCCACCCCCCCAAAAAAAAGCCTGAAGCACAAACCTTTTAGGAGTTACACGTGGCGGAGGGGCAGGGGGGCGGCCTTTCCCGCCCGGCCCCTTCACGCCCTCCTCCCTTGGACAAAGGAACAGAAGATCCAAGCATTTCGAAAGGATTTTTTTGAGTGTGTGTAAAAGTCAATGCTATAAATCTAAAACGAGGTCTGTTTTTTTCTTTTTTAAAAAGTTCTAAAACAACAGGAAGAAAACACATGGACAGCAACCCGCGCGGAGACCTGGCTAGTTAGGGGCCAGGGCGCTGGTGACCGAGGACAGAGACCCGGGCGGCACCTGCCCCGGCCGCCCCGCGCCCCGCCGCCAGCTCCGCCGCCCTCCCCCGCCGGCACCCTGCCTCTCTGCGTTTGAAAAATAACCCCCCCGCTCTGGCGCCACCTGCCGGCCGCGCAGCTACTTGGCATCGAGCTTGGCCATCTCCTGCACGTAGATGCCGATGCTCTCGCTGTCGAAGAGCAGAAAGTACACGTTCTTCAGCGAGGAGGCGCCTGAGTCGTCGAAGTGCGCCGAGATGGCCTTCAGGGTCACCTGGGCGGCCGTCTGTTTGGGGAAGCAGTTTCTGCGCCAAAGCAAGAGCAGAGCCAGCGTCACGAGGGTCCCCGCCCCCAGGGGCTGAGAACTTTTTGTTCTGTGCCCCCTCCCCAGACCTTGGGCCCCGTGTGGGCGACGCTGGCCCCCGTGCAAGGAGCAGGCAGCAGGCAACACCCCCACCTCATGGGTCAGAAAGAGGCGCCGGTTTTGGTCGAGGTCACAGGGCCGGCAGGTAGGCAAGCGTCCTGTGTTCGAGTTTTTAAAAAGTTCATGGGTGAGGAAAACATTACGTGTAGACTTCAAAATGTTTTTTGCACCCAAATACATTGCTTTTAATTCCATTTTTCCAGGAACTTTTTGAAGTACTCTAGTATTTGAATCGGTGTCACGAACGGCTTTTAAAATACGCAGTAGAGGCCCAGTGGCTCTCGCACAGCTTGTCTGCGTGCCGATCAGACTCTCCATAAAGAGTAAAAGCGTTTGCTCAGAAGCTCGCCTCCGCGGGCCCTTTCCCAAGCACCTGCTGTTCCTCTCGTCAGCTCACGTGGGCCGTGTGACAGTGGCTCTGGGTGGGGCTGGGCTGGGGAAAGTCTGCTAAGTGTCCCCAGCACCAGGGAGCCATCAATAGTGCTGGGCCATGGCACCAGCCTGCGGGGTGGTTGGGGAGCCTCGGGGCAGGTCCAGGGTAGGTCTGCCATAGCACAGATTCTCCCTACCCACCCCGAGTGCTCTGGTTCAGAGCAGACCAGCCCTGGACACCTGGCCCTGCATACCGAACCAAGTCCCCCCGACTCCCCTCCCAACCTCCCAGTGCCACCTGTGCCATAGAGCGTGCTCTGGCGATGAGAGGGCGTGCAGAGGTAGAGCCAGAGGCTGCGTGCTAGGGGCGTGGAGGGGGAGGGCGCGCTGTGAGTGACAGCACACGTCTCCTCGCCCCCCTGCTGCCCCGCCAGGGTCTGTGACGCTGAAAATGGTCATTTCCCCTGCCCCCATTAGGCGAGCCCTCGGGGAGGGCCTTTTGCTTCTCTGGGTGTGTCTGTCATGTCTGTCATTCCCAGGGCTTTGGAGCAGGTGTGGGGTAGGACCTGAGATTCCACACTGGACCCAAGTGAGGTCGCTGCTGCTGGTCCCTGGACCACACTTCGAACAACAAAGGCCTCTGGGCCTGGTGTCTGCCAGTTACATGTTCCAGACCTGGCCCGCAGGCCAGGGATGAGCGATTTGAACTACCTGGGCCCTCAAAAAAAAATCACAGGCCACCTTCCTCGCCTCTGCCTCTCTTGGGGCTCTAACAGCCGTGCGCCCCGTGGGGCAGCGGGCTCACTTCTCTCTGAGCTGAAGGATGGAAAGCCAGTTTCCTACCCCATGCCCTTGATCACGTCCCAGAGTGGGGAGCAGGGGTGCCCTGGGAAAAGCCTGCAGGAGCCGGTGTCTTACCTGCCGCTGGGGAAAGGCGGGAACGCCACGGACTTGAGCTTCTTGTCCTCGGCGGCCGACAGGCAGTTTTTGATGGTCTCCTCCAGCTGCTCCTCGCACTTGTCGGAGCCCCACTGCGGGATGTGACAGTGGATGACAAACTTGGCTGCGAGTCCACTGGATTGGCTGACGGCGGCTGGGACACGGGGGCAGAGAAACGCAGGTTACCGCCTAAGCTTTTGCCTTATGCTGGGGTAAGGCTGACCCGCAGAGGTCTACCTGTTAGCTCACTGGGGACAGGGAAGGGAGAGAGAAGTGGGCTGGACGCACTTTCTACCAGACAGCACGGGCCCTGGCACAGCCCTTCCAGGTGGTCTGCCAGCTGGCCCCTGGGTTAGGTGACCTGCTCCTAATGGCTCCTGGCCAGAAACACAGGTCGAGTGGTCTCTGGTGGCCGGGGGAGGCCCAGTAATGCCCCAGCCCCAACATCCCGATCCTCGTCTCTGGAAGGGATGCTGCTCTACGGGAGGCAGGAATACGTGAAGGATTGAGACAGGACCACTGTTCTGGGTTGTCCAGGCCCTAAGTGTGATCAGGTGGGTCTGGACAAGAGGGCGGCAAGGTCAAAGGCAGGAGGAGGCAATGGGACCATGTCAGCAGGGGTGCGGGGCTGCAGCCAGGAGTCCTGGGAGAGAGCTTCCCCCAGAGGCCCCTGAAGGAATCAAGCTGGCCGAGGCCTTGATTTCGCCCCTTAAAACTCAGTGTGGCCTTCTTCTTCTTTTTTTGACAGGCAGAGTTAGTGAGAGAGAGAGAGAGAGAGAGAGAGAAAGGTCTTCCTTCCGTTGGTTCACCCCCCAAATGGCCACTATGGCTGGCTTGCTGCAGCCAGGAGCCAGGTGCTTCTCCTGGTCTCCCATGGGGTGCAGGGTCCAAGCACTTGGGCCATCCTCCACTGCACTCCCGGGCCACAGCAGAGAGCTGGACTGGAAGAGGGGCAACCGGGACTAGAACCCGGTGTGCCGGCACCGCAAGGCGAAGGATTAGCCTAGTGAGCCGCAGTGCCAACCCAGCATGGCCTTCTGACTGCCAGAGCTCTAAGAGAACACTTTGAGTAGGAACCCACTGACGTTATGGTAATGGATCACAGCAGCTACAGGAGATGAACTCCGTGTACCTGAGTCCAGCCCTCAGAGATCCTCACTTGGGTGACTTTAGGACGACTCTGAACTGAGAACTGCTGAATGTTTGAGAAGGATGTTTATTTATTTACTTGAAGGGCAGAGCAACAAGAGAGGAGAGAGGAGACAGAGAGATCTTCCATCTGTTGGTTCATTCCCCAAATGCCTGTAACAGCTGGAGTTGGGCCAAGGCAAAGCCAGGAGCCCAGAATTCAGTCTGGGTCTCCCATGTCGCTGGCAGGGACCAAAGCACTTGGGCCATCATCTGCAGCCTCCCAGGGTGAATTATAGGAGCCTGGATCAGAAGTGGAGGCAGGGGCCAGTGCTGTAGCGTGCTGGATAAAGCCGCCGCCTGCAGTGCTAGCATCCCACATGGGCGCCAGTTCGAGACCTGGCTGTTCCACTTCCTGTCCAGCTCTCTGCTATGGCCTGGGAAAGCAGTGGAGGATGGTCCAAGTCCTTGGGCCCCTGCACCCATGTGGGAAACCTTGAAGAAGCTCCTGGCTTCGGATCAGCCTAGCTCCAGCCATTGCAGTCAATTGGGGAGTGAACCAGCAGATGGGAGACCTCTGTCTCTGCCTCTGCCTCTCTGTAACTCTGCCTTTCAAATAAATAAATACATCTTTTTAAAAAAAAATGAAATTAGATCATGCCAGCTTTGGCTCCTGATTTCAATCATACTTTCTCATTTTACTTTTTACTCTCCCAAACATGGTGCTTCAAAAAGTTCATGGAAAATGGAATTAGAAGAAGATATGTTTATTTTGTTTTAAATTTACTTTTTTCTTCATTTTTTTTAAAAAAGACTTGTTTTATTTATTTGAAAGATAGAGTGAGAGAGAGGTGACAGAGAGGAAGAGCTCTTCCATCTGCTGGTTCACTCCTAGAATGGCCTCAGCGGCCAGGGCTGTCCAGGCTGAAGCCGTGGAAGACCATCTAGGTCTTCCACATGGGTGCAGAGGCCTGAGCACGTTAGCCATCTTTGCTCCTTTCTCAGGCGCAGTGGCAGGGTGCTGGATCGGAAGTGGAGCAGCTGAGGCTTGAACTGGTGCTCTAATAGGGGATGCTGATGTTGCAAGTGGTGGCTTAACCCGCTGCACCACAATGCCAGCCCCTCTCCACGTTACACTTAATCGAGGGGGAGAGAGAGAGTATGCACCCAAGAACAACTGGGCCAGGAGGCAGAAGCTCAGTGCTGGTCTCTCACATGGGTGGGCAGGAGCCTCCCCTGCTGCCTCCCAGGGTGCGCATCAGCAGGAAGCTGGGCCTGGGAGTGGGGACTGGACTGACGCAGGCACTGCAGTACCGGATGCAGAGCTCCTCAGGGCTGGGCCAAATGCCTGCCTCCACAAGTTTATCTTACTCCCCCAACCCGAAAGTGAAACCCAAGTGGACGTGGAATCTTCAACAAGTGCCTGGAAACGTGCAAACTATGCATGGTTTTCACAGCTTTTTGTGAATGCATGGTTTTCACAGCTTTTTGTGAAAATTCCATTTTCGAGGGCCTTTTGGGGTTCCCTGGAGGTTCCCGTCAGCATCAGAGCTCACAAGCACTGAGGCTGCTGGGAAGTCGGAGAGGTCCCGAGCGCACTCCTCTCTGATCTGCTGGCTGTACCTGGGCTTCCTGCCCCGCAGTCACCCCCTGCCTGGGCGCCTCTGAAGCAGCCAGGCTCTGGGCCTTTGGCAGTTTAGGGAGGCCGTAGCCATGAGGGGCAGCGGTGTAGCGGGCACGGGCACGCGCAGTGTTCTGGAGCTGTGTGTGTGTGTGTGTGTGTGTGTGTGTGTGTGGTGGGGGGGGTTGGTTGGTGCTACAGATTTCTTTGGGATCTGTGATGCCCCCCCGGTTGATGAGCAATGTGTCCTAGCGATGGCCACGGTTTTGGAGAAGCTGTGTTTGCGCTTGCTCGGGAGCATGGAGACTGAGTCCTGAGCCAGTCGGGTGAGGCTGGAAGCTCTGTCTCCCCATGCCTGGCCGGGGAATCCTCCCTCAGAACGCCAGTGAGGCAGGGGCGGGACACGGCCCCATGGGCTGACCCTACCACCCTGTAAATGCACACCAGAAGCAAACGTCCTGGTTTGGCCTGAGCACTGATACCCAAGAGTCTGTTCTGCAGAGAACGGAGGACTCTGGGGCCTGGGGCACTTTTCCCAGGGTTCTGACTACTATTGAATGCTGGAGAGAGTGAGGCTCCTCACATCCATGGCTGACTTATTTTATGTGGGAACCACATCATGTTACCAGCCAAATAGTATTGTGCTTAAGTCATTTTTTTTTGGGGGGGGGGATTTATTTATTTGAAAGGTAGAGTGACAGAAAGAGAGGAAGCGGGATAGAAGGAGATAGATGAGAGAGAGAGAGAGAGAGACCTTCCATGTACTGGCTCACCCCCACAATGCCCACAACAGGCAGGACTGGATCAGGCTGGAGCCAGGAGCTGGGACCTCCACTTGGGCCATCATCTGCTGCCTCCCAGCATGCAGTAGCAAGGAGCTGGGTTGGGAGCGGAGCAGCTAGGACTCAATACGGGCATCCCAAGCTGTGGCTTAACCAGCTGCACCACAACACAAGCCCACAAGGTGATTTTTAAATCAGAGGAATGTGCTCTTATTTGCAAGGTTAAACGTTCAATGAAGGAAAAAAAATGATTTTCATGCCGCACTGCAGGCAGTGGCTTTACCCACTATGCCTCAGTGCCACCCCATCTGTAGCATCTCTAGAACATCGGCAACCAGCACAGCTTGAGACCCTCTCTCCCATTTCCAGTTGCCATGGAAATACTTTGTTTTGGGCTGAAACGCAGTCATGGGCGACCCTATGGCTCTGAGCCTGGCTCTGGTCACCTACAAGTGTGCGGTGGCCGTGGTCTCATGACCAAGGAAGAGTTGTCCTCCCAGTGGTTCTGCACATTTCCAGACCCAGAGCTCAGTGCAGGGGCTGCCACATCCCCATGGCCACTGCCTGCGGCCCTTCTGCTCTGTGCACACACTAGCTCTGCCTGCACTGGAGTGCAGCTGTCTCACTTAGAAAGGAAGTGTGGCCTGTCACCGCATGCCTGGGGAGTGCCATGTGCAGACTTTTCAGGCCGGCCACTTTTCTAACAGTCAAATCCAATCTAACAGTCCCTGTATCCTCTTCCACGTGGTGCCTCTCATTTGCATAGGGTCACATTCAGTCCATGGGTCCTTGCTCGTCTCTGGCTGCCATCTTTCTCCTTCCTCCTGCCTGCTCATGCCCAGAGCCTGCTCACACACGATGTTCTCACTACCCACGGCGTCCCGCCCTTGCGTGGGCCTGGAGTGCTCCCAACCCCCCCCAAGCGGAGGTCATGGTTCCCTCCCTGCCCCACTCATGCATCTGAAGATAGCGATGGGTTTGCTGACCCCCGAAGTCCTGGTGTGAGTGCAGCACCTGGCACTGACAGTATGTTCCATGGTGAATCGACTGGGGACTGTGTGGTTAGAACACGATTCTGCAGTTGGGTTTACCGGTCATCAGTTCCCCAGAGACCCTGATAACAGGTGTCCAGGCAAAAACCTGTGCACAGATGTCCACAGTGGCAGAGGCGGAGGCAACCCCAACTTGTATCAACAGGCAAACGGATGAACAAAGTGGAATATTATTCAGCCATCGACCAGGACAGAGACACTGACCCCCAGTATTATGTGGATGGACTTTGGAAGGATTAAGGTAAGTGACGGAAGCCAGACACAAAGGGTCACATACTGGATGATTTCACTGACATGAAATGTGCAGAATGGGCAAATTCATAGACACAAAGTAGGCCCGTGACTGCCAGGAGCTGGGGAGGTGTGTGGCTGCTTAACACATGTGGGCTTTCTGTTGGACGAGGTCAGGCAGGCAGCTCTGGAGCCAGACGGGCCACACATTAGGATGGTTAGGGTGCTGCCTTTTGTGTTGTGTGTGTCTCACCACACCCTCGCCAGGTGCACTCAATGGCTTTGGACCATTTAGGGAGTAGCTCATGCAAAGGGAACCACCCACTTTCTAGTCCCCAGAGCACTTGAAATGACCCACTTGAGCCTGTTCCAATGACACCAGGGACGCGAGCCCAGCTCTCTGGTCAGTTATGGTGTGTTTTGCTGCATAAACAGCACACATGAGGCCAGTGGGGCTGGGTGGGGCTCTGCTGGGAATCCACATGGACCCAACACCACACTTACCTTCAGCCACCTCCAAAGGGCCCTGGGATTTGCGAAGCTCCTTCACTGTTTCCAAGAACTCCTTCCCCCCAGCCTTTTCCAAGGCTTTACCTGCAAGGGAGCACAACGGGAAAACACTGACTGTTCTTGTGATGTCGTTACACTGCTTGACACAGACTTAGTAAGCAGGTGTTGGCGTGGGTGCCCAGCGTTCTTGTGTGTGTGTGTGTATATATATTTAAAGATCTATTTACTGGTGCTGGTGTTGTGGTACAGTGGGTAAAGCTGATGCCTGCAGTGCCAGCATCCCATATGGGTGTTGATTCCAGTCCTGGCTGTTCCACTTCCCATCCAGCTCCCTGCTAATGGCCTGGGAAAAGCAACGAAACATGACCCAAGAGCTTGAGCTCTTTCTACCCCCATGGGAGACCTGGAAGAAGCTCCTGGCTTCTGGCTCCACTCTGGCTCAACTCTGGCAGAGGCAGCCATCTGGGGAGTGAACCAGTGGGTGGAAGATCTCTCTCTGTAACTCTTTCAAATAAATAAGTATTTTAGCAAAAGACTTATTTGAAAGGAAGAGTGACACAGAGGTGGGGTGTGGGGAGAAATACACACACACACAGTTTTCCATCCACTGGTTCATTCCCCAAATGGCTACAAGACTTGGGGCTGGGCCTGGCCAAAGCCAGGAGCCAGGAGCTTCATTTGGGTTTCCCACATGGGTGCAGGGGCCCAGGTACTTGGGTCATCTTCTGCTTCTTTCCCAGGTGCATTAGCAGGGAGCTGGATCAGAAGTGGAGCAGCGAGACCTGAATTGGTGCTCTAATATACGATGCTGGCATTGCAGGCAGCAGCTTTACCCATGGCACAACACTGGCCCCCGGAGATGATTTTTTTAAAAAAAAATCTTCATATTCCAGTGTTTTGTTCCATGGGTTCAGTAACCACGTTGACAGCTCTAGAGTCCTGTTCCTACCTCAGTGCCACCAACGTGTTGTAAGTCCTTGGGGTCAGAGAAGCATACAGACCCAGGGCAGCCTTGCATGTTGTCCTCTGAGCTTGGGGCTCCCTTTGCAATGGAAAAATGTAGAGGTTTGAGAGGCTTCCCTTGAAGGACTTTGCTGCTGGAAGACATCCCAAATCCTTTTTTTTTTTTTTTAAGATTTTTTCATTTATTTTGAAAGTCAGAGACAGGGAGACCCAGAGAGGGAGAAAGAGATCTTCCATCTGCTGGTTCACTCTCTAGATGGCTGCAACAGCCAGCACTGGGCCAGGGAGAAGCCAGGAGCCAGGAATTTCATCTGGGTCTCCCATGTGGGTGGCAGGACCCAAGAACTTGGGCCATCTTCTACTCTTTTTTCCCAGGCACATTGGCAAGGATCTGGATTGGAAGTGGAGCAGCTGGGAGACACACTGGTGCCCATTTGGGATGCTGGCGTCACAGGCATTGGCTTTACCTGCTATGCCACAACACTGGCCCCCTATATCCCCAGTCTTTGATGTTGGGGGGCAATATTCCATGTCTCAGGGTCTTGTTTCCATGGAGGCCAAGTGAAGCCCCTTGGGGATGGCAGGAGGCGCTCTGGCCCAGCAGGGACCCGTGCCTCGTAGCACCCTGCCGTCTCCGAGAACACACTGGTGTAATGTCCAGACCCGGATGCTGCTGTTGTCTGGCATTTCGTCTGCAGATGACCATGCTGATGGGGATGTCTCAGGCAAGCCTCCACTCTCTCTCCTTAGTGGTTTTTATTACAGGTTGAGCATCCCTCATCTGAGAATCCGAATCCAACACGCTCCAAAATCTGGAACTCTGAGTACTCACATGACACCACAAAGTGGAAACTGTTGCCCCGACCTCATGTCATGGGCTGCAGTCAAAACTCAGGTGCAAGAAAAATGTTACACAAGATGGCCCTCAGCCTACGCATATAAGGAGCACAAGAAATGTAAATGAATTTTGTGTTTAGACTTGGGTACCCTCTCCCAAGATATCTCGTTATGTATGTGCTAATGTTCCAAAATCTGAAATAGGGGCTGGCACTGTGCTGGTGCTGTGGTGTGGTAGGTTAGGCCTCTGCCTATAGTGCCGGCATCCCATATGGGCACTGGTTCAAGTCCTGGCTGCTCCACTTCTGATCCAGCTCCCTGCTGATGCTCTGAGAAAGCAGCAGAGGATGGCCCAAGTGCTTGGGCTCCAATACCCATGTGGGAGACCTGGAGGAAGCCCTTGGCTCCTGGCTTCAGACAGGCCTAGATCTGGCCATTGTGGCCATTTGGGGGGTGAACCAGCGGATGGAAGACACCTCTCTCTGTCTCTTCCTCTGTCTGTAACTCTGCCTCTCAAATAAATAAATAAATCTTTAAAAAAAAAAAACAAAACTCAAAAACAAAATCTGAAACACTTCTGGTCCTGAGCATTTTGGAAAAGGCAAACTCAAACTGTATTATTTCTGTTATTATTATTATTCAGAGAAGCCCTCGGACTTGGGCGATGGAGCTCCCACCCAGGCTCAGGCATGAAAGTGCATTGGACCCACACAGCACAGCCATCTCGGAGAGCAGCCCGCCCCCCTGGGGTTTCCTCACTACCGTGCTTGTGTCTCAATGATACAACTGGGCAGCGGTGATCACAGCCCGTGCCCACCACCCCCGATCTCCTTTCTGGCCTTGGACTGCTGGGCCAGGCACTGGTTGTAGGATGGTGTTCACTTTGAGAAAAATTCACCAAACTGCACACTAATGATCTACTTTTACACAATATTTCATAAAACTGTCCAAAAATATATGCAGGATTTCAAAAAGCTCATTAATCTCTCGTGATGTTGTCCAATCACAGGTGAAGACAAGAGTTTGATGGGGGACTTAGTGGGATGTCCAGTTGACAATGACAAATGGTGGATCTCATTTAGGATGACGGATCTCATTAGGATGTGACCTAACACTGGGCTACTCCATGGCACCTCTACCAAAGTAGAAGCCCTTACCTATATCTTCCTTGAGGTCAATTTCAGCTGTGGTTGGATGGACGATACCCTCCACTCTCATGGAGCCAATATGGCTGATGTCACTCTGGGTCAGGGACAGCTGTGTTGGGAAGGAAAGACGGAGAACACAGGAAGATGAAGTTCCATTGAAATCTTCGTATTTTACTCAGCACTCATTAACTCTTAACTATTCTTACCAGATGTCAACATAAAGGCTGCACGTCGAGCACTGCTCTCGATATCCCCCATTGTCTGCTTTTCACTAGGCTTTTTGAGCCCAGTGGGTTGTCTTTGCTTTGAGCATGCAACAAATCCACCTCCTCTTCTAGGAAGAGGAACGAGGCCTCCCTCCTCTTTCTTTCCTTTGGTTGCCAACGCCAGTGGGAGGTTTACAGTGAGGAGTCAGTGCTCTGAGTTGCTGCCATGAGGGAAGCCCAGGGCTTGCTCTGTCTTCTCCCCTTAGTGCCCTGGATCTTTCCAGAACAGCACAGAACTTCTGGAGGCAGGACTCAGACGCCAACTACCTTGCTTGAGAGGAGTGCTGGGCTCTGGGATTCTGACCTGCCCGTGTCCGGCCTCCTTGCATTTTGGGGACCACATCAGGAGGCCACTCTTGGGAAATGCCACCCAGTGTGCTTATCATGGGTTGTAAGAAAGGCGTTCTCTGTCATGACCTGTGTGAGGAGGAACTTTGGTCCCCTTGGCTGAGTGGAGAAAGCTACTCAGCATGGAACCATGGACAGCTGTAGGAGGGACACCAGTTCCACCTCTCTGCTTCCTGCTTTCTGCCATCAGTGAGGCACTGGAAACCAGCACACCTGTGTTCTCAGGACATGCTTTTGCCAATGGCTTTGGGGGAGGTTCACTCTGTTGTCAGTCTGCAGCACCCAGTGACCGGAGAGGAGGAAGTGACTGTTTCCTGGTGTAGCTATTGCAGCCCCCGTTGACTTGGTAGACAAAGTGCTCTGTAGACTTCACACTTGTGGGGATGAGTTCTTTGCTCGTCTGCCTGGGCTGCTGTTGTGTGCTGAGGACTGCTCAGATGTACGGCCCTATTGGTTTTCTTCCTGCAGCCCGGGAAGGCAAGCAGGCTGAACTATGAGCAAGTAAGTCATTGCTAACACCACGCATGTCCAGGAAACATATTCCTGTTTTATTTCTTTGATAAATTACATTCAATGAAGACAGGCCTCTCAGAGGCTGTTTGAGAGGGCTAGCTATGGACAGGCACAGGGAGAATCCCCAGGAAAACCAGTCCTGCCATCCTAGCTACTCTCTGTGCTTCTCTTTGGCTGACCAGGGTCAGTGTTAGCAGTTCTCAGCACCACAGGAGGGCTTGCTCACTCTCACCGTGCAGACACTGCCCAGCTCTTTAGTCTACCAATGAATAATCCAAGACTGGAGGGGAAGTCATATTAGGGGAGCAAGGGGCGAGGGACGAAGGAGGCGTCACTGCTCATAAACAGGAGGTGGTAAAAATACAACAGTTTTACTACGGCACACCAAGATCACTTTATTACCTTCTGTCCTAGAACAAGGCTCTTAGAAGACAGAATGGTGAATCCATCTCCTGGCCCGTCCTCCGAGGTGGAGTGTGAAGCGCCTTCTTTATCGCTGTCCTTTGGTTTGGACTGTTGGCAGAAGGCAGAACAGGTGAGAATGAGAAAGAGCCGGCGTGGCTTTCCTTAGCTCTTCCCACGGCTGCCACCAGCTTGGATAGGAAAGGAAGTGGTTAGGCATTATGTTCTGCTGTTTCTTTTTTATCTGAAATGTACAGTGAGAGTGAGAACATGAAGAAGAGACACACAGAGCGAGAGAGAGAGAGAGCAAGAGCGAGAGAGGTCTCCCATCCAAGTGCTCATGAGAGTGGGGGAGGCCACAAGCCTGAAACTCCATCCAGGCCTCCCACGCGCGTGGCAGGGACCCAAGTCCTTGAGTCCTCACCCGCTGCCTCCCAGGGTGCACTGGCAGGAGGCTGGGTCAGCAGAGGCACGAGGTGTACACCCAGGTACTCTCACACGAGCTGAGGGTGTCCCAGGCCCTGCTGAATCACTGTGCTGCAACGCCTGCCCCTATGTCCCACTGTTTCTGGATGGAGGGAGGCAAGGGACAGCGGTCTGAGAAAAAGGACACTGCCAAGACTGAGGGCCGGTGAGGGGCTCACACGTGGCCGTGGCCGAATGTCCCCTCCAAAACTCATGCTGACATGCGACTGCCACTGTGATGGTGCTGGGAGGTGGGACCTTTAACAGGTGATCAGGCCAAGGGCAGCTCCGCCTCCTGAATGGATTAAGCCCCGATCAGGGGAGTGGCTCTGTTGTAAAAGGGAGCGCGCTCCTGCTCCTGCCCTCGCTGGCTCCTGGCCCCGTGATGCCCTGCCCCGTGTCACAGCAGAAGTGGCCCCTGGATCCTGGACTTGCCAGCCTCCAGACCCGATCTTTACAACACACACGGCGCAGGTGTCCTCCTGGATCAGCAGACAACGGACCACACACCTGGGCCCTCACCGCACCTGGACACAGGGACGACGTGCTTGCTCTTTTCAGTGCCTAGAGCTTACGAAGGCAAGCAGCAGAGCGAAGCGGGGTCGTCCACAGGGCACTGCTCAAGCTCCCTTCTGCCCTGGTTTCCCTGGGGCGCAGTGCTAGTGGACCGAACTCTCACATGACCTTCTGTGTTATCATGGAGGTCTGTGGAATGAGAATGTCACCGCGTCACAGCTCGGCCCCACAGAGCTCTCCGTGGTCACGGAAATTCTGTCCGAGCTGTTGGCTGCCGCCGTGTCCGTGTAATGTGGCTTGTGCCATGGAGAAGCTGAATTTGTAACTGGATTTAATGTTAATTCAAATACAAACAGCCACAGGGGCCTACTGGGTCCTGTCCTGAGCAGCACCTGAGTGTATTGCTACACAAAGGGCTCTCTGTGAGCTACACTACTCATTATGGCAAGCTGTCCCGGACACCTGGACGCCCACTGGCTGAACCTAGGGGGCTCCCTCAGGGAGACCAGGGATTGCCGAGTCTGCAGCGTGGGGCTCCACGGAGGAACGAGAAGCAGGGTTCCAGGCTTGTGCCTCTCAGGTGACATTCTGGTGGGGGAGGGAGAGGGGTCTGAAAACCACCCGGCTCTGGGTTTGGAAATCTCAGCTCTAATCTCAAAGGCCTTGACCCTCTCCTCCCCGCACCAAGCCGCAGGGCCCTGGCTTCTGCAGAGATGCCAGCCGGCCCGCATCAGTGCCTCGCTAAGCTTTGCTTTCCCTCTGCGCAGTCTGTTCCAGCAGCTGTAACAAATCGCCGCAGGACGGGTGGCTCATCAGAGATGGAGATTCATTGCTGAGAAATCTAAGATCAAGGCAGGCGCCGGCAGGGCGTGTGCTGGCGAGGTCCCTTCCGAGAGCTGGCGCCCTCTGGCTGTGCCCTCCCCTGCGGGCGGAAGGCTCTATTCCGGTTCAAGAGAGGGCGTCCTCAATGATCTAATCACATTCCCCAGGCCCTGCCTCCCAGTGCCAGCCCCTGGGCTTAGCTGTGAGCCCCAGGGTTTTGTGGGAGGACGCAAACCTGAGCACAGCGGTGGGGCGGGTGCCCGGCTCAGGCGTGCAGCCTCGGCTCACCTTTTTGGACGTGCGTGGCTTGGCGGCCTTGGACTTCTTGCCCCCCTTCTTTCCGGACGAGGCCTTCCTTCCTCTCTTCTCTGGGGGTGGGGAGAGGATGGTTTCCGACTTGCCTTTGGTCCCTCGCTTTTTGGCCAGCAGTTCGGGGTGAATTCTGGGCAGGACGCCTCCACTGGCGATGGTCACCCCCTTCAGCAGCTAAGGAGAGAAGAGCGTGGGCTCACTCAGCAGAGAGCTTGCTGCTGCGGATTTAATGCGGGTCTAACGGTCGGCAAAACGAGCCTGAACTTGGGTTTCTGCTTTCCTAAAGAAACTGCACGTTGCACCATTTAACTGGCTTCCCCTCCTGCTGGCACAGTGTTTCTCTGTAGGAATCTAGGCACCCCCTGATCTTGTGCAGAAAGCAAAACAAAGCAAAGCAAAATGAAAAGGAGACAGAAGTTGAACCGGGGAAGTTGCCTAGGGCTCTGGCATTCCAGACACAGAGGAGCACAAAGAGCTCCACACGTGGGAGCACAGCTGGACACGATCAGGTTCAAAGGTCAGTGCGAGGAGCAGAGCCAGTTATGGATCCCTCTCCTGACCGCGCACGGCCCCATCAGTGTGTGTGTACTGTAAACGACTGACACGTATGACCACAGGAATGTACTCTGCCAGTCCCGAAGCGTCAACATTCCACGGACCACATTTGCCTATGATCTGTTAGTTACCCATTTATGAAAACAGACGTTTACAACTGGTACGGAAGAGTCTGGAAACATCTACAGCAAACTGCTCCCTGCTACTGCACACTGGGGGGCAGCAGTGATGGCCCAGGCGCTCAGGGCCCTGAGCCCACGTGGGAGGCCCAGACTGGGTTCCAGGCTCCTGGCTTCCACCTGGTCCAGCCTGCGTGTTGCAGGCACTTGGGGAGTGACCAGCAAATGGAACACCTTTCTCTGCCTCTCTGCCTTTCAAATGAGAAAAATACCGATAATGCATATGAGCGAAATTGGCATTTTGAGATTTGAATGTTTACAGCCCGTGTTTCTACTGTTGAGGAACGGGTATTTTTCTTACTGTTTGTTGAATTCTTTACTTAGTGGAGGGTTAAGCTTAGGATTATAAAATAAACAGAAAGTATGTCATTGTAAAAATTAGAAGAAAGAATAAGGAAGGAGGAAGGAGGGCAGGGTGGGAAGTATCACTATAAATCCGTATATATGAAATACAGGACATTTGTTCACCTCATATAAATAAAAATACAAAAAAACTAATAAAAACAAGAATAGCAACTTAAACAAAATTGTTGAATAGCTGTCGAATAGCTATTAATCTGCTTACAAAAATTATGGTTTGTAGCTTATATATCTTTGTGTCTTTTTAGTGATTAATTTTTGTCCTGTTTTTTGAAATTGTCAGTCCATGATGGATCAGCAAGATTGGCAATAACAGCCAATTTTTCACTACAGTTTGAGTGAATGAAATAAGAAAATAAATATAAATAAAACTTCTTTTAAATGAGTGTATTTAAAAATTGAGAGGCAGAGAGGCAGCGATGCAGAGAGACAAGGAGAGAGGGCTCCAATTTGATGGTTCACCCTCCGCCTCCTTGCAGTGACCGGCTGGGGCAGGCAAAAGCCGGGAGCCAGGAACTCAACTCAGGTGTTCCCACACGGGTGGCAGGAGCCCAATTACGTGAGCTATCACTGAGGCCTCCCAGGGTCTGCAGTGGTCGGAAGCTGGAATCGGAAGCCAGAACTGCGCATGGAACCCTGGCACTCATACTGGACATGGGCATCTTCTTAACCTCCAGGCCAATAGCCTGCGCCTAAACCAAACCCCTTATACTGTTTACCCACCACCTTGCGTACTATGGAGTGGGCTGGGCTGGGGCACCCACTTGACTTTGAAGTCAGAAGAAAACACAGCAGGACCTGTCCCACAGGCACTGAGTCTGAAACTGAACCACAGACCCAGCAGCGTGAGTCCTCCCTTAGCTGGTCTGAGAGTGCACAGACGTGGCAGTCGCAGGTGTGGTCTGCGGACAGCCGGCTCCACCTGCCATGCTGTGTTTGGAGACCTATCCCATGGCTGTGGCAATGCCTCGGACATACCTGGTTGAGCTCCTCGTCATTGGCAACCGCCAGCAGGATGTGTCTCGGAGCTATTCTGGCCTTCTTGTTGTCTCTCGCGGCGTTCCCAGCCAGCTCCAGGATTTCGGCTGAAATGACAAGGGCGTGTTAGCAGGCAATCACACAATGGCATCTGAGCTCTCTAAAGTTTTCCTATAGGCCAGCGCCGTGGCTCAACAGGCTAATCCTCCGCCTTGCGGCGCCGGCACACCGGGTTCTAGTCCCGGTCGGGGCGCTGGATTCTGTCCCGGTTGCCCCTCTTCCAGGCCAGCCCTCTGCTGTGGCCCAGGAGTGCAGTGGAGGATGGCCCAAGTGCTTGGGCCCTGCACCCCATGGGAGACCAGGAGAAGCACCTAGCACCTGGCTCCTGCCATCGGATGAGCACGGTGTGCCGGCTGCAGCGCGCTGTCCACGGCAGCCATTGGAGGGTGAACCAACGGCAAAAGGAAGACCTTTCTCTCTGTCTCTCACTGTCCACTCTGCCTGTCAAAAAAAAAAATAATAAAAAATAAAAGTTTTCCTATAGACATGGTCTTTGGGTTTGATCCAATGTATTCACTGGCTATTTTTTTTTTTTTTGACAGGCAGAGTGGACAGTGAGAGAGAGAGACAGAGAGAAAGGTCTTCCTTTGCTGTTGGTTCACCCTCCAATGGCTGCCGGGGCCGGCACACTGAGGCCGGCGCACTGCGCTGATCCGATGGCAGGAGCCAGGTGCTTCTCCTGGTCTCCCATGGGGTGCAGGGCCCAAGCACTTGGGCCATCTCCACTGCACTTCCCGGGCCACAGCAGAGAGCTGGCCTGGAAGAGGGGCAACTGGGACAGAATCCGGCGCCCGACCAGGACTAGAACCCGGTGTGTTGGCGCCACAGGCGGAGGATTAGCATAGTGAGCCATGGCCCTGGCCCACTGGCTATTTTTAAACTTGGACTTGGAAAGAAGTCTAGAATGCCAAAAAGAACCCATCAGAGGCAAGTATGATATTTTCGTAAGATCTGATACAGGATCCTAGAGCAAAGTCTTATTGTTCTAGACATTCATTCTCCCTCTTCCTTAGTAGATGGGCTTGTGACTTTCAGCTGAGCCCAGAGCCACATGAACAAAGACTGTATTTCCCACCATCCCTGGTTGAAAAGTATGGTCATGTGACTAAGTTCTGGCCAATGGAAGGCAGGCAGTTGTGTTGTAAGGGACTTCTGGGAAGGGTTGTGGCCTTCTTCCCTTTCTGCTAGTGGATGATGGACATGATGGCTGGCATCTGAGCAGCCGTCTTTGACCAAGAAGTTGTGGAGGAGAGCAACAAGATGGAGGGAACAGACCATTCTGCTCTGTCTGTCCTGGAGTTTTTAATATGAGAATGAAGTAAAGTCTCTTGTTTAAGCCAAAGTTAGCAGAAGTGAATCCTGACTAATACAGAATCTTGGCCCAGGCCCTGAATTTTGTTGGGTCTACAGAGAGCAAAGCCATCTCCGAGGAGAGTAGAGAGTGGGTAGAATCTGTCTCTGGGACCCAGTGGGATCCACTGTAGACTCTCCCTCACCCCCTCCCTTGGTGCGGCAGGTTCCTCCCGTCCTGGGGGACAGTCGATGGTGGGAGCTGATTCAGCCATGGAATGAGGAGATGCTCATGAGACCTGGGTGGAAAGACCCCCCAGGATGTAAGCATAGCTCTGAGCTGATCAGACGTGGCATTTGATGAATGAGAAAATGTTGATGAAAAGAACTTTTCCTAGAGCAATTTCACACGGCAGCAACACTTTGGGGTCAAAATCATAAAAAGCTGTGGAACTGGTTTAGACCACGGACACACATTGCCTCGTCGTCTTCTGTCTTGTTTTGTTATTTTCCCTTCTTCCTCAAAATTGGGAGGATGTTATATTAAACCAAATTTGTCTGCCTTCAAAAGTGTGAATGAGCTTTGAAGAAAAATCCCTTTCTTTGGAAAGCTAGCGGTGTGTGCCCATGTGTTGTCTCCTTGATAATGAGAGGGAGTCAGTGTGTGTGTGTGTGTGTGTGTGTGTGTCTGTGTGCGCTTCGGGGGTCTGCTGGTACAATACATAAATCCTAAAATTAACAGGCAATTCTGTAGGAGTCTTTACAATCAACCTAATTTCAAATGAAATAGCACATGAAATTGCCATCATTCATAAAATCTATGGCAATAATAAAAACTTGGCATAAGTATGCCATATTAACTAAGCAAATGTGATTAACAAAAAATTAGAATAAAATAAACATTAGAGTTAAATATTTATATGGCATTTCCATAATGAAAAAGCGCTAAATCACCGCAAATTCATTCTCACATCTTCTCCAGATGATTAAGCAATGACTATTGTGCTTACCCACAATGCAGTTCTATGGGCCCAGGTTTTCTGAATCAAAGATTGGGGCGCTCCACTTTGAGAGCCGTGAGCACACTTGGTGGAACGACGGGATGGGGATTTGAAGTGGATGTCATGTTAAGTCATCCACTTGGCTGCATTCAGGTCGTTGCCCAATCCTTTCTCTCTCTTGCAAAGGATACCCATCAAGAGATGGAGGTGTAAATCTCTCAAAGTTGTTTTTTTTTTTTTTTTTTAAATGACTCCAGGTCAAAAAGTACAGCTCCCCAGTGTGCATCATAAAAGAGATTTCCTTCACCAACTTACTCAGGGCATCGTCACTGCTGGAGCCCACACTTGCCTCTCTTTTTAAATGGGAGAAGGAACCAAGGAGCTGCCCAAGTTGGAACTTGGGAGCAGGTGAACCGAGTGTAGCATCTTGAACCATGGCTTTCCTGCCTCCTGACACCTGTGTTTAGAGACGTGTGCAACCTCTCCAAGGCCGTCGAGTGAGCCGTCTGCACGAGGGCCAGGCTGCCAGGGAGCCGTACAGGCCTGGAGCTTGCAGAAGGCCCAGAGGAAGGTCCGGCTGTTTTCAGTTTGACAGACGGATGCACAGGCATTAGATTCACAGAAGGAAAACCTGCTGGAATCCAATGTGGCACGAGGGACAAGCGGCGCAGTGCAGGCCGCAGTGAATGAGCGGCTGGGCTCTTGGGCTGGCCTTTATGAACAACTCTTAAGAAAGAACACCTGGAGCCGATGTGGGGGCGCAGCAGGTTAAGCTGCTGCTTGGGACACGGGCATCCCACCCCGGAGTGCTGCTTTCAGACCCGGCTGCTCCGCATCCAGCCCAGCTTCCTGCCGATGCACCTGGAAAGGCAGTAGGTGATGGCCCAAGTAGTTGGCCCCTCCCACCTACCTATGTGGGAGGCCAGAATGGAGTTCCTGGCTCCTGGCTTGAGCTGGCCCAGCCCCAGCTATTGCAGTCATTGGGGAGGGAACCAGTGGACTGAGGAACCACCCCCCATTATTCTGCCTTTAAATAAAAAATAAACCCTGGATTCTAGGCTCTAGCTTTTTTTTTTTTTTTTTTTTTTTTTAATTATTTGACAGAGTTAGAGAGAGAAAGGTCTTCCTTCCGTTGGTTCACCCCCAAAATGGCCACTATGGCCAGAGCTTCACTGATCCGAAGCCAGGAGCCAGGTGCTTCCTCCTGGTCTCCCATGCAGGTGCAGGGTCCAAGCACTTGGGCCATCCTCCACTGCCCTCCTGGGCCACAGCAAAGAGCCGGACCGGAAGAGGAGCAACTGGGACTAGAACGCAGCGCCCATTTGGGATGCTAGCACTGCAGGCGGAGGATTAACCAAGAGAGCCATGGTGTCGACCCCTGGCATTTTTTCTTTAAAGAGAAGAACGTATTGACACAGCAGAGACTGTGGAGCACATAATTCGTATTTTTTGGATGTCCAGTCTGGACATCCTTGGACAGGGACATCACCATTTAAATGCCTGAAATAATGTTAGTCATCATTAGTGGTTCAAATGTTATTGTGACAAGTATATTCTCAGCAATTGCTACATTCGTGAGCGATTTTATCGATCCTGGGGCCCAAAGGATCCTAACATTGGCAATCAATAGGAAAACAAGATTTACACAGCACAAATCGGTTTCACTGCCAATTTTGCAGGAAGATGGCGATTCTGCTGAGTGCGCTGGACGTTTGTGAGGTCCACAGACTCCTACAGCGCGCCCCGAGCTCCTGGCAGTCACATTGCCACAACGGTAGCCACGTGGAACACAGCTGAGCAGCTGGTCCTAAACAGGCACGACTCCCTTAGCCAAAGGGATGCCCGGGTCTTCTCATTTTGTACACAACCTAAACAACACGGGGCGCTCCAGCCCCTGGAAGATAGGAAATACCACCTTAAATGAACGGTTGGGCCCGGGACACGGAGTGGCCGTTCCTCCACGGCTCAGTCTCCTTGCCTGACCCCTTCCTTGTAAGTGGTGGTGCCCTGTGCTCTCCTTGGGCTCTGCAGGCTTCTGGGGGAAAACCCACCCAGCCACGGCTCCAGCTTCAACACAAGGCCCCTGCTCTAGTCCCGCCAGGATGCCACCTGGCCAGGGGCCCTGCAGGAAAACGAAACCCGGCACGTCTCCAGTCATTTCACCACACCTCCTTTTCCAAGGTGTTTGGGACCCGGCAGCTCCACCCACCCACAGCCCCTACCACGTAGGCTTCCTTCTCCCTCTGCTCACCTGCCCCAGCCCCTCACGGCCAGCCAGCCTCCTCAATCTCACACACCTGTGCCCCACTGGGTGCCATTACTGGGTTCAGGCTGGCCTCTCCTCTAGCCCAGGTGTTTTGATGCCTGGCTACATGGTTTCCCTGTCCCTAGTTTTGCCCTCCTCCAGATCGGTGCCTTCATATGCTGGCCCACATGTACCTTACGCAAAGTAAAACAAAGATGCCCCTTCCCAAACGTGCTTTGCTGCCCTTGGTTTGGTTCATGCAAGGCCCTTTATTGACATCTGCTGGAAATTCTCATAATAAATATATCACTGCAGTCTATGGTGGGAATGAGACGCCATTTTTTTTAGAGACTTATTACATATTTGAAAGGCAGTTACAGAGACAGAGACGGAGGGAGAGATCTTCCATCCGTTCACTCCCCAAATGGCCGCAATGGCAGGGGCTGGGCCAGGCCAAAGTCAGGAGCCTTGAACTCCATCCAGGTCTCCTACAGGGGTGCAGGGGCCCAGGCGTTTGGGCCGTCCGAAGCTGCCTTCCCAGGCATATAAGAAGGGAGCTGTATCAGAAGCAAAGCAGCTGAATCAGGGCTCCAGTACAGGATGCTGGAGTCGCAGGCGGAGGCTTAACTAGCTGTGCCTCAACACCGGCCCCGTGATGCGCTCTTACACGTGTGTCCTCGGGCGGTATAAGACCCGTGCAACCATATACTTGCTCACGGCGGCCACAGTGATTTTTTCAAAATACAGATGTAATAAATGAAAACCATTAGATAAGAAAATGCGTGGAGAGACCCGATTGACCTGGTACAACTCGGCAGTAAGTTAAAATTCAGCTGAGTTGGCATTCTTGCAGTCTCTTTAAGCGCCGGCTTGACACGCCCACCTTCCCAGGATGCACCTATCACATCCGGGGTCAGGCGCATGCTCAGACACCACCCACTTGTAGCCCCGCCGCCGTGATGGGGGCGGGCTCATCCCGCTCCTTTTAAAGAGAGGCGGCCGGTGGGTGAGAGGACGCTCCCGCAGGCCAGTGGTGTGCTTCGTTGTTTGGAGGACCGTGTTTTCTCTCGTTTCCGGGCAAGTCTGGCTCACTTATGTTTCGGATTTCTCTGTGGGCAGCCCACACCTGCATGTGACTGTGTGATTACTCGTTCACTGCTAAATAAAGCCTGTTTGTATTTGCACTCAATACCTGCTTCCCAGTTAGTCTCTTTATTTTTTAAAGGTTTATATATTTATGTGAAAGAGTCGCAGAAGCAGAGGAGACGTCTTCCATCCGCTGCTTCACTCCCCTAATGGCCACAACGGCCAGGGCTGGGCCAGGCCGAAGCCAGGAGCTTCTTCCGGGTCTCCCACGTGAGTGCAGAGGCCCAAGGACTTGAGCCATCTTCTGCTTTCCCAGGCCATCAGCAGACAGCTGGATCGGAAGTGGAGCAGCTGGGACTTGAACCGGCACCCACATGGGATGTGGG
Organism: Sylvilagus floridanus; assembly: GCA_949820135.1. Taxonomy (NCBI): domain Eukaryota; kingdom Metazoa; phylum Chordata; class Mammalia; order Lagomorpha; family Leporidae; genus Sylvilagus; species Sylvilagus floridanus. The sequence continues at coordinate 22,948,535 of OX463235.1, forward strand.
CATCTTAACTGTTAAACTACATGCCTGCCCCTGAGGCTGATTAGTTGGCCAACACTGGCAGAATTCTACACATCAAGGAACTGAAGTATGGATATGCTGAATATTCTGGGATACTTACACAGGTTCAAGTCCATGGAACATTCTAGAGTAGTTGATTATGCATTCTTTGCTGGATTGTTCAACCTCTCTCATCAAGGTGGGACTAGAAACATTGTGTGTCTCTAACAGCAACAGCATGTGTGCACCTGGGACCAGCCAGGCAGCCCGCCTGGGGAAGTCGGGCACAGCCAAGCTGCCCTCGCCCCTGAGGCTGCTGGAAATGGGTGCCACTGCGGGTCTGTCCCCTCCCCTGCCAGCCTGCAACTCAGCGACTTGGAGAGAGGACTTCAGAAATCAGACATGAATCTGAGGAGGGGCTCCTCCAGCTAGAGGAAGCCCACCGAGAGTGGCCGCCGGGCTCCCAGGACCACAGCAGGAGGGACCAGTTCACGCGGGATGGAGAGCACTGTCTGCGAGATTCAGGTAGGAGCAAGGCGTGCGACGCTCAGTGGTGTCTCCTGGGGGCCACGTGGGAGCAGCTGCGCCTGTGACGTGCCGATGTCCCACAGGGGACCCTGGTGTGAGCCTCCGTCCCGGCAGCCTCTCCCCTCTGGGTGCAGGAAGAGGGGCCTGCTGTGTGGGGTCAGAGCTCCGGCCAGCTCTGGAGCCCCCAGGAACCCAGCTTCCCTGTGTCCAGCCTCTCTCCCCGCCACAGGGGCTGCCTCTTGTCGGTGCCAGGAATGCTTTCAGTAGTTGGGTGAGCACCAACGACCCGTTTCAGACAGTTTATAGTTTTTAATCGTGATAAAATATACAGAACATAAATCTTGCCGTATTTAAAGTCCAAGTCAGCCAATTCAGTGGCATCAGCTCCCCATTCTTCTCCCTTCCAGCCCCGGTAGCCATCTTTCTGCTTTCTGTCTATGAACTGAGTGCTCCAGGTACTTCCTGTAGTGGGATCGTACACCGTGGTCTTTCATCGGCATGGTGCTGCGGTCTGCGTTGCGGTTTTGATCCTCGTGGTGGAGTAACTTGGCGTCCGATTGCGTGGACAGGGTACAGTCCTGTGCAGATGGACACTGGTGATCTGCCTTTCGGCTGCTGTGGGTAATGCTGCTGCCGATGTCGGGGTACGGCTGTTGCTTGAGTCCCTGCGTTCAACTGTCTGACTGCTGGGTGATAGGTGGCTCTAATGTTGAGCTCTTTTGGAACTTGCTTGTTTTCCTTAGTGAGCGCGCTGTTGTACAACTACTGGGGCTAGGTCAAACTGAAGCCAGCAGCTGGGAACTCAATCTAGGTCTCCCATGTGGGAGGCAGCAACCAATACTTGAGTCCTCACCCCGGCGTGCCAGGCTCTGCATTCGCAGGAAGCTGGAATCAGGGTGCAGAGCTGGGACTTGAACCCAGGCACTCTGATCTGGGCTGTGGTGTCCCAAGCAGCATCTTGACTGTAATGCCAAATGGCTGCTCCCAGGATAGATTTTTTTTTTTTGACAGATAGAGTTAGATAGAGAGAGAGAAAGGTCTTCCATTGGTTCACCCCCAAAATGGCTGCTATGGCTGGAGCTACGCTGATCCAAAGCCAGGAACCAGGTGCTTCCTCCTGGTCTCCCATGCAGGTGCAGGGCCTAAGCACTTGGGCCATCCTCCACTGCCTTCCCGGGCCACAGCAGAGAGCTGGACTGGAAGAGGAGCAACTGGGACTAGAACCCGGCGCCCATATGGGATGCTGGTGCCACAGGCGGAGGATCAACCAAGTGAGCCACGGTGCCAACCCCAGGATAGAGTTTTTTTTTTTTTTTTTTTTTTTTGACAGAGTGGACAGTGAGAGAGAGAGAGACAGAGAGAAAGGTCTTCCTTTGCCGTTGGTTCACCCTCCAATGGCTGCCGCGGCCGGCGCACTGCGGCCGGCGCACCGCGCTGATCCGATGGCAGGAGCCAGGTGCTAGGTGCTTTTTCCTGGTCTCCCATGGGGTGCAGGGCCCAAGCACTTGGGCCATCCTCCACTGCACTCCTGGGCCACAGCAGAGGGCTGGCCTGGAAGAGGGGCAACCGGGACAGATCCGGCGCCCCGATCGGGACTAGAACCCGGTATGCTGGCGCCGCAAGGCGGAGGATTAGCCTGTTGAGCCACGGCACCAGCCCCAGGATAGAGTTTTAAATACATCAAATACACAGGATGACAAACAAAACCAGTGACCTCGGAATACAGTTTTCTCAGTTTAAACGATATCCACGTGATTCCTCACCAGCGTGTTGAGTGACAGGATCTAGTGACAACGCTGATCACCACGTGATTTGAAGAGCTCCCACCCTGTGGGTCCCAGGCCACACCTCCCCCTCCTCAACCCAATGTGGTTTGGCTCTGACCACCACATCGACCTCACCCAGGTCACCATGACCTTGAGGGGCTAGGTTTGTTGTCTTTGATTTTTGCCTGAGTGGCCCATTAGGGCTGCTGGCTCCCCTGCCCTTCCCTGGGCTCCTTTGGCATTGCATGCTCACGCCTCCCCCTCAGCCTCTGGTGGTCTCTTTGCCCCTTTTCTGCCATACTTGGCCCATGAACCTGGGTACCCTGGTGCTGCCTGGGCAGGCCCTGGGCCCTGCAGTCTCGTGGCCATGCTGTCTCTCTAGGGGACCTCCCTCCCTCTCATGGCATCTGGTGCCCAGCCCCTCAGCTCCCTCCTGGGCTCCTGACACACCTGAGGTCTCCACTCAGCTGCAGCAATGGCAGTGTGATGGCAGTTACTCACATGCGTGGCTGAGCCAGGCTCTCTCCATGCAGCTTTATGGAATCCTCACAAGGATACTGCTAGTAGGACAGCACTGTGCCTAGCGGGTCTCAGCTTGCTCTTTCAAAAAACTGTTTTGTTTTAATTTTATCTGAGAGACAGATCTTTCATTTGTTGCCTCACTCCCAAAATGCCTGCAACAGCAGGTGCTGGTTCAGGCTGAAGCCAGGAGCTGGGAACTCCATCCAGGTTCCCTACGTAAGTGGCAGGAACCCAAGTACTTGAGCCACTGCCAGCTGCCTCCCGTGGTCAGCATTAGCAGGAAGCTGGATCAGAAGCAGAGGAGCTGGGAATTGACCAGGGACTCCGATATGGAATGTGGGCGCCCCGTGGGGTGACTTACCCACAAACACCTGCCCCAAGAGATGGCTCTTGAGGCAGAGACAGGAGAGCAGAGGAACCTGGGGTCAGAAGCTGGGGCCGCTGTGCCGCACCTGCAGGGGTTTTCACCCTGCAGTTCAGGGCCTTGGTTTCCCAGGACAGTTTGGGGAGGATGCTTTCTAACCCAGTGGACTTCCCAGGGAACTTAATCTTGGCGTGTGGGTAATTTGTTAATGTTAAGCAATGTTAGCTGTTATTGCTCACGGTTAAAATGACCCTACAGGCCGGCGCCACGGCTCAATAGGCTAATCCTCCGCCTGCGGCGCCGACACCCCAAGTTCTAGTCCCGGTTGGGGCGCCGGATTCTGTCCCGGTTGCCCCTCTTCCAGGCCAGCTCTCTGCTGTGGCCCAGGAAGGCAGTGGAGGATGGCCCAAGTGCTTAGGCCCTGCACCCGCATGGGAGACCAGGAGAAGCACCTGGCTCCAGGCTTCAGATCAGCGCGGTGCACTGGCTGCAGCGCACAAGCTGTAGTGGCCATTAGGGGGTGAACCAATGGTAAAGGGAGACCTTTCTGTCTCTCTCTCTCATTGTCCACTCTGCCTGTCAAAAAAAAAAATGACCCTACAAGAAACGAACCATATTTACTTGTGTATCTCCCACTCTCACACACACAGATGCACACACACAGACTAGTCTCCCCTAATCTGCAGTGTTGCTGCAGTTTTCAGTTACCATGGGGTTCTCTGAGGCATATTAAAAGGAAAATTCCAGAAGTAGAGTTTTAAATTGTGTGCCATTCTGGGTAGCAGGAGGAAATCTTGGCACCGGCCTGCTCTGTCCCTCCTGGGATATGACCAGTCCCTTTGTTGAGTGTATCCACACTGTATATGCTACCCACCCACCGTTATCAGGCAGACTCTTGTGGTATCACAGGGCTTATTTTATTCAATAAAAGCACCAAAGCACACAGTAACGATGCTGGCCATCTAAACTTGTTAAACTGCTTCCTTCAAGTAGAAATGTGTAAGGTCTTTGACTTAAAAAGGAAAGAAAATCAAATGCTGAGGTTGTTAAGGTCCACAGTAAGAAATCTAGGAATACAACTCCCTCTAGCCCCGATAGCAAAACACAGCTAGGCTAGAGAGCTCCTAGGTGGTGTGTCCTCTGCCTTCTACCGGTCCTTCCCACATCCTCCTCCCTCTCTCGAAGCCTCCGGGAGGTGGCTTGGCTCGCAGGCCAGGTGAGAGCCGTCACCACGCACAGGCGGGCGGGTTTGCCTTACCTGCCAGGTACTCGATGACGGCCGCCATGTAGACGGGAGCCCCCACGCTGATCCGGTACTTGAAAGTCCCTTTCTTCAGGTAGCGCATCAGCCTCCCCACCGGGAAGATGACGCCTGCCCTGGCTGAACGGGACAGCTTGGACATCTTCTTCTTCCCGCTCCGGCCCGACATCTTGCCTCAGTTTCCCTCTCAGCTTGCTGACACCGTGGCCTCCCGGCACTAACACAGTGCTGAAAAGGAAAGAAGGCGGGGTTGAGGCAGGGTGACTGCAAATACCTGGGACTCAGCAGTATGGCCTCTGGGTGCTGGGGTGATGCACCTGACTGCAACCGCAGGGTGCTGCACGCAGGAGCTGGGCCTGGGGTCTTCCATGGGCACGGGCAGGCCCACCCGCAAACATCCCTTCCCCATCAGGCCAGCCCAGCCTCAAGAGGACCAGTTCATGGAAACTGTCGCTGGAGAGAGTGGCCTGAGAACATGGCAAGAAGTAGGGTGGAAGAGGATGCTCCATGAATGTGTGGTTAATAGGAAATAGATGCAAAGCTGGGATTTAGTTCATCTGATGAGTGTCAGCGTAGAACTCAATTTCCTAAAGTATCTGACAGTGCCGTTATGATGAAGGAGTTTTGTATTAAAAACTACAGAATTAGCCACAAACTCCATTCTCAACACTCATTTATCTCCCAAGTGAATGATGCAAGTTTGGGACATTTTATTACATACATCAAATACATTGTTTTCAAATGCTCCTATGTACTTACCACTCTCTTTTTGCGTGTGTGGTTTTGCCCCCAAATGGTGTAGACATTTATCAAAGTTGGGTTTAAGTGTGAGTAGAGGTTTAGCCTAGACGCTAAGAGACCACACCCCTCACTGACTTCCCTGGGCTCCAGCTCCTGACTCCAGCTTCCTGCCAGTGCAGATCCTGGGAGGCAGTGGTGACACTCAAGTAATTGGGTCCCTGCCACCCTTGTGGAGCCCTGGATTGAGTTCCCAGCTCCCAGCTCTTGAACCTGGCCATTGCGGGCATTTGGAAAGTGATCCAGCAGATGGGAGCTCCCTCTTTCTGTCTCTCTGCCAATCTGTCTCTGTTGATATCTCTGACTCGTAAATGAAAAAAAAAATTAAGTACATGCAAAGATAGTCTTAGAATGCTCTTTTTGGTAGTAAGACGCAGAGATAGAATAACATCACCATGTTGAGAACGTCCACGTTTTCCATGCTTGTGTGAGGTGGCTTACTCTCTTAAATCCACCTGCAGATGCGCTGCCTTTGAGGAAGCCACTAACTGCTAATTAGTTTATTCATCAGTAGAAGGGGACTTCAAAAATTTGTGGAAAATGTTATTAAAAGGTGTTTATTTTGGTGCAAAAAATTTTGAAATCCACAGTCTTTTTCTTAATAAATGTTTTAAATGAATTTTTAAATGAAAAAACTATGCATGGATTTAAAAATTTGTTTTGCACCAAATGGACTTTTTGAGGTGTCCTGGTGTGGAACACCTGTCCCTGGGGACAGGCGCAGCAAGGCTGAGTGGCCCTGTCCTCATACAGCACCTGTGTGCTAGCTGGGTGCTGGTGCTCAGAATGGAGGTGGTTCTTGGTAGAGTGGACAGAGCTGGGACCAGAGCCGAGGCCTAGGCATGGTCCCACTTCTGCATAACCAGTTACCCGAGCTCCATGTCATTTGCTCCGGCCTCTGGCCTCATCTGCAAAACAGGGGAGGTGGCTAATTGATTCTTAAGGTCCTTCGGCCTTAATCACACTGATTTTCCTGAAATGCACTTTCAAACGGTTTTGGAAAAGAAGCTTACTCTCTTTAAAAAGTCAGTTCTAAAGAGTTAAGAGCCTGCACAGGTTCACAAAGATGTATTAGTGACTCCACTAAACCAATTACGTGCTTTTTCCAGTACTGTTAAGTAGAGGGGGAGGGGGATTAGTAAGTCTGGTTGCCAAGGAAACCACATGAAAAGCCCATCACTAGGTGGACATGCCTGGTGGATATGGTGGGTGGTGGATAAGGTCATAATCTCTCCCTACCATCCTCCCACTGGGGAAGATACACAAGGACCAATGTCATGAGGGCCAGAACGTCCCCTGCATACACACGTGTGCACATACACAAACAGCCAGAGAGTGACTGGGTGGCAGGATAAAGCCGCCTGGGCCCTCCCTCTCCCAGTGAAGCCACGGGGAGTCACAAGTTGTCCTAAAAATTGGAAATTCAGATGTGTGGCAGAAGAAAAGTGACTTCAGGGCATTGGTCCTGCAGAGAAAGTACCGAGGAAGGAAATCAAGGCAGGAAGTAAATGTAGAGATCACCCTAGGAGTGCTTTATCACAAGAGTCCCTATGGCTTCCAGGCTTCCTTCCTGCTGAGGGCCTTGGCCAGGGCTGGGGGATGCAGCTCCAGGTGAGACCCTCTGACCTTTGGGTGTTCTTGAGCAGGCCCGGCAAGCTCTAGGCAGCCAGAGCCGTGGCTGTCAGAATAACCACACCCAGGAATCCCCAGAGGATTCCAGGTTCCATTTATGGAGTCCACAGATGGAGGGAAGTGCTGGGCCTCCCCAGCCATGGGAGAAGACCCTGCTCCCCAAGACCACCCCTGCCCCACGCCGGTGCCGGACTCCACTGAGTTAGGAGAAATTATAACCTCCAACTTTCTTCTTTCCTTGAACTCCACTCACTCTTGGGAAGAAAGGAGTTAAAAACGTGACAGGATTTTATCCACATCCTGTGAATCTGAGTGTTGAGAAAAGAAACATCTCAACAGGAAAATTTGTTTCCGTCCCGCTAATACCTTAATGTTTACATGTATTTACCTTCTGTTCTAAAACCGTTTTGCTCTGATTAGGGCTGCAGTATGAGCACATTATGTCTGTTTACATGTTTGAAGAAAGTGTGGCTGGAGGATACGCTTAGCACCTCACACACACCACAGAGGGCCCTGGGGACGACATGGCTCTGTCCGTGGCTGTGTCCTCCAGGCGACACGTGGGACCCTTGAGGAACCTGAAACCCAGATCTGCAAGGGTTCAGGGTTAGCGAATCAGAGAGCTCTAAGCTCAATGGCCCTGGGGACAGGAACTAAACTGCAAACTCAGGGAAGCCTGAGTCACTCAGGGAAGTCACACACACGGGGCCCTGTGGCCAGAGGAGCACCACTTGTGGGTGTGCAAGGGCAGAGGGAGTGCTCTGACTCTGTTGTTTTAGGATTTATTTCTAGGATCAGGTTTCTAGCCCATAAAGACACTGACGAGTTAGATTTTATAGATAACACCGGGTAAATATTAAATTACAGCACGACTCCGACATGGGCAATAAACTCACCAGCCTATTCAAATAACTACTGTATTTCACTGGTTTTATGATGTACTTTTTTTTTTTTAAACATTTTACTGTCTCTAGAAATTGGTATGCATTTTGCCATCACTGACACCTTGCATTCAATGAAAGATAACATTTATGGGGTATTTATTATTGAACAAGAAACCACATTACATGGTATGGAACTTCCATGACCCTGGTCCTCAAATATTTTACAACAGAGCTGCATTAGAAAATAAATATACCATAATAATGATAGTAATAAACCATAGTGAAGTTTCAAAGAGATCTGAGAGCCATGGTTTCCAAACTATGCACCAGGGCACCCTGGGGCACACCTGCAGGAGTGGTTAAGCTTTCAAGGCAAGTACAGCAATGCTTGGCCTCTGCTGGACCCGCCACTCCCAGCTCATGCTGGCTCATGGTTTCAGTGGTAGATTGCACTACATTCTTCTTGATGAGGCCTTATCTTTGCAAAGCTGGGTTTTTGGGAGTTGCTGTGATTAAAGGAAGCTGTGGGTGAAAATCAATATGGAACAGAAAATGAGAGTGGCAGTGTCCAATCTGATTGAAGAACTTATGTAGTGTTCAGCAGGTGCACACATCTTAGTTGTAACTCATTGTGATGATTTGAGGATGGCATACAAATATTCTTTTCAATTCATGTGTACTGTTTTTTCAAACAGCCAGCACATGTGTAGCCATAAATACTTCTGAAGTTGCTCGGACCTTTAATAAATGGAACTCAGATGTTTCTTCTGGCCTGTGGCAGAGAGGACACGTGGCCGAGACATTGAGGACTCTGAACTGACAAAGTTTGGGAATATCTGTGTTGGGTCTGCCCCCAGTAAGCTTGAACATCCAGTATGTCTTGCTCAAGATCCCCTTGAAGCAAGGAAAAGAAGAGATAAAGAAGCTGTTTTAGACATCTGAGATTATTTTACCTTTAAGTAATGTTTGCACATTGTAAGTAAAGATAAACTTGTTTCTGGATGAGTCAGTGTTGAAAATTTACCCCTTCTCCCCCAGGCTCACTTGCAGAGGTGACCACATGTGACAAGTCTGCATTTTGTATTTCTCCTTCCTTATCTGATTGTTGACAGTTATATTTTCACTTTAGTTTCCTCCTCCAATTGCCTTGGCAACTTTAAATCACAAATCTCAGGCGCTGTTTCTGGCGCCTCCAGTTTGGGCATCACCTCTCACACTGCCCTCTCGTAGGATGAGGATGAGAGTGCAGACCTTTCTCTGGTGCTCTGCTCCCTGCTTTGCCTGCCTAGTTTCATCTGTCTACTTCCCATTGTCTTGGTTTATAACATTTTACATTTTTTTGTATCATCACCACATTTTATTTTTAGGTTTATTTTATTTTTTTAAAAATGTGTTGAGACCTGTATAGCAGCATATTCTTCTTTTTTTTTTTTTAAGATTTATTCATTTATTTGAAAGAAAGAGTTACAGAGAGGCAGAGGCAGAGAGAGAGTGAGGTCTTCTATCTACCGGTTCACTCCCTAAAAGGCCACAACACCCTGAGATGGGCTGATCCAAAGCCAGGAGCCAGGAGCTTCTTCCCAGTCTCCCATGCGGGTGTGGGGCCCAAGGACTTGGGCTATCTTCTATTGCTTTCCCAGGCCATAGCAGAGAGCTGGATGGGAAGTGAACAGCTGGTTCTTGAACTGGCGATCATATGGGATGCAGGCATTTTAGATGGTGGCTTTACCCACTATGTCACAGCGCCGGCCCCTCCAGGTTTATTTTGAAACTGAAATGCCAACATACAGCGTTTGGGGATGAAGACTTTGTACCTGTTGTTCCCAGCAGAATACAGAGGGGGTGCTAGTGTCACATTTCCTTCTCTGTGGTCCAGCACTAGGAGCCTTGTGTCCTAGCATCAAGAATGGGATCTGTTTGTTTTGAAAACATGACGTTCAAAATCATCTCCACTTTACTTGGCATCACCTTCAGATGCTATGTTTTGTGTATGGTTTCCCCTCCAGCCTGTGAGGTTGCCAGCTCTGCTGTCCAGTGGCTGAATCAAGAATGGGTGGATACTGAATTGCTCTCCGGATAGGGTTAGGTTCCTGCAGGCTGCTGGTCATGCTTTGATCAACCGATCAACACACAGCCTTGTCATGCCTATGTTTCTGTTTAAAGGCATCTTATGGGGTATACATGCTTGGTTCATTTAACACTGAACTCACGGCCAACAGCACTCTAGCTCATGCCTGAACAACGCTTCTTTAACACTCGTGATGTCTCCATATGGTGCATCTCACCCTTGCCCTGAGGAACACCGGGCAGTGCCTCATTATGCTTGTGAGCCATTCTAAACAGCAAACACCAACAAAAACATAAAAAAAATCACAGCATGCCAAGGACTGCAAAAAGCATTCCTGTTGCTGGTGTGAGAGCTGAAGCAAGAAGGCCTCGTTCACCTCTTCTTAGAAATGTGCACATGGGGAGACTGACACTCCTTAAAGCTCTGGGCGTATCTTTGAGGGACCACCAGTAGTCAGTCCATGAGTATTGGTTTTGGGGTTACAAATAAATTGTAGCCAGTAGGAAAACATGCAAATACGGAACTGGCGGATAACGAGGAGGGACTGCACTTTTGTTCTTGTTGAACAAGGGAAAGTATGCCTTTATCATACCCTCCCAATCACTCAGCTTCTCAATTATGTTGTTCTTTGCAGGGGTCCTGTTCCAGGACATTGTCCCTGGATCCCTCTGACCTCCTCCAATTTGGGGCAGAAGTTGTCCTCACCAGGGGTCATCCCGGGACCTGTCTCCTGCTCATACTCAATCCCATGCTCCCCCTTTCTTGGTTTTCTCTTGGTCTGTTTGTATCCACATCATGCAACTCCAGAAACAGTACAGGGAAGTAAACTTCATTTTCTTACACAAACGGAATTGTATTTTTTTTGAAGATTTTTTTTATTTGAAAGGCAGAGTTACAGAGAGGGAGAGATGGAGAGATCGTTCATCTGCTGGTTCACTCTCCAGATGGCTGCAATAGCTAGGGCTGGGCCGGGCTGAAGCCAGGAGCCAAAAGCTTCATCTGGGTCCCCACTGCCCATATGGGATGGCGGCATCACAATTCTGGCCCCTACAGAACATCTGAACGGGGTGATTTTGGATTATCATTCAGTAGGGTATGTAATTTTTAGCCTTAGAATTGTTTTGCTTTAGCATTTTGAAGTCATTGATCTCCCTCCTCCCCTCTTACTTTTGCTCAGCACTTGGCAGTAAACTGCTCAGTTTGGAGACTCAGGTCTTTCTAGTGCAGGGCTGTTTTACTGTTAAGTGTAGGATTATTTTTTCCCCAGCCCCTCTATTTCTCCCATCCTTCTTTTCACTTGTCTCTTACTGGAATGTTTGTAAGCCAGGTGTTGATCTTGGTGTGTTCCTCCAGGTCTCTCATTTTTTCTTGTATCTTTTACAATCTCCTCAGTGTGTAATTTTGGTAATAATTTCAGTTCCCAAGGCTCGCAGAGCTCTTCCTTGTTCTCTGATTGCTCCTTTTCCACAGCATACTGTTTTTTTTTTTTTTTAACCGCACCTTGTCTTCAGATCTTTCGGAAACTAATTAGAATGTGTTAAAGTTATCTTCTCCCTAAATTATTTCATCCAGGCAGATGTTCTAATGATTGATTTTCATCTTTCTCTTTCATGTTGGCTTTGCTTAAATGCCTGGTGATCTTAGGTTGTGCATCCGTATTTGAGAATGAAAGACAACACTGATTATTACGGGCAGCTAGACATATCTGCCAGTCGAAAGAAGCACGTGTGCTCAGTCCATCATTTTGAACTGGAAATCGAAAGTGTCATTGTAATTTAACATCTTAAAAGCCTCATTTGCAGATCTGCCTAAAAATGAGTATGCTGATAAGGAGAAATTGCTCAACTATTTTATAATTGAGCGATAATGTCATGTTAAAAAATTAAGATCACTTTCATCACCAGGTGAGTCATTGGAAATGAACTGATCTTGAGATAATTGAAGAGTATAAAATACTGTATCAAGAGAAAATATAATTTGAATGCAATTCATTATGCCTGTGTTTGCACGACTGTAGCCTATGGGATTCCCTTAAACAATATTTAAAATTACACTGTTATCCTTGAAGGGAGGAGAAGAAAATAGGGAACAATCCTAAGCATTTGTCCTTATTGAATAAACTGGTTGTGGTGAGAAACAGAAAATTTTACTTATACCCACCAACTGCTTTCATAAAAAGACAAAATTGTCTGGTTTCTTGAGACCAAGATTTTCTTTTATTTCAAACAAACTGGTAAAGAGCTGATGAAGATGAACCATTCTTATGGTTTTACTCAGGCAACTTCTTGGCATTATTTTTTTTGTAAACTGATGAGAACCAGGACAAACCATCCGCCAAGGAGCAGCATGGGCCATTAGCAACCTGCAGTTCTCATGGAAGTGACCCTGTCCTCTACAGTCAAGCTTCTGCAAAGAGGCTTTTAAAAATAATCATGTGATGATCAATAATCAATATCACAGGCCAGCATGTCACAGGTGAGGTTTTGGCAAGTTGGTTCGAGCATTGAGAATGACAAGACAGCTTCTTTTGAAATTATTCTCTTCAGAAGTATACAAATCAAAGTACTTTAAAATATATTAGATTTTTGCAACTAGAAAAATAGAGGTCTTATGGCTTTTTGATGCTAGAAATGGATTTTTCTAAAAGTTTAAAGACAGTTTTCTGAAATGTTCATGAACATGAGCGTCAGTGCCATCTGCTAATGGATTCCTGTACTGTTTTAAAACTGCCAAAATTTAATCAATTTGTTCAGGTTTTGTCTCTATATTTCCCTGATCTGGGTATTGTGCTTTGGAATAGCTTATATTGTAAATATTTATGAAAGTGGAGTAGTTATTGCAAGGAAGCATCTTCCTCCTGTCAGTTTAAACCGATCCTTTGGGAGAATAAAATGAGATGAAATAAAAGTAGGTGGGAATAAGGGAATTCGATATAGAGACGTTAACTATTTGGAGAAATATATTTTAAACAGTATAAAAAATCTTGGAGACAGCCTCACATCTAATAGAATTCTCATATATTTTGGTGTGTAACCCTAAGTACTATATTAAAATAATAATAGTTTGTTAGCATGATTTTGTAGCTGTAAAAGCCATTTTCAGTAATACTAGCTAAATCACTTGCTCTATTACACTTCCATTTATGAACTCCAAGGGCAAATCATTATTGCACAAGTAATACTTTCCAAACCATTTTCTTCCAAGGCCACCTTAAAGTGAATGAGAATAGTCAATAATTTTATCGTCATATATGTTAAAGCACATTAGCAATTTATAATGTAAAGAGCTATATCAAATGCAATTTCATCAAAATGACACACAGATCAAATTAACCAAATTAACCAACCATGAATGTTAGAACCACGCATTAATCCAATTTATTTAGATTACACTATCGGCTAACAGGTCATTCCCCTTTTTAAACAGTATTTCAAGTCGTAGCATGGAGTTGAAGCCCAGCTGCCGGCGCATTCTCTGTAATTCAGGGGCAGGGAGCGCGTGGCTGTCTCGGGTGTCCTAGCTGTGCTGGGAGAGCCGGTGGGGACGGGTGTGGGGTAGGCTCGGGGTATCTGCTGCCACTGCGGGACTCGGTACTTCTCTAACATGTTGTGCTGTCTTTGAGGGTTTTTTCCCCCCAAGTTTGTTTGTTTATTTGAAAGGCAGAGAAGAGAGAGGGAGGGAGAGAGACAGACAGACAGACCGGGGTGTGTGTGTTTGGGGGCAGGGAAAGACAGGGGAAACGTCTTTAAAATTACCTGCAACAGCTAGAAGTGGGCCATTCTGACCTCGTATGTGGGTGGCAGGGACCCAAATGCTTGAGCCATCACCCGTCGCCTCCCAGGGTGTGCCTAAGCAAGAGGCTGATGGGAAGCAGAGGAGGGACACAGCTCAACTCATTGCACCACAGCAGCTGCCCCAGCTGTGGTTTGTTTAAAGAGGGAAAAGCAGACGTAGCAGGTATAAAGTTTGTTCATGTTTGCCTTATACCACTTTCTACTGTAAGTATGTTGGCCTCCTATGGTCAGAGCTCAATGAAAATTGAGTAACAATACTTTCAGTTCTCTCTGAATCTCAGCTAGCAATGCATGCCAGAACCAAGGCAGCTGGAGCACAGCCCTGTTTGCCCCCTCAATCTAGCTGTCCGTGGAGGACAAAACAAAAACAAAACCCTCACGGGATCTGGCCTTCCACTCCTTGAGGACTGACAGACAGAACAGTGGGAAAACTGTCCTTCATCCCAGAGTCTCGGGTTCCAGTTAGCAGCACAGCTAGTTGTTGTAAGCAGGGACCTGGCTCTGTGCAAGCCAGGATGAGCTCCTCAGGTGGGAGTGGGAGTTGGGGTGAGTGTTCCAGGACAGACGGCAGGTGGGCTGTGGCCTGTGGTGCCACCCGACCCAGGGCTTCTAGAGACAGCCATGTTTTCTAGGCAGGCGGGGTCAGTTGTCTGCAGACTGAGCTCTAAGTAGAGGCAGCCACTCCGGAAGCCCCCTCTGTCCCGCCCTTCTATTTTCATTACTGTCAGTCCTCAGCCAGTGGCTGCCATGCTGTGGGGACCAATAGCTGGGGGCTTCTACTCCAGTGTTCTTGACAGGAAGTGTGGCTCCCTGGTTATGCGTGCATTGGTTCCCCTGGATGTAACCGCCCAATCCTCACGGTGGCAGAATGGAAGGGGTAGGGGACTGAGGGGTCCTACAGTTTTACCTGGGCACCTCTGGCCCTTGGGCAAACCAGCAGACTTCTCAGAGCGCCCTTTTGGCTTGAACAAAATTTACAAGAGCTCCAGGCTACAGAACAGATGGAGGGGGAACTGTGCTGGTTAGAGTGGAGAGGGGCCTGGAGACCCGAGGGCTTGGTCCCCACCTTTCCTGCCCTGGGCTCTGGGGAGCCCCACCTGAGAACCACCCACCCCCAGTCTCCAAGGTCCTCCCCAGGCTGTAAGGACACTGCTGTTCCATGGAGATGCTCAACATGAGCGGCCTTCCCACCGCCTCTGCTGCTCACCTTCACAGAGGTGCAACAACCAGGAGCGTAGGTCACATCCAGAGCTCTTTCCTCTGCAGTCACCATGTCATCACCCACGATAATCACAGAAAAGAGAGCTGCACCTGAAAAGTCTGCTTTGTTTCTTAGGGCCGCCTTGTCTCTGCCCGAGACAAGATCTCTGTGGGTGCCTGCACGAGGTTCAGATTCAGTTGAGTGGCAGTGGGGGAGGAGGCAGCACTTGGATCCATGATCACATCATTAAGTGATAGATGTGGAAGCCTGTGAATGTCCGTGACCTTGAAGTTTATGTTGTCTATCAGATGCGCCATTAGACTTTGCCTCTCTGTAGCCCACCAACACCATTTAATTGTAATGGTTTAGTGAGCAGTGAAGGCAGCTCAAAATGTAAATTATATAAATTATATATAAATTATATATATATAAATTATATATATATATACACACACACACACCCCTTTGGTAGGGTCAGCCCCGTAAACAGAGGGCCTGGGTTCCAGGATGTTTGATTTTTATCTTATATTTTTGTCCTGTTGTCAGGGAAACACCCCATATTTAGGCATCTAAACTATATCATTAGGACTGCCTCTCATATCCAGAGACAACTCCCAAATCTTTGGTCAGACCATGTGTTGTAATTTGGGGTTAAAGAATACGGGCACCATAGCCAACTCTTTGGAGTTCACAGAGTCAGTGGAGTCGGTGCCCTGCTGGTGTGTGCTGCATATTTCCAGACCCATTTCTGTCAAGGCACGGGAATTCTGACTTGAATTACTCACTCCATCCTAAGTTCAAATTGGCAGTGCCAGTCAAATAAATCGGGCAAAGTATGATGGATGGTGCGACGGATACATGAACAGCCAGGGCTTCAGAGAAACTACCAAATTTATCTTACTTAATATTTTGTGACAAGACCGTTCAAAGTACAGTGTTACGTGGCTCAATCGGATCCTCTTTATCTGGCATTTGTGATAGGGCAGGTAAAATAGTGATGCAAATAAGGAGTTCTTAAAATAAAATTTGTGTCCACTCATATGAAAATGCACACAGTCTCCAAAGCACTGGGAGTGCAGTGACTGCTTGTCTGTGCTCAGGGCCACAAGCAGCCAGGTTGCCCAAGGCGGAGGCCCTCTAGGCATGTTCTTAACTTCTCTGTAAGATGGGGATCCTAGTGGCACCTACTCCTGGGCTGTTGTCAAAATGAAATGACTTAATAACACATAAGGTGTCTGAGACAGTATCTGGCAGGTGGTAGACGTTTAACTATTACGATTCTTCCACGAAAGCCATCAAGGAGAACTTGGCAGAACGCAGTCCGATACTTTGCCGAGCATGCTTCTTTTTATCCCTCCATTTCAAGCTCAACTGTTGTAAGCCCACAGCCATGAAAGTCTTGTGGATGCAAATGCGAGGCTTAGCACTCAGCAGCATCTCCCTCCCTCCCCTGTGGATCCTAGGAGTAGGTGCCAAGAGGTGCTAATGGAACTGGAACCTTATGCAGACTGAGCCCATGTAACCCACCTGGAACCCTCAGCACAGCGAACACTTGTGTTTCTCCTGAGGCTGAGCACCTCTGGACAGCTCCTGGTCTAATTGAATGTATCCTCCCAATTCCATCTGCCTCGGAATTCACAGTCACCACAGTGCTGGAATCACACACTCTCATTAAATCATAATCTAAGCATGAAAAGGACTTGAGTAATCAGAAACATTTCATAACTACCCATCCCTAATTTTTAAAGGCTATTGAAATATGGCTTTGAAAAATGTTTGATTTGAAAGGGAGACAGAGAGGTGTCTTCACCTGCTGGCTCACTCTCCAAATGTCTGCAACAAGACAGGCTGAAACCAGAAGCCTGGGGGCCCTCGGTGCAGTAGGTTAATCCTCCGCCTGTGGCACCGGCATCCCTTATGGGCGCCAGTTCTAGTCCCAGCTGGCCCTCTTCCAATCCAGCTCTCTGCTATGGCCTGGAAAAGCAGTAGAAGATGGCCCAAGTGCTTGGGCCCCTGCACCCGTGTGGGAGACCCAAAGGAAGCTCCTTTCTCCTGGCTTTGGATTGGCACAGCTCCGGCCATTGCAGCCATCTGAGGAATGAACCATCTGAAGGAAGACTTCTCTCTTTGTCTCTCCCTCTCACTGTCTGTAATTCTAGCTCTCAAATAAATAAAATCTGAAAGAAAGAAGGAAAGAAGGAAAGAAGCCAGGAGCCTGGAACTCTATCTGGGTCTCTCAAGCGGGTGGAAAGGACCCAAATACTTGGGCCATTGAATGCTGCCTCCTGGGTTCATTAGCAGGAAGCAAGATTAGAAGATGAGCAGCCAGGCACTCTTATGTGGGATGCAGGTTTCCCAAGTAGCGGTTAACCCACTGCACCACAGTTTCAATATATGGTCATTATAGCTAATGGATTATTACCTTCTAAAACACATCTCTTCCTCCAGCCTAATTCCTAACATCCCACTGTGTACCCAAGAGAAAAACATTCCCCATCCTCAAGGCTTATAAATTTGTTCCTTTTAAAAATACCACCTTCCGGCATGATTATGAGAACTCGTTTCTTCTCTACTGGCTCATTTTTCTTTCTTCTGAATAGCTAATTGGAGATATTCACAGAATCACAGTGGTAGAAGAAGTTGTGTGTGGCGTTAGTTCATCCTTCAGCCAGATCCTGGGGGGGGGGGGGGGGGGGGGAGGAAGCAGGCCAGGGCTCTCACCTTGCAGGGGATTTACAAAATTATATTGGAGAAAGAGGAGGGGCTAGCTGGAGCCCAGATTCCACCTCACAAGTCTGGTCTGCCTGGTCCTCTTGTGCCTTCTACATCCAAACCCTGCTCGTTTCTCTGAGTCCTGGCCTACACCGCCTTTAAACATTGCTGTGGTGTGTACTTGTTACTCACATTATACATTCCCAACCACCTTTACATGATTAATTTATATTTTCTGCCCACTTTTTATGTATTTTTACTTACAGAAATTTAGTTTTGTTTTTACATCAATAGTGTATACACTATGCATTAATTGTTCTGCAATCCACCTTTTTTTTTTTTTTAACAAATGAATAGTATGTTGGTATGTACAGATTTGCGTCATTCTTTTCAACTGCTGCCTAATATTCCAAGAGATGGATGTTTTGAAGTTAAGCTAGCCATTCCTTATGGATGGCTGTAAGGTTGTTTTGAATTTCAGAAATACCAAAATTCTGCCCAAGCACTGGTTACACAGGCTGAGCAAGTGTGTGCTTGTTTCTGTAGGAGACAGAGCGAGACATGGAACCCTGAGTTACAGAAGATGCACATTGTTCATTTAATAGTGCCAAGCCCCTTGCTCATTGACGCCATCAACTTTCACACCCAACAGCAGCAGACAGAAGCACCTCTTTGCCCATTGGCTTGCAGGGTCACTTTTTACCTTGTTCTACCTGCAGGTAGAGTTTATTTCCTTTGCCTGGAGATGCAAGACCTGTTTGCGGCTCTTCTCCCATCCAGAGGTGTTTAAGAATCAGTGCTCGATAAATGTTCATTGGATGTCCTCCACCTATATGTTCTTTGCGTGTGTTTGTGCAACATGCACTTTTAAAAAGCAGTAACCAAGACTCTGTCTGACTAACTTGGACATTACTTCTTCAGGATGAAAGTCCATCAGAACGTTGGCTGAGTTTCTGTGCAGGCTCCCCACATGCCTGCCCCTGACACGTTACATTGACTTTCACCGAAAGCTGCCTAAGACAGCACTGCCTCCTGCTTTGCTGGCAGGAGGCAGTGGAAACAGACTGGCTGTCTCAGAACTAGCAGGGTGTCCCGCCCACTGGGAGACTACAGACCAAAGGACCTCACCAGCTTGGGAATGTGACACAAGATGGACTCAGCAGGGGGCAGGGTCAGAACCCGGCCTGGGGGGCACTCTGGTCCAGACTCTGGCAGTAGGGGAACCATTAACAATGTCTCAAGCCAGGTGAGCATAAGTGCATCAAGGCAGGCAAAACGGGAGGAGGGGACGGTGGGCAGTAGTAGTCAGGACACAGGATAGGAAAGGGGCATGATGGGGTTCAGGATGGATGTTGCCACAGGCCGGGGCCTACATTTAATTACACGATAGTCTTGGTTTAAGGTAGTTCTCAAAGCCGTGAGCTCCCTACCAACTCTCGGAGCCCTGAACGTTTCCTTGGAAGTTTCCTGAGAACTTTCCGTTAAGGACAGACACGCCGAGAACCGCGTGTGCTGAGGCATCACAGAGGCAGCTGCAGCCTGCTCTGGGGTCTCCTTTTGTCTCACCCACCAGCCGCTTCAGCAGCCGCACTGGACAGAGGACAGACGGACTGACCCTCCTACGGGCCTCCGGGTCCCCATTGCCTCCAAGGTGCACGAGGCTGTTCTTCCGCGGGAGCCACCCTGACAGCCCGGCGCCGGGGGCCATGCCCACGGTGCCCCTGGGAGCTCTCGGGCACCCGCTCTGGTCTCCCAGCACTTTTCTTCTAGCTCAAACCCACAGCCACGAATCAGCCCTAGTAGAGGCCCACAGTGGCCCATTTCGCCCCAGGGACAATGGGCGGGCACTTGGGGCGCCCATGCCCCCCTGGCCATTGTTGCAAGGAACAAAGAGGGTAGGAACTGAGAGCGCCCCCACGAGGAGAGGCGGAGAAAGACAGCCGCGGGCTCTACGCGGGAGGCTGCGGAGCCGGGCCGGGGTGCGCCGGGATAGCGGGCCCAGAGCCCGGGAGGCAGGGCTGGTCCCTGGAGCCCGGCGCTGCCCTCGCCTGCACCGCAGCCACTTTACTTTTATTTCCTTTTCACCTTATAGTATTATGATTGTTTTTTCCCGCGCAAAGCGGAAAGCCGGGACTGCCCAGGCGAGCCGCGGTGGGGCCGCCATTTCCCGGCGAAGGCGCAGCGCGCGTCTGCACCGGGCGCCCCGGAAAGGGAACCGGAGGGGAGTGCCCAGCTCCGCGCCCTCCTCCACGCCGGCCCCTGGGGCGCACGCCCGCCCGCCCGCGGCGTCCGTCCACGGCCGTGCAGCAACCCCCAGCCCTCGCCCCCGCCGCTGGGCGTCCCCGGCCTGACCTTCGCCGGCGCCGCCCGCTCCGCGGACCCCGGTGCCTTCCCTCCGCCTGGCGCTTCCGCGCCCGCTCCATTGTCAGCCTGGAGTAGCTGGCGCACGGCCCGCACACCCTTGGAGGCTCCCGGGTGGCCCTCCCCGGGCTCCCGCGGCCCCCGGTGCAGACCCCATACCTCCTCCCAGGCTCTCGGGCGGCTGGGCGCCTCCCTCCTCCCTCCTGCGCCCCAAACTCCGCATCCCCAGCAACCCGAAGCGCCTTCCAGATTCAGCCGCGCCCGGGGCCCACCGCTGGACCCCGCATCCCTGCTCCCGTCCGCCCTCATTGCCCGAGGCACCCTGGGCCCCTGGCCGGCCGCAAGAATTGGACCGCTTCCTTGGCAACCCCCTTTATTTCCCGAGGAAGCAAGTTGGGCAGCTCGATTTCTCGATTTATTCATCATCTTTTTTTTTTTTTGCAAGGGGTGGGTGGGCTGCTGAGGGTGCGCCCGCAGGGCCTGCGACGAGGGGGCAGCGGTGGCCCTCTCGGGCCCCCGCACTGCCCAGGCTGCGCGTTTTGTCTCCAGACCCCGGAGCCCCCGAAACAACAATGCCATCGCCATGGCGGGCTCACCTGGTGCTGCGCCGCCTGCTCCGCGCGCCCCTCCCCGGGCACAGGTTCGGCCCGCGCGGTGCCGGTGCCGGGCAGGACTCTTTGCCTTTCTTTGGGTTTTATCTGTGCGTGTCAATGGCGGCAACGGCAGTTCTCCGGGCCGTGGATAGTAGCGGGGGGAGGAGGAGGAGGGAGAAGGGATTGCTCCTTCTCCACATAACCACCTCTAGGAGGAGTCGCTCAGCCTCATCCCCCGCCAGCCCAGGCGCCGCGACGGGTCCGCGGCTCTCGGCGGGGCTGGATGAGCTATTGTCCTGTAGGAGCGTTCACCGCGACATCACGCAGCCCCCGCACCTGGCCACGGAGGCCCTGTGGTCGTCAGCCGGCGTGTCCCGCCAGCCAGACCCAACGCTGGTGGGAGAGGGCGGCGTGGGTGGCGGGCGTGGAAGAAGACGCCTTCGAGGGGCTCCTGCCCTGGAAGAATTACAAATGCAGATGCGTGTGCGTCCTGCGATGGGAGTGCGGCCTGGGTCGTGGACGCGGAGGGTCTCTGTGCATGCCTGCCCCCTTCCTGTGGAGGAAGCCCTAAATAATTCAGAATCTGGAGTTTGGAGTAGCAGATGTTAGGTTTCAGCGGCTACGACTGAGGGCACGGGCGTAATTTTTAATTGGGTTTCTGTATAGTGTGTGAATGTGCTATTTCCCAGCGGGCAGGAAGATTCTGACGAGGCCATTGTCTTAAGAACCAGGTCTTCTTAGTTTGTAGAAAATATTCCTCCCGGGGCTGTGGTGGACAGTGTCGGGAGATTGATAGCTGCCGCTTCGCACCGCAGGCGGCCGCTCTCTCCTTTGTGTTGGGAGCGGTGGCTGCTGGTCGGGCTCGGTGGCTGGAGGAGGAATTGCCGGACTTGCCACGGGCCACCTGTGTTTCTTTGGTTTCTTCTCCAAGAGTGAAAGGGAGGCATCTGAAAACAATTCTCTAGCACTGGCCAAAATGGACATTTTTGAGAGCTCTTAGCATTTGATGATACTGTGTTTGTTGCTGTGCACTTGTAACTGTTCAGGCCGTGGGAGACCTTGAGGGTGACTGAAGCCGTTAATTGGTGGGAAGAGGCTGACCCCCCCATCAGCTGTGGCTGCTGATGTCTGCTTTATTTGTTTGAGAGGCAGAGAGGGACAGAGATGGGGCAGGGGAGAACTCACTTCCACTGGTTTACTCCCCAAATGTTGATAAGGCTGGGGTAGGCCAGGCTGCAGCCAGGAGCTGGGAGCTCAGTCCAGGGCTCCTGTGTGAGTGGAGCTCTCACCAATGCCTCCCGGGGTCTGCTTCAGCAGGAAGCTGGAGCTGAGAATCCAACCCGGGCACCCTGGTGTGGGGTGGTAGCCACCAGGCTAAATGCCTGCTCTTTGTACTTATGTATTTGTTATTATTTTTTAAATACTTATTTTATTTACTTGAAAGAGTTACAGAGAGGTAGAGCCAGAGACAGAGAGAAAGCTGGTTCACTCCCTAAATGACTGCAATGGCCAGAGCTGAGCTCATCTGAAGCCAGGAGCCAAGAGCTTCCTCTGGGTCTCCCATGCTGGTGCAGGGGCCCTGGGACTTGGGCCATCCTCCACTGCTTTCCCAGGCCACAGCAGAGAGCTGGATCAGAAAAGGAGCAGCTGGGACTTGAACTGGCGCCCATTGCAGGCTGGGGCTTTAACCCACTGTGCCACAGTGCCGGCCCCTGAATTTGTTCTTTTTAAAAAGATTTGTTTATTTATTTCGAAGGCACAATAACAGAGAGGGAGACAGAAGCTTCCATATGCTGGTTCATTCTGTACGCTAGGGTGGGGGTCAGAGCCAGGAGCTTCATCCCAGCTCCCGTGTAGGTGGCAGGGGTCCAAACACTTGGACCATCTTGTAATGCTTTTTCCAGGCCATTGGCAGGGAGCTGGATCAGAAATGGTGCAGCTGGCACGTGAACCCGAGACCTTTCCTGCTGTTCCACAATGCTGGCTCTTCCACTTGGACTTTAAACAAGTGTTTCTGCTGAGAAACCAGCGATCTTCCTCTCCAGCTTCCCCCCAAGTCATGCATGTCTCCTAAAGGCATAAATAAACCCCTCTAACTCTCCCGTGGCTTCTACAGCTCTCCTGGTCTCGATAGCTCAGTTTATGGGGTCATCTTCACTGCTCTTCCTAAGCCTCCTCTGCTCTTCTGTGTGGTCTCACTCTTGAACTTGGAAGGTGCTTCCCAGGTCAGAAATCCACTTGAGACAAAGTTCTGTTTTCCTGCGACATCTGTTAAAAGGATTTAAAAGATCCTTTGGGGCATCTCACATTGGTATCTGCCCATTCTTGGAGGCAGCGCCTATCTCCCTTCATCTGCAGCTTCTGGTGCCAATTCTTTGCCAGAAATAACCTTCAGGCCAACATTCAAGGGAGTTCCCAAGCCTTCCAGGAATGCTTGGAAAATACTCCTACTCTGTCACCCAATCAGTGGGGCTGACTGAAACACTGTTGAATAATTCATCAGTTTATATCAGATTCTCATTTTCACTGTAATTTTCCAACAAAAATGGTATAAGTGGTCATTTTCCTGTGAGTTTTATGTAACTTGTTGCATCCTAGCATTCTATCATGTGCTATCCTGGGAAAAGGCAGGATCCCAGCTAGGAATCTTCCATTTCGTACTAGTTGGTTTCTTCAAATGCATATGCTCCTTGACTCATGGTGAGGTCACATCCTGATAACCCCCTTGCAAGTTGAAAATTCTGCAAGTTGAGAGTGTGTGGGACCCATCTGACCTGCAGAACATCGCAGCTTAGCAGCACAGCTCATGGCAAAGTTGGGTGGTTTTCCCCAGCATCGCCACAGAGGATCAGGCCATGTTTGGCAGGAAAGGGTCGAAATCCAAGTTCAAAATTTGAAGCATGAGTTTTACTGAATGCGCATCATTTTGCACCATCATAGAGTTGAAAAATTGTAAATCGTAAATCAGGGACCATCTGCAGACAGTGCACCTGTAACTCAGAGAATTAAGGGAGACGTCAGCTTTGTAATCCTCTGCTTCTTGGAATCAAGGGGATCATAGAGTTTGCTCCATGCAGACTGTATGTTCTAAGAAGAAATCTGGTACCTAGGCAGGTGAAGAGACGTGGCCAAGACACACAGATCATTAGTGCCAGGGTTCCCCAGGCCTTTCCAGATCCCCAGCTTGTGCAGTTTCCACCCATTCCAAACTCTGGAAGATGTGTAGGGAGCAAAATCACAACCTGACCTATAGACCTAGTTGAAATATGTATCTTTAATACTGGCATTTAACTTATGAACAAACATGTGTCATTAGCTTAGTATTGAGTTCCTCTAGCTCAGAGAACCTCTGAGAAGCTGAACAATAAAAGACTGTAAAAGCCCACACTCCTGGAGTGTTTACCGTGTGCACTGTGACTTTAAGTACTCTACCCTTTCTAACATTTAATCCTCACGATTCTAGGGGGCCAGCAGCATTTCCTCATTTTTACAGATGGGGAAAACTGAGGCAGGGAATAGGTGAAAAATTTGTCTAAAGTTAGAGTTAGGCAGTGGCAGGTGGCAGGTGCGCTGTTTTAGTCTGTTGTAGGGGAGTATATGCTCTGTAAGCAAAGGAGTTTTACATTTGGTCACATGATGGAGAGCCCTTCGGACCCCTCCCAATCCACATCCTCATGGAGTCAGCAGAAAGCCTCGTTTGATTACAATTGAGCTGAAAACAGGTTCTTAACCCGTGACCTGTAAATGTGCCTCGTACTGTGAATACATGTATTGATTGTGAGTTCACTCCATTAGCAACAAGGATGTGGAGTAAAATTTCATGGAGACTTAGGATGAATTGCTTCTCTATTAGAGACAGCATGTAGAGATGAAAAAAAAGATCAAATGAATCAGGCATGTAATCATGTTCAGGTCCTATTAGGACTTTTAGAAATTCACCCACAAAACAATCTGTTTTAAAATAAGCTGTATCAATTTTGGTCCTTCAAACCTTTTTTTTTTTTTTCTTTTTGATCCCAATTGATGATAGTGTTTGTATGAGAGGACCTGTATTTCCCATGATTAATTCTAATTCAATGCATGATACATACTATACTTTGTGATCATTTTACCCTTCTAGGATCTTAGGGTGCAATTAGCTGGTTAATTCTCTGACTTTATGTCTTTGAGAAAGGCTATGTGCATGTAGATATATGCAAGGGTGCTTTAAAACGTGTAGGGAAATAGAATTAAAAGATAAGTTTATTTTGGTGCAGGGAACTTCTGAAATTCATATGTAGCTTTTTCATAATACATATTTTCCTTGAGTTTTTGGGATATCTCCTCCATATGCATGAATTTCAAAAGTTTTGCGTCACAATAAGCTTATCTTTTATTTCAGTTTTCCTGCAAACTTTTTGAAGTGTCCTTGTGTTTGCATCTGGGGCATGTAAATGTATGTAAGATTTATGTATTCGGATTCATTGCGTTTGAGATTTTCTGAACTCCTTTGAAGTAACCTGCGCTCCTTTGGGAGTGTCATGGGAGCAGATGGAAAGCATTGGTCTAAGCTCTTCTTGGGATGGAAGTCTGCAACTCTAGATGCTGCGTTAACTCCATCCAGCACCAACTGGCGGGGCTCTAAATAGCCACGTGGGGTTCTGAGGCTGGGAAAGTAGACCAGCACCAGCCACAGTGTCCCGCCAGAATGCCTTATAGCCAGAGAGAGAAAAGACAGCATGAGTCTACACACACGCAGTCTTTGGTGGCGTTGTAGTTTGAAGAGCGAACAAGGTTAATGTTAAATGTTAATTTCCGGGGCCAGTGCTGTGGCATAGCAGGTTAAGCGTCAGCCTGTGGTGCTGGTATCCCATATGGGTGCTGATTTGAGCCCTGGCTGCTCCTCTTCCAATCCAGCTCCCTGTTAATGACCTGGGAAAGCAGAGGAAGATGGCCCAAGTGCTTGTGCCCCTCATCCACATGGGAGACCCAGAAGAAGCACCTGGCTCCTGACTTCAGATTCACCCAGCTCTGGCTGTTGTAGCCATTTGGGGAGTGAACCAGTGGACGGAAGACCTCCCCTTTTGTCTCTCCCTCTCTCTGTAATTCTGCCTCTCAAATAAATATATAAATCTTTTTAAAAAATGTTAATTTCCTTGGTTAGAACTGATGGCTCCAGGCTGTGATTCATTTGTGGAGAAGAGTGTCCTGGAAAGACAGGCGGGCAGTCATGGCAGGAAATCCTGTCCTGAGAACCTCTGGTGAAAAAGAACCCGTCTTGGTCTCTTAACAAAGAAATATCTTGGCCTGCGCCGTGGCTCAACAGGCTAATCCTCCGCCTTGCGGCGCCAGCACACCGGGTTCTAGTCCCGGTCGGGGCGCCGGATTCTGTCCCGGTTGCCCCTCTTCCAGGCCAGCCCTCTGCTGTGGCCCGGGAGTGCAGTGGAGGATGGCCCAGGTGCTTGGGCCCTGCACCCCATGGGAGACCAGGAAAAGCACCTAGCACCTGGCTCCTGCCATCGGATGGGCGCAGCGCGCCGTTTGCGGCGGCCATTGGAGGGTGAACCAATGGCAAAGGAAGACCTTTCTCTCTGTCTCTCTCTCTCACTGTCCACTCTGCCTGTCACAAAAAAAAAAAAAAAAAAAGAAAAAAGAAAAAAAAGAAATATCTTTACTAGTCCTGGCTCTTAAAATACCAACAAAATTTGTCCTTTTGGACATTAAGTCCTGATCCTTTAGTTCTGGGATTAGGGATGTGCCTGAATGAGTGTGTGCACATGCATGGCAAAATGGAATAAAAAGATGTTTATTTTGGTACAGAAGAATTTTGAACCTCGTGCATAGTTTTTTTCCCTGTGATATGCATTTCCATGAACTTTTTGAATACCCCCTCCACCCATATATGAATTCATGAATTTTTTTTTTTGTTTGGACAGGCAGAGTTAGAGAGAGAGACAGAGAGAAAGGTCTTCCTTTTCTGTTGGTTCACCCCCCAAATGGCTGCTACGGCCGGCGCACTGTGCCGATCTGAAGCCAGAAGCCAGGTGCCTCCTCCTGGTCTCCCATGCGGGTGCATGGCCCAAGCACTTGGGCCATCCTCCACTGCACTCCCAGGCCACAGCAGAGAGGTGGACTGGAAGAGGAACAACCAGGACAGAATCCAGCACCCCAACTGGTACTAGAACCAGGGATACCAGTGCCACAGGCAGAGGATTAGCCAAGTGAGCCGTGGCGCCGGCCGAATTCATGAATATTTAAGGTGTATGTTACGTGTGTGACCATGACTGAGTCTGCAGGAGGCTCAGGGTTCAGGCTAATTTGGATTTTATAGGAATCTACCGAATGTTTAGCATTTAACCAGTGAACTATATTATAAAGGAAAATGAAATATTTCACATTTTAAAGACAAATATGCTGTCAGATCCAATTATGTGAAGTTGTGTTTAGGAAATAAGGCACATGGTGCCACCGAGTTGAATGGAAACAGAAGCCAGAGCGACAGGGAGTGTGCCAGTTGCTGTCTTGCTCTGCTCAGTGACAAGCTCTCCGGGAGGTCATGCGTTTCCTCCAGGCAGAGATCCTGCGACAGTTGTGATGGGAAGTGGCAGCGAGCGTTGGACTTGGGCGTCTGTGTTGGCAGATCTCTACACAGTGACCTCACACCTCAGTGAAATTGTTCTTAACAGTTGAGGTCCACTTGGGAGACTGGGGGCATTGATTTTCCAAATCCACAAATGCAGAGCATCATAGTAAAACTCTAATTTATTTATACAAATGGTGTGTTTTCACAAAGGCCATCTGTCAGTTGACTCTCTGATCTAAAACAAATCTGTTTGTTCCCCGGAAGAAATAACATGTCTGTTGAAAGAGGATTTATGGACGGCAGGCTACCCAATCCGCCAGCCATTGGTATAATAGTAACTATTTATGATATATTTATTTCTAAGGGACTGCTGTGAGTAGAGACTATGACTTGTAAAGTATGGTAATTAATTTCTCATTACCTCAAAGCCAAGAAATGGAGCTCAGTTGCATTTATTAAGATTGCTATATGAGAAACATATTCTTTCTGGAAAAAAATCCACATAAAATCACTTATTGCACAATGGCATGTCGTAGCTCATCACTCTGATTAGGTAGGGGTAGGACCTTGGAGTTGATCTTAAGCCCTTGATTATTTTCTGGAGGACAAAAAAGGACAAATCATTCTTGAGTGTCCCTGGCTACTTGATCTCCCAGCAACACTCGTGTCCCTCCCTGAAAAATATCTTCCTATTAACACTCTAAGAAGGGACGGCTCTGGGCTGGGAGAGAGAGAGAGAGATGGGGAAGAAGGGAAGGCCCTTACCCTACTTCTACCTCCCCTGGCTGCCGACACTGAAAGGAAAGACTTGAATGAATATTTTTTCCTGGATTTTTTTTTTTTTAAACATTTGTTTATTTACCTGAGAGTCAGAGTTAGAGAGTTAGAGAGAGAGGTGAGAGAGACAGAGGTCTTCCATCTGCTGGTTCACTCCCCAAATGGCTGCATCAGCCAGAGCTGGGCCAATCTGAAGCTGAGCTTCCTCTGGGTCTCCCACTTGGGTACAGGGGCCCAAGCACTTGGGCCATCCTCTACTGCCTTCCCAGGCCACAGCAGGGAGCTGGATCAGAAGTGGGGCAGCTGGGAATCAAACTGGTGCCCACATGGGATGATGGCACTGCAGGTAGATGCTTAACCTACTATGCTACAGCACTGGTCCCCAAAATTTTTTTAGAAAGATTTATGTCTTTATTTGAAAGGGAGAGTGGGAGAGGGAGAGGGATATAAATTTTCTGTCTGCCAAATGCTTGTACAAGTCGGGCCTGGGCCAGGCTAAAGTCAGGAACCAGAAACCCCATCCTGGTGTCCCACATGCGTAGAAGGAGCCTAAGTACATGGGCACGTTTTGCTGGTTTCCCAGGTATGTTAGCAGGGCGTTGGATTGGAAGTAGAGCAGCCAGTGCTCAAACCAGCATTCTATAGGATGTGACATCCCAAGAGGCAGCTTAAGTCACTGTGTCGGGTCTGTCCCTCCCCAGCTTTATTGAGGTATTGACACGATGCTTTGATAAGATGCATATGTGGTGAAATGATTTCTGCAGTCAGGTTAGTTAATATGTCATCGATATAAAATTCAACTCAAAGGCAAACATAGATACAAATAATCCAATCCAAAATGAGCAAATGACTTGAGTGGAAATTTCTTCGATGCATGTATGTAAAAGGCCAACAGGTGTGTTAACAGTGCTCAGGGTGGGTGTTTGGGTAGCAGTGGAGATGCTGCCGTGAGTGCTCACATCCCGTACTGGAGTGTCACAGTTCAAGTCCCAGCTCTACGGATGCCAGCTTCCTGGGAAGCAGCAGATGATGACTCAAGTAGTTGGTTCTCTGCCACCCACGTGGGAGTCTCAAATTGGATTCCCAGCTACTAGCTTCAGCCTGGTCCAAAACTGGCTATTGTAAGCACTTGGGGAGTGAACCAGTAAATGAGCACTTGCTCTTGTGTTCTCGTTTGCCTTTTAATAAAGATTACACACACACACACACGAGTGATAAGTGCTGGTGAGAACACAGCGATGAGAGAACCGCTGTGCATTGTTGGCAGGGTGTACATTTGTGTAGTCATTGTGGAAACCAGTATGGAGTTTCCTCTAAAAATTGAAAATAGGACTACCGTATGAACCAGAAATTCCACTGCTTGGTGTATGTCTGGAGGGGTAGAAATCAGTAGATTGAAGAGATGACGGCACCCCGTGCTCACTGCACCATCAGTTTTGTGTTGATGTATTTCAGATATTAATCCCTTATCAGATATGTGATTTATAAATGTTTTATCCCAGGGCATAAGCTCCCCTTCATTTTGTTATTTTCTTTGCTGTGCACTTGTTAATGATATAGCCCTACTTGTTTATATTTGCTTCTGTTCCACGTGCTTTTGGTGTCATAGCCAAAATATTACTGAGAGAAATGTCAAAAACCATTCTTCCCATTTTCTTCTAGGAGTTTTACAGTTTGAGCTCTTACATTTAAGTTTTTAATCCATTCCAAGTGTATTTTTGCACATGGTATGGGAAAGGAGCCCAAGTTCATTCTTTGGCATTTGAATATCCAATTTTCTCAGCACCATTCATTGATAAAACTATCATCATTTCTTCATTGTGTATTCTTGGTTCCCTCATCAAAGATCAATTGACTATATAAAATATTTGTTTATTTTTAATGGAATTTAATATTTCTTTAAACTTAAATTTTTTTTAAATTTGAGAAGAAGAGAAAGGTTGAGATTTTTTTAAGAGTTACTTATTTATTTGAGAGGTAGAGTTACAGACAGAGGGAGAGACAGAAAGGTCTTCCGTCCGCTGGTTCACTCCCCAAATGCCCACAATGGCTGGAGTTGTGCCAATTGGAGCCAGGAGCTTCTTCTGGGTCTCCCACGCTGGTGCAGGAGCCCAAGCGCCTGGGCCATCTTCTGTTTTCCCAGGCCATAAAAGAGCTAGGTGGGAAGAGGAGCCGCTGGTACATGACCAGGACCCATAAATAATGCCGGCGCTTCTGGCAGAGGCTTGGCCCACTAGGCCACAGCCCCAGCCTTCTTTATTTGCTTTTTATGTTTAATTTTCAGACATCTTAAAATATAATTGATACTTGAACATAGTGCAAAAATCTAAAGGGGCAAAGGTGGACAGTCCAAGGGCCCCTCTTCTGTGCTCCTTGGCAGCCTACCACCTGTCTCAAGGACCCGAGTTCTCAGTTTCCTGTGCACCCTTCTGAGCACATCGTCATCCTGTGTTTCCTTCTGTAGGCAGAGGGTGCAGAGGGCTTGTTGTCTCCACGAGGTTCTGGGGGAGTGGCTTAATTTTCAGGTTTGTTGGGGAAGATTCTAGACAGCAAATCTCAGGCAGAAGAGGGGATATGGGGTCAGAGTGCGCCTCGGGTGATGTGTGGAGGTGTCGATGTGGGATCTCCTGCCAGGGCTACAAGGTGAAGGGCCTCACAACTTTCTATGTTGCTTACAAAGAACAGAGGAAGAAGGGAAAAGCAAGAACTAGAAGAGAGGCGTTTGAAGGTTCCCAACACGAAGACATGATAAATGCTGAAGCAGAGGGAATGCCACTTACCCTGGTATACATTATGTACCTATGCTGACTTAGCACACTGCACCCTGTAAATAGGAGGGCCTTCAAGGTGTTTGTGGAAAATGCATGCTATGAAAAACTATGCATGTATGTTAATTCTTTTGCACCAAAATACTTATCTTTTAATTCCATTTTCCATGAACTTTAAAAATTTTACATATATTTGAGAAGGATACAGAGTGAGAGAGAGCACAAGTGAGCTCCCATCTGCTGATTCACTCTCTAAGTGCCCACAGTGGGAGGGTGGGGGGGCCAAAGCCAGGAGCTCAGAGCGCAGTCCAGGTCTCCCCTGTGGCTGGCAGGAACCCAGTTAGTTGAGCCATCACTTGCTACCTCCCAGGGTCTACGTTAGCAGGAAACCAAAATGAGGAGCTGGGTATTGAACCCAGGAACTCTGATGTGTAATGTGGGCATCTAACTGGTGTCTTCACTGTTAGGCCAAACACCTGCCCCTTTCCATAAACTTCTTGAAGTATCCTGGTTTGTACAGTTATGTCAGTTGCAAGCAATGTGAGAGGCTGCTGTGGCATGTTCAAGTTGACGTGAAAGGTAGCTCATGCACACCTGGCACTGAGGTACGTTTGTGTCTCAGGCTTAGGGCTCTGGAGGTAAAAGGGCCCTTTCTTTGCTCTCTCCTGAAGATGCCCAGGATGCCACTCTGCTTTATTTCCCACAAATGCCTGCCAGCAGTGGTGCCCAGATGCAGAGGTACTGCCTAGGATGTCTCTGTCTTGCAGACAAGTCTCTGGGGACCACTAGACTAAGCTTGTTGGCCCCCGAGCTGCCCTGTGAAGGGCGTCGGAAGTGATGAGTGCTTTTTGACTGGGTCACGTCCCAAGTCATGTATGCCTGGGACCTTGACAGCGCGGGGTCCACAGGTAGGGCTGCTGCTTCCTTCCCTTCAAGGGCTGAGCTCAGTTCAGCCCTGGGAGGACTGGGGCAGTGGGCCAGGCTGTAGCACTGCCCTGGGTCTGCGTGGGCAGGAGGCTGATACAGCCACTGCTCCAGGAGCACAGGCTTCAATTCGGGAATAGTGGGGGTGGGAGGCCGCTTGTGGCCTCCTGCATCCTCGTCTCAGGTCTGAAGCTCAGTTACTCCTTCCCTGTGCCCCTCTCCAACTCCTTAGACAGCAATGCCAGCCACTGCTCCTGGGCCTCAGTGCACCTCGCCGTGCCTGCCTCACCTAATCAGTCCTCTGCTTTCACTGGTGTTGGAGAAGAGCGTGTCCCGTGAGAGGGGAGTGACTTTACACCGAAGGAGCTTTGTTCACACCTCCGCTGTTCCTGCAGGTCCCTTCCCGCCCTCGCTCCCTCCCTCACTCCCTCCCTCCACCTTTGAATTCCTAGCACGAGTTCTGGGACATGAAAAGCTCCCCGAGAGCTGCTGGGGCCCTTAGCAGACACTGGGCTCCTGGAACGTTCGCGCGGGTGTGCACGTTTCTGTTGAGAAGATCCATCTCTGGTTTCCAGCAGGTCCTCAAAGGGATCTCCAGCATGGGGGGAGCTAAGCCCACGCTGTCTTCTCATCTGCCCCGGGCTCTGCTCTCCAGCTCGGCGCTGTGCGAGGCCTTGTTCCTTCCAGCAGAGGCTGGCAGCCCTTTTCTGCAAGGGTAGTCCAGGCTTGTCGTCACAAGACCGCCATGGAAGCACTTCAGTCACAAGGGAGGAGAGGCGTTTCCCCGGTGTTTTCTTTAATAAACATTTCACAATAACACGGAGCACAGTTTTTTGTAGAACAGATCTGCAGAGAAGGGTGGTGCTCTGTCTCAGGGGTGCTAGCGCCTTCTTCCCTGGGGTCAGCCTCGGGTCACCAAAGCTGACCGTGAATATTCTACTGATGTTGGCCTGCAAGGCGGTTTTATAGTCAACTTGAATTTTTTTTTTTTTTTGATAGGCAAAGTGGACAGTGAGAGAGAGAGAGACAGAGAGAAAGGTCTTCCTTTGCCATTGGTTCATCCCCCAAGATGGCTGCCGTGGCCGGCGCACCATGCTGATCCGAAGGCAGGTGCCAGGTGCTTCTCCTGGTTTCCCATGGGGTGCAGGGCCCAAGCACTTGGGCCATCCTCCACTGCACTCCCAGGCCACAGCAGAGAGCTGGCCTGGAAGAGGGGCAACCGGGACAGAATCTGGCGCCCTGACTGGGACTAGAACCCGGTGTGCCGGCGCCACAAGGCGGAGGATTAGCCTATTGAGCCACGGTGCCGGCCAGTCAACTTGAATTTATATCACTTTTGTGTGGCACGACTTGCTATTCATTGCTATTTCTTTAGCAAGGAAAGAAGTGGAAAGTGTCCTCAGCTGTGGTGGCCGGGTCTGTCCTGGAGGCCATCGGCATTTGCTGGTCCCTGTCTCAGAGCGCTCATCACGCCCAGGCCGCGCTCACTGGCTTTGTCCTCCTGTTCCCCTCTGCGCTTTAAGTGCTAGTGTTCAAATAGCAAATAATCCCGAAAGGGCTTTTTCCAGGAAACAAGAATCCGCGTCTGGGCTGGGGCGTGCATCCTAGTGGTTAAGATGCCTGTGTTCCACGTCAGAGCGTCTGAATTCAATGCCCTGCTCCGGCTCCTGACTCCAGCTTCCTGCTAGTGTAGACCCTGGGAGGCAGAGGCTGATGGTCAGGTAGTACCTGCCACCCACATGGCAGCCTGAGTTGTGTTCCTGCCTCTTGGCTTTTTTGTTTTGTTTTTAAAGATATATTTATTTATTTGAAAGAGTTACACAGAGAGAGCAGGAGAGGCAGAGAGAGAGAGAGAGAGGGGTCTTCCGTCCGCTGGTTCACTCCCCAGATGGCTGCAACGGCCGGAGCTGCGCTGATCCGAAGCCAGGAGCCAGGAGCTTCTTTCAGGTCTCAGGTCTTCTCAGGTCTCCCACAGAGGTGCAGGGACCCAAGGACTTGGGCCGTCTTCTACTGCTTTCCCAGGCCACAGCAGAGAGCTGGATTGGAAGAGGAGCAGCTGGGACCAGAACCGGCGACGATATGGATGCCAGTGCTTCAGGCCACAGCGCTGCCCCCTCCTCCCCCCTGCTTTCATCCTGGCCCAGCTCTGCCTGTGTGGGCATCTGGAAAGGGAATCAGTGCGGGGAGCTCCCTGTCTGCCTTTGAAATAAATAAATAAATGGGGAAAAAAAAAAAACACCACACCCAAGCATTCTCCTACTGTTTTCTTATTCCACCTCCAATCTCTAGAACACAACTCATCTCTTAGTCGTTTCTTCTCATACCTGTGTGGAAAGCAAGGAAACGTGAGGAATATAATGCCTCTTGATTCACCTGTTTAGACGCCACTCCTTACCTGGAAAGGAGGACTGAGTTTTCTTCCACTCCTGCTCTCCTCCCCACTTCTTCTCTTCTCATCCTTATGATGCATTTCTAACATAACTTTGATTAGATTAGCATTCAGTCTTCACATGGTTGTGACCCTACAACTGTGTGTATATACTACCTACAGTAGAACCCTATCGTATACTATAACTGCATCTCAGTTTTGTTTCCTGAAGGTGATAGTCGCCCCCTTTCCTCTCTTTGGCTTCAATTGCATTTGCACTTTCTGGCAGATCCTGAGGAAGTTTGGAACCTCCCAGGCCATGTAATGTTGGAGATAATTGTGCCTACTAATGTTGTCACAGTGCTGCAACACAACAGAGCGTGGGCGATGCTACTCATTTTGGACATAACTGTGGACAGTGTAGGGAAGTGGAGCTGGGCGGTGCAGTGTGAAATCGTTGGATCCTGTGGCTTGTGTGAAGTGCTTTTCAGTCGTGCACAGCAATGATGCTAGTGTTGCAGAGTGACTGGGCAGGCGGTAGGAGAGACTTGGTGAGTGCCCATTTAGGCTTCCCATAGCCTGTAGGAGACCCCACCAAGAGGTAGGCTGTTTGACCACCTTGACTGTGCCTCTGTGAGGACCTGGAGACTCAAGGAGCCAAACCCCAACCCCCAACCCCCAACCCCCAACTGGTCAGAGGCCCTCTTTCCTCGGTCATTAGCAGTGCAGCCTGTCAACTGCTGCAGGGAACGACTGCTTCTTTAGGATTTCCAAATGAACAGAATTTCCCCGCCAGACTCAGCACACATCTCTGGAACTCCCCTCGATAGGGCAAACCAAGGAGGGGATTTGGTTTTATTTTTCTGTGCTTGCTTCATGGAAGGAGCGATGAGCTTAGAGATTAACCACCGAGGTATAGTCCCGGCCACTCTGCTGTGTGACCCTGGGCAGTCAAGGACTCTCTTTGAGTCTTGGTGTTCCAATCTTTAAAATGACAACAGTGGTTAGGAGGGGTCAGGGACAGTCGACCAAATCCTACTTTTGTAATTATGCCTTTAAACATTTGCTTTAAAATTATTGTCATTTTGCATATAGCCGTATCTATTAAGAACTGTTATTAAACATTTTCCCTGTCTCAGGGACTCCCAGAGCACTTTAGTAATGGCGAGGATGTTAGTTAATGTTGATAATAATACACCCTTGCTGTCTGTAGATTGTACACTGGATACCATGGGAACTGCTCCATACAAATGGGCCGGTACAGTCTTATAGCAGCCCCTCTGATCATTTGACTTGAGCCCACTTTACAGATGGGGAAAGTGAGACTTACAGAGGTTATGTAACTTGTCCAAGACAAGGATTCACATCTATGTGTAGGCTGAATACAAAGAAGATAAAATGTTTTATCTTCTTTTTAAATAAAAACATTATGATGAAAACAGGCAGGTGAGATGAATCATGAATTGTGCCTCTGTCCTAACACCTCCTGGGTTGAGCTGTCGTCGCTCTGCCTCTGCCTGGGCTGCTGTCAGAGGAGCTCAGTGATGTGGTTTTCACACGCAGGCCTGGTGTCTTTACAGCCATGAAGTGGCCGCAGATCTGTGGCTCTCCACTCTCCCTTCCCCCTCCTCTCACTCCTTTGACAGATAATTTCATTTGAAGAAGGTGGCATTTGAGCCGACTGTGAAAGCTGCATAGGATTTCAGTAGGCGGAGATGGGAGAAAGCATGATTAGAAGCAGGGTTTGGGAGCTGGTGTTGTGGTGCAGTCAGTAACGCTGCTGTCTGGACACCAGTATCCCATATGGCACCAGTTTGAGTCCTGGCTGCTCCACTTCTGATCCAGCACCCTGCTAACGTGCCTGGGAAAGCAGTGGAGGATGGCCCAAGTCCTTGGACCTCTGCATCCATGTGAGAGACCTGGAGAAGGCTCCTGGCTCCTGGCGTTGGCCTAGTACATCCTTGGCCATTGTGGCCTTTCGGGGGAGTGAACCAGTGCATATCTCTCCCTTTCTCTGTGACTCTGCCTTTCAAAGAAAAAATAAAATAAAAAGAAGCAGGGTTGGAGGTGAGCCAGGTTGGGTGTGGCCAGGGTCCCAGCCTAGGGGTGGCCTTTGAGTCCTGGGGATCAGCTTCGTAAAGAAGTATTTTTATGAGAATGACAGGTTGAGGCTCTGATACAGGAGCCTTGACCCAAGCGTGAGGGTTTGGCTCTTGCTGTGGTCAGTGGTAGGATCTTGGAGGTTTTATGAATAGGGAGTGTGTGATTGGAAGCAACGCCTTTGGGAGATTCCTGTGACAGCTGTGCCTGACAGTTGAGGGCTTGGTGGGAGACCTGGGAGCACAGAGACCAGCCCTTCCCAACCCATTGGAGCAGGTGCACGCCAGCTCCTCTCATCAGCACGATCCCTTTACCCTTTCTACAGTAGCGTTTCTGCTTTCCCTAAAGAACAGCAGCACAGCAATTACATTTTTGAGAAGTATGGCTGCACATTAAATGCAGCGTTTTGAATGAAAGTACCAGGAGCGCTGCCTTCCTGTGCTCTCCCAGCTTTCCCGGAGAGTCACACTCACTTCACAGCCTCAGAGAGGACCTGTCTCTGACTCGGTCGTGTGGGCCCCAGTAACACAGTCAGCTGGCAGCCCCGCAGGCACTGGGGCTGGGGCACTCTGATGGCGTCTCAAGGCTCTCTCCATTCCTCCCCAGTGTCCCAGGGAACCCCACTTACCTTCATCTTTGTGTGTGTACAGTCAGCCCACCATTTCTGTAATTCAGCCAACCATGGATGGAAAATGTTTGGGAAAAAATTGTATGTGTACTGAACAAGTACAGACTTTAACCTTGACATTATTCCCTAAGCATATAATGAAACAACTACTTACATTGCATTTATATTGCATTAGGTATTGTAAGTAACCTAGATGTGATTTAAAGTGTATGGGAGGGTATATATAGGTCATGTGCAAATGTTATGCCACTTTAAACAAGGAACTTGAGCTTTCTTGGATTTTGGTATCTGTAAGAGGTCCTGTTGCCCATCCCCCACAAATGATGGTATACATATGTATGTAAGTGAGATATATGGTATATTTCATATCACACTGAAAGCCACAGTAGGTTCCAAAATGATTCAGTGTAAGAATTTTTGAAAGGGACGGCATTGTGGCACAGCGGGTTAAGCCTCCACCTGCAATACTGGCATCCCATATGGGCAATGGTTTGAGACCCGGACACTCCACTTCTGATCCAGTTCCCTGATCATGTGCCTGAGAAAGCAGCAGAGGATGGCCCAAGTGCTTGTGTCCCTGCACCCATGTGGGAGACCTGGAGGAAACTGGGTTCCTGGTTTTGGCCTGGCCCAAATTCAGCTATTGGGCATTTTGGGGAGTGAACCAGTGAATGGAAGATATCTCTCTGTTTCTCCTCTTCTCTCTGTAACTGTGCCTTAAAAAAAAAAAACCTTCAAAAAAAGGTTTTTGAAGTTGTGTTTTATAGTGAGTTACCGGTAAGGTCCGATCTCTACATACAGTTGCCTATTTTCATTAAAAGGTACTTGCTGTGGCCTGAATGTTGGTGTCCCCCCAGATTCATACCCTGGAGCCTGACCTGCAGCACAACAGGATCGAGCAGTGGGGCCTTTAGCAGGTGGTTGGTGCCCCGGTAAAAGAGGCTGCAGGGAGCTTGTCTGCTCCTTGGCCATGTGGGGACACAGCAGGAAGGCGATGTCCCAGAGGCCTGGGACCTCATCACACACGAAATCTACCGGAGCCTTGATCACAGGCCTTCCAGAACTATGAAAAATAAATTTCCTTTGTTTATAGGGGGCTAGTGCTGTGGTGTAGTGGGTAAAGCCGCTGCTGGCAATGGCAGCATCCCATATGGGCACTGGTTTGAGTCCCTGCTGCTCCACTTCTGATCTAGCTCTCTGCTTAATAGCCTCGGAAAGCAGTAGAAGATGCCCAAGTCCTTGGGCCCTTGCACCCACATGGGAGACCTGGAAGAAGCTCCAGGTTCATGGCTTCAGATTGGCCCAGCTCTGGCTCTTGTGGCCATTTGGGGAGTGAACCAGCGGATGGAAGACCTTTCTCTCTCTCCCTCTGCCTCTCTGTAATTCTGCCTTTCAAATAAATAAATAAATCTTTAAAAAAAATAAATTATCCAGTTACAAAAGCCCACAAGGCTGAAAACAGTACTCTGCAAAGGGACCTTTTGAGTAGCTCCGTGTGGAATCCCGGGGTGGAGCTGCAGGTCCTGCGCGGCTCCACTGTGCTATGGTGAGCTATCTTGTTGGTGCAGGGTTGCTGCAGCTGTACCTCAAGTCTGCCATTGCAGGAGGCCCCACTCCCTTTCTGGAGCACCATGTTGCTGCTCTGTCTAGTTCTGCTCTTCCAGCTCATAGGTACAGGTATTCTCCATTTTGTTCTTTGTTGTGATGACGTTGGGTGCTCCTAAATCATGTGACAAGTGAACAAGCGGAACCTTGCTTAGAGTCAGAGGGGATGGCCCCCATTAAGATCTTTAAGAACTTCCAAAAAGTGTGTCCCTGTGGAGTGGCTGTGACAGCTGCTGCTGGTTGAGATCCGCAAGCCGGGCAGCAGGCAGTGCTGAGCAGTGGGGCGGCCTGCTCCGCCCCTCGGTGGTTATTTCCTCCACTGGTGCCTCAAGGAAGCCTGCTTTGTAAGTGTCCTGGGCAGCGGCTGAGACAACGGCCATGCCAGCGAAGAGCACCTCGTCGCCCCTTGTCAGCAGAGAGTAGCTCTAAAGACAGATCATCAGGCCTCTACCCGCACTGGACTTCTGGGACTAATGTAATCCCGCACAACTCCTGCTTTATAAAAAACAAAAGAGGGGAATGTTGGTAAAATGGCGCACTCAAACCTATGGCACGATCTACACTCTGACACCATCCTAGGCTCCAGCCCCTGGCGCCATTGCTGCAAGCCGGGTGGCCACATGGCCCAAGCACCAGTGTCAGCTCCACCCCTATCCTAATGGGATTCGCTGCTTCTACTTCCCTGCGCCCCCCCCCCCCAAGTTTTAACAGGACCTGTTCCTTAGCATGTCTCCCTCCCTCCCTCTCTCTCTCTCTGTCTCCGACTCCTGATTTCTCTGTCTCTGGATCTCTTTCTTACACTCTCCTTCTCTTTTTCCTTCTTCGCCCCCTCCCTCCAGTCTGTTGGGTTTCCCACAATAAACTATTTCCATTAAAAAAAAAAAAGAAAATGTGCCTGGGGAAGCTGGGCTAGTCATGGTTATTATGGTTATTGCTGTTGGCCGTCTGTCTAGGAAGCCATTCCTGTTGTACATTCTACATCTTTCAGTGGGCTTCAGACACTGCATGTGTTACTATAAAGTGGCAGTGATGTGTGTGTGTATGTTTTGGTAACTCATGGTCATTTGTAATGCAAATTTTGTTGGGGATGTTATGGCACATAACCCAGAGAAATAGTTGCTCCCCCATCAGATTTTTCTAAATAATTTTTTTAAAGATTAATTTTATTTAGTTGAAAGATTTACAGAGAGAGATGGAGAGACAGAAGGGTCTTCCATTCATTAGTTCACTCCCCAAATTTGGTCCAGGCTGAAACCAGGAGCCTGGAATTCCATCTAGGTCTCCCATATGGGTGACGGGGCCCAAGCACTTGGTCCATACCCCTGTTTTCCCAGATGCATTAGCAGGGAGCTAAATCAGTGCTCCAATATGGGATGCCGGCATTGTAAGCAGTGGCTTAGCCTGCTCTGCCACAGTTCTGGCCCCTTTTAAAAATTTTATTTTTTTGACTAACATCTATTTATACATGTGCAATTATAGAGTATAATATGATGCTTCCAAAAATATATACGTTATGTGATGACCAAATTAGAGTAATTAACATATCCATCACTTCTTTGTGGTGACAACATGAAAAATCTCTTGGCTGTTTTGAAATATGCATTGCATTATTTACCTTAGTCACCCTACTTGCAGAACCAATTCTAACATCACACTCATGGACTGACCTCTCCCTGTTTCCCTGTCCCTTCCTTCCCACCCTCTGCTAACCAGTGTTCTACTTTCAGCCTCTAGAGATGGGGCCTAAAATTTCGAAATCCATGCATATGCAAGGGGTCTTCAAAAAGTTCATGGGAAATGCATCTTATGAAAAAACTGTGCATGGATTTCAGTGATTTTTTTTCGCATCACAGTAAACTTATGTTTAACTCCATTTTCTGTAAGCATTTTGAAATACCTTTGTATTTCTCAAAAAGTAGGTAAAATACCCCAATTCTGTTATAAAGCAAACCCTGAGTTAAACTAAGTGAGAGCATGTGACATCCATGTACCCTGTTACACTGCTTTTCACATTGGTAAGTTGAGTTTTTAAATCGGCAATAAGCTATGCATTCCTTTCTTCTTCTCTTTCTTCCCTTTTAAAGTCTGCTGTGGTCCCTTTGCTGATCTTCAGAATGCATGTGGTGTATCCTGGGAAATGCAAAAGGTTGCTAATCTATGCAATTATTCTTACTTGGCCCAACCCTAGTCATTCACAAACAACAGATGTGCAAGGTGCATTTTTTCTTTTCCTGCTTGCTCTGTGGGCAATTAATTTTGCAGTAGACTATGTCTTTATCAGGTCCTCAGGTTTCAAGTCAAACCTGCTGCTTTTCTCCTGCTGATTTCCCATCCCTTGGGGTGCAGCCTTCAGGCGATGTTAAGGGTTTGTGGCAGTCTTCATTTATGTTGTTCTTGTTTTTGGGTACAGATAATACAGGCATAAGGCTTCTGTCAGATGAAATTTAGAGACACTCTGTATTTCTGCTTAGAATATTAACGCAGGGATTGTCCTACAGCATTTGCACATGCAGGACTTGAATCTGCTTGCTTACTGAACAACCAGAAGATCCTCTGGATCATACCAGGGCCTCGCAGAGGTCTCCCAGCAGAAGCAGACTGGCAACCAAGATGAAGCTCCTGGCTTTGGCCTGGCTCCTCCCTGGCTGTTGCAACCATTTAAGGAGTAAACCAGTGGATGGAAGGTCTCTCTCTCTGTAAATAAATAATTAAACAAATCTTTTTTAAAAATTAAGGCCCTAAAAACTATTTATTTGAAAGGCAGGCCGGCGCCGTGGCTCAACAGGCTAATCCTCCGCCTTGCGGCGCCGGCACACCGGGTTCTAGTCCCGGTCGGGGCGCCGGATTCTGTCCCGGTTGCACCTCTTCCAGGCCAGCCCTCTGCTGTGGCCCAGGAGTGCAGTGGAGGATGGCCCAGGTGCTTGGGCCCTGCACCCCATGGGAGACCAGGAGAAGCACCTAGCACCTAGCACCTGGCTCCTGCCATCGGATGAGCACGGTGCGCCGGCCGCAACGCGCTGTCCGCGGCAGCCATTGGAGGGTGAACCAACGGCAAAGGAAGACCTTTCTCTCTGT
Organism: Sylvilagus floridanus; assembly: GCA_949820135.1. Taxonomy (NCBI): domain Eukaryota; kingdom Metazoa; phylum Chordata; class Mammalia; order Lagomorpha; family Leporidae; genus Sylvilagus; species Sylvilagus floridanus. The sequence continues at coordinate 22,989,823 of OX463235.1, forward strand.
CTCTCTCTCTCACTGTCCACTCTGCCTGTCACAAAAATAAAAAAAAAAATAAAAAAAAAAAAAATAAAATAAAAAAAAAAAAAAAGAAAGGCAGAGTTACAGAGAGAGAAGGAGAGACAGATATCTTTATCATTAAAGGAAATTTGTTATTAAAGGAAATTATCATTAAAGGAAATTTAAGGGAAAAAAACCACTATTACATTGACCTATGTATTTACCATTTCTAGGGCTTTTCATTCCATATGTTATAATTTACTGTCTGCCTGGAGGACTTCCCCTAACATTTCCTGAAGTGTAGATCAATAGCTGTTAAATTCTTTCGGCTTTTCTATGGCTGAATTTGTCTGTTTCACTTCTGTTTTTAGATGATATTTTTGCTGGGTATGAAATTATAATACAATAGCTATTTAAAAAATGTTGTTTATTACTTAAAAAAATGTCACTCCATTGTCTTCTGGCTTGCATTGCTTTCATCAAGAAGCCAGTTGGATTTTTATCTTTGTTCTGGCTGCTCATAAGATTTTTTTATCATTGAAAATGTCTTACTATTTATTTCTTATGTATTTGAAAGGCAGAGAGAGATCTTACACCCACTGGTTCATTCATGAAGTGCCTGCACCAGCCAGGGCTGGGCCAGACTGAAGCCAGGAGCCCTGAATCCAGGTGTCCCGTGTGTATGACAGGGATTGCCTGCTGCCTCCCAGGGCGTGCCTCGTCAGGAAGCTGCAATTGGAGCAGAGCCAGAACTCAAAACCAGGAACTCTGCTGTGGGATTCAAGGATCGTAAACGTTTTTCCTTAACTTGTTTTTTATCTTTGTCATTGGTATTAGGCAGTTTGCTTCTTGTTTTTTTTGTGCTTTGGCTTCATTTTTTTTTTGGGGGGGGGGGAATCTAGGTTTTTAATAATTTTGATCAAATCTGGAACTATTTCAGGTATTTCTTTTTTTTCTTTTTTATCGATTTGTTTTATTTGAGAGGTAGAGTTACAGACAGTGAGAGGGAGAGAGAGAGAAAGGTCTTCTTTCTGTTGGTTCACTCCCCAAATGGCCTCAACGGCTGGGAGCTGCGCCGATCCAAAGCCAGGAGCCAGGCGCTTCTTCCAGGTCTCCCATGTGGGTGCAGGGGCCCAAGCACTTGGGCCATCTTCCACTGCTTTCCCAGGCCACAGCAGAGAGCTGGACTGGAAGAGGAGCAGCTGGGACAAGAACTAGCTCCTATATGGGATGCTGGTACCGCAGTGGAGGATTAACCTGCTGCTCCACAGCGCCGGCCCCTCAGGTATTATTTTTTCAAATGTTTTTTCTCCACTCTCAGCTCTTTCTTCTCCTTGCACGTTTTTAGGCTTCTGGAATTTATCCCTCTGATCCCTGAAACTCTGTGGGTTTTTTTGTTTGTTTCTGTATTTTTTTCTCTGTATGTTTCATTTTGCATGATTTCTCTTGCTATATCTCATGGGTCTTTTTCTTTTGCGATGTCTGATGAAGTGCTGTTCCTCCCACCTAGTGTGCTTTTAAAATACCAGATGTCATTTTCATCTCTTTAAACTCAGTTGATCATCCTGAAGCTTGGTGTTTTTTTTTTTTTTTTTTTTTTTTTTTTTTTTTGACAGGCAGAGTGGACAGAGAGAGAGAGAGAGAGAGAGAAAGGTCTTTTCTATTGGTTCACCCCACAATGGCCGCCACGGCTGGTGCACTGTGGCTGGTGCACTGCTGCCAGCGCACCGCGCTGATCCGAAGCCAGGAGCCAGGTGCTTCTCTTGGTCTCCCATGGGGTGCAGGGCTCAAAGACTTGGGCCATCCTCCACTCCACTCCTGGGCCACGGCAGAGAGCTGGACAGGAAGAGGAGGGACCGGGACAGAATCTGGCCCCCTGACCGGAACTAGAACCTGGTGTACCGGCGCCACAGGCAGAGGATTAGCCTATTGAGCCGCGTGGCGCCGGCCCTGAAGACTTGTTAAGTGGAACTAGAGCAGCTTTTGTTCTAGGTCTGATTTTGCCTGAATTCAATGCCTCATGATTCAGGAGGTTTACACTCTGGTTATGAGACACTGGACTTTCCCTGGTCTGAAGTAAGGTTCACCTTGCTCCTTTTGAGTGGTTCTTTCCCGGACTTTGGTTGGATTCCCCACTTCCGTGTGCTGATGTGGACTCAAGTGGTGCCCTGCACATCCCCAGAGCTCTCTACGTGCACCTCCCTCTAGGGCTGCTCCATGGACTTGGGCCACCTGGCTGCCTCGAACTCCCAGCTCAGTCTCCTCAACTCAGGGAGGCTGCTGGGTCCCCCCTGGGTGTCTGGGCAGTCGGTTGGGGCAGCTCCTTCACTCTTTAACCTGCTCTTGGAGGCAAAGTGTTCTTTGAAGCCAGATATGCGCTGTCTGAAATGTGCAGGCTGTTTTCATGCACTGAGTCTGGAGTTTTAGATATTTCAGGCAGGAAGGTAAGCCTGGCTATCTAGATAGGAAGAAGGAATCCTCATCCTGACTTTCATAGCCATCACCTCTCACGTTCCTTTGTAACATTATCACCCAGATGTACATCTGTACTATGCTTTAAGTCTTGCCCATTAAGAAATGTTTATGTAGTTTTTAAGTGTCTCTCTCTCTCTCTCTCTCTCTCTTTAAAGATTTATTTGAAAAACAGAGAGGGAGAGAGGTCTCCCATCCTCTGGTTCACTCCCCAGATAGCCGCAATGGCGAGAGCTAAGCCAATCTGAAGCCAGGGGCCAGGAGCTTCTTCTAGGTCTCCTACAATGGTGCAGGGGCCCAAGGACTTGGGCCATCTGCTTTCCCATGCTGTTATCAGAGAGCTTGGATTGGAAGTGGAGCAGCAGGGACTCAAACCAGCACCCATATGGGATATTTGCACTGCAGGTGGCAGCTTTCCCTGCTTCATTGCAGCGCTGACCCCATAAGTCTCTTTTATTTTATTTTATTTTTTTTAAGGAAAAGGGTTTATTGATGGGGGAAATCTGGCTGGCTAGAGGGAAGGGGCAAAGAAGAAGAGAGGTGGGGGGATGGGTTGAGAGAGAAAGAGAGGGTGAAGAAGAAAGAGATAAAGAGATCTGGGGAGAGAGCACATGTTTGAGAAGCTGGTGCAGTTATACCTTTGCCAGGGGTCAGAGAAGTAGAAGCAGCAAATCCCATTAGGGTAGGGGTGGAGCTGACACCTGTGGTTGGGCCATCTGGTCACCTGGCTTCCAGCAGTGGTGGGGGCCTAGAGCCTAGGATGGTGTCTGGGACATAAATGATGCCACAGACAAGATTACACCATTTACTAACATTCCTCCCTTCCTTTTTTTATAAAGCAAGTATTGTATGGGATCACATCAGCCCCGGAAGTCCATCAGGGTTGGAGGGACGATGATCTATCTTTTTGAGCTGTTTCCTGCTGACATGGGGCAACAAGTTACTCTCCACTGGCATGGGGCAATGTCTGAAGCCACAGTCTCCTGGGTGGGGAGTCGAGTGTATCCCTATAAAAGCATTTCATTGACCGCCTGTTGGTAAAAGCTTTGGTTCGTTCTAGTATCACCTCTTGTAAACACTCAGGATTTGAAAGGCTAACGTGTGGATGGAGATCACAGAGCATTGGGTGGTGTGGAAGGAGGCCCGGGGGTGTGTTTTGGGACTGGCAGCAATCCAGGACCCCAGAGCAGCTCAGATCCCCGAGGGGAGAGCAAGGTCAATGTGAGAGCCTGGATTTGAGTCATGGCACCAATGTAAGGGTGCCACAAAACACACCAAACACTGGAGTAAGGGAAAGGGTTTATTAGCGGGGGAAATCCGACCGGCCAGAGGGAAGGGGCAAGGAAGATGGAGGGGCATTGAGAGAGAGATCAACACAGAGAGAGAGAGGGTGAAGCAGAAAGGGAGAGAGAGATCTGGAGAGAGTCAAGTCTCTTTTACTATACAGACTTCTAAATCACTTTTCAGTTTATCCACTGAAGAATTGCACCGGTTGACCAGTAGTTTCCCACAATGTGGCTTCTGCCGTCCTAGTAGTCTGTGTTTCCTACACGTCGGCAGCCAGATGCAGAGCACCCGTCAGACCTGAGTTCAGCGTCTGGCAGTGTTGCCCTGCTGTGGAGCTCTTCCACCACCAACAGGCACTTAAGTCTCTCTTTTCATGATACTGGAAACCATTAATGCTAAAAGCCTGAATTTACTCACGGGGGACTGTGAAAATGGTGCTATAGTAATGAATTTCTTTTCCATTTATTAACTAGAGGACCTTTGCAAAGAGATTTGTCCTGTTATTACTATTTAAATACCTGTGGTACAGTTTATATGGGAAGGCCAAATACCTATTTTATTTCAGATACCAAATTGGTTTTACATCATTCCATCAAGGTTACCTATTAATTTTTAAAATCACTTTAATTATTAACACATTAATTGGCAAATTTCAATCAATTTCAATCTTTTTTAAAAGATTTCATTTATTTGAGAGGTAGAGTTACAGATATTGAGAGGGAGAGAGAGAGAAAAAGGTCTACCTTCCATTGGTTCACTCCCCAAATGGCCTCAAAGGCTGGTGCTGTGTCAATCTGAAGCCAGGAGCCAGGTGCTTCTTCCCAGTCTCCCCCATGGGTGCAGGAGCCCAAGCATGTGGGCCATCTTCTGCTTTCCCAAGCCACAGCAGAGAGCTGGATTGGAAGGAGAAGCCAGGACTAGAACCCGTGCCCATATGGGATGCTAGTGCTGCAGGTGGAAGATTAACCTACTGTGCCATGGTGCTGGACCCTTAGTCTTTTTGAACCTCAGATTGTCCCATCTCTGGTTGGTAGAGCTTCATTTTGTGGTGCTGGGTCTCTTTTGCTCCTCAGTCTCTTCATATTTTCCTTCTATCCAACATGGAAGGATCCCAGACCCAGCCTCTGCATTTCCTGCCCCAAACCAGGAATCAGCAATTTCCCCAAGAAGCCCTAGTTTTGTTTAGTGAAAAGTAGTTATTTCAAGCCATCTGCATGCTGGGATGAGATGGTTATTATATTTAGATTATTTAGTGAACATAACTAAGGTAGTGTGTGTATGTACATTTATTATTGTCATTATTTTATTTGAAAGGCAGAGAGAGAAAGAGACAGAGAAAGGAATCTTCCATCTGCTGGTTCACTTCCCAAATGGATGCAATAGCTGGCTCTGCGCCAATTCAAAACCAGGAGCCAGGAGCTTCTTTTGGGTCTCCCACATGGGTGCAGGGGCCGAAGGACTTGGGCCACCTTCTACTGCTTTCCCAGGCCATAGCAGAGAGCTGGACCGGAAGTGGAGCATCTGGGACTTGAACTGGCACCCATGTGGGATGTTGGCACTGCAGGTGGCGGCTTTACCTGCTACGCCACAGTGCCGGCTGCCCTTTTTCTTTTAAAGGATAAATATTTCATAAACTCACATTGACACCTGTAATTGATAAGCACAGAATTGTAAAATTCAACCTCATCTATATTACAGCCTGTCTTCTACAGCAAGAATCTTGTTTCTCCAGGGTACAAGATACCACATTAAATACTCCATAACGACTCATTTACTTCAGCCCACGTTCACACAAATCACCCTCAGAATATAGTGTGATGCTACTACCCTGTTTCTGCTGAGAGCAGTTAAAGTGCATTTGTACATATTGTCTATGCTGAAATCTCTCTCCTTTAGCCTCCACTTAGCGTTAGCTACGTAAATAACTCCATGTTGCTACTCAGCACCAGGGCATCACTTACCAGTGATGAGTAATACCAGTGATACTGGTGATACAGCCAGTATCATCATCATTTTACTTTATGTTAACTGTTTCTTTGATTATTCTGACGCTCATCTTTTTTTAGCATATGAGTAGTTCTCAGGGAAGGACTCTTAGGACAATTGTTTCCTGCATTTTTGCGTGTTGATAAAAGTCTATGCTTTTTAGACTTGAATGTCAGTTTTATTGCCTATGAAATCCTTACTCATACTTTCTTTCTTTGAGTATCTAAGATATGTTCTTTATGTGCTTCTGGAGCAATACTGGAATAAAAAAATTCATGATAATCTAATGTTCTTTCTCTTACAACTCATTTGGCATTTTGACTAGGTGCCCAAAAAGATTTTTTCCTTTTTTCTTTAAAGCCTAGTAGTTTCATTAGAATATTTTGTAATATTGGCCATTCTGGGTTGAAAATTCCAGGTCCATGTTGTGTTTTCTTGATGTGATTTCAGAGCCTTTTTTATGTCAGGAAACTTGTCTTTTTGTCTTTTTTTTTTGAAAGCTTTTATACAATAAATTTAAATATCATAGGTACAGCTTTTGGAATATAGCGGTTCTTCTCCCCAAATCTGCCCCCCAGTCCCATCCCACCTCCTACTCCCTTTCCCATCCCATTCTTCATAAGGATTCATTTTAATTATCTTATAAACAGAAGACAAACTCTATACTAAGTAAAGATTTCAACAGTTGGCACCCACACAGACACACAAACTACTGTTTATAATGTCATGGGTCACCTGAGGCTCTTGACATGAGCTGCTATGGAAAACTTTTAAGTCCACAAACTCCAACAGTATTTAGACAGGGCCATAAGCAAAGTGAAAGTTCTCTCTTCCTGGCCAGTACTGCGGCTCAATAGGCTAATCCTCCGCCTGTGGTGCCAGCACACCGGGTTCTAGTCCTGGTCGGGGCGCCAGATTCTGTCCTGGTTGCTCCTCTTCCAGTCCAGCTCTCTGCTGTGGCCCGGGAGTGCAGTAGAGGATGGCCCAAGTGCTTGGGCCCTGCACCCACATGGGAGACCAGGAGAAGCACCTGGCTCCTGGCTTTGGATCCGCATGGTGCGCGGCCATTGGAGGGTGAACCAACGGAAAAGGAAGACCTTTCTCTCTGTCTCTCTCTCACTGTCCACTTTGCCTGTCAAAAAAAAAAAAAAAAAAAAAAAAAGTTCTCTCTTCCCTTCAGAGAAAGGTACCTCCTTTGATGGCCCCTTCCAGGAAACTTGTCTTAAATTACAGCTTTTGGCATTTGTTTGGTACCCTTGCTTTAGTTTTCTTCTTGGGAGTTTCCTGTTATCCATACATTGAATCTTCTTTGCCTGTCTTCAGGATTTGTCAGTTTCTCTCTGATCATTTTAGTTATTTTTAGAACAGATTCTGCTGTTTAGAGCAGATTTTGGCTCACAGGAGAATTGAGAGGAAATTACAGAGAGTTCCCATGTGGCTCCGCCCCTTGCACAGCCTCCCTCCTCGGCAGGCACCCAGCACTTGTTTTTATTTTTTTGACAGGCAGAGTTAGACAGTGAGAGAGCAAGAGACAGAGAGAAAGGTCTTCCTTCCATTGGTTCACCTCCATCCCCACAAATGGCCACTACGGTTGGAGCTACTCCAATCCGAAGCCAGGAGCCAGGTGCTTCCTCCTGGTCTCCCACGCGGGTGTAGGGGCGCAAGCACTTGGGCCACAGCAGAGAGCTGGACTGGAAGAGGAGCAGCCGGGACTAGAACTGGCGCCCCAACCGGGACTAGAACCCAGAGTTCCGGCGCTGCAGGCGGAGGATTAGCCTAGTGAGCCACGGTGCCGGCTGGGCACCCAGCACTTGTATGATCAGTGATGTGACATCGTCATCACCATAATTCATATTAAGGTCTACTCTTGGCCATGTGCAGTCCAGGGTTTTGACAGATATGGATGTGACATATACCTACCATGGTAGTATCATTGTAGACTAGTGTCACCGCCCTAAACATCCTCTATGCCATGTCCCATTCAACCCTCTTTTCCTCCCTACCACTTAACTCCTGGAAAACACTGATCATTTTGCTGTACTCATAGTTTTGCTTTTCTCAGAATATCATATAGTTAGAATATATAGTGAGTAGCCTTTTCATGACTGACTTCTTCCACCTAATCATATGTATTTGAGATTCTTTCATGTGTTCTCATGACTTGAATAATTCATTTCTTTCTGGTGCAGAATAATATTCCCTTGCCTGCATAAGCCAGTTTGCTCATCCATTTGCCTATGAAACACATCTGGATTCCTTTCCGTTTCCACAACTATCCCCACAGCTGCTGTAAGCATCCATGTGCAGATTTTTGTGTAGATACATAGACATTTTCAACTCATTTGGGTAAACACCACAAGGTATGATTTCTGTTGGTCATATTGGGAAGGGCATGCTTAGTTTTTTTTTTTTTAAGATTTATTTTCTTTATTTGAAAGAATTAGAGAGAGGTAGAGACAGAGAGGTCTTCCACCAGATGGCCGCAATGGCTGGAGCTGAGCCAATCCGAAGCCATGAGCCAGGAGCTTCTTCCAGGTCTCCCATGTGGGTTCGGGGCCAAACACTTGGGCCATCTTCTGCGGTTATCCCAGGCCATTGCAGAGAACTGGATCAGAAGAGGAGCAGCCAGGACTAGAACCAGTGCCCATGTGGGATGCCGGCGCTTCAGGCCAGGCCTTTAACCTGCTATGCCACAGTGCTGGCCCCAGGCATGTTTGGTTTTATGGGAAGCTAAAGATTTTTTTCCAGGGTCACTTTACTATTTTGAATTTCAAAAAGCTCTGAATGAAATCTATTGCTTCACATCCTCATCAGTGTTGCCAGCACTTTGGATTTTCCCTTTTCTGATAACCATGAGGTGGTATCTCACTGTTGTTCTAATTTGCAATTATTTGATGACATATAAATATGCTTCGTTTCATTTGCTTAGTTGCCATCTGTATATCTTTGGTAAAGTGTTAAGATATTTTGCTCATTTTTGTAAAGAAAAATTATTTATTTGAAAGGCAGAGTTACAAGGAGAGACAGAGAGACAGAATGAGAATGAGAATGAATCTTCCATCTGCTGGTTCACTCCCCACATGGCTGCAATGGCCAAGGCTGGGCCAGTCCAAAGGCATGAGTCAGGAGCTTCATCTGGGTCTCCTATGTGGGTGTAGGGCCCCAAGGTCTTGGACCATCCTCTGTTTTCCCAGGTGCACTAGCAGGGAGCTGAATCAGAAGTGAAGCAGCCAGAACATGAACCAGCACCCATTTGGGATGCCAGCATCACAGGTTTAACCTGCTGCGCCACAATGCTGGCTCCTATTTTGTCCATTTTTTTTTTTTTTTGGACAGGCAGAGTGGACAGTGAGAGAGAGACAGAGAGAAAGGTCTTCCTTTGCCATTGGTTCACCCTCCAATGGCCACTGCGACCGGCACACTGCACTGATCCGAAGCCAGGAGCCAGGTGCTTCTCCTGGTCTCCCATGGGGTGCAGGGCCCAAGCACTTGGGCCATCCTCCACTGCACTCCCTGGCCACAGCAAAGAGCTGGCCTGGAAGAGGGGCAACCGGGACAGAATCCGGCGCCCCGACCAGGACTAGAACCCGGTGTGCCGGCGCCTCAAGGTGGAGGATTAGCCTAGTGAGCTGGGGCGCCGGCAATAAATAAATAAATCTTAAAAAAAAAGAGTTCCTTGTAGATTTTGGACAATAGGCCTTTCACAGATGAATGCTTTGCAAATATATTCTCTCAGTCTATGGCTTGTCTTTTTTTTTTTTAATTTTTAAAAAATTTTTTTGACAGGCAGAGTTAGACAGTGAGAGAGAGAGAGAGAAAGGTCTTCCTTCTGTTGGTTCACCCCACAAGTGGCCGCTACAGCCAGCGTGTTGTGGCCGGCATGCTGGGCTGATCCAAAGCCAGGAGCCAGGTGCTTTTCCTGGTCTCCCATGGGGTGCAGGGCCCAAGCACTTGGGCCATCCTCCACTGCACTCCTGGGTCACAGCAGAGAGCTGGACTGGAAGAGGAGCAACCGGGACAGAATCCGGCGCCCAGACTGGGACTAGAACCCGGTGTGCTGGCGCCACAGGCAGAGGATTAGCCTAGTGAGCCATGGCACTGGCCCTGTCTTATTCTCTTGACAGTGTCTTTTTCAGAGCGGAAAATTTTTAATATATTTCAGTTTACCAATTATGTTTTCAAGGCTTATAGCTGTGATGTTGTATCTGAAAAATCCAAGGACATCAAGATTTTTTCCAGTGTTACCTTGCACGTGTTCTGTAGATTCACATTTTACATAGAAGTCTATGGGCCATCTTGAATTTATTTTTGTGAAGGATGTGAAATCTATTTCTAGATTTATTTTTCACCTGTGGTTGTCCAGTTGTTCCAGTACAGTTTATTGGAAAGGCTGTTTCTTCCATTGTGTTGCCTTTGTTCCTTTGTCAAAGATTAAGTGGTGATATCTGTATGCATCTGTTTCTGGGAGCTCTGTTCTGTTTTGTTTGTTGGTTTGTTTCTTCTATTGTCAATAACATATTATCTTGACTATTATGGCTTTATGGTAAGTCTTGGAGTCAGATTATGTCAGTCCTCTCACTTTGTTCTTTCATATCATGCTGGCTATGCTTGGTCTTTGTCTATCTGTACACTTTATCTACAGAATAACTGCTGGAATTTTATTAGGCTTGCATTGCATCTGTATAAATAACTTAGAATAACTGCCATATTGACAATATTGAGACTTCCTATCCATGACCATGGAGTATATCTCTAGTTATTTAGTTCTTTTATTTCTTTCATTTCAGTTTTGTTTTTGCTTGTATACTCTGACATATATTTTGATAGATTTATACTCAAGTATTCCTTTTTTGGGGGGTACTACTGTAAATTATATGGTGTTTTTAATTTCAAATTCCACTTTTTAATTGCTAGTATGAGTAGTCGCAACCTTATAAAGTTCAGCTCAGGATATTTTGACTTTATAGTGGTACAGAAGTGTACCCATGCTGTCATTCTGGTTTTCATATTCAGTACAGTTTTCAATAAATTGCATGAAATATTACATACTTTATTATAAAATAGGCTTTGTGGTAGATACTTTTGCCCAACTATAGGCTAATGGAAGTATTATCAGCTTGTTTGCAATAGACTAACCTATGATATTCAGTAGGTTATATGTATTAAATGCATTTCAGTTTGGTATTTTCAACTGATTGTGGGTTTACTGGGATGTGATCCCATTGTAAATTGAGGAGCATCTGTACATTGGAAAGCAGTTGTAACTTGAATCCTTTTTTTATAGAAAGCTTTCATTTAATAAATATAAATTTCATAAGTACAACTTTTGGATTATAGTGGTTCTTCCCCTCATACCTGCCATCCCACCCCCAAACCATCTCTCTTCCTACTCCCTCTCCCATCCCATTCTTCATAAGGATTCATTTTTAATTATATTTATATACAGAAGATCAAGTCTATACTAAGTAAAGATTTCAACAGTTTGCACCCACACAGACACACAAAGTATAAAGTACTGTTTGAAGACTAGTTTTCCTGTTAATTCTCATAGTACAGCTCATTAAGGACAGAGGTCCTACATGGGGAGCAAGTGCACAGTGACTCCCATGGTTGATTTAACAATTGACACTCTCATTATGTCAGTCATCCAAGGCTCGCATCTTTTTTTTTAAAGAACTTAATTGTTCCAGGGTGTTTTTTTTTCTTTTTTTGGTCAGTTCTTTTAGATTTACTACATTGACAGTCATGCCATCTGTGAACAAAAATGGTTTTATTTATTTCTTCCAATATTACACTTTTTACTTCCTTGTCTTGCTTTATTTCTTCAGGTAGGGCTTCAGTACAATGTTGAAAGGGAGAGACAAGAGAGAGATCCTTGACATGTTTTAATATAGGCAGGAAAGTTTCTCCTTTATCACCATTAAATATAATGTAATTGGATTTTTTATTTATTTTGAAAGGCAGAGAGTTACAGAGAAGCAGAGGCAGAGAGATATATATAGAGAGAAGTCTTTCATCCTCTGGTTCACTCCCAAAATGGCTGCAACAGCTGGAGCTGAGCCAATCTGAAGCTGGGAGCCAGGAGCTTCTTGGGTCTCCCACATGAGTGCAGGGGCCCAGGGACTTGGACCATCCTTTGCTGATTTCTCAGGCCATAGCAGAGAGCTGGATCAGAAGTGGAGCAGCTGGGACTCAAAACAACACTCATCTGCGATGCTATCACTGCAGGCGGTGGCTGTACTCACTGCACCACAACACCGGCCCCTGTAATCGGATTTTTTGCAGTGTTCTTTATCAAGTTGATAAAGTTCCTCTCTATTCTCAGTTTGCAGACAGGTTTTTAGATTTTTAAATCATGAAAGATGTTAACCTTTGTCAGATGCCTTTTCCACATCTATTGATACTTCAATTTTCTTCTTTAGCCTAATGATATGATGGATTACATTAATTGATTTTCAAATGTTGAATCAGTCTTGCATACCTAGAATAAACTTAATTTGGCCATTGTGTGTAATTCTTATTGGATTCAGTTTGCTGAATTGTTGAGGATTTTTGCATTTATATTAATGAGAGTTATTGATCTGTATTTCTCTTTGTCTTTGGTTTGGTTTTGGTTTTGAAATAATTTTGACCTTGAAAAATGAATTAAGTATTCCTTCATTTTCTATATATTGGAATAGTAGAGAATTGATGCGTTTTCCTCTTACATTTATTGGTATAATTAATCAGTGAACACATGTGCTTCTGGCAACTTTTGTTCGGTAAGGTTAATTGTTGATTCAATTTCTTTTTTTTTTTTGGACAGGTATAGTTAGACAGTGAGAGTGAGACAGAGAGAAAGGTCTTCCTTTTTCCGTTGGTTCACCCCTCAAGTGGCCACTACGGCTAGTGGGTTGTGGCCGGCGTGCTGAGCCGATTTGAAGCAAGGAGCCAGGTGCTTCCTCGTGGTCTCCCATGCAGGTGCAGGGCTCAAGCACTTGGGCCATCCTCCACTGCACTCCCAGGCCACAGCAGAGAGCTGGACTGGAAGAGGGGCAACCGGGACAGAATCCGGTACCCCAACCGGGACTAGAACCGGGATGCCGGCGCCGCAGGTGGAGGATTAGCCTAGTGAGCTGTGGTGCTGGCCTGATTCAATTTCTTTAATAGGTGTAACCCTGTTTCAGTTGTCTATCATTTCTTGTGTGAGCTTTGGCAGGTTGTGTCTTTTAGGGAATTGGCCCATTTCATCTAGATTATCACGTTTATGGGCAGAGTTGTCACAGTACCGGCTTCCTCTATTGTCTTAATGTCCATGGCATCTGTGGTAATGTCCTCTTCTTCATTTTTGAGTTAATAATTTGTGTCTTCTTTTTCTTTGTCTTAGAAGCTTATCAGGGGGCTGGCACTGTGGCGTAGCAGGTAAAAGCTGCCACCTGCAGTGCCGGCATCCCACATGGACACTGGATTCAGTCCTGCTGCTCCACTTTGATCCAGCTCTCTGCTATGGCCTGGGAAAGCAGCAAAAGATGGCCCAAGTCCTTGGGCCCCTGCACCCACCTGGGAGACCAGGAAAAAACTCCTGGCTCCTGGCTTTGGATCGGTGCAGCTCTGGAGAGTGAACCAGTGGATGGAAGACCTCTCTCTGCCTCTGCCTCTCTGTAACTCTGCCTTTCCAGTAAATCAATCTTAAAAGTTTATCAGTTTTACTGCTCTTCCTGGAGAACTAGCTTTTGGTTTCATTGATTTTTGTCTATTTATTGCTTGTTTTCAATTTCATTAATCTCTGTTCCAATTTTTATAATTTCATCTGCCTATAGTGTATTTAATTTACTCCTGATTTTATTATTTATTATTTTCTAAAATGCATCAAATTACATAAATTTCTCTCTTAGCACTGCATTTGCTGTAACTCACAAATGTTAGTAAGATGTATTTTCATTATTTAAAATATTTTAAGGTTTCTCTTGAGATCCCTCCTTTGATCAGCGTATTGTTTGGAAGGGTGTTGTCGATGTCCACATATCCATTACTGAATTGTAGTTCAATTCCATGTGGTCTGAGAGCATACACTGAATGACTTCATTTTTTGTGAGTTTGAATATTTTTCATGGTTTAGAATGTGGTCTTTTGGCTGTTCTATGTGTGTTAGAGAATATATTTTCTGCTGTTGGTGAATGAAGTACATTACAGATATCAGTTATATCTGGTTTATTGATGGTGCTGTTGGGGTCAGCTCTGCCATTACTGATTTTCTGCCTGCTGGACATGTACAGGGATGTTGAAGTCTCCAATACTGGATTCATTTAAATCTTGGCGTTCTGTTTTTCTCTTACGTATTTCGATGTTCTGTTAGTTGTTTTTACCTTAAAAGTTAGGGAGTTTTGGAGAATTAATGCCTTTATAATTTCATAACACTTCTCTTTTTCTACAGTTTTTCCTGCTCTGATTTATGCTTTGTCTGAAAAATGTGGCGACTCTTTCTTTTGATCAGTGTTTGCACAGCATATCTTTCTCTCTCTACTTTAAAAAGTCATTTTGAATTTTAGTAAAAAACACAACACAAAATTTATCATCTCAGCCACTCTTAAGTGTATAGTTCATTCTTGCTTCATTCATCCACTGATGGAAATTTTGATTGCTTCCACATCTTGGCTGTTATGACTAATGCTGTTAGGAATATGGGTGTACAAATATCTATTCAAGGTCTTGCTTTCAGTTCTTTTGGATATATGCCCAGGAAGGAGGATTTCTGAATCATATGGTAATTTTATTTTTAATTTTTATACTCTATCTTGGCCAAAAGGTCAAGAGGCCATGTGTATTTTTAATTTGTGAGGACCTGCCATGCCGTCTCCCACAGCAACTGCGTCAGTTTACGTTCCTGCCAGCTGTGCACCAGGGCTCCAGGTTCTCCACCTCCCATCAACATTGGCTGTTTTCTATTTTTCCTTTTTCTGGTCATAGCTGTACTAATGTGCTTTTGATTTACATTTCTCTATTATTGATATTGAATATTTCTTCTTATGTTTGCACATTTGTATATCATCTTTGGAGAAATGTCTATTCAAGTCATTTGGCAATATAAAAGTGGTTGTTTTAAATTTTGTTATTGCATTGTAAAAATTATTTATAGATTGTATTAACCTCTTATCCAATATATATATTTTTAAAGATTTATTTATTTATTTGAAAGTCAGAGTTAGAGAGAGAGGAGAGGAAGAGAGAGAGAGAGAAAGGTCTTACATTCAATGGTTCACTCTCCAATTGGCCACAACGGCCAGAGCTGTGCCCATCTGAAGCCAGGAGTTAGGAGCTTCTTCCAGGTCTCCCACGTGGGTGCAGGGGCCCAAGGACTTGGGCCATCTTCTACTGTTTTCTCAGGCCATAGCAGAGAGCTGGATCGGAAGTGGAGCAGCCGGGTCTTGAACTGGTGCCCATATGGGATGCTGGTGCTTCAGGCCAGGGCATTAATCGCTGTGCCACAGTGCTGGCCCCCCAATATATGATTAAAAAAAAACTTTTAAAAAATTTATTTATTTTATTTGAAAGAGTTAACAGAGAGAGGAGGAGAGTCAAAGAGAGGGAGAGGTCTTCTTTCTGATGGTTTACTCCCCAATTGGCCGCAACAACTGGAGCTGTGCTGATCCGAAGCCAGGAGCTTCTTCTGGGTGCAGTGGGCCATCTTCTGCTGCTTTCCCAGGCCACAGAAGAGAGCTGGATTGGAAGTAGAGCAGTTGGAACTCGAACCGGTGTCCATATGGGATGCCAGCACTGCAGGCAGCAGCTTTACCCACTACGCCACAGTGCCAGCCCCCCAATATATGATTTGCAAACATTTTCTCCCATTCTGTAGGTTGTATTTTTGATGCACTGAAAAAATTTTTAAGATTTGTTTATTTATTTGAAAGAGTTACAGAGAGAAGGAGAGGCAGACACACACACATACACACACACACACTCAAACTCACACTCACAGAGGAGAAAGAGAGAGATCCATATATTGGTTTACTTCTCCAATGGCCATGTTGATCAGAGCTGGGCCATGCTGAAGCCAGGAGCCTGGTACTGTATCTGGGTCTCTCACGTTGAGTGCAGGAGCCCAAGCACTTGGGCCATCTTTGCTCCTTTCCTAGGCATGTTAGCAGGAAACTGGATCAAAACTGGAGTTGCTAGACTCGAACTGACGCCCAGATGAGATGCTGAAATCACAGGTGGTGGCTTAACCCATCGTGCCACAATGGTCCCTATGTGCTGAAATTTTAAAGCATGTTATATACTATTTCTCTATTTTTACCATTGTTTCATGTGTTTTTGATGCTATATCCAAAAAATCACGGCCAAACATGCTCACTCCTTTACTTCTAGTCTCGATGTGTCTTTATATATAAAGTGGGTTTCCTGTAGACAATATGTATTGTTTCTTTTTTGTGGGTTGACTGAATCTCTACCTGTTAGTTGGCATTATTTAGATCCTTGATGTTTAATAGTGTCAATATAATTGGATTAACATCTGCCATACTTGTTACCATGTGCTGCTTGTCATCTTTAATCCTTGTTTGTTTTTGTCCTTAACTCTTATTTTGCCCTTTGTGATTTAAATTGGCCATTTTTATATAAGTCTACTTTCTTTGCTTTCTTAAAACTTTTAAAGTCCCTGCCCTACAGTTTATTGTATTTATTTGTACATAATCCAAGTTCACTTTGAAGTAACTCTGTACCACTTCATGATTGCCAAAGCACTTTATAATGACTAAGTTCTCCTTTTTTCTCCTTCCTTTGATCATTGCTGTCATTCATTTCACTTACACATGGACTTTAATTATAGAATGCATGGTTACTATTATTATGCTGAACAAAAATTTTTTACCTTATCTACTACTCTTATCTATTTTCTAAGGCTCTTCCTTTTTTTTTAATTTTTTTTTTGACAGGCAGAGTTAGACAATGAGAGAGCGAGAGACAGAGAAAGGTCGTCCTTTTCCCGTTGGTTCACCCCCTCAAGTGGACGCTACAGCTGATGTGTTGTGGCCGGTGTGCTGCGTCGATCCAAAGCCAGGAGCCAGGTGCTTCCTTGTGGTCTCCCATGCAGGTGCAGGGCCCAAGCACTTGGGCCATCCTCCACTGCCTTCCCGGGCCACAGCAGAGAGCTGGACTGGAAGAGGAGCAGCCAGGAGTAGAACCCTGGGGTGGCGGCGCCGCTGCAGGCAGAGGATTAGCCTAGTGAGCCGTGGTGCTGGCCTCTTCTTTTCTTTATATACATAATTTTCCTTTGTTTCTGAAGAACTTCTTTTAACATTTCTTGCAGGGAAGGTAAATTCCCTCAATTTTTGTCTGTTCGAGGAAATGATTTCTCCTTCATTCTGAAAGGTGATTACACAGGAGGCAGGATTCTGCTTTGTTATTTTTATGTCAGTGCTTTAAATATTTCACAGCATTCTCCTTTTTGCTTGCATAGTTTTTTAAAAAAAATTTATTTACATAAGCTGAACAAATTTCATGTATTTCATATGTACATACAGATTTAAGAACATAATGATGCTTCCCACTCTCCCGGTTTTTTCTTTTTTTTTTAAAGATTTATTTATTATATTTGAAAGTCAGAGTTACACAGAGAAAGGAGAGGCAGAGAGAGAGAGAGGTCTTCCAACTGCTGGTTCACTCTCCAATTGGCCGCAACGACCGGAACTGCGCCAATCCGAAGCCAGGAGCCAGGAGCTTCTTTCAGGTCTCCCACGCGGGTCCAGGGGTCCTTGGGCCATCTTCTTACTGCTATCCCAGGCCATAGCAGAGAGCTGGATCAGAAGTGGAGTAGCCGGGTCTTGACCAGCGCCCATATGGGATGCCAGCGCTTTAGGCCAGGGCGTTAACCCGCTGCGCCACAGTGCCGGACCCAACTCCCCGTTTTTTCTTTCCTGAAGATTTATTTATTTACTTGAAAGGCAGAGTTTAAGACAGGGAGAGAGAGAGGGAGAGAGAGAATCTTCCAGCCACTGGTTCACTCCCCAGGTGGCTGCAATGGCCAGGGCTGGGCCAGGTTGAAGCCAGGAGCTTCATCTGGGTCCCTGACGTGGGTGCAGGGGTCGAGGGACTTGGACCATCTTCCTCCTCTTTCTCAGGTGCATTAGCAGAAGTGGAGCAGTTGGAACCAGAACTGGTGCCCATGTGGGATGCCAGTATCACAGCTGGCAGCTTTACCTGCTGTACCACCATGCCAGCCTTTTGCATAACTTTTGAGGAAAAATTAGATATAGATATCTTCTTTTCTCCTTTATAGATAAAATATCACCCCTCCCCTCCCCCCCAAAAAAGCAGCCTCCAAACAGCCGTCACACCCTAAGTAACACTGAGAATGGGCTTGCCCTGCCCCTCCTACTTCCTGGGCATTTCTTTTTCTTTTCTTTTCTTTTTTTTTTAAGATTTATTTGACAGATAGAGTTAGAGAGACAGAGAGAAAGGTCTTCCTTCCATTGGTTCACCCCTCAAATGGCTGTTACAGCTGGAGCTACGCTGATCCGAAGCCAGGAGCCAGGCGCTTCTTCCTGGTCTCCCATGTGGGTGCAGGGCCCAAGCACTTGGGCCATCCTCCACTGCCCTCCCGGGCCACAGCAGAGAGCTGGACTAGAAGAGGAGCAACTGGGACTAGAACCTGCTGCCCATAAGGGATGCCAGTGCCAAGGCAGAGGATTAGCCAAGTGAACCACAGTGCCGGCCCTTCCTGGGCATTTCCTGAGCCAGGTGTCCAGGCAGATGGATGGCTAGGGACACTCAGCAGCATCCAAGAAACCCGAGATCACGCCTCCTCTGTCCTTGGGATGACAGCAGCTGGGATGGTGTCTTATTTAAAAACAACAGGGAGCAGGCTGTTCTGTGTCCCATGTCGGAGTACCTGCGCTCCGTTCTCAGCTCCGACTCCAGCTGCCTGCTAATGCAGACCCTGAGAGGAAGCAGCTCAGGTCCCTGGGTCCCTGCCACCTAAGCAGAGACCTGAGTTCCCAGCTCCTAGTGTTAGCCCCTGGCCATTGCTTGCATTTGGGGAGGGAACCAGTGCATGAGAGCACTGTTTGTCTCTCAGATAAATACATAAAAAATTAAACCACAATAAAAGACGCAACTCACCAAAGCTCAGCCAAACCTTTTGTCTGTGGCCTTAAGAGACAGAGGCTTTTGGAGGCTGTTTAGGCTCCTTTGTGACTGGCGTCAACGCTGCACGGACTCCCTGGGCCCCGGTCCAGCTGCCTGGACAAGTGAGTAGGTCTCATACCTGCCGCTTTGCTCGGGTCCCTCTGCCACAACCACTTGGGTCTGCTACTGGGCCTAAAGCAAAGGACAACAAGGGAGACCCCTCCATGGCCTTTGCTGCACACCCAGCCAAATAATTGTCTGAACGCTTGACACCATGTGGCCTTAGTGGTGAGCTGTCGGCTGCTCATTTCTGAGTTACTCCAGTCCTTAGGTCGTTCCTATTTCTTGTCTTGTTTCTCATAACCATGCTACTTAGCTCATTTTGAAATAGAAGATTACAATTCTAGTTAATTTGAAGGCTTATCTTGCTGGTATATTTTCACTGACTATTATTTTTTTCCTTATTTTCTTTTTTTTTTTTTGTAAAATAAGTGTTCTGGACTTGGATGTGTCTGCTTTTCTGTTCTTCATTGTCCTGTGAGATTGGTTTTCTTGAGATTTTGCAAGGAGGGATGGCACGAGGCAGCTTTTCCTGACTTCTGTTGTTCTGTGAAGTGTTGGAGACTCGGGGCTGAGCTTGCTGGGCTTCTGAGGCTCTGCTCATCTCCTCTCTTAATGTCTGCCTCTCTCTTGCCCTGTGAGTTGGGGTCTTGCCCCTCCAGGAGCCTGTTAGGGTTTGGAAGATCACTGGGGTGTTCGCCGAAGGCCCTGGAGTCTCAGTGGGTTCCGGATAGACTTAACTGAATGATGGGGCTGAAGGTGGGGCCTTGGAAAGTGATTAGCAGGAATTAGCTCGGCAGGTTGGAGCCCAGGCTAGGGTGAGAGAGACGCAGGGTGTGGAGGGCCAGTGCTAGTGCTCCCAGCGTCGCTCTGCTTCCTGGCTTGCCACATGATCCTGCTGCTGGGTCTGTCACCCATGCCCTCACCAGGTGCCCGACTCACAGGGACCTCTGGTCTTGGGTTGTGAACCTCCAAACTGTGAGCTAGAATAAACTTTCTTTCTTCCCAAGTAGTGTCTCTTGCTGACTAATAGCCCATGCAGGCCACTTGAGAACTCGTAGGAGGGCTGTGAGGCTCTGTTCCTCTGTGTGTCCCTGGGACTGCTGCACCTCTCAGTGAGTGCTGGGGGTGCACTGACTCAGCCTGTGAGTTAAAATGTACCCTTTCACTTGCCACGTCTTGGAGGTCTCCCGTCCTCGGGCTGATCGGGTGTCCCGGGCCCTTCCCCTGTACTGATGCTGTGGGTTGTGTGTTTAGGGTTTGGTTCCCAGTGTAGTTTGGTTTCTGTGGGGATAGCTTATCGCCAAGTTTTTTTCTGTTGTGGTATAACCCACAAACAACAAAATGCATGAATCTTGAGTTTTGGCAATTTGTACACTTAACTTGCTGCCTGGTCTTGAGGTAAACACAAGGTGCATTCACAAATATCATGGAAAATGTGTTACCAAATACTATGTGTGGGTTTCAAAATTCTTTGCACCCAAACTGATCTTTTCATTTAATCTGTCCATGAACTTTAAAAAATCCTTTCTTATCCACAGATTTTTTAAAACAAAAAAGAAGTAAAATTTATATAACAAAGTTTGCCATTTCAAGCATTAGAAAGTGTACAATCCAGTGGTTTTTAGTATATTCATACATGTGTACAATCGTCACAGCTATTTAGTTCCCAGGCATTTCTGTCATCCTCATGTCTATTGGAGGTTAAGTCTTCCTACCCCCACTCTGCCCCTGGCAGCTAGCCATCTGCTTTCAGTCTTGTGGATTTGCCTGTTCTGGACATTGCGTGTGGATGGAGTCATGCAGAACATGGCCCCGTGTGTCTGGTCTCTCTCACTCTGCACGCTCTCAAAGCTCATCTGTGTTGTCGCATGTGCTGGCATTTCCTGCATTTGGCTGGATGATGTTCCCTTGTTGGCAGATGCCCTGCCTTGTTAATCCATTCACCTGTTGTTGAATGCTTATACTCCCCGTCCACCTTTTTGGCTATTATAAATAATGCTGCAGTGAACATCCGTGTGTAGATTGCTGTGTTTGCATTTCTCTTAGGTTTATCTAGGAGTGGAATTACTATGTGTATGGAAGCATTGCGTCTATCCTTTGGGCCTGCAGGTTGGCTGTGGAATCACTCGCTGGGTCTGGCCCTGCCAAGGCAAGCACAGGCGGGACTTGACATTCAGTCTGTCTACTGCAGGCAGATTTTTAAGTCGATAATTTTGCATGTCTTGCGAATGATGTTATAAATATCCAAATGGCTTTTGGCAAAAGAAAGATTCCCTGCCCCTGCTTTGGGGGAACTGCCACTGTTTTCCAAAGTGGTTGCACCATTTTCTATTTTGGTCAGCTGTGTGTGTGAGAATGCCAAAATCCCATCTCGGCAGCCTGTGCTGTCAGGCGTCTTTACATCATGGCCATTCTAGTGGCGTGAGGTGACATTTCAGTGGGGTATTGATTTGTTTTTCCCTGTTGGCTAATGTGTGGAGCATTTCTTTATATGCTGGTTAGTATTTATATGTCTTTTTTTTTTTTTTTGGAAAAATGTCTATTGAGATCACTTGCCTACTTTTTAATTGTTTTTCTGTTTTTGAATTGTAAGAATTCTTTGTGTATTCTAGCTAAGAGTCTCTTATTAGATATATAATTAGCAAATATTTCCCCCATGCCCCTCCCTCCATTCTTTTTTCTTTCTTCCTTTCTTCCGCACTTGCCCTGGCTAGAACCTCCAGTACAATATCGAAAAAGTGGTGAGGCGGATATTCTTATTTCATATTTGCTTTTTACAAAAAGATTTTATATATTCATTTGAGAGAGAGAGTTACAGAGAGAGGGAGCGACAGAAAGATTATTCTTCCTCTGGTTCACTCCCCAGTTAGCTGCAACGGCCAGAGCTGGACTGATCCGAAGCCGGGAGACAGGAGCTTCCTCAGGGTCTCCCACATGGG
Source organism: Sylvilagus floridanus (assembly GCA_949820135.1). Taxonomy (NCBI): domain Eukaryota; kingdom Metazoa; phylum Chordata; class Mammalia; order Lagomorpha; family Leporidae; genus Sylvilagus; species Sylvilagus floridanus. The sequence continues at coordinate 23,011,668 of OX463235.1, forward strand.
TGCAGGGCCCAAGGTCTTGGGCCATCTTTGGTTGCTTTCCCAGGCACATTAGCAGAGAGCTGGATAGGAAGAGGAGCAGCCTAGACTCCAACTGGTGCCCTTATGGGATGCTGGTGCTGCAGGCAGAGGCTAAGCCTACTAAGCCATAATATTTGCTCTTGGAGGGGAAAGCATCCAATTTTAACCATTGTACCTTTCAGACTGAGGCTGTTCCCCCCCCCCCTTCCTGGTGTTATGTGTGTGTGCGTCACACATGGGCGTGTGCATGCTGTGGTTGGTTGGAGTTACATATGTATGCTCTGGCTTGAACGTGCCCATCCCCTCCAGTACGTACTGAAACTGAATCCCATGATGGTGTTATTAAATCGCATGGGGCATGTGATTAACTCATGAGGGCTCTGCCTTGATGACTGGATTAATGCCTTACCAAAGGGCTGGAGGGAACTCACTCAGACCCTTTCGCCCTGCAACTCTTGTACCCTCATACCATGTGAAGTCACATTTATCTCTGTGTTCTGTCCACTCCTTCCCCCAAGTGAGGATGCCTTAACTGTGCCATCTACCCAACCTGCTAGGGCCTTGAACTTGTACTTTCCAGCATTCAAAATTGTGAGAAATACATTTCTGTTCTGTATAAACTAGCCAGTCTGTTATTTTGTTAGAGCAGCACAAATGAACTGATTAAATATATATATATGTATATATATATGTAATATTTGTTTATTTGAAAGACAGAGTTTCAGAGAGAGGTAGAGACAGAGAGAGAGGTCTTCCATCCCCTGCTTCACTCCCCAGATGGCTGTAACAGCCAGAATTGCACTGATCAGGAGCCAGGAGCTTCTTCTGGATCTCCCACACGGGTGCAGGGGCCCAAGGACTTGGGCCATCCTCTACTGCTTTCCCAGGACATAGCAGAGAGCTAGATCGGAAGTAGAGCAGCCGGAACTAGAACCGACGCCCATATAGGATGTTGGCGCTTCAGGCCAGGGCTTTAACCCACTGTGCCACAGCGCTGGCCCCATGCATATATTTTTAAATTATAAAACAGTGTTGGATTTTATCAAATGCTTTTCTGTATCTATTAAAAAGATCTAGTGTTTTTTTTTTTTAAAGTATTTATTTATTTATTTATTTGCCAGGTAGAGTTATAGACAGAGAGAAAGGTCTTCTGTCCATTGGTTCACTCCCCAAATGGCCGCCACGGCCAGCACTTGCGCCCATATGAAGCCAGGAGCCAGTTGCTTCTTCCTGGTCTCCCACGCGGATGCAGGGGCCCAAGCACTTGGGCCCTCCTCCACTGCCCTCCCTGGCCACAGCAAAGGGCTGGGCTGGAAGAGGAGCAACTGGGACTAGAACCTGGCGCCCATATGGGATGCCGGCGCCGCAGGCAGAGGATCAACCAAGTGAGCCACAGTGCCGGCCCAGATCGAGTGTTTTTGTCCTCTATTCTTTTACATGTTGTATTACATCAATTTATTCTCTTTTTCTTTTTTATTTATTTATTTTTTTTATTTTTTGACAGGCAGAGTGGACAGAGAGAGAGACAGAGAGAAAGGTCTTCCGTTGCCGTTGCTTCACCCTCCAATGGCTGCCACTGTCGGTGCGCTGCGGCCGGCGCACCGCGCTCATCCCATGGCAGGAGCCAGGTGCTAGGTGCTTTTCCTGGTCTCCCATGGGGTGCAGGGCCCAAGCACTTGGGCCATCCTCCACTGCACTCCTGGGCCACAGCAGAGAGCTGGCCTGGAAGAGGGGCAACCGGGACAGAATCCGGCGCCCCGACCGGGACTAGAACCCGGTGTGCTGGCGCCGCAAGGCGGAGGATTAGCCTGTTGAGCCACAGCGCCGGCCAATTTATTCTCTTTTTTAACAAAGATTTATTTATTTGTTTAAAATCATATTTACAGAGAGAAAAGGAGAGAGAGAGGGAGACAGAGATCTTCTATTTGCTGGTTCACTCCCCAGCCACAACAGCCAGGGCTGGGCCAGGCTGAAAACAGGAGCCAGGAGCTTCATCTGGGCCTATAACATGGGTGCAGGAGCCCAGGCACTTAGTCCATCTTCTGCTTCCTTCCCAGGAGCATTAGCAGGGAGCTGGATGGCAAGTGGAACGGCCGGGGCTCAAACCGGCACCTCCATGGGACGCTGGAATTGCAGACAGCTTAATCTGCTAAATGCTGGCTCTCAGATAAATCTTTAAAAAGATAAAGAAAGCAGCATATATTTATATAATTTGTTTTTTTACCTTCTTCATCATTTTTATTTTTTTGTTACTGTGAATTCAAGTCATCATCTGATGCCATTTTCTTTTTTTAAAAATACTTAGGGTTATTTATTTGTTTTGTTTTGGTATAATTTATATTTATTAACATGATTTTATATCAACACAAGATAACAGTATATGTTTATGGAGTATAATGCATTATTTTGATATATTGTGTGCATATAAAGTGGGATGATTAAATCAAGCTTTTTTTTTTAAAAGATTTATTTTATTTATTTGAACGTCAGAGTTACACAGAAAAATAAGGAGAGAGACAAAGAGAGAAGGAGGAGGAGGAGGGAAGGCGGGAAGGCGGGAGGTCTTCCATCCATTGTTTCACTCCCCAATTGACCGCAGTGGCCAGAGCTGTGCTGATCCGAAACCAGGAGCCAGGAGCTTCTTCCGGGTCTTGCACAAGGGTGTAGGGGCACAAGGACTTGGGTCATCTTCTACTGCTTTGCCAGGCCATAGCAGAGAGCTGGATCAGAAGTGGAGCAACTGGGACTCGAGTCAGCTCCCGTATGGGATGCCAGCACTGCAGGTGGCGGCTTTATCCACTATGCCACAGTGCCGGCCCAATTAAGCTGTTTAACATCACGTCATTCACTCATTTTTGTTGGTGAGATATGTAAAGTTGTTTTTAAAATGATTTATTTATTTGAGAGGCAGAGTTACAGAGAGGCGAAGGTGGGTAGGTGGGAGAGAGGTCTTCCTCAATCCTCAGGATGCTGCAATGGCTGGAGCTGAGCCAGAGTTTCTTCTAGGTTTCCCACAGGAGTGCAGGGGCCCAGGGAGTTGGGCCATCTTCTACTATGTTCCCAGGCTATAGCAAAGAGCTGGATCGGAAGTGGAGCAGCCAGGACTTAAACCACTGCACGGCCAGAACTTAAACCAGTGTGCATATGGGATGGTGGCACTGCAGGCAGGAGCTTTACCCACCATGCCACAGCATCATCCATTTGAAATTTAAGGTTAGTTCTTTTGAGATGTGCATTGCACAATCCTTGACTATAGTCCCCCTGCTGTGCAATAGGTAGCAGAAGATTCCGCCTATCTGTGCGACTTTGTGCCTTTGGGTCAACATCTCTCCACTGTCTCTCTTCCAGTCTCAGTCGCTGGTAACCATCATTCTTGTCTCTACTTTGTGAGCTTAAATTTTTTTAATAGAAAACTTTTATTTAATAAATATAAATTTCAAAAGTACAACTTTTGGATTATAGCGGTTCTTCTACCCGCAAACCATCCCATCTCCTGCTCCCTCCTCATCCCATTCTTCATTAAGATTCATTTTTAATTATCTTTATATACAGAAGATCAACTCTATACTAAGTAAGATTTCGACAGTTTGCACCCACACAGACAAAGTATAAAGTACTGTTTGAAGATTAGTTTTACTGTTAATTGTGGGCTTAACTTTTGTATAGTCCAAATAAAAGTGAGAGAACGCAGTATTTGCCTTCGTGTGCCTGCTTATTTCACTTAGTACAACGTCCTCCAGGGTCACCCATGTTCTTGCAAATAACAGAGTTTCCTCGTTTCTTTGACGGCTGAGTGGAATTCTCTTTTGCATATTAACACATTTTCTTTCTCGGTCCATCTGTTACGGTCACTTAGGTTGAGAACATGTGAATACAGATATCTCTTCCACCTACTGACTTCATTTCCTTCGGATACATACCTGAAGTGGGGTTGCTGGATCATATCAGTGTTCTGTTTTTAGGTTTTTGAGGAATCTTCAGTTTTCCATAATGGCTGTGCTACTTTACATTCCCACCAACAAAGGACAAGGGCCCCCTTCTCTCTGCAGCCTCATTTTTTCATCTTTTTGATGAAAGCCATTTAACACGTGAGATGATAGCTCATTTATTTCACTAATGATTATGATTGTGATCTTGAGAATTTTTTTTCATGTACTTGCTTGCCATTTGTATGTCTTCGTTGAGAAATGTCTGTTCAGGCCCTTGCTCATTTTTAAGTTGAGTATTTGCTTTCTTGCTAGTAAGTTGTTTGTGTTCCTTATATACTTTGGATCTTAATCCAAATGATGTCATTTTCTATTCAGTACGGTTTTGGCTTCATCTACCGCCTTTGTAGTGTTGTCAAATATATTACACGTCTACATGTTGTAAGCCTGACAGTGCGATCATATACAGACTGCTTTGTGTAATGCATTCAGAGGAAAAAGAGCAAATGTGCGCATACGCTGTCCTTTGTAACTGCAGTCGTCTTTATCTCCATACTGTGTGTGTGTGTATTTAAATGTTAAATGACTGGCATCGCTTATTTTGACAGCAAAGATTCACTCTAAATCTTTAGAAAATCTAAGTAACATTTTTGGAAGGTGATTTTCCTGGATCCAGGATCCCTGTTGGGCATTGTTTTTTTCAGCACTGGGCATTTCATCCCACTGTCCCTGGCCTCCCTTCTTCATGTGAGAAGTCAGCTGTGAATCTTACTGGGCTCATTCAGATGGGATGTTTTTTCTCTGCCGTTTTAGAGATTTTGCCTTCGTTCTCAGTGTTCACTCTGATACGCTGCTTGGGCACACTTTGCTTGTATCCTGTGTGAGAGGTCTCTGAGCTGCTTGAGTATGGTGCTTAATAAATTTTTCATTAGATTGGGATGTTTTCTACTATTTGTTTTTAGGCTTTTTGGCACTATTTTCTTTCTCCTCTCCTAGCATTCCAGTTTCTCGCATGTTGATGTGATTACTGATGTCTCATATTCTCCGAGGCTTTGTTCATTACCCTTCATTATTTTTGTTTGTGAAATTGCAGAAGCTCTATAAATCTGCTTATTCTAATTCTTTATTCTGTCAATTTAAATCTACTTTTCTGCCTCTTGTGAATTTTTAATTTCTGCTGTTGTACTTTGCAGCTCCAAAATCTCCATTTGGTTCTCTTTTTGTGCTTTGCCTCTTACTGATATTCTCAGTTGGTGAGGCATCATCTCCATGCCTCCCTTATCTTCTTTTCCTTGAGCATATTTATAATGGTACATTGAGGTTCTGGGGGGGGGTATTTTCTACTTGTGTCTCTGAGTCAGCTAATTATTTCTTTTAAAGATTGATTTATTTACTTGAAAGTCAGAGTTATATATATAGAGAGGGAGAGGTAGAGCCAGAGAGAGAGAGGTCTTCCATCCGCTGGTTCACTCCCTAATTGGCCGCAATGGCTGGAGCTGCCCCAATCAGAAGTCAGGAGTTTCTTCTGGGTCTCCCACACGGGTGCAGAGGCCCAAGGACTTGGGCCATCTTCTACTGCTTTCCCAGGCCATAGCAGAGCAGCTAATTATTATTATTTTTTTTTGACAGGCAGAGTGGACAGTTAGAAAGGTCTTCCTTTTCTGTTGGTTCACCCCCTCAATGGCCGCTGCGGCTGGCACACCGTGCTGATCCAAAGCCAGGAACCAGGTGCTTCCCCTGGTCTCCCATGTGGGTGCAGGGCCCAAGGACTTGGGCCATCCTCCACTGCACTCCTGGGCCACAGCAGAGAGCTGGACTGGAAGAGGAGCAACTGGGACAGAATCCGGTGCCTTGACCAGGACTAGAACCCTGGGTGCCGGCGCCTCAGGCGGAGGATTAGCCTATTGAGCCGCGGCACCAGCCGCTAATTATGTTTAAAGGTTGTATAAGATACCATAGTGTTGCTGTAGTACATTTATTCAATGTTACTTATTGCAAAAATAACTTTGTTTTTTGTTTCCTTAGAATATATATTTTTTACATTCATTTGAGAGGCAGAGTTACAGAGACAGGGAAGAGGAGAGGAGAGAGAGAGAGCTCTTTCATCTCTTGGTTCACTCTACAACTGGCCACAATAGCCGGGGCTAGGCCAGGCTGAAGCCAGGAGCTCCACCCAGGTCTCCCATGTGGATGACAGAGGCCCAAGTACTTAGGCCATCTTCTGTTCTGCTTTACCGGGTACATTAGCAAGAAGCTGGATCAGAGGTGGAGTGGCCAGGACTCAACCTGGCACTCTGTTATGGGATGCCAGAATTGTATGTGGAGGCTTAACCTGATGTGTCACAATACCAGCCCCATGCCGGAAAACTTTAACAAAGAAACATCTACACAGAGGATAAAATAGCATCACATTTCTTTGCTGTATCCTGTACCCATAGATAGTTTTTTTTTTTTTATAAAGACAAAAAAGATTGTCAAGTGGGGCCAGTGCTATGGCGCAGTAGGTTGGGCCTCTCTTTGAGGTGCTGGTTCGAGTCCTGGCTGCTCCAGTTTCGATCCAGCTCCCTGCTGATGGCCTGGAAAGGCAGTAGAGGATGGCTCAGGTGCTTGAGACCCTGCACCCATGTGGGGAACCTGGGGGAGTCTCCTGGCTCCTAGCTTCAGAATGGCCAGCTCCAGCCATTGGGGCCATTTGGGGAATGACTCAGTGGATGGAGGACCTCCCTCTCTGTAACTCTGCCTCTCAAATAAATAAATAAATCTTTTTTAAAAAAAGGAAGTTTTTCAAGGGATTTTAATTTTAGCTTCATGCCTCATATAATATTTAGAGCTTGGTTCTTTCCTTAGTGGGCATTAAAACCTCAAACTCAAACTCTTATGCTTTTAAAAAATGTTTATTTATTTATTAGAAAGGAAGTAAGACAGAAGAGAGAGAGGAAGAGAACTCCCACTTCTCCCATTATTTGGTTCACTCCCCAAATAAACACAATAGCCAGGGCCAGGCCACACTGAATCTAGGCACCTGGAACTCCATCTGGATCTCCGTGTGGGTGGCAGGGACCCCCGTACTTGAGCCATCACTGCTGCCTCCCAGGAACTGTGTTAGCAGGAAGCTGAGTCAGGAGCCTGGGCCAGCACTTGTACTCCCATATGGGAGGGGGACATTCTAAGAATCATCGTATCTGCTGTGCCTGCCCCTCTGTGATTTAAGCCTAGCATCCCCTAAAGCTGACCTGAGTCTTCTTCTGCTTTACCCCTCTAATTTACATTTCCTTCTCCTTTTTGGACCTGGGGATTTTTTTTTTCTCTTGCTTTGGAGCTGTATCTCAGGGTAAGCTGATCATTTTTAAAAGTTGAAAAGTATACCTTAGTGTCTCTGCACTGTCTTTATTAACGCTTTTCCTATTTTTGCCACTACAAATAACACTGCAAGACACATTCTTGTACATGTGTTCTTGTGTTCTTACGGGAGGATTCTTTTTTTTTTTTTTTTGTCAAAGTCCCGTAAGAGGGAGTGTTTTCCAAATGTCCGTGCACTGTGAATGCCAATAGCTGTCACCAGGTGACTTGTGAAAATGTGGTGGAGTTCCAAGCTTTCCCTAGCAGGCTCACCAGTCTCACGTGTGTCTGCCTGCCTGCCTGCCTGCGTTCTAGCCAGAGCAGCTGGGCTGCAGCAGTCTCTGAGCTGGGCCAGAGAAAGAGGCCTGCAGCCCTTCAATCTGAGCAGTGGAGGCAGAGGGGTGGAGACAGGCTCCAAGGAGAAGGATATTTGAGACTAGGTCTAACTGAGCGGGTGGGATTTGAGCAATTCATTTTGAAGAGGGACAGAGGAAACATTTGAGAAGCAGGTCTTACCAGTTGTAGTGGAGGAAATTCTGATCAAAGATTAGAGTTTTCCAGCTTTTCATGCTTGTCATTTTAAAAAGTTTTTGTCTGTTTACTTATCTGAAAGACACACACACACACAGAGATCTTCAGTCCACTGGTTTGTTCCCCATTTGCCCACATCATAGCTGGGAGCAAGCCGCATGGAAGTCAAGAGCTGTGGGCTCCCACATGGACGGTAGGAACCCAAGCACTTGGGCGTTCTCTGCTACTTTCTCAGGTGCATTAGTAGGAAGCTGGATGGGAAGTGGAGCAGCTGGGACTCACTGACACTCCAGGATAGGATGCAGCCATCCCAAGCTGGGGCCCCACATATTATATGCTTGTAAGTCACGCGCCAGGCACCTATTGGCCCATAAGGAGAATCCTGAGCCCACACTAAGGTGGCTGTAAGTCAGGTTCTTGTTCTGGAATTGTGGAGCTTAATTCCGTTTTGTTTGGCTTTCCCGCTTAGACCCACCTCTCAGTTTTTATCCGCAAAGGACTGTCTGTGCCTTAAACTCACGGCTTTCTGCAGCTTTTGGCCCTCTTGGGATGTGATCCTTGCACTACATCCTCCCTACCCCCGCCATTCCTGGGGTCTAACTGAGGCCCACCTGAGATGGGTGGGCGTTGGAGGAAAATCCTCATTCAGCTACTGAAACCCTTTGCTGCTATAACATAGGAAGGTAAGGAGGTTCTAAAGATGAATATTTTCTTGAAAATATTCATATGTAAAATTAACGTTGATGTTTCTGAATGTGTGGTAAGGAAATGGAGAGAACTGGCTAATGGCCACTAAGACAATGATGCTGTGAGTTTTGAGCAAAGAGAATAAATATTAGAATAAAAAAATACTGGGCAACATTGTGGAGTTTATTTTGATGGTTTTTAAATGAGGGAGATGCGGTGGATGTTATATGCGTAAATGTTTGCAGCACATTTCAGTGTTTACACATTTTACTAGTAAAATGTAGGATGGCTTGGAATTAGAAACAGTCACATGGTTCGCAATCTGCCTAAAAGACTGGAAACTGCAAATGGCTTTGTTTAGTAGTTGGCTGAGAAGTTTAACAGAGGTTGTGGAGTCTGAAAATATTGTTGGAATCTAAACCTTAAGAAAAATGTCTAAGATGCAGCGAGTCACGCCAGCATGCCATGTCTGAGTGCCAGTTCAAGTCCCGGCTGCTCCGATTCTGATCCAGCTCCCTGCTAATGTGCTTGGAGACAGGGGATAATGGCTAGAGTGCTTGGGTTCCTTCCACTCATGAGGGAGACTGGAGGGAGTTCCCAGCTCCAGCTGCTAGGTCATCTGGGGAGTGAACCAGTGGATGGAAGATACTGACTCCCAACCCCACCCTGTGTCACTCTGCCATTCAAATAAATAAACCTTTAAAAAATGAAAGATGTCTAGGAGTTTTAGGAATTTCAGAGCAGTATATTCGTGGGAAGAGAAGTAATTTCTGCCCTCTTAGAGTGCTGGGAGTTGACTGCTCAACAAAGTGGCGGCTGTGGGCAGTGCTGCCTGGAACGGGTCAACGTTTTCCTCGGCTTGGCAACCAGCATGCTCCTAAGAGTGGCTCCACAAGCACTCGTTCTCTGTGATGTATGATGGTTTCCACTCCAAGTGTTGTATGAATCCAGGAAGATTTTCTTATGAAATAAAATTGTCTGTATTCCAAATCCTTGTGGTTTATTTTATGTCAGTTCTTCCATCCACTTTCTTGAGTAATTTGTGGTCTTGTTTGCCTGTTGTATTGATGTTGTGTTCAATGATTAAAAGCTGCACAGTCTTGTTCTCCAAGAACAGACTCCATTATGTCTTTAAGTTTCCCTCAGAAATGGAAATGTTTGACAGGCTTTCCCTGGGGGTGCGATTATCCAGTTAATCTGACTGTATTACAGGAAGGAGATTACAAAGCCTTTGCAGATCTCGTCCTTCTAAGTTTGATTCCAAGAAAATGCCTCGCCAAGTTCACATTTCTAATAGGAAAGGGATGTCCTGACACACATACCGTATAGGTTGAAAAATATTTCTGTTGTACAGAAGGCAATTTCTGGAACCATTGATCAGCATTTTCTTGTTTTTATTGGAACAGACAATATCTCTGTATTCCAGGGAAATTGTTTCCTACTTATTTTCTACCTGTTTCCTTCTCTACCACTTTGAGTTTTAGCTATTCTCAGAACAATCTTAGAGGAAAGATTGGTGAACTCTTGGACCAAATATTTTTCATAACCACTCAACCCTTTTTCTGAAACATTTGTGAGTTATATTTTCTTTGAGTTAAGTTTCTTAATTTTGAAGCCGGCGCTGTGGCATAGTGGGTAAAGCCATAACCTTCAGTGCCCATATCCCATATAGGGGCCAGTTGGAGTCCCAGAAGGTCTGCTTCCAATCCAGCTTTCTGCTATGGCCTGGGAAGCAGTAGAAGACGGCCCAAGTCCTTGGGCCCCTGCACTCATGTGGGAGACCCGGAAGAAGCTCCTGGCTTCAGATAGGTGCAGCTCCTCCTATTGCGGCTATCCTGGGGAGTGAACCAGCAGATGGAAGACCTCCCTCTCTTCTTCTTCTCCTTCTCTCTGTGTAACTCTGACTTTAAATAAATAAATCTTTAAAAATTTTTGTTAATTTAGCTATATGTAATTAGTATCTACAGTTTTATTTTTTAAAACAATTTACTTATTTATTTTATTTAAGACAGAGCCAGATACCACACCCACACCCACACACAGACAAGGACAGAGACAAAGACAAACAGAGTTCCCATCCACTGGTTCACTCTCCAAATGTCCAGAGCAACCAAAGCTGGGTCAGGCCAAAGTTGAAAGTGGAGAACTCAGTCCTGGGTTTCCCGGTGTGGATAGCAGGGACCAACTACTTGAGCCATCATCTGCTGCCTCCCAGGGAGCACATTAGCAGGAACTAGAACTGGGGAGCAGAGCCAGGATCAAAACCCAGGCCCTCCACTTGGGGGACGTGAGGGTCCCAAGAGGTATCTGAACCAGTGCATCAAATGCATGCCCCTCCTGCTTTTTATTTTTTATTTATTTATTTTTTAATATTTATTTATTTGTTTGAAGGCGTTACACAGAGGGAGGAGAGGCAGAGAGAGAGAAAGAGAGAGAGAGAGAGAGAGAGGTCTTCCATCTGCTGGTTCACTCCCCAATTGGTCGCAACGGCTGGAGCTGTGCCGATCCGAAACCAGGAGCCAGGAGCTTTCTCTGGGTCTCCCACGTGGGTGCAGGGACCCAACGGCATGGACCTTCTTCTACCGCTTTCCCAGGCCACAGCAGAGAGTGGGATGGGAAGTGGAGCAGCTGGATCTTGAACCAGTGCCCATATGGGATAACGGTGCTTCAGGCCAGGATGTTAACTGTGCCACAGTGCCAGCCCCAGCCCCTCCTGCTTTTTAAATTCCACTTGAAATCCTTAAGGAACACTGTCCTAAAATGTGGTAGCAATGGTCCTTCCCTTTACTCCCCGGATGCATAGGTGCTTTGGTCTCTGCTCAGAAGAGCCGGGCCACTTTTCAGGGTGTAAGTTAGAGAAATATGAGTACTTGGGGATTACTGAGCTGCAAAATCAGTCTAATCCCACCATTGATACACCCATGGTATTATCTCCTTCCACTCCTTGTGTTTTGTGTTAGCATTTCCTGCGCTTCACCCCGCTGACCCCCAGCATCTTCCACTTGGGTTTCTTTTTCTTCCCATGTCCTTCATTTTTAAAAATACAGAAGAATGCACAAGTGCCTTCTTCCTGGAAAAGATTAAAGCAGTTGTTAGGTGGAGAGGAAGCCATGAAGTTGCCCTTCCTTCTAGCACTCTCACTCCCTCCTCCAGAGGTCAGTCTGTCAGCTGAGTGAGCGTAATTCCAATTTTTTTTTTTAAAAGAAGAGTCTTTTTATTTTTTAAATTTTTATTTATTTGACATGTAGAGTTACAGAGAGTGAGAAAGCGAGACAGAGAGAAAGGTCTTCCTTCCGTTGGTTCACCCCCCAAATGGCTGCTACAGCTGGCTCTACACCAGTCTGAAGCCAGGTGCTTCCTCCTGGTCTCCCATGTGGGTGCAGGGGCCTAAGTACTTGGGCTATCCTCCACTGCCCTCCTGGGCCACAGCAGAGAGCTTGACTGGAAGAGGAGCAGCTGGGACTAGAACCCGGCGCCCATATGGGATGCCGGTGCCGTAGGCGGAGGATTAACCTAGCGCGCCACGGCGCCGGCCCCAACATAATTCCAATTTTATTTCCGTGTGAAACACGGAAACAAATGAGGACGTAGGTGTGATTTCTTGTCTTTCAGGAAATAGGTTCATTTTATATTGCTATGGTTGAGTGTTATTTAGTCCCTGACCCCATCCAGGACTTCAGATCCACAGCCATAAATGAATGGAACAGGGAGGGCAGAGACTCACCCCAGGGATGGCAGGAGGTGGGCCTCACGGTAGGTTCTGTGTGCCCAGCTCTGGTGAGACAGTTGTTATAGAACCCAAGTGTGGGCCCAGTCTCTCCTCTCAGCTTCCTGGGGTGCCGTGGGTCCTCTCTGCGACTCCTCGCTGTCCCTCACGGGGCCTTTGCCAGAGTCTGCCTCGAGAACCCCCAGAACTGTGGGCTGCGTGGTCCTGGTCGTCTCCTCTGCTGTGTGGCAAGCCTCTCCCCGTGGCCATGAGGAGCTGGCACGTCCGTGACTCTGGATCTTGCTTTCTCAGCTTAGAGTGTCCTGGAGAGCCAGTTTATGCTAGTGCCACACTATTCCCAGAATTTGACGATGTTTTCTCCTCGGACGGCATTTGGGTTTGTTTCTTTTGTTCCTAGAACAGACAGTGCTGCCGTGATATCCGCTTTCGAGAACAAGTCAGAGTTCCAAGGCAGTAAATTCCTTTGGTAGAGTTTCTGTCACGTGAGAAGTGTTGCCTTGCTGTCTGTTTCTTCCATTCCTGTCGATTTTCAGAAAACGTTGGCGGTGTGATCAGGAATGTAGTTAGGGGTTTCAGTTTGCATTTCTTTGTACCGTGGCAGGTAACGCTGTGCTCTGAGAGCCACCTCTTTCCTTTTAGCTGTTGAAGATGCATTTTCCAGCCACCTTTTCAGCTTGCTGTGGCCACATGGCCCAGTGCAGGCCAACGCGATGTAAGGCCAAGTGCCGTGCGAGCTTTTCTGTTTCTTCGTTTTCTCTTTCCAGCAGCTGGGAGTGTGCAGATCGGAGTGCTTTGGAAGGCTGGATAGCAAGGATAGTAGGACTTCCCCATTGGTCCATCTATTAAGTGAGAGAGGAATAAATATATGTATTTTTACTGAGTTGCTGTGATTTGGGGTCTCTTTCTTATAGCAGCTTACTCCTGTACTAAATAATGCATACATCTTTTCAAGAGTATTGGATATTTACACTTTTTTATGACTTATTCAAACCATTTGCTTATTTTTCACTTAGGTTCTGGTCATTTTTTGTGTTGTAATGGCTATTTTCTATGCATTCTAAGATTTCTCCATTGTTAGAAATGTTGCAAATATTTTTTCCTGTTGTCTCTAACCTTATGTCTTTTGAGAATAAATTTTTTAAATGAATATGCGTTAAAGCTTTTAGTTGACTTATTTATTTATTTATTTATTTGGTCAGGCAGAGTTAGACAGTGAGAGAGAGACAGAGAGAGAGTTATAGACAGTGAGAAACAGAGACAGAGAGAAAGATCTTCCTTCCATTGGATCACCCCCCCCCCCCCCCCAAATAGCTGTCACTGCTGGCGCTGCGCCGATCTGAAGCCAGGAGCCAGGCGCTTCCTCCTGGTCTCCCATGCGGGTGCAGGGCCCAACGACTTGGGCCATCCTCCTCTGCCCTCCTGGTCCACAGCAGAGAGCTGGACTGGAAGAGGAGCAACTGGGACTAGTACCTGGTGCCCCAGCCAGGACTAGAACCCAGGGTGCCGGTGCCGAAGGCGGAGGATTAGCCAAATGAGTCATGGCGCCGGCCAGTTGACTTATTTTTAATGAGAAGTGGTAAGATATTATAAGCAACTAACTGAAAGGATAATCCAAGCAGACACACTTATAGATCATAGTTACAGGAATATTGAAATGAATGTGAAAATGGCTTCTTGCATAGCAGAAGAAGGATGTCAATGGAAACCTCACTGGACAAAATTTATTTTCATGCTTGTACAAGAATTATTTTGCATTAATAGCAATTATCTACAACTCACAGAGTTGTCAAATACCTCATAGGCAATGACAGGGCTAGGTCAGATTAACTCAGAGTGTGCACTAAAATCACAGTTTTCCATTGGAGCGCTAAGTACTCTTTTTCCTTATTTCAGACCTCTTTGTAGTGTTCTGATAGACTGGTTGCCTGCATCTCTGATTGTTTTCTGTATATTTGTGCATCTTTCCCTTCTAGTTGGGAATTGAGCTTCTCCAAGGGCATGAACTGTGTCTTATATTATTTTTGTCTCCTTCAGTTTTTCCAAATACTGCATAATGTTGGAAGAAAAACTGGTACATTAAACCTGTTAGTGGAATTAACTCATGAACACCTGGGAGTTATTGGTCAACCGCACTGGAAATTCTGTCTTTGTGGTGTGTCATCCAATAGGGCATAGCAAAAAGACATGCCCTCAGAGGGTGAGATTTTTTTTTTTTTTTAAGATTTATTTATTTGAAAGAGTTACACAGAGAGAGAAGGAGAGGCAGAGAGAGAGAGGTCTTCCATCTGCTGGTTCACTCCCCAGATGGCTGCAATGGCCAGAGCTGAGCCGATCCAAAGCCAGGAGTTTTTTCCAGGTCTCCCACATGGGTGCAGGGGCCCAAAGACTTGGGCCATCTTCTACTTTCCTAGGCCATAGCAGAGAGCTGGATTGGAAGTGGAGCAGCCGGGTCTTGAACCGGCACCCATATGGGATGCCGGTGCTTCAGGCCAGGGCTTTATTTATTTTTATTTTTATTTTATTTTTTTTGACAGGCAGAGTTAGACAGTGAGAGAGAGAGAGAGAGAGAGAGAAAGATCTTCCTTTTCTGTTGGTTCACCCCACAATGGCTGCTGTGGCTGGCGCGCTGCGCTGATCCGAAGCCAGGATCCAGGTGCTTCCTCCTGGTCTCCCATGCGGGTGCAGGGCCCAAGCACTTGGGCCATCCTCCACTGCCCTCCCGGGCCACAGCAGAGAGCTGGACTGGAAGAGGAGCAACCGGGACAGAATCCGGCGCCCCCAACCTGGAAATCTACTTTATGGCATTTAGATTTCAAGTGTTCTTTGTAAAAACAGTTCTACTCTAGGATTATGATATGTTCTCTACCCTACTCCCACTCTTTTTATTCAGTAAAATGTTCTTAATCCTTTTGGAGTTCATTTTGGTGCAGATATAAGATAGGGACTAATTCATGTTAATTTTACAAATGGATATTGACTTATTATAGCACTGTTTATTGAATAGCCCATCAGTTGTCTATTGATTTTAAATGACAGCATTTTACTTAGAAAACACTTGCATTTGTACATGGATCAGTTTCTGGAAACTCTTCTTGTCTTCTGGCTCTTTTTATTTTATCCTGAATTATTAGTAACCTATTACTTAAAAGACTTTCTTGTGAACAATTTCACACATATGCCACAGTACAGAATAGCACAATAAATGCACTGTATCGGTCAGCTTCAGTGATACCAACATTTCCCCTTCTGCACTACTCTGTCCCTTTTCCCTCTAGTTGCCACACTGATTTAAAGTGCACCTCAGATGTGCCGTTGCACATCCCAGTCTTCCATAGACAACTCCAAATTAAAAAAAAAATGACATTGGAGGCCATTGTTGTAGCACAGCAGGTTAAGTCACCACCTGTGATGCCAGTGTCCCCTATGAGCACTGGCTCTAGTTCCAGGTACTTTGCATCCAATCCTGCCTCCTACTTGTGTGCCTGAGAAAGCAGCAGAAGATGACCCAAGTGCTTGGCCCCCTGTCATCCCTGCGGGAGACCCAGATGAAGCTCCAAGTCCCTGGCTTCAGCCTGTTCCAGCCCTGGCTGTTGGGGACATTTGGGGAATGAACCAGCAGATACAACCTCTCTCTCTCTCTCTCTGTCTCTCCCTCTCTCTGTAACTATTT
This sequence comes from Sylvilagus floridanus, assembly GCA_949820135.1. Classification (NCBI taxonomy): domain Eukaryota; kingdom Metazoa; phylum Chordata; class Mammalia; order Lagomorpha; family Leporidae; genus Sylvilagus; species Sylvilagus floridanus. The sequence goes on from OX463235.1 coordinate 23,027,566, forward strand.
CAAATAAATAAACAAATCAAATCTTTTTTATTTTTAAAGATGTCTTTGTTCTTTTAAAGAATTTCTCTGCCAGAAAATTAATCCGAATCAGCTTTAAATTGCACAATTTTTTTTTTTGAATTTGTCTTTGGATTACGTTAAATGTGGAGAATAGCTTGTGGGAGTATTGGCAGCGTGACGGCACTGATGCGCTCGTGCAGAAATGTCGGGTCTCCGTTTATTCAGGCGCATGTCCTTCAGTAGTTCTTCGTCATGGGTTTCATTTCCCTTTGCTTGTCTCCGAGGTCATTCTGTTTTCCTTTTCCTGTCTTCTTTTGGATTGAATAAAGCTACTTAGGTTTCAGTTTAGTAGCCTGTAAATTCTGTATCACTTTTTATACTTCTCTTTGTGTTACTTTTTTAGTAGTAGTTCTAGGCTTACCGTACACAACCTCAAATCTTCACAGTTCATTTGGAGTTAATACTGCACTACTTTATATAAACTTGAGAAATCTGGCAACTGACCAGATCCAATTATGCCTTCTCATCCATTATGCTATATAGTTGACATATGTATTGCATCTATATAAGTTCTGAATATCATGTTTTAAGTTTTACTTTATATAGTATTTGGAGAAAATAAGAGGAAAACATTGTTTTACATCAATCTAGATATTTGTCATTTCCAACACTCATCACTCATTCCTGAAGATCTTAATTTTCATTTGAAATTATTTCCTTCCTTTAGCATTTCTTGTAATGCAATTCTGTGGGCTCTTACTTTTACTTGAAAATGTTTTTTCACTTTCATTCTCGGCATGCTGTTATATACAATATAGAATTCTTGATTAATAGTTTTTTCTATAACATTTTATATGTATTGTTTTTGGGTTTTGTTATTTATGATAAGTCAACGTGCATTCAGATAATTGCTCTCTATTATATATATGTATGCATCTTTGTTCACAGAAAAGTGGAATTAAAAGATAAGTATATTTTGCTGCAAAATTTTTTGAAATCCATGTATAGGTTTTTCATAATGCACACTACACATTGTCTGTGAAGTTTCTGAAATCCGTGCACAGGTTTTTTTTTTTTAAGTCAGAGTTGGGGCCAGTGCTATGCCAGTGGCATAGTGGATTAAGCTGCCACCTGATACCAGTTCAAGTCTTGGCTGCTCCACTTCTGATCCTGCTAATGTGCCTGGGAAAAGCAGCAGAAGATGACCCGTATAGGATGCCAGTACTGCAGACCATGGCTTAACCTGCTGCACCACAGTGCTGGCCCACACACAGGTTTTTCATAAAATACATTGTTCCTGAAGTTTTTGAAGTCCCTTCATATTTACGTGGCTGCCTTTAAGGTTTTCTCTTTAGTTTTGATTTGCAGAGTTTGACTATGATGTTCCTTGGTGTGGGTTTCTTGATCTTTAAAAAAATTATTTATTTATTTAAAGCGTCGGGGGAGGAAGGAGAAAATCTTACCCACTGGTTCACTAGATCTGGGCCAGGCTGAAACTGGGAGCTAGGAACTCCTTCCCTATGGGTGCAGGGGCCCAAGCGCTTAGACCGTCTTCCACTGCCTTCCCAGGCGTGTTAGCAGGAAGCTGGCTTGGAAGTGGAGCGGCCGGGACTGGAGCAGCACTGCAGTCTGGGATGCCTCTGATGGGAGACGCTGGTGTCTCCAGAGGCAGTGCCACAGTGCTGGCCCCTCCTCAGATATTCTTCTTGGGATACACTGAGCTTCTTGAATCTATGAATTTACTTCTACAACAGGAGAGAAAATTTTGGTTGTAATTTCTTCAGATAATTTTCTGCTCCATTTTCTTTCTTCCTCATGGTAGATTCCAATAACATGAATATTAAAAAGCCCACATATCGGCCGGTGCCGTGGCTCAATAGGCTAATCCTCTGCCTGCGGTGCTGGCACCCTGGGTTCTAGTCCCGGTTGGGGCACCCGATTCTGTCCCGGTTGCCCCTCTTCCAGGCCAGCTCTCTGCTGTGGTCAGGGAGTGCAGTGGAGGATGGCCCAAGTGCTTGGGCCCTGCACCCCGTGGGATACCAGGAGAAGCACCTGGCTCCTGCCATCGGATCAGCACGGTGTGCCAGCTGCAGCGCACTGGCCGCGGCGGCCTTTGGAGGGTGAACCAACAGAAAAGGAAGACCTTCTTCTCTGTCTCTCTCTCTCTCACTGTCCACTCTGCCTGTCAAAAAAAAAAAAAAATCCCACATATCATAAGTCTCTGTTCATTAAAAAATGTCTTTCTCCATGCTGTTCAGATTATGTAATTTCTCTTGATCTAATTTCAACCACAGTTTCTTTTCCCCATTATATTCAGTTTGGCATTTTAAAAAAATATTGCGTGTGTTCAGGTTTAGTATTTGCTTGTGATTATTATTGTAGTTTTTTCTCCAGCTGAGACTTCCTATCTTCTCATTCATTACGGCGTATTTTCCTTTATGCCTTGAGCCTAGCTAAAGCAGCTGCTTTAAAGTTCTTGTCTGCTAATTTCAACATCTGGGTCATCTTGAAATTGCTTTACACTTTTGACTTTTCTCCTGAGAATGAGCCACATTTTTTTGTTTATTTGGGTACTGAGTAATTTTCTATCCTCTATTGGACATTGCAACTGCTGCGTTATGGGGTCTGGTTTTTGTTATAGGCCTGGGAAGAATGGTGCTGTTACTGCTTTAGCGTGCAGTGCATTTGGTTTGACTCACGCTACGCTGTATACTTATGTGTGTGGTGACAGCTCTCTCTGCCTCAGCCAGCAGCTTGGCATCTTCCCATGTGTGCTCATGTGTGCTGCAGGAGTTAGCCAGGGTTGTGAGCAGAGTTTATTCACAGAAGTTAGGACTCCATCGCTATGGCTCTCTTCTGTTGCTACCACCCCCCTTTGCGGGGTCTCCAGTTTGCTGAATGCTGTCCTCTGGTTTTCAAGTCGGAATGACAACAAGCTCTAGATCCATTTCGGTTACGCTGAATGGCACAGACTGAAGCCTGCCCTTAGGCCAGAAGCCATGAAAATGTGAAACTCAATGGCATGCCCCTATTTTCAATTGTCAACATCTTTCCAAGTTTCCTTGCTTTTGGTCTTTCTCCAGTGACTTCAGTATTTGTTTTTATATTTTGTCCAGGGCATAGAATCTTCCCATCTGTCTCTACACACTTTGTAGTTGATGTAACATGGCGATTATCTGTTTCTTGGAACTACAGCAGAACTTGCTTATAACAGCCTGGTGCTGTTTTAGCAATAGAGCTTTGATGCCTCTTTTTTTGGTAATTGTTTATTCAGATTCTCCAGCTCTTAATTCAGCTAATTCTAGTACACATTATTGTCCTTGAAAATAATCAGTTTTATCAGTGTTATCAAATTTCATTAGTTGACTGGTTAATTTTTATTTGAAAGGCAAAGATGCACTCCTGAAATGCTTGCAGCAGCTGGGGCTGGGCCAGGCTGAAGCCAGGAGCTGGGAACTCAGTCCAGGTCTCCCATGTGGGTGGTAGCAGCCCAAGTACTTGAACCTGCTTCCTCCCAGGGTCTGCGTTAGCAAGAAGCCAGAACTGGGGGGAGAGCCAGGACTTGTACCCAAGTACTCTGATATGGAATGCAGGAGCCCCAGTGGTGTCTAAATTGCTGTGCCAAGTGTATACCCCAAGGTTGTCAGATTTATTGGAATAAAATTATGCATGATAGTATCTCATAAATGAAAAATCCTCCCCTAAATTTACAATGTTTTCTGATTTCTGATATTCTTTATATATTTTATATATTTATATATTTATTTTGGCACTCCCATTCTTTCCTAACTTTATAAATTTATCAAAGTTTTGTGTAAGTTATTTCTATTTTTATCTTTACTAATTCTTTTCTTCTATTTTATTAGATTTTTTGTCATTCATTTTTCAGCCTTTGAGCTATTTCCTTTTTTTTTTTTTAAATAAATTAAAGTTTTAAAATTTCCTCTCACTATGGTTTACACCTGTGAATTTGTGGCTTCATGTCACATATTCCAAAATAGTTTATAATTTATTTTGATTGCCTCTTTAATCAGAAATATTAACAATTATGTTTAAAAATGCCCATGTAAATAAAAATGCACATATTATTTGATTATTTGATTACTTTTTGTTATTCACTCCTAAGTAGTGTTTTGGACAAAGTCAATGAATATTTTATACTTCTGTTTATTATAATTCATTTTATTTTGGTCTAAAATATAGTCCAATTTTGCTAGTTCTCCATAATGTTTTATAAAAATGATTTATTTTTATTTATTTGAAAGACTTATGGAGAGAAGTAGAGACAGAGAGGTCTTCTATCTACTGGTTTACTCCCCAGATGGCCGTAATGGCCAGAGCTCCGCTGATCTGAAGCCAGGAGCCAGGAGCTTTTTGTGGGTCTCCCACACGGGTGCAGGGGCCCAAGGACTTGGGCCATCTTCCACTGCTTTCCCAGGCCATAGCAGAGAGCTGGATTGGAAGAGGAGCAGCCAGGACAAGAACCGGTGCCCATATGGGATGCCGACACTTCAGGCCAGGGCTTTAACCCACTGCGCCATGGCACCGGCCCCCCTCCATAACTTTTTACAAGAAAGTCATATTCTGTTTTGGCAGTATGGTGCCTGTAATGAAATTTTTGAACTTGTTGATTAAATTGTAGTCTCTGGTCTATAGCCATACCACCCTGAACACGCCTGATCAAGTCTAAATTACAGTCTACGTTTTTATTTGCTTACTTAGCCTGAGAGTAGTAGATTTGAAATACTCCATTATTATTTTGGATTTTTAAGCTTCTCCTTTTATATGTATGTATTTAAGCTTGGCAAAAGGTTTATGATTTTTACATATTCCTGATTGAATTTTGTTTTATTAAAAACATTTCAGTGTATTTAAAAAATTTAAAAGAGAGATAGAGGGAGACACAGAGAGAGAGCTCTTGTCTCCTGGGTCACTCCACACGTGATTGCAATGACTGGGACTTGCCAGGCCAAAGCCAGGATCTGGGAGCTCAGTTCAGGTCTCCGATGTGGCAGGAACCAAATCACTTGAGCCGTCACGTGCTGCTTCCAAGGGTCTGCGTTAAAAGAAGCTAGAGGCAGTTTCTGGAGGCAGGTATGGACCCAGGGACTCTGACATGGGGGTGGGTGTCCTAACCACTAGGCAGACCGCCTACCCCAAGATGGCCTTTTTGCTTTTATAACTGCCACAAATGACAAAGAGCATACATTTTTTAAAAAGATTTATTTATTTATTTGAAAGAGTTATACAGAGAGAGCAGAGGGAGAGGGAGGGAGAGAGAGAGGTCTTCCTTCTGCTGGTTCATTCCCCAGATGGCCACAACAGCCAGAGCTATGCCGATCTGAAGCCAGGAGCCTCTTCCAGGTCTCCCACGCGAGTGCAGGGGCCCAAAGACTTGGGGCATCTTCTACTGCTTTGCCAGGCCATAGCAGATTGCTGGATCAGAAGAGGAGTAGCCAGGACTAGAACTAGCACCCATATGGGATGCTGGCACTTCAGGCCAGGGCGTTAACCCTCTGCACCACAGCGCCAGCCCCCAGAGCATACATTATTTATCTTTCTGTGTCTGGCTTAATTCACTTAACCTACTGACCTCATGTTCCATTTGTTTTGCTGCAGATGTCAGAATTTCATCCTTTTTGTGACTGAATAATATTCCACTGTGTACATTTCCCACATTTTCTTTATCTGTTCATCCTTGGTAGACACCTAGGTTGATCCCACATCTTGATTATTGTGAATAGCACTGCAGTGAATGCAGGAGTGCAGGTGTCTTTGAGATGGCAACTTCACTTCCTTCAGATAGGTGTGCAGAAGTGGGGTAGCTGGGTCACACAGGAGATCTACTTTCAGTTTTTTGAGAAAACACCATACTAGTCTTTCCAATGGCTGTACTCATTTGCGTCCTACCAGTATCCTTGCTAGCATTTGATGTGTGTTTTTTAAATAAGATTTATTTGTTTCTTTGCAAGGCAGAGTTGCAGAGAGAGACACACACAGAGCTTCTACCTGCTGATTCATTCCCCAGATGGCCACAACAGCCAAGGGTGGACCAGGCTGAAACCAGGAACCAAGAGCTTTACTCAGGTCTCCCATGTGGGCGGCAGGGGCCTGAGCACCTGGGCCATCCTTTGCTGCTTCCTCAGGTGCATCAGCAGAGAGCCGGGTTGGAAACGGAGCAGCCAGGACTTGAACCAGTGTCCATACAGGATGCTGGCACTGTAGGTGGCAGCTTATCTGGCTAGTCCATAGCACCAGCCCCTCTGTTTTTGACTGTTATGAATAAACTGCTATGAGCATTAGTGTATGTTTTTGTGTGAATGAGTGTTTGCAGTTCTGTTAGGTATACACGTAGGAATGGAACTTTTGGTTCACTGTGCTTCATTTTTTGAGGAACTGATAAATTGTTCTCTGAAACACCATTTTACACCCTATTAGTAGATTATTAGACTTTGGTTTTTTGTATTCTTATTTTTTCTATTGTTTATCTTATATTGTTTTTCTGTCTTATAGCCATGTGCATGAGTGTGGAGTGAGATTTGTGGTTTTGTTGTGCATTTCCATGATGGTTAATGGATTGAGCATCTTTCATGTCTATATGGGACAGCTGTAGATCATCTTTGAAGAAGTATCTATCACAATTCTTTCCAGCTTCTCAATCCAGTTGTTTGTATTTTTAGAAGGGTTCTCTATGTTATACATACAAGTCTCTTATCAGATATGTGATGTTCAAGTATCTGATTTTCCTCTTGTTTTGTTGGTTGCCTTTTTACTTTCCTGAGAAGTGCAAAAGTCTAAATTTTTGATGGATTCCCATATATGTTTTTTCTTCTAAAAAGGCTTCCCATAACCTGATGCTATGATTTAACCATGATCTGTTCCCCCAGTTCGTGCAGGAGTTTCCAGTGCAAAGTCTCGTGTTAATGGTGGTAAGAGGGGGACACAATCTGAGTGTGGTGTTGGAGGCGGGGCCTTTAGGAAGTGATTGAATCCTGGCGGCTCTTCAGGGAAGGGGGAAGAGACCAGCAGACCCAGGTGTGTGTGTTGCCAGTCTCGCCGCGTGACACTTGTGCCATGCTGGGACACTGCCAGATGAGACTGCTAAGACTTACCCTCCATAGCCACGATCCAGTAAACCTCTTTATAAAGGAGGCCATCTCAAGTAATTTCACAGTAATGGAAACTGACCTGTACACAGATCATGACAGTTGACTTCTGTTATTTGAATAGATTTCTAGTTTCAGTGCTGAGTTCTGTGATTCACCTTGTGCAGTCTTTTGTATACTGGGTTAGGTTGGGTTCAGTTTCATCCTTTCTGCTGTGGATGTCTAGAGCTGAGACACCTTTTGTTGACAAGACTACAGCTCTCTCCCATTGAACTGTGAAAATCAATTTATGTAATGTTTTGTTTCTGATCATCTCACTCAATTACACTGATGTCAATAGGTCTAGCCTTATATCGGCACCAGATAATCTTGACTAGTGTATAAGTAAATTCTGAAATTGGAAGTGTGTGTCTTCCAACTTGGTTCTTTTTTTGAGATTGTTCTGCATATTCCTTGTGCCTTATATTTTCATTTTAATTTTAGGATCAGTTTATCAGTTTCTGTAATAAAACCACCTGAGGTTTTGACAAAGATTGCATTGAATATACAAATGAAGTTAGTATTTCCATCATAACAATACTAAGTATTTTAATCTATGAACAAGGGATATCTTTCCATTAAGTTGAATCTTAATCTCTTTTTTTTTAAAACATTTTTTTTAAATGTTAAAAAAATGAGTTACAGAGAGAGGGGGAGACACAGATCTTCAATCTACCATTTCACTCCCCAAGTGGCTACAACAGCCGGGACTGGGCCAGGTCAAAGGAACCAAGAACTTCATCCAGGTCTCCCACATGGGTGCTGGATGGTCCTTGGGCCATCTTCCACTGCTTTCCTAGGTGCATTAGCAGGAAGCTGGCTCAGAAGTAAAGCAGCCTGAGACTCAGACTGGCACCCGTATGGGATGGCAGCATCATGGGCGGAGGCTTAGCCTACTGTGTCACAATGCTGGTTCTGTCTTAATTTCTTTAGATGATGCTTTGTGGTTTACATTGTACAAGGCTTGCCCTTTTTAAAATTATTTCTAAGCACTTTATTCTTTTTTTTTAAAGTATTTATTTAAAAGTTAGAGACAGAGACAGACAGAGACAGAGAGAGAGAATCTTCCATCTGCTGGTTCACTCCCTGAATGGCCACAATGTAGGGGCTGGCCCAGGCTGAAGCCAGGAGCCAGGAACTCTCCATCCTGCTCTCCTACGTGGGTGGCAGAGGTCTAAGCACTCTGGCCATCTCCCGTTGCTTTTCCAGGCAGATTAGCACAAAGTTGGATTGGAAGTAGAACAGCTGGACTTGAACTTGAACTCATATGGGATGCCAGCATCACAGGTGGTGGCTTAACCTGCTGAGCCACAAGGCCAGCCCCTGTATTTTATTATTTTTAAGACTATTATATTGGGACCGGCACTGTGGCCCAGCGGGTTAATGCCCTGGCCTGAAGCACTGGTATCCCATATGGGCACCAGTTCAAGACCCGGCTGCTCCACTTCCAGTCCAGCTCTCTGCTATGGCCTGGGAAAGCAATAGAAAAAGGCCCAAGTCCTTGGGCCCTGCACCCGCATGGGAGACCCAGAAAAAGCTCCTGGCTCCTGGCTTCGGATCAGCGCAGCTCCAGCCGTTGTGGCCAATCGGGGAGTGAACCATCGGATGGAAGACCTCTCTCTCTCCTTCCTTCCTTCCTTCCTTCCTTCCTTCCTTCCTTCCTTCCTTCCTTCCTTCCTTCCTCTCTCTCTCTCTCTCTCTCTCTCTCTCTCTCTGCCTCCCTCTCTGCCTCTCTCTCTGCCTCTCCTCTTTCTGTGTAACTGTGACTTTCAAGTAAAATAAATAAATCTTGAAAAAAATTACCAGTTTAATTTCTTTCCTTGTAATACTTATATTCAGATTTTCTATTTCTTCCTGAGGCAGTTTTAATCATTGTGTCTGTAGATCTCTCCATTGAATTTGGGTTATAGAAATGTTTTGTCATTCAGTAACTGATAGTGTTACCTTATGATCCTGTGTTTCTGCAGCCTTTGTGATAATGCACCTCTTTCACTCTGGTTTTAGTCATTTGAGTCTGTTCTCTCTCTGCCTTTTATCCTTCTAGCTACAGGTTTAGAGCACTAAATGATGATAGGTGCAGTCTCTGGAAATCAGATTCTACTCCCTTCTCCCCTAGAATTCATTTTTGTTGCTGTGTTGTTACTGTTTTCACTCTTAGTGACTTTTCAGTGGTAATTTCTGTAACGTCTGTATACTTGGTCGTGTGTGATCGCTGAAATCTCTGATCAATTAACTTAGACATCAGCTGACGGTCAGACATTTTATTTATTTGAAAGGTGGGTGTGAGGAAGGAGAGAGAAGGGAGACTCTCCCATACACTGGTTCATTCCCCGAATGCCAGCAACAGCCAAGGCTGGACACGGCTGAAGTCAGGAGCCAGGATCTCAATCCAGGTCTCTCAGGTGGTGGCAGGAGCCCACTTACTTGAGCCATCACTGCTGCTTCCCAAAGTGCACATTAGCAGGAAGCTGGAATGAGAATGGAGGGGGAACCCACACCTCGGCCATCCAGTATGGAAGTGGCCCCCTCATGGCGTCTCACCCACTGCGCCAAGTGCCTGTGCCCGCCTTAGCTTTCGCCCACAGCGCATACAGGGTGTGAGGTCAGCCAGAGCTGACGCCCGGGGCCACCTCGGCTGTCAGAGCAGGTGCACAGCCTTGCGGCTGTGTGTGTTCTTCTTGACCAGCTGGGATACGCTGGAGCTTCTGAAAAAGATCCTTTGTTGAGAACCCGTCCCCCGACTTTCCCTTTAGACTTGGTCAATGGTTGTTCCGGCTGTTACCCACCCCCGGCAGCCCCAGTGCTAAACAGCCGCTGCTGACTATTTCTGACAGATTCCTCAGGAGAAGGGGCTCTGCACTGGGCCAAGCCTAGGCAGATCGGATAAAGACACACCTGTGAACAGGGTCCTCCAGGGAGTGGCCACACAGATGACGTCGTGAGAGTTCTGTGCGAGCGTGGCCTTGGGTGAACTCCGGCTGGTTCTGCCTCCCGTGTAACCGCTCCCTTAGCCCCTCAGCCCCAGCCCCTAGTCAAGGTTGCCACTGAGCTGAGGAGGGGCAGCTCTCTGCTCTTTCCAGGTTTAGGCCAGTTTTCCTGAATGAATGCTCTGGGATGGCCCTCTGCCTTTCATTAGTTCCCAGAGCTCTGGCTGTTTTCCCATTGTTGCAGGTGACTTTGTCAGGGGAAGACCACTCAGGGCTCCTTCCTTTGCCGTGCCTGCTGGGGTTGCCCTGATACTGGCAGGTGTTCAGCACACAGCGTCTCTTCTGTATGTCCATGGTTAGTCTTCAGAATAAGGGGTAGTCTGTGTGTGACTTTAGCTCTGCCTTCCCCGGACATCTGCCACTTCCCCTTGCTGGGGTTCTTAGGATTTTTGTTGGTTCTACATTCTCTCAGTAAAATACCAACAGCAATTCTTTCAGCTTAACTATACATTTTACTAATCTCTAGGCAAATAATAGCTACTTGTATCCTTGCCTTCCTTTTTTGCTGGAGTACATTTTCTAGTATCAATTTCAGTGAGAGTTCGTGGTCTGAGCAAGCTCCGAGTGCCGCAGTCTGGACAAGTCTGTATTCTGTTTTAACGCTGCAATAATGACTGGATAGAGAATTTAGGTTCAAAAGCATTTTGTCATAGAACGTTGGAGTCTTTCTAATACAGTGTTTGAATTAGTTTCCAACAAGGAAAAATTGCAGTAGTCTAAAGAGCTGTTGCCTAACTCTCACCCAGATTAGTCCACATTGTTTTGGTATTCTATTTTTTCTCTTGTTTTTTCTTGAATTATTTGAGATCAAGTTATAGACATCCTTCCCCTGTACTTTGAAATCTTGTGTGTGTATTTTGTAAGGGCAAGAATGTTCACTTACTCAGACCGGATCCAGATCTTGCCAGTTGTCCTTTAATGAAATTTTTAGCACTTTTTTTTTCCTGGCCCAGAATCCGTTTAATTTCCACGGCTTTTGATTCATGGGGCCAGTTTCTTGGTCCCTGTCTTTCATGACATTGGTGTTTTCAGAGAGTGCAGGTCAGTGTTTTTGTTGCGTGTCCCTGCGTTACGCTGTATTTGCGCATCTGGGGTTGCCAGTAAGAACCTGGAGACCAACAGGTTGAGTAAGAGTGTGTTTAACGCAGCGTAACCCCTCCTCTTCAAAAGCCAGGGAGCTACACCATCCGCTTTTGGCATATCCAGTCCCTAGACTCCTCAAGACCTGTTGAAGTTCAGAATCGCTGGCAATGCCCTTCAGTAGCTCTTTTGAGAATTTACTGCTTTCTCAAATGAGGCACGAACTAGGAGAATCTACAAGCGCTGGGGGCTGTCCGAACCAATCTCTCCGCAACTTCCACACTGTAAAACTCTCCTCTGAGAGGCTGTTCACTGCCTTTTTTCAACCACACTTACAGATGTCAATAGCAACTATAATCACATGATATTGAAAATGCTAGTGGTGCAATCTGACTTCAGCTGTCACGGTGGACCATGATAGGATCAGAGATTTAGAGTCTGATGTCTTCACATCTATGCAGAAGCAGAGGTCTTGGGAGATGAAAGGCTGTTGAAGGCCATGGAACCTGTGAGTGCCACACCACATCTTGAAATAATAATCTGTTAAGGAAAATATAGCTCAGCAGTGGCAGGATACAATGGCCGCACTCATTAGCATTAACGCTGGGGAAAGGGAAAGTCTGCAGGACTCTGCCAGCCCAGGTAATGAGACCAGGTGGGTGATAGGCATGAAGTATCTCTGGATGGGGCTCTGAGGTCAGAGAGACAAGAGATTGCCACTCATTATTCTGAGAACACCTTGACTATCAGCACATCGAATTAAGGGGCCGGTAGCAAAGAGCTTCTTCCCAGGCAACAGTCACAGACATGAAGGGTCAGGGGTCTTTAATTCGGAGGAAAGACTCCAGCCACATAGACCAGGAGATTGATTGCTCAGCCAGCGATGAGTGCTGTGAGATCCAGGGTCAACATCCTTCACCACATCTGCTTTTGATCAGCTCTGCAGAGTGAGTTATTTACGTCAGGAATTCTTAGCCCCGAGTTAAGTGGGGGTGGGGCTGGAGGGAAAGGCTCAGAGAATGCAGAGGTCAGAAGGTAAGCACGCAGACACGGGGCTCCGAGAGTGCACATTCAGCCACGCAGTGTGTGAGCTAAGCACAGCCAGCAGTTTGTGTGTGACACAGGTCCGGGCTTTGCGACTGTCTTCTGACGGAGAGCTGCCTGGTCAGCAGCCCCTCCTGCAGGGCTACCGGGTTCTAGCCCTGTTCGAGGTCTGTGAGCTGTGTGGGGGCCTTTGTAGCTTGTAAGGACTGATCAGTGTCCTAACAGTGGTAACTGACTGTTTCCATTGGTGATTTAGCTCAAAGTCCTTTACTCCCGATCTGCGCTTTCTTCACGGTTTCCTGGACTGGTTAAAAACATCTGCCTGGTTCCTTCATCAAGAGTCGAAATAAAATCTTTAACACGTGTTCATGTTGTATCTGCAAAACCCTTCTGTAGCGTGGTTGCTTGTGGGAAGGTTCAGCCACTCTTTCCCCGTCTTTCCAAGATTTGGTTGCTCAGATCCGTTCTCTGGAGACTCTCAAACCAGAACTTTCAAACATCAGTCATTTAAAACAAAACACAGCAAAAATCTTTTTTTTTTTTTTATAATGCCATTTTCTGAATTGCTGGGCTATTTCACTGGAAATCACAGGACTGTGCACCTAAGATACGGATCTGTTTTGCTAGTTTTGCCTTAAGGGTCTGTGATAAGTTCAGGACTGGCAGTGTGTAAGGAGAGGCAGGGGTGAGCCCCAGGGAAGCTGTTTTACCTGGGGCTGGCTTGGCAGGGCAGGAAGGGCTCATGGTCACGTTCAATGGCAGCCCTGAACCCACATCTCCTGGCTCCTGGCTCTGTCCCCCTGTTTGGAAAAGGAAATGTGTAGTCTTTGCTTCCAGGATCCACCCTGCAGATCCCAAAACCACATGGGTCAGTGGCTGCATCTTTGATGGCCTGAGAAGTTGGTGAGCCCTTGGCTGACTGAGTGTGACTGCAGCATCTATAAAACTCTGCTCCCACCCCTGGACACGGACAGTTGAGTCGTAGTAGTTCCATGCATTCGAGTACAACTTTGGACGTGTGACAGTGACAGCTGGTTTGAGTTTCGGATGAAGCCCCAAGAGGTTGAGTGGCTCAGTCTGGGCCCCACACCTGTGAACCGGAAGGTTGGCGCTAAGTGCCCCTCCCTGACCCCACTTCCTCTCCTCTCTCTGCAGAGCCATCTTACTCCAATTACTCAGGAATGAATGTTCTCTTTAATCAAGAGACACTTGCCCTTCTGAAGGACATTAAAGTAAAAGTAAATAATTTCTTAAAAATGGAAAAAAGGAAGAGCAAGATATAGATGATTTGTGATTTATTCCTTGGATCCACTTCCATTTTAGAAAAGAGAAACAAAATATATACTTAATATTGACATATTTTACAATGGAAAGTATTTACAGCATAGAGAGTAAGTACAAAATAATATATAAAATTCTAGGGCAACACAGACAGCAAGGGTCACAATTTCAGCAAGGAATTTTCTGGCTTTTGATTTTTTTCCTTCTAAGCTGAAATGCATCAAGATAACTGTTGTCCAGCCCTGTTCACTAATTTAGCCAGCTGCTGTTTCATGGTTTCAGCTCTGTCCTCTCCAGCAGAGCCTTTGTTTGACATGATTAGTAAGTGATTTTCTCACATTCCTCCCTTGGGTTGTTCACCTTTGATCTTTGGGTAACTATGACATCATTGTGGTTCCAGTCATTGCCCCCCATCCCCTGTGGGTTCCAGGCAGCAGGGATTCCTACTTAAAAGATCAGTTGTCCTTTTTGCTAAACTCCTCCACTTTTGGGCAGTAGCACAAATCCTGATACGAAACAGGCTTTTTTGTTCAACTAAGTCCTTCCACACGTAATATTTGCATTGCAGTGAGCAACCAGCTCTGCCCGTTGTAGACCCCAGGCCTGGCACGGCTGTCACTTAGTGCCCCAGTGGTAGAACCGGGACCAGAACCTGAGTCTTCCGTCTCGCCACTCGGGGACCTGCGCCAGGCATCACACTGCCTGGGAAGGGCTTGTTCAGACCAGGGAGGAAGATTTCCCAGGGGCCGAGAGCACGTGCCTCAGTGGTGAGCAGGGCCTGGCTCACCAAATATTTCTAGATTTCCAGGTTGAAGCCTCACACTGAAACCTACCTAGAGGTGGGGAAGTGGGGGGCAAGAAGTTCCAAACATGAGGTTATGGGGGCAGCCCGGGGTCTGTCCCCCATTCCCCAAACACACGAGGACCCGATTGTGAAGCCATCTGTCATTGGGTTGTTAGGCAAACCTGGTCACGTGGGCATTTTTCTTGCCATCCAGTTTTTGCTTGGAAGGACTGAGATGAGGAAACAGTGCTACCATCCAGGTAAATACCTACCGCCGACCTGGTATTCAGGCACTGGCAGCTCAAAATCAGACAGATATGGAAAGGACAAAACAATCTAGGGAGAGACAGGTTTTGAAATAGCACCTGATAATGGGAGGAAAACCACATAGGTAGCATTTAAAAGGACCACGCTTTTCGGGTCAATATCTGTTTATCAAAGAGCTTACTGCTTCAGCAAAGCACTCTCCTCTGCTGAATTGCACAAACAAGTAACAAGCTTACAAAATAACAAAGGCGATTACAAAATAAACTGAGGGCACCAGAAGAAATGTTCAAAATTAAGAATGATAAGAGAGTCTTAGTGATAATAACCATAAAAAAAGACAGAACTTAAAGCACCAAGATATGCCACAAGGCGTTTACACGTACGAAGCTAGCAACAGTACAACATGTATGAAGTTGGCTGTGAAGACGCAAACATTTCTGAAATTATCTGAAGACTGTTCCGTAACCTCAGGCTCATCATGGGAATCAGTGCTGCACATTTAAACACTGTACATCAAATGCACCAAGAACAGGAGAAAAGGAAGTTTAAAGGAAAAGAAGAGTCAAGGCAGCGAAGGCGTGCAATCTGATTGCGGTCAGATGGGCCTGGGATGCCATGCAAGTTTACACTGTTCAGATGGGCAGAGTCTTGCTCTGCTGGCAGAAGGCCATTGCTAGAAGTCCCTGAAACATGGTATGAGAGTCGATCGCCTTTCTTATAAAGAAAGCTCTCAAACCTAGGGGAGAAGTAAATTCTTTAGAGCCCCTTATAGGTCATTGACTGAAAAAGCCGCGGGAGGACTGTGCTCCGTGCAGGCGGCTTCATAGGCTGCGGCCGCTATGGGTGGTGAGGAGAAGCCCTGAAGACCGCTCCCTCCCGCGGCCAGCAGCCAGGTGTGGACAGGCCAAGAGCGGTGAGCTCCAGTGGTCGGCATCACAGCACCTTGGAAAGGCCCTCAGCGGGCCCTCAGCATGAGGGGAGGGACGCCGGATAGCAGCTAGTTCAGAAAAACCCTGGAGAAGCCAGACTGCCTCTGGGCCGCCCCTGGTGAGGACAGCCCTGGCCTTTGATTAAGTTGCTGCTTCAGCAGGAGGCCGTGACTCAACACAGAGCTGCTGCTCCCCGAGTGTGTGTGTCAGGGGACGGCATGTCTCGGCCAGTTGTTAGGGCAGGAACCTGCTCTGTCCTGCCTTGTCCTTCCCGGGTGAGGGCTCGTGGGCATTGTGACAGGTTCTATGAACAATCGTATTTCAGCCTGCAAGAACCTTCCGTTACCATATAAAATGAAGAGACTAATTTTCTCTTGAACACAGTCTTTGTCAACCTTTTTGGCAAGAGATGAACGTTTTAACACGTATCCTCCTAAAGCATGCACGCTGAGCTCTGGTGGTCATGGCAACAAGAACCTGCATCCTCTGATCACTCATAGGAAGCACTAAGGGTCTTTCAGGGGGTCTTGGTTGGCCGTGGAACCGACTTGGCTGTTTTTGGCTAAGCCATAAACCAAAGAGGTTGTTTTTAAGGAAGAAGACTCATTCTTTGATTTCTGCTACAAACACCAAGCCCTGTGTTTTTCTGCCTGTCTCTGGGACCTAATCCCGGATTCCAGCCACCCAGGCACCAAAGGGAAACCAAGTGGATTCCCGAAGGAAGAGGAAGGAGCACGCCTGCAGGCCACAAGCGGGGCTTTGTCAGCACAGGGCATTGGGCTGCTCTTTGTTTGCTCCCACCTTCCATCCTGGCTGGCTGGGAAGAGAATGGACATCAACCCAGGCTCAAGGCAGAAAACCTCTTCAGAAAGAACGGACAAGTGGTCAAAAACAACGAAATCCTAATGAGGAAAAGTGTGTTTGACTCAGTGAATCACAGAATCGCAAGGTGCAACATCCAGCCCCCGCTGTGTATGGGAGCTGGGGAGACCGCAGCCCTTCGTACAGCGGCCTGTCACCATCCGCGGGTCACAGGCCCGCAGGACGAGGTTGGCTGCGGCATATTCACCTGCAGCTCAACAGGGAACCCTGGAGGCTTTGCTCATGACCTTGAAGCCCAAACCCAAAGGAACCAAAGCATTTCTTCACCCGTGGGACCTCATAACAATGCGTTATCAGATTTAGAATAGAAACTAAAACCAAAATCAGGGTTTATGTTTTCCCTCTTGTGGAGAACATGGTAAGGCAGATCTGTCCAAGAACTGATTGACCTGGAAGACAGCAGGAGGGCTGGGCAGGCGTGGGCCCGTGGGGGAGTTTTCTCCTGAGGTGGTCACTGACTGGAGGTGAGCACTTAGGGGGAGGGGCCGGAGGAGGTGTCAGGGGCCTGGGGGCCTAGAGGGTGGGCAGGAGGATGAGAATGGAGGCAGAAGAGAAGGTGCGGACAGGGACGAGGGAGCCATGTGGTCTGGGGTGGGAGATGAGAAACAGGAACAGCAAGGGCGGATGGAAGGGCCGGAGGTGAGAAATCACCGGGGATGCCAAGAGGGAATGCGGGCAGAGCTAGAGAAAGCCAAGGCCAAGAGGACGGCCTGTGCTGAGCCCCGGGGGCGTCGGCCTCGGGTCGGAGTCCGCTCTGCGGCTTTGGGAAGGGTCTGGTGGAGAGCCGAAGGCAGTGAGAGGTAGAACCAGGCCAGTTCTCTCACAGCGGCCTGCGCAGGTGAGGAGGCCGGCAGCGCTTCGGTGGTATTGCAGCAGTGCACCATGGGGAGCCACACTGGCCCGGCAGCCCAAGGAAGGCCCTGGATGTAGAATATTGAGCTCTCTTCAGTAAAAAAGACACCACGGTGGGCGAGGGTCTGGCCAGGGCAGGATGGGGGTGTTCCTGTGTGTGGGGACAGGGGAAGGGGCTTGGTAACAGAATGCCTCATGCGAGTCACTTCCAATCTAAAGGAGAGTTCGGAGAGGAAATAAAATAACTTTTTAAAAGTTGTAGGAAAATTACAAAATTCATAAAGGGAAGACATCTCACCTCCGCATCAGAACAGGGACTACCGAAAAGCCAAAACTGTTAGCAAACCATCTGCAAGCTCCTGTTCTTCCATATAAAAGACCCACTGCCTGCGGTATGGAGAGTCCTTGTCAAAGGTTGTTATCACAAGGAAAAAGTCACCAATTAGTGCGTCCTTCATTTAGGACTCCTCGAACCATTCTCCCCTCCTGCCTCACCTAGAGACCCAGAGAAGTGGTTGACCTTGTGCCATTCTGAAAAGTAGGTTCCGCTGACTTAAAAACATACACAACACCCTCAGTTCACTGGACTGAAGTCTAAATTCTGGGGTGACAATTGCGAACCACAGACGTCAGCCTGACCGCGGGGGGAGGCTGCTGCCCGTCTCTGAGACCCAGGTGGACGAAGGAAGAAGCGGGAGCCGGAAGCTGGACCAGCACCTCGGAGGCCTCCTGGGCTGGTGCCCTAGGAGAGGAACACGCCCTCATTGCTCCAGGAAAATGGGTCCTTGGAATTGTAACGCAAAACAAACAAACAAACAAAACACGACCAACCTGCCGAGTTTCCTCTTTTGGGCCAAAGCAAAGCACCCCCATGAACACCTATGGAATTTCCTTTCAGAAAGCAACCTTCAGATCCACCTGGTGTCTGGGTTACCCAGCACCCACAGCGTGTATCAGTCAAGGAGGGCCTGCTTTGAGCTGCCCTGGCTGGAACCATCAGTAGAATGCTCCTCCTCCAGTCCAAGGAGGGTCGTCTACAAACAGCAAGAACTGTTTGGCCTGAACAGTGGCACCGACCACCCTGCGTGGCACTGTGGGTACATTAAGAGGCAGCCCCAGCCTGTGTCTCCGGGCGTGGGAGCCCCTTGCCAAGGGCACCCTGCCCTGCAGTGGGCTGTCCTCAGCTCAAGGGTGCAGGCTTCTCACTCCCAGCCCAGAGCACACCCCTGCTGGCTGGGGGAGCTGCAGGCACGTTTATTCTGGCGGACTTTGCGAGATAAAACACGTTGTCTTTGGAATGAGTGGAGTGCAAGAAAAATGTCTGAGCAGGCCATTTCACTAGGTTTCCTACAGCGAGCCCTGGGCCGGCTGTTTCCTGTCTCAAAAGGTGGCCGTGTTTGATGGGTGTGGTGCAGGGCAGGGCGGTCTGGCCACATGCAGACGCGCCTGGGATCCTGCCGGCTGCCCTGGCCTCAGCCCTGCTCACTTGTGTGTCATTTCTCACAAGGCTGCTTGTGTCCCATCCTCTTGGCCTGGGGGCACAGCTGGTCACCCACCATCCCTGCTGAGCCCCTCGTCGTGTCTGGCTTGCATCTGGGTCCGTTAGCTATGAGGTCTGCCACAGCCAGTTATATGCATGAGCCCTTGACGCCAAAGCGGGTGGAGACCGACCCAGGCTGGTGCCTGGGCCACTCCCACTCCCGTCAGCTGCCACATGGGGAGGGAGGTGACGGCAGGCTCGCCCTCTGACAGGCTCCATGGGGCTGACACTGGGAACAGCAACCAAACTCACCTTGCTCTTGTGCATGGTCTTTAGCCTTCCAGGGCTGAGGAAGGATGTTCTGGCTGCAAAGTTAGATTCCCAGACAAGGGTAAAAGCCCCAGACTGCCCAGGTGAGGCAGCCTCTCTGCCTTGGGCTGGGCGTGTGGAGAGGCCCTCTGGGTGTCAGATCCTCCAAGCAGGTCTTTCTTTCCTTGGACACCCCCTGGCGAGCTCTCCTGCCTGGCCTCCCTGCTGAGGCTCGGGCCTCCCAGGGTTCCCTTGGTCTGCACTGAATCCACCTGCACCCCGGGCCACCCGAGGCCACCTGTCCATGGCTGCAGTGCTAGGGAGCCGGCTTGACCTGCGACTTGGGTGTTGGGCCGTCGCTGCTGTGAGACCCTGCTGCCCCTCGTTTGCCAGGGTGATGTCTGTCGCCACAGTGTCATTGTCCTGCAGTGGACACGTGAAGGCAGTCACCCTGCTCGTGGGGGAAGCAGGCAGAGGCCAGGTGGCTGCCTACAGCACTGCCCCTCCCACACTTCACACTTCTGCCGCAGGAAGAGGCTGAGGCCCTCTCGAACTGCAACCACTGCTGTGCACCCCTGTGGGCTCAGGACAGACTCAGGAAGGCTGGGGTGCCGCAGGGCACCGCCCTGCACCTGCCAGGCGGCCAGCGCCGTCGTGCTGGGGGCGTCTCTCGTGCACCACACAGTTGTCCATTCTCGTCTGCTTTGCTTCTCTAGCCTGGTACACGCGCCAGCTCATGACGTTGAAAAGCACCCAGGAGATAAAGGAAGTAGAGGGGTGGCAGCACCCCAGGAAGTAAACCCTCTGGCGGGAAGGAGCTGAGTGAGGTGACGGAGCTCGGCCCCCGCCTCCTGCGAGGCTTTGCAGGCTGGGAGCAGGATGAGGGCCGCAGCCCCTTCTGCAAGGGGTGTGTCAAGAACCGCGATTCTCCCCGGGAAACGGGAGTTAAGGGTCCGTGAAGCTGCAGCATCAGCGGCGGCCCGGCCATGGGCAAGGCGGCAGCAGAACTGGCTGGAGGAGGCAGGTGGGCGAGGCTGATGCCCCAGGCTGGGCTCTCACCCCACTCTGCCTGGTCACACTCTCAAGCCAGGCCCCTGGGAAGGGCTGGGCCGGCGACCCTCTGTCCAGGGGCTGCTCCTCCATCTTTCTCCTCCTCCAAGGCAGGTGCTTTCCCCCTTTCTCTGGACTTTGGCTGGCTTCACTTCTTGGCCACCAACCAGGGACTCTGGCCCTTCGGAGGCAGGGAGAAACAAACGTTTGAGAAGGACCGGCCCCTTCCAGGGGCGACCTGGGCCAGGAGGTCCCAGCGGTTACCTTGCTGGACCCCCAGGCTCCTGAGATTTGAACCCTCTCTCTCTCCTCCTTTTTCTGCCTTACCCCGGGTTTGAGAGGTGAGACAGCCCACGCTCCTGCTCCCTGGAAGGTTCTCCCTAGAGCAGGGCCCAAGCGCAAAGGCAGGGCCAGCGCCTGCCGCGCCAGCTTCTCTCCCAGGTCCCTTCTCTGCTCTCCCTCTGGCTGGGGCTCCTCTGAACCACTTGCGAGGAGCCCGCCCTTCTTCACTTTTTCCAGGTAGAGCCTTGGGTGCCTGACCTGTCACAGTCCCAGGCGGGGGAGAGGTCAGGCTGGCGGAGTGTGGGGTGGGGCGTGAGAAAGCCAGGGAGGGACTAATTGGAGGGAAGGGGTTACCACTCCAGCCAGGGTCCCCTAGTGTTTCTGGGGGTCGTGGGGATCTCCCTATGTGCCAGGCAGCCAACGCTATGCTGCTTACTCTCTGAATTCTCAGTGCATCAGGGGTCTCCAGAGTGTCCATGTAAAATGTGTGTGATGAATAACTCAGCACACATTTCCAATTTTTTGGTGATTAAAACAAGCTCATCTTTTAATCCCTACCCCCTTTTAAATAAACTTGTTAAAGTCCTCCAGTAGAGACCAGCGTGAGGAAAACCACTGTCCAGCCACTCTGGCCCCTCGGAGGGCTGGGCGCCCACCTCCCTTCTGCAGAGCACAGGTCCATGCGGTTCCGTCACTCAGGGTCACGAAGCACACACATGCTGCACCCAGTGCTGCAGTATCAGCTCCACGCATGCTGCTCTCACAGCCGCATAGCCCGGCACCCCCACCCTCCCAGGAGCTGCCCATGCACTCAGAGGGTTTCAGGGGCTGAAGAAGGCTGGGCCCACAGATGTTACCCAAGTCCACCAAGGAAGGCTCAGGAAGCAGACCTGCTGTGAGTGGCCGCAGGCCAGACCGTTTAGTTCCTGGAAGGGAAGGAACTAGAAGCAAGTGTCTGGGCTTGATGCACAGTGCCCCCATCTCTTACCAGCTGACCCCAACTCTCCCTGCCTCCGTTGCACCCCATTCTACCAGAAGTCAGGCTGCAGGGAAGGGAGGATGGCCCTTGGCCTGGCAGTGTGGGGCTGCAGTAGGGAGGTGTGGGTGTCTGTGCGTGAGGCCAGCTCTTCCTTTAACCCACACAAGCACCAGTTCTGAGTCCTGCTACTTCTACTTCCAATCCAGCTAACACTCCTGGGAAAGTAGTGGAAAGTGGCCCAAGTACTTAGACCCCTGCCACCTTCTTGGGAGCCTGGGATGGAGCTCCAGGCTCATGGCTCTGGCCTAGCCCAGCCTTGGCCATTGAGGCCATTTGGGGAGTGAACTAGAGGATGGAAGGCCTCTCACTGTGTATTTCCCTCTCTCTGCAACTCTGCCTCTCAAGTAAATCAATTTTTAGTAATTGAGAAACTAGGTTCCCTGACACTTTTACTAAGCAGTGCACTGTGAATGGAAGGCAACAATACCTTATTTTTATTATGAGATAAAAACCACGTCCTGTCCCCATCTGAGCCAGATTTATGAGTGCTTTCTGAGTGGCACACGTGTCGCCTTGCAAATTCATATCAAGTGAACAGCCATGGTCAGCAGTAGCCAGGCCCAGTGACTGTAGTGCAAAAGGGGAAAAACAAAAGGCAAGCAAATACAGCCCTCTCCCAGCTGTGAGCAGTAGCATCCGGCCCCTCTGCAACCCCAGAGGCCCTCGCTACAACTGAAGCTTAAACGCTCGATGGCACTGCCGTGAACTGGGGTATTGCCATAGACGTTGCCTAACAGAGTCCTTCTCCCTCCCTCAGTTGGCCAAGAACATTCCCAGACATTTCTCCATACTTCTGAGGACCCCTGCTTCTGGGACTCTCTGGTTGCCCAAGAAAGAATGTGTTTAATTTAGTGATTAATCAGGGCCGTGAACTGCCATGTTTCTTTTCTGTTTAATAATGAAAATCTGTTAAGAGCTTAAAACATTCTTGGAAACACCTAGCTTGGATAATATCAGAGACTGTCATGTTTATGTGAATTTGCTCATATGTGAGCCAGCCCCTCAGAGTTGGCTGCCCCCGCCCTGCCCTGCCCTGCCCCTTGGCACTGGAACACAATAATTTATTAAGCATCAGTACTGAGTAAGTGTGCACAGATTTCATGCAAACATTCCAGCTGTACTCACAAAAATGTATTAGAGACTCGTACAAAACATCTTGTAAACAAAAGGAAAGAGGTTGCATTTTCTGTACAAAATATGCAGTTTTTCTTTTTTTAATAATCTGTAAGATGCATCGTACTTCTGGCATTTTCAAAAAGTGAAAACTGTATAAAAATAAATATTCTATGTACAAACACACACACAGGCCAATCCACGGTTAGAGGCGTCACTGCAAAACAAAAGCAAGAACAAAACAGCACACAGTTAGTTTCCGTGGGCTTGTGATGTTTATGAAGAAAGGAGGTGGAGCTTGTCCTGCCTTGGATCAGGGCTCCAGGTAGCAGAACCTGGAGAACCAGTAGCCCCCTGGATTGGAAACTCCGGGCGGGTGGGAAAGCCAGCTTTTACCTCCAGGCACTCCCTGTCCTGGCCACCAGAGGGCACCATCTCTGGGCAGCCTTCAGAGACATGGCCCAGGAAGGAACTTAAGGAGCCAGCAGGCTTTCTAGTTGCTTCTGCAAGACACTGTGGACTCCTGACAGTGGCTCTCCTCTCCCTAAGCTCTGCCATTTCTGTCTCCTCCTCATTGCTGGCAACCTCGAAAAGGACAATCTTTGCTGCTGGGGCAGGCAGGGGACTGGGGGGAGGTCTTATTCAGCACCCCTCTGACCTGCCCTTGTGGGCTTGATCTGGACTTAGTGACCCAACAGAGGATGGGGGCTGCCTCCTGGGGTGGCGTCTCCCTTGAAAGCTGGGTGTGTCCCTTCTCTGAGGTACCCAGGCAAGTAGGAAGTCGGCTGAGGACCCGGCGTTTCGGTGGTACCCTTCCTGTGACCTGATCTAGTGAGCCAGTGGGATTCTGAGCATGCCTGGCAGTGCGTGGGAACAGGGCAGGGGTCAGTGTGGCTCCGCCGCTCCCGACGCAGGACCGGGTGAGCTGAGCACAAACGCTGGAGCAGGCTGGGGTCCGAGGCAGTGGTGGAGGAGGCTACGAGAGGACTGGGCGCTGCGGGCAAGGTCGGGGAGGCGGCGCCTGCAGGGAGCAGCGTGGCAGCTGCTGCCTTTGCTGGAGACCAAGGCGGGGCTTTCAGGCTAGCAAGCGGGTGGCCCTTAGGCCAGGAGCCCCGCCCTTTTGGGAGCTGTGGCTGAACTGCTGTGATCTGTGGCAGTGGCCCCAGGCCTATGGCTCCAGATGGCTTTAGCAAAGGCAGATGCAAAGCAAGTGTAAATAAGGCAAAACTCAAACCTCATTGCTGGCGGGAACTCTGGGAGCCCAAGATGTGGAAGCACGAGGCCGCACCCCCACCTCCGAGTGGCCGTGTGGAGCTGTGCCAGCAGTGTTGCCTGTGGAGCCCCAGGGACCCCCACGCGCCCAAGGCAGGGGCGACCTCTGGGGAAGCTCACCTTGTTCCAGCAGCCCTGGACGGGTAGGCCGTCTTCACCCTGTGGTGGGGAAGGAAGGCAGAGGCTCAGATTCCGACACGGCGTGGGCAGACAGGACAGGACAGGGCTAGCGAGGGCCACGCACGCTGGGCAGCGGGTCAGGACGCGCTCCCACTGGTGTCTGTTTCTTTACTACACATCATAAGCTTGAAGGGGGTGGGAAAGAAATGGGGCCGTTTTCCCACTGGCCAAGGTCGCGTGTCTCCACGGGCAGGGTCGAGAGGGGCTGAAGTAGGCTGTGGGGTGGGCCGCAGGGACGCCCTTCGTGACGTGCGAGGCCAGCCTCTGCTGCGGCTCTGGGGAGTGCTGGACGCTCAGGGGTGAATCCCCCGGAGTGTGGTGAGATCCAGGCCGAGTGGTCGCTTGAGGTGGCCTCTGAGGCCCACCCAGCCCTCCCACCCTCTACGCATGGGCAGGGGGTGCAAAGGGACACTGCCCCGCGGCCCCGGGATGCCTTCATCAAGGAGACACTGGTTTCTACCACGCCTTGGGCGTTGCTGGGAGTGGGGGTGGTTAAGTGGCAGTGGTGGCAGTGGCAGCAGTGGGGTGGGGACCAATGGTGGCAACCACAGAGCACCTTGGAGGTCAGGTGACGGAAACCCTCCTGGGTCTTCTTGGGCCTTAATGTCCTGGCCTCTAGGGCACACCGTGGAAGGCGGGGAGGCTGAACCAATGGCAAAGCTGGTTCTTGGCTCATGTCTACTAGGAAGGCAGCCCTGATTCTAGAATTCCAGGCTCCAGGGTGGAGAGGAAGCTGGGCCAGGGGTTCAGGGCTGCAGTGCCTCCTCAGTGGTAAGGGCAGGGGGGTCTTCTGGTCCTGGAGCAACCTCTCCCACCCAGGCCAAGCGCGTGACCTGCTCATCCCCCGTCAGGAGCTGGCCCCAGCAGAGAGGGCCTGGGAGCCCTGTTGTCTTATGCTAAAATCACCATCCATAGCCTCCCTGCCGTGCTGGCCTGAGGTGGGAGGCAGACAGGGTGACAAGAACCGGAAGATGTCGACACCTCCCCGATGTAATTAATAGACAGGTGACACATGTACCCGTGCGGTTATCACGTGAAGGGGCCAACAGGGATGCCCGTCCTTGTCCCCTGAGGGCGGTGGGTGACTGCAGGGCAAGCTGGAGCAATGCTCGGGTCCCTGGTGACCCTCTGCCCCACCCTGCCCCTCCCATGGTGCAGCACACTTCACACAACCCTGGAAGGGAGAGGAGCCTCCCTGGGCCACAGCCCCATTCCCATTGGCAGGTGGGGGGTGGTGGGAGGGGTGCAGCCAGAGAGAGGTGTGATGAAGAGCAGGAGGCCAAGGCTGCCGCTGGCGAAAGTGAAGGTGCTCAGGTGTGGGGAGGGGAATGTGGCCCAGGGAAGCTGCGCTGATGATTAATGGGGCAACAAAGGCGCCTGTGTGCGCATGCTCGGGGTCAACAGGCAGGCCTGGGGGTCAGGAAGCGGGCGGCTCTGGGTGCTGGTCCTGTGCTCCCCTCCTCCTGCACATGCAGTCCTAACGCATCCCTGGTGCCCACCCAGGGGCTCTAGGGTCACCTCTCCTGTTCACAGAGAGTCTATCACTGCTATGAAAACAGCCCCTGGACTCCAAGCTCCCGAGGGGCTGGGTGGGGGAGAGCAGGAACCTCTGGAGCCGGGGCCTTAGATGAAGCACCACCACCGCTGCTGTCTTGCAGGATGCTCAGAGGCCTGCAGCTGCAGCCATGCGTGTCCCTGCCTCAGAGGGGCTGGGCCAGTGGGGAGCAAACCGCTGCTGCTGGCCCGGGACAGGTGGGGCAGGGGCTCCTTGGCTGTCTCCTCCTGGCCTGGGGCAGTGCTTCCAAAAGCTCGTGGGAAATGCAACTAAAAGCTAAGTTTGCTTTGGTTATAATGTGCATCTCCATGAGCTCTGAAAGGCCCCTTGTGCGCTCCTGACCTCCTCATCGCTCTCCCACTCTCTAAGCGGTGAGGTTTCAGCCAGAGGACAGACCTGCAGGATCTTGGTTCACCCCCTGGTTCTGATGGTGCCAG
This sequence comes from Sylvilagus floridanus, assembly GCA_949820135.1. Lineage (NCBI taxonomy): Eukaryota > Metazoa > Chordata > Mammalia > Lagomorpha > Leporidae > Sylvilagus > Sylvilagus floridanus. Next base: position 23,053,534 of record OX463235.1, read on the forward strand.
CTGGAAGAAAAGGCACAGCAGCCCCTCCTGCACCTCTGTTCTAGAACTTTGCCGTCTGTCCCCCAAGACTCGACGTAGTGGAGAGGGTGGAGCGCGCTCAGGCATCTCATTGTGATCTCATTCTAATGCACAGCCAGTCATCGAGAACTAACTGCATTGCGCGAAGGAAAGGAAGCCCCCGCTCCAGGGCCTGTCTGGAGGACCCACTCACTACTTTGATGCGGGGCAGCAGATTAGTCTAGCAATAGTTGGGAGAACAGGATTAGAGACAGCCAAAGCGAGCTTCAGCGTGGCGAAGAGGGCGGACACTGAGGTGCTGTGTTTACAGTCAGCTGCAGGAGGAAGCCGAGAGAACACCCCAACAAACTGCATGCAGGAAAGTGCGGCTGGGAGCCCGGGGCACTAGCCAGGAGGAGGGGGCGGTCGGGGTCTGCAGGTGAAAGAGCAGGAAGTGGACACGGATGGAGGGTGCACGACGGGCATGGAGGTACGCAGGTGCAAACCACACACGTGGGGAAGCCCACACCGGCCATGCAGGTGAGGGAGCGTGATGCCATACCAATGGGCACGGGGCATCCAGTCCGTCCAGCCCTGGTAACCCTGGCTCCCCCTTCTCTCCTTTAAAACCTCGGTGTCCCTGTTCACAAAACCAACCACGATGATTATTGAGGTCAGGGCGGGGACGGCTCCGACCGTGGAGCACAGACCCTTCCTTGGCCAGGATGCAGGACCCTCTAGGCGTCTATAGACCTGGCCTCCATCCCAGGGGGGGCCCCTCTCTCCAATTCAGCTTGCACGCTGTGACCTGTGATCTGACCTGTGTGTGCAGCCGTGTCTGTGTGGGCACGTGCTGGGTCTGGCCATGCCTCTGGCTCTGCAGGCGCGCGCTCTGTGTGTGGCTGTGTCTGCGCAGGCGCGCACCATGTCTAGCCCAGTTTTGAGCATCTCTGGCCCTCCACAGATGCTAACACTGGGGTCCTGCATCCTGCCCAAGTGGAGATTCAGAGAACTTGAACGGCTGTGACCACGAAACAAAGAAGGCAAACCCACGGCTTGCAAATGCTCCCTGGCTTCCAGAGGCATCCCGGAGCTGAGAGCTGGGGCCTTCTCAGTGCTTCATGCCTCTGGTTTCCTCACTTCCACACATCAATGGTTCTGCCTCTTCAAAGAGGGGGGATTCAAAGGGCAGGGATGGAGCAGAATGACTTGCAGCTGTGGTTGAACAACCCCCACCCCCGCCAAGCAGGCAGAATTTCAAAGGAACAGGGGGACTTTGGTAGCATCAGTGTAGCCATTTGGTTCTCCTCTTGGTTTATTTGCCTTCTTTGTTCCGACTTGCAAGCCTCAAGGAGAAAGCAGACTGGTGGTAGATGAAACGTACCAATGGACAGGGGGCGTCTAGTCCAGGCGCTCCTTGGTCTCCCTTATCCCCTTTAGGCCCTCTAGAGCCTTTCTTCCCCCTCTCCCCCTGTAAACAATGGTTTAGTCCAAGAAAAAAAAACAACATCAGAACTTGAGGCTCATTCACATGTTAGGGTTAGAGACAGAAAAAGAGAAGTAAAGAGGGAAGAGCAGATTCTCTTACTGTGGGTATTGGGAGAGGAGTCAGTACCCTCCCCCGTAAGCTTCTGGGAATTTGGCTCCAGTGGCTGGGAGGCAGTGGGAGGCCAGGAGCATGAGTGCCAGGGCTGGAGCTGGAGGGGAATGTGGCCTGGAGACACCCGTGGCCCATTTTGCTAATGCTGAGCCTCGGGTGGGGTGTGCCTTCTCTCTGAGGGTCCATGGGTGAGAGCCTTGCGCCTGAAAAGCTTTTGTCACGATTGCTTTTCACCCCTTTGATATTTCCTTGGGAGTTAGGTGATTGTGGCTGGAGTGTGGAGGTGTGTGCATGCATGTGTATGTGAGCACAGCGTGCCCGAGCACATGCATGTACACGCTTGTGCATGTGGGTATCCGCGTGTGCGTGTGCATTCATTCCTAGCTGGGTCCTCCCAGTCTATGCTTGGCTCTGGTTCATCCGTTCTGAGGTCATAGATGGCGATTTGGACATGGAATGTTGGTTCCCGGAACTCATTGGCTTCTGAAAAGCTTCTGCAGATGTTATCCTGCTAGGGGTTGGTGCTGTGCTGCAGCAGGTTGAACCACCATGTGGGTGCTGGTTTGAGTCTGGGCTATTCTCTTGCCAATCCAGCTCATGCACTTGGGAAGGCGGTAGAAAATGGCTCAATTCCTTGGGCTCCTGAACCCATGTGGGAGACCCGGATGAGGCTCCTGGCTTCAGCCTCTCCCAGCCCTGGCCATTGCAGTCATTTGAGGAGTGAACCAGTGGATAAAAGTGCTCCCCCCCTACCCCCCCTCCTCTCCTCACCTCTTCTCCCCTCCTCTCTCCCTCCCTCTCAGTAACTATGCCTTTCAAATAAATAATCTTTAAAAAACAAGTCATCCTTCAAAATTAAACCTGATTTTGCTTTTGTCAGGGTCTACTTAAAGAAAGGCTATGGAGAATTCTTAGACGTGAATTCACCTCTGCAATGAATTTCAATTTGGGTTTTCATATGTTGTGTTTTCTTTCTAGAAAGGGGCCAGCGTGCCCAGAGGGCGTCTTCCTGGGAGCTCTTCTCTCTGGAAGGCCAATTATCTAATGCTTGGGGGACTTGCACAGTGTTGCTCAGGGCGACAAGATCTTGATGCATACTGGGCACAGCAAAGGCTTGGAGGCCCACGTGAAGCTCCTGGCTCCTGGTTTCAGCCTGGCTCAGCCTTGGCCCAGCCTTGGCCATTATGGCCATTTGGGGAGTGAACCAGTGGACCAAAGATCTCTGTCTCTCCCTCTTTCTCTATAACTCTTTTTAAAATTTTTAAAAGATTTATTTGAAAGAGTTACACAGAAGAGAGGCAGAGAGAGAGGGGTCTTCCATCCAATGGTTCACTCCCCAAATGGCCGCAGCAGCTGGAGCTGCACTGATCTGAAGCCAGGAGCCAGGAGCTTCCTCCAGGTCTCCCATGCGAGTGCAGGGGCCCAAGGACTTGAGCCATCTTTTACTGCTTTCCCAGGCCATAGCAGAGAGCTGGATCGGAAGTTGAGCAGCCGAGACTCAAACTGGTGCCCATATGGGAAGCTGGCACTGCAGGTGGTGGCTTTACCTGCTATGCCACAGCGCTGGCCCCAACTCTGAAAATAAAATAAATCTTTAGGAAAAGATATGTCTGCCAGTGAGCACATCATGAGGTGGGGCAGCAGAACCACTGCTGGCTATTTGAATGGGCACGTGTGGCCCCTCGTGCTCTCTGCGTGATGGGCAGAGCTTCCTGTTTAGGGAGGTGGGCACATTTGCCTGTGGGTAGCAGGGGGGTGGGCGTGTGCCAGGCTCTCACTGTGGCCATTTAACCACAGGCGTCGTGTTAGGTGGGCGCGAGCAATCGCTCCAGTCAGGTGCCCCCTAAGGCCTTGGAGCTGTGGCTGTACCCACGTCTTCACTGCTCCCCACGCCCAGGGAGTGACATGGAAGAGGCCCTGCAGAGGGGGCACATGGCAAGTAGGGGGAGCGGAGCAAGAAAAGTCCAGGGCAGAGGGCTCTTTAAAGATAGGATTAAGTGTATACAGTTGATTTTGGAGGAAATACATTGGAAGCTTGCAGAGGGGAATGGGATGGGAGAGGCAGAGAGTGTTTATAGTATAGCTAGTGGGGAGAAAGGCAGGAGGAGGAAAGGAAGGGAGAGGCAGGCCGGGGACAGAAGTGACTGTGTGGAGGGGTGAGGAGACACGCACACGCATGTGCAGGCATGTGTGCACTCCCGAGGCGTGCGGCTCAGCAGGGACAGGCGACCTCATAGCAGGCGCAGGCCTTGTCAATCGCCGGCTTGTAGGTGGCTCCTGGGAAGCTCCTACTCTTCCTGATAATTGCATTGTGAGATTCACCCCACTTGTATCTTTTGATTGATTCCTAAGTCCTACAATGTTTAGTTCCTGGGCCAAATTCACAGAGGTCCTCTGAGACAATGTGGGGAGCCCTTAGCTACCAGAGCAGAGCGTTCTTTGCACTCATGTCTCCTTAGCAAGGTCCCTGGTTTGGGCTCTGGGCAGTGAAGAGGCTCCCGCCTATCCTGCAGTGGCTCTCCGTGAGATAGAGCAACCCCCCGATGGGGTCCCCCGCAGGATGGGGCAGAGTCTGGGGGTAGCTGGACAGGCAGCCACCCTCCGGCATTTTACCCTGACCAGGTGTCTGAGCTCTGTCATGAATTAGCCAAGAACTGTGCAGAGCGGAGCAAGTGCTGGCTGTGCTCCGGCTGTTCTGTTTCGGATCCCCTCCAAAAGTGCTGCGCGGCTGGCGTACAAGAGGTCTGACGGAGGAGGGGAGCGGAGAGACCCCGGCACCCTGAGAGGCCAGTCTCTGGAACGCAGGAACACCTGGTCCTTCACTCAGAAACCGCTGTCTGGAGTGAGCCGGCTGTCCACGCGGAAGCCCCGTGCTGTCTGAACCTGACCCCCACTAGGTGCCAATGAAGCTGCTCCACAAAGTTCAGGGAACTGGGAGAGAGGAGCCGGTGGGCTCCAGCCACAAAGGAAGGATAAGGAAATGGGAAGGCTGCTTCGGTTGGTTCCCACTGAGCATGTGTTGGAACAGTGCACTGTTACCCCATCACAATGTGCTAGGATTGCATGTGAAAAATAACTAAGACCAGGGCTGGGCTTGCGGCTCAGTGGCTGAAGCAGCCTCCCACGATGCCAGCATCCCATATGGTGCCAGTCTGTGCCCCAGCTGCTCCATTTCCAATCTAGCTCCCTGCTGATGGCCTGGGAAAAGCAGTGGGAGATGGCCCAAGTGCCTGGGCCTCTGCCATCTACGTGAGAGATCCAGATGAAGCTCCTCGCTCCTGGCTTCAGCCTTGCTCAGCCACGGCTGTTTTGGCCACTTGGGGAGTAAACCAGCAAATGGAAGATTCTCTCTTTCTCTCTCTTACTCTTTCAAATACCTAAATACATCTTTTTAAAAAGTAACTCTAACCTCCCCAGAAGTCCATGGAAAATATGTATTTTCAAATTTAATTTTTAAAAAATATATTTTATTTGGAAGGCAGAGAGCGCGAGCACTGCCCTCCACTGGTTCATTCCCCAAATGCCCCAAACAATCAGGGCTGGGCCAGGCGAAAGCCACGAGCCAGCAACTCCGTCCAGGCCTCCCTTGTGGGTGGCAGGGAGCACCCCCCGAGCCCTCATCTGCTGCTTCCCGAGGCCTTGGTGAACAGGAAGCTGGGATTGGGAGCAGTGTTGGACCCAGGCTCTGACGCAAGATGCAGGCAGCCCAACCAGTGTCTTAATTCCTGTGCCAAACGCTCACCTGGGGAAATGTGTATTATGAAAAAACTAGGCATAGACATAAAATAGTTTTTGCACCAAAATAAACTTATCTTTTAACCGCATTTTCCATGAACCTTCTGAAGTCCTTTCATGTCTGTCCTTTATCTGTGGGATGGGGGAAGGTGTGTGAAAGGCTCTGACTCCTGGGCATCAGTGGCTTGCTCGGCAACCTTGGCTCCTGCGGTATCTGAGCCGCCAGCCGCAGCCCGCCCTTCCGGCTGTGACAGGAGCACTGTGCCCGCCTCCACCTCCACTTGAAGGGCCGCGTGTGGGGCCTTCAAGTGACTTGGTGTCTCCAGCCAGCTGAAAGCGTCTTCAGAGGTTTAGAGAATATTAATGGAACAGGATAAAGAAAGCCAGAACGTTTTAGGAATTAGTTGGAGAGCAGGTTAGTGTACCAACAGAGAGGTGGAATGACCAAATTTTTCAGAGTCCTGAGTTTTTTGATGCGCCCCTGAGAAAAGTGGCTTCCCAGCCTGCCTTTAAAGGCTGGCCGTGGGTCCGGAAGTAGCTGTCTGTCCTGGTGGCATCTGGACCTGGTCTTCCTATGGACAACCTGGTGGGATAGCTCTGTCTGCCTCCTTATTTACAAAATTTGTGGGAAAAACTGCATTACTTTTGATCCTCTGCCAATGAGGAGTATTTGAGGACATAGAAAGGTTTGATCAATACACTGTAAACTGAAGGCAACGGGGTTCCCTGGTGCCGGATGCAGATACACTGATTCTGGCACTTTCATCAGAAGCTACCCGCTCTGCCGCCAGCTCTCCGTGGGCCCTCAGCACGTTTCCTCAGCGTTCTGGGCCTTGCCTCTCCGCCTGTTCCTCCCTCTCCTTCTCCTCTAAGATCCTGGGATTTTAGGACCCACTAGTGGGGCCTCCGGGGACCTGCACCACCCCGAGAGCCGCTGTGGGGGAGCAGCAGGTGAGGCATTCCAGAAGGGAGCCGAAAGGCCCTCTGGTGGCCAGGTGCAGTGACCACCACCTGGCCTGGGTGCTGTGGACATTGGGTAAACACGTCCCAGGAAAGCTGTGCAAACCAAAGGGAGAACGAGAGGCCGCTGCAGGCACCATTCGTCTCAGTCCTGCTGACTCTCCAAGAGAAACAGCAGCAGTAATATTTTTTTTAAGGCTTGGCTGCTTACAACAGCTGTCTACTTGTTCTCAGAACTGGAATTTATTTTCTCTCTCCCCAGTAGCCTGGAATGCCTGGAAAAACAAGTTTCAGTGGCGAGAGCGCCTCCCTAAAACGCCATTTTGGGGTGCGTTATCAGGGCAACACACAGCCGCACACGAGGCTCCCACGCCTGGATGGCAGTGTGAACCTGATGGCCACCGTGGGATTTAGTGTCCCCTGGTCACAAGGGAAAAAAATTACATGCCTCGGTGTCAGGCGTGGGCCCCAGGATCCCTGCATGCCACACACTGAGCCCTCACTGAAGGCCTTTCAGCTGGGGGTGATTTATCAGGAACAACTGCATTTTCCACATTGCATCAGGAGTCCCCAGTTGGTCATTCCATCCCTTCATGAAGACGTCAGTCACCAGAGCCCACGGCGAGGGCTCAGCCTCACCCGGCTTCCTTTGTCCCCGGGTGGTCCGTGTAAGCCCTGCAATAAATCAGAGGCAGGAGGCCACATGAGGAGGCCCGGGGTGGCTGCTCGGGCTCCTCATGCTCTTCCCTGGGGACACGGTGAAGTGCCCCTATTCTACAGGAGGGGGGCAGTGCAACACAGCGCTCAAGGAACCTGACCTCGCGGCAGACAAGGAGTCCTGGGCAAAGCCAAGGGCGCTGTAGGGGATTTCTCGCCTAACAGCCCCTGTCCCGGTGTGAGTGGTGATCATCCGGGGTGATGGTCGGGGGTTCTGAGGGCCTGCTTGGGCAGCACGGGGCGCTCAGGGCAGATGGGTGTCCCCATGGCTGTCCTGCTAGGTGCTTGCCAGGCAAATGACTCAACAGCTCCTCAGAGCCTCTTCAAGGTGCTAACTGCTATCTGCTCTCCAGCCAGGACACGTGCCTGTTAACCTGTATGGACGACCTACAAGACGGCCAGGAACGGAGCTCCAGGCTCTGGCACGCAGCCAGTCAACTTGGAGAAACAAGTCAACGGGAAAAGATGTTGCAGACGGAAAGCCAAGTAAGTCCAGCTCTCCAAGGTCCAGCTCCCTGGGGCAAGCTGCTGTGCTCCTGGGCCCGCTCCTTCTTGTATCTGGGAGAGCTGGAGTTGACTTTGTGCCTCCTGGAGGGCTGGGGCTGGGCCCACTCACCTGCACCCAGCAGAGCTTGCAAGGGCAGGGACCAGGACCCTCTGCTATACCCCGTCCAGTGGCGTCTCCGTATCAGGGCCCTGCAGGGGTTTCCAGGCCATCACCAGCGGCCTCGTGCGGCTTCCTTTGTCACAGAAATGAGAATTGCCCTTGGGCCCAGGGTTTGGCTTCAGGTTCTAGGAGTTCTGTTCTGACCGCATTGCTGGTGAGGGGTTGGGGAGGTGGGCAGAGAGAACCCACCCATCCCATGAGACTCACAGGAAGTCCCGCTGCTCCTGTTGGTCCTGTCACCCCGGGGTCTCCTTTGCTGCCCTGAAACGAGAGAAGGGAACCATGGGTCCTCCCTGCATGGCTGCCACAGCCACATCCATCCCCGCTTTCTGTTCTGCTGTGAAACCCCCAGAGCAGCTCCAGCCCCGGCACGGAGCTCTGCAGGAGCAAGGGCCCTGTGCACTCCAGGCTGGGGAGGGCTGCGGGAGCCTCTCTCCCAGGCAGCACTCTGGAGCAGGACACAGGCAGGGACAGGGAAAGCAGGCAGGGAGGCTGATTTCCCCACCCACCCCTCTCCTGGCAGCAAGGTGGGTGGAGGGAGGGAAAGAGGGGGCTGCTTGTTCACCCAGGGCCATGTCCGAGCTGCCTTGAGCCGCTCTGAGCCCTGAGAAGCCCTGAGGCTGGCTGGGAGGGGCCCACGTGGAAAGCTCTCCCCACCAGTGGGCCTGGTCCTTCCACCCTCACCCTCACCCCTGCCGCCTCCACTGGGGCTTGGGCCCAGGCCTGGAGGGTCATTTGACAGAGCCAGGTCCAGCTCTCCAGCCTCCTGACTTCTGGATGTTCCCCGGGGATTTCACGAACACCCCCTGCCCTCTGTTCCATGCAGAGGCCTCAAGTCATTGCAGGGTTTAGGTGTGCGTGGGGACAGTGGTGCTTGGGGCCATGCTAGCTGATATGTCAGGGAGGCTGGGGCTAGAGCCCAGATGGAGGGAGCTGTCTGCCTCCCCATGTCTGTCCACTCACAGGCACGCCATGAGTGTGGCCGCAGAGCCAGCTCCTCCAGGCTGCTGTGAGGATGACCAGGGGAGGAGGTGCGTGGTGGGAGGGGTGAGGGCTGAGCCACCTGGGGCTGAAGCAGTGACCCTGTCAGGTCCCAGGCACCAGGGCTGTGGGGGCTGGCCTGCCCTCCCTCCTCGCGGAGTGCTCACCCTCTCGCCCTTTGGTCCCGCCGGGCCTGGAACTCCAATTGGTCCTGGAGTGCCCTGGAGAGGTGAGAGAAAGCAGAGGTGAGGGGCCCTGCACCCCAGGAGCCCCACCCAGTACCTGGCTGTGAGCAAGGAGCCAGACCCAGTTTTCAGGGTTGGCGAGGCCAGGCTCATCTGGGCCATGATCCCTCTGGATTTGGGGGTCTCAGGGGAGACAGTGCCCCCTCTCCCCACCTCAGAGCCAGATTCCTGGAGTGAAACCCTTTTGCATCACAGCCGAGCTCGCCAAGGCTGAAAACAGCAGAAGGACTGTTGATTAGTTTGCTCCCAGAAGCACCTGGGAGGGAGGTGACCCCCCCTCCCAGGGGTCGGGCCAGCATCCCCTTGGCTGTCGCAGCTCCACATGCAGCGGGAGGGTCTTCATGCCACAGAGAGTGATGGGGGTGCACACACAGAGGCAGATGCGGGAGGTCCTCCAGCTGCCGCCCGTCCCACTGCAGACCCTGGCTGCGGGCCTCAGGTCCCTGCTCCTGGGTAGGAGTGGATTAGCATGCCTCGGGTGTCACACCACGCTGGCCTGGCCGTGAGGTGCAGGGCTGTGGGAGGGCCAGGGGCTACGGCCCTCAGAGCTGCAGTGCCTGGAGACAGAGCAGGGCTTGCCATGGTGTCACCCAGCATCTCCCCAGCTCCTGTGTGCAGCCCAGCTCCACTTTCCTATTGCTCAGACAACGTGGAGTGTGGGCTTGGGCCATGGGGCTCCAAGGTGACAGGCAGCTAAGTGCGTGTTTACTTCCCATGGAAACAGAAGGCAGGTGCCCCTGGCAACCACGAGGGGAGGAGGGAAGCTGTATTGTGGTGCTAGCAGCAGCGCAGAGGCAGGGACAGGCCGGGCCAGGGGACAGGGCAGAGTAGAGCTCCCAAGTCACCGGCTGGCCTTAGCCCAGCCCCAGAGGCCCCTGGATAGTGGGGACATTGCTCAGTGAGTGCTGGTTTCCCCATCTGTGCCATCAGTCTGGGAGCGTGAGCGCCTGCCGCCTCGGCCAGTGCCAGGGTTAAGGCCTGACTGCATCTGGTGCTGCACCTGACACCCAGGAAATGGCAATGACGTTAGCAGGGCACAACGTTGTCCCCGTATTTTCCTTTGTTCATGATACGGAGTTTTTGAGAAAAATGAGGTCTCAAGTCCAAGGGAACAGAATACATGAATTCGCACTGCTCCCCTCCCCTCTTGAGCTCCCCAGCTCCTGAGACAGGTGCGCCAGGTGAGGGGACGACAGGAAGGGAGGCACTGTGGGTGGAGGTGCAAAGCCATAGAATACCTGGAAAATCAAGGTGCGGTCTCGGTGTGTGAAAGTCTATGGTGCCCACCCCACTGACCCCTGGAGGAAAGGGCTCTGAAAGGAGGTACCTTGGTCAAGCCTCGCCTCCCCCTCTTGAGGGCACTCAAGAGCGTGAGGCCCTGAGGGGTCACTCCTGGTTCTCCAGCAGCCCCAGGCTTCCCCTGGAATCGGCTGGGCACCCTCCCACCAGGGCTGGACTTCAATACATCCTTCCTCTCTATCTGCAGGCCCTCATCTCCCTCCAGGGTCACTCTGGCCAGCTCATGAGGACCTTGGGCAGACATGGCCCTGGCAGCACCCGGCAGGGTGCAGCTGACCTTGCTGGGGGTAGGGTGGAGTGAGGGGAGCACCTGCTGAGCTCCGCTGGTGGCTCCTGAACAGGAGAGCCCAGCCTCCTGGCCCTTGATAGAAAGTGACCCCTGCACCTGGGCAGGCCCCCTCTGCTCTGCTAGCCCCAAGCAAGGGGCGGGGGGAGGTGGCAAGGGGGGTGTCTTCCCTAGGCTGGCGTGGTTTGTCACAGGCAGTGGGCTGGGTATGTCTGAGCCCAGAGCAGGGGTGCCTGTTTTCTGGTCAGGTGGAATAGAGCCGGGGAGAGCCCAGTGTCCTGGTTGGCTGTGGGCACTGTGGTGCCACAGGCAGCGAAGGCGGGGCACTGTGCTGGGGCTGACCTCGGGGTGCCTCCATGCTGCACCTGCCCTCACACTTCATCGCTGTCCCACCCCATACACACCATTCTGTGTGGACAGGCCTCGTGGGCAGACGGGAGATGGACAGAGCTCACAGCATGGAGACGACACAGCGTGATGGCACATATAGACACTGTTGTGTTTGCTGGGGACGCCCTGTGGTCCCGGGCTGGACGCAGCATTGGGAATCCGGGGCAGAGCTGTTGCAGTGCCTCCCTGCCAGCCCTGGCAGGTCTGAGGCCCCCGGCTGTGTGCCATGGACACCGAGCGGAGCATGGGAACCCTCCTGAGGTCAGGTGGGACAAGGCCAGACTCACGGGGAAAACGAGGCCACAGCGGGAAGACAAGAGGGACCACAGGCGGGGGAGGGGCGGGGGTGATGGAGAAGCGACACTCACCGGTGGCCCAGGCCTGCCGTCCAAACCTGACGCTCCCTGGACGAAGGGCACAGTGTGACCAAAAGAAGGGGGGAGGGAGGCACGGGAGGGAGAGAAAGGGAAGAACAGGAGGGAAGAGGTGAGTAAAGCAGTGACTCTGGACAGACACAAACGCCGGCCACCAAACACCACGGAGGAACAAGCTTGGAGGACAGGGACACCGACGAGGACATGGAGACACCGCAGGTAGGGCTGCCACGGGGCACGCCAAGCCCGGAGCAGACAGCTGCTCTGACCCTCCACGACCCTCGATCCCTGTTCTGCTTTGTCCCCCTTGAAGCATCTCCCACGCCCCTGCCAGGGGCTTCCACGCCTGGGGAAAGGGACACAAAGGAGTTCCCGGAGAGACGTCTGGGATCAGAGCTGGGCTCTTCTGGGTGGTGCTTACATGGACAGGCCCTGGGTGAGACCAGGCCATGTCCGCACCTCTGAGGGTCTCAGCCCCGGGTTCCGCTACCTGGGTGGAAGCTGGCCCGTGCCTATGCGAGCAGGTGGGAGGAGAAGCCCCTAAGAGCCTGCATTGCCCTGTACTTGAGCACACAGAGCCCCGCCCCAGCTCGGCCCTTCCCTTGCCGCTCACAAGGGCTCCCGTGGAAAGAGGCTTTGCAGACGGCCCACCGGGACCCGCCAGGCCACCCTGCTCCAGAGCAGACGGCCAGGTGGGTAGGAAACTCTCGAGACCAGTTTGCTCCCCAGCATCCTCTCTCCTTGCTGCGTGTTGTGTTCGCAGTGGGAATGGACTCTGGCTCCTATCCTGGCTTACAAAGCTGCCCCTGCAAGCCCTCTAGGAAGACCACGGGGAAATTTACTCGATTCCAACGTGACCAACCGGGGGAGGCAGCAGCAGAGGCTCGAGCCAGTGAGGATGGAGCTCTTGCAAACTGCTTCACCTGAGCCCCAGTCTCAGGTGTTGAAGGTGGGGAAACGTGCCAGAAAAGGGAGCTGCTTCTGCCCAGGAGGAGGTGTGGGTAGCACCGTTCTACAAGGCCTTGATAGCTCTGGGGCCGACCTTGACTGACCAGGAGAGGGAGCCGTGGGTCTTAATGCTGGCTGCACCCTAGTGTCTCCTGGGCTGCTTCAGCTGGAGTGTCCGAGATTAGGGACCAAGTGAAACTGCCTATGAGCAGTTCAGTTCAAGCAAAACGCAAACTAGGACAACACCATGCATGGATTTCAAAAAACTAGCGCCCCAAAGTAAACTCATTGGTTCAGCCCACTTTCCTCGAACGTCTTTTGGAAAGTTCCCGGAGGATCCCAGCATGCAGCCAGCACTGAGAACCACGTCTGTAGGGCAAATAGGAGAAACTCAGTGGGATCGGAAAACAGGGCTCTACCACGTGGACTAGAGCACGCAGGAGAAGCCTGGAAACAGATCGGTGGCTCGACACCCACCCCGCGGTCGAGCGGAGGGCGCGAGCTGGGGCCACTGACATGCTGTGTGCGGTCCGCAGTGTGGCAGATAGTTGTGATCTAACATTAGAAAGTGAGGAGGGTTCACACCAGGTGCCCAGCTTCCTCTGAATAATTGAAAGGTGCAGAAATACTGGACCCTTGTTCTTCCAAGGCCATAGGCAGCTGAGCTGAGAAGGGGCACGCAGTCTCCAGGGCCCCTGGCCCCCTGAAGGTCATCGGCACTGCCCTCTGTGGACATGCCTGTTCACGATTTTCTGAAGCGAAGGAAAAACACCCATGCCTCTGTCAACCACCAGGAACTTCGCCTTCCCTGCGACACTGCTGGCTTACGTTACTGGTTTGTGCCAAAATGCAGAATTCTCCAGTGTGCACCAGGGCTGCCGGGGCCTCACAGGAGCGACTTGGGGTTAAGTAGGCCCCACAGCTCTTCCCCAGTGAGGAGTGTTAGTCCTTCCGGACACAGCTCGACAGGGGAAAATGCCTGCTAAACTCATCAGGGTCCTGCCGTCTGTCAAGTGAGCTCGCTGTAGCTAGGAAACATCCCTCTACATTCGGGGTTCTGGTGAGGCCATAGTCGTACCTTCAGCTGTAAATTTCTGGGATTCTATGGACCAGGTCAGCCTCCGCCAAGATCAGAGAGTGGGCCTCCCCTTGTCTGCTTGCCCCCTACGGCTATTCAGGGTGGGCCTGGCCTTGAGCTGGCGACACAAGATGTCCGAGTAGCTGGAAGGGGCTCTTCACCGGTGGCCTCCGTGGAGGAGCAGCTGCTGGCCCGGCCTGGCTGCCAGCTTCATATGTGACCTCAGGTAACCCCCTTCCCTCTCCTGCACCTAAGGGGCCCACCTCAGCAGCAGGGAGGAAGTGGAGCACAGGGCTCCAGGCTTGGAGGTGGGAGGTGTCCAGCAGAAGAGACCAGGGGCCTCCAGGGGCAGGGGACAAAGCTTAGCTGAGCCTCCACCTCTGGGAATGTGGATGCCTCCAACCTGGCTGGCTGAGGTCACAGATCTGCAGACCACATGCGACCTTAGCCTGAGGGGGCCACACAGTCAGACTTCTTTGCATGTTTCTCTGCTGTGGCCCGCGCTTAAGAGGAAAGGAGAGCAGAGGTTCTCTTGGGACCCCTCTGGGAGAGCAGGAGAGAGGTGGGGAATACCCACAATCCCATTGTTCCCCAGCCCACACACCCCCCATGCCTGGCCCCTGTGGGGGCAGACTTGCTTGCCCTGAGATCAGGTACGTCCAGGGCCAGAGTTCTGCCATCTGCTCCTTGGGCTGGGCCCAGAAGAGCCCCCTGAGGAGAGGATCAGAACCTCTGGTCCTGCTCACATTGGAGAGCAGAGCCACCTCTGGGGCCCTCCCAGCACCCTGGTCCCGCAAAGGACCCCGCTGGGTCCAAGATACTCACAGGCAGTCCCAGAGGCCCCCGGTCTCCTTTCTCTCCCTGGACGCCCTTCTCTCCTTTTGCTCCGTCTAGTCCTGCTTCTCCCTGGAGGAAAGGGAGCCGGGAGATCAGAACAGGGTGTGCCTCAGGCACCGCATTCCTACACTCTGGAGGCCTGGGTGCAGGGCTGTGGTGTGCAGAGGGGAGGGCTGGAGGTGGCTGGTTGGGGCCGTGCAGGGTCTGCTGGCAGGCACAGGAATTGTTGCCCCCAGAGCCCCCGGGGCTCAGGCAAGCATACTGAGGCCCTGATGACTCGGGCTGCAAAATTCACCTCCAGCTCTTCAGAAACCAACCAAAGGGACCCACCGCAGCAGAAGTGAGCCCAGGGGCCCCAGGCTTGGGGGTGGAGTACATCCAGCTGAAGAGCCCAGGGGGCACAGGGAGCTGCCCAGGGCAGGAGGCAGGGACACGGTCGCAGCAGCCTCCAGTTCCTGGCCTAACCGGAATCGGTGGAGGAGATGGGGAGAGCCCGGCCACCATGCAGCGGCCTTGGCTGTGGGCAGGGTTCACATCCTCAGCCACCTCCCCCTACACCTCAGGGTGAGTGAGGCAGGGGTCTGGGGCGGGGAGGTGGTCAAATTTGTCACATTGTGGGGCTGATGGATGGGAAAATTCTGGATGTGGGGCATTCCAGGTGTCAAGGGTGAGTGTTAAGGGGACCCTGGGGTCCCTTCTTGTTGTGACTGCACCCCCCGGGCTGGAGCTCCCAGGACTCCATTTGGGGAGAGGGTCAGCCGGGCCTCTGAAGCACTGTCCCTCTTTGCCACCGTCACAGACGCGGCCCCTCTCCCACCCCTGGCCCAGCCCCGGTCACGTGATCTCTTACCTTTGGTCCAGGAACACCTTGAAGCCCCTGCATTTGGAGTCAAAACAAGGCATTTGTGTTAGAACTGCATTTCCAGTTACTATGCTTGTCCACAGGCTGGTGCACAGAGGCGCTCGTGCTTGGGGTCCAAGCCCCTGAGGCAGAGGAGTGCTAGGGAGGGGTCAGGAAAGGAAGATTCCGAGCAATATAGTGAAAGTTAGATGAACTGGTATCTGCAGAATACTTAGAATCGTGGCAGGCACGTAATAAATGCCCATAAGTGCTCGCTGCCTCCAGTATCCTTCCAGTGACAGCAGGGATTGCCCAGGGCCATGGGGACATGGGCTTGGGAGCGTTAGGGGCACTGCAAAGGGGGTTCTGGGGTTCCATTAAGGGTCACTTTCTGTTTTAAGCCAGTCTTCCGCTGGCTGAGTACAGGCAGGAGGGAGAGGAGGGTTAAATCTCTGGACAGAGCTCAGGGATGAAGTGAGCCTGGGACTGCCAGGCGGTCATCTGTCCCTGGAGCATCAGATGCCTCGGTGGCCCTGTGGGACTGTGAGCTCAACCTGGGAGGGATGGGGGTGGGGCCCAGTGACCATCACAAGGAGGACAGGTTAGCCACCCAGCAATAGTAGACCCAAGAGCCAGTAAGCCCTCCGAACTTACCGGAGGTCCTGGGGGCCCCTCTGGCCCTGGTGGCCCAGGAACCTAGAAGGCAAAAGGGAGTCCTGTCGCACTCCAGCCATGCCTCTCTCCGACGTGGCCAGGGTCCCGCCCAGGGCTGCCTGGCACAGAAGGTCTAGAACAGCTTAGAAACATGTGGCCCCCTCTGGCTTGCACAGTGTCTGGTGCAAACATTGCCAGGAAACCTGGGGCTCTTCCAGAACCAGAAACTCAACGAAGACGGATGTGTACAGTGGCCGCACCTGCTTCTCCCTGAGCCCGACCCTCACCTTCCACTGCCCCAGGGCTACGTTGCCTGCACAGTGGCCCCCAGTGCTCCCTGGAGCTGCTTGTGGAAACTGTTTTCCTGAAAGCCAATCCAGTGCTTCTTAAGTTCTTACCTAAATGAATGGTGCACGGATGGGGTGGGGGTGTGCATGGTCGTGGTCATGGTCATGCACAAGCTGACATTTGCAGAAGCATACACACTCCCCCAAACAGCCAATGTGACCAATACCATAATGTAACAAAGAAAAAGCTTAAAAGTAACAGACTCATAAATTAAAAAGAACCTAGCTGAGAAGCACTGCTAATATTTGTATGTTGCTCTATTTCTTTCCCTCTTTGCTGATGCATACACTAGAGCTGAAAATATGTATACACTTAGATTTTAAACACATACACACAAATATATGCCTACAAAGCCAATCTGGTCTCCTGGTGTTTTTCACTGAGCATGAGGCCCATTTCCCCCTTGCTGCACATTCTCCACAAGCCTCCTTGTAAAGGAGATGTGCCCTTCATTAAATGGAATGAAAATGAGCTACTATGGGGTAGACGCTGTGGCACAGTGGGTTAAAGCCCTGGTCTGCAGTGCAGGCATCCCACATGGGTGCTGATTCGAATCCTGCCTGATCCACTTCTGATCCAGCTCTCTGCTATGGCCTGGGAAAGCAGTAGAAGATGGCCCAAGTCCTTGGGCCCCTGTACCCATGTGGGAGACCCAAAAGAAGCTCCTGGCTCCAGATTGGTACAGCTCCAGCTGTTGTGACCAACTGGGGAGTGAACCATCGGATGGAAGAGGATGGCCCAAGTACTTGGGCCCTGCACCCCATGGGAGACCAGGAAAAGCACCTAGCACCTGGCTCCTGCCATCGGATGAGCGCGGTGCGCCGGCCGCGGCAGCCATTGGAGGGTGAACCAACGGCAAAGGAAGACCTTTCTCTCTGTCTCTCTCTCTCACTGTCCACTCTGCCTGTCAAAAATTAAAAAAAAAAATGAGTCACTATGCAGCCAAGGCTTGCAGCAGCACTCAGCACAAGGAGAGCTCTCAAACATGGTGACTCTTACCACTGCGAGTGTTACTACCATACAGCATTTCACCCTTTCCTTCTTGGTAAAATGTAGGCTGTCTTCAATTTTTACTTTAAATACTTTGTAAGTTAAATCTTCTTTTTAAGTACATGTTTCTCCCAGAGTTACAGAGCAAGAGGGAGAGACAGAGACAGAGAGATCTTCCGTCTGCTGGTTCACTCTGGCAGCAACAGCCAGAGCTAGGCCAGGCCAAAGCCAGGAGCCTGGAACTCGACCCTAGTCTCCCACGTGGATGGTAGAGGCCCAAGCACTTGGGCCACCCTTGACTACTTTCCCAAGCTCATTAGCAGAGAGCTGGACCAGAAGTGGAGCAGCCAGGACCACAACCCATGCTCTGATAAGGGATGCTGGCATTGCAGGGGTTGGCTTAACCTGTGCACCACAACACTAGCCCCGGGGGGAACACTTGAAAACTTAATTTGAAAGGGGGACAGAGAGGGAGAGATCAATCTTCCAGGGCACAGAAACGCTGGGCTCTGGAATGACTGACTTCAGACAAAGCCACTGTCAAGTAATCTCTCAGGACACAACAGGAAGAGCAGGTGCAGCCTACCTCTGCTCCTGGGTCACCCTTCTCCCCGGCTTGTCCTTTCTCTCCCTGTGGACACAAAACAGGGCACTGTGACTGCCAGCACTGGGGGAGCCTGGGCACAGACACACCTCACATCTGTGACAAACTCATCAGGTTGGGACGCTGCTATCAAAGTGCCAGCAGGGGACACCCCCGAAGATGCAGGTGCAGTCGGCCTGTAGGACGGAAGACAGTGCAGGTGCTGCGTGGAGCACTGCCTCCCAGGAACTGAGGCTGCAGCCTGTGTGGACCCTGCAGGGGACAGACCCTAGGGTGGGTCTGTGACTTGTTCCCAAGCTACAACCTGGGCATCTGGCAAAGGTGATGGGGTGCCACCCCCTTGAGTGTGCTAGAGTACAGTATACAAACATTACACAGACAACATCACAGGTTGAAACGTCAAATGTTACACACACTGGGTCTGCCCTGCTAGCACTGGCCACTGGAGGGAGCCCCACTTGCCTGGACCTTGGCTGCTGTCACACCATCTGCCTATCAGGGAGAGGGCCACCTGGCAGGGAACTATGGGCCGTCTCTAGGAACTGAAGGAGGCCGTCCTCCTTGGTAAGGCACTGAATTCTGCCGAGAGCCAGTGAGCTGGAAAGAGGGCAGCTGCACCTGGACTACTGCCTCTTAAGACCCTGCACTCGGGCTCCCGGCCCCCTGGCCCCCAGAAACTACAAGGTGTATGTGGCAAAGGGCCCTGGAAGCTGCTAAGGCTGCAGGGAACAGAAAACAAATGTGGCGCCAGAGGCCAGAGCCTTGGTGGGGAGGGGAGGCCAGTGGGGCACAGTGGGCCAGGAAGCCTCTGTGCCTCATCCAGGAACATCTCTCCCTCTTGGGGCTGCCCGACCACAGAGGACAACTGGGCACCCCGCAGCTGGTGACCCCAGGGAGGAGCACCCCCACTCACATGCCCTCGCCGTCTAGCCCTCTCGCCTTACTGTAAATCCCGGGAGCCCGATGGGGCCGGGCGGTCCTGTCGCTCCAGGCCTCCCCTGGTCACCTGGTTCTCCTTTCTCCCCGGTGGGGCCGTCTAGACCCTGCAGATCGGCAAAGTTCTCTGTTAGTCGAGCTCAAGGCCACGTGCTGAGCATCTGCGACCCACAGTGCATGCACCTAGGGCTTCCTTCCTCCAGGACAGCCCCCAGGGCACAGGTGGAAAACTGTGGAGCCCCAGAGAAGGCTCCCGAGGCGAGTCAGCTGCCCCACGGGCCAGGCCGGGCCCCTGTCACACATGCACCCTCTCCTGGGGCCAGGCCCCTGCATGCTCTCCAAAGAGGCCAGCAACGCACAAGGTACCCAGGGATTATCGTCTCATTCCAGAGATGAGGAAGCAGGCTCTGCAAGGACCAGGGACCTTCTCTAGGTCACGGCCAGGACTCGGGTCTCCTGAGGTGGGACCTGGCCCTCAAAGAGAGGCTCGATGGGAACCAAATCCTGGCTGGGGGTGGTGCCGAGCCAGCAGCATGTGTCAGGGGCTATGCACAGAGGGTCGGGGGCCCTGCCACTCACCGGTGAGCCTGCCGGGCCCATCTCCCCTTTCTCCCCCTTCTCTCCTGGGTTCCCTGGAGGCCCGTCATCTCCCTTTGTTCCTGGAGGTCCATCCTTTCCCGGGGGTCCCTGGGGACCAGGGGGGCCCATGTCTCCTGGTTTGCCACGAGGTCCCTGTAGAAGACAGCAACAGCACCTCTCAGACGTGTGAATGGGGGAAAGAGGAGAGGAAGGAGAACGAGAAGGAATGGGGGCCCCAGAGCACCGGGCTCCCTGGGGCCGCATTGTCCAGCCCACCCGCTGCTCCCCGTGCAGCTGAGTGAACTCCCCTTACCCCTCCCCTTCCCCGGGTGCCCCAGGCCTCACAGCTGGGCCCGCTCCGCAGCCCTCCTGCCCCTTCGACTCCCAGCCCCGGGTGAAGACTGCTGCCCAGGTTTGTCTGGGAATGTCCGTCCTTACCTTCTCTCCATCAAGTCCTGGAGGGCCTGGCAGTCCGATCTCCCCCTGTGGTCAGAACGAGTGCAGGGACTCAGCATACAGAATACATCTCTACCCAGCGCTGCCGTGCACCAGGAGCCTTCTCTGCGCGCACACACACACACACACACACACACACCCGCCCTGCACTTGCTCACTCCACTCTCATTGCTGTCCTGGGGGTGGTACGGTTCCCTCCTATCTCACAAATTGGGACCCCGATACACACAGATGTGTGGCCACGTCCGCCAGGGGTGGTGACCTGCCCCATGGCCCACCTGGCACTGGACAGCCCGGGCTCCCTGGCTGGTGCCCCACCAAGCACTCCCTCATCTGCACACCCACCCATGCCTTTCTTGGGTCAGGGAGAGCATGACAGGGCACCAAGGGCTGTGACTTCTGCCTGATAGGTCAGGGGTGGCTTCATGGAGGAGGTGGCTTTTGAGTTGGGCGTGGAAGGGTAAGAAAGAGGTAAAGGGACTTGCAGGGAAGGTGGCTTCAAGAGTAGAGGACAGAGTACAAAACCACAGTGCCGCCGGGTGGTCAGGGAGAAAACAGAGGTAGGGGTGAGGGGCGAGAGTGGGGAGGGGCTCAGATGCCATGTTCCTGCAGGGGTGCCCCCAAACCAGCACAGCAGCTGGCTCTGTGAGGGCAAGGGCAGGGTTGGGGTGGGGCAGGGGTGGGGGGGTTCATCCTGGGGAGGGGGGAGGTGGGAGGGGCTGCAGGAGGGCAGCTGGAGTCCTGTGCTCAGGGTCAGGCAGGTCTCACCTTCTGGCCTGGGGTTCCTGGAGCTCCAGGTGGGCCAATCTGCCCGGGCAGACCAGGAGGGCCCTGGGGAGAGAGCAGAGACACCTGGGAGAACTCTGTGGCCGCGGGGGTGGGGTGGCTGCTTGGGGGGCTGGGTAAGGGAGTCCACTGTTGTCACACATTTCTTTAGCGGTAGAAACTTTTTTGTTTTGCAGAGGAAAGAGGACGGGAAACCCCACAGTGCAAGCTGGTGAGCGCTGAGCCGGGGTGGTGTGGGAGCCGTGCCCAGGAGCTGCGCCCTCCGCTTCCCCCCGGGCCAGCCCTGGAGGCTCCTGGGGCTCTGAGAAGTGAGGCCGAGCTTCCCAGACAGTGACACAAAAATGCCCAGGTGTCCATCAACGGGAGAGTGCACCGTGTGTCTACATGGCAGGGACATGGGGACACAACACTGACACCGCAGTGTCTCGGCACAGTGACGTGTGGTGGCCCGTGTTGGGGCTCAGTGCGACCCTGACTCCCAAGGTGCACCACGGGACCTTCTGGAGGGACTGGGGTGGGTGGCACATGCATGTGTCAACCCTCACCGAGCTCTGCCCCTGAAATGGGCCCATTTCATTGGGTCTATGTTGATTTTAAAAGAAAATGTTTCCAGCAGAAGTTTTAGTCCAACAATGCATTTCAGTGTCTCCACCCCTCTCCAGGGAAGCTCTTCCCACCGACCGGGGTGTCTGCTTCTGGGTTTGTCAGCCCTGGGCGTGCCCCAGGGCATGAGGCCGCAGGAAGCCAGCACCCCCACCACCCGGAGGTGACTCTGAGGTCACCCATGGTGGGGCTGCTTTCACTACAGCCGCTTACTGACAGCCGTCGCCGGCAGGTGCAGGTACAAAACCCAGCTTGGCATGCACTGGCTCTAACAGCCGATCTAGGAAAGGGGAAGTGTGCACGCCACTACGGACGCTTTAGGGGCGTGGGTTTTACGAGCTGAAGGATGAGAAAAAGGAAACGGTGAGAAGGCAGCCTCGGTGCTGCCGTGTGGTGGGCACCCAGCCCCAGCGCCGCCAGCACTGCTCACGGCGGGCCTGGGGAAGAGCTGGCACGGAGGCCAGGGCAGCTCAGAGCCACCCCATGCAAGTCCTGGCCCCGCTCTGCCAGTCAGCCCTCATCAGCAGTCCCGCTCTCTGGAGGTGAGGGCGCCTGTTCTCGCCTCCACGCTGCCCTCCCGAGCCCTGGGAGTGAGGAAGGAGGAGGACTTACCATCAAGGCCAATGTGCGGATCTCCTGGAAAAAAAAAAATCAGCACCATGCAGTCAGCCGTGGGCAAGCAAGAGCCACGGGGCAGGTGCCTCGATGCCTTGGAGCTGGAGCCCTCCAAGGAGCCTGGGAGAAGGGGGAGCCTCACGCCACGCCTCCCCGGCTCAGAGCTGCAGTCACTGCCCGGCGCCCGCCCTCGGCGGCTCCAGGCCCTTGGGCCTCACTCGGCCCTCTGCCCTTCTCACTCTGCCTGCTCCTTCCTGGGCTCCCCTCTTCTCCCGCAAGCCCCTGTCAAGGTTGCAGCGCTACCTCGCTTTAAAGAGACACAACATGGCAACACGCAGAGCCCTGAAAGCGAGGGGGCATTCCTGCCTTTGCAAAAGAGATTCCACACTTGGTAAATGGGCTCATCCATGGACCCAGATTCCCCAGTGGCTCTTCACCAAGGGCAATTCTGTCTCCCAGGGACATTTGGTCACGTCTGGAGACACATTCTGGTTGTCACTGAGGGCAGGTGCTGCTCCTCTAGTGTGATACGGTGCACGGCCACAGGCCCAGCCATCAGCTGCCTTGAGCTGAGAGCCAGCAGCAGCTCCCCTCACCCCCGCCCCACCCCACCCCAGCCCTCCTGCCTCTGGGAGACCCCACTCACCTGGAGGGCCTCGCTGATGTTACCATTGTAATCCACCAGCTCTCCTTTCCCCGGCTCACCCTTGGAGCCCTGCAAGGCAAGTGGGAGAGCTCACCCTAGGGCTGGGCTCAGGAGAGCGGCTGCTGCTTGCTCTGTCTTCTGCGGAGCCTGCAGCGCCCACTGGCTGCACCTGCCTGCACACAGTGCATCCTGAGCAGCTGCAGCGGGTCCGCCTGGGACCCCAGACACTCTCAGGGGATGCCTAGGCATCGCAGAACAAACAGGTGAAGCAGCCTAGGTCAGTTGGGTCTGTAGAAGCCTGAGACCCATCACAGTTGCCATGGCAGCCCACCCATGTGGGGGCAGGGTGCTCTCCCCTCCGCACCCCCACTCTCCCTGCACTGCAGACCCCAGGGTGAAGCCACGTCATGCTGTGGTCTGGCTGTGGGCCTTGGGGCCAGCTCTGTCTTCCTCCCTGGCTGTTCCAGGCTCCCCCTGTTGCACCCGGCCTGATAAAGCTAGGGACAGATAACTTGACGTCCCCAGGCATATCACACATTAGGGGACGTGGAGTGGGGGCAGGAGGCTTGTCTGAACTTAGGCCAACAGCACACAGACCTCCTGTCACTGAGGCACAGATCCCACCCCTTCAGGAAACTGTCCCAGTGCACCTGCCACATTGCCCTCACTCGAGTTCCCCTGGGCTCCCTGCAGCCTCCCAGAGTGCTGTCCTGTCTGTCCTGGGTTAGCTGCTATCCTATATCCTCTGGCCACCTCTCCCCAGTCCCCCAAGTCAGCTACCTCCTTGGGAATAGGGACCTCAACCCTTGCTTGCTTTCTGTCCAATCCGCTCAGGTACCAGGGGCCCAGTCACATTTTGCCCATTTCCTGGTTGGCCAACAACTGTTGTGGGGAGCCTCTGAGATTCTTTTAGAGCCCACTGTACTTGTGAGAAAACCTGAACTTTGGAACTGGTTCCAAGATGGAGGAGTAGGGAGGGAGCTTACTGCTCTAGCACAGAAGATAATTTTTAAAAAGTGGGGATAGTGTAGTCTCAGGGAAGAGTTAGGGAAAAAACGGCAGAGGAAACTCCACCGAAATTAGAGGGACGAAGTGAACCTACGTGGAGAGGGTGGGTGCCCACGGCTCAGGACTCCAACAGCCGAGAGCCTACGCACCAGCACTGGAAAGTGAGGTAAGACGAGACTGCGGTAGCCCAAGCCACTGGTGAAAAGGAGGGAGAGCCTAGAGGGAATGAGGCTTGAAGCCCCATAGGGGAAAGTGCTCCAGCCAAACTGGAGAGAAAAACGAAAAAGGATGGACATTTTTCTCTCCGATCACTTTACAAAGGTGTAGTTTGACAAGCTGATAGAGTGGACACCATTTTGGACATACGTAACAGCTGCGCCAGCTCATGTCTGCACCCAGAAATCAGTTGAGTGGAGACTCTGACTCTCTTAGGGAGAACTAACAGGGGGCTAGGAGCTTGTGACTGTGTGAAGCTTTTGAGCCAGGACTGTGAAAAAACCTGAGGGTGTGTGGGAGGGACTTTGAGCAGTCTCGGTAGAAGATGCCACAAGCTGTGGGGTTCCTGGTTACCTGGTGAGAGACATCAGTCTGATATAAGTCTGAACTTATACTGAGGACTGCACAGATCCTTTGTGTGGTCCCTGGGACAGAGCAGATGAATATACCCACTGGGGCCAGTGCTCAGGCACTGGTCTCCATTGAGGAGAAGAGCTCAGCTGAGCAGAATATACTTCCCTTATGATTTAATAAAGAGAGAGAAGATTTACCATGCCAACCTGGGAGTGTCACCTTAGACATGCCCTTAACCCTGGAGAACTGAACAGAGCTCTCTAACCACACCCATCACAAGCCTCTAGAGATTCAGTGAAAG
The DNA here is from genome assembly GCA_949820135.1 of Sylvilagus floridanus. Lineage (NCBI taxonomy): Eukaryota > Metazoa > Chordata > Mammalia > Lagomorpha > Leporidae > Sylvilagus > Sylvilagus floridanus. Next base: position 23,077,585 of record OX463235.1, read on the forward strand.
CAAACAGTCCACTTATCTACAGTCATAGTACAAGGATAAAAGCCACCACAGTGGGGGAAAAAAGAAGAAACCGATGGGTATCTCCGCAAATGCCAAACAACAAATGCAACAATCCGAGAAACAAGAATAAGGAGACAACATGATGCTCCCAAAAAACACAGCACTTCAATACTAGATTATGAAGACAATGAGATAGAAGAAATGCAAGAAATGGGACTCAGAAAATTGATCGTAAGGCAGGCACTGTGGCTCACTGGGCTAATTCTCCGCCTGTGGCGCCAGCACCCTGGGTTCTAGTCCCTGTTGGGGCACCGGATTCTGTCCTGGTTGCCCCTCTTCCAGGCCAGCTCTCTGCTGTGGCCCAGGAGTGCAGTGGAGGATGGCCCAAGTGCTTGGGCCCTGCACCCACATGGAAGACCAGGAGGAATCACCTGGCTACTGGCTTTGGATTAGTGCAGTGTGCCGGCCGCAACATACCATCTGTAGCGGCCACTTGAGGGGGTGAACCAATGGAGAAAGGAAGACCTTTCTTTCTCTCTCTCTCTCTAACTCTGCCTGTAAAAAAAAAATGATCATAAGAGTACATAGAAATAATCAAAAGCAAATACACAAAATGCTGAAATCCATACAGGACATGAAAGCAAATCTTTCCCATGAAATTGAGATCTTAAGGAAGACTTGAAATGAAGTCAATAGCACAAATAAAAAATGCAGTGGAGAGCCTTAACAACAGAATCAGTGGCAGAAGAGAGAATGTTGGACTTAGAAGACAGAGTACAGGAAGGTATACGGTCAAACCAAAGGCAAGAAGAGGAAATTAGAAATCTAAAAAGCACTATTGGGTATCTACAGGATACTATTTAAAAAACCCAACATTTGGGTTCTAAGAGTTCCTGAAGGCATGGAGAGAGAGAGGATTACAAGGCCTTTTTAGTGAAATACTAGCAGAAAACTTCCTGGGTTTGGAGAAAGAAAGGGACATCCAAGTACAGGAAGCACATACAACTCCCAAAAGACATGACCAGAAAAGATCCTTGCCATGACACATCATAATCAAACTCACCACAGTGAAACATAAAGAGAAGATTCCAAAATGTGCAAGACAGAAATGCCAGATTACTCTCAGAGGATCTCCAATTAGACTCACAGTAGACTTCTCATCAGAAACCCTGAAGGCTAGGAGAGAATGGTGAGGTATAACCCAAGTCCTAAGAGAAAAAAACTGTCATCCCAGAATATTATACTCTGGAAAGCTCTCATTTGTGAATGAAGGTGAAATGACAAATAGAAATTAAAAGAATTTGTCACCACTTGTCCAGTCCTGCAAAAGATGCTTAAAGATCTGTTAAACAGAGAAACATGGTCATCAGTATGAAAGAAGGTAAAGGAAGAAAATCTCTCAGTAAAAGACCACAGGAAGTCCAAAGTATAAATTAGAAATATCTTTGGAAAAATGGCAGGGCAAAGTCACTACTTATCAATAGTCACATTGAATGTAAACGGCCTCAGCTCTCCAGTAAAAGACAGAGACTGGCAGAATGATTAAAAAGCCAAACCCGGCCAGCGCCGTGGCTCAACAGGCTAATCCTCCGCCTTGCGGCGCCGGCACACCGGGTTCTAGTCCCGGTCGGGGCACCGGATTCTGTCCCGGTTGCCCCTCTTCCAGGCCAGCCCTCTGCTGTGGCCCAGGAGTGCAGTGGAGGATGGCCCAGGTGCTTGGGCCCTGCACCCCATGGGGAGACCAGGAAAAGCACCTGGCTCCTGGCTCCTGGCTCCTGCCATCGGACGAGCGCGGTGCGCCGGCCGCAGCGCGCCGACCGCGGCGGCCATTGGAGGGTGAACCAACGGCAAAAGGAAGACCTTTCTCTCTGTCTCTCTCTCTCTCACTGTCCACTCTGCCTGTAAAAAAAAAGCCAAACCCATCTATTTGCTGCTTACAAGAAACACATCTTTCCAACAAAGGTGCATGCAGACTCAAAGAGAAAGGTTGGAAAAAGATATTCCATGCCAATAGAAACCAAAAAAGAGCTGGTGTAGCCATCCTAATATCAGACAAAATAGACTTTAACACAAAAACTTAAAAAGAAACAAAGAAGGGTACTATATAACGGTTAAGGGATCGATTCAACAGGAAGATGTAACTATTATAAACGTATATTCACCTAATTACAGGGCATCTGGCTATTTAAAAGAAAGGCTAAGGGATTCAAAGGGAGACATAGACTCCAATACAATAATATTAGGGGACTTCAATACACCACTTTCAGCAATGGACTGATCAACCAGACAGAAAATCAACAAGGAAACAGCAGATTTAATTGACACTATAGTCCAAATGGATCTAACATATCTACAGAACTTTTCATCCTAGAGTTGTGGAATACACATCCTTCTCAGCAGTGCATGGAACTTTCTCTATGATTGACCACATACTAAGCCATAAAGCAAGTCTCAGCAAATTAAAACAAATCATACCATGCATCTTCTTGAAACACAATGGAATGAAGCTGGAAATCAGCAACTCGGGAATCTATAGAGCATATGCACACACATGGAGACTGAACAACATGCTTCTAAATGGACAGTGGTTCATAGAAGAAATCAAGAGAAATAAACTTTCTGGAAGCAAATGAAGATAACAACACAACATACCAAAACTTATGGGATACAGCAAAAGCAGTGTTAAGAGGAAAGCTTATAGCAAAAGGTGCATACATCAAGAAATTAGGCATCAAATGAACTATCAATGAATCTCAAGGATCTAGAAAAAAACAGCAAACCAAACCCAACTAGTAGGAGAAAAAATAATAAAAATTAAAGAAATTGAAATAAATTGAAATAAAAAAATACAAAAGATCAGCAAAACAAAGAGCTGGGTTTTTTTTTTTTTTGAAAAAATAAACAAAATTGACACACCATTGGCCCAACTAATTACTACAAAGAGTTGTATGCCAACATACTGGAAAATCTAGCAGAAATGGACAGGTTATGGACATATACAACCTACCTAAATTGAATCATGAAGACACAGAAAATCTAAACAGACCCATAACCAACACAGAAATTGAATCAGTAATAAAGGCCCTCCCAACAAAGCAAAACCCAGGACTGGATGGATTCACTGCTGAATTCTACCAGACATTTAAAGAAGAACTAACTACAATTCTTCTCAAACTATTCAAAACAATTGAAAGAGAGGGAATCCTCCAAAATTCTTTCTATGAAGCCAGCATCACCTTAATTCCTAAACCTGGAAAATATGCAACAAAGAGAATTACAGACCAAATTCCCTGATGAACCTGGTCACAAAAATCCTCAACAAAAGTCTAGCCAATAGAATCCAACAAGACATCAGAAAGATCATCCACCCAGACCAAGTAGGATTTATCCCTGGTATGCAGGGATGATTCAACAGTCTTAAGTCAATTAATGTGATACACATTAACAAACTGGAGGAGAAAAAACATGATTATTTCAGTAGATGCAGAGAAAGCATTTGATAAAATACAACACCCTTTCATGATGAAAACTCGAAGCAAACTACGTATAGAAGGAACATTCCTCAACACAATCAAGGCAATTTATGACAAAACCATGGCCAACATCATATTGAATGGGGCAAGGTGGGAAGCATTCCCACTGAGGTCTGGTACCAGACAGGATGCCCACTCTTACCATTGCTATTCAATATAGTACTGGAAGTTTTAACTAGAGCCTTAGGCAAGAAAAAGAAATTAAAGGGATACAAATTGGGAAGAAAGAAGTCAAACTATCCCTCTTTGCAGACTATATGATTATTTAGGGGATCCAAAGGACCTTACTAAGACTATTGGAACTCATAGAAGAGTTTGGTAAAGTAGCAGGATATAAAATCAATACACAAAAATCAACAGCCTTTATAAACACAATTCCACAGCTGGGAAAGAACTTCTAAGATCAATCCCATTCACAATAGCTTAAATAAAAAAATACCTTGGGATAAACTTAACCAAGGACTTCAAAGATCTGTGATGAGAATTACAAAATTTTAAAGAAAGAAACAGAAGAAGATATAAGAAAATGGAAAAACATTCCATGTTCATGACTGGAAGAATCAATATCATCAAAATGTCCATTCTGGAGCCAGTGCTGTGGCGCAGCAGGTTAAAGCCCTGACCTGAAGTGCCAGCATCCCATATGGGCGCTGGTTTGAGACCCGGCTGCTCAACTTCCAATCTAGCTGTCTACTATGGCCTGGGAAGGCAGTAGAAGATGGCCCAAGTCCTTGGGCCCCTGCACCCAAGTAGGAGACCTGGAAGAAGCCCCTGGCTCCTCGTTTCAGCTTGGCGCAGCTCCTGCCATTGTGGCCATCCGGGGAGTGACCAGCGGATGGAAGACCTCTCTCTCTGTCTCTACCTCTCTCTGTAACTCTTTCTTTCTTTCTTACAGGCAGAGTGGATAGTGAGAGAGAGAGAGAGGTCTTCCTTTACCGTTGGTTCACCTTCCAATGGCTGCTGCAGCCAGTGCGCTGCGGCTGGCGCACTGCACTAATCCAAAGCCAGGAGCCAGGTACTTCCTCCTGGTCTCCCATGCGGGTGCAGGACCCAAGGACTTGGGCCATCCTCCACTGCATTCCCAGGCCATAGCAGAGAGCTGGATTGGAAGAGGGGCAACCGGGACAGAATCTGGTGCCCCAACCAGGACTAGAACCCAGTGTGCTGGCGCCGCAGGCAGAGGATTAGCCTATTGAGCTGTGGTACCGGCCTGTAACTGTCTTTCAAATAAATAAAAATAAATCTTTAAAAAAGAATTTTAAAAAGGTCCATTCTTCTGAAAACAATTTACAGATTCAATGTGATACCAATCAAAATACCAAAGATATTCCTCTCAGATATGGAAAAAATGATGCTGAGATTCATATGGAGGTGCAAGAGACCTTGAATAGATAAAGCAATCTTATACGACAGAAACAAAGCTGGAGGCATCACAATACCAGATTTCAAGACATACTACAGGGCAGTTATAATCAAAACCTGGTACTAGTATAAAAACAGATAGATAGACTAATGGAACAGAATAGAAACACCAGAAATCAACCCAAACATCTATAACCAACTTATATTTGATCAAGGAGCTAAAACCAATTCCTGGAGCAAGGACAGTCTCTTTAACAAATGGTGCTGGGAAAACTGGACTTACACATGTGGAAAATGAAGCAAGACTCCAATCTTACACCTTACACAAGATCCACTCAACATGGATTAAAGATACAAATCTACAACCCGACACCATCAAATTATTATAGAACATCAGAGAAACCCTGAAAGACATTAGCACAGGCAAATACTTCTTGGAAAAGACCCCAGAGGCACAGGCAGCCAAACCCAAAATTAACAACTGGGATTACATCAAATTGAGAAGTTTCAGTACTGCAAAAGAAACAGGAAAGTGAAGAGGCAACCGACAGAATGGGAGAAAATATTTGCAAATTATGCAACTAATAAAGGATTAATAACAAGAATCTACAAAGAGATCAAGAAACTCCACCACAACAAAACAAACAACCCACTTAAGAGATGGGCCAAGGATCTAAACAGACATTTTTCAAAAGAGGAAATCCAAATGGCCAACAGACACATGAAAAAATGTTCAGGATCACTAGCCTTCAGGGAAATGCAAATCAAAATCACAATGTTTCACCTCACACCGGTTAGAGTGGCTTTCATACAGAAATCAACAAACAACAGATGCTGGCAAGGAGTGGGGGAAAGGGTACACTAATCCACTGTTGGTGGGAATGCAAACTAGTAAAGCCACTACGGAAGACAGTTTGGAGATACCTCAGAAACCTGAATATAGTCCTACCATGGACCCAGCCATCCCTTTCCTTAGAATTTACCCAAGGGCAACTAAATTGGCAAATAAAAAAGCTATCTGCAACTCCACGTTTATTGCAGCTCAATCCACAATGGCCAAGACATGGAGCAACCTAAATGCCCATCAACAAAAGACTAGCTAAATTATGGGAGGGGCCAGCACTGTGGCATAGTAGGTTAATCCTCTGCCTGCAGTGCTGGCATCCCATATGGCTGTCGGTTCTAGTCCCAGGTGCTCCACTTCCAATCTGGCTCTTGCTGTAGCCTTGGAAAGCAGTGGAAGATGGCCAAAGTCCTTGGCCCCTGCACCCACATGGGAGACCCAGAAGAGGCTCCTGGCTTCAGATCGGCATAACTCAGCAGCTGCGGCCAATTGGCAAGTGTGCCAGCGGATGGAGGACCCCCCACCCCGCCTCTCCTCTCTCTGTGTAACTCTTTCAGGTAAAAATAAATCTTTAAAAAAAAAAAAGAAATTATGGGATATGTACTCTAAGGAATACTACACAGCAGCAAAAAAAAAAAAAAAAGAAGTCCGGTCATTTGTAACAAAATAGAGGAATCTGGAAAACATCGTGCTGAGTGAAATAAGCAAGTCCCAAAGGGACAAATATCATATGTACTCCCTGATCTGTGACAACTAACTGAGCACCTAAAAGGAAACCTGTAGAAGTGAAACTGACACTATGAGGAGCAATGACTTGATCAGCCCTTGTCCTGACTGTCAAGGAAAAGCTTACTATTTTATTCTTTTTGTATTTTCTTTTTCTACTTAATACCATTGGTTGAATTCTTTACTTAACACAGAATTATTCTTAGGTGTTTAAATCCAATAGCAAAATAATCCCTGTTAAAAATAAGAGTGGGAATAAGAAAGGGAGGAGATATACAGTTCAGCACACATTCCTTTGGACTTACCCCTAAGGGTAAAGCTAAAAACTTTCCATGGGACTCCAAATCCCATTAAGTTGGCAAATACCAATGCCATCTTATTCATTAAAGTGATCAGTTTAAGTTCATAACTGATTATAAATATAGGATTAAGTGTCAAAGGGATCACATAAATAAGACCAAGTATCTGCTAATAACAATTGATAGAATTAAAATGGAGAGAATGATCCAACATGGGAAGTGGGCCACACAGCAGACTCATAGAATGACAAATGCCCAAAACAGCACTCTGGCCTCAGAATCAGCCCTTAAGGCATTTTGATCTGGCTAAAGAGCCCATGAGTGCATTTCAGGCATGGAAAGCCAAGACACTGTGGCCAAAAAAAGAAAAGAAAAATAAAAATGAACTAAATGAAAGACCTTTGTGAGTGAGATCCTGATGGAAAGAAGGGGCCATCAAAGAAGGAGGTACCTTTCTCTGGAAGAGAGAACTTCCACTTTGCTTATGGTCTAGTCTAAATAATGTTGGAATTTGTGGACTCAAGATGCTTCCATAGCCTTGGCATCTCATGACAAGAGCCTCGGTTGATCACTGACATCATAAATAAGAGTGTCAATTGTTAAATCAACCATAGGAGTCACTGTGCACTTGCTCCCCATGTAGGACTTCTGTCCTTAATGAGTTGTACTATGAGAATTAATGGTAAAACTTGTCTACAAACAGTACTTTATACTTTGTGTGTCTGTGAGGGTGTAAACTGTTGAAATCTTTACTTAGTATAGAGTTGATCTTCTGTATATAAAAATAATTAAAAATGAATCTTAATGAAGAATGGGATAGGAGAGGGAGTAGGAGGTGGAACCATTTGGAGGAGGAAGGGCAGGTATGGGGGGAAGAATTGCTATTTCCAAAAGCTGTACTTAAGAAATTTATATTTATTAAATAAAAGCTTTCCAAACAAAACAAAACCTGACCTGCAGCATGAAGCATGGGGACCAGGGAGGTCCTAGGAGGACACAGGCATGGGGACACCCGACCCCCAGAGTAGGCTGGGGCATTTGTTCCTGTTGCAATAGGACAAAGGGGTAGGAATGGATGAAACTGTGGTATAGCTGTGACAAACAAGTCACAGTTCCAATTTCTCTGGGACAATGTTACCAATTGAAGATCCTTAAAAAATAAGATAGAAAGGAAAAATGAATGTTTGCAGCCGGCCAGCTAGGAGGGTGTGAAGCCACTGCCCCTCCAGGCAAGCTGCCCTCCTGCTCCCCCACGCCCCACAGCATTTCATTTGTGGTGCACCTGCGAGGGACACAGCAGCGTTTGTAGCTGGAGCGAAGTGAGATTCCCACCTGGACCAGAGGCTGGGGAGGCTACCAGAAGCCAGGGTTCCGTGTCACTCCAATTGTCCCATCCCTGGGCAGGGCTTTGCACACCTGCTCTCTTGGGGGATGGTTTTCTAAAGCCCAAGCCAACCAGGCGAGATAGAGGCAAGGGGTCATGGCCACTGCCCCAGGGACAGCAGAGACAGTGTCTCCAAGCAGGGGAATGGGCCTCACTCTACATCTCCCAGATGTGGGACTCCTACCTTTTCTCCTTGCTGTCCTGGGGGGCCGGTTTGGCCAATGACACCTGCTTCTCCCTGGGAAAGAGCAGAGAGATGGAATGAGGGCATACAGGGCAGCTGGGATGGCTGCTTGAGGTGGTCTTGCCGCTTGTCTGGGTGTCTTTCCTTCACCTCCCAGCTGGCTTCCACTAACTCTCAACATCTCACCTGTCTAACAGACTTCTCTGGTCTCACCTCCTCTGAAAGCCATCCTTGCTATCTCCCTTCCTCCTCTGAGTTGTGTGCCATGCTCTGGAGTCCGCCTACCCTGCCAGGCCCTCCTCTGTCCTTGGTTAGCACACATGTGGTCACTTGTGTCGCAGTCCCTAGCTGGCTGGGGGTAGTAGGGGGAAGTCATTCTGGAGCCTGCATCATTTGAGAAGTGACACCCGCTGGGTCCCAGCTGAGCAACAGGGGGGAGCATGAAGGGCCTGGGCATCTGGTTGGGTGGAGGACCCAGGAGGCCCATGGGGAGGGGGAGGAGCCCACTCCGAATGCTTCACTTATCCAACATTTTGTCTGGGCCTGTAAAATGGATTTGAATTTGGGAAATCCAGACTTCTAGATTTCCCCCTCTCCTGGCTCAGGATGCAGGACAATAGTGGCCAGACCGCCAGATGCCCAGGCCCTGTGGGGCCAGAGGGGCTGACCCTGGAGCATGGGAGGCAGGGGCTCGGGCTACTGTAGGATGGGCACATGGGCATAGCCCCTTCACTGGGTGCCTCCAGGGCTCCCCTGGCCCTGCTGTGCTCCTGGAACCGTGGGCTTGTCCCTCCTGCTGGGTAGTGGACAAGCCAGGAGGAGCTTCCCCACAGCCCCGTGAGTGCACAGCCTCAAACAGTGAAGAGCTCCCATGGGACCCGGGCTGTGGCACAGAGGGCTTGAGCCACGCTGGCGACACTGGCATCCCAGGTCAGAGCACCAGCTGGAGCCCCGCTCGCTCTGCTTCTGACCCAGCTCCCTGCCCCTGGGCGCCAGGGAAGGCAGTAGAAGATAGCCCGAGTACTTGGCTCCTGCCCATCCACGTGGGAGACCCGGACAGAGTTCCAGGCTCCTGGCTGTGACCGGGCACAGAGCCAGCTGTCGTGAGGCAGTGGATGGGAGACCTCTCTCTGCCTTTCAAAGCAGGGAGGAGTTCATGCTTTCCCTCTGAGCTGGAAGGGACTCCCTTGGCTTCCCTGGCTGCTGAAGGAAAGCAGCAATGGGGGAGATCTGCTTTGGAAACCAAAGTCTCACCGCGGCAGCTTCCAGCCAGTGAAAGGAAGGTGAGGGCGGTCCCCTTTGTAGCCCCCTTTCTGCCACGTGCCTCCCCGCCTGCCAGCTCCGGTGGGCCCAGCGGACCGCTGCCCTGTAGCTTATTCCCAGCTGAGGTAAAGGCATTTTCTGGCTGACTCAGTTGCATCATCTCCACCCGAGTCCACGGGACCATCCACGTTTCCAGGACGGGCACCTCTTCCCGGGGGCCAGCCGACACCTGCCTGGAGGCAGGAGCTCAGTGCAGATGACCCTGTGAGAACTCACTGGGGAAAACCACACACCTGGAGCAGGGCAGAGCTGTAGGAGCCAGGGGTTAGGGACAGGCTGCAGACAGGATGGAGGTCCACAGGCAAGCATCTCCCTGACACCGACCCCATGAAGACTTACCTTTGGCCCCGGAGGGCCAGGGAGCCCTGGGGGGCCAGGATCCCCTCTGCCTCCTCCAATGGCGTTGCCAGCATCGCCTTTCTCTCCCTGGTGGTGGGGGCGGGAAAGGGAAGGGGCAGTCACACCACTGGCTCTCCCATGCTAGGGGCATGGCGGGCCCCTCGCCTGTTCTCCCCACTCCCGGTCTACAGGGGTGGTGGCAGAGGCCGCCCCTCAGTGCAGGCTGAACACAGGGGGACGCCAAGGGCTCTGGGGGCCCTAGAGCTCTTCAGAATCCAGCCTGGTGGGACCTGGCCGTGGGGTTGGCAAGAGACCCATTGACACCTGGGGCTTGAGCTGCATCTCTCAGTGTGTGCTCCGTGGAACACTGCTCGGGGGGCTGGGAACATGGACCAAAGATCTGTAGGCTAAACAATGTCCAGATGCAGTCGTGTGAAGCTCTGGGTGCCCCTCACCGCACAGGGCTCAGAGCCTCCACAGCCTGGGGTGCATGGACCTCCTGGGGGGCCTGAGACATGCAGCTCTCCCCAGACTGACTGGACCTGGAGTCTTTTTAAGAAATGAAATACGAGGCCAGTGCTATGGTGCAGCGGGTAAAGCTGCAGCCTGCAGTGCCGGCGTCCCATATGGACACAGGTTCAAGTCCTGGCTGCTCCACTTCCTATCCAGCTTCCTGCTAATGCATCTGGGAAACAGTGGAGGATGGCCACTTGGCCCCTGCACCCATCTGGGAGACCTGGAAGAAGCTCCTGGCTTTGGCCTGGCCCAGTGCTGGGTGTTGTGGCCATTTAGGAAATGAACCAGTGAATGGAAGAGTCCCTCTCCCTGTTTCTCCCCCCTTTCTAAGAAAGAAAGAAAGAGAAAGAGAGAGAGAAAGAAGCAATACAGCCATGCCCCCTCACCCACAGGGGACAAGTTTCAAGACCACCAGGGGTTGCCCATAGGAGCATAATCAATGACTTCTCTACACAGATACACTTGTGATAAAGCTTAATTGTAAGTCAGGCCCTGTGAGAGATCAGCAGCAACAACAATAAAATAGGACCACGACAAGTTGCTGCAGTAAAAGCCATGTGAATGTGGTCTCTCTCCTTCCTCACCGCACCCGAGTGGTGTTTTTTCAATTTGACAGAGTTAACAGACAGTGAGAGAGAGAGAGAGACAAAGGTCTTCCTTCCATTGGTTCACCCCCCAAATGGCTGCTACGGGCAGCGCTACGCCAATCCGAAGGCAGGAGCCAGGTTCTTCCTCCTAGTCTCCCGTGCAGGTGCAGGGGCCCAAGCACTTGGGCCATCCTCCACTGCACTCCCAGGTCACAGCAGAGAGCTGGCCTGGAAGAGGAGCAACTGGGACTGGAACCTGGCGCCCATATGGGATGCTGGCGCCACAGCTGGAGGATTAGCCAAGTGAGCCACGGCACCGGCCCCCTGGCCCGAGTAGTGTTTCTGATGTGGACAACCAAAACCACATAAAGTGAAACCGCAGAGCTGGCGGTGGGAGGAGGGTCGGGGGGCTGCAGGTGGGTGGGTGGGGGGTGCTGCAGGGCTGCCTTCTGCGCTGCTGTGAGGAAATCTGCCCACTTCCAGCTTCTAGGTTCTTGGAATTTGGCCTTTTCTTGTTTAGCCAATCAGGGCTTATCCTCTGGCTCCTCCCCCAGCCCCAGCCCCTCTCTGGGAGAGGCCAGAGCAGCTCAGGGGCCCAAGACTGTACAGGGCTGGCCTGGGACGTGGGGAGGAGGGACCCACCACCCAGGGCTCTGCCATACTCACCTTCTGTCCCAGGAGCCCAGGGGGGCCTGCAGCCCCCTTCTCACCCTGTGGGGGAGAGGTAGACAGTGCAGGTTAGGAACCGGTTCTCAGGGTGCCTGGGCAGGCCCAGCCTCCTGGGCCCAGGGCCTTGGCCTTCTTCACTGCGCTTCCCTGCCCCCACCCGGGGCTGCACTTCCTCCTGAACCCCCAGGGAGGGCAGCTCCATCCCAGGCACCTGTACCACTCTCTCCCTGTCCCCAGGGGCAACACCGGGCAGCAGTGCCCCCTCCCTCATGCTCTTGGTCCCATTCTCACCATCCAGAGACCCCCACTTTTCTGCTTACTCCCCTCTGCCTCTGGGGGAGACCAAGGCCACCCCACCAGAGCTTTTCCCTGGGAGGAGGATCCTGAGGAGCCGGCCTCCTGCTGGCTTGCACAGTGTCTCCCCAGCCCTCCTGGTGACAGCCTGAAGTCCTAGCCCCAGCCCTAGGACGAGACTTCTCCGGGGCCAGGGTCACTGCAGGTGCAGTTAGGGAAGCTGAGGTCACCCAGACAGGGTGGGGCTGCAGGTCCCTAATCTGTTGTTGGGGATTGTGCTCAGGGGGAGGCCGTGCAAAGGTAGAGGTGGAGATCGGGGTGTTGCTTCCCCAAGGCTGGCCCACCAAGGTCACCAGCAACTTCCACGGGCAAGGGCAGAGCGTCCCACAGCCCTCGGGAGGAGCTCCCTGCCGAAGCCTTGCGCTGGCCTTCCAGCCTCCAGTCGGTTCCTTGCTAGACAGTCAATTCCTGTTTCTCAAGCCCCCAGCCCGAGCAGGCTAACCCGCCTCCCCCAGCAGGGGCTCCCACCACCAGCCGTCCCTGTAACAGTAACTACCACGCCCCTCAGCGACACCAGAACCCAGCCTCCTTCCACAAAGGAAGCCTGGGACTGGTGACGGCCCCTCGCTGGGCAGCGGCAGAGCTGGCCCAGCGCCCGGGGCTCCGCCATCCCTGTGCACGGCACCCAGGCCCCCCTTGCAATCATGCAGAGTTGGAAGAAGATGCGGCATCCAGGACAGGTTCTGAGAAAGGCAGCAGCGGGCAGGCTGGTCGTGGGGGGAGCAGAGCGAGTGTCCAGGTGGCGGCGGTGGCTTCTGAGACCTCACTCTGTGTGTGCTCAGGTGCTGATCGACCGTCATTCCGTCACAGGTCACAGTGGCCTGGAGGCTAGTAGGCCACAGCCAGGGTGCTGGCTCGCAGCGGGAGACGGAGAGGACGTGGCAGAGAGAGAGGAAGCCGCCGCCTTTCCGTACGAGGCCATTGATCTCAGCGGCCTGGAGCTCACCGTGGCGACCTCGTTCAGCCATCAGCATTAGCTCCGCGGGCAGCCGCCCGGCACACAGCGGCGCTCATGGGGCACACGCACCATGGCAGCCCCTTAAGGTTATAACGGAGCTGGACAGGTCCTCTCCCCCAGTGACGTGGCCCTAACGTCACAGCGCAAGGCGTCACCCACGTGTCTGCCGTGAAGCACACATCAACAAACCTCCAGTGACGCTGCCCGTCACTTAAAAGTGTGGCCCACACAATCACGTGTGGTCCACGGCGCTTGAAACAATGGTGGCCACAATGTCACTTGCCAGTGATTGGTGGTGGCTCCTGGGACATCTCCTGTTTACAGTCTCCGCCTGCCTCCAGCGGCCACATCGAGTGATTGACAGACGCCATGCTTGTGTGTGTGACGCGTGCACGACCATGAAACTGCCCGAAGAGGCGTTTCTCAGAACGTGTCCCCTGTCATGGGATGCACGCCTGCCCGGCGGCACTGGGGACTGGGGCTCCAACATGCGCATGAAGCGGGGACCCAGCTCAGTCCGCAGCAGGCGTTAGTATCAGGTCAGCAGGTGTTAGTATCAGGTCAGCAGACATCCCAGGCTCCCCGCACCCAGAAGCCGTGGTTCCCCGCGTGATTAAGTGATCTGTGGCCACTGTCTGAGCAGCTGATTGCCAGCTGCAGCCACGGAAGACGCCACACCAGGTCTCAGGGTGTCACCTGCTTGCCACTTGCCCTTGGGTAAAGCAGAAGGCGGCCAAGGGAGAGAAAAGAGGGCCCGGGAGGGCCCCGGCGGGGAGGGAGGTGAGGCCCGAGGCGGCCTCTGCTGCCCTGCCTTCGTGTGAGCGGCTCCTGGATGTGCCTTACAAGCCTGGGCATCCCGAGCCCCAGGCCGGGCGTCGAGGACGAGGATGCCAGCCTCGCCCTGCAGGGTCCTGTGGGAGCGGCGGAGGGAGGCAGCTCCCTCCTGCAGGGCTCCGTGCTGTACCCAGCGCCTTCTGGAGGGGGCACGCTCCCCCCCGGAGCGTGGGCTTCGGAAGCGTTGCCCGGCCAACCTGCACTCCCCTCTGCCTGGGACACACGCACCCACAGCACACAGCAGGCCACACCGCAGCTGCAAGCGGGGCTGGGAGCAGGCGAGGCCAGGGTGAGGGACACACACACACATACACGGTATCCTACCCTCTGCCCCCTCGTTCCCAGCAAACCTGGGGGCCCCGGCTTCCCTGCTGCTCCTGGGTCCCCCTTTGAGGGAAGAAGAGAGAGTCAGTGGTGAGAGGAAGGGGTGGGGGCAGAGGTGGGCGGCAACGACCACGGAATGCGTGTCCTCTGGTCCAGAGAAGGTGTGAACCAAGAACGGGAAGGCTCGTGGCAGAGGCCCAGGTCATGCCTTCCACCCCGCATTTCTCCCACTCCTCTGACCACGCCTCTAACTGTCTGTGATGGGGGCGGGGTGGGGAGAGCCCTGCCGGTACACAGGGGCCAACAGCCGCTGCCTGCCATGGCCGGCTGGCAGGTGCACAGGCCAGGAGCCAGAGGAGCGGGCGGCATTTGCAGCGAGCTCCCGACAAGCCAGCCCCTGTCCGCTCAGCAGGGCCCCAGGCCAGTCTCATGGGGACCAAGAGCATAACAGCAGCCGCCCCTCCCACCCCGCCCCACCTCGCTCTGCTCCACGCAGCCTGCAGCAGTACCTTGGCTCCTGGGCTCCCCGGCTCACCCTGCGTGGAGAGGGAGAGACAGAATGAGCAAAGCACCAAGTATGCGTATGGGCGGAAGCATCTGGCCGGGCTGCCTGCCTCCCCCACACCTGGGGCAGGTGTGGGGGGCGGCCCCCCAGGAGGAGTGTGAGGAAGGCTGGGGCCTGTCTGGCCTGGACACTGAGCTCCTGTCCTCCCAGTGCATCTGCCTGTCAATCAGCTCAGAGGGGGAAGCTCAGAGCGGCTGAATTCTAAAATGAAAAGCAAGGGCTGGGGTCCCCCGGCCCGGACAGGCTGGCAAGCCCTGGGCTGGGGCGGGATGGTGTGTGGCCGGCAGGGGGCCAGCGCGGCTCCCACTGAGGGCTGTGCGTGGGCAGCAAGGCTGCTTGGGAAGGGACTTGGCATCACAGCTGCCCCTCGTGCTGCAGTCACCCCACAGAGCTGCCCCCGCCCCGAGGGACGTGGCTACACTGACCTTCATCCCAGCCACGGCGATGCCCGGAGCTCCCTGGCAGAGAGAGAAGAGCGAAGAGCGTGAAGGCTTCCTGCAGCAGAGGCAGCAGGGAGGGGCGGCCAGGGAGGGGGGCTGCCCACAGCTGCCTGCTGCCCGCCCCCTCCCTCACCAGGATGTGGGCTCTAGTGGGGCCCCGGGGGAGGGGGCGGTGTGTCCTGCAGAGCAGGCTCCATGCAGCCCACCCTGCTCCACCCCCTAGGCTGCCCGCCCACCTGCTCAGCTCCCAGGCTCTGCGGGGAGGCACCATGGGGACCCTGGGCTGCTGGATGGCGCTGGGTGGGGGTCCCTAACGGGCAAGGGGTGAACATAATCGCCTGAGACCACCTCCTTGAAGGTCAGTCTGTTTCCAAAGTACCACTTAGTAAATTCCAAGTGCAGGTGATCTTGGGGGGCCCCCTCCCCTCTTGGTTCTCAGGACCACAGCCTCACTGAGGACCACCGAGGCTACCATGGCAGCAGGGCACTGGCGAGAGACCCCTGGGAGGGCAGCAGGGGCAGGGGGAGAGGGCTGCAGAAAGGAGGAAGAGGGCAGGGTGCCGGGGGAGGGTCCCGGTGCTGCCTGGGACACAGGGAGGGAGGTACCTTGGCTCCATGCTTGCCCGGCATCCCTGGCATGCCCCGTTCTCCCTGGAGGAGGAAACGAGAGATGATGAGGAGAGGCGCATACTTGGCCCTGTGGCCGCCGGCCGCCCGTGATGAGCTCCGAGCCCCTGCGGTGGCTGGCAGCTGTGTGGGCCTGCAGGAGGGCCTGAGTCACAGATCACAGGGCAGGTTCTTGGGCCGGGGAGGGGAGAGGGGGAGAGAGGGAGAGGGGGGAGAAGAGAGTCCAGTGAGGGAAGTGACTACTCAAGATCCATCGTCACTCAGTTGCTGGACTGGGCCTGGAAGTTGGTGCTGTGGATGGCTGTGGGCAGGAGTGAGTGCTCACCTATTGTATACCTCCTGCATTCCTGCTACACACCTACTGTATGCCTTCTGCTCACCTCCTGCACGCCTATTTCTCACCTACTGCATTCCTGCTGTGCACCTGTCCTCTTGGCCCTGCCTGGAGGTTCTTGGCCTTCAGCAGGCTTCTTAGGACGCCACCTGCTCTCCCCTTCCCACTCCTCCTTTTCTTCCCAAGTGCCCAGGTCTAACCCTTCCCAAGGACATGGGGGCCTTGGCCGTGTGCAGCCCCTACTCAATTGCCCATCTTCCCAGCCCAGGGGAGATGTGAGATCTGGAAGAGACACACATAAGGGGAAGGGCTTAGGGCTGACAGCCAGTGACAAACGGGGGGGGGGGGGCAGGAGTGGGCGGGCCAGACTATAACCTGCCGTGTGTGTCGCGGCCGAAGGAGGGCGGCTGACACACGTGGAGCCTCTGCACCAATGTCCAGCCTGGCTCAGGCTGCTGTCCAGCAGCAGGCGAGAGCTGCCAGCAGCGCCTGAGGGCTGTGGTGCACAGGTGCACGGGTGGAAGGCAGAGCTGTTCTGCCTGGCCCCCACCTCCCCAATCTTCTACTCCCCGCTTCTCGCCATCCAAGGCTAGAACGACTTCCTCCAGGCTGGCTCCAAGCAAGCTTCCCAGTGCCCGGGCTGGGTAGCGAGCCCTGTGATTGCAGAACACCCGCTGCCCCATGCCGGGCAGGGCCTCTCTGCCCAGTTTCCTCCCCAGCCTCATCGGACACCCTGCTGCGCATCAACTATTATCTGTGGCTCTGAAAAACACCCACTTCCCCGACCCCACGTTATTCTGCAGTTTTCCAAGTCCAGCCGAACACCGTCCCCTCGGAAGCCTTTTGCTCTTCCCACATTAGCTGGAGCCGCTCCCCAGGGTGGCAGCGGCCACCAGGCATCTGTGATCCGCACGCATGGGTTCAGCTCCGTCTGCAACGGCTTCACTGTCACCCTCTTTGGGCCAAGTTTCTGAATTCGGCAGAAGGCCAAGAATCTGTAGCTCCAAGTGCCAGAGCCCTCCCTCGCTCTGACCCCCCCTGTGACTGTCCCTGAGCCACAGACGGGGGTGGCACAGCTGGACTCAGGAGGTACACACATCAGGCGAGCCAGCGCCCCAGGTCTGCCCCCACCATGGAGCTCCCATTGTGGGAAAGAGAGGAGTGGCCCAGCCCGGAGTCCAGAGCCTCCGACCTCCCCTCCTCCCTCGCCACCAACCCCTCCAAGACAGCTATGGGTGCTACTCCTGTCTCACAGCTAAGTGGACTGTGGCTCAGAGAGGCCAGGGGCATCGCCACGTGGTACAGAGTGGGCTTTGAGCACTGGTGTGTTGTCTGCTAAATCCCTGGCGTCCGTTTCTCTCCATCACCCTCAACGCAAGAGGCATGGGTGTTCATCCTCTCCCATCAGACAGCGTCTCAAAGCAGGCAAAGCCCCCTGTGCTGGGGGCCCTCAGGTGTGTGGCCCACAGGGCTGGGGTGGGGGTTGCGGGGGTCAGTGTGCTGGGCCTTCAGCCAACCACACCTAGATCAATTGCATGGCGCAGCCCTGCCCACACACAGTCCTGCATGTGGCCGGCAGAGGGCGCTGCAGGACTGCATCTGAAGTCTGACCACAGCAGCACTGTGCTCCTAAAGCCCCTGCTGGGGTTGGGGGCTCCAGGGGAAGGCCCTGTCACTCTACTCCGGGACCAAGGTTCCCAGTGGACATGCCAACCACCCCTCACAAGCCAACTCAGCTCAGGGGCCTCCAGACAGGCTCCCTTCCTGGGGGATGCAGCTTTGGGGTACCTGACAGTTCAGGGGCCTCGTGTTTATCCTCCTCCTCTCTCTGCCTTTTTTTCCACATTCCCCCATGCCCCTGCCCTCCTCTACCTGCCTCTGCCCACCTCCATGAGGGGAGCTGGGCCGTGTGACCACTGATAAGCCATGTCCTTTGCTGTGCTGACTACTTATTTGCAAAGTTAGGGTAGGCAAGATACCTGTTCCCGTATCTTTTTCAACAGCCCCAGCACTGTCGTTGCTCCTTGCAAGGCCCTTAGGAAGAGAGGCCAAGGTGACAGGTGACAGCTCCAGAGAAGGGCTCTGTGGAGGCGGGAGCCTCGGCCACAGGAGGGAATCTCAGTGGGCCTTGCTCCACTCCCCCACACACCACCACCAGAAGCAACACAAGGCAACACAGAGAGGGTTATCTGTCCCCAGCCTCCTAAGCGACTACAGAGCAGCCCCAGGGAGCCACAGTCTGCAGGCTAATTGGAGCCGTCTGCAGCCCGGCCGAACCTGGGAACCGGGCAGGGAGGCCGCCTCCTGTTCGGGTGGCTGACCTCCGCCCCGCCGCTCCCCTCTGGGTCAGGTCGCTTAATTCCACCAGTGACCCCGCCCCCCTCCATCCCAGGAAGCAGAGCTCCCGGCCGCCCCACTGTGCAGCTCACTCCACTCTCATTAGGCTCACTCCTCTGAGGCTCTTCTCCGGGGCTTGCCCCGCCTGACCTCCCAGCGGGGGACCGGAGCTTCTCCCAAACCAGCTAGCATGGGGCAGGTGGGAGAGGCCCAGGGTCACCGCCAAGGGCTCGTGGCCCACGGTGCCGAGGGCACATTTGTGGGGGCTGGAGGTGGCGCCTCTGTGCACAGAGCTGCCCCTGGGACAGCGCCTTCTTCATTAACCCCTCTCCTGTTTCAAACGCCTCCCTTAGCAAGCGGGCTCCATGTAGCTGCACTCACTGCTGGCTTTAACTCGCCTCCGCCTCTGCCTTCTCCTACCCAGGGGGGCTGTCAGCACCCTGATCTGGGCCATCCTGGGACGGGGGAGGAGTGTGATGGCCGGGGGACTGGCTCTTTAGCCTCAGTGCCAGGACCCGCTGTAGGATGCATGGAAGCCTATGAGTTGGCCCCTCAGCCCACCCCCACCAGCGGGGCCCACTCCACAATCAATAGCTCCTCTATTCCTGCTCGGCTTGCGGGGGCTCGGGGGGAGGACCCATCTCTTACAGGCATGACGGACGACGGGACGGATGGAAGGAGCTTTGGGAGCACAAGCCGGCGGTGCTCCCGTCTCGCCGGAATGGCCTCTTAATTGGTGATTGACTGTTGGCTGAACAAGCTGGACAGGCACTTGGCAAGAAGACACAGTCTGGACGGAGGTGGGGCCTCAAGGTCAGCTCCCCAGCCACGCGGAGGTCAGGCCCGGGAGATGGAGTGCCCGACCCCTGACGTGAAGCCGGCTTCAGTCTGCGTGGGGAATGGGGAGCCCCTGGCCAGGGCGGCTCTGTGCAGACTCTTTGTTCTCTGGGGGGGGAGGAGGAGTGGGGGCAGCGGGGAGAGCCAAGGGGGAAGCACACAGCTCAGCCCCGGGCCACAGCCCCATGCTGGCTGCAGTGGCCAGGTGAGCAGGGCTGCTGCTGTCCTAACCCCGCTGCGTTCCCAGGCCTCTTCCAGGAAAAGGGCAGCTGGGATCCTGCTTCCCTGCCCCAGGCAGTCGGCAGAGCATGGAGGCCCGGAAGCATGGAAATCCCAGGGCTCCGGCAATTAGGCCGGCAGGAAGTGAGCCAGGGAATGCCCGGGGTCGCCGCCCCGCTCAAGGCCAGGCTTTGGAAGGGCGGCTGGCTTGTAATCTCCATTTGAGATCGGTTGATTTTGTAGTTAGTTCCAAAGGGAAAAGTCAGCTCTAATTAATCTGCGGGTTTTGAGCGCAAAACAAACAGGGCCCAGCGGGCCCAGGGTGGGGCGGAGGCCTCAGACCGGGGCTCAATCTTCTGATCTGCTTTAGTTTACATGGTCTGGGTGTCCCCGCGGGGATTTCATGGCTCCGAAGGGAAAAGGCTGTCCCCACGTGGGGCTGAGTGACTCCGGGCTCTGGGGACAGGAGGATGGACAGTCCTGGGAGCATCCCGATCCCCAGGAGAGGTGTGAGGCGACGCCAGTCCCAGCGGGCAAAGCACGCCACTTCCTTAGCAGCTCAGCTAAAATGGGGCACCCAGCGCCGTGTTCCCTGCCACGGGTCCGTCCCTGGCGGCCAGAAGGCAGCAGTGAGGTCGTTTACCACAGAAAGACCCACATTCGCCACTTCCCCACTGTGGACCTTGGGAGAAACAGTCTCCGTGGGCCTCAGTTGGCTGACCTGTAAACTGGGTACGAGAGTGAAAGCTGCCTCCCAGAGCCCAGAGCAGGGTTCAGCACTGCAGTGCGTGTTAAGTGTGTGTCCCCAGCCCGACACTTGAAGAGGCTCAGCATGGCATGGTTCTACAGAGGCGTGTCCATCCCCCGCACGGCCCTGCAGGTCAGAATCCTCACGCCCTTTGCCAGAACGAGGGGCACCCCGAGGCCTCCAGGAGCTGTAGCTGCAGTTACCAGAGCTGTAGCCAGAGTCTCTCCCCTCCCTCCTCCTCTGGTCTGAACACCGTGAGCAGGAGACCCTGCAAACGCTGAGGCTTAACACCCACACCCCTGCCCCATGCACTTAGCGATAAGCTCTGGCCAGCATTTGCGATCCACAGTCTGCCTGACAAACATTGAAGGCACTGGGAGCTCCTGAAAGCGAGCCAAGGTTGTAATGTTTTAAACACACTTTGTGTCTCGTGGCAGAGTTAAAGTGGATCGGGGTCACAAGTGTGGATCAGAGACGTACTGCTCTGAGCGTGCTCTCCAGGAGCTGGGGGGGGGGGGGAGGAGCGAGGTGGACCTCGCTGGCCCAGGAGGGGCTGCCAGGAACGGGTGATTAGCCCTTCACTGGCGGGGAGCCGTCTCTGTGGGGAGCCCAGTTCACTGGCTCAGACACGCCTTCCTGAGTGTAGGTGAGTGACAGTGACGCTCAGGTGGAGGCCACGCCCCCTACCACATCCAGGCCACCAGGGGCTGGCACTCACAGCACCCTCTCCTCCCTAGGGGAGAGGGCTGATCCTCTTCCCAGCATCTGGGCCCAAGGCACCCTTTAGGGTGATGCTTCCTCCGCAAGCCTTACTCCAAGCAGGGAGTGGTGAAGGAGAGAGAGAGAGAGACAGACAGACAGACAGACACAGACAGGGCTGAAGAGCAAAGGAAGGGAGCTTGGGGGACCAGCTCTCCACACCCAGAGAAGCCACAGGGAGAGGCTGGCGGCTGGGTCTGGACTCCCAGGACCTGGCTCTAGCTCCAGCCTGGTGGTTCCCCAGCTGTGCAGCCTTGGGCAACGTGTGAGCCTCTCTGAGCTCTTCCTCTGGCTGCTGAGCCTTGGTTAGGGCCAAGTGCAGCAGGGGGTTAATCCAGAGATGTGAAGCATCATTGCACTTGGCTTCAAAGACAGGAATTCCTTTCAGCTCAGCACTCCGTGGGTCGATGGGCTGTGGTAGTGGGTCAGGCACTGTGGCCTCCCAAGGAGGGGCCCCCAGTCCCGGAAGCACTCCCCAGTGCTTGTTCCCTGGCCGCTGGCAGATGAGGCGGCATCGGTGAGCCAGGGACAGCCACAGAGAGGCTGGGACAGATCAGGGTCCTGAGGCCACCTGTGGGCCAGCTGGCTTAGCCCGGCGGCGGCCTCAGCCCTGGCCACTGAAAAGACCATTGGGGGGAGGCGTGGAGGCCGCAGGAGCCTTCCAGAGACTCAGAGAAGCAGGAGGGGGGAGCTCTGGCCCAGCTGAGAAGAGTGGGGGGGGGGTGAGGGCCGGGCAGGAAGGCAAGGGGCTTCCCCATTGCTTGTGCACCCAGACAGCAGCAATGCTTAGACAGCCCCGCACATGGGTGAGAAAAGCCTCGGACAAAGGCGGGGGAAGCCTGGGGCTTGTTCCAAAGCTGGGCCTGCCCTACTCCAGGGGCCGTGGAGGAAGCCACAGCATCCCTGAGCTGGGAGGTGGCTCTGAGCACACCCCAGAGCGTGGCAGGGCACGGACGCGCCCGCCCTCCCAGGCCCCGGCTCTCCCTTCGCTTGCTCTGCCCCTAGCTGTACACAGAGGTAGGCCCCTCTTCCCAGCTACAGCAAGTGACCTGTCCACGTGACACAAGTCCAGCAGCGCTGGGGGACGCTTCTGCTCGCAGTGGGATGGGGACGACACGCTGGCCGCACCATGCCCCTGGCGTCGCGACACCCCAGCCCAGAGCCACTGGCCTCCCAGCTCTGCATTCCAGTTCACAGCACAGCAGCCGCCCGTCACGCCACAATGCCAGCCGCGGGCCCGGCTGTGACCCCAGGCCCCCTCTGCCAGCCCGCAGCCTCTGCCCAGGGCTCCCCAGCTAATGGGAAAACCAGCCCCGGGCGGCGGCGGGCCGTAAATTCTATGAGCCGTTGAGCACATGGAGGCGACTGTCACTCCCACTTCCTGACACAAGGCATCGTCTCGGTTTATGCAGAACTAATTAAAGGCCTCTCAGGTCTTACCGGGTTGCCCACCAAGCACCCATAAAACAACGTGGCGACGGCAGCCGTCGGCTTGCGGCGTGCATGGAACGTGAGGCTCTGGACGGACGCTTCTGTTCCCGGCATTCCTGCCGCTCCAGGCGCCTCCCCCTGCCTTGTGTCTTCTCCTGAAGGCTGCAGTTTTCCCAGCCAGGGCTGGTGGGCAGGGCTGGGCACAGCAGGTCCCCGGGAAAGGCCCAGAGCTGGACTTCAAGCCCTGCTCTGCCACTTAAAAGCCACGAGAATTGGGCAAGGCTCTGTCTCCTCTGTCGGTAAACAGAACAGTGCTGACGGCCTCGCGGTGGTGGGTTTAGGGTTAGAAACCATGCCTGGCACAAGGAAGTGTCCAGTGAGCACTGACCACTCCTGGCATCATCACCATGTTATTACAGCTAATGTTAGGACCATGCCTAAAACACTAAGACCTCAAATCCACTGGTCCCAGGACCACTCGGATGGGTGCAATGTAGCCACAAACGTTTGCTACTCCAGAGACCAAGCAGTGGCGACCGAGTCCCCGCCCACCCTGATGCACGAGACTTGACCACGTGACTTGCTCCAGTCATTACAGCATTAGGACACATGAGGCAAGCAGGTGCCACGGCTGCCCTGAGCCCGCCCACGGTAAGGAAGCCCTCCTAGCTGGAGGATGAGGGCCCCGCGCAGCACGGAGGCCTCTGGCCCCAGCCAGCAGCAGCACCACAGCTGTGAGGGAGGGGCCCTGGCCCTTCTGGGTGCCTCTAGCCACCATCTCATAGACCACTGCGCGAGTGAGCCCTGGGGAGACTCCCACACTGCCAATGCACGGGACCAGGAAAAACACGTCACCACGCTCAGCCAGGAGGTGTGGGGTGGCATGTTACATGCCAATCAACAGCAGATACACCTGCCACACACCAGAGTGGAGCCCACAGGCTGTACCTCCCAAGCCAGATCTCTCTCTCCACCTCCTGTGCTCGCATTGCACCCCAGCACGCTGAAGTCAGCACAGCCGACCATCCCAGCACTGTTTGCACAGGAATTCTCTGGCTGGCTGGCGTGGGGGCTGAATGAGAGCAGGCTGGGCCCCCTCATGGCCCCTGCGAGCTTAGCATGGAGTTCTGCCTGGGCTGGACCCCAGGGATCCAGCTCCCATCTATCAGGGTCTCAGGGAACCAAAGACAACCTGGACGACATGGACATGGTCACTCTGGTTGGCAGGAGACCCCTCCTGGGTGAGGTCGCTGCCTGAGGCCCTGCCCTCTCTGTCCCTCCTTCTCACCCAAGTGAAGACAGACGCTGAGTCCTAGTCAGCCAACTTCACAAACACCGCAAGACTCACACTCAGTGTACGTGTGCACGGTGCACAGCCAAGTCCCGACCCTGGGCGCACTGTGGGGACCCCCCTTGGGCGAGCAGTAGGGGTGGTGATGGGGTCTTTCTCCCCTGGCTTACCTTCCGGCCATGGTAGCCCTGGATCCCTGGGTCTCCCTGGGGAACAGAGAGAAGCGGTTCAGTTTTCCCAACGCCAAACTGTGGTTCTTGGTGTCTCCCACGTCTCTCTTCCTCCCAACCCTTCCACACCCACCCCCCAGATCTCTGCCTCAAAGAGCCACCCTCGGCTTCCTCTGAAGCCATCAGACATGGTTCTGCTCTACAGAATGGGCTCTGCTTTGTGCAGGACCAGCAGGAGGTGCTCCAGGGACCTACGGGCCAGTTTTTGTTCTACTGCGACTCAGTGGAACCTGGGCAGTGTCTTTCCCCAGAGCTCTCAGCTCCCATGTGAATAAAATGGTTGGGCAGGATCAGGGCTTTGCACCTGCTCACCCCAGAGCTCTGGGATCCCAACTGCACAGGCAGATCCCATGCCATGCCGTGGACCTGTGGACAAGGCTCCCCGAGAGACTGCATGAGCCAGGAGGCCTCTTCCAGTCCTGACACCTTATGGCACACATTTTTACTGGGGGGTTGTGGCTGGGCCCCGAGTTTCCAGCCAGACTCTAAGCTCCTTGGAGAGCAGGCTCTGCTTTCTGCACCAGCTGTGGCACTCGCCAGGTGGGCTGGGGCACACAAGAGGGACAATTCCTGTTGGAAGCAAAGCCACTCCCAAGAGGAGCATGGTGTCTGGGGGGTGAGCCAAGCTCGGGCCACTTCTCACCAAGGTGGCCCTCAGCTCCTTTCCAACGCATCGCCCAGGAAGGCACTCACCTTCGGTCCCGGAGGCCCAGGTAAGCCCTGTGGAAGCAAGGAGAGGGTGAGTGGAGACGGTTTCTCCTGGTAACTGGCTGGGGTTAGCCAGGAGTAGCCCCCACATAACCATGAGAGGGTATTTGAAATGTCCATGGAAAAGGCACACTGAGAAAAAGCTATGCATGGATTTCAAACTTTTTTGGGGGCAGCAAAATAAACTTTTTAAATTTTGTCTTGCCAAGAACTCTGACATCCCCTCTTGCCGTGAGAGACTGGCACTGGTGGGTCCCAGGAGGGTATCTGAAACCTGCAGAGGGTACACAGGGACAGTGGGCTCGAGCCCCTCTTTGGAGCCGTGTGGGCGCCATGGGCAGCTCTGCTGGGCTTGCCCACTGGAAAGTAGGTCAGTGGCATCAAGCTAAATTGATGGTGTGGTTGGTGCAGATTCCCACCCGCCCACCTCCTAATTGGGTCCCCTCCCGACCTGGCCCAGCACAGCCTGGACTGGGTCCTTGGACGAGCCACTGTCTCCCCCTGCCCGGGGGAGGGGGACGGCTGGCTGCACCACCGACTTGGGCTTGAGTCTGGACAGCACACACGGCTGCGGAAAACCACCCTGCCTATTCCCGCTGTCTGCGCTTTTCTTCTCTGCTGCTCCCTTATGAACAACCTCACAGAGAAAGCCACCCGGCGTGGGGTCCGTGAGCGAGGGCCCCAGGTGCTGGGTGCGAGGGCAGCATCGGCAAGGAAGTGGATTTTGAGCACTCTTGGTATCCTTGGCTTGGTTGGGTTCACTTTTCTGAATTTCACACCCTTTCAGGTTTTCTATCTTCCCATCTGAAAACTGAATCGAGCAACACCAACCTCCCTCTCTGGGGTTCTGGGGAAACATGATGGAAACTTTAAAATATGTTCGGGGTGGGGATGGGGCAAGCTGAACAGGAGAGCCAGCTCCCAGCAGCCCCGGCTCTCACAGCACTGCACCAGCCTTTCCTGACCAACTGGGCGCCGTGGGCAGCCACAGATGCTGCCCAGCCCAGACAGCCCAACACCAGCAGCTGGGGCAGCCCAGGGGCCTGGCGGCGTACCCAGGGGTCGTCAATGTGGCCCAGCCTGAGAGGGCTGTCAGGCACACCCAGGCCCCAGGATGCCACCTGCAGGGATCTGTGTCGGGGAACCCTCAGGGGCAAGCCGCATCTCTACGCCAGACGTAGCTGGTGGGAGGAGCTCGCACTTGAGTACAAACAGCTCTAGATCCCCTCTCTCATAGGGGCATCATAGGGAGGCTCTTTCCTGATGCAGCAAAGAGCTGGGTTTATGACCCTGAGCGAAGAGCTCAGGACACAAACTGCCGGATGGCTCAGAACTACCAACCTGGAGCAGGCTTAGGAGCAGATAGGACCAGGGAGAAGGGGAGCTCTCTGCACGTGGTGGGGAGGGGACAGGGACACACGGATGGACGACACAGGGAGGACAGGGTGCTTGCTTTGTTTTACCACCTGGGAGGGAAACAGCAATTGCAAGGCAGGCAGACCTGGTGTCGAACCCCTGTCCCTCTGGGTCACCCCTCCCTAGTCTGCCCTGTGGGTGCAGGATCCACTCTCTCCAAGGAAGCCCAGGGGCTCTGCTGAGCTTGTCAGGTGGAGAGACCGCAGGGGCCCAGCCAGGCCTCCTGGATGGAGTTCGACGGACCTGGAGCCAGGCAGGCCTCATGTAGGGCCCCGAGCACCCAGCCCAGCAAGGGTGTGGGGGAGGTGTTGGGCTGGCCCAGCAGCGCAACCCTGCACATCCCCTGAAAGCCATGTTTGTCCAGGCTGTGGATGAGGGACACCCCCTTGCACCTTCAGCACCTACTGCCTCTGACGCGGTGCCACTGGCTTCCTCAGTGCCAGGGTAAGGGGCAGCCTGCTCACTGCTGAGGCTGGGAATGGGGTAGCCCATGGATGGATGGCTCCTCCCTGGAAGGTGAGGACTTGGCCATGGCCCCACCACGTGTGGTTCAGAGCAACTGGCAGGTGTGCGGGGACGGGCAGTTCCCTGAATGGGCCGCCTGCCGCCAGCAGCCTTGCCAAGGTATTTGTCATTTGGTGGGGACCCACGTTCCCATTGGTTATTCAAGCTTTGGAAGCTTCCAGAAACTTCTGGGGACAAACCTTGCAGGAGAGAGGGAAGGAGATACTTACAGGTGGCCCCATGGGCCCTGGCAGTCCTGGATGCCCCAGAGGTCCACTTGGTCCGGGGGGGCCCGGTGGCCCAGGTGGGCCCTGGATGCCGGCCTGGCCCTGCTCACCCTGAGGTTCATGGAGACAAATGTTAGAGAAGAACTGGAGCTGCAGACTGGTTCCCAGCCCAGTGCCATGCACCCAGTGAAGGGCCTGCCGTGGGCTCTGCTGGGAAGGCAGCAGTGACAGTGGACAGAGGTTGGGGAGTGTTGCCGGTGATGTGCAGGGGGCGGTGACCGCATGCAGAGGTTGGTGGCAGTGAGAAGATGGCCAAGACACCAGGCTCCCAGGAGGCAGGGCTTCCGGAGAGGACCTGCTCTGCAGAGCCAGAGGCTGTGGGGGGAGAGAGGTGAGCCCAGCCTGCCCAGAGGTCTGCTCCTAGCCTGGCCAGATGGCCAGCGTCTAGCCCAGGGGGTCAGCAGCCTGGGCCTGCATCTGTTATCCTTGCACCACATGGCGAGTCTCAGCACTTCTCTGAGCCCAGCCTCTGGGTCACTGGGCGGGAGCAGAGCCTGCTCACTTCCTGTTCCAGTTTTCTGCTGTCTTTGGTTGTCTGGCCCAGAGGATCAAGCGTGATCCTTCCGTCAAAGGCCACGGGCCTTGGTGCAGCCATACTGCAGCTGAGCGGGAGACTGCATGTAACACATGTGGATCGGTGGCTTCTGATGCAAACCTGGGGCCTTGGCAGAGCTGGGCCCACATTTCTGCGTCCAGGGGTAGCCGCCCCTTTGAAAGGGCCCGAGTCCTCCACGCCTTTCTTACACACAGCCTGCACCTGTCACTTCGTAATGTGCCTGGCCTTGGAGGGCAGCTGTGTGCAGCCCCAGGCTTGGTGGAGAGAGCAGCGTAGCTGCTGGGTGCTTTGTGTCCGTATGGGTTGACTGCTCCTGTCCCATGCCACTGTCTCCGTCAGCTCTGAGCCCAGCCTCACTGCCCCCTGTGCCTGTCCCCAGGCTGTGCCCCCAAGGAGGCTTGAGTGCCACTGTGTTCTCACGGGAGCAGGAGGCAGGGGCCTGGTCTGGGAGACCACGATCTTGCCAGAATGGTGCCGCTAGGGACCATCTGGGCTCAGCTCCTGCAGGGAGGGGCCCACTGGCTCTTAAAGAGAACGGCAGCCCCAGTCTAGAGGTGGCAGGGCACACAGGCACCCCTCCCTGGGCCTCCCTCTTCCCCGTGAGGGAGCCAGCTGAGGCGGCTTGCCCTGCGCTCTCTGGGTGTCACAGGAGTGCACACGCTGGGAGGAGACAGGTAGGATTTTAGCAACACCTGCCTGTACCTTCTCACGGTTGCAACACCCCAGGGCAGATGGCACCCCAAGGCGTCACCTGGACCTGCCACCCCCTTGGAGAAGCCGGCTGAGGGAGATAGGCACAGAAATTGCTTTGGTGCCAGCCCTGCCTCCAGGCCACACCAGCGTCTTATGGAATATGGATGGGTCTCTTGGTGTCTCTCCTGAGCCAAGGAAGGACTAACGAACCCTCAGGCTCCAAGAGGCTTCAGAGTCTCCCCGGGGTGTCCATGGTTTTGAAGGACACCTGTCAAGACCAGGAACAAGCACCCTGAAGTCCCTTCTGACCGGGCCTAGAATGTTCACAAGTTCCATTTTACAGAAGAGAAAAGTGAGGCTCAGAGAAGTTGAGCTCCCTGCCGGGCCACACAGAGAATTCAGCGTGGAGCTCAGAGCTCGAGACTGTATTCCTGGTTCTTCCAGACGAGCCCCCACCCACCCGGGCCCCCTGCCCAGCTTTCTGCACTTTGGAAATGACCTCCAACAGCCATCTGCTAAGCACATCATATTTCATAGAAAGTTTCCTCTTTCAACTCATCCAAGACCCTGTGTTCGTGCGTCTTGCAGAGCCTGTAAAATCAATACTGGGTTTATTGATAGGAAATGGATAAGCCATTTTATGTCCCCTGATGGCTGCCAGCACAAAACCCTCATTCTCCAGGCAGGATCTGCAGCAGGCAGAGCAGGGGCCCTGATCTCCTACTAGTCAGGACAGCAGGTGAGGGCAGCACACAGAGCTCTGGCTAGACCCCCCCCCCACCCCGCCCAGCTCCTGCAAAGGGAGGCAGGAACATGCAGGGGCCTGGACCCAATTCTGTGCCCCTCTCTAGTTCTTCCTGGGGATGAGGATGGGGCTGGGGTGGGGATCCCACGAGAGAACCCTTGGAGCACTCTGACAGCAGGGCGTGGAGCCCAGCGGGGGCTCAGCAGGGAGCAGTCATTACAACCAAGGCCGCAGGAACTCACCGCTCCCGGGATGGGGGCTGGCTCAGGCAGGCCTGGGGCTGCTCGGAGCTGCCAGCGGCCCTGCTCGGTGCCCACGGAGGCCCTGGAGGGTTTGGCTGCTGCAACTTGACAGGCAGCCTGCAGCCTCGGCGCCCAGTTGGCTCTCAGAGAGCAGCTCAGAGCCCTAGGCCCTGGCAGTGGAGGGAAGGTGAGGGGGCAGGGGTGGGGGTGCGGGCAGACCTGGACCGCCTGGCCCAGAATCAAGTCCTGGTCACGTGAAGGGCGGGCCCGAGACTGTGTTGTTCTCTGCGACCTGGCCCTGCCCCAGCCTCCACGGGTCCGCGAGGCAGGAAGCGAGAGCAGCTGCTCCCGGGGAGGACGCCTGTCCCTTGTGGCTGCGTTCCTTCTGCAGACTCCCGTGGCCCCTCAGATTCAGGTACAAGGGGCAGGCACCGGGCATGCGCATTTCTCAGTGTGCAGGACAGAGGTCCACCTGAGAGCGCCCTGGTGTGGGGTCTGAGGACCGGCTGCCAGCTACAGTTCTGCCTCCAGCTGGTGGGGTGACTTGGTCAATGCCCTTTGTTTCTGAGCCTCATTCCTGGTCTCCAAAATGAGGTGACAGCTAACATCCATCCAAGCACTGGGACCGGGCCAGGAACCGTTCCCAGAGCTACGGATGCAGCATAGCAGTGCTAAGCAGTAGACCTTGCTATCATCCTCATTTTATAGCTGAGAAAGCTGACGCACATGGCATGGGATGGGCGGAGGGCTCGGGTGCTCTGTAGCTCATGGGCTGTGTGACCCTGGGCAACTGACCTAACCTCTCTGAGCCTTGCTTTCCTCGTCTGGGAAGTAAGGATGATCGTGCCCAATGCACGAAACCATTCAGAGAATGGAAACCAGCCTGTCAAATAGATGCCACAGTGTCTGGCACACAGGGACAGCTGGTGTGGCGGCTGTTAGGAGTAGTGGCGTGGTGGCAGGTGTGACTCTCCTGCGATTGTCTTCCCACATGCACGGTGTTCATGGGCCCATTTAACTGAGCTGCATTAGATGGAGGTTTGACTTTGTCTGTGGCCGCTGCTGGCCTGGCAGGGCCGGGCTGGTTTGCTGAGCCCCTCAGGGAAGCCACCCAAGGTCCGGGCAAACAGAAGGGGTCTACCTGGAAGGTCCGCCTTTTTATGACTGGGGGTGGAGCCAGTCGCACTGAATTGAGCAGAGGCAGCAGCTGAGGAGCAAGATGAGTTGGAAGGTCAGAGGGCAAAGGCCAAAGATCGTAGGTATCCAGAAAGACGCCGAGTTGCCAGGAAGGACAGGAGGAGGAGGAGGAGAGAGAAGAGAGATCAGCGTGAGCCGCAAGTCCAGGAGGGATGGTGTGGACATGGCACTCTCGCGGCGTGGGACTGTCCCACGGAAGGAGGAGTGGCCCTTGGTCCACACCCTGCCTCCACCTCCAGATTGAAGCTCAGGGTGGTCAGCAGCTCCCTGGGCAGGGAGAGTGGCCCTGCTCGGCTAGGCTGCCTGAGCCACAGAGGCTGCCCAACACGTGGCCCAACACTGCACAGCCAGCCCCGCCCATGCCCGCAGGGTGGACAGAGGCTCTGGCCAGGGAGCCGCAGGACCAGATAAATTGGTACTTGAGGCCCAGCTGGTGTGTGGCCACTTTGGGGTTCTTTTTTTGGTTGAATGCAAAAGGCTGATGTCGGCAAAACTGAGGAGGCTGGCCAAGGGTGAGGCCAAGGCCGAGGGTGTGGCCAGTGTGGGCACTTGCTAAGTGCTACCGAGGTCTCGCCCTGTGGCTGGAGGGCTTGGAAAATAAAAGGCGGGCAAAGAAGTCTCTGGAACGTTCAACCACTTTGAGGGGGAAGGAACTTGCAGTCACGTTATCTAAGTTTGGTTTCTGATTCTGTTTGCTGCTTCCCGCGCTCTGCCTGTCGAGGCTCTCCGAAGTGGTTAGAATCCACGAGTGAGCAGACAGCACAGGATCAGCCACTTGCTTTGGAAAGCACTTAAATGCACACCAGCCTCCCGGGCCAATGCTAAGAGCCAGGGGCCACCTGGGCTGTGAATGCGCCCAGCTGGGGCCTTGGGAGCCCACCCCTGGCCTTCCCAGGTCACCCCTGCTGCGGTTGTGGGCAGCTGCCACCCGCAGAAGGCCACCCCGCCCGCGGGTGGGGCCTGGGCACGTGCAGTGCTGGGCACGTGCAGGGAGCCTCTTAGCAGAGAGGCTCACAGACCTTCTAGGACTCACAAACCTTCAAGGTAATTATCTGGTTGGAGCGCAGAGCTGCCAGCGTGCTGCTCAGGTACTCCTAGTGGGGGGAGGTGGCGGGAACGAGGGCAGAGACGGGGGACAGGAGGAGAGTAAGGGGGAGCCCCCAGACGCCTGCTCCCCACCCCCCTCCCTGGAGAAGCCGGGGCTGGGAGAGAGGTGGGCCCTGCTCGGGTGTCTCTTGGGTCTGAGCTCTGCCTCCCTCACTGGCCCTGCAGACCCCTTGGAAAGCCCACAGACCACAGGAGCCCCCTGCATTCCCACCTTCTTGATAAACTTGCTCTGCCCATCAGCTGGGGCCCCAAGCCACTCTCACCCCTAGACTGTGCCGTCCTAACTGTGCTTCCTGGCAGCCTGTGGCCTGGATGCTTCTGGAACCTTCTCTCACTGTCCCCTCCCCTTTCCTGTGTTGGGCCGGGGTGGACAGAGAGCCCCCTCCTCCTTGCCCCCAACCGCAAGTGTCCAGGGGACGGCTGACACGCCGCCGACGTGTCTGCATCTGTGCTGTGGTTTGTGCCGGGGGACGCGCCTTTCTTTCGGATAACATAACAACCCTGTGAGCCCATCGTTTCAAATAAACACAGCTGACCTTCTATTATTGTATCGGATCAGGCCGGCCGGAACACCGGGCCCCGCCTCGCAGGAGTGCATGCCGCTGACGGCGGGCCGGCCATGGCTGCACTGCTGCCCGCCTGTGCGCCCCCACCCCCAGGTCCAGCCCTGCTTTGCCCCTTCATGTGCCAGGCCCAGGAACTGGCCTGCCTCGGCCTTCCCTGGGTCAGCTCTACCCCCAAGTCCTACCTCCAGGACTCTCCTGACACAGGTGAGAGGCCAGAGGAACCACAGTCTGTTTCTGGACATGCTGAGGTCCACGGCGGAGGGACAGACACACAGGGATGCCCTCGGCCTGATGCCCACCGCTCAGGCCGGGCGGTGGCAAGGCTGAACCCTGGGCTCCCGCTGGGGCCTCTGGCAGGGTGGGTCTTATATCTCAGGGTGGAGAAGGGAGGAGCTGGGCGGGCTGGGGGAGGAGCCATCTCAGCGCAGGAGCCCCCACCCAGCTGGGAGCACCCTGATCTCACCTGGCAGAGCTGAGGCTGTGTCGCTGATTGGACACACTTGCTCTCAATTGCCTCCTCACATCAAGGTTTAGGGCAGCTGAAACTGACTAGCGCTCACGTCCCTCTTCCTTGGCCAGGGCGGGTGGCTACCCACACAGGCACGCACACATGCTGCGGGGGAGGGGACTCACTGACACCTGTTACACGGCAGAGCAAGGAGGGGCTGGGCAGGGAACCACAGGCCCCACACAGTCTCCCCACAAGAATCCCGGCCAGCTGCAGGGCAGACAGAACCACACACACATATGGACAAGCCCACCTGAGGCCAGCCCCAGACAGATGCCCAGGGGGTCCTCAGGACCCTGCCGGGGAGCTGGGGGGCCATGCCTGCTGGCCACACGGCAGCCCACCTGTCACCTTTGCTGCCCCCCCCACAACTCTGCCCAGTGCTGGAGACCCCAGGGAGGTGAGGCAGCACAGGAGTTGTGCCTCTGGGATGGTCAGAGGGTCCCGCTCAGATTGTGGGGTTCACTTACCCGATGTGGGTACTCTCCACATTGACCCTGGTGACAAGAAAGGAGAGAGGGGGGTGTGAGGCATTTGTGGAGGTACCTGTCCCCCAGGGGCACCCCCAGGACTTGCTGACCTGCCTTGAGACTCATCACCCTCCAGCCCTGCTGCTCTGGTCTTGGGCTGAGCCCTCGGAGGCGGGGGAACCAGTTCCCTCCCTCACTTCTGGCTGGCAGCAGGCAAGAAGTCCCCGGGGCCCGCCTGGAGGTGGCGTCATGGCACAGGGGGGCAGGACTCTGTCACATACCGCCTGCCCAGGAGCTATGCTCCCTGGCTTGCTGCAGACCAACAAGAGCCCCTGGATGGGAGCAGCAGAGGCTGTCCCTGGGCCAGGAGTTCCAGACCCCATGCCATCCGCCTCAATGAGACAGAGAAGAGAGGAGGCCAGGAAGGGGCCCAGCGAGCACTTCACTAATGGACGCCTCAGTACCCCGGGGGTTCACGGAGGTGGGTCACGCACAGCAGGGGGTACATGAAGAGAGCCGCAGAGGAAGAAGCTGGAGGGGCCCCTGTGCCCCCTGGAGCAGCTTTCCTCCATTGCTCTTACGGATGGTGGCATCTCAGGGGCTGGGGACAGAAACTCAAGTTTGAGAATAGCCACTCTGTGCCCCTGTCCCCCGGGGGAGGCAGCTGCCTGGGAGAGGTTCCAGGAAGACCCCACCATGCTGACCTTTTCTCCTTTTTGTCCTTGAGGTCCCTGCAAAGGAAAGGAGGGAGGTAAAGATGAGAGCTGGGGACGCCGCAGCCCCAAACCCCGCTGCTGGGGGACGTGAAGGGGAGGCACCAACCTGCTGTCCTCGGGGACCTGTCGGGCCCTTGGGGAGGAAAGAGACACGGGTCAGTGGGCAGATCAGAGACACACGTCTGGGGCAGGGCATCTGGTGCCTGATGCATCCAGGGTGATGTGGCCTCTCACACCAAGCCTCAGCTTCTTCACGTCTAGGAGGTGTTTGGAACAAATGCTACCCTCCGTTCACTCCTCCAGAATCACCATCTCCCGGGCCAGCCAGGTGGGAGGCCGCCCCCAGGTGCCAGGTGCCGTCCTGCTGCCAAGGATGCCTGGCCTGGGCGCACCCAGCCTGCAGGACATGATCTCCTTCTACCCTCAGTCTTGGGGGGACCAACCAGCCCAAAGGGCTCTGGGGGACACGGTGAGCGTGGGAGCCCAGCCAGTACTGCAGATGCTGGGAGCTCTGGGGAAACCTTCGGCAGGAGAGGGGCACCCTAAGCCATGTCTGGACTCCTCAGAGCAACGCAGGGGTCTTGGAGCTTCCTTGAAGGCTATCTTGTCAAGTTCACAGGGCTGGGGCCAGCATGGTGGTGTAGCAGGTTAAGCTGCCACCCACAACACTGGCATCACATATGGGTGCCAGTCCAAATCCCAGCTGCTCCTTTTCCAATCCAGCTCCCTGCTAATGCACATGGGAAGGCAGTGGAAAATAATCCAAATATTTGGGCCTCTGCCTCCCACAGGAGATCCTGATGGAGCTGCCGGCTTCTGGCTCCAGCCTGAATCAGCCCCAGCCATTGTGGCCATCTGGGGAGTGAGCTAGTGGATAGAAGTGTTTGCAATCCATTTTAGGACCGTGAGACTGACCTGCAGGGAGCCAGGGTCACACCATGGGCACCCTGGCCATCCCGTCCCAGGACAGAGAGCAGTGGGATGAGTGGTGAGAAAGAGAACACACCGGTTTAAGACCCTGGGGATTGGGAAGGTTGAGTCCAGGTGCCCCAGCAGTGGCCTGGGCACTGTGTGCATCCCGCTTAGTTTTATTTCAATTACTTCCCAGCATTGAAAGGCAAAAAGAATGCAAATAAAAATCAGAATTTTGAGTTTCTCTTGAATAGGTCAAGGTCCAAGCACGCATGATATCATTAACTTTAGCTAACTGCTTGCCCTTTAAGGGTCACAGTTGAGGGGCTGGTGTCATGGTGCAGTGGGTTAAGTCACCACTTGAGACAATGGCTTCCCATGTTGGAGCAGCTGTTTAGGTCCTGGCTGCTCCACTTCCGGCCCAGCTCTGTTAGAGCTAGGAAAGCAGTGGAAGATGCCCTAAGTGCTTGGGCCCCTGCACCCACGATGGAGCTCCAGGCTCCTGGCTTTGGCCTCCCCTAGACCTGGCTGTAGAGACCATTTGGGGAGTGAACCAGTAGATAAAACGCCTCTCTCTCTCTCTCTCTCATGCTACCAGCAGCCCTCTTGACGAGGACCACCTGAGCAAGGGGACGCACTTGTTCTGCTTCCGGTGAGCCAGGTGCTGTTCTCAGCGCTCAACGCTTATAAGTGCCTCCCACCTGAGCACAGCCCTTGGGTGGCAGGGTAGGATCTGAACTCAGAGCCCAGGCTCTGCTTCAGTGCTTGGCATTCCTGATCTTTTCTAATCCCCTGACTGCACAGTTGTAGGGCCTTGTCCTCTCAACACCTTATTTCAGGCCCACGGGGCTCCAGGTGAGGACATGGGCTAGGCACCGAAGGGTGAGCCCCGGTTCCTCCCGCTGGACACCCAGCATGGGGAAGCCATGTGGGGAGGGAGCCAAGGCGGAGACAGACAGATGAGGAGCAGGCCAAGACCGTTACGCTTGGCGGCAGGGTGAATTAATAGCTCAGGCTCCCTGTGCCAAGGCAAACAGGAGCCTAATGGCTCAGAGGCCGGTGGGATTTTGGTGGATGACGACGGAACCGGCGGCTCTGACGTGGGCTCCCGGGAGATGGGACGGCCATGCCCTTTCGCCTGGGTTAGCTGTGACCCCAGAGAGACAGGGAGGCTCCTGGGTGGTCAGGTGAGGGGCGCAGTGCAGGCCTCCCTGCAGAGGGGGAGGGACCGCCCAGGGGAAGACCCTGCCCCAGTGCACCTGAATCTCAGCGCTGAGATTTGGGAGCTAGGCCATGCTGAGGATCACAGAGCAGCGCCTGGGGGTGACCACCTTGTTGCTTGTGGGTGTCATGATGTCCCTATGGCTCTGCCAGCCCTGTCTCGGGGCCTCCTGCCTCCGTTTTCTCCCACTCTGGTCACGCCCTGAGCTGCCCAGGACTCCCCGGGGTTGCGAGCAGCAAGGTGTGGAGGACTGGCTCTCTCTGGGCCTCCCCCTCTGCCTCTCCTTCCTGTGCGGTGTGACGGCGAGGGGCAGCCCCTCCTGTATCCCTTCATCAGGCGGGGATGCCAGGCCCGACCCCAACCCATCCCAGGAAGGCAGGCAAGCTCAGGTCTTACCATCTCCCCTTTTGGCCCGGGCTGGCCCTGGAAGCAGAAGCACACGGTGAGAGGCACCTTCAAGGGGAAGACCCCTGGCCCGCCCCACCCCCACCCGCCCCCACACTCCAGGCATGAGCTTGTGCTTCTCCCTCCCTGGGTGGTCGCCCACTGGCCCTACCCTGGCCCACTGCCCTTGTGCACCTTACAGCAGGGGAGAGGCACGGAGGAGGGGAGTGGTCTCCGGGGACCCCAGCCTCACCCTGTCCACACACACAGGACTGCCTGGTCCTGAGAGGTGAGTGGACACAATCATCAGTGTGCCTGGCTGTGGCCTGGGGGGAAGGGGTGGTGGCACCTTGCACCCAGCCTGTCTCCTGTGGGAGTCTCTGAGGGCTTGGGAGGGGTCTGCCCTCCTCCAGCTCACTCCTTCTAGGAGTGGGGGAGGGGCTCCTTTCCATGAACATTTGTGTCAGGGGACCAGGCCTGAAGGATTCAAATGAACCGAGAGGGATCTTGGCAGGGAAGCAGCTCCATGCTGACCTGGGTGTGGGCATGGGGCCTTGGCCGGGGAGGGAGACCCCGACCCAGAGGACAGGAGATGACAGGGCCTTGGTGGGGGGAAGGGGAGCAAGGGCACGTGTGTGGACGAGGGCCAGGCTCCTTTCAGGACTAGCTCTGGTCTCTCTGCTTGCCTCGCTCCCTGCACCAGGCCCCTTCTAAGAACCCCCCAGAATCAGCACATTCCAGGGATGGCCCTGACTCCACTGCTGAGAGCCCAGCCTGTGGCTGTAGGCCTGTGCCTCAGGGAGGCCCCGGGGGGGGGGGGGGGGCAAGGTGATTTTGCAAAGCCCCTCCCCTTCCCGGCCAGGGATTTTCTGCGTCAAGCATCATGCAAGGAGTCAGGGTCTTGCGGGAGGATGGAGACTCAAGGCTAGTGAACCTTCCCTGCCGAAATGGGGGAGGGACCCCCAGCCTGCAGTTGGACCACTTACTGGTTTGCCGTCGAGCCCAATGGGACCCTGAAAGCAGAAAGAACAGATGTCAAGACCGATGGTCCCAGGCTCCAGGCAGCTTGGGGGCAGTGGTGAAAAGCAGAAGTTATGTGGCCATGCCTAAGTCCAGGCCTCAATTTCCCATCCTAAGATGGGGACAACAGAACCCCCAACAAGGGGTCCTCTGGAGGAGGGTGCACAGGGCCTGGTGCTGGCTGGCACCAAGCCTGGGAGGAGAGAGCCTTTCAAAACTCATCTTATACCCTCTGGGCAGGGGTCCAAGGACACCCAGAAGGCACCCCCGCCTGGCCAGTGGCAAGGGCCCTGCTCAGAGCCCTGGCTGCGTCCTGCAGCGTGCCGTCCACATTCTGAGAGCACTGTATCAGCCTGTGGCCTCACTCGCCCAGGGCTGTCCTGTCCTGCTGGTCCTTCCTTGACTACTGCCCTGTCCTTCCTTGCACCACGAGCTGGGCCCTGAGCAACATGTGAGCTGGATCCACGGAAGGTTGCAGAGGCCTTCCTGCAGATAAGCCGTGGCAGGGCTGACCTGCCGTGGAGTTCAAGACAACCAAGCCCAGAGCCCACCCAGGCCACACGGCCAACCCAGGCCTGCCCCACTTACCGGAAACCCGGGAAAGCCTCGTGTGCCCGGCTGGCCCTGCAGAGAATGGGAGAGCTGTAAGTGTGAGCGAAGAGGGGGAGGAGCCAGTTGCTAGTTCCCTCCTTTCTACTCCTGCCTGCTCACCCAGGGGGCACCCGTCATGTGAGCCAGGCGGGAGAAGTGCAGGGAGACGCTGGGGCAGCATAGGACATCTCCTTAAGGAGCAGAGTGGGCAGAGAAAGGCTGGGCCAGCATCCTCATCTGTGTCCAGCAAGCAGGCACTGGAGAGCTCCTCACTGCTGCGGACACTCGGAGGAGCCTCGGCATGTAAACACGGGACGGCGGGGACGGCAGGGACAGCAGGGACACAGCGCCCTGAGCTCTTCCAAGTCCTCTCCATGTACACAATCTTTGCTCCTAGCCACTTATCTGAGCATGGTTTGGACATCGGCAGAGAGAACTTGACCTTTGGAATGGATATTCATAGGCTGGAAGAGGTGGGATGGCTCCTTCTTGTCTCTGGCCAGCAGCTCCTCCTAGAAGCTAGATCAGCCCTGGATGATCCCAGTGTTTGTGGGATGCAGGGCAATCCAGGCCCCTTTCCTCGAGGTACAGGATGTGGTGCACACAGACACTCAGGCGGGACACTAGTCTGAGGGGACGCAAAGCACAGGGCCGTGGAGGGCTGACCAGGAGGTCAAGGGTAGCGGGGTGAAGTGCGAGTCATGCCATTCCCCTTCTCCTCAACCAGCAAGGGCTCCTTCCACTCATGGGTCACTCCAGGCTACCCTCCGTCTTGTCCCCATCAACCACGTCCCCGTCCTTTCCTGCCCTTTGTTCCACCCATTCTGCTCAGGCTCCCGGCACCCTCATGTCCAGCTCTCAGCCTGGGATCTCCCTTGTCCAAGACGGCCCCAATCTCTTCCCAGGCGTGGGTGTGGACTTCAGCTGACTGATTCTAATGCTGCCTCCAGCAATGAGGGCTGTGTGGCCCTGAGCAAGTTACCTACCCTTTCTGAGTCTCCTCTGCAGAGGGAACAACAGTAGGACCTCGCAGGGCCCCTGAACTCAGTCCTGTGGGGGCAGCTGCTGTCCCTGGGCGTTTGTTGAACTGAGCAGAGAGCAGCACCAGAATGCAGCACAATGGCTTTTGAGCCCTGCGCATCTTGGGACCAATGCCCGTTAGTCCTGCTGAGGCACAACTCCAGAGCTGACCCTGTCCAGAGCGCCATTTCTCTGGATCCATGAGCAGTGGCCCTGAAGCATCTCCAGGCTGGCCATCAGTGCCCCGTGGCCTCTGCGCAGGGCACATGCCAGTCCCCCAAGCTGGGTGGGATGGGACCCTGGTAGGTATGAGGGCTCTGCAGGGACGGAATGGGCTTTGGGTGGGCTCGTGGCCAGTGTCCAAAAGGGCAAGGGGGAAGAGAAGCCGCTGCCCCCACTCCAGTGCCTCTCTCGGCAAGGATAAGTGAGGCTAAGAATAGCGCTCAGGAGAAAACCCCGGAAACCGTGCAATGTAATCTCTGCAGCCTCCAGCAAGCTTTCTGTAAACTGTGCTGAGAGCCCCAAGCAAGGTCAGCAGGAGAGGCTTCCAAGAACCATCTTCACGTCCCGCTCCCACTCCGGCGAAAGCAGCCGCGGTGGAGGTAATCACACGGCCAGCTAATTACAGAGCCTGCTGGGAGCGGGCGGCATCTCTCCAGCCCAGAGCCAGAGCCGGGGCGGACCAGGGTTTTTTTGGGGGATCTCGGGAAGAATGTTGTCATAAACCAGCACTCCGCTTCCTGGAGAGGGTGGGTCTGGGGAGGGCACTTGGGGAGGCTTGGAGCTGGATTTGAATTGACATCTCCTCAATTACAGGCTGGGTTTAGGCTTGTCTTCCAGCGCTAACTGCCGGTCTTATTTGTTTGGGAACTGCTTGTTTGAACTCTTTGCTAATATTGTATACAAGGTTATTTGTCTTTTCCCTACTGATCTGAGCAAAGCTCTTTGTCAAGGATAATAACTTTGGGGCCGGTGCTGTGGCGCAGCGGGTTAACGCCCTGGCCTGAAGCGCCGGCATCCCGTATGGGCGCCAGTTCTAGTCCCGGCTGCTCAACTTCCGATCCAGCTCTCTGCTATGGCCTGGGAAAGCAGTACAAGATGGCCCAAGTCCTTGGGCCCCTGCACCCACGTGGGAGACCTGGAAGAAGCTCCTGGCTCCTGGCTTCGGATCGGCGCAGCTCCGGCCATTGCAGCCAACTGGGGAGTGAAACATCAGATGGAAGACCTCTCTCTCTCTCTGCTAACTCTGACTTTCAAATAAATAAATAAATCTCTAAAAAAGGATAATAACTTGGATAGTCACAGGTATTGCAGACCCTTGGCACCTTGGCATTTGTCTTTGATTCGGTCTGTGCCACATCCGCTGTCATACCGAGGTTTTATGTTTACATAGACAAACTTTGAGATATTTTCCTTTGGTTTTGGGGTTTTAAGTCATGTTACATAAGGGTCCTCACCAGTTCAGAATTATAAAACACTCATCTGTGCTTTGTCCTTTTGTTTTACTGTTTTACGCTTTACATCCTAGTACTTGGTTCATTGGGAATTTATTCTGATAGAGTGGGATAGAGATTCAATTTAAAAATTTTACTTTTTTCTAAATGGCTTGCCCATTGCCCAGGCATAATTTCTGGAATAATCTATGATTCTCTTCCTATGGTGAAATGAGTTTTCCTGGACCAAACGCCCTGTGCATTGGCTTTATTCCTGGCCCCTGCTCCGTCACATCCGTGCGCCCCGATCGCACTGTTTTCTTCCTGCCTTTAGCTGCCCAGAGCAGCTGGTCCTTCCTACTCTGTCTCTCCTACTTCATTTTTCAGAAATTTCCTGACATTCTCACATACTCATTTTCTTCCAAATGAAACAGTATTTTATTGGCCTCCCAGCCCCCTAAGATGTTCACTGGGACTAGGAGTGCACGAACGTGTAGGCCATGGGAGAGGCAGGTGGCCCAGCGGTCACGATGCCTGCAGGCCCTATCGGAGTGCCTGGCTTCAGTGCCCAGCTCGGGCTCCCGCCTCTGGCTTCGTGGCAGTGCAGAACTTGGGAAGCAGCGGTGATGGCTCAAGTGCGTGGGTTCCTGCCACCCACGTGGAAGACCTGGATTGAGCTCCTGGCTCCTGGCTTCAGCCTGGTTGTAGGCATTTAAGGAGGGAACTAGCAGATGGGAGCTCTTAGTTTCTCAAATGAACACAGATTTTTAAAAATGTATAGGTAATAGCTTTGCTTATAAATTAATTTCTGGATTAACATCATATCCTTCTATATAAGAACAAAGGAAATGAGCTTTTTTTTTTTCATTTGACAGATGAGAGAGACAGACAGAGAGAAAGGTCTTCCTTCTGTTGGTTGACCCTCCAATGGCCGCCGCAAGAGCATCTCCTGCCCAGGCCTCCTTACTTGAGTAATAGCTGCAGATCCCTGTTTGCAGTGTAGTCACCTCTTCCTCCAGGAAGCCTTCCCTGCCTGTCCCCAACCCCAAGCCTGGGGCCCCCCAGCTCCCTAACCATCCCCCGTCCTAGTACTGTCTGTGTCTCTGTATGGTACAGGCTGATGTGCCTGCTTGTCTCTCAAGCGATCACAGGCCCTGAAGGGGCTGGCAGGCTGTGCCCAGGTTTCTGTGGTCTGCCCGGCCCTGGGAAGCACTGGTGTCCACCTGGTGTGAGCTGGCGCCTTGTGGGCGGAGCCTGCAAACCATCACCTTTTTCTGGCCTACCTTGAGTTGGGGGCTATTTCCTAAACTGGGTGGATCACTTGTCCAGTGCCCGCTGGCACAGCCTGCAGCTTGGGGGCCCAGCGTCCCACACTTAAATGCCAACATGCCTGGACACGCTGCTCCAGCAGGGTGCCTGCCGGCTGCCCTCTGCCCAGCCCATGGACAAAGCGCCAGAGGCGGCAGGTGGCCTGAGGCCACAAAAGGCTGGTTCCGATCAGCAGCAGCTCTTCCGGGCCCTTCCTGGCTCAGCAGGAAGCCACAGTCTGCCAGCCTCCCCAGCCTCTGCTGGGCTGGCCCACTTGACCTCTGCCCTTAATGACAATGGGACCCTTTGTCTACCCTGTCCCTGCTCTCACCAGCTCAGGGGGGCTTCCTGGGAGGGGCCTTGGGAGCTGCTCCCGCTGTGTGGTGAGGACAGCAGGCAGGGCCTGACCCATCTAGTGATGGTCACTTCCATAGGCCGCAGTTGGAGGAGGCAGGGCCTGGTCCACAAAATCTCTCCTGGCACCAGTGTAGGTACCCACAGCGAGAACTTTCGGCTCTGCTGGAGGCAAAGCTCCTTTTTAAAGAGGAAGACTTCCAGGATGGAAGGCAGTGTTGGGGCAGAAATGCAGGCTTTGAGCACTGTGGCACAGTGAGCTAAGCCGCTGCCTGCAATGCCAGAGAGAGCGCGCGCGCGCGCTCTTTGGGCAAGTCACTTGACCTCTCTGTGCCTGTTTCCCGGGGAGGGTTATGTGCGTTGGTCGCGCCTGCTGTGGCATAAGCGCCAAGCATGAGTCCTCAGCGTCGTGTGGTCCGAGCCTGGAAGGAAGCCTTGCTGAGAAACTGCGTCTCCTCTGCCTAGGCCTGCCTGGCCCAGTACATCTTGCTGCCCCCTCCTTCCTTCCCTGGACCCTGGGCTCCCTGGACCGGCTCCACCTCTGGGCTCCCAGCACTCTGCAGCAATCCGGTCTCTCTTCCCTCTCTTCAGCCCATGGGTGGGTAGAAGAGACTCCGTCCTCCCCTGGCTGTCTCTTGATGACATGGGCCCTGGCAACTGGTTTCATCTACCCACCGGGCTAGCCTAGGTCTCCCAGGGGCTAGCCTTGTGCTCCCCACTCCTCACTGTGTGTGACAGGTCAGGGCCAGTGCAGCAGCCTGCTGCTCTGGTGGACACTGGAGTGCCAGGGTGCCTGCGTTCTAATCCTGCTCCAGCCTGT
Organism: Sylvilagus floridanus; assembly: GCA_949820135.1. Classification (NCBI taxonomy): domain Eukaryota; kingdom Metazoa; phylum Chordata; class Mammalia; order Lagomorpha; family Leporidae; genus Sylvilagus; species Sylvilagus floridanus. The sequence continues at coordinate 23,120,418 of OX463235.1, forward strand.
ATGCATGGGACCCTGGCCAAGATGCTTCCTCCCTCTGGGCCTCGGTTTCCCCTTCTGTGAGGGGCCATTGCGAGTTCCCTTCCCCTGACACAGGCAATCTGATTGGTATTCCCGGGTATGCTCCTCCCTGTGGTTGCCGCAGGCCCAGCCAGCTTCACCACCAACACCCTGGTCAGCCTCACTGATTCCCCCACGCTCCCTCCCTGTGCTGGGTGGGTGCTGATTTCCACAGGCACCCGGGAGTGAGCCTTTAAGGGCGGCAAGCTGTGGGCTGGGCCTCTGCTGAGCCCCAGAGTGCGTGCTTGGGTCGGTGAATCAGGATTCTGCTCAGAGCTCCTGCTGGGTACGGCTGGAACCACCCTGGAGGGGGGCAGGCACTTGTTGGTCTGCCTGAGTCTCCTGGCTCCAGTCTAGGCCCTTCAGCACCCCCACCCCACCCAGGCTGTAATTTGGGTGTATTTAGTCAGGCCACTGCCTTCAACATCAGCAGCCCTGGGCCGGGCAGGCTGACCACAGCACATACAGTGCCACATACCCAGAGGCCCAGCCGGACTTCCATCTCCCTGGTTCCCCCAGACCCCCCTTCATTAACCCACCCATCCCCCACCACACCCCAAGAAGAGCAGCAGCAACTTACCGGGGGGCCTCGGGGGCCGATGATGGACATACCGGCGTCCCCAGGGGCACCCTGTGAGACAGAGAGGAGGGAAGTGGGAGGAGGGATTGTGGAGGTGGGGAGGGGGGAGACAATGAAGTAGGAGCCTACAAGTGCAGCAGGTGTGACCCCAGGAGGGACATAAAAGCCCCAGGGAGGGAGGGGGCATTCGGGAGGGGTGAGAAGGGTGGCAGGGCCAACAGGGATGAAGGGAGAAGAGAAGCCAGCAAGAACATGAGACATGGGGTCCAGAGGAAAGGGAGGGCCCAGTTCAGGTCAGCAGGGTTCAGGCTCCACGGACTGACAGGAGGAGGGAGGCCAGGGATGGGAGGCTCAGCTGTGGCTGCCCAGGTCAGCCGGGCCTCATCCCCATGGGCCTGAGCAGCATGCTTCCAACCTCACTGGGCCCGACCCAAGTTTCAAAGTCCCCGGGACCTTCCTCCCCATCCCTAAATACCCACCAGGCTGCACCCCTGCAACTGGAACACAGTGACCTGCTCGGAACGGGAGGTGGGGGTTGCAAAAGCAGAGGGCGGGGATACAACATGCTCGCACGCAGGGTGGGCTGGTGAGTTTCCTGGTCCTGGTTTGAGGACGATGCTGGGCAGGGATTAACACTGGGGCAGGAGCATTTTCAGCCCCAAGAGGGTGGTGGGTGCTGCTGGGTTAGGAGCTCAGCGCCATCAGGGATGAGTGGCTGTGCCATCTGGAGAAACTGTGTGTGTGTGCATATGTGTGTATGTGTGTGTGCATGGTCTCTGTGTGTGCGCATATATATGAAGGGACATCTGTATGCGTGGGCAGCGATGTCTACACACATGTGTACAGGGCATGTGCATATGTGTACATGTGTGTATGTCATGGGCTTGTTCCTTTAGGGGGTCAAGGGCCCCAGCCTTGGAGTCAGACACGCATGTTCCCTCTCCAGCTCTGCCACTCTCTAGCTGAGCCACCCTGGGCACGTGACTTGGCCTCACGTCAAGCTTCCCTGGAAAGGCTGTGTCCGAGTCAACTGGGATCACAGAGGCAAAACACTTAGAATTCAGCCTGACGCACTTCCACTTTAATATGTGGTAGCTGTGATGGCCACGGCTGCCATGTGGTTATTTTGGAGACGAGAGACTCGATTGTAGAAATGCCACGAGACAAGCAAGGAAGGACAGGGCTGGGCACGAGGAGCTCCGGCTTCCAGCTCTGGTCCTTCCTCATTATAACATGCTGGCCATACATGTGGCACTCAGGCCTCCTGGGCTCTGGCTTCCTAAGGGGATCAGGTCTGTAAACTCTGGGCTTCCCCTGGGCATTTCCCAGCTACACAGAACAGCCCCGGGCTGCTCTCCTGGCCTGGGGGCCTGGATGGGAGCGGAGATGAGGCCATGATCAGCCCCAGCAGGGCAGGGGAGGCTCCCACCGGGTGGAATGGAAGCTCTTAGGGAACTGACCCACAAAGGCAGCCAGGGCACAGCAGCCTTGCACGCCCTGCTGGGGCCCACCTAGGGGGAGGGGCTGATGAGGGGGTGCCTCTGAAAGCCCCCCCCCGGAGTCTTCTGGCAGAAGAGAGGGCAGGGAGGAGGGCGGGAGGGCAAGGGCAGAGGGGGACTCACCTTCTCGCCTGGTTGGCCCTTGACCCCCTGGGGCAGCCATGAGCAACACGGGTGCGGGTGCAAGGGGGAGGGAGAGAAAAAGGAGAAGAATGAGAGCGAGGCACCCCCATAGGAACCTGTGCTTACGGCACAGGGACCAAACAGAAGAGATCCCCCGGAAGCAAGAAACACAGCAGGACACAGACGCTGGCACACCACAGGTCCCGTCAGCATGCAGGAGGCTGTGGCTGCTCCTCGTGACAGAGAGAAAAACAGAAGGGATGTGCGCGTGTGTGAGAGGGGGCGAGAGGGAGAGAGCCTGCCTAGGGCAGGAAGTGTGTCAGAAGCCAGGGCCCACAGGCCGAGTGCACCTGGGTGGAGGGCAGGGCTGGGGAGACTCTGGGGCTGTGATGCGATGGGGGCTGAGGCTGGGACAGCTGGGCATAAAGGACAAAGCTCTGCCAAGCCAGACAAACCCAGAGCTGTTGAAGCTGGTCCCGAGGTGGAGGGAGGGGCTGGGGCCGTGAATGGACAGAAGGCAGGACACACCCTCTGTGAAGATGAGGACCCCTCCTAACCACAGCAAACTGCTAGACCAACAGCCCCAATCCACTCTGCTCCAGACAGGCCAGTGGCGCCCCCTCTGGTGAAGCAGGGAAATGACCCAGGCATCTCACACCTAGGGGCTCAGGCCAGGGTCCCTACTGGGCAGCCAAATGGGCCCACTGCCACATGTAAAATAGCAGCAGCAGGAGAGGCCAAAGTGGAAGATAGCCTTGCCTGAAAGGAAGTGGGCCACCCTCTGTGGGCCACCGGGCACTTCCTGGGGCTCCAGCGGGCAGGCAGGAGGGGCAGGCACCCTGCAGGCTCCCCTGGTGCCCAGCAGCTGCCCTCGGAGCTTCCTGGTGCTAACTGATCAGCAGCAAGGATTCTGTCCCCCAGTCAGCTTGGGTACAAAACCCAACTCTAGCCCCTACGTCGTAAGCTGAGTCTTAATCTATCCACAAAACAGGGCTGTGCTGGGGACCATGCCGGGCTCGAACCTGCACACAGTCCCTGAGAGGATGGCTGTATGATGGTCCCTGCTCTGTACAGGTCCCAGCCACTGCTCGGGTGGACTCGGGCCCTGGAGCTGGACAACGGAAGCAGTGAGAGGGTCGGGCAGCAACTGCACGTGCTCTGGTCCGGGAAGGAGTGAGAGGGCGTCCTGTGGGGTGGCTCAGAGCCGCCAGCCTCCATTCTTTGGCAGACAGGCTCTGGGTGGCCCTGGGGAGCTCAGAGGTCTGTAACATGGAGCCTTTGGCCAAAGGGCTGAGGGGTCACAGGGCTCTGGGGCTTTATCCTAAGATCAGTCCCCGCTTAGAGCTGTGATGTCCACAGGCACGGGCTGGGAAGGGGAAGCACTGCCAGAGCCAGGCGCTGTCTGGGTTACAGTACCCGCTCAGCCACTTATGGCTGTGTGATCTTGGGAAAGATGTTTCTCTTCTGAGCCTCACTTTTCTCATCTGGAAAATAGGCGGGCGCCGCGCCTCCCTGTGCTGTGTGAGGATCTTAGCACAAAGCCCAGCATGTGGTTAGCATTTGCAAGTGTTAGCTCTCACTGGTGCCTCTTCTCAACCTCTCAGCACACCAGGCTGGCAAATTCACACCAGGCTGCCTGAGGGGAAGGCATGGGGTGGCCAGGGGCCTGGGGAGCCTGGGGGAGGTAGGAACTGATGGCTGCTGGGATGATGCAAGCCAGATGGACAGCGCAGGCCTGGCCATGCCTGACCAGAATGGGTAGCAGTGGGGCCAGCTGCGGCCATCACTGCCCTAGGCTGCCCCATTCTAGCCCTTGGGAGACCGTCATCCCAAAGCCCCCAGAAAACTCCAGGTGCCTCTGAAGCTTCCGGAAGTCACTCTCCAAATAGCCCCACCCCCCCCCACTCCAGTCTCCATCTTTCAGTGGGAGGGAAGAGATGGCTCAGCTCCCCTAGGGAGGCCTTGGAGGCCCAATGGGGTCCCAAGACCAGCTGCACCATCTTCTGTCCACCCAAGATGCCCACTCCAGTGAGGGAGGCTGGGTCGCCTGCCTTGGGGTGCAGTGGCAGTCGTTTTGATGTTGGGACCCAGGCCCCAGCCATCACCATCTTTGCTGATGGCAAAGAGCTTTGTTCATGCAACGTTTCTGGATTTTTCCTTTGCTGTGGCACTGCTAGAGAGTGCAGCAGTCCCTACTCAACTAGGGGCTGGGGTGGGGCAGGGTGTGGCCCAAGATACCTGCACTGCAGCTGTGACCAAACCCTACCTGTGCTAGGTTCTTCCCACCCAGACGTACCTAGGATGAAGTTCAACTGATACATTAGGCCCAGTGAGACATTAATGACAGGACTAATAATACAATAGCACAGTTATAATAATGCACTGTACGGAACGCTATGGGAATGTCCACTCTCTAACTATCTCCCTGTACAGGTAATGTCTGGGTCAGGGTTGTCCACAGGTCAATGAAACCATAGACTCAGGGACTACTGGGAAGCTGTCAGGCAAGCTCAAAAGGATTGGGCTAAAACTGCTTCCCTGTCCCCCCAACCCTGAAGCAGTCTGGGGCTTGGGGAAGGGAGTGGGCCGGCCCTGCCCCTGTTCAGGGTGTGGCAGGCAGCACTTGGCCGTGGCGTGCAGGATGGGCCAGCGTGGAGAAGCAAGCAGTGCCACATGAGCAGGTACAAACAGGCCAACTCACCACACGTCCAGGCATCCCAAGGGCACCTTTCTCCCCCTGATGAAGGAGGCAGAAGCAGTGAGAAGTGGCCAGAGTGAGGCCAGAGGGTCTTGGGAGCTGGCCATGCACCCGAGTTTGGGCACAGCCAGCCTGCTCTGCAAGGGGCAGCTGGGGCAACTTCCGGGTAATGCCCAAATGTCCTATGGATGGATTTTCCTGTGGCCATCACGGACTGTCCAGCAAATGGCCATCCCTATGGCTACTGGCACTCAGGACTGGGGTGTGCACAGAGAACAAGGTAGGAGTCTGGGCTCCAGCCTGAGCCTCAGTTTCCCTGAGTGTTTCCAAGGCCCTGCCCCCCTCTCCCCATAGACACCTTTTCCAGCCATGGCCGGGCTGTGCCTCACCCCCACAACACCTAACTTCAAGGCACAGAGCAAGGTGAGTGGCAGCTCCCATGTGGCAGACAAGCAGATGGATCACTTCCTAGGTCTGTCCCTGCCGGAGCTGGAGAGCAGCGCCCTCCCCACGCCTCCCTCCTCACAGCCGCCTCCAGCCGGCCAGGGAGGACTGCGCCGTGGACTCGGCTGCATCACTGGCTTCAGAGGCCTGCAGGCAAGCTTTGTTTTGTAGCCAGGGTTACATCTTCTCACGCTGGACATCTGCTTATTAAGTTTTGTTCCTCCCTCTTTTGGTAGAAAACATTTTTTTGCAATCATTCGCATGCAGACATCATAAAATCTGGGGTGGGGCCTGGGAGAGGTGCAGGGAATGGGATGGGGTTTATGTGGCCCCTTCAGCAGAGAACTGGGCTCTGTGGTGAGAAATACGTGGGAGCTCCTGGGGACATTGCACCTGCCGGCCCCACAGAGGCACAAGGGAAACCTGTCTCTGGGAGCTGCCGAGAGGACCCTAGGAGACGACGCCTCGGAGGGGCTTATGCCCAGGGCCTGGCACGTGGTGAGTGTGGCGGAAGCAGCCTCTGCCAGCGCTGGGCCCCGAGCGGTCACTGCACATGGATTACATCAGCGTGCCTGAATGTCACACCTTTCCTATCCCACAACCAGCAGCTGGCGTCCACAAAGCTGTTCAGGGGTCACTCCCAGGACTCTTCAGCATCAACAGGACAGTGACCCAGGGACCCAAGCTGGCTTCTGCCTGCTGTGAGCCCCGGGCTGTGCACGGAGTCGGCTGTGACATCCCCACAGACCATCCACTCTTGGGCTTGTGAATGATATTTCAGGATGTGTGTTTCTGTTTCTTTTTCATTTCTTTGGAAAAGCTAATGTTCTTTGCAGTCCTGGCCATAAAAGTGCTTGGGTTAGGGACAGGCACGGCATGGCCAATGACTGGAAAATATGCACAGGGCCCCTGCTCTGTGATTGCCCCCGGAATGCCTTTTAAAGGTGGGTGTTGTAAGAAAACACACACAGGCTGCCCACGGCCGCCTCGGTCATCTGACTGCTCCCCTCCTTGGATTTCATGGGACCTGGTTGCCCCAGACTCCTCCTTGCTGGGCGGGTGCCCATTTTCAAGGCTGAGCCTTCTCCCACATGCATTTCATTAAGACAGACAGAGACGGCCCAACTTCTAGAAGCTGTTGGAGCCGTCAAAGGGCTACAGAATAATTCACGTCTCAAAGGGTATGACTGGGTGAGAGGAATGCACTGAAAGTTCTGGAATCTGAGGGAAGTAGCCAGGCAGCAGGTGCCAGAACTGGGCCCCCCTCCACGCCCCACCTCTGCCCTCTGACTGGCTACAGCATCAAGCACCCACACAACCCTCATCTGGGACTTAGCTCCTCTCTGCCCCTGGTAAACTCCACGGAGCAACTGCCCACAAAGCCTTTGCACGTGGTTCTCAATATCGAGCATGACTTCAAGACACAGGAGGGTGGGTGCCAGCAGGTTTACAACCAAAATGTTGTCAGTCTCATCTGAGTCTCAGTTTTCTCATCCACAGAATGGGTATACTGTTATACTGAGTATACCTGTTATAACAGGGTATACCTGTTATACTGAGTTGTTGAGCAAATCAAATATATAAGGGATTATTTGCCTGGTGCCAGGCACCTATTAAAGTTTTATTTTTATATTTCTTCTACTTTTGTCCTAAAGTCCACCCAAGATACATTCTCTGGAATTTGGAAATGGTCAAGGGGGAAAACAAAGGCTTTGAGTCCACTCTTTTGCCGAGGCCATGGGAGAAGGTGGTCTTCAGTGAGCCAGGGCATTGCCAGCCCCGCTGAACCCCTCCCCACCTTCGCTGCCAGCACTGCAAGGATCTGCGTGCTGTGAGCCATGTGCCTGGGCCCCATACCTGCAGCTGCAGGCTGGAGCTGCCCCAGGTCTCAGAGGGGGAGGAGCTGAGAGTGGGCTGCACTCTGAGCTACAGATTGGAGACGCTTGGAGGGATGGTCTCATAGGTACCCACCGCCACCCCGCCCCAGTCAGTCTTTCAGGCTGGGAAAGAACACACAAGAGAGAGAGATGTAAAGGTGAGAAAAAAACACAAATTACTTACCGGGAGTCCAGGCCTTCCAGCGGGACCCTGGAAGAAACGGTAACAGAGTGACGTTTACGTAGGTCAGGGTTGTTACCACACCACCTGCTCAGCACTGCCCCGGCCAGCTGGGTGGCCCTGGTAAGTGACCTGTGCTAGGAGAGCCTCTGGTAGTTTATGAATAAAGGTGGGGAGTGGGGGGTCTTGACCACTAAGCTTCCTTCCAGTTCTAGTGTCAAAGAAAGCCACTTAGCATGGCTCTCCTCCCTGCCAGGTCCACGGACCAGACGAGAATGACGCCTCTTATGACTCAAACCTCACCCAGGGCTGTGATCTCGCCAGCGCGCCCTCCGAGTCCCTGCCTCGCCCAGTGCAAGATTCCGGCCCACTTGAGTGTGCTGGCCCTGTAGGAAAGGGCTGGGAGTGGGGAAAGTCAGGGTCTTCCCCGTCCACTACCCAGGGGCAGCCAGGTGCAGGGCTTCTCACACACCGGGACGTTCCTGCCCCCATCTGCACCGGTTTTCCCTGCTCACAGTTGTCTTTCTCAGATCCTATATCTGTAACTAGGGCTACTACTGAGCCTGGTTCTGGGCATTGACAGAACACTCCATGCAATGGGTCTGAAACTGGATTGGAAAGAGGACACGACTCAACAGAATCTGCTACTAAGTCTAACAGTTCTTACCATCGCAATATCACAGGGGGTGCTCAGGGCCCAAGCCAAGCCCAAGACGGCTCTGGTAGAGGGGCTAGTGGAGAAAGGGCCCTAACAGCTGCCTCCTGGGACATCATGGGGTCCCTTGAAAAACCGGAGGAGATCCCCAGGGAGAGCCTTAGGGCCTGGGGTCCAGGGTGGTGGAGCCATCCTGGTAAGTGGGACGGTGCCATCTATGTCAGGGTCACAGGCGCTAGGGCCCGTTTGTGCCCAATTCTTGGCTCTGCCACCTCTTATGTGGCTGTCTGAGCAAGTGGTGGTGGTGGTGGTGGGGAATCGCTCTGTGCCTCAGTTTCCCCACCTTGACACAGAGGGCAATCGTGACTCATCCCCTAGCATTCATCTAGCAAGTGCTAGAGCAGCCCCAGGATTACTGAAGAGCCGAGGATGGCAGCGGAGATTCAGGGAGGTGCCTCAGCGTCTCACACAGCTCCTCGCCCGCCAGGCGCACTGTTCTTGGAGACCAAAGGCAGGACAGGGAGTGGGCTGCAGACTGTCTGCCAGGAGACGAGGCCTTCCCCTGCAGGGCTGCTGAAGCAAACTCACTGGACCCCAGCCGCCCCCTCTGTGTCTCATCCCGAGTCCTGCTCACTCTGCCCTGTAGTGTGAGCTTCCCAGGCAGGCTCCCCGAGGGCCTGGAGGAGTGCCGAGCTCAGGGCTGAGTCCACGCTGGCGCATGGATGCACGTGGGAGCACAGTCACCTGCCTGCCCAGCCTCGGCCCACCCCACCTCCCCAGGACAGCCCAGGGGCCGCGCAGCCCTCCTGAGGCACAGCCTCCGTGCTGAGCCCTGGTCCTCTTGCTCGCACCTCTCGGCCCAGCTACCTACACCAGGGAAGGGGCCCAGCTGCACGCTGAGGACTGCCTCCCCACTGCGGGAGGGGAAGGGGCCGGGGTGGAGTTTCAGGCCCACACAGCTGCTCGCAGGAACAGAGGGGCCATTTGCTCACTGCTCCCAGCGCCTTGAACCACTCTGACAAGGAGGTGCTGCGGGGCCCGGTAACCACCCACGTGTCAGCGTCCTGCCTACCTCGCCGCAGCCCGCCTCTTGCGAGAGCTCTGCTTCCCTCCTGCTCTGCCCACCGGAAAGCTGAGAGCCAAGTCCGCGGCTCTCGTGCAGGGGACGTCACGGCTGTGCTCAGCATCTCCCACCCCTGCTCTCCGTGCCCCAGACCCTCCCCCCTTTCCTTAGCGACATGCTTCTTGCAATGAGATGGGCTAGAAACAGGCAAAATCATAAACTGATAACAATTCAGAATAACAGTTTCCTCCTTAAAAAGGTCTTATAAGAACCTTTTGGGGTCATCTAGGGAAGCCCAAGGTGAACTGATACATACATATACATAATACATACAAATACGTACATGCCTCCTGACATCACTTGAGGCAGAGAGTGATGCTGTCACTCTCCATGGTACAGTTTAGGAAACTCGGGTACAGGCAATTTAAGTCACTTGCCGAGGTCAGCCAGCTAGAAGTGGCCGTGCCAAGCTCGGGAAGCAGGCAATCTGGCCCCAGGGCCTGTGCTCACTGTCACTCCACTATTGGGCCATGTTGAAACCTAACAGGGCCTGGCACCAAGTAGGCGCCAGCCAGTGTCTCAGCAAAGAGATCCAGTTGGGCCTGGCATCTGACATCAAATATTTCCCTGTATTTCTCTGCAGAAAGAGACATCCCTTCTCCCCTGGGTGGCCTGGTTTGGCCTCCCAGCTCCCAGTATTAAGAAATTCTCCTTTAAATGTAAGCCAAAGAAGGCCCATAGATGTCAGCTTGAGCACTGCTAGCTCTGGTGGATTGAGAGTGACTAATGGATTATGTGGAAAAACTTCCTAATTGATTAGCAATGTCTGCCATGGGCACCAGGAGTGGGGCAGTGCCAGCCACAAATCTGCTTCCACTTAAATGGTTCCTGCTGCAGCTTCAGTGCCTCCCCCAGGGTTTGTTGTCCAGGTGCTGGCTGGCCTTGTGCCAGCAAGAACCTGTGTCTGCGCTGGAGGACAGAGCCAGCCCCCAGATACACGCAGAGGGCAGTGGACGGGACTCTGGCTGGCCCTGACCATGGCCACCGGTATTCTTCTCTGCAGGAAGCAGGGAGGACGGGGCTGAGGAGGTGATTCCCACCTTGGCCAGCTTTGTTCCCTGCTTCTCCTGCCTTGGGTTTCAGCCAGCACCGGGCCAAACTCCAGAGCTCTCGGCTTTGGCCTCTGAACGTGGGGACCCCAGCTGGCCTCTCCCGTCCCCATGGCTCAGTTGGTAGCCAGGTGGATGAGACTGTGGGACTCAGTCCCTGTCCCCACTTTCCCCTTCCCTGCAGCCTGCTCAGGTGAGTGGCAGCGCCTCTCTGGCTGGGGACAGCCCAGGGGACAGGCTGGCAGAACTCTCAGAAGGATCCTTGAGTCGGGCAAAGACCCAGAGCCACCACTGCTGTGGTGAGCCCTGGGGACTGCATGGAGGGGCCCCAGGGTTGGGTGGGGGACAAACAGCCCCTCTCCGTTCCCAGCAGGTGGCTGTCAAAGTTCATGTGGCAGTGTACTCCGGAAGATGGATGGCAGGAACTGAGCTGACATCCCCAGCTCACCATGATCCATCTCTCCAACAGGATTCTCCCTGCTCAGTCAGGAGGCCCTGAGGGATCCTCGGCTGTGTGCAAGGGCCTGGCCGGGCACACACAGGTCTGGTTCAAAGCCGGACAGGAGCAGAGAACTGTGGGCGTGGCCTCTCTGAAGAAGGGACCATGCCTGTGATTCCAGGGACCTTGGGAAAGATCTGATGCGGGCTGGGTCCTTTCAGCTCCAGTCCCCAGGGCCCCTGGGGCTTCTGTGGGGATATCAAATGCTGGCCGCAAGAGCGCGCGCTCCCCTCCTGGATGCCTTACTTAGGGGAAGCGGCTCCTTGAGCTCCTCTCAGGTTCTTTGGAAGCCACCCTGTGCTGGGAGCAAGGCCAGGGAAGAACGGCGACCTGCAGCCTGGGATCTCCATGCTGTCCCCCAGTCTAACTGGCTGATGCCGCTCTGCCCGATTGAAAGCCACCTCCACCAGCACCTGCCCGAGTGACTTGGCTGCGATGGAGCCACCACGTCGGGGTGCAGACAACTGTCCTTGGAGCTGCCCCCTGACCTATTTTCCTGACAGGATGGAGGACTTTCAAGAAGTGGGTCTCACTGTCTACTCTGCCTGTCAAAAAAAAAAAAAAAGAAGTGGAGCCAAGGACAGGTGAACTCGTACCTGTCCTGTCTCATACCTGCTTCCAGATGCTTCTGGGGTAGGGGGCAGTTGCTAGGATAGCAAGGGGGCAAGTCAGCCGTTCTGACTGTAACCTGGGGCCTGCTTTGCCCTGGGAGTGCTGAGTGGGTGGGATGCTCACAGCGGCCCCCTTCCCTGTGTGACTATCTGGAGGGACCCCCGCCCGAGCAGCCTGCACTGTCAGCACCCGACCCGTTACCCGCAGACGACACAGGCCTTCCAGATGCATGTGACCGGGTTGCGTCCTGAGTACTTACAGGAGGTCCTGAAAGAGAGAGGAGGGAGAGGGAGAGAGAGAATGCCGGAGTCAGTGTCGCTGCAAGGGGAGTGGCAGAGCAGCAGCGTCCAAGAATTCTTCAGTGCAGGGGTTTGCATCTGGTCCTCGAAGTTTGTATTTTCCTGGCCCACTTTCACCAGCATAATCTCTTCCCCCTTTATTTCATCTCCATATTTTCAAGATTGGATGAGAAATCCAGAGCCTGCCGGAGACCCAGGCGTGGTCCCCAGGCCTCAGCTTCTCATCACACAAAACCTGCGCAAACCGGTGCTCCAGGCTGCTGTGCACTCATGGGCCCAGCCATGAGCAAGGTCCAGAGATGAGGATGGTTCGCTGCCTCCCAGCCCCCACCAGCTTCTGACTGGACACAGTGGCTGGGAGAGCGGCGGAGGGAGGCCGATGTCTATCGGGCTGCCCTGGTTTCTGCTGGGCCGTGAATCAGGCCCTCTATCCCCCTGGGTCTGCTGCCTACGCCCGCTGGTCACCACGCCCGCCCTCCCACCTCCCCCAGGCCTCATAGCAGCGCTATCTCCTTACTGACAAGAGCCAGAGAATTGCAAATTCAAGTGTTCCAAGGAAGAGAGAGACAGGGAGGGAGGACGGAGAAGCTCACAGAGAGAGGGAACCAGAAGTCCTCGCTGCGCCCCACGGCACACCTGCCCAGGCCCTGGTGACCTGGCTGCTGGACCTCAGCTGCTGCTTTTATGAGCGGCCAATAAAGACTCCTTGGGTCTCCCTCGCAGCTTGCGTTCCCTAGGCCGCTGCCTTCTTCCCTCCTTCACCTGCCTGCTTCTCAGTCCTGGTCCCCACCCAGGAGGCAACAGCCTCACTCACGCTGGCCGCTGTCAAGTCAGCATGTGAAGGGGAACTCAATGTTTTGAATTAAAAACAAACAAACAAAAGCAAAGAGCTGCAGTGGCTGGGGGAGAGCACGCCCCAGCCCGGCCGACACTCAGGGTTCCAGACCTCGGAGCAGGAGCGCAGAAAGGGAGGGAGGCATCTGGGCCCGATTAAGCTGAGGGGCAGGGGAATGTCACCGAGCATCTGAAAATATCCCCCGAGTTCAGCCTGCCAGAGGGGCCGAGCCGGCCAGCTGTGGGGAGCAGCCTCAGCACGAGGAGCAGGCTGGTGACCACAGCAGCCTGTGGATGGAGCTGTCACGTGGAGGGCGGAGGGCCTGGGTCAGGCCAGACCCTGGGTGTCCCAGAGGACACAGGCTGCAGCTCGGGCAGCCTCGGCTGCACAGGTATCACCAGGTGTTGTGGGGGAGCTGCTGTGGAACTCAGCCCTCAGCCATTGCCGGCAATGCAGATGGCTGGGTCCCCACAGTGACAGAGACTCTGTGACGATGCCCATCACTGACACCACCACCACCATTGCCAGTGCACACACCTCTGTGGTCATCACCAGGTGCCTGACGTGATGCTAAGTGTTTGCCAGCTTACAGAGGAGAAAGGGTGAGCGACTCCTCCAAGGCCATGCAGCCAGACACTGGTAACCCAAGGCCATGCAGCCAGGCGCTGGTACCCCAAGGCCATGCAGCCAGGCGCTGGTACCCCAAGGCCATGCAGCCAGGCTCTGGCAGAGCTCCTGGCCCCTTCTGTGCAGCACCTCTCTGTGCCTTTCACCCCCACCCCTTCCCCACCCCCACACCTGCAGACGCAAGTCCTTTCCAAACTTCTGCCTGGGACACCTGTCCTGCCCTGCTCCCCTGTCTACACCCACCGCCACCACCCTCCCTTACAGCTCCTTTGTGGACGCAAGGGAAATTGGCTTGGCCTGGCCCTTCCCAGCTGCCACAGTCCCATACTCTCAGGGACTTCAGAAATGGGACACGCCCTGGCTTGTCAGGAGACCGGGGTGGGGGGGGGGGTACTTACAAAATGACACTTCCTCCACCATGCTCTCTACTCCTGCCCCTTGTCAGTGCCCACCCTCATGGGGGCCCTGCCACACCTTTAGGCCCCTTGGAAAATGCAGCCTCTGCCCCACCATGCCGGCCATTAGCAGACAAACATGTCTGCAGCAGGAGGGCCTTGGCTTCACCCAGCGCTGGGTGCGGTGGGAGCCCCGTGGTTTGTACAATCTGCGCTTCAGTGTCACTGACGAAGTAACATGGTCACTGACTGACCTTTCACTCTGTGAAGGCTCCAAAGGACACAGTCACGCCAAGGCACTGTCTGATCCCCATTGTACAGAGAGGCAGAGAGAGGCTCAGGGACGTCAGTGACCACCCAGGGTCACGGCACCAGTGGGACCTGAACCCAATCTCCTGCCTTCCTGCGCAGGGTCTTCCTAACAAGCCACACCATCCATTGTGTATCAGGTTCTGCTGGGGTGTGACCCACATGGCCACATCAGGAGCAAACACACCCTCCCCACCCCCCACCTCCATGCACCTGCTGCCTGGCAGGTGGGAGAGTTGAGATGATGGTGCTGCAGTGTGGCCACCAGGAGAGGGGACATCCTGCCTGAGCCTTCCTGTTGCTCCTCCCCATGGCCTGGCCCACCTCCTCCGAATAGACAGGGACAGGAAGGGACCTTGCGAAGAATCCTGGGGTAGCATTCTGGGTGGGCTTTTTCTTTGTACCATTATTTGGCTCAGTCACTTATTCAAAAACCATTGAAGCAACGCCCACAAAGTGTCAGTCACTGCACTGGAAAGACAAACGAGGCAGGCGGTTGCCCTCGGAGGAAGGAAGAGCTCATTCTGTGAGCACCTGCCAGGCCCACTGCAAAGCTCTGGGGACACGGGGATGAATAATTGATTTCCTCCTGCTGAGAAGCCCACAGTCTCCTATGTGAGAAAGCTGGAGAACTTCCAGAGAAGAGAACTGGAGCCGGAGTGAGGATCTGAGGGCGAGAGGAGAGGAATCTGCCACAGGAGGAGTCCTCCCTTCCTTCCCAGCACGGCTAAGCACCGCGCATGCGGTGGGCACGATGCTAAGCATGGCCATCACAGGAGGCTGGGCTGTGATTGCCACATCAGATGAGCAGCCTGTGGCTTAAAGAGGAAGCAACCTGCCCCAGGGGATCTGCCTGATCCCAAGTAGCAAAGCTTGGCTTAAATTTATTTTATTTTGAATTTTAGCTTTCAGGTTTTATTTCCATATGCTAGAGCCTGGATTTGAATCCGGGCTATCTGACATCGAAGCCTCTGCTCTCCAGGCTGGAGGCCGTGAAAGTCCTGTGGGGTGGTGGGCAGCCCTGTTCCCACGGGCTCAGCCCACCTCCCAGCCTCGGGGCCTAGTGCTGGTCCAGGGCAGGGGTGCAAAGAGCCACAGGTGCTCCCGACCTCACATCATTTGAGCTGGTTCTGACCCTGCTTGATGGCCGGTGGCTGGGTCCTGGCAGCTGGGGTCCCAGCCTCACCTCCTGCTGCCTGGCTTTCTGCAGCAGGCCACCTGTCACTTGGCTCTGCCACGTGCCTGCCCCTGCACCCCATCTCTGCCAGGACAGATGCTCTGCACCCCGGCTCCCCTTGGGCCTTGGGTGGCTACCAGGACTGGCCACACTCTGCCTGCCAGAGCAAGGGTTCTCAACTGGGGGGGGTGGTTTTGCATTGACAAGGGTCAATGCCTAGAGGCATTTTTGATCATAACTATGAGGTCGCTATCAGTTTCAAGTGGGGACAAACCATGGCTGCTGCTCCCCATGCAGGGCGTGGAGCCCCTTTAGCAAAGACTTAGATCTGCCCTGCGGATCAGCGGCACGGGGGACGAGATGCCCTGCCCTAATGGGACACTACCCTGCAGCTCTCCCAGCTCACACCTGCTCACGCATGCAGCCGAAGCCCCGGCCTCTCCTGACCTGTGCTCTGCCAACTTTTAGAATCCTGCTCTTCGATGGTTGGGCCTGCCCTCCCACCCACCCAGGGTGTGAGTGTGTCCTCGTTTCTTCCTGTGTGGAGCACGTGTTTCACTCAGGCTGCCCAGGGACCCAGCGAAGGAGCCACAGGGCTTCTGTCCCCACGCTGCAGACGGAAAAGCCAAGATGCAGAGGATGTAAGGTTTGTGTTCAAGGTCACAGAGCTCCTGGAATCCAGGTGTGCCTGATGCCACAGCAGGAACACGCCTGAGTCTTGAAGCACATGTGGAGAAATAAGGGGACACGCTCAGCTTCAACAAGGGGGAAGGAGGACAGGCAAGGAGCCCCGTGATGGCCGGGCTGCTTGAGCTTCGAGACAGTCTCGTCGCATGAGACCGACACTGGACAACCAGCGAGCCCTCTCTCTTCCAGCCCCGCAGCCAAAGCCTGACTCTAGGGGAGGGCGGGTTTCTGGGGCAGAACAGCTGGATTTGAAGCCTGGGAAGCGTGTCTGACAAACTGTGCTTGGTGACTGACCAAGCACTGCCTCATATCATAGCTCACCACAACCCAACTCCCAATTTATGGATGAGAAAACTGAGGCTTGGAAAAGGGAACTAACTGCCTATGGCTGGTTAGCAAGTGATCCTGAATCTTAGTCCAGGGTGCTCTTCCCAGAACAGCCCACCACTGGTAGAGCTTGGGCAGGGGGGCAGGAGGTTTTACGTCTCACACATCTCTGCCTAACGTGGTGCCTTCACACTGGCCGTAGTGGGAGTATTCACACCCTAGAACCTGGCAGAAACTACAAAGCTCAGACCTGGACTATGAAGCTATCATTCAGCCACAAGACACCGCAGAACCTTTCCAACTCAGGTTGATGGAGGACACGCACTCCCACACTCCCAACTCCTGGACTCATGGCAGACATCGCTAATCAATCACAGCTACTTTTTTCCTCAATGAGCCAGACAAGGCTTCACAAGTCTTTCCAACACAACCACCATCCATCAGCAGGAACTGGCACATGAGAAGGAATCTATTACTCATCTTGGAACTGGAGCCATCTGGGGGTGGGACACAGGGGAAGGAAGAGGGGGAGGCATGAGGGCCCTTCTCTGACTTATCAGGCGGGGCTGAGCTAGGTTTGGTGGGGTGGAGGCAGCAGAGTCGGAGCTGGACAGGCTGGGTGCCCCAGACACAACTCACAGCAGATGAGGCCCCAGAAACTGCAAGGCTGGCATAGAGGCTGGGAGGCATGAGCAGGGAGGGGGCACAGCCAGCAAGATCCCCCAGCTCGGTTCATGTCCTGGGCCCAGGAGGCCCCCAGGTGGCCTCCACTGGTCCCAGAGCCACGGCTGTGCCGCTGCCACCCCTACAGCCACCTGCAGACTCCACGGAGGTAGCCATCCCATTAGGAGGGGCCCTGAGTCTAGCTCCATGGGTTCCTTGGCAAATCCCCCTGCAGTCTGGCTGTCTCCCCACTTCCTGTTTGCCTTGTGCCCGGGCCAGAGCCTGGGGCGAGGCTCAGACACAGAGTGTGTGCCTGGTAGCAGGCTCTCCCAGTCACTGCCCCAACAGCCATTCCCCCTTCCTCCATTTCAACAGATCCCTGATTTTGTCCAGCCTCTGCCCATTCTCCAGGGCACAATCCCAGGCCTGGCAGGAGAGAGTGAGGGTCAAAGCTCAGGCAAAGGCGGCTCTGAGGAGGGTTGGCTGGAACAGCCCAAGGGGGAAAGTGCCCAGTGAGGACATGACAGACGGGGGTCCCACTGCCGTCACTGCAGTTCTGACCACCCCAGATCCCCCGTAAGACCTCCAAGGCCTTTGGAAATGGCCACAGGTGGGAAGGACCACATCATCATGGGGGACCTATCTGCAAGGCCCTGTCCAGGGCGTGAGGGTCAATGCAGTTTGGACCTCAACTCACCCCAGGACCCCCGTGTGTCCTCTGCAACCCCACCCAGCTGCAACCCTGGGAGAACGCAGAGAAGGAATGGCGAAGAAGGCTGAGGACTAAGCAGCCAGGGCCTGGGATCCTGGGGGAGCTTTCTCAGCCTTTAGCAGAGGACAGAGGCTCGAGAGCAAAGCCGAGCAGAGCTTTGGGAGGGGTAGGAAGCTGTGCCTCTGCAAACGGGACCTGCATCTCCTGCATGCCCCTTGTCCGTGGTTCCAAACTCTGCAGCTCCAGTTACCTGCAGGCAATCAAGGTCTGACAATGCTAAGTGGAAAATTCCAGAAGTAAAGAATCCATCAGTTTCACATTAAGCACCACCGTGAGTCCTGGTGTTCTGCTCCGCCCGGCTGGTGCCTCTGCGCGGGGTATCCACGCTCTCTATGCTGCCTGCCCATCACCCACGCGCTGCCTTGGTTGCCTGCCCCAGTACTGGGTGCTTGTAATCCTGGAACCTCCATTCCACTTAATAATGGCCCCAAAGTGTGAGAGGAGAGATGTGAGCAATTCATTCCAGTCTCTTGCTGGAAATGTTGCATTTTATTTTTGGTTATTATTGTTCCCCTCTTACTGTGCCTAATTTATGGGTTAAGCTTTCTCATAAGTATGTGTGTATGGGGAAAAAAAAAAACAATGTGTACAGGTTCAGTACCACCCAAGGGTTCAGGCACCCACTGGGATGCACCCCCATGGGAGGTACCACAAACACTTGCTCGAGGCCAGCCGTGAGGGTGGTGTGCCAGATGCTGCAGAAGACAGATACTGCCACTGCCCCAGGGGCTTCCTCTCCAGTTCAGGAGATGCCCCCACCCCACCGGGTCCCCTTGCCCCCTGCAATTGCTCCCTAGAGCAGGGCCCATCTGCTGGGCACCCTACCTGCTGATCCCAGCAGTCCTTTTGAACCGAGCCCGGGCACCCCCAGACTACTCTGGATCCCACACTGCTTGCTCTCAGTTCCAGTCCCTGACCCTGTCTTCTGTCCAGGCTATACCAGGGTTTGCTGGCCCTGGAGTGATGATGACCCCTCTCGGGTCACCCACGCTAGTCCCCACTCCAAAGCAGACTTTTGCCTGGGGCGCAGTGTGGCTGGACTGGGCCCTTCCCACTGACACCTGGTTTACCTCTGCTTGTTTGAACACAGAATCACGCTGGCAGGCAGGAGTGGGAGTCAGCGCTGCATTTTATGAGAGGGATTGAGTCTCAGAGAGGGAACGTATGGTCCTGAACTTTCGTGAGAATTCCCGGCAGTGCCTCCTCCTCCTCTGGCTTCAGCCCCCTGGGCAGCTGCCCTGCTGGGGACCTGGGCCAGTGGCCAGCAAGGAGTGAGGGGTCTTAACAAGACCCCCAACTGCCAGCCCCAGCCTTGGGCCCTGAGCCAGGGTCTGCTTCCTGCCATGAGGGTGTCACACAGTCCCCTCAGGAGGACAGGGCTCGGACACTACACTCTGTCCCGGGGCTTCTTCCTGTCCCCGGATCCCGCCTCTGTACCCGCTGTTCCCAGGCAGGCGCTGTGCAGCAAGCTCAGACGTCAGCTGATGGCCCTGCCAGGTCACTGCTGGAGCGGGGGGTGAGGGTCACACCCTGGGCAGGCCGGCACCAGACGGGTCACCCTCAGGGGCTCAGGAGAGACTGCAGCTTCGTGCTGTGTCTTTCCTGTCTCAGAATCTGCATGTGGGCTTGTCCCGCTGCTCGCTAACCTCCGACAGCCGCCAAGCCCCTCCCATGCCACCCTGTTCACTCCTCACCGCCGTCCCACAAGACCTCCACCCGGTGTATAACGGATGGAGACACTGAGGCACAGAGACAGCAAGTTGGCAGCCCATGGCCACACAGCTGGAACCTGGGTCTGCCCCAGCCCCAGCCCAGGGCATGCATTCCAGGTTTAGCCCTGTTACTGCCCCATTTTGCAGATGCGGCTCTGTGGCACAGAGGAGTTAAGTAAGCTGCCCAAGGTCACACAAGCCAGCGTTTGGGATTGGCTACACTCCTCTCGCCCTGCGTTTATTGCTTCAGCTGTGAAAGCAGGCCAAGCATCAACAGGCCCTGGGCCGTGGGAGACCGGGAGCTGCTGGGGGAGGTGGGGAATCTCTTTTCAAGTGCCTCTGAGGACCCCCGCGGACCCCTGTCCTCTCTGGAGCCCCCCAGGGGCTGAGTGCTGGCTCCATGCTGACACCGCCCATCTAGGGAGGGCCCGTGCCCCCGCACGTGCACACACAGCCTCAAGACTTTGTTCTTCTTCCCTCACTTTGAAGTGGTGGAGCTGGGTTCCCGTCCAGAACCGTGCACGAGAGCATGGGCTTTGGGTCCAAAGGGCCCCAGAGCCTGGCTGTGCTGCGCACTGGCTGTGTGCCTGCGGGTGAGCTGCTTCAGCTCTCTGAATTCCAGTGCCCTTTGGAACAACAAGCTCTACTCTGATGGATTTGGAGTACAGGAGAGAATTCAAGCGAAGTACTTAGGGCTTTCCCAGCTGGGAGCGAGCACTCAGTGAGCGACAGCTGACACTCACTGCGGCTGTGATGTCAGGAGTCACGACAGCCAACCCCAGCAGCAGAGGGTGCGTCCCTGTCTGAACCAGAAGGAAGCCTAGGACTCGGGGGCTCTTCCGGGGCACCAGGCAACCGTCCTAATGCTTTGCAGACATTACCAAATTTAACTCTTGCAAACCTTGTAAGACGGCACCACTGTCACCCTCATTTTACACAGGGGGAAACTGAGGCACAGCTGGTGACGGGCAGGCTGCAGAGCCTCTGGGACGAGCCTGAGACCCTGGACGCCAGGAAGAGCAGTCAGGGCTCAGATGAGCTTAGAAATGGTTGGACAAACAGTACATGTTCTGGCTTCCATGGGCCCCTGACCCGCCTGGGCTGGGGTCAGAACCGCGTGAGATCTTGGAGGTAGGCCTCACTGGGGAGACTGCAGGCCAGTGCTGCAGACGCAGGCTGAAGGCTGGATTGTTCTCAGGCTCAACAGTTTCCTGGCACCGCCTCCAGCACCGGGCAGAGGGGCAGTGGGCCCGGGGAAGGGGGAGAGGGTCTCTGTCATGTCGCCCCTTGTCCATCAACGGGAAAATCAGTCACGGCTGGGTTCGCCCATAGACCCTGCTAGCTCCGATCCCTTGTTTCCTTTTCGATAAGGATCTGGAATCTCAGGTCTCTGAACTTGAACTTGTCACCCTTGACTAAATCTGTGAGAAGCAATAAGATCCTCCCACATGACCTGCCATATCTTCCCGAGGGATGTGACTTCCTGTCCCCTCCCCCGTCACCTCCTCCCAGGTCCTTCCCAGGAAGTCAGCAATTATACAAGTCACACGCCCTTTTCTTCCACACCCAAAAGGCATGGAAAGATATGCAAAGGTTGTATTGGGCACACAGCAGCTCTATGCCACCTCCTCCAGGCAGTTAACTTTGGTTTCCACAACCCCATGGTACCAAAATGTCCAACTGACTATCGTTCTTGTTTCTATGTGCAGATGTCAATTCTGTTTTCTTACTTCATCTTTTCTGTTAGACTGTAAGATCTATGATGGGCACAGTCACTAAATCTTCAGTTATTATTTCAAGGAGTTGAGGGAAATTAGGTACTGCAAACTCCAGTTCCTACAAGGAGCCAGGTAGGTAGCAGAAATGAAGTGGAACAGGTGTGGTGCAGTAGGGAGTGGTGGAGTCTGTGGCAAAGTTCTAAGGGCTTGCTTCTGCACCCGAAGTAGACTTCCTGCCCCTCAGCTGCCACCAGTTACTGCCAAGTGTGGATTCATATCCACCATTGCCAGAGCTTGAAAATATTTAAGAAAAGCCAAAAATCAGTTATTTTATGCAAAACCTTCTTGTTTCTAAATGTTAATACTCACTTAAGAACATCACAAACCCTAAAAATCACTCTCTAGGTTGCTTAGCCTAGCACTTGGGATGCCTGTGTCCCACACTGGAGGGCCTGGGTTCAATTCCTGCCTCTGCTCCTGACTCCAGCTTCCGGCTGATGCACATCCTGGGAAGTAGTGGTGGTGACTCAAGTCCCTGGATCCCTGCTGCCATGTGGCAGACCAGAACCGAGGTCCCAGCTCCTGGCCTCGGCCCCCGCCCAGTGCTGGCCATTACAGGCATTTGGGGAAGAAATCAGCATTTGGGAGCATGTTCTCTCTCTCTCTGTCCCTCTGCCTCTCAAATTTAAAAAAAAAATCATTCTGCAAACCACACGAAGCTGTGAGGAAGCTGCAGTTGGTGCTCACGCGGTGAATCCGTGATGCGCAGCCCCTGGGGGCCTCCCAGGCCTGAAGTGTTCCAGGCCCACAGCGATGCTCGGTAAAGCCTCATTGAATACACGAGTGAGTCATCTGGGGAAGGAGTGGGAGGGGCATTTGCTATCCTCTGAACCAGAGGCCTATGGAGGAACAAGGCTGTCCTGTGTTTGGACATGGAACTTGTGTTTGGGAATCAGCATTGACCAAGAGTGGAGCTGGCCAATTAGGCTGCCTTCAAGTGCACCTGCCTCCTTCCTCCCACTGGACAAGGGGTGCTCAGAGCTGTGGACAAGCTCCCCACATGCCCCACGCCAGGATGGCAGGTGACTTGGGAGGTGGGGTTTCCCTCAGGCCTCGAGATAAAGCAGGGTTATGTGGAGCAGCCACAGGGAATACGGAACAGTTAGGGAGGTACCCAGTTGTGCCTGGGTAACTAGTTTTTTTTTTTTTTTTTTAAAGAATCCTACTTCAAATTAAAGAGTTAAAGATATATGCTGTGGTTAGTAATTGATAAGTGGCAACAATTGGCTACAATATGGAAGATTTTAACTCTTTTTAAGATTTATCCATTCATTTGAAAGGCAGAATTACAGAGAGGCAGAGGGAGGGGGGGGGGAGAGGGAGAGGGAAGGGGGTGAGAGAGAGAGAGAGAGAGAGAGGTCTTTCATCTGCTGGTTTACTCCCCAAATGGCCACAACAGCTGGAGCTGAACCAGGAACCAGGATCCAAAGCCAGGAACCAGAAGCTTCTCTGAGTCTCCCACACAGGTGCAGGGGCCCAAGCACTTGAGCCATCCTCCACTGCTTTCCCAGGCCATAACAGAGAGCCAGATTGGAAGAGGAACAGCCAAGACTTGAACCAGCGCCCATTGGGATGGCAGCACTGCAGGCGGCAGCCCCACCCACTATGCCACCATGCCGACCCCAATTTTAACTCCTAATACCATGACCAGGAAGGCATCACATTTCATCTCGGTCCCCCAACTAATCACCAAACTGTGGGATTATTTGCCCACAGGCCATGGTTAATTGTAATTGTAGGCTTGTGGGAGTGAAGAGGGACACAGCCTCGAGGCCTCCTGCCATGGCACCCACCCGAGCAGCGCCACTGAACCCTGACCTCCCAGGTGGCCAGGATGATGGTGCCGAAGTGGGTAACGTCTACCGCGTGCCAGCCATAGCTGAGCGCTTTCTGGTCGCTCCTTCTCATCATCACAGCTCACCTGTGAGTGTTCTTACAGAAGAAATGCCAGGCTTCACAGGTTCAAGGTCAAACAGCTAACGAGGGACGGAGCTGGGGGCTCCTCTAGGTCCACGGACCGCCAAGTCCATCCTCCTCATGCCCAACACTGGGAACCTCTTCCTCACACACGGGACAAAGCTGTGCAGCGCCCAGGATTCCCCTGGGAGGCCCGAGATAAAAGCTCACCGTGTTGGAGCTCTGGGTTTAGGGCCAGACCACTCTGTAATAGCAAGTACCTCCGATATGCACCGTGGGCACGTGTCACCACGCCTTTACCCAGGCCTGCAGACATAACTAATCCAATGCAGTGCTGTTTCTTGAACTTAGGCAGCTACAATCAACCCAGGAGAGCTTGCTCCGATGAGCAAATCTACTGGCCATCCTTGGCCAGTGCTGTAACACAGCTGTAGGGAAAGAGAACCCACAGCTGAGGAAGTGGGCGAGGAGAGAAACTGCTGCCTTTTCAACCAAAGGGGCCTCGCGCAATGAGGGGAGAAGGGGCAGAAGTTAGGCCCTGCCCACCCACCCACGGGACTGCGCAGGCTGGAGGCCGGACTGCAGGGCCGCCTGTGTGGCCTCCTGTGTGCACTGGGTGACTGGGAGCCGGAAGAGCGAGCACCCTTCGGATCTTACATTTGGTTTTGCCCTTTAAACATTTTTATTTGCTTGTTTCTCTTTTATTTATTGTTGAAGCAGTTCTTAAAGGATAATTTGTGAAAGAAAAGCCCTAATCCCCAGCCCCAGCTCATACACCTCCCCGCTCTGCAGCTCTGCCCCGTCCATATGCGTGCCTCTGTGTCCACAGCGGGGACCGGTGTGCATGGAACCTGGACGTAACAAGTGAGCACAGTCCCACACCTCCAGCCTTCCACCCTGGGGTTTCCAATGGCTACCCAGTTCCTTATCTGTTAGTTGCAGATTTCAAAGGTCCTCATTTTTATATTCAATGCTGCACTAAATATTTTTGTACGTTTAGCACTTTCCCTTTGGCAGATTATTTTCTTAGAGTTATCTATTTATTTTCATTTTCTTTCAATGGCAGAGAGACAGAGAGGCAGACAGAGAAAGAGAGCTTTTCCACCCACTGGTTTACTTCCCAAATGCCTACAACAGCCAGGGCTGGGCCAGCCTAAAGCCAGGAGCTGGAACTCAGTCCCAGTCTCCCACAGGGGTGGCAGGGACCAAATGCTGGAGCCATCACTGCTGCCTCCCCGAGTGTACATCAGCAGGAAGCTGCAATTGGGAGTGCAGTGGGGACTTGAACCCAGACACTCCCATAAGGGAAGTGAGCAACCCAAGAGGTGTCTTAACCGCTGCACCAAATACCCACGCTGTCATGGACATCGCCATGGCACTTTGCACCGGCTCTGGCCTCCCGCACGTAAACACCCGAGAGTCCCCGAGCCCTGTGCTCTCCTGAACATGTGGCAGGCCTGGGAGGCTGCTGCGACCCACGGCAGGGAGCAGGAAGCTGAGGGCTGGCAGATAACGAAGCTTCCACAGGTCCCTTAGCAGGGAAGCAGCCTTGCTGGAAGTGGGATCTGTGTCCCAGGCTCCTGGTCCAAGACCATTTCACACCCAGAAGGCCTGGCTGCATTGGGTGGGGGATGGGAGCGGCTGCAAAGTCCCCAGGAAATGAGCACAGGAACAGCAAAGGGGGACGCAGGCTCTGGGGGTGGCTTCCCCTCCTCCTGGAATGTCCTTTCCCCACAGGAGCTCTGGCATGGCTTCTTAATCCAGAGAAGATGCTGGGGGGAGGCGGGGCACCCCAGGGAGACCAGGCTGTGTTATCAGGTGAGGAGTGCAGAGCCGCCATCTCCCCCCACTGCTGGCTGCAGAGGGTCCCACGCCCCCTGCAGCTGGACAGCCGGAGGCGAGGGCTCCGGTGGGGAGGTGGGGCGGTGGGGAGGTGGGGAGGGCAGGCCGTGTGAGAGGCTCCAGAGGAAGAGGCTGGGTGGTCTCAGAGCTCTGGTCTCCCTCTGCCTGAGGCACCAGGAAAGCACAATAAACACAGGCTGTGCGGCCTCCATAGCCCCAGCCCCCGCTGCAGCCACTGCTGGGCAGGGTCCACTCCGGGCCGCAGCATCACCCACTGGCCGGAAGACGCGTCTGCCCGCTCGCCCAGCCAGGTCACTCCTCCCCGCCTCCCCAGAATGCTGTGCTTGTGATGCAGGCACCACCTCACTCCTAGCCCCCAGCTCAGCTTCCAGCCTTGGGCTCCCCGGGGGCCACAGGGCCAGGGGCTGTCTGGGGTCCACACCAGCCCAGTCTGGGTCTTAGCCAGCCTGAGTGTCAATGGCTGCTCACGGAGTCCTCGCTCTGTGTGTCTGACTCTGCTCAGCTTTGGTGCTGGGACGACGGCGGGGAAAGAAAGGTGGAGTCCCAGCATGTGGCCTTGGGCACGTGGACCCTGGCGGTCAGTGTGCTCATCTGTAGGACAGGCAGAAGGCAGGGCCTATCTCACAGGTTGTGACGGAAGCGAAAGGCTCTTAAAGGGGTGCCTGACACGTCGCAAGTGCCATGTCGACATCAGCTCTTACATTCTTATTATTTCCAGTTGTGGCTTCTAAACAATGAATAGAAATAAATAAGTGAGGCAGATGCAGGCAGTGTTAGCTGCTCTGCAGATGTTAAAACGCAGGCCTTTAGTGGAGGGGCTGCAATTTGTGAAAGTGCTTTAGCTCGGGTGGCTGAGAAAAGTCCGTCCGAGGAGGTGGCATCAGGGTCAAAGCTTAAAGAAGGAGAGGGGGCCGGCACAAGAGCCTCTGAGCATGGTCACTCCACGCAAGCAGCAGCAGGTGCAAAGGCCCGGGGGTGGGAACTGGCTTGAGTGTCTACGAAAGAGGAACAAAAGACTCCGCAGCTGTGGCTGTGATGTCTAACAGAGCAGGTAGCCACCAGCTGCCCGTGGCCTTTTACATCTAAAGCAATCTCAACTAGAATTAAGAATGTCATTCAGTTCCCCATTCTCGTCACCCACGTTTCCAGTGTCCAGTATCCACAGGGGGCTGGTGGCTATCATGGTGGACAGCGCAGACGCGCGATAGTCTCATCATTGGAGAAAGCCCGGTAAGCCCTGCTTGGAGTCAGGGGAGAGAAGAGGTTGACATGAGATGAAGCAGGAAAGGCAGCCAGGGGCCAGAGCTCAAGGGCTAGCAAGGGTCTGGGCAAGGAGCCTGGGGTCTTTCCTAAGCGCCCTGGGAAGCTTTTGGGGGGCCCAGCCTGCGGCAGCATCACTATGGTCAAAGGACGGAGGCGGAGCTCCCTGTTTGATTCTCGTACTTCTCTGAGCCTGAGAGGTCTTTACAAGTCAGAGCCGAACAGGAGCAAATAGTCCCCCTCACTCCCCAAACCTGCACGCCCTGAGTACCCCGGAACGCCCCAGAGACTTCCAGGGCTGCAGTATTCTCCTTAGTGGAGGCCAGACGGTGCCCCGGTCCCAAGGTCACTCACTCTCCCAGGTTCCAGCTCTTCTAGACGTCCCCTCCGCGGGTGAAGGGCTTGCTCCCCTGGCACTGAGAGAGCCGCCTTGGCCAACGGCCCCCTCGTCCCCCTTGGGGCCACTCCCGGCTGCAGAGCCGCCTGACTTGGCTGAGGCCATCAGCGCACGAGACTGCACAGCTCAGCTTCTTTCCTTCCCTTCTGTTCCGCTGCACCGCGGCCGTGATCTGGTTCCCAACATTGTGCGTTAGTGCTCCTAGGGATAGGGCGACTGGAGGTGGGGCCTCCTGGGAGGTCCTGGGTCCCAGGGGGTGGGGGTGCTATCCAAAGGCAGGCTTCACTCCCAAGGGAGCAGGTGTCAACCCCTGAGCTAGGGCCCAGCGCTCACCAAGTTCTCTGCCATTGCCCTCCAGCAACCCCCCCCCCAGATGCCCAACCAATGGGGCCACCTGACCTTGGGCTTGAACCCCCAAGACTATGGGTAAATAAACCTTTTTTCTTTATGTAGCTACCTAGGGTATTTTTGTTACAGCAACAAGAAGAAAATTCTGTTCCTTTCAAAAGCTCCGTAGCTAAGGTCCACTTCAAGGTCAGCTTCCCAGGGTAGCCTCTCGGCCTGGGCCCTCTCGGCATCACAAGGAGCCCTCCCTGGCCTTTTGCTTATCTGGAAGGGACAGAAGAGGAGTCGGGATGGAGCAGTCACCCTGATGGCAGCCCTAGGTAAGCCCAGCCCTGGGCAGATTGGCAGACAGCCCTTAGAAGGCAGCTCTTCCAAATGCCGGGTGGGCCTCAGTGAGCGGCCCCCAAAGCTCCCCATGGGCTGTGCCCTGCGGAGAGACAAAGTGCATTTCCTGGGTGTCACCCTGTGACAGGCAGGTGACACACGTGTTCCCAGGCCGAGGCCTTGAGAGAGCACAGTGTCCCACAGCTCCTGGAAGCCGGAAGTGGGACTGGCACGCAGATCTGCGGGCTCCAGGATCCTGCTGCCTTGCGCCATGCAGCACTGTGCAGCTGAACTCCCTCTGTGTGCCAGCCTCAGGGAGCTCCTGAGTCCACGCCACGTCCACTTTAAGGACCAAGGACACCAGATCTCGGCTGCCCTGGCTGCAGTCAAGAACCAACGTAAAGGGCCCCTCTGTCCTCTCCACCTCACCCAGTGGGGAGTTTAACAGCTCAGCTGCAGCTTCCAACTATTGTCTGTTCCAGTAGCCTCCCAACCCCCACCCCAGCTCTGCAGATAATGCTTTGATGTGGTAACAGCCCCTACTGAGCACAGTGGCTAATCAGTCATTCAGTGGAGCCCAGGCCCTGTCAACCCAGCCTACCCTCCTGACCTCTGACCTCACCCAGGAGCTGGCCGCAGGGACAATTCCAGGAAGCTGAAGGCACCCAGGAGGCCTGGAAGGAGGCCAGGGACATTGTGACTGCAGCACGTGGGAAAAAGCACCCACAAAGGAGTCCCTGGGGGAACACAGCCGCCATTCACCCTGGGGCAGGTTGAGGCTCCCCAGCTAAGGCCCCTGGGACAGGCAGAACTGGGCAGCGGGAAGCAGGCTGGGCCGAGATGAGAAGGATATGTGGGCCGAAGAGAAACCATGTCCTCTCCTTTTATTAAAAATGACATTGGGAGGGGATAACAACCCCGCCACAATAATCCTACCGCAAAGAGGGAGCAACAGGGCTTCCAGGGCCACTGGCCACTGCGGGCCGCCATGACGGGGTAGTGGGACTGCTGCCCGAGGCCCCCGCCACCTGCGCCAGGCTGCGCAACTGAGGGTCCACGCCAGCCCCCAGCCCTGGCCTGGAGGAAGCGCGAGAGGCACTGAAGGAAACGGAAGTTCCTTCTCTCTGACAGGACAGGAGATGAGCGGCGAGACCTGGAAGTGACCTTCCATCCGCGTGCGGTCAGAAATCTGGTCTTTGTCAGCCCCGTGATTTAAGAGGCTTAGAGAATCCGACGGCATGTGAGCAAAGGATTTGTGCAACTTCTCTCTGCTTAACTGCTACGAGAACGCTGCACGGGCTCTCCAACTCCACGCTCGGTCACCGGGGACACGTGTGGGAACCCAGAAGCTGTGGGAGACATGGGGTGGTGTGGGCCCTCTCCTGTCCCCAGCTGTCCCCTCGTGCCAGTCATTCCTTCTCTGGGGGATGCTCATTATCTTGCTTTCTTGTGCCATGGGGGCTCCTTTCTGGTCCCTCTGCCTATAGAAAGCCCCCGCTGAGGCCTGGGTGGGGAAGACAGGTGGGTGCCAGGGCAGGGGGCGGGGTGGCTCTGAACCTTCCTGACCATCAGAGGCTTGCTCAGGGCGTCCTCATGCATGGAGCCCAGAGGCAAACAGCCCTGGATTCAAGTCCCAGCCTCTCTGGGCAGCGCCGGAGACCCGGGCAAGTCTCCCTCCACTTCTCTGGGCCTCGGTCTCCCAATTTATAAAATGGGAGTTGCAGTAGTTTGCAAGGTTGCCTTGAGGCTAAAACAGGCTTGTGTGTGTGTATGGTGTGTGTGTGTGTGCATGGTATGTGTGTGGTGTGTGTGGTATGTATGTATGTGTGTGTGTGGTGTTTGGTGTGTGTGGTGTGTGTGTGGTGTGTGTGTATGTGTGGTGTGTGGCATGTGTGTGTGGTGTGTATGGTGTGGTGTGTATGTGTGTGTGGCATGTGTGTGTGGTGTGTATGGTGTGTGGTGTGTGTGGTATGTGTGTGTGGGGTATGTGTATGTGGGGTGTGTGTGTGGTATGTGTGTGTGTGGTGTGTGGGGTGTGTATATGTGGTGTGTGGTGAGTGTGTGTGGGGTGTGTGTATGTGATATATGTATGGGGTGTGTGTGTGGTGTGTGGTGGGTGTGATGTATCTGTGTGTGGTGTGTGTGTATGTATGTTGTGTAGTCCTCAATAGCAACTCAATTAATGGCAGCTCTGCTTATTGCTACGCCGGGCTGTGGGTTTAGGATGTTTGCCGCGGGGTGATTTTAATTCAATTCGGGCCCACAGCTTGCTCACACGTTGTCAGAGCCTGGGCTGGATTGCATTGTGACACTCCCGTGGCCATCATCTGCTCGCTAGCCCGGCCTCTCCCCAGAGGCCCTCTGTCTCTGCCATCCCCGTGGCTTCCCCACCGCTGTGAGCAAATGACCTGAGACTCCATGTGGCCAGACAGCGCCCAGCTAGGAAGCCAGGGAAGCGAGAGAGAGAGGAGGGTGGGGCCAGGGCGCGAAGGGCTGTTTCCTGCCTGTGTTCCGAGCACACTGGGTCTCGGGAGGTCTCTCGGTCTTTTGGGCCAGGATCCAGCTCTCTGCAGGGACAGGGACAAGTGGGCCAGTCCCACCCCCGCTGGGGACCTTGATGGCGAGAGCCTAATGAACTTGCTGTAGGGCTCTTGGCTGATTCTGCAGGGCCTGCCACGCGTTTATGGGTCACAGATGGGGAGGAGAGAAAGAGAGAGAGAGAGAGAGTGAGTCCCTCCTCCGCTGCCTTGGCGGGAGGCCCCTGTCCCTCCCTCCCAGGGCTCCTAATCCCTTGGCCAGCAAGTGCCTGTCCTCCCCAGCTGAGAAGCTGCAGAGCTGGAGACTTATGTATACACCCCGTTATTTATTGGGGGGCCTGTGGCCAGGACAAGGTCTGCAGGCCACAGCACATTCTCCGCTGTCCTGGCTCTTCTCACCTGTGTTGGATGCAGGGAGAGGAGAGGGGAGGGAAGACAGAGATTTAGGCGATGAAGCCCTATTACGTGCGTGGTGCTGCACCGCACCTGCACAGGGCAACCTTGTTTACACGTGGGCGTGCACATTTGTGAGCAGTGTATGTCTGGGAGACAGGATGTTCACAGGTGGTCCAGATCCCAGCCCTGACGCCCACGGGATGGCCTTATAGACAGACACTCTGAGCCTCAGTTTTCTCATCTGTTAAGTGGGGACAGGAAGGATCTGGAGGCTGGCCCCAGGCACAGTGTGAAGCATTCGTGGAGGGCGGCATCGATGCAAGGGAAGCAGGAGGCCAGCAGGGATGACAGGGAAGAAGAGAAACGGGAGGAGGTCAAGAAGGAGCAAGGAGAATGGGGAATGCGGCCCGTCTGCTGCTCCCCACCTGGGATCTAGTCAGTTTCCGGGCAGCACCTTGGGGGTGCGTCCCTGGTGACAGCTGCAGCTCCTGCCAGGAAGCCTCAGCCAATGGCGGAAGGTGCCTGGGGCAGGGGTCCACCTCCCCACCCCAGGGCCTACAGACCAGCTCTCCCCAGCAACCACTGCCTCTGAGAGTTCCCTGTTCTCTCCCGGCTAGGAATCTGGTTCCTCCTAGGGCTCCCTGCTGAGAGTCAAAAAAGCACCCTGTGTCTTTAAGGAGGCACTGGTTGGGCACAGGCAGGAGGAAGGTTAAGACGATTAGCTGGTGCTAACAAATTTAGGATGTGGAAGAAGTCTTTTCTTGGCTGTCCATCAAAGAGAGGATTGAATGTCCCCGAGCTTGGAGAGAGCAGGGAGAGGAGGCAGGGGCTGGGGGAGGGGAGCAGGAGGGTGCTGAGGGCCTCCCAGCCTGCCTGCTCCCCCACGGGCCTTCCGTGGGCACTGGAGCTGTGTGGGAGTCGGGCGGGCCTCCTGGGCAGCCGCCTGTCCCAGCACGGGCCTCCCCATCGGCCCGTCTGTCTGACACCGCCCCTCCCCCACCGCCCTAACCTCAGCTCAGGTTCTGTCCGAAGCAGCTGAGCTGAAAAGTGACCCTGGAGGAAGGAGGCCCTTCCTGTTGACCAGGCACCGGGGACGCTCTCCCCTCACCCCACCAGAACCAGACCCCTCCTCACCAGCCTCCCTCGTCACCAAGAGTGGGGCTGCTTTTCCTCTAGGTTCCTGCGCAGGGCCCCCCAGAGATCACAAACCACTGGCGCAGCCTTCCTGGAAGGTTATTTCCGGCGTGGGCTGGAAGGAGGGAGGGCGCGGGAGCCGTGTCAGGGCCAGGAATGGTTCATTCAGAACGGCCTGGGCACGGGCTCTGGGCCAGGTCTTGCGCAGGGAGAACAGGGCACTGTGCCTTCCTGCCCAGCCCCTGGAGCGCAGGGAGCTCCCTGTCTTGAGGGGAAGAGAGAGATGAGAAGGAAGATACACCCAAATGCAACAGACACAAGGGGTCTGCAAGAAGCTCGTGGGAAGTTCTGTATTACGAAAAAATATGCCTGCATTTCCAACTTCTTTTCAACAGACCAAATGTCTGTGGAGTCCATGTTCCACCATCCCTTGGAAATGCTGTGTATAGGACAGTGGCTTTCCAGACTCCATGGGAAAGGCTGCCCTGCGCTGCTGATCTAAATGCGGGTTTCTAGGCCACAACCTTGGAGACCCCAGCGCTCTGGGTCTGGCCTGAGGCCTGCACATCTGCATTTTTAAGCAGAGCAGGTGGATGTTGGAACTGACTCAGAGGCAGACTGAGAGGGGGGGAACGGCACAAAGGGTTGTAGGGATGGTGTGGGGGGCAGGGGGTGCTCCCCTGAGGCTGGGGGTTGGGGAGGGGAGGTGGCAGGGGTGCAGAGAAGACGCCGCTGAGTGAGATGGCCAGGGGTGGGACACCCCACGGGAGGGCTCAGCTGGGTCTGCAAAGTGCAGACCGGGCGGAGGGGATGGGAATGGAGGTGGGGGCACTTGTCAGGAGGCTGCGGCAAGAGTCCCAGGGAGGGCTGCCCGGGGTGGCAGGGCCGAGGAGGGGCAGACCTGGGTCCATGAGATGGAGCACTTGGTGGACTGTGGAGCGAGGGCAGGGGGGAGTAGCCAGGGTGGCTCCCGGGGCTCCAGGCTTGGTGAAGGGCAGTGGTTCTTCTCTCTGGGGCTGGGGGTCCTGGAGAGTGGGTGGGCTCTGGGGAGACTCGGAGCTCCCTGGGGGCCATCCTAGTGGAGATGGGCAGTGGACGGCAAGACATAAATACCCAGCATGTGGGGAAGAAAAATGGCTGGAGACAGAGATCTGGGAGACAGGAGGTGGCAGAAGCCAAGTGTGCGGCTGTCAAACTCTTGACTGACGTGCATAAGACAGTCACAGGTACTTGGTACAGCAGCTAAGAGGCTCGCATCCCGCACTGGAGTCCCGGGTTCCAGTCCTAGTCCACTCCCAGCTCCAGCCTCTGCTCGTGTGGCCCTGGGAGACAGCAGATGACAGCTCACCATCCATGTGGGAGACACAGATGGAGCTACGGGCAGACCTGGCCCAGCACTGGCTGTTTCAGCCACCCGGGGAGTGAGCCAGCAGGTGGGAGCTCTCTGTCTGTCTCTTTGTCTCTCCCTCTCTTCTTCTTTCAAGATTCATTTTATTTATTCAAAAGGCAGTTACAGAGAGAGAGTAGGAAAGACAGAGAGAGAGAGATCTTCCAGATGCTGGTTCACTCCCAAAGTGGTTGCAATGGCCAAAGCTGAGCTGATCTGAAGCCAGGAGCTAGGAGCCCCTCCAGGTCTGCCACGCAGGTGCAGGGGCCCAAGGGCTTGGGCCATCCTCGGCAGCCTCCCCAGGTGCATTAGCTGGAAACTGAATCAGAAGTGAAGCAGCAGCCAGGACTAGAACTCACGCCGATGTGGGATGCCAGTGTCACAGGCAGCAGCTCTATCCACTACACCACGTCCGCCCCAGCCTCTCCACCCCTAATAAATAGAGGAAGAAAACCACAAACTAGAACACACCCACGGAAACGAAACACTCCATGGAGCAGCAGGTCCCGTACCCCACGCAATGCACTTGATGCTTTCCACTTCATTTCATTAAAAAAAAAAAAAAAAAGTGATCTGACAGGGTGCGCCCTGCCAAAGGAGCCCTTGAAATGTAACTGGCAAGTGAGGAACGTGTCCTCAACTTCACTGCATTGGAACTCATTTAAATGCAAATCAGTGCAGTCTTAATGGACACTGCAGTGTAGATGAGAAAAGACCCAGGAGGTTAAGCAACTTGCTCAAGAGTCTGCACTTGAACCCAGGGTTGCCTGGCTGTAAGACCCAGACTTTGGACTTGAACTCTCCTTTTCTCACTCCTAGATTGGTGGGGGCTTGGAGATGAACATGGTCACAGCAGGCACAGAACGGGCTGGTGGCCTCCCCGGGGTAGCTGAATCTTCGGGCCCCTCAGCCGTGGGATGTGGCTCCCTTTCCTGCTGTGACAGTGGGCTTGGGGGGACCTGACCTGCACCCTGAGAGCCACGGTTTCTTTGCAGGAGACCGCGGGTCATGGGCTCAGCAGGTGGGGACATCAACACCTGACTCGGGCCGGACAGCTGGGAGGGCCCCACCTGGCTCGGCTCTGGCACCACCTCCCACGCCCTGGTACCACGCCATTACCAGAGCTCCTGCCAGCTCCTTCCTGCCCGAAACCCTCACACACAGGCTCCTCAGGCTAGGCAGGGAGCTAGGCTTCCTGCTCCCCAGAGGAGCAAACCCTGAGGGCCGCAGCCCTTGCCCAGTGGTACTGTGGTGAGCCTGTCCTGGCTGCCGGGGACAAAGGTGCAGGGTAGACGATGGCCTCACTGGGTATGTCTGTCTGCACCAAGCGACCCGGGGTAGAACTGCAGAACAGGGACATCACGTCTGGCTGAGTGCCAGGACCCCTGGGTTCTGGCCCCTGCTGTCTACAGAAGCCAGGCTGGGCTTTCACGATCCCAGCGTGAGCAGGTCACGGCTCTGCTGCATGCTCTGCAGTGGCTCCCCATTGCTCTTAGGATACAGGTCAAAACCGCACCTGGTCCATTAGGCCCCGCCCGCTGCAGGTCCTGCCAGCCTCCGGAGCCTCGCCTGGCACCACCCTGCTCCCAAGTTTCCTGCTGCTCCTCCCTCCCTCCCTCGTTCTCCCCCTGCTCCTTCCTGCCCCCAGCTCTTTGCACAGGCTGCACCCTCTTCCTACAAGGCCCTGCCCCCGCCTTTTTGCCTAATCCGTTCCTACTGCCCTGCTAGATCTCTGCTCAAGGATCACCTCCTCAGAGAAGCCTTCCCGGATCTCTCCTCACTTCTCATGAGCCCCTGCACCTCCTTGCAGTGGGGCGGTCATCCTCGTGCTCCCCTCACTGACCTGTAAGGTCCACAGGGCAGGGGTCAAGTTTTGTTCCCCACTGGGTCCCCAGCAAAGGCCTGGCAGAGTGTGGTGCTCAGTGCTGGCTCCTGAGTGCATGAATGTGACTTTGTTGAGGCCATTCTGTGCTCTGGGCTGGAAGCCTCGCCAGGTTGATGCCTGCCAGGTGCTGGGGACACACGGTGCCCACTGTGTGGAGGGGACACAGAGTGTCACAGCTGGAGAGGGGCTCTGGGGAGGCTTCTCGCAATGGTACATAAGCCCCAGTCGGGGAAGTGGGAAGGGGCCAGGAACAGGAAGGACCACGGAGCAGGTCACACCCAGGGCCACATCAGAAGGGCCTGTGTGGGTGTGTGGTTCACAGGCGGAGGCCGGGAAAGTGCGCTCCTTCGAGGGGCACAGCAGAGGCCCAGCCCCGGCCCTGAGGCAGCCCTGGCTCCGGCAGCTCTGCCATGGCCATGCTGCTGCTGGGGCCAGCCGGGGCCAGCCTGGGCGTGATGGTGAGGGCGCTGGCCCCACCGTGGTGTGTCAGGCAGAGGGGCGTCCTGACCATAACAGGAGAGGAGTGCACGGGGCAGAGTGTGGGGCCCCTTCCAGCGCTGGCGCCGGGGCTGTGCGATGGCTGGGCTGGTGGGGGCGGCTCCTGCCTGCGGTGCCAGCACAAGCCCCCCCCCCATGCTGCGCTTCCTCCCTGACCTCAACCTGAGGGTCACACAGGCCCCCGCTTCCCTCTCGGGGGTCATTTGGGACCCCTCATTTTGTCCTTTTCTCCAGATTCCTTAGGGGACATCTCTCAGCATAACAAGTCCCTGGAGGTCAGGAGACACGTTCTGGACTCTGTCCTGAACTCACCTCACTCGAGTTTCAAAGGGGCGCCATCGTCCTGGGAGCTGGGGATTCAGTGAGCAAGGAAATGCTGCCGGGGGTGGGGGAGGGGAGGGGAGGGGAGAGGAGCTCAGGCCAGCGCTGGACGCCGTCTCTCCCGCCCGCCCCTGCCCTATCCAAGCACAAGCCCAGGAGCTGCAGGTGGCTCCAGGTGCTGCTGCAGCAGACGCCACTTCTGGGGACCTGGAGACGTGAGACCCCCGTGTGACCAGTTCCTTCAGTGCCCCTGAGTGCCTCCAGCCTCTTCTGCCCCTGCCCCTTCAGGACACCTGCTCCTGCCCAGCACAGGGGTGAGCCCATTCTCTCATGGTCCTGCCCGTGGTTGCCTCTGTCCACGCTTCCCACCTCCTCTGTCACCATGGCCTCCCCTCTGCGCTCCCACAACAGGCTTCTCTCTCCCTGCACCTTCATTGCACCAAAGGAACATAAAACATAAGGGTGAAACTCACAGACCACACAGGCCAGAGTCCACCAGGGGCCACCGGGCTGGCCCATGGACTCTGAGCTCGCCCTCTCTCTGCACTTTCCTCCTCTCTTCTCCAGACAACTCCATCCTCACTGGTCTTCTGCAGGCACAGCAAGCTCATTCCTACCCCAGGACCTTTGTACATGCTGAGCAGAAAGCTCACCCCGCCCCCGCCTCTGATTTAATTTTCTGACTTATTTCACAGGCACCTTCCCAGTGCTCCATTGTAGGCCAGGGTCCGTCCAAGCTCCTTTCATGTTCAGATGTGTGGTTAACTCTGTGTCCCTGTCACACACAGACGCCTCTGCCTCCTGCCCCAAGCGTTATTTGTCAATCACACCTCAATACACGGGGTGGGGGGGTAGGGGTGGGGGAGGGGTTGAGTCTTCCTGATTGTTTTTGCGTTGCACTCAATGGATGTTTTCCCCTTTCTCTTCTCACATGCCTGTTCTGTCTGTCTGTCCCACTGGACAGGAAGTTCCCGGGTGCAAGTCCTGTCCGTCATGCTGACCCTTATATCCCTAGTGCTCTGTGGCTGCTCATGGCAGGCGCTCAGTAAATATTTGTCCAATGAATGAACGGAGTCACCTGCCCCGGCGGCTTCTATGACCGTCACATTCTCCACGCGCCGCGGCTGGCATGTACGCACTGCAGGATCTAATTGGTGAAATATTTCCTGTGGCCACTGCTGGGAGACCCAATCAGGGGTTGGGCTTGGAGAAGGCAGGCTCGGGTCTTGTCCATCATCGTGCAAACACGCAAATAACAACCGGCACATTTGCAGTGAGTCGCAGCCACTTAGGGCTTATAAAGGCACTTCAGCCGCGGGAGCTCACTGGCCTACCCCAGCTGCCCTGGGCGCCTGGCACAGGCCCGTTTTGTGGGTGCAGGAGCTGAGCCCAGGGAGTTGGGGCTCCCTCTCTCATCCCCCAGGGAGGGTGTGAAGCCCTCTGCAAGGCCTGGGTGCAGCTGGGCGCTGGAGCTCTGTACACAGCGGGGGGGGGGGGGGGGGGGGGGCTCTGTTCACACAGCTGCATTTGCTGCAGCCGGCAGACCAGGGGTGGGGGAAGCTGCCAGCTGACCAGACCACTCCCGAGCCTGGACCCCAGGGCAGTGGGACTTCAAGGGATCCATAGGAGGGACAATGGGGGTGGGCCCAAGAGGATGGGGCTGGGGCTCAGGAGCGCTGGACAACAGTGACCCTAAGCCACTGATGAGATGCCTCTCAGGTGCCGGCTACTGGGCCACGAGCTTCAGGTAATCTCCATGACAGAGCAGTGAGGTGGATGGCGTTACTACCCCCATTTCACAGGTGAGAAAGCTGAGGCTCTGAAGACTTAAGTCACAGTTAGACCCCGGAACTGAACCAGCAAACAATGCTGCCACTCACGGGTCCGGGCGTTTCCAGGAGGGGCAGGGTGACGCTGAAGGAGCCCCTGACCTGCTCTGAGCATCAGACTCTGTTAGCAAGGCCCAGGTACCCACTCATTCCTTCCTGGGCCTGTCCAGCTCTGGCCTGCGTTGGGCAGGGGAGACAGCAGGGTGCAGGCGCTACAGCGTAAGGAAGGGGGCTGCCTGGGTGCCCCTGTAGCAGGACCAGACCCTGCCCTGCCCAGGGGGCCGTAGGAGAAGCATCCAGGGTGGCTGCATGGCCGGATAACCAAGACCATGGTCGCGTGGGAACCGAGAAGGCCTGGGAGATCCGGGCACTTCCAGACAGCCACACAAACGTCCCAGGGGACCTGAGGCTGGGCAGCCGCTCTGAGTAATGTCAGCCCCACGGCAGCACTGCTGGAACGAGCAGAAGTCGGCCCCAGCCCGAGCTTCCTCTGGTAAAATCTGCTTCCTTCCCCGTGTGTTTAATGAATGAATTCAGGTTGTTTTTGGCACAGTCTCGGAGTGTGTCCTTCTACGGAAACACGATCCTACTGCCCTGAGGGGGATGGGCAGCGGGGACTGAGCAAAAGCCAAGGCCAAGTCAGCAGAGGCAAAGAGAGGGGGGTTAGGGCAAGGCCCCCAGGAGCAGCTTGGGTGGGCGGTGGCCTGGGGGACCAATCGGCTTCAGGGATGCGGCAGGCAGCATCTCCGTGTTTCCGTGAGCAGCGGAGGTGCCGCCTGTCAGGAAGCAGGGCTGTCTGATGCACACATGAATCCGGAACCAGACACCCGGCTTGGCTGGCGCCCTTGGCCTCCAGAGGCGCGGGAGCCTGCGGTGCTGGCTGAGCCTGGCCCCTCGGCCTTCTCACCCCCGTCCACCATGCCTCAGTTTCCATTAAACCCCTGCCCTCCCTGTGCCCCTGGTGGTGGCTCTGGGGACCCACCTGGGAGACAAGACGTGACAGGAAGAGCCCCACGTGTTCCTCTGTGGCCATGTCCTGCCTGATTGGCAAGTTCCCTTTTCCCTCTCGGGACCCGTTGCCCCCAGTTGCAAAGTGAGGGGTCGGACAATGCCAGTGGGTCTGACTTTGTGCCGACAGAGCTCCGGGGATCTCCAGAGGTGCCTGGAGGGGGTTACCGGTGGGACACACCCTGGGCACCCACGTACCCCACCTCCCCCCCAGGCTCAAATGCATGGGCTCTGCTTTCACATGGACAAGAAGCATAGGTGGACTTCATGTAAGGTCTCTTGCAAAGCAAGGGTTTGCTGCCACCGGGCCCTGCCTGAGAGGGCCCAAGACATCTGTTCAGGGCCCAGAGTGTGGATTCTGAGTCTGGATTCTGTAGCTGTGAGGAGGTGGTGCTGTCCTACAGGGCCCTGCAGGATGTAGGGGGCAGAGACTCCTCCGAACCTGGCTGGAGGAGTTGCTGGGAGCCAGAATGAAGCTAGCGTCACTCCACAATGCAAAGACCCTTCCTCTTTTCATGCAACACTTGGGGAACCCCCTCCTTTTCCTCCTCCAGCCAAGCTGGGGTGCAGCTGGCAGGTGCCCCTATTCTATCAGGACAGGAAGCTGGATTCTCCTAGAGTTGAATAGATTTCTCCAAGGTCAAGTTCTCTCTCTTTTATTCACATTTGGTGGAGAAGAAAGGAAAGAGGGGGAGCAGAAAGCAAAAAGTATCTGCAAAAAATGAGGGACAAGGGTGCCTTGGCATGTGAGGGGCCTGCCCAGGACGCCCTGTGGCCATCAGAGTCCTGGATGCCCAAGTCCCACGTACAGACCAGCGTGGCATTTGCATGTCATTGACACAGTCCTGCCTACCTTTAGGCCTCTCTGGGTGACTTATTTTTTTTTTTATTTTTTTACAGGCAGAATGGACAGTGAGAGAGAGAAAGACAGAGAGAAATGTCTTCCTTTGCCGTTGGTTCTCCCTCCAATGGCCGCTGCAGCCAGCGCACTGCGCTGATCCAAAGGCAGGAGCCAGGTGCTTCTCCTGGTCTCCCATGGGGTGCAGGGCCCAAGCACTTGGGCCATCCTCCACTGCACTCCCGGGCCACAGCAGAGAGCTGGCCTGGAAGAGGGGCAACCAGGACAGAATCTGGTGCCGGACTGGGACTAGAACCCGGTGTGCCGGCGCCGCAAGGCGGAGGATTAGCCTATTGAGCTGCGGCGCTGGCCTCTGGGTGACTTATAATAGTGACATGGGAATGTTATGAAAATGCTTTTACTCTATTGTTCAGGGAATAAAGACGAGGAAAAAAGTCTGTGTGTGGTCAGTGCAAGTGCGAGTTTGCTTTCAGATATTTTCCACCTGAGGTGGTGGAGTCCAGAGGTGTGGCCCCCGTGGATGCAGTGGGCTGAGTGTGTGCTGAACGCCATCCTCAGTTAACCAGAAAGGGCGCTCAGTTATGCAGACCGATGCACTTCCAGGACAAAGGAGCACCGGACTTGGAAATAACTGATTAACGAGGAGGGGACTCCAGAGACTTGCAGCGTTTTCTCTCAGAGTCAGGGACGCGTCCCTGCTCATCGAGGTAAGAACAGAGCATCTGGCCGGCGCCGTGGCTCAACAGGCTAATCCTCCGCCTTGCGGCGCCGGCACACCGGGTTCTAGTCCCGGTTGGGGCGCCGGATTCTGTCCCGGTTGCCCCTCTTCCAGGCCAGCTCTCTGCTGTGGCCCGGGAGTGCAGTGGAGGATGGCCCAAGTGCTTGGGCCAGGAAAAGCACCAGTCACCTGGCTCCTGCCATCGGACGAGCGCTGTGCACCGGCCGCAGCGCGCCGTCCGTGGCAGCCATTGGAGGGTGAACCATTGGCAAAGGAAGACCTTTCTCTCTGTCTCTCTCTCTCACTGTCCACTCTGCCTGTCAAAAAAAAAAAAAAAAAAAAAAAAAGAACAGAGCATCACACACCCCTGACGCTTCCCAGCCAGGTGACGGGGTCCAGGAGGGAAGGAGACCTGCTCCTGGGGAGGGATTCACATCCAAGTTCTAAGTCTAAAGGACAAGGAAGAAGACAGGCAAGGCCCAGACAGCCCCCTGCACCCAGCGTGCCCTGGAGCCTGGCGGTGCGGCCAGGAAGCCCCTGCATGCCCACACGCAGCGGGCCTGGGCAGCACACAGCCCATCTACCCACCCGTGCTGCCCCCGCGAGGTTTGGGATTTGCCCTGCATCCCCGCCCCCCTCAGCTGCCCCCCCTGCCCCGTGACAGCTCACATAGCTATGTGTACAGCTGGCATGCCCAGACACCCACTGCCTGCTGGGCATTAGCTTATAGCTTCGTGCCAGACCCGCTCACCGCATTTCCTCCCCAGCTGGGTATAAAGTGGCCGACAGGCCCCGCTAACCCCTGCCTTACTCCTGGCTCCAGGCTCCCCAGGGTCTGCGGGCGGCTGAGGAGTCAGCCTGCTGCGGGCTTCAGCCTTGGCTATCTCTGCTCCTTAGCCACAGCTGCCCCCTGGAGACCTTCACACGACCCCTGCCCAGTACACCTGCCACACTCAGGCAGACGGGGCATAGGCGGCAGGGCCTAGAGGACGCATCAGGCTGTGAACCAGGGTGCACAGGGATCAGGAAAGAAGGGACAGGCACTCCACCTGTGGGCACTGACCCCTCCCTTCCTCTCCTCCCTTCCCTGCCTGCCCCTCCCCCACTCAGCCTGTGTGCAACCCCCACCACCACCACAGAGCCAGCTCCCTGCTAAGGAGGGGCTTCTCCTGCTTCTCATCGGAGAGCTGAGTCAGCAGAGCTGTGGGGTCCCTTCTCACCCCTGGATCAGGCGTTTTAGGCCCAGGGTCTCTGTCAATACTCGGTTCTTTTTTTTTTTTTTTAATAACTTTTTTATTTGAAAGAATTACAGGAGTGGGAGGGAGGGAGAGAGAGAGAGTCTTCCATCCACTGATTCACTCCCCAAATGACCAAAAGAAGCCAAGAGTCCAGAACTCCATCCAAGAACTTGGGCCACCTTCTGCTACCTTCCCAGGTGCATTAGCAGGGAGCTGGATGGGAAGTGGAGCAGCTGGGACTCAAACTGACGCCAGCGTCATAGGCAGCAGCTTAACTGGCTGTGCCACATCACTGGCCCCAACGCTTGGTTCCTGACCCCCGTCCCTGCCTGGCTCATGGCTGACCTCACAGGGGCTGGGATCACGGAGAATGGGGCCCCATGCTGGACATTCACCGGCAGCTGCTGGAGCCCTGGCTCCCTGCAGCAGCCACTGTGTGACCTGTGCATCCCTTTATCTGGCCCAGGAGCTCCTCTGTCTCCTGTGCTCAGGAGCCGGTCAGGGAGCGAGCGGGCGAGAGGAAGAGAGAGACAGACAGACTGAGGCACGGTGCGCCTGCATTTTGATGCCACTCTGGTTTTCCCGGAATCGGACCTCAGGGGTTGGAATTCTGGCACCCTGACACGCTAGCTCTGTGGCCTTGGCCGTGTTCCATACCCTCTTTGGGCCTCAGTCTTGTCACATGTAGAATGGAGATGACAGAAACACCTGCCACACAAGTAATTCTGAAGATGAAACGAGCCCGGGGCGGAGGCGGCACTTAACACACCTGTTGTCGCTGTCATTAGCGCAGGCCCCCAGCTGCCTCCCAGCCCCCAGCCATTGCTCAGGCCTCAGTTTTCCCACCAGGCTGCAGGGTGGCCCTTGGGCCACTGTGAGGCAGCTCCCTTCTGGAATCTCAGAGCTGGATTCCAGTCCTGACCCTGACACTTCCCAATCCTGTATCCTTGAGTCAAGAACTCTGAGCTCCCAGGGGAGCTAGGAGAATGGGGTCATTGGAGTCATAACCCCAGAGAGATGCAGGGAGGGTGCAGTGTGCACACGGGAAGCCACACCGGCTGTCAGCAGAAGCCACCTAAGCTGGCTTGAAGGCCAGGGTATAGCTGGGGTGGGGGATGACAGGCTATCCGCATTATGACAAGGACTTGGGGCAGCTGGTGGCTCCAGGAGACCTGAGGGCTGCGTCCAAGTGTCCAGCGCACCCCACCTTCTGGTGCCTTAAAACTGCCTTCCTGTTCACTGCCCTTTTCTTTGCAATGTCGTCCTCGTTCCTTTAGCATCGCTGGGCTGGGGAGGGGATGCTCTAGGGACCTTCCAGGTGCAGCTGGCATGGCCACACCAAGCCACCTTTGCAGGTGTCAGTGCCCCAGTGCCCTGGGAGGGGCTGGCTGTGAGTCCTGGGTGGTGAGGAGGCAGGGGCTGGCTCTGGACCCTCCAGCCAGCTGTCCAGCAAGATGTGGCCCTGTCCTCTGGCTGCCCTGTGTGGTGACCCTGGCAGGGAGCCTCATGATGGCCACAGAATCCCAGCTGACTCTCACCCCAGGACCAGCATGGGCAGGGGAACCATGCACCCCCACCCCCTCACCTCCAGCCTGTCCACACAGAGCTCGGCATGCTTCCTCTGCAGCCTCCTCCCGTCCCTCCTTGCCTTGCTCCAGGGCCTCAAAGGCTTGGGCTAAGTCTTGGCTCTGTCTCGGAGCCTCAGTTTTCTCTTCAAAATGAGGATAGCCACAAGCCCCTACCACAGCCGTGCGGGATTGGGATATAGTAGTACCATATTTAATGCATGAAGTACGAGGCCATCTCTTGGTTAAATATGTGCCCCGATCGGGGCAGGTTGCTGGGCTCCCAGGCTCACAAATGCCCTGACGCCTC
Source organism: Sylvilagus floridanus (assembly GCA_949820135.1). Classification (NCBI taxonomy): domain Eukaryota; kingdom Metazoa; phylum Chordata; class Mammalia; order Lagomorpha; family Leporidae; genus Sylvilagus; species Sylvilagus floridanus. The sequence goes on from OX463235.1 coordinate 23,163,187, forward strand.
CCTTGCCACACAGGGGGACAGCACTTGCCAATCGTACGTCTGGACTGTCTGTTGTCCCTCCCTGCCCCTTCACACCGTCTCTGAGTGGGGCCGCTTCAGCCTCCTCCTGGCTCATCCGTCTTTCACTGTCCCTCCACGCTGCGCCATGCACAGCTGGACCCTGTCCCGTGCCCTCTCAGAAACCCACCCCATAAAGGGCGGGGTCCAACTCCCTCCCTGCTCTGCCTCCCTGACCCCAAGTGTCCAGTCCAGTCTAATGGCTTACTCCACCCGCCCTGTGGGCTTGCTACAACCACTCCAGATCAACCCCCATTTTCCGCAGCAAGGAGGAAAGAACAACCACCATCCTTGGGGTGGCTCCTTCACCACGCAGTCGTTTCTTTGTCCTAAAACGCCCTTGGCCACACTTCCATTCACTGACACTGCTCGCCTCTCAAAGCCTGCTACAGGTGCTACTTCCTCCATAGAGACCTTTTCAGAAATCACATTTATTTGAAAAGCAAGGAGGGAAGCAGGAATGGAGGTAGGGAGGGAGGGAGGGAGAGAGGGAGAGAGGGGGAGAGAGAGAGATCTCCCATTGGCTGGTTCAATCCCCCAAATGCCTGCAGTGGCAGGGGCTGGATATGGCCAGTGTCAGGAGCCAGGAACTCCATCCGGGTCTCCACAGGGACGGCAGGGTTCCAGCTACCTGAGCCATCACCTGCCGCCACCCAGAGTGTGCATTCGCAGGAAGCTGGGATCAGGAGCGAAGCTGAGACTTGAACTTGATATGGGATGAGCATCCCAAATGGTGTCTTAACCACAAGGCCAAAGGCCCACCCCCATGAAGCCTTTCTGGATTCCTCCGGTAAGAGGAGCCACTTCTCTCACGTGTCCCCAGCGTGAGCCCAGGCTCCTGCCCAGCACTCCCCGAAGCCTGGACAGGAGGCCCTTGTCTGATGCACTCATTTCCCACAGCACCGAGCACAGGTCTGGAGCAGCTCTTGACTCACTGGTGGCGCCTCACTTGCCCACGTAACCAGCCTGGAGCCACGGGAGCGCACGGCCAGCCCGGGGGTCTGGCTGCTGGTCCCGGCCAGCGTGTGCTCGTTGCAGTACCGGGGTGGAGGCAGAGTTCACTGAGCTCTTCTGCCTGCGGCATCTGCCTCCTGACAGGTGCACAGGCAGCACACACAGAACCCTCAGGGGAGCGGGCGAGCCTTCCTCTGCTCTCCTCTCTGAGGGAGAAAGGGCCACACGGCAGGCGTTGCTGTCCACATGAGCCCACCCAGCCCTACAGCTGTCCTGGGCCCACCTTTTGACCTTCCAGAAGGTTCTGTGGACAATGAAGTTCCTGCAGAAACCCAGGCACCCCCAGCCCGGCCAAGGGCAGCCCTCACCTATCAGGGCACTGACAGAGGCTGACGGTCAGCTCCCTCTGCGCCGGGGCTGGCTGGAGCGGGTGGGGGGGAGTGAGGTCCCCAGGCCCTCAACCCTCAATGAGCTCCAGTCGCCCTCCCAAGGAGCCAGCCTGCACCTGCTCTTGTCACAGATCCTTCCGCTGCCACGGCTGCTGCAGCCCTTGTCAAATCCCGCCGGTGGCACTCAGCAGTCTGCCTTCTACAGAGGAACTGGATGGGCACAGACCCCACTGCCCTCCCCCTCACATGGGTCACTTATACAGGGCTCCAGGAATGGCCAGGAGCTCACACAACAGCCCCTGTGATCCTTATTGACAGGTAAAAGACGAACTCAGGGCACAGAGAGGTGAGATTCAGGCTGGAGGCTCCTCCCCCACAGCAGTGGCCACTGTCTCGTCCTGGGGAGCAGGTGTGCATCGCACCTGTTTCGTGTCTCTTGCAGTGCCTAGCGTGACGTCACAGAAAGAGAAGCATCTGGAATGAAAGGAGACACCCTGGCCTCCCACAGAACAGAGAGGGAGGCGGGAGTGGGCTGACATCACGGGCAGCCCAAGCCCCATTTCTCCACTACAATCAGTGACAAAGGTAGCACTCAGGGGCCTGAGTTAGGCAGGGGCCTAACTTTTGCTGGTGACCCCCCTCCATCAGGATCCCTTCCCACCCATACTATCATCATCATCATCATCATCATCATCATGGCAATCATTTAAAACTCAGCATGTGGGGCCGGCACTACGGTACAGCAGGTTAAAGCTCCAGCCTGCAGTGCCTGCATCCCATATGGGCGTCAGTTCGAGTCTTGACTGCTCCACTTGCAATCCAGCTCCCTACTGATGCACCTGGGAAAGCAGCAGAGGATGGCCCAAATCCTTGGGCCCCTGCACCCTTGTGGGTGACCCAGGAGAAGCTCCTGGCTTCAGATCAACTTAGTCCCAGCCGTTGCAGCTATCTGGGGAGTGAACCAGCAGATGAAAGAACTCTTTCTCTGTCTCTACTTCTCTGTAACTCTGTCTTTCAAAAAAATAAATCTTAAAAAAAAAAAAGAGCTCAGTATGTGTCAGGTCCCATGCTTAACCCAACAGACAGTGGGGGGGCTGCTAACATCACCCCATTTATGTGCACTCAGGAGAGCAATTCACCCCCAGCCTCAAGGAGAAAAGGAGAATTGACATTCTCGGGATCTGAACAGGACCTGGACCTGTTGCCACCAGCCCAGGAGAGCCGAGGGGCCAGCGATGGTGCAGAATACGAGTTAGATATAGAGGCAGGCAGAAGGACTGCCATGCTGTCTAATCCAATGCTTTCTCTTGAAATATTTCAGGCACTCAAAGAAGTTTATAAACAACATATTGTATTATTTGACAATAAAAGGAGAAATGAAGTACTGAGACACACACCACTCAGATCAACCGGAGGGCACTACACTAAATCCACAGAGGTAGAAAGCCCAGGGCTAGGAGGGGTGGGTGCAAACGCAGGATGATGGCTAAAACTACGGAGTTTTCTTCTTGGGGTGATGGAAACGTTCTAGGACCTACTGTGGTGATGGGAGCACAGGAAGGTGCTGCCTTGGGTGTGGCAAGTAGATGAAGTGTGCACAGTTGTTGTCAAATGCACCCTGGACCTGGCAGGGCCAGCACCCGCTTCATCGCTGGCAGGACCTCAGTCTGCCCCTCCTCCCCAGGAATTTGGTTTTATCACTCCCTTGCCCGCTGCATATGCACTCAAGGTCCCTCAACAAGCTCAATGGAAAATGAAATTAAAGATAAGTCTAAGAGTGGGTGCTCAGCCCGGTGGTTAAGGTGCCTGCACCCCGCATTGGAGTACCCGGCGTTAATGCCCAAGTCGGGCTCCGGACTCCAGCTTCCCACTGATGCAAATCCTGGCAGGCAGCAGTGATGGCCCAGGCAGTTGGATCCCTGCCTCCTACATGGGAGCCCTGGATTGAGTTCCTGGTTTCTGGCTCCAGCCAGCCCCAGGCAGATTTGGGGAGTGAACCAGCAGATGGGAGCACTCTCTCTGTGTCTCTCTCCTTCTCTCCCTCTCTCCCTACCAGTCTACCTTGTTGTCAACCTCTCAGATAAACAAGTAAATTTAAAAAAATTCAAGGTAAGCTTATTTTAGTGCAAAAATGTGTGAAACACATGCATCTTTTTTTGTAACATACATTTCCATGAACTTATGAAAGATGTCCCACATATTCCCTGAACAACATACTGTTTTGTGTTTTTTTTTTAAGTTTGCATGAGTAAATTATACTGTAAAGTTTCCCATGTCACTGTTTTTCTCCCCGCCACAGGCCCTCAGGTGTTTAAGTGGGTGTTCAGCCTAGTGGTTAAGGTGCATCCCATACTGGAGTGCCCAGCGTTAATGCCCAAGTCGGGCTCCAGACTCCAGCTTCCTGCTAATGCAAATCCTGGCAGGCAGCTGGGCTGGGCGGTCTGGCTGATGTGCTCACGTGCCTGGCAGGTCATGACAGCCGTTGCACAATCCAGGGCCCCGCCACGTCCCTAACCCTGCTCCTGCCAGGAAATGTCTCCTTCCCCTTGTCCTTGGTACAAGCAGCACAGACGGATGCATGTGCACGGGGAGCATTCTCTCCCAGGAGCCTTAATGGTCACAGCACCAGATGCTGTCAAACTGTTTCTCTAAGTCATTCACCTCCACATGAGCAAGGCCACTGAGCGAGGAAGGCAACCTGCTTAGAGTCCCCCGAGCCACAGATTCATTCCCAGCCCAGGCCTCTTCTAGCCTTTCTGGAACCTTCCATCCTGCCCCCCTCCCTTTTTAAATCCCCCTACAAATCTCAGCGACCACCCAGCGCTATCAGAGCCGATCTAGGAGAAACACATTATTGGCTGGGGGTCTGGGAGGGCTTTCAGGAGGAAATGGGGAAGAAATTAACTTGGGAGAACTCCCCAGGCATCTCTAAAAGGCAGAGCCGGGGCTTGGGGGAGGCACGGGCAGGGGCAGCTGGCGGGGCGCTTTCCAGCCGGGCAGCACCTGGGCTCTGACAGCTGCCGGCTGCTTGGACCCTATCCCACCCCAGTTATCTGACCCCCACCGTGGGGGAAGTGGGCGGGGCGGGGTGCAGGGTTGGGGGTGGGCTTCCCTAAGGGGCCTTCTCCAAGGTAACAGTTAACTCTCTTTCTGGAGCAAGCAGGCTGCCTGAAACAGGGCACCGAGCCCAGGCAGAGCCTCTGTTTGCAGTGCGGGTTCGAGTCCGACTGACGGGCTTTCTGATTCCTAAGCACAGCACCCCTGCTGCAGCGTGTCCGGGGCTCCCTGCATCCACAGATCTGCGGGTTCAGGGAGGCCAGAGTCGAGGGGGGCTGGTGGGGGGCATCAGGCCACCCTAGGGGCTGGGGCTTTGACTCTAAGGACATGAATGAGGGCTGTGCTACACACTGGTTTAAAGATACACTTCCGGCTTCTGGGTGAGGGGGCTGCTCAGAGGCTGATGTGGTGACCGAGGTGAGGGACGGCGGTAGCCTGCGGGAGGGTGACGGTGGGGCCGCTGGAGGAACCTGACGGAGAGCCATCAACAGACTTCCGGGAGGGGAAGGTGGTGTCAGCCTGAGTCCCAGGACCTGGCTGAGGTGCTGGGGGGGGGGGCAGTGTTGGAAGGGGCCAGGTGTGGGGAGAGCCCGTGGCCCGGTCCTGTGCACTTTGAGGAGGGGTGGCCTGTGACACGTCCACAGGGAGAGGTCAGGATGCAGGCAGGGAAGGCTCCCTCACTGTGTTGGAATCTTACTCTGGGGCTGCTCTCAAGGGCCTGTAGAATCCAAATCTAATGGTCAAAAGGCGAGGCCCTGGCAGGTGCACCCAGCCTGGGCTGCATGCTCCTCTCACTTTAAGACAAATCACTTGTCCCAGGAGGTGGCTCTGCCTGGATTAGCCACTGAGTGCCCAGCAGGCCCGTGTTAACCAAGGCAGGGGAAGGTGGGTGGCAGGAGCTCCAGCCCTGATGTAGGAGGCTCCGGGAGGAGGCGGGGGTGGGGGGAACTCAGCGCTCATCAGGTAGGAACAAATCAAAGACAGCAGCCCAGTGTGAGCCAAGTGTGCAACCAGGATGCCACAGGGCCTGGCCGGTGAGCAGCCGGCTTTGCCAAAAGCAAACAAGGACAGTGGGAGACTGCCTTGAGATCAGGCTCATCCCTGGGGGCTGGTGGGCCGTGTGAGTACTGGGGAGCCATGGATGGTGTTTGGTTAGCACAGGGGAACTGGCAGGGCCCGGCCATGGACAGAGCATGGGGCGTGAGGGAAGGGGCGTTGCTGCTGCTGCTGCTGCGGGATGGGGGACTGATCCTCGGTGTCCCGGACGCCTGGTTCCAGAACAGGACTGCAGGGTCAGGAGGGGCTGGGGGAGCGGCGGATGAGGCTTTCAGAGCTGAAGGTGCAGCCACTGCTCGCCCCGGCACGAGGAGACTCAGGACGTCAGGGACGAGAGCCATCAAACAGAAAGCTCCCTTGCTGGGCCGGCCCTGGGGGACCTGCTTAACAGAATAGCCAGGGATGACTCAGAAGGAACCCCTGAATGACCCGCGTGCAAAGCAAGGCTTCTGAGCTACCTGATCCGGTGCTGCCTTAGGTCAAATCTCCCTAAAATAACCTTCGCTCCTCAGTCCTGTTCTTCATAAACAGCGCCAAGGGTCCCGCTGGTCGGAAGTCCGCCTTTGCTGGGCTGACTGCAAGGAGCAAGGCCAAAGAGACGGGGTGGGGAGCTGTGGTCTGCCTGGGGCGCCCTCTGTGCTGACCGCTGCTCACAACACAAGGATGCCCGGAGGAGCCCAATTTGGGTCTGAAGCACTGGCCACAGGCCCTGCCCATGTAAACGGCATGAAGATGTCGGGGCCACAATTTGATGCCACGGGAAACAGGGCAAGGCTGGCCAAGGGAAAGGGTGCAGGGTGTGTGGGCAGCAGCCCTCACCGCCTATGGAAAGTGGCCGAGGCTGCAGAGGCTGAGCTAGCCTGAGCGTGTGCAGCAGCTAGGAGAAAACGGAGCTCTGTCCACAGGAGCAGAGACTCCCCTCGCTGGGAAGGGCTGCTCCCTCTTCCAAGACATTCTCTGCACCACAGTTAGCCACTATTCCAGAACACAAATCGAACCAGGTCACACCCCTGCTCTCCATACTTTTGCTGACGCCACATCACATCCGGGGAGGATAACACAGAGCCAAGGTGCTTCTGTCCACCACTCCTGCACTCACTGCAGACATCATTAAACAATCACTGCATTTCACCGAAGCAAGGTACTCAGCACAGCCCTCCCAGGCAGTCATTACCAATCAATCACTCAGAATGAAAACGCTTCCTCCACCTGACCCTGCGCAATCTTGGTCTCTTTCCATCCTCATTCCCCATCACTGCTCTGTGCTCCAGATCCTTAAAATTGCCTGCTGTCCCCAAACATACCCACTGTTTTCTCACTCTTCAGAGCTGTGTTCACGGTCCCTCGGGCAGCCTGCGACACATGTGCTGACTGCTCCCTGCCCCTCCCCGACCCCACTCCCTGGCTCCCCGACTTCCCACAGGGATACTGCCCCAGCTGGCTGCCCCACCACAACTGTCGCCTGGCCTCCCTGGAGCCCTCGGTTGCAGCCAGTGGGACACGGGCAGAAGACAGGCGGATTTTTTCCTCAAGTCTCTCTCTGGAGGATTGCAGCATAGCCCCCTCCCCCTTCTTCCTGGACTCCTTCCCTTTGATGCCGGCAGGGAGAGGGTGAGAAGCCAAGCAGCTACCGGTGGCTCAGAGGTAGAAGGCGCAGGGTGAAGACAGCAGGGCCACCCCCAGCCCTGACCTCTGATCTCTGGCCAGCTGAGGAAGAAGACACACCTCTACCTGCCTAAGGCCCCACCCTACCATACGTCCTCGCACCTGCTGCCTTGTTCCTATGACCGACCCCAGTGCCACCTTCTCCGTGAAGTTTTCCCGGAGTCCCAAGCTCCTCTGGGGTGCCCAGTCCCTTATACACACTTCTCACCAGCATGCTCTGAGCCAGAGTTCGGCCGTGACCTCTGCCATCAGCCTGGCTGAGGGCCACCCTCTCCTCTTCACCCATCCCTCTCTGCAAGCAGCACTATGGTGCTCGTGCTCAGAGCTGGCCCGAGCACCCCTAGTTGGTCCAGGCTGGGGCTAGACAGGGAAGTGAGCTGCTCCAGCACCTCTGTGGGCCCTGGCTCATTTGGCGTGCCGCACGTCGCATCGTCCCTCACACTGCCAGTTCCACCCAGGGCTGGGCGCAGCGCAGCCCCACCCAGCCCCGGCATGGCGGGCCTCAAGCAGCTACTTCCTCCCTGGCTGGAGCCTGTATTGTCCTGCTCCTCGGTTGTTCATAAGAACAAGGGCAGAGAAGGGGAGCGTTTCCCCAATCTTTGTATCGGTCTCAAGTGGCCCAGGAAGTCCCACGGTAGGGATCTGTGTTCCTCAGGCCACACGCTTTGCAAACGGCCCACACCTCTTCTCTGAACTCGAGGCCACCCCGACCCTCCTAACTGAGGCCTGACCTTCAGCATCCTGCCCCAGGCTGCAAGCCCCTCGCTCCCCTGGCAGTGAGCACACACAGCCCAGAGCAGGATGCCGCAGATCTCAGGCGGTGACAGTTATTTTGGGACAGGGAGGAGCGCAGGAGGATGCGGATGAGGTCAGAGTGGGAAGGGACAGAGGCAGGTTTTCTGCCCACGATTATGTGTCCCAAGCCCTCTGGATGCTGCCCAGGGCCCAGGGCCGCCACAAGGAAAGACACACCCACCACAGCCCTCTGGCCTCAGCCCCGTCCCCACAGAGGCAGGCTTGGAGCCCTGGGCTCGCTCCCGCGGCAGCAGCTGCCCTGCGCAGGGAGCGTGTCCTAACAGTGGTGACTCCAGCAGCAGGCGGACTCGGGGTGGGGTGAGGGTAAGGCGTCTGAAACTAATCAGATGGCAGATGGGGAGCACGGGAAAGAGCCTGGTCCCTTGGAGTGAGCAGTGATGATAATTTGTTGCACATTCATTGGGCGTCTGTTACATACATGGCAGGGTATGAGGGCTGGCAAGACAAGATGAGTCAGGCTGTGTCTGTGAAGCCCGCACTTCACGATGGTACAAGGCCCTCCGCGAGCACCAGGAGCCGGAAAGTGGTTTATAAAGTGGTTTGTAACTCGGTTCCCCCAGGCAGCCATCACGTGATTCAGGTGCAAAAGTGAGCACGGTGCTTTAGGCACGAATCGGAGGAGCTGCAAACATTCTAGAAAGTCCGAACTCCGTGCTTCCCGTGCACATGCAGTCGGGACTGGGCCTGGTGCTGGGAGGGGCTCGGCAGGGGTAATCATGGTGACTGGTCCCATTTGCACAGGGCCCATGTCTGGATTGAGGAGATGGCTCTGGGAGGCACCTGCGGCAGGTGACACACGTTGCTCTGATTCTGCGCAGATGTGCCCACTCTCAACCTGACTCTCCCAAAAGCTGAGGGGCCACCTGAACCCCCCTCTGCGTTTGCCTCCCTCTGAGGCCTCCTCTTAAATCCTCCCGGTGTCCCCTACTCTGTCCTATGGGCCAAATGGCCTTCTGGGAAATTCCCCACACCCAGGGCTGCCCATCCCCCCAGGCCTGGCAGCCATGTCTGCTCGAACCCCTTCCCCTCAGAGGACGGCTTCTGTCCAGCCCTGCCCTCTCCCCACTGTGTCCCTCCTGCCCCGTCCTCTCCTCACTGCCCTTCCCAGGAGGCCAGGGGAGAGGAAGCACTTGTCCAGATCCGTCCTTCCTTCTGCCATCCCCCAGTCCCGCCAAGCCCCAATCCCCCCAGCTCCTGGCCACCCTGAGCCAGACGCTCTGAAGCACAAAGCTGAGAGCCACTGGTACCCATTCGGCCACCAGCAGGGAACCTGAAGTCCATCTGACAGCTGCTGTGCTTCCCCGGTGGGCGGGGAGGGAGAAGGGCAAGCCTCTGCCTGGCCATGAACGTGAACAATGGGGCCCCGTTTGGGAAGGACACCCGTGCAATTTCAAGTGGGCGAGGACGCTGAGGCTATAATCATAGTGCCTGCCAGGAATGGGATGGGGGTCAGACCCTCTGCAGGGTCGCCTCACTCGGTGTCCCCCAGGGACCTGCAAGGGGCCTGTGATGCCCGTCTTTCAGATGAGGCCCCAGTGAGGGCCACTAGTGCTTCCGAAGGCACAGAGCTGGTAGGCGTCAGAGGTGAAACCCCGACCTGTGTCTCCCGGGCTTCCAAACCTCCCGCATTCGATGCTTGCAGCAAAAATCAGGTGCAGTGGGGACAACAGCCGCCCATTTGAAACTTGGGCCGCCCCAGGAACCCTGACGTGTTCGGGCGTTCTGCCCGGATCCCATCATCCCACCTCTCCCCCGCCTCATCTCATTAATCTTGGCGCTCCTCTCCCGAAGCCTTCCCAGGGCCCAGGGCCCAACCTCCAGAGGGAGGGCGCTTCCCAGGGTTTCTGGACACCCTTTAATTAACCCGGACGACCCTCTCCTGACTGCGGCCAGCTGATTCCCTTCACGCTCTCCCCGTCTCCGAGGCAGCCTGCCTGAACTGTGACGCCCGGCCCAGGCCACTCACTCCCGAGTGTTCGTGATCCCTCCAATCCCCACATGCTGAACAGCCGTCGGCCTCTCTTCCCTGGCCTGGGGAGCTTGAGTGAGGGTCCTTTAGCCAGAAGAGAACCTGCCAAAGTGGCCCGTCATGCCACCTGCCCAAGGCAAAACCCTCTGGGAGTCCTGCAATGTGTTACCTTGACTCCCCTGGCCTGCTGCCCCCACCCCCAAAGGAGTGTGGCCGATTCTAGTTAACCGGTGGAGCAATGGAACTTATTCCTCTTTCTCACGGTCAGGGAAGGTCATGGCAAAGTTCTCATGAGCCCTCGCCTCTCACTGGCACTAACAATGCACTTGAACCCAACACCTGGCATGATGTCCAGCCCAGAGCAGGTGCCCAGCACACACACTGGATAAGCAGACACGGGGAGGAGCGCTAGAGCAGGCATCCCTGACAGGCAAACGCGGAGTACGGGTCCAGATCAGGAGGGTTAACTGTGTCACACCATATCACCTTGCCACCCTCAGCTTGGGCCTCCCTCTCATACCAGATGCCACCACACAGTGAGCAGGCACTGCCCTAAGCCGCTTGGCCAGGGCAAATGGCATCTTAGGATTCCCGGCCCATGCATTCAGCTAGCAAACATTTTTGTGGGCCTGCTGTGAGACCCAAGAGGGAACGTGATACACATGGTTCCTGCCCTCAAAGGGCTGGTCTTCCTTCTACTCTGTATAGGACCCCGTGATTTCCCAACTGGACCGTGCCCAGTCTCTTAGCTGATTCACCACAACCCGGCTATGAATCGGGCACGGAGAAGAGTTTCTGAATGAATGAATGAGTGAATGAGTGAATATTTGCTTGAACGAATGAATGATGGGTGGATGGATGCATGGATGGATGGATTGATGCATGCACACATGCATGGGTGGACAGACGGATACATGGATGGGTGGATTCATGTATGCATGCATGGGTAGACAGACGGATGCATGGATGGGTGGATTCATGTATGCATGCATGCATGGAAGTGTGGATGCATAGATGGATGGATTAATGCTTGCATGCATGCATGGATAAGTGGATGGATGGATGAGTGACTGGATGCATGCATGCATGGTAGACAGATGGATGCATGGATGGGTAGATGCACGCATGTATGGATACATGGATGGGTGGATTCATGTATGCAGGCATGCATGGAACTATGGATGCATGGATGGATGGATTAATGCATGTAAGCATACATGGGTGGGCAGATGGATGAGTGGCTGGATGCATGCATGCACGGTGGACAGGCAGAGCAATCAGTGAGCAGATGACAAGCAACCATCCTAGATGTTGTCATTCCCATATTTGATTGAAAAGCAGTGGCCTGGCAGACGGCAAGGCCACAGAAGAGCCTCTGGCGTGGGTGCTATTCCATGAGCAGCGGCCTCACCCACGCGCACAGCGGCTTACCTGGCGGGCAGTTACATCCTGGAGACATCCTGGGGGCCTCCCGGCGCCTCCGCGAGTGGAGCTTCCATTTCTGCACAAGGAGAGAGACAAGAGGAATCACCAGGAGCTCTAAACCAGCGGTCCTGGGAAGCATCCACGGGCTGGTGGGGAGGGGCAGAGGGGGAGGGGCCACGGTGGGGAGCTGGCAGGCGGACTGTGTCTGGATCAAAGGCTGGCAGTTAACGGCCTTCCCCTGGCCACCAGGCGTCTGGGTAATCAGAAGCAGACGGGCAGGCCCAGCTTGGTAATCTTGTGTCTGATGTCTTCAGAGCGCTCTTTAAAGACGTTAACCCCGACCACGGGGCCCTGTAAACCAGCTGTGGCCTTCCTGCACCCCCGCACCCAGGCTCACAACGACATGCCTTTCTCAGCTCTCTGCTAATTGTCCCCTGTCTCAGACCAGGCTCCTGATGGGTTCTGAGGCGGGGCCAGTGTCTTCTGTTCTCCCGGTGGCCCTCCCAAAGCTAGCACAGGCAGGTTGGGAGGAGGTGGGGAGCAGGGAGGTGGGACAGCCCTCCACACCTCTCCATCAAACCTCACCAGCTTCAATTCACTGAGCCAATCTGGAGGCGGAGACTCCAAAGAGGCAAGATACCCCTGATCTTGAAGGCATTGCCATGTCCACGGCGGCAAATGGACGAGCACCTGCAAAGTGGGCGTGCAGGGCAGGAGGCCTGCAGAGCCGACCTCCGTAGGAAGGGCCGTGTGCCTTGTAGAAGGGCTCTTCCTTGATGCTGGCGACAAAGTGGGCCAGACCAGCACTGAGGCCAGCAGGACATCCCTGGAGCCACACTGCCCAGGGCTACTGGGGTTCCCAGGCCAGGGTTGGCAAGAGTCCCTCCCTCACTGAGCTGCTGGGAGGACTGAAGGTTGGTGCATCAGCAGAAGAGCTCCTGGGGAGCTCTGCACAGATGTGAGCCACTGGTGAGCTCACCTGACAGGCGAGGAGCCCAGAGCACAGGTGGGAGTCTGCAGCCCAGCCAAGGTCACGGGTGTGGAGGACAGAGCTGGGATTCCATCCTATACCTGCTGCTGCTATGCCTCACTTCAAAGCAGGAGGCCTCGGGGCCAAATCGGCCTTTAGATGTACTTTGCTTGGTTCCCACATTGATACTATCATCATCATCATCATCATTATTGAATTGTTGCCAGTATTTTGAAGTTGGGTCGTTTCAGCCACAAACATACACTTCTAAGTCCTCCAGCAGAGCTGAAGACTCTGACCCCACAGTGCATGTGAACCGCCAGCAACGACAGAGCCCAGCAGTGCACCTCACGCCGCACCCCGACAGACAGCAGTGAGCAGTCAGGACGTAGCTGGCTCCACTAAGCCTTTCTCCAGCCTTCACTCCCTCTCCACCGCAGAACTGGCCACGCAGGATGGGCCGTGAGAGGTAAAGACAGGCACATGGGAGTATCACAGGGGCGGATGTCACCCTCGGTTTATAGTGGGGAGGGAGACCGGGAAGCTAACAACGGATTCAGAGTAAGCTGGGGTCTGTCGGGGCCTCCCTGTGTGCTGGCCCTGAGCCCATTTCATAATCAAACCTAAGGTGCATTTATACGGACCTCATTCTCTATTTAAGGAGACTGGGGCTCGGGGAGATGGAGGGACGTGCTGCAAGAAACACAGCCAGTGTGGGGAGGGCCTGAGCCATGGACTCATATGCAGAGTCCATCCTGCTCAAGAAATGTGGCACAAATGCCCCAGGGTGGGGGGAAGCATGGTGACAGAGAAGGCAGAGGGCTCTGGGGGCCAAAGGGGGCTGCTCGCCAAGGCAGACACAAGCCTCAAGCACAGCTATTAGGTGGGTGGACACTGAGCCCGGCCACAGAGGGACTTAGGGTAGATACCAGGCCAGCAAAGGACCCCTGATGCCCAGCTGGGAGCCTGGCTCTCCAGTGCCACTCTCAGGGACTGTGTGGCTGTCTCTACAGGCCTGCTATCCGGCAGCCTGGGGGCATGCGACAGAGCTGACAAGCCAGGGCCGGTGGGTTTGCAGCACTTAGCGAAGGCTATTGTCACGAGGGTTCCTGCTCCCTCACCTGCAGTACCGAGTGATGCCATCACGGACTTGGCACCTGCCCGTAGAGAGGGTACAGGGGTGGAGGAGCCTGTCCTCACGGGACCATCCTTCTCTTGGTTAACAGGGAAGCAAAATGTATCAGACGGCAGTACATGTGCGGGAAATGAAAGAGGCCAAGTGCACAGAGCGGGGCGGGGGTCCGGGAAGGCCCCCATGGAGGGGTGGTGGGAGCAGAAGCCCGACGGAAGTAAGGAAATGAGCCGTGTGGTATCCAGTGCATAAGACACATGGTGTCTGGAGCAAGCGTCTTCCAGGCAGAGGGATCAGCCAAGGAGAAGGCCCCCGGGCCAGAGCGACGTGAGCTGATCAGTGGGCAGTAGCAGAGACCTTGAACTTGTCACATGGATCCCTGCCATTCTGGTGGCCTGATGAGAGCTGGTAGTAGCCAGAGTGGTGCCATCCAGGCTCCCCCAACCAGGCCACTCCTTCTTTAGCTGCTGGGTGTGGTGGCTGCTGATGGCCGAGCCTCTCTCTGGGAACTGCTCTTAGCTGGAGGTAGCGGCCTTGGCCAGGGCCATGCCCACCCACAAGGGACAGCCCAGATTCAATCACTTACAGACACAGAATGCAAAGACCTGGGCCCTTTGCCTCAATGGGGACTGGCTCTGAGGGCGTCCCCAGCTCCAGAGCCCTCACGGAAGCAGCGAGGCCTTTCTCTGTCCAACCCCATATCCCTCCCTCCCTGCAGGACTGACCCCCATAAGCCATCTTGTCATGAACTTCCACCCTGGAGCCCCTTCCTCTGGGAACTGACCCAAGACACAGCTGCAGGTGACTGTCACACGGTCCAAGCCCTTGCTGAGCCTCATCACCATCCTGGGCAAGAGGCAGGCAAGATCAGTCCCCAGCCAAGGAGCCTCAGCGATAAGCCAGAGGGGCTGGCATCCGGGTCCTCCAACATCACACTTTGGTTCCTGCGTTTACTGAATTCCCACTCGGGGTGAAGTGTGGTCCGAGGCATCCCGCTGACAGCAGACTTCAGCCTGAGTGTTGAGTGGGGCATGGTGGCCGTGCCACCTGGACAGGACAAAGGGACACCCAGAGAGCTGGTACACTATTCCGGCATGTATCTGCGGGGTGTTTCCAGAAGAGAGTAGTGTTTGACTCAGCAGGCTAAGGAGATGGCCAGCACCCATGTGCACAGGCACCACCCATCCTGTGGGGGCTTGACAGCAGAGGAAGGAGGGGGAAGGGGGATCTCCTTATCTCCATGTGAGCCGGGCGGTCTTGTCCCGCCCTCAGCCACCCACCATCCTCACACCTGCAGCGGCTCCCTGGGCTTTGGTCTGCACTGGGGCTACAGCACTGGCTGCACACTGGGGGGCTCGTGGGTTTCTGTAACCACGCTCTACCTTGGGCAGCCAAGACGCCGCCACCACTGACATTGACAAGGCCAAGAGCAGCTGTGCAGGGAGGTGACAGGTTTGAGGAGCTGGGGGTGGAGTCAGGTGCACAGTGGCAAGGCTAGCCCGGAGCTCAGCAGAGAGGCCTGTGGGAGCCAGGGACACCATCCAGAGGGCAAAGTCCCCAGGGACACGGGCACGCCACAGCCTATTTCAGGGCACAGGTGTGTTTTCCCGGGCTGCCCGGTGCTTATTTTCAAAAGTTTTCAAACCCAACGTCACCGCGATGCTCCCACAATCAACACCCCACCCTCCAGCCCCAACTCCAGCTCAGCCCCTCTCGTCCTCCTACTCCAAGGATCCTCGCAGCCCGCAGGAGCCGCAATCCATGGGTCCCATCATCTTGGCACCTTGGCACCTCACCACCAGGCTTCATGTCCCTCCATGCCCAGTTCAGACTCTGGTCACTGGTCAGAGCCACAGCCCCGTCTGCACCCTCAGCTGCCCGGATGCTGCCCACTGCATGCTGGTTCCCTCCCCCCCCCCTTTCCCTCCATCCCCTTTGCTGCTGCCTCCTCATGCACTTGACATCTGGACACTGGAGGGACACGGGGGCTGCCGGCCAGGGCTTCACCTCTTGCCCCAGGGGCATCGGCTTTCCCACGGACCTTGTGGGTCTCCCGGCTTCAGAGCCGTCCACGTGCTATGATGATGTCCCCACTGCGCCTCCAACATGGGCCTTCCCCTGAAGGGAAGCTGTGCCACGGAGCAGCCGGCTCAACGCTCCATGCTCAGGCATCTTAGAAGGAGCTCTGCTGGGGCCGGCACTGTGGCGGGTTAATGGCCTGAAGCACCGGCATCCCATATGGGCTCCGGTTCTAGTCCCGGCTGCTCCTCTTCCAATCCAGCTCTAGCTGTGGCCTGGGAAAGCAGTAGAAGATGGCCCAAGTCCTTGGGCCCTTGCACCCACGTGGGAGACCCGGAAGAAGCTCCTGGCTTCAGATCGGCTCAGCTCCAGCCGTTGCAGCCATCTGGTGAGTGAACCAGCAGATGGAAGACCTCTCTCTGTCTCTACCTCTCTGTAACTTTCAAATAAATAAATCTTTAAAAAAAAAAAAAAAAAAAAGGAGCCCTGCAGACGTGAGCTGCAGATCTATCCCCGACCCCAGCCACCCCTGCCGCTGACTGTGCCGTCACAGGTGACAGCAGCCGCCCCTGCCAGCTACTCACAGCCTCAACCATCCCTGGGGCCTCCTCCCCTCACCCACACCCACGTGTCAGAAAGACCCTGTCTCACAGCCGGCACGACTCCCTGGTCCCAACCGCTGCCTCTCTGGCCCCGATACTGCGGGAACCTCAGGGGCCCCCTGATTCTGTCCTTGTCCCTACAGAACATTCTTGATGCCTCCACACCTGCCAGGCTCTCTCCTGCCACAGGGTCTTTGCACTTTCTGGTCTCCCAGCTATGCACCTGGCACACACCTGGGGAGGCCTTCCTTACCTCTCCCCCACCAGTGCATTTCCTACTCTCCTTCCTGTTTTATTTCCTCCTTTGGGGCGCTGTGCATGTGGTATGCATGTGTGCGTATGCATACGTGTGCCTGCTTGTGTGTGCATGTGTTACTGACCTTGTGTGCTGCCCCCTCCACCACCAGAACCTACATCCCAGCAGCATGGGCACTGTTCTGTGCTCCTCACTGTCCTACCCTCAGCCCTACACTGAGGCCTGGCACACAGGAGGCGTTCAGTAAGTGCTGCTTGTTTACAAATCAGGACATGGCCCACTCCTGATTTCTGGTCACTCCTGCACAAAGTAGGACCTGGCCGCACTGGGCCTGGTGCCCTCAGATGGAGTTGCGTGGCAGCTGCCCACCTTAGACAGCATTGGCCACACCAGCCCACACACTGTCTCCATGGCCAGCGTCACCTGCTGAGGCCACCAGCCTGGCCCCTGGGTTTGAGATCCTGGTGAGAAATCCCCAGACTGAGGCTCAGGGGTGAGAGATAAAGTCTCTGAGGCCCCGGCCCCCCTGGGCAGGGTCACTTCCTGCTGCCTCCCCGCCGGCAGCCAGGGCCCCCTGGAATGCCCTGCGTGGCCAGCGCTGAAACGCCAGCCGCCTGCTGGGTCGCGGCTATTAAAATGCCTGTATCAGTATCAAAGGAAGACGCTGCTCACTACCCCCAGAGAATGCCGCTGCAGCCGGGCCGGGTTTATGGGCCACTCTCATCCCCGGGCCTCAGGCTCAGGGCTCTTAAAAGGCCCCCGGCTCAACCTGGGCCTCTGTCAGCTATGGGGTGGGCTCACGCTGTAGTGTGCCAGGGCGGGGGGGTGCAAACCCAGAGGGAGAGGGGCCGGGGAGCTCTGCACTGCATCTGCAAAGTGAGACTCTCACCTCCCCCGCTCCAGCCTCCCTCCTGCACACCGGTGGGGACAACACAGGGAAGGCCGCCCTGGAAAGCAGGACGTACTGATCAACGTGGGCGGAATGATGACACCAGAGTTCATACCCACAGTGACATCTCACACATACAGAGCATCTCACACGCACTACCTGGGGATTAGTGTACGAATCCCACTGGAATCCGCCCGCCTTGGAGGCTGCATCTTGGGGTGCCATGCACAGTCCTCCAACTCTGGTGCCTACAGGTGGTGCTGGCAGTGTTCACGTGAGCTTGACCCACGCTTGGGAGCATCAGGGCCTTGAGGTCCAGTCCCAGCTCTGTCACTGACATGAAAGACCTAGCCCTCTGGCCTTTAGTTCGCCAGCCATAAAATGGGGCTAGTATGTGCTATCTGCTGGCCAGCACAGGACAGCTACAAGGACAAAGGAAGATGAGAAGACAGAAATTGGCAAGCAGGGGTAAGGAAGGGCAAGGACCTGCCACTCCAGGCCAAGGCCACTTCGCGCTCGAGCTGAGGCCAGCCCTGCCTCCTCCCACCTGCTACAGTGACACTGGCCTGGCCTCCAGGGTCAAGTCTCCAGCTCCTGCCAAGCCCCTCCCCCTTCTGGAACACCAGACCCTCCCCACCACTGCTGCCCCCAAGAAGGAGGACAGGGAAGGTCCTGCCTGCAGCCCTGCCTTCTGATCCTGAGGATTACAAGTAGAAAGAAGAGGAGGTGCCCATCAACCTGACCAGAGCAGGCATGGCTCTGGCACCTGCACAGTATCCTGACCACAACGCCTGGCACAGAGCAGGTGCCTGATCCATCTGCTAGAGCCCTTTCGGCATCCTGCAGCAGGATTGCCCCTGGGCTGGCTGCCCTGTAGGAGGCTGTGCCGGCACTTTGAGGCCAGGGGCCAGCTCTAGTGTCCCTGAGCCAGGCTGGAAATGAATGGCATTTAGTCCACCCCTCCAGGCCTTATCCCTGCTGTCCCAGGAGGAGATGGGCTAAGGCTGGGCTTTGGCAGAACCCAGAGAGATGGAGACAGGACCAGAGGGCACTTCCGTGAGGAGCTGCCCAGTGCTGGCTCCCAGGGACTGCAAGGGAGTCTGTTACAGGGACAGGCCCTGAGCAGCCACAAGCCCCAGGGCGCAGGCGGCTCCACACACACGGTGGAGTCAAAGAGGAAGAGATCGGGAAATGAAGATGCCCAACCCACACCCCCAAAGCTGGACTCACCCACTCTGCTTCCGGGGCCTTGTGCTGGGGGCCTGGGTGCTGGGGGAGGCGGGACTTGATCCCTGTCCCTCCACAGTGCTCTTTGTGCACAGACTTGGCACCCGATCACAGACTCCCAGGGCCACGAGACAAGGGCCCGAGGGCCTTCCGGATGTCCTGGCTGCCTCAGCCTCCCGGTTTCTCTGGAGCCACAGACAGACGCAGCTCAGAGAAAGTCTCCGTGAGGAACAGAGGCGTGAGCTTCCCAGGCTTCACGGGAGGAAGTCCTGCCTTCCAGCTAACCTGAGGCCCTGCTGCTAGCGTGGGAACTGGGCTGGCACAGGGCCCAGGACCTCATGGCAGTCAGGGGCCACGGTCACCTCTTGGGCCTGGCACACAGAGTGGGAGGGGCTGAGGGCAAGGGTCCTAGGCCGGGGCGGAGGGGAGTCAGGTGCCTCTTCCCTCCTCTCTTCCCGACCACAAGTGGGCATTGGGCACCCTCCATGTGCCAGGGGGTGCAGGGTGGGGGTGGGGGTCCTGTGATCAGGCACATCAGCATAAACAGACCATCGTCCTCAGCGCTGCATCTGAGAGGTACCAGGCACCAAGAGCCAGTTATAGGCATCCTAGGAATCAGAGCCGAGCTGTGATCTGGGGACAAGCAGCCAGCTAGCTGAGGGCCCAGGCCTCCAGGCACAGCTGAACACCCGCACAACGCTGTGATCACAGGAGGCAGGCTAGCAGCTCACAGCCAACCCTTGGACCAGGACACTAAGACAGGGGAGGGGAAGCCCCCTGCCGGCCAGCGCTCGGCCAGCACGGACAGAGGCAGGATTTGCACCCAGGACCCTGGCTCAGAGCCCAGGCCCCTTCACATCTGTGACAGGTGTTGACGCCTTCAAGGAGATCAAAGTGGCTATCACCAGACCGCTGGGCTTGGCTCAAAGCACTTTGCACTCTAACTTTTTTATTCCGAAAAGCAGCTCTCCTAAGGGGAGGACACTGATTATCTCAGACCTCACTACAGAGGTACGACCCCAGGCACGCAGCAGGCGGCCGGCTTGCCCAAGGCCACACAGCGGTCAGTGGGGCAAGACTTGAACCCAGCCCTCTGGCTCCAGCGTCTGTGCTCTGACACTTGGAAGCTGAGCCTTGAGACCAGAGAAGGCCCTGAGGCTGTGCCTGCGGACCAGATAGACCCCATCGAGAAATTTGGTCTCTGGCCTACCAGCAAGGGGGAGTGACTGAAGAATTCTAATCACAGAGATGGCCTGACGGTGAGTCTTTTAGAAGATTCCCCTGGTGACATAAGGGGCTGGGCCGTGTGGGCTGGGCAGGGCAGGCAGTGACAGTGAGGACGGGTGTGGAACAGACTGAGAAGGTCCAGGCTGTGGGATGAGTGGGCATGGCTGGGGGCGGGGCCTTCACAGAAAGGAATGTTGAGGAGGTGGGACTTCCTGCTGTTTCCAGCCCAGCTGGAGATGTGGGGTGGCAGGGCTCCTATGAACTAGAGGACACACATGACAGCCAGAGCTGTCCAAGCACGGAAGAGTCGGCCGCATGAGGTGGTGAGCGCCCCGTCACTGAGGGTGTGTAAGCCTAGGGACTAGGGCGGTCATGGGGGATTCCTGTAAAAGCCTTCCTTCCAGTGCTCTGCTTCTATGGAGTGGGGAGAGGCTGCAGGTGGCAGGCCCACCCCCTGGCCTCCCATGTCACGAAGCCTCCCCACACCCCAGAAAACCTCTTGTGCTGGTGGGAGGGAGTGTGGGCTACTCCCGGAAGAGCCCCAGCTGATGCCCCAAACCCAGCCCCCTTTCTGGGTCCCTGTCCCCAGAGGCTACTCACAGGACTGGAGGCCTGTGGGGTGCCTTCACAGGGCATGGGCAGCTTTGCAGAGGGTGTGGAGGGGGAGGGTTTCCCAATGGCAGAAGCCCAGGCCCCGCCACAGTCTCTGGGGGCTGCAAGGTCTCTGTCCGTACAGAACAGACAAGAGGTTGGGGAGGGCAGGGACAAACGTCAGAGCCAAGGCTCAGGAGACAAGGGCCACGATGTGACCCCAGGCATTCAAGAGGCTGTGGAGGCTGGGGGTGGGCTGGGAGGGGTGGGGGTGAGGAAAGGAAAGGGGCGGAAGGGGCAGAGACCCAGCCCGGGGTCGGGGGTGGGGGGCGACTCCAGCCACGTGGGCTTTCTGGAACATCAATTCCAGGCGGGGACACAGGGGCCCAGCATCGTGCTTGAGGGCTGTGCCCAGCCTCTGGGGTGGGCAGTTCCGCCCCTTTGTGCTCAGACTGGCCCTGCCCTTGCCCTTTGAAGGACCGGGGAGGACCGTGGGTCCCCAGGAGGCCCCACCCAGGGCGTGTGCCAGCGCGGGGCTGCTGCTGGGGCCTACCGGCAGCCCATGTAACACCTGGGCGGGCCTGGCTCCTGCTGCCCTGGCCCTCCCCACCTGGGCCTCAGTTCCCCGGAAGAGCCTGCCTGCTCCCCTCAGTGAGGACTCAACACGCCGCTTCTGGAAGACAGAATCCGAAAGCCACGAGTCTCCTCCTGGCACGCCTGCTGCTTGTTTTAGCTTTGGGGGAAACAGCAGCAGCAAATCCCCATGGCTGACTCTTCAAGCCCCCCAGCTTTCAGACTGCTCCCGGCACGGAAGGGCTTCTCTTGACCCCTCAGTGCGACCCCCATTGCTGCCACCCCCAGCCCAGGCTGCTATGGGCATGGGCCGTGCACAAACTCTTTGTCTTTCTCAGGGACTGCCAGCCGGGGCCGCCCAGCACAACTGCCCTGGGGCTTCTAGAACATTCCACTGCCAGAACCCCCCCACCCCACCCAACAGGGATGCGCACTCACATACAGGGAAGGAGGGCAGCAAGGTGCGCTCTAAAAGCTCCCAGGTGATGCTCATGCAGCTAGCAGGCCGGTGCTGGGCCAGGTCCAGAGATGAGAAGGAGAGGAGGGTGCACTGCACAGCTCGTAACTCTGTCCTGCTCCAAAGGTGGACATGCGAGCGGCTGGTACAGATGGGCAGACATTGTACAAGCAAGCAGAAGGCGGCGAGAGGGGGTAAAGCACGGGCTGGGCGAGCCAATAAAACTGGGATGGCGGCTTAGACAAACATTCTGCCCGAGGGATGTCGCTGTACCTTGGGACGAGACCCAGGTTTGGTGCTCAGCTTCTGAAGCGACCAGTTGAGAGTCCAAGAGACAAGGCCAAGCCTCTCTGTCCCAGGAAGGCCACAGTTGCACACAGAACTCCCCGAAGAGTGCTGCTAGCACGATCGGAGACGAGAAGCGACCTCACTGTCACTCTGACACACAGGCAGCAGTGCAGGCCTGATGCCAAGGCAGTACAGCAAGCGCTCGAACCGAACAGGACAGAGCCCAGGCCTGGCTGACTGGGCCAGCAGCGGCAGGGTTAGAGGGGCAGAGAGCACACGCGAGCAGCTCAGAGTCCTAGCTCCAGGGCTGCGAAGCCAGGGTTCAATGCCTGCTCTGTGCCCCACTTGCTGTGCGGCCTTGGAAATGTTGTTTAACTTCTCTTCTATAGGAGGTAATAGTCTCCACAGCATAAGGGCAGTGTGAGGACTTAGGGCAGCCTCCGTGTAAACCACTTTGACCAATACCTTGCACACAGTAAATGCTCAGTAAACTCGAGCTGGTAATACACACCGAGGCGTGGTGCAGCCCCGTCTCCGCTCCATCGAAGGGCTGCTCCTATGGAACCTACACCAACCCTGTGAGCATGGTGTCACGTGCACTTACCACACGAGGACCCCAAGACCCAGGCCACGCACGAGTCCGTGTGACCCCAAACCCTGTGAGCTTACCCCCTTCACTAGTTTGCACCCCACCCAAGAAATCCTGCCAGGTGCCCCGGGCAGGTGAAGATGAAATTCTTGACCTTGGAGTGAGTGGTGGGGAGGGGTGGGGTCCCCAACTGCTCTGTCCAAGTGGGAGCACTTCCCACTGAGCCACCCCTACTGTCCCAGGCAGGGCAGCCGCAGCCTGACTCAGCAGTGAGGAGGTAGTTGTCTCCCCCTCTGCTGGGGAATGCCCCCACACCAGGGTGGAGCCCGCTGCTGGCTCTGGGTTGGAGTTGTGGGGGGGGGGGAGCATCTGGCTGAGACCTGTCCCTGGCCCCCAGCAGGGGAACTGTAAATCAACACATGATTGGTGAGGGCTGCCTGCCACGTGCAAAGTCCTAAGCTACACTTAATACAGGACCCAGATGCCAGCCGCCCCTCTCCCTGTCCTCGGGCTGTGTGAGATCAAATGCCAAGACACCGAATGACAGAAGTTGGCTTAGTGACAGACATCTGCATTCCACACCAGAGTTTGATTTCCAGCTCCTGACTCCAGCGTCCTGCTAATGTAGACCCCAAAAGGCAGGATTCAGACCACCCATTTAGGAGACGTGGGCTGAGTTCCCAGCTCCCAGGTCCCCAGACGTTGCAGGCATCTGG
Organism: Sylvilagus floridanus; assembly: GCA_949820135.1. Classification (NCBI taxonomy): domain Eukaryota; kingdom Metazoa; phylum Chordata; class Mammalia; order Lagomorpha; family Leporidae; genus Sylvilagus; species Sylvilagus floridanus. Next base: position 23,186,111 of record OX463235.1, read on the forward strand.
GGGAGTGGACCAGCAGACAGGAGTCCTCTCTCTCTCTCTCAAATAATAAGTGATTTGAAAAAAAAGGCAACAGGGAGCAGGGACACAGCATAGGTGTCGGGGCTGAGCCACAGGTGGCCGGGAGAGCCTTGCCTGTGCGTTGCCTGGATGGGCTGGGAGCGGCAGCCCGACTGCTGGGTTGAGATGGAGACTGAGGCCTAACCCGGCTCCATGGGAATGACGTGTTGAGTGATTAGCAGTGTCTGCCACGGTCTGGGACGAGGGGAGGAAGCCAGCAGCAGCCAGCAAGGGCTCAGGGAGTGGGAGCAGGGAGTGAGCCCCACTGGGGTGAGGGTGGTCCACGAAGGCTTTCCAGAGGCCGTCCAGGGGCAGCTCCAGGACGATGAGGACTAAGGGCAGAAGGCGACTTTCAAGGAGGGGATGCAGCACTTAGGGCAGCCGCGAGCTCCCACCCCTCAGCTGCTTGATGAGGCCGCAGTGGGCACAGAGGCTTCCTGCTAGTTTAAAGTTCTCTGAAGAAGCCGGAAAGTTATAGCAACTCCCCCCTCCATAGTTAAGTGCTGCTCTGCATTAAAAAAGAAAAAGGAAAACAAAACTCAGAGGGATAAATTGGCTCTTTCTCTTGAACTCCAATCCTCAGGAGCCAGCAGCAGCTTCAGGGACATGGTACTAAAAGGATTCCTGAGGCTAGATGCACTCCAAGGGGACGTGTGCAGAGCAGGCTTGACACGGTGGGGCGCTGGCCACATGTGCGAGCACAGAAATCCAGGGCCTGTCCACTCCCCGAGGACACCTGCACTGTCCCTGGCCAGCACCCACTGCTCCCTGGAGGAGCCTGCTCTCCCCCTCAGCCCAGCATTCCAGTCCTTGGCGCTCCCATCCAGAGGCCCACAATTCCACCTGCTGCTTTGCTTTCTCCCCTAAACACCCCCAATGCAAAAGGCATGGGTGAGAATCCCTATCCCAACTGAGAATTTTAGGGATGAAGGGCTCTGCCCAGGGATCCTCAACCTTTTAGCCCGGAAGCTCCAACCCCTTCCCCTGCCAGGAGATCCCTCGATGCCCAAAGGAACGGGTCACAGACAGCAGGATGGAGGGACGGTGACACCAGTCGTCCTCTCTGTAAAACGGGGCACCACGAGGAATAAAGGAGATCTACCAGAAACACGTACAGCGCCAGCCCCGGTACACTTACACACGCCAGATAAAGTCTTCCTGGCACCCCCTGAACATGGCTGCAGACCCCGCTCTCCTCCCTGGGTCTCCACAGCAGATCGGGCTCTTTTAAATCCCATGCTTGCCTCTTCCACTGCACACCCGCTGCCCAGGCCTAGGTGTCATCTGATCGTCTCCATTTGGGACATTCTGGGTTCTTTCTTCACAGCAAGCAAATCACATCACAGGCAGCTGGAATGCTTCTTACGGGTCCCAGCCCGGGAGGGGGGCGCTGCGGGGGGAGGCGGGGAGGAGACGGTGGAGACTTGGGTTCTGAGGTCTCCAAACACCACTCCTGGCTCCTGACCGAGTTGCTGAGCAGGCTGCCTGGCTCCTGGCTCTGACCCGCCCTGGCCTGGGCCCCGGATGCTCAGATCTCCTTCCTGCTCCTCCCAGGCCGCCCCTCCTGCGAGGTTTCCTCATCCTTGCAGACACTCAGTCTCTACCCCCTCACACCCCCCGCTGTGGGGAACCACAGGCCGGCCACCTGTGGGGACCTCCTCATTGCACTGCCTCATCCTGCGGAGCAGAACAAGGTCAAGGAAATGAGATGAGACACACCTTGATCCGAAAAGACTTGCAAACAACCTGATGAGATGAGATGCACCTTGACCTGAGACTATGCGTGCCCTTTGATCTGATTGATGGACTACTCGCCCTAGCCCTGGGGGACTGGGAATGGATAAAAGAACAAGGAGCAGCCTCTTCAGTCTTTCTCCTTCTTTCTCTCGGCTGCTTCCCTCTCTCTCCTTTCCTTCTTCTATCACTAAAAATAAAAGTTCCTCGAGAACCGATCAACAGGTTCCAACCAACTCCGTGGGTTGGACCTTTGCTGGCGAGGCTTTTGTTGGTGAGGGTTCGACACCCCGCCTGGTGCGGGGGCCTCTGGACTCTTGTCCCTGGGCTGCCTTCTCATGCCTGTCTTCCATCCAGCCCACCTGCCCCAAGGCCTGCCCCCTCCCAGTTCTGGGGACCCTGCTGTGTGCGCCCCTTTGGTCCTCAGCAAGGCCTTGGGTGGTGGCACCATTCAGTGCCATCTGCTGAGGGTCTCACAGCAACCCCGGGAGGGCCTGGGTTTTCCAGAGGGGGAGCTGAAGTGCAGGGGGATTGCCAAAAGCCACATGGTTGGTCAAGGCCAGCTGGAGTCTGGCCCCGGGCCCCTGAGCTCTCTAGGTGCCTCCCTCTGCACATGCAGCTCACAGTCATCCTCGTCCCAGGTCTCTGCCTCACACTTCCCTCTGCTTTGCCCTTGGTTCAGATCTGGGAGACACACCTCGGAAGGCAAAGGCCTGGGGTGTGTGCTCTCCAGTTGCTCTGGGGACACACTGCAGGTCAGAATTTGCTCTGAGAAGCCTCTGTCTGGTGGGACTTTCTGGAACCATGTATAGGCCCCGTCTGCCCTGCCCAGGACAGCAGTCGCTCACTGCAGTGTCCGCTGAGCACCTGCAATGTGGCTGGGGCGACTGAACAACCGAGATTGAAGTTGCATTTCGTCTCGATATGGTCTCCTGTGATGGCTGCTCACTGCTGATGGCGCAACCCCGGACGGTCCCTCCGGGAGCCCTGGGACGGCAAGGCCCACGCACAGGACAGCTGCCTCGCCCCAGCTCCAACCATTTCTACTGACCGGGGTCTCAGCACCACAGCCACCATGTGCAGCCCTGCCTTCTGCCCTCCTGTCCACCCCAGCCCAGGCCGTGGTCCCCTCTGGCCTGTAGTAGCCTCTTCCTGGGCCTCATGGCTCTGCCCGTATTCAGGTCTCATGTCAGGGACATAACCGCCTTCTCGGCTGGGGCCACCACCCATGCTCCCACCCCCCGGGGGTCCCAGATTGCTATCGGCCCCCTAAGGCAAACCCTTCCCTCCCACTCCCAGCCTCCATTGCCCCCTTGGAACAAAACCCTGCCTCCACTGCCCTTTGGCCTAGACAACTCCCATGCACCCTCAGCATCCTTCCCCAGGAAGCCCACTGTGACTGCCACCACTCCTGTACAGCATTCCTCCATTAGCATAGCACTGTCCACACAGCATGGCCACTGCTCATTTTCTTTTGTGTCCTACATGCCAGAAAGTCGAGGAGGGTATAGGTGGCCTCCCACAAGGCCTGACCGACAGCTGGCTCAAAGTAAACACCAAATACATGGATGGATGAATGAGTGAATGAGTATAGACACAGGAAGGGGGCAGGGCACAATGCTAAGGGCACTGCACACAGGCCAAGAGGCTCAGGTTCCGGCCCTGGCTCGCACAAGCCACTGCAGGCAGCCTATGCCCTTCTCTGGCTCTCAGTTTCCCCATCTGTAAAATGGGGCTCAAGTCACACGAGCTCTGGGGTGACTTTCGGCTCTGGCAGGTGAGAATTCTGCAAGTCGGGAGGACAAACACGAGGCTGAGGTTTAGAGAGGAGGAGTCAGCGTCTCAGATAGAACAGTCACCCCAAGGCCCTAGAGCCCGCGCCCTGGGGTGACTAAGGCTTCGGCAGAGAAAGCAAGGAGCTGGGAAAGAGCCGGGGCGCGCCCTGGCCAGCGAGAGGGCCTGGCAGAGGCTGCGAGGCCAGAGAGGAGCTAAGCCTCAGCCTCAGGGCCAGGTGCCGGTCGGCAACAGTCAGGGCCGTCACTGCCCTGACACCGAGTCCACCCGCTGCCAAAGGCCGCCTGCCTGCCCATCAAGTCGCCCCACGCCCAGGCCCAGGAGACTGTGGGCAGCCCGGCGAGCCCTCTGGACTCCCTGGGGCCCGGCAGGGCGTGGGAATGAGCTGACAGCAGCACATGTGGGTGCACCACCAGTCAGTAACTTGCTCTGGGACTGCCCTCTCTGCTTTGGCTCCGTGACCTCCCTCTGCCTGACCCCCTGGGAGAATGGCTCATGCGGGTGCCAGCCTCAACCTGGCAGAGTGTCTGAGAGGAGCCAGGCTGCAGGGGACCAGTGCATCCTGCCAAGATGGCCACAGCGCCCACCACAGTCAGAGTTTCAACGTTCGCCATCATCACTAGCATTTTGCAGGCTCAGAGGGGTTGCAGAGTTTCCCCAAGATTGCACAGCTGTTAAACAGCAGTATGGGCACGAAGAGCCAGTGTCGCTGGGCTCCGCCACCCTGCTCTTTCCCACTCCATACACATGCACCAGGTAAGAGGTCCCTCCCATTCCTTCCCGGTGGAAACTTCCCATGGCAGCCAGCTCCAGGATCCCTCCCCTTCTGGGCTCCGGATGCCTTGTGCTGCCAATATGTCCTAGGTCCCCAGGTCTCCACCTCTCAGGACCCACAGTTTCCTTTGATAGCATGTGCCGCCTCCCTGGGGCGGTCACCCGCTTACTGCAGTCTCAAGGTAACCATGGCTAAGAGACACACGAGAGCCATTTAATCCACTTGGGAAATTTGGAGAATGGAAGAAAACTCAGCATCCTTTTCCCAGAAAAACACAGAAGCAAAGCACTGACCATCTGCAGCCCCTTCACAGGGCACCAGGCTTGGGAATAAGAAGGTCCTGGCTGATGTGCGTCCCAGCACAGGAGAGCCAGGCGCAGTGAGCAGAGACCCGGACCCCATCCTCGGCAAGGACGGTCCCTCCGTCCCCTGCAAACCCTGGGAGAACTCTTTCCAAAGTGACAACAAAAGTCAGGCAGCGCCAACCCTTGAGGAGTGAAGGGGGAGGACCACCGGGCTCAGCAAGCCTCAGCCCCGAGCCTCCTGGCACGCTTCCCACCGCGTGGGCGCCAGCCGGCTCTCACATCGCCGGGGTAGGGTCCTGGGATCGAAAAGCGGCGCCGCCCTGCGCCTCTGCCTGCCCTGCCTTGCTCCACCTGCCCTGCCCGGCGCACCCAGCGCTGGTCGCAAAGGGTGCCTGCCAGGGCCGGGAGCCCGGGAGCCCGGGAGCCCGGGAGCCCGGGAGCCTCGCTCAGCCGACCGGGTCGACCGTCGGCCCGCGCCGCGCCCCCACGTCCCGCGTCCCCGCAGGCGAAGTGAGCTGGCCCAGGGTGCCCAGGCGGCGAGGATAGCGAGCGCCCGCGGGCACCGACCGGTGGAGAGTTGCGAGGTTGCGCGAGGGGGCGCCGCGGGAAGGGATAACAGCCAGCAACAAAGAGCACAGACCTCGTCCAGCAGTTGGTTGACTCGTCCCAAAATAGCCGTCTCCATTTGCTGCTCTCCACGCTCCGCTTCCAGGCGCAGGACCCGGGCCTGCAGCTCGTTCGTCCGAAAGTGGGCGAGGAGGCTGAGCGCCAGCGAGCACAGGGCCAGCGCCAGCAGTCCGCACGACCCCGCGCTGGGCAGCCGCGCGCAGCGCTCGCTCCGCGCTGCCACGGGCGCCGCTGTCCCGGGCGCGCCCAGCTCCCCCGGGCCGCAGGCTCCTGCGGCCGCCGCTTTGCCGGAGCGCTCCGCTACCATAGCCGGGCGTCTTGAGAACCAATAAATAAATAAATAGAATAAATAGAGGCGAGACAGCGGGAGAGGGCTTGGGTCGCTGGTTGACGTCCCTCTCCTTCGCTACCGTCAGAGAGACAGAAAACTCAGCACCAGCACCGGAGAAGCCCAAAGACACGGGCTGCGGCCACGGAGGCTCGCTGGCCGGCGCGAGAAAAGAGCTACTTGGAAGGCCGTCCCGAGCGCGAGGACGCCGGGGGCGTCTGCCGGGCCGCCCGTCCCGGGGTCTGCCGTCCGCGCAGGGGGCCGCGCCGTCGGTCCCACGGGGCGTCCCGCGTCTCCCAGTCAGCCAGCTTCAGTCTCCGGGCGCAAGGGCGCGCGCGGAGGGCCCCATGGGCAGCGCCGGGGCCGATTCCGGCGCCGCTGTAACTTGACACAGCCGCGGCGGCCGCGCGGATCGGATGAGCAATCCGCGCCGCTTCCCAAACCGAGCTCTCCCGCCCCCGCCGCCCCTGCGCTCCCGCGGGCCGGCCGCCCGGATTTGTTTATTTATGCAAACCGGCCGGGTGGGGGGCGTGGCGTGCGGGGCGCGCGGCCCCCGCAGCCCCTCTCCCGCGCTCCCGGCCCCCTTTGAAGTGACACCGGGGGTTATTTATAGGCAGGAAGGGGTGCGCAGCGGCGCAGGGGCCGCACTTCGCTCCCTCTAGCCGGATCCGCGGCGAGGGCCCCGGGCCAGGCACCGCGAGGTGGCCTTCCAGGCCCCTGGGCTGCGTTACGGGCCGGACCGCAGGACGGGTGTCCGCAGTGCCCCTAGGCTGCTGCGGCGCCCCCAGCCCGACCCCTCAGCCCTGGCTTGTGTCCCCCGTGCGCGCCCACCCGGGGGCGGTCCCGCCCTGGTCCCGCGGCTCCGGCGTGTTCGGCCAACCTCTCCCGGGCTCGGAGGCTCAAGGGAGCCCTCCAGGGGGCAGCAGAGCTGGCGCCCCTCTCCCTCTTCCAGGACCGGGCCCTGACCAAGTTCCCGGGGATAAAACGCCGAGCAGGGGGCCTGATTCCGGGGCACTCGAGGCGCGAGTCAGCCCCGTGCTGCCGGTCCCGCCCGCTGCCCTTCTTGCGCGCGGTGAGTTGAGCCCTGTCCCACGGCTCCCGCTGCGTGGACCAGCCGGCCCTGCCTGGGGAGGAGAGGAGATCCTACAGGTGCTCGAGCCCGCTGAGGGCTGACCCGCAGTCGCCCTCTTTCTCGGGTCCTCTCCCCTCTTTGAGCCGCATCTGCATCCCGGAAGACGTTATCTCCTTTGATTCCTGGCATCAAAGGAGGCGGGGGGCGCTGAGCTTTTGGAGGACAGTGGGCAGGGGGCGCGGCGGGCCGCCCTGGGCCTTTGAAATGGTGGTGGGAGTGAAGGTGGGGGCGGCAGGGGTGTGGAGAAGCCGCCTCACAGTGACGGGGCGCGCCGGGAGCAGTCTACACTGCGCCGTATCCTCGCGCATCGGATAGGGTGTGGCACGTCCCGCAGCGCGGACCGTGCTTGTAACGGGGCTGAAGTGTAGCAGATCTGCTACCCCTCGACGGCTGGACCTGGCACCCACTCCAGAGAGAAAGGGGTGCCATGGAAAGGGCTGGCAGCCGGGAGCTTTTCCTGGGTGCGCCAGGGAGCGAGCGCGCCTCGGTTTCCCCGCGCCGAGGTCCGGCTGTCCCCATCGCGGCCGAGGCATCCTTGAGAGCGCGCCGGGGCATGGAGGACCACCAGGGGGCGTCGGAGGGTTTCCGCGCTGGGGCTTGGAGCACTATGGGTTTCTGTCACTCACCTCCGGGCCGTTCTGAACGGAGGACTTGAACAGGGGACTTCCTTTCCTTCCTTCCCTAAGTTTCAGGCTGACCTTTACCCCTTCCGGGCAAACTTTACCCAGAGTTTGGGATTGGAGCGTCACTGAAGCCAGCCTGAGCTCACCCCAATATCCCAGGCTTCACAAGCCGAGGGGTCTCCAGGGACTCTGGGGTCCCGCGTTCTCACTGTGGGGATTCCTTAGCTTCTCTGAGCCTCAGTATTCTTATTTACAAAATGGGTTTTTTTAAAAAAAGATTTATTTTATTTATTTAAAAGACAGATCTACAGAGAAAGGTAGAGACAGAGAGAGGGGTCTTCCATCCTCTGGTTCACTTCTCAGACAGCTGCAATGACCAGAGCTGTGCCAATCCAAAACCAGGAGCCAGGAGCTTCTTCCGGGTCTCCCACACAGGTGCAGGAGTCCAAGGACTTGGGTCATCTTCTACTGCTTTCCCAGGCCATAGCAGAGAGCTGGATCAGAAGAGAAGCAGCCAGGACCAGAAACAGTGACCATATGGGATGCCGGTGCTTCAGGCCAGGGCTTTAACTTGCTGCACCACAGCGCCGGCCCTACAAAATGGGTTTATAATAAATGCCCCCAGCTGTCAGTGAGGACTTCATGGGGTCAGGTGAATGAAGCAGGTAACACAGTGCCCGGCACACAGTAGGCACTCAACAGAAGGCACCCCCTGCCTCACTGGCCTCTGAGGGTCTTCTCCCAGATGCCCCCCCTTCCTGCACTGACCTGCCCTGCCAGCGCAGAGGCTCTCTCTCAGATCACTGCTGCCCGATGATTGGCTTGTCTTCTTAACATTTTATTTTTATTTATTTGAAAGGCAGAGTGACTGAAAGAAGAGACACAGAGAAAATCTTCCATCCTCTGGGTCACTCCCCAAATGGCTGCATCGATGCCAGGAGCCTGGAACTCCATCTGAGTCTCCCACATGAGTGGCAGGAGCCCTGGGATTTGTGCCATCCTCCGCTGCTTTCCCAGGCCATAGCAGAGAGCTGGATTGGAAGTGGAGCAGCCAGGACTCGAACCGGTGCTCAGATATGGGATGCCAGCTTGCAGGCAGCAGCTTAACGCACTGCTCCACAACGCCGGCCCCTGGTTCACCTGTCCTGAACCTTTCTTTCTTCAGAGTTGGGGTCCAGGATCCGGGGATGGGGAAGAGAAAAGACCCTGCCTTCTAGGAGCTCAAAGTCCCATAGGGAGGGTAAGGGGGGTTCATATCCAGCTGCCACAAAAGGCAAGCGGTTAGAAATTGTAAATCTCTGTAAATGTCATAACAACGTGCTTTGTGGGGTGGCCCAGGAACAGCCCAGAAGTAGAAATTCTTGGATAGAGGGCCTTCGGTGGTAATCCAAAGAATTTGACTTTTTTTTTTTAAAGATTTATTTATTTGAAAGGCAGAGTTGCAGAGAAGGGGGGGGGGGGGAGAGATCTTCTATCTGCTGGTTCACTCCCCAAATGGCCACAACAACCCAGTGCCAGCCCCATTGTCACTATTTTTTAAAAAAGATTTATTTATTTTTATTCAAGAGAGTATGAGAGGGGAGAGGGGAGAGGGGAAAGGGGAGAGAGGGGAAGGGAGAAGGGAGAGGGAGAGAGAGATCCTCCATCCACTGGTTCACTCCCCAAATGAATGCAAAGGCCAGGGCTGGGCCAGGCTGAAGCCAGGAGCCAGGAGCTTCTTCTGGGTCTCTCATGTGGGGAGCAGGGGTCTGAGCATCGGACCATTCTCCTCTTCTTTCCCAGGCCAGGAGCAGGGAGCTGGAGCAGAAGCAGAGCAGCAGCCAGGACTTGAACCCGTGCTCATGTGAGAAGCCATGTCGCAGGAGGCGGCTGAACCTGCTATGCCACAATGTTAATGTTACTTCTGACATAGGGAGAAGAGGACAAGCCTCCATGGAGGACTGGAAAACAGGCAAGAGAGCTGGCAGGAGACAGAGCATGTCCCGGGGCAGGGATGGCGAAGGCCTCGGGGCGCAGGAGGCCGCTGCTATGAAAGCCGCGTGAGGAGGAGAGAGGCCGGGCTCCCTTGAGAGAGCTGGCCTTGCAGCACCTGGGAGTCCTGAGTCCGGGAGCAGCAGCGAGAAGGGCGCCCCACCCCCACCCCTTGGCAGAGGGTCCAGTAGGAGTGAGCGTGTAGAGGCAGAAAAACACAGGAGATCTCCTTTCATTTTTAACATTTGTTTTTATTAATCTGAAACACATAAACACAGTTCTCTCTCAGTCACTGGCTCACTCCTCAAATACCTGCAACAGCCAGAGCCACATCAGGCCGAAGCCAGAGCCAGGAACCCACTCCAGGTCCCCCATGCAGTGGGCCGGGGCCCAGGGACTTGAGTCCTCACCGGTTGCAGCCCAGGGTGTGCCCCAACAGGAAGCTGGAATGAGAAGCAGAGCTTAGACTCGAGCCCAGGCGCTGCAGGGTGGGACGCAGGCATCCCAGGCAGGTTCTTAACCGCAGCACCAAGCACCCTTCCCCAGAGATCTTGAAGAATGGTGCAGACGGGGTACACGTGGCACTGTCTTTCCACACCAGGACCCGGGAGGCCTATCTTTCTCCAGGAATATTTCCATGACCACAGATCAAGGTCCAATTCTTGGTGCTGGCGCTGTGGCATAGCAGGTAAAATTGTGCCTACAACTCCAGCATCTGATATGAGGGCCAGTTGGAGTCCTGGCTGCTCCACTTCCAATGCAGCTCCCTGCTATGGCCTGGGAAAGCAGTAGAAGATGGCCCGAGTCATTGGGCCCCTGCACCCACGTGGGAGACCACGAAGCGGCTCCTAGCTCCTGGCTTCAGCCTGGCCCAGCCCTGGCCTTTGCCACCATCTGGGGAGTGACCCAGCAGATGGAGTGCTCTCTCGCTCGCTCTCTCTCTAGCTCTGACTTTAAAATGGCCAGACCTCCTTGAGACAGTCACCGGCCTGCGCCAGGCCTTCTGCCCACTCTGTAGACCTGGTCGGCATCAGACTCCTGGAGGCACAGCAGTGAGGTCATCTAGTGTGCTATCTGCTCTGGACCAGTTCCTCCTCCCCCCGGAGAGAAGGGGGGGCAGCCCTTCTCTCAGTCCATGTCTCTGGCGGTGTTAACCCCACACCCGGCCCTGGGGCCCAGGAGTGGTTTCTGCCGGCTGCCATGATTGGGTGAGAGGTGGGCAGTAGGCGGAGCCCTGGCGGGGATGACTGACAGGGAGGGGGCGGCTGCTTCTTTGGGAAGGGCTTCCTAGAGGGACATCAGCAGGAGCCGCAGGGGACACCTTTCCACTGTGGGTAAATACATGTGGAGCCCGAGGATGAAGCCGGCAAACAGGAGTGGAGAGAGACCGATTCCTGGAGCCGCCCATCGTTGAAGCCCTTTGATTCCAGTGGGCTGGGAGCGCCACCAGTGGACTTCCCAGTTCCAGGAGTCATTCTGGCTCAAGCTAGTTTGAAGCGGGTTTCTTTTCTTGCGTGCAGAGGAGGCCATACACAGGGCCTCATCCCACCGTGCTGAGCCAGGATCTCGCTGTGCTTGTTGGGGCGAGGGTGCAGCCCAGGCTCCCATCTTGCCCCCTCGAAGCCCCCTGGGGGACAGGACAGAGCACTGCACTGCATGTGCTGGCTCCTGTTTCTCTCCGCCCACGCCTCTCCCACGCATCCCCTGCACCCCTCCCACTGCTGCCTGGCAGCCCCCGGAGCCCCTCCCCACCTCCCACTCAGCTTTCCGTCTCTTCCTGCCATTCGCTGCCTTGCTGCCAGGCCTCAGCCTCCCCCTGCGGCTCTGGCTGGATGCTCGCCTTCTCCCCGCCCCGGGGACGGGTCCTCTAGATTGCACCTCCTGCTTTCTCTCAGGTCCATTCCTCCTTTGTGCTTGCTCCGCTCCCGTGCCTGATCCAAGCCCAGCTCTTTGGACAGCGCACTGCTCCCACGTAGCACCAGGAAACCTCACCCGAGGAGGCTCGGACCTGCCAGAACCCCCCTCTACACACACACACACACACACACACACACACACGCCCTCCCAGGCCTTATGATCCCTGCTCTGCTTCTGACACCTGCATGTGGCCAGCAGCAAGACAGAAGCCACCAAGCAAGCCACCACTGGTGAGAGGTCACCTGGTTCCTATCTCCTGTAGCCCAAGCCGTGTCTGTCCCTCCCCAGGGAGCGGGATGACTGTGGTCATCTCTGTGTCCTTGGCACTGAGCACACTGTGGAAGCCCTGGGGAAGGGGGTGCGAAGCGATGAGTGAGCCAAGGTGAGAGGCTGGATGGAGTCTAGCTCCGCTAGAGATCAGGGGCCAACATTTGCTTATTCAACACATATTTGGGGAGAATTTTCTGGAGCCGGGCTCCGAGCCGGTGTTGGGAACAAGACAGGCAGGCTTGGAGGCCGGCATTCTGGAGTACGGCCAGGCAGGAATTGCTGGGTGCTTGGGGGTTGCAGGCTGGGGCCTGGGGTCAGAATGCAAGTGGCATAGCAGGGCAACGCTTGCAGGAGCACGTGTCGCACAGAGCCAGCCGCCTGTGCAACGGCTGGAGGCGAGAAAACATGGGCACTTGGGAGCACAGGCTGACCATGGCTGAAATGCTGGTGGCAAAAGGGCACCGGTGAGGCCTCATGCTGCCAGGCGTGGCAGGGGACTTGGACGTGTCCCGAGGCCAGAGGGACCATCAGAAGTGCTGTGCCCTGGGCAGCTGTACCAGGTGCGACGTCCAGAGGGCAGGAGCTGAGGCCTGCCCTGAGCAGGGCCAAGGGAACGAGGCAGGCCGTCCGTGTGCTTTGCAAGGCCGGACAACCAGCGCTGCCCTGGGGTGGGGACGCGGGAGCATTCAGGATCGCTGGGGAGAGCGCCTTGGGCTTCGCGGGCCCCTGGGGGGCACTGCAGAGCAGGCATTTGTACACCCCTCGTCCTGAGCCCCCGCTTCCTTCCCACGCGGCCACGCGGATCCGTGCCCTGGCTGTGACCCTGCAGAGCAGGGCTGGGGTGAAGGGGCAGGTGCCGCAGATGTGCAGGGGCGGCCTGGCTGCTCAGGAGGCCCCGGGAGCCTTATTAACTGGGGCCAAGACAAACTCTCTAATTAAAGTGAGAGCCCAGCCAAGTGCGGAGGCTCCGAGGAAAGTGCCTGAGGCCCCTGCAGGAGGCCGAGGGGCTCAGAGGAGAGTGAGTGCTTGGGTTTCCGGCCGTGACTGTGTGCCTGCGTGTGTACGTGTACTTGTGTGTGTGCCCGTGTGTACTAGTGTGTGTCTGTGGATACTGTGTGTGTGCCTGTGCGTGCCTGTGGGTACTTGTGTGTGTGCCTGTGTGTGTCTGTGTGTACTTGTGTGTGTGTGTGTAACTATGTGTATGCCTGTGTGTGCCTGTGTGTGTGCCTGTGTGCCTGTGCCTGTGTGTGTCTGTGGATACTTGTATGTGTGTCTGTGTGTGAGACCGGGTGAGACCGTGTGTGCCTGTGTGTGTGTCTGTGTGCACTTGTGTGTGGTTGTGTATGGTTGTGTGTCTGTGTGTGCCTGTGTGTGTGATTCTGTGTGTGCCTGTATGTGAGAGACTGTGTGTGCCTCTGTGTGTGTGCCTGTGTGTGTCACTGTGTATGACTATGTATGTGCCTGTGTGTGCCTCTGTGTGTCTCTGTGTGTGTATGCCTTTGTGTGTGTGTGTGTTGTGTGTGTAACCTCAAGCTGCCGTCTGTTTAGACTCTCACGGATTGTGTTTGTCTCTGTCTGCTCTGGTGTTTTGAGACACAAGAGATGGCGCACATCTCTGTGCATATTTAAGCAGGCATGTCTAGGGAAGTGCAAATACTGTGAGGACCAGGGCTGCCCCAGGGGCCACGTGTGTGTGTGTGTGTGTGTGTTTGTGTGTGTGTGAAAGAGAGGGAGAGAGAGAGAGGTACACAAACATGAACCAGAATGTACCGCGTGGTCTAGATGTATATACAAGAACACATATGTGCTTGTGAATGGCCAGGACACCAGCCATGCCTAGGCACAACACGGGACAGTATTTCAGATATCTATAGTTACTAAACTTCAGTGGCTTGAAAATCGTTTGCTACTTATGCTTCTGTGAATTGACAGGACTGCACCAAGTGGTCCTTGTGCTCTGTCAGTACGGCTGGCGTCACTCATGTGGCTGTGCTGGGGGGCTGGGCTGCAGCTGCATGGTTTCTCATCTTCCCAGGGCCACCTCGCTGTCCTCGCAACACCCTGGAGGATCTCCTGATACGCCCCGGAGGAGCTCCTGAGCTTCTCTACGGCATGGGGCTGGCTACCAACGGGAAGAGCTCCAGGAGTATTTATCGTGCCTCTGCTGTGTGACACCTGCTGACACCCTTTGGTGAAGTCAGACAGCTGCGCTCAGAACCATGTGAGATGGACCTTCCTATGGTCAGGCACACGGGAGGTGTCCGCCCAGTGAGGAAGGGAAGCCTGGTGGGGTGGGTCTGTGGCCCTGTCTTCAGGGTCATCTGCTGCTAAAAGTGACCCCGGGGATTGTGGCGGTCAGCAGAGGCCTGGCCCGTGTGCCCGGGCCCTTCCCCGACCAGCGCTCTCTCAGCAACGCCTTCCAGGAGTGGCTGAGGCCCGACACCGCTCACACCCCCGGTCCCAGGTGAAGTCCCCCTGGCCTTGCTTCCAGGTCAGGCCTGGCCATCGCTAGGACTCATTCCTCTCCACCCGGAGGCTGCTGTGAGTAATTTCAGGTAATGGCTCGACTGCCCATTACCTGGGTGACCTTAGGGAAGTTAGGTAGCCTCTCCGCACCTGCTTTAAAACATGGACTGTGGGGAGAAGAGTCCCCTCCCCCTAGAGTCGCCGTGGGGATTGGAGGCTGCGATGCAGGCCCTGTGCCTCGGCGAGGGTGAGTGTGTGGAGCATCATGGCCACCATAATCGCTGCAGAGAGGACTCAGGGGTTCTGGCCCCTGCTAGAGCTGCTCCTACAGTGAAAGGAAGCCCATTGCCTGACCATTGTCAAGGTCCAGGTCACCAATCCATCAACCCATCTAGGCCCATTCCTGAGCTTCTGGTCAGAGCAAAACCCACAGGCAGACACCCAGAGCTCACAGCCCAGAGGGCCCTGTGGGGAATCACAGGTGCAGGGAAGAGCAGTGGTGCCCAGCAGCACCTCCAGAGGGCCAGGCAGCGAAGCAGAGGCACGCAGGTGCCCTGGGACTTTGAGATGAGGAGTAGGAGGAGATGCGGAGTCGGGGTGAAGGTCCAGGAAGGCTTCCTGGAAGAGCTGGTTCTGAGCTGAAACCTGGAGCATGGCAGGATCTAGTCAGAAGAGAGAACCAGAGGAGGGGCCGGCGCTGTGGCGCAGCAGGTTAACGCCCTGGCCTGAAGCACCAGCATCCCATATGGGAGCCAGTTCTAGTCCTGGCTGCTCCACTTCTGATCCAGCTCTCTGCTGTGGTCTGGGATAGCAGTAGAAGATGGCCCAAGTCCTTGGGCCTCTGCACCTGCGTGGGAGACCCGGAAGAAGCTCCTGGCTCTTGGCTTCAGATCGGGCCTCTGGCCATTGCGGCCAATTGGGGAGTGAACCATCGGATGGAAGACCTCTCTCTCTCTCTCTCTCTCTCTCTCTCTCTCTCTCTCTCTCTCTCTCCCTCAGCCTCTCCTCTCTCTGTGTAACTCTGACTTTCAAATAAATAAATACATCTTTAAAAAAAAATAACTAGAGGGACTGAGCAGAAGTGCTGAGCATGTGTGTCCATCCTTGCCAGGGATGCATCATGTGACCTCCTGACCTCAGCAGCCCTACCCACCTGTCCCTCACCCCCCTCAGGTGGCATAGACTGGCCACGGTTGCCACATGTGCCAACACTCACACGCACACACCAACGGCAGACATCACTAATCAACTACAGAACATCACCCTCTTCAGCAACTCCGTCAGGCTTCTCAAAGCAGGAAGCTATTATCAATCTACTGAGATTAGCACTTGAGATGAAACCATTTTCAGATTAAGTGGAAACAAAGCAATCAGAAGCTCAGAATCCTGGCTCCTCCCTCTGCAATCTGTGTGCCTTTCAGGAAATATCTTAACCTTTCTGGAACTCGGTCTCCTGCCCGAGGCAGGGGATATTAATCCTATTCAGGGGATTTTGAAAGTCTTGATCGCGATCACGTGTGCGAGGCCCTAATAAAGTACAAAATCCAGAAGAGAAGACGGCGGTGGCCCCTCCGCCGCCAGCCATCAGGAAGCAGGGGCAAAGGCAACCGTTTGCAACTTCTTGGAGGAAGAACAATCAGCTAAGCACGGGAGTGAGGTGCGCATGCGCAGAGCTGTCAGTGCGTGGAGGCGGGGCTGGGGCTGCCGCTCAGAGCTGGAGGGAGGACGCCTCTGAGCACGTGCTCCGGGAAGCAGCCCAGGGCTCCCTGACAGGCAAGAGGGGCCATCGTCGGACCGCAAGCGCTGGTGAAAGACAGACCAGCGCTGGTCGATGACAGCCGGGATCGTGAAGGGCTGATGAGTTTACTGAAGCGGATCCGTCTAGCGGCGCTGAAGGCGTGCAAGTCATGGGGGGGGGGGTGTCTCTGCTCCCCTCCGGCCCCCAACCCATGTGTCCTGCCCAGGGAACTCTGCCTTGGAACTCAGGAGCTGCTCTCTTGCTGGGGGCTTGGGGAGCCCCTTCTCCCACCCTCAGCTCAGCCCAGAAGGACCTAAGTCCTCCAAGACTCCACTGCTCTGTGACACCTGTGCAAGCCGAGCACAGAGAGGTCGGAGTGTGACCCAAGGTCACCCAGCGTACTAGGGCCAGAGCCGACATCAACCAGGTCTCTTCCGTAGGCACCTCATAGGCCCCAGGCTCAAGTTCAGGCCAGTGTCCAGACGGTGGCCAATGACCAGTGAATCCAGGGGAGGGTCTACCCTCCTGGCTGAGTCTGTCTCCCTGTGGTTCCTTCCCCAGGAACCGCCTGGAATATTTGTTCCTGTAAACCCCATGACAAAGACCCTCCCCCTCCCTCCCTGTTCTCTTTCTCCTAAAGGCAGTTGCTTTGTTGAGGTCATTTCTGAAGTGGGAGGGGTGCCCTGTTTGTCTTTCCGCACACCCCACCCCCATCAGGAAATGAGGGGTCTTGCTTTCCTTGAGTGATCCGTTCCTGATACGAGTCGCTGTCGACAGGCGGGTCTGCGGTGGATGTATTAACTCGGACCTTTCCTTGCTTTATGAGGCCCTGGGACAACATCTGGAAACAGATGTTTGCTCCAAGATGGAGCAGGAGGCAAGGAGCCAAGCACAACCCCAGCACCCAGGGGAGGAGGGGCAGATGGGACAAGGGCTCTGGCAGGGCCCAGGGCGATGGGCTGGTGCGCAGCTTTGTGGCTGTGGAGGAACGGCTCCCAGTGGGTCCCAGGGGGCTGCTGGCCCGTCAGAGCCTGGGCTCCATGGTTTCCCAGGGTGTGGAGCCAGCCCAGGGCTTAGGGCCAGTGCCGCAGAGGTGCCAGATGCTCTCCCCTAGCTTCCCTTTTCGCTTCCATCCTCGGCCAAGGACTAGGCGTCCATTTCTTTGAAAACATCAACTGTTTCCCAGAGACGTTCCTGCAGGACTGGAGACTTCATCAACTCCAATCTGTTGCCGTTCCAAGTGTGAGGTTCAGGGCTGGGCACGTCATGGTTCTCAGGGAAAGAGCTACAGCGGTGGTGGTGGTGGTGATGGCGATGATGGTGATGATGTTGGAGGTGATGATGAGGATGATGAAGGTGGTGGTGTTGATGGTGATGGTAGTGGTGGCTGGGGTGGATGTGGGCACCAGCTAGGGTACCAAGTATTCTGCAGTTGATGTCTTAGACACGTGGCCAAGGAGGCTCGGGCCAATCACAAAATTACATATTTACAGCCTTCATGATTGGCCCAAAGGTGACCAAGCTAAGCCAATCTGGTACCTCCTCAGGGATTTTTCAGTCCCAGAACCTGGGAGATGAAAATTCTTTTACTCATATGCTAGGCAGCCACCTTATAAATCCATGAGGCCCGCATGGATGGGCTCTGTTTGCAAAGCAAACGGCCAGTGGAGAGAGCGGAGAGGAGAGACGGAGAGAAGACGAGCTTCCCAGTGGTGCTTGGGCGTTGGGGTCTCGTGGGCGTCCCTGGGGCGGCCTTGGCCTTTCCAGTTTAGGTGTGGGAACCACAACCATCGCCACACCCTCTCCTCGTTTCTCTTGTTACTTGGCGAGTTTCTGTGCCTTGCTGCCGAAGGCCGCGGTGGCCGTGCAGAGACGACCACGTGTGATGACAGCAGAGGTGAAGGTGAAGGTGAAGGTGAAGAACAGCGCTGCTCGGGGCAGGGCTTTGCCGCAGAGCGCGGGGATGTGGTCTCCGTTAGATTAGGTGGCGGCGTTGCCCAGGATGGTACCGCGATGGTGGTGGTGATCTCCTGACGGATCCCGCTGACCAAGCAGGTGCTAAAGGCTTTGCGCGGGCCCCAAAGACCCAAGGAACGACCACTGAAAAGGCCAGGGGCAGACGCCTGTGACGACACCCTCAGCCCAGATGGGAGTGTTTGGGCTCTACAGCTGGCTCCAGTTTCTGACTCCAGCTTCCTGGCAAGGCAGACCCTGCAGAGCAGCAGTGACGGCTCAGCAGTGGGTTCCTGTTACCCACATGGGAGACCTGGCTTGAGTTCCCAGCTCCTGGCTCTGGCCTGGCTCAGTTCTAACCTTGGCAGAGTCCATCAGTGGATGGGAACCCCCCCCCCCACGCCGCCTCCTCTGTGTGTGTGTGTGGCGGGGGACTGATTCCGCTTTCCAACTCTGTGCCTCTGAAATAGATTTTACAAACGTTTTAAGAGAAGTGAGGACAAGGAGAAAAATTCTTTCAGAATGTTGAATGCTGTCATTTTTTCTTAACTGCATGAGTCCTGTCTGAGCTGGCACCTGCAGGGGGCATGCCAGAGAGTTTACAGGTGGTACTTGGTACTGTCTATTGGAACAGAGAGCCTTGAGGGTCCCAAGCCCATTAGGCCCTTTTGAGAATTCTAAGCGCCTCCAGCCAAGAGAAGATGAAATACTGGGAGCGATGAACTTGGGGCAGGGACTTCCTCGTGGGCCAGTGGAAGGACAAGCTTGAAAGAGCTCAGGGTGTTGTGTGTGGCCGCTGGGCTTCAACTGTGATGATTTGTTCCCCACTGGGTGCTTGCTGACAATGAGTCTCCTCAGCAGAATAATTTTTGGTGACATTGTCATTCTGTGCCAGCCACTGCCCCAAGCATGGTGCAGGTGCAGTCCTCCCAACCTACCTCTCTGTTCCCCCATCCAACAGAAGAAGAAACGCAGGTACAGACAGGTGATGCAATTCACCCACTGTTGGAAAGCCACGTGGGAAGCCATGTGGTCTGGGCACTGGATGCTTTCCTCCCCCAACTCATCCTCCAGCCCCACAGCAGAGCTGCTAATCCACCCCTGTCCGGAGTCTCCGCTTTTATCACCTTTTACCCAAGGGTGCATTTTCAGAGACAATAGGAACTTCCAGGCGTTCCCTGAAGAGCCTGTGTCCTCCAGGGATCTCTGTTACCCCCCACTAGGAGCATGCGGACCCAGAAGAGCTGGGACCCCCTCTCCCTTGGGGTTCAGCCCCTCCCCACAAGCAGGAGGCTCTGTGGCCATGAGCACGTGGCTCCATGTGCCACGATGTTAGATCGTGCGTGTGGTCTTAGACTCAGCCAAACCCGTGTATAATTCTCGCTTCACCACCTTGGGCAGGCACCTGTTCTCTGGGAGTGGATTTGTTCACCTGTAAGGTACAGCTTGGCACACCTAGGTCCCAGGGTTACGGCGCCCAGCCCTGGGCCCACAGCCAGGGCGGGGCACTCAGCCACCGGCATCTCAGTGGCGCTGTAACTTCTCGGCCTTCTCCTTCTCGGCCATGGGTGAGGTTTCTGTTCCTCTGAAAGGAGAGAGCTTGGCAGGGAGGCGTCCAGTGGCTGCAGGAGCCCAGCGGAGAGGGTTCAGGCTCGGCCCGCCTCCCTCCCCCAGAAGTTATATGCCCCTGTGGCTGGATTTTACAAAATAAACACAAGCCATTTCCACAATGGAAAGTTTTCTTTAAAAAAAGAAAGAAAGGAAAACATTCTCCTGTCGTCTCCTTTGTCCAAAGAGGGCAAGGAAGATAAATTAAGCCTTTTGCACACACACACCAGGGCCTGCTCTGGCTTCCGCCCTGTGAGGTGCCTGCAGCCCCAGGGGGCCCCCTCAGTGCCCCAGGACAGCTTACAGAGGATCTGCTGTGGGAATTGAAGGGTGGGGGTGTCCCACCTCTGGCTTTCCTTCCATCTCAGTAGTGCCCCCTGCAGGCAGCCAGAGCCACTGTGCTCGCTAACCCCATGCAAAGATCTGTAGTTCCAGCCGCTGCCCCACCAGAGACCCCAACAGGAGGTCAACTGGTAAGTGAACGGCAGAGCCAGGCTGTGGGGAAGCCTTGGCTTCCTGGCCCCTGACATGTTCTTCTGCAGCCCCCGCCTTCTGCCCATCAAAGAACACGCTCAGAAACTCTGGCATCAGCTTGTCAGCACACAGAGCCTCCTCCTTGGCCAAACCCCAGGACCCCGAGTCTCCTGTGGCTCCTCAGTAAAGCAGATAAGGGGGCCTCCCTCACAGCTTGGTTGGGAGCATGAAGGGCCTCGTGCATAGAAAGGGATCAATACTTGCATGCAAGTTCAAAACCATCCCCGTTTCACTGCAGGTTGCCTGGTCTTCAGCGGACCGATTGCTTTGGCCATTTGGAATTTCTCAGTTTTTCCACAATGTACATATATTGCTTGTTTAATTTTTAAAAATCTTTTATTTTAAAATTTATTTACTTGAAAGGCATAGTGAGAGAGAGAGAGAGAGAGAGATTGTCCATCCATTGGTTCACCCTTCAAATTGCTGCAACAGCTGGGGCTGGATCAGGCCAAAGCCAGGAGCCAGGAACTCCAGCCTGATCGCCCATATGGGTGGCAGGGACCCAAGCCATGGGGTCATGTCCTGTTCCTTCCCAGGTGCGTTAGCCTGGAGCTGGACAGGAAGTGGAGCAGCCGGGACTGCGACACGAGCATTGCAGGCTGCACCACAGCCCCGGCCCCTTTTAGCTTTAAACAAAACACAAACAAGACATCTGTACTTCTCATCTGCATTTGCTTACTGACCGCTGATGGCTTCTGTCCAGGAAAGTAGACATCCCAAACACCGCACTGCCGCTGGGTAGGTTGGTTTG
Organism: Sylvilagus floridanus; assembly: GCA_949820135.1. Taxonomy (NCBI): domain Eukaryota; kingdom Metazoa; phylum Chordata; class Mammalia; order Lagomorpha; family Leporidae; genus Sylvilagus; species Sylvilagus floridanus. The sequence continues at coordinate 23,206,694 of OX463235.1, forward strand.
GAGATTGGCAAAGGATGTACTGGGGGCTGTGAGCAGGACTGGGAGAGGCCCAAGTGTGACTGCAGTGCTGCAGCGAGGGAGCTACAGCCGACCCCATGGGGAGCTGGGAGCTGGAGTGCCCTTCAGGGCGCCTAGTGTTCAGGTGAGGGGGCTGACCTCTGTACCGCCAACCAGCAGCGGTGGCCCTGGCCCCCAGGGTGCAGGCTGCCCCCAGGGAGGGAATGCAGTCTGGGCAAGGCCCATCCCTTCAGCCAAGCCTGAGTATGGGAGCTGAGCCCTGTCCCAAAAGGGAATCTGATGGCGCAAAGCTGGCCTGTAGGGGGCAGACAGAGCAGAAGCAGAGGGGCTCAGGCTGTACTCTCAGGCCCCAGGCCACACACACCTGACTCCTTCGAAGTCACCTGTGTGGCAGAGACATTCACGCAGCAGGCATTTCACGGGCGGCATCGAAGCTCCTCCTTTCCCTGCATCCATCCCCATCTGAGCCCAGACGCTCCATCCACAGGGCGCAGCTGCCCAGCTGAGGGTTCCAGGCCTCTTGCAGGCCGCAGGGCCTCCAAAGAGCAGCCTCCCAAATGCCCAGGAACGCTCTGGCTCTCCCGTACCTGCAGCCCCTCCCAGGTGCTCTCCCCTTTCATCTGTCAGCACAGCTGGGGTGGACATTCCTGTATGGAGCCAGGGTAAGGCCCTAGGGCCCCAGCTGGTCACCCCCGTAGCACGCGTGAGCGCCGGGAGCCACTGGCAGGGGCGTCTCTCCTCGGCGGCGTGGTGGCTGCTTGCTGTTTTTGTAAGAGCTCACTTCCAGACTTGGAAGCAGCTCAAACATGTTCTGAGTGACTCCGTTGGAATGTTTGGGGTACAAGTAATAGAAAGTCTGACCCAAACTGCTTGGAATCATAAAGGGAAGATATTGATTCCTAATGAAAACTCCAGATGCGGGTCTGCGTTCAGGCGAAGCTTGATCTAGGGTTCAGCAGTGTCACTAGGGGTAGTTTTTCTCTCCTTGCCCTCCCCTTTCTCGCCCTCCTCCTCCTCTCTCCCGCCCTTCCTTACTCTGGCTTTGTCTACCATGGCAGCTTCACTTCCAGTCTCACTTCCCCGTGGTGCCGAGACAACTGCCCACGGCTCCGAGAGCTACAAACTTTCCTGTTCACATCTTGCCAAAGAGAGAGAGCACCTTACCTTAGCATCCTTAGCAGCAGCCCTGAGCCACCCTAATCTGAGGATCTGCAGCCACATGCCCACCCTGGGAGAATCACGATGGGCAGGAGGCGTCACCCGGGCTGTGGAATGAGGGGAGGGCCCTGTTCCTGAGTCACCAACCCCCAAACAGAAAGCAGAGCTCATGGGTCCAGTGAGGCGACAGCTCACATCCACGTGGTTCCTGGGGCCGTGGATCCCATGTGTTGTCAGCAAACACACACAGGTAAATAAAGCACCGTAAGAAGAGCCTGGAAATTTTTGTGGTTCCTCACGACTGATGATTAGGTGTAGAAGTTCCTAGGACCCCAACTGCTCACCCCTGCAGCAGGCACGAGTATTCTGGGCTGGTTCTTTCCTTAGCTGTGTGGCAGGTGTTGTCTTTTTGTTTTCTTAAGCTCACCACCTTGTCAGCCCGCTCCTGAGGCCAGCACCATCCTTGCCATTCTCTGTCCATGTAGCTGGAACAGCGACAGGTGACCCAGGTTGACCTGCTGGGGCCATGGGACCTAGGATCGGCCAGTCAGTGTGCTGCAGTGACCGATTCTGAGATAGGCTAGAATCCAAGTTGGGCCAATGACAGCCAGGCCCAGGAGTTTGCGTCCTATACTTCGAGGTGGAAAATCTCCCCTGTGTTTTCTGTTGGATTTGCACCTGCCTGGGCATGGGCTGGAGATGCTAACATCCCTCTCACCACAACACGAAGTCTGAAACCAGAGACAACTGGAAGGGAGTAGGGCTCCCCAGACTGCTCCTAGGGCAGCTGGAAACCCAGGAGCAGGTGCACCTGAAGCAGAGCCATCCTGGACTTTTGGGAATATGTCCCAGTGGACTCTGCCTGCTCAAGTCGGGAGAGCTGAGTTTTCAGTCACTGGAGACCCCACGTCCTAACCAGGAGAGCGTGTGTTTGATTTGCTCTCACCCCCACGTCGCCTGGGCCCGAAGCTCCTGATCTGCCTGGGGCGGAGCCGAGACTTTTGCCCAGGAAACCGTCCCCCTGCCAAGCGCCTCTGCTGGGGACATTGGAACCACGTCCTGTTAAGAAGGAAGAGCAGCTGCTGGTGGCAGGTCAGAGACATCTGGCTGCAGAACGCTGGAGCCAGCGGGGCCCGCAGGAAGGGAGGAGAGCAGGCAGGCGAGGCTGTCCCCGGCAGAAGCACACAGGGGGGTTGTCACGAGGGCGGGGCTGTGCCGCACATTCCCACTGCAGCCCTTCCTCCGATGGCGAGTTTGTCGGAGAGGCTTGGCCGTGTGTCTTCATTCCTCACGCTGTTTGTCCCGCCTGCCTGACCCAGGCAGCCAAGTTCTACCCGGTGGAGACATTCCTCTTGTGGGATTTAACTTGCAGAGCCCCATGGCCTGAGGGATGGCGTGTCCCCTGTCCCACTGTGCACCTTCACTTGCATCCAATCCAGCAGATCCTGAGCATGCGTGCCTGCCAGCCGCAGGCTTGGCTGGGCCCTCTGAGAACATGGCCAATTAGATGTGTCCCTGGCTTCCCAGAGAGCTCAGAGCTGGGGGAGTAGGGTGTGAAAATGGCGAACGGGGATACACACAAGGCCGAGAGGCATCCGAACAGGTGAGAGTTGCAACTGATGCCCCTGTGTTTGGAGAATGATTGGGAGACGTGGGCAGGAAAGGCAGGTGCAGCAGGGTTTATAGGGGGCCTCTCTTGGCTGTCACTCTGGGGAGAAGGGGAAGCCTTTCTGGGCCAAGGGACAGTGGGGACAGAGACTTAGAATGAGAAAAGGCGGGGCCAGCACTGTGGTGCAGAAAGTTAAACCCTTGCCTGGGATGCCGGCATTCTACAGGGGCACTGGTTAGAGTCCCAGCTGCTCCATTTCCAGTCTGGCCTTTTGCTAATGGTCTGGGAAGACAGTGGGAGAAGGTCCCAGTGCCTGGCCTCCTGCACCAATGTGGTCACCTGGATGGAGTCCCAGGCTCCTGGCTTTGACCAGACCCAGCTCTGGCTGTTGGATCCATTTGGGGTAGTGAACCAACAGATGGAAGATCTCCCCCCACCCTTTGTAACTGCTTTCAAATCAATAAATAAATCTTAAACAAAACAGAATGAGAAAAGGCCCCGTGGTCAGCCTTTGACTGCTGGGCTTCTGCCTCTAAAATTCAAGTTTGGTAAGTAGGGCAGCTGGAGAGGGCCTGTCAGATACCAGCCAGCATGTTCACGGCCAAAGTCGCATCCCTCATGGGTGCCGTGGCTCATCCTGGTGATCACGGCCCGGCCAGGTTCCCCAGCTGCCTCCCCAGTGCATGTCATGCTTGCCCTCCTGCTCAGTCTCAGAGCAGGTTATGGAAACATCGTGCAGCCGCATTACAGCCTCTATCCTTGGTTAAGTACTGGGGTTTTTTGGCCAGGACTCTCCTTTCTTGGAGCCAATCTGACAAGCTGCACGCCAAGCCAAGAATCGTATGTCTCGCAGCATCACGGCGGTTTAGGAGCCAGCCCCCACACGAGAACCCACTGGCAGACGGTGCAGCTACAAATGTGATCCGTTACAAATTGGCCACGCTGGATTACAATAGATCACAAGTGGTGGCTGTTACCATTTCCACACTGCAGGGGCCTGGGGCTTGAGCACAAAGGATTTGCCAAGGGGATGGAATGAGCCTGTTGCCTGTTTCCAAAAGCAGTGATGCTGCTGGGGTGATGAGAACATGGGGGTAAAGGCAGATACAGCCCAGAGGGGAGAGGTAGGAGAGAAGAAACTGGGCGCTGGTGGAAGCTTGGCTGCTCCGCCGTGTGACTTGAGACTACCACTCGAGCTCTCTGTCTGCCTTAGGAGGGATATGGATGTTGGAACCTCTGACAGTGGGGGATCATGTACTAGAGATCAGATGTGGCATAGCAGATCTCCCCAAACCTTGTGATTCGTTCCCAGAGTGCCCGAGCATGAGGACCTGGAGGGGGGCCTGCTGAAAGTGAGATTGCAGGCAGATGTTCGAGGGGCTGTGCTCCCGGAAGGCCTGGCTGGAGTGGGGGGATCCACCTGCAAGGGCTGCAGGACTCAGTTCCATGTAGGCATCCCCACGAGGCTGCTTGAGCATCCTCATGACGTGGGTGCTGGCTGCCCCCAGTGCCAGGGATCCAAGAGACTGAGCTAGAGGCTGCAGTGCCCTTGAGGATCTACCTTCGGAGGCCACACACTCTCACTTCTGCCGTGTAGCACTGGTCACGCAGGTCGGCTCCGGTTCACCGTGGGAGGCAGCTACCCAAGGCAGGAAAGCCAGATGTGAGAAGCATTTGGTGCCATGTTAGAGGGTGACTGTCACAGTATCCCTCTGACCCCTGATGGTGCATGGTCCTCCCACATGCAAAAACGCACTTGTCCCTTCCGACTGCCCCCTGACTCTCAGCCCATCTCAGCTCCAAGTGCAGAATCCCATCCTCTACAGCAGCCACAGGGTATGTGGCCCCTTGGGCACAGTTCTCTGAGGATAATGGGGTGTGAACAGCCAGGGGATCTGGAACAGGGTGGATAGCATGGTGCTGGGAACCAGCCTGTGCAGCTGTGTGAGCTCCAGCACCAGAGGTGCAGCTCTGCCTCTGCCCTTTGCCACTCGATTCGTAGTTCAAGGTCATGTTCTGCCACAGGGAAGAAACGCAATTGTGGTTAATTTGGAACGCCTCTCTGTTTCCATGGTGGCTTCTAATTCGCCAAGACTTAATTGGCTTCCAAGCACACGGTTCTCAGTGTCATTTGTGATGTCCATCACCAGGCTAGTCCTTGTTCATCGATCCCTGCAGGTTGCCATGGAGACAGCCTCTGCCCCCTTGCAGGGCCCGGATGGGTCTCTCTTCTACTCTAGTCCCAGGCCACTCTTGGGGCCAGTGGAGTGGTTCTGTTCCCAGGTGCTGTGCTAGTGTGGGGAGATTTCTGCAAGGCTAAGACCGCTGCCAGAACATTCCATGAGCCATTTCCCTTCCCTGGATTCTTGCCACTTCCCAAGAATCTCTAGAAAAGGGGACCCAGGCTCCTCCCTCTGAAACCACCACCATCCATGACTGTCCCCCAGCTCCCCGGCCCCAGCCTAAGTTGGGGACCATGAGAGCATTGTCCTCGCTCATGTTTTCCTCCAGATGTTGCTGGTGTGAATCCTTCCTGCTGCCTTCCTGGGCCTGAGACTTCCAGCGCCCAGCCAGGAGACCCTCTCCTCTGCCCTCCTGGGACAAGCAGCACAGGACAGGATCTGGGTGGGGGTGAGAGAGAAAGGGGAAAAGTGCAAAAGGGGAAGCAGAAGAGGGGAAGAACGACGATTAATATTTCACAGCGCTGGCCTGGAGCATGGTCAAGTGTCCCTTGGCACTCAGACTCCGCCATGAGTCACAGACAGGTTGAGAGCGAGGGTCTGGACCCTCTTGCTGCACGCCAGGGTGCAGTATTTGATCACCTGTTTAACTTGACGCTTCAGAAGGAGTGCAGGCCCAGAAGTAGATGAGCCCTCACCTGGGCAGGCTATGGACAGACAAAATGCCAAGAGGACCTGGCATCTGGACAGAGGGTGACAGACCTGCCAGACGGCCCATCTGATCGACACATCCTGCAGGGTGTGGGACACGTTTCCGCCGCCCATCACCCTCCGCACCACCAAATTGCTGGCCACCCTCCCAAACGCCCCAGGGGTCTTAGAAAGGAGGTGGGGGAGAGTCACGACAGAGTCTTGGGGATCACAGTTGCCTTGCAGGGAATCTAGGGGCAGGGGTGGAGGCTCTGGTAGGGATCGGGAAACTCTGTCCACGAGGGAGCATGGGAGCAACAGGGGATGCTCGCCCTACAGGCAGGCCTCGCGTGTCTGAAGGATGTCCCTGGGAGAAGGGCTTGTTCTGGGATACCCTGAAGAGTCCAAGGGACGTTGGCGGTCAGATCTCATCCCCACCGAAAGGATTTGCCTAAGAACCCAAAGACCTCCTGAGAGGCAGCAGGTGCCACACCTGGGGTGGTAAAGCCCAGGATTAAGGAGGCTTGATAGTGAGACAGACCCTCCGGGGGACACCCAGTGAGACCTGGGAGGGCCCCACCCCACCGATTCTTCACCTCCACTGACTTCTAGAATCTTCCACTTCATTTCAACTCCACCAACCATACCTCATGGCAGCTCAGACAGCCGCTGTCTGAAGACATCACCAGCTGTGAAAAATGAGTGTGCCGAGAGGTTTCCAGCGTGCGTGAGCTCACGGGGAAGGGCACCCCTGCTTGCGAGAACAGGCTGCTTCCAGGCCCTCCCGCATATGGAAGCAATCAGTGTGGTAAGTGATGTGGTGGGTCACAGCTCGCGGTGACCCTGCCTCCCTTCTCCTGGGGAAAATTGAGGCCAGCAGGCAGAGTTCTCGATTGCCAGGCATCCTCACCTGAAGGTCCTGCCCACCAGACTCATCCCGCCTCCCCCAGGGCCGCCCCAGAGGATGCAGTGTCTGTTCAAAGCCAAGCAGCCCACCTGGACCCTTGATCTCCAGTTCTCCTGCCTCCTCCAAGAGGCTCCCTCATCACTCATCTTCACCTCACCCAGGCCGCTGGCTGCCCCGCCTCTGTCTAGAAACACAAGGAACCAAATCCTCTCCTGTCCTCATCTAGCTTCTGTCCAAATCTCCCTTCCCTCTCGTGCAGCCCTCTCAGGAAAGTAGCCGGTACCTGCAGTTCTCTGGTTGTTCTGCATCCATTCAAACTTCTGTCCACTGCACATGGCTCAGAAGAGGTTGATTTGAATTGCTTTCCATGGCTCAGACTGGTGAATCCAGTGAACACTGCTCAGTCCTTAGCTACTGATGCCCTGTGTGGAACACTTCTCTCCTGGATCTCTCATTGCTGGGCCCTGTGATGTATCAGGCTGTTTAGGATCACCTCCCACCTCCTGCTGTCTTCGTAGCGTCTCCAAGAGGGTCCCCAAAGATGCCCATCTACCTGCGTTTGCCTTTGCCTGGTCACTTCCCACGTCGTACCAGGTCAGACGATGTGAGCAACAGATCATGGCCGGAGCGGCGCCATGCCACTTGCAAGATTACATTATAAAAAGCAGTGTAATTTCCTTCTCCATCTTTCTCTCATTCAGTCTCGGGAACGCTTCCTCTGGGAGAAGCTGACTCCACACCCTGAGGCCCTGCAGGACGCCTCCAGAGAGTTCTGCTTGGCCAGCCCAGAGCCGATTTGGTTTGGAGAACTTCGCGCAACAGCCTTATGAGAGAGCCTTCTTCCTGGGGGCACGGCTGCTGCCTGCCACCAGCGTGGCTCCGACCTCGAGAGACCCCGAGTCAGAACCCTCCAGGCGCTCAGAGCAGGTGAGGAAGCGGATGTTTGTTTGAAACCACTCAGTGTGGCGCTCCGCCTCCTTGACCCCAGGCACGAAGCTCCACAGCATATTGGGGAACTTCAGGATCCTACACTGGGTCACCCCATGTCTCACCCTGGGCGCTCCGGGGTGGGGCGAACACTGTGGTTCCCTATCCTGTAGTCACCTCGAGCCCCTCCCTATTTCTCCCTTGCTAGAAAAGTCCAGCTCCTGGAACTGTGGCTGAAAAGACCAGTTGCCTGCTTTCACCAGCCTCCCTTGCAGCCAGAATATGGGCACAAGATCCAGTCTTGGCCAAGGGAACCTGAAGGGTAGCCTGCTGAGTGTTATGGAAAAGGTCTCTCTTCCTGGTAGAAAGAGGGAGATTTAAAAATAAAGATTATTTATTTGAAAGGCACAGTTACAGAAAAAGAGGGAGAAATACAGAGACTGGAGAGTTGGACCTTCCATCCACTGTTTCATTCCCCAAATGCTTGTAACAGCTACGGGTGGGCCAGGCCAAGGCCAGGAGCCTGGAACGCCATCCGGGTCTCCAACATGAGTAGCAGAGGCACAAGCACTTGGGCCATCTTCTGCTGCTTTTCCAGGCACATTAGCAGAGAACTGGATTGCAAGTGGGGCAGCTGGGAATCGAACTGGCACTCCTACAGGATGCCAGCATTGCAGGTGGCAGCATGACCCATCACGCCACAACACTGGCCCCTGCAAAGAGGGAGATTAATGAGACTCCCCCTTGGCCTTCCAGCTTTTACATGTCATCACACAGAGCCTGAGGTTTGGAGCTACGACGCCCACCATTCTGCAAGCACATCCCCCCCCCCCCAGCCCCTCCAAAGTGCTGCGCTGCAGAACGTGTCTCCCCTGGCACTGAGCAGTTTTCGCAGCCTGTTTTCAGTTTGCAGAATTTTATAAGCGCAAAAGTTAAACTTCGAACAAATACCTTGTAAGAAAAGGTTTATGATATTCTCTTGCTGGTATAACTCGCTTAAAAACACAGCAGGCTTCTCATCTGTTCCATTTTGTACAACCCCATATGTTACCAGCCGCATTCATGGTTTCTATTTTAGACACACATTTAGCATTTTCTAGATTGCTCCCTTTGGCCCCCGTTTCCTTGAAGGCACTCAGCTTTGGGGTGATCAATGGCAGATGACTTGAGCCTATCAGACTGCAGAAGGGCAGCACGCCTTCGAGTCTCTGTCCCTGCATCGCTAGGTCGAACTGAAGAGTCACCCCTAGTCCCCCAGTGTTTTCCACAATGGGTGTGCGGCCCTAAGACTGGTGTGAGGAGTAGACTTCTCTCTGGTTGCCCTCAAAGGTGTTTGCTTCGTCACTGGTTTTCAGCAATTTGACTGTGATGTGCTTAGGTGTGCTTGCCCTTGTAGTTATCCCTACTGAAATTCATTGAGTTTCTTGGATTATATTTTTCACCAATTTGGGGAAATATCTGGCCATTATTTTTTAAAGATGCACTCCTCTCCACACACTTTTCCTGGGACTCTAATCACGTGCATGGAAGGCCATTTGTCCAAAAAAGTCCCTGAAGTCCCGTTAATGTTTTTCTTAGATTTGTTTTTTCTTTCTGTGCTTCGGTCTAGCTGTCAAGTTTATTGATTTTTTTCTGCCATGACTAATTTGCTATTTAGCCTATCCAGTGAAATCATCATTTAACATACTGTGCTTTTCAGTCCTAGAAGGTTCCTTTTTTGTAGATCCTTTCTTTCCTCATTGCAGTCATGTTTTTCTTTAAATACTTGTATCTATTTTTAACAGCGGGTTTAAAGTTCTTGTCTACTAGTTCTGGCTGTCACAGAGGTGACAGACATCCTGCTTCTTTGCTTGACTTCTCTCTTGCTTGTAAGTGTGACTTCTTCGCTTCTGGTGTCCAGTAACTGTTTACCGAAAGGTAGACACCGCGGTTCCCATGTTCTTGAGTACTGGACTTAGTTATCTTTCATTAAAGGGTGCTGAGTTTTATTCTAGAAATCTATTTGGAAATAAGCTTGATTTCTTGCAAGGCTTGTCTCTTTTTTTAAAGATTTATTTATTTTATTTGAAAGACAGAGTTACAGAGAGGAAGAGGCAGAGGCTGGGGGTGGGGGGAGGTCTTCTATCCGCTGGTTCATTCCCCTGATGGCCACAACAGCTGGAGCTGCGCAGATCTGAAGCCAGGAGCCAGGAGTTTCTTCCAGGTCTCCCATGTGGGTGCAGAGGCCCAAGGACTTGGGCCATGTTCTACTGCTTTCCCAGGCCACAGCAGAGAGCTGGATTGGAAGAGGAGCAGCCAGGACTTGAACCAGTGCCCATATGGGATGCTGGTGCTGCTGGTGATGGCTTTACCTTCCATGCCACAGCACTGGCCCCAACAAGGCTTGTCTTTAATCTTCATTAGGATGGGGCTAGGTAGCCCTCCCTTTGGGCTTTCTGGTGTACCTCTACTCCTAAGGTGTGGCCTCTCCAAGGTCCCCAGGAAATACTCTGGGTACTCAGCAAGTCTCAGCTCTGGTTGCCCTGAACCAGGACATCTCCCGAGTGTTTGAGCTCAGAACGTTGTTCAACTAAACTCTCCAGTGACTGACCTTTCTCCAGAACTTGCTCTTTGACCAGCACCGTGGAGTCTCATCCTACGTACACACAGTGTGTGCCGCATAGCCAAAGGCTTGGAACGACTTCGCTGCGGATTCGGAAGCCCTTCCTCCACACAGACCCCATCTCTCCCACATTCTGCTTACAAATTCCAGCTGTAGCCCCTCTCCAAATGCTGATCTCTGTCGCCTCAGCACAGTGAGACTTGTGCCCTGTGTTCCCACTCCAGGGGCCAAGGCTTGCAAAACGCCTCCAGGGCGATCTTTTTATTTTAGTTAGTTCATTTTATTTGTTTTCCTTTCCAGAGAATACAGCCTCATTCAGCTGGTGATAGGGCATCTGAAAACAGATCTTTTGTATATTTTTTGTGATTTCTTACTTGCCTAGGTGCTGGTCCATTGTCTGTCACTCCATCACAGTCCCAAGCAGAAGTCCACACGGGACAAGTGTTAATCGGCCTTTCTCACTGACAGCATTTCTCAATTTGCCTCTTACCATGCAGGGTTAACAAGCAGTTACCTCTCCCCTCCCCACAAGCACTAATTAGTGGGTATTCAATCCCCTTTCATTACTGCTCCTTAACCAGTCAACTCCTTTCTGAACCCATGGCTTTCTGCGTCTTGTCTTGTCCAACACAGCCAAGGTGAGCATTCTGTTAACAAATGGTTTTCCGACCCCTCGCCCTGGGGCTGCGTGTCCTGTGGGTGCCTCGCCCGCCTCCCTCGTTACTGCAGGGAGCATGGTTGAGGGTGAGCTGGGGCATCCGGGGTGAAGCTAATAACAGTCTGGGCCCTTGATGGCACCCGGAAATGGTGAGGCCGCCTGAATGTATGACAGGAAGCAAACAGATGCCCTTGTAGTTGGAGCTGCTTCTGTGTGCACTCTGTTGCACACAGCCGACTACATCCTGCCGCATGCGTGGGGCGTCCCAGCCCCTTGTGTGGCTTCCGAAGCTCATGCCTCTCAGATCTTTGTCCCCAGGCTCCATCCTCCTCCACAGGGCAGACACAAGCATCTGCCGGCCTGCCGGTCAGCTCCCCTGGAAGGCCCCTCCTCCAGTCCCTGTTTTCCTGCCTCCTAACCTGCCTTCCTCAGCATTCACCACCTCAAGCCAGGGCACTGGCATCCACCTTGCAGCCCAAGCTCAAAGTCTGGCTGGCATTCATTCCGGAATTCTCCCTCTCCCTCTTCTCACGTCCATAAGCCCCCAAGGGTTTCCCACATATATCCCATCCCTCTACCCCTCCTGCCACCGCCCTGGGACAGGCTCCTGACCTCTCTTTCCTTGTCCACTGTCAGCTGACCCCTGGCTTGCAATGCATCCTCCACTCTGCTTCTTCTTCTGCTTCTTTTTTTTTTTTTTTTTTTTTTGACAGGCAGAGTTAGACAGTGAGAGAGAGAAACAGAGAGAAAGGTCTTCCTTCTGTTGGTTCATCCCCCAAATGGCCACTATGGCCAAAGTGTTGCAGCCAGCGCGCTGTGCTGATCCGAAACCAGGAGCCAGGTGCTTCTCCTGGTCTCCCATGGGGTGCAGGGCCCAAGGACCTGGGCCATCCTTCACTGCACTCCCGGGCCACAGCAGAGAGCCTGACTGGAAGAGGGGCAACCGGGACAGAATCCAGTGCCCCAACCGGGACTAGAACCTGGGGTGCTGGTGCCACAGGCAGAGGATTAGCCTGTTGAGCCGCTGCGCCGGCCTCCGCTCTGCTGCAGCTGCTGTCTCTGAAACGCAAGTACATCTGCTTCACGCCCCTGCCTGGAACATCCAATGCCCCTCGCTCTCTGTTCGATGAGCTCCACACCCTCACCAAGGGCCCCAGGCCTCCAGGATCCAGCCTCTGCCTGCTGCTCCAGCCCCACTGCCCCCCACTTTCGCCCGTCCTCGCATTTTACTCCAGCAACCCCGGTCTGTGGTCGTTTGCTCTGTCCTGCTTCCCCCCCTTGGGTGCGCTGAGCCGGCTGCACAACCCCCTGCTAGCTCTATCCACACCCCAGCTTTTCTCCCACAAGCACCTATGAGTGTGAGTCGTCCCCACCCCGCCTCCTCTCCCTGGGAGCCCTCCCTGATGGCCCCAACCCCTAACCTGCACAGTCACCCTCTCTGTGCTCCAGTGCTACTTCAAACACATCCTCCTCGCTTCCGCTGCCTCTCTGCTCTGTGATGGTGGCTGTGATCTGGTCCTCATCCAGGGCAAGCTCCCGGAGGGCAGATGCTGGGACCCACTTAGCCTGGCACCCCCAGTCCCCACCCACGCTGACCACTCGGTAGACCCCTGACCCCGGAATGCATCACCGAGCAGTTCGCTTAGCACAGGCTCCCCGGGGCGTCCCCATGGAAAGCTCGGTGGTGAGCTCTCCCGAGTAGATGGATAAACTCAGGAATAACAGAGCCATGTTTCCTTAAATCACTTTTCCACCAGGCCTTTCCTTTAATTAGTACACCCAGGGAAGGCAGTGTTTTTGTGGTGAGGTTTCCATAGCACTTCTCTCGGAAGGGGTATTGTATTTCCAGAAGCAAGGAACGGTGGCTTAGGGAGAGAAGGTGTGAAAAGAGCATGGCAAGCGGCTGAGAGGCAGCTGGGAAGCTCGCTCGGCCCCGGTGTCCGCACCGGGCGGAGGTGAGGGAGGCGGCCATGGCCGTGGACACGCCGGTTGGTCTCAGACAGGCCCTTCTCCTCCAGCTGCCGTGGTTAGCAAAATTCTACTCCGGCGTCGCTTCTTCGGCTGCCCACTGCCCTTCCTGCGGAGCGCTTGCAAACCCGCTTTCCTGCGGGAGAAGTCCCTCCTCCTCCCCGCAGGGATGGCTTCCTCCCGCCTGGAGAGCATCCACCCCCTGTCTGTCTGCCGCAGGGTTTCCGAGTCTTCACAACACCCTTGAAGTCCCTGCCCTCTGGCGAATCCCCTCCCCCAGGTCTTTCTGATGGACTGTGACAGCAGGGACTGGCCCATGCCACGTGGCCTCTGGTACCGCCACAGAGCCCGCTGCGTGGCGGCTGTGGAGTAGACAGAGGCAGAGCTGGGGCAGGGGAGCTCTGGGATGTCAGTGCTTGACCCAGATGTGTCAGCCTCCACCCACGCTCGTCACTTACGCACTGTGGAAGGTCCCGTGCTGCTCTATGGAGATGTTCTTGGATTTATTTGAGAGGCAGAGTTACAGAGAGAAGGAGAGACAGAGAGAGGCCTTTCATCTGCTGGGTCACTCCCCAAATGGCCGCAATGGCCGGAGCTGCGCCGATCCGGAGCCAGGAGCCTCTTCTGGGTCTCCCACGTGGCTAGCAGGTCCCCAAGCACTTGCGCCATCTTCCTCTGCGTTCCCAGGCCACCAGTAGGGAGCTGGATCAGAAGTGGAGTAGCTGGGACTTGAACTGGTGCCCATATGGGATGCTGGTGCCGCAGATGGAGGCTTAACCTTCTGCGTCACAGTGCCGGCCCCCTGGATGGAACTTTCCAACACTTCCTGCACATGGGCTCGCTTTCTCCGCCAGCTAGAGGGCCCTGGGTGGGCCAGGGCTGTGCTCTCGCCTTCTTGGACGCCCCTGGGGACTGGAGGCACCTTGAGGAAGGGAGTTCCCCAGAGGCTCAGACAGTGAGGAGGAAAACGCTGCCCCACAGTATGCCGTGTGCTCTAATCCTGGCACCACACCTGGGAGGGCCGACCTGCTCGTGGGCGCCTCGTGGGGGTGGGGGGGTGCCCAGTGAGGCCTGGAGGCCTGAGGGGTTGGGTCTACAGGGCCCGCAGAGGTGCTCATCAGAGTCTAACACAAAGCCAAGGGTCAGCGAGTGCCGGCTGGAGCCCAGCTGGTGGGAGCTCCTTGCGTTGGGGCCAGCAGGTGCGGACACCAGTTCTCTATGGGCCTCTTGTGTGTCAGCTCACCTGGCTCGCCCGTTGACAGCTTCTGTGTGCCCTCGACCTGGCGTCGGGAGGCGTTCCTGGTCTCAGTCCCTTTCCCTCCTGGTCCTTTCACCTGGCGATGGCGACCACTCCACTGTCCAGCCCCGCGTAGCTCACGTCCCCTGCTTGTCTGCTCAGCGCTCACTCTCAGATCCTCAGTGAGGAGGAGAGGGGCTCTACTGTGTCCCATCCTTCCTGGAACACAGAGACTGAAATAGAAGAGTTTTCTCCTCCATATTAAAAGAGGCAGAGTCATTTTGTGGGGGTAGCTGGGTGGATGGCTCCAGTGCGTCACCCTTCTTGGCTGCCACGCCTGCCATGGCCTCCTCGTGGTGGGGCCACACCCCCTGCCTGTTCACTCCGGGCTTCTTCACCATGGCCGAGGAAAGAGGGGACAATGCACGGGTTCCTCAGGAGGCCCCTTCCCCGCCTCGTGGCTGCTGGGAGGGGGGTGCATCCTGGGAGGGCCAGACAGTGTCACCCCTCTGGCCCCAGACCCGCCACGGAAAGCAGCCAAAGAGGCAGGGCTATCCAGCGAAGCCCAGCCCGGCTCCACAGCCCAGCTCCTTGAGAATAAGTGAGCACTGTATTAAGCCACCAGGTTTGGGGTTGTTTCTTACACAGCAGTGTTGTGGCAATGGCTGATGACAAATGATCCTGCTGGGAGGTGGGGAGTGGGGAGGGGTGGGGAGAGGAGCACTGGGCAGGTGCACAGCACATGATGCATCCATAGCAGGTTAGCTGGTGCCAGCAGAGAGTCCTGGAACGTCAGAGCTGGAGGAGACTTTAGAGGCGTGGCAGGTGGAGATGGGTCCCAGGGTGGAGTTGGGCAGCACCCAGGGCCACCCGGAGCTGAGAGCTGCCAGCAGGGCCAGTGGCTCTCCCTGCGTCGAGCTGACTTCTCCATTCTGAGGACCAGCCCGTAACCTTGTCTTCCTCTGCCTCCTCTTTGGCCACACGTGGATTTTGACAAATGAGAGGTGGCAGCAAGGGAGAAGGAGCGGCTGGAAGGCCAGGCAGGAAGGAGGGAGGACTAGACACAAGTCCCCGGAGGCAAGCAGGGGCCTTTGTCTGTACCTGGGTCTCCCTCTGGTGCCGGATGCCCTGCCCAGGACCCCAGCCCAGACCACCAGCTGCAGGTCAGCTTCCCCAGGCACATCCCAGGAGGGGAGCTTACTCTCAGGCACTGGCAGGCCACTAATTGTCTCACCTGTCATCATGAGCGTCTGGCTCCCCTCTGGCTCCCAAGATAGACCGCCATGAGATCAGGTGGGAGGGAGGCTGGGAGGGGCAGGGCAGGGCAGGGCTCCAGGGAGGGAGCCACTGCTCCTTGTTGTGTCCTGCTCACGTCACTCCCAGCTGGGGGCTGGAACAGCCTGTGCACACGCCACACTTCCTAGCCAGAGGGGAGCAGCTTCTGGGACTCCTGCAGGGGTTCAGCCTTCAAGCTCCCATGGAAGCAGGATCTGGAGAAGGTAGGCCTGGGACAGGGACTTTTCTGGGGCTTCCTTGAGTCCACTGCACTAGAGAAGTGGGAAGGACACCGATGAAGGCATGGGGGACTGGGTCTTGGACCCCGTCTTACTGCCACCGTGTGACCTGCAGCAGGTGCCTCCCTCCCTGTGGCTTGGGGGCGAGTTTGAGCACCTGCCTGAGGGTGCCTCCAGGCCTGCTCTCTGGTGACAGCGGTGGGGCCGCAGCGTCCTCCCCCCACCGTGGTCACCCAGCCTAGAAGGGAGCTAGCCACCGCACGGAGCGCTCTCCGGCCCAGTCAGCCTCGCAGCAGGCTTGGGAGGAGGAACTCTTCCTGGCCCCATTTCACAGACGGGTAAACAGCTTCAGTGAGGCTCAGGAGCTCACACAACTTGGCAATGTGGAGATGTGGTGTGATCCTGGGTTGTCTGGCTCCAGAGCCTGCCTTCCCAACCCTTCTGCTGGGCCTCAGGGAAATACTTAGTTCCTCCTCCCATCTCTTCCCTCCCAAGGACACCCACTCCTGTACACTCGCACAGCCAAAGAACTCCAGCTGCAGGCCAGGAGGACCTGGGATGCCTGGAAGAAGTCCCTTCCCCCTTGGCATTGCACGCTGTCTGACCCACAGCCTTCTGTGCCAGGTGTGCTGGGGAAGGGGCGTGGAGACAGCTGCTTTGGGACACGCCTGGCTGGAGGCGGGCAGCAGGGTCACAGCAGCAATGCAGTGAGGCAGGGGACATCTCCCCGCACACAGAGGCAGGAAGCAGGGCCCCGCGCCACACCCGGGAAGCTCTGAAATCCGATGTGGCAACACATGGACAAGTGCTTGGCAAGAAACTCAGGGCTGTGCTGCGCAAGGAGGGGCTGGGGCCGGCCGGGGGTGTGTGTGGGGGGCGCTGCTCTGAGAATTCCAGGCACATGCCCTCCCCAGGCCTGAGGTCCTGTGTGCTCGTTTGTCATCTGCAGGTTGGTGACCCCAGCAAGGACAGATTGGCTGTGCCGGCACGGGCAGAGGCACGCTGCGGGCAGTACTCGGCAGTTTGGTCTTGGTAGGGTCACTTTGCATCTCTGAGCGTCAAGCTTCCTGGCCTCCATATCAGTGCCCCGTGCTGCAGCCCGCCTGGTTCACGGGCTGCAGGAAGCCCTGTCGCTGGCTCCAGCCACTTCCTGGAAGCTCCACGCCCCCCTGCTGGGTGGGTGTCCAGAGGGCTCCAGTAACGCGACCAGGGGTTCTGCCTGTTCCAGAACTCTCTCCGGGTGGGAAAACAGACGTCCTGGGCCTTGGTTTCCTTCAGGCAAGGTGCTGGCCCACCCCAGTCTTTACAGGGGCTGTGTGAGCTGGGGGTTAGGGTGGCCCTTTCAAGTTTCGATGTGCGAACGAGGGGGTGACTGTGGGCTGGGGGTTTCCTGGAGGGAGCCCAGGACCCTGCGACACCAGAGCTGTTGCAGTTCTTAAGTGCCCAGCTGCAAGTAGCTGAGCCCCGCAGGGTACCCTGGGACATGACTCACTCTGCAGGACCACCACTCCGCAGGCCCTGTCGAGCTCCAGGCGGCCTCGGCCTTCCTGGCCTCCTCCCGTGGGCTCGCCTGGACCCTCCTCTGGTAGCACATCTGGAACCCAGAGGCAGCGGTTTCAGGGGTCCCCACAGAGCCCCACGGACCAACCCTGACTCAGGCACAGCTCCTGTCCCAGCTGGCCTTGCTGCTCCTTTGTGCCTTTGCTCAGACCCAGCTGCCGGGGGAACAGAGCCTCCCTGGGGGTTTAGCGAAGCCTGGTCCAGCCCAGGAGCCTTTTGGTTTGTATTTCCCAAGTCCTTGAAACCTTACAGAAGAAAACGAAGGAAGGGAGTGGGGTGGAGAGAGGGAGGGAGGGTGGGAGGGATGGAAACTTGGGCTCTAGCAAAACAGTTGCCCTGGGATTCTCTCCTTTTCCTCTCCTTCTTGCTTTTCCCAGCCGCGAACTTACCAGGCTTTGCGATGAAAGGACAGGGGCTCCTCTAGCTGCCAGGAGGCCCGTGTGGGAGCAGCGAGCCCGTGGGGCCCCAGCCTCCTGCTCTTTGTCCTGGAGGACCGTCCAGTTAGGACACACTGACAAGGCCTGGGGTGTCCACGTGTGCGCCTCACACAGCCCGCCCACCAGACCGAGCATCTCCATGCCCGCCTCGCTGCTACTCCCAAGAATCAGAGGAGGAAGAGGAAGGAGACAGGTGCCCACCGTGCTCCCACTTTGTCTTCTTCCCACGGCCCATTAGTCTGATATAAATTTTATTTTGAAAGATTTATTTATTTATTTGAAGGCAGAGAGAAGAGAGAGAGAGAGAATCTTCCATCTGCTGGTTCACTCCCTTGATGGTCAAGATGGCCGGAGCTGTGCTGATCTGAAGCCAGCAGCTTCTTGCAGGCCTTCCACGTGGTGCAGGGGCCCAAGCACTTGGGCCATCTCCACTGCTTTCCCAGGCCATAGCAGAGAGCTGGATTGGAAAAGGAGCAGCTGGGACTAGAACCAGCACCCAGATGGGATGCCGGCGCTTCAGGCCAGGGCTTTAACCCGCTGCATCACAGTGCCGGCCTCCCCAACATCAATTTTTTAAAAAGATTATTTATTCAAAAGGCAAAGTGACAGAGCTAGAGACAGAGACGGATAAGATGGATACAGGGAGGGAGTCTCGCACCACAAGCTGGGAAGGGAGCACAGGGCAAGCCCCGGGGTGCTCTCCGCCAGCCACCCTGAGCCCAGACGGCGGAGGAGCCCTCTGGAGTCCGGCAGCAACTCTGTCCTCATGCCCAACCAGGAGCTGCTGCTTCTAGTGAGCGAAGCAGATTTCCTCGAAGGTGTCTGCTGGGACAGAGACGCCGGCACGCACTGCCCTCCCACGCTGTCCCCTCTGGCCCCGCAGAGCCCGAGGAGGGCTCCGGAATGCTCTTCAAGTCCTTCCCCTCTCGTTCGTCATCCAACAGCAGGGAGGTGCAGGAAAGGCCAGCCCGCGGCGCAGCTCCCCCGGCTACGTGTGGCGTCCCCCTGGTCTGCCCAGGGCGGGGGCCAGGAGTCCCCGCTGAGAAGCACGCTAGGCAGATGCCCAGAGTGGTGATGTGAGCTGCCCGGAGTCACACAGCGCCTCCTGCCCCCAACCCAGGTTTGCTTTTATTGCCTTCCAGGGGCCGCCGCGGCTCGTTTCACACCGAGCAGCGGGAGCGGCAACCACGGCACACGCGGAGGGAAGCAAAGCTGGGGGCTGGAGGCGGGGGGGGGGGGGGGGCTGAGTGCATTCCTGTTCCCCACTCCTGGTGGGGCAGCAGCGGCTTCCCAGCTACTTGGGGGCATGGGAGAAGGGTGGGCGGCAGAAGGCGCCGGGGGTCTGGAACCTGGCTTTCACCACGGGCGGTGAGCAGCCAGTGCCTAATGACTCCAAGCTGTTCTGGAACATTCTCTCAGCTCCAGGGAGCTGCCGGCGGAGTCTGGCTGCCGTTCACAGCAGCTGTGTGAGCTGCCTGCCGGCAGCAGGCCCAGCCACCAGGGACCACTAGTGACCACAGCCCCGGGGCCACGGCAGCAGGACGACAGGACGGAGGCTCCTTCCTTCCCGCACACTGACAGGCCCACAGCGGGGCCGTGCCGAGGGACAGACTCCTGTCTGCGGACGCCCCGCCCCCTTCCTCTGGGTAACAGCCGAGTGCTGCGGCCAAGGTGCTACTGTGTGACCTCGGGCAACTGACTTCACCTCTGAGGCACGCATCTCCCTCGCGGCATTACGGGTGAGGAAGACACGAGCAAAGACTCAGCCAGGAACCAGGATTCTTGCTTGGATCACCACGGTCAGCCCCCAGCCCCCTCTGGCCTCTCTTCAGCCCACACTCCCAGGTCCCGTGTCTGCCATTGTCTCCTGGTGTCAAGCAGAAGACAGGCAAGGCCCAGGTCTTGGTGTGTCGGCAGAGATGCTGATCCTCCGTGGAAGCAGACAGTGCGTTCCTCACACGGATGGCGGCAGGAAAGGCAGCCAAAGATGCCATCTCCTGGCTCCTTGTCCTGTGCACCAAGAATGACACCAAAACAAAGGGGCCTTCGAGGGCTGGCACGTGTGCAGCACGGCTGCTGGGGCCAGCGCCAGGCCATGGTGGAGCAGTTGGGCCCCCCTTGCAACCCGGGAAGGGGAGCCGGGAGGGGAGTGGGAGCTGATCTCTCAGTGGCTCCTCACGGCCTCCCAGCTCTGGGGTTCTGGGGGGATCCCAAGGTACTCTGCCATCTGCTAGATGGGCTGGGGCTCCGGCCCTGGCCTGCGTGGCCCGGGTGCCCCAGCAGAACCCGTCTGCTATGCTGGCTTCCACAGCCTCTCTTTCTCCCGCAGCAATGCAGCCCCGCCAGGAGCCAACAGGAGAAGCCCCCGGGAGCCAGACTTGGCCAAAGCCCTTTCTGTAGTACAGGGCCAGTAACGGTGATGACGTGTGTGAGCGCGCTCCGGCCAAGCCTTTATGTGCGTTCAATTCAACAAACTCCAAACAGCGCAGCTGCTGTCCCGGCTCCCTTCACACAGGACCCCGGGCACCAGAGAGCAACCCGGGTAACTTGCTCCTCACCAGCTGCAGCCTCGGGATTTCAGCCCTCCGACGCAGCCATGAACTTGTCCCTCAGCTTACCCAGGATGACAGCTGGGGTGCCCCACTAGGAGACGGGCTCCTGGCGTGCGCCTCCCTGTTTGCTCACTGCTGTGTCGCCACAAGCCTGGTCCACAGCAGTGCCTGCAGCCGATGCTGCATTGCCGGAGGGTCCTGTGTGGCTGCTGGAGCCCACCCTGCCCATGTGCTAGGGAGTCCTTGTACCCCTGGAAGGAGCCCTCACCTGTGACGGGGGACACCCCAGGGAGGGGGACAAGGAGGCCTGTTGCAATACGGCACTATAACAGGAAGTGGACGCTTTTCTCCGTGTCTCAGCTCCCGGCCAGAGCTCTCAACACCTTTCTAGTTTCCTAAGCGATAGGGTTCGAGGAGCATCTTTTGTTCTGGCTTCGTCTTTGACCCCAGCTCCTCACGCAGAACTCCTAGGTCCCTTGGGATTACCTGGGGCTGGAAATGCCTTTTGTTCTGATGAGGCGATTCTTGGTGAGCCCTGGGACAGCTGTGGGAAGGGGCAGATGAGCTGTGACGGGGAACTTGGCATTTGGCCCCTGCCTCGCCCGGGGAGGGAAGACGGAGGCAGTGTCACCAATAACTGTTCCGAGTGCACTTCGTAAGTGAACCGCTTGTACTCAAGCCTTGTCTCAGAGCCTGCTCCTGGGGGAGTTTGCCCTAAGATGACGGCACCCAGAGCTGCAGAAACACGGGGCCTGCCTCACCCTGTCTGGTTCCAGGAAAGTAAGCCACTGGCCTCCTGGCTCGCCACAGTTCATTACAGAGCGACCAGGGTTAGGGGGACGGTCTTCCATCCATTGGTTCACTCCCTAGATGGCCACAAGAGCCACGGCTGGGTCAGGCTGACAGCAGGAGCCAAGAAATTCATCTGGGTCTCCCATGAGGGTGGCAGGGGCCCAAGCTCTTGGGCCATTCTTCGCTGCTTTCCCAGGCACATTAATAGGGAGCTGGATTGGAAGCAGAGCAGCTGGGACTCCAATGGACCCTCTGATATGGGATGCTGGCATCATCAACGGCAGCTCAAACCACTAAGCCACATTACCAGCCCTGCAGTTTTCATTTCTGTGATAAACACATGTCCATATTTATTTTGCCATGGTATTAAAGTGCATTTATTTAGAAAATGGTAAACACTCTGGAAAGACAAAGCCTAAGCCACAGAGAAGGAGGAGCCCCTTCCTCCCAGGTGTGTTGTGATGGACAGCACCAGGGTGACCCAGATGGGAGGGGTCTAAGTGACAGCAAGGAAATTAGGGAAGGATGAATGCCTGGCAGGGCAGGAGAGGTCAGGGAGGGCTCCCTGGAGGAAGTGGCAAGGGAGCCGGGCTCGGAGCATAGATTGGAATGAAATCCATGACAAGTGGAGCTCTCAGGTGCCCCTGAGGGCATGAGCACCCTCTCCAGACAGGTGCACAGGAGGGCAGGGAGTGCTTCCGAGGTCTTGTAGGGGAGAGGGGGTCCTTCTGTGCTGCTCACTGGCTGGGGGACTTTGGACAGTAACTCAGTATCTTGGAGGCTGTGCAGTGGGCACCATGACCACAGCTGTCTCAATAGGTCACGGTGAGGACTGGACAACATCATGTGCACAGAGAGCCTGGCCCAAAGGGAACACCGGCTGCTACAGGCCGCTCCGGCCCCCGCCACTGGAAGCCCTAGACCCCACCCCAGCAAAGCGAGATTCGAACCTCAGCTCCAATGTATTCAAGGCTGTAGGGCAGAGCTGGGTGAGGAAACAGGTGGGAAGAGAGTTTACAAACAGTTCGTTGCCAGCACTTTGGAGGGATTAGGGTGATGGCCACGGGGACTCCAATTCAAGATGAGAGCGCCTAGAAGCCCAGGCTGGAAGGGCGTCGTCAGAGTCCTCGAGGGTAACACCCCATGCGCCCCATTTTACAGACGCCCCCAAGGCCAACAGCTGGCAAGAGGCAGGGACTGGGTGGCCAGGCAGGCCGGGCACCTTCCTCTCCTGCCCAGCCACCTTCTGGTTCCCTCTTTATCCACTTCCCCTTCCGCTCTGCCTTCCCGGCCTGGCCATCTCTCCGGCCCTGCTCTCTCCTGTGCAGCCACCCCATTGCCTGTGCCCTGACCTGGCGGCTTGGCTGGACGTGTCTCTCTGGGGGGGGGGGGGGCGCGGGGAGGTGCCATCGGCACTGGTGTCTGTTTGCACGATGCGCCACCTCTGTTTACTAGTGTTTATCTGGTTGTGTCCTGTCTGCCCTTCCAGCCAGGAAGGTCTGCCCCCCGGGTACCGGCACCTACCCGCCGTGGGCTCTGACCTCTGCACACAGCAGGCGCTATGAGACAGCCACCAAGTGGCTCACGTGGTGCCCAGCTTGGCAGCGCTGAGTGGTGGCACAAGGAGGAGACGAGAGGACATCCTTAAGGAAAGGGAGCTGTGCTTCCGGGAGCAGGATGCTGCACATCACCGCCAGCATCACCTTCACAACATCATGTGTGTAATCACAACAGGAGTGCCAGATCCCGTCTGCTCCCCACTTTCTGCAAGCAAGGACACATTAAACACTGTATCTTCCTGCTCGGGTCTCATAACACTTCTGTTCCTGGTGCTGTCACAGCCACTCCCATTCCCCAGTTGAAAAGGTTCTCAGAAGCTGTATTTGGTGGCGATCACAGCACTCCCAGGTGGTAGAGGCAGGATGCAAATGCACATCTGTTGGACCCCACACGCCCTGCTTTTAATCCCCATACGGATCACCATGGAGGACCCATGTACGCTGCTTCCCATAGCCTCCATGGCAGAGCCGCCTGCCGGGAAGCCCTGAGCCCAATCTGCTAGCAGAAACTGTGCCCCGACTCTGATAACACGGACACAGCCTTGGAGAGGGCCATTTGGCAGAAGCTAGCGAAAATAAAACATGTCACCCTCCATGATGCAGCTGCTCTCCTTCCGCAGGGGCACACGGGAACACATGCAAATGTTTGCGTCAGACGACCTGTGGGCATGTGGGGCACACACGTGTGCAGATGTATACGCGGTACACACCCACAGATGTTCCTAGCAGGGGACCTACGTGTTGCTTGTCAGCGGGGGATGGTTACATAAGCCCTGTGCCTCTGCAAGGTGGCTGAGACAGCGGCGAGGATGAATGGGGCAGACATATGTGAGCCGACATGGGACGATCTCCAAGACATATGGTGAGCAGGAGAAAGCAAGCTGCAGAACACTATGTGAGGTGTGTATATAAAACGCCCAAAACAAATCCAAATGATATATAGGTGTAAATAACCACCGGGAAGACGGACCACAACCAGGATCCTGCGCTGTAAACAGGAGCTCCCCCCAGGAGGGCCCAGGCGCAGAGAGTGGAGGGGAAGGAGACACGTACGGCTCCGGCTCTCTGCACGGTCTGGATCTGCTCATCCTAATGAGAACGGGTTCACCATTCGCTTTTGGAACTAATGGGCACCAGCCGGGCCAGGCTCAGCAGGAGGCAGCAGCGGGGCCCGCCCTGGCTGCTGTTGTGGGCAGCCGGTGGGGGCTGAGGGGCTGGTCAGGTGGCCTGCCCCAGCCGCCCCGGGGAACACCCACCTGTTGCTCCCCAGGGTCCCTAACAGGCTCACTGACAGCCCACCTGCTCATAGGGCAGGACCGGGGGATGGAGCCGCCCAGAATCCCTCAGAGGGAAAAGGAATCGGATTCAGGAGCAACCCTGGCCGTGGTCCCCGCGGGCAGTGGGAAGTGGACAATGCCCATGGAGATCTGGGCTTGGGAGGGGACAAGCAGCAGAACTCTCCCGGCCCCCTCTTGAGCCCCCTCCCCGCTCAGGGTTTCAGAGGCTTGGAGCCTGCCTCTGAAGCCCATCACTCCAGATTTGGATCTACCTGCGATCAGCTTTGCTGCCTGCGGCTCCACTTGCACCAGGTAAGGGAGAAGCTCTCAGAGGTCCCCACAGGGCTGTGGGCAGGCCAAGCAGAGAAGATCTCGCTGTATTGTCTCGTGCCGGGTGCACGGAAATCCCAAGTGGCACTCAGTCGTCTCTCCTGGGTCACTGGGTAAGGAGGCTTCTAAAAAAGGCTCCAAATCCAGCAAACTGCAGATGTCTTGCTGCTTCAACCAGCAGCCAGTGTACTTCCCCTTCATTGCCAAGGGCAAGTTCACAGCCCCCGTGGCAGGGTGTGTGTCAGAATTCAGAGCTTTCTGGACTTGAGATGTGTGTAGAAACACGCCCACCCCTAGCAAGTGGGGGCAGCCCCCGTGATTGGATAGGGCAGTAGTCTGCAGCAAAACACTGGAATAACCACCCCAGGGAGGACATGGAAATGCAGTAAATAGTCTCATGTCAGTTCAGGTCAGCTTTTGTTGTCAAGCGAGTTACAAAAAGCTTTGGTTCTCTGAGCTTTCGGGGTTTGGGAATTGTGGATTAGGGGTTGTGGGTTTGCTTTGTAAATCCCTTATACTCAAAGATTGTTTTTCCACTCCGATAAATTGCTCTACTACAACAAGTCCCAGGAGGAGGCATTTTTGTCTCCACTCTATAGATGCTGAAATAAATGCTCCAAGAAGTGATGATTTTCCTGACGTCACACAGCCGGCAGTGTCAGGGTCAGGACTGGGATCTGAGACCCCACGCGTCTTAGGAAGGCAGGAACAGGATTTGGAGGTGGTGCTGGGGAGAACCCTCTGTCGCTTCCGTGGCTCCCTGGCTGGAGACACAGAGGTGTGGGCATGCGGCCCCCGGCTGCTCCGCGCTGTATGTCCCGCATGCACAGCACACTGCCCTGGGCTCCCAGGTGTCCCTCTCCCACTGCGAGTTCCAGGGATGACAGTCATGGAGCTGTAGTGGAGAGTCGTCACCCCAGCCATGTGTTTCCACTTCGGCCCTACAACCAAGATATTTCCTGGCATCTGGGTTCAATTGCAGGCAGACAGGGGTGCTGGTGGAGGAGAGGGACAGAAAGTAAAGGCTGTGGATGTGCCGGGAGCCGTGACATGCCCTCTCCCAGTCCGTCACTGCAGCCAAGCCCTGCAGCCAAGTGGCTGGGCCTGGGGCCAGCAACACGCTGTGGATAGCGGGGTGGCGGGGTGTACATGAGTGATGGAGCACACAGGGGCAGGGTGTGTTTGTGGCATATAGGGGATGGTGGGCTCGGAGGAGGGGTGCGTTTTCAGCAGAGGTGGTACAGCTGGATCCTGACCTGTGTCTCCCTGAGCCTGGGCCTGCCCTCTGGCCATTACAGGCCACTGTCCCTGAGAGGTAAAGTTGCAGACAGTGAGAGGGAGAGAGAGAGAGAAATGTCTTCCATCAGCTGGTTCACTCCCTAAATGACCGTAACAACCGGAGCTGTGCCAATTCAAAGCCAGAAGCTTCTTCCGGGTCTCCCATGTGGATGCAGGGGCCCAAGAAGTTGGGCCATCTTCACTGCCTTCCCAGACCACAGCAGAGAGCTGGATGGGAAGAGGAGCAGCCAGGACTAGAACTGGCGCACATGCAGGGTGCATGGTGGAGGATTAACCAATTGCGCCACAGTGCCAGCCCCTCCACAAGCTCTTGAAGTTAATTAAGCCCAGCTCACTCTGCGAGGCTGGTGTCTCTTGCTTTGCTGTACAAACCTTGAGTTGGTGACCTGGGTCATCACGAGGTCCTTGCTAGCCCTTTGCCTCCTGGTGTGTGCCCTCCCGGGGCCACCAGCTGGTGCTCTGGAAGACATGAGACGGGGTGGTGGCCGAACGCTCTGGCCTGGGGTCACACAGCGCTGGGTCCCAGTCCTGATTGCGCCTGTCCCACTGTGTGACCTTATCCCCCAGGTCTGAGTTCCTGTCACAGAGTGGGGGCAGGACTAGCACCGCTCATTGGCTTGTGGGCATTAAGTGGCCAATTAACAGTAAATTCTCTATACATAGTCACCATTATCACAGAAGCTGAAGCTGGAGAGGCTTCTGGAAGTCAACTGGGCAACCCTCACCTGCAGATGGAGCTCCTGAGACCAGCAGAGGGGTCCAGGGTTGTGCTCTGATGACAGAGCAGGACAAGGTCCCGGCCTTCTCCTGCCTTGCCAGCCTGTGCCCTCCTTTTGGAGTCTGTCCGGGACCCTGGGTCTCCCCATTGCACAAAAGTGGTCACCTTGGGGCCAGTGCTGTGACGCAGTGGGTAAAGCTGCCACCTACAGGTGCTGGCAACCCATGTGGGCACTGGGTCTAGTACTGGCTGTTCCTCTTCCCATCCAGCTCTCTGCTATGGCCTGGGAAAGCAGCAAAAGATGGCCCAAGTCCTTGGGCCCCTGCACCTGCATGGGAGACCTGGAAGAAGCTCCTGGCTTCAGATTGGCCCAGATCCAGCCATTGCAGCCATTTGGGGAGTGAACCAGAGAATGGAAGACCTCTCTCTCTCTGCCTCTGCCTCTCTGTAACTCTGCCTTTCAAATAAATAATCTTTAAAAAATAAAAAAGAAGGATAGACAGATGGAATGCAAGCCATTAGAGAGCATCCTGGGAGCTGGTCACAGAATGCCCAAGCTGCCAGCACTGTGCAGGAGCTGCAAGCTAGGGTGCAGGCTCTGCCTTCAGACCAATTTGCACTCAGGATAACTACAGTGAGAGGCAGAGAGGAGGAACCCGACTTGCCCCACGAGAGCCTGGATGGATGGCAGAGCCCTCGGCCAGCCTTTCCCCTCGGCGAGAAGACTGCCTGTGGATGCTCTCCCAGGCTCCTGGCACCCAGTGGGCTGGTGCCCAGGTGTATTTGCAGGACTGACTTAAGCAGAAAGATTCCCAAACCTGCCCACGTGTAGGCACTGCTGTCCCACGCTCCCGCAGCAGGCTTTGGAAGGCCCGGCTGGGCCTTGAGAGGCTGGTGAGGGGTTTGGTCTCTTGTCTTCCTGCTCTGGACCCCAAGCCCCCACACAGGACTCGGCTCTTCTCTGGTGGGATGGGCCGGAGCGGATGTGAGCAGGTAGCTGGGTGCTGAGGACGGAGTGGCTGCAGTGTCGGCAGCCAGACAGGAAATTGTGTTCTGGGGACCCAGGCCGAGGAAGGATCTGAGGCATCAGCCAAGCCTCCCCCGAGAAGCCCACGGGCCTGACACCAGCTGGGCGGCTGCTGGTCAGTCTCTCAACCTCTCGGAGCCTCAACATTTTCCACCTCTTTTGGCTGCAACCTCAGCCCTCCCTGGGGTGGCCCACTGTTGATGGTTTGGCCGAGGCCTTCTGCTCCCCTAGAAATGATTCTTATCTAGGAAGGGACACACGAGGCCAAGGCACCGGCGTCACAGCGGACCCTGGGCTTTTCCAATATGGTGTAGCTTGCCAGTGTCCCAGGGCCAGGCCAGGCCTAGCTCCCACCCACCCAAAGGTAGGGACCTCTAGAGCCCTCTCCTCAAAGGGGCGCCCTTCCCCTCTGGGCTGTCATGGGATCTGAGTTCCCCCAACTGAAAAGGGTCCCCCACTTTGTGATTTGCCTTCTTGTTATCTTTAAGAAAAAAAGATGTATGGATTTATTTGAAAGGCAGAATTACAGAGAGACAGGTAGAGACAGAGAGAGGGAAAGGGCTTCATACACTAGTTCACTCCCTAAATGGCCACAGTGGTCAGGAATGGGCCATGCTGAAGCTAAGAGCCAGGAGCTTCATCCGGGTCTCCCACGTGGATGGCAGGGGTCCACGCATTCAGACTAGCTTCTGTTGCTTTCCTAGGCTATCAGCAGAGAGCTGGATTGGAAGAGGAACAGCCAGGGCGTGAACCAGAGCCCACTTGGGATGCCAGCATTTCAGGCGGCAGCTTTACCAACCATACCACCTGGATGAAGCTCCTGGCTCCTGGCTTCTGGCTTCAGCCCAGCCCAGCCCTGTCTGGAAGGTAAAACAGCAGATGGAAGATTCTCTCTCTTTCTCGCTCTCTTTGGGTCTCTTTCTTTCTGTCTCTCCCTGGTTCTACTTCTCTTTCAAATAAAAAAAGCAACAACTATTTTGCGTCCTGATCCACACGGCTCACAATGTGCTCATAGTGTATAATTTACTGGTGGTTGCGATAGCCACAGAGCTATGGACTCAGCACCACAGTAAGTCTAGAATAGTTTCTTCACCCCAGAAAGAAAACCCACGGCCCTGGCGGTCGTCCTCTGCTCCCCACCTCGTCCCCAGCTCTAGGCAACCGTTAACCGCACCCCCACCCCGCCCCCACATTTGCCTGCTGTGGCCTCATGTGTGAAGGGAGTCACGCAATGTGTGCTGATTTGTTACATGAATTAATGTCTCCAGAGTGCATCCGTGTTGCAGCAGGCATGGCCGCTTCATCCGTCTTCATCGTCGAGTAGGACTCCACCGTGTAGATGCGCCCCGTGTCAGGATACACGGCATGTGCCTTCCGTCCATCTTGACTGACATGGTGCATTGCTGCACAAGCCTTGTGTGGACATGTTTGATTCTCCGTGTACAAGTGTGGGCGTGGAATAGGGTCACGTGGTCACTGATTTCAGCCGTTTCCACAGCTGGTAGCCTCGCCTTAGGCACCGGTCAGTGGCGAGGGAGAGGCTCCCAACTTCTCGGCATCTGTGTGCACCTACCAGTCTGTCCTGTGAGGTTAGCCATCCTGGGGTGCAAAGCGGTACCTGGCCGTGACGGGGATTTGTATTGTTCGCTGGTGATGGTGAGCATCTTTTAATCAACTTGCTGACATTTGTACAGCTTTCTTAGATCCTTTAATTGGGTTTCTTGGAAATTATTGAGTTGTAATGATTATTTTAGAGTCTAGACCCAAGTCTCTTTCCAGATTTATGGTTTACAAATCATTTCACCCACTTCTGGGTGTGGTCATTTTACTTTCTTGAGAGTGTTATTTGAAGTACTGAAGTTTTTAATTTTCATAAAGTCCAATGTATCTGGGTTTTTTCTTTTTTTAAAAGTCATTTCTGACCCATGCTTCTTTTTTTGAGATTTATTTTATTTGAGAGGCAGCGTTACAGGGTGGGGGGGAGAGACAGAGAGGTCTTCCATCCACTGGTTCAGTCCCCAAATGGCTCCAACAGCCAGAGCTGTGCCTATCCAAAGCTAGGAGCCAGGGGCTTCGTCTCGGTCTCCCATGTGGGTGCAGGGGCCTTCCTCCACTGCTTTCTCAGGCCATTAGCAGAGAGCTGGATCAGAGGAGGAGCGGCCTGGACCCAAACCGGCGCCCACATGTGATGCTGGCGCCACAGGCGGAGGCTTAGCCTGTTACACCACAGCGCTGGCCCCTGTTGGCAAGTCTTTCAACCTCTCCAAGCCTCAGCTCTTCCCACCTGCAGATGGGAGCAACAGTGCTGACTTGTCTGCTTCAGCGGGTGTTGTGGAACTAAGTCATTCAGAAGTTGTAAGAAACAAAATCCCTGACGATGACAAGGATGTCCAGGCTGACAAAAACATTCCAGAGAGGTCAGGAGCGAAGCTTCCACTACCTTCGGCATCCAGGGGAATGGCTACTGCAAATTGGTTTCTAGGGAAGCAGAAAGAACTCGAGGGATTCCACAGAGTGAGGGAGGATCTAAGGCACAAATGCTATGGTGAACAAAACTGGGCTGGGGAGTCCCGGGAGTCGGGGCAAAGGGTCCCTGCCGGTGCCTAGGGTGGGAGCCTTGGGGTGGGCAAGAAGACCCGCCTTGACTCCTCAGGTGGGCCAGAGTCGGGGGCGAGTCCAGGCCGGACAGCAGCCCAGGGGTGACTGGCAGCCCTCCCGCTCTCTGAGGGCCCCCGCACAGCTGGAGATGGACAGGTCTGCCCTGCGTCCTCGGAGGAGCAGCTCTGGGCTGTGACGATTGGTCCAGACTGCACCGCTCTGTGTGATGGGCGGGCTTATACAAGACGGACACTCCCACCAGCCTGGGCGCCTCCCGAGCACAAGCAGTAGAGGCTCAATAAATGTCTGGTGCGAGAAAGGAAGGAGCTGGGTGGGAGCCGCACGGCAGGGCTCGTGCCAAGTGCCCGTCTAGGCTTCAGGACTCGGCCGTCGGCCCGAGAGGAGGCTTTGCTTCTCGCCCAACGCGGGCCTGCCCCGTCCCCGCCCCGGCCACCTCCTGGCACGGCCTTTCCCCTAAACCCTGGTGTTCGATCCCCTCCACTTGCTCCCCTGGAACCATTCTCTCCCGTCTCAAGCAGCCCTCACCCGGATTCTGACTCCATCCTTTCTCCAGAACCTCCCCTACCCCCTCCCACAATTCCTCTGAATTGGCCCACTATTTGGTCACCTATACGCTCAGTCACAGGTTTGCAAGCCCAGATTCTCCTGGTCGCCTCTGTCTCTGGGGCTGTCGGCTGCTCCTGGGTCTTTTTCACAGGGAGAAGCAAAGCCCAAGTGCCCCCGAGGCTTCCCCTGGGCGAGTCAGACCCAGAGCCATTGGTCATTGCTCACAGTCCACCATGTCTGGGAAAGTCTCAGCAGCCCCCGCAGGAGGCCAACATTCCAAACTGGGAAAACCAGTTTCCACCCTTAGTGCCACAAACCCACCCCCAGAGCACCCACCACCCACACGCATGCGCACGCGCACACACACACACACACACACACACACACCATGGGCCCGAGCCAAGGGTTGGCCCAGCCCAGGATACACCCCCGCCTCGGGCTGGTGGAGAAGATGAAGGAAATCGGGGGTGACAGAGCCAGGTAGGGTGGGGCGAGAGAGAAACCGAGAAACACAATGTGGTCCAAACTTGCAAATACCCAAAACCACGGCCAAGCCGGCCGCCCTCGCTCCCAGTGCCTCTCCCGCTCCCTCCTGTTCCTGACCGGCTGTCTTGTGCATTTCCCCACATTACAGGGCATGCCGGGAGCTCCCTTTTCCTCTAGGAGCTGGGTCTGCTGAGTGCTGTGAGGGTCTCTTCCACAGGCCCCCCACTTCCTACGTGGGACCTCCTGCTTGTAGGCACACCCTCCAAATGCAGATTCGATGCACACACCTGCTTTGATGTTATTGTTCATCTAGAGACTGATTCCAACCATAAAACCTAGAGCTGTCCCTTCTAGAATATTCCACGGGGCATCTCCCTGCTTCTTCCCAGTGCCACGCACTCCCTGGATGGTCCTGGCCCGAGGTTTGCCCCTCTGTCTCTGAGCTACCTCGGGAACGCCTGCTTTGCGATTCCGTGGGCACCTCCCCCTGGCCCTACTTGGTGACCAGCCACCAGTGTGCCCCACAATGCAAGCTGGGCAGCCAAGACTCGCCTCAGCTGCGGTCTGCTGCTTTAGGAAGCTGGGAGAGCCGTTCATGAGCCCAGTGCTCTGCTCGATTAAGCTGTCACTGGGTGCCCGAGACCACGGGCCTAACACAAAGGCCCACTGTAATCACTTTGTGTTTATGCTTGGCAACTTATTTTGAATATTACAATTATTACACTGGAAAATCTTTTCCCTTTAAATACACACTTTGGCTCTTTCTGAGCAGGGGGAATGTCATTTCATTGTATTTTAGAGCCAATACTTTCCCTCCAGGGGAATCCATCTCCAATCTAACAATGCAAGTCCACGCCAACTTCGGGCTCACCATGCGAAGCCAGTTAAAGTGCTGCTGAGGTCTACTGCAACTTCCCCCAGCCCCACCTTTCTCCAGGCCTTTGACACTCAGGGCCCCTTCCAGTTGTCTGCTTGCTTGCGTTTTTTAAAAAAATATTTACTTATTTGAACAGCACAGTGACACAGTCAGAGATCTCCATCCACTGATGGCCACAGCAGCCAGCGCTAGTCCAGCCACATGAGTGGCAGGGGCCCACATACTTGGGCCATCATCCAATGCCTTCCCACGCGTGTGGCAGGGAGCTGGATCAGAAGCAAAGCAGCTGGGACTTGAACCAGTGCTCTGATATGGAATGCCAGCATGGTAGGCAGCAGCCAAGTCCACTGTGCCAAACCACATGCCACCCCCCACCCAGATGTTCTCTGTAGTTCTGACAACCATGAGATCCTGAGCTTAACCCTTGGGAGAAAAGTGGTCAGGGAGGATCTCAGAGTTCACGGGACTTTAAGCACAGACAGGTCCCCAGCACTCAGGCTCCCGAGGGCCTGCAGTCATTGGCCAGAGCTGGGAACGTCCCAGAAGCTCATCCGCCCCTAAATAGAATGACCCTTTGCAGAACGACCATCTCCTTTGGCTTTTTAGAGTTCTCCAGGGAGAGAAACGCCACGGGTGTCAGTTCCGGGGGCAGATGGCTGTGCGACCCCTTGCAATCTCCCCAGCTTTCGCCTCGTGCTGACAGTGGGCAGATCTGGCCGAAACAAAGGTGAAATGACTGCACACCAGTTGAACTTGAACTTCAGATAAACAACGCATCTTAGTGTAAGTATCCCAGTGCTTCTCAGCCTACACTGACACTGCCACGTAATGTGATGTTTCCTTATAGCTCCAATGTAGCCAGGTGTCCTCCTGCATGCTACCTGACCATACCTCTAGCTGATGTGGGCCACAGGCACTGTGGGCGTAACCATGCCCATCCTGAGACTGGCTTGGAAGCACTGATCTCCCACTGTACCCTATAGGGACCACCCAGGACCCGTGGCATGGGAGGTGCTTAGAGGCCCACCCTGGGAGGGGTGTGGGTTGACTTCAGTGTGAAGGCCCATGATGCCTGGTGACTGTCACACGCGGTCAGGAGGGGATGGGAGAACGAGCCCCAGCTGACCAGCCAGTCCCAGCGGGCAGAGTGGGGCATGTGGCCCTCCCTACCTGCAGGGGCGAGGAGGTGCACGTGGAAGGCACCAACAGGCCTCTGAATCCCAGAGCACAGGCTGCCAAGATGGGCAAGAAGCAAGAGACAGCAGACAGGGGCTGGTGCTGTGGTGTAGTGGGTAAAGCCGCCACCTGCAGTGCTGGCATCCCATTTGGGCACCGGCTCGAGTCCCGGCTGCTCTGCTTCCAATCCAGCTCTCTGCTGTGATCTGGGATAGCAGTAAAAGATGGCCCAAGTCCTTGGGCCCCTTCACCCATGTGGGAGACCCTGGAGGAAGCTCCTGGCTCCTGGCTTTGGATCAGCACAGCTCTGGCCACTGAAGCCAACTGGGGAGTGAACCAGTGGATGGAAGATCGCCCCCCCTTCTCTCTCTGTGTAACTCTGACTTTCAAATAAATAAGTAAATCTTTAAAAGAAAAAGAAACTTTAAAGAGAGCGAGCAGACAAACCCCAAATGAGGAGGAAGGAAAGGAAGCAGAGGGAAGGGAGGAGGGGTGGGGGAGGCAGCAGGACCAGAGCGGAGCGTGCATCTGGGCAGCTTGGTGAGTGTGAGGAATTTCCAAGGCAGAGTGTAGACATTGCGTGGCTGAGGAAGTCAAAGAAGACTGCAGGCCTGGCAGGCTTCCCAGAGGAGGAAAGGGATGGGCTACAATAAGAGGGGGCAGAGCTAGGGGAGGAAGTCCCTGTCCAGACCAACAGGGGCCCGTTAATGGCCCTGCCACCTCCCAGTCTGTGCAGGAGGTGTGCACGGGAGCGGTGAGGCCCTTCCCCGGCCATCGAACGCAGAGGATCTGAGGAGGGCGGAGGCAGGAGGGCCTCCGGGGAGGTGGGGAGGCCGCGGGCAGAGCGGCAGGGCCTGCGTGCTTGCTGTTACCACCTCACCTGTTCGGAATCGGTCAGGATTCCCGGCTGCCGACCAGTGACCCTTGCGTCCTGCCGCCGTCTATCACACGGCATCGTGGGCTTCCAGAGGCTGGGGTGCCTGGATTGAGAAGCCCACGCCATGTCACCAAGATGTCTCTCTCTTGCTCCCAGTCTCTGGGTCTCTTCCTCAGAGTGCTGGCTCTGCTGTGACGGGCCCCCGGGGCTCCCGGCTCTGGTACCAGCTCAGCAAGCCTGGCTCGGCCCCGTGGTCTGACTGCTCTCATGCGCTGATCTCTGAACCCACGCTGGGCAGAGGGAGGAGAGCATGCTGACCTGGAAGCCTGGGTCGAGACTGGGCAGGGAGGGCGGTGCTCGGCGAGTGGCCAGCCACACCCACCCGAGGACTGACTGTGGGAGAAGCCGGTCCTGAGGAAAACTGGTCAGCAGACAGGGAGAGGGCTGTGGAACTGATGCATGCCGGGGCACACGGCTGATGCCCAAGACGGTGAACTTTTACATCAAGGCCAATTTGCCGTGGTCCTGGTGGGAGTTGGTCACTTGTTGCAGAGGGAAACTGAGGCCTAGGAGCTTGGACGCGTCCGAGACCATGGAGCAAGGTGGCCATGCAGTAGGGCTAGAAATCCCATTCCTGGTCCTGACAGGGCCATGCTATGCAAGCCAGCGCAGCAGCCAGTGCGGCCCAGGCGGATGCCCTCCCGTGGAATCATGGTCCCTGGTGCTACTCTGAGGGCCCCTGCAGCCAGTGCCGGCCACGCACAGCCACTCTGAGAAGACAGGAAGAGAACAGCTTCAGGGCTGGCCAGGACTGAGAAGGAGGAGCTCAGAGAGCCACGGGTGACGATGGCTGGGTACATACAAGAGCAGGAGAGACTGTGCAGCCCCACCCAGCTGGGGACCCAAGAGCAGGACTGGGTGAGCAGCAGCTCCCGGTGCAGAGCCCAGGCAGGAAGGGATCCTGAGACCCCCGACCCCCAAGGAGGGGCCCTGAGACCTGGTGCTACTAGAGAAGCAGCTGGAGGCAGAGCAAGGCTCACTGCAGGTGCCAGCCCCGGTAGCCCCTCCCCCTCTCCTTTCCCCTTTCATTCCTTCTGTTATGGGCTTAGTTGGGCCAAAATGTGCTATACTGGGTTCTTGCCGTTTGCTTAGAGAGGAATTCTAAGCACCGGCTCAAACCAGACACGCAGCATGATAAGGTTTAGGATTTATTTAGAAAGTGAGAAGAATGCATAGGAACGTGGGGGTGTTGTTAAGGAAGGGTGGGCCAAGAAGGGTTAACAGGGAGCTGCATGTGGGCGAGAGCAGGGCAGGTGAGAGGCAGAGAGGGAGCGCGCCCAGTGCCTCTTACTCTTACTGGTTATAGTCTGATTGACAGAGAGGTGGACACAGGTGAGAGTACCTGGGGCAAGGTGGGTGTGACCTCCAGCTCAGGAGCCTAGTTAACTCCTTAACCCGGATCACTTCCTCCCCCCTCTCCCGCTTCCCCTCCCCCCACTCCCTTCTCCCCCAGCTTCCTGAGCTGAGCCTCAGATAAACACCTTTGCCAACGACTCCCCGTCAGCATGAACACATTTCACAAAGCAGATCAGCCCTCCTCCAAGCAGGCCTTCGGTATTTTCTACTTGGTTTCCTTCCTTTGCTCACGGCTGTTTTTCATCTGGGCTGCTGAAATGCACACGGGAGCGAGATGCTTGCTGATGAGCAGTGACCAAATGCTTGGGATGCATACTGGCCTCTTACCTACATACAGCGAGCAGGACCCCATTTCTCTGCCCTGCTAACAAAGCCCCCCCACCCTGGGCCTGGACTGCTGGACACGCCACTATCTGCGGAGCCCCGCCATCAGCCTCAGCATAAGCCTTGGCCCAAACCCCTCCCAGCTCACACTGTGGTCTTGCAGGACCTTTCTCGGCAGCCCGGCTTTAGCTCAGACCCCCACACCCCTTCCCGCCGCTTTGTGCTGTGTGAACCACTATCTGTAAGGTTCCCTCCCTCCCTCCCTCCCTCCTTCCCTCTCGCCCCCCCCCCCCCGGCTGGGCGTGAGCCCCTCCCCGGCTTATCCTGACTACATCTGGCCTGGCTTTGGCTTTATACCCCAGTAAGGTCTCCCACGTGGGTGTCTGGGACTCAACAACTTGAGCCCTCACCTGCTGCTCCTGGGGTCTGCATTAGCAGGAAGTTGGAATCACAAGTGGAGCTGGGACTCAAACCCAGGCACCCCAGCACCGGATGTGGGCCACCCAAGCAGCGTCTTAACCTCCGGTAGTCTTAAATGCCCACACCAGATGCTGAACCTTCCCTGTGGAGCTTTGACCTTGGCCTCCTGGCTGGCACATCCAGGCTGGTGGAGGAAGCAGAGGTGGGGCTGCAGGGGCTGTACTCACAGCAGCTGCCACTGCTCCAGCTCTCTCATTTGCCTTTACAGCTCTCCACCCCGCCACCCTGCAGGCTCTTCCAGGTGGCCACTGGCTGGTCTGAGACCCTCTCTGTTGCCAGGTGCTTATTAATAAATTTCAGAATATTAATAAGCCCATGGGTTCTTGCATAATATTCATAATACTGGCACAAATAAACAAAGCAGCATGGTAAGTTGTAAGCTTTTTATTCAGTGAGAGAAATGCATGAGAGTGAGGGCCCTGTCTACGAAAGGGAAATCTGGAGTCCTGTGGAGCACCAGGAGCCAGCCACACGGAGGAGCACGCAAGCCGCAAAGCATGGGGTGGACCCTGAAGGCACAGGGGCTGCAGGGGTCCGCAATGGTGAAAGAGGCAACACGGGGGGGGGGGGTTCTGGGCTCACCCTGTTTCAGGCCTTTAATTCACTTCCAAAGGGGAGGGGTTAATTACCCCGATTGGTGGCCGGCGCCTCGGCTCACTTGGCTAATCCTCTGCCTGTGGCGCTGGCACACTGGGTTCTAGTCCTGATTCAGGCACCGGATTCTGTCCTGGTTGCCCCTCTTCCAGTCCAGCTCTCTGCTATGGCCCGGGAAGGCAGTGGAGGATGGCCCAAGTGTTTGGGCCCTGCACCCCATGGGAGACCAAGAAGCACCTGGCTCCTGGCTTCGGATCAGCGCAGCGCACCAGTTGCAGCGCGCCGGCCGTAACAGCCATTTAGGGGGTGAACCAATGGAAGGAAGACCTTTCTCTGTCTCTCTCTCACTAACTCTGCCTGTCAAAAAAAATTACCCTGATTGGCAGGTGGGCGCTCAGGTGTGGTCAGGTTGGGGCATGAGGTCCCACGGGGGCGTGGTGAAGGCCTGGTCTTCCAGTTCATAAACCTGATCCATTTTGTCCTGTATGCCTGCCTACAACATCTCTACTGGGTGAACCTGATCAGCTCCCTTGCCTGGCCCTCCATTTCTTGACTGTAAGATGGGGCTACCGGTGAGTGCGTGCTGGCTTGTGGTAATGAGGCTAGGGCTGCGTGGCCCCAACCTTCCACATTCGGGGTGCAGCCGGTGGCTCCAAGTGCCTGGGGCTCTGTCACGGCTGCGCTGAGCCTGTGAAGCCAGCACCCCCTAGATCCTGGCTGCCCTCTGTGTCCCAGGGCGCCTTGTAGCCGGCTTGAAGGGCACCGCTGCTGTCTGCCAGTATCGGACAGGTGTTTTCAGGAGAGGCAGGTCGTGTTAGGCCAGTAAGGGTAGGCTCCGGAGAATCTGCAGAGCAAGGCCTGCAAGTTGACCTTCTGTCCGTCAAACAGCCCTGTTCCTGTTGAGAGAGCCTCCCCTGATCGGTGCCCTGCTGGTTTTCTTGGAGCCAAGAGGCCCTCGGGCCATTTCCTCCCTCCCACTCTGCACTGCCGGCTTCAGCACTTGAGCTGTGTGGAGAACGAGGTCTTTGCTTCTGTCAGCCGGGCTCTGTAGGACTGGGCTGCATTTGGAGATACTGAAGTGTTCACCGACAGGAGTGTGTAAAACTGACTTTTACTTACACAAGTCATATGTGAATGCAGTCTCCTTTTTCAAAGTGAAGAATTGGGGCTGGCATTGTGGCATAATGGGTTCAGCTGTTGCCTACAATGCCAGCATCCCACATGGGCACCGGTTCAAGTCCTGGTTGCTCCACTTCTAATCCAGCTCGCTGCTGATGTGCCTGGGAAAGCAGCAGAAGATGGTCCAAGTGCCTGGGCCCTGCACCCACATGGGAGACCCAGATAGAATTCCAGGCTTCTTGCTTTGGCCTGGCCCAGCCCTGGCTGTTGTGAACCTGCAGATGGAAGATCACTTTCTCTGTCTTCTTCTGTCTCTGAAGCTCTGCCTTACAAGTAAATAAAATAAGCTTTTAAAAAACTGTATCTGTAGCAAACCTGCCCATGCCCCCGCCCCCCACCGGGCACCAGGAGCTCTCCCAGGAGCAGGCAGAGTGGGCCCCTCCTGCAAGCCCTAGAAGATGAGTCAGCACTGCTGGGAGTAACTCGGAACCAGGCCCTCCTTTGACAGCCGCAGGGGTCGGCAGAGGACCCGGCTCTTGTTACCGAGAGGGAGGGAGGCCTTCTCTTACAAAGAAACAGCCAGAGCCTAGTGAAAAGAGCCCCCCCTTCTAGCATTGAACACAAGCGTGATGTCCAGAGCCACAGGAGCCTCGTCACGCCCACAGGCAATGAGCTAAAGGGAGACAAGAGGAGGGTTCCCCTGCCCGGCTGTGCCGCTGACCTGACTCCCTCAGCTGCTTCCTCGGGACTCTGAGTTACTGGAGAAAAGTAAACGCCTCAGCCGGAGGTGGGGCGGCGTTTTTTCCTGCCGAGGGCCATCTGGACGGGCACAGCGTCATCCACGGGCCACGCACAGCATCAGCTTAAAAATGAGCTGCTGTGGATTTATTAACTTCGAGTCCGCCTGCGGCTGCCTCTGCAGGGCCCCACCAGATGATTTCGAGGGCCTCACAGGGCCTGCGGGCTGGACATCCCCCACCCCTGTGATGGGTGGGCCTTTGGTTACTTACACGATGCCAAGCCTCGGGATTATCCTGTGGGTGTGCAGTGCCTCCCCCCCCCCCCCCCCGCCCCATGGTGATTTTGAGAACTGCCCGGGGAAGCACTCAGGGTCACCTTGTAACCAGTGAGCCGACTTCCACTGCAGCACAGGTCCTGCTTTTTTTTTTTTTTTTTTAAGATTTATTTATCTACTTGAGGCAGAATTACAGGGAGGGGGGAGACAGAGGATTTTCATCCGCTGATTCACTCCCCAAATGGCTGCAATGGGTGGAAATGATCCAAAGCCAAAAACCAGGAGCTTCTTCTGGGTCTCCCACATGGGTTCAGGGGCCCAAGGACCTGGGCCATCTTCTACTGCTTTCCCAGACCATCAGCAGGGAGCTGGATCGGAAGAGGAGCAGGCAGGACTCGAACCGGCACCCACGTGGGATGCCGGCACTGCAGGCAGATGTTTAACCTACTACTACCTGTTTCCGGTAGCCGTTCCCTCTGGGGAATATTCAGATCACTTTCCATTTTCACTTCCCCTTCAATTCACAGCGAAAATCCAATACACAAACTAGCGCCTCTTCAGGATGAGTAGCTGGAGTGGGTTCCCAGAAGCATAACTGCTGGGTCCCAGGTCACACAGGACTTCAGAGCACAGCTGGGGTGCTGCACAAAGTGGTTGTATTGATGGACACTTCGTCTCAGTTGGGGAACCATCTCTGGCCCCACGCTCTCACCTACTTCTCTTCTATCAGAACAAGGTATGAAACCTTAGGACGAGCCCCCGTCTGGTGAAAACTGGGACTGTGCTTCAGGTCCCTGACAACCACCGAGGTGAGCTGTCTGTGCACGCGTCCATCTCTTGTAGTCCTCCTATTACCAAATTGCCTGTTTGAGGAACTCGCCCACTTTTCCGTTGTGTCATCGGTCCCTTCCTTCCTAACGTGCAAATATTCCTTCTCCAGCGGGGATTCTGACCTTTGTCATGTGCGTTTCCTGTCTTCTCTCGTGTGCAGCTGGGCTTTCAGCTCCGCCGTGCAGCTTGCTCCACCGCGTGTCCAGGAACCAGGGCACTCAGAGCAGAGCCGGGACTTGAGGCCAGGTCCTGGGGTGCTGCGTCTCCCTCACTGCCTGTGAGGTCCTGCTACCCCCATCCCCACCCTTGGTGTTCTGGAACCAGAGGATCTGCTTCCCCCCTCCAGGCTGAAGGCTGAAGATGCCACCGTTCCAGTCACTGCCCTGGGTGAGGGCTGCTGTGGTGCACGTGGGTCCTCCCAAAACACACGCGTGGCGACACCATCTGCAACATGGCGGTATGAAGAGGCAGGGCCTGCAGGGGGCATCGTAAGGGCCCCGGCCTCGTGGAAGAGCCCCGGGGAGCTTGCTCAGCCCTCCCAGCACAGGGAGCGCCATCCTTAAAGCACAGCCTGCCGCTGCCTTGGCCGTGACCGTCCCAGCCTCCAGCACCGTGGGCAACGCGTGTCTGCTGTTCCAGCAGCCTGGATGGACCAGGCCACTACTCAGGTGCCCCTGTCGCCCCGCTGACCCCTGCACTCCTGCACGACAGCATTTCTTGGGACCTGAGATACAGGCCATTGGTTCCCGGGCATCGGCTCCCTGCTTCCGCTCTTGGGTCAGGCTCTGGTTCTTGGTTCTTCCTCTGCCTCCTTCCCCTCCTTGCTGCTGGAGCAGCTGGGGCAGAGGCCCCATGCCCCACCCCTGCAGGAAATCCTCCCATCATCCCCGGCTTCTGCTGGGCCTGGCTGGCCGCAGAACCCCGACTATGGCTTGAACCCCCCAGCCTCGTGCCACACCAAACCATGCACCCCCAGTCCAGGCAGGCCAGGTCCCGTCATTCCGCTGAGTCTGCTCTTTCTTCCCCATATACACCTCCATTGTGTGTACCTGGCAAACTTCTATTCATCCTTCAACCTGATTTCCAATAACCCACCTGCACAGTTGGTCTATCTTTCCTCAGCATCTTTACACCTCAGCAACACAGAAAATAATCTCAGTATCTGTTGGGGGTGGGAGGTGGGTGAGGGGGAGAGAGACAGAGAACACTTGAGGGTGGGAGGAGCAAGCTTTGGATACAGAGAGCCTGACTCCTGGATAGGGGCACTTGCCCAGGGATCCCTGTGGCTCCTACATGGTCCTCTTTTCATGGACTTTGAACCCTTGGGGTCTCCAGGCTTCTCTGAAGGGGGAAGAAATGATTGATGTGCTGCCAGTCTTGGACGCTGTGTGACCCGGGGTGAGCAGCCCAGCCTCTCTGGGCCAGCTTGCCCACAGGCAGGGCAGCAGTCACAACGGCATGGCTTTTCTCATTGGGTCTTACGTGAGTCATGTCTGTCAGCTACAGGACAAGAGTGGATTTTGGAAATTCTGCAGCCCCCCTGTGAGATTCCAGTTCCTGAACACACAGAGCAGGGCCCCCCAAGGCCAGACTCCACCAGCCCTCAGTGGGAGCCACCTCCTTGATCCTCACCTGTCTGCCCGGGGAGCGGGGAGTGGGGAGCGGAGCGAGCATTCTGATGGAGACAAGAGGGGCTGGTGGTGGCTGGCGTGCAGCCTCCCCACCTCGCTCCTCTAATGCTCAGGTGTTGTCACATTCTGGGAGCAGCCGCAGGTCCCAGACGCCCCAGAGGCATCCACTGTCAGCCTGCATCCCTGGTTATCTAGCTGCTGAGTGGGAAGGGAGAAGGCGCCAGACAGCCATGTCCCACCTGCCAGAGCCAAACTTGACCCCACGGAGGCTCCTGCCAAGAAAGGCAGCCGCTCTATGT
Organism: Sylvilagus floridanus; assembly: GCA_949820135.1. Classification (NCBI taxonomy): domain Eukaryota; kingdom Metazoa; phylum Chordata; class Mammalia; order Lagomorpha; family Leporidae; genus Sylvilagus; species Sylvilagus floridanus. The sequence continues at coordinate 23,248,003 of OX463235.1, forward strand.
GAGGCCCTGGAGGGGCGGGCTGCCGATCTCCATGCAGGGAGCTGAGATCTGTCTGCTGATGACTGGTCCGTCCCTCCTCTCCCCCCACCCCCAGCCCCAAGGCCTGGGCCTGGGCTGACTCATCCCAGAAAGGAGGGGGCAGGAAACACAGCCCTCAGGCTGGGAAGAGACTCCTGGCTGGGCAGAGGTGAGAAGGTGCAGTCACGGCTCTGACCCAGCACTCGCGGACACTGAGGGACAGATGTGGTCCCTGCATATATAACTGCTTTGGGCTCTTTGGTTTAATCCTCGGGATGTCTGAAGAAGGGAGTCCCCTCCTGCCCATCTGCACTCTGCACACTCAGCTTGGAAACAGACTCTGCACTTGGACTTGACTTTGCAGCATGGCGCCCTCCCCCAGCTGCTGTCTTGGTTTAGGCTCCAGGTGATCCCGTGAAGAAGGCATGACAGAGGGATGTGGTAGTTGAGTGGAAGCTCTAGAGTGCTGGATTCAAAGAGATCCTGAGGTTATGGTTGGGCTCAGTATTGAAGGGTGCTGGGATTGATTAGTGATGTCTGCAGTGGGCACAGGCACCAGGTGGGATAATACAGGAGTAATAGAGTGGTCATCTCTGAACCAAAGTGGGGCCCCATCAAGGGCACAGGTTGAGTCTTATTCAGGAGTGTATCCCACAGTACCTGGCCTGGCCCTGATACAAGGTAGTTAGTCAGTGATTGTGCAAATGCTGAGACTCAGATATAAGAGGGGGGAGCTGCCTGGAGACACACGGTGAGCGAGTCCAGCTCTCCTGCCAAGCCCCAGGCTCTCCCCGCCTCCATGGGGAAGATCTACGTGTCCGTCTCTGGGCAGTGGCTCAAATCCTCTGTCCTCAACATAAACATGCCTATAAAATCCACAGCCGCAGGGGCTGGGCTGGGGAGGGGGGCACTGTTGGGGCTGGGGGTACTGGCATTGCACTTGGACCCTGCTCAGGGCTCAGGAGACACCAGAGGCCACAGAGAAGCTTCTCCAGACCTGGGCAAGTGTGGAGACGACAGTCGTGGGACACGCTGCTTGCACCTGGGGGACCCATCACCCACAAACACTGCAAGGCCAAGTTGTGGCCCAAACAATCCTTGATAGGAAAGGTCAAGCATCTTGAAGAGACTGCTTCCCAGCAGCCCAGGGGCGGAGCTGTCCCATCCCCCTGCATCTCCCCACGGAATTCCTTGTTCTTTCCCAAGTGCTCTCTGGGCCCCTGGGAGCTGGAAGGGAATCCCAGGGTGTGGGTGCTGAGAGGGGCCTTGGCGGCCAGGGGAAGGGCTCGCCCAGGCCCACAGGCAGGCGGGTGTGAGTGGAGCTAGGCTGACTGCCGCAGGGCCCCTGGCTTTCTCCACGGTGGTGACTGGGTGACAGTGCTGCAGGACAAACATCTCTCCAGGAAGGTGGGAACGCCTGGGAGCTGTTGAGAGAATGGGGTGGGGGCAGTGCCTGGAGAGAGGCTGGGTCGGGCCCTGCTCAACTCTGGCCTGCAGTTCCCAGGGTGACGCCTGGTGTCTGCCCCAGGCCCTGTCCATGCCACCCACAAGTGACTCCTCACTCATTCATTTATTTTTAAAATATTTTGGGTTTGTTTCCCATCCTTTGTGTTTACAGGGAAAACTACATAAACAATTCCAGAAAGAGGCCACCAGCTCCAACCAGCTGCTTGGGTTCAAGGTTGAAGTCAATATTTTTGGGAAATGGGTATTTCCTCCCGCCCTCCCCCTGCCCATCTGGCCGAGGGGAGGCCCCATTGTTTAGTGTAACGGGAGGGCAGGAAGAGTCGGGCAGGCCCCGAGCTGCGCCTCTTACACGCACGGAGCTCCTCTGCCTCCAGTCTCACCCACGACTCCCGTTTTGCCATGGGAAACTCTAGTGGCATCAGGCCACGGGCCAGCCACCGGACCCAGATCAAAGCTGTCTGCGTTCTTGCTACTTTGCTAAGGGACCCTTCGCATGGAGGAGGGCTGCCAGGGGTGCATGCGTGGGGTAGGGGGAGATGGGTGATGCAGGGTGAGGGAAGGCGGAGCAGGGTTGCTGCTGCTTTGTAAGGGAAAGTCTGCGGGTTGGAAACCGAGTCCCTGCCCATCCTGCTGGGGAGTCCTGTGAATTCAGACACACACACACACACACACCCTCGTAAGCATCTTCACTCACACAGGGGCCAACAAGGCAAGAGGTGCCCACCCAGGCTAACTCTCAGGACACATGATCCCCCTCAGGGACTTGAGTGGCAGCTGGCTCAAAGCCGCAGCCCCCAGACCCAGTCCGACTCTCTGGCCCTCCTGCGCGTCTGGCACAGAGCAGGGTTCAGGTGACCACGGCCAGCAAGGGTCTCGCCTGCCCTTTGCCTTGACTGCCCCTCCCAGGTCCTTCTCACACTGTCCCTGGCCACCTACAGTGAGGAAACGGAGGCCAGTGAGGCCAGGTGGCTGCCCGGAGGCCGACGCCCCTGGTGTGCCCTCCAGGGGATGGCTCAGTGCTCACGGTTCAGCCCTGGCGAGCTGCGCCCACTCGTGGGCTGGCTGAGGATTAGCAGAGCCTTCCTGCTGTAGGGGTGGGGCAGGGACCCCGAGCCGCTTTGCTGAGTGACAGCAAAGGGAAGAGTGATGGAGGCAGGAAGGAGAGAGAATGAACGATGAGTAACGGAGCCCGGTCTCCTGGGGCTGGCAGCTTATCCAGTTGCAAACAGCAGATCAAGGCAAAACTTTGCTCTCAGGGAGTTTGCATGTGCACAGAAAGTCTGATCGTTTTAACGTGTACATATATAAAGGGCAAGAGGGCCCTCGAGGGGCCAAGCTCCACAGCGTCTTTGCTGTCTCGTGGTCACATTTTGGGAAGACCTCCGGGGAATGGTCCCTGCCACCACCCTGTTGACCTTGGGGGAGGGGCAAGCTGTCTCCCAGTGGGCACCTGATGCAAGAGCAGACCCTCCCAACCCCCTAACTTGCAGCAGGATGATTGAGAGGAGGCGTGTTTAAACCAGGCAGCACGCTGGGCTTGCCGACAACACCGGGCAAACGAAGGCAGAGGCGGTGTGGACCTTCGTCGGGGTTTCCCAGTTCCTGGCTCTCATACCTCCTTCCTACCCAAGTCCCCACACGGACAGCACCCTCCGGCCCCACCCCACACAGGACACTTTGAGGCAGTGCGAGGACCTGCCGCTGGGCAGAAAGCCTGGACGAGGCGAGGATGCCAACCCGTGCGATCTCAGCAGGTGGGGGGATCCTTGCAGGGGCCACCCTGCCTGATCCCCCCTGCTCAGCCCTAGAGAGGGAGCCAGGGAGCAGGGACCCAGGGCGGGGGCCTGGTTCATCCCGCAGTTGGAACTGCAGGGCCCAGGATAGCAGCCGGCCCAGAACCTGGCGAGGTCAGAGCCCATCTCATGTCTCTGTCTTGTTGTACTCCGGACACTGAGAGAGGCCGAGTGGCTTGCCCCAAACCACACAGCCGGCAATGGAGTTGGCTCTAAACCCGGAAGCTGAGACGTCCATAGACCAGTGCCCAGGGGCCATGAGTCCTGGAGCCAGAAGAGGGGGCCAGGCCCTGCTGCAGCCCACCCCAGCAGCCCCTGCCATGACGACTCTAGGCGGCTGGATGTGCACCTGCGGGGAGCCCTGCGGCCTGGCTGGCCGCGTCAAAACCACTGGCTTCCAAGGAGCTGTGCGGCCGGCGGGCTGAGCCCTGAGGAAAGCCCTCCTGTGTTCTCGTTTCTCCCAAGCAGTCTGGCGCCACCTGCTCCGCTCCTCCAAGCCCTGAGCGGAAAACACTATGTTGCAGAGCGGTTCCGGGGCAGTCCAGAAGAGCTGGAAAACCTGCCTCCGTCAGAGCCTTGTGGAGTGGCCCAGATCAAAGAAATGGGGACCAGGCAGGAAGGCCGGAGCAGGCGAGTGGGGAGGGGCTGGATGGTGGAGGGGTGGTGGTTTGGGTTTCAGATGTGGGTGGGGCTGGTGATAGGAGAGGGCATGCAGGCCAGAGCAGCCCCAGAAGGGTGTGGGCTTGGGGCAGGCTGTGTGGTATGACGGGAGCAGGGTGGGTGTGCTGAGCATTGCCTGAGCTGCCTGAGTGGGCGATGGGAGGCTGGCCAGCTGGGGAGGGGGGACAGGGCCCCAGGAGGGCAGGCTTAGGTGGGACAGTGCAGGCGCCCGCTCCATCTCCTCTGGCAGCCGCTCCTCTGCAGGCCAGCGGCCGCAGCCCCAGCCCCCCCCCCCCCCCCCCGCTCCCGGCAGCCAGCCGCCTCTCTGCTGGCCGAGGCTCCAGGGCCACCGTGGCTCCTCAGGACCGTGGTCAGGGCCAGCCCAGAGTGACCTCTGGGTGCTTTCTGGAAACCCTCTCCTCTCACGTTGCACAGGCTCAGCTGTTTGGGGAGGACGAGGGGGAGGGGCAGGCCACAGCAGGAGGCTTTCCGCAGGGAGGGTGCACTCCTGACCCCCCCCCCAGAGGCCGACTGCTGCAGCAGCAGGGCATGGGGGTGGGGGTTGGGCGAGGCAGCAGCAGCAGGCACAGCCGGGAAGGCCTAGAAAGAGTCACTGGTCTCCACTCTTCAGAGTCGGGGCTGGGAAGAGTTTGTGGTGGATTCAGCAGTGCCGCAGAGGGGCTGAAGACAAACCCCTGAGAGTCCAGGGGCAGTTCGCAAAAGTGCTTCAGGCCCCGGGCTGCTGAGACCCGAGGCCCTGGCTGTGTGACCTCAGGAAAAGCCTATACCTTCTCTGAGCGCTGTTTTCCTCCTCTGTGACGGGGGGACGGGGTGCTAACACTGCCGCGAGGTGGGGGGGTGTGTGTGGCTAGTGTGCTGACACTGTCGTATGCAGATCCCACGTATTAACATGTGAGAGGTGCTAACAAGAGTGTGCATATGCAGCAGGGGTAGGCGACTCGGCTGTTGCTGCCGTGGCTCACTGTTAGCAGGACAGACCTGCCCACGGCTGCCTGTTACCCAGTGGCCACCTCTGCCTGCAGGAGTCCCGGGCACAGCAGGAGCGTGTCCTGCCCCAGCAGGTACTGAAAGCGTGGGGAGCGCAGACTTGACTTTGGACAGTCCAGCCGCAGAGCAGCTCACCGGGGCCTTAGTAACAGGCCTTCCCTTCCCCACGTCCACCCCAAATCAAGGTGCCGGCGGGGAGGGAGAAGGGAAGAGAAAGGTGCTTAGAGAGGGGCTCCTCCTGCTCTGGGGGAGGGGCGGTCCCCAGGCTCCCCAGGGGACGGGGTGGGGGCTGCAGGCCACTGGCAGATGAGGAGCAATCCGGTGGCCTCACCACAGGCCATCTCCCATGCAGAGGCCTGGGCACCAGCTGTCCTGTCAGGAGCGGCCTCCAGGGAAGGGGCTGGACGCCAGAGAGGAAGCCCAGGGCATGCCAGCCTGCCCGGGTCCAGGTCAGGGGCTGAGGCCAGCCCTCGGGGCACAGCTGCTCCCCTGGCCGTCCCCCAGGAGCTGTCAAGTGCACAGTTCCTCCGGCTGGGGCCGTTACTCACCCTGGAGTTCTGCTCTGCTTCCAGCCACCTCTGCTCCCAGTCTCAGCCTCTCCCATGTCCCCAGCTTGGTCTCAGACAAAGGAAAGATCGTGGTCCTAAGCAGCTGAGCTCCAGGAGGAGCTGGGCAGGGAGGGGCGGCAGGCAGTGTCATTCCTTCCCTGAAACCAACTGCAGAACCCCGGACGAGGGAACCCCTCTCTCTCCGCCTTTGTGGCCTCGGCTCTGGGCTGATGGATGGGCTTCCCTCCTTGGGAGCAGTGGGCTGGGAGAAGGTATGAGTAGCCTCCAAGACAGTGCAATCAGCACTTGAGAATGAGCTGGCTACTGGAGTCACAGAACCAGCTTCTGTCTGCGCGGTTACCACAAACCCGGCCGCCTCTGTGGCCCCAGGGACGCCCAACTCGGCGACTTTGCAGGGGCTTCTTCTTGGGTCCCGGGTATCAAGAAGTCTGACTGAACTGTCAAAATCAGAGGCAGGAGCGAGCACGCAGACCCGTGCGAGTGCCCGCGTGCCCCTGCATGAGTGTGCATGTGGCTGCGTGCCTGCCCTCACGTGTTTGTGTATGCACGCATGCATACGCCACATGCATTCACGCACTGGTGAGTACGTGCCTCTGTGTGTTTGGTCTCAAGGGCGGACCAGCGAGCTTAGGGGGTGTGTGTCTCTCCCACGCACCAGCCTTAGCCGAAGAACTGCTTTTCTCCTTCCCCCCCAGAGGGGAAGAAGAGAAAAGCAGAAGATGGAACTTGCCTGCAGTGTTCCCAGAGAGGGTCTGTGGCCTCTCCAAGGTCGCCCAGTGGGTTAGAACTCACCTCAGCCTTGCAAGGCAAAGGCCCAGAGGCCCTGGTGGGAAGTGCCGTTCACAGGCTGCATTGCAGGGGCTGTCCTCCCTCCCTGTCTCTTGAAGGCCCCAGGAAGAGAAGCAGAGGCCAGCGGGACGGGGCAGCTCTGCATCCTCAGCCATGGGCCCAGCCTGCAACCCTAGCCCTAACCCTAGCCCGACTTTGTGGGTCGGGAGCATTCTGAGCTGCGTGGGTCCCACCGGTCTGACTGGGGCCCTGGTCACTTGAGAGGACAGCTGGTACCCCTGGAAGCCAGGCCACGGTCCCCAGGGCAGAGTGTCTGGGGGATCCTGGCCCCTTCCTTCCAGAACACAGGTGAGCCCTGCTGCCCAGCCTCCTCGGGGGCTCCTGCCCTGACCCTGCTGCCTGCGACTGGTCCAGGGTCCAGGATGGCAGCCAGAGAGGTGGTGCACACGCTGGCCGCCATCTTTGGCTGAACAACTGAAGCCGGGCTGCCCCTTCTGAGATGAAGGTCAAGGATTCCAACTGGGGGGTGGTTTCCCCTCCTCCCAGACTGCCAGGCAGACAAAACAATGGGAATGTCAGGCAGCCCCCAGGTCCCGGCTCCAGCCTCTTTCAGTGCCTTGTCAACACCGGGGGGAGGCTGAGCAGGGACTGCGCTAGCCATGTGGACGGGATCACAGCAGGTCTGTGCAGAGGCAGGGAAACCGCGGGCACCTGCGTCAGCGGGGAGCGCTCAGCACTGGCAACGCGGCCCTTCCTGCTCACTGGAAGCTGGAGAGGGGCAGGACGGGCTCCCGTGACCCGGCCCATGACCCTCAGCTGGGAGCCCTTTCTGAGCTTGTCCCCTCCCCTGAGAGACAGGGGCCACAGAGCAGAGTGGCATCCCAGGTGCGAGGGGAGATACCTTCTCCCTGCCCCGTGCCTGCCTCAGGCTCCGTCTCCGGCAATGGTGCCTTTTCTCGACAGAGTCCTAGGGGCGACGCTGCGTGTCCTGCAAGTGACTCGTGGCAGGCCCCAGGGAACCCCGCCCGTCTGCCAGCATCCCGGCCACACTGTCTTGGGTTAATTCCTCCTGCGGCCAAGCCCCTGCCCAGCCCCAGGCCTTCATCCCTGCTCCTGCCAGGAACTCTCCACTTGCATCGCAGACGAGGCAGGACAGCCTGTAGGAGCAAAGATCCCCCAGCTGCCTGTCCTGGCCCGGCCACACTGCCGCCCCTTCCCCAGGTGGCCTCTTAGGAGGGGACACCTAGCTGGCGCCGTGGCTCAACAGGCTAATCCTCCGCCTGCGGCGCTGGCATCCCAGGTTCTAGTCCCGGTTGGGGCGCCAGATTCTGTCCGGGTTGCCCCTCTTCCAGGCCAGCTCTCTGCTGTGGCCCAGGAGTGCAGTGGAGGATGGCCCAAGTACTTGGGCCCTGCACCCCATGGGAGACCAGGAAAAGCACCTAGCACCTGGCTCCTGCCATCGGATGAGCGCGTTGCGCCGGCCGCAGCACGCCGGCCGCGGCAGCCATTGGAGGGTGAACCAACGGCAAAGGAAGACCTTTCTCTCTGTCTCTCTCTCTCACTGTCCACTCTGCCTGTCAAAAAAAATAATAAAAAAAAAAGGAGGGGACACCTAAGACTCCAGGGAGAAGGAAGGCAGGGTGAGCTGGCAGCATCTTCCCTGGGCTCTTGGACCTTGGTGCCCTCGGTGCGGGCAGGGCAGGGCAGTGGGCAGGAGCACAGAGCGTGGCAAAGCCACATCGCAGCTCCAGCGTGGAGCCGCTTGGCCGGCCTAGCAGGCCTGAGGACTTCCGCTGGGTCTGAGGCAGCCATGGCCAGGCCTAAGCGGAGCCCTGCGTGGGAGTTCCCCCTAGCTCTGAGAGTGCAGGCCCAGAGAACTCCCACCACCACCACTGCCACCACTGGCTCTTGGGGCCCCTGACTCCGCCTGCAAGGCCCCGGGCTGGAGGAGAGCTGGCCCCGGGCTGAGACATGGAGCCCAGCTCCTTTTCCTCCCTGTGTAAACAGATGACTTAAAGGCTTAGGGACAGAAAAATAAATAGTCCTGCTGGCCACAGCCAGCCTCTGTGGCAAGAGCTTGTTTTTCCTTTGGGAAGCGGCGTCTGTTCTCCGAAGCCCTGGGAGAACTGGCCTCCGCACCCACTGCCCACTGGCCTGGGCAGAGGGGCTGGCCCTGCTTCCGACCGAATCCCCCTGCCCAGTACCAGACACGGCAAAACGAGTGCCTCCCAGGGGCCCACTGTCCCCTTTGCAGAATTCCTCCATTTGTGAACGATGCTGAAGCAGGAAGGGTACGCTGGGATCGGTCCCCCCAGAAACCCTTGGGCTTCTCATGGCACAGGACGCGACTAGACAGTGCCACCTGCACAGTTGCCGTGTGCACCAACGCTGCCACTGGCATGCTACGTGAGCCTGGGCCATCTACACCATCTCCCTGCGCCTTGGCCACCAGGTCAGGGTAGAGACGTCCCGGGCCATGCTCCACCCCCAGCTTTGTGCCAGCTCTACCCTGCATCACGGAACAGAACCATGTGTCTCCCCCGCAACACGAGCGCCCTCCCTCCAGATGTCTGCTCTCTGCCGACACCCAGCATGGAGACGTTTGCGCACATCTGCATGGCGCAGCCTGGCTCGCTCTGCAAAGCCCAGATGTTTGGGCAGCGTGTGGACTCCCCTTTCCGGCCTCCCAGGAGTGGGGTGGGGGGCGCGGCGTGCTGTGTGGAACATCTGTGGTTGCAGGGAGCCCAGCCCTGGCCCTCGCTAAGGCGGGCCTGACCAGGGGCCCTCCACATGCGAGAGGGGGGTGGAGACAGTCACCTTGGCTTCTGGCACCCCAGGGCCTGCAGAATGTGACAGCCAGCTGGCCCCCTTGCCAGGAGGCAGGCAGGGGTGGAGAGACACTCGGGGCTGGTGGGGGGCTCGTGGTAAAGGGGGCACGGGGACCTCTGCAGAGCTGGAGCCTGGGGGCAGGAGTGAGACCTGGTTCTGGCACTGGCTCAGCCGTGCGATTGCTGTGTGCCTCCCTCCTTTGGCCTGGCTTCCCACATCTGCGCAGTGTGGGGCCTGGGCATCCAGCCCCCGTGCCCATGGAAAGCCTGGCAGATGCCAGCCTTCCCTCCCTGGTCAGCACCACCACTGATTCTGGTTCGCCAGGTGTGAACTGGGTGTGCTGCGCCGGGGACTCTGACCCAAGGCCCAGGTGTGCCTCCAGGTATGGGAACCTGCTGACCTGCGGGGGCCTCCATGTGCTCATAGTCGCTCCGGGAGGCTGGAGTCAGCCTGCTCTGGCCTCCAAACAAGCGCAGGCGGGCAGAGATGTCTGCAGAACACCGGGATCCCGGGTGGTGCCAGCAGCATGAGGATGGGCAGGAAGACGTGTGTGTGCCCCAGGGGGTCTGGGTGTGCTCCTCTGTGTGGTGGGGACTGTGTGCCTGGGTGCACATGTCATCCCTGCCTTGTGTGAACATGTGTGTCATCAATGCCATGTGTATGCTTGTGTGCGTGAGCGTGTGTGTCATCAACACCGTGTGCTTGCTCCCCAGGCTGGGTTCTTGCCACCCCACTGCTCCCTGACGCCATCTCTGGTGCAGCGGAGCAGGGAACAGTGCCTCACTGGCCCAGGGAGGCCCTCCTGCCCTGCCCTGCTCCCCTGCCACCTGTATCCACTGCAGAGTTTGCAGGGCTGGGCCCGGGTTGGGAACACAACAGGGAGTGTCTGAGGAGGGAACTGGGCTGGGCCAGGCTGGGCCACAACACTTCCGGAACTTCTGGGATGGCCATAAGCCTGAGCAGACCTCCCAGGACCCTCAATTCTGTCCATTTCCATCCAGCTCACTCTCTGGGCCTAAAACGTCCCATGGACTGGGAGTAGAGGGGGTGGCCCAGAAGGTCCCCCCTACCCAGGACCCAGGCTGCCATCACTCCTCTGCCTTCCTCCCTGCACCCCAGGCTGCTGGGCCTGCTTGGAGGCCGGGCTCCTCTGGGCCGTGGCCCACCAGCAGAAGGGCTGCCAGGGAAGAGCAGGCAGAGCAAGGTACAGTCGGGGGCGGCTCCGGCCATACACGGGGGAGGCTGGGCAGTTGGCAGCTCGGCGGTCTTCCCAGGCCTTATCCTAGGCTGACCCTATTTCTCTTTCTTTTCCCCAAAATGAGTATCTCATCCAGCTCACATACACATGCCAGGATCTCCTGCCTTTAAGACAGTCAACCCCGGCCGCCTCCTGCAGAGGTGTCACAAGGCCGAGCAGTCTCCCAGGCGCGTCCACAAGATGACCGACCCGATCTTCACGAGGTCTCTGTTCTTCCTGTTTTGCAGGAACCAACCGAAGCCAGCAAGACAGAACCCCAGCCCAAGGTCACACCGCAAGTCCCGGCTGCCCCACTTTTGATCCAGCTCCCTGCTAACGCTCTTGGGAGAGCAGCACAAGGGGCCCAAGTCCTTGGGCCCCTGCCCCCTCGTGGGAGACCCAGAAGAAGCTCCTGGCTCCTGGCTTTGGGCTACTGAGCACGAAGGGGCTGCCAGGCCCCGTGCCGAGTGCTTTTCACGCACTAGCCGACTCCATGAAGGTCCTGCTTCTTTAAGGGCCAGGGCAGGACGCGATGTGCAGCTCGGGCAGGAAGCCCGGGGGTGGCAGGAGTCGGCCAGCTTTCTCTCCATAGGGCAGAGAGTAAACATTTTAGACTTCTCTTTGGCAACTACTCAGCTCTGCATTGCAGCCAGCAAAAGACAATATGTAAACGAACACATGTGGCTGCCTTCCAATAACACACTATTCATGAATGTTGGAATGTGAGCTTCATATAATTTTCACATGATACAAAATAGTCTTTTTCCCTCCCCAACATTGAAAAATGTAAAAAGCATTGTTGGCTTGCAGGCCATACAAAAGCAGGAGACGGCTGGGTTTGGCCCTTGGGCTGGATTTTGCCAACCCCTGTGTAGGTACAGCCCTGTGTGCTTTGTGACCACACGGATTCTTGCAACGCTTCAGCCAGGACCTCGCTTCCACCCCAGAGGACCAATGCTAGGGTCTGGTGAGAGCTGGACGTGGTTAGTCCTGATCCTGAGCTGGGATCCAGCGCTAAGTCGGGAACGCTATGGAGGGATGGGGACGTGGGTGCCACCATTTCCTGTCTGATCTTGGGTGCAAGAGGGAGAGCTGCAGTTTGCTTGCTTAAGCCAAGAAGCTGTGTTGGCTCCCGTCACTGAGGAGCGTGGGGACAGACAGTCGCTTCAGGTAGTAAGACCCAGGTGCTCCAACGACACTGGTTATTCTCTTTCCACCTCTTGGCCCTAGGTTTCCACACTGGCTTCATACTCTCCTTCAGTCTTCCTAAGGGGTGAGCAAAGTGCCCACAGCCGCTGAAGGCTCACTCTATCTCAGCAAGTCCAATGAGGGGCCGGTGCCGTGGTGCAATAGGTTAAGCCTCCACCTCTAGCCCCGGCATCCCATTATGGGACCAGTTCTAGTCCTGGCTGCTCCTCTTCCGATCCAGCTCTCTGTTATGGCCTGGAAAAGCAGAAGATGGTCCAGGTCCTTGGGCCCCTGCACCCACGTGGGAGACCCAGAAGAAGCTACTAGCTCCTGGCTTTGGATTGGCACAGCTCTTTGGGGAGTGAACCAGCAGATGGAAGTCAGTCTCTCTCTCTCTCTCTCTCTCTCTCTCTCTCTCTGTATCTCTGGCTTTCAAATAAAATACATAAGTCTTAAAAAATATTGTTCCTGGATGGAAACTTTTAAAAAAAAAATGGTTGAAAGCAAAAGTCCACTTCTGCAAACACTTAAATTTCCAAAAGATGCTCGTAGCCTGTGTGACTGGCCAGGTCTGGGGCATGGAACGCCTACTGAACCACTCAGCACATTCGGGGAACGGCTGCCTGATTAGCCCCTGGAGCCACGGCCAGGCTCAGGCCCTGTAGGGGCAGCGCGCACTGAGTGGAGGACGCCTCCTGGCAGGAAAGTGGGAAGCAGTCGAGGGGAGGAGGGTGGGAGGAGCCGTCGCCTGCCACAGAACCCGGATGAACATCCTCTTCTGCACCAGGGGACAGTGACACGGCCGCACATGGGTGACCAGAGCACCGGGCCCACAGTAGGCGCTCTGCGGCATCTGGGAGGCTCCTCTGGCTGTAGACACGCAGCCTCTGGTTAGAAGAGAGCCCCCCAGGCTGTGAAAAATGAGGCAGCGTCTGGGGCAACACCGGCTGACCCGGTGATCCCACCTCAGGTGTAGACACAAGCCTGGCCCAACCCCAGCTGTTGCAGCCACTTAGGAAATGAACCAGTCAATGGACGATCTCTCTCTCTCTCCCTCTCTCTCTTCCTCCCCCTCCCCTTTCTCTTTCTCTTCCTCTCCCTTTCAAATAAATGAGTAAACACAACTTTTTTAAAAGGAAGGTGATCTTGACACATGCTACAATGTGGTTGAACCTGGAGGACATGGTGTGAGTGAAATCAGCCAATCGGAAAGAAACTCTGGAATGCCACTCAGACGGGGGACCTGGAGTAGTCAAATTAGTAGAGACAGTGGGAGTTGCCAGGGCTGGGGAGGAGGTGGGGGTTTCTGGTTTAAGGGGCACAGAGGCTCAGCTCTGTGAGATGCAACAGTTCTGGATGTGGATGGCGGTGATGCACAAGGCTACGAATCGATTCTGGGCCACAGAACCGTATACCCAAATGTGCTACATTGTATTATGGGTGTTTTACCACAATATTTTTTTAATCTAAAAGAAGAAGGGGCCGGCTCTGTGGTGCCAATATCCCATACGGGTACCAGTTCGAGTCCTGGCTGCTTCTCTTCCAATCCAGCTCTCTGCTCTGGCCTGGGAAAGCAGTAGATGGCCCAAGTACTTGCACCCCTGAACCCAGGTGGGGGACCCAGAAGAGGCTCCTGGCTTCTGGCTTTGGATCAGTGCAGCTGCAGCCATTGAGGCCAATTGGGGAGTGAGCCAGCGGATGGAAGACCTTTCTCTGTCTTTTCCTTTCACTGTCTGTACTACCTCTCAAATAAATAAATAAAATCTTTAAAAAGAAGAGGAGAAGAAGAAAGGCCACACAGGGCAATGCTCACCTCCAAGAGGCTCAGCTCACAAGGGCACTCCTTGCAGAAGCCTCGGGAAGTGGGCAGGTGAGGGCACCTCCCTGCCCTTCCCCTCACACTTGCTTCCTGCTGGGGCGGGTGGTACTCCACATAAAGTGTAGCCACAGGCTCCGTGGGAGAATGCGGGCTGGGGCATTTCCATTGAAAACTATCACAGCATCTCACAGAGCCCAGTGTTCAGAGCATCTGCTGTACGAACAGATAGACAGACAGATGGACAGATGGGTGGATGGGAGGGTCTGTAGGTGGGCGGGTGGGTGAATGGATGGAAGGCTTTGCTGACAGAATGCAGTAAGGAACTCTCTCCGCTGTAGATGCAAGTGTGGACACCCACAGGTTCCAGCTAAAGACGTCAGTTTGCACAGCCTGGGAGGCAGCACCTGCTGTGCCGCACACACGGAGCCTCCTGCTCACGCAGGCCCCGGGCGCCGAGTGCAGCTCTGCCTCCTGCAGACCAGGCCTCTTGGGAAAGAACTGAGCAGGCATTGGCAGAGCTGGAGAAGAGGAGGCTGACAAACACAGAAATCTGGCCAGCGGGCAGAACACCCTCAGGAAGGCGAGCGCTGCGGGAATGCCGGCCCGGCACCGTGCACACAGCCTCCTCAGCTCCCCGCAGCCCCTGCAAGGGGCACACTGTGACTGCTTGTTCCTTGTTACCAACGAGACACAGAGGGGCCGAGCCCTTTCCCCACAGTCACACAGCCACCCCTCCCAGGCCCTCTGCTCTGACCCCTGCTCTTGCTGGGAGTGGAGGAAATTCTGTTCTTCCCCCAGACAGACCTGGCCATCCGGGCCTTCCCACCACCGCACCGGGCAACCTCCTGTCCTTTGGGCCAGTCGCAGGTCCATGGGACCTGTGGTTTAACCGGGTGGCGGCCTCCGGGCTCCCCCTGCAGACGAAGGCCCTGAGGACTTTCTCCTCTTGTGCCGTGGTGTTGGGAAAGGCAGCGTGGAGAAGGAGCGAGCGTGACAACGAGAGGCCAGCAGGGCCTGGCTCCACCCCTTCTGCCCCAGGTGGGCTGGGCCACACCACTCCCTTCAGGGAGCCTCCTCCTGCATCCCGCCAGGGTCCCAGTCCCCGTCTCTGTGGCACCTGTTCCTCTCGAACGGGGTGGTGCCTGTTTACATCTCTGTTTCTACTGTCTCCTCCCAGCACCAGGCAGCCTCCGTGAGAGCAAGGACCGGGATTTGAGCCGTCTCCAGCTCACCACAGCACCCCACGTGCTGTGCGTGTCCAGTAAGCACTCAGGAAAGGGGTGGCAGGGAACGCCAGCATCAGCAAGGGCTTGTGGTCTCAGGCTAAGAAACCCACCATGGAACAGCCTTGCCGACGTACGGAGGGACAAAGACGGGGCACGGTCAGGTCCGTGTGCTGTACTTCTTTCTGCCTACTTTGCATAAATTCAGGAGATGGGGCCCTAGGGACTGCCTTCCACTCAGAGACCAGATGCTCACTCGATTGTGCAGTTGAAGAGGTTGTGCACTGCACAACTGCAGAAGGTGCCATGAGCACTGGATTCTCGAAGAACGGAGCTGCCTGGAGCTGTGCAGTGGACAGCCTGTGTGCCTGAGGGGCCAGGGACAGCAGCCGTGTGCGAGAGAGGAACGCGACAGGAAAGCGAAGAGAGAGAAATTAGTGTGCAGAAGGAAGGCTAGAACAGACCAAAGCAACCATTACTTTAACTGCTCTCCCTCTCCTTATTCCATCTGTGACAGACAGACAACAGGAGTTACCACTAACCGCGCCGAGGCGGGAAGTCCGTGGG
Source organism: Sylvilagus floridanus (assembly GCA_949820135.1). Classification (NCBI taxonomy): domain Eukaryota; kingdom Metazoa; phylum Chordata; class Mammalia; order Lagomorpha; family Leporidae; genus Sylvilagus; species Sylvilagus floridanus. The sequence continues at coordinate 23,263,170 of OX463235.1, forward strand.
TTCACAACAGCACAGCGGCACCTCCGCAGCTCTTTCCTCTGGGAAAGCTGGAGCCGCGTCCCGGGACACAGTGGCCTCCTGGTCCCCTCCCCCGTGCCCGGCCGCCCGACCACCCCGAGGACCTCCTGTTTGTGGACTTGCACAGCACGTGGCTTTTGGGGCCTGGTTATCTCCTTCAGCAAAACATCCCCATGGCGGCTGCCCGTGAGGGCTGCCGGGGACTGCCCTTCCTTCTGCGGGCTGGCTAATACCCCACGGTCTGCCTTCTCCCTCTGCCTTCACCCATAAGGCACAGGAGGCCCCGAGAAGCGACTCTACAAAGCCCACCACGCCAAAATGGCGGCTCTGTGTATTCCATGCACTCGTAGAGGGTAGGGGAGACTCTCCCTCCATGAGGGGAAGCAGGGACCGATCAGAGGGTCTACAGCTCTCAGGGGCAGCAGCTGGGCCCCCAATGGAACAAGCCCCAAAGACCACAGGCGCTGGCATGGCCGAGGAGCTGCCCAGCCGTGGACGGGGCTGGTGAGTCCGCGGGCGCGGAGGGCTCCTCCTCGTGCAGGACCCCGCTCGTGCTGTGGGCTGGGCAGGCGGGACTGGGAGGGCGGAGGAAGAGGACTGTGTGCGCTCCTCGTGGGAAGGTGGCGGGCCGGTGCACACACTCACACACACTCCGCGTCTCCGCTGACAGGAAGAGGAAATGCCTTGCATTTCCCAGCCCCTTGTCCGCAGGCCAAGCCTAAATAGCAGTCCTAAAAATACAGCCTGGACGCCACGCAGCGCTACCAGCTCCCTGCCTCCCGGCTCAGGCCCCCCTGCTGCTCCCCTCGGGTTTATTTTTGAATGGGGAGGCTGCCTGCTGGTAACCTGAGCTGGGCAGAGCTGCAGCCCTTCCCTTTCATGTCTCCTTCCATTCAGGTTTCTGCAGCGGAGAGAGAAGGGAGGGAGGGAAGCAGGCTGCCTCAGTCCAGGAGGAGCACAGAGGGGACTGGTGCAGGCCCTGTGGGTCGTGAGCCTGTGCCGGGCGCGGCACCGCGGCAGGCTGGGGAACTGGGGTCCCAAAGCCGCCCTGCCCTCCACACACACTAGCCGTCCCCTGAGCCTTAGACCAAACCCAGAGGGCACAGGGCAAGGCCCAGGGCACATTCAGGGTTCTCAGCGGGTTCTGTACGATTCCCCTGCTTTGAGGTTGTGCAGCACACATTTAGCAAGGCTGAGGGAAAGACTGAAAACCTCCCCACTGTCTACCAGCAGGAAGGAGGAACCCCCGTGTGATGCTCTGTGCACCTGTGACCCCTCCCCAGACCAGGATGTCAGCTCTGTGGATCCAGGGGTCAGTCCCAGAAAACGGACACAGACCGGCTTTCAAGCTCTGCCCTCTCCGATTGCCCACTTTCAGGGGTTTAGAGGAAGCCAGTCTCACCCTCTGGATTCCCCTGGGAGAAATGACTCCAACGTCCCAGCAGAGGGCGCCCTGTGACTTCTCAGCACAGTGGCCTAGTTCCTGGGTGCCAGGGCTGGAGTCCTTGGCAGGCACGAACCCAGCTGGGCTGAGGGGCAGAGGAAGGAGCTCCTGCAGAGCTGCTCCTTGGGCCCCCTCCTAGTCCTGCCTGGGCCAGGGTCTGTCCGAGCCTGCAGTGGGTGGTGTCGGTAGGTTCTCAGATGCCTTGGGACTGCGGCGGTTGGGCAGCTGCCCTCCTCCAGAGCTCTCAAAGGCCCCACACGGTACAGGGCTCCCCTGTACAAAGCTCAGCAGCACTCCGACCACCCCAGCCTGCCCTTTGCTAAGGCCTCTGCTCTCTGCCTTCTGAGAGTTTTTTTCTTTTTTTTTGACAGGCAGTGAACAGTGAGAGAGAGAGAAACAGGTCCTCCTTTTCCGTTTGTTCACCCCCCAATGGCCGCTGCGGCCGGCGCACCGCGCTGATTCGAAGCCGGGAGCCAGGTGAATCCTCCTGGTCTCCCATGGGGTGCAGGCCCAAGCACTTGGGCCATCCTCCACTGCACTCCTGGGCCACAGCAGAGGGCTGGCCTGGAAGAGGGGCAACCGGGACAGAATCCGGCGCCCCGACCGGGACTAGAATCCGGGGTGCCAGCACCGCAGGCAGAGGATTAGCCTAGTGAGCCGTGGCGCCGGCCAATCTGAGCGCTTCTAACCTGAGCAACCCTGACCACGTAAAACCGCACAGGTGCCAGGCTCTCGGCCCTGCCACTCACGAGAATCACCTGCAGAGCTTCATAAACAAGCAGGGCTCGGCCCCGCCCCCAACGATGGAGTCTGGGAGTGGGTCCAGGCCACAGCATTTCGTTCCAAGCTCCCAGGTCTGAGAACCAAGGGGCTGTCTCAGACTCCGCTGTGGCCGGGACAGGACACTGGTGGACAACAGGATTGAGTGAAAGAATGCCCCCTCCCTTGCCTTTCCAAGTCCCCAGTCCCTGCCAGCTGGGAGCTGGTGTGGGGCATCACGGCTAAGAGCAATCTGAGCCTCGTGTTTACCACCTGTGTGGCACGGGTGGGGCACACTACCTCAGCCTCTGTGCCTCCACTTCTCGCCCGTAAATCGGCGAATAGGCTCAGAGCGGTAAATGAATTAATATGCCTCAGTCGCTCAGCATAGGGTCTGAAATCTCAGAAGATCATAGTCGCAATTATGACTAACCCTTAACTCCCAGCTACCCCAGCCCAGGCCCCAGGATCAGGAGCCCCCGTCACCCCCACCCTAGTAGGGACCTCAGGGCAGGCAGCAGAGCGGGGAAAGGCGACTAGGAGGGCTCCTCCTCCCTGCATAGCCTGCCCCAAACCCGCTCCGGGACACAGCTGTTTTCCTTGCCTGTGGTGCTAAAACCCTCTCGCCTCACAGCACCTGGGGCAGGGTCTCTGCTTCTGCAGCCCCTACCCACTCTAGAGAAGGTCTAACTGCGCAGGTCTACCCCACCGTCCCTCCTCCTTCCCCCCTCCATGGGTCAGAGGTCAGCCTCCCCCGAAGTGTGTTCAAGACACACTCCGGTGAGCTACTCCCTGGCAAATGCTCTTCCTCACACCTCTGCCCCCACCCCCCCAGGTCCCAGAAGTCATGGTCACTATGGAGGCCCCAACAAGGCCTCCAGCAAAGAAGCTGGTCGTCCTGTTGCACTGGCTTCCTAGGGTTCCCCTCACAAGTTGCCACCCACAACGGCAGAAATTCTTGCGTAGTTCTGGGTTCTGGAGGCTAGAGGAGCTGCCTTCGAAGGCCCGGGGGAGACCCTGTCTCATCTCATGTGGTTCCGGTGGCTCCAGGCATGCCAGGGCCTGGGGCTGAAGGACGCGTCTCTGCCCTTGACCGGCTCTGTGCAACCCCCTCTGCCTTCTCCTCTCCCAGCCCGAGTCCAGCAGAAGCTCCCCTTTCGGCCCTCACTCCTGTCTCTAGGGCTCTTTCCCAAGCCAGGCCACCCTCACAGCTGCCGGGGCAGAACTGGACCCAGCCTTGGGGCCAGCACTCAACTCAGGACGTGCAGACTTGTCCTGCGAGGCCCGCACGGCCGGGGTGGTGGGATAGCAGCGCTCTTTGACGAGGAGCACTAGAGAGCAGCTTCGGTGGACAAGTCTGTTAGCACACAATCTCATGCTTTTAAAGGGCAGGCAGGGGGCGTGGCTAATCAGGGCCACACTGATTCTATAGGGTAAAGCCGATATTGGCGCCGCTATGGTTCTCCAATCAGCTTGAAGGCCACGTAGGCTCCCAGGTGGCCCTGATGGGCCTGGGCCACGCCCGGGGGCTGTTTACCTGATTGGCAATCACAGGGCCCTTCAACGGGGAGTGGGGGGTGGGGGGACGTGGCTGGGGCTTCTGCCTCCTGGTAGCATTCAGGTCATAGGGCCGTTTCCCAGGAGGCATGGTGCCCCGAGCCCTCTCAGCCTCCTGCATGGGCTAGGCAGGCATTCTCCCAGCCAGGCACAGGGTCACCCACAAGGACGCCTCTGCTCAGCCAAGAATCTCCCCAACGCCGATCCTGCCTTTCTCGTGAACTTGTGTTCATTCGTGAAGCACGGTTTGAGACGCACTTGTCACACACCTGGGGGCCCTGCAGGCTCCGATCCGGGCACCCCGGGCACCCCCCACACCCGTTTTACAGAGCACAGCCCTGGAGTCTGGGGGTCTCCCTGGCAGCGACGGGGGCAGGAGCGGGGTGGGTCAGGTCACCTAGCCCACTACCCCTCCTGCGTGCTCCTTCCCAGGTCACCTCCCTTCTGGGCCACAGACGACAGCCGCCTCTGGCCTGTGTGACCCTGTGGTCCTGGGGTGGCCTCACAATGGTCCTCTCCACGGAGAACGCCAGCCAGGGCCATCCACGCACCCGGACAGCTGCCACCCGCCTCCCGGGACCGGGCAGGAGAGTGAGGCTCCCCGGCTGGAGATTGATGTGGCCACGGCCAAAGCAACCGCACGTTGGAGCAGCCGGCCGGGGAGAAAGGCAGGGACATAAATAATGTGGGAAATAAAGGACAAAAGCTGGTGCAGAGGAATAAATCCCGGGACCCCGACAGGCTCAGTGTGGGAGTCAGGGCGGCTGGGGGCAGGGAGGCAGCGTGGGGGCTGCAGCCGCCCCTCGGGCCTCTTGGTCACACTCACCCCCACCCACAGAGGCAGTGGAGGAGGGGGAGGGGCAAGAGCCCAGCCAAGGGCCCTGGTCGCACAGCTGAGGAAGTGGCCTCCTCTGCCTCAGTTTCCTCCCTGGCAAAATGAGGTGAGGTCCTGGGCGGGCGTCTCCTGAGAGGGGGCTGAGCGGGACTGGGAGCTTGCTCGCCACACAGGCTCCTGGGCCCCACCACGGGCCGCCTGGATCAGGATTTCTGAGGGTGTGTCCGGGATCAGCCCCGCTAACAAGCCCCCCCGGGGTGGGAGACCCCCTGGGCCACACGGTCTCTGAGTCAGCTTCATCATGTAGATCAGATGGATGGGCTGGTGAATGGATTAATGGATGGAGAGACTGTTCAGTGGATGGATGGGTGGGTGGACGTGGACGTGAGTGGATGGATGGTTCAATGGGCGGGTGAATGGATGGATGGATAATATATGCTTGCCACCATTTGTTAACGGTTTCCTATGTGCTAAGCTGAATTATTTGCTTATCCAATTCAAGTTTTTACTTTGTAGAAGGACAATGTGTCCTAAAGAGAGTGCATGACCCACCTGGGGTGAGTGCAGGACCAGGACTCGGCCCAGGCCTGTGAGACCACAGCCAGTGGCCCCAACCAGCGCAGAGCACTGTCCTCATGATGGGGCAGTGGGGGCGGGGGGAGTCCTCCAATCAGTGGGTGTGACAAGTTCGTTTCTTTATGGCCCTGTCATCTCTAAAAGTACAAAGAGTCTTCAAAAGGGTCATGGGAAAGATGCATTATGAATCAACTGTGCATGAGTTTCCAACGTGGGGCACCAAAACAAGCTTAGCTCTTAACTCCGTTTCTCCTAGAGCTTTCTGAGTCCCCTCATGGACTCTGACCCCACAAGTCCTCCCCTCCACGGGCCTGTCTTCCGATTGCACCCGGGGGTCCCAGCGAGCGGGCACCGCAGACACAGCCCTGCCTCTCTCCTGCACACCTGGGAGGAGGGCGAGAAGACGTGAGCGCCTGTTCCCTGGTGCTCAGGAGCGCCCTCTGTCCTCATTCCAGGAACTGCTTCCCTCATCCCAGGAACCGACCCCTTCAGCCCCACCTTCTGTTCTGGGCCCTGCCCGCCTTCCGAACACCCAGGGAAGGCGAGGGCAGAGGCCTCTGAGGACGGACTCCCAGCCGACTGGGACTGTGGGGGCCGGACCTGGCCCTTCCAAGAGTTACGAAGGTCGAGGCTTTGCTCACTCGGGCCTGCAGCGGCAATGGAAAACAGGTGCTGGGTCTCGGGGCGAACGTGCTCAAGGCTGGGCATTAGCACCTCGTGTTCACCGTCCTGGCCGTGGCTGGGTCCCCGGAGAGGAGTGGGGCGCGGCCTCCCAGCTGCCTCGCTCTCTCAGATGAGATGACGGGGGAAGAGAACCTTCCAGAACAGTGGAAACTCCAGGCCCTCCGGGAATTCGGGGCTGCACAGACAGCCCCCAAACGGGAGTTCTGATGGTCAGGGCCAAGATTCAGAGAAGGTGCCGTGGAATTGCTGGAACGAGGCTCACTCTGCATCGGCATTTGGCCAGGCACAGCCCAGGCGTTTCTCCCCCGGGGGTGCACCGCTGCCACCCTGGTGCTGCTGGGCAGGAGGGGAAGCTCCCCCATCTCCAGTCATCCCTCTGGGAGCACAGTGAGTAGTCCCAGCCCCCTCGTGGTGGGTGGGTCACTTTTGGCTGTTGATGTGAACCCTCTGGGGCCCGTTCCCAACTCAGGCCACATCAGGGAGCCTGGCGGGACCTTGGAGCCTCACCCTAGACTTCCCCAGGTGCCTAGGCAGGACCCCCAGGTGACCGGCAGGCATGCAGGGGTTTGCAAAGTACAGGCCACCAGGACACACCTCTGCCTGCCTGTTCCCCCCACTCCATCCCAGTGCTGACCCCACAGTCGTTCCCACAATGGAACAAGCAGAGGGTCTTTGTGTGGGGAGCCCTCTTTCCGCCCGGCCCCGGGTCCCAGACCCCTCTCCCCTCACAGAGGGCACGCAGGTGATTTACTGCTGTAGACACTGGGGTGGAGGGCGGAGGCCCCGGGAGACAGGGCACAGGCTGGCAGCCCGCCTGATCAAACACACGGAGCGCCGGCCACCGCCCAGACCCTCAAGCAGTCCCACAGCTTCACCACGCACTTGCTGTCCGCTGAGACACGGCTGCTTTGTTCTGCTCTTTTCACAGGCGAGGTTTGTCGCGGGGCTAGGAGCGCGTTGCCAGGGCTGTTCTGGCCCAGGCTGCACCTGCTGATTCTGCTTTCAAGACCCAAACACCCCAGTGTGTCCCCACCCCAGTGCTGCCCATCCCTGCTTCTGCCTCCCTTCCCCTACAATGCCACCAGCTCAGGGCCACAGTGGCCCTGGGCCCATGGAGGTGCAGGTCGCCGGGCAAAGCCAGCAGAGAGCTTTCCCCTCCCTGAGGGATGCTCCCACAGTGATCCCAAGATGCAGGGACAATGAAGCAGGGCTGTGCAGGGAGGGAGAGCTGACAGGCGAGGCAGGGACCATTCAAGGAGGTTTGGTGTGAAAGACCACAGGAGAATGAGTAAGGGATCCAGGGAGGATCAGTGGGTGGCAGAGAAAGGTGGCTGGCAACAGAGTGACTAGGACGGCGGACGTCAACATCACGGCAAAAGCCTGCTCGCAAAAGAACCAGATTAAAGATGAGGTACAGCGCACGCACAGTGCAAAACACACTTTTGAGTTTGCGGAATGTCAAGGAAATAGTCAAAGGAAGAAAACGATTCACAAGGAGCCAAAACCCAGAGATAATATTTAACTGAGGGAAAATTGACCGCCTGCAAGTTGGAGGAGAGGAAATAGACATGCCCAAACAGTCTGAGACCTCAACTAGGGGCAGATAGGCAGGGAGACTGTTCTCAGGGGTTCGGGGTTGGAAGCACTTCTCTGAGCCTCAACCAGACAAGACACGTGATCTCGGTGGGGGGGGGGGGCTCCCCATGGAGCCCCCTGCAATGCCCAGAGATGAGGTTTAACAAAACGGGAGCTCACAATCAAAAATTACCGAACACACGCACCTATACAAGTCGCCCCAGAGTTAGGTCCTCAAGGACCACAAATGCTGGAATCCTCAAATACAATTAAATAAGTGGGACTGGACTAGTTAAAGGAATACAAGAGGGAATAAAGAATGAGCAAGGAATAGGAGACTATCAAACATGATCAGGATTTCAGCTTTCTGAACTTCCTGTCTGTAATCAGCTGGGGAACTGGAGGGAAGTGCATGGAACAACGGTTTTCAGCCACGGGACAGCAGGACACTCAGAATGGAGGGGAAAGAAATGAAGGAGACCAGCCTCACCCCAGTTCTCTGGGTGGAAGCAATTTCTGGAATGCAGAGCAGGGTGGGCGAACCCAGACTCCCACAGTCTTAATGAGTTGAAGAGATGGAAATTGAGATTTGGAGAGGCCACGTGCCTGCAATTTGCAGAACAGAGCACCAAAGAAAAGGAGTTGCAGAGAGAAAGGGCTCTGCAAATCTGCCAGGAATCCCCTTGCATCTTTGGCTAAGTTTCAACCTGTGCAGCCTTGCTGCAAACCCAAGGTTTAGCTCAGAACCACATTGAGGGGTGGGGGGAGTCATCGGCAGGAGGCTGTACCTGGAACAATTCCCAAAGCCTGCACAGGCAGAGCTGTGGGGGGCTGGGCACCATGTCTGGTTTGGTTTTTGGCTTATCTGTTTGTGTTTGACCTCTATCCCATCCTCTTAGCGTCTTTCATTGAAAAGGGTTTCTCCCTTCCTGATGTCTAGTCCACATTTCCTGGAGGCCCTAGTCACTGCCACAAGCGAAGACGGCAGAAAAGCAGCCACACTGTAAGTAATGTTCAGCTGGCTTTGTTTATCGGTAGGCACTCCTGCACGGTGGAAATTCAAGAAATCTATCAAGAAGTCACTAGAGAGATGAGCGAGCGGAGCAAGATTTCAGGACATACGGCTAACATAGGAACCTCAATTGTATTTCTATATGCTCACAATGAACAGCTGGAAAATGCTGCTCACAACGGAATCCAAAACTGCTTAGAGATCAACTTAATGAAGTAAGTGCAGGTCCCTCCACGCGTGGATTTCAACATTTTCTGCACCAAAACGAGCTTATATTTTAATACCCTTTCCCCACAAACGTGTTGACATGCTCTTCCAAAAAGGAAGTATTAGCATGGAGGTAGGCACGTGAGTTCCTGTCCAGGCTAAGGCTGCTGCGGTCTCTCTCGGCTCCCGGTTCGGGGGAGGGGGGCGGAGGGGAGAGGGGCGCATGCGCGGTGAGACACACAGGCACCTGGGCCTTATCGATACTAAACAAGCTTCTCTGGCTTCACCCTGGCCAGAGTCCTCTGGCTCTTGTTCTGCAGGTGTCTCCAAGTACCACTGAGTCCTTTGTTTTTCAAATATCCAGGAAAGACACTTTCAGGCAAATACAAATTGAGACTTCACAGCAGAGCTGCACTGCACTGTGGCGCAGTGGTTGGGCCAGCACTGGGGACACCCACATCCCACATCAGAGCGCTGGTTCAAGTCCCGGCTGCTCTGCTGCTGACCCAGCTTCCTGCTAATGTGCCTGGGAGGCTGCAGATCATCTGGCCAAGTGCTTCGGCCCCTGCCACCCACATAGGCAAACTCGATGGAGTTCTTGGCTCCAGGCTTCAACCTGACCTGGACCACCTGTTGAGGCTATCTGGGGAGTGAACCAGCATATGGAAGATCTCTCTCTGCCTTTCGAATAAAAATAAATAAATAAAATAGACCTGCACACACACACCCCTCTTACGGTGGCTTCCGCAGCAGCGTGTATCTCTTATCTTCCAGGAACACTGTAGTGGGAGTCAGAAGACCAGTTCCAAGCCTTGCCACCTGCATTAAATCAGTCTGCGATCCCCGCCATGTCCAGTCCCTGTGGGGGCCCTCAGTTTCTCCAACCGCCATGAGATGGTGAGGAAAGCTCACTTGCCTACTTAAACCATTGCTGAAAGGCGATGATTCTCAAAGTATGATGTAAAGTCCCCAGGGGATCCCCAAGAGCATTCCAGGGGGTGCTCAAGGCTCCCCTTTCCCAACCACGCATCTACATGAGCCCAGATTTTCTGCCGAGACTTCGATGAGAACAGCCAATGAGAGCCGTCTGCATGCAGAAGCACCATGACAATCCAGCTGCAGCCCATTAAGCCCGACAGAAACAAGATTTGCCAAAATGCAAAACAAGGCCGCTTCTCCCGCTGAACTCTTAGGTTTTGAAAAACGTAGGTATTTTTTCATAAAGTGTGTGATTCATGTTAACATGTAAGGGATTTATTATTTTTAAAATAGATTTGTGAAATATTTTAGGCCTTAGTCTTTAAAATGAATTCAATTCTAAAATGGTGAATGTTGACAGGCATAATGTAAACTAAAGGAAAGCACTTGGGGGTGTTTGGTTTTCAAGGTTATAAAGGTGTCTGGAGACCAGAAAGTTTGAGAACCATACGGCTGGCACTGCAGGAGACTGACCCTGTGGTGTTTCTGCCTTCAGGAGTCTGCGATCTAAGGAACTAAGTGGTCCCCATTTTACAGATGATGAAGCTGGGACAGAGAGGTTAGGGAACTCACCCAAAGACCCACAGCAAGCAGAGCTTGGTTACACACCAGGTGCCCTGGCTCCATGGTCCAGGCTCTTAGCCACAACCTTGCAACTATTAACTGGTAAATGCAAATTTCTTTCTCAACAACAGTTTCCAGCTACAATGCTGCAAGGGGGAACCCAATGAATAAAAGGGGTTCCTTCTACTGAAGTCACTGACAGTGAGCAATGATTTCATTTTCCAAGTTAAGGTTGCAACACACACCTCTCAACTGCCCATCAAAAGGGTCTCCAGCCTGGCCCCTGCTCCCCACAGGTGGGAACACACACGCTTTCCCAGGATCCTCCTAGAGCCAGTGGCTCTCCCCTCTCTCAGAGACGGCAGGACGGGGCTGGAACCTGTGCCACAGCCAAGAGGCAGTGCTCAGGGCTAAAATCGCCTCCTGTTTCTTTGATCTCTTTCACTGTGTCTTCACCCAGGCTTCCAGCAATGGCCAAGTCCAAGCAAGCCCAAGCGCTGGCCTGGCTTCCAACAAGTCCTGGGCGTCTACAGGGCTGCTGTTTCCCTGTCTGTAAAGTGGGACTAGTTCAAGAGGCCGCCCTCGGAAGTTCCACCAAGGAAGGCAGGGCTCAGCCACCTCGTGCTTGCAAAGGAGCAGGTGCACACGCACACAGCCATGCACGACCCTCAGCCCCGTCTTCCTCGGTATGCACACGTTTGGGCAGCAGCAGCAGCAGGTAACCTGGCTCCTCTGGCTGAGGGTGCAGGCGTGCACGGCGTCGATAGGACAAGTGTTACGTTTCAGAGTCCCTGCGATCCCTGTGGCCTGAGGAGGTTGAAAACAAACCGTGGGTCACGGCCTCTCCCCACATGGGAAGCGCTCCTGACAGCACTGTCTGCTGGCTTCCCACAACAGGCTTTTCCCATCTGCACCTCCAGTGAAGCCAGCCAGCGAGATGGCAAACAGCCTCCTTGCATGGGAAGGTGGACGGTGAGGGGACGGGAAGCCCCTGATGCAGGCGGCCGCAGCAGGAGGCTGGGTGGTGTGGAGGGGTAGGGGTGGGAGCCCTGGCTGCCACAGTGCCCCCAGTGTTCCACTCACTGACTTTGACCTTGCATCATCCTGGCCAGCTCTCATGAGACATTTGGGATTTTAAAAATATAAATCTTATTTGCTTCAAAGATCTCTCTCTCTCTCCCCCTCTCTCTCATGATAAAATACACATAAGGTAAGATTTGCCAGTAGTGACTGAGCACATTCACGGTCTGGTGCAATCGTCACCACGCCCTGGCTCAGACCTTGTATGAATGTTGGATGCTTGTTATATAAGAGATATAGGGGTGGGAATTTGGTGCAGGGGTTAGTTTGCTGCTTGGGGTGCCTGCATTCCATATCAGAGTGCCTAGTTCAAGTCCCAGCTCTTCCACTTCTGATCTTTCTTCCTGCTAATGTGCACTCCGGGAGGCAATAGGCTATGGCTTGGGTCCTGCCACTCAAATGGGAGACTTGGATGGAGTCCTGGGCACCTGCCTTCCACCTGTCTGGGCCCCAGCTTTTGCAGGCATTTGGGGACTGAACCACTGGATGGATGATTCTCTCTCTATCTCTCCCTCTCTCCCCTCCTCCCCTTTTTCTCTCTCCCTTTCAGATAAAATTAAATACACACACAAAAAATTTTAAGAGACATATAAAAAGTAGAAAGAATCAAATAAAGATTGCCAAAGTTCCAAGTCCTGAAGACAACCATGATTAATGGTCTAAAGCTGTGCTCCCCAGACTTTGAGCTGAGGCACGCTGGACACAGATTCATAAAGTGGCCACGTGGATGTTTTCAGTTCCGAGGGAAACACAGCAACACCTGCCTGATGCCTGCTGGCCAAAGCAGTCTGTGTCTGAGCATCAGAGTGTGCATTCCTCCCAATGGTGTCACCTCTCTTTGAAGCTTTTCAGTGGTTGTGTGATAAAAGACAAACAGCATGTGCAAGTCACCACAGCACAGGACGCAAACTGAGGGTGTCCCGGCCTGTAAGACTTGAGATGCCACGCAGTGCCCAAAACACATTCCACTGTGAAGCCACTGTTGGTGCTTAAGAATGAAATAAAAATTTTTTAAAAGATTTATTTATTTACTTGAGAGGTAGAGTTACACACAGAGAGAGGGAGAGACACATACAGAGGTCTTCCATCTGCTGGTTCACTCCCCAAATGGCCACAACGGTCGAGGCTGGGCCAGGCAGAAGCCAGGAACCAGGAGCTTCCTCTGCCTCTCCCACATGGGTGCAGGGGCCCAAGCACTTGGGTCATCTTCCACTGATTTCCTAGGCCATAGCAGGGAGCTGGATTGGAAGTGGAGCAGCCAGGACTTGAACCAGTCTCCATTGGGAATGCCAGCACTGCAGGTGGCAGCTTTACCCGCTACGCCAACAGTGCTGGCCCCCCAAAGCCTGGATCTTTGAAGGGAGTGGGTAGGCTGAGTGTCTCCAACGGGATTCCTGGCAAACAGTGGGCCAAGACCAAGCAAGGGAGGAGCTGAACTGTGATTGGTTGCCACTGAAGCCTCTTGTCCTGGGAGGAGCTCTGGAGCAAGGACTTCCAAGCCGTGACAAGGGGGTGGGACTTGGTATCCTAGCAGCACAGCCACTGGTTGGGATGCCACCCCACAGAAGATATGACCCAGATGGCGGCAGGCAGTCCCCACCTCCACAGATCTCCCTGATCTCCCCCATCAGCACCTCTGCCCAGAGCAGACCAGGCTGCCCCACCACGAAGAGCCTCCCGAGGGGAGACAGGAGGGCAGTGATAATGCCTTTGCGTGCAGCCCCTGAGGGAACTGGGTGGAATAAATTAGCAGGGCTCAAAGGGCCATCTGGGAAAGCACTCAGGGTTTCCAGGATTCGACCCAATAACAGCTCCGACAGGATTTGAGTAATCCAGATAACACGAGAGCAGGCCCCCTCCCCACCCCCACTGATGTCTGCCTGCCTCTGTGGGATGTCTCCCGGAAGCCAGGGTCCCACACCACCTACTTGCACCGGGCTGCCCTCGTCCACAGGGGGCTGGCGCACCATGCACCTGGCACCATCTGACTGGTGTTGTTTTAAACCATGCCAAACCATCCAGGAAAATACACCATTGCTTCCATGGCTTTGCATGGAAGATTTCTGTGTGTGTGTGTCACTCTGCCTTTCAAATAAAACACCTTAAAAAAAAACCCAAAGCCATAGCAGGGAGCCCAGGAGCAACATCTATGGAGCACTGCTCTGCCAGGCTCTGTTCCCAGCACTCGCAGCTGTCCAGCTGTCCAGCTGAGCTTCACAACAGCTCCGGGAGGCAGACAACATCGTCCCATTACATAGATGAGGAAGCTGAGGCACGGAGAAGTTAAACTCAGGTTCTCAGGCCACAGTGATAAGTGACGGAGCTGGGGTTTGAATGCCAGCGTGGCTCTGGGTGCTTAACCCTGGCTCAGAGGTACCCCGGGGGTCTCTGGGGGTGCAGGATGATCACTTCTGACCTCTCCCGCACAGCAGGCCTTTGGACCTGTTCTTGGTTTGTCTCTGCAGCCTAAGGATTTTTTTGCAGTAAACGGTTCCAAGGCTTCAAATAAATTTGCGAACCTCTGGCCAGAGAGCTTTGTCAGGAGAGGGAGGGGGCTTGTCCTCCCTTCCCTGAATCCCTGTTTAAAGGTCCCATGGGGACTGAGGGACCGTGAGCACACTGGATGATTCTCATCCCCGGACAAATAGAAGGAAAGACTTGCCTCTGGGTTCCAGCTGTTCATGTCTACTAGGGCCTTGGTCAAGCCCTGAGCCTCAGGTTTCTTGCCTGTAAAATGGGCACAGAACCTGCCCTGCCCCCCTCCTTGAACAACGGTGAGATACCCCATGCTATAGAACCAAGGAACAGGCACACCATCCACATGGCTGCGGTGGGCTGGACCCACGGCTCAGCACCAACACTGGGGCCAAGATCTTCAAATGCACCCCTCCCGGGTGCAGGTGGGGAGTGTAGCATGGCTTGGAGCCAACATGAGTGAGCACCTGACCCCTGACACCAACTCCTCGACTGCAGGCAGGTGGCTTCTGGGCTCAGTTTTCTCATGGCAAAGTGGAAGGAACCAGCAGTGCCTGCCCCGGGGGTGGGGGCTGAAGGTGGGCCCACAGGGGACGCTGCCCAGGACCTGCCTGCACCACGCCCAGGCTCAGGAGCCTACGCTGCTGTGGCAGCTCCCCATGTGGCCCAGAAGGAACCTGAGTGACAAGGGCCCCCAGGCATGGGGCAGGGGGGTTAGGGAGCCCCTCAGGGGCATGCCCTGCAGTTTTTGGCCAAACTGACGATCGCCCTCCCCTTTCCCTGTCTCCTGCCGGATCCGAGCCTCAGACAGGTCAGGCTGTGTGGGAGACCCTGCTCACCCCCTGGGACCTCCAGGGCAGCTCCCTCCTCAGTGCCCACAGCCCCCGGTTCTGCTAAGCCCTCACTCTCTCTGGTTTCCTCCAGGGTCTGGTGGGGCAGGATGCTGTTCCCACTCACTCACACTCTCACCTGGCCTCCCTCCCAGTCCCAGGCTCAGGTCCCGAGATGGGGAGCGTGGCGTGCAGCCTTAGAAAAGAGTCTCTCGAGCCAGTGCATCCCCTGCGTGTGCAGCCGCCCTCAGGGCTGGCACAGCGGTGCTGGGGGGCGATGGGAGGGTTGGAGAGGCAGACGTGGAGCAGAGCTGGAAGGATGCACAGGGCCCTAGGAAGACATCTTGGGAGCAGAAACCACAGCTGTAGAAGAAAGGAGGGCGAGAGAGGTTCAGAGCTGCCGGCCAGGACTCTGCCTGCACCATCCCCATAGGAGCTGTGGGCAAGGCCTTCCCAATGCTGGCTGGACAGGGCAGACAGTGGGACGTGGGACCAGACACATGACCCCACCCCACATACACCTGGGGGGCCAGCTGGGCCATGGGACTGGTCCTGCCCCAGATACCCAAACAGCACCCCTAAAGGAAAAGCAAAATCAGCTCGCATTTCCTCCCTGTGCATAGCAGTGCCTTTAACCACTAAAGAGAGGGCGGGAGGAAGAGGGGAGGAGGGCAAGAAGGTGGGCGGGGGTACTGGGGCTCCTCTCCCCGGGGACCCGTCTCTGCACCAGTGTTCCCAAATGTCGCACAGATCACGCTGCCTTTAAGCTCTGGACCTTGCCCCGCAGCCTCCGTGGAATTCTCTGAGACACCACGATGTCCCGGCACCCCCGGGGGTGAGGGTCAGAGAAATGGCAGAGGTGCGGGCACAGGCAGGACCACAGCCATCGACACCAGCCTCCGGGGTGATGCTGCCTCCCACTGCACCCAGCTAGCTCTGGATTCCTGTCCCAGTCAGCCGAGCTCGGCACCCCTTCCCCTCGCTGAGTATCCACGAGGAAAATGAGCCGGCCGGACTGCAGATCCCTGAGGCCCTCCTAGCGCTGAGATTTTAAATCAGCACCTGCTGTGGCCATCACCCAGCACAGGCACGGAGCCGGCTTTGATCTTCCAGGCAGGGTGGATGGGCTCCCAGGGTTGGGCCAACGGTCTGGCTGTCTGGGCAGGAGGAAGGCAAGTGGATGGCTTCCAAGTGCCCAGGGCCCCAGCCATTGGGGCCAGCTCCCGGGCACGGGTCTGCAACAGGATGGAGGAGGGATAAGAGTTAAGAAGACCCAGGACATGGCCCAGCCAGGGGCTCAGAAGCGGATCAGCTGTGCCTCTGTGTCCAGACCTGTCTCTGGGCCACTGGGTTTGGCTGGGGCAGGGCAGGTGGGCACATGTTCTTAGAAGTACTAGGTACCCCCAGCCCTGCCGAGGGCACACAGACAGATGGCCGAGTGCACGCATACACCATGCTCTCAGGTTTCACACTCCACAGATGCCTTTCCAGGTTAGAAGGCAGAGCCAGAGTAGAGACAGGCTCGAACTCAAGGCCAAGGTTCAGCCGGAACCGCTGGGCTGCTGGGCTGGCTGTTAAATTACTCACATATGGGCCGGCGCCGTGGCTCAACAGGCTAATCCTCCGCCTTGCGGTGCCGGCACACCGGGTTCTAGTCCCAGGTCGGGGCACCGGATTCTGTCCCGGTTTCCCCTCTTCCAGGCCAGCCCTCTGCTGTGGCCCGGGAGTGCAGTGGAGGATGGCCCAGGTGCTTGGGCCCTGCACCCCATGGGGAGACCAAGAAAAGCACCTAGCTCCTGGCTCCTGCCATCGGATGAGCGCGGTGCGCCGGCTGCAGCGCGCCGACCGCGGCGGCCATTGGAGGGTGAACCAACGGCAAAAGGAAGACCTTTCTCTCTGTCTCTCTCTCTCACTGTCCACTCTGCCTGTAAAAAAAAAAAAAAAAAAATTACTCACATACCTCAGTACCAGGGGTCAATGGCGGTGGCCCCAGGCTCTGCAAATGTGCCCCCCGCCACACACACACACCCTGTTACTCCAGATCCGGAATCCCGACTTCCTGACAGCCCAGGGACCCCAGGTGAGCGCCAGGCTCAGCAGGGTGCCGGGACCCCAGTCCAGTCCCTGCTGACTGGTCAGTGACAGCCGTGGATTAGCCTGCGGGCTCCCTCCAGGTCCCGCCCACCTCAGCTGTCCCTCCTTTGGCATAATCACAGCTCTCTCAGCTGGAGAAGGAATTTGGTCCTAGAAGAGTCAGGGAGCCCCAGCTCCCTAACCGCTCCCACCTGGGGTCTTGGGGTCCTGGGCCCGGGGTCAGACACTCAGAGGGTGCTCCGGAGGCTGCAGCTGGGCCGAGGCTGCTGGATAGGGGTCTCTGCTGTGCTTGGGCCACATGCCCCTCCCCACCGCCCAGGAAATCCGCCCCCTCCCGCCAGCCCTTTGATGAGCATTGCACCCCTGCCGCGCCCCTCCCGTTTGCCGACAGCCAGGAAAGGGTTTTAATGTCAGAAGCAGTCAAGGTGGGGAAGGGGATGGAGGGCAGCTGGGAGGCCCATATGGAACCTGTTTGAGGAGCTGGGTCAGAGCCCAGCTACACCTCCACGCACTGGGGCCCCGGCCAGCTCTTGGCTTTGCCTGCACAGCTTGGGCCGGGGAGGGAGAGGAGCGTGGGAGAACAGACAGGCAGGCCGTGTGGGGACAGGAGTGTGCGACGTGTGTACAGAGGCTACGGCCTTTCGTCCAGGACACCCTGGTGGGCTGTCCAGTGGCTGGACGGGGCTGGAGGTGGAGCCTGGCTTTGGATGGCTCGGTGACATCCTGGGGTCACAGGGGTCAGGAGAGTAGCACATCAATTCCCCCCAAGGCCATTGCAAGACACACACCCCCTCCCATCCCGGTCAGCCTCGCATGTCCTCGGCTGGGCTCCCGGTGGAGAGAGTTCTGGAAGCCCCTGGGCAGCACCGCTGGGTTTCCACTTGGGCCCCACAGCTGGTGCCTGCAGCCAGCCCTCCCCGTCTCGGGCCCACTCCATACAGGCGGCAGCTCTGACCAGCTACCTGACTGCAGGCTTCCGCCTCAGCACGCTGAGCCCCGGCCACATCCGGGCTTTGGATTGGCCTCGCTGGAGCTCGGCCAGACCTCACCAAGTTTCCCGCTAACCTCCTCAGCGCGCGTGAAGCCTGAACTTGTGTCTAGACTCCCAGGACTCCGAGACGAACGGACCAGGCTGCTGATCGATTCTGCAGACGAGCTCGCGTGATGTGACTGAAAGCGATGCATCCCGGCTTTCTGGAATTTGCAGCTCACCTGACCGGATTGACTGAGAAGCTTTAACCGATGGCACGGACGATTATGTTAAAAAACCAAACTTCTTGAGCATCCGATTGAGCTCTCTGAATTCTGTGATCCTGAGTTGGCCAGGGGAGGGGTGTGCTCCGAGCCAGACTAAATAACAGGAAGTCGTGTGAGGAGCTTGGATGGCTGGCCTTGGTCAAGGCTGAGCCTCGGCCGCCCCATCTCACACCCAAGTCACACCCGGAGCCAGCCCAGCTCACTGGGTCCTTATCCCCCTTCCGGAACCTTCCAGAATTCTGGCACCTATTTCTTCAGGGCCACCTCTGTCCATCACGCTGTCTGCTCCCCTCTCCGGGTTGCCAGCGTCTCCCCTGCTTGTAGAGTTCTAGGGAACATGCTCTTCTGTTCTAAGTCAACTCTGGCCAGGAAGTCACACACAGCAGCCGAACAGTGGGGGCTCCGGGGCGGCAGACACAGGCCAGGGCCAGCAGTGCCTGTCCTAGGGGCATGATCCGGGGACATGTTACTGAACTACTTTCTCACCCCCGAGATGCGCACGATTCACGGCTGCCCTGGTGGGTTAGTTTTCAGACCTTTGTCGAGCGCACAGCTGGTACCTAGAGCTTGCTCAGCACGTCCTCTGAGCCAGGGACGGCTCTAGGGCCCTGTGCAGGGAGAGCAGGACCGGCATATGCCAACATGGCAGAGCCTTGCCCTCAGCCCCCTGCAGGCCTGCCTCCTGTACTGGCTGTGGAGTGACGCGATATGGGAGTCCAGCAGGTGTTGGTGGCCGTGGCCACCGGCAGTGGCCTGTTCTCACTGGGACGGCTGGGCTCTCTTTGGGTCACATTTTGGCGGGGCTTTTGTGTTTTGATGCTGTGGCTTTGTATTACTGTAAGAACATTGAACAGCAAGGGCTAACCCCAATCCTGATCCAACACCAAGTGAGTTGTGGTTCTTTCCAAACCCGCCAGGTCGGAAACCAGAACCCTGGGACCTCTACCAATCGCTCCCATCTGCTCTCACTTTCCCACATGAACCTCTTGAGCATCTTTCCTGGCACCTTATGGGAAGCAGATTTGCAAAGTGTTCACCAGTCCACGGGGCTGGGGTTTGCTAGGACACAGGCTGCACGCGGTGGACACAGCAGTGGAGAACTGAAGCCCTGCTGCCGCCCTGGAGCTGGCCTGGGGGCAACCTGGCCTTGCTTGTGTCCCTCGGGGTAGAGGAGGCAGAGCATGGGAGTACGTATGAACGACGACCCATCCTTCTTAGGTCTCCGGTGAGGCCTTGAACGGCACATCCAGCTGTCTCTGTCTTACGCCCCTGGGTGCCTTCCTCCACAACCCCCTTCCTCTCCTCTCTCTCACACCTTTGCCGTCTTCCTCCTCCACATGCGTATTCAGCATTTATGCAAAGTCCTCGTCTTGTCAGACTTGATTCAGGAAGCAGAGGCACAAAGTCACAGTCCCCACCCCGGTATTTCACAGTGGTGACCACACAGGGGTCATAGGCCCAGCACACCTAAGCCAATCAGGTGGGGCAGGAGAGCCAATCAGGAGAGACTTCCTGTGGAAGGGGATCTCTAACTGGATTTCTGTTTGCCCACCTGGAAAACTCGTACTCATCCTTCAACACCCAGCTCAGGAGGCACCTCTTCTTTTTAGTGACCCAGGTCCCCAAAAGGAGAATAAATGCCTCTCTCTGCAGAGCTCACTCAGTGCACCAACGACCACAGAGCTTAAGTCTGCTCCCCTGATGCACCGCAGGCTCAAACCCCTAAGAGCAAAACGCCCCTCATTGCCAGCTCAGCCTGTTCACACGCCAAGAGCTACCACCACACCTAAGCCAAAGGGACCCCTCCTCCTGTGCTCCCAGCAAACCCCGCCACTCAGGAAAAGTGCCCTCCACTGCTCCAACCTACAACTAGAGCTTAGTGGGAGGACATCAGGTGCACAGGGCACTGGTTTGCCGCAGGGTTAAGGCGGGAAGGTTGGACATTGCTGCCTGTGACGCTGGCCACCCATGTGAGCACTGATGTGAGTCCCAGCTGCTCCACTTCTGATCCAACTCTCTGCTAGTGCTCCTGGGAAAGCAGTGCATGATGGCTCAAGTGCTGGCCATTGCCACCCACGTGGGAGACCTGGATGGAGTTCCAGGCTCCTATCCTGGCCGTTTAGGGAGTGTACCAGTGGATGGAAAATCTGTGTGTGTGTGTGTGTGTGTGTGTGTGTGTGTCTCCCTTTCTCTCTGTAACTCTGCCTTTCAAATAAATAAATTTCTCAGGCAACTCGCACATACTTCCCCACTCCACGCCCCATTGCCAAGCTGCTTCACCTTCCCCAAAACTGGAAAATCTGGAGCAGCTATTAATGGGGTCCCTTCTCTTGGGGCTTGGAAACTCCGGTTATTCAGAAACATGGCAGAGCACGGAAGAAAGCCCGCCGGGTAAGGAAACCGCCTCTCGTGTGACTCTGAGCGTCCGCTACCCATTGTTTTCACAAAAGGGCCCGGCTTTGGAAATGGCCACGATCCTCAGCTGCTGAGAAAGCCTGTTTCCCAGGCACCGCCCCACCACTGCCTCTGCTCTCCTGTTCCCTCGGACAACACATGGAAAGAATTACCCAGGTGCCACTTGGGGTGAGAGGAAGGGAAGAGAAGGAACATCTACAGAGTGCCAAGGATGGCCATCCCCCTCTGAGGTGTCTGCTTCGGCCAGCTCATGTAGCCTCCCACTGTCCTGCAGGCCCCATCAGCAGGGAGCTGCACCAGAAGTGGAGCAGCCAGGACAGGAACTGGCGCCCAGGTGGGACGCAGGTGGGTGGGAAGGCAGTGGGTTAGCCTTCCAGGCCACAGCGCTGGCCCTGTGACTGAGACTTCTGCAGGGGCACAGGCTTGACAGCTACTTGGGCAACTCTGTAGTGACACCACCCGAGGATAATGGATTCAGAATGTCTCAGGAAACCCCCAATTTTGCCTTGAAAACTTCCCTTGCTTCGTCCTCTCTGAGTGCACACAGAGGCACAGATTGTCCAGAACAGATGGATCTCTGCAGGGCCTCTCTGCCTGTGCTCTGGTTTGCTGCAGGATTAACGGGGGAGGGTCGGAGCAGAAGGGTCTTCTCACTGCAGACCCCATTCACCAGGCACACTGCCTTGTGTGTGCACTTCTCGGGACTCTTCCCTGTTCTGCAGAGGGGACAGAGACCCAGGGAGCTACAGTGGCATGCAGCAGGTCACCTAGCAAGAGTGTCACAAAACAAAAAGCAGACGCTACCACGCTCCCCACTGTCACCCCTGCCCAGCTGGTGTGAAGTGAAAGGCGACAATACAAGGGCCAGCCCTGTAGCATAATGGGTTAAGCTGCTGCCTGCAACACTGGCACCCCTTAAGTGCACTGGTTCAAGTCCCAGCTGCTCCATATCTGATCCAGCTCCCCGTTAATGTGCCTGGGAAAGTGGTGGTGGATGCCCCAAGTCCGTGAGCCCCTGCCATCCATGTGGGAGACCTCATGGAGTTCCAGGTTCCTGGTGTCAGCCTGGCCCAGTCTTGGCTGTTGCAACCATTTGAGGAGTGAACCAGGAGATAAATAGCTCGCTCTCTCTCTTTCTCTAACTCCACTTTTCAAATAAATAAATGTTTACCAAAAAAAAAAAGAAAGAAAAAAATACAGTGCAAAAAAAAAAAAAAAGAAAGAAATACAGTGCACTCCAGCCCAGGGAGAACCCCAGGACAAGCCTCCACACCCCGGGCCTGGGACAGGTCTGTCCCCTCCACAAGCAGCCTTTCTTCATCCAGCTCGCTTGCAGCCAGCATCCCAGGATGAATCTATCTTGGCCTCAGAAAAGACAGAGGAACTAATCAAAGACGGCGCTTGGCCAGGCACGCCCCCAGGTGAACTCACAGCTGCGCCTGTCCGGGCCGGTCTCCCTTCGGCAGGTTCCCGGGGCCGGCTGTGGCAGGGACCCGTTGGGAACTGAAGGCTGACCCTCAAAGCTCTCTCCTTATCCTGCCGCGGGTTTTGGCTCTTCCTCAAGTCTGGCTTGTTCCATGTCTGATTACACATCACTGTGCACATCCCCTGCGTGTTATGTTTCACGTAATAAACACACGGAAAGTATTTCTCTTTTTCCACCAGCTGCTGCCCAGAAATGAAGAGATTTCTGGTGTGTGCCTCTGCAAGGAGGAGGCAGTTGTTTGAGACATGGTGACACTTCATAACCTGCGCTTTATGGGCCCGCCGCGCGCTCTGATCCGCAGGGTTCGCCACATGCTTCTCCGCACTGGAAGCGACGGGTGCCTGTCAGGAGTGACGAGCGAGGCCACCTGCAAATGCAGCCAGCGCCCCACCTGGGGGAGACACAGGGGCTGCCGGGCTGTCGGAGGGTGCCGTGCCTTGCTTCCGCAGAGGAAGCCGGCAGCAAGGGCCGAACCGCACCTCACCGTGCTGACACAAAAGCCAAGGCTGTTGATTAGTCACCGGACGCCTCGCCAAACATCCATCCGCAGGCATTTAGGAAGCACCTTCTGTGTGTAGGTCGTCTAGAGGCAGAGGAGGAAGGGCAGGGTAGAGAGGAGGCAGAGTATCAGCCAGCAGGCGGGCTCGCCGTGCAGGTACAAGAGAACTTGGAATCAGGCAACCTGAGGTCAAGGCCAGGCTCCCCTGCTTACCCTGCATGTCCTTGAACATCCATAAAAGGACAACAGGGTACTCCTCCCACATGGGGTTTCATGGGAATGAAATGAGATCATCTGTTTAAAGGGGCTCCTTTGTGCATGCTTCAAGATTGCTAAGTATTACTGTTACTGTTATTATTTGCACTTCATCTCTGCAGGCGGGCGGTGGCCGGCTGTGAAGACAAAGGCAGTAGGATAACAGGCCCCTAAATTCACAGTCTTGGGTTTTAAGCCCAGCTCATGACCGGCCGAGGACGCACGTGGTGCACACAGGGGACAGTTAGGGACCCATCTCGTACAGTGAGCTGGAGCTCACTGTCCCAGGTACAAGAGGGCTGGGTTGCTGTGGGCTAGAGTCCACAAGGGCTTCCTGGAGGACGTGGAACTTGAGCAGTGGACACAGCAAGCAATGGGAAAGGAAAACAGGGGAACATGGCCACAGGGAGGAAGGCATGAAAGAGCCTGGAGAGCTTGTGAGACCACAGTGCCCAGATGCACGGTCAAGCACTGTTCTGGATTTTTCTGTGAGCGCGTTTTGGATGGGATCAACGTTTAAACCAGGAAAGCCGGTTCCCCTGTCTACTGCAGGTGGGCCTCGCCCTATCAGGTGAAGAGAGGATTCTACAGCAGACGGCTCTTTCCTGGGGACCCACCAGCCTCCTGAATCACACAAGCCACTTTTGTAACTAACTCTCTCTCTCCATAGGTGCACATGTCTCTGGGGAGTCCTAATAGCGCGCATTTCAGCCAGATCAGCTCCCTGGGTGAGGATGCGGCCCAGAACTGCGGATGTGGACCCTCTGCGGATGGCCACCCAGTCTTCTAGAGGCTTCAGTCAGGGTCCTGTTCCGGGACAGTCCTCTGCTGACCTGGCGCCAGCTGCCCCTTCCCAGACAACATGGATTCCTCCTGGTCACAGCTGCTGCCTCCCAGGGAGCCAGGGCAGGAGCAGGCTGAGTTCAGGCCCTCATGGAGGGAGCAATGGCATGCACTTGGGCTGGGTGCTTGCCGTGGCTCTGAGGAGCCCATCCCAAGATATATGGATTTCCCAGGCTCTCACAGGACCCAGAAAACACTCCATGCTCACCGAGTCTGAGGCTGTACCAGACACCAGGCTGGGAGTCCCAGGGGCTCAGCCTAAAGCTCCTAGGGCCTGCTGGGGTCAAGTGAGGTGCTTGAGGGGAGGGGGAGAAGGAGCAGTGTCACATTAGGGAACTCAGGGAGGTTAGAGAGCTCCTGGAGCCCTGTGGGCACTCAACGCACTGCCTACGGGACAGCCGCACCCCACTGAGTACCTTCAGCAGGGTAGGTGACAGGAACCCCAAATTCAGCCACCACAGCTCCCCAGCCTACACTGGTCCAGCAGCCGGAACCTCCTGTGCTAATCTTCCTTGTGGATCTGAGGCAGGCACAAGTCTGAGTCCACAAGTTCAAGTGTGTACAATGCAGGACTTTCATTTTCCGTGACTCCGAATCCCCAGGGTCAGGGTGCTGGCGGGCACTTTGTAGCCTCAGACCGCCCGGCCTTGGCTTCACCTCCCCAGGAGGGCGTTATGAGCTCCGAGGCTGGAGTGGTGCTGTCACTGTGACAATGGAAGCGGCTGGGTCACCCTGGAGCTACCCTGTGGCCCTGCTCAGGGACCTCAGGGCTGGGAAAGCAGGTGGTGGGGAGGGGGCTACAGCGGCACCAGGCACCCGCTGCGGTTTCCTCAGCCTCATGTGGGACCGAGGTCCTGCCCAAACCCACCCATGGCTGGGGGCGCTGCTTCTCTACCTCCCGCCTTTGCAACTTGCCCAAAGCCAAGGCTTTCACACAGAGGTCCTTCCATTTCCCACGCATTCCTCACCCACTTCCGTTCCCCCCAGGAACTGCTGCAGGCAGGGAGAGGAAGTGCGGAGGGGAGAAGCTGGGTTTTCACAATGTGCTATGGCAGGCAGCATCTCACACCCCAGTGCTGTGACACTGACCCCACCGGAATGCCCACGTTACGGATGGGAAAACCAAGGCTTCGAGAGACAAAGCAACCCACCCGAGGTCTGAGGGGGGCCCAGCTGGCAGTGGAAGCCCAGTGCTTTGCTGGCGGGCGCCTGGATCCCAGTGCTATCCTCCCCTCCCGCCTCCTTCAGCCGCTCACCAGTTGCGCCTGGGCAGCGCCTGGGCAGAGGGAGCAGGTCCCAGGGTCTCGGGTCTCAGTTTTCCCCGGCTGTGCCCAGCCCTCCAGCCGTGGCCATGCTCCCCGTGTAGGTCATCTGGAGGCCCCAGGGCGGCGGCTGGGCGGGTGTTCAGCCCACAGCACTAACATCGTTTGTCTTCAGGAGCAGATGTACGATCTGACAGGCACTTCCTGCCTGGTTCAAGGCCAGTGATCGATAAAGCAAACACTGGCTGTGGTTATTTGTAATGTCATCAGAGTGAGGTTCCGCATGGCACACAGGTTGAGTCGCCCAGTCTGCCCCACAGCCCCTCTCCTCGGCCTCCCAGGTGCTGTGCCTGTTGCTCCAGCAGCACCCAGAGCGGGGCCTCCGGGGTCCCAGGTTCCCCCACGTGCAAGCCGGACGGGCTCTTGGTCAGGCCGCTCCAGATGTCAGCCTGGGCCATCCACAGAGTTGGGTCACATTAGAACCCACAACCAGGTGGTTCTATGCCTGCCTGACTTCCTCTGTGAGTTCAGGGTTGTCAGGTCACACAGACCCTGCCTGGCCATGAACCTGGCAGGCCTCAAGAGAGGCCAGGCTATCATGCTGGGGAGCGAGATGCAGAGCCCCAGGGCAGAGGCAGGGGGCATGGAAGTGAAGACAGAGTAACTGCAGGCTGAGGGGAGAGACCTGGGCCTGATGAAGACAGCATGAAGACACGGTATCACAGCTTCCCTCCCTCCAGGACCCTTCACCAGCACGTGGAGCATGGCGACCATGTGTGGGAGGGCACCTGACATCGGCTAGAGGCTCCAGACCAATGGCTGCCCTTATGGGGGCTGGGAAGGCAGGTGGAGGGCCAGCAACTCCAATGGCAGGCCAGGGAGCCAGCTCTGAGCCCCAGCTCAGAGAGCAGAGTGGCATTGGAAAAAGGCTAGTTGTATCTTCACAGGGTGGGCCATCAAGCAGGGCGGGACACCAGGGGGCCCCCAGCAGCACAGGGGGCTTCTCCTGCCCCTCCCGATGTTGTGTTTTGTGGCTCTTGCGACCACTTGGCACAGGCTTCCGGCGTCTCTGACGCCCTCCTTCCCAGCATCCGCCCTGGCTGGAAAGAGGATCCTGCCCCCGCAATCCCCCCCATTAGATTCAGTGTGCAAAGCCCCCTGCAGCTGGGAGCACCATAAATACAAGGCATTGCTATTAGATCCAGGTTGGGGAAGCTGCGAGGAGCCAGGCGGGGAGAGAGCCGGGGGGTCTGCCCCAGCAGGAATGAACGAGGGTCCTGGCGGCCCAGATGCTATCAGCGAAGACCGAGGGCGGCCGCCGGCTCCTGAAGTTACGAGTGACTGGGGAGGGCAGAGTTGGCTGAGCTGTCTGCTTGCTGAGTGCCTCGGATTATCTGTCTGGTGTTTGTGGTTGGAGGACACCCAGGGCACGTTCCGCTGAGCCACTCTTTACATTTATTTTGCATTCCCTGGGAATTTCAGGGCAGGGGGAGTCTCCTGGTTTTCATCTGTTTGCACTAACAGTGGCCTCTTCTTGGAGACCCTTCCCGGTGTCCCTGAGAAGGCTCTAGGACGTGCTGGCTAGGAGGCTCCGCGAGCTGGGGGTCTGGGGTCTCACAGGCTCGGCCTCATTTTCCCCCTGATGACTTGGCCGTGCGAGGTGCCCCGAGCCACCAGCCTCATTCTTCTCCTTTACGAGCCCTGGAATGTCAGTGAGGCTTTTTATTCCTCCTGGTCTGGGCCACTGCAGGGCACGGGGCATGGGAACAGGATGCAAGCTGGAGGGTGGATCCAGCCCTGGTCTCCAGGTGGACACAAGGGCCAAGCGATCCCACCAGCCACCGGGGACCCTGGCCTGACATCATGGACCTCCCAAGAGATCCCACCATCACGGCCACCCACCTCCCACCCCTCCACAATCCCCACCACTCCACCAGCGCCACTCCCTATGGCCACCTCCCCAAACCTTGGGGAATACTTGAGCCCCTGGCTGTCCAAAGGCATCCCTTGTCGGACAACATCAAGCAAGGGCCACTTACACCCGGCTGGCAGCCTGCGGGCAGAGGACCCTTTCCAGCTCTCTTTGGACACGGAAAGAGGGCTGGGGTGACAAGCGTGGCCTGAAGCTGGAACGAATTCTGTGTCCCACCCTCCATGTCCCCCCAAGGCCGAGGGCTGGCAAAGGCGTGACTGATCCAGGAGCACCCATGCAGATGGCTTCTGGGCTCAGCAGAGCCTTTGTCATCTAGGGAGAAAGAACCTCGAAACTTCTCCCGGTGTCCACGGAAGGACACGCCCCTCCAGGGGTTCACGGTGCCTCGGAGCAGACGGCAAGGAAACAAGGGCGAACCGGGGGAGAGTCCAGAGCAGATCCTGAGCTGGGCACAGGAGGGCAGCTGGCCCACCCGGGGGCTCCAGATCTCTGAGGAAGCAACTGAGTCACCTGCCTGCGGGGTCTCTCGCCCCCATACCCCGCCACCACCTGCCTCTGGTCTGAATGGGCTGCCCCACGTCCCTGCTATGAGCTCCGCCTGCTAAGAAGATGTCCACACTGAGGACCCGGTCCCCCCCCAGCATCTGGATGTCATTCTCCTCACCGCACACAGCTGACAGACCCCAGCAGTCCCTGCGGGTGCTGCCCAAGCCAGATAGAAAAGGAACAGTCTCCCGACAGCACAGTGAACTCTGATTAACTGCACCGCTCTAAGTCTCAATGCTGTCATCCGTAAAATGGGCCTGCCTCAAACACTGACTGTGAAGATCAACCAAGACAAGGGCCGGGGTGTCCTTGCTGAGCTGGGGCCAGGGGGACCAAGTGCATCTGAGATGTGCAGGTGGCAGCTGGAGGCTGAGACGACCTCCTTCCCACAGTCCTCCCCTCCCCTGCAGACGCCGGTGGCACTCACTGATACTGGCGCTTGCATCTCTGACTCAGAAGCGATCCCTAACTGAGAGGGGCACGAGGATGCTCAGGGGACCTGGGGAGGCCAGGAAGGGAGGGGTCTGTTCCCATCCTGGGAGGAGCTTGTCCAGCTGTCCGTCAGCAACGGAGGTGGGGGTGGCAGGGAGTTGGGGAGCCCAGACAGGGGCCGGAAGGTGAGCGCCAGTGGAGGGGGTGGCAGCCCAGCCCAGCCCTAGCCTGGCCCATTGTTTCCTCAGCTGATTGTATTCTGCTTCTCTCCCTGGAGAGGCAGCGAGATGAGGAGGCAGCCAAGACAGGGGCCGCCTGGAAGTCCCAGCAACACAATTGTGTTCGTGATGAAAATCGAAATTGTGTATTTCTCAGGTTTAGAAAAGCAAACACTCCAAGGTCATCCACTGGCCCCATGCCTCCTGGAATCCGGGCTGTTTGCTGTTCTTACAGCGCTGGAGTCGGGGGGCCCAGCAGCCCGGGTCAGCCGGGGGCCAGCCCTGGGAACGGGGCTGAGAAGCAGACTCAGGGGCACCTGCGGCCATCCTGGTGGGAGCCCCAGACCACTCTCAGCACCCAGGGAGGCCCCGAGGGCACGCTCAGCACACGCCCCTGCCCAGAGCCCCACACAGGGAGACCCTCACCCACCGCCTGGGTGTGAGGTCCACAGGTCCTGCTGAAGGAGCCCTCTCCGCTCACCATGAGCGCTGGCTCCCGACCCTCCTCTCTCCTGCTCAGTTTCTCTGTGTGTCCGTGTGTGCGTGTATGTGTGTACTGCCATCTCCACCTAGCTTCTATCTATCTACAGCTATGTCTCGGTGTCTGTCTCTCTGTCTCTCTCTCTCTACACACACACACACACACACACACACACACACACACAATCACCCCTCCAGGTCTCACATTTTTGCTCCTCAAGAAATCCCTGTTGTCAAAGCTAGTATAGTGGCACAGAGAGTACAGCTGCCACCTGCAACGCTGGCATCCACTTCTAGTCCAGCTCCCTGCTGATGCACCTGGGAAAGCAGTGGAAGATGGCCCAAGGGTTGAGGTCCCTGCTACCCACGTGGAAGACCCAGAAGAAGCTCCTGGTTCCTGGTTTTGGCCTGGCCAAGCCCTTGGCTGTTGTGGCCATCTAAGGAGTGAACCAGCAGATTTATGATTTCTCTCCCTTTGCAACTCTATCAAATAAACATTTTTAAAATCTCTGTTGTGTTACAGAGTGCTTGTCCCATTTGACAGATGGATAAGGAGCCCCAAGGAGTCACTGAGATAGGCCTGGGGTCCACCAAGTGGGCAGAGCTGGGCCAGGGACCCAGGGCTGGGGTCTTCCATGTGGGTGCTTGATCTCCTCACCACAATGGCTTGGCTCAGAGGAGGCCGTGGAGACCACCCAGGGGCCCCCTGAGCAGCAGCCTCTCCCCGCCCCAGCACCCAATCTGCAGGCCTCTGACATCCCTGGCTGAGCCATCAGACTGTCCAGTCCATGGCAACCACAGCGGTGCTGCTGGAGCGGGACTTGGATCCTCCAGCCCTGGCTCATCGGCAGAGCAGGTGACAGGTGGCTGGGTGCAGGAGGGTCCCAGGAACCCCTCCTGGCTTCTAAACATGGCCGCTCTCCTCCCGCAGCCACTTAGGCTGCTGGGGGGCCCAATGTGAGCTGGGAAGGTGGAGACAAACTTCTGCCTTGGTAACAACAGCCACCTCTTGTGGGCCTGGCATGTAAGCCCCTCCGTGGCCCGCTTATCTTCCCAGTGACAGGTGCAGGAACAAAGCTCCCAGGGCAGGACCCCAGGATTCACCCCCTTCACACCCACTCTGGCCCCAGAGCTTGCCCCAGGCTCCTTCTAGACCAGCCTGTGAGTAGCCCAAGCCCAAGCCAGGTCCTCCCAACCCCAAAGTAGCACACAGAGAGGGCTTCTGGCGGGGGCGTGGGTGCTGCCACACTGGGCCCCGCGCCAGGTTTAACGCTCTGCTGGTGCAGTCTTGGGACGCTGAATTCTTCGTGCACAAAGGGCCCTGCCTTCTGCTTTCGCCTTGGCCCTGGGCGCCGCCAATCACAGCTGCTGTGCCAATCACACCCTGATTCTGAGCTCCCGGAGCCCATTTCCCGCTGCACCTGTGCTCGCGTGCAGCAGACTGGAACGCAGGTGTTTACCTGTTGCGGGCCATGTGAGACCATCAACTTGCCGAAGGCAGGGACCACGCCTGTTGACTGTTGTGTCCCCCCTGTGTCTTGTGGGACCTCACGCAGGCCCCGGTACGGAACAGGTATTCAGCTGAAGTCTCTTCCGTGACAAAACCCAGACAAACCCTCCTGGAACAGGCGTCTCTCTGCCCAAAGAAGCCATAACGACTTCCCGTCAGTTTAAAATACGTGTGTGCATTCTTTTCCTTGCATGATTTCTTAATTTGGGAGACGAAGCCTGCTGATTTCCCAAAAGGCTAGGGGAAGAAAGGCTGCAGGAAGCGGGTTTATGGGTGGCTCAGTGCCTGGGCTTCCTGCCATGGGCAGAGGTGGGTGGAGCTGTGCCACACCCTTGGGGTGGATGAGAGACACGGACATGGGCATCCACACCCCTGGGATCCTGGGCAACCACAGGAAACCCGGCAGCTCGCTGAGTCGGGCACATCACAAGCCAGGACTCTGGTGCTAAAAACGGCCTCCCGCAAGGATCAAAGCGCCCTCCCGCCTGGAAGGAGACCTCGAGGCGCATGAGGTCATCACCCGGGCTCCCGAGGGTCGGGGCCTACAGGCGAGAGGCAGGCTGGCCAGCCAGCTACACCCCAGCCCTTTGTTATGGTGTCTAATCCCTGGGGTCCCTCCTGCAGCAGGACATCCGCAGCTTCACCCGCAGTGGCCCCCCAGCCTGGCCTAAGGTCTGCGCCAGAACCAGCCCACAAGCCTCACCCACCCGTGCAGCAAGGCTGCACTCAGTCACGTGCCCAAGGGACACAGAGAGTGCAAGGGGGCCACTTCCCAGGCCTCGCTGTCACACAGCCGCTGTGTGGGGCAAACCCGCCCCGTCCCTGGTAGAAACTGGGACCCAGCACAAGAGACTATTAGGAGCTGAGCGAGGGGCCGCGTGAAGAACACTCCTGCTCTTCCTAAAGCCGCCGTGGACTCCGCCTGCTGTCCAGCCGGTCCCCGATTCGCTGCCTGGACGGTACAGACGAGCAGACACGCGGGCTGGCCCCAGGGCAGGGAGGCACGCCCGTCCGCCCCCAGCCACCTTCCCTGCGTCAGAGGAAGCAGGAACACCTGGGAGAAGCTGGCAGTCTCAGGAGCGGCCCCAGCTCAGCCCCTGACCAGCTCCGGCTGGTGCCAAGGGGACAGACCCTCCCCACCTCAGACCACAGGCCAGCCGGGGCCCAGCTGCAGCTGGGAGGCAGAGGGCTCCCAACAAGATCGGATGCGAAAGCAAGCGCTTCTTAGAATGAGAAAGCCCAGAACAAATGACAAGTTTTAGAAAGCTGACGAAGCGCACAAACAAAACAAAACCCACAACACCCGACACAGCTTCGCACACTCTGCATCTCCTCTCCCAGGCTGCCCGCCTCGCTCCCGACCACCACACGTGGGCCGGCCCACTCGGGTCAACCCCCAGGCACTGCACCTGCTGACCTGGCACCAGGTGAAACCAGAAAGAAAGAATGCACCTGGGGGCCATTCCCAGCCACGGCCACCTTGATATGGACCACATAAGTGCCACAGCCACGTGCACACCTCTGCCTGAGCCCCACTCTCTCCAGCTCCACAGCCCTCAGCCAGGTCCGGGGGACACCCGGCCCAGTCTCTCCAAATGCGAGGCAAAGCAGAAGGAGGGGATGTGGATGATCTTAACCACCTGCAGCTGAAACACAGAAACCCACAATCACAAAAACACAGGCCGTGTGGACACAGTGCCGGGGCCCTGGGCTTGAGCTTCCTCCGTGTCACTGGCTGCCCTCTGCAGGGCACCTTCGCTCTTCGCCGCCTGTTTTGCCTGGTGGACTTCTGCTGTGTCACGGGGTGAATGTCACCTCCTCCAGACCCCAGCCTGCAATAGGTCCTCATTCTTGTCCGGAGAACTTAGCTGTTTGCCTGCTTAGGACTGGTCACCATCAGTGGTGAGGTTTTATGTTTACTGTGTGGTTTCCATCTCTACCCCAGTTCTGCAGAGGGCAGGGGCCCTATGTGTTGCATGTACCATGCATTCCCCGAGTCTAGGAACCAGCAGAACCCTGGGAATCACAACTGGGTGGGAAAACCATGAGCCCATTAGGGAGCCCGTGTGACATTTTCTAAGTGTCGCCTCTAAGGCACTGAGGGGTTATCTGGGCTTCCTCCTCGTCACTCATCTCTGCACAGGATGGACCAATGCCTGCCTAGTCCACGGATGCACACTCAAACCACAGCAGAGAGGAGAAGACGGCACTCGAGAGACAACATGGCATCATGGTGGCCGTCACCACGCTACCATGACTGCTAAATCTATGAAAACATACCAAAAGTGTCAGACAAAACACGGCAACACAAGCACAGTGCTTTAAACTAATCAGAGTGATTTCTGGAAGGTTCTGAATTAGCAAGACAGAGACATAGGATGGACTGGGTTAATCCCCTGTCACACACAAAACACATTGCATGGGGCCGGTGCTGTGGCACAGTGGGTAAAGCCACTACCTACAGTGCCGGCATCCCATATGAGCCCCGGTTCAAGTCCCGGCTGCTCCACTTCCAATCCAGCTCTAGCTGTGGCCTGGGAAAGCAGTGGAGGATGGCCCAAGTCCTTGGGACCCTGCACCCACATGGGAGACCCAAAGAAGCTCCTGGCTCCTGGCTTCAGATCGATTTGCAGCCATCTGGAG
Source organism: Sylvilagus floridanus (assembly GCA_949820135.1). Classification (NCBI taxonomy): domain Eukaryota; kingdom Metazoa; phylum Chordata; class Mammalia; order Lagomorpha; family Leporidae; genus Sylvilagus; species Sylvilagus floridanus. The sequence continues at coordinate 23,295,637 of OX463235.1, forward strand.
AGTAAACCAGCAGATGGAAGACCTCTCTGTCTCTCTCTGCCTTGCCTCTCTCTCTTTCAAATAAATACATCTTTTAAAAAACCACACTGCATTATGTAAGTAGTTCTTAGAAATAAGAAATTAGGTTGCAAAACAGACTTCAAAGGAATGCAAGAGAAAAAGAAAAGGGGAAGAGAGGAAAGGAGGGAGGAGGGGAGGAAGGGATGGTTATGGTCCCAGATCTTGGCAAATGAGGGGTTTCCTAGCCGACTCTAGTGTCCCCGGGCTGGGCCAGCTAGCTGGGTTGTCTGCAGTGCGGCACACGTGGTGAGCAGAACTCTGGGGCAGTAGTCGCTGGCGGTGGTGGTGCTGTGGGATTTGGGGCTGCACTGGGGTGGGGGGATGCTGCCCTCACCCCACATCACATCACAGAAGGTCCCCCAGAAGCCCTGGCCCCGGGGAGCTCCGGCCAGTCACCCACTGTCAGAGGAGAGCCAGGAGCCCGGGCCTGCCTCCATGGGCACACAGCCCCTGGTGCTGGGCAGACCAGGAGGGAGGCGACCACAGGTGCTCCCCTCCCCGGGGCCCCAGCTGCTCTGCCCCACCCTCCCGCCAAGGCCCTCAGCCTCGGGGGGCTGTTATTGCCTCTCTGCCCTCTGAGCCGCCACACCCCACTTCTGCCTTCTGCAGAGGGCGTTCCCACCCCCTGGTTGGTCTGCGGAGGGCATGGGGGAAAACACTCAGTAATTAATCTTCTGACCTGATTAATCATTGTAAGGGCTTTCAACATGGGGGAGGGCTACAAGGTGCTTAATATGCTCTCGTGTCAAGAATGCGCTCTCTTCTTGGCAGACCAGGAGGGGGTGGGCTTTGGGCCCAGGAGCTCCTGCACGGGTTCCGGGCCTGGCTGTCTTGGGCGACTCGGCGCTTTCTGCCTCCTCCCCTGAGCCCCCAGAGCCCCAGCCTCTGGCCACCCCTTCCTACCGTCTCTCCCTCTTCCGACCTCTTTCCCTGGGTTCACAGCTAGCACACCTCACCTCCTCTGAAGGAGAATAGTGCCTGGGGACATGCACCTCGCCAGGCCCTGAGGGCAGAGCCCAGGGAAACCTGCTTCTCGGAGGTGGCTTTAGCCAGCTTTGAGGGGCACCTTGTGGCCCTGGCCTGGCAGCCCTGTGGGGAGGGCCTCCAGGTTGGCCAGGAGTCGGGGAATCCCATCGGGTAGGCAGAATTTCTGGAAAGGAGGAAGGAGATGAAGCAAAGAAGACAAACAGTGCCACAAATCACTCAGCAATGAGGTGAGAGTCTCCACGGCAACCTGCCCAGGGCTGAGCACCACAAAAGCAGGAGATGCGCCATCGCCATGGCAACCACATCCTAGAAACCCGCTGGTGTTGGTCCCCGTTTGCCTTGGCAGTGAGGTGTTGGGGGCAGAAGCAGATCTACAAGGTCCCTGGGGGGTCACTGGGGTGGGGGTGAGAGCGAGGAAAGTAACAAGAGGGGAAGCAGAGAGGAGGGAGGGGAGAGAAGAGAGAGATGGGGAGACGAGGAAAGGAGGAGGGGGAGGTCCCAGGAGCCAGCCACCCTCTCAGCAAGTGCCCTGTGTGTCAGGTGAGAGAACGTGCCCGTGACCTGAGCAGGTGGAGAGGCTGGAGCTCAGGCGGCTGGAGCTGAGGCCCCTACTCTCCCCGCTCCCACACCAAGTCGGGTAAACAGAGCATACCCTGAGGGACTCATTTGTGGACCATGCACCCCTCTGATGGGTCTGGAACTGCAGGAGCCCAACTGGGGGGCTGCAGTCCCTCCCTCCCCCTGTCCCGGCTGTCCAAGTACAAAGGTGTCCGAGAAGGGGTGACTGGAAGCTGCGCCCCAAGCCAGTTTCTAACCCTCCCTCCTCCCAGACGTGGGTTTATCTTTCCCCGTTGGCAGCTGGGTGCCTAGCGCCACCTGCTGGTGGTCACTGGAAGCAAAACAACTGTGACCAGAATTGGAAGGACTCCGCTGACCAGGGCAGGGCCTCAGGGAGCTGCTCCTACCAGGCTGGGGTCAGACCAGGGCCCTCCTCCCCAAGCCTCCCTCAGCAGCCTGTGAGCCAGAACAACTCTTCAGTCAAGAGGGTCGCCGCACGCACCCCACTTGGAGACCACTGCTGGTCATGGACCCTGTGTGATCTGGCTCTCTGGGCTCCAGTGCCTACTGGGACTGAATGACCCCCCGGGGTCTCTGAGTGCCTCGACGCTGGCCAGAATCTAGCCCCTCCCTGGAGGAGACCCCAGAGCCGCTGGCAGTGCCAGCCTCCCCACGGGAGCTGGGGTTCAGTGAGCGCGGCTGCAGCGAGCCCAGCACAGGCAGGCACCAGGGCTCCCCACCCCCTCCCCCTTACCCGCTGGGCCCTGCGCAGGGAGGTGGAAGCCCTGCCAGACGTGACCCGGCTGCTGTAGCCTCAGAGCACCCAGGATCCACAAGGGCTCCGAGCACCCTGCTGGGGGAGGAGCCCTCTCCCAGGCGATGTCGCCACCGCCCCTCATCACGTCGGGCAGGTGAGAGACCCGGTCCCTGAGCTGCTAGGGTGGACAGGTGATTGCTGAGCTCTCTGCTGGCCATCAGCAGACCTGCATGGCATCGAGAGCACTGTGCTAGCCCAGGAAGTCACTGTGGGCCACACACAAACTGCCACCTGCCTGCCTAGCAGTCCCACGACCTCATGCCTTTTCCCCGCTTGCTGGGTAGGGGTAACAGCAGCATCTGCCTCCCAGGGTTCTGCTGAGGACAGAAGGAGGGGGTGCCCGTCGAGGCCTGAGCACAGGGCCTGGCCCACGGCAGCACTCGGCACCACACACTCGCTCCAGAAGGCTCCAGTCCCAATTCCTCCCAGCGAGCACCTGCTGTATGCTGAACGCTGTGCTGGCCGGCAGGACTAGAGCAGCAAACGCTGAGGCCGTCCGTGGGATCCGCGTAACAGAGCAGGAAGAGGTGGCAGGGGCAGCAGAATTGTCGGACCAACAAGTCAAGGTGCCGGCAAGCTGGGACAGGAAGCCTGAGCCATCTCCTCAGATGTCTGGGGCACAGAGGAACTCAGCAGCAAGGAGGGGGCCCAGCGAGAGAACTGGCATCTGCACCAAGAGCCCTGGGGTGTTACAGGACTCCCTGACGCTTCCACCTGACCCCGACCTCGACTATAATGCCAAGGGAAGCCCCGAGACCTGGGCAGCAGAGGACCTGGGTTCAAATCCTCACTAACGGGGGAGTCTGCCTGGCCTCGCTGAGTCTTCGTCTATCTATACAATGGTGTGCACAGACCTGTCGGCTGTGGTGGTGGGTGGGCCTCAGGTGGTCCCTGCTTCTCTGTGACCCCTTCCCTGGGCCCCTTCTCACCACAAATGTGGCAAAGGTGAGAAAATGTCACTCCCCTGATTCTGTTACCCGGCATAGAATTCTGTCTTGCTAGTGGCCTCACTCAGACTCTACATGGCCAGCTTTGAAGACAATAAGTCCTCCAACTGCAAGAGAGCGTAGACCCTGCCCAGCAGGACCCCAGAGGGCGTGGGAGGGGGCCCCTGCCCAATGAGCCCCCAGCTGGGAAGCCAGGCCCCACTGGGCAGCCTGGCCCAGAAACCACCATAACTAGTGTGAGTCGCTTTAGGCTGCCACACTTTGCATAGCACACAAAACACCACACACAAAACAAATGCAAGTGCAATATTGGAATAGATACCTTCACTTCCGTCTGCACATCAACCCCAAGAGAGGGTATTATTACCCCAATTTAGAGAGGGAAAGTTGAGGCTTGGGGCAGGGCTAAATTCCCCAGGCCCACACAGCTCCTGGGGGAGAAGCCACTGAGGGAGGAGGAGCTCCGGCAGGGGAGGAGTCGTCTCAGGAGACAAGAGCCTGACCCTGCACAGGGCTGGGAAGTGTCACAGAGCCTCTTAGGAGGATGTGCACTGCTCATTTTGCCGCAGGCCATACCTCTCCCTATTGTCTGGCTCCCAGGGCTCTCTGTCACCTGCCACCCCTGGGAACACTGCAGCCCTCAGCCCCACACAACAAGGGCACTGGTGGTTAGAGTCCAAGTGGAACAGGCCCCTTTCTCTCAAGGGCTCAGGGACAAAGGGCTAGAGCCCAACTCCCTGGGGATGGAGGCAGCGGCACAGGCACTCGGAGGCCGGCGCTGCGCACCCAGACACGCTGAGCTGCAGGTCACACGCAGCACTTCCTTTGTGTGTCCCAGGTCACCTGGGGGACCCGGCTCCACGGGGAAGTGTAGCAGAGGAAGAACAGCCCTGAGAAGGGGCCCCTCCCCTCCTGGAGCCAGGGCAGCTAAGGGGGAACTGGGCAATCCTGAGTGGTCTTCATGGGTGGGCGGGTTGCTGCCTCCCTGAGGAGACAGGGTGCAGGCAGCTGTCCCGGGGGGCTCCTGGAACCCCCGGCTCAGGGCTACAACTACACTGGTCTCTGGGTTTTCTCATCCCTCCCTCCTTTCCTTCTTTCTTCCTCCCCTCTCCCTGACCACACCCCGCAGTGCTGTCTGCACTTGTAACCACGGGTGACACTTCCCGCAACTGCACAGGAGACCACGGGATCCAACCTGGCCACGGGGAGCTCTGCTCTGGGACCCACTTCACCCTTTAGCTGGGCCCGCACCTCGTGCAATCTCTAAGTCTTGCCGAGGGTCAGGCCCTCTGTAGGACACTGGGGGTACAAAAAGAGACACACGGGGTCCTCTGCCTGGTGTGAAGGCGGAGCCACAGACCCTGCTCCCCAGGCAGGGCAACTGCTTGTGGCTCTGTGGCTGCAACCCCCTGCAGTGCATTTTAAAGTCACCCAGGTGAATCGAGCGTGTGGCCAGGCTGAGAATCTGTCACGGGAAATGGAGCGCTCGGGCCCAGGCACCTGCGGCGTCTTGCCCAGCCCTGACAGCATCAGAACCGAGTCACTGGGACAGAAGAGGTGGCTCCCCAGAATTGGTGGGGCTCAGAGCTGCCCAGGAGACCTACTCCCCGGGCCTCTGAGGGTTCCAGCACTGGCCAAGGTCTCAGACATAAATGTCTTAACTGCGCTACCTGGTGAGTAGCCATTCACAAGATTCTCCTGGAATTTCAAAAGCAGATTGCAATGGAGGTATTCTCCACTTACAGTGGCCAATTTCATAGACAAGTGCCATGGGAGGCAAGCTGACAGCACCCAGCACCCAGGGACACTGCCTCGCACCCACCCTGCCTGACTCCCTAGCCCCCATCACACGTGAAGACCCTGGGGTACGCTGGGTAACTCGCCCAAAGGTATACAGTCGGCACCCAGGGGCTCTGACTCAGCCGCTCCTTGTCCCTTGTGATTGACAGCCCTGTCAAAAATGTCACACTTCTCAAAAGCAAGCCCCAGGCACGTGGTTCTAGGGGAAATGGGAGACTGGGATGTGCCGACGTCCTGGACAAGGCTGTGCTGGACACAGAGAGCAGCCTTAGGAAGCACGCAGCCAGGGCAGGTGGGTATTGTGATGGAGTGGGCTGAGCAGCTGCCTGGGGCTCCCACAGCCCGTGTCATGGTGTCAGGGTGCCAGCCTGAGCCCCAGCCACTCTGTGCTTCCTGCTAGTGCACCTGGGGGGCAGCAGACGAGGTCCCTGTCACCCATGTGGGAGACCCAGAAAGAGTTCCCGGGTCTTTGACCACTGCGGGCATTCGGGGAATGAACCAGCAGATGGGAGCTCTGTGTGTGTATGTGTGTTTATGTATGAGACTCTGCCTTTCAAGCAAATAAACAAATCTTTTAGGAAGGAAGGAGGGAGGGGAAGGGAAGGAGAGGGGAGGGGGAGGGGGAGAGGGAGGAAAGGGGAGGGGAGCCCTCCCACACACTGGAGTCGCCTCCTGTGCTAACAGAAAGCCTGCCATAGAAAATAACAAGCCTGAAGCTTCGGAAGATGTCTCCTGCACTGACCACTCAATTGCGGGAAGCACTGGCCCAAGCCTGGGCCCCTGTGATCCCGTGGGCAGTTCCCCTGCCCACTTTTGCCCAGCCCAGGACTCCCAATCCACAGTTCACCAGAGGATGAAAGGGCAGACCCAGGCCCTCCACCGGCTGGCTGGGCCACTTGTATGTGGCTTTGCTAAGTCTGAGCCGTGAATCCAAGTTCCTCTGGGGGAGGACGGAATGAGAGGAAGCTGACGGATGCTCCTGGCCCAGGGCTCATCCCGGATAAGATCACAGTAATGAGGAATTACAGCAGGACTGCCCGTGCCCTCTGCCTGAGCCCGCAATAACCCAGGAGGCTGAGGCTAGCACTTGTCTGGCGCAGGAGTGACGGCTTGGTCCTGCTCAGACCGTCCGCTAGGTGGCACCATGGGACAACATTCACAACTCTTCTGGTCCACGCACCAACTTGGCCAGGGTGGGAGAAGGTGGAGATGGGTGGGAGAGGCAGAAGGAAGGCTGGGAGAGCAGGGGACTCGCCCAAGGTCGTGCAGAGGTGACTGGGAGGTCATCAGCCAGTTCTGAGCTAAAGAAGGTTTGGTGCTCACTCCTCATGGTTTCCCTTAGCTCCCTTAACCCAGATGTTCATAAAAAGGTGACAGAGGAAGGCGGCCCAGTGACAAGGGTCAGGCCAGGTAGCAGCAAAGCCCATTAGGCACCTGCTATGGGGAGGGCCCTGCCAGTGGCCGAGGACCTTTGCATTGCTGAGCCTCAAAGGAGTATGAGCTGCCCCCATTTTCCAGAGCAGAGGGAGGCGGAAGGGTCACAACCTGCCTGGCCACCGTGTGGCGGGGCCCTCAAGACTCACCCTGGGATGCTGCTGTAAAGAGAAGCAGGGGCAGGAAATGCCTCTGACTTTACTCATTTGTATAAAAAGGAGAGGGGCCCACGCTGTGACGTAGCAGGTAAAGCCGCCACCTGCAGTGCCAGCATCCCATGTGGGCGCCGGTTTGAGTCTCGGCTGCTCCACTTCTGATCCAGCTCTCTGCTATGGCCTGGGAAAGCAGTAGAAGATGGCCCAAGTCCTTGGGCCCCTGCACCCACATGGGAGACCCGGAAGAAGCTCCTGGATCCCGGCTTCAGATCAGTGTAGCTCCAGCTGTTGCAACCAATTGGGCAGTGAACCGTTGGGTGAAAGACTCTCTCTCTCTCTCTCTCTCTGCCTCTCCTCTCTCTGTGTAACTCTTTCAAATAAATAAATAAACCTTGGGGCCAGTGCCGTGGCTCACTTGGTTAATCCTCCACCTGCAGCACTGGCATTCCATATGGGTGCCAGATTCTGTCCCAGTTGCTCCTCTTCTAGTCCAGCTCTCTGCTGTGGCCCGGGAGTGCAGTGGAGGATGGCCCAGGTGCTTGGGCCCCTGCACCCGCATAGGAGACCAGGAGGAAGCACCTGGCTTGGATTGGCATAGTTCCAGCCATAGTGGCCATTTGGGGGGTGAACCAACGGAAGGAAGAGCTTTCTCTCTGTTTCTCTCTCTCTCACTGTCAAATTTTTAAAAATTTTTTTAAATAAATAAATCTTTTAAAAAAAGTAAAGATAAATTATTCTATCAGTGTTTACTCCTATTTGCACAGCTGAATTCCAGGATCTAAGACACTAAACACAGGGACTCCCAGTGGAGGGAGGATGGGCGGGTGGGATAGGTGGGAGAGGCTTCTGTGACCTTCTGCGTGTTGCCTGACCTTTGAGCCACGCGACGCTTACCCGGTTTGCCCAGGGTCACACCATGTCCCCTGTGTGGGGTGCTGTTACCCGGCGAGAGGAGGTGCCCAAGTTGACTGAACACAGTGGACAAACTCGGCACTGAATCACGGGGCTAAGTCCCCTGCGGTTCTCTTCAGTCCTCTGAATCCACCACGCTGGTGACTGGGTGAGCAGCTAGCAAGGCTTCAACACCCCCGAAGTCCCAGCTGGTGAACATTTGGACAAAGAAGGGGTGAGCTTACAGCCCTGGGCAGTGTAGTGGCTAGCTACGGTGCAACACGGTAATACACACCACTGCCCAGCGCCAACCAGCTGCAGAGGCTGCCTGGTGCTTCCCATGCATGCAGGTGCGTGGTGCTCCTACTCTGAGAGGTGCAGGTGAGGCCCTGGGTGTGCAGGCAGAGGACGGACCATATCCAAGGTCATTCGTTCACAGGACAGGGCGCTGGGGATGGGAGCCCAGGCACTCCGCCTCGGGCAGCCCCGCCCCCACCCCGCCGCACAGCAGAATCTACAGCGGGCAGCAGGTGGACGGACAACAGCTCTCCTGGCCCCCAGTCCTGTGCTCCCCTGTATTTGCTGTAAAGCTGCCCTCCGGCTTCATCTCGAGCCCCAGGTTGCAGCCCCTTCTCAGCAGTGAGGAAACCATGGCTCAAGAAGCCAAGCGTGCCATCCAAGGTCATGGGCCCGCCAAGGGCAGAATGTGGCCTGGACAGGTGCCGGTCAGCCACGGGAACGGACACGGCCTTCCTCCCTGTCCTCGTGGCAGGCATCTGAGTGGGCAGAGGCTCTGACCACCACCCCCAGGCCTCCCCTTCTGACTCAGAGCCCCCAGTTAGGAAAACGGCCCCAGCACCAGGGGCGCAGAGCCAGGAGAGGGCTCCTTGGGGGACAGGCAAGATGGGAATCACTGTTTGGCCAGGTCCTAGGCCTGGGGTCGCCCTCCAGGGCAGTGGAAATGTGGTCCTAGGTCCAGGGCAGAGCTTGTGGAAGGAAGGGCCCCAGAGGCAGCTGGGCCCCAGAAGCTGGCCAGGACAGACACAAGCCAGAGCCCAGCATCCCGCTCACCAGGTGCCCCAAGCAAGGAGGCGAAACCACCCAGGAAGAGAGTGCTCCCCGCCTTGCCCCACCCCACGGGCCTGGCGGGTCCGAGCCTGTGGCCCCACAAACCCCACCTGATGCAGAGACACAGGCCCCGGAACTGGCCTGAGGAAGCAGACAATGCACTGAAAGCTACGCTCTTGGCAGGGGTGAGACGGATGTGGCAGCCCAGTCCAGGGGTCCTGTCACAGGTGAGTGGGGCGGAGACACAGAAGGAAGAGCCACTCCTCGAGGGAGCGTCCAGATAGGACACCACCGCGGCCGCTGTGGCACCGTCACTGCCCAGTGGGTGCAGGCCAGAGCTCCCGGGTAGGAGGCGCTCACAGCCACAGGGGCTGCCTCTGCCCATGGTCCCGCAGGTGCTGCACTGGAGAAGTGAGGCCAGCAGAGGTTAGCAAACCGCCCAGAGCCCGCCCTGGCTCCCAGCCTGGCTCCACCAGAGCCATGCTACTGGGTCTGGAGCTCAGCCAACCAATGGAACAAGAAGTGTCACCTCCTCTTGTCTCTCTCCGCTGGATTCCAGCCCCCAGCCCCTCCCTGCTGGTGGGCTGAACCAGTCTCTGCAGTCGCGGCCCCTCCTGGGCACCCTGCTCTGTGGCTCAGCCTTGCCTTCAACACCCTCACACTCTTCACCCCAGGGAAGACACAGCTGTCAGCCGGAATGTGTGGATTCAGATTTATGGCCCTGAGCCATCTCTACAGAAACCAATCCATCTCCTCACAGTCCTGCAGCACCGAGGGAAAAAGGAGAAAACCCGGCCCAGACTCATACGCCGCCGTGGGGAGAAGGAGGTTTGAGGGGGCTGGGCTGCAGGAGCCAGGGGAGGGGGGCCGCTGGGGAGTGGGCGAGCCGATGGGCCAGGGCAGGAGACAGCAGGAGGGACAGCCAGGACAGAGGCCAGGGCTGGGCACCAGCCTCTTCTTGCCCAGACCTTCCGCCCCCTCAAGGGCCCAGCACCCTCTCTTCCATGCCCATCATAAAGGAAACATGTGTCCCAGCTGCTGCCAGGAAACACACCCAGAAAACATTCTTGAAGAAGGACGCCCTGTTCCAGTGCCTCAAACCTCCCCCAGGAATGTCTGGGATAAAGGCCACCAGTCGCCGCCAGCAGCCGTGGGCAAGGGACCTGGGGGCAGAGGACCTGCTCAGCGGCGGTGCAGTAGGGCATGGGGTCAGTGCCCAGCTCCCTCTCCCGCCCTGCAGGGGCAGCATGTGCCTTCCTCCCCGAACGGCCAGCCTCCACGGGGCCTGGAAGCGGGTGAGGAACTTGGTGCCGGCTCAGGCCACGTCCTCAGGTTCGTCTCTGATTCTGTAACCTGCAGCCCAGAGCGGGCACCCAGGACCCAGGGCCTCCTCCTACAGTGCCTCCATGCAGGCCCAGGAGCGGAACTCAAGGCGTCTTCTCACGAAAAGCAAGGCGGCTCACCCAAAGGCACTGCTTCTGCATGCTGCAGCGAGAGCCTCCGACCTGCACCCTGGCTCTCCCGACCCGATGGCCTCCCCAGCACCCCGGCCAGCGGGCCCCTCTTCACCAAGCTCTCCTTCCAGTCCAGCACCTCAGGGTGAGCTGGAAGTCACACAGTCATCAGGCACAAGGTCCTCACCCAGACTCTCCCTGGACCTCCCCTCCCAGCTCCCACCCAGAAAATGTTAGAAGTCATCTTCAAGGCCAGATGCCCGCTGCTACCCTGTTCCCCAAACCCAGTCACTTCCAGTCACCTTCAGCACGCCGTCCAGGTCCACGGGCAGCTGTATGGCGAGTGGCCAGTCTCGTCACGTGGACTCATTTGTACTTGAATCTATTTATTGTAAATACCACAATAAATACAATGCCGATCCCCTTTGTCAGAAATAAAAGGCAGCCAATAGAAATACGTCATTGGAACAAAGATGGCGCTATAAAAGTCTGGAACCTTGTGCACGGACCCCGCCCCACGTCCTGCCCCCCGGAAGAGGGAGATCAGCGGGAGCTCCAGGGGCCTCAGAACACGCTGGCACCCGCCGAGTCTCTCTTCTTACACAAAAGGATTACACGAGAACTAGAAAGAGAATGGCTTTCTTGCTCTGATTCTGTGCCCGTAAGTAGGCTCTATGCTACCCAAAATATCTCGAGTGGACCAGGGCACCCAATCCACACTGTGGGAATGGGAAGGCTGGCCCAGACTCCCTCTGCCTCATGCTGAACACAACGGGGAAACCCGACCCACAGTCCCTCCTCTGATCACTCGGTCAAGGCACCACAGATCCCCCACAGCCAGGCCCTGTCCATCAGCCCGGAGGTCACCGCTGACTCAGCTGAGACACCAGGTAGACCAGGCCCACCAGCAGGAGGCCACGCACGCCGAGCATCATGAGCAGGAAGAGCAGCAGGATGGAGGTCACCGGCTCCACGGTGTGGTTGCCAAGGTGCCACTGCGGGAAGCCCATGTGCACCAGCTGCCGGTTGAGGTCATTGAACGGGGACTGGGCAGCTCCCAGCCTGGCACCTGCCTGCTGCTGCTGGCGGGGACCAGGACCCCCTGGGGGCGCACCGTGGCCCCTGTTGAGAAAGCTCTGAAAGGTGAAGACAGAGAGATGAATGCGTCCAGAGAAAGCTTACCGGAGATGAGGCAGGAGCCAAGCGGGAGCCCCCATACAGCGTCCCCGCCCCGCCCCCGCCACACCCCTTTCCCAGCAATCCCCAGGTGCCACTCATTGGAATCCCAACAACCGAGTCACACGTCCCCAGCGCACAGAAAATGCCAGCCCATGTTCCACACCACGCCCAGGGGGCAGGTGGCCAGGACAGAGACGAGAGAAGTGACAGAGGCAGGGCACGGCGGTGGGCAGGTGTTCGTACTACTCATCCCTCCTTCAGAATAATGACCCTGTGGCCACGGGCTCATCTCCACGCACTCTCTGGTTCTTTCCCATCCCATAGTCTTAGAAAGACGCTGGGTTTGCTAACCAGGTTAAAGGAGGAAGGGTTCTTGGGTATGAAGTCTGGGGATGCTGCCTGGGGAGGCAGGAGCTTGGCAGTAAGTGCACTGCGTTTCCCCAAGTTCTGACCCCCTGCACACCCCAGCTCAGCTCTCTGCAAAGTGGCACCAGGCTCCAGGCAAAGGCAATGACCAGCAACAGACATCTGGGAGCTAGCAAGTAACAGGCGGAGGAGGCCAGCTGCTCCCCTGCCACGGAGGGCGGTGTCTACCTGCCGGGGAATGCCACCTCTCGCTGCTGCTGCCGCCGGAGCACTGGTCCTCACTCGGGGGTCATCGTCCTGCACAATTTCCCCATTGGCCAGGATCCGCACCATCCTTCCAGGAGCTGCTGGTCTCTGCTGGGCTGCACCTGCAAAGCACGGCCAGGACTTGGGGGAGGCGGCTGGCAGAAGCCAAGTGGCCTGCAGGTCCCTTCCCTTCTAACCCGCCAGGACCAGGACCACAACCCGAGCCTCCCGCCCCGGAAAAGCCTGGAGGAAATAGCTCACCAGCAGCCGAGGTACGCTGGCTCCGGGGCCGAGCTCAGGCCGGTCGCCGCTCCCAGGGGCTCTGCCTGATCAGTACAAAGGGAGAAGCAGATGGGTGCTCCCTCACAGAGACAGCCAGGAAAACTGCCAGAGGGGTCCTTGGCCAGGGGGTTTATGAGCAAGGCCCAGCAGCAGCAGCGCGGCCAGAAGAGGACCCCCCCTCCCGGGGTGGGGGGACATGCAGCTCAGCTGTCTGGGGCCTCACCAGCTCCTGATGGGGAAGCAGAACTCTGGCTCCGGGCATTCTCTGGCTAGACAGAAGCCCAGAGCACTGGGACCTCCCCCATGCTCTCAAAGAGTGCTCCCTAGGGGGACTTACTAAGGCCTTCCCCTCCAGGCCACCGCCCTCCCCCCAGATCCTATCCCCTTGGGTGACTCTAGACCCACACAGCCCCTGAGAAGGACAGGCCTTGGCGCAGAGGGCACGCCCCTCACCTCTCAGGCAACACCTGTCCAACTTGTGTGGAACACTAGGGCAGGTCCCCCAGCCTTCCCAAAATATGGGACCAGGAAGTCTCCCTGAACCCTAAGGGTGCCCGGGAGCTGGGGCCCTTTCCCCGCCATTCCCGCGTTGCAGTAAAGGCCACCCCCGGTTTCTATTTAAATTCTCAAAAGCACTCCTGACATCCAAGCCAAAAGGGGCCCTGAGCCCGGACCAGGCGGGGACCCCTTCGGGAGGCTGCTTGGCCCTGTAGCGGGCCGGGCAGGCAGTGGTCCTCGGCGGGTCTTTGTGCACAGTCATCCTCCCCCCACGGTGGGCTCGGGCCTCGGAGCACCTGACACCACCGGTGCCCCGCCCAGGCCGCCGGGCCCCAGCCCCCGCCACCCGCAGCCGCCTCCGAGTCCCAGCCCAGGCCGGAGACCCGGACTCGCAGCCCCTGAGGCTCACACGCGCGCGCGGACACCCACCTGCGGGCGCGGCTCCGGCCCCGCGGCGTCCACTGGTGGCGGCTGCGAGGCCGCTTCCTCCCACCTGACCTCACAGGAAGCGCGCGCCGGAGGGACGCGCCCGGGCGGCGGCGCCGTAGCCCCCTCTGTAGGTCGCCGACAGAACTGCAGCCGCCGGGGCCGGGGCTGGGGGCCGGGGCGAGGGCGAAGCGAGGCAGAGGGGTGGGAGGCGGGAGGGGAGGGAAGGAAGCAGTTTGGGGGAGAGGGGAGAGAAGGAGAGAGGAAGGCAGGTGGGGAGGCAGCAGGGCCCACGGGGGCAAAGTCTCGAGAGGGTTGCCCCTGGCCTGGGAGGAGCGGCGGGCACAGCCCCGTTGTGTGGAGCCGGCTCAGTCCCAGGTCCGTGAGGCAAGGTGAGACGTGCGCAGCGGGGCGGGTGCACCTGCCTGCCTGCCGCAGGCTCCCTGCAGGACGTGCCTGTGAGCCAGGGCCGGCCGGAGGGTAGGCTGGTGGGAGAGGGCACGACAGGCAGAAGAACCGTGTGGAAGAAGTGACGTCCACCTCTGTCTGTTTCCCGACGTTTTCAAAGCCACCCACGCCCCTCCGTGTGCCCTGTGGCCCCACGGTGCCGCCGGAGGCTCTGGTGTTGTCTGCCGCTGATGGAGGTGGTCACAGCCTCACAGTCCTGACGTCCCTGGCGCGGGACAGGTGGTAAACATTGGCTCCGGTTTCCGGAGTGGGCAGATAGTTAAGGAGCCTGTTAGACCCGCGTGCCAGCCAGGACCGGGCGGAAGGAACGAGACCCCGCCTCAAGGACTCAGTAGTTTCATAGTTTGCCACCGTCCTTTGTTTGATGCTGAAACCTAAATAGTAAAAATGTTGTCCAGGTGCTCCAAGAAGCTGAACCTCGTTTGTAAATTACACACTTGGCAGGTGCAAGGTGACTGGGGGGAGCAGTGCTTGCTGGTAATGACCTCTCTTGGTGAATGTCCCAGAAGTGATTGAAGAGAGTGGACATTCTGCTGCTTTGGGATGGGAGGTTCTGTAAATCTCAATCGTACAGCCTGAGGTCTTCCATGTCTTTGATGATTTTCTCTGGTTGTTCTATCAATTGTAGAGAGACCAATACTGAAGTCTCTGCTTATACATTTGTTTATTTCTCCTTTCAGTTCTACCAGTTTTGCTTTCCGTAGTTTGGAGCTTTGTTGCTTGATGCACACACATTTTGGGTTGATATGTCTTCCTGCAGGACTGCTGCATCATGTATGTATCTCTCTGTTCTGGTTTTCTGCAATTGGTGTTGCATGACATATGTTTTCCATTTTTTTAAAAGATTTTATTTATTTATTTATTCAGGAGGCAGAGTTATAGACAGAGAGAGGGAGAGACAGAGAGAAAGGTCTTCTACCTGCTGGTTCACTCCCCAAATGAACAAATGGCCAGAGCTGGGCTGATCCAAAGCCAGGAGCCAGGAGCTTCTTCTGTGTTTCCCACAAGGGTGCAAAGGCCCAAGCACTTGGGCCATCTTCCACTGCTTTCCCAGGCCAAAGCAGAGAACTGGAGCTGAAGTGAAGCAGTCGGGACTCAAACCAGTGCCCATGAGGGATGCTGGCACTGCAGGCAGAGGCTTAGCCCACTATGCCACAGCACCAGCCCCTATCATTTGACTTCCAACTTGCCTAATTTGTTGTATGAGAACTGAATTTCTTATACACAGCATACAGTTGTATTGTTTTTTCAGAAGTCCATAGGAATATATGTAGAACCATACAGCTTTACAGTTAAAAAATTCATACACTTCATAATTACAACTTTAGGAACATGGTGATTCTTCCCACTGGGCCCACCCTCCCACCCACACTCCCACCCCTCCTCCTCTTCCTTCTCCTATTCTCACTCTTATTTTTTACTAAGATCTATTTTTTCAAGGAGTCATTTATTTATTTGAAAGGCAGAGTTACACAGAGGCAGAGAGAGAGAGAGAGAATCTTCCATCCACTGGTTCACTCCCCAGATGGCCACAATGGCTGGAGTTGAGCCAGTCTGAAATCAGGAGCCTCTTCTGGATCTCCCACATGGGTGCAGGGGCCCAAGCACGTGGCCCATCCTCTACCGCTTTCCCAGGCGATAGCAGAGAGCTGGATGGGAAGTGGAGCAGCCTGGGTTCAAACCTGTGCCCATATGGGATGCTGGTGCTGCAGGCAGAGGTTTAGCCCAATATGCCACAGCGCCGGTCCCAAGGTCTATTTTCAATTAACTTTATACACATATGATTAACTTTATGTTAAGTAAAGTGTTCAACAAATAGTATGGAAAAAAAAAACTGTTCCTCAACAGTCAAGAGGAGAGCTGTTCAAAGTCTTTGCTTCTCGAAGTGTCAATTTCACTTCTACAGATTGCCTTTTGGGTGCTCTATTAGTTATCACAGGTCAGGGAGAACATATGGTATTTTTCCCCTTGGGACTGGCTTATTTTACTCAGTATGAAGTTTTCCAAATGCATCGATTTTTGTTGCAAATGACCGGGTTTCTTTCTTTCTTTTTTTTTTTTTTAATGCTGTGTAGTATTCCATGGTGTGCCTACCCCATAATTTCTTTATCCAGTCTTCAGTTGATGGGCATTTGGGCTGATTCCATGTCTTAGCTATTGTGAATGGAGCTGCAATAAACATGCGGGTGCAGATAGCTCTTTCATATGCTGATTTCATTTCCCTTGGGTGAATTCCCAGGAGTGGGATGGCTGGGTCCTATGGCAGGTCTATATTCAGATTTCTGAGCTATCTCCATACTGTCTTTACAGTGCCTTTACCAGTTTACATTCCCATCAACAGTGGATTAGGGTACCTTTCCTTCACATCCTTGCCAGCTTTTGTTGTTTGTTGATTTCTGTATGTGAGCCATTCTAGCCGGGGTGAGGTGAAACTCATTGTGGTTTTGATTTGCGTTTTCCTGACGGCTAGTGACCCTGAGCATTTTTTCATGTGTCTGCTGGCCATTTGTACTTCCTCTTTTGAACAATGTCTGCTTAAGTCCTTTGCCCATTTCTTAACTGGGTTGTCTGTTTTGTTGTTGTTGATGGACCGGGTTTTTTAATCCACTCTGGCAATTTTGTCTCTTTTAGACCGTTACATTTGACATAAGTATTGAAATGTTTGGACTTAAGTCTGCCAACTTACTTTTTGTTTCTGCTTCTTTCCTGTTTTTCATTTCTGTTTAATTTTCCTTGTCCTTTTGTGGGTTACTTGAACATTCTCTAGAATTTCATTTTGATTTACCTGTAGCATTTTAAAGTGTATCTCTCTGTATAGCTGACTTAGCCATCACTCCAGGCATTACATTGTATATGCATAACTTATCACAGAGTCACCATTTTACTGCTTTGAGTAAAGAACCTACTTCCCTTTGCATCCCTTCACTCTCTCCATTAACTGTCTTAAATATTTCCTCTACATGCATTTAGAACCACATCAGACAGTGTTACAACTTTTGCTTTAACTGTCAAATATAATTTATGAAACTCAAAGGGAGAAGGAAAGCCTGTTGTAGTTACCTGTATTTATATTTACCAATTTATTTTTCCTTCTAATGTTCCAAGATTCTTTTGTTTTATTGTTTCCTTTCTGCTTGGAAAACTTCCTCTAACCTACCTTTCTTTCTTTCTTTCTTTCTTTCTTTCTTTCTTTCTTTCTTTCTTTCTTTCTTTCTCTTTTCTCTCTCTCTCTCTCTCTCTCTCTCTCTCTCTCTCTCTCTCTCTCTTTCTTTCTATAGATTTGTTTATTTATTTGAAAGGCAGAGTTACAGAGAGGCAGAGAGAGAGCGAGGTCTTCCATCTGCTGGTTCACTCCCCAGATGGCCATAAAGGCCAGAGCTGCGCCATTCCGAAACCAGGAGCCAGGAGCTTCTTCCAGGTCTCCCATGCAGGTGCAGGGGATCTTGTATTGCTTTTCCAGACCATAGCAGAGAGCTGGATCAGAACTGGAGCAGCCAGGACTCGAACCGCGCCCCTGTGGGATGCCAGCACAGCAGGTGGTGGCTTTATCCATTACGGCACAGTGTCAGCCCCGCCAGTCTTTCATAGGAAGTTTCTTGGTTACAAAAATTTTTGTAAGTTCACTTATCTTTTAAATCGATTGATTGATTGATGATGAAAGGCAAAGATATGGGGGGGGGAATATGCGAGAGACAGAGAGAATCTTCTGTCAGCTGGTTCACTCCCCAAATGCCTGCAACAGCCAGGGCCAAGCCAGGCTGGAGCCCGGAGCCCAGAACTAAATCTGGGTCTCCCGTGTGGGTGACAGGAACCCAAGTACCTGAGCCGTCACCTGCTGCCTGGCTCTTACTTAAGGCTCCTGGTTCATCTGATTTTTTTTCCTGCCACTTCTCCATCCGGGGAAGGAGAGGTGCGACACCATTGGTGACAGGTGGGGATGGAAGTCTAGGCTCCCCACCCAGCCTCCAGTGGCACTCAGGCTGGGGGACAAGGTGCTCCTCACTGGTGCTCGGAGGTGGGAGCTCCTGCTCCCAGCTCATGGCAGCTGGTGGGGACGAAGGTCCTAGCTCCCTGCTTGGACACCTGCTTCACACCGCTCTGCAGGGGCTGCTGCCGCCTGTTTCAGCCCACAAAGGAGGGCTCTAGGCTTAGCCTTGGCAGGTGTGTTTTTCTGTGGTGTTTGGCCACAGTGTAGCAGGAATTTTCCACAAGTTGTCTGTCTTTCGAGGTACCTTTCCTTGGCTGCTTCCGGCTTGACAGTTTTTCGGCTCTTATCAGGGATGTCTGAGCCAACAGGGAAGCCCACGGCAAGCACCCCCATGTCCCCAGCCAGTCTCCCCCTTCACCTCGCAGCATCCTGGGTTGGTTCTGCACACAGCGTCCTGGGTCCAGGGTCTTTAGCTTTACTTGACAGGAGGAATAGAGAAGAGTGCGTCTGTCCCGTGTTCCTGGAAGGAGACATCCAACATCACCGTCAGAGCTGGTAGGACCTCAGACCCTTGGGATCTAGGTACAGGGCTAACAGAGCGACGAGTGGTCGGTAGCGTCTTGGAAGAGACTCGGAAGCTGAGATCTACATGAGTCCAAGTGCAGGACAATTGGGAAACGATCATCTTTTTAACAAGTGGTGCTGGGAGATGTGAGAAAAAATGAAATTGGGTCCCTGCTGCACATATTCATGCAATTACCAAAACTAGATTCCCAGAGTGTTAGATATGTACAGATATATAGATGTCCATATGAATGGCACCATGAAGGTTTAGAACATAAATCCTAAATGATTCCCCCACAGTCTGGTTAGCACTGGGGGCGGCAGTGAGGTTGTGCCCAGGAGGACTTGTGCTGGTGGGTGGGGGCGGCTATGAGGAGCTGGCAGTGTTTAATTTCTTGACCTGCTTAGCGGTTTCATGGACTGTATAAAACAATGTCAAAATGAATTGGTTTATCCAGTGGTGGTCAAATAAATGGGTTTATTCATTCACTTGAGGCAGCCTGGGTAGGGACTGGCCTCCATGGCCAGTCAACTTGGATTTGAATTCTCTGACTCTGCCACCCTCTCTGTGCCCTGATAAGCTCATCTGTAAAATGGGGTGATGATAGTACCTAATGTGAGGTTAAGAGTTCTTAGCATGCGGTGGACAGTCCAGGAGCTCTGTTACAGGAGCAGGATTTCCTACATTTGTTCAACATCAGAACCCCCCAAGGGTGTGTGCTATGCTGGGCTGGATTCTTGGGTGAGCCTTCGCAGGCCAGTGGGCTCCGGCCCCAGGCTGCAGCCACAGGGCTCGTATGGGTGCAGCCCCTTGTTGCAGAGTCTCCCACTGAAATTCGCACCGGCTTGCGGGCCAGGTCCAGGCTGTGCCCTCTCTTAGGCCAAGAGCCCCAGCCTGGGGAGGGAAGCCCCAGGGGACTAGAGCCGGCAGGGCCCCGCTCCCGTGTCAGGGCTCAGAAGAGTGGTAGGGAAGGAGACGCGGGCGACATGGAGGAGCCAGAGCGTCTTGGGCGCCTTTCGTGCGTCCCCATGGCCAGAGCAGAGACAGAGGGTGGGGGTGGGGTGCACAGAAAAGGAAGCCAAGCAGAGAATGAGGCCAAGGGCTTATTGTGGGGTCTTAATTAGGCCTGGAAGTCCCATTGTTCCTTTCAGCATGGAACATATGTTCCGGGCCTGGCTGAGGTTGGGGACTGGAATTTCAATGGTGCGGACCCTGTGGCCTGTGGGGGAGGGGGTATGGAGAAGACCACCCCAAGCCACGTGGGGACAGACAGTGCATCCAGCCCAGCCTCTCCCACAATCCCTGGAGCAGCTTCTCCAGTGACCGGAGCTCCCATGCCTGCAAGGGGCAGGGTGTGCCTGTATGACAGAGCAGCTCCGCCCTTGGCAGGCAGGGCCTCGGGAGGGCCTCGGTTTCCCAGCATGTGTGTGGCTGAGGCTACCTAGGAGAAGAGGCAGTCGCCAGTACCCAGCACCGCAGCAGGAGCCGCCCAAGCAGCTAAGGGCTTGAGCTCACAGCCAGTCACCCTCTATTCCAACATGCGCTCTGCTGCCTGCTGCTGGGCAAGGGACTCCCTCTCCCCACCTGTTTGCTTGTCTACAGCACAGGGATGAGTATTCCCATCCCCTGGGTTTGCAGTGGGGACCGATGATGAGGATCCAGTCAAGGCTTCGGGCAGAAACACCCCGCAGAGTGAGTGTGCTGCTCTCGCCAGCCCATCCTTGTCCCCTCCTGGAGCCCAGCATCACAACCCAGCAAGCACACTGAGAGCGGAGCAGTGGTCAGAGAGGACCATAGCACAGGCCCGCGTGGACTACAGGCGCTGAGCCCGAAGAGCCTGTGCCAGAGGCGGGGGGCTGAGGGTCAGGAACGGGATGCAAGACTTTATCAGGGGCGTCACAGGGCTTGCCGGCCCTTTGTGCTAGGTGGGATGAGCGGGACGGCATCCACTACGGAGCAGGAAGCCAGCCCTCCCCGGAGGCCGGTGCTGCTGATCCAGAGCCTGGCTGTCCTCCAGAACCCTGAGCAGCACCTCCTGTTGTTAGGGTCTTGTTGAAGACCCTAGGTGAGAACACAGCATGTGAACACACAGGACAGCCAGCCTCAGGGCACTCCTTTCCTGAGCTACTCAGACAGCCCTGGCCACAGCAGCTTTCAAATGTACTCCAGTGGCTCCCCTGGTGGCCTCAAGGCCCACAGAAGCCTGGGAGTCTGCAGGCCCTGTTGGGGGCAGGATTGCAGCCAGGGAGCTAAGTGAGCCACGGGGCATTGCAGTGGAGCCGTAGGATGAGGGCACCGTAAGTGGACAGATGCCCGTGCTGCTTCGGCACCGGCTGCAGGGAACAGGTGTGCAGCTCCCCACCCTGGCCCTGCCCTGTGCCGAGTCCAGTGAGGCCTCCTGAGCGCACACTTCCCTGGACTGCCATCTGACCAGACCTCTGCCTTCCAGGTGGGCCGCTTCCTCAGGGGCATTACCAGGGAACTGGATCAGAAACGCAGCAGCTGGGACTTGAACCAGTGCTCCAATATGGGATGCTGGTGTCATAGGGGGCGGCTTAACCTGCTGTGCCACAATGCTGGCCCCAATAAATAACTTTAAAATAGAAAACAAAATGAGGTATAGGAACTTAGCTTCATAAGAAAGTTGTGGCTTCATCACAGAGAAATATTTCAAGTGATTGTGAAACACAGAGATATGTCATAAGAACTAAAACAATTTCACGAATATGTTAAATTATATTTAGAACTGCATTTTAGTAATTATCTTGGTATCCTTCAATTGAAATCATTATGCTTATAATGGGATAAAGTAAATAAATGTTATTATAGTTAGTAGCCAATATTTCTGCACAAGAAAAAAGAGATACAAATATAAAGTTGAAGACTCTAACCAGAATCTATGTAATGAAGGACAGGCATTTGGCTCAGCAATTAAGATGCTGATTGGGATCCCTGCATTCCTTATCAGACTACTTGGGTAGTCCTGGCTCTGCTAATGCACACCCTGGGGGCAGCAGGTGAGGGCTCAAGGCTTGCATTCCTGCCACCAGGGAGGGAGAGACCTGGATTGAGTTTCTGGTTCCCGGCTTCAGCCAGGCCCAGCACTGGCCAGTGCAGGTGTTTGGGGAGAAACAAGGGCATGGGAGCTCCCCTCTGTGTGTGTCTCTCTCTCTTCTTCCCTCCTTCTCACACAACAGACTTAACCATGTAATACCAATTTTCAAAGAGAATTACCAGGAGGGGCTCGTGCTGCATTTTTCTCTTTAAGAAAAGTAGCTCCTGATTGAATCCGCTGAACAAAACCTAGAAGTAACTTAGAAACCACGCGCACCCTGAGCCCCCGGACTACGGCTTTCAACTCACATGCCCTGCCAAAGGCATCAGGGCTCTGCAGAGAAGCCGCTGGCTGTGCGTGGGGCAGTGTTTTCAGCCAGGCTCTTGGTCACGTCCAGATCCAATAGCAGGAAGCTGGACCTTGAGGGCTGTGTCAAAAGGACAGAGGAATAAACCCAAAAGGACTTCCGCTGGCCACAAACCAAACCCTATAGGATCGGAAGCACTGGACTGACACTCGCCCGAGTTCACGACTGCTTCCTTCCTCTCCCCAAGCTGCGCTTGATTCTAGCCTTTCAGCACACTTTGCAATTTGTTTGAAGCCAGAGATGAAGTGACAGCAATCAACTGAGGGAAATGGGTCTGAGGAGTGAAGTGTTTTGTTAACCTGGCCAGGACTGGGCTGCCTTCGGTGTTTGCTGTAGCCCTGGCTGTTCAAGTCTACCATCTCCTCCCATGTCTTTGTTGGGATTTTTCCTCTCTGATCTGTGGTTTCCCTGAAACTTCTTCTTGGATAGAGTCTGTGTCTTCCAGCTCCTGCAGTTCCAATCTACTGTCATTACACCGAAGTCAGGTTGATGAGGTCATAAGTGGGAGGAAGGGAAGCAGTCTGCAACCTTGTGCAAATGTCAGTCTGCTAGTGGGCTCAGTCCCCAGGCTCAGGAGTGTTTCTTAGCTTAGGTTCCTTGCCTTAGGCTTGCCAGGGAAGCTAGAGGAGACTGGAGTGGATAAGGCTCTCCGGGAAGAGAGGTCATCACTGTGCAGAATCCTGCACAGAAGGGGTTTTTCTCAGACCTTTGCCTTGGAAACCCATTGAGGTGGCTGAAGGTAAAGTGTGGTGACTTCCCAAAGGCTGGGCCCCCATGTGCAGCCTCCAGCGATGCATCAAAATGCCCAGGTAAGTGCACCTACCAGGGATGGCTACAGTGGTCCCTGCCACAAGGAAGCTGATTCAGACTGTGATTCTACTCACCTGCGCCTCCAGATTTCAGGGTAGGGGCTTGCCCTGTGACCTCAGTTCTCTGATTGGTCCAAGAAAAGCCATTGAGTTTTCAGCCAATTGAGCTTTCTTCTTGTAGGAATGGAAGGACAATGTCCAAGCCCTTTTCTTATTGAAGCTGAACTCAGAAGTCCTGTCTACTGGTTTGTTACATTATTTTTGAATCGACAAGTCACCGATTACTTTGGAAGTTGCTGGATGCATCTATCAGAGAAGCAGAGCCTCCAAGAGACATTTGGAATAAAGGGTTAATTGGGCCAGCACCGTGGTGCAGTAGGTTAATCCTCTGCCTGTGGCGCCGCCATCCCATATGGGCACCGGTTCTAGTCCCGGTTACTCTTCTTCCAATAGCTCTCTGCTGTGGCCTGGGAAAGCCGTAGAGGATGGCCCAGGTCCTTGGGCCCCTGCACCCACATGGGAGACCCGGAAGAAGCACCTGGCTCCTGGCTTCGGATTGGTGCAGCTCCGGCCGTTGAGGCCATTTGGGGAGTGAACTAACGGATGGAAGGCCTTTCTCTCTGTCTCTCCCTCTCACTGTCTATAACTCTACCTCTCAAATAAATAAAATCTTTAAAAAAAAAAAAGGGGGGGGGTTAGTCACAGGGACTTGAGCTCGCTCAGTGCTGGAGGCTGGTTGTGCCATCTGGGTGAAGCTGCTGCTTCTGTTCACTGCCGGATCCTGGAGACAGAGGAGGCGGGGATGGAAGATGGACCTGAGCTGGTGGGAGCAAAGACAGTGAGCGAGAACTCGCGTTCACCTCTCCTCTGCCAAGCCTCCACCAGCTTCAGTGATGTCCAACATGCACCCCTCAGCATGGGATTAGACACACACCTGGCCCACAAATCAGGGAAGCTGAAGAACAGTGGGACAAGCCAGAGTTCTTGCAGGCCTGGCTCCTATCCCTCAAGGACAAGTAGCCATCAGGTTCCAACAACATTGGCATGAGCCACACAGTGCCCTAACTTGACCTACTGAGCACACACAAAAAATACATATGGCTGTGCCTTCACTCCTGCCTTCCAAGTCTTGCACAAAATGTCTATCGTGATGCACACTACCCTGAACCCTGCAGCGAATGGAATTCTGGAAGCATAGCTGTGCTAACCCTACACACATATACCACATTGTGACACTGCATTCTGAGAACTGGCAAATAAAGAACGAGTTAAGCAATTAACCTGCCCTTCCCATACACATTTCAGTTCAGGGTAGTTCACTAATTGACATGGACTCACTCACATCTCTGGCACTTTGCAGTCAGCCAGGAGGCTTTGGTTCGTCTCCATATGAACCCTCCAGCAGGCTACCTCAGGCCTGTTAGCATCAAAGATGTAGGGTTCCAAGTTCAACGGAAAGAGCAAGTCCCAGTGAACAAATGCTTTCTTAAACGATTTTCCTTTTTAGAGAAGTGTTAGGTTCATGGCAGAATTACGCATAAGGCATAGAGATTTCCAATATAGCCCCTACCCCAACACATGCATAGGGTACCCTATTATCAACATCCCCCTCCAGATGGCACAATATTACAACTGGTGAACCTACACTGCCCCACCATTAGTACTCAAAGGTTTACTCTTGGTATTGTACATCCTGTGAGTTTGTATAATGTATAATAATATAATAACAATATAATAATGTATAATGGCATGCACACACCATAGTAGTAGTGTCAGAAAGTACTCTGTAATATCATATAGTACATAGTTTCACTGTTCTAAAAGTTCTCTGTGCTCCAACTGTTCATCCCTCTCCCTTTCCCAACCACTGACCTTTTTATATTGCCTCCATAGTTTTGCCTTTTCTGGAATTTCATAGTGTTGGAATCATATCAAATGTAGCCACTTCAGACTAGCTCTTCCATTTAGTAATATGCATTTATGTTTCCTCCATAACTTTTTTTTTTTTTAACAGGCCGAGTGGACAGTGAGAGAGAGAGAGAGACAGAGAGAGAAAGGTCTTCCTTTGCCGTTGGTTCACCCTGCAATGGCCGCCGCGGACAGCGCACTGCGCTGATCCTAAGGCAGGAGCCAGGTGCTTCTCCTGGTCTCCCATGGGGTGCAGGGCCCAAGCACTTGGGCCATCCTCCACTGTACTCCCTGGCCACAGCAGAGAGCTGGCCTGGAAGAGGGGCAACTGGGACAGAATCCGGTGCCCCGACCGGGACTAGAACCCGGTGTGCTGGCGCCGCTAGGTGGAGGATTAGCCTATTGAGCCATGGCGCCGGCCCCTCCATAACTTTTCATTGTTTGATAACTCATTTCTTTTTAGGGCTGAGTAATATTCCATTGTCTGGTGTACCAGGTTACCTAGTCTACTACTGAAGGACATCTCGGTTGCTTCCACACTTTGGAAAATATGAGGAGAGTTGCATCAACATCTGCACATGCTCAAATCCCCTGTATAAAACGGCGCAGTATTTGCATGTAACCCATGCCCATCCCTTTGTTTGATTTAATCATCTCTAGATGATTTATGATGCCCAATTCAATGTAAATGCTGCCTACATAGCTGTTAAACTATATTACTAAGCAGAAAAAAAACAGCAAAATTGTCTGTACAGCTGCAATATTTTCTTCAAATGTTCTTAATCTATGGTTGATTGAATTCATGGATACAGAAGCTGTCGATACAGAGAGCCAACTGGATTTGTTGATTCTGTCACCAATATCACACTGCATTGATTATTGTAGGTTTGTAATGAGTCTTGAATTATTCAGGTTGTGTCAGTCCCCAACTTTGTTCCCTTTCAACACTGTTGGGGGCCGGCACTGTGGTGCAGCAGGTTAACACTCTGGCCTGAAGCGCCAGCGTCCTATATGGGCACCGGTTCTAGTCCCAGCTGCTCCTCTTCCGGTCCAGCTCTCTGCTATGGCCTGGGAAAGCAGTAGAAAATGGCCCAAGTGCTTGGGCCCCTGCACCCATGTGGGAGACCCAGAAGAATCTCCTGGCTCTTGGCTTCTGATCAGCACAGCTTCAGCCGTTGCAGCCATCTAGGGAGTGAACCAGTGGATGGAAGACCTCTCTGTGTCTCAACCTCTCTCTGTCTTTCAAATAAATAAAATCAATCATTAAAAAAAACACTATGTTGGTTGTTCTGGATCTTTTGCCTCTTATATGACTCAAGAAGCAGTTTTTCAATGTCTATAAAATAAGTGGCTGAGATTTGGCTTGGAAGATGTTGAATTGAGTTGGGAAGAACTAATACCTTGACAATATTTAGTCTTCCTATCCATGAACATGGAATATCTCCACTTATTGAGTTCTTCCTTAATTTCTTTTTTAAAAAAAATTGTTTATTTGGGCTAGCATTATAGCACAGCAGGTTAATCCACATCCTGTGACATCAGCATCCGATATCAGAGAACCAGTTCTAGGCCTGGCTACTCAGCTTCCAATCCAGCTCCCTGCTAATTCCATGGAAGGCTGCAGAAGATGACCCAATTACTTGGGCCCCTGCCAGCCATGTGGGAGAATGGGGTAGACTTCCTAGCTCCTGACTCTAATCTGTCCCAGTCCTGATTATTGTGGTCATTTGGGGTATGAACCAGTGGATGGGGGGGGGGGAGATCTTCCACTTACTGGTTCAGCAAATGCCCATAATATCCAGGGCTGGACCAGACCAAAGCAAGCAGGCAAGAACTTTATCTGGGTCTCCCATATAGGTGGCAGGAATCCAAGTATTTGGGCTATCATCTGCTGCCTCCTAGAAGTATTAGCAAGTTTGAGTCAGGAACCAGAGGGAAGAGTACTGTATACAATACAGTATATAATACAATATAGAATACAAGTACTCTGATGTGAGACACTGGCGTCTTACCCACTAGGCTCAATGCTCATACTGGTAATGTGTCTTTCATTTCAAGTTCTACTTGTTATAGGAATGTGGTTGACATTTGTAAATGTAGCTTATATCCTTCAATCTTGCTAAAATCACTTATTAGTTTCAGAAGGGCTTTTTGACAGTTCTTTCAGATTTTCTACAGAGATGATCATTTCATCTGTAAAGACAGTTTTATTTCTTCCTTCCTAATTTGTGTACCTTTTTCCCTTATCTTATTACATTAGCTAAGACTTCAGTATGATGCTAAAAGCAGTGGTGAAAGGGGGACATCTATGCCTTAGTCCTGAGTTCATGCTTTTCAAACATCTGCTTCCACCAGATCTGCTATATCACATTAGCCAACACAATTCAATTTCAAGGGACGGAGAACTAACTTCTTCATCTTGGCTTCAAGGGATGCCCCTCTCAAGTGAGGTGCAACTGTGCAACACCATAGAAAGATATGCAAGGGATGCATTTGTTAGTCATTTTACATCCTATCATAACTACTATGCTAGAACCCCAGAAAGCTCGTGCAGATAATGTGTTGTAATTAAACTTTATATTGTAAGATAATGGTAGATTCATTTGCTATTGTCAGAAATAACTCAATAATTTGGTTCCTTCCAGGGGTAACATTTTGCAAAGTTGTAGTAAAGCATCACACAGGACACTGACATTGATACAGTCATATAGAGAACACTTTCATCACCACAGCAGTTCCTTATGTCGCCTTCTTACAGCCACAGCTCCTCCTTAATCTTTGTCAACCACTAATCTGTTTTAGTTTCTGTAATTTTTATTTTGAAAACATTATACAGTCACGTAGTAAGCAATCTTTTAGAATTGGCTCTTTTTTCACTCAGTTCTCTAAGGAGTCCAGATTGTCTGCATCCATAGTTCATTCCTTTTCACCACTGAGTAGTATTTCATGGTATGGAGATCTCACAGTTTGTTCAGCCATTCACCCATTGAACAACTGGATTGTGTCATTAGGGGTTTCCACGAGGAGGGTTTTATGTGAAGATAAATCTTCACTGTCCAATTGGGTTGTTTGTTGCTGAAGCAGGAATGCAGACTACTGATTTAAGACCACTCTTTTTTTTTTTTTTTAAGATTTCTTTTATTTATTTGAAAGAGTTACAGAGAGAGGTAGAGACAGAGAAAGAGGTCTCCCATCCACTGATTCACTCCCCAGATGGCTGCAATAGCCAAAGCTGCACCAATCCAAAGCCAGGAGCCAGGAGCTTCTTCTGGGTCTTCCACATGGTTGCAGGGGCCCAAAGACCTGGGCCATCTTCTACTGCTTTCCCAGGCCATAGCAGAGAGCTGGACCGGAAGAGGAGCAGCTGGGACTAGAACCGGCACCCATATGGGATGCGGCCAGGGCTTTAATCTGCTCCCCACCCCTCTTTTTTAATACAAGCATTTGGTGCTACAAATGTTCTTCTCAGCATTTTTTTAGATACCGACCACATATTTTGATACATAATATTTTATTTTCATTCAGTTCTATGTATTTTTATTTCCTTTTCTACATCCCCTTTAACCTATGGATTATTTAGAAGTGTGTTGTTAAATTCCAAGTGTTTAGAGATTTTTCCTATTGGCCTATGTTGTTCAGATCTTCTCTCTCCTTGCTGATTTTCTGTCTAGAGATGATTGAAAACGAGTACTGGCCAGCGCCGTGGCTCACTAGGCTAACTCTCCTCCTGTGGTGCCGGCACCCTGGATTCTAGTCCCGTTCGGGGCATTGGATTCTGTCCCGGTTGCCCCTCTTCCAGGCCAGCTCTCTGCTGTGGCCAGGGAGTACAGTGGAGAATGGCCCAAGTGCTTGGGCCCTGCACCTGCATGGGAGACCAAGAGGAGGAGACTGGCTCCTGGCTTTGGATCAGCACAGCGCACCAGCCGTAGCGGCCATCTGGGAGGTGAACCAGCGGAAGGAAGACCTTTCTCTCTGTCTCTCTTTCTCACTGTCTAACTCTGCCTGTCAAAAAAAAAAAAAAGGAAGAAAGAAAGAAAGAAAACTCTGACTATAAATATGGATTTTTTGTTTTTCCTTTAAGCTGTATTAGTTCTTATCTCATGATTTTGAGGCTCTATCATTTGATGTGTACACGTTTCAGATCATTGTGTCTTCCTGGTGGAGTGATGTTTTTACCATTATGTAATGCCTATCATTGTCTCTAGTAATTTCCATTGCTCTAAAATCTGCTTTATCTGATATTAATATAGCCATTTCTCTCTCTTTAATTTAATATCTACTTACCTCTTTTCCATCACTTTTCTTTCCGCCTACTTTTGCTGTTAACTAGTAAGGTTTTGTGCCTAGCGTGTAGTTGGGTCATGTCTTCTGGGGCCACTCTCTCAACCTCTGACTTTTCATTTGCCATATTGAAGTCACTTACATTTAAGGCAATTATTGCTAGGCTCGGTCTTGAGGTAGGAATGAAGATTTTTATTTTTAAATTTTACTTTCTGTTTGTTTCCCAGTTCCTGTTTCTTTTTCATTTTTCTTTTTTTGCCTTCCTGTGGGTTATTTAACATTGTTTAAAGATTGCACCTGGGACTATTTGTGGTGTGTTTGAGAATGCCACTTTGTAAAGTGTTCTGGCAGTTGCTCTGGAACTACAATATGTGATTTACCATAGTGTATGGTTTCTAACATTCTCCCACTTGATGTGTGCAAACCTGACTTCCATTTAGATCTATTTATCTTCCCCACTTTTAAATATCATTGTCTTGCTTTTCGGCCGGAGCCGCCATCTTCCAGTAATTCGCCAAGATGACGAACACAAAGGGAAAGAGGCGAGGTACCCGGTACATGTTCTCCAGGCCTTTCAGAAAACATGGAGTTGTTCCTTTGGCCACATACATGCGCATTTACAAGAAAGGTGACATTGTGGACATCAAGGGAATGGGTACTGTTCAAAAAGGAATGCCCCATAAATGTTACCATGGAAAAACTGGAAGAGTCTACAATGTCACCCAGCATGCTGTTGGCATTGTTGTAAACAAACAAGTGAAGGGCAAGATTCTTGCCAAGAGAATAAATGTGCGTATTGAACACATTAAGCACTCTAAGAGCCGAGATAGTTTCTTGAAACGTGTGAAGGAAAATGATCAGAAAAAGAAGGAAGCCAAAGAGAAGGGTACCTGGGTTCAACTAAAGCGTCAGCCTGCTCCACCCAGAGAAGCCCACTTTGTCAGAACCAATGGAAAGGAGCCCGAGTTGCTGGAACCCATTCCTTATGAATTCATGGCATAATAAATGTAAAATAAATAAATGGGACCTAATTGATAAAAAAAAAAAATCATTGTCTTAAGTATCACCTGGTATATAATTTTTGTTTCAATCATATATGATTTATAAACTCATGAGGATACTTTATTGTAGGTACCCATAATCCTACCTTTTCTTAAGATTTGCTTATTTATTTGAAAAGCAGAGTTAGAGAGAAAGAGAGATCAAGAGACATCTTCCATCTGCTGGTTCACTCCCCAAATGCCCGCATCAGCCGGAGCTGGGCCCCAGGCCACCGCCAGGAGAAAAGCTCAGCTGAGGTCTCCTACATGGGTGTCAGGAGCCATTCTTGCTGCCTGCCAGAGTCTGCACTGGCAAGATTCTAGAGCCAGAGTCTGCAGCCAGGACTCGAACCCAGGCAGCACTGATGTGGAACATGGGCATCCCAGCGGGCATCTTAGCTTCTGGGTCATCTTTACTACTAGGTCACCCTCAGAAGTAAAATATATCACAGACATAGCCCAAAGAGTGAGGGAAATGATAAATGGTATCATACTGTTGGAGGGAAAGTCTAAAAACAGTGAAAAGACATAGAATTAGGAAACCAGGGGCCAGTGCTGTGGCCTAGCAGGCAAAGGAGCCATCCCATATGGGTACTAGTTCAAGTTCCGGCTGTTCCATTTCCAATCCAGCTCCCTGCTGATGGCCTGGGAAAGCAATAGGAGATGGCCCAAGTCCTTGGGCCCTTGTACCCATGTGGGAGACCTGGAAGAAGCTCCTGGCTTTGGATGG
Organism: Sylvilagus floridanus; assembly: GCA_949820135.1. NCBI lineage: Eukaryota > Metazoa > Chordata > Mammalia > Lagomorpha > Leporidae > Sylvilagus > Sylvilagus floridanus. The sequence goes on from OX463235.1 coordinate 23,325,956, forward strand.
ACACAGCTCCAGCTGTTGTGACCAACTGGGGAGTGAACCAGTGGATAAAAGACTTTCTCTCTCTCTCTCTCTCTCTCTCTCTCTCTCTCTCTCTCTCTCCCCCCCCTCCCCCAAGTAACTCTGACTTTCAAATAAATAAATAAATATTTGGAAAAAAAAGGCAGAGAGAGAGAGATCCTACTGCTTTCCCAGGCCATAGCAGAGAGCTGGATTGGAAGTGGAGCAACCAGGATTCAAACTGGTGCCTATGTGAGATGCCAGCACTGCAGGTGGCAGCTTTACCCACTATGCCACAGTGCCAGCCCCAACTCTGGCTTTATTTAAAATAAAATAAATAGATCTTTTTTAAAAAAATAAGCCAATAGAGGAAATAAAACAAAATACTAAAAAATATTTCATTAACCCACAGTAAGGCTGAGTAGGAGCAAGAGAGGCACGGAAGTTGGAAGGAGGGACGAGTGAAGATAAACGGGAAGTTGGTAAACTGAGATCAAACCACAGCAATACTTACATTAGAGGCAAAAGTATCACACACTTCAGTTGAAAGACTTTCAGAAGAGACTCATAAAAAGGCAAAGCTCAACCACATGCTACCCACAGAAGAGACACTTTACATTGAAAAACACACAGGAGGGAAGCTGTGACACAAAGTAGGCTTTAAGACACAGCTCTGCAGACTGGAGACATAGGAGGACATTTCAAAAGATTAAAGAGAACAATTGGTTAGCAAGACATATCCATTCCCCAAAAGTATGAACCACGTAACAGAAATTCAACCTGCATGAAGCTGAGGCGAAGGTTGCGGCGCAGCAGGTTCAGCCGCCACTTGCTACGCTGGCTTCAAGTTCCAGCTCCTCCCTTCTGTTCCAGGCTCCTGCTCATGCCCACCCTGGGAGGCAGCAGATGATGCCTCAAATACTTGGGTCCCTGTCACCCACAAGGGAGACCTGGATTGAGTTCCCGGCTCCTGGCTTTGGCCTGGCCCAGTCCAGGCAATTGAGAGCATTTAAGGTGTCAACCAGAGAATGAAAGCTACTTCTGTGCCTCTCCCAGCCCCTGCTTTTGAAAAAAACTTTTTTCCCCTCCCACACAAAAAGACTTTCAAACCCAGATGGCTTCACTGGAGAATTATACCAGAATTTTAATGATGGAATTTTATAAATTTTACATGAACTTTCAGAAAATAGAAAGAGAAGGAACACATCCATATCAGTCAAGATCCAGTTAGGAGACAGAGACCACACAGCCATCTGAACAGTAATTTGAAGTTTAAAGGAGGTTGGAATAATGGGGGATTGTAGAGTAAGAGTTAAGAAGAGTCCTAAAGAAGACTAGAGGCCAGTGCTGTGGCACAGCAGGTAAAGCTGCCACCTGCAGTGCCATCATCCCACATGGCACCAGTTTGAGTCCCTGCTGCTCCTCTTCCAATCCAGCTCTCTACTATGGCCTGGGAAAGCGGTAGAAAATGGTCCAGGTGCTTGGACCCAGGTGGGAGGCCTGGAAGAAGCTCTTGGTTCTTAGCTTCAGATCAGGCCAGCACTGGCCATTGGGGCCACTTGGGGAGTGAACCAGCAATGGAGGATCTCTCTCTCTCTCTCTCTCTCTGTCTCCCCACCGCCCTCCCCCCCACCTCCTCCCCCCCACCCTTTCTGCCTTTCAATTTTTTTTAAAAAGTGAAGTGGATAGATTTCCTCCAACTCTTACTCCAAACTCATAGCAATTCTGAGACTCCTTGGTTCTTAATTCTGTTTCCCAAACAGAATCCCCAGGGGGATGAGAGGGGTGGGAAGGAGGCATGGGGGGGGAAGGCCCCCCTACACAGTGCCTTTATCATTCAGAGCCTGAGCAGCAGTTCCCCAGGGGAATGCCCCCTGCCCTGGGAAGCAGATTTAGAAGTGTAAAGACCACCTTCAGTGAAATAAACCCACAGAGAACACGAAGACAATGTGCGTGAGGTGGAGGGAGGCGGCCACTCATCTTTAGGAATGAGAAAAGCATCACCCAGGACATGGGACACATCCAGACACAGACCGGGAGAGGGGGAGGGGCTCAAGAGCCTCACACCCACCTCCCAGCTTCCCTGCTCCAGCCCAGCCCTGGAGAAAGGAAAGTGACCTGTCCCTCAGTGTCGCAGTGGCCCATGAGTGCAGCTGCTGGAGTTGAAAGATGGAAGGGGCAGAGGACCAACTTTTAAACCACAGAACCAAACCTGTTTCCCCCCACTACCATCACCGCTCCACCCTACCGCTGCGGACAGACTCCTTGCTGAGAAACTCAGACCCAGGGAAAGAGTGCGTGCGCACTGGAGAGGAGGGAGTCACCTTCCTTCTGGGGCCAATCGGTCTAAATTTTGCAAACCTGAAAAGAGAATTACAAAGTATCCTCCCACCACCCGCCTTTAATTGCTGGGAAACCCAGGTCCAGAGAGACCAAGCAAGCTGCTTCCAGCGGCACAGGGGCTGTTGAAAAGCCAGGCCTCCACTCCAGCTTGCCCACTACACACACACACACACACAGTCCTTTTCCCGTGGTATCTGTCACTGAAGTCCAGCTCTGGAAACTTGCTTCCCACGGGCAAGGGGACAAGTGGGCAGGAGAAAGAAGTGTGCCAAACGAACTCCTGGGAGGCCTCCCGGGGACACCAAGTCCCGGGAATCCCCGCAGGAGCCAGGTGTCTTCACCCAGCAGGCACCTCCAGACCTAGCGCCCCTCTCCGCCCCTCCCCGCCCAGCGCAGGGACTGCTGCCCGGTGCCCTTTCGCTCTGCGCTCTGCCTTCGCAGCCACGCGTTCTCCCGGCAGCCGGCGCCGCGCGCCGCGCACCGCGCACCGCGCACCGCGCACCGCGCACTGCGCCACCGCGCCGAAAAGGCAAGCGCCAGTTTTAGAGGGGACTAGAGGCCCCCGCCCCTGCCGACTTCCGCTGTTTAATTCTCTCTGGGGAGGGAAAATCACACAGCCCGTTTGCTTCTTCTGCCCGAGAGGGCGCGGAGCGGAACATATGGGCATCTCGCGCTCCGCGTCTGTGGCACGGTCGCATTTTCTGAGGATGCCTGAGTGTGTGTATGTGTGTTTGAGGGCGGGCGTTGGGAACAGACGTGCATCTGTTAAACTTGACAATAAAAATCCGACTTTGACGCGGCCCAGATTGGGGCGGCGGGTGGGGGCGGAAGAGCGAGGAGGTGGGGGTTAGCTGGAGTCTCAAAAGGCGAGGCCAAAGCGCCTGGCCCAGGTATTATGTCGGGAGAAGGTGAGGAGCGCAGCTGCTCCTTCTCGCCGGGTGTGTATGGGAGCGAGGGTGCGTGTGCCCCTGTGAAGAGTACACACCGATCTGCTCAACATATGTCGCCACAAATCACAGTAGCTCTCCCTCCTCCCACCCCCACTCCCCGCGCAGCTCCTGAGCGGGCGCAGAGTGGAGAGAGGCGCTGAGAAGAGGCGCCGCTTCAACAGGTGTCTCAGTGCGCAATGCACCTTTTCACGCATTCACGGTCTCCGCGGGCGGCGGAGATAATGTGGAGACTTTGTTTCCAGGCGCTGCGCGCGAGCTGCGGACGCCGGGGGAGGCGGCTCTGGGCAGGGAGGGGGGAATCTAGAAAGAAAGACCTCCGGCGCTCCCAAGCGCCCGGGCCCTCTCCTCCCTTTGTTTGGGGACTCCCTGGGCCGGGGCTCCCTCGTGCGCCCTGGGGGGTGGCATATGGCGCCCTCTCACCTACCCAAGAAAAAGAACCAGCCACCTATTCAAGAGCGCACAAGGTCTCGGGGCCTGGGGAGGGGGAGTCCCTGAGGGAATGGCTTCTGTCCCAAAACCAGGGAGAAGCCCACCGCACTGCTCACTCCCCACACAAGCTCTGCCACCCCCTCAGCTGGCACAGCAGCCGTTGGGTGGGGAGCAGCGCGCTGGGCAACACCAGGCTGCGGAAGCGCCCCGGCTCCTGGCAGATGAAATATGGGGCTGGTAAGCCCCTGGAGACCATATGCTTTCAATAAAAGAAGACAAATAGGACCGAGATAGGCCTTGCAGCCAACCTGTTATAAATGAGTGGCAATTGGGCCAATGTACACGGGGGCAGGGCCGGGGGGAAACCTTCTCGGTGCCAAATCCATGTGTCAGCTTCTGAGACAGGTGTGCCCAGGGGCCAGGGGCCAGGTCTCCCCCTCCGGGTTTATCACGGCAAAGGTAATATTGTGCTAACTATGAGTAAACAGTCATTGTGAAAACGAGGGAGAGTTTATCAGAGGAGAACTAGTTGGGGGGTGGCTTAACAATAAAGTTGTCCGCCTTGGGAGCAGGTGACGGCTGGCTGTGCAGACTCCCGCGCTAGATGTTTTCCAAAGCACTCCACTTTACAATCTCTTGTAATTATTTATTAAACGAAATCTATTTATTATTATTTTAGCAAACACTGGAGACAGGTGGGGCTTTCTTTTCGCCGTCTCCTTTTGTTTGAAGGGCTGTTTGAAGTGGCCCGTCTCGGCCCAGGCAGCTCGCTCGCCAGATTTTTGTCTTCTCCTCTTTCAGTGCCGAGGCGAAGGCGAGAGAAAGAAGCCCCCTTCTCTGGCAAGCCACTAGCTATTCAGCTTCCTGCGGCCCCCCTCCCTCCCTACTCCGTTCTCAAAGAGCCCCCAGGCAGTGCTAAGACCCCCCCCCCCTGCCGACGGGAAGGCGGTAGGCGCAGCCGCTGCCTTCCTTCTTTTCCAATCTGCCCGCGTTCTCCGGGCGCCTGGCTGTCGCCTCTCTCTTGGACCCTTTCATCCTTCAAGCAAGCCTAGTTCCAAAGGGATCGAGGGGCGCGGGGTTCCTGGAGGCGGTGGATGACTAGGAGCTGCGGGAACGGGCTCTGTTCCCGGCGGGACCAGCGGTTTTACAAACATAGCTAGGGCGCACAGAGCGGTAACCATTTGCGCCTCCGCCGCCAAAAGCTCAAGAATTAACTTTGGATAGGGGTCTGTAAGTCCCTGGCAGCCAAGAGGGAGGGCGTTGATTAGCAATTTCGAATCTCCAGGGACTCTTCGACCTCCGCCCCCGCTTCCTGGCCTGAGCCGGAGTGGCGCACATCCTTGCCTCTGCAGGGAGGCAGCTGATCCCGCTGCGGCGCGCGCCTCTTCCCGACTGCTTTTGCGCAAAGAGGAGTGGTGGCGGCCTGAGAGCCCAGAACTGAAGGAGTAATGGGGAAGCTGGATTAGAATTCCCGGCGGGTCTCAGAATCCTCTATAATCAAGACAACCCCAAAAAATCCCAGAATCCTCTCAGGCGCAGGCAGCCTCCCCGTGGCTCTGGCCAGTACCCATTAGTCACAGTGAGTCCATGTTCTCACAACTCCACCTCTATATCAGAGTCTCAGCTGTGGCCTGCTTTTCAATTCTCCAGGGACACACAAGGGCGCTTGAGTCCCTCGTGGTCAGGGCTCCCTCAAGGGAGCCTGGAGGGGACCAGAGGTCCTAGGAACAGGCTTTGGGGTCCTCTCCCAGTCCCTAGTTTTCAAGTCTCTAAATCCTGCAGAAAAGTGGAAAGATGAGTGTGTGTGCAGCCGCCTCCCCTTGGCTGGGAGATGGGAGCCATTAATTTTTTTCCAGTCCAATCCAATCCCATCAGTCTTCACACACTCAGGACTCCCTCTGAGGTCTCTCTTGCCTTGAGAAAACATTTTCCTCCAAATTAAGGAAAAGCAGCCTGTGCAAGGGAAACATCCAGGACTAGGAGTCAGGATGTTAAGTTCTATGTGGTTCTGATAGAATAAGCTGTATGACCTGAGGCACCCTTCCCCTGGCCTTGACTTTCCTATCTGTAAAGGGGGCCTCCAGTTTTCATTATGACAGACAAGCTTGTGCCAAGTCCTGACCTAAGGGAGGAGCCACAGCAAAAATGCTGGGCCCAAAAATCCCTTCTGGTCCCTTTGCTGGCTCCTACCCTGACCCCAAACTTCATTTCCAGGCAGCAAGGGTAGGCGCCTCTGCTCCCAGCCCATCAGCTGAGATCCACAGGAACTGTGAGACCCCTGCCCAATCCTGCAGCTTGCCTCACCGGCCCCCAAGCATCACACCCTCTGTTTTGGAGAGAATTTCACCCACCATGCAGCCTGGGTGGTGGGAGGCTGCCAACAGGGCAGACCCTGAAGACCTCTCTCACCCCCTCATAGGATCTCCAGGCAGCTGGGTCCTGTGGCCTGCTTCCTGCAGATTCGGCAAGGCCCAAGGTACCTGCACCTGCTAGAAATGGAAACCTTTCACCACCTGGGAGACTGAATCTCGACCCTCAGCTTCCTTCCCAGGCACATCTTGGTCAAGAGAGAGGTCTGGAAGCAGCAACCCCTCTCTCCCTGATTGACTAGAAGCAGAAGAGTGTCTGAGGCAGGGAAGGGAGGGGTGAAGAGGGAGGAGGCACTCTGGAAAGACTTCCAGGCCTGCAGACAGGCAGGCCGAGGGCTTTGGACAGTCCCTGCCCAGTGCTGCCAGGAACCCCTGTGTGATGCTCAGCAGGGGGCCGAGCCGGGTGAAACAGGCAGCCCTTGACCCCCTGTGGTTGGCAGGAGTGGGAGTGGGGGACTAAAGTGAGACACGGCTGATCCCCTTATCCCAGTGCCAGAACACCCGGGCATTAGCAAGACCCAAGGATTGCCAAGAACGCCTGGCCCCCTCTGGACCTCTCACACTCCCCATCCCCAGCTCTGGGCACCCAGGCCCTGGCCAGAGTGCTAGGTTACTGTCTATGAGTGGGAATGGCAAAATATCAGTGGGGGATGGGAGTCTGGAGGAGGGGATGGCAAAAAGTCTGAGCCCCCCAGATGGGGATGAGGAGCACAACTCAGGGAGGGGCAAAGGCTCGGACCCTCCTCCCCAGGGCTCTGAATAGAAGGGACATAGACCAATCTAACTCCCCGATAGAGTCCCTGCAGCGCCACCCTAGGACCTCCGGGGCAGGAGGGCAGGGTAACCTTTTGGACACCCGGCTGCTCAAGCGTCCAGGCACCATCTTGCCGTGCGCTTCCGGGCGAGCCGACTGGCCCTCCGTGCCTCCATTGCCCCTTGTGTAAAACGCGGGAACTGGCCTTGCCCGCAGGCCTCTCAGGGGTGCCGAGAGGGTCTGGAGAGATGCCGAGGAAAGATGGGATAGGAGCAAAGCGGTCTAGGAAAGCGGGACGCGAGCCAGACAAGACTCCTCTCGCTAGGCGAGGCTCTTTGAGGAGCCGAGAGTTGCTGGGACCGAGCCCGCGGGGAGAAAGCAAACAGAGCAGCGCTCCCCTCCCCTCGGTCCCGGCCCTTTGTCCGGAATCCAGCTGTGCCCCGCGGGGGAGGAGCGGGCTCGCGTGGCGCGGGCCCCGGGCCCCTGCGCTGATTGGCCGGTGGCGCGGGCAGCAGTCGGGCCGGCACGCTCCTGGCCCAGGCCGAACGGATAAAGCGTGCCAAGGGGCACACGCCTCGCAGCTCTGACAAGACCCGCGGTCTCCGCCGGCTGAAAGACAGTGAGGACCCCCCCTCACTTTCCTTTTCTCCTCGGAGGCTGGGGCAATTCCCAGGCGGGGGCGCCTGCAGCTCAGCTGAACTTGGCCGGAGAAAGCAGCGCTCAGCTCCCCGCTGCTCACGGCTCTCTATTTGCGCCTGCACAACAAGGTAACACTTGGAGACCACCGAGGGGCGGGCGAGGGTACTGGGGGCCCTCGGATCGGGAGGGGGTGTTTTTCAGTTTTCCCCCCACCTGGTCTCGGGATCGGGGACCGCCCTAGGTCACTGTCCCATTCTTACCGTTAGTTCTTACCCTGCGGCAGGATGGTGCCTCATCCTTTGGGTGCGCCCACTCTCCGAGCGACCCACGAGAGCGAGCCACCCTTCCCCGGAGCTTCGGACCACGAAGTGCCCAACGCCTTGTCCGCCCCGCCTAGCCCCACACTTATGCTCCGGGACTGCGCGGAAGCCGAAGGAGGCGGCTGCCGAGGGGCAGCGAGAAAACTCCGGGCGCGGCGCGGGGGGCGCAGTCGGCCCAAGAGCGAGCTGGCGCTTAGCAAGCAGCGACGGAGTCGGCGCAAGAAAGCCAACGACCGCGAGCGCAATCGCATGCACAACCTCAACTCCGCGCTGGACGCGCTGCGCGGAGTCCTGCCCACGTTCCCCGACGACGCGAAGCTCACCAAGATCGAGACGCTGCGCTTCGCCCACAACTACATCTGGGCGCTGACGCAGGCGCTGCGCATAGCCGACCACAGCTTCTACGGGCCAGAGCCGCCAGTGCTGCCCTCTGCGGAGCTGGGCAGCCCTGACGGCGGCTCCCCCGGGGACTGGGGCTCTCTCTATTCTCCAGTCTCCCAGGCTGGCAGTCTGAGCCCCGCTGCCTCGCCCGAGGAGCGCACCGGGCTTCGGGTGCCCAGCTCCCCCGCCTGCCTGCGCCCAGGCGCCTTGGCTTTCTCAGACTTTCTGTGAAGTGGCCACTCGGTTGCTGGGTAGAGGGTACTGAGAGAGGAGGCAGGCGGAGCGACCGCGGGTGGGCAGTGGCGGCCCTCAAACAGACTTGCACCTCCTGCTCCTGACCGGCCTAGGCGCCCGCGGGGCGGCAGGCCCTCCGCGCCTCGCAAACCCCTGCCGCCGCGCACAAGGCGGGCATTGCGGGCTCGAGCATGGCTCAGGTCCTTCTCCCAGCACCCGCTCCCGCACCTCGCTCAGAGAAGAGGGTGGTAGCGCCACGCCCCCGAGGCCCCCGCGCGGTCCGATCGCCCTAATCTCACTCATTCCCAGCCCTCTCGCAGTGTAACTGAACCCCACACGTGGTCTCTCGGTTTTTGCTCCCCCCACCCCCCGCCCTGCTCCAAAGACGCCGCTTACTTCCTCTACCCGCATCCAGTCTGGAGTCTGGAACCACCCCACACCGCCTCAGTTTTGGAGGGCGAGCCCCTGCCTTCTCCTCTTGCACTTTTCGAAGCCATTGCCCTCCCGCGCGCTGGAGACCAGGCTGTGAACTGGGAAAGCACCAGCCAGCCCGCCGGTCGCCGGGACCACCTCCCCAGCCTCCTCGCCTCCCGCGCAGGACACGTGAGTTGGAGCAGCAGGTGTCTGGAGCCCCGCGCGTCCCTTAAAAAAGAAATCAGTTTGTAAATCATATGATGCCTTTTGGCATGAGTTTTGGTACGGTAAATTATATAGCCTTTCCCTTGTTCTACACACTCGTATTTATTATGCGATTTCACAGCGGGAAAAGTCTGTATTTTGTACATAAGAGTATTTAGGGACTGGTGAGTGAAACTTTGAATCAATAATAAAAAAAAAAAAGACCCTCAGGACACCTCAGCAAGGTGACTCAATTGTGCTGCCCAGAGGGTGTGGCTGAAGAAGGGGCCCCTCCCGTGGGCTCTGAGCTGGAGGCCAGGGGGGTTGCATTCCCAGAGCTGGAGTCTCTTAAGAGATCATTGGCCCAGCCCCCTTGTTTTCTTTGTGGGGCAGCGACTTGTCTAATTTCAAAACGGGGTTTAGCAGAAAGACGAGCCTCTAACTGGGGCTGCCGACTGGCGCTGCAGGCGCTCTCCCCTGTGCTGCCCGCCTGGCCTTGGATTGACTTGTACTTGAGAAGGGGGAAGAGTCCTCAGAAACACCACCGCCGGGTTGGGCATCCCAGGAATCTTCCCGAGGCGCTTCAAGGCGTAGTGCATCCCCCTAAGCGCATTTTACGCACCAGGCACTGCTGCGACAGGCAGCCTCTCAATTCGTGGAGCTGCGTAACGGGCAATGGAGAAGACAGAGGGTCCAGCTGAAACCCCGCGATCTCTCTCGTACCCTTACCAGGGATAATGGGGCTGGTTCCCCGCCGGCACCAAACCCGTCCCCAGGGCGCTACTGGAACACCCGCTCCCAGGGCTTTTGGGACCCCTAGGGCCTCAAGGAAGCTGGTGTGCACTGCGGGGATTGGCAGAGTCCGTCTGTTTGACTCTTGGGAAAAGGAAACTAGATGGGGGGTGGGGGTACCCTACCTGCTAGTTGAACCTGAGAGGTCTCCTTGGGTTCACCTAGGAATGCTGTGAAGAAATGGGGCAACTCTGGTAGGAGCAGGGCTGCCTGGGGTCCAATGATGGAGGACAGGCAGCTTTCCAGGCATCGCCACCTCTGGCCTCTTTCTCCTAGGCCACCTCCCCAGTTCATGTTCAACTGCTCCTTTCCTCTACTCTCAGGTCCCTAAAGGTAGCTCATAGATTTGTCTCAGTTACGGGGTGGGAATGGGGACACAGCAAACAAAGAATGAACAGAGGTGTTGTTTCATTTCAGGGCTTTAATCTAAGAGGAGGAGATTAATGGGTTATTAGTGACCTGTGCAACAGCCAGTGTTCCATCTGGGGCAGCGCCTGGGGGCAGGTGTCAGCTGCCCAGACCAGGCCTGTGCCTGCTACTTGTTGGTGGGGGTGGGGGTGGGGGCAGGGTGTGGGCAGAGGTAAAAATCAGGGTGATCTCTCTGCCCTCCAGGGGCGGTAGCATGGATGTAGACCAAATGACTCAAAGCCAAAGCAGTATTGGTGCTAGGCAGAGGTCTGTTACCTGGACTTGGTTGCCAAAGATTTGCCAAGGGGGTGGCCCTGGGGCTAGGACTAAAGGTTTAGGGAGGAATCTCTCAAGCAGGGAGACCTTCATCCTTTGCAGGGCTGCCGGAAGTGGCACTCAGGTAGGCGGGGAGCCCCTGAAGTTGGTGGAGTGACTGTGGGCACTGCTCTCTGGGCTTCCAGCAACTCAGGCAGCTGAGGCCTCACCCTTTGATCAGCCCCTCTCCTGCTTTCCAGGGCACTCGTACTCATCAATGAGCCATTAGTCATCCAGCACACACAGGCTGGGTCTCTGCCCGGCAAATGAAAAAACACACAGGTACAGCCAGAGCAACTCGGCTGCTGGGCTGTTACTTTGGGTTGACGTCGGAGCTCTCAGCCCCACTCTCCAGGTCAGGAGGAGCTGGAGGAAAAGTTTAGGTTTAGTTAAGGGCTTGGTGCCCTGGACGACCTCCACTGATGAGTAGGAAATGGCACTGAGCTGGAACTCTTGGCCCTGCCCCTTTCCTAAGAGAGCCCTTCCATGGAAGGGATAGGAAATAGTTCTGTTTTAACTCAGCTGGATTACTCCAGGTCTCCGCTGAGAGTCTGCCCCCCCACCACCACCTGGGGCTACTCTGGTTGCATGCAGTCTAAAGTCACCACCACCGCCTGCACCTCAGCTCCCTGAAATTCGGACAGAAGCCCCAGTTGGGACAGGAAAGACCCTTGGGTCGGACGCCTCTTCCCCATCTCATGCCTTTGTCTGAGCCCAAGCCGGAGTCCCAGAAAAACAGCACATGAATCTTGTGGCTCCCCTGCCCCACCCCCACCCCGGCCCTGAGGAACACACAAGCAGGTAGATTTATGGTGCCCAGCCCCCATCCCACCCCAACCCCCAGCCGGCCGCGGAGGGAGGACAAAGCCTCCCTGCAGCCTTTGGAATGCTAATGTCTGGGAGCCCAGCCACAAGGCCAGCACAAAGGCTGACGGGCCCAGGGCGCATCCTGCCCCTCCTCTCACCCAAGGACTGCAGACGGTGTGACCTTGGACAAGTCTCTGAGCCCTAGCCAACTCACCAGAGAAGTTAGTTTCTCACACCCTGGGTGGGAGGAGAAGGCAGTGAACTTAGTTACAGCTCCCAACCCCATGGTGGGAAGCGTGAAAAAGCCCTCCAATTCTGGCACTAGGGAGCATGCAGAAGGGGTGGTGGGGTGGGGAAGAGAAGATTCGACTGAGAATGGGATGCAGAATATGAGCAGCATTAATTGTAACATCAGATTTTTATCCATGTAGTTAGTTGTGGTCCTTCCCGCCTCCCCCTTTTAAAATTCTTATAGAGGTGCTCATGAAAAAGGGGTGGGGCAGAGAATGAAGCTCGATAACCTTCCCAGCCTGACCTCTGTCCAAGGGCCAGGTGCCCAGGTGGCAAGCATCTAGACACTTCTTGTTTCAGGTGCCCTCCTGCAGCCAGTGAGGGGGACCAGGTAGGGTGGTCACAGCCACAGAGAGAGAGAGCCAAAGCCCTGGAAGGAAGTGACTGGAGCAAGGCTCCCTATCTCCTGGAGCAAACTAGGACAGGAACTGTGGCTCCAAGCTAGATGTTTGCAGCTCTCTGCTGGAGCTACACAGGCATGTGGTGCAGTGGGAAACAGCGTGAGAGTCTGCAGCCATCTGCATTGCACCTGAAGCCAATGTCTCGGGATCTTGTGAAGCCAAGAGCTCCCCCCACCCCCCAGCCTGGCCCGTAGGACCCTGGCGGAACTCCAGGCTCCTGTCTTCTGCCTCTGCTTCTGGGATCCGTGGGCCAAAGCCGACTGAGCTGGGCCTGACTGGATCCAGCAGTTTCTGGAAGTCTGCGGCAGTGCCACTGGCCATGGTGCTGAAATGATCACAGGGATTCCCATGCCCAAGACGCGACTGGCAGCCAGGAGCTCTCAGCACACAAGACCATCTATCAACCCCTTTCTGCCACGTTTCCAGGCTGGGGTCCTAGGGAGGCCCATGTAGACACAAAGACCCAGAGGACTGTCAAGTGTCCCTACCGTGACTAGGAAAGTACGGCTCTGCTATTAGGTTGGCTTGACTGGGTGACCCTAGCTAGGCCCTGCTGTGTGTTAGGACCCCTTGCAAACAATGAAACTAGAATTCACTGACATGTACAGGAATTTCTGATCACATCTGGGAAGACCAGAAACTTTGCCTTCACTCATTCTTTGAGTGTCAATAAAGTTTTAGTTACTCCAAGACCAAAAGCAAAAGTCCTCCAGGTGGGTACACAGCACAGCAGAGTGGGAAGGAAGTCACTTTAGAGTCACATGTTGTGAATTCTCAGTCATGGTACAGCCACTCACTGAACTCCTTTGAATCCCCACAGCCTGCTTTCCCCGGGTGTGAAGCTGGGACACTGACATTTGACTGATTCGATATGCTTGCTGAGTCTTCTATTCCACCTTGACTGGTGATTTTTTTTTATTTGACAGGTAGATTTATAGACACAGAGAAAGACAGAAAGACACTCCTCAAATGGTCACTATGGCCAGTGCTGCACTGATCCGAAGCCAGGAGTCAGGTGCTTCTTCCTGGTCTCCCATGCGGGTGGAGGGGCCCCAGCACTTAGGCCATCCTCCACTGCACTCCCAGGCCACAGCAGAGAGCTGGATTGGAAGTGGAGCAGCTGGGACTCGAACCAGCGCCCATATGGGATGCCGGCACTGTAGGTGGCAGCTTTACCAGTGATGCCACAGTTCTGGCCCTGTCACTCTGCTTTTCAAATTAATAAATAAATCTTTAAAATATTCAAGTAGGTCTCTGTCACCTGTGGGGCAAAGGGAAAGATGGTACAAGAGACATAAATTGATATGAACTGGAGTTCAGTGCCCAGCTGGTTTACTAATTATCAGCATGATAATAAGGAAGCTCTTTAGCTTTTCCTTCAATTTCCTCATCTGCACAATGGGGATAATGATCATCCCTTTAGGACTCAGATTGCTGTAGAGATAGGTAGCTTTGGCAGAGACTCACCAATGACTCATCTGGAGTGAGCATACTAGGTGTCTGCTCCATGAGCTCGTTCAAGGACCTGGGTCCTTTCCTCTTTTACTGCCACCAGCCTCCAGGTCCTTGGCATCTGGTTGGTTGAGGCTGTGCTGCCCAGGGAGTTCATCCACAGTCACTCTGCTCTCATCCCTGCATGGCCCTGCCCACCTGGGCCAGGGACTGTGTGTCCAGGAAGAAGTGAGCATCATGGGTTCTGGCAGGAGATCCACTGCAGGATTGGGGTCAGGATTAACTTGGATTACACGTGCTATTATCATTTGCTTTTAACATCACAAATCACATATGCAGGTGGCAGCAATCCCGCCACATCATCCCCTTTTTTTCTTTTTTTTTTTTTTTTGGCATTAAAAATAGTCTTTTATTCCACTCCTAGGATACCTTTCCCCTCTTGTTCCCACAGCAATGTTACAATCAGGAAAACAGAGGTTTCAGGGGGCAGGACTGGGGGAGGTGAGAGGTGATATGGGTAAAGACAGTCCAATCACAACAGAGATTGTTCAAAATCATGATTCCACTTACTCATCGCCTTCTCTCTCTCGACATCAGGTTCTCCTTCCCACTTCTGACACCTTTCTTCCTCACCAACATCTTCCTCTTCCTCCACTCTGTCATTATCACCTTCATCCTCCTCTTCACCCTCCTCCTCCTCCTCCTCCTGGTCGTCCAGACCCTCCACACAGCCCTTGGCGTCTGAGTCAGATGCCCCCTTGTCCATGAGCTGGAGGTGGGGGTGGATTACACGTGCTAGAACATGCAGGTGCGTCACCTTGTAGCCGAGAAGCGTCAGCTCCTGAGGGTCTGCAGTGGTGCTGCCGGGGCTGTGGGGTTTCCCTTCGTTGCCACTTAGGTTGAAGGTGTGAGGTTCTGAGACTTTTCCATCAATACTTCCAGGTCCCCGGGATTCTGCTGTCACTTAGCTCAAGTTCTGTGAGTTTGTTCAACTTTGCTAAGTCTGTGGCTGACAGGATGATTGTACTCTAGAATTCCAGACTCATCTGTGAGGCTTCGGTCCTGCCCTCACTCAGCCAACAGTTGTCCGGGACAAGCTCTTTCATTGCAGGTCTCGGCCGTCTCCGTCTCCTCGGAAGGGCGGACATCTCATTTTTGTAGTGACGTAAGGTCTGCTTGGAAGGAGTGGTCCACCAGCCCTTTTTCATAATGTTTATCTGCCTCGCTGTTTACCCTCCAGAAATACTGAGCTGCTTGGGCTCCTCCCCTCACACACACTCTGTACCCATTCTGAGCCCTCCCCGTTTCCCTTCCCCAACCTCCAGCATGGACGTCACCTCTCCCCAGAAGCCTCCTCTGTACCATTCTTCCCTCTGTCCCCTGCCCCCATGACAGCCCATGCACGACAATGTCCCTACGCTTTCCAGGAAGTTGCGATTTTCTGTTTGTGCATCCACACGCTCTGCCGGTCTGGGAGATCTTCTCAAATCCCCATCTCCAGTGAGAGAACATTGATGCCCCGTAGTGGATCCCACGCCATGTGTTCTTAGAATGACTGAATGGAAGACATTGCAACTCTGTGATTAGACTTTATTTTTCATTGACAAATAATACTTGTGTGTATTTACTGGACACAATGTGATGCTCTTACCTATGTACACATTACAGAAAAATTCAGTTGAGCTAATTAACATATAATCATTCCATTTATTTCTTTGTGTATGTGGTAAGAACATTAACAATCTATTTTGGGAATTTCAAAATAAATAATACAAGTGCACTATTACTAACCACAGTCACCAAACAGTGCAAGAGAATGTCTCCAGTCTGACTGACCTTGGCACTTTCTCCCCCCTCCTCCCCCTTGATAGCCACCTCTCTGCTCCATTTCTGAGCTTGACTGTTTTTTAGATTCCATGGATGAGTGCGATCATGCAGACTTAATTAACACCTCCCAGTTCTATCTGTTGTCACAAATGAGTCTCCTTCTTTTTAACTTTGCATAGCATTCCATCATGTATACTGTATAAACCACACTTTCTTCATCCAGTGGTAGACACAGAGGTTGCTTCTGTATCTTGGTTACTGAGAATAATGCTGGCACGAATATGGGAGTGCAGCTATCTCTTCCATATACTGATGGCAGCTCCTTGGCATACATACCCAAAAGTAGGGGTGCTGGCTATATTTGTTCAGAAATTTCTATCCCTCCACAGACTGGCTAGCATGTAAAAGCCAATGATATTTGTAGAATAAGTGAATGAATAAATAACTCATATGGCAATCCATTACACTTCCTGCCTTATATTCTCCCCCCCACTGAAATAACCTGTCCTTGGCTTCCAACAGATCTTTTTCAGAAAATTCCCCCCCTGAATGATGCCTCCTGAGGCAGCCAAGTGAGTGGACGGAAGGGACGCAGTGCTTGGCATCTCTGAGCGCCAGTGCTTCCTAATCCCATCACCCTGGGCACAGTCCTCAGCTCTCCGCGCCAGTTTCTCCAGCCATGAAAATGCAGAAAACTGCAGCTACCTCATTATCTTTCATCAGAATTCCAATAAGATGACAGACATGTCTGAGCACTTCGTGAGCTTGCCAACAATTTGAGGCTGACCCCATTAGTGTGGTTCCTACAGCTGACCGGCAAAGAAAGCATGGGCCAGAAATGACTTCTACAGTTAACCAGGGAAAGACGGTGTGATTTGCCCAAGCGCCCAAGCCTGTCCAGTGTGGTGAAAACAGAGTCATCAGCAGCTGTGTTGCCTTTGCCGTCTGTCACTTAGAACAAGAACGGTACAGTATGGGCCAGGAATCTAGGGGTGGCTTAGCTGGGTACCTCAGGCTCAAGGTGTCTCATGAGGCTGCTGTCCAGGTGTCAGCCAGCTGATGGCCTGACTGCAGGAGGAGCCACTTCCAAGCTCTCTCACGTGGTGACTGACATGATTCTCTTCCTCAAGGGCTGCCGGAGTGAGGGCCTCTGCTCCTCCGGCTGCTGGTCAGAGCCCTCTGGAGCAGCCCGCAACACAGCACCTGGCCCCTCAGCGCAAGCCAACAAGAGGTGGGGAGCACTCGGCAGAGGAGAAACAGGCATTTTTAAAATGATTTCTTTTTTATTTATTTGAAAGGCAGAATAACAGAGACAGACAGACAGAGCCACAGAGAGAGGTATCTTCTACCTGCTGCTTCAGTCCCCAAATCATCACAATAGCCAGGGCTGGCCAGGCTGAAACCATGAGCCCGGCACTCCACCAGGGTCTCCCATGTGAGTGGCAGGGGCCTCAGCAGGTGGGCCAACCCCTGTTGTCGTCTCAGGTGCATTAGCAGGGAGCCGGTTAAGAAGCCAAGCAGCCAGGACTCAAATCAGCACAGGGACTTGGGTTGCCAGGGTTACAAGTGGCCCCTTAACGCACTGTGCTACGACGCCAGCCCCAAGACAGTCTTTTTGTAACCTAATCTCAAAAGTGACATCCCACATGCCACGTTCTACTCACTAGAAAGCATCACTACATCCAATCCCCAGGCACGGGGTGGGGATTATACAAGGGCATGAGTGGCAGGAGGCAGGGAGCGCAGGTGGGGGATGGGAGTGCTGTCTATCACACTGGCAGCAGCAGAAATCGTTGCTAACTGCTTCCCACATCCCAGAGACAGGCAAGCGTGCGTGCTCATGTACACACACACACACACACACACACACCCCTACCTCCTCAGGGCTGTATATACCAGGGTTCGAAAAAGAAAGCCCGGGGGATAACGCTAATGCACGCATGTCCTATCCACCACGCAGGGTAGGCATCCCAGCAGAGCCCAGGACAGGGCCTGCTACATGCTGGTTTGAGACCCCCCCTCCCCAGCCCACCCCGCCCCAGCTGATCTCTGACAGGCCTCCCTGCCCCCACTGCGGCGGTAGAGATTTAGGGCGTCTGGGGCCTGGACACCGTACCCACTGGAGGGAAATTTACTGCCTCTGGAGAACCAGAGCCTGACTTGGGGTCTTGAATGCATCTTTTTCCCCTTTGCCTCCGCTTTATTAGGTTAATCATTGCTTGAATCGGTTGCCATGGTGTGGGCAAACCCATGGCGATTCTATAATGAAGCCTGAAAGACTTGGACCCCATTTATCATCCCCAGTGTTTGGGAGGCCCAGAGGCTCCTTTGCCTCCCCCAGGGCCCGGGCACCACCCTTCTGCCTGGGGCCCCGAGGCCCCTTTTAAATGAGGAACAAACAGGTGGCGACTTGGAAGAGAAAAGGAGAAAAGGAGATCCACACAGGTGGAGTTAGCAGGACACCGCACACACAGGCGCACACAGGCGCGCGCACACACACACACACTCCAGGAGTCAGAACACATACCAAACACGCAGGCCACTTGGGAGTGGGAGGCTGAATAACAACCCCTCAGTTAGAAGGGGTCTGTGGCTGTCCTTAGAAACAGGGGCACCTGTGTCTTCACAGGTACAGGTACTGTTACACCTTTATTTTCCCAGCATAGCTATACAGCATTGCAGCAATGAAAGGAGACTGGACATACGGAGCAAGGCCTGTCGGGGAAATAGAGGCATTCAGTGGCTCAGAAACCTGTTTGAGGTTGCCCCGTGACAGTCCAGCCAGGGTAAACCTTTACTATGGTTACATTTATTATGGAAACTTGCAAAATTAGAGAGAACAGCAGAGTGAATTCTCGTGGATATATCACCCAGACTCAAGAATCACCAACTCAGAGCTTCGCCCCCAACTCATTCACCAATTCTGCTTCACCCACGTCCCTACCACTGCTCCCAGATCCACAGGTTCTTTAGAAGCAAATCCCAGACATCATACAACCCCCCAGTATCCTCTCTGCACAGCAAAGTGTGTACCTGGGTACAGCGGAGGAGAGAACTGGTTCTGTAGACAGACAGCTGGGGTTCAAGTCCAGGGTCTGCCTCTTCCCTGTCATCTGACGTTCAGCCCACGACCGACCCTTCTGAGCACCAGTCTCCTCAACTCCAGACGGATGCAATGTGACTTCATAAGGCGGCTGTCCCAGTGAAGGGAGACATCACACAGCAAGTGCAGCACCTGTGCGTGGTAAACGGCGGCTTCCATGATGCCTAGTCTGACCACGGTGCCAGCAGCAACAACCCTCGTCCTGGCAGGAAGTCAGCTCGGGGCCTCCAGCGTGCAGTCTCCTGGAATGGAGGCGGGTGCCTCGTGACACTGCCCTGCTGGGCACTGGATTCTGAGAACACAGTCTCAGCAGTGAGCCTGGCTCCGGTGCTAACAGCCCCCACCACAGCCGTACCCAAGTCTATACCGCAATCCCCACAGTGGCAACACCAGGGCCCCCTGCTCCTTGCACCTGGGGCTTTCTCGCCCCTGTCCCTGATCTCATTTGTGTGCAGGCACTGCTATGCTGTGCGAGGGCATTTCAAAAAGTTCATGGAACTAAAAGCTTATTTTGCAGCCTGGTACTGGTACAGAAACAGATGGATAGACCAACAGAACAGAATAGAAACACTAGAAATCAATCCAAACATCTACAACCCACTTATATTTGATCAAGGAGCTAAAACCAATTCCTGAAGCAAGGACAGTCTCTTCAACAAATGGTGCTGGGAAAACTGGATTTCCACGTGCAGAAATATGAAGCAACACCCCTACCTTACACCTTACACAAAAATCCACTCAACATGTATTAACGATCTAAATCTATGACCAGACACCATCAGATTATTAGAGAACATCAGAGAAACCCTGCAAGATATTGGCACAGGCAAAGACTTCTTGGAAAAGACCCCAGCACAGGCATCCAAAGCCAAAATTAGCAACCGAGATTACATCAAATTGAGAAGTTTCTGTACTACAAAAGAAACAGGAAAGTGAAGAGGCAACCGACAGAATGGGAGAAAATATTTGCAAATTATGCACACTGATACAGGATTAATAACCAGAATCTACAAAGAGATCAAGAAACTCTACCACAACAAAACAAACAACCCACTTAAGAGATGGGCCAAGGACCTCAATAGACATTTTTCAAAAGAGGAAATCCAAATGGCCAACAGACACATGAAAAAATGTTCAGGATCACTAGCCTTCAGGGAAATGCAAATCAGAATCACAATGAAGTTTCACCTCACCCTGGTTAGAATGGCTTTCATACAGAAATCAACAAACAACAGATGCTGTCGAAGATGTGGGGAAAAGGCACACTAATCCACTGTTGGTAGGAATGCAAACTGGTAAAGCCACTACGGAAGACAGTTTGGAGATACCTCAGAAATCTGAACATTGCCCTACCATACGACCAGCCATCCCACTCCTCGGAATTTACCCACGGGAAATTAAATTGGCAAATAAAAGAGCTATCTGCACCTCAATGTTTATTGCAGCTCAATTCACAACAGTTAAGACATGGAATCAACCTAAATATCCATCAACGAAGACTGGATAAAGAAATTATGGGGTATGTACTCTATGGAATACTACATAGCGGTAAAAAAAAAAATGAAATCCAGTCATTTGCAACAAAATGGAGGATTCTGGAAAACATCGTGCTGAGTGAAATAAGCCAGTCCCAAAGGGACAAATATCATATGTTCTCCCTGATTGGTGACAACTAACTGAGCACCTAAAAGGAAACCTGTGGAAGTGAAGCTGGCACTATGAGAAGCAATGACTGGATCAGCCTGCATTCTGACTGTCTAGGGACAGCTTACTTTTTATTCCTTTCAGTATTTTCTTTTTCTACTTAATACCATTGGTTGAGCTCTTTACTTAACACAGAATTCTTAGGTGTTTAAATCCAACAGAAAAATCAATCCTTGTTAAAAATGAGAGTGAGGGGGCTGTCACTGTGATGCAGTGGGTTAAAGCCCTGGCCTGAAGCACCAGCATCCCATATAGGCACTGGTTCTAGTCCCGGCTACTCCTCTTCCAATTCAGCTCTCTGCTATGGCCTGGGAAAGCAGAAGATGGCCCAAGTCCTTGGGCCCCTGCACCTACATGGGAGACCTGGAAAAACTCCTGGCTCCTGGCTTCAGATTGGAGCAGCTCTGGCTGTTGTGGCCATCTGGGGAGTGAACCAGCAGATGGAAGATCTCTCTCTCTGTCTCTACTTCTCTCTGTAACTCTTTCAAATAAATGAAATAAATCTTCACAACAAAAATACGAGTGGGAATAAGAGAGGGAGGAGATGTACAGTTTGGCACACATTCCCTCAGACTTACTCCTAAGGGTAAAGCTAAAAACTTGCCATGGGACTTCAAATCACATTAAGTTGGCAGGTACCAATGCCATCTTACTAGTCAAAGTGAACAGTTTAAGTTCATAACTGACCATAAACAAAGAATTAAGTGTCAAAGGGGTCACATAGATAAGACCAAGCGTCTGCTAATAATAATAGATAGAATTAAAAAGGAGGGAATGATCCAACATGGGAAGCGGGATACACAGCAGACTCATAAAATGACAAATGCCCTAAACAGCACTCTGGGCTCAGAATCAGCCCTTAAGGCATTCATATCTGGCTAAAAAGCCCATGAGAATATCTCAGGCATGGAAAGCCAAGACACTGTGGCAAAAAATGACCTAAATGAAAGATCTCTGTGAGTGAGAGCTCGATGGTAAGAAGGGACCATCAAAAAAGGAGGTAACTTTCTCTGAAGGGAGGAGAGAACTTTCACTTTGCTTATGGCCTTTTCTAAATAAGGTCTGAGTTTGTGGATTCAAGAGGCTTCCATAGCCTGGCAACTCATGACAAGAGCCTTGGGTGATTACTAATGTCATAAATAAGAGTGTCAATTGTTAAATTAAGAACAGGAGTCACTATGCACTTGCTCCTCATGTAGGACCTCTGTCCTTAATGTGCTATACTATGAGAATTAATGGTAAAACTAGTCTTCAAACAGTACTTTATACTTTGTGTGTCTGTGTGGGTCCAAACTATTGAAATCTTTACTTAGTATAGAGTTGATCTTCTGTATATAAATATAATTAAAAATGAATCTTAATGAAGAATGGGATGGGAGAGGGAGTTGGAGGTGGGACAGGAGTGGGGGTGGGAGGGCAGGTATGGGGGAAAGAACTGTTATAATCCAAAAGTTGTACTTATGAAATTTATACTTATTAAATAAAAGTGTTCTATATAAAAAAGCTTATTTTGGTGCCAATAATTGAAATCCAGCCATCATTGTTCCTAATATTCAATTCCAGTAAGTTTTTGAAGACTGTGCGTGCGTGTGCATCCATGTCCTTGCACACTTGCTTTTGTGTCTGTGTCCCTCCATAAGAACAGACTTCCATGTGCTCTGCTGTTAAGAGAGACCTCTGTGCCCTCCTGCACATGTGGCTGACTGACAGAAGGGAGGCAAACTGGCCAAAGGCAGGCATGAAGACTGGAAGTCCCCAGGCCCTGGGGGGGTCGGGGCAGGGTGGGCCTGCAGCAGGAGGAGGCCGCCCATCAGGGTTGATGTGCAGCAGAGCCTGAGTCTCCGTAGCTGACCACTGCAAGAAGGGCTCATTCCAGGAAGTCAGCCGCCCCAGCATCACAGCTCTGAGAGGCTCTCCTGGTGCAAAGAGCACACAGCCCCCAGACTGCTCCGCTTTCTCTCCCTGATGTTTACTCTGCCTAAGCACCATACTCTGCTTTCTGTTTGTGGGCCTATGAGACCAGAACCATTATTCTCCTTTGACAAACGTTAAAAGTGAAGCTGGCGGGCCGGCGCCACGGCTAACTAGGCTAATCCTCCGCCTGTGGCACCGGCACACCGGGTTCTAGTCCTGGTCGAGGCGCCAGATTCTGTCCCGGTTGCCCCTCTTCCAGGCCAGCTCTCTGCTGTGGCCTGGGAGTACAGTGGAGGATGGCCCAAGTGCTTGGGCCCTGCACCCCATGGGAGACCAGGAGAAGCACCTGGCTCCTGGCTTCAGATTAGCGCGGTGCGCTGGCCCCAGCGGCCATGGGGGGGTGTGTGTGTGAATCAACGGAAAAGGAAGACATTTCTCCCTGTCTTTCTCTCTCTAGCTGGCAGGAGGTTAAGTCATGTGGTTCCAAGCACCCCAGTTAGAGCTGTAGTTGGACTTGAACCCACAGCCTCTTGATCCCCAGTTGCCACTTTGCATTCGTAACATGCTCTCCTTTCTCTTTTTGACTTTAGACATTTTCAAACATGCATAAAACAGAGAATAGAATAGGGTACCTTCAGGCAATACCACAAAGCTTCCGCACTCATCAGTTCACGGCCAGCCTTGTTTCATCTATCTGCCCATTTCCCCAAATGTGTGCATGTATGTGTGTGTGTGTGTGTGTAATATTTTGAAGCACCCTAAATATCAATCCTCTCACTGGTAAATATTTCAATGTCATTTCTAAATGACAAGGGCATTAGAAAAAACACAGCCACCTGGGGAAGGAAGGGAACTATCATTTTGTTCTTAGAATTGTACCTGCAAAGCACATGAACCTGCTACAAACTAAAATAAAATTTAAAAAAATAATAAAGGAAGAAATCCACACAGCTATCAGACCTAATTAATGTACAAACAGCCTCTTGCCCTGGATTGCAGCTGCCTCCTGCCTTGGAGTGCAGGACCAAGGCTCCAGTACCAACCCGACCCTTGGGCTTGGTTGGAGAAATCTTAAATGCTCCACTTCACCATCCCCCCCACCTCCAGCCTGGACCCTCCAGTATGGTGACAAGCCTCCTGGTTTGTTAGGCAGGTCCCCTGGCCTAGGCAAACACAGCAGGTAGGTCACCCTCCCAGTGCCCACAGCCTAGGGCTCACCCCCTCCCTCCTCCTCTTGCTCACCCATCAAGAGTAAAGGGGGCTTACCACGGAATTTAAGGATGCTCAAAATGGCAAATAATTTATGAAAAGCTTTGAGGGAGGACCTGGGCAGCTGGGCTCTGGCAAGGAGAGACCCTGAAGCCCCCAGGCGCCAGCCTGCAAGGCATGGGAGGGTGCCTTTTCACACCCTGGGGGCCAAAGTCAGCCTCCTCCTCCCTCTCTCTCCCCCTCTCCAGATCTAATGACAATCCAAAGAGTTCCTGATAGGGTTTTAAAAGATGCTCTTTCATTCACTTCCACCAAGCATGAAAACCCAGCGTCTTTGTCTGCATTCTTTGCCCCAAAGGCCTGGCCTGCCCAGGGCCTACAGCCTCAAACTTGTCACTCACTTTTCACTTCCTTTTGTTGGATTCCCTTTATTTCATTCTTCTGTCTCCTCCACGCACCCTCCTCTCCCCCTCCGCACTCCATCCCTGTCCTTCTCCTCTGCCCGCCCCCAGCACTTCCCAGTCCCTCCCAGGACACACAAAAAAAGCCAAAGACCAGTCTGGGAATTTCTTTACAGTCCCCTGGGCCATCCCCCCACCCCCAGCCTGTCCTCACTCATTGCTTTCAAACAGTGGTAGCCAAAAGCCAGCAGCGGCTAGGAAGGCCCCAGGATCCAGGAACAAACCCACCGCACTGGGCTAGAAATGGCCTCAGGGCCACTGAGTCCCTGAGCGTTGGCTCCAAGGCTGTGAAAGGGACCGGCCAAGGTCCCAGCAGAGTCAGTGGCAGAGCAGGGTCCAGTGCCCAGTGTGCCACCCTCTCAGCTCGGACTGCCCCCCTTAGAGCGGTGGCTGTTCCTCTGTCCACTGTGGCTCTTGGCTGCCTGTGCCCCAGGGCCCCTGCCTTGAATGTCAGCACGTGCCAGCTGTTCAGCAGCCATGGAGGTGTTTTTAATCAAATGAAACTGAAGGGATGTGGGCACCAGGCCGCCCCTGTTCTCCCTGGGCTTCTCATCAGCCACCTTCTGGGTGCTGGCTTTGTTGCCAGGCCCAGGACTCTGAGCTCAGAGGAAAGCATCAGAAATTGCACAAAAATGTGTCAACAAAGGTATTCATATTATCATCTTTTATCATGGTAGACACAAAGGAAATGTTCAACACTATAGGCAGGTTGATTTTTTTTTATAGCAGGATACTTCCAGAAGTTAATGGAAAATGCACTTTTAATTTGAAAATGCATGTACACCCGCCTGTATACCACCAGCCATCGGTGCTCAGTGATTCTCAGAGTAACACGTTCCACCTTTACCATCAGATTAATAGGCCTTCATGTTTGTGCACCAAAATAAAACTACTTTTTTTCAATTTGAGAGGCAAAAAGAGAGAGAACGAGGGAGCACTCTATCTACCAGTTCACTCCTCAAATGCTTTCAATGACCAGGGCTTGGTCAAGCCAAAGCCAGGAGCTAGGAACTCAATCGAGGTCTCCCACATAGGCAGAGGAACCCAATCACGTGAGCCATCATCACTGTCTCCCAAGGCCTGCTTTAGCAGGAAGCTGGGGTCTGCAGTCAGAGGCAGGCTTGAACCTGTGCACTCTGATATGAGATGTAGGCATCTTAACCCCTAGGTCAAATGCCCACCCTAAACTTACCTTTAGGGGCTGGTGCTGTGGCGCAGCAGGTTAATGCCCTGGCCTGAAGTGCTGGCATCCCATATGGACACCAGTTCTAGTGCTGGCTGCTCCTCTTCTGGTCCAGCTCTCTGCTCTGGCCTGGGAAAGCAGTACAGGATGGCCCAAGTCCTTGGGCCCCTGCATCCATGTGGGAGACCCAGAAGAAGCTTCTGGTTCCTGGCTTCAGATTGGCACAGCTCTGGTGGATGCAGCCAACTGGGGAGTGAGCCATCGGATGGAAGACCTCTCTCTCTCTCTCTGCCTCTCTGTGTGTGTGTAACTCTTTCAAATAAATATTTAAAAAAAACCTTACCTTTAATTTCCATGTTTTCACAAACTCTTGAAGTACCTCATATGGAGGATACTTTGCCCTATCAAAACTTGTGTTGCAAAATAAAGCTTACTGGGGCAGGTGTTTGGTACAGTGGTTAAGACACTGTTTGGGACACTATATCCCATCTCCAAGTGTCTGGGTTTGAGTTCTGCTTTCAATTGCAGCTTCCTGCTGATGTACACCCTGGGAAGCAGCAAGCACTGGGGCACCTGCCGCCCACATGGGAGACCCAGATGGTGTTCCTGGCTCCTGGCTTCAGCTTGGCCCAGCCCTGGCTGTTGAAGGCACTGAACCAGCAGATGGGAGATCTCTGTCTCTGTCTCCCTGTCTTTCAAATAAAATGAAAATAAACAAGTAAAAAAGTTTTAAAATAAAAAATAATGCTTACTGGTCTGAAGAAACGTTCACAATAGGTTGCTAAGAGGGGAAAACAAACTGGATTTAAGCAGGATAGCAGGCAAAGCAACTTGCAAAATACCCCACTACAAAATATATATAAATTCTAGATTGAGACATGATAAACATTCTTTTAGAGACACAGTAGAAACTGTTCATACAGAAGATACATGCACATTTATTATGCCTGGGAATCATCTTGGAAGACATTTACTAACTAGACAATGTGATTGCAGGATTTTCTTTCATCACTAAGTTTTAGGTTTTGCCCTCGGTATATTATTTTCTGAGCACTGCTCAATGTTATCATTGAGAAGCTTTAATTAATGAATACAGAGGTACTTTAATTCTAAAAACACTTTTGGGGTGGGCATTTAGCCTAGTGGCTAAGTCTGGTGAAGGCCTGGGTTTAAGGCCCCTGTTCCAGCTACCGATTCCAGCTTCCTGCTAACTCAGACCCTGGGAGGCAGTGGTGGATAGCTCAGGTAATTGGCTTCCTGCTACCTGCATGGGAGACCTGGATTAAATTCTCAGCTCCTGGTTTCAGCGGGCTCCACCGAAGATTCACAAGCATTTAGAGGCATGAACCAATAGAAAGGAACAGAGAGAGACAGAAAGAGATCTTCTATCTGCTGGTTCAATCCCTAAATAGCTAAAATGGCTAGGGATCAGCCAGGCCAAAGCCTGGAACCTGAAACTCCATTTTCTCCTCCTCCTGTCCCAACTAGATGCAGGGGCCCAAACACTTGGGCCATCCTCTGTTGCTTTCCCAGGCACATTAGCAGGGAGCTAGATCAGAAGAGCAGCAGCCTGAACTTGACCCATGCTCACATGTGATTGTACTGCAGGCAGCAGCTTAACCTGCTGGCACCAGAATGCCGGCCCCTACGTTAACATTTTTAAAAATAAAATAGGGGCCAGTGCTGTGACATAGCGGGTAAAGCCACTGCCTGCTGTGCCAGTATCCCATGTGAGTCCCGGCTGCTCCACTTCCAACCCAGCTCTCTGTTATGGCCTAGGAAAGCAGCAGAAGATGGCCCAAGTCCTAGGGCCCCTGCACCTGCTTAGGAGACCAGAGGAAGCTCCTGGCTTCTAGCTTCAGATCAGCCCAGCTGTGGCTGTGAGCCAGTGAATTGAAGACCTCTCTCTCTCTCTGCCTCTGTAACTCTGCCTTTCAAATAAATAAATCTTTAAAAAATAATAACAATAAAATAAAAATGTCTTTGGTGGGATGACAGGAATGGCTTCTCCAGTGGAATATCTGAGCTGGCAGAAAGCCTCGCAAGGCTATCACAGGTCAGAAGGGCTTGGGCAGGCCCTTGGGGACCAAGGCACCTTGAGCAAGGAGCCAGAAGGGGATCTGAACTCCCGTCTCCCAACTCCAAGACTAATGCTCTTCCCTCTGCCCTCTCCATTTCCCACGGTACCTCGTGGAGTTGGGAGAAGGGATGTAAAGGAAACACTGAGCTCTTCCTGCATGCTCTGAACTGGGTCGGGGCTCCGGGAGTTCAGGGTAGATCCCGGAGCTGCTCTGGAACTCCCCCATGTAACACACCTACCCCCCCCACAGGTAACACATCTATCCCCCCCACACATAACACATCTACACCGCCCACACACACGTAAGGCATCTACCCCCCCAAACACACACATGTAACACATCTACCCCCCCACATAAGACATCTACCCCACACACACACGTAACACATCTATCCCCCCCACACGTAACATATCTATGCCCCACACACACACGTAACACATCTACACTCCCCACACACACGTACGGCATCTACCCCCCCAAACACACACATGTAACACATCTACCCCCCCCACACGTAACACATCTACCCCCCACACACGTAAGACATCTACCCTACCCCCCCACACGTAACACATCTACCCTCACACACACACTTAACACATCAACCCCACACACACATAACACATCTATGCCACACACACACACACGTAAGACATCTACCCCCCCCACACATGACATTTACCCCACACACACACATAACACATCTACCCACACACACACGTAAGACATCTACCCCCCCACACGTAACACATCTATCCCCCCTACACGTAACACATCTACCCCCACACACACGTAAGATATCTACCCCCGCACACACGTAACATGTCTACCCCCACACACACATAACACATCTACCCCCCCCACACGTAAGACATCTACCCCCCCACACACGTAAGACATATACCCCCCTACACACACATAAGACATCTACCCCACACACACGTAACACATCTACCCCCCCACACACGTAAGACATCTACCCCCCCACACACGTAGCACATCTACCCCCCCACACACGTAAGACATCTACCCCCCCACACACGTAAGACATATACCCCCCTACACACACACATAACACATCTACCCACACACACACGTAACACATCTACCCCCCCACACACGTAAGACATCTACCCCCCCACACACGTAAGACATATACCCCCCTACACACACACATAACACATCTACCCACACACACACGTAACACATCTACCCCCCCACACACGTAAGACATCTACCCCCCCACACACGTAAGACATTTACCCCCCACACACACATAACACATCTATCTACCCACACACACACGTAACACATCTACCCCCCCACACACGTAACACATCTACCCCCCCACACACGTAAGACATCTACCCCCACACACACGTAACACATCTACCCCCCCACACACGTAAGACATCTACCCCCCCACACACGTAAGACATCTACCCCCACACACACGTAACACATCTACCCCCCCACACACGTAAGACATCTACCCCCCCACACACGTAAGACATATACCCCCCTACACACACACATAACACATCTACCCACACACACACGTAACACATCTACCCCCCCACACACGTAAGACATTTACCCCCCACACACACATAACACATCTATCTACCCACACACACACGTAACACATCTACCCCCCCACACACGTAAGACATCTACCCCCACACACACGTAACACATCTACCCCCCCACACACGTAAGACATCTACCCCCATACACACGTAACACATCTACCCCCCCATACACGTAAGACATTTACCCCACACACACACATAACACATCTACCCACACACACACGTAACACATCTACCCCCCCACACACGTAAGACATATACCCCCCTACACACACATAAAACATCTACCCCACACACACGTAACACATCTATGCCCCACACACACACCTAAGACATATACCCCCGCACACACGTAACATGTCTACCCCCACACACACACACGTAACACATCTACCCCCCCACACACGTAAGACATCTACCCCCACACACACGTAACACATCTACCCCCCCACACACGTAAGACATCTACCCCCACACACACGTAACACATCTACCCCCCCATACACATAAGACATTTACCCCACACACACACATAACACATCTACCCACACACACACGTAACACATCTACCCCCCCACACACGTAAGACATATACCCCCCTACACACACATAAAACATCTACCCCCCACACACGTAACACATCTATGCCCCACACACACACCTAAGACATATACCCCCGCACACACGTAACATGTCTACCCCCCCACACACACACGTAACACATGTACCGGAAACCAGAGCTTCGCTGGTGCACCTTTAAGGTGGTTCTTTTTAAGGACGTGTAACCCCTTTAGATAGGAATCTTCCTGTGGTCGGCTGAGGAGTAGCCCTCCAAAAGGTACATCTACCAGGACCTGTGAGCGTGACCTTATTTGGACAAAAGGTCTTTGCAGAAGCCATTAAGTGAAGGAGCTCAAGATGAGATCTTGGGGCAAGGCCAAATCCAATAGCAAGTCCCTACAAGAGAGGAGGGGCTGGCGTAGTGCTGAGGGTTAAGCCCAAGTTCAAGTGCCCGCTGCTCTACTTCCAATCCAGCTCTCTGAGAAAGCACCTGGGAAGGCAGTAGATGATGGCCCAAATGCTTGAGTCCCTGCACTCATTGGGAGTCCCAGAAGTTCCTGGCTTCTGGCTTCAGCCAGGCACAGCCCTGGCTGTTGCAGCCATTTGGGGAGTAAACCAGTGGATAGAAGATTCATTCTCTCTCATTCTCTCATTCTCTCATTCTCTCATTCTCTCTCTCTCCCTATTACTCTGCTGTTCAAATGAATAAATAAAATAAATCTTTAAAAAAAAGAGAGAGAGAGAAAGAGCAGCAGCAGCAGGCACTAGAAAGAGAGGGGAAAGCCACAGAAGACAGGCAGAGACCAGAGCTATGCAGCAGAAGCCAAGGGATGCTAGGAGCCACCAGAAGCTGGAATCCCCTCCCAGAGCCTCTGGACCGTGCACGACCCTGCCAGCACCCTTTTAGATCTCTGGCCTCCAGAATTGGGAGAGATTAAATCTCTGTTGTTCTAAGCCACCTGGGTTTTGGGAATTTGTTATCATGGCCCCAGGAAATAACTACACCCTCTTGAAATCACTGCATCCCTCAACACAGCACATGCTGTAAGTCAAGCGAGTGGCAAACAGGAAAGGCTCAGCGCCATCAGCTCCCCACACCCTGCAAATGACAGCTGTGGGCCAGTCCACGCCCGCCTGGGTCTCCTGAGATGAATTTCTTTTAAATTTTATTTGAAAGGCAGAGTTACAGAGAAAGAAGGAGGGAGAGACAGAGTGAGAGATCTTCCATCTGCTGGTTTACCCCCCAAATATCGGCAACAGCCAGGGCTGAGCCAGGAGCTTCATCTAGGTCTCTCACATGTGTGCAGGGGCCCAAGCATTTGGACCATTCATTCTTTCTCCAGTGCTTTCCCTGAGCACATTAGCAGGGAGCTGGATCAGAAGTGGTGCAGCCAGGACTCAAACTGACATCCACACAGAATGCCGGTGCTGTAGGCGGCAGCTTTACCAGGTATGAGACAGCACCGGCCCCTAAATAATTTTTTTAAATAAGAGAACATGTGGCATTGCAGATGCATGTCTGTGTGTCGGTCATGGACATCTGCAGAAGGGACTTGGCTCCTTTTGTTAGCCTTGCTGCCTACGAGGCTAACACAGCATGGAGGAGCCTGGGCCAGGGAGGCTGTGCATGGTCCTTGGAAAGAGCTGTCTTCCCGCAGTGCCTCATCCATCAGCACTGACAAACCAGGCCCCCCACGAGGACTCTGGCTCCTGCTGCCGGGCAACGGCAGGTACAGAGCGGGAGCCCTTCCTGGGCCCTCACACCCTCCTCTTAGATCAATACACAGAGGGGGCTCTGTTGGCCTGCTTGGGACGGCGAAGATTAATGGAGCAGGTGCAGGCCGGGGTGGGGCAATCACCTGGGCTGACAAGGTCCCTCATGGAGATTAAGTGCCCGACCGGACCCGATGTTATCCAGCCTGGGCTTGGATTTGGCCGGAGGTGTGCAGGAGCCAGTGACACCACATCTGCTGGCCGCACTGCCCT
Organism: Sylvilagus floridanus; assembly: GCA_949820135.1. Lineage (NCBI taxonomy): Eukaryota > Metazoa > Chordata > Mammalia > Lagomorpha > Leporidae > Sylvilagus > Sylvilagus floridanus. Next base: position 23,357,077 of record OX463235.1, read on the forward strand.
GGCCTCACCTGGCCTCATTCAGTCTCCGTGGGGAGGCCTCCACAGAAACCCCTGCAGTCCAACCCAAGGCATCCAGCTTTAATGTTTTTCTTGCTTCTTCAATTTCCTGGGTCACTCGCAGCAGAAACGTGTAGAGCAGCAATTTATTTGAAATCACCTGTTACCCCTGCCGCTGAACATTAACCACTGTTCATATATGGCAAATACATCTACCTTCCACGTGTTTATCTACACTGATGCAAACACATATACAAGGTGGGGGGCAGACATCACTCCATGCTTTTGGACTTATAATCTTTTTACGCTTCACATATTATGAACATCTTTAGTGCTCATAAATGTAAATCAACTTTATCATTTTAATTGCTCCATACATTCTGGGCACTGAGGTACTGTATCATAATGAATTTCATCAGAAGCTCCCTGTTGGAATTTACTTGTGTCCAGTTTTTCCCCCTCATAAATAACAGTGAGATGGGCATGTTTCGATGTCTCCTTGTACCTCAGTAACTGCAGGAGACTGTTCCATGGCGCCCAGCAGACCCCTCAAGTCCCCTCCATGAAATGTGTAGTATTTGCATGAAATCTAAGCACATTCTCCTATATACTGTATTTTTAAATTTTGTTTATTTGAAAAGCAGAGGGAGAAACAAAGAGCCACCACTCCTTGATTTACTCCCCAAGTGCCCACAATGGTCCCCAGTGGAGGCTAAAGCCAGGAGCCAGAACTCAATCCAGGAAATCCGAGTCTGCACTAGCAGTCAGGAGCAGGGCAGAGTTTTTTTGTTTGTTTGGCAGGCAGAGTTAGACAGTGAGAGAGAGAGAGAGAGAGAGAGAGAGAGACAGACAGACAGACAGAGAGAAAGGTCTTCCTTCTGTTGGTCCACCCCCCAAATGGCCACTACGGCTGACACTGTGCCGATCCAAAGCCAGGAGCCAGGTGCTTCCTCCTGGTCTCCCATGCGGGTACAGGGCCCAAGTGCTTGGGCCATCCTCCACTGCTTCCCTAGGCCACAGCTAGAGAGCTGGACTGGAAGAGGAGCAACCGGGACTAGAACCCGGAGTATTGGCACCAAAGGCAGAGGATTAGCCTAATGAGCCGTGGTGCCGGCCCAGCGCAGCGTATTGAACCCAGGTCCTCCAATATGGCACACAGGCATCTTAACTGCGAGGCTAAGTGCTCACCCCATATACTTTCAATCATCTCTGGATTGCTTAAAATACCTAATATTGGGTTAATTCTTATTATACTGTGTTTATTTATTTTATTCTTATCTTTATTTATTTGAAAGGCAGAGTTACAGAGAGATCTTCTATACCCTGGATCACTCCCCAAGTGGTGGCAATGGCTGGGGTTAGGCCAGGCTGAAGCCAGGAGCCAGGACCTCCATTCAGATCTCCCACTTGGGTGGCAGGGGTACAGGCACTTGGGCACACTAGTAGGGAACAGGATTGGAAGTGGAGCAGCTGGGACTTGAACCTGCGCTTATACAGGATGCCAGCATTGTAAGTGGCAACTTAACTCACTGTGCCACAACACCAGACACTATACTGTATTGTTTGAAATGACAAAAAAGTCTGTATGTGTTCAGCATAGATGTTACTTTTTTAAAAATTTTTTAATCTGTATTTGGTTGAATTCATGGATACATAACCCTCTGATACAAAGGGCCAATAGTTTATCTTTTTATTATTTTTTTTAGGAAAAGTTCCTCAAAGTGGAGATGCTAGGTCAGAGTTTTTATGTCACTTCAGGCTCTGGACACCTATGGCTCCAGGGTTGGACCTGTGGTCGTCCACTGTGGACTGCCTGGAGGAGGCTGGAGTTGGGGTCAGTCTAGCATGGACCCCACCCTCCAGGTGTTTGCCTTCCATCCAGGGAGAGAAGCTGCTGAGCAAGCAGTGTGGAACTCCATGAACTTGGGCAGCAGTTCTCTGGGAGCAGCCTAGAATTCAGGGTGGACATGACAAAGAATTCCTGAGGGAGATGAAGTCAGGGAAGACTTCCCAGAGGCAGTGACATTTTCTGTGAGCCTTGAAAGAGGAGGATGTGACTGCTCCACATGAGCATGCCAGGTGGGGCCAAGAGTCATGGAGAAGTGCCCCACACTAGGGGAGAGGAAAAGGAGGCAGCCAGGGGGGCTTGTGGCGCAGCAAGCATCCCATGTCCAGCACCATCCGAGTGCCAGTTCAAGTCCCAGCTGCTCTGCTTCTGATCCAGCTCCATGCTAATGCCCCTGGGAAGGCACCTAAAGGTGGCCCACATACTTGGGCCCCTGCCACGCATGTGGGAGACCTGGATAGAGCTCCAGGCCCCTGGCTTGCACCTGACCCAACCCCAGCTGTTGAAGTGCCATTTGGGAACTGAACCAGCAGGTGGAAAAAATCTGTCTCTCCCTCTCTGTGACTCTGCCTTTCAAATAGATACATACATAAATCTTTTTTAAAACCATCGGAGGCAGCTAGCACTGTCCACGGTGACACTCCCGCACTACACCAGCGGCGTCCATAGGCGCAGAGCCATTGGCCCTGGTGGACAACAGAGGAGGAGCTGATTGTCCCATTGGAGGTGAAAAAGCCCAGGCTCCGGGCCTTCAACTGTGTTCCTTGACTGATGCTCTGCACAAGCAGCCGGGACTCAACTCCAGGTCTGTCTGACCTCACAGTCCCTGGAGCCTTCCCTGGGCCCAGCTATTATCAAAGCTGTTACTTCTCTGTGGGGCTATGAGCCCTGTGGAACACAACTGGGGTCCCCAAGCCAGGGGGGAACAGCACCTGAGGCTGTGGGGATGGAAGGCAGGGACTCCTGCAGGCTCCCCCTGGTGTCCTCTGCGTGGGGCAGCCAGCTGGCACCTGACCTTGGCAGTGACTCACATCTGAGCTGGGGGGAGGTGGGGGATCTGTCAAGGTGTCCACAGAGGAAGGGACTTAGCTCTGCCCTCTCTGCTGAGCCTCTGGCAGGGGTGGGTAGGAGAGGAGCCAGTGCGAGGCTGTGTTTCCTGTGTCAAACCTGGGCCCACTGAGCCCATGGAGTTCTGCCTCTCGTCCCCTGCCCCAAGTCCAGCTTACCATAGTGGACCCTCAAGCAGCCCTGAAATACTGCCCCTCTCCTCTCCTGTCCCGGCTGGGGAGGGCCTGCCTGGCAGAGAATAGAGCAGAACACACGCTGCCTGCGAGCCCAGGCACCGAGCTCCTGTCACAGGTGAGCGGTGACGTGCGCGAATGGCACGTATCACTCAGGGACATGGTCTGTGGGCACCTGGAGAGGCCAGGCATGCCGCAAGGGCCCGGCTGCTTCTTAAGTCTCGACTATTTTTCAAGAAAGGTTGGAAATTCAGATGTGTTTGCAAAACCTTCCTAACGTCAGCCACCAACTACAGGCAAAATTCAAACGCAATTTAGGCCAAACAGATTAAGTCTGAATGGAGCCAAGTGCTCGCACCTCTGGTCAGATCCAGACGTCATAAAGGCCAGGATGAATGACTCTTAGCTACTATCCTGCACAATGCCTTTACGATTTTTTTATTGTTTTTATTTATTTGAGAAGTAGAGATACAGACAGCGAGAGGTAGAGACAGAGAGGTCTTCCATCCACTGGTTCACTCTCCAGACAGCCGCAACAGCCGGAGCTGTGCTGATCCGAAGCCAGGAGCTTCTTTCAGGTGTCACACATGAATGCAGGAGCCCACAGACTAGGACCATCTTCCCCAGGCTATAGCGGAAAGTTTGATTGGAAGAGGAGCAGCCAGCACTAGAACCAGCACCCACATGGGATGCCGGCACTGCAGGCAGAGGATTAACCTACTGCACCACAGCGTCAGCCCCTCCCTTCGTTTAGATGAGGAAACTGAGGCCAGGATGCCTGTCTCCCCTCTGTGTTTCGTTTTAGGTCATTTCCAAGGTGACGTCCTCAAGGTCACAGTTTTTTTCAAGGGCACACGTGTTTTCTTCTGTGAATATTGAGCTGTTCATCCTACCTCATGAAATTTTCATTTCAAATATTGTGCTTTTCATCTCCTGGGTACTCCACTTCCTTCCTCATTATGTTCACATTTTTCTCTGCATCCCTGGGCATGAGTATATTTGTAAGAGCTATTTTAATATCCTTGGTTATTAATTCCATCACCTCGGATGTTTATGGATGTATTTGCATTGGTTTTCTCCTAGTTGTGGGTAACATTTTTCTGCTTTTCATTTCTAATCATTCTCTCTTGGATGTTGGGCAATGCAAGTTTATATTGTTGAGTGCTGGATTCGGTTGTTTTCCATTCAAGAGGGCTTGTGTTTTGTTCTGGAAGTCTATTAAAAGATAGACCCACATAATCTTTGTGGGTTTTTTAAAATTTATTCATTTATTTGAAAAGGAGAGTTTTAGAGAGTTATAGAGGGGTTTAGAGAGTTTGAGATATATTCCATCTGCTGGTTCACTCCCCTAAATGTCCACAATAGCCAGGGCTGGGTCAGGCTGAAGCCAGGAGCCAGAAGCCTACTCTGGGTCTCCCACATGGGTACAGGGGCCTAAGGACTTGGGCCACCTTCTACTGCTTTCCCAGGCCATAGCAGAGAGCTGGATTAGAGTGGAGCAAAGTAGGACTTGAACTGCCAGCATTGCAGGCAGCAGCTGTACCCATACCACCACAGCGCCATCCCATAAGCTTTTTTAAAAATGAGTCAATTGGGCCAGTGCTGTGGCACAGTGGGTTAACACCCTGGCCTGAAGCGCCAGCATCCCATATGGGCGCCAGTTCTAGTCCAGGCTGCTCCTCTTCCAATCCAGCTCTCTGCTATGGCCTGGGAAAGCAGAAGATTGCCCAAGTCCTTGGGCCCCTGTACCCATGTGGGAGACCCAGAAGAAACTCCTGGCTTCGAAGCTTCAGATTGGTGCAGCTCCGGCCATTGCAGCCATCTGGGGAGTGAACCAGCAGATGGAAGGCCTCTCTCTCTGTCTCTACCTCTCTATAACTCTGTCTTTCAAATAAAATAAATATTTTAAAAAAAAAGTCAATCGTGGCTTTACTCCACAGCTAGTTTAGCCCCACTACTGAATTAAGAGTCTCTGATATCATTCACAAAACATGCGGACGCCTCACGTTTTCACCAGTGTCTCTCACCCTGGCAACAGGATCTCAAATGATGCCACAGTCCCGAGAGCTTTCTGTCTACAGCTCCCAACAGTTACCTTTTCCGTGAAAGCTGGATTTTTGACTAGCCTTGCAGAGTTCTGCCTGCCACTTGAACAGATTTACATTGAAAAACTCAAGACCACCCTATGCATATTTCTCCAGCTCCTTCTGTAAGGATCTCTCGGCCAAGTACTTGGCCCTGAAAATCCAGCTATTTCAACCTCCTGCGCTCTGTTTTCTGTGTCCTCAACTCATCTGGTAGAGCTCCCGGTCCCTGCCCCGTGGACCAGAAACCAGCAGGTGCTCACCTCATCCATTTCTGTCCTCTCCAGGACTACGCTCCAGCGCTGCCTGCTGCCCGCTGTCTGAAGATTGTTCTCCGTATTTTGTCTGTGGTCTAGTTGTTTCTGGCAGTACATAAGTCTGCCCCAGTAACAGGTCATCCCTGAAGCAGAAGTCTAGAGAGAAACGTGTGCAGTGAGGAAATGTTCCATCCTTATTAGCTCCTGCACAGCAATGGAGACTGGGACCGTTTATGGCGTGCCTGATGTTCCGTTTGATCCTCCAGCACCAGGGCTTCTGGGGCAGTAGTCCAGCCGTGAGGCACACTGCGACAGGGTTCAGCCTGCCCCATGGCCTCTGCCCTCTCCCAGGTACAGCACCCCTTCCTTGGAGAACGACTCCGCCCTGGTTCCCTGAGGCCTGCCCAGGCTGCCAGTCAGGACACCGGCCCTCCAAGGCACAGGGATGGGCGTGGGGCCCCGGCTCAGCCCGCTGTCTCCTCTCTGCTGCAGCTATTCCTCTGTGATGCCTCTGTGATCACAGTCCTTCCTCAAGGTCTGTACGTGGGTACTGGGAGAGAAGCGCTTTTTCCTGGGCCGGGCTGGGGTGATGTAAAGCGACAGTTCTCTCTGCAGCCACTCACCATCCTCTCCCCATCTCCGCTGTGGACGACATTGGGGGCAGAAAGCCCGAGGGGAGGGGCAGGGCCCCTGGCATCCCTGTTCACGTCAGCCGATTAATCTCCATTCCTACTTTTACTTTAACCAAATAAATACACTACTTTTAACCAAAATAACCTCACTTCTTCTGGCTTCTGGGTCTTAGTTCAAGTGTCTGCAAAGGGTACTGTGTAGACTCCGAACAGAATGTGTAGGGAAAAGATCTAGAACCTCGTATTTTGAGCAGGATGGCGCACGCAGCAACATGAAGACTGGACAGGGCCAGGGCCTGGTCATCCATACATTCTCCCAACGCTGGGCTCAGGGCCTCACTCAGAGGTGACATCAAAGATTTGCTGGCCACGAGAAGGGATAAACGCGGATGGACGCACAAGGAGTGTTCAGAGAAGTGCTTACCGTGGGGCAGAGGCTGCAGAGCTAGGTGGGTGTGGAAGAGGAAGAGCAGAGGCCACGAGCTTGGGGACGGCAAGGACACAGGACTGGAAGCAGCAAGAGATCTGGGCTAGGATGTAGTCGTACCGGGCTGTGACTGCAGGAGAGAAACAGGGAGTTACATCAATAGCCAAGTAAGAGATGGTGGAGTTACAGCCCCAGGGAGGGTGCCAAGGCCAGAGACATTTCAGAGGCGAGATCACCTGGGTGATGGGATACTGGGGTAGTGGGATGGGGGGTGCTGATCAGAAGGAGGGATGAGAGGTGAATCATGGGAACTGGGTCAAGAGTTTCTCCTCTGGGGGCCCGTGAGAGAATTGGAGGGAAGCCCGCTCAGTGGGTGGCCTCTCTCAAGCTGAGACACCCGGGCAGGCAAATCTTGCAGTGGTGGGACTTGTGCAGGATGGATGTGGAAGTTTGGGAGACATCAGGAAAGAGATAATAAGGAAGAGGGAGAGAACCTCCTTCAAACAGGAGACTGGGGATGGCTGAGGCGGCCACGGAGAGCTCAGGCCCCCTGAAGGCAGAACTCACATTGTCCAATCTCCAGAGGTGCTGTGGTCTGAAGACTGAGCACACTCAGCTCCACCACAGAGGCCCTAGGGAGGCCCATGGGCCAACTCACACGCACACTCAGAGCGGCAGGCACAGGCCAGGCACTCAAGGCTGAGCCTCAAGAAGGGGTGCAGTGGGAGGGATTTCCTGGGGGTCGAGTGTCACAAGGAGGTGAGGACCAACAGGGCTGGACAGGGTACAGAGCAAAAACAAAGTTTCCCAGCCCCTACTGTCTTATAGAGGAGGGCTTAGGCACTGCTGGCTCCTTAGCCAGGACTGTTCTTTGCCGTCTCTGCCTCTGCTGCACACCAGGGTTCCTCTTGGAACCCTGCCTCCCTCCCCAAGCACCTGCCAGACTGCGGACCCTGGGGACTGCGGGTGCCTGGTGGCTCTGGATCAGACTTGCCACCCTACCCCCCCCCCGGCCTTCTCCCCTCCCTGGGCCTGGGAGAGCAAAGGGGAGCAGGAGGTCCCCAGAGCCGAGTGGTCCCTGACCAGCAGGCCTGAGTGGGTGGGATTTGAGGTGAGCCATGCCACCTGGCACAATGCCCCTCCCTCTGCAACTGTGTTTCCCGGGATGGGGGCCAGAGCTGTCCCTCCGCTGGGGCCTAAACTCTCCTGAAAGCTTCCGTGGGAAGGAGACAGGTGACACCTCCAGTTTGGAGAGGGCACTGGCGGGCGCTGCCCCCAAATCCTGAACACCCCCCACCCCACCCCTTCGCAAAGACTCCTTGCTGTCCTGGGGCGGGAGAGCGCTCCAGATTGGGGGAGGGGAGAGGGAACGGGGAGGCAGCCACGGAGGGGCGCGCTGTGTGGCCTCCAGGCCGCGCCGGCTTTTGAGGCCAATTCGCTCTGCCTAGGCGGGAGGAAGTGAATGCTAATTTCCTCCAGGAGGGGGTCTGCGAGGGGAGGGAGAGGCCCCTCACCGTTCCTGGAACCCGCGTGAGCACCCCGCAAAGCGCTCGGCCAAGGGAAGAGCAGCCAAGGTGAAGGGCAGCCGGGCCTCGGGGCCGCCCTCCTCGCGCCCTGGGCCTCGCTGGTGCCGCTGTTTGAAGGAGAAGCTGGGCGCCCCGCCCGGCCAGCACGGAGAACGCAGGGGGCTGCCGGGCCCGGGCCCTCGCCGCCCCCCAGGCTTAACCGCCCGCGTCTGCGAGTTACCTTCCTTTATAGAATGAGCTCTGCGCTTGCGCCTCACAGCTGCGCGTACGCTTTCTGCCTAAATACTAAACGTGAGGAACACTCTCAACACGTGCGGAGAAACAAACGCGGAAGGGGCAAAGGCTAAAAAGCCGCAGGTGAGGAAGCCTGGCCCGTGGGGCAAGCAGGGCCCCTCAGGCAGGGGGCTGGCCCCGGAGGAGCTGCGGCGCTACACCCACCCCTTCCTCCTCGCTGCCTCGCGGCTGCCAGGCCCCTCCGGAGCCCCTTTGTGAGGTAATTGCATTTCTCCCCTTGTTAGCTTGCAATGAAAATGTCATCTCTTCCAGGCCACCGCCTGGGAGGGGCCGAGGCCCCATTCAGAGGCAGGGCCCGAGCTGTGAAGCTATTCAGGCCCCGCCGCCTGCCCGAGGGGCAGCTGCTGCCCGCCGCCCGTCTTCCCCGAAAACGGCCCGCCCTCTGCGCATGCCCGAGCTGGCGGCCGTGCCCGCTGGATTGCTGTAGCCATACGGGAGGGGACCGGGAGAGGTGGGGCTGTGTTCCATGGGAGCTCAAGGTGTCAGGGGCGCTTGGGAGACTTAGAGGGACTGGCAGGGGGCTGTTGAGACAGGAGGGTGGCCACGGGGCCTCCCCTTGGAGATCTGCAAGTGGTGGAGCTGGAGAAGTCGCGCGCCATCTTGGTGCTCCTCCGCTTTGGCTCAACCCGCAGACGGAGGCATCTTCCTGGCCCTCGGGGTTCCTAGTGGGACACAGCAAGGGACACGGCTCCCATGGACGCCAGAGGCCTTCCTCTTGACCTTGGGAGAAAAGTGAGAAAACGGGGGCCGCGGGATGGAAAGGCGGTGATGGGTGTCTTCTAACCTTGCAAGAGTATCCTCTAAGGGCTGGCGTTGTGGTGCAGCAGGTAAAGCCACCACCTGTGATGCTGGCATCCCATAGGAGCACCGGTTCGAGTCCTGGCTGCTCCACATCTGGTCCAGGTCCCTGCTACTGTGCCTGGGGAAGCAGCAGAAGTTGGCCCAAGTGCTTGAGCCCCTGCCATTCATGTGGGAGACCTGGAGTGTCAGGAAAAGAGTTGCAGATTGGCGCCTCCTCACACGGGGCACCATAAATGTTAGGAAAAGAGGCGTGGAACAGAGAGCAGGCAGTGTAGGAATTTGCAGCCAGACGGGATTTATTCAGAGAAAATAAATTCCTAGAGGTGGGTGACCAACTGCTGGCCTGCACACTAATGGGACATGTGGCAGGCCCTGACCCCAAGGGCCAGGCCTTTGTATATTTTAGGAGGGCTAGGGATGGGGGTGGGGTAGGGGACAGCAGGCAGAGGGGACTTCCTGGAACTGGTCTTTCAGGTGGCCTTGCAGGGTGGACTGTGAAGGCAATAGGGTGTGAGACCCAGCTGAGACTCAAGGACAAGGAATACGTTCCAGTGTTTATCTTTTGGGCAATGAGCAAGAATGGCTGAGGCTTCTGTCTTGGCTCCATCACTGAGGAAGCTCCTGGCTCCTGGCTTCAGCCTGGCCCTGCCCTGGCCATTGCAGCCATGTGCAGAGTGAAAACAGTGGATGGAGGATCTCTAGCTCTACTTTTCAAACAAATAAAAAGATTGTACATTGTTTTAAAAATCAGCAGAAGGCGCCCCCTAAAGGGAGAGAAAGGCCTCACCCCCACCCATGCCATCCAAATAGGGAAGCTGAGAACCAGACAGCTGAAAACTCACTCAACTGCCCATCTGCTAAGTAGCCAAGAAAGGCTTCGAGTCCAGCTCCTTGGCACTCCGAAGCCCACCTCTCCTAACTGCTTAAAAAGCAAACAAGGTTTTGGATGGTACCAATTTCAAAACACGGCCGAGGGAGTCTCTACACCTGTTTGCTCTGCTCACAGCCCAGGTGGAGCCCAGGATGCAAACGCACATCTCTGCAGAACGCCCTCTCCACCCGTGGACACCTGGGCAGCCAGCCCTGCAGATGGAGTGCAGTCCCCCAGACCTAGACTAGAACAGGAAGTTACCCAGGAGACAGGAGGGGACTCGGCACAAGGGAACACTTCCCGAGAAAAGATGGAGCGCATTCTTTTCATGAGCAGGGCTGTGAGGGGAGGGGGCCCCAAACTGCTGGGATTCAACAGCCTGCTTACTCAGCAGTGCCCCTTGGAGCCATGGAGCCGGCCATTCCTACCACCGACCATGACTGCAGGCTCCTGCGCGCTTAGCCTCTCCCAGATCCGCCCCTCTACCCCTAGTTTACCTTCCTATCACTGGACCCCCTGGGCCAGCCCTTCCTGCGCATCCTCTCCTTGCTGAGCCGCCCAGGGTGGATCATGCTCATCTTCCCATCAACCTCGAATGGCCCCACCTGACTGCTGCCGCCTCGCCCTTGAGGTCTGCCTTGGGAAATTCACCTGGGCACCTCTGCTTCTCTTGGCTTCTCTTGGGCCCCTACACCCTGGACTTTGGCACCACCAAGGCTAGGGACACAGAGAAGGGCCAGCCTGTATCTGGGCTGGCCCGGAGCCCTGGCTCACTATGCCTTCGAGGAAGTCGCTCTTCCTCCTTTATTATCTTGTGGTAAGGATTAGCTGATGGAGCAGTCGTGAGCCAGGGCCTGGATCCAGATTGCATCGCTTTGAATCTCAGCTTTGACACTTTGTGGCTTTGGACATCATTTTATTTCTTTTTATGTCTGGGTTTCCTCATCTGTAAAGTGAGGTTAATAATAGCAGTTCCTCCAAAGAGATTGAAGATCCAATGAGTAGGTATTAGCTGGTCTTCAAAGACAGCCCTCACTGATTCAAAGCTCTGGGCAGCCCCCCCACCCCTCAGTGTTGAGTCTGGGCTGATCAGGGACTGACAGATCATGGTAGGGGGGTTCCTGGGTCAGCCCGGCCCTCGTCTTTAATAGGACTGGCAGCTTCTGCATTCTCGCTCTTGGTGGGCGTGGCCCTGAGCGGCCCTGCTGGAGAAGCCACCTGGACAGGTCACTTGAGGGGAGGCCCCAAGGTCACATAGAGCAGGAGTAGAGACCAGCCATCCCGTCATCACCCCAGGTTCCAGGCTGAGTCTCCAGGTGAGCCCAGGTGCAGCTGTTGGTCAATTGCAGCTGCACAAAACACCCCAAGGGAGACTACCAGAGGGACCGCTCAGCTGAGCCCAGCCACTCCATGGAACTCTGCGGGATGAGAAAGCCACTCAATTTCTAGATGGATTTCTCTGAGCAAGGAGCAGCCAGATCAACAAGCTTAGAACTGAACTGACTCTCAGGAAGCACTGGGTGTGCTGGCTCATTGTCACTGTGTCCTAGGAGTGCTTGCTGCCACTTGTACCACATGCGCAGGGGAAGGGCAGCAGGCCGTAAGAGGGGAGATGTGGAGTCAGAGAAGCTTCCTAGGAGGGGCAGGTCTTGAAATAGGCTTGACTGATGGACGGATGCCTTGGGTTTGTCTCTTCTGAAGTGAGGTAGAGCTTGGTTGGAGGTCTCTCTCTTCCCATGGGCCCCCACGCTGTCTTGAGGCCTACCCACCCAGCAGTCTAAACCTTCTGGCTCGGGAGTGCGTTCTGAATGTCTCCAGGCCTGGGATCTGCAGGGTGTGCACTGGTCTCCCTCTTCTGCTTGGGCCTAGGGCTGGTTTCTTTCTTTTCTTTTTAAGATTTATTTATTTATTTGAAAGACAGAGTTACAGAGAGAGAAAGGGAGAGACAGAAATCTTCCCTCCACTCCCCAAATGGCTGCAACAGCCAGAGCTGGGCCAGTCCAAAGCCAGGAGCCAAGAGCTTCTTCAGGGTCTCCCATGAGGGTGCAGGGGCCTGAGCACTTGGGCCATCTGCTGCTGCTTTCCCAGGTGCATTAGCAGGGAGCTTGAACTTGAACCAGTGCCCATATAGGATGCTGGGACCACAGGTGGTGTCTTTGCCTGCTATGCCACAGCACTGGCCTCAAAACTTGATTTGTAAAAAAACCCACACACTCCAAGTATAGTCTGGCATGTGGTAGACTCCAAGAATGAGGCAGCCATTACTGTGGTTATCTGGTAATGTTTTCAAAATATTCCTTTCAGAATGGTTTCTTTGATGCCTGCACTTTAGACACCGACTCAGGACTCCTCCAACAGGTATGTTTTAAAAGAATGCTTGTTATTGGTAATTAGAAAAGTTACTTTTTATATTGATTACATGTTAATATGGCTTGGATATATTGAGTTAAATGAGCTGTGTCTGGCTTCTAATGCAGGCATGTGTAACACCAAGGAGGCTGATGGGAAGGGAGTTTTGTGGGGAAGGAGGCAGGGAGGCCCCAGGCCCCAGCAGGAATTCTGCTTCCGAGCTGCAGTACTTTCACCAAGGGTGGTTCCTCTCCTATCTGATTACACCGCGGTACTGTTCACGTGAGAAAGGCAACATGAGAAAAACTGCTTGATCTGTTCTCTTCATGTGGCAGGTTCTAAGACGCTAAATTGCTCCTCTGTCATGCTCCAAGGGAGACAGACTAGTTTTCCTGTTTCTGTTCTTTGTTTTTGGTCATTGTGAACACAGGCTAAACATCTGATAGACTGTCAATCCATCATAACTGAAGCTCAGATTGTCCCGTCCTGGCCAGTGGGAGCCTCTTTGAGTTGCTTCTTGGGTCCTTTTGATGCCATCCTGGTAGCCTAATGACGTCATGTTTGGTAAAAAATGTTCCAGAATGTTCTAGACTGACTCATGTGTTTCCTGTCCCAGAGTAGGAGTCTTCTATTTCTCAAAAATTCTTATTTCTTTTCATGGGGAGTGGTATTTCAACACTATAAGCTGAGCCCTAGGAATGTCCATGGGAGCCAGAAAACAAGTAAAATATACACTGGGGGCGCCTGCAGTGCCACAGCAGAGTACCTCTTTGAGTACCAACTACTTGACTGCCCAGCCAGCTCCCCACGAATGCGCACCCTGGGAGGCAGCAGGTGATGGCTGAAGGACTCAGGTCCCTGACATCCACATGGGAGACCCAGACTGAGCTCTGGGCTCCTGGCTTTGGCCTGGCCCAGCTGGCTATTGTGGGCCTTTGTGGAGTGCACTAGAGATGGGGAGATCTCTCTCTACTGTCCATCATTCTCTGTCTCTCTGCTCCGTCCAAATAAATAGTGTTTAAAAAGCAGTGTAATTTTGGTGAAGTCATTAATACCTTGCTTGGGAGGCCTGCATCCTGTATCAGGAGTCCCAGCCGTGCTCCCCAGCCCCAGCTTCCTGCTAATGTGCACTCTGGGAGGCAGCAGTGGCGGCTCAAATAGCTGGGCCCCTGCCCTTGAGGTAGGAGACCTGGATGGAGTTCCTGGCTCCTGGCTGTGGCTGTCCCAGCCTCAGCTGTTGTAGGCATTTGGGGGGTGAACCAGCAAGTGAAAGATTACTCTCTTTCCCTTTCAAGTAAAATAAATACATTATTTTCTAGAAATATTCCTGGCTATCAACAAACACACAGAGGGTGAAATGATTAGAACATCGCATATTGCATATATGAGGGGTCTTCAGAAGTTCATGGAGAATGCAGATGCATGAATTTCAAGACTTTTGCACCCATTTAAAAATTCTGTTTTTCTACAAACATTCTGAAGTACGCTAGTGCAACAGTAGCAGGATAGCAATACTGCCACTGCCACCATCAAGCTGGTGACTGAAAGTGGCTTCAGATACCTTTGCAGAGGCTTCCCCTTCTCATCCTGCCCCCACGGGCCTGGGGGATTGCACTGTAATCATGCCTGGGACCCTAGAGCCGGCGCACTCCCGCCAGTCCTTGGCTGCATCTCTCTGCTCTTTCTGGTTGTGTGAAGCTCGTTCCTCCATGGATTCCTCAGGAGCGGGTCCTGAGACCACGTTTCCCGAGTTCATGCATGTTGTGAACAATTTGCCTCTGCATTTGTAATTACTGTTAAAGCTGTATGTATTTATTTGGAAGGCAGAGTGGCAGAGAGAAGGGGAGAGAGAGGGGGAGATCTTCCATCTGCTGGCTCACTCCTTAAATGCCCACAATGTGCAGGGCTGGGCCAGGCTGACACCAGGAACCTGAAACTCCACCCACATCTCCCTCATGGGTGGCAGGGACCCATCTCTGCTGCTTTCCCAGGCCCGTTAACAGGGAGCTGGAATGGACATGGAGCAATAGGGTTCGAATCAGCACTCTAATGTGAGATGCTTCAGCACCAGTTCCAGAATCTTAGGTTCTCCTAAAAGCTTGATGAGATAAAATCCACGCACCACATAATCTGCTCATTTAAACCGCAAAATGCAGTGGTTTGTACCATATCCTCAGTTAAGTGCAGTCATCATCATAGTCCATTTAAAGCACTTTGACTACCTTCCAAAAGACAGCCCGCACTCCTCTGTCCTCCCCCAGCCCCAGGCAACCACCAGTTTCTGTCTCTGTAGATGTTGCTGTCCTGGACATTTCGCTCGACTCAAGTCATGTAATACTGTGATCTTTGGGGAGTGGCTTCTTTCATTCAGTGTGATGTTTTAAAGATCCGTCCAGGTTGGGCATGTTTTCTTGACTCTGCTTGGGACACCCACATCCCATACAATAGAATGCCTAGGTTCGAGTCCCGGCTGCACCTCTGAGTCCAGCTTTCTGCTAATGTACCCTGTGGGAGACAGTAAGTGATGGCTCAGATACTTGGGTTCCTGCCACCCATGTGGAAGCCTTGAATCAAGTTCCAGGCTCCTGGCTTTGGCCTGGACCAGCTCTGGCTGTTGTGGGCATTTGGGAAGTAAGCTAGTAGATGGAAAAATCTCTCTCTCTGTCTCTCTCTGTCTCTCTCTCTGTCTCCATTCCCAATAAATAAGTAAATATTTTAAAAGGTTCACCCATGTTCTAACATGTGTCAGAATTTCATTATTTTTTATGACTAGATAATAGTCCATAGTAGGGATATAATACACTTTATCCATTTGTTTGTTGGTGGATACCTGGGATGGTTACACCTTTGGGCTATGATGAATAATGCTGCCATAAACATCCATGTGCAAGCTTTCATGTGGACATACATGTTTCCATCACTCCTGGGTGTCTACCTAGGAACAGAAGTGTGGGGTCATCTGGTGACTCGGCATTTAATCACGTGACATTGTCAGCCTGTTTTGCAAAGTGGCTACACCCTTGCACATGGCCATCAGCAAGGTGGGAGGGTTCCACCTTCCTCATGGCCTTGCCAACACTTGTCATTACCAGACTTTCTGATTCTACCTATCCTAGTGGATACAAAGTATCATTTAAATCACAGTTTTATTTTTAAGATTAATTAACTTATTTGAAAGGCAGAGTGACAGAGAGATTGTCCATCTACTGGTTTATTTTCCAAATGCCCACAACAGCCAGGGCTAGGCCAACTGAAGCCAGGAGCCAGGAACTCCATCCTGGACCCCCACATGGGTGGCAGGGCCCAAGCACTTGGGCCATCTTCTGCTGTATTATAGGCACATAAGCAGGGAGCTGGATCAGAAGTGGAGTAGCACTGCGGCTCAGTGGGTTAAAGCCTTGGCCTGTGGCACTGGCATCCCATATGAGTGCTGGTTGGAGTCCTGGCTGTTCCACTGCTGGTCCAGCTCTCTGCTAACGTGCCTTGGAAAGCAACGGAAGATGGCCCAAGTCCCTGGATCCCTGCACCCACATGGGAGACCCAGAGGAAACTCCTGGCTTTGTCCTGGCCTGGCCCTGCTCATTGCGGCCATTTGGGGAGTGAACCAGTGGGTGGAAGACTGTCTCTCTCTCTGCCTCTCTCTGCCTCTCTCTGCCTCTCTCTACCTCTCTCTGTAACTCTGCCTTTCAAATAAATCTTGGGAAAAAGAAGAAGTAGTAGTAGAGTAGCCAGGACTCTGGCAATTCAAGAAGCAGCTTAACCCACCGCCCCACAACATCAGCCCCTACATCATGGTTTGGCATTTCTCTGATGACTAATGGTGTCAAGCATCTTTTCAGAGCACATTCGACATTTATTCGTACATCAAACTTGAAGTGCTGTCTGTTCAGGTTCTTTGCCTAGTTTTAATCAGGTTTTTTTCTTTTTTATTATTGAGTTAGGTCAATTCATTGATTTTTTTCATTGCATTTTCATCTTTTTTTAAAGATTTATTTATTTTATTTGAAAGACAGAGTTACAGAGAGAGGTAGAGACAAAGAGAGAGGTCTTCCATCCGCTGGTTCACTCCCCAGATGGCCACAATGGCCAGAGCTGTGCCGATCCGAAGCCAGGAGCCAGGAGCTTCTTCCAGGTCTCCCATGTGGGTTCAGGGGCCCAAGGACTTGGGCCATTTTCTACTGCCTTCCCAGGCCATAGCAGAGAACTGGACAGGAAGTAGAGCAGCCAGGTTTCGAACCAGTGCCCATATGGGATGCTGGCGCTTCAAGCCAGGGTGTTAACCCACCTTGCCACAGCATCAGCCCCTGCATTTTAATCTTATGTGTGGTTATCGGCATTTTAAAGTTTATTTTTGTTTGTGGACTGGTTTTGTTAGTTAATCCTAAAAAACATTCACTTCTCCAGTTCTTCCAGTTCACTACTGTAGAGTTGCACATCCTGTTTGCTTATAATTCCTCTCATGTCTTTCAAACCTGTGCTTATCCCATGTTTCTTGTTTCTATTGCACATTTTAGCTTCTCCCCTACGGTCCCAACCCTATTCAGGATTGTCAAGCACTAACTTTTTAATAAAAGCTAAAGTTCAGTTTATTAATCATTTTTGGTTTTTTATGGTTTTCTGGTTCTCCATTTATTTCAATTTTTACCTTTTTTTTGAAGTCTGTTATCTCCTTTGCTTGTATTTTATTTCTTTTATTGTTTTTATTAGATTGGATAGTCACTCAAGTTACTTTAAAACTTCAATTCTGGTCTGTACATTGAAAAATGGCTAAAATGCTAAAATTTAGGTTACATATATTTTACCACAACAAAATAATTCACCAAAAAACAGCATTAAAGGGTACATGAAGTTCCTGAAGAAAACATAAATTCTCTATAGACATCCTTAATGGTCAAATATTCACATCTGATCACTTCTATTTCCAGTTTTTTATTATTTATTTATTTGAAAGGCAGGATTATAGAGAGGCAGAAGCAGAAAGAGAGAGAAAGAGAGGTCTTCCATCTGCAGGTTCACTCCCCAGATGGTGCAGTGGCTGGAGCTGTGCCGATCTGATGCCCAGAGCCAGGAACTTCTGGCTCTCTGATGCTGGTACAGGGGCCCAAGCACTTGGGCCATCTTCTGCTACTTTCCCAGGCCATGGCAGAGAGCTGGATCAGAAGTAGAGCAGCCAAGACTTGAACCGGAACCCATATGGGATGCTGGCACTGCAGGTGGTGGCTTTACCTGCTAGGCCACAGCAAACACCCCTAGTCCAGTTTTAAAAGAAAATGAGTGGGGTTCATGCTGTGGCATAGCAGGTAAAGCCGCCGCCTGCAGTACTGGCATCCCATATGGCTGCCGGTTCGAGTCCTGGCTGCTCCACTTCCAATTCAGCTCTCTGCTATGGCCTGGGAAAGCAGTAGAAGATGGCCCAAGTCCTTGGGCCTCTGCACCCACATTGGAGACCCTGAAGAAGCTCCTGGCTCCTGGCTTTAGATTGGCTCAGCTCCATTGCAGTCAACTAGGGAGTGAACCAGCAGATGGAACACCTCCCTCTCTCTCTCTCTCTCTGTATCTCCTTTTCTCTCCATGTAATTCTGATTTTCAAATAAATAAATAAATCTTTAAAAAAGAAAAATGAGTAACACTGTACAGACTGGGCCAAATCCCACTTGGCTCCCAGTTCCACCTCCTTTCCCCTTTCGGAGTCTCCTGCACCTGAGACGCCTCCTTCCGGCCCTCGTTTTCGTCCTGTCCCTCTTGAAGCGACACCCGTAAGCAGCAGTCCTGTCTCAGTTTGCATAGATGATGTCACGCTGTCTGTGTCGAGCTTCCCCACTCGCCGCTGTGTTGCTGTGGCACCTTCCTTTCCCGAGCTGGGTTACTTCAGCTGCACCTGGCCAGCTGTCACTCGGCGATGGGCAAGCCCTTAGTGCCCGTTTTCCACTAGGAGAAGCAGCATTGCAGTGGAGCGCTCCGGGAGCCCGCCAGTGCCGGTGCCCAGGACACAGGTGGTTACGGTTCTAATTCCTTCAGCCCAGGGCCTGGGCACCTCCCCCTGCACTCAGGGAACGCTCAAATATTTCTTCTTTCTCTGTGTGATTGAAGAAAGCAGAGAAAAACTGCCATCGGTTTTGTGCATTTTTAACTTTACTGGGGATTTTTCACTTTTTAATCAAGAGTCTGCTCCTCTAATAACCTTGATGGTTGCTCGGTTCCCTTTAGGGCAGAGGTGCGTGTGTCTGGCAGGGGTGGGGGCTGAGACTCCTGCAGTCCAAGTCCTGACGCGCACCTGGTGAGGTTCTGTCCTCATGCTTTTCCATGGCAACCTGGGAATGTTTTCTCCTGCTCTTTTGATCGTGTACTTGACTTACACTTTGGGGTCTACTATTTGTTGCATCCATATGTACATTTTAACTGAGTTGTGGTATATTTTGTTTACCACAGCCTCCTAATAGAAATTGTTCTGACCTAATTGTTCTTTATTTTTTTTAAAGATTTACTTACTTATTTGAAAGAGTTACACAGAAAAAGAAGGAGGGGGGGGGGAGAGAGAGAGAGAGAGAGAGAGAGATCGATCGATCGATCTTCTGTCTACTGGTTCACTCCCCAGATGGCTGCAATGGCCAGAGCTGGGCCGATCTGAAGACAGGAGCCAGGAGCTTCCTCTGGGTCTCCCATGTGGGTGCAGGGGCCCAAGGACTTGGGCCATCCTCCACTGCCCTCCTGGGCCACAGCAGAGAGCTGGATCGGAAGTGGAGCAGCTAGGACTCAAACCAGCACCCACATGGGATGCCAGCACTGCAGGCTACAGCTTTACCCACTACACCACAGCGCTGGCCCCCCTATGTTCTTGAGTACCTTACATCATAGAGCCTGACATAGGCATGTGCTTTTTTTTTTTTTTAATTTATTCATTTGAAAGTAGTCAGAGTTACACACAGAGAGGGAGAGACAGAGACAGAAAGGTCTTCCATCTGCTGGCTCACTCCCGCAATGTCCACAATGGCCAGAGCTGGGCCAGGCTGAAGCCAGAAGCCTCATCTGGGTCTCCCATTGGGGTGCAGGGGCCCAAACCCTTGAGCTACCTTTTGCTGCTTTCCTAGGCCATTAGCAGGGAGCTGAATTGGAGGTGGAGCAGCTGGGACACAAACCAGTGCCCATGTGGGATGTAGCTTCTCAGGTGGTGGCTTTTTCACAGCGCCGGCCCCTGACATACATGTGTTCTAATTGTGCCATTTGAGTCTCGTGCTAAGGAAGATGGCACACTGAGTCATGAATTCACTGGACAAATGCTTACTGAGAACCTGCTCTGTGTCAGTGATTGTACGACGCAATCTGCAGGGGGATGTTGGGGTTTGTAGCACTCAGCGACCAGGCAGTGGCTGACATTCCCGACACAGGGTTCCCCTTCTGGCTGTGGGAGCCAGTTGCAGATACTCTGCTGCTCGGATGATTTATCCGGGGGCTCACTGGATATGGGGAGCGGAATAGAAACCATGACACGTTTGCCTCAGCTGCTGAAGGAGAGGACGTGGGAGAAAGGAGAGGAAGGGGGGACAAGTGGCATTAAAGGGTGTTGTTACATCTGGCATGGCCGCCTCCTGGAAACTAGGCTCCCTCTGGAGAAGAAATCCAGGCCCCGAGAGGGACGGATGCTTGACTGGGCTGACAGTCCCTGACCCTCAGGGGCCCAATCAATGCAGGTGCCAAGTGCTCCAGGCCACTGTGGTCCCTTGGTTGCACCTGGATACAGAGCACCTGCCGTGAACCCTGCTCCACCATCTCAGCTACAGGGAGAGAGCAGAGCATAGATTAAAACCCTGCTGGTCGGCGGAGGGGACTGTTGATACGGAAGCAAATCAGTACAAGAGCGCATTCAGCGCCCGCCATGTTACCACTGCTCGCCGTTGGCATGGCCGGCTCAGCGCGCAGAACAAGGGCCTGGGGCTGGCCTAAGAACTTCTCATGCACGGTCTCTTGTCGTCCTCACGGGGACCCAGGTTTCACAGGTGAAGAACCTGCCCTGCAGAGTACAGGTGCCTGTACGGTCTCAGGTCTCATCTTGGCATCTGAGTCCAATACTCTCCCCTTGCCAGGCCCTGCTGTGGCTGACTGAAGGCCAAGGTCTCCCTCTGGCGGTCACATGACACCCAGGGCTGAGGCTGTGCTGGCTGGGAGGGGTCTGCCCCTGGGGTGCGGTTTAGAGTGGGGGAAGGAGGCAGCACTGGACTGACAGGTGGCCCTGGTTCCACCGTCAGGCTCAGAGGCAGGCAGAGCAGTAGGACTTCTGGCTCCTCCCATTTATTCACTGACTGTGGCCAGAGCAAGTCAGCTTCATCCCCTGCAAAACTGGAGTGATTAAGCCTTGCCTGTTGCCATGGTGACTACACAGGACGAAGAAAATATGTTCAGCACAGTGCCTGCTACACAGACCTACTGACAGCCAAAAATAATGATGCAGGTTAAGCTTCCTACTCTGTAAAATGGGGGTAGAGATGTCTCCACTATGCCAACCTCAGAGAATAGTCATTTGTTCATTTCATAAGCGCCTACTGTGTACCAGCATTCACGGTATTTTAGGCTCCCTCACCTTGTGGTCTACTGTTTTGTGGGTAGTGGTTGGGGGTACACTCCAGCAACTGCACCCAGCAGGTTCTCAGGCTATTGGGGCCAGGGAGGGTAGGGTTAGCCGGTTCTGGGCTCTGCGCAGCGGGTGGGCAGCGCCACCTAGTGTCCATGTCAGTTCTCATTTTCTTGCTGGAAAGATCAGTCTTTTTTTTTGTCTTCCTGGGCTCAGACTTAGAAATCAGGTTCTCTCCCAGGGCTCACTGGCTGTGCCAGAGCTGGCAGCACTTACCAGTCCCCAGGAGAGTAGAAGGCAGGCTCCATGTTGACTAAGATAGTCTAGCCTTAGCTTCTGTCCTCTGAGGAATAGGAAGTCATTAAATAAATCCTTGCACACAGAGTACAGGTGAGACTGGGGGAGGGAGGGAGGAGGCGTGTGGAGGGTTAGGAGCTGGGTCTTCCTAAGTGAGATGGTAAAGCCTTGCAACCCAAGAATGAACTCGGTCAGTCCAGGGACCTGCTGCCTGGAGCAGGAGCCTGGTGATGAGACCAGAAGGGCAGACTGGACCTCAGATGTCAGACTGGTGTGATGTGGGGGAGCAAGGGCCCTGCAGGCAGTCGTGCGTCCAAACCCCAGCTGCCGCATGGGCTGGATGAGGGGCCGGCACCTGCTGTGCAGTCTGGTGACTGTGGGCCTCTGTGGGGGAGGAGAGGCCAGCACAGAGTCGGTGAGTGGCAAGCATGAAAGGGGGACACTGGTGACTTGACTGGGGATGGATGGTGCAGAGGTCACCCCAAGAAGAGGCGATCAGGGGCTCAGAGTCCATGTCCCTCCCAGGGCCCCGGTGCAGCCCTAGCACCACACGGGGCCCAGGCTGTAGCACCAACCCCATCCACCAATCCCATCCGAGACAAAGGCTCAGGACTGGCCAGCCTGCCAGGGCAGACTCAGGGTTTATTTCCCCATGGGTAGTACCTCCCTGGCCCACCCCATTCACTCTTGTCCTTTGTCCACAACTGACTGGCTGCTGCAGTGGGCACTGGGCTAGGTGCTGGGGGTACTGTAGGGATCACACAGCTCTGGGCCCCATTCCAGTCTTCTCGTTCCATCCAGGGCTGCAGGATCCACCTCCTTGAGCAGCAGGTGCAGTGGGGCGTGTGTCCCCCCGGCCCACCCCACCCCCCTCTTCCTGCCTTCAGATTCCTCTGGGCCATGGTCTGAAAAACCCAAGACCTGGGTAGCGGAGTCAGTGACTGTGGGGCCACTCTTTTTTCTTAAGGTTTATTTATGTATTATTTATTTATTTGAAAGGCACAGTGACACAGAGAGGGGTTTCCCATCCAAATGGCCACAACTGCCTGGGCTGGGTCAGGCCAAGGCCAGGAGCCTGGAACTCCATCCAGGTCTCCCACATGGATGCAGGGGCTCAAATACCTGAGCCATCCTCCAGTGCTTCCCAGGTGCATCAGCAGGAAGCTGGATTGGAAGTGGAGCAGCTGGGATGTAAAACTGTATTCTGATGTGCTTTCCCAAGCACCTGCTGTGCCACAGTGCCAGCTACGTGGGCACCAACCCCTGAGCCCGAGGCCACATTGTAGCCAATGGGGGCAGCAGTACAGGACGGGGCAGCCATGAGTGGTGCTGGAAGGAGGGCAAGACCGGGTGGCCAGATCTCCAGGGTCCAGGTTAGGTGACTTTGGACAAGCAGACTCAGTCCCAAGCACCGCTCCAAGCCTCTGACCTCTTGCTCCCAAAGGCAGCTGCCCTCTCCTCTCTGGGCACATGGAGAGGCCTCAGAAAGTGGCCAGAACCATGAGGCCACCAGCCAGATATACAGCTTGACATGGCCTTGTGCCTAGAAGTCAAAATGGAGCAGGTGGCAACAGTTGCCATGCCTGGTCTCTCTCACCTGGTTGTGTGTACACACACGGTTCCATCTGACCATCCGGTACCTCAGTCTCCCCACCAACATGAGTTCACAAGCACCACCACCTACAGTTGTGAGGATCGATATCTAGACAAGTTCCTGCAGCAAAGGATACAGTGTGATGTTTGCTGTGGCTGCATTGCTCTATTTTAACAATCTCTACTACAGCTTCTCCACCTGGAACTCCACCAGGGTACAGGGGCCCCAGCACTTGGGTCATCTCTTGTGCTTTCCCAGGCACATTTAGTAGGAAGCTGGATATGAAGTGGAGCAGCCAGGACTCAAACCAGCGCCCAAGTGGGATGCTGGTGTCCTAAGCAGCAGCTTAATTCATTATGAGCTTAACCCACTGTGCCATGCCTGCCTCTCCCCCGCCCTTTCTTAGACATCAGACAATGAGGCTTATATAGTCTACACGCTGAGCATCCAACTCTTCTTTTTTAAAGATTTGTTTATTTATTTGAGAGGCAGAGGCAGAGCGAGAGAGTGAGCGGGAGAGGGCGGGAGGGAGGAAGAGAGATGTCTTCTACCTGCTGGTTCACTCTTCAGATGGCCGCAACGGGTAGAGCTGTGCCAGTCCGAGGCCAGGAGCCAGGAGCTTCTTCTGGGTTTCCCACATGAGTGCAGGAGTCCAAAGACTTGGGCTATCTTCTACTGCTTTCCCAAGCCATAGCAGAGAGCCAGATTAGAAGTGGAGCAGCCGGGACTCGAACCAGCACTCATGTGGATGCCAGCACTGCAAGTGGCCACTTCACCCGCTATGCCACAGCACCGGCCCCTGAGCATCCAACTTTTAATGGGAGGGTTCTGGGGGCACTTCCAATCCTGAGGGCGGTTCTTCAGGTTTTGCTTCTGTTGCCCTGGCTGCTAAGAACCTCACAGAAAATCCAGAACTCAAGAACTGATCTGTACACATGCTGCCATCTCCAGCAGGGGGCGCCCAGCACCAAGCTTTGCTTGGTACCAACCCCTGGCAGAATCAGCTGCATAGGAGCTGGGAGGAGCTGTTCCCGTTGTGCCAGTGGCGGGGGTGGGGGTGGGCGGGCCGGTGTGGGCCCCTCGGCTCTCCTCGTCCCCACCTGCCCCACTCCCCGGTGCTGCAGTCTCGTGCCAGATGCCATGGGCCATGGGTCTTGGTCTGCCAGCCTGGGCAATGGGTGTGTCATCTGCCTCCAGCCCTGAGCTGCTCCTGGCCTCCGTGTCCCAAACTATGCTCCCCCCAGCATGGTCTCTCCTAATCCTTGCACCAACAAGGGCTTGAAGTTACCCCCTCCCCACCAAAACAGCGCAAATGAAAGGCCAACAACAAAATGCATGTCTTCATTGTTTGATTAATGGACTGGCTGGGAGGGCAGGCACTCAGCTTTGGTTAGTCAGAAACTCCCGTTAACTGTGTACAAAATATGAATGTTACAAAAATCACATAGAAAAATAGGGTTAGTGAAGCCGCAGCCCCTGCCCCACAGGCACGCACTTCTCTCCCCTGTTACGGATCACTACAGAAAGACCCCCCGATTGGGGCATCAATGGTGCACCAAGGCACTGCCAGGAATGCAATGGACCCTGAGCTCAGCCCTGGAGAAGAGACCCCTCCCCGCCTTGTGGCCCAGCGGGCCTCAGACTTGGAGTCCAGGAGCTCAACCATCAGCCTGGGGTGCGAATCCTCTTCTGGGAGGGCCTCAGGCCCCGCCCCCAGAGAGGGCGTGGCTATGGGAGCCCTTAACAGCAAGGCGCACAAAGCCTGGGTTTCAGTCAGGCAGAAGGGCTGTGGTGCTGTCCGGCCGGCGGCATGGACTCAGAGGCACTGGGCCGCGTGAGCTGCTAGAGCCGCTGTCCCGGGCATGAGCCCTAACTGGGGTAGCACAGGCAGCATCCTGTGGCCGCCGCCTCCACGCGCGGCTTGGCGCCTGGCCCCAGGAGCCCGTCGGTGACAGAGTGCTCCGTGATGATGTCCTCCACGCGGGTGATGTACAGCAGCGTCAGCAGCACCCCCAGGAACTGTGTGGAAGGGCAGGGCTGGCCAGAGCTGCTGGCCAGTTCCCAACCCCAGAACCCCCAGCAGCCAGGGCACTGGGTGACCTGCCAAACTCCAGTGCCCAGCACGTCCACGCTGCCCCTCCCAGGAAACCCCGGAGACCTCTGCACCCCGTCAGCAAGGGCCCTCCACTCTGGGCTGCCCCCTCCACTCCACCTGTGTCACACACTCTCGAGGGGCGCCAGGCACGGCACTAAGCCCTGCTGAGCCTCGCTTTCCTCCTCTGTGAACAGCACACAGTAACGGCCCCTACCTTGCAGAGAGCCCGTGGAAGGGCTTCGCAGCCCACACGCTGGCCATTGCCCTCTGCTCCCAGCCCTCCCTGGGGAGCCCAGGCCCCATTCCCAGAGCCGCCTCCCCCGGTTTCTTTGTGCTTCTTCTCTGGTCACCACGCCACTCTTCCCTGAGCCCAGGGCCCACCCACCTGGGGGAGCAGGATGCCCAGCAGGAGGCCCGCCATGATGGTGTAGTTGTCCATGAACCAGATGAGCACGGCGTTGGTGCAGCCCCGCACGTAGATGACGTCCTGCACGCTGAGGCGCTGTGCAGGGAGAGCCCAGTCAGCTGCGGGCACTTGCTGCCCACGCGGCTACTCGCTCAAGGCCCAGGCTATCCCTTGACAGCTCAGGCCTCTGTTTCCCATGTGCCATGAGAGATGGGGGACCTAGACCACCCTAGGCGGACAGCACTGGGGACCCAGATGTGCCCACATCTGGGAGAGCACAGGCTCAGGGTGCTCCCAGCTGCCTGTTTCTGGGATGGGTGCCAGGCACTGGTGCAGGCAAAAAACCTGCTCTAACGACCAGAACCAAAGCCCAGCTCAAGTACACAGGGAAGTGTTTTCTGCATGGTGTAAATCCACAGTGAATTTTCTAGAACTACTACTATGTAAACCAAGGAATGATTATCCAGGTTGAGCAACCCTGATGCAAAATTCTTAATGCTTTGTAGCCTGACCTGGTACCACATGGGGAAAATTCCACACAGTGAGCAGTACTTGCTGGGACGCATCACAGAGCTCTGAGCTGTTGCACACGCCGTCCCCCTTTGTCAGTGTGTGCAGAGTTCCGAGGTCAGGTGTGGTGGGAGCCTGCCCCATCAATGAGTGGCACTTGGGGATAAGAATGAGGATGTCGCCCATTGTTGGGTATTGACAAAGTGACTGTGGTCTAATGGGTTGAGAACCATTGCTGGGCTGTAGCTGGGGAAGCTCAGCTTGCGTCCCCGGGCCAGTGCCACTGCTGTCAGTCCAGGGCCCCCACTATGCGAACTTCTGCTCTGTCACCATTCTCAGCTCCCTTTCCAGAACCCCAGCTTCTCTCCTGGACTGGTGGGGTTGCCCAGGAAGCTGCCCTGGGGAAGACCCGCAAAGGGCTTGCCACCCTCTGAGAAATTCTGGGTCCTGAGCAGAGGGAACCTGTGGGAGTGGTCTGCAAACTAAGGGCAGAGACAGACAGGTGCTGAGCATGCTGGGAGGCCGCACTGGCCTCATGGGACAAGCCCACAAGAGGTCTCAGCAAAGCCTGACAGGGGGTCTTTCCCCACCAGGGGGAGTCTGGGCTCCGGAGCCCTTCTGTGCTTGGGTGGGATTGGGAAACCCTGGCAGTCCTGGCTCCACTTTACAGCCAGCAATGTTGGGAAATTTCAGCAGTCAGGAGCCACCCCGCCAATCATCCTGGGGGTGGGACAGGACAGCAAGGCCTCTAGGTAAAGGAATTCCAGAGACAGTACCTCCTTGTCGATGGTTTTGTAGCCACACATGGTGTTGACGACATCTGTCTGAAACAGAAATGTGTATCACAAACTTAACATGGTGCTTACTCAAAAAGACACTGCTGATCTACCCATTTGGCAGAAGAAAGAACTGAGGCACAGACAGCTGCCCTGTCCAGCATGGATGGAGCTGAGATTCCAAGCTGGGCAGACTGGCTTGAGCCTGATTCTTAACCTGCTTTAAGGAATGCAAGTGGCAGGACCGCCCCAGTAGCGGCCCAAGAATGCAGGGAAAAGGGTCCTGGCTCAGGCCCTCTGCTCTGCTGGCTTGGTCTGCACTGTCTCAGAGGTCAGACTGGGGCTGTTCCTGCTCTCTGGCTCTTAGGGAGGAAAACCTCCCACCACAGCTGGGATCCTGCCAACGTGGTTACCTGTGGACAAGGCCACGGCTCCTGGCCACACTTCCTGCCCCCACAGACCTCAGCTCCACCAATGTGGGGCGCTGCAGGAAGTTCCTTCCAGAGAGGACAGTTGGTCTCTGGGACTCCTGGCCCAGGCGCTGGACCCCATCAGATCCCTGCCCATCACCTCCTGTGCCCTGTGGTCTCCTTGTCCATCTGCCAGGTAAGATGGCCAGACCCTGGGTCCAGCCTGGGCTTCTTGCAGCCCTGCCCACCCCCATAACAGATGAATGTGGATGCTTAGGGGACCCCAGGGGCCAGGGACGACACAGAAGGCAACAGTGGAATGGCCAGCATGGCCTCTGGCATCACCCCTCCTGGGTCCAGTTCCTGCTCTACCATTTAGGAGTTCTGTACTGGCTTTGCTCGGTGGGCTGGGCACACACAGGCCCTCAGTAAACAAGTCTTAGATGCATGTGCACACAGATGCGTACATGACTGAGGGAGGGAGGGAGCGAATGCATTGTGTGCACTGACGCTCACATGGCTGAGGGAGTGACCAGGTCCCCTGGGCTTTTCCACAAAGCATGACAATCTATGACTCCCACCACACACACACACAGAGGCTGGTGTCAACACAGTGAGACACATGAGCAAAGTCACAGTTAGGGGCACGTGTGCAGGGGCCCAGCAGATGACTGCGATGCTGCTTGGTGAACAGGGCCCTAGTAGGAGGTGCTCTCAGACCAACACCTATGGAAGGGGCGGAGCCAGAGGCAGGGGCGGGCAGAGGGAGCTGAAGAGCAGTGCCGGGGTCTCAGTGCGGTTCTGCTGTGAATCTATGAGGATGACTGAGCCAGGCGTTGGCACCAGCACGGTGACCATCCCAGAGCTGGCACAGTGACACAAGTCTTGTCACGAGGTAGGTCAATGGTTATGTCCCTTGACTCCCTTTCTAGAACACAGGTTCCGTGAGGACAGGGACTTGGATTTGTTCTTCTGCAGCACAAACACCGGTAACTGCAGTAGGCACACAGCAGGTACTCAGTGAACGAATGCACAGTCGTGTGCCCTCATTCCCAGCACATCCTCATGCACCTGCCCCGCAGGTCTGACCCCCTCCAGGGGTCACGATCATGGCCATGGCAGGACCACAGTGATGACCGATGCTAAGGGGGTGCTTAGGGAGAGCTGTAGACTCTTAGAATGAGCTGGACAACGTCCAGGGCCCAGCTCTCCCTCGTGGTGGGAGGGCGGAAGTCCTTCTTTGCTTTCCAGGGGCTGGGATTGTGAACAAAGTCTCTGCAGTCAGTGATCCTGCACTCTGCCCTGGGCCAGACTCTATAGACTCGCCTGAGCCCCAGCGCAGCTGTGCCGAGCAGGCACCACTGCACCTCCTCCAGCCTCCAGCCCCACCCTTCCAGAGGTGGATTGAGAGCACCTCCTCCCAGGGCCCCTGCTCACTAAGGAGCAGCACAGCCAGCTGACCTGTGACTGCTGGTCCCTGCACACTTACTAGCCCTCACCCGATTCCCGTGTCCACCTGTGCCCCACCATGGCAGCCACGGTGACCCCAGGTCAGACCCACCTCAGCCACTGAGGCCCTGCATGGTCCCTGTCACTCAAGGCACACTGCAGTTCTTCCCGTGACCTGACTCCACCTCCTACCCTTCCTTCCCAAGGTCACTCAGCCCCAGCCACGCTGGCCACCCCAGGGTCTCTGCACTCGCTGTTCTGTCTGCCAGGACCCTCGTCTTCCAGACACCTGCCCAGCTCGCACCCTCGCTTCCTTCAGGGTTTAACTCAGAATCCACCTTCAGAAAACCGCCATCCTCCACACTGCTGCTTTGCACACCGTTTCTTCCCGAGTTCTCATGGTAATGTTACCTTCCGGTGGGCAGAGACTTCTTAGAGTTTGTTTTACCTCTGGAACCTAGAACTGTGTCTGACGCACAGTAGGTTCTCAACCAGTATTTGCCGAATGAACAAATGGGTGAATGGATGCAGGTTGGGCTTCCACATCTGAACACGGACAAGTTCAGGTTCCCCCTCCCCACCCCCGCCCGGGCCAGGCCTCTCTGAAAACCCTGGGCTCCTCTCCAGCACCCCTGTTGCCCAGAGATCTACCCTAAAATGGCAGCTGCAGTGCGTGGGGCAGCTCCCTCGGGCCGCCTTTTTAGGGTGCGGGCAGCCCAGCACACGGGCGAGGCTCCCACCGCAGCTGCACTGCAGTGGGCACGGAACGGCGGAGATGTCAGAGCAGAAACTTTCCATGGCTGCTTGCAGCATGAGTAACGGCCAAGCTCTCTGCCCAGTTCCAGTCCAGAAACCAAACAGCTCCCGGCCGCGGTAGGCAGATGCGGGCACTGACGGAGTGCTGACTGCCCGGCACAGGACACCCCGTGACGGAGGAGGTAGCCGAGCTGAGGGTGTCCCGTGCTGGCACATCACAGACCCCACTCCAGGTGCCCTGAAGCCCACAGGAGACGCCCCGTGTGCAAGCCCGGCTCTGCCTGCAGCAAAGCCACAGAGCCCCCTGCCTGGACGTCCCCTCCCTCTGGCCCCTCCTGCCTGTGCGGCACTGTAAGGCGGGGCACCCTCGCCTGGCCCAGTCAACCTGGGCAAGACTGCGAACTTTTCCGTGCCTCAGTTTCCTCTTCTGTAAAGTGGGTACATCACAGTGGCTGCCTGGCAGGGCTGTTGCAAGGATGGGGTGAGTTAGCACAGCCAGAACAAGAGTGCAACAGATGCTGACAGCACCGATGCAGACCACCCCCTCCCTCCAGCATCTCCCCTCACAGGACCCTCAAGGCTCTGACCACACCCCCTGTCCACCCCCTCACGCCCCCACATCCTCAGAAAGCCCCGCCAGGTGGGCTGCACCTGCCCGCACCCCAGGGACAGTGCTACCGTGTTTCTGAAGCAGCAGGTGTAGGGCACCCCGCAGGCCAGGGGCCCGGGGGCATTGCAGTCGTGGTACTGGTTCTGGCTCCAGTCTCGGTAGTCCTCGCCGCCACAGCACTTGAACTGAGAAAGGAACAGACAAGAAAGAGGCGTTGCCGTCATCCCCGAGCCTTGGTCACGGGTGTGCGTGTATAGGGGGGACATGGGGTGGGGAGGGTCTCACCAGGAGACGGTGCCCTTTAGGGTGTGAGGGGCCCTGGCAGGGGAGCCACAGTGAACACGAGCGGCACACCTGCCAGGTGACAGCTGAGACCAGCAGGCTGCCAGGAGGCGGTGAGCACCCTCTCCCTGGAGAGTCGTGCAAGCCCCGGCTGGGCTGCCTCTGTGCAGACGTTAGGGTGGCGAGGGCACCTCTCCTGGACACCTGCACCTGCCTTCATGCTGTGTCTGCAGTACCAGGCCTGTCTGTCCACGAGGCCAGAGCCTCCGCAAGTCCCTCCTGCACGCTGACCTTCTCCTAACCCGGCTCTGGGAGCCGTGCCGCCCAGGCTGTGCTGGACCCGCCCTTGGCAAAGAGGACGTAGGCACATCCATGTCCTGCCCTGCGCCTCCCGAGCTCAGCCGTTCCTGGCTCTCCTCCCCTGCACCACGGTTAGCAGTTCCACCACAGTGCTGCCGTGTGCTGGGCTCTCGCCTGAGTACCGCAGAGACCGGGGCGGGCACGAGCTGTCCACGTGGAGAGGACAGAGAGTGAGTGCCACATGTGACACGGGAGGGAGGGGAGCCGTGCACCCGACACGGAGAAACAGGGAAAACGAGTGGACAAGGGCACTCTCAGGCTGGGGGGTGAGGAGAGGACACTTCATTGGAAAGATGGGCAACAGGAAAAGGCCAGCCGACACGCGCAAAGGCCCGCGCAGACCTGAGCCTGTATTTCAGCAGCAGGTGCAGAGGTGGGTTTGTCCAGAACAGAACGAGAGAGAGTGGAGGGGATGCTGCTGAGAGGGCAGCAGAGGGCAGCGCAGGCTGGACCCTGCAAAGCCTCGTCAGCCAGAATACACACTCAGCCAGGATTATATTCCAGGGGCGACAGGAAACCGCGGGGAAGTGCCATGGTCAGAGGGGCTGGTAGAAACAGACCCTCCCGGAATCCCCTTGGTGCCCCCTTAGCTCTTCAGGCTTCAGGACCGGAAGTGCCTGATTGCAGTGCTATTCAAAGGGCCCAAGTTCAAATCCTCCCACCACCATTCCCGGCTGTGTGATTTCAGGCAAGCTGATCCACTTCTCTGGCCTCAGATCCTCATTGGTAAAGCAAGAAGAGCACTGGCAGCTTGGCACAGCTGAGCTGTGGGTACAGCAAGAGGCTGTGCATGCAGTTCTCGGCACAGGCCCGGCACCACGCAGGTGTCCAGTGAGCACCAGTGACCTCCTACCCCACCCTGGGAAAAGGAAATCTCCAAGCCAGCCGCAGGCCAGCTCCAATAAAAACAACCATTCTCCTGGAGCTGTCTTGGCTCTCCCAGCCAGAGCTGGCAGGCTTGGGCCTCCCAGAGGCTGCACCTGTCCTGACTACAGAGGTCTGAGCCAAGGGAGTGGCCATTACAGTGCCCTGGGTGTGGCTTGGACGAGAGTCCAGGCCAGCTGGAGCCCCCAAGGTCAGGTTCCAGGCAGCACTGCCAGTGCTTGATGATCCTGTGGACCCTCAGATGCTGCTCCCCTTACTTCATGGGACACTGACCACATGGCTGGCACTCACAGGAGTATTATGAGGCTGCCCCTATCTCAGCACTTCCCCTGAGTTAGGTCGAGGTAGCCCTACGACTGTGTTACCCCCTTACACAGATGGAGAAACTGAGGTTCAGGGCTCAACAACAGGGATGTAGCACAGCAATTGAGGACAGTGGCCAGCCCTCCACCTGCTATTATTATTGCACCACTATGATTATTGCAGTGTTGGGGGGCCTGCGGGAAGAGGGGCAATATCCCCAGAGGACACATGATCATGCCACTGAAGGAAGGGGAGGGGGTCTCAGTCTGGGCCTCAGTGTGGAGTAAATGCAATCCAGACAGAGCTCTCTCCCCATCCCAGCTGGGAGTTGGCAGAGGAGGTTCGGCCCAGGGAGGTCATGTTCTCATCTCCAGGAAGCAGGCTCCTTGTCCAGCGGAAGGGGCTAGCTACCTGGGACACTACAAGGCAGCCTGAAGCTCCGGCTCACCTTGTTGCATTTGCAGAGGGGGCTGATCAGGGCCAGGCCCCTGGGCAGAGAGCCCCAGCTGCCCCATCCTTGGTGGGCCATCTACAGCCTACGCTTGCTTCTCAGCCTGGCCAGCGACCTGCTCTGGGAATGCAGAAGTCACCCACCTGAGCCATCAGCCCACCCTTGTGAGCAGGGACCAATCAGGGCAGAGGACAGGGGAGGCAGAGCTCTGACCCAGGGCCCCTAAACACACCTGCTTCTGAACAAAGTCCATGATGTTTTTGAAGTCCAGGTCATCATAGTAATTCTCAATTCCTCTTCTGATGTTGTCGTTGAGAAACTCAATGGTCTATTGAGAGAGAGAGAGAGAGAGTGACAAAGGGAAGCGCCACCACCCCCAGCGTCCCAGCCCAGACTTCCTGGAAGCCCAGGCTGGCACAGAGCGCCCTGGGCCTGAGCTGCCCTGCCTGCTGCCTCCAGTCCCCAGCTGTTCCCTGTGATCAGCCCGCCCACGGCCCTCCATGCACTCGATGCCATTTGGCACCCACGTCTCTGCTATGGCCGAGTAGCCGCCATTCATGCTGCTTCCTTCACAGATCAGCAACCCAGACCCTGAGAGGCCAGGGCCCTGGGCAGGGCTCAGCTCCTAGCTCTGAAGCAGCTGCAGCTGAGTCAGGGCGAGGCTGTTCTGGTCCCACTGCCCAGGGCAGACGAGCTGAGACAGCCTTCGCCCCACACCCCACGCTCCTCCACCAGCCAACCTCTTGCCTTATAGATGAGGAAACTGAGACTTGGGTTGTGGGGGGAGGCAGCGGCAGGACTTGCCCTGAGTGGCCGAGCAGACCTCGCTGGTTAGGGGCCCCGCCAGGACCGGCTTTCAGGCCTCCTGACCTCTGCCCCTCACTGCAGTGCTGTGGACGCACAGACAACGGGGCAGGGACAGCCCCCTCCGGGAGGCACACTGGCAGGCCGCCCTCTGCCAGTCACGCCGGGCTTTTTGGATCAACAGCCGGCTGTTGTGCCGAAATCCGGGAGCACAAAAGGCCCCACAACGGGACAAGCTGGGGGTGGGAGTGAGGGCAGCCCAGCTCCACGCTCACTGTGACAATTGCGGCTTTCAGAGCCCCGCGCAGGCTATCAGCAGAGGCTGGGGACAAAGCGGCATTCTCTGCAGACAGGAGCCAGACAGCTCCTGGGGGAGGTGTCTGGGGTGGGAGGCCTGGGCTCCTGGCCCCCTCCCAGCTCATGCCCCCTCCCAGGGCCTCAGTTTCTCCCTTGTGAACCTGTCCGTGGTACTGTCCAGCCAGCAGGATGAGGTCAGCAGCGAGGGGGTGCCAGCCTCAGTCCCCGCAGCTACCCAGGCCGCAGGCACTTCCCAAAGCTTCAGAGCCTACAGACCCAGGAGGGAAACTCTGTGCCTCCGGAGGAGGCCATGAGATTTAAACCAAGCTGGGAATGCGCACATGGCAGGTCCCGGTGTCACTCCAGAAACAGATACTCTGGTACCTGCCACGACTTCAGAGGAAAAGGGAACAGTGAGGGAAACTGAGGCCCCAAGGACCTGCTGCAACAGAGCGGCTGCTAGGGCAGGAGGCCCAGGTCCACCACGGCCTCTGGCCTGGGCCCCTCGCACACCCCCGCAGCCCAGAGTGCACCGCAGCTCGTCCCCAGTGGCCCAGCTGCTGAGACCAGAGCAAGCATCCCACTGTAAGGTGCCGAGACAAGAACTCAAGGATCACAGTTTGGGGGTCATCTTCCCAGACCGTCTGTCACATCAGGAAGAGAGGGACAGAGAACGCAGCCCCCGGGACGCATAGCGCACAAAGCCCTGCTGACAGCAAGAAAGCAGAGACAGGCTCTGCACAAACCAGCCCGGGCCATTCCCAGGTCTCCCGCTAGACCCGGCCACCTGCCCCCTCCCCAGAGGCCCTCAGAGCATGAGGCCTTTCCAACCCTGGTGCCCGCTCCTCTGGATGAGGAAGGGCCAGGCCAGCTGGCTGGGGTGTGGCTAGGGGCCCAGGACACAGGACACCAGGGTGGGGTCACTCTGCTCCCCAGGGTGGGGCAGGCAATGAGCTCACAGCATTGGACCGCGTGAGGCAGGGACCCTTGGCGGGGCTCAGCGCAGGGATGACACCAGGGACAGGGACATGGCTAAGGCCACCCAGGTAGGGAAGTGCACGGTGGGTTCTTCTTTGCTCAAGGTACCATAGAGAGCCTCCTGGGTCCCTCCAGCCCTCTGCTATGGGGGATCCCCCAGAGCTGACGACATGGTGGGATGGTGGCAAGAGGCCCAGGGAAGGGAGGAAGAGGAAGATGGTGGCCTGTGGGGCTGTCCTGCCCTCTCTCCCCACACCAGCCCTGTCCCTGGGCACTTTCCAGGGGCGCTGAGCTGGGAGAGGCTTCTTTGCAAAGATCAGATATTTCATCTGCTAGGCTGAGCCGGGCTGCGCAGGGAACACAGGGTGACAGATGGCTCAGGGCTGCCCCAGTTCCCATCAGGAGGCTCGCTGGGTCCTGCTGGGTCTGGTGAGTGCACATTGCTTCTGTATCGTGTGTGTGTGTGTGTGTGTGTGTGTGTGTGTGTGTGTGTGAGAGAGAGAGAGAGAGAGAGAGAGAGAGAAGGGAGAGGGGAGGGCGGGCTGAGGAGACAGTGAGACACTGAGCTAACGATGGGGGTGAAGGTGCAGGTGAGAGGTGAGCAGGTTGTGCAGGTTGTCCCCTGTGACATTTACATAAATGCATTTGGAGGACGTGCCCCATGGGAGGGGGGCAGGGACCAGAGAGCCCTGGCACCAAACACACCCAGTGCCACACAGAGCACCCGGCTCAGAATCAGGTCACACCAGCAGGGGCAGCGCCAGCGCGGCGGAGAAGAGCACCTTCCACACAGCGCTGGCGCAGCCTCCGAGGGTCCCGGGTAAGCAAGCACCAAAGGCACAGGCTGTCCGAGCGAGCTGTGCAGAAGAGCTGGCCTTTCTGGTTTCTCTTTAAAATCTAGTTCTAAAAATAGCTGAGGCCTCGCATCACCACCACCCCCACCCTGCCCCAGCGCTCTGAATGAATGAGGGCTCCAAGGAGCCACAGGTGTGAGGAGGAGAGCGGAGGCGCCAGCTGACTGCACAGGGCCCCAGCCCCTCTGGGGATGCGCCATCCGGGGACCCCACAGGCTGACCAAAGACTTCCGCATCAGCTTCCTGGCTCCAAGGCCAGCGTAGCTGGACCCAGGGCCCGCCCGGTTCTCAGAGCTTAGAGCAGGGGTGGCTGACTGGGGCCTTTCTTCGCTCCTGGGGTGGAGCTATCATTTCTGGGCCTTGCCCAGTCCCTCTAGCAGCTGAGGGGGTGAAGGTGCAGGTGAGAGGTGAGGACGCCAGCTCTGGCCCAGCCTGGCAAGCAGGGATCCGAGAACCTCAGGGGCTGGAAGCAGAGAGTCTGAGGCTGTCCCGGAGTATCCGCCAGAGCCTTCAGACCTGGGGGCATCACAGGCTGGCTCCCTCAGTGGCGATGGCTGGGGGCGAGAGGATACGCAGCAGCGTCCCAGGGGCTGGAGAGCTCAGCCCTCCCTCGCCAAGACTGCACACAGTGGAGTGCACCCACTGTGAAATCTGGCCAGACCTGAACTTGCTCTGCTTCTGGAGCCACTAGCAGCTTTGCTCTGGGTGGGAAGGATCTATATATTCAGGCACTTGGCCGAGGCAGACCACAGTGCCACCTCCCTTCTCCTGCCCCTGTCCCCAAGGCCATGCCCAGAGCCAGCTGGTGCCAGCGCTCTGATAAAGTGAATAGGCTCTGGGGGCCAGCGGTGCATCCTGCTGGCATTGGGTCTGACCACAGCACCCTCTTCTCAAGGCCTCGCTCTGTGGCAGGGGCAGAAGGAAGACGGCATGGGCTGGGGGTACACACACCAGTGACAGCCCAGGGTCGCCCAGGTGTCCCTGTCCAGCTCGGCCCTGCTGGAAACACATGGCCACCTGCTCCACACGCACACCCCTGCCTCTCTCCCCAGGAGTCCCAGCACAAGCCAGTATGGCAGCACACACCAACAAGGGTGAGACCCAGACCGTGGGGCTGGCTTCTCAGGTCCGCCTCCCCCTGCCGATCCCTGCTCTGTGTGGGGCTCCCCAGGGCAGGGCCGCTGGCCCCTGGGTGAGTGAAGGACCTGCTTCAGTCTGACGGGGAGATGTGGGGGGTGGCGCCCAGCAGGAGGCAGTGGGGCACTTCCTCCTCACAGCCACGAGGCTGTTTACCTTTCGTGGCCCGGCTGTGCCTGTGACCTGCACACACCCTTGCAAACCCAGCATCAAATCATTAGCCCACAGATTTGTTCCCATGTCCCTACAAGAAGATTCCAGAGTTAGCAGGCAGGCAGTGGCCCTGGTGACTGGATCTGTCACGTTGTAGCACAGAAAATCTGTCTTCTATTCTTGATGAAGAAAACAAGAGTACTGGGGATTTGCCTCCTCCTGGAGGCTGACCTTGGTTGCTCCTCACTTTTTTCTTTACCTTATACCACCCCTTCCTATCACCATTCACAGCCGGCAGCTCCTTGTTTATCCTCTTCCAGGTCTGCCTCACACGATGACACTGCATGAGAGCTGGGGGGTGGGGGTGCTACTTTTCTTTAGGCAGTATGTTCCTTTCGGTTATGAAACAAGAAGGAATTTGGGGAGCCAGGGACATGATGTAAAGGGGAAAATAAAAATCTCCCAAGTCCCACCCTTCAGGAGAAGCGTTGATAAGCCAGTGCTCAGATTTCTGTCTATCTTTCCAGACCTGTTTTTCTCACTGGGTAATTCTATACCTGGGGTAGACATTTGGCACAGTGGTTAGGACACCCCTGGGACACCGGCACCCCATATCAGAGTGTCTGGGTTCAAATTGCAGCTTCCTGAGAACACAGGCAACAGCTCAAGTACCTGGGTCCCTGTCACCCACAAGGGAGACCCAGATTTGAGTCCTTGGCTCCTGGCTTCAGTCTGGCAGGTATTTGAAGAGCACACAAGCAGGTGATCTCTCTCTCTCCCTACTCTCTCTTGCTGGCTTTCAAAATAAGTAAATAAATAAATAATGTATAATTTTGCATTCTATTTTTAAATTCATTGAATGATGGCCCACCCTCAGTCTCCAAACACCTCGTAGCTCCTGACTGTGAGGGCCCCTCCTGGGCTGCACACCAGCACTCTCCCCACGAGGGGATGCTGTCTGAGGGGACGGAGCACACCTCCCAGGCCCTGGCACCCGCTGGGCTGGGCATAAGTGGGAGCTCTCACCTTGGCCTCTGAGCCAGGAGGACAGGCCCCTGGAGGCCCCGTTGGCCAATGTCTTTGTCGGCTCAGCTCCCTCGCTTGGGAGGAGATGATGTCATGGCCCTCACTGACCCACAGGGCGCTGAAAAATGACCGACCAGTGACCATTGTGCAAAGATGCTAGAGAAGAGAGCCGCTGTGCACTTAGGAGGTGACTTTCCTAGGGCAGGGACACTGCTGACCAGGGACGGTCTTAGGCTGCAGCCCGGTGGACACCAACCTGTGACATGGGGGAAGCTGCTGCTGGGAGCACTGGAAAGAGTACTCCTTGGCAAACGGGATAAACCCACTCCCTCCTCAGGGCTGCCGAGATTCAGCCCCCAGCCAGCAGCTGCCGCTCAGGGCACAGGGTCTGGAAAGCTGAGACAAGGCCAGGAAAGGAGCAGGTAGCGAGGCTGGGGCGGGGGGAAGCCCCCCTGGGCTGCCTCTGCCTTGCTGGGTGCTCTTGTGGGGAATCTTCCTAACCTCGCTGTGCCTTAGCAACTCCACTGATGTGACAGGACTCGCCCCTCTCCTCTCCTGGGGCTCACACAACAGGAAGGAGACTCCTGGATTCCAGGAGGGCACACAGGCCATGGGGGGGGCATACAGAGCAGGTGCAGCCCTACTTCCCCCCCCCCCCCCGGGAACTGGAAGGCAGCCACATACACAGAGTCTGGGAGGTGCAAGGGCTCTGCCCTGCCCAGGGTCAGGACAGGGGCTGCAGCATGGGGCTCAGCTTTGGACACAAGAGATCATTTGGCTGCAGTCCTGATACCTGACCTAAGGCGACTGCCCAGGGGCACCAGGAGCCACGCTGTATGGGGTGGAGGCAGGGGAGTGGACACATTGGACTGGGATTCTGAAAACACACTCTATGCATCAAACCCTGCTTGCAGCACTGAAGCGGGGTGAAGATGAAGGTTAGAGAAGAAGACGGGGCAGGGCTGGCACCAGCCCCGCCCACCACCACCTTCTCAAGGGGCCTTAGGCACAACAAGCTAATGAGGGTCTGCCATGGGGTGATCCTGTGCTAGGGTCATCCCCCTCACACTTTCCTCCAATCTGCCATCCCACAGCAGGAGCCAGAAGTTGTGACCGCTAAGGATCCAAGAGGCTGAGTGACTTGCCTGGGTCACACAACCTGCAGTGAAGGAGTTGGGGGCCAGGAGCCACAGAGACCTTTCCAGCTCCCAAGCGCTCTGATCAGGCAAAGCCTGCCTGGGCCAGGATGCCAGGATCCCCTCCCAACCTCACCCTGGCGCCAGTACAGCAGATCTGGTCAACACTGCCCCCCGTGCACACACCCAGTCCCGCCACTTGGCCCCATCTCCGTCTGAGCCAGTGTCCCCTGCTCCCTGGACAGCCATGTCAGCTGGCTCCCCACCGTCCACTCACCACCTGGCAGCAGAGTGAAACAAAAACTGGATCACAGCACTTCCCACACAGAACTCCCCAGAGATGTCAACAGCCTTGAGAAAAAGTCCCGAGCTCCTGCCCCGTGGCCATAGAGGATGCACGGGATCTTCCCCAGCACCGCGCAGCCTCACCTCCACCCTCCCACCCTCTCCCAGGAGCTCTGCTGCAGCCTGGGGGCCTTGCATGTCCGGTCCGCCGGCTCAGTGTGCGTCTCCTCCAGCAGCCAGGGCTCTGGCCAGGCGTCCCTGCCCTCTCATTGCAGCCCCGCCAGCTCAGTCTGGGCCACAGGGGTGCTCAAGACTCAATCCCCAGGCCCACCTGGTTCCGGAAGATCAAGGCCATCACGCCGCCAATGAGCTCCATGATGAGGCAGATCCCGAGGATGTACATAAACTGGAAGACAAGATCCGGAGACTTGCCTGGAGGGGCTGCTGTGAGATCCCGTGCAGCCGGGAAGCCGCCTGGGGCAGTTCTTGCTGGCTCCTGGACTGGGTGCCCCGGCTGACGTGGGAACACAGGAGGCACTCAGGCCCTGGAGCAGCCAATCCCGGAGTCAGGCCCGGGACAATGCGTCAGTGCCACAGCCAGCCAGTTCTCCACATTTTCCCCAGGGACCTCAGTGGGGCAGAGTGGCACATTACGCCTCCCAGTCACCATGGAGGAGAGCTGGGCCTCACTCCAGGGAGCAGAGGGGACAGGTATGGTCCAGTGGGTGGGCTGGGGCAGTGTTTCCAGCTCTCCCTGATAGCCCCTCTAAGTGGCTTCCCAGACCCCCCTGAGTGGGTGATGGGGGCCTGAAGCTTAGAGGATGCACACCCACCTCTGCCCTCTGTCAGAGAACAGGCATGGCTCAAACGGATTCCAGAAACTTCCAGCCTTAGCCACGACCTGCCTCATCAGGGCTTCCAGGTGCTCCCAGGTGAAGGGAGACAAGGAGGTGAGGGCACCCACGTGTACAGAGTGAAGATGACTGCCCTCCTGCCTGGTGGCCCAGCTCCGAGGACCCTCCCTCAGCCACGGCCAGAGGTCGCCTCCACTTCCTGACCCCAGGATGGCCACCAGCGTCCAGGGGCCTTGTTGGAGTTACCAGGACGGACTCCCTAGGACCAAG
Organism: Sylvilagus floridanus; assembly: GCA_949820135.1. Lineage (NCBI taxonomy): Eukaryota > Metazoa > Chordata > Mammalia > Lagomorpha > Leporidae > Sylvilagus > Sylvilagus floridanus. The sequence continues at coordinate 23,396,946 of OX463235.1, forward strand.
AACTGTGAAGACTCAGTGTGTGTCTGCCCCACAGGCAGCTGGGGACAATGCTGAGCAGAGCAGTCCCAGGTGGGCGATGAGAGAGAATGCCCAGCCCCGCCCACGAGCACCATGCAGCCCCCTGGCCAAGGTGGGACTGTGGGACACATGAGCCAATGCCCCTCTTGGGGCTCCGCTTGCTTGCATTTGAATGCGGTTTCTCTTCCTTGCAGTGAGGCCCAGAGAAACAGAGTCTAAGTCAGGACGGGGTCAAATCGGCCCGTACATGCAAGGCTGTGGCCTGGGCACTCCTGGGCATGTGTGGGCAGGAGCTGGTGCGAGGGAGGCAAGGACCGCCAGCCCCGCACTGCCCAGCAGCCCAGGGACAGGCTCCCCGGCTCCCTGGCTCCCCGGGCCTCCAGCGCAGGGTTGGGGGTGGGGGCGGCTGACTCACCGCCTGGAGGAGGCACAGGTTGTCCCGCAGGGAGGCTAGCACGCCAATGAAGGAGACGATGAACATGACGACCCCCAGCAGGAGGAGGAGGATGGCGGGGGCCAGGAAGGCACTTTCCAGGGTCTTGTATTTCTGCCGCTCGACCTCCGCGTAGATCCCCACGGACAGGACCAGGCCCCCGATGAGCTGCAGCGAGGAAGCCGGGAGTGAGGGGAGAGAAGGAGTCGGTCACCTGACCTCCCTGCAAAGAGCTCCCCAGGGGCCCTGTACCTGTGGCCAGGTGACCGTGTAGCGTACCCCCAGCTTCCGGGTGCAGTCCTGGCCCCCAGCACCTCAGTAGGGATTTTAAAGGGGCGAGGGAGGTAAAATATGGCCATTGGGTGCCCTTGTGAGAAGAACACAACACAGACACCCCCTAGGGGAGGGCACGCAAAGGCATCCAGAGAACAGGGCCCTACGCAAGCCAAAGAGAGAAGCCTGGAACTGACCCTGGCCCCCAGACCCTGGACTCCCAACCCCTAGGGCTGTGAGAAGGATCTGTTGTTTGCGCCACTTGGTTCGTGAGACTTCATGTTGTGGCAGCCCTGGTACACGAGCACAGACCCAACCTAGCGATGCCACGGTGGACGAGAGGATACAGCGCTGGCTGGAGGGCCAATCGCAATTCAAGTCTTGGATCTCCAGCCTGCTGGCCTGGGCCTTGAATGGGCATCGGACCAAATGAACCTGAGTGCCCATCGGGAAGGTGGGTGTGAAGACACTCATTCCTGTCCTGCTCACTCCTCAGCTTTTTGCAGGGCTGTGGCAAAAGCCCAAAGTGGGAAACACGATGAACTTGAATGCACAGGGCCACGGCAATGCAGGATGAGCAGGCCTGGCGCCCGAAGGGAAGCCTGGAGCTGCTGGGGGCGGGCAGCACCTCAGTCTGCGTCCTCTACGAGGAATCCACGTTCAGGCTGCCCGCTGAGAAGGCCAAAGGCTGGAGCAGGAGGAACTTTGAGGGGGTTTTAAGCAGAATCCCTCATCATCATCATCAGCTTTGGTAAGAGTGGGAACACTGTAGACGCTGCTAACGGAACACTTTGTGAGTTCCCATCAGGAATCCCGGGCTGCTTACTGCTCATCACACAGCCAGGGCCTTTCGCAGAGGCTGTGCCCACCTTGACAGCCCTTCCTCCCGACTTCCATACGGCTCGCTCCCCTCCTCCTTCCTGCTCCCTGGGGCACTGAGGGCACCTCATTTACCAGAGGAAAGATCCGACCCCCTGGCCCTGTTCTCTTTCCTGACTTTGCCTCTGACCAGCTTAACACGCTCCGTTACCGACTGTTTTCATTGTCTTCCACACCGGACGTAAGCTCCAGGCTGGGGGCCGGGGAGCGGGGGGGATTTTCCCGCAGCTGTGGGCGTCCCCTGGCCTGACGCTGAGGAAGTACAGTCAAGTTTTGTAGGCAGCATCCGCCGAGTGACTGAGAGCTGGGCTTTCCCGCGGAGCCCCTGGGTTTGAGTCAGACCCCGTCTACCCAGCCTCCGGGACCCAAGGATCCAAGGATCCTTTCTGGGCCACGTGCTTTGGAAGCAGGAAACAAACAACTGGACTTCTCCACCGACCTACCCTGGCAGAGAAGCCGGACGCTGTGGCGCTGTCAGCCAAGGTCCTGGTAAAGGAAGTGAGGGATACGGCAGGCAGGGTGTTGGGGGTTCCGCCGGGCACAGCCACCTGCCCCAGCGTGAGCACCCGAGCACGGCAGTGCACAGCGGAAGCTGCCCCTCCAGCCACCCACAGGCCTGCCTCAGCCCTCAGTGGTCTGCACCAGGCCTCCTCGCTGACCGTCACATCAGCCCCCATTGTGGGCCCGGGACCGCCTCCTCAAGCGCACCGAGGCTGCTGCGTCATGGGGAGTGCCCGTGGCGAGTGGCAGCCATGCCACAGTCCCGCTCAGGTGGGCGGCGTCACCAGGACACCCAGGACATCCTTCGTCCAGGCGCCTGCTGCCTTCCAAGGCTGAGCGCCAGTCCCCTGGGTTTGAAAAGCTCCCTGAGACCCAAGCCCTCAAGTCGAGAAGGGAGGGCTGAAGGCACGGACAGTCGCGCCCGCCCGCCACTTATGCACTCGTTGAGCATAGCGGGGAAATGGGGAGTGTAGTGACGTCATCAAAACCACCCACTTGGGTAAATGTTAAATTCTAGAACACAGGAACACCCACATGTGTACAAATATATATACATACACCCAGACACACACACACACACGTACACACACACACACACATATACACACACAGAAACAGTGGCCACAGGAAACAATACACCTTTGATAGAGGAAAATGAACCAGAAGCTACCATGCCCAGTCCTGCTTCAAGGCCCAGAATGGGATGAAATCATCCTTCAAGGCCGGTCTCAGCCCCCAACACACTGAGAGCAACAGTGAGGAGACCTTTTTTTTTCCCCCCAAGATTTGTTTATTTATTTGAAAGTCAGAGAGAGAAGGAGAGACAGAGAGAGGTCTTCCATCCACTGATTCACTCCCCAAGTGGCTGCAATGGCCAGGGCTGAGTCAGCCTGAGCCAAGAGTCAGGAGCTTCATCCGGGTCTCCTACTTGGGTGGCAGGGGCCCAAGCATTTGGGCCATCCGCCACTGCTTTTCCCAAGCCATTAGCAGGGAGCTGGATTGGAAGTGGTGCAGCCAGGACACGAACTGGTGCCCGTATGAGCTGTGCTCAACCAGTTACACCACAGTGCTGGCCCCAAGGAGCCTTTTAAAAGCCAAGTCCTCCCACCTTTTCAATTACTCCACCTGTAAGGACCCACTCATTGGCCCAGGACCCTGAACCCAGGGCCCAGAGCGCCTCCTACCCCAAAGCCAAGGACTGTTAGCAGATCAGAGCCCAGGCGCGGGGTCCATAAAATACTTGGAGACACAGCCAGGGGCATGCGAGATGGGTTTTATCTTCCTCCCTGAAGAAGAGGCGAATTTTCACCTCCTCACTGAAACAATTACTGCATCTTATTATTTGCAGAATTGAATTCATACACTTGTGAGGGTTCTGTTTCCTGTTGCTAGAAACAAAATAAAAATAGTTCCTCTCCGGCAGGAAGGGCCAGGGGCTGCCCTCTCGGCACAGCGGCCCTGCCGCAGCCTGCCCCAGCCCTCCTTCCTGCCCACGGCTGGCCTAGGGCTGAAGTGCTCAGCTTCGGAAGCCACCGGACCGCCCCTGACCCCAGGCCCTTCCATAAAGGCCGTCAGTGGCTTCTCTGATTTTCACAGGCTTCCCAGGCCCCAGGAATGTGCCAGCCCATCCTCACTGGCAGAAAACAAAACTTCCCTTGCTCTGATCTCACTCCCCCGTTAGAAAGCTTTCCCATTAGCCTTGTGACATTTCCAGACCGCGAAAGCCATGGGAAAAGCTCCCATGACAGCACCAGCCAGGGCCTCCCCACACTGCTGCAGGTCCTGGTTCTCCTGGTGGGGGGCTCCTTGTCCAAGTGTCTCCAGGGGCAGGGGCACGGGGCAGAGGCCAGCAGAGAGCTCCCCAGGAAGTTTATAATTTCCAAATGGCACTTCCATCTCCAATGACGTCAGCTTATCCATATGGGTATAAAATGATCTGTCAATGCCAGGCTGCCATCCCATCCACTCCTGCTAATTATAGCCCTTCCTTCACCACCCGCCCAGGCCCATTTGTCAAACAGAACAGCTGCAGCCCCCAGCTGGGGCTAGGGGCATGGGGCCACGCCCATAGGAGGCAAGAGGGGAAAGGCCCATGGCTGGTGGCTGGGAGCCCACAGGCCAGGCCCAGGGGCCCAGGCCCCAGGACGTGAGCTCTGCAGGCAGCAGAGGAGCCCGTCGCCCAGCGTGGACTGAGCTCTTCAGCCTGGCACCAGCTTCCTCCGTGCTGCTGCTGCTCGGAGGCAAGAGGCACTGGCAGCGCCTATCCCTGCCAAGTTCACCCTCAGCCGGGCTCAGGCAACACCTAAAGGGAAGCTCTTGGGTCTGTTTCAAGGGGACCTGGAAGATGCATCTTCACTCCAGAAGGCACAGGTCAGGTCCTGTATCAGGCTCCATAGGGTTATAGCAGGGGCAAGACTGCGAGAGGGGAGAGGAAGAGAGGCCAGACATGACGGTCCTACCTATGGGTGGAATTCAGGGAGTCTGAACCGGGGATGGAGAAAGTGACAGCTTCACTTCCATCAGTCTCTCACTGAATTGTCCCCTGTGTCTTTTTTTTTCTAAATATTTATTTATTTTACTTGAAAGTCAGAGTTACACAGAGAGAGAGGAGGGGAGGGGAGGGGAGGGGGGAGGGGAGAGGGAAGGGGAGGGGAGGGGAGAGGGGAAGGGAGGGGAGGGGAGGGGAGGGTAGGGGGGAGGGGAGGAGGGAAGGGGAGGAGGGGAGGGGAGGGGAGGGGAGGGGAGGGGGGAGGGGAGGAGGGAAGGGGAGGAGGGGAGGGGAGGGGAGGGGAGGGGAGGGGAGGGGAGGGGAGGGGAGGGGAGGGGAGGGGAGGGGAGAGGAGAGGAGAGGAGAGGAGAGGAGAGGAGAGGAGAGGAGAGGAGAGGAGAGGAGAGGAGAGGAGAGGAGAGGAGAGGAGAGGAGAGGAGAGGAGAGGAGAGAGGTCTTCCATCTGCTGGTTCACTCCCCAATTGGCATAATGGCCGGAGCTGTGCTGATCCGAAGCCAGGAGCTTCTCAGGTCTCCCACACGGGTGCAGGGGCCCAAGGACTTGGGCCATCTTCTACTGCTTTCCCAGGCCACAGCAGAGAGCTGGATCAGAAGTGGAGCAGCCAGATCTTGAACTGGTGCCCATATAGGATGCCGGCACTGCAGGTGGCGGCTTTACCCACTACACCATAGTGCCGGCCCCTGCCCCTTGTGTCTTGAGTGTAGGCCTCAAACCATGGTGGTGTCCCCAGCAGCCAGGATGTTGTCACCAACAGAAATGACATCAGCGCTGGTCTCTTCCGCACACTCAGGATCACTGCAGCATCTGATTCACGACTAGGCCTTGCAGCCTAATGCATTGCTAGGGGAGCACACAGCGTGACCACATCACAATCTTGGTTTTACAAAATTTTAATAATTTGATCGCAATGCAATTGGTTTCTTTTGCAGTCCTGTGTACTTTATGCATTTCAATATTTTGTTCTAGGGAAGGGTGCCCAGACTCCCCCAGAGAGCCAAAGAGGTCCCTGGCACAAAAACAGTGAGGTGCTCCTGGTCTATGTTAAGATGTCATTCCAGCTGTGGACCGGTGTGGGGCTCAAGGAATGCAAGGGGGGGGGGGGGGTTGGCTCAGGACCTAAGATATCTGCATACCATGTAAGAGTACTCAGCTTCAGGCTGGTGCCACAGCTCACCAGGCTAATCCTCCGCCTGCAGCGCCGGTATCCCGGGTTCTAGTCCTGGTCAGGGCACCAGATCCTGTCCCGGTTGCCCCTCTTCCAATCCAGCTCTCTGCTATGGCCCGGGAGTGCAGTGGAGGATGGCCCAAGTCCTTGGACCCTGCACCCACATGGGAGACCAGGAGAAGCACCTGTCTCCTGGCTTCGGATCAGCACAGCGTGCCGTCCGTAGCGGCCATTTAGGGGGTGAACCAATGGAGGGAAGACCTTTCTTTCTCTTTCTCTCTCTCTCTCTCACTAACTCTGCCTGTCAAATAATAATAATAATAAAAAAAAAAGAGTGCTCAGCTTCAAGTCCCAGCTCTGCTTCCAATCCCAGTTTCCCGCTAACGCACACCCTGGGAGGCAGCACATGATGGCTCAAGTACTCGGGTCCTTACCACCCATGTGGGAGACCCAGACCGAGTTCTAGGTTCCTGGCTTTGGCTCGGACCAGCAGCCCTAGTTGTTGCAAGAATTTGGGGAATGAAACAGCAGATGGAAGATTTAAAGGTAATAATAAATAAAATGAAAACCCAAGAGGGAGGGGCAGATATCAGAACATCAGGATGGGGCCGGCGCTGCAGTGCAGTAGGTTAAGTAGCTGTTTGCGACACCAGCATCCCATATCGGAGCGCCCTGCTCAAGTACTTGGGAAGGCAGCAGATGATGACCCAAGTCCTGGGGTCCCTAGTGGGGGATCCCAATGGAGTCCCTGCCTCTTGGCTTCATCGTGGCCCAGCCGTGACTACTGCAGCCATTTGGGGAGTGAACCAGTGGATGGAAGATCTCTGTTTTTTGTCTCTTCCTCTTCCTGTCACTCTACCTTTTGGATAAATAAATAGATGATAGATAAAATATTTATCACCCTCCCCCCCCCAAAAAAAAAGAAAGAAAGCACTAGGACGGGCCTCCTGGGGGAGCAGTGCTTCCGGGAAGGTCTTAGGAACTGCTTCATTCTGGAACCGTCTCATGGGGCCCTAAGATGACAGGCTCTGTGCTGAGCCTAAACAAAACACTTTCCAAAAAGGTTCTTGCTTGAAAGGAGGTGAGAGATGGCTGCCTGCCACCCACCGTCCCTCTGTCCCAAGGTCAATCCTGCTGACCCTGGACCAAGCACCCCCCTCAGACAGCCACGTGCTCAGCACACTTCTGCCCCAGCCTCGCTCCCGCACACATCACCGTGCTGGGAGGAGGCCCAGAGGCAGGGATAGAGACAGGAGCTGGCACTCTGGACCTGCACGTGTTAGCTCCGTGCCCTCGCCCATGTCATGCCTCCCCTCTGGACCTCAATAGTACCGCCCACTGCCACGGACACAGCAGTGATGCTGGGCCAGCATCCTGCCAAGTGCTACCCCTGAGCCACCCTCCTTCCTCTGCACACCCAGGGACCCGCCATGCTCATCTCCAGACCAGGAACACAGAGGCTGAGCCACAGAGCGCCCCGAGAGGCCGAGTCATCACAGGCACACCTGTCAGTCCAGCCTGCCCCCGAGGGTCTGAGGCTGCCAGGCCGGGAATGGAACCGCCTAGGGAAGCAGGAGAGGTTGCTCTGTCCTGAAGGGGGCTGGCCAGCGCTCGTGGAGCCTTCTCTACCCAGGGGCAGGCCCAGGACATTTCATTACAGATGCTCTCTGCCTTCGGCAAGGAGACACCATCACCATCCAATGCTGTCCAGCACGGTGGCCACCAGCCATATGTGCTCACATTTGAGTGAATTAAATAAATAAATAAAGTGAATGGTTGAATCCAACCTGAGCCACGCTCCAAGAGCTCACAGGCCACACGTGGGGAGTGGCTACCGTACTGGGCATCACCATCGTCATGGGACATCCTGCCGGCCAGGCTGCATTCTGCAAAGGGACACCAGTCCCCGGCCCACCGCGTCCTGACTCCAGCCACCGGCGTGTGAGGAACCAGGCTCCTCCCACCCCCACCCCCCAGCCAGCTGTTGGAAGAGCAGCAGAGGCTGCCTCCGCTGCCAGCAGGGGCCCAGTCCCTGCTCTTGGTCAACGGAACTTTGCTGTCAGCTCTGCCTTGACCTCCACCCTTCTAAAAAAAATGACATAAACTGCAGAGAGCTTGGTTAACTGTAGTCTTGGGCCCAGTCCTCCTGTTCCCACAGATCTGCCGTGACCACTGTCACACCCTAGGGTTTCACACATGCCTATGCCTGCCCAATTCTCTCTCTCTCTCTGCTCCATTGGTCATTCTACTTGCCCCTAAACAAGCCTCCCTTCTGTGATGACCACAGCTTTGCAACACATTGTGGCAACTGGTAAGCCAAGTCCCTCTTCCTGTCTTCAGAAGAGTCCTGGGTATCTTGGGAAGTGGCTTCTTCCACATACTTAAAATACTTATGTATTTACTTGAAAGGCAAAGAGACGAGAGAGAGAGAGAGAGAGAGAGAGAGAGAGAGAGAGAGAGAGAGAGATCTTCCATGTGCTGGTTCACTCCCCAAATGCAGACATAGCTGGGACTTGGTCAGGCCAAACCTAGGAGCCTGTAACTCCACCCCAGGCTCCCATGTGGGCAGCAGGGACCCAAGTACTCGGGACAGCTCTTGCTGCCTCCAAGGGTTCACATTAACAGGAAACTGGGATCAGAAATGGAGTAGAGACTCAAACCCACACACTCCAATATGGAAAGTGGGCATCCCAAGCAGCATCTTTTTTTAAAAGACTTTATTTATTTATGTGAGAAGCAGAGTTACAGAGAGGGGGAAGAGACAGAGAGAAAGGTCTTCCATCCACTGGCTCATTCCCCAAATGGCTGCCAACAGCCAGAGCCAGGAGCCAGGAGGAGCTTCGTCCTGGTCTCCCATGTGGGTGCAGGGTCCAAGCACTTGGGCCATCTTCCACTGCTTTCCCAGGCCACAGCAGAGAGCTGGATCAGAGGAACAGCAGCCGGGACTTGAACCAGCGCCCATGTGGGATTCTGGCACCGCAGGCAGAGGCCTAGCCCACTCTGCCACGGCACGGGTCCCCAAAGCAGAATCTTAACTGCTGTACCAAACTCCTACTCCTTCTGTATACATTCTAGAATCACCTTAAAGTTCCATGAAAAGCCCCTCTGGGGTTTGACTAGAAGCACACTGAAGCTACAGACGCCCTGGGGGAGTCCATCAGAGCTTCCCCCCCGTGGGCACGGCTCATCTCTGCCTTATTATTTCTTTTTTAAAAGATTTATTTATGGCCGGCGCTGTGGCTCAACAGGCTAATCCTCCGCCTTGCGGCGCCGGCACACCGGGTTCTAGTCCCGGTCGGGGTGCCGGATTCTGTCCCGGTTGCCCCTCTTCCAGGCCAGCCCTCTGCAGTGGCCCAGGAGTGCAGTGGAGGATGGCCCAGGTGCTTGGGCCCTGCACCCCATGGGGAGACCAGGAAAAGCACCTGGCACCTGGCTCCTGCCATCAGACGAACGCGGTGCACCGGCCGCAGCGCGCCAGCCGCGGCGGCCATTGGAGGGTGAACCAACGGCAAAAGGAAGACCTTTCTCTCTGTCTCTCTCTCTCACTGTCCACTCTGCCTGTCAAAACTTAAAAAAAAAAAGATTTATTTATTTATTCACTTGAAAGGCAGAGTGACACAGGGAAATTTTCCATGGGCTACTTCACTCCACAAGTGGCTGCACCAGTTGGAGCTGGGCCAAACCAAAGCCAGGAGCCTGGGACCCCATCTGGGTCTCTCGTGTGTGTGGCAGGGGGCCAAGCACTTGGACCATCCTCTGCTGCTTTCCAAGGCGCATTAGCAGGGAGCTGGATCAGAAGTAGAGCTCCGGTGTGGGATGCCGGCATCACAGGTGGCAGCTTGGCCCGCTGCGCCATAGCACCAGCCCCATGTGGATTTCTCCAGCGACAATTCTCTGCATCTCCCTCAAGCTCTCCTGTGGCTCTGGAACAGCTGGGAAAGACTGGCAGGGGTGTCTCCCCAGCCTCTCGCTGGGCCCATGGAGGGAGACACGGCCTTGGGAGAACACACCTCCGTGGGAAGCAGAGTGGGCACCGCTGGCTGCTTTGCTGCCCTCCTGTTGGCAGACACTGACTTAGAAGATGCCCATGTGCTCGCTCGCTCTCTGCCTCTGCCTCTCTATATTTCTGCCTTTCAAACAAATAAATAAATCTTTTTTAAAAAATAAAAAATAACTGTGGCATAGCAGTAAAGCTGCCACCTGCAGTCCCCAGCATCCCATATGGGCACCAGTTTGAATCCCAGCTGCTCCACTTGTGATCCAGCTCTCTGCTGTGGCCTGAGAAAGCAGTAGAAGATGGCCCAGGTCCTTGGGCCCCTGCACCCACATGGGAGACCTGGAAGAAGCTCCTGGCTCCTGGCTTCGGATCAGCACGGCTCCGGCCATTGCAGTCATCTGGGGAGTGAAACAACAGATGGAGGATCTCTCTCTCTCTCTCTCTCTGCCTCTCTCTCTGCCTCTGCCTCTACCTCCCTGTATTTCTGCCTTTCAAACAAATAAATAAATCTTTTTAAAAAATAAAATAAAATAAAGAAGATACCCATATGCACACTGCACCTTGCAGGCTGTCAGGGAGTGAGACAGAGAGGCAGCCGGCCCCAGTTATTCAATCGGGGCAGAGAGAGGCATTACTTTTGATTTGATTTGATTTGATTTGAAAGACAGAGTTACAGAGAGAGGGAGATAAAGATAGAAAGGTCTTCCATTTGTTAGTTCACTCTCCAGATGGTCGCAATGGCTGGAGCTGTGCCCATCCGAAGCCAGGAGCCAGGAGCTTCTTCCAGGTCCCCCAAGTGAGTGCAGGGCTCAAGGACTTGGGCCATCTTCCACTGCTTTCCCAGGCCATAGCAGAGAGCTGGATTGGAAGAGGAGCAGCCAGGACTAGAACCGGTGCCCATATGGTATGTCGGCGCTTCAGGCCAGGGCGTTAACCCACTGCGCCACAGCGCCGGCCAGAGAGGCATTTCTGATCAGGAGCCACTGCTGACACGGGAAGCACCGGGTAAGAGCTGATCACACCCAGGGCTCTTCTCGCCCGGCAGCGGGCAGATGGGGGGTGGTCAACAAGGAACTGACCGGGACGTCCTGAGACAAGAGGCAGAGCAGGGACTTCCTCCTGGAGGCAGGAAGGGGTGGCGGTGGGCTGAGTAGCAGGATGCGCAGTCTGGTTTCCCGCACCGGGGCCCAGAGCCCCAGCAGCAGGAATGACTGTGGGCCGTGAGCTCACTGCAGCTGCTTCCAAGCCCAAAGAAGGAGCTCTGCGTGCTTTCCAGGGCTTAGGAGGAGGGTGACTCACACCGAATTTGGAAACCATGGAAACAGCCAAGGGAAGAAGGAGAGTCAAGAGCACACTGGCTCCCACCAAGCACCCCTCTCCCCAGCTTTCCTCCCCCTGCCTCTCCAGGACGCCCCACGTGTCTCTCTCTACTTTCAGTGTGTGACCCCTGGGGTCCAGAACCCGCCTCCCGCCGCTGGAGTCTGCGGGTTACCTCCCAAGAGCTCGGCCCTGGGGGGCTCAGGCCAGCCCCCAGCCCAGGCTGACGCATGAGCCAGAGGCCGACCAGAACAGAAGCCAGGGCTCCCCAGGTGCCCCTACAAGCCTGGTTCTGGCCAGCTCGAGTCGCTGCACACAGGCCCCAGCTCACAACTGGAGCTCCTGCCCGGAACACCCCAGGCTGCTGAGACCACGCCCGTCACAGCTGCTGGCTGCCCCTAGGAGCTCAGAGGGCCCGGGCTGCCCTCACTCAGACCCCTGAGAAGAAGACAAAGACTCAAGGTGACAAGCGGGCTTTGCCCTGTACTGTGGCCTCTGGTTTAGGCCCTGCAGCTCTGCAGAGCCCAGGGAGTGGTCTGGACAGGGCCTGTCCTTTAGCTGACCTAAGGCCTGTCTCTACCAGAGACCTGCCAGGAGCCAGCACTGCGAGCTCACCTGCCTGACCCCTCTGGGCTGCTCCCACAAAACAGCAGAGAGCCACCCGCAAGGGCACAGGGGGTAGTGTGTGTGTGTGTGTGTGTGTGTGTGTGTGTGTGCAGGGGAGAGATGCAGGCAGTCCAGCCAGCAGGTGGAGGGGTCAAGAGGTCTCGAAGCCAGCCTGGCCGACTTGGGTGTAGGTAAACTGAGGGCTGCCTCCATACCACTTCAAAACGCAATGCTAGGGCTCACTGACTGCTCCTGTGAGTGTCCAGTGTGGCTAGGCTTTGAACTTGATTTGCCTCCTAAAGTCCCAAGTTAAGGGTTGCACAACAGGCTGGACGTGCATCCTAATCATGGTGCTCAGGAGGGGGGCCTCACGGGGGGTCCGGAGACCCTCATTCCCGAGAGAGAGGCTTGGTTGTAGCATCCTGGGCGGGCCCTCTGCTTCCTGGCTCTCCCTGAGACCCCTCGTCACAGGAGACGCCTGAGAGAGGACAGAGGTGCCCTCGCTGTCCCCCTTGGATCAAGGCACAAGCTTCCAGCACCGCCTCCTAGAGCAGCCTCAGAAGAGAGGCCAACTGTTCTCAGGAAATCATGAAGCCACGTGACTCTCTCCAAGGCTCCACTAACAGCACCCCTCCCCCAGGAAGCCTACCTGGCTCTCCCCAGCCTCAGGAATCTCCCTCCACTTCTGAACACCTGTGAAACCAGCAGTACTGGCATTTACAGATTACTGACTATGCCCTTGGACAGACAACTGCAGGAATTTGCAGCCACACACACACCAGCCTTGACCTCGGCACCCTCGCCGCCCACACACAGCATGCTGCACACGGATGCCCGCAGGCAGTCTGGTGGCTTAGCACCCGCCACACTCTCCCCACAGAAGCTGGGTGGGACGGGGCTGGGGCCCAAGCCCCATCAGAACGGCCCAGCGGTGCACAGTGTTCCTGAACCGAGTAGCTGGGCAGAAGACGCTCCACCCGGCAGGTGCCCACACGCCTCCCTCCCTCCTCAGTCACGGCGCAGGATGCTGTGGTGCTATTTCCAGTGATCCTGGGTTATCTCCAAGGGCGGGTGAGTCCCTGTGCTGAATCACCGAGTCAACACACACTCAGCACCTAGTGAGGACAAGTACACAAATGAACAGGTTAAGACTCAGTTCCTGCCCTCAGAGAGCTTGGCATGGTGAGAGACACACAGGCACACCAAGAAATGCAGCAGAGTCGGGAACATTCTGGGAGTAGAGGTAATCCAGTGTGCAGGGGCACTGGAGGTGCTAAATCAGGTGGGCAGATCAGGGAATCCTTCCTAGAGGAGGTGACATTTGAACCGAGCCCACTTAACAGACACTCGGGAATTCCTGAGGTGCACAGAAGGATGGGGGTTCCCGAAACCCCTGAAGGGACTACATAGATAGCAGGTCACTGTGGCTGGGACCACAGCCAGGGAGGCTCACAGAAGCCACACTGACCACGAAGGCCAGGTCTCAGCTGAAGCCCAGAAGTCTGTTCGTTCATTCATTCGACATCTGTTCACCGGGTGGCTATCCCGCACCGCTGTGGTTTTAAGTTGCTGGTCTTGGTGCTTGTTCTCAGAGCTCCTGTCCACTCTCCAGTATCCCTGAGGCCCCTGGAGCTTTGGCCCCACTGATTACTCACAAATCAAATCAGAGACATATTGTAAGCACATACTCACTCACTGAGAAACAACGGCACACGTGTTAACTAGCGAGAGACAGCACTTGTACTGCGGAAGTGTAACGTAGAAGAAAGTCCTTGGGTGCAGAGCGGCACCAGCTCGGCCCAGGCCCTGCCCCGCCTCCCTGGGCAGCCACGGCACAGCCACAGGCCCCAGCAGACCGGCCTCTCGGACAGAACACAGCGGCAAGGGCAAACACACTCCCAATTTCCTCGAAAGGGATTCTGGCCTCACGGACCCCCGAAAGGAGACCCTGGCACAGGTCCCTGGGCCCACTCTGAGGGCCGCTGTTTTGGGAATCGGGGCGCAGCTAGAGCCACAAACCAGGCCCGATGTCCCAGCTTTGCAGGCGCTTGTGTTCCAGCTGAAGAAAGAGATAAGAAAATACCTAGTGTGTGACGGGTGCAAGGGCTGAGGACAAAGCAAAACCGGAAAGGGGCTGTGGGCGTGGCCAGGGAAGGAGGCCTTTGGGACCTGCAGCAGGGAGGCAGGGACAGGAGCCAAGGCCATGGGAAGTGTCCCAGTGTCCAAGGGAGGGCGACAGGAGGGGCTGCAGGGGGAGACAGAAGCGAGGGGGAGGGGCCGATCAGGTTGGGGCAGCCCGAAAGGCTGCCGAGGACTCTGGCTCTTGCTCTGAGTGGGTGGAAGGCCCTGGAAGCTTGCAGGGAAGTGAGCTGCTCCGACTGTGTGTTTTAAATGAGGACTCGGCCTGCTGAGCTGGGCACAGGTTTGGGGCTAGAGGTGTGGGGGAGGCCAACCAGGAGGCCGCTGCAGGGGCCCGGAGGGTGGTGGCGGCGCAGTGGGCATGCAAAGGTGGTGAGAAGCAGGCAGGCTCGATGCAAGCTGAGGCTGGAATGAGGAAATCGCTGAACAAATCCGAGAGAGGGCGTCACCCGCTCGGGTCAGCTTTCAAAAATTCTTTCGTCATGGCATGACCAGTGTGGCTCAGTGGGTTACATCACCACTTGGGACACTTGCGGCCCACATCATAGTGCGTGGCTCAAGTCCCCGCTGCTCCACTTCTGATCCAACTCCCTGCTAATGCTCCTGAGAAAGCAGCAGCAGATGGCCCAAGTGCCTGGGCCTCTGCCACCCACATGGGAGACCTGGATGGAGTTCCAAGCTCCTGGCTTCAGCCTAGCCCAGCCCCAGCCTTTGTGGCCATTTGGGGGGTGAACTAGAGGATGGAAGATTTCTTTCTTTCTTTCTCTGTAACAGTCTTCAAAAAAAAAAAAAAAATCAATTGCAAGGCATGAACTGGATTGTGGTGCTGGACCCTGTTCTTTTCAAATGTACTATGGGGACCGGCGTTGTGGTGCAGAGGGTTAAAGCTCTGGCTTGAAGCACTGGCATCCCATATGGGCCACTTCTAGTCCTGGCTGCTCTACTTCCAATCCAGCTCTCTGCCATGGTCTGGGAAAGCAGTAGAAGATGGCCCAAGTCCTTGGGCCCCTGCACCTACGTGGGAGACTTTGAAGAAGCTCCTGGCTCCTGGCTTTGGATCAATGCAGCTCCAGTCATTGGGGCCAGCTGGAGAGTGAACCAGTAGATGGAAGACCTCTCTTTCTGTCTCTACCTCTCTATAACTCTTTCAAGTAAATAAAATAAATTTTAAAAATGAAATGTACTATGAAGGAAATTCTATGGACAATTGAAGAAATTTTAGTATGGACTAGGTGAAAACGGCACGTGATTATATGCACAAATGTCCTTTTTCTTTCTAGGAAACACTTTATTTAAATTGTCATGATGTCCACAACTTACTCCACAATGGCTGATGTTGCAATTATCTGTCCTAGCCAGGGGCCCAGGGCGCTCACAGCATCATTCTTTCACCTCGTCTATACATCTGAAATTCATTTAACAATAAAAGGTCCACAATGCAAGCAGGCTGTGAATCCCATGCCTTCCAGAGGATGTCTGGAGCAGGCCTGAGGTCGCAGACCAGACCAGCTGCCTGCAGGGAACTCTTAGGGGGCCACACACTGACCTGGGCAGCCTCCCCTGGCCTGGAAGCAATGCCCAAGCCAGATGTCTCGAGAGCTCCTCCCTGGAGCTAAATACAGGCTCTCCCAGAACCTGCCTACTATGCACCCCAGTGAGCATGACGGAAGGGTTTGGAACAGGCGTCCCCTGTGCAGGGGGTGGAGACTGGGAGAGGGCACTACTGTCGCCTGAAATCCCCCTCTCCTGTGCTTGAAGAACGTGGGACAAGAGATGAGGCCCACCACAACACCTGGCAAGGAGCCCAGTCAGAAAGTGTGGCTGCGCCGCCAGGGTGGCCTGGAGGCCTGGGCTGCGGTGAGCTGTGAGCAGCAACTGCCAGCGAGAGGCACTCCTGCCCCGGGGAGCTGTGCGTCCCTGGACAGACCGGCGCCCTCCATGCACCACCTCCTCTCCTCTGTGAGACGGGGCTGCTGTGGTCCCTCAGAGGAGCCCTGGCATGGAAAAGCCGCTCTGAGAAGTGGGAGAGGCTGGCACACATGCTGCAAACCCCTCTCCTTTCTTAATAAAATTTTTTTAAAATTTATTTGAGAGGCAGAGAGACAGAGAACTCCCACTGGTTCAGTCCCCAAATGCCCACAGATGCTGAAAGTGGGCCAGGCTGATGCCAGGAGCCCAGAACTCAATCCAGGTCTCCCACGTGAGTGGCAGGGAGCCAACGACTTGACCAACGCTGCCTCCCTCCCATTAGCAGGAAGCTGGAGTCAGGAGCTGGAGCCAGAATCAAACCCGAGCACATCTACATGGGGTGTGTGCTTCTGAACGACCTGGATAAACGCCGGTTCCCCGGTTCCTTCTCCACAAGTCAGCAGCACACAGCCTGTGACACAGCCATGAGGGACCACAACGCCCTAGTTCCAGAAAGCAGCGAGAAGGAGCAACTGGGAACTTCCCGAGCTCCTCTCTCCCCTGGAGCCCCACCTCTTTCTCTGGCCACGCCTCCCTCAGGCCACACCTCCCCTCAGGCCACACCTTCCCTCGGGCCAGGTTGGCCAGTTACTGGTATTATTAATGACCTGGTCTCTTCCTTTAAACTCTTACTTACTAAAAATAAACATGACCTGGATCCAAACTAACTGAACTCGCAGGCGTGAGGCGCTGGTTCTTTGTACTACACATGACACTCAAAACAGACATATTAAACTTTTAAATGTCCCCCCAGGAGCAGACAGATGGCCGCAAGCAAAGCTCATCCCACTACTTGGCAGATGGAGCCCAAGGCCGGGGGAGAGGGTGCCACCCCCGGGTCACACGCCAGCCCACAGTTAGCAGCATGAGCAGCTGTGACCGGGTCTCCCGGCTCCCAGGCTGGGGCTCTCCCCATGCTGGCTGTCCTCTGTCAGCGGGGACAAGGGTTCCCACGCCCCCGTACATCCTTTCCAAAACAAGAAAGGGGAGGAAAAAAACCTTCAGAAAGACAGGGGGTACCAGCTCCATTTCTCCCGGGAACCCAACCTGTTCCGTCAAGGCTGCTTGCCCCCTCCTCTCCCACACAGGGTGGCCGGCAGCCCACTCCCTGGGGAGCCCTGGCCCCCAACCCTGGTGGCTGCCCCCACTCCAATGCCCTTGCTCAGCCAGTAGCCTCAAGGAGAATGGCAGAGCTCCCAGATGCCAAGGGTGTTTGATGAGTGACGAAATGACCCTAGCAGTGGACAAAGAGCCCCCCCCCAGAGTTCCACCCCCGAGGAGGCAGCAGCCCCCTGCAGAAGGAGAGTGAGCACCTGCATCTCCAGCACGCGCCAGCGAGGGACCAGCAAGGGACCCAGCGTCTCTAAGCCCCTCTCCCTGGTGCCATCGGTAACAGAGCCCGGGCAGAGGACCGCTGTGGGATCCCCCACGAGGCCATCGGGAAGGCACTGGGCCCGAGCACCACCAACACAGGATGCCGTGAGAGAGCAGCCAGGCCACGGAGGGCGGTATGGGGGAGGAGGGCCGGTCTGGCTGCAGGGTCATAACTCCTATTTATTGATTTGAGAGGCGGAGAAACAGATAGAGGGAGCTCTCCCATATCTGACTCATTCTCCCAAATGCCCTCCAAGAGCCAGGCCTCTCCATCCAGGCTTCCCCCGTGGGAAGCAGGGACCCAGTGTACTTGAGCCATCACTGCTGCCTCCCAGAGTAAGCATTAGCAGGAAGTGGGGTCAAGAGCTGGCGCCAGGAGTCAACCTCGGGGTACTCTGATGTGGGTCACACACCAGGCAAAGCACCTGCCCTGAGAATCAAGCTTAATTCCATGTGAGGCCAGCACCAGAGGAGACCACACAAGGAGGGGGAAGACAGAAATAGATGAGAAAGGGCCCTGGCCCACCTTGGGGTCTTTGGGCCCCTGAACAACTCCGGCTCTTAGGGTATTTCTTCTAGGAACGTGAGTCCATGCCCCTCAGGGACAGAAGGGGTCAAGTAGCCGCTGCTGCATTATGGGAGCTCTGAGCCCGACTCTGACTAAACCCCCAGCCAGAGCCCCCTGGGAGGCACTGGCCAGGTCCATCTGCTATGACCACAGGCCTCTGCAGCGGCACCCTGCTAGGACTCAGCGGGTGCCAGCAGAGCAGGGACAGGGACAGGGATGCCACGGCTGTCCTGCAGCCCCGCACAGGGTCAGGCAAGCCTGCCCTCTACACCCCTGGCCAGAGGCTGAGTCAGAAGCGAGCCAGGGTTCCAGCCTTGCCAAGAATGTTCTTTCCATGAGAAGTCCCCATCAGGCTCTGTCCCCGGGAGCTGCAGCAATGGCAATCGCAGTGTGGACACTTAATAGAGAGGCCGCCGCTGGGTGGAAGCCCGGAGTTGTATCCACCGTCCATTGCAGGTTGCCCACTGGTGAGTTTTAGGACCAGGCGTGCTTGCCGTGTGGCCTGGCTCAGTTCCTCCTCTCAGACACCCTCCACAGCCCCTCTGGGCAAGCAGCTAAATTTATGTAATTTTTATTTATTTTCCATGTGAAAGATGGAAAGACAGACATATAAAGATCTTCTAACCATGGGTTTACTCCTTAGATACCTGCAATGCCAGGGCTGGGAGAGGGCAAAGCTGGGTCCCAGGAGCTCCATCCAGGTCTCCTGCATGGGTGGCAGGGGCCCAAGCACTTGGACCATCACCTGCTGCCTCCCCGGGTGCGTTAGCTGGAACTGGAAGTGGGGCCAGGCACTCCCACGCGGGGTGCAGGTGTCTTACCCAGGAGTTTCAGCTGAACTGTGCCACCGAGGCCCCTCCTCAAAGCTCAGGCACTTGCTCCTGTTTTGCCCTTGTTCCTTCCCATGCTCCTTGCAAGGGGCGGTCCCTGGGAGAGGTGTGCGGGCCCTGGGGGCCTTATTCCCCAGAGGCGTGGCTGTTCCCTGCTCAGGGCTCCCTGTGCCCCGCCTTCAGTGCAGTCCACAGAAGAACAGGGTGTTCGGGCCCGTTCTGTCGCCCCACCCCACCACACCCCAGCAAGGCAAGCTGGCAAAGCAGAAGAGGTTTGCATTTAGTCCTAGGGCTGTCTAGCAAACAATCGCCAACAGGGTGGCTGAAGACAACAGTGTACATTTATCCTGGAGGCCAGAGTGAGAAGTGAGGGGGTGAGCAGGGCCACAGGCCCTTGGAGGCTCTGGGGAGAACCCTGCCCTGTCCCATCCAGCCTCCGCGGGCACCCGACCGCCTCTGCCTTCCCCTCCTTGCGTCTGTGTCCGAGCACAGACAGCAGGGAGCCTGTCCCAGTGTAACTGGTAGGTGGGGCCTGGCCTCTCGGCACCCAGCCCTGCACCCTCAGCTGCCCCTACAATCTCCCACACTGCACCCAGCCAGGCCGGGGACAGGAAATGGGATGGGGCGGCCACGTGACAGAAGAGACATCCTGGGAGGGACTTCCAGCCACCTGGGAGTTGGAGGCTCCCTGCTCTCCCGGGCAGGAAGAAGGGAGGGCTCTAAACAGGAAAAACAAGCATAGACGGGGTCAAGGCTGCTCTCCTCCCACACCAGGCGAGCGAGCGCATCAGCCTCTCTGCGGGAGATAGGCCCTTTCAGGAGAGACAGAAACTCAAAAAGCAGCACTCTCTCCTCGGTGAGATCCTCTCGGCTCAGCATGGGCGTGAAGGGCACATCTCAAACAAGGCACTTCCTTCTCTGGGCCTCAGTCTTCCCTTCCATAAACTGGCCAAGAGCTCCCTTCCTGCCCGGCTCACTGGGCTGCTCTGAGGGTCCAGGGGGGTGCAGCCAGGAGGCAAGGCCAGCGTGCACAGCGGCGTCTGGCGCTCACCCGAGGCCCTCTACTGTGCACTCCTCTCCCTCATGCACAGACTCACTCTGCAGCCGGAAGCTACCAGAGCAGGGCCCTCCCACTGCCGGGCTCCTCTCCGCTGCTCTCTGCTGGGCCTCCAGGCCCCTCCAGCCCTCTGCGGCCTCCCCAGACCTCCCAGGCAGCCCGGCTCACCCTGACCTCTGCTGCCTCATCTCGACTTGCCCTCTCTCACGTGCAGACCTCTGTGTGGGGAAGGCGACACCTTAGACCAGAGAGTAGAGCTTGGGGCTAACAAAGGTATCGCCTTGACCACAATCCTCCTGATGTCCCAGGCTCCATCACACCCTGCCCCAGGCGCCCAAAATGTGTCTCCCCAGCTTGCTTCTCCTGTGCTAGGACCAGCTCTCAGAGCCTTGCAGGGCACCACTCAGAGTGCCCGATCAGAGCCCGCAGGCCTACCGCGCAACTCACAGCTTCCCCTGGCACACCACCGCAGCCCGGGGACGAAGGCGCAGGAAGGGCCCAGTTCCTGCAGAAGGCCACGTGCTCCTCTGTGGCCAAGGGCACAGCCACCACCACGGGCTCCGGCTGGCAGAGCACCCCCCACAGAAGCAGCCCCTCCAGCAGGAGCGTCTGCAGAGGCTCGGCACATCCCTGTCCCCAGCTGCCCAAGCCACGCAGGCTCCTGGGAAAGGCTCCTCCTCCTGTGGACCCCGGGAGCTCGCCTGGGGCGCTGGCATCTCTCGTCTTCCAGGAGCCTCCCTGCAGCCCTCAGGGGACTAAGAAGTCCAGGGGTACCCAGGAGAGCTGGCTCTTGATCCAGGTGGCCCCGCCTCCAGGTCCTGGACTCCCCTCTGGGTTACCTGGACACGAAACTCCTCATCCAACAAGGCCCCAGCCTACCTCTCCATCCACCCACAACTCAGCCCCCTGCGGGCTTCCTTCTCACTCCCTGCCACTCCCACCCCCCCCCCCCCCTTACTCGCCAATTTCCTCCTTAGCCAGTGATG
The DNA here is from genome assembly GCA_949820135.1 of Sylvilagus floridanus. Lineage (NCBI taxonomy): Eukaryota > Metazoa > Chordata > Mammalia > Lagomorpha > Leporidae > Sylvilagus > Sylvilagus floridanus. The sequence continues at coordinate 23,417,567 of OX463235.1, forward strand.
CTTATTTACTGGTTGGCCTGCACTAAGCCTGTCTTGTTGTCTCCCGCACCTGTCACAGGGAAGACTCCTTGTGTGATGAACACACCAGCTGTCCGCACCCCAGGGAGCAGGCCTGCTCAGGATTGGGCACTCCTCCCTGCCCACAAGATGGCCAGTTAGGCCCAGCATTGCGGTGCAGCAAGTTAAGTCACCACTGGCAATGCCTGTACCCCATATGAATACAGGTTCAAGTCTTGGCTGCTTCACTTCCATTCCAGCTCCCAGCTAACATGCCTGGGAAAGCAGTGGAGGATGACCCGAGTACTTGGGCCCCTGCACCCACACTGGGGACCCAGGTGAAGCTCCTGGCTTCAGCCTAGTCCAGCCCTGGCTGTTGTGGCCATTTGGGAAGTGAACCAGTGGCTGGAAGATCTCTCTCTCTCTCTCTCTCTCTCTCTCTCTCTGCCTTTCAAATAAATAAAATAGATTAAAAAAAAAAAAGTCCATTCAAACCCATTTGTGTACAGAAGTTCTCTCTGGAAAGACTTTGTTTTTTTCCAACCTCCTTTGTCCCAGTTTACCCAGGAGATCTCGTGCCCTGTGAGTGCAGCGGGCTGGTACAGAAATGTCATTATCAGCCTCTTATCTGCTTTGCTCCAAGCCCCACCCCAGGGTGGCAAGGTGAGTCACCCAAGAAGAGAGGTGGGGACAGCGGGCAGCAGGGCAGGTGGCTTTTCCTGCTGCTCCAGGAACCAAACAACCCAAGGTGGCAAGGTCCAGGCTCGCAGGTTACAGCAACCCCTCCCAGCCAGAACTCCGCACCAGGGGCCATGGAGGCTTCTCCAGGCCTGAGTCTGCCTCCAGGAGCCAGACGGGGGAGCTGAGGCTTTCCCACAGAGCTCTGCGGCTACAGTCCTGAATCAGGGGTCCAGGGCCAGGTGGGGGGAGGGGAGGGCCTCCCGGGGCCCAGGACAGGCTGTGACATCACGTCTGACTGCCCATTAGGCACGGCTGGCCACTTCGCCCAAAGGAAGCTGCCCCACTTTCAGCTTGAGTTTCGCTGTTTTCTCTTTGAAAATGGGCCTGGCCGATGAATCAAGCACAGTTGGAAAAATAATAAGGAAACAAAATGCCGAGATCCACGTTCAAGGAGCAGTGCAGGTTGGGGGATGTGCAGTGTGTAGAAGAGCCGCCCTCTCCCCAGGAGAGAAGGGTCCTGAATTGCTTGGATTTTTGTGTAACCAGGTGCACATATTATTTTCACTAAAACAGTGAGGCTCTTTTCAAAAGTAAAAATCTCCTGCTGAAAACTAAATCCACTTTCTTTTCTGTTTGGTTTCAGTCTTGCTTCACTGGGGAGGTGAGGGGGCAGGGTAGAGGCCTGGGTCCTTTTCCCTCCCTCTGATACCAGGGGGGAGTATCTGTGGGGGCTGGAAAGGTCAGGGGACTCACTGAAGAAACCACAGAGAGGCAGCAGAGTTGGGTCTTGGGCTGTCTCTCCAGGCCTCTGATTCTCCTGGGTAAAATTTAAAGGATGCACAAGAGGAGTCTTGAAGCACCCGTCTCATTCTGTCTACGGGTTTGCACACTGAGGGCAGGAGGAGGGTGGAAAAGGATGGCTGACCTGCAAGGAGTTGATGGAGTGCCTGCCATGTGCCAAGGGTCATGAACCAAGCCATCTCACCTCCTCAGCAGTTCCTACAGACAAGGAAACTGAGGCACGTGGAAGTCTGGGCCCACATCAATTAACTCAGAAGCACCAGAGCTGGGATTTGAACCCAAACTGTCTGGCACAGAATCTACTCTAAAAAGAATCCCAGGCCAAGCTCTGCTAAGCAGGTGCATTCCACCCCTGGCACTCACTTCCTCCACCACCTACCCACTCCCACTCCCTCCTTCCCAGCCCCTCCACCCCCACCAAGTTCTGTTCCTCTTGGTTAGTCAACAACCCCAGCCCCAGTATCCCTACCCTATTGATAAGGCAACAGGCCCAGTGCTTTCTACAGAGCCAGGGGCTCCCTGAGGAGCTCAGCCCATGGTGTACCTCCAAGGCCTCAGCAAACCTGATCGCTGCTCAGCCTCTGCCCTGGGGCTGGAGCCCTGCCCTGTATGCACAGGCGGGACTCATCACCATGTGTGCCTACTGGAAGCCCAGCCCCAGGCCTGGCACTAGAAGGAGACAATGGACCCCACCCCTGACCTCCAGGAGCCTGCGGGCCAGCAAGGAAAGCAGAGCGTAACCAGATCTCTAGGATACCCTGGGCACTGCTAAAATTAGCAGCGTGTCCGCAGCAGTCTGAGGGCAGCTGTGTCAGTGTGGGAGGAAGAGGTTGGGAGTCCCCTCTGGGTGGGCTTCTTTCTCAGGGAGACATCTGAGGGACGCAGGGGACACTGGGCTGAGACTGAGGAGACCAAGTGATCCAGAAATATGCCCTGGGGACCCTGGGTCCCGTCTCTAAAAACAAGAGGCCCCTGGTGGGGCCTGGACGTCACTGTAAGCGGCCAGGGTCTCATTCACACACCCACAGATGAAGAAGTTCTTGTTCAATTCCCTCTGACCGCTCCGGCCACACCGGGAGCCAGTCTTGGCTCCCACCTGCCTTGCCCACCTTCCCTCTGAGCTGAGACGGGTGTCAGGGCCACAGCCTTCAGCACATACAACATTTTCACGAGGATTTCAAGACCGTGTCTTGTTTTCCCTGCACTATATTTACTTTAACTGCTACCTGCTAGCTGTGACGAGAGGTGGCAATCTCCCACTGGTGGTAGTGATAGAATGCCTCCTTTAAAAACTAAATTTAAAAAGCCACTTTAGGGCCGGTGCTGTGGCGCAGCAGGTTAATGCCCTGGCCTGAAGCGCCGGCATCCCATATGGGTTCCGGTTCGAGACCCAGCTGCTCCACTTCCAATCCAGTTCTCTGCTATGGCCTGGGAAAGCAGTAGAAGATGGCCCCAGTCCTTGGGTCCCTGCACAGTCCTTGGGTCCCTGAACCCACATGGGAGACCTGGAAGAAGCTCCTGGCTCCTGGGTTCGGATCGGCGCAGCTCCAGCCATTGTGGCCAATTGGGGAGTGAACCAGTGGATGGAAGACCTCTCTCTCTCTGCCTCTCCTCTCTCTGTGTAACTCTGACTTTAAAATAAATAACTAAATCTTTAAAAAAAAAAAAAAGTCACTTTAAAGAAATATCTAGGCCGGCACCATGGCTCACTAGGCTAATCCTCCACCTAGCGGCGCCGGCACACCAGGTTCTAGTCCAGGTCGGGGCGCCGGATTCTGTCCCAGTTGCCCCTCTTCCAGGCCAGCTCTCTGCTGTGGCCCAGGAGTGCAGTGGAGGATGGCCCAGGTGCTTGGGCCCTGCACCCCATGGGAGACCAGGAGAAGCACCTGGCTCCTGCCTTCAGATCAGTGCGGCGGCCATTGGAGGGTGAACCAATGGCAAAAGGAAGACCTTTCTCTCTGTCTCTCTCTCACTGTCCACTCTGCCTGTCAAAAAAAAAAAAAAGAAAGAAAAAAGAAATATCTAAAGTGGGCAAGCATTGACACATCAATCAAGAAGCTTCTTGAAAGGTACACAACCCATACTCCAGTGCGTGGTTGAGTCCCAGCTCAGTTCTGATCCAGCCTCCTGTTAACACACCCCCAGGAGGCAGCAGGTGGCCAAGTTCTCATGTAGGAAACCCAGACTTAGTTCCAGGCTCTTGGCTTCATTCAGCATGGTCCAGCTCCAGCTACTGCAGGCATTTGAGGGGTGGGGGTATGTGTGAACCAGTGGATGGAAGATTTCTTCCTGTCTCTGTCCCTCTGGCTTTCAAATAAATAAATTTTTAAAAGATTTATTTTATTATTTATTTGAAAGTCAGAGTCACACAGAGAGAGGAGAGGCAGAGAGAGAGAGAGAGAGAGAGAGGGAGTGAGAGAGGTCTTCCATCCGCTGGTTCACTCCCCAATTGGCCACAACAGCCAGAGCAGCACCGATCTGAAGCCAGGAGCCAGGAGCTTCTTCTAGGTCTCCCATGCAGGTGCAGGGGCCCAAGGACTGGGGCCATCTGCTGCTGCTTTTCCAGGCCATAGCAGAGAGCAGGATAGGAAGTGGAGCAGCCAGGACTCGAACTGGTGTCCATATGGGATGCTGGTACTGCAGGCGACAGCTTTACCTGCTAGGCCACAGCACTGACCCTTCAAATAAATAAATTTTTAAAAGAAATATATAAACAATATTACAATGGATATAAACTCTACACAGGTAAATTTAACATCAAAATTTTAAATGTGCTACAAAACACATCAAAGCAGTTTTACACTGCTGGATGCTCCAATGACAATTACCACTGATGAGAAGGGGTCCTGTCTGGAAGAGGGCAGGAGGGGCTTTTACCTCCCACTATCCACGCTGCTGGTTGACCCAGTGGCTGACTGTCCAAGCTCATGTACTTTGTGAGAGCTCCGCAGGCGTGTTCACTTGTGATTGGCACGTTTCTGTTTGTGGGTTGTACATTCACACACCCTGCAACCCAGCCCCTCCACTTCAGGAATTAGCCTGCAGACCCACACAACTATGCAAACATCGGAGGATTCTTGCTGCATCACTGGCCTCAGTAACAAACGACTGGAAACAGCCTCAGGGGTCCCCAGCCAGGAACTATGTAAATTTTGGCAGAGCTCAATGTCCATGCAGTTATGAAACAAAACGAGGCAGCCCTTGTCAGATCTTCAAACTGCATGTGGGTTTAAATTTAAGTAAAAAAGTAAGGGGCTGGGTGCTAGCCACAGCTCTGTGCACAGTGCACTGTCCTGCACAGGAAGAAACAGAGAGAGACAAATGCCTGTGCCTGGTCATTCTTTGCTTGGATAGCTCAGGTAAGAACCACAAGAAGCCCCCACCAGATTAGGGGCGGCCAGGAGAGAAGAGTGAGGGGCAGACCTGCCACGGACCACCAAGCTTTGCTCCTGGATTGCCTACCATTCCCATGTGTTTCCTATCAAGGGTAACGTCTAAAGCAAACAGCCTTACAGAAGGTGTAGGGCCTTGGGGAAACACAGCCCCCTCCAGACCCAGGATGAAGGTGTTAGGGCTTCAGGCTTGGCAAGGAGGTAACCCTTGCCCTGCTCCCGCTTCTCCCGAGGACAGCACTGCAGATAATGGGCTTTCCTGTGAGTGGTTTCCAATTAATAGCAGACTCGGTCCAGGACAAATTACTCAACCGAGCCCCGCCCTGCAGGCACACTCTGGCACCTGGGGCTGCTCTGGCAGAGTGCTTGGCATGGGTGGGGAGATTGGTAAGCAGAAATACTTCCAGGGATGGGAGGCGAGGATCGAGAAAGGCAACCTCTGCTGGCTGTAAGCAAAGGATTTTGAGTCCTGCCCTGCCCCTCTAGAAGCGAAGTGGGTGGGCGGTGACAGAACAAAGCCTGGAAAAATCGAGTTCCGTCTTGTTATCTTTCACCTTTGTCTTGCACTTGTCTGGCTCAAGCATCGCTAATCCTACTGCCAATCCAGTGAGGGGCAGAGCAGGGTATCACCCATTTCACAGATGAGAAAATGGAGGTGGCCTTCCCCTTCTTACCTTCACATCCACCCACCTCAGCCTTTCCTTTCCATTCTGACCCACAGCATAAAGTGCTCACAGGCCAGACAAGGGGCAGCAAAGAACCCCTGGGAATGACAGGGACCTACTGGAAGACCACCTGCCTTGCAACTTCCAATCCACATTAGTTACCTGCAGAGCTTCAGCAAATTTTAAAAATACCTATGCCAGGGCCCAATAATATGAAGGGTTTTTTTTCCCCCCACTTCATTCTGATGCAAACTTGAGTGAGAACCACTGGACTACAGCTAAAATCACCACGCCCAGCCTCCTCAGAGCTTCTTGCCCCATCCTCAGGCCCCCAGCCATCCTGCTCAACTCTCTTCCACACTACCTAGAGTCAGAGCACTGGCCTGAAGCTGCCCCAGGCGAGTGGTCTAGATGGAAAAGTCAGTTAGCACTTCTGCAGCCAAAACTTCAGCCTACATCTCCCCAGTGAGGCAGGACTAGAGTCGGGATCTCCAGCCTACCAGGCAAGCTCACAACCACGAGGCACAGGTGCAAGCCAGGTTAGACGGCAAACCCAGCAGCTCCAGGCAGCAGAACAGACCCAGAGAGAGAGCTGCGGAACTCGGGGTGTCAGTGAATCCCCCAAGCCAGGACCCTGGGCAAGTCTGCCCCTGAGGCATCCTGGGGGCAGGGGTGGGGCAGATTCCTCGCCCAGCCTAGTCCCAAGTGGCCTGATGGGAACCCAGGACTCCTTGGGCCAGCTTGCACCACCAGTGTCCAGACCGCCTGCTCACATTCTCTGGAGCTCTCTGCTGCTCTCTGGGCTGAGCACTGCACTTGAACTAGTGCATTCGATCTCCACAGGCATCCTAAAAGTGGGAAATAATTATGGTCTGCAGAAGAGGAAACTACGGCCCAGAGGGATGAAGTAACTTCCCCGAGGTCACTCAGCCAGAAAGTGGGAAGGGCAAGATTTGAAGCCTGGTCCATGTCCAACCACTGCCGCCCTGCCCCCTCGCAGGACCAAGGGGAGGTGGAGCCCAGGAGCACCGGCGATAGTGACTGAGCCCCCAGGAGCCGCCCAGCCTTCATCTAGGGGACTCCACGCACATCTTCCTTGCTCTGAGGCATCCCAATAAATAGTGCTGAAGAGACCCGGAACCCGAGTCTCCCAAGCCCGACCACCAAGTTGACCCCTTCTCCACAGGCGGACTGGGAGACCCTCAGAAACGCTGAGCCTCCCGGGCCGCCCCTCCGAGGCCCAGCGCACTCACCAGGTGACCCCGGCCGCTCATCAGGTGCACACAGGTGAGCCGCGTCGCGCACGATGGGCGACGGACTCAAACACTCCCGACCCGGCACGGGGCGGCTGAAACGAACCAACGGCTTAGCTCCTCAGGCAGAATTTCCCAGTCGCCAGGGAGAGCGGGACGAGGAGCCAGCGAGCGCTCCGGCGCCTTCCCTGAAGCCGCTCGGTCTGGACCCAACTCCAGGGCGGGGTTGGGGACCCCCACCCCCAACGCCCAACGCCGGGCCCCGCTGGAGTCACTCACCCAGAACACCGTGGAATAGATGATGAGCGAGAACTTGAGCCAGAGGTAGGAGAAGCGAGCACAGTAGCGCACCTGCTCCGAGTCCCCGCGGGGCATCCTGGGCGCTCCCCGCGCGGGGCGCCGGGGCTCCCCAGCTCGGGCTCCGTCCCTCCGCCGCCGCCCGAGGCCCCACCTGCGGCTGTCCGGCCGCGCGCCCGGTCCCCGGCGCTCTCTCCCGGACTGACACGGGCGCGCCTCAATCACTGACCCTGCCCGCGAGCCTGCCAGCCCCGGCGGCCAATGGGAGCGAGCCAATGGTTCAGCCTCTGGGAGGGGGCGGGCCGGGGCGGGGCTGTGGCTATGGACTCTAGAGGAGACGGAGGGAGGGGAAGGGGCGAGGGTTTTGCAAAAGAGGTCGCGTGCAGCTCTGGAGGCGCCGCTGCTGCCGGCGCGGAGGCGGCGCGTGGAGAAGGTGGACGAGGGGTGAGCTGGGGCGACGGCCAGCGCTCGGGGGACACGGAGATTCAGCTGCTGCCGCCAAGAGGGCGGACCGTGGAAATGGGAGCGGAATGAACTGCTCAGGTGTTAAAAGTGCACGTGAGCGTGCAAGACAGAGATGCAGTAGGGAAGTGGGGGTGCCCAGCCTCCATCTGCAGAGCGCTGTGTCCTGGAAGGTGTAGGACCGCAGCGGGGCAGAGCTGGAATCCGGTTCCTCCTTCACCAGGGCTGCTCCAGGCCTTTCCCCAAGAGACGTTGGAAATCCCCCTTCTTCGGGGCCCCCAGGGGCTTCCTGGAAGCTACCCCCTAGCCTGCACCCAGCTGAGGTCAGCAGCCCCTCCCTCGCCCACTCCAAGCCGGCGCCCCGGCAGAGCGCCTTGGGGCCTGGCCCTTCTTCTACCTGGGGCCATAGGTGCCTGTGAGTCTGTCTCCCCTGCTCGCTGGTCTCGGTTTTACTCAACGATTGTTTTTCGTCTCCCAGGCTTTGCTCAGGCGGGGGCTTGGGAGCCAGGCCATCTGTGTTTGTGGCATTCAGTAATGAAATGCGTGGCTCAGAGGTCAGGAGCTCCAGCAGTGCTGGGTGGGGGTCCTGGTGGTGATTTCAGGAATAGCACCCCTGTCGAAGCCCCCTGCCCTGGGCTCCTGAGCCAGGGCAGACTTCCAAAGAGAAGCAGAGGGAGGGAGGCAGAGAGACAGAGCCCAGAGCTGGAAGAAAGTAAGGGGGTGAGGGCGGGCGGCAATGCCCTGTCTGCAAGAGTAAAAGGAAATGGGTTTTCTGTTACAAATGGAGCCAGGCTCTGCGAGGGTGCTTGTGCCCAGCCTGTAGATGGAAGCAGAGGCTGATGCAAGTCTCCCTCTGATGAGTAACCCGGGGCCAAGAGGCCAGCCCGGCAGTGTTCTGAGTTGGCCTTTCTGCCCTCTGAGGAGGAGAGCCAACTTGTGGCTCCCGTTTGGGGGCCAGTACACCACCGAGGCCTGCACTCACTCCCGGAGGGGCTCGCCTAGGGGCCTGCTGCCCTCCCCCGCCCTTGGAAAACCAGCTCAGCGCCCTGCCCCCTCCAAGGTCCCCCAACCATCCTTCTGGCCCCTCTGGCCTGGGGCACTTTCTCTCTTCTATCAACTATCCCAGATGACACAAAGACCTCCCAGCAAGTCCTCTCAGCTCTCCCTCAACCCCCATAAAATGCCCTGCGGGCTGAGGGGCTGGCCCTGCCGAGGGAGCCTGGCGCTCTTTGGGGCTGGCGTGGCTTTGCCCGGCTCCTGGCCTCCTTCACTGTCCTCCCACCCACAAGGGTGCTCACAGCCACAGCTGCACACACGGAGAGCTCAGAAGCACACCTGTGTTCCACTCCCACCCACCCCCTCCCTGTGCCGTGAGCTCCGGGCTGGGGGTCAGCAGGCCTGCTGGCAATCCTGGTTTTACCATGACTTTGTGGTGGGACCGTTGGGATGTGTGACACACAGAGGCGAATGTGACCCTGGCTGCTGTGAACTGTCTTCTCATATCCCAGCCCCATCCTGCTCAACGCAGAATCTCTGCCAACGGGGACCTGAGGATCAGGATGATTTTTTTTGAAAGATTTATTTATTTATTTGAAAGGCAGAGTTACAGAGAGGCAAAAGCAGAGAGAGAGAGAGAGAGAGAGAGAGAGAGGTGTTCATCCACTGGTTCACTCCCCCAAATGGCCACAACAGCCGTAGCTGCGCTGATCCAAAGCCAGGAGCCAAGAGCTTCTTCTGGGTCCCTAACGTGGGTGCAGGACCCAAGGACTTGGGCCATCTTCCACTGCTTTCCCAGGCACATTAGCAGTGGAGCAGCCAGGATGCAAACCGGCGCCCATACGGGAAGCTGGCACTGCAGGCGGTGGCTTTACCCACTATGCCGCAGTGCCGGCCCCACTCAGGATGATCTTAAATCTCCCCAGGTAATTTCTCAAGTGCAGTCAGGACTGAGCCTTCCTGGTGCTGGAAGCAGTCATGAGAGCGAGGCAGTCAGAGGTGGCTTGCTCAGCTGTCCTCTGGAGTGCCAGAAAATGTTTAGAAATTGGCTGGGAAGTTGGGCAGGGCTGTGACCAATTTCCACAGTGTAAGTACTTCCCCTGTGTCACATTGCAAGTTGCCAACTTGAAGCCCTTGAACCTGGGAGTTAAGAAGAGGCGTGCCCAGTCTTGCACAGCCAGCTCAGTATCTTGGTCCACACGGAGGCTCTACTGATAGCATAATGAATGAGTGGCGAAATCCACAGCTTGTTAATGAGCATAACATAACAGCTATGATTCATGAGCTCTCCTTCGGTGAAAAGATACATAGTCCGGCTAAGATAGTTGAGATGTCACTCATTCCATATTCAAAGACTCGGGAAGCTGCCGGCTCTCATTTAGGAAAGATGCTCTGGCTTAAATCCTTCAGGGGCCTCTGACCCGAGGTGTTCAGCTGCAGCCGTCCCTCTGCCCGAGTGCTGCCCCTCAGATGCTGTCATGTCCTCCAGCAGGTACATCCTGGGAGACGGCCGAGCTCCTAAAAGTGCAGAGAGCTGGGCCTTGGTTGATTTCACAGAAGAGGTTGTAGGAACCGGTTCTGTGACTACTCACTAATAAATGTTTCTTCTATGGAAATTTGCATGGGCAGCAGAATTTGTCCTGAGATCTGTTTTCTTGATAACTTGGCAGAGAGATTTAGAGAAAACATCTAACCCTTGCCTTCAGTGGCTACTGTGGTTCATGAAAAAGGACTTAAGGACAGTACACGACCGACTTGGCTTGAGTAGGCTGGTACCTGTGCTGCTGAGCAGGTGACTCTCTGCCTCTGTTTCTCCTTCTGTGAGGCAGTGGGGTTGCCCTGTTTCTTTCCAGCTCCAGTGACCTTAGCGATAATCCTCAGTCAGCAGAACAGCTAGCAGGTGTAGACTGAGCTTCTACTCTGAGCAAAGTCCTGCCCCGGCTCTGAGGAGGTGACTTCACACAAGACAGACAAGAGCTCCTACTCCACTTAGGAGACACACACGTGAAACGGGTAGCTTCAGTGTGGATACGCACTGCAGGTCTGCAAAAAAAGACCTTCCAAGTGGAAGAAAAGGCATGTACGATCCATGAGACAGGAAAGGCCTGGGGGAGAGCCTCGTGGCTCCTGGAGAGTGGGAGGGCACTCGGGCAGAGGAGTAAGACGTTCCGAAGCTTTAGCAAACGGTTTGGACTTCTCTCTAGTTCCAGTGAGGGCCGCAGGCTCTGAGCAGCGAAGTCTCATGATGTGACTTGTGCTTTAGTGGGCTGCTGTCTGTGGGATGGACAGATGGCAGGGGGCAGTGGTGAGGACAGTGGCAGCAGTCCCATGGTCTGGATGAGCAGGATAGCTCTGGACACGGTGGCACCTGGTTGGACTGGGGACATAGATTAGAGGACCAGCCAGCAGGGCTTACTGACGGGTTGGATGTGCGGTGTGAAGAAAACCAAGTACTTTTTGCCTCGAACGATGAGGCAGGTGTTGCTGTCATTTACAAAGGTGAGGATGATAAGGAAGGGGTGGGGTCCTTGGGTCAAGGATCAGGAATGGGGCTGGGGTGCGGCAGGTTAAGCAGCTTCCTGTGATGTGGGCATCCCATAGCAGAGCGCCGGTTTGAGTCCTGGCTGCTCTGCTTCCAGTCCAGCTCCCTGCCAAGTATTTGGGCCCCTGCCATCCATGTGGGGGACTAGCATGGAGCTCCTAGCTCCTGGCTCTGATGTGGCCCAGCTTTGCTTGTTGCAGCCATTTGGGGAAGATTTTTGTCTTTCCCTCTCTCTGTGTAACCCTGCCTTTTAAATAAAACAACAACAAAAAAATTTTTTTAAATCCCACTACTTTGGCCATTTTATTTTTTGAGATGTGCTTTCAAAATCCCTTGGGGAGCACGGAGGTGAGGTCTGGGTTGTAGGACTTAAACTTGAGAGTCATCAGATCAGCTGACACCTTGGGCCTATGTACCATCATTAGGACAGCAGACAGCAGGACCAGCCAAAGACAGAGCCTGGGCCCCTCCAGTGCCAAAAGGAAGAGGAACCAGCAAAGCAGCAGAAGGTGCAGCCAGGGAGGGAGAGGGAAAACAAGACCAGGCAGGCAACAGAGATGCTTGGAGAAGCTGAGAGATGTAGAAAGGATTTAGGTCCGTGGGAATGCCCCTTCAAACACCACAGCTTCTACTGTGTCCCGAGAAGATAAGTGGACAGAACACAGCATCTCTCATTAGCTTTGCAAGATGGGGGCCGCTGTGAGAGCCCCTTCAATGAGCCTCGGCAAGGAAAGCCTTAGTAGAATGGATTGAGGGTGGTAAGGGCCAGGAAGCGAGGAGCCGAGGACAGGTGACAGAAGGAAGGGGTCCTCCCAAGGACGCATGATGCCTTTCATGTGGAAGTTCATGCATGGAATTCCTCCCACACCACCTAGCAGGCAAGAGCTAATGACTACCACACAGGAGACTTTCACGGCCATGCATTCTTTGCAACTTCTCCCATCAATTTAGATTCTCCCTTGACTCAACATTGGCCTTTGGAGTGGTGTTCACCAACGGGCTGGAATCCAGATACCTTGCAGCCTCTGTTTTGGCACCCACAAAGCAGCTGCCCGGGGATCAGCGGGAGCTGGGCTGTGGGGAGACTGCACCCAGTAGAGCCCAGCGTCCTTGCCAACAACCCTCAGCTATCATTGCCCATCCAGCCCAAAACCCAAACCCCTAACCTCACCCACGTGGGTAAATCCAGGTGAGACGAACAGAACCACTAACTGACGCATGAATTGCCCTTTTTAAAAGATTTATTTATTTATTTGAAAGTCAGAGTTACACAGAGAAAGAAGATACAGAGAGAGAGACAGAGAGAGAGAGAGAGAGGTCTTCCATCCGCTGGTTCACTCCCCAGTTGGCCGCAATGGGCGGAGCTGCACCCATCCAAAGCCACGAGCCTGGGGTTTCTTCTGGGTCTCCCACACGGCGCTGCAGGCAGCAGCTTTACCCACTACACCACAGTGCTGGCCCCATGGATTGCTATTCTTATGACACTAAATTCTAGGGTGATTTGTTTTACAGCACAAGGTTATGGACACATTCTTAGATCCTAAAGCAAACGTGAACGTGAACCCAAATACCCGTGCCCTTCCCCTTCTCTCTGCCTCCAGCTCTTCCTCCCAGTCCTGTCCTTGGAGTCTGGGCACCCATTTTTGAGAAGGAACTTCAAGGGTCCTTCAAGATTTCCTTGACCTCCTTTGTTGCCTTCCCCTGGCTCAGGTTTTGGGCCACTTCTTCCTCTCCATCCGTTTCCGTTCTCAAGGACCTGCACTGGTCCTCCACCAGTTACTTATCCAACACAGGTCTGGGCTTTCACAAAAATCACCTCTTAATTCCACAACCCAGAGGATTTGTTGTTATTAAACTCACCTTGCAGATGAGGAAACTGAAGTGTAGAGAAGGAAGCTGATTTTCCTGTACCAGGAAGTTCAGGAGTTCCCTGACCCAGAAAACCATGTGCTTTTTAGTGCTGATGCAGCTGGTGCCCCAGCTACGTTTCAGTGAGATAAACTATGTGGGGTTGGGCGTGTGGCCTAGCAGGTAAGACACTATGTCCTATATCACAGTAGCAGGGCTCAACTCCCAGCTCTGGCTCTGTTCTCTAGCTTCCTGCTAATGCAGACTCTGGGAGGCAGCAGGTGCTGGGAGACCTGGATTGTGTTCCTGGTTTTGGTCCCAGTCCAGCCCTAGCCATTTAGAGAGTGAACCAGCAGGGGAGGACTCTTTCTCTCTCTCTCCTTCCCTCCCTGTCTCTCTCCCTCACTTTTAAAAAACAAAAACACACATGCCTAAAAAAGCAAATTAGAAGGATATCCTCAGGGGCCAGCTCTGTGGCATAGTAGGTTAAAGCAACCTCCTGCAACATCAGCATCCCATATGGGCATGTCCCAGCTGCTCCTCTTCCAATCCAGCTCTCTGCTGTGGCCTAGGAAAGCAGTAGAAGATGGCCCAAGTGCTTGAGCCTCTGCACCCACGTGGGAGACCTAGAAGAAGCTCCTGGCTCCTGGCCTCAGATCAGCTCAGCTTTGGTTGTTAAAGTCACTTGGGGAGTGAACCAGCAGATGCAAGAGCTCTATCTCTCCCTCTCTGTCTCTGCCTCTCTGTAACTCTGCCTCTCAGATAAATAGAAAAAAAAGAAAGATATATTGAGCACTCAATCCTGCTTAGACTGGCACTTAGAGTTACTCTAGATTACTACAAAATAGCAAAACCTTTGAGATTTTAAGAGTTTTGTAACAAAGGATCCATCAAATGAGCATGAGAAATGCCACAGACTTCTCCCTGGGAGACGGGATGTGTACTGGAACCTCCAGGAGGAGAGAAGGGCAGCTGTCCTCTCTCACCAGCACACACGTCCTGCCCTCACGCTCTGGACGGTGGAATTAAAGCAGCCCACCAGGCTCCTGTTAGACCACCCACCCTGCTTTCTCCAGACCCCAGCTAACATCCTGAGGAAATGGCGGTCTTTGGAAGCTTCTCTGGGAAACGCTGCCCTCGGGACTGGTTCCCAGTTCTCTGGAGTTGAAAGTTGGAATCTCCGTGTCCAGAGGAAGACCACAGGGGCCGGAGCTGTGGCTTCGTAGGTAAAGCCTGCGCCTGTGCCAGCATCCCGCATGGGTCCCTTCTTACCCCGGCTGCTCCACTTGTAATCCAGCTCCTTACTAATGCACTGGGAAAGCAGTAGAAGATGGCTCAAGTGCTTGGGCCCCTGCACCCATGGGGGAGACCCAGAAGAAGCTCCTGGCTCCTGGTTCCGGATGAGCCCAGCTCTGGCCATTGTGGCCATTTGGGGAGTGAACCAGCAGATGGAAGTCCTCTTTCCCTGCCTCTCAAATAAATAAATCTTTAAAGAAAAAAGTGTAAAACTACAGAGAACACTGATCATGTGTTGTGCCTGCCATTGCAGAATTACACAACTTTCTCTATGACCGTCTAGGAGCACACCTGGGTGACTGGGCCCAAGGGGACTCAGGGGAAAAACTTACAAGGAAATGCAAATAGGGGCCCGGGTGCAGCACATCCGTTCTGGGAATCCCTGAAGAGCTGCCTGGGGAAACCCTTGCTCCTCTGGCCCCCTCTCCCGACTGCACCACTGCCCTGGCTGCTTGGCGACAGAAGGCCGACAGCCCCAGGCACTTCTCCATCTATCCTCAGGCCTCCTTCCTGCCCTGGACTGCTGTGCATCCCTCCCCACAGCCCCTGCCCCAGGACGGGTCTGGACCTTCAAAGCCCCAGGGAGTTTCTGCCTCCTTCTGGGCAGTCAGGACAAAATCACCTGCCAAAGAGGCCCCTCTGGTCCTGGAGAAGGCCCTGGGCAGCTGCTCCCTGGCCAGTTACAGAGATGCTTTCCTCCTGTGGTAGTCAGCTCAGGCCCTCCCTCCTACAGTTCCCTGCTGGCCCTGTTGCAAGGCTGCACCTGACCAGTGACCAATGGAGCACAGCTCCAACCTGCGCTCATATGGGGTGCTGGTGTCACAGGCCGTGCCTTAATCCACGTGCCACAATGCCAACCCCGGCTGCTCCGCCTCTGATCCAGATCCCTGCTGATGCACCTGGAAAACAGTAGAAGATGGCCCAAGTGCGTGGGCCCTGCCACACACGTGGGAGACCCAGATGGAGTTCCAGGCTCCTGCCTTCAGCCTGGCCCAGCCCTGGCTGTTGTAGCCATCAGGGGAGAAAACCAGCAGATGGAAGAACTCGCTCTCGCTCTCTCTCTCTCGCTCTCTCTCTCTCTCTGCCTCTCCCTCTGGGTCACTCTGCCTTTCAAATAAATAAATCTTTACAAAATTTTTATTTACTTTGAAAAAAGGAGAACACAGAGAGAGGTTAGGCTGCTTCACCATCACCAAGGGACCAAGACTGAAGACGGTGGGGAGTGGAGGAGTGCCGGAGGCAGGAAGATCCCCTCCTAGGTGTGTGCCCCCACGTGACTGACAGAGAAGCTCATGCTGACAGTGGGGCGGCCCCCGCTCATGGTCGCACATTTGTAGGGTGGACGTACGCACCACATTGCACAATAAAACATTTTAAACACAAAAACATTCTTTCACTTTCCTTCCCCCGTGACGAGTGAGGTTGAGCATATACATGTGGCATGTTGATCGGCCCTTTGTAGTTTCGTCAGTTTGCTGTTTCTGTCCTTTGCATGTTTGCCAGTGGAGCAGCAGGTTCTTTTCTTTTTTAAAGATTTATTTTATTTATTTGAAAAACAGAGTTACAGAGAGAGGCAGAGCCAAAGAGAGGCCTTCCATCTGCTGGTTCACTCCCCAAATGGCTGCAAAGGTCAGAGCTGAGCTGATATGAAGCCAGGAGCCAGGAGCTTCTTTCGGGTCTCACACGCGGATACAAGAGCCCAAGCACTTGGGCCATCTTCCACTGCTGTCCCAAGCCATAGCAGAGAGCTGGATCAGAAGTAGAGCAGCCAGGATTTGAAGGGTGCCCATATGGGATGCCGGCACTGCAGACCAGAGCTTTAACCCACTGTGCCACGGCGCTGTCCCACAATATATTCTTGTAGGTAGCCAACACAGTGGGTCAACAGCCTGAGAAAACCCCGTTTTCCTCTCATGCCCACAGGACAGGGGCGCACCTGGCTGGTGGGGTTCCGGGTGCTCTCACAGCTTTGAAAGAGGCAGGGTCTCAGCGCTCCAGCAGGCCGGGGGCATTCTGGAAAGGTTGCCTGGGAGCACCAGCTGCTGGGATGTGGGGCCAGGCCCTGTGACTCACACTGGGAGGGGCCAGCTGCCTGGGCCGTGCCACCTGTCACTCAGGGTGCTGCCAGGGGAGGGCAGCTGAGCCATAGGGGAGCCAGCTGGGTTCCCAGGGCCATCTAAGGATGTTGTCTTAGTCTGCTGTCTGTTGCTGTCATAGGATACTCTTGACCAGCTAATTTACAAAGAATGGAAGTTTGTCTGGCTCATGATTCTGGCATCTGGGAAGTCCAGGAGTGTGGTGCCAGCCCCTGGTAAGGGCCTCGTGCTGCACCCCAACAAGGCAGACAGCATCACACGGCAAGACAGAGCAAGCCGCCAGCTCTGGTCTCTTCTCATACACCCAGTAATATCATCCTGGGACCCCCATCTAACCCTAATGACCTCCCAATGGCCCCACCTCCAAACACCATGAATATAGATGTGAGGGTTCAGTCGCCAATACACGAATTCTGGGGGAGAAACCATTGCAGGTGCTAGGGTAGGGGAGTGGGGAACACAGAAGTGGGGTCTGGGCTTGCTCCTGTAGCTATCGGGGCAGGTGGGCATGGGGAAGGATGGAGCTGCTCTGTGCCGGGGGAGGTACCACGGCCAAGATAGGGCCATGGCCCCTGCAGGTGACAGCATGGCTCACTACTACTACTCCTAGGTTGCTTGGATGGCGTCTCCTTCTCCACTGGATTGCCGGATCCTACCGCGTGGTCTGGGTGCCTGGTAGGGTGCCAGGCACATGAAACAAGCGTGTCGCAGCCCGCCGTCCCCTCAGCTGCACCTCAGACAGCAGAGGTCTGTCGTCCCCCCAGGTCCCCAGTCCAGTCACCGTGCATCTGATGCATGCTCCTTCAGCCCTCTGTCCTCTCTCCCAGCCCCTGGCTCCTGTCTACTTCCTGTGCTTTCCCCCAGCGCATTTGCACTTCCTGTTTCCTGTTCCTGAGCTCTTCTCAGTGCAGCACCTACTTTCTTGCATATCCCACCCCTCTCCACCCTGCTCTGAGAAAACACAAGGCCCTCCAATAGCAAAACATTTCCTGTTCCAAGCAGGTGTGCACTGAAACTCTTCCCTCCGCCCTTCCCTCCCACACTCTCTATCCTCCTCCCTCCTCCTCCTCCTCCTCCTCCTCCCCTCCCCCTCCCTCTCCTTCCCCTCCCCTTCGTCTTCTCCTCCACCTGTCTCCCACACCAGCAATGTTTCCCAGCAATGTTTCCTCACTCTGTCCAAGCAAGAGCCCTGAGCCTTTCCCAACAGCTGCAGCAGACCGGGCTATTGTGGATTTCCTGGAAGGCTAGGGAAAGAGCCCAGTGAGCCGCAGCTTAGCCTCTGTTTAACAGTCACACTGGTACAGCAGAAGTGCCCTGGGCTGCCTGCTGATGAAAGCCAGCTGGGGATAGAGGGAGCCATGCAATCCTTGTGGTCAGGGACCCGGCCTTCCATTTGCTCTCTTGTGAAGTCAAATCCGCTGTCCCAGACACCCTTTAATTTAGTGCTGCTCACCCATGTTTAACATTACCCAGGAATGCATTATGCTAGTGTTCCATAGCCCAGTGTACATACAAGCAACTGAGTAAAAAGCCACAGAGAACAAATGCATTCATTTTGTGCATTCTTTTATTTCCTATAGGATCCCTTTTGTTCAATGCTAGTCAGAGTCCACTGTTTGAAACAGGGGCTGGCACTGCAGCACAGTGGATGAAGCCACCGTGGATTAAGCCGCCACCTGCAGTGCCAACATCCCATATGAGTGCCCGTTCGAGTCCCGGTTGGCACCACTTCCAATCCAGGTTCCTGCTCGTGCATCTGAGGAATGGGATGATGACCCAAGTTCTTGCTTGCGCCTACGTGGGAAACCCAGATGGAGTTCTTGGCTCCTAACTTTGGACTGGCTCAGCCCCAGCCACTGTGGCCATTTAGGAAGTGAACCAGATGAAAGATTTTTTCTCTCTCTCTCCCCACTCCCCACCCTGTCTGTAACTCTGCCTTTCAAATAAAGTTTTTTCAAAAATGAAACCAGGGGCCATCACTGTGGCGTAGCAGGTAAAGCCGCTGCCTGCAGTGCCTGCATCCCATATAGGTGCAGGTTCAAGTCCCCACTGCTCCACTTCTGATTCAGCTTCCTGCTAATGCTCCTGGGAAAGCAGAAGATGGCCCAAGTGCTTGATCCCCTGCACCCATGTGGGAGACCCAGAAGAAGCTCCTTGCTCCTGGCTTCAGATTGGCCCAGCTCCGGCCACTGATGGCATTTGGGGAATGAATCAGCCAATGGAAGATCTCATTATCTTTTCCTCTCTCTCTCTCTCTAACTCTGCCTTTCAAATAATAAATATTTTTTAAAAAGGAAAAGAGGGGGAATAAAGGTTATGGGGGGATGGCATGTGACCCAGTGGGGTAAGCCATGCTTGCAAAGCCTACATCTCATATTGAAGTGCCAGTTAAAGTCCCAGCTGCTCCACTTCTAATCCAGCTTCCTGCAGAGAATGGCCCCTGCCATCCATGTGGGAGACCCTGATGGAGTTCCTGGCTCCTGCCTTCAGCCTCAGACCTGACAGTTGTAGCCATTTGGGAAGTGAACCAACAGATGGAAGACCTGTGTGTGTGTGTGTGTGTGTGTGTGTGTGTGTGCACGCGTGCACACGTGTGTCTCTTCTCTCAAATAAATGAATCTTTTTTAAAAAATAAAAGGCTATAGGAATTCTTAGAAAGTGATAGTTCCGATGCATGCACAAAAGCTCTTGGAGCCTGAAGGCCATGACTGCAGAGGCAGGCACTGGCACAGCAGCGAGGACTCTGCTTGGGGCACTCACAGACCAGGGCCGAGCGCCTGCTTCAAGTCCTGGCTCTGCTTCCACTCCAGCTTCCCGCTGATGTGCACCTGGGCAGACAGCAGGTGATGGCTCAAGTAGGTGGATCCCTGCCATCCATGTAGAGAACTGGATGGAGTTTCAGACGCCCAGCTTCAGCCTGGCTCAGCCTTGGCATCCAAGGGAGTGAACCAACAGACGGACGATCCCTTTGGGTCTGTGTCTCCATCTCCCTCTCTGTGTCTTTTAAAGAAAATGAAAATGAATTTTGCAAAGGACGTGACTTACAAATACAACACTTCACCAGAGGCCAGTGAAAGCCCAGAACGGAGTCAACAGCCCGGAAGGTAATGTGAGTTGTGTCAACACACAGCGAAAGCACAGAAGAGGCAGCCACAGGGAAGGCTGGGCGGTGTGGAGGGCAGATCCACCGTGAAGAGGTGCAGCAGAAGCTGTTGGCTAACCCACACATTCCCCACCGCTTCCTCCCTTCTCTGACCCCACAGCAGAAGCTGGAAGAGTGAGATGCACTCATTACCAGCTTCCCTTCTGTATGACACAGTTCTGTCCAAGGAGATAGAAGCTTCCAGAAAGATTTTTTTCCTGATATAAAATACACATGGTATTGGCGCAACACATGTTCCTCCTTTCTTCTTACCTTAAATACAAATATGATGTCTGGAGCGGCAACAGCCAACCTGTGACCACAAGTAAGAGGCCAACAGAGTCAAAGAGATGCCAGCCCAAACCCTGTCGTTGCTGAACAATGAGCCTAAGCCAGCAACTGCCTGGCTCTGGGCTTCTCGCTAAGCAAGAGGGACCAGCACCGAGTCACATTCTTCCCTTGCACTTTCTGCTGCTGGTGCCTGACGCACTCCTCACAGACCTGAGAAGTGATCATTAGAGAACCGAGAGAAGCCAAGTTCCTGTGGGGAAGGACAACGTGGAGCTTTCAAATTGAAAGGACTCATTGAGCTCCAGGCACTAATGGCCATGGCAGAAAGTCGTAAATTCCTGATCTGTCAAGAAAGAGAAAAATCTACACTATTCCAGTGGGGAAAAAAGTTATCTTAAATAAAAGAGCATCAAATAAGCATTTGATTTTTCATTTTGAACTCTTCAATCAGGAAGACAGAGACATCACAGAGAGGGGAACACCATGACCTAAGACTCTGTATTTGCCAAGATAGCATGCACCTGACAGATAAAGGAAAATGGTTTTCAGAATAAAACGTGCACGCCTACCATGAGTATGTGTGCCAGAAGTACTCTAACCACATGGAAATGTATTTATCCTTAAAGCACAGCATTAAGACTAGTGCCCTTGTGAACTCTTTCCTTATCTGAAAGGCGGAGACCCACAGAGAGATCTTTTATCCCCTGCTTCACTCCCTAAATGCCTATAACACCTGGGGCTGGGCCAGGCAGAAGCCAGGAATTCCCCGTGGGTCTCCCCGTGGGTGACAGGGACCCAAGTACTGGAGCCATCACCTCCTGCTGCCCAAGGTACGCTTTAGCAGGAAGCTGGCCTTGGGCTCAGAGCCAGGACTTAACACGGGGCTCTCAACACGGGACGCGGGCATCGCCAGTGGCATCCTGACCACTGACCAGGCTCAGAGCAGGGACTTAACATGGGGCTCTCAACACAGGACGCGGGCATCGCCAGTGGCATCCTAACCATTGCATCAGACACCAACACCCACGGGGCCATGTGAATCAAAGCAGACATTTGTGGGCGGGAGCGGGAGCAAGAGAAAACAGTTGTGAAATAGATACAGCTGAATGGATGCTATCACAGGACCCAGCGATCCTTCTGGGCATATATGCCCAAAGGGAATGAAAGATACCTGCACTCTGTGGTCATGTCAGCCCTAGTCACAGCAGCCAAGCTACAGAAACAACCTAGGTGTCGCTCGGCTCCGGGTGAGAGGATGGACACTGCACATACCTACGACGCAATGTTTTCAGCAATACTAAGAACAAGACCTGGCCATCTGCTACAGCGTGGAGGTGCCTGGAGGACACTGCACTTAGTAGTCAGAGAGAAAAGCATTGCATGAGCTCAGTTAGCCAGTCTGTGGAATCCTTTTCATAAAAATTCAAATATACAGACGGAGGGCAGGGATGGTTCCCAGGGGGCGGGGCGGGGGGAGGGGGGTTGTGCAAGGGTGTGGGTCAGAGGACACAGCAGCAGAGACCTCAAGTTCCAGGAGAAGCTCACAGGTAACAAGGCTGTGTATGTGGAGTTCAAGTCCAGGAGATTCCACAAAAATGGATATGTTGTTCATTTACTCTCTATAGTAACTTCCGTATCCTGCATGTGTAACCCCTAGCTCTTGTTGTATGCCTTACATATACAAAATTTGTTTTTTAAATGTTTTAAATTTATTTGCGTTTTATTTGAAAGGCAGAGTGAGAAAGACAGAGGCAGACAGAGAGAGCCTCCATCTCCTGGCTCACTTCCCCCCGTGGCCAGAGCGAGGCCAGGCTGAAGCCAGGTTCCCCATATGGGTGGCAGGGACCCAAGTCCTTCCCTCATCACCTCTCAGGGTGCACGTTGACAGGGAGCTGGAATCGGGGTGGCACCAGGACTCAAACCCAGGTACTCTGGTATGGGATGCAGGTGTGCAAAGCAACCTCTTAACTGCTGCTCCAAATGCCTACTCAAATTTATTTTTATTTTATTTTTTAAAGATTTATTTATTTATTTGAAAGAGTTACACAGAGAAAAAAGAGATAGAATGAGACAGAGAGAGAGAGAGAGATCTTCCATTCACTGGTTCCCCCAAATGGCTGCAACAGCTAGGGTTTGGCCAGGATGAAGCTAGGAGCCAGGGTTTCATTCTGGGTCTCCCACGTGGGTGCAGGGGTCCAAGCACTTGGGGCAGCTTCCAGTGCTTTCCCAGGTGCATTAGCAGGGAGCTGGATCAGAAGTGGAGCAGCCAGGACTTGAACCAGCGCCCATGTGGGATGACGACATCTCAGGCGACAGCTTTACCCTTTGTGCCACAAAGCCAGTCCCACAAAATTCATTTTTTTAAAAAACTAAACAGACGGTGGTAACATGATCGGGCATGATATATATATATGTGTGTGTGTGTGTGTGTGTGTGTGTGCGCACGCGCGTGTTTAAACGAGAACTCTCAGAACAAGAGATGCACAGTTACAGATAGCCCATGGGGGTGGGCATTTGGTCCAGCTGTTAAGTCGCCGGCTGGGCACCTGCATCCCACACCAGAGTACCTGGGTGCCCTTGGGCCTGTGACTCCAGCTTCCTGCTCATGCAGGCCTTGGCAGGCAGAGGTGATGGCTTAAGTAGTTGGGTTCCTGCTGCCAGTGTGGGAGACTGCGTTGAGTTCTCTCCTCCTACCTCCCGTCCCAGCCCAGCCCTCATGGTTGAAGACACAGGGAGTGAACCAGCAGATGGAAGCTCTCTCCCTATCTCTTTCTGCTCCTCTTTTTGTTTCTCAAATAAATAAAACTTTTAAAGCATAACAACAGCCCAGGACTAAAGGAGTTTAATGATCTCAGCAAAACTCAGGACCTTAAATGGAGAAGAAAAGAGAAAGGAGCAGACAAACTTTGCAGATGCTGTATCTATCTTGCCAAAGACAGAAAGTAAAATGTCCTATTGGAGGAAAATCGCTATTTCATTATTTTTATGTATTAGTAGAGAACTAAAGTTTTAATTAATTGACGTGATAAGAACCTCTACAGCATGTATTCTAGAATTTGGCCAAAAAGCAAAAGGAAAGAGAGAGATGAAAAAGAAACATATTGCACATAATAAAGTGTAAATGTAAAACGTGATGAAAGAAATAAAAGTATTTCAGTTACAACATTGAATGTGAATGGGTTCATGCTCTTGTCAGTTGTCAGTTGCCTTAAAAAGATAGGTGCTGTGGCACAGCAGGTGAAGCCGCCGCCTGCAGTGCCAGCTTCCTGTATGGGCGCCGGTTCGCATCCCGGCTGCTCCACCGCTAATGTGCCTGGGAAAGCAGTGGAAGATGGCCCAAGTCCTTGGGCCCCTGCACCCACATGGGAGACCCAGAATGAAACCCTGGCTCCTAGCTTCATCCTGGCCAAACCCTAGCTGTTGCAGCCATTTGGGGGAGTGAACCAGTGAATGGAAGATCTCTCTCTCTCTCTCTCTCTCTCTGCCTCTCCTTCTTTCTGTGTAACTCTGACTTTCAAGTAAATAAATCTTTTTAAAAAAGAAAATTTAAGGAAAAAAGATATCTAGCTGTATGTTGCTGATGTGAAACAGAAAAAGAAAAATTTGAAAATAAAAATGGGCAAAGAGATACCAGGCCAAAAAAAAAAAGAAATCAGAATTACAACATTCATATCAATGTGACATATAAGATTAAAAGCATAAAACAGGAAAAAGTATATTATATACAGAAAAACCATGCATCTTTATGCACCAAATAACAGAGCAGCCAGACACACAAGGTAAAAATCCCATAATCCCAAACCCACAGACAAATTTAAGAAGATACAGTTGGATTTTTTGATATACTTGTTTCAAAAGTTAAGAGTTCAAACAAATAATAATCATAGAGAATGGAGAAATAAAATCAATAGGTCTAGTTTAATAGATATTTTAGAGTTTTTAACACCACCAATATAGATTATAGATCCTTTTCATTTGTCTGTGGAAAGTTTACCAAAATTAGTCATGTACTTGACCATAATGGAACCTTTAACAGATTCTAAAAAGCAGGGATTTCACAAGAAAGATATGCCGATCATACGCCAATAAAACTAGGAATCAACAAGAAACAACTTGACCAGCAAATTCTCTCAACTATTAGAAAATTATGAAACATTCCTGGTCAATGAGAAAACTGCGGTTACAGTAACAGATTTCTAGAACCCAGCGATACAAAGAATACACCTAAAACCCGTGAGCTACAGTGAAACCACACTCAAAGCACATATAACGGCCTTCATTCTACTTTAAGACAGAACATTGAAAATGCATGACTTCATTAAATTTAAGAAATTAGGGGCCAGTGTTGTGGCTTAGCAGGTTAAGCATCGCCTACAATGCCAGCGTCCCATATGAGCACCAGTTCAAGTCCCGGCTGCTCCCCTTCTGACCCAGCTCCCTGCTAAAGCACCTGGGAAGGCAGCAAAAGATGGCCCAAGTGCTTGGGTCCCTGTCACCATGCGGGAGACCCAGATGGAGTTCCAGGCTCCTGACTTCAGCCTTGCCCAGACCCAAGCATTGTGGCCATTTGGAGATGAACCAGCAGATGGAAGACCTTTCTCTCTCTCTCTCTCTCTCTCTCTCTCTCTCAACTCTTTCAAATAAATAAATAAGTCTTTAAAAAACATGGATGTAAGTTCCGGAAAAGGGCTACAGGAAGTGAAACCAGCTGCCCCTGGGGAACAGGAACGAAGATTAAGTACTATTTACGCACTGCTGCTATCATGATGGCGTTATTTGTCTCCGCACACTATATAAGCTTATTACTTTGATAAACAATAAATTGAAAATCTGCACTGTGAAGGGACAGTGGCTGCGGGCCTTCTCCCACCCGACAGGGACCGCGGCAGGGCCGGCCCAGGCTGCGCGGCTTCCTCTCCGCTACTTACTGGAAGCGGGTTCTCCGGCGACTCGTTTGCCCTCCAAGTCCGGGTCTGTCTGTCTACAGGAGCACAGGAGGGGCCAGGGACACACCAGACACCCCTTCACTACCCCCCTACCCCCGCCACTGCAGCACGAGCGGACCCCGGCCGCAGACACTCTCGGATTAACTCAGTTCACCTGCGCCTGGCTTTCACTTCCTGGTTCAGAACTGCTGTGTTTCAGCTTTCCTTAAACTATCTGCATCTGAGGCATTTTCTATAGCCCCGGGGTGCTGGGGCAGCGGTCAGCCCCAGCTGGGGAATCCTAGCAGCAAACAGCACCAGGGACGAGAAGCTGTGTCTCTGTGCGTGGACACCATGGAGGCGACCTGGTCTCTGTGTGTGGACACCACAGAGGTGACTTGGTCTCTGTGCATGGACACCACGGAGGCGACCTGCACTCCCACAGTCCTGGGCACGAGTCAGTTATTCAGAATCATAGAGGTCCCTCTCCTGCTGCTAAGCAGACTCGCCCTACTTGCACTCCCAAACCCAGGCACGGAGGGAGCACGGGCACCTCTCTCTCTCTCTCTCTCTCTCTCTCTCTCTCTCTCTCTCTCTCTCTCTCTCTCTCTCTCTCTCTCTCTCTCTGCAGAGGCTGTCACAGGTGGGCGTGGAAAGCGTGGGTGTGGGGGAGCAGCTGATTGGCCCTGCGCATTCCAGGGAAGACAGCACTGCTAATCAGCGGCCCCAGAGCAGCGGGGTTGCCCAGGCACAGGGATGCCCGAGCCTGGCCACAAACTGGAGCCACCTGGAGATCGTTGCAAGGTCCTGGCGCTGGCTCCCATGCCCGGCAGCCCGCCTTGGTGGGTCTGGGGTATGGCGTGGGCCTCTGGGGTGGCCAAAGCTTTTCCAGTGAGTCCCTTGTGCCTGGAGGGTCAGGAGCCACGAGCCTCAGATCACGAGGAAGAGGGAAGGGGAGAGCAGGGGGAGCGCAGGGAGCAATGGTGGGTTAAGGTTTGGGGTAGAGGAAGGACAGAGGAAGCAATGGTGTGGACAGAGGGAGCGAGGAGAGGCAAGTAGACCCCAGGTTTCAGGCTTGGGCAACTGGGGGGATGCCGTCCTTTTTCTAAGATTCAGAACAGAGGAGAATGCGGGGTGCACGGTAGCACCTGCTGAGTGGAGGTGACATGTGCTTAGTACAAGGCTGCTTGGCTCCGGACACAGGAGATTTGGCCACTGCCACCATCACCACCTTCATCTTCTGATTGAGAGAGGCTGCTTAAAGCCCTTGTGCTGGCAAGGATCAGAGCAGTGGCACTGCCCTCTAGTGTCATCACCTGTGTATTACAGGCACTCACACGGCCATCTGTATGCTGGGCAGGGGCTGAGCCCGGGCCCCAGCAGGAGCAGGGTGGGGGTGGGGGCCAGGGATGAGTAAGGGTGGTGTCCCCTGAATGCCCAGGCCAGTCTCGCTCAGGGGAGCCCACGCTTGGCCCCTCCGTGAGTATTTCCCCCGGACGAGCAGTTCTCTCCGCACACTGGTCACCTGTCACCAGCAGAGACCCTGGGGCCCCAAGCTCCAGCCACAGCTCTGCTGGGACGTGGCTGCCTGCCTGCGAGTGAGTGTTGGTCCTTGTTGGGACCAGATGTCTCTGGAGGGCTCACATTGCATCTCTGTGATGACCACAAGATCACGTGAGACCAACGTTCTCTGTCCTGCACGTAAGAGATGAGGGGCAGCTCTGTGCTCTTCAAGAAAGGCCTGCCAAGTGCCAGTGAAGGGAGGGGAGGAAGAATCCTGGCAGGCTTCCTGGAGGAGGTGGTGTTCTTTCTGGGCCCAGAAGCAATGAATGGATTGGTAAATGATGTCTGTGGTGAGACATCAGAGGACAGAGAAGAATGGGCGTGGGCTCTGCAGTCAGACAGACTGGGCATTGCTGTCAGCCCACCCAACTGCATGACCTCCCAACAACTCATTTAACACACGCTCCTGTCTGTGAAATGGGGATGTGATAAGCTATCAAGAGAAAATATTCCTTAGCCCTGCGTGTCCAGTGCTGCTCTGAACACTTGGTATGGATTAAACTGACCTAATCCTGAAGCGACTACAAACAGCCCATTCTACAGATGCGCAGAAGTCAGACAGAGGGCTTGTGTCGTTCGTCTAGTCGTCTGGCACATGGCTGGCACTCAGTGAATACCGGCTACTGCCATGACCACAGGGGTGACAGTGCCGGCTGCACCACACCAGGCGAGCTCCTGGCAGAGGGGACGGGGACAGTGGACAGTGTCACGGAGGAAATCTCAACAGGCAGAAAAGCCCCAAGCTCAGCACCCCAGGCAACCACACCATGACACCCCGTCATCCCTGGGGCTTCCTAAAGGGGACCCCCCCAGGCCAGGAGGGCAAGGCCTCTCGTGAGGAAGGCCGGCTGGGTCTGGGAGCAGGAAGTTCTCCTTTTCCCAGCTTCCAGGCAGGTGGGGTGGACACATGACCTAGTTTTGGCCAATGACATGGGCAGGGGACGCTGGGAAAGACTTCCCTCCCTGACAGCAAGTCTTTCCTTCCTGCCCCCCTCCTGGGATGCCAGGGCTGTCATTCAAGGCCGTGGCACTCAGAGCTGTCCCGGGCGCCTTGCAGGCATGAGGGGCAGGCCAAAAGAGCCCAACGTTCCCGAAGACCTGCTGATGTCCCAGAGCTGTTTCCCACGGACTCGCCTGCTCCAGACGTCTAAGTCACTACCACAGCGGCAAGGGTTCCTGATGCCACACAGCTGTTTCGGAACGTCCATCCATCTGTCCCACCTCCCAGGCACCTCACCATCCAATGTCACGGGGCACAGCTGGGGGCAGGGATACGGCATAACCCAGGGAGACCCACGCCCTGGCCTCATGGGAACAGGTGAGGGGTCAGGATGTGGATCAAAGCGGGTTCAGGTAGGTCAGCACCCAGGGAGTTCTGGAAGGCTGCTGATTAGCAGTAAGTGCTGGAAGAGAGGAAGAGACAGCCTAGCCCACAGGGTCTCAACCAGCAGAGAAGTTGGTTTGGTTTGGCTTCCTTAAAAAAAGTTGTTTATTTTCATCTACTAGAAAGGCAGTGCACCATACACAGAGAGAGAGAGACAGAGACAGGGAGAGATCTTCCATCTGCTGGTTCACTCCTCAAATGCCCACAACAGCCAGGACTGGGTCAGGCCAAAGCCAGGAGCCAGGAACTCCATCCTCACGGTGGCAGGGGCCAAGTACCTACTTGAGCCACTGCCTACTTCTCCCAGGGTGTGAGTTAGCAGGAAGTGGGATTGAAAGCAGAGGCGGAACCAAACCCAGGCTCTCCAACATGGATGCAAGGGTTGCAAGCGACATCCTAATCACTGCGCCAAATGCCACGGCACACATCGAGAATGGCGTGGAGGGGAATGAGATCATACCAGAAATGGCCAGGAGGAGGCTATGGAGAAGCTAATGACAGTGGTGACCTGGACCAGCTGGGGGTAGACAGAAGGGTCTGTGGACCCAGGCATGCTTTATTGCCAATTGAAAAATCATTTATAATGACAGAAACCAGACGGGAATCTAAGATGAGCTGAAGCCATGTAACACTTTTTGCTTATTATCATTTTCTATCTGAGAGGCAGAGCTACAGACGGGGGGAGGGGGGGTCTCCACCCGCTGGTTCACTCCCCAAATGGCTGCAACGGCCGGAGCTGTGCTGATCTGAAGCCAGGAGCCAGGAGCTTCTTCCGGGTCTCCCACATGGGTACAGGGGCCCACGGACTTGGGCCATCTTCCACTGCCTTCCCAGGCCACAGCAGAGAACTGGATCAAAAGTGGAGCAGCCGGGACTAGAACCAGCACCCATATGGGATGCCGGCACCACAGGTGGTAGCTTCACTCACTACACCACAGCGCTGGCCCCAGCCTGTAACACCTTAACCCATCCCTGTTTCCCATTGCTCGGGTGATCTCCCACAGCCCCAGCTTCATGAACTGCGAAGGTCAATCGGCTTTCACTTCTAAAGCAGTCAAGCCTGTGGCAGGGCCATGCTCTGCGCCTCTCCTAAGAGATGGGGAGGTACATTGTGCAAATGCCCTGGGGGGGCTCTCCCAGGGTCAGGCCCGCGATCAGGAAGGGCATTTAGCCACAGGCCGATCTGAGCAGACTTGGCATTTGAGGGGTCTCAGAAGGGCCGGCAGGGCTCTCCCCAGTCTCCCCACTGCCTCTCCTCCTCCCGGTTCACGCCACATTTGAAGGACAGAACGCAAATGTTTTTCACTTCCTAGTAAAGTGCAAAGATGAAAGATCTGCATATCCTGGGGGAGGCAGACTGAGTTGTTGGTCGCCAGTGTTCTGGGTCTCATCAAAGATGCATTCCGTCAAAGGCAGGGTGGCAGGCTGGGGCTGCGGCAGGGGTGGGGCAGGAGCAGCGGGCGGGGCTGGAGCAGGGGTGGGAGGAGAGTACTGCGGGGCCAAGAGCGGGGGCAGGGGGAGGGGGGGGCTAGGCAGCTGGACCTCTGGGGCCCAACCCCCAGCCGCACCCCCAGTTCCCAGCCTCAGTCTCACAACCTCCAGCTGCCTGCAGAAATATGAAGAAGAGTCGCCCC
Organism: Sylvilagus floridanus; assembly: GCA_949820135.1. Lineage (NCBI taxonomy): Eukaryota > Metazoa > Chordata > Mammalia > Lagomorpha > Leporidae > Sylvilagus > Sylvilagus floridanus. The sequence goes on from OX463235.1 coordinate 23,446,832, forward strand.
CAGAGTGACCTGCAGAGGGGGTGACAACAGAGGCCTCTCTCTGCCGGAGGCCTCGGCTCTGTTTCAGCCCCACTCTGGGGGAGGGGCAAAGCCCCCGGAGGGAGTGAGGACTTGGAGTGATCTGGGAGGGGATGAGGGAGCTTGCTCTTCCTCCCACCCCCGAGGCTGGGGGGGCTGCTACTTCTTCCCTCCTTTCCTAAAGGAACCCTGGGCCCCAGCTACTTGCAGGAGCCGCTCTGTGTCAGCCCCCTCCTCCCTACCCACAGCTCCCTGCAAGCCTGACACTCCTGGCACCACCCCTGTGGCAGAGGGCATGGTGCGTTCTCTCCACCAGGCTGGGGCTTGGCTCTGCAGCTTGGCTGGGAGCTGTGTGCAGAGAGGGGCGTGGCCCGTCCGCCTCACTCTGAGCCCACCAGAGACCCTCCGGGGGCCCAGCGCCCGGGCTTCACACAGCACTCATTGGCCAGCCCAGGGCAAGTCTGCAATACTGAGGCTGGCTCTGGGATGAGCCCTGCCCCCAGCCCCACCCCCAGCAAGCAGGTGTCAAGGTGACGCCTCTTGGGATGGGCCCCGCCCACTTCCTCCCCAGGCAGCCTTAGATGGGCAGATCGTGCTGGAGTCCGGAGCCTGGAGCCCAGAGCCCAGGGTGGGGAAATAAGCAAGTTTGTGTTAACAGCCTGGGAGCTCTGTGTACAACAGCCCGGCAGCAGATGTAAACACTCGGCCGCTTCTCTGCCTGGATGAACTGAGGCTTTCGTCCGGCGCTGCCCTGCCGTTCGCAGTGTTTACGGGAGATGTCAACGGCAGCCGTGCCCTTGGCAGAGCTGCCTCTCTCCCCCTCCCAGCAGATGTCCCCAGCACCGGGCCACCGATGCCCAGGCCAGGGGGCCCAGAGCGCGGCTCCTAAAGGGGCTGGCCTGGAACTCTCTGGCTTATAGACGGGGGGGGGCTCTGTACAGGAATCAACCCAGGAGTGCTACCGAGACTCCCACTTCCAAAGGCCCCTGCTGACTTCAGCTCTGGTCCCTGTGTAAACAAGGACGCCACCCCCTTCACCCTACAGGCTGGGCCGATGGCTTAAACGTCACTCATCTGACATTTCCCGAGCACCTACTATGTGCCGTGGGCCAGGCATCCTACTGCCCACCCACTCTAAATGATTTTAGGGCACCCTGGGTGCTCGTCCCGTGAGATGAAGACGTCCGTGTCTGGGCCGGTGGTGTGACACAGCGGTAAAGCCACGGCTTACACTGCCAGGTCCCCCGGCAGGGGCGCTGGTTTGAGTCCTGGCTGCCCTGCTGGGGATGCAGCTCCCTGCTAGCACACCGGGGAAAGCAGCAGATGATGGCCCTTGTACTTGGGCCCCGGTACTCAAGTGGAAGACCCAGATGGAGGTCCAGGCTTCTGCCTTCGGCCTGGCCCAGCCTCAGTTGTTGGGGGCTGTCTGGGAAGTGAGCCAGCTGATGGAGATCTCTCTATCTCTGTCTCCCCCTTTGTCTCTGTCACTCCGCCTTTCAAATAATAAATAAATCTTTTTTTTAAGCTGCCCATATCTGAGTGTGCTCTGTGGTACATGTTACCATTGTCCCCCAGCATCCCCAGGAGATTTGCTCCAGGACCTGCCCACACACCAGGATCTGCAGGTGCTCAGATCCCTTACATAAGACGGTGTCGCGTGGGCAGTAAAGCCACGGCACCCTCCTGAGTACCTGGTCCTCTCAGATACTCACAACCCCTAACACAGCGTTCGCACACACTGTGTAACAGGTGTCGCCCAGCACTGCTCAGGGAATAACAAGGAAAAGAAAAGTCTCTGCACATTCAGTACAGATCCGTGTTCTAAGTCTTTCTGACCTGTGGCTGGTGAGCACAGACGCCGGCCCAGACGTGGAGGGCCGGGACCTCTCTGACTACCAGTCCCCTTGCACTGTAGGTTTCATCCCTCATGTTCGTTCAACCACCATCCACAGGCCATCGCCGACGCATGGCCACTCGCCTAGACACTAGAGACAGGAAGATATGGTCTGGGCTCCGAGGGGCCCCTGATTAGTGTGACAGGGAAGTGACTGGGAGTGACTCTAATGGGCGTCCAGAGGGAGGAGGCCGACAAGCCAGGGAAGGCCGTAGGACAAAGCAGAGCCACTGGGGGGTGGCACCCCTGTTGCTGGGGAGGGGACCCGAGTCACCCCTTCCCCAGGGCCCCGGTCCCGTGACACTTCTCCAAGCCAGGAACCAGATCAGAGCGCTCACGGGCTGAGAAAATACCAAACATCCTAACTCAGAAATCCATGGAGTCACCAGCTTTTTATTCATCAAATGAGAAATTCTAGTGGCAAAGCAAAAAAGCGAGTGAATACCTGCCGCCCACCTCTGCCATTCACTCTGGAAAGAAAGGATGGTTTAGCGCCCGGCGCCCCAAGTTCACCGTCTCCCAAGGAAGGGTGAGCCTCGGGACCGGACTCAGGGAGCTGCATGAGAATTCACTGCCTTGTCCTCAGTGTCCTCCCTCTGCCCGCTCCAGGCCAGCTCCGTCACCACCTGGTACCACGAGTGCTAACAAGACGGCCCCTGGCACTGCCCAGTGCCAATGTGACCCTGGAAACCTCTACCCAGAGCAGTCTCCAGGCCACGGCCCCAGCCAGGCAGCTTCTAGACGCCCTCAGACACTATGGGAGCCCCCTCCCTTCTCTCTCACCCACTTCCCTCATCCCTTGCACCTCTTCCCACCCTCTCCGCCTCCATACCCCCCTGGAAAACCTCAACTCTGGGCAGTGGGCCCCTAGCCTAGAGGTGACAGTAACTCAAGTCAGCAGGAGGCCCTTGAAGCAGCCACCCTGTCAGCCAACTGGACGCTGTCGTGTGATTCCAGACCCTTGTCCACACTGGCCATGCTTTCCAAGGAGAGCCCTCCGCTGTCAGCCCCTGGCGGCCTGGCCTTGTCAACCATCTCGGCCCTCCCTAGGGTGGCCCACATCCAGCGATGGCTGTGGCAGTGGAAAGATCTGCTCACTTTTGCCCAATTCGGAGCTACTCAGATGGGCTCATCTACTTCCAAGAGACCACGGGGTTGTCCAAGCCGCTGCTGGGCTGCATGGAACTCAGCTTCTTCCCCCCACTCCCACCTCCTGCCCTGTCCTCCGCAGAGCCATTCCTGATGGCTCTTCCTTCATCCACCTGCACACTGGTCTCTGCAGCAGAGTCTGCTTCCCGGGGAACCCAACCTGAGCCGCCGGCTGAATGACGCTGGCTGCCTTTGCCCCGTTTCTCACCCAGCTGGAACTTCCCATACGGATGCCTTGATGCTCAAGCCCATCCAGTCCAGCTCTGTCAACAGGAACTCAGAGAACGGAGAATATTTTCTGTCTTTGACCACCGCTGGACAGTGGTCTCGAAGCTGGCTCTGAGCAACATCACCGCCCATCACCCCTTGTGCCCTGGGCAGCCCCTCCTGCTCCTCCCCAGAGGCTGCAAAGTGCAGAGCACATAGTTGGAAAGCTGCAGGCCCATATGATTTAAGGGAGAAATAAAAGCTCAGTTTTAATAGCTGCACAATATAATCCCCTTACATACACAGTGGAGGTTGGAGGACAGAGCAGGGAGTGGGGAGCGGGATGGATACTGCTCTGGGCTGCTGTGGTGGGTGACAGGCATCCCCGCCTGCACTGTCTGCACCCGGAGCTCCACCAATCCTGGCTGCCCGGAAGCGCGAGGCCAGGACAGCAGCACAGGGAGGCTGGGCTGAGTCACCTTCTTGTTTCTACAGCTCTAGACCCCTGGGCCAATGAACACAAGAGAGAAGTGGGCCCCAGTGTTGACTGAGCGGAGCGGAAAGAAACCACAGGCAGAGACCCTTCAGGAAGGGACCAGAGACCGCCCAGAGCACATCGGCCCACACCAGGGAGGGAGCGGGCTTCCACCACACTGCCTGGCCAGGGCTCCACAGCTGGCCCTGGGAGGGCCAGAGGGCCAGGATCTGCTGTCCCTGTCCTCACGGGGGCAGGGCCCAGGAAGCTGCCCCTCTCTGAGGACAAGGACACATGCTCAGCACAGCAGGGACATCAAATAACAGACATAACGTCACTGTTGACCGTTGATGGTCTTATCCAGAAGTTCACTCTTGGAAAAATCTAGGGAACGGCACTCTCATTTTTGGCATATGTTTGAGTTTTATGAACAGATTTTTAAAAGTTCACTGAAAAATGGAATTGAAAGATAAGCTTATTTGGGTGCAAAATAATTTTTAATTGTATATGAGGAGTCTTTGAAATGCTCTTGGAAAATGTGGATTATGAAAGATTATGCATGGACGTAAGATTTCTTTGTATCAAAATAAATATTTTGATCCCATTTTTCCATGAATTTTTTGAAGTTCCTCGGGCAGCATAACCTCTTTGGCATTGGTCACTTATAAAGTTTCTCCCAGCTCAGCCAGGGAGGCCCCACATGGGGGACACGGCACACGGAGAGAAAGGCAGGAAGGAGGGGGCTGGGCGAGGGGCACGGCCGTGAGAGACCCGGGCTGTGCCAGGCAGAGCCGGGGGAGCCCAGAGCCCACTGCGCTCTCATGAGGGACACACTCTTTCCTGAGCCAGCCTCGCCTTCCAGTCTGTGCCAAAAGGTGCATGAGTGTGTGCCAGCTTGTACACGCAGCCCCACAGTCACGTAGATCACCCGCACGTCACTCGGTGTCCAACACACAGGCACACAGGCACACAGGCACACAAGCTGCTAACCCCAGAGCAGCCTCCTGGGGCTTAAGATGCCAGCCCTTCTGGGGTTCATAGCCGCGAGCCCCGGCCGTATCCTCCAACAGTGGTTCTCAAAGAGGGCGACCTGGGCAGACGGCGGCGGCGGGGGCAGCATCACAGGGGAACTGGTTAGAAACACTTTGGGCCCCCTCTTCTCCCTCTGACCGGGCCCTGAGCACCTGGGAGCCTCCTTCAGGGTCACAAGTCCACGCCACGCTTTCCACACACAAGTCCCGTGCTAAGTGACCTTCATGCACGTCATCTCATTTAAAGCTCACACACCTAGTGCTGCGAATGGGGTGGCGGGTCCCCTCTTGTCCCCTCACAGCTCCACCCCAGCCCACCGGCCTCAGCCACCTCCCACCCGCCTACATCCATCCATCTCTGTGCTTTAGGCTGTGGAACCAGGGAGTCCCTCTGAGTCTTCGCTGATTAAAACAAACAGCTTGAAGGCTTTAGCTAGGCCAGCCTTTGAATTGTGCAGCCAGGGAAACTGAGGCTACAGCAGAGCAGGACCCCTGACCCCCGATGCAGCAGGTCGCCAACACAGCCAGGCGGCCCAGCACCCAGACCTGTAGGCTCTCAGCACAGGGGAAGCTCTCCCAGCATCTAGCTGAGCCCCCTTCCCCCCCCAAGCACCCTAATACCCCCGGATATTTCTGAACATCCCACTGAGAGTCACTTTTCATAGTCAGAGGTCACGCTCAGTCAGATCTGGACTAAGATCAGGCTCAGTCCAGCTCCCGAGTGTGCACTGGCAATCACCGTCTCGCTGGAGCGCCTGTCCCAGGCTGAATGTAAACACGCAGCCGGGACTGTGCCCGCTGTGCCAGCGCTCCCGCCTCTCCCCCGGGCTGCCCTGGGTCTCTCCCTGCCTCGAAGCCAGTGCTAAATCTTCCAATAGACAAGGCCTGGCCGTGCAAGCAGGGGGTGGGCCGAGGGGCGGGAGCTGAAGCCCCACCTCGTGAGCAGGCAGCACCTCTGCCAAGGCCCTGGCCGCCCGGCCTGGGAGAGCAGCGGCACGGGCTGGCAGTTGGCGGAGTTGTGAGCGCACCCCGGCCCCCAGACCAGCCTGCACCCCGAATCCTGGAGAGACGGCCTGCTGCGTGGGTGACCTGTGGGATGCTCTCCTGACCCGCGATGTCTCCTGAATAGTATTTAGGAGGGCCCCGGGTTCCTGTGCCGGCTTGTCACTGACCCGCCAAGTGGCCTGCGCTGGTCAGATGCCCTCCGGGAGCCTGGGTCTTCGGTAAAGGGGATGTTTCCTGCTCAGAATACGTGGCTTGAGCTCTACTTTTACATGCGATGCACAAGAAGTCTGGCTGGGAGGAGGCACCGTGAGCTGACCGTGGCCGTGCACCCGGCGTTCTGCTCTGCCTAGCCCACCTCTACCTGAGACGTAGGACGGCGCCCAGGCGCGTGGCCGCATCTCCTTTACATCTCCTCCTCTCCTCACCCCACCCCTCCACGCTATACCCACGCACCGGAGAGGACCCAGGAGCTGCGGGCCCCGGCTCCCCCGTGTCCTGCTCAGAAGCCACCATGGGGGCCTGTGACATCGTGACCGAGGCCAACACCTCATCTGACATGGACAGCAACGCCACAGGCGTCACGGCTTTCTCCATGCCCGGCTGGCAGCTGGCTCTGTGGGCCACAGCCTACCTGGCCCTGGTGCTGGTGGCCGTGGTGGGCAACGCCACGGTCATCTGGATCATCCTGGCCCACCGGAGGATGCGCACGGTCACCAACTACTTCATCGTCAACCTGGCCCTGGCTGACCTCTGCATGGCCACCTTCAATGCCTCCTTCAACTTCGTCTATGCCAGCCACAACATCTGGTACTTCGGCCGCGCCTTCTGCTACTTCCAGAACCTCTTTCCCATCACAGCCATGTTCGTCAGCATCTACTCCATGACGGCCATCGCCGCTGACAGGCAAGAGGGGACCTGGGGCAGCTCCTCCCTCCCCAACTCTGCTGGGGCTCAGACGGGGGCGGGTGGCTGCAGTCAGAATAGACCCCAGGGAACTGCCTTCCAGACCTGGTCGGGACCCAGAACACCGGGTACCGCAAGTACAGTCCAGGAGACACAAGGAGAGAAAGGGCTGACGGGCAGGCCAGCGCATGCGCGCGCGGGGGGGGGGCGGCATCTGCAGTGGGGTTCTCGGAGCTGGTCTTTGGGGTGTTTCCTTTGCTATAAGAAACCTGCTCGTACTGTCTCTCTGTGGCAGGTGGGTCACAGGAGGGCACGCAGCATCCACCTGGCCATAGCATTGTAATAGGACCCCTTCTTGTCCCGCGCTGCCCTTGGGGGCCGAGACCCGGACCTCCGCTGAGGGGCCCTGTGCAAGCAGGCTCAGGACTCAGCAGGGAGCCAGCCTGGAGCCCTCTGGCAGCTGTTGGGACTGCCGGGGCCTGCCTTGGATGTGGGAGGGGACGTGAGGAGCCTGTGACCCCGGAGGCACTGAGTCCCTGTCAAGTCCACCTGCCACCCTCCCGCTCTGTGCCCCCTCCCACCGCGCCCTGCTCCGGTAGCTCAGGATCTCTCTCACCCCAGCTGCGCAGCGCCAGGCTGTGCGGGTTTTCCTGTGGGAGACATCTTCTCCCACTCACTCCACGCGGAAAGAAACCTTGGAACCCCACTTGTCTGCAGGGTGGGGCACGTCCTGGCCGTAGAAGGCCGGCGAGTTCACCGGGTCTGGCGAGGCCACGGGGACAGACCCGCAGGCAGACTCGAAATCCAGTAAAACGACAGCGGCGGATCATATGGTAGGGCCTCGGAATGAGGTTATACATATCCAAACGGCCCTTGGCAGAATAAAGCTCGCCCAGGGAAACTGAGGCAAGGATGCGCAGGCTGCCGTGAGGTCGCCAGTGAGGCAGCGGCAGGGCCAGGCGCCCCAGCCCTCAGAGCGGAGCCCCAGCCCTCAGAGCGGAGCCCCCTCAGAGCGGAGCCCCGCACCCTGCACCCTTGCCCCTGGATGCTTCCGCCCCGTCTGAGGTTTTCTCGGCATTCCCACAGCAAGTGTTCCCGCGTCTCCTCTGTGGCAGGCACAGCCCTAGGAAAAACCGGCCTCCCAGAGCTTCCACTGTGGGCGGGAGGAGACGGTGAGGGCCGGGGCGGGGGCAGCCGGGAGAACCCGCAGGAGGCCGTGGAATAACCGGCCCGCTACAGCGACCGCGGAGACTCACCGGTTCGGCGCCTCCTGTCCTCGCGCATGCGCGCAACAAGCACTTGCGCAGGCCCGCTCTGGCTCTTTGCAGGCCCTACTCCCGGATGCTGCGGGCACCACCACCGGAGGCTGCTCGCTGGGGCAGAGTTTCGGTAATAAGCGCCTCGCCGCTTCTCACAGCAGCCCTGCCGGCACCAACAGTCCATTTCGCAGAGTGGACAGGAGGCGGGGAGAGCTCCAAGCCGTTTGCTGGGCAGTGGGAGCACCAGTGGCGAATCCGTCTGAATCCCAGGTCGCACAGGATGGCCTCTCGGCCACCTCCCTCCAGGAACAGGCGGGGATCCAACCCCCACACTGACCTGAGGCCACCTGCCTCACCTGTGGGGCGGGGGACGGGTGCCCGGGAATCCGGAGGCACCTGCTGCAGCCCCAGACGAGAGCTGGCCCTGGCTCATCCCCAGGGAGGGCCCTGGAGGGAGGGAGTTAACATCACCCGTCTAGAAGGGCCACTGCACTGCGTACCCTCTGACCCTCGGAAACTCACTGTCGCTGCTCCACTTTGCTACTTGTTGGGTGGCAAACAAGGGTGTGCATTTGCCACTTGTGGTATTTGTCGTTTGGTAGAACCCATTGTCTTTGTAACCCTGCGTATCCTAGACTCGCAAATCTCATTCTAAGGAGCGGTCCCTGGGCACAAAGATAGTCACCAGCTACTCTCCTGGAGAGAAAACCAAGGGCCAGGCCACACGGCCAGATGAAGGGAAGGGAGTGGGCAGAGGCCGCGCCTGTATCCTTAGTGGACCCCGCCCTTCAATTCCTTTGGTCTGGGAGAAGCAGGCAGCTTCCCCGAAGCCCACCGTTCCTCAGTCCCACCAGGGCCAGGACTCCGGGGCGCCTGGGAGTAGAGAGGAGCTCACATCCCGGTTGCAGGGGTGCCAGGTGGCAGCTCCAACCCCCGCAGCTCCGGAGAGAGAGGCGGCAGCTCCTGCTACCTGCAACAGGGAGGTGGCGTCCAACCTGAATTTTAACAGGAGCAGCAGGAAGGAGGCTTTCCAAGCTGAGGAGGGAGGGAGCACCCCACAGAAGGTCACGTAGGGCTGCCCCACAGCCAGCGTGAGCCAGGGGCAGTGTGGGAAGCAGTGACCGAGGAGGCTGGAACGTGTGCTGGCCACGTGCACAGGGCCTTGAACGGCGAGTTTAAAGGCTAGGGCCTGCACTGCGCCATAGGTGCGTATTGAAGTGTGCATGAATTGAAGTATGCAGCGTGGCTCCTTGGCCATATTAGCCACACTTTCTCATGCTTGTGGCCATACGTGGTTAGTGGCTACCAAACAGGACAATGCATGAACAGAGCATTTCCCCCATCAGAGAAAGTTTTGGTGGGCAGCACGGATCTGGCCTTCATGCTGGAGGCTGCCAGCTCTGCTGAGGTTTCTGAACAGAAGTGGGCTGGGCATGGGGCTGAGGGGCTCCGAGAGGGCCGAGCTTCAGGCTAATGTGGAGATGGACTGCCCATGAGGCCACAGCACCCTCTTGTGGCCATCTGTGGGAATGTTCACATCCAGAGGGAGGCGTGGGTTGGTGCCCGGGCACTGTGGCCCTGGGCTGGGGAGAGGGAGGGGAGTGAGAGCCAGGCTGATGCAGCAGCCCACTGCTCACACTGCGCTCTGCTCACAGGTACATGGCCATCGTCCACCCCTTCCAACCCCGGCTCTCGGCCCCTGGCACCAAGGCAGTTATTGCTGGCATCTGGCTGGTGGCCCTGGCCCTCGCCTTCCCCCAGTGCTTCTACTCCACCATCACCATGGACCAGGGCGCCACCAAGTGCGTGGTGGCCTGGCCTGAAGACAGCGGAGGCAAGATGCTCCTCCTGTAAGGCTGTGTGTGCATGTGTGTACACCATGTCCATGCAGGAGCAGTGTGTGTGTGCGTGTGTGTACATCATGTCCATGCAGGAGCAGTGTGTGTGTGCGTGTGTGTGCATCATGTCCATGCAGGAGCAGTGTGTGTGTGTGTGTGTACATCATATCCATGCAGAAGCAGTGTGTGTATGTGTGTGTGCATCATGTCCATGCAGGAGCAGTGTGTGTGTGTGTGCATCATGTCCTTGCAGGAGCAGTGTGTATGTGTGTGTGTGCACTCACATCCATGGATGAGCAGTGTACATGCTGGGGCGTGCACCTGTGTCTAGGAGCACACATGGTAAATTGAAAACGCCCTAAGTGGAGTGTGCACATCCCCTACCTAACCTGTGTGTCAGCCCAGCTCTGCAGCCCAGCTGTCTGCTGACCTGGGGCCTACCCATATTATTATTTTTATTATTCCCATTTTGGGTGAAGAAACCGAAGCATTGAGAAAACTCAGCAGTGTGCCCAAGTGCACACAAGTAAGTGGTAAAGTGGAATTCGAACCCAGGCAGTGCTGCTTCTGAGCCCCGTCTCCCAGCTGCTCTGCTACTTAAACAAAGATGGGAGTCCTGGAATGAGGACTCGAGGCACAGGCCCAGGCGCAGTCACCTCGCACGTCACAGATGCGCTGCAGCCACTCTCATCTGCGTGCCTATGCGAGTGCAGGCAGGCATGTGTGAGGGAATGTGTTTGGAAGAGGGCTCTGTGTGTGCCCAGGCCTGCTGCCCGCTCCATGCTGAGGGGTGCACCATGGCAGGGGTGGGCAGAGGAACTGGGGCGTAGTGCAGACGCTGTGTGACCCTGTCAGTGTGGCTTTGAGCCCCCCAAAACACAGCGTGGCTTGTTGTTAGAGCACAGAGCTGATGGAGGCTTGGGAGTCTATGCTGGCCCCATCCCTCCCGGCCAGAGCCTCTGTTTCGGGTGAGGACTGGTAACCATGGGTCGTAGGAAGCCTTTAGCAGTATGCCGGGCACAAAACAGGCACCCAACCCAGGGACAACAAAACCAGACCTGGAGGTGGCCGATTTAGTCCCACAAAGTCCCTGCTGGCAAGCATGGGGATGCGCACGCTCCCAGCCAAGAGCTGCCAGGTAACCATGACAACCCAGCCTCCACCCCTACCCCCGCCCCTACCCGGTCTCCATCTGTCTCAAGCACCTAGCAGGAGAGGCCGTTCCATGCTAGGTAGGGAAGGCACCAGGCTGCCACGGAGCCTGGTCCTGGTGTTCAGCCTCCACCTGGTCCCCCACCCTCACTGAGGCTGGTGTCCAGGCAGCATCCCCCTTGCAGGCCCTGGGAAAGGTGGCATTTTGGAACTGACCACTAGGGTGCAGTGTTTCCCCACCTTCAGGCACGGGCTTCTATCCCTGGGAGTGGAACGAAGAACTTAGGCCACCAAATACCAGCTACGGTGGGCAGGGCTTCCCAGCCCTGAGCAGTAACAGGGATGGACAGGACGGCCGTGCTGAGCCGGGAGAGCGGCTCTCGAGTTCCATGGAGTCAGAGAGGATCTGGGCAAGCCTGGCTCTGTGCGAGAACGACACTGTTGTGCTGGGGTCGTTAGCCTCAGGCGACCGGGGGCTCTGTCCTCACAGGCTCCCAGCCTGTGTGTAGGAATCTGATGAAGTTACAGAGGCCCCCTCAGAGACACACATCCCCCGAACCCAAAGTACAAAAACACCATCTAGGCCCAAGGGGAGACGTCCCTGATTTGGGGAGACCCCGGAAGGTGGTCCCCACGCTGCTCAGCTCTTTCACCCTAGCCCATGGGGATTCCTGCCCCGCCCTGCATCAACCTGGGCAGTGGAGAAGGGAGGAGGTGGGGGAGACCTTCCCATTTTACAGATGGGAAAACCAAGGCCGAGGGCGAGAACTGCCTTGCCCCAAGTCACACTCTGCATTAGAGGCTGGACAAGAATCCCACGCTGCCCTTCAGTGAGAGGGGAGTGGCGTGGGTTCCGGCGGAGCCTGCAGAGCTTTGACCAGCACAGATTCCTGCGCCTCTCTGGGCCTCAGTTCTGTCTCTGGACACTGAGGCAGGTGGCCTGGTTGATCTCCCAGGTGTCTCTAGCTCGGACACCCTGAGTGGTGACAGGGTGGGCACTCACTGTGCCTCCCCCTCTCACCTGCTCTGCAGTGGGGCTTCCCATCCAGACCCCACGTGAGGACCAGGGCATCCAGGAGCCGCCCCCACCCCACCCCAGCTTCTGCAATGGGCATACTCGCAAAGCCAGCAAGCGGCATTCCACACACCAGGCTCCGGGAGGAGAGGAGATTTGCCGGGGCCTCTGCTCCCCTCCCTCAGGGCGTGCGGGGTAAGAAGAAAGGAAAAGGTCACAGGCAGGGCTGGGTGCTTGGGCTGGCCCCAGTGCTGCTCTGGGGCCCCCGCTGGTCACTCCTTAGGGTGCAGAGCAGAGTAGGCCACGGTGCCCTTGCGCCCTCTCAGCCCAGCCCGGTGTGCGCCCAAGGACCAGTGAGTCTCCATGCAGGGGTCTGAGGGCGGCCTGCCTGGTGTGGCATGCCAGGGCCTTGCTGACACGCGAGAAGGAAGCAGGTGGCCCAGTAATGTGTGCAATGTGGCAATCCCACCACCTTTCCTTGCTGCAGGCATGGGTACAAGATGGAGTTCCACTGATGCCATCTACCCACCCATCCACCCATCCATCCATCCATCCATCCATCCACCCACCCATCCATCCACACAGAGGTTTTCTACATACGCACATGCATAGGATTCTAGAAGAAAATAGGCCACATTGCTAATTGTGGTGGGCCTGGGATTTGACTTTCTCCTCCATACTTAAATTTCAAAGCCAGCTTGTTGCTATTTATTTCCTTCGTTGGTAGAGTCTGTCACCTGGACGACTCCCAGCTAATGCTGATGTTCCACCTCAGGGCACAAATGCTGCCAAGATGGCCTTTTCTTTTTACACAAGCTCAGGCCTCCACAAGCCACCCAGGGACGTCCGAGCCAGGGCGGCTGCCCGCTGCCCAGGCCTCTGGCTCTCCCCCAGGTACCACCTAACGGTGATTGCCCTCATCTACTTCCTGCCGCTTGTGGTGATGTTCATGGCCTACAGTGTCATTGGCTTCAAGCTCTGGAGACGCGCCATGCCCAGACACCAGACCCACGGCGCCAACCTGCGCCACCTGCGGGCCAAGAAGAAGGTGGGTGTGGGGCTGGGTGGGGCCGACCTGGGAGCCGCCCCTGCAGGCTCAGGGAGGCAGGGGGTCACACAGGGGAGCCTTCCGGCTTGCCCATGGACAGGCACATATCTCAGGGATACAGCACTCTGCAAATCCCTGAGGTTGGGGTTAGGGGCTGGCAGGAGCCCATCCACCCTCCAGGATCTGGTGCTGGGCTCGCAGCAGTGAGGGCTTCAAAGGAGGAGGGCAGTGAGGGCAGAAGGATCAGCATGGGCAGAGGCCCGGAGGTGGGGTCCAGCCATGGAGGGCGGCTCAGGCTGGCACCTGCCCTTGGAGGGCTGGGGCTCGCGGCTCTGGGGTGACCTGAGCTCTCGTGGCCAGTTTGTGAAGACCATGGTGCTGGTGGTGGTGACGTTTGCCGTCTGCTGGCTGCCCTACCACCTCTACTTCCTGCTGGGCCACTTCCAGGACGACATCTACTGCCGCAAGTTCATCCAGCAGGTCTACCTGGTGCTCTTCTGGCTGGCCATGAGCTCCACCATGTACAACCCCATCATCTACTGCTGCCTCAACCACAGGTGAGCCTGCCCACCCGCCTGCCCTCCACCCGGCCGCCTCTCAGCAGTCTGCCTTCTGGCCCGCGCCTGGCTTCGGCTCCAACCCCTCCTCCGCAAAGCCTCGCCCCTTTGCTCAGGCCACAGCGCCCCTCGGTCCACATCTGGGACCAGGACAAGGAGGAGAGAGAAGGGAGGACCAGAGATGCTGAGGAGGGGAAGTCAGAGGGGGTCGGGACAGACAGAACGGGAGGAAGGGGAGCACCAGCTACGAGGGGGACACTCTCCATCCTCCTGTGCCTCTGAGGTGCATTAGCAGGGAACTGGATTAGCAGCCCAGGGTAGCCAGGGCTGGAACCAGGCACTCCAGGATGGACGCGTCCTGTGCTCTGGCTTAGCTCTCAGGAGAACCAGGCCCGTGCTACATGGGAGCTGGACCACAGGGACAAGGGGAGACGCAGGGAGAGGGCTTCAGGGAGGCTACCGCAGTCACCCAGGTGAGACTGGCTTGGGTGTGGTCAGGCATGATGATGGTGTGGGAGAGGAAGTCAGGGCGACCCCAGCAAGTCTGCCAGAGCTGCCAGGAGCCGGGGTGGGGTGGGAAGGGTGGCTGGGAGCTGGGTTTGGGCAGGTTGGGTGTGGGCACCGAGGCCGCCAGGCTTGGACGCTGCGGCTGTGCGGGCACACGGGGGCGCACAGCCCCAGGGAGAGTGCGCACGCGGCAGAGACAGGGCTCCTTCTCCTCTGCCCCGGCTGGGCAGCTGCGCTCCTTCTGCCAAGCCACTCGCTGTGCCCGCTGCCTCTGAAGTCCAGGGGCTTCCAGTGCTGCCTTGCAGGGGCTAATTTTTAAGTGAAACTGTCTGAACTCGCTCCACACGTCTTCTTCTGTTGCAGTCCCCTCGGAGAGCACCTTTATTGCACCCACGCTGCCCAGACTCTGAATACTCTTTAGGGAAGCCCCCCAACAGACCCGCCAGGACTATATCACTGGCTGTGTTCCTGTGTCTGCAGCGACACAGCCCAAACTCACAGAGCCACCCGATGGCCTCTTAGCTCTAGAGCACTTCCAGCTGGTTCCCAAACCCACACAGGGATAGAACGCACCTGCTAAGACACAGCGAGCCACGGCGCCTCCCCCAGGCGCCTCCCCCGCGTGAGGCTGTACTTTCCCCTGAAGGCTCCTGCACCCACCCCCTCGCTCAAGGTGACCTCCCTCCTCCCCAGGTTTCGCTCCGGATTCCGCCTTGCTTTCCGCTGCTGCCCTTGGGTCACGCCCACCGAGGAAGACAAGCTGGAACTGACACACACGCCGTCCCTCTCCATGAGGGTCAACAGGTGTCACACCAAAGAGACTCTGTTCCTGGTTGGGGAAGTGGCTCCCTCTGAGGCTGCCAATGGGCAGGCTGGGGGTCCCCAGGATGGGGGTGCCTATGATTTCTGAAGTCTCGTGCCTGGCTGCAAGGTGGGGACCTAGCACCCCTCGGGAAGCAGCCATTTGAGAGGACCGGATCTGAGGGTCTGGCCCATGCCCGCCACACCCAGGGAAAACAAGATGGGGCCAGGGTCTCCCATCGGGCCAGCACTTACCTACGCCAGGAGTCGAAAGCTCAGGTGCCTTCCTGGAGCAAGCAACATGAAGTAGTGAACTGGATCCAGCACAAAAGAAAAACTCCACGTGCTGATTTCCAGCGTCAGGGCTGATGTGATAGGGAGAGGTGCAGACTGCGGCAAACCGGAGGCGCTAGGCTGTCAGAGGGTCGGCAGCCACTCTGCTTTGGGTGAATGGTGTCACAGTCAGGGCAGCCCAGCACTGCCAGGGCCTCTCACCCTTTCAGGAAAACCCAAAATCCCAAATGTGGACCTGTGAGATCTGGCTTGCAAAAAACACCTCCAGACAAGCCAAGGACATCTGTGGGCAGTGCGGAATCCGACACACCGATTCCTCATCAGGCTAAAGGCACAAGGAGGCGGCTGCGTGACTGGCCACGCCCATCGGCCAAGAGCTGGCCCGGGGCCAGTGGAGATGGGGGCGGAGTCAGCGGGGACCTCAGCTGTGCTGCCTTGGACCAGTCGCTCTGGCCCTCCCCCCCTTCCTCTGCCCAGCAGCCCACGCCTCACATGGAGGTGGGGGACTGATGCACGTGACGCGTACAAACCAGGCCACACAGCGCTCACTAAACAGCAGCGTGGTTCTTGCGACTAGTTTGCCAGCCGTCTCCAACGAAAGCCACCTGCAAGTCAGCCACAAAGCTCCCACCCCCACCCATGCAGCAGCCGACAGCAGCAGGTATCCTGACCCCAAGTCCCGCCCAGGGCACAGCCTTCCCCGCTCGCTGACTCCTGCTCCACCCCCCCCCCCCAGAAGAACCATGTGCACGTCAATGTTTTGCATTATCCATGTTCTCCACAGATCACTGTGCCAGACACCGGCACTGCAGGAACCCCAAATAAAGGAACTCTGATGTCACCAGACCAAGCGGGCAGTCAGTCCTGGGGAAGCCACTGAGAGCTGGAGTTGTGGCTCGGGAAATCACGGGGCGCCTGGAGCCATATGGGGGTGCGACCCAGCAAAGGGCTGGCAGGAGACTCCAACATGGCAGCCACGGGATGAGAAGGGTCAAATAAGGGCTGGTGCCCGACGGATGGGCAGGGTCAAGTTCAGACTGGGGGGCCAGTGCAGCAATCTCGCAGAGCTGGGCTGCTCCGAGGCTCCACGTGGGGCAGGCGGCCGCTGGCAGACAGGGAGATGGAAGAGGAGGCCTCCTGGGGCACACGGCAGGGGCAGGGGGTGTGATTCAGGGCTGCCCTGAATGGCTCCTGGGAGCCAGGTCGGAGGACAAGGCCTTACACTGTCACCTTCGGATAGGAGGTGGGGAAGGGGCTGTGGGACCCTGGGACTAGAGGAGGAAGACAGGGCAAAAGGCAACCTCTGTGACGTTCCGCAGGGAGAGGACCGAAGCCCTCGTGCCCACCCAAGGCTGGGGGCTAAAAACCATAACCTTTCTCCTGCATTTGGTCTGGGGACATCCCCAGGCACGGGACACGGGACACAGGGCCTTGAATTGGTACAAAGTTTACTAGGTCATACAACACGGCTCACAGAAGCGATGGAGATTCCAGTGACGGCACGGTGGCTGGCTGGCTCCTCTTACCCACATACAGACAAGACATTCTCCCCCCAGACGGCCCCCCTCCCCCCACAAGACAAACAGGATGCAAGACTGTCATGGTGTGGCTAGGATCAGGGTCCACAGACACGTGAGGGTGGCGCCGGGACAGGAGGCAGCGGCTACCGTGAGGCCCCCCCTTGCCCTCCAGGTGGCGCCCCGGCAGGTGGAGCCCCGGCAGTGTCTGCTGGTGATAATACATTTCACACGGGGGAGGGGACCCCAACGATGAGCTTCAGAGGCCCATGAGGGCTGCCCGGTGCTGTGATTTTTTTTCATCTCGAGTCAATAGATAACTCCGCTGGGTAAATGCACACGGTCGAAAATGGATGCCACTACACTTCACACGTGGGGGACGGACGACCAGGTCGAAATCAGATCATGCAGAGTGGCAGGGTGGGTGAGGAGGGACCCAGGTGAGAGAGGTTATCAACAGCACACACTCTACGTTGTACCCTAGGTTATACGCCGTTAGTTGGGTTTTGTCTTCCTCCCTGCGGCGGGAACGGCAGGCTCCGGCCACGTGCCACAGCACGGCTGGCAGGGAGGAGCAGGACCGGCGCTGGCAGAGAGACGTGCCGGAAGGATGGCGGCTGGGGCCCCGGCTCCTAGCTGCTCAGTTCGCCTCGGAGCCTCACGCCCACAGCCGTGATGAGCGCGGCGCCTTTACCGCTACCGTCTTCGGACAGGAGGAAGGACACGTTACACTTTGGGGACAGCTCCTTCACGGTCTGATGCATGATTCTGGAGAAGCTAAGAGACAGAGACAGAGGGGACGGTGGAGACAGGAAGAAAGAGCCACTGTGCTCCCCTGCAGACGCTCAAGTGCCCGACCAAGGCGGCAGAGGCTGCTCCGGAGCAGGGTGGCCAGAAGCCACGTGGGTTCAACAGCCCTGGCCCAAATCGCTGCTGGGGGGCGAGGGCATGAGTGACACAGACACACCTCCACCTTCACCCCCAGAGCTTGGAGCTCCAGGGAACCTGAAATCCCAGAAGGACACAGGGGCTCCGTGGACTAAACATTACCAACCCCCAGCTGCAGCGCTGGGAACCCAGCTCACCACCACCCCAGTCCAGCACCCAGCACCCACAGCCTGGAGCAAGCAGCCCCCAGTGGAGGGCGGTCTGCCCTCAAGGATGACTCTGGGCACTTGCATGGTGTGCCGAGGTGGAGACAGGGCCAGGGCCAGCTCAGACGACCGCGAGGACAGCTCTCAGGTGCAGACGTGGGTGAGGATGTGGCAAGACATGTGGCTTAATCAAGGTAAGCAGGTGCCACTGCTTACGTGTGAGGTGACACAAAGGCTCAGTTTATCCAGGATGGTCCCGGGGTAGTCACTAGGAACTACGAAGCTGGCAAAAGCACCCCAGTTTAGACAATAAAATTAGGGTCACTCTATTCATCAAAGCCACGCTCTTGCCTGCTTGCTCTCTCCTCCTCTGTGGTTAAGTCTGCCTTTCAAATACAAAAAAAACAAATTTATCCAAAAAAAAAGGAAAAAATGGGGGCTAGCTCTGTGGCATAATGGGTTAAGTCCCCGCCTGTGATGCCAGCAGCCCATATGGGCACCAGTTTGAGTCCCAGCTGCTCTACTTCCGATCCAGCTTCCTGCTAATGCGCCTGGGAAAGCAGTGGAGGATGGCCCAAGTGCTTGGGCCCCTGCACCCATGTGGGAGATCCAGAAGCTTCTGGTTCCTGGCTTTGGCCTGGCCCAGCCTTGGCTACTGTGGCCATTTTGGGGGTGAACCAGCAGATGGAAGACCTCTCCTTCCTCCTCCTCCTCTTGCTCTCTGTAAGTCTACAGATGGGGTCTCACGCCTGTCTCCAGCATGGATGTCAGACGTATGACCAAGAGGAGGCCACTCTCTGCCTCTCCCTGCCCCCAAGCCCAGAGCTACAGCTGCTCCTGCCCTCCCAAGGCTCCACAAACCGAGTTATTAGCAGGTGAGCATGACAGTGGCCCTCTGCTTTCTCAGTTTCCTCTCCACTTCCCAGCACACGCTCACGCCCACCCCTACCTCCTCTCCCACCTGAGGGTCTGGCTTTGCTCTGGCCAAGGAAAGCCACATCTTGAGCCCCGCCCCCCGCCCTGGGAGTCCCAGTCACACTCTGGAGCTGCTCATCCGCCTGGAGCAGGCCCTGCACGCACAGCCTCCAGGCTGGCCCCATTCCCTGCCACCCCAGTCCTGGGGAAGGCCCCACTCACTGTGGATGAAGCTTGTACAGCGTCCCATCCACGCCCACGGTCACGTTGAGATGGTCCAGCCCTCTGTTCTCGCGGATCTTGTCCACCACTGCAGCCATGCCTGCGCCGCACAGCTGCGCGGCCCTCCTGGACACCACCCCGCACACGGTCTTGACGAGAATGCTGTCGTCACATGTGCTGTTCAGACCCAGTTGCTGGAGGATGGCCCGCACCTGGAGCAGCGCCAGCCGGTCGCTGCGAGGGACAGAAGCCAGGCGCTAGGTGAAGCGGGACTGCTCCAAGAAACTGTACTTAAACACCAGCAGGCCTTAAAAATAACTATTTTTTTTTTAAAGACGATCTCAAAGGGGCTGGCGTTATGGCTCGTGGGTTGAGCCACCGCTTGTGACACCAGCATCCCATATGAGCACCATTTTGAGTTCTGGCTGTTCTACTTTCAACCCAGCTTCCCGCTAATGCACCTGGGAAAGCAGTGGAAGATGGCCCACGTCACTGGGCCCCTGCACCCATGTGGGAGACCCAGATGGAGTTCCTGGCTCCTGGCTTTGGCCTGGTACAGCCTCAGCTGTTATGGCCATTTGGGGAGTGAACCAGCAGATAAAACATCTCTCTCTACTTCTGCCTTGCAAATAAAAAATAAATCTTTAAAGAAAGAGAATATTCTTTAAAAAAAATCTCCCAAGGATTTTGTTGAATTTTGACAAATCTAGAAAAATAAAAGTTGAGAGATTAAAACTATCCATTATTCCAACGCCTTGACAAATGCTCGATATATTTCCTTCCCATGTATTTTCCTTAGCTGTCCCTGGACAACGGTGCTGCGCTTGTGAGCTGAGCACGGAATCGTCCTTTGCACACATGTGGTTTTCTTTCCTTTTCCCTATTTTGTAAACCTGAGCCATTCTGAGGGCAGGACTGAAGAGTGCTGACACAGCATTGCACTCTAGGCACGCAGCAGTACCGAATCAGCAGTCTGCAGAAATGTCAGTCTTTTGCAATTTTCTATTATAAAATACTAATTCTGAGGAGGGATGTTTGGCACAGTGGTTAAGATAACACTTGGGACCCCTGCGGCCGATATCAGAGCGTCTGGGTTCCAGTTCCAGCTTCCTGCTAACATGCATCCTGGAGGACCTGGGTCCCTGCCACCCACCTGGGAGACCTGGATGGACTTCCAGGCTCCCAGCCCCAGTCAGCAGGTGGAGTCTCTGTCTCCCTTTTTCAAGCAAGTGGCAATAATAACTAAGAGAGAATTAGTGTGATGAAGTTTCTTGTGGCTAAGTCTTTGCATGTAGTTGGGATCGTTTCCTGGGGTCCACTTCTCAGGCACAGGGCTCTGGATACACAGTGCCAGTGCCACTCAGGAGGTGGCACCTGCACCTCCCGCTGCCACACTGCTCCTCGTGGAGAGGTGGCTGACCGACACTCTGCTCCGTTAGTGGGGACGGGCCCTCCTTTCACTTGTCCACTGGCTGCGTGGCCTCCCTAATGTGTACCAGGACCTTTTTTTTCTCCTGGGATTTTATCTTGTTTGCATTAAGCAGAAGAGAGGACAATGACTGACAATGGAGGATCTTGAGATCAGTCTGCCTTTTTGAGGATTTCCCGCATGTATACTATAGGTCTCTCCCTTTCTCCGTAACTCTGTCTCTCAAATAAATAAATAATTAAAAAAAAAAACGAAGAGACAGGAAGCCTCACTGCTCTGCTGGGGGAATGTAAAAGCGTGCTCCTGTGGAAATAGGAAACAGCAGGTGTTCCTCGGAAAGCCAGAGATGGATTTCCAGATGACCCAGCAATCCCACCGGTGCATATACACACAAAACAAAGGAGAGCAGGGACTCAAACAGCTGTCTGCACACCTACGTTCACAGGAGCAGCATTCACAACAGCCACAAGGCAGAAGCAACCCAGGTGACCAGCCACAGGTGAGTGGAGAAACCAAGTGTGGATATCCAGGCGACACTACGCCAGTCACCTCGAGGGGAGGAAACTGCAGGTGCTATGACCCGATGTACCTGTGGACGTTATGCTAAGTGAAAGATGCCAGACAGCAAAGGACAAATGCTGTAGGTACCTCGTAAGAGGAAGCACGTAGCATTTGTTACAGAAGCACAGAGCAGTACGCTGGCAGCCCGGGGAGGGGAGGAGGCGGGGAATGGGAATTGTTTGATGAGCTCGGAGTCTCCATTTGAGAAGGTGAAAAGGTCCTGGAGAGGGAGGGTGGTGACAGCTGCACAACAATGTGAACGCACTCGATGCCAGGGCAGGTGTTACGGCGCAGTGAGTTAAGCTGCCACCCGCAGTGCCAGCACTCCATAGACCACCAGTTCGAATCATGGCTGTTCTACTTCTGATCCAGCTCCCTACTAATGCACCTGGGAAAGTAGCAGAGGATGGCCCAAGTGCTTGGGACTCTGCACCCACATGGAAGACCCAGATGGAGTTACCAGCTCCTGGCTTTGGCCTGGCCCAGCCCCCAGCCATTATGGCCATTTGGGGAGTGAACCAGTGGATGGAAGATCTCTCTCTCTCTCCTTCTCCCTAATTCTGCCTTTCAAATAAATAAATAAATAAATCTTTTTTTTTTTTTTGACAGGCAGAGTGGACAGTGAGAGAGAGAGTCAGACAGAAAGGTCTTCCTTTGCCGTTGGTTCACCCTCCAATGGCTGCCTCGGAGGGCGCGCTGCGGCCGGCGTACCGCACTCATCCGATGGCAGGAGCCAAGTGCTAGGTGCTTTTTCCTGGTCTCCCATGTGGGTGCAGGGTCCAAGCACTTGGGCCATCCTCCACTGCACTCCCGGGCCACAGCAGAGGGCTGGCCTGGAAGAGGGGCAACCGGGACAGAATCCGGCGCCCCAACCGGGACTAGAACCCGGTGTGCCGGCGCCGCAAGGCGGAGGATTAGCCTGTTGAGCCACGGCGCCGGCCATATCTTTAAAAAAAAAAAAAAAAGGCACACAATGCCACTGAGCCGTGCACTTGCCAATGGCCTTGTCTGGGCAAAATCAACATGTAGGCTTCGCTAGGTGACTGTGCAGAGCACCCCTGGGTCCCGAAGACCAGTCTAGGACTAAGGTGGCATCTGCGCAAACACTTGCTTTCTGACAGCAAAGGCGGGGATGAAATGTTCACACCATGGGACAAAGCAGAAGCGGCTTTACCAGGAGGCAGGGGACTGAGGGGTGGCCCATGGACGCCACACAGGCTGCACTGAGAGCAACCGGGCCCAAGGTTCTTGCTCCACGCCCCTTCGGGGATCCGCACTCTACCTGTCCTATGCTGAATCAGTCAACACAGGAATAATGACTGCCCAGCAGAAAAGATGCACAAAAGCCAAGGGATATACAGTGAAAGGATTTGGCGTCCGTAAGCAAACTCAGGGCCGGCCACCGGCATGGAGCAAACACTTCCCACCCAGGGCCGACCCCCGGGGACCCCCTGCCCCGCACTGTCTGGCAGCCAGCCCCAGCTGTCAGCGCGGGTGCGACGGGCGAGCCCCTGCCACTCACCTCTCGATCTGAGAGAGGAACTTGGTCTCAAAGATGCCCCTCGTCTTGAGCGGCTCCGAGACCTGCCCGCGGAAGAGGAAGCCCTTCTTGGTGAAGTCGATGAGGATGTTGCGGACGATCTCCCCCAGGTACATGCCGCTGATCATCTTCTCGTACCTGAGACAGGAGGCGGGCTGGGCATCCAGGCGAAGCCACTGGGCCACCGCCAGCCCTCGGTCGGCCCCTCACGGGCATCAGCACAGCACAGCACACATGCACAAACACACACGCATACACACATGTGCGTGTGCACACATACACCTTGCCCTTCAGCTTCGCAACAACCAGGGCCTCACTGCCTCCTATCACCACGGCAGTGACAGCCCTGCAAAACAGGGAACGCATGTCTGGCGCGGCCATGAGTGCCCAGGGCCCAGCACAGCACCAGGCCCCCCATCAAGGGCTCCATACTTGGCGACAGAATAAGCAGATGAGTGGGCTGAGTGTCAAAGGGACATGTGGACAACAATGGGAAGCCCCTGGGTTCTAGGAAGACACTCAGGGTCCTGGGGGATACACACAGCTGTGTGCTAAGGCCACGTGGGCTGGAGGATTCGGGGCCACACACTCCCGAGGGTGATGGGGCCTACCCTCCCCACGCTCAAGGAAGTCAGCAAGCCATAGGGGTTAAGGGCTTCCCCAGCACACGCCATGGAAAATGTGAACTAGCAGAGGGTGGGGAAGGGGTCTCCTTACACGCCTCACCCCCAGCCCTTCGGAGACGATCTCAGGTGGGTGCTGGCAGGTCTCCGCCTCCTCCGGTACCTGCCCGTCCTCCTCTCCGACAGAGGGGCTTGGCTGAGAGCCTTCGGTAGGCGCCGTGTCAGCCAGCGAGGACGAACGCCACCCGGCATGGGGTGCAATAACCACCATCTGCCTATGGCAAGCTTCGCTCCTCTCTTCCTCCCTCATTAACGGACATAATGGGATAAGGTGGTGCTTGGGAAAGGCTGGGGACCCACCCGTGTGCCTTCTGCCTCTGGAGACACAGGCTCTTTTGTCCCATCTCATGGGAGTGTGGACACTGCCACTTCAGACATGGTCCCTGGGAACTGAGCGGCAAAGCCCTAGCAGGCACTAGGTGGGGCTGGAGGCTCACAGAGGTAAGGAAGAATTGGGGGGGCTCTGCTGCCCCTACCTGCAGCCCACCCCCATACTATTCGGATGGAGAGGCATGGCCTGGCTATCCTGTCGTCTGGGCCATCCTGTACCACTCTGTGGGCCCAGCCCTCTGCTGTCCTTGGACCAAAAGCCAAGGTCAGGAGTGAGCCGCAGGGGTCAGTCTCCAGGTCTCTGCCGGACCCCACTCCTCCTATACCTTTCCCATGGCAAGAGGTAGAAGGCGGCCGAGCGTCCTCAAGGTCCTGACCCTCGGGTGTCCCCCACCCTCCAAGCACAATTACCTCTGCTTCCCAGCGTTTAGAGAGTATTCGTCCACCAGTCGGTCGTAGATGGTTCTGATGTCATCCAGACAGCCGTTGTCGCCGAAGGCGCCCCACTCCATGTTGATGCACATCTGTCCCTCGTTCCCCTCCAGCATCTCCACGTTCCTCATCTCCTCCATGTAGCAGGCATTGCAGCCCGTCCCTGCGTAACAAACGGGGCGTGTGCGTGCACGAACGGCCCTGACACCAGGCACGGGGCCGGCATTCCGCAGATAAGGGGCATGCTTTGGAGATGAACACAGCAACAGCTTTGCTTCCCCCCATGTCCTCCAGGAAAAAAATTTGAAATATAAACAGAGAGTGTGAGTTAAGCCACCCAAAGAGTGTCTAATTAACTCGCTTTACACCAACGGCCTTCCATGTTTATCCATGCAGGCAGGGCTATACTTATGTTAATAGATGGTCTTAGGACACAGGCATAAATCTGTAATGGTAGAAGTGTAGGCAATGCGCAGACAAGGAAAAAATATGTGAACACACACATACACAAACACTCGGGCCGGCATGTGGCACAGCGGTGAGGACACTGCTTGAGACATTTCCCTCCCACACCAGAGTGTCTGGGTTCGAGTCCTGACTCCACTCCTGATTCCACCTTCCTGCTACTGAACACCTTAGGTGGCAGCACGGAACAGCTCAAGTACTTGGGTCCCTGCCAACCAGGTGGGAGAGTTGGACTAAGTTCTTCGCTCCTGACTTTGGCCTAGTCCAGCCCCAGCTGTTGCAGGCATTTAGGGAGTGAATTAATGGAGTTTGTTCAGCTCTGCATTTCAAATAAATGAAAACTGAAAAAATGCACACAAACTTACACACTTGCACTTGAATATATATATATATATATATAGGCATGAGTTCGAGTCCCGGCTGCTCCACTTACAATCCCGCTACCTGCTAATGCGCCTAGAAAAGCAGTGGAGGATGCCACAAGTCCTTGGGCCCTTGCACCCACGTGGGAGACCTGGAAGATGCTGCTGGCTTTTGGCTTCAGATCAGCCTGGCTCTGGCCATTGCGGCCATTGGGGAGTGAACTAGTAGATGGAAGACCCCTCTCTGTCTGGAGCTCTGCCTCTAAATAAAGAAATGAATCCTTAAAAAAAAAAAAGCTGATGATTCTCCTAGGAAAAGGTATGTTCATCTAGGTGTACTGGTGTACCCACAATCTGGCAGATGGCTTCCCGGGGCTCACAGGCCGCTGGTTTCTATGCCTGAACCCCTAGAGCCTGTTCCTGAGAGTGCGGCCCCCACAGGGCTGGGGTGGGACCACAAACTGCCGTTCCAGCCCATGAGGAGCTAAGTAAAGGAACTGATGAGCGGGGCTGTACTGCAGGGGGACACGGGCTCGAATCTTATTGCTCCACTTCCTGTCCAGAGCCCTGTTAACGCACCCGGGAAGCAGTGGAACAGGGCCCCAAATACTGGGCCCCTGCCCCCCTGTGGGAGACCTGGATGGAGCTCCAGGCTCCTGTCTTCAGCCTGGCCCAGCCCCAGCCATTGTGGCCATTTGGGGAGTGAACCAGAGGATAGAAGATCTCTCTCTCCCCCTCTCTCTGTAACTCCACCTTTGAAATAAATACAAACAAATCTTGAAAAGAAAAAAGAAAAAAAAAAAGGAAATTGAGAAGATGTGTTCACCGCAGTTTTAATTGTTAGGACATATAAATGGGCGGTCAATGGGCTTCTCTCTCTCTCTCTCTCTTTTTTTTTTTGACAGGCAGTTAGACAGTGAGAGAGTCAGAGAGAAAGGTCCTCCTTCCGTTGGTTCACCCCCCCGAACGGCTGCCACAGTCACAGCATTGCGCCGATCCGAAGCCAGGAGCCAGGTGCTTCTCCTGGTCTCCCATGCGGGTGCAGGGCCCAAGCACTTGGGCCATCCTCCACTGCCTTCCCGGGCCACGGCAGAGAGCTGGCCTGGAAGAGGAGCAACCGGGGCTTCTCTTATTGAATGGACTAAACATTTAAAAACCAGCCAACTAACCAAACCAAGCAGTCCTTCCCAGACACTTCAGTACGCGTCTGAACCCCCAGGGGCTCTGGTTAAGATCCAGATCTGGGTCAGGGAGCCTGGGGTGGGCCTGAGACCTGGCAGGTCCAGCAGGCTCCCAGGCACACCTGGGCTGCTGGCCCAGTGACCACAGTGGCCCTGGAGCACTGACCCCTCCTGCCTGGGATGTAGGCACAAGTTCAGCATCAAGGAGCAACTCAAGGACAGACCCCCTGGCTCTGGCACCTTCACTGCCTTAGAAGAAAGAAGTGGAACCCGTGGACCGAGTATGTGCCTGGATGCGTTCTGTTTTCTGCACCCCAGTTCCCTTTCACCCGAGGTGTGAAACAGAGGGAAGAGGAACCCCAGGAATGGAGGCGGGGGAGGAACCCACCAAGCCAAGTCACATAATCCCCACTTGTCACCCAAGGGAGTTCCCAGCAAACAGACCCACGGATGGAGGGAAGGAGACAATGGCTTTGAACGTGGCCAGAGTCTGGTGCCAGGAACATCTGCGGGCCTGACCTCGAAGGCAGAAGGTGAGTCCTGGCCTGCAGCGGGGAATGTGCTGTGTCACTCTACCTCTGCATTTCACACCCAAGCCCACAGCAGCAGGGAGGGAGCCGCCCAGCGGAGGGAGAGGCAAAGCCCCAGAACTGGCCACAAACAACCTTTCCCCTGCTCCCTCGTGCTTTGAATTTCTGCAGAAGCCACAGCGGCTCAACAACAAAGGAGAAGGTCTTCCAGCACCCGCGCGGCAGCCTGCAGGGGCCTTACCCAACCTCTAGACACTCAGCAAATGGCCCGTGCAGTGGGGCCGGGCTGGGCCGGGGCAGGGAGGGGGAGACGCACACACCTCCCTGTGCAGGCAGAGTCTGCAGTGGCGACCAGGATTGGGTGTTTCCCCTGGGGCAGGACCATGGGATGGACAGGTTTATCCCCGCCCCAGTCAGTGTGCATCAGGGATTACGTGCTACTGAACCTAGACCCCCGCCGAGTGCAGAATAAAAGGGAACAACCTGCAGAACCCGCGTCAGTGGCTGCTGAAGGCCATGGTGTCCAGGGCCACACCAGCCCTTCGCAGCTCGCTAGAACACTCACCTACAATAAGTCCAACCTCGCAGGTGGGCTCCTCGTAGGCACAGGTCATCATGGTGCCCACCGTGTCATTGACCATGGCCACCACATCTAGGTCAAATTCCTTTGAAGAGAAAGGGGAGTGGCTTTAGGGAAGGGCCAGCTCCTCACCCCCACCTCCACCCCTGGCTTGAATCCCACCCGTCCACTCTGCTACCCCAGCAATGGGGAGGCCTGGGGCTTGGATCCGGGTGGGACGTGGTCAGCAAGCAGGGGCGACTCTGATGGCCATCACGGGTGGGGTGCCTCTCATCTACACCCACCACGGCTGTGTGGGAAAGCTGCGTGCCGTGAGGCCATCCTGGGCAGGATGTGCCAGGCTGTGGCCCGCTGTCTTGTTACTAGAAGGCAATCCTCCTGTGACGGTCTCGCAAGGCTGCGTGCCCTGGTCTTACTGCGGGCAGTCAGGTGGGGAAGCGAGGCGCTTTGCCTGCCCAGGTCACGCGCTCCCGGATTGCTGGAATTCCACAGATTTCTTGCAGCGCTCTTGTGACAGTTACCTCTCTCCTTTTGATGGCGTCCCTCAGTAAAGTGGCTACGTCATGGCCCACGCAGTCAGTCGCCTTGAAGCCTTTGGTCCAGGTGACCAAGATTCCCTGAAACACGAAGACACCGGGGAAGGCCCGTGTGACTGACGTGGAGTTCACGCCCTTCCTCCGAGGCTACACCTGCTGGGGACTCTGACGAAGACAAGGCTCAAACCAATACATCTCGGGGAGCGCGGCAGGCCGGCCCCCCTCCTTCTGTCCTCATACCACTCTGGCTTATAACCCTACTGCACAGACGGAGAAACTGAGGCACACACGGCAAACGGCTCTCAGAAAATGGCAATGCTGGACAAGAACCCACATCTCTTGATTCTCAGTCTGGCCCTGCCAAGTGACTTCACCAAGAGTCCCCTACAGCACAGCTTGCTGACAACCTAACTAGAGGGAAGCAAGGACCCAGCAGCACTGGCGTCACTGCCCATGGGAAACGGCAGGTTTCACCACAACGAAGCTACACACCTGCGGGAAAATGCCATGGACGTCCTCTGTGACAGAGGCCAGGCAACGGTGTAAGCACCACTGTTTAAAAAAATCACCAGATTTCTGGGGGCTGGCGCTGTGGTGTAGCAGGTACACCACTGCCTGCAGCGCCGGCATCCCTTATGGGCACCAGTTCGAGTCCCAGCTGCTCCACTTCCCGTCCAGCTCTCTGCTATGGCCTGGGAAAGCAGTGGAAGATGGAACAAGTCCTTGGGCCCTGCACCCATGTGGGAGACGCAGAAGCAGCTCCTGGCTCCTGGCTTCAGATCAGCCCATCTCTGGCCACTGTGGCCATTTGGGGAGTGAACCAGCGGAGGGAAGACTCTGTCTCTCCCTGTCTCTGGAACTCTACCTCTCAAACAGCTAAATAAATAAATAGAAGGGAAACATCTCAAGTCAGGCAGGGACCTTACCTGGCTCTCCCAGTGCTGCCTACCCCACCTTCAACCCTGGCCGCAGGCCCTGTGAGTGGACACTGTGTCCAGGGTCTCCACCCGTGGCAGACAGCGCTTCCTGCGCCTCTTCAACAGGCTCGCTCCTGCCCCGTCTTGCCTGGGTAACGGCATAATGGGTGCCCTCCAAGGACCACACCCAAGCCCTATCCAGCTAAGACAAGGACTTGACCCTCCTCCCCGGGGCTGGGGGCCCCCTAAGGACAGACCCTGTGGCCCTTGGTTCTGTGCACAGAGCTCAGGACCGAGAACTCAGACCCTGATCTTGGAGCCCTCACAGTGCTGACTGAACAGGAGCTCCCAGGCTGTCCTCTGACAGGACGCTGTGCTGGGGTGTGCAGGGACACAGGCACCTGCCCAGCAACAGTCACCAGGAACCATGGGAAAGTCATAATCAAGACCACATCCAAGGAACGGGAGGCCGAGGGGAAGGCTGGTTTTCAAGGGGAGGCCCCCGAAGGATGTCCAGGTGCCAACAGAGCCTGCGAACCCTTGGACGTGTGAGACAGGCCCAGGCATCCGGGGCTGACGGCCAGGCTGGAGGCGGCCCTGCCCACACTCACTGCGTCCAGACTCGTCTGCTTGCAGGGGAACGAGAACGTGAAGCCCAGCGGCATCCGCGGGCCCTTGATCCCCATGTAGTCCAGGAAGTCGGAGATGCAGGAGACGATGTGGTCGAACAGCTGCAGGAGGCAAGAGGCACACGCGTGTCATCTCTGCTCTTAAAACCTTCAGTGTGCAGGTCCAGGCACACACACACCCTGACAATACGTACATTGACACCACACACCCTGACACACACGCACACGTGGACACACACATCCTAACATACATGCACACCCTAACACACATGCACACTGATGCGCATGCACACCCTGACACACGCACACTGACACACATACCCACACACACACAAATCCTGACACACACCGACACGCACACCCTGACACACACTGACACATACCCAGACACACCCACCCTGACACATGCACACTGACACGCATACCAACACACACACAAACCCTGACACACACTGACATGCACACCCTGACACACACCTGGACACATACCCTAACACACACACACACCCTGACACACATGTATACTGACACACACTGACACACACATACACATCCTGACATACACAGCAGCTCCCCTTTCCTTACAGCCACCAGAGCAGCAGGCCAGGCGTGGCTGAGGGGACTACAGGGCCCAGCTGGGGACACCGCAGGAACCACCAATGCCACTGTCCCTGTGTGGGCTGCACACGGGCCTCACCTCTTCCCCGGTGCCCTGCATGATCTCCAGAGGGATGGCATAGATCTTGTTGTGCATCTCCACCGTGCGCTTCTTCCCGCTACGGATTTTCACCAGCAGGACGCGGAAGTTCGTTCCTCCGAGATCCAGGGCCAAGAAGTCACCGTTCTCTGTGGCAGTGAAGGACAGAAACAGTGTTCTGTGCCCTGGGCAGCCAGGGAGCCCAGCTCTGCAGCCTTCCATCAGGGAATGCCCACAGTGAGTCAAAGGGGCAGCAGGAAGTCCTCCCCCCTATGCGGAGGAGTGGGTGCTCATTCCCCACCACCACAAACTCTGAGCCACGCGGAAGGACAGAAGGCCAGCACCTGAACCACCTGTCACTAGCAACAGGGTTGCCAAAGAGCCTGACGGCGATGCCAGATTTTAAGGAACCTCAACAAAAATAACGTATGCCAACGTGCGGAGTGCGTGCAAAAGTGCCTTCCTCTGCAATGTGACTGTGCAGTCCCTCCCACCAAAGGAGGCGGCCCGCTCCTCCTCCCCTGGGCTCCAGCCTGGCCTTGACTCCCTCCTGAGCCACAGCCGAGCCAGTCCCCCGCCTCACTTGCACCTTCAACTCCAGACAGGGCCAAGGCTTCTGAGACAACACCAGGGTGGGAGGGGTGGCTAGAGAAACGCTGACAGCCATGAGCCAGTACACACCACAAGTCAGCGGCCAAAACAGGAAACAGAGGTCCGAGGGGGATGCGGCTCTTGCTCGCAGCCCCACCCCCACCCCGCCAGGGCCTCACCGGTGCCGTCGGGGGTGCTGCGGACAAAGGAAGGCAGCATCTTGACCACGGCCTTGTCGTGCGTCTGCCTCCTCAGCCCCGCCTCCATCTCGGTCCGCATCCTCTTCTTCACCTCCAGCAGCATCTCCTTGGTGAGGCGGAAGTGGGCCAGGGTCTCCTCTATCTGCCGGTGCTGCTCAGCCAGGCGGTAGGCCACCGCCGTCACCATGGCGGCCCCCTTGCCGCTGCCACTCTCCGACAGCAGGAAGCGCACGTCGGAGTCAGGCACCAGGCGCCTCAGGGTCTTGTGGAAACGCCGGGAATACCTGGGCGGGGGGGCACAGCACGACAGCTGGAGAAAACCGTGTGGGGCGCCCGGTGGGCCCCTTCTCTGCACTCAGATGCCACTATCTATGCTCGCTTGTGTTTTTAATATACCCGCTGAAGAAGAGCTAGCAAACGCAGACAAGGCAAAAGGGATTCAGCCACAGGCACACATAAGAGAGGATTTTTATTATTATGTGAGTATCGATCAAAAAGAAAATCCAAGACCCTAAAAGATCTTGTCTTCCACACAACAAGGAGATGATGGTGGGGTGTAGCACTCAAAGCAGCGTGTGCAAGTCAGATCGGAAAACAAGAGTGGGTGACTCCCCTACGACCTGTGAGCGGTTACTCGGCCTGGGCAGAGAGGAGGGCTCACAGCAGCGTGTGGAAGCAAACAAGTCCATCAAAAGGGCTCAAAACTCAGTGCTTTTGTTTTTCATTTTTACCTGGCTCTCTCCCCCCCACCCTCCCATAACTCAGGACAGACCAGCCCCCAAAGCCTTAACAAGGGGCGGGATTCCAAATGGCGTCTGTTCTCCTTGTAACTCTCTAAAGTTTCCACAAGGAGTCTGTATCACTTCTGAAGTCAGAACTGTGCCATCAAGGCTATTTTTTTTTTTTTTTGACAGAGTGGACAGTGAAAGAGAGAGATAGAGAGAAAGGTCTTCCTTTGCCGTTGGTTCACCCTCCAATGGCTGCCGCGGACAGTGCGCTGCGACCGGCGCACCGCACTTATCCGATGGCAGGAGCCAAGTGCTAGGTGCTTATCCTGGTCTCCCATGGGGTGCAGGGCCCAAGCACCTGGGCCATCCTCCACTGCACTCCTGGGCCACAGCAGAGGGCTGGCCTGGAAGAGGGGCAACCGGGACAGAATCCGGCGCCCCGACCGGGACTAGAACCCGGTGTGCCGGCGCCGCAAGGCGGAGGATTAGCCTGTTGAGCCACAGCGCCGGCCAATCAAGGCTATTTTTAAAGATATGGTGCTGTACTGGGAACAGCAGCGGCGGTGACTGCGCAGCAAGGCGAATGTGCCGCTGAACTGCACGCCCAGAAATGGCCTGCAGGGCGGTGCTGTGGCGCAGAAGGTTAAGCTGCCACTGGGGATGCCTACATCCTACACCACAGAGCCTGGGGTCACGATCCACCCCTGCTTCCAATCCAGCTCCCTGCTGATGCGGCTGGTAAGACAGCAGAGGACAGCCCAAGTACTTGGGCTCTTGCCACCCATGTAGGAAACCCCAATGGTGTTCCTGGCTCTTGGCTTCAGCCCAGCCCAGCACCAGCTATTGTGGGTATTTGGGGGGTGAACCAGTAGATGGATAATCTCTCTCTCTCTCCACCCCCCTCTCATAGCCACTCTGCCCTTCAAATAAAGAAATAAAACTTTCAAAAAAAAACTGATAAAAATGATTTAGATGACATATTTTACTTTAGGTGTATTTTTTAATCACAACCGAAAAACTTTTCAATATAAAATGTCTATGGGCTTTCTTGTCCAAAAATTAACCAATAAATTAAAAAGAAAAAAGTAGCTTGTTTCATTTTCAAGAATTTTTACAAAACTTAAAAAAATTAAAAAGTGCTAAAACTCTGCACATGGCAGGTAAACCACCCAAGCGGCTCAACCTCTACCCCAGCCACACAGAACCACTGCAGCTGGAGCCAGGGTGTGTTTGCCGCTCCCAGGGCCTGGCGTGAAGCTGCAGTGCCTGCCAGGCAGGTGCCGGGCAGGGTCCGGCCACAGAGGGGAAACATCTGATGTCCTGCACATCACAGGCCGTTACCACCGAACCCCATCAAAGACTTAGAATCCACTCGCAGACGCTAGAATGTGCAAACCGTGTGCTTCCTGGCCAGGGGGCCTGTGGAAGCAAGGGCCAGCCAGCACGGAGATGGCCGAGGCAGCCGAAGGGACAAGAGGGCTGAGTGGTGACTGTGGTGCCCCCTCATCAATGGGGCAGACTTCCAACTCGCTCCTGGCCTCTGGCTGTCAGATGCCAAGCGTCGACAGGCTGCCCATTTGAAAAAGTATCGTGGGGTGTGCATTTGGCCGACTGGGAAAGACACCCACGTCCCATATCAGAGCACCCAGGTTTGCTTCCCGGCTCCAGCTCTAGACTTCAGCTTCCTGCTGACACAGAGCCTGGGAGACAGTCATGCTGGCTTAAGTAACTGGGTTCTTGCCATACACCCAGACCACATTCACAGCTCTGGGCTTGGGCCTGGCCCAGTCCCGGCCACTGTGGGTGCCTGGGGGGAATGAATCAGTGAATGGGAGATTTTAATTTTTCTCTCTTTGCCTCCCAAATTAAGTAACACCTAAGCATTAGAGAGATTTTTAACGGGTGCTTCTGAAACAAGAACACAGGTACTGCACGTCTGACCCACATACACTCCACCCAGCGTCCCCGGCAGCTGTGGGAATCCCTAGCTCGAGTGGTGAGGACAGACGACAGCAAGAATCCGCTGAGGGCGAGCCTCCCCATACAGGCTCCTCCCGCCCAGAAGGCGGCAGAGGGCGGACTCACTGTGGGTGCGTCTTGTACAGAGAGCCGTCGACACCGACGGTGGTGCGTAGCCGGGGCGTGCCCTTGTTGTCCCGCAGGCGGTTCAAGATGGCGCCCAGCGTGGCAGCCACCAGGTTGGCCGAGCGGAACGAGACAATGGTGCACACGTGCTGAACAGAAATACAGTCATCGTCAGACGGCTCCACTCCCAGGCGGGTCAGGATCTCTTTGGCGTTGTGCAGGCCTTCCTTATTCCTGGGAGGGGAGAGGGCGACACGCAGCAGCTAAGGACCACGTGAGGCAAGGCGAAACACTGAAGCTCCAAGGCCCTGGCTAGGCCGAACCCTACTCACCAGGTGTGCGCTACGGGATCAGACTGTTCACCACCGGCTTCCTAGACCCTCGTCTGCCTCTGAGTGTGTGTGTGCATGCAAATTCATGTGTGTGCACACGAACATGTGCATGTGTTTATGCAAAGTAACACACCTGTTCCTGCATACACGTGTGTGTGTGTGTGTGTGAGAGAGAGAGAGTGGGCGGCAGGGGTGGGAGAGGAGGCTGCTTTGATAAGCAGCCAGGAGAACCACCTGATGCGTTGGCTGCTGCCTGGGCCACGCAGCAATGAACCCCCACAAGGCACCTGTGGGAAGCCTGGCCCAGAAAGCCTTGACACTCCTGAGGGACCCACGGCCCTCCTCCAACCCACCGTGCCCACAAGGCCTGAGGGGCGGGACCTACTTTTCGATGGCCGACACGTCGCTGGTGTTGAACTTCCCTCGGGTGAGCAGCTCCGGGGTGATTCGCCCTTCAAACAAGAGGCCCTCCTTGGCCATCTTGACCAGGATCAGCCGGACCAGCTCCCCCATGTACATGCCGCTGACCATCTTCTCGAACCTGCAGAAGAAAGACACACGGGTGCTGTCAGTCCTTCCTGGGCACCAACCTGAGGGCAACAGGCCGGGAGAGGAGGCACTGCCTCACCCCTCACGGCCACACCGGCGACACGCCTGTGCCCAGGGACCTCTACAGGGCAGCAGCAGGCAGGGACGGCTGCCTGGAGGCAGGGGGAGCCTCAGGGTTACGTTGGAGATGACAGATAAGAGGGCTTGCAGGAAGGCAGAACATGGTAAGTTCTCACAAAGCTGTACGGCACACTTTTTTATTATTATTTTATTTGAGAGGCAAAGAGAAAGACAAAGACAGAGACTGAGAGAATGAGCTCCCATCTGCTGGTTCTCTCCCTCAGTGCTCACCATGGCCAGGGCTGGGTCACGGCCAGGGCCAGAGCCACGGCCAGAGCCAGAGCCACAAGTTGGGAACTCAATCTAGGTTTCCCGAAAGTGTGCGGCAGGGACCCAACTCTTTGAGCCATGACTGCTGCTTCCCACGGTCTGCGTTCACAGCAGCGAGAGTGAAGAGCTGGAGCCGGGAACCCAACCAGGCATGTGGACGTGTGGTGTACGAAGGACAGACAGCGTCTCTGAAGGAGAAGCAGCTGCTTCCAAGAGGCCGCTACTGGTCTCCAGCCAGGGGACCAAGAATTTGTTCTGAGGAACTGCTCCTCCCCCACTGACTCATCCTAAACTCACAGCCAATCAGCTCATCCCACTATTCTGGCCATGACTGGGCACAGGCCAATCAGAGAGTGACTCTGTCACCTGCCCATGGGGGCAGGGCTCTTCCACTGCAGCAGCTTATTCGAGGTCGATGCTGCAGAAGAAAGGAGACCGCATGGAGCCCGAGACTGCAGGTGACACGCACAGGGGACGGCCAAGCCAGGAGCAAGAGGGCCAGAGCCAGCCCCCGAGTCCTGACTGCTCGGGGCCCAGGAGGAAACCCTTGAGAAGGACAGAGGAAGCAGGCAGGTCCGCACGGGAGCACCAGCCTCTCCCCGGAGGACGCCGGCATCCCCGTAGCTGGCAGTGACCCAGCAGAACAAGCCGTTCCAGTCAGCAGGCCGGTGAGCCCAGGTGCTGCTGGGGCCTGAGTGCCTGGCCCTCGCCTGTGAACATGGCGCAGAGCCTCGCTGCAAACACAGTCTTCATTGTGCTCCCTCCTGGCAGGACCAGCCGGGACCGCCCTGGCCACGGCGGTGCCGAGGAGTCCCGGCTGCCCAGGTGCCGCCGAGTACCAGCTGAATGGCCTCCATGTAGCCCTGAGCTGGCATCCCTGAGCCGGCAGGAGACGCGCAGGCCCGGACTGCCCAGGCTCCCCGCTGGCTGCCACTCAGCTGTGTGATGGATAAGGACAGGGCCAGCCTCTGACGATCTACAGAGGGGATGGGTCTGGTTGCTAACGACTGCCAAGGCCCTTCCCGTGTGTCTGCAACTTCTCTAGGCCTACTAAATACATTAACTTACTTTATTCCTTTTATAACCCTATGAGGTAAGCATCTGCATTATCCCCACTTCACAGACAAGAAAACTGAGGCAGCTCCCTTCCTCCCTGGGCAGCCTGACATCAGCTTCCTGGTGCCTCCTACCCACCGCTTCTCACCCTGTCTACTAGCAACACCCAGGACAATCGCTCCCTTTTCTACATGGTGGTCTTCTACACACGTACTTCCCAGAAAAAGGAGCCCTAGACCCAGCTTCTGCCCGTTCCCAGTCTCTAGCCGAGCACCTCCCACCAGCCGCAGGCTCACGGGGCTGGACTCCCCTTCTGCACCAGAGAAATCGGACGAGCCGTGCTGGCCTCTCGCACCACACTGCTGCAGCCGCCCGGTCTGCTGGCAGGTCCGGCAGGGCTGAGGCGGGGTGGCGGTCACAAGCAAGACCTTGCACGCCAATAAGGCCCCCCCCGGCCTCCGGGGCTGCTCCAGCTGGCAGCCCAGGGAAAGGAAGACGGAGGCCTACAGGCAAGCAGCAGATGGACGTAAGAGCTGCCGAGAAAAAGGCCATGGCGTGGGCAAAGAGACAGGAAGAAAAGCGGCTGAGAAGGCGTGCAGGAGCCCTGCGCCAGCCGGGCCAAAGAAGGCCACTGCCCGGCCTGTGTGCTCACCGCTGTCCTCGCGTTGAGGAGCAGCCACAGGGAAATGGGATTTGAGATTCCAGACACAACGGGGCAAACAGAAGAGCAAGAGGGGAGCAGGGGAGCATGAAAACTCAAAGCAGAGGGAACCCAGATCTGCAGCAGGAGGCAGGTATGTGAGAAGGACATCAGAGGCTGGGACACAGGGGCAGGCGAGGACTAAATGTCTGCTCCCTTTGAGAGACCACCCAGCTCCAGGGCAACGGTGGGCTCCCCAGCTGCCCACTCTCCGCCACCGAAAGTAGCAGCCCCCGTACGGCAGAACCTCCGCACCATGGGGCACTCCTCCCCGTGCTGTAACGTATACAGCAGGTACTCAGTAAATGCTAACTTCGACTGAAATGAAAGAAATGAGTGCTGTGTAGCGGTCTGGACCCCCCAGAGGCACTGAGAGCCTTGGCGCAAACCTAACACAGCCAAGTTTTCAGTCCTGGTTCACCCTGAAAACCTCACACTTCCAAATCGGGCAGCAAACCCCAAGCCTGCACCAGGTCAGATCTCAACAGAGAGGCTCCTGCAAACATCAGTCCCTAGCTCACAGAGGCCAAAACAGCCCTGAAGGACCTGCATTCTGTGGAAGACAGACTCGGGCGGTTCCCAAGATCCAGACAGGAGCCTGGGGGCAGAGCAGAATTTTGCTTGGGCAGAACGCTCTGTGGCCAACAGCGCATTTCCAGAAACACGAGATGCAATTCAGGAATCTCATCTCTCTGGAACTGTCCTTAATGAGACCCGGCCCATGGGGAGAAGGCAGACTTCTCCTGCCTTTCATTCATCCTGCTTATCCTCCCACTCACCAGCCAGCCAGCCAGCCAGCCACCAACCCAAGAATACTTGTAGCACGCCAACTGGCGTCCAGCTGATAGATCAACCTGGGGATGTGAGACGGCCCTTTGGAGAAATTCAGAAATACATCAGGATGGCAGAGAAATCCAAGTTGACGCACAAGGAACAGAGAGGGCCTGGGCCACCGCTGCGCAGTCATCACAGGTGGCTGCCCCACCTGCTGGGTTTTTATCTGCAACTTTTTAT
Organism: Sylvilagus floridanus; assembly: GCA_949820135.1. Lineage (NCBI taxonomy): Eukaryota > Metazoa > Chordata > Mammalia > Lagomorpha > Leporidae > Sylvilagus > Sylvilagus floridanus. The sequence continues at coordinate 23,484,250 of OX463235.1, forward strand.
CTGCAACCCCTGGGGCCACTGGTGCTTTGGAATGTGGAGGCCTGAGGACTTCAGAGATGTGAGGTGGTGCAGGTGTCACATACCGCAAAACACATAAACAAGCACAGAAAACAGTTTCACGGGTGGGGCCACAATTTAGGATCTGGGGCCAAGTCAATGGACTGGGGCAGGAGGGCGGCAGGGAAGGGGTGACGGGGAGGAGACAAAAAAAATTCTTCAACTGTCAGAGCTTTGGAACTGGGGCCACAAGTCCCCAAGCTGGTGTCCTCGTCCCAGCCTGGGAAGCAAATGTTCAACTTGGGGTCTGAGAACTTGGAATTCACGTACTAGGAAACCCAGTGTTGGGGCTGGCATTGTGGTGCAGCAGGCTAAGCCATCACCTGCGACACCAGCATTACATACAAGTGCCAGTTCGAGTCCCAGCTGCTCCACTTCTGATCCAGCTCCTTGCTAATGTGCCTGGGAAAGCAATGGAAGATGCCCAAGTGTTTTGGTCCCTGCACCCGTATGAGAGGAGCCCAGATGGGTTTCAGGCTCCTGGCTTCAGCCTGGCCCAGGCCCAGCTGTGCAGCCATTTGAGGAGTGAAATAGCGAATGGAAGAGCTCTCTCTCCCTCTCTCTGTAACTCTGCCTTTCAAAACAATAAATCTTAAAAAATAAAAATAAAAAAGAAAGAAAAGAAACCCACTGTATTCACCACCACCTCTGCCCCGGGGCTGGGCGGCTGACCTTTACACATGCCATTGACCAGGACAGCTGTCCAGCGCAGGGGATGAAGATCTTTTGGGTGATGGCATCAGAATAAGGGGTGTACAGGGTCGCCGGCCAACCCCAGTATAAGGCTTGTGGGAGGTGGGGTGGACCAGAGAGGGCTGGCAGCACGCGGGCCGCACAGAGGAGACTCGTGGCTCAGAGGCAGCGATGCCCTCTGCAGCCCGAGCAACACCATTTCTGCGACCCGGAGCTGTCCAGGGTCGAAAGTGACCTGCCTGAAGGCTGACCTCCTTCATCAGCCCACCTGCCCGAGCCTGGCACAGGCACAGGAGAACATCATCCCCCGTGCCCTCTGAGCTCTGCAGGACTCACGTGGCTCTGACTCACACCCTCCCTCGAGACAGCAAGCAGGGGGCGGGGGTGGGCACAGCTTCGGATCCTCAGAGCCCAGAGCGGGACTCAGCCCCCAAGTGCTCGACGAGTGTGTGCTGCACAAACGGACACTCTCCGCCCCCAGCTCGGCACATGCCCCCCATGTCCACGGCCCCCCTCTCACCCCGGGCAGCAAGGTTCGTGACTACGGCACTTGGCAATGTGTTGAAACCTTGTATGGATCCTGATTTTCCCAAAATAGCTTACGGTGACACAACCATAATGTGATTAAAGAAAGAGAACGTGGTGTCAAACGGGCTTTAGACAGATGTCACAGCCATGCCTCTGTCCCAACAAGGAGTGACGAGCCATGCAAACGCGACAGGCTCTCTGGGTTGCAACCACCTGGCTCTCCCAGGGAGCCTCCCCAACAACCCCTACATGCCGCGAAGGCCTGGGACTCACAGCTGCTTCCCCGGGTTGAGCGAGCCCCGGTCGATCTCCCTGTCAAACTCAGTGCGGATGTCTTCCAAGGTGCCGTCGTCGCCGAAGGCCCCCCACTCCGTGTTGATGCACATTCTGCCCTCGTCGCCCTCCACCAGGTCGATGTGCCTCAGCTCTTCCATGTAGCACGCGTTGGTGCCGGTGCCTGGGAGAGACATCAGGGGGGAAGGCATGACCACTGGAGACAGAGGCTGCAGTGCCTCCCGGAAGCAAAGGGGTGGCGGTTACCAATGATCAGGCCGACTTCACACTGCTGGTCGTCGTAGCCACAGGTCATCATGGTCCCCACCGTGTCGTTCACCACAGCCACAATGTTGGCGTCATAGTCCTGGGGACAGACAACGGGGTGTCACCGTCCGCTCACCAGCCGAGGGGAGCCTAGCATGAGCACTCGGGTCTCTGCACCTGCACTTGTGGGCGGTGCTAGTTCCCTGATTTGCTGGAATGCAAATCAGCCAATGAGAGCGTGGTGACTACGTCTTGGAAACTGCACAGTCCCTTGCTGTCTGTCTTTGCATCCTCTGGGGAGTGGATTTTACCCACGGAGCCACATGCCTCTGCAGACCCTGCACGGGGTCCACGTGCCCACTGAAGGCCGGCTGCTCCATCCTTGTTCCAAGCATGGCGGGCTGCACCCGGGATACCTGTTCCCTGCCGAGGTCAGCCCGCCCCCGTCAGAAGCAGTGCCCTGACCCAGGGCTTGGCTCCTACAGGCAGCCCCTCTGACAGCTCGGTTTTGAACCACCCTGACCTGCCGCAGTCTCAGACCGCGGCACCACCACCCAACCCCCTACCCCCAGCTCCCAACAAGGGCTGTGTGGTGTTTTGGGATTCAGACTTCTTCCCACACAGCCCCCATCCGCACAGACAGGGCAGATGGCCCCAGAGGACATACCCCTCGCTTTTTGATGGCTTTGTTCAGCAGCTTGACCACATCTGCCCCTTCCACGCCGCTCGCCTTGAATCGCTTTGTCCAGGTGATCAGGACAGCCTGCAAGGGACAGCAGATGGGGTAGGACAAGCCCCCCGCACCCCAGCCCTCAGGAGCTACTCTGGGACAGGGACAAAGCTCAGGCCACCGGGTTGGGTGGCTTCCTCCAGACTTCACTGTGATGCAGCCTAGCTCTGTTCCCCCTCCCCTCACTCTCACAGTGCGTTTCTATGGGGTCTGCCAGGAGAGAAAGACCCTGCTCCCATACCCAGGGCTTATACCAGCATAAAGCAGCAGCCAATGGGTACAATATACCACACAGCATGCAAATCTAACTGGACATCCATTGTGTAGCCAGATCCCATTTAAAGAGACAGCAGAAAGGGTGGGCATTAGTGCAGCGGTTGAGACACTGCTTGGGACAACCACATCCCATATCAGAGTGCTTAGGTTCGAGTTGCAGTTCCATTTTTTTTTTTTCAAGATTTTATTTATTTGAGAGGTACAGTCACAGAGAGAGAGAGGGAAAGACAGAGAGAGGTCTTCCATCCGCTGGTTCACTCTCCAAATGGCCACAACAGCTGGAGCTGGGACAATCTGAAGCCAGGAGCCAGGAGCTTTTTCCGGGTCTCCCAAGCAGATGCAGGGGCCCAAGCACTTGGGCCATCTTCTACGGCTTTCTCAGGCACATCAGCAGGGAGCTGGATCAGAAGTGGAGCAGCTGGGACTCAAACCGACGCCCATATGGGATGCTTGGCACTACAGGTGGAGGCTTAGCTTACTATGCCACAGCACTGGCCCCAAGCAGTTCCACTTCTGATTCCAGCTTCCTATTGATGCACAATTTTTTGAAGCCAGCAGTGATGGCTAAAGTAGGTGGGGCCCTGCCTCCCATGTGGGAGATCTAGACTGAGTTCCAAGCTCCTGGCTTCAGCTGTTGTGAGCATCTGGGGAGTGAACCAGTTAACGGGAGATCTCTGCCTGCCTCCCTCCCTCCCTCTCTCTCCCTGTCTCCTTCAATCTTACTCTCTCCCCCGGCCTTTCAAATAGATGAAAATAATTTTTTAAAGGGGGAGAGTAAGAGAAATCCCTACCAGATCTTGGCTCCCACAGTCCCAAGGAGAGAAATCAGGGCCAAACTGGGGGAGACACAGAAGGCCAGCGAAATTCTTGGCTGCTGAGCTGTCAGGACTCGGGCCCTGGATGCACAGGACGATGCTGCTGCTGATGCTGATGCTGATGCTGACACTGACACTGACCACGTGCTTGGGCATCTTTAGAACTCAGCCCCATTTGTAAGGGCTGACTGCACTATCTATACAGAAACACTCCATTTCAGTTTTCATATCAATAGGAACACAGAAGGTAGCAATCCAACCTTGGACTTTAAGTATTATTTCAAGAGTCTTTCATGTTGCTTTTGTACTTTAAACAAACTCATTGTTATACTTGGCTATTCTTGTTGAATGGGGAAAGTCATTACCCATATGCAGCAGGGCTGAGGAGATGGCTATCTGGGCCTGTGGGTCTCCTGGGGACACAGGAATGGGGTCTTGCCCACACAGGCCCTATCTGTGCTTGCTGAAAGCCACGTGGACCGGAGGCCCTTGGAGAGAGTTTGTGGTTCTCTGCTCAGCAGCAGCTATGGCTAAGCCAGGCAGGACAGAAGCAGCCCCTGGACACTGCTTCCCTCCCCACAGAGCCGCAGAGCACACGGCCCTGCGAGAGGAGCAAGGGGTTGGGAGTCGGGAGACCTGGTTAACTTCTTTCCACACTGTTTGCCCACCACTCTGTGAGCCGGTAGGTCCCCTGTTTGAGGTCTGCTTTCCATACCTAGAATAAGGGAGCAGGTCTACACTTGGACAATCTCCAAGGTCCTGGCCAGCCTTGGGGAGTGTGCACGGCGCCCTGGACGGCAGTTGTGTGCGTGTGACTCATGGGCTATCTGGCAGGCAGCCTGGCCGCGCCTAGGAAACCCTCTCCAGATGGTAGGCAAAGCAGGCAGGTGGGGCCCCCACCTTTGGCTCCTTCTCTGCCCACAGTAGCCCTTCCCAGGCACCAGTGCTCCACCCTGCAGGCCCCTTCCCAGCCCTTCCTGCTACACCTTCTTCCCTGGTACACTGCACCTTCCTAGGGGTAGGCTCAGTCTCCCGGCCATTGTCTCCCAGGGCCTGGCTTAGTGCCCAGGCCAAGGTCAGCACCCCGAAAGCTTGCTGAATGAACAAGGGAGCGAGGAGTAGGCACCACCCACTGGAGTCTCTTCATTCTCAGCTACTCCCACAGGAGGGTGTCCTAGGTCTGTCTCTGCCTAGGGGGTGTGACTGCATGTCTCAGTTCCCAATCTTTCATCTCAAAGGACACTTAGTATAGTAGTCTCTCCGTATCAGCAACTCATGCTCAACCATGGTCCAAAATGCTAAATGGAAAACCCCAGAAATAAACCGTTCATAGGTCTGAAATGGTGCACTCTTCTGAGAAACATGATGAAATCTCATTGGATGCCACTCCATTCCACCCGGGGCCATAAGGTGTCTTTCTGGCCCTGTATCCACGCTGTATACACTACCCGCCCGTTAGTCAGTGCCACCCGGGTTCCTGGACAACTGTTGCAGCACTGAAGTGCAAGGAGATATTCTGAGAGAGATCACATTAATGTAACTTTTATTACTGAATATCATTACAATTGTTCTACTTTATTATTATAGTTGTTAATCTCTTGCTGTATTTGATTTATAAATTAAACTTTACCAAAGGCATGTGCAGGAATATACATGGTATGCAAAGGGCTTGGTGCCATCTGCAGTGTCAGGCGTCTACTGGGGGTCTTGGAACATGTTCCCTGTAAATAAGCAGGGTTCTGCAGCTGAAAACGTTTTGCAAAGGGGTTTGGGAAAAACAGCTCAGAGGTCAAACAGACCTGACTACCGTGGAGGTGTAACAACGCCAGACATCAAAGGAAGAGTCTGCTGGCAGCCGAGGCAGTCCTGCATGGATGCAAGATGCGCCAGCAGCATCTCAGGGAGGTAGCCACGTTGGAAGGGGTGTGTGTGTGTGTGTGTGTGTGTCAGGGGAAATGGAGGGGTGTGTCAATAGATATGAGGCAGGGCCTGGGACCTTAAGCCAGGATCTGCTTTAAGAAGCCCCGTAGCCCCGGCAGGCCTCCCTTCTCCATCCTGGAATGAGGGAATTGGCCTCTCCAGCCCCTTCATGCTGACTCTGCAAACTGAACAGGTGTAAGGGCTCCAGTGGCAGAAAGCAGTGTCTAGGAGAGAGACCTACTGACAAAGGGGTTCTGAGACGCCGCCCACAGGTGTGGGAGGTGCCCCACGCCCCAACATCACCACCCTCCAGCAAAGGACACCCCCACGAGCATGAGCTCTGCCGTCGCCTGGCTGGGTGACCTTGGGCAGGTTCTGAACCCTCCAGGCCTCGCCTTCTCATCTGCAGAGTGGGAATCACTTAACTCGGGAGCGGATTTTGGAGATTATGTGCATTAGGTGTGAAGCACCTACTATCTTGTGGATCCTCAATTATGCCAATATCAGGATCCCTATTATTCACAGCGGTACGTGTGTGTGTGCGTGTGTGTGTGTGTATTTCTGTCTTTGTACAGAGAAAAAGAACAAGGCTGCATCTGTCTATGTGGAATTCCTGCAGGGTTCCGAGGGACGCTGCTGTCACTGCAGGTCTGCTGAGCAGAATGAGTGAACAAATGACAAACAGGAGGGTGAGTACTGCCAAGCCACCCGAGTGCGACAAGGCAACCCAGGGCCCTACAGACGCTGCCCCCCGGCCACCACCGCCATGCCCACTTCATTCTCCTCCCCTTGTTTGGGGTCAATAAAATGGCTCTGCCTACCTGGTGGCCACAAACACCAGGATTTAGCTCCAAACGCACACACATCATGAAAGCAGTTGACAAAGTAAACAGTACATCAGCGCCAGGTGTTAAGTTCCACCCACATCCTAAGACAGGGGCACCCAGGCCGCACTGGCCGGATCGGCGCCCTTACCTCGTCTATTTTTGATTGTCGGCAAGGGAACGAGAAGGTGAATCCCACGGGCAGTTTCTTGTCCTTGATGTTCCTTTTCTCCATGAAGTCTCCCAGGCACTCAGCGACATGATCAAAAAGCTGCAGGAAGCACGCAAGGGCGGTCAAGCGGGAGGGAGGGAGGCAGGCAGGGAGGGCAGGAGGCGTTCCCGCTCCCCTCCCAAGCACACACACAGAGGGGCCCCGTCCCCGTGGGCCCCACGGTGCATGGATGGCAGAGAGGAGCTCTGCTGTGGGTCGTGACCGCCGTTCTCATGAGCGCCTCAGATCCTGTGGAGAGGGCTGACCCCGCAGCGGGTGCCAGGATGGGGCATCGGGAACTTAGAGGACTTGAAAGTCACAGAACACTGGTTGATCCCCGCAGTCTCCAGGGGCCCGCGGCAGTGACTCTCCTGCAGCACGAGGTGCGTACCCAAAACAGGGCACACATCTGAAGGCGAGAGCTCACGGGGTTCTCACAGCTGGTTTATAGGTGCACACGCACCTTTGGAATCCTCTAGGAAGAGCCCAGAACACGGGCTCCCCAGCTTCTGCGTAAATACTGCCAGGAACAGGAGGCTCACCACCCCTCTGGGGTAATCTTTTAGGGTCTCTGTTTACTCCTCTCCTTTCTAATGTCATCAGAACTGAAGAGAATATTCCATTTGGCTTCCTGAGTAGAGCTGAGAAGAGCTGAGTAGAACAAAGAGCCTCTCTTTTCTTTAGCTCTGTCCCTCTGTGAATGCAACCTGGGCATCCATAGCTCCTTGGGCAGCCATGCCACGGTCTGGGTCATTCTCCGGTCACCTTCTGTTTCTTGCACATGACAATCACGACCCTAGACCTTCCTTATACCTGGGATAAACACAGCCACAGAGCTTCTCAGAGCCTAGGAGGAGGAACTGAGAGCAGCAAACCACACAGTCCCATGAGGCTGGCCAGTCCCCGCTCCCAGACAAAGCCACCGTCTGCCTGAAGGTCTCCCTTGCAGGGGTGCCCTCCAGAGGGGTCAGAGTCCTTGCTGTCCTGCCCAACTCTCCCCAGATGCCGCTGACAGCCAGCTCTCATGCAGACCTCTGTGCCAGTGTGTCTGAGGTTGGGGCCTGTGCCCCTGCTACAGCCCGCCCCTCTGCCTGGGGAGACTCACGCCCGCCCTCCCTGGAGAGGCCTGGCTAAGCTTCTTGTGACCCATATTGCAGACCGATAATAAACCCGTTACTAAGTCCGACCTCGTGTCCACGCCATCTGCACTCAGAGGCTCCAGGCTCCCCTAATGCAGGACGGGGCGGAAGGAAGGAGGAAGAGGAGGCTGGCGCAGGCCAGCGCCAGAAAGAACCCAGGCTGCAGAACCGGATCTGCCCGCACAGGGCCTGCAGCCACCTCCTGCAGGCCAAGTGGCCCGCTGAGGAGGGAGGGGCCATTCTGAGGACACTCACAGTCAGAGGCAGGAAGCCACTCCAGGGCTAACCCCCGGCTGGGGTCAGCCAGGAAGGGAACTGACCCAGCTGCGGGGGACTCACAGTGCGAGTGTCTAATAAGAAGCATGAATTAGCTCTCTGACAGCTCACTCACTTCCTAAACATTTCCCCAGCCGGGAACAGGCCCTCTGCTGGGAGATGGTCAACAAGGACTGCAGCAGAAACAGAAAACATTCACTTGTTGAAATTCCCCAAACTAAATCATTGGTGTTTTAGGAATGCTGCATTTGTGCTTAAGCTGAACAATGGCACTGAGACTCTGGGGATATCTGTGTGCGTGTGTGTGCATGTGTGCGTGTGTGCAGGTGCACGTGTGTATGAAGACAGAAGACAAGGATAAAGGAAACAGTTAACACCTGGGAACTTTGAATGAAGGGCATATGCAGGAGTTCTTTGTGCTTTTCTTCAAACTCTTTAATATTTCAAATAAAAGGTTAAAAATTCTACTTAAAGAGCCAGTGTTATGGCGGGTTAATGCCACCTGCAGCCCTGGCATTCCATATGGGCAATGGCTTATGTCCACTTTCTTTTTTATTTATTTATTTATATATTTATTTTTTGACAGGCAGAGTGGACAGTGAGAGAGAGAGACAGAGAGAAAGGTCTTCCTTTGCCGTTGGTTCACCCTCCAATGGCTGCCGCGGCCGGCGCGCTGCGGCCGGCGCACCGCGCTCATCCGATGGCAGGAGCCAGGTGCTAGGTGCTTTTTCCTGGTCTCCCATGGGGTGCAGGGCCCAAGCACTCGGGCCATCCTCCACTGCACTCCCGGGCCACAGCAGAGAGCTGGCCTGGAAGAGGGGCAACCGGGACAGAATCCGGCGCCCCGACCGGGACTAGAACCCGGTGTGCCGGCGCCGCAAGGTGGAGGATTAGCCTGTTGAGCCGCGGCGCCGGCCGGCTCATGTCCACTTTCAATCCAGCTCCCTGCTAATGGGCCTGGCAAAGCAGTGGAAGACGACCCAAGTGTTTGGGCCCCTGCACCCACATGGGAGACCCCAAAGAAGCTCTTAGCTCCTGGCTGTTGTAGCCATCTGGGGAGTGAACCTGTGAATGGAAGATCTCTCTCTCTCTCTGTAACTCTGCCTTTCAAATAAATAAGTTAAATCTTTAAAAAAAAAAAAAAAAACTACTTGAAAATTCCCATGGACAACAGAAATGAAACTCCCCCTAGGAGCCAAGAACCGGCTGCTGTTCAGTCTCTGAGTTCAACCCCAGCAGACTGTGGGCACGGCACAGGTCAGTGGGAGAGCTCGGGAAGATGGAGCACGAAATGTGTGTTTCTAACCCAGCACCGAGCTTCTGCAGGACGACTTTCCGTTTCATTTTTTCTACCTTCCAACCCCCTCTCCCCACCTCCCTCCCTGAACTGCTGCTGCCCACCACACCATCAAAAAACAGAAAATAAAGACAAAGACAAAACCCAGCCCAGGAGTTCCAAGTTGTTAAAACGGTAACATCTGGAGCCAGACTGCCTAAGTTCAAGTCCTAGGTCTGCTACCGTTGAGCTGTGTAACCTAAGGGGCTTAGTTATTCAACACCTGAGCCTCAACTTTCCTAACTGTAAAATGGGAATAGCAGCAATACCTCTACCCCCGCCCCACGGAGTCACTGTGCTGGTCAAACGAGTTAATACACATAAAGTGGTTGTATACAACAAGCACTACATAGACGTCTGCATGGTGACTGTGTATTTTCATCAACATCGTCGTAGCAGACTGCTTAAAAGGGGCAGAGGAGAAACAGAGACAGCAGGAGAAACGAGGTTCCCGGGGCTGAGAAGGGAAGGATGGGGCAGAGGCTGGGGGTGACAGAGGATGGTAAGAAGGGGAGCAGTGGGGAGAAGGGGGTTATTGTGGAAGTGAGTGCACCGAGTGTGCACCTGCACAGGGTCCCCCTTCACAAACCCTGCTCCTGATAGGTCAGGACCAAACCCCGGGGAATGCGTGCACCAGGTCAGCCTCCCAGTGATAAAGGCACCAGGGCTGGGTGGCCCAGCTTAAGAAACAGACAACACCAAATGGACAAGCAGGACGCCAAGCTCCGAAGCCACTGGCCACCCGCAAAAAGGAGCAATGCCCTGGTCAACATGGCACAGTAAGGACCTGCCCGCTGGCTGCCACATGCACACATGGGACCAAGGGGCTGGGTGCTGCAGCCCAGTAGCACCCAATGAGTGACAGGTGCCCATCTTAGTGGCTGCCTGTAGTCATCCCCCTGCTCCAGGGCTAGCATCTCCTCTAATGCTTACCTGAGCCTAAACCCCAGGAAGCAGGCCAAAGGCCAGGAATGGCCCTTGGACAAAGAAAGGCTTGGTGGCCTACTTCTGGTCCCACCCACACCCAGTGAGGCCAGGGAGGGTTCCTGGGTCCCATTTCAAAGTTCAACTCAGAAGCACTGGGCTCTCTGAGGCCTTAGTCATGCACTGGCCGTGCACACACCCTCCCCAGGGCAAACATTTGGCAAGCTCCGAATCTACCTCCTGGACAGCAGCCCTGACTCAGGCCAGGCCAGACTGGAGGAGCAGGAATGTCCACAGGAGGGGCTGGATGAGAGGACCCGGGAATGACTGAACACCCAGGGGGCTGCAGGAACCCTGGTTTCACGGCCCTCTGTGGACCAGGGACCCGGCCCTTGTGGCAAGCAGACAGGTAGGAGTGGGCAAAGGGGCCCCTCCTGGGCACAGCCACACCCTCGGCCAGGGAGGAAGCCGCCTGCCAGGGGTGGGGCACACGAAAGGGTGGGCCCCATACGAGTGCAGGGAGGAGACGCCAGTGTCCAGGCCCTGCCTTCTGCACTCCTGTGCTCAGGCTCACTACAAAATCAGGGGCGAGGAGTCCCCGACTGCCTCAGGGCTGGGGACTCTACCTCTTGTCTGACGAAACCACAGCTACACCTTACCTGGTCGGTGGGCGAGGAGGCCAAATCTGGAGGAAGGGCCACTTCCAGCAACGGCTCCACTGATCCCGTGCTGGGGAACCAGCCCAGGGTCCTCAGGGAAAGGGGGTACTCAGCCAGCAGAGCTGGGGGCCCCTGCTCACTCCCGCCATTCCAAGAAAGCTCCAGCGCCAGCTCCCACTCCCCACTGTTCACCCCGACAGCGCACCTCTCTCCAACCCAGCCCAGGGGCCTGGGAACCCATGCTTTCCAGTCTGACGCCTGGAGGCACCCCGGGACCCACCTGGCTCCCACTGCCATGCACGATGTTCTCGGGGGTTTCGTAGGCCTCGGACTCCATGTGGACATTCTGCTTCTTCTCATGATTCACTTGCACCCGCAGAATCCGAAAGGAAGACCCCCCGAGATCCAGGGCGATGAAATCTCCCTTTTCTGTCCAGGGAGACAACGGGCATCACATCAGTCTCACGTGTCCGAGGAAAGCCACGTCCGACTCCTGCTCCCTGTGCAGGCCCTGCCTGCCTCCTCCTGTCCCTGCCGTGTTCAGCCACGCGAACCCACGCCCTATGTGGAGACCCCAGCCTGGCCTGGGGCCCTTAGACCAGGGGTGGGGACCCTTTCCCTGCCAAGGGCCACCTGGATATGTGTAGCATCATTCACGGGCCATACACAAAGATCAACTTAAAAATGAGCTGCTACAGATCTGCTGAATTTCGAGTCCTGCCCGTGGCTGCCTTGGCAGGACCAGACCAAGTGATTTTGCGGCCGGACGCTCCCCACCCCCGCCTGAGACAGAAATAGCTGCAAGCAATCCAGCTTCTCACTCCTTACCACAGGGCAATGGAAACACTGAATTAAGTACAAGGCCCTGGTCCATCTTTCTTCACTTCTTTTCCCTATTTCAAAAATAGCCCTGCCGTCCATTAGTAAAAATCACCTAGCATCTTGACTCAGAGAGAATCCTACACCCAGAGTCCATCTGGTACCTGCACGTCAGCGAGGAGTCCAGGCCTCCATTCACTCCAGGGCTCGTTTTTGTTTTTAAGATTTATTTATTTATTATTTGAAAAGCAGTGTTACAGAGAGGCAGAGAGACAGAAAGGTCTTCCATCCACTGGTTCACTACCCAAACGGACAGGGCTGGGCCAATCTGAAGCCAGGAGCCAGGAGCTTTTTCTGGGTCTCCCATGCGGGTGCAGGAGCCCAAGGACTTGGGCCATTCTCCGTTGCTTTCCCAGGTCATAGCAGAGAGCTGGACTGGAAGAGCAGCAGCCAGAACTTGAACCGGCACCCATATGAGATGCCAGCATTGCGGTGACGGCTTTGCCCGCTATGCCACAGGGCCAGCCCCCAGGACTCGTTTTTTTATTGTTGTGGTGGTGGGGATGGCGGTGACGGGACACACGCACCATGAACCCTGCCATGGTGACCACTTCTCGGAGTGCCTTCAGTGGCATAATGAGCACGCAGTTACGCAACCATCACCACCACCTGCTCCCAAAACTTTTCATCAGCCCAGACAGAAACCCCACACCCATTTCCCTCCCCTCTCGCCCCTGGTAACCTCTGCTACTTTCTGTCTCCATGAACTGGACAGCAAACATGTGAGTTCATTTCTGAACTCTCAATTCTGTTGCACCCTTACACCAGGACCACGTCTTCCTGTTGCTTTGTAGGAGATTTTGAAATTGGGAAGTTGGAAGCTCCAAGTCTGTTTTTGTTTTTGTTTTTTCCCCTGAGATTGCTTTGGCTACCCTGGATCCCTTAGGTTTTTTTATTTTCAAAAAAGTAATGGCTGCTTTTTGTTGAAACATGAAAGTGTTGTCTGGCCGGCGCCGTGGCTCAACAGGCTAATCCTCCACCTTGCGGCGCCGGCACACCGGGTTCTAGACCCGGTCGGGGCGCCGGATTCTGTCCCGGTTGCCCCTCTTCCAGGCCAGCTCTCTGCTGTGGCCCAGGAATGCAGTGGAGGATGGCCCAAGTGCTTGGGCCCTGCACCCCACGGGAGACCAGGATAAGCACCTGGCTCCTGCCATCGGATGAGCGCGGTGCGCCGGCCGCAGCGCACCAACCGCGGCAGCCATTGGAGGGTGAACCAACAGCAAAGGAAGACCTTTCTCTCTGTCTGTCTCTCTCACTGTCCACTCTGCCTGTTAAAAAAAAAAAAAAAAAAAAAAAAAAAAGAAAGTGTTGTCTTTCAGAGAGCTGACAATCATAGCATGTGCATCCACGGAACCCATGCACTCCTGACACCCTGTTCTATTTCTAGAGCAGTTTTTGGCGTATTGGAAAGGCTGAACGAATGAATGACTTGGATTTCTTTCAGCCACAAGGTTCCCAGGTCCGTTCTTTATGAGGGAGTGAGGCCCCCAAGTACCCATTTGCTCTCCACAACAAAGGGAATCTCGCCCCCGGTTTCCTGATGTGGAGCTGCGGGGCCATCACCCCAATGTGGAGCCCCCCACTGTACTCGGCACGTGCACCCCATTGCACCTGTGGGCTGCAGGCAGGGGACACAACTATACTCGGCGTCCCCTCTCACTCCACCCCTGCCCTCTAACATCACTGAGATGCCTGTGAAATCTGAACGCCATGCTCCTGCCCCCAGAGGCTGCGTTCCCACAGTGAGTTCCCTGATGGGCAGGGCCCTCTGACTGGCCCCACGGTTAGCAAAGGCGTCCCAAGGAGCCCGTGCAAAGTCAGCTATTAAATTACAAGGAAGTCAGTGACGACCTGCGGTGGCTGCCAAGGTGCTTCCATTTGAACCATCCCATGACAGCCTGGTGAGGCAGGGACAATCATGCCCACTGCACAGAAGTGGAGCTCCCCAAAGCGGCTTCTCCAAGGTCACACGGACTGGCAGAGCCAAGGACACTGGTTTTGTTTTATGTACTGTTTTCCTTCCACTTCAAGCTTAGCCTTTCTGCAACGCCCTCCTCCAATCTCTGGTCTGCAGGCTTCCTGCGTGCTCCCAGGGCCTTCACGCGCCCTTCGTCATCCACTTCCCATTTCCACGGAGGCCAGGAGAGCCCTCGTCAGGTGAGGCTCATTAAACAAAACATCTGAAGGGCCTGCAACTCTCCCTCTCTGAGGACAGCCATTATTACCAGCAATTAATGGAGAACAAACACGGGACAGATGTCTCTCTCGAGTCTGGGCCTGCCTGGGCCAGGGCAAACAAACCCCGCCTCCACCAAGTGCCTACCTTTGCAGCTCAGTGAGCTAACTCTGCACAGGAGCCAAGAGGGCTCTGCCTCCCGGCCACTCGATGACACTTCTGTGCCTTCATCGAAAGCTCAGCTAGAACACAGGCATTCGGCACAGCGGCCGAGTCACCACGTCCCGTATCAGCGTGCCTGGGTTCGAGTCCCGGCTCTGCTCTCCATTCCAGCTTCCTGCTAATGTGCAGGACAGGAGGCAGCAGGTGACGGCTCAAGTAACCGAGTCCCTGATACCCACATGGCAAAGTTCTAGGCGCCTGGCTTTGGCCTGGATCAGTACCAACTGAAGGCTTGGGGAAGGAACCAGCAGATGGGAGATCTCTCTCCCTTTTTTTGTCTCTCAAATAAATAAGTAAATAACTTTGTAAAAGCCCCAGCGAGGGTATCAGACATTCGGGAGAGTTCACAGATGGAGAAAATGTGCAAGGGAATCCAGCAACCTCTCCAGACAAGAAAGCTGGAGGCTGCTGAGATGCCGCGGGGAGAGAAGGGAAGTATCTGTCCTTTGGCTGGGAAGCAGAACCGTGTACCTTCGGGGCCCAGGGATAACTGGGACCACCCTGTACAGAAAGGCAGCGGTACACAGGAGCGTCCACAAATTCTGTGCTAAAAAACCATGCAGCAGAAGCAAGGAAAGATCCCACTTCATCTGCCCCCAAAAAGCTCACAGCTCCACCGGCACCACGATACCCCTAGAGATAATGAGACAGGGAGCAGAGAAGAGAGGTTCCACGAACAACAAAGCCTTCCGAGGGGCTGGACTCAGAAGGGCAGCTGCTCCCACCGACCAGGGGGCCCGAGGAGAGGCTTCTGTTTAGCCAAGGCACCAGCGTCAAAAGACTGTAACACTCTCCTTCCTTCATCTATTATTCACACCTTCCTACCTCAAAAGGATTTGTAACAGCTGAAAGCCATTTCGGGCTTTTGCTTAAAAATTGATGCATAGGGCTGGCGGTGTTGCGGTACAGCGAGCTAAGGGTTGCCTGTGACGCCAGCGTCCCACAGCTGAGTGCCAAGCTGAGCACCAGGTGCTGCACTTCCGCTCTAGCTCCCTGCTAATGCACCTGGAAAAGCAGAAGATGCCCAAGTGCTTGGGTCCCTGGCACCCACGTGGGAGACCCGGATGGAGTTCCAGGTTCCTGGCTTCAGCCTCACCCAGCCCCCCTCCCCCAACACACACCATCGCAGCCATTCGGGGATGGAAGATCTCTCCCGACCCCCCTTTCTCTGTGTCACTCTCCCCTTCAGATACATATTTTTAAAAAATTATTATATGGATTACTCAAGAATAGAAAAAAAAAAAAACCCATGCCACTCATAGTAAATGTCCAAAGGAATAAAAATTAATAAAAAACGGCTGATGTGCTATCAGACGTACTTATCAGATGTTTTCGGAGATGCCTCTGGGAAATGAGCAGTTCTTAAGGTCTGCGTCCGGCGCAGGCCAAGGCCGGCGGGAAGAGAAAGGCCTGCTCCTCCCTGGCGGGCCGGGGCACGTCTCCCCAGCAGCTCCCTCTAGGGTGGCTCCATCCCTGCTCTGTGCTTTGGGATTACCACTGACTCTGAGGCTGAGTAATTACTATGCAGCGAAGCCGTGATTAACGTTTCAGGAAGAAACGCGCTGCGAACTTCCTCCTAAGGAGACCCACGGCCTGGTTCCGCCCAGACTGCTGGGTCCTGGATGGTCCAGGAACAGAGCAGCGGGAGGGGAAGGGGCATGCCCTGGATGGGTGGCGTTGTGGGCAAGGCACAGCGAGGGCGGGCAGCCCCAGCCAGAAGCCGGGAGGGGCGAGGAAGGCTCCTCTCAGGTCCAGAAGGAGCATGGCCTTTTGATTTTGATTTTGCACTTCCAGCTTCCAGAACTGTGAAACGATGCATTTTTGTTGTTAAAACCACAGGGTTAGGGGCCAGTGCTGTGGCGCAGTAGGTTAAGCCTCTGCCTGCAGCGACAGTATCCCATATGAGCACCGGTTCAAATCCCAGCTGTTTCACTTCTGATCCAGCTCCCTGCTAATGGCCTGGAAAGGCAACGGAAGATGGCCCAATTGTTTGGGCCCCTACACCTGCGTAGGAGACCTAGCATCAGCTCCTGGCTCCTGGCTTGATTGGCCCAGCTCTGGCTCTTACGGCCATTTGGGGAGCGAACCAGCTATATGAAAGATACCTCTCTCTGCGCCTCTCAAATAAATAAATAAATCTTTTTTTTTAAAAAAAAGAGTTTGTGGCCCGTTGTTATGATGGCCCTGGGACACTAACACAGGAGAGAGGTCTGGGGAGAGGGGAAGGGGGCTGAGCACAGGCTGACCCAGGCTCTCTGCATGAGGAGGGTGGCCCTTGCTGTGGGGGGCTTTGGTTTCACTTCCCCCCTCCCCTGCCCTGTGCTCTCAGCAGCAGTCCGTGCTCCCGAGGGGCCATATCAGCACTGGAGAAGACGAGGCTCAGGGGCGGCAGCAGCCCAGGCTATTGACTCCGGCCCCACAAGCCTCTGATGGGGGATCAGAACACAGGCGTGTAAGCACGCCTGCCAGCCAGATCACGGGATCACAGGCATGTGGGTACACCTGCTAGCGTGGCGGAGACTCCATGCACTGACAGATGGCATTATTTTATGTAACACGAACTAAGAAACAATGCCGCCCACAGCGATTTTACAAGTGATTCACATAGCGCACAGTGCTGGTTGCAGAGTTCACATCACAGACGGACGGGGAATGGATGCAATGCGACAGCAGGTGCTGGGGGAAGGTGGACCGGGCGAAGCGGCTCCTCTCCCACAGCTCTGCCCAGGGCCTCTGGTCCACGGCTGCTGCTGTGGCTAAGAGGGGCCTGCAGCCCCAGGCGTGCTCTAAGGAGCGGCTGAGGGGGCGAGTGGCTCGATTATCAGTGGACTTGGCTCCCATGTGGAGACCCTCAATCCTGGAAGTTGTGTGCAGAGTGCGGGCAGCAGCCCCTGCTGACACAGGGTCTTGGGGAGGGGGTGGCGAGCTGACTGGAGGGCAGGGTCACGAGGAAGAGGGAGGCACCACCTCCTCCTGTGTGGCTGCCCCGGGCCAGGCACACAGGGATCAGAGTCGCCCAAGCAAAGCCAAAGCAGGAGCTCTCCTGGCGCTGCCTACACGCAATCCCTTCCCAGTTCCTTGTCCCTTGGCTGGGAGTGGACACAGCCCTACCCCTGCTGGGGAATTCCGCCAATCCTGGAAAGGCTCCAGTGCTCCTGGACACAGGCACCACCCAGCTGGGATAAAGCAGAACCGGCAGTGTCTGTCCCTAGCCAGAGACACAAGAACATACCCAGGGGACACCACACTGCGGTCTCTCTGGTGGCCAGCTCCGTTCTTAGGAGCTTTTTTAAGATTTAAATTTACTTGACAGACAGTTACAGAAAAAGAGAGAGAGAGAGAGAGAGAGAGAGAGAGGTCTTCCATCTGCTGGTTCACTCCCCATATGGCTGCAAGGCCAAAGTTGAGCCCATCTGAAGCCAGGAGCCAGGAGCCAGGAGCTTCTTCTGGGTCTCTCACGTGGGTACAGGCGCCCAAGCATCTGGGTCATCTTCCACTGCTTTCCCAGGCCATCAGCAGGGAGCTAGATAGAAAGTGGAGCAGCTAGGACTCGAACCAGGACCCATATGGGATGCCAGCGCTGCAGGCCGGGACTTTAACACACTGTGCCACAGCGCTGGCCACTTTGCAGGAGTTCTTAAATAGCTGAAGCGCTGTAACCAGCCCCTCGAAGGTAACCAGAGGAGCAAGGTGCAGTGGATGAGTCAAGAGTCAAAGAAACACCAGAGACACAAAGGCCGAGGCGAGTGCAGCAAGCGGATCCGAGGCCCCAGAGTGAAGAGCACGCACACGCTGTCGGCGCCACAGCTGCACCCAGGCCTCGGGAAGGCCGGCGGCAGGCAGAGCAGGGCTGTCCCACCGCGGCCAGTCTGCCGGGCAGGCTGGCCCTCAGCAGTGTCTTTTGAGTGTAAGTGTAGCTGTGTCAGTCTTTCTGGTGTCTACGGTGCAGGCTGCGCTCAAGCGCTTTAAACAAAATTCAAATGACTGCTTTTAGCAGCTCCTGCAGAGCAGGGAAGAACAGTAGGGGTGAGTGCACAAGGATCACACTCAGGAGGCGCGTACTCACTACCCCGAGAGAAACGACATCCTCCCAGCCACAGCACAGGGCACAGCTCCAGCGGGTCTCCCATCAGAGGGTCTCTTGGGACTGCGCTGAGCCAGGTCACCACACCCACCTCTGCAAACTAACGTGTATGCTTGGCTGAGCAGAGCAGAGCTGACCCTCCCGGCCTCCGTTTGCCCCAAGCAGTGACTGATGTCACTCCTGGAGGGGGCGGACAGTGACACCCCGTACTGCACCCTGCACTGACACCTGCACCCCCCACTGTGGGCACGAGTCTCAGGGATGCAGACTCTGGGGATTTTTCTTTTTTTTAATTCCACCTCGCCTCTCCCCTCCTCCACGTCAGGGCTACCTGGATTCAGCGTGGAGGAAATCTGCTCAGATGGGGACCTGAAGCCCCTCCTTGAGTACAAGGCCCACCCGGCCACTAGGCTCGTTACTTCTCTGGAGTACCGAAGGGAGGGAGGGAGACCTTAGTGCCCTGATAGAGAGACTCGCCTGAAGGGAATTCTCCATTTATTCTAAGGCTTTTCACACTCAGAAGAGCAAAACCCACCACCACGGCACTTCCCAAGTCCCACAAGCCACTGCGCAGCAGGGCCATCAGGCGGTCTGCCTGGTCCAGCCATGCATGGCACGTCCCAGATGCCTTGCAGACACAGGTTGGCTGAGTGGCTGGGTGAATGGATGGATGGGTAAGTGAGTGGGTGGATGGATGGATGGATAGGAGAACAGGTGGACAGAATGAATGAAGGGGTGAGTGAGAGTGAATGAATGAATGAATGAGCAAAGGAAAGCAGGAGGGGTGGCTGCCCAGAACAGTCAGGCATCAGAGCCCAATCTCTGGCTGAGAGACTCACCGGAACCATCAGGAATGGACCTTACAAACGTTGGCAACATCTTGACTGTGGCTGTTGGGTTAAAATCCCGGGACAGGCCATTCTTCATCTCCTTCTTGAAGCGAGTCATAATATCTACCAGAGTTTCATCGGAGAGCCGCATGGCGTAGAGATACTTGTCGATCTGGGCAAAGGATGAAAAGGGAGAGGAGGATGAGGGTCAGGCAGGCGGCTGCAACCCCAGCCTGCCTGGGCGAGGAAGAGCAGGCCGAGGAACCCGCCTGCTCAGGACAAGCCGGCTGCTGCGGGCCCCGGAGCACCCAGGCTGGCAAGTAACACGAGGGGAGGCCACTCGACCTCATCAGCCACGTCACCCGCAGCAGACTTGCAGATGCTCTGAGCCCCAGAGCTCCGCCCCCGCAAAAGGCACTGGACATCTTCAGGGTCCTTTCCACCCTTTAAAGACTGCACGCACTGCCCTTCAAGCCCGAGTTTATGGTGCAGGCAGGTTCCTCCAGCCCCAGACACACTTCAAGCCTCCTTCTCGCTGTGAGGGATGTGGGCGTGGGGATCAGAGGTGAAGAACGAGGACTCCGGGGCTCAAACCCCACCCCTCATTGCTTAACAACGACATGGATTTTACTTCCACCAAGTGACAAACTGAGATGATAAATTGGGCCGTTCGCAGGACCCTGTGAGGTCAAGCGAGCTAGAGAGGAACTCGGGACACTGTAAGCACTCCAAAACACCACCTGTTGTATCCGAGTGCGACAGTGGTGCTGCTGGGTTTCTGTGGGTGTGACTTGCCGGAAGGTACAAATGGTGGCCACAAGGCCAGAACCCTTCAGGGAACATGGGACAGCAGGTCCAGAGCCTGAAGACCCCAGTGCCACCTTCAGGATGTATGGAGAAAGCCCCTAGGCTCCCACGCCCGAGTGCAGGATCTGTGTGCCAGGGACCTCCAAACAGAACCACACCCGAGCCAACCCAACCTGGCTCTCTTCCTGGATGCCCTGTGCCCCTGCAAGCATCCAGGCTCCCAACCTCAAGCCTCCTAGGTCGCCACTGGCTGCTCCTTGGAGCGTCTTCCCCTTTATTCTCTCCATCTAATTTGCCTGGCATTGGGCCCGACACCTGTCCTCGGGCACTGTCCTTGAGCACCTGTTGGAAGTCCTTTCACCTCACCTGTCCAGCCCTCTGCAGCTTGGAAAGCCTGGAACCACACCCTCGGATCACCAGTGCTTCGTCCACTGTAAGGGTTTTCCATCTTTAGTCTGGTTCCCAAAACCTGCCCTCTACATCTCGGCCACACTGGGTCTTCAAAGCACAGCCCTGGTCATTCACTGCTCCAAGCCTCGCGATGCCTCTCCATGCCTCCCCAGGACGGACCCACCTACCCCTTGCAGGTGACTCCTGCGCTCTGAACTCCGGCCACACTACCTGTCCCAGCGCTGGGAGGTGCCCCAGGTTTCCCAGCTTCTGCTGTCACCTCTCCCTGCAATTCCCTTCCTTCTCTCCCCCGTTAGGTTTAGATCAAATGTCGCCTCCTCCTGCCGATGGCCACGTGCGTCAAGCTGGAGTTAACCCTTGGCACCGCCTGCGCTCCGTTCACCTGGCCCTCCAGGGGCTGGGCTCGACCTCCCCGGTGCCCAGCACGCAGTCTTGCACGGAGAGGCAGATTCTTGACCAGTGAGGCCGGGAAGCCCTTGACTCTGACCTGCTTCTCTACACGGCGTCTCTGGCTCCCGTTTCAGGGGTTTCAGGGTGGCTGATCGTCCCAGCTCAAGGTCGCAGAGTCCGTAGACGAGGTCACTTCTGCACACCTTGCTCCTGGCAGCCCCTCCTCGCTGGTCTCCGTGCATGATGCTCCCTCCAGGCCCTGGCTGTCCTCTGCCTCACGGACAATCATGGTGCTTGCAGGACTCTGCCACATGCCCTGGGGCCAGCTGATCCCTGCCCCCACTCCCAGTCACTACCCCACCCGCCCTCTCCTTCCCTCCTCCTCACAATACAGTCAGGCACAGACTGTCAGAAACCACGGCATGCTGGGATAGAAGCTGCCAGCATCATGGCCCCGGGAGCAGAGACACCACGTTCGGCCCCGGGGCTGGCAGCACCAGGTCAGCAGCCTTCGCCTTCTCAGCGCACTCAGTCTCGCGGGGCAGTGACACAGCAGGCACAAAAGAGCCTGCGAGACGAGGCTTCCCAGAACAGCAAGGCCGGAGGGTGTGTCCAGGCACGAGCAAGAGTGTGCGAGGGCCAGAGGCAAGGGAGGGTGGCCTGTGAGATGAGCAGACATGAAGCCACAACGCATCAAGCCGATGTGAGACAACCAGACAGACGGGCGAGAGCTGCGTCCCGTGCGGGGCCTGACGAGCCACACAGAGACCAGACAGCTCTGGTGGGGGTACGAGGACGAGGTTGTGCTTCTGAAAGATCAAACTGTCTGCTGGTGTCCTGCACACGCTCCAACGACCACCCTCCCTGCGGCACCGCGGGCTTCCCCAGGGCAAGGAAGTGCTGGCCAAACCTTTGGAAGTCACCCAGCTGCCTGGCATGAAGGAGGAATGCAGAGAACCCTGGATGCTGCCGTCAGACTTTGTAACTACATTGTGGGTTGCAGTGCAGCAAGTACTTCCACGTGTGGTATAGCATGTCACCTGCCCCCATTTTACAGATGCAGAAACTAAGGCCCCCGAACGCTAAGGGATGATGGGTTCAAAGCACACAGCCAGGGGAGTGAGGCCTCATGCCTGTGAGCCTGGGGCTCCTCAGTGTAACCGTCCCCACCCCTTGGAGAAGGCCGGTTTCCCTGCTCTGCAGAGGGCAGACTCAAGTAAAGCTGTGCGGCTTTCCACCTGGACAGGGAGAACCTTCTGGAAAAGGCGGGCTCTCCACAGCTCCACAGTCAGCCTCCCTCCCAACTCGAGGGGCAGCTCCAACAGAGTAAAGAATCCAAACGCAAACACGGGCCAGGGACATGGGAGAGCCCACCCCCGAGCTACTGGGGGAGGACTTTCCTCCTCTTGTTCAGGTTCATGAGTCATCCGGGGTACAACCTCCCGTGGAAGGACCACGGAAACTGAGGCCAGAATTGGGGAAGAACTGGGGCAGTACTGGGGCTGAAACGGGCCTCCCAGACCTCGCGTGCATGAGGACGAGTGAGGGAAGCCCCTCCGCAGGCCAGGGAGGGCCTGAGCCTGGCTGGATTGGCCAGGTAGCACCCACAGGAGCCGGACTCAGCTGATGCACACCCCACACACCCGCCGTGGCCCTTGGAGCAGCTGTCAGCTCCGGAGAAAAGCTCACCTGCAGGAAACTCCCCGGGCGCTGGCGCCTCCCCAAACGAGGGGCCTTTGCCCTCGTTCAGAGCAGCCTGCTGGCACTGGCCGGGCCAGCGCGTCCTCCTAGGAAGGAGAGACAGAGAACGGGAGGCGGGAGGAGGGGAGGAGGGCACGGGGCAGCCACTGCTGCATCTCCGCGCTCTGCAGGAAACCAGCAAGAGAGGCTGGCGACCCCCCAGCGCCCCGCTCTGCCTTGGGCACGGCCATTCCAGAAATCTTCCTCTCCCTCTCCCCCCTCTCTGCCCCCTACACACTCCCACTTCCACAGCCTGCCCCTCCCCTTCAGGGGCTGCCTCCAAACCACCACCTTGTTGGTCAAACACTGGGGCCCAGAGCGTCCACCCCCTGCGCTTGGGGGTGGGGAGGCCAGCACAGCACCTCTTCTGGGAGCTTCCACCCAAGCCTCGGCCTTTGGAACATCTGTCCTGAGGCAAGGCTCCCAGAAGCCCTGGGCCCTCAACTGCTCACTGCTTGACCTGAGCGTGTAGGACTGGGTCAGCCAGGGGTGGGGGAGGTGCCAGCCGCCAGATGCCCCACGCCAGACTGGGCTGTGCAGGCTCTCGCCGGGACCTGGGCCTCTCCCACAGTCTATAGAGCGGGTCTCCTTGATGTGGGGAGTGGTGAGGGGCGAGCCCGCCGCAGCAGGCAGGCACTCCAGCCCAACTCTGTCCAGATACTCGTCCTTTTTGGGCCCAAGAGGGCCCTGGAGCTCACAGCAGCTCCCGAAGCTGGACCCCAGGGGAGGGCCCTGAAGCAGAAGGAACACAGCCTAGCTGAGCCGTCCACCCAAGAGGGAACCTGCCTGCCCGGCACTGGGCTAAACCCAGACAGGTCTGCGCCTGACCTCACATCCCCCTCCTGCTCCCAAAGGAACATGCACAAAACACAAATTCAAGACTAGACATGCCCAAGTGAGCAAGCCAGCTGTGGCAGGAGGTGCTGTGACCACCGGCGACCCTGTGGAAGGGGCTTGGCCATGGAAAACGTCACTCCCTCTCCTGTCCGCTCTCCCGTGAGGATCAAGGATAGGGCAGAGCAACAGGCGTGACGGACGCTGCTCCACACAGGACTTCCAAACTAACTTTTCAAGCGAGACACTTCCCAGGCAAAGGCAAGCTGGGAGCCAGCAGTGAAAGGTCAAGGGCACCAGCTCCCGGGCAGGCACGGGACGGGGACTCAGACCCAGGAGAGGCCGGGTCCTTGTGTGCTTCTATCACATCCTCAGCTCACGCTTGCGGAGGGCCCTGCTGTTGACACACAGGACCGCCAAGCACCGAGTCCTCCCAAAAGTTCATGGAAATGGCATGAAACGGTCAGTTTGTTTGGGTGCAAAAGATTTTTAAAAGCCATGCGTAGTTTTTCCATAAACTGCACTTCCCGTGAGCTTCCAGAAGATCCCTTGTGCGTGATCCCACCGTTCCTCAGCAAGCTCACGGAGGGCAAGTGGCGAGCACACAGCAGGTGCCTCAGTCCCTCTCTCCAGGAAAGATCCCATTACCTCCATTTTAGCAAGAGAGGAAACGGAAAGCCATGACTCACGTGGAATCACAGGGTTTGTTAAGTGGCAGCTGAGCCCAGAATCCAGATCTCCTAACCCATCATTCAGGGCTTCTCCTTAAACACGTTCATTATCTCTCAAACAGTGGAGAAAACACAGGGCTGTGGGTAAACAGAGCTACGTCCACATCCAGGATGTGCCCGATTATTAGCTGTGTGACTTTGGACAGTCACTTAACCTCTCTGTGTCCCGCTTTCCTCATTTTTAAGATGGAGAAGTAGAGCCCCCGCCTTGGAGGGACGGGGGAGGGTCTTAACAGCGAGCCAAAAACAAGGAAGCATTCGGTATCACTTCCTTTCTCCCACCCTGCCTAGAGACATACCCACGTGCCTGCTACTCTTTTTACCTAAAGATCTGAAAAAACTACTTCTACCACAAATGCTACTGACCCGTTTTGTTGAAGGGAAAATTAAAAGAAGTAGCAGCATGCCAGAAAATATGGCAAATGAAAGATTCCAGTAAAATCCCTGCAAAACATTTGCACTTTTTTTAAAGTGACATATACTTAGTATAAAAATAATCACCAGTGCACAGAAGTAAAAATTAAGTGTTCTCCCACTCAATTTCCCCAGAGAAACCCCTTCTTTAACTTCCACGACTGTTTTTCTACCCAACCAAACACATCTACAGAGATTGGTTTTTGAATTTAGAGAAATAAATGATAAACACTTTCTCCTTTGAACCCTCCCCTCCACCTTCCTAAGTCCTCTGGGAACTCAGACGGTGTGGGCACTGACGGCCGCCCTGCCTGCTTCAGTGTGGAAACAGAGGCCTGTGCACTGCACGCTGGCCTTGCCAGCCCCTGGACGCCAGTCTTCCCATGCATCAGGTGGGCGTGCTCCTGGGACTGTGCTCCGTGAAGCTCTCCCCATGGTGCGCACTCCCCCAGGGTGCCCCCAACACCATCCAGTCTGCAGAAGCAGGGTGTGCAGCATTACCTCCAAGGCCCCAAATTCAGAGGCCAGAGAGGATCCTCCGCCGCCACAGTGACCAGCTAGCCAGCTAGAGGACCGGGGCAGACACCACGTTCCCCAAGGCCCGAGCTCTTTCCTCTCAGCCTGGGGAAAGCCCGGGGAGACCCGGGATCATGGGAGGCATCAGTGCAGAAGCCACGTGGCTCCCTGGGCATGCAGAGAGCACGCCCCGCCAGGGAGACGCAGAGGCCCCACTCTGCCCGCTACTGGGGACCAGGCCCATGACAAGCTGTCCACCCACCCCTCTCCTCTCTCACCCAGTCTTAGGAAGGAAGTTCACAAGCCACAGTAAGCTGAAGGCCCCGGCTCAGCCAGATCCTCCGTGGTGGCCTGCGCCACCAGGGCCTCCCAACTCCCCTTCCTGCCTGCATGTGGCTCTTCCGGTTTCCCTCTCCCCCCAGCTCCCCCGCTGCTGCAGGTGGCAGGGGGGAACTTGTTCTCTCAGCAGCCTATCTCTAAACAGGGAGGGAAGTGACCCCAAGCAAGACCTCTGTGACCTGGTGGGGTCCCCCCAGCAACCACCTCCTCCTGGCACCCCCTCCCCGTTGCCAGTCCGACAGCAGCTCTTGACCCCTAAAAGGCCTTCTCCCAGAGCCACCACCTGCTGGCCTCTCCGTCCCCCACCCCCTCCTCTTCCCAACTCACCTTGCCCAGAGCACCAGCCATGATCCGCCACGCCCACACAGTCCACTCCTCTCCTCCACATCCCTTCCACCCTAGGTGTCCAACACAGGTGAGTCCAACTGCCCCAGGGGACATGGCGTGGCAGGTGCCTCTCCTGGGGGCTGCAGGGACACACACATGGTGCATGCCTCCAGCTAACCTTTGAGTGCCAGGAGGGCAGGGGCCATGCCTTCCAGTCCCTTTGTGTGCTGCTGGGCTGGGCTGGGCTAGGCGGGAGGCCGCTGGTGGGAGGTCTCCAAGGGTTTGCTGGTTCAGATAAGGCCCAGGCACCGACTCTTCCCCGAAGAGCCCAGCCCTTCTCCATGCCGCAGCCCCATATTTCAGCCTCTCTCTGAGGTGTGGTGAGTTCCAGGCGTTTCTAAGCCCTCCTTCCCTTCACAATATCTCCAATTAACGACTACCGTACAGATGAACACAAGGGCTGCAAATCCCTAAAAATAATCAGGATCCCAGAGCTCTCTGAACTGCCTGAAAGTCACTGGGAGGAAATGTGTTTGGGAAAACGAATTCCACTGCAGAGGCCCTCAGGGAAGATCACATGTGAACATCATACAAGCAAAAGCCATGCCCCGGGCACTCACAGTCACCATGCTGGGGAGGTCCCAGTATCCCAGACTCTTTCTCCAGCTCCATTCTGCTGTCCCAGTGCCCCACCCAGCATTCTGTGAATGCTTCTGAACCCCGGCTGTTTCCATGAACATGGACTACCCACCAACTGCTGCATCTGATAACACACAAATCAGAAGGAAGATGAAATCCCCATGCTGTCGAGTTGTGCTTTTTAAATTTTTTTTATTTATTTCATTTATTTGAAAGATGGACAGAGATTTCTCATTCATTAGCTCACTTCCCAAATGACCACAACAGCCAGGGCTAGTCTAGGCCAAAGCCCAGAGCTAAGACCTCAATCCAAGTAAGGACCAGGTACTTGAGGCATCACTGCTGCCTCCCAGAGTCTGAATTAACGGGAAGCTGGAAGCTGGAGCAGGACTCGAACTCAGGCACTCTGATATGGGATGCGGGCGTCCACGAAGCTTCTTAATCAGAATGCCAGCGTCTGTCCTGAGTGACAGTCTCACTTTTTTTTTTTTAATTTTCAGCCTTCTATTTCTTTCTTTTTATTTATTTATTTGACAAGTAGAATTACAGACAGTGAGGGGGAGAGAGAGAAAGGTCTTCCCTCCGTTGATTCACTCCCCAAATAGCCGCAACGGAGCTGTGCCGATCTGAAGCCAGGAGCCAGGCGCTTCCTCCTGGCCTCCCACACAGGTGCATGGGCCCAAGCACCTGGGCCATCCTCCACTGCTTTCCCAGACCACAGCAGAGAGCTGGACTGGAAGAGGAGCAACTGGGACTAGAATCGGCACCCATATGGGATGCCAGCGCTGCAGGCGAAGGATTAACCTAGTGCGCCATGGCGCTGGTCCCAGTCTCACTCTTGATGGGGAAACTGAGGCTCTAGGATGAAGAACACGGACAGGGCCCATGCTAGCCATGTCAACCTGCCCTGACCCAAATCTACACCGCCTGTAAGGAGGCCTCGTCCACCCCGTCTGAGGACACAGGACCCTGAGGCTCCACAGGTAAGCAATACACCCAGGCACCCAGCAACCAGGGCAGCCCCAGCTCTGACTCCAAACCCAGCCCCTCCCCTTTCTCCCCAGACTCTTCTTGCTGGGGGACCACTGTGAGGCTCTGACACAGTGCCCAGGCACCCACTAACAGGAGCTTCCAGGCCGGTGAGTGTGGCCCAGCCCAAAGCTGTGGCACTGCACTCTGCTCTGAAAGTTAAGGAGCCTCCAGGTCCCTCCAGTGGAACTGTACAGCCCTGGAATGCGGTGGGGCAGGAACAACAGGCCAGTTCTCTGCCTCCTCCTCGCCCTGGGC
The DNA here is from genome assembly GCA_949820135.1 of Sylvilagus floridanus. NCBI lineage: Eukaryota > Metazoa > Chordata > Mammalia > Lagomorpha > Leporidae > Sylvilagus > Sylvilagus floridanus. The sequence goes on from OX463235.1 coordinate 23,511,804, forward strand.
CGGGGACAAGCCAGCCTCCAGACTCACAATTCCCAGTGTTCGGATCCCTGCAGACCAGAGGATTGGGCCTGCAGGCAGAGGGGTCTACTTTCACTCGAGGCAACCAAACCAACCCCGTGGGCTGTGGCTGTAGCAGTGGAGCCGATGAGGCTGCAGCACGGCCTCTCTGTGACCTTGAGCACTCCCACGTCTGCGTGACACAGTAACACAGCAATACTGAAAGCTGCCCTCTCGCCTTCACCTATGGTGGGCACAGGAGCACCAGGCCACACGGACTGCAGGTGGTCTGAGAGCTCCCACACAGTCAACAGAAAACGCTAAGTGGGAGCTAGTCCCTGGCCCCGGGCTCACAGCTCTGCTGTCTGTCTACTGTTGTTACCCAGAGAGCGGCCATCCCCCAGCCGGCTGCTCCACGGCTGTGTACTGGGTGAATGGCAGTGATCACACCTGGCACCTGTACGATTTCCAACCGCTTTGCGTCCGTTCCCTAGTTTCACAAGTGGGCGTATCCCATGGGCAGAATCGCCTGCCCCACCTAGCAGAGAAGGAAACTAAGGCCCTGAGAGCTCCATACCACCCCCCACCCCCGCGCCAGCTGCAGGGACCCGCAGAGGTGCTGGCTTCCAGCCTCCTGGCCTCCCACACGAGGGCCCTCAGGCATCCACGCTCTAAACGCAGGGGTCCTGGTCCAAACTTCATACGAAGAGAATACAATGCAAGCCATACACAATGACTTTCAATTTTCTAGTCGCCGTATTAAAAGAAGAAACCATGTGAACTTTAGTAATGTATTTTACTTAACCCAGTGTATCCAAAACATTTCAACATGTAATCAGTACTAAATCATTATTATCTTGGTAAAAAATAAGAATGGGAATAGGAGAGGGAGGAGGAAGAGGCGTGGGAGTGTGGGTGGGAGGGCCGGTACAATAGGAAGAATCACCATGTTCCTAAAGCTATACTTAGGAAATGCATGAAGTTTGTCTTCCTTAAATAAAAGGTTTCTGGAGAAATAAATAAATAAAAATTAGGAAAAAAATTTTAAAAAAACCAAGCTACAAAGTAATCATGGCCGGCACCGCAGCTCACTAGGCTAATCCTCCGCCTGCGGCACCGGTACCCGGGGTTCTAGTCCCAGTCGGGGCGCTGGTTTCTGTCCTAGTTGCTCCTCTTCCAGTCCAACTCTTTGCTGTGGCCAGGAAGGCAGTGGAGGATGGCCCAAGTGCTTGGGCCCTGCACCCACATGGGAGACCAGGAGAAGCACCTGGCTCCTGGCTTCCGATCAGTACAGCACGCCAGCTGTAGTGGCCATTTGGGGGGTGAACCAATGGAAGGAAGACCTTTCTCTTTGTCTCTCTCTCTCACCGTCTAACTCTGCCTGTCCAAAAAACAAAAAAAAAGTAATCATTATCAACAAGCTATTTTACATTCTCTGGTCTGAAGGCTTGGAACAGCTGGGTAGATTTCACACTTAGCATTTCTGGAATCAGACCTGCCTCATCTCAAGCGTTCACAGTCACGTGGGGCTGCAGGTTACAGTTCCAGGAGCACGCTGTCCACTGGGGGAGGGGGGCACTGCAATGCAGAACACGCCACAGCGGGAGGAAATCCCCCTCCTGCTCACCTTAGGCGCGGCGGATGCACCAACCGACAGCCTCTTTCACGAGAGAAAAAGCATAGATTTGTAAAGTTTCCAAGACAAGGGACCCTTCTCAGGAAATGATGACCTGGAGACACAGTGGACCCGAGCCGCGGCCGGGCTCGTGCTGGGGTTGAAGCGGGTGGGTAGCCACGGAGAAGCACGCCTGGGCAAAGGGGTAACTAACAGGGGATCTGGCAAGGCCTGTTTGTTCGGACACTTCTCTGTGTCCCTGAGTTTGCAGACAATGCAGTGTTCTTTTCCTCCAGGTGCGCCAGGTGTAGGGCCTTCCAACCTGCTGCAGGGAGGTGGGCAGGGGAGGGTGAGGTGACCTTCCTGCTCCTACTGCTTTCTCAGTTGCCAAGGGGCCATGCTGGGGGCATCAGGGCTCTGGGTCCGAAGCCCCAGATCACAGTTCTGGTTCTGTAAGCATGAGAAGGGGCCCACCTGTGTCAGAGACTCCCTGTCCCCTGCTGGCCCCTGAGACAGCCTCCATTCCACCTCCCAGGTGCCATGTGAGAGGCAGGAAGAAACAAATACCTATCTCTGCACCTGCTGGAAGGACCCAGTCCCACACCAAGCACCCAGCTAAATCCAGGGTCTTGTGAGGCACTGTGCTGGTGCGATGGGGTCTCTGTTAAAGCGGTGGCCCCCACGGCCAGCTCTCCACTCCCCCTACCCACGCCAGCAGGACCCTGGAAGGCACCAGGAGACATCAGAGAAACGAGGTGTGGCGAACCCCATGTGTTCATCAGTGGATGAAAACAATAGCAGCTTACAGCATGGCCAGGCAGAAGTGGAGCAGGCATTACAGGGGGCACAGCAGGCTCTTAACAGAAGTCCTGCCCCCACAGGGCGACCTCTTGTAAATGCAAACAAGGACCAGAGAGAGAAAAAAAAAAAAAAATCCAGGGCAAGGCCTAGACTTCTCACTGCAAATGACCCTACTGGACTTGTTAGGTAGGAAGTCAGTTATGAGCTTATGTGTGTGTGACATAAAGGCCTAAAGAGAAGACATCTATGTCCAGCATATGCACCTGCATCTCAGAGTCATCCTGACAACATTTCAGAGGCAGCCCGGCCTTCACATCCTGCCCTGCCCCCTTCTACCTGATAACCTGCCTGGTGGGGGTCCCTGCCCCTTCTCCCAGATGTAGCCCAGTATCTGCATTTCAAACACCCTGCTCTGGATCCCCATTCTCTAGGGGGTCTTGCTCACCTTTCCTCCAAACTCAGGATGGCGCCAGCTAGCCTTCCTCCTGTCTGATACCTTCAGGGAAAAACTCAGAAGTTTTTCTATTTACATCCAAAAAGCCCTTTGTTCCAAGAAGAGCAGAGGTGGGGAAGCAAGACCCATCTCCTTAAAAACTCCCAGCCTCAATCAGACTGCGTGCGCTCAGCCCTCTGCCTCTCTGCTGGGCCACCCGCCTGACCTGGTCAGGTGCAATCTCTCTACTCAACATGTAACCTCGCTCCCCCTACCCCCAGTCTCTCAGGCTCTGTCTGGAGAGGTGTCCATCCATCCTTACGGATGTCCCTTCCCTAATAAACCTTGCTATTTTACCTCCCACTACTCTCTGTCTCACGCCTGAATTCTTTCTTGCGTGAAGACAAGAACCCTGCAAATTTCTCTGGTAACAGACTGACTTCCTTCCCAGGTGGAAGGGACTCATGCACATGGACCAACTGGGAGCTGGGGGGGGAGGGAGGGGAAGTGAGGGTGCATGTGTGGGGCAGGGGCAGGATACTGAGTTCAGGAACCCTGGGGGCCCTCAAGCTAGCTCTGCCCACTCCCCCACCCCACCCCCCAACACAGCCTCCCCCCTCAGACCTGTTTCCCTACACTGTTGAGAGCCGGGTGTCCTGCGGTGCAGAGGGAGGTTTCTGAGTCTGGAACTAGTGAGTGTTTTGCAGTCCCCATCCCTCGTGGGCTGTGAGGTGTCCTGCGCAAGTCTCTTCCCCACCAGGGGACTTTGGAGAGGCTGGCTTCCTGGAAGGGACACCCAGGACACATGGCAGCAAGAGCCAAGGAGCAGAAACAACCTGACTGACCACTGGATGGATGTGGCACAGAGGGACAGGGGGCATTATTCAGCCTTAGAAAGCAGCCAAGTACAGACACACACACTACAGCACGATGGACACTGAAACTTTTATGCTACATCACCAAGAAGCTGCATTTACAGGACTGCATCTGCAGCAAGCATCCAGAAGAGGCAAATCCCACAAGGGTAAGCCTAGTGGTTGCCGGGATCTGGATGGAAGGAGGGATGGGGAGAGGACTGCTTTGGGGGGTGATAGAACCGTTCTGGAATTAGATGGTGGTGAGGGCTGCACGACCTTGTGACTGGATTAGAAACTTCAACTGTGCACTTTAAAAGGGCGAGTTTCACACGACGGGAATTATAGCTCAATTTAAAAAAAAATTTAAAAACCCAGGCTGAGCCATCACACTTGATAGGTCTGGACACAGGCTCCACCACTTCCCATCTATGGAGTCTCAGGATCGCGATCCAAGAACGGAGATGGCAGTGGGACCCTCCTCCTGGGGGCCGTGGGGAACGAACAAGCAGGCAGGTGGCAGGCATGCACGTAGGCTTGGAGAAGTATTATTACTACCAATGATTAGGTGAGGTCCGGTAAGGAGAGCAAAGGTACCCAATGCCGTTCCAGCGTGGCGTCTGTAGCCTGGAATGCGAAGGCACTCCAGAAGAATGCAAGCCACACTTCCCGCTCAGCTCAGTCTGCAGAGGGCCAGGCTGCACGCTCCACGTTCCAGCTCTCCCCGCTGCAGGGTGCAGCGTCTTTCTCCTTGTCTTTCTCCTTTTACGGAAGGTAACATGGGAGAGGCCGCTGGCTGCAGTGATCTCTGAAAGGAGCCAGGCACGTTTAGGGGGCTGATAAGCCCTGCCCAGCTGGCCGGCCGGCCCTCCCAGGAAGAGGGAGAGTACAGGAGCCAAGAAAGCACAGGGCGTGCTTAATTCCCAGAAAAGTTTAACAGAGTCACCCCCACAGCACCAGCGCCACAGGCTTCCTCTGCGTCTGCCCCATCCCAGCACCCACCCCGCAGCACTGAGTGGGGCGAGGGGTTCACAACGACAGCTGTCCCACTTCACGCCCTATGCCAGGAACGAGGGTCAGTCGATAAGGCAGGTAGATTAGGAAGTGCTCTAATTTTAAACTAAGCCCCAGTGATGCAATGAGAATGGGAACAGCTGAATCTAAAAATGATCTACGGCAGATCCGCAAAGGTTTGACCACACCAAGGGCTGGCACAGGGCACTGGCAACTGCATGTGCGCCTGGTGGCAGTGTGGATGACGGGCAGACCGTGAAGGACAGCCATGAGGCAAAACCTTGCAAATGGGAGTTATGCACACCCCCCCTCCCCCTGCTCTTTCCAGCTCAAGGCAGCCTGCAGCCTAGAGAGGTTTGTTTGTGTGCTAAAGGGCTTGTTCCAGAGAAAGTCCGCTGCAGCACTGTCATTTGAAAAATAAGAAACACAAATGCTCATTAAAAGAAGAAAGATTAAATCAACTGTGGAGTATTTACACAACGTTAAGAACACAAAAGCTGCAGTTTCAATTAATGAAGTAGCTACATGGATCAACAAGAAAAAAATCTCAAAAGCCTGTTGCGCTTTTAAAAAAGCAAGTTGCAGCAGAATGCACACAGCACAGCAGCAGGTATACACAGTTAACACCATACAAAGTAACAGGATACACTGCAATGCACACAGTACACACCATTTGCAAAAGGGGAAAACCACAGACAGCAATCCCATCTACTGTTTCTTGATACATGCATATGTAAAGGCAGTCGAAAAAATTGCATGGCGGTGCTGGTGCTGTGGTACAGCGGGCTAAAAGCCTCAGCCTGCAGTGCCGGCATCCCATATGGGCACCAGTTTGAGTCCCAGCTGCTCCACTTCCAATCCAACTCCCTGCTAATGCACCTGGGAAGGCAACAGAGGATGGCCCAAGTCCTTGGGCCCCTGCACCCAAGTGGGAGACTTGGGAAAAGCTCCTGGCTGCTGGCTTTAGATCAGTCCATCCAGCAGTTGCGGCCATTTGGGGAGTAACCCAGTGGATGGAAGACCTCTCTCTGTAACTCTTTCAAATTAAAAAAAAAAAAAAAAAACTTTAAAAAAATAAAATCTTGCATGGCAATGATATTCAGAACAAAGCTCACCTCTGGGGGAAGCAGCAGCAAATGGGATGAATGGGACGGGAGGTGGGCCTAGCAGGGGCGTCAACTGTGTGTGTAACAGATTTATAGCTGTGTCTGTAACTTCTCAAACCAAGTGGAAGTATACAGACATTTGCTACGCTCAGCTCTGGAACTCTTCTGATTGATGTGTGTGGAGGGAGAATTCTAAAACGTAGCTTCCAAAGTAAACCATTAAAATCAACAAAGACAGGTTTTGCTCCTAAAGGAAAGAAGCAGAGGGAACAGGAAGAGTTGCATGGATCCCATTTCTGACTTTCTTGTGACCTTGAGAAAACTGCTTATCTCCTCCAGGGGAGCCTCTGGTCCCTGTTTCTAAATGGGGACTAAAACCTCTGCCTTCTGTCTGCAGGGGAGGAAGCGTCCGGAAGCCCAGAAACACTGCTTCCTCTCCTGACGACCTTGCCGAGCGCTTCCAATGAGCAAATGCATGCATACACAGGCGTATAGGTATGTTAGCACATTTGTGTGCATGCAACATTTGTGATATCAATTCTCTACATGACATACAACTGATGTCTGCTGTGACACCCCTTGAAGGCTGGGGGAGTGCAGAGATAACAAACCATTAAAAAAGAAAGCAAAACTACGTTTGGGTGACTGCCTATGTAATTCCACCTTGCAAAGTTTCTAAGTATAATATCACCATTTGTACTGCCTGCCAAAGAGTGATGTTATTTCCTGAAATTAAAACCCATCAATCAGTAAAGTGTACACCCATCTTTAAGATCAGGTACCACGGACACAACCCTGTGCACAGGAAGTGGTTTCAGCAGATCCACTGTTACTGTTTATTAGTCTGGAAGGCAGTGGGCACCTGTCCTGCTACCTCAAACAGACGAACTGGCATTCCCTCCCCAGATAACTTCTGGAGCCCGGCTTCGAGCGGTTCCTAAGTGAGTGATTCCCCATCCTCGGCCCCAGCACAACCCTCCCGGTGCTCTCAGAGCAGTCTCTGCACGCACCCTGGGATAGCATGCAATGATGCGTGCTTGTGAGCAGAGACCACTTCTGCCTGGCTTACAGGCCCGGCACAGTACTCCATACATAACGAACTCAAAGACTTCTAGAGAAATGGCTGAGTTCCTGTGATCAGATTTGCTTCCAAACGTCCTCCAATCAATAAGCAGGTGCCAGCAGTCTGGCAGACGGAGGGACTCAGCTGCAGCCCTGCAGCCAGGTTTCCCCGGCGCTCAGTGCCGACTTGGGCGGCTAATTCTGGCAGCCAGGACTCCCTGACTGCAGACACACGCACGGAGACGGTCCCAGTCACGCCCCGTCAGTCTTTTTGGGGAAAGGCTGCCCATGGCTTCTCCAGGGAACAGCAGGAGCGTGGGAGCACTGTGCAGCACGGCCAGATGTGAAAGCGCTGTGTGGCCACCCCGCTTGCTCGGTCCATTCCCTCACGACATTCCCGAATTATCCACCCAGCTGAAGCGAGGGGCTCCTTGGAGGAGGAGAAGCCCTAGGAGCTGCCACGGTGAGGGGGCAGGGGGCGTGAAATGCAGCCTCAGAGGAGCGAGGCTGGGGGGGGGAGGGTCTCTCCGGACAACACCTGGCCCAGAGGTGCGGGAAACGCTTTGATCTTTTTGTAACTCTCACCTCTCCCGCCCCCAAAGTGGTAAGGAGGGTTTGTTTTTATTATTATTATTATTATTATTATTATTATTAATGCTTGCTCTGGCAGCTGGAACACGTGGGTTCACCTCAGGTACACCTTGCTAGTGCCAAGACCAAGCACTCCAGGGTTCCCACAAACCACGCCTGTGTTTGCAGGGACTGTGGAGGGTTACAGGGGCCCCACCCACCACGCTGACAAGTCTGGAGAAAGGCAAGGCCCAGGCTTTCTTGAAAAGCCGAGGTCTGACCCTCCCGGCCACCTCCACCTTTTCTGGATGTCACTGATCCCTCGCCCTCCCCCAGGCTCCTCGCGGCTGAGCCGGCTAACCCAAGTGGAAGAAGCCGGCGAGAGGCCATCAAAGCTACTGAGAGGTCGGCTGCAGGCCTCCAGCTGCAGAGCCAGCAGGCGTCTGGGCTCCTGATGAATGGCACCGTTCACAGAGCACACGTGCCTCCTTGCCCCGCAGAAAGTGTGCTCTGTGCTTCACTCAGCCTCACGACAGGACGCCGCTTCACGGCGCCCGCTGACCAACATCACACACACACAGTCCGGACAACGGGGCTCCACGTCCACGAGGGGAAGTGGGACGTCCGGACCGCCTCAGCCCAGGGTCTACTCCGTGAGGCTGCAGTGCAGAGGGGCCCCACAGACCGGGAAGAGACAAACGTGCACGCCTGCACCCTGAGCAGTTCTGCAGTGCCCACCCTCCCTCGTTCCTCCTCCAGGTCACAGCAAGAAAACAGATGAGCAGGACCGAGGGACACCAGGTCTTTCTCCAGAGCCCCAGAGGCTGAATCATCATGGCCGCCCACACGTCTGTCAGGAGGGGAACTCCCTCACTGGGCTCCCCTGGGGTGGCAGGCAGGGCCCAGCCCCACGGGCTTGGAATCCTGCACCTCTGCCCAGCCTCTGCCTGGGGGATGCTGGGTGAGAAGGGCTGGTTTCCAGTAAGCTCTGAGCCCCAGGAGGGCAGATGTAGCCCCCCAACATCTACACACTCAGGAGTGGGGACCATTGAAGGGTGACCAGAGCCAAGTGCCCACCGTGGCCTAGGAAGCCTCCGGGGGGCCACACCACGGATGCAGCACCACGCAACCCACCAGGCAGGTCAGCACCTCGGGGAGATGCAAAAAGCCATGTGGTTTTTCAGGATCTCCTTAACAAATGATATTATCTGGTTGAACCTCTGGCCCCAAAACCCTCCTCCAGCAAGGTTCTGGGGCCAGAGGATCCATGAGCCCTGGAGTCACAAGCTGAGTTACAACCTCAGAGTTGAAGATCATGTGAATCAAAGGCGCACCTGCACCACCTCCAGGGGACCTGGGAGGGAGTACGTGCGAGGGCAGAGGTGAGTCGTGCGAGGGCAGAGGTGAGTCGTGCGAGGGCAGAGGTGAGTCGGGCCACCGCAGCAGCAGATGGCTGCTGGACACCGCCCAGTCCCTCCCAGTGCAGCCCAAACCTCAGCCAACCCAGCAGGTGCCCTGGCCCGAAGTCCCACAGGTGGTGGTCTGGGGTGTGCAAGCTGCAGGCTATAAGGTGGAGCAGGCCTCCCCCTGCACAGTCTGCAGCCTTGAGCACAAGCCGCCATGAGCAGGACAGTGCCCACCTCGGCCTCAGAAGCCCGGCTGGGCAGGCTCTGCCAGCGCCAGAAGACTGGCCAGCCTTCTCCGGCAGGAAGGACATCAGGGACACATATCCCCGAGGAAACGTGTGAAACGCAGGGGATGGCACCCACGGCTGCCGGGGTCAGCAGCCAGGAGGATCCCCGTGCTCCCCAGCAACAGGCATGAGTCCCGTGGTGTAACAATCCCAGACTGACGGCAGGGTCTCCTAACCACCCCACTCTTGCTCCTCACCCACGGCACAGGATCCAGGGCTGGGAGCAGGGTCCCCAGGGACTCTCTCTGCACTTCCCCCTCAGCTGATTTCCAGGAGGAGGCGTGGTCAAGTTCCTGAGTGGAGAGAGGAGGAGACCCCACCCTGGCCCCGCCTCTCATTGGCCCGGTGACCTTGATGAGGAGGCCACTGCCCTCAGGAGGCCTGTTTCCGGCTGTGCCAGATGAGGGAGTCACCTTGGGTGGGCTGGACCAGTGGGGACATCCTGTGGCTTGCAGGGCAGCCAATCAAGGCCCATCACTCCTACCTCTCACCTGTAGGAAGCACTACCTGTCTGAGCTTCAAACAGGTTGACTTTGCCGGCCCATCCAAACTAAGCCCGCAGGAATGTCACTCACACCCAGGTGGGTGGGTCAGGAGTCTTTGCCAGACCTGGCCCTGATAAAATGGGCGTCTTTCCCTGCAGCTCAGGCTGTTTCTTGCATACTCAGTAGCAAAGCCGGCAAAAGGGAGGGTTACACCTTTAAGACCCGCCAGCGGGACAGCGTGTGACACTGGGCAGACGTCAAAGGCAGTCACCCTCCCAGGGCAGTGCTCTGCATCCCAGTGAGGGAACACACAGGCCGCAAGCACGCACGCCAAGGCCTCCTTCCGCCGCCAGTGCCCAGGGTCTCTGACTGGAGCTCCCAGGCTGGCTGGGAATTACAGCTTAAGAGGAATAAAAAAATTCCACTCAGACGTGCGGCTCCAGGACCCGAGGCCTATGAGCAAAGTTTCCGGTGGCCTGCGCAACCCTCCCCGTTCCGGAAAGCCAGGCGGGTCACCCCGTCCTCAGCACAACTGTAACTGCTGGGGGAGCCCGAGGTGGGGGAAGGGAGGGGAGGCCCCGGACGCTCCCTGCTGGGAACCCCAAACACAGGGTGCCTGGCCCGCAGCCAGCACGCCCGCCGGCGGATGGCTCGCTCCGGGGTATCCCGGCACCCTCGGCGCTCGAACCCTGCGCAAGGCCGCCCCTCGCCACCAGCCCCCTCCTCGCGCGTGCGGGGGCCCATCTAACATCCTCAGCCTGTCTCAAGGACACTGCGGCCAGCAGCCCAGCCTCAGGGGTCTCCGCCCCGCCGCCCGCGCCGACACGCGCACACACACAATGCCGGGGAGAACAGCGCGGAGCCTCTCGCCGGCACATGCCGGCCCGGCGGACGAGGCGCGCGCGGCGGCCGGGGGCTCACCTTCTTGATCTGGTCATCCTTGAGCTCGGTGAAGTAGTAGGCCAGGAGCTGCGCGGCGATCATGCTGGCGGCCGGGCGCGCGGGGCGGCAGGCGAGCGGCCGGGCGAGCAGTGGTCCTCCCGCGGCGGCGCGGCCGCTCCGCCTCCTCGGCTCCGCCCCCCGGGCCCGGGCGCGGCGGCGGCGGCGGCTCGCGCGCTCCCGTGCCCGACAGGGTGACAGCCGCCCGCCGGCCCCTCCTCGGCGCCCATTGGCTGCTGTGCGCCTCTGCAGCACGGGGCGCGGCGTCCGGGCTGGGGAGGGAGGCGGGGGGCGCAGCCGCGCCCTCCCGCGCCGGAAAGGGGGCGGGCGACGCGCCGAGGTCCCCCCCGGCCGGCATCACCCGGCACGTCCCCCACGTAGGGAGCGGCGCGCACCGTCACGCGTGGCGGCGCCGTGCCCGGGCGGAGGTGCGGGACGCAGGCGGGAGGCACCGCCCGGCCCCGGGGACCCGGGGGAGCGGGCCTTTTCCTCGGAAACGAGGGCGGGGGCCTGCAGAAGTGGGCGTGGAAAGCGAGCGGAAGCGGGCGCGCGGGTCTCCGCTCCTGGTCGCCCTCGCGGGGCCGGGCATCCTTCGCAGCCCCGGCCACCCGGCCCCAGTCTCCGGCTGGCCGATTCGGCTGCTCCAGCCCACGGCGCCGGCCCCTGAGCCGCCGGCTTCCCCGAGGGCTCGCGCCCGCTGCGCGGGACCTGGACCCAGGTCTGGCTCTTGGACCGTACAAGGACCTGGGGGACAGCTCGGGCCCCCTTCTTTTCCACTTCCCTAGAGGAGGTTAGGTGGGGTGGGAGGGACCCCTCGAACGCCGTCCGAAGGGGCTGGAGAGGGAGTGCAGTGACGGAGGTGTGTACGCTGCTACTGGGATGGACAGCAAGATTAACCGCCTCAGTGTGCTGAGGGACCCCAGGAATGCGGCGCCTACAAACCGCCATGTAGTGAGCTCAGGCCTATAAGGAAGTGGTCGCCGTCCTGACTGAGCAGGTAAGGGTTCTGGGGCTCGTTGAGGTCTCGATGCTGCAGGGCTCCACCCAGCCAGGAAGCTGGCGCTGCTGGATGACAGCTTGGCTCTGTGCGGCTCCGCAGCGCCTGCTCACCCCCAGGGTGTGCCGACCTCCCAGATGTCTGTAGTCCCCTCTGTCTAAATGGCCCACGTCCTGGGACCAAGGCAGCACCATCTGCCGCCTTGAGACGGCCAGAGTCCACTCCCCCAGCTGTACCTCTCGGTCCTGGGGTGGGTTGGGGGTCCTTTGGCACCTTGGCCAGGCCTGGCAAAAGTACAGTTGAATCCGGGGGAGAGACTGGGGTCCAGGACAGCCCCATCAGGAACCCCAAGGTCCTGACAGCTGCCTTCGCCACCTGAACAGGAGCAGCCTGGTTGCCGCCCTGGAGGCCAGAGCCCGGGCACAGCCCCGGCCCCCACCCGTGCCTGTGACCAATGCACTGCAACATCCCACCTTGCCTTCTGAGCACGGTTTCTCATTGGTAAGAGTTAGCACTGCCCGGCCCCTCTCCCCCGCTGCTGTGAAACACTAGAGCTAAAACACCTGCAAGTAACCTACACCTGCTCAACAGGGAGACTTGAATAATTGCCTGGGAAGCTGGTGAGGCTAAAACTTCAGGGCCTCACACCTGCGTCCCTTCTTTCTAGGCCTGGCAGTTTTATATTTGTATATTTATATTTGAGCTTCTTTCTAAAAAGACCCTACCCCCGTCACCCCCCCCCCAACACCAATTATTTAAGCTTCAGGCCCCGCAAAACCTGGACCTGCCCCTGGCTAATAATAATAAACCAGGAACAGAGAGATTTTCTGGCACCCATCAGACACAACACCCTGCGTTGTCTGAATGGGAACAAGCTGGTTCTCAGCTGCCATTTGATGTGTGTGCTGTAAATGTGATGCTGCCAAGGCTCCTCTTGGATGGAGGCCTGGGTTTGCTGATCGCTCCAGCTCCCACATCTAGCCCAGGCCTAGCACTTTGCAGACTGCGTGGACCAGTGCAGCAGTCAAGAGCATGGTCCTTAGCACAGCCCCCACCCCCACCCGCACCACCCCCTGTGCAGCCCAGCCGTGGAACCCTTATCTGACCCAGAGTGGGGGGGGGGCTGCCCCCCCCCAGGGGCCAGGCTACCCTGAGACTTCCGTTTGCCAGCAGGAAGTCTGCCTCTGCCTTCTCTTTCCTGGCCTTTGAGAGAGAGGCTGCTTTTCAAGGTGACTCACTTCTTCCCACCCACTGAATGCAAGTGGGCCCCAAGGCCTGTCAGTGTTCCCTGAGAAATAGCTGTAGGCCTGACCCAACACCCGGCCTCATCTCCCCGGGCCACAGATCGGAAAGGAGTCTTGAAGCTGTCCTAACTGGTTCCTGGCTTCCTGCCATGCCACTCATTCTGAGCTCCAGGCCACATTAATCCTGCTAAAAAGCAGCCTAATCACATCGTGAGCCTGTCCCAAATGCCTGCCTCCCCCCACCCCTTCCTGATGGAAGCGATTTAAGCGACGCAGCCTGGTGTTTGGGGCCCTCTGTAATCTGACTCCAGGCTCTCCCACTTATCTCTTCCTCCACCCGTGGCCACAGCACGGCCACTTCCCACTGTCCTCACCCCCACCAAGTCCGTTCCATTTGTGCCCTGCTCTTCTGCTCACCTTGGCTTCAAGTGTCTCCTCTCAGCCAAGGCCCTGCTCCCCCTCCTTCCCAGAGCTACTCACCCCAGGCTCCCAGACCGCAGCGCCTCCGCAGGCCAAGCACGGACTGTGCTCACAGTCCATCCGGCTCTAGACCAAGGCCCTTCTTCACATGCAGGGAGCCTGAGGTGCAGCCAGTGGGCCATCTTGCCCAGTGTCAGCCTGTGCTTGTTGGGAGCCGGGACTCAAACCCAGTTCTGATGCCAAGCCAGAGCCCTGACCATCCCACCCTGCCACCCAGTACAGCCTGGGCCTCAGATAAGTGACACCAAGTCATGACCGCCCGTGCGATAGGGCTTTCTGTCTTCTAAGAGGCTGGTCTTATCTGCCCCAATCAGACAGCTCCCCAGGGCCAGAGCCCATGCTGCCCTGCGGTATTCCCCCTGTGTCATAGCGGCGATCACCGACTGCTTTCTGTGCTGCCCCTTTCTGCTGCCACAGCTGTTGGACCCCATAGGAACCCTTTGGTGCCTACTCCCTGGACCCTCAGGAGAACCCCAACCCAAATGAGTCTTCAGGTTCCTCCCCCCAGATGGTCCTGCCCATTCCCTCCAGTCCCCTGAGCTCTGTTCATTTACTGCGGTTCTCCTACACAAGTTGGGGTGCAGGCGTTCAGGTAGTGCCAGGTTGCCAGCCCAGGAAACTCCTGCCGGGGATACATGTTTGGTGCGGTGGTTAGGACGCCACTTGGGATGGCTGCATCCAATATCAGTGCCTGGGCTCTTGCTACTGCACGCCCTGGGAGGCAGCAGGTGATGGCTCACGTACTTGGGTCCCTGCCACCCATGTGGGAGACCCAGATTGAGTTCCTGGCTCCTGGCTTTAGCCTGATCCAGTTCTAGCTGTTGGTGGGCAGCTGGGGGATAAGCCAGCAAATGGAAGATCTGTCACTCTGCCTTTCAAATACAATGAAAATCAGTTAAGAAAACCATGAACCTGCCCCTCAAAGTGCGGGCTGCATTCTAAGTCAGCCTGAGTGTACCAGTTCCCACCGACGCACGGCACCGGGAGCGCTACTACAGACATGCCTTCCCACAGATGGAGGCTGAGCCCCCACACCTGGGAGCAGCAGGAACAGCAACTGTTTGCACAACGTTGATAGTTTACAAAGCGGTTTCTCATTTATTGCCTCATTTCTCCAGATAACAGCCTAGTGAGTTAGAAGGGCAAATATCATTATCCACTCTGAATTCATCAATGAGAGTATGGGGGCTGGGGAGCTTGTCTAAGATCTCAAAGATGACCAGAAAGAAGATCCCACGCCACTGAGCCTCTTAGAATCCTGCCACAATTGGGACTTTCACGCTAGCTGGCTCGTGGGTCCCGAGGAGATGCCCCAGCAAGGAGTGCTGACCCTGCTGGTCCTTGGTTTGCAACCTGGCCTTGCCATGGCACTGGCCTGCAGAGCTGCCCAGGCCAGCCTCAGATGACTGTCCTGGGCTGGAGCTGGGGAGAGACTCAGGTGTGGCTAGGAACAACGGCCACTCGTGGAGACCCTAACTTTCCACTAAAAGACATATCTAAAATGAATCAAGCTGTCATACGTATCACAGCCTCCCTTGGACGATGCCGAGGGCCACTCCTCCAGGTCCCAAGCATGGTGGGGTGAAGCTCATGGTGATTCATCAGCTTCCCAGACATGTCTACCTCCTGCGGGATAAGACAGAATTGGAGACACTGGCTGCCTGGCCCTGGGAGTGGCTGGGGATGTCGTGTACATTCTCAGCCTATCGCCTCTCCTCTCATCTGCTTTCAGGATAAAAACCTGTGGTCTATAACATCTTGTTTGGCCCTCCTGTTTTCTAAATAGGGAGCAACATGTAAAAAGTAATTAATTTCAGGCTAAGCCTCCACATTCAGCGCCAGCATCCTACAGGTGCCAGTTCATGTCCCAGCTGCTCCTCTTCTGACCCATCTGCCTGCTAATGACCTGGGAAATCAGTGCTCCCTGCACCCATGTGGGAAACCCTGACGAAGCCCCTGGCTTCATATCAGCTCAGCTCCAGCCGTTGTGGCCATTTGGGGAATGAACCAGCAGATGGAAGACCTTTCTCTGTCTCTCCCTCTCTCTGTGACTCTACCTCTCAAACAAAATAAAATCTTTGAGAAAAAAAAAAAAAAAAAGACGTAGGCTTCTGATACTTGAGGTGTAGCTACATGGGGGCCACATGGGCGACCCTGTGGCAACGATGGACCAGAGCTGAGTGCCCGTGGCCCTCTCCACAGGGTCAGAGGAGCTCCAGCCTGGCCCAGCCCCACAGCCCACCCACTTCACCGACACTGCTAATAGAGCCCTGTATCATGTCTTCAGTTTTCAGCGCCTGCTGATTGGGCTTTCCAGGCAAAAGGCCCCAGGTGTTACAGCTGGGATTCAAGTGAGGCAGGCAGCATGCACAAGTTAAATCTTGCACCTGAGTCTTGGGCCCTGGGTGTCTCTCCTTCCCCCAAGCCCCAGCCCTAAAGGTCA
The DNA here is from genome assembly GCA_949820135.1 of Sylvilagus floridanus. Taxonomy (NCBI): domain Eukaryota; kingdom Metazoa; phylum Chordata; class Mammalia; order Lagomorpha; family Leporidae; genus Sylvilagus; species Sylvilagus floridanus. The sequence continues at coordinate 23,527,537 of OX463235.1, forward strand.
CGGCCGGCCTGTCCTTTGTTGCTCCCTCACCCAGGGAGGGCCTGGCCCCCAGACTCCTTTCTCAGCTTCTGTCCAAGGAGGCCCCTGGGAAGCTGAGGAAAGGGCCCTGAGCAGGGGGCTGCAAGTGGCCACTCCCCTTGGGGTGTGCAGCTGAGCCGGCTGATGGTGCTACTGTCAACACCTGTGGGTCTGTCCCAGCGCGGCCTGGCCGAGCTTCAGCCCCCACCTCTCCCCTAAGCCCTACTTCCAACTGCCCAGGCTCGTCACCTCCTAGATGCCCCCAGCACCCGGAGCTCAGTGTCTCCCTTGCCATCACTTTCTTCCTTAGCTGACTCTTCTCAAGTCCCCAGCCTTGTCATTTATCCCCGCCACCAACATCTCTGAAGCACTTCATCTGCTCCACACTCCCCTTTCACCAAAGAAGCAGTGACAGTTGGGGCCCGTGCTGTGGCATAGCGGGTAAAGCCGCCACCTGTATCCCATGTGGGTGCTTGTTTGAGTCCCAGCTGCTCTACTTCCATTCCAGCTCCCTGCTCATAGCCTGGGAAACGCAGTGGAGGATGGTGCCTGCCACCCATGTGGGAGACCTGGATGACATCCCTGGCTCCTGGCTTTGGCCTGGCTCAGCCCTGGGCATTGTGACCATTTGGGGAGTGAAACCAATGGATGAAAGATCTCTCTCTCACCCTCTCTCTAACTCTGAATTTCAAATAAATAAACAAGGAAGCAGGGCGGAAGCTGTGATAAGACAGAGACCCTGCCTACAATCTGCAGGGGAGAGACAGAGGTAAACGATCACCAGTTAAACATACATCAGGCCAGGCACCAGCAGGGAAATTAAAGCTGGGTGGACTGGCACGGCTTTATCCCACTGGGTCCATTTCCCCTTTGCCCTCATCAGCAACTCAGTTTGTAGGAGGCTGCAGGATCAGCCTCCCCCTGTGGCTGCTCATGGCCAGGTTTTGGCCAAAGAGATGCAAGGTGATGGGGCTGCTGAGAGCCTCCTAAGACAAGGCCCTGGTGCAGCTTCTCGCCCCTTCCTGCTGACTGGAGCACCGACTGGCTGGACATCCAGCAGCCATCCTAAGTTACCTTGGGAATACTATGCCTTGGGAATGGTAGCCACACGAACGGACCAAGCAGGATAAAACAGAATAAGGGGGCCATGCTAAACACCTGATTTGAACTTAATTCCCTCTCTGAAGAACTTACATCTTGGGGCTGGCGTTGGGGCACAGCAGGTTAAGCCACCACCTACAATGCCAGTATACCATATAGGAGCCCTGCTTCAAGACTTGGCTGCTCCACTCTGATCCACCTTTCTGCTAATGTGCCTGGGAAGGCAGCAGAAGATGGCTCAAGTGCTTGGGCCCCTGCCACCCATGTGGGAGACCTGGATGAAGTTCCCGGTTCCTGGCTTCAGCGGCAGTCATTTGGGGAGTGAATTAGCAGATGGAAGATCTATCTCCGTTTCTCTGTAACTGTTTCCTTTCAAATAAAAATAATTAAATCTTTAAAAACTACATCTAAACATAATTATATTCCTAGGTACTAGGGGTTAGGATTTCAGCATGTAAATTGGAGGGGGTAAATTCAGCCCATAATGGGTTAATTAATGGTTAAGAAACCATTGCCAGGGGCAGGCACTTGGCCCAGTGGTTGAGACAGCAGTCGAGCGGAGTTTGAATCCTGTCTCCTCTTGCAACTGCAGCTTCCGGCTAATGTGCAACCTGGGAGGCAGCAGGTCATGGCTCAAGGAGTTGAGTCCCTGCCACTCACATAGGACACCTGGATTGAGTGCCCAGCTCCTGTTATAGCTTGGTCCAGCCCCAGCTGCTATGAGTATTCAGAGAGTAAGCCAGAGGACAGAAGCTCTTTGTCTCTCAAATAACTGGAAAGGAATGGTAAAGAAACCATATCCAAATTCAAAGATTTATACCTGTATTTTCCTCTAGGAGTTTCATGATGTTAGTTCCACATTTGGGCTTTTGATGCACTTTGAATAAATTTGTGTATGTGATTGAAGAGGGAGTTTAACCTAATTCTTCTGCATATAGAGATGCAATTTCCCCAGTACCATTTGTTTTGTTTTGCTTTTTGGGAAAAAAAAATTGTTTCTTTATTCAAAAGCCAGAGTGACAGAAAGAAAGGGAGAGACAGAGATCTTCCATCTGCTGGTTCACTCCCCAAATGGCTACAATAGCCAGTTCTGGGCCAGGTCAAAGCCAGGAACCTGGAACCCCATCCAGGTCTCCCACATGGGCGGCATGGGCCCAGGTACTTGGGCTGTTGTCTGTTATCTCCCCAGGTGCTTTAGCAAGAGGCTGGATCACAAAGCAGTGGGGACTTAAAACTGCACTCTGATATGGGATGAGGCGGCTTAACCTGCTGTGCCAACACCAACCCCAGCCCCAATTTGTTAAAGAAATTTTTCTTTCCCCCATTGAATTGTTTTTATTCCATTATCAAAAACCATTTGGCCATAAATGTAAGGGTTTATTTCTGAACTCTACATTCTAATCTATTGATCTACATGTCTATCATCTTACTAGTATCACACTGTCCTGATTACTGTAGCTTTATAAAAAGTTTTGAAATCAGGATATGTGAATTCTCTTTCTTATTTAGTATTGTTTTGGTTATTCTGGATCTCTTCCATTTGCTTATGAATTTTAAAAACAGCTTGAAAATTTCTGCAAAGAGGCCAGCTGGGATTCTAACAGTGATTAAGTTGAATCTGTAGGCCAATTTGGGGAGTATTACCATCTTAACAATATTAAATCTTCCAATCCATGAACATGGGATGTCTTTTTATTTATTTATTTATTTAGATCTTTATTTTCTTTCAACAATGTTTTATACTTTTCCAAGTAGAAGCACTCCACTTCTTCTGTTAGGTTTATTCCACAGTATTTTGTTCCTTTTGGTGTTATTATAAATAGAACTTTTTTAAATTTTATTTTTAAATGGTTCATTGCAAGGGTATACCTATAACATTGTTTTGTACATTGAGCTCATATCCTCCAGCCTTACTGAACTTGTTTATTAGTTCTGATAGATTTTTTTTGTGAATATTTGGGATTTTCCTTTTTAAAGTTTTAATTTTTTTTTTTTATTATTTGAAATGCAGATAGAGAGAGATCATCCATCCACTGGTTCACTCCCCAAATGCCCACAGTTGCTGGGGCTGAGCCAGGCCAAAGCCAGGAGCCAGGACTTAATCCAGGACTTCCACATGGACAGCAGAGACCCAAGTACTTGAACCTTCACCTGCTGCATTAGCAGGAAGCCAGACTGGAAGCAGAGAAGACAGGACTTAAACCAGGCGCCTCGATATGGACATGGGTATCCCAAGCAGCATCTTAACTGCTGTGCCAAAGGTCCACCTAGATCTTGGGATTTCTACAAACATCGTTAACTCGTGATATATGCAACACTGTGACAACATTGAAAGTTATATTTACATGATGTTCAAGAATCTAAATAGCAGCATAAGGCGGTAGAAGCTGGCATTGTGGTAGCCTCAGGACCAGCGATGGACAGGTATTGAATGGAAGGGAGTATGGGGACTGAGAGGTGATGGGAATGTTCCATAGCGGGGTAATGGTTAAACACATCTATGTTAGCACTCATGTAGCAGACAAGATTTGTGTATTTGGCTGCTAGAAAATTTTTAGGGGGCAGTGCTGTGGTGTAGTGGGATAAGCCTCTGCCTATAGTTCTGGCATCCCATCTGGGTGCCGGTTTGAATCCCAGCTGCTCCTCTTCAGATCCAGCTCTCTGCTATGGCCTGGGAAAACAGTAGAAGATGGCCTGAGTGCTTGGGCCCCTGCACCCGCGTGGGAGACCCGGACGAAGCTCCTGGATCCTGTCTTTGGTTCGGCTGAGCTCTAGCTGTTGCAGCCATTTGGGGAGTGAACCAGAGGATGGAGGACCTTTCTCTCTGTCTCTCTCTCTTTCTCTCTTAACTCTACCTCTTACGTAAATAAATAAATCCTTTAAAAAAAGAAAGATTTTACTAAAAATTTAATACAAATAGAGAGAGGTAGAAAAATTATTTTAAAATGTGGTAGCCCCGTGTGGCATCACCTAATTCTCTCAAGTTCCTTTGTATACACAGGGATTCACTCGTTGCTAACGATATCATTTGTAAAACCAGAATTTAAATAGCCTCACTCATCTTCACTTTTTTTTTCACTGATTTCTTAATGTATCTGAGGAGATCTTTGATTTTCTTTTAACTCCACGATATGGCTGATGAATGGCTTGTACCAGGGACAGGGAAATGTAGGTGCTCATACTCTCACTGTTCATCTGTATTAGCTTCAACCCGCAGCTTCGGTGCAGAACTTGTTCTGAGCCACTTGCCTGTTTTGTGAGGGTCACTCTAGGTAAAGCCAGAGAACATGATTCACACAACCGCTTCAGCTACACAGTTCTCCAACCATAATGCAAGGAGACAAAGTGGGGGCCACTGTGGACCCTCGTCACTGAGAGGCCTGGGTGCAGGATGATACAAGGGGGCATCTGGAGTGCCAACCAGACGTGGCCACCAGTGTTGATCACAGCAGGATGGCAATGCTGAATGAGTCACATCACACATACACACACACACCCCTCATTCTGGAGGTCTCCCTACACCAACCCCACTGCCCCCTTCCAGTGTGCTGGATGCCCCGCCCCTTACTGCCGCAGACAAGGCCTGCTCAGCCTAGAACTCCTGAGCTCCTTAACTGAACAAGCAAGCCCTGCTCTCCCAGCTTCATCAGCCTCCTCCAGCGTCTCCTTATTCTTCGCAGGCGATTCTGTTGCCCTTGCTGCCGTCTCTGCTTGGCACATCCCTCCTGAGCTGGCCCATTTTACATCAAGACTGAAAATCTTGCCACTTCTCCCCCACCCTTCCCTATCCCCTAAGACAGGGATGATCACTGCCTTACTTTAAGACACTTGTCATTTTTTTTTCCTTTCATGTTGAGCTCCACTTCTCAGCCCTAACTCCTTGGAGACGGCAGACTGAGTCTTATTCATTTGTAAAAGAACAAGAAAGTAGCTACTCCACTGGCAGAGTGAGGAGCAGGGCAGTGGTGGTGATGAATCCAAAGCCAGCCTTGGGCCTCACCTGGGACCAGGAAATAGGCCCAGGTGCAGGGGAAATGGAACGTCGCCATACCTGCTCCCAACGAGTGGACTCTTCAAGTCTCCACTCACTGCCCTCACATAGCTGAATCCGCTCAATCACAATTTTGAAGGCATAAAGGCATGGCGAGGGGAGCGAAGGCAGCATCCACAACAGCACAGAAAACTCTCATCTGACACCCTAGGGGACTGTCGGCAGGGATGATGTGAAACACACCCATGCCAAGTGCAGAGGGGCCAGGGCAACTTCCTGTCTGGCCTGACTGCACAACGCAGGTCAGCCATGTGGGAGAGCCCCTTTCTGTGTCCTCTATCAGGCTCGCCCACCATCAACATCAGTGCAGCTCTGGGACACAAGGGCTCTGTGTGTGGCTCTGACACTCAGCATTTTGCTTCCAAAAGGAGCTGAGAAGGAGAGCCTTGCCTCAGAGGCTCTGCAGAGGTGGGCTGGGCCACGAGGAACCGGCTGCTCCTCACCCCAGGGAGTCTACACAGGGCTGCTCGGCCACCTTCAAACTATTATCAGAGCTCCCCAAAGGGATTGCCATGCAACGTCTACCTTTTGCAGTCAATGTTACAGAAGCAAATGAGAAGAACATTAATATTTCTTACCTTCTTTTCAGTAAGTGGGGCCTGTATCACCATTTTAGGTTCTGCAGCCTGAAAGAGGCAGGACAAGAAGAGGTGTTACAAAAGCATCTTCGCAACTTGTATTCACAACATATTAATGCTCATAACTAAGTATGCTCAGAAAGCAAAGGCAGTGACAAATAACCTTGGATGGTCTAAGCAAATTCAGCAGAGCTCAGAAACACGCAATTTCCAAATGTATGCAAATCAATGCTTACTGCATGCTTACAAATGTGCCAGGCACGGTGCTAGGCCCTGCAGAGTCAAAGATGAAAACCAACAGAGGCTCAGCCTCAGGGAACCCAGAGCCCACAAGGGAAGGCAGATGTGTCCATCAATATTGAAAGCTCAGCTTCTTGCTGACCTGCTGCGGAGGCCCAGAAAGGGGCTGTTCCCACAGACCAGAAGGATCCAATCCCTGCTCAGCCACCTGCCCCACCAAGTCTCAAAGACTGCAGGATGCAATGCTCCCTAGAGGAGCCTGGGGGGAACATGGCCATGGAGCCACAGCCAGCTCCTGGTGGGGTCTGGGAAGGATGAGCCAGCAACCTGCTCTTGTGTAGCTCCCCTTGTCTGACCGATTAGGGGAGCTGCAGCCAGTCCAGAAAAAAACCTACGTGAATTTCTTTAAAATAGTAGCTGAAGGGGTGGGGTGGGGGCACAATAAAATGTTTGCACAAATGGCCAAGATAACGCTTCTCCCTGCACTCATGCTCTTAATATATCCTCTGCCCACTGTGACGCTGGGGTTGGTCATATGACTTGCCTTGGCCAATCGGATAACTGCAATGTGATGCTAGCAGAGACTGGAAAATGTCTCTGCTTTTTAGGGTCTGCTCTCTTGCTGATCCTGGGGTCCTTGCAATGAATGAGTCCCAGCTGTTTTGCTGGAGACACATGGCCTAGTTACCTTCCTCACCCCTGCCAATAGCCAGTCAACAGACATAAAAGAGAAGCCACAGACCTCAAGCTGAGCATCATGCTTGAGTGAGCAGAGCTGACAGTAGGTAGGACAGAGAAGAGCCGTCCCAGCTGAGCTCAGTCCAAACTGCCAACACAGGATGGAGGCTAAGTAAAAGATTATTAAGCCACTAATAGTTAGGTGATTTATTTTTTTCAAAGATTTATTTAATTATTTGAAAAGTCAGGGTTACACAGAGAGGTGAGGCAGAGAGAGAGAGAGAAAGAAAATCTTCCATCTGCTGGTTCACTCCCCAGTTGGCCGCAATGGCCAGAGCTGTGCTGATCTGAAGCCAGGAGCCAGGAGCTTCTTCTGAGTCTCCTATGTAGGTGCAGGGGCCCAAGGACCTGGGCCATCTTCTACTGCCTTCCCAGGCCATAGCAGAGAGCTGGATCAGAAGTGGAGCAGCTGGGACTCGAACCAGTGCCCATATGGGATGCCGGCACTGCAGGCAGCAGCTTTACCTCCTACATCACTGCACTGGCCCCTAGTTAGGTGATTCATTACACAGCAAAGACTGATACAGAGAGATTTGATAGAGGCAGAAATGAGAGGCATACATCTTAGGGATATTCTCCTTCCTCTAGTACCCACTGCTCAGATGCTTGGCCCTTTCGTTGCTGGAAGGTGTCATGGAAAGGGAAGCCCAGACTACTGGAGGTGAAGAGGGCTGGAAGCTGAGGGACAGGCGAGTGCCAGCCCTCCCGCCTAGACAGCGAGCTGGGGCAGCTGACTGAGGCTGGCGAGCCCCTGTCACCTGTCATCAGGCACAGAAGACAGCTACCTAAGAAGTGCAGGGGTGCCCAATGTCCCCACATCTGAGGCTGCCAGGACGGGGATGGAGAGATGAGTGAAAATGCTCCGTGATGGACTGAATCACACCGCCAATAATGGATGCTTGGGGACACTCACATGGCCAGCAGGCCTGCATCACTGTCAGTGAGAAGGGGGCACAACAGGCTTGTCCAGTGATGGGAGATCAGTCAGATGGATGAGAGCCTGGCTGTGCCCTTCCACCCCTACTGGCAGGGTGGGGCAGGCTCTGGTCTCAACCCATCCCAGGGCTGCTACAGACTGGGGGACCCCAAGCTAGAAGAGAGATGACCCAAAGGCAAGCACATTCGTTGGTCCTGACTAGAGGCTTAGGATCCTGACTGTCAATTGTAGGATTCTGACTACATCAATAGCCTGATGCAGTCCTCTATGGCATCAGGGAAAGAAAAATAAGGGGTGGGGAATTACAAGTAAGAAAACTGGCCCAGCAGTTAAAATGCCAGTTAAGTTAAATGCCTGTGTCCCACATAGGACTGTCTGTGTTCAGTACCCAGCTCTGGCTCCTGGCTCCAGCTTCCTGTTAATGCAGACCTTGGGAGGCGGCAGTGATGGCCTGCGTGACTGGGTTCCCCCCCAGCCACCATTCGCATAGGAGACCTGGGCTGAGTTGTTCCCAACTCCCAACTTTGGCTCTAGCCCTGCCCAGGCTGTGTGGGCACCTGAGGAGTGATACAGCACCTGGGACCTCTGTCTCCGTCTCTGCTTTGTCCGTACCTCTAAGTGTCTGTCTCTTCCCCTGCCGCATATATGTAAGAATTTCTTAAAAGAAAGAAAACTGAGGTCTCCCAACCGCATGTTCCTAAGGCTGGAGGTGTTTTGAATTGTTCCCGGCCGAGAACCGCCGTGCTTTGGGTACTGACTTCCACTCTTGGTCTACGGAAACTCGTGTGGTCCATTCAGGCTCCTTCCCCTGGGCTCCCTGTTGCCAGCCCCAGACAGTATCTTTCCCTGCGGCCTTAAGCAGCTGCACGGCAGCAGCAGAGCCCTTCAGCTTCTGCAGGGTGCACCTGTAAGGTCTAGACGGTTTGATCCTTGGGCAGGTGGAAAACTTGCCAGACGGCTGTGTATGGGGTGCCCCCCTCCCACTTTTTTCTTCCTTAGCACCATGATTTCTGTGGGATGTATTTTTCTTCTTTTGATAAAGCAATTTGTTTTGTTCGAAAGGCAGAGTGGGGGTAGGGGGGACGGGATATCTTCCATCTGCTGGTTTATTTCACAAATGCCTGCAACAGCTGGGGCTGGACCAGGTGGAAGCTGGATCCGCATCCAAGACTCGCACATGGATGGCAGGGGTCCAAGCACATCAGCCATCGACTGCTGCCTTCCCAGGATGCATTAGCAGAAAGCTGGATGGGACACAACAGCCAGGACTCACACTAGCACCCTATATGGGATGCGGGCGTCACAAGTGGCAGCTTAACCCGCTGAGCCACACACCTACCTCAATTGTTTGTTAAATGGCAGTGGCTACAGCAAAGAGCACTGATGGATATAGGATGGAGCAAGAACTGAACATGGGGCTGGAGCTGTGATGCAGTGGGTTAAGCCACCACTTACAGTGCCAGCATCCCATTTCAGGGTGCAAGTTGAAGTCCAGCCGTTCTGCTTCCCAACTCATTCCCTGCTAATACACCTGGGAAAGCAGCAGCAAATGGCCCAAGTACTTGGGCCCCTGCCACCCACAAGGGAGACCTGGATGGAGTTCTTGGCTCCCAGTTATAGACTACACCAATGCAAGTTGTTGCAGTCATTTCAAATTTTAAAAAATTTGTTTAAAAAGCAAAACAAAAAAAAAAACAAGAACTGAACGTACCCTGGGCTACTTGGAGATCAACTCCTAGGCTTGTGTCTTGTGTCTGGCCCATGCTCCTCTCTCTGGACCCCCACCTGCTACAGAGGACCAATCCTAGCCCAACAACTGACACTGAACTCCAGTCCAGAGCCCAAACCTGCTGACTGCCCCATGGCGCCCGTGACACTGGCTGCTTTGTGCCACCTCTCCAAGGCTGGCCTGGCCTGCTTTAAACCCTCAGTGGTATTCTGCCTGGGGCTGGCAAGGCCAGGCAGGGGAACAGGCGGGGGAGGGTGGGGGCTGTAAGAGGTGGCAATCACATCTCAAACAAGTTCCAGCTTGGAAGTCTGCTTCCTTTCCCAGAGCCAGCTACACTTCTTCCACCTGCTTGAGGGGGTGACAGAGGAGAGAAGGAGGTGGCCCCCAGGGGTCCAACAGCCCAAGGGCATCTTCAGATTTATGTATTACTGACCCCTAGAGCCCACTGTAAACCAAGCAGGCGACTCAGATTCTGCAAGAGAATGGGACCAGGAGCTTCCACTTGGGAGTTAGAAACAGGGTGGGATTCAGTTTTCTCCAAGCCCTGTGGGGTAGGAAGGCTACAGACTGGGTGAAGGGGGCATTTCCGCCTCAGCTGCAGCACGGAGGGAAAACGCATGCCCCTCCGTGGGGAGCAGCAGCCAGAGCAAGGGGAGGACGCGCTTACCTGTGATCGCTGGCAGTTCTGCCCCATGGCGGGGGCACCTGTCCTGTTCTTCACTGTTCTCAGCAGCAGAGTCTCCTGTGCCTGCAGAAAGGCCAAGGTCAAAGGCGCCAGGTCAGGGTCTGGCCGCCTTGTTCCTGTCCTCACCAATGGAACGCCCAACCTCTGACACTGAGGGCGAGGGACAGGGTGTTTCCAGAGGCTCCCTGGGAAAGAGGCTTCTGGCAGGACACAGTTCTAGGAGAAACTAACTCCCTGGAGCCTTGTCTGGAGGTAACACCTCATCACTAATCAGGCCTGAAGAGGGAGCCCAGACTCCACACCTTCACAGGCCAGTTTCCTAAGTGTGATCTCCATCCTGTTGCACTCTTTTTCACACCAGGCTAATTTAAACAGAATAGGGTGTACTGAGGAGTAAAACTTACTTTTCTAACTATGAAAGTGATGCATAGTCATCATTTTTAAAAAAGAAGAAACTCAGAACATATAAGCAAGTAGCCTAAGGGGTGGGCTTCTGGCACAGTGGTTGAGACACGGCCTGGGACACCCGCTTCCCGTCCTGGAGGCTGGGTTCAAGCCGCAGCTCTGCTCCCCGTCCCTGCATCATGGTAGTGTGCACCCTGGGAGGCAGCAATGATGCTTGTCTCCCCAGTGAGGACCTGGACCGCATTCCTGGCTCCTGGCTTCAGCCTGCCCCAGCCCCAGCTGTTGCAGACATTTGGGGAGTGAACCAGCAGAAGAGATATCTGTCTCTGTCTTTCAGATAAACAAAAAAGTTTAATTAAAATCACATTTATTCCCATAGAGATATTTCTGTTAGCTTATTGTTCCATATCCTCCCATGCAGCTTTCTCTGGAAAACTACATATCAGTAACAACACAAGGATGGAGTCATGTTATAATATTGTTTTTTTAAAAAAGATTTTATTTATTTATTTGAGAGGTAGTGTTATAGACAGTGAGAGGGAGAAACAGAGAGAAAGGTCTTCCATCCGCTAATTCACTCCCCAAATGACCACAACGGCCAGACCTAAGCAGATCCGAAGCCAGGAGCCAGGAGCTTCTTCCGGGTCTCCCACATGGGTCCAGGGACCCAAGGACTTGGGCCGTCTTCTACTGCTTTCCCAAGCCATAGCAGAGAGCTGGATCAGAAGTGGAACAGCTGGGACACAAACCAGTGTGCCCATATGGGATGCGGGCATCACAGGCAGAGAGAATTAACCTACTGCACCACAGCACCGGCCCCAGGTAGAAGGTGTTAAGTGTTCCTACCTCACACACACACACAAGTTATCATGGGAGTGATGGATATGTTAGTTTTGACCATAGTAATCATCTCACAGTGTATGTGGATATAAAATCATCATGGCAGGTATTGAATTCAGCCTCAAGGTTAAGTGCATGAGGGCCGGGGCCAGCTGGCTGGGTGTATAGCCCTGTGTGGTCCATTCAATAGCTCTGACTATGGAAAAGTTACCTAAGCTCCCTGAACTTCAGTTTCCTAGACTGTAAAACAGTGATGTTATCAAAGTGACCGAGCCTCGTGGGATTAGTGAGTATCAGCACATAAGCAGAGCCCTTAGAACAAAATGTTTGGCACATACTTAATACTTCAACTGTTATTGTTGTTGATTGATTAGCAGTTTTAATGAAATTCAAAACATTTTTAAAAGTAAAAATGCTGTCCTCACTTAGGTTCCATTTATTTTTAAGATTATTTATTTATTTGAAAGGCAGAGTTAGAGAGAGAGAGAAGGAGAGATCTTCCACCTGCTGGGTCACTCCCCAGATGGCCACCATAGCCAGGGCTGAGCCAGGCTGAAGCCAGGGACCAGGAGCCAGGAGCTTCTTCTGGTTTCCCATATGGATAGCAGGGGCCCAAGCACTTAGGCCATCTTCTGCTTTCCCAGGTGCAACAGCAGGGAGCTGGATCAGAAGAAGAACAACCAGGACTTAAACCAGAGCCCATATGTGATGCTGGCAGATGGTGATTTGACACGCTATGCCACGGTGCTGGACCCTATTTTTTTTTTTTAAGATTTATTTATTTGAAAGTCAGACTGAAAGGGGGGGGGGCAGAGAAAGAGATTTTCCTTCTGCTGATTCACCCCTCAAAGGCTTCAATGGCTGGGGTTGGGCCAGGGTGAAGTCAGGAGCCCAAACTCCATTAGGGTCCCCCACATAGGTGGCAGGTGCCCAAGTGCTTGGGCCATTGTCTGCTGCTTCCCAGGAGCATTAACACAGAACTGGATCAGAAAGAGAGCAGCCAGCCGGCACCGCAGTTCAATAGGCTAATCCTCTGCCTGCGGCACCGGCACCCTGGGTTCTAGTACCGGTCGGGGCGCCGGATTCTGTCCCGGTTGCTCCTCTTCCAGTCCAGCTCTCTGTTGCAGCCCGGGAGGGCAGTGGAGGATGGCCCACGTCCTTGGGCCCTACACCCACATGGGAGACCAGGATAAGCACCTGGCTCCTGCCTTCAGATCAGTGCAGTGCACTGGCCGCAGCGTGCCAGCCACGGTGACCATTGCGGGGTGAACCAACGGAAAAGGAAGACCTTTCTCTCTGTCTCTCTCACTGTCCACTCCACCTATAAAAAAAAAAGAAGAAGAAGAAGAAGAAGAAAAGAAAAGAAAAAAAGAAAGGGAGCAGCCAAGACTCAAACATGCACTCCGACATGGGAGGCAGGCATTGTAAACGGTGGCATAACCTGCTGCATCACAATGCCAGCCAAGTTCTATATATATTTTTTAAATAATAGGCACTGTGGTGTGGCGGGTAAAGTTGTCACCTGCAGTGCCAGCATCCCACATGGGTGCCAGTTTGAGCCCCAGCTGTTCCATTTCCGATCCAGCTCTCTGCTATGGCCTGGGACAGCAGTAGAAGATGGCCCAAGTCCTTGGGCCCCTGCATTCACATGGGAGATCCGGAAGAAGCTCCTAGATCTGGGCTTCGAATTGGTCCAGCTCTGGCCATTTTGGCCATTTGGGGAGTAAACCAGCAGATGGAAGATCCCTCTCTCTCCATCTGTCTGTCTGTCTCTCTCTCTTTCTCTGCTTCTCTGTAACTTTGCCTTTCAATAAATGAATGAATGAATAAATAAATAAAATTATCCATTGTTTTAGATAAATAAATAAATACTAGGTTCTATTCTTTAATTTTTTGAATGGTTTCTTTTTGCTAATTTGGGAGGCAGAGAGACAGAGGAAGACAGAGCTCCTATCTGCGGCTTCACTCCCAAAATTCCCACAAAGGCCAGGGCTGGGTCTGGTCAAAGAAACTGGGAACTCAGTCCATGTCTTCCACGTGGGTGCAGTGACTCAGCTACTCGCTCCACCACCAGCTGCCTCCAGGGTGCACATTAGCAGAAGCCTGAATCAGGAATGAAGCCAAGACTCAAACCCAGGCATCTAATACAGGATACAGCCATCCAAACTTCAGCTTAACCATTAGGCCAAACATCCACTCCATAAATAGCTTCTAACTGGGGCCCAGCCTATCCCAAAGGTGGTTTAAATTAGTGGTTTCTTGGGGAAAGCACAAAATAATTTCTTGGAATGAGAGAAGATAACATCAGAATTTATGACTTTTTAATCTCACCCTATAACTTTTTTAGGTTATTCTTTATACATATTATATTACATACATTACTAAATGTTTAGAACCGTAAAATTTGAGATATAACTCACATCCCAAAAGACCCATCCCTCTTTTAAAGATTTATTTATTTGAAAGGCAGAGTGACATAGAGGGAGAGGGAAAAACACAGACAGAGAGATCTTCCATCTGCTGGTTCATTCCCTCAATGGCTGTAATGGCCAGGGCTGGGCCAGGCTGAAGCCAGGAGCCACGAACTCCATTCTAGTCTCCCATGTTTGTACAGAAGCCAAACACTTGGATCACCTTCCACTGCTTTCCCCATGTGCATTGACAGGGAGCTGGATTGGAAGCAGAGTAGCCAGGGCTCTGAAATGGGATGCCAGCATTGCAGGCGGTGGCTTAACCTGCTGTGCCTTGGTGCTGGCCCAGAGGCACCCTTTAAAGTGTATAGTTCATGGGGCCAGTGCTGTGGTATAGCAGGTTACCCCTCTGCCTACTGTGCTGACATCCCATATGGGGACCAGTTTGGGTCCCAGCTGCTCCACTTCTGATCTAGCTTCCTGCTAATGGCCTGGGAAAGCAGTGGAAGATGGGCTAAGTCCTTGGGCCCCTGCAATTCATGTGGGAGACCTAGAAGAAGCTCTTGGCTACTGGCTTCAAACAAGTTAATGAAGTTAACAGAGAAGGGCAAATGGGTACCCTTGGGAGAGATGCACCTTACAATTTATCAAGCTGTGATAAATTCCAGAACAGCACTTCCCTTTAAAAAAAAAAAATCATGTCATAGATGGCATTAACTTAGTCACTTTAGACCAAAATGCTTGGTGACCCTGGGAAAGCATCCGCCCCTCCCTGCACCTCATCAGTGAAATCAATGACTTTGAACTCCAGGATCTTCCCGTTGAGATTCAGAGCCTTGGGTATCTCCCTATTCATGTTGAGGACAGGAAGCTACTTACTGCAAAAGGCCAGCCAGGGCCTGCGTGCCGGGGCTGGGCCATGCACGCCCCCGCTGCCCACCCACTTGCCTTGGGATGGCGTGTGACACCTCTGCCAGCTCTTCACTTGGACACACTCTCATTTTTCCAAAAGGAACGTAAGCTGTCCTTGCAGCCCAAGGGTGGATTCTTGGCTCAGAGCAGGTGTGGGTGGGTGCTGGGGCTCTTCTCCTTGGGAACAAGGTCCTGGGTAGTTTGTCTGGCTGGTTAGCTGGAGTCCTGAGAACAGAAGGAGACAAAAGATGCATTTGTCATGACATTGAGAAGCATCAGAGGGCCGGGATGGGGAGAGCCGGTGCTAGTGCCCTGGGGCAGGAGGACGGCCCTGGGCCTGGTGGGCAGCAGCTGGGGCACTTGCACGCCCTCAGCATTCAGACAGTGCTTTATGGTGCCTCACAGGAGCCTGGGGGAGGGGGACGCGCAGGTGGCACTGGTGGAGAAGACCATGACAATGGAGCAGTGATGCCAACGGTGGCTTGTGTGCACCGAGCCCTCCTGTTTGGACTTCACACACATCACCTGCCGGACGCTTTCCAACCATACAGGGAAGTAGAAATCATTTCATGGATGGAGAAGCCACAACATAGAGGAGTTAACCTGCATACAAATGGAACTGCAGTAGTAGCAGAGCTGGGTTCTGAACTTGGGGCCTTCAGCCTTGGAGCCTTAACTATCTCACGGGTACAGCGGCTTCGGCTCAGTGATAATGAGATAACTCAGGTTTCAAAACCTGTAAAGAAACGCCCAGGTTGGTGGACAAAATTAAGAAGGCCAACCTCTGGCAGTGCCAGGCAGAGCTGGGGTGGAGTTGGCAAGGCCAAAAGTTGTAATGAACATCCCAGGCCCTCTTTCTTGCTCCTCCCTTGCCTTCTTTCAGGGGCAAAGCCTCCTGTTGCTTCACCCTCCTTTGCGGTGCGGTCCCAGGGGCCACCACCACTGTTTCCCACCCCATCAGCCCAGCTATTCCCTGCTGTTCTTCAACCTTGTCCTCATGGAGCTTATAATCTCTAGAGGAGACACACACCAATTAAGAAATCATGAGGGGGCTGGCGCTGTGGCTCAATAGGCTAATCCTCCGCCTCGTGGTGCCGGCACATCGGGTTCTAGTCCCAGTCGGGGCACCTGATTCTGTCCCGGTTGCCCCTCTTCCAGGCCAGCCCTCTGCTATGGCCCGGGAGTGCAGTGGAGGATGGCCCAGGTGCTTGGGCCCTGCACCCCATGGGAGACCAGGAGAAGCACCTGGCTCCTGCCTTTGGATCAGTGCGGTATACTGGCCGCAGTGCACCGGCCGCGGCGCACCAGCCGCGGCGGCCATTGGAGGGTGAACCAACAGCAAAGGAAGACCTTTCTCTCTGTCTCTCTCACTGTCCATTCTGCCTGTCAAAAAATAAATAAATAAAAAAAGAAAGAAAGAAAAGAAAAGAAAAAAAAAGAAATCATGAGGGGCCAGCGCTATGGCGTAGCAGGTAAAGCCACCGCCTGAAGTACTGCCATCCCATATGGGTACCATTTCTAGTCCCAGCTGCTCCACTTCCAATCCAGCTCTCTGCTATGGCCTGGGAAAGCAGAAGAATATGGCCCAAGTCCTTGGGCCCCTGCACCCATGTGGGAGACCTAGAGGAAACTCCTGGCTCCAGACTTTGGATTGGCATAGCTCTGACTGCAAGGTGTCCGGCACCTTGCACTGACCATTGAGGTTAACTGCGGGAGTGAACCAGAGAATGGAAGACCTCTCTCTCTCTCTCTGCCTCTCCTTCTCTGTGTAACTCTTTCAAATAAATAAATAAGAGAGAGAGAGAGAGAGAGAGAGAGAGAGAATCAGGAGTGACAGCTGCAAACTGTGAATTGCGGTAGCTATTAGGAAGATATATATGGAGCCTCAAAATTAATCCTGGAGTTCGTGGAGGTCTTCCTGGGGGAAGTGACTGGATCTGGGACACATTGGTCCAGGTGAGAGCTTACTTTGGAGGTCCCTGAGACAGGGACCCAGTAAGCCCCGAGCACAGAGGAGGTTACACGTCCTGGTCCTTGTTAACCCTCCCCCCCAGGATTTGAGACCTAACTGAGCATGGGCCAGCTTGCTCTCTGTCCTTGAAGACGGTGCTGCTCCAAGGGTGGGCCCTGCATCAGCAGTGACAGCTCCGTCTCTCTCTACCTCTGCCTCTCTGTAACTCTGCCTTTCAAATAAATAAATCTAAAAAAAAAAAAAAAAGACCTGGTGTCTACAAAGGGCTCACCTCTCGTGGATGGTGCCTTTTGCTTTGTCCTCTTGTGGTGGAAACACTAAAAAGTTCCCTGGGGCTTCTTTTTTTTTTTTTTCTTCAATATATTTTTTAAAAGATTTACTTATTTATTTTGAAAGGCAGAGTTACACAGAGAAAGGAAAAGATCTTCCATCCACTGAAATGGCCACAAATAGCCAGTGCTGGTCCAGGCTGAAGCCAGGAGCTTCTTCTGGGTCTCCCACATGGGTGGCAGGAGCCAAAGCACTTGGGCCATCTTCCACTGCTTTCCCAGGCCAGCAGGGAGCTGGATCAGAAGTGGAGTAGCTGTGACCCAAACTAGTGCCCATATGGGATGCTGACCATGGGCAGCAGCTTGACATACTATGCTGCTATGCCACAACACTGGCTCCAAGATTGATTGATTGATTCGACAAACAGATTGTATAAGAGAGAGGGAGACAAGCACACACACACACACACAGAGATTGATTGATTCTTTCCACTGGTTCACTCCCCAGATGGTCACAACAGCCAGGTCTGGGCCAGGTCAAAGCCAAAAGCCATAAACTTCATCAAGGTTTCCTTTATGAGTGGCAAGGGTCCAAGTTTTTAACCCATCCTCCATTATCTTCCCAAGCTCATTAGCAGGAAGCTGGATAGGAAACAGAGCAGCTGGGACTTGAACCAGCACTACAGTATGGTTGCCGCCCTCGCAAGCAGTGGCTTGGCTCAGCGCACCAAAAGATCCGCCCCTCCTCGGGCCTCTTTTGTTAGGGCACTAAACCCATTCACGAGGACTCTGCCCTTGTGGCCTAATCACTTCTCAAAGACCCATCTTCTAATTCTGTCACATTCTGGCTTAGGTTCAATGTATGACTTTTGGAGAGACACAAACATTCAGACCACAGCATGCACCCAAGATAAGACCTGGGCAGTGGGTCTCACTCTTCACAGAAGCCCTTGCCATCAGCGGCTGGTTAAGTCAGAGACAACACCTGCCTCCCTCTAACTTCCTTCCATTAAGCTTAGTTCTCTGGGTTCTTAAAGGTAAACCTTGTCATTCTTGGTCAAAACCACCAAGGATGAAAATTATGCTTATCTGTGGTTTTTAGTGAACACACCATCACCAACCAACTAAAGCATAAGAGCAGACAGGGAAACTAAGTACAAGTGCCCTTTCAGCTGGGCCAGCTGACATGAGGCTGGCTTTGCAAACTGACCCACATTCTGGAAAACGTTAGGAAAAAGTCCCTAGGACCTGTTCCCAAGTCTGACCCAGACTCCAATATTCTCAAGGTCATGGACACCTTTCTCATGTGGTTTTTCTTAAGTCCTGCATTCATGACTTAATTGGATTAGGAAGAAATCAAAAAGTTCCTGGAAAACAGAATTATAAGATTATTTTCTTGAGGCTAGCAGTGGGCATAGCGGGTAAAGCCACCGCCTGTGATGCCGGCATCCCATATGGACACCGGTTCAAGTCCTGGTGCTCCACTTCCAATCCAGCTCCCCACTGATGCACCTGGGAAGGTAGCAGAGGATGGCTCAAGTGCTTAGGCCCCGGTACCCATGTGGGAGACCTGGAAGAAGCTCCTGGCTTCAGTCTGGCCCAGCCCCGGCTGTTGCAGCCATCTGGAGAGTGAATCAGTGGGTGGAAGACCTCTCCTTTCTTCTCCTTCTCTCTCTCTCTCCAATTCTGCCTTTCAAATAAATAAATCTTTGTAAAATATTATTTTAGTGCAAAAAATATAAAATCCGTGCATAGGTTTGAACAATAGGCATTTTTCCACAAGCTTTTAGAAGACCCTCCCCACTGTACTTAAATGGTCACTGTTTTTCATGAACAGTGGCTACTTCTCAGCCCTGGCTCTACTTAGCTTCTAGAGGAGCATGTTTCTTACATCATTCTGGGGTTCTCATCACATGCAGTCACTTACACATTCATTCATGTAACCATTCTGCAATCCTGCAAACTCCATCCAATCCCAGTCCACCCTCCTCAGTCCACCTGCAAACGGCCACTACCTAATTTCTTCTCCAAATAGAAAGACCAAAGTTGACCCCAGACAGATTCCATTCCGAAGAATATGCCAACAAAAGACCTAACTCAGAGAAAACAAAATATGGCGGAACACAACAGAGTAGGCTAAATTCTGTTTTGAACCTGTATTCTCATACTGCCCCAATATCCCTTACAACAGATGATGGGTCCATTGAAAGGAGAGCCAGACGGAAGTCCAGGAAGAAATACAACACAGCTCCCTCTGGGTCTGGTCATCCACCACCCACCACTGTCCCCACCCCCCACCCCGCCCTCCCTCTGTCTGGGAAGGCTCCCACCACCAGCTGGGAGTGACTTCAGCCCTTGAGTGATGACACAGCATCAACGCAAAACAAAGGCTCAAAATGAAACTTACTATGCAATGGTGAAGACGGTCTCTGGAGAGCCACACACAATCAAAGCTCACTCCTCCGAGGCCGGAATCACAGCTTCTCTGTGCTCTTGATGATGTTGGACAAAAATGTGACCACATGCTCTCCCACTGGCTCGGCGCCCAACACTGGAGAGCGAGCTCATCTGCCCACCACCTCGTAACGAGCCGAGCCAAATCTCTTGTTGCATTTTCACCACACACAAAAAGACTCCATCCTACCATGGCAGTCATTGAATTCACAGAGGAAGCAAAAGACTTCCTAATTTCTAGCAGAAAAATGCCAGCTATGCGCTCCCACAGGGTTCCCGCCCCTGGAGGCAGCAAGGGCACCAGGGCTATCACAATAACCTTGCAGCTGATCTACAATTCAATTCTCTTGTGTGCAAAACTCCAGACATTGTCCAATCGTTCAGATCCAAGTTTCAATCCCAGGGCGCCTGCCCTCACCCTCACCCCTGAAGCGTTTTCTGACCTCACAAGCAGACTCAAAAAATGGAGATGGACTGCAATCAGGGAGGAACTGCATAGCTCCAACCCACTGGGAGAAGAGAGATGGATTTCCAGTTTGATCCGCTCAGCACCGCCTTCTGCGCTTACTGGACCCCGGAGGGAAAGAAGGTTGGTGAGCAGATCCTCAGAAAGCTCGAAAGACAAAGTGCAGCTGGGCACACACACACACAAACACACACGCCCAGGAGAAGCCGGCCAGGGAGCCTCCACGGGGCAGCAGGCGCTGGAAATGTGTTAGGTCAGGAAGCGGCAGGCTGGGTCCCAGAAGCTGGGTTTGGTCTGCAGTGTTAGTAACTTGTCAGCCTCACTTCCTCTGACCCTTCAGCCCAATCCCACCTGTTAGGAAAATGGCACAGTCTGATCTATGGTGCTATCTACACCCTGACACCATCCTAGGCTGTAGCCCCTGCCGCCATTGCTGGAAGCCAGGTGGCCACATGGCCCAACCACCGGTGTCAAGCTCCACCCCCATCCTAATCGGATTCGCTGCTCCTGCCTCCCTGCCCATCCTCCAGCAAAGTTTTAAAAGGGCCTGTTCCTGAACACGTGCTCTCTTGGCTCTTCTCTCCTGCTCTCTTCCCTCCTCCTCGCTCTTTCTTCTCTCATCTCTCTCTTCTCTCTGTCTCTCTCTTATACGCTCCTTCTCTCTCTTTTGCCCTCTTTGCCCCTTCGCTCCGGTCTGCTGGGTTTTCCCCAGGAAACCCTTTCCCTTACTCTGGTGTTTGGTGTGTTTTGTGATGGCCTAACACCACCACTGGATTTATTTTTGTGCTCAACCTTGACCCTTATTCCTCCCCAATTCTCTATAAAACAGCACAGGGGTACCTGGTAAACAGCTTTTTTTTTCAGGTTTATAAGGAGGTATAAAAATACAAAAGATGATATAAATCATAATGGTTATCCATGACACATGAAGTATTTTCAAAAAGTTCATGAAGGGGTGAGGCATTTGGCACAGTGGTTAAGGGCCCCCTGGGGATACCTGCACCCCCCCCATCAGAGTACCTGGCTCCAGTCCCGGCTCGTCTTTGCTTCCACCAACATGATGTCAGTGATTGGCTTTTTTCTGTGCAATGGGTGAGTGGATTCAGTTTGGGGGTTCTACAGCAACTGCTCCAGCCAGTTTTCGGGACTGTTCTATATCAGCGTCACGGTGGAAGCACATACAAGCAGGAGAGCACACAAGACAGCACAGGAAGCCAGAGGCTGGGGAGGGATCAGGTCACTCTTTCATAACTCAGTCTTGCAGGGACTAACCAGGGCCCCGTGGGAACTACATACTCCCATCCATGGGCAGTGCCCCCAGTGGCCTCCCTCCAAGCTGCAGCTCTTAAGGATTCCACATTGTCATATTGGGGAACCACACTTCCAACACATGAACCCCTACTGGAGAACAAACCACATCCCAATCACAGCACAGAGACAACAAACCAGACACGAGAAACAAAGCCACTTGGAAAGAATGTCAGCAAGTGGGCAACATGGTTTATCTGAGGCAGAAACGCTAGCACAGACAGACCAAGAATGCAAAATAAGGACACAATTATTTAATCAGATAAGGAAGAAAATGAGAACATGAAAGAGAATACAAAATCATTACAGAACTAGAAATATTATGTAAGAAATA
Organism: Sylvilagus floridanus; assembly: GCA_949820135.1. Classification (NCBI taxonomy): domain Eukaryota; kingdom Metazoa; phylum Chordata; class Mammalia; order Lagomorpha; family Leporidae; genus Sylvilagus; species Sylvilagus floridanus. The sequence goes on from OX463235.1 coordinate 23,548,985, forward strand.
CATTGGTAGTTGAAAAAAACAAGATAATAGAAACAGTCAAAAGTATTTTTTTTTATTTTAGATAGGACACAAAAAACAGAATCCATTAAAAAACTGGACTTTGTTAAAATTAAAAACTGTTAATCCTTGAAAGACACTATGTAGAGAACAGAATACCTAAGAAGTAACAGATGAATATACGTCAATTAGAAGAGATGGATACAGTTGAAGAATAGGAGACCAGATTGAAGAAATCTCTCAGTAAGCAGCAGGGAAAGAACACAAAACTAAAAAGTTAAATGATAGGAAGTACAGAAGAAACCCCAGTACCTGGAAATCAGGAGTTCCAGAAAGAAGAAAAATAAAATAGGGATTTAAAATGTGTGAATACGAAACAGACACACTTCCTACAAGTAAAAGTGAAGATCTAAGTCGGAAAAGGCATAGTGCTAATTAGACCTAGGGAAGGTCCACCTGCATTACACAGCATCAGACACGACAAAGAGAAAATCTAAACACTTTCAGAGGCAGAGCAGAGCACCCAAAATGGAACAAGAACCAGACTGAAGTCAGACTTCCCAACAGTGACAGAGATGCAAGAAAACAACAGAGTGAGACATCCAAAGACGAGAGGAAAGGATCCTGGAAGTTAGAATTTTATATCCAGCCAAATGATCACTCAAATATAAGGACATCATAAAAATATTTTTTTTAAATTTATTTGACAGGTAGAGTTACAGACAGTGAGAGGGAGAGACAGAGAGAAAAGTCTTCCTTCTGTTGGTTCACACCCCAAATGGCCGCTATGGCCGGCGCTGCGCTGATCCTAAGCCAGGATCCAGGTGCTTCCTCCTGGTCTCCCATGTGGGTGCAGGGCCCAAGCACTTGGGCCATCCTCTACTGCTTTCCTGGGCTACAGCAGAGAGCTGGACTGGAAGAGGAGCAACTGGGACTAGAACCTGGGGTCCATATGGGATGCTGGCGCCACAGGCAGAGGATTAACCAAGTGAGCCACAGCGCTGGCTCCATAAAAATATTTTCAACTGGAGCTGGCATTGTGGCACATTGGTTTAAGCCACCACCTGTGATGCTGGCATCCCATGTGAGTGCCGGTTCAAGTCCCAGCTGCTCCAGTTCTGATCTAGCTCCCTGCTAATGTGCCTAGGAAAACAGCAGAAGTGCCTGGGCCCCTGCCACCCATGTGGAAGCCCCCTTCAGAGTTCCAGGCTCCCGGTTTTGGCCTGGCCTAGCCCTGGCCATCGTAGCCATTTGGAAAGTGAACCAGCGAATGGAAGATCTCTGTCTCTCTGCTTCTTTATTTCCTTGTTAACTCCCTCTCTCTCTCTGTAACTCTTTCAAATAAAATAAATCTTTAAAAAAAAAAGAATTCATGATCAAAATAAGTCATAATCAAAATATCTGGAATAGTGGTTTGCCTATAAGAAGGTAGCAGCAAATACTTGCATCCAGTGTTAACGATAAAAAAAAAAAAAAATGGGTACACTAAAAAAAGTTCTGTATCTTTGTAGAGACACTGGGAAGTTATGATGCAAGGAATTCCAGTGCAACGAAACTCCACTGCAGAAAGGACCTGCCAGGCTGGCTGGAGATTGGTGACTGCTCTCCCTTCTGGGCACTTGTGGAGAGAGAAGCAGCACAGGGCAGGGCGGAGGCAAGCCTGCTCTGAGCAGTGTGAGGAACCAGCCAGCTCTTACAGACGCACCTGTGGCTTCAACAAAGCAGGGTGTGGAGAAGCCTCAAGCGCACAGCCGGGCTTCCCCAGCCACCAGCGCTGCCCTAGCAGATTTTTGCTCGGTGCTGGACAGCAGAGGAGGCAGAGGCTAGGTTGGAAATTCAAAGAAAGATCTGCAATGTTATCCTGCTGGGCAACAGACAGCTGCGGAAAACACAGCACAGACATCACTCTGCAAGTAGCTGAGTTCCGGCTCAGCTTCAGACAGGATCGAAGTGATCAGTCCGTGACGGTAGCCATCTGAGAGGAAGGGAGGAAAACAAAATCTACTTCAGATTCCACGGCTATTTACACATAATATAAACAAATACACGCAAAGTAGAAAGTGGGACGTGTGAGCAAGAGAAAAAACAGACAATAGAAACAGTCCTGCAGGGGCCAGCGCTGTGGCGCAGCAGGTTAATGCCCTGGCCTGAAGCACTGGCATCCCATGGGGGCGCTGATTCGAGACCCGGCTGCTCCACTTCCTGTCCAGCTCTCTGCTATGGCCTGGAATAGCAGTAGAAGATGGCCCAAGTTCTTGGGCCCCTGCACCCACGTAGGAGACCCAGGGTAGGCTCCTGGCTTCAGATCGCCACAACTCCGGCCATTGCAGCCAACTGGGGAGTGAACCATCGGATGGAAGACCTCTCTCTGTCTCTCTGTCTCTCTCTCTGCCTCTCCTCCGTGTAACTCTTTCAAATAAATAAAAATAAATCTTGAAAAAAAAAAAAAAAAGAAACAGTCCTGCAGAATCAGCAGACAAGGGCTTTAAAATTACTATTATAACTATCATGAGTATGTTAGAAAAAATGGAAGAAAAATAGACGAGCCTTTGAAAAGATGAGTACTTGTCAATACGATAATGGAATCTGTAGAAAGAATATGGATATTCTACCACTGAAAACCACAGTATTTTAAATTAAGAATCCATTGGCCAGGCTTAACCAGACTGGAGTCAACACAGAATATCAGTTGAGGGCACAGCAGGTTAGGCCCCCGCTAGGGATGCCTGCATCCCATATCAGAGAGCCCACTTCTCTGCTGCCGATCCAGCCCCCTGCTAATGCACCGTGCAGGCCGCAGATGAGGCCCTAAGTGCTTGGGCCCCTGCCAGCCACATGGGAAAACTGCAAAGAGTTCCAGACTGCTGGCTTCGGCCTGGCCCAGTCTGGGCCACTGCAGCCGTTTGGTGAGGAAACCAGTGGACAGAAGGTCTCGCTCTCTCTTGCTTGTTCTTTCAAGTAGACAAAAATGAATAAGCATTTTAAAAACAGCAAGTATATATATGAGTGGACTTGTAGACTGGTTATTAGAAATCATATAAACTGAATAACAAAGAAAAAATTAAAACAGACCCAAAAGAGATGTGAGACGTGATAAAAAGAGTATATATGAGTTCAAGAAGAGACAAGAAATAATGGGTCACAAGACAAGAATCTGCAAAAACCAGTGAAGGGTATTAATCCACAGGGTCAAAAAGCTGCAGCAAACCCCAAGCTGCATAAATAAGAAGAAAACCACACCCCGAGCACAGTAAACTGTTGAAAACTAAAGAGAAAGAGAAAACCTGAAAAACCACCAGAACAAGTTACTCGCACAAAAGCACAAAGAAGGATGAATGAGTTACAGCAAAAACTATGGAAGCCGGAGGAAATGATGCTGGTATCCTTATAACATCAGGGGGCAGGGGAACCCTACACCAGAATAGCATTCTCTGTCATTCAGACATGAAGGCGGGCAGGGACGGATTTCAAGATGAACAAAAACTGAGCAAATTTGCCATAAGCAGGGCCATCATCCAAGAAATGCTAAAAAAAAAAAAAAAAGAAGTACTTTAGATGGAAGAGAAATGAGCCCAGATAGAATCATGGAACTACAGGAAGGAAAGCAAAGGTAGATGTGCTTATTAATATAATTTTCCATTAAAAAAGACTGTTGACTAACACAACAATAGCTGTATATTGGGGAACTCACAGCAAACATAAACTCTATGTCAGGAAAGCACAGAGGGCAGTAGGGAGCCACACAGGACCACTCCGTGAGATTCTTAGGCTGCTCACGAAGCAGCAAAACCCTGGCTCAGAGTAGGCCGGGGGAAGTCCAGGGTCCACTTTGTCATCTCCAGAGCACCGGCGAGAACCGTGCAATCCCCAAAGGTGACTTCTCCAAGGTGATGCCGATGTCTATCTAGGTTGCACTGGTGCATCTGCACATTAGAAACAGACAAAAAAAAAAAAAAAACTGGAAGATTTTTAGCGTTTTTCCTTTCTCCTTAGCTTCAGTCCTTCTCTGGCTGTACCATGAAGGAATCCAACTCTTCTCTAACTGCATCTTCTAACGCACTCCAAACATGAGCTCCCAGGTCTCCCTGTTGTTATCTGACTCCTCCCAAGTCCTTCCTTCCTCTGTGGTCCACTGGGAAAACAGCAAGCGGGTATCTAGACATTGAGCGGCAGGAAGAAGCTGAGAGAAGGGCCTGTGCCTTCCAGTTGCCACTTAGCACCATCCACATGCTTGGCAGCTGGCCTGGAAGGGCCTCAATGCTGATACCAAAGTTGACCACACCAGTCAGTGGTAAGACGGACCCCCCAACAACAGATGCCACCTCAGGCAATCACCTGACACTGCACAAGCTGCTTAAGGGGTATCTTCAGGGCCACACAGTGAGCCTGTGCTGCTCTCAAACAACTTGCTGAGGATCCTGTATGTTTTTCCCTTTCCACACGAGGAAATCGAGGCTCAGGAAGGTTGGAGAGCACACCCAAGGGCACAGGGTGAATCCCGAGCTGAACCGAGCTCTGTCCAACTCAGAAACAGTCCCTTAAATGCCAGCCCCATCAGGACATTCCGGGCAGGTAACATTAACCTAAACACCGTCCCCATCAACTTTCCTGGAAGGGGAAATCATACATTTATTTTTGATAGTCTCTGAAATTTAGTAACTCCTTTAATTATGGGGGGATAAGCCACAGTAGTGTTAACAGACTTGTAACTTTGTCTCCTGCAGTAAAAAACACAGATATTTTCCTATCTGTGCTGTTGTCCCAAGTGTCTCAAAACCCTGTTTACCTCCATCAGAACTTAAAATTACGACATTAGATTCCTGTTGGCTCTTATCAGGTAATGCACTGAAAAATAATCCCAGAGAGTGCCACGTCACCACTTCGGTCGTTTAAAGTAGCCACAATTCAGTACCTCCGGTTTCCTTTGTAGGCCTATGTATTTTATGCACTTACACACGTTATTCTGGAACAGAATCCACTAAGTTTCCCATGATTCACAAGGGGTAGTACGGAGCATGCACACACAGAGCCTTGGCGTAGAAGAGGTCCAGGGCATGCTGTGTTTTCTACATGTTCCTGCTTACCACACAGTGTGGCAGGTTTTCGCCTGGCTTTCCTTCCTGGCTAGTCTACGAGTCCTCACAGCACACAGATGGTGTCTTTGGGTTCTTAGTGCTCATTGAATCATCATTTATGGAGTCACTACCGTGTACACGTCCCACAGGGTGAGGTTGAGGAATGGAGAAACCCAAAGGAAGAGGAAAATGCACATGCTTGTTTGAGCATTTTTTCACTCAAGCTTTCATTTAGAGAACTTCCCAGTGGCTACTCAATGCTAGTCTCTGTTTTTGGCCTTGGGCACAACAGGAAGAAGAAGACCCAAGTCCTTATTCCTGGGGAGCACCCATCCCAGCCAACAGGAAGAAGAGAAAACAAGCTCTCCCGAGAAAGACAAATGGGAACGCCGTCACAGACGTGAGGAAATCTAATTCTGAGTCTGTATCCGTCCACTCTGTCTGGCCTAAAGATTATGGGAGAAATAAGTGACAGGGTTAGAAAACAGGAAATGTGGATGAAGGTGCTGTCAAGGCAAAGCCCGTGGGGCTCTCATGAGGACAGCCTACCTTGTCCTGTGGTTGCCGGTCTTGCCTAGTAAACTTGGAGGAGAAGTGGAGCCTCCATTGCCCCAGGTGTTTCCGGGGCTGGCCCATGCAAAGACACAAGACAGCTGCCAACTCCAGAGTTCCGGTTCTGGTTCAGGGATTCTATGATGCTGTCAATTACTTGGAATGTACAGAGTTGCCTGGATACCTCGGGCTCCTTGTACAAGTAGGAGAGCAGAGCTGGGAGAGAAGTCATGTGGGTGACCTGCTCTCACCTGCCAAGCATGTGCTTGGAGACCAGGTCATGGGAGACCCGGTGGCCCACAACCTGAATCTGTAGGCCCGATCTTCCATTCAGGAAGAACAGAAGAGAGAGAGACACCCCCGGGAGGGGCGGGCATTATGGCACAGTGGGTTAAAACTGCCCTATCAGAGTGCTGGTTCAAGTCCTGGCTGCTCTGCTTCAGATTCAGCTCTCTACTTAATGCAGCTGGCAAGCAGATGATGGTTCCAGTACTTGAGTTCTGGCCACCCACACGGGAGACCTGGATGGAGTTCCTGGCTCCCGGTTTCAGCCTGGCCCAGCCCCAACTGTTATGGCCATTGGAGAAGTCAATCAATGGATGGAAGATCGAGCTCACTGGCTTGCGTCCACTTTCTCTCCTTCCATCTCATATAAATCAATTTTTTAAGAGGGGGACCCACTCCAGGAGAACCAGGAGACACAGGGACTGGACACTGAGGGTGTCTCACAAGGAAGACAGAACTGGGGAAACAGCCAGGCCAGCCAGGTTTTCAGTTGACTAACACAGATGCTGATATGGACAAGCCTTTCCCCAAAGATAATACAACCTCAAAACACAAGGAAGATAAACATAGCGAGTCCACACATTGCTCCAGAGAGGTGGAACCTGACTACAAAGCAGGTAACTTTGGTAAACCAGGACCTGCTGACAGCATAGCTACCACATACGCTCACCAAACGCAGGAAGAGCCATCTCCCAGGGTCCTCGGCTCCCTCTTCTGTCCCCAGGCCCAGCTCACCTCTCTGTTTAGGACTCAGGCTCCTCCACTCTCCGGGTGAACGTCCTGCTTCCGCAAACGGGGACACTCAGCGCTGGGAATCTTCACCTCCGGAAGAGGACGCCGACGCCGACAGCTCTTGTGGGGTGGGAGTGGCAGACAAATCAAGACCAGCCCAGAGCACCTCGGGCGCTGTTCTTTCCATCCCGGTCTTCACTTTTTCCAAAGCAAATTTCTCCAAAAGCTTCCTTATTCAATCATGCCTCCCTCCAATAAAAACGCAGTAAGGATGACACAGTGCTGGGTTCACTCGGGGAACTCAAATACATGTCTGACAAAGAGTCTACACTTGACTTGGCTGGCTTAGAAACTCATGCAGATAACTGTGTGACGACAGAGGCGGTCACAGGCAGTTCAGATAAAGAGGGGGAAGAGGGAGGAAGAGACAGGACGTTACTGGAGAAAGGGTCAGGGACAGGCCGACTCCACACAGTTCTGGGGTATGTGGGAGGGACCAACTTCCCCGGCGGTAGGGTCAGCTTGAAGGTCAGAAGGCCTTCCTCTTAAGATGGTGCTAGGAAAGCCGGCATCCCACAGCACAGGGCTAGATTCCAGTCCCAGCTCTATTCTCCATTCCAGCTTCCTGATAATGGGTACCTGGGAGGCAGCAGGTGATGGCTCAAGTAGCTGGGTCCCTGCCAAGCATTTGGGAGACCTGGGTTGAGTTCTTGGCTCCTGGCTTCAGCCTGGCCCAGCCCCTGCTATTGCAGGCATTTGAGGAGTGAACAAACAGATGAAAGAACCCTCTCTGTCTTTGCCTTTCTTTTTTCTAATTTTAATTTTTTATTTTTTTGACAGGCAGAGTTAGACAGTGAGAGAGAGAGAGAGACAGAGAGAAAGGTCTTCTTTTTTCCATTGGTTCACCCCACCAAATGACCGCTATGGCCGGCGCTGCGCCGATCTGAAGCCAGGAGCCAGGTGCTTCTCCTGGTCTCCCATGCGGGTGCAGGACCCAAGGACCTGGGCCATCCTCCACTGCACTCCGGGCCACAGCAGTGAGCTGGACTGGAAGAGGAACAACCGGGACAGAACCAGTGCCCCGATCGGGACTAGAACCCGGGGTACCAGCACCGCAGGTGGAGGATTAGCCTATTGAGCCGCAACGCCAGCCCTGTCTTTGCCTTTCAAAAGAGATGACAGACAAATACAAAGATAGCTGGATGAACAGATGCCTTCTAATCACCCTTAGCTGTTCAAACATGAGCTAGAATTATAGGATCACATGGTAAGTACACAATCACAAGAAGCATTCAATAAAACGAAATGTGGATGATCTGTTAAGGATATTGTAGAAGATATTCCATCAATTTTCCCCTGTTGGTATGAATCCGGGACTAAGGAGATCTTGAGCTCTCGCCATCCCCATGGGTTCCTTATCTTATCCCCAACAGAGCGTGGGGTTACCGATGAGCCTCTCAGAAGAAGCAGCCATACCTCACATCAAGCTTCTTAGGAAATCAAGTATTTTTATTCATTTACTAGCAGTCCTTAAAACAACTACCAACAGCAGCCACACAGCCACATGTAAAATGGCAAACAGATGCCCCGGGCAACCCACCGCTCCGCAACACACTCAGGAAGAAAACCCCACAGGGCGCTGACACGGCTCACCGGAAGCCTGACAGGAATTCCTGCAGGGCCCATGGCAACCAAGCCCTGGGCTTCCTGGGGCTGGACACTCAATAGGCTCCCCTTCACTTGGATGTCGACACCTACACTGAGTCCCTCTCCCTCTCAATGTTCATCCATAGTTGAGGGCCCAATCAGAAAAAGCGGCAGCTTACACATCATGGCAGGGCCTCAGCCAGCCAGGCCGCATGGCCAGATTCTGGACACGTTTCCAAGTTCAGCAGCCACAGGACCCAGAGCCACACAGAGCTGACAGCTCAGGCTTCAGCTGAAGAATCTGCTGAAAGGGGCTCCCGCGAGCCAGACCCTTTGATTTCCTAAGGTGGCCCAAGTACACGAGAGGGAGATGCCATTTAATGCCACTGCAAAGCAAGTAACAAGACGCTAAGAGCACCCGAGAACCTGGGGTTCTCTTTCGGCTGTCCACGGGGTGAAGTCAGCCGGGAGTTGGCCCAGCGGTCCACGGGCAGCTCCTCTGCCCCAGGAAGGGCTGGTCGGGACGCCAGGTGCATCAGGCCCAAGGCGGGGCTCCTAGTTCTGCTGCAACCGCTTGGCCACAGCGGTGATGAGAGCTGCTCCCTTCCCACTGCCGTCCTCCGAAAGCATGAAAGTCACCTCGCATCGAGGAGCCAACTCCTTCACAGTCTCCTGCAATATCCGAGAAAAGCTACGAGAGAGAGAGAGAAGCGTCATCAGCTCAGTTTTGGAAAGGGACTTCCCAGCGACTCTGGTCGAGTCTCCTCGCCACTCTCGCTGCTCAAGTCTCCCAACAGCTCTGACACAGCTCTTGCCGTCTCTCCTTTCACACAACTACAAGCATGGCACGGCTCCGGCGTCTCAAGGGCAGAACATCATAGTATAACGAACAAGTCCGTGGAAATAGTTACTACTCTCTACTGCAGAAAGAAACTGCTGCTCAGAAGTTCAGAAACCTGCCCAAATTTGAACAGCTAACATGCTGATCAGAACCTGTACCAGGTCTTTTTCCAAAATCTTTCCTTTTTCAGGCTCAAAACTTCCCCTTTTTAGTTCAGAATTTTTCAAGGGCAGGCATTTGCTCTTGAGGTTAAAACAGCGCTGCCTGGGAAGCACAAATTCCACATTGGAGTGCCCGAGTTTGAGTCCCGCTCCACTCCTGGCTCCAGCTTCCTGCTAACGCACACCCTGGGAAGCAGCGGTGATCACTCAAGAGTTGCGTCCCTGTCTGTCACCTGGGAGACTCTGATGGACTTCCTGCTTCCTGGCTTTGGCTTTAGCCTTGGCACAGTCCTGTCTGTTCTGGGCATTTGGGGAGAACTGTCTTTTGCTCTCTGCCCCTCACATAAATAAATAAAAATTTTTTGAGCTAACTCTTCAGGGGCCAGCATTATGGTAGCGCAGGTTAAGCCACCACTTGGGAACCTGTACCCATCACTGGAGTACCAGTCTGAGCACTGACTGCTCTGCTTCCATTTCAGCCTCCTGTTAATGTACCTGGGAGGCAGATGGTAGCTGGAGTAATTCAGTTCCTGCCACCCACACAGGAGACCGAGATGGAGCTCCTGGCTCCTGACTTCAGCCTGGTCTAGCCCTTGATATGAACCAGTTGGTGGAAGATCTCTCTTTCTCATTCTCTCTTTCACATAATCTATTTTCTAAAAAAGATTTATTTATTTAAAAGACAGAGTTACAAAGATAGGGAGAGAGAGAGAGAGGTCTTCCATCTGCTGGTTCACTCTCCAAATAGCCGCAACAGCAAGAGCTGAGCTGATCTGAAGCCAGGAGCCAGGAGCTTCTTCCAGGTCTCCCACGTGGGTACAGAGGCCAAGCACTTGGGCCATCTTCTACTGCTTTCCCAGGCACTTCAGCAGAGAGCTGGATTTGAAGTGGAGCAGCTGGGACTTGAACTGGCACCCATATGGGATGCCAGTCGCTGCAGGCCAAGGCCAACCCGTTACATCACAGAACCAGCCCTTCAAATACTATATTTCAAAAAGCTAACTCATCATTTATACAAAAAATTAAACATAAAATAGAAACCTATAAGCAGCTTATAGTTGATAAATGCTCTAAGCTAGGTATAATGGTTGATTCTGATTGCCACCTTGTGAGAGCCAGCTGTGCTTCCAGGAGGCAGAGGCACTGGGGCTCAGCCCTTGTCTGCAGACTGAACGGGTGACATCACCACGAAGCACTCTGTCCCAGGAGAGGGCAGGACACCATCCCACTGGGCAGCCCAGGAGGCCCCCACCTCCACCCCCCGCCAGGCCTCTCGGGGCACTCACTGGGGGTGTAGCTTGTACAGGGTGCCGTCCACACCCACGGTGATCCTCAGACGCTCCAGCCCCTGGTCTTCCCTCCTCTTTTCCACGATGGCAGCCAGGCCGGCGCCACAGAGCTGGGCTGCCCGCCGGGACACGACGCCGCACACCTCCTTCACCACAATGCTGTCCTCGCACGTGCTGTCCAGGCCCAGCTGCTGCAGGATCCTCCGCACCTGGAGAAGGGCCAGGCGGTCGCTGTGGGCAGGCACAGCGGTGGGTCAGGACCTGCTTCCTGGGGCCCTGGGACCTGCTCCGTGTAACACACGGCTTCCCCATCTCGAAGTGCCCCGGAGACCCAGGCAACAGCTCACCGGGAGCACAAGGCCTGAGATCCCCCAGGAAGTTCCATCATCTCTACAAACCGCAGTGTGAGCGCCTCTTGTGTTAGGTGCGTTCACTCCCATTCCCTCACTGGGAGTGCCTGTGAGATGCGGCAACCTACACACCAGGACCCATTTTCCAGAAGAGGAGCCTGAGGTTCAGAGGACTTGAGCGCTCAGACAGTAGCGAGCAGGCTTCCAGCACCAGCCTCTGCCAGCAGCTCCAGCCTTCTCGCAGGGACCACGCTAGCTCTCAGCTCCCTACCCCATTCAGTGGGGGACCATCTCTCTCACTCTGTCTTTTAAAGGTTTATTTATTTGAGAGGTGGAAAAAGAGGGAGACAGAGAGGCTTTCCATCCGCTGGGTCACTCCCCAGTTGGCCGCAATGGCTAGAGCTGGGCCGATCTGAAGCCAGGAGCTTCTTCCGGGACTCCCACGTGGGTGCAGGAGCCCAAACACCTGGCTTTCCCAGGCCATTAGCAGGGAGCTGGATTGGAAGTGGAGCTGCCCCATTGTGCTCACAGGGCTTCTGAGAGAAAATCTGCCGGTGTCGCAGGGCCCTTTGTGCTGCCTTGATAACAACAGGGAGTCACCCCTGTGAAATCTTGGTGATTTACAAAGTCCTTTGGATTTCTACACATTATCAGGGATATTCATAAGCATATATTAAAAACTGTCCCATTTTGATATCGTTCTGTTATGAAAATGTTATTAGAACCCCAGTACATCGTTGTTTTTCCCTTTGTGCTGAAGAAAAGACTTGGCTTACTGGCGGTGAGTCGGGAGGAACTGCCCTGTTCTGGAAGAGCCAGGCTCTGTGGAACAGATTCCTAAGCAGGCCCTCAGCAGCTCACGTGATGAGGGTCCCCATCCCCAGCTGGCTCTCTGTGACTATGACCTTCTGTGGAGGATCCTCATGGAGGGCTGTACAAAACCCTGCATTTACGGGAAAACCCTTCCTGCTGGTGTAAAGTCCGTGCAGCCGCTCGGCCTAGGTGGAGGCACCCTTTGTCATCCACCGCGGAGAGCCTTCAGTTGCTCCCCCGGAGGAGCAGGGCCTTTCCCACACAGGTGACACTGTGGTGTGTTACAGAGGGGGCTCTGGGGCCATATGTGAATGCTGATGTTCCTTTCGTGTACAACAGTCATGGGGAGGGTACCCACCAGGCCCTAACCAAGATGAACTTGTCCTACAAAAAAGTCAAGGCCTCCAAGAAAAGATATGAGCCATGTTTTTTGGCATTCGACCTCCTAATTCCAGGTCCTTGGGAAGCATGATGTGGAACTGGGTCCTAACAGCTGCAAAAATTTGAGTGCCCTGAGCTGGCCTTGCGGAGAAGGCTCTGTGTCTGTAACTTGGGGGCTCCAAGTCTGAGGATGTGTTGAACCCCTTCTGCAAAACTGCACTATTAGTCCCTGAAAGTTTGTATCTATCCGCATGTTTGATTTAACTACCAGAAAACTCCTCCTGTCCTGTGACATGTCAGGACCAAGTCTCAGAGGTGAAGCGTTACTCAGCAGCACAATAGCAGGGATCACCCAGCTCTGAATGGCTTGTTTCATGACAGCTACTGCTCCTTGTTTTACATTGCCTGGAAAACCTCCTTTTTTACCTCTTGCTCACAACTAGTTTCTTTCTTTTTTTAAATTTATTTGACAGGTAGAGTTACAGACAGTGAGAGAGAGAGAGACAGGGAGAAAGGTCTTCCTTCCATTAATTTACTCCTCAAATGGCCACCACGGCCGGCGCTGCGCCGATCTGAAGCCAGGAGCCAGGTGCTTCCTCCTGGTCTCCCATAGGGTGCAGGGCCCAAGCACTTGGGCCATCCTCCACTGCACTCCTAGGCCACAGCAGAGAGCTGGCCTGGAAGAGGAGCAACTGGGACAGAATCCGGTGCCCATATGGGATGCTGGTGCCACAGGCAGAGGATTAACCAAGTGAGCCACGGCGTCGGCCCCACAATTAGTTTTCTTATTGATGCTAGTGGACTGTCTTTTCTTACACTGACTTTCTTAGACTGACTTTGGCCAACATGTGACAGTTGATAATTAATGCATGTTTTATGCATATGCAAAACAAAAAATATGGTATTAGTTGCTTTTAAGGAATTTCTGACAGTACATGTGCATTTTTGTAGAAATTGTTACTGGACTTATAATTACATACTTAACTCCCATCAGGTTTCTGTAAAATTTAAATAAAACCAAATTCAAAATTAAAAAAAAAGGAAGAAGAAGAAGTGGAGCAGCCAGGACTTGACCCAGCACCCATATGGGATGCCAGCACTGCAGGCAGCTGCTTTACCAGCTCCGTCACAGTGTCGCCCCCTTCCCCCTTTTTTTAAGCCAACTCTCTTTCTACCTTTTTCTGATTCTGTGCTTTCTCATCCAACTAGAGTATACACCGTGTGAGGATAAAATGATACCCTCCATAGCAGCCAGCACAGGGCTGAGTGCGTTCAACAAGCAGGTGACTGAAGGATACAGAACACACACCAGCCCCTTAGAGGAGGGAGGGAGACAGATACACAGAGTGAACCAAAGGCACACAACAGCCAAAGCCTGGAGCCAGGAGCCAGGAACTCAACTTAGACCTCCTTTGTGGGTGGCAGGGACTCAGTAACTTGAGCCATCACTGCTGCCTCCCAGGGTGCCCGTCAGCAGGAAGCTGGAGTCTCGAGTGAAACCAGGAATGGTTATGGGCACTGTTGTTGGGATGCAGGCATTCCAAACGGCATCTTACCCACCACACCAAATGCCTGCCCCAGTCTGTATTTTTAGACTTTGTTAAATGAATAACACTGTGTAGCAAGGGGGAAAACAGAACTTTTTTTTTTTTAATGTGTATGAAACTAAAATCTGTGATTCCTTATAAGCCTCGCCCCATGGTTTACCAAGCCCTTTCATATTGGATCTTCAGAGCAGTCCTGGGGGTTAAGCCACAGAGCAATCGTTTATCTTGTAATGAAAGAAGCCGTGAGCCGGCGCCGTGGCTCAACAGGCTAATCCTCCGCCTTGTGGTGCCGGCACACGGGGTTCTAGTCCCGGTCGGGGCACCAGATTCTGTCCCGGTTGCCCCTCTTCCAGGCCAGCCCTCTGCTGTGGCCCGGGAGTGCAGTGGAGGATGGCCCAAGTGTTTGGGCCCTGCACCCCATGGGAGACCAGGGAAAAGCACCTAGCACCTGGCTCCTGCCATCGGATGAGCGCGGTGCACCGGCCGCAGCGCGCCATCCGTGGCAGCCATTGGAGGGTGAACCAACGGCAACGGAAGACCTTTCTCTCTGTCTCTCTCTCTCACTGTCCACTCTGCCTGTCAAAAAAAAAAAAAAAAAAAAAGAAGCCGTGGTGAAGCAGGCTGCCTCGGGTCACACAGCTCAAACAGGTTAAATGGGAAACACACACTCTGAGACTGGAAACCCAGGGCTCTTCCCCGGGGAATCTCTGTGCATAGCACACTCTGACATGGGCCACAGCCAGCAACAACACCACTTTCCCACGGACACGAACTGGATATGATTTTCTTTGTATTCCATGAAAAAAATGCAGAGATCAAACCATGCAAAGCAGATGCTTCCTGGGCAACAGAAGCAAATGACCGTGCAGCATGCAGCTGCTGCCACCTTGTACTCCGCCAGGAACAACACCCTCTGTACTCAGCGTCCCCCTCCCCCTGCCTCCAGAAAAAAGCAAGGCAAAGCTAAGCCCATCTGCTTCTCTGCTGCACACGGAGAGAAACTGTCTCCACAGCCAAAGAAGATCCCTCTGGTCATCAGAGGCGACTGTTTTTTTTTAAATTGTTTTCTTGTGCCTTTAAAACTAGCCCTGTTCTTAGGATGGCCTCCTAATCTGAGAGGGAGTGTGCTGTGCGTCTTGCCGGACTCCCCCCTGTGAGAACTGAGCAGAGACAAGGAGAAGCACGGGGACTTCTACCCGGAGGACTCTCATCAGCGCTTCAAGGATACACAACTGCTGCGGGAGCCACTGATCCTGCAGCACCAGCCCGTCTAATTCCCCTCTGCCCCGCACACTGCTTGCATTTATAAAGCGGTTTCCTCTTCTCCCCTCTGCAATGGGCTTTTGCACTTGCAATATTTGAACATATTTACTCAGATTCACTGAGTACAATCGAGAGAAAGGTCAAGCACAAAGCCTCTGCTAATATCCAGTACTTGTACAAAGGAAAAAGCAGGGAAACGAACGTACTTGCACACAACTACCCTTGGGGAAGCTGGACCTATCTGTTCAAAGGCAGTATTTCCTGGGGCTGGTACTGTGCTGCCGCAGGCTAACCACACCATAGGGAAACGCTTTCTTCAACCAACATTTCTACAGTAAGAAAACAACTCACAAAATACAACTGACTATGTGTACAAGAAATATATTGTATCTCAGAGGAGCAGGAAATTATAATTTATAAGCCAGATACCCTATACCAAAGGGAAAGGTTAGTAAATTATAACAACAGAATGTAACTCTAATGCAGCCACTCAGAATGACAAGCACGTCTACGTGAAGAAGGGGAAGTCCTCCTTGCTAGAAGTGTTACAGCTAGTAAATCCAGGAACGAGCCCCTCAAATTATCAACATTTGGGAATAGGCAATCAAGCTAGTGGTTACAATGCCCACATCCCATACTGAAGCGCCTGGCTTCGATCGCCAGCTCTGGCTCGTGACTCCAGCTTCCTACTAAAGTGAATTCTGGAAGGCAGCAGTGATGGCTCAAGTAACTGAGTTCCTGACACCCACGTGGGAGACATGACTGTACTCCTGGCTTACAGCGTTGGTCCCCGCCCAGCCTAGCTGATGCAGACATCTGGGGCGTGAATCAGCACTTTCTAAATAAATAAAGGTAAAAATACATAAAGGTAAAAATTATCACCATTTTACAGACTCTAGTGAAATAACAGATCTAGGCAATAAGCATCAATGACTGAAAACATAGGAGAGAGACAGATAAGGCCGTCTATGAAATATTCTTATCCAAAATTCAACACCATGTAACCACACAACTGTGTCTAGTTATGAGTTCTCAGGAAATACAAGAGACAGAGGAAAAGGCTACATGCTGCAACCAACCAAATCTAGAATATAGGAAACTCATGGCATAAAACAATAATTTTTTTCTTTTTTTTTTTAAACAAATACACTGCAAGGGAAAACAAGAGAAGGAATAGAAATCTGTAGATTAGAAGAGATTTAAGAAACACATCAACCAAATGCAACATGTGGACTTTAGATATCGATCCAAACAGATGAACTGTAAAAACCATCATTTTTACATAATTCAAGATATAGGCACACTAATAGGACATATTATGGGATTAAAGCTTATCATTAGCTAATTCAGGTGTGATATGGTACTATATTTTGTTGTTTTGTTTTCTTAAAAGAACTCTTATATTGAAGCAGGCATGGTGGCACAGCCGGTTAAGCTACTGCTTGGGACAACCACATCCTGTATCAGAGCTACAATGTGAGTCCTGTGTACTCTGCTTCCTATCCAGCTTCCTGCTAATGTGCCAGAGAAGGCAGCAGCTGATGGTCCAACTAACTGGGCCCTTGCCACCCACATGTGAGTCCAGGATGGCGTTCCAGGCCCCCAGCTTCAGCCTAGCCCAGTCCCAGCTGTTGCAGGCATTTGGGGAGTGAAATGAAGATCTCTGTCTTCCTCTCTCTGTCATTCTGCCTTTAAAATAAATAAATCTTTTTAAAATAACCCTTATATTTTAGAAATATATTTGAAATATTTATAGATCAACTGACATAAAATGTGAGATTTGTTTCAAATTAACCCCATCTGGGAGTGAGAACCTCTGAGTACATAGAGGGGTATTTAAAAAGTTAGTGATTGGTGTGTATTATCAAAACATGATGCACAGATTCCAAAACTTTTTTTGTACAAAAAATCAACTCAATTTTAGCCCCATTTTCCACAAACTTTTTGAAGCCCGCTTGTAGATGACCCAGTCTGGTTACAAGATGATTATTGGTGAAGGAATCAGTGGAAGCATTAAGTTCATTTTACTATTCCTTCCATTTGCTGTGTGTTTACAACTTTTCATGATAAAAATTAAAATAGGGGCCGGTGCTGCGCCGTAGCAGGTAAAGCCACTGCCTACAATGCCGGCATCCCATGGGCACCAGTTCAAGTCCTGGCTGCTCCACTTCTGATCCAGCTCTCTGCTATGGCCTGGAAAACAGTAGAAGATGTCCTAAGTCCTTGGGTACCCACACCCATGTAGGAGACTGGGAAGAAGCTCTTGGCTTCTGGCTTCAGATCGGCTCAGCTCAGGCTGTTGCAGCCATTTGGGGAGTGAATCAGTAGATGGAAGACCTTTCTTTGTTTCTCTGTAACTCGTTCAAACAAATAAATAAATGAATCTTTGAAAAAATTAATTAAAATTGTGAATGAAAGCTTTCACAAAAAAAATACTGAACAAATAATGCACACAATGATATTCCGTGAGTGTTTGCAAAAAAAAAAAAGTTTGCATGCATTTAAGAACTTAAAAAGGACTATAATAGGCAAAACCCAAAACAGCTGCATTCGTCAGTGAGCATCAGGTTGGAATGTTTCAGACTCTGTTTACATCTAGTGGACGCTGGTCATCTTTTCAGGAAGAAAAGGATGCATTTCAGCCTTCACCTAACTCCTGTGTGACCACGTAGGACCCTCTGGGGAGGACTCTGTCATTCCTGCTGAGCACGCTGAGCAGGTGGCTGCAGCCGGGGACTGAGACAGCCCCAGGAGTCAACCCCTCCTCCAGATCTCAAATCTGCTCAACCCCAGCGTGATGACAGCACATCCCAACCGGGCGTCTCCCAGCATGCAGGTGAACCTGTCACACGTCACCTTTCAATCTGGGACAGGAACTTGGTCTCGAAGATGCCCCTGGTCCGGAGCCGCTCTGAAATCTGCCCTCGGAAGAGGAGGCCCTGCTTGGTGAGGCCAATCAGGATCTGCCGCACAATCTCGCCCAGGTACATCCCACTGGTCATCTTCTCATACCTGTTTGGGGGAGGGACATCCAGCTGGTGAGGGCAGGAAACCTAGCGTGGGCAAGTGGTTTCTGGAAGGGCTTCGGGTCCTGGTGGGGAGGATATACCCTGGGCATCCACAGTTGCCTGGCTGCCTGGGTAGCACAATGCAGAGGGCAGCTTCACGGGACAAAGTGGCCCTGGAACCACTTCACCAGGAGCCAGGCCCTGGCTCTGCCATGGACTAGCTGCCCAGAGTAAGCATGCACCATGAGCCATCATCTGCAAAGTGCGGAGCGGACAAGCACTCCACAAAACCAGCAGGAGGCAAGCATGTGGTGCAGAGCAGGCAACAGGCAGAAGTTAATCCCTCCCCTGGCCCCAAAGCCTGTTCTCCTTGGCTTTGCATTACAAATCTGTTCTTCTGGAGATTCTCCTTGGCTTTGCATTTGAAGAAATCTGTGCCACTACAGACGCTGCTCTGTAAGACATTTAAACCGTCTGCATGCACCAGGGGTGCTCCAAATAATGCAAGGTCCCTTCCCCCTTCTGCCAGGCTCCGAGCTCCAGGAGGGCAAACAGCAGGCAGCAAAAGGGTTTTGGAACTGACAAGGCACAGAGAAGGCACCGGCCGTGGTTGCACTGTTACTCGTGACGGCGCTGCAGAGCTGGATGGCCACTGCCTGCAGAGGCAAATGGAAATAGAAGGTGTCTGTGCTGCAGCTGGTCCTGTCACTGCTCAGGACCGCATCAGCCTGAGAAGCCAGCGTCAGAACACAGAGAATGGTGACTGTGAGGCAGGTTCAAATGTTCTCCCCCTCACACTCTTGGTCCAAATATCTGACGACCCAGAGGATGCAAACAGCAGGCTAAGCAAAAGGAAGCGGCCCCTGAAGGAGAACCCAGCGCTCAGATGCCCTAATGTGTGCTTTACAGAGAAGATCCCTGCTTTCTGGAGCAATTCCCGGTTTAGCTGAACATACCTCACCCGCCTTCCAGCCACAAGGACTAGTGTCACAGGAAGGTAAGGAACCACCAAGGCCCAGCTTAGCCCTGCCAAGGCTTCCCTAGACAACATGCTCAGTCCACCAGCTCTCAGGGTGCCCACGGCCCAGGCATCCCCTTACCGATCTGCTCAACCTCCCCTCGTGGATGTCACTCATCACAGTGAGTCTCTAGTCCCCTTTACCTCACATATTAAGACCTTCACTGTGACAAAGTCCACTGGCCTGCAAAATATAAAACGTTTTCCACCTTGTCCTTTTCAGAAAGTGCCAGCCCTTGTGCTGGGGGACGGGCCGAGGCCCAGTGCACTGGCTCTGCTCTGCCTACCTGAGCTCTCCTAATTAGGAAGGGAGAGCGGCATGCAAGTGAAAACACGCTTTTACTGTTACTCTCAGTGTTTTCAGGATGATCAGTAATTGGGGTACACCTCACAAGTGATCGTGCCCGAGTAACACATGACAACCTGACTGGCAACCAGGACTCCTGCCCATCACTGGGACTTACTTCCAGCCCCCAGAACAGAGGTCAACAACCTGGCAACCAGCTCTCAAAAGGCTGAGGGCACTGACCACTAAACTGGACCTAGCAGAAGCCCAAGCTGAGAGGGCTCACTCAATCACCACGCCCCTGCTCTGTGACGCCAGCCCCAAGCAAATGGACATTCTGACAGCCCCTGTCCCACCTGCAGAGCCACCGCTAGCCCTACAATGCCTTAAGGTAACTAGAAAGAAGGCCCCTTTCCTTCTGCCGGTGGAAACTTGTCACAACCTTTTGCTTTTGTCCCAGTAAGAGACCTGACTGACATCTGACAGAGTTGGAACCGACCCAAAGCCACGGTGTCTGTGGCATGGAAAAGCACCCCTCTCCCCTCAGAGCTGGCAGAGCTGCTCTCTGCACATCTGCCTTCCTCACCTCTGCCTGCCGGGATTCAAGGAGCCCTCATCCACCTCCTTGTCGTACTGGGTCCGGATGTCATCCAGGCAGCCGTTGTCTCCGAAGCCTCCCCACTCTGTGTTGATGCACATCTTCCCCTCGTCCCCTTCCACCAGCTCGATGTTCCGCATCTCCTCCATGTAGCACATGTTGCTGCCTGTTCCTAGGAGGAAGCAGGAAGGGGCTTTAGCCATCAGAGACACCACGAGGTCCTACCGGGGCAGCGGAGCACGGCGTCGGATACAGCTGGTGTGAGTCCAGCCTGGCACGCGGAGCTTGCTGGCCTCCAGCAAGAACCTCAGCTTTCAGAGGCTCAGCTTCTTGCCTGTAGAAAGGAAACAACACCTGCCTTACAGGTTTGTTATAAAGAAAAAAATGGAGTGATAGT
Organism: Sylvilagus floridanus; assembly: GCA_949820135.1. Classification (NCBI taxonomy): domain Eukaryota; kingdom Metazoa; phylum Chordata; class Mammalia; order Lagomorpha; family Leporidae; genus Sylvilagus; species Sylvilagus floridanus. The sequence continues at coordinate 23,569,225 of OX463235.1, forward strand.
TCTAAATTTCCTCCATGTGGCAAATATTCAATACATGGTCCCTGCCTCCTCCTCTCTCCCCTCCACCTCCTCCTCCATCATCGTTGTCAAGCCACAGGCACACAAAGCTTCCAAGCGGTCACAGAGTAGCCATCTGAGCTGGAAGGGACCATCGCCTAGTCTGGGACAAGACAACACACGGCAGCCGTGAGCTTATGACCTGGTGTCAGAACTACGTCAACCCAGCAGTCTGGGGAGCCATCGTATTTGAACCCACAGGCTCCCTATTTGCCCACTAGATCCAGCTTAATCCCTTCCACAGATGAGAAAACTCCAATCAGACAGAGCAAGCAACCTGCCCACGCCCACAGGTGGGTAATCTGTCTGGCACTGCAGACAGCTTGGGATACCCCCTCACCTTGTTCCACCTGCTGCTCACATTCAGGAAGCCCAGGCAGCCGACTGGAACAACTCTGATTCCATCACGACTTCACCTTTGCCCTTCCCCCAAGACGCCCTTTGTCCCCACCTCACTTGTTCTAATTACACCTCTTCCCCAACCTCTAAGAGACAGTCATCTCCCTGGAACTCACGTGGGCCTTAGTTACTACTGGGATTCTCCCACAGGTCACTTCAGATAACTACTTCCTCTCCACTCTTCCCCTACTGTGAGCCCCGAGAGCCCAAGAAGTCACAGAACAGAGGAGGCACACGCTGGAGCTGGAGCCAACACCCAGCTCCTTCAGGCTCAGGTCAACACCATATGACTGCAGTCTAGTCTCCTTCCACGTCCCTAACTTGCAAATCCTTCCTTTCTATACTATCTCCTTCAATGGAAAAGGTGTCCTTGGCTTTGAACCCTTCATGGAAAAAGATAATAAGATTTAGGAATTAGGTGACTTGCAATCCCAGTCTTAACTTCATCTTTGCCTATAGGACAGAACCTCTGCATAATGGAAAAATCACACACACACACACACACACACACCCTGCCCCTCGTCGTATTAAATGGAAATCCTGACAGGATCAGATGGGAGGAAGCCAGTGGTCTGTGTCTGATCACTCACCTGCAATCAGGCCAATCTCACAGTTGGGATCTTCATAGCCACAGGTCATCATGGTTCCCACTGTGTCATTGACAACCGCAACTATGTCCAGGTCAAACTCCTGCAAAGGAAGCAGCTCCACTGTGAGCAGCATGTGCAAGTCAAACAGGCTGAGAAGGGGCACAGCAGCCCGAGGAGAGCAGAGGCCAGAGCCACGGGGACCGGCAGAGGATGGCAGAGCAGAGGGGCCTGGGGGCAGGGGGCAAGGTCAGACATGAGCCTCAACGCCATATCCTACATTTCTCCTCTTGATAGCTTCCCTGAGCATGTCCACCACGTCCTCCCCTTCACAGTCGGTGGCCTTAAAGCCTTTGGTCCATCCTATGAGTGTTCCCTGAAAGAAAGGAGGGGAAATGCACTTTGTCGGTGGTTGCTAAGACCTTGCACAACCTGAACATCTAACGATGCAGGCACTAGAGCTGACCGCCGACCAAGTGCGTGAGCTTTTGGCTGCATGCCTGCTCTGCAGCCCTGACGCCGGCACAGAGGTGGCACAGAGGTGGCACAGAGCACAACGCTCAAAAGAGGTGGATGGCCGCGTGCAGTCGCTGGGGAAATTCCTGTTCTTCAAGAGTCAGATGACACTTCCTGGGCAAGACTACATGGAATAAAGGCCTGGGATCCCAACAATCCCACTTCTAACTCAACCAAGGACAGACTGAGGTGGGATCAAGGGCAATTCTAAAACACGTTCACCAAAACACACTTCTTCCAAAGTGAAAAACTAGAGGCATCCTGTGATGCCAATAACAGACGTCTATCATCTTATACATGGACATAGGAAACGTTACACAGCCAGAAAAACAAATCATATTGTAAGCGAGTGTTGGATGCTAGAATGGAAGGGAAAGGAAGGATTCTCACCGGGTGCTGGGAAGTGAAAGCACATGAAATGTACAGATAGTTCACTGTTCTGTTTTTACTTTTGAAAATTATGCACACATACTTGACCTTGGAACAGAATCTACACTGAGGGGTTGGCAGTGGTTCTAAGTGCAAGATTATGGGTGCTTTTATGTCTCTTCTATTTGTCTGTATTTTCTAAAGTTACCAGGCATAATTTTTTATAATAATGAGAAATGTTCAAAGTCACATGGTTAACTTGGGGCAGCAGAGTCAGTCCAGCCCCAGCTCCGTAGCCTGGAAAGCTGAAGGAGGGAGGGTAGACTGGGGGAGAGCTTGGGATAGGAGGCCCCCAGCAAATCTGACGGCAGCACTCTCAACCCTGTGGCCGGATGCCACCTTACCCAGAGACCCTTGGCCAGCAAGCCCCGCCCCTCTTGCTCTCTTCAAGCCTTGGGAAATGGGCCCCCTTGTTCCTTTCCTGGTTAATACATGCAGAACATCAGAGACATACCCCTAATTCAAAAACCCCTCATACAAATAATCTTTTAAATGACATACACATGAGTGTATTTTATTTGAAAGGCAAAGACATAGACACACAGCAAGCTCTCCCATCCGCTGGTTCACTCCCCAGGCGTCTGCATCACCCAGAGCGGGCGAGACCAAAGCCAGGACTCTGGAACTCAATCCAGGTCTCCCACATGGGTGGCAGGGGCCCAAGCACTTGAGCAGTCTCCCAGGATAGATATTTGCAGGAAGCTGGAATCAGAAGTAGAGCTGAGACTCAAACTCAGGCACTGTGATATGGGATCCAGGTGTTCCCAAGTGATGTCTTAACCACTACACAAAATACCTCCCACATAATATACATATTCTAAAGCTCCACTCCTTCCCCCAGCCATCAGTGGCTTTGCTCCAAGGTGTCCACTGCTCTGTCCTCCTTGCTGTGTTTTCAGGGGCCTGTCAACACTGCTGCAGGACAGAGGCCCAGAGGCCTGGTGGCCTGGTCAGAGGCACTGCTATGTCTTGGTGCCTATCGGCCATTCAGAACCGTGGACAGCTGCAAATGGCAAATCCCCTCCCCAGCAGCAGATTAATTTTTAACAGCAGCAGTAATTCAGGAACGTGTGACTCTAATGAAAAATTACAATGTGACTGGTAAGGATAAAGCCCCCCTAGCTCCCCCTACCCCACCCAATCTGAGAGACAACCTCTACTAGCAGTCTGCCTTGAACCCTTCTTGACCTTTGCCTCTCCTTCTCCACGTATTTTTAAATAAATGAATTCACACTGCAATTTGTTTTCCTCATTCAATAATGCACCTCCTAGACCCTTCTAGGTCAGCTCATATGGATCTGCAAAACACTCCTAATTGTACACAGAAATTTTAAAATCCACAAGAAACCTATGAAATAGTACTATTTTTATCCCAATTTTTGAAATAAGGAAAGACACATACAGAGAGGTTAACTAACTTGCCCAAGGTCACACAGCCAGCGAGTGGAGCAGGTAGGGTGTGAACCCAGGTCTTCTGGCCCATGCTCTTACCTACTGCTTCCTGCTGCCTTCTGGTCAGGTTAGGTCACACCCATGGAGCACTCAGAGCAGTTCTGCCATAGATCAGTACTACAGATGTGTTTGCTACATAAAATCAAGTCCACTGACACGAGGCACATGGGGCAGTCACACTCACAGTGACAGACAGCAGCATGGGGCTTCCAAGGACTGGGGGAGAGGGGTGAGGAGGTATGAGCTCCAGGTAGGGAAGAGGAAGAGCTGAGAGGAATGGTGGCGATGCTGGTGATGGTGGCACAACAGAGTGAGTGTCTGCAGTGCCAATGACGTGCACCCTTAAAAATGCTTACAGAGGTCAGTTTTATGTTGCACACATGAGGGTACTTAAACATTTCAGGAAGTGTGGACTGAAATATAAGCTTATTTTGGTGCAAAAAAATATTGAGATCCAAGCATAATTCTTTCATAATGCATACTTTCTGTGAACTTTTTGAAGATCTCTTGTATTTTACCCCAATTCAGAACACAGTAAAGGAAAAAGAGTATCTATGGGGACAGTGAGTGGATTAGATGAAATACTAATAAGCCTTTGGTGCTATTCTCCTTAGAGAATATGGCCTCAGCCTGGCCAGCTCTGGCCGTTGCAGCCATCTAGGGAAGTGAACCAGCGGATGAAAGTGCTCCCCCCACCCCACCATGTAACTCTACCTTTCAAACAAATAGATCCATCTTTAAAGAAAAAAGCAACAATACAGTAGAACATAGCATTCACCTTGTGTTAGGTGTAATACACAATGCAGAGATGACTGCAAGTGTACAGGAGGAGGCGTAGGTTGTGCACGAACGCTACATTTTTATAGAAGTCCCTTGGATTTCAGTCTTTGGGGACATCTTAGACCCAATAGCTCGCAGAGGTCCAGGGACAACTGTCTTCTTAAATCCCGCTGTGAACTTCAACCCCCAAGATAATGAAGCATAATAAATACACCATCTAAGTGGTTAAAATTCTCTATCCTGTGTCCCCAGCAGTCCTGACGGTGAGACCCCTATGTCAAACGCGCAGCGGCTACGAAGCTCCCGCTGTCCTGGCCAGCGGGGCTGCTCACCTTGTCGATGCTCGCCTGCCTGCAGGGAAACGAGAACGTGAAGCCTAGAGGCAGCCGGGCTCCCTTGAGGCCCATGTACTCCAGGAAGTCGGCGATGCACTGCACGATGTGGTCAAACAGCTGCAGAGAGACAGTGGCGTTCACACTGTGCAAGTGTGGGGGAGAGGCTGGCAGGCTGGCACCGAGTACACAGCCCCCACCCCCACCCCCTGGCACCCACCTCCTCGCCAGTGCCCTGCATGATCTCCAGTGGGATGGCGAAGATCTTGTTGTACATCCGCACTGACCTCCGCCCGCTTCTGATCTTCACCAGGAGGACTCGGAAGTTGGTGCCCCCCAGGTCCAGGGCAAGGAATTTCCCTTTCTCTGTGTGCAGAAAGCAAGGACTGAGCAGGGATTTGTCCCAGGGCACCAGAAGGATGGGGAGGTGCTAAAACCAAGCAGACCCAGAGCCTGCCCTGCTGGGGCTCGTGGATCAGAGGGGCGTGGGGTCACCATGCCTGGCATCAGGCCCTGGCAGGCCCTTGGGTCTGTCTGAGGCCAGACTGCTTCTCTAGGCACAAAACCCCAGGCACAACCTACACAATCACCAGTAGGGTGCTGGGAAAAGAGCCTGGACTGGAGTCAAGGGGTCTGGCTTTCTGAGATGTTGCTGCTGTTTTAAAAGATTTACTTATTTGAAAGGCAGAGTTTACAGAGAGAGAAGGAATCAGAGAGGGAGGGAGGGGGAGAGGGAGAGGGAGAGGGGAAAAGGAGAGAGAGGGAGAGAGAGATCTTCCATCTGCTGGTTTAGTCCCCAAATGGTGGAAAGAGCTGGAGATTCCTCCAGGTCTCCCACATGGGTGCAGGGCCCCAAGAACTTGGGCCATCTTCTGCTGCTTTCCCACATGCATTTGCAGGGAGCTGGATGGGAAGTGGAGCAGCTGGGACTTGAACCAGCACCCATATGGGATGCCAGCATCACAGGCGGCAGCTTTACCTGCTACGCCACAAAGCTGGCCCCAAGACATCACTTTTTTCTTGAGCAAGAGGAGCCAAGGGCCAGGTCCTGTCTCCCCAGAGCTGCCTAGTGAGGAGGCAGGGCCTCGAAAGGCTCTCTGGCTCTAAACTGCACTGATGGACAGCCTTCAAGGGGTCTGGTACCTGGTAAAGGATATGCATGAGACTTGTACTCAGTGGGCCCCCAAGGATGAATCCAGGCCAGGCCACCCTGACTGCAAGGGACTCTGGGGGTGTTTCTATCTCTCTGTGGCCTAGAAGAGCTGCTTGTTCATCCAACTGTGGAGCGGCTCTACTCGTTCCCTGCCCGCCCCCAGACCCCCACATCTCTGCCTGACTAATGAGAAGCCATGTCAGTTCTGGTACTATATGCACCCACATACACCCACCCACTCCAAGTGCAAGCCTCTCCCTTGTCTGCCATCGCGTAGCACCAGTCTGTCTACAAAGGTCTGCACCTTGCTCTTAGCCTCACCCATGTGGTCCTAGCCATGCTGGTCTATCTGCTGTTTCTTGAATGTGCCAGAGCTGTCCCCTGAGCTGTCTCTCTGCCCTTTTATCCCATTCTACCCTCCCTCACAGCACCTGCTGTGACCTGACATCACATGGCACGGATTTCTCCAGGGGCTGCCAGTGCAACGACCAGGAGCTCCCGAAGGGCCACTACTCTCTTGTACCCAGAATGGAGCCTGATGTGGAGTGGCGCTCAGTGAAGCTGTGAGGGACAGAGGCAGCAGGACAACAGAGATGAAGGAGTGAAGAACTGAGCAGTATCTTTTATGTTTGTTTCTTCTTCCTGTGAGAAAACAAAAGAGCCTTCCTCTGGAAGAGGTCTTTGTTGTTGACAGAACCAAAGTAGAGCTGTGCATGCCAAACCCTTGGGGTCTCAGTCTTGGTGCCCAGAAAATGGGAATCATTCCCTCTTTAGATGAATACCAAGAGGGGTGAGGATGAAATTAAATCCAAGGTACAAAAGCAAACTGGAAGATGTAAAAGCTTTTACAGAAGTCCTTAGTTCCAGAAGAGGCTAATGAGGTCTAAAGAATAGATTCCAGGGGTTAAGCAGGTAAAGCCACTGCCTGAGACGTGGCATCTCTCAGGCAACACAGGCATGGTGGGCGCCGGTTCAAGTCCCGGCTGCTCTGCTTCCCATCCAGCTCCCTGCTAATGGCCTAGGAAAGCAGCAGAAGATGGCCCAAGTCCTTGGGTCCCTGCACCCATGTGGGAGACCACGACGGAATTTCAGGCTCTTGGCTTCATTGTGGCCTAGCCTTGGCCACAGTGCAGTCATTTGGGGAGTGAACCAGTGGATGGAAGATCTCTCTGTCTCTGTAACTTTGCATTTTGAATAAATCAATCAATCTTAAAAAAAAAAAGAGAGAGAGAGAGAATGGACTCCATTGCTGGGTGGATTCTCTCTGTGAGCACAGATGAGCAGATGAGAGATGAAGGGTTGGAAAAGTCTTGGCCAGAAAGTGACAAGAGAGGCAGGGAAAGAGCCAGGGAATTGGGCAGAAAGACAAACCCAGTGTCCAGAAGCTTCCATCTCGGCCAGAGTCTGCGTATTCTGTTTGTTCACAGGATGAGATGTGCTTGTTTCCTCATGTACAGACCCTAACATACACACACACATGCATGCATATACACACATACACAACCTAACTTAGATACTCTCACTGCAAACACAGAGGGCTAACCAAGGCAAACAGGCTCAGGAGGAGAGCTAACCTTCTACCCTGATCCTCCTCCCTCATTACAGACACAAATCCAAAGCTCTGAAAGGCAAACAGCACTCCAGGTTTACGGCTCCAGGTGGCCGTTCTGGGAGGGGGACTGCAGCAGGCCCACCTGTGCCGTCGGGCATCCCACAGACGTAGGTGGGCAGCATCTTGACCGTGGCCAGAGGATGGGTCTTCTTCTTCAGCCCATACTCGAGCTCAGCCCGCATCCTGTTCTGCACGCCCACAAGCTGCTCGAGCGTCAGCCGGAACAGAGCCAGCACCTCGTCGATCTGCTTCCGCTGGGCCTGCACGCGGGAGGCCACCGCGGTCACCATGGCGGCCCCCTTGGTGCTGCCACTCTCCGACAGGAGGAAGCGGACGTCACAGTTGGGGACCAGTTTCCGCACTACTTTGTGCAGGCGTTTGGGGTACCTGAAAGCAGGGCAAAGACAGCATACTTCACACTCATGAAGGCCCGGGCCAGCCAGCAGGAGCAGACAGGCATGGTGGGGCAACACATCCTGCTGTGCTGGATGGCAGGGGTGGGGGGTGGGGGAGTGGGTAACTAGGAAGAAGGGCAGTGAAAATGTGCTCTGGAGCCTCGGGACGTGGCTAATCTATCCACCGGTGTTTCAGCCATGAGAGCAGGCCCATGCATAGGGTGCTGGCTGAACGTCAGCCCGTCCCAAAGGGAAGGGTTTCCCTCCCAGCCCTTTTCAGGGTGAACCCCCACCTGGCTTCCAAAACCACCTCCGGGCCTTTTACTCTCCTTCCTCTGAGAGATTCTCCTTTTCCCTACCAAGAACCCCCATGTGAACTTGCCAACCTCTGCCATCCCAATTTTCCATCTATAATTAAGTGTGCCTTGTTTCCTAGTCTTACCACATAGTAGGTAATCAGTAAGCAATGGATAGACAAGACAGATGGACACAGGATGGATGGATGGATGGATGGAGACACAGATGCGTAGATGGACCTATGGATGGATAGACTGACGGCTAAGTGGATGGACCGGGGGCGGGGGGATGGATGGACAAGTGAATGGATGGAAGGTGGGTGGATGGATAGGGGAGGGATGAACAGACATGTGGGTGAACAGATTAGTGGACACATGGATGGTTGGAGGGATGAATGAACATGTGGATGGATGGAAGGAAGGAAGGAAGAAGAGCTGGGTGGATGAATGAATAGAGGGAGGGGCGGATGGCCAGGTAGACACATGGATGAGTGGCCTTCCTCAGTAGACAACTGGCTTTAACAGAACATTCCCATAATGGTGGCCCCCAAAAGCAACCCAGTCAGAGGAATGTGGGTGATAGATTCACCCACTCCTTTGCAGACTCAGAACCAACAGGAGGTGGGTAGCCCCAGCTGTTCAAACTACACAGTCCAAAGAGAACGCTGAGATGCCACTGCAGGGAAAGCCATCTGTGGGGTGTAGGCTGGCAGGCGGCACTCACTGGGGGTGGATCTTGTAGAGCGTGCCGTCCATGCCCACGGTGGTCCGGAGCCGTGTCAGCCTCTTGTTCTCCCGGAGGCGGGTCAGGATGGCCGCCAGGGCGGCAGCACAGAGGTTGGCCGAGCGGAAGGAGACGATGGTGCAGACATGCTGGACGGCAATGCAGTCGGCCTCGGACGGCTCCAGGCCCAGATCCACAAGGATCTCTCTTGTATTGGCCAGGCCTTCTTTATACCTGCCAGGGAGAGGAGTGAAAGGGCCATACTGCTCCCTCCCGTGGGTATCCCCAGCCCTCTCCTCTCTCAAGGATTCTGAAAATAAATGAGCTGGTGCATAGCAATCCAGTGAGGACAATATCAACACTGATAACAGCAGCCACTACTTGCTAAGCACTTGCTATGTGCCAGGCAATTGTCCAAGGGTTGTATGTGAACTCACTCATCTAATCCTCACATCAGTCCCGTAGGAAGCACCACCAGTCCCCATTGCAGAGATGAGGAATGTGAGGCACAGAGAGTGAGTAATTTTGACCAAAGTCACACAGCAAGTAAATGCTAGAGCCAAGATTTGAACTCAGATTAGAGCCCACGTGTGTAACTACTCTGAATGATCCCGCCTTTCACAGAAGCTCCATCCCCACTCTGTCTGGCTCAGACACAGACTCTGCTGGGCTAAGAATCTAAACTGACTACAAAGTTCAGGGCAATGCCAGGGTTTTGAAAATCAGGAGCAGAACCCGCAGTTAACTGGGGCCAGCCGGCTGCCCATTCCAGCTTCCTCTTCTAGGGACCTGGGCAAAAGCCATCCCTGATGGGACTAGATGGAGAAGGCTCCTGCCACTGTGGGAGGTTTGTATTTTTTTTTTTTTGTTTGTTTGTTTTTGACAGGCAGAGTGGACAGTGAAAGAGAGAGACAGAGAGAAAGGTCTTCCTTTACTGTTGGTTCATCCACCAATGGCCGCTGCGGCCAGCGCACCGCGCTGATCTGAAGCCAGAAGCCAGGTGCGTCTCCTGGTCTCCCATGGGGTGCAGGGCCCAAGCACTTGGACCATCCTCCACTGCACTCCCTGTCCACAGCAGAGAGTTGGCCTGGAAGAGGGGCAACCAGGACAGAATCTGGCGCCCCAACCAGGACTAGAACCCGGTGTACTGGCACCATAGGCAGAGGATTAGTCTATTGAGCTGCGGCGCCAGCCATGGGAGTTTTTAACTAGGATCCCATGCGTGGGATCAAAGGGGCCCACGGGTGCTCTGATATCATAAGCAAAATCGTGCACAAATGTGCATTCTGGGGATAAAGCATCCAGAAAGGGGCCTTGACCCTAGCAAAGTTACAAGCCACCCCTTCAGACAGGAGGAAGGCACCAAGCGTGGGAAGAGGGTGGCCCCTGCAGAACTCCTGGCTGACAAAGCCAGCAAGAAGGTGGCACCTGAGTCCCAGCAGATACTCCAGCCCATCTGAAGCTGTGCCCAGATCTGACATCCCGCTGGTGAAGGGGAAGGACCTGGTTCCCACTGCTGTCCACCCTGAGCCACAGCCCACGGCCACCCACCCTTGCCCTCTCAGAGTCCAGGCAGAAGGGCCTTGGCCAGCGGCTTACCTCTCCATGGCAGCCACGTGCTGTGTCTCGATCTTGCCCTTGGTGTGGAGAGCAGAGGACTTCTGACCACCAAACAGGAGGCCAGCCTTGGCCATCTTCAGCAAGATGAGCCTGACGAGCTCCCCCAGGTACAGGCCGCTGATCATCTTTTCAAACCTGTGATTTGGTGAACAGATTAGTGGGAGGAACACCCTTGGTGATGCAGCATCACTGCCCAAAGCCCAGGAGCCAGAGCCACAGTCAATGGCAGTCAAGGGCACAGGCCAGAAGGCCTCAGTCCAGCCCCAGCGCAGCTGGAGCCACTGCCTATGGGAGCCCACTTTTCTGTCTGAGCCGTGCCCTCGCATCTGTAAAGGAGAAGACTGAGCCAGAGAGCTAAGGTTCCTTCCTCTACAAAACCCTGGATTCCAAGAATCTTTACCTCAAGTTACCCCTGGTCACATGGGTGCCACCCTCACATTTGACACATGTGACCTCAACATCATAGACGTCAAGAACTTTCCCCAGATCACCCAGCCATGGCATCACAAATCCAACTTCAGACTCAGATGCTTCCAACCCCTACATCAAGCTTCTGTCTGTCCAAGAGAGAAATGTGCTGTGTCTGTGAGATGGGCACGGACAGCTCCAGAGAGACTCTGCAATAATGTGGGTAAAGTATCCCTCAGAGCTGCCTATGTCTTTACTCTGGGTCTGCACACCACCCCAGGTAAACTGTTACATATAATTTACTCTTGCTATATATATTTTTCTTTATCTACTTGAAAGATAGACTGACAGAAGGAGAGAGAGAAAGGGAGAGAGATCGTCTATCTACTGCTTGATTCCCCAAATGCTGGCAATAGCCAAGGATGGGCCAGGCCAAAATCAGGAGCCAGGAGAACCATTTAGGTCTTGCACATGGATGTCAGGCACTTATGAACTTGACACATCATCCACCGCCTCCTGTTATGCATTAGCAGGAAGCTGGATCAGAAGCAGAGCAGTCAAGACTCAAACTAGCACTCTGATATTAGATACAGGCATCTCAACTGGCAGTTTAAGCCAGCACATCACAATACCCATGATGCCCACCTTTAAATATAATTTTTACTCTCTAAATATAAGACACAAAATCAAGGACAATCTGTTTCACAATCAACCTTATATAGTCCACTATCAAAGTCTTAGAACATTAAAGATACAGAAGACAATAAAAAATCAGATTGAATTTGCAGAAATGGGATTTAAGTGAAGTGGAAATAGATGAGGAGGATAAAGCCCAATGACTGGGTACCACTTCCTTGGAACATGACTGCTTGGGGTCACCAGGGAAGTCAGTGTGTGCTGGGAGCAGGTGCAGTCGACTACACATGGGCAGTTCTGGTGTTTCAACGGCTGCTAGGAGGCACCTAAAATATTCATTCATCAGGGCAACTCTGCAAAATGGTTGATTCCAGAGCTGGGGCTGGGAGTGTGTGAGACGAGGATGGCCCTTCTTACTGTGCCAGAAGATGAAAGATCTTAAAGGGCAACGGGGACATGTCAAAGGGACACAGAGGCTGGCTGGAGGGGTTTCCTTTGAAAACAATTGATCATGAAACCAATAAGAAGAAATCAGAACTCATTCATAAAGAAGCCACAGCACAGTAAATGATGGAGGAGATAGGAAAGCTCTTCCTTGCGGTAGAATAACAGCTAACAAACACAGAGCAGCGATGGGTTCAGAAACTCATCAACGGATGCTGAACCTGGTGAGTGAAAGCTGCCGTCTCACGGCATCTCCACACCAGGGACCTGCTCATTACAAAAGGAGCAAGGGCGACCTGCACTGCAGACGCCTGTTGAGTATCCCCTTGCCTATGTGATCAGAGTTAGTTCGAGCCGTAACAGAGCAGACACACGCCACGTGCCTCTCCACCCTAGGTACTGGAAAGGACATTGTCCCTGGCAAACCGCTGCTGCGCCGAAGTGCAGAACCTGAATCTAATCACGAGGAAACAGCAGACTGATCCAAACTGAGGGACATTCTGTAAAATAAATGGCCTGCATGCTTTGAGGTCATGAAAAACAAAGAGATCCCAAGGAGTTGCTCCAGACCGAAGGCGGCTAAAGAGGCACAGCGGTGAAATGTAACCCGTGATCCTGGACCAGAGCCCAGATTGGGACACGACTTTCTTGTTTTATAAAAGACATTGGTGGGGCAGCTGGTGAATTATGAATAAAGTCTAACTCAGATGCTAGAACTCAGCACTGACTGTCTAATTGTAGTGACTGTGGTGGTTATGTAAGAGCAAGTTCTCGATTTTGGATAATATGTCCTGATGTTTTTAAAGGTGCATGGTTACTACACCTGCCACTCAGTCTCAATGGTTCCTAAAAGGTGATGCTATACGTCCACAGAGACATGTACCCCTACAGCAATGGGAGCGTGTCAAAAAGACAGAGGAGTCAAAAAGAAAGAACTGCTACTTGGGAAATCTGAGTGAAGAGGGTGAGAATATGGGAAATTCTGTACTATTTTCTCAACTTTTCTGGAGACCTAAATTTACTTTTGCACTTTTTGAAAATATTTTTTTCATTCAACAAATACTGACCTGCAATATTGTATAAGATACCACGTGTGGGAGGGAAAGGACAATCAGCCACGTGGCTACCTTCAGGGAGCTCAGCACGGGGACAAGTGCTGAGCAGATAGCACCATGATACTTACAGCGCAGGCAGGATGGGATGAGGCTGCAAAGACCCTGCCCAGCTCCAGAAGAGGGGGACTCGTGCCCTGAGCGGGCGGGGGGGGGGGGGGTTCCACAGCTTTGTCTCCAGTGCCTTGCGCATATTCTGAATTAGAGTTCCAGCTTAATTGATGCCCTAATCACTTCACTTCCTTGGCTTTGATTTCCTCATCTGTCCAGTGAAACTGGAACAAAGTCTTGCCTTATAAACTCATCATGACAGATGGCTTGCCGCGACGAGGGCCTCCCAGGTATCAAGGGCACAGAGGGAGTGGGGATGGCCTGGTGCGCTCACCCAGAATCTGGCAAGAAGATACTCACAGCTGCTTCCCCGGGTTGAGTGAGCCAAGGTCCAGCTCCCTGTCAAACTCGGTGCGGATGTCTTCCAGGGCACCGTCGTCGCCGAAGGCCCCCCACTCCGTGTTGATGCACATTCTGCCCTCGTCGCCCTCCACCAGGTCGATGTTGCTCATGTCCTCCATATAGCACGCGTTGGTGCCGGTGCCTGGACAAGGGGTCAGAGAGAACACCTAAGCATAGAGGTGCTCCTGGCCGGGCAGGGACGGAGTGGACCCTCGGCGGCCCGGCTGCCTCCTGCGAAGGTCCCAGGTGCTTCTGTCGCTTCTGGGAGGCCCCTAGCACTTGGGAGGCTGTAGGAGGCTTGGGAAATCACTCCGCCTGGTTTGTCAAGGCAGCCACAGGCAGGACTTGAAGTTCAGTAAGTCAACAGCAGGCTGAGTTTTAGGTTGATCATTGTGTGTGGCCTGAGAATGATACTGTCTCATTCTCACCATACACACACCCCTCACCCTGCCATGTTGTCTTTTTCTTTTTTTTTTTTTAGTGTTTGTTTATTTGAAAGTCAGAGTCACAGAGAGAGAGGGAGAGATAGAAAGAAAGAGATCTTCCATCAGTTGTCTCACTGCCCAAATGGCTGCAACAGCCATGGCTGAGCCAGGCTGAAGCCAGGAGCTTCATCAGGGTCTCCCACATCAGTGGCAGGGCCCCCAGCACTTGAGCCATTTTCCATCGCTTTCCGTAGGCCATTAGCAGGGATCTGCGTTGCAAGTGGAGCAGCCAGGACACAAACTGGCACCTATATGGGATGCCGGAGGCACAGAGAACAGCTTTACCCACTACACCACAGCACCAGCACCCCCACACTGTCCTCTGCATCGCACTCACCATAACTGAAATTCACTCGCTAGTTCAGTTGTTCAGTTGTGTGGCCTTTCCCCCATCTCCCCAGGGACTCAGCCCTATGCACAATACCAAGTGCAGGAGGGCCTGGCACTCAATAGGCCCTCAGTGAACACTTATGAATAAATGAAGGAGGCGATCAACCAGAAATATTTGGATTTGGATTTTTGGGGGTTTTGGAATATTTGCATATATATATATGTGCAAATATATATGTGCAAATATATATGTGCAAATATATATATATATAATGGGGCACTTGGGGATGACATCCAAGTCTAATCTCAAAATTCATTTATGCTTCATAAACTATGCCTTATACTCATAACCTGAAAGTAATTTTATACAATGTTTTTGGTACACCTACATTTTGACTGCAACCTGCCCCATGAGGTCAGGTGTGGAATTTTCCATTTGAGGCATCATGTGGGAGCTCAAGAAGTTTCCGATGCTGGAGACAGGCATCTGGCAGAGTAGTTAAGACCCACAGTCCCGGCTCCACTTCCAATTCTAGCTTCCTGCTAATGCAGGCCCTAGGAGGCATCAGATGACGGCCCACGTATTTGCTACTCATGTGCAAGACCCAGACTGAGTTTCAGCTCTGGCTCCAGCCTGGCCCAGTGCAAGCTGTTGCAGGCATTTGGGGAATGAACTAGCAGATGAAAGATCTCTTCTGTCTCTCTGCCTTTCAAGTAAACAAAAAATAAATTAGAAAAATAAAACTTTAGGAGTTTTAACATTTTAAACTTCAGAATTTCATACTAGAGATGCCCAGCCTATAGTAATTGTCCATCTCCCTATGTTGCTTCTCTCAGCAGACTGTGTCTATGTCCTTTACGTAGATTTTACCCAGATTTTGCTGAAACAAAGCCCAAAATCAGCCCCTTCCTCCAATCCTCAGAAAGTAAATCCCACCGACTCACCGATGATGACTCCAACTTCGCAGTAGGGGTCGTCGTAGGCACACGTCATCATGGTCCCCACGGTGTCATTGACCAAGGCCAGGATGTCGACATCCATGTCCTGCTGAACACAAAGTCCCAGAGAGGGTCAGCGGGTGGCAAGGAGGAGGGGATTGCTCCCCACAGAGGAAGTGAGTGAGCGCAGTGAAGGTGGCTGGCGGGGAGGCTGCCCGCTGGGCCTGCCCTGGAGAAGCAGGCCTTTGGCCAGGTTCAGGGAGAGGGAGCCCAGGGGTGGGGCTGAAAAAGGGACATGTGCTCCTGCTCCTGCTTTGTGGCAAGGGCCTCTGCACAATGAAAATGGGGGCAAGCACCCCAGGGGCTCCGCAGCATTGTGAGGACCCCGGGAAGTCACTGCGGAATCGCATTTACCCCAGAGTCCTCGCCCACAGGGACAGCTTAGCCGGCAGGTGCAGCTTCAGTCAAGTCCCGTTCAGGGTTTCCACTGAGTCAACCTGGGTCAGTGCACCAAGGGTCCCGAAGGTTTGGAGAACATTTTCAAGTAAAATGAAAACAGTAAGAGAAAAATGCAGGCTATGGAAGAACAAGATGCCAGCCTTAAGGAGAAAAAAAGACTGGAAAGAGACACATCCAAAAACGTCCTCTTGCTGATGAGGTAATGAGCAATTTGGGCTTCTTTTCCTCTTTTCCAGCTCACCAAGGTCTTGCTTTCGTAGTTATTTAAATTATCGTAAGATACATTCAATAAATAGCAATGCTCAGCGAACAGAATGGGAAGTGGAACAGAGTCAGATAGGAAACGTGACCTTTTAAGCTTCAGAGAGGGGTGGGATGGCTCACACAGCACGGGTTCTCCCCAAGACCCCCTGAGAGGGCAATGGCGGCCCCTGGGAAGGGAAGGGCACGTGGCTCACCCGTGGGCTCATGCACTTTGGCCATATCTGAACTACATACATCTGGACTACAGCAGGAAGGGCCCTCACATCCCCCCTCGGATCCTCCTTCCAGGCAGGCACAGGAGAAAGAGGCTAGGAGGGGGGAGGCGACTCCTCACCTTATGCTTTTTCACGGCTTGGGTCAGGCGGCTCACTACATCCGTGTCCTGGACGCCACGTGCCTTGAATTTCTTGGTCCATGAAAGTAGGATGCCCTGTGAGAAGACACAGGCCCAGGGCTCGTGATACAGTGCACAGCTGCCACCCTCACCACACACCCCACCCTCTACACCGCATCCCCCTAACTTTTTTTTTTTTTTTTTTTTGGCATTGCTTCAGAGGCCTTTTCCAACCACTTAAACGCCTGCATTACTCTCATCGGAGCAGACTGAAACATCATGATGGCACAAAGAGCAACTGCTGAAGGGTTAAAATGGAACCATCTCCTCCCTCACCAAACGCTCTGATGAAAACACCTCACATATGGCAGCTGCATATTACACGTGGAGGACACATGGCTGGCAGGCAGAACAACGAACATGCAGTTACCTTACAGGATTCCCTTGGGAACAATTCAACTTGGAGAAATGGTTCTCAAGTTGTACTATCTGTTATTTGCCTAAAAATTATGCTTTCCAAAAGTTTCACGTCCAAGATAGCAAATAAGCATAGAATTGTTCAGACTGGAAGAGGATCAGGAGGTTAACAGAATCGCTCCAGGGCCGCTGAGCCCAAGCTCACAACCACCCCCATCCACTCCCGCGTTACAGACGAGGAAAGGAGCTGTGGAGGGGGAGGTCTCGCAGTGGAGGGCACAGCCCAGGGACGACGGCACCTCTGACCCCACCAGGTGTTGTCCTTGCACCTCAGCACTGCTGTGTGGCAGCCTCCCTAACTGCCGCCTTCCGAGGCTCGGACAACAGGAACCCACGAGTGACAGCTGTGCTACAGTTGCCTTACCCAGAAAGGTGCTGGGACGTGGGGTGGGAGAATGGGGAAGGGAGGGACTGATGCTTGCCATTTAATGCCAAGTTGGGGAAAAACAATAGCATACAAGTATATCAGTGTTTATTGTAGAAGTGACTGGAGGGGACACCCCACAATTCTAGTCGAGAGTCTCACTCAATGTCATGATCAGAGGTGCTTTCTATTTCCCCTCTGAATTTTTCAACTTCTACTTTTTTTTTTTTTTTTGGCAGGCAGAGTGGACAGTGAGAGAGAGAGACAGAGAGAAAGGTCTTCCTTTGCCGTTGGTTCACCCTCCAATGGCCGCCGCGGTCGGCGCGCTGCGGCCGGCGCACCGCGCTTGTCCGATGGCAGGAGCCAGGAGCCAGGTGCTTTTCCTGGTCTCCCCATGGGGTGCAAGGCCCAAGCACCTGGGCCATCCTCCACTGCACTCCCGGGCCACAGCAGAGGGCTGGCCTGGAAGAGGGGCAACCGGGACAGAATCCGGTGCCCCGACCGGGACTAGAACCCGGTGTGCCGGCGCCGCAAGGTGGAGGATTAGCCTGTTGAGCCACGGCGCCGGCTACTTTTTTTTTATTCCAAAAACATTAGATCTTATCATCAGAACACACACACACACACACACACACACACACACATATTTCTCCTTGGCTAAAACTTTTCTGTCCCTCCATTTTAAAAATGTACAAACAGGATCAGGTGTTTGGCCTCGCAGTTAAGACACCAGGTAAGTTACCTGTGTCCCCTATCCCAGTGCCCGCATTCACACCCAGCTCCAGCTCCCGACTCCAGCTTCCTGCTCATCCAGACCCTGGAAGGCTCAAGTAGTTGGGTCCCTGCCACCCACATGGGAGACCCAGACTGTGTTCCTGGCTCCCAGCTTTGCATGGCCAAGCCCCAGCTGCTGCAGACATCTGGGGAGTAAACCCATGTCTGCCTCTCTCTGCTTCTCAAATAAATAAAACCAAGTGGCTTCCTCCTTTTAAATCCCATGCTCTCATCTTCCTTAATCATCTTTAGTTTCTTAAAGAAGCCCTCCCAGTCGTGAAGGCATCCTTCACTGCTCTTCCCACCCCCTTCTGTACGTGCACAGCTGAACGGACCCCACCTCCTCCAGAAGCCCTTATCTGAGTATCACAAAATCCGCCTTGCAGCAGAGCCATGCTGGACGAGCTACACATTTCAAGCCATTGGGACTCAGCAAAGACACCCCGAAGTATTGTGCTGGACTCCAGCAGCAGCCTCAAGATCTCTCAGACTTCCCTCCCCCGTCTCCTGAGCCTCTTGTTCTCCCAAGGTGCAAGAAGGAATTTCTCTGAAGTTCCCCTCTCATGTACACGGTGGCTCCTACAGAAGATGAACTCTAGAGCTGATGCACACCCAGGCGAACTTTGTCCCAGATCCCTGTCCCCAGCTTCGGAACCACTCATCTCCCCTAACAATAATTCACCTCCCCTGCAGCCCCACGTCTTTCTCCCTGACCCGCCACCTGGCCCTCCATTCCCCGTGCTGTGTGACCACTGTGCACATGTCTGCCTTCTCTCCTGGTGATCTGTCACTCTGCTTCAGTCGACTCCTTCACTGAACCTCGACAAGGAGGAGGGGATGTTTCCTGAGCTCCCACGGGGGCCACGTTCAGTTATGGTTATGAATGAGTTTTTTGTTGGCTGGAGCTTTTCTACTGAACTTTCTTGCAGGGTAGTCTATCGGGAAAATTTATAAAATACAAGTATTTCAACCAGGCTTCGATGAGAGAAAGTATTTCTCCCTTCATCAGTATAATCTAGCTTCCTTCCATAGTTCAAATGTTACTTGAAAATCCTTATCATGAAAGAACAGAAAATGGGTCAAAGAGCTTTTTAATGTTAGGCACCTGCTGACATTAAAAAAATTTTTTTTATTTATTTGAAAGAGACAGGTAGGCCGGCGCAGTGGCTCAACAGGCTAATCCTCCGCCTTGCGGCGCTGGCACACTGGGTTCTAGTCCCGGTCGGGGCACCGGATTCTGTCCCGGTTGCCCCTCTTCCAGGCCAGCTCTCTGCTGTGGCCCAGGAGTGCAGTGGAGGATGGCCCAGGTGCTTGGGCCCTGCACCCCATGGGAGACCAGGAAAAAGCACCTAGCACCTGGCTCCTGCCATCGGATGAGTGCAGTGCGCCGGCCGCAGCGCGCCGACCGTGGCAGCCATTGGAGGGTGAACCAACGGCAATGGAAGACCTTTCTCTCTGTCTCTTTCTCTCACTGTCCACTCTGCCTGTCAAAAAAAAAAAAAAAAAGAAAGAAAGAAAGAGACAGGTAGATGAAGATCGTCCATCCACTTGTTCACTCTGCAAATGCCTGCAACAGCAGGGCTGGGCCAGGCCAGAGATAGGAGCCCAGAACTTCATCTAGGTCTCCCATGCGGGTGGCAGAGACCAAAGCACTGCAGCCATCACCTGCTGCCTCCCTGGGCCAGCAAAGACAGTGAAGCCCAGAGCAAAGCTCCCCTTGGCCTAACCTAAACATTCCAAAAACTTTCTATTATATTCCCAATCTATTCTTTATAAAAGAATGCAAAAGTAAACCTCAGCCTTTCTCCTGTAGGGATGATGGCAAACCCCCCAACAACAGGATTAAATAAATGATTGGTTGCACCTTTCAATCACGAGCCAGCTACCAAGCCCTACCAAGTACAGCAGTATTCCAGAGAAACCCTGGAGTGGGGCAGGGTGAGGGGAGAAGAATCACATACCACAGCACCTGCTCTCCAAAGCACAAAGGGCTGGGTGTTTGGTGCCATGTTGTTTTTTGTTTGTTTGGTTATTTGTTTTTGACAGAGTTAGACAGTGAGACAGAGACAGAGAGAAAGGTCTTCCTTTACTGTTGGTTCACCCCCCAAATGGCTGCTACAGCCGGCCGATCCGAAGCCAGGAGCCAGGTGCTTCCTCCTGGTCTCCCATGCGGGTACAGGGCACAAGCACCTGGACCATCTTCCACTGCCCTCCCGGGCCACAGCAGAGAGCTGGACTGGAAGAGGGGCAACTGGGACAGAATCCGGCGCCCCAACTGGGAGTAGAACCTGGGATGCCGGCGCCACAGGCGGAGGATTAGCCTAGTGAGCCGCGGCACCGGCCTGGTGCCATGGTTAAGTCGCCTCTTGGGATGGCTATCTCCTATATGGGAGTGCCTAGGTTCATGTCCTAGTTTCACTTTTAATATGGCTTCCTGCTAATGTGTACCCCAAGAGGCAGCAGGTGATGGTTCAAGTACTTGGGTCCTTGCCACCAACATGGAAGACCCAGATTTAGTTGTGGGTTCCCTGCTTTGGCCTAGCCCAGCCCTGGCTATTGTTGGGCATTTGAAGAGTGAAGAAGCAGGTGGAAGACCTCTCTCTCTGTCTCTCCCCCTTTTAAACAAAGAAAAATTAAACACACACACACACAGACACAGATCCAGTTAACACAAAGACGGTTATTGCAGCCAGCAGCTACACTTAGACCACAGGCAGTGTCTGGCATTTTACAAATGCTCCATCCAGCCCCATCTCCCCCACTCCAACCCCCACTCCCACACTGCCCTGCCAGCCCAGGAGACATTAGTACCGCTGCTCCACAAAAGAGAAGTTACAGAATCGTCCACAGGGACACCTCTTGCTGCAAGCTGGGATTCAAAGCCAGGTCTGTGGGTCCTGAAAGCTCAGCCCTTCTAGTATCTCACACCAGCAGGTGGCTCAGACCAGTCCCATTAAACCCATCCCAAGGCGGGTCATGACCTCAATGAAGGCCATGATTTGACAGTCAGACTGGGGGGTTATAACCAGAAGGCAAAGCAGACTGGGGGCCACCACCCAACACAGAAGCGGCCTGGTGAGACTTGACTGATGGTAACCCCTGGCCCCTGCAAGCTCAGCGTCCTAGTCCACATCCCATCACTGACTTTGACAAATTCACCTAATGGCAGGTTCAGTGCCTGCCCTGTTTATAAACTGAAAAATAGAGACACTGGGGTGAATTGGTGACACAGCTCACTCTAGCAACCCTACCTCCAGCTTTCTCCTGTGAGCTCACCAGGGAGGCAGCTTCCCGGAGCTGTCACCTTGGGCAGCTGTGTTAGAGGGTCCAAGTGTGGGCCACCAACCCCCAGCCTCAGAATCTCCCAGGCACCTCCTAGAAATACAAACCTGGGGCCTAGCTGCAGACCACATTAGGAAACCACAGGGTGGGCCCAGCGATCCGTGTTTAGTAAGCCCTCTAGGGGGTTCAGATGCACACCCAGGTTTGGGAAAAACCATCCCAGGGGCTGCTGCTGTGGCATAGTGGGCTAAAAGCCTCAGCCTGTGTTGCCAGCATCCCACATGAGCTCCGGTTCCTCTTCCGATCCAGCTCTAAGCTATGGCCTGGGAAAGCAGTACAGGATGGCCCAAATGCTTGGGCCACTGCACCCACATGGGAGGCTCGGAAGAAGCTCCTGGCTTCTGGCTTTGGATCATCCCAGCTCTAGTAGCTGCGGCCATTTGGGGAGCGAACCAGTGGATGGAAGACCTCTGTCTATAACTCTCTCTCTCAAAATAAATAAAATATTTTAAAAAAATTTCTTCCCTTTGCTGTGCCCATGTTGAGTGCAAAATTAAAGAAAAAGACAATCAATCAAATAAGCAAGCTCCTGCTGTTCGCTCGTGTGCAGCCTGACTCCTGCCAGGCCCACTTCCTCTTACCCTAGAACCCCAACCCTGCCCAACCCTGCACAGTTTCCCCCCTTCCTGGGCTCCGGCCTTACCTCCTCCAGCTTGGTCTGTCTGCAGGGAAAAGAGAAGGTGAAGCCGAGCGGCAGCTTCTTGTGCATCAACTCTTTGGTCTTCATGAAATCGGCCAGACAGTCAGCTACATACTCAAATAGCTGCAGACAGGAGAACGCACAGGAGAACGCGGGGCTCAGGCAGGGTCACTCTCAGAGGCCGCCAGGGCCTGGCCTGCCCTGCCCCATGGGGTACCTCGGAGCCGTTCCCACGGGTGATCTCGTTGGGCGTGGGGTAGAACTGACTCTCCATCTGGACACTGCGCTTCCCCTCTGCGGAGACCTGCACCTTCAAGACGCGAAACTTGGAGCCTCCAAGATCCAGAGCGAGGAACTCCCCGTTTTCTATTAAGAAACGTAACAGTTACAGCTCACTTAGTCTACTCGGTGGCAAGCTCTGTGTCAGCAGTGGGACAGACGACCGACATCATTAAATCCCACATCCACTTGCGGAGGCTCAAGGCATGTGGCCAGGGGGTGGGCATTTGGCCTAGCAATGAAGACACTCACATCCCACGTCAGAGTAGCCGGGTTTGAGTCCCAGTGCTCCTGTCCCCGACTCCAGCTTCCTACCACTACACAAAAGGGAGGCAGCAGATGACGGTTCAAGTGGTTGGGTCTCTGCCACCCACATGGGACACCTGTTCTGAGTTCTCCACTTTTGATTTTGACCCCAGCCCAGCACCAGCCATTGTGGGCATTTGAGGAATGAAAAACAGATGGGAGCTCACTTTGTTTTTCTCTCTCAGTTAAATAAAAACAAACAAACAAACAAAAAATAACAAGAGGAAGAGCTGGGGTGGATCCTAGCCTGTCTGCCTCACAGCATGAGCCTGTCAAACTAGGCCACGGTGTCAGGAAGGAGCCCGTTCCTTTGGAGCAGGGACGTGAGGCTGGTGCCTATCCTAGCACAGAATACAGAGGGCTGGGGCCCCAACTATGCCGAGACTCAGACAAGGGCATGAAGGAGAAGGAGGAGGTGGTCAGGAAAGACAAACCAGCCTCACACAAGCCTCAATCTGATGGGCACAGGGAAAATCAGGAGGTGAGAGAGACAGGGACCGAAGGATGGCCCTTGAGGTGCCAAAAGCAGAGAATGGAACCCAGCCCAGCCCAGGCCAGCCCAAGGCAGGTGCTGTTGATAAGTGGCCAGGACACGTGCAGGGGAGGCAGCCAACATGAAGACTTCTGCTCACAATCCACCAGCGCCTCACTGCCAGCCACACACGCGGGACAGAAACCCAGGGGCGCACACCCTTGAGCCACGCAGCCTTTGTACAGAATTCGCTGTACCTGAGAATGGCTGCAGGGACCAGGCGTGCTTCCCAGCTCACGCCCCAGGGCCGAACTGCATGAGACTCCAACTCACAATCCTGGCACTTGGAGAGGCCTGTTTGGTACCATGAAACCCTGGCCACAGCTGCTTGGATCTCAGGGACCAAGCAGCCAGAGTCACTCCTTGCAAAATGTGAAACAAAACACAGGGACGTGGCCAACAGGTGGTACCAACTGAGAAGCAGCAGCCCGGCCCCAGAGGTGAGCTGGCATCCACGCCACAGAGGGTTGGACAGACCGGAGGCGGGGGGCTGCAGTCCAGGTTGGGGGAAACGTGCTGACCCCAAAGAAAGAGCTGACCAGACTCTGGGGGAGGAAGGCCCTTCCCAGGCAGAAGGAAGAGGGAGAGGAGGTGGTAAGGCCTTCAGGGTCTTTATAGACATGATTAAGGAAACAGTCTCCCAAGCTCTGGAGCCTTCTTCAAGAACCCACTGCTGCAGGGCATCCAGCCTTCATGCCCTGTCTGGGACGACTGGCTTCCTCCTCCCAAGCCACTGCCAGGCCTTGTGCTCTGCTCCTTCCCCATCCCCTAAATCCATACCCTGCACACAGTGCCCCATGACTTGGGAACACATGAAGTGTCTCTCCAAGGCTCACAGCAGCCGGACATTTGGACTCCAGGGCAGGCAGAGGCCTGGGGAACCTGTGCCTAGGGTGAATCTAAATCTTACATTCTAGCAAGTCAGAAACCCCCATCCTAGTGCAGAGCCCTGGGCTCATCAGCTGCCTTCAGGCTGAACGTGCCACTTGGCTACCTGGAGACAGAAGTCAAAGAAAGCGCCAGCTGAGGTTGGGCCAAAGAATCCTAATTCTGTGATCACGTGGTAAGTGTTTCCCACACCCTGGCCTTCCATGACAGGTAGAGAAAGCACAAATGGTAACAAAACTCATATGAGGCTCTTGGGCTCCTGACCCCAAAGAACAGTCCACTGCCTGAAAGGCTGGGAGGGCACTGAGGCTCACAGGGGGTGTGTCCTCTCAGGTAGGGTCTGGTGAAGGGAGGAGAAACCAGAGCGGGCAGGTGCAGAGGATTCCTCCAGGGTCCGGTGTGACACAGTAAGTTAAGCTGTGCTTGCGATGCCAGCATCCTCCACTTCCCATCCGGCTCCCTACTACTGTGCCTGGGCAAGCGGCAGATGGCCCAGAGGCTTGGTCCCTGCCACCTGTGGATGGAGTTCCAGGCTCCTGGCTTCAGCCTGTCCCAGCCCAGGCTGTTAGGGCCATCTGGAAAGTTAACCAGTGGATCAAAGATCTGTCCCTCTCTCTCTTTTACATAAATAAAAAAAAATTTTTTAAAGGATCTCTCCAGAAACTGCAGACAACTCTAACAGAAAGCACAAGGGGTTAGGAGGATCCCACTTGTCTGGTTTTGCGGATCGTGAACTGAGCACTAGCTCACAAGAGCGATAGAGAACCAGGTTCACACTTCAGAGATCTCACTGCACTCCATGCACACAAGCTCACCAGATCCCAATGCTGGGATCAGAAACAATGCCCCAGATCATGCCATTCTGCACTTGAAACCAAGAGCGGCCGGGGAGCAGTCAAGGGGAGGAGGGGTCTCCTCTGAAGCTCCCTTCTCTACCTGATGACTGATCACTAATGAGAACACCACTGCCTTTACACTGCTGCTGAAACTCCCTGGACCAAGGAAAACTGAGTTCCTATCACAGAGGAGACTGAAAGTCGAACAGCATCCCAGAGCCCAGGGGAACGCTGTCCCACGTCACTGTCTATTCTCCCATGGAAGCTCTCTCAGCCTCAATCATCTGGCTCTTCTTTGAAGTTCGTACTTCTCTGTATGTATGTATTTGAGAGAGAATAGGAGTGGAAATTCAGGAGGGAGGGAAGGAGGGAGGGAGAGGAAGAGGGAGATGGGGTAGAGGGAGGGAGAGAGGAGGGAGGGAGAGAGGGAGGAAGGGAGGGAAGGAGGGAGAGAGGGAGGGAGGGAGAGGGAGAGAGAGAGGTAGGAGGAAGAGAGTGAAAGGAGGGAGAGAGGGAGGGAGGGAGAGGGAGGGAGGGAGAGAAAGAGTGAGAAGGAGGGAGAGAGGAAGGGAGGGAGGGAGAGGGAGGGGGAGAGGGAGGGAGAGAGGGAGGGAGGGAGAGAGGGAGGGAGAGAGGAAGGGAGAGGGAGGGGGAGAGGGAGGGAGGGGGAGAGGGAGGGAGGGAGGGAGGGAGGGAGGGGGAGAGAGAGGGAGAGAGGGAGAGGGAGAGAGAGAAAGCTCCCATCTTCTGATTCACAATAGCTAGGACTGGGCAGGCCGAAGCTGGAGCCAGGAGCAAAATCCAGGTCTCGGCCGGCGCCGTGGCTCAACAGGCTAATCCTCCGCCTTGCGGCGCCGGCACACCGGGTTCTAGTCCTGGTCGGGGCGCCGGATTCTGTCCTGGTTGCCCCTCTTCCAGGCCAGCCCTCTGCTGTGGCCCGAGAGTGCAGTGGAGGATGGCCCAAGTGCTTGGGCCCTGCACCCTATGGGAGACCAGGAAAAAGCACCTAGCACCTGGCTCCTGCCATCGGATGAGCGCGGTGCGCCGGCCGCGGCGCGCCGGCCATTGGAGGGTGAACCAACGGCAAAGGAAGACCTTTCTCTCTCTCTCTCTCACTGTCACTCTGCCTGTCACAAAAAAAAAAAAAAAAAAAAAAAAAAAAAATCCAGGTCTCCCATGTGGGCAACAGAAACTCAATCACTTGCACCATCACTACTGCCTGCCAGGTCTGCATTGGCAGGAAGCTGGAGTCGGCACTCTGGCATGGGATGCAGGCAACTTAACCAGCACCCTACCACTAGGTTGAGTGCCTGCCCCAAGTTTCATATGTTGCACGGCTCCCATGCACATGTGCATGTTAAATAATGTGTATGCCCTTTCTCCTATTAATCTGCCTCTGGCCACTTTAATTCAGTGGTTTAAGGTCTCCAACTTTTGTCAGGGGGATTCCCGTGTCCCCTTCACTAATAGCCTGACAGTTGGTGGGACACGCTGGCCACTCCCTCTTACTAACTACAATGGAGCACAGTGGTCCTGGGGTTCACCAAGGGCACCTGACCCAGGGACCACACCACCACTGAATCACAGGTGAGACTCCTGTGAAGAGAGGTCCTGAGAGAGTGAAGATGGCATCTCCTGGCCTGAGCAAGACGGGTTTTCTAAAACCTGGTCAGTTGGGAGCCAGTGTTTAGCAGTGAAGTCATCTGTGTCCTGCACCCCAGTACCTGGGTACAAGTCCCAGCCAGGGCTCCTGACTCCTGCCAATGCAGACGCTGGGAGGTGGTGGTGATGTCACAAGTGACTGCGTTCCTACTCCCCATGTATGGACCTGGATTGAATTCCTAGCTGCCAGCGTCAGCCTTAGCCATTGCAGATATCTGAGGAATGCTCCAGCAAATGGGAAAGTCTCTTCACAGATAGACAGACAGACAGACAGACTCTCAAATAAATTAAATACAAAAATTTTAAAGATCTTGGCCAGTTACTTCTTTTTTGGAAAAAAAAAAAAAAAAAGGTCCATTTATTTATTTGAGAGGCAGCCAGAGAGAGAGAGAGAAAGACAGACAGAAAGGTCTTCCATCTGCTGGTTCACTCCCCAAATGGCCGCAACATCCGGAGCTGAGCCAATCTGAAGCCAGGAGCCAAGAGCCAAGAGCTCCCTCCAGGTCTCCCACATGGGGGCAGGGGCCCAAGGATGTGGGTCAACCTCTAGTGCTTTCCCAGGCCACAGCAGAGAGCTGGATTGGAAGTGGAGCAGCCCGGACTCGAACTGGTGCCCATATGGGATGCCAGCATTGCAGGCAGTGGCTTTACCCACTACCAACAGTGCTGGCCTCAAGCCAGTTTCACTTCTAAACTTATCTGGCTGTAGGGTCAGGAAGGCACCTCCTCCCCACAGCCTTCAGATCATCCAAGGCCACTTTTCTTGGTTCTGGGACACACCTTGTCTGTACCCCGAGGAGAGGCCACAGCTCCGGAAGCCAGGAGGACTTAGCCCTGGCATTCCCCACCGTCCCTACACACCCCATGACTCAGTGCTTCCTCGGAATGGCCCCAGATGCACTGTTAAGGACCAGAGTGTCCTTAGCACTCTCATCAAGCAGCGGCAGTGACAGGGCTGTGAATTCAAAGCAGAGCTGCTTCTGTTCCTCCATGGTGTAGGGGTGTCACAGCCCACCCCTAGCATCCATCTGCCTGCAAGGGAGCAAGAAATTCCTATCAAGTGTCCCAGGGGCCTTCGGACCAGCAGAACCTAGCTCCTTTGACCCCTGCCTTAGCCCAGAGGGGCCTAGAACCCAGCTAATCTAATGGAAGGCTCCCTCACTCCCACCCCATAGCTCCCCAAGCTTTAGTCCCTACTCCAAAAGAGCTTGAGGCTACTGCAGAAGTCTGTTTTGAGCACTGGGGAAGGCTCTTGCTGTCACCTGTCCTACTGACAGCTACTCACAGGGTTCCATGGGTACTGTGTGACACAGGGAGTCCCAAGCAAAACATGACAATAGAAGATATCAGTTCTTCTCCTTCTTAGAGCTTCTGACTGAGGCTAAATATGGAAGAGTCGGGTGGGACCCCATAGATCCCCTCTACAGAGCTCTAGGCTGCAGGAGGCAAAATAACGCGCCCCACCCCCACTCCCTTGTCCCCCCGCTGGGCATGTCCACTTCCTAGTCCTAGGGTTGCAGTTGGAATCAAAACTGCTCATCAGCCGACCTTGATGTTGTAAGATTATCCTGGCTTACCCAAGTGGGCCTACTGCCATCACAGGGTCTTTAGAGACAGAAGAGGGAGGCAGAGGGTCGGAGTCAGAGATTTAAGACAGGAAGAAGTATGAGCCGGGGAAGCTAGGCGGCCTCTAGGAGAAAAGTCAAGGAAACACAATCTCCCTCGAGCTTCCAGAAGGAAAGGAGCCCTGCCAACACCTTGACCGGAGCCCACTGACACTTGTTTCAGAGTTCTGCCTTCCAGAACCGTCACAGAATAAATCAGCGCTGTTCTCACTCACCACCTTTATGGTGAGATGATGTAGCTGCGACAGGAAATGAATATGCAGTCCAACTCTCCCGTTTTACAGATGGAGAAACTGAGGTTAAACACTTGCCGAATGCCACTGAGGAGTGACAGAGCTGAGCCAGAAGCAGATCTCATTTAGTATTTTTCAATGGCATCATACCGCCCTCCATTACTTGCTATGAATACTCTAGGATCCAGACACCTGGGAAATGCCATTTACGGTCCCTTCAACAAACACGCCAGGGCCCCGTGTGCATCAGGTGCTATGCTGTAGGAGGTGGGAACGCTGCGGGGAACAAGACCCTGGCCTCAAGGAGGAGGCTCTCACCCACAGCAGGTGACGGAGGCCCTGACAGGCACTTGGCCCAGGATGGGGACGACCTCTGTGCTGGGACTGAGAGCCTAAGCTAGTGCTCACAGGGGAAGGTGCAGGAGGCCAAGACAGGGAGAGAACAAGGCACTCTGGGCTGTGGGACAAAAGGTGTCCTGTAGGACAGAGGCAGAGGGAGGGGGTATGAGAGAGGCCTAGGTAAGCCGGGGCATACCGGAGGAGGCCAAGAGGAGCCGGCGTCGGGGCCCCGGCAGTCCCCAGCCCCGCTCACCTGAGCCATCCGGAATGGCCCTGACAAAGGTGGGCAGCATCTTCACCGAGGCTGTGGGGTTGGTGTCCTTTGCCAGGCCCTTCTCCATCTCAACCTGGAACCGCGCCATGACGTCCAACAGGGTCTCGTCAGAGAGCCGCATGTGATACAGGAACCTGTCCACCTGGAGCAGACACCGGAGTGGTCAGGGCTGGCTGCTGGGAAGCTGGCCCTCCAGTCAAGGCTGAAACTCCCCACACCCGCCATGAAGCCGCATTCCCGACTCTGCAGTGGGCCCACGGCATGTGTTCCCCAGTGGTCAAGCTGGGGACAAAGTACAGAGTTGGGAGACAGAATGGAATGGGGAGTTGAGAAAGGTGTGGACTTATTCCTGAAATGGTGAACTCCAAGGGAAATGTGGTTCTCCATGTTTCTGATGGGGCAACAGAGGGACCAAGCTAAGAAGTGTCCAGGTTCCGGGATTCCCAGTCCCAGGCCGACACTGTTTTTCCCCTTGCCTGTCCACCACAAGAGACTGGCTCCTGCTTGAATCCTCAGTTCCTAAACATGGAAGCTTTCTTCTGTCCAACGACAACAGCAGATAAAGCCAAGCTGTTTCCTCTCATTTACTGGCGGCTGGGAAGCTCAGGGCTAAATTCCATTTCCAGCTAGAATCTCTAAGATCTAGTGCTTTTAAATTTCCATTTTGGCTAAGCTGAGGTTGTTCCATTGCAGTGAAGTGCAAATATTAAAGGAGGAAATGAGTGGATGTGATTCAAGTCACCAAAAAGTGGGGCAAAGGACCGCCGTTCCACAGGAGGGAAGTTATAAAATCACATAGTCTGCCGGCGCCGTGGCTCAACAGGCTAATCCTCCGCCTTGCGGCGCCGGCACACCGGGTTCTAGTCCCGGTCGGGGCACCGGATTCTGTCCCGGTTGCCCCTCTTCCAGGCCAGCCCTCTGCTGTGGCCCAGGAGTGCAGTGGAGGATGGCCCAAGTGCTTGGGCCCTGCACCCCATGGGAGACCAGGAAAAAGCACCTGGCACCTGGCTCCTGCCATCGGATGAGCGCGGTGCGCCGGCCGCAGCGCGCCATCCGCGGCAGCCATTGGAGGGTGAACCAACGGCAAAGGAAGACCTTTCTCTCTGTCTCTCTCTCTCACTGTCCACTCTGCCTGTAAAAAAAAAAAAAAAAAAAAAGGAAGAAAATCACATAGTCTGTGCTCAGTCCACCTGAAGGCGGCACGTCACATCAAGAGCTCCCTCCCCCAAGCTCATGCTCGCTGATTGGTGGGGGTCTTCTGCCTCCCCAGGCAGGGCTCACTGGGATGGGATGGACTGTGGAAGGGAGCGGGAGGGGCAGGATGCAGGTGCTCTGAACTGCCAGCCTTGTTTGGTACACTTAGCACCCTCTCCGTTCTTCTAGGTCACAGGGAGCTCGACCCCAGGCACATTCCTGGAGGAAGCACACTTCTTTCCTAAGGCTGCCATCTGCAAAGTGCTCTCATGTGTGTCAACTCATCCAGGCTCCAGCTATGTAAGGCTAAAGTCACCGTCCCTGGTTGAGAGATGAGGAATGTGGGGCTCAGAGCCACCGTGCAGCACCAACGGAGCAGAACTGGGACTGGGAAGCAGCCCCTACACTCCACACCCCCAAAGCCCAGTTTTGGCTCAAAGCTCCATGTGGGATCCACAAGTCCGACAGCCAAATGACATGAAAACCACAGGGCTCATGTCATCTCTGTCCGAGGACAGGTGCCCAGCATCAGCCAGGCCTCAGGGGACAAGAAGATCCAGCTCATCCAGGTCCCATGCAGAGACCACGACAGCAAAATGGCCTCATGGCCAGAACACAGGAGAGCACCACTGACAACAAAGGACAATTGCACTTTCTGCATAGCTGGGAAGACGGGGACATAACCAGGTCAGGCTTTATTAAGGGCTTCCTGCTCAGCCCGGGCTCATCACCACTAATTGGTTGGCACAGCCACACACAATGGTGAAAACTGGACGGGAGGGACGTGACCGCAGTAATTGGGGTTGGGGAAGGGTGGGCTGCCCTACGTGGGAACTGAACTTCATCCTTTATCTTCCCAAAGCCCCTTAGACAGTGCCCCTGAGCCCACCAATCATGTCTGCTCAGCCCAGAGGACAAAGAGCTTCCCCAGGCGGCTACCTCCTGTTCTCCCCCGTGTGCCAGGGCCTGATGGGAAGGTTTGCAGCTGCAGCTGAGCGGGGTCAGCTCTTTGGGTTGCTCAGTAAGTTAAAGTTAGGACAGAAAGGACAATTCGGGTAGTTTCTGGTTTACTCTTTGTATCTCCCACAGCACCTTGTCTGACAGCTGCAAGGAAAGGAGACAGAAAGCTGCCCTTTAAATCCGAACAGGTGATCTGGGGCACGTGTCACCAGACACACACCGCAGGCCCCAGGGGAGGGGGCTCATGTCGCAGAAGACTCGCACACTGCCGCGGCGGACAGCTTCCAGACAAGAGAGCCGTCAAGTCGCTTATCTGACTTAGAAGAGTAAAGGTAAAAATGTCCAGTCTGGCTGCTGGGTTACAAATGCAGGAGCTGCAAAGGGGCCATGGGGTCCGAAGGCCTCAGACCACACAACAAGAGTTATAAAAAGCTTACACTCCTTGACCCAGTGGTCTCGTTTCTGGAACTCAGGAAATAACCCCAAATATGAAGAACAACAAATACAGACCAAAGTCTACCATGGCAACATATAAGAATTTTTAAAAGTATCCCCAGGTCGGATAAGAAGGAAAAGGTGGAATGAATGATGGTACATCCGTTTGATGATGCTAGGCAGATGTCACAGTGAGAATTACTGAGAAATGTTGGTAAGCAACCCAGTAATAACAATGGAAGCAAGACTGGGAGCTTGTGTCCAGCTCACCATCAGTGTAACTGCGACAGTGTACACGGAGATGAGACTACAAGAGCTTCCACAAAGCAAACGTGACAGGGGGTGCAAGGAAAGGGGACATTTCCACCTTTTTGTAATGTTGACTCGCTAGACTGTAAAAAAAATACACGTTGGAAGCCTCACCGCCCTGCTCTTACAGATGACCAATCTCAGGTCAGTGACCAGATCTGGCCAGAGCCATCAATAGGTCAAATAATATCAATATATTGAATTGGAAAAGAAGCTGCCAGCATGGTTTCTCTGTTCTCTCCTGTTTTCTGTGTTAAGGTGGGTATGGAGAGACTTTAAAAAAATTGTTTCAGGGTCAAAACAGCAGCCCTCCCAGGCAAGTATGGCCCAGGATCTGGACAGTTCTGAAACAGGAAGCAAGGCAACTAGGACAGACCTGGCTAGCTGACCACAGGGGAGAACACGCAGTGCCTTCTGACCAGGTGTGTCACCACCACATGGAGGCGTGTCCTGCGCAGCCTAACTCAGCCCGGCCACCACTACCCCACATCACCCCAGGTCACTGGCTTAGGGCAGCCACAAAGTGCTCCTAGCTTTCTTGCCTCCTGCAGAAGAGGGAAGGTCAAGTCCAGGCATGGACAAAGGCTGCAACACATCAGCACAGGGGCCCCCTGAGCCTGCGCCTGGGCTGGTGAGCAAACACGTCCCACTTCATCCTCGGGTAGAACAAAAGGCTCACTGCCACAGCAGGCCCAAGGCCTCAGGGCTCCAAAGACCGCTTCCTGGGGCAAGAGAGCCGCTTCCTTCGTGAGCAGGGAGTAGCAGCAAGCCAAATGCTCACGGAGGGCTTGGGAACATTGCTCACCTCCCTACTTAAATTTACTGGTAAGCAAAAACTCAGAGAGGTTAAACCCGATTGGTTTATAGTGATTTTTCTTTTGTTGTTGTTTTGTTTTGTTTAGGATTTATTTATGTATTTGAAAAGCAAAGAGACAGGAAGAGAGAAAGAAAGAGATGGATGGAGGTGAATCTGCCATCTGCTGGTTCAATTCCCCACATGGCCCCAACAGCCTGGGCTGGGCCAAGCTGAAGCCAGGAGCCAGAACTCTGAGTCTCTCACATGGGTGGCAAGGACTCGAGTTCTTGGGCCACTATCTTCTACCTGCACCAGCAGAAAGCTGGGTCAGAAGCTGAGAAGCTGGGGCTTGAACCAGCACTGATATGGGATGTGTCTGTCTCAGTCTGCTGCTTAACCCACTGCACCACAACGTCCGCCCTGTTAATAGTATTTGTAAATTCACCGTAACCTCTAGCCCCAACTGTAATGCACAGAATTTACTGGGAGTTTATCCCACCCAGCCCAGGAGGGCTGTGAGGAGCCAAGCTTCCTCCTCTCTCATGGAGAAAGCAGGAAGGCATCGTGGCACAATGGGAAGAACGCTGGAGGAGGAGTCATCCAGCCCAGGTTTAACCCTTGTCCCACCTTAAACACCTGGGTGACCTTTGCTCCGTCTACCTGCTAGGAGGACTTCGGTGATCTGTAAACTGAGAGACGCTACATGTGGCCAGAGAGGCAGGCTGCGCTCATTGGCACTGCCTCAAGAGAATCTAGCTGAACCTTAGCTACCTCTAGCCAGCTCACCCTGGGGGGAATTCTGTAGACAAGTTCGTCAGGTAAAATGACAAATTGTGCACACCTTTAACAGCATGCCCTTGGCAAACAGCACATGCCAATAAATAGTTCAATTACTGGACATTAAAACCCACACCAATCTTGGTGTCCATGCTTATGCAAATATATAATCACATCTGCTTCAAAAGTTCTTAAAATGTCTCTAAAAATGACCCTGCTGGGGAAGGTGTCTGGCACAGCAGTAAGATGCCCTTTGGGATGTTCCCACCCCATATCCAAGTGTCTGGGTTCGAGTCTCAGCTCTTTCTGATCCCAGCTCCCTGCTATCAGGCACCGTGAGAGGCAGCAGGTCTGATGGTTCAAGTACTTGGGAGGCCTGGATGGAGGTCCTGGCTCCTAGCTTTGGTCTGGCACAGCCCTGGCTTTTGTGAGCATTTGCTGAGCGGACCCGCAGATGAGACCTTTCTGTGTCTGTTTCTCTATGTTTCTCTGCCTTCCAAATAAAATAAAATTTTATAAACAAAGAAATAAAAAAGGACTCTCTTCTCTCACACGGGCCTTCCCCTCACACAAGCCTCTGCAGGTTCTCCAAACACTTTCTCCTCATCACCTTCTGCATCCCAGTGGAACTCAGGGATCAGGAGTCATCCGCGGGGCGGGGGGGTGGGTGGTGGTGGTGGTTTATTTCCACTTTCCCTTCTGTGAGGGTTTTTTTTTTTTTTTTTTTAATGAAGGGCTCCCAGGACCTTTTCTAGTAAACTCTCTGAAATCCTTCCTGCTGCAGGCAGAAGTGAGTCAGTCTGCCAGGAAGGAGTGGCCCAGGCATCTTCCGGCGCCAAGTCCTTACCTTCTTGATCTGGTCCTCCTTCAGCTTGGTGAAGTAAAACGCCATCAAATGCACCGCAAACATCTTCCCCAGCGCTGGCTTCTCTCGAGACAGGCAGAGATTTCCCAGCAGAGCTTACTCCCAGGTCCCCGTGAACCGCACACTCACAGCCCGGCCTGGCAGACTTCCTGGGGAGCTGGGTGCTGCAGACTAAATAGTACAGCCTGCTTGGTTCAATGATTAAACCTCGCCCCTCGCTCTGGCCCTCCCCCGCACACACTTGATTGTTAATAGAGGCTGTGGTAGTAGCAGAGGGCTGCTGGAGGGGGAGGCATGGGACTGACGGATTGCTGGCCTGTTTGAGAACCGGGGGCCACACGCTCTCGTTGCTAAGCAACTCTCAAGCCAGTGCTCCACCAAGCCCTCTCAGCCGAGGAAAATCTGAGAAGTTGGGCACTGAACAAAGCCAACTTTCAACCGGCTGAGCTGCTCTGCACATTTCCAGGCCCAGGGTTTTCTCGTTAATCCTTTTTCTCCTCAAGTCAGAGACGCCGTTTTGAGTCTCTGCTTCCCCGCAGCTCTGTCTTCATCGTGAAGCCCACACATTCCCCTGTTTGTGGCAGATCAGGACTCTTAGCTAACAGACCCTGGTTAATGGGAAACCATCAATAAAGGTTTATCTACTCCCAACGTTAAGACAGAAGACCTTTATTTCCCAGGTAGCATGAGAAAGAAGGAAGTGAGGTCCCTAGGATTCACTGGGAAGCTGCTGCTAGAGAGGAAAGTTTTAGTTACAGGTGGGAAACCTCTCCTGCCGCTGAGACCTTTAGTTCACTCACCTCACTGCTCAGACTTGATATGAGGGCCCACAAAGGGGTAGCAGCAGGGACAATCAACCCTGCAACCACAGTCACTGGGTGGCCAACAGATTCAGGAACAACAGTGCTAACAGCAGCTACCACAGACAGGACAGCTACTACTCCCATTTTATAGATGAGAAAACCGAGGCCAGAAAGGTTAAGTAGCGTCCTGCTCAAAATCACAAAGCTTGTAAACGGCACGGCCAGGAATCAATCCTGGACCTTGAATCCAAGGCCCAGCTCTTACCCAGCACATAACATTGGCTCTCAAATCATTCTCTCTCCACATGATACCTGTTTGGGTTATTGTTAAGAATTTCAACCAACTACCTGGAAAGCTAAATAGACAATCGCTTCA
This sequence comes from Sylvilagus floridanus, assembly GCA_949820135.1. NCBI lineage: Eukaryota > Metazoa > Chordata > Mammalia > Lagomorpha > Leporidae > Sylvilagus > Sylvilagus floridanus. Next base: position 23,604,527 of record OX463235.1, read on the forward strand.
GTAGGGTATTTCCAGTGAAGGGAAAACACAACTGAATAAACCCAAATACAAATCAAATGTTCCCTGAAACGAGCAACTCTCCAGATGTTAACAGAAGTCTGGGGTTTCTCGCTCCTACATGCCACCTGCTTTTCAAGACAAGAAACTCCTAGAAAAAAATTCTGATCACCTTAGCATCCCCCACTGCTCTGCCTTTCTACTGCACAATCCCATCAATCAAAACAATTACGGGATGGCTGCCTGGAAAGGGTCCTTCCCAAGCTGCCTCACAGAAGCCACTGACTCCCCGGGCCATGCTGCCTGCCCAGCCCTGATGGGCATGCGCCTTAGAGCCCAGCTTAGCCTGCAGTGCAGGGGCATTTGGTGAAGATCACTCCAGATACTTTACAGACACAAACCCATCTCCCATACTGAGAAACCCCAACCCAACATTTTCAACGCTGCTGCCCCTCAGACAATGCCTTTAGCTCCTTTACCTTATTACACAAGCAAACAAAAGTTACCCTGCAGGTCCCCAAACCAGCTGGAATGGGAGGTGTTCTGAAACAGGCCTGCTACGCCCTCCCTTGCACTGTGGGGACAGTGTTCCGGGGCAGGTCCTGACCCGCCTGAGGTCATGTTCCTTGTCTTAATTCCCCCATGTAACATGCATGTGACCACTGCAGTGCAGCATGGCATCAATGGCCAGTGGACAAAAGGACACAAAGGCATTACCAGAGCGCTCTGCAATGACATGGTGGCTTGTGTGAGTCAGACAGGCATAGCCTTTGGACACTTACACAGGAAAACGACATCAGAGGGTTTTTACCTGTGACATCATTCCATTTTTAATCTCAGTACATTAGCATCTACATTCCAGGTCTGAGTTTCATTGACTAAACCCAGAGTTTCCTGATTATAAAGATCATGTGCATCTGGAGTCACCCAGCTCAGGTCCAGCACTGCACTCGTGACAAAAATAACTGTATTATTTTACCATTCCTTTTCTGATTACTACAATCCAAGTCTTGGAATTCTTCACTTTACTGGACGTTCTGTGTGCCTATTCAAGAATCTCTGGGTGTCGGCCATAATTAGCACTGGGATTTTGCTTACAAATACCCATTTGAGGGCTGACGCTGACAAGTGACAGTTCAAGTGTACTGCCCGTTTGGCCCAGATCTTCCACGAAAGAAATGAAACTCTGTACACATCTCTGTTTCCACAGAACACCACCTTAACCAACATGGTCAAAGATATTAAACATTTGCTTTCCTTAAAAAGTACTGAGCATAGAAGTAGTAGTCCAACAGTATTTGCCTGTTGGAGTGAGCTGGGGTAAGCATCTGTGGTTAAGGTGCCAGTTAGGATGCCTGTGTTCCACACTGGAGTGCTTGGGTTCAATTCTGGCTCTTTGCTCCAATGTCCCACTGGTGCAGACACTAGGAGGCAGTGGTCGTGGGACTGTGCCAAGTCATTGGGATTATGCCACCTACATGGGAGACATGGAATGAATTCCTAGGTCCTGGCTTTGGTCCGACCCAGCCTTGGCCATTTGGGGCATTTCAGCAGTGAACCAGCGGGAGAGTTCTCACTCTCTCTCTCAGATAAATTTATTTTTTAAAAAAAATTTATTTATTTATTTATTTGAAAGGTAGAGCTCAGAGATATAGGGAGACAGAAAGAGACTTCCATCTGCTGGTTTACTTCCCAAATGACCACAATGGCCAAGGCTGGCCAAGGCTGAAGCCAGGAGCCTGGAATTCCATCCAGGTCTCCCACGTGGGGGGCACGGACCTAAGCCATCTTGTGCTGCTTTCCCAGGTGCATCAGCAGGGATCTGGATTGGGAAGTGGTGCAGCTGGGACTCAAACGAGCATTCATATGAAATGCCAGTGTCAAAGGTGGCAGATTAACCCATTGCACCACAATACCGGCCCCTCTCAAATACATTTTAAAAAATGAATAAATTTTTAAAAATTGCCTATTTCAGGCAAATATTTATATGGTGTTTACTAGGTAATCTCTAATATTAATTCCCCCAGTAACTACCATTCTCCCCATCTGACAGATGGAGGTATACAGGTCCCGGGCCTGGCTGATACATGGCAGACAGTGATCTGAATGCAGGTGGTCTGGCTCCAGAGTCCACACTCAACCAGGTGCAACACAGGCTCTCAGGAACAGGAGGCAAAGCAGAGGGGAAGCAGGATCTAAGCTGGAGAAGTGGACCAAAGCCCCAGGCAGCACAGTGAAAGGCGCACAGGCCGTGGGTTCCCTCTCTGGCTCTGCCTTCACTGCAGACACAGGTTCAACTTCACTTGTGTAAAGAGTTCATGGCTGCCTCAGTGGTCATGATGAGAATGAAAAATTAATGAGATCATCAAGGAAAGGTGTGTGGCCATCCCTACAGATGGGGAAAAAGCAAAACAATCAAGACAATCAAGAGACCAATGGCTGTCAGGGATCTGGAGACAGAAAAGTGAAGCATGGGGCATTTTCAAGGCAGTGCAACTGCTCTGTACAAGACTGAAATGGTTCCTACGTGACACACTTGCCAAAGCCCACAGAACCGCATCGCACAGACTGAACTTCAATGCCTGCAAATTTCAAAACAAATTACATATATAGTCGGGTATGCAATGCAGACTATGACCAAAGAATCTGACCGTATCACAAATGGCTAAGATAGTCTCACCGAAGGGGACAGAGCAAAAAGTTGCAGATGTAAGTAATTTTGGAAAGGAGGGGAACTTGTGAGAATAACAGCAAAAGGAAGTAACTGGATGTGGTATTGTCCTCTGGATGATAAAGTTTTCTCCCAAATGCATGGCTTAACAATTTAACAATGCATACTAGAATTGAACAATTAAGTAAAAGGGATGGTGGATACAAGATTTCTCATTGTTGGTTTCAGACAAGAGAGAAGACCAGCATGACCCACGTCACTAGATCAGACTTGTAGACATCAGTAAAAACTCATGTCTAGCTTAATAAATAGAAGGACACATCCCTATGCTTGCACAGGCACTCTCAGACAGGAGAATGCCCACAGGCTGGTATACACGTACGTATCTCCTTGCTGTGTCTGCTGGGAGGCACTAGAAGCAGGATGCCCAGCAGCAACAAGTATACTCATTGCTCAGAACTTGGTTTCTAATCTCATTCTGAGAAATAAAGTTTTTGAAGGAACCAAATTCATACAAAGTAACTCTAGAGCATCTTATAGTGCCAGAAAGTGAATTCCACCAAAATATGGTGCCCTGGTATGCTGAAGATTTTAAATAAAAGGCCCTCAGATAGCAGCAGATGGAGGAAGATACTTGTTCTGACATTCTCGCATCTGCCTAAAGGATGGACCACCAAAGAAGAAAACAACCACCTTTGGTCTTGTCCTAAGCTTCAGGAAACAAACTTGTATCTGCACAAGAATAAAAGATGTGGGCCGGCACCCTGGCTCAACAGGCTAATCCTCCGCCTTGCGGTGCCGGCACATGGGGTTCTAGTCCCAATTGGGGCACCGGATTCTGTCCCGGTTGCCCCTCTTCCAGTCCAGCTCTCTGTTGTGGCCCGGGAGTGCAGTGGAGGATGGCCCAAGTGCTTGGGCCTTGCACCCCATGGGAGACCAGGAAAAGCACCTGACACCTGGCTCCTGCCATCAGATGAGCGCGGTGCGCCGGCCACAGCGCACCGGCCACGGCAGCCATTGGAGGGTGAACCAACGGCAAAGGAAGACCTTTCTCTCTGTCTCTGTCTCTCTCTCTCACTGTCCACTCTGCCTGTCAAAAAAAAAAAAAAAAAAGAAGAAGAATAAAGGATGTGACCACCCCCAGACAGATTCTGTCACAAGTGATTGCCTGTTTCCTAGGCCCACTCAATTCCATAGAATCATCTATAAACTATGGTCTAAGCACTGGGCCCAGGCACTCACTACAATCATTTACTGCCCCTCAAAATGGGCACATTCCCCATCTCCCTCTCCCTCTGAAGAATTTATAAGCATGTGGACCTCACCAGGTTACAGAATAACCACACAACTGTGATTGCTATCCAGCCAAGCACAGTAGGTTAAATTTGTTCACCATTTCTCCTATTAATCTATCTACTGTCAGTTAATTCCAACAAATCTCCAGAGGGTGAAGGGTAGCTCTTCCTTTACCTCTATGAAAGCAAGGAAATGATCAAAAACCAAAATATCAAAATGACAGGAATATGTCGAAGGCACACAGGAACCAAGTGAAAAGTTCCCAATAACCGAAGCCAGAACAATTGGAGCAAGAGATGAAGATTACTGGAATACAATCCAAAGTATAAATTACATTTCCCATTACCTACACAGATATATACAAAGAACTCAATAAACACGTAAAGGCAGGCGAGACAAATCTCCCATGCAGAACCTCTAATCATTCACAAAGATTCTCCATGCTCACAGAGGCAGAACATAACTCACACTGTGGCTTCCTTCCAAAGAGTCCACAGTGGAGAAACCAGATAAACCACTCCAAGGCAGATCAAGGTCAGCACCGGCAGTGTTAAGTCACGCTGACAGTACACACTCTTGACATAATATGATAGAATGGCACTCTCCCTCTGTGTTCTTCCTCCCCAAAAGGGCAGGTGTTGTGATGCAGCAGGTTAGGCCACCACTTGGGACCCCCCCAATCCCACAAGAGTGGCAGTTGGAGCCCCACCTTTTCCCCTTCCAATCCAGCTTCCGGCTAATGGGCCTGGGAAGGCAGTGCATGATGGCTCACATCTTCTTGGGTCCCTGCCACCCACATGGGTGACCTGGATGGAGTTCCTGGCTTCTGGCTTCAGCCCGGTCCAGCCCTGGCTTCTGTGGGCATTTGGGGACTGAATGAGCAGACTGAAGATCTTATTCTTTGTCTCTATCACCCTGATTTTCAAATAAATAAATATATAAAAAAAAACCACCTCATCTAATCATAGGGAAAACATCTGACAAGTCCCAATTGAGGCAGTCTACAGAATATATGACTAGCACTCTTCAAAGCTCTCAAGGTCAGCAAAAGCATGGACAGCTGGGAAACTCACAGTCAAAAGGAACCTAAGGAGACAAGACAACTACATGTGACATGGTGTCCTGGACAGCAACCCAGAGCAGATAAAGGACATCAGAAATCTGAGAAAATCCAAGTAATCTGTAGACTTTTTTTTTTGGACAGGCAGAGTGGACAGTGAGAGAGAGAGACAGAGAGAAAGGTCTTCCTTTGCCGTTGGTTCACCCTCCAATGGCTGGCGCACTGCACTGATCCGAAGCCAGGAGCCAGGTGCTTCTCCTGGTCTCCCATGGGGTGCAAGGCCCAAGCACTTGGGCCATCCTCCACTGCACTCCCGGGCCACAGCAAAGAGCTGGACTGGAAGAGGGGCAACCGAGACAGAATCTGGTGCCCCGACCGGGACTAGAACCCGGGGTGCCAGCGCCACAGGCAGAGGATTAGCCTAGTGAGCTGCGGTGCCAGCCTAATCTGTAGACTTTCTTTAAAGCCTGAACCCATCTCAAAAGCTTTTTTTCCTTACCATTGTTTTGTCCATAAAGATTATCGTTTTCTGGCCGGCGCCGTGGCTCAACAGGCTAATCCTCTGCCTTGCGGCGCCGGCACACCGGGTTCTAGTCCCGGTCGGGGCTCCGGATTCTGTCCTGGTTGCCCCTCTTCCAGGCCAGCCCTCTGCTGTGGCCCGGGAGTGCAGTGGAGGATGGTCCAAGTGCTTGGGCCCTGCACCCCATGGGGAGACCAGGAAAAGCACCTAGCACCTGGCTCCTGCCATCGGATGAGCGCGGTGCGCCGGCCGCAGCGCGCCGGCCACGGCGGCCATTGGAGGGTGAACCAACGGCAAAGGAAGACCTTTCTCTCTGTCTCTCTCTCTCACTGTCCACTCTGCCTGTCAAAACAAAAACAAACAAACAAAAAAGATTATCGTTTTCTGTATGAAACTGATCCACTTTTTTTTTTTTTTAAGATTCATTTATTTGAAAGGTAGAGTTACAGAGAGGAGTGACAGACAGAGCTGTTCCATCTGTTGGTTCACTCTCCAAATGGCTTCAATGACTGGAGCTGGGCCAGGAGCCAGGAACTTCTTCCAGGTCTCCCACTTGGGTAGTAGGGGCCCAGGGACTTGGGCCATCTTCTGCTGCTTTTCCAATTGCATGAGCAGGGAGCTGGACTGGAAGTCGAACAGCCAGGACTCAAATTGGTGCCCATATGAGATGCAAGTGTTGCAGGTGGCAGATTAACCCACTTCACCACAACACCGGCCCTACTCCACTGTCTTAAATGATAGGCACTTAGAGAATAGTGATAATTCAGAAACATAAACATCATCCTCTCTGTTTGAGGTGTATAAGTACATATTCTTTCCCTCTCTTTTTGGATGGTCACAGAAAGAGAGAGAGCAAGTACACACATGCTCCCACCCAGGAGCTGGTTTAATCCCTAAATGCCTATAACAGCTAGGGTGTGTGTATATATATTCTTTCTCTATCTTTTTTGCAGGTCAGAAAGAGAGACAGATACTACACTCCCACCTACTAGTTCATTCCCTAAATGCCTGTAACAGCCAGGACTGGGCAACATCAGAACCAGGAGCCAAATCCCATCTGGGTGTCTCATGTGGGTGGTAGGATCCCAATTACTTGAGCCTCGTCACTGCTGCTTTTCAGGGTCTGCATTGGCAGGAAGCTGTAATCAGAAGCCACAGGCAGGAAATGAACCCGGGTACTCCGATGTGGGATGCAAGTATTTATTTATTTTTTTTTTTGAAAGGCAGAGTGACAGACAGAGACAGACTGAGATCTTCCAGCCACTGGTTCACTCCTAAATGCCTGCAAAACCCAGGGCTAGGGCAGGCCAAAGCCAGGAGCCAAGAACATGGGTGGCAGGAACCCAAGCACTTGAGCCATCATCTGCTACCTCCCAGGCACATTATCAGGAAGCTGGATTCGTAGCGGAGGTGGGACTTAATTCCATGCACTCTAATAAGAATGGAGAGGTCCCAAGCTTTGGCTTAACCTGCTGTGCTACAATGCCCACCAAAGGATTCAGGTATCTTAATTACTAGGTTAAATGCTTAATGCAGGTCTATGTATTTTGAAGCTTTGAAAAAGGAGGGAAATCTTAGCATGACTCATTTGCTTACCTCTTAGCAAACCACACATTTCATTATCTCCTAACAGGTTTGGAGCAGGACACACATAAAACAATGGCACCATCTTTACAGACTCCCAGGTCTGAGCCATAAGAGATTTTGATAATGTGTGACAATAGTTTTGTATGTTTGTGATACATGTAAGTCATTTTCAAAAGACCCGGTTCCATTTTATAGATTTATACTCTTCAATAGATACCATGTATAAAGTACTACATGTCATTGGTTATTATTCCCAGCCAACTACATACTAACACACCTTATTAAATTACCCAGGTCTGTAGCGATGAAACCAAGACCAGCATCCAAGCCTCAGTCCACAACCCAGGTTGATGTTCAGCTGAATCCACCACAGAAATCGCAGGAGAACTTTCAGGCAGTTAGAATACTGCAAGGGAAGAAAAAGAAAAAAGAGCTGCTTTAGAAAAGATGAGGATACGACACTATAAAATGTGCACCTGGAACTTAACTGGCCCAGAAGTCCAGAAGAAAAGCTAAGGGACCTGGCCAGCTCGCTGCACGGAAGACGACCAGCCTGTTCTCCTGGAGCCAATGTTAAGGACGTCGCTGAGAACCACACAGGGCCACGCGGATTACATGTTTCCTGTTTGCTTCCCTTAATGTTATCCTTTTAGTCTCTCTGCTTAACCATGGTATTTGCTTGTCCCTGAAAAGGGAAAGGTCAAAGGGTAAACTATTTATCACTGTGAATAAACATTCTTTAGCCAAATGCCCAAGCAGCTCTTCCTTAACAGAATTCCCCACCCCCACCTCTCTTTATCTGAAGCTCTGTGAACATTTAACTTACCCATTTCCAAGAGTCTTGCCTAAGTGACTTAGCTCTGATTCACAACCTCGGCCCCCAACCTAGATAAGATGAGAGAATTAACAACCTCCTAAATAACATACTTCATTGCTTAAATGCAACGGGACCGAACACATTGTGCAGCTCAGTTCATGGGTACTTCTAGGCAAAAATGACTGTAGGTCTGCTAGGGTCAAGTCAAAGGGAAAGGATATTCAAGAAGCTGCATTTGCCCCAACACAAAATATTAAGAAATATGCTCTTTCAGGCTTTTGACTACTGCTTGCCCACAAGCAAGGGGGAAACACTCACTACCACCCATTCAATCTTTACGTCCATGAAGGCAAAGGTTACAACAAAGATCGTCATCTCTGTTAACATCCTAACTCCAAACTACCCAAGAAAAAGCCAGGGCGAGCTGGCCATGTTGGTACATCTGGCGGTTCCATGACCCAATCTGAACCACAGTTTAATCCTACTCCAAAATCAGCCTCAGTTCAGCAGGTGTTTCAGGAATCAGTTCAGTTCTCAGAATGACCCGAGTTTAATTCACAGCACAGAATAGGCCCTTCTGGTTCACTACCTATGTGCCAGACCCTCTGCTAAATAGCATTTCATCACATTTAAGCTACTGAAAGACTCCCAGCAAGCACTGTCCATTTTCTTTCTTTCTTTTTTAAAGATTTACTTATTTAATTGAAAGAGACAGAGATTCTTCCATCAATTGGTTCATTCTCCTAACGGCTACAATGGCCAGAGCTGGGCTAGTCCAAAGCTAGGAGCCAGGAGCTTCCTCCAGGCCTCCTACATGGGTGACAGGGGCCTAAGAACTTGGGTCCTCCTCCACTACTTTCCCAGGTACACCACCAGGGAGCTGGAAAGGAAGCAGGGCAGCTGGGACCCAAACTGGTGCCCACATGGGATGCCAGCACTACAAGTGCGGCTTAACCTGCTGCGCCACAGTGCTGGCCCATCTATTTTCTTTAGATGTGGAGACCCAGTCCAGAGAGGGCCAAGTCACAAAACTGGTATTGTTGAGAGAGGCTGAACCAAGTCTACCCAACTTCCACTGCTCACATCTTTAAAAATCCTTTTAACTATTCTTCTAACCAGGGCTGAAATTCTATTGGATACAAATGCATCAGATTGGCCTTTACAAGAGACAGTCACCTTTTCCCTAAGAGCCCACTGCAACCACATGTCATTCTTCTCCCTTACTTTCCCCTTCCTTCCAAGATTTATCTCCAAAATGATACCAGTTCTCCTCACATTGACTGTGCTTCTACCATGCTCCACGCATTGTAGATGCGGCAGTGAACTAGACAGACAACAACCTCTGCCCTCATGGAGCTGGCTTTATCTGTCACCTTGTTCCTGTCTCCCCTGTGAACTTGAGGGCAGGAATGTGTCTTGCTTACAGTCCATTTCCAGCACTCAGAACAGCCTCTGGTACATGGATCTAACAGGCAGCGATGCTGGTCAAAGAATTCCAGCTATGACATCCTCAGCAGTGGCAAAAGAAATGCATCAAACAACTCACCAAGCTGTTTTACTGACATGCAGTTCCTTATGGTACATTAGTACTATGGCCATTATAGGGGCTGGTGCTGTGGCCCAGTGGGTTAAAGCTGTGGCCTGCAGCGCTGGTACCCCCTATGGACACTGCTCCACTTCCGATCCAGCTAATGCACCTGGGAGAGCAGTGGAAGAAGGCCCATGTCCTTGGGCCACTGCATCCATGTGGGAGACCTGGATGAAGCCCCTGGCTTCAGCCTGGTCCAGCCCTGGTAATTGTGGCCATCTGGGGAGTGAATCAGCAGATAGAAGATCTCCCTTTCTCTTTCTCTCTCTGTAACTCTTTCAAATAAACAAATATTCTTTTATTATTTTTATTTTTTGACAGGCAGAGTGGACAGTGAAAGAGAGAGAGACAGAGAAAGGTCTTCCTTTGCCGTTGGTTCACCCTTCAATGGCCGCCGCGGCCAGCACACCACACTGATCCGAAGGCAGGAGCCAGGTGCTTAGCCTGATCTCTCATGGGGTGCAGGGCCCAAGCACTTGGGCCATCCTCCACTGCCTTCCCTGGCCACAGCAGAGAGCTGGACTGGAAGAGGGGCAACCAGGAGAGAATACGGCGCCCCGACCGGGACTAGAGCCCAGTGTGCCGGCGCCGCAAGGCAGAGGATTAGCCTATTGAGCCGCGGCGCCGGCCAACAAATATTTTTTTAAAATGGTCATTACAGGCCAGCACCGTGGCTCAACAGGCTAATCCTCTGCCTTGCGGCGCTGGCACACCAAGTTCTAGTCCCAGTCGGGGCGCCGGATTCTGTCCCGGTTGCCCCTCTTCCAGGCCAGCTCTCTGCTGTGGCCAGGGAAGGCAGTGGAGGATGGCCCAAGTGCTTGGGCCCTGCACCTCATGGGAGACCAGGAGAAGCACCTGGCTCCTGCCTTTGGATCGGCGCAGTGCGCCAGCCACAGCGCACTGGCCGCGGCGGCCGTTGGAGGGTGAACCAATGGCAAAAGGAAGACCTTTCTGTCTGTCTCTCTCTCTCACTGTCCACTCTGCCTGTAAAAAAAAAAAAATTTTAAAATGGTCATTATAAAAGTTATTTTTAAAATTTCTAAGATATCCTAGTTTTTTTTTTTTTTTTAATTTGAAACAAAACAGCATTTTAGTGACTTCTGAGAGTTAATTTTCTGTGCCAAGAAAACTCCTTATGAGACAGCCCCAATATTGTTGCAGGCAGTAAATACAGATGAGGGAAAAAGATTTTAAATAGATTTTATTTGCAAAATTAAAAAAAAAACTAATCAGAATTAGGTTCCTTCTTCTTTCTTCGTGTTCCTTTTGCGTGAGTCCCAGACTCTGCTCTCTCTTTGCCAGCCTCAGTTTGTCGCATCAGCCACTCCTTCTCCAGCTGCCTCAGCATGTCTGGAGTGAGGAGCCCTTGCTGCACCAGTCTGGAGGTCAAGGGCACCCCTCCTGCGTCAGGGCTGGGTGGCTCAGCAGCTTTACTCCCCACGGCTTTGGTGCCACGAGTCCTCCGAGCTTGGCCCTTCAAGGTTCCTGACAAGCGTGACGGGCTCCCTGGAGAGCAGCTCTCCAAATTCAACAGCTTTTGCGTCTCAGAAATTTTAATCAGTTTGGTGATGCTGTGTACCCCTTCTTGGATAATGCCATCTAGTTCTTTCTGGAGGTCACGGACGAGGCTGGCGTCTGGAAACATGTCCATGAATCGGTAGCTGAGGAGAGACATAGTACATCATAGCACCAGCTCTTGTCAGAGTTGCTGGACTGATTTCAATGACATACCCTACATCTTGAAGGGGATCAATTATACATGTTATTATTATTTTTTAAATAAACTCTGCCGAGTGCCTCTGCTCACCCTTCATTTCTGCCCAACACACCTGAGGAGCGCGTCTATGAGGGTGGGCCAGCACATGTGTCTCAAGTGACCCTGATGTCTGAGGGGGACATGCCCCTCCTTTGAGAAGCCCTGCTCCAGAACATGGCTTCTCAAATGTGAATACACCAGGGAGCCTGCTAAGATCAGATTCTGAATATGCCCGGGACGGGCCTGAGATTCTATGCTGACGAGCTCCCAGGGGATACCAGCACCGCTGGTCCCAAGACCACTATGAGCAGGTAGGCTCTGGTGCAGCCTCTCACCTTGCTACCCTAACCAGCATCATCACTAAGTCAACTCTGGAATGGTGCACATAAACCACACTCAACTACCTTCTGAACAATAAACATAATACAGAACACCTTGCAAATAGGTGCCTAATTTGGAAGAGAAAAATAAAACCTCGGAACCTTTGGTTTGGTACCTTAGCCACAGGTAAAGATCCAAGACGTCGTGGACAGCTTCAAGATCCATGAGCTCTTTAATATTCTTAGGCGGAAGTAAAGGCCATTTGATGTATCTGCGTAACCAAGCAAAGGTCAGGGGCTCATTCCTGCTGAACTGCCTGGCAAACTGAGAGGGAAAAAAAGAAAATCAGAATTCCCTTAAGTCTGTGATTACAAAGAAAAAGGAAAAAAGCTCAGCAAGTGTTAACTGTGATTGTTTCAATAAACAGGCTGGTTTCTTTCCTCCTTGAAACTTTTCCATATCTTCAAGAACATTAATACTTTATAAAGACATTTCTGCCTAAAATTTATAAAGGATGACTTTCTTCTTTTCCCAAGCCATGGTAATCAGAAGTTGTACAAGGATTAACTCTTCAGGGCTGAAATCTGTTAACTCTTATTTCTGAATATTTGATGCCTTAAGACACCTACTTCTGCCTCACCATATTACCTCAAATGGGAGCTTTATTTTCTCTTTCTTGTTAATTGCCTCCCTTATTACAAGGAACCTTTTAAAAAATTTTATTTATTTTCATTTTATTTTAAAGGCCAGAGATTCAAAGAGTGAGAGAAATACACACATACACACACACACACACACACACCAAGGGATCTCCCTCCCATCTGCCTGGTCACTCCTCAAATGCGGACAACAGCTGGAGCTGGGTCCAGTCGAAGCCCTGAGCCCAGATTCAAGCCAGGTTTCCGATACGGGTGTCAGGGACCCAGCTACCTGAGCCATCCCCTGGTGCTTCCCAGGGAGGATGCGGATATCCCACGCAGCATCTTAACCACTGCTCCAAATGCCTGCTCCTAAAGAAACTGTGATGTGGCATGGTGTGAGGCCAGTTGACTGTGACTCTGTCTCCTACTAGCTATGTGGCTTTTAGCTTCAGCTTCCTCATCAGTAACTTGCGACCAGCACATCAACCATCTTTATTTTTTTTGAAAGTATGTCCTTAGTCTTGACAATATGTAACCTAATGTCAGATTTATTTTCTACACAGTTTTCATGTTGATGAGAGGCTCATTTAAAAAAAAAAAAATTATTGATTGATTGGAAAGGCCGAAAGGAAGAGGCACATAGAAGAAAGAGAGAAAGAGAGATGTTCCATCTACTGGTTCATACCCCAAAAGGCCTTAACAGCCAGGGCCGAGCCAGGCTGAAGCCAGGAGCTTCTTCTGGGTCATCCATATGGGTGGCAGGGGCCCAAGAACCTGGACCATCTCTGCTGCTTCCCCAGGTGCATTAGCAGGGAACTGGATCAGAAGTGGAACAGCCAGGACATGAACTGGTGTCCATATGGGATGCTGCTATCACAGGTAGTGTCTTAACCCTCCGTGCCACAATGCCAGTCCCCTTATTCTCCATCTTGAATCACAAGAAATTGTTGGGGAATGTGCTTTGAAAACCACGCTACACCCAAGAAAACATTGGGCATTGTTACACATCACCTGTACTACAGAAGACAGGAACACTTGGCATGTTAAGATACATCAAATAAGATTTTAAAATCTTTAGGGGCCGGCACTTGGTGTGCAGTTAAGACACCACTTGGGATGCTTGCATTCCAGGAGAGTGCCTGGGTTCAAAAGTCCCACCTCTGCTCCCAGTTCCAGCTTCCTGTTGATGTGTCTCCTGGGAGACAGAGGTGATGGCTAAAGTATCTGGGTCCCTGCCACCCACATGGGGACCCCAGACTGAGTTCCTCACTTGTGGCTTCATCCCTGGTTGCTGGGTGCATCTGGGGAGTGAAACAGCAGATGAGAGATCTCTGTCTCTCTTTGCCTTGCAAATAAAAAAAATATATAAATCTTAAACAATAAAATAAAATCTTTAGCTTCAAATGGTTTATTTCCTACTTAGGGAAAATTATCTCTCAAAGTTTAATCTAAGCAAGATTAATACATCAGAGGGAGGACAATTTCAGATCAATTGTAGTTAAGGAATGCTAAGATTGTATTCTACTGAGCCTGGTGTTATTTAGTCAACGTCAAGCAGAACAACCATCGAGGACAGAAGTGCGCCAGTGCTAAGTTGCTAAGCAGGAAACGCCAAGCAGGAGCTCTTCTGTTACATGTAATTACCTCTGGCTTCAAACAAGTAGTAAAAGACCAGTATGTAAAAGGGCTAAGTGAGGAGCTGCCCAGTGAGGGCAGGGAGAGATGCCCAGCTATCCCAAGGCTACCACCCAGCAGATGGCCCTAAAGGAGCTCTGAGGAGCAGTTTCAAAGATAGAGTCCTGAGGGACATCAGAGGCCATTATGGGACTGGGCCTGTTTAGAATTCAACAACGATGGAGACCAAGACAAAAACAAAACCACCTCTCTATTTCTCCCCCGATCTTTAAATAGCAAACACGATCATCTGTTGACCTGAACTGTTCCAAACACATGTGGCTTTTAGTAGTCTCTGCTTCATTAGTATAACTGCTGGATGGGTGGTATACATGGGGTCAAGGCCGGGGAACAGGCTCTGCTGGGTCAGTTTACAGCACCTTAAAGCTGTCCCATTACTGGGGCTGGCATTGTGGCACAGGGTAAGCCACAGCCTGAAATACTGCCTGTACCCATCCATATGAGTACGGACTCAAATCCTGACCACCCCACTTCTGACACAGCTCCCTGTTAATGTGTCTGGAAAGCAGCAGAACATGTGTTTAGGTCCCTGCTTCCCACACAGGAGATCCACATGAAATTACTGGCTCTTGGCTCCTGGCTCCCGTCTGGCCTCACCCTTGCTGTTATGGCCATTTGGGGAGTAAACCAGTGGATGAAACCATGCTGTCTCTTTGAATTCTGCCTTTCAAATAAAAAAAAAAAGAAACTAAAATAAAAACTATTCCATCATCTTCAATCTTATGGCAGCCAACTCTCACAAAGCCAGTTCTAAGAAACAAGTTTTCTAGGTAAATATCTGGACATGGAAGACCTCTAAAACAAATTGTGAAGAGGAAAAGAAGAAGGCAAGCTGCAGAATAATTCATTATGATAACGCTCACAAGAAAACACGCCCAAACACCACCACCAGAATTTTGATATGAACACATAAGCAGGTGAAAGCTCCGCGCAGGGTCGGCACAGACAGAAACTGCTAACAGTAGCTACTGAGGAGGACCAGGGCTGGGGGTAGCCACATGTAACCCATCTTATGTTCCAATGTGGTTCACAAAGGCCAAGTATTTAATTAGGAAACAGATTTGATGAGAATGGAGCTGGCATGCAGAAGGCTAAGGCTAAGCTGGCAACAAACCTCAATGAGTCAGGAAAAGATTGAGAGGAAGTGACCTTGTATCTGGTGCCAAGCTCAGGCAACAGGTACTAAAGGGTGGGGGTGAAACTCAGGTTGCACTGTGCTTTCTGGCCCCAACCAGATTGTGTGCCCCCCAGGAGCCACAGCACCCCCGGCTCAGCGCCTGACAGTAAGAACACTGAGTACTGTTGTCACCGTGAGCCCATGAGCCTGGCACCCTTCCCCTCCCAAATAATACTACCAGCACCCATGCCACAAAGGGAAAAACTGCGTCACCAGCCAAAGTCCGCTCCTAAAAATGCTTCCATATTTGTGTTTTCATTACTTTTCAAAGGTTATAAACCCAAATATAAAGTGCTTCCCACTTAAAAAGAGTAGCATTCTATTCATGTCTTTACAGAGTCTATAATATACAGTCTTTATCTCAGATAACTGCTGAGGAAACTGCATCGCCCCGAACCTACTGAAAGTGTCACAAAGATGAAGGCTTACCTGTAACAGAGACGAGCAGACAAAAGGCTGCTTCTTGTTGATAGGGGCTGTGCAGAACACATACCTCACTCGCAGACTCAGTGGAATATGTTGTATCAACTCTGCAGAAAATTTAAAATCATCCATATTGCAGACAAAATACTGCCCATCAACTTGTGAAAAGTCAACAAAAATATCCTGGGAGAAAACAGATACATGAAATTAATGGACTGGGCATGAATAAAGTGCTCACGTCTACAAAAGACAGTCTGCACTTCTTAAGAAACTTCTAGAAAGGTCTGCTTTAATCACTGCCTCCTGAAGGCAACAGATTTCCCCTACTTCTTCCCAACCTGAGACACTCAGAAAGGAAATTCCTCAGGACAAAAGTCCCAGGAAATTCTGAAAGAAAGTTTGCACTTGCAAGATGAATTTTACAAACAGCAGCTTCACAAAAGCAGGCTATGTACTCTTGCCCACGAGGTCACGTGGTACCTGTTGGAAGAGAAAGGACAGTGTGCAGCCACTTACAATGAGGTTGGAAAGCGTCGTGTCAGGGAGATGGTAGGCGAACATCTCAATCTGCTCCGCAGTCGGATGAAGGCCGGCTGCCTGCAGTCAAAGGAAAGGAGAAACCACTCGGAAACTGGGTTTTATTTCCAAGGACAAATTTTCCTAAGTTGTTTCAACTCAGTCCCACATGTGGGCTAAACTCTTACCAAGTGCCCAGCACTTGACTGAAATGGAGGGGGGAAAAAAGTCCTCATTTACCTTTTGTTACGACTAGAGAAGATAAGCTGATTTAGTAAAAATGACAGATAATACTCGTTAAGTAGTAACTCTTTGGCTTATACTACAGCGATATTTCTAAAACCTGGGATGTTTGGATGGGGCAGCAAAATGCTTTCAAGGATAAAACTATTTTCCACATCTCAATTCTCCCCACTGAATGAAAATGAACAAGGAAAAGCCAGTTGCTTTAATCAGGGCAATAAAAATGACAAATACACAAGAAAATTTCTAAACTGGACATCTGTTATCTCTTCAACCGTGTACTGCAGGGTTAAGAAATGCCCACAAGTAAATCGAAGAAATGAAGCAAGAGTAAAAGAAAGTGAACAGAAAAGAGAAAAGCAGACGAGAAATCGGAATCCTAAGGGAGGAAGAGTCTGAGTACAGGGCATGAGGCACACTGGAAGGACACAGGGCTGTGTCACTGTCAGCTGCAGTGGGAGCCACTTGGGACTATAACTATACCACCTACAGAGGGGATTTCAACCACAACTTTCTTGCTTTATTCTTTATTTTTTAGACTTTAACTTTGCATTTTCTCCTTTTGATTCTCCTTTACCGAGTATCACTAACCAATGAGATGAGCCTTGTAAATGAATTTTCCAGGTAACTTTAAACTACTTCTTAAAAGTTGGCTTGTTTAGGGACCAGTGTTGTGGCACAGTGCATTAAGCCACCACCTGCAACACTGGCCTCCCATACAGGTGCCAGTTCAAGGCCGTTACTCCACTTCCCATCCAGTTCCCTGCTAATGTTAATGTGCCTGGGAAAGCAGTGGAAGATGGCCCAAGTGCTTGGGAAACCTGCTGCCAAATGCAGATGGAGTTCCAGGCTCCAGGCTTCAGCCTGGACCAGTCCCAGCCACTGCTGCCATTTGGGGAATGAACCAGTGGATTGTTTACTCTCTCTGTGAACCTCTCAACTCCACCTCACAGTCACTATGCCTTTCAAATACAATAAAATAAATCTTTTAAAAAGTTGGTTTGTTTAAAATACATACAGATGCTCCTCACTTTACAGTGGGGTTATGTCTAAATAAACTCATCCTAAGGTGAAAATGCACTGAACCCACCTAATCTACTAAATATCCTCGCTAAGCACTCACAGACCACACTGCAAAGTGCCAGCTGTTTACCCTCGTGAGCATGACAAGAGAGCACTGGACTGCGTAAGCTAGCAAGAAAAAGGTCAAAATTCAAAATCCAGCCTGGTCTCTACTGAATGTATATCACTTTCACATCATCACAAAGTTGAAAAATCGTTAAGTCAGGGACCCCAGTACACTTCTGATTCATTAAGTGTACTAACCAAAACAAACTTGTCTTTATCAGCTAGAAGTTGCATTGGTCAGTGCTGCTTCTGTCCCACATCCTAGGGTATTTCCTATATTCAAGTTTCTGGTAATTTTTCGATCCACTGCCATAGCTCCATGTGCTAGACTGTAGGAGTAACTGAAGAGAAATTGGGTAGCTAAACTTACTCAACTGTAATCTTTCAAGCGCACACTACTCCCTCATCAAGGGGTCTCTGCATCTCTCCAAAACAATAAAGTAGAGCTTTTTAAAATGTGGTTCTCAAGCCACAAAGTTTTCTTTGGCTGATTTCTGATTCTAGGTGTGAGGCAAGAGTCTGGGTGGTGGGTCACTCCCCGAGAAGCAGTAATTAGCATGTTACACCTTACCTTTATAGGTTCCACAGGCCTGTTCAAAATTTCTTTTAATAATCGGAGGTCCTCCCGATTCATTGTCGTAACCTCTCCTTCTTTAAACTGTGAGCTGAATCTACCAGCTCTTCCGGCAATCTGCAGGGCCTGAGAGGTGGTGATTGGTTCTATTTCTTTCTCGCCTTTTTCATTGATAGTGGGCTTTAGGAGGGAGTAAAAAATAATTCTCCTTATGCTCCTGAAATACAAATAAAAGTGATCCCACAGACTGTATGTCGAAGCCCTCTGTTATTTGGGCCATCACAAAAACACTCACTCTGATTCTACTTGCAAGCTTGCTTGATACTTAAAAAATAAAGAAAAGATGCTGGCTGGCAGCTCTGTTTCTTGCCTTCAAATAGTATGTTCTATAAGCTGTGTATGGTAATACAGTAAAAACCACCAAAAATATGTATTTACAATGGATAAACTGTGTGGTATGTAAATTATACTTCAACAAAGCTACATTAAATAAATTTTTTCCAGATAACACAGTCAGCATTCTCTTACTGTTTTAAAAAGTTGGCTGATGGGGCTGGCATAGTGGTACAACAGGTTAGGCTGTCACTTGGGATGCCTATATCCTCTAACTTGAGTCCCTGCTCTGAGTCCCGGCTACTTCATGCTTACGATCCAGCTTCCTGCTAACACGCCTTCGAGGCAGTAGATCACTGCCCAAGTCCTTGAGTTCCACTGGGAGACCTGGATGGAACTCCTAGCTCCTGGCTTCATCTTGGTGTAGCCCTTACTGGCTGTCAGCATTCTAGGAATGAACCAGCAATCGAAGACATGTCTGTCTCTGTCTCTCTTTCCATCTCTATCACTCTGCCTTTTAAATAAATAAATAAATATTCTTCGAGAAAAAAGCTGTATCTTACAAAAAAGTTGGCTGCTATTAATAGCTTTTAATAGTTTTTTTTTAAAAAAAGACTTACTTATTTATTTGAAAGTCAGAGTTACAGAGAGAGAGAAGGAGAGAGAGAGAGAGAGAGAGAGAGAGAGAGAGAGAGAGGTCTTCCATCCGATGGTTTGCTCCCCAGTTGATCACAATGGCCGGAGCTGCACCAACTCGAGGCCAGGAGCCAGAAGCTTCCTCGAGGTCTCCCACGTGGGTGCAGGGGCCCAAGGACTTGGGCCATCTTCTACTGCTATCCCAGGCCACAGCAGAGTTGGATTGGAAATGGAGAAGCTGGGTCTCAAACCGGGCCCATGTGGGATGCCAGCACTGCAGGCTGCGGCTTTACCCACTACACCACAGCGTCAGTCCCTTTTAATAGTTCTTTGATTCATGAAGGTATAGCAACCTTCACCACCTAGGGTGGAATATATTAAGCTTTACATTGTTACCATGAGAGATACTGGCTAGCCCCAGTGCATGATAGGCACTCATTTGATAACTGAGAAACTGAAAATAAAGTAAGGTAATACAGGTTAACAGGAGTAGGGAGCAGCACTCAAAAGTGTGGTGTTGTATGAAATTTTCTTTTTATTCTCAACAGGTTTAAGCAAGATAAATCTCAATTTGTAATGTAATACACGTTCTCTTAAAGTGTTTGGTTGTTAATGCCAATCAGAAAAAAAAAAACTTGCCTTATTGAATATTTCTGGCTTATTTAAATAAATTACTTACAAGTTGAGTCCCATGCCAATTGCATCTGTAGCAACCAGGATTTTGCATGGATCACTGGGATCATTAAACTTTTTTGCTTGAGCAAGTTTGGTCCCTAAAACAGGAAGAGTTTACATTAGATTAGTACTCCCAGTCTTTCACTGTATCATGCTAAGCACAGTTTGGAAACCCCTACCTCTTGCTCCTTCCATGCTTACAGATAAAACTTTATTCTTTCCAACCTTACGTCTTCATAGCCTTGAAGAGCCACTTAGACTTCACTTCCACTCCTTTAAGTATGCCCTCTATGGCAACACAACCTAACCCCTGAACCTCATCACTTCTGAGGATATTTAGTAACAGATTTCAGGACTACAACTTGAAGGTTATAACCAAATCTATATTTAATGACATCCCTATATGAAAATCGCAAATTTAACATTGAAAACATAGTCTAGTAACAAGACTATAAATAATTAAAATACTTGTATTCCTATTAAGATGAACTACAGAAATCTTTGACCTATAATAAATTAGTACTACATCAAGAAGCTTAATTTAATTCATTCTACTTTTTGTACAACTATCAATAAAAATGCAGACAAGAGATCTCATATTATGTCATGATGAAAGTCAATAATTACCAGGTGGGAGACTGCCATATATTACAGCTGATTCCAATCCCCGAATTTCAATCTGTCGACTCACAGAATAAATATCATTCTTGCTAAAACACACAATGCAGTCCCCAGGGCGAAGGTTATCTAGAGATTCTAGTGCATGATCCAGCACAGAAATAGGGGTCAGTCTCTTGTAGTCTCGAACCTATAACAAAAACATCAACTGGTAACATAACACAGCCAGCTTACCATCTTCTAATAGTTAAATGAAAAGCTCACAAAGCAATGAGAAGTAGCTAAAAGCAGTGGCTGGTTTGTGGAACAGCAGCTTAAGCTGCTGCTTGCGAGTCCCAGCTGCTCCACTTCCGATCCAGCTCCTTGCTAACATGCTTGTGAAAGCAATGGATGATGGCCCAAGTGCTTGGGCCCCTACCCCCACCCAGTAAATCCAGATGGAGCTCCAGGCTCTTGGCTTAAGCCTGGCCCAGCCCTGGTCTTTGATCCAAGAGCTTTCTCTGGCTTGCCACTGCCCCTCACCCCCCACATTCTGTCACTCTATCTTTCAAATAAATAAATCTCTTAAAAACGATGCTCCCATTAAAAAAATAGCTAAACACTGACAAATACCAATGTTCTTTTTCAAAAAGATTGATGTCATTTATTTGAAAGGCAGAATGAAAAGGAGGGCCAGAAAGAGAGAGTACACTCCCCAGCTGGCAGCACAGCCAGGGCTGGGCCAGGCTGAACCAGGAGCCTGGAGGTCCATTCAGATTCCCAGCAGGGTGGCACAGGCACAAACACATGGGCCATCAGCCACTGTCTTCCCAGGTGCATCAGCAAGGAGCTGGACTGGAAACGGAGCAGCGGCTGGCTCTTGACCCAGCACTCCACTAGCCAATGCCAGCATCACGGGAGGTGGTTTTACCCAATGCACCACAACACCAGCCCTGGTACCAACGTCTTCAAGGGAATAACACTTATTTTGATATTTTATCATCAGTACTGCTGGCATTTCTAAATTAATACATCATAGTATTTCATACATTTTCAATGCATTTTCACATATATTTTATTTTCATGGCAATTAGATAAATCCAAAAGGATAATAAAATGTTATTTCCATTTTATGAAGGAATAATGTAGAACCTAATAGAAGATGAGGTCTGAGGCTTTTTCCAGTTCTAGCCTTCTGTGATTTGCCTCAGAATGAAAACAAAAACAGCAACGTCCAGACTGGAATCCAAACTTTCTTCCACTACATTCCACTATCTCTCCTGAAAGCTGAACACAAAACTAAAATAATGGCCCAATTCAAAATTATTTCTTCTGGGTTGGGCATTTAGCACAACTGATTAAGCATGTGGACAGCCACATTCCAGATCAGAGTTCAAGCCCTGACTCCACTACCAATTCCAGCTTACTAATGTGCACTCTAGGAGAGAACAGTGATGGCTCAAGTACTTGGGGGACCTGAACTGAGTCCCAGACTCCTGGCTGTTGTGGGCAATTAGGGAGTGAACCAGCAGATGGAAAATCACTCTTTGTATCTCTGCCTTCTCAATAAATAAACTTCTAAAAAAACTCCAACTTTCTTAAAAAAAAAAGACATTTATTAATCTTATATTATAGAATTCTGGTAAACAAAAAGAAAATTAGGATTAAAAGGAAACCAGGAATCTGAGAAAGGGACTCAAACTGTGTCTGACAATTAGGTGTATATCAAAGGCCTTAAGACCTCACACACAAAATTTTGAAAACCATCAACTTCTGTGGGGTCAAACCCCAAAAGGCTCTGCCGTGAGAAAATGAGGCTCTCCTATACTTTCGGAAGACTCCGGCTGCGATGGCCACTCTATCAGAAATGCAGCCTCTTGGCAGCTCAGCTGTGATTTTGTCACTCTCTCAGCTCCAGGACTTTAGGCTACCTGACGTGGCCACCACCTTGAGAACGCAGCAGTAAGCTAGTACCTCCACTTCCTCCCCAGTGGTGTACATGAGCTCAGTGACCAGGTCAATGGCAGCAGATTCTCCACACAAATGCACTTCTTCAGCGCACAGCCCTGCAAGTGCAAAATTGGAATTTTTAAAATATTTTAAAGATTTAGAATATGAAGCACTTACCACAACAGAAATACGATTTAATTACCTTTATAACTTTACCAACTGTTTTCACAAATATTATCTTTGTGATATAAACCTCAAAACCACCACCATCTTCCATTGGGAAAAAGATTACCTCCAATTTTATAAATCTCAAAGCATAGACAAGGTTTCAAGTCTATTTTTGGGTGAAGCCAGCCAAGACCAGAACCTGGCATTTCGATGCTAGCCCTGAACATTAATCCTATACTTGAGTTTTTCAAACTAGAATCCATGGAACTACTGAAGTTCCTAAGAGGCTGGGGTTGCAAAGCAGAAGGAAATCCAAGCTCCTAACCCATAAGCATATCCACCTCCATCTATTTTACATAACAGGCTTCAATGCATACTCTTTATTTGAAAAAACAGTTCACTATTTGCTTTTATTTATTTATTTTTGACAGGCAGAGTTAGACAGTGAGAGAGGGACAGAGAGAAAGGTCTTTCTTTTCCATTGGTTCACCCCTCAAATGGTCATTAAGGCCGGTGCGCGGCGGCCAGTGCGCTGCTCCGATCCGAAGTCAGGAGCCAGGTGCTTCCTCCTGGTGTCCCATGCGGGTGCAGGGTCCAAGCACCTGGGCCATCCTCTACTTTCTTCCCGGGCCACAGCAGAGAGCTGGACTGAAAGAAGAGCAACCGGGACAGAATCTGGCGCCCCAACCAGGACTAGAACCCAGGGTGCCAGCACCACAGGCAGAGGATTAGCCAAGTGAGCCATGGCACAGGCCTACTTTTAATTTAAAAACACCTGCCCTTCAACAAACTGACCAAAAATTCACTCCCAGACCAAGCAGCAGAAATGTTCCTTCACGTCCACGGACCTCAAGAACTCTACTGCCAGGCTCCTATCCCAAAGAAATAATACAAGGTAGAAAGCTATGACCACAAAGATTTTTATGGCAGAATTATTAATAATAGGGGAAAATGTTCAA
The DNA here is from genome assembly GCA_949820135.1 of Sylvilagus floridanus. Classification (NCBI taxonomy): domain Eukaryota; kingdom Metazoa; phylum Chordata; class Mammalia; order Lagomorpha; family Leporidae; genus Sylvilagus; species Sylvilagus floridanus. Next base: position 23,627,855 of record OX463235.1, read on the forward strand.
CTCTAGAGAATAAATAATAGTGCTATTCTTCAATGGAGAACATGTAATCACATTAATAATGTGGTCCAAAAAATGCCCATGGAACACTAGAACTGAATAAGGCAAAATACAAAACTGTAGCTCACAAAGCATCACATGTAGAAAAACACAGACTAGCATGAAACACGAAAACACTAATTGTGATGGTGAAAATAAGAGATTTGCTACACAATTTTACTTATTTGTATAACATGGAAAATAGATTTTCCATTATTAATATTTAGAAAATTAAGACAAACTTAGCTGGCTGTTCTGAATGATCTGTATCAGAAGAGAGCAGATCTGACTCTGTTTGCAATGTCGAGCGGATAAATGCCTTTCAGTGCAAATGCCCTAAAGCGCAGGTTTCATGGCAGGAAGACCCACCGAGAAGTGCTCTGGTCCAGGCCCATCCTCTGGCTGCATCTCTAATCATTTGAATTTCATCAATTACCGCCACTTCATCTTAAAATGAAAAAGTTATCATGAGCAACACAACCTACTTGAATGATAAACAGATCACAACACCAAAATGCAAGCTCTCATTAACCCCATAATTATCATCACCAGTTACTGGGTGCTTCTGCTCTGCAGACTTATTCTAAACGTTTTATAATTATGCCGCATTTAATCCTCACAACAAATCAGTGGGCTAAGTATTATTATCTCCAATTTAAGAGTAAATGGAGGCCTCAAGAAATTATTTGCCTGAGGCCACAGTTAGTAGGTCTAGGAGGAAACTGAAGCGTAGGCCATGTGGTGCCGAAGTCCGCCCTCTGACCACTCTGCTGCACTGCCTCCCACACTGAGCAGGTCCCTTCGTTCTCTTCTCCACAATCTCAGATACAGCCCGAGTAGTGAAAGAAGAAAACAACTATCTCGGCTCCCAGGAACAAGCAGTACACACCCTGCCTTTACTAGTGAAACCTCTGTGAAGGGAGCCCAGCCAGCTGTCAGGAGCAGAACGTGCAATTCCCTGGGCCCCAGTTACACTAGCCTAGGAGGCTCAGGCCCATCACTCTGGCAAAATTAGTGCCTCAGCTTATTTTCAAATGCCAAAACGCTCCCAATCCTATTATTCTGCTCTTTGTGGGTCATATATATTTTCCTTCTCAAAATACCTAAAAACAGAGAACTTTTTAAAAATTTCATATATTCAAAATAGCTTTTAAAAAATCATTAAAAATCATTTTATATTGCGAAATCATCAGATTAAAAATTGCACAGCATATCTGGATATAAACAAATAACACTAAAGAGGGAGAAGAGGAGGAAGTTATGAGGTACAAAGTTGTGTGCTATTTTGCCTTTAAACTTTTAATACACTGATTTTTACAAACTATCCATTTACTCAGAAGCTGACTGAAACAAAAAGTTACTAAGTAGTAAATAATGTGGAATTCCTATTTTATTCAATATACAGACTCACTACGTGCACTTGAGTGCATGCAGAAACAGTTTGAACACTGCAGAAAGAGTAAAAAACACACTGCCACTTGCTGGTTCTAGCAGGTGGACTGGGAGATGATGCATGCTCATTTTCTCCTCTTTGCTTACCTATATTTTTATATTTTCTCAAAAAAGATACGCTTGCCTATTAGGAAAAGTTAATTTTTATTTATAATGTTTCCTAAACTACTTAAATAGAAGCTCACTGTGGCACTGGATGTAATGGGGAAATTTTAAAAACAATCTAAATATTGTTTAATAGGGAAATGAATAATTTTAGTCATAAGACTGAATACTACATAATAGTTTAACTGAATACATTTCAAATATATAGACATAGATATTTCAACAACACTAGATCTAACAACGTATGGAGTAAAAAGTTGAAGAACAGTAATATAATGATAACCACATAAGCATTTAAAATCATAGTACTGACAGGTAATATGTATTGGTGATACAAAGACACATAAAGATACTGGATATCACATCAAGTACTTGATGGTACTTAGTTCATAAAAGGGGAAAGGAATTAAACTGGGGAGTGGTACAAAGAAAACATCAACTAATATTTTGGTTCTTTCATGAGAAAAACGGAAATAATAATCAGAAGCAAGTATGACAGATGCTTCACACTTATTATAGTTGGCAGCACTGGGCATCTATTGAATTACTCCATCTAGATTTTTAATGTATTTTCATAATAAAGATTCTACTGTACTTCAAAATAAAAAATACCAGACCACAGTTGTGTAATTAGCAGGTACATACAAGGAGTTGTAACACTGCACATCTCAACAGTACAAGCAACGTGGGCAGCCTGTTTCCCATCTGGCCCCACTGTGACCCGCTCTTCACCTGTTACCAGGTCACATGGCACATCCTAGAATAACAAAACCAAACCCAGAATTACTTCCACCTTGCAAACAACAGCAAAAAGAGGCTTGGTATGTTTAATATTCTCTCCACTGCCAACCATTTATTTAATAACTGAAACAAAACATTCCCAATGCTTTCTCTTTTTCATAAAAACCAAAATGAGTCACACTTTTACATAATCTACATAAGCCTGGAAATATCTCAAATCATGGGAATCTAGATAGAAGGTTCTATTTTTAACTTTGCATACCTCTCAATTATTTGAGTTCATTAACATGAGCATGAATTGTGCCTATACTCAAGAACATTGTAAATCAAAGTAACATTGTAAAGACTTCCTAATACAATTCCCTGAGAAGGCCAACATCAAGGTCATGGGTACCAGAGGATCAACCTGAGGGGGTCTCCCAGACAAAGGACTTTCGATGCTAAATCTAGGAAAGTTCAGGCAAACTGGGCCGGTTGGCCAGCTGGTGGCCTGAATCCAATCACAAGTAAACACTAGACAGCCAAGCAGAGCAGGAGTGTACAACACAACTGACCTGCAGTCTTCCAACACATAAAGATCATCAGACAAAGGAAGACTGAGGAAGGGGCCCAGATGAAGGGAAGCTAGACTTGACCACCACGTGCAGTGGGACCTCAGGCGGAACCCTGCAGGAGCTGGGGTTGGGGCTGCACTGAACAACTGGCAAGATCTGACTATGGACTGTGAGTTACATAACAGCATTCTATCAAAGTAACTATCCTGCTTCAGATAAATATCCTGTGGTGAAGTAAAAAAACAAAAACAGACAACACTGTTCTGAGGAAACACAGTCTCAAGTATTTACAGATAAAGGCATTACATACGCAAATTACTCAGATTTTTCAGAAAAAAATAGAGTGCAAATCACCTGTCCAAATTGGTTAATGTTGTATTATAAAACCCTACTAAAACCATGAACCAACCTGCAGCCCATGAAGTGAAATGAAGCCACAGACCACAGGCCTTCAGTCCTTTGGGATTTGAAAAAGTGGCTCCAGTCTTTACCATCAGTTCTAGCTGCTGGCATCAGAGGTCTAAGCTAAAAGTGGGTAAATTAAACATCATTCCCAAGCAGTGGTTAATTCAGAAGAGGCAAAGCAGGAGCTGAGAAGGAGTTTCTACTCTATCAATATTTCATTGCTCAAAAAATAAACTAAGCAAGTAGAGCAAATGCTAGGACCTGCTGGAGGTGGGAATGGGTTCAAGGTCTCTGGTATGTTACTCTCTGGTATGTTATTTCTCTGTACAGGAGATATTCTGCAGTGTCGTACTTCTTCCTCTCTATGGTACAAGCGTTCTCACATTTTGGCGTCTGAAATCAGGGTGCATCATAAGATCGATGGCATGTCAGAGTTCAGTTGGCAGCATCTTTTCTCTCTTAATTGTACATAAAATAATGGTACATCTTTTAATTAATGGCTTCTTGGGTGCAATGAATATGGCAGTTTTTTGTTAAATTACACGTCTTTTGTTATTATTACATGTCACCCCCTACTGCCAATCTTCATTCTACCCCAAGAAAATTAATGAGGAAAACATAGCAAAGATTTGGTAGCTCACTGACAGCTGCATTACTCTTTTCGAAGATCTCATGTGCCAGTAATTTTAGAGGGCCACAATACACTCCAGATTTTGCCGACAAGTATCTCTGGATGGCATGGTAAGTCTTTCCACTGTTGGTGGGGCCCGAATGGAATATGATCTTCCGCCGGATGGCTCTCGCTTCTGGGTACCTAGGATACAAATACGCAAACAGCTTAATCCAATTAACCTTGATATCCATCCTGGCAAAGTGAAAAAAATTCCAAATGAAACATCCTCTTAATCTTCATAAGATAGTATTTGAAAAACTAAGCAATGGTTTTCAAGTGCAAATTAAAATAATGACTAATTTCCAAGAATGGCGTTTACTTACTGGAGAAGAAAAAATCCAAACACAAATGAATGTCTTGGACAACTTCCCCATTATACAAATCTCTCTCTCCGTAAGGAGTTAATAAAAATAAGTTCAAACGGCTCTCAGTCCCACAGATACAAGAGCACTTCAAAAAGTTCATGGAAAAGAATTAAAACTTTATTTTGGCACACACAAAAAAAATCTTGAAATCCATGCATAGTTTCCTCCTAACGCACATTTTCCATGAACTTTCCGAAGACCTCTCCTAGGTCACCTCACTCCCTCCAGCTCTAACAACAGGACCCTCAAGGCAAACACTCCCAGGCTCTGAGCGCTCTGCTACCATCCTGATGGGAACGGCCGCTGCCCTGCACCGTGAACAAGTACAGAACTCAGCAAACCGAGCTGCAACACCGGTTCAGGCACCGACAGCAGATCTGAAAGCCGTGAGTAGCTGATCTGAGCCCTGCCGCAGCCCAGCAGCAGTGTGGGGAGGCAGAAGCCAGGCAGAGCAGGGGAGGCCCACTGGGCACAGCAGCAGAGAAGTCCAGAGCTACTGAGGCAGCTAGAATGTGAAAGAGAAGAAAGGCAGCAGGGCGGGGAGCCCTGCAGTCTGTGTGGGTTCCCTGGGGGTCCTTGGCCCAGGGCTGGGCTGAATGTGCACAAGGTGAGAACCGACAGGGCCTAGAAGAGCACAGCTTACCAAAGGTCTGCGAGCAAAACCTAACACAGGCTCCCAGTGCTGGATGCTGCAGTGCAGCCCCAGGGCAGAGAATCGGAACACTGGCCTTCGGCTGAGGCACCACAAAGGCCACGCCGCCACCGAAGGACAGCGCCCTACACAAGGGGCCACTTTATTTCTCCCAAGCAAAACCCCAAAGCCAGCCTTGTCAGACAAACAATAATTAACTGCCTGGCTTTTTAGAGAATACCACATAATCTGGATTCTTTCTAATTTGTCATCTAGCATTCAATAAAATATATGCATATATATAAATATATAAATATATAAAATGGTCACTAATCTCTCAAGATTAGAAACTTAAGAATTCAAATCTACAAATGGGGGCCAGCGCTATGGTGTAGTGGGTAAAGCCACTGCCTACAGTGCCAGCATCCAATATGAGCACCAGTTCAAGTCCTGGCTGCTCCACTTCCCAATTATGCTCTCTGCTATATGGTCTAGGAAAGTATAAAAGATGGCCCAAGTCCTTGGGTCCCTGCATCCACGTAGGAGACCTGGGTTTGGATCAGTGCAGTTCCGGCCATTGTAGCCAACTGGGAGTGAACCAGTGAATGGAAGACCTCTCTCTCCCTCCCTCCCCCCCGCCCCGCCTCTCCTTCTCTTTCTGTGTAACTCTGACTTTCAAATAAATAAATAAATAAATAAATAAATAAATATATCTTTTTAAAAAACCACAAATGAAGGAACTAACCAGTTAGGTGGTATTCTTAGGTCACTGATTTTGCGTAGGTCATCCTTACATTCCAACACAGGAAATATCTGTTTGGCATGTCTCAAGAAAAATGGGAATAAGTCATCCACATGAGCTGAAAGGCAAAACACTGAATTAACAAAACACTGCATTAACACGTGCGCTCCACACTCTGTGTGCTGCAGAACCCCATGACCGTCTCTTCTCACAAGCCAGGTCAGTGGGGCAGTGCCCGAGCCCTGGAGCAGGAGCCCCTGTCCTTTGCAGAGAGCCTGGCTTTGTCTTACTTTTCCTCCAATTATTCCCATACACCAAGGCAAACACAAAACTGCCTGTCAAACCCCATGTGCTGCTCTGCCTGTACAAGCCGATGAGCACTGGCAGGAATTCAATTTTAAAAAAAAGAACCTGGGCTGGCGCCGTGGCTCACTTGGCTAATCCTCCGCCTGCGGCGCTGGCACCCCAGGTACTAGTCCTGGTTGCTCCTCTTCCACTCCAGCTCTCTGCTGTGGCCCAGGAAGGCAGTGGAGGATGGCCCAAGTGCTTGGGCCCTGCACCCGCATGAGAGACCGGGAAGAAGCACCTGGCTCCTGGCTTTGGATTGGCGCAGCGCCGGCCGTGGCAGCCATTTGGGGAGTGAACCAACGGAAGGAAGACCTTTCTCTCTGTCTCTCTCTGTCTATAACTCTCTCTAACTCTGCCTGTCAAAAAAAAAAAAAAAAAAAAAACCTGGAGAGGCGGGCATTTGGCCCATGGCAAAAACGCCTGCATTCCACCTGACTCTAGACTTCCAGTCCAGCCATGGCCACTGGGGGTGGGAGCTCAGTTACTCACTTGCTCTCTTTCAAATAAAAAAAAAATTTTTAAATAAAGAACCTGGAAATACACATTAGAGAAGACAGACTGTGCTTACAAAAAGAGAGACACAGGTGCCAACAGTCTTAAATTCCAAAGAGCACAGAGGGAAAACAGGAACGAGAGCCGATTCCTCAGCACGCACTCCACACTGCGGCTGGGAGCAGTGAGGCTGGCTCCCTCTTGGCTTTGCTTCCAGGTTCTCCCCCAGGGCCTGGCACAGGGGCAAAGTCTAAGAGTGAAATACATTTAAATATTATAACCAAAGCCAAACTGTCCACAGGAAAAAAATGATGATGCTCTTTCTTGTTCTTTCCTTCTATAGCACGAACTGTGTCCCAACATGGAGGAGAAAGAGACCAATGGCAGAAACAGATGGAATCTGCTCTGCTCCGACCCTGTCTTGTGAGAGAGCACCCTTCACTGCGGCCTGTATCAACACAGGGTGAGTCCACGGCACACACTTCCTCCAGCTGAAGACTCCCACATGAAAACTAGCTCTGGGACCTAATATAACAGCTACCTGGAGACCTGCAAGACCTCCTCTCAAAGCACTGAATCATCACAGACAGGCTCTACCCTAAACCCAATACGCTCTGCTACAGGAAGGGCACAAAGGATGTTCAGTGAGATTTCATTCTCTAAATACTTGCCTGCACTGAAGCAGATGTCATTCAAGACAATGTGAATGTCCACATCCAGAGAATGAGACTGCATAATATAGTTTCTAAAGCTTATGAAAGCTTGGTGGAAGAGACGAGCTGTGGAAAATGCAAAATCAAAACACACAGGGCTTAGTCTTGGCTTCAGTTTTCATTTAAAAAGAAGATATACATATAAACCAGGCTCTGCAGTGAGGCTGGGGTGTAGGGTAGTGCAGCTGGTTTTTGACGAGCTGTGCTAAATCTGAAATCCTAGCACAGCGTGAAGGAAGGTGGGACATGCAGCTCTTCTGCGTGCAGTCTGGCTCCCGAGGCAGAGGCAAAGGGCAGGGCCCTGTCCCCACACCACACACTCTGCCAAAGACGGACGATAAGGAGTAAGACAGCACCTCTGTAACACGCTGTTGGCCTTACCATCGAGTCCATAGTCGGCACCCAGTTTCTGAATTTCTTTCCTCTTATAAAACTTGTCTAAGATCTTCTTTACTTCATCTAGAAGAAAGATATCAAAATTCAACATTTAAGGCAGAAAAATGCCCAAAAGCAAAGAAACTAGAAGTCCTAACACTGTAGGCAGGAGTCTAATGAGTGTCTCAAGAACGCGAAGGTTCTGGCTGATTCTTCGTGGGTTAATGTGCAATGGAGCATCCACACAGTGGTAACGTCAGCCAGGAAACACCACTGTCACACTGCAGAGGAATGAGCAAGGCTCAGAGGAGGCCTCCAGAGTCCGCCAGACCACACTGAGACACACACTGTTCCACTCACTTACAACTGGCCACCAGTGCGCAGCTAACCCGCACCCAGAAAGACAAATGCAACAGCAGGACCAGATCATCAGGCTTTCGTGCAAATATCTAAAGGGCCAAGATGAACGTTCATTTGGAGATGATGATATTAGGGAGAACAGATTACACTCATTTTGGTCTCAATGGCACAACTAAAGTCAGTGGCAGGTACAGAAGCTGATCTCAGTGGGACTTACCACACAATATCCTAACAACTGAACAAAGAAAAGGAGTTGCCTTGGGGCCAGCGCTGTGGGGTAGTGGGTAAAGTCATGAGCTACAATGCCAGCATCCCATGTGGGCACTGGTTCGAGACCCTGCTGTTCCACTTTCAATCCAGCTCCCTGCTAAGGCCCTAGGAAGGCAGTGGAGGATGACCCAAGTGCTTGGGCCACTGCACGCACCATCTGGAAGACCCAGAAGAAGCTCTAGGCTCCTGGTTCTGGCCTGGTCCAGCCCTGGCCATTGCAGCCATTTGGGAAGTGAACCAGTGGATGGAAGATCTCACTCTCTGTCTCTCCCTCTCTCTAACTCTGCCTTTCAAATAACTAAAAATAAATCCTTAAAAAGGGAGGTTGCCTCTTAAAAATGAATGCTCCTTGTCACCACAAGTCGTCAAGCCAGGGTCAGACAACTGCATTGCAAGAGCACTAAAGGGGCCAGCACTGTGGTGTAGCGGGTAAAGCCGCCAGCTGCAGTGCCGGCATCCTGTATGAGCGCTGGTTCGAGCCCCGGCTGCTCCACTTTGAATCCAGCTCTCTGCTGTGGCCTGGGAAAGCAGTAAAAGATGGCTTAAGTCCTTGGGCCCCTAAACCCACATGGGAGACCCAGAAGAAGCTCCTGGCTCCTGGCTTCACCTGTTGTGGCCAACTGTAGAGTGAACCAGCAGATGGAAGACCTCTCTGCCTCTCCTTCTCTCTGTGTGCAACTCATTCAAAAAAATAAATAAATAAATCTTTTCTTAAAAAAAAGAGTACTAGAGAGACGCCCATTCCATCAGGTTAGTGGAATAGACGCCTGCCAAGGTAACACATTTCAAACGAATCAGATTATATTAAGGTCAGACAGGACGAAAAACTGCTTCCTCAGTCTACAGAGGGGAAGATTTTACAGACTCAGCCACATACTCTATCCACGAAATACCAACTGTACCTTCACCTCCCACAGAAGCGACTGCCACATTCTCATGCAGCCACAACACACACAAAACTCACTGAGAAAATGAAGCCTGAACAAAGCATCCATAACAAAACTGTTTTCTGAAAGAGGAATTTTTAAATCGCGCCTTTGGTCACTAGCAGCCATTTGGGGAGTGAACCAGTGGGTGAAGATCTCTCTTTCTCCCCCTCTGTCTTTACCTGCAATTCAGCATGAGACAGGTAGGGAGGTAAAAGAGATGATGTACCTCAGATCACAGACAGCTGCCCTGTTATTTCTGGGTTCATGTTTCTCTAGATGTAGTGGAGGTAACAGTTTCTTGGTATCCACAGTGGAAAAGCATGTGTAATTGCCTGAAAAACTCCTGCTGATCTGTAACTCAGCACAAACCAAGGACAGACTCCATTTATTGAGAATTAACCACTGCCTGGGACACCTGCATCCCACATCTGCATGCTAAGAAAGCTTAGGGACTTAATCTGCTTTACTGGTCAGAACACAACTCTTAACCTACTTTAAAGAATGAAGAAGAGGGTACAATGGGTTAGCCGGCACCTGTGAAGTCAGCATCCCACATGGGCACCAGTTCAAGTCCTGGCTGCTCCACTTCCGATCCAGCTCCCTACTAATGGCCTGGGAAAAGCAGGAGCAGGAGTGGGAGGACTATGAGCCTTACAGGAGAGGCGGAGCCAGGGAGCACCCTACAGAGTGTACAAGAAGACAGGAAGACTGACGCAGCAAGGCGGTAAGCCAACCTCCTGGGCAAGAAGCGGATTCATCTCTATGTGGAAATCCGATCCACTTAACCACTGGCTATGGTAGTTCACTGTCCTCTGCGGTCCCTTTCAACGCTGAAAAATCACCCTCGTGAATTCCACCTCTGCACACAGGAGAGGAAGAGTGGCCCAGCACACGCCTACCCAGTGAGGTGCACCTAAGGGTTCCGCAGCAGGAGGAACCCTGGTGCTGACAAACAGCGTCTTCACTCCATCTATGTCCTGGGAGCATCAAAGACACTGTGACATTTTCAGGTAAATTGTGTAAATTTGAATACAATAAATACACCAGATTGTCTCACACAATTACTTGTGCCGTACAATAAGACAAACGGGGAACTGTTTAATGGACAAATTATTGTTTTATTGTTTGAGTCAATATGGAAATAGTTCAACATCTGTTCTACAACAGCGTGAATACACTTGACTAAGATGCTAAGTTTTACGTTATATGTTCTCATCACAATCTAAAATAAGCAAAAATATAATATAAAATAATACAGTCCCCAAATGCAAGTAAAGTGGAAGATCTTGCTTGGAAGAACAGGTCCAGGTCACATACCACACAACACACAAGCATATTTCAAAAAGTTCGTAGAGGGCAGGCATTGTGGTGCAGCAGGTTAAGCCACCCCTTGGGACACCAGTGTCCCACATGGGAATGCCTGGGATCAAATCCCATCTCTGCCTCTGCTTCCAGCACACCTTCCTACTAATGGTCCAGGAGGCAGCAGATGATGGTTCAAGTACTGAGTCCCCTGCCACCCACGTGAGAGCCCTGGATGGAGCTCTTGGCTCCAGCCCGGCCCAGAACTAGCTGTCACAAGCATTTAGGGAATGAAACAGCATTTGGAAGATCTGTCTCTCCCTTTGTCACCCTTTCAAATAAAAAAAGCGAGTAAACTCTTTTTAACCTACAGTGCCGGCATTCCATATGGACACTGACTTGAGTCCCAGCTGCTCCACTTCTGATCTAGCTCTCTGCTGTGGCCTGGGAAACCAGTAGAAGATGGCCCAAGTGCTTGGACCCCTGCACCCACAGGGGAGAACCTGAGGAAGCTCCTGGCTCCTGCCTTAAGACTGGCCCAGCTCCAGTCATTTGGGGAGTGAACCAGCAGATGGAAGAAGATAGAAGATGTGTGTGTGTGTCTCTCTTCCCCTCCCTCCCTCTCTCCCAGGTCATTTGGGGAATAAACCAGCAGATGGAACATCTCTCTATCTCAGTCAACTTTGCCCTTCAAATAAATAAAAGTTAATTCAGGTGCAAAAGATTTTGAAATTGCTGCCTTCCAGGGGCCTTCAAAAAGTTCGTGGAAATGGAGCAGGTGTCTAGCACAGCACTTGGGACACTTAAGTCCCATCTCAGAGTGCCTGGGTTCCATCCTGGCACTGTTTGCACAGATGGGTAAAATTAAGCTTCTAGTCTTCTCGCCAAGAATTCAGATGTGAGAGCAGTGGTAAGTGGGGTAGCAAGGTGGAACGGGGCAGACAGTCCCAGTCACCAGACTGGGGAAGCAGCGTCACACAGTCTGCTGCAGAGAATGCATGGCATCGTAGGCAGGCATCTCAGGAGAGGGCGGGGAACGCAGTCTGCACTCGGACAGGGGTTGGCAGGGAACGGGGTCCAGTTCCTCCTGCCATCCTCCATCCCCTCTCCCTCTGCTCCTGGACAAAGGGTCTGCTGGGTGTGCAACGGATGAAATTCCTCCCAAGTTTTCCTTAACTGATGTTATGTGGCTGGGTAGCTCATTTGGTGGTGGGAGGACAGCATTCCCCTGGGGTCCTTCCGTAGGGGAAGGCTGGGACCACCCGTCAAGTTAGGTAGGTGTGGGCAGGATTCTGCGGTGTAAAATCCTGGGGCTCTCCCGAGGTCTGCTCCCTGAGGCCGCTCCGATGCTCTCCTTTCTGAGCAGGTGTCGTCTTCCTTAGGCCCCTCACACACACACATACACACGGGCTCATCTCTAACTTCCTCCGAAACAGCTCTACTCCTGTTCCCAGCTTCCTGCGAACGGCCACCCTAGGAGGCAAATGCAGCTCAAATACTTGGGTCCCTGCCATGCGTGTGAGGGACGTGGATTCTGTTCCCAGCTCCTGGTTTGACCTGGCCCAGTCCTGGGTGCTGTGAACATCTGGGGAATGAACAGGTGGAAGGAGGATTCTCTCTCTCTCTCCCTCTCTTCCAAATAAATAAAATTGAACTGAAAGGTTGTTAACAGTTACAACAGGAAGCACCAAAACTGCCTGCTGCAGTGAACTGCCCCAAGACAGTTCCCGGACACCAAGTACCTCAGCGGACCAAGCATGCCCCCAGCCTTCCAGAATGGCACCTGCGAGAGTACACTCCCTGGCCTAACCAATCATCACACTGGACCCACCAACATGCACAATCACGGGTCTCAATTACAAAGGACAAGGGAACAATTTAAAAGCTCAGCCACAGCATCCCAAACTCCCCCCCGCCCCAGAACTCCCTGTCAAACCGATCCAACGGCAGTTTTGCGGACAAAATCCACTGTCACTCGCTGATGCGAAGCCGTCCCTTCTCCGTGGAGCCTGGAACGCTCAGGGCCCCTCCCACCCTCGGCGGGGACACCCGCATCAGACCTTGTATCACGGCTGACCCCGAGACCGTGAGGCTGGCTCCTCTCGGCAAACCTTCCTCCCCGAACAGCTCGGCAGTGTGTACGCCCGTCCACGACAGCGGTCCACACGGGCTTCTCACGGCCTCGTTCCCTCGCCCCATCTCGGGGTGGAGGGCGGGAGGAATGCAGGAAGATGCTGGTCGTGACCTGACGGCTCAGAGGAGGGCAGCGAGAGGGAAAAGGCCACTTCTGGGGCAAAACACTGGGGAGGAGGCAGCGAGGGCCTCAGCAGCCGGCGAGGGAGGCAGACACTGATGGGCGCCATGACAACGCTCGGGTCGCCAGGGAAGGGATCTGGCTCCCTCCCGGCCAGGCACACCTCCCCCCTGCCGCCCCCCGCCAGCTCCCGCACTCACTCTTGTCCAGAGGCCGCGTGAGCTCGGCCCCGACATCGCCATCGGCGCTGGGGCCCTGAGGTTTCACAGTCAGGGGCACGAACAGGGACGTGTTCGGGGTTTTGGAGCCACCGGATGCATTAGAGGAGGCGGCAGCAACAGCAGGAACGCGCCCCAGAGCCCCGGGGAAGGGCCCGCAGTGGGCGCGAAGGGCAGAGCAGGCGGCCGCCCGGTGCCCAGCCGGGCGCCCCGCCGGGAGCCGAGCCCACAAGAGGGCACACCGGGAGAAGGACATGGAGACCGCAGGCTCTAAAGGAGCCCGGAGCAGCCCCGAGGCACGGCGGCGGACAGTGACGCAAACCACCGGCGCCTGCAGGCCCGAAAGACCCAGGCCGAGCAAGAAGAGCTGCCCAGGTAAACGCCTGATCAATCAGGGGAAGGTAGCGCTGTAAAACTGCTCTAGCCGGGACGGAGCAACCTATGAGGCAAACTCAAGAGAGAAATCCTCGTTCTCATTTCTCTATCTGCTTTCATCTGTGGTTGGATCAGCTTTCTGGCAAAGGTAGTCAGGGAAAGTAATCAGGCATCTTTGGAGATGTCACAGCTGAGAGCGGGGGCGGGGCGGGGCCCTGTCTGCTGTGTCACGTGACACAAACTGGCCAGTCCCGGGAGCACGTGGCCAGCAGCACGTGGCCGCGGGGTTATCAGTGCAGGCTGTGCGCTGGCCGCAGTAGCTGCGGGTACTGAGGTAGGCAGCGTGGTCGGCGGCATCTGCAGTTTCTTGGGTTTTAACCTTTGTTTCCTTGCCGAGTACCTTGGTCTGCATCTGGGAGGGGTTGCTGAGGAATTCTGTCGTGCTACGTTAGGCCGTCTTTGGCATAATGCGTATGCACACTACTTCCACGTGCGCGGTCTGTGTACAGCATCCCAGCACTATGAGGCAACAACGTGGCGGAGACGTGCACTTGGCCACGGTTGAGCTTCAGTTACATTGACTGGCTGCTGTGTTCTCGTACGAAGCTGCGACATCCTAATTTCTAAACAGGGTTGCAGCGCGTGCGTGTTAATGTGTGTGTCAAGCAGGATCCCAGGAACAGACTGTTACATGCCTTTAATCTACAAAGCACCTTTTGAACGCCAGCATTGCAAGGAAAACCTTAATACTGTTTTTGACCTAGTGTTGGTGATAGCAAAAATACACGTTGAGTAACGCAATTATTACTCTAATGGGCTAATTAAAGGAGCAATTTCAGAACTAAGATTTCTGACAAGCAGAGGCTTCGCTGTGGAAAGATAGACTGAAAAACCTCAAACATAGTTAAGGCAGGCCTTGTTTATGGCTTACAGATAGCCGTTAGGTTGTTGAGCAAACCTGGGACAGGCTGGAAGAAAAAAACAGAAGAAAACAAGTGACAGTTCCAGGTGCGATGGCGGGTTAGTGTGTCTGAAAGAAAGCAGCGACTTTGAAATGGAGAGACCTAATAGAGGAGTCTGCATAATTCAGGGAGTGACGAAATACGATAGAAAATGCACCCCTCGTCTCCCCCCCCCCCGCAATACATACATGCATACATATATGCATGCATGCATACATACAAGCTTTACGATGCCGGCATCCCGGATCAGAGGATCAGAGTTCCCGAGTTTGAGTTCTGGCTGTGACCAATTCCCGGTTCCTGCTAATAGGCACATTGGGAGGCAACTGATGGTGGTTCAAGTCCTTGGCCCCCTGCCACCTTGAAGTCAGGAGCCTGGAGTCTCATCCCAGTCTCCCAAGGGGGTGGCAGGGACCCAAGCACTTGGGCCATCCTTTGCTGCTTTCCCAGGCGCATTAGCATCCACTTTGATCAAGACACAAATTGTTGGCTTCTGTTTTGTCTGAATCTCTTCCAGTCGTCTTGGGACAGAGGAGTGAATTTCAGGATCACTGGGACCTGCCGCCAGGGGGCGCCCGGCCACTGTGCAGAGAGCGCACGGAGCTCCTGCGCTGCGAACCCCGGCCACCAGGGGGCGTCCACGCTGTCTTCTCGGCACCGGGCGGACCGGCAGTTCGGTGCGCGGTGGTGCCCACTGCGGGGACCCGGAGTAACACTCGGGAGGCGCCTCAGCCTGGCTGCGTGTGCTCCGGGAGAGGCTTGTGGGTGTTTCGGAAGGCTGAGTGACAGGGGGAAAGCAGACACAGAGAGGGCTGTCCGTCTGCTGGTTCGCTCCCCAGAGGCCCCGGCCGGGTCCAGACTGGGAACCCCGGAGCTCGGTCCCCGGCCCTGGAGCCCGCACCTGCTCTCTCCCGGGCTGGACCCAGGATTTACCCCAGGCGCTGCGGTAAAGGCTGCCACCCAGAACCCCGAGGTTGGGTTTGCAGCCGCTGTCAGACATTCAGTTACATCGCTCCCAGCTAGCCTTTGGTTCTGTCGTGCCAATGGCAGAGGCACATTTTTGCTGTCCGGGAAGTCGGTTTGATTGCCAGCGTGTTTTTAATGGGGCGGATCATACCGTGAGTCTGCAAGCAGAGACGGGTGAAACACGAAACTCTAGTGAGCTTTCGTATAAGCCACAATGTGGATTGAGTTCCCCCTGGGCCCTGGGCTTGTGTAAAATGCACTCGGGCAGAGCCGAGGGAACGCTGAGGTCCGGGGAGAGCTTCGCGGTGAGGTGTGTCTCTCTGCTGATCCGTCCGTGCAGCCTTGTTATTTCAGTGTTGCACGTGAGTAAGCACTCAGACGTCTGCAAAGAGCACCAGGGTTTACCAGTTGTTGCTTCCTGATGGTTTTAGATTTGCACAGCAACTGTGAAGACGGAGCCTCTCCGTGCAGTCACGTTCAGATAACCTCTTTTTATAATCGGCTTTCTTAACGGAATTTTCTTTACTTTCCTGAATTTATAGAAAGTGAACAATGTCCTGTGTTTCATGTGTACAGCTTCCCAGCCTCCCTCCTTGTCCACCATTCTCCCTCTTCCTTTTCTTCTTGCCTTTTTTTTTTTTTAATTTATTTTATTTATTTGGAAGAGGCAGAGAGAGAGAAGTTTTCCATCCAGTGGTTCACTCCCAAAATGGCCACAATGGCCAGAGCTGAGCTGATCCGGAGCCAGGAGCTTTTTCAGGATCTCCTATGTGAGTGCAGGGGCCCCAGGACTTGGGCCATCCAGGTGCCTTAGGGAGCTGGATCAGAAGTGTGGCAGCCAGGACTCAAGCCAGCGCCCGTATGGGATGCCAGTGCTGCAAGCCAAGCCTTTAGCCCACTGCGCCACAGCGCCAGCCTCTCTTGTTTTTCTTATGGTTTTTACAGTGACATTCAGTTTCCTTCATGGTCACGAGCTTATCCTTCCACTAAATAAAGAATTCAAGGCCAGCGCCGCAACTCACTAGGCTAATCCTCTGCCTGCAGTGCCAGCACCCCAGGTTCTAGTCCTGGTTGGGGTGCTGGATTCTGTCCTGGTCGCTCCGGATCGGTGCAGCGTGCCGGCCATAGCAGCCACTTGGGGGGTGAACGAACAGAAGGAAGACCTTTCTCTCTGTCTCCTTCTCTCACTAACTCTGCCTGGAAAAAAAAAAAAAAGAATTCAACAAGCAGTGGGTAGAAACAAATAACCTCTTCATAGCCACGCCTTTAGGCCGTGAGAATTCAGAAATGTTTTCCGAGTCCTGTGAGCCACCGGAGCAGTGATGGAGCCTGAGCGGGGGTGGTGTGAGCCCCCGTCTGTGTTAACTGGGGGCCCCCTGCTTGCACTTGGCTTCTGCGGCGGGAGGGGCAGCCGGGTGCTGCGGTGCCTTTATCCTGACTCCCTGTTGGCGTCCAGGGACCTGGAGAACTGGTCGATGTGGGACGTTTCCCCCCACGTTTGGGTTGCAAGTAAAGTGTGTAGGGAAACACTTTTTGCTGGTTATACAGACCTTGCTGAGTATACCCGTGGATGGCTTACCCCAGGCCAGTTACAGCCTTTGCTGTGGACAGACAGCCCTGCTACTGTAAGTGTGAACACACTGACCAGGTGACTTTTACACAGCAGTGTAAGTACAGGAATGTCGGGGTGTAACTGTTGGGCTGTGAGTGACACCTGTTTCACACTGGGAGAACTGCCGGGACGTCTTTCCTGAGCGGCCGTGCCGTCCTGCCTCCTGCCGGTGGCTAGCGAGACCACCTCCTCTTCTGGCAGCCGTGGCCGTTCTGATCCTGTTGGGAACCTTCATGTATTTTGAATATGCAATCTTTGGCAGATATAGTGTGTGTGTGGTTTTTTGTTTTTTTTGACAGGCAGAGTGGACAGTGAGAGACAAAGAGAAAGGTCTTCCTTTGCCATTGGTTCACCCTCCAATGGCCTCTGCGGCTGGTGCACCGCGCTGATCCAATGACAGGAGCCAGGTGCTTCTCCTGGTCTCCCATGGGGTGCAGGGCCCAAGCACTTGGGCCATCCTCCACTGCACCCCCGGGCCACAGCAGAGAGCTGGCCCGGAAGAGGGGCAACCGGGACAGAATCTGGCGCCCCGACCAGGACTAGAACCCGGTGTGCCGGCGCCGCAAGGCGGAGGATTAGCCTATTGAGCCGTGGCGCCGGCCCAGATATGGTTTTTTTTAAAAATACTTATTTAGGGGCCGGCACCACGGCACAGTAGGTTAATCCTCTGCCTGTAGCACTGTCATCCCATATGGGCACGGGTTCTAGCCCTGGCTGCTCCTCTTCCAATCCAGCTCTCTCCTGTGGCCTGGGAAGGCAGTAGAAGATGGCCCAAGTCCTTGGGCTCCTGTACCCACGTGGGAGACCCGGAAGAAGCTCCTGGCTTAAGATCAGTGCAGTTCTGGCCATTGCAGCCAATTGGGGAGTAAACCAGAGGATGCATGACCTCTCTCTCTCTGCCTCTTCTTATCTCTCTCTGTAACTCTGCCTTTCAATAAATAAATAAATCTTAAAAATTATATTTACTTATTTACTTGAGAGGCAGAATTACAGAGGGAGAGACAGAGAGGTCTTCCATCCACTGGTTCACTCCCCAAATGGCTGCAGCAGCCAGAACTGGGCCCATTCAAAGCCAGGAGCCAGAGCTTCTTCTGGGTCTCCCATGTGGGTGCAGGAGCCCACGGGCTTGGGCCATCCTCTACTGCTTTCCCAGGCCATAGCAGAGAGCTAGATGGAAAAGGAGCAGTTGAGACCAGAACTAGCACCTATATGGGATACCGGCACCGCAGGTGGAGGATTAACCTACTGCACCACAGCACCAGCCCCGATGTGGTTTCTAAATAGTTGTTGCATCATCGTTTTAAGAAAAGACATGGGGGAACAGCATTGTGGTTTAATAGGTTAAACTGCCACTTGCAATGCTGGATCCCCATATGCCCACCCCCATTCAAGTCCTGGCTGCTTCATCTCCATCCTGCTGCCTGCTAATGCACCTGGGAAAGCAGCAGAAGATAGCTCAAGTCCTTGTGCCCTTGCACCTACGTTGGAGACCCAGAGGAAACTCCTGGCCTTGGGTTCAATCTTTCCCAGTCTTAACCATTGAGGCCATTTGAGGAGTGAACCAGTGGATGAAATATCTGTCTCTCCCTTTCTGTAACTCTTTCTAATAAATAAATCTTTTTTTAAAAAGTCGAGTCATAGAGGCTGGCTCCGCGGCTCACTAGGCTAATCCTCCACCTTGCGGCGCCGGCACCCCAGGTTCTAGTCCCGGTTGGGGCGCCAGATTCTGTCCCGGTGGCTCCTCTTCCAGGCCAGCTCTCTGCTGTGGCCCGGGAGTGCAGTGGAGGATGGCCCAAGTGCTTGGGCCCTGCACCCCATGGGGAGACCAGGAGAAGCACCTGGCTCCTGGCTTCGGATCAGTACAGTGCACCGGCTGTAGCAGCCATTTAGGGGGTGAACCAACGGAAGGAAAACCTTTCTCTCTGTCTCTCTCACTGTCTAACTCTTCCTGTCAAAAAAAAGTCGAGTCATAGAATACATTCTGGATAATGTATAGGATATCCGTACAGGATAACATATAGGATATATAATGTGCAACTATTTTCTTCCATTTTGAGGGTTGTTGTGACACAAGAGTTACATAGTTTGCTCCTTTGGATTTGGTTTTCTGGCTCTTGGATCTCATTAAGCCTTTGGGATGTGTGAAGTGACTGTCCTTGTGGTCAATGACTAACGGCTGGAGGTTCCCTGACAGCCCCAGGCTGGATGGTTGCCATGGGAACCAACCCTGTGATTCCAGGTAAAATACTTTAAGCTGTGCCCCCAACCTCCTATCCCCGACTTTTGTATAAGGTACTGTGTCAGTCGTTAATGGCCAGTGAATTACCAAGTATGGCTATTCAGTGATACCTCCAAAGAAATCTAAGAGGGCGGAGTTCACATATTGTTGCTGAACAATACAGGTGGTGCTGGGAGGGAGGCCGAGTGCGGAGGGCATGCGAGCCCCATGCCCCTTCCCACCCACCCGGTCCTGTGCTCCTGTTCTGGCCGTTCATTTGTAGACTTTAACACAGCCCCTGTAATAAATTGGCAGTTGTAAGTAGACTTCCCCTGGGTTTTTGAGTTGCTCTAGCAGATGATTGAAACTGAAAAGGGAATTGTGGGAATATCTGATCTGTGGCCAACTTGGGTGAGAGTTATTGGTAAAGTGATAGCAGAAGTGGGCAGCGCTGTCAGCCTGAGCCCTCCCCCTGTGCTGGTGCTGTCACCAGGTAGGTTGTGTCATCTTTAGGTTAATTCCAGGACTCAAGCTGCTGTCACAGTTTCTGTGTTAAGTGTTGGTGATGTGGGAGAAGTGAGATTTAATCTTAATCCAGGTATTGTCTTTTACTTAAAAAAAAAAAAACAAGCATTTTAAGCACAGGCACATATATGGTGCACAAAGTGATAAAGTTTACTTAGGTCCTTGGACCCCTGCACCCACATGGGAGACCCAGAAGAAGCTCCTGGCTCCTGGCTTCGGATCGGCGCAGCACCGGCCATTGCGGCCAATTGGGGAGTGAACCAGCAGATGGAAGACCTCTCTCTCTATTTCTATTCTCTCTGTAACTCTGTCTTTCAAGTAAATAAAATAAATCTTTTTTTAAAAGTTTACTTAGAAGGTAAGAAGGCAAATACACAAACACACGTGGGCATCGCTTAAGCGTGGGCCAGAGAGAGAAGTGGGCGGGGGAAGTTGAGTAGAGAGGGGGTCACCCTCAGCACCCTCTCTGGTCCGTGTCTCCAGTGGAGGAGAGAGAACACCTGACCTGCATCACAGGTCATGCGGAGCCTAATGATCAGGGTCAAGGTGACCCTTCCCCAAGTCCCAGCTAAGCATAAGGCATCCTGGGAATGGGGTGTTCTGACAGGGTACAATTCCATGGTGCAGGGCCTAGTGGTTTATGACCTCCAGCTCAGCTAGCTACCTTATTGCATATCAGTATGAAAGAGGGGGAGGGGGGAGGGGAGGATATGCCCAAAAAAGCTTCCATCTTTTGGTTGATGTGTCAAATGCTTGATGTGGTGATGAAGGTGCTGAAGGTGGGAGCCAGAAAATTAATCTGAATTGCCCACATAGGTGGCAGGGAAATAAGATGGTTTTCCATGATCTCTGCTTCCCAGGGTTTAGCAGGAAGCGGGAGTTGGGAGAAGGATGTGGGCATCAGTCCCAGGCACTCCAGTATGGGCCACAGGTGTCCCGACTGGCACCTTAACCACTGGGCCAGTTGTCTGCTCTGAAGATGCTGTTCTTTTCTCCTGCCTTCATGGCATTGGCCCATTGTCAAAAATCAATTCACTAGAGGTATATGGTTTTATATTCTCGATTGAATTTCATGAATCTTTGTTTATGCCAGTAGCGTACATCCTTTGAATTCCATTGTTTGGTGTTAATATTTGTAGTTGGGAAGTATGAATCTAATTGGCATTTCTTTTTCAGGATTGCTTTAGCCTTTTAGTGTCCCTTGAAATTCCATATATGAATTTTAGGATAATTTTCCCAACATATGGCCTATGGTCCTTGAGGTTGTGAAAAGAATCACAATGAATCTGAAGATTCTTTGCAGTTCTGCAGTCTTAAATTTTTAAGTCTTCTATTGCAGGAGTTTTATAAGTCTTTATATTAATTTTGGTTTTCTTTAGTTCAATAACATTTTGTAATTTTCAGTGTGCATGTCTTTCCCCAATGTTAAATTTATTCCTTATTATCACTGTTGACATTTTTTAAATGAAATTTTAAAATTTGCTTTCTTGATTGTTCATCTTTGGTGTGAAATGGATTTTTTTAAAGATTTATTCATTTATTTATTTGAGTTACAGAGAGAGGGAGAGACAGAAAGGTCTTCCATCCACTGGTTCATTCCCCAAAAGGCCACAATGGCCAGAGCTGCCCCGATCCGAGGCCAGGAGCCAGGAGTTTCTTCTGGATCTCTCACACAGGCGCAGAGGCCCAAGGACCTGGGCCATCTGTCACTGCTTTCCCAGGCCATAGCAGAGAGCTGGATTGGAAGAGGAGCAGCTGGGACTCGAACTGGCGCCCATGTGAGATTCCGTCGACAAAGGCAAAAGCTTAGCCCACTGCGCCACAGCGCCAGCTCGTGAAATGGATTTTTGAGTGTGGATACCATGTTTGAACTTTATTGGACATGTGTATTGCTCTAAAACCATTTCTTTTCTTTCTTTTTTTTTTTTTTTTGACAGGCAGAGTTAGAGGAGAGAGAGAGACAGAGAGAAAGGTCTTCCTTCCATTGGTTCACCCCCCAGACGGCCAGCACGGCCCGCGTGCTGTGCCGATCCGAAGCCAGGAGCCAGGTGCTTCTCCTGGTCTCCCATGGGGTGCAGGGCCCAAGCACTTGGGCCATCCTCCACTGCACTCCCAGGCCACAGCAGAGAGCTGGCCTGGAAGAGGGGCAACCGGGACAGAATCCGGCACCCCGACCGGGACTAGAACCCGGTGTGCTAGCGCCGCAGTCGGAGGATTAGCCTAGTGAGCCACGGCGCCGGCCTCTAAACCATTTCTTGTATCCGTCAGCACGTTTTCTGCCTGGCCTCATTCCGGTGTGAAGTGTGATATTGCACACAGGGGTGAAGGGCGCACCCCTGCCCTGCTCTCACTCTGCGGGAGGACCGCCGAGAGTGATGCTGGCCTGGGGTTTGCCTGTTGGGGTCCACCCTGTGGAGGAAGTTCTGTCCCTGCATGCTGCAGTTACGTGTTTTATTTCAAAGACAGAGTGACAGGGAGGGAGGGGCACGAGCTGCCATCCCTGATTCCCAAAATGACCACGACGGGCAGGACTTGGCCGGGCCAAAGTCATGAGTCTGGAACTCCGTCTGGGGTTCAGGAGCCCAGATACTGGAGCCGTCATCCGCTGCCTCCCAGGAACGTTGTCAGGAAGCTGCATCAGAGTGTGGCGACGCTGGGCCTCAAAGCAGCGCACTGTCATGGAGCGTGGGCGTGACAAGCATCAGTCAGCTCAGCCTGCTGCGCCACTGGGCCAGGCCTGGACGTTGCCTTCTCCCCGAGTTAGTGGGCGCTTTTATCATGGAATTGTGTCGGATTTGTTCCATCTGTTTCGGCATCTGTTGGGATGATCAGGTGATTTTCCCGTTTTCTGTGAACGTGATGTCACCCATGGATGACTGTTGATCACCCTTGATTTTCCTAAACAGATGTCTTATTTGTAGCATGCTTTACCATACTATTTATTTTTGTTTCTTTAAATTTATTGTTGATCTTTTTCAGATCAATATTTCTAAGGGTTTTCACCCTATAGTTTCCTGCCCATGTGATGTCATGTAATTAATGTTGTAATGAGAGGAGTGAGCTTGGTGTCGAGTTGAGGAGTAATCATACAAGGGAATTAGGGGTTTGAGTTTCAAAGGTTCATGGTGAACAGATTGATCTTTTTTTTTTTTTTTTTTTTTTTTTTTTAACACGCAGAGTAGACAGTGAGAGAGACAGAAAAGTCTTCCTTTGCTGTTGGTTCACCCTTCAATGGCTGCGATGGTCGGTGCACCACGCTGATCTGATGGCAGGAGCCAGGTGCTTCTCCTGGTCTCCAGTGGGGTGCAGGGCCCAAGCACTTGGGCTGTCCTCCACCACACTCCTGGGCCACAGCAGAGAGCTGGCCTGGAAAAGGAGCAACCGGGACAGAATCTGGCGCCCCGACCAGGACTAGAATGTGGTGTGCCAGCACCGCAGGCGGAGGATTAGCCTATTGAGCCGTGGTGCTGGCCCAACAGATTGATCTTTAACAGCTAGTATGTGGCACAAGGAGAAAAGATAAAAGTAGGGTTAGGGTTATGAGTTAAGATAAGGATTAGGAAGATCTCTGCTGTGGCCTGGGAAAGCAGTAGAAGATGGCCCAAGTCCTTGGGCCCCTGCACCCGTGTGGGAGACCCGGAAGAAGCTCCTGGCTCCTGGCTTAGGACTGGCACAGCTCTGGCCGTTTGCGGATGGAGGACCTCTCTACCTCTCTCTGCCTCTCCTCTCTCTATGTAACTCTGACTTTCAGATAAATAAATAAATCTTTAAAAAAAAAAAGATAAGGATTAGTATAAGATTTAGAGTCTGAGGGTTAAGGGTAAATGTTATGGTGAGGTTTAGGGATTAGGGTATAGGGGTTAGGATTGGGGTTTAAGTTTAGGGATAGAGTTTAGGGTTAGTGTTTAGTGTTAGGAGAGGTTGGAGTTAAGGTTAGGGATAGGGTGGGTTAGGGTAAGGGGTTAGGATTAGGGTTAGGGTGGGGATGGGGTTGAGTCTGGGGCAGAGTTAGGCTGAAGGGTTAGGGTTAATGGTTAGGTTAAGGTTAGTGTTTATGGTTAGGGTTTAGTGTTAGGGTTGGGATTTGGATTTAGGTTTAGTCACAGGGTTTAGGAATAGGGCTAAGAGATAGTGTTTAGGGTTAGGACTAGGGCTTGGTTAGGGTTTTGAGTTGAGGGTTTAGTGTTAAGGTTATTATGTTTTAGGGTAGAGTTATGGGTTTTGTTTTAGGATAAGGTTCAGAAGGAAGGTTTAGGGTTAGAAATAGGTTTAGAAGTAAGATAGGGGTTTAGGATTAAGGTAGAAAAATTAAGCTAATCCTAGTTCTAATTGTCAATATATCTTACAATAATTTTATCACCATCATATTTTTAATTCCACAACTAGACATTTACTCAGAAAAATAAGCCCTTACAAATGTGGGTTTGACCCAGTAGGATCAGCCCACCTATCATTTTCAATCAAATTTTTCCTTGTAGCCATTACATTTGTATTATTTGATTTGGAAATTGCCCTTATTCTACCTCTACTGTGAGCCTCACAAAGAAATAATCTCAAACTTACTTATCATAGCACTAATCTTTTTTAATTAATTAATTTTTTTGACAGGCAGAGTGGACAGTGAGAGAGAGCGAGCGAGCGAAAGGTCTTCCTTTTTCCATTGGTTCACCTCCCAAGTGGCCGCTACGGCTGGCACGTTGCAGCCTGCACGCTGCACGGATCCGAAGCCAGGAGCTGGGTGCTTCTCCTGGTCTCCCATGGGGTGCAGGGCCCAAGGACTTGGGCCATCCTCCACTGCACTCCCAGGCCACAGCAGAGAGCTGGCCTGGAAGAGGGGCAACCGGGACAGAATCTGGCACCCAGACCGGGACTAGAACCCGGTGTGCCGGCGCCACAAGGCGGAGGATTAGCCTGTTGAGCCACGGCGCCGGCTAACTGCATGATATTCTAAAAACAATATAATCTGAATTAGCTATACAAGCCTACTAATTAGCATAACAACCCACTACTTTTAAGAATTGAACCCAATGAAGATAACCTAAACTTTTCAACAATATTCTCCACCTCACAATGGACTCCCCTACTGCTATTAACAACATGACTACTACCCCTAATACTATAGTAAGTCAACATCACGAGAACATGAATAAAAAAACACCACTATACTTACTCCTCACAAACATTTC
The DNA here is from genome assembly GCA_949820135.1 of Sylvilagus floridanus. Classification (NCBI taxonomy): domain Eukaryota; kingdom Metazoa; phylum Chordata; class Mammalia; order Lagomorpha; family Leporidae; genus Sylvilagus; species Sylvilagus floridanus. The sequence goes on from OX463235.1 coordinate 23,652,664, forward strand.
TAATTACAACATTTTCAGCCACAGAACTAGTTATATTTATTTGAAGCAACACTCACTCCAGTCCTGGTCATTATCACCTAATGAGGGAACCAAACAGAATCACTAAACACAGACACACCCTTCCTGTTCTACGCTAATAGGCTCACGACCCCTTTCAGTTACATTAATTTATATTCAAAATATCACTAAATTTTCTACTAACATACTTTGGAGTTCAACCAATAATTCGTGATCCAACACTCTCATGATTCGCATGTATTGAGCATTTATGGTGAAAATGCTCTTACAGGGACTCCACTTCTGGCTTCCTAAAACACACATTGAAGCCGGCATCACCAGATCAGTAGTCCATGCAGCTGCACTGTTAAAAGTAGGTGGATATGGTATAATGCAAATCACAGCCATTCTGAACCCCATAGCAAACTTCATAGCCTGCTCGTTTCTGATACCATCCATATGAGGAATAATTATAACAAGCTTACTCTGTCTTCGCCAAACTGATCTAAAATCATTAATTGCCTGTTTATCAGTCAATCACATAGCACTAGTGATTGTAGCTGTTCTAATCCAAGCTCCCTGGAGCTTTAAAGGAGTCCAGTCTGAACAGTTGACCATGGCCTAATACCATCTAAATTATTCTGCCTAGAAAACTCAAATTATCAGTGAATTCACAGCCATGCTGTATTACTGGCACAAAGCCTCCAAAGATGTTACCACTAACATCAACATATGTTGACTGCTAGCAACTAGCTTAGCTCTGTCATCAACCATTAACATAGTGGGACAACTGTTCCTAGTCTTAGCATCATGTTCATGATCAATTTTAATAGAAGCCAGTAGATTGATTGCTGCCCCAAACTCCCTCTACATCCTAACAGGTGTCTCAACTGCTGTCTCCAATGCCCACACTTGAATGTTTTTCTTTAAAAAGATTGTAAATGTTTATTTTTTAATCTTAAGTTTGCCTTTTAATTTTTTCAGGATTTGATTTATATAAACTTTGGACATTTTGAATCTATTGATTGTATTTTTTGACAGTCCTGCTGATTCTAATATAACACATCCTCCATGAGAGCTTTGAATTAATGCTTTGCTCCTTCCTCCTATCTGTTTAGTTCCTGTGGTTTTTCTTCTTCTGGTAAGAACACATATGGCAGGAATTCCCTAAAAGAAGGAGGCATAGGGACCTTCATTAATTATATGTTCTGTATGGTAGTCAAAAGAGGTAACAGATCTGTTGTGTCTGAATACACTTCTATGCTTAATTATTTTCATAATATTCCTTCTTATTTGTATCAAAACTCATACTGAACAATGAGTTCTGAATTACAAAAGAGCAGTAATTTTTTACATTCCCTATAAAAGTCTTTGTCCACAAGTTAGACACAAACACACCAGACTGCCTGTTTCTATTTTTTTAAAAAAGAGATTTATTTTATTTGAAGAGCAGAGTTACAGAGAAAGGGAGACACACACACACACACACACACACACACACACACACACACACACACACTCACCCTCCATCCACAGGTTCACACCTCAAAAGGTCTCAGTGGCCAGAGCTGGGCCAGGCTGAAACCAGGTGCCTGGAACTCCATCTGGGTCTCCTGCATGGTCACAGGGGCACAAGCACTGGGGCCGTGTTGCACTGCTTTCCCAGGTGCATCAGCAGGGAGCTGGATGGGAAGTGGAGCAGCAGCTGCTGCTTTAGGGACTCCCCTCTGGAGTATTCGGAGGCTGCAGTGCAGCGAAGTGGCCTGGCCGCGAACCCCTCTGGCTACGGGCCCCTCACAGAGCTCCAAGGATGGTCCTGCATGGATAGCCGCCTGGCTCCCCCAGTGAAAGGCCAGCTTAGAAGAAAAGCTGAATGGGAGAAGTTCGCAAGATGCGTTGTGCTGCTGTCACAGAAAATGGATGCTGGATTATGGGCATGGCAGTTCCAGCAGGAAGAAGAAAGGAAGCAGAAAAGTACTCTCAAATCCAAAGGGGCTTCACTGCACAGCCTGCTTTCAAGTCAGTAAAAGCAAGTCTGTGGCACAGAGGATTAAAGCCCTGACCTGCAGCACTAGCATCCCATATGGGCGCCAGTTCGAGTCCTGGCTGCTGTACTTCCGATCCAGCTCCCTACTAATGGCCTGGGAAAGCAGTGGAAGATGGCCCAAATGCTTGGGCCCCTGTACCCATGTGGGAGACTCGGAAGAAGCTCTTGGCTTCAGCCTGGCCCAGCCCTGGTCATTGTGTCCATTTGGGAGTGAACCAAAAGATGGAAGATCTTTCACTCTCTCTGTCTCTACCTCTTTCTGTAACTCTGCCTTTCAAATAAATAATAATAATAAATAAAAATTAAAACAAAAACCAAGCCCCTTGCAGGATCAGACTTCTTGGGAGATTAAAAAAAAATCCTGCCCTCTTTAAAAAAAATAATAACAGTGGAGCAGGTGGACTTGAACTGGTGTTCTTGTTGGATGCTGGCATGGCAGGCTCTGACGTAACCTGCTGCACCACAGTGCAGGTCCCTCACTGAATAGGTTTCATTCTGTGATGGCTACCTCAGTTTAAGGGACTGATAAAGGACAGCCATGCAAGAAAGATTAATGTCATGTTAAGGAAGGATGCTCAGGAACTCAAAACTCTAAATGCAAACCATACTAGTTTGGGGGAAACATTAATTCCTCAGATCTGATCAGTACACATTTTGTACATTCATTAGCGTCTCACTTTATACCCCCCAAGTATGTACAATTACTAAGTTGTAATAAACAGTGTTTTTAAATAAGGAGATGGAAATGGTAACCTAATTTGATCACCACATATTATATATAGGTGTAGAATTTATAACTGAAAAAAGAATAGATGCTTACCTTTGTCAGGTGCCTATTGTATGTCACAGGACCAATGATAGAGAAATTGCATGGCTCCCTATTGTAAATCACACTGTGGTACAGAGGATTAACGCCCTGGCCTGAAGCACTGGCACCCCATATGGGTGCCCCATATGGGCACTGGTTCAAGTCCTGGCTGCTCCACTTCCAATCCAGCTCTCTGCTGTGGCCTAGGAAAGCAGAAGATGGCCCAAGTCCTTGGGCCTCTGCACCCAAGTGGGAGACCGGGAAGAAGCTCCTGGCTTTGGATCGGCACAGCTCTGGCCATTGCGGCCAATTGGGGAATGAACCAGCAGAAGGAAGACCTCTCTCTCTGTCTCTCTGCCTCTCCTCTCTGTGTAACTCTGACTTTCAAAATAAAAAAGTAATAAATATCCTGTTTTTCCTCCCTAAAAGATGTATTGTATTTCTATTCCCAAGGCATCCATGACTGTGCTCTTAACTTGTTTTGGTGTTTGTTTCTCCTCCATCATCACATTTTGACTGTTGTTTTGTCTGAGTGCAGTGGGTTTTACTGGTGATAAACACCAAGGTAGGGCTCCCTAAGCCCCTCCTGTTCTCCAGGGGATCTTGGACGGGAAATGTGCAGAGGAGAAGTTCTCAATGGGTGGAGACTGAGTGGGGACAGGGAATCCCCATGAGCTGAGGCCCCTCTCTCTGTGGTGGCCACAGTGGGGCTAGTGGTCTCACTGGGACTTGTGGTCCAGAAGGTCATACTTTTTGGAGGCTCTGTGGACCCTAAGGTCCTCCACTCCGGTGCTGTAGCCAGATTCATTGTTATATCAGGAAACAAGCTTGACAGCGTGCTCATTGAGGGTAATGCCCTCCCCAACATCAAAGGCAGAGAAATGGGAGTCACTGCTGAAGTCACAGGAGACGACCTAACCCGGGATGCCTTTCAGGGGCCTCTCTCTCTCTTTCTCTCTCTCTCTCTATATATACACACACACACATATGTGTACATATACACACATGCACAAATGTATGCAGTTTTTTTTTAGGGAGGATAAAACAATCTTAGAAGATTTAAGTCAAGGAGCTTCTGGAATTATCTGAGAGGTCACACGTGTTTATTGGTCACTTGTGTTTATTGGTGACAGTAAAATTGAGTTAACTCTACTGAGAGAAAGAGCAGTTCCCATATAGAGTTGGGAGTTAGGTGATTGTTGGTTGAACTGTAACCCATGGTCTATCCATTCTCATGTGTAGGATCCTCGTGGATTTTGATACCGAAGTTTGCTGATGCTCTTGTTGGCCCTCCATACAAATGGTTATCTAATTGCACTGTTGGGTAAGGTTGTGTTGGAATGGGTATAATTATTTTATTAGTGAAAATCTCCTTTTTTAAAGATTTATTTATTTATTTGAAAGGCAGAATTACAGAGAGGCAGAGGTAGAGAGAGGTCTTCCATCTGCTGGTTCACTCCCCAAATGGCCACAATGGCCAGAGTTGGGCTGATAAGATGCCAGGAGCTCATTCCAGGTCTCCTACATGCATGCAGGGGCCCAAGGACTTGGGCCGTCTTCTGCTTTCCCAGGCCATATCAGAGAGCTGGATTGGAAGAGGAGCAGCTGGGTCTCGAACCAGCGCCCATATGGGATGCTGGCACTGCAGGCAGAGGCTTAGCCCACTATACCACAGTGCTGACACCATGAAAATCTCTTAAAAAAAAAAAAGAAAAAGAAAAGAAAAGAAACCTCTCCCTGAGCTTAGGGTCCTTTCCGTTCTTGACTTTCCAGGGATCTTGCAAAATCACTTATCCCTTTTTATTTTTTTTTAAGTAAATGCTGCCAACTACATCTTCAAAAGTGAGCATTTATTATTTATTTAAAGCACTAGACTTCATAATCTGAAGAAACATCCTAGTATTATATCTGATAGGATAACATACTATTATGGAAATATAGGAAAAGTTTAATAAGCTTAGTAATTGCAAGAAAAAAAAACTGAAAGAAGAAAACTGGGAGACAAAAAAGTGAAAATGGTTAAAACCAAGATACTATGTTAAATTTTGTTCTGCTAAAGGACCTCTCAACATAAAAGTTGAAGAACAAAACAGATAATACAGTGCATTGTAAAGGAATGATCAAGATGCCTAAAGTATTTTCAAGGGGATTCTGTAGTACATACAAGGCGTGAGACCTTGGCACCTGTCACCAGCTGTAACAGTCTTTACAGATGTAACCGTTACTCTCATCACTACTTCAAAGGGCTTACTACCCATTTTCCATATGGTGTATAACAGATCGTTTCTGACAGATGCGCAAAAACTATTTTGAGGGGCTGGCACTGTGGTGTAGCTGGTTAAGCTACCACCTGCAGCACTCACATGCCATATGAGCACCAGTTTGAGTCCTGGCTGCTCTGCTTCTGATCCAGGTCCCTACTGATGTGCCTGGAAAAGCAGCAAAAGATGGGCCAAGTGCTTTGGCCCCTGCACCCACAGGACCCAGAAGAAGCTCCTGTTTCCTGGCTCCTGGCTTCGGCCTGGCCCAGCTCTGGCCATTGCGGCCATTTGCAGAGTGAACCAGCAGATGGAAACCTCTTTCCCTCTCTGTCTTTCAACTAAAAAATAATGATTTTGAACAACATGGCTCCAAGTTGCATTGGAAAAGTTAGATATTATGAACTTCCATAAATCTGATGAGCCATGTAAAGAATCAGTGGGACACACAGCTGTTATTACTTTTATCCTTTAGGTCTTTCCGGACTCATCCTGCAAGGTCTGCGCTGCCGGGATGGTGAGGCGATGGCGTCCTTCGACAAGAAGCACCGGCAAGTTTCAGTGAACTTGTCCATTTCTTAACAGTCAAGCACACCTTTTAAAGGGCAGGCAGAGGGGGCGTAGCTAATTTAGGGCAACGCTAATTCTGTAGGGTAAAGCCCATATTGGTGCCGCCAAGCTTCTCCGGTCAGCTTGAAGGCCCCGTAGCCTGCGCCTGCGTAGCCTCCCAGGTGGTCCTGACAGGCCTCGGCCAAGCCTGGGAGCTGTTTACAGGACCCATAATTACAAGGCCCTTCGAGGGGTGGAGGAGGGTATGTGCCTGGGGCTCCTGCCACCTTTCAGCAGTCAGGCCATCCCGGGAGGCCTCCTAACCTCCTGTGTGGGCTGGGCAGGCAGTCTCCCAGCCAGGCACAGGGTCACCCCTTGGCTTGGGTATTTTGGTAGTTTGCCAATTTCTGTCACTGACAAATGTGTGAAAATACGTCTCTGAGCTCTCCAGGTGAGACGTGGGAAGACCTCACAACGCTCTAGAAACAGCCCGTCGTCAGTCTGACCACAGCCGCCTGCACTGAGGTTTCTCTCCAATCGCTTCACCGGTGCTATGGAATGGATGTGTAAGTTGTGCTGTGGCTGACCGTGGAGAAAAGTAGGTAAAATACTGATTTATATAATCTTCATAGAAGCTTTTAAAATTAATTTTAAATTGACAAATAACTATAGCTTTATAGCATAGAGTGTAATGTTACAAGGTGTGTATACGTTGTCAAATAGTTAAATGGAGATAATAAACATATCCATCATCTTATATCTTTGGGGTGATGTAACCAGGCAGAAAATCCATGGTTTCTTGGGGCCGGCACTGTGGTGTAGCAGGTAAAGCTGCTGCCTGCAGTGCCAGCGTCCCATATGTCTGTTGGTTCAAGTCCCAGCTACTCTACTTCCGATCCACCTCTCTGCTATGGCCTGGGAAAGTAGTGGAAGATGGCCCAGGTCCTTGGGCCCCTGCACTTGCATGGGAGACCCAGAAGATACTCCTGGCTTCAGATCAGCCCAGCTCTGGCCGTTGCAGCCATTTGGAGAGTGAACCGGTGGATGGAAGACTTTCTCTCTCTGTCTCTCTGTCTCTGTCTGTCTGTCTCTCTTTCTCTGGCTCTGCCTTTCAAATAATAGATCTTTTTTAAAAATTTGAAGCATTCTTTTCCTGTGCATTTGCACATGGAAACACACCCACAACAGCTGAGAATAGTAAAGATTTTATTTAAATTGTACAGTTGAGGAGCAAGGTGGTTTTAACTAATCAAATGTCAGGTTTCTGGAAGAACTAGGAGCTAAAAGGTTTTATAGGGTTTACTTATAGGAAAGATTTTTAAAGATTTTATTTATTTTCAAGGTAGAGTTTGGGGGGTTGGGGGTCTTCCACCCGCTGGTTCACTCCCCAAATGGCCAACAATGGCCAGAGCTGAGCTGATCCAAAGCCAAGACCGAAGGAGCTTCCTCCAGGTCTCCCACGTGGGTGCAGTGGCCCATGCACTTGGGCCATCTTCTACCGCTTTCCCAGGCCATCAGCAGGGAGCTGGATTGAGAGGAAGAGCAGCTGGGACTGGAACTGGGGCCCATGTGGGAAGCCAGTGAGCGCTGCAGCGCCAGTCCCAAGGGATGTTTTACACATTTCAGTAAGTGGAAAGTTCCAGGAAGGGTTATGCAGAAGGAACGGCTTCCCGTGCCATCCAGGTTGTATGCGGCATGTATTTGAAGGTCAGCTGTTGAACATTTAGCAATACAGTGTGGGGTTCTATTTCTATATCAGGAAGGACGTGGTGAGGGCCCCATCCCTGCTTTGCTGAGTGTCTCAAATTTGACACACCTGAAATAGACCTGCAGGCAGCTGCCTAATGAGAAGTGCTTGCAGCTGAGTTTGGCTGCATCCAATCAGCTGCCTCCTGCCCCTTTAGTTGTAAGAACACCTGGTTATCCTAGCAAACGTTGAGCCAAACCTACCTTGCTTTTCCGAGAGGAAAGAATGGCGTCAATCTCGGCTCTCGTTCATAACTTAGGGAGCCGAAGGAGAAAAGGCCATCCCTGTCCTCCAGTACCTCCTGCTGTGAGGGCCGTGAGCCGTCGAGGATTTTAACCAGGGAGTGGAAGAATTTTAAGAACTGGAGGGCCTGTTTCAGTGGAGGTGGAACTGTGGGAGCAGGAAGGCCTGGCTTGGACTCTTCACTCCCAGTGGAAATATTTGGTAAAACAAGGCAGCAGGGACCACTTACCCAGATGAGAAGTGACGACTGAGGGGTAAGTAAACTGAACCCCAGAAATCCTGGGGCTCCAGGAATCTTGTCCAGCCCGCCGGGTTTCAGTGGAGTTCTTAGGCGCCCTCCAAGTTCTCAGCTGCTTGCTTGTTGGATTTCAGGCCTGCAGAGTAGGCTCCTTAGCCCCACCGGGCATGATTACTCACACCCAGCGGGGCTGCTGGGCCCTCAGCTGCCTTTTTTTTTTTTTTTTTGACAGCAGAGTGGACAGGTCTTTTGCCATTGGTTCACCCTCCAATAGCCGGCGCAGCCAGTGCACTACACTGATCCGAAGCCAGAAGCCAGGAGCTTCTCCTGGTCTCCCTTGAGGGTGCAGGGCCTAAGCACTTGGGCCATCCTCCACTGCACTCCTGGGCCACAGCAGAGAGCTGGCCTGGAAAAGTGGCAACTGGGACAGAATCTGGCGCCCCAACCAGGACTAGAACCCTGGGTTCCGGCGCCGTAGGCAGAGGACTAGCCTATTGAGCCGTGGCACCGGCCCAGCTGCCTCTTGTTTGTGCAGAGGGAAATCTAAGGCAGCCCTTCCTCGCTGGATGATGTCCGCCGTGGATGTTTGCCCGTCGTGGACCTGGACGAGGCCAAATCTTGGAATGATGGAATGAAGTTATTATTTGCTTAGCTCTGTAGCTTTTTTTAGTTTGAGATGTGCTTCCCAGTTGGTAAAAAATATTCTGTCATCCCATCTCTTGGGGATTTTGTTACACACATTTGAATACTCTTTGGATGGTAGCTACCGCATTGCATTCCGCCATGTTCTTTGAGAGTCTTTGAAGTAAACTCCTTTCCCTAAAGGCTAGTCACTCGCAGCCTTGGCAGTTTGTTAAGAACATTTTTCAGGGATAGAAAGTTTTCCTTCAGGATTCTAACACACACATACAGACACACACATACACCCATTATTACCATGCTGGAAACCACATGGTTACCTTTGGATGTCTGATTAGTATCCAGGGGCAGCTGTTGAGCAAGGGAAATGCTGGAGCGAGAGTCGTACAGTCTTGGTAAGGAAGTGTTAGCTGAGTTACCTCTTTCTAAAAGATTTATTTATTTGAAAAGTAGGGTTAGAGGCAGTGAGGGAGATCGCCCATCCACTGGCTCATTTCCCAAATGGCCACAATAGCCAGAGCTGGAAGGATCTGAAGCCAAGAGCCTGGAGCTTCTTCCAGGTCTCCCACCTGGGTGCAGGGGTCAAGCACTTGGGCATCTTCCACTTCTTTCCCATGCCGTAAGCAGGGAACTGGATCAGAAGTGGAGCAGCTGGGGCTGGCACTGTGGCGCAGTGGGTAAAGCTGCCGCCTACAGTGCCAGCATCTCACATGGGCGCCGGTTCGAGTTCCAGATGCTCCGCTTCTGATCCAGCTCTCTGCTATGGCCTGGGAGAGCAGTAGAGGCTGGCCCAAGTCCTTGGGCCCCTGCACCCACAAGGGAGACCCGAAGGAAGCTCCTGGTTCCAAATTGGCACAGCTCCGGCCGTTGTAGCCATCTGGGGAGCAAACCAGCAGGTGGAAGACCTCTCTCTCTCTCTGTCTCTCCTCTCTTCGTGTAGCTCTAACTTTCAAATAAACAAATTTTTTAAAAAAAGTGGAGCAGCTGAGACTTCAACTGGCGCCCATGTGGGATGCCAGTGCCACAAGCAGAGGCTTAACATATTCTGCCATAGCACCAGCCCCTAGCTGATCTGCTGGTTGGTTTCCTGGTGTCCATCACAATACATAACCGCTACTTGAGTGGGGCCCTGTATGTCCATGTGTAATTTTCATATTAGAGGCTCCTTTTATTATTATTATCTGCCATTGAAAATCTCTTTCCTGGCCGGCGCTGCGGCTCAATAGGCTAATCCTCTACCTGCGGCGCTGGCACACCAGGTTCTAGTCCCAGTCGGGGCACCAGATTCTGTCCCGGTTGCCCCTTTTCCAGGCCAGCTCTCTGCTGTGGCCCGTGAGTGCAGTGGAGGATGGCCCAAGTGCTTGGGCCCTGCACCCTCAAGGGAGACCAGGAGAAGCACCTGGCTCCTGCCTTCGGATCCACGTGGTGTGCTGGTCGCAGTGGCCATTGGAGGGTGAACCAATGGCAAAAGGAAGCCCTTTCTCTCTGTCTCTATCTCACTGTCCACTCTGCCTGTCAAAAAAAAAAAAAAAATCTCTTTCCTTTCGATAGCTCCATGGGCATGTAGAACGAAAACACACTTGTGGAATCAGGACAAATAATTACTCATATCTCTGAAAGCCAATCAAGGGACAAAATGTCAACTCAGAGCCAGTGCCCATTTGTGAGCTGGGTTGGTCATCTTCCTGTTAAGTGTTCCAGGTTCTTTACATACTGTGGATGTTAATCCCTTGACAGATGACTAGTTTGTAACTATCTTCGCACTCTGTTGGTTGTCTCCAATCTGTGGATTGCTGCTTTTGCTGTGCAGAAGCTTCTACATTTGATAAAACCACACTTGTGTGCTGCTTCTTTCCTATGCCTTTGGGTTCTTTTAAAAAAAAGTTGCCTATGGAGATGAGTAGAAGTATTTCCTTAATGAGTTCCTGTAATAGCTTCATATGTCATGGTCTTAGATTTAGATCTTTGATCCATTTTGACTAAATCATTGATTTATCTGTGTATGGACATGCCCCTTTCCATACACTATTTGGTTAAGACACTGTCTTTTATTCATTGTGTGTTTCCGGCAGTTTTGTCAAAGTTGTATAGATGCACGGATTCATTTCTTTGATCTTTATTGATTTTTGTTCATCTATGTGACTGTATTTATGCCAGTATCGTTTTGTTTTGGTTGGAATAGCTGTGTAGAATGTCTTTTTTTTTTAAAGATTTGTTTATTTGTTTGAAAGGCAGAGTTAAAGAGGTAGCTGGAGATTGAGAATTTTCCTATCCCCTGGTTCATTCCCCCAAATGGCTGCAACGGCTGGAGCTGGGCTGATCTGAAGCCAGGAGCCAGGAGCTTCCTCCAGATCTCCCACGTTGGCTCAGGGCCCAAGCATTTGGACCATCTTCAGCTACTTTCCTGGGCACATTAGCAGAGAGCTTGATCAGAAGTGGAACAGCCAGGACACGAACCAGCACCCATTTGGAATGCAGGCAGTGGCTTTATCTGCTATGCCACAGCGTGGGCCCCTATCTTGTCTTTTTTCTATTTTTTTAAACATTTATATATTTATTTAAAAGCCAGAGTTAGAGAAAGGAGAGACAGAGAGAGAGAGAGAGAGATCATCTTCCATTTGTTGGTTTACCTGGAAGAAGTTCCTGGCTCCTCATTTCTGGCTTCGGCTCCAGTCGTTGCAGCCACTGGGGGAGTGAACCAATGGATAGAAGACCTTTCTCTCTCTCTCCCTCTGTCTCTCAAATACATAAAGAAAATATTTAAATAAAAAAGTAGTGAGAGGAACCATTCTTTCCTGATTCCAGAACTTTGAGGAAATTCTATTTTTCTCATTCAATGTAATGTTGGCTGTGGTTTCGTCCAACACACCGTTTACTATGTTGATATATATTCTTTTTTTTTTTTTTTAGATTTATTTATTTGAAAGAGTAACACAGAGAGGAGAGGCAGAGAGAGAGAGAGAGAGGTATTGCATCCAGTGGTTCACTCCCTAATTGGCTCCAACAGCCAGAGCTGCACTGATCCAAAACCAGAGCCAGGAGCTTCTTCTGGGTTTCCCACATAGGTGCAGGGGCCCAAGGCCTTCAGCCATCTTGTACTGCTCTCCCAGGCCATAGCAGAGAGCTGGATCAGAAGTGGAGTAGCCGGGGCCTGTGCCATGGCTCAACAGGCTAATCCTCCACCTTGCGGCGCCAGCACACCAGGTTCTAGTCCTGGTCGGGGTGCCGGATTCTGTCCCGGTTGCCCCTCTTCCAGGCCAGCCCTCTGCTGTGGCCTGGGAGTGCAGTGGAGGATGGCCCAAGTGCTTGGGCCCTGCACCCCATGGGAGACCAGGAGAAGCACCTGGCACCTGGCTCCTGCCATCGGATGAGCGCGGTACGCCGGCCGCGCCTGCCATTGGAGGGTGAACCAACGGCAAAGGAAGACCTTTCTCTCTGTCTGTCTCTCTCACTGTCCACTCTGCCTTTAAAAAAAAAAAAGTGGAGTAGCCGGGTCTTGAACCGGCAACAATATGGGATGCTGGTGCTCAGGCTAGCCCATTAACCTGCTACGTCACAGCGCCGGCTTCGAGATATATTCCTTCTATAATGAATTTGCTTAAGGTTTTCAATTCATGATTGTTTAATTTTATGAAGTGACTGTCTATTGAGATGATGTGAATTTTCTCCTTCATCCTACTTTTGTGATATGTATTGGGTTTCTTGGTTTGTATAAGTTGAATAAAATGCCTGACTCCTGGGATAAATCCCACTTGATCATTATGAATGACTTTTTTTATGTGCTGTTAGATTCAGTTTGCTAGTGTTTGTTGAGACTTTTGCAGCTGTGTTGATCGGGATATTGATCTATATTTTTATTTTTTGGTTGCATCCTTGCCTGGTTTTGAAATCAAAGTAATACTGTCCTCATGGAATGAATTAGAAGGGTTTCCCTTCCTTTCCATTTTTTTTTTTACTACTTTGAGATTAGTAAATGTTAAATCTTAGTTGCTGAAATTCAGCAATGAGGCCATGTGGTCCTGGGCTTTTCTCTGTTGTGAGCTTTTCTGTTACTGCCTCCAACTCTCTACTATTGGTTTTTTAAAATGTTTTCTGTGACTTCATGTTTCAGTTGTGGTAAGTCACTGGTGCAGAATTTTACCTCTTTGAGGTTTCCAAATGTGTTGGCATGGAGTTGTTTGGGGTAGTGTATAATGGGGCTCTGTTGCTGGGGAATCATCTTCATCTCTGTTTCAATTCACTTGAGTCTTTATTTTTATGGTCTAGCTGAAAATTATGTTCACCTTTTCAAGAACCTTACTTTACTGATCTTTTGTATTTTCTATTCCATCTAATTTTTGTTCTGATGTTTATTTTCTCCATTTAACTTTAGGAGGATTTTTTTTCTCATTTTTCTTGGTCCTTGAGATGCATTGTTACATTGTCTATTTGATACATTCTATCTGTGTTTTTTTTTTAAGATTTATTTATTTGAAAGAGTTAGGTAGAGCCAAAGAGTGAGGTCTTCCATCTGGTACTTTGACTACAACGGCCAGAGCTGAGCTGATCAGAAGCCAGGAGCTTCTGCCAGGTCTCCCACACAGGTGTAGGGGCCCAAGGACTTGGGCCATCTTCTGCTTTCCTAGGCCATAGCAGAGAGCTGAATACAAAGAGGAGCAGCCAGGACTAGAACCGGTGCCTGTATGGGATGCCAAGGCTTTAACCCACTGTGTGTGTGTGTGTGTGTATGTGTGTATATGTGTGTGTGGTTACTGCTCTAAGCTTCTCACTTAGAATCTCTTACTATTCCATAAGGAATAGTAAGTGCTTCCATTTTCATTAGATCAGGGAATTTTTAGCTTTCCCTTTAAATTTCTTCAATGACCCATTGTTCCTTCAGGAGCAACTGTTGTAGCTCCATGTATTTGTAATATTTCTAGAGTTTCTTTTGCTGATGTCTTCTAGCTTTACTCCATTGTGCTCAGAGAGGATAATGTGATATGATTTAGTTTTCTTGAATTTAGTAAGATCTGTTTTGTAGCTTGACAGATGTCCTGTGCCAGAGACTGCGGAGGAGGAAAGCAGTGTGCATTCTGCCCGCTGGGTGGCATGTTCTGAGTCTGTTGGGCGCATTTGGTCTGTACTCCAGTTTAACTCGAGTGTTTCTTTGTTTTGGCGTGATTGGGACTGTGATGATGATGGAGTATTAAAGTGGCCCCAGAGCCAGCGCGCTGCACTGACCCGTGTTGCTGTGGGTCTGAGTCTAGCGCATGTATCCGCAGCCACCCAAGCCAGCACAGAAAGAGCGTGTGCTGCTCTGGGGCAAAAAGGAAGACCACCTAGTAGGCCCTGCATCTGCAGAGGTTGGCACCTATTCCTCGCAGGTTGTGGGAGTAGTGCCCACTCTTCTGTGCTAACCATTGACCCCTGACCCATGGAGCATACAAAAAACCTCTGTCCATGTGTCTACATTTCAGACAGATCGTAAATGTTTAAAACAAGTGGAACGCCATTCTGTGGGGTGAGGGGAGACAATGTGAGTACCAGCTCTGAAGCCAGGGGACCATCCTTGCTAGGATCCAAGCCCGTGGTGGCTGTGGAGCCCCCTGTAGTGTGCATCGCCATTGTTTCTCACCCTGGAGGAGGGGTCTGCTGTAGCTCTCCCTCTTAGCAAATGCCCCTCCATGGTCCTGGGGTCTCAGTTTACAGAGCACAAACTCTTCTCTGATGCTGCAGTCTCAGGCCTCCCTGTCACCCTGCTGTGCTCCACAGTTCTCCCGTAGGCACAAACCTGGAAGTGCAGTGTCGTTACTTTGGTTCCACTCCATGGAAGAGGAGAGGAATCCTGGTCATCTCCACTTAGCCATCATGGAGAGTCCTGCCCTGGTCTCATTTATGCATCCATGCCATTGCAGTTACATGTAGGTCATTTTTTGCCACAGTGTCTTGGCTTTCCATGCCTGAAATGCTCTCATGGGCTTTTTAGCCAGATCCGAATGCCTTAAGGGCTGGTTCTGAGGCCAGAGTACTATTTAGGGTATTTGTCATTTCATGAGTCTTCTGTGTGTCCTGCTTCCTTTGTTGGATCATTTTTTCCTTTTTAATTCTATGTATTATTATTAACAGACACTTACTCTTATTTATGTGACCCCTTGACACTTAATCCTATCTTTATGACCAGTTATGGACTTAAACTGATCACTTTAACAAGTAAGGTGGCATTGGTACCTGCCAACATAATGGGATTTAGAGACCCATGGCAAGTTTTTAGCTTTGCTCTTAAGGGTAAGTCTAAGGGAAGATGTGCCAAACTGTACATCTCCTCCCTCTCTTATTCCCACTCATATTTAACAGGGATCACTTTTCAGTTAAATTTAAACACCTAAGAATATTTTTGTGTTAAGAATTCAACCAATGGGATTAAATAGAAAAAGAAAATACTAAAAAGAATAAAATGGTAAGCTATTCCTTGACAGTCAGGACAAGGGCTGATCCAGTCATTGCTTCTCATAGTGTCAGTTTCACTTCCACAAGTTTCCTTTTAGGTGCTCAGTTTTCCCAGATCAGGGAGAACATAGGATATTTGTCCCTTTGGGACTGGCTTACTTCATTCAGTATGATGTTTTCCAGATTCCTCCATTTTGTTGCCAGTGTCTGGATTTCTTTCTTTCTTTCTTTTTTCTTTTTTCTTTTTTTTTTTTTTTGCCGCTGTGTAGTATTCTGTAGAGTACATATCCCATAATTTCTTTATCCAGTCTTCTGTTGATGGGCATTTTGGTTGATTCCATGTCTTAGCTATTGTGAATTGAGCTGCAATAAACATAGAGGTGCAGATAGCTCTTTTATTTGCCAGTTTAATTTCCCTTGGGTAAATTCCGAGGAGTGGGATGGCTGGGTCATGTGATAGGGCTATATTCAGATTTCTGAGGTATCTCCAAACTGTCTTCCATAGTGGTTTTACCGGTTTGCATTTCCACCAGAAGTGGATTAGTGTGCCTTTTCCCCCACATCGTTGCCAGCATCTGTTGTTAGTTGATTTCTATGTGTAAGCTATTCTAACCAGAGCGAGGTGAAACCTCATTGTGGTTTTGATTTGCATTTCCCTGATGGCTAGTGATCTTGAACATTTTTTCATGTGTCTGTTGGCCATTTGGATTTCCTCTTTCGAAAAACGTCTATTGAAGTGTTGAGCAAAGAATGGGAAAATTAGAATAAGCACGTAGATTTCTAGTCTGGGGAATGTTAAGCCCTAGTAGATCATTATTGGAAATCTATGGGAATACAGTGATTTGGCACTTGAGGCCTTGATCATAAGACTTCAAGTGTTTTGGGTGTTACTGTTGTTAACAACTATGTGCTAGGGCAGTCATATACTGAATATAAAGACAGAGGCTACTGCTGTTATGTTCAGAAAAGAAAAAAAGTAAACCAGACACTTTAAGGTGATTAAAATCCTTCATGTAAAGAAATCGGAAGATTTTGGATTACAGAATTCTGAGGGAATTAGCAGCTAGAACAGGGCTGGGGTAAGAGTGGAGCTTTTAGTCAGAAATCTTTCTCAGTCTGACACTGAAGCTGCTGATTAAAGGGTGAGAAGGAGCCATCCCTATGAGAGTTGAGGAAGAGGGGATGCCAGACTGCAGGATGGATTTCATCGGCTTAACCTTTAACTTTTAACATCAGAGAATGAGCAGCATGTATGAAGTGGGATATTCGTCCTCATACATAGAAAAAATGCATAAATAAATGCCTGGCACATTTTAGAAGCTAAAGAAATAAATCTTATTCTCTTAAAAAAAGAAAAAAAAATGTCTGTTTAGATCCTTGGCCCATCTCTGAAGTGGGTTGTTGTTTAGTTGTGGTGGAGTTTCTTGATCTCTTTGTAGATTCAGGTTATTAATCCTTTTTTTTTCTTTTTAAAATTTTTATTTATATAAAGGAAACAAATTTCATGTTTTTATATACAGTTATAAGAGCATAATGATACTTCTCATCTTCTCCTTCTGTCCCTCATACCCACCCTCCCACTTTTTTTTTTTCTTTTAGTTTTCACAATGACATACTTTTTTTTTTTTTAACTTTTATTTAGAATATAAATTTCCAAGGTACAACTTGTGGATTACAATGGCTTCCCCACCCATACCTTCCCTCCCCCCCGCTACCCTCCCCCCTTACCCACTCCCTCTCCCCTTTCATTCACATCCAGCTTCATTTTCAATTCTCTTTGTATACAGGAACTCAGTTTAGTATGTGTTAAGTAAAGATTTTAAACCATTTGCCCTCACATAGCAACACAGAGTGAAATATACTCTTTGAGTACTAGTTATAGCATTAAATCACATTGTACAGCACATTAAGGACAGAGATCCTACATGATATATTTTTTTAAATTGATTTTTTTATGCAACTTCCAATTTTTTTAATCATTTTCAATTATCTTTATATACAGAAGATCGATTCAGTATATACTAAGTAAAGATTTTGTCAGTTTGCACCCGCACAGAGACACAAGGTGTAAAAATACTGTTTCAGTACTAGTTATTGCATTACTTCATATTGGACAACACATTAAGGACAGATCCCACATGGGCCGTAAGTACACAGTGACTACTGTTGTTGATTAACAATTTGACACTCTTTTTTTTTTTTTGACAGGCAGAGTGGACAGTGAGAGAGACAGAGAGAAAGGTCTTCTTTTGCTGTTGGTTCACCCTCCAATGGCTGCCGCGGACGGCGCGCTGCGGCTGGCGCACTGCGCTCATCCGATGGCAGGAGCCAGGTGCTAGGTGCTTTTTCCTGGTCTCCCATGGGGTGCAGGGCCCAAG
Organism: Sylvilagus floridanus; assembly: GCA_949820135.1. Lineage (NCBI taxonomy): Eukaryota > Metazoa > Chordata > Mammalia > Lagomorpha > Leporidae > Sylvilagus > Sylvilagus floridanus. The sequence continues at coordinate 23,669,994 of OX463235.1, forward strand.
CACCTGGGCCATTCTCCACTGCACTCCCTGGCTACAGCAGAGAGCTGGCCTGGAAGAGGGGCAACCGGGACAGAATCCGGCACCCCGACCGGGACTAGAACCTGGTATGCCGGCGCCGCAAGGCGGAGGATTAGCCTGTTGAGCCACGGCGCCGGCCCCAATTTGACAATCTTGTTTATGGCGTCAGTAATCTCCCTAGGCTATAGTCATGAGTTGCTGAGGCTATGGAAGCCTTTAGGGTTCGCCGACTTCGATCTTATTCCGACAGGGTCATAGTCAAAGTGGAGGTTCTCTCCTCCCTTTGGAGAAAGGTACCTCCTTCTTTGGTGGCACTGTTCCTTCCACTGGGATCTCGCTCGCAGAGATCTTTCATTTATGTCTTCTTCTTCTTCTTCTCCTTTTTTTTTTTTTTTTCCAGAGTGTCTTGGCTTTCCATGCCTAAAATACTCTCATGGGTTCTTGAGCCAGATCCTAATGCCTTAAGGGGTGATTCTGAGGCCAGAGTGATTTATTAGGACATCTGCCATTCTATGGGTCTGCTGTGTATCCTACTTCCCATGTTGGATCAGTCTCTCCCTTTTTTAGTTCTATCTGTTAGTATTAGCAGTCACTAGTCTTGTTTGTGTGGTCCCTTTGACTCTTAGACCTATCAGTGTGATCAATTGTGAACTGAAATTGATCACTTGGACCAGTGAAATGGCTTGGTACATGCCACCTTGCTGGGATTGTATTGGGGTCCCCTAGCACATTTCTAACTCCATCATTTGGGGCAAGTCCGATTGAGCTTGCTCAAATTGTACATATCCTCCCTTTCTTTTTCCCTCTCTCATAATTAACAGGGATCACTTTTCAGTTGAAATTTAAACACCTAGGAATAATTGTGTGTTAATTGCAGAGTTCAACCAATAGTACTAGAACAAAAACAAACAACATCAAGAAATACTAAAATGGGAAAAGATTTACATTGCATATCAACCGTCTAGACAAGATTTGATCTAGTCATAGTTTCTCATAGAGTTCATTTCACTTCATCAGGTTTCCCCTTTGGTGCTCAGATAGTCATCGCCAATCAGGGAAAACAAATGATATTTGTCTCTTTGGGACTGGCTTAATTCACTCAGCATGATGTTTTCCAGATTCCTCCATTTTGTTGCAAATGACCAGATTTCATTGTTTTTGACTGCTGTATAGTATTCTGTAGAGTACATGTCCCATAATTTCTTTATCCAGTCTACTGTTGATGGGCATTTGGGTTGGTTCCAGGTCTTAGCTATTGTGAATTGAGCTGCATTAAACATTAGTGTGCAGACGGCTTTTTTGTTTGCCAATTTGACTTCCTTTGGGTAAATTCCAAGGAGTGGGATGGCTGGGTTGTATGGTAGGGTTATATTCATGTTTCTGAGGAATCTCCAGACTGACTTCCATAGTGGCCTAACCAGCTTGCATTCCCACCAACAGTGGGTTAGTGTCCCTTTTTCCCCACATCCTCTCCAGCATCTATTGTTGGTAGTTTTCTGAATGTGAGCCATTCTAACCGGGGTGAGGTGAAACCTCATTGTGGTTTTGATTTGCATTTCCCTGATTGCTAGTGATCTTGAATATTTTTTCATGTGACTGTTGGCCATTTGGATTTCCTCTTTGGAAAAATGTCTATTGAGGTCCTTGGCCCATCTCTTAAGTGGGTTGTTTTGATGTTGTGGCATTTCTTGATCTCTTTATAGATTCTGCTTATCAACCCTTTATCTGTTGCATAGTTTGCAAATATTTTTTCCCATTCTGTCAGTTGCCTATTCACTTTCTTGACTGTTTGTTTTGAAGTACAGAAACTTCTCAGTTTGATGTGATCCCAGTAGTTAATTTTGGCTTTGAGTGCCTGTACTTCTGGGGTCTTTTCCAAGAAGTCTTTGCCAGTACCTATATTTTGCAGGGTTTCTCCAATGCTCTCTAATAATTTGATGGTGTCGGGTCGTAGGTTTAAGTTTTTAATCCATGTTGAATGGATTTTTGTGTAAGGTGAAAGGTGTGGATCTTGCTTCATGATTCTGCACGTGGAAATCCAGTTTTCCCAGCACCATTTATTAAATAGATTGTCTTTACTCCAGGGATTAGTTTTGGATCCTTGATCAAATATTAGTTGGCTGTAGATGTTTGGATTGATTTCCGGTGTTTCTATTGTGTTCCATTGGTCTATCCATCTGTTTCTGTACCAGTACCATGCTGTTTTGATAACTACTTCCCTGTAATATGTCCTGAAATGTGGTATTGTGATGCCTCCGGCTTTGTTTTTGTTGTACAAGATTGCTTTAGCTATTCGAGGTCTCCTGTGCTTCCATATGAATCTCAGCATCATTTTTTTCAGATGTGAGAAGAATGTCCTCGGTATCTTGATTGGTATTGCGTTGAATCTGTAAATTGCTTTTGGCAGAATGGACATTTTGATGATATTAATTCTTCCAATCCATGAGCATGGAAGATTTCTCCATTTTTTGGTATCCTCTTCTATTTCTTTCTTTAAGGTTTTGTAATTTTCATCTTCAACGTCCTTGGTTAAGTTTATTCCAAGGTATTTGATTGTTTTTGTAGCTATTGTGAATGGGATTGATCTTAGAAGTTCTTCCTCCGCCGTGGCATTGCTTGTGTATATAAAGGCTGTTGATTTTTGTGCATTGATTTTATATCCTGCTACTTTGCCAAACTCTTCTATGAGTTCCAATAGTCTCTTAGTAGAGTTCTTTGGATCCCCTAAATAAAGAATCATGTCGTCTGCAAAGAGGGATAGTTTGAGTTGTTCCTTCCCAATTTGTATCCCTTTAATTTCTTTTTCTTGCCTAATAGCTCTGGCTAAGACTTCCAGAACTATATTGAATAACAGTGGTGAGAGTGGGCATCCCTGTCTGGTACCTGATCTCAGTGGAAATGCTTCCAGCTTTTCCCCATTCAATAGGATGTTGGCCGTGGGTTTTTCATAAATTGCTTTGATTATATTGAGGAATGTGCCTTCTATACCCAGTTTGCTTAGGGTTTTCATCATGAAAGGGTGTTGAATTTTGTCAAATGCCTTCTCCGCGTCAGTTGAGATAATCATATGATTTTTCTTCTGCAGCCTGTTAATGTGGTGTATCACGTTGATTGTTTTGCGAACATTGAACCATCCCTGCATACCAGGGATAAATCCCACTTGGTCTGGGTGGATGATCTTTCTGATGTGTTGTTGCATTCTATTGGCCAGAATTTTATTGAGGATTTTTGCATCTATGTTCATCAGAGATATTGGTCTGTAATTCTCTTTCAATGCTGCATCTTTTTCCGGCTTAGGAATTAAAGTGATGCTGGCTTCATAGAAAGAATTTGGGAGGATTCCCTCTTTTTCGATTGTTCTGAATAGTTTGAGAAGGATTGGAGTTAGTTCTTCTTTTAAATGTCTGGTAGAATTCAGCAGTGAATCCATCTGGTCCTGGGCTTTTCTTTGTTGGGAGGGCCTTTATTACTGATTCAATTTCTGTCTCTGTTATGGGTCTATTTAGGTTTTCTATGTCTTCCTGGTTCAATTTAGGTAGGTTGTATGTGTCCAGGAATCTGTCCATTTCTGATAGATTTCCATGTTTGCTGACATACAAGTCCTTGTAGTAATTTCTGATGATTCTTTTGATTTCTGTGGTGTCTGTTACGTTTCCTTTTTCATCTCTGATTTTATTGATTTGGGTCTTGTCTTTTGTCTTTTTTTTTTTTTTTTTTTTTTTGTTAGCTGGGCCAATGGGGTGTCAATTTTGTTTATTTTTTCAAAAAACCAGCTCGTCGTTTGGCTGATTTTTATAATTTTTTTTTTTTTGGATTCAATCCTGTTGATTTCTTCTCTGATTTTAATTATTTCTCTTCTCCTACTAGCTTTGGGTCTGGTTTGCTGCTGATTTTCTAGATCCTTGAGATGAGCTGAAAGCTCATCTATTTGGTGGCTTTCCAATTTCTTGATGTAGGCACCTATTGATATAAACTTTCCTCTTAATACTGCTTTTGCTATATCCCATAGATTTTGGTATGATGTGCTGTTATCCTCATTTACTTCCAGGAAATTTTTGATTTCTCTCTTAATTTGTTCTATGACCCATTGTTCATTCAGGAGCATGTTGTTCAGTCTCCATGTGTTTGCATATGCTCTAGGGATTCCTGAGTTTCCACCTTCATTCCTTTATGGTCTAAGAAGCTGCATCGTATGATTCTAATTCTTTTGAATTTGCTGAGGCTTACTTTATGGCCTAGTATGTGGTCAATCCTGGAGAAGGTTCCATGTACTGCTGAGAAGAATGTAAATTCTTTATCTGTAGGATGAAAAGTTCTGTAGATATCTGTTAGGTCCATTTGGGCTATAGTGTTATTTAAATTTTCTGTCTCCTTGTTGATCCTCTGTCTTGGTGATCAGTCTATCTCTTAGAGTGGAGTATTGAAGTCCCCCAGTACTATTGTATTGGGGTCTAAGTCTCCTTTTAAGTCCCTTAACAAGTTTTTAAATAAACCTGTACCCTGTAATTAGGTGCATATACATTGATAATTGTTATATCTTCTTGTTGGATGGATCCCTTAATCATTATATGTCACTCTTTGTCTCTTCTAATAGTTTTTGTGGTAAAATTTATATTATCCGATATTAAGATGGCTACGCCCGCTTTTTTTCCGTTTCTGCTGGCATGGGATACTTTTTTCCAACCTTTCACTTTCAATCTGTATGGATCTTTGTTAGAAAGATGTGTTTCTTGTAAGCAGCAAATAGATGGGTTTTTTTCCCTAACCCAGTCTTCCAATCAGTTTCTTTTGACTGGGCAGTTCAAACTGTTCACGTTCAATGTGACTATTGATAAGTAGTAACTTTGCCCTGCCATTTGCCAAAGATAGTTTCTTATATATGCTTTGAGTTTCGTGTGATCTTTTGCTGTGAGGTTTCCTTCCTTTAGCTTCTTTCAAGTTGATGACCGTGTTTCTGTGTTTCTGTGTGTAGCACATCTTTAAGCATCTTTTGTAGGGCTGGACACGTGGCAACAAATTCTTTCAATTTCTGTTTGCAATGAAAGGTCTTTATTTTACCTTCATTCACAAATGAGAGCTTTGCAGGATATAGTATTCTGGGCTGGCAGTTTTTCTCTCTTAGTACTTGGGCTATGTCTCGCCATTCCTTCCTAGCTTGCAGGGTTTCTAATGAGAAGTCAGCTGTGAGTCTAATTGGAGATCCTCTGAGAGTAATCTGACATTTCTCTCTTGTACATTTTAGGATCTTTTCTTTTTGTTTCACTGTGGTGAGTTTAATTACAACATGTCGTGGTGAGGATCTCTTTTGGTCACGTTTATTAGGGGTTCTATGAGCTTCCTGTACTAGGATTTCTCTGTCCTTCTCCAAACCTGGAAAATTTTCTGCTAGTATCTCACTAAAAAGGCCTTCTAATCCTTTCTCCCTCTCCATGCCTTCAGGAACTCCTAGAACCCGAATGTTGGGTTTTTTAATAGTATCCTGTAAATTCCCGACGATATTTTTTAGATTTCTAATTTCCTCTTCTTGTCTTTGGTTTGACTGTTTCCTCTCCTGTTCTCTGTCTTCTAGGTCTGATATCCTCTCTTCTGCTTCACCCATTCTGGTTTTAAGGCTCTCAAGAGTGCTTGTCAATTGATGTATTGAATTCTTCAATTCATTAAGATTTTTTGTCACTATCGTAGCTTCTTGTTCTACTAGTTGTTTCATTTTGGTTCCTCCTTAATATTTCATTCTCGCGAGAGATTTTCTATCTTATCCATTAAAGATTTCTGTAGTTCAAGAATTTGTTTTTGAGAACTTCTTAATGTTCTTATCAATTTTTTGAGATCCGCTTCTTGCATTTCTTCTATCTCATCATCTTCATAATCTTGACTTGGGGTGTCTTTTCCGTTTGGGGTCATCATAGTGTCTTCCCTGCTCTTGTTACCTCGGTATCTACTTTTGTTTGGCATTTTTTCCACACTCTTTCACTGGGTTGTCAAGGTAACGGAGTCTGTGTGCATGGTGTGTTCCCGGATTCAGGATCCCCCTCAGATTTATACAGCCTCAGGTTGTTGGTTCTGCCTGCTTCAGTGGCGGGTGGGCGGGCGCGCACCGTTTTACTGCTGTTTATCTAGTTCGGCTTTGTAAGGTGGGTGAAGAGAGAGGCTAGTGTCCGTGTGGGTTCCCCTTATTTGTGCACTTTCCCCCGTGGGGTCTGCTTCCCCACGCCAGTGTCTCGGGATCTTTGTCTCATCTCCCGTTCCAGCGCTGGCGCGCCGATTTTGCTGCTGTGCTCCATTCCTGCGGTGGCTCCATCCCGCCGGCGGCTCCCGTCCCACTGCAACACGGTTTGCCATGGGCAAACTTACTTTCCCCTAGGTCCTCTGTGTCTCATTCACTGGATCCAGAAGAATTTCCTCTGCAGTTTCTTTCTGAGACTTTTCCTGAGGCTACAGTAACTCTGCTTTCATTAAACTATCTTTTCGCGGACTGTTACTGCACGTCCTCACTATTCTGCCATCTTGGCTCCGCCCCCGGGTTATTAATCCTTTACCAGTTGTATAATTCGCAAATATTTTCTCCCATTCTGTTGGTTGCCTCTTCACTTTCCTGTTTGTTTTGCTATACAGAAACATCTCAATTTGATGTAATCCCAGTTGTTAATTTTGGCTTTGGCTGCCTGTCCCTCTGGAGTCTTTTCCAAGAAGTCTTTGCCTGTGCCAGTATCTTGCAGGGTTTCTCTGATGTTCTCTAATAATTTGATGGTGTCAGGTTGTAGATTTAGATCTTTAATCCATGTTGAGTGGATTTGTGTGTAAGGTGAAAGGTGTGGATCTTGCTTCATGCTTCTGCATGTGGAAATCCAGTTTTCCCAGCACCATTTGTTGAAGAGACTGTCCTTGCTCCAGGAATTGGTTTTAGCTCCTTGATCAAATATAAGTTGGCTATAGATATTTGGATTGATTTCTCTGGTGTTTCTATTTTGTTCCATTGGTCTATCAATCTGTTTTGTACCAGTACCAGGCTATTTTGATTAAAACTGCCCTGTAGGATGTCTTGAAATCTGGTATTGTGATGCCTCCAGCTCTGTTTTTGTTGTATGAGATTGCTTTAGCTATTCGAGGTCTCCAGTGTCCCCAAAGGAATTTCAGCATCATTTTTTCCAGATCTGAGAATTATGTCTTTGGTATTTTGATTGGTATCGCATTGAATCTGTAAATTGCTCTTGGAAGAATGGACATTTTGATGATACTGATTGTTCCAATCCACGATCATGGAAGACTTTTCCATTTTTCGGTATCTATTTCTTTTTTTGACAGGCAGAGTGGACAGTGAGAGAGAGACAGAGAGAAAGGTCTTCCTTGGCCATTGGTTCACCCTCCAATGGCCGCCGCGGCCGGCGCACCACGCTGATCCAATGGCAGGAGCCAGGTGCTTCTCCTGGTCTCCCATGGGGTGCAGGACCCAAGCACTTGGGCCATCCTCCACTGCACTCCCGGGCCACAGCAGAGAGCTGGCCTGGAAGAGGGGCAACCCGGACAGAATCCAGCACCCTGACTGGGACTAGAACCCGGTGTGCCGGTGCCGCAAGGTGGTGGATTAGCCTATTGAGTGACGGTGCCGGCCGGTATCTTCTATTTCTTTAAAGTTTTGTAATTCTCACCATAGAGATCTTTGACATCCTTGGCTAAGTTTATTCCAAGGTATTTGATTTTTTTTTTTTTTTTTTTGTAGCTATTGTGAATGGGATTGATTTTAGAAGTTCTTTCTCAGCCGTGGTGTTGTCTATGTATACAAAGGCTGTAGATTTCTGCTACTTTGCCAAGCTCTTCTATGAGTTCCAGCAGTCTCTTAGTGGAGTTCTTTGGATCCCCTAAATAAAGAACCATATTGTCTGAAAATAGGGACAGTTTGATGTCTTCCTTCCCAATTTGTATCTCTTTGATTTCTCCTTCTTGCCTAACGGCTCTGACTAAAACTTCCAGTACTATATTGAATAGCAGTGGTGAGAGTGGGAATCCCTGTCTGGTACAGGATCGCAGCAGGAATGCTTCCAACTTTTCTCCATTCACTGTGAAGCAGGTCATGGGTTTTTCATAAATTGCCTTGATTGTGTTGAGAAATGTTCCTTCTATACTCAGTTTGCTTAGTTTTCATCATGAAATGGTGTTGTATTTTATCATGCTTTCTCTGCATCTATTGCAATAATCATAGGGTTTTTCTTCTGCAGCTTGTTGATGTGATGTATCACATTGATTGATTTGTGAATGCTGAACCATCCCTACATACCAGGGATTAATCCCACTTGGTCTAAGTGAATGATCTTTCCAATGTGTTGTTGGATTCGATTGGCTAGAATTCTATTGAGGATTTTTTTGTCTGTTAATCAGGAAAATTGGTCATAATTCTCTTTCTTGCATTTTTTTCATGTTTAGGAATTAGGGTGATGCTGGCTTCGTAGAATTTGGAAGGAACCTTCTCTTTCAGTTGTTTTGAATAACTTGAGAAGGATTGGAGTTAGTTCTTTAACTATCTGGTAGAATTTAGCTGTGGAGCCATCTGGTCCTAGCCTTTTCTTTGCTGGGAGGGCCTTTATTACTGATTCAATTTCTGTCTCAGTTGTGGGTCTGTTTAGGTTTTCTATGTCTTCATGGTTCAATAGAGGTAAGTTGTATGTGTCCAGGAATGTGTCCATTTCTTCCAGGTTTCGCAGTTTGTTGGCCTACAGCTCTTTGTAGTAATTTCTGAGGACTCTTTCTGTGGTGTCTGTTGCTACATTCCCTTTATCATCTCTAATTTTATTGATTTGGGTCTTCTCTCCCCCCTTTTCTTTGGTTAGTTAGGCCAGTGGTGTGTCAATTTTGTTTATGTTTTCAAAAAACCATCTCTTCATTTTGCTGATCTTTTGTAAACTTCCTGGATTCAATTTTGTTGATTTTTTTAATTCTTTTATCCTACTAGTTTTGGGTTTGGTTTGCTGTAGTTTTTCAAGATCCTTGAGATGAATTGATAGCTCATTTATTTGGAGCCTTTCCAATATCTTGATGTAGGCACCTATTGCTATCAACTTTCCTCTTAACACTGCTTTTGCCGTATCCCATAAGTTTTGATATGTTGTGTTGTTATCCTCACTTGCTTCCAGAAAGTTTTTGATTTCGCCTATGACCCACTGTTCATTCAGGAGCATGTTGTTCAGTCTCCATGTGTTTGCATATGCTCTAGGGATTCCTGAGTTGCTGATTTCCAGCTTCATTCTATTGTGGTCCAAGAAGATGCATGGTATGATTTTGATTTTTTTTTTTTAATTGCTGAGGCTTACTTTATGGCCTAGTATGTGGTCAATCATAGAGAAAGTTCCATGTACTGCTGAGAAGGATGTGTATTCTGCAACTGCAGGATGAAAAGTTCTGTAGATCTGTTAGGTCCATTTGGTCTATAGTGTCAATTAAATCTGCCATTTCTTTGATTTTCTGCCTGGTTGATCTGTCCATTGCTGAAAGTGGAATATTGAAGTCCCCCAGTACTATTGTATTGGAGTCTAAGTCTCCCTTTAAATCCCTTAACATGTCTTTTAAATAGCCCAGTACCCTGTAATTAGGTGCATGTATGTTTATAATAGTTACATCTTCCTGTTGAATAGATCCCTTAATCATTATGTAGTGCCCTTCTTTATCTGTTTTAACAGTTTTTGTGTTAGTCTATTTTGTCTGTCTTTTTTTTTTTTTTTGGACAGGCAGAGTGGACAGTGACAGAGCGAAAGGTCTTCCTTTTCCGTTGGTTCACCCCTCAATGGCTGTTGCAGCCGTCACGCTGATCCAGAGCCAGGAGCCAGGTGCTTCTCCTGGTCTCCCATGAGAGTTCAGGGCCCAAGGACCTGGGCCATCCTCCACTGCACTCCCGGGCCACAGCAGAGAGCTGGCCTGGAAGAGGGGCAACCGGAACAGAATCCAGAATCCTGCGCCCCGACTGGGACTAGAACCCAGCAGGCGGAGGATTAGCCTAGTGAGCCATGGCGCCAGCCTATTTTGTCTGATATTAAGATGGCTATGCCAGCTCTTTTTTGGTTTCTGTTGGCATGGAATGTCTTTTTCCAACCTTTCTTTTTGAGTCTGCATGCACCTTTGTTGGAAAGATGCATTTCTTGTAAGCAGCAAATAAATAGGCTTTGTTTTCTAATCCATTCATTCCGTGTCTTTTTACTGGAGAGTTGAGGCTATTTACATTCAATGTGACTATTGATAAGTAGTGACTTTACCCTGCCATTTTTTCAAAGATATTTCTAATTTATACTTTGAACTTCCTTTGATCTTTTACTGAGAGATTTTCTTCCTTTACCTTCTTTCATATTGATGACCATGTTTCTGTGCTTCTGTGTTTAACATGTCTTTAAGCATCTTTTGCAGGGCTGGATGAGTAGTGACAAATTCTTTCAATTTCTGTTTGCTATGAAAGGTCTTTATTTCACCTTCATTCACAAATGAGAGCTTTGCAGGGTGTAATATTCTGGGATGACAGTTTTTTTCTTTTAGGACTTGGGCTATATTGCACTGTTGTCTCCTAGCCTGCAGCGTTTCTGATGAGAATTCTGCTGTGAATCTAATTGGAGATCCTCTGAGAGTAATCTGGCGTTTGTCTTGCACATTTTAGAATCTTCTCTTTATGTTCTCTTTATGTTTCACTGTGTTGAGTTTGATTACAATGTACTTGGCAAGCTTCTTTCCTGGTCATGTCTATTGGGAGTTCTGTGTGCTTCCTGCACTTAGACATCTCTTTATTTCTCCAAACCTAGGAAGTTCTCTGCTAGTATTTCCCTAAAAAGGCCTTCTAATCCTTTCTCTGTCTCCATGCCTACAGGAACTCCTAGAACCCGAATGCTGGTTTTTTTAATAGTATACAGTAGATTCCCAAGAGTGTGTTTTAGATTTCTAATTTCCTCTTCTTGTCTTTGGTTTGGTTGTATACATTCCTGTGCTCTGTCTGCTGAGTCCAGTATTCTCTCTTCTGCCTCATGATTCTGTTGTTAAGGCTCTCCTCTGCATTTTTTATTCTATTGAATTCTTCATTTTGATTCCTCCTTTAACATCTCAATTTCATGGGAAAAGTTTTATTTCATGTCCTGCATGGATTTCAGTAGTTCGTGCATTTGCTTTTGATTACTTCTATGTAATCTGATCAATTTTTTGAGTTCCATTTCTTGTATTTCTATCTCATTGTCTTCATAATCTAGTATTGAAGTGTCGTGTTCTTTTGGGAGCATCATGTTGTCTTCCTTGTTCTTGTTTATTGGAGTGTTATGGTTTGTTTGTTTGTTTGTTTTGTTCAGCATTTGTGGAGATACTTGTTGGTTTCTTCTGCTTCTCCCCCCACTTCCAGCTGTGGCAGCTTTTATCATTGTACTATGACTGTGTAGATAAGTGGACTGTCTGCTTTCAGTGAATCCCTTAGAGGTTTATAGTGGGTGTGGCCAGAGAGCTCTGTTCAGTTCTCTAGGGTTAAGGGCATGCCTAAGGCGATACCCCCAGGTTTGGCATGGTAAGTCTTCTGTTTTTGTTTTTTGAGTTTTTTTTGCTTTGCTTTGTTTGGTTTTTAATCAGAAGGGAAGTATATTCTGCCCTGCTGAGCTCTTTTCCTCCATGGAGACCAGTGCCTGTGCACTAGCCCCAGTGGGTATAATATTCATCTGCTCTGTCCCAGGGACCACACAAAGGATCATGCAGTCCTCAGTGTGAGTTCAGATTCCCCAACAATGTCTCTCACCAGGTAACCAGGAACCCCATAGCTTATGGCATCTCCCACTGTGACTGCTCTAAGTCCCAGCCTCACTGAGAGTTCTCCCAGTGTGGAGAGTTTGTTTTTTTTCTTCCACATCCCATGCTCAGAAGCTTCACACAGTTACAAGCTCCTAGCCCCCTGTTATTTCTCTCCACCAGAGTTGGGAGTCTCCACTCAGCTGATTGCCAGGCGCAGACACAAGCTGGTGCAGCCGTTATGCATGTCCAAAATGGCGCCTGCTCTATCAGCTTGTTTTCATTTGTAAGGTGATCGGAAAAAGAGAAACATGTCCCTACCGTCCTTTTTTTTTTTTCCCCTCTCTCTCTCCTCTAGTTTGGCTGGTACACTTTCCCCCCAGGGCTTCAAGTTGGGTTCCCTCTAGGCTCTTCCTGGCACTTTTTCCCCAGCGTCTTGGTCTACTGCAGTCTTGTCTTACCTCACTTTCCCGCTCTGATGTGTAGGCTTTTAGCTGCTGGAGTCCCCAGCCATGGGTGCCCATGCCCCCACATAGGTCCACAATGTCCCTCTAATTTTGGTAGAGTTTCCTCTGCTGTTTTTTCCTAACTCTTTCCTGAGACGACACTATCTCCACTTTTTTTAAACTATCTTCTGGGTTAGAGCAGTAAGTTGCCTCCCTACTCTGCCATCTTGGAACTGCCCATCAGTAGAATTCTAAGGAGATAACCATACTTCCCTCCATCTCTGCAACCTTCCCCCGTCAGTCCCCATTTCTTTTTTCCCCTTTGGTTTTGCAATAAAATAATTTCACCTTACTTTATAATCACAGCTAAATGTACCACTACTATATGTAATATTCAACAAGTAAAATGTGGAAAGGTCACAGTAAAATAGGAATATAGACAGGGACTATAGACAGTAATCAAATCATAAGATGTCAGTTTCATTATTCGATTTTTTTTTTGTATTCTATATTAACTACCATATATCAGAAAACATATGATAGTAGTTTTTTGGGGATGGATCTATTTCACTCTAAGTAGTCTCCACTTGAATCCATTTTGTTGCAAAAGACAAACTTTCATTCTTATGGTTGAGTAGTAGTCCATCATGTATACCTACCTCATTCTCTTTATCTAATCATCAGTTGATGGACATCTAGGTTCATTATGTATCTTTTTTTTTTTTTTTGACAGGCAGAGTTAGTGAGGGAGAGACAGAGATAAAGGTCCTGCTTCCATTGGTTCATCCCCCAAATGGCCAGCATGACTGGCATGCTGCACCGATCCGAAGCCAGGAGCCAGGTGCTTCCTCCTGGTCTCCCATGTGGTGCAGGGCCCAAGCACTTGGGCCATCCTCCACTGCCTTCCCAGGCCACAGAGAGCTGGACTGGAAGAGGAGCAACCAGGACAGACTCCAGCACCCCAACCAGGACTTAGAACCCAGAGTACTGGCGATGCAGGCGGAGGATTAGCCTAGTGAGCCGTGGCGCTGGCCTCGTTATGTATCTTAACTATTGTGGACTGAGGTGCTCTGAGAAGAGATATCTTTCATATGCTGATATCATTTCCTTTGGGTGTATTCCCAGGCCTGGAACATCTGGGTCATGCGGTGAATGTATCTCCGGATTTCTGAGGAATCTCCAAATTGTCTACCTAATAGTTGTACTAGTTTGCATCTTTACTTACAATGTACTAATGTATCTTTCACCACATCCTCACCATCTGTTATTTTTTGATAATATTTGACTGGCACTACCAAATTTCTAAAGATACTACCAAGTAATCTAAATTGAGGGGCTGGCACTGTGGCACTGCTCCTCTTCCAATCCAGCTCTCTGCTGTGGCCTGGGAAAGCAGTGGAAGATGGCCCATGTCCTTGGGTCCCTGTACCCACATGGGAGACCTGGAAGAAGCTCCTGGCTGCTGGCTTCGGTTCAGCATAACTCCGGCCATTGCAGCCAATTGGGGACTGAACCAGTGGATGGAAGACCCCTGTCTCTACCTCTCTCTGTGGGCTTCACCCACTGTGCCACAAGGTCAGCCTCAAACGATTTTTAATGTGCAGCTGTTATCCCTTTTAATCATGTAGAGGTTTTACTGTCACCAGACGTACAGATGAGGTTTAGCAAGGTGTAAAACTTGTCTCAGTGGTAGATATTAAGTGGAGTCAGATGATGATCAAAGTATCTGTGGCTTCAGAGCTCATGTGCTCCCCACTGCAGCATGCTAGCTGTGTCTGACGGTACTGGTGAATGATTACTGTGTGCCTTTAAGTGTGTCGTTCTTAGTTTCATCCAAGCCATGTGGGCGTTTTGACCAGGGATAGAACACTAATGACTGGACCAGAGTCTAATTCTAGTTTTGCAGAAAAATAAGATTCTCAAACCTATTTTAACTGTAACTTTGTTGGTGCCTCCTTGCAAGTTTAAATTGCAGTCCGATTTTTATAATACTTGTAGGTTTTCCTCGTTAGCCACTCATAGACTTCTACTGTAAACGGTGAAATGAGAAAAATCATTCTGGAATGTTCGCTTTCCTAAAGCGGCTGTCGTTCGCTTTAGAGGGATAGTCATAGCACCAAGGGCAGTCAGCACCAGACGCGTGTCAGGGCCTCTGTGATGTTCTGCCTACTGAACGATGACTGCAGTAACCACACAACAGGACCCTGGTCCGCCCTCAAGCCTTCTTCCATCCTGTGCCAGAGGTACCTTACCTATTAAACACATCTGATTAAGTTGCTCCCGCTAAAATTGTTCAGTGAGGTGCCAGCTTTGTGGCACAGGGGGTTAAGCCGCCTCTTGTGATGCCAGAATCCCATATAGGAAACAATTCATTTCCCAGCTGCTCCACTTTTACTTGAAATTTATTCATTTTATTTGAAAGGCAGAATTGCATGGCGAGGTCTTCCATCTGCTCGTTCTCTCCCCAGGTGGCTGCAAAGGCTGTAGCTGCCCTGATCCGAAGCTAGAAGCCAGGAGCTTCTTCCCAGTCTCCCATGTGGGTGCAGGGGCCCAAGGACTTGGGCCATCTTCTGCTGTCTCAGGCCACAACAGAGAGCTGGATCAGAAGTGGAGCAGGTGAGCCTCGAACCAGCACCCATATAGGATGCTGGCACTGCAGGCAGTGGCTTTACCTGCTAAGCCACAGCGCTGGCCCCTGCTCCACTTACGATCCAGCTTACTGGGAAAGCAGTGGAAGATGGCCCAAGTGCCTGGGCCCCTGCCACCTAGGTAGGAGACCCAGATGAAGCTCCTGCTGAGTCCTGGCTATTGTGGCCACTTGGGGAGTGAACCAGCAGATGGAGGATCTAACACTTTAAAATAAATTTTAAGATTTATTTAAATATTTGAGAGGGAGAGAGAGTTCTTCCACTTGTTCACTCCCCAAATGGCTACAATGGCCCAGCCTCAGCAGATCTGAAGCCAGGAGCCAGGAGTTTCTTCTGGGTCTCCCAAACAGGTGCAGGGGCCCAAGCACTTGGGCCATATTTCCACTGCTTTCCAGGCATTTTGGAGAAAGCTGGTTGGAAGTGGAGCAGCTGGGACTCAAACTGGTGCCCCATGGGAAGCCATCGCCACAGTGCTAGCGCATCAAATACATATTTAAAAAAATTTTTTTAAACCCTTCAGTGACTGAATTGATGCTCTATTGATCTGCATGGCATCTAGGCCCTGTGCTACACTGGCTTTCCCTGTGTCTCCTCCAGCCTCATCTTCATCTCTGCTCCTCACATCTGCCACTCCTCTCATTTCACAGCTACCCGCCAGTTACGCCGTCATCTCTCACCTCTGTAGCTCTGCACACACTGGTGCCTCCTAGGGCCTGTAAGACCTGAACGGTCTCCACCACAGCACCACCACTGACAGTCTCTAGATGCCTCAGCTGGAGTGCAGGCAGGACTGCGCGTTCAGTCCAAGGAGTCTGGCGTAACTGGAGATGAAACGTGTTTCGCCTTGTGGAAGCGGACCGTTCTCCTGGAAAGCGCTTGTCACTAAAAGACTGTTGATAGGCGAGTGTCATAAGAAATATGCTATGGAATGCCCAATGCCTTAATTCAAGGAAACACCTTTTCCTGACGTGATTTTGTATTAGAAACATAAAAAAAAAAGTCCCATGAGGCCAGTGTTGTGGCATAGCGGTTAAGCCACTGCTTACGATGCCAGTTTCCTGGGATGGAGTGGTGGTCCAGTCCTGGCTACTTGGCTTGATACCCAGCTCCCTGCCAGTGCACTTGAGAATTCAGCGGAAAATGTTCAAGTACTCGAGCCTCTGCCGCCCGTGTGGGAGACCAGGACTGAATTCCTGGCTCCTGGCTCCAGCCTGGCCGAGATGTGTCTGGTAGAGCCATTTGAGGAATGAACCAGTGGATGGAAGCACCGTGACCCCCCTTCCAGCCCTGCTGTGCTTTGCCTGTTAATCAATCTTTAAAAAGTATGTTAAATTCTAGAAATGGGCATCTAGCCTAGCAGTTACCATGCCCTATCGGAGCCTATCTGGTTTTTCTTATCTTTTTTTTTTTTTTTAAGATTTATTTATTTGAAAGGCAGAGATAGACACAGAGACAGTATTCCCTCCTCTAGTTCACTCCCCAGTTGGCCGCAACGGGGGTCTCCCACACGGGTATGGGGGCCCAAGGACTTGGGCCGCCATCTGCTTTTCCAGGCCACAGCAGAGAGCTGGATCAGGAGTGGAGCAGCTGGGACTTGGACCAGCACCACAGTGGGTGCTGGCACTGCAGGTGGCAGCTTGACCCATTATGCCACAAAGCTGGCTGCCTACCTGGTTTCTATACCTGGCTCTGCCTCCTGACTCCAACTTCTGGCTATCGCAGACGCTCAGAGTAGCTCAAGTAATTGGGTCCCTCCCACTTCAGTCCAGCCCAGTCTAGTCTCAGCCTCTGTGGGGATTTTCAGGTGACCAGTGGGTGGAAGCTGTCTCAAGTAAGAACACATGTATGTTAAGTTACAGTCCAATCCCATGTAAGTCCCTGGAGGTTTCCTTTATATGCGCTCAGCAGACCGGAGTATACAAGGAATAACAAAGAACTTAAGGCTTGACTTGATAACTACTAGATCCATATTGAAGGGGTTCAGAATCTGCTTCTGAGGCAAATTATTTTTTAAAAAAGATTGTGTTTGTTTGAAAAAGTTGAGAGGTAGTGGGGGGGGGGGGAAGGTGAAAGATAGGTAGGTCTTCGATCTGCTGGTTCACTCCCCAAATGGCAGCAGTGGCCAGAGCTGAGCCAAGCCAATTTGAAGCCAGGAGTTACTTCCAGGTCTCCCACGTGGGTGCAGGAGCCCAAGGACTTGGGCCATCTTCTACTGCTCTCCCAGGCGCATTAGCAGGGAGCTGGATCAAAAGTGGAGCACCCGGGATTCGAACAGGCGCTCAGATGGGATGCAGGTGCTGCAGGCAGGGGCTTTAACCTGTTGTACCACAGCACCCATCCCTGAGGCAAGTTATTTTGAGAAGGCACTTGGCATTCCTGAAATCCCATTTGCCCAAAAGCTGAAAGTGTTATCATACCAAAGTTTTACCATAAAACCCCTCCACAGAACAACCAGGCAAGAGTGACTTCTGTCCCCAGAGACGGTGAAGTGGGCACCATACCTAAACAGTCACAAAACTCTCATCTGCTAAGCACCCATGTATCTTTCCCTGAATGCCCTTCCTTCCCCCACATCCCCTTCGAGGAGGTACATGAGCCACACATTCTACCCACCCTTCTAACTCACACAGTTGGCAGCTCTTACAGGCATGTTGTTAAATTGGGGTTTTGCGTGTTTTTGTCAGCTTAATTTGTAGGCCCCCAAGAACTTATAGAGGAAAAGGTTTTTTTCTCAACAGCGAAAAAGTAACAATTTTAACCCTTTCGATGAGTGATTCTCAACTCTGCGCAGCTTTGCTGTCCCAGCCCCTGCGTTTCCGATTTTATCGATCCTGGTGCGACCTGGGCATGTTTTTTTGTTGTTGTTGGTTTTTTCTTTTTTTCTTTTTTTTTTTTTTTTTTGACAGGCAGAGTGGACAGTGAGAGAGAGAGACAGAAAGGTCTTCCTTTGCTGTTGGTTCACCCTACAATGGCTGGCACGCTGCAGCCAGCGCATCGCGCTGATCCAAAGCCAGGAGCTTCTCCTGGTCTCCCATGGGGTGCAGGGCCCAAGCACTTGGGCCATCCTCCACTGCACTCCCGGGCCACAGCAGAGAACTGGCCTGGAAGAGGGGCAACCGGGACAGAATCTGGCACCCAGACCGGGACTAGAACCCGGTGTGCCGGCGCCGCAGGTGGAGCATTAGCCTAGTGAGCCAGAGCACTGGCCTGGCATGGTTCTTTTTAAAAGCTTCTAAGGAGAGTGGGCGCCGGGCCTAGTGGTTCAGACTCCTGTGTCCCACACCAGAGAACCCTAATTCAAGTCTCACCTCCAGCTGCTGACTCCAGTTTCCTGCTAATGCAGACCCTTGGGGGCAGCAGTGATGGCTACAGTAATTGGGTTCCTGCCTCCCACATGGGACACCTGGATGGCATTCCTGGCTCCTGGTCCCAGCTCAGCCAGTGGGGAGTGACCCAGTGAGGAAGAGCTCACTCTGTCCCTACCTCTCTCTCTGCTCCTCAAATTTAACAAAAGTTCAAGATTGAAACAGGTAATAGTCATAAAAACTTACTGCAATCACAGCTACCTAACCTACTGGGCAATCCCACCCTCAACAGTAAGTCTAACAGTAAGAAGAGATGTGAGAATAGTTATTTAACCATTCAAATAACAAGACTGTTTGAAATTCTTTATTATACATCATGGTTGCACAATTTGAGGCTGGTTAAATACAATTGGTTTTCAAAATCTTTGAATATTTTCTAGATTTACTACATGCAAGTGACCATGAAAATATTTGGCATTTTTAAAGTCTGAAACTCTGAGCAGGCACTTACATGAAGGAAACATGAGCATCCATAGATCCCGCCACATTCAGAACAGGCGCTCCAGCACATGGCGTATGGAGCCTTTGCCAGTAAAGAAATGGGTTACTGACCGTTGATCAAAGTGCCATAGTAGTAAAACAGGCTTAAAGAAGGTAATTTGGGTTATTTAGCTTACTCACAAAGTAAGGTTAACTGACAAAACTTACACTAAAGTGTATTTTAAAAATATTGGTACAAAACCAATGAGTCGTAAGTGAAAGCAGTTTCCCCAGAGAAGGCTTCCTTTTGGTTCTACACATCTTAGTGTACTGGAGATCAGACCCCCTGCACCTGAACCAGTGACGGCAACTTTTTTTAGAGACAAATGACTTGAATTTAGTGTTAAAAACTAAAACAGACTGTGTAAGTTTAGACTAGCCAAAAAGTTTAACAAATGTAAAACTGTCAATATCTGAATAACTACATTTCACAGGTCCTCTTGAGTCCACCATCCCAACCATTTCCCTTGAAAATTGAAGAGAATGAATCTAAAGAAAATGGTATGTGCATACCTGTGGCAAAAAGAGTCCTTAAATTAAACACAGACATAGACACGCTGGCTTCGCAGTAGGCGTGCGTGGCAGCACGGTGACAAGTAGCAGAAACAGGGATTGCTCAACGTGGCCCAAAGGGGAAAACAGGTCCCAGTAACATGCCACGTGAAACTTGCCATTCCACAGCAAACGTTAAAGTGGGCAGAGTTCAGGAAGCACACAAAGGCAGGCCCCGGAGTACCCACAGCGCACATTCCGTGTGAAAACACGGATGCAAAAACGAGTGTTGACCTCAGAAATACTGAGATGCCATGTTTTAATTCTCTGCAGAATATAAGGGCCACTCAGGTTTTCAAATTTCATTTGAACACAAAATACTTAATTTTTTGCATGTAGAGAATAAGAGGTAATCGTCAGCATGAAAATGGAGAAGAAAAATATAATATTATGCTGAAAGCAAAATTACAAACCCCAGCCTATTCATGGGACAGTCTTTAATGTTTATGCTGATGCAAATCTGAGTGCTTATTATCAAATCAGAATGTGCAGTTAAAAAAAAAAGGCAGCTTAAGAAATTTCCAGTGTTTCAAAGAAAGCACTTTGTAAAATGTATTTACAGGAAGAATATTTAGTTACATCGTAAAATAAATGCAGCACTGTAAGATACAGGAAGACTATTCTATGTGGAGTTTTGGCCTTTCCCCCCTCCACGCTGCAACCACCTTTAACCTGCTGCATGTAATCTCCGGGTTACAGTTCTTAGCTGTTTTTCCTGTTCAGTTCACATTTCGGGCTGCTCAGCAGATGCCTGCGACTCTGAAGATTCAAACCGCTGGTGAAAGTTCGTTCTTTGTTTCCTCAGTTTTTCAGGAGCCTTTCTCCATAAAATGATCTCCTAGTAAAACACAAAAAGTCAACAAGGTAACGTTCTTGGTTATGCCTTAAATTATCACCACAGAAATATGATGATTGTTTCCATTTTAACCACAAGAAAATTTTTTTTAAAAATCTGACAGTTATAGAGGGAGAGACGGAAGGTCTTGTATTCGCTGGTTCATTCCCAAATGGCAGCAGCAGCCGGAGCTGGGCTGATCCGAAGCCTGGAGCTTCTTCAGAGTCTCGCACATGGGTGCAGGGGCCCAGACTTGGGGCATCCTCTGCTGCTTTCCTAGGCCATAGCAGAGAGCCAGGGCTTGAACTGGCACCTGTATGGGATTTCAGAGCCGCAGGTGGAGGCCTAGCCCACTACACCATAGAGCCAGCCTATCTACATCTTTTTTAACTGACCCACATTCTTCCAATTCTACTCTTGGACTGTCCCTTCTGCTTCTCCCACTCCCATTCAGCAAGAAGTCCTTGCTATTCTTCGAGCTGCTTTGGTTTCTGGTCCACTGCTCTTGTCCAAGTTCAAGCCCGGATCACTTTAGCCTTGGACACGAACAGCTTCCTAGGTGGCAGTGTTGCCTCTCTTGCCCGGCCTCCTTTCTGACCCACCCTTTGTATCGCCGCTGCGTCAATCTTTGCGGACACTGTGGGGGAATGCTCTTCTGTAGTTCTGAATGCCTCCAGGAGAAACCTCCAAACAGGACTTCAATCTTTTACCAGCATTACTGCCCCCGCCACGCAGCTGCCAGCCAAGCCCAGTTACTGTGCTTTTATCGTGTGGCACATAAACCTGCACTTCTTTCTTCCTCTGCCTTTCTCAACCTTACCTTAATCCATCCTGAGATCTCCCCTTCTTCCACATTCCTAAATTTTAGGAAGTCATGACAGTTGCAAGTTCATCTGTAAATTGTGGCACCGCAGGTAACACCGTCACCTGCACTTTCGATCCAGCTCCCTACTAATGGCCTGGGAAAGCAGTGGAGGACGGCCAAGTGCCTGGAACCCTGCACCTATGAGGGAGACCCTCATAGAAGCTCCTGTCTTCAGACAGGCCTAGCTCCAGTGGTTGCAGCCATTTGAGGAGCGAACCAGAGGACGGAAAGCCTCTCCCTCTCTGCCTTTCACATTTTTAGAAGTCATGACTGGCTGTTTTTTTTTTTTTTTTTTTTTTGACAGGCAGAGTGGACAGTGAGAGAGAGACAGAGAGAAAGGTCTTCCTTCTGCCGTTGGTTCACCCTCCAATGGCTGCCGCGGTCGGCACGCTGCGGCCGGTGCACCGTGCTGATCCGATGGCAGGAGCCAGGTGCTTTTTCCTGGTCTCCCATGGGGTGCAGGGCCCAAGGACTTGGGCCATCCTCCACTGCACTCCTGGGCCACAGCAGAGGGCTGGCCTGGAAGAAGGGCAACCGGGACAGAATCCGGCGCCCCGACCGGGACTAGAACCCGGTGTGCCGGCTCCGCAAGGCGGAGGATTAGCCTGTTGAGCCATGGCGCCGGCCATGACTGGCTGTTTTTATTTTAAACCAACATAACAGAAATTAAAACATTCCCAAAAAAAAGTACCTATGGGAAACAATACCCTTATTCAAACAGGGTCATGATATGTAACTGATTTTGAACTTGTAAATATGACGTTTTAAGTTACTGCAATGTGAAAACTGAGTTTTTACAAATTTTTTATATTCTTCACATTACTTAGCACAGAATAACTCCAAACTTTAACAAGGATTTAAATGTCAATTGAATGTTTAATCTCATTCAGAATACCAAAGACAAGTCTAACCACAATCTTCAATCAAAATTCAAAGGTTTAACAGATTTTTTTTTTTTTTTTTTGACAGGCAGAGTGGACAGTGAGAGAGACAGACAGAGAGAAAGGTCTTCCTTTGCCGTTGGTTCACCCTCCAATGGCTGCCGCAGACGGCGCACTGCGGCCAGCGCACCGCGCTCATCCGATGGCAGGAGCCAGGTGCTAGGTGCTTTTTCCTGGTCTCCCATGGGGTGCAGGGCCCAAGGACTTGGGTCATCCTCCACTGCACTCCTGGGCCACAGCAGAGGGCGGGCCTGGAAGAGGGGCAACCAGGACAGAATCCGGCGCCCCGACCGGGACTAGAACCCGGTGTGCCGGCGCCACAAGGTGGAGGATTAGCCTGTTGAGCCACGGCGCCGGCCCAGATTTTCAACTAATAACACATTTTAGCACAAATACCTTATTTTTTTAAAAAAAATTGGAATTGTATGATCTTATGGGTAATTAAATTAACTGTTTAGTAAGCAAAATGAAAACCTAAAAAATGCATCAACTAAATACAGCTATTAAAAGTGATGAGAACTATTATCTGTTAAGAAAGATACCCAAGATACCACCGAGTAAAAAAAACTAAGACCCACGCGCACTGTGACCTGAGTGCGCACAGTCTGGAAAGTCAGTCACGTGGGGAGCAAGTTTCTGCTGACCCTGACTTTGCTATCTGCCTGCTACTATCTGAAGTCCTGCAGAACGAGCAGAGAGGCCCGAGCACAACCTCGCCCCACTCTCACCAGCGTGTGCACTTCTTCCACAGGCGCCCACCGCTCCGTACAATGCGGCTCAGCCCAGTGAGCGCTTTCTAGCTGTGGTCGACCTGCCACAGAAGACGACTCCACAATGGCTGGCACCATACCTGCTGCTTGAAGTACCGTCTGTCTTCCTCATCCACAAGCACGAGATTCAGGAAGTACCTCACGGAAAACTTCTTGTTCACATCTCTCATTGTTGGGGTAGGGTCATAGCCTGCTAAAAACAGTCTTATTGGAATGGATTCACCTGAAAGAAAAGCAATTTGTTTAATTCTAAAAGATTACATGTAATCACATAATACCTAGAACTAAGCTTTATAGGGCAGACACAAAGGGGATGCTGGGAATACTGTGGGGAAGGGCCTATGCACTGTAACGTTCAGCAGCATCTCTGGCCTCTACTCAGAGGCAAATGGGTGACAGACAAAAATGTCTCTAGACAATACCATGTGTCCTTTAGAGGGGCAAAGTTGCCCCTAGACGAGAACCACTACTCTAGAGCCAGAAGGCCTGGATTCAGATCTCGACACTGGCTGGGGGACCGTGGCCAAATCACTTAACTATTCTGTTCCAAGTTCTTCATCTGTCAAAGGGGGATCATCAACAATACCAGCTTGAGGAAAGCTGCCGAGACTGGACGGGTTAAAATATGTGAAAGCTTATCAGAGTCCCAGCAAGTAAGTGCTGCGGAGAAGTAGAATTGTTACTCTCTACTTCCGTAACACTGCTGTTCAGCTCCTAGTTCCCGATGAAAGGTAAGTATTTGCATATTCTCTTCTGAGTATGTTTTATTGAATACTGTTCTCATGCACATCTACTTGCTGAGAGGTTTAAAACTCGCCACTCTACATAAAGATTTGTGGCTGCTGGATTTTTGTTAAAGCAATGAATACAAAAGGACACCTCCGTGGATCTTGGCCTCCACTAGGCAATGATGAGCCCTATCACCATTAGCGAGGTTTTTACCCTCTCTGCACCTGTTTCATCTGCAGATGAAGGATACACACACTTCACAAAGAGCCCTGGGCACTTAGCAGCACTGAGACCACAATGCCTCACCCACAACTGGCACTCAACCAAGGGCGGCTACTTTTTTAGTAATGACTAACAAGGTCAGAAAATCCAAAGACATGAATTGAAATTGGTAAATATGGGCTTCAGTGTCTCAGACAATTAAAATTATCTAGAATTGCTTTTTTCTTGGAGGCTATAAATATCTCAAATCCCACAGAAATTAACACTTAGCCACACTGCACTTTGTGGTCAGAGAAAAAAAGTTATAGACATCAAATAGCAGAATATAATCAAAATAACACAAACCCAGAACTAGAGAAAACATTCATATAACTGTCTCTTCTAAACTCTAAACAGATGGAAAAATTAAACCTTTTTTCAAACCAAGAAATGCTATTATAGTCATCTTAGCATCTACAGAAATGACCTTAAGAATGATCTTTGTAAGAATAGTTTGTTCACAAATGAAACTGCCACAGTCGTGCTGCCTGCACTACACAAGGGAAGTAACTGAGAAGCACCTTACCTTTTACAGGTGCACCATCCATTATTTCATATTTGGCGATTGTTTCTGTTTCTGTTGTGGTGCTGGGTCCTAGGGCAATAAAGTAAATGCGATGAACTTAAATACTTGCAGATTGATTTCTAGCCTTATACCTTCTTACTAATTTCTAGCTACATTCTCTGCAGCTCTGACTTTCAAATAAACCTTAAAGAGACTGATAGTCCAGGGGCTAGTTTACTCCCCGATGGCAGGCTGAAGAAACTAGGAGCCAGGACATTCACCTGGGTCTCTCACATGGCTGCAGGGGCCCGAACACTTGGGCTGTCCTCCACTGCTTTCCCAGGTACATGAGCAGGGAGCTGGATCAGAAGTAAAGCAGCCAGGACACGAGCTGGAGCCCATGTGGAGGCCAGTGTCGCAGGCAGCAGCTTCACCTACTATGCTGCAACACCAGCCTCTCGAGCTGTTATCTTAGCACCAGTCCATCTCGTCATCTTGTGAAAATGCTGATGACTCTGCTAGCTCTTGATGTACACTTCAGTGAATGTTTCTGAGGTAGCATACAGTTCAGAAAGCATCCTGACACAACTCCTTTCATTTCTACTATCTGCCAACATAAGAGATGAGCACTACACAGCAGATGAACCACTACATGGAACACCCAGACTGTCTTTTTTTGGAGTTAGCACAAAATACCAAACTGAATACTTGACTGACATACATATATGTAGGTGTTCACCCTTTAAAAAATAATTTTAGAAGATTTATTTTTGAAAGAGTTACACAGAGGAGGAGAGGCAGAAAGAGGTCTTCCATCTGCTGGTTCACTCCCCAATTGGCCGCAATAGCTGGAGATGTGCTGATCTGAAGCCAGGAAGCAGGCACTTCTTCTCGGTCTCTCATGCAGGTGCAGGGGCCCAAGGACTTGGGACATCTGCTTTTCCATAGCAGAGAGCTGAATTGAAGTGGAACAGCCAGCACTTGAATTGATGCCCATATGGGATGCTAGCAATGCAGGCAGTGGCTTTACCTGCCACGCCACAGTGCCAGCCCCTTGAGTACATTTTTAAAAATGCACCAATATATTAGGTGAAAC
This sequence comes from Sylvilagus floridanus, assembly GCA_949820135.1. NCBI lineage: Eukaryota > Metazoa > Chordata > Mammalia > Lagomorpha > Leporidae > Sylvilagus > Sylvilagus floridanus. Next base: position 23,695,235 of record OX463235.1, read on the forward strand.
ACAGTATGCCAAAAATATGACATCAATGTTTTAAAATATACAATATGCAAAGACCATTGTCTGTTCTGGCTGATGGGTATAGGTTTTTTTCTTTTAATAAAATTTTCTATAACAAAATAATTGCACTCAGGAAAAAAAAACAAATGGGAAACTAAAGTTTGGTTTTAATACTTACAATCACTTAATGTTCATTTTCCCATCTCTTAACAAAAATTGAAGATTCCACTGACATTGTGGCATAACCAGTAAAGCTGCTGCCAGGAAATGCAGGCATCCCATGGGGTACCAGTTCAGGCCCTGGCTGCTCCACTTCCCATCCAGCTCCATGCTAATGGCCCAAGTACTTGTATCCCTGTCAAGTACATGGGAGACCCTAAAGAAGGTCCTCTCTTTGGCCTGGCCAGCCCCAGCTCTTGTAGCCATTTGAGGAGTGAACCAGCAGATGGAAGATAGAGATCTTCTCTCCCTTTAAATCTCTCCCTCTAAGTCTGATTTTCAAATCTTTTTAAAAAAAATCACAGAGGCAAGTATTTAGCCTAGTGGTTACAATATCCACATCCTACATTAGAAGTGCCTGGGCAAGAATCCCAACTCTGTCTCCTTACTCCAGTTTCCTGCTAATGCAGATCCTGGGAGGCGGCTGTGCTGGCTCGAGTAATTTAGTCCTGGCACCCATCTGGGAGACCTAGATTGAGTTCCAGCTCCAGGTCTGGCTGTTACCAGCATTTGGGTAGTGAACCAACAAATGGACGCTGTCTCTCAAATACTTAAGTACAACTTTTAAAAAGAGATGTATATGACTACCAACTTAAAATTTTCATGATTTGTGTTTTTTTGTTTTTTGACAGGCAGAGTGGACAGTGAGAGACAGAAAGAAAGGTCTTCCTTTACCGTTGGTTCACCCTCCAATGGCTGCTGCAGCTGGCACACCGTGCTAATCCAAAGCCGGGGGCCAGGTGCTTCTCCTGGTTTCTCATGCAGGTGCAGGGCCCAAGCACTTGGGCCATCCTCCACTGTACTCCCGGGCCACAGCAGAGAGCTGGCCTGGAAGAGGAGCAACCGGGAAAGAATCTGGTGCCCTGACTGGGGCTAGAACCCTGGGTGCCGGCACCACAAGGTGGAGGATTAGCCTAGTGAGCCAGCCATGATTTGTTTTAAAGAGTGATGGGGAAAGAGCTCAGTAAAAGCAGAAGCTTGGCCAGCACCGTGGCTCAACAGGCTAATCCTCCGCCTTGCGGCACCGGCACACCGGGTTCTAGTCCCTGTCGGGGCGCCAGATTCTGTCCCGGTTGCCCCTCTTCCAGGCCCGCCCTCTGCTGTGGCCCAGGAGTGCAGTGGAGGATGGCCCAAGTGCTTGGGCCCTGCACCCCATGGGAGACCAGGAAAAAGCACCTAGCACCTGGCTCCTGCCATCGGATGAGCGCGGTGCGCCAGCCGCAGCGCGCCGGCCGCGGCAGCCATTAGGGGGTGAACCAACGACAAAAGGAAGACCTTTCTCTCTGTCTCTCTCTCTCACTGTCCACTCTGCCTGTCAAAAAAAAAAAAAAAGGCAGAAGCTTTTCCATCCACTGGTTCTCTCCTAAATGCCTACAACAACCAGCTGAGGTCAGAAACTCAGAACTCTAGCCAGGTCTCCCGTGTGGGTGGCAGGAACCCAAGTACTTGAGTCACCATCCAATGCCTTCCCAGGCGTGTTAGGAACCCAAATAGGAGATGTGGGCATCCCAAGCACTGCCTTAAAGCACTATGCCAACACCTGCTGCTCCCCTCACCCTAGACTTAGAAATTCTTAAAAAGTGCTGTCTAAACTTATTTTCAGTAAAAGGGGGTAAACCTATATATAAAAAAAATAATAAAAATAAAAATAAAAAAACCCTGAAGAACCAATAAAAGATAGCAGTCAGGAACCAAGTAAAGCTGGATCCATATTTCCATATTTCACATCCAAATTCTAAATGAATTAAAATGCTACAAAAAAAAAGCCTTGGGGCCGTGGCGCAGTGGGTAAAGCCGCCACCTGCAGTGCCAGCATCCCATATGGGCGCCGGTTCTAGACCCAGTTGCTCCACTTCCAATCCAGCTCTCTGCTATTGCCTAGGAAAGCAGCAGAAGATGGCCCAAGCACTTGGGCCCCTGCACCCACATGGGAGACCTGGAGGAAGCTCTTGGCTCCTGATCGGCACAGCTCTAGCCATTGTGGCCAACTGCAGAGTGAACCAGCAGATGGAAGACCTCTCTGCCTCTCCTCCTCTCTCCGTGTAATTCTTAAATACCTCTTTGTCTCTACCTCTCTCTATAACTTTGTCTTTCAAATAAATAAAGCTTAAAAAAAACTTAATCCCCAAATCACAATTCATTATTTTAGTAGAATCAAGATCAAAAGTTTAGTGTGAAATAAACCTTTAACAATGTAACAAAAACATCAAGAATCATCAGCAAGAAAAAGGGGAAATTTGTTCGTTCAGAAAAGGCTGATTGCCCTAATGCATGGTTGCTACCAATAGTACATAGCTTACAGAAAAGAAGTACAAATATATTCTTTTAACTTACTAGAAAAGTAGCGAGACAAAGCTCCCATCAACTGGTTCACTCCCCAGAAGCCTGTGAAACCCAGGGTTGGGGGCCAGTATTGGGGCACAGCGAGTTAAGCCACAGCTTGTCATGCCAGCATCCTGTACAGGTGCTGATTCAAGTCCAGCTGCTCCACTTCCTATCGAGCTCCCTGCAGGCACACCTAAAAAAAGGTGAAAGATGATCCAGATCCCTGGGCCCCTGCACCCACGTGGGAGACCTGCACGAAGCTCCAGGCTGCTGGCTTTGGCCTGGCCCGACCCTGGCCATTGCAGCTATTTGGGGAGTGAACCAATGGATGGCAGGTTTGTCTGTCTCTTCCTGTTTGTAACTCTGCCTTTCAAATAAAATCATTTAAAAAAAAAAAAAAAGATTTGAGAGGCAGAGTTACGGAAGAGGCAAGAGTTCTTTCATCCTCTGGTTCGCTCCCCTGATGGTTGCAATGGTGGGAACCGAGCCGATCTGAAGCCAGGAATTTCCTCCACATCTCCCACATGGGTGCAGGGGCCCAAGGACTGGGGCCGCCTTCTACTGTTTTCTCAGGCCACAGCAGTGAGCCAAATTGGAAATAGAGCAGCTGAGACTTGACCTGGCACCCACATGGGCTGGCACTGTAGGCAGCAGCTTCACCTGCCACACCACAGTGCCAGCCCCAATAAATCAATCTTAAAAAAAATTTTAAAAAGCCAGGGCTAGGCCTACACCAAAGCTGGGAGTCCATATCTCCCACGTGGAGAGGCAGGAATCCAATTACCGGAGTTATCACTGCTGCCTCCCAGTCTCCCTTGGTGAGAAGCTGGAGTCAGGAGCCAGAGTAAGGGACTAAACCCAGGCACTCCAATGTGGGAGGCAGGTGTCCTAACTGCAAAAGGTTTCTATACGTGTAAAAAGATACCCGCCAATTAGAATAAGGGAAATGTAAATTGAGACTACAATGTTATATACTTATTACTGTGTCATTATTCAACGTACACAGGAATCAAAACACCATACAGGGGCCGGCGCTGTGGAGTAGCAGGCGAAAGTACCACCTGCAGTGCTGGCACCCCATATGGGTGCAGGTTCAAGACCCAGCTGCTCTTCTGATCCAGCTCTCTGCTGGACCCCTGTACCCACACGGGAGACCCAGAAGAGGCTCCTGGCTTTGGATCAGCCCAGCTCCGGTGACTTGGGGAATGAATTAGCAGATAGAAGACCTCTCTCTGCCTCTGCCATTCAAGTAAATAGATCTTAAGGGGGGGGGGGAGCACTGTAGCACGGTAGCTTAATCCTCCACCTGTAGCGCAGGCATCCCATATGGACGCTGGTTCTATTCCTGGCGGCTGCTTTTCCAATCCAGCTCTCTGCTATGGCCTGGGAAAGCAGTAGAAGATGGCCCAAGTGCTTGGACCCCTGCACCTGCGTGAGAGACCTGGAGGAAGCTCCTGGCTCCAGCTCTGGCCGTTGTGGCCATCTGGGGAGTGAACCAGCAAATGGAAGACCTGTCTCTCCCTCTTAATGTCTGTAACTCTCTCAAATAAATAAAGTCCTTAAAAAAACTGTATCTTACATGTATACAAACATTATATAAAAAACCTACCATATGGATATGTTAATTAGCTTGACTGTGGTAATCATTTCACAGCACACACATATATCAAAATATCCCAGAGACAGGCATTTAGTCCAGCATTGAAGACATCAGTTAAGATGCCTGTGCCCCACGTAGGAATACTACAGGTTTGATTCCTGGTTTCAGCTTCCTGCTAATGCAGGAGAAAGCAGCAATGATGGCTCAAGTAATTGGGCCAGCCACCCACTTGAGAGAACTGGATTGGGTTCCTAGCTACTGGCTTTGATCACCACCACCCTAGGCTATTGAGGGCATATGAGGAGTCACCCAGCAGATGGGAACTCTGAAATTTCTTTAAAAAATTTTAGATCACACTATAAACCTTGAACATCAACAATTTTTACTTGCCAATGGTAGCTCAATGAAGTTGAGAAATTTTAAAAATTCCAGGGGCTGGTGCTGTGGCATAGCGAGTGAGGCTGCCACCTGCAGTGCCAGCATCCCATATGAGTGCTGATTCAAGTCCCAGCTGTTCTGCTTCTGATATCCGGCTCTCTGCTGTGGGCCGAGAAAGCAGTGGAGGATGCCCCAAGTCCTTGGGCCCCTGCACTCACATGGGAGACCTGGAGGAGGCTCCTTGCTTCAGATCAACCCAGCTCCAGCTGTTGTGGCCAGTTGGGGAGTGAACCAGTGTATAGAGGACCTCTCTCTCTCCCCCTCTCCTTCTCTCTCTGTGTGACTCTGATTTTCAAATAAATAAAAAAATCTCAAGAAAAAAATTTCCAAAACTTTGGGGCCAGCATTGTGCCACAGCAGGGTAAGTGACCTCCTGCAACACCAGCATCCAATATGGGTGCCAGTTCAAGGTCCTGCTGCTCTACTTTCAATCCAGTTCCCTGCTAATGCACCTGGGAAATCAGTAGAGGGATGGCCCAAGTTCTTGGGTCCCTGCACCCACATTGGGAGACCTAGAAGCAGCTCCTGGCTTCAGCCTGACCCAGCCCCAGCTGTTCTGGCCATCCGGGAAGTGAACCAGCAGAGGGAAGTTCTCTCTCCCTGCTCCCCACCCCACCACCACACCCACCCCATAACTCTGCCTTTCAAATAAATAAAATCTTTAAAAACAAAAAAAAACCTCCAAAACTACAATAGAACACTTTTGCTCCCTTCCCATGACAGCAGCTAAAAACATCCAAAGACCATGTTGGCAACAATATGAGAGAAAAAAGCCACTGTCCTATATTCACTGCAGATAACACTGCAAAGTGGTATGATCCAATGTGCTTCAAATCATAAATATGCCTTTTGACCCAGCATTCCACTTCTAAGATTTCATCTTGCACATGTCACACATACACATGAAAAGACATTATTAACTGAAGCACTATTTGTAGTAGCAAAAGACTGGGGGAAAAAAACATATCCACTAATGGTGGAATGGTTCAATTCTGGCATATCAATAGAACACTATACAAAAGATGAAACATACACAATGATATGGAAAGATCTTTAAGAATACCTGTTAAGTGAAAAACCAAATTATGTATTTTATGTTACCAATTAAGTAAAAAGGACATATAATATATAGGTACTTGTCTGTATATGTTTAAATATCTAGAAGGATTTTAAAATGTATAAACATATTACCTGTGAGTAGCCTGGATCCAGAAATAGAACAATTTGTACCATATAGTCTGTTATACTTTTTTGAAAATAATATAAATTTGTTACCAATTCAGAAGTTATTTTTTTAAAAGTATTAACTTGCTATCAACAATACCAACTGAGCAAAGGTGGTATTCAGTGTGGATTTCAAATTTATCTTTAAACAACATTTTAAGGTTTCTAAAGTTTCAACTAAAGATATTTTAAGTACTCTTTTAAACTTACCAATTCCTGTGATCTCTTTTTTAATAAGTTGTAACTCCATATGTTGTATTTTTATTCTTACTAATAAGAAGTAAATTTTTCCAACAATCACATCCTTTAAATGATACCTATTAGGAAAAAAACACATTTATTAAATGCAAGTTTTAAAAATAAAGACAAGAGGAAGGTAAAGTGAGAAGTATCACTAAGTTCTTAAATCTGTATATATGAAATACATGAAATGTGTAGACCTTAAATAAAGTTTTTAAAAAAAAGGAAAAATCCAGATACATTAAAACAGTTAAACATTTTCTCTTATTAAAAAAAACACAAAAGAATGAACTAGGTCCTGAAAGGCTTTAATAGGTATCTTTAGGATAATAACATCATATTTAAGCATAGCATTCTGGATATTCATATGTTTAGTGCCCCCTTTTCCAAGCCCATTTTCATCATTGCACTATACAAAGTAAGGAATAAAAACTTCTACTTGTCCATCATCAGTGTACCTCTGAGGGAGTAACTAGCCTGATTAATTGTTGTTCCTATGAAGAGGTTAAATTAGTTTCAGAGAACTTAAGCACCTAATAAAATGGAAAATTTAGATTTTTATGCTTGGTGCTGGTGCCTGCAACACCTGCATCCCATGTGGGCAGCAGTTCAAGTCCCAGCTGTTCCACTTTGGATCCAGCTCTCTGCCACTGCCTGGGAAAACAGCAGAAGATGGTCCAAGTGCTTGGGTCTCCATACCCACGTGCGAGACCCAGAAGCAGCTCCTGGCTTCAGCCTGGCCCAACCCTGGCCATTCCAGCCATTTGGAGTGTGAACCAAGAGATGGAAGATTTCTCTTCTCTCTGAAATTCTGACTTTCAAATAAATAATTTAACTTTGCTTTGACATACTGTATGGGGCATATGAGAGTTGAATACAAATAAAACAAATCTGACCATGTGTTGATAACTTTTGGAGCTGAACAAAAGGTACATGAGGACTTACACTGTTCAGTACACTTTTCATATGCTTTGGTATTTAACTTTTTCATAACAGAGTTTAAAAAAACATTAAGGAATAAACAAAGTGTGGGTCCATTCTGTAAAAATACAACATGGGTTTGTGGTGAATGAAAAGATAATGCATCTTTCCCGGAACCTTTTACAGCCCCTCTTATAAACCTCCCCACCCCTCCAAAGATATACTAGAGGATATTAACAGTGAGCAAGTGAAAAAGGAAAAAATACCTGCTATTGTTACTTCTTTTTATTTTTCTACATCTTCCAAATTTTTTTTTTTATTTGACAGGTAGAATCACAGACAGTGACAGAGAGAGACAGAAAAATCTGCCTTCCATCGGTTCACTCCCCAAACGGCCGCAATGGACAGCCTATCTAAAGCCAGGAGCAAGGTGCTTCTTCCTGGTCTCCCACGCAGGTGCAAGGGCCCAAGCACCTTGGCCATCCTCCACTGCTTTCCCAGGCCACAGCAGAGAGCTGGACTGGAAGAGGAGCAACCGGGACTAGAACCCAGCGCCCATATGGGATGCTGGCGCCACAGGTGGAGGATTAGCCTAGTGCGCCATGGCGCCAGGCCCCCAAATTTTTGATAATGAAAATGTATTTCTTTTTTTTTTTTTAATTTTTTAATTTTTTTTTAAATTTTTTTTTTTTTTTTTTTTTTTTTTTGGCAGGCAGAGTGGACAGTGAGAGAGAGACAGAGAGAAAGGTCTTCCATTGCCGTTGGTTCACCCTCCAATGGCTGCCGCGGTTGGCGCGCTGCGGCCAGCGCACCGTGCTCATCCGATGGCAGGAGCCAGGTGACAGGTGCTTTTTCCTGGTCTCCCATGGGGTGCAGGGCCCAAGCACTTGGGCCATCCTCCACTGCACTCCGGGGCCACAGCAGAGGGCTGGCCTGGAAGAGGGGCAACCGGGACAGAATCCGGCGCCCCGACCGGGACTAGAACCCGGTGTGCTGGCGCCGCAAGGCGGAGGATTAGCCTGTTGAGCCACAGCGCCAGCCGAAAATGTATTTCTTACATAGTATTTTTGTGTGCTTTTAATGAGGTGGCCAGGTTGAAGAGATTTCAAGCAGTAAGATAAATTTTTACAGATAAAATGTGATTGGCTACTTTCTGAGATGGTGAGATTCTCTACAAAAAGCAGCCGAACAGAGACTTATAAGGAATAGTATACAAAGGACACCTACCCTGGGATGACCAGACCAAGCTCCTGAAGTTCCTTACTGTTCAGAAATTCTGCTGGCCTTGTTAACATCAGGTTACTGTCATTCTATTCCTTCTTTGATGCATTTACAGAAAGACCTGAAAAGCTTATGTTTAATGTTTCCTTGGCCATTTCTGTGAAAAATACTTACTTTGATTTATTATATTCAAATTCTATATGCAGACAATCTTCAATGCCCACTTCCATCTTAATAGAGTTGTTAACATCAGGATAGGTGGCAAGCTGGTGAACAATAAGATCATACTCTTTTACCAAGTCTGTCAGTCTTCTTACTATTGTCACCTTAAGAAAATACCTATAAAGTTAATGGAGAGGATGAGGTAAATACCTATGATAAAATTTATGTTTTAAATAAACAAGCATTAATTTTAACAGACGGTTTCTCCTTGCTGGAACTCCTTTGTAATCAACTTAATTCATTTACACCTCATGAAAGAGTTATAATTTTTTCAAAATGCCCCCAACATGAAAAAAAAATTCAATTTTAAGAACAGTAAATACTTTCCACATGGGTCTTGAAAACTTGAGAAAATCTTTCCACATCTCTTTTTTCCTTTGTAATCCCTATCTGGGTAAGGCACTGCCATTTGGGATTTGAGTTGTCAAGCTCAGTTCTGTATGTATAATGTCAAGTTCAACAGAGAAAGCAAGATCCTAGACCTGATACCTGATGTGTTCTTTTATCATGGTCTCAGAGGCAACCTTGGCTTCCTGCATGAAGACTTGGTGGAAAGAAAGGACACTGGATTGGGAATTTATAAAACTGGGTTCCTAACTCCATTTCTGCCATTAACTACTTATGGAATTTTGTACAAATCAGATACACTTTTGGGGGTTTCAGTTCACATATTGACCATTTAACTGAATGAGATTCACTGAGAAACTAAACAAAAAACCACTGGGGGGAAAAAAATCCAAAGTATTTAAGGGACAGTTCATACAAGGGAAGTGTATGACCAAGGCTTCTCATTTTGGAGCTCTCTCCATCTGTTATCTCAGAAAGCTCTTAGCACTTCTGTGGAGCGCTAGCCAAAGAGATGTGAGAAAGATTTTTGTAAATCTTATATATTCCAGTCTAGAATTATAATTAGAAGTTCAAATAAGACATCAATAGTAGCTGTTACTTCTCGGTTTTGCTTCTGCTTACAGTTTCCAATATACAATCATACCTCAAGCGAACATTGGCACCGATATAAGATTCATATGGCTTTTCAACTTGCATAAATTCAAAATCGTAACTTCTGCTCTGAGTCAGTTCTCCAGGTAAGGCCAGTTCTTTCACTAGGTTTACAAATTCATGAGTATTACTCTTGTCATTGAAAAGTTCTAAGAAATTAAAAGAAACAATTATATTTTATATTCATTTCAATAAGCCCAAACTTCTACCTCCAAAATAAGTATTTCTGACTAAAGGAACTAGTTGGATTTGTCTCTATTTTAATAAACTACAGCTATGGTTTGATTTTTATTAACCTCATTATTATGCACTTAGTTCAGAGCCCAGTGAAAATTTCTATTAAAGAGTTCACTGCTTTGATACAGGTAAGACTTTCCTAATATGAAGCTGTCTGACACACTACCAGCAATTATTTGAATTTCTTCCATTCAAGGTAAAAACTGTTCTGTTGTTTTAGCCAGGCAAATATATTACTTCGATAAAACAAAAATACACAAAAGACTAAAACCAACTATCAGTTAATTACTATAAACTGTCCCTCAACTACTATCTCATATGTCATCCTGAATAGATATGTAAACAAATATCCACCCATTCCAATTTTGATACTTTAAAAATACAGTAAAATTTAGAGTGCTAGATTTAAACCCTAGCTATGTAAATAGTACTATAAAGATACACTTCTCTTATGAAATTGCAGTACCAAAAGACATATGAAGTTTTGTTTTCTGCTAAATCAAGAATGTCTCTGAAATACATGTATGGAAGAAATATGCACACATTGATCTAAGTCAGGAGGAAATTACACTCTTCCTCTTTGGATGTAATTTTCTGCTGACAGGTTACCCTGGCTATGGGCATACACTAGGACAAGACAAAAGGCATGGATAATTAGAAAATGGAAGATGAAGGTGAGGCTGGTAATTGTTGAATAAGGCTGATGAAAAATGTAGGTAGATGGAAATTTCAGCAAATCAGCTAAATTACTTGAATTATTTTTCAAGGCTGGTAGTTTACATAACTCCTTTACTTTTAGTAATGAAGTCCAATAAATGCAGAATGAGTCAAATATCTCCCAGAATTAAAAAACATGATCTAATATTTTTATAAAATAAATCTTCTTGTATTATACAAAATTATTTCCTTCCTTCCTTTCACAAAGCCAAGATCTGATTCAATTATTTAATTGCCAAATCCAACCTTCTTCAACTCAGTTATCAAAGAAAAAAATACTATTTTAAAACTCACCAATTTGACCTACAAATTCAATTCTAATTCCTTGGTGCTCTAGCCTCTTTCCAGGTTGCTTAAAGGCTAGGTTTACCTGCCAAAACATGAAATTATAAGAGATGTTAACAGTCCTTTTTTGTGGGCCTAGCAGATCCTTCCAGATGAATGCAACATATATGTATTTCAGGTTTTCACTTATAAAGTATGAGACACCACCACATACCTAGTTCAGGATGACCTTATAGGACCAGAAAAGGTGTAGTTTATTCATACGCAATCACTAGTGAAGCTATTACTCACACAGATCCTTAAAGCATGTGCATTATTGTAAAGAAACTCTAGCCTGCAGCTCGAGAACTACATAAAGACTCAAAGGAAAAACTTAACTATTCATGTGTTTTCCCATCAAATAATTAACCAATTCTATGACTAATAACAGCATTTTAATGAGACATAATAACTAATTCAAAGAATTGACCTAAACAATCACTTTTAGTTTAAGATTATATGGTTTTAATCCCTAGCCTTAAAAGGAATGCTTATTGCCCTGAATCTTACTTATCCTAAAAACAAAATGTCTAAAGATGTAAATTTTGAGTTTATTTAGCTTACATACTTTATACAATCTAAAAATCTCTAAATTCACAACATATCAGCTAAGTAAAAATCTTAAATTTTAAATTTAATTAGAAAAAAACCCCTGCAGTTTACATATACATTAGAAATTAAATTTTAGAGGCTGGCACCATGGCATAGCAGATAAAGCTGCCTGAAACACTGGCATCTCATATGGCTCCAGTTCGAGTCCCAGCTGTTCCACTTCCAATCCAGCTCTCTGCTGTGGCCACCTGGGAAAGCAGCAGAAGATGGCCCAAGTGCTTGGGCCCTTGTACCCACGTGGGAGACCTGGAAGAAGCTCCTAGCTCCTGACTTTAGAACCACCCAGCTCCAGCCATCGTGGACATTTGGGGAGGAGACCACTGGCTGGAAGATTTCTCTCTCTCTCCCTCTCTGTAACTCTTTCAAATAAACAAATAAATCCTAAAAAAAAAAAAAAAAAAAAAAAAAAACCAGAAAAGAAGAAAATTCCAAACATTTAAGGACCAGCAGGTCCCTTCAGGGTTCATTTTTGTTTTTTTAAAAAAAGAGCATACTTTCAGGTTTAATCTTTACTACCACAAATATTAGTAATGTGATTCTCGTAAGCTTTTCTTCCAAACACTGCTTCTCAAGAGAGATCATCAAGGACCACAAAAAACACGGGCACAATTACTATTTGAAAACTATGCAAATTAAAATATTTACTCTTTCATATATAGTTTTCTTATCTTGTGAACATTAACTAGTTACTTGCCTTCAAAATTAATATCTCAAAAAATAGTAAATAAATTGTGGTAATAATGATGGAATATTAGAAGTTTAAAATAATAGTGTCAAAGAACTTTTAATGATACAGGAAGATGTACATGATATGTTACATGAAGGAAGCATGGTCAAACTGTATATAAGTATAATGCCAATTATATTTTTGTAAACTACAGAAATAAAATACTCTTAAGAGCAATTTCTTATGGAATGAATGACTATGGGTAACTTTCTTTTCTTCTTGGTAGTTTTCAAGTTTTTTTTTAAAAACAAAGAACAAATAATGTAAAAGTCAAAAAATTTTAAGAAAAGTAGTACTTAGATAAACTTCATATACATTTAAAATTTTATGTCTGAATCACAAATAACAAGTATTAACTCCCAGATGCTTCATAAACGAGGCAGTAATTAGGAATATTCTAATTTATACCAATAAAGTACAAAGAAAAAAGGTCTATTTGGCTGCACCTTCTGAGAATGTCTGTTTGAACATGGCTATATATGATATTTAAAATTTTTTCAGTTCTTCAAAAATATCATAAATCTACAATATAAAGGTAGAAATGCAAAAGTGTTCAGTTTTCTCACTAAACTTCCTGAGTCTTGAAATTTTCCTTCATTTTCCATTGATGTCAAAACAGTTCCTTTTAAGCCCAATGCAGGCTAATTTGCAATCTGAAGGGCCCCAAAAATTAGAAGACAGAATTAAGCAATTTGGCTTAAAAGTGATTCTGCAAGGATACACAGGAAAATAAATAAAACTATGATGGTAAATGAGGTCAAAGAATTTAAAATACCAGGGCCGGCACCATGGCTCACTTGGTTAATCCTCCGTCTGCAGCGCCGGCATCCCATATGGGCGCCGGGTTATAGTCCCAGTTGCTCCTCTTCCAGTCCAGCTCTCTGCTGTGGGCTGGGAAGGCAGTGGAGGATGGCCCAAGTGCTTGGGTCCCTGCACCTGCATGGGAGACCAGGAGGAAGCTCCTGGCTCCTGGCTTCGGATCTGTGCAGCACCGGCCGTAGCAGCCATTTGGGGGCTGAACCAACGGAAGGAAGACCTTTCTCTCTGTCTCTTTCTCTCACTATCTAACTCTGCCTGTCAAATTAAAAAAAAAATTTTTTTTAAATACCAACTCCGTTATACTTTTTATTATGGTATCATTTCAAACTTACAGAAACACTCCAAGACCACACAAGGAAATCCCACATAACTTTTATCCAGATCCATCATATGTTTGTGTGTCGTCCCATCTGCTCTATCATCTCTACATATACAAAAGCATACATTTCCCACAGCCAAGAATAAGTTGGGGATATCATTCACCATTACCTCTAAACCCCTCAAGTGTATTTCTGAAGAAAATAGACATTCTCTTACATAACCACAGAATTACCAAAATCAGGAAAGTTAACATTCCTCAGCTTTTATTCAAATTCTGTCAATTGCCTCAAAAATGTAGTCTTTTTCTTGTCCAGGATTCAGTACAGGCTCACATATTACATTCAATTGTGATGTCTCTTTAGTCTCCTTCTAGAACATTTCGCAATCACCGTCTTTCTTAACTTTGACCCTTTTATGAGAACACAAGTCGGTTACTCTGTAGATGTTACTTAATCTGGATTTGCCCAATGTGTCACTACAGTTAGATTCTGCTTCTGCATTTCTGGCAAGAACACCAGGAAATGAAGTTGCATCCTTCCATGTGTGTCAAGAAGCAGACGCTGCCAGCTTGTCCTAGTATGAGTGATGTTAACCCTGACCAGTTGGCTAAGATGACCCATCAGGCTTCTCCAATTCAAAGTAATATTTTCTCCTTTGTTATTAATAATAAATACACTTGAGACTATGTATATATGTTCAAAAGGCCAGGAAAACTGAATGTAGGGCTATAAAATCTTCATACAAAACACATTCACTGCTCTAAGAAATCAGTCTCAAAGCTCATGCTTCAGCATATACAATATTCTTTATATGTTCTGAATGATGCCATCTTCAGGATTTATTCAGGGAATAAAATTCTACATCATCAATGAGCTATACACCATTTATAGAAAGTAAAGTTCCACATATCTGTACATTATTATTGCTGGATGTCAGGGATATCCAAGATTAGCTTCCAAGTGCTGCCGGAAGAACACAGTCCACATCCATGTTTGTTTTGTTTTAGATTTATTTCATGTACTTGAAAGGCAGAGTTACAGAAATACAGGGAGAGAAAGAGATCTTCTGTCCATTAGTTCACTCCCCAAATGGCTATGATGATTGGAACTGGTTCAGATTGAAGCCTGCAGTCAGTAACTCCATCCCAATCTCCCACAAGGGTCACAGAGGCCCAAGTTCTTGGGCCATCTTCTGCCGCTTTCCCAGGTGCATTAGCAGAGATAGATCGGGCATGGAGTAGCTGAGACATGAACTGGTGCTCTGATACAGGATACGGCATTGCAGGCAGCAGCTTAATTGGCACCACAGTGCTGGTCCCATATTCATATTGTTGATCAAAGACTTTGCAAAAATACTCCTGGCTTAAAGAACTAAAATATAAACTCCTGTCATCTTAAGCTAAACATACGCTTTTGATCCCTTCTCCAACAGAGAATTAGTAGACTCTGCAGCTTTGTGCTAGGACCAAGGCTTCAAGACATAACACTCAACACAGACCAATCTAGTCCTTTTCTGATGAAAAAGAAATCAATAAAAATGTCTTCTAAGGAGAGGACAATACATACTGCTATGTAAAAATATCACTTTGAAACAACTAACCCAAGTATCTTATTACTCTCTGCCTTACAGAGATCCTCTAAGCCCCTTATTCTGTCTGCTATGACAGTAGCTAATACATATTTATAGAATGCATAATTTTTTCAGCAACACATTAACACTTTGACAAGCACTGTTTGCTCATGAAAAAGCAATGCGGGAAGAAAAACAACTCCTTCATAAACCTGTCATCTGGAAACTGCATAAATAAAGGCAAGGCGTTGTCCTCAGTTCCAAGCATGTTATTTTCTGTACTTCATCATAAATTTGGATGGCAAGCCAAGACCCGAACTTAAACTACATCGCAGACAAATAAGAATTTCAATATGATTTTATTTTCTGCTTTTAAATTACTAGTTAAGTAACTGGGAACAGGGGCCAGCACTGTGGCGTGGCAGTTAAAGCCACCTCCTGTAGTATCCATATGAGCACTGGTTCAAGTCCCAGCTACTCTACTTCTGATCCAGCTCTCTGCTATGGACTGGGAAAGTAGAGGTAAATGGCCCAAGTCCTTGGGTCCCTGCACCTGTGTGGGAGACCAGGAAGAAGTTCCTGGCTCCTAGCTCCAGATCAGCTCAGCCCCAGTCATTGCGGCC
Organism: Sylvilagus floridanus; assembly: GCA_949820135.1. NCBI lineage: Eukaryota > Metazoa > Chordata > Mammalia > Lagomorpha > Leporidae > Sylvilagus > Sylvilagus floridanus. Next base: position 23,710,590 of record OX463235.1, read on the forward strand.
CTCTGGGGAGTGAACCAGTGGATGGAAGACCTCTCTTCCTCTCTCTGCCTCTGCCTCTCAAATGTATAAGTCAATCTTAAAAAAAAAAAAGAAAGAAAGAAAGAAAGAAAGCAAAGAAGTAATTGGAACACAGAATACCCCTCCTAAAAAAAGCAGATAAATCATTAGCTAAAATTTTCACAATTCCCAGAAAAACAACTGTACAGTCAGCAAGACTCTCAAAATTACTCAGAAAGAATAGGGATATTAGCTGAGTTTTTTGTTTTTTGTTTGTTTTTGACAGGCAGAGTTAGACAGTGAGAGAGAGAGAGAAAGGTCTTCCTTCCATTGGTTCACCCCACAAATGGCCGCTACGGCCGGCATGCTGCGCTGATCTGAAGCCAGGAGCCAGGTGCCTCCTCCTGGTCTCCCATGCAGGTGCAGGAACCAAGCACTTGGGCCATCCTCCACTGCCTCCCCAGGCCACAGCAGAGAGCTGGACTGGAAGAGGATCAATCGGAACAGAATCTGGTGTCCCAACTGGAATTAGAACCTGGGGTGCTGGCGCCGCAGGCGGAGCATTAGCCTAATGAGCCGTGGTGCCGGCCTTAGCTGAGCTTTTAAATGGGAGAACCAAGACTGAATATATGCTTAAGGCATAAAAAAATTTAACCTAGAGTCCAACTGAACCCTTACATTTATGTAAGGGATACTTGTCCCTTGATATGAATGAAAGCAGCAATACAACGTCCTGTTTTGTGATAATCTAAATATTTGCAGTTCTCTTCAGGAGTGCTTCAAAAAGCACTCAAAAAAAACTTAATAAGCAGCAATGAGTTTTAACTTCTGAAAGTATATCCCACACTGCCAAGAAAATTCAGTGAGCAAGGAATATTTTTTTCTACAGATAGCACTGGGACAACTAGATTATGAAAAAAAGAATGACGCTGAACCCCTACTTCACACCATATATAATATCAATTCAAAATGGATTAAAGGCCCAAATATAAGGGTTACAATTATAAAATTCTTGTAAAAAATACATAGGTGTGACTCTTAATGACTCTTGTGCTACAAAAGACTATTAAAAAAAATGAAGGTCCCTGGTTCGTTCCCGGGTTTCGGCACCAAAAAAAAAAAAAGTGAAGGGCTTGGTTCATGGAACAGCAGATTAAGTCACCCTTGCACTGCTGATGTCCCATACTGGAGCACTGGTTCTACTCCTGGCTACTTTGCTTCTACTACAGCTCCCTGCTAATGTGCCAGCAGAAAAAGGCCCAAGTACTTGGGCTCCTGTCACCCATATGGGAGACCAAGATGGAGCTCCTGGATCCTGGCTTCAGTATGGTGCAAACCTTGCTTGCTGCTGAAGCCCTTTGGGGAGTGAACCAGCAAATGGAAGCTCACTCATTCGCTCTTATTCTCTGTCTCTGCCTTAAAAAAAAAAAAATTATTTATTTATTTGAGGCAAAGTTACAGAGAGGCAGAGGCAGAGACAGAGACAAAGGTCTTCCACCCACTGGTTCACTCCCGAAATGGCTGCCAACAGCTGGACCTGGGCTGATCCGAAGCCAAGAGCTTCTTCTGAATCTCCCATGCCAGTGCAGGTGTCCAAGCACTTGGGCCACCTTCTATAGCTTTCCCAGGCCATAGCAAAGAACTGGATTGGAAGAGGAACAGCCAAGACTTGAACTGGCACCTATATGGGATGCCGGCACCACAGGTGGAAGCTTAGCCCACTACACCACAGTGTGGACCCCAATGAATCTTTTTCTAAAAAAGTTAAAAGAAAACTCAGACTGTGAAAAAATATTTGCAGGGCCAGCACTGTTGCCCAGTGAGTTAAAACCCCAGCCTGCAGTGCAGGCATTCCATATGGATACCGGTTTGTGTCCCAGCTGCTCCTCTTCCAATCCAGCTCTCTGCTATGGCCTGGGAAAGCAGTAGAAGATGGCTCAACTCCTTGGGCCCCTGCACCCACATAGGAGACCTGGAGGAAGCTCCTGGCTCCTGGCTTCAGATCAACTCAGCTCTGGCCACTGTGGTCATTTGGGGAGTGAACCAGCAGAATGGAAGATAGATATCTCTCTCTGGCTCTAACTCTTTCAAATAAATAAAATATTTCTTTAAAAAAATTTTTGCAAAACATACTTTCTTATAAGCATCTTGCAACAAAAACACATAAAGGATTTTTACAACTCAACCATAAAAAGACAACCCAGGGTCAGCGCTGTGGCATAGCAGGTAAAGCTGCTGCTTGCAGTGCCAGCATCCCATATAGGCACTGGTTCAAGCGGCTACTCCACTTCTGATCCAGTTCCCTGCTAATGCGCCTGGGAAAGCAGTGGAAGATGGCCCAACTGCTTAGGCCCCTACAGCCAGGTGGGAGACCCAGAAGAAGCTCCTGGCTCCTGACTTCAGACCAGCCCAGCTCCAACTTTTACAGCCATTTGGGGAGTAAACCAACAGATAGAAAATTTCCACCTTTCCCTCTAACTCTGCCTTTCAAATAAACAAATAATTTTTTAAAAGACTACCCAATTTAAAATGGTTAAAGGATTTAAATAGAATTTTGTCCAAGATGTACTAATGACAATAAACACAAGATGCTCAACATTATTAGTCAATAAGGACATGTAAATAAGACAATGAGATACACCTTCACACCCACTAAGACAGCCATATAAAAAATACATAAGTGCTGTTAAGAACATGGAAAAACTTGGGGCTGGCATTGAGGCACAGTGGGTAATGCTATTGCCTGTGATGCTGGCATCCCATATGGGCACCAGTTCGTATCCCATATGGGCACCAGTTCGTATCCAACTGCTCCACTTCTGATCCAGCTCACTGCTAATGGCCTGGAAAAAGCAGCAGCAGATGGTCCAAGTATTTGGGTCCCTGTCTCAACAAGGGAGACCTGGAAGAGGGTCTTGGCTCCCAGCTTCAGCCTGGCCCAGTGCTGGCAGTCTTAACCAATGGGAAGTAAACCAGAGGATGGAAGATCTTGATCTCTCTCTCCCTCTAACTCTGACTTTCAAAATAAATCAGTCTTAAAAAAAAAAATGGAACCGGCGCCACGGCTCAATGGGCTAATCCTCCACCTTATGGCGCCGGCACACCGGGTTCTAGTCCCCGTCAGGGCACCGGATTCTGTCCCAGTTGCGCCTCTTCCAGGCCAGCTCTCTGCTGTGGCCCGGGAGTGCAGTGGAGGATGGTCCAAGTGCTTGGGCCCTGCACCCCATGGGAGACCAGGATAGGCACCTGGCTCCTGCCTTCGGATCAGCGTGGTGCACCAGCCGTGGTGGCCATTGGAGGGTGAACCAACGGCAAAAGGAAGACCTTTCTCTCTGTGTCTCTCTCTCTCTCACTGTCCACTCTGCCTGTCAAAAAAAAAAAAAAAAAAAAAAGGAGAAACTGGAACCATTAAAAATTCTTGAAAGGGGGGCCAGTGCTGTGATATAGTGAGTTTTAAAGCTGCTGCCGGCAATCCTGGCATCCCCTATAGGTGCCGGTTCAAGTCCAGGATGCTCCACTTCCAATTCAGCTCTCTGCTATGGCCTAGGAAAGCAGTAGAAGATGGCGCAAGTTCTTGGGCACCTGCACTCACATTGGAGACCCTGAGGAAGCTCGTGGCTCCTCCTGGCTTTGGATCAGCTTAGCTCCAGTCATTGCAGCCAACTGGGGAATGACCCAACAGATGGAAGACCTCTCTCTCTGTCTCTGCTTCTCTGTAACTCTGCCTTTCAAATAGATAAATCTTAAAAAAAAAAAAAAAGTTTCTTAAAAAAAATCACTGGAGGGAATATAAAATAGAGCAGCTACTCTGGCAGTTCCTCTAAAAATTAAACAGTTAACATATGGCCAGTAATTATTATGTTCACACAAAAGCCTGTACATAAATGTTCACAGCAGCATTATTTATAGTAGCTAAATAGTAGAAACTCAAATGTCCTTAACCTATGAATGGATAAATGTGGGATATCCTTATGCCACAGGGAGATGGCATAATGAAATATTCAGGCAAAAAACTCAATGGCGTTCTGATATATGCTATATCATGGATGAACCCTGAATACATGTTAAACACTCCCTACTTGTGTAGGGAAGGGTCTTCAAAAAGTTCAAGGAATTACTATGTGTTACTTTTATCATGAAGTATTATAAAGAAGCTATGTATGGGGGCTGGCGCTGTGGCGCAGTGGATTAATGCCCTGGCCTGAAGTGCAGGCATCCCATTTGGGCGCCAGTTCAAGACCCAGCTGATCCACTTCCTGTCTAGCTCTCTGCTATGGCCTGGGAAAGCAGTAGAAGATGCACCCATGTGGGAGACCCAGAAGAAGCTCCTGGCTCCTGGCTTCAGATCAGCGCAGCTCCGGCTGTTACGGCAAATTGGGGAAGTGAACCATCAAATGGAAGACCTCCCTCTCTCGCTCGCTAGCTCTCTCTCTCTCTCTCTGCCTCTCCTCTCTCTGTGTAACTCTTTTAAAATCTATGTATGGGCTGGCGCCGTGGCTCAACAGGCTAATCCTCCGCCTTGCGGCGCCGGCACACCGGGTTCTAGTCCCAGTTGGGGCGCCGGATTCTGTCCCGTTGCCCCTCTTCCAGGCCAGCTCTCTGCTGTGGCCCGGGAGTGCAGTGGAGGATGGCCCAAGTGCTTGGGCCCTGCACTCCATGGGAGACCAGGTAAAAGCACCTAGCACCTGGCTCCTGCCATCGGATGAGCACAGTGCGCCGGCCGCAGCGCGCCATCCGTGGCAGCCGTTGGAGGGTGAACCAACGGCAAAGGAAGACCTTTCTCTCTGTCTCTCTCTCTCTCACTGTCCACTCTGCCTGTCAAAAAAAAAAAAAATCTATGTATGAATTTCAAAAAATATTTTGCAACAAAATTTTTGTTTTTTAAAGTTTTTATATATCTTGTTTCCTTTAAGATATCTATATTAATGTTTATTTGAAAGGCAGAGAGAGATCGCCTATCCACTGAGATTCACTCCCCAGATACCTGCAACAGTCGAGGCTAGGTCGGGCAGAAGCTGGGAACTTAATCTGGGCCTCCCACATGGTGGCAGGGACCCAGAGACTTGAGCCATCATTGCTGCCTCCTAGGGTGCACCTTAGCAAGAAGCTCGAATTGGGAGCAGAGTCAAGACTTAAACCCAGGAACTCTGATTGCCAAATGACTACCACTAGACATTTATTTTTTAATATTTATTTATTGAAAGGCAGAGCTACAAAGGGATAGAGGCAGAGAGAGAAGTCTTCCATTCGCTGATTCTCTCCCCAAATGGCTCTAACAGCCAGAGCTAAGTAGCTCTGATGCCATGAGCCAGGAACTTCTGGTGGGTCTCCCACATAGGTGCAGGGGCCCAAACACTGAGGCCATCTTGTACTGCTTTCCTAGGCTATAGCAGAGAGCTGGATCAAAAGCGGAGCAGCCGGGACTTAAACCAGAACCCATATGGGATGCCAGCACTGCAGGCAGCGGCTTTACCTGCTAAGCCAAAAAGCACCAGCCCCAAAACTCACCTTTTAATTTCATTTTTCCACAAACCTTTTGAAGTTCCTTTGCATTTCATTTATTTATTTTTAAAGATTTGTTTATTTTATTTAAAAGTCAGAATTACAGAGAAAGGAGAGACCTAGAGATCAATCTTTCATCTGCTGGTTCACTCCCCAAATGACCACAATGGCCAGATCTGGACCAGGCCAAAGCCAGAAACCAGGAGCGTCATCTGCATCTCCCACATGGGTAGCAGGGGTCTAAGAACTTGGGCCACCTTCTGCTGTTTCCCAGGCACATTAGCAGAGAGCTGGATCAGAAGTGGAGCAGCTGAGAATCAAAGCGGAACTCATATGGGATGCTGGCATCGCAGGCAGTGGCTTAACCTGCTGTGCCACAACACCTGCCCCTACATTTTGTATTATACATATCTTAACACAATTTTTAAATGGAGTACTGATGTACACTACATTGTAGATAAACTATGAAAACATGCTAAATGAAAGTAATCGTACATAAAAGGTCACATGTTACATGATCCTTTTATATGAAATTCCAGAACAGGTATACTTCCTAGAGAGATCTGCAGATTTGTGGCTCAAAGGGTAGGACTACTAATAGATTGAAGTTTCACTGAGGTGATAAAAATGTTCTGGGGGCCAGCGCTGTGGCATAGCAGGTAAAGCTGTTGCCTAAATGGGCACAGGTTCATGTCCTGGCTGCTTCTCTTCCAATCCAACTCTCTGCTATGCCCCGGGAAAACAGTGGAAGGTGGTCCAAGTGCTTTGGCTGCTGCATCCACTTGGGAGACCCAGAAACAGCTCCTGACTCCTGGCTTCTGATTGGCTTAGCTCTGGCCGTTGTACCCATTTGGGGAGTGAACCAGCAGACAGAAGACCTTTCTCTCTCTCTCTCTCTCCCTCTCTCTCTCTGTAGCTCTTTTAAATAAACAAATCTTAAAAAAAAAAAAAAAAAAAAAAAAAAGGTCTGAATCCCAGATCAGAGTACCTGGATTTGATTTCCAGCTCTGCTCCTGAGTCCAGCTTCCTGCCAATGCAGACCTGGGAGGCACTAGTTCCTACTATCTGCTTGGTAGACCAGACCTAGCTTTTGGTTTAAACCCTGGCCCTGGCCCTGCCCCTGTCCCACTGCAGGCTTCTGGAGAGTGAACCAGCAGATGGGAGTTCTCTTTCTTCCTCTATCTCTCCTCCACCTCTCAAATTAAAAAAAAGAATGTATACATGTTTGGTAAAAATGTATTCTAAACACCTTCCCCAGCATTCTGCAGGCTTATATCATAGGATAAGGGGATGCCCACCCTGAGTCTCATAGCACCAGAAAAGTGGCTACTGTCATGACAAACCCTAGTCTGACTGACATCCAACTCTCTGAGGCCCAAAGACACACACCTTTGGAAACCCATGTCCACTTTGAAGTCCTACTGCTACCCCCACAAACTGCTACACACTAGAAAATCATGGCACTCAGACATTGCTGGAGGTGACTGTACAAGTCGCTCAGTTTGTACTTCAGGGCTCACCTAGAACCACAGCAATACCCAACTGACACCCCACATTCCATCAGAACAAAAAAGTTTCCTCCAATAAAAGCTGTCCCATAAAGAAGGAATGGTTACATCAGATGCCCAGATACAGACATCAACACAGGAAACATGAAGCAGCAAGGAAGCATGACACCTCCAAAAGAACACAACAGTTTCCAAAAATAGATCCCAACTTGAAAGAAATCTATGAACTGCCTGAAAAAAGAATTCTAAATAATGATCCTGAGGAAATTCAATGAAAGAGAATACAGATAGATAATTTGAGGAAATGAGGAAAACAATACATGGTATGAATGAGAAATTCAATAGATAGAAATCGCTGAGAACAATCAAATTGTGTAACTGAAAGCTTGAATCAAGAAATAAAAAATACAATTGAGTTTCAACAACAGACTAGACCAAATGAAAGAAAGAATTTCTGATCTAGAGGAGAAGACTTCTCAAACAACCCAGACAAAAATAAAAAGAAAAGAAGAAAGCCTACAGATATATGGGATACCATTAAGCCAATAAATATTTGTACTATAGGGATACCTGAAAGAGAAGAGAAGGAAAAATGGCATTGAGAACCTATTTAATGAAACAGTAGTTGAAAATTTGTCAAGTCTTCAAAGAGATATGGACATCCAGGTACAGGAAGCTCAAAGAACCTGCATCAGGCTCACCCAAAACACACTTTCTCCAAAGTCTATGATATAGCCACACTGTCAAAAGTTAAGGACAAAGAATCTTAAAGTCAGTGAGTGAAAGATATGAAGTTACATATATAGAAAAACCCATTAGACTAACAGACTTCTCAGCAGAAATCCAAAAGGCCAAGAGAATGGGGTGATACATTCAAGGTCTTTACAGAAAAAACTTCCAACTAGGAATACTGCATCCAGTGAAGCTACCTTCATAGGTGAAAGCAAAATAAAGTATTCCTCGGGTAAAAACTGAGAGAATTCATCACCACCAGACCAGCCCTGCAAGAACTCCTGAAGGGAGTCCTACATTAGAAGTAAAAGAAGCCATCAGCATTGCAGTGTAATAAGTTGAGCTGTCACATGTATCCCATATCAGACCACCAGTTCAAATCCCAGCTGCTCTGCCTCCAATACAGCTCCCTGCTATTATACCTAAGAAAGCAGTAGATGGCCCAACTACTTGGACCCTGCAACCTGCATGGGAGACCTAGATGGGAGTTCTAGGTTCCCAGCTCCAGCCTGGCTCTCCCTCCCTCTCTGTCACTCTGCCATTCAAGTAAGTAATTACATTTAAAAATAAAGTAGGAGAATCAAAACTATCATGAAAAGAAATAGTACAAAATTCACTGACAGAGCAGATACACGAAGAGGGAGAGAAAATAATCCAACTTCATTGTGATAGAAAGCTACCAAAATACAAGGATAAATGAGAGGCAGAAAGAAAATAGAGAATATATAAAACAATCAGAGAGCATTCAACAAAATGACAGATGTTAGTTGTTATCAGTATTAACCTAGAATATAAATGAATTAAATTCCCCAGTCAAAAGACACAGGTTGGCCAAACAGATAAGAAAACAAGATCCATCTGGGAAACTCATTTCACAGGAAAAGACACACATACACTGAAAGTGAAGGCTTTAAAAAGATACACCACACAAATGAAAACCAGAAACAATTTGGAGTCACTATATCAGATAAAGCAGGCTTTAAATTAAAAACTATAAAAATAGGAAAAAAGATATTGTATATGATAAGGATTAAGCAAGAAGATGACATAATCATAAATAAAAATATATATGCACCAAACACAAGACCACTCAAATATACAAAACAAATATTGCTAGACCTAAAGGGAGAGAGAGAAACTCAAATACAGTCTTTCCCAAAGGGAAGGACAGACCCAATACAGTAGTAGTGTGGGACTGCAACACCCCATTGTTATCACCGGACAGAAAATCAACAAAGACACATCAAAGTCTAATGATACTACAGAGCAGGGGTAGAGAAGCTTTTTGTGCCAAGGGCCGTTTGGATATTTACAACACCGTTTCTAGGCCATACAAAATTATCAACTTAAAAATTAGCCTGCTATATTTGGTCAAACATTTAATGAACTCAGCCCTAATGTGATGGCTGGAACTGCTTTTCTTTGGTGAGGTATGTGATTTTAGCTGGCACTGATGATGATGTTACTCACAACTTTCCCAGGCTGTGGGCTGGGGCACAGCTGAGTCTCTGTGATTATGTTTGAAGAGAACTGCTCCCAGCAGCAGAGTTGTTCCACACACAGATGTGTATTTCAATGCATGTCTCCTCAAAGTGGGAAATTCATCACTGCTAAGGCGACATTTATAGAAAAACAGTGGGGGTTTGGACCCTCCTTTGGGCTCCGCAGCTGAATGATTTCCTTTTGAGGGTTATCTGGAGCATCAGCTGGCTCCACACTGAACAGTGTAGCAAAGACGCACAGTTCCATTTGTTTACTTTTCACATCCTTGACTATGTCACTAAACACCTTAATTATTTTCACACATTCACCAGCACATTCAAGTGTCAGAGAAGGTCTGCACTTTCCACAGCCTTACTTTACCTCGAGATGATTTCATGTGTGAAAGCAAGGAGCTGAGAAGCCAGTTGGGGCCCTGCAGCTTCAGGTTCAGCCCTCAGAGTACTTGGAATGTCCACTGTGAATGCCAGACCACACAGCCGCTTGCTGCCACTGAGTTCCCTACTGGTTTTCTTCATCCCCATGAAGTGCTTGACTTCATTCCACAGTTTTTAAAAACTCTTGAGCATGTTTCCACAACTCAGCCACCCCACTTCGGTGATAAACACAATCCCGGTACTCAGAGTCGAGATCGTGTAGCAACTCCATACACCGGTGGCTATTAAATCCCCTGCTTTTGACAACATTTACGCACGACACTACTGTTGACATCAGTGTTGAGCACAGAGACTTCTCGGTGCATGAATGCAGCGGCACATGATTAAATCACCTGGATCATGACTGAGACGAGTCTATTTCTTGACAAATGCAGTTAACCCTTTATGCAAGCCAAACGTGGCCGCAGCTCCATCTGTAGAAAGGTTGCTCAACTTTTCAAACGTTAGCTCAAGATTTTTCATTGATAAAACAAGTCTCTCAAACATGTCACCTCTTGTAGTTCCATGCATGGCTTCCAGTGACAGTTCCTCTTGCATGTCAAACTGCAGTTATCTCAAGAGTGAAAACCAGTTGGGTGGTATTTGTTATGTCCACTATCTCGTCACAAGCCAGAAAGACTGCAAATCTGCAGAATCCTGTTTTTTTATATCTTATGGTAAATCAGTATTCTGATATGAAGATGGTTCTCCACGACAAACTAACACTCCAGAACAATTTTACTTTGTCTAATGCTAACAATACTGTAACACCCAGCACACATTCTTTCACAAACTCTCCATGGGCCTCAGCTTCTTTGAGATCAGCTCACTCACTACCTAACTCATCTGAACAACACTATCTCTGTCAGAATGAGGCCTAGTAAAAGCCACTTGTGATTCCAAACTCCACTGAAGAGAACTTATTTTTTCCAGATGCATTTGGCCTCCCAGTTCATTGAGTTTAACAGGTTTTGAGCTGTTATGATGCTCCAGATTGGCTTTTTTTCATCACTGTAACACATCGCCACAAACCAAGCACACAGGATTTCCTTTGACTTCAACAAAAAATAATCATCATCAGTTGGGGGCCAGCACTGTGGTGCAGCAGGCTAAGCCAGTGCCTGTGATGCCAGCTTCCCTTACCTAAGTGCTAGTTTTAGTAGCAGCTACTCTGCTTCCAATCCAGCTCCCTGTTAATGCTCCTGGGAAGGCAGTGAAAGATGGCCCAAGTTTGGGCCCCTTCTACCCACATGGGAGACCCAGATGAAGTTACAGGCTCCTGTTTTGGCCTGGCCCACAACTGTCCATTACAGCCACTCCAGAAGTGAACCAGCAAATGGAAGAGCTTGCTCACTCTTGTTTCTCCCTCTCTCTCTGCAACTTTCAAATACATTTTTTAAAGAGTTATTTTATTTATTTGAAAGAGAGTTACAGAGAGAGGTCTTCCATCCGCTGGTTCACTCCCCAGGTGGCCACAATGGCTGGAGCTGTACCAATATGAAGCCAGGAGCTTCTTCCGGGTCTCCCACGTGGGTGCAGGGGCCCAAGGACTTGGTCCATCTTCTACTGTTTTCCCAGGCCATAGCAGAGAGCTGGATTGGAAGACGAACAGCCAGGACTAGAACTGGCGCCCATATGGGATTCCGGCGCTTCAGGCCAGGGCTTTAACCCGCTGTACCACAGCGCCGGCCCCACATAATTTTTTAAAAGTGTACTAAGATGCCCACGTCCCACACTGGAGTGCCTGGGGTCAATTCCCAGAGCTCTAGCTCCTGACTCTAGCTTCCTGCCAATGGAGACCCTTAGGAGGTATGGATGATGGCTCAAGTAACTACGATCCTAAAATGCATTCCTGGCTGCAGCTTCACCCCAGTCCAGCCCCACCCTAGCCACTGCAAACATCTGGAGAGTGAGCCAACAGATGGGAGCTCACTCTCTGACTGTCTCAGTCTCCCTGTGTCTCTGCATCTCAATAAATAAATTTTTTTTTTTTGACAGGCAGAGTGGACAGTGAGAGAGAGAGACAGAGAGAAAGGTCTTCCTTTGCCGTTGGTTCACCCTCCAATGGCTGCCGCGGACGGCGCGCTGCGGCCAGCGCACCGCACTCATCCGATGGCAGGAGCCAGGTGCTAGGTGCTTTTTCCTGGTCTCCCATGGGGTGCAGGACCCAAGCATCTGGGCCATCCTCCACTGCACTCCTGGGCCACAGCAGAGAGCTGGCCTGGAAGAGGGGCAACCGGGACAGAATCCGGCGCCCCGACCGGGACTAGAACCCGGTATGCCAGCGCCACAAGGCGGAGGATTAGCCTGTTGAGCCACGGCGCCGGCCAATAAATAAAATTTTAAAAAATAAAAAAGTACTAAAATATCTAACAGGAAAAAGATGTGCTTAATAAAGACTACATAAACATTAATTAATGCAGAGAAAAACAACCAAACTGCTACCAGGTATACATTTTACTTGTTAGCAGAGATGAAAAATCCCAATATTTCTATTTTAAAAGTTATGTGTTGTGACTTCCTTTTGTCTATGATGTTACCATTCCCCAGCTTCACAAATTAATGAGTACTGATCATATTCCCTAAGGTATAAGAATAAACTAATACATCACTGGAAAAGAGAGGAACAAGGTGAAACTTTATAGAAGGTACCTAAAATGTTTCTGACCATACACAGACACATTCCCACAGTACTCAGGTCCTCTGGAAGATACCAACAAATGAGACTGACAACACAATGGTGGTAGTACAGAGAAGAAAGATACGAGGAAAGAGAAAGAAACCTTCATAAAGCTATACCAGAGAATGACCTCCAATTTCTAAAACTCTACTCATGTTAAAGGAGAACAAACTTTGAATGGGTAACAATCCTATTCATGAGAAAACTGCCCAAAGTTAGTCACAGACAGAAAGCTTTACATGAAATTGAAGACTGCGCCTGAAACCCTTCCAGGTTGAGAATCCTCCCTGTATGTTCTAACCAATCAAGGATTTTAGCTGACATTCAGGGGGGGAAAAAAAATGCATCTCTAAGTCATTGAAATTCAGAAACAGCACAGTTCATTTTGATGAGTAATTCTAATATCCTAAAACTAGGTAATTCTGCCCACCAGAATATTTACCTTTCCTGAGACAGATTCTCCATCATAGAAGAGATAGTGTTTTTCTACTTTGCCATCTTCAGTTTTCATTTCTGCCATTTTCCTGGTTTCCCCATCATTAAGGACAACATCGATCTCACAAATGGGACCAAAAAAGCCTCCAAGAAAACTCTGAAAATAAAATGAAAAAGCTCCACATTACCATGTTTAGTAGGTCATGCATTTTATAATTCAGACTGAATTACTTATGACTTAAAATCTAAACAGACTAAAAAATCTATGAGTTTACAAACAAATAACAAACCTTATAGCAAACTTGAACTGAGTGTAACAATAAAAATTTGTTGAAGGTAAATTTCACATTATGTTTTAAGATTCATTTATTTATTTATTTGAAAGGCAGAGTTACAGGGCGGGGGGGAGAGAAAGAAGGGAAGGAAAGGGAAGGGGAGGGGAGAGCAGGGGAGAGGAGAGAGGAGGGGAGAGCAGGAGAGAGGAGAGAGGAGGAGAGAACAGGAGAGAGGAGAGAGCAGGAGAGAGGAGGAGAGAGGAAAGAGGGGAGAGAGGGGAGAGGGAGGAGAGGGGAGAGAGGGCAGAGGGGGGAGAGGGGGGAGAGGAGAGAGGGGGGAGAGGGGAGAGGAGAGAGCAGGGGAGAGGGGGGAGAGGGGAGAGGAGAGAGCAGGGGAGAGGGGGGAGAGGGGGGAGAGGGGAGAGGAGGAGAGAGGAGAGGGGGGAGAGGGGAGAGGAGGAGAGAGGAGAGAGCAGGGGAGAGGAGAGAGGAGGAGAGAGGGGAGGGAGGGGAGGGGGAGAGGGGGGAGGGGGAGAGGAGGAGAGAGCAGGGGAGAGGAGGGAGAGGGGAGAGAGGGGAGAGAGCAGAGGAGAGGGGAGAGAGCAGAGGAGAGGGGAGAGAGAGGGGAGAGAGCAGAGGAGAGGGGAGAGAGGGTAGAGAGCAGAGGAGAGGGGAGAGAGAGGGGAGAGGGGAGAGGGGAGAGGAGGGGAGAGCAGGAGAGAGGAGGAGGCAGAGAGAGATAATCAACTGACCGATCTTCCATCTGCTGGTTCACTCCCCAAATGGATGCAACAGCCAGAGCTGGGCCAGGAGCAGAGCAACAGAAAGGGAGGGCAAGGCAGAGACAGAAACAGGGAGAGGTGGAGAAAGATAGAGAAGGAGAGAGAATTTCCATCTGCTAGTTCACACCCCAAATGGCTACAACAGCCAGAGCTACGCCAGGCCAAAGACAGGAGCCAGGAACTCCATCCTGGCCTTCCCACGTGGATGCAGTGGCCCAAGCATTTGGGCCATCCTTTGCTGCCTTTCCAGGTGCATTAACTCTGCTTACAGTCTGGATCAGAACCGGAGCAGCTGGAACTCAAACTGGCACCCATATGGGATGCTGATGTTGCAGGTGGCAGCTTAACCTGCTTCATGGTATGTTTTCTGACACAAAAAAGATTTTCAAATATTCTGAGCAAACTTAAACATCCTATAATTTCAATTTCCATAGGTAACCATTATAATCAAATACCACCACGTGTAAGAAACCTAAGAAGATAATTCTTCAATATCTGGGTTTGAAAAGTTACTTTTATTTACACCTCAATGAGTATTATACAGGCATAACTTTTATTATAGCATAATCTATACAATCCAAATTACTCACGATGAATTACTATAAAGCGCTACTTATAAAATCATTATTATTACTGTGGACTACTTTAAGTCCTTGGAGTGAAAATGGCTCTAAATGAGACTAATGATATTTCTGTGAATTTTTCCAAAGAAAAGGTATAAGCCTTGTTCTGTAAATCCTCAATGTAACAGAAATATAAGGTGGGGGCCAGCACTGTGGTGTAGTGGGTTAAAGCTCCACCTGAGGTGCCTGCATCCCATATGGGCATTGGTTTGAATCCTGGCTGCTCCACTTCCATTCCAGCTCCCTGCTGATGGCCAAGTGATTGGGTCCCTGCACCCATGTGGAAGACCCAGAAGAAGCTCCTGGCTTCATATGGCCTTCGCAGCCATCTGGGGAGTGAACCAGCAGATGGAAGACCTATTTTCTGTCTCTCCCTCTCTCTGCCTATAACTCGGACTCTCAAGTAAATAAATCTTAAAAAAAAAAAAAAATACCAGGGTCAAAGATCAATTGCTTACCAATGCCAAAATACACTAAGTGGTAATAATATAGCATCCATTTGTAATTCTGATTGGATATGGTTATTATTTTTGTTACCAATGTAAACTACTCTTCTAGTCTTTTTTAAATTAACACAGAAAAGCATTATCCTATCAACTGAAATTGTGCATTACTCTGCCCAACCCAGTAATCAGAGTGATCTCTCATAAACATAAATCTGATCATACCTCCTGGTTAAAATCCTTCTATAGGCTGGTGAGTGTATACACTGGAACAACTAATTTAGTGAATAGTTTGATATTATCTCGTAAAGCTGAACATACACACTAAGCCCATCATCCAGCAATTCAATCCCCAGGTAGATACCCTAGACAGAAACTCTTACAAACATGAACCAGGAAGCAAATAAAAGAATATTCACAGGTGGCTGGCACTGTGGCATAGCAGGCTACCTCTGCTTGTGACACCGGCATCCCATATGGGCACCAGTTCTAGTCCCGGCTGCTCCTCTTCCAATCCAGCTCTCTGCTTACAGTCTGGGCAAGCAGTAGAAGACGGCCCAAGTGCTTGGGCCCCTGCACCCACACCCGAGACCTGGAAGCAGCTCCTGGCTCCTGGCTTTAGATTGGCCCAATTCCAGTCAGTTGGCCATTTGGGGATTGAACCAGTGGATGGAAGACCTTTCTCTCTGTCTCTCCCTCCCTCTGTATCTCTACCTCTCAAATACATAAAATAAAATCTTAAAAAAAAAAATGTTCATAACACCACTTTGTTCATAGTAACCCCAAAGAGAAGCAATCCAATTACCCACCAAGAAGAAAATGGACACATAAATTTTAGTATATATTCAAACAACAGCAATACTGAACAGCACTAGGATTAAAGATATACAACTACACACAAAGACAAATTTCATATAGAAAATGTTGAGTTTTGAAAGAGGCCAGACACGAGCCGGCGCTGTGGCTCAATAGGCTAATCCTCCACCTTGCGGCACCGGCACACCAGGTTCTAGTCCCGGTCGGGGCACCGGATTCTGTCCCGGTTGCACCTCTTCCTGTCCAGCTCTCTGCTGTGGCCAGGGAGTGCAGTGGAGGATGGCCCAAGTGCTTGGGCCCTGCACCCGCATGGGAGACCAGGAGAAGCACCTGGCTCCTAGCTTCAGATCAGTGCAGTGCACCAGCCGCAGCGGCCATTGGGGGGTGAACCAACGGAAAAGGAAGACCTTGCTCTCTCTCTCTCACTGTCCACTCTGCCTGTCAAAAAAAAAAAAAAAAGAAGAAGCCAGACACAAAAAGAATAGCACAAAGAAAGCTTCTGGGATGCTAGTGATATTCTGTTTTATTTTGTTTTGAGCTATAAGTATGTACACTTTGTGAAATTCACCAAACTATACACTTATTTGTATACTTTTAAGCAATGTTTATTTAGTAACTGTTAAGCGCACACACACAAAATGTATTTCTATTGTGTTCCACATATACCCAGTCCTACCTCTCTCTCCAGTCTCATCAACCTCAAGTTATCAGGTATGCTAGTCTGCTTGTCCTAGAGTCTGGCGAAGTACTCTTAACCTAACTCACTCTTCTTTTGAGTTTGTTTGACTCACTTTCTTAAGAAGGTCTTCCTGAACCCCTAATCCAAAATGGATTCTCCAAATATAAGAATCACAAAGCTTATTTAGCACCTAACTCTCCTACTCAACTGCAGACTCCATGAGGACAGACACCTAACCCTTTCCTCATCACTGAGGACACAATGCCCAGGGCCGTGTGAGGCATTTAATAAAAGGCATTCAAATACTTGCTGAATATTAATCCTAAACAAGCACATACAACCTAGTAAAAGAAAATAAAAATTTTAAAAATTGGATAAAATCTGCACTAGCTGGTAAGATTAGCCCTGTCTCAACAAGTGAGTACTGACGTAGCAGCCATCTAGAGCACGGAATCTGTGTGACGTCTCAGTTCTGTCCTCGGGAGGCAAGGTAGCAGCAAGCAAACTAATGAGCCTCTCCGGCTACACAGATCACAGGGTGAAACTATAATAAAGGAGACAGTGTTTTCCTAAATTCTGGGCTTGCTTCTTTGTTCTCAATCTTATTCTTCCAGAGGGATAATAATCTCAAGAAATCAACTGAAAGAATCGTCAGATTAGTACTTTTGACATATTTCAAATACTAACAGCAAAATTTCTTTTTGACAAGATATTTTAATCTCTACTGACAAAATTACAAATAAAAAATTAACCAGAAAACTATCTTTAATCAGAACTATTCTGAAACAACTTAGAAGAGAAAAAGTGAAAAACATCAATAATAGATCACCTGCATTGTCCATTCCTAGTTAGCTTTCATAATCCAAGTCTCAAACTCAAAACTTGCTCAAAATAGTAAATTTTGAAATAATACATTTTATCCCAAATGTTACAGATACGAGACCGTATAGCAGCTCACGGAGCTCAAAATAATCTATTTACTAATTATCAGCTGTGTAGAGAGGAGGGCTGCTGCAGGAGCAATCATGAAATAGTGGAAGACAGCACCACCAAGCAGCCGACTGCTTTAAAGGGAGAAGGAAAATCAGCAATGTTAAAAGACATTAGGCGCTGGTGCTGTGGAGTAGTGGATAAAGCTGCCGCCCACACTGCAGGCATTCCATATGGATGCCGGTTCAGGTCCAGGCTGCTCCACTTCACATCCAGCTCTCTGCTATGGCCTAGGAAAGCAGAAGAAGGTGGCCCAAGTCTTTGGGCCCCTGCACCCACACAGGAGACCCAGAGGAAGCTCCTGGCTCCAGATGGGGACAGCTCCAACTGTTGCAGCTACCTGGACAGTGAACCAGGATGGAAGACCTTTCTCTCTGCCTCTGCCTCTCTGTAACTCTGCCTTTCAAATAAATAAAATAAATCTTTTTTTTTTTTTTTTTGACAGGCAGAGTGGACAGTGAGAGAGAGACAGAGAGAAAGGTCTTCCTTTGCCGTTGGTTCAGCACCGCACTGATCCGATGGCAGGAGCCAGGTGCTAGGTGCTTTTTCCTGGTCTCCCATGGGGTGCAGGGCCCAAGCACCTGGGCCATCCTCCACTGCACTCCCGGGCCACAGCAGAGGGCGGGCCTGGAAGAGGGGCAACCGGGACAGAATCCGGTGCCCCGACAGGGACTAGAACCCGGTGTGCCGGCGCCACAAGGTGGAGGATTAGCCTGTTGAGCCACGGCGCCGGCCAATAAAATAAATCTTAAAAAAATAAAGCTAACTGGCAGGGAGGGCCGTAAGAAAGTGAGTTCTCCTTCCTTTTGGCAAACACATCATTAACTCTTGAGTTACAAGAGGCAGGAAAATTAAAATTAATGTTCTTGTTCTCACATTTCCCAGAGCTACTTCAAGGCAAAATGAGACTAGAAAATTGGGAGGGGGGGAAAAAAAAAAAGGTGTGTATATGTGGCATGGTGGTTAAGATTCTGCTTCAGATGCCAGCATCACACTGTAGTGCCTGGGCTCAGGTCCTGGTTCTGATTCTGATCCCAGCTTCCTGTAATGCGGACTCTGGGAGGCAGCAGGTGACGCCTGGAATACTTGGGTCCCTCCCATCATACCTACACTGAGTCCCCAGCTTCTGCCTTCAGGCTGGCCCAGCCCCAGCTATCATACCATTTGGGCAGTAAACAAGCAGATACAAGAGCTCTTTCTCTCTCGCTGCCTTTCAAATAAAAAATTAATTAAGCTATAAAACCTGTTTTATATAAATAAAAAGAAATATTGTGGTAACTTTTTCCCACATACTTACATGTAACACATAGAGCTGTACTTGGAATTTGAAAGCTTATATTAAAAGATCAAGTGATGGGGGCTGGCGCTGTGGCGCAGCAGGTAACACCCTGGCCTGCAGTGCCAGCATCCCATGTGGGCGCCAGCTGGAGACCCATCCAGCTCTCTGCTATGGCCTGGGAAAGCAGTACAAGATGGCCCAAGTCCTTGGGCCCCCATGTGGGAAACCCAGAAGAAGCTCTTGGCTCCTGGTTTCTAATTGGCACCACTCTGGTCGTTGCTGCCAATTGGGGAGTGAAACATTGGATGGAAGACCCCACCCCCCTCTCTGTGTGTGTAACTCTTTCAAATAAATAAATAAATCTTAAAAAAAAAAAAAAAGGATCAAGTGATCAGGGGTGAGTGTTGCACACTGGGTAAGCTGCTGCTTGGGACACCTGTATCTGGTTAACCTGGCTATTCAGCACTCGGAATCCAGCTCCCTGCAAATGCATCTGGGAGGCAGTGTATGATGACCCAAGTACTTATACAGGAGACCCTGATGAGAGTTCCAGGCTCCTGGCTTTATCTGGTCTATCCTTGACTGCTGGCAGGCATTTGGGGTGCAAAACAGCACATGGAAGAGCTCTTCTGTCTCTCCCTCCCTGTCACTCTGCCTTTTAAATAAACAAATCTGGGGCAGGTGGCATGGTGAGTTAGTGGATGCAGGCATCATCCCACAGAGGGGACAGTTTGTGCCCCAGCTGCTCCACTCCCGATCCAGGTCCCTGCTAATGGCCTAGAAAAAGCAGGAGATGGGGCCAGCGCTGTGGCGCAGCAGGTTAAAGCCCTGGCTTGAAGCACCAGAATCCTATATGGGCGCTGGTTAAAGTCCCAGCTGCTCCTCTTCCAATCCAGCTCTCTGCTCTGGCCTGAATAGCAGCAGAAGATGGCCCAAGTCCTTGGGCCCCTGCACCCACATGGGAGTCCTGGAAGAAGCTCCTGCTTTTTTCTTTTTTTTTTCTTTTTTTTTTTATGTTTTGACAGGCAGAGTGGACAGTGAGAGAGAGAGAGAGAGAAAGGTCTTCCTTTGCCGTTGGTTCACCCTCCAATGGCTGCCGCGGACGGCGCGCTGCGGACGGCACACCACGCTCATCCGATGGCAGGAGCCAGGTGCTGGGGGCTTTTCCTGGTCTCCCATGGGGTACAGGGCCCAAGCACCTGGGCCATCCTCCACTGCACTCCTGGGCCACAGCAGAGGGCTGGCCTGGAAGAGGGGCAACCGGGACAGAATCCGGCGCCCCGACCGGGACTAGAACCCGGTGTGCCGGCGCCACAAGGCAGAGGATTAGCCTGTTGAGCCACGGCGCCGGCCTCCTGCTTCGGATCAGCGTAGCTCCGGCCATTGCGGCCATCTGGGGAGTGAACAGCAGATGGAAGACCTCTCTCTCTGTCTCTACCTCTCTCTGTAACTCTGTCTTTCCAATAAATAAAATAAATCTTTATTTAAAAAAAAAGAAAAAGCAGAAGATGGCCGAAGTATTTGTGCTCCTGCCAGCCACATGGGAGACCTGGAAGAAGTTCCTGGCTCTGGCCTTGCCCATTCCTGGCCACTGGGACTATCTGGGGAGTGAACCAATGGATGGAAGATCTCTTTGTATCTCCCTCTAACTCTGACTTTCAAATAAATAAATCTATCTTTAAAAATAAACCTGTTTTTAAAAAATTAAAAATCAAATATTTTTACAAAATCAAAATTTCCACTCATTAAAATAGTGTAGCTTTATAAAACTTCACAACACTACAATTATTAAACAAGCCTTATTCTGACATCATTCTTAAAGTTCCAAAGCATTAATAAATTATATATCTTCTATTTTGTTTGCATGAAATATTTCACAACTAAAAACAAAAAGTGATTTATTTTTCAATTCAATCAAAACCCTAAAATTGGGAAAGATGAGAAGGTGTAAAATTAAGCTTGGTATAGCAAAAGCAAAAAATAGGTTGAGTAATAAACAATAACACTTTATGGGGGCCAGTGCTATGGTACAGGGGGTTAAACCTCTGCCTGCAGCACTGGCATCCCCTACGGACCCAGCTGCTCCACTTCTGATACAGCTCCCTGCTAATTCGCCTGGGAAAGTAGTGCAAGACAGCCCAAGTCTTTGGGCCTCTGCCACCCAAGTGGGAGACACAGATGAAGCTCCTGGCTTTGTCCTGGCCTGGCCTGGCCTAGCCCCAGCCGATGTGGCCATTTGGGGAGTGAATCAGCAGACAGAAGATCTCTCTCCCCATTTCATACTAACTCTGCCTTTTGAATAAAATAAATAAATCTTTTAAAAAAACAGCACTT
The DNA here is from genome assembly GCA_949820135.1 of Sylvilagus floridanus. NCBI lineage: Eukaryota > Metazoa > Chordata > Mammalia > Lagomorpha > Leporidae > Sylvilagus > Sylvilagus floridanus. The sequence continues at coordinate 23,731,581 of OX463235.1, forward strand.
TATAAGTTACCTATGCCAAAAGAATGTGGCACTGAATTAACATCCAGTTTTTTACACTACAACACATCAAAGTTGAACTAGTCTTAAAAAAATTTGGATGTCTGGCCGGCGCCATGGCTCAACAGGCTAATCCTCCGCCTTGTGGCGCCGGCACACTGGATTCTGTCCCGGTTGCCCCTCTTCCAGGCCAGCTCTCTGCTGTGGCCCGGGAGTGCAGTGGAGGATGGCCCAAGTGCTTGGGCCTTGCACCCCATGGGAGACCAGGAAAAAGCACCTAGCACCTGGCTCCTGCCATCGGATGAGCGCGGTGCGCCGGCCGCAGCGCGCCGTCTGCGGCAGCCATTGGAGGGTGAACCAACGGCAAAGGAAGACCTTTCTCTCTGTCTCTCTCTCTCACTGTCCACTCTGCCTGTCAAAAAAAAAGAAAAAAGAAAACCTGTCTCTCCCTCTCTGTCTGTAACTAGGTCTACCACTCAAATAAATACATAAATCTCAAAAAAAAAATTTGGATGTCTTACATTTAACAAGTAAACAACAGAAACAAAAATATCTGAGAACAAAAACTTATATTTGTTTTCCTTCTCAAAGGAGATGAAAAAGATTCTCTACCTACCCTTGCTTTCAACGTTATTTCAAGATGTGTAACTTGTCATTTCAAATAAAAAGTCATGAAGTTAAATCCTTTTTCTATTTATTCACAATGAAATTATATACTTCTGATATGTTAACGAAGTAAAACAGAATTGTCAGGATGGTGGAAATTAGAAGGAAAATGAATAAAAACTGTCCGGAAAGTAATGATACATTAACAAAGACTTGTGCTGAAATTACCAAAAGTTAATTTTGAGATCTTTCATGTGAAAGAATACTGATCAGTTATTTTGGAAATGCTATCTTCTAGTGAACACTCAGAATATGATATTTTCAGGAGCAATACTACACATTTAACATACAAGTTAAAACTCTTAGGTAGCTTTTAAATAAACAGACTGCAATCAACAACTACTATTAAAACACAGCAAAAAAAAAAAAAAAAGGTTTTTTAACGGTTTTCTAATCTTGGTAGAAAACTCCTATCACTGACTTTAGGTTACCTTAAAATTTTTCAAATAATTTGTAAGCTCCATATTGAGTATCACCATGTAGCAAAATTACATGGATACATAAAAAGTCAGCAAACTTTTTATCCCTTACTGAATGTGGATGTGAAGAACTGTCACTTGGTCCAGTGACTGCATTCAAAGCTCCCAAGATTTACTCACTTATCCACACAATGAAACAGCAAATTTTCATACGCATGTTACACCTGTACCTATTCAGTGTATTTTGGCTTTACAAATTCATTTATCTGTGAAGAGTATCTTGGAAATAAAAATAAATTGCTCTTGAACAGGAGTCAACAATCTTAGTAAAATAATAAGAAATGTAAGCAACAAACAGGAGGACTGCAGCTTCCAAATTCCACTCCAGGTCTGACAGGCAAGGTCCCTCAGTACTTCCTTCTTGGCGTGCATCGCAGTGGTCATTTCCACGTTAAACAGCTCGAGAGTAAGTATTTCTCTCTCCTTAGACTGTAAACTACAGGACAGAAAGCAAGGGTGCTTCCGTTTTGCTCACGGGTCCCTGAGCGCGCACACACAGAAGCTATAATTTATTGAATCAAAGATAAAAAGTTCCGAGAATAAACCGTCTGGGAAGAAAGACGAGTTCTAACTTTCAGTGTGATGAATTCAAAGTCACTTTTTCTTGATAAGCCTGATTTTCAGCCCACGTCTCAAGCAGTTTATTAACCGCGGAGCTTTGGGAAAGCCAGGGCACACACACAGAGTAGGCGCTCCAGGTGTGCACGCGCGAGGACCCACGGCTGCTGCTCTGAAATGAGCCGAGCGAGCCCCCACCCCGAGGAGACGGCCGACACGCACAAAGTTAAGAACCACGGCGCCCACGCTCGCGCTGCAGCCGGAGCGCGCGCCTTTCCCCGCCTCGTCCGCTCCCCCGGCCGCGTCCACACCGCCCGGTGCGTCAAGTTAGAGCCATGGCCCAGGGAAGGAAGTAACAGCAGGGCTCAGACCCGGGGCCCGAAGCTGGGGGTCTCCCGAAACACAGACGTCCTTCTCTCTCCCGCCCGCCCCCAATTCTACAAGTGTCAACACCAAGCCCCGAACCCGCGACACAAAATCACAGATAATGTCACCACGTCCAGGTTAAAAAAAAAAATCACCGGAGTCTGTCAAGAGAGTGACCAACCGCCCCCGGAGTCCGGAACTGGGGGACTGCCCGGTCTGCGGCCGTCGGCGGAAGCCAGGCAGGTAGCGGAGGGGCTGGCTACCTTGGACGGGGAGGCGGCGGCGAGCCCCCGCACAGGCGGGCTCCGGGTGCCCAGCCAGGGCCCCCGCAGTCGGCCGAGGAATGCGGGCAGAGGCTCCGACATGGCCAGGAGAGCGCGCCGCCGCCGGCAGGTGCTCGGGCCTCCGCGAGCCCGGGAAGAGGCGGCGCCCGCCCGCTCTTCCCCAACCCCGGGGGAGCCGGACAGGCCTAACCGGGCTCCCCGCCCTGCTCGCCCGCCCACTCCTCCAGCGACGCCGGACCCGCCGTTGGCAGCGGACCGCGCGCTCCCGCTGCGAGGGCGGGAGGCGAGGGCACGGGCCGCCGCGCACTCACCATTGTCAGCACCGCCGCCGCCGCCGCCGCCGCGACCCCTCCTCTTCACTCCTCTTCCCTCAGGCGAACTCCCGGCCCCGGCTCCCTCCAGCCCAGCGCGCAGTCACGTGACCTCAAGCCACCCGCCACACGTGACCACTCCCTTCCTCCGCTCCCCTCCCCCTGCTCCAGGCCCCTCTCCCAACCTCTCGCCCCGCCTCATTGGCTGCCTGGCCCTCCGCGGAGAGGCCGTTTGGAGGCGGGGCCTCGTGCTCCAGCCTCGGTGGGTGGGGCGGGGCCACAGCGGATGACGTCAAGTGGGCGGGGCCTTGATAAACGTAGGTTCCTCGGGTCCTCCTATCACGTGATGGCGGCTCGCAGTAGGGTTTCCTGGCCACACCCGAGTCCTCTGCCCTTGGAAGTTTGAGCAGCAGGGAGGGAAGGAGGAAGGGTTTGGCTGGGCGGCGCTGCTCTTGGCTGGGTTACTGGGTTACCGAGGTGACTAGGAGCTGTTCCCCGAGGCCTTTGCTGGCCAGCGATGTGCGCTCTGTCTGGATCTGGAAATGAACCATCTGCCACGTCCTCGAACCAGCTCTGCTCCCTTTGAGAGCGTCTGAGTTTTGAGAAGTTAGATTTCTCGCCTCTGAAGACCAAAGGCAAAAAACAATCTTGGGGTCCAACATCCGTGGCTGGGAGGGAAAGAAGCCTTCCGCAGGTTTCGCGGCGCCGGGGAAGCCCTCGCTGGCTCTCACTGCAGCCTGGTGGCCGTGGAAGGTCCTCCGCTTGAAGGGAGCGCTGAGCGTTGAGCTCTGCGTAACCAGCGCACTCTGTAGTAACAGAGCAAGCTGTGAAGCCAGTTAAGAGCATCAAGACCAGATGTGGTCTCTTAAGCACGGTAGAATTAAACCAAACTCAAGAACAAAGATAGAAGACAGCCAGAAAATTCCACAAGTATTTGGAAACTAAGCAACATAATTTTAAACCTAGCTTAGGAAGATGTCATGGAAACTTCAAAATAGTTTAAGCTGTAAGAATGAAAACATAGCATGTTAGAATTGATAGGGTGCACTTGAAGTATTGCTTAGAGGGAAAATTGGTAAATATGTATGTTTGCATAAAGATTTAAAAATCAGTAAGTTTCTGTGTCAGGAAGCTAAAAAAAAAAAAACAGCACATTAGTATGTGGGTGGGATAGGAGATCTATGGCTCAATTTGCCTGGGAGGTCTAAGACTGCTCTAGAATGTAAACTATATATATTTTTTGAAGATTTATTTGAAAGTCAGTTACACAGAAAGAAGAGGGGTGGGGGAGGGGGTCTTCCATCCGATGGTTCACTCCCCAATTAGTCACAACAGCCCGGAGCTGCGTTGATCTGAAGCCAGGAGCCAGGACTGGAAGAGGAGTAACTGGGACTAGAACCGGCGCCCCTATGGGATGCCAGCACCACAGGCAGAGGATTAACCTAGTGTGCCACGGTGCCAGACCCTAAAATATGTTTTTTAAAAGATTTATTTTAAAATATTTGAGAGGTAGCGAGGTCTTCCATCCATTGGTTCACTCCCCAGATGCAGCGGGGGACTGGCTGGCTCTGATGTGGAACAGCTGGGACTCAAACCAGCCCTCATGAGATGCTGGCGCCGCAGAAGCTTAACCCACTATGCCACAGCACTGGCCCCTAAACTATATATTCTAAAAAGCCTTGCTTATGTGGTCAAATGATCTTCAACAACTGTGCAAAAGCCATTCGGTGGGAAAAGGACTATCTATTCAAACATGAAGTGAGGGAAACTGGTTCTCCACATACAAATGAGGGAAATTAAACCCTTACCTTATATACAAAAATTAACTCAAAGACCTAAATTTAAGGCTTAAAACTATTAAGCTTCTAGAAAGAAAGGGGGAAGCTTCATGACATTGGACTTGGCAATGATTTTTTGGGGTATGACACGAAAATCAAGGGCGACACAACCAAAAGCAGAGAAATGGAAGTATACCAAAGCTTGTGTAGCAAGGAAGGCTCCACAGAGTGAAAAGGCAGCAGAGAGAATGGGAGAAAACACTTGCAAGTGCTGTAAGGTGCTAATATTCACATATATATATATATATATAGAGAGAGAGAGAGAGAGAGAGAGAGAGAGAGAGAGAGAGAGAGAGAGACTCCTACAACTACACCAATAAAAAATCAAATAACCCAGTTAAGAAGTTGGTAGGTGTCAAATGTATTTCTCTGAAGTCAATACAGGAATGACTGATAAGCATATGACAGATGTTCAACACCCAACCTAGTTATCGAAGAAATGCAAGTCAAAACCACAGCGGGCTATGACTGCAGGAGTCTGCAGTATTACAGTTCTTTTTTCTCTGCCAGGTCTCAGGTCCAAGAAGAACAAGGAGCATGGGAAAAGAAAGAGTGTGTGAAGAGGAGGTGGCTTATTTACGAAAACAGAAGTGAAGAAGGGGGAAAAAAAAAAAAACCTCAATAGCACTAAGGGGATTCCTAAAGAAAGTAAAAGTGAGAGAAAAAAAATCCCAGCAGCACTGAGGGGGGTCTTTAAAAGAGAGAGCAGATCCGAAGGTTGATTGTCTGGGGCTTTATATGCGGAAAAGGGGGCTGTTATGATTGCTCCCAGAAAGGGATGGTTTCTGTTGGTGAATTGGATGATTGTTTCAACTGAGACTCAACAGAAAACACATGAAACTTCCCCAAGACGCATAGAATTCGCTTTACTTAGATCAGTTACAATTGCACAGAAAATCCTTGGTTATAAGGTCTGGCACGTGACATCCACAGCCCTCCCAGAAGCTCAGGTGCTTGAGTTTTCTTATCTCCAGAGAGTGGGCAGAGGCACCCTGAGCCCTGACTACCCAGCCAAGTCTGTACTGGTATCACCTCACGCAGATCAGGAGAGAGAAGCAGAGGGCAGTCTTTTCCCTAACCATTTAGATGCCCATGTTCTGTACTGAAATATCAGGATTCTATCCCGGCTCTGACTCCTTGCTCCAGCTTCCTGCTTCCTGCTAATGTAGACCTGAGGTGGAGGGTGGGTGGGGGCAACAGTGGTGGTCCTAGGATTGGATTCCTGCTACCCATGTGGGAGACCTGGATTCTGTTCCCAGGTCCTGGTTTGACATCCCCCTGCGAGGGCCCATTGTGGGCCTTTGGGAAGTGAACCAGCAGACTGGAGCACTCTCTCTCTCTCTCCCCACCCCCCAAAAAATATATATAAATAACAAATGTTGGTGAAAATGTAGAGAAACTGGAACTTCTATGCACTGTTAGTAGAAGTGTAAAATGATGAAGCCTCTGTGGTAAACAATATGAAGTTGCTCAAAAAATTAGAAACAGAACTGCTATATGATCTGACAATCTCACTGCTAGATACACAGCCAAAAGAACTGAACACAGAGTCTCAGAGGGATATTTGCACACCCATATTCATAGCAGTACTATTCACAACAGCTAAGAGGTAGAAGCAACCCAAATGTCTGGAGGGATAATTGGATAACAAAATGTGATGGTGGGGCCCGCCCCTGTGGGCTAAGCCTCCGCCTGCAGTGCGGGATCCCATATGGGCACTGGTCCCTGCTGCTCTTCTTCCGATCCAACTCTCTGCTATGGCCTGGGAAAGCAGTGGAAGATGGCCCAAGTCCTTGGGCCCCTGCACCCACATGAGAAACCTAAAGAAGCTCCTGGAGCCTGGCTTGGGATTGGCCATTGCAGCCAACTGGGGAGTAAACCAGCAGATGGAAGACTTCTCTCTCTCTCTCCTTGTCTCTTTGTGTAACTCTGCTTTTCAAATAAATAAAAAAAATCTTTAAAAGAAAGAAAAATACTGTATATTTTCACTTTATTAGGGTATTTAAAGTAATCATTTTCATAGAAACAGAAAGTAGAATAGTGCCTACTAGGGGAGGGGATAGTTGCACTTGTTCGATGAGTTGAGTTTCAGATTTACAAGGCAAAAAGTTTTGGAGATTTGTTCTTCCATAAGAATATACTCAACACTATTTAACATTGAAGTTAAAAATAGTAAATTTTATGTTACAAATTTTACCACATTTTTTAAAGATTTATTTATTTGAAAGTCAGAGTTACACAGATAGGAGAGGCAGAGAGAGAGAGAGAGAGAGAGAGAGAGAGAGAGAGAGAGAGAGAGGTCTTCCATCTGATGGTTCACTCCCCAGATGGCCACAACAGTCGGAGCTGCACCGATCCAAAGCCAGGAGCCAGGAGCCAGGAGCCTCTTCCAGGTATCCCACACAGGTGCAGGGGCCCAAGGACTTGGGCCATCCTCTACTGCTCTCTCAGGCCACAGCAGAGAGCCGGATCAGAAGAGGAACAGCCGAGACTAGAACCAGCGCCCATATGGGATGCCAGCACCCCAGGCCAGGGCGTTAACCCATTGCGCCACAGCGCCAGCCCCTTACCACATTTTTAAAAATAAATTAAACTACGAGACTAGAAAGAATGAAAACAAAGATAAAATATAAATCAGTAGGGGCCAGTGCTGTGCAATGGTTTAGCCCAACCCCTGTGACAACAGCATCTCGTATGAGAAGCTGTTTGAGTCTCAGATGCTGCATCTCCATGCTTCTGGTCCAGCTCCCTGCTGATGCTGCTTGGGAAAGCAGCAGAGGATGACTTGAGGACATAGACTCTTGCTACCCCCATGAGGAAACCAGATGGAGTTCCAGGGTCCTGGCTTCAGCCTGGCCAAGCCCTGGCTGCTGTGGCCATTTGGAGAGTGAACCAGTGGATGAAAGATCTCTCTCTCTTCATCTCTCTCTGATGTTCTGCCTTTCAAATAAATAAATCCTTAAAAAAAAAAAAAAAGACGCTGGCAAAGATGCCTGCACCACATTAGATGATCTGGGTTTGATACCAAGCCTGGCTCCTAATTCCAGCTTCCTACTAACGCAGACCCAATGAGGCACTGGTGATGCTCAAGTAATTGGGGTCTTGTCACTCATGTGACACACCTGGGTTGGCTTCTAGCTCCTGGCTTCACAGCCTGCAACCTAGAGCCATTGTGGTCATTTGGGGAGTAAACCAGCAGATGGGAGGCCTCTTTGTTTCTGCCTCTCAAATAAATAACACAGATATAAAGTTGATAAGCCACCAGCAATCTGATAAAGAAAATAAAAAGAGAAAACCAATATTAGGAATGAAAAAGAGGACACCACTTTAGGGCCTATAGACATCAAAGGGATAAGAAGATAATTAGTAACTTTCATAGTATGGGGACGAGGATCACAGCATGATAGTTAACCCACTGTGTGGGACGTCTGCATCCCCTATCAGAGGGACTGGTTCAAGTCCTGAAATCCTGGCTCCACCACTTCCAATCCCATTTCTGTTAATGTGCTTAGGAGTGAGCACTTGATGGCCCACGTACTTGAGTCTCTGCCACCTATGGGGGAGATCTGGATTGAGTTCATGATTCCTGGCTTCAGCCTGGCCCAACCCTGGTTGTTGTGGGCATTTGGGGAAGTAAACCAGCAGATGGAAGACCTCTCCTTCTCTCCCCACCCTCCTCTCTCTGTCTCCCTCTAATTGTCCCTCTCCCTTTTTCCCTCACTCTGACTTGCAAATAAATAAGTAAATCTTGGGAAAAAAAAGTAAAATTATGAACAATTTTATGTCAATAAGTTTGACAACCTAGGTAAAATGAGTAACTCATAAAAACACAACTCTCTGAAGTAAACATAAGAGGAAATAAAAATCTGCACAGTCCTGTATCATTTGAAGAAATTAAACATAAAACGTAAAACCTTCACACACACACACACACACACACAAATACCTCTATGGCCTGGTGAGTTCTAAAACATTTAAGGAAGAAATAATATCAAGCTTTTTCCATGAACTCTTTTTAACAAAGATTTATTTATTTTGAAAGAGTTACAGAGAGAGAGGGAGGGACAGACAGAGAGATGTTCCATCTGCTGGCTTACTCCCCAGGTGGCCAGGCACCAGGAGTTTCATCCAGGTCTCCCACGTGGCTGCAGGGGCCCAACCACTTGGGCCATCTCCCATTGTTTCTCCCAGGTCATCAGCAGGGAGCTGGACTGGAAGTGGAACAGCTGGGACTCCGACCAGCACCCACATGGGAAGCTAACGCTGCAGGCAGGGGCTTTACCCACTGTGCCGCACACTGGCCCCGACATGAACTCTTTCAGAGATAAGAGGATAGGTGAAGAGAGAACGCTTGCTAATTCCTCTTGCGGGGCCAGCATAGCCCTGACACTGAAACCTGACAGAGGCATCACAGGAAAGAAAGGTGTACGTCAGTTTCTCATACACTTAGCTCCAAAAATCCTAAACCAACTTTAGAAAATTCCTGTGGGGGCTGGTGTTGTGGTACAGCAGATTAAGCAGCCACCTGTAATGCTAGCATCCCGTATGAATGCTGGTTCTAGTCCTGGCTGCTCCCACTTCCCATCCAGCTCTCTTCTATGCCCTGGGGAAAGCAGAGGAAGATGGCGCAAGTGCTTGGGCCCCTGCACCCACCTATGAAATGTGGATGGAGCTTCCTGCACAGAGCTAGCGCCACCTTGCCAGCCACACAGGGGAGCCATCCTGGAAGCTGAGCCTGGCTCCCCAGGAGGGTCTTCCCGTGACTACAGCCCCAGCCAACAACCTGCCTGCAGCTTCACAAGAGACCTCCCAACCAGAAGCCCCCAGGTAATCCTCACAAATCTTCTGATTTGTACCAACCAGGAAATGTAAGAAGCTTTTTCTTGTCTCAGTCACTATTAAAAAAAAATTTTTTTTTATTTTATGTATCTGAGAGGTAGAGATACAGACAGAGGGAGAGATGGGGAGAAAGGTCTTCCATCTGCTGGTTCAATCCCCAAATGACCAACCAGCTGGAATTGGGCCAATCCAAAGACAGGAGCCAGGAGCTTCTTCCGGGTCTCCCACGTGGGTGCAGGGGCCCAAGCACTTGGGCCATCTTCCACTGCTTTTCCAGGCCATTAGCAGACAGCTAGATCGGAAGTGGAGAAGCTGGGACTCAAACCAGCACCCATATGGGATGCTGGCACTGCAGGCAGCTGCTTTATCTGCTATGCCACAGTACCGGCCCCTCTCAATCACTAAGTTTTAAAGTGGTTTCTGATGAAGCAAGAGATAACTAAGACATGCTATTATGTTTTCAATTTCCAAGGACTTTCTTTTACTATGAACATTTTGTCCTTATAAATATAAACAAAATATCCAATAATCAACACAAATATCTAAGATTTGTGCATATATCACTGACATAGTTTCCCCCTGACAAATCACAGATAACATCGCTGAGTGAAAATGCAGTTTCTAGGTTCCATAGACTGAGACTGCTCCACGCCATCATAAGGTAGGAACATAACTGACAAGACCTTAGTTCAAAAATGAATATTAGCCAGTGGTCCTCAGGGGGTTAGGGTTTTCCTCCCAGTGGACATTTGGCAACATCTGGAGACATTTTTGATCAAGTCTGGAAGACTAAGCAAAGGGTGCCAGGGAGCATCTAGTGGGTAGAGATGAGAAGTGCTGCCAAACACAGGACTGGGCTCCGCAACAAACACACACACTGCCCAGAATGTCAACGGGGCAAGAATCTCCAGTTTGGTACAAAGCTAAGACAGAGTTCTGAACGATCAATTGTATTAATATTTTAAACAGTGACTCAAATGTAAGACTGGCAATGTACCGAGGGAATGGAGACAAAAAGCTTCGGCAAGATCAATCATTCATTTTTCTTTGCTACGCTAGCGTTTTTGTTTAGGGTTATTATAGATTGAAAAACCATCTATAGGGGCCAGCATTATGGCATGGCGAGTTAAGCCAGTGGGTTAAGCCACTTCCTGCGATGCTGGCATTCCATATGGGCGTTGGTTTGAGTCCCAGCTGCTCCTCTTCCCATCCAGCTCCCTGCTGATGCACCTGGGAAAACAGCAGAAGATGGCCCAAGTGCTTGGGTACCTGCACCCACATGGGAGACCTGGAGGAAGTTCCTGGCTCCTGGTTTCAGCCTGGCCTAGCCCTGGCTGATACAGCCATTTGAGGAGTGAACCAGCAGATGAAAGATCTTTCTCTCTTTCTCTCTCTACCACTGCCTCTCTGTAACTTTGCCTTTCAAATAAATAAATCTTTAGAAAGAAAAATCTATAACATAAAATGCATTCGTTATTTGTCTTTCACAATTTATGTGAACACTCTTGGCTGTTGATTCCTGATGGCTTGGCTCTCTCAAGTTTTTGTTGATTCCATGATATGAAGTAAGAACTGTGATCATGAATTAGAGAGTTGCTCAGAAGTGCAAACTGGAAAAGCTCGCAACTCTCCATCCCTCCTCTCCCCCAAACCCTACAATGATGGAAATGATTTACTGATAAATGGAATCCAAAAAATAAAGAGTAAGGCTTTGAAAACACCTACATGGGTTGTACAGTATTTTCCCCACTGTGACTGATAATGTTGACTTCCACCTCTCTACCTTCCTTTGTGCCAGGCAAGACTAGCATATTGCCTTCTCTCTCACTCAGTCCCCAGTAGATGGCCATGTGGTGCATCCTAGTTTCCTTCTAAATCCCAGCACCTAGCACCTATATGGATTCTCTCAAATTACCTTATGAAGTAACTGTAACACATTGTCTTGATGATAATATATGTGCCAGGCACAGACTAACAGTGTCCCCTTACCTGTTAATCTTCGCCACGATCCTATGACGAGTACTGCTAATGTACCAGATGAGTACTGAGGATAGCTGGTGTTTACTGATCTCTCAGTGGCATCATTCCCAGCACCTTACACATATTAGTTTACTTAATGTGCTGCTGGAGACCAAGAAAGGCAAACCCACACCTTGAATGCACATCTATTCCCATTGGAACAAATCTCTGGACCCCTCAGGAGTGGAAGGGACCTACTGTGAGCCCAAGGTCTCCTTCTGGGATGGTGCCCTATCCATGGCCCAACACGAGCTCTGTCCCCGCCATGGTGGACATTTAGCATGGTGGATAGCTCTGATGAATACACTCACCACTGCCCCTGAAACTGTGTGTATTCCAACCTCACGCTACTTCTCTTTCCACATAGGGGAGATGGCCTGGAACACCCCTGGGAACTCTATCCACTGGGAGGATAGAGTAATTTCTGATTGGCACTATAGTGCAGCCGCTGTCCAGTGCTGGCTTACTGCCCTGTGCCAGGCCAGTCCATATGTGAACCAAGCTGGACTTTATTCCTGCTCTGCCAGTTGGCCATAAGGAACACACCAAATGACCACAGATGTAGGCTCAGGGAGAGACAGTGGTGCGTTGGTGGTGAGGCCATGGGCTCGGGCTCCATCCACACAGTGCGCTACTGTGACATTCTATGAGCCGCGCAGCCGGGCCACGCTCTTCAGATGATGTTAGGACAGAGGGTAGAAGAGTACAGGTTGCCCTTGAACAGACCCCAGGTGTACACAATGGCCTGTTCCAAGAGAATGTGAACTGTTTCCCTCTTTTTGATAGGGATGGAAAAGAAAGCATTTGTCAGCTCACCGAGTGTCTACCCCACACCTGTGTGACTTTGCTCTAACAAGTGTGCTACAGCCAGTATAGATGCCACAGAAGAGCTCATGGGTTAATTTTATGATCATCCATGGGCACCTTCCAGGATCTTTCTGCTTGTGGCAAGGCCTGGCTGGTGAGTGAAATGCATCCCTGAATTCTGTAGGTTTTTAAGGGTGCTACTAACTTCTGCTATTCCCCCTCAGATAAAACATCTTTGATTTATGGGCAGACAGGAGAGGGGTAGCTTCAGAAATTTCCAGCACTTTCCCATGACAACAGCTCCTATTACACAGGTCACGAGCCACCGTGGGAGTTGTGTCAACTCCCAAGTGTATCCACTTAATTGTACATTTACAAACTGGAAAAAATGACCACTGTGAATCAGAGCTGGGTCAAAATTCCATTTAATTTAGTACTTGACCACCACGTGCTCCCACTAACGTGGAAACCATGATTCAAATTTAAATATGCTTAGTTAAGACTTCTAGAGAAGAAGCTGATTAAAAAAAAAAAGAAAAAAGCACTTCCTGCGTTTAGAACAAGAGATCCCAGACAGCTTACCCGTTTGGTTATGCTTCTGCTTTAATAGAGGAACACGTGAAGGCGCACAGATATCCAGGGAGAAGAGCAAAGCAGTGTGGGGTACTGGGAGAACAGCTGGGCGTTAGCGTGGGTCTTCAGATTCTAGCTGTCAGCACGCACGATGATAGGCAGGCAATGCCCGCCCGCTCTGCAAACCCATCCAGTGTTGGCACGATAGTAACACACTTCGCGCTGTAAACCAGGCCAAACACTCACTTCATGAACTCACTGTTTCATCTTCTTGGGTTTTCTTTGTGGAAGAAAATGAGCATACCTATAACTCACAATCACCGTCAGGTTCCTGAAGGGTTAGGTATGAGATACTGCTGATCAATTTGCTTTGTCAACTGAATTTTTCGAAAAGGGCATATTTTTTTATTTAAAGCAATTTCATAGACGTGGGAATCTAGCTAATTTCATAATGATGTAGGTTGTATATCACACCAAAAGAGATACAAGTATTTTCCAGAAAAATAGGGTATTTTCCTCCAAGAATTCATTAGGGAGAAAGGTGATAAAATTTAAATTTCTTTCACAAATATTTTAAATTTTCTAGAAAACTCGCTGTCCCAAGATTAATCATTTAGCCACAGTACACAAAGTATCCTGACTGCACTGGCTGGTGTCAAGGTGGGAGGGAACCCTGTCTCTTAGATAATAAAATCGTCTTCCGATCCACCGTGACCCAAGTCCTGACTAGCTGAGGGCAGATTCTTCTCGAGGGAGTTGTGATAGAAAACGCCATCCTCCTGTGCAGGCTGGTATTCCCACTCCACTTCCGTCGGAAGGCTGCTTCCAGAGCCACTTCCGGATCCCGAGCCCAAGTCGGAGCCGGAGCCTGATCCAGAGAAGTCCTCAGAAAGAGGGAAGGCATCATTCAGCCGCTGCAGTCCCGTCCTGCCGACACAGACAGGCAAAGGAAAAGAAACGTCAGCCAGCGTTAACATCACACGAGGAAAACGACAGCAATCGTTGTGTTTTAATGTTCATGTATGTATTCATCTTCAGAGAGACAGGGTGATCTCCCATCTGCTGATTCACTCCCCAGATGCGCACAACAGGTAAGTCTGGGCCAAGGGAAGCCAGGAGCCTGAGGCTGGGTGCAAATCTCCCACATAGGTGGCAGGGCCCCCAGTACTTGAGCGCCTCCCAGAAGTGCAGTAGCAGGAAGTTGAATCAAAAGCACATCAGCTGGGGCCAGCGCTGTGGTGCAGCGGGTTAACACCCTGGCCTGAAGCACCAGCATCCCATATGGGCGCCAGTTCAAGACCAGGCTGCTCCACTTCCGATCCAGCTCTCTGCTGTGCCCTGGGAAAGCAGTACAAATGGCCCAAGTCCTTGGGCCCCTGCATCTGCGTGGGGGCCCAGGGGAGGCTCCTGGCTCCTGGCTTAGGATCCGCACAGCTCTGGCTGTTGTGGCCAATTGGGAAATGAACCATCAGATGGAAGACCTCACTCTCTCTCTGCCTCTCCTCTCTCTGTGTAACTCTGACTTTCAAATAAATAAATCTTTAAAAAAAAAAAAAGCACATTAGCAGGACCTGAACTGGGCACTATAGCTTGGGATGTGGGTTCCTAGGCAGTAACCTAACCACTACACCAAACACCCACCCTTATAATAATATTTTTTCTGAATTTGGCTTTTTTTAAGATGTATTTATTTATTTGAAAAGCAGAGAGAGAATCTTCTATCCACTGGTTCAGTCCCCAAATGGCCATAACAGCCAGATCTGGGCTAGGCCCAAGCCAGGAGCCTAGAATTCCATCCCGGTTTCCCACACAGGTGGCAGAGACCCAAGCATTTGAGCCGTCTTCTGCTGCTTTCCCAGGCACATTAGCAGGGAGCTGGACTGGAAGCGGAACAGCTGGAACTCAAACTGGTATTCACATGGGATGATGACATCATAAAGTGTGACTTCACTACACCACAACACTGGCTCCAGTATTAATTTTCTTAAGCTAGCATAGCAATCCTATATTTGGAATTACTTAAATAAAGCTTAGGAGCTGGTATTGTGGCATAGCAGGTAAAGCTACCACCTTTGATGCCAGTATCCTATATGGGTTCAAGTTTGAGTTCCAGCTGCTCCACTTCTCATCTGGCTCCCTGCTAATATGCCTGGAAAAGCAGCAGATACTGGCCCAACTTGGGCCCCTGCACCATGTGGGAGACCCAGAAGAAGCTCCTAGCTCCTGGGTTCGGAGGGGTGCAGCTCCAGCCATTGCAGCCACCTAGGGAGTGAACCAGCAGATGGAAGACCTCTCTCTCTCTCTCTGTCTCTACCTCTCTCTGTAACTCTGTCTTTTAAATAAATAAAATAAATTTTTAAAAAAATTTTGAGTATTCATTATTTAACTCTTGGGACCAGTGGTGTTTCACATTTTTTACAATTTTGCAATACTCACATACATATATAGTGAGATATCTTGGGGAGGGGACCCAAGTCTCAATACAAAAACTCATTTTTGCTTCCTGTACATCTAATATCCACAACCTAAAAGTAATCGAACAGACTGTCTTTAGCATGCCTGCATTTTGACTGCAAGCTGACACATGGAGTGAGTGGGGAATTTTCCACTTGTTATGTTGGCCCTCAAAAAGATTCATATTTGGGGGCCAGCGTTGTGGCATAGTGGGTTAAACCACAGCTTGTGACATCAGCCTCCCATATCAGAATGCTAGTTTGAGTTCTGCTACTCTGCTTACAATCCAGCTCCCTGCAAATATGCCTGGGAAGAAGTAGATGATGTACTTGGGCCTCCTGCCACTCCTATGAGAGACCAGAATAGAGCTCCTGCGCTGACCATAGTGGCCATTTGGGGAGTGAGCCAGGGGATAGAAGATCTCTCTCTCTCTCTCTCTCTCTCTCTCTCTCTCTCTCTCTCTCTGTGTGTGTGTGTATCTTTCAAATAAGTAAATAAATCTTAAAAAAAGGGTTTCATATTTTGGAATCCGGGCTTCTGGATTAAGGATGTCCATCTAACCTGTAATTTACAGAACTGCAATAAGGCTCACTCTTGAGAAATTCTTTGTGACAAGTTAAGCATTATATTTACTAGCAAAACACTCAATTTCCTCCCCCCAAATATCCACAGATTACTCTGCCTCCAGCCTGCATCCATGGCTGAGGACCATGTGTGGGGACTTCTGTGTCTGAGTGAAGGCTGGGGGACAGGAGGCCAATGAGCACCAGGGCACCAGAGCAATGGGGACAACCCCTTAGCAGAACCCCATAGCAACAGGGCGTAAGCACTGGAAGCTGAGTGTCACAGCCTCTGTAGGGGCCGTTTTATCCCCGGAAATAATAAATCATGGCCCACACGATCGATCAGAGTCTTCATTCAATAAATATTGTTGAACGTCTGGTCCCAGGTAAGAGTGCCTGGGATGGAACAGAGACAGAGAGATGAGGGCTCTGCTCATGAAGTTTATAGCTTAGTGGGGAACACAGACATAAAACAAGCATCTGTAAGTCAGAACATTAGCAGGTGGTGCAGAGCAATGGAATAGATGGATGTCATGGGGGTGACATTCCTCCTTAGCTGGGGGAAGCAGAGCTGTAAGCACAGCTTTGGTAGTTACTGACACAGGGGTGGCATTAAAACCACAGAACAGAGGGCCGGTGCTGTGGCATAGCGGGTAAAGCCACCACCTGCAGTGCCAGCATCCCATATAAGTGCCGGTTCGAGTCCTGGCTGCTCTACTTCCCATCCAGCTCTCTGCTATGGCCTGGGAAAGCAGTAGAAGATGGCCCAAGTCCTTGGGCCTCTGCACCCATGTGAGAGACCCGGAAGAAGCTCCTGGCTTCTGGCTATGGATTGGCCCAGCACCGGCCATTGTGGCCATTTGGAGAGTGAACGCTTTCAAGATTCATCCATGTTGTAGCATGGATTGGTACTCATTTTATGGCCAGGTAATTCTATGGATACGCCATATTTTGTTTGATAAACTACTATTGGATTTTATTTTTTAAATATTTATTTTTGTATTTATTTGAAAGGGGGGGGAGAGGGAGAAGGAGAAGGAGAGGAAGAGAGAAAGAGACAGAGAGAGACAGAGAGAGAGAGAGACCAAGATCTTCCATCCACTGGTTCCTTCCCTAAATGGCCACAACAGCCAGGTTAAAGCCAGGAGCCAGGAACTCCGGCTGGGTGTCCCACATGGAAGGCAAGGACCAAGCACTTGCACCATCTTCTGCTGCCTTTCCAGGTGCACTAATTAGCAGGAGGATGGATCGGAAGCGAAGCAGCCAGGACTCAAAGTGGCACCCTAATATGGGATGCTAGAGTGGCAAGCCATAGCTGAACCCACTGAGCCACAACAATAGCCGCACGTATTGGATTTCAATATATAATGTGCTCTGTTTTCATATATACACCAATCCAGTGGTCTGAAATACTGTTGATAAAATGTATGCAATGTTTGTCTCCACCACCCACCAAAAAACTTGCCAAAGCGCAGCTAAATCACACCCCCCTGCACATCTCACGGGCCAGTGTGCACAGTGCAGTGTTACCACGCCCCACACAACAGAACTCAAAGTCCAGGGAGGGGCTTGGAGGCAAACGCTCTGGAAGGCCCTCTCACCCCTGTGCCAAGAGGTCAACAGAGGTGGTGAAATGACAGCCACTTCAAATTCAGAGAAAATCCACTTACAAAAAAGGGTCAGTCCTCGGAGGGAGGATCCTGTTGGAGTCCCCTGGAAGCAGGTTGAACACGGGTCCCTTCTCATCAATGCAGTTGGCAGAATTACTGTCGGGACGGCAGCGTACCCACTGGTACCTGGCTCTCCGCATAGGATAACCTGGCCAAGCAAGGAACCCACACGGTTAGTAACATTCTCTTCCCACAGCTTCTACCCACTCTGCCCCTAAGAAGTTTTTAATGAAACAGATGCTAGATTTGACAGAGGGTAAGGTGTGGACAGGTTTTATGACCATTAGTAGAAAAGCAGCGCCCGCTACGTGCACTCTTGGTCTTTTCACCCCACTCCTGTAGAGAGAGTTAAAACTGGCTCCAAGCTCTATGTCGGCTGCCTGGAGCAGGGCCCCCGTTCTGCTACTGGCTACTTAGGAAGTCCTAGGTGCTCTGAACCTCTCCTGTGAAATGAAGGTACTAAGGCATGAGGAACTCGTCACGGAACTCGAAGGAGAAAATGCACATGAAGACCTCGACAGAGTGCCCGGCACACAGCAAATGTGATCTTATTATTATTGTACTGTTATCTCCATCTTACACAAAGGAAAAAGGAGGCCACACAGGTGCTGAATAGAGGACATGGGATTCCAGCCCCTTCCTGGGCCCAAGGTCAGCCCAGGGGGTGAGGCAGGCTCAGGAAGGGTAAGGAAGCAGCGGGCAGTGGCCCAGGCATTCCCGGAGCTGTGGTCCTTGTGTTTCAGGGCCCAGAGCTCTCAGGATCCAAATGCACGCTCTTTGTCTGCGCTCCGGTTTCACAAGCACAGCTCTCCCCAGTCGCAGAGGGACAAGGATGCTAGAACATCCAGGTCTCTCACCGCTTCTTTAGAATTTAGGTTCTACAGCCAAGGCCAAGTACAGCCTGGTACTACAAGGTTATATAGGAAATCCTTTCTCAGTTCCAGCTCATGAAACAAATCCTTCACGCCTCGAATTGGCTGGGAGAGAGGCCTGTCGGCGAGAAATCTTTCATATCCTCTGATGGCTCACCTCCTCTCACCCTAGCACAGACTTCACTCAGACAAGTGCCACGAGTCACCTGCCAGGAAGGCCCAAGGCAGGAAAGTTGGCGTTAAAGCCCAGTGCAGGGGCTGGCACTGTGACGCTCTCTGCAGTCCTGGCATCCCATATGGGCACCAGTTTGAGTCCCGGCTGCTCTACTTCCCATCCAGCTCTCTGCTATGGCCTGGGAAAGCAGTAGAAGATGGCCAAAGTCCTTGGGCCCCTGCACCCATATGAGAGACCTGGATGAAGCTCCTGGCTCCTGGTTCCTGGTCTTGAATTGGCCCAGCTCTGGCCACTGTGGCCATTTGGGGAGCGAACCAGCAGATGGAAGACTCCTCCCTCCCCACCCCCACACCTCTGCCTCTCTGTAACTCTGCCTTTCAAATAAATAAATAAATAAATCTTTTTTTTTTTAAAAAAGCCCCAGGCAAAACAGGAGGAAACGCTCATGAAATATGAAGCATTCATTCCTTAGAGGATGTTAATCAAACAGCAAACTAGTAGCTGTTATGGAATAGCCTACTTGGCATCATGGGAAAACCTGTACTTAAATGTGAGTGGTCAACCTCTTGGCACCCTTTGAAAGTGTAATCATTTCAATACAGAGGGGAATAGGAGGAAGCAGGCATCAGGACTATGGGGGTAGACTCTTTAGCAATTCTTTTCTCATTTAGCTTCCTAAATTGCTGTAATGAACAACATTCTTCTGAAAATATAAACACGTTAAATACTCTAATGTAGAAAGAAAGGAAACATTCTGCTATTGGCTGCTTCCCCTCCGCTCCCTTTCTTTCTTTCTTTGGAACTCCTGTTCTATTACAATCTTCCCTAAGGCTCCTGAGAATAGCCTACTATTTCTGACCTGGGAAGCAATCAAGATGGTTAGCTCAGTCACTACCTGCCGGCTAGGGTTAGGGCAGGCAAGCTGACATCAGAATGTCTGCTCCTTCCTGGCTGTGTGACGCTGACCAACTCACTTCACTTCTCTGTGAAGTGGGGACAGAAGTAGATCTAACACAAGATGCAAACAGCAGAGTCTCAGAGCAGTCCCTAACATCACAGTCAGAACTCTCCCAATGTTAGTTTCTCTGATGATGAGTGGGAACAGGACCACCAGCCAGCTTGTAGAGAGACCAGAATTTAAATTCCTGTTCCACCATTTAGCATCTCTCTGATTCTTAATTTATCATCTTTTAAGTGTGGATAATAATATCCCAAAGCATTCGTGTTTAAATAAATAAAAGTATTTGAAGCACAAGCCTTAGCACCTGCTGAGTATTTAATACATTTAGCTCCTTCTTATTCTTTGCCATAGCAATATTCATTTGACATTGAATTGCTTAGAAACCTGCTTTTTTTGTAGGTGGGATAAAAGCCCAACCTTTCCACCAGCAGAGGGCGATGTCTTCACACCCTACGCTGGGTAGACAATGGCCATCTAATAGAAACAAAGCCAACCACATGTGGAATTTTCAATGTTTTAGCAGCCATATTTTAAAATGCAAACAGAAACAGGTGAAGTTCATTTTAACTAACACAGTCTACTCAAGAGATTGTCATTTCAACATATAAAAGTTATTAATGGGATATTTTGCATTTTTATACTAACTCTTCCAGATTGCATATATTTTGCATGCACAGCAGCAACGTGTACTTGCTGTATCTCAAGTGTTCAGCAGCCACAGGGGGCTCATGAGTACTGTCTGTCTGGGACACAGCAAGTGCAGACAGCCTGCTCTACATGTGGCTTTCAAGCTGAAAAAGTGTTACAAACTAATACATTAAAAGAAAGCATCTGGCCGGCGCCGTGGCTCAACAGGCTAATCCTCCGCCTTGCGGCGCCAGCACACCGGGTTCTAGTCCCGGTCGGGGCTCCGGATTCTGTCCCAGTTGCCCCTCTTCCAGGCCAGCCCTCTGCTGTGGCCCGGGAGTGCAGTGGAGGATGGCCCAGGTGCTTGGGCCCTGCACCCCATGGGAGACCAGGGAAAAGCACCTAGCACCTGGCTCCTGCCATCGGATGAGCGCGGTGCACCGGCCGCAGCGCGCCGGCCGCAGCAGCCATTGGAGGGTGAACCAACCGCAAAGGAAGACCTTTCTCTCTGTCTCTCTCTCTCACTGTCCACTCTGCCTGTCACAAAAAAAAAAAAAAAAAAAAAAAAAGCATCTGAGTGAAAGACCTTTCCACTAGTATAAGACTAGTATAACACTAGTATAACAAAGACAACTGTGGTAAATTAGTAATAAACATTTCTAAAATATAAGATTGCTCCACGGCCGGCGCCGCGGCTCAATAGGCTAATCCTCCACCTTGTGGCACCGGCACACTGGGTTCTAGTCCCGGTTGGGGCGCCGGATTCTGTCCCGGTTGCCCCTCTTCCAGGCCAGCTCTCTGCCGTGGCCAGGGAGTGCAGTGGAGGATGGCCCAAGTGCTTGGGCCCTGCACCCCATGGGAGACCAGGATGGGAACCTGGCTCCTGCCTTTGGATCAGTGCGATGCGCCGGCTGCAGCGTGCCAGCCACGGTGGCCACTGGAGGGTGAACTGACGGCAAAAGGAAGACCTTTCTCTCTGTCTCTCTCTGTCCACTCTGCCTATCAAAAAAAATTTTTAAATGTTCTACAAGCAACTATGGTTATGGTTGCACAAACTCTGAATATACTAAAAACCATTGAATTGTGCACTTTAAATGGGTGAGAGACTAGCATTGTGGTGCACAGGTGAGGCCACCATTAGGGATGCCTGAATCTCACGTCAGTTTGCCAGTTTGAGTACTGGCTGATCTGCTTCCAATCTAGATTCCTGCTATGCACCCAGGGAGGCAGGAGACAATGGCTTGAGCTCCTGCCATCCATGTGGGAGACCCAGTTGGAGCTCCTAGCTCCTGGTTTCAGCCTGACCTACCCCTAGCCATTGTGGCCATCTGGGGAGTGGACCAGTGGATGGAAAATTCTGTCTCTGTCATTTTGCCTTTCAAGTAGATGAAAACAAAAACAAACCAGAAATATTATTTTCTTAAAAGCACCCCCTCCTAGTACAGGATCTGCTGGTTGGTTTTTTTTAAAGATTCTTTGGAAGGCAGAAGGATGGGGGAATAGGAGCTGGGGGAGAGACAGAGATCTTCCATTTGCTGATCCATTCCCCAAATGCCTGCAACAGCCAGGGCCAGCCCAGGCTGAACCAAGAAGCCTGGAATTCTATCCTGGCCTCCCACGTGGGTGGCAGGGGCCCAAGCACTTAGGCCGTCTTCTGCTGCCTTCCTAGATGCATTAGCAGGGCAATGGATGAGCAGTGGAGCAGCCAGGACTTGAACCAGCACTTCAATGTTGGATGCTGGCATTGCAGGTGGTAGCTTAACCCACTAAGCCACAGCACTGGCCCCCAGAATGATTTTTATTTAGAATCCCTTCCCTCACTGCTCCCCCAACACATGAGTGTACTTGAAAAAAATCATGGAAAACTGGAATTAAAAGTCTGAGTGGTGGGCACCGCGGCTCAATAGGCTAATCCTCCGCCTGCGGCTCTGGCACACAGGGTTCTAGTCCCGGTCGGGGTGTCAGATTCTGTCCTGGCTGCCCCTTTTCCAGGCCAGCTCTCTGCTGTGGCCCGGGAGTGCAGTGGAGGATGGCCCAAGTGCTTGTCCTGCACCCCATGGGAGACCAGGCGAAGCACCTGGCTCCTGCCTTCGGATCAGCGCAATGCGCTGGCCGCAGTGGCCATTGAGGGGTGAACCAACGGCAAAAGGAAGACCTTTCTCTCTGTCTCTCTCTCTCACTGTCCACTCTGCCTGTCAAAAAATAAAAATAAATAAAAGTCTAAGTTTTATTTTGTTGCAAAAAAATTGAGGTGCAAAAATTTTTTCATTATACATGGAAAATGCATGTTATGAAAACAGCTTTCAGAATTTCAAATTTTTTACACCAACATAAACTATCCTTTTAATTAATTTTCCTACAAACTTTGGAAGTGCCCTCCTACTCACACATATTCACTCGCTTTGCTTCACCGAAATTCTTTCTCTGAGTAAAAGTCGTCAGAGCAAACCACTTTCTCCAGGAGTCTCTGCCTATTTTTATATTCTGCTACCAACAAAGTCAGTTTGCTAATTTCCGACTCTTAAATGGAAACTTATCACACGCCTGTCAGAAAAACGTAAGCAGAAACTAAGAGGGGAACAGAAAAACATTTTGATTCACTGCAACAGCCTCATTATCTAAGCCTGAGCTACTTCCTACTGCCCCAGCAGCTCCACAAAGTGGATAAGCTCCCCCCACCCTCACGCGGTCGGACAGGCTATAAAAAGCTCCAAGTTTACTTTCAATTTCTCCTTCCCTCAGTACTCAGCTTTATAGCCAGGGCTGTAGTCGAAGGAAGGCTGTTGGTTTTAAAGAAAACGTCTCCCCCATGAGCTGCAGTACAAAGTTAATCCCGACCTTGACCGCTCAGCAGTTCTGCCAGGGATGAGCTGTAATCTGGCCCTGGGCAGGAAGCACAGTTTTGTTTTGTTTTTAAAGGTTGACGTAAAGAGCTAATGGGATGGTGCACGTCAGGCCAGTTTTCTCCTCCGTAAATTGGTGCTAATTCCTCCACCCAGGGAAAGCGCCGCTCATTACCGAGGACGGCGCTGACGTCTCTCCACAAAGCGGCATCCTAGCCAGGGGTGGAATCTAGGAGGCGGTACCGCGCGCACAAGCTGACCCCGGCCGCCTGGCCGCACCTGTACGTGGCTTCTCCTTATTATTTCTTTATGGAGATCTGGCATCCCACATGGGCGCCGGTTTGAGAACTGGCTGCTCCACTTCCCATCCAGCTCTCTGCCGTGGCCTGGGAAAGCAGGAGAAGATGGCCCGTCTTTGGGCCCCTGCACCTACGTGGGAGTCCATGGAAGAAGCTCCTGGAGCAGTTCCAGGAGGTTGTGGCCATCTGGGGAGTGAACCATTGGATGGAAGACACCCCCACCCCCGCGCGCGCGCGAGCCTCTCTCTGCCTCTCCTCTCTCTGTGTAACTCTTTCAAATAAATAAATAAAATCTTTAAAATAAAAAAGGCTGATAAAAGAAAATGCAACTTTTAAAAAAAAGAATGTACACTTTGCAGGCCCCCTCACTCACCCCCTGGAGTGCGACATAAAATCCGTGTACTCCAGCGCCTCCCACCCATGCACATTTCCGTGTCCTTGTGTTTAGCAGACACGGTTTTAGTCCCGTCTTTAGTTGGGTTGGATTTATAGCAAAAGTAAGTATGAGTGTGTTACAGGCTGACTCACACCCCACCCCACCCCACCCTACCGTGGATTCATAGGTTTAGTTCTGAACCCACAGTGCCTCATGCTGAGACATGATTTGGAAACAGGGTCATCGCTGCTGTAATTAGTTAAGGTGAACGCGTTAGAGCTGCTGTAACCCAGTATGACCGGATCTTCTAACCAGAGGGCATTAGAACACAGAGGCATGGAGGGAAGATCACGGAAGGAAGACTGGGGGGGGGGGGGTGCTGCCCACTGTAAGCTAAAGGGGAAAAGCCTCAGACGGAGACCAACCCTGTCAGCTCCTTGATCTTGGACCCTGGCCTCCGGAACTCTCTGTGGGTTAAGCCACTCAGTCCATGGAACTTTGTTGTTGCAACACAAGCAGACCAATACAGTATCCCCAGATGGTTCTGAATATGCTCATAAGCAAGTCAGAAACCTACTGGGAGGCTGGCGCTGCAGTGTACTGAGTAAAGACGCCACCTGCAGTGCCAGCATACAGTGTGGGTGCCAGTTTGAGTGCCAGCTGCTCCACCTCTGATCCAGCTCTCTGCTGTGGCCTGGGAACGCAGTAGAAGATGCTGAAGGCCTTGGGCCCCTGCACCCATGTGGGAGATCAGGAAGAAGCTCCTGGCTCCTGGCTCCTGGCTTTGGATCGGCTCAGCTCCTGCCATTGTGGCCATTTGGGGAGTGAACCAGCAGATGGAAGCCCCCCCCCCCTTTCTCTCTCTCTCTCTTTCTGCCTCTCTGTAACTCTGCTTTTCAAAAAATAAATAATAAATCTTAAAAAAAATAAAGAATATTGAACTTCATCAAACCAATAGGTTAAGTAAACAGTTTTTTGTTTTTTTTTTTTTTTTGACAGGCAGAGTGGACAGTGAGAGAGAGAGATACAGAGAGAAAGGTCTTCCATTGCCGTTGGTTCACCCTCCAATGGCCGCCACGGTCTGCGCGCTGCGGCCGGCGCACCGCGCTCGTCCGATGGCAGGAGCCAGGAGCCAGGTGCTTTTCCTGGTCTCCCCATGGGGTGCAGGGCCCAAGCACCTGGGCCATCCTCCACTGCACTCCCGGGCCACAGCAGAGGGCTGGCCTGGAAGAGGGGCAACCGGGACAGAATCCGGTGCCCCGACCGGGACTAGAACCCGGTGTGCCGGCGCCGCAAGGCGGAGGATTAGCCTGTTGAGCCACGGCGCCAGCCAAGTAAACAGTTTTTTAAAGTCTACTTCTAAATGTTTTCAAAGCATAAAGAAGAATGCTATCAACTATTTGTCAACCAAATTGATAGGAAAAAGATACTGCTATGACATTAATGATTCTGTAACTATTTAAAAATTTACTTTACATGAGTAAATTTGGACATCTTTTTATTTGATTACTATTTCCTTGCCTATTTTCCTGCTGTCTTACGGTCTTTTTATTTGTTGAACTCTTTATCTAAGAAAGCTGTTGAGCCTTGGACTATAGTATAAATAGTATAAATTTTTAAAAGTTACCAAAAATTAGGCCGGCGCTGTGTCTCAACAGGCTAATCCTCCGCCTTGCGGCGCCGGCACACCGGGTTCTAGTCCCGGTCAGGGCGCCGGATTCTGTCCCGGTTGCCCCTCTTCCAGGCCAGCCCTCTACTGTGGCCCGGGAGTGCAGTGGAGGATGGCCCAGGTGCTTGGGCCCTGCACCCCATGGGGAGACCAGGAAAAGCACCTGGCTCCTGGCTCCTGCCATCGGACGAGCGTGATGTGCCGGCCGCAGCGCGCTGTCTGCGGCGGCCATTGGAGGGTGAACCAACGGCAAAAGGAAAACCTTTCTCTATATCTCTCTCTCTCACTGTCCACTCTGCCTGTCAAAAAAAAAAAAAAGTTACCAAAAATTTAAAACAAATATTTAAGAAGCACATTATCCAGTGCCACGCGGCACTGCGTCAGGGTTCTGCCCAGCAGCCTCTGGCTGCTGTGACTCACACACGGCAGCATCTCGCTCCCTTCACGTTCAGATGTGGGCACGAGCCCTGGAGCCCCCGGACACAGTACACTTCTCTGGAAACACCCTAGTTTTCCAGTTCCTTCTTTGAATCTTTTTTTGGTTTCCTTTTCCAACAAAGAGCTCCATTTACTATGGAGGAGGAAGGGGAGGAGGGGGAAGAGGGCGACTTAAATGCTAGTGTTTTTATACAATTTTACAATAGTCTTTCATTCTTCATGTCTTTCTAATGAATACTTGCTACATAAGAAAAGTGTTTGTTTTCATTCTTTTTTTAAGATTTTTATTTATTTACTTGAGAGGCATCACTACAGAGAGGGACAGACAGAGAGAGAGGTCTTCCATATGCTGGTTCTCTCTCCGGATGGCCACACGGAAACAGCCAAGCTGATCCAAAGCCAGGAGCTGGAGCCAGGAGCTTCTTCCGGTCCTCTACGCAGGTGCAGGGCCAGGACTTGGACCGTCTTCTACTGCTTTCCCAGGCCATAACAGAGAGCTGGATCAGAAGTGGAACAGCTGGGACTCAAACTGGCGCCCATAAGGGATGCCAGTGCCACAGATGGATGCTTAACCTGCTGTGCTACAGCGCTGGCCCCTCATTCTGGTTAATAATCTCTTGGATCTTAGTGGGGAGTGTAATATTTCTAGGGAATTTTGAAAATATAAAAACTTACAAAGCTCTGATTGGGGGCATACTCAGCACCAGCTGGTCACTCAAGTCTGTGCTACAACTATGAACCTCACTGTGCCTTCAAAAGTTTTTTCGACTTATATTTTCATTTTATTTGACAGCGAGAACAGAGGCAGACAGAAATCTCCCATTCATTGGCTCACTCCCCAGATGCCCAGAACAGCCAGGACCAGACCAATCTGGAATTAGTTCTAGACATGGAACTAAATCCAGGTCTCCTAGTGGGTATCAGGGATCCAAGTACTTCAGCCACCAGCAGCTGCCTCCCAGGGTAGCATTAACAGGAAGCTAGACTGAAAGTAGAGTGGGGGCCAGCGCTGTAGCAGAGTGGGTTAAAGCCCTGGCCTGAAGTGCTGGCATCCCATATGGTCACTGGTTCTAGTCCCGGCTGCTCCTCTTCCAATCCTACTTTCTGCTATGGTCTGGGAAAGCAGTAGTAGATGGCCCAAGTCCTTGGGCCCCTGCACCCACGTGGAAGACTCAGAAGAAGCTCCTGGCTTCGGATCAGCACAGCTCCGGCCATTGCAGCCATCTGGGGAGTGAACCAGCAGATAGAAGACCTCTCTCTCTCTGTCTCTACCTCTCTCTGTAACTCTGTCTTTAAAATAAATAAAATAAATCTTAAAAAAAAAAAAAAGCCTCGCCTGCAGCATCAACATTAGTGTCAGTTAAATCCTGGCTGCCCCACTTCTTATCCAGCTCCCTGCTAATGTGCCTGGGAAAGCAGCAGACGATGGCCCATACCTTGGCCCCTACACCCATGTGGGAGACCTGGAGGAAGCTCCTGGCTCCTGGCTTCAGATCAGCTCAGCTCTGGCCATTGAGGCTATTCAGGGAGTGAACGAGTAAATGGAAGACTCTCTCTCTGTGTGTCTCTTCCGCTCTCCATAACTGTCTTTCAAATAAATAAAGTAAATGTTAAAAAAAAAAAAAAAAAAGTAGAGTGGGGACTTGAACCCAAGCACTCCAGTACAGGATATGGGAGTCACAAGTAGCATCCAGCACTGTGCCAGATGCATCCCCCGCCTCACGGCTCCCGAGCTTGTTGGAACACATGACCATTAGGGAACTGTTTCATCAAGTTGAAGATTTCCCCTAGAAGACCCAGGTAAAGCCGGTTCCCTACACTCAAGGATGTTTTGTTTCAAATATAAATTAATTAATGGAAAAGTTTCAGGAACATTACTTGCTGTTTTTCATCGTTATGAGAAAATAATTCTATAACTTTCCAATATATGTGGAACATCTCTGAGTTCATCTGTAAGATCTCATTTCCCCCGGAAGTAAGAGCATGACAGATCGTAGTCACTTCGAAGACGCACATCCAGCACATATGTGTCACTGTGACTCAACGTTTCCCCTTTCCACTTGGGGAACTTCTTATTTTCTACCATAAACTCTGCCATCTATTGATCAGGCCACGGCCTTGTGTAGACATGATGCCTTGTTTACCAAAGAAGAAAACATCACGTCTCTTATAAACTGATCATTTCCATCTTCTTAGTCACCGATGGTTTCAGGTTGTTCCAGTCTAAGCAAACCACCCCAAATGACGGAGAAACCCAAGAAGACATTGCCGAGTGTGATGCTTCTCTGAGTAACAGCACAAATACTTCCATCTTTTGGCCTCTCGTTAAAATCTGATAGGGTTTGCATTAACTATGTCTAACCATAATTCAATTTTCAGTAGTGACCAAGTTCTAAGGGAAAAAAAGTACACATGGTCAAACGTACCCCAATTCTGAAAACTAGCCTCTCCCAGTGTTAAAATAACAACAGCACCAAAAATGCACTAAACCCCCAAGGTGGACAGAGAGCAAATCTCCAAACACCCACAGGTGCTATCTCCAGACAGCAGACGTATGGACCACTTCTCATATCTCTTTCCTGGGTTTTTATGTATAAACCACACATATTAACCCAAAAATAACACAGCACACTGCGACCATTGCAAGAGTCCACATGGCTGCACCTGCCTCAGCATTGCATTTTTCTTGGTGCCAAACTTAACAGAACTTGCACTAAGGAGTTCACCACTCCCACCCACCTTTGCCTCATGTTCCACACCACTATCCCTTCTGTACCCTGAAGGGACAGAAATTACTTCCATGACCAAAGAAGACTCTAGGGGATCCAGACTCCCGGGTCTTACCTTGGACTGAAGAATCCAAAGCGAGGACGAGGCCGAGCGCCAGGACAAGCCCACTGCAGGTGAGGAGCTTCTGCATCGTGACCAGCTCAAGCCAACTCACGGTTAGGAAATGCAGCAGGGTGCTGGCTGTCCCTTTTAGAGAGGGTTCCAAAACCCCAAACCCTGCCCAGAACACACGTCACGATTTCCTGAACAAACAGAAAGAGATCCGCATCAAAACCCAGAAAGCCAGAGAGAAAGAAAGGCCACGAAATCACAATTCATACCCATTATGAAACTGTCCTGGACTCTCCCCAGACCTACTTTTTCCGAAGCTTTGTTGTCTGCTA
This sequence comes from Sylvilagus floridanus, assembly GCA_949820135.1. Lineage (NCBI taxonomy): Eukaryota > Metazoa > Chordata > Mammalia > Lagomorpha > Leporidae > Sylvilagus > Sylvilagus floridanus. The sequence goes on from OX463235.1 coordinate 23,760,438, forward strand.
CTCGCCTGTTGACATTTTTTCCCATCCAAACAGTAGCATCAGCATTCAGGGTGGTCTGTTTCTGCTTCCTCGGGCACCGCTGTGAACTACAGGTGGCTCACACCCAGAGTCCCCTGCGGGACCGAGAGACCCTGCAAGGCGCTGCCTCTTCCCCACGGAGCGCTTTTCCGTCTAAAACGTTCTTCCTATGCTTTTTCACCGAGAGTAACAGAAGTCACTGGGCCAAGCTTGAGAAGCGACACCGCACAGCTAAGTTGTCATCCTCAAGAGCAAGTGGTCAGAGCTGAGAGACAGCTTCCCCTCCTTGGGCTCACTTTCTCCCGCTGAGTGACCGGTTCTCCCTCGGCCTCAAGAACCGGGCGAGGATGTTCCTTGACAAAAGCTGAGTCAAACAGAAGCCCTGCGTGCAGCTCTCTGCTCTGGGACATCCAGTGTTTCCTACAATTGCGTTCCAGTTCTACATTCAGCTTTGCCCCCGGAAGAAACGTTCACCTGGATCTTTGGATACTCTGGCCCTGCAGAAGCCAGAAGTGGGGAGCAAGGGGCGTGGGTGTCCTCTTAGGCCTAGGCTGCTGGGGCGTGAGGACACACAGACCCTTGTCCCCTGTAATAATGTTTCCGCCACCCAGGGGGTGGTGTGTGGATTTCTGTTGGACTGAGGCTCTGCAGGACAGTCCCACAACAAATGCAACAGTTTATCACACATGACCCCGGGCACACAATTTTCCTTACGTCTTCTCAAGAGTCAGCCACTCTGTCCCTACCCGGCTGTCCCTGTGGCTCCTGCGCTTGCCCCACACTCCCCCACATCCTCACCCTTGCTTCTCCTCTGATAGGAGGGCGGAGTTTCCCTTCCCTTGTTCCCGGCTTCCTTTACCATTTCCTGCTGAGGACAAGGATAGGGGCCCAGAGTCTAACGGAGGAACAGCTCTGGTGTGAGAATACAAGTGTGTGTCCAGATCCCCTGCAGAAGGCCCTCCAGAGCCAGCTGCCACCCAGACTCTGCCCAGGGACCACCACCCAAACTCACAAAGCCGGCAGGCTCCGCGCTATGGGAGATTGGGGGCAGCTGGAAATATGCAGCTTCCTCTTTGGTCTCTTCTCATCCTGGCCCCCAGATTAAAACTCTGGCACCCAAACAAAAGCTCCTGTCAATGGCTTCAAGAAGTTTCCTGCACACTCGCCGAGCTGATCAGAGCTTATGCTAGATCAAGGAGGGTCTTCTCATCTGGATACTTCATTTTCCCCTCTGGGTCATGATTTCTCAAACACGTTTTCAGTGTTCATAAGCACTTGTTCTTTTCCCATCACATTGACAACCAACTCCTTTTTCCCAGTAGTCTTCCTCCGGCCTCACTGCCCTGGTCTCGAAGCTACACAGGAGCTGGATTAAGGCATGCAACAGTCAGCAATCTGGGTCTTTGCAGCCTAGAAATGTTTGGGTGTGTGGAGGGAAATGTTAATGTAATCTTCCTCCTTTTTAGAGTAGCGAGTTTGGCAACGACTTTGGATCTCTCACTGCTCATCCTGGCTGGCTGGCGCTCATCAGCCACACAGCATCAGGACTTACAAGAAATGGGGCTGATGTTATCTTGAGCTCCTCATTTATTTTGACTGTGATTTACTTGAGTGGAGGCATTGTTTTTAAGGAAAAAACATTGTCATGTAGGTTGTCTAAAAATAAAACACATTTAAACTAAAAAAAAAAAAACTTAAAAATGAAGGCCTGGGTCCAAACCCCCATCTCCCTCACTAGCCAGCCAAGGAGTGCTGACCACTCACTCTCCATGCCTCCATCGGTCAGGTTCTGATACTGTCGGCAACCAACGAAGGGTTGGCCACAGAAGCACTAACATGGCACGCGCTGTGGGGAAGGGTCCCCTCTTCCTGCCAAAGATTCCTCCAGTAACCAAAGAGGATCTGTACTCTAAACTTCCAGCTCTACAGCAGGCCTGCTTTCCATATTTTTGAAAGACAAATTCTAATCCAGACTTAATCCTTCACTTGTCAAGCAAACTGAAAAGCATCTACTTTATTTCACATTCAGTTGATTTACTTGTAAAATCGGTATTCTTTTTAAAAAAAAGAGTTATTGATTTATTTATTTGAAAGGCGAAGTGACACAGAGAGGGAGATGCAGAGACCTTCTGTCTGCTGGTTCACTCCCCAAATGGCCGCAACAGTTGGGGCTGGTTTGGGACGAAGCCAGGAGCCAGGATCTGCATCCTGGTCTCCTACATGGGTGGCAGAGACCCAGACACTTAGGCCAGCTTCCACTGCTGTCTAAGGCACATTGGCAGGGAGCTGGATTGGAAGTAGAGCAGCCTGGACTCGAATCAGTGCCCTGAAACGGGCTGCAGCTTCACTAGCTGCACCACAATGTTGGTCCTAAAATGGATAACCTTACTCCTTAGAATCACCCCGGAACATGACAGCAGTCAGTCCCTTGATGTCTGAGAAGGTAACAACAATCCCTCAAAGCAATAGTCACATCATTTTTCACTAGTGGTTGGTTTCAGGGCAGTCTTCCTTTTTTTTGTTTTTAATATTTATTTTATTTATTTGAAAGGGAGAGTTACAGAGAGGGATAGGCGGGGGGGGGAGGGAGAGAGGGAGAGGGGGAGAGAGAGAGAGAGAGAGAGAGACAGAGAGAGAGAGAGAGAGATCGTCCATCCAGCGGTTCACTTCCCAAATGGCCACAACAGTTAGTGCTAGGCAGGCTGAAGCTGGGAGCCTGGAACTCCATCCAGGTCTCCCACATGCGTGCAGGGACCCAAGCACTTGGCCATCCTCTGCTGCCTTCCCAGGTGCATTAACAGAGAGCTGGATCAGAAGTGGAGCAGGCAGGACTTGAACTGATGCGCATAAGGGATGCCAGCACTACAGGCAGTAGCTTTACCTGCAAAGCCCCAAGGGCGGTCTTCTTATAGAAGGAACTGGCTGAGAGCCTTTGAACTCTCCCAGCATCACATCTCAGCAGAAGGCCTCTGGCCACGAATGGCGCTCCTTAGGAGAGATACTGAGAGTGGCACAAAATGGCTCCAAGCTCTAAAGCTGGGGCTGGCGCTGGGGCACAGTGGGCTAAGCTGCTGCCTGTGACACCAGCATTCCCTCTGGGTGCCAGTTTGGGTCCCAGCTGCTCCACTTCAATCCAGCTCCCTGCCAAAGTGCCTGGGACCCCTGCTTGGACCCCTGCCACAAGACCAGGTTGGGGTGCTAGGCTCCTGACTTCAGCCTAGGCCAGGCCGTTGCAGCCATCTAGGGAGCAAAACAACAGACAGATGGATCTCTCTCTCCCCCATCTCTCTGTGCTTTTTAAATAATAAATAAATCTTTGAGGAAAAAAGCAGAAGCTCCGAGGTGAAGACTCCAGCACAGAGCAGCCTCCAGGACACTTCCCCGGCTCTGCACGGAGGACCTTGGCTCCTGACTGGGCACGGCACCAAAAAGCGGACAGCAGCTGGGTCCTGTAGCAAATCTGTGTGTCCCTCGGGGGTTAAAGGGTGACCTCACAAGAACTTTTTGTTTCTAGAACAGGAAGGAACCTTAGAAACCATCTAACTCATTACTCAGAGGGGAAACATACAAGCCAGAAAGGCGACGAGGGGCAAGTTCCCTAAATGACGCCCCAGAAACCTGTGGGAATGAAGGCGGAAGGGACGAAGGTGGTGGGAGAAGCAGAAGTCCTCCCTCCAGCCCCTTCCTTCTGGAGCTACCCACCTAGTGCTTCTGTTTAGAATGAAATCACTGGGATTTGCCCCTAAGTAATCCATTTTGAAGGGGGTCTGGGAGGGAAACAGCAGTGGTATAGGAACTGCTAAAGCTGAGTAGTGGGTAGACGAAGGCTCGCTATACAAGCAGACTTCAAAAAAATCTTGGAAAAATGGAATTTAAAGATACGCTTACATTGGTGCAAAAAGCTCGTGAGGGGTATGCGTTCAGCCTGCTGGCTAATCTGCTAGCTAGGATGCCCGCCCGCCACCCTGTCAGAGTGCTTGCATTCCACACTCAGCTCCACTCCTGACTCCAGTGTTTCACTAATGTGGAACATGGGAGGCAGTGGTGATGGCACAAATGGCTGAGTTCCTAACCTTCAGCCCCAGGTTCAGCAACTGCAGGCATCTGGTGAGAGACCCCCCCCACCCCCCACCCCCCCGCCTCTCAAATTAAAAAAAAAAAAAAAAGCACTGTGACATAGTGGGCCAAGCTACCACCTGCAACATCAGCATCCCACATGGGCGCTGGTTTGAGTCCCAGCTGCTCCACATCCAATCCAGCTCCCTGCGAATGCACCTGGAAAAGCAGCAGAAGATGCCTGGGTCCTGCACGTGGGAGACCTGGAAGAAGCTCTGGGCTCCTGGCTTTGGTCCGGTCCAGCCTTGGCTGTTGCAGCCATTTGGAGAGTGAATCAGTGGATGGAAGCTTAATCTCTCTCTCTGTCTCTCCCTCCCTCACCTTGTAACTCTGCCATTCAAATAAAAAAAATATGAAAAGAGAAAAACAAGAGCAGAGAGTATGTGAAAAATCTTTGTACCTTCTACTCAATTTTGCTGTGAATCTAAGAATATTCTTTAAAAAATAGTCTGTGAAAAAATGGCATAAAATGCAACCTTGAATCTAGTACAATATGAAATTCTAAATCTAAAATTAGAGTTTCGTGTGTGTGTTTTATTTATTTGACAGACAGAGCAACAGAGACAAGAGAGATCTTCCATCTGCTGGTTGACTCCCCAGATGCCTACACAGCTGGGCCTGGGCCAGGCCCAAGTCAGGAGACTAGAACCTCTGGGGGCCAGCATTGTGGTGTAGCAGGTAAAGCTGCCACAGGCAACACCGGCATCCCATATGGGCACTGGTTCGAGTCCCAGCTGCTCTACTACCGAACCAGCTCCCTGCTAATGGCCTGGGAAAAGCAGCAGAAGATGGCTCAAGTGCTTGAGCCCCTGCACAAATTGGGGAGACCAGGAAGAAGCTCCTGGCTCCTGGCCCAGGGCCAGCCATTGTAGCCATCTAGAGAATGAACCAGGAGACAGAAGACGTCTCTCTGTCTCTACCTCTCAAACTCTGACTTTAAAACAAATAAATAAATCTTAAAAAAAAAGAAAAAAACTAATAAACTCCTTCTGAGTCTCAAGAGAGAAAGGGACTCAGGTACTGCAGCCATTATTTGCTTTCTACAGAAAACTGACAGTTGGGGAGCTGAGAGAGGGATTTAAAAGCAAGGACAGCCGGTGCCGCGGCTCACTAGGCTAATCCTCTGCCTGCAGCGCCGACACCCCGGGTTCTAGTCCCGGTTGGGGTGTCAGATTCTGTCTTGGTTGCTCCTCTTCCAGTCCAGCTCTCTGCTGTGGCCCAGGAAGGCAGTGGAGGATGGCCCAAGTGCTTGGGCCCTGAACCCGGATGGGAGACCAGGAGGAAGCACCTGGCTCCTGGCTTTGGATCGGCATAGCACGCCGGCCGTAGCAGCCATTTGGGGGGTAAACCAACGGAAGAGGAAGACCTTTCTCTCTGTCTCTCTCTGTGTGTCTAACTCTGCCTGTCCAAAAGAAAAAAGAAAAAAAAGCAAGGACAAATCCCTTGTTGCCTCCCACCTAGAGGTTACAACAGCCGTGTGCTGCCTTTGGCAATTCAGAGGCGCGCATCCCTCCCTGGCACGCTGGATCTCTGCCTTCTCCCTTCATTGCTCTCATTTTACGCCCTCCCCCACATACACATCAGTTGGCTACTATGAGGGCTCCACAAAACTTAGTGGAATATGCCCGTATTTCTAAATTTTTTGCACCAAGAGAAAATTGCTTTTTAAATTTTATTAACTTATTTGAAAGTCAGAGTGACAGACAAGAGAGGGAAAGAGAGAGAGGGAGGAAGAGAGAGGGAGACAAAGAGGTATCTTCCATCCACTGTCCACTGGTTCATTCCCCAAATACCTACAAGAGCCAGGGCTGGGTCAGGCTGAAGCCAGGAGCCAGGAAGTCCATCCAGACCTCTCACAGGGGGGCAGGGACCCAAGTACTTGAACCATCACTTGCTGCCTCCCAGGGCTCACATCAGCAAGAAGCTTGATCCAGAAGCAAAGGCAGGACTGGATCCCAGTTACATCCGGGATGCAAGTGCCCCAAGGGGTGGCTTAGCCCGTGTGCCACAATGCACGCTCCCACAGACTTTTTTTTTATTTTTATTTTTTTTATTTTTTGACAGGCAGAGTGGACAGTGAGAGAGAGACAGACAGAGAGAAAAGTCTTCCTTTACTGTTGGTTCACTCTCCAATGGCCGCTGCGGCTGGCGCACCACACTGATCCAAAGCCGGGAACCAGGTGCTTCTCCTGGTCTCCCATGCGGGTGCAGGGCCCAAGCACTTGGGCCATCCTCCACTGCACTCCTGGGCCACAGCAGAGAGCTGGCCTGGTAGAGGGGCAACTGGGACAGAATCCGGCGCCCCAACCGGGACTAGAACCCGATGTGCCAGCGCCGCAAGGCGGAGGATTAGCCTGTTGAACCATGGCGCCAGCCCCTACAGACTTTCTGAAGTCCCCTCATACACAGCCCCACTGATTCCCCAGAACTAGCTTGGTTCCGGATTCTAGCAAGTCTCATAACCCATAACTCTACCTCCTCAAGACTGAACTCGCTCTGTAGACAAGCAGGCTCTCCAAGTCACCAAACCCAGTGACAGTATTTCCTGGACTTTGCAACCCAACTGTTCCAAAACACACCTAGAAAAACCACACTCACATACCTGCAATGCTGTGGAAGGTCAGTGGTCACTAAGGAAGAGACATGCTCTTGCACCTGAACTTGTAACCACAGAACATTAGTCAGATCCTCAACGGCCCAGAGGCTGACCACACTTACCAGTGAAGTTACCACACTGGAGGGGCTCTTGTCTACTTCCTTTCTTTTTTGAAAGGTAGAGTGACAGAGAGACAGAGGGAGAGAGAGAAGGAGAGACAAAGAGAGATCTTCCATCTGCTGGTTCATTCCCCCAAAGGGCCGCAATGGCCAGGGCTGGGCCAGGCTGAAGCCAGCAGCCTGGAACTCCACCCGGGTCTCCCACGTGGGTGGGTGGCAGGGGCCCAAGTACTTGGGCCATTTTCTGCTGCTTTCCCAGGAACCTTAGTTGGAAGCTGGATTAAAAGCAGAGCAGCTGGGACTCAAACTGGGACTCGAACAGGATGCCGGCAGCCCAAGCTGCAGCTTAACCCGCTGCGCCACAATGCTGGCCTCTGCTGGGAACCTGTTTTTTTGTTGTTGTTGTTTTGCCAGACTCAGGGTTTTTTTTTTTTTTTTTTTTTTGTCTTGGTCACAAGCATGACAACTGAACAGAATCACTTCTTGGTGAAATGCGTTTACAAGCTTCACAGCACTGAGATGGTAGAAGTTCTTCTCAGGGTGAATTTTCATCTTTAATCACACAGAGATTTCTCATGGGACTGAACTTGGAGGCTCTGAGGAAGGGCGGAGCCCAGCCCCAGATCCACCAGGAACGGACAGAGAAAGGCAGGGTAGCCTTGGAAGGCCATTGCACAGGATTCCTCTCGGCCCGGACAGGAGATGCGGGCTTCAGCCAGGCCGCCCACGAGGAAACAGCAGAGAGAGGTCTGACGGCTGCTCTCCTTCCTCATTTCAGGACAGAGGTGGGGGTCCCAGGGCTGTACTGCATCAGGGCTGCTGTTCCCACAGCCCTCTGGTGCCCCTGCAGACCACAGGTCATCACTACAGGTCAGCTTTGACCAAGTCCCCACTCCCTAGGAGGGACAATTGAGATGCTGTATGTTTCAGGGACACAGAGACCAGCTCGCATGACTTTCATGGCTCTCTGAGACCCCGAGATGCACCTGTTGGGGGTGTGGCGTATTCTGTGTGTGAACTCAGTAGAGTAGCCAGGGTCTCCACAGACAAGAGAATGGGGGTGGGGGTGAGAGGATTTACTGTGAAGGAAGTGCGTGCTGAAAGGCTGGTGTTGATGGTCCTGATGAGGAAGGGGAGCCAGGTTGTCACCAGAAAACATTTCAGGTAATTTTCCACGGATGGGCAAGGCTTGGCTTAGCAGTTAAGGCACTGGGAGACCTGAATTGAGCTCCTGGCTCCCAACTTCCAACCCAGTCCAGACCTGGCCACTGCAGACTTTTGCAGAGTGACCAGAGATGGGCTCAGCCAGTCTCTCAAAATAATTACTTTTTAAAAAGAAGGCAGGTGTTTGATGTAGCGGTTAAGACATCCACATGCCATTTTGGAGTGCTTGGGTTTCAATTCTGGTTCCATTTCTAATTCCAACTTCCTGCCAGTGCACACCCTGGGAGGTAACGGGTGATGGCTCAAGTGGTTGGGTCCCTGCCACCCCCGTGGGAGACCCAGATGGAGTTCCTGGTTTCTTGACTTTGGCCTGGTCCTGCCCCAGCTGTTGTGGGCATTTGGAGGATAAAGTATTGAATAGAAGACCTCTCTGTGCCTTCCTCTTCCTCACTCTGCCTTTAAAATCAATATGTTCTTTAAAGAATGCAATACAACACGTGGCAGGCCTTGTGGGGCACTGCTCGGGATGCCCACATCCCATATCACAGAGCCAGTTTGAGTCCCTGCTGCTCTGCTACCGATCCAGCTCTCTGCTAGTGCTCCTCAGAAGGCAGCAGATGGTTCAAGTACTCTGATCTCTGACACCCACATGGGAGACCCAGATGGAGTTTCTGGCTCTTGGCTTCAGCACAGCCAAAGCCTCAGCTCTTGCAACCACTGGGGGAGTGGACCAGCATATGGAAGATCTCTCTTCATTGCTTCTCTCTGTCACTCTGCCTTTGAAATAAATAAATAATTAAAAAAAAAAAAAAGAATACCAGGGCCAGTGCTGTGGTACAGTGAGTTAAAGCCCTGGCCTGCAGTGCGGGCACCCCATATGGGTGCTGGTTTGAGTACCGGTTGCTCCACTTCCCATCCAGCTCTCTGCTATGGCCTGGGAAAGCAGTAGAAGATGGCCCAAGTCCTTGGGCCCCTGCACCGACATGGGAGACCCAGAGAAGCTCCTGACTCCTGGCTTCAGATCAGCTCAGTCTGGCTATTGCAGTCATTTGGAAAGTGAACCAGCAGATGGAAGGCCTTTCTCTCTCTCTCTGCCTCTACCTCTCTCTGTAACTCTGTCTTTCAAAGAAATAAAAATAAATCTTAAAAAAAAAAAGAATACTGAAGTCCCCAACCTATACTGGTTCCACTTATAAATATTTGATTTTGCAAGGTGCAAAAGTAATATACATTCAGCAGAAACCTTGTTTTGAGGGGTCGGCCCTGTGGCACAGCAGGTTAACGCCCTAGCCTGAAGCGCCAGCATCCCATATGGGCGCCGGTTCTAGTCCTGGCTGCTCCACTTCCCATCCAGCTCTCTGCTATGGCCTGGGATAGTAGTAGAAGATAGACCAAGTCCTTGGGCCCCTGCACCTGCATGGGAGACCCAGAAGAAGCTCCTGACTTCTGGCTTCAGATCGGCGCAGCTCTGGCTGTTGTGGCCAATTGGGGAGTGAACCAGTGGGTGGCAGACCTCTCTTTCTCTGTGTCTCCTCTCTCTGTGTAGCTCTGCTTTTCAAATAAATAAATAAATCTTAAAAAAAACAACAACAAAATAAACCTTGTTTCGAAATTTGCTCTTTCCCAGGCAGCCACGTGCAGTCAGATAATCATGACGCGGGCGGTGGTAGCAGGTGCGGCCCCAGTGAGCTGTGCGATCAAGAGGGGAACCAACCTTAGCCCTGCAGTGTGCTGTGTAGCTAAGCCAGGACACTGAAGGTTAGACAGATTCGATGCATCTTCTATTGATGATATTTCAGTCTCCAAAGGGTTTACTGGGACATAGCCCTCATTATAAGTCAAGAAACAGCTGTCCTTTGTAGTTAACTACAGTCACTATATTGTGTAATAGGGCTCTTGATCTTGTTCCTCCTAGCATTTCTTTTTTTTTTTTTCTTTAAGGTTTACTTATCTATTTGAAAGGCAGAGTTACAAAGAGAGAGAGAGAAGGAGAGACAGAGAGAGAGGTTGTCCTCCCCTGGTTCACACTCTTAATGGCTGCAATGCGCAGGGTTGAGCTGGGAGCTTCATCCGCTCCTCCCACGTGGGCGCAGGGACCGAAGCACCCGGGCCTTCACCCACTGCTTTCTCAGGCGCATTAGCAGGAGCTGCAATGGAAGTGGGGAAGTGGAGAACCAGGACCTGAGCCAGCACTGACGCTGAAGGCTGCGGCTGAACCTGCACCGGCCCCTCTCCCAGCATTCCAGTAGCGGATGGCAATCCAGGAAAGGTGAGCCGCAGTTTAGAACGGGACCCTCACCACAGGCGGAGGAGTGAGGGGAGTGAGGAGGAAGGAGACGGTTAGGAGCAGGCCTGAGCTTGCTCAATCTCTCTCAGCTCAAAACCACACTCTTGGATTGCAGGGCTTGTGCTCCGTGTGATCAGAGAAGCCTCCGTGTCACAGGTCTCCCTGGTTACCTTGGTGTGACAGGGGAGAGCCAGGGCCCTTCCTGACCAGCCGACCCCCGCTCCCTGCCCCAGCCTTCTCCTGCCACTCAGAACTGCACTGTCCCACGTGGTAGCCAAGGTGGCTATTAAGCCCTTGAGATGTGGCTAGTCCAAGCTGAGATGTGCTATATTTGTAAAAGATACACTGGATTTCCATATGGCAAAGAGAAAGAATGTAAAACCTATTAATAAAGTTTAGATTAATTATATGCTGTAATGACAATATTTTGGATATACTGGGCTAAAATATATTATTAAAATTCATTACACCTGAGGAGACAAAGGGACAAAGACAGAAAGATCTCACATCTCCTGGTTCACTCCCCGAATGCCCACAAAAGCAAGGACTGGGCAAGGCCGGAGCCAGGAGCCAGGAACTCAATCCAGGTCTCCCAGGTGTGTGCAGGGACCCCACCAGTTGAGCCATCACCTGCTGCCTCCCAGGATGCACGTCAGCAGGAAGCTAGAAGAGGAAGCAGAGCCAGGACTTGAACTCAGGCACTCTGCTATGGATGTGGCAGCCTAATCACACCAAGTACCCACCTTCCTTCTACTTATAAAAATGTAGCTACTGAAAATGTTGACATTATGTTTGTGGTTTGCATTCTCTTTCTACTGGATAGTGCTGGCTTAGAAAATTATGGCTCTTTTAAAATTAAGAAAAATCTTGGTTAGAAAGAAGAGACACGGGGAGGCAGACATTCAGTGCAGTGGGACACCCATATCCTATATCAGTGTGCCAATATTCAAATTACAGGTCTCCTCCTGATTCGACTTCCTGCTAATGTGAACTATGGGAGGCAGCAGGTGCTGGCTCAAGTACTGGGGTCCCTGCCACTGACATGGGAGACCCAGATAGAATTCCCAGTTTCTGGATCAGGCCTGTACCAGCTCTGGCTATTTTGGACATTGGGATAGTATACCAGTGGATAGATGATCTCTCTCTCTCTCTCTGTCTGTCTCTGCCTTTCAAATATAGAAAAAAATTTAAAAAGAGGGAGCCAGCCTTGTGGTACAGTGGGTTAAGCTGCTATTTGCATCCCATATGGACTCCACTTCTGATCCAGCTCCCTGCTAATCTTCCTGGGAAAGCAGTGGAAAATGGCCCCAGTGCCTGGGCCCCCCCACTCACATGGGGGACCTGGATGGAGCTCCTGGCTGCTGGCTTTGACTTTGCCCAGAGTGTTGTGACCATTTGGGGAGTGGACCACTGGATAAAAGATTTCTTTCTCTTTCTCTGAAAATCTTTCTCTCTCTCTCTCTCTCTCTCTCTCTCTCTGTCTGTCTTTCAAAGAAACAAAAAATATTTTAAAAAAGAAGGAACAGAAAAAGGAAAGCTGCATGACCTGAACGTGTGCCTGCACTGGAAATTGTCGCCTAAGAGACTGCGCTTGATGGAGAGCACTTGGACGTCATTAGGAGGGGCCCGCGTACCCTGAGACGAGGACACTCGCTCACTAAGACTGTGCAGGTGTCTCTCAGAGCTTCATGTGTACTCACTCACTTGAGCATCATGGCTGCTCCGTGAAGCAGGTGTCATTTTGTGTCTATTACAGTGGGATGCTGGTGGGATTTGGCTTCTGGTGACCTGATCAGCCCTGTCGCCCCTCCTGTGTCTCGGGAGCCAGGGGGCTCGTCCCCAACGAGCCCATCCCTTTGCACTGGCATTAAAAGAAAACCAAACTGTCCTGTCTGCCATGGGCAGGGAAAGTCCTTCTCTGGAATGAAGGCCCTGACCTTGACTTTGGGCAAAGCCAAGCACAGCCAATAGGATACTCTTGAGTCACTCCTTTCAGCAACCCAGTGGGCAGGGAGTTTGCACTTCTGGTCCCTAGAGCCTCAAAGTAGGACCCTCTGCCAGGTTTTTGCTGCTTTCTCCATCCACCAAAGACCGTTTTTTTCACCGTTTGCATAACACTTTCCAAACCTTCCCGACCAACGGCTGCTGCTTGCAACGGACATCCTGAACCTCAGCTAAGGCACTGCTCTCAGGGAACAGCTGCGCAGGATGCTGGGAGCACAGCTCCCTCGAAGTGGAGCCTGTCCAACGCTGGTGAGAGGAAAACCTGTGCCTCTTCCACCTCATTCCCCCACCACCGCCCGCCCAAGGCCATGATCTTGCCATTCTTTTCTTCTGAAACCAGCAAAGACAAATGGTTTGACTTTGATTTTTTTTTAGTCTCTGTAATAACAATAATTAACCTATTCCTCCAGGGACATGTGCCGCAATGGCCATCGTACCGCTAGCATTATTATTTTGTTACTGGTGTTACTACAAAGGTGCACTCAGGGGCCATGAGCCAAGGGGCCGGGTCACTGAGGCCAGGGAATAGTGGGCTTGCTCAAGGCCACATCTGCATTGTGAAAGAGCCTTTGTTTGATTTCCGTTGGCCCAGGGGTTTGGGCAGAGCTTGGTGCTCTGGCTGGGTACATCGCCCCACCCACCAGGCAGCCACAATGCAGTTAGCATCGGCACACAAGCCCTTGCTTCCCTCCCACGGCCTCACTCAGGCTCCTTCCTGATGTTTGTGTTGGATTTTGTTTCCCTGCCTGCAACTCTCTGTTCCCAGATACTCCCTGGGCCGAAACCCTCCTTCAAGTTTTGGATCAAACCTCTCTTTGACAAGGTCAAGCCTTCCTTCCCTTGCTCCTGTAGCTGACGCATAGCTTCCCACGGAGGACAGGAACATGTGCCCCCAGTGCCTAAGGAGTCCCTGGCCACGGAACACACAGTGAATGGTGGTGGAAACGGAAATGGTTCAAAGCTGCCCTACACACTCACAGGCTCAGACTGTGAGCTCAGGGAGGGGTCAAGGGTGGTGTCCCTGCCGTGCCCCCTACACATAGGCGCTCAAGTTCGAAGTAAACAATAACCTATATTAAAATCTCCGAGAAGAGGTGAGCACTTGGCGTGGTGGTTAAGACACTGGGATACCTGCATCCCACATCAGAGTACCTGGGTTCAAGTCCCGTCTCTGCTTCCAACTCCAGCTTCCTGCTAATACACACGCCCTGGGAGGCAGCAGGGAACGGCTCAAGTACTTGGGTCCCTGCCACCCATATGGGAGACCCAGAATAAGTTCCTGGCTCCTAGCCTGGACCTAATTCAGTCCCCACTGTTGTATGTTGAAGGGGGGTAAACCAGAGACTGGAAGATCTCTGCCTCTCTACTTTTCAAATAGGCATATAATTTAAACACCCACAGAGAAGGAACTAGGGATAACCTTTTTTACTCTTACTTTTACTTAATTTCTAAATGTTCTGGAATGTAACAGTGACAGAATAAGCTAACATTGAATTCTGAGCTAACATTAAATTCAGAGGACCCTAGCCAGTGTGGCCTGCTTTGTCAGGGACAGCGCATGCCCCCTAAACAAAGCCCTCGATGCCCAGCGGGTGGCCTGGAAAGCAGGAGCTCTCTCTCCTCTGCGAGGGCTGGGGACAGGAAGCTGGCCCGGGGAAAGCAGCCAAGCTCCTCTTGCTTCAGAGGAGGCTGGACCGTCACAGCTGATCTGCAGCCGCTCCAGCTCCACAGGTGACGGAGAAAACAGGCCTGCTTCTGAGCACGAGAGAGCCCGGGGAGGTTCAGAAAGCGTGCCTTCTGTAGGAGGAAACCCAACACCAGGGGAAATGGGCGATCTCCAACCCTGGAATAAAGTCTCTTTGGATGATCAAAACAAAGTGCAGATGCTGGTAGGACAAAGACCACGCTCTCCAGATTCCTGTGGATTTGAAGCAGGAGGATCCTAGGGTGGCTGTGAGAAGGTGTGGATGGGGCTGGGGCTGGGGCTTAGCTTCACATGCTCAGGTTCAAACCTGCCACTTCCTAACTGTGACCTCAGGCAAGGTGGTGAGCCTCCTTGGGTGCCAGTTTTGCTGTCTCTCCAATGCTCAGTGCCCCGTGTCAGTGGGCTCTGTTAGGTTCCAAAAGGCAAACGTCGTGTCCCAGGGGTGAAGGACCAAGGCGACACCCGAGACCTGGGAACTGAAGAACAGAAGGGTGGGGGGAGGCAGCCATGAGGCAGCTGGGGAGTTGGGGGTAAAATCAAGAAGCAAACGTTCCTAAGAAATCTTAAACTCATTTTCTTTGACCTTGTTTAAGATGGCAAGGAGGAGGGACCAGCGCTGTGGTATAGTGGGTAAAGCCGCCACCTGCAGTGCCGGCATCCCATGTGGGCACTGGATCGAGTCCTGGCTGCTCCACCTCCAATCCAGCTCCCTGCTTGAGGCCTGGAAAAGCAGTGGGAAGATGGCCCAAGTCCTTGGGCCCCTGCACCTGTGTGGGAGACCAGGAAGAAGCTCCTGGCTTTGGATAGGCTCAGCTCCAGCCATTGTGGCCAACTGGGGAGTGAACCTGCAGATGGAAGACCTCTCTCTCTCTGCCTCTCTATAACTCTGCCTATCAAGTAAATAAATAAAAAAAAAATAAAAATAAAAAGGCAAGAAGGGGTCCACAGGTGGCAGATAAGGTATGGGTGAGAGAGAGCACCACCCAAGCTCACACACCTGTGCCAGGCTGGCTGGTGAAGGGGAGGGAGGCAGGACGGGACCCGGGTCTCTACCAGGCTCTGGCCATGAAAACTGTTCTGAGTACTTGTCACATTTCACCCTCTCCATAGTCCCCTGAGGGCTGTACTGAGAAGGAAGCGGAAGATAGCACTTGATGAGCAGAGGCAGGGCACCAGAGGGGACAACCCAGGGGAGCCTCAGGGGACGAAGTCCAGAGCCTGCCCACCTGTCATCACCCAGCAGCCAGAGCCAGCCTGGGAAAGCACAATCGCATCTCGTCTGTGCCCGCAAATGCTCCAAAGGCAGAGCCACCTGGCCAAACACAACTCCCAGCAGGCATTCCTTAATGCTGCCTCCCGTCTCCTGCGGAGGAGCCGCTCCGATCAGGTCCTTGGTCTATTCTGAGATGTGTGTGTGTGCAGCAGAGATAGGGAAAGCCCCCCACAATGGGTGTGATGCAAGACCACACACAGGTCCCAGCCCAGAGATAAGCAGGCCCTGGAGACACTTGACTGAAGCTCCAGTTCCCCTCTGAGGAGCCACACAGCATGAGGTCGGGTTCATTTCTGACTGTCTGTCCCAGGCAGAGAGAGGGCAGGCACAGCTACTCCCCGCCTGGGCCCAGGGTCCTCTGGATGGCCCAGCCCTCTCCTCCCTCTGGCCCACCCTGAAGTGATGACACAAGGCAGGGCCTCTCCAATCCCCAGGGCAACTGCACCTGTGCACAGCAATCTCTCAGTCCACAAGTGTGGCCCAGACACAGACGGCGCCAAGGCTGACTTTGTACAGTATGGCCGCGGAGAGCCCCTCTTAGCGTCCAACTCTGCCATCTGCCCACGGAAGGCCTTCCCGCACTCCAGGTTCTGCGCCCGTCTACACGGGGAAAAGGCAATATCTCCTAAGGATGTTAGGAGGCTGAGAGCCAGACAGGAAGGCCCTGGGGCGGCTCTGTCCATACTAGAGCGCTACAAGACTGAGCTGCAGGCCACTGGAGCGAGGCTGGTGTGTGAGCGTGTGGATCTGTGTTAGAACACAGCAGCTGTGGGGAGGAGTGAACGGGAACATCACCTGTAGAGGGCTCAGGGCTCTGCTTCAAAAACAAGCAGCAGCCCACCCTTCTCTGGGTTGAATTCCATCCTTCTGGGGGCTTGCAAGTGAGCGCCAACTTGCTGTGACCAGGAGCCAACAGCAGGAGTCCGGGTGGGACTGGCGCTGCTCCGGGCTTCCCCAGCAAGGGGCTCCCAGACACAAGTCCCCCTGCTCGACATTTCTCCAGAACTGAGTCATCCCGTGGTTCTCTTTTCAACGAAGCAGTGGCTCGGTGAGGCCGCCTTTCCAGACCTGTGCCCGAATGGGACCTTCCAAGCTGTGCTCCCGAACAGTGACCTCAAGAGGGTATTTTGGATCTAGGGGCGCCAAGGGCAGACCTGTCTGCAGGCAAGGCCTTTAGCAGCTGGCCAGGGCCATGCCAAACCCCCAGCTCCTGGCTGCTCCTCCCCGTCCAGCCGAGCCCTCCCGTGCTCTGGTGGAAAGCCCCACAACGTGGCGTTGTCACAGGCCTAAGTTGTAAGACCCCAGGAAGGGAAAGATGGCAGCGCGTGCCCCTTGCCCTGGGCCACCGACGCCCACACTGGGAGCAGGAGGAGGCTGACCTGCGGGCACCCATTCTGGATGCGGGAGGACCCAAAGGGGCCTCAGTGAAGCAGCCACTCCTCCCTAGGGGCCGGGCTCTGTCCCTCATTGCACTCTGACCCCACAATGGGGTCCCATGTCTGAGACAGGGTTTCTTCTCCTCGTTCTGTGGTTTTATTTACATGTGGGAAAGCTCAGAGGTATAAATAAATAAGAATTTGGTTCATGTCTACTGAACCCCTTTGATCAAAAAAACTGACTTGCTACAAGAATCACAATACTTTAATGTTTCCTTTGGAGGAGGATTTGGGGTCAGACAAGATTTCTTTTCCCAAGTCTTTTTTTTCCTCCAGTCAAAATATCCCTGGTCCCCCTTCAAAAACGCCTAAACCTTGGACATACGCTGCCCACTCCGCCACTGGTTGAACAAGTATTTATCAAGCACCTGCTATGTGCCAGGTGGTAGCCCTACTAGGGGTGGGGCTGCAGGGGGAGTGAAGGACCCCAGAGCTCATCCAGCCTGGACATGCACAGGGCTTCTGCCACCCCATCCTGGTGCGTCCACCACGGAGCACTGCCGCGCAGGTGTGGTTTTCACGTTGCAACACGGTGTAACAGTCAAAATGTCAGGAAAACCTTCAACAGTCACCGCCCGACTCCCGCTGTCCTAACACAACCACTGCCGCTTCCCTCTTCTGCTGGTCTCCAACGGCTCCCTTTGGGTCCTCCCGCAATCCCCGTGCTCACTGCTCGGTGGTTTTCCACCAGTTACAGCTTACATACTCCTGCCTAGGGTTCTTCATATGTTATCTATTTGGTTTTTCTTTATTTGAAAGGCAAAGAGAGAGAGAGAGAGAGAGAGAGAGAGAGAGAGAGAGAGAGAGAGAGAGAGAGAGAGAATCTTCCCTCTGCTGATTCCCTCTCCAAGTGCCCACAACAGCCAGAGCTGGGCCGGGCCAAAGCCAGGAACCTGGAGCTTCATGCAGGTCTCCCACAGGGGTGGCAGGGACCTACCTGTATCTACTGTCTCCCAGAGGACATAGTAGCGAGACGCTGGATCAGAGGTGGAGGCAGACTTGATCCCAGGCACTCAGATACGGGAGGCAGGCATCTCCAGCAGTGGCTTAACCCGCCGTGCCACAATGCCTGCCCCATAGTGTTTTTTTTTTTTTTTTTTTTTTGACAGGCAGAGTGGACAGTGAGAGAGAGAGAGACAGACAGAAAGGTCTTCCTTTGCCGTTGGTTCACCCTCCAATGGCTGCCGCAGCCGGCGCGCTGTGGCCGGCGCACCGCGCTCCTCCGATGGCAGGAGCCAGGAGCCAGGTGCTTTTCCTGGTCTCCCCATGGGGTGCAGGGCCCAAGCACCTGGGCCATCCTCCACTGCACTCCCGGGCCACAGCAGAGGGCTGGCCTGGAAGAGGGGCAACCGGGACAGAATCCGGCGCCCCGACCGGGACTAGAACCCGGTGTGCTGGCGCCGCAAGGCGGAGGATTAGCCTGTTGAGCCACGGCGCCGGCCCCATAGTGTTTTCAAAAGGCCACCTGCTCCGCTGTCCCGAGTTCTAGAATTCTGGCTCATGCACCACTTACAGCTACTCCTCCACTAGTGGACATCCACAGTCTGGAGTTGTTTGGTTTTCTCGGCGGAGTTCTGGAAAACAGTGCTGTGTTGGTGACTGAGCACCCGGGTGGTGGCCCTCCCCGACAGGGCCTGTGTGAGCCCACTTGGGGCCCCAGGGCCATGAGCCAGCCTCGGTCCTCACGCCGCTAAGATCTCCCTGGGCGCTGAGGACTCCAGGAAGTGTACCAAGTCACCTGAGTAGCACGGGAAGACACCCAAGTGAAGCACATGAGAAGCCCAGGCCCCCAAAGAGCGCGTGTCTCCAACACGGCTGGAGCAGGGCGCCCGCCGAAAGCTCCCCCTCCACACGAGACTGCCTTGCCGGCCACCGAGGGGAAACCCGGCGTTCTTCCAGGATGAGCTCCTGCGGCCAGCACCTCTGACCAGCCAGGACATCCCAGACCCCCTGCCCACTGGGATCCCAGGCTCAGGCATGTCCCTGTGGGCCTCTCTCTGGGGCTTGCTTTCTCCTCTCCATACAGGGTGGGAAAGAAGCTCCTGAGAGAGGGGCGTTACCTGGATTTCCACCTGAAATGACCTTTCCATGGCTTTTTTAGAAAGAGAAGCATGATGGGGTCGGCGTTGTGGCTCAGTGGATTAAGCTGCCACTTACAACAATGGAGTCCCGTATGGGAGTGCTGGCTCAAGACCCAGCTGCTCCACTTCCAATCCAGCTCCCTGCTAATGCACCTGGGAAGGCAGCAGGTGGTCCAAGTACTTGGGTCCCTGCCACACATGTGGGAGACCTGAATGGAGTTCCTGGCTCCTGGCTTAAGCCTGGCCCAGCTCTGACTGTTGTGGCCATTTGGAGAGGAAATCAATGGATGAAAGATTCTCCTCTCTCCCTGTTACTCTGCCTTCCAAGTAAATTAAATCTTAAAAAGAAAAAAAAAAAAAAGGAAAGAGAAAGAGGAACACAATTCACTTATACTGCTCACCAAGACTGTCTCATCCATAAAACGCAATTCTCTGATCCCCCAGTGCCCATGTGAACCTCAGACAGCCTGGGGAAAGGGTGTGTGCTGGGGATGCCCCTCCCCCTCTGCACCCCAAGGCCCCACAGGGTGAGCTGTGCACCCAATGGTGTGGGGAGAGAGAAATAGTCATTGACCAGATTTGCCCTTCTGGAAAATTCCACACAGCAGAGCCCTGTATGCTTTTCTCCTGCAGGACTGGCTGCAAAGGATCTGGCAGAGCGCCTACCACACAGGATTACACTGCACTGGGGAGCAGGCCCCAGAGCCCACAGTGCCAGTTTAGCTGCTTCCCTGGGTCAGTCAGTAGGAACCCATTCCGCAGGCCTCCTCCCCTCCCAGCCTTTATTCAAAGGGGGATCCAAGACAAGTCACATCCAGCTCAGGTCGGGTCTAGAGGGTAGAACACCGTGGAGGGCCAGGCACTAGGTACATAGGTTCCTTGGTCTGAACTTCTCTGGCTTTGAAACATTTCAGAAAATGAAATTTCCTATTTGACTCAGCTCTAGGGAAGGGGATCCCCACTGGTACTCAGTAGGTGCTGAATAAGTGCACGCCTTCCTCCACGACAAACCCCATGGGCAGGGGAGGGCACCTGCGGAGAACCCCAGATTACAGCCAGAGAGAGCTTTACCGAGGAGGAGCCCAAAGTCTCTGAGTCCTGGTTCTCAAACCTGGTTACATATTGAAGCATTGGGGGCTTTAAGAAATCCTGATGTCAGGCGAATGTGTGGACAGAAGGAGCGAGACAAAGCGAACAAACACCCACGGTAGAATCCAGGCGGTGGACACACGGCTGTTCGCGGCAGAAGCCTTTCCATGCTGCTATATATTGGAATATTTGCATAATGCAATGCTGGGGGATCCTGATGCCAGTCCCAGCCCCGGAGATTCTGCTTTAGTTGGTGCAACCTCGCAGTGAGGCGTGCACAAGCTCCCAGGTGGGTCTGCTACTCAGCCAAGGCCCAACCTTATGGCTGCAGGCTGGGCCTGGTGTGAGCCAGGCCAGCTTCATTGTCATCACCTGGGACCTTGTTAGAACTGCAAAAAAAAAATGCTGCAACCCAGGTGCAGGGAGTCAGAGCCTCCGGGGTGCAACCAACAGCTGACGCAGGCTAGCCCAGGCTTGGCTGCACATTGGAATCACTTGGGGAACTTTAGGGACAAAATGGACAAGATTCCAGTATGAGCACCAGCCCTCCGGAATTGGGCCCTAGTCACCCTATTCTTTTTCCTGAGCTCCCTGGTGACTCTGACGTCAGTCCAGGTTTGGGCCCACGCTCCTCCTCGGCTGGTCAGGAGCTGACCCCTTCGGAGGGCCGTGCCCAGCCAAGGCTGCCCAGTGCCCCGAGAAAGGAGTGGGGTTAGGACCAGGCCCAGGTGCCTTGTGCCGCAGCTCTCCCGTGTTACCTGTCACTCATGTCCATCGAGTGGTCGGAGCCCTCACTTTGGCCTCCAGTTCTCAAACCTGGCTGCCTACTGGGTTCAGCTGGGGCCTTTTAGAGCCCCCAGAAGCTCGCTCTGCGGTAAGGATACAAGAAACAGCCTGCGGCAGCTCCTCTCTCCTGGCTCCTGACGGTGAGAAGGGATGTGGCTGCCTGAACCACGCTCACCTTGCTGAGCCCACTTCAGGAACCAAGTGCACGTGGGGGTGCGAGTGAGCACGAGCTCGCCGTGTGCCCCCACATCACGTGACCGTGGCGCCCAAAGGAGAGGCTGCACAGACTCCTCTCACCTTCTCTGTTTAGAGAGACTCAGTAAAGCGTCCCCCGTGTTCCTAGGAGAAAAGGGAGGAACGGAGGAAGAGGGCGGCGGGGGTCGAAATAGATCAGTGTCTCCTTCTAACAGGTGGGGAAACAGGCTCCCAAAGTGCGGCAGCTTATCCCAGGCCGTCTGCCAGGCAGGGGCACAGCCAGGGTTTGAACCCTGCAAAGTCCAGGCTCTTCAACTTGTCAGTAGCCAACCTAAGACCCCTTTCCAGGCCTTCAGAGTCCCAACAGCCACCCTCGGGCAATGCAGGACAGTCTCAGAACGCTAGGGAAAGTCACAGCCAAGCTCGATTTGGAACAGGGGAGGTGACCGGGAAAACCGACAGCTCACCCAGCCGGGCAGAGCACAGACCCGGGGCCTCAGTCTCGTGCAGCCGTCCTCCTGGCCCGCCCAGCCTGGGAGCCAGCTCTTCCTTTTCCAATTGCTTCCCAGATCCTTAGTCTGGGTACTTGAGGGTCAAAACACCCGGGGTCTAATACACAAAAGATCAGCCAGCTGATCTGTGTTTTTAAAAAATATAAATGGGTCTTAGCTTTTCCCATTACTCCCCCCACCCCCACAGTAGAATCACCACTTCGCGCTCAGAAAGGCTGGGAAGTTTGGGCATGTGGCCACTCACCTCTCTCAGGCACCTGCGCCCGCCCCTGTCTGCTGGCTGTGCTGCCGAGGACAAGGACTGAAGAGCTGGGGTTCTTGACACCTGGGAAAGCTCGAGAGTCTTTTACATACAATAGGACCGCGCAGGTCAGCTGACAGACTGACCCAGAGGAGGGCTCTGAGGCTGTTTCTCAAGGCCTTCCCCACCCACACGTCAGTCCGTCAGTCCGGCGATCATAGTGGGGGCAGGCAGGGGAGGCAGGCAACAGATCCTAGGTCTTCGGGCCTGTCTAGAGTAGAGGTAACTATTTTTCATCTGTGACTTGGTAAAAACAGCCCTAGAATTAAGTGTAGGAGGAGGCTCTAATTCCCAATTCATTTACCTATTTACTCATTTCTCATTCACGGATTTATCCATTCACTCCCTTAATAGGCAGCTTTTTTAAAAAAAGATTTTATTTATTTATTTGACAGGTAGAGTTACAGACAGTGAGAGAGAGAGAGAGAGAGAGAGACAGAAAGGTCTTCCTTCCTTTGGTTCACCCCTCAAATGGCCACAACAGCCGGAGCTGCGCCGATCCAAAGCCAGGAGCCAGGTGCTTCTTCCTGGTCTCCCACGTGGGTGCAGGGGCCCAAGGACTTGGGCCATCCTCTACTGCTTTCCCAGGCCACAGCACAGAGCTGGACTGGAAGAGGAACAACTGGCGCCCATATGGAATGCCGGCGCTGCAGGCGGAGGATTAACCTAGTGCGCCACAACACTGGCCCTAGGAAGCTTTTTTTTTAAAAAAAAAAATTATTTATTTGAAAGTCAGAGTTACACAGAGGAGAGGCAGAGAGAGGGAGGTCTTCTATCTGCTGACACACTCCCCACTTGGCCTCAATGAGTAGAGCTGTGCCTACCTGAAGCTAGGAGCCAGGACCTTCTTCTGGGTCTCTCACACGGGTGCAGGGGCCCAAGGACTTGGGCTGTCTTCTGCTGCTTTCCCAGGCCACAGCAGAGAGCTGGATCAGAAGTGGAGCAACCGTGACACGAACTGGTGCCTTTATGGGATGCTGGCACTGCAGGCAGTGGCTTTACCCACTATGCCACAGCACCAGCCCCAGTAGGTAGCTTTGAGCATGTGCTGGGAGCCTGGCACTGCTGGGCACTAGGGGAGGAAATGTAACATGACAGCCCAAGTGTCCAGACATAATTGTCTCAGAGGAGCCCATGTCTCCTGAAAGCACTTTTTTTTTAAAGATTATTTGCTTTGAAAGTCATAGTTACAGAGATAGGGCGGGACACACAGAGAGATCTTTCATCTGCCGATTCACTCCCCAAATGGCTGAAATGGCCAGGGCTGGCCAAAGCCAGGAGGCCAGGAACTTTATCCGTGGATTCAGGGGCCCAAGCTCTTGGTCCATCCTCCACTGATTTTCCCAAGTATTCAGCAGGCAGCTGGGTTGGAAGTGGAGCGGCTAGGACTCGACAGAACACCCATATCAGATATATTTACTGATTTACTTATTTGAAAGGCGGAGTTATAGGGAAGCAGAGAGAGAGGTCTTCCATTCGCTGGTTCACTCCCCAAATGGATGTAACAGCCAGAGCTAGGCTGATCTGAAGCCAAAAACCAGGAGCTTCTTCTGGGTCTCCTACGTGAGTGCAGGGGCCCAAGGACTTGGGCCATCTTCTACTGCTTTCCCAGGCCATGGTAGAGAGCTGGATTGGAAGTAGGGCAGCCGGGACTCGAACCAGTGCTCTTAAGGGATATTGGCACTGCAGGTGATGGCTTTACCCGCTACATCACAGTGCCAGTCCCTCAAAGTGTTCTTAACACTGGGGACATCCTAGAATTCCTTTAGGACTTCCCAGAGAAGTGACTGTAACCATAAAAATATTCTCCATAGTTTCAGGGGTTGTCATGAGCCTCCAGCCTGATGGCCTCTACCTGGGTCTGCCAACAACTCTTGTGAACAGATCCTGTCCCTGGGCTGGGCCTGTTTCCCCATCTGTAGCATGGATCCTCCAGACTCCCTGGGAACCTCACAAATCTCAAACATCAGTGACTTCAGAAGCTCTCTGGTTCTCAGAGAGGATGAGTCGGAGAAAGTACACGCAAGGCCCAGGAAATGCTTGAGGGTGAATATGTGGAAGGCACAAAGCATTGTCCTTGGGAGAGATAGAGGCAAAGAATGCTTGATCCCACCCAAGGCACAATCAGCCTTCCCCAAGGACAAAGGTTGTCTGGATAAGGCAGCAATGAGCCCCTCTGCAAGGCTTAGTGGCCGGAGCCAGCCCTTTAATCCAAGGAATGCTCAGAGGGGTGAGGTCATGGAATCCCTCATCCACTCCATCACCAAGAAACCACAGCAGCGAGGACGCCAGGAGCCCTGACTTCATGGGGCTTCTTCTCGGAGGTGAGTAGAGGCACCACTCACCCGCAAAACAAGCAAGAGGGCTTTTGGAGAGAACACAATGGGTGGTGGAATACCAGGGAGTTTCCCAGGGTAGCAGAAAAGGAGACGGTTATGTCAGACCTGAATGTCAAGTACATGCACCCAGGAGACGATGGGGAAGGGGCTTTCGAGACAGGGCAATGCAAGGGGAAAAGGCTTGAGTGAGAAAGCTTGGCACAGAAGTGTGTGTGGGGTTGGGGGAGCACTCAGTGCGGCGGCTGAGACGCCGCCATCCCCTATGAGAGTGCCTACACCTGAGTCCTGGTGCCGGTTTCTTTTCCAGCGCCCTGCTAATGTGCATCTGTGAGGCAGCAGGTGATGGCACAAGTAGCTGGGTCCCCGCCACCCACATGGGAGACCCAGATGGAGTTCTAGGCTCCTGGCTCTAGCCTGGCCCAGCCCTGGCTATTGTGGGCATTTGGGAAGGGAATCCGCACACAGAAGATCTCTCTCTCTCTCTGCCTTCCAAATAGACAGGCAATGAAAAGCAGCAGTAAGGGGGCAGTGGAAGCCATCAAGTCTGAGGAGCAGGCGGGGCCACACTGTGTATAGATTTGTAGCCCACAAAGGAGCTAGAAGCCACTGCAGGGTTCTGCAGAGAGGAAAGACTGAAGGCCTATAAGCTCCTAGGGGAACCCGCCTCCCTTCACTTCCTGGACCCCACCATTCTCCTCCCCTCCCCCAGCCACATGGGCTCCTTGCTGTTCCACAAGCAGGACCTCCTGGCCATTCTTACCTTGAGTCCTCTGCACTGGCCATTCCCTCTGTTTAGAAGGACTCCCCCCCGGACATCCCCGTGGCTGCTCCCTCGCCTACGCCAACCTTTGTCCAAATGATGCTCTCCGGGAGGCCCCCGTCACTGAATTGAGAACTGTACCCCTGCCCCAGCACACCCCATCTCCTCCTCACTGCTCCCCCAGTACTTAGCGCCAACTGTCACACGATGCCCGAATTCATCGATTTTACTGCCTGTCTGCAGGAATGTCAGCTCCTGGATGATTTTTCTCACTTTATTATTATTTCTTAAAGTCTTATTTATTTATTTGAAAGGCAGAGTGACAGATGGAGAGAGAAACAGATTTTCCATCTGCTGGTTCATTTTCATCTGCTCGAACCAGTGAGGGTTGGGCCAGACTGAACCAGAAGCTAGACACTCCATCCAGGTCTCCTGCAAAGGTGGCAGGAACCCAAGCGCTGGAGTCATCGCCTGCAGCCTCCCAGGCTGTGCATTAGTAGGAAGCTGGACTGGAAGCGGAGACAGACTCAGTCCCAGGCACTCTGATACGGGGTGCGTGCCACAGGCCTGCCCTGTTTGCCGGTCTGGTTCACGCTGATCCCCAGTCCCTGGGACAGCGAGTGCCCACACCAGCACATGTCCAGTGGGTGTTTCTGCCATGGTGGAAGCCATGAAGAAGCAGCTGCGATGGTTCAGACACAGAAGATGGTGGCTTGAGAAAGGATGCTGGGGACAGAGCTGGACGCCAGGGCAGGAGAACTCTGGGACTGTGGGCTGCACAGGTTTGGAGCAGGTCCCCAGCCCAAGTGCTCTCCCCCTACTTCCCACTTATTGGGAAGGAGGAACCCCAGGCTCAGCACCCACCCTTCTCTCACCTTCTAGCCTTTCCACTTGGCATGTGGTCTGAGTTGGATCAGATTGGAGAGAAGCCGTTTTTCAAAGCCACGCCTCGCCCCTCAGATCCCTGTAAACTGTAGATGTGTAGTCAGCCTAAATCTCCCAGGATTCAGGACAGTGTTGTCACTTTGTCTTTTTTAATAAAGGTTTCTTATTTTATTTGAAAGGCAGAGTTACGGAAAGAGAGGGAAAGACACACACACACACACACACACACACAGATTGCATCTGCTGGTTCACTCCCACAATGGCCACCAGGGCAAGGGCTGGGTCAGGCTGGAGACAGGAGCCAGGAGCTTCTTGTAGATGCAGGGGCCCAAGTACTTCAGCCATTTTCTGCTGCTTTCCCAGGCGCATTAGCAGGGAGCTGTATCAGAAGTAGAGAAGGGGGCTGGCACTGTGGCGTGGCAGATAAAGCTGCTGCCTGCAGTGCCGGCATCCCACATGGGCACTGGTTCAAGTCCCAGCTCCTCCATTTCCTATACAGCTCTCTGCTATGGTCTGGGAAAGCAGTACAAAATGGCCCAAGTGCTTGGGCCCCTGCACCCACGTAGGAGACCCAGAGGAAGCTCCTGGCTCTTGGCTTCGGATCGGCACAGCTCCAGCTGTTGTAGCCACTTGGGGAGTGAAGCAGCGGATGGAAGACCTTTCTCTCTGTCTCTCCCTATCGCTGTCTGTAATTCTACCTCTCAAATAAATAAATAAAATCTTTAAAAATGAATAAAGTAAATAAATAAATAGGGGAAGGCAGAGAAGGCAGAGGAGGAGGAGGAGCAGCAGCAGCAGCTAGAGTAGAACTGACATCCACACGGGATGCTGATGTTGCAGGCGGAGGCTTAACCCACCATACACATTGCCGGTCCTGCATTGTCTTTTTGAGACATATTTTATATACCATAGTGTTCAACCTTTTCAAATGTACAACTGGGGGCCAGTGATGTGGTGCAGGGGGTTAAACCACGGCCTGTGGCATCAGCATCCCATGTGGACACTGCTTCAAGTCCCAGCTGCCCCACTTCTGATCCAGCCTCCTGTTCTGTGTCTGGGAAAGCAGCAGAGGATGGCCCAAGTTCTTTTTCTTAAAATTTATTTATTTGAAAGTCAGAGTTACAGAGAGAGAGCGAGAGAGCGAGAGCGAGAGCGAGAGCGAGAGAGAGAGAGGTGTCTTCCATCTGCTGGTTCACTCTCTCATTGGCCACAACAGCCAGAGCTGCACCAATCCAAAGCCAGGAGCCAGGAGCCTCCTCCAGGTCTCCCATGCAGGTACAGGGACTCAGGAACCTGGGACATCCTCCACTGCTCTCCCAGGCCACAGAAGAGAGCTGGATCGGAAGTGGAGCAGCCAGGACTTGAACCAGTACTCATATGGGATGCTAGTACTGCAGGCGGTGATCTCACCCATTATGCCAAGTGCCAGCCCTAGTACAAGTTCTTGACCCCTGCACCCACGTGGGAAATCCAGAAGTTCCTAGCTCCTGGCATTGATTTGGCTCAGTCCCGGTCTTTGTGACCATTTGAGGAGTGAACCAGCAGATAAAAGATATTCTCTCTCTCTCTCTCTCATTCTCTCTCTGTAACTCTGCCTTTTAGATACATAAATACATCTTTTTAAAAAAGTTTTAAAAAAATGTACAACTGGTATTGTGGCACAGTGGGTTAAGCATCACCTGCAACTTCAGCATCCCATGTGAGTGCCTTTTTGAGTCCTGGCTGCTCTACTTCTGATCTAGCTTCCTGCTAATGGGCCTGGGAATGCAGCAGAGAATGGCCCAAGTACTTGGGTCCCTGCTCCCAGGTGGGAGACCCGGATGGAGTTCCAGGCTCCTGGCTTCAGGCTGGCCCCCTGGCTGTTGTACCCATTTCGTGGAGTGAACCAGCAGATGAAGATCTCAATCTCTCTCTGTTTCCCCTCTTCCCCTCCCTCTCCCCCCTCTGTAACTCTGCCTTTTGAATAAATAAACAAAATTTTAAAAATAAAATGTACAACTAGGTAGATTTTAATATATTCATAACCATCGCCACTAAGCAATTCCAGAGTATTTTATGTTACTCCAGAAGGGAACCTGACCTGGGGCAGTCTTTGGCTCAGTGGTTAAGACTCTGATTGGGGCCGGCGCCGTGGCTCAACAGGCTAATCCTCCGCCTTGCGGCGCCGGCACACCGGGTTCTAGTCCCGGTCGGGGCGCCGGATTCTGTCCCGGTTGCCCCTCTTCCAGGCCAGCCTTCTGCTGTGGCCCGGGAGTGCAGTGGAGGATGGCCCAGGTGCTTGGGCCCTGCACCCCATGGGGAGACCAGGAAAAGCACCTGGCTCCTGGCTCCTGCCATCGGACGAGCGCGGTGCGCTACCGCGCCGTCTGCGGCGGCCATTGGAGGGTGAACCAACGGCAACGGAAGACCTTTCTCTCTGTCTCTCTCTCTCACTGTCCACTCTGCCTGTCAAAAAAAAAAAAAAAAAAGACTCTGATTGGGACACTCACATCCCACACTGGGATGCCTGAATTTGAGTCCTGGCTCCACCCTCTGATTCCAGCTTCCTGCTAATGTACACCCTGGGAGGCAGCAGATGATGGCCCAAGTGTTTGGTATCTTGCAACTCACATGGGAGACCCAGATGGAGTTTCTGGCTCCTGGCTTTGGCCTGGCCCAGCCCTGGCTGTTGTAGGCATTTGGGAAGTGAACCAGCAATGGGAGAGAGCTCTCGATATCTGTCTCTGTCTCTCTGTTTTTCAAAAAAGAAAAAAGGAGAAGGAGAAGAAGAAAAAAAAGTAAGAAATAAAAAAAAGCCCCAATCGTATTAGCAGTCACACACCACACCTCCTTCCACAGGACACAGCCTGTCAATCACTAACCTCCCTCTGCCTCTGCAGGCCTATCTATTCTGAACAGTACATAAAATGGAATTCTATAATATACAGTCTTTTGTGATTGGCTTCTTTCTTAGCACCATTTTTTTGAGACTTACCATGTTGTAGTACATATCCACAATTCATTCCTTTTTATGGTCAAATATTCCATTATCTGAACAGGCCACATCTGTTCATCTGCTGATGGATGTCAGTTGTATCCATTTATGGGCTGCTGCGGGTCACACTGCTAGGAACATTCCCTCGCAGTCTTGGTGTGGGTACATGTAGGATTCTCAGTTCTCTTGGGTGCCTGCCCAAGGGTGGAGTAGCTGGGTCACATGGTAGCCTGATGCTCAACTTTCCAAGGAACTGCGTGGCTGTTCCCCAAAGCTTTACCCCGTTATCGCCCCCATCCTGCTGATGGGGAATCTGGCAGGAGAAAGCTGCAGTGAGTTGCTCAGATTCACCAGCCATCAGATGGTGGGCGGGGGGAGGAGGGGGGGAGGGTTGCTCAGGAAAGGGAATCCTCTGCTTCCCCCTGCGCACTTCATCCATTCTTCAAGACGCTGGGTGCTGTCTGTACTGGTCTCTACTCTGGATGCTGAAATTACCTCTGAGAGCAACACAGGCTGGGCCATGCCCCTTGGAGACCTAGTCTGGAGGGGAAAACCGACAGACAGCAGGAAAATCATTACAGCTTTGACGAGTGTAATGGAGAGAGGGTAGCCATTAACTTGCTATCCTGCCCTTGAATAATGATCAAGAACTTGGCTACCTGAGGCACTTCCTTAACCTCCCTAGGTCTCTGCTTTTGGATAGAGCACTAGTACCTACTTTGAGGTTCTACGATGAATTGAAGGCCTCAAGTCCTATAACCTCTTGCAACTTGGCACTGACGAGCCCCAAATGCCCACTAGCTGCTCAGGGTGCTACGGTACTGCTTGTGTCTCACCTGTCACTCAAGGGTGTGAATCCTGGTCCCTGAGCTTTCCCCATTTTCCACCATCTCTCCCCATCACGCTGCCTACCCCCAACTCTGACATTAACCAGAACTCCCCACCCCATGCACTGTTACAGAATCCTACGGCTTAACTCATCTGGCTTGATGTTTCCCTTAGAAGCTTTGAATACCTGGCTCCTTGTTACATGGAAAGAGAACTGCCTTTTACTGGTCTTTTTTCATTTTTGAAGATTTATTTATTTATCAAGGTGATAGAGAAACAGAAAGAGAGAATCTTCCATCTGCTGGTTCACTACCCAAATGGCTACAACAGCTAGGGCTCTATCAGATAGAAGCCAGGAGCCTAGAAATCCATTCAGGTCTCCCACATGGATGCAGGGGCCCAAGCACTCAGGCCACCCTCCACTGCTTTCCCAGGCCCATTAGCAGGGAGTTGGATAGGAAGTAGAGCAGCTGAGACTTGAACCAGTGCTCGGACATGGGATGCTGGGGTTGTAAGTGGAGGCTTAACAAAAAGTCAGCCCCAGTGCCTTTTATATATTCATCTTTTCCTTTTCACTGGATTGTGCATCCTTGAAGCCAGGCCTTCCCACTCTTGTTCTGCTAAAAATTCTGGGCAAGAGAAAGAAATGAAGCAAAGTCTGGGAGTAGCGTGCACTGGGGCTGAAAGAGCACAGGCTCTGAAGCCAGGCGGAGCTGAGGCAAAACCCCAACTCTGCTACCTGGAGCTGCTCCTTTGAGACGAGACCCCGAGATTCGCCGAGCCCCCTTTAATCATCTGAGAGAGCATGGTGGGAGCAGCTGCGCCTCGGAGCTGGTGGGGGTCCACAGCCACCCGCAGAGGCTACGCACGCACGCACGCCAGGCACCGAGTCCTGGCTGCCTCCATTCTTGCCATGGGAGTGCCTGCGCAGCACGCCCAGCAGAGCCAGCACAGTACAGGAAGTCCACAAGGTCAAAAGGAAACTGGGCTCTCGGGGATGTCCTCTGATCACTATCATATCCACTGGGCCAAGGAACAGAATCTGCTGTTTGGGCATGTTTTTCCTCCCCTAACCCCACTGGCACTTTTTTTGTTGCTGTTGTCACTAAATGAGAACAGGAACAGAAAATCTCTATGTCACTGTAGCCAGCAAATGAAGACGAAATGCACTGGAGCACACACTGGGCAATTCCCAGGCTGCCGTGCCTGGTCATCGGCCCACGAGTCCAGGAAATACAATGACTTCTATGTTGCACTCTCTTCCCCAGAAATGTCCTGGGTCAGCCTTAACACATGACTCCAGGAGTCAGGACAGTGGTGTAAGAAAGCCCCTCCACGCCAGCGCTCTGCAAGTGTGGCCGCCCGTGAGTGGTGCACACAACAAGGTGTGATTTTCCAAAAGGTGTGCAAGGAAGCAGAACACATTTGCCTTTGAAATATGTCGTTTCTAGCTTCTCTCTCTCTTGCTCTCTTTTGAGATATATTTATACATATGACAGAGAGAGAAAGAGGGAGAGGGAGAGAGAGAGAGAGACAGAGAGAGAGAGAGAGAGAATCCTCCATTTGCTGGTTCACTCCACAAATGGCTGCAACAGCCAGGGCTGAGACAGGCCAAGGCCAGGAGCCTAGAACTCGGTCCAGGTCTCCTACGAGGGTGGCAGGGCCCAGGACTTGGGCCATCTTTCGCTGCTTTAAGAGGGAGCTGGCTCAGAAGCAGAGCAGCCAGGACTCAAACGCGTGCTGGGATGGGATGCCAGCCTCACAGCAGACTGCCCTTCGCCTGAGAGCCTTTGTGCTGTGGCCAGCATTTGAGGGACACATGCGCATTCGCCCAGGGAGACTCAGAGCCCCCCCATCCCATGAGGAAAAGGGGTTGTGTCTGAGGGCTCTGCCCTCCAGCCTTGGGCATTGTGGTGGCCACTTCCTGTCTGTCGCTTGACGAGGGTTTAGACAGGCTGTTACCTCAGCATCTTCCACTCACAGCGGCTCAGGATCCTGCCACTCATGCTGATTCTTCTTTCTGCTTTAAGAAAGTCTTCTTTTGGGGGCCAGTGCCATGGCTCACTAGGTTGATCCTCCACTTGTGGCACTGACATCCCATATGGGTGCCGGTTCTAGTCCCGGTTGCTCCTCTTCCAGTCCAGATCTCTGCTGTGGCCTGGGAGTGCAGTGGAGGATGGCCCAAGTGCTTGGGCCCTGCACCCGCATGGGAGACCAGGAGAAGCGCCTGGCTCCTGGCTTTAGATCGGCACAGTGCTGGCCATGGTGGCCATTAGGGGAGTGAACCAACAGAAGGAAAACCTCTCTCTCTCTCTCACTGTCAATAACTCTACTTATCAAATAAAATAATAATAATAATAATAAAAAGTCTTCTTTTGGCCTACTCAGCCAAGAGGTCAAGTTCTCCCATGGTGACATGGCCACCAGTGTGCACACCCACAGTGGGGCTGTGAACAGGGCAGCTAAGACTAAGACTCCACCCCTCCCTCTCCAAGAGCTTTCTCCTCAGGCAGAGAAAAAGGCAGGACTCCAACAAGACCAATCCAGAGTGACCCCAAAGCGTCCACCCTGACTGAAACTTGAGAGTGGGCCGCAGGGTTTTGCACCCGGGCTGCCTGGAAGTGCTGTCTCCTGGCATGAGCTAGCTCTCCCGGCCCCTTAGCTTCTCCCTCCCACTGAATGCTCTTAGCACCAGACACCGCAGGGGCCCGTGTGAGAATGTGGAGGCCTCGTCTGACGGTCACCCTGTGTTTCTGCTTCGTTTTCCACACCAGCCCCTTGCCCCATGTCTTTGTCAGGTTTTCAGGTCTTCGACGCTGGGTTCTGAGTTTGGATTCCCTCAGCAGACTGGGAGCTGCCTGAGGACAGAGGCTGGGTCGGCCAAGCTTGGGTCTGGGGGCTCTGAAGAACCTGGAAAGGGGACCGGTGGCCTCCCCCTCTTTCCTTGGAGCACACACTAACCTTAGGGGTGAGACAGAATGCTGAGGCTGGAAGGAGCCAAGGCGCCGGGTGAGGCTCAGGGAGCTGCCGCCCTGGCCAGTCCACATTCTTCTCATTTCCTTCCTGTTTGGGCCGCCGTCTCCCTAGTGGTTGGAATGGCAGAAAGGAAAGCCCCAGACAGGAAGCCTCCAGGGATACCATGGGGAAGACCCAGTAGTACTTCTGCCAAGAAATAGGGAACAGAGAGGTGTCCCCCGCCCCGCCACAGAGAGGGAACATTGTGGTACTGTGGGAGTCCCAGCTGCTCCACTTCCGGTCTGTCTCCCTTTTAATGTTCCTGGGAAGGCAGCAGAAGATGGCCGAGGTACTTAAGCCCCTGCCACACACATGGAGGCTCCGAGGAAGCTCCTGGCTCCTGGCTTCGGCCTGGCCCAGCCAGTTTCTACCATCTGGGGAGTGAACCAGCAGATGGAAGATATTTCCCTCTCTCTTTCTCTCTTTCTTTCTATAACTCTGCTTTCAAATAAAATAAATGCGTTTTTATATAAAAGGGAGAGGGAGAGGGAGAGGGAGAGGGAGAGGGAGAGGGAGAGGGAGAGGGAGAGGGAGAGAGAGAGAGATGGTAAACAGCGTGAGGCGGTCCCGCCCCTGGGGAATGGTATGGGCTCTGCCTGTAGCCACACAGGGCAGCGAAAGGGGTTACTTGTCACTTGTAGGGGCCACAAGAAGCTTCCTCAGACAGTTCCTTTCTTTCTTGTTTAAAAAAGGATTTATTTTTATTTTCATTTATTTAAAAGCTAGTTACAGAGAGAGAGAGAGAGAGAGAGTGTGTGAGCGAGCGCGAGCGCTCTTCCACCTGCTGGTTCACTCCCCAGATGGCGGCCACAGCCAGGGCTGGGCCAGGCCACATCCAGGAATCAGGAATTCACCCCAGGTCTCCTGTGAGTGGCAGGGCCCAAGCACTTGAGCCATCTTCTGCTCAAAAACAGCCCGCCCCTCTGTACCCTTCCCCTGCCAGTGAGGACCCCCAGCACACACTGATGTGTGACTGTCTGCCTCCATCACTGATGAATGAGCCCCACAGGCAAAGTCTGCGTTCTGTTCATCACTGGGTCCCTGGAGTGTAGGCCTGGGCCTGGCATATACCACGCGCCATTCTGATTCTTTACATCAGAGGATGC
The DNA here is from genome assembly GCA_949820135.1 of Sylvilagus floridanus. Taxonomy (NCBI): domain Eukaryota; kingdom Metazoa; phylum Chordata; class Mammalia; order Lagomorpha; family Leporidae; genus Sylvilagus; species Sylvilagus floridanus. The sequence goes on from OX463235.1 coordinate 23,794,027, forward strand.
TTTGTGGTTCAATTGCTGGATGTTCTGTTTTTGACCCAGCTCTCTGCTAACATGCTTGGGAAGGCAGTAGAAGATGGCCCACATGGTTCAACCTCTGTCATCCATGTGGGAGATCCAGATGGAGTTCCCGGCTCCTGGCTTTAGCCTGGCCCAGCCCTCACCATCAGAGCCATTTGGGGACTGGACCATCAGATGGAAGATCTCTCTCTCTCTCTCTCTCTGCAACTGCCTTTCAAATACATAAATGAATAAATCTCTTTTTAAATATACTTTAATTATTTATTTGAGAGGTAGGGTTACAGACAGTGAGAAGGAGAGACAGAGAAAGGTCTTCCTTCCGTTGCTTCACCCCCCAGATGACCACAATGGCTGGAGCTGCGCTGATCTGAAGCCAGGAGACAGGTGCTTCTTCTCAGTATCCCACATGGGCACAGAGGCCCAAGCATTTCGGCCATCCTCCACTGCCATCCCAGGCCACAGCAGAGAACTGAATTGGAAGAGTACCAGCTGGGATTAGAACCAGTGCCCATATGGGATGCCAGTGCTGCAGGAGGATTAACTTACTGTGCCATGGTGCCGGCCCCAAATGAATAAATCTTAAAGAAAAACAATTGTAGGAACTGGCCTGAAGTGCTGGCATCCCATGTGGGCGCCGGTTTGAGACCCGGCTGCTCCTACTTCCTATCCAGCTCTCTGCTATGGCCTGGGAAAGCAGTAGAAGATGGCCCAAGTCCTTGGGCCCCTGTACCCACGTGGGAGACCCGGAGGAAGCTCCTGGCTCCTGGCTTCGGATCGGCACAGCTCCGGCTGTTGCAGCCAATTGGGGAGTGAACCATTGGATGGAAGACCTCTCTCTCTTGGCCTCTCCTCTCTCTGTGTAACTCTGACTTGCAAATAAATAAATTTAAAAAGAAAAAACAATTGTACTGAATGGTGTCCCCTATAAAGTTCAAGTCTGCTGGCCCTCAGAAAGCAACCTGATTTGGAAGTAGGTTCTCCGCACTGTAATCAAGCTAAAATGAGGTAATGTGGGATTAAGATGCACCCTAACCCAATTATACCATTACAAGAAGAGAGATGAGAGGGAGGCAGCCACATGACCATGGGGACAGGGTTGGGGGCCATGTGGCCACGAGCCAAGGGACACCGAGGATAGCCAGTGACCAGCAGGGGCTAGGAAAGAGGGGCAGGGTCCTATCCTAGAGCTTCAATGAGAGCTTGGCCCTGCCAAAGCTTGATTTCAGATTCTGAGCCCCTGGCACTGTGGGAGAATACATTTCTGTTGATGTGGGGCCTCCAGTTTGTGGTACTTTGTCCCAGCTGCCCTAGAAACTCAATCCGTCAATGTTGCATAGGACGCTAGCCTCTCACTTGGCCTCGGAAGGAGCATACCATTGACTGTGGGAGCCAGAGCACTAGACTTGTCCCTGGCTGGGAAAACACAGCACACAGCTTTGTTCTGTAGACACCTGCTGCCCATTCGTGGAAGGATTTGCAGGGAAGGCCTCTGTCCACTGCAGAGGGGAAAGGGGCAGCACACTGGCCACAGGTGCCATCACAGAGCAGTGCTGTGAGCCAGCACACAGCAGCCCCCACTGCTTTGCAAGTGCTCTAGCCACAGAAGAACCGAGAGAAAGGGGCGGGTGCTGTGGTGCAGTGGGTTACGCTGCTGCTTGTGACTCGCCCGTGCCATAAGCAGTGCCTGGTCTGAGTCCTGGCTGCTCTGTGCTTCTGACCCAGCAGATGATGGCTCCAGCGCTCGAGTCCCTGCTGCCCACGTGGGAGACCTGGCTCCTAGTTTCAGCATGGCCCCATCTGTTGCTGACATCTGGGGAGTGAACCAGCAGCTGGAAGCTCTCTCTCTCTTTCTGCCTTTCAAATAAATCAATCTGAGGGAGAGAGAGAGAACCCTCCCATCTGCTGACTCTCTGGAGACCTGCAATGGCTAAGGCTGCTGAATCCAGGAGTTGGGAACTCTGTCCAGGTCTCCCATGTGGAGAAACCCAATTTCTTGAGACATTGCCACTGCCTCCTAGGGTCTGCATTGGCAGGAAACTGGAATTGGGAGAGCTGGGTATCAAACTCTGGACTCCAATTTGGGATGTGGGCATCTTAGCCATAGTCTTATCTGCTAGGCCAAACTCCCACCTCCACACATTTTTTTTTTAAAGTAAAAAGAACCAGATGAAATTAATTTTGACAACACATCTTATTTAACCCCAACATCCAATATATTTTTTAACCTAGTGTCAATATCAAAACTACGAATGTTTTATATTTTTCTTTCCTACTAAATCTTCAAAGTCATGTGTACTGTGCACTCCCTGCAAATCTCAAATCAGACCAGTCGCCATTGAGACATTCAGAGACTGCAGGTGGCCACGATGGACAATAGCGCTGTCACAGAGACCTCTAGATGGACTAGCAGTGTCTAATGTGGGTGTGGGTCCCGGCAGCTTCGGGCACAAACTAGGGGAAGTCCACTGATTTTCCTGAACTTGTTGGCCAACATTTGGGTCTGTGTATTTCTTCCTAAGAAGAGGCCTTGGCCGGCGCCACAGCTCACTTGGCTAATCCTCCACCTGTGGTGCCAGCACCCCAGGTTCTAGTCCCGGTCGGGGCACCGGATTCTGTCCTGGTTGCTCCTCTTACAGTCCAGCTTTCTGCTGTGGCCCGGGAAGGCAGTGGAAGATGGCTCAAGTGCTTGGGCCCTGCACCCACATGGGAGACCAGGAGAAGCACCTGGCTCCTGGCTTCGGATCGGCGCAGCATGCCGGCCATAACAGCCATTTGTGGGGTGAACCAATGGAAGGAAGACCTTTCTCTCTGTCTCTCTGTCTCTCTCTGTCTCTCTCTGTCTCTCTCTCTCTTTCTTTCTTCAGGCAGAGTTAGAGAGAGAGAGAGAGAGACAGAGAGAGAGAAAGAAAGAAGGAAAAGGTCTGACAGTTGTATGAGATCCTCCGAGTGGTCTGGACTCCCACGAGGTTGAGTCCCGAGCAGCGAGCAGTGGGCACAGACCTACAGGGCGGACGACCAAGCTTCCTTTCCTGCAGTACAGAAGTCTGAGGTCAGAGAAGGGGGAGGGTGCCTGTCTAGTCTGCACTTGTGTCACCACACGGCTGGTACTGGAAGCCACTTTTCAGGGCTGTCAGCTGCCCGCTCAGCCCCTGCCCAGCCCTGGCAGGCAGTCGAGATTCCTGGCCAGACAGCAGCATGGGGAGGGCGGGGGTGGGAAGTGAAGTCTGCGAGCTGTGCTTTCCACAGCTTCTCGCATCTACAAGGTGAACCCCTCTGCACTCAGTTCTCACAGAAGTTTCCACAGAAACACACGACTTCCTCTTTTAAGTTCTTCTCCATCTTACTCAGCAAGAAGCTATAACACATCTGCCACTCAGGGGAAGGCTTGAGAGGCTCCCGGGGGAAGCCTTGCACCCTGGCTCCAGGCAGGGCAACAAGGAAGGGCCTCAGAGCCATCTGGCCACCAGACCCGATCCACGGGCAAGACTCCAGTTCTCCTGCTGCCTCCAGCGGTGTCAGCCTCAGGGCACTATTGGTTTTGTGCCAAAGTAAGTGCTGTGGCTGAGAGACGAGCTCTGTGGGCACCTGATTTTTTTTCTAATTTATTTATTTGAAAGGCAGAGAGAGAGAGAGAGAGAGAAAGAGAGAGAGAGAGAGAGAGAGAGAGAGAGAGAGAGAGAGAATCTTCTATCTACTGGATCTACTGGTTCACTACCCAACTACCAGTAAAAGCCAGTGTTGGGCCAGCACAAAGCCGGAAGCCAGGAATTCCATCAGGGTTCCCCACATCAAGGGCAGGGGCCCAAGCACTTGGGCCATCATCCTCTGCCTCCCAGGCACATTAGCAGGGAGCTGGATCAGAAGTGGAGAAGCTGGGACTCAAACTAATGCTCTGATGTAGGGTCGTGGCATTGCAGGCGGCAGCTTAACCCACTGCAGCACGATACCAGCCACAGCTACCTGGATTTTGAAGTCGGACTCTTACTTTCTAGCTGGGGGTGCACTTTCTCTCAGCTCTCGAGTCTCCACATTGTCCCCTGCTGAATGGACAGAATGTGAAACTGAATTAGTCACAGACACAGGAGCCCTGTGCTGGGTGCTCCCAAGCACCAGCTCCGGTCAAGCTCCCCTCTTCAGGCCCCCACCCTCCTGCCTGGCTTCCCCACCTGACAGAGAAATGTGTTCTAGTGACCTGAAGAGCAACCAAGCATTTCAGACACTAGCACATTTGGGTACAAGACTGATTAACCCCCAAGAAGCCAAAATAAAAATGACTATAGCAGTCAGCACTGTGGCATAGTGGGTAAGGCCACCTCCTGCAGTGCCACCATCCCATATGGGGTTCAAGTCCCAGCTGCTCCACTTCCAATCCAGCTCTCTGGGGTCCTGCACCCGTGTGGGAGACCCAGAAGAAGCTCCTGGGTCCTGGCTTTGGATCGGCCCAGTTCCGGCCACTGTGGCCATTTGGGGAATGAACCAGCTGATGGAAGATTCTCTTTTTCTATCTGCCTCTTTGTAACTCTGCCTTTCAAATAAATAAATAAATATTTTTTAAAAAAGATGACTATAGTTATTTCTTCCAAAGCATGGATGAAGAATAATCCTGTAACCAATTTTTTAAAAAAGATTTATGCATTTGAAAGGCAGAGTTACTGACGGGGGGGGGGGGGGGGGCGAGAGAGAGCGAGAGCGAGAGCGAGAGAGAGAGAGAGAGAGAGAGATCTTCCATTTGTTGGTTCAGTCCCCAAATGGCACAACAGCTGAGGTTGGGCCACGCTGAAGCCAGAAGCCTGGAGCTCCATCTGCATCTCCCACACGGGTGCAGGGACTCAAGCACATGGGCCATGTTCCGCTGCTTTCCCAGGCACATTAGCCAGGGAGCTGGATCAGAAGTGGAGCAGCCAGGACTCAAACTGGTGCTCATGTGGGATTCTAGTGATGCAGTTGGTAGTTTAACCCGCTGAGCCACAATGCCCTACTACAAACAATTTTTAAAGTCCACAAATTCCCACTAACACACTGTTTCAGAAACTCCCAAGGACTCCTAAGGCAGGGACGTGAGGAACAGCGTGGATTTCCCCACCCTCTCCTGCTTGCCAGGTGTATGATGGGCAGAGGCAGCAGCTGGACACACTGACACCCACATCCTTGTCCCTTTCCCCACCTCTGGGGACCGTGCCAGCTTGCGTCCTCATCACCACGTGGCCTCTTTTCCTCCCTGCCCACCTAATCCTTCAAGTCCCTCCTCCCGAGTGGAGTTCCTAGGCCTCTCCAGCTCCTGTGTTTGCAAGTGTCCTCCTCAGAGTTCCCAGTGCCTGGATAACCTGCATCCCCTCCTGGCCTCATCCCTGCAGGCTGGAAGCATGGGTGCCCAGCCAGGCCTCAGGGCAGGGGCCTGGCACCCAGCGGTACTCAGCCAGGCTTCGCCAATGACCGGGTGGGACAAGCTGCACCACGAAGTGGAAGCAGAAGCACAAATCAACTCAAGGCCTGCACATCTCATGCTTCTGTCAAGCCCCACTGAACCTGAAATTGCAAAAGAGAGGAAACAAGTGTTGCTGAAAACCACAGTGTGACACATCGTGTTTGTTATCAGCATGTGATGCCTTTGGTTTCAGAAACACAGCCCTGCTGTACCATTCGTTCTCTGGCCCAGAAAACAGCCCTTCTCTGCTGAGTCCCCGGAGACAAAGACAGGTGGGCCTCCCAAGGGGCAGGACAGCTGCCCCGTTCAGAACTTTCCCACCCACAGTCTTCCCATCAGCAAAACGAATCCCCAGGTCAAGAAGGCAGCATCATGAGAAGGAAAACTCCTGCCGCTGTTTTTGTCTTGAACCGCAGCTTTGATGTCACAGATGACAGTGCTGACTTGCATAATCCATCCAGTTTCCCTTTTCTCCTCAGCAACAAGGAAGCTCAGATCCAATCCTGGGACCCACCAAAGTGAAGGTGTTCATTTCTAAGTTAGATTCTTGGTTGGCCCCTTTTCTGTTCAAATCATTTTTCCACTACTTTTCCCTTCAACCTGCTGAAATATGTCCTCTTTCTAACAAGGAGGGTAAGAGAAAGGGAAAGATGGTGCTTGCCTTGAGTCATCGGGAATAGGTAAGTAAGGAGATCAATGACAATGATGAAACCACTAAAGAAATTAACATTTCTGGGGCCGGCGCCATGGTGCAGTAAGTTAATCCTCCACCTGATACACTGGCATCCAATATGGGAGCCTGTTCTAGTCCTGGCTGCTCCTCTTCCAATCTAGCTCTCTGCTGTGGCCCGGGGAAAGCAGTAGAAGATGGCCCAAGTCCTTGGGCTCTGCACCCACATGGGAGACTGGGAAGAAGCCCCTGGCTCCTGGCTTCAGATCAGTGCAGCTCCAGCATTGTGGCCATTTGGGGAGTGAACCAATGGAAGGAAGACTTTTCTCTCTGTCTCTCCTTCTCACTGTCTGTAACTCCACCTCTCAAATAAATAGATAAAATCTTAAAAAAAAAAAAAAAGAAATTAACATTTCCTTAGCACTTCTGCAGGAGACCATAAATTAGCAAATACTCCAATCACCCTACAAGTTCACATTAGTATCACAGGTGAGGGAAAGGAAGCTGAGCGAGGCTCAGTCATGAGATCAAGGTTACCGTCCCACTGCTGGGGCGGGCACTGTGGTACAGTGGTTAGGCTGCCACTGGGGACGCTGACATCCTATATCAGAGGGCCTGGTTCAAGTCTCACCTACTCTATGCTTTCTTTTGTTTTAAATATTTATTTTATTTATTTGACAGGCAGAGTTACAGATAAAGGTAGAGACAGAGAGAGAGGTCTTCCATCCGATGGTTCACTCCCCCCCAGATGGCCGCGACGGCCGGAGCTGCACCGATCTGAAGCCAGGAGCCAGGAGCTTCCTCCAGGTCTCCCACGCGGGTGCGGGGGTCCGCTTCAGACCAGGGCGTTAACCCACTGAGCCACAGCGCCAGCCCCACTCTACGCTTCTGATCCAGCTTCCAGTTAATGCACACCCTGGGAGGCAGCAGATGGCGGCTCAAGTACTTGGGTCCCTGCCACTCACATGGTGGACCTGGAAAGAGTCCCTGATTCCTGGCTTGTGCCTGGCCAGCCCTGGCTGTTGTGAGCATTTGGAGAGTGAACTAGTTGATGCAAGATACCTCTCTCCCTCTCCCCCTTTCTATTAAATACATATTTTAAAATGATCACAAAGCTGAAGGGGAGAGGGGCCATTTGGTGGAGTGGTTAAGATGCCACTTAAGGGGGCCAGCGCTGTGGTGCAGCAGGTTAAAGCCCTAGCCTAAAGCATCAGCATTCTACATGGGCACTGGTTCGAATCCCAGCTGGTCTACTTCCAATCCAGGGCCGACACCCACCCTCTCCCTCTCTCTCTCCCCCTGTATCAACCTCTCTCTGCAACTTTCTTTCAAATAAAAAAATAAAAAGATGCCGCCTGAGATGCCTGTATCCCATGTCAGGTGCCTGGGTTCAAGTCTCCAATTCCATCTCTGTTTCCGTCTCTCTGCCTTTGGACAAAGACTATACAGCTGAAGATGGTACGGCTGGGGTCCAAGCACAGAGTCTGGGTGATGCTGAAGTTTGGGCTCGTAGGCACCACAGTGATCAAATCACACATTAGGAGGCAGAAAGTGTAGGTGCCCTTGTGAGACTCAGAGCTGAGGACTGGAGAGCTCACTTCCGGCCAGCCAGTATTAAAAACTACCTGTGTCTTTGACTCAATTGCAGGATATTAGTAGGTCCGTGGTACCTTGGTTGTCATGGTAAACAGATCCTGCGGAGCCCCATTCTAAGGCTCCTCACTTGTCCTCAGAGCCAGGCCTCAGGGATGACACTTAGACTGCATGCAAGGACTGTGTCTGGCTCCCCATCTGGTCCCCAGGAGCCAGCACAATGCCGAGCAGAGAGGAGGGCCTGCAGAACACATGTGGAATTAGCAGAGGAAGCAGGTGGGTTCCCTTCACAGGCACGGACACTGGGCAGATGATGGACCGAGGCACAGACGTGTTCTGAGCACACCCGCAAGGCAGACACAGACGCAGGCACAGCCTCAGCTTCCTACAGCGGACCTGCTTTTGCCATGAGGACGGGGCCAGGTAAGTGGTACATGGCTTTTCCAATTCTAATGAGGAGGAAAAAAACAAAGAAACCTGGATACCAGATACACAACAATAACGAAACTGAAGCAGCCTGCCTCCAGGGTCCTGCAGAAGACTCAAGGGGCTGAAGTAGACAGATGGCGCTCAGAGGGCTGGAACGTGACTCCACTCTCCAGGAAAGCTGGGGCTGACATGGAACCAACCAGGGATGAGGGTTAGCCTCGGGGAGCCCTTTGCAGTCTCTGGACTGCTCCTTCATCCCTAGTGCTGCGCTTGGTTGGGTCCTGGGCCAGCCTTCCAGACACATACAAGCTCTGTATGCACATGGGGGGGTGGGGTGTGGTGGGGGCAGATGGAGTCATCTCAGAGCCCAACTGAGGCCCTGCGTCACTCAGGGCTCTCCACAAACACAGAATGTGTGTGTGTGTGTGTGTGTGTGTGTATATATGTGTATATATATATGAGAGTGAGCGAGCAAGAGAGTTATTTAAAGAAATTGGCTCAAGACTGTGGGGGCTGGGAAGTCCAAAATCTGCAGGGCGAATCAGGCCGTGGGGATTCCAGCAGGAGTGGGTATGCAGTCCTGAGTGCAAAGTTTAAACTGGAGACAGAACTCGCTGCTACTCTGGGGCCCTCAGTCTCCGCTCGGAAGGCCTTCACCTGATCAGGTGAGGCCCACCTACATTCTGGCAGATCATCTGCTTCATTTGAAGTCTGCTCATTTAAATGTTACTCTCATCTCCAAAATACCTTCATAGCAACATCGAGAACAATCGTTTTCTTTTTAATTTGAGAGGGAGAGAGGGCAACAAACAGGATGGGGTACTTCTATTCACTGGTTCCCTCCTCAAATGTCTGCAATCAATGGCCAGGAGCCAGGAACTCAATCCATGTCTCCCACATGAATGGTAGAAACCCAAGTACTTGAGCTCTCACTGCTGTTCCCCTCTCAACCCCCAGGGATGCCGCAGTCAGGAGCCAGAGCCGAGAGGCACACCCAGGCACTCTGAGGTGGGAGGCAGGCATGTCAATGGTGTTTTAACCACTATGCCAAACGTCTGCCCCTAGAACAATGTTTAACCAAACAGCTGGGCCTCACAGCCCAGGCAGGCTGACACACAAAATTAACCACCACATGACTTACTAGCCTTGCATGCGACCTTGGTAAAGATACCTGCGTGGTAAAGGCATTGGTGGGAGGGTTGTCAGACGAGGTGCACACAAGTGCTCTGCAGAGTCTGGCGTGTGGTGTCAGGTCAGGCCTGCACAGGGTCTGGGCAGCGCAGCATGGAGGGGATTCAGGCGTCTGGAGTCCCGTGTGTGTCAGCGGCAGTTGAGCCACCTTTCACGTTGAGAGCTGTAGCCTACCAGGCTGTGTGTTCAGCGTGGGAGCAGGGGTGCAGCACAAAAGCCACAGGGGTCAGCAGCCTCTCCTCACGGCGCTGCTCTGAGGGTAACAGAGCCATTCATATCCACAGGAGGGCCAGCTGCAGTGAGTGGTCCGTGTGCCCTGTGACAACCTGAAGGGAGGACAAGGCCACCAGAGGCAGCCATCCCAGGCGGCCTTGAAATCACCAGGAGGTCCCTGGCAGAGTCCAGGTTGTAGGACGAGGCCAGATCCAGCAACACCGCTCACAGCAGTAACACCTGCTAAAGGATTCTTTCCCTCATAATCAATGTGCAAAGTATATAAGTTCCCAGATTGCCACTGTCCCCATGTCAGCTGATGACAATGCCCGAAGCACCAGAAATACATTTTAACATTAGGAAACAATGACACTGTTGAAATCATACTGACTTTAAAAGTGGTCACAGCTTGCAACACCAAAATGCCATGTAAGAGCAATGGTTCAAGTCTCAGCTGCTCCAATTTCAATCCAATTCTATGCTAACGCGTCCAGGAGGTAGCAGACAATGACTGGAGGGCTTGGGCTCCTGCCACCCACAGGAAAGACCCAGATGGAGTTCCTGGATCCTGGCCCCAGCCAGACAGCCATATGGGGAGTGAATTAGTGGATAGAAGATCTCTCTTTCTCTATATGTGTTACTCTGTCTTCCAGATAAATAAATAATGTTTTAAATTAAATAAAAATCTTAAAAAAAAAAAAAAGAATGGGGGCCGGCACTATGGCACAGTGGGTTAAAGCCCCAGCCTGCAGCACCAGCATTCCATATAGGTGCTGGTTCAAGTCCTAGCAGCTCTATTTCCAAGCCAGCTCTCTGCTATGGCCTGGGAAAGCAGTAGAGGATGGCTCAAGTTTTTGGACCCCTGTATCTATGTGAGACACCCAGAAGAAACTCCTGGCCCCTGGCTTCAGATTGGCTCAGCACTGGCCATTGTGGCCATTTGGGGAGTGAACCAGTGAGTGGAAGACTGCTCTCTCCTGTCTCTACTTTTCTCTGTAACTCTTTTAAATAAATAAAATAAAATAAAATAAAATAGGCTGGCACTGTGGTGTAGTGGATAAAAGTTGCTGCCTGCAGCGCCGGCATCCCATATGGGTACTGGTTCCAGTCCTGGCTGCTCCACTTCCAATCCAGCTCTCTGCTGTGGCCTGGGAAGGCAGTAAAGGATGGCCCATGTCCTTGTGCCCCTGCACCCACATGGGAGACTTGGAAGAAGCTCCTGGCTTCTGGCTTCAGATTGGTCCAGCTCTGGCTGTTGTGGCCATTTGGGGAGTGAACCACTGGATGGAAGACCTCTTTCTCTCTCTCTGTCTCTGCCTCTACCTCTCTGTAACTTTGCCTTCCAAATAAATAAATCTTTTTTAAAAAATAAAAAAGTACAATGTGAAAAAATGAGAGTTCCAGGGCTTGACGGAAAGTTAAAGGGAAATGTGGGCTGCTTCCTCCAAGATCACAGCCTGCTGGCATTGTCATTCACAAGCACATGTCATCAGTTTATGGCAACACAGACACTGAAAATAACCTGAGTGTTCACTATGAAGTCACAAGCAGCTTCTAGAAAATTATATCCATAAATAGGGAGCTAGGGAAGATTTATGAGATATGAGTGGGGAGAGCAAGCAGCACAGTAAGATGTATGATTCCATCTTGTAAAAGAACAAAGTGAGGGATGCAGATACGTGTTTTTATGTTTGACTATCCTTCACAAACAGATGCTCGCTATTCAGTTGGACTGGGGAAATAGGCTACTATTTGGGATCAACACTGTCAAAAAATGGATAGATTTGAATCTTTATCTTTTGTCCTGTGGGAATTTGACAAAACTTTCAAGCTTTTAGTTTGGGAGTTTAGATACATTTGATTTCTGGATATGTAAATGGTTGATAGCTAAATTTGGTCAGATTTCTCCTGACTGGCTGTTCCTAAATTCTTAGGATACATCCTAGTGAATTACACTTTGTGAATTAATTGTCATTATGTGTAATTGTTGCATTTTGGATGTACCTAATTTGATAATTTAAAAAAAAAATTTCCATTTAAGGTATCTGTTTGCAGGTCAGAAAATGAGAAAATGTAATTGTGAATGCTCTGAAATGTAAAAAAAAAAAAGCTGTAAATAAAATCGACTGAATAAAAAAAAAAAAGTTTGAATATCCACATTTGGGGACTGATGAAGGTGGCAAAGGACACCCTCCACACTGCTAACATTAGTTACCTCCAGGGCACAAGGTCAGAGCGCAATAAGGGGAGATTTTTATCTATCTCTAGACTTGTTGGTTGCAACAATCACACATAACTTCTTAACTGAAATTTTAACAAACCAAGTAACTAAAAAGATACTGGACTGAAGCAAGAAGGCCACACCCTGGTGGAGCAGCAACAGGCAGGCCCAGGGCGAGGGCTGAGCTCAAGCTACAGCCGGAGAGCGACCCGTCTGCACGACAGCAGGAAGCTCTGTAGGGGCTCTGAAGGAGGAAAGAATCCCCGAGTGGGTGATGATGACCCTTAGCTGGGCTGGGAGGCCCACGCCCTGTATCAGAAAGCCCAGGTTTGAGTCCCAGCTCCACTCCTGATTCCAGCTTTCTGCCAGCAGTGATGCCTCCAGGAAGGTTCCTTCCGCCCACCCACATGGTACATCTACACTGAATTCTGGGCTCCTAAATAATAAATAAATAAATAAGAGGACACTGCTGTCTTCTCTAGTAAACGCTTCAGGTTACTCACAATACCCCTCTCCCCTTCTTACTGTACCCCATGCATCTCCCAGTATAGTTTAACATTTTTTGGTTAAACTGCATATGAAAGACTTCAAGTTTATGGTAAATGGAATTAAAAGATAAATTTATTTTGGTGCAAAATTTTTTTAATCCATGCATGAACTTTTCAAAAGGTTAAGAAAAATGCATATTATGAAAGTACTTCAAAAAGTTCATGGGAAGCATATATTATGAAAAAACTATGCATGGGTTTCAAAACATTTTTGCACCAAAAACAAACTTTTAAAAAAAAATTTCACGTTCCGGCCAGCGCCATGGCTCACTAGGCTAATCCTCCGCCTTGAGGCACCGGCACACCGGGTTCTAGACCCGGTTGGGTGCTGGATTCTGTCCTGGTTGCCCCTCTTCCAGGCCAGCTCTCTGCTGTGGCCCAGGAGTGCAGTGGAGGATGGCCCAAGTGCTTGGGCCCTGCACCCCATGGGAGACCAGGAAAAAGCACCTAGCACCTGGCTCCTGCCATCGGATCAGCGCGGTGCGCAGGCCACAGCACACCGGCCGTGGTGGCCATTGGAGGGTGAACCAACAGCAAAGGAAGACCTTTCTCTCTGTCTCTCTCTCTCTCACTGTCCACTCTGCCTGTCAAAAAAAAAAAAAAATTCCATGTTCCCATGGACTTCTTGAAGTATCCTCACATGAAAAAACTGTATGAATTTCAAAATTTTTGCATCAAAATAAAATTATCTTTTAATGCCATGCTCCATGATTTTTTTGGCTTTTTCATAATATATATTTTTAATGATCTTTTTGAAGACCCGCTCATATGCATGGACTTCAAAAAATTTTGCATCAAAAGAAGCTCATTTTTTCAAACTTCACTTTCCATGAACATTTTGAGGTTGTCTTGTAATTTTAAAACTCATTTCAAAAAACTGTGAGACCTCCATGATCTTTTGAAGTATTCTTGTATTTTCATTTATAAGAGGTTGCTAAATATACATTTCATTATGTAGTCATAATCAAATTTTTTTTTTTTTTTTTTTGGACAGGCAGAGTGGACAGTGAGAGAGAGAGACAGAGAGAAACGTCTTCCTTTTGCTGTTGGTTCACCCTCCAATGGCCACTGCGGCCGGCGCACCGCGCTGATCTGAAGGCAGGTGCTTCTCCTGGTCTGCCATAGGGTGCAGGGCCCAAGCACTTGGGCCATCCTCCACTGCACGCCTGGGCCACAGCAGAGAGCTGGCCTGGAAGAGGGGCAACCGGGACAGAATCCAGCGCCCCGACCGGGACTAGAATCCAGTGTACCGGTGCCTCAATGCGGAAGATTAGCCTATTGAGCCGCGGCGCTGGCCATAATCAAGTTTTTCTCTGTCCACAGTGAGATTCTAAAATCTGGTAACCAAGAAACAGTATCTACGTTACAATGTTCATATAAGTACTGCTCCTTGCAGAATCAAATAAAAGACAACATGAGTATACTCCTTTCCTGTGCAGATCTGTGCTCTTCATGGACCTCTTCCTTACTTCAGTATCTTCTGTTACCATTCTTTGTCACAAATATATTTATTTGAAAGGCAGAAAGACAGAGACAGACAGACAGAGACAGAGGTCTCCCATCTTCCCAAATGTCCGCAACAGTCAGGGATGGGCCAGGATGAACACAAGAGCTAGGAACTCTGTCCAGGTCTCCCACATGTGTGGCAGGGACTCAACTACTTGAGCCTTCACCTGCCGCCTCCCAGGACACACAGTGGCAGAAAGCTAGAATCAACAATGGAGTCGGCTCGAACCCAGGCACTCTGATAGAGAATGTGGGCATCTTAAACAATAGCTTAACCGTTAGACCAAATGCCTACTCCAGAAAATGTTTTACATCGATAAATCAAAAAGCAGAGGTGGGAATTGGGACACCTACAACCCGTACTAGAGTGCCTGGGTTCAATGCCGTCTCTAGCTCCTGACTCCAGCTTCCTGCCAGTGCACACCCTAGGAGGCAGCAGGTGATGACTCAAGTGACTGGGTCTCTGCCACCCATGTGGGAGACCAGCACTGGGTTCCCAGCCTCCAGATTCTGTCGTGGGCATCTGGGGAACAGGCAAGTGGGTGGGCGCTTTCTGTCTGTCTACCTGTCACTGTCTCTGCCTCTCAGCCTCTCAAATTTAGAAGAAAAGAAAAGAAACAGTGATAAGAGCATGTTGTTACAACAGATCCAGGTAACCTCTCAAAGACAGTTAAACAGGTCCCTTCCTGGCAGTGGTTACCGAGAGTAAAGCGGGAAGGCCAGCACTTGGGGTCGCTACTTTTAAGTTTCTTGAAATTATTTTTTAATAAGGTTATTATTAAATCAATAAAAGTATAATTTCAAGTAAAATAACTCCTTATTTTTTTCCCAAGGAGAATTTCTTTAAATCCAAGTATATTGCTTACCAGCAACAATATACTTGGTGAACAATAATTGGCAACAAAATCAGTTTAAAGACTATTATTGGCTGGCACCATGGCTCACTTGGCTAATCCTCTGCCTGCGGTGCTGGCACCCCGGGTTCTAGTCCTGGTCAGGGTGCCGGATTCTGTCCTGGTTGCTCTTCTTCCAGTCCAGCTCTCTGCTGTGGCCCGGGGAGGCAGTGGAAGATGGCCCAGGTACTTGGGCCCTGCACCTGCATAGGAGACCAGGAGGAAGCACCTGGCTCCTGCCATCGGATCAGTGCGGTGTGCCAGCCGCGGTGTCCATTGGAGGGTGAACCAACGGCAAAGGAAGACCTTTCTCTCTGTCTCTCTCTCTCACTGTCTATAATTCTACCTGTCAAAAAAAAAAAAAAAAAAGACTGTATTATTCTGCCCAAACCAGTCCCAGATACTGTTTAACAACAAGATGCAAACTAACAGTGTGGTAATAAGCCAAGGCCAGTTCTGGGAAACATCTCCGAGGTCAGGTCCAGTGTAACCTTTGGGAAGCTCCTGGGAGGCCAGTCAAGTCCCTCAGACAGCCCAGTTCCTTGTGCAGCACCAGTCGCCTGAACGTACCATGTTCTGCTACACAGAGATGGAAGACCTCATTTACTGTCATTTCACCGATGGCCACAGCATTTAGCAAAGCCTGTTTGTTCGCATGCTGAAGCTTGTCTTGCTGAAGGATTTTCTGCAGCTCTGCTGTTCCTCCCTGAATTCCTTCCCGATCACTGCTGTCTACCACAAAAACAGGCCTCTGGGCATTCTGGAAGCAATGCCTCCAGAGAGGCCTCACTTCATCCCGATCGCCAACAGCCCACACCGGGAAACAAGCGTTCTTGCATTCCACTGTTTCTGCCTTAAAACCCAAGGAGGGAACGGTGGTGAAGGGTTGTCTTGCCCCCAGCGTCCCCTCCAACCAGCCACATGCACATGTGCTTCTGGCCCAAGAGGAGAGAGAAGAGACAGGAAGACAGTGAGGCCCTTGGTGCTAGTGGCACCTGCTATGGGCAGAAGCAGAAGAGGACTGGGCCTTCTTCCACCCTCCTGGCAAACTGAATGAGAAGGACCAGAAAGAGATGAGAAGAAAGAAGGTGGGGATGGCTCACAGGCCAGCGCGTGGGAAGAAGCTCCGGGCTCCCGGTCAGGTCCCAGTGGGGCAACAACCTGCTCGGCAACTGGCGCAACAGCTTAGGCCCTGGCTGTAAATCCTCGGCTGTGCGCCTCACGCGGCAGCTTCGGCAACTCCAGCAGCTTCCCACTAAAATGACTTTTTGTAGGAAACGAATGCAAGTGTGTGTGTGCTGGTTGAATTCAACAAATCCTGCCAACTTTGGGAGCAGCGAACAAACAAGATTAAGAACCAGACATGGATGGTAAGCGATGTCTTAAGAATGGAATACGTTGCCCTGGGGAGCCTGGAGAGATTAAGAACCCAGGTCAGAGTCCTAAGGAGCTTCACGGGAAAGTGCTAGGTTGAAGAGCTCTTACGGGAAACACAAGACAAGGCTGATGAGATGGAAGAAGAGTGGAAACGGTGGTGCTTCACATGGAAAAGGGAAGAGCTTCGAGGAGCAGTCGGCTGGTCAGACACCATACTATCAATAGGTCGGGGGGGAACACTGAAGCTTTCCTGGGCTCAGCGGCGAGGAGGCCCTCAGCCCCCCAGTCAGGGGCTGCTGATTTCTTCATGTCTACATGAACTTAAATCAGCGGATGGAACCCCATGCATGAACAGAGATACACTGAACTGTCTGGCTGCAGAGATATGAGAGGGGGACCGTACTTTTCCCATTCATGGAGTTTCAAGCACATGACTCTCACCCTCTCCCAAACAAAGCCAGCACTTGTGGCAGGTCGGAGAGGCACACATATGTCTCCATGCTGCAATGTGAGAGTCCCCCAGGAAGAGATGCTCTGTCTACTATAGGGAAAGGATTTCTTTCCTCAATTTTCATCTTAACCAGACTTCTCAAGGATGCAGCCCTTCTAGGTGAATCCCAGAATACTGGCTGGACCTGAGAGAGGGTCCTGGCTCTATATTGCAGAGTTAAAGGCTTATATCACACCACTGGGACAACCATTTGGGCATTTCCATTCAAATCTCCTAAGAACTGCTGCTCACCCAGTTTGTGCTCCTTGTCAAACAACCTCTCTCTCCCTTTCCTCATCTCCCTTGAGACACTCCAGTTTATTCTGCAGGCGTCACCAGAGAGTGTCTATATTCCACCTAGATGTCTCCTTGGGCTCTGAGACCCAGTGCTGTGGTAACCAGCTTCAGCCCCTGCCTGGCCTGCCCCCAGCAGAATTCTTCTCCCAGGACCAAGAGTTCCAGGAAGGGTGAGTGTTACAGCTCCTAGGTTACCTAAAGCCACTGGGAATGTTCATGCTGTCCCTTGTCCCCAGCTGGGTTCCCCTTGGGGAACCAAAAGCACAGAACAACTTTCTGTTCAGGAGGCAATCCACGCCAGCTCCAGCTTCCTTCTCTTAACTCCAAGAGCAGGTACAGTTGGTTGTACCTAAGAATCACATGAGGCTGTACTAAAATGGAGATTCCTGGACCCCAGCCCCAGAGTCTCTGATTAGGTCTAGGCTACAGCCTGGGAGCCTGCATATTAATAAATGTCTCAGTCTCTGATGTAAATATTCCTGGGAGTTGACTCTAGGAAACAATACACCTTACAGCAGATGCTAATACAACCTACTGTTAAAAACATGCTCTAAGGATAATTATCCCAATTGATCAGTAATCGTTAACTATTAATTGCGTGAACAAAGCCCTGCTGCTAGCCCTGGCCCTAGTGAGCAGCAGCCTAATCAGCAACGGATCCTTAAATTTGGAGTTCATATTTGAACCCTATTTGTCTTCTCCGCCTGTGGCAGCTTAGTACCATCTCTGCTGAAGCCCGCTCACCCTGGCACCCTCGCATTTTAGCAGCAGAACTTATCAGCATCCGGAGGCTGTCTGCCTGGTTTTCTGAGCACCCCAAAGGAACTCAAAGTGACTTTCCTTTATGACACATGATCGCGTGATCATATTTCAAGTCAGATCATTCCAAACATACCCTCTGTATCTGGTCTACATGCTCTGTCAGAGTCATATGATAAGACAGGTATTGTTTTTTAATTAAAATGGTAAAAAAGCAGACCTGTGGAATTACCTGTTTTCAACTTAGGACACTGTAGTACATCCTCAATGAATGAAACTTAACCTACTTTCCAGACAAATTTGAGAAATGCTTCTCCTTAGTTATAAGTGGAATGTAATTAGATTTGTGTGGGCTCAGAAAAAAAACACAGGATTAACTACCCAGAAGCAGGGCTCGAAACTCTTGAGTCTAAAAGGTGTTTTGCACATTCGGCCATCCTACGGTTTTACACAGTCAGTGGAGCAAACTGTAGATGGCTGCTTCCATTGTTAACATTGTGTACGTGACTGTGCCATTTTCTTCGTATCCAAGCCATGGCTTTTGGGCGTAAATGAAAAGTATAAAGATCACACACTTGAGATTACAGAGGACTGTTTGGGCTGATAACAGCATCTGACTTAGGGTGGTAACAGGAAAAGTGATTGAGATCAGCAGCAGGGAAGAGTGAGTGGGCGGCGTCGGAAGGTAAGGGGAGAGCGTGCTGGACTGATAGACTTGGCATGCAGCCGTTGCACTCATTATCATCCAGCTTGCTCTCAGGTCTGCTGCTCTTAACTACATTTTTAATCCCGTCTTCACACAGAGCACGTACAATGCCTTCTAGTCGCTTCCTGTAGATAAGAGTAATTCTGAGAAAGGTCCTGGTTGGATCACACGGCTTACATGGGTGGGGTTTTATGACAGCTACACGCTCTCTGGGATTTCACACTGACACTCAGCTCCTGGCTGCTTTCTCAAAATTTCTTTTCCATCTTAGGTTTTTTTCAAAGTCTAATAGCCACAATAATAAAACTAGTAATAATAAAAAAAGGAATGGACAAAATGGGCTCTAATTTTCTAAAAAAAATGACCTCTCTGGAGTGCAAAAGGACCAAAGAGCCCATCTGTGTACTTCTTCCTACAATAGGATGCAAGTATATGTCTGGACTATTTATTTATTTATGCTTGTGTCATTTAAAAATGTTATTGTTGACATGGGCATTTAGCCTAGCAGTTAAGATGCCTCATTCCACACTGCAGTACTTAGTTTTCTTCCTGGCTCTGGCTCCTAATTCTGGCTTCCTGCTAACACAGACTATGGGAGGCAGTGGTGATGGCTGGAGTAACTGGGTTCTTACCACCCAGCCATTGTGGTCACTTGGAGAGTGAACCAACAGATGGAAGATCTCTCTCTCTCCCTCTGTCACCCTGATTTTTTTTTAAGGTTTATTTATTTGTTTGTCTGAAAGACAGGGTCAGAGAGAGAGAGAGAGAGAGAGAGAGAGAGAAAGATCTTCCAACTGCTAGTTCACTCCCCAAATGGCCTCAACAGCCGGAACTGGGCCAATCCAAAACCAGGAGCCAGGAGCCCCCTCTGAGTTTCCCACATGGGCACTGCGGCCCAAACTCCAAAGCCATCCTCCATTGCCTTCCCAGGTGCACCAGCAGGAAACTGGATGGGAAATGGAGCAGCCTGAATCCAACTGGTACCCACACAAGATGGCAGGTGGTGGCTTCCCCTGCTCCACACAGCACAGGCCTCCCCTGCCTTTCAAATAAATAAATGTTAAAAACATACAAAACGTATCAACTAAAAATTAGCAAGAAGTAAAATATGTATCTCTTTGGAGCTCCCCACCACCACCACACCCCCAGGATTCAGGAAGAACTAGTGGGATGGGCTCACACTGAATGGTCTAGGGCACAGAGATGAACAAGACAGAGGTGACCCAGACAAGCCCAGTGAATGACACAGTTCCAACAAATTTCCCCAGAAATGAGAGGAAAAGTCTTTCCATCACCCAATGTGGAATGACACCATAAGAAGAATAAGGCAGGGGAATGGCATTTAAACAAACCTAATAATAACTAAGAGTTCCCACAAATGATAGTTCGTGTTGTCAGGAAGACCTTCATATTCACACACACATTTCAGCATTTTTCTCAGCCAGCTGCTCAGAATGGACAGTAATATGCAGTCTCCTGGTAATGGGCATTCAGTATTTACCGCTGAAGAAGTCAATCAATGGATTAAGGAAGTGAATGAATGAATGATGCCATCAGCCTATCAGTTATCTGTATCTCCAAAGCCTGAGAAGGAAACTGCACAGCATAGTTGTGTTAAAGAAGCATTTTTAAAAAAAGATTTATTTATTTATTTATTTGAAAGTCAGAGGTACAGAGTGGGGTTGGGTAGAGAAAGAGAAACAGAGAGGTCGTCCATCTACTGGTTCACTCTCCAGATGGCCACAATGGCCAAGGCTGAGCCAGGCTGAAGTTAGGAGCCTGAAGCTTCATCTGGGTCCCCTATATGAGGGGCAGGGGCCCAAGCACATGGGCCATCTTCCATTGCTTTTCCAGGCACATGAGCAGGGAGCTGGATGAGAAGCAGAGCAGCCAGGACACAAGCTGGAGCCCATGTGAGATGCTGGCGCTGTGGGTGGAGGCTTTACCTGCTATGCCATAGTACCAGCACAGCACCTACAGAATCATTTAATTAGCTCAGTGTGCAGACTCTGTCCCTGTCATTGGTTTTAGGGGCGAGGAAAAGAGTAACAAAAGATTATCTGAACTGAGTCTATGGCTCTGATGGGTTATTAGCTCTGCCCCAAATTCTGTCATGTACTTCTAAGAGTTCTGGGTGTATGAATTTCAGGGAAAATCTGGCAATATTAGCACAGAATACTGAACCAGCTGTAAGGGTGAAAGCAAGCCCCTAATTCCCTATCAGCATCTTATTTTTTTTCTTTGTTTAAAGATTTATTTAAAAGGCAGAGATACAGGTAGAGAAGGGGAGAGAAAGACTGAGATATCTTCCATCCCCTAGTTCACTTCCCAAAAGGCCACAACAGCTGGAGCTGGGCCGGTCTGAAGCCAGGAGCCAGGAGCTTCATCCGGTTCTCCCACATAGGAGCAGGGACCCAAGGACTTGGGGCACCTTCCACTGCTTTCCCAGGCCACAGCAGAGATCTGGATTGAAACTGGAGCAGCTGGGACTTGAACCAGCGCCCAAATGGGATGCTGGCACCGCAGGAGAAGCTTAACCTTCTACACCACAGCAGGCCCCTCCCCCTGCCAGCATCTCTAAGTGACAGAGATGAAAACAATGAAACACCCAGCTTTACAGAGTTCAAGGGGGTGGCACAGCATTAATGAATCCAGTACTAGGGGGGCCAGCGCTAAGCCTCCGCCTGCTGTGCTGGCATCCCATATGGACACTGGTTCGAGTCCTGGCTGCTCCACTTCTGATCTAGCTCCCCACTAATGTCCTGGGAAAGCAGCAGAAGATGCCCTAAGTGGTCAGGTCCCTGCACTGGTGTGGAAGACCTGGAAGAAGCTCCTGGCTTCGGATTGGTCTAGCTCCAGCCTTTGCAGCCATTTGGGGAGTGAACAAGCGGATAGAAGACCTCTCTGTCTCTCCCTCTGTCTGTAACTCTGCCTCTCAAATAAATAAATAAATCTTTAAAAAAAAAAAAAGAAAAGAAAAGTAAAGCTATGATTTGAGAGGCCATATTGGGGCCAGTGCTGTGGCATAGTAGATTTAGCCTCTGCCTGTGGTACCAGCGTCCCACTGGAGGGTCCATTCAAGTCCCAGCTGCTTCACTTCTGACCCAGCTCACTGCTAATGTGCCTGGGAAAGCAGTGGAGGATGACCCAAGTCCTTGGGCCCCTGCATCCACATGGGAGGCCAGTAAGAATCTCCTGGCTGTTGGCTTCACATTGGCCCAGTTCCAGCCGCTGCAGTCATTTGGGGAGAGAACCAGTGGATAGAAGATCTTTTTCTCTGTCTCCCTTTCTCTGTAACTCTGCCTCTCAAATAAATAAATAAATAAATATTTCAAAAAAAAAAAAAAAAAAAAAGGCTGTATCTTAGAGATCGTATTCTCAGAGCTTAGTCCGGTGTCTAGCACGTGTAAGGAGCCCTTCAAAGAGGTAATGAAAAATGCATGAGAAAACTATGCAGTTTCAGAAATGTTGTACTAAAATAAATTTAGCTTTTAGTTCCATTTTTCCACCAACTCTTTGAAGTACCCTCTTGAATGCATGAATGAATATATAAATGAAGGCATGTAGTTGAATAAGGCTAGTAGGAAAACGGCTCTCTCAGAAAAGGCTCATGAGAATGTGTCCCAGAATCAGTTCTCCAGGGAGCTGAGATGCAGAGCCATGTCCCTGTCCTCAAAAAACCCCTCCCTCTCACCTTTCTGGATCCTCCTTGCTTTCTGTTGAAGTCTGATGAAATCAGTATCAAGCAGCACAGTTTCACCTCAAGCTTAACATCCTAAACCCAATGTGACCTAAACAGAACTCTCAGCCCAGGAAAAATGCTTCGCCTGCATTCTTTCCCTCTCATGCCCTGCATTTAAACCCCTTGGCATGGCCTGTGGTTCTACTTCCAAAACACATCCTGAATTTACCCATTCCCTATTTCCTTACCCCTTTGCCCTTGTCCAAAGCATGTAACAGAATCTAGCTTATCTCCCTGCTTTCTCTGGTTCCCTCTGTCCCACCCTCTTAAATCTCTTCTCCCACTAAGAAACAGAATACTTTCTCCAAAATTCCAATCAAATCACATCACTCCTTTTCTAAAAACATCACAAAGCTTCCCACGACACCTAGAAAAAGACCCAAACTCCTTACTTTGATCTGCAAAACCCTCTAACTGGACTCCCCACCCCTGCTCCCCCCATCCCACTGCTTAGTCTCCCCTGCCCCAGCCATATTGGCTTTTCATGTCTTTTAAAATGCCAAATTCCTTCCTAAGTGTGTTTTGGCCCAGCATTCCCTGAGCATTCTACCAAAGGTTTACTTGACATTTTTTTCTTTCTTGTTTTATTCTCAGCTCAACATCACCTCCCACCTTCTCAAAGCCCTTTCCAGATTACCACAGCTAAAACAGCACCCTTCCCATAAATGTTTATCCATGTCACTCTATTTTCCTTCTTAATTTCTGTGACCTGAAATTATCTTGCTTATTTGTTTACTTGCTTATGAGAGCAGAACCTTGTTTATCTTGTTCATCACTATATCCTCTGGGCTCAGAAAAGTGAGAACAGTGCCTGACCCACAGCAGACCTCAGTAATAAATATTAGTCAAGGGGCTGGTGATGTGGCAGGTAAAGCCTCTGCCTGTAGTGCCAGCATCCCATATGGTATCTGGTTTGTGTCCCAGTTAGTTGCTCCACTTCTGATCTAGCTCCTTGCTAATGTGCCTAGAAAAGTAACAGGAGGTTGTCCAAGTTTTTGGGTCCCCAGAAGAAGCTCCTTGCTTCTTGCTTCAGATGGGCCCAGCTCCAGCCATTGTGACCATCTGGGGAGTGAACCAGGAGATGGAAGACTTTCCTCTTTGTCTTTTATCTGTCTATAACTCTACCTCTCTTATAAATACATAAAATCTTAAAAAGAAAAAAAAATACTAGTCAATGGGGCCAGCACTGTGGCATATCAGGTAAAGCTGCCACCTGCAGTGCCAGCATCCCATATGGGTGCCGGTTCAAGTCCTGGCTGCTCCACTTCCGATCCTGCTCTATGCTATGGCTTAGGAAGGCAGTAGAAGATGGCCCAAGTCCTTGGGCTCTGCACCCACGTGGGAGACCCAGAAGCTCCTGGCTCCTGGATTCAGATTAGCGCAGCTCCAGCGGTTGTGGCCAATTGGGGAGTGAACCAGCGGATGGAAGACTTCTTTCTCTCTCTCTCTGCCTCTGCTTCTCTCTGTGTAACTTTGACTTTCAAATAAATAAATAAATAAATCATTAAAAATATTAGACAAGTACAGAGTGAACCACATACTGTTGACTGCTATACTCAAATGCATTTTTTTTACTGGCAAATTTATCTCAAAGGAAAAGCAAGGTAATTATCCTACACATACACATGTATACACACATACATGTATGTACTCACATATATATGAATCCTACAGCTGACCTAGTCCTAAGCTTTCAGAGACAAATGAATGGGTAGCCAAACTATTCTTATTTTTTTATATAACTAAATTTTTTAAGTATTTATTTATTCATTTGAAAGGCAGTTACAGAGAGGCAGAGGCAGAGAGAGAGAGGGAGAGAGAGAGAGGGGTCTTCCATCCGCTGGTTCACTCCCCAAATACCCACAACAGCCAGAGCTGTGCCAATATGAAGCCAGGATCCAGGAGCTTCTTCCAGGTCTCTCATATGGGTGCAGGGGCCGAAGGACTTGGGCCATCTTCTACTGCTTTCCCAGGCCATAGCAGAGAGCTGGATGGGAAGTAGAGCAGCCAGGACTCGAACCGGCAATTATATGGGATGCCAGCACTGCAGGCAGCAGCTTTACCCACTACGCCATAACACTGGCCCCTAAACTATCCTTTGTATTAAATTTTACAACTGGTCCTGACTATATGCAGGATAAGGACTCCATCTTAATTCTGTATTTCTTAAAATGACAAATATATATATCCACAATGCTTAATTATGACATGCATGTCCTTTTGCAACAGGGTTCAAAGGATTATAAATACACAAAGATTCTCTGATGAGAAACCACAGCCAATAAAGTTTTCTGGCACACAATAACAGCTTAATAAATTTTCATTAAATGAATGACATTTTAAGGTTTTCTAACTGTGCAATGTTGAAGAAATATTCTCTGGTTTCAAATAAGCTGATGTCTTTGAAGTGTCAAAAGTAAAATCAGTTCTTACAAGAAAATAAAGGAGAAAACGGAAGTTTTTATTAGGGAAACAGTCAATTTATTATATTCCCAATAAGGTCTTTTTCTTCTATAATGGGGACAAACTATTTTACAACACTTTAAAATAACATAACTTAGCTTTTAGTATTCTCAAAAAGGAAAGGTTTCTTGAGAATTTAGGAAAGAAATATTTTAGAAGGAATAATTATAGGCAATTAATTTTTCAATTTTATAGAGTAACAGGCTCATCTACCAGGTGTACACTATCCAGCATGTTCCATTGTAAGGAGTCTATCAGGTACCAGCCAACAAAGAACCTACATTTCAAGATGGAGGCAGGAAATGTTTATAAGTAAGTAGGAAAAAAGCAACCTAAAGGATAAATCACATGTCATTTTAACAAGGTGATTTACATAATTAGGTACAAATTATTGACTCTATGCTGATTAAGGTCCTAGCAGACAGTTGATGCGGCTGTCTCTCAAGCTCAAACTGCACTCATCTCCCTCTGCAGAGAAATATCACAAGGAACTGGGCCTGTTTAACTCGGGAAAGAATCACCTCAATATTGCACATTTCCTTTTTACAAATAAGAGTTAAGTTTGGGCCATCTTGCTTCTGAATCTCTCCATTTTTGTTGGGAGAAGGCTGACCATTTCTTTACTAAGTTCTAACTCAACTTCTATTTCCTGGGCAGCCTCAGGGTGCTTTTCACAGTAATCAACGATAAATTTGTAATGTTCTAATGACGTTGCCAAATTTTCTAGCTCTTTCTTGGGATCTGCCGTGATGATTTTGCCATAGAGACGGGCAACTCGAAACTTAGCTAACATGGCAGGGCGGAGAACATCTTCCCCTATGTGCTCAGGGAAAACTTTATTTGGGTCTCTCAGGGAGTCTAAGAAGAGCTGGTAGTATTTCAAGGCTGACTTATTAAGATTATTTATTTTTTTTACAATGTGTGAGTCAGGATCCCTTAGCTTGTCGGCAATGGCAACCTTCAAATCCATCATATCATAGTAAGCATGTGCAATTTCAAACTGAATCTGTCTATTGACCAACAGATAATACTGTGGATTCAGGTCAACAATTAGGGGCTCTAACATGGCTATTCTGCGTTTATGCATCTTGCACCGTCTCTCTAGGTCAGTTTCAAAGAATGCAAGCACCTTAAACAGAGCACTGTGGTCTTGGACAACCTCAATATGGTCAGTGACATAACCATCAATCTGAAAGAATTCTTTTGCCTCAAAGACATACTGCTGCCCTGTTAAGAAAAGTTCTCTGGCCTCTTCAAAATCTAAAGGTCTCAGATAGCTCACTTTTTCTTCCACTGCAGAGATGGCGTCACACAGCTCACCGGTTCCAAACTGCACAGCTTTCTTCCGAATGCTTTCTTCCTCATCTAGTTCTTTTTTCCTTAAAGCTCTGAGTTCACACTGTTTATCAAGATCAAGCTCTCCTATGTTGTCCTGAGAGAAAAACATAAATTACGGTTAAGTAGGCTATTCATCTCATGCTGTCAAATAACACAAAAGCAAACTTTAGAGTCAAGGAAATCCTTACTTCCTAGCATGGTAAAGGAAGACATTATCGTAAATACTTCCTAAAATGTCTTTCTTTCTTCCAATTACTTCTTTTCTTCCAAAAAATGTGAAAAAAGTATTTAAATAAAAAATAAACAAACCTCTTATATATTACTTTTCCTTTCTGGGGAACTCAAACTCATTTATAACAAGTCCTCAGAGTACATCTGAAAGGACTCTGACTGGCCAGTGTTTGGCATGGCAACTTACACTGTTCGCATACTGTATGCCAGTTCAAGTCCTGGGTGCTCCACTTGTGATCCAGCCTGGGAAAGCATCAGAATATGGTTCAAGTACTTGGGCCCCTGGCACCCTTGTGGGAGATCTGGATGGAGTTCCTAGCTCCTGATTTTGAAATGGGCCAGTCCTGGCCATTGCAGCCATTTGGAGAGTGAACCAGCAAATAGATGATCTTTTTCTCTCTCTCTTATCCCTCCCTCTCTATATATTTCAAATAAATTAATAAATTAAAAAAATCTTTAAAAAAATCTGTCAGCGCAATACTCTAGTGGAATGCTTCAGGAGTTTGTTTGCCATCTTTGTATGAGACACCTGCTCATTGTCTCTGTTATCAGTCTAGTTTTACTACAGGTGCTGCCAGAGTGAGTACTGTACAATCTTTAAAGCTTGAATTAAATAAGTCTTTCAGAAAAATACAGATGATCAAAAGATGAAGTTAAGGTTTAAAAAGTCAACGTAAGGAAAATTTGAGTAATTTCACAGCATGGCAAATGTCTAAGTTTATCACATGATGAAGTTCTAGTTCCAATCTGGAAACATCAACTAAATGAAGGCTAAGGGTTCAATCATAATGCATTTCACTTGACACCATTTCTATGCAGGCCCTGAACCTCTAAAGCTCATTTACTTGCTTGTTTCCTGGCTGCTTGTCTATTTACATGCTCTCCAGGCCTCTTTCTCAAACTACCTCCCTATTTTGCTCCAGTGGCCCCCGCAGCCCCCATCTCCTCAGTCTCCCATGCCTGATCAGAAGAAAGCTGGCAGCTCTTCCTGGCTCCAAGTTCTCTAGACATAAAACCCTGTAGTCCTTTCTCCTAATTCCTTCCTTTCCCTAACAGCCCTCACCTTTACTTTCTACTTCTAAAATGATCTTATCTTTTCAAGACCTACGCTACTAGAGTTTTGAGATTTCTTTTGTTTACCAGCTTCATGAGGTTTTATATTATTTACTGTTAAAATTATTACAGTTTATACATGCAAATTGAAACGCAATAGCACAATAACTCCCTCAGGAAAGTCTTATTTTATTTTCCTCCTTAGTCATTAGGAACTAGGACTCAGTACAGACTAGTACTAACGATGCTAAAGATGATGGTAGTTAACATGTCCTGAGGATTTAGCATGTACCAGGCAGTTTTCTGACACCTTTATACATACTGACTTAGCTCTTGTAACAGCATTAAGTACTGTGATCTCTGCCTCACAATGAG
Organism: Sylvilagus floridanus; assembly: GCA_949820135.1. Lineage (NCBI taxonomy): Eukaryota > Metazoa > Chordata > Mammalia > Lagomorpha > Leporidae > Sylvilagus > Sylvilagus floridanus. The sequence goes on from OX463235.1 coordinate 23,821,565, forward strand.
GAAGCTGAGGCACAAGAAGTGCCAAGAACCCACGCAGGCACGATGCAGCAGACCTGGGATCCACACGGAACGTGCTTCTAGGGTCCATGTTTGCCACTGCAATCAGTGCTGCTCTGCATCTGGACTGTCACGTAAGCTATGTCCTAAAAGTCTGTCCTTTCAGGGCCAGTGTTGTGCTGTAGCAGGTAAAGTGGCTGTCGATGACACTGACATTCCATATGGGCACTGGTTCATGTCCCAGCTGTTCCACTCCCAATCCAGCTCCCTGCTAACGGTCTACAAAAAGCAGAAGATGGCCCAAGTGTTTGGGCCCTGTCACCCATGTGGGAGACACACGTGGATACCCGGGCTCCTGGCTTCAGCCTGACCCAGCACTGGTCATTGTAGTCATCTGGGGAGTGAACCAGAGGATGGAAGACCTCTTTCCCTGTCTGTTTTCTCTCTGTAATTCTTTCAAAAAAATAAATAAATATTAAAAAAAATTCTATCTTTTTGTATTTTATCAAATCCATATAACATAATGCTGTGAAGTATATAAAGATCGTTGAGAATTAGCTCCTGACCTCAAGTTGGCTTATATTATAAAAGGAAATAAAGGAATAAGATAAGAACACAAAATGGGAAAATACAAAAGAGAATTTCAATGACTTATGAAAGAACAGAGAAGTTCTATGGGGTTTCAGGGAAGGGATAAAGAATTCTGACTCAATTATTATTTATTGAGAACCTATTATGCCGAGTGATAATGATATGAATGCAATACAGAGCCTCCTCTCAAAGCTTATATTCTAGCCAAAAGAAAGTGTTCAAGGAAGAGGTGCTATTTAACATAGGCCTTCAATGAGGAGAAAGATATTTAAAAGGTAGAGATGAGGAAGGCAAGAAATAAATTTTATTAGTACATTCTCCATGACTTTCATAATAAATACACGGTGAGCCCGGTGAGCACAAGCCAACTGTAAGCTTTTATTTACATCTTGCTCATTTCAGAAAGAAAAAGAACAGGATCAGCATTGTGGTGTAACGTGTTAAGCCTCTACCTGAAATGCCAGCACCGATATGGGTGCTGTTTTGCATTCTGGCTGCTCCATGTCCAATCCAGTTCCCTGCTGGTGTGCCTGGAAAAGCAGCAGAAGATGGCCCAAGCGCTTGGGCCCCACACCCATGTGGGAGACCCAGATGCAGCTCCTCAATCTTGGCTTCAGCCGGGCCCAGATCTGGCCACTGCAGCCATGTGGGTAGTGAACCAGCAGATAGAATTCTCTCTTGCTCTCTCCCTCTCTTTCTCTGTAACTTGCCCCTCAAAAAAAAAAAAAAAAAAAACAAAACACTTAAAAGAAAGAAAGAAAAACATCTTTCACAACAGCCAGAGCTGTGCTGATCTGAAGCTAGGAGCCAGGAGCTTCCTCTAAGCCTCCCATATGGGTACAGGGGCAAAGGACCTGGGCCATCTTCTACTGCTTTCCCAAGCCACAGCAGAGAGATGGATCGGAAGTGGAACAGCCAGGACTCAAACCAACGTCCATATGGGATGCTGGCACTGCAGACAGTGGCTCCACCTGCTGTACCACAATGCCAGCCCCAAAAACACAGCTTTCAACTGCATTACCTGCATGGAGAGCTGAGCATTCTGCATGAGAGTCAAACAGTACTTGATCCAGCATCTTGCTATTTCCCCTTTTCTTTGATGATAAAGTTCTGGCACATCTCCTTCAGCTTCAGGAGCTAAAATCACACAAAAGTACTATTGAAATTAATAGGGACAACTGTAATTTTCATTGTGTCCTCTATTGTTTATAAAGTTATTTTTACTTTTATACTTACTTATTTTCACTTTTATTTGAAAGGCAGAGTGAGAGAGAGAGAAAATTTTTCATCTGCTGGTTTACCCCTATTCCTCTCCTTTCCCAATGCCCACAACATCCAGGACTGAACCAGGATGAAGCTAGGAGACCATAATCTTCCACATGAGTCTTCTACATGGGTGGCTGGGACTCAATTACTTGAGCCATCATCTACTGCCTCCCAGGATGCACATTAGCAGGAAGTTAGATCGGAAGTGGAGGCAAGACTCAGTTCTAGGTACTGCAATATAGGATGTGGGCATCCCAAGCTACAGCTTAACCTACTGTACCACAACCTCCACCATCAGCTTCATTTTCAAGTACGGTATTACATACAACTAAACTGATACTCCATACGTGAACCATTCTTCTAATACTGAGAGTTCATTATTCCTTTTTTTTAAAAAAAATCTATTCGAAAGGCAGAGCAACAGAAAGAGAGGGAAAGAGATCAGTATCTTCCATCTGTTGATGCACTATCTAAATGGCTGCAAAAGGGATAGGCTGAAGCCAGGAGCAAGGCGCTCCATCCTGGCCTCCCACATAGGTGGCAGTGGTCCAAGCACTTGGGCTACCTTGCACTTCCTTCCCAGGCACACTAGCTGGCAGCTGGATTGGAAGCAGAACAGTTGGGACTCGCACTGGCACTCTTGTACAGGATGCTGGTGTTGTACACAGTGGCTTAACCCACTGTGCCACAAAGGTGGCCCCTCATTATTTCTAATTCTTTACTATTACCAACGACCACAAACTCAAAGATCTTTGTGCATGAATCTGTCTGGACTTTGATTAGATCCTGAGGATGGATTTCTAGCAGTGAATTTACTGAGTCAAATAGTTTCCACGACTTTAAATATCCTTAACATACTGCCAAGTTATTTTCAAGTAAGACTCAAACCAACTGTGAGGATACTCAATAAAAGCATTTTGAAAAAACTGAATATTGTCACTTTCTTCAGCTATTCTGAAGAGTAAAAACAAAGGATATCTCACTGGTGGTTTAGTTTTAATTAATCTTTGAGACAAAAGCCTTTCGGATTTTAACCAATCTACAATTAATTCAAAGCTATTTAATTTGGTAATGTACATTCCTTTAACTCTTCAGAGCAGGTTAAAGTCCCAGCCTACAGTACTGACATCCCATACACACACTGGTTTGAGTCCAGCTTCTGATCCAGCTCTCTGCTACGGTCTCAGAAACAGTAGAAGATTGCCCAAAGTCCTTGGGTCCCTGCACCCACATGGGAGACCTGGAAGAAGCTCCTGGCTCCTGGCTTCAGCTCTAGCCGTCGTGGCCATTCGGGGAGTAAACCAGTGGATGGAAGACCTATCTCTTTCTTTGCCTCTGCCTCTCTGTAACTCTGCCTTTCAAATAAATAAACCTCTTAAAAAAAAAGATAATATTTTATACACATCACTTAAACATGTCATATTCCAACTAAAAACATAATCTGGGGAGCCAGCACTGTGGCACAGTGTGTTAAGCTACAATCTGCAATGCCAGCATACCATTACCACAGTTCTAGTTCAAATCCCAGCACTTCCACTTCAGATTCAATTTCCTGCTAATGGACCTGCGAAGGCAGCAGATGATGGCCCAATTACTTGGGTCTCTGACACCCACATGGGAGACCAAGATGGAATTCCTGGCTTCTGAGTTCACCCTTGTCCAGCCCTACATGTTGCAGCCATTTCAGGAGTGAAAGAGCAGATGGAAGATCTCTGTCTTGATCTCTCTGAGGCTCTGACTTTCAAATAAATAAATAAATCTTTAAAAAATGTATAGTCTGCATCTTAGCACAGGAAAATAATAGCTAAACTCTGACTGATACAAACTATACAAAGTAACTGGCCTAAATGGTGTGTGGATGAAAGATAAAGACAGGCTGAGGAAGTATTCCAGATGAAAGACTAAAAATACAGGCCGGCGCTGTGGCCTACTTGGTTAATCCTCTGCCTGCAGCGCCAGCATCCCATATGGGTGCCAGGTTCTATTTCCAGTTGCTCCTCTTCCAGTCCAGCTCTCTGCTGTGGCCCAGGAGTGCAGTGGAGGATGGCCCAAGTGCTTGGGCCCTGCACCCGCATGGGAGACCAGGAGGAAGCACCTGGCTCCCGACTTTGGCTCGGTGCAGCGCGCCGACCATAGCAGCCATTTGGGGGGTGAACCAACGGAAGGAAGACCTTTCTGTCTCTCTCTCTCTCTTACTGTCTACAACTCTACCTATCAAATAAATTAAAAAAAAAAAAAAGACTAAAAATACAATATGCAAAAACCCGTATTGGGGCTGGTGCTGTGACGTAGCAGGTGAAGCACTGCCTGCAGTGCTGGCATCCCATGTGGGTGCTGGTTTGAGTCCTGGATGCTCCACTTCTGATCCAGCTCTCTGATGTGGCCTGGGAAAGCAGTAGAAGATGGCTCAAGTCCTTGGGCCCCTGCACCTGTGTGGGAGACTCAGAAGAAGCTCCTGGTTCCTGGCTCCGGAGTGACGCAGCTCCAGCTGTGGCGGCCATCTGGGGAGTGAACCAGTAGATGGAAGATCTTTCTCTCTCCCTCTTTCTCTCTTTCTGCCTCTGCCTCTCTGTAACTCTGCCTTTCAAATAAATAAATAAATCTTTAAAAAAAAAAAAAAGGAAGGCTGAGGAACTATTCCAGATGAAACACTTTAAAAATGCAATATGCAATCTTGAAAACCCAGTACTAGAAAAAATAGCTATAAAAGATATTATAGGGACAACTAACAAAATAAAAACACACACTGAATAAACAGAATTGTATAAGGGACCATGCTGTGGTATAGCATGTAAAGCTGCTGCCTGAAGTGCTGGCATCCCATATGGGCACCAGTTCAAGTCCCAGCTGCCCTACTTCTGATGCAGCTCTCTGCTATGGCCTGGAAAAGCAGTAGAAGATGGCCCAAGTGCTTGGGTGCCAGGCTTCTGGCTTTGGCCTGACCCAGCTCTGGAAGTTGTGGCCATGTGGGGAGTGAATCAATGGATGGAAGACCTCTCCCTCTCTCTCTCTGCCTCTGCCTCTATGTAACTCTGCCTTTCAAAAAAATTAAATAAATAAAAAAAATTTTTTTAAAGTATCGTTACATTTCCTGAGTTGTAAACTGTTTTATGATTATGAAAGAAGATATTCTTGGGGTCGGCATTGTGGCATAGTAGGTAAAGCCGCCACCTGCAAGTGGCATCATCCCATAGGGGTGCCAATTCAAGTCCCAGCTGCTCTATTTCCAATCCAGCTCTCTGCTATGGCCTGGGAAAGTGGTAGAAGGTGGCCAAAGTGCTTGAGCCCCTGCACCTGCATGGTAGACTCACAGGAAGCTCCTGGCTCCTGCTTTGGATCGGCACAGCTTCACCTTTTGCAGGCATTTGGGGAGTGAACCAATGAATGGAAGATTCTCTCTCTTTATGCCTCTGCTTCTCTATAACTCTGCCTTTCAAATAAATAAATATGGAAGATGGGATGGTTGCGGGTGGGAGGGAGGTTATGGGGGGAAAAGCCGCTATAATCCAAAAGTTGTACTTTGGAAATTTATACTTATTAAATAAAAGTTGGGGGAAAAAAAGCTTGAAAAAATAAATAAATCTTTAAAAAATATTTTCATTCATATGAAATACACAGTGAGGTATTGAGGACAAGGAAGCCTAATGTACGCAATCTTCTCTCAAGTGGTTCAGAAAGAAAAGTAAATTGATGGCAAATGAGGCAGATATTGAAAATTGGTGAATTTTGGAGGAGGGCATATGGTAGTTGCAACTTTTCTAAAATTAATAATTTCAAGGTAAAAGGATTTAAAAATTTTTTAAAGTATCTGAGAGGCAAATATATATGTAGAGAAAGACAGAGAAAATATTCGTCTGCTGGTTTACTTCCCAATGTCCACAGTGGCTCCTAGCTGGGCAGGAACCAGGTTCCAGGATCCAGGAACTCAATCCAGGTCTCCCAGTTGGGTGGCAGGAACCCAGGCATGAAGCCATTATCAGCTACCTCCCAGGGCACACATTAGCAAGAATCTGGAATCAGGAGCAGAGTCAGGAATTAAACCCAGGCACTCCAATATAGCATGTGCCAAGTACCGAAGGGTATCTTAACCATTCTACCAAATGTCCATCCCAAAATAAAAAAGTTTTTAAAAGCTCCATCACGGGGGCCAGCACTGTGGCGCAGCAGGTAAAGCCACCACCTGCAGTGCTGGCATCCCATATGGGTGCCAATTAGAATCCCAGCTGCTCTACTTCCGATCCAGCTCTCTGCTATGGCCTGGGAAAGCAGAAGATGGCCCAAATCCTTGGGCCCTTGAACCCTCATGGGAGACCCAGAAGAAGTTCCTGGCACCTGGATTTGGATCAGCACTGTGGCCATCTAGGGAGTGAACTAGCAGATGTAAGACCCCCCGCCCCCTCTCTCTTTCTCTGTCTCTGCCTCTCTGTAACTCTTTCAAATAAAAATAAATAAATCTTAAAAGAAGAAAAAAAAACTCTATCACGAAACACGCACATGTAAACGTACTGTCTTCCGTGGTTGAGATCTTTCCAATTTGACCAAAAATGACATTTGCAGCTGACAAACAGTGCCTGGCCTCCATGAAGCACAGCTGTTGGGGGGAAACGAGTGAAGATAACTATCAAACAGCCTTTTTTGCAACTGATGCTTGCAAAAGTCTTTTATCATAGGAAAAGCTACAAAATCATGTAAAATACATAAAGCAAGCCCTGCATAGTTGCTGAACATTAAGGTGTATCACACATATCGTAGTATTATCTATCTGGTTAAAAGGCTACCTCAAAGATTAAAATGAAAATGCTCGCAAACATTTAGTAATTGGGTAAACTGGCTGGGTGATGACTGCTAACTGAAAGTTGGCTCTCCAACGTAAGCAATCTATCTATAGAACAGCTGTCATCTCAGACTCAGACTGCCACATAGTCCTTCAGGTTCAGTCTGAGCAGCCATGATAAATTCTTGACCATTTATTATACCCTGTCGGAGGACTGACAAGTTAATTTTTATCAGGTTTAGAGATCCCTTTTACCTCCTACAAGTCAAAGGCACAGAGGATTCACTCTGAGAAGAAAGTATTCTGTCTTCTAAAATCTTAGGCAGAATTTAGTTACAAACAGACTTCTCATCAAGTTTTAAAGTCAACAGATCTACAGATGAACTTTATGGAACTGCCTTACAAACACACTTCCAAGACTTCATCATCCAAATCTGGCATAGTAAATGTCTCAAACACTTAAACACCCCCTTGTTAATATATACATCTTGGCTTGTGGTGTAAGTCACAGGACCACAATGTTAAAGTCCAACTTTTGGTTGGACGCCACCCTCAGTCAATAGAATGTCTACTTCATATTAGTTGTAAGTGAAAGACTTTAAATAGTTGGTGATGACTTTAAAACCTCAGCATTTGGCCGGCGCCGCGGCTCAATAGGCTAATCCTCCGCCTTGTGGCACTGGCACACCAGGTTCTAGTCCCGGTCGGGGCGCTGGATTCTATCCCGGTTGCCCCTCTTCCAGGCCAGCTCTCTGCTGTGGCCCAGGAGTTCAGTGGAGGATGGCCCAAGTGCTTGGGCCCTGCACCCCATGGGAGACCAGGAGAAGCACCTGGCACCTGGCTCCTGCCATTGGATCAGCGTGGTGCGCTGGCCGCAGCACGCTGGCCGCGGCAGCCATTGAAGGGCGAGCCAACAGCAAAAGGAAGACCTTTTTCTCTGTCTCTCTCTCACTGTCCACTCTGCCTGTCAAAACAAAACAAAACAAAACAAAACAAAAAAAACCAAAACCTCAGCATTGAACGTTCTGCTCCATTGGGCTGAATTCAGATGTCATCTCAAACTTGCATTGTTCCTCTACACTCCCTTAACCATCACTGTCTCTTCCATTTGGTCCAGAATGGTTCTCTGTGAGCACCACTACCAGATCAATGAGTGCCTTACACTCTACAGATGGCTGGTAAATGTGGGACTTTAGCATCTGCCAGGTAGGCATTCACAGAGTAGCAAAACCTCAGCACTAGAATAAAATAAAGATGATGATACAAATGACAACTGCATTTTCTAGCGTGGTTCAAATCCCTCTGTTAGCAGGTTATAAAACTTAAAAAAAAAAAAATTTGGTAAGAGAGTGTCGAGAGAAGGGGCCAGCACTGTGGCATAGCATGTAGAAAGGGAGAGGTACTCATGAAAATTACCTCACGTTCCACTTAAGTAACACTTAACAACTTCAAACTTTATATTTTAAAGTAATATCTAGAATTTTAGCACTGTCAATATCCATGGAATTTTAAAGTATTGATTAAAATCATAGTAAACGCATAGTTTAAAAGTTGCTTAACAAACAAGGGGCATCCACAGCTATAAAAAAGGTGCCACAAGCAGAGGCACTGGATACACTGTTGGATGATCACCACAATGAAATGGATTCATTAGAATTAGATTAGCTGAATGCTCTGTTATATGCAATAGCATTACTTACACAATTGATCTTAGATCGAAGTCCTAGAAGCGAAGCTACAGTCCCCACAGCCCTTTCCCCTGCTAATAGCTGTTTTGAATGAAATTCTGTGGGACAATACTTTAAACACAGGGCACATTTACAGAACCAACGCTAACATAAAGGTCAGAAAGGATACGGGCGTGTGGATAAGGCAGCTGTTGACCAGAGCTAAAAGAAGGAACTCTGATAAGCAGAGAATTACCAAATTTCAGAGAGGCTTGTGAATTAGAAATACTTTCAATTGCTAAAATAGCTTATTAAGGATTAACAGTGGGGACACTGGCTTAAAAGAGTTGTCAGATTGGAAACTCTTAAGGACTAAAGAAATAAGTCAATTAAGAGTACAACAACATGACTCTGACCAATTCTGATCAACAACTAAGAAGCTAAAATGTGTCCCCATATGGCAGTCCAGAAGAAGCATGTCATAAAGGCTTGGAGCTTCAGAATTCAGCAGAAATCTCCAAAATTGAAAGATAAGTATGAAGTTAATTCTGAAAAAAACTGAAATGCATCACATGCTTTTATCAAAGCCCACATTTAACAGTCAGCTTCCTCAGACAAATTCTCAGTTACCAGATTATCATTACATAAAGATAAAGTTTTATCTACAGGATAAGATCTTCAATTTACTGCAACATCTCCCTAAATGAATTGAAATAGTGTGCCCGTATCAAAAAATATTTGGTCTTCGATAACATGTAGCTTTACTGACTAGCAACATATGAGACAATGATAAAAAGCAGAACTTTAAGACTCAAAAGGATTCATGAAACAAAAAAGGTAAAAAAATCTTAGTTTACTGGCAAATCGAGCTGCATTTTCCTGTCTCATTTTACATTATAAAATATAAGCTACCTGGTTCTAAAGGATGATCTTTTTCATGGTACTACTGGTTCTATGCCTTTCACTACTGGCTCCCTGTTAGATAACCACTTGGAGAAGCCTACCTTATTGATGTAAAACTGTGATAAGGTAGCGGCATTAATAGCCCATTCCATTGGATGGTAGGCATTATATTCAAGTTGGCGTTTGAGTGTACTGTGGCAATAGTGAGCAGCCTTCTCAAACATTTCCATGTGCTGGTAGACTTGAGCCAGGTAATACAGGTTATGAGTGTAAACCTTCTCAAATCTGTGAAAGGAAAAAAAATCTGTATAATGGCTTACAATTTATAGGTAAATCTCATATATATATATGTATATCTTGATTTTCCCACCAACCCTTGAGATGGGTTTGGTTATTCTATCTATTTGATAGATAAGGAAACTGAGTCTCAGAACAAAAACACAAAATTCATAGGTAGAAAATGGGAGTTACACTCATATCAGAATACACATTACATAACATTTAGACTTGCCTTGAAGCAGAAAGCACTGTGATTTTTTTTAATCATCTTATTTATACTTTGTGGAAATACCCTTTGAGCTGGAAACTCAACCAGTTCTCCCAAGTGGGTGACAGGAACCCAACTATTTGAGCCATCAACCCCTTATCACTGCCTCCTGAGGTCCAGGAAGTTGGAATCAGAATCCAGAGCCAGGAGTCAGATGCAGGCACTTTGATTTGGTACACAGGTTTTGCAACTGGCATCTTAACTGCTAGGTCACATGCTCAGCCCTCTATAAGAATTTGGGCTGACTTCTATACCTACTCACCTTTTTGATCTCTCTTGGTCAGTAAGTTTCTCTTCTTCAGGAAGAAAATGCTCAGTCGGATCAAGGGGAGGACTCCCAATCTAAAATTAATCAGAAGCTCTTTAAAATGTTAAACTGTAAATGTCAAGTGCCCTCTTCTGGAGGAAGTGGAGAAATCAACTTTAGAAAGCCTGATATACTTCATTTTTTCCTAGTTTACTTTCATGTTCCCCAAGAATTAATTTTCTTTTATTTTTTAGAATTTTTAAAATCATAAAATCCAAAACAGTCAAATAAAACAAGACTGCCTACAAGATCACACTTGACAAAATTTTAACTGCTGTTGCAGTTAAGCTGCAAATACATAAAAAAAAAAAACCATAAAACACTAACTTGCCTTTACAGATGTATAATTTAAGTGATTTTTGTTGAGAGACAGAGAGTGAAAACACAACATAGAAAATAAGACAGAGAGAGTACTCAACCACTGGATCACCCCTAAACTCGCTTGCGGGGTAGGAAAGGAAGCCAGGAGCTAGAAACTCAACCAGTTCTCCCAAGTGGGTGACAGGAACCCAGTTATCTGAGCCATCAACTCTTCATCACTGCCTCCCAAGGTCCAGGAAGTTGGAATCAGAATCCAGAGCCAGGAGTCAAATGTAGGCACTATGCTTTAGGACATAGGTGTCCTAACTGGCAAATGTTCACCCCTCTTTAAGAATTTGAAATCTTAATTTTGTCTGGTAAAAAGTCTCTTACATAATTTACATAAGGGGGCCAGCACTGTGGCGTAGTAGGCTAAGCATCTGCCTGCGGCACTGGCATCCCATATGGGAGCCAGTTCACATCCTGGCTTATCCTCTTCCAATCCAGCTCTCTGCTTCTGGCCTGGGAAAGCAGTGGAAGATGGCTCAAGTGCTTGGGCCCCAGCACCCATGTAGGAGACCGGGAAGAAGCTCCTGGCTTCGGATCAGTTCAGATCTGGCTGTTGCAGCCATTTGGGGAGTGAACCAGCGGATGGAAGACCTTTCTCTCTGTCTCCCTCTCTCTGTCTATAATTCTACCTCTCAAATAAATAAATAAAATTTAAAAAAAATACATAGGGGCAGGCATTTGGTTCAGCAGTTATTTATGACTTGGGAAGCCTGTAATCCATATCAGACCTGGTTCAAGTCCCAGTTACTCTGATTCCAGCTTCCTGTTACCTTGCATCCTGGAAGGCAACAGATTATGGCTCAAGTACTTGGATCCTTGCCACCCACATGGAGACCCAGGATGGGTTTCAGGCTCCTGACTTCAGCCTGGCCTGGTATTTGGGGAGTAAATCAGCAGATGGAAGATCTCTTTCTCTCTCTCTGCCTTTAAAATAAAATGAAAACAGGGGCTGCCAAATCAGCAGCTAGTTAAACCACCATCTGAAGTGCCAGCATCCCATATGGGTGCTGGTTCACATCCTGGCTGCTCTACTTCCAATCCAGCTCCTTGCTAATGTATCTGGAAAAACAATGGATGATGGCCCAAGTGCTTGGGCCCCTGTCATGTATGTGGGAAATCCAGATGAAGCTCCTGGCTCCTGGCTTCAGCCTGGCCCAGCCCTCCCTGTTGCAGCCATTTGGGGAATGAATCAGTGGTTAGAAGATCTCTCTTTCTCCGTGTCTCGGCCTCTCTCTGTAACTCTGAAATTCAAATAAATAAATACAGAAATAAATATTTAAAATTGTTTAAGTGAAAATAAATAAATCTTCTAAAATAAGAAGAAACCTATGTAAGTATAACAAATAGGAAATAAATATTATTGTTCTGAACTATCAAATGAAAATGAAACCAAGATTTTTTTTTTTTTTTTTTTACAGGCAGAGTGGACAGTGAGAGAGAGAGACAGAGAGAAAGGTCTTCCTTTTGCCGTTGGTTCACCCTCCAATGGCTGCCGCGGTCATCGCGCTGCGGCCGGCGCACCGCGCTAGTCCGATGGCAGGAGCCAGGAGCCAGGTGCTTTTTCCTGGTCTCCCATGGGGTGCAGGGCCCAAGCACCTGGGCCATCCTCCACTGCACTCCTGGGCCACAGCAGAGGGCTGGCCTGGAAGAGGGGCAACCGGGACAGAATCCGGCGCCCCAACCGGGACTAGAACCCGGTGTGCCGGCGCCGCAAGGCGGAGGATTAGCCTGTTGAGCCACGGCACCGGCCGAAACCAAGATTTTTAATATATTTATTGTTTTTAATATTTAGTTTTCCTGTTTTTTTTTCATATTTATTCTACTATTTTTCCTCAAGGAAACAAAAAAGTACTATACAGATTATCCTCCTTTTTTTAAAAAAAATTTATTTTATTTATTTGAAAGACAGTTACTGAGAGAGGAAGAGACAAAGAGAAGAGTCTTCCATTCAATGGTTCACTCCCCAGATGGCCACAACAGCCAGAGCTGTGCCGATCTGAAGCCAGGAGCCAGGACTTCTTCCGGGTCTCCCACATGGATGCAGGAGCCCAATGACTTGGACCATCTTCTACTGCCATCCCAGGCCACAGCAGAGAGCTGGATTGGAAGAAGAGCTGCTGGGACTCGAACCGGCGCCCATATGAGATACAGTGCTTAAGGCCAAGGCTTAACCCACTGTGCCACAGAGCTGGCCCCCCTCTTTTTTTTCAATTTGAAAGGCAGAGGTACAGAGAAAAGAGACAGAGATCATTCATCTGCTGGTTCACTCCCCAGATGGCTGCAATGACTGGGATGGGCCAGGCTGAAGCCAGGAGTCAGGAGCTTCTTCCAGATCTCCCTCATGGGTGCAGGGGCCCAAGGACTTGAGCCATCTCTGCTGCTTTCCCAGGCACATTAGCAGGAAGCTGGAATGGACATGCACCGGTGCCCATATGGGATGCCAGTGCTGCAGGCCATGGCTTTAACCCACTGTGCCACAGCACCAGCCCCAAGATTACCCTCTTTCAATACAAGGATTCCATTGGTTATATATTTTATTTTAAAATTTATTTTAAAGGCAGAGTGACAGAGAGTAAGAGACAGATATTTTCCATCCACTGGTTCTCTCCCCAAGTGTCCACAACAGCCAGATCTGGGCCAGGCACAAGCTAGGAGCCCAGAATTCAATTGGGTCACCCAAGTACTTGAGCCAACATCTGCTGTATTCCAGGGTGTGCAATAGCAGGAAGCTGGATTTGGAAGTGGAGTGGCTAGAACTAGACCAGGTACTCTGATTTGGGATGTGAGCAACCAATGATTTAACCATGCACCAAACACCTGTCCTTCAATATTAGTTTCTAATGAAACACTATAGGTGCTGGGCACCTTTACATTTTAAATGAACAACTTCATGTACAAGAGTTAGACCCTAAAAGCGTGAAAGGAGACCAACATCTCTGGCTTTGTGGTGCTGTTATCTTAGCATTTCAGGTAAAAATTAAAATGGCAAGGCAGAAGGGCCATGAACTTAAAAATTCTCCAACTTGGGGATATGTTTCTTGTGGGGAATGAGGAAGGTGTTAAGTAAGAGCTTGTAAAACAATGTACATTCTAAAATTCCTTGTGGCTGTAATTTACATGTTGGTTACTCGGATCTTTATTCTCAAGGGAAATGGTAAAACCAGATTTTATTTACATTTGATTACTGGGCATTTTGCAGTGCCTGGTACACAGTAAAAACAATAAATGTCTAGTGAGTTAAGCTAACAAAACAAATAAAAATGGTCATTCCAAGCATTTTGCTCATAGCTCTTTCCTTTCATGTGCTAGCATCCTTTTGGTATGGCTATGGGAGTCCTCTAACTGTACAGCTCTTAGAGAAGAACCTTGCACTTGTATTCACCTGGTAAGTGAGACAGTACAAAGTAGGAGTTCTGGGGGCTGCACTGTGGGGTAGCTGGTTAAGCTGCCACCTGTGATGCTGGCATCCCATCTGGGAGCTGGCTGAGATCCTACTTCTGATTCAGCTCCTTGTGAATGTGCCTGGGAAGGCAGTGGAATATAGTCCAAGTGCTTGGGCCCCTGCACCCATGTTGGAGACTCAGAAGAAACTCCTGGTTCCTGGCTTTGCCTTGGCCCAGCACTGGCCTTAGTGGCCATCTGGGGAGTGAGCCAGCAAATGGAAGATCTCTCTTTCCCTCTCTCTATGTAACTCTGACTTTCAAAGTAAATAAATAACTTTAAAAAAAGAAAAGTATGGGTTCTAGAGGCAGATCACGTGGGCTGGAATCCCAGCTTCATCATTTACTAATGAGTCAATCTCTGTCGCTTCTGTTTCCTCATCCATAAAGAAAAGAACAGTACCTACTTCATAGAGTTCTGAGGATTTTATTTTACTTTTTTTTTTTATATTTCTTTATTTGTTTGAAAGGCAGAGTTAGAGAGAGAGACACACATACACAGAGACAAAGAAAGCAAAGATCTTCCATCTGCTGGTTTACTTCCCAGATGCCTCTGCCTCTCTGTAACTCTGCCTTCCAAATAATAAATCCATCTTAAAAAAAAAAAAAAAAAGTAGGTATTCCTGGGCTGGCACTGTAGCACGCCTGGCCCAGCCTTGGGCCATTGTGGCCATTTAGGGAGTCAAACTGCTGATGGACAGTCTCTCTCTGTCTCCTTCATTCTCTGTAAACTCTGCCTTTCAAATAAATAAATTTTTTTAAAAAAAGATTTATTTTTATTTATTTAAATGGCAGAGTTACAGAAAGAGGTAAAGACAGAGAGAGAGAAAGGTGTTCCACCCACTGGTTCACTCCCCAAATGGCCACAATGGCTGGAGCTTTTTCTGGGTCTCCCATGTGGGTGCAGGGGCCCAAGCACTTGGGTTGTCCTCACCCCATTCCCAGGCATACTAGCAGGGAGCTGGATAGGAAGTGGGGAAGCCAGGACTTGAACTGACACCTATAAGCACCAGCCCAATTAATAAGTTGTTTTAAATTTTTTTTTTCTTTTTTCTTTTTTGACAGGCAGAGTGGACAGTGAGAGAGAGAGACAGAGAGAAAGGTCTTCCTTTGCCGTTGGTTCACCCTCCAATGGCTGCCGCGGACAGCGGGCTGCGGCCGGCGCACCGTGCTCATCCAATGGCAGGAGCCAGGTGCTAGGTGCTTATCCTGGTCTCCCATGGGGTGCAGGGCCCAAGCACTTGGGCCATCCTCCACTGCACTCCTGGGCCACAGCAGAGGGCTGGCCTGGAAGAGGGGCAACCGGGACAGAATCCGGCGCCCCGACCGGGACTAGAACCCGGTGTGCCGGCGCCGCAAGGCGGAGGATTAGCCTGTTGAGCCACGGCGGCAGCTAAATTTTTTTTTTTTTTTTTAACAGGCAGAGTTAGACAGTGAGAGAGAGAGACAGAGAGAAAGGTCCTCCTTCCATTGGTTCACCCTCCAAATGGCTGCCATGGCCACCACAGCTGGTGCACTACGGCCGGCAGTGCACCGATCCGAAGCCAGGAGCCAGAGGCTTTCTCCTGGTCTCCCATGCGGGTGTAGAGCCCAAGCACTTGAGCCATCCTCCACTGCCTTCCCGGGCCACAGCAGAGAGCTGGACTGGAAGAGGAGCAACCGGGACTAGAAGCCAGGTGCTGGCGCCACAGGCGGAGGATTAGCCTAGTGAGCCATGGCGCCGGCCTTGAATTTTTTTAAACACATAGACTTTAGTATATAAAAATTTCAGCTGCAAGGTGACCTCTCAGTGATGCAGCAAGGATAAAAGACTTAGATCTAGCTTGGACTCCCACTTGTGTGACTGAAAACAGGCCCCCAGTTCCCTGCATTCTCCTTCAGCTGGCTCAGCCCTGCCTTGCCTCGACTGCTGGCCACATCACTATCTTAATAAGCCAGCCATTAACCCAAGCTCTCTCCACCATCTTAAGAGCTCAGCCTTAGTCCAAACCCTCCCAAGCCACACCACTACATTGAGGGATCAGCTGCTAGCCCAAGCTCTCCCCACTATCTCAAAAGCTCAGCCTTGGGGCCAGCACTGTGGCGTAGCAGGTAAAGTCGCTGCCTGCAGTGCCGGCATCCCATATGGGCATCAGTTCCAAGTCCTGGCTGCTCCACTTTTTTTTTTTTTTTTTTTTTAACAGGCAGAGTGGACAGTGAGAGAGAGAGACAGAGAGAAAGGTCTCCCTTTGCCGTTGGTTCACCCTCCAATGGCTGCCGCGGACAGCGTGCTGCGGCCGGCGCACCGCACTCATCCGATGGCAGGAGCCAGGTGCTAGGTGCTTATCCTGGTCTCCCATGGGGTGCAGGGCCCAAGCACTTGGGCCATCCTCCACTGCTCTCCCAGGCCACAGCAGAGGGCTGGCCTGGAAGAGGGGCAACCGGGACAGAATCCGGCGCCCCGACTGGGACTAGAACCCGGTGTGCCGGCGCCGCAAGGCGGAGGATTAGCCTGTTGAGCCACGGCACCGGCCAAGGCTGCTCCACTTCTAATCCAACTCTCTGCTGTGGCCTGGGAAAATAGTAGAGGACAGCCCAAGGCCTTGGGTCCCTGCACCCCTGTGGCAGACCTGGAAGAAGCTCCTGGCTCCAGGGTTTGGATTGGTGCAGCTCCGGCCAGTGCAGCCAATTGGGGAGTGAAACAGCAGATAAAATGGTCCAAATCCTTGGGCCCCTGTACTCGTGTGGGAGACCTGGAAAAAGCTCCTGGCTCCTGATCAGCGCAGCTCCAGCTGTTGTGGTCATCTAGGGGGCGAATCAGAAGATGGAAGATCTGTCTCTCTCTCTGCCTTTCAAATAAATAAATAAATAAATCTCTAAAAAAAAAAAAAAAAAGCTCAGCCTTAGCCCCGACCTCTCAAGCCTTCCCAACTATTTTATGCTAGGTAAGCACTAGTCTGTGCGAGAAGGTGCTCTCTCTGCCGTGCGTTCACTGGCGGTGAGCACCTTTCAGGTGTGTGAAGAAATCTGTTCTGGCTGTGAGTCCATGTTCTGTCTACTGTTTGTCCTGCTCTTCTTTCCTTAAACCCAGACAGCACTACAGAGAAGTTCTTCAGTACACGGAAGAGTTCTATCAACGTGATGAACAAGGAATCGTCATTATTAATTTCTCACTAGTTTAAATTAAAACTTAAAAGGCACTGGCACATCACATACCTCTTTCATATACTGGTTATATAGTGCTTCTGATGATTCTAGGTAAGCTTGTGCAGTTTCAATTTCTTCTCTTTCAGACCACAAGATACCCAGGTTATTCTGGAAAAAAAAATAAAGAGAAACAATGATAACTCTGAATTAAAGTGACTTTCAAAGTCAATATTATCAATAAAATAGCACTGGAGTTTTATTAACAATGAATTAATCATTTATACTAATAGGGTCCTTATGTATTGGTGGGCAGCTGCTAAAATGAACCCCCCCAAGATCCTTGCTTCCTACTATTCTCACCCTTCTGGAATCTCTTACCCTAGTAGTGTTGGGATTTAGTGGCTTGGTTCTAAAGAACAGAATATGGCAGAAGGGATAGAAAGTCATTTACAAGATTAGATTACAGGGCCGGTGCTGTGGTGCAGTGGGTTAACTCCCTGGCCTAAAGCCCCGGCATCCCATATGGGCACCGATTCTAGTCCCAGCTGCTCCACTTCTGATCCAGCTCTCTGCTATGGCCTGGGAAAGCAGAAGATGGTCCAGGTCCCTGGGCCCCTGCACCCACATGGGAGAACTGGAGGAAGCTCCTAGCTTCAGATCGGCGCAGCTCTGGCTGTTGCGGCCAACTGGGGAGTGAACCATTGGTTGGAAGACCTCTCTCTCTCTGCGTAACTCCGACTTTCAAATAAATAAATACATCTTCAAAAAAAAAAAAAAAGATTAGATTACAAACATGGTATTGTGGTGCAGCAGGTTAATTTATTTTTAAGATTTATTTATTTAGGCCGGCGCCATGGCTCAACAGGCTAATCCTCCGCCTTGCGGCGCCGGCACACCGGGTTCTAGTCCCGGTCGGGGCGCCGGATTCTGTCCCGGTTGCCCCTCTTCCAGGCCAGCCCTCTGCTGTGGCCCGGGAGTGCAGTGGAGGATGGCCCAGGTGCTTGGGCCCTGCACCCCATGGGGAGACCAGGAAAAGCACCTGGCTCCTGGCTCCTGCCATCGGACTAGCGCGGTGCACCGGCCGCAGTGCGCCGGCCGCGGCGGCCATTGGAGGGTGAACCAACGGCAAAAGGAAGACCTTTCTCTCTGTCTCTCTCTCACTGTCCACTCTGCCTGTAAAAAAAAAAAAAAAAAAAAAAAAAAAAAAAAGATTTATTTATTTATTTGAAAGGCAGAGTTACTGAGAGGCAGAGGCAGAGAACAAGGTCTTCCATCCACTGGTTCACTTCCCAAATGCTGCAACAGCCAGAGCTGAGCTGATCCGAAGCCAGGAACCTGAAGCTTCTTCTGGGTTTCCCATGTGAGTACAGGGGCCCAAGGACTTGAACCATCTGCTGCTTTCCCAGGTGCACTAACAGGGAGCTGGATTGGAAATGCTGAAGCCAAGACTCGAACTGGTGCCCATATGGGATGCTGACACTGCAGGCAGTGCCTTTATCTGCTATGCTACAGCACAAGCCCCCAAGTTAATTTCTGTGACCTGAAATAATCTTGCTTATTTGTTTACTTGCTCATGAGAGCAGAACCTTGTTTATCTTATTCATCACTATCTCCTCTGGGCTCAGAAAAGTGAGAACAGTACCTGACGCACAGCAGACCTCAGTAATAAATATGAGTCAAGGGGCTGGTGATGTGGCATAGCAGGTAAAGCCTCTGCTTCCAGTACTAGCATACCATATGGGCTCTGGTTTGTGTCCCAGCTGCTATAGTTCTAATCTAGCTCCTTGCTAATGTGACTGGGAAAGCAGCGGAAGATGGCCAAGTACTTGGGCCCCTGTACCCAGAGATCCAAATGAAGTCCCTGGTGGTTAGGGTTATTTGAGGAGTGAATCAGCAGATGGAAGATGCCTCTTTCTGACTTTCCCTCTCTCTCTGTAACTGCCTTTCAAATAAATGAACACATTTTAAGAAAACAAACAAACAAAAAAAACCACCATAGCTTCCATCTTGGGAGCTTGGTCTTCCTTGCTCTGAGGGAAGCCAACTGCCACACTGGATCAGAAGCGCAGGAGCTGGGACTCCAACTAGCACTCTGATTTAGGACGCCAGTGTCACAAGCAGCACACAACATGGCTCCAGATAACTTTTCAAAAGCCTGTGAGGGACTGAACCCTGACAACCTTGTGAGTGAGCCGAAAGAGGATCCACCCCAGGGAAGCTTTCAGGTGGGACTGCAGCCCCAGCAGCGCAACAATGTGATGAGGAACCAGGAGCCAGAGGCAATTAGCTACACCTGGGAGACTCCTGAGCTAACAGAGACAAAGACAAACTCTAAGTAAACTCACTGAGACCTCTTTTTTTTTTTTTGACAGGTAGAGTTATAGACAGTGAGAGAGAGAGACAGAAAGGTCTTCCATTCGTTGGTTCACTCTCCAAATCCCAAATGGCTGTCATGGCCAGCGCTGCACCAATCCGAAGCCAGGAGCCTCCTCCTGGTCTCCCATGTGGGTGCAGGGCCCAAGCACTTGGGCCATCCTCTACTGCACTCCCGGGCCACAGCAGAGAGCTGGACTGGAAGAGGAGCAACCAGGACTAGAATCTGATAGCCATATGGGATGCCGGCGCTGCAGGCGGAGGATTAACCAAGTGAGCCATGGCGGCACCAGCCTTTAACGGATTTTTTAAGATTTATTTTATTTATTTGAAGGGCTGAGTGACAGAATAACAGAGAAAGAGGTCTTCCATCACTGGTTCACTCCCTAAATGTCTGCAACAGCTAGGTCTGAGCTAGGCCAAAGCCAAGATCCAGGAGCCCCATCTGGGTCCCCCATGTGGATGCAGGAATCCCTGCTGTCTCCCAGGGAGCACATCAGCAGGGAGCTGGATTGGAAGTGGAGCAGCCAGGACTCCACATCCGGGGCTCCATGCCTCAATCAAGTATGCTGGCATCGCAAGCAGTGGTGTAACCCGCTGCGCCACAACAACCACTCTTTAAATAATTTTTAAAGTACTTTTTAAGATCTGAGGTTATATGGTTAAGGAAAACTTCAGGTAACTGAAGTTTAGTTTGAACTTAACACATTACAAATTTCAATAGTTCCTCATCCACTCAAGAGATATTTAGAATCTGCACACTATGTGCCACCTACTGGGGCTCTATAATGAGTTTAAGAGGTAGTCTCTGTTAGTGTGGCTTTCAGAATGCTGGACCATGACAAAAGAATATGACCCATGTGAGTTGCCTCTTAATTTTGAGGTTTGTCTTTGAGACCTACTTGCCATCAAATCCACTTTGGTAATACTCCCTCAATCACCTACACTGGGTCCTGTGAGTTGCCTCTTAATTTTGAGGTTTGTCTTTGAGACCTACTTGCCATCAAATCCACTGTGGTAATACTCCCTCAATCACCTACACTGGGTCCTGTGAGTTGCCTCTTAATTTTGAGGTTTGTCTTTGAGACCTACTTGCCATCAAATCCACTTTGGTAATACTCCCTCAATCACCTACACTGGGTCCTGGAACTAGCGGCTGTGAGAGTAAGCAAAAGACCTGGCACACACAGGAAGTTCATACATCCTTGTATTTTCAAGAGTTTTGTTCCCAATGCAGAATGTTGGTTTATTTCTTATCAAGCACCATAAAAACAGGAATATTCTAAGTATTCAAAGGTGGTAAAGAGATCAGTCTGAACCAAGATGATCCAAAGAAAGTTACTGAAATGAGGTGATTCTTGGGATGGTTTTGAATGGGCAGGAATCCCCCCCACCCGGGGGGGCGAACCAATGTAGCAACGGAAACTGAAGACTTGAGACATTTTGTTTTGAATTATTAATGTTTTACGGTCACTGTCATTTCCACGAGACCTTATGTTAAGATTTACATTAGTCTGGATTTTAACAGAATGACCAGTGTCTGGACAGCGGAGGGCCCCGGGAACCAGCGTGCTGCCCGTGGGCAGGCGAGGCACGGAGAGGGAGTTTGGCAGCCAGCGCAGGGGGATGCGGTTACACGGCTCCAAGTCCCGAGGCTGGCCTTTCCCACCGCTTCAAACACACGAGCAGAAGTCGTGCCCTATCTAACACGGCCCGGAGCGGGGGCTCCTCTCCATGCCCGCGCCTGCACGGCCCGGGGGCTGCGCGGCGGCCGGCCGGGCTCGCTCTCACCTGCGCCTGGATGTAGAGGGAGATGCAGCCGTGCGAGAGCCGGAACCTGCGCAGCAGCCGCAGGCATTTCACCAGGTGCTCCTCGCCCGCCGACAGCTCCTCGGTGTCGATGTGGTTCACCCCGAGGTGGAACTCTATAACCGCCAGCCTGACCGCCCGCTGGGCGACGGGCCCTTCGGCCTCCACCACCTCCGTGGGCAGCCCCAGGGCGTGGTCCCCCGCGCCCAAGCCCTCGTCGGCCTGCAGCCGCTCATCCTCGTCGTCGGGCGCCGGGCCGAGCAGCGCCTTGACCTCTTCCAGCAGCGCTCTGGCGCTGTATTTGGACTTGTACGGTTCCTTCTCCGGGTTTTTATGCAGTTCCACTCGCGACAGGGCCAGCGCCGCCTGGAATTTCTCTCGGACCTCGGCCCACTGCGCACTCGCCATAGCGGCCCCTACAGCCGGGGCTTTCTCAATGTTTGCAGTCGGGACTCCCGCCTTCCTTCTGCTTTGCGACACTTCACTTACGGCTCTCGACAGGTCGGGCTGCGGCAGATCGGCAGCCAATTAAAGTCCGCTTGGGGAACCGCAATCGGTTCGGCAGTGACCAATGGGAAGGCGAGGTGGTCGCCATGGCAACTGCTGTCTAGAAAATGGAGAGGCCCCCGAGGGTGTCCCTGCCTCCAGCCCCGCCCCCCTACGTCGTGATGTCGTCTCTTGTTCACCCTGTGACGTGTGTGTATGTATAGTGCATATTAAAATGTTTAATATCTGCTCACTTTACCGAAACATTTTGGAATATAGTTTACAAAAATATCAGGGCCGGCATTGTAGCGTAGCGGGTTAGGCCCCCGCCTGCAGCCCCGGCATCCTATACGATCACCGGTTCGAGTCCCGCCTGCTCCACTTCCAGTCAAGCTCCCTCCTACTGTGCCTGGAAAAAGCAGTGGAAGAAGCTGCCTCCACGTGGGAGACCTGGATGAAGCTCCTAGCTCCCTCCTGGACCAGCCCTGACCATTGCAGCCATTTGGAGAATGAATCAAGCTGATGGAAGATTTGTCAGTCTCTTGCTTTCTCTGTAACTCTGCCTTCCAAATAAAAAATAAATAAAAATTTTTAAAAAATTAAGGAAAATAGCTAATGGATATAAACTGGAAGGCACCGACCTTTGAGGTTAAGGTATACCCCACCCATCGCTGATTAAGTTTCTTTGGAAAAGGCTCTGCTCTGTAACAGGGATCGCTTACTAGGACATGAATTCTTGAATGGGAAGTTATGGATATAAAGAGCACTCACCAGTAGGTACCTATTTCACTGAGCCTGAAATACAGAGGTGAACTGCCCGAGGTAACAGGCTGGAAGACCGTTACCACTGAAGTAACCAAGTGGGGAAGGGAGACTTTTACCAAGCTCTAGCCGCATGAAGTGCCTTGAGATGGGTATTTTTAAAAACGTACCAATTTAGGAAACTCCCAGACACATGAAAGTTTTAATCTTAGATCCATGTTAGCTCTTCTAAGCTTCAGTTTTCTCATACTGAAGTATCACTGGTATCACTGATCTCCACGGGATCTGGAACAATCACACCTGAATGTTTCACCTGCTTCTGCACAGTAATAATCCCTCAGTACCTGCAGGGATTGGCTTCAGGACCCTTAAGAGACATCACAATCACTGGATGCTCTAGTTCTTTATATAAAGTGGCCTGTTGTTTGCATATAAGCTCCCCACCCCTTCCTTTAAACCATCTCTAGATCATTTTTATTTTTTATTTATTTTAAAGATTTGTTTTATTTATTTGAAAGAGTTAGAGAGAGAGGTAGAGACAGAGCGAGAGGTCTTTCATTTGATGGTTCACTCTCCAATTGGCCGCAACGACTGGAGCTATGCTGATCTGAAACCAGGAGCCAGGAGCTTCTTCTGCTCTACCACACGGGTGCAGGGGCCCAAGGACTTGGGCCATCTTCTACTGCTTTCCCAGGCCATAGCAGAGAGCTAGATCAGAAGAGGAGCAGCTGGGTCTTGAACCGGCGCCCATATGGGATGCTGGCGCTTCAGAAAGTTTGAATTGCTTATTATACTTTTTTTATAAAGATTTTTATTTATTTATTTGACAGGTAGAGTTACAGACAGTGAGTTAGAGAGACAGAAAGAAAAGTCTTCCTTCCGTCGGTTCACTCCCCAAATGGCTGCAACGGCCAGAACTGCACCAATTAGAAGCCAGGAGCCAGGAGCTTCCTCCTGGTCTCCCATGCAGGTGCAGGGGCCCGAGCCCTTGGACCATCCTCCACTGCTTTCCCAGGCCACAGCAGAGAGCTGGAGTGGAAGAGGAGCAACCGGGACTAGAACCTGGTGTTCAAATGGGATGCCAGCGCCGCAGGCGGAGGATTAACCAAGTGAGCCATGGCGCCAGCCTCTATTATACTTTTTTCCCCAAATATTTTAAATCCAGTTGGTTCAATCTACAGATTGGGAACCCAAGGATACGCAGGGTCAATTCTATGATCAAACCAGAATTCATTACCTTCCTCCTTCTCACACACCCCTTCTCTCCCACACCATTTGTGCCACATTTGCCTTTGATATCATCCTCCAAGCTGGTTTTGTACTGTTCTCTTTTAAAGTGTAAAAATACTGCTCATCCCACCTCCTCCTAAACAGCTCTTTCCTCGTCTCCGTCTTTTCATCTCCTCTAATTTAAGCCACCATCATCTGACTACTACTAAGAGGCACTCTTGCTGCCAGTCTGGCCTCCTGCCACTCCATGTCCGACAGTACTGAGTGATTGGTTCGCTTATTCAGTATGTAGTGTCTATTACTTGACAGGCACTGTTGTAAGCACTAGGAATTCAGTAGCTAGTAACAAAAACCCCTGCTCTGCTAAGGGAAAACATTCTATTTTTGTAACATTACATTCAAAATTACTTCAGGGATGTGCCTTTAGGATGCTGCCACTGGAATGCCTGCATCCCACACTGGAGCACCTGCTTGGGTCCCAACAACTCTGCTTCTGACCCAGCTTCCTGCTAACCCATCAGGGAGGCAGATGACTGCCCAAGTACTTGGGCCCCTGCCGCCCAAGTCTCCAAGAGGGAGACCTAGATGGATTTCCTGGATTGTGGTTTCAGCCTGGCCTAGCTCTTGGCTGTTGCAGCTTTTTTTTTTTTTTTTTTTTTTTTTGGTGACAGGCAGTTAGACAGTGAGAGAGAGAAAAAGGTCTTCCTTCTGTTGGTTCACCCTCCAAATGGCCGCTACAGCCAGCGCATCGCGCTGATCCGAAGCCAAGAGCCAGGTGCTTCCTCCTGGTCTCCTATGCGGGTACAGGGCCCAAGGACTTAGGCCATTCTCCACTGCCTTCCGGGGCCACAGCAGAGAGCTGGACTGGAAGAGGAGCGACCGGGACAGAATCAGGTGCCCCAACCAGGACTAGAACCCGGGGTGTTGGCGATGCAGGCAGAGGATTTGCCTACTGAGCCACCGTGCTGGCCCTGTTGCAGCCATTTGAGGAGTGAACCTGCAGATGGAAGCTGTTTTCCTGTCATTCTGCCTTTCAAATAATATTTTATAAATTAAATTACTTCAAAATATTTTACTGTACCACTCTTTTAGACTCATATTTTAAGACATGGATCAGCACCTTTATAACTTTGGTGGTAATTTTCCAAGACAGCCAGAAATAAGATTGGTGTTCACAATGACATAAACACATTTTTCATGTCAAACACCCTACAGTTGAGATGGATGTGTGGCCTAGCAGTTGGAATGCTTGCATCCCAGGTAGGAATGGCTGGGTTCAAGTCTTGGCTCAACTCTGGATTCATTTCCTGCATGGATTAACCTCGAGAAGATGGCTCAAACTGGCCCCACCTGTGGCTGTGGGCACTTGGGAAGTGAACCAGCAGATGGGAGCTCATCTGTCTCTCAAGTAAATAATATTCCACAGTTAAAAGATAACTAAAACCCTGGAAAATATATTTGCTATAAATAACAAGTTCTGCTAACTTGTTAACAAGAACTCCAAGCAGAAAAAAATGACAGGTCAAAGACAGACTAAGACCACAAATATGGCTGCTGTGAGATGTTAATCCTAAAAGAGGCAGATAAAAATGATGCAGTTTTATTTTGTCCTACCAAATGGATAAAAGGAAAACAAGTTCTGGGCGTGGCTTTAAACTTGTGTTGATCTGCACCAGGGAAAACTACACCAAAATTTAAAATACATTCTCTGTAACTGCATTTTTTTTTTTTTTTTTTTACAGGCAGAGTGGACAGTGAGAGACAGAGAAAGATCTTCCTTCGCCGTTGGTTCACCCTCCAATGGCCGCAACGGCCTGCAAACAGCACTGATCCAATGGCAGGAGCCAGGTGCTTCTCCTGGTCTCCCATGGGGTGCAGGGCTCAAGCACTTGGGCCATCCTCCACTGCACTCCCGGGCCATAGCAGAGAGCTGGCCTGGAAGAGGGGCAACTGGGACAGAATCCGGCACCCAACCAGGACTAGAACCCGGTATGCCGGCGCCACGAGGTGGAGGATTAGCCTGTTGAGCCACGGCGCCAGCCTGTAACTGCAATTCTGTATTTAGAAAATGTATCCTAAAATGATAGGTAAGTATGCAAAGATTTATTCAAGAATATTAACTCAGGGTTTTTGGGTAAATGTAAATTGGTGTATATGTAAGATGTAACATCTGGTCATGAAAAATTGCTACATGGGGCTTGTGGCTGCCACTTGCAGCACCAGCATCCCATGTGGGCGGTGGTTGCTCCATTTCTGATCCAGCTCTCTGCTATGGCCTCAGAAAACAGTGGAAGTCCCTGGGCCCTGCATCTGCATGGGAGATCTGGTAGGGTGAACACCTCTGTTTCTCTGCCTCTTTGTAACTCTGCCTTCCAAGTAAATCCTTAAAAAATGCCACATCTATCTGGATCTACAGAAAGATGCCCACTTGTGGAAGGGCAAAAATGCAATTCTCCAAACAGAACAAATTACTGCAATTTTATAAACAAATACATGGAAAATTGCTGACTAAAACTGTATGAGGTAACTGGTTTTTCCTATGTTAAGATTTTTTACTAGCTGTTTTAATAATTTCAATAGTAGAAAACCACCACAAACATAAAATACTAATACCTTTATTACAGCATAAAGCAGTATTTTAAACATTAGTTCATATTACAGTAAAAACATTTTATGTACAACTGTAGAGAAATCGCTGCACATAGCTCCAACTTAAAAATGGGTTATAATTTAAAAGTGAACTGAATTGTTTGATACATAAATTTAAAATATTTTTACTATAGAAAACAGTAAAAATGTTAACATTGTCCAGGCTAGCTCAACAAGCCCATTTAAACTAAACAGTAGCAGAATTATACATTTATAAATATGGTTTGAATTGTGGGGTCAAGAAAAAATGTTGGCTTAATTTATCAAAATAGTCGTTCTTAAAATTAAGTTGCATGAAGCAAAAAATCCTCATGTTCGTCCCTCACAGTCTTGATTTATGCCTATTTTTCTTCTGGCTACCCACAATCCACAGCAAAGTTCCAGGTTTTTCTTTCTAGGAGTTTTTGATCTGTTTGCTGTAAGCACCTATTCCTACCCAAATCATGAAATGTTTTTGGTTATTATTAAATCATGCCCATATTTGGGCAAAACCAGAATCTAATGAATTCTAACCCACAAGGCACATGTGGGCCAGACACCTTACCCTAATTCCCCGTGGCTTCATGGGATGCCACGAATAAGAGTAAAGTGAAGAGACTGACAAGAGGGCCAGGGAATAAACACCAAGAACAGAGGGCAGGAACGTCTTGTCGGGATTCAAGGAAAGAACTGAAGCTCAAAGAGAAAAGGCTGTTGTCTCAAGGACAATGGAGCTGAGTTGGCTACCAGAGCCTGACTGCAAGGTGACCAACTCAGAGGCAGTGAGAGATGAGATTAAATGAGAGAAACTGGGGCCTAGAATATCGAGCTGCTAAAACTAATTGAATGAAAATGAAGCAGCGCATAAAGTTTTAATCTTGTAATAGTTTGTTCCAAGACTGCCAGGGTGTTTCTAGAGCTAAGGCAAGAAGACAACACATAGCATTCTTAGTCCCCTGTACAGAATGCGTCCTAGAGAAACAGGCATCAGTCATCTCTCAGTTTCTCCAAATCAACACCTTAAAAATATTCAGTTTGCCTCAAAACGAAGTCTCCAAGCAGCTAAATGCAGTTTAACAGAAATAGGTACTACTCTGTGGTTTTCTCAACTATGCCACTGAAAAGTAAAGTGGATCTTTCTACCCCTAAACCCAGCATGCCCACTAAGCCAACCTCTAGAAATATTAACAATCCACTCAAATTTCCACCACTAACAGGCCGCTTTACTTGTTCTTCCCTTTGCTCTCCACAGCTTGGAATCCGTTTCCTCCTAGCATGTGGAGAATACCTGCAGTGGGTTTTCTGACATGATCTTCAGCCATGCAAACCTGTGCCCTCTCTTTTCTTGATTTCTTCTTGTAAAATAATGTTAATCTTCCAATAGGAAGAAGAGCAGTACATAATTACTTAAACACCACTTATCCAGCCTCCTTACATACAAAGAAAGCTGTGGAGCCATCTTATGTATTTGCAGTTTAAAGATACTGGCTATATGGTATCTGCTAAGAATTTACTGAAGCAGGAACCACCTTGTAATGAGAAGCTAAAACACATCAAAATGCATACAACCACAGATCATCCCTAGGAAATGGATTATATCCTCCACATTTAGAGCATACTGTGTTATATACCTAGCCAAGTCTGAAATCTCATTTCAAAACAGCACTCAGTATCAACTCTCAGAAGACACTTGCCACAGGACTACAGCAGTGATTATCTGGCAGGTGGCTGGGGAATGCCAGTTACAGAACAAAGCCTTGACTTTTCCAGGCTTAAGTGGTCCTTCAGAGACTGCTGCAAGCCCTTAGGCATTTACTTTAGGGAATGAAGGGACACTAGAGTGAGAGACACTCAAGACATCTCAACTTACAAAACACAGGCAGACTGAAAGATTCCAAATAAAAATGTAATGAATTCACGTCCTTCAAAATCTGACAGACGCAGCACACCACAAACCATAACGAGCGGATGAATAATTTACATGAGGTTTGTCCCTGTGGAAGAGATGGGAACCAGGCAAGTGGCCGAGAGGATGCACAGAGTGCTCTGACTTTGTGTAAGGAGTAATGGCAGTCCCATGCTGTGAGTGGTTCTGTTCCTCCACTAATTACCAAATGCTTTACTGAAGCTGCGCTTCTGGCCTTTGTTCTGGGACT
Source organism: Sylvilagus floridanus (assembly GCA_949820135.1). Lineage (NCBI taxonomy): Eukaryota > Metazoa > Chordata > Mammalia > Lagomorpha > Leporidae > Sylvilagus > Sylvilagus floridanus. The sequence continues at coordinate 23,849,996 of OX463235.1, forward strand.
TGTTTCTGTTGCCACCTCCTGCTCGCTGTCCCCTGAAGCCCCTGCTTCCATCCCGCTGTCCCCGGAAGCCCCTGCTTCCTCCTCGCTGTCCCCTGAAGCCCCTGCTTCCGTCCCGCTGTCCTCTGAAGGCCCCATATCCTTCCCGGGGGCCTTCCAGCTCGGGCTGCTCGGTGGCCACGGACAGCTGCCAGCGTCGTGAATCGTGCCATTTCTCCTGTGGAGAGAAGTGTGTATTTTCATCTGCTTTGATTTTTACTGGGTTTGGTTTTGTAAGCATCAGAAAAGCAATGCTCTGCTACAATTTTTCCAAAGAAAAACCAGGCTGACAACATAAGTGCTAAGGGCTGACCAAACACAGCATTACCCTTCTTGGTTGAAAAGGCCAGTGTCACTGAGGTGGGGAAAGCAGCCCTTGTCACTAGGTCATTTATCCAATTCAACTGCTACAAGTGTCTAGATCTGTCTGTGGCAATAAAACAAACAGGTGCCAACAGATTTTTCATAACAGTACTGAAGAAAGATGGAGAAGTGAAAAATGTCAATGAAAACATACAGGAAGTGGAGGGGAGAACTCTGAAAACAGGTAATAGACAGGCTCAAAGACAAAACATCAGAGTAAAGGCCAGGATAAAAGTGCCAAAATATAACTCTTCTGGACTGCCTTTTACCAAGGAGACAGGAGCTGTTGCTTCCCGTTCTACTATGCTATATTGGGCATTTTACTAGTTAGATACATTAACTTTAAAACCCAAGAGAGGCCGGCGCCGTGGCTCAATAGGCTAATCCTCCGCCTTGCAGCGCCGGCACACCAGGTTCTAGTCCTGGTTGCCCCTCTTCCAGGCCAGCTCTCTGCTGTAGCCAGGGAGTGCAGTGGAGGATGGCCCAAGTGCTTGGGCCCTGCACCCCATGGGAGACCAGGAGAAGCACCTGGCTCCTGGCTTCAGATCAGTTGGATGCGCCAGCCGCAGTGCGCCGGCCATTGGAGGGTGAACCAATGGCAAAAGGAAGACCTTTGTCTCTCTCTCTCACTGTCCACTCTGCCTGTCAAAAAAAAAAAAAAAAAAAAAACCACACCAAGAGAAATAATACCTGTATTTCAGTGACTGCTGCAGTGGGAACATCAAAGCAAACACCCTAGAAATCAAAGCAAATGGAAGTGAATCAAACATGAAGCACATTAAAGTGATACCTCAAAAGGCAAAGATTTAGGGCCAGGGTTGGACAAAGGAAGTTGTCACTTGATTCTCCGTAACTGACACAGGCAACCCTCTGGCCTGCTCTTTAATTTCAATATTTTACAAGGAACACCCCCCTCCATTCATTTAGCCAATGATAACACAGCTGTCACCATGTAATGAATATCACCATTTGCAGGAGTCTTCATTCTCATATTTACCAGAGTTTCAGAGAATACGAGGCATTCATAGGGACATACGAATAATCAGTAAACAGTCTTTGCCATTGAGTAGGTCATAGTGTTCTTGAGACTCAACCAGCAAGGACAGCAAAGTAGTATTTAAATAAATAAACCAATGTCCCAAATACTGAAGTACAGATAAGGATGTTCCTAACTCAGTCCGATAAAGTCAAGGAAAACATTATAGGAAGACTTGAGGTTAAGCCAAGTGATGACACCATGGAGGGTGTCTATAAGCAGCCAGCAAGCAGGTGGACGACAGCATGGTGTACTTGACACTGCTGGAATGGAGGGGACTGGTGGTGGTGAGGGGCAGATGAGCTGGTGTAGAGGAAGGAGCCAGCCCATGAAGGACCTTATCCTCAGTGTGGAAGGGTAGGGGGCTTTCTCCCATAGCTTATGTGGGAGAAAAATAGCTCTCAAACAGCTTATGTGGCACCCCTAAAGGAGACACAACCCAGTCACAACATGATACTCTGAGTGGGCCTGTGATTCTCCAGATGTAGTCCACTGACCCCTAGGGACCCAAAGTCTTACAGGGATCCCACAAATTACTTTCATAATACTTAGACATTAGCTGCCCTTTTCACGTCCACATTCCCTCACAAGGGTGCAGTGGAATTCCCAGAAGTGAGAGGCAAAATCTGAAACTCAAGATTCTGAGTCAGTTACTTAATAATCTATCTAGGTAGGGACAGTGCAATCTCCAAGTCTGATGATGTGCGTAGAATGGGTCAGGCTGGAAATGACTCCTCCACAGGACAGGTGGAAGCCACCTTGCTGCTTCCCTGCCCACACTAAGCCACGGAACTGAAGTGAGGCCATAACAGAGGCCTATCTTACCAGCTTTCCTTTGAGAAACACCATTCCCTTTACTTTGGAATCAACATCCTCGCCCAGTTGCTCTTTAAGTTCTTTCCAGGCATAACTGATGTTTGGCATTTCAATTGAGCACCGCAAAATCATAGTCACAAAACCCTTATGGAAGAAAGGAATAAAATTAAAAGGGAAATTTCTGAAGTTTCTGAATATGTTGGTTAAATGTACTATATGAATTGAGGGCTATGTATAGACTAAAAAACTAAGATGTAATTCACATACTATAAAACTCATTTTAAAGTGTGGAAATCCGTGGTTTCTTTTTCCTTTAGTACATTCACAAGGTTTACAACCATGACCACTATGTAAATTTCCAGAACATTTCAATCACCCCCAAATGAAACCTGATACTCATTAGGAATCACTGCTATTCTTCCCTCCACCCAGCCACTGGCGAGCACTAACATGTTTTGTCTCTATGAATTAGCTTAGAAACCTCAAAACACAGTTACTTCCTCCCTGGCTCAAGGAAGTGACACCCCCCAGCTGACAGTGTCAGCCGCCTGACAGGGAAGCTCACCGCGTCTGAGTTGATGAGGGAGCGCTGGTCCACTGACGTGGCCCCTGAGATATGGGCCAGCGCTGCTGCCAGGGCTTCCACGGCTCCCTTCTCCTCGATGAGCTTCTCAGCAGACTGCTTGAAGTGGCTGATGGCAGTGGGAGGCACAGAATCCAAAAGCCTAGAATGTGCAAACACACTTGTTAGGAGAAGTAACAGAATTCATTCCAAGCCAACAGCACCTCCAGGTAAATCAGTATTTTCAAACAACCACACACATACACGTTGACACCACATTTTCATGCCTATGCGTATAAACACCGTTGGCCTTCTCTGTTATTAGATTCTACATCTTTGATTGAACCAACCACAAATAGAAAATAAAAAAATCCTCCACCCCAAAAATTCCAAAAGCAAAATCTGAATCTGCAGCATACGATATATTATATGCTTAATGCACATGAATGAAGTGATGTGCAGGCACCATTTCTGGCATCAAACAACCTACTGATGATACTAAGTATAGAGGAGGATGTACATGGGTAAAATGCAAATATCCCACCATTTTCTGTTAAGTGATTTCAAAATGACAGAATTATGGTATCCAGGCCAGTGCCGCAGCTCACTAGGCTAATCCTCCGCCTATGGTGCCAGCACCCCGGGTTCTAGTCCTGGTTGCTCCTCTTCCAGTCCAGCTCTCTGCTGTGGCCCGGGAAGGCAGTGGAGGATGGCCCAAGTGCTTGGGCCCTGCACCCGCATAGGAGACCAGGAGGAAGCACCTGGTTCCTGGCTTTGGATCAGCGCAGCACACCAGCCGTAGCGGCCACTTGGGGGGTGAACCAACGGAAAAAGGAAGACCTTTCTTTCTGTCTCTCTCTCTGTCTAATTCTGCCCGTCCAAAAAAAAAAAAAAAAATTATGGTATCCTTGGGGGTCCTGGAACCAATCTCCCATGGATACTGACAGATGACTATAATTATTACTTTTCTGTTGTAATAAGTCCACCCCTTTAAACGATCAATTCTAGCTTACCACCAAATCACTCACTCTCCAAATATTTTATTATAAAGCAATTATATTAAAATATTTTTCACAGTGTTACTGATAATTACAGAAAATGTGAATAATTATAATAAAATGTGTGCCAATAGATACAATGAACAAATCTTTAAATAACTCTTGGGGGGGGGGGGTCGGTGCTGTGACACAGTAGGTTAATCCTCTGCCTGTGGCACCAGCATCCCATATGGGTGCTGGTTCTAGTCCTGGCTGCTCTTCCAATCCAGCTCTCTGGAAAACACTGGAAGATGGCCCAAATGCTTGGGCCCCTGCACCCACATAAGACACTGGAGGAAGCTCCTGGCTCTTGAGTAGCTCAGCTCTGACTGTTGTGGCTATTTGGGGAGTAAACCAGCAGATGGAAGACCTTTCACTGTCTCTCCCTCTCACTGTCTGTAACTCTACCTCTTAAATACATAAACAAAATCTTAAGGATAAACAAAACTACACAAGGTACCTCCTTAAAGGTGGCCTCTTTGTTTCCTTCCTGATCACCTAACCCTAAAATTTCCTGAAATGCCATCCCAAGGAACCTTGGCCTGCAGGACACAAAGCAGGCAAGGCTAAAATAAATCCAAAAACTGAAAAAAGTTAAAATCTTCTCATTTGCTGAATTTTCTTAAGCTATTGATACATTGATACCTAGCATTAAATGTGATCATGAACTCTCCCTGTTTACTTTTAAAGACTTACTTACTTATTTGAAAGGCAGAGTTACAGAGAGGGAGAGGCGGACAATCTTCCATCCTCTGGTTCACTCCCTGAATGGCCACAATGGCTGGGACTGGGCCAAGCTGAAGTCAGGATAAGGACTCCCTTGGGTCTCCCATGTGGGTGCAGGGTCCCATAATGGAAGCCAGTCAGTCACAGGAAGCAGCTCAACCTGCTGTGCACAAGGTTTGCCCCTCCCTGCCGATTTTTAAAACAGGGATTTCACATATCTCTAATAGCAAGTCTGGAAAGCACTCTAAAAACGATGCTCAATGTTCAGTGGATCCTCAGCAAGGCATACAACCACCAGTAGCATGCAGAAAATGGTTCCACGCTTTCACAGTGCCAACCCTTCTCTACCCTGGGAGAATGCTGCACCAAGGCAACAGCCAGAGATCCTGAACAGCTAAATATCCTTCAAATTTCAGGACAATCTGACATAATTCTCCTGCCCCTAATGCCAATAAGCATATATAAACTGACAAACACTGGTGGTTAACCCAACCCTACTAGTTACTTACTATCACTCAGTCTACTAGGCTGGGGACTGGATTAATGAAGGTTTGGAATGTAACCTGCAACCCAATCTAACCAGTTGCTAGATGCAAAATACCTACACTGCATCCAAAATGCCTTTCCTTAAAATTTCCAAGACAAATCAAAGTATTAATAATGGTCTCCTCTGGTGAACAGGATTGGGTAGAGAGGAACATTAGACATGCATTAAAAGACCTCAGTAATGATAGGAAACATACCTGATAGCATCTTTGCTGGAAGCTTTTATTATTTCTGTGGCTGAAGGAACACCTATTCGTTTAAATTTAATTCCCTACAAAAAAATGAACCATAGTTCAATGATTATGAAGTTTCCATCAAATTTCTCAGATTTACCAAATATCACTTAAAGTCTTATTTGCAATACAGTATAGTTCCTTTACAGCATCTATCAAATTTCCACTACTGTTTCATGTTACTATGTTACCTATTACAAGAAAACAGCACTGCTAAATTACTATTAACTAAACCTAGACTTTATTCCACATCTGTCTCTCCTCGTGTTTCTTGACCTTGACATTTTAAAATTTTAAAATTTCATGTATTTGAGAGACAAACAGAGACAAAGAGAGTTCCCATTCAGGGATTCATATTCCAAATGCCTACAAAGCCCAGGGTGGGGCTGACCATGGGAGCCAGAAACTCAATCCTGGTCTCCTATGTGAGGAATCTGTATTAGCAAGAAGACAAGAATCAGGAGCTGAGCCAGGAATCAAATCTAGACACTCTGATGCAGGACACAGGTGCATTAACTGCTAGGCTAAACACCTGTCCCAACCTTAACCACTTTAAGGACGACTGGTTAGGTACTTCGTAGAATGTTACCACAAACTGAGGCCATGCTTGGACTGGGATTACAGGTTTTAGGGATGATCAGAGGTTAACAACTGTCTCCCCTACTCTTGTTAGGGCGCATACTTATCACCGATGATGTGCACCATGATCACCATTCATCTGGCTCAGATGGTTCGTTGGTTTCTCTCCTGTCAGGTTCTCATGGCATCAACCATACTCTATTCAAGTACAGTCCACTCCAGTTGAAGGGGGTAGGCTAATCTCTATCTCCTGGAGCGGAAACTATCTATTCACTAGAATTGTGTAAGTAAAGCTAATCTCTTCCTCTTTGTCCTTCTAATATACCTTGATACTTGTTTTTCAGCAACTTCTTTACTCATTAGACAAACTAGAAACATTTAAGCAAAGATTAAGTTTATATTAATCATTGTCTTACAATTGCCTTTCAAACACCTGGAAATGAATCCACTGCTTTCAAATGCAAAGATATTTCAAAATAGGCCTTATTTCACAGAACAATATTCAAAACATGTACCCAACAAGCATTTAGTCACAGCCACATGCTAGACAGACAATCTAAAGTTATTAAAACTTGAATTAACAAAAGACTAGCTCTAAAACTCAACATTTGCTAAATGAAAATTAATAGTTTTACCGCTTTTTGTTCCACTTGTGCTAACTGATATTCCTCCTTGTGCTGATAAAAGCAGATGCAAACGCCTGTCCTTCCAGCTCTGCCCGTCCGCCCAGAACGATGAATGTAGGACTCCACATCCTAAGGAAATGAAATAAGAACGACAATGAACCACAGAAAGAGACAAACGCCTGAGCAGCCCACGTAGAGGTTGGTGACAAACACCAGGCTAGTGTAGTTCTAGACCTGGAGAAGAGGAACGAGGTCCTCCTATTTGAAGACTTGTCACAACTAGCGAAACCTCTGCAACAGTGGTCCCTATCCCACAGGCAACTTTACAAAGAGCACTGGCTAGTGCTTGTTTAACAGAGCCATACATATGATTCTCATTTTCTAGCAGCCACACCAAAAAGCTAACAAGCTAAATTTACTTTTTTTTTTTGGACAGGCAGAGGGGACAGTGAGAGAGAGAGAGACAGAGAGAAAGGTCTTCCTTTTGCCGTTGGCTCTCCCTCCAATGGCCGCCGTGGCTGGCGCGCTGTGGCTGGCACACTGCACTGATCCGATGGCAGGAGCCAGGGGCTTCTCCTGGTCTCCCATGGGGTGCAGGGCCCAAGCACTTGGGCCATCCTCCACTGCACTCCCGGGCCACAGCAGAGAGCTGGCCTGGAAGAGGGGCAACCGGGACAGGATCCGGCGCCCCGACCGGGACTAGAACCCAGTGTGCCGGAGGATTAGCGGAGGATTAGCCTATTGAGCCACGGCACCGGCTTAATTTACTTTTATATTTTTATTTAACTAAATACAATCAAGTCTTATCACTTTAATAAGCCAGCTATATAAAACCAGCTACCAAGATATTTTTAAAATTATTTCCTCACATCTTCAAAATCCAGAGTATATAGTAAGTTTAAAATTTTTAAAAACTCCAGTGTGTCTGATATTTACAGCATACAAGCAATCAACTCAGACTAGCTACACTTCAAGTGCTGACCAGCTGAAGGTATGGTTAATGGCCACCACCCTGGATAACACAAGTCTATATATAGGTTCACTGCATTGTTGCATCCATGTTTACTGGTTTTCCTTTCTAAGACAGGTTAAAAAAAAAAAAGTGAATTCAGAGTAATCAAGTGTTTTTTCCATCACTGTAAGCAACTTTTAATTGTGATTTGCAGTTAGGCATGCGTGCGTGCGTGCACACACATGCACAGACACACACAAACACAGAATTTTTCATTTGCTGGTTCGCTCCCGAGATGGCCACAATGGCTAGTGCTAGTCTGGCCAGGCTGAAGGCCAGGAGCATGGAATTCCATTCGGGTTTCCCATGTGGGTGGCAGGAGCCCAAGTACTTGGGCCATCTTCTGCCTTCCCAGGAACATCTACAAGGAGCTAGACCGGAAGCAGAGCAGGCAGAAAGATTCAAACTGGCACCCTAATATAGGAAGCCGGTGTCTAAAGTGACAGCTTAACCCACTGTTCCACAATGCTGGCCCCTCTTTTCTACCCCTACCCATCTTCAAGATCCAGCTCAAAATGGCACCACCTCCGCGCTAACCAAAAGCCAGCTTTCCCACCTTTAGCCACTGACTGCATCACTGCTTCAATCGTCTGCTTTGAGGGGAAAGCCTTACACAGGTTCATTTTAAAAGCACCCTTGGCATCCTGGCAATCAAGACATTGCTATTACCAACTGCATGCAAATATACAACTTCGTAATGATTAGTTACAATTCACAACACATACCTTTGGTGGACAGCTTTGTACAACCAAGTCAACCTCAGGGATGTCTAACCCACGTGCAGCAACATTGGTTGCCACCAAAACACCAAAATCACCATTTCTGAAACCTTTCAGAGTGATTTCCCTTTGCTTCTGTGGAATGTCTCCATGTAATGACTGGGCATCCTGCCAAAAAAATAAAATGCGTAAGAATTTCAGATCCAACAACACATCCTCAGTTAGGTCTATAAAAGATATTCATATTTTGGAGCTATCTTTCCTGAAAACAGTATCAGGGAAAAAACATGTTTCTTAAAGCGATTCAGAGCACTAAGCAAAAGGGATGAAAGCTACTTTGTCAATTAATTTTGAGCCACCCATTCCTCATCTGTAAAATGAGACAAGCTCTTGCATGTATGTATATCCTTTTAAAAAAACAATTTTTTAAAAGTTATTAGGAAAACAGAAATTTTTTGAGAAAAAAATTTTTTTAAAGATTTATTTACTTGAAAGTCAGAGTTACATAGAGAGAATAGAAAAGGTAGAGGTAGAGAGAGAGAGAGAGAGAGATCTTCCATCTGCTGGTTCACTTCCCAGTTGGCCGCAACGGCAGGAGCTGTGCCAATCCGAAGCCAGGAGCCAAGAGCCTCCTCCGGGTCTCCCAGGACTTGGGCCATCTTCTACTGCTTTCCCAGGACATAGCAGAGAGTTGGATTGGAAGTAGAGCAGCTGGGACTAGAATTGGCACCCTATGGGATGCTGGCACTGCAGGTGGCAGCTTTACCTGCTAGGCCACTGTGCAGGCCCTGAGACATTTTTAATCCTCCATTCACTGGTTCACTACTCAAATGCCTGCACAGCCAGCACTGAGCCAGGCATAAAAGCCAGCGGCCCACTTGCATGGCAGGGACTCAAGTTTTTGAGTCATGACCTCACTAGCAGGAAACTGGATTGGGGTGGAGTAGCTGAGACTGGAACCCAGGCATTCTGATAGAGGATGCAGGTGTCCCAAGCAACAATTTAACCACTGTGCCAAACACGAATCCCCAATAAGTATATTCTGACCACTAGAGTTCAAAGGAACTGGGTCAATGAAAAACAGACCATGAGCAGCAACAGCCAAAGGGAAGACACCCCTGGCTTGGCATGCAATAAAGGACCAACCTGTTTTATAGACGAATTCTGTGACAGCTCCTGGGCTTCTTTCTTGGTCTCACAGAAGACAATCGTGCGCCCTTGGTGACCACTATACACTCGGATCACATCTCCAATAACTGCTGCCCTCTGAGACCAGTGGCACTTGATAGCCAGATGCTTGGAGAAGAAGAAAAACACATCTATACAGAGCACTGTCCGAATCTGTAATTACTTGCTCAACATGAATGGTGCTGGTAGTGAGCAGCCTGCTGCCACCACTGCTTAGAGAAGACACTAAATAAACTATCAAAGGAAAGCGTTACATGGTCCTGTCTCCTCGTACTTCCCCCCTTTCTCCAAAGAGCCGCTGGCTTCATTAATCAGGAAAAGAAATGCCATTCCTTAAGAGTCTTAGAGGAAACCAAGTAACTGACAAGGGCAAAGTTTCTGAATGCTTTGCCCTCTCATCCACTGAAAAGTGCAACCCGCAGTTAGCTACTGTCCAGGTCTGTTCCTTGGGTAAAATGATTTCATCTAGGTACCGGACCCTAGGAGGAGGAAGACAGCTTCAAGACAAAGTATTACATGTCTTTGCTGCCCTGTAATGTCCAAATTCTAGGTTTAATCTGTTTACATAATTCAAACAGATTTATGTTCTATCAGACAAAATTTAGAAAACACACACAACTTGAGTAGAATGTCTTCACTGGGCCCTTCACATGGAAAGCGTTTGTATTTGCCAGTCCTAATTACCCTCAGACATGAAACAAATGATATACAATTTCACACTAATTCCGGCAACTAAATGAATCATTTACCTCCACAGTTATTGCTGTTTTCTGAGTCTTTTTACCAATCAGGTCCACCTGTTCATATGTAGATTTCATGTATTTCTTAGCAACATTAAATACCCAATGAGGGCATGTTGCAGAAAAAAGCAATGTTTGGGGATTGTCTTCAGAATCTTTGGGGGGAAAAAAAAGTCAGTATGAATAATCAAAACAAACCTACTCAGAATTCCATTTCAGTTAGTTCTTCCAGGGTCCCCAATAATCATTAGCAAGCCTCATACTGAAGACACAGGTAACAAGTTTTCCAATGGACACAGAAATAATGCTGAAATCATTTATGCAATGGTGAAGGTACTTTAAACTTACTTTGCTTTCTGAACCCTGGCCTTAATGAAACACCAAGGAAACCTGTTCAATACAGGAAAACAACCAACTGCACAACAGCAATTCAAGAAGCCCAGCAACCAGTTAATGCAGATCGCCAAACATCCTCTCAGACACACCAGAACTGTGTCTGAACTCATCTCTATACTGCTTGATATTTGAAACCATACTTTATTTGTTCTTTGTGGTCAACTACTATTTTTTGTTTGCACACAAAGCTGCATCATATTCTCACATTTCAAATGGCAAGGTAAGCTGGTACAACCCTTCTGAAGAATAATTTGACGATGTACACTGAGTTGCAAAAGCTATTTACAACTTAATTCTACTTATGGAAATCTAGCCAAAATAACCAACTTCAGATATTGATGAGGTGTGAGGAAAGCTATCTGCATGAACATAACTGCAAGAATTATAAAAGTGACAACAAATAGAATCATGGCCAATTATTTCATGAAGCAAATCTATGTAGAATTTTCATATTTACAGTAAGATTATAACTAGCAAAAACCTACACAATAACATGCACCAAGTCAGGGATCTATCATAAAGCAAAGAACAAACTGGCAGGATATATTATTTTTCTTCTCTTCCTTTCCCATGTTTCCCTACTATAGTTATGTGATAAAGTAAGTCCTCTTTCAATTTCCCAAGGCTTTGCCTTTTTTTTAAATCTCTTAGATGACTATTTCATCATCTTCCTTTGGTCTCTTTCATATCAGTTTCTTGAATTTGTGGTTTACCTTTCTTGTATGCCACTTTTAAAATGTCTTCCACTTGATCAGCAAAGCCCATATCCAACATCTGGTCAACTTCATCGAGAACAACATGCTTAAGTTTGGAGAGATCGAGCTTGCCATTCTCTAGATGGTCTTTGATACGACCTGGCGTCCCAACCAGGATATCAATCCCATTCCGCATGCGTTCAACTATAAAGAGCATCAATGATAAAATTTATTGGATTGTTAGAAGTCCTTTTATCAGTTTACACAATTAAATATAGCATGCTAAGTAATGAAGATGAAGACAATCAAGGCACTCCATCTAGTAGAGAAATCATTTAAGAAATCAGTCTAATGTATTAAGTGGCATAACACATGTCCACAAAAACACCTGGCAAGAAATGGCTTCCTTGGCTGCAGAAATTATCAAGACACGATGAGAATTAAGAATCTTAAAAAAAAACAGGAACTTTCTATGAGGTAAGCAGGTACAAGGAGACGAGATGGATAGAAGGGCAATCTTGCAAGACTATAAAGAGATTTGGAAAAGGAGCTGTCCGGTTTTAACCAAGATGAGATGGTGCACTCGAGTTATCTCCTGAGCTGCTTTTGCAGTCTACGGGTTCAGTCAAGGTCTTCAACTAGGCAGAGATCCAAGGTCTTGAGAAATCAAAATAAATAATAGTAACCTTGACTTCTGACTTTCTAGCTCTCAGGGGTCTACTAGATTCTGCCTTTTGAATTCAATAAATTGCTTCTGCCATCTTTAGGTAAATACTGACAGAAACCACAGAAGTCTTAAGAATCATATACAGAATTTGTTCACAGGACTCGGTTTCTTGACCATCTTTAAACAATGGCAAAAGCAAAGCATCATCTGTAACTAGACCAGCTAAAGAAAAAAATGCCAAAAGGTCAAAAGGGAATCTAATCTGCATCCAAGGCATTTTCTTCCCCCTTGTTTTTGAATTCACTTACTTTGATTTCCATACGGAGTTCCACCGTAAAAACAAGCCACTGCCAGTTTTTTTGTGATATCACTGAAGTCTTTGCTTACTTGATTTGCCAGCTCCCTTGTAGGTGCAAGAACCAATACCTGTAAAGGAAAAATTGATAACTGAATTCAAAGCATTATGCAGTACTGATTTCCTAATTATTGGTTTTCCTAATTACCAGAAAGCTCAATGCATCCTACCCTTTTTGATATTTTCAAAGCATCTACTTTGCATATTGCAATAGCTTGCATAGAAGGATCCTATAGTTCTTGATAATTATACTCAGGAGAAAAACTTGTGACCACACCAATCCCAGGGGCCCAAATGCACTAAGCAGCCTGCTTGAACTGGGGCAAATTTCACGGAGCTGCTAATCCTTCAAGTATAGCATTCTAGTAAAAGAACAATCTGATCAAAGAGCAATACTGGTGACAGTCAGCTACTATTTGTGCTTTTACTGTGTCTGAGGCTCTCATAAATCCTTATATGCATTATTCTGATTTAATTCTCACAACCTTCTGAGGTGGGTATTAGAGGGTAAATAACGACCAAAACCAAAAAACCCAAGAAGAGGCATAGCCTGGATGTAAACTCAGGCAGTCTGACTCCAAAAGCTGTCATCCTCACCTCTGCACTACGTTAAATCCTAGAGCTCAAACTCTGGAGCGGTCCTGAGCCTGAAGTGGGACACACAGCACAAAACCACCACAGATCCTCAAGTAGAACAGCATAAACCAACCAACTCAGGCACTCACCCAGGAGATATTTACTACCCTCTATGAGCCAGGCACCATTTTACACAGTGATAAACAAATTAATTGAGGAGGAGGAATGGACACTGGAGGGCAGGGAGCTAGTGAAGTTAAGACAGACAGGCAAGTGCAAGAACCCACAGCTGAGGCAACAACGCAAACATCATCAGTGATTAAAGTTAAAGGTCGTCAAATGCCAGCTTCTCTAAAAATGAGCCCAACAGCACTATCCTGAGAAGGAGGCTTGGCCTAATCTTTACCCAGGTGCCCTTCCTCCCATTCCTGTCTCTCTACTAAAATTTTCTCCAGGCAAAAATGCTCACTGAACATTTTAAACCCCAGGGACACGGAATGGTTCTCAGGGGCTATGAGGCACACAGGTGACCACAAGCATAGCCAGATTCTAACATTTAAATACACAGGGCTTGTCTTTCAAATAATTCCCAGGAGATGTGTTTCCCTACGCTGCCTGGAGCCCCTGTGGCCTGTGTTTTGAGATAATTACCTGAGGTGGACGGCCCCTTTTCCTGTCTTGCAGTTCTCCCTGAAGTTTCTCAATCAAAGGGATAGCAAAGGAGAATGTCTTCCCAGTTCCTGTCCGCGCCTGTGCAATCAAGTCTCTCCCACTGTAGACATGGTGAAACGTCTTTGCTTGTACAGGGAACAGGTAGGTCACACCCCGGGCTGTGAACAAATCAGCCTTGTTATCTGATGCCACAGTTCTTAAAATATACAAAGAAGGACAGAAGCACACTCATGTTTCTGTTCCTACAGAATTAAGAATTCTAAATTTTGGTTATCATCTGCAAAGTCAGGCACAAATATACTCTGGTAATAAAGAATTTGCTCAACTGAAAATATCATCAAACTTTAAAGCATCAAAATACAGTAATTATTTATTACTATAAGAGATTATATCACAAAAACGAAAATATTAACATGGCATCAACTCACTGCTTAATGTCACCAGCACTATCTAGTTGTAACATTTCTGAATACAGAATAAACTGTAATCACTCATTTAAGTGGCAGCATGGGCTATCACAGCCACAGTGCTACCTGAATATATGAGAGCACTTCAAAGAGGAAAAATAGAAACAAAAAAGTTACTTCTCAAACAAAAAAAATTTTTTGACAGGCAGAGTGGACAGTGAGACAGACAGAGAGAAAGGTCTTCCTTTACTGTTAGTTCACCCTCTAATGGCTGCTGCGGCTGGCGCACTGCGCTGATCCGAAGCCAGGAGCCAGGTACTTCTCCTGGTCTCCCATGCGGGTGCAGGGCCCAAGGACCTGGGCCATCCTCCACTGCACTCCCAGGCCACAGCAGAGAGCTGGCCTGGAAGAGGGGCAACTGGGGCAGAACCGGTGCCCCAACCAGGACTAAACCCCATGTGCCGGTGCCACAAGGCGGAGAATTAGCCTAGTGAGCTGCAGTGTTGGCCTCAAATAAAATATTTTGAAACCCATGTGTGACAAATGAATTTTTTTCACACCAAAAAACCTTACCTTGTTTGGGTGCAGTTCATTATATGGCTACATATATGATCTTACAGTAAGGGTATGTCCTTGGGGCAGGCATTTAGCCTGTTGCTAAGATGCTCACATCCCACACTGGAGTACCTGGGTTCAATTTCCAGCTGCGGCTCCTGGGGATCTAGCTTTAGCTTTAGGAGGCAGCAGTGATGACTCGGGTAACTGGGTTTTCTACCAACTATGGAGACCTGGACTGAGTTCCAGGCTCCCAGGTTGAGCCCCAACTGTGGGGCCACTGTGCACGTGGCTGTGAAACAGTGGGTGGGGTCCTATATGGTTGCCTGTCAAGTAAAATCAGGACCAAAAAAACCAGAAGCGTACTTCTAAATATGTTCCAACATTACAAAATACTTTCAAGAACATTACCTTTGAGAAGCTTAATAGTCTCTTCAGAGATAGGAAAATTAGAGAAAGCACCTTCCTTTTGCTCCACAGGTATTTCCTAGCAAGCAAAGGACCACAACAGGAAATTAATACAAGCCATACAAGGTCATACAGAGAAGACTTCAGAGAAGAAACATTGTCTGTAACTCATCCAAACCCATCAGTTTAAAATCAACAAAAAATTAACAAAACCCTCGGGAGGCAATCAGACATCTGGCAGCAGCAGTGAAGTCACCTGGGATGCCCACACCCCACACCGCACACCGCAGCGCCCTGGTTCGGGGCCAATCTCCACTCCACCTCCTGCTCCAGGTTCCTGCGATGCAGACCCCGAGAAGCAGCAGGTGATTCATCAAGTCCGTGCCTCCTGTCCACCCACGTGAGAGACAGACCGAGCTCTAGGCTGCTGCCTACAACCGTTAAGGGCATTTGGGGAGGGAACTAGCTGTGTCTACCTTTCAAATAACTAACAATTTAAGAAAGCTTTAAAAAAAAATCCTTGATAAGTGAATTTAGATATGAAAAGGAAATGCACCATGGTATCAAAATAAAAACCTGTAGCAAATACATACAGCACATATGCTCTGGGTGACCGGTGAGGGCAGACTATTTCAACCAAGAACTATTCTATACTCACTCCAAGCCAACAGTTCCTGGTGAATGTCATCAGCACTTCTACAGAGCAACCTCCCTCACACGCATCCACAGACACGTGTGAAGTTGCTATCACACTATTGGATTGCAAAAATCCTGACTGCTCAACAATAGAGCAATTAAATGAATTTCCTTTTTTTTTTTTTGACAGGCAGAGTGGATAGTGAGAGAGAGACAGAGAGACAGGTCTTCCTTTGCCATTGGTTCACCCTCCAATGGCCACCACGGCTGACAGATTGCGGCCAGTGCATCATGCTGATCGGAAGGCAGGAGCCAGGTGCTTCTCCTGGTTTCCCATGGGGTGCAGGGCCCAAGCACCTGGGCCATCCTCCCTGCACTCCGGGGCCACAGCAGAGAGCTGGCCTGGAAGAGGGGCAACCGGGACAGAATCCGGCGCCCCGACCGGGACTAGAACCCAGTGTGCCGGCGCCACAGGTGGAGGATTAGCCTATTGAGCCACGGCACTGGCCAAATAAATGATTTTCTAAACATTCATGCTGCAGTATGCAACCAAAGAACACATTTAATATTTAATTTAAAAATCAGTTGCTGGCGCTGTGGCATAGCAGGTTAGCCTGCCTTCTGCAGCACTGGCATCCCATAAGGTCCCAGCTGCTCCACTTCTGATCCGGCAGTTCCTTGCTAATGACCTAGAGAAGCAGTGGAAGATGGCCCAAGCGCTTGGGTCCCTGCAACAACATGTGAGACCAGGTGGAAGCTACCAGTTTCAGATTGGCCCAGTTATGGCTGTTGCAGCCATTTGGGGAGTGAACCAGCGGATGGACCAGTGGATGGAAGCTATGTCTTTCCCTTTCTCTCTCTGCCTTTCAAATAAATTTTTTAAAAATGAAAAAAAAAAAAAAAGAGAAATGCTAATATTAACATGCAAAAGGATATAAAATGAAGTATAATGGACCAGAGTGTTCGGCATAGCGGGTAAAGCTGCAGTATGGGACACCACGATCCAACATGGGTGCTGGTTTGTGTCCCAGCTGCTCCATTTCTAATCCTTTTCCCTGCCTGGGAAAGCAGCTGAAGATGGCAGCGCATGGGCCCCTACCACCCACTCTCAACATGCGAGAGTCCTGGAAGAAGCTCCTGGCTCTGGCCTGGCCCAACCCTGGTTGTTGTAGCCATCTGGGGCATGAACCACTGGATGGAAGACCTCCCTGATTCTGATCTGAGTTATATACCTCTGTACTTGGAAAGTGTCTAGTATTGCTTTAACAAATAAATGCTGAAATTCTGGGGAGTTCTGGTTTTGGTTAATTTTTTTTTTTGACAGGCAGAGTGCACAGTGAGAGAGAGAGACAGAGAGAAAGGCCTTCCTTTTTGCTGTTGGTTCACCCTCCAATGGCCGCTGCAGCTCGCGCACCGTGCTGATCCGACGGCAGGAGCCAAATGCTTCTCCTGGTCTCCCATGGGGTGCAGGGCTCAAGCACTTGGGGCATCCTCCACTGCACTCCCTGGCTACAGCAGAGGGCTGGCCTGGAAGGGGGGCAACCGGGACAGAATCCAGCGCCCCGACCGGGACTAGAACCCAGTGTGCCGGAGCCGCAAGGCAGAGGATTAGCCTATTGAGCCGGGGCGCCGGCCTTTGGCTAAATTTTGACATTTTCGCCGGCGCCGTGGCTCAACAGGCTAATCCTCTGCCTTGCGGCTCCGGCACACCGGGTTCTAGTCCCGGTCGGGGCGCCGGATTCTGTCCCGGTTGCCCCTCTTCCAGGCCAGCTCTCTACTGTGGCCCGGGAGTGCAGTGGAGGATGGCCCAGGTGCTTGGGCCCTGCACCCCATGGGAGACCAGGAAAAGCACCTGGCACCTGGCTCCTTCCATTGGATCAGTGCGGCGCGCAGGCCACAGCTCACTGGCTGCAGCAGCCATTGGAGGATGAACCAACGGCAAAGGAAGACCTTTCTCTCTGTCTCTCTCTCTCCCTGTCCACTCTGCCTGTCAAAAAAAAAAAATTTTTTTTGACATTTTCTAAATTCTCTAGATCACTTTTTTTATAATCAGGAAAAGAACTCTAAGTGTTGAGCATGACAACAAACAGAACATTTATTAAAGTTCCAATCTCTTTCCTGAGTTTTTGAACAACCCTTTCCAGTGGATCCATTTAAAGATTTTGCAAAACCTCTTCCCAGGAGGGAAGTCAGGACCCATTTACACAACATACCACTGTATCTCCCCTGTAGATTTGACTTGCAAGTGAGCAGACCAAGTGGATCCCTACCTGAGCTGCTCTGTGAAGAAGGCATTTGGGACACTACCACCTCTAAATGAAGTCTCTCTTTGCATCTCAAGGGACCACCCCACCATGAGGTGCTGACATATCCCTCTACTACGAACCAGTATGCCTAGCAATCCTGCCTACTAAAGTGTAACTTTACCTTCTCTGCTTCACTGCTGCTTTCTTCACTGGCAGCTCCATCGGCATTAGAGTCAGGTTCAGAGTGCGGGAGGCCATTCTTCATCTTGGGACTCTTCTCTCCAATTTCTCCATTCACTTCCTTTTCTTTCTTCATCTTCTTGGGCTTAGGAGCGCCTATTTCTTCTGACAGCTCTTCACTTTTTATTACTTTTTTGGTTTTAGAAGCAGTTTTCTTTTCAACGTTCTCCTTTTTCTTACTTTTGGCTTTAGGAGAGACAACTTCGTCTTGAGATGGTTCCTCTTGCTTTTTCTCCTTTTTGGACTTAGGAGGATTCATGTCAACCTCAGATGGCTCTTTCTTCTTAGCTTTCTTAGCTTTCGGGGAAACCACCTCTTCCTTTTCTTCTGCTGATTCTTCAATTTTATTAGATGTTGGCTTCTGTTTTTTATCTTTCTAAAATGATAATGAAAATGCAAACATTGAACAAAGCAGATAAATGTTTGCACTGTCCATCAAATATGGATTATTCCAGGATCGCTTTCAATGCTACATAACACAATTCAGGGGCATTTCAACAGTTGTACTTTATCTGTGACAGATAAAAATCAATCAGTATGCTTTTTTAGTATTGTGTCTTAGCTAAGATGGAGATAAAAAGTTCATGAACAAGTTTATTTTGGTGCAAAAAATTTGGAAATCCTGTAGTTATTTTGTTACCTGTATTTTCCATAAACTTTTGAAGCCCCTTGTTTATCAAGTTTCATTAGCTTGAGATCAAGGGTGTCTCTTAGTAACTGTTCATATTGGTCGAACTTTGACAATTGTAAAACCAGATATGATTAAGGGAATGACTCATAGTGGCTCACGGGATGCTCCAACAGGCTCTAAACTAAATACTATAAAAAAGTGATCAAGAACAGCTCCAATTCTGAAAGCAATAATATGTACACAGATGGAGGGTATTAAATAGATCTTCTTTCTTCCCACTAAAATTTTTGTACAGACAAAACAGGAATTCAAACCACCTGCACCTTGTGTATCTCTCTCACAATGGCAAATGAACTTGCATAAAGACACTGTTTCAAACATAATCACATGAATTCACAACCCATCATCCCCTTATGTAAAACAAAATAAATGCGCAAGTTACAAGTACATGGAAAGGATAAAATCTCAAAAACCAAATCAGGTGACTGATTTCTGATTCTCTCCATCTTTTCACATTACTTTTAACAACTGGACAGGTGCAGCTACCCTACAAACTCTCTAGCAGCACCTTGGCCAATTTCAGCAGGATGGAGACTACTGCGCTTACCAATCTGTCTCCCTAAAACTTCCAATCCGACCTGTGGACTCAAAGCATGCACGAGGGGTAACCCATCCACCACATGACCCCCTAGACCTCGGTTTTTCACCCTTTAGTTTCAAAAATTAAGAGGGAATTTCCTATCTGTCAGTCCAGATGGTTGCTCCTGCTCTATCCCACAGAGGAACACACTGACAGATGCAGAAACTTAAACAAGGACCTCCCATAACAGCAACGAAGCTGACGATAGCGGCCCGGGGAATTTAAAATTAATGCACACTGCTGCCCTATGTAGAACAAAAACAAGGACGAGAAAAGCGGTATCAATTAGCACTAGTCCATCTGTTTGTTTTTCCATGGGAGATGTGGCCGATAAATTTAGAAGGCTTTAATCACCTCATCTTCTAAGGGCTGCTCACCTGAAAGCAAGCTGTACTTCCCTAGCTAAGGCTTCAAAAAAAAATAAATAAATAACCCACTGCAGACACCGCCCACGTGCGCAGATGGCCTCAAGACCTCTCTAGTCTTGGTGCACAGCTTCGGTCCCCACCTGGACTTCGGAGTCCAGTGAGAGGACAAGCCGGAACCTGCGATCCCAGTTCCCGGGGCCACGTGGGACGCCGGTCCCGTCCAGCTCTGCGGCGGCCTCACGGCCAGCGCTCCCGGGACGCACGGATGCGTCAAAGACGGGAGCAAGGGGCCGGCGCGCGGCACAGCCGGCTCCCGCCCGCGGGCCACGCGCCTCCCAACCCGGGGGGAGCACCTCTCCCGACCAACGCGGGTTCCGCGGCTCCGCCGGATCTCGACTCGCGCCACGCGCTCGCACTCCCGCCCCTCTCCAGCACCCGGGCCCTCGGTATCACCTTCTCATTTTGCTTTCGTGTCTTCTCCACTTTTCCCATGGTGGTGGCTGATTCCAAACTGGCGTCGCTACGGAGTTTGCCCGGCATCACTCAGCACCCGCCGCGCAGGCCGTCCGGTGTCCTCAACCGCGTGGAGAGGAAAAGATAGCACTTCCCCTTTGGCCCCCCCAACTCGCGTCACTTCCTGCGGCAAAGCACTTCCGGCGGAAGCAGGAAGCGCAAGGAAGGAGGCGGTGGGTGGGGTAGTTCCTGGGGTAAGCCCCGAAAGTGGCAGGGCTTAGCGAAGCGACCGCTTTCGGCGCTGGGCCACGCGGCACCTACAAAAGGATAGACCTGGAGAACCATTAAGGTTAGCATTGTATTCTGAAACACTGGCCGGATTCTCGCCAGCCACACCTGATAAAGGGTGACTTGTGACTGATTGCTTTTGAATGGTGCTTCTTCATTGCCTACTTTTTTTAATTTATGTATTTGAAAGTCAGAGTTACACAGAGAGAAGAGGGAGAGAGTCGGTCTTCCATCCGCTGGTTCACTCCCCAGATGGCTGCAACGGCCGGAGCTGTGCCGATCCGAAGCCAGGATCCAGGGGCTTCTTCCAGGTCTCTCACGTAGGTGCAGACGCCAAGACGGACCATCTTCTGCTTTCCCAGGCCATAGCAGAGAGCTGCATTGAAAGAGCAGCCGGGACTTGAACTGGCAGCCATACAGGATGTTGGCACTGCAGGTGGCAGCTTTACCCGCTATGCCACAGTACTGGCCCCAATTTTTCTTTGACAATTTAGGTAAATGTGCAACAACTTATTGTGATAAACTTAAGTCAGGAAATTTGATTTATCCATCTTTCTGTCCTTAAAATTTCAGACATTTGTTTGACGCATAGCAAGTAATATCTAACTCAGTGTTTATTCAAACATTAACATGGCAATGGTGGAGGAAAACCCCTTGAAGTAAACTTTACCCATACACCCAGGCAGCAAAGTGTTTCAGTCATCCTGGTGCTGGGTGCAAGAGGAGAACAAGCATGGATGCAGTCAACCAATTGACTACCAAAATATAGAATTCCAGTATTTTACCAAGAACATTCGAGTTCCTAAGTGAAGGACTAGTCCTTGCCTCAAGAAAACCTGCAGTGGGGCCTGCGCTATGGCCCAAACGGGTTAAAGCCTCAGCCTGCGGCACCTGCATCCCATATGGGTGCCGATTCATGTCCCGGCTGCTCCACTTCGGATCCAGCTCTCTGCTGTGGCCTGGGATAGCAGTGGAAGATGGCCCAGCTCCTTGGGCCCCTGCACCCACATGGGAGACCCGGAAGAGGCTCTTGGCTCCTGGCTCTCTCTGTGACTCTTTCAAATCAATAATTCTAAAAAAGAAAGAAAGAAAACCTGAAGGGGCTGGCACTGTGGCGTAGTGGGTGAAGCTGCTGCTTGTAGTGCCAACATTCCATATGGGTGCTGCTTCAAGTCCCAGCTGCTCTGCTATGGCCTGGGAAAGCAGTAGTTGGCCCAGGTCTTTGGGCTCCTGCACCCATGTGGGAGACACAGAAGCAGCTTGTGGCTCCTGGCTTCTGATTGGCCCAACTCCGGCTGTTGCGGCCAACTGGGGTGTGAACCAGCGTTTGGAAGACGTCTGTCTCTGCCTATGCCTCTCTGTAACTCTTCCTTTCAAATAAATAAATAAATAAATCTTTTTTTTAAAAAAATTCCCTTAAAAAAAACTTGCAATCTGCTTGACAAACCACAAAATTGTGTGGTAACTGCTATACACGACACCACTGCTTACAGAACAGGGGCTTATTACCAATAGATGTTAGAGAGGATGTCCCAGAACACCACTGAATGGTAAATTGTCATTAAGGCTTATAAAATACATACCTTCCTTTTAAACATAAGCCTGCATAAAGGGCACAAACCCAAAATTCCAAGAAGCACACAAATGGCCCCTCTGGGCTCAAAGGTGGTCAAATTATTACACTGAGTCCAGTCATCAGTATAAAATTCAGTAGCAAATGGAAGAACTCATATTTGCTAGGAAATGTGAAATTTTTTTTTTGAAAGACAATGTTAGAGAGAAAAGTCCTCCATCCACTGATAAACTTCCTAAATGGCCGGCGCCGTGGCTCAATAGGCTAATCCTCCGCCTGTGGCGCCGGCACACCAGGTTCTAGTCCCGGTTGCCCCTGTTCGTTCCAGTCCAGTTCTCTGCTGTGGCCCCGGGGGGCAGTGGAGGATGGCCCAAGTGCTTGGGCCCTGCACCCCCATGGGAGTTCAGGAGAAGAACCTGGCTCCTGGCTTTGGATCGGTGTGGTACACCAGCCGCAGCGGCCCTGGAAGTAAAGGAAGTAAAGGAAGACCTTTCTCTCTCTCTCTCACTGTCCATTCTGTCAAAAAATTTTTAAAACAAACAAACAACCACCACCTTCCCAAATGGCTGCAATGGCCAGAGCTGTGTCAATCTGAAGCCAGGAGCCAGGAGCTTCTTCTGGGTCTCCCACACGGGTGCAGGGGCCCCAAGGACTTGAGCCATCTTCTACTGCTTTCCCAGGCACATGAGCAGGGGGCTGGATTGGAAGTGTAGCAGCCGAGAATCAAACCAACCCCCATACAGGATGCTGGGGCTGCAGGCCAGGGATTTAACCCACTGCACCACAGCACTGGCCCCAAAGTTCTGTTTGAATGTCAATTCTGCCACGCCTGTTTCCTCATGTCTGGAATATATACTATATTCTGTTAAAATTAGTGGGACAATTCTATTTTAAAAAGTTTGTATATGGAAGAGCTAGTGTTGTGGCACAGCAGGCTAAATCCTAGCTGCTCCATTTCTGATCCAGCTCCCTGCTAAAGCACCTGGGAAAGAAGCAGTGAATGGGCCAAGTACTCGGGCCTCTGGCATTCACATGGGATACCCAGAGAGAGGTTCAGGCTTCTGGCTCTGGCTGTTGTGGCCATTTAGGAAGTGAACCAGTGGATGGAATCTGTCACTCTGCCTTTCAAATAAATAAATCTTAAAAAAAAAAAAAAAAAGTTAAGATGCTACAGGACACCCACATCCAGTATCAGATTACCCAGGTTCAAGTCCCAGCTCCACCCTTGATGTGCATTTTGGGAGGCAGGGGATGATAATTCGAGTTGTTGGGCCTCTGCTACCCACATGGGAGTCCTGGAGTGAGTTCAAGTCTCCTGGCTCAGGCCTGGCCTAATCCTATTACCTATAATTAGTTCAGATAACCAGCATCATTACTATGTACTACTCTTATAACCTCTTAATGCAGTTTATTTATTTATTTATTTTTTTTGACAGGCAGAGTGGACAGTGAGAGAGACAGAGAGAAAGGTCTTCCTTTGCCGTTGGTTCACTCTCCAATGGCCGCCGTGGTCGGCGCGCTGTGGCCGGTGCAACGCGCTCATCCGCTCATCCGATGGCAGGAGCCAGGTGCCAGGTGCTTTTCCTGGTCTCCCATGGGGTGCAGGGCCCAAGCACTTGGGCCATCCTCCACTGCACTCCCTGGCCACAGCAGAGAGCTGGCCTGGAAGAGGGGCAACCGGGACAGAATCGGCGCCCCAACCGTGACTAGAACCCGGTGTGCCGGCGCCGCAAGGCGGAGGATTAGCCTGTTGAGCCACGGCGCCGGCCCTAATGCAGTTTCTAGGCCTCCAGTCTAGCCCTGCTCCAGTCCATCCTCCTCAATACAGCCAAAATTAAATCCAACCCTTTAATGGTCCCCCAATCTTCAAGAAAAGTTTTAAATTTCTTTCTTTCTTTTTTTTTTTTTACAGGCAGAGTGGACAGTGAGAGAGAGAGACAGAGAGAAAGGTCTTCCTTTTTGCCGTTGGTTCACCCTCCAATGGCCACCGTGGCCGGCGCACCGCGCTCGTCCGATGGCAAGAGCCAGGAGCCAGGTGCTTTTCCTGGTCTCCCCATGGGGTGCAGGGCCCAAGCACCTGGGCCATCCTCCACTGCACTCCCGGGCCACAGCAGAGGGCTGGCCTGGAAGAGGGGCAACCGGGACAGAATCCGGTGCCCCGACCGGGACTAGAACCCGGTGTGCCGGCGCCGCAAGGCAGAGGATTAGCCTGTTGAGCCACGGCGCCGGCCCTAAGTTTTAAATTTCTTAAAGATGCAATAAGACCTTTAAGATCTGGTCCCTGTTAAACACTAAATCCCTGTCTTATTCTTCTCTGCTGATCACATGTAAGCCATACTGAACTATCTGCGAGGTTCTTCTTTGCCTCCAAGTTCCTGTACCCGTTGTTCTCTCTTCCTATAAGCCCTCTTCCTACCATAAACATGGCTAGATCAACTGATACTTCTACTTTACTTCTCTGTTGGGTATCATTTCTTCTAAAAAGCCTCCTGACTCATAAAACTTATTAAGTACACCTAACTAGGTTCTTAGTATCCCATATCTACCTTTATTTTAGCCTTTGTTAATCTCTATCATAATTGCTTAAGTGTTAGAACCTAATTTCCTTGAGGTTAGTTATAGCACAACTGTATTCCCTAATAACTAGCATAGTGATGGACACACAGTTGACATTCAGTAAATTATTGAGTACACTGCTTGTGCAGCCTCTCAGTGAACTATAGAGTTTAAACCACTGTACCTAACTAGCCATCGCACCAGTTTGTCAGCCTTTAATGTAGACAAGATTTCATATGTTCTAAGATATTACCTATGAAAGGAATGATCTGAATATAAATACACCATATTTTGTAAAATGTGAGTGACCTTAGCAAAATTAATTTGACTGACAAATTTTAGGAAATTTTAAAAGACTACAGTTAGAAAATTCTTAAGGCACAATGAAAAGAGACAATAAAAGGAATTTTTTTATTCAAAGGTATATCTGGTTAAGTAGATATGTTTACAACCATTCTTGTGAAATACTTTTTAAAAAAATACGACCAACTTCTTTGCAAATAGCAGACACATACACTTCAACTATGATGACCTAATTTTTGGTGGATAATGTACATGATTAGGCAGAAATACACAAGCTCACACTGGCAGATTATCAAATACTCAGTCAAAATTCCGTTTGTGGCCCCCGCTTCTTGATCGATTTCTCCCACCTCGTCTTCGACCATCTTGTCGACTTCCTGACCGACTCCCCTGTCGACCCTGTCTACCTGACCGGCCACCTGATCGACCACCTGATCGACCACCTGATCGGCCTGACCGGCCACTTGACCAGCCACTCCTCTGTCTCGAATTAGAAGATGTGTTTCCATCATAATATTCTTCAATTTCAGGTAATTTGGCTGGTACTGAGAGGATCCAGTCTGAATCATGCCACTCTGCCTGTTAGGGAAATTTTTAGGGTTAATATAAATGCAAAACAGATTCCATAAGCAAGCATATGAATAAAAGAAATGCCCCTCTCACAGCCATTATCTATTTGCTAAAAAAACCATCCCATTAAATCCAAAGTGTCTACAACAAAAACAGAAGCCAGAAAATAAAACGAAAGCATGTTTAAAGCTCATTCACTAACTTTTAGTCTCAGTAGAGACACTGAGGCTCATTTCAAGATTCTAAATTCATCCAGTTTATACTTCTGGAAGAGAGCACTCTGGTTTCTCAGCACTTACCAGATAGACCATTAATAAGTAGTACATTTTTTCAGCAATTATAGACAAGAGCAAGAAGTAGAGAGCGGATGCCAGAGAATAAACAACATAGCCATTGGAAACAATTTAGTAATGGAGTAAAAATCCAGGACACAAAACAGCAGCTTATAAGAGCATCAATGTGTTCTATCTTGCTAGATCAACTGCTGTTCATTATGATCATGAGTTATCAAGGAAAATTGGTAATCAGGTACCTTGTTCGTAAGAATGGGAAGCAATAAATACCCACACATACCATTAGTGACCAAAATCTTAAGAATGCACAAACCGGGGCAAGTATTTAGCCTAGCAGTTAAGATGTCTGCAGCCCATATAAGAGTGTCTGGGTTCCGTTCCCAGCTCAAGCCCCTGACTCCAGCTTCCTGCTAATGCAGATCCTGGGAAGCAGGAGTGATGGCTTAAATAGCTGCGTCTCTGCCATCCGTGTGGAAGACAGGGACTGAGATCCCAGCTTCAGGGGTCGGTGCTGTGGCATAGCGGGTTAAAGCCCTGGCCTGAAGTGCTGGTATCCCATAAGGGTGCTGGTTCTACTCCCCCTGCTCCTCTTCTGATCCAGCTCTCTGGTATGGCCTGGGATAGCAGTGGAAGATGGCCTGGATCCTTGGGCCTCTGCACCTGTGTGGAAGACCCAAAAGAAGCTCCTGGCTTCAGATTGACACAGCTTTGCTGTTACGGCCATCTGGGGAGTGAACCAGCGGATGGAAGACTCTGTCTGTTACCTCTCTCTGTAACTCTGTCTTTCAAATAAATGAAATAACTTTAAAAAAAAAAAAAAAGGCTTGAGATCACAGCTTCAGCCCAATCCTTCAGCCTCTGGGGAGTAAACCAGCAGCTCTGCCTCACTCTCTGCCTCTCAAATATAAAATGAGATATAATTTTTTACAAAGTCTAAACATGGCAGGTACTCCATTAACAAAACAAAATAAAACAACCACAAACCTTTTGGCTACATAGTCACCCTAAAACGTTCATCTTAAAAAGAAAAACATGGGGTACAGCATGTAAAGCTGCTGCCTGCAGTGCCAGCATCCCATTTGGGTGCTGCTTTGAGTCCTGGCTGCTCCACTTCCGATCCAGCTCTTTGCTATGGCCTGGGAAAGCAGTAACAGATGGCCCAAGTCCTTGGGCCCCTGCACCCATGTGGGAGACCCGGAAGCTCCTGGCTCCCAGATTCAGACTGGCCCAGCTCTGGCAGCTGCAGCCATCTGGGGAGTGAACTAGCAAATGGAAGACCTCTCTTTCTCTGCTTCTTTGTGACTCTGCCTTTCAAATAAATAAATCTTAAAAAAAGGGGGGGGGGGGGCGGCACTGTGGCACAGTGGGTTAATGCCCTGGCCTGAAGTGCCGACATCCCATATGGACACCAGTTCAAGACCTGGCTTCTCCACTTCCTGTCCAGCTCTCCTCTTTGGCCTGGGAAACCTGGAAGAAGCTCCTGGCTTCATATCAGCACAGCTCCGGCCATTGCAGCCATCTGGGGAGTGAACCATCGGATGGAAGACCACTCTCTCTCTGCCTCTTCTCTCTCTGTGTAACTCTTTCAAATAAATAAGTAAATATCTTTAAAAAAAAATAACTATCTATAATATGGTATAAATTTTTAAAAGGACCTCAGAGGGGAGGGCCTGTGTTTTGGTGAGGAGGATAAAGTCACCACCTCAGATATCAGTATCCCATACTGGCACAGGTTTGAGTCTCAGCTGCTCCACTTCCAATCCAGCTCCCTGCTAACATGCCTGGGAAAGCAGTGGGAGATGGCCCAAGTGTTTGGGCCCCTGCCACCCATACAGGGAACCTGGATGGAGTTCCAGGTTCCTGGCTCCAGCCATCAAGGGCCATCTGGGGAGTGAATCAGTGGATGGAAAATCACTTTTTCTCTCTCTCCTTCTCTCTTTATAACTCTGCCTTTCAAATAAACAATCTTAAAAAAAAAAAAAAAGACCTCAGAAAAAGAACTAATTCGATTCTTATTTCAAAATATTTATGTGTGTGTGTGTGTGTGTGTGTGTGTGTGTGTGTGTGTACAGGGATCAATAGATAAACTCTTCACTATAGAAATCTAGTGGACAATCTCTTTTGTAGGAAAAGTAAAAATTTGTAAAGTTTTTATTGATTTATTTACCTACTGAAAGCGAAAGAATGGCAGACAGAGGTCTCTCATCTGCTGCTCACTTGCCAAACACCTGCAACAGCTAGGACCAGGTCAGGATCTGAACTCAATTCAGATCCCCAGTGTGGTGGCAGGGACTCAACTACTTGAGCCATCAACTACTGCTTCCAGGGTGTACTTTAGCAGGAAGCTGGAATCAGGAGCTTGGTAATAGGCACATCAGGGTTATTATAATATTCTATCATTTTGGAGGATGGGATTGTGGCATAGTGGGTAAAGCTACCTTCTATGACACTGGCATATCATACAGGTGCCAGGTCATGTCCTGCTGCTCCATTTCCAATCTAGCGTCCTGCTAATGGCCTGGGAAATGCAGCAGAAGATGGCCCAGTGCTTGGATCTGTGTCACCCACATAGGAGATCTAGATTAAGCTCCTGGCTCCTGGCTTCTGCCTGGCTCAGCCCTGGCTGGTGTAGCCATATAGGGAGTGAACTAGCGGATGGAAGATCTTTCTCTCTCTCTTTTTCAAATAAATAAATAAATAAATAAAAGACATTATCTTTTAGAGAAACATACTTTAAAAAATAAAATTTTTAAAATACCTGTAAACTTTCTGACTCGGTTGTAGGTACATCAAAGCAAACACCCTGAAAGAAAAAATATTTTTATTTGAAAGTTAATTGTTTATCAATAAACTAATATTTGCTGATAAATTAGGCTGTAATGAAAGGATTAGATTTGTCCCATGATTGCAGAGAGGATCAAAATAGATAAACTATCAAAGCCTGACAGAGTGGAGCTTAATATATTTTTCTGAATTTGAAAAGTACCACCACAGTATCTAATGATTAATTACAGTGAATAAGAATCTACTCTTGGCCGGCGCCGTGGCTCAACAGGCTAATCCTCCGCCTTGCGGCGCCGGCACACCGGGTTCTAGTCCCGGTCGGGGCGCCGGATTCTGTCCTGGTTGCCCCTCTTCCAGGCCAGCCCTCTGCTGTGGCCCGGGAGTGCAGTGGAGGATGGCCCAAGTGCTTGGGCCCTGCACCCCATGGGAGACCAGGAAAAGCACCTGGCTCCTGGATCCTGCCATCGGAGGAGCGCGGTGCGCCGGCCGCAGCGCGCCGACCGCGGCGGCCATTGGAGGGTGAACCAACGGCAACGGAAGACCTTTCTCTCTGTCTCTCTCTCTCACTGTCCACTCTGCCTGTCAAAAAAATAAAAAAAAAAAAAATAAAAAAAAATAAAAATAAGAATCTACTCTCTACTAGAAGTTTTTGTAAACACTATAAAATCCCTTATAAGGGGCCGGTGCCATGGCTCACTTGGCTAATCCTCCGCCTGCATCCCATATGGGCGCCAGGTTCTAGTTCCAGCTGCTTCTCTTCCAGTCCAGCTCTCTGCTGTGGCCTGGGAAGGCAGTAGAGGATGGCCAAGGTGATTGGGCACCTGTACCCACGTGGGAGACCAGGAGGAAGCATCTGGCTCCTGGCTCCTGGCTTTGGAATGGCGCAGCGCTGGCTGTAGCGGCCATTTGGGGGGTGAACCAAAGGAAGGAAGACCTTTCTGTCTCTCTCACTGTCTAACTCTACCTGTCAAATAAGTAAAAAAAAAAAAAAAAAAAAAAAATCCCTTATAAAATCATTCTTATAATACATTCCTTTAAAACTTCAGTGTCAGAAAGTTTCTCTCCTGAAGAGCTTCAGTGTTTATCAGGTAACGAGGCTGATATAACTGAGGATATCTCCTCTTTGATCTTGGCTGCCAATAAACTGGAAGTTTATTTAATATCCAAGTACAACTACTAGTTTGGACTGTGCATACTGTAATACTTTCCCTCTTCTCTACTTTTTTTGGAATGTGTATATTTGTCTCATACTTGCCTCAAATCTTTTTTCAAGGTAATAAGAAACTTTGAGACAAATGATTATTTGCAATACACAATCTAGTTAATAAATTCTATTCTAGAATTAATCTATGGGCCAGCGCTGTGGCTCAATAGGCTAATCCTCTGCCTGCAGCGCCGGCACACTGGGTTCTAGTCCCGGTAGGGGCGCTGGATTCTGTCCTGGTTGCCCCTCTTCCAGGCCAGCCTTCTGCTGTGGCCAGGGAGTGCAGTGGAGGATGGCTCAAGTGCTTGGGCCCTGCACCCGCATGGGAGACCAGGAGAAGCACCTGGCTCCTGGCTTCGGATCAGTGTGGTGAGCCGGCCGGAGCACACCAGCCGCGACAGCCATTGGAAGGTGAACCAATGGCAAAAGGAAGACCTTTGTCTCTGTCTCTTTCTCTCACTGTCCACTCTGCCTGTCTAAAAAATAAAAAAAAAAACAAAATTAAAAAAAAATAGAATTTAAGGCCGGCGCCGTGGCTCAACAGGCTAATCCTCCGCCTTGCGGCGCCAGCACACCGGGTTCTAGTCCCGGTCGGGGCGCCGGATTCTGTCCCGGTTGCCCCTCTTCCAGGCCAGCCCTCTGCTGTGGCCCAGGAGTGCAGTGGAGGATGGCCCAGGTGCTTGGGCCCTGCACCCCATGGGAGACCAGGATAAGCACCTAGCACCTGGCTCCTGCCATCGGATGAGCGCGGTGTGCCGGCCGCAGCGCACCATCCGCGGCAGCCATTGGAGGGTGAACCAACGGCAAAGGAAGACCTTTCTCTCTGTCTCTCTCTCTCACTGTCCACTCTGCCTGTCAAAAAAAAAAAAATAGAATTTAAAAAACAGAATTAATCTATGTAGTAAATTAGATGAATATAACATCTCTCAAAACCAAAAGAAATCCTAGTCACTAAGATTATAGAGTATCAACTGTTAAATAAATATTAAAATACCTCAATTAATTCATACTATTACCCTCATTAACAATCAATAACAACCACTTAACAAACAATAATACATGTTCTCTAAATTATAGAGTCAGGTAACTCTTCCAAGCATTAGTTACTTGGTCTTGGAGCATAAATATACAGCCACACATAATATACATACAAAAGCAGAAACTTAGATAACCTGGGTATTAAATAGTGAAACCAAGCAGAATGACTTCCAGCTCCAAGGTCAGATTGTTTACATAACACCCAAATTTATAACTGGAAACAAACTAACACATAAAGAAAGCAGTATTAGTCATCCCATTAGACTTCAAAAAAAATAAATAAAAAGGAGGTACAAAATTTTCCAGTCTTTATGAACGTTTGAGGTAGTTGATTAAAAAGATTTTTTTTTAAATTTGCTGATTAAAAGATCTTTTTTCTAGAAAAGCCTACCATATTTCCTTTCAGGAGGCACATTCTGGTAACTTGGGACACAGCATTACTACTCAGCTTTCTGTTAAGCTCTTTCCACGCACAGCTGACATCCTGTATTTCTTCAGGGCTTTCCAGAGTCATGGTCACAAACCCCTAAGGAATAAAGTCACATTATATTTAGAAAAAATCAGCAGCAGCAGGACAATGGCTATAGACCTTCATGACTTTTTTAAGATTTACTTACTTATTTTAAAGTCAGAGTTACACAGAGAGAGAGGCAGAGAGAGAGAAAAAGAGAGAGAGAAAGAGAGAGAGAGAGAGAGAGAGAGACAGAGAGAGAGAGAGACAGGTCTTCCATCTGATGGTTCACTCTCCAACTGGCCACAATGGCTGGAGCTGTGCAGATCCAAAGCCAGGAGCCAGGAGCTTCTTCCAAGTCTCCCATGCAGGTGCAGGGGCTCAAGAACTTGGGCCATCTTCTACTGGCCATAACAGAGAGCTGGATTGGAAGTGGAGCAGCCAGGTCTCAAACTGGCGCCCATAACGGATGCCAGCACTTCAGGCTAGAGTGTTAACCCACTGCACCACAGCACCAGCCCCGACCTTCATGACTTAACTGTGTACTTCTTATGAGCCAATGGTATAACATAGCCACTAAAAAAATAACTTCTTTGCAACCACATTTTGGAGGTCAGCTCTGTGGTGTAGTAAGTTGTTTTTTGTTTTTTGTTTTTTGTTTTTTTTGACAGGGAGAGTGGACAATAAGAGAGAGAGACAGAGAGAAAGGTCTTCCTTTGCTATTGGTTCACCCTCCAATGGCTGCTGTGGCCGGCACGCTGTGGCCAGCATACCCTGCTGATCCGAAGCCAGGAGCCAGGTGCTTCTCCTGGTCTCCCATGTGGGTGCAGGGCCCAAGGACCTGGGCCATCCTCCACTGCACTCCCTGGCCACAGCAGAGAGCTGGCCTGGAAGAGGGGCAACCGGGACAGAATCCGACACCCCAACCGGGACTAGAACCCAGTGTGCAAGTGCCAAAGGCGGGGGATTAGCCTATTGAGCCGTGGCGCCGGCCTCAAATAAACCTTTAAAAAAAAAAAAAAAAAAAGAGGTCAAGGTGCAAGACTGCCCACATTCAGATCTTAACTCTTAAAAAAAAAAGATGTTCAAAATATGAATGAAGTGCTCTTGCCAAAAAATCAACTTCTGACACTGCTTCCAGCTTATAGGAAAGATTCTGGATAAAGGCAAAAGTAGATGATGCACTAAGAAAATAAATTCAGAAAAATACAGGTGAGGTATTCTACTAGACAACTTACCTAGACTTTTCACACATACACACAAAAAATAAATACAATAAAAAATAAAAATTTTCACAAACACAACCTTATTTGGACCTTGATCTTTGTGTGTGTATGTGTGTGTGTCTCTCTGTCTGTCTGTGTCTGTGTGTGTATGTATGGCAAGAGAGATGGGTATAATAAGTTACTTCCAGTACAATGATATTTGGCTAAACTATTAATGACCTGCCAGGGAGACCAATCAGCTGCACTCATTTGTGCTACACCAAATAACTTACATGTAAGTTAAGCTGCTCTGCCCCTTTTGCTCCCTACTCCCAATGGGCTGCCCAAAATTAGTCTGCACAATGGTTATTCAAACACCTGTCAGCAGTCTCTTATCTGATCGAGATCCCCAAGACCAGGCTCTTTCTCAATCTCTACCCAATCAGAAAACTCTCCCACTGATGAGTGTCTCCTTGCTTGTACCCAAGTAATTTTAATTACTTGCAGACTTGGTGTGGTATGTGTTGACATCTGATAACAACCTTCTAGTAGGCCTGGTCAGATGGTGTTACAAAAATGCATGTGCACACAGATACCCTTCCACACATACATGCAGCCCTTACTTTGCCAGCTACAGTATTAACTGCATAGTCTATTTCTTACTTGGCATGGGTCTGTAGCAAGCTACAAAATGAAGAGTAGGTTCTGGTACACAAGTTTCAACTAGCACAATACTGTGCAAAGAAAAAATTTTTTATTTTTCTCTCCAGATAGATACATTTCGGATTATGAGGCAAATCTGTTTGTTTGTTTGTTTGTTTAAAGATTTATTTATGGGGCCAGCACTGTGGCATAGTGGGTAAAGCTGCACCTGCAGTGCCAGTATCCCATATGGGCACCAATTCAAGTCCCGGCTGCACCACTTAGGATCCAGCTCTCTGCTGTGACCTGGGGAAGCAGCAGAAGATGGCCCAAGTGCTTGGGCCCCTGCACCCGCGTGGGAGACCCGGAAGAAGCTTCTGGCTCCTGGCTTCAGATCGGCAAAGCTCCAGCCGTTAAGGCCATCTGAGAAGTGAACCAGTGGGTGAAAGACCTCTGCCTCTCTGTAACTCTTCCTTTCAAATAAATAAATCTTTATTTTTTAAAAATTTATTTATTTGAAAGCATTACACAGAGATAGAAGGAGAGGCAGAGAGAGAAAGAGAGATCTTCCATTTGCTTGTTCACTCCCCAGATGGCCTCAACCGCTGGAGCTATGCCTATCTGAAGCAAAGAGCTGGGAACTTCTTCCAGGTCTCCTACGCAAGTGCAGGGCCACAAGGATTTAGGCCATCTTCCACTGCTTTCCCAGGCAATAGCAGAGAGCTGGATCAGAAGTGGAGTAGCCAAGACTTGAACCGGTGCCCATATGGGGTGTTAGCACTGCAGGTGGAGGTTTTACCCACTACGCCACAGCACCAGCCTCAATGAGGCAAATCTGAATATGGACTACATTAGATGATACAGAACTATAAATCACTTTTCACAGATGAGATTATGGGTCCGTGATTATGGAGGAGAATATATTTATTCTTAGAGGATTAGTACTGAAATATTTAAGGATCAGGCTGTGATGTTTCAATCTACTTTCAAATGGTTTAGAAGAAAAAGTACAAATGAAAATAAAAAGCAAATGCAGAATATTAACAGTTGTTAAATCTAGATGGAAGGCATATAGTTATTTATTACCCTCTTTTTTCAATTTTTCTATAGGTCTGAAAATTTGGAGGAGCTAGCTGTCAAAAAGCATTTCTTGGGGGTAGGTGTTGGAGTGCAGTGGAGTAAGCAACCACTTGGGATGCCTGATTCCCATATCAGAGTTAGGAGTTAGAGTCCCAGCTACTCCACTTTTATTTCAGCTTCCTGCTAATGCATCTGGAAGACAGTGAATGATGGCTCAGACACTGGGGCTTCTGCAACCCCACAGATGGACACAGACAGATTTCCTGGCTCTTGGCTTTTGCCCAACCCCAAAGCTGTTGTGGGCATCTGAGGAGTGAACCTGTGAATGGAAGATAGCTATCTCTTTGCTCTCCCTCTCTGTCACTCTGCCTTTCAAATAAATCCTTTTTCTTTTTTTTTAATAAAAAGGCATTTATTGAGGGGCTAGACAAAATGGGAAGCCTAATTTCTAAACAGAGCAAAACCATTTTTTTCTGCATAACAAGCAAAGTATATTGAAAAGATTAAATTCAATACTCAGTAATTCACTCTACAATATCTGCAGTGGTTCAATTTTGACTTTTTCCCAACCACATACAATTTCCTCACAGATTTCTACCTTATCAGAAGTGATCAAAGATCGTGGTTCAAAGCTTGATGCACCAGAAATGTGGGCTAATGCTGCAGCCAGTGCATCCACTGCCCCTTTCTCTTCTATCAGTCTCTGGGCTGAAGGTCGGAAAAAATCCACAGCAGCGTAAGAAACAGAGGCCAGAGACCTATGGTTTAAAAATAATAAATTTTCTTGGTCAAGCACAGCGAAAAAAAAAAAAAGACAAGAGAACGAATGGGAAAAGAGTAACATTTTTGTATTTTAATAAAACTAAATGTCGCCGGTAAAACTGGTGATTAAAATTGTCTGATATATGAACTAGGAGAGCTTAAAGATGAATAGCCTAACACAAAAGAAAATATTATTCAGCAAGTTCAGAAAGCATACCTGATGGCATCCATGCTTTTAGATTTAACTAAATCCATTGTAGAAGGAACACCTACACGTTTAAAAGTAATTCCCTGAAAATGAAAGAATTACATTAAAGAAAAATGGAAGTCTTTACAAGAAATTCCTAAGTTAATATAGTTTGTTGAATTTCCACTTCTTGGATTTAAAGATTTCCAAGCCCTAGCAAACAACAAAAGATCTGCTTTTTCTAATAAATAAAATAAACTGATTTATTCCAAAATTCTAAAAAGGAAATTTTTTTTCAATTTTTCCTTAGTTAAAATCATGGAATTTCACTTGCAAAACAAAGCTGATGCGAAAGAAGAAAAAGATGTTTAAATTTATCATCTTTTTTCTTTATTACCACATCTCATTTTATAAAGCATATGAAATAGCATATAAAAAAGTTCAAAAATATGAAAAATGTGAAATACTTCAAAAATCTAGACCACAGAAAATGTTTAATTTCTTACATAAATTGGCCACTGTACCATTAAGTACTGTTATGTACCATTATGTAACATATCTTAACTATTACACCAAAACTGTGTCACAGCCACCCAGTCTATGAGCTAGACCACAAATTGCTGAAATCACAGTGCACTTCTAATTTTAGTATCAAGGGAGGAATTCAAGGGAAAAATGAGAAAGTCAGTTCTTCTGTCTTCCCAACAAAAGCTGTATTAAAACACAGTCTTGCAGCTGACATAAATTTAGCTCTCCACAAGCTTCATATCCAAATGCTGCTTACTTTGAGAAAAGTTATGAGAATAGAAAATGAGTTATCTTCTGAGGGACCAATTAGATAACAAGACTGAATAATTTAACTCTACTTACTGCTTTTTGTTCCACATATCTTAGTTGACCTCTTTCTCTTGGTTGATAAAAACATATGCAAATCCCTGTCCGGCCAGCTCTACCTGTGCGTCCAGAGCGATGGATATAGGACTCAACATCCTAAAAATAAAAGTGGTAATACTTTTTCAAAATCTGCTAATAACAGTAATAACATTTTTATTTCAATCCCGTTGCATGTACTTTTCAACGTCCAAAGAATTTACACAGCTGTATTTTGGGGCAAAGGTTTTTATTCACCTCACACCAGAGTATTTCTTCTTCCTTTGCATGATTTTATTGCTCTGTTTCAGCACCAAACAATGAGGTTATTAATCATTTGCAAAGCCACCACATGCTAACCAATGTAACACCACACTAATAAACAACAGCCTTAGAGTAAGAAAAAATGACGTATTTTTCACGTACCAAGCAATTCTGTGTCAATAAAAAAGGAATTTTTAAAGTTACTCTTATCTTCCCCAAACCAAATCCCATTTCCTACCTGTGGAGGAGAACTCTGAATCACGAGGTCAACCTCAGGAATGTCCAAACCACGGGCAGCCACATTGGTAGCCACCAGAACTTTAAAACTACCTTCTCTGAAGCCTTTCAGAGTAATTTCTCTCTGTGACTGTGCAATGTCCCCATGTAAACACTGGGCATTCTATTTGAAAAGAGGGAAGAAATTAAATGTGAATAGCTCATACTTGCAAATGATAACACAGTAACACTATATAGTCATGCTCTTTATGCATTTTTTAAAAGATTTTATTTATTTGAAAGACAGATTTACAGAGAGAGATCGAGACAAAGAGGTCTTCCATCCGTTTGTTCACTCCCCAGATGGCCACAATGGCCGGAACTGCACTGATCTGAAGCCAGGAGCCAGGAGCTTCTTCCTGGTCTCCCATGTGGGTACAGGGGCCCAAAGACTTGGGCCATCTTCCACTGCCATCCCAGGCCACAGCAGAGAGCTGGATCGGAAGAGGAGCAGCTGGGACTAGAACCGGTGCCCATATGGGATGCTGGCACTTCAGGCCAGGACTTGAAGCTGCTGCACCATAGCACCAGACCCTGCATTGTTTTTTAATCTTCTTGTTTCCTGATAATTTTAACGATGCATGCTTATTGTCTTTATTTATTTGAAAGTCAGAGTTACACACAGAGAGAAGGAGAGGCAAAGAAAGAGAGAGTAAGAGAGAGAGAGAGAGAAAGAAGAGAGGTCTTCTATTGGCTGGTGAACTCCCCAATTGGATGCAACAGCTCAAGCTGTGCTGATCCAAAGCCAGGAGCCAGGAGCTTCCTCTGGGTGTCCCATGCAGGTACAGGGGCCTAAGCATCTGGCCTATCTTCCACTGCTTTCTCAGGCCCCAGCAGAGAGCTGGATCGAAAGAGGAGCAGCCAGGACTTGAACCAGTGCCCATATGGGATGCCAGTGCTGCAGGCAAAAGACTAACCCACTGCATCATAGTGCCGGCCCTGCTTATAGCGTCTTTTAAAACATCAAACACAAAATATTTAACAAAATGTACATGTTTCTCTAATACCAACCAACCTCTCAACTAATTCATACTTCGGTGCATATTTTTTTTTTTTAATTTATTTATTTGAAAGGCAGAATTACAGAGAAGCAGAGAGAGAGAGAGAGAGAGAGAGAGAGAGAGAGAGAGAGATACAGGTCTTCCATCTGCTGGTTCACTCCCTAGACAGCCACAATGGCCAGAGCTGTGCCAATCCAAAGCCCAGAGCTTCTTCAGGGTCTCCCATGTGGGTGCAGAGGCCCAAGGACTTAGGCCATCTTCTATGGCTTTCCCAGGCGACATCAGGGAAAGTTGGATCAGAAGTGAAGCAGCCGGGACTCAAACCGGCACCCATATGGGAAGCTAGCACTGCATGCAGCTTTACCCATTACACCACAGCACAGGCCCCTAGTGCATATTCTATCAGCTATTTTATATTACTTATACATTAGCATATACTATAATTTATGTATTTATTTATAATGAATCATACTATTTAGGTACAATTTTGTGACCTACTTCACAAATCAAATACATATTTGCCCTGTCTCCATATCTACAGATCTAACTCTATTTAACTGTTAAAAACTGAATACAATTTCTTCATATGGATATAGTATCATTTATTTTAGCAATACCCTACTTACAAGCAGTTAGGTCATATTCAAATATTCACCTATAGAAACAATGCTACAGTAAACAACTTGTACTTGTACTTATATCCCCAGATGCCTCAGTATATTTCAGTAAGACACCTACCTAGAAGTTGAATTCTCTGGGTCAAAAACTATGAACATGTAGTCTGGCAGTTAAGATGCCCATTTTTCCCCACATCAGAGCACCTGGGTGGATCCCCAGCTCCAGCTCCTGACTCCAGCTTCCCATCCATGCAGACTCTGGGAAGCAGTGGTGATGGCTCAAATAATCGGCTTCCTATCACCTGTGTAGATTTGGATTGTATTCCTGACTCCTGGCTCGGGTTCAGCTCCAGTCACTGCAGCATCTGGGGAGCGAACACTGAATGGAAGATCTTTCTCTGGCTCTCAAATGTATTTTAAAATTTAAAACATTTTAGGCCGGCGCCGTGGCTCAACAGGCTAATCCTCCGCCTTGCGGCGCCGGCACACCGGGTTCTAGTCCCGGTCGGGGCGCCGGATTCTGTCCCGGTTGCCCCTCTTCCAGGCCAGCCCTCTGCTGTGGCCCGGGAGTGCAGTGGAGGATGGCTCAAGTGCTTGGGCCCTGCACCCCATGGGAGACCAGGAAAAAGCACCTAGCACCTGGCTCCTGCCATCGGATGAGCGCGGTGCGCCGGCTGCAGCGCGCCAACCGCGGCAGCCATTGGAGGGTGAACCAACGGCAAAGGAAGACCTTTCTCTCTGTCTCTCTCTCTCACTGTCCACTCTGCCTGTCACAAAAAAAAAAAAAAAAAAAATTAAAACATTTTAATATTTTTATAGCAATTATAAAAGGTGTGCTATTTACTTATTTTTTTTTTTTTTTTTTTTACTTATTTGACAGGTAGAGTTATAGACAATGAGAGAGAGAGAGACAGAGAGAAAGGCCTTCCTTCCGTTGGTTCACTCCACAAATGGCCGCCACGGCTGGTGCACTGCGCTGATCCGAAGCCAGGATCCAGGTGCTTTATTCAGCCGTTGTGGCCATTTAGGGAGTGACCCAGCAGATGGAAGATCTCTCTCCCTCTCTCTCTGTCCCTTTCTCTATAACTCTTTCAAATAAACAAATACATCTTTCTTAAAAATTGCAAACAGGCCGGCGCCGCAGCTCAATAGGCTAATCCTCCACCTTGCGGCGCCGGCACACCGGGTTCTAGTCCCGGTTGGGGCGCCGGATTCTGTCCCGGTTGCCCCTCTTCCAGGCCAGCTCTCTGCTGTGGCCCGGGAGTGCAGTGGAGGATGGCCCAAGTGCTTGGGCCCTGCACCCGCATGGGAGACCAGGAGGAAGCACCTGCTCCTGGCTTCAGATCAGCACGGTGTGCCGGCCACAGGGGCCACTGGAGGGTGAACCAATGGAAAAGGAAGACCTTTCTCTCTCTCTCACTGTCCACTCTGCCTGTCCAAAAAAAAAAAAAAATTGCAAACAATTTTTTGTTTTACACTCTGGTTAGATATGGATGCTAACCAAATAATAAGGCATGGAAAGAAATGTAGTTAACAAATTTAAGAGAACCATGTGGCCTGGTTCCGAGCCAAAAAAGACCGCCTGAAAAGTAAAGCTTCAGACAGACCTGAAGATGGGGACTTGCTAGGAAGCCAGCACTGTGGCACAACAGGTTAAGCTGTGGTGTGGGACACTAGCATCTCATTTGTGTCCCAGCTGCTCTACTTACAATCCAGGTCCCTGATAATGCACCTGGGAAGGCAGTGGAAAATGGCCCAAGCCATTCAACATGTGGGAGACCGAGATGGAGTTCCAGGCTCCGAGCCTCAGTCTAGACCAGCCTGGGTCATTGTGGCCATTTAGGGCAGTAAACCAGCAGATGGAAGATTTCTCTCTGTGTATCTTTCCCTCTCTCTCTGTAACTCTGTCTTTCAAATACACAAATCTTAAAAATAAAAAGGTGGACTAATAGAACCCTGTGATGAGAGAAAGTATAGCTTACATGAATAGAGTTGCAGAATGAGACAGAAATGTAATAAAAGGAGGCTGGAAAGGTAGGTAGAGGCTAAGCTGTAGCTGAATTCCAGAACTACATCTCGTTAATGAAACTTGGTGAAGGGTGGAAATAAGGTATAAAGGAAAGAGACATGCTAAATGCGACTCCCAGATACTGAGCTTCTGCAGCTAGGGAAGAAAATGAACCATTTTAAACCACAGGATATAGAATCCAAAAATACCTTGCAGCTATCTGAACGGCAAATGGGGAGGAATAAAATCAAGGGTGATACACAAATTTCTGCTTAGGCTTTGGGTACATATATCATTCAACAATAAGGACAGTTAGAGTGGGTCTAGCAGTATGGAAAGAATGAACTCAATTTTTGGCACATAATGTGTTGAGATGTCTGGGGCCGAATAAACACAGGACTAGTGTTCTGGAGGCAGATCTAACCTGGAAAGATTTGAGCACTATTAGCATGTATACAATGACTGGAGCTACAGGTGTGATTTTAATATATATATATCTATATATACACATAGTTTCTATTATTCCTACAGTTACTGTCCATTTGCTGCAAAAAAAAAAAACCCACTATGTTTTTTAGGTCTTAAAACTATTTTTAGGGGCTGGCGCTGAGGCATGATAGGTTAAGCATCCACCTGCAGTGCCGGCATCCCATAAGGGCACTGGCTTATGTCCCAGCTGCTCCACTTTCAATCCAGCTCCTTGCTGATAGCTAGAGAAAGCAGTGGAAGATGATCTAAGTGCTTGGACTCCTGCACCCACATGGGAGACCCAGAAGAAGCTCCTGATCAGCCTAGCTCCAGCCATTGTGGCCATTTGGGGGGTGAACCAGCAGATGGAAGACCTCTCTCTCTCTCTCTGCCTCTCCTCTGTGTAACTCTTTCAAATAAATAAATAAATCTTAAAAAAAAAAAACACATCTATGACAAAAATAAATGACAAAGTAGTTTTGTGATTTTACAAACATAAGCAGGAAGGGTCAGGACCTGCAGGTGTGAGGGAAATTCACTAGTTCTGAGAACAGCTGCTTCTCTGAAAGGTATTTCTCAAGCAAATTGCTGAAAATAGCAACTGCAACTGGCAGAGCACACCCAGGGATCACTGGGAGGAGCCAGAAGGAAGGTCTACAGAGGTTGAAGTAGCTCTGGTTCCTAAAGAGTTGGGCCTCACATGAACTTTCAAAACTAACAAGTCAATGCTTCCTATCTAGGACACACTGTCCTGAGGAAACACTGCCAGGCTTATCCAAAATAAGGAAGATAGGGGTAATAGGAGCAAAGGAAATGCAGAGATCCAGAAAAATTAAGGAAGAACACAGCTAGAGCTCAAAAAGTGGGGCAACTTTTTTTTTTAACAGCTTCATCAGAATTTACAAAGAATATTTTTGAACACTAATAAAAATAACAGAGGAAGCAGTGCTAAAGCCAGGAAGCTAAAAAATTATTCTGACCCAAGTCTCCCCATTTAAAGTTCAGAGAGAATAATTTCAACTAAAACTAAGCAAAAGACATGATCATAGTTAAGTCCTACAGAAAGTATTAAGGGGTTGGGGGAGAACAATTAGCAGAATAATATCCCCACAGGTAATGAAAATATTCTTGGGTCCTTGCAACCAAATGGTAGATATAATTTGAGTTCCCAGCTTGGG
Organism: Sylvilagus floridanus; assembly: GCA_949820135.1. Classification (NCBI taxonomy): domain Eukaryota; kingdom Metazoa; phylum Chordata; class Mammalia; order Lagomorpha; family Leporidae; genus Sylvilagus; species Sylvilagus floridanus. Next base: position 23,891,778 of record OX463235.1, read on the forward strand.
ACTTTGGCCTGGCCCAGCCTCAGCTGTTGTGTGCATTTGGGGAGTGAACCTGGAGCTCTATCTCTATCCAATAAAAACAAATACATAAATACATTTAACATTTATTTTTTTCAAAAAGAAAAAAATTTAAATTTAAGTGAATAAAAATGATGAGAAAGATGTAAAATCAGGTGACCAAGGGAAGCAGAAAAGGGCACAGCACTGTGGTATAGTGGGTTACGGCCTTCGAAGGCAATAAAAGATGGCCTAAGTCCTTCCAGAAGAAGCTCCTGGCTTTGGATTGGCTCAGCTCCAGCCATTGAGGCCACTTAGGGAGTGAACCACTGATGGAAGATTCTCTCTCTCTCTCTGTAACTCTACCTTTCAAATAAATATACCTTAAAAAAAAAAAAAACCCACAATGCTGTTATCACATTAAGAAAATGAACAGGCCGGCGCCGTGGCTCAACAGGCTAATCCTCCGCCTTGCGGCGCCAGCACACCGGGTTCTAGTCCCGGTCGGGGCGCCGGATTCTGTCCTGGTTGCCCCTCTTCCAGGCCAGCTCTCTGCTGTGGCCCAGGAGTGCAGTGGAGGATGGCCCAAGTGCTTGGGCCCTGCACCCTATGGGAGACCAGGATAAGCACCTAGCACCTGGCTCCTGCCATCGGATGAGCGCGGTGCGCCGGCCACAGCGCGCCGTCCGCAGCAGCCATTGGAGGGCGAACCAACGGCAAAGGAAGACCTTTCTCTCTCTCTCTCTCACTGTCCACTCTGCCTGTCAAAAAAAAAAAGAAAAAAAAAGAAAATGAACAGTAATTAACATTTTCAAACATCACTTAGTGTTGTCTTATAAATGCCATTTTTCTCCTTTTCTTGTTATGTTTCTAGAATCCGGATTCAAATAGGATTCTTAAATTGTATGATTTTAGGCCGGCGCCGTGGCTCAACAGGCTAATCCTCCGCCTTGCGGCACCGGCACACCAGGTTCTAGTCCCGGTCGGGGTGCCGGATTCTATCCCGGTTGCCCCTCTTCCAGGCCAGCCCTCTGCTGTGGCCCGGGAGTGCAGTGGAGGATGGCCCAAGTGCTTGGGCCCTGCACCCCATCGGAGACCAGGAAAAAGCACCTAGCGCCTGGCTCTTGCCATTGGATGAGTGCGGTGTGCTGGCCGCAGCGCGTCGTGGCAGCCATTGGAGGGTGAACCAACGGTAAAAGGAAGACCTTTCTCTCTGTCTCTCTCTCTCACTGTCCACTCTGCCTGTCAAAAAAAAAAAAAAAATTGTATGATTTTATTGATTCTCTTTTAACATGTGGATTTCTCCTTTTCCTGTTTATTTTATATTGTATAGTTAAGACACTAAGTTTCCATAAATCTAGAATGTTACTTTCCATGATATTTAACATGTTCCTCTATCTTCTACACTGCCTGAAAATTCAGGCTTGTTTGTGTAGGTCAAACTAGCAGGATATATAATGTCTACTTCTTCTTTTTGTGATACTATCATTTATTGATTATGCCATCAGTCCTTATGTCAGTTCTCTTGAAGCATTTTTCTGTGACTTGTTGTCTAGTAGATTCCTGAAGAAGAGCTTGTGGAGACAATATAGCCTGATGACAATAGCTCTTGTGTGACTTTCTACCTGAAAATTATCTTGGCTGGATATAAAATACTATTTACATGTTCTTTTCTTTGATATCTTAAATGTTTTTCCATTGTTTGTTGGAATAAAACATTACTATAAAAAATCAGATGCCAATATGATTTTTTTCCCTTGTAAGTAATTTTTAAAAATCAGTAGTTCTACTGGAATATATTTTGGTGGTGGTCTTTTTTAGGTTGTTGCTGGTATACAATGTATACTTTAAAAAAAAATTCCTTATTTATTTGAAAGGCAGAGTTACAGAGAGGAAGAGGCAGAGAGAGAGAAAGAGAGAGAGAGAGAGAGAGAGGTCTTCCATCCACTGGTTCACCCCCTAAATGGCCTCAACGGCCAGAGCTGGGTAGATCTGAACTCAGGAGCCAGGAGCTTCTTCTGGGTCTCCCACGCGGATTCAGGGGCCCAAGCACTTGAGCCATCTTTCCACTGCTTTCCCAGGCCATAGCAGAGAGCTAGATTGGAAGTGGAGCAGTTGGGACTTGAACTTGCACCCATATGGGATGCCAGCACTGAAGGCAGCGGTTTTACTCACTATGCCACAGTGCCAGTCCCACAATGTACACTTCTTTTAGAATTTCAGATGTATTTTTAAAAATTTCAGTCATGTTTTCTTGAATAGTAATTTTTAGTATTTGGTTTATCTGATTATTTTCTGTTTTAGGGACTTGAGCTGTAAGAATTTGGGCTCTTTTTTAAGATTTATTTATTTATTTATTTGGGAGACAGAGTTACAGAGAGCGAGAGAGATAAAGTGGTCCTCCATGGGGCCGGTGCTGTGGCATAGTGGGTAAGGCCGCCACCTACAGTATCAGCTCCCATATGGGTGCTGGTTCGAGCCTAGCTGCTCCACTTCCAATCCAGCTCTCTTCTGTGGCCTGGGAGAGCAGTACAGGATGGCCCAAGTCCTTGGGCCCCTGCACCCACGTGGGAGACCCGGAGGAAGCTCCTGGCTCCTGGCTTCAGATCAGCACAGCTCCAGCCGTTGTGGCCATCTGGGGAGTGAACCAGTGGATGGAAGACCTCTTTCTCTCTACCTCCCTTCTCTCTCTGTGTAACTATTAGAAAAAAAAAAAAAGTCCTCCAACCCGCTGTTTCACTCCAGCTGCAACAGCCGGAGCTGAGCCAATCTGAAGCCAGGAGCCAGGAGCTTCCTCCAGGTCCCCCATAGGGATACAGGGGTCCAAGCACCTGGGCCATCCTCCACTGCTTTCCCAGGCAGCAAGCTAGATCAGAAGCACAGCAGCCAGGAACCGGCACCCATATGGGATGCTGGCACTGCAAGCACTACACAGTACTGGCCTGTTTTTTAAAAGTCCTTTTGAAGACGCCCAAATATTTATGAATATAATATGGTATTCGGGGTTTGTATTAAGATCATTCCTCAAGAGAAGCAATCATTTAATCTAGGGGTTAAAATCCCCTTGTTTGGGGCTGGCACCGTGGCACAGCAGTTAAGCCACTCCCTGCAGCACCAGCATCCCATATGAATGCTGGTTTAAGTCTCAGCTGCTCCACCTTTTTTTTTTTTTTTAATGAAAGTTTTATTTACCTATTTGAAAGGAAGAGTTACAGAGAGGCAGAGAGAAAGAGAGAGAGAGATCTTCCATCTGCTGGTTCACTTCCCAAGTGGCTGCAATGGTTGGAGCTGGGCCTAACTGAAACCAGGAGCCAGGAGCCAGGAGCCAGGAGCCAGGAGCCAGGAGCCAGGAGCCAGGAGCCAGGAGCCAGGAGCTTCTTCTGGGTCTCCCACATGGGTGCAGGGGCTCAAGGACCTGGGTCATCTTCCATTGCTTTCCCAGGCCAGAGCAGAGAGCTGGATCAGAAATAGAGCAGCTGGGACTCAAACCAGCACCAATATGGGATGCCGGCACTGCAGGAAGTGACCTCACCCACTATGCCACAGCGCTGGCTCCACGCTGTTCCACTTCTGATCCAGCTCTCTGCTAATGTGACTAGGAAAGCAGGAGAAGATGGTCCAAATGCTTGGTCCCCTCTACCCATGTGGGAAACCTGGATGAAGCTTTGGTTTCTAACTTAGCCTGGCTCAGCCCTGGCCATTGCAGTTATTTGGAGTGAATCAGCAAACGGAAGATTTCTCACTCTGCCTCTGCCTCTCCCTCTCTGTAAATCTGCCTTTCTGCCTTTCAAAAATAAGTCTTAAAAAAAAAAAAAAAAAAGATACCCTGTCTCTTAATGGAGAACCTGAGTTTGATTTCTACCTCTGACTCCTGACTACCCACCAATGTAGATATCCTAGGAGGCAATGGTGATGGCTGCCACCAGTGTGGGAGAAAGAGACAGAGTTCCTGGCTCCTGGTTTCAGCTCTACCCAGCCCCAACTATTGTAGACATTAGGAGAGTGAACCAGCAGATAGGAGATCTTTGTGTCTTTCTCTGCTCCTCAAATAAAAAAAAAATAGTAATTTGGAGAAGGAAGTAAACAGGCATATAGATGAAATAACATATGTGGGACCCTCAGGTAGTTCATGGAAACGTGTATTACAAGGGTTGGTGGGACCAGTGCTGTGGCATACAGGGTAAAGATGCTGCCCATAGTGCTAGCATCTCACATGGGCGCTGGTTCGAGTCCCAGCTGCTCCACTTCTGATCCAGCTCTCTGCTATGGCCTGGGAAAGCAGAAGATGGCTCAAGTCCTTGGGCCCCTGCACCCGTGTGGAACACCTGGAAGAAGCTCCTGGATCCTGGCTTCAGATCAGTGCAGCTCCGGCTGTTGCAGCAACTTGGGGAGTGAACCAGCTACCTTTCTCTCTGCCTCTAACTCTGCCTTTCAAATAAATAAATAACTATTTAAAGAAAAATAAATAAGGGTTGGCACTGAAGAAGCCATTTGAGATGCACACATTTTACACTGGAGTGCCTAGGTTCAAGTCCTAGCTTCACTTCCCATTCCAGCTTTCTATTATTGCATACTCAGGGCGGCAGCAGGTGTTGGCTTGATTACTTGGGTCCCTGTAACTCATGTGGGAGATTGAATTGAATTCTAGGCTCCTGGTTTCAGCTTTGTCCAGCATTGGGCATTTGGGGAGTGAACCGACAGACAGAAGATCTCCCTCTGTCTGTGTGTCTCTCTCCCTCTCTCTGTCTCTGCCCTTCAAATAAATAAAAAATAAATAAAATGCATATTATGAAAAAACTATGGGTGGGGGACTGGCACTGTAACACAGTGGGTTAAGCCCCGGCCTGAAGCATTGGCATCCCATATGGGCACTGGTTCGAGTTCCGGCTGCTCCCTTTCCAATCCAGCTCTCTGCTATGGCTTGGGAAATCAGTACAAGATGGCCCGAGTCCTTGGGTCCTGCACCCACATAGGAGACACTGAAGAAGCTCCAGGCTCCTGGCTTCAGATCGGCCCAGAACCAGCTGTTGTGGCCATTTGGGGAGCAATCCAGCAGATGAAAGCCTCTCTCTCTGCATCTACTTCTGTAACTCTGCCTTTCAAATAAATAAATAAATCTTTAAAAAAGAAAAAGACATATGGATTTAATATTATGATCCATTCACTCAATAAATTTTGGTAATTCATTTTATAATACAACTCTAGATTATGTACTTTTACTCATACAATTTCACTTTATTTCAACCTTTACATTTTCCAGAATATTTTCAAAGCCTTAAAAAAACTTCTGATCAATAATGATAGAATTCTATCCTGAAACCATGTTGTAAAGTTCAAATATACATAATAAAATTTATTCTAAAAAATGTTCTATCCTAAGAGGCTGAGAGGCTAGCTTAACTTCTTTCTGAATAAGACTCAATCTGAGAATGGCAGATCTGACCCACAAAGGACAACATGATTTCTGGTTCAATGATTCATCCTCATAATCTTAATTAGAAAAACATGAAAAAAAAAAGACTTACCTGTTTTATGTGTGGATTCATGGCCATTTCAGTTACATTCTTTTTGGTCTCACAGAAAATAATAGCTCTCCCTTCAGACCCACTGTACACCTGAAGGACATCTCCAATGACTGCTGGCCTCTGAGACCAATGGCATTGGATGGCCAGATGCTTTGAACAAAGAAAATGTGAAAGATCTGTTTCATTAAAATTAGTGAGACAGATTCCTTGTAAGCATTTTTCTATATTTGTTTTGCTTTGTTTTTTAAAGATTTTATGTATTGGCCGGCGCCGTGGCTCAACAGGCTAATCCTCCGCCTTGCGGCACTGGCACACCGGGTTCTAGTCCCGGTCGGGGCGCCGGATTCTGTCCCGGTTGCCCCTCTTCCAGGCCAGCCCTCTGCTGTGGCCCTGGAGTGCAGTGGAGGATAGCCCAGGTGCTTGGGCCCTGCACCCCATGGGAGACCAGGAGAAGCACCTGGCTCCTGCCATCGGATCAGCGCGGTGTGCCGGCCACAGCGCGCCATCCGCGGCAGCCATTGGAGGGTGAACCAACGGCAAAAGGAAGACCTTTCTCTCTGTCTCTCTCACTGTCCACTCTGCCTGTCAAAAAAAAAAAAAAAAGATTTTATGTATTTTATTTGAGAGTTAGAGTCACAGACAGTGAGAGAAAGAAAGAGACAGAGAGAAAGGTCTTCCCTCTGTTGTGTCACTCCCCAAATGGCCGCAACAGCCAGAGCTGTGCTGATCCGAAGCCAGGTGCCAGGTGCTTCCTCCCAGTCTCCCATGTGAATGCAGGAACCCAAGCACCTGGGCTATCTTCTACTGCTTTCCCAGGCCACAGCATAGAGCTGGACTGGAAGAGGAGCAGTCAGGACTAGAACTGGCGCCCATATGAGATGCCAGTACTGCAGATGAAGGATTAACCTACTGTGTCACTGCGCCAGCCTCAGCATTTTCTCTATTTGGTCAAGAACCAGCTTTCTTGGGAACCTCAACCTCATTAAAAAATAAAATACAAATTGCCATCCATAGGTAAAAGAATATAGTATATTAAATCAACAAAATACTACTGAGTATTTAAAATAAGGAACCAACTGCTGTTACACAAAACAATGTAGATGAATCTCAAAATTACTGAGTGAATGAAGTCTTATAAAAGAGAGTACATATAGTATGATTCCACATATATGCAGTTCTAGAATAAGCAAAAATCTATGGTGGAAAAAAATTAGAGTGGTTGGTTTAGATGGGTGGGTAGAGGGGAAATCTGACAGGAAAGGACATAAAGGAACTTTTCTAGGATGACTTAAGCATTTACTATCTCAGTAAGTTTTTGAGTTACATGTATGAATATAGCAAAATTAAGCAAACAACACTGAAGATTTTACATTTTGTTTGCACAAATAGTACTTTTAAAAATTTTATTATATGAATGAACCTCAGAAACATTATATAAGTGAAAAGAAATAAGAAATAAATGTACACAAATTATATAACTACATTTATATGAATATCTATTTTTTTTTTGACAGGCAGAGTGGACAGTGAGAGAGAGAGACAGAGAGAAAGGTCTTCCTTTTGCCGTTGGTTCACCCTCCAATGGCCGCTGCGGTCGGCGCGCTGCGGCCAGCGCACCGCGCTTGTCCGATGGCAGGAGCCAGGAGCCAGGTGCTTTTCCTGGTCTCCCATGGGGTGCAGGGCCCAAGCACCTGGGCCATCCTCCACTGCACTCCCGGGCCACAGCAGAGGGCTGGCCTGGAAGAGGGGCAACCGGGACAGAATCCGGCGCCCCGACCGGGACTAGAACCCGGTGTGCCGGCGCCGCAAGGCGGAGGATTAGCCTGTTGAGCCACAGCGCCGGCCATTTATATGAATATCCAGAACAGAAACATCCATAGACAGAAAGCAGACTGGTGGCTGCCAGCAACTAAGAAAAAGAAAAGAGAGGTTGAGGAGACATTGCTTGATAATTGTGGGGTTTCTCTTCAAAGTGATGGAAATGTTTTGGAACTAAATAGAAGTGATGGTTGTAGATTATCAATATACTAAACAATGCCCCATTTTATACTTTAAAATGGTTAGTTTACATGAATTCTTCCTCAATTTAAAAAATTTTAAATACTGTGCTTTAGTTAAAGACACATATGATAAATTATACCAGATTTCTGCAACTGGAAATGAATCAAAATTAAGATGGATATAAGGATAGCTAGGTATGTGACAAAGGAAATACAGTAAAATGTTAACAGTAGAATCTATATGGTTGCTAAGAGTGTTCACTGGAACTGGTGCTCTGGCAACTGTGTGTAAAGCTGCCACCTGCAGTGCTGGCATCTCATATGGGCACCAGTTCAGGACATGGCTGCTTCACTTCTGATGCAGCTCTCTGCTGTGGCCTGGGAAAGCAGAAGATGGCCCAAGCACTTGGGTCCCTGCACCATGTGGGAGGCCCGGAAGAAGCTCTTGGCTCTTGGCTTCGGATTGGTGCAGCTCCAGCCACTGCAACCATTTGGTGAGCGAAGCAGCAAATGTAAGACTTCTCTCTTTCTCTGCCTCTCTGTAACTCTGCCTTTCAAATAAATACATAAATCTTAAAAAAAAAAAAAAAAAAAGCAGTGAAGGAGCTGGGACTTCAACCAGTGCCCATATGGGATTCCAGCATTGCATGCAGTGGCTTTACCCGCTATGCCACACCACCAACCCCCTCTCATCTTTCCAATCAAGAAAATGAATCTCTTTAAAAAATTTTTTTTAATTTTATTTATAGTTAGAGATGGAGAGACAGAGAACCATCTTCTGGTTCATTCCCCAAATGGCCATGACGGCCAGAGCTGGACCAGACAAAAGCCAGGAGCCAAGAGCTTCCTCCAGATATCCCATGTAGGTGCAAGGCCCAAGGACTTGGACCATCCATCTTCTGCTGCTTTCTCAGGCACATTAGCAGGGAGCTGGACGGTAAGTGGAGCAGCCAATGTCCATGTGGGATGATGATGCCACAGGCAGCAGCTTAACCTACTATGTTACAACGGTAACCCCAAAATGAATATTTTTTTTAAAAAAGTTTCATGATAAAATGCTGGGAAAAAACTTACATTGTACATTTCAAATTTGTGTATTTTAACACAAGTCTCAATAAAACTTTTAAAATAAACAGCACATAATGATCATAAAATATCTGAGTAAAGCACAAAGAAATCTAAAAATCATTTGTACCACCTCTGACAAAGTCATGTCTCTTCCCCACCTCAAAAGAAACAAACAAACAAAGGAAACCAGAACCAGATCAAGTCCCATAATCTAACCATCAACTCACAGGAAAATAACACGAAATATCAAATAATGCCACAAGGATGAAAATCAGCAAAACCGTAGAAAACTTATAAGACAAATGAGTTTTTTCAACAAAAATTAGATGGCTTGAGTTCAGTTCCTAGCTTCAGTTCCTGACTACAGCTTCCTAGCAATGCAGGCTACCCACATGGCAGACCCAGATTGAGTTTCTACCTCCAAACTGCTGCTGGCATTTGGGGAACAAACCAACAGATGGGAGCTCATTCTCTTTCTCTGCCTTTTTAAATAAAAAAAATTTTTAGAAAGTCTTTACTTATCCTTTTACAAATACATACAATCATATGAAGATGAAATGATGATTAAGACTGCTTCAAAAGCAGAGGTGAAGAATGTACGAGTATATAGAAAAATTCTTAAATTGTTAAATGGGTACTTCATGTTCCTTACACTATTAAATTGCTGTATATGTTTAAAAATGTCCTTAATGACTTTTATTTCCTGAATACAACTTACATTCTTATATACTTTTTTTTTTTTTTTTTTTGACAGGCAGAGTGGACAGTGAGAGAGAGAGAGAGACAGAGAGAAAGCTCTTCCTTTGCCGTTGGTTCACCCTCCAATGGCCGCCACGGCTGGCACGTTGTAGCCAGAGCACTGTGCTGATCCGAAGGCAGGAGCCAGGTGCTTATCCTGGTCTCCCAAGGGGTGCAAGGCCCAAGCACTTGGGCCATCCTCCACTGCACTCCCGGGCCACAGCAGAGAGCTGGCCTGGAAGAGGGGCAACCGGGACAGAATCCGGTGTGCCAGTGCCACCAGGTGGAGGATTAGCCTATTAAGCCGCGGCGCTGGCCATACATACACTTTTCAACCATTACAATATACAAAGCTACCTTTGGCCATCCTGTATTCTAATAGTCCCCTTTCTTATACATAATCATTATTTGACACTTATTCCTCAAACTTATATACATTTACATAAATACCTAAAAAATCCATTTAGTATTTATGTGTTTTTTAATAGTGTAACTCTTTTATTTACCAGTCTACAATTTACATTTTATCATTTACTCCAATCACTTTTTTTTTTTTGACAGGCAGAGTGGACAGTGAGAGAGAGACAGGGAGAAAGGTCTTCCTTTTGCCGTTGGTTCACCCTCCAATGGCCGCCGCGACCAGCACACTGTGGCCGGCGCACCACACTGATCCGATGGCAGGAGCCAGGTGCTTCTCCTGGTCTCCCATGGGGTGCAGGGCCCAAGCACCTGGGCCATCCTCCACTGCACTCCCGGGCCATAGCAGAGAGCTGGCCTGGAAGAGGGGCAACCGGGACAGAATCCGGCGCCCCGACCGGGACTAGAACCTGGTGTGCCGGCACCGCAAGGTGGAGGATTAGCCTACTGAGCCGCGGTGCCGGTCTCCAATCACTTTTTAACCACTGTATTGTATTCTGTGGATTAAACTATCATTCATCTAGCCTCCTCACTTTTCCTACACATAAATGTGAGCTATTAAATAGGATAAATGACATAAAAGACATATACCTGACATATGTACCGTAAATAATACTTTAAAAAAATTTATTTATTTATTTAAAAGGCAGAGTTAGAGAGAGGGAGAGAGAGATCCTCCATCCACTGGTTCACTCCCCAAATGGCTGCAGTGTCCAGGGTTGGGCTGATCCAAAGCCATGAGATTCCAGGCTTCCAGCTTCTTCCAGATCAGAAGTGGAGCATCCAGGACTCGAACTGGCACTCATATGGGATACCAACACTTCAGGCAGTGGCTTTACCTACTACGCCACAGTGCTGGCCCCTGTAAATAATACTTTTAATTCTTTTTTTTAAACATGCTAATAGATTTTCATGAATTCAAAATTATCAACCTTTTCCCTTATGGTTTCTTTCTCTGATTTCTAATCATATATTTGGATTAGATTCCTTTTCCTGAGATAGAGTAACTATTCACTTTGTATCTTCCTTAAATTATTTTATGGTTTGATTTTTTAAATTCTTTCAGAATTTTTTGGGGGAAGATCTGAGTTTCTTCACCTAAACTTAAAAAAATTAGAATAGACTACTCATTTTTTGCTAATATGAATCACCTCTGACACAATCTAAATCCTTTAAGTCTGTCCTGATGGCTGCTTGCTTGCTTGCACTTGCCTGTTCCCACTCTTTTTATTTCCTTCTTTATTCTGTTTTGCTCCTCAGTCTCACACTCACTGACAAGAAGCACTGAGAGACTATGCCTGACTGGATATCCAAAACTTAAGTTTAGCTTCAACAAATTTGAAAAGTAAGTATCAACTAAAAGCTAGAATCTATCATGCTGGAAAGCTACTTACTTCCACAGTAGTTGCAGCCTTTTGAGTCATTTTTCCAACAAGGTCAACCTGCTCATATCTGGATTTCATGTATTTTTTTGCAACTTTGTACACCCACTGTGGGCAAGTTGCAGAAAAAAGTAAAGTCTGAGGATTGTCTTCAGAATCTTAAATAAACAAAAAGAATTAAAATGTTTTCTTAATAACGCATGATGTAACCAGCTCTTAAAAGTCTCCCCAAGCTTCAAAGAAATAATCAAAAATTCAAACCTTGGAGTGAATTTTTAACATACAGACTTCACTGCAAGTATTAAAGCTCTCAACTTTCAAAAATGGGAACAAATGAAGAAAACTGACCCAGAAAGAAGGTGAGAATTTAAGAAGTAACAATGAAGAAAGAAATCAGTAAAATGAGTTAGTAAATCTAATTAGTGATTATAAAAAATAACATATGAAAGAAAGCATTGGAAGCTAAGAAATCAATTAAGGTGTGCTATCATACTTTCTTTTCTCAGGGAGAGAAAAAATACCAAATAACTTAAATTTTCTTAGAACCTCAGGGGACAATGTAATAAAAAGTATGAAATAAAAAATTCATAAGCTATTTTAGGATCGAAGGACAACTGCTAATGTACTTATTTTGAATTAGGATATACCAGTTTTGTAGGATTCATGGATAATATCTTCAACTTGTTCAGCAAAACCTAAATCTAACATTTGATCCACTTCATCAAGCACAACGTGGCGTAGTTTGGAAAGATCCAACCGGCCGCTCTGCAGATGGTCTTTGATTCGACCAGGTGTCCCAACCAAGATGTCAATACCATTTCGAATATGATTAACTGTGGAAAAAGAGACATGCCAGTAATATGTAAAAAGCAAGCACACACTTTCACATTATTACTTTAGATTTAAGTAGCAGACATCTTCACACTACTGTCATACATATTTACTCACTCTGGCTTTGATATGATGTTCCACCATAAAAACATGCCACACTGAGTTTCCTAGTTATATCTTTGAAGTCTTTGGCTACTTGGTTTGCCAGTTCCCTTGTTGGAGCCAAAACAAGTACCTGAGCAAGAGTTTAAAAAAAAAAAAAAAAGATACTTTTCTAAAGACTTATGAATGAGAAAACCTTTTTTTTTTTTTTTTTTTGAAGATTTATTCATTTTGAAAGGCAGAGTCAGAGAGAGAGAGACAGACAGATCTTCCATCCATTGGTTCATTTCCCAGATGGCTGCAATAGTCAGGGCTGGGCCAGGCTGAGGTCAGGAACCAGGAGCTTCTTCTGGGTCTCCCACATGGTTGGCAGGGGCCATCTTCCTCTGCTTTCCCAGCACATTAGCAGGGAGCTGGATAGGAAGTAGAGCAGCCAGGACTTCAGCCAGTGTTCATATGGCATGTTAAGTGCAGCAGGCAGCAGCCTAGTCTACTGCACCACAATGCCAACCCCAAGAAGACTTTTTTAAAGTGGCATTTGAAACTAGAAATCTCTGGCATGGATGTGCGGCAAAATGGTTAAGTTGCCACTTAGGACGTCTACATCTATATTAGAGTGACTGGTTTGAGTCCTGGCTACTCTACTTCTGATCCAGCTTCCTGATAATGCATACCCTGGAAGGCAGCAGGTGAGGGCTGAAGTACTAAGTCCCTGCTATCCATGTGGGAGTCTGGATTGAATTCCAGGCTCCTATCTTCCGCTTGGCCCTACCACACCTATTGTAGGCATTTGGGTAATGAACCAGCGCAAGATCTCCTTATGGTTCTGCCTTCCAAATAAATAAATAAACAAAGCTTAAAAAAAAAACCCTAGAAATATCAACATAAATGTACTAACTATTTTAAAACAGCACAATGAGCAACAATAAAAACCACAGCTTAGATCCTCTTCTACTTCCATCATATCTCTTAGTCACTACCCCAGTGAGGTCTCCAAGTTTCTTTTCCTATCTCCCTGTCCTTGTTCCTCCTCAATGTTTACACTGCTTACAATATTTATTTTACTTATTTACTAAAATGTAAACTTCATGAAGGCAAGGATTTATATCAAGTGGATAACTGTATTACTTTAGATTTAAGTAGCAGACACATCTGCACACTGTCATACATATTTACTCACTCTGGCTTTGATATGTTCCACCATAAAAACATGCCACACTGAGTTTCCTAGTTATATCTTTGAAGCTGGAAGTTGAACTTCCAACACAGAAGAGGTATTCAAAAATACTTGTTAAATGAACAAACGGGGCTGGTGCCATGGCTCACTTGGTTAATCCTCTGCTCGTGGTGCCGGCATCCCAAATGAGCAACGGGTTCAAGTCCCGGTTGCTCCTCTTCCACTCCAGCTCTCTGCTATGGCCCGGAAAGGCATTGGAGGATGGCCCAAGTGTTTGGGACCTGCACCCACATGGGAGACCAGTAGAAAGCACCTGGCTCTGGATGGGAATAGATCCGGCCATAGCGGCCATTTGGGGAGTGAACCAACAGAAGGAAGACTTTCTCTGTCTAACTCTATCTGTCCAAAAAAATAAATAAATAATGAACAAACGAATGATCACCATGTGCTAGGTACTTTGCTCTACATGAATTACCTAATTTGATTCTCACAGAAATACCTTTAGGTGGCTTTATTATTCAAATTTTATAGATGAGAAATCTGGGTGTTAGAGAATTTAAAAGATTAGGGCTGGTATTGTGGCACAGTGGTTTGAGCCACCTATTGGGATACCTGAAAACCATATCAGAGTGCTGATTCAAGTCCCTTCTACTCCATTTCAAGTCCAGTCCCCTGCACCCAGGAAAGCAGGAAACCATGGCCCAAGTACTAGAGTTCCCGTCACCCTCATGGTAGATTCAGATGGATTTCCTGGCTCCCTGTTGCAGTTACTGCAGCAGTGAACCAGTGGATGGAAGATTTCTGTCTCTCTCTCTTTCTCTGTTACTCTGCATTTCAAATAAATAAATCTTTTAAATCTCTAGTAACATCATTAACATAAAAGCTTCTTAAGGCAGTGTTGGAATTCTGTCCTATTTCTATAACCTGTGGTCTTTCATAATTTCAGCCAAGAAACAGAACTTCCAAAAAACATTTACCCTGTAAGCCAACACAACCAACCTCATTTGGGATAGGTGATCCAAGATTCTTACAACCTAATTATATTTATATATGTGCATTTTCTTTCTTTCTTTTTTTAGAGCATATACACTCTATTTATTTATTTGAAAGGAAGAGTAACTGAGAGGCAGAGGCAGAGAGAGAGGTCTTCCATCTACTGGTTCACACCACAAATGGTCTCAAAGGCCAGAGCTGTGCAGAGCATAAGCCAGGGAGCCAAGAGCTTCTTCCAGGTCTCCCACACAGGTGCAGGGTGCAGGGGCCCAAGTACTTTAGCCATCTTCCACTGCTTTCCCAGACCATTGCAGAGAGCTGGACGGGAAGTGGAGCAGCTGGGTCTTGAATCTGCACCGCAGGCAGCAGCTTTACCCACTACACCACAGCACCAGCCTCTTGCTTTTATTCTATAATATCATTTAGGAGTCTTTCAAAGAACAAACTACTTTTAATCACATATCTAGTCAAATTATGATGCTGGATTTTTTTTTTTTTTTTTAATTTGTGAAGAACCTTAAAGCTCATATATGTTCCCAGAAGGTCAAATTTCAGGCTGAAATTCTACTAGTATGCTCAAATAGTTGATTTTTTAAAGATATATATATATATATTATTTTTATTTTTTGGACAGGTAGAGTGGACAGTGAGAGAGAGACAGAGAGAAAGGTCTTCATTTTCTGTTGGTTCACCCTCCAATGGCCACTGCGGCCGGTGTACCACACCTAGCCAAAGCCAGGAGCCAGGTGCTTCTCCTGGTCTCCCATGCGGGTGCAGGGCCCAAGCACTTGAGCCATCCTCCACTGCACTCCCTGGCCACAGCAGAGAGCTGGCCTGGAAGAGGAGCAACCGGGACAGAATCCAGTGCCCCAACTGGGACTAGAACCTGGTGTGCCGGTGTCACAGGCGGAGGATTAGCCTATTGAGCCGTGGCGCTGGCCTAAAGATATATTTGTTTATATATTTATTTGCTTATTTTATTTCAAAGGGGGAGCAACAGCGGAGAATCATATATCCACTGGTTCACTCCCTAAATGACTTACAACAGCCAGGGCTGGGCCAGGCTAAAGCCAGGAGCCAGAAACTCCATCCTGACTTCCCACACACATAGCAGGAGTGCAGCTACTTGGGCCATCTGCTGCTGCTTTCCTAGGTGCGCTGGTAGAATGCTGGATTGGAAGGAGAACAGCAAACCAAGATGCAAATCATCACTCTACATACAGAATGTTGGCTTTGAAAGCAGAGGTGTAATCTGCCACACCACAGTGCCAGCCCTATTAGTTGATTTTACTACCTATAAATTAAGATAGTTCTCCAGTCCCTCAGTAACCACAAGAACTAACAATAACATTTCTATAATACCTTTTTTTTAAAAAAAGATTTATTTTATTTATTATAAAGACAGAGTTATAGAGAGAGGTGGAGACAGAGAGGTCTTCCATCTGCTGGTTCACTCCCCAGATGGCTGCAATTGCCAGAGCTCTGCTGATCCGAAGCCAGGAACCAGGAGCCTCCTCTGTGTCTCCCACATCGGTGCAGGGGACCAAGGACTTAGGCCATCTTCCACTGCTACCCCAGACCATAGCAGAGAGCTGGATCGGAAGAGTAACAGCCAGGAACAGAACTGGTGCCCATATGGGATGCTGGCACCACAGGCCAGGGCTTTAACCTTCTGTGCCACAGCACCGGCCCCTATAATGCCCTTATTAAAAACTCAACCAGTGAAACAAAATATATTGAACATTTACTGAATGACCAAATAAATGAACACTTCTTTAGAAAATTATTTAAGGGAGTAGGAGCTCAGCTTAGCAGACAAGACACCTGTGTTCCACATCAGTGTACTTGAGTTTGAATCCCAGTTCCAATTCCTGACTCCAGCTTCCCACCAATGCAGACCCTGGGAAAACTAACAGCTCAAGTAATGGGGCACCTGCCACCCAGGTGGAGATCTGGACTGACTTCCTAGCTCCCAGCTTCAGCCCTAGTCTAATTCCAGCTGCTGTGGGTATTTGTGGGAATCAATCAACAGATGGGAGCTTCCTCTCTCTACCTCTCAAATTAAAATTTTTTTCAAATCACTGTTTAAAAGCAAAGGTCAGGGGGCCAACACTGTGGTATAGCAGTTAAAGCCACAGCCCTCAACACTGGCATCCCATACTGGTGCTGGTTCAAGACCTGGATACTCTACTTCCAATCTAACTCCTTGCTAATGCGCCTGAGAAGGCAGCTGAGGACAGCGCAAGTGCTCGAGTCCCTGCAACCTCTTGGGAGACCCAGAAGCAGTTCCCGGCCCCTGGCTTCAGAATGGTCCAGCCAAGCCACTGCAGCCATTTGGGGAGTGAACCTTTGGATGGAAGCTCTCTGTCTCTCCCTCTCTCTCTTTCAAATAAATAAAAGAATCTTTAAAAAAGACAGTAAAGCAAAGGTCAGGACTGAAAAAAGATAAGAGTCACTAAATGCACTTCTATGAATACTCTTAAAATAAGATATGCTGCTTTCAAAATACATTTATGGAGCCAGCACTGAGGTGTAGTAGGCTAAGGTTCCAACTGCAGCACTGGCACACCATATGGGCACCAGTTCGTATCCTGGCTGCTCCACTTCCAATCCAGCTCTTTGCTAAAGCCTGGAAAAGCAGTGGAAGATGGCCCAAGTCCTTGGTCCCCTGTGTGGGAGAAGAAGCTTCTGGCTCCTGGCTTCAGATCAGCTCAGTTCCAGCCGTTGTGACCATCTGGAGAGTGAACCAGTGGATGCAAGACATTTTTCTCTGTCTCTCCCTATCTGTAACTCTACCTTTCAAATAAATAAATAAATAATTAAAAACAAAACCACAGTTATCAAAGATATCTAAAGTTCCATACTTATTACATTCATATGCAATAACTACATTACTTTAACTTTGCTTGAAATTTACTTATTTGAAAACCAGCAAATTTTGCTTTAGGACTCAAATTTTTACAATATAAGGCTGGGCCAAGCGCTGTGGCATAGCAGGTAAAGCCACTGCCTGCAGTGCCAAATCCCATATGGGCACAGGTTCGAGTCCCAGCTGCTCCACTTCTAATCCAGCTCTCTGCTATGGCCTGGGAGAGTAGCAGAAGATGGCCGAAGTCCTTGGGCCCCAAACCCGCATGAGAGACCCAGAAAGAAGCTCCTGGCTCCTGGCTTTGGATCAGCCCAGCTTTGGACAATGTAGCCATCTGGGGAGTGAACCACTGGATGACAGACTTTTCACTCTATTTGCCTCTGCCTCTCTGTAACTCTGCCTTTTAAATAAACAGATAAATCTTAAGAAAGAAAGAAAGACAGAAAGAGAAAGAAAGACAGAAAGAAAGAACGGAAGAAAGAAAGAAAGACAGAAAGAAAGAAAGAAAGAAAGACAGACAGACAGAAAGACAGAAAGAAATTTTTACAATATGCCTCAGGGTTTGCTTGTTTGAGAGGAGAAGAGATAGGAGAGACAGAGAGAAAAAACTCCCCAAATGCCCACAAATGGCTGAGCCAGGAGGTGGAAATATAATCCAAGCCTCCGATATGGAGAGCAAAAACCCAATTACCTGAACCATCACTGCTGTCTCCACGGGGTCCACATTGGCAGGAAGCTGGAGTCAGAAGCCTGAGCCAGGAATCAAACCCAGGTATCCAATGTGGGACATGGGCATCTTAATCACTAGGCTAAAGGCCTACTCCCCAGGGCTAACTTTGCTGTCTTAGGGATACTGGAACTTTAGGTCAGTATACTTTTTCTTTCCCTTTTAAATACAGGAACATTTACAACTTTTACTCCCTTATAATGATTACCTTTGGTGAGCGGCTTTTTTTAACCATTTCTTGATTTCTTTGGAGCCTTTCAATCAAGGGGATGGCAAAAGAGAATGTCTTCCCTGTTCCTGTTCGTGCTTGAGCAATTAAATCTTTTCCTTCATATATGGGGCCAAAGGTCTTAACTTGAATAGGAAAGAGATACGTTACCCCTCGACCTGTAAAGTAAGATTTCATTAAATTAAAATATTTAAGCAAAAAAAAATACATTCACTTGAAAAGGACAATCCTGATTTCTCAGTGAATGACTAAAGATACACTACCTAATGACACTTACACTTATTCCTACACCCAAAGGAAATTATTTTAAAATTGGTTTGAGTGTCAACATGAGTTTTTTTATGTACTGGAAGGAATTTCCCTGTTGCTGGGTTCCTGTGTTGAAATCACCTGGAAAAACTGATACCAAGGGAACTATGGTTTCATTTAACTCTACATTTCTGGGCAGGGAGATCTATTATTGCTTCTTCTATTACTCATTAAAGACTATTAGTCCATATTCTATGCTCCACATCATAAAGGTTCCTTTGCTTTAGTTCAATGACATTGCTTGAGAAAAGTAAACCTGTGCTATTATTGTGCTTTCTTTATAAAATTAATCCTTTTCTATCACCTCCCTATACGGTGTTACACATTCATGTCAGAAATATTAAAAATAATGTGTTTGAGTCTTCAAAAACTAAATAAAAATAAAAAAGAGTTGGTATGAAACTGGACAAACGCATTTACTTTTTAAGGTTCAAAATAGGTCAAAATACTGAAAAGTCTGACACAAAAGTAACTATAATTACAAAAGAGCTACTTCTCTGTCTTTATATATCTGGTTTTGGTTAGAAAAGGTACAAGTGTTTTATAAAAAATAGTATTAGATTTTTCAAATGTATATCTGCTAAAATTCACAGTACCTTTCAGAAGCTTTATAGTCTCTTCAGAAATTGAGAAATTGGAGAAGGCTCCTTCTTTCTGTTCACGTGTTAGAGTCTGTCAAATGAAATAAAAGTTCTAAATAACATAGCTTACATTTGACTCATTTACCATTTTTAGCTTTACAAATTAGCTAACTGATCAATTTTAGTTAATAACTGCAGATACTGCAGAATTTTTTCAAAAAGATTTAATTGAGAGGGAAAGTGACAGAGAGAGAGTGCTGGTTCACTCCCCAAATGACTGCAAGTGACAAGTCTGGGCCAGACCCTCCATCTGGGTCTCCTACATGGGTGGTATGAGCCTAAGTACTTGGGCTGTCATCGTCTGCCTTCCCACACACATTAGCAGGGAGCTGGATTAGAAGCAGAGCAAGCAGCCCAATCTCAAACCAGCGCTCTGATGGGATGTTGGCATGGGCAAGCAGTGGCTTAACCCACTGAGCCACAAGACCAGCCCCTGATATTGTATAAGACATTTAAGGTGTTTAAATTGTTTTGCTATTGTCAAAAACATCACTGTGATAAGAATATTTATTTATGGACTGAGCTGTGGCATAGCGGGTAAAGCCACTGCCTGCAGTGCCAGCATCCTATATGGGCATCAGTTCGAGTACCGGCTGCTCTACTTCCGATCCAGCTCTCTGCTATGACCTGCGAAAATAGAAGATGGCGCAAGTCTTTGGGCCCCCGAACCCATGTGGGAGACCTGGAAGAAGCTCCTGGCTTCGGGACAGCACAGTTCTGGCCACTGTGGCCAATTGTGGAGTGAACCAGCAGATGGAAGACGTCATTCTCCTCTCTCTGCCTCTTGTCTCTCTGTGTGTAACTCTGACTTTCAAATAAATAAATAAATAAATCTTTAAAAAAAAAAAGCATTAAGGAAGTATCACTATGTTCCTAAATCTGTATATATGAAATACATGAAATTTGTATAGCTTAAAAAAAGTTTTTAAAGAGTACTTATTCATATAAATCTGCATACCTCATGATCATCTCCTTGGGATAAATTCCTAAAAGAAGAATTACTGAACTCTAATACAATCCAAACAAAATAGTAAACAGTTAAGCCTATTATAATACTAAGTATTGTACCAGGCAAAATCTCAACGAAAAAACAACCTGTAAGTTTTTTCCCACTCTTAGCAATACAGATTTGTAGGGCCTTTTTAGCTCAACTAATATATGTGCTTCCTGACAAACAGCAAACTCACGAATAAAAAACATCATCTTGTAAGGCAGGGATTCGATAGCATTCCCCAAATCTTCCCAAAGATTATACATTAAGCTCCCATGTATTTAAATGAATAGCAACTGTCAGGTTTAAAGAATATAAAGAACTATTAATTATCAAGAATAAGAATAGCAAGAGGTGGGCATTTGCTTGAGCGGTTAAGACACAGCTTGGGACTCCCACATTTCACCCCGGAATGCCTGAGTTCAAATTCCAGCTTCCTTCTCTATTCTAGCTTTCTAATCATGTGCAACCTAGAACGATACAGTGACGGCTCAAGCAGTTGAGCCCGTACCATCCACATGGTAGACCCAGACAGAGCTCCATGTTTACTAGCTCTGGCCTGGCCCAGCCCCAGCTGTTGCAGGCATTTGGACAATGACCAGCAGCTGGGAAATTTCTCTCTAGCTCTCTTCCAATATATAAAAAAATTTTATAAAGATTTAGGTGGGCTTTGTGGTACAGTGGGTTAAGCTACCCCTTGAGATTCCCAGATCCCATATCTGAAAGTCAATTAGAGTCCCAACTACTCAGCTTCCAATCCAGCTTTGTGCTAATGCACCTGAGAGGCAACAAATGCTAGCCCAAGCTACTTAAGTTCCTACCACTCACACAGGAGAGCAGGAGCTCCTGGCTCCAGGCTTGGGCCTAGTCCAGCCCCAGCTGTGGCCAGCATTTGAGTGAACCCACGAACGGAAGCTCTCTGTCTCTCTCTCTCTGCATTACTCTGCCTTTCTAATAAATAAGTAAATTATTTTAAAAATTAAGAATATCGAAGTTGTTTACTTCTAAAGATCCGAGTAATTTACTGACAATTTATGACACCTAGATAAACATAGGAACTCTGCTAGGGGAAAACTGCAAGACAGCTTTTGAAATAAATTCTGTCAAGAAAATATCTTGGGGTGGGCATTTGGCCTAATGATTAAGGTGCCTGCTAAGATGACAGAATCCCATAGCAGAGTGCCCGGATTTGATTCCCAGCTAAAGATCCTAACTTCAGATTCCTGCTAATGCAGATCTGGGAAGCAGCAAGTGATGGCTCAGAGCTGCATTCCTGGATTGGGTCTGCAGTTCCTCACTTTGGCCTCAGCCCATCCCCAACCTTTATGGGCATTTGGGGAGTGAAGCAGCAGATCAGACCTCTCTCTCTTTCACTCTGCCTTTCAAATAAACACTTTTTTTAAAAAAATACAGTTTCAACACTGAGTCACAGTAAGACCTAAATGATCATTTGTTACTGCTGTTATAGAAGCAGAAAAAAGCAGAAGGCAAAATACACAGTCAAGAGGCCTTCTGTACCTTGTTGCAAGAAGTCAGAAGTCAGTTCATAAGTACTGGTAGGAGCTGAAATAACCATAAGAAATGCGAGTTGGTGACCATCAATACAGTATTCAAAAAAACCATTCAGGATCCAAAATGTACAAGAAAGGTTTACGTTTGGCAACTCTCCCACCCCACCCCCCCCCAAGGAAAAGGCAAAAACAATGAAAGAAACAGGGCAAAAGGAAAATGGCTCAGATTTCAGCCAGACTCTCTAGTCCAAATAGTGTCTTAAGTAGGGTATTTTATTCAGTCCTAATTAGCCTAAAAAAATCACATCAGACTTTATTTGAAGGATAATGTTAAAAGCAAAATAAAAAGTACCCTTACCTCCTCTAGTTTATTATCACTTGATTTATGAGCATTGTCCAAGGAGGATACTCGCTTCGATTTTTTGTCATATTCAATATCTCCATTTGGCAGATCTTTTCTTCTTGACTTACGTGATTTAGAAAATTCATCTGAAAGTCTATTAAATCCTTCTTCAGTGTCTCCATTTAGCTTCTCTCTCATTTTAGCTTTTTTGGGCTTGGGAGTATCCAAGTCATCTGCAACACCATTTTCCCTTATTTCTGATTTCTCATCTGAGTCATAATGGTGCCTTGACTTCCTTCTGTCACTCTGTGGACAAAGAAGCAGAGAAAGGGGGGTCATGGATCTCCTTTAAATGCTCTACAAAAGTCAGAGCATGACTCCCCTAACAATTAAGCTCAATCTGCAGTTACTCTGAAATCCTACCTGGTAGAAATCCAACCTGGTTATTAATGTCAAGCTCTAAACTTTGTTACCAATTTTGTCATCTCAACTCTTGCATTCTCAACCCTCAACCTCTCTAATCCCATCATAATATGGAAGGGAAATTAGGGGCCAGCACTGTGGCATGCTGCCACTTGCAGTGCCGGCATCCCATATGGGTGCCGGTTCGTGTTCTGACCACTCTACTTCTGATCCAGTTCTCTGCTATGGCCTGGAAAATCAGTGGAAGATGGCCCAAGTCCTTGGGCCTCTGCACCCGTGCAGGAGACCTGGAATAAATTCCTGACTCCCGGCTTTGAATCGGCCCAACTCAGGCCATTGTGGCCATTTGGGGAGTCAACCAGCAGATGGAAGACCCCTACCCCTACCCCCCCGCCTCTCCATAACTTTGCCTTTCAAATAAATACATAAATCTTTAAAGAAAAAAAAAAAAGCCTGAAGGGAAATTAAAAGTTCTTTCTCAGGAAAAGAATGAGAACCCCAAAATTAAAAATTAAAAATTAAAAAAAAACAAAAACTTCTAACATCTCAAAAGAAAAAAATTAGTATTTATTGAGTACCTACCCAGCATTGAGTAATGTGTTTTCAGCTTATCTTGTTTAAATCTTCGTAACAACCCTATAAGGGAAGTACAGGTCCATAATCCCTTATCCGAAATTCCGATATCCATTAAGCTCTGAAAACCGAAAGTTTTTTTTTTTTTAACTTATATGGAGGCAAAACCTTACCTGACCTCAGCTGATGGCAAAATTTGGCGAGTACTAATGTGAGGCTATTTATAGTCTTTATCACACCTAGTATGAATGCTCATATTTAATACTAAGGTGTTTGATAACAGGTTGTAGATCCCAAATCCTGCTGGAGTATAACCTTTCTAAAAATCCCCAGTTCTGAATTCCAAAATACAGCTAGCTCCAAAGATTTTGGATAAGGGAGAGTGAACCCATGTTACTTTTGCCATTTTACAAAGAGGGAAACAGAAGTTCTCACAAGTTGAGCAACTTGCCAAAGATCCACACATGGGATTTCCTGCAGAGGCTAGAAATCAAATCTAGTCCTGTATGACTTAAAAGCCTATGTTCTTTTCCTATCAGGCCTTCTCCTGAATTTGGATGATTAACAGAAAAACAAAATTATATAATTCATATAAAACCCTAACTGTTGTACTTCCATGGAAGGACAGTAATCCTGGGAACTTAAATTTTTATTAGTTAATAGAACTTATTTAAAACACACACACACACACACACACACACACACACACACACACACACAGACCGGCGCTGCGGCACAGCAGATTAAAGCCCCAGCCTGCGGCACCAGCATCCCATATGGGCGCTGGTTGAGTCCCAGTTGCTCCACTTCCCATTTATCTCCTTGCTACTGTTCCTAGGAAAGCAGCGGAGGATACCCCAAGTCCTTGGGCCCCTGCACCCACATGTGAGACCCACAAGAAGCTCTTGGCTCCTGGCCTCAGAGCAGATGAGCTTTGCTCCGGTTGTTGCAGCCATTTGGGGAGTGTACCAGCAGATGGAACACCGCTCTCTCTCTGCAACTCTTTTCAAATAAATAAAATAAATTTTAAAAACATAAGAAAATCCTAAACAAAGCAAAAACAAAACAAAATAAAACAAACTATTCTGCAACTTTGGTTTTAAAATGCCAAGCTGGTTTTTTTTTAAATTTTTTTATCTTTTTTTTACTTGAGAGAGTTACACAGAGAGAGAAGAGGCAGAGAGAGGTCTTCCATCCGATGGCTAACTCCCCAATTGGCTGCAACGGCCGGAACTGTGCCAATCCGAAGCCAGGAGCCAGGAGCCGCTTCTGGGTCTCCCATGTGGGTACAGGGGCCCAAGGACTTGGGCCATCTTCTACTGCTATCCCAGACCATAGCAGAGAGCTGGATGGGAAGTGGCGCAGCTGGCGCCTATATGGGATGCTGGCGCTTCAGGCCAAGGCATTAACCGGCTGCGCCACAGCGCCAGTCCCCAAACTGGTCGCTTTTTTAAATATATATTTATTTATTTAAAAGCAGAGTGATAGTGATCGTCCATCCACTGGTTCACTCCCCAAATACTTCCAACAGCTGGGTCTGGGCCAGGCAAAAACAACGAGCTAGGAATTCCATCCATGTTTCCCACATGTGTGGCAGGAACTCAAGTGCTTGGGCCACTTCTGTGCTCCAGGCACATTAGCAGGAAGCTGGATCAGAAGTGGAAGTAGGGAGCCAGTGCTATGGCGTACATACTAGATAAAGCTGCCGCCTGTGGCACTCTCATCCTATATGGGCACTGCTTCAAGTCCTGGCTGCCTAACATCTGATCCAGCTCCCTGCTAATGTGCCTGCAGCACAGAAGATGGCCCAGGTGCTTGGGCCCCTGAACCCACAAAGGAGACCCAGAAGAAGGTCCTGGCTCCTAGCTTCAAACTGGCCCAGCTATTTGGGGAGTGAACCAGCAGATGAAGATTTCTGTCTCTTCCTCTCTCTATAATTCTTTCAAATCAATCAATCAATCAATCAATCTTAAAAAAAAAAAAAAGTGGCAGGTGGGAGAGGGATCGCACTCACTCCAACAGGGGATGCAGATGTCCCTGCTGTGCTTCAGTCTGCTGGAACACAATACCCACCCCAATGGCCACTATTTTTTTTTTTAAGATTTATTTATTTATTTGAAAGGCAGAGTTAGAGAGAGAAAGAGGAAAAGATCTTCCAGCTGCTGGTTCACTTCCCAAAAGGCTGCAATAGCTGGGGCTAGGCTGGGCTGAAGCCAGGAGCTGGGAGCTTCTTCCAGGTCTCTCATTTGGATACAGGGGCCCAAGTACATGGGTCATCTTTCGCTGTTTTCCCAGGTGCTTTAGCAGGAGCTAGATCAGGAGTAGCCAGAACTCAAACCAGTACCCATATGGGATGCCAGCGCTGCCACAGCGCCAGTCCCCATCACTGTTTTAATATTTGTAAATCACAAGACATGATTTGGAAATCTAACACTTCTTCAGAATGACTTGGTCAAATGTTCAAAATAAATTAGTAATAGTGATTAGTGGTAGTAAAAACTTTCATCACCAAAATCCTCACCATGGCTCACAGAATTTTTAGTGTACATTACCAAACAATATTCTCATTCATGAAATGGAAACTGCTTTGAAAGCTGAACAGAATACTATGTGTGACAACACTTTACAATTACATGTTACATCATTTGATCTTTACTTAACTGCACTAGCCCTCAGCTTTCCAAACCAATAGAGTCTATAGAATAACAAGATTATTTATAGAGCCAGCCTGGGGTTTGAATTGCTCCTGGGCCCTGCACTTCAGGGAGAGGATAAAGCAAGGCAAAGTGAGACTTCTAAGCCCAAGCCCAGCAACGTCCTAGGGTGATGAAATACATTATTCCACATCAGACTCACAATGCTTGACACTTTCAGCTCCCTCGGTTTCCATTATACTCTGTATGTCCTCTCATCCTCTCCTCTCTGTCACTTCTCCTATGGTCTCTCTCCCTCCTCATTCTATAGATGGTCCTTTTTAAGTCTCTGCTCTCCAACTATATTTTCACACCATTTTAATTTTCAACACATACGTCCAGGATCCTTTCTTCATCCGCATTCCAGTTCTGAGAACCTGTATCTCAGCTCTGTATCTCATATCCAAACCATAGTTATCTTCATCTCCGAATCAGATCACCAGTCTAAGGCTCTACTTCTAGTAGCTGATACTCCAATCCATTTCCAAATTTCTATTTATCTTTCAGAGTTACAGCGGATTCAACAAGTATTTCTGAAGAATTTACAATGTGAAAATCAGCAACTTAGAAGGATATAGTAAAACTTAAGGATAGACAAAGATATAGTTATTTTCCTCAAGAACTCGGGAAATATTTGGGAAAGATATACACAGGAAAAAATGAGATAACTTTACAAGAAACACATAATAAATCCCAATTACATGATAACTACTGGAGCAGCCTTCAAAGGGGAATGAGATTACTGTTCACTGAGATGGTTAGGACATATATAAACTAGAGCTTGACAGATACAGGATTTGGATGCAAAAGGAAAAAAGAAGTGTTCCAAAAGGAGCTAAAATTAAAATAACTGCTTAGAGATTCTACTTACACCCTAGTACCTAACTGTGGCAGTGAAATTCAGGGACAGAAAGCAGAATGGTGAATGTCAGGGATAGGAGAAGGTGGGAATTTGAATTAGTATTTAATGGGCAGAGTCTGGGAAAATAAAAAAGTTCTGGAGATAGATGTTGGTGATGGCTGCAAAACTCAATGCCACAGAACTATACACTTAAAAATGGTAAAAGCCGGGGCTGGCGCTGTGGCGTAGTGGGTAAAGCCACGACCTTTCGTGCCAGCACCCCTATGAGCAACAATTCAAGTCCCAGCTGCTCCACTGCAATCCAGCTCTCTGTTACAGCCTGAAAGATGGCCCAAGTCCTTGGGCCCCTGCAACCGCAAGCGAGACCCGGAAGAAGCTCCCAGCTCCTGGCTTCGGATCAGCTCGGTTCCAGCTGTTGCAGCCATCTGAGGAGTGAACCAGCAGATGGAAGACCTCTCTCGCTCTCTCTGCCTCTGCCTCTCCATAACTCTGCCTTTCAAATAAATAAATAAATTTTTTTCAAAAATGGTCAATGTTAAGTTTTGTGTATCCTACAATAAAATAAACCAGTTGGTAAGTTTACCCTAGTGATATGGCTGGTCAGGTAGGTTCTACTCTCCACCACCTCACAGACTACATCTTATTCTTTTGCAAAATGTCACAGTTCAAATACTGCTACCTTCTCCCACTGCTTTCTTTTCTGCAGGTCTGATGTCTCCTGTTAAAATTTTACCTATGCATTTTTCTGCACCTGTACTCCCCTAATTGTTTCGGGAGTTGAAGTCTCTACAGGCTCCTCGAGGTAAGGATCATTTCTCCCACTTAATTAAAGACCTTCATACTCAACAAAGAGGCTGGTGCAAGTCAGACACAAATAATAAATACCCACGGATTGAATGAGAACACCAACAGTAAGGGCTATTAATAATGCAATCCACACGACCTCCCTCACGGGCAAATCCCGGCAACCCCGGCTCTGATACCACTCCTTAAGCCTCTATAGTTATCAGGTTATAAACCTAGGCTCGCTGTCCCCAGGATGCTTGCACACAGGACGGGGTGACGGAGAAACAATACATTTCCAAGGGAATCGTTTTTCTTAAGCGTCTTCTAAGGTAGCCAACGAGAACCAAACAGGCCTCTGTGCTTAAGAAAGAAGAGGAAAGAAACGGATATCCCGGTGATGGGAGCTTGAGCCTGCCCAAGCTTCGGGCGCCAACAGGAAGGTCTGAGGGAAGGGCCAGCGGAGGCCGAGTCAAAGCCCAGGGCCGCCCTTCTGCAGGGCGGGAGTGTGGCGGTGGGAACGGTCCCGCAGCGACCGCAGAGGGCCGAGGGCCCAGCTCCCGCTCGGCTGTGACAGGCCATCATCAGGGACAGCTCCCCTCCCCGCCCAAGCCGGCGCAGCCCCGAAGGAGGCGCGGCCCATCCTCAGCGCACCTTTCGCCTCTCCTTCCTCAGGCTCTCGGGCTCCTCCAAAGGTGCTTCCAGCTCCATAATGTCCCCCCACAGGAGTTTCCCAGGCATTACTGGCCGCCGCCTCCGCCTGCCTCCGGGCGCGGTGGCCACAACCACCTACGGGCAGCGACAGCGTAAAAGGAAACGGGGGCAGGACAGCCGCCCGGCCAGGGCCGTGCGTCACTTCCGGGACACGCACCGCTCGGCGGGGAAAATAATCCCGGATCCTCTCGACGCACACTTTTTCCTAGCGCCGCTACCTCCCAACCAATGAGAGTGAAAGTTCTCGAGTGTCCCGCCCCCGTTCCAAAGTGATTGGCCAGCAGCATAAAACCCTGGCCAATCATCATGAAGGACGCACGCGCTGATTAGCATAAATGATTTCTTGTGTCTCTTCCCCATGCAGAGTTCTGCTCGGGAATCTTCGACACTCACTTCTGGGGCTGGGGAACCCCTCGATGGCGGTGGAGAGGGCCGGCCCGCGCGGCGACCCGGCTCGAGGGCCGGCCGGAGCCGAGGTGGGTGGGGGGCGCCACGCGCAGCTTCGCTCTTCGCGGCCGGAAGCTGCGGCTGGGCCCCGCCCGTTGCGGGCGGGGTGGGAGGTGGCGTTAACGTCCAACGGCTTCGCGCCCGTGCGGCGGCGTCTCGCAGAGGGGAAGGGGTTTCTGAGGGTCCCGAGTGGGCTTGAGGGAAGGCTGGGGCTGACTGGATGGACGTCCACCCCGAACTCCTAGGCTTTGATCATTTAGCTGGTCCTCGGTTGGTTTTAGTCCTCTCGCTCCGCGCTTGACCTGAGGAAGCCGAACCCACCCAAGAAAGGAATTTACTTCCCTGGGTCACAAAATCTTTGCGTGGCACGGTCAGGACTAGCCTGGATCTGGGCTGAGCGTGCTTCTCTGCCACACCTACCTGAAAGCCTCGAGTCTGACAAAAGGGTTTTTGGGGGAGATGCTCCCATGAAACAGAATGAGCAGGAAAAACCCGAAGACACCGAACAGTTTCGGCCAGAGAGAAAACCTAAATGCGTTCAACAGATAACGTATTTGCGACGAATAAAAAGGGGTTTAATTTTACGGATGGGGATTAACTGCCCCTAAATCGCAGTCTTACACAAAACGGAAGCCTTTGGCGTTACAAAGGGTAACTTCCTTAGCTTTTCTTACATCGCCAGTGCCAGCTAATTGGCTCTATTTCCAGAGCCTTTTCTCACTTAATGATCTCTTCAACCCAGGAACTCAACGCCAAAGAGAAGGACCCAAATTGAGATGAAGGGGCAGGGGCACTCAACGAGCCGCTTGACAGTGTCTGGGGCACATGATCCTAACATGAGCATCTCATTGTCTTAGCAGAATTACCCATTGCGACGTGTGTTGATGTGGGTGTTCACCCAAGTAACTGGGACCAAATATGTTAAACTTCTGATTGCACCAGGTCTTCCGCGTGATTTAGGGATTGGCTTGAGGTTAAAAAAAAAAAAGTCTAAAAGCAACTATGGATTCAGTACTAAACACAAGGAGTGTTCAGCTACTGATTATGGAAAAATGCATCTTCCTAGATTATGAGAATAGGTACGCATCTTTGGATCTGTGTTTTCCACAGTCCTTTAGTCCCACTCTTCGCTCCCACTCCCCATTCTACCGTGTTAAATCAGTCTAGCCCTACAACAGGGTATGATGATGAGCACAGAAATGGTAGACATGGATAGAAAATCACTATGTAAAACTGGGATAAAAGGAACACATGTTAACATCTTGTGGTCAAAGGTCAGAAAGTTTCAGCTCCTCAGAAATCAAAAATATTTTTGGTATTCACTTATGTATCAGAGGTCCAACAGCACATCTGAAAAAAAGGCCAACACTGAATTCAGGTGACGAATAAGTGTACTAGTTTTATAGGATGATAATCTGAGACTTGAAACACTGCAGTCTCTTGGCCCAAACTCTAATGCCCGAAACTCACAGAACCCAATCCCTGACTGCTGTGGAAAGGACAAGTATAAACTGACACATGAATGACTTGACCAAAACTGACTTTGCTGGAAAAAAAAGTGTACCCCACGTTATTGTTTTTCCAGTGTACCTCATCCAACTAGAAAAGTTAGTAAATGGGGAAGCTTTCATACTTGTTCCCTCTATAATAGTCTCCAGAGATTCATGGCTAATGATATTTGGGGGCAGGAGGAAGGTACACTATGCATGGTAATTAAAAATCTTATTAGAACATCTTTACTTTCCAGATATCTTACCAGAGTCACTGATATAATTTCTCTCAAAAAATTTTGAGGACTGAGTGCTTTAGCTGCTACTCCATTTGAAGGTTCTACAATTATTTATTTCCCTTGCCTTTGTCCTAAGCTTATTAAACTATCTGATCTTTAAGATACAAAAACAAGACAATTAAACTTGGCCTGCTGGTTATTTTCAAAACTCTGGTGGGGTGGGGAAGTAAGCATTTGGCACGTTGGTTGATTCCCACATTGAGAACCTGGATTGTAGTCCCAGCTTTGCTCTTGGTTCCAGCTCCTGCAAACGCACACATTGGTAGGCAACGGGTGAGGTTTCAAGTGGTTGAGTCACTGCCGCCCACGTGGAAGATGAGGATTGAATTCCAGGCTCCTGGCTTCAGCCTGGCCCAGGCTGGCTCTTTGGGCATTTGGGAAATGAGCCATCAAATGGGAGATTGCTGTCTCCCCCATTCAAATAAATAAATAAATGAAAATAAAATGAGAAGGCAAGATTTTATTTTTACTCCATAGTAAGTTGAAGGTAAAATTAATTTTTTAAAAATTTGTCTTAAATAGAGAAAGGGGTGGGCATTCAGTTTAGTAAAGACACTTGTGCCACATGTCAGAGTACCTGGATTTGAAGGGCCTTGCTCCCATAACTTCCTGCTAACGCAGACCCTGGAATGCAGCAGTGTTAGCTCACATGATTGGGTTCCTGTCACCCATGTAAGGGACTGTGGATTTAGTTCCCAACTCCCAGCATCCATTAAGGACTTTTGTGGAGTAAACCAGCTTATCTATATCTCTCTAGCCCTCTTAGAGTAGAAGTGGGGCCAGCACTGTGGCACAGTGGGTTAAGCTGCAGCCTGCAACACCAGCATCTCATATGGGTACCAGTTCAAGACCGGCTACTCCACTTCCAAAACAGCTCCGTATCAATGTGCCTAGTAAGGCAGTGGAGGATGGCCCATGTTCTTGGGCCTGTACCCACTTGGGAGACCTGGATGAAGCTCCTGGCTCCTGGCCCTTCCCCAGCCATTGTGGCTACTTGGGAGTGAACCAGCGGCTAGAAGACCTCTCTCTCCTTCTCTTTCTCTGTAACTGCCCTGCAAATCTTTTTAAGTGGAAGATAAAAAGAGCCATCAACTATAACATTTTGCCATCTGCATCTCTTTAAGTGATGAGGAAATAAACTATCATTTTTAAATGCTGACATGGAAATAGTTTAAGGGACAGTTATAAATTGATCAAAAGAGACATAGGGTGGTCAGAGAATGAGTTTTGAAAGTACTAAATAGAAGCAGATAGTAGAATGGGAAGGCAGGAGCTATTTCCCATTGCTAGCCAAGTGGCCTTAGTCAACTCAAATTCTAAATCTGTTAGCCAAGTTAGGACAACAATACTGACAGCACTACAGAAATGAGGTACAGGGGCCCACGTCCTGTCCTAGTGGGTTAAGTCACTGCCTCCAACACCAGTATCCCATATTGGCACCGATTCAAGTCCCAGCTGCTCCACTATTGATCCAGCTCCCTGCTTATGGCCTGGGAAAAGTACTGAAAGATGGCCCAAGTGTTTGAGCCCCTGCCACCCACATGAAGTCCCAGATGAAGCTCCTGGCTTCAGCCTGGCCCAGCCCCGGCCATTGCAGCCATTTAGGAAATGAACCAGCAGATGGAAACTAACTTTCAGTCTCTGAGTCTCCTCTCTCTGTGTAAGGCCTTCAAATAAGTGTTAAGAAACAAAAAGAACTGAGGTACAGAGGAACTTAACATTAACTTGAGGTTTTGACTGTAGGAAGAGATCTCAACATATTAGCACATATTTATGTATGGAGCTTCTAATTCAAATCTTTGGAATGGCTTTTTATATGTTTAACCTTGGGAGGGGGTCACTCCCTCTTTAGTCAATTACTTTGAATCAAGGGACAGGGGAGAGGGTTGCTGAATAACAACTGTGCCAGAAGAGGGCACCATTACCCAAGAATGTTTGGAAGCTACTTGTTCTACAGAGGGCAAAGTGCTAAGGTTTCAAAAACGTAAAAGATTTCTTAGAGGCCAGCAAGGTAGCCATGAGCTTGTCTTTGGCTTACTCATTCTCATTTCATATCTCTCTTCTCTATCCCTTAGACAATACCCATTCTCCTAAACCACAATGGTTCCCAATTTTTCACTGCTATGGGTTCTTTCCATTATTCTTCCTAATGGATCTGACATTTTGAAACATTTTGCCTGCTAAATTGCATTTAATAATGATTGACACATGGTCATTCTTCTAATTATGAATAAAACACAAATGCAGATTAATGGTATCCCACCAGTATGGGATAAATGTTGCATTACTGAGCTGGTGCAGTTTTAACCACTGGCAAAAAATAATAAAACCCTGATGTCTTAGTCAGGACTTGGGCAAAGAAAATGACACTTTTTACGGGAATTTTTGAAATACTGAAAATAGCTTACAGAGAACCCAGCTATTCTGAGGATTCCTAGAGTCTGAGATCCCAAATGAGAGAAGATGAATGGTGCCATGTTATATATCAACAGTAAACCTATTCTTGGTTTATTTTCTTCCTGTCTATAGAATGAGGTATTTTTGTGTGTATGTGTGTGTTTTAAGATTTATTTATTTGAAAGTCAGAGTTATACGGAGAGAGAAGGAGAGGCAGAGAGAGAGAGAGGTCTTCCATCCACTGGTTCACTCTCCAATTGGCTGCAATGGCCAGAGTCAAACTGGCATCCATTTAAGATGCCAGCACTACAAGCGGCAGCTTTATCCATTACTCCACAGTGCCAGCCCTAGAATGAGATATTAACTGACAACTAAAGAGGTACTATCTTCCCCAGGCATACCTGGCTTTTGATGGAAGATATTTTCTGTAATCATTACCTAATGGTGAAATTCCCAGACAACCTCGCAAAAATTGTATAAGGAGCTATGTATTTACTTTTCTAGGCAACTTTTGTGACTATACAAATATTTTAAAATATACATACATATGTTTGTAACAACATTAGGTACCTCATACATTAGGTAATTTGAATAGATTATCCCCCAGATCACCCGACAATCCTTTAAGGTGGATACTACTGTCCCCCATTTTACAGAAGATAAAACTAAATCAGAGAAGTGTGGTAACTTGCTCCATTACACATCTACCAAGAATTGGGGTTCAAATTTGTCTGACTCAAAAGCTCAGATCATCAAGCCATCTCAAGAGGACAGTTTCATTGGGGAACAGACATCAATGGGGAAAAGAAATAAAAAACTCAAGTTTCTACATACAAAAACATTACTCTTGTGAAAAACGTGCAGATGAGCTAGTTTAGAGCATAAGCTCCCAAACAGTAGCTTACTAGCACACATTCCCATTTTTAATATCTTTGGTTATGAGTTTTGGAGGAGGAGAGAAGTTATGTTTATTAACAGGTTTCATCCAGTACCTCCAACTAGACAGCATCATAATGCATCCATTATGATAGATGGTCTTCATTGGTACCTAGATATGGCAAGAGACACAAAAGACTTTGAATTACTCACTCTACTAAGAAACCGGACCTAGTCTAAAAATCAAAATTGAAACATGGTTGTTGGTACTCATTTGGCAAGGATTGGCAGGGCTAAATGCATAAATGGAGAGTGGGAAGCAACATTCAGGAATCTTGCATGAGTTTAATATTTCACAAGATGTTCATTGAATAAATATATAAGCATAAGGCCGTAGAGTTGGAAAGATCCTTCAAAAGCACCATGTCCAGCCATCCTGTCAAGCAAATATCAGAAATCCATCTGCAACATACAAGTAACAGGATTTTAACTTCAGCATGAATGCCCTAAACAATGGGAACTTGGTTGTTTTTCATCATCAGATAGTTTAGTCCTATTAGACGGAGGTTCTTCATACTAAATTGAAATCTTTTTCTTTCTTCTAACTTCCATTCACGGGTGGTGATTCCGTGCTGTAAGATCCCTAAAATAACGCCTCTGCCTCTGCCTCTGCCTCTACCTCTCTCCAACATATCTTCTCTATGCCAGATGACTTCCTCTTAGTACTCTGACCCATAGCTTCTCTTCATGGAATGCTATAGGAGGCTGGCCAGGGCCCACTGAAAACCAACAGACAGGAATTGAGTGGGCTGACCTCTGCAAAACAAAGCAGTGAATCTGACCTCCCCTTTCCTGCTCTCCCAGAGGGCCAAGTGCTGAGTTTACTCCGGCCCTTGCCGGTGAGAGAGACACTTCAATTATTCAATCATCCTTGAGATTTAGGCTTTGACCATTCCTAGAAACCTCTTAGAAAAATCACTCCTTGACCACAAAACAGCACCCTTATCTACCAAATATACTGAAATCAGTCTTGCTTGCTCCATGTTCCCAAACTCAAGAGAATCGACCATCCCATCACTTTGTCTAAAAAGACCTGACAGAAAAAATTTGGCCTTCTCACAAGAGGAAGTGGATCAAATGTAGATGAACTGCTAAATGTCTACTAGCTGTTTTTCACTGAATTCACTCACAAGTTGCTCTGACCATTCTGCTTCCCTTCCATCTCCAGCATCTGACTTATCACTGTCATGCTATGGAGAGAGCCTGAAATGCAGGGGGAGCTACAGAAATAGGACGAGTCGGCTAACTACTTCAGGCATTTTGGACATTATCAGTCTGTCACATTTGGAGCCATCTGTTCACATGCAAGCTGGTCAATGCTTGTGGCAAAGTAGCCAACACATTCATATAAGTTATCTCTGATGACAAAAACCTATAGTTGAAAAGTATCTATGCAACTCTAAAACACAGTGTTTTGGATTTTGTAATGAAATCTGATGAGATACATTTAACATAAGAATTTAGGTAAAGAAATTCACTCCTGGGTAGTAAATTAGTATCATATGTGTAAACTAATGAACATTTGAAAATTCAAGTTACACTTATTGGAAAAGGACCAATGATTCAACATTTTTTAATATAAACAACCCAATATATGCCTAGTAAAAGAAGTTTTAAAATTATTTAAAATATCAAAAAAGGGGGAAAGCCAGTCATTAGAACAAAATATTTATTGAAGCTAATAGGATATAAGCTTAGCCTTAGAGGAGGATTTTTAAGAGGATTCTTACACACTCAGCTGAAAGATTAGTAATGCTCTACATGTTTACAAAAAAGTTTCAAAAGAAAATCAAACATTTATGACAGCAGTTAGTTGTGGTAAGGAATTGGATGTGAGTGTCTGACTGTTCTTTGTGCCTTCAAAGTTCTGTAGAAAATTCTGTCTGCTTTTCAGTCCATCCAAAACGATCGAATTATTAGATGCCAGACTCTGTGTCCTAAAGATATTAGAAATAACAGAATTACTGCCTTCAAAAAGGCCCTGGATTTCTACTAAAGGCATTATATAATCCATTTGTTACTCTGAAACAACACATTACTGAGGAACGCTTATACAATAGGTTAACCTTCAAAGCTTCACAATAGCACCTCAATGATTTGCTTTCAAAAATTAACTGATGTTTCTGGACAAGACCTGTTCTCAGATCCAATATCAACGATAGTCTAGTCAGAAACAGTTAAGTTCTCTGAAAAACTCTTCTATATATCTAAAATGGCTAGTGTGTTCCTGTGTAAATTATGACTTTTATTTGGAGTCACACAAAAGGGAAAAAGCCAACTGTTGTTGTTTTTTGTTTTTGTTTTTTTAATATTAACAGTGTGTTCTTTTCCTGGGAGCTGCAGATTTAAGCTATGATAGCCCGTTATCTAACACATCTACTGATCTTCAGCCAAGCCAATGCTACCGTTTGGTGACTTCTGCTTTTTACATTCATTCCCCTTTTCCCACCTTGCTCCTCTCCTCTCAATTACCTGTTAAGATGCAGCTCAGAAATATAAGTCTTCTCCCACATGGCCTACCACTCTTAACTCCACATCTCTTTTAACAGGGAGCATTTACACTTTGTTCGTAGTTCAACTTGGCTATGTTTGTTGGCCTCTTAACTAAGCTGTGAGCATTCTGTAGGTGGCAACGACTTGTTACCTCTGTCCCCTAGTCTTGATAACAGCAATGGCACTGTTGTTGATATTCAAATGTTATTTTCTCTTTCCTTTCCTCTAAATGTCTTCAATAATTTGCTAGAAGCCTTTCAGAAAAACTGCATTATAAGCAATTTTTAAGGAATTAAATTTCTCAAGATCCTGCAAATTAAAATTCTCAATTGAATGTCAAGCAATAACATTCCTAATCTGTTGTTTGGTTTTGCCAGAAAGGAAACCTGTGGCTTACTGGTTTACACCACCAGTTCACTTGTGGAGACAACATGCTTTAACTCTTTTAAAGACTCAAAATAAATCAAACTAATATTTCAAGGGGAAAATATCTTTTTTCCCAATGAAGTAATGATATGTTTACAAAATGCAGACTCTTAGGAATTTAAGAAAATAGAAATGCCCACATTTATATGTAAAAATAATTTGCTACAAATTCATTAAATTATCAAAGGAAGGGAAACAATGATTATATAATTAATGGGGTCCACAAAATAAATCCTAAATAGCCATTTAAAAAGGAGTTAGATATATATGTTTTGCAGGATTTCCATGATACTCTGGGTGAAAAGAAAAGTTGTATATGATTTGTTGTTAAATATATATATATATATATATATATTTTTTTTTTTTTTTTGATAGGCAGAGTTAGAGAGAGAGAAAGGTCTTTCTTCCGCTGGTTCACTCCCCAAATGGCCACCACGGCCAGCGCACTGTGGTGGCATGCTGTGCCGATCCGAAGCCAGGAGCCAGGTTCTTCCTCCTGGTCTCCCATATGAGTGCAGAACCCAAGCACTTGGGCCATCCTCCACTGCCTTCCTGGGCCACAGCAGAGAGCTGGACTGGAAGAGGAGCAACTGGGACAGAATTTGGCACCCCAACTGGGATTAGAACCCAGGGTGCCGGCGCCACAGGGCGGAGGATTAGCCTAGTAAGCCACAGCACTGGTCAAAAAATATATACATTTTTAAATCTGTAGGGAAAAAATTCAGGGACTGGCATTGTGGCACAGCAGCCCGCTACACCAATATCCCATATGGCTACCAGTTCAAGTCTCAGCTACTCCACTTGCCATCCAGCTCCCAGCTAATGCTCAGGAAAAGCAGCAGAGAATGGCCGAGGTACTTGGGCCCCTGCCACCCAAACAGGAGACCCAAATGAAGCTCCTGGCTTCCTGCTTGCTTTGGCCTGGTCCAAGCCAGTCCTGGCTGTTGATTTGGGGAGTGAATCAGCAGACAGAAGATCTCTCTCTCTTTTCTCTCTCTCTCTCTTTCCTTCTCTGTAACTCAGCCCTAAAAAAAGAAAGAAGTCCAAAAGAACATTTGCAAAATGATTAGCAATGTTTTGGACAGCTCTAAAGAATGAAAATGTATTGTTTTAATTTTTCAAAAGGAGGCAAACAATTTCATAAAACGATATACATCAACATTTCGGGATGACCTTCCAGAAAACTAATCATATGAGAAAATGTTCACGGTGGTCGGCGCCGCAGCTCACTATGCCAATCCTCTGCTTGCGGCGCCAGCACCCCCAGGTTCTAGTCCCGAATGGGGCACCGGATTCTGTCCCAGTTGCTCCTCTTCCAGTCCAGCTCTCTGCTGTGGCCAGGGAGTGCAGTGGAGGATGGCCCAAGTGCTTGGGCCCTGCACCCGCATGGGAGACCAAGAGAAGCACCTGGCTCCTGGCTTCAGATCGGCGCAGCGTACTGGTGGTGGTGCCAGGGAGTGCAGTGGAGGATGGCCCAAGTGCTTGGGCCCTGCACCCGCATGGGAGACCAGGAGAAGCACCTGGCTCCTGGCTTCGGATCGGCGCAGCGTACTGGTGGTGGTGGCCATATAGGGGGTGAACCAACAGAAAAGGAAGACCTTTCTCTCTGTCTCTCTAACTCTGCCTGTCAAAAAAAAAAGAAAGAAAGAAAAGAAAAAAAGAAAATATCCATGATATACTACTAATTGAAAAAAGCATCATGGAAAATAGTAACTCAGTATGAGCACAGTAGACAAAATTATATAGATGTATGGTCAATCTGAAGTCATAAATGCATGAAATATAAAATAATTAAAAAAAAAATCTAGGTGGCAAGATTATTAGAGGTGCTTAAAAGACCATTCAGTACTTTTTAAATCTTCTATGTGATTGTATTACTTTTATAATTTAAACAGTATTAAACAAATTACAGTGAAAAATATTAAGCTGTATAGACCCAGGATTATAAGTAAAAACTTCCATCCTTTGGTTCAGAAAGTGCTTGGTTTATAGCAGTTCCTATTTTTAGAAACACTTTGACATATTAGTAAAATTTAGGTCACATTGAAAACCAACTCTATTTCTATATACAAGTTATTCAGTTTTGAAGGTTGACAGAATTGTATATGTAAGCTTTTATTCACGAGTCTCGCATTGGGGCTAGTGCTGTAGTGTAGAAGGTTATGCCTCTGTCTGAAGTGCCAGCATCTTATATGGGTGCTGGTTCAAGTCCCAGCTGCTCCACTTTCGATCCAGCTTCCTGCTAATGCACCTGGGAAAGCAGTGGAGAATGGGCCAAGTGCTTGGATCTCTGCACCCACGTGGGAGACCTGGATGAAGCTCCTGGCTTCTGGGTTTAACCCAGCCCAATCCTAGCTATTGCAGCCATTTGGGAAGTGAAGTAATAGAAGGAGATCTCTCCTTTTTCTAACTCTGCCTTTCAAATAAATAAATAAGTAAATCTGTTTTTTAAAAAAAGTCTCCCACTACATAATTCAATGTACCCTTGATTTTAATAATGCCTGTGTGACAGTGGCTAATCAAACACTTCTAAACACTCACCGTGGAGAATCTATTCCACTGTCTCCTGCCATGCTGTGAGTTTCTGTTCCTTCCAAATGACTGTGTTGGACATCTTCAGCCAACACTGGCATATGTGAAGCACTGAAAAGTTCCATCTTCTGTTTGAAATGTTTTCTCATTTCCTGGTTCTGTGGACTCCGACTCCAGCCAGCTGTTTTCTCTCCTGTGTCACCAACAGAGTCTCGTACGGTTTCAGCCTTAGAAAAGGGTTTCCTAGCACTACAGTAATCAAACACACTGCCATCAGCAGGTGCTGGGGGCTGTACACAGTCAGCAACCCTGGGGTCTCCTTCATAGTTAAAACCAAACCGGGTCCCTGAATTTAGCTCACAGGTTTCAGCAGAAACGTTAAGTTTCTGGCTTTCACCTGGGTTGATGAGCAACCCAACGGGTTTGCAATCTTCATTTCTTTTAGGCATCTGAGGCTCAAAGCTGCCCATTTTGCTACTGTATTCACTCGAAGATCTTTCAGTCACGTTTTGCCTTCCTAGATGACTCCACATGCTTTTCCCTGCAAAGGAATACGGCATGTGGCCAGGCAGTACTTCACACGAGGCATCGTTCTCAGAAAAGTCGTCGTCCTCTAGATACAACGAACTGCAGGCCCCATCCTCACCCTCCACTTCATCCTGATACAAGGCCTGAGCGTCGGCTGAAAGCCCTTCATTATCTCGACCCTCAGCCTCTGCATCGTGGACAAATGCCTTCCTAGCTAGCTCTTCTGAGTCCCTGTCTTGTCCCTCAGGTTGTCCTAAATGGTTTGCACCAACTGGGTAGTCCAAAAGGCCAAGATTTTGAAACTGGTGTATCGCTTTATCAACTAATCCACAAGCAGTGGGTGTTTGGTCTAACGAGGAAGAACTCGGTGAGGGCAGGAGATGCTGTGTGTCTTTGGTCTTCCCTAGTATGTCAAAATGAGCATGACTGTTCCTGAAGACTTCTGGGATTACCTCATCTTTGCCGTACACGTCCCTAAGCGAACCGCATTTACTACTGTCCCTCTGTAAAACACTACACTGAGGGTAATTCAAGAGAGGATCTCTGTAGACATCCCTGATAGGTTTGGCAAAGGAGTTATTCACATGAATGGGTTCTCCCATGGGTTTATCTCTACAGTGCCCAGCACACAGCCGTTTGGCATCACCATCAAAGGTTCCCAAGGAATCCCAAGACCGTGACCTTTGCAAAGGCAGACTGGGTTTCAGGTCACTGGTCTTCTCAGCATCGTGCCCTCTGGTTACTGGGCTCCCCCGGAGAGACAAGCCCCGGAAAGGATTACTGATTCGCCTCTTGTAAATCCAATGCGAGCCCAGCACTGCTGGCTCCTCACCAAGTGGTGTCTGAACCACTGCTTCGCTCGGGCTCTTGATTCTGGGGGTGGGCTGTGCAGCAGGGAGCTCCCGGGGTGGGTCCAGCCTGTTTGCCGGCTGAAGCTCGCTTCCCTGGTGCCTGGCTTTGTGCCTGTCCCTGTGTGAATGGCCCCGCCTCCGGGGCTTCGCAGACCGGCCCTGCCTTCTCCTAACTCTCTCTTTTGAAGGATATTTATGTCTGGCTGTCAGCATATCAGTGGAAGTGCCCTGGCTGTGGAATTTCTTCTCTTCTTCGTAGTTTCGCATCAGGACGGTGTGTTTGATTAAGTTGTCAACAGTCAAAACGGGGTTGATTCTTTTGATTATCTCATGTTCAACATCTCGAGGGATATTGTCCAAGTTATCTTCATCTCGGACAGGCCATTCCTCAGGTGGGAACTGGGCGGAGAAACTGCTGCGCTCCGTCTTGGGCTTCTCCCTCCTAGATATGCTGCGCCACAAGAGACTAAGACCAAACTTCTTGCCTTTGTCTTTGTCTTTGGAGTACGGTAAAGGTTTGGTGCTCTCACAGACACGATCCCCCTCGGACACTGAAACAGCCCGATGCTGCACTAATGGTCTGGACGGCCCAGGGCCTTTCTGGGCTTTTCTAGTCCCTTCTGCAGCAGTTGGCAGCTCCTCAGCATCCTGAGTGCGCACGTCAGGGAAACACTGGCAGGACTGACAATGGAAAGCGGGGGCCGCGTCCTCCCCGGCTGACTCTGCACAGCGCCCCACGCTCACCAGATAGGTCACGGACGTGGGCCCTGGGCGACTTTCATCTGACAGGAAGACTCTCTGGTTCTCCTGGGGGGTTGTAGTCGTGATGAAGTAAGTCTGAGGAGTAACTATGAAGTAACCTTCCCCGGTGTGATAAATCTTCCTTTCTTTTATCAGTGTTCCCAGAGTGGTATAGAGAATATCTTGAGATGGAACTGCAATGCCTAAAACAAAGAAGCATTTGGCATTGATAGATCCTGAATAAGACACAGTTTGAATGAAATCAGTAAGTCAGACATGCAGAGCTGACGGTAACACGGTTAACATACATAATTACAATATAAAAGACATTAAGAATATCCATACTTTAATTGCATAATAGGAATATAATTTGGCCCACATAAAGAGACATTCTAGGTTAAGGACTAAATGAAGAAAAAGGTCTGAATTCACTCAAATACAAACCCATCAAAAATGTAAAACTGAGGAAAGTGTTCTAAGTGAACAAACACAAGAACTTTTGAAACCATAGTCTCATGGCTTCAGTGTTTGCAAGAATTTTAAGAAAAGATAAAAACTAGTCTGTGCTTAGGTGAAGAAAGACAATTTGCCATTTAGATGAGGTATTTTGTCAAAGCAAAAGATAACAATGTTAGAAGAAATTCCCTTTTCTAAATAGCAGGGCTCAAAATGATAAAAAATGTTAAAAATATTGGTATAAAAAAACAGAAAATATATCATTATGTTAACAGTAGTTTCCTTTGGGGTGGTAGTATTATGAGTAGTTATTTTTGTATGTTTTCTGAATTTTTCTATAAGTATATTCATTTTTTAAAGATTTATTTTAAGAGAGAGTTACAGACACAAGGAGAGACAGAGATCTTTCATCGACTGGTTCACTCCCCATATGGCTGCAATGGTCAGAGTTGGGCCGATCTGAAGCCAGGAGCCAGGAGCTTCTTCTGGGTCTCCCACATGGGTGCAGGAGCCAAGGACTTAGGTCATCTTCTATTGCCTTCCCAGGCCATAGCAGGGAACTGGATCAGAAGAGGAGCAGCCAGGACACAAACCAACACCCATATAGGATGCAGGCACCGCAGGATCATGCTTAACCCACTCCACAGTGTTGGCCCCAAGTATATTCATTTTATAATGGCAAAATGTAAATGAAATAATATAAATTTAAATAAAAGAAATTTTAAAATATCCTTCCAAAGTCATGTATTAGGAAATAATGCAACTATTTTTTTAAAAATGAGATCAAAATATGCTGATATGGAATGACTTCAATGATATGTTTTTATTTTTTAAGATTTATTAATTTGAAAGGCAGAGTTAACAGAGAGAGAGGGGAAAGGAAAAACAGATCTATCTGCTGGTTCACTCCCCCAGTAGCCACAATGGCCGCAGCTAGGCCGCTCTGAAGCCAGGAGCTTCTTCCAGGTTTCCCACATGAATGAAGGGGCCCAAGCACTTGGGCTCATCCTCCACTGCTTTCCCAGGCCATTAGCAGGGAACAGATCAGAAATGGAGCAGCTGGGACTCGAAGTGGCACCCATATGGGACGCCAGCATCACAGGCAGAGGCTTTACCTGTTTTTAATGGTTTTGAATTTCAAAAAAGTACAAAGGGAATGCACAGAATAATCCAATTTATGTTATCAAAAGGATATTTGTATTCAAATTAACTTATGAAAGCATACTAAGAACCCATAAACAACAGCAGTTGTCATTTCTGGGACGAGTAAATAGAATATGAACTTTTTGCTTTGTACTCGTTTCTACAGAGTCTGATTCATTTACTGCCATAAACATGTAATTTTAGAAAAAGTTCATCTAGGGGCCAGCATCGCTTCAAGTCCCGACTACTACACTTCCAATCCAGCTCTCTGCTATGGCTTGGGAAAGCAGTAGAAGATGGCCCAAGTGCTTGGGCCCCTGTACCCGCATGGAAAACCTGGAGAGCGTTCCTGGCTCTTGGCTTCAGATTGGCCTAGCTCTGGCCACTGCAGCCATATGAGGAGTGAACTAGCAGATGGAAGACCTCTCTCTCTCTGTAATTCTACCTCTCAAATAAATTAAATTAAATAAATCTTTTAAAAAAAAAAAGTTCATCTGGAAAGTAAAAGAAATACCCTCCTCCAATTTGTTAATTCAAGACCTTTTCTAGCAAGATTCTGATTTAAGACTCTGTAGAATTTTTTTAAAGAGTATCACCTAGTTTACACATGTGTTTATCATTATCTATAAACAGAAACCAAAACATGCAATAACCTGCAAATAGAGAAATATGTATTATTCTACCTGGGTAATGTTTCATCAGATGCTCCAAAAGCGATTCCTGTGTGACCACAGTCTGAGCTGCATTCATATCAGATACAGCACAGCACACAACTTCAGCCAAAGGCACAAACTGAGATTGCGCTATCGGGTTCATTTGCACTGGAAAGACATCACCTAAATCAGAGATAAGAAGAGCAGACCGGTGAGAAATCCGATACAGAATAAAGTGTTTGGAATTAGTGAACCAAAAATAGCTACAAAGACCATAAAGGTGACGTTGCTATTCTTTCATCAGAACCTATTAACATGGCATGCACAGTGACAGAAATTACGGAAGAAAAAGTTTTGCTTTATGGTTTCTATCTACAACTTTACCAGCAAGAGATAGGTATTTCACCAAGAAAGGCACAGGTTGCTACCAGCTCAGGTTAGACAATGCTTATAAAGCAGTATACAGCTTTCAAAGCACTTTTTCACCTTAGATATCTTAGAAAGATAGAGATGATTATTCTCTTACTTAAAATAAAGTTATAGAAAGCTCAAGTAATTGTCTAAAAGCAAATGAAGTGACAAAAATAGGTCTTCTGACTGGGTATTGTTACCATTCCACACTTTGCTGACTAGGGTGATCAGAAAGATCTGAAGAAGGAAAAGGCGGCTGGTGCTGCGGCTCACTAGGCTAATCCTCCACCTTTCGGCACCGGCACACAGGGTTCTAGTCCCGGTTGGGGCGCCGGATTCTGTCCTGGTTGCCCCTCTTCCAGGCCAGCTCTCTGCTGTGGCCCCGGAGTGCAGGGAGGATGGCCCAAGTGCTTGGGCCCTGCACCCCATGGGAGAACAGGACAAGCACCTGGCTCCTGCCTTTGGATCAGCACAGTGCGCTGGCCGCAGCGCACTGGCCACGGTGGCCATTGGAGGGTGAACCAACGGCAAAAGGAAGACCTTTCTCTCTGTCTCTCTCTCTCACTGTCCACTCTGCCTGTCAAAAATAAATAAATAAATAAATGAAAATGAAGAAGGAAAAGGCAGAAATGGTTCCCAGTCAGCGTGAAGACACAGAGCAAAACCATGTTAGGCAGGTGCCGCGGCTCACTAGGCTAATCCTCTGCCTGCGGCGCTGGCACCCCAGGTTCTAGTCCTGTTTGGGGCGCCAGATTGTCCCGGTTGTTCCTCTTCCAGTCCAGTTCTCTCCTGTGGCCCAGGAAGGCAGTGGAGGATGGCCCAAGTGCTTGGGCCCTGCACCTGCATGGGAGACCAGGAGGAAGCACCTGGCTCCTGGCTTTGGATCAGCATGGTGCACCAGCTGTAGCAGCCATTTGGGGGGTGAACCAACGGAAGGAAGACTTTTCTCTCTGTCTCTCTCTCTCACTGTCTAACTCTGCCTGTCAAAAAAAAAAAAAAAAAAAGAAGGAAAGCACAAGACATGTAAAAGCATCAATTTTGTTATTCTGGTTGGATAGCATTCAAGGCCTATATGGGACCACAGTGAACCATGAATCTAGAAATGTATGCTGGGTCATATTGCCTTTCCCCATCATTAACATGTTAAATGTTCTTAACTGGGGCCAGTGCCACGGCGCAGTAGGTTAATCCTCCACCTGCGGCACTGGTATCCCATATGGGCACCAGTTCTAGTCCCGCTGGCTCCTCTTCCAGTCCATCTCTCTGCTGT
Source organism: Sylvilagus floridanus (assembly GCA_949820135.1). Classification (NCBI taxonomy): domain Eukaryota; kingdom Metazoa; phylum Chordata; class Mammalia; order Lagomorpha; family Leporidae; genus Sylvilagus; species Sylvilagus floridanus. The sequence goes on from OX463235.1 coordinate 23,936,746, forward strand.
GGCCTGGGAAACCAGTAGAAGATAGCCCAAGTGCTTGGGCCCTGCACCCACATGGGAGACCAGGAGGAAGCACCTGGCCCCTGGCTTCGCATCGGCGTAGCTCTGGCCGTTGTGGCCATTTGGGGAGTGAACCAACGGAAGGAAGACCTTTTTCTCTGTCTCTCTCACTGTCTGTAACTCTACCTGTCAAATAAATAAATAAAATCTTTTTAAAAAAATGTTCTTAACCTGCCATTTCTCAGGCTGAGATTGAAATTCTTTAGGACTTCTGTTGGAATCAAATAATGAAGATGAGGTCTGAACATGAGAGGAATAAATTTTGAGGCGGGACTCAAACCCAGGCATATCCCATGTGCCTACTTAACAGCTTTACCAAATGCCTGCCCTAAGTAATTTATTTTTTCAATTTTATTTATTTGAAAGGCCAAGAGACAGAGCTCCCATCCACTGGTTCACTCCCAAATACCTAGAACAGCCTGGACTGGGCCAGACCAAAGTCAGGAGGCCAGAATCCATTGCAGGTCTTCCATGTGGGTGGCAGGGACCCGATGCAGATGAGCATCACCTCCCAGAGTGCACATTAGCAGGAACCAGGAGAGGAAAGCAGAAGTCCAGACTCCATCCCAGACACTCTGTATAGAAAGCAGGTGTCCCAAGCAGAAGCTTAATTGCTGGACCACAGCCACCCCTAGACTATATTTAAGAGACAGCAGGACAAGTAACCCACAAAAAAAAAGAGAAAGTATAGTAATGAGGGTGGGAGAGACAACCAAGAGTATCAAATACTTTAAAGAAAAGGTTAAGAAGAAAGGCTATTGGGTGTTTTTTTGTAAAAATTTCTTTTGTGGGACCAATGCTGTGGTATAGTGGGTAAAGCTACTGCCTGCAGTGCCGCCATCCCATATGGGCGCTGGTTCGAGTCCCAGCTGCTCCACTTCCAATCCAGCTCTCTGCTAATGGTCTGGGAAAGTAGTGGAAGTCCTTGGGCCTCAGCACCCACATAAGAGTCCCAGAAAAAGCTCCTGGCTTTGGATCAGCCCAGTTACAGCCATTGCAGCCATTTGGGGAGTGAACCAGCGGATGGGAAGACTTCTCTCTCTCTCTCCCCCTGCCTCTGCCTCTCTCTAACTCTGCCTTTCAAATAAATAAATCTTTTTTTAAAAATATTTTCTTTGGGCTGGAGCCGCGGCTCAATAGGCTAATCCTCTGCCTGCGGTGCCAGCACCCTGGGTTCTAGTCCCTGTTGCTCCTCTTCCAGTCCAGCTCTCTGCTGTGGCCCAGGAAGGCAGTGAAGGATGGCTGAAGTCCTTGGGTCCTGCACCCGCATGGGAGACCAGGAGAAACAGCTGGCTCCTGGCTTCGGATCAGCACGGTGCACTGGCCGCAGTGGCCATTAGGGGGTGAACCAACAGAAAAGGAAGACCTTTCTCTCTGTCTCTCTCCTTCACTGTCCACTCTGCCTGTCCAAAAATATTTTCTTTGAAGATTTATTTGAAAGGCAGAATTACAGAGAGAGAGGGATCTTTGATCAGTTGGTTCACTCCCCAAATGGCTGCAATGTTCAGAGCTAGGCCAGGCCAAAGCCAGGAGCTTCTTCCAGGTCTCCCATGTCAGGGACAGGGGCCCAAGTACTTGGGTCATCCTCTGCTGCTTTCCCAGGCCATAGCAGGGAGCTGGATGGGAACTGGAGCTGCTGGGACATGAACTGGCGCCCATAAGGGATATCGGCATTGCAGGCAGGGGCTTTACCTGCTATACCACAATGCTGGCCCTAAGATTTTCTTTGGCCATCACCTCTGCCTCCTAGGGTTCACATTAGCAGAAAGCTGGAGTCAGGGGTGGAGCCAGGTGTGAAACCCAGGCACACTGACAGGGGGCGCGGGCAAATCAACATCTCAAGCCGCATCTCATCCACTAGGCCACATGCTTGCTCGTACCTGGGTTTCTGGATGGGAAGGTGTTCACTGGCGACATTCAAGAAAACTGTTTCAGTAGAAGACAGAAAGTAAAGGTCAAATTGAAGGGAAGGAACTTGGTGAGATTAAAAGTGAAGTGAACAGATCTTTAAGAGCAGGGTTCTCAGCTATGGCACTTTTGACATCCGGGGCCAGAGAGAGTGGCCAAAAGTCTCAGTATCTCCAGCAGAGAGAGGTTTCCTGGGAAACAGGGCTTCCAGGGCAACAACCGGGAAAGGCAGAGGCAAACACAGCTGGTTGGTCACACTAGCCAGCTAAGTCTTTGCTGGGGGAAGGAGGACCGTCCTTTGCAGAGCAGGATATGTAACAGCATCCCTGGCCTCTATAGTGAAAGCAGCATTTCCCACGGTTGCAGCAACAAAAAAATGTCTCTAGGCACTGCCAAATGTCCCCTGCAAAGGCTAAGTCATCCCGGATGAAAGTGTTCCAGATCACTGGTGTCGGAAACCTGACTGTGAAATGGAGAAAAGTGGATCAAAAAACAAGGGAGGAATCAGCACATGCGAATATGACTGCGTGTGTTGTGATTTGCTTATTTATTTGGAAGGCAGAGTGACAGAGAGAGAGAGAGAGACCATCTTTCATCTGCTGGTCTACACCTCAAATACCCTCAACAGAAAGAGCTGGAACAATCCAATTCCTGGAGTCTGAAACTCCATATGGGTCTCCCACATGGGCGACAGAGACTAAGCCACTTGAGCTATCCCTTGCTGCCTCCCAGGAACACATTAGGGGAAGCTGGATCAGAAATGGAGTAGCTTGAGACTCAATCCAGGCAGTCTGACGAGGGATGTGTGCGCTTCAAGTGGTGGCTTAATCCACTGGGCCACAATACCCTTCCCTACTGTGATTTTGTTAAAAGATCTCTGCCTTGAAAAACGAAGAAAGGAAAGATTCTGTGGAGCTGATGGAAATGACTCTAGGAGAGCAAAGACCAGGAAGATAGCAAGATCCCAGGGAAGGGGAGAGGGGACGTGTATCAGGGGCACAGGTAGAGAAACTAGCTTAGGTAATACTTTGTCTGAGGTTGAGAAGGGAGAGTGGTAGAAGACCAGAAACACACTGAGGCAGAAAGGGCAAAACATTAGCACAGCACGGGCATCTGCTCTCTGTAAAGTCAGACGAGAGAGGACATGACTGGGAGGAGACAACAGTAGGAGTGAGGGGTGGGTTGTGGGAAGGGGGTTTGAGATATTCTGGGAAATTCAAACATAAGACTGTAGAGAAGCCCCAAGTCTCAAGGTGACTTAAGCCTCGCCTTTGGCAGAGGTGGCAACTTCCAATGGAAATGGATGAGAGCTAGAGAGGCCAGCAAGTGCTTCTAAAACTCTAATGTGTATAGGAGAATCACCAGGAAATCTTGTGAGTGTGAAGTTTCTGAGTCAAAAGGTCTGGGGCTGAGCCTGGGATTCTGCATTTCCAGTGACTTCCCAGGGATGTCCATTCCGCTGAACTAATACCTTCAGAGTGGCTAAGGGTTAGAGCGTTGCGGATAGCATTCAACAAACACGGTCCTGGGGCTGGAAGGAGACTCAGGTGTAGCCAGAAGGAAGTTAAACTACTTAGAAATTTGGTTATGGCTTGCAGTGAACTCCCCCAGTGATAGCAGAGAAAGCCAGTACACTGCACTGGTTGCTGAGGGTAAGGAAGGCAGCGGACTGGCCAGGCGTGAAGCACTGTAGCCAAATCTGGCCAGCGGCCAAGGGTCATCCTGCTCGTACCTGCATGAGGCTGAGGACTTCCCTAAGAAAGCTGTCTGAGGTTCAGCATCACATTGTTCTATTCCCTCGTTCAGCTGAGCTTCTCTGCCTGGCAGATGGTGTCTCTGGGCCTGGAAGGTGGCATCACAGGGTGGGACTGCTCTCTGCTTTTGCTGTCTTGGTGTGGTTGTGGCTCTCCCATCGGATGGTGTGTGAGTGCCAACAGCATTCCCAGAAGCAAGGATGAATGGCTCATCAATTAATTAGCATTTCAAAAGGGCGCTTATAGATGATGCCTTGCAACTGGACGTGAATTCATCTCCAACTCAAAATCCTCCTTGAAACTCACCTCCAAGCTAAGGTTCCTAAGCCTCTCTCCCTGTGGCTTCTCCTTTGTGTCTCTCTCATTTCCCTCTGCATCTCAGATTTACTTTCTTCTCTTTCATCTTCCTCCTCAACCAATCAAAAGGTGAAAGTAAAGCACGACTTTCAATGTTCTTATCCTCCTTTAATATAACCTTACGTGCTTAGTTTAAAACAAGTGACTTTAAACGTTTACGTCTCTTCTCCACCTCTCAAAACAGGTGACCTTGAATTGATGGCCCAGTCCTCACTGGACTAAAGGCCCTCAATCTAAAAAGAGGGGAGGGGCCGGGGAAGATCTCCCCTCCATGAGGGCTAGAGCGTGGGAGGAGAAGAAGGCAAAAGTGAACAAGGCTTTGCCTGGCCGCACATTCCTCCCTGAAGCCTCCCTCATTTCACACTTTCCCTAAACCCAAGTCACTCTGAGCACTGATTCGGGCGTGGGGAGGACCCTGAAAGGGAGGAGGTGAGCCAGAGTGTGTGCTGGTGGCCCACTTCTGTGACAGAACCAGGCGCTGGGGGAGCACAGGATGCCAGTCGCCACTACGCATTTGGGCTAGACGGAAGTAGCCCATTTTCTAATTCAATCCTTAAGTTTGTTTCCTCTTTTCATAAGCAAACCAAGAGACAAAATAGGTTTTTTCATGGGGGTGAGAAAGAACATTCCTATACATTGCTTTGTGTCCCCCTGTAAATCTAGAATTAGTTCAAAAGAGAAGTTTCAAAATATTTTTCAAAAAAGTGCTACTGTTCATTAACAGAGTGTATGAGAAACATGATTTTTCTTACATGATTTTTAAACCTCCAAACAACTTTTGAATCCTAATACTGCTTGCCAAATGCACGGATGCTCTTGGAAAATGCATTCATAATTCCTGCCATAGTGTGGGACTATATATTTCCGAAGAGTAAACAAATCTGCTGCCCACCAGGAGAAGAATTGCCTCTGTTTTTCCTTTTTGCCGTTGGAGCTCCTGTGCTAGAGACAGCATCTTGGTGCCTCCCTCACAGTCCGTTGCTAGGAGACGGTTCCAGGTGCATAAATCAGCGAGAGCCTTCTCTCTGTGCAGGAAGAAGCAGGGCGAATCCTACCGCGGGGACACCTCTGACAATTATGGGACTCCCACCCAGGCTACAGTCGCTTCTGCACTCCTTTGGTTTTTGGAAGGCAACAGCCTAGAGAGTTTCTCTCCAAAAGGGAACTCTGTGTGGAGGATCCCACGTATAGTTTTATAACTGGATTTCACAATGAGAGAAGCCAGACCCAGTGGCTTTATCCTCAACTACTATGGAGTAATTGAAGCACACCCGGAAGTCCTGGCCTGCTGGGGACCTTTGACCCTTGATCTGGAGCAGGGATCAGAGGCTGAAAGACTGGGCCAGAGAGCAAATAAACAGTTGGCAACAATGTTCCCTCTGTTTACACAGTGCTTTTGGGTGTTTAGGAAATAGGAAGCATTTGGGCTGAAAAACTGGTTTCACAAAAAATATCAACACAGTGGAAGCATCCAGCTGAGGCCATCCGTGCCTGATACGCTTTCTGTAAAGAACTTCTGTGGCTGTTAATTTGATTCCGTTGCTGTACTCCAAAGGGATTTACTTGGTATATAAAATATTTTAATTTCCAAGTTATGATGAAAGCAGAGTAGGATGGATTTTTACAAATTATTTATTTGAAAAGTAGAGATGGACCCTTTGCTGGTTCAGTCCCCAAGTGATGGCAAAAGCCAGGGCTATACCAGGTCACCGACAAGGGTGGCAACCACTTGAACCATCATCACTTGCTGCCTCCTGGGGTCTGCCTTAGTGAGAAGCTGGAAAAAGAGATTGCAGCCAGGCATCCTTTAAAAACTTTTTTGGGGCCGGTGATGTGGCGGAGCAGGTAGGGTTGCTGCTTCCAGTCTCCCAGCTGCTCCACTTCCGATCCAGCTCTCTACTGTGGTCTGGAAAACACTGGAAGATGGCCCATGACCTTGGGCCCCTGCACCCAAGTGGGAGACCCGGAAGAAGCTCCTGGCTCTGGCTTCAGATTGGCCCAGCTCCAGCCATTGCGGCCATTTGGAGAAGTGAACCAGCAGATAGAAGAAGACCTCTCTCTCTCTGTTTCTCTGTAACTCTGCCTTTCACATAAATAAATCTTAAAAAACAAAAACAAAAACAAAACAAAAAAACTGAACTCCCCAACAATTTTTTGAAGAGGGGAAAAAAAAACACAAGGTGAATTAAATGAAATGTTTGAGCTCTTCACTGTCAAAAGCTAACCACTTTCAGTAAAATCCAGGGCAGGCCCTCGAAGCTGACACTCTGAAAAGTGGGAGAGTTGGTATTAGTGTCCTGGCCTGTCCAGTGAGGTCACTTCCCCAGGGCTGGCGGGTGTGGGGAGCACAGGCCATGAGAAGTGGCCTGATGAGGCTCAGCACCCTGAGCACAGATGTCCCACGGGCAGCCAGACCCAGGTTGAACCGGCACATTCATGGCATGGCTGAAAGGGGACTATGGGTTTAAGGTGAGGTTTGTTAGCACAACCATTTTAGAGGAAACACAGTTTGTGACCTAAGGTCTCCAAGTAAGAGAAAATGGCCAAAATCAAGTTACAGTTGCCCGGCCCACTCCTACATCTGCTTGTTCACTAAGAACACCCTTGAAGTAGAAGAATCTTTGTGCTTATTGCAGTCTCTCGCTGCTCTAGCCACATTTCAGGGAAAAGATGAGAGTTTTATATAAAACTGTACCTTTAAGGGAAAATTCTCTTTAGATTTGATGGGTTTTTAATGTCTGCTTTTCATCTACTTCGAAGCAAAGTGACAGAAAAGAGCAAGAGAGGCCGGCACCATGGCTCAACAGGCTAATCCTCCGCCTTGCGGTGCTGGCACACCAGGTTCTAGTCCCGGTTGGGGCGCCGGATTCTGTCCCGGTTGCCCCTCTTCCAAGCCAGCTCTCTACTGTGGCCTGGGAGTGCAGTGGAGGATGGCCCAAGTGCTTGGGCCCTGCACCCCATGGGAGACCAGGAGAAGCACCTGGCTCCTGCCATTGGATCAGCGCGGTGCGCCGGCCGCGGTGGCCATTGGAGGGTGAGCCAACAGCAAAAGGAAGACTTTTCTCTCTGTCTCTGTCTCTCTCTGTCCACTCTTCCTGTCAAAAAATAAAATTTAAAAAAAGAGCAAGAGAGAGAAAAGGTGGGGGGGAGGTATTTTCCATCTGCTGGTTACTTCCCAAACACCCCCAACAAGCAAGGCAGGGCCAGGCCAAAGCCAAAAGCTAGAAGTTCCACCCAGGGCTCCTGCATGGGTGGCAGGGGCCAGATACTTGGGCCATCATGCACTGCCTCCCAGGATGCATTAGTAGGAGGTTGGATCAGAAGCAGAGATGCTGTGCCTCAGAGTGGCGACTCTTGACATGGGATATGGTTGTCGCAAGCAGTGGCTTAACCGACCGCCCCATAGCACCAGCCTTTCTGTTCTTAAGCCATCCAAAAAAATTCCAAGATGGTGTGCGCCTGGCATTTTAATTCTTGGTATTTGAATTTTATGTTTAAGGGCCACAGAGACTGCTATCAAACACACAAAACAGAGGAAAGATTCCTTGGAAATTTGAAAAGTGCTCATATCTGAACTTTGTGTCATATGTCAAACAAATTTGTCATAAAATTAAATTCTAGACAAAACTAATCCTAATATTATATTTTAAAACACAAACTTACCATAAAAACATCTCGTCCCTATTCAAACGTGTTTATGGACTGTGTGCTAGGCAGTCTGCCAGAAATTCATGCATTATTGACCTTCAAATGGTTTAACCGAGCTGCTCCAACTCAGCTAATTACCTAGACCATGAAATCTGAGACTGTCTTCTTTGGGCGCCTGCATTGAATCACTGTGGGAAAGGGATCTTCTATGTGCATTAGAGATGACAACAGACCACAAATAAAACAGCCTACAGACACTCAAGTTTAACAAACAAAAAAAAAAAAAGATGTTTTGTTCTAAGTAACCCAAGAAGCTTCCCTGATTTTAAACTGCTCTTTTATCCAGTACAGAATTTCCACCATTTTTTTTTTAACATTAAAGTTACTCCTGAACTTTTAAAAGTGGAAAGTATTTGGTAACAAGGTGGTTCTCATCAGAGATAAGACACTGTAAAAAACCTCAGAAGCCTTTAATAATTAGATCTACTGTGTTACAGCTTCAAATGAGTTCAGAAAAATCAAACAAAATGGAAATAAAAAAGAAGAAAGGTTTTGGGCCAGCAAAGCAAAGACCTTCTCCATGTCTCCCTTTAATTGCAGCAAAGTGAGAGAAGGCAGACTCTTTCCACCACAGGTAGAAACAAAATGGGGGGGGGGGGGGCTGACTGCTGCCCTATGGACCCTCAGGTGGCTGATCTGTTACTACGGAAGCTGAAATTCTTCCTTGAGCAGGGAGATGTTTACTTTGGACCCCTTGACAAATGGTTCCTCTGTTGAAGGCTAAAGGCTCCCCCCAAGAGGTTGAGCTGTCCCCCAGTGAGGGTCCTCAGGAGCATCTTCTCCCAGACACTTCCACCTGTAGTAGCAGTAGTCGTCATCAGTGGCCGCCACCTCTTCAAAGGACGGACGCATCCATGAGCACAGCCCATCAGCTGAGTCAGCCTCCAAGGGGTGCCCTTGGAGCCTCTGACGCCCTTTGCCTGTGACCGCCACCTTCATTGTGGATAGAAATACAGGAAGGGAAGGACGTGAAAGACTTGAACCAACTGGCTTTTAAAAAACGGATCCACACTCAGTCCCAAAGCACGTTAGGCCCTACGGTGCCCCTTTCCAACCTCGTTTCCCCTTCAAGACTTCTCCTTTTGGATGTATTTCAAGACTTGACCCAAGTGTGTCAGTTTTCTGTGGCTGCTGAAATCACTGACTGCGAACTCAGTGGCTTAAACACAATACAAATTTACTATCTCAGGCCTAGAGGTCAGCAGTCAGGTGGCTTTGCTGGCTGCTCTGTGCCATGGATAACAGCTTGGAAGGCAGCATTGGCCAGCCTGGGCTCTTATCCAGGGCAGCCTGGGAGAAGCAGCTCGATTTCATGCTCATTCAGGTTGCTGGCAGAATTCAGTTCCTTATGGTCACGGGACTGAGGATGGAGAGCGTCCCGACTCCAGGGTAGCAGGCAGACAGCCGCCTCTCTCAGCAACTCAAAGGGACCTGCGATTCTTAGCCTGTTGTCCCTTCAGAGACAAAACTGAACCTTTCTCACACTTGGATTCTGCTTGACTTGCCCTCCTGCCCCTAGCCAGAGACAATTCTGTTTTTAAGGACTCATGTGAAATGCTCTGGAATAAAACGGGGCCCAAGGCCACGTGCTGAGAGATGCTGCCTGGGGTGACAATGGCATTGTGAACGTCTCTGACTGACTGGGTCCCCTGACAACCCACAGCAGCCCCCTTGATGTGAAGTCCACAATCTAATTACATCTGCGAAGTCCCTTTTGCCGTTAAGATAAGGGCATGGGTCCCCGGGATCAGGGCGCGGCATCTTTGGGGGAATATTTCAGGTGCTGCACCACAGGTGTGGTGCAGGGATAGCTAAGGGGAGGGCATGGGCCGTGACCTGCCCTGGTCCCAGTATCTCCCTGAAAATGGCTGGGCACTGCTGTGGCCCTTCAGACAAACTGGAAGCCATATCCGTCACCATCTCCTAGGACTCTGGAGGCCACACAGTGGCAGTGACAGCGACTGGCAGCCCTGACCTCCGGTAGTCATCCAGGTGCCTTATAAAATACCACTGTACAAAACTGCGGGAGACAGTGCCGTGCCAAGTAGATAAAGTTTCCCTGTTACATTCTTCTTTTAAAGCTGTCAGTACAGACAAGCCCTCTGCTGGGGGTCAAGCTACCCGACCCGGAGCACCAGGGCTGCAAATCCAGATTCTGCTCTGTGGGCCCGAGGAAGCCGTCTCGTCTCTGCTCTCTTGCCTCTCCACGTGGGGCTAAGCTGGGGCCAGCATTTCTCGAAACATGCAACACTCATTCCATGAACTATGCCGCCAGAAGAGGGGTCCCAAGGCCGCTTAAGGCTCTGAGAACTCCTGGAGCAAACAACCTGATGTGATGTCTCCCAAGCACATTTGACAGCTCCTTTGCTTTTCTCTCAGTAACAATGACTGTTCCCCTTGAGCTGTGACATGCCTCCCTGAATAGCCTGCTCCTTCCCACCTGCGACCTTATCTGAGCCCACCCACTCTTCTGTTTCAAAATCCCATTATTTGAGATGGGCTCCAATGCTGAGTGGCTCTCCCATGAACGATCCTCTGATCTCTTCAGCTGGAACTACGTTCTCTTCCCCCTCACCTGCACCACTGAAGAGCCACACAGCAGGTGGCTATGGAAGCTCAGCCTAGGCACTCACAGGGTCCCGCCGTTACAACGGCACAGCCCCTCAATCATCCCTTTCCCAGCACACAGTTATCGAGTACCTACTTTATGCCAATTACCAGGAATGCAACAGCAAAGAGAACACAATTCTTGCCCTGAAAAGGTTTCAGCTCCCAGTGGGAGAGCAGTGGCCAGAGGGCAGTAAGAACAAACCCACAGCTGGTAATTCTCCATATTCCTGAGCCTCCCACCTGAATGCTCTTCTCAGACATTTCTGAGTGCCCAGGCAGGATCAGCATGAGGAAGAAGAGCCAAACTTGTCCCTGTGGGGCACTGGGGAAGCCAAGACGGCACAGGATTAAAGAGGGGCCCTGAAATTGATGAGGTGGACCTGGGTTCAAATCCTCCATTTCCGCTGTGTGCTGTCTTTGAGTGTTTATCAATGACCTCAATTGCTCAGTATGAACAGTATCTTGCTTAAACTATATGGCAGGAAAACATCTAGAACATCTTCAGTAAGATCTGACAGTCCTTCCACTGACATTAGCACTCTTGAACATTTTCTTTCCCCAAATGAGGGATATTAACCTTGATCACTCCTGTTCCACATTGTTCTTAGTACCTGGAGTTTTTCTTATGGGGCACTGGGCAGGTGCATGGGATTTCTTGGCCACTCCTGACTTTTCTCAATTCCCATAGCCTACTTGCACAGACACCTGTTCCGACCATGACCACCTCCTCGCCTGGGAGAAACCGGTTCATGCTGGCAAATCCTATTGCTAGCCCTGCTCTGTGTGTGATAAGCATCTCCTATATAGTACTGCTTTATTGTGACTGCTGGTGGCAAGTATTGCAGGCTGGCCCACGCCACACACCTTCCCAGTCAGCGCTCCCCTCATCCTCCTCCAGCGTGGAGGAGGGAGAACCCACACAGCAGTCCCCAGGTGCACTGAACAGCGGCAGACATGCCGCACATGTGTGGCCAGTGACAGCTGTTTCTTTTTTCCTGATTTTTAAAGACCCTTTCTATATCTTTTACTCTTGGCTCCTTGAGTCTTCCTGCTCGGATCTTGAAGAGGAGGCTGTCATCGTGTAGAGCTCAGAGGTGACAAACACGATGTCAAAAGGCCACCCCTTCGGGAAGGCAAAACGGAGAGACAGAGGGAGCCCCAGTCTCTGAGCAAGCCTTGCCGGCTGGACTCCCCCCAAGCTGCTTCCCTTCATACTCCTCGTCACGTGAGGCGGATCTGCTCCTCCTCGCGTGTTCCAGTTCTTTCATGCCATTTTTACAAGGCTTTCTATTCTGCGGCAAAACGTATCTGTGACCGAAACACCTGGTCAAGTGACCTGACCTCCACTACCCACTCACGGGTTCTGCTGTGAGAAGGGCTTGATTGCGCTTCCCGATTTGCCCGCCACTAGGTGCTTTCTCTCAGCACGCTAATGCTGCGCTGGAGAGTGCCACTCGGACGGTTGCTTACAGAAAAGGGGGCCAGGACTCCCACGGCTTCACATGCCAGCCAGGCCCCATCTGCGATGCACAGGCTCGGAGAACAGATGCAGAAGCTCCCACTAGGACGGCTAGCTCAGGGCTTGGGAAAGGACACGGCGGGCACTTCCCGCTGGACAGGCAGAACTTCCTCACTGCATGGGGAGGGTAAGAACTGTCAGAGCCGGTCACAGAGCAGGTGGGCGCCTGTTAACCTCTCCTGAGGGGCTGTCTTGTAGAACGGGGACAATAAGCAGATAGCACCCTGGGCATCAATGCAGGGATAATTCAGCACTTGCAGAGGCAAGCCATGAGTCACCCCACTACTTATATTTCAGGAGTGGGTAATCCCTGGCATCTGATGAAAGCGCCCGGACACAGCCCAGCCCAGGGGCTGTTCGGATTTCCATGGAAGTGGGTGGCTCTGAGGAAGCAGGGCTCCGTGGGGACAAGGGCTGGAGCGGGCCCCACTGTGCCTTAGGAGGCAAACAGGTAATGCCGCCTTTTGCCGCCACACTAGACACAAACACATAGGCCTGGCCGAAAGCATCAGAGACATCGCAGCCTGCCTGCTTCTGTCCTGCTGATGGGGAATGGGGCTCACGGGACGCAGGGCAATGAATGGGGTTTGCTCCTGAGTCAGGAGCCCACAGGCGGTCCCCGGGCCCTCAGCCGGATGGACGCCCGCCCCTCCGGCCCCGGACCAGCTCTTGCCCAATCTGGAAGGCATCGTGGCGTTTCTGCGTCAATGGTCTCTTTCACAGTCCCCAGACTGTCTGCCTTGCTCTGCTGCTTTCAAGTTGATTACAGACTCTTCTAGCCTCTTTTAAAATACTGACTTTTAAAAGATAAAAGCCACTCCAGGGAAACAAGTGATATAAATGTAGCTTTGCCCAAGAAGCACTTCTAGGCTGCTGGAAACGCTCAAGACCAACAAGGTTCAACCACAGGGCTAGGGATTCTCCGACTTCGTGTTGCACCTGGCCAGATGTGACTGCAGCTCAGCAGGACAGCCTATTTTCCAAAATCATTGCCTTAGAGAACTACTAAAGGAGACCAGCAGCTCTGAGCGCGAAGCGGGAGGGCCGCCTGACCCCTGCTCCCGGCAGGGGACGGAGCCGGCCACTACTGCACCTTTGCCCCAGGGCATCAGGAAGGCCTCCCCCGAGGGTGTCCAGGCCAGCGCACGAGGTCCACCTGCAGAGGCTGACCTCTCCTCCGGCCTCACACGCTCCAGACACTCTCTCTTTTCCTCTCTCTCTTGGGTTTCAGCCCAGGAGATCCGACATCTTTAAATACACTTGCTTCCTGGCTGCCGGCGTCTCCAGCACACTCATGCTCCTTTTTCTGCATCTAAGATGAACACTCTCCTTTTACTTATGGAATATCCCCTCCCCCAAGGGCCCATCAGACTGCACCCCCATTCCCTAGTCGCCCGAGCTTGTCTCAAAGTGAGCTTACTTACTTCTCCATTCCTCGGGCTCCCCATACCCCCACTGCCCTGAGCCATAGCAGCAATCTCTTGGATCCAGCTCACAGCCCCGTGTCGCAGCCCACACACAGCCTGACAGTGCCCTCCGGTGAGAGGAGCAGATCTTTGAAGAGTTAGTTGGGAAGTTCTGGATAAACTCTGCCGCAAACTCAGGCTCGTGGGCTCTGTTATTTTACAACTATACTGTGAGAGGCCACAAAGACACGGAATTCTGAGGGCGTGTTTACATGTCAGGGGAAAATGAGGCTCAGGGTCCTGGAGAGATGTATTTATATTCCAAGAGGCTAGAAGGAGAGGCCGGGGTCCTGGCTACTTGGTCTCCAAGAAATCACGCATTCTCCCTCCTCCTCCCAGGAGAGGAGAGGGAAGCAGCTGCCTCCTGCTCCTGCGTACAAGCAAAGAAAATCTGTTTTTCTCTGGCTTTCACCTACGGGAGTGTCTGACTACCCAAGCTGGAGGTTTTCCCATCTGGCTTTCATCATGGAGTCCCCCAGGGCAAGCACTGGGCCACGCGGTGCCGGGGCAGTTAGAATTAATTTACACAACTCTCTGCTATTTTGTGGTGTCAGTAACACCTCATGTATGCATTCAGAATAGAACTAACAAAGGTGAATATTAGGGCAGACGATGGAATTACGGAGGATGACAGGCCCTGCTTGTCACGTGGTTTACTAGAAGGGTTCACAGGATTGAGCCGTGGCCACGGGACCCAGTGCAAGACCTCCTGCAAAGACTGGGAGGCTGGTGAGCCAGCCAGGTAGCAGCCAGAGGCGGAGAAAACGCAGCCCTAGCAGCACCTTTGGATTTTACTCTCCTCCAGGTGGGAGGGAAAGAGATCCAGAAATTGTTAAAGGTGGGCGTTAGGTGGGGCACGGGGTCTTAGGTCGCTGTCTCCTAATGGGCGGCTACAGCTAGATCAAGTCTACGCACACGGGGACCCGTCTGCTCGGCGCTGCAGGGAAGGTGTCTGGCTTTCTCTTTTGGAGAAAAGTCTTTGTTCCCTCTGATCCTTAGCTCCATTTAATCCCAGCTGATGTCACTCTCCCAAGAGGAGCAACCCTGACCCCTTTCTTTATATGAGGAAAATTGGGGAGAGCCTTGAATGCTGAGAGCCCTGTCAGATGCAGGTCCCCACGACCTGCGGGGGAGGAGAGAATGAAACACCTGTGGGCAACGGGCCCTGGGGTTCTGCATTTTGCTCCACTTCTGGATTTCCTACCAGGGAGCAAACAGCTTCTCCCGGCAGGTGGAATTTTTGCTCTCTAAACGCTTGGTGTGACTGCCACGAGTTTGTGTGACACAGCAGGGGCGGTGTGGGGAAGAGCAGTTACAGCGCGGCTTTGTACTGTGTGCTGTGCTCCCCCACGGAAAGTGGCTCGGAAAGCGCCCGCAGGTCGCACGCTTTGTCCCCAGTGCTGGAGAGGGGCTGTCCGGGCAGGAAAAGCTGCAGGCTTTCCAAGAGACTCAAAGAGCATCCCGGGCGGCCTGTGCTTTGTGCCACTTGAAGATGGCATGGATGTCTCATGACCTTGGGGTCCTGGGGCTCTTGTCATCGGAACGCAGGCCTGAAACTTTTATCAGACTACAGGCGTGTGGGGGAGACAGAACAAGCCCTGGTGCCCGGATGTTTGCCTAAGAGAAGATGGTGCCAAGACAGTGTGAGAAGGGGCGGTTTCCAGACCAAGGCAGGCTTCTGGGCATGTCTGACAGGGTTAGCAGTTGGGAGCCTTTTTGAAAAGCAGCCTTGAAGTTTACTAAAGAGCTCCCAGCTTGGCGGAAACCAGAAGCATCCACTTGAGGGGCGGGGCAACTTGGACTCTGATAGTGCAAGGTTTTTTTTTTTTTTTAAGATTTATTTATTCAGTCTGTTTTGCCTGAGAAGAGGGCAGCCACCTCCTGTGCTGGCTTTTTTCAAAGGGACACAGAAGAATCCTGGCTTTCCAAGTCCATGTTTCTAGACAAGTGCAAGGCACGGAAGGTCAAATCGCAAGAAGCATGGCCCCAATGACTGGCAAAGCTGAACACGTTTACCATCTGGCCTTTTACAGAAAAAGTTTGGTGACCCCTGCCTTTCGAACCATAAATCAACAAACCTCTTTTTAAAACCCACGAAAGAAACTGAAGAAGAAACAAATAAATGTAAAGACATCCTAGTGTCTGCACTGTTTCTGCATACTTTTGGAAGCACTATCACGGACGGTGTCTCATCTGAGCCCGACGCCAACTCGGTAAAGTACCGAAGGCAGGTGGGGTGCCCACCCGCCAATACAACCGAGGCCCCCTGAGGACCAGGTGAGAGGCTGGTCATTGGGATGACCAATGGCGCTAGATAAAGCCCTGGGCGTCCTGCCTGGCTCTTTCTGCAGGTGGCAGCCTTACTCACCTGTCAGATCTGCCAGTCAGCAAGCACCGACCTGTAAATTCCCACACATCAAATGTAGAAGCCTCTGTGGTCGCAGGCAAAAGCAGGAGACAGTCTGGATGGAAGTGATGCACACATGAGGCTGGCAAGTGTCTATCATGTGTCCCACGTAAACGCGATTACAGGTGCAGTCACATACATGCAGCTTACTGCGTGAATCTCATTGGTGGCCTCAGACTCAAATCCGCACCCTGCAGTCCAGCAGTCAAGGCCTCTCACAGGCCAGCCCCTCCCCTGGTCTTCTGTGCCACTGCCCACCCGCTGCCCACTGCTGGGGTGTGCTCAGGAGCTCACAATTTTCCATGCGTATTTTTACATGTGGGGCACATGCTCTCCATCTCTACCTGAAATGTGCTTCTCACTAAGCTAATAACTATCTACTCATTCTTCATATCTTAGTATAGGCATCACTTCCTCCAGGGAGCCTTCCCTGCACGCGCACGCACATACACACACCAGACTCCTGGTCAGTTGTCCTTCTACAACTGTCTCTGACTGTGGATGACCTTTACGTCCACCTGGCCCCCAGGCTGTGAGTTCCTTGAGGTCAGGGCAGGAGTCTTCTGTATCAACTGACCAGCCTGGGGCAGGGCACCCAGGAAGTGCTCAATGCACACCTAACAAATGGATGTGCAAGGAAGGAGCAGCGTGGAGGGGTCACATCAACAGCTGTTGCTTCAGGGAGAATGGCACTAAAGAATCAAGACGTGCGGGCTGGTAGCAAGGGGAGGGTGTAGCGTCCCTCTCTGTGGGAAAGATCCTAAGCAACTTCGCTGGGAGCTTCTGCCTGTTCTTCTCTGGGCTGGACCTCGTGACACAGGTGACTCTGCGGGGCTGACCCGGCTGAAGCCAGTGTCTCGCCAGAAGTGGGGAAGGCTCAGCCAGTCAGCAGAGCCCACGTGGGCAGGAAGCTGCTGGCAGCTGGGGAACCAAAGGCCCAGATGTCTGGCGTGAAGGCTCCCAGCAACTTGGCAGCAGGGTAGGCTCCAAGCTCTGGCATTGCGACTCCAGTGTGAGGCTCTTGCTATAGCCCCAAGCACCCTGTGGGCTCTGGGCCGAGGTGCAGGGCAACCAATGGCTGTGGCTGCAACTGGCACTGGGGAGGCTGCGATGTAACAGGGAGGACAGGACAGAAAGACAAATATGTGCCAAGCCAATGAGCATGACCCCGGTTGAGACAGGCTGTCTCCGTCCAGGCGGGGGAGACTGCCGTGGGTCTGGTGTTTTCCCGGCAGTCCTCGGCGCCAGGTCCAGGTGAAGTGTTCGCGGGGACCTTGTCTTCCAAACAACCCACAAGGTGGCTATCTGTCCTCACTTGTGCCCATGACGACAGGGAAGCCGAGAAGGGCTGGGGAGCTAGCTCAAGGTCACACAGCTAATAAGTGGCAGAACAGAGACCGGAACTCGTGGTTTCTTCACTCACAGAGGGGTTCTGCATGATCTGGAAACTTCAAGGACTTCCCAAGTCTGTTTTGCTGCCTGTAATTGGAACTAATTTTGCACTGATGTTCTTCAGCAGTCAGACACATGAGGCTCGTGAGGATATTAAAAAGGCTGACTGTGTGCTACAAGGAGAGAAGGAAGATGAGCAAGGTGTTAAACACAAACCAAGAGAAGGCAGCCTGGAAGTGACCTCAGAACCTTGTGGGTCGTCCACCCCTGGCAGGAGAGCTAAGTATGAAAGTGTCCAAATCTCAAGGATGACTCGGAATAATTTTCTTCTAAGTGTTGAAAAAATGGCTTTAAAAAAAAAAAAAGAGTCCTCTATACCCATAAGGATGGCCACTGTCAAAAGAAGTGCTGGGAGCAGGCTTTGGCCTGGTCGTTGAGACACCCACGTTCTACATCAGAGTTTCTGGGTTTGATTCCCAGCTCCGGCTCCTGACTCAGCTTCCTGCTAATGCGGACACCGTGAGGCTGCAGGTGATGGCCGAAATAGTGTTCCTGACTGAGTTCCCTGCTCCCGGCTGCGGCCCAGCCTCAGCTGTCGTGGGCATCTCGGGAATGAACCAATGTATTGGATCTCCTTTCCACCCTCACTCCTCCCTTCCGACCCTCAAATACATAACTTAAGAAAAAAAAAAGAGCAGGTGATTGGCAAAGTGGTTGACACCACTTGGGATGCCCACATCCCATGTTGGAGTACCTGGGTTTGAGTCCCAGCTCCACCTCTGTTTCCAGTCTCCTGGCAATGCACGCCTGCAGAGGCAGCACGTGACAGCCCAGTATTTGGGCTCCTGGTTTTGGTGTGGCCAGCCCCAGCTCTTGCAAGCTATTTGGGGAACAAACCAGCAAATGGGAGATCTTTTTTTTCTCTGCCTTTCAAATTAAATAAACAAAAAAAAATTTTTTTAATGAAAAAGAAGTGTTGGTGAGGATGTGGCAAAAACAGAATCCCTTGCATGCAGTGTTGGTGGGGATGTAAAACGGTTCAGCCCCTACCAAAACACAGTATGGCAGTCCCTGAAAACATTACAATTATCCAATGATCCTACAATTCTACTTCTGGTAATATATCCAAAAGAATTGAAAGCAGGGACTCCAGGAGACACGGGTACACCCACGTTTACAGCAGTGTTATTCACAACAGACCAAAGACGGAAGCAACCTACGTGTCTATCGATGGATCGATGGATGGACAGGATGGCGTATACAGGCAGTGGGATAGGATTCAGCCTTCAAAAGGAAGACGATGCGGACACGAGAAATTCTGAAGCCAACAAGGTTCGACACAGATGAATCCTGAAGACACTGAGCTGAGTGCCAGTCACGAAAGGACAGACCATGCGGTGCCACTGAGATGTGGTACTTGGAAAAGTCACATTCATAGAGACAAACAGAACGGTGGGTACTGGAAAGCAGAGGGAAGAAAGAATGGGAAGCTACTGCCTAATGGGTAGAGAGTTTCAGTTTTGCAAGATGAAAAAGTTATGGACATGGAAGGTGGAAAAGCTTGCTCAATGACACTGATCTGCATACTTGTGGTTGGAATGGTATATTATATGTGATGTCGATTTTACCACAATGCAACTTTTCAAAGTCAAATCTAATTAAACCATTAGCAAACACCATGTACTTAGTATTGTGTGATCTCTCAGCAGAGGAAACTGGCCTTGCCTTTCAGATGGGGAAAAGGCAGGTGCGAGAAGCTGACACGCCCCATTGAACACCACACAGCAGGGGCAGGAAGAAGGGGAATCCAGGCGCCCCCCACCTCCGGCTGAGACCACACTGAGCAAGGGTGAGAGCTGGGGACAGCACAGTGAGGGTGGCATCCCAGGTATGGCAGAGGGCGTGTGGACCACCAGGCGCTGTGGAAGGGTGGGCACCTGTGGAGGGCACCACGGAGCGCCAGGAAGGCAACACCACTGTCAGAGGCAGGTGGCCTGTCAACCTGGGCACTTGGGGCTAAAGGCTGAGCACTCTCAATGGCCTTGCAGCTCCCCCTGCAAGTGGACAGGGAAAGAACAGAGAAAGCGTATCTACTACGTACCTACAGTTCATGAACAAAACCAGCTTCACCATTTCCTGGTGACAGCCGTAACACCCTGCCTTACGGGCCTAGATCCTGGAAGCTTCCCATGTAGTTTGGAAGCAAGGCTAAAGCTCGCAAAGTGTTGCGTACTCATGTAACAAAAGTCCTAAACAGGCCCAGGCAAGGGGGATGCAGCACTTTTCTGTGGCCCAGCACAGGGCAGGGACCTCTACCCTCTAGGAGCAGCAGACAGGTAAGTGAGGCCCAGAGATGCGAGACTGCTAACAGCAGGTGTGGGGGAGCCAGGACCCCACCCGGCACAGGTCTCTGGGACCCAGCAGGGGAACGGCACGCAAACACAACCTGTGTGAGAGCTCAGCATGTTCAGAGATAGCACCCAGGTCTGGCTGAAGGGAAGTGTGATGGTATTATGCATCAGCTAAGCTAGGCTACAGTCCCCGGTTATTCAAACATTAACCTACACATTTCCCACCCCCAGAATGCCACTTCAGGGGCAGGCACTGTGGCACAGCAGGTTAGGCCAATGGTTGGAATCCCTGCGTCCCACACCAGAGTGCCAGTTCAAGTCCTGGCCACTCTGATTCCAGCCCAGCTCCAGGCTCAATGTGCTCAGGAACCAGGTGGAGTTCCTGCCAGCCAGGTGGGAGACTTAAGATGGCATTCCTGGTTCCTGGCTTCAATCTGGCCCAGTGCCAGCTGTTGCAGCCATTTGGAGAAGTGAACCAGCAGATGGAAGATCCCCACCCCCTGTCTGTTAACTCTGCTTTTGAAATAAATCTTACTACCCCCAAAAAAAGTGGCATTTGCAAAGGGGAAAGACAGGAATGGAAAATAATCAGGGGCTGGCGCTGTGGTATGGCAGGTAAAGCCGCTGCCTACGGTGCCAGCATCCTATATGGGCACCGGTTTGAGTCCTGGCAGCGCCACTTCCAATCTAGCTCTCTGATATGGCCTGGGAAAGCAGTAGAAGATGGCTCAAGTCCTTGGTCCCCTGCACCCATGTGGGAAGACCTGGAGGAAGCTCCTGGTTCCTGACTTCAGATCGGCGCAGCTCCAGCTATTGTAACCAATTGAGTGAACCAGCAAATAGAAGACCTCTCTCTCTCTCTGCCTCTCCTTCTTTCTCTGTGTTACTCTGACTTTCAAATATATAAATATTTTTTTAAAAAGAAAACAATGTGATTTTGCTTCCAACAGAGGTAGACGAGATGTTTTTAGACCAATCCTTTTGCAAATAACACTATAAACTTTGAACAAAAGCCCATTACCTAAAAGTACTGAAGATAACCAAAACCAGATGAAATCAAAGATGGCAGGGAAGGGAGAGGAGATGTCCTCTTTGGAAGGGAACAGCACTTTTTTTTTTTTTTTTTTGACAGGCAGAGTGGACAGTGAGAGAGAGAGACAGAGAGAAAGGTCTTCCTTTGCCGTTGGTTCACCCTCCAATGGCTGCCACATGCGCTGCGGCCGGCGCACCGCGCTTATCCGATGGCAGGAGCCAGGTGCTAGGTGCTTTTTTTCTGGTCTCCCAGGCGGGTGCAGGGCCCAAGCACTTGGGCCATCCTCCACTGCACTCCTGGGCCACAGCAGAGGGCTGGCCTGGAAGAGGGGCAACCGGGACAGAATCTGGCGCCCCGACCGGGACTAGAACCCGGTGTGCTGGCGCCGCAAGGCGGAGGATTAGCCTGTTGAGCCACGGCGCCGGCCGGAACAGCACCTTTTTTATAGTTCTTCAGCTAAGGGCAGGTCCCAGTAGGAGGCCAACACTTTGGTAGGAACCCACAATTTTGCAGGCTTCAAGAATCTAAGGACAAAGTCTGGAGAGGTTAAAACAGCTGGAAAGTGGCAGAGAGGTGCTGGCAAAGATAAAGCCGTACAGGTGAAACCCTCAATTCTGCGCATACAGCTGGCCTGCTGCAACTGCTGACCCCACACCAAGCACTCACAGGGCACACGCAGCTTCCCTTAAGCTAAAAGAACGGGACAGAAATTTCAGCTGCCATTTGGAGCAGGAAAGACAGTTTTGAGTCCACTCAAGCTAACTGTCTGATAAATCAAACACCTTAGCAATCCACAGGGGAACACAGCAATCTAGAGTGTCTACAACACATCATTAACATCATCAGAGACACAATTCAGCTAAGTGTGCAACACAGACACAGGAAAAAAGCCTAACCAATGAGTGGGACCCTGAGATGACCCACATGCTGGACTCAAAAAAATTTCAAAGCAGCTATTGTAACAAAGGAAGATATGCATTAAAAAAAAAAAAAAAACTGGGCATTTGGCATAGGGGTTAAGACACTGGTTAGGATGTCTGTGTGTACCATATTGGAGTGCTTGGGTTTGATGCCGCTGGTTCCTGACTCTGGCTTCCTGCTACTACAGATCCTGAGTGATGACTTAAGTATTTGGGTTCCTGCCACCCATGTGGGAGACTGGATTGTGTCCTCAGCTCCCACATTTGGGGACACTGCTCTTGACAGCTTTTGGAGACTGAGCTAGTAGATGGAAGCACTTGTTTTCTCTCTCTCTCTCTCTCTCTCTCTCTCTCTCTCTCTGTCTCCGAGACTCAAGTGAATAAAAATTTTAAAAATAAAAAATTAACCAAATGGAACCTACCCAAGAATAAAACTACATATCCACACACAGACTCATCAACAAATATTCACTCTAGCATTATTGGTAGTGCACAAAAGTAGAAATAACCAGAAAGGACATCCACTGATGAATTGATCTTTATCCATACAAAGAAATGCTATTCAGACATAATAAGTGAAGCATATTCATGAAATTTATTCATTACACAACAAGGACAAAGCCTCAAAACACTAAGTGAGGGGCTGGTGCTGTACTGCAGCAGGTTAAAGCCCTAGCCTGAAGTGCCGCAGCCCAGATGGGCACCGGTTCAAGTTCTGATCCAGCTTTCTGCTATGGGCCCATGCACCCACATGGGAGATCCAGAAGAAGCTCCTGGCTCTCGACTTCGTATAAACACAGCTCCAGCCATTGAGAGCGAACCAGCTGATGGGAGACTTCTCTCTCTGTGTACCTTTCTCTAACTCTGCCTTTCAAATTAATCTTTAAAGAAAAAAAAACTTGGCCGGCGCCGTGGCTCAACAGGCTAATCCTCTGCCTTGCGGCGCCGGCACACCGGGTTCTAGTCCCGGTTGGGGCGCCGGATTCTGTCCCGGTTGCCCCTCTTCCAGGCCAGCTCTCTGCTGTGGCCCGGGAGTGCAGTGGAGGATGGCCCAAGTGCTTGGGCCCTGCACCCCATGGGAGACCAGGAAAAGCACCTGGCACCTGGCTCCTGCCATCGGATGAGCACGGTGCGCTGGCCGTAGCGCGCCGGCCACGGCAGCCATTGGAGGGTGAACCAATGGCAAAGGAAGACCTTTCTCTCTGTCTCTCTCTCTCACTGTCCACTCTGCCTGTCAAAAAAAGAAAAAAAAAACTTAAGTGAAACACAAAAGACTACATATTATGTGATTCCATATATATGAAATGAATAGGAAATGGATAGGAAAACAGAGACAAAACAGATTATTGGTAAGCAGGAGATGTGGGCAGGCAGGAATGGAGAGTGGGTTTCTTTTTGGGGTGATGAAAACATTCTGGAAATAACAGTTGCCATTACCACTGTAATGTGAATATACTACGAATCACTGATTTATACATTCTAAAATGGTTACTTTTATGTCATATGAATGATATCCTTTTTTAAAAGATTTTATTTATTTGAAAGAACTAGAGAGAGAAGTAGAGACAGAGAGAGAGGTCTTCTATCTGCTGGTTCACTCCCCAGATCACAGCAACAGCAGGAGCTGTGCTGACTTGAAGCCAGGAGCTTCTTCCAGGTCTCCCACGTGGGTGCAGGGGCCCAAGAACCTGGGCCATCTCCTACTGCTTTCCCAGACCACAGCAGAGAGCTGGATTGGAAGAGGAGCAACCAGGACTAGAACCGGCACCCATATGGGATGCTGGTGCTTCAGGCCAGGGCTGTAACCCACTGCGCCACAGCACTGGCCCCATGAATGATATCTTTAAAAGTTAAGGTATGGGGTTAGGCAGTTTTCTTCTACAGGAGGCAAAAAGAACAGGCCATAAAAAGAAATGAATGGATAAATTAGATGTCCATAAAATCTAAGATTTCTTTCCAAAAGATACCACTGAAAAGTTGAGGCAGGCTGTACTGTATGAGTACTTGCAAAGCATATCTAACAAAGGGCTGATATTCAGGATATATAAAGAAACTCCTACCATTACATACTAAGACACTCCAGAGCAGACATTTGGCGCAGTCATTGACACTGGATCAAGACATCTGCATCCCAGATGGCAGCACCTGGGTTCAATACCCAGCTCTGGCTCCTGACTCCAGCTTCCTGCTCATATGTGACCTCAGAGGCAGCAGGCAAAGGCCCAAGTAGTTGGGTTCCTGCCTCCCACATGAGAGACCTAGATTGAGTTCCTGGCTTTAGCCCTAGCCCAGTCCTGGCTGTTATGGGAATTTGGATAACGAACAAGAGGAAGGGAACTCTGTGTCTGTCCCTCTGACTCTCAATAAAAGGACAATCTAATTTTTAAGAAGAACAAAAGATTTAGCATATACTTCATGACAGTGATAAGCCCAGAAGAGTGTTTAAGTTCATTAGTCATCAGCGAAGTGCAAATTAAAACTGCAAGTGAGACTACATACCACCAGCAGAGCTGAATTAAAAGGTCTGGCCAACATGTGGAGAAACCAGAACTGCTTCATTTTGTTGGTATGAGTGTAAACGGTTCAACCATTGTGGAAAATAGTTCCATAAAACTATATACAACCTACTCTATGAGTCAGTTATTCTTCTCCTCAGTGTAAACCCAACAGGACTTTTTAAAAATCTTGCACTTGGGGGACAGCACTGTGGTACAGTGGGTTAAGACTCTGTCTGCACAGAGTTGAGAGAAATCTTCCATCTGCTGGTTCATTCCCCAAATGGCCACATCAGCGAGGGCTGAGCTAGACTCAAATCAGCAGCTAGGAGCTTCCCCCAGGTCTCTCATGTGGATGCAAGGGCCCGAGCACTTGGGCCATCTTCCACTGCTTTCCCAGGGCATTAGTAGGGACATGGATCAGAAGTAGAGCAGCCAGGACTCAAACTGGCACCCATTTGGGGAGCTGGTGTTGCAGGCAGTGGGTTAACCTATTACACCACAATGCCAGCCCCAGACAAAAAGATCTTACATCTGTTAGTTCACTTCCCAAATTTCTATGATAGCTAGGGCTGGTGAGCCCAGAACTCCCACATGTATAACAGGGTCCCATGTACTTGAGCCATCATCTGCTGCCCTCCAGGGTATACATTAGGATTAGAAGCAGAGCAGCAGGGCCAGCACTGTGGCGGAGCAGGTAAAGCCACTGTCTGCAGTGCCAACATCTCATGTGGGTGCCGGTTTGAGTCCCTGCTGCTCCACTTCCGATCCAGCTCTCTGCTGTGGCCTGGGAAAGCAGTGGAAGATGGCCCAAGTGCTTGGGGCCTTGCACTACTGTGGGAGACCTGGAAGAAGCTCCTGACTCTGGATCGGCCCAGCTGCGGCCGTTGTGACCACTTGGGGTGTGAACTGGTGGACTGAAGACCCTTCTCTCTCTCTCTGCCTCTCAAATACATAAATGTTAAAAAAGCAGCAGCAGCAGAGCAGCCTGGACTTGAACCAGGCACTCCAACACGGGATGGAGACTTCCCACGCGGCAAGGCCAGTGCTGCAGCAAACGTCCATTTCTCAAACTTTTTTTTTTAAAGTCAGGATGGTGGTTATCTCTGAGGGTCAGGGCTGAGGTGACTAGAAGGGGCAAGAGAGAAATTTCCAGAGTAATGCTAACATTCTAAACCCTGTTAGGAATTTGGATCACACACACGCATGCACTGAAAAGTCATCAAACAGGACACTTGAGATCTGTGCATTTTGCTAAATATAAATTTTGCCTATGAAGCTCCATGAACTAAGGAGCCTGGCAAGAAGGCCTACTACTTGGACTTCAGAAACATGGCAGAATAGGGGGCCATCGCCCTGTTTTCCTCACCAGTCCCCAAGCCATAGGACATGTCTGAACGACACTGCAGAGGACTGCCTGCCAGGCCCCACTGTTCCTTCTCCCCCAGAGCAGGTGCCAGCCCAGACTGGGAAACCAGCCCCCACCAGCAATAGCCAGCAGGGACCAGGGAGCAGCCTCCACACCCACTGAGCACCAGCGATTTCTTGGGGACAGCGCTCAGAGATCATGTGGGGTAGGAAGAGGTGGGAATATCCTCCCAGCCCCTCACCATGGCCAGCCTGACCTGTGTGATCTGTAGTAACCCTCAAAGCACACACCAGGCTTGCTCCCGCCCAACGGAAGCCAAGGCAGCAGCAGCCTCAGGGGCCCACGCAGGGCCCTGGGAGATGGAGAAGACCCTGTGGGCGGCCAGTCTCCAGAGCACAGCTTCCTACCCCGCCACACCCTCTGGGCCCGAAGGAGCACCTGCTAGTCTGAGTGCCTTAAGACACAGAAACACCCAAAAGGGTCCCTAGCAGATGCAAGGCCCTGCTGGGTCTGAGAGGGAAGGGCCCCCTGCCCCCTGCCCCCCTCGCTATAAAAGTCAGGGAAAGGGAGCAAGCTTGTTTGCCCAAGTGGCCTCCCACCAGTAACCTCTCCACAGAGGCTCCCAAACAAATACAGGTGTCCCCAGCACACACACTTCAACACCCTCCAGGCTCAGACTCAGCTGGGTAAGCAGCTGTCTCCAACCAGCTCCCAGAATGCCTCCTTTCATTTGTTAATGTCATTAGCTAAGGGGGGGGGGGGCCAGAGACAAAACACCATTAAAGCCTGGAGCACAAAAGAAGTGTTAGCTCCTGTCCTCCAGCGAAAGTTCCAGGATCCTCCTTTTTAGGAAAAATACACTCAGTCTGGGAACTATTTTTCTCACCAGAGGAAAGCAGAGCGAGGGAAAGAGAAGGCAGGAAACATTAACTCCTGCAGCCTCACGTTCAGGCCTGGCCAGGGGCTCCCGTCCTCCAGCCTGCCTGCAGGGGCCCCACGAGCCTCTGGTCCAGAAGCCCAGGAGCAGGTCCCCGGTGGAACACAGCACTGGCTCTCCCTCCTGCCCTCTGCATTTTCTGTCTGAGCTGACCAGCAACACCAGTGTCCAAACGCTTTTATGCAAGAGCAAAGGAGCTTTGAAAAACACCTTGGGGGTGGGGGTGGGGGAGGGGGAGGGATTCAGCCTAGCAGTTAAGATGGTCACCCGGGCTGACTCCAGCTCCCTGCCAACGCAGACTCTGAGTGCCAGTGGTGCCGGCTGATGTAACTGGGTTCCTGCCACCCGTGTGGGAGACCTCAACAAGAGTTCCTGGCTTTGTGCTTCAGCCCCCAAGCCTGGCCCTGGCCCTGGCCCTGGCCCTGGCCCTGGCCCAGTGGATGGGAGCATGCACTCTTTAAAAAAAAAAATCACCAAGAGACCACAGTGATTTTCGTGTCCTTTTCTAGCATGTGGCTCTGTCACGAAGCAGCTGGGCTGAGTCCACGGAAGCCCTTCCTTCGCCCCTTCCGGAAGCCAAGCTGCTGGAGTCAGCAGACTGACCCTTCCAATCCTCTAGGGGACAGCAGCTTCTCGGGCCTTCCCACCCTCTGGAATGAGGAGCAGCCCCAGAAGTGCCCTGGGGCCTCTCCTCGGTGGATCTGACCCTGGGACCCCAAGGGAGGCTGGCAATTAGCAGCCTTAAGCAAAACAAAAGCACTCCCTCTTGCCCAGTAGGTGCACTGTCTCTTCTCTTCCCTGGTCTGCGTCTTGCTCTTGTCCAAATTCCTGTTAAGTGTCCACAGTCCTATCAGGACTCAGTTAAGCTTCAAAATCATTCCTGCCAAGAGACTCAAGTCGGGGGTCATGACCTCGGGCTGCACCCCCACGCAGCTTCGGCACTGGAGCACTGGCAGGAGGGCCTCAAACACAGTCCCCACCCTCCCCTGCCCCTCCTCCTCCGTCCTCCGGTTCTCCTTTTCCATAGAACTAAGAAGTCCTTTCTTCCCAAGGCAGGTCCTAGAAACCAGAATGCATTTCCCCCAGTGACGGCCACAGACCCTGGCAGTAGTACCCTAGCCTGCCCCTGCCTTTCTGAGTAAGAGCTGGGCATGAAGAAACCACGGACTTTCCTCATCTGATAGACAATGAGCCCCTCATTTTGAAGGGGTCCTGTCCTGTGTCCAGGAGCAAGACAGGCCACACAGACAGGCCCGGCTGAGTCACTCGCACTGTCCACTACACCAGCTCAAACCCAACCCCATTCCTGCACGGCTATCCATTCTCCATGGAAGCCAAGTGCAAAAGCAGACAGTTCTGCCCAGGTCTCTGGGTCTTCCTTCCCGAAGGCTTCCCCGAGCCCTGTACAACTGTAATGAAATCACACTTCTGTCGGTGTGACTCTTGTGTTAGGGGTGTCGGCCTCGACCCTTACTTACGATGGGGAGGAACTGTATCCGTCCTCCAGGGCCCTGCGCCAGCACTCTGGGAGCAGCATCGCAGCTGCCTCTGACTTGGCACAAGCCCTCTCTCATTTCACCGCCAGGTCCAGGCATCCCACTCCCCTCTGCAATACACTCCGAAAGGGGTGGTGTGTGGTGGGGGGAGGCTGGAGAATGTAACTGCTAATTCAAACCAGAGAAACACAGGACACAGAACTGAAAAGAGGTTTTCATCCAGCCTGCCTGAAAGACTCCTGCCCCTGCCGCTGTGAGGCTTCTGGTTCATGGCTCCCAGGGCCAGAAACCAGACAAAATGTGCATATGGTGGTTTCACAATGGCCCTAAGAAAAAACGGGGTGAGGGGGTTGGGACTGGGACAGACAGCATAGAGGCGAGAAGGCAAGGCTCACCCACTGGCCTGAGGCCCTGGCCCGGTGCAGGCATCCTCTCTCAGAGGATACCCAGGATCCGGTGCCTCGGCCGCCCTGGTTCTTGGGGACTAAAACAAAAGTTTTTTTTTAATTTGCTTCTCACATAGAAGAGGGTGAATAATGGACTAAGAGGGTTTCGTCCGGTAGAACTCAGAGCTGGACCAACTGGTGACAACACACCATCAAACGGTGCCCCCAAACCCACAGACAGATGCAGGCTGTTACTGGGAGCTCCTAGCACCGCCCCCTGAGCTTGGGGGCCCAGCCAGCGACCACTCACTAGTTGCTCAATGAGAAGCAGGCAAAACTGTTAGCTTGGGAAGGCGAAAGGTGAGGTGCTCTCTATTCTGGTAATGAGATGGGATGTGTCAGCAGCGCCCCTTATTCCTTTTTCCCAAGCAGTTAACGACCCCAAACCTTCTGCTAGGACTGAACCAAGACCATCCAGTACAGCACGGACATGTGGTCCACACCAAGTCTGTAGTTTAAAACAAACAAAACCCCAAAACACCCGGATTCGGCAGATTCTGGCCATCCCCCGAGGTACCCTTTCCAAGCACTCCCAAGGAACCCAGGTAGGGGCCCCGTCTTTTGGCCCGAGCTCTGTTCCGACTTCACTTTTCTAAGAAGAAACTCTGTCCTGCAGCAGCCTGTGGGATCCCCGGGAAGCAGCCAGCAGCCAGCGGCACCTCGGGCTGGAGCGTCAGCATCCCAGCTGCAGGGGCAGCCACCTGGCCTCCAGCCCGCCCCTTAGCCCCTCCGCTCCCGACCCGCACTCACCCACCGCGCTGATGCAGAAGCCGCGCGGCGGGAGCAGAGCCCGGCGCCGCCAGGCGTCACGCAGCACCTGCAGGCAGGCGGGGGGCGCGTGCACCAGCAGCACCCCGCGCCGCAGCCAGCCCTGGAAGGCCAGGCGCGAGGCGGCGCGCGCCAGCCGCGCGTTCCAGAAACAGCGCGCGTTGGCCCGGCGGAAGGCGCGGAAGACCGCGCGACCGCCAGCCTCCTCGGAGACCCCCGCCGCCTCCTGCGCCTCGAGCCGACGCAGTACCAGCGCCAGCGAGCCCGGCGCGAGCTGCACGGGCCGGGCCATGCCGAGCGCTCCGGGGAGCGCCGCACGGCCAGCGGGACGATCGGTGGACTGCGCGCGGCTGCGGCTGCCCGGGGAACGGGGCTCCAGGGGGCGGGGCCGGGGTGGGGCGGCCGCTGCTCCGGCCCGCGGAGCCGGGGCGAGGGGATTCCACGCGCCCAGCTGCGGCTTCCGTCCGCGCACGCCCCGCCGCCCCGCCCCCAGCGTCTCCCTTCACTTCCCAGGTGACCCGCAGCTCCCTTTGCCTGCTGGGCCCGTCTTAGGGGGAGCCCACACCCGCTGGAGAGCGCGAGCTGCGGAGCCGCCAGCAATGGGGTCGCTCCCCCTGAGGGGTCCCCCTCGGGCCGGGAGGCAGGAGGCGCAGGTGTGAGTCTTGGTTCTGCCCCTAGCCCGAGGACGCGACTCGTTCCCTTCTCTGGGCCTCAGAACAGTCCCAGTTACAGGGACTAAGTTGGGGACCCTTTTACCCCGCCTGTCTGAAGTGGCGCCCAGGGATAGCCAGACTCCAGAGTGAGGGGGGGCAGGTGTTGCGGGGTCGGGCGGCGCCAGGCCGGATGTGGTCTGGAGATTCACAAAAGACAGATACAGCCCCACCTGGGAGCCCCCAGGGGAGAGGGAAGAAGTTTGTGATCTTGTTGCCCACACCACAAAGAGGGATAACTGTGGTGCTTGGGGTCAGAGCCTGAGGGTGAGGAAGAGGAGGAAGGCGTAGTGCTTAGTCCTGGGAGTGCTTAGTCCTGGGACGCTAACTACAGAGGGAGCCCACAGAGGTGCTAGGCGAGACCTGGGGGTCGTTCCATCCCACCCCACCCCCCAGCTGATCGTCACCCCCAACAGCTGTAACAATTCGTGGTCATTATTAGTTGAGTTACTGCCCCTACTGAGAGGCAACTGTGATCAGAACAGCCAACACTTGGGGAACATCAAGTGCTGGGGGCATTGATTTCACAGCTCGGTGTTCGGTCCTGCAGGTTGCCTAACCTGGAATCCAAAACGCATCAAGACTCAAAACTCTCCGAGCTCTGGCTGGAGGCCTCCAAGCAGAACATTCCACACCCGTCATCGTTTGGTGAGTTAAATTCAAAATGCAGGTGGCGTGAAAATGCGTGAAATTACCACCAGGCTCTGTGTGCAACATGAAATCTGTGTTTAGAATACACATTTATGGGCCGGTGCTGTGGCTCAACAGGCTAATCCTCCGCCTTGCGGTGCCGGCACACTGGGTTCTAGTCCTGGTCGGGGCGCCGGATTTTGTCCCGGTTGCCCCTCTTCCAGGCTGAACCAACGGCAAAGGAAGACCTTTCTGTCTGTCTCTCTCCCTCACTGTCCACTCTGCCTGTCACAAAAAAAAAAAAAAAAAAAAAAAAACCCTCATTTACGTATATGCAAATATTCCCAAGATAAGGGATGCTCAACCTGTTTTCTTGTTTTTAGCTGTTTTCACTTTATTTGAAAGGCAGAGAGAGCACACTCTTCCAACTGTTGGCTCAGTCCCCAAATGGCCACAGCAGTGGAGGCTACCACAGGCTGAAGCCAGAACCCTGGAGTTCAATCCAGGTCTCCCACATGGGTGGCAGTACACCAAGGACAAATATAGTAAAACGCCTGTCCCTGATTGATTCCCCAGGGAGGACCCCTCCGCCTCCCTGGGTTCTGGCTGGGCCGAGGGTGACCTCTCTGTGTTCCCCACGCTGAACGACTGTGACTTTGATCTCTCCATCTCCAGCATCTGGTGCAGTGTCTTCCTGTAATCATAAGGGTGGTGATAATCTCCATCTACTCTGAGCTTGCCTTGTGCCCGGAACTGTAGCAGGGGTTCACACATGTGATCTAGCTTCATCTGCAGAAGCCATCCTCTAAAGGGGTGGTATTAGCGAGCCACGCCTTCTACAAGAGAAACAAGAGCTCGGCCAGTTCAGGTGGCCTGCCCGTGAGGACAGAGCTGCCACACGGGGAAGCCCCGATCACGGTATCCTTGCCCAACACACCAGGAGGCCAGGAGACCATCACCTTGACACAAGGGGCCACAGGTGTGAAAACTTGTCCCCA
Organism: Sylvilagus floridanus; assembly: GCA_949820135.1. Lineage (NCBI taxonomy): Eukaryota > Metazoa > Chordata > Mammalia > Lagomorpha > Leporidae > Sylvilagus > Sylvilagus floridanus. The sequence continues at coordinate 23,968,077 of OX463235.1, forward strand.
GCTTGATTCCTTGTCCCAGGAGTGTGAACTGGAAATACACAGAGAGAAACAGGCTCTTGAGAGCAGAGGCATAGCCCTGCAGTGAGGATTCATGCCTGAAGCTGTGAGGTAGAACTGTCTTCAGCAGTGAAACCTTTTTACTGAGGTGTGTGACATTCCTCTTTCATTGTATTTAAGGTGGCCAGTTAATAAAACAAGGGTGCAGATAATGTGCAGGAAAAAGGTTTTAAACCATAGCCATTTTTTTTTCCTCCAAAGGAAAAATACTCCCCAAATAGCCCCCAAACACCTAACAAATGGAACAGTTCTTTGCAGTTAAATGGACTGGTATAGGCTCCCAACCTGGATGGTCTTTTTTTTTTTTAATAAAAAGATTTATTTATTTACTTGAAAGGGAGAGTTACAGAGAGGCAGAGGCAGAGAGAGAGAGAGAGAGAGAGAGAGAGAGAGAGAGAGAGAGAGAGAATTCTTCCATCCACTGGTTAACTCCCCAATGGATGCAACAGCCAGAGCTGGGCCAATCCAAAGCCAGGATCCAGGAGCTTCTTCCAAGCTTCCCATGCAGGTACAGGGGCCCAAGCACTTGGACCATCTTCTACTGCCATAGCAGAGAGCTGGATCGGAAGTGGAGCAGCTGGGACTTGAACCGGTGCCCATATGGGATGCCGGCACTGCAGGTGGTGGCCCCTGGATGGTCTTATATGATGCAACGGAGCAGCAGCTTCTCAAGGGCCTTCTGTCCTTGTGGTCTTTGCAGACCACACACAGAAACATGTCAGATTTTTTAAATTCTTTATTTAAATTTAATTTGAAAGGCAGAGAGAAGGAAAGAAAGATCTTCCATTCACTGGTTCACTCCTCAGATTCCTACAACAGCCAGGGATGGCCAGGCTAAATCCAGAACTCAGTCCCTGTCTCACACTTGGATAGCAGGGACCCGAGTCCTTAAGCCATCACCTGCTGCCTCCCAAGGTTGGAGGTAGAGGGTTTGGGACTCAAACTAGGCACTCTGATACGGGATGTGTGTGTCCTAGGCAGCAGCTTAACCTACTGTGCCACAGAACCTGCCCATCATATAAATAGAGACAGAACTTTCTGTTCTGATACAAAATCATATCCAATGTGTATTTTTAGGTAAAATAGAAAATGTTAGAATGAGTATGGTATAGCTAAACCCACTACTTGCAGTTTTGTTTTTGTTTTTAAGTGAGCACATATATTCACATGCGGTGGAAGATGTCAGGAAGGATACAGAAGAAGGTGGTGGTTGTTCCTAGAGAGCTTCCTCTCCGTTTCCATCATGCCTTCCCCACCCCTCAAGTCCACAGCAAAAACTTTGTGTTGCAGCCACATAACATTGCACCTCTGAGAACAAATGTTTGCTCTCACTATTTCCTTTTATTTATTTATTTGAAAGAGTTACAGTGAAGGAGAGACAGAGAGAGACAGACAGAGACACAGCTTTGATCTGCTGGTTCACTCCCCACATGGCTGCAATGGCCAGGGCTGGGCCAGGCCAAAACCAGGAGCCAGGAGCCTTATCTGGGTCTCCCATGTGGGAGCAGGGGCCCAAGCACTGGGGCCATCTGCTGCTGCCTTCCCAGGTGCACTAGCAGGGAGCTGGAATAGAAGTGGAGCAGCCAGGTCTTTACCTGATGCGCCAGCTCACGCTGCTGGTTTTGCCTGGAAGACCTTTCCCATTTTCCACCAGGTGGTATCCTTACGAAACCCAGCTTGTAAAGTCTGTGACACATCCAGGCAGATTCCATCTGCTCTCAAGCACATTGTTAACTCTTTCTTAAGGCTTATGTGTTAAGGACTATAATATTTACTTACCCATCTCATCAGGCCACCTGGGATTCCTGGAGGGCCTGAGTCTGGCCTGATTCATCTGTTGGGCCCCAGCATCTTGCCTGGTGTCTGGCACATAGATTCCTTCAACCTAAGTAGGATCCAGGTTAATGAGTACTTGACGCAGGATAGCACTGCAGGTGTATCATTGGGCTGATGTCACACACACAAGAGTGTCCTGGTTTGAATCACCTGGTGATCCAGTCGTCCATGGCCAGGGCAAGCCTCAGGAGCAGGCCTCCTTACATACCCAGACACTCAGGTTCAGGGGTTTCCTCTCAAGTATGTTTACAACACATGTTGTTCTGGGCATGATGTTTAACCACTTCCAAACATTGTCGCACCAAAATTGACAGCCCGAAGTTCTCAAGAAAATCAGGCCATGACACTTAAATCACTGGCTTAGAAAAAAATCTCCTCTTTGGATTCACTTAAGCTCAAACAACAGCTAGTCTTACCCGGGCTGAAGCCAGGAGCCAGAACTCCGTCCTGGAATCCCACGTGGGTGGCAGGGGCCCACGGACTTGGACTGTCTTCTGCTGCCTTCTCAGCTACATCAGCAGGGAGCTGGATCAGATGTGGGGCAGCCAGGACTCCAAACACCATCTTTCCTGTATAGGATTCTGTCCCAAGCAGCTGCCTAGCCCCTGGATCACAGTGCCACCTTCCCCATTGTTTTTCAGATGTTCAGTTCATAGCCACTTCTTCCTTCTTCCTTCTTCTTCTTCTTCTTCGTTTATTTATTTGAAAGGCAGAGTTAGAGGTCTTCCATCCACTGGTTCACTCCCCAACATGGCCACAACGGCCAGTGCTGGTCCAGGCCAAAGACAAGAGATTCTTCCAGGTCTCCCACATGGGTGGCAGGGTCCTAAATACTTGGGCCGTCTTCTGCTTTTCCCAGACCATTCATTACCAGGGAGCTGGAGCAGAAGCAGAGCAGGCGGGACACAAACTGGAGCCCGTATGGGATGCTGGAGTCCAAAGCAGTGGCTTTACCTGCCATGCTACAGTGCCATCCCCCACTTTTATTTTTCAAGTGTCAGTGTAAGTATAAATTTTGTGATTTCGCTTTTTTCCTCTTCAGTAGAAATGATTACTAATCCTCAGCTATCACCTCCTACAGTGAGGTAGCTCTGGGAAGCAAAGTGCTTGTAAAAAACACTAGCCAATAAGACACAAAACACTGGTTTGAAAGATAGATCTCCCCAAATGCCTGCCACAGCCAGGTTTGGGCCAGCCTGAAGCCAGAAGCCTTGGAATTCAGCCCAGGTCTCCCTGCAATGAGCTGCAGGGACCCAAGGACTTCAGCCATCACCTGCTGCCCAGGGTGTGCATTAGCAAAACATTGGCATGAAAAGTGGAGCCAGGATTTGAATCCAGGTGCTCTGATATAGGATGTGGGCATCTCAAGCAGTGTCTTAACCACTAGGCCAAACAGCTGCCCTCAGTGTCACATTGTTCCTTGTGGGACAAAGATTCACTCTGAGAATACTGATTTTTTTTTTCTCCTGTAAGTAAACTAATTTGCATTGCACTTGTGTGATTATAGCATTGCTTGGGTTGACTTGGACTTCTGTATGGATTAAGGACGCCTCATATTGTAACCAACAAGGAACTTTGTTTCATCTACTCCTGTTCCCCTCAGTTCTGCTATGGCACATTTGATAAAGACACTGTGGCCCACAAAAGCATACATACACATAAGCCCATACACAAGCAGGGCCAGTGTATGGTGTAGCAGATAAAGCTGCCGCCTATAATGCCGGAATCCCATATGGGTGCTGGTTCGAATCCTGGCTGCTCTACTTCCAGTCCAGCTCCCTGCTAGTGCATCTGGGAAAAGCAATGGAAGATGGCCCAAGTCCTTGGGCCCCTGCTACCCAGGTGGGAGACCTGGATGAAGCTCCTGGCTTCACCCTGGCCCAAATCTGGCCCTTGTGGCTATTTGGGGAGTAAACCAGTGGATGGAAGATCTCTCTCTCTCTTTGTCTGTGTAACTGTGATTTTCAAATAAATAAATACTAAAAAAAAAAAAAAAAAAGCAACTGCCGCTGCGAGGTGGTGGTGGGGCCAGGAGGGGAAGCAGAGAGGATCTCAGCTGTGGTCTGGAGCAGAGGGCGGCCCCCTCTGGCCCCCTGCCCATTTTTGTGTGGCCCGACAGCTAAGAGTGATTTTTTAAGTGAGGAGAAAGACAGCTCTTTCTGACATGTGGAAACTACGTGAAACCCAAGTGTTGGGGTCTGTAAGGTGTTCCTGTAGCGGGCACACTGACTCGCTCGTCTTCTGTGTGACTGCAGGAGACTCTGGGACCCAGAAAGCTGCCTGTGTTTTATTTCCTCTCTGGCGCTGTAAAGAATGACCTTGCAGGTCTTTGGGCTGGAGCCCTATCAGTGCGGGGGCTTCGTAGAGCATGGCTGGACACATGGAAAGCATTAAGCCGGCTGGTGGGCCTCCTGGCCCTGCCCAGCCGCTTCCCATGTAGCAGGCTGCTCGCTTGCAAGAGGCAGACCTGGCAGCTGGCCTGCATGTCCTCCGGGCAGCTTGCTGAGCTGGGAGGGGTTTCAGTCCCCACTGCCCGTTCAATCATGAGCCCCAACGAGGCCTGTCAACAGGGAGACCAATTAGTGCCAGTCCTGGTGTGAAAGGTGTTTCCTTAAGCCAGAGCTGAGGTCGCCACCTCACTTCACACAAACAGTTCAGGGTCACAGGGTTGACCTGCGCTGGAGTCAAAGCAAGGCTTACAAAGTGACAGGCTGACTCCCAGGCTCCTGGGGAGAGAAGCGTCCAGGAGGCCCCCGTGTCGCTGGGGGGACCTGCTGGCCTCTGTAAGTTTACCCACAGGTTTCCCACAGATGTTTATGGCCGCACTTTATGGGAGCCGTGTGCAGTCATCAGCTTCCTTGGAATTTAATTCCAGAGCACCGGGCAGCCAGGCCTCCACCTGAGAGCTCTGAAATCTTTAGGGAGGCAGGGCCCCACCCCCAGGGACAGTGAACTCTCATCTTTGACAAGTGAACATACTTTTTGTTGAGGGTGGGGGAAGATGCACTTACAGGTCATCTGTATTTGAAAAGCACAGTGACAGAGGAGAGGCAGAGAGAGAGAATCTTCTATCTACTAGGTTACTCCTCAAATGACCACAATGGTCAGGGCTGGACCAGGCCAGAGCCAAGAGCTTCCTCCAGATCTCTCACAGAGGTGGCAGGGACCCAAGCACTTGGGCCATCTTCTGCTGCTTTCCCTAGGTCATTAGGGAACTGGATCAGAAGTGGAACAGCGGGGACATGAACCAGCACCCATATGGGATGCCACCGTTGCAGGCAGCAGCTCTACCTGTCATGCCATAATGCCGGCCCCCTTTTTTTTTTGCCTCTTGAATAAAAATTAAAAAAAATGTTTTGGGGCCAGTGTTGTGGCCCAGATGAGGCTCCTGGCCCTCGCAGCTACCTGGGGAGTGAAGCAGCAGATGAAAAATCTTTCTTCTCTGTTGCTGACTTTAAAATTTAAAAAAAAAAAAAAAGTATTTATTTGAAAGGCAGAGTGACAAAGAGAAGGAAAGGTAGATCCTCCATCTGCTGGTTCATTTCCCAAATGGCCACAACAGCCAGGTCTGTGCCAGGCTGAAGCCAGGAGCCAGGAACTCTGCTCCGATCTCTCATATGGGTGGGAGGGGCCCAGGAACATCATCGGCTGCATCCCCAGGCACATAGCAGGGAGCTGAATTATAAGCAGAGCAGCCAGGACTTGAATCGTCACTCTGATATGTAATCTCGGCATTTCAAGTGGTGGCTTAACCTGCTGTGCCACAGTGCCAGCCCCTCAAATTAACTTTTAAAAAACTTAAAGGAGCAGGCATTGTGGTGCAGTGGTTAAGTCACTGCTTGGTTCACCTGCATCCCATATCAGAGTACCAGGTTCCAATCCAGCTTCTGACCCAGTTTCCTGCTAATATGCATCTGAAAAGCAGCAGGCGATGGATGGCTTGAGTACTTGGACATCTGCCACTCATGTGGGAGACATATAGGGAGTTACAGGCTCCTGGCTTCAGCCTGGCCCAACCCTTGTCATTGCGAGCATTTGGGGAGTGAGCCAGCAGGGGGAAGATGTCTTTCTGTCTTTGCCTTTCAAATAAAAAACGAAAAATAAGAGATTTTTTTTTAAAAGCTAATACACAAGTGTTCATAGCAGTGTGATTCATGAAGGCCAAAAAATAGGAAGCTACATGTCCCTCAGGTAATGACAGATAAACAAAACAAGCTTTATACAGTGGAACAGTCATCAGGAATGAAGTACTGAGATATGGGATACATGCAACTTAATCCAACTGGAGGGACAACTTAATCCAGTGCTACACAGCTCCTGCTTCAGGTTCCTCTCTCATGTTTGTACTGTGACACTGCCACTTATTTTTCTCCAGTTGTCATTTTAGGTATAGACATGTTAACAAGTAACTGCTGGCCAGCGCCGTGGCTCAATAAGCTAATCCTCTGCCTTGGGGCGCCGGATTCTGTCCCGGTTGCCCCTCTTCCAGGCCAGCTCTCTGCTGTGGCCCGGGAGTGCAGTGGAGGATGGCCCAAGTGCTTGGGCTCTGCACCCCATGGGAGACCAGGAGGAAGCACCTGGCTCCTGCCATCGGATCAGCACGGTGCGCCGGCCATGGCAGCCATTGAGGGGTGAACCAATGGCAAAGGAAAACCTTTCTCTCTGTCTCTCTCTCTCTCACTGTCTATTCTGCCTGTCAAAAAAAATAATAATAAATAAATAAATAAATAACTGCCATCTCTGTAACCCTAACATTAGAGCCATAATCTTGGACAATGCAACCAAGTGAAGTAGAAATTTTCTTTAAAATCTTTGTCCTGTCCAAGCAAGTGCAGATGAGCTCCCAGGAACTGGTTCACTATTTGTTGTTTTAAAGATTTATCTATGTATTTATTAGAGAAGAAGAGCAACAGAGACAGAGTACACACTTCCATCTGCTGGTTCACATACCAAGTAAGCTGGGCCAAGCCAAAGCGAGGAGCCAGGAGCTCCGTCCTGGTCCCCCAAGGAGGTGGCAGGAAGCCACGTATGAGATATCCTCTGCTGCCTTCGCAGGGAGCTGCACTGGAAGCCGTGTGCAGGGTGAGCGGGCGTCGCAAGCCGTGGCTTAGCCTGCTTTGTCTCAACACCTGGCCCTGGTGTGCTGTTGATTAACGATGACTCTTTAGGTGGTGATGTTTACCAACACACCTTTCATAATGTAAAAGGAGAGTACTGCTGAGCGCCTGGGGTCAAGGCGCTTGTGCCTCCCAGCATTCACCTCTGGGCCTCATTTCCTAAGGTGGTCTTCAGCTGGAGGTTACCAGAGGCCCCAGGCAGTCACGAGCCAAACCTGACCAAGGCTCAGCACAGAAAGAAATCAACTTAGGGCTGAAGGGTTAGCTTCAGAACAGCAGGAATCTCATTTATTCTAATTTCTGATTCTTTTTTTTAAAGATTATTTACTTGAAAGAGAGAGTTACAGAGAGGCAAAGGCAGAGAGAGAGAATCTTCCATCCGCTGGTTCACTTTCCAGATGGCTGCAACAGCCAGAGCTGCACCGATCCGAAGCCAGGGGCTTCTTCCAGGTCTCCCATGTGGGTGCAGAGGCCCAAGGACTTTGGCCATCTTCTGTTGCTTTCCCAGGCCATAGCAGAGAGCTGGATTGGAAGTGGAGCAGCCAGGTCTTGAACCTGGTGCCCATATGGGATGTGGCACTGCAGGCAGCAGCTTTACCCACTACGCCACAATGCTGGCCCCTGATTTCTGATTCTTATTGACGGTTAGCTAGTTCCCCTCTGCAAGCAGCAGCTCAGTGGTTAAACATGTATCTCCTGGAAACAGTTCCAGCAGCCAGATGGAGGCGCCGAGTTTGTGAACCTGGCAAAACCCTGGGATAAGTAACAGATGGATTTGGGAAATGGCATAAGCATAGCCTAAGGTCGTGTACTTTGTGCCTTATAGAAGAATGGTTCAGAGTCGGTTTTCCTTTAATTAAATATTTACGTTGTAGCCAGAAAGAGCAAGTGGTCTTTGTGTGGCCAGGGACTGGCTTAACAACAGGTCTATGTATCTAAGAAAGAAAAGGAATGGCCATTAAATATTAATTCTTTGAGTGTTAGAAGTAGGCTGTGCCCTTTGCCTGCCTGGAGGAAGATCTAAAAGGCTGGAGATCACCCAGAGCTCTCTTTGGAAACATAGTCTTTTTCTTTTATTTTCTTCTTCTTCTTCTTCTTCTTCTTCTTTTTTTTTTTTTTTTTTTGAGATTTATTTGAGAGGCAGAATTACGGGGGCAGGGGAGGGAAGGCAGAGGGAGAAGTCTTCCATTCTGCTGGTTCACTCCCCAAATGGCCACAACAGCTGGCTGGACCAGGCTGAAGCCAGGAGCCAGGAGCTTCTTCCAGGTCTCCCACGTGGGTACAGGGGCTCAAAAGACTTGAGCCATCTCTACTGCTTTCCCAGGCCACAGCAGAGAGCTGGATTGGAAGAGGAGCAGCCAGGACTAGAACCAGTGCCCATTTGGGATGCTGGCGCCACAGGCAGAGGCTTATCCTACTAGGCCACAGCGCCTGCCCCTAGAAACAACACAGTCATACAGAAAAGACTGGGAGGCCAGGGTCAACGAGGAATCTGTTTTCCAAACTCGGATACGACCTTTGCAAAGGAGAATTTGTCATAGCAAACTAACCACAACACTAACTTGTTTTTGCTTTTTATCTTGAATCTGAAAATTTTAAATCATTGTTAACAACTGCATGCAAATTACTCAATACTTTAGATGTGAGAAACTTCTTTTTTTCAAAGCTTAAACTCTGCGACCTGTGTTTTAACGGCGTCCCCTCCGTGACTTCCCCGAGGAAGGCTGTCCTGGCGCTTTGGCACCAGGCTCCAGGTCAGTTACAGCGGCAGCCCAACACGGGTGTCACCAGAGGCGAACTTTGCACCTGATTTTGGAGCTTAGAGAATTTTTAGGAAAAAAAAAAGCTAATGTACAAAAAAAGGAGGGGGGCTTCGAAAAAAAGTCCAATTCCGAGGTTACCTGAACACCCCCAGGTGGAGGGCTTGGACCAGCTTCGTTCAGAGGCGCCCTCGCTCTTGAGCACATGCGGCTAATGAGGCTGTGGGAGTGCAATCAAGGAGAGAGAGTGCAGCGGCCCTGCGGGGTGCTTTGATGTTAGTGAAAGCCATCTGTTCTCAGGACGTCGTAAAGCAGTGCCAGACACTCATGAGTTAATGAGATAGCTCAATTTCGACTTCAAAATACTTTAAATACCTTCATAAAAATATCCACTCAGAAAATACTGAGGGGAAAACACCCCAGTGGGAGTCGAGCTGTAGCGGCCCCAACGCTGGTCCAGGCCAACGCCAGGAGCCTTGGCTATGTCTCCGATGTGGGTGTAGGGCCCAAACACTGAAGACATCTGTGCTGCTTTTTCCAGGCGCACTAGCAGGGAGCTGGATCAGAAGTGGAGCAGCTGGGACGTGAACTGGCACCCGCATGGGATGCCTGTGTCGCAAGCCACAACTTTACCCACTATGCCACAGCGCCAGCCCCACGTCCTGTGTATTCCTGAAGATGGTAGAATTAAATGACAAATTTGAGGGCTTAGATCTTAACATATAGTTTATGTTTTTAAAAATTAAATCTTGAAAATTTATAATTAATTAAAAAGAAAAAAATTCTTTTTAATTGAGAGAAACAGAAAACTCTCATCTACTCGTTCACTCCCCAGGTGCCTATAGCAGCCATGGAGCATTGTGCTGGGAAGGAAGGAGGGTGGAGATGGGAAGTGGTAGGAATCTAATCCATGTCTCCCACATGGGCGGCAGGGACTCAGCCATTTGAACCATCACCTGCTGCCTCGGGGTCTGTATTAGCGAGAAGCTGGAGTCAAGAGCCAGGGACAGGCATTGAATCCATGTGCTTCCTTAGGGGATAGGAGTGTGTTAACTGCTAGGCCAAACACCCACCCCTCTGTTGTATCTTCGGTTCAAGGGCATGTGTATATATTTACACCCCTTAAACTCAACTACTGAGTAGATCCTGTCTTTCCAGAACCCAGAAAGACAAACAGTCCATGGAGCAACGACTTGGGAACATCTAGATCAGCCAAATGAAGTTCCTCTGACCTTTGCCTTGCCTATTTAGAGCAATTTTTTTTAGTAGCTTCTTTTCTGTTGATTAATTTATTTATTTGAAAGAACAACAGAGATCCTTCATCCCAGTCAGCTGCAACAGCCAGGGCTGAGCCAGGCCAAAGTCAGGAGCTTGGAACTCTATCTTGGGTCTCCCACATGGTGCCAGGGCCCGAAGGACTTAGGCTGTCTTCCGTTGTTTTTCCATGTGCATTAGCAGGGAGCTGGATCAGAAGTGGAGTGGCTGGGACCCAAACTGCTGCACCAGTAAGGGATACAGCATCGCAGGCAGCAGCTTAACCCACTGCACCACAACCACTGCCCTTAAGCAGTTTAAGAAGGTCTAACTGGATGGGGCTGGCATCGTGGCATAGCAGGTTAAGCCGCCACCTGCGATGCTGGTATCCCATGTAGATGCCAGTTCAAGTCCCAGCTGCTCCACTTCCCATTCAGCTCCCTGCTAATGCGTCTGGGAAAGCAGCGGAGGACACCCCAAGTCCTTGGGTCCCTGCACCCACGTGGGAGACCTGGAAGAAAAGCTCCTGGCTTCTGCCTGGCCCAGCCCTGGCTGTTGCAGCCACTTGGGGAGTGAACCAGTGGATGGCTCTCTTTCTCTCTGCCTCTCCCTCTCCCTCTCCCTAACTGTGCCTTTCAAATAAATCTAGGGGAAAAAAAAAAGTTCGAACTGGTGACAGAAGCTCCCCTCTGCCTCCAGGAGAGAGCCCAAGCACAGCTTCCTAGGGGTCTCAGGCAGATGGTGACCCTGGCTGGGGCCAGGCTGTAGGATGTAGGCTGACAGTCCTCGCCTACAACGCTCCTGTCTTTCGGGGACCCTCCCTGACTGCCTCTGACACCTGCCCCTCACGACCTCTGTTTTCTGAGCCAAGCACTTACCCACTTAAATGACTAGGTTTGGGCATCCTACTGTCATCCACCCACCAAATGGTGAAGACAGTGCCCAACCACAGACACTCCACGTTAGACTGAGTTCATGATGACACCTCAAAAAGAGCCATTCCAGCTTGCAGGTGAGGCATAAAAAAGGAATAAAACTTTAAAAGCCCCCGAAAACCACAAAATAAAATTGATTTCCCCCAGCTCATTTACTTCAGTTGTTTGAAAAGCTGTGACCCACCCCCCAAAGCAGCTATCTCAAATTAGCTTTTCAGGCGGCGCCTCTGCAGGTTCCTCCACTTGGTTGTGTGTGTCGTGCTCTGGCTTGGTCCCCTGTAGGGCAGTGTGGAGGCGGCAGGGTCTATAAGAAGTGGGGCCTGGGGAGGTTCCCAGGTGAGCTGGGGTGGACCCTTGGAAGGGAGCATGGGACTCCAGTTCGCCTGGCTCCCACCCGCCCTTCCACCTTGAGGTCTTCACCACCAGCAGTCAGTGGGGCTGCTCGGTCTCGGACCTCCAGCCTCCAAAAGTGGGAGCAGATGAAGCCGCTTTTCTTCCTAAGTAGCCGGTGCGAGGCATTTCAAGACTAAGCATTTAATTCACTGTCGAAACTACTGGGGTCGGGGAAGGAAAGAGCGGCACAGCAAGTTAAGCCACTGCCTGGGATACCCACATCCTGTATGAGTGCTGGTTCGAGCCCCGGCTGCTCCACTTCCCATCCAGGTCTCTGCTGGTCTGCCTGGAAGGCAATGCAGGATCACCCAACTCCCTCTCCCTGCACTAATGTGGGAGACCTAGATGGAGCTCCAGGCTCCTGGCTTTGGCCTGGCCAACCCCTAGCTGATCAGCACATGGAAGATTTCTCTGCCTAACTCTGCCTTTCAAATAAAATCTTTTTTAAAAAATTATTTATTTAAAAGAGTTAGAGAGAGAGGAGAGGCAGAGAGAGAGGTCTTCCATCTGCTGATTCGCTCCCCAGTTGGCCACAATAGCCAGAGCTGTGGCGATCCAAAGCTGGGAGCCAGGAGCTTCTTCCGGGTCTCCCATGTGGGTGCAGGGACCCAAGGACTTGGGCCATCTTTTACTGCCTTCCCAGACCATAGCAGAGAGCTGGATCGGAAGTGGAGCAGCTGAGATTTGAACCAGCGCCTGTATAGGATGCTGGCATTGCAGGTGGCAGCTTTACCAGCTATGCCACAGTGCCAGCCCCTAAAATAAATCTTAAAAAAAAAAAAAGTACTCTGGAGGCAAGCTTGGCTTAGCAATTAAAATGCTGCTTGAGACAGCTGCATCCTCTATCTGAGTGCCTAGTTCAAGCCCCTGCTCTGCTTCCAATTCCAGCTCCCTGCTAATCCAGGGTCCTGGGAGGCAGCAGACCACTGCCGAGGTAATTAGGTTCCTGCTACCTGGGTAGGAGACATGGATTGAGTTTCGCTGCTTTTGATTTTGGCTTGGCCCAGCTCCACTGCTGCAGGCATTTGGGGAATGAAGCAGTGAATGTTAGGTTTCTGTCTGCCTTTCAAATAGATAAGTACTTTTTTTTTTTAAACATCTTTGCAATTTTTTAAAAATTTGACAGCTAGAGTTAGACAGTGAGAGAGACAGAGAAGTCTTCCTTCCGTGTGTTCACCCCCCAAATGGCCGCCATGGCCAGAGCTAAGCCGAAGCCAGGAGCCAGGTGCTTCTTCCTTGGTCTCCCATGAGGGTGCAGGGCCCAAGCACCTGGGCCATCCTCCACTGCCCTCCCAGGCCACAGAAGAGAGCTGGACTGGAAGAGGAGCAACCAGGACTAGAACCCGGTGTGCCGGCGCCGCAGATGGAGGATTAGCCCCAAGTACATTTTTTTAAAATCTTTTTTTAAGTACTCTGGGACCCCGAATTTAATCTTCATCGATGTACAAGCCTGAAGACTGTCTTCTAACTAGTGAACAGCAAAGGCAGCTCAATGTTACCCACAAGGCGACCAAATCTAATAACCCTGTGTTCCAGTTTGCCCTAGACATGGCTCGTACCTGGTGTGTAATTATTCTTGGCACTTTGCATCTCCCTCAAAAGGTTCTCAGTTTAGAAATCACTTAATAGCTAGCTCTGTAAATAGGACATAAAACGAGGCAGTGAAATTACAGGGCAGACTCGGCACGACGCTGCCCTCTCCTGGAGGAGTTTTCTAGGCCGGGCTGGGGTGGCTCTGGGATCCTCCCCTTCCAGGTGAACGCCCCAAGACCTGGTGGGGGGTGGGCAGCGGTGTGAGCCTGACACAACTGCAGCCGGGGAACACGGGGGAACGCACAGGTGTTTTAATCACAGACCAGTGCTGCTTGTTTACTCCTGCGCCAGTTAACACTGTGTGCTCCGGCTGACCGGGCAGCTGCCACCAGTCCCCACCATGAGCAGAGAGCTGTCCCCAGCTGGACTTCTGAGGGCTTTCTCTGAGTCCTCTTGGACTTGGAGCTCTCACAGGGGGTGACAACTTGCACAGGTGGCAGGATCTTCCAAAGGTCTCCCCCATAGTAGGAATTATTAGGATAGGGAACTTGAAAGTGGGAGCATTGTCAGCCCCCGCCCCCATCCCCACCCCCGTGGGCCATTGGCTGTGTGGCTCCAGGTTGCCCAGCTATTGAACAGCTGACTATGGCATGAATACTGGTATCTCCCCAAATGCCAGCCATTCTGTTAGAAACCCCACAGGCTGAGGCCAGCACTGTAGCACAGCGGGGTAATCCACCTCATGCAACCCAGCATCCCCATCTGAGTGCTGCTTCTAGTCCCTGCTGTTTAGCATCTGACCCAGCTCCCCGAAAATGTGCCTGGGAAAGCAGCAGATGGCCTAGATCCTTACCCCACACGGGAGACCAGGGTGAAGGTCCAGGCTCTTGTCTCTGGCGTGGCCCAGCCCTGGCCTGGCAGTCATTTGGGGAGTGAACCAACAGTTAGAAAACTTCTCTCCTTCTATTGCTCTGCTTTTCTCAAAATATTTTCAGATCTTTTTTAATTCATGGGGAAATGATTCTAAGAGTGTTTACTTGATTATCATTTCTCAGTGGAATTTACTGCTAACGCAGGGTTGACCTCGACTTGGTGCCAGTGAACTTGTGGCAGCTGCTGCGGGGAAACAAGATTATCTTCCCACCAATCCTGAGAGAGACGAAAGCAGACCCCTTCCAAGCCCTCACCCAAGGTGCTGGGTGTTCAGGGGTCTGGAGGTAAGGGGCACATCTCCTGCAGGAAGAAGCCTCTCTTGACTTTAGCACAAGGACCAGGTTGGGACCCTGCTCCAGAGCCCTGTGGGCGCCTCAGTGGACCACTGGCCTGCCACCCACTGGGGCTCACCCTCTGAAGTGCTGAGTCCCACTCACAGCCTGGAGCCGGAGCCGGAGCCGGAGCCCAAGCCCAACCCAGACATCAGCTTGGTGAGTCTCTTGGCCTCTGGCCTCCCTTGTGCTGGAGTCTCTCTGGCCTCCTCTTCTACTGGTAACTTTGAGGAAGGTTCCCATCAGACAGCTCAGTTGGTGGCTACATCTGGGTGCTGAGTGAGAAAGCGGTGTGGGGTCTCATGACCCAGCCTGCACTGCTGAGATGAGGGTACTTGGGCAGCTCTCACTACATTTGATGTCACTGGTTCAGACCACAGGGGCCTGGGGGATGCCTGGGTGATTTGTGAGAGACCCTGGGAAACTGCCAGTTCATTCCCACGGACTCGCCCCTTGGCTGCTGCCTTAAAATTGGCCCTAGCTAAAAAGACCAAAGGCGTGTTGAGGGAGATGAAGGGAGAAAGGCTCTGGAGGCTCCCACCTCACTGCTGCAACACAGGCCTAGAAGGGCAGAATTGCTTAAGGTCTTGCAAGGCCAACTCTTCGTGATGGAGCTTCCGGTTCACCCCGTTGGTGGCAGACATCGGCACTGCACACATGGTGCTGGTCTTGGAGAGTTAGGGGTGCTGGCAGCTTCCATAGAGATTTGAAACCAGGTGTTGTGCTGCAGGGCTGCAGCCTGTGTGAAGGAACCCCTATAGAGGATTCAGCGATGTGAGACATCAGGCCAGCCTGGAAGGGCACCAGCAGATGAGACAGCAAAGAAGGCTGCCAGGCAGGTGGCTATGGCAAGGGTCCCAGTTGCCCTCCTTGTGACGAGGATGGCACCCAGGACCCCCTTTGCTCAGCCCCGCTGAGGTAGTTTATGGGAGGCCCTTTCTCAACTCTCACACCCTCTTTGATTCAGTTTTATGTAGAAAAATGCTGTTTTTGCAGGGATTCCAGCCATTGCCAAAGCCTGGTGGTGAACCTGCAGCTCCCGGAACCGAAGCTCTAATCTATCAGTAAAGGATGTTCTTCCCTGGCTAGCCATGGTCCACCCTGACAGGGTGGGGAGGCATTAGAAGGCCTTCCTCCTCCGGCCTCCCATGAAGATGAAGGATGGAACTCCGAGGGCAAATGCTGCGTGGAGGAGGTAACTGCCGCAGCCCCTGCGCAGCTACAAACTCACAGCCCAGAAGCCAACATCTGTCCGTCACGGGTGCAGACAACAATCTGCTCCTCCCAGTGCAGGTAGCTACTGGGTAAAGGAAGAACACACTCAGGTGGCCTTGGGAGGTACAGCGGGAACTGTCCTGCTGCACCCTCAGGGGAGGGCCCAATGCACAACCTGACTCTAAGTCCCCAAGTACAGGTGCCTGGGGTAAAGAACACACTGCCATCACCCAGTGGCGCACTTGCTCCAAAGGGAACCTTCGTCTGCCGTAACCATCCAAGTACATCTGTAGTATTTCAGCTAACTTGCCCAGAGTAGGTGACCCCTAAAGACCATGGCATGGCGGCCCAGGACACACCCCTTACATGGTGTCAGAACTGTGTTGCTGTATGCCCTCTGCTAACACCTGTTAAACATCTCTCTTTGCCCCCAATCCCATTTTAGGTAATGGCTTCTTAAAGAGTGGGCCAGGATCCTGACTCTGGGAAGTCTGCCTGCTGGGTGTTTTTAGAATTTCCTCTGGCTTGCTCATGCGTAGCCACAGCAAGTGCTATAGCTTGGACCCACTTCCAGCAGTGGGGAAAGACCAGTGACTTAGGACACAGATAAGGGCATCAACTAATCTGTTGTCTTTAAGTGTTTTAGATTTCCACTTATGCTGAGAGCACGCTTTCCAAGGAATTATGGATGGTGACTGGATTAGTGAGGTCTCACTCTGCTCACACAAGAAAGGTGAGGTGGAGGTGGGATGAGCACAGAGTTGGCTCTGGTTAGTCTTTTTTTTTTTTTTTACAGGCAGAGTGGACAGAGAGAAAGGTCTTCCTTTTGCCGTTAGATAACCCTCCAATGGCCGCCGCAGCCGGCGTGCTGAGGCCGGCGCACCGCGCTGATCCGATGGCAGGAGCCAGGTGCTTCTCCTGTTCTCCCATGGGGTGCAGGGCCAAGCACTTGGGCCATCCTCCACTGCACTCCCGGGCCATAGCAGAGAGCTGGCCTGGAAGAGGGGCAACTGGGACAGAATCCAGTGCCCTAACCGGGACTAGAACCCAGTGTGCCAGCGGCACAAGGCGGAGGATTAGCCTATTGAGCCATGGCGCCGGTCTCTGGTTAGTCTTGACACTATGTTTTTGGAATCCTTGGCACACAACTTTTTTCAACTATAAACTGAAGTTATTATATAAAAGCATTCAACAAACCTATAAAATCTGTCATCCAAAAGCAGATGTTACTAGATTAATACCAAAAGCACTTCTGAGATTTTTCAAGTCTATTATTTGAATGTGAACGGTCAATTCTGAATCTTATGCTAAGCACTTTCTGCTCAGTCACCTCTCTATGGCTTAACCTTGCTGGATATTTTCAGAGAGAGGCTTTTGCTTTTCCAAAATACAGGTTTAAATGTTCTGGTACCAGAGTCTGAAATTTTATCAATAAAACAGAGCTGGGATATTCATTTCAAGCAGTTCCACTGTAACTTGTGATGGTTCATCAAATTCACTTCCAAAACTGAAGCACGCATTCTCTGCCAGGATTCTGCTGCTTCAGGTGTGATGATTCTTGCATCTTACAACAGAAGTAGGCTTACTCGTCAAGAAAATGATCTTATGGATTAAACCAAGGTATAAGACTTTAAGGTTTTAGTTTTTCAGGGTGAAAGTGCCTTAAACTTTAAGGGGTATACATACTTGAGAAAAATCAGAGAATTCCATCTGTGAATAAACAAGTGTTAGTCACTGCTAATTCCAATCAGTTATACAATAGGTATTGGTTAGGAAACATTAAAAAAAAAATCTTATTTCAGAGTGCTGGTGTTGTGGTGGAAAGGGTTAAGCGGCCACCTGCAACACCAGCATCCCATATGGGTACCAGCTGGAGTCATGGATCCAGCTCTCTGCTAAGGTGCCTGGGAAAGCGATGGCCCGAGTCCTTGGAGACCTGCATCCATGTGGGGGACCCAGATGGAGTTTCTGGTTCCTGGTTTTGGCCTAGCCCAGCTCCAGACCTTGTGGCCATTTGGGGAGTGAACCAGCAAATAGAAAACCTGTCTGCCCATCTCTGTCACTCTATCCTTCAAATAGTTTTTTTTTTTTTTTTCCAAAACCTTATTTGAAAGGCAGAGTGACAGAGAAAGGGAGAAAGATATAGTCCATACTCAGTTTCACTCTCCAAATGGCCACAACCAGCTGGGGGGGGGGGGGGGGCAGGCTCAAAACAGGGGCCCGGAACTTCTGGGTCTCCTATGTGAATGGCAGAGGCCCAAGTAGTTGAGTCATTTGCTGCTGTTTTCCCAGGCGCATTAGCAGGGAGCTGGATGGGAAGGAGAGCAGCCAGCCTTGACCCAGCGCTCTGATATAGGATGCCAGTGTTGCAAGTAGCGAGTTAATCTGTGCTTGCAACACTTGCACCCTGTATCCAAGTGCAGGTTGAGTCCTGGCTGTTCCACTTCCAATCCAGTTCTGTACTAATGCCATCTGGGAGGCAGCAGATGATGACTCAACCACCTGAGTCCCTATCACCCATGTGGGAGACCTGATGGAGTTCCTTGTTCCCAATACTGGCCTGACAGAGCCCAGGCTGTTGTAGTTATTTGGGGAATGAACTAGTAAGCAAAGGAGCTCTGTCCTTTAAAATCTTAAAAACAAAACAACAACAACAACAAACTCTGCATTTGGTTCAGTGTGCATTTGGTTCAGCAGTTAGGTTACTGTATGGGATACCTGCATTCTGAACTGGACTGCCTATTTCAGGTCCCCGCTTCCTACTAATGTACACTCCAGAAGCAGCAGGTGATGGCTCATGTACTTGGAACCCTGCCACTTCAATTGAGTTCCTGGCTTACAGCTTTAGACTAGCACAGCCCAGGCTGTAATAGGCATTTAGGGAATGAACCAGTGGATAAAGATCTCTGCCTTTCAAATAAAAATAAAGATACACTATCAAGGAACTCTGCCATTACTGTTTTTTTAATTAATTTTTTAAGATGTCATTGCTGTTTTAGTTACAGACCTTTCATCCACTGGCTCACGCCCCAAAGGCCTACAGTGGCTGGGCCATGCCAAAGTCAGGAGCCTGGCCTATCATGACTTCTTCTAGGGTATACATCAGAAAGCTGAACTGGAAGTAGAGTTGGGACATAAACCCAGGCACTCCAAACTGGAATGCAAATTTTCCTAGCAGTGTCTTCAGCACTGGGCCCGCTACCTGCCTTAAAAATATAGAAATGTTTATATAGTAACTATATAATCAACAGTCAGTCAGTAATCTGGCTTTGAAGAGGTTCAATAAGCCCTAAGACCAGAAATGGCAACTTAAGACAAAAACTGGTTTGAAAGAATTTGAGGTTATTTTAATCCATTTTTTAGTTAAGAGCCATGTGAATTCCTTTTAAGACACATGTAACATGGCACTTTACATTCTCATTCACCTAATTTGGAATACCTAGCTGCTATTCTATGAAAATAAAGTGAAACAAAGTAAAATTCTAGATTCTTTTTATGACAGCAAAACATTCCAATAATAGTTACCAAGTAAAACTTCAAAGACAAAACATCACTTAACTGTAAATGGAATAATCTTGTAGAATAGGTTTGCAAACCTGGGCACTACAGACATCTGGAGCCGGATAATTCCATTTTGTGGGAGCTGTTCTATGTATCACATGATGTTTAGCAACATCTTTGGCCTCTACCAACCAGATACCAGGAGCACCCAGCCAACTATGACAAAAATATTTCAAGACATTGCCAAATGTTCCTTGTGAGGTAAATCCAGCCCTTATAAAGAACCATTGTTTTAGAATAAATTGCATTTCCTACTTTTGACTGAACAGTTAATTATCTATTAATATTCCTAAAGGAAGTACACAGATTAATACAAAATTATTTTAATTAAAGACTTAAAGCATCACACTGACATCTAATGGCTTGATACTAAACTGTACATTTGACAAAGTAATGTAGATACTATTTTTGGAAAGTAGAACAATTAACTGAAACTATTAACAACAAGACTATTTTTATGTAAAGCCTAATATATACAGTGACAATACTAATTGTTACTTTTTTTACTTTCTGATATACTGTCTTTTGGATGAACTGAAGTTTTACTGAATGCTTTTAGGGAATTTCAGTAATTAAAGGCATCTTTTAATGAAAAGTAAAAAAATTTCTGGTTCAAAAGCTTGAAAAACTTAAGCATCATGCTACTTTATGATTTGTACTGAAATTTTAAAAGATGGACTAAAAAATTTAAAAACTAATAACTATAAATAAATTAAATTTTTCTAGGCACCTTAATAACCAATATTTCATAAGTAAATACTACTGTCAATTAAACTGATGAACTTTATTGGGGTTAAAACTATAACAAAGTTCATCCTAAAACATTTTGCAATGCAAAATTATTTCACTCAAGGAGTGTTTAATAATTCAGATGCTAGGAATTACAAGCAATTTTCAAAAGCAGACACATATTGATAAAACTTTATACATCATTTGAGCTAACATATTTATACTACTAAAATCAAACATGCATCACCTTCAAACATTCTTATGTCATGATTTTATATATTACATTATTTAACACCATTCCTCATTACTATGGCACATTTTATCATACACTTGCACCATTTTCCTTGGATTTCTGATCTTTGTCTTCAATCTTTACATTATCCTATAAAAGAATAAGGAAAAAGATTACATTAGATTCTCTCATGTTACTCTGAAGTTAATTTATAATGGATTACTGTTTAATTTTTTTTAAGTGATAAGAATATTGATAATTTCAATATCTTGGTACCAAAGAAATTTCCCTCAATTCTACCCAATACCACTTCTGAAAAAATAGTTTTGGGGTCCACATGGTGGCACAGTAAGCTAAGCTGCGACCTGCAATGCCTGCATCCCGTATCAGAATGATGGTTTGATTCCTGGCTGCTCTGCTCCTAAAGCAGAGGAGGTTGGCCCAACTACTTAGTCAACATATAAGATCCAAATGGAGTTCCAGGTTCCTGGATTCAGTCTGGCACAGATCTGGCTGCTGCAGCCATTTGAGGAGTAACCAAATGATGGATCATCTCTCTTTCTCTTACTCTCTTCTTCAAATAAATCTTTTTTTATTTTTTTAAAAGATTTATTTATTTGAAAGAGAGGTAGAGATAGAGGTCTTCCATCTGCTGGTTCACTCCCCAGTTGACCACAATGGACAGAGTTGAGCTGATCCAAAGCCAGGAGCTTCTTTCGGGTCTCCCACGTGGATGCAGGGGACTAAGGACTTGGGCCATCTTCTACTGCTATCCCAGGCCATAGCAGAGAGCTGGATTGGAAGAGGACAAGAACCAGTGCCCACATGGGATGCTGGTGCTTCAGGCCAGGGCTTTAACCCGCTATGCCACAGTGCCAGCCCCCCAAAAATTCTTTTTTAAAAATGTTTTTATCTTCCCCAAGTTCAAATTCACCCTCTGGTTCTAAAAGAAATTAAAAATTTGCTGGGGCCAGCCCTGTGGCGCACTAGGTTAATCCTCTGCCTGCAGCACCAGCATCCCATATGGATGCCAGTTCTAGTCCTGGCTGCTCCTCTTCTGATCCATCTTAGCTAGAGCATGGGAAGGCCCAAGCACTTGGGCCTCTGCACCTGCGTGGGAAACCCAGAAGAAGCTCCTGGCTCCAGATCGACCCAGCTTTGGCCATTTGGGGTGCTAACCAGTGGATAGAAGACCCTTCTCCCTGTCTCTCTCATTGTCTTTAATAACTCTAGCTCTCAAATAAAATCTTTCAAAGAAGAAAAAAAAATTTGCTTCAAGAGGTTTATACATGTAAAGGATGATGTTGTGACACAGTGGGTTTAAGCTACCACCTGACACACTAGCATCCCAGGAGCACTGGTTCAAATTCTGGCCGTTCCACTTTTGATCCGGTTCATGCACCCAGGAAAGCAGAAGATGGCCTAAGTGCTTAGGTCCCTGTCACCGACATGAGAACCAGATGGAGTTTCAGGCTCCTGGCCTCAGCCTGGCCCAGCCCTGGCCACCTGGAGAGTCAACCAGTGGATGGAAGATCTCTGTATCCCTCTAACTACCTTTCAAATAAATAAATCTTTTTAAAAAGTTTGTACGTATAAATAATAGTGAAGTAAGTTTTAGGAAAATATTATCTTTGGAAAGTCACTTTTAAATCTCCTAAAGGACTTACACTACCATTATTTACTTCTACAACAAAACCACTAAATGTTTATCATTAAAATAATAAAATGCCAGAAACACTTAAAACATTGAAGTGCACCATAACAATGTTAAAATTTCTAACCTTCTTCAGAACAGTGTGGATTTCATCCATTACTGTAGATAAGTTTCTGATTGTCTTATTCAGTTGATTTTCAAATTGCAAGTTCATGTTTTCTGAAACCTTTAAGTTTTCTTGTAACTGACTAAGGTCCTTTTTAACTTCTCTGAGTTCACCTGAGAGGCTTTTGTTGGAATTCTCCAAACTCAGTATGTTTTTTTCATCTTCATCTATTTAAAGAAAAGATCCAAAATTCACCATTTTGTCTCTAATTCAACTCAGAGTTATGGAACTAAAATGTATACATACTTATAAAAATCACACTGAAGAATTCATTAAAACATTAATGACTATTAATTCAAAACCCAGGTTCTATTTGCAGATGGTTATTTAGACTAAAAGAAATTACACAGAATTAGAAAGGAAGAGATAGCTATTCGTGTATATTCTCAGATTCATTTGTTCTAAGATTTTCTTATAAAGCAAAAGCGATTTCAAACCTTAAGCAGAAATGATCAAAGGTTACATTATGTGCATTAAATGCCAGGTTATGTACAAGGATAAGCATGTGTGGATATGTAGGAGAAAACTTTAAAAAAGGTCATGGAAAAATGGATTAAAAAATAACTTGGAGACTGTGTCAGTATCTGCTGCTGCTCTGCCGCCAGGTCTTTTATGGAGAGTTGAAGATCTGGCACAGTCAATGGAATTCCGTGCCTGAGGTGCAGCCCAGACAGCAGGCAGCCCTGCTGCCCGGTTCAGGCAGTGCAGGGCCTCCTGCCAGAATGGGTGAAGTCGCCACCTTTGACAAGTACGCTCAGCTACTGAGTTACACAGACAGACCTGCATACATCACAAGTTTACACAACACCATGAAAAAAGGTTAAACATTTTTGGAATCAATACTTATATATATACATATATATCTCCTAACAGGGTGGTAAAAAGTATTGACATACCAACGTTGTTCCTTACCTGTCTTTTCTTCAAGTAACTGTAGCTTCTGTTCTACTTCAGCTCTTACTTTTTCACTCTTTTCCAACTTCTGCAACAGGCTTCCTACATCTACCATTGCACCATTGTACACAATGAGGCCTACATTTTCTTCCAAATCCTTTGATTCTTGCTTTACTGTCGGTGTTGGAAGTAACAACCTGTTTCCTATAATATAAAATACTATATTATTTTTTTCATCTCTAATAATTTATCAACAAAAAAGTAAGACCTTAATATACTCAAACCTAGCATATCTTCCTGCAGTGATTCAGATTCTTCATGATTTTCTTCATCCTTGGAGGTGTCTGTTAATTTCCGGTAAAAGCAAGATTCACGGAGCACTACTTTATTAAGAAGTTTCTTTACCTGTTATTCAAGTAAACAAAAAGATTGACATTCCTGAAACAGCGGCTATTTTTTTTTTTTAAGGTTTTATTTGAAAGTTACAGAGAGAGGTCTTCCATCCACTGGTTCATTCCCCAGATGGCCGCAATGGCTGGAGCTGTGCTGATCTGAAGCCAGGAGCTTCTTCCGGGTCTCCCACGTGGGTGCAGGGGCCCAAGAACTTGGGCCATCTTCTGCTGCTTTCCCAGGCCATAGCAGAGAGCTGGATCGGAAGAGGAACAGCAGGGACTAGAATGGGCGCCCACACAGGATGCCAGCACTTCAGGCCAAGGCTTTAACCCGCTGCGCCACAGCACCAGCCCCAACAGCAGTTCTAATTTTCATGTATGACTAACATCCACAGAAAGGTTTTTCAGGTGTCCATTCCCACTCAATTAGGGAGCTATGCTTTTAAGCATTTTCTCCAAGTTATCATTTGAAAAATATTTCACTGTTGAAAAGAAACACTGAGGGGCTGGTGGTGTGGCATAGTTAGGCTAAGCCTCTGCCTGCAATGCCAACATCCCATACAGATGCCAGTTCAAATCCCAGCTGCTCTTCTTCCAATCCAGTTCTCTGCTTGGCCTGGGAAAGCAGTGGAAGAGGGCTCAAGTCCTTGGGCCCCTCCACCTGCATGGGAGGCCTGAAGAAGCTCCTCATTCCTGGCATTCAGTCGGCCCAGCTCCAGCCATTGCATCCATCTGGGGAGTGAACCAGCAGATAGAAGACCTTTTCTGTCCCTCTTTCTCTCCTCCTGTAACTCTACCTCTCAAATAATTAAATAAAAATACTAACACATATCAATACATACTGAAACATACAATATTTATATAGCATAATTTATAGCTCCAGAAACTATCAGCAATAGGGACTAGCTTAATTAGACCATCCATATAATGAAATAAAAAGAATTAGGTGGGTTTTTATTTTCATGGTGTAAAGACCATAACAAATTGAATGAAAACAGGTATCAATATCTGTATAATGCGTTAATGTATTCTAAAAATGGAACTATCACATATATCTGAGTCACTTAACAAAAAGGTCTAAAAGGTAATTAGATCTGAGAAATAGAATCACAGTGGAAAAGGGAGAAGAGACTTCTAACTTCCTCACTTTATACATTTTTGTATGCTTGACTGTATTATAATTAGCCTTAACCAAGACAATTAGTATTATGTTGCTTTTATATACCAAAGTATGTAGATTAAAAGGATACAAACCAATCTATAGAATTAAATGAATTTATTTAAAGGACAACTTTTTAAGGAATTATTAAAAAAATACTTCCATTTAAAATATTCACAAGACAGATTACCTGAGCCCGAGAAAGATGTAGTCCAAGAGTGTAAAGTATTTCTTCCAAATCCTTTTCAAGAAGGTAACCACAGTGGCTTTGATCAAAATAGACAAAAGCCATTAACAGATCCCTGTTAACTGTGACCATCTGAGTCTTTTCTTTTTCCTAAAGAAAATGCAGAAGACAAAACATATACAATTTTTACTCTTGAAAGTGAGGAATTGGGAGTGTGTCCATAAATACAATAGGAATGCCAAAGGCCTCTGCCTCATTGAAGCTATTATTAGTTGACTTGGTATATGAATATGGGAGAAAGAAACCAGACGTTGATTATCTGCCATAGCAACAAATACATTTTCATTTTATTTGAAAAGCAGAGACAGACATCGTTCCACCATCTACTAGTTTACTTCCTAAATGCTCCACAATAGTAGGGACTGGGCCAGACTGTAGCCAGGAACATAGAACTCAACTTGTGTCTCTCACATGGATAGCAGTGACCCAAGCTATTGATCATCTGTTTTGCTGCCTCTTATGGTGGGCATTAGCAGGAAGCTAGAATCTGAAACACAGCTAGGACTTGAACCATACACTCTGAAGCAGAATGCAGGCATCCCAAGGGTTGTCTTAATCATTGAGCCACGTGCCTGTTTATCAACTGACTGAATCGTACTTACTGGGAATACATGAACATAAAAGGACTAGTAACTTCATGACCATGTAGTTTAGCAAGCTTATATGTATGTTATGAAAATATTCACATTATAAAGGAGGTATTATTCAGGGCCAGAGTCATAGCACAGGGAGTTGAGCCAAACTGCCTGTAATGCCTGCATCCCATATGAATACCAGTTAGGGTACCAACTGAAGTTCACTGCCAATGCAGTCCCCTAACGCACCTGGGAAAGCAGCAGAGAATGGCCCAAACGCTTGGGTCCCTGCAGCCTACATAAAAGACCCAGATGGAGTTCCAGGCTCCTGGCTTTAGCTGGACCCAACCCCAGCCACTGTGGCCATTTGGCAAGTGAAGCAGCAGATGAAAGGTTTCTCTCACACTGTAACTCTGCATTTCAAATAAATAAATCCACCTTTTTAAAGAAAGAATGTAGGGGCTGGTGCTGTGGCATAGCAGGAAAAGCCAATCCCTGCTGTGCTGGCATCCCATATGGGCACTGGTTCAAGACCCAGCTGCTATGCTTCCGATCTGGCTTCTCTGCTATGGTCTGGGAAAGCAGGAAGGTGGCCCAAGTGCTTGAGACCCTGCACCCACATGGGAGACCCACAAGAAGCTCCTGGCTCCTGACTGCTGCATCTCTGGCTGCTGCAGCCATTTGGGTAAACCAGTGGATGGAAGACCTCTTTCTGTGTCTCTCTGTAACTCTAGCTTTCTTTTTTTTTTTTTTTTTTCGACAGGCAGAGTGGACAGTGAGAGAGAGAGAGACAGAGAGAAAGGTTTTCCTTTTGCCGTTGGTTCACCCTCCAATGGCCGCCGCGGTTGGCGCGCTGCGACCGGCGCACCGCGCTCATCCGATAGCAGGAGCCGGGTGCCAGGTGCTTTTCCTGGTCTCCCATGGGGTGCAGGGCCCAAGCACTTGGGCCATCCTCCACTGCACTCCCTGGCCATAGCAGAGAACTGGCCTGGAAGAGGGGCAACCGGGACAGAATCCGGCGCCCCGACCGGGACTAGAACCCGGTGTGCCGGCGCCGCAAGGCGGAGGATTAGCCTGTTGAGCCACGGCACCGGCGTAACTCTAGCTTTCAAATAAATAAATAAATCTTTAAAAAGAAAAAAATAGTATTCAGTAAATACCTTGTCTTTAGAGGGCTTGTCTTTGCAGTATCTGTTGATATCTCTTTTGTCATCTCGTTTATTCATCTCTTCCTCATCCCGATCTACAAATAAATTTAATAGCAGCAAGACACTCCTTAACATGGATATTTTCAACAACTGTTGAGACTAAATCTACTTTCATTAGGAAACAGTTTTCAAATGACAAAATAGCAAAGAAATATTTTAAAAGTAAAAAGTTTGAATGTTGTAAGAAACAAAGAACATAAGATATTTATAAAGAGAGCAGAAAAAAATTGAATTTACTGAATTAAAGGAACTTAATGTCATAAATATTTGAAGGACATCTTTCAAGATATATATATAAAATTAAAAATTATACCACAAATTTAAAAAGAGAAACATTCATTTCTAAAAGCCAAAAGGGAAAACAGCCAGAATAGTAAAAAATGGCAAATGAAGCCCTAGCCCCACCATCTTATCTGGAAGCAGGGTCTAGACAGAGGTAATTAAGTGAAATGAGGTCATGAGGGTAGGCTGTAATCCAATGACTGATGTCATAAGGGGAAATTTGTACAGCGACAGACAATGTAAAAGATGTAGGGAGAAGATGGCTATGGACAAGCCAAGAGAGGCCTGAAACAAACCATTTCCTCACAGTGTTCAGAAGGAACCGATCCTGCTGATTTTGTGATTACAGACCTTACCTACAAAGTTGTGAGATGAATTTCTGTTCATTCAGTACTTTTGACAGCAGCTCTAGCAAACTAACACATCATTCTTTCACGAATTTTATAAAAGTATTAGTTACTTAGCAGCTCTTTCAATACAGTAATAATTTTTAATTTTTTTTTTTAATTTTAGGCAGAAAGATACAGAGCAAATCTCCTAACTTGTGATTTACTCTCCAAATGCCTATATACAGGGCTCAGCCTGGCCAAAGCTGGCCAGAAACTAAAATTCAAGACTCTCATGTGGGTAGCAGGGACCAACTACTTCAGCTGTCATTTGTTGCCTCCCAGGGTGCACGTTAGTAGGAAGCTAGAGCTGTAATTTGAACACAGGCACTCTGATATGGGATACTGTCATCCCAAGCAGCAGATTAATAGCTAGACCAAATAGTCACCCGGTATTTTAAAATATTTGACTTATCAGTTAAGATGCCTGTGTTCCTTATCAGAGTATCTGGGTTTGGTACCTGGCTCCAACTGCTAACTCAAGTTCCAGCCACTCAAGTGAGAATTAATCCAGACTAAGTTCCTGGCTACTGGCTTTGTCCCAGAGCAGTCCAAACCACTGTGGGCATTTTGGAGTAAACCAGTGGATACGAGCACTGTCTCTGTCTCAAATAAATAAAATAAAAAGTAAACTGTAATATGCCTTTCAAATAGATAAATCTATAAATTAAAAAAAAAAGTGTAACAAAAACAATTAAACTACAACACTGGAGCCCGCATTTTGGTGTAGGTGGTTAAGCTGCTGCCTACAATGATGGCATCCATGTGAGCACAGGTTCACATCCCGGCAGTTCCACTTAGAATCCTGTCCCCTTCTAATTCACCAAGGAAAGCAGTAGAAGATGGTCCCAAGTTCCTGGGCCTCTGCAATTCACATGGGAGACCCAGATGAAGTTCCTGGCCCAGACTAGGCTACTGAAGCCATATGAGGAATAAACCAGTGGGATAGATGATTTCTCTCTCCCCCCAACTACTCTCCCTCTAACTCTGCCTTATTTTTAAAGATTTTATTTATTTACTTGAAAGAGTTACACACAGAGAGAAGAGAGGCAGAGAGAGTGAGGTCTTCCATCTGCTGGTTCACGACCCAACTGGTTGAAATGACTGGAGCTGTACCGATCTGAAGCCAGGAGCTTCTTCCGGGTCTCCCACACAGGTGCAGGGGCCCAAGAACTTGGGTCACCTTCTACTGCTTTCCCAGGCCATAGCAGAGATCTGGACTGGAAGTGGAGCAGCCAGAACTTGAACCGGCACCCATATGGGATGCCAGCACTGCAGGTGCAGCTTTACCTGTTATGCCACGGTGCTGGCCCCTAAAAACTCTGCCTTAAAAAAATGTAAATAAACCATCAAAAATCAACAACTTTCCCTAGAAATACCAGGGAAACAAACAGAAAAGAATTATACTCTTACCATTTTATTTGGCCTTGCAGATTATGTTATTCAACAAGTATTAAGTAGAGAGTCTATTTAGATATTTATATGTTCCAGAGATATGGAATGTATGAGCCAAAAATGAAGAAAAATATTTCTTACATGAGAACTTATATATAAGTGGGAGGAAGGCAGTCAATATGCAAATTAAGTAAATACCATATAGTAACAATAGGTGGTAAATTCTGTGGGAAAGAAGAAGTAGGAAAAGGAGGAACCAGAACTCTTGCTGGAGACAGGGAAAAAGATGGCAATTTTAAATAAGATGAGGTGGGGTTAGCACTGTGGCGCAGCAGGGTAAGCCACCATCTGCAGCATGAGTTCAAGTCCCAGCTGCCCCACTTCTGATCCAGCTCCCTGCTAATGTCCTGGAAAAAATAGCAGAAGATGGCCTATGTGCTTGGGTCCTGTACCGATGTGGGAAACCCAGATGAAACTCCTGGCTCCTCACTTCATATCAGTCCAGCCCTGGCTGTTGCAGCCATTTGTGCAGTGAACCAGCAGATGTCTCTGTCTCTCCCTCTGTCTATAACTCTGCCTCTTAAATAAATAAATCCTTTTTTTCTAATGTAATTTATTTGAGAGGCAGAGCAACAGAGAAAGAGGCAAAATACAAGAGAAGTCCCATCTGTTGGTTCACTTGCCAAATGTCCACAATAGCCGAGAATGGACAAGGCCAAAGACAGGATCCAGGAAGTCAATCTCAGTCAGTCCTCACATGGACAGCAGGAACTCAGTCACTTGAGCCATCACTACCAGTTCCCAGGGTCTGCACTGGCAAGAAACTTGAGTTAGGAGCTGGAGCCAGTGAGCCTTGGTACTCTGATGTGGGATATGGGCATCTAAACTGCCAGTCTAAATGCCTGCCCCTATTACTATTGTTTAAAATCTAGATATATGTACTCTTTTCCATTAAGAGATTCTTCATTAAAAAATATTTAAAAAATCAAAACAAAACCCAAGCAAATGGGAGCGGGCATCAGCACAGTGAACAAGATGCCACTCAGAGCACCCACATCTCCTATGGAAGCGGGTGAGTACAAGCCCCAGCTGTAGCACCGTAATGCGCACCTTGTGAAGCATGTGACAGCTCAAGTAATCGGGATCCTGCCGACAATGGGAGACCTAGATTAAGTTCCTGGCTCCTTGCTTTGGCCTGGCCCAACCCCAGCCTCAGCTGTTACAGCTATTTGTGGAGTGACCCAGGTGATGGAAGATTTTCTAAAACAACAGGGACTGTCATAACTTTCATGACACAGGTTAAGAACCACATTTAACAACTTTTCTCAAGTTGAAGAATCACTAACTATGTATGCAGGGACATAAAATAATGTCTTAAAACAACCTTTCTCACCTGTAAATAAGTAAAAAAACCATTTAATATAACCATACTTTTAGTTTAAAAAAAGTACTTCTACTAGAGAATTTTAATGGTTTTACTCCAAGAAAAAATAAAATTACACAAATTTCAGTGATAACAGTCACCATTTTAATCCCAAAGAATACTAAATAAACTTGAATTATACCATCTTCTTCATCTTCAGCTTCTTCTGCTTCCATTGGATCATATTCGTCTTGATTATTATCTTCTTCAGTTTCATCATCATCTTTAGAATCATCTTTTCTTTTTTCTTCTTTCTGTAATTTAAAATGCCTTAAAATGAACCAAGATACTTCACCAAACATTAAATGACAAAAACAGGAAAACATTAAGCTCATTAAATTTTCTTGAAATAATTTCACATTAAACAATTCTTATAATAACACACATTCAGAACATCTAAATCAAGTTGCCAATCATGGAAATAATTACATTACATACCTTCCTTTCATCTCTGTCTTCCTTTTTATCTTTATCATCTCCTGATTTTCTCTGTTTTGGTTTTGGCTCATCAGTTTCATCGTCTCTTTCTTCTCTTTTTTCTTTTCGATCATCTTTTTTGCTTTTCTTATCCTTCTCTTTCTTGTCCTCTTTCTCAGGAAGAGACAGTAATGATTTATATATTCTGACGCCAAAATCTCTTTGAAGCATTTCATTGAAAAGTTCTGCAAACAATGAAACCTGTAGAAAGATATCAATTCTAATAAAAATATGGAATAAACCCAGTAATTTATCAAATAAAAACTTGCCACAACTAACAACTATGCATACTTTGTAATATGGGTTTAAGAACTGGTGTCAAGGCCAGTGCTGTGGCACAGAGGGTTAAAGCCCCAGCCTGCAGTGCTGGCATCCCATATGGGCTCTGGTTTGTGTCCTGGCTGCTCCACTTCCGATCCAGCTCCCTGCTAATGTGCCTAAGAAAGCAATGGAGGATGGCCCAAGTCCTTGAGCCCCTGCACCCATACAGGAGACCTGGAAGAAGCTCCTGGCTACTGGATTTGGATCGGCTCAGCTCTGGCTGCTGTGGCCATTTGGGGAGTGAACCAGCAGATGGAAGACCTCTCTCTCTGTCTCTACCTTTCTCTGTAACTCTTTCAAATAAATAAATCTTTAAAAAAAAAAAAAGCACTTGATGTCAATGATGTTGAGGAATCTCAAAACCCTCAAAAGAATGTTCTGAAGATATAAATGGTCAAATATTAAAAGAACTATAACATTTGGGCCGGCGCCGGCATACCAGGTTCTGTCCCGGTTGCCCCTCTGCCAGGCCAGCTCTCTGCTGTGGCCAGGGAGTGCAGTGGAGGGTGGCCCAAGTGCTTGGGCTCTGCACCCCATGGGAGACCAGGAGAAGCACCTGGCTCCTGCCATCGGATCAGCGCAGTGTGCCGGCTGCAGCGCGCCGGCCATGGCGGCCATTGGAGGGTGAACCAATGGCAAAGGAAGACCGCTCTCTCTCTCTCACTGTCCACTCTGCCTGTCAAAAAAAAAAAAAAGTAAAAAAAATAATAAACTATAACATTTAAAAATACATAGAAAAAAAACAGAAGATGTTTGCCATCCTAAGCAACAATCTTCAGATAAATTTATTTTATTCACTTGTCCAACAAGTTTTTCATCAAATTTCTACAGTATATGAGGGAATATTCTAGACATTAGTGATACAGCAGTGAAGAAAATAAAAATTCCTCTCCAGGCCAGCATTATGGCACAGTGAGCTAAACAGCTGCATGCAACGTGGAATCCCATACTGGAGTGCTGGTTTGTGTCCTTGCTGCTCCATGTCCAATCCAAATCCCTGCTAATGTGCTTGGTTTGAAGGCAACAGAGTATGGACCAAGTACTTGGGGCTCTGCCCAACTCATGTGAGAGACCCAGATGGCATTCTGGGCTCACTGACTTTGTCCTGGACCAGTCCCAGCTGTTGTGACCACTTGGGCAGTAAATCAGCAGATGGAACTTTACCTTTCAAAATAATCATTCAATCTTAAAAATAAAAACCTCCTCTCAAACAGCTAATAATCCAGCAGAGAGAAGTAAGTAATAAATAAATCAACATCAAATGATAAGCAAAAATAGAGATGACCAAGAGAGAATATTTAAACAACACCTTTCTGCTCAGGTGACATCTGAAAAGTAAACACATGGAGGCAAGGAAAAAAGCCATATGAATATCTTGGGAAGACACTTCAGGTACAATAAACAATTAAAACAATGAGGACCAAGCATGTATTATTAGCATGAAGATCCATGGAAAACAAGAAGTATACACATGAACCTTAAATTATATATAGAACTTTCTAAGTACATATTTTTAGGCTAAGATTCCCAGGCTGGCGTTGTGTCCTGACAGGTTAAACAACTACCTGCAATGCCAATATCCCATATGAGCGCTGGTTTGATTCCTGGCTGCTCTTCTTCCTATCCAGCTCCCTGCTGATATATCTGGGAAGCCAAAGTGTTTGGGCCCCTACCACACATGAGGGAGACCTGGATGGAATCTGACAAATGGCTTTGGCCTAATCCAGCCTCAGGCACTGCAGCCACTTAGGGAGTGAATAGATGGAAGATTTCTGTCTCTCGATCTCTAACACGGCCCTTCAAATAAATAAAATTTTAAAAAATTTTTTTAAAAAAGCTAAGATTTGCTGCTTGTAATGGGTTCTTAAAAGTCTAGTTCTAGGGATCGGCACTGTGGCACAGTGGGTTAACACCCTGGCCTGAAGCACTAGCATCCCATATGGGCACTGTTCAAGACCCGGTTGCTCCACTTCCGATCCAACTCTATTCTATGGCCTGGGAAAGCAGTACCAGATGGCTCAAGTCCTTGGGCTCCTGAACCCACGTAGGAGACCCGGAATAAACTCCTGGCTCCTGGCTTCAGATGGGCGCAGCTCCAACTGTTGCGGCCAATTGGGGAGTGAACCTTTGGATGGAAGACCTCTTTCTCTCTCTGACTCTCCTCTCTCTGTAACTCTGACTTTCAAATAAATAACTAAAAAATCTTAAAAAAAAAAGTCTTGCTCTAAAATGTGTAATGCTTGGCAATCTGTTTATTCAGAATCTTTTCTCAGTCATAAAAGATAGTATAATTTATTATAATCACTATTGATTTTATAATCAATTTTTCTTTAGGCACAGTATTTATGCATTTATTTTGGAAAGTTCAGACACTTTTTAAAAAAGATTTTATATTTGAAATGGAGATTTACAGAAAGAGAGAGGGTGGAGGATGGATAGAGGGAAAGAGGAAGGGAGGGAGGGAGAGAGAAAGAAATATATTACATCTTGTTCACTCCCCAAATGGACACAACGGCCAGGGCTGGGTCAAGCTGAAGCCAGGAGCTTCTTCCAAATCTCCCACATGGGTGCAGTGGCTGAAATACTTGGCCCGTCTTTTGCTGCTTTTCCAGGCCATTAACACGGAACTGGTCTGGAAGTGGAGCAGTCAGGACATGAACCAGTGTCCACATGGGATGCCAACACTGCAGGCTCCAGCTTAACCCACTATACCACAACCCAGTCCCTATCTATACATTAGTAGTAAAATGTCCATTAAAATGTTAAAGATTTATACTCTCTTAATCATCAATACAAATTAAACCAAATCTCCATTTATATAAATGGCAAGAGAAAGATCTCCTCCCTAGATTTTCAATTTTCCATTATTTATAGATACAAAGCAACAATGAAAATATACTAGATGGAAAGAACCTAAAACTGTAGAAAAGCAGAATTAATTCTACGTATTTTTTCACCTTACAAGTACTAACCCTTGTCTCTGTCTCCAATTGTAACTCTGCCTCTCAAATAAATAAAATCTTTTTAAAAAAGCCTAATAAGAATATATGTTATGCTTTATAATCACCTCAGACGTCATTTGTTTGGAGAGCTCTTTAAGTACTTTCCTTCATTTTCACTTTAACATCTGATCTACAATGACCTTCAGGGTCAAAGAAAAGTCACTGATTTTTCCAATATGATTTATAAAATTAAAAAGCAATACATGTTGATAAGATCAATAACTGAATTAAATAATTTTAGACATGATTTTTGTATGGGGTAGTAACTATAAAATTAGCTAACATTTTTGGACACTTAATTTTATTTAAAGATTGAAGCAATTACTCAAGGTGAAAAGCCTTAAAATTTTTGAAAATTGACATGGAATTAAATGCTACAAAACTGCTCTAAAATAATGGCACAAATAAACAAGATTCACAGTGAAAAGATAAAAATATTTTCTCTTGCAACTCAAAAAGTTAAATGGCATCCTAATTCTAGCACAATAATAATACCAAATAAGACAGCTACACATTATGTACCTATGGATTCTGTGATAAAGGAACACAGCAAAACTTATAAAACAGTTAAGGAAAACAACTAAACCTGAACCTGATTAAGAACTTAAACCCAACTATCAATATATAGGAAATACCAAGACTTACCTCAGCAATGTAATTGGCAAAAGTCTGTTGCTTTTTTTTCCCTATTTACTAAGTAAATCCCAAGAGAAACAAAAAACAAAAGCAATGAAAGAGGTACTCAAAAAGATTTAAGAGGTATGTTAACTAGTCACAATGTGTGAACTCAATGTGGATCCTAATTAAAACATAAAATGTTACCTCAAATGAATGTTCTTTATTATCCTCTAATCTGTAGTCCAAAAGTACACTCAAAGACATGATGCTACAATCAAACTTCCCACTTTTTGCAGCCCAATTTGGATGTACAATAATGGCTGGTTCATCAGGCAAAATATATCTTCTTTCCCGCCGTTGGCGTTCCATTTCCTCTTGACGTTTTCTTTCTTCTTCCTAAATAATTAGAATTATAATTCACAGTTAAATCCCCAGCCATTGCAGCCACTTGGGGAGTAAACCAGTGGATGGAAAATCTGTCTCTCCATCTCTCTAAGTCTGTCTTTCAAATAAGTAAATAAACCTTTAAACAAACAAAAACTAAGTGAAAAAAGTCTCCCCAACAAATATACAAGCTGGCATTATGGAGCCAGAGAGGAGAAAAGAAGGAAGCAATAGAGTTCAAAGATGTACCTAAGAACAAGAAAACCAAAAACAGCCTACTGGTATTTATTGGAAAGTATAGCAGGTCAATTTAAGTAAAACAGCTGAAACTAGGCAAAGTATTCCCAACAGGAGAGTGAACGCAAAGCATCCATGTTAAGATCAGAAAGGTCCCTATTCTAGCCCATGAATTTGCAAAGCTGATTTACTGGGTCTTCCTTCCATTACAAAGCACCACATTTAAGAGAAACCGCCTAAAACAAAAACAATATTGTGCAGGACAGGCCAAAAGAGACAAAGAAGGTCTAGAGAAAAAATAACAAAGGACAAGAGAAGAAAGCGTAACAAAGCTATACCACTGCAGTTTCTTGAACTAAATTCAAATAAGAACAGGTGGTACAGTGAGTTAAGCAACCACTTGCTATATCTACATTCTTTACCAGAGTACATCTTTCAGATGCTGGCTCCCCGACTTCCAACCCAGCCTCTTGCTAACATGCACCCTGGAAGCAGGAGATGATGGCTCAAATACTTCACAAACTGCCATCCACAAGGGAGACTTGGATAAAGTACAAGGCTCCTGGCTCAGCCCTGGCTGCTACAGGCATTAAGGAAGAGAAAAAAACAAACTAAAAAAAACCCCACAAACATACAAAGATAATGTTCCTTTTTTTCCCCCTAAAGATTTATTTATTTGAAAGGCAGAGTTACATAGAGGCAGAGGCAGAGGCAGAGAGAGAGAAAGAGGTCTTCCATCCACTGATTCACTCTCCAGATGGCAACAGCTGAAGCTGTGCCAATCCAAAGCCAGGAGCCAAGAGCTTCCGGGTCTCCCATTTGGGTGCAGGGGCCTAAGGACATGGACCATCTTCTACTGCTTTCCCAGGCCATAGCAGAGAGTTGGATCAAAGAGGAGCAGCCAGGACTCAAACCAGTGACCATATGGGATGCTGGCACTGCAGGCAGTGGCTTTAACTGCTATGCCACAGCACCAGGCCAAGATAATGGTCTTGTTAAGCAGTATCATATCCAACAGCAGAGAAATGAGAACCACCCAAATACCCAATCAGTAGAATAAAGAAAATGTGGTTTATAAATATATATAAAATTATTATTCAGCCTAAAATAACAATGAAATTTTAGTCTATACATGGATGACCTTGGAAACTATGTAATAAGTGAAATAAGCCAGACACAAAAGGACAAATACTACAGGATTCCAATTACGTGAGGAATCTAGTATATACACACAGAAAGTTAAACAGAGGTTACTAAGGATTTGGCAGAGGGAATAACTGAGAGTTACTGAGTAATGGGTAGATCTTTTTGTGCATAAGGATGATCAAGATCCAGAAATGGATACTGATGATTACTGAAGAATATTTTCAAGGTATCTGATGCCACTGAACTGTTCAATAAAAATGATTGAAACAGTAAATTTAAAATAACAGGGGGAGCCATGGCACAGTAGGTTAATCCTCCGCCTGCGGCACCGGCATCCCATATGGGCGCCGGTTCTAGTCCCAGATGTTCCTCTTCCAATCCAGCTCTCTGCTATGGCCTGGGAATGCAGATGGAGGATGGCCCAAGTGTTTGGGCCCCTGCACTCATGTGGGAAACCGGGAAGAAGCACCTGGCTCCTGGCTTCAGATCGGCGCAGCTCTGGCTATTGTGGCCATTTGGGGAGTGAACCAAAGGAAGGAAGACCTTTGTCTCTCCCTCTGTAACTTTACCTCTCAAATAAATAAATATCTTTAAAAAAATAATGTATATTTTCCCAAAATAAAAGAATTTATAAAAAGGAAAATAGGGACTGGTATTTAGTGCTATTATTATGTTGCTTGGGATACTTGCATCCCATATCAGAGTGCCTAATTTGAGTTCCAGCTCTGCTTCCAACTCTGGTTTCTTGAAAATGTATACGTGGGGAGGAAGGAGATAATGACTCAAGTACTTGGGTCCTTGCCACCAAGATGTGAAAACTGGATTCAGTTCTGGGCTTCAGGCTTTGGCCTGGCCTAACCCTGGCTATTATGAGCAACTGGAGAGTCAACCAGCAAATGGAAGATTTTTCAAATAAAGATAAATAAATAGTTTTTTTTTTATTTTTTATTTATTTTTTTTTTTACAGGCAGAGTGGACAGTGAGAGAGAGAGAGACAGAGAGAAAGGTCTTCCTTTTGCCGTTGGTTCACCCTCCAATGGCCGCCGCGGCCGGCGCGCTGCGGCCGGCGCACCGCGCTCATCCGATGGCAGGAGCCAGGGGCCAGGTGCTTTTCCTGGTCTCCCCATGGGGTGCAGGGCCCAAGCACCTGGGCCATCCTCCACTGCACTCCTGGGCCACAGCAGAGGGCTGGCCTGGAAGAGGGGCAACCGGGACAGAATCCGGTGCCCCGACCGGGACTAGAACCCGGTGTGCCGGCGCCGCAAGGCGGAGGATTAGCCTGTTGAGCCACGGCGCCGGCCTAAATAAATAGTTTTTAAAATAAACATCTTTTAAATTTTCCACAAACTTTTTCAAGTATCTCACATTTGGGTATTAAAGGAAAAAAAAGATTTGTATTCAGCAAAACTGATTTCCAACTATAAAGGCCATAAACCGCTGTCAAATTGATCAACTTCAATATTGCTTCCACGAGCTCTTTCTGAGGAATCTACCAGAGATGAGCTTAACAATGACAAAGTATGCTGTGACATAATGGGTAAAGCCACTGCCTGCAGTGCTGGCTTCCCATATGGGTGCCAGTTCATGTCCCGGCTGCTCCACTTCCAATGCAGTTCTCTGCTATGGCCTGAAAAAGCAGTAGAAGATGGCCCAAGTCCTTGGGCCACTGCAACAATGTAGGAGACCTGGAAAAAGCTCCTGCTTCCTGGCTTCAGATCGGCGCGACTCCGGCAATTACAGCCAAATGGGGAGTGAACCAGCTGATGGAAGACTTCTCTTTCTCTCTCTGCCTCTCCTTCTCTCTGTTTAACTCTGCCTTTCAAATCAATCAATCAATCTTAAAAAAAAAGATACTAACAAAATTTTACATATACTTACAGAATGAAGACTAAATGATTAACACAGAATACAATATGTAATGGCTATATTCTAGGTAAATGTATTATAAGGATGACATAAAAACTGGAAAAGCATAGGGACAGCACATACAAAATTATTTTTAAATTAATTTCAGCAATACTGACAGGGCAGATATGATGGCACAGCAGGTTTCGCCATCACTTGGGAAGCTCAAAAGCTAACTATGCTGCTTCCAATAGCTCCTCCTGTCTGAGAAGGCAGCAGATGATGGCCCAAGTACTTAGGTCCCTGCTACCCCAGAGGGAGACCCAGATGGATGGAGTTCTGGACTCCTGGCCTCAGCCTGGCCCAGTTCCAGCTGTTGCAGGTATTTGAGGAGTGAACCAGAGGATGGAAACTGTATCTCTGATTGTCCCTCTGTCTTTTAATTAAATAGTCTCTTAAAAAATGATAATATAGGCTGGCGCCGCGGCTCACTAGGCTAATCCTCTGCCTGTGGCGCCGGCACACCAGGTTCTAGTCCCGGTCGGGGCTCTGGATTCTGTCCCGGTTGCCCCTCTTCCAGGCCAGCTCTCTGCTGTGGCCCGGGAGTGCAGTGGAGGATGGCCCAAGTGTTTGGGCCCTGCACCTGAATGGGAGACCAGGAGAAGCACCTGGCTCCTGGCTTCGGATCAGCGCGGTACGCTGGCGCGGCAGCCATTTCCATTGGCAAAGGAAGTCTTTTTCCAGTCTTTTTTTTTTTTTTTTGACAGGCAGAGTGGACAGTGAGAGAGAGAGACAGAGAGAAAGGTCTTCCTTTGCCGTTGGTTCACCCTCCAATGGCTGCCGCGGCCGGCACGCTGCGGCCGGCGCACCACGCTGATCCGATGGCAGGAGCCAGGTACTAGGTGCTTTTTCCTGGTCTCCCATGGGGTGCAGGGCCCAAGCACTTGGGCCATCCTCCACTGCACTCCCGGGCCACAGCAGAGGGCTGGCCTGGAAGAGGGGCAACCGGGACAGAATCCGGCGCCCCGACCGGGACTAGAACCCGGTGTGCCGGCGCCGCAAGGCGGAGGATTAGCCTGTTGAGCTACGGCGCCGGCCTCCAGTCTTTTTTTTAAGAAATGAGTTCTTTATTAACTCTAGAGAACTTGTCAATAATGAGACAAAAAGCAAAATGTAGGAACAATGAAAACCAAGGCACTAGGAAGGACCTACAAAGGCCTTCAGAACCCACCACACACACACCAGGGGCCTTCTCTCCATATCAAGGGCATGGGTAGGCCAGAAAGCCTGCTTTATTCCACTGGGATAGGCCCAACCCCCCAAGCAGCGAGAGAGGAGCAGAGCTGTGATGTCAGGCCAGGAGGATCAG
Source organism: Sylvilagus floridanus (assembly GCA_949820135.1). Taxonomy (NCBI): domain Eukaryota; kingdom Metazoa; phylum Chordata; class Mammalia; order Lagomorpha; family Leporidae; genus Sylvilagus; species Sylvilagus floridanus. The sequence continues at coordinate 24,007,144 of OX463235.1, forward strand.
AACTTGCTAGCGGAGAGGGTGATGATCCACTTGGGCATGCGGAGGAAGCCAGGCAAGTAGGAGGCCAGCCAGCCCAGGCGGGGACATGTGAAAAAACGGAGCTCACAGACAAGCAGTCTTGGATAGGACGGCCATCCACGTCCTGGAGGCCATAGCGCTGAGCAAGGTCACAGGAAGGCAGCACCTTTCCGCTCAGGCTCAGGATGTTGGGGTCTGTTGCCAAAGCCACCACACATTTGCCGCTTATTTCTGTGGTTTCTCCAGATGAGAAGTGTGATTTGAACTCTTTATAAACAGGGGGTCCTCAGTGTGCTCCCCCTTTGCCACGTGCTCCTTCAGCAACTCTGTCTGCACCCTCCAATGGCTGCTGCGGCTGACGCGCTGCGCTGATCTGAAGCCAGGAGCCAGGTGCTTTTCCTGGTCTCCCATGGGGTGCAGGGCCCAAGCACTTGGGCCATCTTCCACTGCGCTCCCAGGTCACAGCAGAGAGCTGGCCTGGAAGAGGAGCAACCGTGACAGAATCCGGCGCCCCGACCGGGACTAGAACCCGGTGTGCCGGCGCTGCAAGGCAGAGGATTAGCCTATTGAGCCACGGCACAGGCCCAAGTAGCAACTTCACAACAAAAGCATATCCTGGCTTCTAAACTCTACACTCCACCAAAAGTTATCAGGGCTTCCTAAAGAAATGACTTATTCCTGGACCAGAGCGGGAATAACGCACACTAAGATTCAAACATTTGGGGCCGGAATTGTGGAACAGCAGGAAAGGCCAAAGCACGCAATACCAGCATCCCATACAGGTGCTGGTTCACGTGCTAGTTGCTCCACTTCCAATCCAGCTCCCTGCTAATGGCCTGGGAAAAGCAGTGGAAGATGGTCCAAGTGTTTGGGCCCCTATCACCCACATGGGAGAACTGGAAGTAGTTGGTTTCTGGCTTGGGCATGGCCTAGCTGAGGCTGTTGCAACCACTAGGGGAGTGAACCAGTGGATCAAAGATCTGTGTCTCTCCTTTCTAACTCTTTTAAAAAAAATTAATAGTGAAATATCCTATTTCACAAGAAAATAAGTACTCTTAAAACAGAGTCAAAAGGGCAGGTAACTTGATATGTATGTTTTCTTTATTTGAGAGAAAAACACAACAGGTACAGAGTCTCCATTCACTTTTTCACTCCCCAAATGAATGCCTATAATGGCCAAGGTGCTGAAGCACAAGTTGGTAATTCAATTCAGGTCTCTCATGTAAGTGGCAGGAACTACCTACTTAAGCCATCACTGCTGCCTCCCATGGTCTGCATGAATGGGGAGCTAAAATCTGATGCTGGAGCTGGGAACTGAACCCAGGCACTAGGATATAGGAGATGGGCATCCTAACTGGGATCTTAACTGCTAGGTCAAATGTTCACCCTGCACATTAAAAGGGATTCCACTGGCTAATTTTGGGATAATTTTATCATCAAAGCACATGTTTATAACTGAGTCAAATAAGAAAATATTAGTTCATGGCTGGTGCTGTGCCTTAGTGAATAAAGCCACGCCCTGCAGTGCCAGCATCCCATATGGCGCCTGTTCGAATCCTGGCTCTACTTCTGATCCAGCTATCTGCTAAGGCCTGGAAAGCAGTAGAAGATGGCCCCTGTACCCGCGTGGCAGACCTAGAAGCTCCTGGCTCCTGGCTTCAGAATGGCACAGCTTCGGCCGTTGCAACCATTTTGGGGAGTGAACCAGCGTGTGTGTACCTTAATTGAAGTATAATCTACGTACTATAAAATTCAATCTTTCAGTAAACAGTTCTGCAAGTTTTAATGCACAAAATTATGTAACAGCCATCACAAGATATAAAATGATTCAATAAAATATTTCAGAGACTTGAGTTTTATCCCATAATTTTGTATACACACACATCCAAATAAACAACATTAAGTTATACAAACCAAGAACTTCAGAAAAGACCATTGCAAATACCATTATGGTGTTTTTAAGTGACTCAAACATACCTCTTTATCATCTTCAGATTTTCTATCATCTTCCTCTTCCTCTTCTTTTTCAGATTTCTCCAATTCCTTCTGTTCTTCCTTCTGTTCTTCTACCTTAAGTTGTTTTGTCAATCGGGCTATTAACTGGGATTTTAATCCTTTGGAACTAAGAGCTCGACTTTCTAATTCTTTTCGGAGATCATTTACCTATATATACAGAGCATAAAAATAGATAAAGAAAATGGGATTTTTGAAACAGTAAACAAAATAATTGTCTTTTTAAAAAGATGTTTATTTTTTATTTATTTGAAAGGCAGAATTACAGAGTCAGAGTCAGAGACAGAGAGGGAGAGACCTTCCATCTGCTGGTTCGTTCCTCAAATGGCCACAACAGCCAGAGTTGGGCCAGGCAGATACCAGGAGCCCAGAGCTTATTCCAGGTCCCCCATGTGGGTAGAAGGGACCTAAAAATTTGGGCCATCTTCCACTGCTTTCCCAGGTGCATTAGCAGGAAGCTGGATTGAAAGAGGAGCAGTCAGGTCTCAAACCAGCAAACATGCTGGCATCTCAGGTAGCAGCTTTATCTGCTAGACATGTATTATTTCTGAAAAAATTTGGTGACAGAGACACTTGTATAGCCCATACAAAATGTTTGTGAAAAGAAATAAAAAAATGACAGAATAATTTTAGAAAGTAATTTGAAGATTTGTTCTGAGTTTTTATTTATTTTTTATTTGAAAGACAGAGAAAACAGAGAGAGACACTACATCCACTGGCTCACTCCCTAAATGCTCTAAACAGCCAGGGCTGTTAGGCCGAAGCCGAGAACTCTATCTGGGCCCCCACATGGGTGACAGGGACTGAAGTAATTGAGCTATCAGCTGAGGAACTCCCATGGTGTGCATTAGAAGGAAGCTGGGTCAGAAAATTTCCAATATAGGATGAAGGCATCCCATGTTGAAACTTAACTGTTGTGCCAAATGCCAGTCCCTTGTAATCTATTTTAGGATGTTTCAGGGGTTGGTGTTGTAGCTTAGCCAGGTAAAAGCAATCTTGAGAGTGAACCAGTGGATGGAAGCTCTCTCCCCCTCTCTCTGTAAATCTTAACTTGCAAAATTAATAAATAGGCATGCTGGCACCGTTTATAGAATCCTGGCTGCTCCACTTTCAATCCTGCTCCCTGCTAATGCTCCTGGGAAAAGCATTGGAGGATGGCTCAGGTGTTTGGGCCCCTGCACCCATGTGGGATACCCAGAGGAAGCTCCTGGCTCCAGATTGGATCAGCTCTGGCTGTTGTGGCCATCTGGGGGGTGAACCAGCGGATGGAAGACCTCTCTCTGTTTCTACTTCTCTCTGTAACTCTTTCAGACAAATAAAATAAATCTTAAAAAAAAAAAAAAAAAGAAAGAAAAAGAAAAAGAAAGGCAGAGACAAACTGACAGCGAAATCCAATCCTCTGGTTCAATCCCTAAAGGCCCACAAAAGCTAGGCCAGGGCTAGGGCGAAGCCAAGAGCCAGGAAATTCAATCTAGATCTCCCACATGGGTGGCAGAGACCCAAGTACTGCCTCTCAATATCTTCCATTAGTGGGAACCTGGAATCAGTAGCAGAACTGGCATCTGAACGCAGGTACTCATATATGGAATGTGGCTATGTGAACAGCTAGGTTAAATGTCCATCCCTTGAATAGTTTTTATCTGAATAAAACAAAATTAAGCTACACATTCTGACCAAGGTTACTCTTCTTGTTCAGAGATTTCGAATTATAAACCTTCACAATTTCTAAGTTACCTTCATTGTCTTTGGATCAAGTTTAGACCAATGGGTAGGAGTGGAAATTTCTTTAGCTTCACCATCATCTTTTTCTTCTTCATCCTGACATACAAAGTTAAGAACATAATTACTATTCTGAAACTTTAAAATAAAAGTAATTTATTTTTAAAAGTCTGTTGCTGATCTGTGCAAGGTCACAAATGTTTCAGATTGTCTTCTCCTAAAGTTATTATTTAGGCAAGTCCACGTACATACATTCTACCACTTTTAACTGATCACAAAGACACTCATCAGCCAATCAAAGCCAGATCTGTGAAACACAAAAGGGTGATAAATTACAACACAAAGGATATCAGGGATGCACAAACACTGCTGGTCTCCACTAACCACACAGTGTGTGATCTTGCCCCAATTTTCAAGCCACCCAAAGACTGATTTAGTCAGACCTTTGAAATGTACCAAAGACGTTGCCACATAGCCTGAAATTTCAAATCTCTCAGACTTGTGGTTGTCCAATTTCAAATATCCATGACTAGAACTGATGACCGTGAAAGAGAAAATTTTTTTAAACTTTAGAAAATGGCAAAATGTTTAGAATGGCTTAATACTGAATCTTGCTCAACAACTGGTCCCAGATTCCAGCAACTAGACCTATGATAAAAACAAAACTGTGCAATTTAAGCACAACTATTTTCCTTTGAGGTCTTAGCAGTCTTAAAAGTCAGCGTAATAGACAGAATTTTTAAGAGAAAAGAACATACAACTATACTGCTGAAAGCTGGATTACCAGTCGCTGTTACCATTTATGTTCCTCCATGTGTGTTTGTTATGTAGTGTGTGGTGTGCATTTGTGCCTGTGTTCCTGTGCCTGTGAGAAGCGGAAATAGAAAAAGGGATTAGCGTTCAGTGCCTGTTCTCCATCAGCCTCCTTGCGTTCACCCTGAAGCTTCTCGACCAGCTGCTGCTTGTATCCTCGGGAGAGGGTTTCCCACTCTGAGCGGGTGGGAAGGCAATGCCAAACATCCGGGAAAAATAAAACCACTGTCTCCACATGAGCTGGAACTGTACGCCCCTTGTGGGTCTCCTCAGGGCGATGGTAGCGAATCTCTGCAAAACGGTACCTGTTGCAAGGGAAGAAGCATGTTGGAAAAAAAATTCTAAAATACATTTTAAAGACCCTAGTTCACTTGTAGCACATCAAGTAAAGAAATTTTGCTGCAAGAACTTGAGGTTGGTCTAAAGAAAAAAAAATTATAGAAGCCATAGTTCCTCTTTTGGTACATTTGTACAATATTTTAATGGTTACAAGAAGAATATGTTCCCCCAAGACATTCTTCAAGTTTCATTATAGAGCTACCCATACTTTAGAGAATACCTGAAGAAGCTGGATAGCTGTTCAGATCTCATGTGCTAAAAAAGAATATTCTTAAGTAAGTCACAAGATATATACTAAAATACAAAGGACAAATAACCCTCAAGAGAAAATATGGCTGAACAAAAATAATCAGCAACTACATCATTTTATAACAAAAGAATTATAATGAAATGAAGTTCTCTCTTGACGATCTTCTCCAGCTATGCATGAAATGAAAAGTATTTCAACATACATCCAACTTCCAAAATACAGCATAATGAAAAAAATTTTCAGTTTATTTTGATCAATTCTCAATACTTTTTCCCCAAAACATTTTTGGCACCAAATAAACTTTTGCTACTAATGGGGATTTTGCTTTTGAGATTATCTGCGTGATTAGAGGTGCTAAAATACTGGGGGCTGGGGCGAGGGGGACTCATAGACAAGAACATCTACATAAACTATAAGAAAAACATTTCTAATCAAGAAATGAGTTGGTACTTACCATTGTGTGCACACACTTAGATCAATGCCTGTCAGAGCCTTACAACAACGAATAGCAGTCTTAATCAACACAGAGGGATCTTTTTCTGGGTCTGGTCCATCCAACGAAGGAGACCAGTGGCCTCCAATGGCCATGGCTTCATCCTTGCCTTTCATGCCCACTAAAAACTAATTCAAAACAAAGAATCATTTACATATATTATGCAACTCATCAAATTACAAATAAATACTTGAAAAGGAAAGGTACAAACCTTTCCAACATCATTTTTACTACCTCTGGTATCTGTCAGTCAAGGAAGAGTTCAGTTCATCGTGTTCCACACTGCATTTCAGCAATGGAATAGGATTTACACATCATAACTCATCCTTCTAAAATATTTCTTCAGATGAAATTATTTTAAAGAAACAAGCTATAATTCAAATTTTAACAGCATCAAAAGACACTCTAAATCCCATTACCACTAAGATTTATCATGCTACAGATATAAAAGACCAAAATGACAGGTGAGCTAGTTACATACAAATAAGATAGAACCATAATCTGCAATGAGAAAAACACCTACATCATTAAATCTGAGTACCTTAACAATACGAATCAACAAGATTAAAAATAGCGCTTATAACTTTATAATGTACATAGAGTTAGAACTAAGTAAAGTGAATACAATCTAAACTTTAAAATAAATGTTTCATTTTACCTTAACAAGCCTAGCAGGATGTTGAAATCCATCTCGAAGTTCTTGTGGATCCTCAGCAAGAGCACATGACTTATGATACAAATCTTCCATACTAGGGCTAGCCATCAGCATTACCTATTATAGTCAAATAATTCAATCCTGTCAAAAGTCTAAAGTAATGTAAAAAAATGAGAAGTACTACTAATTATCCTTAAATATTAGATATCTGAAATTTTTAATAAAAATGGAAAGTAACTTTTTAAGGGCTGCTTTTTTGACAAATAGTATTTTAAAGCAGAAGAAAACAATAAACAATATGCTAAATTTTCCCCTTAAGCCTAACATTTAGTGCATGTACCCAAAATCAGATTCTACCAGGGGCTCTCAGAAGTCATTAACCACTCTTAAAAAACCTCAATAACATCAACTTCATCCTCATGTTTTCATGAGTTTTAAGAGGTAAGGCAAATGGAGGTTAGGTTAAATTACTTAAATAATTAAGAGAATCAGTCAGACAAGAAAAAAACATGTATTGAGGCCTTCTAACTTATAACCAATTTCTGCAGATTAACTCCACATAACAATTATCCTAATTAAGGAATTTAAGCTGTATATCATGGAGTGGAATACAAACCTTTGCACTGTACAAGTGATCAGCATCAGGAGGATCAAGAATAGCCATATTTTTTTCTAAAGACTCTACTTCTCTGTGCATTACATAGAAATTGCAGTAATTTCCCAGCTGAAATGGTCTTGACAAAGGGAATGCATCCACCCATGTAAACTGAGCATCAAAAAAGTCACTAGGTATATACAAATTCTGATAACGGCGCCTTAGTTCCATCATGTCACAACTGGGACTGAAAAACAGACATAAGTAGTGAATAAACAGCCTTAATACTAAAGGTTATGCAAACATTCACTCAATTCTGAGGCCAAATATATAACAGAACAGTAAAAAACAGGCTCAAGAGGGACAGTTAATTATTAACGAGCTACAGATTTGCATGGAGACATATGAAAATTTTATCTTTAAATTTGTATACTCACAGCTTTGAATAAATGGCTAGTACCGACATGTTATCTTTATTTCTTTAATTTTTGTGTGTAGCTTATAATTCTTTAGAGAAGACCCTCTGAAATAACTTCAACCCCAGCTCCAGAGAAGATCTGAATAAAAGCAGTTCCACCTCACTTGGAACTGAATAATATTTGAAAAAATAACAGTTCATATAGAATAGATACAAAGAAAGGACAAGAATGTAAACAAATCAGTATTTAAATGCTTCTCAATCAGGTTTACAGAGTATAAAAGTATACAACTTAATTCTATAGTAAGCTCCTAGACCAAGCATATTTATATTTAAAATTAAGTACAGAAATTCACATGGAAGCAAAATCCAAATGCTCTTTGGATTATCCACACCTCCATACCCCTCTACGTGAATGGTTAAGATCCATACCTGATTATTATGTAAAGAGGGAGTAAGTTTCTTGCCTTTTATCTGGCAACTTATTTTTAAAAGGATGATTTCCTTTTTCCTAAGAAGCAGAGCTTTTAAAGCAGAGGAACTCAAAGGTAAATCAATCTGGTAAAAGGCCAAGAGATGTATGTTAAAAGTATAGTGAAGTAAATTGGAAAACACCAACAATTTGTAAAAAAAAAAAAAAAAAAAAAACTATTGTCTTTTTAAAAGACAATAAAGAGTATGAAATATGAACTAATATTTATGAAGAGATGTTTATTTGAAGGCTAAAATAGATTGGTAAACTTGTCCATTACGGTTATAGATACAATTATACTACTTTAAATTAATTTATGCTGTCAAAATGATGAAAATGTGAAAAATTTATGTGAGTTTTGTTACCAAAAAACAGTATGCATAAGGGCAGATGTTTGGCAAAGCAGTTGAGATGATTGCATCCCATATCAGAGTGCCTGATTCAAGTCCTGGCTCCACATCACCAATTCCAGCTTCCTGCTGATGCACACAAGGGGTGGTGGCACATAAAGACTTACATACGTAGGTCCCTGCCATCCATGTGAGAAACACAGATGGAGTTCCAGGATCCTACTTTCAGCCTTGCCCAGCTCCAGCTGTTATGTGCATATGGGGATGTACCAGTAAATGGAAGAACTCTCCCTCCATTGCTCTTGCTCTCAAAAAAATATTTTTAAAAGCTTGTGTAATAGTTTCCTATTCCTAAAATGTGTGATATAGTGTTTTACCCCAGAGGAGTAATCTATAAATAAAACACAACAACAAATACATCATTTCTTCGGCGTACGGTCTCTCATAATGCTTTAATGTGTAAAAAAAAAATGCTTTAATGTAAAAAAAAAAAGTCTTCATTTGCACAACTATGGATAAGAGGAGCTATTTGAAACTTTAAAATCATTTGTAGTTACAATAGGTCCACTTATATTCTAGGAATTTACTTCAAAGTGATAAAGTGAAACGGCAGAGTTCTAGCTTGGAAGGAATGAGAGCTATTCAATTTCATCTTGTATGCACTAACTCTTCCCAGAACAGAGAATAACTGTTATGGGGATACTGTTGTGGCTCATCATATGAGCACTGGCTCCACTTTCCACTTTCCACTGAGAAAGCAGTGGAAAAAGGCTCAAATGCTGGGGCCCCTGCAACCCACGTAGGAGAGCCTGATAGGGTTCCAAGCTCCTGGCTTAGGCCTGACCTAGTCACTGCAGCGGCCATTTGGGGAGTGAATCAGCAAATGGAAGATCCCTCTCCCTGTCTCTCCCTCTCTAACTTTGCCTAATGAACCAACAGATAAAAGGTATCTTTCTCTCTCTCTGTAAGTCTCCATTCAAACAAATAAATAAGTAGATAAATAAATCTTTAGTATCTTTGGGGCTGAAGAAGTGGTTTCAGTTCCAATGAGATTCTCTGAAATATGCAGGCTAGATATTGTTAAGTATAAATATAAGAAAAGTTAACAAAACTAATATGATTAAGTGCAGTTGCTGATGTGACCACAAGCAATAATAAATATCAATTATAAACAAGCAAACTCAACAGACAAGATTTTCTTCACCTTAAAATATACCAGCTCACTAGATCTAGAAATGAATATATAGTACATCACTTATTTGCACTTATGCCAACAGCTTTGAATGTTAATCTTATTTCATTTGTTTTCATTGCAATTTGTTTTCCACCTGTTAATCTACTACCAAGATGCCATCTCAACCCACTACACTTCAATAATTATTGAAAATCGGTAATGCAATGTGCTTTAGTTATATGAAATCAAACTCAAATAATTCTCCTAGGTGAGATTATCTTCATTCTGCAGGTGAAGATCAGAAACTCTTGGCAATTCACCCCTCAATCTCTTGATTCCAAAAGCTTAATACATGAATGATGTATTTATGTATATACATGCATACATACACAAGTGTCTGTGTGTACAATCTATGGGTTTGTGAGTATTCATAATAGGAACCAATGAAACATGAATTGGTTCACTGATGCATTATTGCTCAGAGAGGAATTTCCTCCAGGTGCTTTTTCAATAATTTTCAACTTAATGAATGTACAAAAACCATGTACCCTTGCAGAGAACTAAAATACTATTTTACATTGCATTTCTGCCTATACATAAAAGGCATTAAATGTCATGAAATGAATGTTGTAGGGGAAAAAAAACTGGATGTAACTTAGTCTACAAAATTATACAAAATTACAAGACCAGTAATTCAATAAAATAATGCAGAAGAGAAAGAACATACCAATCTAAAGAAAACTTCGAAAACTGAACTGTGTAACGTGGGACCACGCGTCGAACTCTCCGAGGTGATCGTTCTCTCTCTCTCCGGGGAGATCGCTCCCGGGAACGTTTCCTCTGAGGGGATCTTTCTCTGGATCGCCGTCTTTCTCTTTCCCTTTCACGACTTCAAGCAAATTTTTCTAAAATTACTAATATTCTGGCATTATGGAAAAGTTCTTTAATGAAACAAATCTAACAGGTAATCAAAGATTCACAATTTAAAAAAATTGTGGTAAAACAGACATAACATCAAATTTACTACGTTAACCTTTTGAAAACATCATTCTAAGTACATTTATTGTTATATACCTAATCACCATCAGCCACAGTATAATTTTTAAAACATACCTTCGGTCATCTTTTCTGTTGGGCACTTGATCCCCTCTGTCATTCCTTCCTGAAAATCTGGATGGAGGATCTAATCTTCGCGCTGGTTGTGGCTGTGAAACTATACGGACAGGAGGCTGCAATAAACCAGCTTTAAAAGATATAGGGGAGAAAAAAAAAAAAAAGATGAATTTCCTTAATCAAAGTTCAAAAGCACTAACTAGCAGAATCAGATGAAAACAGCCAAGTAAACAGGAGTCACTAAAACATTTTTTAAATCAAAGCATAAGTTATAATTGTTTTTGAAGATTAGGGGTTTTCTTTACATCTATTTATTTTATTTTAAAGAGTTATAGAGAGGCTGAAGAAAAGAGAGAAAGAGGAGAGAGAGAGAGGTCTCCCATCTGCTGGTTCACTCCCCAGATGGCCACCAATGGTTGGGGCTGCGCCCATCTGAAGCCAGGAGCCAGGACCTTCCTCTGGGTCCCCCATGTGGGTGCAGGGGCCCAGGATCTGGGCCATCCTCTACTGCTTCCCCAGGGCACAGCAGAGAGCTGGATAGGAAGCAGAGCGGCCGGGACTCAAACCGTTGCGGCCATTTGGGGAGTGAACCAGCAGATGGAAGACCTGTCTCTCTCTCTAACTCTTTCAAAGAAATAAAATAAATCTCAAAAAAAAATACTCATTCCCCCCATTTTTGTTGCAAGACTTTTAATTTTTTTATTTTTTGAAGGTCAAAAGTACAGAGCGAGAGATGGAAAGTGATCATCCATCTGCCAGTTCACTCCCTAGATGGCTACAACAGCCAGAGCTGGGCCAATCCAAAGCCTGGAGCCAGGAGATTCTTCTGAGTCCTCCACATGGGTGCAGGGACCCAAGCACTTGGGTCATCTTCTGCTGCTTTCCCAGGCACATTAGCAGGGCTTGATCAGAAATGGAGCAACCATGACTTGACCACCATATGGGATGCTGGTGCTGGACGTGGCAGCTTTACCCATTTTGCCACTGTACTGGCCCTATTTTTATTTATTTAAAAGGCAGAGTTGCGGGGTGGGAGGACTAATCCTCTTTTCAGCATATCAGTTCAAAAGGATTTAAAAAGATGACTTTCTTTAAAATCTATTTAATTTCATCAAATTATTAAATCTAAACTTCTCTGAGGTTGGTATTATGGTGCACGGAACTAAGCTGCCATCTGCAATACATGTTACAGTGCCTATTCAGGTACCTGTTGCTTTACTTCCCATCCAGCTCCCTGGTAATGTGCCTGGGAAAGCAGTGTAAAATGATCCAGGTGCTTGGGTCCCTGTCAATTAAATGGAGACCTGGATAGAGTTCCTAGCTCCGGGCTTCCGTTTGGCCAATTCCAGCCATTGTGGCCATTTGGAGAGTGACCTAGAGGATAGGAGAGATCTCTCTCTCTCTCTCTCTCTTCCCCTCTAACTCTGCCCTTAAATAAATAAAATGCATCTTTAAAAAAATGTTCTCTAAAGTACAACTATATCACAGAAAATAAGAAACAAAAAATATAGCACAATTTCATTCTTCCAGATAACAAGATAAATCAGGTTGAGCATTTCTCAAGCAGATATTTTTCTAATACTAGCTTATGATAAAGATACTCATTCTCAGAATAAACCATATGATAGTGTTCATGTGAATTATTTCTCTGTAGTTTGTCTCAAGAGAAAACCTCTCAACACCTTTTTCCTCAAAAACTAGATCAGGCTGGTGCTGTGACTCACTAGGCTAATCCTCCGCCTGCGGTGCAGGCATACCAGGTTCTAGTCCCGGTCTGGGTGCCAGATTCTGTCCCGGTTGCCCCTCTTCCAGGCCAGCTCTCTGCTGTGGCCACGGAATGCAGTGGAGGATGGCCCAACTGCTTGGGCCCTGCACCCCACTAGAGACCAGGAGAACACCTGGCTCCTGCCTTCAGATCAGCGCGGTGCGCCAGCCGCAGTGGCCATGGGAGGGTGAAACAATGGCAAAGGAAGACCTTTCTCTCTGTCTCTCTCTCTCACTGTCTACTCTGCCTGTCCAAAAAAAAAAAAAAACCTAGTTCAATGTGAGGGATTTTTTAAAAATTATGAATAGAAAAATGTAGGTCAGCAGGATTCTTGTGCTTCTTTGATGCTTGTTTCCTTTCAATAACAATGTCACCTCAGAAATATATTTACAGCTTTCAACTCAAGAACTTCACTGGGACATCTTATTGAAGCACTCAAGTCTTAATGGGCTATCTGAAAAGGACAACAGATTCAGCCTTAAAGAAATTCCCATTATTTTTTTTTATTTTTTTATTTTTCTGACAGGCAGAGTGGACAGTGAGAGAAAGAGACAGAGACAAAGGTCTTCCTTTGCCATTGGTTCACCCACCCTCCAATGGCTGCCGCAGTCGGCGCGCTGCGACTGGCGCACCGCGCTCATCCAATGGCAAGAGCCAGGTGCCAGGTGCTTTTCCTGGTCTCCCATGGGGTGCAGGGCCCAAGCACTTGGGCCATCCTCCACTGCACTCCCAGGCCACAGCAGAGAGCTGGCCTGGAAGAGGGGCAACCGGGAGAGAATCCGGCTCCCCGACCGGGACTAGAACCCGGTGTGCCGGCGCCGCAAGGCGGAGGATTAGCCTGTTGAGCCACGGCGCCGGCTAGAAATTCCCATTATTAATACTCATATAGACAATTACAAAATCTAAAGAGAAAAATTATTGGGTATTAAGCAATAAATAAAAACTCATGAGGACATAATAATGATAAAAAAAAAAAAAGAAAGAGTAAAAGGGGCCAGTGCTGTGGCACAGTGAGTGAAGCTGCCTTCTGCAATACCAGCATCCCATATGGTCGCTGGTTTGTGTACCGGCTGTTCCACTGCTGATGGCCTGGGAAAAGTCTAACTGTTTGGGCCCTGTCATCCATGTAAGAGACAAGAATGAAGCTCCTGGCTCCTGACTCTGGCCTGATCCAGCACGGGCCATTGCGCTGGTTCGAGACCTAGCTGCTCCACTTCTAATCCAGCTCTTTGCTATGGCCTGGGAAAGCAGGCCCCTGCACCCGTGTGGGAGCCCTGGAAGAAGCTCCTGGCTCCTGGCTTCAGATCAGCGCAGCTCCTAGCTCCTGGGGAGTGAACCACCAGATAGAAGACTTTTCTTTCTTTCTCTCTGACTCTCCTCTCTCTTTGTAACTCTGATTTTCAAATAAATAAATCCTAAAAAAAAAAAATCTCCCCAGCCCCGCCACTGTAACTCTCGCCTTCAAATAAATAAATCATTTAAAAAATTTCTTTTTGTTTTTTTTTGAAAGGCAGCAAGACAAGACAGGAGAGGGGTGGGAGACAGAAATACAGAGACAGACACACATGCATCCCTTCCATTCACTGATTCACTCGCCAACTGCCTGAAATAGCCAAGAGCTAGGCCAAGCCAAAGCCAGGAGCCAGGAACTCAAGCACTGGAGCCACCACTTGCTACGACCCAGAGTGTGCACTCAGAGAAAGCTGGAATTGGAAACAGTCACTCTGATATGGAACATGACTGATCCAAACACTATCTTAAACTAATGCGCCAAACATGTACCCTTACCTCTTTTGTAACGAAAGGCATATGCTTACCATTATTTTAAACTAAAGAGTGTACAACTGTCTGAATCAAAAAGCAAAGGCATACTGCACATAATACCTTTCTGCTGTGGTTGCTGTAATAAAGGCTGTGGCTGAGTCTGCAACAGTGGTGTAATCGAAGCTGCTGAAATCTGGGCCTGAAGCAGTGACTGAGGCTGCGGCTGGGCTTGAACACCAAATGTTGTCTGTGGTGCAATCGGCTGCAGTACAGCAGGAGGAGTCTTCAGTAAAGGTTGGGTTTGAGACTGATTCTTAACAAAAAAATAAATAAATAAAATGTTTTAAAAAAGAAAAAGAATGACTCAATTACCAAGTTTCTATGATACCAAACTCAGTATGTTGTGTACCTGATTTGGTAATGTTTGAATTCTTTGTGCATTCCATTTAAAAGGCATATTAGGATTGTAAGTAGCTTCAACCAGTACTCTGTCACCCACTTGTGGGGTTTTCCCTTTGACAGCACTGCAAGAAAAAAAAGAAAATAAATAAATATAATTAAAAGAGAGTCTCTTAAAAAGATTTATATACTTAACTATTTAGAAGTAAACTACAAGGCATTGTTGTGGAGAAGCAGGTAAAACCACTTGTGACATGGCATCCCATAAGGGCACCAGCTCAAGACCTGGCTGCTCCCCTTCCAATCCAGCCCCTCCCACCCACATGGGAGATCTGCAGGAAGCTCCTGACTATGGCTTCCACCTGGCCCAGCCCCGGCCGATGGGGCCATTTAGGGAGTAAACCAGTGGATGGAAGATCTCTCTCTGTGTAACTCTTTCAAGCAAATAAATAAATCATTTTAAAAAAAGTAAACTATGGGAAATGAAAGCCTGGAAACTCTTTTAAAAAGCAGGTTTATGAAGAAACTTTAAAATATAGTTGTGGAAAATGGGGTTAAAAGTTTATTTTGGTGCAAAAAAAAAAAAAAGCCAAAAATTCATGCATATTGGACCTCCTAGACTCATTCTGTAATTACATTCCACCCTCCCTACAAAACCACAAAGTTTGCAGTAGAAGTAGTAATTACCATTCTATCTTCTGTGTCCCTCTTCTCTACCATCACATTCTAACTTTTAGAACTCAACAGTAAGATTCACTTTGGGCTTGTGAAAGGTAAGAGAAATGGAGGGAAGAAGGAAGTCCACTTAACAGAAAATAAATTTCTTTTAAAGATTTATTTTATTTATTTGAAAGGCACAGTTACAGAGAGGTAGAGGCAGAAGCAGAGAGAGAGAAAGAGAGAAAGAGAGAGAGAGAGAAAGAGAATCTTCCATTCACTGGTTCACTCCCAAATGGCCGCAATAGCCAGAGCTGAGCCGAATCAAAGCCAGGAGCCAGGAACTTCTGGGTCTCCCACATGGGTGTAGGGGCCCAAGGACTTGGGCCATCTTCCATGGCTTTCCCAGGCCATTAGCAGGGAGCTGGATTGGAAGTGGAGCAGCCAGGATTTGAACCAGCACCCATACGGAATGCTGGCACTGCAAGTGGCAGCTTTACCTGCTACGCCACAGAAATAGCCCCAGAAAAATCTTCTATAATAATCTGAGGGGCTGAAAGATTAAAACAAAAAATTATAATGCAACTAAAATCATGAGCAGGTGTTTTATGCTATATTAAAGACACCACCTGCCAACACCTAATGAAGCTTACCTAAGCTGAAAGAATACATCTTCATCCACAAATCCAAATGTATCATGTAGCTTTGTAACCACCCCTGTGAAAACACGCTGTTTCTGAGGTTGGGTCTGTTGCTGACTGGACCTTGGTGTCGGATATGACACAGTTATCTGTGCTGCAGGCTGGGGAGAAGACAGGCTAAGGCTTGTAGGCAGTGCAACAGCTGGCTATAAGACAAAATCAATATCAAATTAATAAATCATTTTAAATTGTACAAAAATTTTAAATGACTATTTTTTCAACCTATGTATTCAGTGAAGTTCCCTTAGATGAGTCATTTTATAGGTTCCTCCAAGGAAAAAGGTATATAGTGTGACGAGTTTTAAAAACATTGTGTGTTTTTGGCTCCTCTTAGAAATTCAAAATTCATACTGTTATCATAAAGGCACAGGCAAATCCTAAGTATTATAAAGGAACTTTCTTAAAGTTTGACCACACAATCATTTTCCTTAACATCCTGAACACTAATGCTTTAGGGATCCATGTCAGAGAATGATTTTCTAAAGAAAAAAACTTCTACACCTTTTCTGCTTCAATTGGAAAATCCTCAATCCAGAAATAGCAACATGAAATAGGCTTGGTCAATTTTAGTTCTTTAATAAAAATGGACCGAGGATGATTTTAAATTGAAAAATTTTAAAAAAGGGAACAAATTCAAGACTAATTAGATATAAAAACTTACACAGGGAAAAGCTTCTCTACTATTTCTGTTCCTAAGCTACCCAAGTTTCCTATACATGCAGCAATCACTAGCACCATTTATTTTACAGTGCATCATGGTAACATTTTATTTACAAATGCACATATGAATAAAAAGACAGACATCCTCTTCCTCCTCCTTACTTAAATGGAAGCATATAATACACACTGGCCCATACCTTTTCCTGTGCTTCATATTTCTGAGTTATCATTCCACACAAGTACATAAAAAATATCCAGCTCCTTTTTAGCATCTACATTGCACTACACACTATGTACATACCAGGGATCAGCAAACCATGGTCCATGGGCCAAAGCTAGCCCAAAATCAGCCTGAACTGTTAATAAGTTAAACAACTGTTTTTATACTTTTAAAGCATTGTAAAAAAAAAAAGAATAAGTTGTCTGCAAAGTCTGTGGGAGCAAATACATATTAGAAAAACTTTTTTATGTTGCTGAGAAATTAAACTGATAACACAATAATGTCACCTGTTAAGGTTGGGTTAAAGAAGCAATAACGTGCACAAATTTCAAAAATATGAACTATAAAGAAGAAGTAAAAGCAAAAAAATCAGTATTAAGTTTGAAATAAAGACCTCATTTATATTTGGACTATATCTCAGTTGGACCTGCAATCAAAAGGCATAAAAGAAAAAGAAATATAAACACCTTTATTTAACATGAAATTGCTAAGTTATTATGTGAATCCAACAAATACCTTTAAGTTATTAAAGAAAAAACTAGAATAGGAATAAACACTTTTAACTACTCTTCATTCAGATATCCAAAATAAAATAACACCACACCAACCTGGGTTAAAAGAGTCTGCTGGGGTTGCTGTAACTGAATATAGAGGGAAAAAAAATACAAAAGAAAAAGGATCAATCAGAATTGTTTCGTAGATGATTTACAAAAGGAAAAATTCCTATTAAACAGTTACTTTATTTTAAAGAAAAATCTGAAAAAGTTAACAGAGGTTGTTAGGTATAAGACTCTCCTACAAACATTTCTAATTGAAGACATGATTTATCAGTAACTTATTCAATGAACAGGTACTTCACTATATTTAACAAATAAAAGAATATTATTTTTGTTGTTATTTCATAGAAATAGTCACAAAAAACTCCACAATCCCCTAAAGGGGAAGATGTTTAGTTAACAATGTTAATTACCATGTTACAGAAATGACTCAGTATCATCAGTATGCTACTTTCATAGAAATACAACTCGCAAAAAAACTCCACAATTCTTGAAAGGGGAATGTTTCTAGTTAACAAAGTTAATTACTATGCTAAAGGAATAATTCAGTACCGTCAGTATGCTAGTTGTCTCAAAACATGGCACAGAGGCAAGCACTGTGGCACAGCAGGTTAAGTAGCTGCTTGAGATACTGGCATCCCATACTGGAGTGCCAGCCTGTTCAAGTCCCAAACTATTCCGCTACTGATTCAACTTCCTGCTTATGTGCCTGGGAAGACAGACGAAGACGGTCCAAGTACTTGGCCCCTGTCACCCAGGTGAAGATCAAGATGGGAGTTCCTCCACTTGGCTCACACCTGGCTATTGCAGCGATTGGGGAAGTGAAAGAGGAGCAGATGGAAAAGCTCGCTCTCTGTTGCTCTGGCTGTCAAATACATAAATCTTAAAAAAAATAAAGAAAAATCTTGCCATTTAATTCCTATGTATGCCTGAAATGAGAAGCACTATTAATGGTCAGATATGCACAGGCATGGGGACCATGAAGGACTGCACATTCTGAAATATATATATGCTGTCTTTTTAACTTCTATTTTCATTTAGTTGAATGAAAGAGATCATCACTGACTCACTCCCCAAATGCCAACAACAGCCAGAGCTGGGGCCAGGATGAAGCCAGGAACCTGGAACTCATCCCGAATTTTCCACAAGGGCTAAGTACCCAAGTACTTCAGCATCATTTGCAGGCTCCCAGGGTGTGTATTAGCAGGAAGATGGATGTTAAGCAGAAGAGAGGGTACTTGAATCAGACACTCAGATATGGGATGTAGGCATCTCAAGTGGTGATGTAACTTGTTCCATGACACTCACCCCAAATACGCTTCTTCTGGCAATAGCAAAGTATACTATTACAAGAAAGTAAAAGGAACTGATGGGAGAGGGGAAATTAAAAAATTCTGGAGGGGCTGGCACCATGGTGTAGTGGGCTCAGCCTCTATCTGTGGTACCGGCATCTCACATGGGCACCAGTTAGTATCCTGGCTGCTCCTCTTCCAGCTCTCTGCTATGGCCTTGGAAAGCAGAAGACGGCTGAAGTGCTTGGGTCCCTGCACCCATAATGGATCGGCCCAGCTCCAGCCATTGAGGCCACTTAGAGATGAAGCAGCGGATGGAAGACCTTTTCTGTCTCTCTCTCTAACTGTACCTCTCAAGTAAATAAATAAATCTTCTGAAAAATAATTCTTCAACGTAAATTTTACTTATGATAGGATAAAAGAATGCATATGAGGTTCTAACTCAAAACTGTTGCGATTCACCATGTATTAGAGGTTAAATCACATCAGAATACTTTCTGGGGGCCAGAATAGGCATTGAGGCATAGTAGGATAAGTCACCACTTCGGATGTCACAGCAACAAGTTAAGAGTCCTGACCACTCTAAGTTTCCAATTCAGTTTCCTGCTAATACTTCTGGGAGGGAGCAGATAGTGGTGTGAGTGCTTGGATTCCTGCCACTCATATACAAGACACCAATGAGGTTCCGGGCTCCTGGCTTAGTCTGGCCTACCACTGAGTACTGCAGGAATTTGGGGAATGAAGTAGTGTTTGCAACATCTCTCCCTCTCTTTTTCAAATAAATAAAACTTTTTTGAAATAACTTTTTTCTGTAAGAATGGTTGTATAGTGCACTTTGCATATGGTTCAACAGAACACCTTATAATCTTTCTTTTTTCCAAGATTTATTTTAAAGAGTTGCAGAGAGAGAGACACACACACAGAAAAAGATCTTCTATCCGCTGGTTCATTCCCCAAATGGCTGCAATGGCCAGAGCTGAGCTGATCCGAATCCAATTGGCAGGAGCTTCTTCCGGAATAAAACTACAACAATGAATTCTGGAACAATTGGCTATTTTAAAACCAGTTTTTAATACAGAAAATATAAACTAACCTGTTGTTGCACACTATACAAGGCCTGTTGAGGTTGTGAATATTGCTGAAAGATTAAAATTTTTTCAAAGAAAAATATATTAGCTTTATTCATTCTCTAAAGATGATTTACAAATACAGTTACATAATGTATATAGTTAACAATGAAAAGGAATTTTCTGGAACAACTAAACTTTGAAATAAACAAAATGATAACTACTTACAACTGAAATTTGTAAAAACTGAATTCTGTTTAAATAATTAAAGTAGAAGAACAAATTTAAGAACTTAATTCATTAAAATTTGAATTATATAACATCTTTCTCTAAGTATTGGGCATATACCATCAAAAAAATAAGCATGATAAAACCTCCCGTTTTTTTAGTAGCAACCCTGACCACTCAGATCTTACAATGCTATATCAGAAATCATAAACTAGTAGGGACTCACCTGTTGCAATGCAGCTGCTGCAGCTGCAGCTTGTTGCTGTAATGCTGCAGTTTGAGTTAACTGATAGTTTGCTGGAGTCTGTGTGGTAAGGCCTGCTGCTGCCAATGCAGTTTGCTGTGTATAAATGGTAGGAGATGCTCCAAGAAGTGATGGCTGCTGAACACCCAGTGCAGCTAAAATGAGATTAAAAAGGAGAGGGAAGAAAAAAATTAAGGTTATTTGGATCTCTTCCAAGAATTTTCTGTGACTGCTTAGTTGTACACTACAATCTGTGATAGTTTACTAAAAAAACCAATTTCAGTAATACTTCTTAAAATTTAACTGATTTATGTCCCTCCCAGGACCTCAACAGCTTTATGTTACATGTTCGTGCTTTAGTAAATATAAACTACACTTCAGAATGAAACCAACTAATCTTACCTAGGCCAAGAGGCTACAATACCCTCAAAAAGTATTTTTAGGAAACAGAAACAGAAACACAGCGTTAAGCTGCTTCCTTTAACACTGGGCATTCCAGTATCTGAAAGCCAGTTTAAAGATCAGCTGCTCCACTTCTGATCCAGCTACCTGCTAACATGCTTGAGAAAATAGCAAAGATAGCCCTAGTACTTGGGCCCCTCCACCCACAGGCAAGCCTTGGATACAGTTCTGGGTTCCTACCTTCAGCCTACTTCAGCCTGAGGTGCTGCAGCAATTTAGGAAATGAACCAGAAAATGGAAGAACCCTCTCTTATTCTCTCCCCCCTACTTCTTTCTGTCATTCTGCTTTTCAAATAAATGTTTTAAATATCTAATAAAAAAGTAAAACATAAAATATCTCATTTAACTAAAATTTATTTTTACCTGGAAGCAGATGATAAATATAGTGACAGTAATGTTGAAAGTGATCTACCTTCAGAACTTTCTAGGGGCTCTGTGGCACAGCATGTTAAGCCCTGGCCTACAGTGCTGGCATCCCATATGGGCGCCAGTTAAGAGTCTCAGGTGCTCCACTTTTCATCCAACTCCTTGTTAATGCACCTGAGAAAGCAGCAGAGGATGGCCCAAGTCCCTGGGTCCCTACACCCACAAGGAAGACCCAGAAGAAGTTCCTGGCTTCGGATCGGCTCAGCTCTGGCTGCTGCAGCCATCTGGGGAGTGAACCAGCAGATGGAAGACCCCTCTCTTTCTCTACCTCTCTCTGTAACTCTCGTCTTTCAAATAAATAAAATCTTAAAAGATTCTGCAAACAACAGAGTAAACAGAAAATCAACAGAATGGGAGAATACATTTGCAAACCATATGTCTGATGAAATGGTTAATAAACTATATATGAAAATCAAACAACACAATAACCCGATTAAAAACTGAACAAAGACCTGAATAAACATTTCTGGAAATATATACAAATAATGGAAATAATGGTCTATGAAAAAATACTCAACATCACTATCATCAAGGAAAAAATGCAAATTAAAACCTTAATGAGGGATCAGCACTGTGGTACAGTGGGGTAAGCCAACAACTGTGGGGACAGTGCTGTGGCACAGCAGGTAAAGCTACTGCCTGCAGTGCCAGCATCCCATATGGGCGCTGGTTCAAGTCCTAGATACTCCACTCCCGAACTAGCTCTCTGTTACGGCCTGGGAAAGCAGTGAGGGATGGCCCAAGTGTTTGGACCCCTGTACCCACTCGGGAGACCCAGAAGCTCCTGTCTCCTGGCTTCAAATCAGCCCAGTTCTGGCCAATGTAGCCATTTGGAGAGTGAACCAGCAGATGAAGACCTCTCACTCTCTCAATCTCTCATGTAAATAATTTTTTTTTTTTTTGAAAGGCAGAGTTAGACAGTGAGAGAGACAGAAAGGTCTTCCTTCTGTTGGTTCACCCCCCAAATGGCCGCTACGGCCAGCCC
Organism: Sylvilagus floridanus; assembly: GCA_949820135.1. Lineage (NCBI taxonomy): Eukaryota > Metazoa > Chordata > Mammalia > Lagomorpha > Leporidae > Sylvilagus > Sylvilagus floridanus. The sequence continues at coordinate 24,028,993 of OX463235.1, forward strand.
ACTGTGCCAATCTGAAGCCAGAAGCCAGGTGCTTCCTCCTGGTCTCCCACGCAGGTGCAGGGCTCAAGCACTTGGGCCATCCTCCACTGCACTCCCGGACCACAGCAGAGAGCTGGACTGGAAGAGGAGCAACCGGGACAGAATCCGGCGCCCCGACCGGGACTAGAACCCGGTGTGCCAGCTCTACAGGTGGAAGACTAGCCAAGTGAGCCGCAGCACTGGCCTCATGTAAATAAATTTTAAAAATTCTTCAGGAGAACATGCATGAGCTATTTGCAAATATTATGCTATTTTATTTAAGGAACTTAAGTGCAAGGTGTCCGGCGCGTAACAAATCTTCCCAGGCAGATGAATCAATTAAGTCACAGGCTTTTATTGGGGTTCCACTCCCAGGCGAGGTTCCGCGGTCCCAACAGAGCAACAGAGCGGGGGCCGGGGAAGTCACACGTCAGAGATTGGGAGAGCTCTTTTTATAGATTCAGGGCATGGGGGTTAAAGGTTGAGGCGGTTCTGATCCTCATTGGTTGACCTTTAGGCACCCGCAGGGACCTCAACAAGGACTTTTCTTCCTGGCAAGTACAGGAAGGGACTTCTCCATTCCTGGAAGTATAGCTCTTCCTCCTTGCGGATCCCAAAGCTACCATTAAGCATCTCTGAATTTTCAATCTGCAGACACTGCTGGAACCCATTCCCAGAGAATATCTGCACTCCCATGTCAAGCAGTATTTTATTCTTTGAAATTTCCATAGTTTCATGAAGCAGTCTCAGGCTATTTGGAAAGAAAAACAACACAAGGAAGTAGACAATTCTCTTGAAAAAAGGCAAGTCATTACATCTAAAGCTATAAATGTTGAAATACTCAAGTACTACAAAAAATTTTAGTATGATTCTCTTTTCTAACTTTTTTCTTCCTCCTTTCCAGTTTCATCATTTTTAAAAATCAATTTTATCAATTCTTCAATTTTATTAATGTGCTTTAACTTGTGTATTTACTAAAATATCTGCGAAGCAAGGTTTTATGTGAACAGGTCTCTCTCTCTACCTCTGCCTCTCTGAATCTCTGCTTTCAAATAAATAAATAAATAAATCTTGAAAAAAAAGAAAAAATGCTCACTGATCAAACATAAGCAAGACAGTCTATCATACTAGCTCCACTAGACAGAAAAAGCTCAGCGCTGTGGTGCAGACACAGCCTGCAGCGCCAACTTCCCATATGGATTCCATCCCATATGGAGGCCCAGCTGCTCTACATTCAACCCAGATCCCGGCCAATGGACCTGGGAAAGCAGCAAAGGATGGCCCAAGTGCTTGGGTCTCTGCTACCCATGTGGGAGACCTAGACGATGCACCTGGCTCCTTGCTTCTGCCTGGTCCAGCCCTAGCTATTGTGGCTATCTGGTGAGTCAACCAGCAGATCAAAGATCTCTCTCTTTCTCTGTGTCTCTATAACTCTTTCAAATAACAAATAAATCTTACAAAACAAAACAAAACAAAAAAGAAAGAAAAAGAAAAAGAAAAAGCACGTATATAGAGAGTTGGTGTTGTGGTGCAGCAGTGAAGCCACTGCCTGTGATTCCAGCATCCCACATGGGAACGGGTTCATATTCAGGCTGCTCCACTCGTGATCCAGCTCCCTGTTAATTGCATGGGAAAAGCAAAGATGGTCCAAATGTTTGGGCTACCCACATGAAAGACCAGGATGGAGTTCCAAGCTCCTGACTGAAGCCTGTCCATCCCTGGCTGTTGCAGTCATTTGGGGAGTAAAGTAAATGGAAAATATCTCTGTGTCTCCCTCTCTCTGTTACTCTGCCTTTGAAATAAATAAATAAATGGTTAAAAAAATGGATGTGAGCATAGTTCTGAATGTGCTAAACCTATCTCACCATATAATGCTGTTTCAATGATATACATACATAAATATTTTGAGTCAAATATATTGAAGATGCATTTATATTCAATTTTTGCTTAGGTCTTTAACTATTTCTCTCAACACCTCTTCACATAATGAAAATGTTAAAGTTCAGCCTTATATGACTAACAACAAAGATCTATCACAGCAATTCCGGTAAAATATGGAAAAATAGGTAAATTACACATCAATTATGGGAAAAATGAAAAATGGGATGGAAAGATGGCTCCTTGGGGCCAGCATTGTGGCACAGATGGTTAAGCCACCACCTAGCAATGCCAGCATCCCACGTCAAATGCCATTTTGAGTCCCAGCTGTTCCACTTCTGATCCAGCTTCCTGATAATGTACCTCAGAAAGCAGTCCAACCCCTTCCACCCATGTGGGAAAACCCAGATGGAGTTCTGGGCTCCTGGCTTCGGCCTGGCCTGGCCCAGTCCTGGTTGTTATGGTCATCTGGGGAGTCAACTAGCAGATGGAAGATTCCCTAACTCTTGCAAATAAATAAAAACATAAATCTTGGGGCCAATGGTGATGTAGCAATTAAGCTATCACCTGCAGCGCTGGCATCCCATATGGGTTAGCTGCTCCACTTCCAATCCAACTCCTTAATGCACCTGGGAAAGCAGTGGAAAATGGCCCAAGTCTTTGGGCCCCTGCAGCCAAGGGGAAGATCTGGATGAAGCTGCTGGCTTTAGCCTGGCCTAGCCCTGTCCATTACGGCCATTTGGGGAGTGAACCAGCGGATAGAAGACTTCTCTCTCTCTGCCTCCCTCTCTCCCCATGATTCTTTCAAATAAATAAATATTTTAAAAATTTTAAATTTTAAAAATTTAAAAATTTTAAAAAAGAGTTCCACAAATATCATTCCAAGGAATTTGTACTGTATTCTAAAACTCCTTATTTTTGCAGCCAAATAAAAAGAGACTAATGAGACATAAAATGAACCACAGTTCTGAGGCCCTAATATTGACTATCCTGTGGCTTTCTAAGAAACCTAAAGATTTTCCACCTTTGTGTCTCAATTTCTTCATCTGGTACAGAAAGGACCTGGAACAGAATCTAGCTCACACTCCATTCGGTTTTGAAAAATTCTGTGACAGCAATAGAATTTACACTTTAGGACTATCACATATGACAGATACATTTAAGGTAGGGGGAGAAATAAGTAGCAAATACAGTGTAATCAAGAAAGGAAAGCAAGTAAAAGCAAGCAGGTATAACTAAAGAAAAGAACAAAAACAGCTTCCAATTGAAGTGAGGGTAATATGCCAATTTCTGCAAATTTGGATGTAAAATTTTGGGAACGGTATGGAGGCGCCTAAAAGGCATGAAAGCAGTAAGAAAAACCTGCTACTAATGTATAGTCATCCAAATATTAAGTTCACAGAGCCTAACTGTAAAATGGAGAAGAAATTCAGAAAAAGTCAAGGTTTCATAGTTGAGGATGAAAGTTAACGGAAAAGAAAATTGAAGATGCCATGTGACAACACCTAGGAATTTCTCACTGTCCTTAACTGAATTAAGCTCAAGACTAAAATCAATCAGAATATTCAAACCTTCAATTTTACAAAAATCAGCAATGAACGGCTACTGTAAGGACTTTCACTTTAGTTTTACTGTATCATCTTGTATAAATATACTTATAATTCCCTATCAATTAGCTAGGAATTTTCAGATAGTAGAAATGCAAAATAAGATCAAATATCGGCCGGCGCCGTGGTTCACTAGGCTAATCCTCCGCCTTGCAGCGCCGGCACACCAGGTTCTAGTCCCGGTCGGGGCACCGGATTCTGTCCTGGTTGCCCCTCTTCCAGGTCAGCTCTCTCCTGTGGCCCAAGAGTGCAGTGGAGGATGGCCCAAGTCCTTGGGCCCTGCACCCCATGGGAGAGCAGCAGAAGCACCTGGCTCCTGCCATCGGATCAGCGTGGTAAGTCGGCAGCAGCGCGCCAGCGGTGGCGGCCATTGTGGGGTGAACCAACCGCAAAAGGAAGACCTTTCTCTCTGTCTGTCTCTCTCACTGTCCACTCTGCCTGTCAAAAAAAAAAAAAAAAAAGAAGTGTAACAGCTGGCACTTGAACCAGAGCCCACATGGGATAGCAGAGAGCTGGATCAGAAGTCGAACAGCTGGGACTTGAACCAGAGCCCACATGGGATGCCAGCACTGTAGGCGGTGGCTTTACCCGCTATGCCACAGTGCCGGCCCATTCTCATATTCTCATTCTCTCATTCTCTCTCTCTCTCTCTCTCTCCCTCCCTCCCTCCCTCTGCCTCTCTGTAACTCTACCTTTCAAATAAATCCTTTAAAAAAAGTTTTCTATTCAGAGTAAATGCAGTTAACATATACTTTAACTGAGCCAAGAATAAAAAGAACTTTAACAGAAATTTCGAACTGATAATCAACTCTAATAACCTAATGATTAGCTACAAAGGCGGCTTTAAAAGGACAGAAAGGAGGCCAGCTGGCACTGTGGCACAGCGGGTAAAGCCTCGGCCTACATTGTGGTGTAACAGGTAAAGCTGCTGCCTGCAACACCAGCATCCCATAAGGGTGCTGGTTCAGGTTCCAGCTGTTCCACTTCCAGACCAAGCTAAGCAGGGGAAGATGGTCCAAGAGCCTGGCTCCTGCCACCCATGTGGGAGACCCAAATTAAGCTACTGGCTTTGGCATGGCCCAGTCCCAGCCAATGTGGACAGCTGGGGGGTGACCCAGCAGATGAAAAATATTTGTATCTCCCTATCTCACAGTAATTCTTTCAAATAAATAAATCTTAAAAAAAAATCCTTCAGAAAGTAGCCCAAGATACAACACTTAGAAACTAAGACATTTTAATTAAAACAATATCACTAGACAGTTTCATTTAGGACCTGTTCCAGGATTATTACAGGAAAGTTAAAACTGGATACTAACAAAATATCTGCCTGCTTACTTAATGAAGTCACAATTCGTCAGCCAAATTTGAGGTTTTGAAAAATTCTAATTAATGGCAAGTCCAAGAAAATTTACATATTTCATAAAGCACAAATAAAAGTTCTGTTCACAGAACCTTCATACTTGGAATCTCTTTTGCCATATACAGAAAGGTAAGACCTACAGTCACTAACAACTCTGCCCTCTGACCAGTTTATAAACATTACTGTCATCTTATTCAACCTTTTTTTTTTTTGGACAGACAGAGTGGACAGTGAGAGAGAGACACAGAGAGAAAGGTCTTCCTTTTGCCACTGGTTCACCCTCCAATGGCCGCCGTGATCCGATGGCAGGAGCCAGGTGCTTCTCCTGGTCTCCCACGCAGGTGCAGGGCCCAAGCACTTGGGCCATCCTCCACTGCACTCCTGGGCCACAGCAGAGAGCTGGCCTGTAAGAGAGGCAAGCGGGACAGAATCCGGCGCCCCGACCAGGACTAGAACCCGGTGTGCCGGTGCCACAGGTGGAGGATTAGCCTATTGAACCACGGCACCAGCCCTTATTCAATCTTAAAATAAACGTAAGTACTACGCCATACATCCAAATAATTACAATGCAAACATTAAGAGCTAGAAGTAACAGATTTCTACCATAATACCTATTTTATTGGTATATTACAGACATGAATCTAACGCAAATACTATGCAGTAAAAATCAGCTAAACCATGTTTAATTTCCCAAACTACAAGAATATAGCATTTGCTTCTGGACACAAAGTAGTTGCTAATAATTCCCAATCCTATTTAATCAAAATTTAGTCAACCCTTGTTTTCTCATTATTTAACACAGAGAATGAGCTCTAAATTATATTTGTCTATATTAATTATTTCATAGTATTTTCCACTGCTTCAACTACTATCCTTTAATTCCCCAAAGCATAAGTAATTAAAATAAAAACCCTAAGGTATCTATTTTTTTTTTTTTAAAAAAAAGGTCACCTAGATAACTAGAACACTCTAGTCAAAAACCAGTGTCTCAGGAACTGACCTCAAATTATAAAACTGATAAGTACGAGGCAGCAAAGAACTGGTATAAGATATATCCTAAGTAAAAATATATTCAAAGTAACAAAATAAGCTGCAAATTCCCTGGGAACTCAAAACCTGATTCTGTGCAGTATTTGAGAAACATAATTCAAACTCCTAAACACTACTGGCTTATTATCTTTAATATGTGCAAAGCTACAGATGAGCTTAATGTTTTAAGAGTCAACCACTAAGTCAAAAAATGGTTAAAAAGGTCAAAGGGGGGAGGGTACTGGTATTGTGGTACACAAACTTAAGCCTCCCTCCCCACCCAAACCCTCTAATGACAGCATTCCACATATCTGAATACCAAGTCTGGGCCATTCCACTTCCAGCTCTCTGCTAATGAGTCTGGGAAGGTAGTGATGATGGCTCAAGTACTTGGGGTCTCTGGCACCCTTGTGGGAGGCACCAAAAGGGTTCCAAGTTCCTGGCTTCAGCCTAGACCAACCCCAGTCACTGTGGCCATTTGGGGATTGAACTAGCAGAAAGAAGAGTTTCTCTTATTCTTTCAAGTGAATAAATAAGTCTCAAAAAATAAAAAATTAGGGGCCGGCAATGTGGCGTAGCAGGAAAAGTCGCCAGTGGTAGTGCCAGCATCCCACAGGGGCTCCACCTCAAGTCCACTTCCGATGCAGGTCTCTGCTATGGCCTGGGAAAGAGGTGGAAAATGGCCCAAATCCTTGGGCCCCTGCATCTGCATGGGAGACCCAGAAACTCCAGGCTCCTGGCTTCAGATCAACTCATTTCAGGCTGCTGCGGCCATTTGGGGAGTGAACCAGTGGTTGAAGGTCCCCTCTCTGTCTGCATCTCTGTAACTATACCTATAAAATTTTTTTTAAAAATTCTTCCAGATCTTTCTTTCTCTCTCCTTCCCTGTCACTCTGCATTCCAAATAAACGTTTTCTTCCAAAGAAAATCAGGAAGAAATTTATTAAAACAGTTTCAACATGGCCGGCGCCGTGGCTCAACAGGCGAATCCTCCGCCTTGCGGCGCCGGCACACCGGGTTCTAGTCCCGGTTGCCCCTCTTCCAGGCCAGCCCTCTGCTGTGGCCCAGGAGTGCAGTGGAGGATGGCCCAGGTGCTTGGGCCCTGCACCCCATGGGAGACCAGGAAAAAGCACCTAGCACCTGGCTCCTGCCATCGGATGAGCGCGGTGCGCCGGCCGCAGCGCGCCAACAGCGGCAGCCTTTGGAGGGTGAACCAACGGCAAAGGAAGACCTTTCTCTCTGTCTCTCTCTCTCACTGTCCACTCTGCCTGTCAAAAATTTAAAAAAAAAAAAAAAAGTTTCAACATTTTTTATTGACTTTATTTTGAAAAAGAAATGTTTCTGACCTTATTTTGAAAATGCAAATGTTAATTTACTGCCTTTACAACTATTTTATTTTTTACTTCTGCCTGGTAATACAATTCTTTAATCTATTTTTCTAGTTTCAATTCAAACAGAACAGTCACATACAATTCTTCAAGAAGCATGGCTTTTAAATACATTTACTTTTAAACGAACCTTGTGAATAGACATCTTAGCACGGCAAATATAGTACAATGAGTGGCTGCTAACTTAGAATGAAAACTTAATCACCTTAAGGTATTTAAAAACCAAGAAACCACACTTGCAAACACAGCACTGGCATGCATTTCACCATCCCATGGATAGCCTCACTCCACCTTTACAGTACATGAGTTCAGTAGCCTGACCTGGCTGTGATACCGCAGTGGCTGTAAACTGAGTAGCCCATGGCGGATTCTTCTGTCCTCCAAACTGAGCCATGATGCAAGGGGAAAAAAACCTCTGCTTGTTTGTCTTCTACAGCAGCGTCCTATTAAGAAAAGATCCACATTTTAAAGTTCAACCAAACTATCGATGTCACAAAAAGAAAGAAAATTCTCCGTGTATCAAGGATATCTTCCCAAGAAGAAATAACTGGAAGACGGGGAGCAAATGAAAATCTGAAATGCAGCAAAAACGTTTTTACATCAAGCAGATCACCAAAAGTATGTTTTAAAAAAAAAAAAAAAAAAGACGTACACTCTTTTTAAAAAATGGACTGTCACATTTAAACCGAAGACCATCCGCGGTCTCGACCCAGTTGCTTACAGTTTAGTTCACAACTCTACATTGGAAAACAGCCTGCGTGTTTCTCTTGGCAATGAGTTAAGGAGGGGAGGCCAAGGTTAGAGCAGTGCTGAGATCAATAACGGAAACAGGACGAGACCCCAAGTACAGGGATTTGAGGACCTCATCTAACGAACATCGCCGCATCTTCTGGAGTGGGAAAGGGAAAGGGGCTGGGGGCGCTTCTTCTCTCCCTTCCCTCGAGGGGAAAGGCAGTTGAGCTAACGGACGCCTCTCGAAGAACCGCAGCGAGGACCCCTCCCCCCGAAGTCCGGCCAGAAGAGCCGCAGGTCTCCGCCCGCGCATCCCCCTCCGCCGAGCTCCGCCGGCAGCCCCGGCCATCCATCTTCTGCGCTCTTCGCTCCCGGCGGGCCGCAGGCCTCGGGAGACAAAACCCACCGCTCCGCCACACGCGGTGAAGCGCCAACAGGCGGCTACTGCGAGCCCTCGTCGCCTCGACCCGCAGGCGGGTCGGAAAAAGCCTCCGTCCCCCCAAAACCCGCACCGCCGCCGGCCGCCCCGATGCCCCAGGCCCGGAGGCGGGGAGACTACAACCGCAGCCGCCTCGGCGGCCCGGGACGACCGGCCGCTGCCCCGCCAGGCCGAGGCCGAGGGGCCGCGGGGAAGCCGCGAGGCGGTGGGGGAGGGGCCGCCGCGCGGGGCCTGCTCCGACCCGCACAAAAGGGGCCGCGTCCCTCCCGCCCCAGCCCCACGAGCCCCACCGTCGCCGGCCCGCGGAAGCCGTGCCACCGAGACGATCGCTCCCAGCCCTTCCGCGGATCCGACAGGACGAGGAGAACCCCGGCTTGGCCGCCCAACGCTTCCACTGCGCGTACCAGACCTTCACCTGAGTCGGGTCCCGGCTAACACCGAAGCCATTTCAAACCCGTCAGCCTCAGGCGCATGCGCCAACTCCCCTCTCTTCCTCTGCGCGCACCCCTCCTCCACATCTCCCGCAGGAACGGCGCTTACGGGGCGACGTTCTACGTGCGCGCTCCCGGGCCGCCCTCCATAGGACTCGCCTTGGACTCTGCTGCCGGATCTGGAGCGCGCCTGGGAAGGGTTACCTTGGCTTCGCTGAACAATGAGCAGGGGACGTCTCTGCGCTAGCGAGGGGAGGGAAAGGCTTCCTTGAGGGTGGCAAAGCAAGAAATGGCGGTCACGTGACTCCGTGAGGACAGCCGCCATTTTGTGATTTTTTTTCCCCCCTTCCAGTTAAACTTACTGGAACAATAAACACATCCCGTTAGCACCCTAACACTTTTTAGGGTAATACAAAAGATATTTGCATAACATTGAACTTAGTATTTAAAATATTCTAAGTATTCTAACGTGTACAATTCAGTGGCTTTTAGTGTAAACATGAGGTTGTGCCAACATCACCACCACTACTACCAGTACCTTTGCACCACCTGAGAAACAAACTCATGCCCCAGCCCTCCGCTCCCCACAGCCCCGATAACCGCTACCGCCTTTCTCTCTCAGGACTCTGGACGTTTCATTTAAACAGAATCATTCAATATGTGGTCTTCCAGCTCTTCAGACATTCATCAATGTTGCAGCCAGTATCAGTGTTTCATTCCATTTTATGGCCTATATTCCTGGTTCTTTCTTTTTTTTTCTTCCAGATATAAGGAAACTCCCCTTCCATGTAAACTATCTGTAACTTACAATTCTGTAACGTTTTTGAGCAAAGATGAAGAAGCAATTTTTCTCATGGCCTGATCTAGCCAGAATCCAGAAACTATTAGTGGATATTCTTATTTTAGTGGCAATACAGTAATTTGCTTCTATTTATTAGGATTCTGTTCTCTTTGAAACAGTACACAAATAAAGACACTGATTATAATAGCAGAGCCTTCATTGGAGAGTCATAATTTCAGATACAGATTAAACAACCTTATGAAACCAAGATTGACCTTAGGAGCTCTCAGAAAAAAAAAAAAAAGAACTCTCAGGGGAAAAAAAAAGGATCTCAAAAAAAAAAAAAAACGACTGGTACTATTTTATTTTTGAAGATTTTGCTTATTTGCAAGGCAGAGAGGAAGACCTTTCCATCTACTAGTTCACTCCCCAAATGGATTCAAGAGCTGGGGCTGAGCCAGGAACAACATCTAGGTCTCCCATGTGGGTGGCAGGGAACCAAGTACTTGGAACATCATTTGCTGCCTTCCCAGGTGAATTAACAAAAAGATGGATAGAACGCCAAGAATCAGACAGGAATGGTAGACTCTTCCATCTAATGTTTCACCCCTCAAAGACCACAACAGCCAGAGTGGGGTTTGGCCAAATCCCAGGAGCTTGGAACTGCATTGCAGTCTTCCATATGGGTAGCAGGGGCCCAAGCACTTGAGCCATCATGAATTTTCCAGGGGCATTAGCAGGTAGCTGGATCTGAAGTGGAACAGGTGGAACTGGGACCAGTGCTCATATGGGATACCAGCAACAGGTGATGGCTGAAGTTCTTGGGTACCTACCATTCATGTGGAAGAGATTGGGAAGGAGTTATTAGCTCCTGGATAAAGGCTGGCCCAGATTCAGGTGCTGTGGACTATTAGTAAATCAGAGGATGGAAGATCTCTGTCTTTACGTCTCTCCTTTCTGGTCATATAGTAACTTATCCCACTGTGCCACAATAACCAACGCCAGATGATAGTTTGTATACATGATTCCCTTGCATGGTTACCTTACCAGTGGGTAAAGAATGTCACTTTCTAGAATACTTTGGAATTTAAGAATCCTCCAAATCTATAGGTTATTGAAGGCAAAATCTGATGGCAAAGCTTGGCTTCCCAAGGACTTTTTAAAAGTCTGATCTGAGGGGCCTGTGCTGTGGCACACTGGGTTTAAGCCCCAGGCTGCAGTGCCAGCATCCCATATGGGTGCTGATTCAAGTCCTGGGGGGGCTCCACTTCCCATCCAGCTTGCTGCTATGGCCTGAAAGCAGTAGAAGATAGCCCAAGTCCTTGGGACCCTGCACCTGCGTGGGAGACCTGGAAGAAGCTCCTGGCTTTGGATCAAACTCCAACTGTTGTGGCCATTTGGAAAGTGAATCAGTGGGTGGAAGACCTCTCTCTCTCACTCTGCCTCTGCCTCTCTGTCACTCTGCCTTTCAAATAAATAAATAAATAAATCTTTTTTTAAAAAAAAAGTCTGATCTGATATTCCTTATGAAAAGTTTCAGCAAAGAAAACTTAAAAATGGCTATATGAGGCAGGCGCTGCGGCTCACTTGGCTAATCCTCTGCCTGCGGCGCTGGCACACTGGGTTCTAGTCCCGGTCAGGGCACCAGATTCTGTCCTGGTTGCCCCTCTTCCAGGCCAGCTCTCTGCTGTGGCCCAAGAGTTTAGTGGAGGACGGCCCAAGTCCTTGGGCCCTGCATCTCATGGGAGACCAGGAGAAGCACCTGGCCCTGCATCCCATGGGAGACCAGGAGAAGCACCTGGCTCCTGCCTTCGGATCAGCATGGTGCGCCAGCCACAGTGCACCAGCCACGGCGGCCATTGGGGGGGTGAACCAAGGGTAAAGGAAGACCTTTCTCTCTCTGTCTCTCTCTCACCGTCCACTCTGCCTGTCCAAAAAAAAAAAAAAAAACTAAAAAAAATGGCTATATGATCCAAAATTATTCTTATAGTCATGTAATAGGCCGTGTTTAATGAGATTACCTTTATTTTGCAAACAAATTAATCTTACCTTGAATATCTTTGTTATGGAGTGTTTGTAGAGAGAAAACATTTTACAATGGGAAAGCTAGGGCACACACATGTGAATATCAAATTCTGCTCTTGGGAGGTCAGCATTATCATACAATGGGTTAAGCTGCTGCCTGCTACACTGGCATTGCATATGAGCACTGATTCCAACCCCACCAACTCCACTTCAGGTATAGCTCCGTGCTAATGTGCCAAAAAAAAAATCTTCAAAAAGTGACCCAAGTGCTTGGGGCCCTACCACCCATGTGGGAGACTCCAGTGTAGTTCCAGGCTCCTGGGTTCAGCCTGGCCCAGCCCTGACCATTTAGGGAGTGAACCAGCAGATGGAAGAACCCTGTCTTGGGGCTGGCACTGTGGTGTAGCAGGTAAAGCCACCACCTTCAGAGCTGGCCACCTCATTTATAGACACTGGTTTGAGTCCCAGCTGCTCCTCTACTGATCCAGCTCTCTGCTATGGCCTGGGAAAGCAGTAGAAGATGGCCCAAGTCCTTTGGCCCCTGCACCTGTGTGGGAGATCTGGAAAGAAGTTCCTGGCTCCTGGCTTCAGATGGACCCAGCTCCAGCCATTGTGGTCATTTGGGGAGTGAACCATTGGATGTAAGATCTGTCTCTCTGGCTCTGGCTCTGCCTCTCTGTAATTCTTCCTTTCAAATAAATAAATAATCTTTAAAAAAAATTTTTATCTTAGGGGCTGGTGCTGTGGCACAGTAGGTTAAGTTGCAGTCTGCAGTGCCTGCATCAGATATTGGTAACAAAGCAACTCCCAGCTGCTCCACTTCTGATCCAGCTCCCTACTAACATGCCTGGGAAAGTAGTGGAAGAGGACCCAAGAACTTAGGCCCCTTCACCTAAATGGAACATCCAGAAGGAGTTCAAGGCTTCTGTCTTTGGCCTGGCCCAGCCCAGATGAATGAGCCATATGGGGAGTTAGTCAGGAGATAGATGGTTGCTCGCTCTCTCTCTCTCTCTCTCTCTAACTGCCTTTCTTTCCTTCTTACTTCTTCTTTCCTTCCTTCCTTTTTATTTAAAGATTTATTTATGAGGTTGGCATTGTGGCATAGAAGGTTACCTGCAGTGCCAGCATCCCATATGGGCCCCAATCTGAGTCCCGGCTGCTCCACTTCTGTTTCAGCTCACTGCTAATGCACCTGGGAAAGAAGGTAGTGCAATGGATTGGGAGTGGAGCAGCTGAGACTAGAACTGGTGCCCATATGGGATCCTGGTATTGCAGGCAGCAGCTTTACCCTCTATGCCACAAGTCTAGCCCTAGTAACTGCTTTCAAATAAAATAAAAATAAATCTTTAAAAAGTAAACAAAAAAATAATCCTAGGGTAAGGAGTGAGGTAAGAGTCCAATATTTTTTGTTTGTTTGTTTTGGCTACCTGGTTGTTCTGGTTGTTGAAAAATCCTTCATTTCCCCCAATAATTTGAAATGCCACCCAGGGCAAGTATTATAGTACAGTGGGTTAAGCCACCACTTGGAACACCTAGATTTCATATCAGAGTGCTGGTTTAAGGGTGTCTATTGTGCTTTTGATCTAGCCATCATGCTAATACAGCCTGGTCATCAGAACATGTTGGTTAATGCTTGGACCCCTGCCGCCCACATGAGAGACCCAGATGGACTTGCAGGCTCATGGCTTCAGCCTGAGCCAACTCTGGTTATCGTGGGCATTTGGAAAGTGAACAAGTAGGTAGAAGATCGATTGATTGATCAATTGATCGATCTATCGAGTAGATGAATATAAGTAAACAAAAAATCTTAAAAATCATTTATTGGATCTCCATTACTCTTGTACCTACAATTCCCAAAACATCACATGTTCCGTAACAATAGCTGCACAGTTAGAGGCCATGTGAGTGATATGAGCCCAACATCCATGGCCACATTTTAAAACTGAATCCTAGGAAATAGCTCACAGTTGGAACTACAGGCCACTATGGAATCCTCTCTAAACCTAAGCTTTTCTTTGTTTATTTTGGCACTAAGTGACTTGCTTTGGCATCATTTATATTTTGACTTATCCTTAAGAAAGGGATACACTTCAGCTGTTGAATTTGTGAAAGCCCAGCTGCTCTTTCACTGTTTTTATGTCTGGAAACCTGTGCTTGGCAGATGCAGCATCCTCAGCACGCATGAGCTGAAGGCCAAGCGTGAGAATGGTAAGTGTAAGGCTACTGACAGTGTGCATATGGTGTTTTGGCATCTCATCAACCTCAAAACTGCTTTGCAAGATTTACTGATTTATTTGAAAGGCAGAGTTACACAGAGAAAGGGAGAGACAAACAGAGAGGGAGAGCGAGCATGAGATATTTCATCCTCTGGTTCACTCCCCAAATGGCTTCAATGGTTAGGACTGGGCCAGGTTTAAGCCATGAACCTGGAACTCCATCTGGGTGTCCCACATGGATGGCAGGGGCCCAGACAATTGGACCATATTTTCTGCTTTCCCAGGTACATTAGCATGGAGCTGCATCGGAAGTGGAGCAGCTGGGACTTGAACTGGCCGCCCATATGGGATGTGATGCTGCACCTGGTGGCTTTACCTGCTACGATTTCTCACATGGAATACAAGCATCACAGGCAATGGCTTGACACACTGCACTATAACCCTGGCCTCAGTCTAAAATTTATATCAGTACCTTGATTTCTTGGAAACAGAAAAAGTGCATTTGTTTGGAAACTGGCAGACATGGGCCCTTAAGCCAGGGGAAGTGACATTCAACTGAATCCTAAAGAATGAAGAGTTTCCTGGCTACGTGGGAGAGGCAGTCATTGGTGACCTCAGCAAGCATTGCTAAATCAGAGGTCTCTTATCAGGTGAATATCTTAAAATATACTCAACTATATATAATTTTACACAAAATACATAATTTGTAATGTAAATATGAGTGTCTATTTGATTTATTTTTAGGTTCTTGAAAGGCAGAGTGACACACAGAGCAATATAGAGATCTTCCATCCACCAGTTTCCTCACGGAATATTCACAACAGCCAGGGCTAGGCTAGGCCAAAGCCAGAAGACTGGAAACCCAACTGGGTCTCCCACATGGGTGGCTGGGGCCCAAGCACTTGAGCCATCATCTGCTGCCTGGCAGGACGCACAAGCAGGGAGCTGGGGTGGAAGCAGAGCATCATGACGGCAAACCAGCACTCCAGTATGTGACTCAGGCATCCCAAGTGGAGGCTTAACTTGCACACCACAATACCTGCAGTGTGAATTTTAAAGGATCTTTATATTTTTGGTTTTGAAATTATTTTGCCACATCAACTAAATTATAATCAAATCACATTTCCTTTTAATCTTTAGGAAAATATGGCAATTCTTCAGAAGTAAGAAAAATTCAGGGAACCAGTGAAGTGATGCAGAGGAGTAATCTGCTACCTCTGATGCCAGCATCTCATATAGGCAATGGTTCCAGTCCCAGCTGCTCTAATTCTAATCCAGAACCCCTGCTAATATGCCTGGAGAAAGCAGTGGAAGATGGCCCAGGTGCTTGGGTGCCCACCACCCACATGGGAGACTCAGATGAAGTCCTGACTCCTGGGTTTGGCCTGGCCTAGCTCTGGATCTTTTGGGCATTTGGGGAGAGAACCAGCAGATGAAAGCTATTTCTCTCTCTCTCTCTCTCTCTCTCTCTCTCTCTCTCTCTTTTTCTAACTGTGCTTTTTGAATAAGATAAATAAATCTTAGAAATGAAAAGAAGAAAAATCCAACCTACAGATTATTTTCATTTTTATGAAGTAAATTAGAAAACTAATGAAAAAGTTTCATTTTTTTCCTTTTCTTAGAAATAATTAAATATACATTTATTTTCATATTGAAAAATTTTGGCTTTAAATATCTGTTTAATAAGCAGAGAGACAGAGCTTCCATTTCCCAGATCACTATCCAAATGCCGATAATGTTTGGGGCTGGGCCGCCCTGACATTGGTAGAAAGGAACCCATTCCAGGTCTCTCACCTGGGCAGGGGGGTAAGACCCCAACTACTTTTAAATTTTTACTTATTTGTTTTCAGTTTATTTGAAAAACAGAGACATATTTTTTTGTCTGTTGGTTTACTCCACAAATGCCTGAAATAGTTTTGGTAGGGCCAGGCTGAGGAAAGAAACCAGGAACTTCATCTGGGTCTCCCACATGGGTGGCAGGGACTTAAATACTTGAACCAACATCCTGTGCTGTCTCCTGGGGTGCACATTAGCAGGAAACTGGGTCAGAAGAAGCGGAACTAAAATGCAGGCAATTTGATATGTGCATCCCAAATGATAACTTAAATGGTTGTACCACACATGTCCCCTCCTCTTGAAATTCTTTTTAAAGATTATTTATTTGAAACAAAGAGTGACAGAGAGGGATGGAGGGAGAGGGAGAGACAGAGGGGAGAGAGATCTTTTATCCACTGTTTCACTCCCCAAAAGGCGGCACTAGCAGGAATGGGCCAGGCCAAAGCCAGGAGCCCAGAGTTTCATCGGGGTCTCCATTGTGGGTAGCAGGAATAACTGAAATATCTTTCTTTGCCTTCTCAGGTACCTTAGCAGAGAGCTGGGTCAGAAGCAGGACAGCTGGTACTTGAACCAGCACACCAGTGTGGGATGCTAATGTCACAAGTGGCAGCTTAACTTGCTGTGCAACAGCTCTGGCCCCACGTTTTCAGCTTCTTAAAAAATATTTATTTAGGCCAGCGCCGTGGCTCAACAGGCTAATCCTCCGCCTTGCGGTGCCGGCACACAGGGTTCTAGTCCCGGTTGGGGTGCCGGATTCTGTCCCGGTTGCCCCTCTTCCAGGCCAGCTCTCTGCTGTGGCCTGGGAGTGCAGTGGAGGATGGCCCAAGTGCTTGGGCCCTGCACCCCATGGGAGACCAGGATAAGCACCTGGCTCCTGCCATTGGATCAGCGCAGTGCGCCGGCCATAGCACACCGGCTGTGGCGGCCATTGGAGGGTGAACCAACAGCAAAGGAAGACCTTTCTCTCTGTCTGTCTCTCTCACTGTCCACTCTGTCTGTCAAAAAATATATTTATTTATTTAAAGATTTTATTTATTTATTTGAGAGGTGGAATTACAGACAGTGAGAGGGAGAGCCAGAGAGAAATGTCTTCCTACTGTTGATTTTCTCCCCAGATGGCCGCAATGGCCAGAGCTCTCCCGATCCAAAGCCAGGAGCCAGGTGCTTCTTCCTGGTCTCCCATGTGGGTGCAGGGGCCCAAGGACTTGGACCATATTCTACTGCTTTCCTGGGGCACAGAAGAGAGCTGGATTGGAAGAGGAGCAGCCAGGACTAGAACCAGTGCCCATATGGGATTCTGGCACTGCAGGTAGAGGATTAACCTAGTGCGCCACAGTACTGACCCCTATTTATTTATTTGAAAGACAGAGTTACAGAGAGAGGGAGAGACACAGAGAGAAATCTTCCATCCACTGGTTCACCCCAAATGGCTGCAACGGCTGAGACTGGACCAGGCTGAAGCCAGGAGCCAGGAGCTTCATCCAGGCCTCCCATGTGAGTGCAAGTGCCCAAGCTTTCCCAGGCATATCACCAGAGAGCTGGGTCAGAAGTTGAGCAGGGGCCAGCGCTATAGCTCAGTAGATTAAAACCCTAGCTTGCAGCACCAGCATCCCATATGGACACCCGTTGGAGTCCCAGCTGCCCCACTTCGGATCAGCTCTCTGCTGTGGCCTGGGAAAGCAGTAGAAGATGGCCCAAGTCCTTGGGCCCCTGCACCCACGTGGGAAACGAGGAAAAAGCACCTGGCTTTGGAACAGCTCAGTTCTGGCCATTGCAGTTATTTGGGGAGTGAACCACTGGATGGAATCGCGTGCGCTCTCGCTCTCTCTCTCTCTCTCTCTCACTCCCTCTCTCCTTCGCTCTGTAACTCTTTCAAATAAATAAAATAAACCTTAAAAAAAAAAGTGGAGCAACTGGGACTTAAACTAGCACCTATATTGGGTGCTGCCATGCTGGCCCCCACCTTTTAAAGTTTTAATTCACAGTTTTTCTGTGTTACATTGACCCCTCCTCTCCTTTTTCTTTTTTGGATTTGATTTCCACAGATCCTTGGTTTTGGAGTCAGCTTTGAGTCAGATAGGGTTATTATCACAAAGTAACACAGGCGATTAGTTTCTAATAAACAGAAATTTTTTTCAGCTCTAGGGGCTGAAAGTCTACGATCAAGTGTCAGCATGGTTGACACTGAGAATTGTGCCTTTGCAACTGGCCCTCCTCTACCCCACCTGCTTTGTAAATGAGGGTTGGGACGCTGCCACTGTGCCACAGGACTTTGGACCATTCAGTCTCACTAGATAGGAAGGCATCATGGCCATATAACTCGTGACTGTTGTTTTCAGCTTTCAACATACGGATTCAATAACCTGTCTCTGAGTACAGATTAGCAAAGACTCACCAGTTCCATTCATGAAAGAATTTATATGCAATAGGTAAGGAAAGAGAAAAAGAGGCTGTTTCCTCCTGAATTTACATTATGCACTAAAAATCCTACCTGTTGGTGTTCCAAATAAGAAAGCAAAATTAAATATCATTACTAGTCTCAAGTGTAAAGGAAGGGCCAGTGCTGTGGCGAAGTAGCCTAAGGCTCTGCCTGCAGTGTTGGCATCCCATATTCCATACTTTCATCACTCTATTATTGAATATTTTCATCACTTCCAATTTTTTACTGTAATAAACCTGAAGTGCTGGACTGAAGGGCTGGTATTGTGGTGTACAGGTTAAGCTGCCACCTCTAGATGCCAGAATCCCCTATGGGCTTAGGTTTGGTTTGCAGCTGCTTCTCCACTTCTGATCCAGCTCCCTGCTAATGGCCTGGGAAAACAGCAGAGGACAGCCCAGTGTTTGGGCCCCTGAACCCATGTAGGAATGAAGCTCCTGACTCCTGGCTTTGAGTTGGCTCAGTCCTGACTATTGCGGCCATCCACAGAGTGAACCAGCAGATGGACGATAACCCTCCATCTATCTTCTGTCTCTTTCTCTCTGTAATTCTGAATTCAAATAAATAAATCTTTTAAAAACTATATATATATATATATATATACACACACACACACACACATACACACACACTTTAATAGTGAATACATGCCATTAGTACAAATTCAAAGAAGTGCAAGAGGCATTAGAAGGAGAAAAATTTAATGATCTTCCTACCTCTGATTGTCAAGTGTTTATTGCTCAGGACAATATGGTCTTGGTTACTAGCAGTACAATAACCAACTGACTTGAATAATAAATAGTGCATTTTATGGCATAACAAGGGGGCCAGAGATGAGTTATTCTAGGGTTCACAGATTCAGCAATTCAGTATCCGAGTTCCAGATCTCTGCGGTTCTCAGAGCTATTCCTCATAGCCTGAAGAATGGCTGCAGATGCTCAGAGAATCATGACTTTTCCAGGTAGTAGGAACAATAGCTTTGAGTCAAACACTTTGACTTCTTCTAGGAACTGTAGAAGCTCAGGGTGGCTGGAGCAAGGTAAATGAAAGCAGACAGGTTGGCAAGAGCTGGGTTCCCCAGATCTTTGTAGACCAAGTAAGGGATCTGCCTCATATCAAGTGCAATGGGGAACCATTGTAGTGTTCTAAGCAGAGAAATATCACAACCTAAAATATGTTTTTGGGAGGCAGGCGCCATGGCTCACTTGCCATGCCTGCAGTGCCAGCATCCCATATGGGCACTGGATTCTATCCCGGTTGCTCCTCTTCCAGGCCAACTCTCTGCTGTGGCCCAGGAAGACAGTGGAGGATGGCCCAATTGCTTGTGCCCTGTACCCGCATGGGAGACCAGGAGGAAGCACCTGGCTCCTGGCTTCGGATTGGCACAGTGCACCAGCCATGGTGGCCATTTGGGGGATGAACCAATGGAGGGAAGACCTTTCTCTCTGTCTCTCACTGTCTATAACTCTACCTGACAAATAAAAAAAAAATGTTTTTGGGAGCCTCACTGTGGAGCAGAGGGATAAGCTGCTGTTTACAGCACAGGCATCCCAAATGGGCTCCACTTCCAATCCAGTTCCCTACTAATGCACCTGCCAAAGCAGCAGAAGATGGTCCAAATGATTGGGTAACGGCTTCCTTGAGGCAGACCCGGATGCAGCTCATAGCTCCTGGCTTTGCGGCCTGGAGAAGATTATCAAGATAAATGTTTTGGCCGGCGCCGTGGCTCAACAGGCTAATCCTCCACCTTGCGGCGCCGGCACACCGGGTTCTAGTCCCGGTCAGGGCGCCGGATTCTGTCCCGGTTGCCCCTCTTCCAGGCCAGCCCTCTGCTGTGGCCCGGGAGTGCAGTGGAGGATGGCCCAAGTGCTTGGGCCCTGCACCCCATGGGAGACCAGGAAAAAGCGCCTAGTGCCTGGCTCCTGCCATCAGATGAGCGCGGTGCGCCGGCTGCAGCGCGCCGTCCGCGGCAGCCATTGGAGGGTGAACCAACGGCAAAGGAAGACCTTTCTCTCTGTCTCTCTCACTGTCCACTCTGTCAAAAAAAAAAAAAAAAAGATAAATGTTTTACAGTTATGGTTGCTTACTTAGAATATTTAATTAGAATGTTAGATGAGCTATCACACAGCAAGATAATAGAAAAGAATACTTATATATGTATAAAAGACCAAATTGATAGGTAGTTCAAGGGTGTAGATCATCCAAGGAATGAGGTACCTTCTATTTTCCTTCCTTTTTTGTTATTATTATTAAGATTTATTTATTTGAGAGTAGAATTACAGAAAGAGGGAGAGAGAGATAGAGGTCCTCATCTGCTGGTTCAATTCCCAATGGCTACAAGGCCAGAGATGGGCCAATTCAAAGCCAAGAGCCAGGGGCTTCTTCCTGATGTCCCATGTGGGTGCAGGGGCCCAAGCACTTGGACCATTTTCCACTGCTTCCCAGGCCATCAGGAGGGAGCTGGATCAGAAGTGGGGCAGCCAGGACTCTAACTGCTACCCATAGGAGATGCCAGCATCACAGGCGAAGGCTTTGCCTACTATTCAACAGGGCCAGCCCACTTGTTCTGCTACTCCTGAGTATTGCCCATTTCTGTTTGGTTATCCTAACTCACCTGATATTGTCTTCCTTCTAATTAGCCAGAAGAGGGCCAAATTTCATTCACTGAAAAATGTAGGCTCCAGCTGCCGAGCTAAAACCTGAAAGAGTTGAGGTAGGAGCAGTGTGGAGGAGGGGGAGAGTGTGAAGTTGTGGCTTTTTATTTTTTAAAGTTTAATAATTTTTTGAAAGGCAGAGTAACAGAGAGGCAGAGGCAGAGAGACAGAGAGAGGTCTTCTATTCACTGGTTCACTCCCCAGATGGCCACACCAAGGAGAGGGAGGGGGCAGGCATTATGGAGCAGTGAGTGAAGCCACCACCGGTGATACAGGCATCCCATGCGAGTCCCAGCTGCTTCACTTCTGACCCAGATCCCTGCTAATGCTCCTGGGAAAGCAGTGGAAGATGATGGCCCAATTGCTTGGACCCCTGCTACCCACATGGAAGACCTGGACAGAGTTTTAGGCTCCTGGCTTTGGCCTAGCTCTGGCTATTGCAGACATTTGGCTGAACCAGTGGATGGAGAATCTCTGCCTTGCCTTTTTTCTGTAACTCTACTTTTTAAATAAATAAACATTTATTTTTTTTAAATAAGAGAGTAAGGCTTTAGACGATATGAATTTAGAAGTAACATTCTGTGATACTTGCTATAATATCACTACAACTCTTTTGTTGGTTTCATTTCATGTTCTAAAAAAATTAAATTGGCATCCTATACTCAGGTTTCAGTCTACTGGAAAAATGATAAACCCGAGGGAGGGAAGAGGTCAGTCAGACCAGAGTTGACTGACAGCTCTCCTGGTTCCTAGGACTGGGAACTACTGCAAGCTTCAGAAGGGATCTGTAAAAAGGGGGTTGCGAGAGACCTTATTTAAAAGCATCACTGTGGGAATGAAGTAATTTGCATAAAATGCAAATTTTTTGGCACACAAGGATTCCATAAATGCTCACCATCTTGGTTGTAAGCTTAATGTTTTCCATACACCTGGCCATTTCCAAATATTAAATCTCAGTACTTTGTGGTCACAATATGTGAATCTTACTGGATGTGAACATTTTAATTTTTTTTAAAGAGTTACTTGTTTATTTGAAAAGCAGAATGACAGAGACATCTCTCATCTGCTGGTTCACTCCTCAAATGCTCACAACAGCTGAGGCTAGGTGAGGCTCAAGCCAGGGGCCAGGAGCTTCATCCAGACCTCCCATGTTGATGGCAGGAACTCAAGGACTTGGACTATCATCTGCTGTCCCTCAGGTACATCAGCAGGCACTCCTGTATGGTGTGGAGGTGTCTCAAGTGGAGGTTTAACCCATTGCACCACAACACTTGCCCCCTGAACTTTTTAAAACATTATCTTATAGAGGAAAGAAGAATTAGACTACCAGGTGCAAAATAGAAGTATAAAATTTATTTAAAACCACCCACAAAGTTCTGTGTAATCAGGAATGATACAATTTGCAATAGTTTTTTTTTTTTTAAAAACTCATGACAAAGATTTAAAATATATTTTCAATTACAGTATTCATTTAGCCTTATTCAGTTAGAACAATTAAGAAAAAGAAACTTTATGCTCTAAACAAATGACACACAAGGAAAATATAATAGACAATTTCCACAACTATCTTTACATGTATGTTTCAATACTAGTACATTTCAATGCATTTTGCTACATAAACATGAAATCATGTACAACTGCTGTGCACCAAATTTAGCTTAATTAGATCTTTCAAGTAACATGCAATTCCAACTCACAAATCTTCAAGTACTGCTAGTAAGTGTTCCCTTGCTGCAGAGGACTAATATTGATCATGAGTTGAAATCATGATCATCCCTTTCCCTTCTACATGGTGAAGTGCTTTTCTTTGAACTGTTTCCTCCATGTATTAAGAACTAAAATGGATATTTGTGGAGTTTTAAAAGCATTTCCTTACTAACTTATTCATTGTTGGGAATATTTAATACAGTAGGACGGCAAAAAAAAATCAGAGGTAAAAAATAAATAGTAAATACATCCAGGGAGAGAACAGTCAGCTACGGAAAGGAATTATTAATTTATGAAACTGATGTTTCTAAGTGGGAATTCAGTACTACTCTATTTCACCATGACGAAGAATCTGTGAATATGTTACTCCCACCAATAAGAATTCTGGCTTCTCCTTTGAACCAAGGT
Organism: Sylvilagus floridanus; assembly: GCA_949820135.1. Taxonomy (NCBI): domain Eukaryota; kingdom Metazoa; phylum Chordata; class Mammalia; order Lagomorpha; family Leporidae; genus Sylvilagus; species Sylvilagus floridanus. The sequence continues at coordinate 24,051,939 of OX463235.1, forward strand.
AATGATATGCACTTGAATTGACTTGGTAGCTCACAAGATAGCATGAGAGAAAACCAACAAACTAGAATTCAATGTTTCTCTTTCTGTCAAGGAGTTTTGCAAGTTTTTGTGTAGGGAACACTTCACGACTTCTTACTAACCCAAATATGACAACCCACCCATATGTCACAATGCAAAACCTGCCCTTAGTCTTTACTATAAAATCGTTTCTGGAAAAATATTTCTCTTAAAGCACCCATCACAATGTCATCTCATAAAAGTTAAAAAAAATATGATGATACATTGCAATAAAAATATTTAATCATTGTTTTTGTAAAGTCCCATTGTCATCAGCCATGAGATCAAAGCACAAATAGGTGTTGGTGATGAGAGGCAGTTAGTGACTCACCAAAATGGGGGCTTATTTGACTCTTCAAGAGTCCTGAGTTTTTTAAGTGAGACAGAATATACTGATGGGATAGCCAAAATATTCTACCTCTTTATACAGAGAGATCACCAAACTATGTTATATAAAGAGGTCACTAAAAGCTTTACAAATATATCTGATCACTTTTCCTAACTGTGTGGGAGAAAGGAATGTTTAACATTGGACTCACAGATTTATGTGGTTAGAAACAGAGAATCAAGAAACAAAACAAATTGAAATAAGTGAGAATACTATCTCTTAGAGATGCCAATAATTGTGCATGTTTATCATGAGGGGCTGGGAACTACAACTGCTTATCTAGCACCTTTCCTTCAGTGCGCTTGTATTTCACTAAACTTCAATAAATATATTAAACTTTGATTGCAATGAGTTGATCTTAGTCTTTTTTTTAAAAGTAGTATATTAAAAAATTATTTAGGTTTCCCTCTTTTATTAGCATAGGGATATTTTTTTATAAAAAGCTTTTCAAGGGAGAAAAATTACAAAACTTCATAAATCAAAGCCCTAACGCAGAAGTCCTGGGAACGTGGGGAGACCTTGTTTAGTATGCATGACAATAAGTCATGGAAGAAATAGACTTCAGATACATATTTTGCAAACCATAAGGCTTTATACTATCCTTAGATCAGATCTGATAAAATTTCTATGTGGAAACAATTAAGTGGTAGTTGTTAATGCAGAGCATTTAGCAGTCTAAAGATATTCAAAGTTTCAATCTCAAAGTGGTTGGCTTTGCTAAATGACTGGCAGCAAGCTATTTGCTATTCTTGTCATCTGCAGGCTTCTCATCTATGTTATGGGAACAAAGTTTTCTAACCTTCAAAAGTTGCACATTGTGACAGTTTGACTACCTAAAACATTATAAAACATGATTATTATATTTATTATCAGATTTTCTTTCAAAATGATTCTTCACTTTTAACTGCTATTTTAAAAATAAAGTTAACGTGGAATGGAGAGAATATTAAAGTATTTCTTGGTTTTCAGTTGGAGGTGTGAAGATTCAGATGATAGGAGTGTAATTTCCCCTCCTTTCTGCCCTTTGACTTGTGCTCAAAAGCATTTCCAAAGGCTTATCTCTTTATCACGTATTGAAGAACTCTTCCAATTACTTTCAATCCATTTCAAACTTATCTCACCCAGGTTATAGAGTAGTTCCACTATTACCAACAATCAAAGAAATCACAAAGTGGTTAAATGTACATTCCAAAATAAATATCATCCTTAAAATTTGAATGGGAGGTGAGAAAATATGCAAAGAAAAACTGTTTTATAGGTTAGACTTATCACTCATTCAAACTCACTGGCCAACCAATTTATAACTAGTATGATGCCTTATATAGAAATAGCCAAGTCTTTCTGAAAGTTTTAGAACAATCAGCGTATTATAGGTTTCTTTGTTTGATAAAAAACTCAAACACTAATAAACAGCAAACATTGCTGGGATGGATAGAAAGGCCCCTGGGATAGGAAGCTCAGTCTTGTGATATCAACTACTAAAAACTCAAATTGCTTCTAACTGAAAAGCTCTGATAAATATAAACGCTCTTGATCCTTTTGTACATTATATCTAAAAGGCCATAAAAAAGGAAAGACAACTTGGCCAATATCACTGCTATTATTAAAATGAACCGTGTGCATTTGTGCAGGGAACGTGGAGGTTGGAGACAAGACTGCCAGAGGGAGAACCACCGGGTTTTTAATTGACAGAAAATCAGAGGAAAAGAAAAAAGCTGTAAAAAAGTTTGAAAGTGCATTTAGTGACATTGCAGCTTCAGTAAAAAACAGAAAAGAGAAACAGTACCAATTTGAGTTTCTGGTCAAGGATTATAAATCCATACCCTGCCAGAGGAGAGGAAACCAAATTTACAACACTGTTTCTCCTGAAATGAGAATGTTTCTGAAATCTGGGATTTTTTTTTTTCCTTATGAATAAGACAGATGCTTTATATAACCACAAGTAGGCGAAAATTTGTTTTAGGAAAAGTAGGTTTATAATGCTAACCAAGGTTTTCCAAAGTCTTACTCAAACATAAAGGAGTTAAATCAGATAACACGGTTCATATGTGACAGTATTATTACCATGAACCAAGTTTTGCTTTAACATAAAAGATATCTACAGTTGAGCAAACTAGCAGAAAACTTATGATACAGCAGGATCATAAGTATTATGATAGTGGGTGGAAAGGAGTATAACCAACAAAATTAATGTTGGAATTTTAAAGCTAGAAACAGTAAATCTTGCACACTACCAAGAGAGACATGAACATGAGGAGTGGCAAAATAAGGAATACCTTTGGATTACTTGAGGCAGTAAAATACATGCTTTAAGCAAACAATGATATTTGATTGGATGCCCAGTACAAACAGGGATTAAAACAAAGCAATCCAGATACTGGAAGCTAGAGGATTAAAGTTTGTAGAGTTCTACAAGGACAAAAATAGTGATGCCCTGACAGCTCTACTACTTCAGAAATTAATAGAACAGTCTGTATTTTATACAGACAAGACAAGCAAAAGCATGACAGTGAATTGCAATATATTTGAAGAAAAAACACAAGTTCAGCTGCTTGGGAAGGACGTACTAATTCTGACTTTCTGGATTGCATTCCTAGCTATGGATGCAATCATTCTCAAAAGCTGTTCTGAGAGCTCTGCCTGGAGCACAATTGGATTTGGTTGAATTCCTTTGGCAATCAGACAGGGATTATATCACTAGGTTCAGTGTGCCACATGAGAAAGCTGAAGTAACAAATTCAGTGCATTTATGGGCAAGTTTAGGGGTTGTGCACAAGAAAGCAATGTTCTAACACATGCAGAGAGTGACACCAAACAGTTATGCTGGAGTTCCTGCCACCCATATGGGAGACTTGGATTTAGCTCCTGGCTGTGAGATTTGGTCAGCCATGGCCAATGCAGGTAATGGGGATTTAAGCTGTGGGCAGAAACTTGCTATCTTGAAAATAAGTTAAAAAAAAAAAAAAAAAAAAGAGCAAAAGCTCCAAAACCCAAAACTATGCTAGGATATACTTGTGAGGTCAATGAGGCCTGAATAGAATGGTACAACCATGGTAGGTAGTAGCATTCATAATGGAAACACCAATACTGTCTCCAATAATTTCAATCATCCAATCTTTTCTAAGTATATGAATAACACTAATTACAGGGGAATAAAAAGCCTATACTCTATCTCCATTTGATATTTGTTTATTGAAATAGCATTGTCACATTTTATAGGATGTACTACAGAGACTTTCATAGGTAAAAGGTTTCCCACAATGGTCACAAAACTGCAGGCAAGGGAAATCTTGACCCAATTTTACTGAGAACTTTCTTTCCCTGAATCTCTCTGGAAAAAAAAAAGACCATTTTATTTTTGACTTGTGTCGAAATAAAGCTACTTCCCAATGACAAAATATCCTTGGATCAGAAAAATCAACTTCATTTGCCAACAGTTCTGATAAACACAAAACATAATCACAAAATGACAACATCTACTCTCTGGGCCCAACTGACTGAACTATTTGACTCCTAGTGTGGCTTCCACTGACGTGAGAGGCCACTCCCATGCCCCCTTATTTCTCGTCATAAACTCACAGTGGTATTTAGACGAAAAAAAAAAAGGATTTCTGTGCACTAAGGTATGACATTGAAGGTAACTATGTATTACTAAAAGTTGAAGATTTAGTTGACACATTCAAAGGAAATACAGTGCCTATTATTGATGGAAGTTGTTATGCAATGTCATAACTTCGCCCCATATAAAAAAGTTTCAATACAAATTTTTGTTGTTAAAGACTAGTTTGGGGTTATTTTCATACATGCTATTGGGAAACGATAATATGTGAAAATCCACTGCCGTGACACCACTGGTAAGCAGGTTACTTCCTATGAATTGTCAGCAGCTCACGTACACACAGGGATGCATCCAATTAAGTATGTATCGAGGTTATGTCCTAAGTAAATTGCTAATGGATCTCAACTGGTTGAAGTTGTATATTTTAAGAAATGAAATTATATCATCCACATGCAGACTAATAAATAGATGTAGTGAAGATGCAAAAATTTACCTAGAGTGATACACTTTCAGATAGCCTCACTTCCCAATGATAATATATCTCAACTAAGTTTAGGATATGTTCTATTTGGTACTTTGTGGATGAACTAGAAAACCAGATGTAGATGAGGCTGACAAACCTAGGAGGAGGAAAAAAAAATTAATCAACAGCCTTGGAGCCATTAAAAATGGAGATTTAAGGAGGCATCATGATGTTTTATGGGATCCTAAAATAGGCAGGAATTACTCTCTCATTGTAGCTGGCAAATCTGCAACATATCATGAACCAGTTGGGCTAACTTGGATGTAATGCATCAGTGAATTAAATGATCACACCAAAACTAAAGGCAGAGCTGATTTAAAACCCAATTTGAGTACAGTATGAAAGGTAATAAAAATGTTGTAAAACATAAGAGTATAGAAATAATGTTAGATGACCAGTTTTGTGAGTGAAAATGTCGTTTCAAACCAATTTATTTTCTTGCTTGATGAGAAAGAGCATTCTAAAAGCTGTGTGGCCAGCATACAATCACAATGAATTAGCAGAAGCACAGGGACAGTGAACTGCAGAAACTAGGAAATAGAGTCCAACAAGGGAGGAATAGAGTGGAGTTCCCATAGTGGGGATGTCAGCTGAGGCAGTCCATTCATGATATTAATTACAACAATGGAATGGAAATGTTTTAGTTGAGACTGAGTATTTTCAGGTTCTCGCTGCACCAAGCTTCACAAGTCCCAGTAGTCCCATAAACCAACATTGGTGTTTAGATTGCTAAGAAACTGATTTAAACTTGGAAGCAAAATGATTTGCATGACCGCAGATATAGCATCATGGATTGTTTTGAAGGTCATTTGTTATGTCTTTAAAAAATATTTGCAAAAGTATCCTTTAGGATGTTAATTCTTTAAGCTTACTACATCATAGGTAGGGATTCAAATTCAATGAAGTGAAGACTGGAAGAATGGATGCCAGATAAAAGGTCCTAAGACATTATCCATTAAATCTGGTGAGGAAATCATTTCTAGTGGGAACTAAGGCCTAAAGTCTAAAATACAGTATCACAAGGGTGTATTCCTGATAGCTTAAAACTAGGAAATATCTTATTGGAGCAGCTGAAGCCATAAACAATCACTTATCTTATATACTTCTATGTATAAGAAACCTTAGGCTCAAAAAAAAATACATGTTTTAAAACAGAAATCTAAGGCACACAAAACTAAAACAATGAATTACCCTATTTTACATATTCAAGAAGCAGATATCTACTTGTACAAGATGATGGTCTATCAATGGACAAGTCATTATTTACAATCCCTTCATATTCCTTTACTTGAATTAGTCAAAAGCTTTAAACTGATACTTTGCACCATATATTATTTTAATAAGTTAGAATGAGTTTTTCTTTAGAGAGCTTACTGGAACTGTTTGCATTTGCACCAAAATTAGCATTTGTGGACTTCCTATGGCATTTCCAAGGGAGAAGCACCATTAGGTTTTCTATACTCCCAAGGAATCTGACACTTTAAATGTCATAGCACCTCTGCAGATTAAAGGACTCAAGTATTTCATTGAAGGTTCTTCATGTTCAAAACAGGTTTTGGGGTAATCCTATTGTGTTTTGCTGTAAAAACAAGTCAATCAAGTAACAGGGAAAATATACCGAGAAGACTAAAATAAACAGAAAGCCTATATTTCCTGTTACCTAGAGCACAGGCAGTTACTAGGGAAGATGAGTTTTCATTTCCCCAAATTAATATGCTAAGGTGAATGGATGAATTAGTTCTTAAAGGACAAAAATATGGTTTTAATTCCATTCCTGCTGTTTGTCTGGGGCAGGGAGGACATGAGATGGCAATAAGGAATTTGCTTTCGCCGGAGATTTTTCTATAGGAATTTTTTCCTTATTCTGATGTCAGAACCATTTTCAGAACAAATAAGGCAATTCAGGAAGGGGAGGGTTCTGGCAACTTAATTGTTGTATTTTATCACCTTGAAACATTAGAAGCATTTGACCCTTCTGAATCCTATTTCCTTGCAACTGTTTTGAAAACACATTTCATGGATCATATTGAAAAGTCTGGGATGAAAGTAAATTGAGGCCAATGTTGCTCAGAAGAGACCACTCATACTTAGTTCTGAAGACAAAGTTAATCAATATTGGTGATATGTTTTCTAATCCCAGTCATAGAGATAATTAATAATCTTTGCATTATATATTTTATACAAGTAGCTAGTATGTAAATGTGAAAGGACACATTAAAAGAACACAAACCATATACATGATTAGAATACATACTGCAGTTAACAAGATGGAACTCTACACAGCAAGAATAAATGACCTCTTGTATGCAAATATGCACAAACAATAGACAATAAGATTCTCATACTATACTATTTCAAGTTACTTTAAAAAATAGAAAGTGCTTTTAAAATATATATTTACAATTATGAACAGCCTCCAACCATTACTAACAATGAATTATTTTATAGAGGAGAATGTTTAAGAGAGAAAGTATTTCATTGGTTTATTTCAAAGAAATATGCCACTTTTCTAGCAATGATTGGAAGATGTTGGAACAATGGCACCATGAAATAATAATTCAGCTTATGTTGAACTGTGTCAATGTGGAGAAGCACCAGGAGCTGTGTAGAGTTAACACTGTGGGTCTTGATTTTACATCATAGAACATGAACCTGGTAAAATCTGCTAAAAATGACTCTTGTTTCATAGTAAACAGACATAATTTAAAGCACCAAACTGAGTGATTCTATCAAGGTTAACGCCTAGCCAAAACATTTCTTTATGTATTTAAAACTATAAAACTTTTTTTATTTTTGCTGAAAATGTGCACCTTCTACCAATTGTCAAGATATAGTCACAGTTAAGTACCCACCCTGGATTTTTTGTTTTGTTTTGTTTTTACCTCAGACTTGAAATGGGTGAGATGAAGATATAGCAACCGACAACATGACTTTCTTTAACAGCACCTTGAAAAAATCCACTGCACTACCAAAGGCATTGAGAAGGGGAGAGAAGCCATCAGGCCCAATGGTTATAGGGCCCTGCAACGTGCGTGAGAGCATAAGGGGTCACGGTGACAACATTATTGTGGGTTATCGTTAATGCTTTATGAGACGGAATTTGGTTGAATTCATTTACTTCTGGGGCCAGCACAGCACCCTCATTAGCTGCCTGGTCTGTCTGCTCTGAGGCTTTCGTTTTCTTACTCTTAGGTTCTTTAGCCTCGAACTTAATCTTGTTTAGTTCAAAACCATGCTGGGGCTTATTCAGGTTTTTGTGCTGGTAGAACACGAGGGAGAGGCGTGTGGGATGGTTCCGATTTGGGAAGGCGACAGCAGTCGTAGCGTGAAGCTCTCGCCGGGCACACTCAATCAGGACAGAGCCGTGCGTGGGCGCTATGGCCACCCCACCAATGTTGGGATCCAGGAAGACGTGCTCGCTGTCAGACCAATACTCATCAATGTGGGGCTCCTCGGCAGGTGACAGCAGGTCGTCGGATAGCTGGTCGTCTGATGGGGGATCATCGGCCTCAGAATGCTGTTCATATTCCTCCCCCAGAGAGGAGGCAAGCTCCTGAGCAGTGGGCATGAAGGGGGACTGCTGGTTTGACTGACTGGATGACAGCTGCTCGGGTGGCCCAGTGGGAGGCTCAGAATAAACCGTCCCGTTGTGCGGAGCAGCCACTTCCCCGGGATGTGCCATGCCGGGGCATGCTGCATCAGCACCACGGTGTCTTCCGGAAGGCATCGGGCTGCTTCGTTCAGAAAACCCAGACGAGGCCTTTCCATTATTCTTGAACGGAGCTGAAGTGCTGGAACCAGTCTTTGGGGACCAGGCCAAGAATGGAGACAGGCTTGCCCTCACTTCGTGAGGAATGGATTGCATCGCCACGTTTTTAATGTTCTCTGAATTTTTGAGGAGAAAATGCAATTTAGTTAAATATGTTATGTCATGTGGTATCATCTGAGTTTTATTTCCTAAACAGAGAAAGGATATTAAGTGTGAAAATAAACACAAACTACTTTGGTAGTGCTTGTCTTTAAAGAGTAACCAAACAATATATACAGTAATATCAGGAAACACTGATGCTGGCTAGTTTTTTCGATTTTTTAAAAATCTAATGCACCCAGGAATTAAAATCTGTATAAGGTCTGGAATAGTTTTTCAGCCAAGGACTTCTCATAAATAATTCTTCCTTTAGAAAGATTTGAACAAATAGAAATGCATTTCTATAATAGAAATGTGCTCATTGACTATGCAGTAAATAAAATACATAGAATTTGTAAAAAAAAAAAAAAAAAAGGTTGAAATGCATTTTAAAGGTTTTGCATGACCTCAGTTTTAAAAAGTTAAAATAAGTAATGTGTCTCTGGGTAATTAAAGAATCGTAAATGTCAAAGTAAATAACTAGGTAAAAGGAAGTCATACAAAAAAATGGCAAGTTGGGACAGCATTACAGTGTAGTGGGTAAAAGCTGCTGGCTGAGACAGTGGCATCCCATGTAGGTAGCAGTTCATATCCTAGTTTCTCTGCTTCTGATACAGCTACCTGCTAATGTCCTAGGAAAAGCAGAGGAAAATGACCCTGGTTTTTGGGCCACTAAATCCACATGGGAGACCAAGGAGAGCACCTAGCTCTGACCTGGCGCAGCAATGGCCATTGCAGCCATTTGAGCTGGTGGATAGATCTCTCCCTCTCTCTGACTTTCAAATTAATCTTTTTTAAAACAATGGCAAGCAAGAGTCATTTGCTCTAGCATACCCACACAAATCACAAAAAATGGTGACACTATTCTGAGGGACATTGTACATCTTGTGAAGCTTTAGCATTGTTTTTGGAAGTGAAAATGCAGTGAAGTTTAGAAATGAGGAAAAGAAAGTCATGATGTGATGGTAAATGTTGATTCGCTGAAACATGCAATTCTCTGATGCCACAAGCAGAAGGCAACACAATTTGTGTTCCCAAAGAGAATTTATGCATAATATCCAATCCTGTGTAGCACAGAAGGAAACCATCACTGTACTCTGCGCAAATATCTATTATTACAGAGGTTTAGCTTCCCAACAGAAGGTACATAATGGGAATGAAAGATGAAAATGGGTACATGTTCATCACAGAGGGTAAAATGTTGCTTGGGATGCCCAGATTCTGTCTCGGGGTACCTGGATTCAAGTCTTAGATCTACAGCCTTTGCAAGCTTCCTCCTATTGTCCACCCTGAAAAGCTGGAGGTGATAGCTCAGATTGAACTAGCAGGTGAAAGATCTCTATCTCGGCCTCTCAAATAAACAAAATACATTTAAAGTATCAGTGCTTGACCCAGGCCAAGCTCCTCCAATTCTGCTCCAACACCCGGCTAAGGTTTCTGGGAAAGGAATGAAAGATGGCCCAAGTACTTGGGCTCCTGCCATGCATGTGGGGTACCAGGTACAGAGTATCTGGCTGTGACCTGGCCCAGCACAGAACAATGCAGCCATTTGGAGAGAGAACAAGCAGATGGAAGATCTCCTTCTCTGCAACTCTGCCTTTTGAAAAAATAATTAAATTGGGGACAGCGCTGTGATTTAGCGATAAAGATGCTGCCTGTAGTGACGGCATCCCATGGCACCATTTCAAGTCCCAGCTGAACCAGAGGATGGAAGACGTCGCTCTATCTGACATTCAAATAAATAAATCTTAAAAAAACTTAAAAAAATAAATTAAATTTTAATAAAAATTTAAGTCACAAAAAGAATTTTGAAAAGTTCTTATGGGCAGGATTATAAAAGGACAGATCATAGATCAACTATTGTGTATATCGTTACCAGTACATAAAAATATATGCTGACAAAAGTCAAAACATGACAGCCAAGGATAAAAAGGAGATGGTGTTCCTTACAGACAGCATGGACCCAGAAATATGAATCATAACACAAAGGGAAATAAAATAAAATATGGGTAAAATGAAGTTGCATGCAAGATGGAATGATCAGCTTCTCACAGTATCTCTTCAGCATTTGTCTTTATTGCATCTTTTCCAGCATCACATTAATGCCTGCACTGTCATTTTAACCCTGTTATTAAGATGAACTGTCTTACAAATACGAAGATGAAAGAAGCTAAGGAATGTTGTCATTCTAAGTTTGAAAAGCAGTAGAAACGCCTGTGAGATATGGCTGAGTCTGGAACACCTAGCATGGCAGAACTAGGGATGGTATCAAAGAAAAGCAGGGAGGAAGGCAGTAGATATCATGCTTAAGATGCCACATCCCATAGAGCAAACTATCTGCAATAGGTCAGGAACTATTATAAATAGTTCAATATTTTCATCTCTACAATGAATAAAAACAACATTAATGCAAGAAGGAGGTCTGAGATGGCTGATATTGAAGAGAAAATAAATTTAAATATATCATATATTCATTGGTGCTAGTGATCTGGCTGAGGGGGTTAAGCTGCCACCTGCAGTGCTGGTATTTCTATGGGCACCGGCTGCTCCACTTACAGACAGCATGGAGCAAATGAAGCTGGAAAAGCACAGGATGATGACCCAAATCCTTGGGCACCTGCACAAACATGGGAAACTTGATCAGAAGCTCCTGGCTCCAGCTTGGTCCAAACCTGCCTGTAGCTGCAATTTGGGGAGTGAACCAGTGGATGGAAGCTTGGTGTATGATCTTTACTTATTTGACATTTATTTAAGAGCCAGAGTTACACAGAGAGGAGAGACAGAGAGAAGGTCCTCCATCTACTGGTTTACTCCCAAAATAGCTGAAATGATCCTGTGTATTCCCAGGTGCATTAGCAGGGACACAAATCAGTGTCTGAACGGATTTTGTTGCTGAAGGCTGTGGCTTTAAAACCTAGAGTGGGCATTTGGCCCAGCTGTTATGCTGCTGATTAGAAAACCTTAATCCCAAAATCAGAGTGTCTAGGTTTGAGACCCAGCTACAGCTCCCAATTCCAGCTTCCGCTAATGCACAGTGTGGGTAAGCAGTAGTGATGACTCCAACAGTCGGGTCTCTACTACCACCCGTGTGGAAGACCAGAATGGAGTTTGTAGATCCTGGCATAGGCTATGTTGGCTGGGGCAATTGCAGGCATTTGGTACTTGCCCAATGAAGCTCTTGAACTCTATTTCTTTACTATCTGTTTAAGGTTCTTGGCATTACATTCTATCAGAATTTCTTCTATCAGAATCTTATGTAACTGCCCTTCTGCCACCACCACACACACACTTCTTGAATATAGCCTGACAAACACTGATCTCCTCAACCTAGCCATGCCCAAACTATTTATCTAAACTTGCCCATACCATACCCTTTCCATTTCCTTAGGCCAAAAATTTGGGGTGAAAACATGATAGTTTTTGCTTTAGTCTGTCCAAAATCCTGTTGATTCTGGAACACATCTGGAACGAGGCATTTCTCACATTTTCACGAGCCAATCTAGTCCACTACTCCCTATGAGCATGGATTCTACAGGGTCCCAAGACTTTTCTATCCTGTGGCCCTTTTCATTTGTGACTCAGCCCAGCTACTGGAGAGCTACATTTGAAGCAAATCAGAGTTTTCCTCTGCTTTGAAACCTTGAGTAACCTTCCCCTCACAACATAGGCCAAGGTCTAAACAGCCTAAGATGAATGGTGCAGACAAACTTGAACATTCTGCTCTGGTCATGCTGTCCTGTTGGCTTTCTTCAAACAATCGGTGAATTTTGGCCTCTGCAACATTGCACCTACTATTGCTTCACCTGTTATGTTATTTCTCCAAACCTCCACTCACTGAATCCTTCTTAGCCTACCATATGCAAATAAAATCCTTTCAAAACACTATGCCCCATCACTTTCAGTCAAGTATTCCCATACAAACAGCTTAAAGTGACATTGAGTAATATTTGTTGACTACTTAAATTGGTGTTTACAATGGTCAAGGAAGCCCTTCACAAAAAGATATCATTTCATCTATGCCAAGAATCACTAGGTCTTCAAACTAGAGGGGGGATTTGCAAGGATAAGATAATACCTTCAAAAACAAGACAAGACAAGGCCTGGTGTTTCCCCAGAGTGGGTTAAGCCACTGCCTTTGATGTTGCATGCCATATGGAGTTCCAGTTTTAGTCCCAACTATTCTGCTTGATCTAGCTCCCCAATAAAAGCCTTGGAAGCCTATTACCCACGTGTGAGACCCAGTTGGAGGTCCAGGCTTCTGAGTTTGGCTTGCCTCACCCTGACTGTTGTAGCCATTTGAGATGTAGACCAGCAGATGGAAGAACTCTGCCTATCACTTTGCAAATGAGATAAAAAGTTGGAGAAAATCACTTTTTGTTGGCTTTTAGTTTTAAAACCTATTTAGAACTATATTCAATATTCTAAACCACCATAAGAGTACAAATTTAGATTCAAGAACATACTAATATTTTTATAATCTAGCCCGCAGTTTTTCTTTTCATAATGCTTAATCCCTGAACATCAGCAAAGATATAGGAGAAAAATCAAGGTGCAGAGAATGTCCAAACCCTTCTTATAATGAAAGGTGTGCCAAGAAAACGGACAGGTTCCACAGCGTTCACCAAAAACTGGCAGGGACCAAGCCTTACCGTTGTGGGCTGTCGCCGAGTTATTCTTCCGCTTGCCGCGAGGCACAGGCTTCTTCTCCACCGCCCGAACCTTCCGCTCCAGAACCTCCGTCATCATGGCGGCCCTCTTCTTCCCCGAGCGAGGAACCGGCTGGGTGAAACAGGTTCTTCGTTTGCGGCGCGGCATGAGGACCTCGATGGCCCCAGACTTGATCTTGCGTTCCATGCCTTCCTTGGAGCCAAACTCATCGGTATCTGCGAGTCTATAAAGGGGAAGGACGTGGAGCTGCTCATCTTCAGGAACAACACCCAGTGAACGGTTATCTTCTCGGGTTAAAGTACAAACCTGATAGAAGAGAAAATAAAGTGGGAAATTGAAGTCCTGCACAAGTATCAGTTAGCCCTATCTTCATCCCCAGTGTGAATGGGAACAGAAATTCGATTTTCTTTTCCAAAAAATATATTAACATACCACAGTGCTTCCATTGTTCATGTTGTGGATGTCCCTGTGGGAATGGGCACAGAAGTCTAAGCAGGCGGTGACTCCAGAGAAAGGACGACCTTCTTTTCTGCCAAGCCGACATTCTCGAGCAACATGTTCATATTCTACCTGTAAAGACACAGTGTGAGACATAGTGTTAGAAGACAAAAAGTATCGCCTTAAGGGTGCCAGCGAAGTGGATAAAGCCATTATCTAAAGTGCCAGCACCCCATATTGGAGCTAGTTCAGGCTATCATTGTAGAGTTGAATGACATTTGAGCCTTGGAATACCAGAGATGATACTAACGTATGCTCTGTGGTGAAGAATAAACAAGCATTGGAACTCAAATAAGGTTATTAGAAATGAAGGCAAGTAAAACTGCATTAACCATACAAGCAGATTTCTAAATATACATGCACTTCATGAACCATAACAATGATTTTATAACCTGGCTTTTCATGTGAAATTGGAATTGAATACAGCATATTATATGTATTGTATTAAATTGTAGACAAATTATATTGTATTGTTTTAAAATGTATTGTACTATATAGTTAAAAATAGACCTCTGTTCATAACACATTTATATTTTGCTTTGCAAGTATTTCCTTACAAACTACACTTTGTCTCTTCATGTTCTTGATGGCATCATTCTTAAAGTTCTATTTGAAAGGCAAAATAACAGAAAAAGAGGCACATATAGAGATCCAGTATGAGATATCTACTAGGTATTCTATCTACTTCCCAAATGGTGGCAAGAGCAAGGGCTGGGTCAGGCCAGAGACAGATACCAAGAACTCCATCATGGTATCCCATGTGAGTGGGATTCCAATATGGGATGCAGTTCTTCCAAGTGTCATTAATGGGTTTCAGCCCAGACTACTTTTATGATTATAATTGCCCTGCCAGAACCTCCAGCACAACGGTGAGTAGACATCTAAATCATAGGAGAAAAGCTTATCATGATCAAGTGCTATGTTACTAGTCATTTTTTTGTACCTTCTCTTCAACAGAAGGTAGCTCCTATCTATACTTAATTTTTTGAGAAATGTTTTCATCTGAAAAAGTGAGATCTTGTCAAATGCCTTTTCTGCATCAATAAAGATTATCTTATCCTGAAAATGCTATGAAGAAGTGTAAAAACATACCTGATTTTGGTAAGCAACAGGAGCATACTGCTTATAAATTGGAGCCAATTCTGTAGCCAAACTTTGCAAATTATCTTCAAGGTTTTTTTCCTATAGGAAAAGATAGTCCATATAGATTATTTTGTAATGACATAAAGAGTTTAAAGTGTTAAGTTGGATTACACAACACTGCTGTCCAGTGGTTAATGTATAATAAATGTGCAATAGGTTATATCAAGCCTTTCTACACCAGAAAGGCAAGAAAATGAAGACTATTTGATGGGACTCTGAGGGGCATCAACAGCATACCAACAGCCAGGATTGCTATGGATAACAAAGTCATGAGACTTCTTCTAAGGAAATTGTCATCATGATGGAGTATCAAAAAGGTCAGCAATGACAAGGAGAAATGCAGGAGGGAGGTTTTTGGAAGAACAGTTGTTTTCCTGAAATGATTATACTGCAGTTCAGTTAGACTCAGTGAAGAATGGAGATATCTAACTAAATCAAATGAACGAGACCAAGAGGCACAACAAAGAGGGGACCACCAAGCGGATGGTTTTGGATTATGTGGAACCTCCAGTCAGATCAGTTCACCTGAGGAATGCATGAAGCCAGTGAAGAAGCTAAAGCTGAGCAACACCAAGAAGCCCATTCTCTGTTCATGTTGACACTTTCAAACCTACACATGCTAATTCTTTATGAGAAAATCATGTAAACGGGGTCCATTTCTAAACCAATGGTCACTTGTGCTTGGCTATCAGTTACTCACTGGAGGTTAAACAACAGCAAAGCCTCAACGCTACTGTAATAACACTAATTCAGCATGTTTTCATATTACTTATTCTTTTTATTTGGGATATACATTAGTGTTAGGATTTATTACAGTTCAAAGACTATTCAGTATTCTCACATCATTTCTTTTTTTTTTGACGGGCAGAGAGGACAGTGGGAGACAGAGAGAAAGGTCTTCATTTGCTGTTGGTTCACCCTCCAATGGCCACCGCTGCCGCTGCACTGATCCAAAGGCAGGAGCCAGGTGCTTATCCTGGTCTCCCATGGGGTGCAGGGCCCAAGCACTTGGGCCATCCTCCACTGCACTCCTGGGCCACAGCAGAGAGCTGGCCTGGAAGAGGGGCAACTGGGACAGAATCCAGCGCCCCGACCAGGACTAGATCCTGGTGTGCCGGTGCCTTAAGCTGGAGGTTAGTCCACTGAGCCACAAATCAGAGTGAAACATATATGATCCTGAAATATCCTGTTTAAATGTGTGTAACTTAAAACAACTTAACCAAATAGAAACAAATTAAGTACAACTTGTATTGTTGTCAAATGCCTATTCTTAGCCTCATTATTCAAATTACAAAAATTCTTTCTTACTGTCTGATTAGAAAGCATCTATTCTGGTGCCACAGCTCACTTGGCTAAATCCACTCTCCAGGCCATTATTCAAAGAGTATCTAGATCTCAAAGGTATCATTGTCCCTCTCAAAACCCTCCCATTGTCTTCCAAAATTCCTGGCATGGCTTAGAAGGTGCAGCAAGCACCAAACCCTCCCTTGCCTGCTGAGCTTCAGCAACACTGGCCTGACAGTTCCTGGAATGAGCCAAGCATCTTCCTGTGTTACACAAAGGTTACTCATGATTAATAACAACCACAAGCAAAAAGTCATCTTACACTCATTAACCACTTTACAGTACTGTAGTTAAAGGGATCAAAATCTGCTAGGCATGTTGATATTACAAACGTATTTATATACTGACACATATATCCATCATATAATATATAGTAAGAAAACTGGTTAATTTTAAGGGAGAACTGACATCACAGTATCAAGTGATCATTTGGGGTATTAGCAAAGGGTTACAGTTTGAGAACTAAAGGTCTAATAGACTTTTGTTTAGACTTTTAGTTAGGTAACTTACAGAATTTGATATTAATGGGAGGTTTTAAAAAATGTTGTATCTTTAAATGTTTACCACAGGCAGATATGAAAGATAATGATTTAACATGATAGACTTCTAACTAGTCATCTTGTTAAACTACTAATATTAATAATTGTCTAGGTTTTTAAAACTGTCTGCAAAGACAGTTCCCTTTCTGAAATCAAAGGGATTGTTATTTATAATTTGAACCTTTTCAAATGTTATAATAATTGCATTGCTGTCTTATTTTGCATTCTCTCTTTATACTGCATGTTAGTGATTTTTCTACCTCCCTGTGACAATTTATGAATGGATTACATAAGCAGTTTAAAAAGATAAATTCTCTATTTTCAGGTGCACATTTTAATGAGAACATCAAAATAAATATTTAAAAGCTTTTATAATAGTTCTCCTGAAAGTTTTATTTGTGTGCATGTATTCACATAGTGGTTCATAATACAAAAGAAATTTTTTTTGAAGTTCCTGGTCACTGCTCAAAGTTTGAAAACACAAATGTTAGAATTATGTAAATCTTTTCCCCCAAACAGAGCATCATATATGACCATACTTAGTGTCTATGGGTACCCCACCTCCTCCCACAAGTTTATAAGACTATGGAATTTATTTTAATTACAAAATTACTCAACTTATTTAAACTTAACAGGAAATTTGACTAATTGTGTTGCTCACCATGGCCTTGTGTTTTGGACAGATTGGTTCCGGTTTCACATATCTTCTTTGTCGATTACGTCGTTTAGTAATTCTTTCATAGTAGGTCTGTGGGTAGTAAACTTTCTGAGTCTTGGAAGTGTTGGCAAATGGCTTTTTCCTACTTTGGTTGAGAATAAAAATCTAGGTTCTCTTTAACAAGGATTTCCTTTAGGGTAGGGGAGCAATAGGAGGGAGCCAGGGACAATTGAAATTTGGGGTTGATAGTGGAAGACTTTACCTACGTTATTTAGAATTTTTATTTAAATATATATTTACTATTTTAATGCTACTTTATCATATTTACATTTTTAGTGTTTAAAGGAATGTACTTAAATCCTCAATGCCTCACTCATACATAAAAAGGACACTTACGTGTAAGGGAGAGCTGGGATCAATTCTAAATCTTCTAGGGCTAGGACTTCGCCCGAATTTGCACCCATTGAAATACATACTCCATGAACAGCCGAAAGAGAATGAGGCTCCACAAGTCTCGGGATCGATTCCTTGGCAAGTACAGGTACGACTGTGAGACAGGAATTGCAAAGGAGTAAGACAAGGCCTCATACAAAACATTTTAGGGACAAATGGTTAGTGAATGGCTTAACATTATGTAATTCTTGATTCAATCTAAAATACAGCATTGAAGACATCCTTTGGGATCCCACAGCTTTAATCTGAGTGCCTGGGTTCAAGTCTGAGTTCTGCTTTGGAAGCAGCTTCTTACTGTTGTGTATAATGCAGGGCAGAAAGAGATGTGAGCCACTTGGGAAACCCGCTTATAGCTCCAGGCTCTTGGCTGCAGGCCTGGCTGTTGTGGGCATTCATATTCCAGTTCTCAACTGGAAAATAACACATCTTACCTATTTCTTTCTCAAAAATATAAAAGTAAGTCAAAAAATGTTAAGCCATGAACAAACATAGATGCTGTATTTTGTTGGAGCAAAACATGGCAAAATTGCCACCTGCAGTGCCTACATCCCATATGGGCACCTGTTCAAGTCCTGACTGCTCCTCTTCTGATTGAGCTCTTTGCTATGGCCTGGGAAAAGGCGGGGCGGCAGCGTGTGGGGGGGTGTCCTTTGGCAACTGAAATGCATTGAGTATATTTGAAGAAGGGGAGTTACCATCAAGTTCATGACATTGTACCTTCATGGCCTATCCACTGCAACTAGGATTTTTTGATCATTATAATGGCATTATATAAGAAAATATCCTGATTTTCAAGGTTAAGTACAGTTTAAAGTATTATTTAAAAGGCATACCTGTGTCTAGCTCAAGTGGACCAAAAAAATACAACAAATCTATAACAATAGTATGTATATATATCAAATGTAAAATACGTTTGTTTGGGTATATAAAATGCTTGCAAACAATATCACAAAATATATAGAAAAAATATGAAGAGTAATCCTTCTAAAAGAATCATTCACAATAATTAGTTAATCAGTCTTGCTCAAGAAAGAGGAATGCCAAATGGCTCAACCATATGAAAAAAGTATTCACAAGAGTCAAATTGACACTAATCGATTTTACTACTTAATGGTCAAAAATTCAAATTTGCCATTGTGGTCACTGGCAAGACTACAGGGAAATTGTCACACTGCAAATAGGAAATGCAAAATGGTCGCTCTCCAGGGACAGACCTTTCCTTTATGTGAAAGCCCCCTTTTAAAGATTTATTTATTTATTTGAAAGTCAGAGTTACACAGAGAGGTGAGGCAGAGAGAGAAAGAGGTCTTCCATCTGATGGTTTACTCCCCACATGGTTCAACGGCCAGAGCTGTGCTGATTCAAAGCCAGGAGCCAGGAGCTTCCTCAGGCTCTACCACGTGGGTGCAGGGGCGCAAGGACTTGGCCAATCTTCTACTGCTTTCCCTGGCCATAGCAGAGAGCTGGACCAGAAGCGAAGCAGTGGGGTCTGTTCAAGTGTGTTAACCCACAGCGCTACCACGTTAGCGGCAAAAGTCCCTTTCCTGCAGACTGTAGGAATGCGTGGGTTCAGCTACCAGAGCTAGAAGCAAGGAAACAATATTCTCAAAGAGAGTATTTTAACATAGCCCTAACTTACAAGGAAGCCACCACCTAAATTCCTTTCTCTCATGGAAAAGACTTAGTATGTGGTTAATTAACAATTTACCATCAATAACAGAGATCTGAAAAGCAGTACAAAAGAAATGTGATTACTTTTCATTGAGTGTACATCTTCGGTCTGTGGGATGGCCGTTGTACGACCTGAGGTTCTCGGTGAGCTCCGAGTACAATCTGTCAGCCATGGGGAGGGGGATGCCTTCCCAGATCATAATGAGCACCACGATCACAGCTGTGGAGCAGTGGTGGCCTGGACGCTTCCGCACCAAACACAGAACCTTCTCCTCTTCACTGCTTCTTCTCAAAACCTGCAAAATGAGAATGCATTCTTCTCTGAAATGCGACTTCCTACATTCAAGGGGGTGAAAATCAGAGGGCAACAGAACCTTCTATCATCCCACTAGCTGCTTCCATTAGTCACCACGGGGGAAAAAATGAGCAGAAGAGAAATCTGTTTTATATGCAAAAGACAGGCTGTGTTGTATGTTAGTGTTACAGTTTGCACAAATGACAGAGAATCCGGTGGAAACCTCAATGCACTGTTCTACTCTTCCATAAATGACAAGAGTAGCTAGATAGAAGGAACCATGAAATCACATTAAATACGAAATTGAGGTGTGACTGGCCAATATCCCATATTTAGGTGCACCTGTGAAGAGATAAAGAGATCTTTATCTTATTCTTTCAACTTAATAATTTTTAAAAAATGAAAATAAAATCAAGAGGAATGATTGATAAATAATTCCAGTGGGTGATTTACTTTACAGCACTGAGGTAGTTACAGAGAGAGACACAAAGATCATCCAACTGCTGGATCACTCCCCAGCTGGCCACAATGACCAGGGCTGGGCTGGGACAGGCAGAAACCAGGAGCCAGGAGCTCTTTCCAGGTCACCCACATGGGTGAAGTGGCTCAAGGACTCAGGATATCCTCTATTGTTTCAAGACACATTAGCAGTTAGCGGGATTGGATGAGATCCAGTGCCCATATTGGCTTTAACCCGCTGACTCACAGCAGGGGCCCCCATACTCAAGTTTTTAAAACACATGGTGAGATGCAAAACACATAATTAATTGTTCCTAGCCACATCTTTTTCTAAAAACTCATAGCGATTTTATTTATTACAAGGGCAAAGAGATACATAGTGCTTCACCTACTGGTTCTCTCCCCAAGTGTTCCTTTTTATTTATTTGAAAGTCAGAGCTACACACCGAAAGAAAAGCAGAGAGAGAGGGAGGGAGAGAGAGAGGGAGAGGAGAGGGAGAGAGGTCTTCCATCCACTGATTACTCCTCAATTGGCCGCAACAGCCAGAGCTATCCTAACCTGAAGCGAGGAGCTTCACCTGGGTCTCCCACATGGGTGCAGGGCCCAGAGGACTTGGGCCATCCCCCACTGTCCTCTCAGGCCATAGCAGAGAGCTGGATGGGAGGCCAGCACTGCAGACCAGTGGCTTTAGCCATTGTACCATAGTGCCCGGTCCCCCAAAAGGATGGAAGAGCTCAATCTTGCTCTGCTTTCAAAAAAAACCAAGAGAATATGCAAGCACATGAGTAATAAAATATGCACAATAATAGCAATGTGTTAACGGGGATGTAAAATAATACAACTGGAATAGGAAATGAGAGGTGGCCTGCAATGGGGATTCTACTGCTGATTGAGCTCCATGGTAACGTGCCTGGGAAAGTAGCAGAGGACCCAACTGCTTGGGCCCCTGCACTCCTGGCTCCTGGCTTCAGTCTGAATCAGCCCTGACCATTGTAGCCATTTGAGCCTGAGCAGAGAGATATTTCTCTGTTGATCCTTCTCTCTCTGTAACTCTGACTTTCAAATAACCCAAATGGCCACAATGAAACTGGGAGCCAGGAGCTTCCTCCAGGTCTCACACATAGGTGTGGGCCCAAGCACTTGGTCCAACTACTGCTGCTTTCCCAGGTGATAAGAAGTGGAGTAAAAGGGACTCAACCTGGCACCCAAATGGGATGATGGCAGTGTCACATGTGTTAGCTATGCCAAAACACTGGCCATAATAAGTAAATATTTAAAACTTTATATTAAAAATAAAAATTTTTCATACAATTATGAATAGGATCCATCAGTACCTTTTCTTAATAGTTAACCAGGGTAAATAAAACAAAGTTGCTAAGTTACCTGCAAAGTTATGCGCGTGGAAGCACTATAAACAATACTCAAGACCAAGAAATAAAACCATAGGTCCAAATTATGTATAGATAAAAAAAAATGGAGCAAAAATGTACAATGGAATGTAATTTACTCTGCAAAGAAAAGTAACTCATCTGGCCGGCGCCGTGGCTCAACAGGCTAATCCTCCGCCTTGCGGCGCCGGCACACCGGGTTCTAGTCCCGGTCGGGGCGCCGGATTCTGTCCCGGTTGCCCCTCTTCCAGGCCAGCCCTCTGCTGTGGCCCGGGAGTGCAGTGGAGGATGGCCCAGGTGTTTGGGCCCTGCACCCCATGGGGAGACCAGGAAAAGCACCTGGCTCCTGGCTCCTGCCATCAGACGAGCGCGGTGCGCCGGCCGCAGCGCGCCAGCCGCGGCGGCCATTGGAGGGTGAACCAACGGCAAAGGAAGACCTTTCTCTCTGTCTCTCTCTCTCACTGTCCACTCTGCCTGTCACAAAAAAAAAAAAAAAAAAAAGTAACTCATCTAGACAAGGGATGAATCCAGATGACATTAAACAAAATGGGATGGGCCAATGTAATCTCAACTGTATTAAGTATAGGAGATTTAAAGAACAAAAAGCAGAATGGTTAATACCAGAAGGGAAAGGAAAAGGAGCTGCTTTTTAATGGGTACAGAGTGGGCTGGGGGTCGGCGCACTGGCATATAAGGTAAAGCAGCCACCTGAAGTGATGGCATCCCATATGGGTCACAGTTCAAGTCACAGCTTCTCTACTTCCTACCCAGCTCTCTGCTATGGCCTGAGAAAGCAGAAAATGGCCCAAGTCTTTGGGCCGCTGCACCTGCGTGGCAGACCTGGAATAAGCTACTGTCTCCTAGCTTTGGATTGGCTCAGCTCTGGCCAATTGGGGAATAAACTGAGAATGGAACACCTTCCTCTCTGTGTCTCCTTCTCTCCCTGTGTAACTCTTTCAAATAAATAAATTTTAAAAAAATTTAAAAAAAGGAAAGAACTAGGAGATGAACTTCTCTGTCTCTTTGAACTCTACATTCAAATGAAGGTATCAAAAACAAAATTCTGAAAAAATGTAGAGAAACTGAAGCTAAAGAATATTGTGCCAATGTAAAAAGGAAGGATGGAAGGCAGGAGTGGTTTTTTAGGAAGCAGCTTGTAACTGAAAGGGAACCAGAGGAATGATCCTGAGGTGCTATTAATATTGGATGCTGTGTAACCAAGTCTACTTATTATGTAAAAACTTTATGACATTAAAAATCTGGAGACTTCTGTGGATAGGTTAGGTTAATAAAAGGTTTACCTTAATCTAAAACACATAAAGCAGAAATTGCTTAGTTACTTTCTGGCTCAGGACTTCGTGGCAAGCTTCTTAATTTTCCATAGTTGCTGAGTTCGGATCTAAGAAATGTGAGAAACCATTCTGTGTGTTTGCTTTACTGCTGCATAGTTGGCTTCCAGGGACAGAACTCGGCACATAGGAGGCTCACATCAAATATTTGTTGAATGAATGGTTAAAAACCACAAAAACCCAGTGTGGTTGCATTTTATGAAAATTTCAAATACTATAATTTACACTTAATTAATAAGATGAAATGTCACATTTCAGAAACATTTAAAATGTTCCATACATCGTAAAATAAAACCTTTTTCTCATGAATCACATAAGTACTGCTTTATAAACTGCTGATGCAGATAGTTAATGCTGCGTGCAAGTGCTCACAAATGGTGTCCACAACCCCTGTGCGGTAATTTTTAAATATTTATTCTTGAGACACAAAGATGATGGAGGGAGCTCCTTTCCTCTGGTTCATTACTCAAATACCCACAACGGTCTGCACCAAGAACAGGGACCAAGTCAGCAGTTGAAATAGCAGCCCAGGTCTCCCCCATAGTGACAAGGACAAAACCACCGGATCCACGAACCGCTGTCTTTCAGGAAGTGCATCCCCAGGAGCTGCACGTCAACATGGCACAGGGGCACCCATGCCTGCCCCTCAGGTAGTCATGCTTATCATTTCTTAAGAACCTTCTTACAGTCACTGTGCTGAAGTAGGACCCAAACTGAATAATGTTGAAAGGAAAGATGTTTTCAATGAAAGGCCTTTGAAAATGGAGTATTGAGATAGAATTGGCACATCATAAAACTGGATTCACTTGAGTTTAGTACATTCAGTTACATTACTATGACCAAAACATATTGTTAGAAATACTCATCCCCCTAAAGGAATCACCACATTAACAGGCTCTTATATATGACATCTTCTACTGCTTTCACAGGCGATAGCAGAGAGCTGGATCAGAAGTGGAGCAGCTGGGACTTGAACAGGTGCCCATATGGGTTTCCTGTACTGTAGGCGGTGGCTTTATCTGGTACACCACCGTGCCAACCCCTCTTAGTTCTTTTATCCTCTTTCATGATAATAATCTCATGAGCACAAAACTTTAATACTGCTGGCATGCAATTTATCTTTTTGCAACTATTTTTACATTTCTTATTTGGACATTTATGTTGCCCAGTATCATTTACTCTCATGAAATTGTATTGGAATTCTAGATAAAAAATAAATTGTGGGGGTCAGCACTGGGGCACAGCAGGTAAAGCACTCACTTGCAGTACCAGCATCCCATAGATGTACCAGATCGATGCCACAGCTCTCTGCTATGGTCAAAGCCCTTGGTCCATTGCCACCAACGTGGGTGGCCAGTTTGGATCCTGGCTTCTCTACTTCTGATCGAGCTCTCTGCTATGGCATAGGAAAGCAGGAGAAGATGGTTCAGGGACATGGTCCCCTGCTATGACGGAGTTCCAGAAGAAGCTCCTGGCTCCTGAATTTGGATCTGCCAAGCTCCGGCAATTTGGAGAGTGAAACAGTCAATGGAAGACCTCTCTCTTTCTGCCTCTGCTTAAATAAATAAATAGACTGGGGTCACTGATGTGTAGTCGTTCAAGCTGCCACCTGAAGTTCCAACTCCTAATGTACCTGGGAAAGTGGAACAAAAATGGCCCAAGTGCTAGGACCCTTGCACCCATTGAGAAACCTCCCCATTTCTGTTACTATGTCTCTCAAATAAATAAATCTTAAAAAAAAAATTGACTGAGAATCTATATACTTAGCCTTATGCCAATAACTGAACTGTTTCAATTACTCTAACCATGAAAATTACATTGAATTTGAAAAGGGATACTCCTCCAAAGAACCTCACAGAACTTACAAGATCAAAAATACTGTCATGATCATAATACTGAAAGAAAGGAAGAAAAAACAGAATCTAACTTTATAATCCAATGTGAACAGAAGATCAAATATATTCACACAAAACTCTTAGGGTGTCTATTTCCCATACCTGAGATGTTGAGTTTCATATCCAGTTAGACTCCTAACCCTCAGACACATCAGTTATGGCTCAAGTAATTGTTTTCCTGCTGCCTACATGGGATTGAGTAGTTGGCGATGTACTATTGCTTTCTTGGGCGCATTAGCATGGAGAAGGATTGGAAGTCAAGCAGGCAGGACTGGAACCAATGCCCATATTTGTTGCATGTAGCAGCTTATATTGCTTTATCACATCGCCAGAATTATTTATTTATTTTAATGGCAGAGATACTGATCGCATAGCTCTGGCCGTAGCAGTCATTTTGGGGGTGAACCAACGGAAGGAAGACCTTTCTCTGTCTTTCTCTCTGTCTCTAACTCTACCTGTCTAATAAACAAATAAAAAATATTAAAAAAAAAAAAAAGAAATAGAATGAGAGAGAGCAAGCGAGCGAGTGAGCAAGCACTGGTTCAGTCACTAAATAACTGCAACAGACGGAACTGAGATAATCCAAAGCCAGGACCAAGGAATTTCTTCTGGGTCTCCTGCAGCACCAGCATGCCATGAGTGCCAGTTCGAGTCCTGGCTCTTCCTCGTCCTATCCAGCTCCCTGCTAATTCAGCTGGGAAAGCAGCAGCAAACGGTCCAAACGTACTGGTTCCTGCACTGACCCAGATGAAGCTCCAGTCTCCAGGCTCCTGGCTTTGGTCTAGCCCAGTCCCTGCCAATGCAGCCATTGTGGGAGTGAATCAGCAGATGGAAAGTCTGTGTCTCCCTCTGCCTAATTCTGCCTTCCAAATATTTCAATTTCTTTCCATTTGTATTAATTCAATAATGGGAACATAAAAAGTCATCTCCTATTACACAAACATAGCCACCAAAGAAGCAGCCAAGTGCACTAGCTCCCAACTTTTTAGGTCACAATAGTAACATCCAAGGAGTGATCTGATGAGCTGTGTAGTAAAAAGTGAGGCCTGAAGTTCTGGCATCTCACATGAGCCCAGGTCGGGTTCAAGCTGCTCCACTTCTCATCCAGCTCCCTGCTAGGATGCCTGGGAAAACAACAGAATATGGCCCAAGTATTTGGGCCTCTACCACCGATGTGGGCGACCTGGAAGAAGCTTCTGGCTCTTGGCTTCAGTCTTGCACAGTCCTGGCCATTTGGGGAAGGAACCAGCAGGTGGAAGATCTCTTTCTCTTTACTTTTCTCTCTGTATCTCTGCCTTTCAATTAAATTAAAAAAACAACAACAACAACAACAAAAAAACCTATATGGAACAGAATTTTACTAGCACTAACAAATGTCAGCATATGGAGATACAGAATGCAAGTTTGTGTGTGTGTTTTTTTTTTTTTGACAGACAGAGTGGACAGAGAGAG
The DNA here is from genome assembly GCA_949820135.1 of Sylvilagus floridanus. Classification (NCBI taxonomy): domain Eukaryota; kingdom Metazoa; phylum Chordata; class Mammalia; order Lagomorpha; family Leporidae; genus Sylvilagus; species Sylvilagus floridanus. The sequence continues at coordinate 24,078,186 of OX463235.1, forward strand.
AGAGAGAGAGAGAGAGAGAGAAAGGTCTTCCTTTGCCATTGGTTCACCCTCCAATGGCAGCCGCGGCTGGTGTGCTGTGGCCGGCGCACCGCGCTGATCCGAAGCCAGGAGCCAGGTGCTTATCCTGGTCTCCCATGGGGTGCAGGGGGTGCAGGGCCCAAGCACTTGGGCCATCCTCCACTGCACTCCCAGGCCACAGCAGAGAGCTGGCCTGGAAGAAGGGCAACCGGGACAGAATCCGGTGCCCCAATCGGGACTAGAACACGGTGTGCCGGTGCCGCAAGGCAGAGGATTAGCCTAGTGAGCCATGGCGCCGGCCAAAATGCAAGTTTAAAAGTAAATTTAGGGGGTCGGCATCGCTCCACTGCCGATCTAGTTCTCTGCTATGGCCTGGGAAAGCAGTGGATGATGGCCCAAGCCCTTGGGCCCCTGCAAGAGCATGAGAAGCTCCTGGCTCCTGACATCGGATCAGCGCAGCTCCAGCCATTGTAGCCAATTTGGGAGTGCACCATCAGGAAGACCTCTCTCTCTATTCCTCTCCTCTCTCTTTCAAATAAATAAGTCTTAAAAAAAAAAAAAGCAAATTTGAAACTACGTATTCCATCAGTTGAATGCTTATTAAATTCCTTATTTCTAATATTTAAACTCTACCTGAACTTAGTTCTAATATTCTAGGATCCCCATGTCTTAGAAAATAGTTAATAAAAACCACCATAATACTATTTCAAGGTACCAAAATTATTCAGTTCCGTAATTGGTTTTTTTTAAACTCCATTCTTTCACTCAAAATAAATTTACTGAGTGCTGACTATATGGTGAACATTGATTTCTCTAATATATATAATCACTAATGAAACCTGCTTTTTTTCTTAGACATACAATACTAATATTTGGTTTTATCAAGATTGTAATATTGAATTGCTGTTAACAGTTGTAAAATTTTTCATTAAACTACTCAGCAGGAGTACTTTATTTCATTCCCTATCTCTGCAGTATTTTTGTATTTGTGAAAAGAACCAGAAATGCATTACTATATGCTGAGATGGCCTATTCAATCTGAAAAGAAATATTGCACAAGAGGAAATAAGAAAGCAATTTTGCTGTTTTGTGTTTCATGGAAAATACTAAACAATTACAGTCAGCCCTCCATATCAACAGGTTCCCAAGCAGAGACCTGAACAAGCCACAGATGGAAACAATTTGACAGAAAAGAATTTCAAGCGGGCAGACGGGGAAAGAGTTCTGAAGTAGGATCTTTCCGAATTCAGGTCTTCTTAAGTATGGATTTCTTTAACCTGAGAATAGTTTGCATTTTTCAATCTTTTACTGAGTAAAGCATATTATTGAATACTTTCCTATTATATACATCAGGAACAAGTCTCAACTAAGATTTCTGCCTTTAGAGTAAATTTTAGTGCAAAAACAATCACCACCAGCATATCAGAAAGAGATAAGCAAAAGAATGTGCTTACTGATTAGTTTTCAGGCCCTGGGATAGGACTGGGAAATCCTAGAGTTACGATCTAATCGCATGGACATGAAGAATGTGTGGCCCAGAGACATGTCCCCCACCACGTACACCCTGTGAGGTTAGTCTTGCCTAACATCCTATAACACATAAGGTAGCTGGATCCACCTTTTCCTCTTAAATATTAGTTTTACATCACTTGAAGTCTAAAATTTTTCCTAAATTTTGTTCATATGAATTGAATTTTTTTGTTCATGTGAATTTTGTTCATGTGCATTGAAACAAAATATTTGCATTGACACAAAATACCAGTCATAAGGCAATCTCTATGTGTAAGGGACATTGTGAAGACACAGCCAAAGAGATCTAACTACAGTTCTATATTGTTCTCTTTTGAAATATACAGATGGTTCAGAACACATTTAAAGCAGTAAATAAAATAGGCTCTACAATTAGGTTTTCCATTGGATTATTATTCTTTGACTTAATAATAGCTTGTTTAAAAAATTGGCAATTTGTGATAAAATCTACAGATATCTATTTTTTTCAGTTTATAATAGTTTTACCAGTGAGATTTTTTTAAAAAATGTAGTCAACTTGTTCTTTTTTTATAGATATCTTTAGGCGTACTGTACCTTAATTAGAAAACTCTTGCCCACTTCTAGTTTATAAATAAGTCTCCTACTAGTACCAACATGAATTCAGGCTGTTGTATTTTTTTCACACCATACTATACATGTCTTCCATTGTCGACTCATTTCACGGCTCCAGATGGCTGTTTGGATTTCAGCCATTAAATTCATGTTTCATAAATGTTTAGTAAAAGGAGATGATGGAAGCAAGAGACTAGACTATGGCACTATAGCTGGATGAATCTGCAAAAGGCGAGAGTAATCTGTGGCCAAAATAAGGTTTCCATGGCAGGAGTCTTTGTGGTATGCTGGAGTATTTTAAATCATTTTCTGGTGGGTGGCCACATTGAAAAGTTCTGCATGTGAAATTCCTTGATGTATACATGTGCATGCTGTTGTATTTTAAGAAAACTAAGGCCTTCTGGGACCGGTGCTGTGGTAAAGCCACTGCCTGCAGTGCCAGCATCCCATATGGGTGCTGGGTCGAGAACCACTGCTCCATAGCTCTCTGCTATGGCCTGGGAAAGCATCTGTGTGGGAGACCTAGAAGAGGAAGTTCCTGGCAGCTGGATTTGGCCTTCTAAGATCTCACAGATCATTTACGCTTTTACAGGAAACTGCACTCAAAATACATGGAGTCAACAAAACAATTAATGTCCAATGTGCAATGCTGGAGCTTCCAGGGCTGCGGCCTGTTTTGTTGTTTAGTGGGGTAAGCCACTGCATGAGATACTGGATCCCATGATTGGTGAACATTCAAAGGTGTAAGATAACCAATCAAATCCAGAACCCAGGTGAAGGCAGAAAGCTTGTGGGTGTGGCTGTTTTCCTAACTCTCTAACTCTGTAATTCAAATAAATAAAAATTAGTCTTATATATTTGAAAGGCAGATGTAAAGACAAAGAGAGACATCTTCTATCTGCTGATTCATTCCCCAGTTTGCCTCAACATCCAGGGCTAGTAGTCCAGGCCAAACCAGGAGTCAAGGGCTTCTTCTAGGTCTCCCATATGAGTGCAGGGTCCTAAGCGCTTGGGCCATCCTCCCTTCCTTTTCCCAGGTGCTTTAGAAGAGAGCTGGATCATGTCAAGCAGCCATGTGTTGAACCAGTACCCATATGGGATGCTGGCTTTACCCACTGCAGCAACAACAGCAGGAATCTCAAAAGATTCTATGTTGGAGAACTGTAAATAAGGGCTAGTACTGTGGTGCAGCTGGTTAGACCACTGGCCTGGACACCAGGAACCTATGAGTGCCAGTTTGAGTCCTGGCTGCTCTACTTCAGATCCAACCCCTTGTTAATGCACCTGGGGAAAGCAGCAGCAGAAGGCCCAAGTGCTTGGACCTTGTCTCGCATGGGGCACACCAGATGGAGCTCCAGGCTGCAGTCTTCGCTCTGGCCCAGCCCTGACTATTGTGGCCATCTGGGGAGTGAACCAGTGGATGTTTTTCAAATGAATACATCTTTAAAAAAATCGTACATCACTGTGTCTGTGTATCTTTAACGACATGAGTATCCTTTTGAAATGATATAATGCGCAATGAACTTCCCAAAGAAGCTGAATCAGTTCTGACTTGTTAGTAATTATGGATTTTTGAAAAATATCAAAATAGTGATACCAAAGTTTTTATAAAAGTTGTAGACCTGATTTTTCAATATGAACTGATAAAAGGCATTAATTCAGTAACATTTGTACAAGCTACCTAATGATAAAGACATTAAATATTCACATGTCTGGTGAAAATGGTGACCAGAGAGGAAGAAGACCCTTTCATCATTTACATAAATACATAAACATTCTAAAGGTATAATCCAGAACCCAGTTGAAGGCAGAAAGCATCTTCTCGTGGGAGTGGCTGTTTTTCTAATCTACATTTTCCTTGGAGGAAAGAAAAGTTTTTACATATGCTATAAATGCATTTTGAGAAAATACGTAAATACAAAACACTTACCCATTTAGCAACCGGACAGCCACGAGAGCTTTTCCCTTCTTTTCCTGTGTACACTACTTCTTCTATCCTCACTGCCTTTCCTTTTTGTCCATACCTGAGTAAAAAACACAGTGGAGGGAATGTACTAATTAATTGCAATCTATTCTTGAAGTTGCCAGCTTCTAATCTCTAAATTTGCATGACATAGGTATACAAAGTTCAAACATCAAGCACGCCTCATGAATTACTTTTGTTAGAAATTTGCTTTTGTGTGGCAGATATTTTTATTTGTTGGCTAGCTCTGCTTATTTACCCTTAAAGCTTGCTCTAATCATGGGCTGGCTCTAAAACAAGCAAAGGGAATTAGGACTATTCAGTGTGGAAGGCAGTCACTGGAACTATTTCTCCCAGTATACAGCAAGAGAAAAATAAATATTCCTGAATGGATCAAAGACCATTAGCTTTGCTTGCTGAGTGCCTCGTGGAGTGACAACGCATGGGATGAGTGACTCAGGAGAAACGCCTGGACACTCATACTCCTCAACATTTTTCCGTGCACGTCCTGCAGGTTCCCAGAGAAATGTCTTTGCATTGAGTCAGGTCCACAATACAGAATGATTTTAACAGGGAAGCATATTTCCTCACCTATTCTCCATGATTTCCCTGACAGCAGCAACACTGGGTCCTGCCCCAAGGTGTGTATAATATGGGCCTTTGTCTTTTTGTGTACCTCGATCTGTGGAAGGAATAAGATTATTAGACCCAAAGCTTTACAGCATTTCAGAGGGGCAAGGAGAAGCTAGTCTTGCTTTTTCTTTTTTCCCCTTTCACTTCAGAACCAGGAATCTCGACAAGGTCTTGGTATGCTTTGAAAATTAAAGTCAAGGACTTAGGCCCTGGAATTGGACTTGTTAATGTTCCTTTCTTCCTCAAAGAATCAGAGAAAAAAATTAGTTTAAGATCTTAGTTTTATATATTCTCTCATCTCCTATGTGAAAAAAATTCTTTAATAAGTAAAAGTAAAAGTTCTTCAAGAGCAATAAATCTTCCAATCTTGGCCTCAGAATCCTATTCAAAATGAGTCTAAAATTAACTGCAAAGAATTTATCCTATTGTATACCTCCACAATTGTTTATGGATTATGCACTGTAAGAATATTTCTCATTATAATTACCAAAAGAAAAGAGAAAAACAGAAAGTAACATCTTTAACATCTGTCAGTAAGTCATGTTAAATAAAATATGGGATTTTATAGAGCAGAATAATAAGTCAATTAAGACAATGATATTTACAAACATTAAAAAAAGTTATAATTTCATTAAGTTGAAAAGTACATTCTGAAAATAATGGAACAAAATTAAAATCAGAGATAATGTTAATTCATATAGGGAATGAGACTATGAAAAGATGTTTGCATCCTATTTCTGGACCATTTGAATTGCTTTGAAAAGGAATTATATATTTCTTTGAAAACTGTATTTTTAACTTGACTTCTTAAAATAATGTGTGAGTATAAAGATCTAGGGAACTCAGTATAGCTATACCAAATATGACAGTCTTCATTTTGAATGAATGTCAAATACAAGGAAAAATTACTGCTGTAGCATTTTTAAGCAAGATACACTCAGTAGAGGTACACCTATATTTGGTGCTCTAAACTAGTGGTTCTCAGCCAGGGCAAAGCTTCAGCAATCAATGAAGATTGTTCTGGTTGGGATTACTGATCAGGTATATGTATACTATTCCTGTTGGGTAGAGGCAAGTGACACTGCTCAACAATCCCCCCCCCCCCAACAAATAACAAGAACATCTAAAATGACAAGGGCTAAGCTGAGCGTCCTGATCCTGAGGGGCCCTCAGGAATGACGGCCCTAAGTGGGATGATTTCTGGGTGCTGTTTGCTTTTTTTATTTATGTCTTTATGTTCACTTCTCTACACATGGTAGAAGCCATGAATTTGAGTGCTTAAACAGTCCCAGATACACTGAAGGTATTCTGGCTATTTTTGCTTCCTACATACTTAGACTTTATATAAACAAACTTAAAACTACACCATTAGAATCATGCAGATAGTAGAAAGTTTAGCTCAAGGATATAAACTTCAATGGCACTCATTTTTGAAGCAGAAGTCTTTTTCCCCCCCTTTTGTAATGATACTCAGAAAAGAGTTCCAAATATTATAACTCAGATTTTTAAAGCAAGAAGTGTAAACTCTGGAATTGAGATTATGTTTAGTCACTTACATGCACTTCTCTGCACCTCAGGTCATTCATAAAATGGCAACCCTTTGCAGATTTGTTGTGTTTTGTGGCCAGTCAAGGGCAGACCCAGTCCCAGACATATAGTGAGAATAGGAGCCACTGTCAATATTACACTCTTCTCTCCTTGGGCTAAGAACCTCTCATCGTCTCAATTCAACTCCACTCATGGAGCACTGTCACCCTAACCACATGGAGAGATCCTTCTCAGAAGAGCACATCCTTGCCACTAAGCAAGGTGTTTGTCTAGGCTGGGTGTTGAATGGTGATAAGAGAAATTGAAGGATATTATATCAGACAATTAAATGCACTTTTGATAACTAAGAACTGAAAGTCATCGCTTTGCAATTTTTTCCATGGTGGTTGAATAGAAAAAATAAAGATGAAACAATAATCCTTGCAAAAAATCCTGCTCAGTAAGTACTGCTGCACCACTTCTTTCTAGTCTTTGTGATTTGGGATCTTTTAAACTGAGATCATTTAAACTGACTTTCAAAACAAGCTTATTTCGCAAATTGTCTATCACAGTCATAGAACGGCTTTATGTATAGACTTCAAGCAGCCTACCAAACTTCCATTTTAGTTTCTTGCACTTTAACACAAACATCAGATTTTCTTTCTCATATCTGTGTACTGACTATAGATAATAACTAAACACTAGGATTCAAATTTAGCTCTTGAGCTTAAAAAATACTGACAATCTTCACTCCAGTCAAAATGTCCTCAGAACTTTGAACAAACTGATAAAACTGTTTCAGTGATTAAAAGCATAAACTGCATAAATGCATTCATTAGAAATCAGTATGGGACGCAGCTATTAGCACAAAACTACTTGTTGTAGTTCCAGTTCTTGACCAAGCTGTGAAGCATGTAGAAACCTTTTTTTATTTATTTGTTAAGTTTACATCTGTTTCAAGTGCTATCTCACAATAAAAAAAGATACTCAGTTGAAAGGCTTGTAGGTTGAAACTCTTTTGAATATAGGAAGAAAATACAAACTCAAATAAAAGGGAATTCATTCTTATGCCATATGTACAATATACAATTTGAGAGCATTTTGCCTTGAGAGAAATGAGCATATTTTCCACTTGAGAAAGTTTACCTTTGTTTGTCCAAATTATGAGCTGAATTTTCCATTTTTCTGAGCAGAATCAATAAAGGTCCAACAGAAAAATGGGTATAAATTACTTAGTCCACCTCAGCTAGAACAGGAATGGGGCAAAAATATCACACAAGAAAAGATGAATCAGAACTTGGTTCTGTGATGACTCGAAACAATTTATGCAGGTGAAAAGAAGACATCTACACAAGTACTTACCAAGACAGTTGCAGGATGGCACTTCTGTATCTTTCGTTGCAGCCACCAGCTTTTTTGTAGATTCAGTGAAGTAGTTCATGGCATAATCGTTGAAGCTCTTCTGGGCACTTTCTCCAGGGGAAGACTGGGATGGTCCAACACTGGCTGAACATACTTCCTCTTCATTCTTGGGAGAAACCACCGTAATTCCACCTGAACTCACTACATTGACATTCCTGAGAAGGTCTGCTGGGTCTGGTGAGGGTGTCTCCTGAGAGGGGCCAGGCAACGCTGGCAGTCTCTGATGCGGGAGTTGCGCTTCGACATCCGGGTGGAAGTGTGTTTGGTCATCCCCAGTCTTTACATTAGCACACTGCTCAGAGGGCTGGGGCAAAGGATGAGTTTTCTGATTGACATTCACTGTTGACTGCACCTGAGAATTGGAAGCTCTGTCTGGCAATGCCTGCCCGTTGGATTCCATTTTGACAGGAAATACTGGGAGGGAATCTGATGGTTCAACCTTCATCATTTTTTCCTGGGTTAACTCAGGGTATCTCTCAAATTTTATCTGACTGAGTGGTGGAAATAGTTTCTTGTGTTGGATTGAACTGGTTTGAGTCCGTGGTTTCCACATTTTGGTTAAAGGAGGAATGTTCCCCAACAGATCAGGGAAATCATGAGGAACAAATTGACCAAATCTTTGAAACTTGGATGCTATCCAAATGTCATGTAACTTACTATACTCATATGCCAACTGTTCCTGCTTCTTCTGATCATTTTCCTGACTGCTTGTGACTGTGGGCTTCTTTTTCCTTCGATCTCTTGATGGGGTGGATTTTGTCTTTTTCTGGGTTGGGTTCTTTTGCTTTGCTAATGATGAGCCATGATTACTTTGTACACTTGAAGGTGGCTTCAGTTGTGTTATGCTCTTCTCCTGAACACACTTCTGCTGGACGTTATATGCAACAAGGTTTGTTGCTGCATTTTCAACTTTTTTGTTCTCTGGTTTTATATAATTACATTTAATTATTGATGCAAGCTGGGTTAATTGTGTTGCAACATCTTCCTCAATTTGACTATATGATACATCCTGACATGATGGATCCTCCTTTGAACTAAGATTTTTGCTGCTTTCCAATAACTGGTTATAATAGCCCACGTTATTATTTCTTGTTGGCAACTGAGGCAAATTTTTAGAACAATCAGCAAGAGTAATTTTACCTGCAGCAACATTTTTATTGGTGTCGATTTTAGATGGATTTGATTTGGGGATAAAAAGAGACACTGAGTTTGCAACATTCGAATGTTCATGTAACTTTGTGGTAGCTTGGTCAGTAACGGAGCTGATGTGTGATTTGGAAAGGGCATTTTGGCCATTGAATACCACCGGGTTGCCTGAGCTTTGCTGCTCCAAAGATGGACAATGAGGAAGGCTTTGAGGCTCTCCTTCTAAATTTGGGTCTTGTATATCATTTCTTACAGAGTAGAGGATAGCCTTACAGCTATTTAGCAAACTAGCCGTTCTCTGCTTGGTTTCTTCATCCTGCTCTGACTTTGATGGTGAAGAATTCTCTGATGGGGCTTCGGAGAGCTGAGTCAGAGCCTCAATGGCTACCACTTGCTCCAGTGTTAATCTCCTATCCTTCATTAGAGATAAAAGGCTTCGTTGAACTGGAGATCCATCTTTTGTTTCTTGACTTGGCATGTTCTCAGGAGTTTTTGGTTGATCACCTTCATTGTGTATACTGGTATGACTAGGTAAGTTGAAGTTTGCAGAATCGGAAGCAGATTTGCAGTTCAGGCCTGGCTTCTGGAAGACATTACTTCTCCCCTTGAGATGATCACAACTCGCACTAGAAGCAATGGAGCTCATGGCATTGTTGTGATTTACAGAATCTTTCAGGAATTTATAGGAACTGTTTTCAAAGGCTTTGCCAAATTCTTCAATATTAAATTTTTTAAATGACACATTTGTTTCAGGTGGTATGTAGGGTACATTTTTAATGCCATTTCTTATAGTTTGTGCAAAAGATTTAGGAGGTTTCGTAGTTTTCTTGTCATCTTGGGATTTTTTTGAATTTTCGGCTTCTGACACGATTGCAACAAGCTCTTCTTTGACTTGATTTGTCAAGTGTGATTTCTTGTTTTGCGTCCAGCTCTCCACCTCGATACCTGTCATGCTTTCTTCATTTTTAGTTACATTTTCAAGGGGATTTGAATTCAATTCCAATCTTTTTTCTTGCCCATGACCACAACTACTGTATTCCATGAATTCTGACTGGGGGCCATTTACTAATTTGTTGCCAATATCTGCCTGCAAAATAAATACAAAAATTATTCACAACCTGCTCAAATATATGATTAGTCACTGTAGAAACTTCATGATTGAGAGTAACTAAATGCGAAACCCGTAGATAAAAGCTAAAAGGATATTATTTTTGGGCTTATATGTTCAGAAGTCATAAAATAACAAACCAGAGTGCAAATGCATAAAGAAAAATGAGAACTAGAACCGATCATGATCCTATGACTATTAATATCTTGGAATATTCATTCTTTTTCAAATAAACAATTAAATATTATTACATTGGTACCATTCAATGGGTAATATCTATCACTTTAGTGTAAACTCTACTGAAGTAGAAAATACATAGAAATGTACAGATTACGTATATAGCTGTGTAATTTTCAAAAAATGAACATCTATGTCCCAAAATCACAAGCATAAAATTCTCTCTCCAGTCATACCAAGAGGTAATTATTGGCTTTTCAAATGTTACAAAACTGATGTCTATTTACTCAAAACAGAGATATCCAAGAGAGTGTATCTTCCTGGAGATGGACAATTGAGTAATTTACTATTCCGCTATTTTAATCACACTGCAATAACACTCCAGTGTTATCTTCTTGTGTACACATACATACAATGAGTAGCAAGAAAGGAAGCACTAGGTTGCAGTATGTGTATATTTGGATTTTAGATGGGTAAAAAAAATTTCCTTTAGAAAGTTAGCAAAATACATCCTCAGAGTTTTGTTTTACATGCAAATGAACAGTTAGCATTTCCTGATTTCTCACATAGCTATTTGAGTTAAGAGGGGGATGTAATGCCTATTTTGCAAAAATTGAGGTGAAATGCACATGAAAGTCATCATAGCCATTTACAATTGTGTACTACATTGATTTTTAGTGTATTTGCAACACAAGACAAAAACTGACAACTACTGAATCTTAGAACACATTCACCACCCCCCAAAAGAAACCCTAAATTCTATATATGGCCTCTCTCACTATTTCTTCTTCCAGTTCCTGTTTTGTAAAACCTGGAAATAGCTCATCCAATGTTATACCACAGGAATCGTAGCACCAGATGTATTTCCTATGAGATCAAGGAAAATATTCAAAACTGATAAAGAGTTAATATTCACATCATAAAATGGCTTCAAAAAGGAGTCAGACTCAATAGAAGAGTAAGGTTAAAGATAGGAAAAGACAGTGTTAAATGCCATGCAACCTTACTAAAAACTTCCAGAAGGAAAAATGCAGCTTTCCCACCAACTAAATGACAAACATTATAAAGCTGAAATGCAGCACTTCACATCTAACATGGAAAGTGAGAAATAAACTGACACTCTCACGGTGAAATGCTGTGCAGCCATGATGCTAAATGTCAATTGTCATTGCATGGCAAAATATCCAGAATCCATGCACAGTGCAGAGGTGAAGTTAGGGGAAAATGCAAGGAAACAAACTCTTGATGAGATGTTAGCGCCGGTTTTTCTTTAAAGCACACACTTGTCTAGCACTTTAGGAAAGCTGGTAGGAAAAGTCCACAATATTAACAGTAGTTACTGCTGGAAAATGGAAGTAAGGCAAGGGGAAGGGGCCCCAGGTCTTTACTTGAGGCTTTCATTTTACAGCATGCCGATCCAAGAAAACTGAGGTGTCTATGCCATTTGGTTTGTTTTATATGATCAGAAAACACTGGGGAGAGGCCAGCGCTGTAGTGTGACTGGTGAAACCCCAAACTGTGACACAGGCATCCATCCTATGACCACTGGCTGGATTCCCAAATGCTTGACTTCTGATACAGCTCCCTGCAAACATGCCTGGGAAAGCAGCAGAAATTGGCCCAAGAAATTGATGCCCAGCCACCTATGCGGGAGGCCTGGGTGGAGTTCCAGTCTCCTGGCCATTTCATGGAGAGAATCAGCTGATACAAAATCTGTCTCTCCCTCTCTCTAACTCTGCTTTTTAAATTAATTTATTTAGATTGATTAATTTTAAAAAATAAAGAACATTTAGGAGGGGCACGTTTTATGGCCGTGTAAGATACCTGCATCCAAAATAGGACTGGCAATTGTTTCCAATTCAGCTTCCTCCAAATGTACCTGAGAAGGCATCAGATTATGGCCCAAATACTTGGGACCCTGCCAGCCACATAAGAGTCCTAGAAGGAGTTCCTGGCTCCTGGCCACCACTTTGCTCTGCAAGTGCCCACACAGCCAGGGCTTAGCCAACTAGCAGATGGAAGAGAACTCTCAATTTCTTTTTCTCTCTTTGGCTGCCGCACTTTATTTTTATGTCTTTTTTTAAGATTTGCTTATTTATATGAAAGGCAGAATTACAGAGAGGCAGAGAGAGAGAGAGAGAGAGACAGACAGACAGAGAGAGGTCTTCCATCCACTGATTCACTCCCCAGTTGGCTGCTTCGACCAGAGCTGAGCTGATCCGAAGCCAGGAGCTAGGAGCTTCTTCTGGGTCTCCCATGTGGTTGCAGAGGCCAAAGCACTTGGGCCAACCTCCACTGCTTGCCCAGGCACATTAGTAGAGAACTGGATTGGAAGTGGAGCAACTGGTGGCTTTACCCACTATGCCACAGTGCCAGCCCCTTATTTCCTTTATTTGTTAGGCAATGTTATGGAGGAGAGATCTTCCATCTGCTGCTTAACTCCCCAAATGGCCGCAAGAGCCAGGGCTGTGCCAGGGGCCTAATTATTTGTCCTGCATGGCCAGAAGTGGCTCAACATACTGCATCATAATGCTGACCCCTCTTTCCTTTCAATTAGGACAATAAATTCTTTAAAAATTAGCAATTAGAAAACAACGCTAAAGCTGTGGAGATTCACACTCACACGCAATGCTGGTGTGAGTGCAAATGGAGCAGCCCCTATTCAGGTTAATTTGACAATGTCAGAATTACAATGTTATCTTCTCCTTTGTCAGGTTTATAATTTACCCTTGGAAACTTTCTTGGGAATTTACCACATTTTATCACCTGTTAATTAGGACATGTCGTCACAGCTTTTGGAAAATATCAAAATGTTCATCTAGAGTACACTAATTCAATAACAGTACTTGGATCCATAATGTCATGTAGCTTTTTTAAAATTTATTTGACAGTGAGAGACAGATGGAAAGGTCTTCCTTACATTGGTTCAATCCCCAAATGTCCGCTATGGCCAGCCCTGTGCCAAGAGCCAGGTGCCTCTTCCTGGTCTACCATGCGGATACAGGGGCCCAAGCACATGGGCCATCATCCACTGCACTCCCGGGCCACAGCATAGAGCTGGACAGGAAGAGGAGCAACAGGGACAGAATCCAGCCCCTCAACCGGGACTAGAACCCGGGGTGCTGGCGCCGCAAGCAGAGGATTAGCCTAGTAAGCTGCGGCGCCGGCACCGTGTAGCTTTAAAAGAGTGAAAAACACTTTCTGTTGTCAACAGGCAAAGATGTTCTGGATATATTATGTTTATTTTTTGTTAAAGAAGATCTAGATCCAACACAGGGAATATTTCTTACTGTACAACATTATGGGAAAATATTATAACTACACATGTATAAGGAAACCTTAGAGGGATATAACAGAAGCCAATGCAATGGGCCAGGACCAGAAGGAATTGGGGAATTCTTCAACTGGGCAAAGATAAAACCAGGAGCCAGCATCCTATATGGACACCAGTACGAGTCCTGGAAGCTCCACTTCTAATCCAACTCTCTTGCTATGGCCTGGGAAAGCAGTAGAAGATGGCTAAGTCCTTGGGCCCCTGCACCCGTGTGGGAGATCCAGAAGACGCTCTTGGTTCCTGACCTCGCATGGTACAGGTCTTGCTGTTGCAGCCAAATGGGGAGTAAACTAACAGATGGAAGACCTCTTTCTCTGTCCCTACCTCTCTCTGTCTTAACTTTTTCTTCTTTTTTTAAAAAGATTTATTTACTTTTTACTTGAGAGAGTTACACAAAGAGAGGAGAGGCAAGAGAGGGGAGGGGTCTTCCATCCACTGGTTCACTCCCCATTGGCCCTAACAGCCGGAACTGTGCCAGGAGGTTCTTTCGGGTCTCCCATGTGGTTGCAGGGGCCCAAGGACTTGGGCCATCTTCTACTGCTATCCCATTCCATAGCAGAGAGCTGGATCAGAAGTGGAATATCCAGGGCTAGAACAGGCGCCCATATGGGATGCCGGCGATTCAGGCCAGGGTGTTAACTCGCTGCGCCACAGCGCTGGCCCTCTGTCTTAGCTTTCCAATAAATTATTGGTAATATGCAAGAGTATGTCACACAGTCTCTGCCTCGAATAGTAATTCTCACTGTTATATATTAATGTTAGCCGTCACGAAACACACCGAACACTGGAGTAAGGGAAAGGGTTTATCAGGGAACACCCAACAGACCAGAATGAAGGGGCGGCGAAGGAGAAAGAGAGTGTAAGAGAGAAACAGAGAGGAGTGGAGCTAGCAAGGAGAGAAGAGAAAGAAGAGATGAGAGGAGTCAAGAGAGAGAAGAGAGCAGAGAGGAGCCAAGTTACCAGAGGAGGATGCTAGAGAGAAGAACCAGGAGAGCATGTGTTCAGGAACAGGCCCTTTTAAAACTTTGCCTGAGGGCGGGAGCAGGAGCAGTGAATCCCATTAGGATGGGAGTGGGGCTTGACCACAGAGGTTGGGCCATGTGGCCACCTGGCTATAACAGTACCCCTGAGAATACATGAAGTTAACAAAACAAATGATTGAACAACACAATGTCACAAGCCCCAAGTTGGAAGGAGATTCTGGCTTTCATAGAAATCAATGAAAAAATATAAATAAAAATAAAATAATTTAAATAATTTAATTTTTATTTTTTTAAGTTCTATTTATTTATTTGAGATTTAGTGTTACACACAGTGAGAGGATGAGACAGAGAAAGGTCTTGCTTCTGCAGGTTCACTCCCTAAATGTTGTAAAAGGCCAGAGCTACACCTATGCAAAGCCAGGAGCTTCTTTAGGGTCTCCCACGTGAGTATAGGGGCCCAAGGACTTGTGCCATCTTCCACTGCTATTCAAATAATTAAATTTTTAAAAACAAATTTAAGTGGGCCGGCGCTGTGGTGCAGCAGGTTAAAGCCCTGGCCTGAAGTGCCAGCATCCCAATTGGGCGCTGGTTCGAGTCTCAGCTGCTCCTCTCTAGAAACCAGCTCTCTGCTGTGGCCTGGAAAGGCAGTGGAAGATGGCCCAAGTCTTTGGGCCCCTGCACCATGTGGTAGACTTGGAAGAAGCTCTTGGCTCCTGGCTTCAAATCGGTATATCTCCGGATGTTCTGGCCATCTGGAGAGTGAACCATTGGATGGAAGACCTCTCTCTCTGTCTCTACCTCTCTCTGTAACTCTGTCATTCAAATAAATAAAATAAATCTAAAAAAAAATTTAGGCTATTCACAAATTCCAGTCTCATATTCTTTTCCCAACTTTTAATTCAAGAATTAGGGGCCAGTGCTGTGGCACAGCGAGTTAAAAGCCCTGGTCTGAAGCCGCCAGCGTTCCATAAGGGTCCCAGTCCTAATCCCAGCTGCTCTTCTTCTGATCCAGCTCTCTGCTATGGTCTGGAATTGCAGAAGATGGCTGAAATCCTTGGGCCCATGCACCCACGTGGGAGACCCAGAAAAAGCTCCTGGCTTCGGATAGATGCAGCTCCAGCCATTGCGGCTATGTGGGGAGTAAACCAGCAGATGAAAGACCTCTCTGTCTCTACCTCTCTCTGTATCTCTTTCAAATATATAAATCTTTAAAAAAATAAATTTAGGCTATTCACAAATTCCACTCACCATATTCTTTTTCCAACTTTTAAGAGATAAAATGATTATTAGTGTACTGTTTTTATTTTCTATGGTTTTAAGATTTACTTATTTCAAAGTAAGAGTTACAGGGAGAGAGAGGAGAGAGATCTTCCATCTGCTGTTTCACTCCCCATATGAACAAAATGGCCAGAGCTGGGCCAGACCCAAGCCAGGAGCCAGGAGCTGAATCAGGATATCCTGCATGGGTGCAGGGGCACAAGCCCTCAGCCACTTTCCCAGGCACATTAGTGGGAGCTAAATGGAAGGGGAACAGCTGGCACTTGAAGCAGTGCACCCATATGGAATGCTGGCACCACAGAAGATGGCTTAGCACATACGCCACAGTGCCAGGACCTGCACTAATTTTATAACCAAAATATCTTTGTGTTTTTCTTTTTCCTACCCTGCCCACAACCACCAGACGCAGGATTCACACAACACAGAAAGGCAGGGCCAGCAAAGTGCTGGGGAGCCCTCCACACCATTCTCCTACCTGCCACATTGGGGCCTCCGGATTCCTCCCTGCCTGGGCTGGAAGCCAGCGCCGTAGCAGCCTCCTCAGAAGTTTCCAAAATCTCTTCACTAGATTCAGCCTCTGTGTCTACTGCAGCTTTCCCTCGCCTACACGCAACTTGAAGGGGTCTTATAACCAAATAGCTAATCTCACCTCGAGGGAGGGAGGGGAGAGCTGGGCAGGCAGTTAAAAGAGGGACGATGGAACAGTATTTAATGACAAAAAAGTGAAACTTAAAGATTCAAAATGTATGGAAATCAACACTGCTCTGAAAGAGAAACCCCACTGGCCCCCCACCCTCGTCCTTCAGAGCTCTGAGTCAGCAGATCTTACTCCTAGGTCTGCCTCCAGCTACTGCCCCACCAACTTCCTTCTTATTCAAATATCTTTAACTCCCTGCCCTCAGGCTTATAACTGCATTCTCAATAGCCAAATTCATCATTCCTCAAATACCAGACTTGCTGGGTTGAGAGCTGACCCCTTAGGAGAACTTCTGTAGAAAACTCTGTGGCTGCCCCACAGCTGCACTCCCACAACTCTGGGCGTGCTTACCAAGGGGAACACCTGGTGTCCACTTCCAGGAGACCCCAGAGCAAAGCCCACTAGCTTCCTAGTCTTCCCATTGTTCAGAAATAATCCCATTCCTGCTTCCGTGAGTAACCAACCCTGGAGTTCAGCATATTTTATTCTTATCTTCCCAGGGTTTCGACAGTTTCACATATTTTCAAGAACAAGTGTTTGGCTGGGATGGGACAGCACTGGCCTCTATGCAGACTCCAGCTTTGCCAGCAGTGGGGCGGGGGGCATGTTCTAGATCTCTGGCACTTCTTAGGCCTGCAGTTTCCTGAGCTGACTGAACAGCTTTATAGTGAGTATTTCTACACATGGGTGGATCTTAATGTTGCATGCCAGGTAGTTCTTCCTTCACCATTTAAAAAAAAAGGAAAAAAGCCCAGTAACACTCCAAGGTTCACCTGTTAAGGCCATTTGGGGAGTGAACCAGCGGATGAAGGAACTCTTTCTCTCTCTCCTTCTGATGACTAATTGAATCTTAAAAAAAAAAAAAAAAATCCAATACACTCACTGCCGATTTTCCTTACAAATTTTCCCTGAACTATAATCACCCTGATTTCTGAATAACCCTGATATACCTCATCTTTTTTCCCAATGTGTTTCACAATTTTATTGGTTTCATATTTATGGCACACTGAGATCTAGTGAAAATTCATTGGTATTAACCAATTGCTCCATATATGAGTTACATAATAATTTAGGGAAGATGTTTGGCATAGTAGTTAGGATGTTCCTTTGGACTCCAAAATCCCATACCAGACAGCCTGGTTCCAATCCCCACTAAGCCTCCTGATCCAGTTTTTTGCTTATGTGTACCTTGGAAGGCAGCAGATCATGGCTCACAATTGGGTCTCTGCCACTCAAGTGAGAAACCCAAAAGGATTCCAAGGCTTCAAGCAAAACTTGGCTCAGCACTGGCTGCTGCTGCCGTATGGGGACTAAACCAGTGGATGGAGGGTCTCTCTGATTCTGGCTCAGTTTCTCTCTCTCTCTCTCTCTCTCTCTCTCTCTCTCTCTCTCTATATATATATATATATATATCTGCTTTTCAAATAAAACACAAAAATGCCCTGAAAGTTCCAGGTTATGGAATCCAATCAGACAGGATCCAGACATGTCAGGTTTACAAATACTGTAAAAACTGTAAAACAGATGGCAAGCTCCAAAAACCCATTTTTAACAATAACAGTCTTCAATACTTCAGGAGCTTTGTTCTAGGAAAAGCTCTGTTTTCTACTACATGTGGCCCCCACAAGTCATCCTGCCTGGAATGCTCCTCCTGATCAGAGATAATATTCAGAGACCTTGGTGTTTCAGCCAGGTCATCAGATAACTAGTTAATTCTCAATCCTACAAGGCAGCAATAAAGGTTTGGACTTTCCACATTGCCTGTGCAGCCTTGGGTCTCCAGTCAATCTCTGCAATGTTCCCCCTTAAATAGAAAACAATGTGCATTTCTGTCTCAGCTTTCTAAGAACATAAGCTCTAAGAATATTGGGCATTCACCATGCTCAGCACTTAGCTGGTGTTGCTATGCTCAGAGGTGTTTACACATTCCTAACAGAAAAATCAGAGCGCTTTCTGGAGCCAATATTTTGAAATCTATAAATCTTCCCCTCCTGGCTCCTTTCCCACAGGCTCTAACACACTCACATCTTTTCAATCTTGAGCAAACAAGACTTTCCAGAGTCCTTAGCACTCTCCCTATGTCACCAAGCCATTGTGCAACTCAAGAATTCCCAATACTTGTCTGCAGGCATTAACTGGCCAACCTGGACACTTCAACCCACTGCAACCAGGTGTTTTCTAGAGTCAAACACAGTTTTTAAAATTGCTTGTATTTATTTTATTTGTTTGTGAGGCAGAGAGACACAGACAAATGGACAGTTGCCATCCATGGACTCACTTCCCAAAAAAGTGGACCCCCAGGATCCAACCCAGGGTGGAAACCAGCAGGAAGCTAAACCCACACTCTGATGTGGAATGTAGGTATCCCAAACATTCTCCTAGCCAGAAGGCCCAATGCAAACCCCAAAATATCTCTTAGCACTGTTGCTCACTTCATTAAGCTCCTCCCTTCAATATGCTACCCCATTATTCTAGTCAGCCCTGCTGGATCCTCTGCACACTCACAAACATTGGAGTTCCCCTTTGCCTTTTCTCCAATTTCACCATTTCCTACATGCTGAGCTTCAACCAAACCCCTGTGCTGATGCCTCCCACATCAAGACAAGATTTCTTTGCAGGCAGTATCTCTGTCCTAAAGAACAAACTCTCACATTCAACAGCCAGAGATATCATCAGCAAATTAAAATCCAACCACACTTGCCTTAGTACACTCTGAACAATATTTAAGTACTCTCAGGATAGTTGAGAGGAAATAAAGTTGGAAACTTGTCTGGAGATTACATCCTTAAGGCTGACAGGACACAGATTTTCAGAACCTAGCTTTCTTTGGCCTCAAACCCTCAGAACTAGAGTGGATTCAAGTATGCAGAACTTCCAACCATTTCTGTTGTTAGAAAGAAGCAGTGGGCTGGTGATGTGGCGTCGCAGGTAAAGCCGCTGCCTGCAGTGCCAGCATCTCATATGGGTGCTGGTTCAAGTCTGGGATGCTCAACTTTGAACGGAAGAGTTAGAAAAAGAGGGAGAGACTGAAAAAGAGGTGTTCTATCTACGGGTTCACATACAAAATGGCAACAACAGCCATAGTTGGTCAAGGCAAAAGTCAGTTGCCCCTTCTGGGTCTCCCACATGGGAGTAAGGGCTGCTTCTCTTCTGATCCAGCTCTCTGCTATGGTCTGGGAAAGCAGTGGAAGATGGCCCAAGTCCTTGGGCCCCTTGCACCAGCATGGGAGACAAGGAGGAAGCTCCTGGCTCCTAGCTTTGGATCAGCCCAGCTCGGGCTTCAGTTTTATTTTTTTTGTTTTTTTAAGATTTACTTATTTATTTTAAAGGCAGCCGCACAGAGTGAGGGAGAGACAAAAAGAGGTCTTCCATCTGCTGGTTGACTCTCCAAATGGCCACAACAGCCAGGGCTGGACCAGTCCAGAACCAGGAGCTTCTTCCAGGTCTCCTACATAGATGACAGGGACTCAAGCACTTGGACCATCTTCTGCTGTTTTCCCAGTTGCATTAACAGGGAACTGGATCAGAAGTGGATAAGCTGGAACTTGAACTGGAAACCATATGAGATGCAGGAAACATAGGCAGCAGCTTAACCCACTGAGGTCCAATGCCAGCCCCAATGCTTCAGTTTTAAAACTTCAATTAGTTGAAAAGAAATGCAATCACTCAGTTTCTTCAGGCGTCAGACAACACAATTGTATGGAATTTCATGCACAGCTGCAAATCTCATTTCTGCACCTAGCTAAACATCAGCACTGCCCAGGGAGATTTCAAAATTACGGATCCTAAACTAGCTCCTGCAAGTTCCCTGTGGTCTGGAGGCTCAAACTCTAAATAATGATTAAGGGGAACTGGGAACCACTAATCCACCAGCAAAACCCACATGGTCAGGTCAGTGAGTAAACCCTCCAGTTTCTGGCTCAGGGCAAATCTTAGATAAGGCCTCCAGCCACCTTTCTCCTCCCCCTCCCTACCCCCCCCCCCCCCAAGCCGGGCCAAATCCTTCCACCAGGCTATTTTTAGCCCCTAGCAGTAAGCAGAAGCTTCATCCTCCAGTGCCCTTTAGTCATTCAACCCTTCCTTATCCCAATAGCCTGCACCACCACCCATTCATCTCTCCAGAACTGGACAAAAGGTGACAATAGAATTAGGCATTTCTTTACTAGCCTCAGATAAAACTGAACACTCCTTCCTTTGTTATCCCAGCACAGACCTTTATCAAATGCATTCACTGTGCTTCTTTGTTTGCAATGCCCTCTCCATCTAGAATTTTGGCCCCAGAATCACATCTTGGGTTGTCCCATAAACTCAAAATTTTTTCATTTGGGAAGATAACTGGGGACCTCTGAGTGTGGATTGCGCAGTAGCTAATTGGAGGGAATTACAGAAATAGTATGGTCATGTAGTAAGCTCTCTTTTGTTAAGAAATTTAATCTTAAGGAAAATATATTCCAGTTTCCAAAGGTTCTCACACACACAAGAGGAAAATTGTTGAATTGAGATAATGGGTACAGTGTTGTTCACTGCATAATTCTCTCAGATTATTTTAAATTAAAAATTTCAATTAAGGAAATTGGATGTTTGGTTTAGCAGTAAAAGCTGCAGTCTGCCATATGGATACCAGTATGTGTCCTGGCTACTCTACTTCCTGCTCCACTTCCCATCCAGCTCCCTGTTAATGGCATGGGAAAAGCATGGAAGCACAGCCCAGGTCCTCTGGCCCTTGCACTCACATGGGAGACCTGGAAGAAGCTCCAGGCTCCCAGCTTCTGCCAGGCCCAGCCATGGTCACTGTAGCCATCTGGGGACTGAACCAGTAGATAGAAGACCTCTCCATCTCTCCTTCTCTCTCTGTAACTCTGACTTTTAAATAAATAAGTAAGTAAGTAAGTAAGTAAGTAAAGAATTGGATGGTTCACTTAAAGTTTCATTTATTTATTTGAAAGGTAGAATTACAGACAGGGACCTTCCATCTACTGGGTCACTTCCAAAATGACTGCTTAAGGAAGGGCTAAACCAGACCAGGCCAAAGTCTCCATCTGAGTCTCCCATGTGGGTGGCAGGAATCCACGTACTTGTCCATCATCTGCTGTCACGTAGAAGCACAAGCAAGGAGATGGACTAGGAGAGGAGGTGGGACTTATCCCAGGAACTCTGATATGGAGTGCAGGCAACATAAGGGGTGGCTTACTCCATTTTGAGCAACAACCTACTCCCACATAAATAAATTTAAAAGAAAATAGAACTCTTGATCCTTTTTGTAGTTCATAAGCGTGATGATTGGGTTATTCACACGTTTGCGTGAGATGCGACACCCTCGAAACCTTGTTAAGACACTGGCATATGACCCGTCTGCCATGGAAAAAAAAATAGAATTCCCATTTACTCAGGGATGTTTTCAAACTCAGCTTATATTTATTTATAAATATCATTTTAGAATAAGTCTGTATAGTTCTTCTCTAGTTCACATTTTTGTAATCTTTATTTTCTGAAGATGAGTTCTTCAAGACCAGAGTTCTATTTTTTTTAAGATTTTATGTATTTATTTGAACGTCAGAGTTACAAAGAAAGCAGAAGAGACTGAGAGAAACATCTCCCATTTGTGAGTGGCAAAGCCAGGAGCCAGAAGCTTCATCTGGGTCTCCCAAAAGGGTACAGGAAGCTGGATCAGAAGTGGAGCAGACAGGTGCCCATAAGGGATGCTGCTATTGCAGTGGGAGATTTTTCCTGTTAAGCTACAACATTGAACCCTGGACCAGAAGCATTAAGCCACAGGATTGGTTAGGGGGGAAAAAGTTACACTGGATGCACCACTTTTGGTCTTTTCATCCTGACTATAGAATTGAGCATCACTAGACTGACTCCTTTGTCATCCATCATCACCTCTCACTGTTTACAAAATCATTGCCCTATCAAATCTCTGGCATTTCTCTATCTAGGAGGAGAGCTCCAACTCTTCTTGGACTGCATGACTCAATCCTGGCGAGTCAGGCAGAAAAATTGAGACAGGTATTATAGTAGCGTCATGAAGCTGATTCAATAGTGGTTTCACATTCTATTTTCCTACCCTTCGTATTAGAAAGAAAATTTACTTATTTATTTGAAAGAGTTACAGAGAGACAGACAGAGAGAGATCATCTATCCTCCAGTTCACTGCCCAAATGACCACAATAGCTGGGGCTGGGCCACGATGAAGACAGGAGCCTGCAACTCCATCTGGGTCTCCCACTTGGGTGGCAGGGACCAAATATTTGGGAGCATCCTCTGCTGCTTTCTCGAGAACCTTAAGAGGGAGCTGCATCACATACATGGAAGCAGCCTACAGCAGATGCTGGCATTGCAGGCAGCAGTTTAAACCCTTATGTCACAATGCCGGCCCCTCTCTTACTCTTAGTTCATAGCTATCTGTAATGATGCACATTTCCTCTTATTCTTTCCTATTCATTATAAGCAATACTTTTAAATATTTCCACATTTGGACTTCCTATTATGAAAAAGCAAGAATATATACACAACAATGTTTATTTTTTTTTTTATTTTTATTTTTGACAGGCAGAGTGGACAGTGAGAGAGAGAGACAGAGAGAAAGGTCTTCCTTTTGCCGTTGGTTCACCCTCCAATGGCCGCCGCGGACGGCGCGCTGCGGCCGGCGCACCGCGCTCATCCGATGGCAGGAGCCAGGAGCCAGGTGCTTTTCCTGGTCTCCCATGGGGTGCAGGGCCCAAGCACCTGGGCCATCCTCCACTGCACTCCCGGGCCACAGCAGAGGGCTGGCCTGGAAGAGGGGCAACCGGGACAGAATCCGGCGCCCCGACCGGGACTAGAACCCGGTGTGCCGGCGCCGCAAGGCGAACAATGTTTATTGAAGGATCTGTTGAACAACATCCTGGGGTGCTAAGCCTACCAGATAAGACACCTGTGCCATGTTGAGGTGTCTCCAGTAACTGGGTTTCTGTAACTCACATGGGACACATGGAGTGATGTCTCTCTCAGCTCCTGAGTTAAACCAGACATACATATGTGGGCATTTGGGGAGTAAATCAGTGTATAGGAGACCCTGCTCTGTCTCTATATCTCTTCCTTTCTAAGCTGTTGGCTTAGGCCAGGCACAGCACAGGTTGTTGCGGTCATCTCAGAAGAGAACCAGTGGACGGAAGATCTGTCCCTCTCCATCGCTCCGACTTTCAATTAGATTACTACATCTTGGGGGGAGGGTTGGGGGGCTGAGAAAAAGAAAAAGAAAGGTATCTGTGAGGATACCTACATCATGCAGAGAGCCAGAGAGGGAGCCCATAGGCTGAAAATATTGTTTACATCACTGTGGAGTTTCTTTGGCCAACATTTTACTGATAACATTTTAAAACTCCCTTTGATTTAGGAATGTCTCTTGGGGACAGTATATTACTGATATAGATTTTTTAAAAAATGCAATCTGAGTCATTTCTTTTAGCTGGTGGCCATATTTCATAGATATTTATTACTGTAATAATAAATATTGACTGTGGCAGGTTTTTTGCAATATGTACTTTTTAAAATTACCCTCTCCATTAATTTAAAACATATGAAACCACATTTAAGGTTTACTAGTGATGCCCTTTACTTCTTTAAATGATACATATTTTAAATATTTATGTATTTATTTTTAATTGAAAGGCAGAGTAAGCAAGAATGAGGAAGAGACATAGACTGAGATCTTCCATCTGCTGGCTCATTCCCCAAATGTCCACAACATCCAGGGCTAGGCCAAGCCAAACCCAGGACCCAAGAACTCCAGAGGGGGCCCAGTTCCAGCCATTGCAGTGATTTGGGGAGTAAACCAGCAGATACAAGACCTTTCTCTCTGTCTCTCCCTCTCTCTGTAACTCTGCCTCTCAAATAAATAAAATAAACCCTTAAAAAAGAAGAAAACTAAATTTTATAATCATACAATCAATGAAGGGTATGAAGACTAACACAGCTGAGTATGAGACTTTTACTGAAAATAAAAGATCACCAGAAAACCACATTTCTTTTCGATCACTGCTGAATTCTTCTCACCACTCTGATGAATGACAAAGTTACAACTTGACCCTAACATGCTTCTATTCTGCACCTCCTTAGAACATTGCCAAGTTGCCTTTCACCACCAGTTCTGAAACCATTTTGATGGCCACTAACAATTGAGATGACAGCAGTGGAAACGAATAGGACTCTTGAGAACACAGGGATCCTGCATGACAGCCCTGAGCAGATGTGAAACAATTGGACATTAATCATGAAGCAATTCGTCCAAGGGCTCTCGGTATTTTCCTTGCAAAACTGATTCAAACAAATCAGTCTGTAAAAGAGCCATCACAGGATTGAAAGGTGGATCAAGTGTGGTCCACAACAGAGCCTAGCCAAGAGCACGCACGGCAAAGGGAGAGTCCAACAAGAGCTAGCACTCAACTGACAATCAATCAAAAAACACAGCAAAAACTACAGGTTGGACCAGTAATGAATGAGACCAATGACAGAAGCTACTAAAAGGTGAGAAGATTTCAGTGGGATTCTAAAACTACATAGAATAACAGTTGCGCAAACAGTGAGGAAAGCAGACATGTGTTGACTTCAGCTGAGAAATATGGAAGGAACTGGGAGCCAGGGAGATGATTTGAGCTTGAAGTTCAAAGGAACAAGGATCTGAGGTGGCAGCAGGCGACAAATCACACAGCAGTGTGCTTGGTCCTGGAAAGCAACCTCAGCACCTGAAATACCTCCTATACAGACTCCAAGAAGTCACCTAGAGCTACAAGTTTGTGTCACTGCAATAGTCACAGCTTCATGAAAGAGGGGACAAAATTCTGTTTACTTACACTGAGGTTCTGTGCACCACAATGTGCCTGGGGTGCCTGTTGGGATTGACTAATTATGTGACAGTTACACCAGAGGCTAAATCAGTTCTGAGGCAAGACCTTTCCTACGCAAGTTTAATTAATTAAGTTATGAAGTTGCCATCTGTTTGTGACTTAAGCCACTGAGAGTGTCTCTAAGTTGGGAAGAGACCTTCCAGGGCAGCAAGTCCATCTACGGACCATAGGTCTAGATGCTGTCTGAATGACCTATATCAAGTGATTGCTCAACTGTTGCTAAATGCCCAAGGGAATAGAAACTACCTCCAAACAGGTCAGCGAGCCATATCACCCAGGTTCCCCAACAATCAACCTGGAGTGAGCCATGGCAAAGCAAACTCGCTCTTCTTCCTTAATACTTTCAAAGATTTGTTGATAATGGATTATAGTCTATAGAATAATGCCAATAATTCTGAGTCCATACTGAAGGAGTAAGTTATTAAATTAATGAATAATTGGAAGAAATGGGACAGTACTGCCTTCTAGTAGAATTCTCAGTAACAGATGTAGAAGGAATACTGGATATAAACTGCCTACTTACTACACACCACATTGATAATAGCTAATGAGTGATTAATGGATGTTAAGATTAGTGGTTAAAAATGATAGAAAACAGGACACTTGCATTCCAGGTATATTTCTTAATTACAAAGCAAAATACAATTTTTATCAAGAAGAAATCCAACAGATACTTAAGCAAAGAGAAAAAGTGCAACTTTCAGACCGGGCACATTACTGCTATAGATTCTTCTCCAATGCATATCCATAGATTCAGTCATGAGAAAGAATCCAGCAAACCCAATTTCAGACATGTTTTACAAAATAAATAACTAGTGCCAATTTCATGAAAAGGCAAACAAGGAGGAGCAACTGCAGCTGGAAAACTGAAGAGAAATGATAACCAAATGCTGCAGGACACGATAGAATGACACTTACACTCAAAAAAGGATAGAAGCGGCCAAATGGGAATTAGGACTTCAGAATAGTTAATATTGTGGGAATTTTAATATTCCGTTTTTTTTTTTTTTTTTTTGACAGGCAGAGTGGACAGTGAGAGAGAGACAGAGAGAAAGGTCTTCCTTTTTGCTGTTGGTTCACCCTCCAATGGCTGCCGCGGTTGGCGTGCTGCGGCCGGCGCACCGCGCTCATCTGATGGCAGGAGCCAGGTGCTAGGTGCTTATCCTGGTCTCCCATGGGGTGCAGGGCCCAAGCACTTGGGCCATCCTCCACTGCACTCCTGGGCCACAGCAGAGGGCTGGCCTGGAAGAGGGGCAACCGGGACAGAATCCGGCGCCCGACCGGGACTAGAACCCGGTGTGCTGGCACCGCAAGGTGGAGGATTAGCCTGTTGAGCCACGGTGCCGGCCAATATTCCGGTTTTAATCATAGTCATATGGTTACGTGGTTAAGAATACAGAATGTGTGTTTTCATCTGAGGATTGTGGCCAACTAAAGGATATGAATAATTCTATAATTGTTGCCAATAATTTCATAAGTTTAAAATGATATCCAAATAATATAATCAAACATGTATCAATCATAGCCCACAACCCATGTACCTCTCCCAAGGCATTTTTCTCCCTCAGGCTTAATTCACTGTAATTATGACAGATAGGGACTTGCTAGCATATGTTTACTATGTCCACCACTCTGCTCTTCAACTTCTTCATGTTCTCTACTTGAAATTTCCTTTATTTTATTACACTAGTAATAAATAAAAATTCTTCCTCATAGGAAGTGTCTTTTTTTTCCCCTGTTTATTTGAAATATATAGAGAAATGCAGAGAGACTGACAGAATGACAGAGACCTTCCATCTACTGGATCACTCTCTATATGCCTGCAATAACCAGAGCTGAGTCAGGCAGAAGCAAGGAACCTTGCTATCTGTATCTCGATCTAGGCATCCCACATTGAGTGGCAGGCACTCAAGTTCTTGAGCTACACATGACCGGCTTCTTACCAGAGTGCACATTAGCAAGCATCTAGAATCAGAAATAGAGCCAAGACTTAAACCCAGACATGCCCAAATGGGATGGGGGCATCCCAAGGGTTTCAGCCACTGCATGAAATGCCTGCCTAACCGTTATAGCAAAAATCTAAAAACCTAGCAGATGTGGATAATGAGCACAAAAGGAAACTAGTATATGGTAGAACCATTCCCATTTAATGTATATCAGCATAATCTATTCTACGCCTTGTAATTTCAAAATAAAACCCAAAAACATCACATGCATCATAATATATCTGATACTTCTCTTAAACAATATATTATATAATCTGTAGATTACGGGTCTGTATTGTGGGATAATAGACTAAGCCACGCCTGCTGGGCCAGCATCCCATATGGGCACCGGTTCAAGTTCCCGCTGTTCCTCTCCAGATCCAGCTACTGGTTTACAGCCTGGGAAAACAGTGGAAGATGGCTCCTGGCTTCAGATTGGTCCAACTCCGACCACTGCAGCCATTTGGGCAATGAGCTAGCAGATGGAAGATGTCTCTCTCTCTGCTTCTCCATCTCTTTGTGTAACTTTTTTCTGATTTCTTTTTGCCTAAGATTTATTTATTTATTTATTCGAAAGGCAGAGTTACAGAGAGGTAAAGAGGAGATAGTTAAGCTGCCACCTGTAGCACCAGCATCCCGTATCAGCACAAGTTCAGGTTCCAGCTGCTCACTTCTGATTCATCTCCTTGTACGGTGCCTAGGAAAGCAGTGGAAGATGGTCCATGTGCTTGGGCCCCATATTAAAGTGAGAGCCCCAGAAGCTCTTGGTTCCCAGCTTTGGATTGAACCAGCTCCCACCATTGCAGCCATTTGAGAAGTGAATCTGCCTCTCAAAATCCAATTAAAAATTTTGAACAGATATTACAGAGTCATGCAATAGGTAAAAATGAAGAAAATAGCTATCATTAGCATGGCAAAATTTAAAAGTAGCAAAAATCAAATCCTGGAAAAAACGTGGAGCAACTGAAATCTCTCATAATTGCTGGTAGAGATCCTTAAACACCCACCTACTCCCATGACTCAACAATTCCACTTCTAACTATTTATTTGAGAGAAATAAAAACATATGTCTACACTTGAATAAGAAAGTTCTTAGCAGCATTATTCAAAGCAGACAAAAATTGGAAACAATTCAAACGTCTAACTACAACAGAATGGCTAAACAAAGTGTGGTATATTCTCACAATGGAATATTTCTCAGCAATAAAAAGGAAGAAATGACTAATACATATAGAACAACAAAATGAATTTGGGGCCAACATTATAGGGTAGCAGGTTACGCCGCTGCCTGGGACAGAGGCTGGGCATCCCATTTCCAAACCAGTTCCCTAATTATACACCTGGAAAGACAGCAGAAGATAGCCCAAGTCTCAGGTGTTCCTCTTCCTATCTAGTTCTCTGCTATGGCCTGGGAAAAAAGTAGAAGATGGCCCAAGTGCTTGGGCCAGTGTATCCACTTGGGAGACCCAGAAGAAGCCTCTGGCTCCTGGCTTCAGATCCATGCAGCTCTAGCCACTGCGGCCATCTGGGGAGTGAACAAAAGGATGGAAGACCTCTCTCTGCCTCTCCTCTCTTAACTTTGACTTTCAAGTAAACAAATTAAAAAAAAAAAAAAACCACAAATATAACTATTTGTGGCCTTAGATTAAGCAATACTCTTTAAACCGAAAAGCATTGGCATTCAAAGAAAAACCTAAACTAGGCATAATGTTTAAAATGTTTGTGTTTCAACATTCTCAAGAATCACACATCTTATAAGGGATGGGAATTAGGATACACAAAATTCAGTACAATACAATAATAAAAGGTCAAATAGCTCAACGTGTCCTAAAGAAGATATACAATGGCAAATAAGAATAAGAAATGATGTTGAATATCATTTGTCATCTGAGATTCTACTTTGCCTACCCACCAGCAGGAATAAAACTTTTTAAGATGGACATTAACAAGTGTTGGCCAGGATGTAGAGAAATCAGATCCCTCCTACATTGCTAGTGGCAATGCAGAACGATGCAGCTGCCTTGGAAAAATTTGGCAGTTCCCCTAAAAGTTAAATATAGAATAAACATATGACCTATTTATTCCACTATTTAAGTATAGACTCAATAGAAATGAAAATATCTCCACCCCCAAATTTGTCCATGAGTGACCATAATGAAAGTGAGGGGGCAGGGAGGAATGGCTGCCAACTGAGGAAACTCCTTGCTCCTGACTTTGATTGAACCCAACTCCGGCCATTATGGCTAATTGGGGAGTGAACCAGCGGATGGATGACCTCTCTCTCTCTACCTCTCATTCTCTGTCTGAAAAGCTCTGACTTTCAAATAAATAAATAAACCTTTGTAATTAAAAAAAAAAAAAAAGAACATTATTCTGTGGGGAAAAATGAAAAGACATTGTGTCACATGCAACAACATGGATGAACCTCGAATAGATCATGGAAGTGAAAGAAACCCACAAAGTATCACATATTCTGTGATGTCATTGACACAAAACCTCTACGGTGCACAAATCCACAGAGACAGAAAGTAGATTAGTGGTTGCCAAGGACCAGGATACATGAAGGGATTAGGTGGAGACAGCTCCAAGCACAAATACTTTGTGGGGTGACAAAAGTGCTCCAAAATTGATTGTGGTGATGGATCCACATTTGTAAGCATATAAAAAGTTGCTGAAAGTAGCAATTAAATGAGTAGGTTGAATTATATATATGATTTATATATCAAGGCAAAAAAATACAGAAAATACTAACCTATACCAATAAAAATCAGATCAATCCTTGTGGTAGAATAATATATTTATACTCTGAGTATTTCCCTACATGTATAATATATATATATATAAATGGTGCTAATTACATGGGGTTAAATGCAGCTATAATAATATCAGTAATGCACATTTGAAAATCCATAAAGAAAATTGTATATGTTCTTACCATAGTAAATGATAAGTATTTGAAGTGATATTTTTACCAGCATGGCTTAATTTATTCCACTGTCTTCATAAATCATGCCAATATGTAACTCCATAAGCATAAACAACTATAATTTGTCAATTTATAATTAAAGTAATTTAATGTTACCATGAAAAAAGTCAGTTTTTATATCTCAATGTATACTACATATATAAGAAAATTTCAAAGTTTTTATTAAAAGGGAATTGAAGATAATTATTTTGACGCATAATTTTTTCATAATATACTTGCTGTGGTACTCCCATACTTAATCATAGACATATTTTTATGTGTTGAAACTATATTTGGAAGGATAACTACAAAACTGAAGCACAGGTGTCTCTGATAACATTGCAAGAAGGAACACTGAGAATCGGGAACCCTGTTTTCAATGCCTATATCTGCTTTAATTTCTATAAAGAAATTTTTTATAATTTAAAACTACTGCATTTTTACATGAATTCAGAAGCTTTGTTATTGAGTCCTACAGATTTGCTTTGTATTTTCCACTGCTAAAACTTCACTGTGATGACACTTTGATATGCTGCCCATGAATCACAAGATCATAGTACACCTATGCTGTTGTCATGATAACTAGAAATTTTAGTTAGAGGTTATCAAGTAATAATTGTGGGTTTTCTTTCTTGTATGTACGCTGAAGGACAGACATTTTAAGCTTATTGACTTCCTATCATGTCAATAGAAAAGTGTTTTCTTTTCTTCAGGGCTACTTAGTCCCAGATTGGACAAGTAAGGAGTCACTGATTAATTTGTTATCTATTTTACTTTGTCTCCATTTAGTTCCACCACACACTCTTTCTCTTCTCAAGTTCCTGGTGAGATAAGGTTATATAGAAGATATGACTGGGTAATGTTAAGATAAAGAAAGAATGCAGTCTATTTCACATTCCACTAAAATTCTGTATCTAGCTAGCTTCATTCTACAGTGTCTACCTTTTTCAGCATCTCCATTACTATGTCTACATTTTCCCAAACAGTAACCTGAATTCAACTTTCTCAACCATGATTATCCATTTGACTAACCTACTTGAGCCTGACCGCTTGGCTTCCAGTTCAGCTTCCTGCTAATGTGCTTGGGAAGATGGAAGGTGAACCAAGTGCTTGGGGCCCTGCCACACATGTAGGAGACCAGGATGGAGTTCTGAATCTCAGCTTCTGTGTGGCCAAAATCTGGCTGTTGCAGCCATTTAGGGAGTGAACCAGTAGACAGAAAATCCACCCTTTCTCTCTCTGCCTCTCTGACAGATAGAGCTAGACAGTGAAAGAGACAGAGAGAAAGGTCTTCCTTCCATTGGTTCACTTCCCAAATGGCCACCACAGCTGGCGCTGCACGAGCTGAAGCCAGGAACCAGGTGCTTCCTCTTGGTCTCCTGTGCAGGTGCGGGGGCCCAAGCACCTGGGCCATCCTCCACTGCCTCCCCAGGCCACAGCAGAGAGCTGGACTAGAAGAGGAGCGGTGCCCATATGGGATGCCCACACCACAGGTAGAGGATTAACCAAGTGAGCCACGGCACGGGCCCCAAATAAATAAAATTTTAAAATATTTCTTAATTTTTGTGATATCCATAAGAAAAAATGGGGGATAACAGAATGCTTTCCCCTTTCAGAGTTGAT
Organism: Sylvilagus floridanus; assembly: GCA_949820135.1. Classification (NCBI taxonomy): domain Eukaryota; kingdom Metazoa; phylum Chordata; class Mammalia; order Lagomorpha; family Leporidae; genus Sylvilagus; species Sylvilagus floridanus. The sequence goes on from OX463235.1 coordinate 24,110,036, forward strand.
TATACTTCTTGGACAATGAATTTGACTCAGTTTGGTGACTTAAATGTGTTCTTTCTTTTTCTGACTATGAGCAGCACATGAATGAATTTTCACAATTTTCCCCTAGAAATTAGCCAATCCAGTCTTCACATGACAATGATACTGTCTGTCACAGCTCATTGTATCTTAGGAAAGATAGCCCGGGTAACAGTGTTCAGATGGTCCAAACTTGTTGTACTCAAGTACTCAAATATCAGAAGCTTTAAATAAACCCTGGGCAGCTGGATTCAATTTCTGATGAAACGTTCTATCCTTCAGAGCAGCTATTTTACCCTTTCCATTAAGTGAGGGCATAGATGATTTCATGGGTGCAGTGACAACATTAACATTTGGAAATAGCTTCTATTATCTTCATCAGCAAATAAACTTCACATTTTCATAGGGTTCACAGAAACGTTTACTTCAACATAATATTGCTTTTGTACTGCCCCGTAGCGGAACACATCATTATTTCATCTTATTTTTCAGCGAGCCAATAATTAGGGCATCCCTTTATCTTCCATTCCCTGCTACCACCTGGTATGTTTGCAGCAGATCAGTTTAATTCCTGACTTTATCCATATGTATTTTTCCCAAACTGCTAATCTCCTCTAATTAGGAATTTCAGATCATGGGAGCACTGGACAACATCCAGAAAGGCTGCAACATGGATTGCTCGAAATCCTACATGAAACCTGAAATTTGCTGTCAGTTATTGAGATCACTGGATCTTCAAATCAAAAGAGGTCATAAAAATGTAACAAATGACCAAAGAAAATAACAGTCAAATCCAAGACCCAGTGTTGGTATAATCCTGATGCTGGCTAAGGAGGAAAACAGCTTACAAGGATTAGGAGCAGAGGAATTGAATTGATTGACTGCAAGATGGATAGTTTATCATATGCTTGGTAGAAGGAACCATTATCAAACCCAGACAGCATGATAATTTGCATTGTGCTCATGTAAAAGAAGATTCCTTATCTTAGGAGAGACATGCTAGAGTTCTTAAAGATAAAATGTCAAATGGTTGGGGGGGGGGGGGGACTACACCAAAAGAACATTGGAACTTGTCTGTAGTTCCTGGAATTTTGTAAGGAAAAACACAGAGAAACAAATAAATCACATTAAAGAAATGTATCCTGATTTCCACAGCAATTTATTAAAATATCAAGACTGGCTTGATGATTTGAGGAAATGGTCCCTCCTTTATGCCCAGATGTCATTACATTAACATCTATACTTTAGATCTAACTGAATAACGCTGGGCCATGAAGAGCCTTAATTTAATCATTCACTGAATTGAAAAATTCACTGAGTTGTAGACACAGATATCCTGTTAAGAGACTATGCAGAATAGAGGGGACTACTGTTCCATGTTCAAAGAGTTCACAACCTAGCAGAAAGAATAATAAAGGTAGGGCTGGCAGTGTGGCACAGCTGCCTGAGACGCCTGCATACCCTATGAACTGGCTGCTCCACTTTGGATCCAGTTCCCTGCTAAGATGCCTGGGAAAGCAGTAGAAGATGGCCAAAGCGCTTGGACATCAGCCTGGCAAGTACCGACTTCTGCAGCCATTTGGGGAATGACTCAACAGATTCAACACTGAACCAATGGATGAAGATCTAATGGAACAAAGATCAGCCATTCTTGCTCATTGCACAAAAGAAAGATAAACATTGGAATGTATTCCTTCCCATTGAATCTCAGTGGCGTCTCACACCCTATTGCTTTATACCCACCCTGCATTCTTTATCAGGTTCCCAAGGCCCACCCATTTCCAGGAATTCCCCTGCTACCCCCTACCTGCACCCTCATCACCATACCTAGCCCACCTTAAAAAGTCTAGGCCCCTGGGGGGTCTGGGTTGTCTGCCACGTGTTCCATCAATGTGCATGCAGGTTAAAGCCCTAACCTGTAGCACCAGCCTCCCATTTAGGTGCTCCACGGGCTGCTCCACTTCTGATCATGTGCCTGGGAAAGCAGCAGAGGATGGCCCAAGTGCTTGGAACCCTATACCTACATGGGAGACCAGGAAGAAGCTCTTCTCTTTCTCTCTCTCTGTAACTCTGCCTTGCAAATAAATAAAATAAACCTTAACAAAATTTTTTTTGATAATCTGGTAGGCACTCCTCAGTATCTAATGGGGAAGAAATACTTAAATACCTTGCCAGCAACACTCCTGGCTCTATCCTATTACAAAAGTGTTCATTCCTATGATTGCCTTTGCAACTGAGCTCTATAATTCAAATTACCCATCATCTGTGAGATTATTTCTCATAGAGATGGTATTCTAGCCTAATTCTGGAGCTAATTCTATAAAAGATATACTTTACAAGTAGAAGAGAAAGAAAAATTTCCCATGTGCAACTTTTAAAATCTTATTTCTGAACCATGCCATTAGCACAGTGATATTGTCACCTGGGACACTCATATCCCATATTGAAGTGCATGGAATGAAGATTTCTCTGTGTATCTGTTTCTCTATCTTTCAAAAAAACAAAAATTATATAAATAAATAGTTAAATAATCACTATTGAGACAGCTAAAGCTGTCTGAAACATTTTATGTGTTTTCAAATCATTCAACTCTAAAACAATTGCATGGTCATGTGTGCATGTGCATACATATCAAATTATACATTCATAAATTAAATATTTTAAATGATTTTGATTAATTTAGTTAATATTATATTAGTGGAATAACCACATTGGTAAAAATAAGTATATTGGTTATATATTGAACTGTGGAGAGAACCTGTGCTTTAATGAAATTCTTGTGACAACACTAAATTTTATTGATAAAATTGTAGTGTCTCATCCTTTCACTCATTTTTATGTACAGAAAAGGACTATAGGTAAATACTAAAAACACTTACAACTCTGAAACATAACCACCTCTCAAAAAGGCAGCCTCCATTCTCTTACTTCGGCCATTCTTGTAGATAAACCCTGCCACCACATTTTTGAAAACATAAAAATAAATGACATATTATGGACACTAAAAGGGAATCCATTATTAAAAGAATTACCATGAAAAAGAATTAAGATCAATACTTAATCAACTGATCTACCTCCTTAGACAGTTTCCTTGTTTAATATCCACTGACCTTTCTTCATATTTGTTCACTCAGTTCATCCAAATACTGTATCATTTGGATGACATATTGGGAACAAATATATAGAAAATATCCCTTGCTAGCCACAAGACTATCTAATTATAGAATATATGGTTTAAAAAAATAGAATAAATAGTTATTTGGCTATTTGTCTCACACATAGGAATAGATTCTAGTCAGTCTGTGGGCATCTATTTGAGATGTAAGGTAGACCTCAGAAATAAGAATCCAGCACCGTCAACACATAAGCACAGTATGAGCATATGTATTTAAGACAGAAGGCATATGTTCTTCTGTGGACTAAGAAAATTTCAACAGACTTTTTTGTAGCTTGAACGAAACATTCCTCAAGCCCATCCAGCCCCACTTGGATTTATTCACTGATTCTCTGTTTGGGATCATTCCTAGAAATCATAGAATGGACGTGACGTGAGTCTTGAGTCACTGGAAATGTACATGCTCCAGTGAAAGCTGGAGAGCCCTGCCCTGAAATCAGTGTGATCATCCCCAGGCAAGATGCTATATTACAAACTCTGGGTATGAAACCAGAAGCCCCATGTGTTCCTTTGATCGTGTGAATAAACACTGATGCGTGAGCACACGTCTTTAATAGTTTTTGCCAGCTTATGACATAATGAGCAAAATAAGGACCATGTGTTGAGTCAACAAACTAAATTATTAAATTGATAGGATCTTTCTGTATTCTGAAAATATCTTCTTCCAATTTATATGTTTCTCTGTGTGTTCTTATTTAAGCTGCTATCTCTTTGTGGTTAGTCTTACCACCATCTCCAAAATTTCTCCCACTAACCTATTATACATCCAGAAGTCCAGGATTAGTTGCCCAGCACTATGAAGGATTCTACCAAAATGGAATGTTTTCCCCCTGAACAAAGGTCAACCTTAGTATTTTATTTAGCATTTAAATTTGCAACATATTGCTACAGGTGATGGAATGTTGCATTTTAAACTGAGTTAAGAAAACAATCACTTTCCCAATTATTTCTTTTACTAACTGGAAACAAAATTATAGATAAGTATGCAGACAAAAATCTTTAGCAACTCTGTTATCTTCCATTTCTTATAGCTTAATAGATTTCAAAAATAAACAAGGTAATTCAATGACATATAATTTAGTCTTTTTAAACCAACAGTAGTATACATAATAACAACATAGTAAAGAAAGGACTGGTTCTGTTACCACTATTTGGAGCTATTTATTTGTCCATTATTTGTCCCTCTTGTTTCTCAACAGCATTTAATCTCCTTGAGGGCCGGACTCTCATTGCTCTTAAAGATCATTGTAGCCCAGAGTTTAGTTTGTACTCAAAAAATATGTACTGAATGTTAATACTAATGTTGTTCACAATGGCCCGCTTAGGAGCGTTTAATAGGTGCAATGGCACTAAATATTTTGATTGTTAGTATGTCATGCCAAACAAAACCACCTGTGAATGTGATTCATTCAAGACTCACTTCTCAGTTTAAAACCTATTTCAAAGACATTCACACATAGCTGTTTGCAAGTGTTCTGTTCTCTTCTGGTGAGATAGGGTCCTAGTCCTCCAGCACCCTGGCTCATTATCCTTGGTCAGTATTAGGATGGAAGGAGGGGAAGCAAGAGGGGAGGGAGGCAGGAGAGCAGCATGGCCAGTGAGGACCCCAGCAAGAAAATAACCCTGTTTCCGCTTTTATTCCACCAATCAACCTCCACACACGGTTTCCTGGTTTAATATCCACTGACCTTTCTTCATATTTGTTCACTCAGTTCATCCGAATACTGTATCATTTGGATGATATATTATGAACAAATATATAGACAATATCCCTTGCTAGCCACAAGACTATCTAATTATAGAATATATAAATGTGTCCCCTGTCGAATATGCCCATGCAGTTGAACATGAGATGATTTACAAAAACCACCCATACTTAACCATGCCATCATGTTCCTATTGTAGTTCTGGGACTGTTTTTGCTGTGTGGTCGATGCAGATGCTACTTTGGGCTATATGCCTTTCCAGGCACATGTTTTACCTTATACACCTTCTTCCCTGCCCCAAGAGGCTAGCCAGGATATACTCCATCAGAGGGTTCCCTGTTCCTCGGGCTTTCCATTGAGATTAACCAATGAAAGCAGCAGGAGATGGAACACACACAATGACTGCTTGCAGAAGCATCCTTTTACCAAAGGCCACAGCTAAAGCCTGTGTTCCCTCTATCTACCTACAACTAGTTGGCCTGGGTTCCTGCTCCCACCCTCTTTCCTATTTGGGCTTGGTAGTGGTAATAGGACTCAGTCTTTTTTTTTTTTTTTTTAATAAGATTTATTTATTTATTTGAAAGGAAGAGTTATATACAGAGGGGCAGAGAGACAGCAAGAGAAAGAGAAAGAAAAAGAGAAAGAGAGAGAGGCGGGTTCTTCCATCCACTGGTTCACTCTCCAGATGGCCACAACAGCCGGAGTCGTGCCGAACTGACACCATCCACCAGGAGCTTCCAGCGGGTCTCACACATGGGTGCAGGGGCCCAAGGACTTGGCCCATCCTCTACTCCCTTCCCAGCACATAGCAAGGAGCTGGATCAGAAGTGGAACAGGAGGGACTGGAACCTGTGCTCATATGGGATGCTGTCGCCACAGACTGCGGCTGTAACCACTACACCACAGGGCCGGCTCAGGGACTCTGCCTTCTTTAGTGGTTCTTTTCCATTCCTAGTTTTATCCTTAACTCTGCCCACACCTTTTAAAACAATCCCTGAATGAAACTGCTGGGGCCAGCGCTGTAGAACAGTAGGTTAAGCCTCCATCTGCAGTGCCACTATCTCATGAGTCCTGGCTGTCCCAATTTGGGTACAGCTCCCTGCTAATGTGTCAAATGCTTGGGCCCCTGTACCCACAGGGGAGACTCAGAAATATCACCTGGCTGCTGGCTTCAGTCTTGTCCAGCTCTGGTTCTTGCAGCTATTTGGGGAATGAACCAGCAGATGGAAGATCTCTCTCTCTCTCTCTCTCTCTCTCTCTCTCTCTCTCTTTCTCTCTCTCTCTCTTCCTTTCTCTCCCTCCCTCCCTCCCTCTCCCTCTAACTCTGCCTTTCAAATAAATAATCAAAGGAAGTAGGCTAGATCTCTAGTCAATGCCAAGTGCAAAGACAGAATTATAAAAGACAGTGAGTTGTCACCTATCAGTGCCCTGGGTAGCATCCAGCTGGAAAGTCACCTGTTAAACCTTAAGCTCCAAGTGTATTCTTCTACCCTCCCCCACAACACACAGATTGCCATTTCTTAACTTCATGTCCTTTTTGGCTACACAATATATTCTACATTTGCTTGAGAGTGATTAGCATTTCTTTAAAATATTATGATTAACAAAATTTTAAAAAATTGTAAATGCAAACACCAGAAAACAGAATCATTTTTTCTTTTTCAAGCACATCCCTATCCTTGAGCACCCATCAGCACCTATAGAGGGAAAATGAGTTAAGAATTCAGCTGTTCGTGATACCAGATGAAATTCGGCTACCCACAGACACTTATTGAAAGAGTCCATTGCCATGATTCCCAAATCATATTTACTTCTGAAATTTATTCCAGGTGACAGACACCCACAGACTAGCAAAATAAACATAGGACTAAACAGCACTTCCAAAGCCCAATTCTAGTTCCCAGCAAAGGTGGGAGGACTTGGCTGCCAGGTATAGTTTAAACTAACCACAAAGATGGCCCCTTTTGCCTACTGCTTCCCTAAATTTGACAGTGTAACAGCGAGACTAGAATTATTTCTTCTCTAAAGAATTCAAGACAAAAATGCCTGAGGTGGGGACCAGAATTGTGGAGGAGCGGGTAAAGCCGCTGCCTGCAATGCAATGCTGGCATCCCATATGGGTGCTGGTTAGGTCCCAGCTGCTCCACTTCTTACCCAGATCTCTGTTAATGGCCTGGGAAAGAAGTGGAAGATGGCCCAAGTACCTGGGCCCTTGCCACCATGTAGGAGACTGGGACAACATTCCTAGCTCCTAGCTTCAGTCTGGCAAAGTCCTGGTTGTGTGCAGCCATCTGAAGATTGAACCAGTGGGTATTAGATATATAACTCACTCTCTGTCCCTTTGTACCTCTTTCAAATAAGTAAATAAATCTTTTTTTTTTTCTATGCCTGAAGTGGATATACCAATACATCTAGAATAGGATGAGATTATGGGACCAGTGTTGTGGGGTAGGTTAAGCTCCTTGCCTGTGACACTGTCACTGCATATCAGAGCTTCAGCTTTCAAGTCCTGGCTGTTCTGCTTCTAATACAGTTCTGTTAATGCACCTGGGAAGGCAGAGGAACACAAAGTTCTTGGGCAAACCCTGACGGAGTCTCATGCACCTTGCTTCTACCTGGTCCATCCTTGGCCATTACAGCCATTTAGAGAGTGAATTAGTGGATGGAAGATCTGTTTCTCATTCTCTTTGAAACTCTGACTTTCAAATAAATAAAATACACTATATATATATATATATATGGGAGAGATCAGGAAACCTAGGTAAGGCTGTTGCTAATACTCTCCTATAGTTGGGGAAGAGGTGGATGAATCAATAAAGAAAAGCAGGAATGGGAATTTAGTCCTACAGTTAAGATGCCCACACCCCAGCTAGGAGTGACTGTATTTCACTCAGCTCTGGCTGGTGACTCTGGCTTCCAGCTAATAATACAGACCCTGGGGAGCAGCAGGTGATAGCTTAAGTGATTGGTTTCTGCCATCCACACAGGGAGTGCTGGACTGAGTTCCCAGCTTCTGTTGAGAATGAACCAGTGGGTGGCTGCTTGGTTTATCTTTCTCTGATGCCCAAATTAAAAAAAAAAATCTTGAAGAAAAAGAAAATGGGGGCCAGCACTGAGGCTCAGTGGGTTAAAGTCTTGACCTGCTGGTATCCCATATGGGCACCCATTGAGTTCCAGCTGCCCTACTTCTGATCCAGCTCCCTGCTAATGTGCCTGAGAAAGTACTGCCTGAATAGCAGAAGAAGATGGTCCAAGTCCTTGGGTCCCTGCCACCCACATGGGAGATGTAGAAGAAGCTCCAGGCTTCAGATAGGCTCAACTCCAGCCAATGGCGACATTTGGGAAGTGAATCAGTGGATGAAAGACCTCTCTCTCTCTCTAACTCTTTCAAAATAAATAAATCTTTTAAAAAAAGAAAATGATCGTTATTCTATTTGTCCAGATTCAATGAAAGTTTGTGCCAAGCAATTTCATTCATTTCACAGTGCCTAGCACAAGGCTGACTAAGTGGTAAAGATTAAATACATACTTGTTGGTTGATGAAACATGTATATAGCAATGCTGGGTACACACAGGAAATGAAAGCTCAAGGTGGTCAGACAAATGAGAAAGCAATGCAAGGCTTTGCAAGGCTTGGTTCTTCAAGTCAACATTTTCAAGCTTTATGACAGGGAAAACAAATGCAAGAAAATTCTGCCACATTGACAGTTCAACATGTTGCTCCCTTTGAGGGCTAAAACTTTCTTTGCCAGGAAAAGCTATGATTAAGTTAAGATATTTTAAATCAAATGTATACAATATAGAGAGCATTAATTTTATTGCTTAACATTTCTTCTAGAATTAAAAGGTTGTCTAAGGTTGCTAATGTTTATAATAGCAATCCACCACTTGAAATTTTAAACACACAAGCACCTATTTGCTAGACTAAAGCTAGCCTTGAACTTTTAGTGATGCCATATGCTTTTAAATTAACCCTTCTAAATGCTGTACACAGCTCACAACAACAGATTACTGGCTTATAACTGAATTAGGTTACTACTAAATATTCACTACTAGGCAAAATAAAGAAAATAAACATGCATATTCCTATATATTCCTGATGCCCAAATTAAAAGATGATTACACTGAGAATTTTGGATTAAGCATTCATAATTTGGCTGTAAGATTTCAATGACTTACACATTTTAAGTTGAACTAAAATCTCTAAGGACCCTTTATTTTTGGATGAAAAAAGAAATCACACATTTTCAAATAGTATTTAATGTAAGGTCTATTAAAATCACCATCGATCATAGCTGTCAACTTCAAATAGTGCCATTCTCCTAAAGAGCTTAAGTTTACACACTGGTGCAACACAACAAATGCAGATGCTGCAGAGAAAAATGAATTTTATTCACAATACTTTGCATATAAACTTTTCCTTCTGCAGACTTGTGTGGAGTTGAAAATAAAGGATGCTAATATGCACACTATGCAGCACATAAAAAAAAAAAAAACAGGAGAGAAAACACTTTAGTTGGGTGAAAATTCATTTATCTACTGAAAATCTGGGAGAATCCACATCCACTATACTTCAAATTCACCCAAGTGACAGAAAAATATTATATGAAATGGAAAAAAATTAAATATTATTTAATCAACAGCTGATTACCTTTAAAACTTTGGGCTTCTTTTCCCTCTGGGGCCTCTTGTTTTCTTTTATAACCTAAAAAAAATCAAATTGCAAAATGAACCTCCATTTAAGCAAAAAAAAAAAAAATTAGCTCCCACTCCCCCCAAATTTCTGGCTATGTCTCTGTAAAACTACTTATACCATTTAAAATCATCACCATGTTTGCTAGGCAGCACCTAAGGAGCTTATGTAAAATGTATACTCTCAAAGTCACTGAAAAAAAACCTCGCATAAAGATGAAGCAGGGAAATACCCTTTTCTCCCCTTAAAGTCTGTCTTAATTAGCCTCTGCATTCTTCACAGCGAAGCCCACGAGGTAGCCATCTTGCTTGCTTCTGCAGAGGAAGCGGCTACAGTGGAGCACTCCTGCAAACTGCTTTTTGGTATTATTATCATGGTGTTTAAAGGCAGCCCTGGCCTGCCAGCACTGTAGACGTGCTGGGCATGCCTTTTGCAAAAACAGCCCCACAAAGAGTGCAGCCAATGGCAATGCAGAGCTTAGCAACTCCAAAGTGATCTTCTCAGCCTAGTCCTTCCTAGACAAAGGATCTCCTGTGTGGCTCGGCTCTCACCACAGGACACAGGCAGCCACAAGCTGCGACATGGAGTTCGCCGCACAGGATCTGGTCGCGCCGAAATCACAGGAGGCTTCGGCAAAAACAATGCACACAAATCCCCCAGGTCGCCGCCATCGGATCGATGGCCCAGTCTCCCTGATTAGTAACCTCTTGGCGGCTCCCAGGGCAGGTCCGCGCGGGGGAGGGGTGCATGGCTCTGCCTCCAACCTACAGGAGACATAAGGGAGCCTCGGGGGGCACTCGGGCTCCAGCAACTCTGGAAGGTATTGTGCATTTTTACTTTATAAGGCAAGACTAAATATTGGCGATATTTAAGGCAGGGAGGTTATGCGAGGACAGTGTAGGCTCAGCTGTTGGGCTGCGTGTCTCATTCCTGGGAACCACACCTCTCTGCAGCAGGCGCTTTGCCCAGAAACACAGCAATTTGATTTCTGTCAATAAATGTCCAATGACAAAGGCGGATTAAAAAATAACCGTGAAGCCACTTAAAAGGAAAAAGGACAGGAGGAGGACAAGGGGAGGGGGAGGAGTTTGCAAAATGCACTTGCCACTCTCGGCGCTGGAAGAGACAGGATTTCTCTGGGTATTCCCTATGACCTTCACTTCCCAAGGAAATCCCTGTTCTACCCGAAGTCGGACCCGGGCTTGTACCTTTGGGACAAAAGCGCACCATTGGCTCCTCTTTCTCCCAAGACCATCAACTGTCACTGAGCATCTCTGTGCAGAGCTGCCAAGCAGGTCTGCATGTGGAGACATCTGCACAGCAGCCTGGTGGTCACACGGAGTCACCGCTGCCCAGGGACCCAGACCCCCACAAGCCACTGCCTTCCTACTCATACCTGGATGGCCCCCATGCTGGGGGGGGGGGGAGGACTGGCACCGGGGATGACACCTGCTAGACACTGCTAGGGCAGGACCAGAGGAGTTTCCCTCCCATTAGCCCCCTGGCGTCACAACAGCCCAGCAGAGGAGTGGGCAGCTGCCAGGAGTTGGCTGGACTCAAGGTCACTGCTAAAATACAGGGCAGGGGCAGGTCATAGTCCCATTGTAGCCACCTTGACAGCCGCTCCAGTCTTGGGAAGACAGCCCCAGCTCCAGCCCTGCAGGGCCAACATTTCAGCAACACATTTGGGGGATTGGCAGGACGGACTGCCTGGCTGCTCAGCCAAAGATGGGTTTTCCACTTGCAGTTGGATTTAGAACAGATTCCCACAACCAGAAATTGGGAACAGAGTGAGGGCCGGAAGGCCTGCATTTCATCAGCCTTGGTTCCTAGGTTTTCGGTTTGCCACGAAAGCATGCCTTTCCTTGTCGGGACGGGGACTCCAACATGTTTTGTTTGCCCACTTTTAAACGCCCTCTCCCTCACCACCCCTCAAAGTGCTTAACAAGTTCACATCAAGGAAAAAGCCTTAGTGGGTGTGGTGTTCTCAGCTCTTCCTTAAACACTTGTAGCAAAACCAATGGATTCTGATGTAACCACATACACTAGCACAACTCCAAATCCATGGAGCCCACGCCATGGCTGAGAGCTGTCTGTGCAGAATGAAGCAGCCACGAAATGAGCAAAAACACCGGCACAAATACAGTAAGGTGGGAAATAGGTCTAAAACCTTTTAGCTTTACAGTGATTCTAACTTTTCTCTTCTTTCAGCAATTTCTTTTTATTCTCATAAAATATCAAGTTCCATGTCAACTATTAAGTGTACATTTTAGTGACATCATCAAGTGCGTTCAGCAAGTAGTGTGGCCATCTCCACTCTGCTTCCAGAATATCAGCCCCTTCCCATATACTCTGTCATCATTCAAACAATAATTTTTCACTCACCTACCCTCAACTGCAAGAAACTTCTGCTTTCTGTCTGTGGATCTGACTTCTCTAGGTACATCATTTAAAAGTGGTATCCTGCAGTATTTTTCCGTTTGTGTCTGGTTTACTTCACTTAGCATGTTTGTAAGACTCAGCTATGTGGTAGGATGTGTCAAAATGTCTTTTCTTTTTATGGCCAAATCATGTCCCTTTGTATGTATATACCACTATTATGTTTATCCATTTTTCTGTTGACAGTCTGGGTGCTTCTGCTTGTTGGCTATTGGGAATAATACTGCTAAGAATATTTGCATTCAAGCAGTCACTTGAGTTAGTGTCTGCAATTCTTTTGAGTATGCATAGATCTAGGAATGGAATCAGTAGATCACGTGCTAAGTCTTATGTTTAATTTTCTGAGGAACCACCAAACTCTTCTCCACAGCAGCTGCACTTTCCTGTCACCCCTGCACACAAGATATCTCTTGCATTCGAATAACATATGCCCCTCCCCCTAAACACATGAATATGTTTCAAAAAAAATTAACACTTTTTTTCCAGGTTGATTACTTAACATTTACTAGAGGTCCATGATACAATTTTACATTTAAATCAATGTATTAGTCATGTGCTCCATATATTGCATCAATGAAATACAACCCATCTTGGGGAGTTACAAGTATGGAATATTTTTAAGAGTCCCATGGATAGGGATTGTCACTGCATGGCATCCTCACGGAGACACACAACATTGCAGAAGCAAAGGTCTGTGTAAAATTAATTAATAAATAAAGCCAAAGCTCATCTCAGCTCAATATGGTTAATGAAAATGACAAGAGCTAGCATTAACTCTAAATATCAAACTGGTGCTACACATGAGGATCCATTCTTGTCTGAACATACATATATCCATTGGTTATAACCATCTGTTTGAATTACTTAAAAAGATTAATTTATTTGAAACTCAGAGAGAGAGAGAGAGAGAGAGGGAGGGAGGGGGAGGGGGAGGGGGAAGGGGGAAGGGGAAGGAGAGAAAGAAAGGGAGAGAGAGACTATCTGCTAGTTGGCTCCCCAGATGGCTGCAACAGCCAGTGTTGGAGTCAAGTTGAAGCCAGGAGCTAGGAGCTTGCCTTCCAGGATTCTCATGAAGGTAACAGGTGCCCATGCACTTGGCCCAACTTCCACTACTTTTCCCAGGTCATTAGCAGGGAACTGGATCAGAAGTGGAACAGCGCCGGTGCCGAAGCTCACTAGGCTAATCCTCTGCCTGCATCGCTGGCACACTGGATTCTGTTCCGGTTGCTCCTCTTCCAGTCCAGCTCTCTGCTGTGGCCCAGGAAGGCAGTGGAGGATGGCCAAAGTGCTTGGGCCTTGCACCCGCATGGGAGACCAGGAAGAAGCACCTGGCTCCTGGCTTCGGATTGAGTCTGGTGCTGTGGCATAGCCTGTAAAGCTGCCACCTGCAGTGCTGGCATCCCATATGGCTGCTCCACTTCCAATCCAGCTCTCTGTTATGCCCTGGGAAAGCAGAAGATGGCCCAAGTCCTTGGACCCCTGTACCTGCGTGGGAGACCAGGGAGAACTGGCTCCTGTTTGGCACAGTTCTGGCCATTGTGGCTATTTAAGGAATGAACCAGTGGATGGAAGCCCTTTCTCTGTCTCTCTCTCTCATTGTCTGTAATTCTACCTCTCAAATAAATACATCTTTAAAACAACAACATATGTTGGGGGCAGCATTGTGGTACGGCAGGTTAAGGTGCTGCTTGTTTGTAACACTGGCATCCTATATCAAATCCCCTATTGGAGCACACTGCTTAGGGTCCCAGCTATTCAGCTTCTGATCCAGCTCCCTACTTTGAACCTGGGAAGGTAGCAGAAGATGGCCAAGTGCTTGGGTCCCTGTCACCCTTGTAAGAGACCCTGATGGAGTTCTTGGCTCCTGACCATTGTAGACAATTTGAAGAGTGAACCAGTGGATGAAAGATTGCTTTCTCTTGAACTTTCCCCCTCTGCCTTTAAAAAATATATAAATATATATTAAATATACAAATATATAAAAATATATATCTGCCTTTAAAATAAAAATATATATATATTTAAAATGCATTCATTTTTTGAACAGAAGAATAAGAACCCAGATCTATTATTCATTCATTCAATTGAAAGGCAGAGTGGCACAACAGGAGAGAAAAGAGATTTTTCATTTGCTGCTTCATTCCCCAAATGGTCACAATGGCTGGAGTTTGGCCAGGCCAAAATCAGGAGCCCAGAACTCCATCCTGGTCTCCAACATGGATGGCAAAGGCCAAAGCATTTGGGCCATTTTTGCTGCCTTCCCAGGGACATTAGCAGGAAGCTGGCTTGGAAGCAGCAGCAAGCACTTGAACCAGTGCCATGATATGGGATGCCCATATCACAGCAAGCAGTGACCAGACTCACTACACCACAACACCAGTCCCTCAATATCACATTAAAAATGCTTTTAAAAACAAAAACAAAACATGTTGGGGCATGTGGAGCAGCAGGCCAGGCTGCCTGCATTCCATTTCAGAGTGCCAATTTGAATTCCCATCCAGCTTCCTGCTAATGCTCCTGGGAAGGTGGCAACCAGGATGGAGTTCCAGGCTCCTAGCTTCAACCCAGCCCAGCCCAGGCTGTTGTGGACATTAGGAGTGAAGCAGCAAATGGAAGATCTCTGTCTCTGCCTCTCAAACAAAGTGAAAATAAATTAATTTAAAAAAAAGATTTTAATGGAGAATGTCATTGTAAAAAATGAAGTAGTACATTTTAAAGAAAACATTTTTAAAAATTTGAGAGGCACTGAGTGGGAGGCAGGGAGAGAAGAAGAAAAACAGAAACAGTCAGAGTTCTGACTTGCTGGTGTCACTCCTCAAGTGCCTGGGACATCCTGCACAGGGCCAGGTGGAAGTTGGAACCATCGCTGCTGCCTCCCAAGGTCTACATTAGCAGGAAGCTGGAACCAGGGAGCACAGCCAAGACCTGAACTGACCATTCATATGTGGGATTTTGGCAAGCACCCAGAACATTGCCATGCCGGTGTCCCAAGTAGGTGGCAAGGACCCAGGTACTTGAGCCATCACTATCTGCTGTCTCCAAGAATGGGCATTAGCCAAAAGCTGGATCAGAAGCAGAGTAGCTGGAACTGGAACGAGGCACTTCAATATGGAATGAAGGTGCCCCAAATTTTGATTTAGCCACTGTGCCAGAGGGCCACATAGACAGCTGCCGGTTAATGATCAAAGCCTCTCAAAAAACAAAAAACCCACCTCATGTACTTTGGCCCCCTCCGTTGCACAGGCATGGTGCTGGACATACAAGGGTGAGTGAGGAGACCACTCTTGCCACCCCACCATCTCATGAGAGAGTAAGTACGTCAATGGCCATTCACTGATGCAAAGTGGAGAGGAGCCCAAGAAGCTTTGGAGGACAGGGAGGTAGCTTTCCGGAGGAAGTGACATTTCCACTAAATACTGGTAGGTAATGCATGGTGATACCAAGGAAGGAAGAAATATGTGTGCCCACGGAAGAGGGCCCCACATGGGCAAGGACACGGTGAGCACTATGATCGTTGAAAGTTACACTCCATTGGGGCTGGCACTGTGGCGTGGCATGTGGGACCATCTGTGACAGCAGCATCCCGTGTGAGTGCCAGTTCAAGTCCCGGTTACCCCAATTCTAATCCAGCTCCCTGCTAATGGCCTGGGAAAGGCAGCATAAGATAGCCCAAATACTTGGGCCCCTGCCACCCACATGTAAGACCTGGAAGAAGCTCCTGGCTCCAGCTGCCGTTCCAGTCCTGGTTGTTTCAGCCGTCTGGGCAGTGAACCAGAGAATGGAAGATAGATCGATCTGTGTGTGTGTGTCTGTATCTCTCTCCTCCCCCTCCCTCTCTGTAACTCTCACAAATAATTTTTTTTTTTTACTTTATATTTTTTTCTCATGAAGAGGTGAAAGATGGAGGGGGAGAGAGAAAGAGAGGGAGAGGGAGAAGGAGAGGGAGAGAAGAATGGGAAGGAGAGAGAGAGAGAGAGATCATAAATCTTTTTTAAAAATGAAAGATCCACTTGGCTATGATGAAGGGATGTTGGAAGATAATCATATAAACAGATAAATTACCAGGAGTCATTGTGCATGCATAAAGAAATGTCACCAGCTTTTAGACCTCTGCCATTCTCATTTGAATGCTATTATTTTTTGTTTGTATGTTTTTTGTTTTTTGTTTTTTTTTGACAGACAGGCAGAGTGGACAGTGAGAAAGAGAGAGACAGAGAGAAAGGTCTTCCTTTTGCCGTTGGTTCACCCTCCAATGGCTGCCAGGGCTGGCCCACCGCGCTGATCCGAAGGCAGGAGCCAGGTGCTTCTCCTGGTCTCCCAAGGGGTGCAGGGCCCAAGCACTTGGGCCATCCTCCACTGCACTCCCTGGCCACAGCAGAGAGCTGGCCTGGAAGAGGGGCAACCGGGACAGAATCCGGGGCCCGGACCGGGACTAGAACCCGGTGTGCCGGTGCGGCAAGGCAGAGGATTAGCCTATTGAGCCGTGGCGCCAGCCATGTTTGTTTGTTTTTAACATTTATTTACTTGAAAGTCAGAATTACACAGAGAGGGAGAGGAGAGAGGAGTAAGGGGAGAGGGGAGAGGGGAGAGGGAGAGGTCTTCCATTCAATGGTTCACTGTCCAATTGGCCACAAGGACTTGGGCCATCTTCTACTGCCTTCCCAGGCCATAGCAGAGAGCTAGGAAGTGAGCCAGCACTGCAGGTGGGGTTTTGCTGGTGGTTGTTAATCCATCTTTCAATTTTCCATAATTGTCCCTTTGAAAAGCCAACAATGACTCTCCTCTTATAGACCGACCAATACAACTAACTTTTCAACTAACGTTTCAAGGGAGAGCAGGTGATCATTTTGTTGTAAAATGGAAATCATTGTTTTTAAGCTAGGAAATACCCTGGTACAATTAATGAAAGAGTGGGTATATGTAAGACAGTCTTGATCAGATAAGATCAGTTATTCACAAAAGGTTAAGCTTAGCTTTTGAATTCATTTACTAGAATCTCACAACATCTACAGAGAAGCAAGGTTTGTTAGCCTAAAAGGGGGTTGAGTCCCTCAGCTGGAAAACCCCAAACTCTGCAGATACTTCTGCCATTGAAGGGATAGAGACTGGCCCCTCGCTCGTTCCAGAAATAGTACATAGGGTGTCAACTATGATTGAAAAACGGTTTAATGCCTGTGAGATCTAATTAATAACTCTTTTCCATGAAGCTTAACTCAGGCAGAGAATTACACCACCCCCTCACCCTGGAGGGAACCACAAAACAAGGCATCCATTGAACACAAACTATTTATAATAGAATCCCTAGAATTAAAGTTTTTTCAAAAGTCTATTGCTTTTTCCTGATATTCAAACACTTAAACAGCATATCACTTCTTGTTATTTAAATTAAAAAAAAAAAAAAAAGACAATCCCCTCCAAAATCAGCAGGGATAGAGCTCAAGCTTCTAATCACAGTACTTTTCAGATTTCCATCATTGACAATTTTATCTTTATTTATTTTCACTTCATTTGAAAGCTGAGAGAGAGAGTGAGCAAGCATGAGAAACAAACACCGAAGGACCTTCCAATTGCTGTTCCAGTGCCTAAGTAGCCAGGGCTGGGCCAAGCTAAAGCCAGGAGCTGGGAACTCAATTTGGGTCTCCCAGATGGGGAATCAGGGTCCCAAGCACTATGAGCCAGCAGCATCTGCTGGTTCCCAGAGTGCCCATTATTAGGACGCTGGAATCAGAAGCAGAGCCAAGACGTGAACTTAAGGCACTCCAATACGGGAGGCAGGTGTCCCACAGCATTTTAACCACTGTACCAGATAGATGCCTGTCTCATTCTATAGAGTTAAATGAAAACAAAACAAAACAAAACAAAACATGGCCTATCCTTATCTGGAACAGCACAGACAATTACGCTGATGTTTCCATAGATACTCAGTCTTAATGACAATGAAGAAAATGTGATCATTTCCCCCAAAATGTTTGATTTTTAGCTGACTTTCAAATGCTTATTCAATGAGCCTACTAATTCTTTTTTTTTTTTTTTTTGACAGGCAGAGTGGACAGTGAGAGAGACAGAGAGAAAGGTCTTCCTTTGCCGTTGGTTCACCCTCCAACGGCCGCCGTGGCCAGCGTGCTGCGGCTGGCGCACCACACTCATCCGATGGCAGGAGCCAGGTGCTAGGTGCTTTTTCCTGGTCTCCCATGGGGTGCAGGGCCCAAGCACTTGGGCCATCCTCCACTGCACTCCCGGGCCACAGCAGAGAGCTGGCCTGGAAGAGGGGCAACCGGGACAGAATCCGGTGCGCCGACCAGGACTAGAACCTGGTGTGCCAGCGCCGCAAGGCGGAGGATTAGCCTGTTGAGCCATGGCGCCGGCCAAGCCTACTAATTCTGTTTTTAAAATATTGTACATTTATATGGAATATGGAGACAGAGAGAGCGTCCATCTAACCAGTTCATGCCCCAAATGCCCAATAGCCAGGGCTGGGCTGAAGCCAGAGCAGGGAGTCAGGAACTCAATGACAGTCTCTCACAAGGGTGGAAGGAATCCAATTATTTGAGCCATCACCATTGCCTCCCAGGTCTACGCTGGTAGTCAGTCACAGTCAGGAAGCGGAGCCAGGGCTTGAAATCAAACTGAGGTACTCTGAAATGGGACAAGGGCATCTTAACCACGAGGCTCAGTGCCCACTCCAGAGTGTTAATTCTTGATGTTTAAAATAAATAGGGGCCAGCATTGTGGCATGGCAAGTAAAGCAGCTGTCTACAGTACTGGCATTCAATTTGGGTGCTGGTTCAAGTCCTGGCTGCTCCATTTCCAATTCTTCTCTCTGCTATAGCCTAGGAAAGCAGTAGAAGATGTCCAAGTGCTTGGGGCCCTGCCCCGGCGTGGGAGACCAGGAAAAAGCTCCTGGATCCTGAATGCTGTTTGTTCTAAAAGCTCACCATGCACGAGGTCAGTAGAAAATGGAGATAGGTGAATCAAGAAAGCAACCTTATTTCTCTCTTGCCAGCAGACATCTCTCCCAGTAATTCTGTAGTAACTCATAAAGAATTCACTGACTCCTGCAAATGTAGGAGAAATTCTCTCTCACACACGTTTTTCTAAATCTATCCTCTACCGGCTCCATCCAAAATTCCACAGCTTGGATGAGCCATGGCCTTCACCATCTTGTTCACCCACTTCCTCCTGCCTTGATCCTACTTTTGGTCTTTAACAGAAAACTCACCACAAATTGGTGTTGCGTATGAAATACGATATGAAAATAAGCCGTAGAGTGTAAATGTCTAGAACCCAGCAGACACACCAAAACCCTCTCATTATACAAGGACAAGAAAATAACTGTGGCATGGTTGTCTCGCTGGAAACCACAACTATAATTGTGTATCACATGGGAACAGTGAGGCCAATTCATTCATAGTGTATCTTCATCCCCCAGCAGGAAAAATGCCTTTGCAGATACTGAGAGAGGGTGCGTACCAGCTACTTGCGAGGCCTTTCAGTTACTTTCCTGTAAATAGCATGAACCAAGTGGCAAGAGGGCCGAGAGGTGAGAGTAATGAAATGAACAAGCAAATCTCTTCCAGGATGCACAGTGCCAGTGCCGGAGCCATTGCATCCTCATCTCTGCTCTGCTGACATTCCTGCTTCACAGGCAACACTCTCTCATTGCTAAAGTAGCTCCATTCGCACCCTGATGAGCACATGGAGAGAATCTAAATCCTTAGTGCAACTGCTTGCACTACGGAACCGTCATAAATTCCATTCTTTCAAAGCCTTAAAAAAAAGTGGCATCTGCTCCCTGACCCTGCATGATTCTCTTACTTGTTTTTATTTTTGAGCAGTGGGACACATAACTTACATTTCTCTAAAATCTAATAAAAGCTACGGATCATCTCAAACACATATAAGAACAGTATGCTGTATATAAATGTGAGTGGGTAGGATCATAGACCATGGAAGCCCAACCAGGTAAAAAATCCTCAGATGGGCTGGGTGTTTGGCCCAGCAGTTACAGTAGCACTGTGGGGGCTGGCATTGTGGCAAAGTGGGTAAAGCCACCACCAACAATGCCAATATTCCATATTGGCATATTCATGTCCTGGCTGCTCCACTTCCAATCCAGCTCCTTGCCAATGGCCAGGGAAAAGCTGCAGAAGATGGCCCAAGTGTTTGGGCCCCTGCCACCCACATGGGAGACCCGAGAAAAGCTCCTGGCTCCAGCCTGGCACAGAGCTGGCCTTTGCAGGCATTTGGAGAGATACCATTGGGAACGCTGGGGTCACACACCACAGTGCCTGAGTTTGAGCCTGAGTTCTGCTGCAGCCTCAGATTGCAGCTTTCTGCTAGTGCACACCCTGGTAGTCAGCAGTGATTACTTGGGAACTTGGGTCCCTGACACCCATGTAGGAGACCCAGACTGAGTTCCTGGCTCCTATCTTTGGCCTGTCCCACCCTGGCTGTGGCAGGCATTTGGGGAGTGAACCAGTGAATGGAGGGCCTCTAATTCTACTTCCCCTTGCTGCCTTTCCAATAAAGAAATTAAATAATCAAGTCAAATGTTTTTTAAAAGCTCTGATGTGGAAGTTGTACTTTTATGATTTCCAAATATAATATGCATGACCAGTGTTCGGATCATTTACACTAGATCTAGTTGGCCTTAGAAATTCTTGTACAGCAAGAAAGTTTAGCAGTAATAAAGTGCTAATATAATAATAGTAATTTTAAAATTCTGATTTTCCATAGTACCTAAAAATACACCAAATTCCTAATCTCATCTAGCTGGTATCCAGTCATTAATTAGATTTCTCTGAAAAACTGGCTCAAATACCATCTTTGAGAGGACTTTCAGATGGGTTTAGAGAAAGGAATATAACAAAAACTACAGTGTCTCATTTGGAAAGAAATGGATCTCATTTTAAAAAAATTATTGTGCCCAGATTTCAAGTTTCCAAAAGTGGTAAAGATTTAGAAATCCTTAGTAATTAACTCATCAGCAAAATATCAAGGTTTTAAAACTTTTAGCTTGAAACAAAATAAATAGTTCCAGTACAAGAAAATAATCTTAAATGCAAAACAAAATTTATGCAGAAAAAATTCACTATCATATGGGAAACCAGATCATAACAGGGAGCAGTGTTGCAACAGAGGCTTAACCTGGGGTCCTGGTATCCCTTATGGAGGCTGGTGTGAGTCCCTGCCCCACACTTCCCATCTAGCTTCCTGCTAGTAGTATGCTTGGGAAAGCAGATGGCCCAAGAACTTGAGTCTCTGTACCCATGTGGGAGATCTGGGAGAAGCTCCTGGCTCCTGGCTTCGGCCTGGCCCAGCTCCAGCCTTTACAGCTATTTGGAGAGTGAACAAGCAAATGTCTCTCTCTCTCTCTCTCTCTCTCTTTCTGCTTTTCAAATAATAAATACATCTTTAAAAAAAGAAAGAAAATAAACTGAAGCAACAGAAAACAATTCACCTAAAGGAATATTATACACTCATTTTTAAAAAATCATGGGGGCGAGTGCTGGGCATTATGGCAGAATAAATTAAGCTACGGCTTGCTTGCAACACCCACATCCCATCAGAGTGCCTCCCTCTGACCCTCTCTCTGTCACTGCCTTTCAAATAAATAAATAAATCTTAAAAACAAAAATGTATTGGGGCAGGCATTTTGTACAGTGGTTAGGAAAGCACTTTGGGGCCTTTGCATCCCATGGACGAATCCCTGAGTGTAAGTCACAGCTTTGCTCCTGGTTTCGGCTTCCTACTAATGTGCGCCCTGAGAGGCAGCAGGTGATGGCTCAAGTAGGTGTGTCCCTGGCAGCCTTGTGGGAGACCCAGTCTGAGTTCTGGGCTTCTTCTTTAGGCCTGGCCCACCCGTGGCTGTTGCTGGTATACAGAGAGTAAACCAGCAGATAGAAGATCTCTAACTTTTAAAATTAAAAAAAAAATTATTTTACAAACTTCTAATCTCCAGAGAAAAGCCTGATGATATACGGAGTGAAAAAGACCCTCATTTGACTTCAACTATGTTGTTTTTTAAACTCAGAAAAAATACTGGAAGCAAATATGCCAATATACCCACGGTGGTTGCCTCTAAATGGTAAAATTATGGTTTATATTTTCCTACTTCTAAGTTTTCTACAACACAAATCACATTATTTTGGTTTAGCATGTTCTATTATTTTTTACAGTAACACAGGCTCATTATGTAAAAATCCAAACTACACAGAAAAATTTCAGCAAAACATGTTTAATATACTTAAAACATATTTAATATATACCTCAAAAAATCCAATTCTCAGATGTAAACAGGTCCCACAGTTTGGTGAGGTAGGTTTTGTTTTAGAATTCTTCTTCTTCTTTTTTTTTTTTTTTTTTGACAGGCAGAGTGGACAGTGACAGAGAGAGACAGAGAGAAAGGTCTTCCTTTTGCCGTTGGTTCACCCTCCAATGGCTGCCGCGGAAGGCGTGCTGCGGCCGGCGCGCCGCGCTCATCCAATGGCAGGAGCCAGGTGCTAGGTGCTTTTCCTGGTCTCCCATGGGGTGCAGGGCCCAAGCACTTGGGCCATCCTCCACTGCACTCCCAGGCCACAGTAGAGAGCTGGCCTGGAAGAGGGGCAACCAGGACAGAATCCGGCGCCCCAACCGGGACTAGAACCTGGTGTGCCAGCGCCGCAAGGCGGAGGATTAGCCTGTTGAGCCATGGCGCCAGCCAGAATTCTTCTTTAAAATACCACTTGCAGTTAGGAAAATACGTGATTTTGAGTTTTTGTGTCCCTTTTCCCTCTTATGAAAACTTTCAGTTTCCCAAACCTAGCATCTTAATATAACTCACAAAAGCCTAGGGCAGCAATTTCAAACAAGCAGGCAGCTTTTAACACATATTTCTAAATCCTCCGCACCTTCTTGAAAACCTTTTCCTTAAGCCTTCTACTTGAATGCCTATTACAGATACCCCATGATCCTAGTATCTTTGTACTTTAAAATGAAAAGTGGGGCCTGCACTGTGGCTTTGTAGGCTAAGCTTCCACCTGTGGTGCTGCCATCCCATACGGGCACCTTTGTGTCCTGGCTGCTCACCCTCTTATCCAGCTGTCTGCTATGGCCTGGGAAAGAAGAAAATGGCCCAAGTCCTTGAGCCCCTGCACTTGTGTGGGAGACCTGGAAGAAGCTCCTGGCTCCTGGCTTCAGATCATCCTAGCTCCAGCTGTTGTGGCCATTTGGGAAGTGAACCAGCAGATCTCTCTCTCTCTCTCTCTTTCTTCTTCTTCTTCTTCTTCTCTCTCAGTAACTGTGCATTTCAAATAACTAAACAAATCTTAAAAAAAAAAAAAAAAAAAGGATAGTCTCAAGCTCCCAGCTCCTGGTTTCAAGCCAGCACATCGCATGGCTGTTGAGGGCATTTGGGTAGTGAACCAGAAAGCTGCCCCTCCAGGCTTTCTGTTAAAGACAGTGAAGTGGTATTAATAAGCCATAATTAAATCAGAGAAAGCAAAATTTCTCTTTTGTTGCAATCACATCAGACATGAGAGCTGATGATAATTAGCCAACACCTTCTAGATGCTCAAGAATTTAGCAGAGTCTCATTAGCAATGTAATTCCTTAATTGCTTAGATTAGTTTGATCCATTTGCTAGTTGTATATTACTTTAGTGTGATAATACCAGAAAACGCAGCATCTTAGTTAAGCCACAGCCTGAAGCGCCAGCATCCCATGAGCACCAGGTTGAAGTCCCTTCTACTCCACTTCAGATCCAGCTCCCTGCTAATGTGCCTGGAAAAGCAGCAGAAGATGGCCTATGTTCCCGGGCCCCTGCACCCATGTGAGAGATCCAGAAACTCCTGGCTTTGGCCTGGACCAGCCCTGGTTATTGCAGTCATGGGGAGAGTGAACCAGCGGATAGAAGATCTCTCTTTCTCTATCTCTCTCTCTCTCTCTCTCTCTGTGTCCTCTCTCTGTAACTCTGCCTTTCAAATAAATAAATAAGTCTTCAAAGCAAAACAACAAAAAGGATTCTTTCATTTTTTTCTTGTGACACACTGATCATTGTTCCTCAATGGCTGGCAACATGAAAAGGAGAATAATTTTTTTCAAGATTTATTTTATTTATTCAAAAGGCAGAGAGAGACAGAAAGAGAAACTTTGCATATGCTGGTTCACTCCTCAAGTGGCCACAACAGCTGGGGCTGGGCTAGGTTGAAGCCAGGAGCAGGTGTTTCTTCTGGGTATCCCAAGTGAGTACAGAGGCCCAAGCACTCGAGCCATCTTCCACTACTATCCCAGACACATTTGCAGAGAGCTGGATTCTTAGTGAGCGGCTAGGTCTCGAACCTGTGCCCACACGGGATGCTAGCACTGCAGACTGGACTGGGAGAATAACTTTTGTAACTCTGATACTATTGCTTTAAAAGATTTTTTTTCCTGTTAACTTGAGAGGGAGGGAAAGTGAACAATATCTCTCATTCACTGGTTCACTGCAAACAGGCCTGCAATATCAGAGACTGGGCTAGGCTGAGGACAGAAAACCAACTCAATAAAGGTCTCCTTGTGGGTGGCTATCATCTGCTACCTCCTAGGGTCCCTGAGAATTAGCAGGACACTGGAACAGGGAACAGAGCAGGGACTCAAACCCAGACACACGCACATGGGATGCATGTGGCCCAAGAAGCCTCTTAACCACTAGGCCAAACATCCACTCCCATCAACTTTTGAAACCCTAATTTGGGGCCGGCGCCGTGGCTCAACAGGCTAATCCTCCGCCTTGCGGCGCCGGCACACCGGGTTCTAGTCCCAGTCGGGGCGCCGGATTCTGTCCCGGTTGCCCCTCTTCCAGGCCAGCCTTCTGCTGTGGCCCAGGAGTGCAGTGAAGGATGGCCCAAGTGCTTGGGCCCTGCACCCCATGGGAGACCAGGAAAAGCACCTAGCACCTGGCTCCTGCCATCGGATGAGCGCGGTGCGCCGGCCGCAGCGCGCCGACCGCGGCAGCCATTGGAGGGTGAACCAACGGCAAAGGAAAACCTTTCTCACTGTCTCTCTCTCTCACTGTCCACTCTGCCTGTCAAAAAAAAAAAAAAGAAACCCTAATTTGGAATAAAATACAAAGAGGATAACTGACACAAGCTATCTGAGCATAGGCTCTGTGGAAAAATAAACGTGCACCCTACTCTGGTGTTCACCATCATACAGTAGTATAACTTCAACTGGGCCGACTCCGGATGAAGATGCTGGCCAGGTTCACACACCTTTCCTCCCAGATAGGACATACACAACAAGGTCTGAACCTCAGCGACAAGACTCCAGAAATTAGCATGCACAGGTCAGAATCAACTGAGATACACATAGTTCTGCTGACCCAGGTGGAGTTTACAGATGTGTGTGCAGTAGACACTAAAGGTTTGTATTCTTGTGTCCAGTTCTGTGGTGCGGTATGCAACTACTGAAGTCTCAGCCACAATACAAAGAGATCCTCAAAGGCTCATATAACATCTGCCCTCAATTGAAGGAGTTGGTAGCAAAAATGTATTCCATATGTCCTGTGCAACACATGCCAAAATGAGAACCCGCTGTATGAATACACTAAGAAAAGCAGGGGCTAAGTGAGGCAAGATTCTCCCCCACCCCCACCAAGAGTGAAAATAAGAGTGTGTCAACCAATCCTGGAAGGGCACATGAGGAAATAGACTGTTATCACGCAGAAGGACTCACCCTAAGACAGCTCTATCTGAATCACATGGCACAACTGCACAGCTTTGCAAACACAACCTAGAAAGGTAGTACTATTTTCCAGGTATACTCTACATTAGTTAAAATGACAGTATGATAATAAACACAGCTCACTTTATGGTGTTAGCTAGTTTGGTGCTCTTTAATCAAACTAAACCAAACGCTTTAATATTTGGGGGAAAATTAATATTACCCAGAAGAAAAGCAAGATAGGTTATTCCACTTTGGCTGTATCAACTCATAAACTGCTTGTCTAGTCTTTCAATTACTTTTAATTAATTGCAGAATGCTAGACCAAAATCATCTGGCTTAGAGACATAGATTTCCAGATCCCACCCTCAGAAGCATGGTCGAGAGTAACACATATGTCTCAAAATACCAAATTATTATACACATGAGAAACAGTCTGGCTGAAAGCAAATTCTTAGATGATTATTTGCATGGTAAAGTTCGTGGTGTTAATTGTCTGTATTTTTTTTTTTTTTCTTTTGAAAGCTAGAAAGACACACAGAGCTCTCCCATCTGCTGGGTCACTTCCCTCTGCCTTCAAGATCCAGGGCTGGTCTACAAAGAAGCTGGGAGCAAGGAACTCCAGCCAGCTCTCCCATGTGGGTGGCAGGGAACCAGCAACTTGAGCCATCACCTCCTGAGCCCCAAGGTGCACATTAGCAAGAAGATGGAACTGGGAGTCAGGATTCAAAACCAGGCACTCCCATACGAGAAGTGGATATGGCAGCCCAACCCAAGGGTTTGCTCATTAAGTCAAACACCAGCCCCTATCTGTATTTGTGAATGTTAAGAACAGTAAGTTAAACTAAACTTGGCAATTGCACTTGAAGAATAATTTTAAAATAATTTTTTAGAAGAAAACAAAAGAACATCTTCATCACTTTAGAACTGGTAAAAATCTACAACATTTTCTTAAACAAGACACAAAAATGTGCCATAAAGCAGAGAACTTGTGAACCATACTATGCCTGGGAAAACACTGGAGGATGGCCCAAATGCCTGGACCTCTGCCACCCATGTGGGAGACCTGGAAGAAGCACCTGGCTCCTGGTTTCAGTCTGTCTGAGTCCTAGCTGTTGTGGCCTTTTGGAGAGTGAACCAGTGGATGGGAGATCTCTCTCTCTGTATGTCTTTCCCTCTTTCTCTGTAACTCTACCATTCAAATAAATAAATAAACAAATATTTTTAAAAATAGAAAATATATACGTTAAGGGTTAGCAGCAAGGATATGAAGTAGAACTCTCACACACTCCTGAAGGAATTTTTTTTTTTTTTTAATTTTTGACAAGCAGAGTGGACAGTGAGAGAGAGAAACAGAGAGAAAGGTCTTCCTTCTGTTGGTTCACCCCATAATGGCCTCTGCAGCCAGCGTACTGCACTGATCCAAAGCCAGAAGCCAGGTGCTTCCTCCTGGTCTCCCATGCAGGTGCAGGGCCCAAGCACTTGGGCCATCTTCCACTGCACTCCTGGGCCATAGCAGAGGGCTGGCCTAGAAGAGGGCACTAGAGGGGACTAGAACCTGATGTGCTGGCGCCGCAAGGCGGAGGATTAGCCTGTTGAGCTGTGGCAACGGCCAGGAAGTCTTAATTAGAACAACCAGGGTTGCTTGGAAATGTTATAAAAGCAGGACATATGTATTATTTCATGACCCAGCAATTCTACTCCTAGAATATACCCAGCAGAATGCATGCAAATGTTCACCAACACAAGCATGATAATGTTCATAATCGTATGGCTGCTCAACAGTAGTAAAATGGATAAATACATTGTGATTTTATACACATACACACACACACAGAGAGAGAGAGAGAGAAAGGAATACTATATTGCAATGACAATGAATAACTAAAAAGATAAGCAAAAGAAACAAGACACAAGAGAAATGTTGGGGCCAGTGATACAACATAGCTGTTTAAGCTGCAGCTTGCCATGCCAGTGTTCCATGTCAGAGTAACAGTTTGGGCCCCAGACACTCCGCTGATCTAGCTCCCTGCTAGTGTACCTAGAATGGCAAAGGATGATGGCCAAAGTACTTGGGCCTGGCTCCTGGTTTCAGGCTGGTTTAGCCTTGGCCATTGTAGCCATCTGGAGAGTCATCTAGCAGATAGAAGATCTCTGTCTTTTCTTCTCCCACACTACCTTTGAAATAAAAAGCCTTTTCATGTCTTTAACCGCTGCACCACAGCACCAGCTCAACATTATTTCTTAGCTAAGCTTTTGATTTGATTTTATTTTCCCATGAGCTTTCAAATTTTTATTTTCATTTTATTTTCATTTTATTTGAATGTGAAGAGATATTCCATTGGTTGATTCACATTCCAAATGCCTGCAACAGCCAGGGCTGTGCCAACTTGAATCCAGGAGCCCATCAGGCAAAGTCCTAAGTCAGCGGTACCTGCAGACAAACTGAATTGTGGTGTTTAGGAGGGAAGCCTGATGGGAGGTCCTTCAGTCTCTGGAGGTTTGCCCTTGGAAGGTGATTCTTGGGAAAAGGTTGGTTATAAAAAGCCTGAGCTGGGCACAGTGATCTCTCTGCTTCCTGGCTCCTATGTGGTCCTCCTTCTGTTGAGCTACCCAACATGCTCACAGAGGGCAAACCAACAGATGCATTCAACTTTGACTTGAACCTCCAAAACTATTTTAGAAAAGCTAAGTAAATTTTTGGCTCTTTACAATGTTAATTACTTAAGGTATTTCCTATAGTAATAAAAAGCTGATTCCTTGCTTTCCCAAAATAAAGTTCCCACATATAGCCTGTGCTCTCTGCTTTCTCTCTATGCACTGTGGCATAGGTTGGTCTAGGTAGCTCCAGAGTTTAGTACAACAACTTCAGACATTCTTCAGAATCACCTTTGTCAGTAATAAAAGTAACCTCTTTAGGGGAAAAGGGAGAAAAGGGAAGAAGAAAGTAGAAGAGAAAGAGAAAGAACTAATTCAAATAACACAACACTAACATGCCAGTAACAAGAATCACACCTATCACCAAGACTGTGGTTTCCCAAGCACAAGTCTCCACTAAAAGGAACCAACTGTCCTTGGATTAACAGCTGACTTCACGTTCAATGCAGGACAGAAAGTATATAAGCCTAGAAAACTTGTGCCAGAAAATAAAGGATTCCTCAAATAATGGCTGCTGGCCCTTTCTGGAACAATGTGAGCATCAAATTAAATCAGACAATAAATTATCATAGTCTGTTGAATATTAGAAAACCAAAGTTTATACTAAAACAAACAAATATACAAAATAAGACAAAGGAGTTTAATACTAATACATTTTGGAGAGATGATGGGGATGGGTGTTTTAAGATACCCATGTCCTATATTGCAGAACCTGGCTCCAGCTTCTAACTCCAGCCTGCTAATACAGACCTTGGAAGCAGTAGTGCCGGCCCAAGTAACTGAGTCACTGCTACCCATGAGACCTGGATTGAGTTCACAGCTCCCAGTTCCAGGCTCCTTGGCTTCATCTTATTGCAGCTTCCCCAAGTCCCAGTTGCAGCCATTGCGGCCATTTCTCTCCAACTCTGCCTTTCAAATACATAAGTAAAGCTTTTTTAAAAAAATTAAGAAAGAATGGGCTGGTGCGGTGGCAAAGAGGGTTGTGTACTGGCTACACCACTTCTGATCCGGGTCCCTGATAATGTGCCTGAGAAAACAAGAAAAGGGCTCAAGTCCTTGGGCCCTTGCTCCAACATGGAAGACCCAGAAGAAGCTCCTGGCTCCTGGCTTCAGATCGGCTCAGCTCCAGTCCTGTGAACCAGTAGATCAAAGATCTCTCTCTCTCTCTCTCTCTCTCTCTCTCCCCATTTCTCTGTAACTCTTTCAAATAAACAAAATAAATCTTAAAAAAAAAAAAAGTGTTAGAAGAAATGATGGAGACATAGAATTGCCACTTGGCAATCAGGTAAAAAATCTACCCTGCAAGGTACTTACTAAGAATAATAGGAAAAATGCTGACATTACAATGGAGAAAGCTGGAAGACACTACCTTAACTAAGTGGTCAAAATGATAAAACCGGCATCCGCTGTCTCCTGATATGATGGCATTCCTACACAGAAATTACTTCCCAAACCTATTCTTATCCAAGGAAACAAATTCAAGTTGAAAGACAAAATAAACAACTGACCTGCACATTTCAAAAATAGCAATGACATAAAAATCAAAAATTGAAGGACTCTTTCAGGAAAAAGTACCTATTACAGGATTCCATTTTTTTAAACTATGGGAAATGCCAACTAAGCTGACGTAATACAAAAGATAGTACTTGCCTAGGGTGGAAACACACGTTGGGGGTGCAGGGAACTAGAAGCAGCAAAAAGAAAATTTTGCAAGCCATGGCCTCTCAGGGTTATTGATATCTTTTGTTGTATACAAGTAAGCAATTAAGGTCTGGGACCGGCATTGTGGCACAGTGGGTTAAAGCCCTGGGCTGAAGCACCAGCATCCCATATGGGCGCCGGTTCAAGTCCCGGCTGCTCCACTTCTGATCCAGTTCCTATGGCCTTAGAAAGCAGGAGAAGATGGCCCAGGAGAAGATGGCCCAAGTCCTTGGGCCTCTGCACCCGTGTGGGAGACCCAGAAACTCCTGGTTCGTGGCTGCAGATCAGCGCAGCTCCAACCGTTGCGGCCAATTGGAAAATGAAACAGCAGATGGAGAGAAGACCCCCCTTCTCTCTCTCTGCCTCTCCTCTCTCTGTGTAACTCTCTCAAGTAGAAAATAAATAAATCTTTAAAAAAAAAAAAGAAAGCAATAAGGTCAAGACAAGCCAGGGATTTGCTCATGGTGACAGATCGCTCTCACTTGCAGCCAAGCTGCTTTCTTTCTTTCTATTTTTATTTTTAAAATTTTTATTTATGGCCGGCGCCGTGGCTCAACAGGCTAATCCTCCGCCTTGCGGCGCCGGCACACCGGGTTCTAGTCCCGGTCGCCCCTCTTCCAGGCCAGCCCTCTGCTGTGGCCCAGGAGTGCAGTGGAGGATGGCCCAAGTGCTTGGGCCCTGCACCCCATGGGAGACCAGGAAAAAGCACCTAGCACCTGGCTCCTGCCATCGGATGAGCGCGGTGCGCCAGCCGCAGCGCACTGTCCGCGGCAGCCATTGGAGGGTGAACCAACGGCAAAAGGAAGACCTTTCTCTCTGTCTCTCTCTCTCACTGTCCACTCTGCCTGTAAAAAAAAAAAAAAAAAATTTATTTATTTGAGAGGTAGAGTTACAGTTACAGGCAGAGGGGACATCTTCCGTCTGCTGGTTCATTCTCTGAACAGCCATAATAGCTGGAGCTGGCCCAATCTGAAGCCAGGAGCCAGGAGCTTCTTCCTCTTCCTCACGGGTGCAGGGACCCAAGCACGTGGGCCATCTTCCACTGCTTTCTCAGGCCACAGCAGAGAGCTGGATCAGAAAAGAAGCAGCGGGGACTTGAACTGACTCCCATAGGGTATGTCAGTGCCTCAAGCAGAGACTTACCCACTAAGCCAAAGCATGGACCACTATATATATATATATATATATATATATATATATATATATATATACATATATATATATTTTAAATATATATATATATTTTTCACTTGAAAGGCAGAGTTCCAGAGAGATAGAGAGACTGAGATCTTCTGTCTGCTGGTTCCATTCCCAGATGGTCTTAATAGCCAGTGGTGGGCCAAGCGAAACCAGGAACCAGGAGCTTTATCTCAGTCTCCTGTGTGCATATTAGGTGTCTAAACAACTTGAGCCATCTTCTGTAGCTTTTCCTAGGCCATTAACAGATTGGAAGTGGAGCAGCAGGGACTCGAACCAGTGTCCACGTGGGATGCTGGAATCACAGGACTTTGATTTTGGAAATGGATTGTGTGGTTCATTCTATATTAATTATATTGCTCCTTCACTCTCTGTTGCTCAGCCTTTCAAATAAATAAATAAATAAATAAATGTTTTGAAGAACTGTTCCAGATTAAAGGAGACTAAGAAGATACTTTCTTACAGAACAAGTGAAAAATATGAAAAAATTTCTGTGGATTAGGTAATAATTATTCAATATTAATTCTGTAATTTTGATAACATTAATAATGAATGTTCATGTTTTTAGGAAATACACTGTCTGGCATTTAGGGGTAATAGAGTAGCACGTCTGTAAAATTACTTGCAATTTATTTATTTATTTGAAAGGCAGAGTAACACAGAAAGTAAGAGGCAGAGAGGAAGATCTCCCATCTGCTGTTTCACTCTCCAAATGGCCTCAATTGCTGGGGCTGGACCAGGTCAAAGTAAGGAAGTTGGAACTCTATCCGGGTCTCCAACATGGGTGGGAAGGACCCAAGCACCCAGGGCCATCTTCCTCTGTTTTCCCAGCAAAGAGTGATCAGAAATGGACAGTCAGGACTTGAACTGGTGCCCATTTGGGAGGCTGGTGTTGCAGACAGTAGCCCAATCCCTGTGACACAGCACTGGCCCTCCTTTCAATTAATTTAGAAAGGAAGGAGTGGGCTTTTGACGTAGCAATTAAGACCCAGCTAGGGGGGGTCACTGCTGTGGGGAAGGAAGTTAAGCCTCTACCTACAGTACTAGTTGCTCTATTTCTGACCCAGCTCCCTGCTAATGCACCTGGTAAAACAGCAGAGGAGGACCAAAAACTTGGACCCCTGCAACCATGTGGGAGACATGGAAGAAGCTTCCAGATCCTGGCTTAGACCTGGCCCAGCCCTGGCTATTGTGGCCATTTGGGGAGTGAACCAGTGGATAGAAGAACTCTTTTCCTTCCTTCCTTCCTTCCTTCCTTCCTTCCTTCCTTCCTTCCTTCCTTCCTTCCTTCCTTTCTCTCTCTCTCTCTCTACCCCCCCTCCCTCCTTTCTCCTCTCCCCTCTCCACTATATTTCTGCCTTTTAAATAAATAAATAAATCTTAAAAAAAAAAAAAAAAAGCCCCTGCTTAGGACACCCACATCCCATACTGGAGAGCCTGACTTAAGTTCCAGTTCTGTTTCCAATTCCAACTTTCAGCTAACACATACCCCAGGGAGCAGCAGACGATGGCTCAAATGGTTGGGTTCCTGTCACTCACATGGGAGACCAGACAGATTCCAGCTCCTGTCTTAGGCCTGGCCCAGCCCTGCCTGTTGTGGGCATTTATGGAGTGGAATGGAAGATATATCCCCCTCTATCTCTCTATTCCTATTTTTCTTCCTTTTTTTTTTTTTAAGATTTATTTTGTTCATTTGAAATGCAGAACGGTCTTCTATCTGCTGGTATACTCCCATAGTGGCAGGGGCTGAGCCAAGTATGGGCTAAGCTGAAGCCAGGAGCCAGGATCTTCTTCTGGT
Organism: Sylvilagus floridanus; assembly: GCA_949820135.1. Taxonomy (NCBI): domain Eukaryota; kingdom Metazoa; phylum Chordata; class Mammalia; order Lagomorpha; family Leporidae; genus Sylvilagus; species Sylvilagus floridanus. The sequence continues at coordinate 24,143,098 of OX463235.1, forward strand.
CTCCCATGTAGGTGTAGGGGCACAGCCACTTGGGCCATGCTCTGCAGTTTTCCCAGGCATATCAGCAGAGAGCTGGGACAGAAGTGGAGCAGTAGGGACTCGAACCTGCACCTATATGGGATGTCTGTGCTGCAGGCGGTGGCTTAACTTGCCAAGCTATGGCACCAGCCCTTCTTTCTTTCTTTCAAACAAATTGAAAATGAATAAGTTAAAAAAAAAAAAGGAAAAACATGATAAAGTAATGAAGCAATACAACAAAATGTCATCACTGAGGCAATCTGGATGAAAAATAATTCTGAGTACTACTCCTGCAGTTTTTTATAAATCTGAAATTAAGCTAAAATGAGAGATGTTTCTAAAATAAAGAATGTGATGGTTAGGTTATTAGTACCAACATCCATCAACAAATATTGGTTTTTCCTACATTGATGGGACTTGACAACAGTGACCACACTTGTTTGTCAGAGTTACAGATGCAAACCACATGCCAACATCTATTGAAATTTATGAACCTCGGCCGGCGCCGTGGCTCAATAGGCTAATCCTCTGCCTTGCGGCGCTGGCACACCAGGTTCTAGTCCCGGTTGGCGCACCGGATTCTGTCCCAGTTGCCCCTCTTCCAGGCCAGCTCTCTGCTGTGGCCCGGGAGTGCAGTGGAGGATGGCCCAGGTGCTTGGGCCCTGCACCCCATGGGAGACCAGGAAAAGCACCTGTCACCTGGCTCCTGCTATTGGATGAGCGCGGTGCGCCGGCTGCAGCGCGCTGGCCGCGGCGGCCATTGGAGGGTGAACCAACGGCAAAAGGAAGACCTTTCTCTCTGTGTCTCTCTCTCACTGTCCACTCTGCCTATCAAAATAAAAAAATAAATAAAAAAAAAGAAATTTATGAACCTCATTATTTGGGGCCTGGTGGCACAGTGTATTAAGCAGCTCCTTGTGACATCGGCATCCTGAGTTGGAGTGCTGGCTGGAGTCCCAGCTACTCTGCTTCTGATTTTGCTTTCTGCTAAGGTGCCTGGGAAAACAGAAGTTGGCCGCTGCCACTAATGCAGCAGACCAGGATGGAGTCCCTGGCTCCTCACTTTGGCCCAGCTCAGACCTGGCTGTTGTGCACAGTTTTGGGGCGCAATCCAGCAAATGGAATATTTCTGTTTCTCTCATCTCTCACTCTCTCTATCACTCTGTCTTTCAAATTAATAAACATTTTTTAAAAACTTGACTGGGTTGGGGCTGGAGTTGTGGTGTAGTGGGTAAAGCTGCCATGTGCATTGCTGGCATCCCATGTGGGCGCCAATTCAAGTCCTGGCTGCTCCAATTCTGATCCAGCTCTCTGCTATGGCCTGGGAAAGCAGTAGAAGATGGCCCAAATCCTTGGGCCCCTGTACCCGCATGGGAGACCCAGAAGCTCCTGGCTCCTGGCTTCAGACTGGCGCAGCTCCAGCCGTTGCAGCCAATTGGGGAGTGAACCAGCAGGTAGAAGACCTCTCTCTCTCTCTTTGCCTCTCCTTCTCTCTTGGTGTAACTCTGACTATCAAGTAAATAAACAAATCTTTAAAAAAAAAAAAAACTTGACTTTTTTCTCTTTTCATTCAATGAACAAGCATTTATGAAGCACTTGTAATTATGCCAATCCAACCAAGCACTTAGAGAAACAAAGTCACCTGCTGTGGTATCTGGGGAATACACAAGCATACACAGTAAGGGGTGAGTGAATGAGTGGCATTTTGTCAAACAAGGTCAAATGCACCAAAGGCATGGAGACTGAGGCAAGAACATGCGCTGTGAGCTGGGAAAATGTAACTAGAGGGACTCAGCTACAACCGCAATTGTAAGAGACATGTAGGCACAAGACAGGCCAAGTGTGCTTTCCACGCTAATGAATCAAAGCTTCATCTATCTATAACTGGAAGGCACTGCAAGCTTTGATCTATTTTCTTCTGTTTTATTTTGAGTGAAACCTATTGCATTTATAAAGGTATTTAGGTAGGAGAATCAAAACAAGAACTGCACAAATTTTTCAACTTACAACTTTCCTGGTAATTGCTATGCCCAAGACTATATCCCACTGCATAACCTAAGTAGTGCAGTGAATATTTGTTGAGGTTGGCATATTGGTGCAGCAGATTAAACCACCACCTGCAACATCGGGATCCCATATGGCCCCTTTCAAATCCCAGCTGCTCTACTTCTGAGCCAGCTCCCTGCTAATGAGCCTGGGAAAACAGCAGAATATGATCCAAGTGTCTGTGTTCCTGCACCCACATGGAGACCTGGTTGGAGTTTCAGGGTTCAGGCTTTGGCCTGGCCCAGCCCTGGCCAATGTGGCCATTTGGAGAGTAAACCAGCAGATAGAAATTTGGAGAGTATACCAGCGGATAGAAGAACTCTCTTTGTCTCTCATTCTTCCTCTGTAACTACTTTTCAAATAAATAAAATAAAAATATTTTTCAAAAATAGAATACAGAAAATGTCCGAGTAAGAAATAACAGCCGAGATAGCATGGCCAATAAAATGGAAAGAAGTACTCAGATATTGTAGAACATGAGAAGCTAGAGGGGTGACACAGGGAGGTATCAAAGATGACAGAATTTTCTATCTGTTGTGACCACGTAGGTGGTGAGCCACTGAATCAAATATGCAATACGAAAGGGGGAACTATAACAAATGTGTTTATACCTACTGGAGATAGTGTTTAAGGCAAGTATGTCAGTTAGCAAAGATATAGCCAGTAGCTTAGAGTGATGGTCTCTCTGTTAGATCCGTTAGAGACAGGTAGGTGTAGGTGTTGCTAAACCATTCTGTAACTGGCTGTGTTGGATCTACTCCCACCTATGTGAAATGACTTGAGTAAAGGAAGACTATCCACTGCAGTAATAACATATTTTAGAAACATCTCCAATGTCCATCAATACATGATTGGTTAAATGCCTGGTATCTGGTTTGCAGTGGCTCAAATAGAAAATCAAGCATTTTGAGACCCATAATTAAGCCAAGCACAAAATTGGAAAGACTGAATTAATAAAAGATTACAGGGGCCGGCACTGTGGTATAATAGGTTAAGCATCCAACTGCATCACCAGCATGCCACATGGGCACCAGTTTGTGTCCTGGCTGTTCCTCGTTCAATCCAGGTCTCTGCTATGGCCTGGGAAAGCAGTAGAGGATGGCCCACCTGCTTTTATGTACTTTTAAGTCAATGGGTTCTACTCTATATTCACAGTAGATGCAAAAATCTTGACTTCAGACGAGAAATCTCAAATCATACTCCCGGTAAGAAGAGTTTTAAAAGTTTGAAAAGGAACAGTTGGAGTTGTGATCAAGCTGTATGAAATCTTTAAAATAACATTTTACTATCCACGGTTCACGAACGGAAAGAACAACTAATGTTTGCATATGACTTGGCGTTGACAACCATTTTCACTTGGTCCCAACACCGTAAGAATTCGAGTAGGTGGAAGGGACCTGCCACGTGGTGAGATGGAAGTTATCGCTGTGATGCCTCTCAGGAAGTCTCAAGTTTAAGGATGCAGGTGATTTTCTTCCTTCGAAAGGAAAGAAGTTTAATTCCTCTGGTTTTTCAGGCTTGCAAGGGAGTTAATGAATTTGTTCTACTCTTAATTTTTAAAACTTTTTTTTTTTTGACAGGCAGAGTGGACAGTGATAGAGAGACAGAGAGAAAGGTCTTCCTTTTGCCGTTGGTTCACCTTCCAATGGCCGCCGCAGACGGCGCGCTGTGGCCGGCACACCGCGCTGATCCAATGGCAGGAGCCAGGTGCTAGGTGCTTTTTCCTGGTCTCCCATGGGGTGCAGGGCCCAAGCACTTGGGCCATCCTCCACTGCACTCCGGGGCCATAGCAGAGAGCTGGCCTGGAAGAGGGGCAACTGGGACAGAATCCGGCGCCCTGACCGGGACTAGAACCCGGTGTGCCGGCGCCGCAAGGTGGAGGATTAGCCTGTTGAGCCATGGCGCCAGCCAATTTTTAAATCTATAACTTCCAAAAGACAAGCAACTAGCCAAACTGAGGCACAGTGGAAATCTTTGGAAAACCACACTTCATACAATTTCACTATGTCTCCATCAAATCCTATAATGGAAAAACTGTACATTCTAGTTTTCTGGGGCAAATTCTAAAAATAGGCCAAGACATCACTCCACAAGACATACTTCAGGAAAGACCACAAATTCCTATAGATAACTTAGAGCAACATTTTACCAAACAACAAGGATGTCAGTGGTACTGAGGCAAACTGTCCCTCCACGCATCACCGTGCTACATGTCACAGGTGTGACATGTGTGCCTCCCAGCCGCCCGGCGGTGTCCTTACCTCCACAGGCACAAGGACGGATGGCTTCTTTTTCAGCTCCTGGCACTTCCTCTTCTTACAGATCTGGTGGCTGTTCTTCCTGTTCTTGCAGTACGTACACTCACCACAGTTGGTCTTCTGTTGGCAGGGCTCACACACCCCACAGCGCTTTCGTTTCTTCTTTTCCAAAGTAGGTAACAGGGTTGTAAAGGAAGAGGAGGCACTGGCAACTGACACAGGGATTGACACCCCAGCAGTGTGGACAACATCAGAGCTGGCCATGCTGACCTGGGGGCTCCCTCCTTCCCAGGTGCTGGGATCAGCCTGGGAGAGTTGGACAGCATCCCTTAAAGCATGGTAGAGTCCGTCCTCAGGGGTATTTGCAAAACCCTGAGTGTTAGCTGGAGGAAAGCTGGTGTGAACCTGCTTCTCATGTTCTACATTGCTGATTGCCATTTCTAGAGGTATAGAATTTAACACTGAGTTTGAGGGTGGTTGAGGAGTTTGTCCTGAGCCCAAAGGCAAAATCTGTGTAGCACCCTGGACCTCAGGCCCATATGAGACTGTGCTCAGGGGGTCAGGCCTCTCGAGGGGAGCACAGTAGGTAGAATTTGGGTTTGGAGGAAAAGGACGGAAGGTAGATAGGTCCAGGACAGCACCTTCACTGACATCAAGGGCTTCTTGTTGACCTCGGACAGCACCAAAGATGTCTCCTTGGACTGGAATAGCACCAGGAATTTCTGGTGGGACTAGGGTTTCGCCCAGGGCCTCACCATGAACTGGGTTAGCACCAGGAAATCCCCATTGATGTGGGATAGTATTAAAGGCTTGTCCTACAACAGAAGTCCCATCAAGAACTTTCTCTTCACCTAGGAGAGCCTTGAAGGCCTCTTGATAATCTGGGTTAGCACCAAGTCCTGAGCGTGCCAAGAGGAATTTTAATAATGCAGTGGGATATATAGATCCACCAAGAGACAAGAAGTTTCCCAGGTCCAATTCAGGTACCACCTTATTAAAACTGGCGGTGGGGCAGCAATTGTGTTCACTTTTGATGGGATCCAGGTATGAATCAGATAGCTTAAGAGATTCTACTCGTGAACCCAAGTCTTCTAACTGAATACTGGGGGTTCTTTCAGAGGTAACTTCAGGGGCTGTTCTTTGGGGCAAAGGAGCACACCCAGTGTCCTGAGCAAACACTCCAGGAGAGCTGCTGATATCATTCAATGTGTCTTCAGAAAAGAGTCTTTCCCCACAATGTGCCCCTTCTAACTGCCCAGAAAAGATCTCTGGTGCAGGGCCACTGGGAGTAGGGAGATTTACTTTGGAATCTTCAGCTATTTGGGACCAACACTGGGTTGTCTCCTGGCTCTCACTTTTAACTAAAGATGCATTTTGCACACCAATTAGATTCCCTACATCAGGAGGGATGGGGGCCTCTTGCATTGGGACTGAATCACTGTCTGGGTGCTGCACTCCCTTGTCAGTGAGTACCTTATAATCACATTCAGGTTGCTTTTCTACACTTTTAGAAGGCGGAATTTTCCTGGGTTTTGAGACTACCATGGAGGGTTGGGAGAGTCGCCTGCTGAGAGAGGTACTGCGGAGAGCCATGGTAAACCCATTGCAAGTTAAGGACTCCGGGTTCTGAAAAAGAACCTCAGTCCGATCCAAATTCATGCGGGCAGCTCCAGCTCTTGTCAGAAGGCTTCTGACTGGCACGGGTGGTTTGCTTTCTGTTTTTTTCTTAACATCTTTTTCCGGAATTAATTGCTTTAGTTTTCCAGGGCTCAGAGTCTTGACCGATGCCGCATTTTTGTTGGCCGTCTTGGATGTCTTCTTTAGTTGGCTGTTTTTCTTTTTGCTTGGATCTTCCTTCCTGACTAATCGGGAAGGCCTGGCATGGCGAGATCGCGACATGGCTACGGAGGAGGAAGAAATGAAAGAGCACGGGAAACACAGTCATTGGTCCTTTGGGAAGGCTCGCTGCTGAGGAGAATCTGGAGGAGTGGTCACGCTCAGTCACAAGGGTTTGGTCTGAAATAACAAAGCACATTGCAAGTGAGCCTTGTTTCCTATGCATTCTCCAAGTTGAAATAGAACATTTATTATTAATAATTAGAGAATGTGTTTAGCAGAAAATACAAGAGACAAAGAAATTCTAAGCTATCCATTGAACCTTGGCTTCCCTATTTAGTTCCTTTAATTATGATGACAACTAAGTCAGAAATTTGTCAAATAAGGTATGCATCTACATAAGAAACCATATCTGTGTGATTCAAAGTTTAAATCCGAACTTTTACACATTGGGGTGCTTTAAAAATTATTTCCTAATTTCCTGAGCACATCCCCACACAGGCAGGCCTGATGTCCTACAGTATGCTGGTAAAGCTTGAAAATGAGAGGGCTGTATAATCCACAAAACTCTACTCCCTAGAGAACCAAAAATTTTTTTTTAATTAAAGATTCATTTATTTATTTGAAAGTCAGGATTACAGCAAGACAGAGAGAGGTCGTCTTTCACCCACTGACTCACTCCACAAATGGCCTTAACAAGCCTGGGCTAGGCCTGGCCGAAGCCAGGAGTCAAATCCAGGTCTCTGGCTTGGGTGCAGGCCATCTTACACTACTTTTCCAGGCACATTAGCAGGGAGCTGGATCAGAAGTGGAGCAAGGGTCGGCACTGTGGTATAGTAAGCTAAGCCTCTGCCTGTGGGGTTGGTATCCAAAGATGGCCCAAGTGCTTGGGCCCCTGTACCCACATGGGAGACCCAGAAGAAGCTTTGGATCGGTGCAGCTCTGACCATTTCTGCCATCTGGGGAGTGAACCAGCAGATGGAAGACCTCTCTCTCTAATAAATAAGTAAATCCTTAACAACAAGAAAAAAAAAAACTGAAGCAGTCAGGACTCGAAGCAGTGCCTATCAGCAGTTTTTACCTGCTATACCACAACGCCAGCATCTGGAGATCCAATATTAATACATTCAATCTAACAACCCACAATATACAAAAATGGCACAAAATCTCCAGAGCAACCATCAGCAGATTACAGTAAGACCTATAGTCTAACACCTGTTGAGAACCTGCTGTGTAAAAGAAGGGGACTGTGGTAGGCACTGCCCACACTCGGAAAAGATGTCTCTGTTTTCTCTTTCACTCAATTGAATCTAAAGACTGCTGGTTCTAAAACTCTCTTCTACCATTGGTCCCAGATGTCTCAAGGTAAGGGATCAGCACTGTAACACTGGGATCCCATGAGCCCTGGCTGCTCCCATTCTGATTCAGCTCCCTGCTAGTGTATCTGGGAAAACAGCAGGAGATGACCCAAGTACTTGGGCCTCTGCCAGTCACATGGGAGAACCAGATGGAGTCTCAGGCTCCTGGCTTCAGCCTGGCCCAGCCCTGGTTATCGTAGCCATATGGAAAGTGAACCAGTGGGTAGAAGGCCTTTCTCTCTGTAACTCTGCCTTTCAAACAAATTAAATACAACTTTAGGGGAAAAAAACCAACTATACACTATATGTGCTAAAAAAGAAAAAAGACAACAAGATAGATATTTAGAATGCTAAGTAAAGCATTCTAGGAAAACAGCTGTTAATTTGAAAGAGAAACAAGAAAAGAGGAGAAAATGAAAGCGCATTGACCAAAAGACATCACCAATTTTCTTTTGAAAACCCTGACCCGAAACAGGCAAAGCAGTGAGCAAACTAAAATCTCACCACACATATACAGGGATAGTCTTTGAAGATCAGAGTCACAAGTATGACAGCAGACTAGCTGAGGATTTTTTTAAAAAATAGATTTGTTTATTTGAAAGAGAGAATGAGAATCTTCCACCTGCTTGTCTACTCCCCAGATGGCCACAGTGGAATGATGGCTCAAGTACTTGAGACCTTGCCACCCACATGGAAGACCCAGAGTCCCTGGCACCTGGCTTCTGCCTGGCCCAGTCCCAGCTGTTCTGGTATTTATGGAGAGAACCAGTAAGTGGGAGACCTTTGTCATGGCTCTCTCTGACTTTCAAATACAATAAAAGTTTTTAAAAATAGTTATTAACCTTTCCCAAAAAAAGTAATTTGTTTTTTGTAAAGGTAGGTAATTCCTTGGCAAAGTAAAATGTTGACAGATCTTTATTATCGTCAAATTTTATTTTTGTTCTACTGATCTGATCCACATAAATCCTGAGCCCCACTGATGGTTTACTGGCAGAGGATAGTCTCACAGCAAAAAGCCCTGCGTGTGAACTTGTGGTCACCAGCTGTGCATCTTTCAGCAAGCTACGTATCTGAACCCACATTTCCTCATCATTTTGAGGTTTCAATGAGCTCCTACAGAGCATCCTTGTGGTATCTGAGGTTGAAGTGGGGAGGTGGGTGGCACAGTAAGATGGGCTTTGGAAACAGACTTTAGTTTGCAGTTCATAAACATTCCTGGGACGGGCACTGTGGCGTAGTGGGTTAAGTCACAGTCTGCAGTGCCAGCATCCCAGCTGCTCCACTTCCAATCCAGATCCCTGCTATTGTGCCTGGGAAAGCAGTGGAAGATGGCCCAAGTGCTTGGGCCCCTACACCCATGTGGGAGACCCAGATGAAGCTCCTGGCTTCAGCCTGGCCCAGCCCTGGCTGTTATGGCCATTTGGGGAGTGAACCAGTGAATGGAAGTGCACTCATGTATGCTCTCTCTCTCTGTCCTTCTCTCTCTGTAACTCTGCCTTTCAAGTAAACAAAATCTTTTAAAAAGAGAGAAACATCCTTAACAAGTGTTTCTGACAAATTCCTTACTCTCTTCAGCTCCCATATGTGCAACAGACTAGGAAACCTAATTGTATGGACCTCATTAGGTTATGAGAATAAAATGAAGTATAGGTAAAAGCTTAGCACAGGCACGTACATAAAAGGTTTCATAAATAGGAGCAAAAAAAAAAAAAAAAAAAGAGCAGGTAGAATCAAGGCAAGTGCTGGTTACCAATATCATGGGACCAATGTAACCCATGGTCAGCCATATCCGCAGAGCTTTTGTTCCCAGTCACACCAGAAGTGATGGACTACAGTGAGAGCTCTCAGAGCACACCTGAGTCATAGCACTGTGCCTCTAAGAGTTTTACAGCAGGGGTTTGGCCTGGTAGTTAAGATTCCAGATTCCAGACACCACATCAAACTGGGAGTGCCTGTGATAAGTCCCAGGACCCAGCTCTTGCTCTGGCTCCTGACTCCAGTTTCCTGCTAATGCAGACCTGGGGAGGCAGCAGAGGTGGTTCCCTTTTTGTGTTTCTGCCATCCATGGGGGAGATCCAGACTGAGATCCAGATTGCTTGAGTGAGGTCCAGCCCAGCCCCAGGCACTATGGGCATCTGGGGAAGGAAACAGGAAGAAAAAAAGGGGCTCTTTCTCTCTGCTTCTCTGTCTCCCTTTCAAATAAATTTTAAGCACTTTAAAAAGAATTTTTAAATAGACATTAATGATAACATTAACTGCATGACAAACATTTTGATGAATCTGTACTAAATACAAACAGAGAATATTTCACTTGAATTCTTGGCATCTATGCTTAATGCTCTCCCATTTTTCTAAAAAAAAAAAAACAAAAATGTCTTGGCTTCCATTAGTAACTCTTTGGCTGTTAAAAAAAATTGTAGGCTATTTTCTCCAAAGACCACTGCTTTTTTAGAAAACAAAAGTCATTCCAATTCTAATCTCCAGAAAAATCAACAATTATCTTTGTAAGAATGCTTTTTCATTATGCAAGCAACTCATTCCAATTGGTAGAAATTTAACAATACCAGGATAAGTGTGCTTGCTATCTTTTATCAAGATTGTATTACTAGAAAAAGTATTAAGAGCCCACAATCTAAGTATTACAATCAGCCATGAAAATTAAAATTCATATATGTAGGCAAGTAATCTGGATATACCAGAGGGTGTCATGGGATCTGCTTTTGAAAGTAGTATATAAATGGATCTGTCTCTTCTATATTCTTTTACATTTTTAAATTGAAGTGCTTTAGAAATTCAGACTTGTAATTAAGATAATGTTTACCATGCAAACCTTATCTACTAAAAAAAGGAGCCTGCTGGAGAAATGGAAGACGTATGAGCAATGTGGATTGGGAAGATGTGGACTCTTTAAATGGTAACAGCCTTTTTATGAGTTCCTGAAAGAGGCCAATGACCCTTGAAAAACCCAACTGCAGGAGAAAAAACTGCTGGGTACCACCCAGCCAAAGAATCGGGGACAATGAGAAAATAAGAGCTCCCAAAAGACCCTAATTTTATCAGCCCTGGCTTTACTGATGAAATGTAACCTTTTGTGAGAAACTAAGCATCCCAAGGGCTGCAGAACTCTTGGAGTAGAAGCAGCAGGCTTTTCTTAGACTGTATGGGGGAAAAGATGAGGTCCACTCTATTACACAGGTCCACTTTCAAATGTGGGAATTGCCAAAGATTTCTGAGAGTAATTTTCCTTTTTAATTTATAAACATTATTAAATGCTCCACTTCCAATCTGAGTGTTTGATTATAAAGAGTTTCACTTATACAAAAAGGTACTTTACAAATGAATACTCTCCTCCAACTCTGATGAACTGCCACGTTCAAAACAGTTAAATCTCCCTTTGTACTCTCTTCCCTAATTCCGCTCACATCTTTCATTTCTGAGGATTGTCTATTTCTCACAGTTTTGTTCTAACCCAAGTCTTCAAGACTCTCAGTGCTACAGGAATGGCTACAGGATAACAGTCTGAGCCAAAAAACAAGACTGTTGACGGTTATTAAGTATACATGGTGAGCCCAGGAGGGGGAACCATGTGCAATTAATTGACACCATCCTGTGAATTCTTGTCCTAGAAGGGGGGTAGGAAATCAACTCTGAGATGCAAAACATGCTAAGTTAACAGATCTTTTCACCAGCAACAGAATGTCCCCCCACCAAATGTCCTACAACATAGGCAACTAAAGCTTATGAAATTTAAAATTACAGGCCAAGAGATTAAGAGGCCAATGCAAGATTTGAGGCACAAAAAGCCAGCAGGGAGTAAAAGGTTGCAGATGGAGTACTGAGCAGCAAGAGCGGCTCTCAGAGGGAGCACTGCTGATCATGTTCTGTATAAGGTCTGCTCACTATGCAAGCGGCCGACAGGTTCTGAATTTTTACTTCAATATTACTTGAGCTTACGAAGCCATTGATGACAGTCTTGCCCAAGAACTTTTTTCTTAATACAATGAGCAAAAAACAATCATCTTCCCCAGAAAGTGAAAAGCTGGCATCCTAAACTGTACCACTACAATACTGACAGCACCCTGTCAGAAAATTCTCTCCTACCTCCATCCCTCCTCAGTTGGCTATCTCCCCAAATCCCCTGAGCAGGAAGTGGCTGAACCGGGGTAGCCATTCAGCCCACAGTCAATCTTAAATTACATTAGAATCCTTTCTGCTACCAGTAGGGGTCCCCCAAAAAAGGATCATCTGCAAACATAAAGCTAGTGGCAAAAGATTCTGCTTTCACTGTCCCTGCATTCAGCTCTGCAGAACTTAAAGCCCTTCGCACTTGACTGAGAAAAAACAAGGCTTAACACATTTCTCTTTAAAAGGTACACCTGGCAGTGTCCCCCGACACTAGGCTCTACATCTGAAGGGAGAGACCAAGGACTGCTCGCTGTTCCTAGATAGTTTTCTAACACAGGAAGTGTGAGAGCCCTCACCAGGGGAAAGGCTGTTCAGGGAAACTCACTAGAATGCCAGCAGATTTAGCCAAAGCCTCCTTCCATATGTAAAATAGCCTGCTGCCCTGCAGAGAGCAAGGAAAAAAAAAAAAAAAAAAACGGCCAAGAAAGGGGAAGGAAGAAGTTAAAATGGAGAGGGGATGGCCCCGAACCTTCCAAGAAAAGCATAAAACACTTGTGGAGGAAGAAAAGGAAAAGGCTTAAGAAGGAAGAAAATGTCCAAAAAGGAAAAACAAAAACAAAAAGCCCAGACACTGAGGAAGGGGAATAAATCTATAGCAATAAAGCTAGAATACAAAAAAAGACAACGGGGATCAAACAGCTGAAGACCAAAGGTAGAAACTCCAAGGACGAGAAGGAGAAATTAAACGTGCAGGGAAGGAGACACGTAGAAAAGAAAGTGGGGGAGGGGAGGGACACGCAAATAAAGAAGACTGGAGAAAGAGGGGAGACAAAGGGGCAGGGCCACGAAGACCCACACCTCTGGCCGGCGCGGGCAGCAATGGTTTACTCATTAAAGCAGCAAGTGGGAGTCCCAGGCTTCTACGTCTGGGCTCCGAATCCGTGCGGAGAAAAAGCGACACTGCGTGCCACTCCCCGTAAATCTTCATTCCGAAGTTTAATGGAAACCACAACTTGGCTTGAAGGACAGAGAGAGGTTGACAACCTAATGGAGATTCTTTTATGGGAGAAGGAGGAGGCTTGGGCTTGAACCCGTGTAACCAACTACCAGTAAAATTAGGAAACACACCAAAAATATCCCCACCTCAGTCTTTTCGTTCTTGGAAAGAAACCTCGCCCCGCTTCCGTACCCCCGCCCCCTTTCAATTGTAGTCGTAAATTCCTCGCGTGCTCTAAACAACCCTTGCTGGTGCAGAGGCCACCTTTCCAGATATGTATGCCACATAAACATCCACCAGGCCTAGTGAAGCGACGCTTTCCGTTTGCTTCGGACTGGGGTTGGGAGGCAGAGGGCGCGAGGCGGCGTCCAGGACGCAGGGCGCAGCGCGCAGCTCCCGCGCCGCTCTGAGGCTCGCGGTTCCCTAGAACGGAGGTCCGGGATGGCCTCGCCAGCACTTGTGCATTAGCCGGTCATTACCGCGATGCCTGGTGCAGCTCCTAGAGAGCCTGAGCGTGGAGCCCGGGAGGAGGGGGAAGAGGCCGCCGAGTGACCGATGCGGAATGGTTGGTTAATTTGAGAGGAAGACGCGTGGGGGTGGGGTTGGGGGCTCCTAGCTGGAGCTCTCACTGTTCTCTGGAAGTCCCACGAATTCCTCTCCTAGGTCCTTAGTGCCCTCGCGTGGGTTCCCCCGTGCCCGTGGCAAGGTTTCTGGCGTCGGCCAGTTCAGGGAGAAACACGGACTGCAGAGTCCCTCAAGAGGAGGAGATAGGACCGGGGGTGGGGAGGCCGGCGAGGAGGCAGAGACCGCGGGAGAGGGGGAGAGCTCCGCGGAGAGCCCTGCCCTGCCGGCCGCAGCCCTGCACCCTGGCGGGACGGCGCTCACGTGCGGCACGGCCGGGTCCAGGCAGCCGGCCCCGCGCACCTCCCGCCCCAGGGCCCGCCAGAGCGGGACGCAGGCCAACGCGGGGCCAGCGCGGGCGGACAGCCCGAGCGCTCGTAAAACAGCGTCTGAAGTCACTTTGACAGAACACGACTTGCACCCCTACACTCCCTTCCCCGAGACCCGCGCCGCCCCAGTCCACCCTTGCAGACACCCCTACCTCCTCAGCCACGAAACTTTCGCCCCTGCAAACTCCCTCCCCCGGGCTCTCCCGCCCCGGGCCGGGTGTCTCTGGAAGTCGCGGCGGAGGGAGGGAGGGAGCATGCAGGGGGCTTTCCTGGACCGGGAAGGGGGCGACACCGAGGCTCCCTCCCGGGGCTTGCGGCCATCCTTGTCTCCCCCGCCCGCGGCGCCTGGACCCCCGAAGGCTGCGAAATCTCTGGTCAGCTCAGGAACCTCCCCCAGGCCGGACCCCAGCTCCCCCACCCGAGCCGCGGCGGGGCCTCGGAGCGGGCTGCGCGATTCCCCGGCCGGGGGCATTGTTTACCACCCGCCACAAAAGCGCCCCGAGCGGCCCGGGGTGGGGGTCGCGGCGGGGAGCGGGCCCACCACGGTGGCCGCTCGGGAGCAGCGGATGCCGAGCATCGGCCGCGTCCAGCCCAAAGCGAGCGTGGGCCCCCGCAACTCCTTGGGCCTCGGCGTCCGAGGGCTGACGCCCGGCACCCCTGCCATCTGCCCCAGCCCCAACTCACCACCGGCCGGCTCCGGATTGCAGGGCAGCGCACGTCCCCCGGCTCCAAGCCTGCACCAGCCCTCGGGCAAACTTTGCAACTGGCGCTCTCGCCCACAACTTTGGAGCTCCGGGCCCTGGCGGGCGCGAGGGGGCGGGCGGGCCCACGGTGGACACCTAGCAGCTCCCGGCACGGTCAGGGCCCGGGCCCCCGGGGTGGGCGGCTGCTTGCCAAAGGTCCGCGGCAGAGAGGCAGGTAGAGCCGCATGACTGGGGCGGCCGGGGGGTGGGGGGCGTCCCGGGGGGCAGACCCGGGAGCAGAGGGGCCAGCGGCTGCGCGCACAAAGCCGCGCCGGAGCGGACTGCGCGGCCACTCCCCGCCAGGTCAGCCCCCCGGAGCAGCAGTGTCTCCCCAGGACAGACCTCAGGGAGTGAAGCTGGGGCTCTGCCTCCGCTGGACCCTGCACCGCTGAGCGACAGGCAAAACGCGAGCTGGATTTCCCCAAACTGGAGCTGGACTCCCCCTCGACCCCTCCCCCTGTCCCCCTCGACCTCCTCTCTCCCAATATCCTGTTCAGTTCCGTTCTCTTTTTTTTGGAGGTCAAAGGAAAGTATTGGAGTGAGAGACATGCCATGAATCTTTTTCCCCCAGACATATTCTCAGGCAGGGAGAGAAAGTTTTTTGGGGATTGCTCAAGGGAATGTTTATAGATGCCAGGTCATAGCCGGCACCATTGGGCAACATCTGCCTCTCCAGCGATGGAAAACCTCCCTCAACACCAAAGAGAGAAACCAGATGAGGGCTGTGTTCCTTGGCAGGGCGCGTGATGCCTGCAAAGGTCATCATAATATTTCTGTTAGTTATTTGGCCCTGGACCTCGAGGATGGCCACATTCACTTTGGGGATGAAGAAATGAAGGCGATGGAAAAGATCGTCTTTCGGCTTTCGGCATTGGGAAGAAGGGCAGGTGGCCATGTTCCATAATGAAGGCTCCCTACATGCTGGATGGCTGCTGCCTCTTCCTGGGCTCAGTCATTCCTCAGGCGGGGGAATCCAGGGCTTTAATGGGGTCATGAAGGTAAGCAAGGCGCTGTTGGTGCAACTCTCTTTCCTTCCAGGTGCAACTTCAATGGAAGAGAAAAGATTCAATCTCTCCTAGCTGTGCCATCCCCCTTCTGCACTGCAGTTTCTTTGTTATGCACATGTTATAAATTTAACCTGATTGTTCTTTTGAGAAAGATGCCTAAACGTGCAACCTTCCACACGGATTCATTCAAATGTATTCTCTAGGCTCTATAGGCTCATAAAGAACAAAGCTAGGCTCTAGGGTTCCAAAGAACAAAATTTGCCGCTCACCCATTATGGAGCAGTTTCCAAGTTGGCAGGTGGAGTAAACTGAGGACTGCTTTCAATGCTACAATCAGACAAACTACCTTGGTAGGAAAAATTCAAATGTGGCATGTGGAATAAACCTTATGGCCCAAGTAGGCTCTCTAGGTAGGCTGGGGGTGGGTCACAGTGGTTGTCACTGCTTGAATTCCACATCAGAGTGCCTGGCTACTCAGAATCCCAGAGGCAGCAGGATGTATCTCCAGTACCTGGGTCCCATCACCCACAGGAGAGACCCACACTGAGATGCAGGTTCCTGGGTTTGTCACAGCCAAGCATGGCTGTCATGAGCATTTAGAGGATGAGCCAATGAATCATGGCCTCTGTCTTTCTTTATTGTTCCTCTGACCTTTTAAAGAAAATGAAGGGGATGGCGCTGTGGTGTAGCAGGTAAGCTACTACCTGCTGTACCAGCATCCCAGATGGGTGTGCAGTTCCAGTCTTGTCTGCTCTGCTTCCAATCCAGCTCCCTGTTTAGGGCTTGAGAAAGCAGTGGAAGATGGCCCAAATTCTGGGGCCTGTGCACCCATGTGGGAGACCCAGAAGAGGCTCCTGGCTCTGTTCTGGCCCAGCCCTGGCCATTGCAGCCAACTGGGGAGTGAACCAGTGGACGAAAGATCTGTCTCTCCCTCTATTTCTGTAACTCTGCCTTTCAAATAAATTTTTCTTAAAAAATAAAGACTCTTATTCTCAATCACAATGTTTCCAAAAGCCTACTTTAAAAAAAATTCAACTTATTTAAAAAAAAAAGATTATCATGAAGTAGCAATACCCTGGCTGTTGTCAACTCATCTTATTGTTTAAAATGTATGGAAGGGGAGGGCATTCGGGCCCAGTGTTCTAAAGGATAGGTTGGGAAATCCACATTCCACACCAGAGCATTGGAATGAGTCAGGCTACTCTGCTTCCCACCCAGCTTACTGCTAATACCTTATGGGAGGCAGCTCAAGTGCCAGGCCCACCCTGGCTGTTGAGGCTATCTGGGGAGTGAACCAACAAATGGAATCTCTCTCTGTCTCTCTGTTTTTCTGCCATTCAATTAGATGAAAAATAAATAATAAACATTTTAAAAATATACTTAAATGGGAAATCATAGGAGATGTAGGGGGATGTCCACAGTAACACACGTTCTCTTCATTCCACAGATGTTCTCCTTGAGTCTACTGTGTGCCAGGCAGTTCTCAACTGTGAGCAAAGCAAAACTGCTGCCTTTATGGAGCTTGCACTCCACCATGGGGTGAGGGGAGCAGAAAATCAACAAGGTAATGCTTTGTCGGGTGGTGAGGAGTGAAAGGGAGAAAAAACAGAGAAGCGGACAGAAAGTGCTGGGCAGGGTTACAATTTTATATTTAGCAGTCAAGGAAGACTTCATTGAATAGATCCCAACAGATGAGGGAACAGCCAGAAAGAACCAGTGAAAAGCCCTAAGGCCAACTTGTGTGACATTACAGTTTCACTGTGTTTCACAGTAGTGAAAAATTGGAAGCTAACTAAATGTCCATCAAAAAGGATGGGTAGGTACAAGTGTTGTGGTGCAGTGGGTTAAGCCACAGCTGGCACAGCCAAACCATATTAGAGGCAACTCAGCTGCTCTACTTCAGATCCAGCTCCCTGTTAATGTGACTAAAGGCAGCAGATGATGGCCCAAGCACTTAGACCCCAGCAACACACATGCAAATCCCAAATGGAGTTCCAGGATCCTGGCTGTTATGGCCATTTGCAGGGTGAACCAGTGGGTGGAAGATCTTTCACTCTCACTTGGCTTTCAAATAATTTCTCACTCTAGCTTACAAATAAATAAGCAAATAAATCTTACCAAAAGGGGGAGGAGGAGCAGATGAGGCCAAGTCTGGGACAATTGTGACAGAATGTAAGGCAATTTCTTCCCTTATGCCAACCTGTTCTCCAGGGAATATTCACGGGGTTTCCACAGTTCCATGACCCCAAAATTATGCTCAAGACCCCGATGTAAATAGCTTAGTATTTGCAGATAACCTGAGCACACCCAGCTGCAGTCCTTCCTTATATTTTTATAGAATTATTTATTTGAAACAGTTACAGAGAGAGGGAGAGAGAGAGAGAAAATCTTCCATCTGCTGGTTCACTCCCCAAATGGCTGTAAGGACCGGAGCTGTGCAGATCCGAAGCCGAGAGCCGGGAGCTTCTTCCAGTTCTCCAGTCTGGGTGACAGGGGTCTAAGGACTTGGGCCATCTTCTGCTGCTTTCCCAGGCCACAGCAGAGAGCTGGATTGGAAGTGGAGCAGCCGGGTCTTGAACCGGTGCCCATATGGGATGCCAGCACTGCAGGCGGTGGCTTTACCGGCTATGCCACAGCACCGGACCCCCCCCCCCCTTATATTATGACTAATCTTTAGATTACTTCAAGTACCTAATACAGCAATACTGTATTGCTTAGACAATGATGGCAAGAAAAAAGTCTGTACATGTTCAGTACAGATGTTATTTTTTAAACTATTTGTGATTCCATAATTGGTTGAATCTGCTGAGGTTATCCACAGATCCAGAGGCTGACCACACAAGAATCCCCCCTTATTCATAGTTGCAATTTTCACAGCTTCAGTTACCTATGGTTGATCACAGCCCAAAAACATAAAGTGGAAAATTCCAGAATTAAACAAGTCGTAAGTTGTAAATAACTTCTACTTTATTATTAGAGATTGTTTTTCTTTTACTGTGCCTAATTTATCAATTGAATCTTATCTCAGGCATCTATGTATAGACACAACAGCACTTACAGGGGTTTGGTATATGGGGCTTTAAGATACCCACTGGGGGTCCAGGAACTGTTTCACTTAGGTAAAGGGGAAACCAGTGTAACTCAGTGCAATTCTGACACTATCTATCAAGAGCCTCAGGTCCCACAGGTTGAGGACTGAGTCCCACAAGATCACCCCCACTTGAAACCTTAGCTATGTCCCTGTTTCCTACCAGCTGTAGACAGAAGTTCTCAACCACGGGCCCTGCATTGTGGCATAGCCACAGCCTGTGACACTAACATCCCATATGGGCACCTGTTTGAGTCTCAGCTATTCCACTTCTAATCCAGCTCCCTGAAAATGCACCTGGGAAAGCAGGCAAGGCCAGCCCAAGTGCTTGGGCCCCTGCACCCATGTGGAAGACCCGGATGAAGCTCCTCGCTCCTGGTTACAGCCAGCCCCAGCTGTTGCAGCAATTTTGGGAGTGAACCAGCAGATGAAAGGTCTCCCTCTCTGTTGTCTCTCCCTCTCTCTCTCTGTAATTCTTTCAAATAAGTAAAAGAAATCTTTTAAAAAAAAGGAGAAGTTCCCAAACCTCCCATCCTCTGTCGTGATGATTTGCCTGGATGGCTCACAGAACCCAGGGAAATGCTTTACTTACATTAGCCAGTATATCACACAGGATGATCAGCATGGCTGGGGGCATGGGAGGCCCAAGGGCTTCCGTAACGCTCTGGACCCAGCAGCCTCTCAGAACTTCCATGCGTCCAGCAATCCTGTACATCAGATCTCAGAGCTGAAAGTTTTTATAGACCGTGGTCTCCAGCCCCTTCCCCCTACCTTGAGGTTGGTGAATGGGCTGGGAGTTGCAAGCTCTAATCACTTGGTCTTACAGGTAACCAGCTGGATTCTGAGGCTGTCTCAACGGCCCCACCCTAATTCACCTCATTAACAAACTCCAAGGAGATAAAGGGCCTTGTTCTGAATGACTAAAGGCATTCGTATCACTCAGGAAATTCCTAGAGCTTTAGGAGTTCTGCGACTGAAGCTGGGGGCAAACACAATATTTCACAGGACATGACACAGACACAAACCTAAACTTTTTTCTCACTCAAGTCCAAAATGAATTGAAAGAGCATTGAGAATATACAGGGTACACGCTACACACTACACACAACAAAAGCCGAGAAAAAAGGGCAATCCAATTTATAATTTGTCAAAATTCTTGCTAACATTTTCTTTTAATTTTACTTGAGAGGCAGAGTGACAGAGAGAGGAAGAGACACACACAGAGAGAAATCTTCCATCTGCTGGTTTACCCCCAAATGTTTGTAACAGCTAAGGCTGCTGCAGGCCAGAGCCAGGAGCCAGGACCCTGTCTGGGTCTCCTACTTGAGTGGGTGGTAGAAACCCAAGCACTTGTGCCATCATCTGCTGCCTCCCAGACACATTAGCAGGAAGCTGGATCGGAAGTGGGCGTGGCCAGGACTTGAACCCCAACTCTGATAAGGTATGCAGACTTGGTGGCTTATCTGTGGCACCACAGCCTCCCTTAATTATCAATTTGAGGAAGAAAAAAGTTGACTTTGAAAGGAAGGGGAATTACCATGTTTTTAGTTATTTTAGAGTATGAGAGCGCAATCTTTGATTTCATAATCAGCTGCAGGGAGAACCAAATCCTCCTGGCTTTGGCACCATGAAACAGTGGGTTAAGCCACCACTTGGGACACCTGAGTGCCATAGTGGAGTGTCAGGGATCAAGTCCTGCCTCTGCCTTCCTATCAGGCTTCCTGCTAATACACACCCTGGGAGGCAGGAGGTGATGGCTCAAGTAATTGAGTATCTGCCACTCACAAGGGAGACCCAGTTGCAGTTCCTGGCTCCTGGTTTTGGGCTGACCCAACCCCGCCCCAGTCATTATGAGCAGCTGGGGAGTGAACTAGTAGATGGAAGATTGATCCCCCCCCCCCATGCTCTGTCTCCCCCTCTCTCTGTCATTTTGCCTTTCAAATAAACAAAGTGTCAGCTTAAAAAGAGCCAGAATCCAAATCAGAAACTATATAAAAAGCAATTGTTGTGGCATAGCAATTAAGCTACTGTTTAGGATGCTTGCATTCCATTTTGAAATACCTGGGTTAAGAGTCCTGCCCCTCCAAACTGCTTGTTAAAATTTTTATTATTTTTTAAGATTTATTTATAGAGTCAGTGTTGTGGCATTGTAGGTTAAGCCTCTGTCTCTGGTGCTGGCATCCTATATAGGTGCCAGCTTGAGTCCCGGCTACTCCACTTCCGATCCAGCTCCCTGCTCATGGACTGGCAAAGGAATAGAAGATGGCCCAAATGCTTGGGCCCCTGCACCCATGTGAGAGACCCAGAAGAGGCCCTGGCTCTGGTCTGGCCCAGCTCTGGCCAGTGTGGACATTTGGGGAGTGAACCAGAAGATGGAAGACCTCTCTCTCTCCTCTAACTCTGACTCTCAAGTAAATAAATATTTACAGAGTTACAGAAAGACAGAGGGAAAGAAAGAGAAATATTCCATCTTCTGGTTCACTCCCCAAATGGTCACAATGACCAGGGCTTCATCAGGGTTTCCCTTTGTGGGTGCAGGGGCCCAAGGACTTGTGCCATCCTCCACTGCTTTCCCAGGACATAGCAGGGAACTGGATCTGGTGTGAAAGCAGCACAGACTGGAACCAGCACCCATATAGGATACCAGTGTCTCAGGCAATGGCTTAACCTACCATGCCACAACACCTACACCCAAACTGCTTTATTTATGCAGTTCTTGTTTTCTTAATAAGCCCCTCTTTCTAACAGGTTCAGTCTGTTCTTCATTTGTTCCTTCTCTCCTGCCCATAGATCTTTCGTGCTCACCATGCCCAGATGGCTCCTTTGCTTGATCTTGGTAATTTCAGCCTTATTTCTCTCCCTGACAATTGCTAGTGCTTCTTGTTCCTGCCATGCTCCTTTATTCCTCAGTCCACAGACATACTCCCCTAGGGCTACACTCACAACCTATCTTCATGTTCCTTTGTCTAAAAATGCCTTCTGTCTGGAGTTCTGGAACATCTACAGGCCACCTGGGTCTCCATTCCATGTCAGCCAAATTACCTTCAGCATCTTATCTCTCCCTTCTTCAGGAATCCTTGGTACTGCAAGTGCCTCAGGACTCCTGGTCCAGGCAGAAGACTCCCAAAGCAAGTCTGAGCCCTGAAAGCATTCACCTGTAATTCCAGTCTGTTATCTCTAACTTGCAAAGCCACATGCTGAATTCCTGGTGCATTTTCCTCTTATTCTCACCTGAGGCCTGCTGGGACCCGCTCTACCCTGCTACTTTATGTTATATGTCATGACCTCCAGGTGGTAAGCGCTTTAAAAAAAAAATGCATGAATTGAGTTTTTTCTTTTTTCTTTTTTTTTTTTTTAAGATTTATTTATTTTACTTGAAAGAGTTACACAGAGAGAGAAGGAGAGGCAGAGAGAGTCTTCCATCTGCTGGTTCACTCCAGAATTGAGTTACTTCTGAACATTTTCTTCCTCCTTCCTGTGAATTCCTTTACAGCTACCTTAACTACCTTTGTGAATAGAGGGGCTCAGGGGTTGGAAGGTGTGTGGGTCTGCCTAGGATGTCCGCAGCCAACCTGACCATCCTTTCCTTCCCACATCCTCACGCTGCCCTTATTCTGACCTGGCAAACCCATGCTTCCCCCTGCAAACCTAGCTCTCAGAGCTCCTAGTCTGTGAAGCCTTGCGCAATAACCCAGGCAGAATCAGGGGCACCATAACTCTATAAGCTTGCTTCTCCTGCATTTCCACCTCTCTCCTTGTAATTCTCTCTCTCTCTGTCTCTCTCTCTCTCACACACACTTTATAAAGATTTATTTATTTGTTTATTTATTTATTTATTTATTGGGAAGTCAGAGTTACAGCGGGGGGTGGGGAGTAGGACAGAGAGATCTTCCATTCAACAACCAGGACCAGAGCTGGGCTGATCCAAAGCCAGGAGCCAGAAGCTTCTTCTGGGTCTTCTACATGGGTGCAGGGGCCCAAGAACTTGGGCTATCTTCCACTGCCTTCCCAGGTGCACTAGCAGAGAGCTGGATCAGAAGTGGAGCAGCTGGGACTCAAACAGGCACCCATATGGGATGCTGGCATCGCAGGCAGTGGTTTTACCTGCTACACCACAGCACCAGCCCCTCATTTTTTGTTGTTGTTGTTGTTTTGGTTTTGTTTTTTAAGATTTATTTATTTATTTATTTACTTGGAAGGCAGAGGTATAGAGAGGCAGAGAGAGACAGAGAAATATCTTCCATCTGCTGGTTTTACTCCCAAATGGCTGGAGCTGTGCTGATCCGAAGCCAAGAGCCAGGAGCTTCTTCTGGGTATCCCACGCAGGTGCAGGGGCCCAAGGACTTGGTCTATCTTCTGCTACTTTCCCAGGCCATAGCAGAGAGCTGGATCAGAAGTAGAATAGCCAGGACTCAAACAGGCACCCATATGGGATGAGAGCACTGCAGGCAGTGGCTTTATCCTCTATGCCACAGCCCCGGCCCCCCTATAATTCTATTATTTAAATGACCCTGATAAGGGTGGACATTTGGCCTGGCAGTGAAAGTGCCACTTGGGATGCCACACTCTGTATTGGAGCACCTGGGCTTGACTCCCAGCCTACTTCCAATCCAGATTTCTGCTAAAGCACGCCCTGGGAGGTAGCCGATGATGGGTCAAAGGCTTTGAACTCTGCCACCCACATGAAAGACCCAGACTGAGTTCCAGGCTCCTGGCTACAGCCTGGCCCAGTCCTGAAATTTGTGGGCATTTGGGGAGTGAACCATTAGTAAATAAGACTTATCTGTCTCTGCCTCTCAATAAATAAATACATACATACAGTGGCAACTCAGTTCCTTTAGGAAACCTTCTTGAACCATGTCGAGACTTTCTGGTTTTTTTGTTTGTTTTTTTAAGATTTATTTTATTTATTTGAAAGACAGAGTTACAGAGAGAGGTAGAGACACAGAGAGAGGTCTTCCATCTGCTGGTTCACTCCCCAGATGGCCACAATGGCCGGAGCTACGCCAATCTGAATACAGGAGCCAGGCACTTCTTCCAGGTCTCCAACATGGGTTCAAGGGTCCAAGGACTGGGCCATCTTCTACTACTTTCCCAGGCCATAGCAGAGAGCTGGATCAGAAGTGGAGCAGCCGGGACTAGAACTGGAGCCCATATGGGATGCCAGTGCTTCAGGCCAGGGCTTTAACCTGCTGTGCTATAGTGCCCGCCCTGAGACTTTCTGTTTCTTTTTATCTTATTTTCCAGTAGGTTCTCAAATGCACTACCCATACATATTCTGACAAATCAAATATTGACTGGCAGAAACAATTGGATAATTCTTCATCTTCTGGGAGACACACACTAAGTGAAAACCTGCAGTATTGTTGCTGGGGTGTGTGACTAATAATTGCTACTGTTGACTGAGTGCCATCCTCACACATTTATACTTTACTCTGTAAATCAGGGGTAGGGACTCCAGCCTGAAAGTTGTATTAGACCTGTGAAATCATTTGGTCTGGTCCTAACAAGGCAAACATAGGCAGGACTCAAAATTCAATAAACCTATAGCAGGCTGGTTTTAAGGGGATCATTTTGCACGGACCATGAATGATAGAAATATCCAAATGGCCGTTGGCAGAAAAGTCTCCCCACCTCTGTAAATAGAAGTGTTTCTGAAATCTAGAATGACTCTATCTCAATCTGAATGCCTCACAGACTTGTTAAATGTTGTTGGTAGCTTTTTAAAGTTTTTTTTTTTTTTAAGATTTATTTATTTGAAAGTCAGTTACACAGAGAGAGGGAGAGATAGACACAGAGAGAGTGACTTTCCATCCACTGGTTCACTCCCTAGATGGCTACAATGGTCCAGGGCTAGACCAGGCCAAAGCCAGGAGCCAGGAGCTTCTTCCAGGTCTCCCTCATGGGTGGCAGCGGCCCAATCACCCAGGCCATCTTCCTCTGCTTTTCCTAGGCCATTTAGCAGGAAGCTGAATCAGAGGTGGAACAACCAGAACTTGAGCCAGCTCCCATATGGGATTCCGCCATTGCAGGCAGCACCTTTACCTACTATGCCACAATGCTGTCACCTTAAATTTTGCTTTTTTAAAAAATATTTACTTATTTTATTTAATTAATTAATTTATTTTTTGACAGGCAGAGTGGACAGTGAGAGAGAGAGAGACAGAGAGAAAGGTCTTCCTTTGCAGTTTACATAAAAGAAGACTTGAAAATTGCTGGCCAGTGCCACGGCTCACTAGGCTAATCCTCTGCCTGGGGCGCCGGCACACCGGGTTCTAGTCCCAGTTGAGGCGCTGGATTCTGTGTTGGTTGCCCCTCTTCTAGTCCAGCTCTCTGCTGTCGTCCGGGAGTGCAGAGGGGGATTGCCCAAGTGCTTGGGCCCTGCACCTGCATGGGAGACCAGGAGGAAGCACCTGGCTCCTGGCTTCAGATCGGCCCAATGCCAGCTGTAGCGGCCATTTGGGGGGTGAACCAACAGAAGGAAGACCTTTCTCTCTGTCTCTCTCTCACTCACTTTCTAACTCTGCCTATCAAAAAAATAAAAATTAAAAAAAAGGCATTAAAAAAATAAAATTGCTAAGGTCTATGATAATATTTAATCAAAATGCACATTGATTCCTCTGTACTATTTTGTTTTAAGAACATTTATTTAGGGGCTGGCACTGTGGCACAGTGGGTTAATGCCCTGGTCTGAAGCAGCAGCATCCCATATGGGCGCCGGTTCAAGACCCAGCTGCTCCACTTCCTGTCCAGCTCTCTGCTATGGCCAGGGAAAGCAGTAGAAGATGGCCCAAGTCCTTGGGCCCCTGCACCCATGTGGGAGACCTGGAAGAAGCTCCTGGCTCCTGGCTTCAGATTGGTACAGCTCAGGCTTTGCGGCCGTTTGTGGAGTGAACCAGCAGATGGAAGACTTTCTCTCTCTCTCTGCCTCTCCTCTCTCTGTGTAACTCTGACTTTCAAATAAATAAATCATTTTTTTAAAAAAAGAACATTTATTTATTTGAAACTCAGAGTGACAAGGGAAGACACAGAGAGATCTTCCATCTGCTAGTTCACAACCCAAATACCTATAGTTATGGCTGGACCAGGCTGAATCCAGGAAGTCTATCCTGGTCTCTCACATGAGTGGCACAGTCCCAAGCACTTGGACCGTCATTTGCTTCTTCCTAGGTACATTAGCAGGAAGCTGGATTGGAAGTGGTGCAGCCAGGACTGGAACTGGAATTCTGATAAGGGGGTGCAGTTGTTCCAGGTTGTGGTTTAGCTCCATGACGTCAGCCCCTAATGTTTATTTGTTTTCATTTACTTGAAAGGCAGAGAGAGAGTGAAAGAGAGAAAGAGAGGTTGATTTTCCACATACCAGTCTACTTCTGAAATGTTTGCAACAGTCAGGGCTGTTCCATGGCAAAGCTAGGAGCCAGAAATTCCAGCTAGGTCTCCAGTGTGGGTACGGGGACCCTAGTGCTTGAGTTATTGTCTGCTGCTTCCTAAAATACGTTAGCAGGAATATGATTGCAGGAGGAATAGCTGTTACTTTTCCCATGGACTCAGATATGGAATGTACGCACCCCAGGGAGGGGCTTAACCCTCTGTGCCACAACGCCCACCCCTTCCTTCTCCCTATATCATGATATGATTGGGTACATATGGAGTTGGGAGGAGACTTTCGAAAAAGGCTCCATATGGTTGTATGGTAAATATAATGTCTATTTTTAAAAAGATGTATTATCCAAGTGTGAGGCTTTTGGTGCTTTTGTATGCTTTTATCGCCTTTACAGTTTGTGCCAACCAACCTTAACCCCCTTCTGGGCCCTAAATAAGTGCCTGTTCTATCTTGCCTACTCCATTCATGCCATTATCAAGTATAGAAAAAAAATCCAGCAAAAATGAAAAAGATCTCTGCAGCAGCTTTGGCTTTCCTGTACCTTGGCCTTGTTCTGCATATTTAATTCCTTAGCAAGGTCATACGTTCTCTCTTCTCTATCCATTTCCTTCCTGGTCACCTCATTGCCATGCTCCTACCTGCCCTCTTGCCTGGATTGTTGCAAAAGCTTCCTGATTGGTTTTCCTACTGTCAGGTCTGTCACTGCTTTCCCAGTCATCCTATCCATCTCTCTCGAATTAGTTTTCCTAAAACATAGCTGTCACCAGTTTCTTATTATCCACTGGATTCAATCTGAACCCTTTAGCCAAGATGAAAACAGTTCATGGTACAACCTTTGACCTACTTCTCTCATGTTATTTGTCAGTGGTATGCCTTATAGGAACTGGGGAGTCCCAGGGTAGGGGTCAAGGAACTGGATCAGAGGTGGAGCAGCCAGGTCTTGAACTGGCGTCCAAATGGGATGCTGGCACTGCAGGTGGTGGCTTTACTCACTATGCCACGGCACCGGCCCCCAAGGCTTGATTATTAAGTAGATTTATCAATATTTATCTGTTATTCAGTGCCACGTAACACATTCATAAACAAAGCAGATAATCTCCATCTTCATGGAGTTTATATTCTGGTGGGGGAAAACTTGGGTGGGCAGGGTGTTGTGCACAGGGGGTTAAAGCACCAGCTTGGGATGTCTGCTTGCCATAGTGGAGTACTTGGCATCAAGTCCTGCCTCTGCTTTCAATCCAGCTTTATGCTGTGCACCTACGAATCAGTACACGATGGACTAAGTACGTGGGTCCTGCCACCCATGTGGGAGACCTGGACTGTTCTGACTTCGGCTTTTTCCAGCCCTGGCTGATGCAGGCATTTGGAGAGTGAGCCAGAAGATAAAAGTGCTCTCTCTCTCTCTCTCTCTCTCTCTCTCTCTGCCTTTCAAAGAAAAACAAACAAAAATCATTGTGGGGTCAGGTGTTTGGTATAGTGGTTAAGATGCTTCGTGGGATGCCCATATCCCATGCAGTGCCTGGGTTCATGTCCTGGCCCCACTCTTGATTCCAGCTTCCCATTTAATACACACCTGGGAGGCAGCAGAAATGACGCAAGCACTGAGACCTGCCACCCATGTGGGAGACATGGACTGAGCTGTAGACCCTGGTTTCAGCCTGGGCCTGTTTGGGGAATGAACCAGTGTGTGAAAGATCTCTTTTTGATTGTCTGTCTGTCTTTCAAATAAATAAAGTTAAAATATTTCACACATAAATAAAGAAGTGTGTATATATGAGCGGTTGCAAAATGCTTTGAAAAAATTTAAAGCAGAAGAAAGAGGGTGATTTGTGGTAGAGATGAGGGTATAATGGGTGGTGAATTTAAATATAGCATCTAGTAAAAGCCTCTAGGGGAAGGTGGCATTTGTGTAAAGACTTTAGGGGCCGGCGCCGTGGCTCAACAGGCTAATCCTCCACCTTGCAGCGCTGGCACACCGGGTTCTAGTCCTGGTCAGGGCGCCGGATTCTGTCCCGGTTGCCCCTCTTCCAGGCCAGCTCTCTACTGTGGCCTGGGAGTGCAGTGGAGGATGGCCCAAGTGCTTGGGCCCTGCACCCCATGGGAGGCCAGGAGAAGCACCTGGCTCCTGCCATTGGATCGGCCGCAGCGCGCCAGCAGCGGCGGCCATTGGAGGGTGAACCAACGGCAAAGGAAGACCTTTCTCTCTGTCTCTCTCTCTCTCTCATTGTCCACTCTGCCTGCCCAAAAAAAAAAAAAAAAAAAAAAAAAGACTTTAAGGACTAGGAGGGAAGGGGAAGTTACACAGACTATCTAGGAAAAGCAGTATGAGCAGAGTACAGAACAGCTGCGCAAAGGCCTAGAGGGGAAGGGTGCTTGTTTTGCATATTTGTTTTAAGATGTATTTATGTATTTGAAAGGCAGAGAGAGAGAGAGAAAGAAAATCCACTAATACCCTCTCCAGATGTCCTTGATACCCTGGCCAAAGCAGGAGCCAGGGACTCCATCCATTTCTCCTACTTAGGTGACAGGGATCCAGAGCTTTAGCAGGAAGCTGGTCAGGAGGAAGGAAGCAGAGACAGAGGCCATACTCAACCCCAAGCAGGTGTCCGAAGCAAGGCCTTAAGTTGCCCTGCTACAGCACTTGCCCCAGGTGCTTGGTGTTTGGAGCAACCACACAGCAGCCAGAGCAACTGAAGGAGTGCATGGAATCCTAGTTGAGGTCAGAGATGCACAGGAGGAATTCACTGGACCATTCCCAATGGGGCTTCTTCTGTGTGAAACTGGAAGCCATCAAAGGATTTTGAGAAGAGGAATGACAAAATTTGTTTCAGGTTTTAGCATTGCTTTGATTACTATGTGGAGAACAGACAGCAGGGGGCAAGAGAAGGCAAGGAGACAAATTGGGAAATTAATCAAGGTTTATGGGAGGATGGCATTGCTACTCACTGAAGAACCAGAAAGGCTGCAGGAATAGCATGTTTGACAAAGAAAATCGGGCATTTAGTTTGTTTTGTTTTTGGGAAATTAGTTTTGAGTATGATAAATATGTGCTAGTTACACACACAGATGGAGATGTTGTAGATCTGAATCATTGGCGTCGAAGAGTGGGTAGGGATGACTGGATTTGTGGAGTTGGCAGCAGCAGATAGGTGGTGTTTAAAACAATGAGGTTGGGGGCCAGCACTGTGGCATAGCTGTGCCACCAGCATCCCATATGGACACCGGTTCATGTCTTGGCTGCTCCTCTTCAGATCCAGCTCTCTGCTCATGGCCTTCCCCCATATCCCCGAACCCACTTGGGAGATCCAGAAAAAGCTCCTGGATCCTAGCTTCATTATGACCATTTGGGGCTGTTTGGGGAGTGAATCAGTGGAGGGAGATTTTTCTCTCTGTCTCTCCCTCTCTCTGTAACTCTGCCTCTCAAATAAATAAATAAAATCTTCTTTTTTTTTTCTTTCTTTTTTGACAGGCAGAGTGGATAGTGAGAGAGAGACAGAGAGAAAGGTCTTCCTTTTGCCATTGGTTCACCCTCCAATGGCCGCCGCGGCAGGCGCACCGCGCTAATCCGATGGCAGGAGCCAGGTGCTTCTTCTGGTCTCCCATGCGGGTGCAGGGCCCAGGCACTTGAGCCATCCTCCACTGCACTCCCTGGCCACAGCAGAGAGCTGGCCTGGAAGAGGGGCAACCGGGACAGAATCCGGCGCCCCGACCGGGACTAGAACCCGGTGTGCTGGCGCCGCAAGGTGGAGGATTAGCCTAGTGAGCCGCGGCGCCGGCCAATCAATAAAATCTTAAAAACAAACAAACAAACAAACCCAAGACTGGGTGAGACTCCTGAGAGTGAGTGTTATTACCGAAGAGAAGAGATCCACAGACTGAGCTCTGTTACATGAGAATTTGTGCAGGCTAGATGAAGTAGGAGTCATTTTTCAGACACAATGTAAATCAACTTTATTTTTTTTTTTCAAAGAGTTTTTAATTTGTTTGAAAGGCAGAGGCAGAGAGAGAGAGAGAGAGAGAGAGAGAGAGAGAGAGAGAGAGAGAAGTCTTCTATTCACTGCTTCACTGGAACTGGGCCAGTCTGAAGCCAGGAGCCAGGAGCTTCTTCTGGGTCTTCCACGCGGGTACAGGGGCCCAAAGACTTGGGCCATCTTCCACTGCTTTCCCAGGCCATAGCAGAGAGCTGGATTGGAAGAGGAGCAGCTGGGTCTTGAACCAGTGCTCATATGGAATACCCAGCACTGGAGGTGGCGGCTTTATCCACTACACTACAGCGCCAGCTCCAGCTTTCCATCTTTGGTTTGGATTGAGTTTTGGTATTGGGAGTGCTTCTCATTGAGAGTGGAAATGGGATACCAGTACAGCCTAAAGACAGGGAGGAGATAGGTGCTGGCAGTAGGAATTGGGGCAGTTTTGCTGGCTGTATAATATGAAAACAGAAGCTTATTTTTCTTTTTTTCTTATTTTTTTCTTATTTTCTTTTGTTGTTATAGAAAAAACCTAACGGAGTTTTTTTGTGGTCCTTTGTGTGAAAAATTTACCAAAGTGAACAATTTTTAAGTCCTCAATTCAGAGACATTAATTACAGTCACAATGTTATACAGCATCCCTATTTTAGGGAGTTTCTGATTATTCAGATTAGATAAATAAAAATACAAATAACATTACTAAATGGGTCTGTAGTTTCTGGTAGAAATTGAAAATATGGGAATGGGGCTGATGCTTTCACATAGTGGGTTAAAGCCCTGGCGTAAATCTTTAAAAAAAAAGGGGGGGGTGGTGGCTGGCGCTGTGGCATAGGAGGTAAAACTTCTGCCTGCAGTGCCAACATTCCATATTAGCACCAGTTCGAGTCCTGGCTGCTCCACTTCCAATCCAGCTCTCTGCTATGGCCTCGGAAAGCAGTAGAAAATGGCCCAAGTCCTTGGGCCCCTGCACCCATGTGGGAGACCCTGAAGAAGCTCCTGCTTCTGGCTTTGGATCGGCGCAGCTCCGACTGTTGTGGCCATCTGGGGAATGAACCAGCAGATGGAAGACCTCTCTCTCTCGCTCTCGCTCTCTCTCTCTCTCTCTCTCTCTCTCCTTCTCTCTGTGTGTAACTCTGACTTTCAAGCAAAATAAATAAATCTTTAAAAAAAAAAAAAAAAAGCCCTGGCCTGTAGTGCCCCATCCCATGTGGGCGATGGTTTGAGTCCTGGCTGCTGCATTTCCTATCTAGCCCCCTGCCAATGTGCCTGGGAAAACAGCAGGATGATGACGTACTTAAGCCCCTGCACCCACGTGGGAAACCCAGAAGAAACTCCTGACTTCTGGCTTCGGATTAGCTCAACTCCAGCCATTGTGACCATTTGGGGAGTGAACCAGTGGATAGAAGACCTCTTTCTCTCTGTGTCTCTACCTCCCTCTGTAACTGTCTTTCAAATAAACAAAATATTTTTAAAAAAACAAAAAGATAACATGGGAGCAAATAAATTTGAAATCTGGGCACATCATTAATGACTATTTAATGTGGCTGTATTCAGTGTGCTTGATGTATCTTGCATGTACAAAGAAAGTGATCAGTGTCAGTTACAGGGAAAGTTGGAGTGTTGGGACAAGTTATAATAGATATATTTTATTTATTTATTTATTTCAAAGTCAGAGTTATACAGAGAGAAAGGAGAGGCAGAGAGAGAGAGAGAGAGAAGTCTTCAATCTGCTAGTTCACTCCCCAATTAGGTGGGCCAATCCAAAGCCAGGGGCCAGGAGCCAGGAGCTTCTTCCAGGTCTTCCATGTGGGTGCAGGGGCCCAAGGACTTGGGTCATCTTCCACTACTTTCCAAGGCCATAGCAAAGAGCTGGATCAGAAATGGAGCAGCCAGGACTCGAACTGGCACCCATACGGGATGTTGGCACTGCAGGCAGCGGCTTTACCCACTACACCATAGCGCCAGCCCCAATAGATATTTTTAAAAAAGATTTATGTTTTGGCCAGCGCCGCAGCTCACTTGGCTAATCCTTCACCAGCAGCGCTGGCACCCCGGGTTCTAGTCCTGGTTGGGGCGCCGGATTCTGTCCCGGTTGCTCCTCTTCCAACCCAGCTCTCTGCTGTGGCCTGGGAAGGTAGTGGAGGATGGCTCAAGTGCTTGGGCCCTGCACCCCATGGGAGACCAGGAGGATGCACCTGGCTCCTGGCTTCGGATAGGCGCAGTGCGCCAGCCATAGCGACCCTTTGGGGAGGTGAACCAACGGAAGGAAGAACTTTCTCTCTGTCTCTCTCTCTCTCCTCTCTCACTGTCTAACTCTACCTGTCAAAAAATAAATAGGCCGGCGCCGTGGCTCAACAGGCTAATCCTCCGCCTTGCGGCGCCGGCACACCGGGTTCTAGTCCCGGTCGGGGCACCGGATTCTGTCCCGGTTGCCCCTCTTCCAGGCCAGCCCTCTGCTGTGGCCCAGGAGTGCAGTGGAGGATGGCCCAAGTGCTTGGGCCCTGCACCCCATGGGGAGACCAGGAAAAGCACCCGGCTCCTGGCTCCTGCCATCGGATGAGTGCGGTGCGCCGGCCGCAGCGCGCCGACCGCGGCGGCCATTGGAGGGTGAACCAACGGCAAAGGAAGACCTTTCTCTCTGTCTCTCTCTCTCACTGTCCACTCTGCCTGTAAAAAAAAAAATAAATAAAAATAAAAAAATAAAAAAATAAAAAAATAAATAAATAAAGATTTATGTGAGGCCGGCCTGTGGTATAGTAGGTTAAGCTCTTGCATGCAGCACCAGCATCCCATATAGGCACCAGTTTGAATCTCCACTGTTCCGTTTCCGATCCAGTTCCTTGCTAATGTGCCTGGGAAAGCAGTAGAGGATGGCCCAAGTGTTTGGGCCCCTGCTCCCATGTGGAAGACCTAGAAAGGTCTCCTGGCTTTGGCCTGGCCCAGCCCTGGCCATTGCAGCCATTTTCTTTTTCTTTTTTTTTTTTTTTTTTTTTTTTTTTTTTTTGACAGGCAGAGTGGACAGTGAGAGAGAGAGACAGAGAGAAAGGTCTTCCTTTGCCGTTGGTTCACCCTCCAATGGCTGCCACGGATGGCGCTCATCCGATGGCAGGAGCCAGGTGCCAGGTGCTTTTCCTGGTCTCCCATAGGGTGCAGGGCCCAAGCACTTGGGCCATCCTCCACTGCACTCCCGGGCCACAGCAGAGAGCTGGCCTGGAAGAGGGGTAACTGGGACAGAATCCGGCGCCCCGACCGGGACTAGAACCCGGTGTGCTGGCGCCGCAAGGTGGAGGATTAGCCTGTTGAGCCACGGCGCCGGCCATTGCAGCCATTTTCGATGTGAACCAGTGGATGGAAAACCTCTCTCTCAGTCTCTCCCCTCCTCTCAAACTCTGCCTTTGAAATAAATAAAATAAATCTTCTAAAAGATTTATTTATTTAAAGGCAGAGCAAAAGAGAAAGAGAGAGAGAGAGAGAGAAGGACAGAGGGAGAGAGAGAGATTTTTCCTTTCACTGGTGCACTCCCTAAGTGGCTGCAACTGCTATGTCTGAGCCAGGCTGAAGCTAGGAGTCAAGGACTGCATCCTGACCTCCCACATGGCTAGCAAGGGCCTAAATACTTGGACCATCTTCCGTGGCTTCCTAGGTGCCTTAGGAGGAGCTGGGTCAGAAACAGAGCAGCTGCCACTCCAGGGGGACATCCCAAGTGGTTGCTTAACCTGCTGTTCCACAACACAGGGCCCTGAAATAGAGTCTTAGATTTCATATCTCACCTAGCCACTAAGATGCCACTTAGGACTTCCCATAGAGAATGCCTATGTGTGAGTCCCAGCTCACGTCTGATTCCAGCTTCCAGCCAGTGCACAACCTGGTAGGCCTCAGGTGACAGGTCAGTGTCACCCACGTAGGAGATCCCGGATGAATTTCAGCTTCAGCTCTGCCCAGCCCTAGCTGTTACTGGTATTTGAGGAATGCACCAGAGGATGACAGACCACTCTTTCTTTTTCTTTTCCTTTTTTTTTTTTTTTAAGATTTCTTTTATTTATTTGAAAGACAGAGTTACAGAGAGAGAGAGAGGTCTTCCATCTGCTGGTTCACTCCCCAGATGGCCACACGGCCGGAGCTGCACCGATCCAAAGCCAGGAGCTTCTTCCGGGTCTCCACGTGGGTGCAGGGGCCCAAGGACTTGGGCCATCTTCTACTGCTTTTCCAGGCCACAGCAGAGAGCTGGATCAGAAGTGGAGCAGCCGGGACTAGAACTGGCGCCCATATGGGATGCCGGTGCTTCAGGCCAGGGCTTTAACCTGCTGCACCACAGCACCGGCTCCGGACCACTCTTTCAAATTAATAATTGAAAAAGGAAAAGAAATAGAGCCTTGTAGGGCAGCAGGGCAAGGGAGAAGAAATTACAGGTTCCTAAGACTTGGGTGCACAGCTCAGCAGAATTTCAGAACTAAGCAGAAGACACAAACACAATCAGAAGGGTCTGAATGGCAGAGCTGTTTGTGTTAAGGGTCCCAGGTAAAAGAATGACCTGGCTTAGCAATTTGGAGATGGGGTGGGGTGGGCAGAGGTCCTAAGGATGGACCAGAAGCTTAATGGAAATTTAGGGAGAGCAGAAACTGAGGTTCAGGGACCAGCTATGAGAAGCCAGAGCAATTAGGTGGGAGATGGAGCAAGTTCAGAGATGCCTGGAGTGGGTGAGGTGCCCTAACGTGGTTATAGAAAGAGTGCATTTTAGTCCTGGGCAGGTTAGCGGCTAATATAGGTCAGTGTTCGAGGGAGAGCTTTCTGAGGCAGTTGACTTCGATGGAGCCCTCCCGCAGGCCATCCTCCCCTCCCTCAGTCAGCACAGAAGGGGTCTGCAGAGGGAAGCAGGCAGTAGGGGGTTTGAGGACGCTCCCGCCTCGTCCGTCACCCTGCTCCTCCCGGAGCACTTCCGGCCGCGACCCAGGCCCCGCCCCCCGGTCACGCCATCAACACGCGCCGCGCCGCGCCGCCCTGCTTGGTGTATTGGGCCCCGCCCGCGCGGCGGTCGGCACCCTGGCACCGCCAGTTCTTGTCATGGTCCTGGCTTGTGCTTTGTGAGTTGGCAACCACAGTTCCCGACGCGGCCCTTTCCTGATGGCGGCAGCCGCGGCGGCCCTGGCAGCGGCCGACCCCCCTCCCGCAATGCCGCAGGCGGCAGGGGCTGGAGGGTCCACCGCCCGCCGAGACTTCTATTGGCTGCGCTCCTTCCTGGCCGGAGGTGGGTGTCCGTCCGCAGGACCTGGTCGCCGGGGCAGGGTCGCGGGCAGGGCAGTTGCAAGCATATGCTACAGTGCACTGCTGAAACCTCGTTCTAGTGATAGTCACCTAGCTGGTGACAGCCGGGTCCTGGGGAGCGGGCCTTGGGCTGTCGTGGGAGAAGCCGGGCAGGAGGAAGGACTGAAGTAGGAAAGTGTCCTTCAGGGTTGGGTCCGCGCCGAAAGACCTCAGGTTTTAACGCAACCCGCTGGATACCTCTTTGTTTTACAAAGACCGTAGGTGACCAAATGTAGAATTGGATTTCACTGTTTGCTTATAGGAAAACAGTCACTAGAGGTTAGCTTTTTAAAGATGACTGGAAAGCTGTGTTAAACTTTACAGCCAAATCTGCTTCCGGCGATTCTCTTTAAACTGTTTTAAACTGCCAGAACTACTTGACAAGCTCGGCTGTTAGTATGACTGTGGAGCCACAGGTTCCTATGCTTTCTGCCTACTTATAAAGACACGTTTAAATCTTTTCAGAGATATTAGTTTTTATTTGTTTGAAAAGTAGAGCAACAAAGAGAGATCTTCCATCCGCTGATTCACTCACCCCATGCCTATCACTAGCAGGGCTGTGCCAGGCCAAAGCTAGAAGCCACGAACTCCATCCAGGTCTCTCAAGTGGGTGCCAGCGACTCAGTGCTTAAGCTCTCACCTGCTGATTCCATGAATTGGAAGTGGAGGAACGAGAACTCCAACCAGCACTTTTATACTGGGTGTGGCCATGCTAAGCAGCGGCTTAACCTGCTTTGTGCCACAGTTCTTTTCCCAAGAGATGTTTCAATCTTTGCATTCCCATAATTGCTTGTCTGAATTGTCATCACTTAATTAAGGCTGGAAATTTTAAAAGTCTTACATTATGAGGACTTACAGAAATTAAGATTTGATGTGCCCAGCCTTGGCTGTTGATTTGGGGAGTGAACCAGCAGATGTAAGATCTCTCGCTTTCTCCCTCTCTCCCTCCTTTTCTTTGTCACTCTGCATTTCAAATACAAATAAATGAATCTTGTAAAAATTGGTGATTTTTTTTTTCTGAGAAAAAGGACATTCATTCCTGCCAGGAATATTGGAGTGCCAGCTATGTGCCTGCTTTGTGCTTGGTATACATCACAGAACAAAATAAAGATAAGTGTCCTCCTGGAATTCACATTGCTTGGGGAATTGTGGGGAGAAAGACAGTAAACAAAATTAAAAAGTTATATTGTATGCTACGAAAGTGGTGAATGACCAAGAAGCAGTAAAAGGGAGAGCATGCAGAGATGTGAAGTGGGGTATGTGCAGGATTGAAAAGGATGCAAACACTTGAGGACATGAGGGAGTTCAGCAAATTGATGTCTGAGGGGGAACATTGCAGGTGGAGTGTAAAGCTAAAGCAAAACCTGCAGAGCTAGAGAAGGCCTGGTCTGTTCAAAGCATAACCACGAGACCTATGACTCAGGCAAGTGTTGATTAAAGAAGGGCATTAGGGCCAGCACAGTGGCTCACTTGGTTAATCCTCCGCCTGTGGCGCTGGCATCCCATATGGGCACCGGGTTCTAGTCCTGGTTGCTCCTCTTCCAATCCAGCTCTCTGCTGTGGCCCAGGAAGGCAGTGGAGGATGGCCCAAGTGCTTGGGCACCTGAACCCGCATGGGAGACCTGGAGGAAGCAGCTGGCTCCTGGCTTTGGATCAGCACAGTGACGGCTGTAGCAGCCATTTGGGGGGTGAACCAACGGAGGGAAGACCTTTCTCTCTGTCTCTCTCTCTCTATCGTTGTCTAACTCTGTCAAGTAAATTAAAAAAAAAAAAAAAGGAGATTAGAGAAAGGGAAGCCAAAAAGGAGTGCACCTTGTATACCATTATAAAGATTCTTTTGGAGCCTGCATTTTGGCATAATGGCTTAAGCTGCTGCTTGCAATGCCAGCATCCCGTACAGGCACTGATTCCAGTCCCTGCTGCCTTGCTTCTGATTCAGCTCCCTGCTGATGTCCTGGGAAAACTGAAAAGGGTGGCCCAAGTACTTGGGCCCCGAAACCCACATGGGAGACCCAGATGATGCTCTTGGCTCCTGGTTCCAGGCTTTGGCCTGGCTCAGCCCAGGCGTTTTCAGCCATTTGGGGAATGAACCAGCAGATGCCAGATCTCGGTCTCTCCCTCTCTCTGCCTTTCAAATGAATATTTAAAAAAATATATTTTATTTTTTAAAAGATTTATTTTATTTATTTGAAAGGTAGAATGTCAGAAAGGAAAAGAGATCTTCCAGTTGCTGGTTCACTCCCAAGATGCCTGCAACAGCCAGGATTGGGCCAGGAGTCATATCCATCCCAGTTTCCAACTTGGACAACAGGGACCCAAGTACTTGGGCCAGTCTCCAGTGCCTCTCAGATGCATTAGCAGGAAACTGGATCAGAAGTGAAGCGGCAGGAACTGGTGTTGTAGTGTGGCTGGTAAAGCCATTGCCTATGTAATACCAGCATCCCATGTGCATGCCAGTTCAAGTAATGGCTGCTCCGTTTCTGATCTAGCTCCCTGCCCATGCACTAGGGAAAGCTGCAGAGGATGTGCCTGGGCCCCTGCATCAATAGGAGACATGGAAGAAGCTCCTGGCTTCTGGCTTTATCCTGGCTTAGCCCTGGCTGTTGTAGCCATTTGGGGAGTGAATCAGCAGATGGAAGACCTCTCTCACTGTCTCTGCCTCTCCCTATGTAACACTACCTCTCAAATAAATAAAATAAATCTTTTTTTTTTTTTTTTTAAAGAGAAGCAGCAGGGACTTGGGATGTCACCATTACAAGGGGTGGTTTAACTCACTGCAATACAATGCCCACCACCCCGTTATAAAAATAAAAGGTTATTATTGGAGTACTTTCCATGGTGGTTGTTGGGAAGAGATCAGAGTTCATTTTTGGACATATTAAACTTTGTGATGTTGATTAAACACTGAACTAGTGTTTTGGGAGTGTGGAAATGATAGTAACTGGGACTTTTATATTTATATATACTTATGGTGGTAGGAAACCACTTTGAGGAACTGGTTGGTAATTAACGATAACTACATTGATCATTTATATGACATATGATCTAGTGGTTCCTAGATATATACCAATGTATATATATATATATATATTTTAACATAGCTTTCTTTCTTTTTTTAAGATTTAATTTATTTGCAAGTCAGAGTTACGCAGAGAGAGGGAGAGAGGGAGGGAGGGAGGGAGAGGTCTTCCATCCGCTTTTTCACTCCCTAGTTGGCCGCAATGGCAGGAGCTTCACCGATGTGAAGCCAGGAACCAGGAGCTTCTTCTGGGTCTCCCATGTGACTGCAGGGGCCCAAGGACTTGGGCCATCTTCTACTGCTTTCCCAGGCCATAGCAGAGAGCTGGATTGGAAGAGGAGTAGCCGGGACTAGAACTGGCGACCATATGGGATGCCGGTGCTTCAGGCAAGGATGTTAACCCGCTGCACCACAGCACCGGCCCCTATATCTATATTTCTGTTCATATAATAGCCATGACCCAGAAGCAGCTCAAATGTCTATCAGTGCTAGAATATATAACTAAAATAGGGGACAAAATGAAATACTGTGAAGCTCTGGAAACCAATAAATTCTGCCTCAATAGTGCATGAACCTCATAAGTAAAATATTGACCAGAAAACCACACACAAAACAGTGCACACTATGGTTTCATTTGTATAAAATTTAAAACTTAGGGGCTGGCATTGTGGTGTAGTAGGAAAAGCCGTTGTCTGTGATACCAGAACCTATATAGGTGCCAACTCACGTCCCAGCTTTGGCTCTTGCCATCCACATGGGAGACCTGGAAAAAGCTTCTGGTTTTTCCTGGCCCATTCGTGGCTATTGTGGCCATCTGGGGAGTGAACCAGAGAATGGGAGATCCCTTTTTATTTCTCTGTGTATTTATGCTTTTCAAATAAATGAATTAAATCTTCACTTATTTATTTATTTGAAAGGCAGAGTTAGTGAGTGAGTGACTGAGAGAGTTCACTCTCCAAATGGCTGCAACAGCTGAAGCTGGGCTGATCCAAAGCCAGGAGCCAGGAGCTTCTTGCAGGTCTCCCATGTGGGTGTAGGGGCCCAAGTACTTGGGCCTCTTCTGCTGCTTTCTCTGGCACATTAACTGGGAGCTGGGTCAGAAGTGGATCAGTTAGGACCAGAACCTGTGCCCATATATGATGCTGGCTTTGCATGTGGTGGCTTTACCAATTACCCCACAGCATCAACCCCAGTAAATAATATCTTAAAAAAAAAAAAAAAGTCTGAAGGGACTGCTATTGTGGTGTAGTGGTTTAAGCTGCTGCCTGCCACACCAGCATCCCATATGAGCACTGATTCTAGTCCCTGTTGATCTACTTTGATCCAGTTTCCTGTTAATGAGCCTGGGAAAGCAGCAGAAGATGGCCCAACTCCTTGGGCCCCTGCACCCATGTGGAAGACCTGAATGAAGCTCCTGGCTTCTGCCTTGCCCAGTCCTTTACATTGCAGCTGTTTAGGGAGTGAACCAGTGAATAGAAGATCTCTCTCTCTATATATATATCTCTGTCTTTCTCTTCCTGTCTGTAACTCTGACTTCCAAGTAAATAAAAACAAAATCTGTAAACATTTGTTTGAAAATGGAATTAAAACATGAATTAAAAACACTATCCTTTCTCAAATGTAGGTTTAAAAATGTCGGAAGAGTGGTTGATTACCTCTGAGAATGAGGGGCAGATGGTGATTTCAGGAGTGTAGGAGAGCGGCTTCTGGACACCTTTTTCTTGACCTGGGTGTCCTTACTTGAGTGTGTTCCCTTTGCAGTAATTTCATGCATGAAGTGACATTCTTAAAATTTGTGCAGTGTTCTGTTTCTAAATTATACTTCAGTACAAAATATCTATTGAAAGGGGGAAAGGAATTGGAGACAGAGAGTATAGGATACACTACAGAGGTCTCTTGATTCAGCTATTTTTTTTTGACAGTTACATAATTTTTCTTAAAAAGGATTACTGAAATATAATTTACTTACTTGTTTTTAACTCTGTAAAGAAACTAGGTTTATTTAGCTCACAGTTCTGAAGGTTCAAGGGCATGGTGCTGTCATCCTGGCAAGGACCTTCTGGCTATATCACAACATAGTGGATAGCACCATGGTGAGAGTGCTGGGGAGAGGGAGGAATTACATGGTGAGGCAGGAAGCCAGAGAGTTTTTGTGGGGGTGGGGAGGGGCTGGCTTTTTTTTTTTTTTTTTAGGATTTATTTATT
This sequence comes from Sylvilagus floridanus, assembly GCA_949820135.1. Classification (NCBI taxonomy): domain Eukaryota; kingdom Metazoa; phylum Chordata; class Mammalia; order Lagomorpha; family Leporidae; genus Sylvilagus; species Sylvilagus floridanus. Next base: position 24,183,401 of record OX463235.1, read on the forward strand.
TAGGGGCCAGCATCGTGATATAGTGGGTAAAGCTGCCAATTGTGATGCCGGTTCGACTTCCAATCCAACTCCCTGCTAATGGCCTGGGAAAAGCAGCAGAAGATAGCCCAAGTCTTTGGGCTCCTGCCACCCATGTGGGAGACCCAGTTGAAGTTCTAGACTCCTGGCTTCAGCCTGCCCCAGCCCTAGTAGCCATCTGGGGAGTGAACCAGCAGATGGAAGATTTCTCTCTCTCTCTCTCTAACTCTGACTTTCAAAATAAATAAAATAAATATTTTAAGAACATTTACTTATTTGAAAGGCACAATGAGAAAGAGATTTATCTGTTAATCTTCCATCTACTTGTTCATTCCCCAGATGGCTGCAATAGCCAGGGCTGGACCAGGCTGAAGCCGGGAGCCTGAATCCCATCCGGGGCTCCCATGTGTATGGTAGGGGCCAAAGTACTCATGCCACCTTCTGCCGCTTTCCCAAGTGCATTAGCAGGGAGCTGGATTGGGAGTGAACCTGTGCTCCAATGTGGGATACTGGCATTGCAAGTGGTGGCTTAACCTGCTGAGCTACAATACCTGCCCCCAGACAAGCTGCTCTCATGGAAACTCATCAGGGAGTTGAGGGACTTACATTAATGCTTTCTGAGAGTGGAGCCCCCAAGACCTAATCACAACCAGCAGCTTTCATCTCTTTACATATGAAATATACACACAGTAGAATCCACTCATCTTAAGTATATAGTTACATGTGTTTTGAAACATGTTGTATGCTGACCACCAAAGTCGAGATATAGAATAGTTCAACACCCCAAAATGTTTCCACCTTTCTTTGTAAATCATTCTCCTTTTATCTCAGCCCCTGACAACCACTGATCTTTTTTTTTTTCTCAATAGTCTTGCCTTTTCTAGGGTGTTATATAAATGGAATCATACAATATGTAACATTTTGATTGTGGCTTTCTTAGCTAAAGGAATTTGAGATTCATCCATGTTGCATTTATCACTAGTAAATTCCTTTTCAACCAGTGAACATTATTCCTTTTTGTGGATGTACCAGTTTTCATCTGTTGATGAAAATTTTGTTTCTATTTGTTGGCTATTTTAATAAAGTGATTATAAGAAGTTGCATACAGATCTTTATATGGGTGTGTGTGTGTATGTGTGTGTGTGTTTGTATGTTTTTAACTTATTTGAAAGGTGGAGAGACAGAGAAAGCTAGGAATACACAAAAGTGATCTCTCATCTGCTGGTTCATTCTCCAAATGCTTGCAACAGCCAGGGCTGAGTGAAAGAGTCCAGAACTCAGTTAAGGTCTCTCACATTGGTGGCAGGGGCCCAAGTACTTGAGCTGTCACCTTCTAACAGGAAGTTAGAATCAGGAGATGACCCTTCATTATGGTTTGGGGGCATACTAAGTAGTGTCTTATGTCTTAACTGCTAGGCCAAATGCCCACCTGGATGGTTTAGTCTTAAGAATTATTATAGGGGCCAGCACTGTGGTGCAGTAGGTTAAAGCCCCAGCCTACAGTGCTGGCATTCCATATGGGTGCCCACTGCTCCACCTCTGATCCAGCTCCCTGCTAATGTGTCTGGGAAAGTAGCAGAGGATGGCCCAGGTCCTTGGGCCCCTGTATCCTTGTGGGAGACCCGGAGGAAGCTCCTGGCTCCTGGTTTTAGATCAGTCTAGCCCTGGCAGTTGTGGCCATTTGGGGAGTGAACCAGTGAATAGAAGACCTTTCTTTCTCTCTCTCTCTCTCTGTAACTCTGCCCTTCAAATAAGTAAAACAAATCTTAACGAAACAAAAACAAAAAAATCACTGGATATTTCATCCTATATCAGCTGCCTGGGTTCAATTCCTGGACCCACTTCTAATTCCAATTTCCTGCTAACACAAATCCTGAGAGGCACAGAACCCCAATAATTGGGTCCCTGCCACCCACATGGGAGTCCTGTATTGCATTCTCAGCTCATATATTTGGGGAGTGAACCAGCAGATGGGGTATTGCTCTCTAAATAATTAAATATTAAAACTTCAAATGGGTTTAAAAGAAAAAAGATTATTATATGTTAACTTTATAAGAAATTGCAAAACTATTTTCCAAAGTGTGTGTCCCATTTTGTATTCCTGCTGCCTTTCAGCACTGGTTACTGAGCTGTCTATTTGTGCTCATTATTTTGCATTTTCAGAGCATCTTTTCATATGCATATTGGCCATCTGGTCTCTGGTTAGGTGCTGGTTCAAATTTGGGGGATTTATATACTTTGAAAAGTATGTAGGAGTTCTAGGCCCAAATGAAAAGTTAGCATTAATCAAGTTATTTAAATGCTCTGTGCCTCAGTTTCTCTGTCCTTAAAATAGAATACTTAAGAGTAACTACCTTAAGGCCGGCGCCGTGGCTCAACAGGCTAATCCTCCGCCTTGCGGCGCCGGCACACCGGGTTCTAGTCCCGGTTGGGGCTCCGGATTCTGTCCTGGTTGCCCCTCTTCCAGGCCAGCCCTCTGCTGTGGCCCAGGAGTGCAGTGGAGGATGGCCCAGGTGCTTGGGCCCTGCACCCCATGGGGAGACCAGGAAAAGCACCTGGCTCCTGGCTCCTGCCATCGGATCAGCGCGGTGCGCCGACCACAGCGCACCGGCCGCGGCGGCCATTGGAGGGTGAACCAACGGCAAAAGGAAGACCTTTCTCCCTGTCTCTCTCTCTCACTGTCCACTCTGCCTGTCAAAAAAAAAAAAAAAAAGAGTAACTACCTTAAAGGATTGTTGTAATGCCTACAGTTCAGTCTCTTAGCCTATTGCCTGGTACGAAGTAAAACTCTATTACTTATAACTATTACTGTTAACAGTGAATGACCTTGGGAAAATCTCATAACTTTAGTTGTTCACAGTTAAAAGGAAGATAAAAGCTACTTGACCTAGCTAAGTAGACTGTTAGAATGATTGAAATCTAAGGTAGTATGAAAACAAGTTAAGATACTGATAAAGGAAACTGCTTATTGAAAGCATTCCAAAAAATTTTATTCTACGTTTAATTCATACATAAGTAACCAACAAGATACTAGAACAAAAGAGTCTGATAGCAAATAAAAAATATTTTTAGTTTATCCTCAATTTTGGGTGTGTATGGTTGTAACTTCTGTTAGTTTAGACAAGAAAAGTTTGATAACAAATTATATATGGATATAAATTTTGAGTACAGATATACATTGTATTTTTGGATATCTCAGAATATAGTTTTTTGTTTTATTTATTTTTAAGATTTGTTTATTTATTTGAAAGACAGAGTTATAGAGAGGTCTTCCATCCCTCGTTCACTTCCTAAATGGCAGCAATGGCCAGAGCTGGACCAATCTGAGGCCAAGAGCCAGGAGCTTCTTCTGGGTCTCCCATGTGGGTGCAGGGGCCCAAGGACCTAGGCCATTTTCCACTGCTTTCCCAGGCCATAACAGAGAGCTGGATTGGATGTTGAGCAGCCGGGAGTTGAACTGGCACCCATATGGGATACGGCACTGCAGGCGGTAGCTTTACCCACTAAGCCACAGCTCAGGCCCCAGAATATAGGTTTTGATATCAATTGCATACAAAGCTAGTAAGTATATATGTGGACTTTGATTTTGTCTTACATTTTTATTTTAAAAAAATTTTATTTTATTTATTAGTGCAAGCAAGCGAGCTTCCATCTTCTGGTTCACTCCCCAAATGTCTGAAACAGCTGTGGTTTGTCCAGGCCAAAAGAGAGCCTGGAACTCAGTCCAAGTTTCCCAGATGAATATCAGGGACCCAAGTACTTGAGCCATCTCCTAGTGTTTTCCAGATTGTTCATTAGCACAAAACTGGAATCAGGAGTGGAGCAGGGAGTCTAATCCAGGCACTTTGATATGGGATACAGATGTTCCAGGCTTCATCTTTTAATTAAAAAAAAACAAATTTGAAAGGCAAAGTGTCAGAGAGAGGGAAACGGTGGGGGAGGGGAGATAGTTCATCTTGCTGGTTCATTTTCCAAGTGGCCACAATGGCTTGGGCTGGGGCCAGGCTGAAGACAGGAGCCAGGAACTCCATCCCGGCCTCCCACATGGGTGGCAGGGACCCAAGCACTCAGGCCGTTTTCTGTTGCTTTTCCAGGCATACTAGCAGGGAGCTGGACCTGGAAGTAGAGCAGCTAGGACCCAAACTGGCTCTCCTAAGAGATTCCAGAGTCTCAAGTGGTGGCTTAACTCCCTAGGCCACGCCACCATTTCCTGGGCCATCTTTTGCTGCCTCCCTAAGCACATTAACAGGACCTGGAGCTGAAGCATGAAGCAGCCAACACTGCAACCTGTACTCCATTGTGGGATGCAGGCATTGCATGCAGTAGCCTATCCTGTTGCACCCCAATGCCAGCCTCTCAAGCTCTTCTTAACTGCTAGGCCAAATGCCTGCCCCTTGTCTTACATTTTTAAAAATTTGTAAAGAAAGATTGTCTTCATTCAATCAGCCAATAGTTACTACTATGATTGCCTACTATGTACCAGATCAGATCCCTTTCCTGGTCAATGAGGATGTAATAGCGAGACCCACAAAATCCTAGTTCTCTTGAATATCTTCTTTAATACACATTCAATAATAAAGAATTTAATGTTATCATAAAATACACCACAGTCTTTGTATTTACTTTTTAATAATAGCAGCACTAGGGCCAGCACTGTGGCACATCGGGTTAAGCTGCCATTGGCATCCCATATCAAAGTGCTTGTTCAAGTTCCATCTGCTCTACTTCTGATCCAGTTCCTTGTTAATGCTCCTGGGAAAGGAACTGAAGATAGCCAAGTACTTGGGCCCATGATGCCCACATGGAAGACCCAGATGGAGTTCTTGACTTAAATCTAGTCCAGCCCTAGCTATTGTGGCCATCTGGGGAGTGAGCTAGTAAATGGACAGACGCTCACACCCATACTTTCTCTCTCCCCTCCTGCACTGCATCGCTCTGCCTTCTAAATAAATACATCTTTAAAAAAAGCAACTCCTCATATTATTGCCCACATACTATGTGCTAGGTATAAAAATATTATTGCTTTAGAAACATGCCAACCTAGTAGGGTTAGCCTGCATTCTGACCTGCACCAAAGCCATGTACCTCACTGTGCTCTTACCTGTGTATCTGCTCAGTGGCACACTCTAGGGACCAAACACACATTTGCCGAATGTATAAATGAATGACCTATTAGTAAAAATTGGTTGTTTCAATGACAAAGTCATTCAGAAGAATCTTACACCTTTAAGTGTCATTGTTTGTAACCAATTTTAGTAAAATTCCCCATGTTAGGGATTAAGGACTGATGTGCACTCCTGAAACTTATTGTCGAGTTTGAGATACTTAGTTACTAAGTTACATGGAAAGGAGGACTCATTATCTACATATCCCTGCTGCTCTTCTGCCCATGGAGACCAAATTAGAGCTCAGAAGGTTTGCTGGCTGAGCAGTAATGATTTCCATCTGGAAAGAAATTGCATGCAATTTCTCCATGACCTTTTACAATTTTTTTAGGTATTGCTGGATGCTGTGCCAAGACAACAGTTGCTCCTTTGGATCGAGTAAAAGTTCTGTTACAAGCACATAATCACCACTACAAGCATTTAGGTAAGTGAATAGATGTTAAAGATAAAAATGAATGAAAATGTTGTCCATCTGACAGTTTGGTTTTCAGATGTGATTTATACTAGAAAGATGACACAAAAGGGAATTCAGGTTTGGGGGTAAATTTTGCAGAGCTTTCCATTCTAATCATTGCATTTGCAATAGTGATTATATACATATTATTATAGGGTACTGATTTTTTTCAAGCCAAAATCTTGGAATCGTTGAAGTAAGTATTATTTGTTTATTGGGATGAGTGAGTCACATACTTCACAGACACCTTTAATTGCTTAGCCTGTTTTTTTTTTTTTTGACAGGCTGAGTGGACAGTGAGAGAGAGACAGAGAGAAAGGTCTTCCTTTGCTGTTGGTTCACCCTCCAATGGCCGCTGCAGCCGGCACGCTGCGGCTGGCGCACCGTGCTCATCCGATGGCAGGAGCCAGGTGCCAGGTGCTTTTCCTGGTCTCCCATGGGGTGCAGGGCCCAAGCACTTGGGCCATCCTCCACTGCACTCCCGGGCCACAGCAGAGAGCTGGCCTGGAAGAGGGGCAACCGGGACAGAATCTGGCGCCCCGACTGGGACTAGAACCCGGTGTGCCAGCGCTGCAAGGTGGAGGATTAGCCTGTTGAGCCACGGCGCCAGCCGAACTTAGCCTTGTTTTTAAATCTAGTGGTAGAGACAAGGTTTGGTCATCATAAACCTGAAATAATACCTCCTTTAAACACTGAAACAAGCTTTTTAGAAATCTTAGTGTGAGAAGTATCCAATATAATTAGTATATATAAGTGAACTTGTTCATTAACAAACATTAAAAAACTTCATTTAATTAATTAACATGGGCTCTAATAATTTATCATGGAGGCAGTTGGTTGTTTCAATAAAAAAGTTGTCATTCTTAGCTTGAGGATTGATCACCATCATTAAAGACCAGAGAGTTCCTGACCAACTGACTACAGAGGAAACAAATCCTGGGAAAGAACTTACCTAAGATAGAAATTCAGGAAAGGTTGGTCAAAATTTATATATATGTATTAAAGACTTTTATTACTTATTTGAAAGATAGTTACAGAGAGAAGACAGAGAGAAAGGTCTTCCATCCATTGGTTCACTCCCTAAAAGGCCACAGCAGCAGAAACTGAGTCGATCTGAAGCCATGAGCCAAGAGCTTCTCTGGGTCTCCCATGTGGGTGCAGTGGCCCAAGGACTTGGACCATCTTCTGTTGCCTTCCCAGGCCATAGCAGAGAGCTGGATTGGAAGAGGAGCAGATGGGACGTGAGCTGGTATATGGGATGCTGGCACCACAGGTGGAGGTGTAGCTTACTATGCCACATCTCCAGCCACAGTGAAAATTTGTAGTATTACCACACCAGGCATAATCTTTGTATTTGGAGTCAAAACCTACTTTGTTGTGGTAAGACAATTGGATTTCATAATATTTATTTTTACAGGTTTTTTTATTTGAAAGTTAGAATGACAGGATAGAGAGAGAGAGAAGAGGGGACGGGATGGAAGGGGAAGAGAGGGGAGGAGAGGGGAGGAGAGGAGAGGGGAGGGGAGGGGAGGGAATGGGAGGGGAGGAGAGGGGAGGGAATGGGAGGGGAGGAGAGGGGAGGAGAGGAGAAAGCTTGGGGGGTGGGGAAAGATCTTTCTGCTTGTTCATTCCCCACATGGCTGCATTAGCCAGGCCTGGCCCCAAGCCAGGAGCCACAAACTCCCTCCAAGTCTCCTGTTTGCTTGGCAGGGACCCAAATACTTGAGTCATCGTCCGTTGCCTGCCAGGATGCATTTAGTAGGAAGCTGGATCAGGAATAGCTGGGACTGTCACTTGCACTCTGACAGATATAATATGGGTGTCCCAAGCAGCAGTGCTACAATGCCTGCCCTTAAAAGAATGTTTTCAGTTTTTTGGGAGGACAATTTGGCAGTCTGCATCAAGAGTCTTGAAATGTATGTACTCTTTTTTTTTTTTTTTTTTTTAGATTTTGTTTATTTATTTGTGTGGTAGAGTTACAAACAGGGGGAGAGATAGAAAGGCTTTCCATCCCCTGGTTCACTCCCCAAATAGCTGAAACAGCCAGAGTTGGGCCGGTCTGAAGCCAGGAACCAGGAACTTCTTTTGGGTCTTCTATGGGAGTGCAGGGGCCCAAGCACTTGGGCTATCTTTCATTGCTTTCCCAGGCTGCAAGCAGAGAGACAGATCTGAAGAGGAGCAGCTGGGACTTGAATCGGTGCCCATATCAGATGCTGGCTCTGTAGGCAAGGGTTTGCCTACTATGCCACAGTACTGGCCCTGTGTATATACTCTCTCTCTCTTTTTTTTTCTTTTTTGACAGGCAGAGTGGACAGAAAGAAAGGTCTTCCTTTGCCGTTGGTTCACCCTCCAATGGCCGCCACGGCCAGCGCGCTGTGGCTGGCGCACCATGCTGATCCGATGGTAGGAGCCAGGTGCTTTTCCTGGTCTCCCATGGGGTGCAGGGCCCAAGCACTTGGGCCATCCTCCACTGCACTCCCTGGCCACAGCAGAGAGCTGGCCTGGAAGAGGAGCAACCAGGACAGAATCTGGTGCCCCGACCGGGACTAGAACCCGGTGTGTTGGCGCCGCAAGGCGGAGGATTAGCCTATTGAGCCGCGGCGCTGGCCATTCTCTTTTACTTTGTGATTCCAGTTCTAGGAAGTTATTTCAAATAAGTAATCAAAAATGTGTTAAAGATTATATGAAATGATCAAAGCATTATTGGTGTTAACGAGGAAAAAAATTAAGCAAGCAGAAATATTCAACAATAGGAAATTGGCTAAATAAGTCTTGATTTGTCCATGTTATAAATTATTTTTGCAATCATAAATTAGAATTGAGGGGCACAGGCCATCACTGCGGCTCACTTGGCTAATCATCCACCTGCCTCCATTCTAGTCCCGGTTGGGGCGCCGGAGTCTGTCCCAGTTGCTCCTCTTCCAGTCCAGCTCTCTGCTGTGGCCCGGGAGTGCAGTGCAGGATGGCCTAAGTGCTTGGGCCCTGCACCCGCATGGGAGACCAGGAGAAGCACCTGGCTCCTGGCTTTGGATTGGTGCAGTGCGTCGGCCATAGCAGCCATTTGAGGGGTGAACCAACAGAAAAAGGAAGACCTTTATCTTTGTCTCTCTAACTCTGCCTGTCAAAGAAAAAATTGGGGAGCACTGGCAGTGCTGACATCCCATATGGATACCTATTTCAGTCCTGGCTGCTCCACTTCCCATCTTGCTCCCTCCTGTTGTGCTTAGGAGGGTAGCAAAGCATGGCCCATGTGCTTGGGAACCTGCACTCACATGCACATGGGAGACCCAGATGAGGCCCCGGGCTCCTGGCTTTCGCCTGACCCAGCCCTGGCTGTTGTGGCCATTTGGGGAGTGAACCAGTGGATGAAAGATCTCTCTCTCCCTCTGTCTCTCTCTGTAACTGACTTTCAACTAATAAGTAAATAAATCTTTAAAAAATTATAATTGGGGAATTGTTAGTAATCCATTAGTTTGGGGCTGGTGCTGTGGCCTAGCTGGTAAAGCCGCCACCTGCAGTGCCAGCATCCCATATGGGTGCCAATTCAAGACCTAGCTGCTCCACTTCTGATCCAGCTCTCTGCTGTGGCCTGGGAAAGCAGTAGAAGATGCCCAAATCCTTGGGCCCCTGCACCCACGTGGAGACCCGGAAGAAGCTCCTGGCTTCTGGCTTCGGATTGACACAGCTCCAGCCATTGCAGCCAATTGGGGAGTGAATCAGCGGATGCAGGACCTCTCTCTCTCTCTGCCTCTCTTTGTTTCTCTGTGTAACTTCTGACTTTCAAATAAATAAATAAATCTTTAAAAAAAAGAAAACCCATAGGTTAAATGAAAGAAGAGTATTGCAAAATGGTTTAATCATAGTGTATTTCACATAATTTTATATAAATTATGTAAGTTTATATAAACATTTGCTTAGGCCACAGATTGTAAAGACAAACATTAACACTTAATAGTTAGTATTGCATGGTGGGATTAAAGAAAATTGTTTCTTCCAAGCACATTTGTAATCCATTTTGAACATACATTACTTTTTCACTTAGGATGGTAAAAAATTTAAAAGAAAATAAATGTGGATAGAGGCCAAGGAAGAAATTAGGTTTGGGCAACTAATGTATCCCATGCTAATGCTTTACAGTTTCTCACCTCAGCAGGTAGGAAAGCTATGTGCAGTGCATGATCTCTGCAGCACTGCTGCACAAAAGATTGTAGCAGGGTGAATAGTTGTCAATTATTTTTCTGGGGCTGGCGCTGTGGTGGGTAAAGCCACCGCCTGCAGTGCCAGCATCCCATATGGGTACCGGATTGAGTCCCAGCTGCTCCACTTCCTATCCAGCTCTCTGCTATGGCCTGAGAAAGCATAGGAGGATGGCCCAACTCCTTGTGCCCCTGCACCCATGTGGGAGACCCGGAGGAAGCTCCTGGCTCCTGGCTTTGGATCGGTGCAGCTCTGGCCATTGCTGCCAATTGGGGTGTGAACCAGTGGATCTTAAAATCTAATTAAGGGGCCAGCGCTGTGGCACACTAGTTTAATCCTCGCCTGCAGCGCTGGCATCCCATATGGGCGCCAGTTCTAGTCCCAGTTGCTCCTCTTCCATTCCAGCTCTCTACTGTGGCCTGGGATAGCGGTGAAAGATGGCTGAAGTGCTTGGGCCCCTGCACCCACATGGGAGACCAGGAAGAAGCACCTGGCTCCTGGCTCTGGATCGGCACATCTCCGGCCTTGTGGCCATTTGGGGAGTGAACCAATGGAAGACCTTTCTGTCTGTCTGTCTCTCTCACTGTCTGTAACTCTACCTGTCAAATAAATAAATAAAATCTTTAAAAAAAAAAAAAAAATCTGGGGCTGGCGCCATGGCACACTAAGTTAATCCTCTGTCTGCAGTGCCAGCATCCCATATGGGCGCCAGTTCTAGTCCTGGTTGCTGCTCTTCCAATCTAGCTCTCTGCTAGGGCCTGGGAAAGCAGTAGAGGATGGCCCAAGTGCTTGGGCCCCTGCACCCACGTGGGAGACCAGGAAGAAGCTCCTGGCTCCTGGCTTCAGTTCGGTGGTCATTGTGGCCACTTGGGGAGTGAACCAATGGAAAGAAGACATTTCTCTGTATCTCTCTCTCTCTCACTGTCTGTAACTCTGCCTGTCAAATAAATAAAATCTTAAAAAAACTAATTAGAAAATAATTCTTTTAAAATATTTATTTATTTATTTGAAAGTCAGAGTTACAGAGAGAGAGAAGGGAAGGCAAAGAGAGAGAGATCTTCCATCTGCTGGTTCACTCCCCAATTGCCTGCAACGGCCGGAGCTGTGCAGATCCAAAGCCAGGAGCCAGGAGCTTCTTCTGGGTCTTCCATGTGGGTGCAGGGGCCCAAGGGCCTGGGCCATCCTCCATTGCCCTCCCAGGCCACAGCAGAAAGCTGGATAGGAAGTATAGCAACCGGGACCAGAACCAGTGCCCTCATGGGATATCAGTACTGCAGGTGGCCGCCTTACCTGCTATGCCACAGCGCCAGCCCCTCTAATTAGATTTTAAAGTGTCATTTTTCTTAATTCCAATGGATGTTTATCCTATATGTTAATTATAGATAATTTTCTCGTCATTTTTTTTTTTGACAGGCAGAGTGGACAGAGAGAGAGAGACAGAGAGAAAGGTCTTCCTTTTCCCTTGGTTCACCTTCCAATGGCCGCCGCGGCCAGCGCGCTGTGGCCAGTGCACCACGCTGATCCGATGGTAGGAGCCAGGTGCTTCTCCTGGTCTCCCATGGGGTGCAGGGCCCAAGCACTTGGGCCATGCTCCACTGCACTCCCTGGCCACAGCAGAGAGCTGGCCTGGAAGAGGGGAACCGGGACAGAATCCGGTGCCCCGACCAGGACTAGAACCTGGTGTGTCGGCGCCGCAAGGCGGAGGATTAGCCTATTGAGCTGCGGTGCCGGCCCTCATAATTGTTTTTAATATTAAGGAAGTCTATACTTAAAATTGAAAGAAAAAACCAAACTACAACTATTTCTGTATCCACCAGTGAGTGCTGTGTCTTCCTGTCGTGTCCTGCTTGTATATAGAAAGAATCAGATGCTTGTGTATAGAAGAATCAGAATTTAAGAGATTACAAAAAAGCTGGAAAGGAAGGAATTGATACTCATCTGTTGTGTAAATTGATGGTGAAAAGGGCATGAATACCAATATCAGAGGGTGTTTTACAGTGACCTAGCATCTGAATGCCTGAACAGGATTTTTTTATTCTTTTAACCTCCTCTCCATGCTCATGTATGTTGTTTTGTTTCCTAATTTGTAAACGTTAGGCTACATATTCACATTAGATTTCACGCTCTGTGGGGCTGCTGTGCTACAGGCTACAGTGTATCTAGGCATCCAGAATTTGAAATAGAATTCTTTTAGTGCATCAGTGAATTGTTGGTAGAGTATTTGGAGTGTTATTTATCTTTAAAATATACAGACAAAAAAAAATTTGATGGCTTTTAATTTATATTTAAAAATATTTTTGGATATTTTATTCTAGGTATTTCCCTTCTTATATGTCTGATAGTTCTTAGAAGTTTGCTTTTTTATTTATTTTGAAAGTCAGAGTTAGAGAAATCTGTCCTCAGCATCACTCCCCAGATGGCTGCAATGGCCAGTACTGGGCCAGGGTGAAACCAGGAGTTTTACCTAGGTCTCCTATATGGTGGCAGAGGCCTAACTAGTTGGGCCAACTTCTGTTGCTTTTCCCAGATCATTAGCAATGAGTTGGATTAGAGGTGGAGCAGCCTGGACTCAAACTGGTGTTGCCTGCAATGCCAGTGTTGCAGGTGGCACATTACCCGCTGTGCCACAACACCTGTCCCAAAAGTTTACTTTTTCTTTTAAAATTCATTGTAATTTATTTGAAATCTAGAGAGAGATGTTTTATTCCACTGATTGGATGTTGCAGGCATTTGAATATGAATATGCCTGCAACATCCACCACTGGGTTAGATCAAAACCAGAAGCCCAGGACTCATCTGAGTCTTATAGATGGATGCAGGAATTCAGCTACTTAAGCCTACCTGCCACTTCCCAGGGTGTATACTAGTAAGAAATTGGATTCTGAAACTGAGCTCTGACTGGAACCCAGGTGCTCCAATATGGCAGCATCCCGAGTGTAGTCTTTTTTTTTTTTTTTTTTTAAGATTTATTTTATTTATTTGAAAGATAGAGTTATAGAGAGGTAGAGACAGAGAGGTCTTCCATCCTCTGGTTCACTCCCCAGATGGCTTTAATGGCTGGAGGTGCGCTGATCTGAAGCCAGGAGCCAGGAGCTTCTGCTGGGTCTCCCACACGGGTGCAGGTGCCCAAGGACTTGGGCCATCACTGCTGCTTTCCCAGGCCATTGCAGAGAGCTGGACTGGAAGTGGAGCAGTCAGGAGTAGAACCAGCACCCATATGGGATGCCGGCACTTTAGGCCAGGGCTTTAACCCACTGCACCACAGCACCAACCTCCCAAATGTAGTCTTAAACACTGTGCCAAACTCCTGCCCCCACATTTTTTTTTTAAACATGACTTTTTACAGTCAAATTAAAGATAAAGATACTGCTGTTGGACAAACTTCACTTTTACTTTAGGTTATTATTATTATTATTATTTGGGAGGCAGAGTTAGAGAGAGAGAGGGAGAGGGAGGGAGGGAGAGGAGAGAAAAAGGTCCTCCATCTGCTGGTTCACTCCCCAAATGGCCACAGTGACCAGGACTGGACCAGTCTAGTGCCTGGAGCTGGGAGCTTCTTCCAGGTCTCCCATGTGGGTGCAGGAGCCCAAGCACTTGGGCCATCTGCTGCTGCTTTTCCCAGGCCACTAGCAAGGAGCAGTGGGACTTGAATCAGTGTTCATATGGTATTCTGGCACTGTAGCCGGCAGCTTAACCTGCTACAGTTTAACCAGCCATAATGCTGGCCCCCTTAGATTCTTTTTAAAAATGTGTTCTGTTGGCTGGCGCTGCGGCTCAATAGGCTAATCCTCCGCCTTGCGGTGCTGGCACACCGGTTTCTAGTCCCGGTCGGGGTGCCGGATTCTGTCCCGGTTGCCCCTCTTCCAGGCCAGCTCTCTGCTGTGGCCAGGGAGCAGTGGAGAATGGCCCAAGTGCTTGGGCCCTGCACCCCATGGGAGACCAGGAGAAGCACCTGGCTCCTGCTTTCGGATCAGCGTGATGCGCGGGCCACGGCAGCCATTGGAGGGTGAACCAACGGCAAAGGAAGACCTTTCTTTTTGTCTCTCTCACTGTCCACTCTGCATGTCCAAAAAAAAAAAAAGAAAAAGAAAAAAAAATTTTGTTCTGTTATTTCCAAGGAAGCAAAAACTATTTGTTACTTCAAATAAAAAATTATTGTGGCACAACATTATTGTGGTATAGTGGGCTAAGCCACCATTGCAATCTTAACATATAAATACCAGTTCCTGTCCTGGCTGTTCCACTTGTAATCCAGCTCCTCATCAATGCACCTGGTAAAACAGGAGAAGATGGCTGAAGTACTTGGGCACCTGCCAACCAAACATGAGATCTCAGATAGAGGTTCATGCTTTGGCTTTGGCCTGGTGCAGGCTCAGTCATTGGTGCCATTTGGGATTGAACCAGTGGATGGAAGATCTCTCTCTCTCTCTCTGTCTCTCCTTCTTTCTAACTTTTTTTTTTTTTTTTTTTGACAGGCAGAGTTAGACAGTGAGAGAGAAAGGTCTTCCTTCTGTTGGTTCACCCCCAAAATGGCCGCCGTGGGCATTGTGCTACACCAATCTGAAGCTAGGAGCTAGATGCTCCCTCCTGGTCTCCCATGCAGGTGCAGGGCCCAAGCACTTGGGCCATCTTCCACTGTCTTCCCAGGCCACAGCAGAGAGCTGGATTGGAAGAGGAGCAACTAGGATAGAATATGGCTCCCCGACCAGGACTAGAACCCGGGGTGCTGGCGCCGCAGGCGAAAGACTAGCCAAGTGAGCTGTGGCGCCAGCCCTCTCCTTGTTTCCAATATTCTGCCTTTCAAATAAATAAATAAATGTATAAAAAAAAATTTTGTGACCAAATGAAAATGATGAAATATATTTAAAATTTCTATTTCTTCCAATTTTTACTGTTAGTGTAAAGAACTTTTCCTGAAACATATTGAAAATCTTTTTAGACTTATTTAGCTTTTTGCAACCAAATGTGATATAAAAATGTGTAGGAGAGTCATAATAGAATTCTTTTAAAACCTTTATTTTTAATATTGCTTTTATACTTTATTTAATATGTAATATTTTTACAAGGTTCATAGTTCAAAAAGTATAAAAGCATCTTTTTCCTGTTCTTGTGCCTTCTTTAAATTCAGTATTTTTGGCCTGCACTGCGGCTCACTAGGCTAATCTTCTGCCTGCGGCGCCGGCACCCTGGGTTCTAGTCCCGGTCGGGTGCTGGATTCTGTCCTGGTTGCCCCTCTTCCAGTCCAGCTCTCTGCTGTGGCCCGGGAGTGCAATGGAGGATGGCCCAAGTGCTTGGGCTCTGCACCCGCATGGAAGACCAGGAGAAGCACCTGGCTCCTGGCTTTGGATCAGCGCGGTGCGCCGGCCGCAGCTGCCATTGTGGGGTGAACCAACAGAAGGAAGACCTTTCTCTCAGTGTGTCTCTCTCACTGTCCACTCTGCCTGTCAAATAAATAAATAAATAAATAAATTCAGTGTTTTTACAAGTTTTTTTCATTTTCTTCCACAGCCAATGAATTTAAACAACAGCTTACATTTACATTTTGCCAAATGTTAGTTCCTTCTAATTCTGGCTTGGTAAAATAAGTAAAGATATAGAGAAGGCTTACATAACAGGCAAGTTTGATATAATTGATACACAGGGAACTTCCCACCCTGCTATGAAAACACATTCTTTTCAAACATGCTCATAACACTTGGAGAAATTGGCTCAGTGTTTTGCCATGAATAAATTCTTTATCCATTTCCCAAGTAAGAATAGTATAGGTTGTAGGCTGAAGAAGGAAAATGGTATGATTATTTTCACAACTACTTAAAAGTTGGGAAGATATAACATCCATTCTTTGTCCATTTATTTGGCATTGCCTATTATTTTGTGTTAGGTGAGATTTTTGTAAAAAATGATTAAATATGGTCTTTTTAAAATTTTATTTATTTTATTTTTCTTTTAAATTTTTGACAGGCAGAGTGGATAGTGAGAGAGAGAGAGAGAGAGAAACATCTTCCTTTGCCGTTGGTTCACCTTCCCATGGCCGCTGCTTTTTAAACATTTATTTATTTGAAAGAGTTATACAGAGAGAGGAGAGGCAGAGGCAGAGAGAGAAGACTTCCATCTGATGGTTCGCTCCCCAGATGGCCACAACGGCTGGAGCTGTGCCGATCCAAAGCCAGGATCCAGAAGCTTCTTCCCGGTCTCCCATGTGGGTGCAGGGGCCCAAGGACTTGGGCCATCTTCTACTGCTTTCCCAGGCCATAGCAGAGAGCTGGACAGGAAGTGGAGCAGCTGAGTCTTGAACTGGCACCCATATGGGATGCTGGAGCTTCAGGCCAGGGTGTTGACCCACTGTGCCACACTGCTGGCCCCTAAATATGGTCTTTTAATGCAATTTAAGGGATTTTTCGCTTAGAAGAGGAATTTAAGATGTTTGTTGATGCCAGCACTGCTGGTGGTGGTTTAGCCCATTGGGTCACAACATCAGCCCCACACTATGTTATATTCTCTTTTGTTAATTGAAAATTGTATTTATTTAGTTTTTCATTTTAACTGTCTTCATTATTCCATTGGGAATTTATACATCAGATTCTTTTGTTTTTTTTTTTTTTAAGATTTATTCATTTAATTTATTTGAAAGGCAGAGTTAGAGAGAGAGAGAGAGAGAGAGGTATCTGCCATCTGCTGCTGGTTCACTCCCCAAATAGCTGCAACAGCCAGAGCTGGGCTGATCCAAATCAGAAGCCAGGAACTTCTCTGGGTCCCACAAGGGTACAGGGGCCCAAGCACCTGGGCTGTCTTCTGCTTTCCCAGGCGCATTAGCTGGGAGCTGGATCCGAAGTGCAGCAGCCAGGATTCAAGCTGGTGCTCATATTAGATGCCTGTGGCAGTTTTACTTTCTATGCCACAGCACAGGCCCCCAGAGCCCGTCATCTAAGATCAGTACCTCTGGAATGTACAGAGTACACAGTTGACCCCCAAACCCCAAAGACCCTTTAGCTCTGATTTACTAACACTGAAAAGTCTCCCTCTTTTTCAGCTGCCCAATTAAGATGTGAACTTATTTGGCTGCACAGATGGGCGCTTTGACTGGAGTCAAACAGGGACATGTGAAATTCTCTTCCAGCAAATGAATTGCTGCATGATCCTGCACCCAGTCACTTAGTCTCGGAATGCCCTCTCTATTTCCTTATCTGTTCAGTGGGACTAATACATCCTAGAGGTTCTTTGATCACTAAATAAAATAAATTTTAATTGCTTAAGGATAATATAGTGCTTGACTGGAGTCTTTTACTAATGTATACGTATATAGGCTTGGATAATGGTTTGTTTCTGAAACTGAGTGTATGCATAAATACGTGCATATTCATATACACACAGAGAGTTCTCTAAAAAATGGTGTGCTATGTAGATGAATGCCTCTTTAAATTGTGCAAAAGGGTGATACTACCTGACAAATAGAAAGACGCTGTTTTCACATTTTTTGTTTTTGAAAATTGTTACTTTTTTGTTTTTTAATTTTTATTAATATAAACAGAACAGATTTCATGTATTAGATAAAATTCTCATAAGTCACTATCCTATTGTCTGTTAACTATATATTCATATAGCCTGTACTTTCCAGCTTTCCTCTGACATTTTTGTTTCTGAGATTTTTTATTGAAAATTCTATCTCACTTCTAATGATTTCTCTGAAAAAATATATATTTTTAAAGGTTTATCTATTTTATTTGAAAGACACAGAGAGAGAGAGAAACAGAGAGATCATCTATCTGCTGGTTCACTCCCCAGATGGCTCAACAGCCAGTTCTGGGCCAGGCTGAAGCTAGGAGCCAGGAGCTTCTTCCAGGTGTCTCATGTGGGTACAGGGGCCCAACACTTGGCCATCTTGTGCTTTCCTAGGCCATTAGTAGGGAGCTGGATCAGAAGTGGTTCAGGTGGGATACAAACAGGCACTCACATGGGATGCTGGTGTCACAGGTGGAGACTTTACCTGCGACACCATAACAATAGCAATGGTTCTTTGAAGATTTTTTAAAAAGATTTAAAAAAAATATTTACTTATTTATTTGAAAGAGTTACAGGGGCTGGCGCTGGGGTGTAGAGGGTAAAGCCTCCGCCTGCAGCACCAGCATCCCATATAAGCAACAATTTGAGTCCTGGCTGCTCCTCTTCCTCTCTAGCTCTCTGCTATGGCCTGGGAAAGCAGTATAAGATGGCCCATGTGCTTGGGCCCCTGCACCTGCATGGGGGACCCGGAAGAAGGTCCTAAGTCCTGACTTCAGATTGGCCCAGTTGTGTCCATTGTGGCTATTTGGGGAGTGAACCAGTGGATGGAAAACCTTTCTCTTTGTCTCTCTCTCTCTCTCTCTCTCTTTGTAACTCTACCTCTCAAATAAATACATAAATAAAAATTTTTAAAACAAACAAACAAAAGACAGGGAGAGACATAGAGGGATCTTCCATCCACTGGTTCACTCTCCGAGTGGCTTCAACATCCACGGCTGGGCCAGGCCAAAGCTAGAATACATCTGGGTCTCTCATGGGAGTGGTAAGGGCCCAAGCACTTGGGCACCTTCTGCTGCTTTTCCCAGGCCATAAGCAGAGAGCTGGATTGGAAGAGAAACATCAAGGAAATGAACTGGTACCCACAGGGGATGGCCATGTTGCAGGTGGTGACTTTACCTGCTATGCCATATCTTCAGTCCCAAGATTTTATTTTTTTATTTATTTGAGGGGGGGGGGAGGGGAGGGGGGGAGGGGTAGGGAATTTATTTTCCACCTGCTGAATCACTCCCTAGATGGTCACAATGGTTGGGGCTGGTCCAGGTCGAAGCCATGAGCCCGAAATTCCATCTAGGTTTCCTTCTTGGGCATCAGGAGCTCAGATATTTGACTTTAGAAAAAACATTGTCAGTTATTTCTATGAACAGTTGAAATTGCTGTTCTAAATTTGGTTACTGTTAAATAGTTTTAAATACTTTCCTATGAAATTAAACAGTGGTTAGGGCTGGTGTTGTGGTATAGTAGGTTAGGCCACCACTTAATGCTGCTGCCATCTCATGTTGGAGTGCTGCTCTGCTTCAGTCCAGCTCTCTGCTTATATGCCTATGAAGGCAGTGGATATTGGCCCGAGCACCTGGACCCCTGCCACCTACATGGGAGACCCAGATGGAGTTTTGGGCTCCTGGCATCCACCTGGACAAGCCCCAGCCATTGAGGTCATTTGGAGAGTGAACCAGAGGATGGGAGAACTCTTTCTCTTTCTGTCTCTCCCTCTCTCTGTCACTTTGCCTTTCAAATAAATAAAAAATTGTAAATAGGGCTCAACCTTTGCTTCCTCATAGCAAGAGGAGGTATTAGAATAGATATATTTTTAAGTTTATTTACTTTTATATACTTGAAAGGCAGAGCAAGAGTGAGCAAGAGAAAGAGAATCTTCAATCCCCTGGTTTGTTTCCCTAATACCTACAACAGTCAAGGCTGAGCTGGGCCAAAGCCAGGAACCTGAGACTCCATCCAGATTTCCCATGTCGGCAGCAGGGATCTAAGCGCTTGAGCTATCATCTGCTGCCTCTCAGAATGCATTGGCAGGAAGCTAGATGAGAAACAGAGTAGTTGGATCTGGAATTGACACCCTGACATGGAACAGATGTGGACGTCTCAAGGAGAGGGTTAACTGCCTGTACCACAACACTTGCTCCAAAGCCAGGAACCAAGAGCTTCTGGGTCTCCCACGTGGTTGCAGGGGCCCAAGAACTTGGACCATCTCCTGCTGTTTTCCCAGATGCATTCACAGGAAGCTGATAAGAAGTGAAGCAGCCAAGACTTGAACTAGCACCCATATGGGATGCCAGCCTTGCAGGCAGTGTCTTTACCCTCTACACCACACAGCACTGATTCTTGGAATTTTCCATTTAATAGTTTATGTTAGGCTGGCACTGCGGCTCAATAGGCTAATCCTCCGCCTTGTGGTGCTGGCACACTGGGTTCTAGTCCCGGTCGGGGCGCCGGATTCTGTCCCAGTTGGCCCTCTTCCAGGCCAGCTCTCTGCTGTGGCCAGGGAGTGCAGTGGAGAATGGCCCAAGTGCTTGGGCCCTGCACCCCATGGGAGACCAGGATAAGCACCTGGCTCCTGCCTTCGGATCAGCGTGGTGGGTCTCAGCGGCCATTGGAGGTTGAACCAACAATAAAGGAAGACCTTTCTCTCTCTCGCTCTCTCTCACTGTCCACTCTGCCTGTCAAAAAAAAAAAAATAGTTTATGTCACACTTTACTGCTGGTCAATAAAACCTCAGGAGGTGAAAGCACAAGTAAAAGAGGACTACTGAATATAAACTTACCATCAACACGTCAGTACTTCCAGTATTTAACACTTTGCTAAAGGCTTCCTTCCCAGGTTGTTGTTTTTTTTCTTTCCTTCTTTTTTAATGACTTATTTATTTATTTGGAAAGCAAAGTTACAGAGAGACAGGGAGAAGAGAAAAAGTGAGAGACAGGGAGAGAGTTTTCCATCTGCCAGTTTACTCCTAAATGGCTGCAACAGCCAAAACTGGGTCAGGCTGAAGTGAGGAGCCAAAAATTCTATCCTGGTCTCCCACATGGATAGCAGAGGCCCAAGCACTTGAACTATCTTTGGATGCCTTCCCAGGTGCACTAGCAGGAAGCTAGATTGTAAGTAGAACAGCTGGAGTCAAACTAGTACTTCAAAAGGGATGCTGGTGTCATGAGCGGTGGCTTAACCTGGTGGGTTACAACGCTGCTCCCTTCCCAGTTGTTGAAGCAAAGAGTTGATTGAATATGCAATAAGTGGCTGGTGTTGTGTAGCAGATTAAGCTGCTGCTTAGGATACATACCCACATACCATATCAGAGTGCCTAAGACCGAGTTCCACTTCCACTTCAGATCCAGCTTCCTGCTAATGTGCACCCCAGAAGGAAGCAGATGATGGCTTAAGTATGGGTCCCTGCTACCCAAGTTGGAGACCTGATGGATTTCCTTGTCCTTGAATTTGGCCTGGCCTAGTCCCAGCTGTTGTGGACATTTGGAGAGTGAACCAGCAGATGAAACTTCTCTCTATCCTTCTGTCACTCTGCCTTTAGATAAATAAATCTTTAAATATGAAAATCACTAGACTCAATTAAATTTCTTTTTTTTTTTTTTTTTGACAGGCAGAGTGGACAGTGAGAGAGAGAGACAGAGAGAAAGGTCTTCCTTTTGCCGTTGGTTCACCCTCCAATGGCTGCCGCGGATGGCACGCTGCGGCCGGCGCACCGCGCTCATCCAATGGCAGGAGCCAGGTGCTAGGTGCTTTTTCCTGGTCTCCCATGGGGTGCAGGGCCCAAGCACTTGGGCCATCCTCCACTGCACTCCTGGGCCACAGCAGAGGGCTGGCCTGGAAGAGGGGCAACCGGGACAGAATCCGGCGCCCCGACCGGGACTAGAACCCGGTGTGCCGGCGCCGCAAGGCGGAGGATTAGCCTGTTGAGCCACAGCGCCGGCCTAAATTTCTAAAATATAAGAATCATTAAGAGTACTTCTCAGCAATTAAAACTATAGATGGGGCTGGCTCTGTGGCTTAGTGAGTTAAAGCCCCAGACTGCAGCACTGGCATCCCATATTGGTGCTGGTTCAAGTCCTGGCTGCTCCACTTCTGATCCTGCTCTCTCCTGTGGCCTGGGAAAGCAGTAGAAGATGGCCCAAGTGCTTGGGCCCCTGCACCCACGTGGGAGACCTGGAAGAAGTTCCTGGCTCCTAGCTTTGGGTCAGTTTAGCTCTGGCTGTTGTGGTCATCTGGGTAGTGAATCAGTGGATGGAAGACTTCTCTCTCTCTCTGGCTCTACCTCTTTCTCTAACTCTGTCTTGCAAAGAAATAAAATAAATCTTAAAAAAAATATAGATGCTTAATATCCAAGAAGAGATATATCCCAAAGTATTTTTATAGAAGCAGGTATTTACATGGACTGACGTAAAAGAAATTCTACTAGAGCAGAATCTACTGGAGGTAGACACACACACACACACACACACACAGAGAGAGAGAGAGAGAGAGAGAGAGAGAGAGAGAGAAAGAGAGAGGTCTTACATGCATGATTCACGTCCCAAATGGCCGCAATGGCCAGAGCTGAGTTGATCTGAAGCTAGGAGATTCTTCCTGGTCTCCCATGTGGGTGCGGGGGCCCAAGGACTTGGGTGCATTAGCAGGGAGCTGGATAGGAAGTGAGCAGCTGGGCCTCAAACTGGCTCCCATATGGGAATGGTGGCACTACAGGCTGGAACTTTAACACTGTGACACAGTGCTGGCCCCCATAATGCATGAGTTTTTGTATTGCGTGATGTAGTAGTCAACTTTTCATTACTTTAACTAAAATACTTCAGAAGACCTTTTGGAAAGGAAAAGGTTTATTTGGGTTTACAGTTTAGAAGTTCACAGTTTAAGATTGAGTTACTCTACTTAGGAGACCTGGATGAAGCTCCTGGCTCCTGGTTTTGGCCTGGTCCAGTCCTGTCTACTGTGGCCATCTAGGGAGGGAACCAGATGGAAGGTCTCTATATCTCTCCTTCTCTGTAACTCTGACTTTCAAAAAAAAAAAATCCTTAAAAGAAAAAAAGATTGGTGTCACTGTTAGTCTGGTATCTGGTAGAGGCTGGCAGTGGTGGAGAGTGAGCAGATTAATGATAATATGGTGAGCCAGAAAAGAGAGATGCAAGACTCAGTTTATATAAGTAACCATCTTAAGGGAATCATGTTCTGAGGGAACGTTCCATCAGGCTCATATATTAGGTCATAATTAGATCAAGCCTCCACCCTTGATCCATCAGCTGTTAGTATAAAAGACTTCAGGAATGACATATCCTCATGAGGTTAAAAAATAATCTCCATTCCTTCTAAACTGTCCACACCATATAAACCACCTGCCCTTTATTCAATGCCCCACATTTAAATAGTTTTAGTAGATGGTCTTGGGGCTAGTGTTTGGGATCTGCTTTCGTAGGAGTGCCTGGCTCCAGTCTGGCTCTGCTTCTGATCCAGCTTTAAGCCAATATACGCCTGGAAAACAGTAGATAATCCTTTAGGTACTTGGATCCCTGATACTCATGTGAGAGACCTCTTTGTATTCTGGGCTTCTGGCTTCAGCCTGGGCTAGCCCTGGCTGTTGGGAGTATTTGAGGAGTGAACTAATAGATGGAATATCTCTATCTTTCTCTCTCTCTCTCCTACAAATAAAATGAAAATAAATAAAAATTCAGTTAAAAAGTTATTTACTTGTTTAAAAGTTTTCTTATGTAAATGAATAACACACATGACCTGGATCAGACTGAGAAACCTGCCTTCATTTTTCTAGATAAAGTTGATCATCTTCAAGGCAGTTTCTGGACTTTGAAAAATTATATATATATTTAAACATTTTTACAGTGGAATGTATTTTAGTTACTATTATTTTTAGGTTACTGTAGTTCACTATAATTTGTTGTAATTACAAATATAATTGACTGTATTGTAGCCATTCTTGCTGCCATAGGTTCTATATTTTAATAAGTAAAAGTTTATTTTTTGAAAGGCAGAGTGACAGAGAAGGAGCTTTTTTTTTTTTTTAAAGGTTTGTTTGTTTTATTCAGAAAGCAGAGTTATAGAGAGAGAGGGAGAGACAGAGACTGAGAGATCTTCTGTTCACTACTTTACTCCCCCGATGGCTGCTATAGCTGGAGCTCAGCCAGGCTGAAGTTAGGAGCTAGGAGCTTCTTCCCAGTCTCCCACTTGTGTGCATGGGCCCAAGCTCCTGGACCATCTTCTTTTGCTTTCCCTGGCCTTTAGCAAGGAACTAGATTGAAGTGGAGCAGCCAGGACTTGAACTGGCACCCATGTGGTATGTAGTGCCGCAGACAGAGGCTTAACCTACATTGCCACAGTGCTGGCCTCAGAGGTTTTGTTTTTTTGTTTGTTTTTAAAGATTGATTTATTTGCTTGAAAGGCAGAGTTGCAGAGAGAGAGAGAGAGAGAGAGAGAGAGAAACACAGAGGAAGAGAGAGAGAGAGAGAAACACAGAGGAAGAGAGAGAAAGAGATCTTCCATCTGTTGCTTTACACCCCAATGGCTGTAACAGCTGGGGTGGACCAGACTAAAGCCAGAAGCCTGGAACTCCATCTGGATATTCCACATAGGTGGCAGGGGCCCAAACACTTGGTCCATCTTCTACTGCTTTTCAGGTGTGTTAGCAAGGAGCTGGGTTGGAAATGGAGCAGTGAGGACTTGAATCAGCACCCATATGGGATGACAGCCACTTGTAGGTGGTGGCTTAACTTGCTGAACCATGACAGAGGTCCTAGAAAAAGATTTATCTGCTGGTTCACTCCACAATTGATCACAACCTCTGGGGCTAGGCCAGACTGAAGCCAGAAGCCAGGAGCCAGGAGCTCCATCCTGGTCTCCCATGTGGGTAGCAGGGGCCCAAGTACTTGAACCGTCTTCTGCTGTTCTCTCAGGTGCATTAGTAGGAAGCTGGATCAGGAGCAAAGCAACCAAGTACTTGGGCCATTTTCTGCTGCTTTTCCAGGTTCATTAGCAGGAAGGCAAATGAAAAGCAGAGCAGCCAGACTTGAACTGGCACCCCAATTTGGTATGCCAGTGTTGAAAGCTGTAGCATAAACTACACTGCCACCTTGGCCCCAGGTTTTATATTTTTATATGAGGTATACTTATATAATTTGGATATGTGTTATCTTTTAAGTAAGTTTATTATAGAACATTTACTATTTATGTAATTTCTATGGCAAAATTATATCATGAATGATAGCATAGTAATCTTTGTTGATGATTGCAAGGACAATTTGAATTTAGATAGTTTTCTGCATCTTAATAGTATTTTTCTTCTTAAATCTTTCTTAAAATAGGAGTATTTTCTGCATTGCGTGCTGTTCCCCAAAAGGAAGGATTCCTGGGATTGTATAAAGGAAATGGTGCCATGATGATTCGAATCTTTCCCTATGGCGCAATCCAGTTTATGGCATTTGAGCATTATAAAACAGTGGGTGAACTTCTCTTTCTGTCTCTTTCTTTTTTTTTTTTTTAATATTATGCTGATTTACCAGGCATCTTCTCTGAACTTTAAAGATACTTTGAATAAATGAATAAAGTAATGGCTTCGTTAAGGAGTTAAGTAAGGAGCTTACATTTTTAGTATAGTTTGGGTTTTCGAATTACTTATTCCAAAATCGTTAGTCATTCATGAGTAAATGTTGTTTGTTCACACTTAGGAAAAAAAGCCAAAATATCTTTCAATAAGATAAAGATAAATCCATAAAATAGAATTTTTTAAAGATTTATTTATTTATTTGAAAGTCAGAGTTACACAGTAACAGAAGGAGAGGCAGAGAGAGAGGTCTTCCATCCACTGGTTCACTCCCCAAATGACCACAATGGCCAGAGTTGGGTCAGTAGAAAGCCAGGAGCCAAGAGTTTCTTTCTTCAGATCTCCTATGCATGTGCAGGGGCCCAAGGACTCTGACCATCTTCTATTGCCTTTCCAGGCCACAGCAGAGAGCTGGATTGGAAGTGGAGCTACCGGGACTCGAACTGGTGCCCATTTGGGATGCTGGCACTGCAGGTGGTGGCTTTACCTGCCATGCCACAGTGCTGGCCCCTCAATTGCTTTTATTATTTTTTTAAAGATTTATTTATTTATTTGAAAAGCAGCTGGCGCCGCTGTAGCTCAATAGGCTAATCCTCCGCCTGTGGCACCAGCACACTGGGTTCTAGTCTCGGTCAGGGTGCTGGATTCTGTCCCGGTTGCCCCTTTTCCAGTCCAGCTCTCTGCTGTGGTCCGGGAGTGCAGAGGGGGATGGCCCAAGTGCTTGGGCCCTGCACCCGCATGGAAGACCAGGAGAAGCACCTGGCTCCTGGCTTCGGATCAGCACAGTGTGCCGGCTGTGGCGGCCATTGGAGGGTGAACCAACGGTAAAGGAGATCTTTCTCTCTGTCTCTCTCTCTCACTGTCCACTCTGCCTGTCCAAAAAAAAAAAAGAAAAGAAAAGAAAAGCAGATTCACAGAGAGAGGCAGAGGTAGAGAGGGAGAGAGAGGTCTTCCATGTACTGGTTCACTCCCCCAAATGGCTGCAGGGGTCAAAGGACTTGGGCCATCCTCCACTGCTTTTCAAGGCTGTAGCAGAGAGCTGGATTGGAAGTGGAGCAGCTGAGACTTGAACTGGTGCCCATATGGGATGCCGGCACTTCAGGCAGTGTCTTTACCTGTGACACCACAGCACAAGCCCCTCAACTGTGTTTTTGTTTTTTTGGTTTTTTTTTTTGACAGTCAGAGTGGACAGTGAGAGAGAGAGAGACAGAGAGAAAGGTCTTCCTTTTTCCATTGATTCACTCCCCAATGGCCGCTGCAGCCAGCGCGCTGTGGCCGGCGCACCGCGCTTATCTGAAGCCAGGAGCCAGGTGCTTCTCCTGGTCTCCCATGGGGTGCAGGGCCCAAGCACTTGGGCCATCCTCCATTGCACTCCCGGGCCACAGCAGAGAGCTGCCCTGGAAGAGGGGCAACCGGGACAGAATCGATGCCCCGGCCGGGACTAGAACCTGGTGTGCCGGCACCACAAGGTGGAGGATTAGCCTAGTGAGCCAAGGCGCCGGCCCCTCAACTGCTTTTTAATATACTCCTTGTTTCTCAATTTTAGGAAAGGAACACTGTGTCTTTTGTTTTGCTTATTAAATAAAATTGTGAGATCGTATTTTAAAAGTATATTTTGGAGTAATATAATAGCTATTCCTAACCAACTTATTGATTAAGTTTTCTTCTGTTCCTGAGTGAGTTTATCCCCTCAAACATTATCTTTTTTCTTTTTAAAGATTCTTTTTTTTTTTTTTTTAATTTAAATAGAGAGACCAACAGAGGGAGTGACAGAGGAAGATTGAGAGAGAAAGATCTTCATGTGCTGGTTCACTCCCCAAATGCCTTTTAACAGCTTGAGCTGAGCCAGGCTGAAGCTATGAGCCAGCAGCTTCACCTGGGTCTCCCACACGGGTGGCAAGAAGCCAACTACTCGGGCTATCTTCTGTGGCCTTTCTAGGGGTAGTTTCAGGAAGCTGTGTCAGAAGCAGTTTATTCCAATCTTAGAGCTGTACTCTCATGTGAGATGCAGGTCTTGTAAGCCAGGGCTTAACCCACTGTGCCAAAACACCTGCCCCTCTGACATTGTCTTAACACAAGAACTAGGAACTGTAAGTTTCAAAGGGTGTCTTAAGAGTGAAACCTAAATGATAGGGGTGTGAACAGCTTTTAAAGCTAGGCATTAAGAGTTGATGCCATTAGTATATCAAGACTTCGTTGTTGCATTCTTGTAGTAGCATCTTTCTCCTACTATCCCCACTCACAACCTTTCAGGTTTGTGCTCAGTAATATATAGTATTATGTATTTCCTATTTTACAATTCTAAGCTAGATTGCTTGTGCAAAAGAACAAAAAATAGAATGGTGACAACAGAGGAAGGACTTGTTCTGATGTAATACAATATTGCCCAGATTTGTATAATTGTCCTCATTTCATTAACTTTATTAAGTTGCTTCTTACTAGTCTAGCAACCCTTTTGACGTTAGTCATCATTATTAAACAGTGAATGGGCAGCATTTAAAAAATACCTTGTTTAATTCAGTGTTTTCGGTTTCTAGTTAATTACTACAAAGCTGGGAGTTTCTGGTCATGTGCACAGATTACTGGCTGGATCTATGGCAGGTAAGAGGAATAGGTATATTTTGCTTCTGACATTGATTTTAATTTTTTTCAGATTTATTTTATTTATTAGAAAATCAGAGTTAAAGAGAGAGAAGGTGAGAAGGAGAGACAGATCTACTCTCTGCTGGTTCATTCCCTAAGTGGTTGCAGTGGCCAGGCTGAAGCCAGGAGCTTTATTCTGATCTCCAACATGGATTTGGGGCCCCAAAGACTTGGGTCATCCATCCTCTACTGCTTTTGGAGGCCATTAGCAGGGAGCTGGATCAGAAGTGGAGCAGCTGGAACTCAAACTGGTGCCCATGTGGTATTCAGTGTTGCAGGCAGAAGTTTAACCTGTTCTACCACATTACCAGCCCCTCTGACATTGATTTTCTATGGAGATACTTAATTTGGTTTAGGTAATATGTGTGACATTGACTACATAGCACGCCACACATTTGTTATCTTTCTGTTCTTAGTCATACTTGTACAAGAAATCATTAATATCCCAACTTAAAAAATATTTTACAGTGGATGGTAAGGAATAGTCTAAATATATGGCTATATGAAAAGCATACAGTGCTTTTGACAATTCTACTTGTGGAAATTTGTCTTTTTTCTCTGAGAAAACTTTCTTTAGATTTATTTATTTGAAAGATAGAGTGACAACATGAGGACAGACAGAGAAAGAAAGTGATCTTCCATCTCTTGGTTCATTCCCCAGATGGCCTCAACAGTTAGAGCTGAGTCAAGCCGAGCCAGGAGCCTGGAGCTCCATCCAGATCTCCCACATGAGTGGCAGGGGCACAAGGACTTGGCCATCTTCCACTGCTTTCCCAGGCACACGAGTAGGAAGCTGGATCAGCTGCAAAGCAGGCAGGACTTGAGCTGTCACTCATACGGGATGCTGGTGTTGTAAGCAGTGCTTTAACCTGCTGTGCCACAGTGCTTGTCCTTGACAAAGTGTTGTTTACATTTAAGTTTCTACTTTGTTTTTAGGTATGACTGCAGTTATCTGTACATACCCTCTTGATATGGTCAGAGTACGCCTAGCATTCCAGGTGAAAGGAGAACACACTTATAAAGGAATTATTCATGCATTCAAAACAATTTATGCAAAGGTATTTTTATGTTTACTTTTCTCATTTATAACATGTCATTTTATATTTAGGAAAATATTTTAAATTTTTTCTAAGTGATTATTCTCTTAGTTATAACTATTGATATTGATAATAATTATGAAAATGTATCTTTGTGTTTCGGGGGGTGGTTTCCAGAATATTGATTTCATGATAATGTGTACATTTGTTCTTTGATGTTTATCATAATGAACATAGTGTAATCTCACTTCAAATTTTCCTTCACTTGAAAGGAAGGTGGTTTCCTTGGATTTTACAGAGGTCTCATGCCTACCTTATTAGGAATGGCTCCATATGCAGGTATGTTTCATATTGGGCAGAATTGTAATTGTGTGTACATTTAAAGTATGTCACCAGTTTTCTTCTGAAATGGTTACATGAAAAGATGCTATCTGGAAAGTACTTTTACTCAAGAAATTTTGAAAATTATGGTCTGCATGTAAATAATATATATGTGAATATAACTATTAACATATAATGAATAGAAATACACTTTTATATATTTTCCTTCATATCTGAGCCAGTCGTGGTGTTGCGTTTATACATACTCAGGTTAGATGAATGCTAAGGATTCAGTATTTTTGAGTGTGTTGATTAGAAATAAGAATTAAGAAGTGTATTTTTCCTCAAACAGGAGAAAGTCTTTCCTATAAATAGTGAAGATATTCATAATGTGAAGTTAGGAAATATAGAAAAATATAAACAAGAAAAATAAGGATTCTTATCATCCTGCAGTCAGTCTCCATGGATATCTTGTTTATATTCCTGTTTTTTTTAACTATTCATTTTGAGATAATTATGAATATACATCCATTTATAAAAAATAATACAGAGGAGATTGGATTAAGACTGCGGAGCAGGGAGGGAGCTTACTGCTCTAATCTACGAGAAGATAGTATAAAAAAGTGGAAAGAGTGCAGTCTCAGGGAAGAGTTAGGGAAAACAGCAGAAGAAACTACACAAATTAGAGGGACACAGTGCACCTACACGGAGGACGTGGACATGTACAACTCAGGACCCCAGCAGCAGTGTTGGAGAATGAGGGGAGACCAAGCCACTGGTGAAAAAGCTGCAGGAAGAGCCTAGAGAGAATCTGGCTTGGAGCTCCATGAAGGATAGTGTACCTGCCAAACTAGAGGAGAAAACACAAAGCGGGGGCATGTTTCTCTCTCCCCAGTCAACCTGCAACAACATCCTGTAACAAGCTTATAACAGGCACCACGTTGGACATTTATAACAGCTGTGCCAGTTTATGTCTACACCCAGCAACCAGCCAAGCAGAGACTCCTGAGTCTGGGTGCTCATGACTGTGGCTTTGTTTTTGTTGTATAAGATTGCTGTAGCTATTTGAGGTCTTTTGTGTTTCTGTATACATTTCAGCATCATTTTTTCTATATCTGAGAAGAATGTCTTTGGTATTTTGATTGGTATCACATTGAATCTGAAAATTGCTTTTGGAAGAAAGGACATTTTTGATGATACTGTTTCTTCCAATCCATGAACATGGATGGTTTTTCCATTTTTTTGTATCTTCTTCTATTACTTTCTTTAATGTTTTCTAATTCTTATCATAGAGATCTTCGACATGCTTGGTTAAATTTATTCCAAGGTATTTGATTTTTTTTTTTTTGTAGCTATTGTGAATGGGATTGATCTTAGAAGTTCTTTCTCAGCTGTGGCATTGTCTGTGTATACAAAGGCTGTTGGTTTTTGTGTACTGATTTTATATCCTTCTACTTTACCAAACTCTTCTGTGAGTTCCAATAGTCTCTTTGTGGAGTGTTTTGGATCTCAAGACATACTACAAGGCGGTTATAGTCAAAGTAGCCTGATAGTTGTACAAAAACAGATGGATAGACCAATGGAACAGAATGGGAATGCTAGAAATCAATCCAAGCATCTATAACCAACTTATATTTGGCCAAGGAGCTAAAACCAATCCCTTGAGCAAGGACAGTCTCTTCAATAAATGTTGCTGGGAAAACTGGATTTCCACATGCAGACGTATGAAGTAGGACTCCTAACTTACACCTTACAAAAATCCATTCAAAATGGATTAAAGACCTAAATCTATGACCTGTTACTCTCAGATTATTAGAGAATGTTAGGGAAACGCTGCAAGACATTGGCACAGGCAAAGAGTTCTTGAAAAAAAAAAAAACAAAACAGAGGCACAGGCAATAAAAGCCAAAATTGACAAATAGGATTCCACCAAATTGAGAAGCTTCTGTATGGCTAAAGAAACACTTAGGAAAGTTAAGAGGCAACTGACAGAATGGGGGGAATTATTTGCAAACTATGCAACTGATAAAAGATTAATAACCAGAATCTACAAAGAGATCAATAAACTCCACAACAACAAAACAAACAACCCAGTTAAGAAATGGGCAAAGGACTTAAACATTTTTCAGAGGAGGAAATCCAAATGGCCAATAGACACATGAAAAAAGTTTGGGATCACTAGAAATGCAAATCAAAACCACAATGACTCTTCACCTACCCCAGTTAGAGTAGCTTACATACAGAAATCAACAAACAACAAATGCTGGCCAGGATGTGGGGAAAAAGGTACCCTTATCCACTGTTTATGGGAATGTAAACTGGTACAGCCACTATGGAAGTGAGTATGGAGATACCTCAGAAATCTGATTATAGCCCTGCTATATGACCTAGCCATTCCACTCCTGGGAATTTACCCAAGGGAAATGAAATTAGCAAATGAAGGAGTTATCTGACCCCCATGTTTATTTCAGCTCTATTCACAATAGCTAAGACATGGAATCAACCTAAATGTCCATCAACCAAAGACTGGATAAAGAAACTATGTGATATATACACTATGGAATACTACAAAGTGGTAAAAAAAAAATAATGAAACCTGATCATTTGCAACAAAATGGAGATATCTGGAAACCATCATATTTAGTGAAATAAGCCAGTCCTAAAGGGACAAATATCATATGTCCTCCCTGATATGTGATAAAAGAGCACCTAAAAGGAAATCTGTAGAAGGGAAATTGACACTTTGATTAACAATTACTTGAACAGCCCTGGTCTCAACTGTTGAGAAACTTTTTTTTCTTTTTCATACTATTTGTTGAATTCCTTTCTTAACATAGAGTTAATCATATGTGAGTAAGAGAGGGAGAAGAAAGTTTATAACTGTAAAACTGCATAGTTCTGCATATATTCCCTCATATATCTAAGGATACTGTTTAAAAACTTGCCATGGGACCCCAAATCCCATTAAGCTGGGTGGTAAAAATGCCATCTTAAGTGTTAAAGTGATCATATATATAGGATTAAGTGTTAAATGGATCATATAAATAAGATCAAGTGTTTGGCAATAATAATAAATAGAGTTAAAGGAGAGAATGTTCCAACATGGAGAGCAGTCCATACAGAAGACTCATAGAATGACAGTTGCTTTAAATAGTACTCTGACCTCAGAACAGCCCTTAAGGCATTCTGATCTGACTGAAAAGCCCATGAGAGAATTTCAGGCATGGAGAGCCAAGACACTGCAGCAAAAAATGTCCTACGTGAAGGATCTCTGTGAGTGAGATCTCAGTGGAAAGAAACAGCCATCAAAGAAGGATGTGCTTTTCTCTGAAGGGAGGAGAAAACTTCCACTTTGCTTAGGGCCTTGTGTAAATACTAACAGAAATTGTGCATTCAAAAGGCTTCCATAGCCTTTGCAGCTCATGTCAAGAGCCTTGGGTGATTATTGATGTCATACATAAGATTGTTAATTGTTAAATTAACAATAGGAGTCACTGTGCTCTTACTTACCATGCAGAACCTCTGTCCTCAATGAGTTGTATTATGAGAGTTAACTGTAAAACTTGTTCTCAGTTTTTCCTTTTGTGTGTGTGTGCAAACTTAGTATAGAGTTGGTCTTCTGTGTATAAAGTTAATTGAAAGTGAATCTTAATGGAGAATGGGAATGGGAGAGGGAGGAGGGGGTTGGGTGGGAGTGGGGGTGGGAGGGTGGGTTTGGTGGGAAAAATCACTATATTCCTAAAGTTGTACTTATGAAATTTGTACTCATTAAATTAAAGATTTATTTGGGGAAAAATAATAATACAGAGATTCCCTTATACCGTTTACCCAGTTTCTGCAGTAATAATGTCTTCCAAAACTGTAGTACAAACTCACAACAAGGATACTGACATGAATATAGTTAAGATACAAAATAGGTCCATCCATCACCCAAGCATGCGTCCAGCTGACTTTCACAGGCACTTCCTCCCCATCCCCTTCCCTAACTCCTGGCAAGTGCTGATCTGTTTTTTCAGTTGTATGTATAATGCTTCACTTCAAAAGTTTACATAAATCGGCTGGCGCCGCAGCTCGTTTGGATAATTCTCCGCCTGCGGCACTGGCACCCTAGGTTCTAGTCCCAGTTGGGGTGCCAGATTCTGTCCCGGTTGCTCCTCTTCCAGTCCAGTTCTCTGCTGTGGCCCGGGAAGGCAGTGGAGAATAACCCAAGTCCTTGGTCCCTGCACCTGCATGGAAGACCAGGAAGAGGCACCTGGCTCCTGGCTTCGGATTGGCACAGTATGCCGGTCGCAGCATGCCGGCCACGGCAGCCATTTGGGGGGTGAACCAATGGCAAAGGAAGACCTTTCTCTCTGTCTCTCTCTCTCATTGTCTAACTCTGCCTATCAAAAAAAAAGTTTATATAAATGGTATCATACAGTATGTGACCTTTGGGGATTGGCTCTTTTTCCACTCACCATTAAGCCCTGAGGATTCATCCATGTAGTTTATGTCAATGGTTTGTTCTTTTTTTATTGCTGAGTTTTTTCTGTGGGATGGGAGTATCAATACTTTTTGTTTGTTTGTTTCTCAGATTCATTATATTTCAAAGATTTATCCATGTTGTGTATAACCATTCATTTATTTCTCCAGTGGTCATCTGGTTAAAGTTTATTTCTGGAGGATATATCTAGGACCAGAATTTCTGAGTCTTAAGTCATGTATACTGAGTTTTATCAAATGAGATCAAAATGATTGAAAATGGTTGTATCTTTTATATTTCCACCAGCAGTGGCTAAAAAATCCCATTGATATTTATTACATGAGTTTTAAAAAATATTTATTTATTTGAGAGAGTTACAGATAGTGAGAGGGAGAGACAGTGAGAGGGGTCTTCCATCCTCTGGTTCCCTCTCCAAATGGCTCCAGTGGCCGGAGCTGGGCTGTTCCAAAGTGAGGAACCAGGAGCTTCTTCTGGGTCTTCCGTGTGAGTGCAGGAGCCCAAGTGCCTGGGTTATCTTCCACTGCTTTCTAAGGCAATAGCAAGGAGCTGGATCAGAAGAGGAGCAACTGGGAGTGGAACTGGCACCCATCTGGGATACCTGTGCCACAGGTGGAGAATTAACCCACTATACCAAAGTACCAGCCCCAAATGAGTTTTAAATATTTGTGATTTTAAAATTTGGTATGAAAAGTAATTTATGGGGTAGATGTATGGCTTAGCTGTTAGGTTAGGACACCTGTGCCCCCACGTTGGAATACCTAGGTTTGATTCTCAGCTTCGGCTCCTGACTTTAGCTTCTTTCTGAGACGGAACCTAGGAGACAGATGATGGCAGGAGTAGGTGGGTTCTTGCTACTCATCTGGGGGAGTAGGATTGAGTTTCTGTGTCCTGTCTCCCAGCTTTGCCCTACCCTTCTGGCCAGTTTGGTTATTTGGAGTGTGAAACAGCAGATGGGAACTCCATTTCTCTGTTTCTGTCTTTCTCTGTCTCTCAAGAAAATACATTTTTTAAAAAAGATTATAATGGGCACTGGGGTTGTGGCACAATAAGTCAAGTCACTGCCTGCAGCACTGGCATTCCATGTTGGAGCACTGGTTTACTTCCTGCCTGTGCCACTGCTGATCCAGCTCTCTGCTGATGTGCCTGGGAAAGTTGTGGATATTGGCCCAAGTACTGGGCCCTTCCCACATTGGAGACCCAGGTAGAACTCCAGGCTCCTGGCTTTGGCTTGGACCAGTCCTGGCCATTTTGGCCATTTGGAGAGTGAACCAGCAGATGGAACATATAAAGATCTCTCTTTCTCTCTACTCCCTTCAAATAAATAAATAAATAAATGTTTTAAAAGGTGGGGGGAGGGGATGGCACAGCATTGTTGTGTGGCAGGTAAACCTACCACATGCAATGCTGGCATCCCATATGTGCACCAGTTCAAGTCCCAGCTGCTCCACTTCCTATCCAGCTCGCTGCTAATGTGCTTGGGAAAGCAGCAGTAGATGACCCAAGTCCTTATGCCCATGCACTCACTAGGGAGACCTGGGTGAAGCTCTTGGCTCCTGGCTTCAGCTTGGCCCTGCTTCAGCCCTTTCTGCTGTTTGAGGCATGAACTAGTGGATGGAAGATCTCTCTATTTCTCCCTCTCCTCTGACCCCCCTTAACTCTTTCATAAATTTTTTAAAGATTTTTATTTATTTATTTATTTGACAGGTAGAGTTACAGAGAGAGAGAGAGAGAGAGAGAGAGAGAGAGAGAGAAAGGTCTTCCTTCTGTTGGTTCACTGCCCAAATGGCTGCTACGGCTGGCACTGGGCCAATCCAAAGCCAGGAGCCAGGTGCTTCCTCCCGGTCTCCCATGCGGTGCAGGGCCCAAGCACTTGGGCCATCCTCCCCTGCCCTCCCAGGCCACAGCAGAGAGCTGGACTGGAAGAGGAGCAACCAGGATTAGAACCCAGTGCCCATATGGGATGCCGGCGCTGCAGGCAGAGGATTAACCAAGTTAGTCATGGTGCCGGGCCCTCCGGTAACTCTTTCAAATAAATAAAAAAGAATTCTTAAAGAAAAGATGATACTGGAGCTGAACAATTCGTATTAAGTAAAAATGTAATTTATGTGGGCCGGTGCTACGATATAGTGGGTAAAAGCTGCTGCCTGCAGTTCCGACATCCCAAATGGGAACTAGTTCAAGTCCCAGCTGCTCTACCTCTGATCCAGCTCCCTGTTAGCTCACCTGGGAAAGCAGCAGAAGATTGTTGTCCTTAGGCCCCTGTACCTACATGGCAGACCAGGGAAAAGCTCCTGGCTCCTGGTTCCTGGCTTAGGATCGGCCTTGCTTGTAATGGCCATTGTAGCCATTTGGGGAGTGAACCAGTGGATGGAAGACCCCTCTCACTGCCTCTCCCTCTCACTATGGATGGAAGAGCTCTCTCTCTCTATCTGCTTTTGTTTCTCTGTAACTTTACCTTTCAAATAAATAAATGAATCAAAAAAATAATAACATGTCTTATTTTCTATTTCCCTGATTATGAATGGGGTTAAACAACTTTTGATATTTTTATTTTCCAGTTTTATATATATATATATATATATATATATATATAAAGATTTATTTATTTATTTATTCCTTTGAAAGTCAGTGTTAGTGGGGCTGGCACTGTGGCGCAGTGAGTTAACACCCTGGCCTGAAGTGCTGGCATCTCATATGGGCACCAGTTCAAGTCCTGGCTGCTCCACTTCTGATCCAGCTCTCTGCTGTGGCCTGGGAAGGCAGTGGAAGATGGCTAAGTCCTTGGGCTCCTGCACCCACATGGGAGACCAGGAAGAGGCTCCTGGCTTTGGATCAGCGCAGCTCTGGTTGTTGCAGCCAATTGGGGAGTGGACCATCGGATGGAAGACCTCTCTTTCTCTTTCTCTCTCTCTCACTCTCTCTCTATCTCCCTCTCTCTGCCTCTCTCCCTCTGGGTAACTCTGACTTTCAAATAAATAAATAAAGCTTTAAAAAAAAAGTCAGTGTTAGAAAGGGAGAGACAGAGAGAGAGTGAGAGACAGATCTGGTTCACTCTCCAAGGCCTAAACCATGCTGAATCCAGGAGCCAGGAGCTTCTGGGTCTCTCATGTGGGTGCAGGGGGGTCAAACACCTGGGCCATATTCTGCTGCTATCCCAGGCACATTTGCAGGGAGCTGGATCAGAAATGGAACAGCTGGGACTCAAAAAGCCATATGGGATGCCAGCGCCACAGATGGCAGCTTTGTCCTCTATGTGACAGCTCTGGCCTGGAGATACATTTCTTTTTCTGTGAATTTTATATGTGTTTGACCTAGTTTCCTATTCAGTAGCCTTTCTGTTATTGATTTATATTAATTCCTTATATAATTTGATTACAATCTCTTGTTACTTACATATGTTGGAGATTTTCCTTTCTGTTTGTTATTTGACTTTTTGATGTCTTTGTGGTTTCATTAATTAACAGAGAAATTCTACTTCCCTTTTTTTGGTAACAGCTTTATTGAGATACAATTTACATATCATAAAATTTACCCATGTAAGTGTACAATTTGATTTTTTAATTAATTTATTTATTTACTTGAAAGGCAGAGAGGCAGACAGAGAGAGAGAGAGATCTACCATTGCTGGTTCACTCCTCATATGACTGCAACAGCTGGGACTAGGGGCCAGGTTGAAGCCAGATGGCAGGAACTTCATCCAGGTTACCCATATTGGAGGCAGGGGTATTTTGCTGCTTCCCAGGCTCATCAGCAGGGAGCTGTATTGGAAACAGAGTAGATGGGACTCAAACAAGCACTCCAATTTGTAGTACAGGCATCCAAAATTCTGGCTTGGCTTTACTCTGCTCCACAATGCCCGCCCTTGTTTTTCATTTCTTTTGGTTTTATACTTAGGAATGTTATTGCTGAATTAAATGGTCACTATGGTTGACATTTTTAGGAAACACCAACCCCTTTTCCTAGTGTCAAAACCTTTTTTCTAGTGATACTGTCATTTTAAATTCCAGTTAGCAATATATGAGAATTTCAAGTTCTCCATGTCTTTGCTGACACTTGTTATCTGTCTTTTGGTTATGCCACTGGACATGAAGTGTATCTTGTGGTCTTGGAACTTCATTCCCTTTTTAATTGCTGAGTAGTATTTTATTGTATGGGCATACTATAATTTGTTTATCTATTCTGATGATGAACATTTGGATTATTTACAATTTAGGGATGTTTTGAATAAAGTTGCAATAAATATTCTTATAAAATTCTTTTTGTGGGTATATATTTTTATATCTTTTGGGCAAATACTGGAGTAGAATTGTGGTGATGGAATAAGTATATGTTTAACTAAATAAGGAACTTCCAAACTGCTTTCCAGATAGTTCTGTCTGCCTGCTATGTATGAGATATGTAGTTCTTCCACACTTCCCTACCTTTTGCTATTATTACTAAAAATTTTTACATTTTCTAGTAATTCAGAAATTCAAATTTCTGTGAACTTATCAATATATTCCTTTATGGATAGTGTTCTTTGTGTTTGAATACATTTTATTTTTTTAAGATTTATTTATTGTTCTATAAATGAAGTTTCAGACAAGTCATATTTTTTTTGTTTGTTCAGTATATTTGTAGATACTGTTAGGTTTTTTGTGTGTCCTTTAGATAATTAGACTGATTTAATTTTATATGATTTTTTCTTGATCATTTTTCTATTTATTTATTTATAGCCAGTCACCATGTTACTTGTAGGTATTTTGGGTGGATTTTCTATATAGACAGTCACATCCAGTACAAATAATAATGTTTTTATTACTTCCATTCAAGTCCTTATTTTGTTGTGTTTGTGTCTTATCTTACTAATACTACTTAAGGACCTACAGTGAAGCAATTAATAGAAATAATGATAATAGACATTTTGGCTCATGGTTGATCTTCAGAGGAATGTTTCTGATACTTCTTTATTTAGCATAATGTCTGATTTAGTTTTTAGCATATACTATTTATCTGCCCAAGGAAATTCTCATAAGAATTTTTGTCTGAATTTGTATTGAATTTTATCAGATTCCATTTTCTGTAATTACTGAGATGATCATGAGTTTTCTGTTTTAATCTGTTAATATGATGAGTGATATTAATAAGTATGCTAATGTTAAATGATTCTGAAATCAACCCAAGCTATGGATATAATGATTTTTTTAATATCCAGCTGGATTCACTTTGTAAATTGTTTTTAGAAGGTTTACCTGTGTATGTCTCAAGTTGAAGAGACCAGATTTTCTCTTTATGATAGTCGTTTTTTGTATTTCATATCTCTTTTTACCCCTTTAACCTTGAATGTTTTATATTAGTTCCAAATTTTTTTGGTAAATGGCTTTCCTTATTTATTCATTTCTTTTTACAAGTGCTTTATCTGTTGTCATCCTTTTTTTCATTTTTGTTTTATTATCAATTTTTACAAAGGATCAAATTGTTCATTTCTCATTTTCTTGATTTTTCTTCTTCATTCCTTCTTTCAGCTCATTCTTTTGGTTTCTTACTTGGGTATGTACTTCATTAATTTTCAACCTTTCTTCCCCCTAATTCAGCTGCATTCTATAGGTTGGTTATTTTATTTAGTTTTACTGAATCTTTGGAAAATTTCAAATGTACTTAAAAGTGCAAACAGTGATGCACTGAGTGACCATTTACCTACTATATAACATCAACAATGGCCAATTTTGTTTCCTTTATTCCTCTAATTACTTCATCTGTCTCCATCCTAAACTGTTTTAAAGCAAATTCACTTGATTACTTCTACCACAATATTTTCGTATTTAGTTCTCTATCCTTCTTTAAAAACTATAACCAGGGGCCGGCGCTGTGGCTAGCGGGTAAAGCCGCCACCTGTAGTGCTGCCATATGGGTGCCAGTTTGAGTCCTGGCTGCTCCACTTCCAATCCAGCTCTCTGCTGTGGCCTGGGAAAGCAGTGGAAGATGGCCCGAGTCCTTGGGCGCCTGTACCCACGTGGGAGGCCTGGAAGAAGCCCCTGGCTCCTGGCTTCTGATTGATGTAGCTCCGCCCATTGCAGCCAATTGGGGCATGAACCAGTGGATGGAAGAGCTCTCTCTCTCTCTGCCTCTTCTCTCTCTGTGTAACTCTGACTTTCAAGTAAATAAATAAAAATTTTTTTAAAAAAGCTATAACCATATACTATTATGAAGCTAAAATTTTCTTTATATCATTTATACTGTCATGGTTCAAATTTTCTCATCTCATAATGAGTTTTTGGCCAGATCCAAGTTAGTATCTACCTGTTTTTTTTATTTTTTAAAAAAATTTTTGACAGAGTTATAGACAGTGAGAGAGACAGAGAGAAAGGTCTTGCTTCTGTTGGTTCACTCCCTACATGGCTGCCATGGCTGGCGCTGTGTCGATCCGAAGCCAGGAGCCAAGTGCTTCTTCCTGGTCTCCCATGTGGGTACAGGGGCCCAAGCACTTGGGCTATCCTCCACTGCCCTCCCAGGCCACAGTAGAGAGCTGGACTGGAAGAGGAGCAACTGGGACTAGAACCCGGTGTCCATATGGGATGCTGGCGCTGCAGGTAGAGGATTAACCAAGTGATCACAGTGCTGGCCTCATTTTTTTAAAATTCTTTTATTTTCTGCTGTTTTTTTTTTTTTCTTGTTTTTATGTTTTGGGTATTTCTTTTGTAATAATATCATGGAGCTACCCACTTTTAAAAATCCAATCTGAAAAATCTTTTGAATCAATTAGTCCACTTAAATGTTTGTTGTGATAGTTGGTTTATTGGAGCTTATTTCTGTATCTTACTATTTGATTTCTACGTGTTACATTTATTTTATCTTTCTTTTTATGATTTTCTAATCTTATTTGTTTATTTTTCTGAATTCTTCTTCCCCTACTCTTTCATAAATATTTATTTATTTGCTTTGTCCTATGGTTGGTGCTTTTTAATTAAAATCTCCTTGCTTGTTCTTAATCTCTGAGTACTCTAGAGGTCTAAATTGGGAATTGTTTTTTCTAAAGAGTATTCATTCTGTTCAGCTTCTGCCAGGAGCTCCTCTTGGGAACTATGCTGACTTAGGTAGGCCCAGTGGCAGGGTCCATCTCAGTGCTCCTGCTGCTACTGCATCTGTGTGTAGAGTCCTTCCCACTTAGTGTCACAGGACACAGCTCCCATTCAGGCCTCAGCTTATATTTTTGAGAGGTGATAGTACTAGAGTGATTCCTGGAGACCTCCTTAACCTTTGTGTAAGACTGGATGTAAATGCAATTATTCTTCAATGGCAAAGTCATTCAGACTCCTTAGACTCCCATTATGCTGGAAGCAGGACTCTCAAATCTTCTGTATTTTCCTTACTCTTCTTAGAGTTTTTACAATATATTTATTGCATAGTTATAGGAGGTTATATAGTTTCCCCAATTCCCAACTATTTTTCAGTTTTATATATTCTTCACAAACATTTTATTGTGTGATGTTACACTGAACACCATTCCATAGCATGAAGGTATTTAACTTTTTTCTCTAGTAATGTTTAATTGGCTATTAATTTCCATATCATGGGACTGCTGTTGTGGAACAGCAGGTTAAACCTCTGGTTGTGATGCCATCATCCTATATTGGAGCTCTAGTTCAAGTCCTGGCTCCTTCACTTCCAGTCTAGCTTCCTGCTAATGTGTCTCGGGAGGCAGTGGAAGATGGCCCAAGTGCTTGGGTCCCTACTATACACATGGGAGACCAGACCACAGTTCCAGCTCCTACCTTCAGGCTGGCCCAACCCTGGCTGTTGAGACATTTTGGAAAGTGAGACACCAAATAGAAACTCTCTGTCTCTCTGTCTCTGTCTCTCTGTCTCACTACCTCTGTGCTCTTGTACCTTTCAAATAAGTAGATAAATGAATCTTTGAGTGAAATAAAAACAAAATGAATTTCCTTGTCATGAACTTTTCCTTTATGTACGTCTAGGGTCGGCATTTGGCCTATCTGTTGAGATGTCTGCTTCCTATACCAGACTGCTGGGTTTGATAACTACCTGTACCTACTGGCTGTGAACCCTGGATGTGAAGGCTGAAGTAGTTGCATCCCTGCCACTCATGTAGGAGACTAAAATTGAGTTCCTGACTTCCAGCTTTGGCCTGTCCCAACTTCAGTTGTTCTGGTTCTTTGAGGAGTGAACTAGCAGATGGGGATTCTCTGTCTGCCTCTCAAATAAAGATAAAAATAAGTTAAAAAATAAAAAAGAAATGATTAAGTGAGCTGGTGTTGTGGCACAGTGAGTTAAACTGTGCTGCCGTGCCTGTCATGCTGGCATCCCATATTCAAGACCTTGCTGACCTGCTTCCAACCAAGATCCCTGCTAATATACCTGGGAAGGCAGCTGAAGATGCCCCAAGTGCTTGGGCCCCTGCCATCCACTTGGGAGACCCAGATGAATTTCCTGGTTCCTGGGTTCAACTTGGCACAACCCCTTCTATTGAGGACATTTGAGGAGTGAAGCAGTCTATAGAAAACCAATTAATCAACCTCTCTGTGTAACTGCCTTTCAAATAAAACTTTTAAAAAAGATTTAAGTTATTAGACTTCACAAATATAGAAGTATATGAATATTCTGAGGCTGGTGCTGTGGTATAGCAGGTAAAGCTGCTGCCCATAGTGCCAACATCCCATATGTGTGGTGGTTTGCATCCTGGCTGCTCTGCTTCTGATCCAGCT
Organism: Sylvilagus floridanus; assembly: GCA_949820135.1. Lineage (NCBI taxonomy): Eukaryota > Metazoa > Chordata > Mammalia > Lagomorpha > Leporidae > Sylvilagus > Sylvilagus floridanus. The sequence goes on from OX463235.1 coordinate 24,225,542, forward strand.
CCCTGCTAATGTTCCTGGGAAGGCAGTGTAAGATGGTCCAAGTCCTTGGGCCCCTGTACCTATGTGGGAGACCTGGAAGAAGCTCCTGGCTCCTGGCTTCAAATCAGCCTAGTTCTGGCCATTAAGGCCATTTGAGGAGTAAACCAGCAGTTGAAAGATCTCTCTCTGCCTCAGTCTCTGCCTTTTTGTAACTTTGCCTTTCAAATAATAATATAAAATAAAAATATAAATAATAAGAAACATATATTTGTTTATTATTTGAATGGCAGAGTTATAGAGAGGCAGAGAGGGAGAGAGAGAGGTCTTCCATCTACTGGTTCACTCCCCGGATGGTTGCGATGGCCAGAGCTGGGCTGATTTGAAGCCAGGAACCAGGAGCTTCTTACAGGTCTCCCATGTAGGTGCAGTGGTCCAAGGACTTGGGTCATCTTCCACTTCTTTCCCAGACCATAACAGAGAGCTGGATTAGAAGTGGAGCAGCGGGACTCGAACCACTGCCTATATGGGATGCTGGCGCAGCAGGCCGGGACTTTAACTCACTGCACTATAGTGCCAGCCTCTAAATTTTTTTTTTTTTTTAAAGAAGTATATGAAGGGCCGGTGCTGTGGCATAGCGGTTAAAGCTGTGGCCTCCTGCAGTGCTGGCATTGCATTTGAGCAGTGGTTCAAATCCCAGCTGCCCCACTTCTGATCCAGCTCTCTTCTATGGCCTGGTAAAGCAGTAGAAGATAGCCCAAGTGCTTGGGCCCTTGCAACCATGTGGGAGACCTGGAAGAAGCTCCTGGCTCCTGGCTTCAGATTGGCCCAGCTCCAGCCATCGCGACCATTTGGGGAGTGAACCAGCAGATGAAAGGCCTCTCTCTCTCTCTCTCTCTCTCTGCCTCTGCTTCTCTGTTACTCTGCCTTTCAAATAAACAAATCTTTAAAAAAAGTTTTTTTTTAAAGTATATGAATATTCTAAAATTGTATAGGGGAGGGCTTTGAGGCTCAATGGATTAAGCAGCTTCTTGTGCTGCTGGCATCCCATTTCATAGTGCCAGTTTGCATTCTGACTGCTCTGCTTCTCATCTAGCTTTCTGTTAATATGCTGGGAGGCAGCAAATGGAGGCCCAAGTAGTTGGGCCCCTGCCATCCACAAGGGAAACCAGATAGAGTTCTTGGCTGATGGCTTCAGCCTGGCTGAGTCTTGCTGTTGCCGGCATTTGAGGAATGAACCAGCCAATAGAAGATCTCTCTCTTTCCCGTGTCTCCCTTTCTGTCTGTTACTCTGTCTTTCAAATAAATATTTTCTTAAAATATTAAAGTATCATTTCAAGATGTCAGATTGTAATTTGTGTGAAGCATAAGTGTATATATTGAGGCATTATCCTAGACTGCGTATTTGTTAGTTCTTATTCTTCAGTGTCAAATATTTTTTCAAATACATTATTTTATATTTTTAAAAATATTTACTTATTTGAGAGGCAGAGTTATAGACAGAGAGGGAGAGACAGAGAGAGAGGTCCTCCATCCACTGGTTCACTCCCCAAATGGCTGCAACAGCTAGAGCTGGGCTCAACTGAAGCCAGGAGCCAGGAGCTTCTTCTTGGTCCCTAAGTGGATTTAGGAAGAAGTTGGGCCATCCTCCTCTGCTTTCCCAGGCACATTAGCAGGGAGCTGGTTTAGAAGTGGAGCAGCCGGAACTCAAACCAAAGCCCACATGTGATGCCAGTGCAGTAGGTGGATGCTCAGTCTGCGGAGCCACAGCGCTGGCCCCTCAAATATGCTTTTTCAATTTAGTACATACAGAGATATCTTGAGTACTGCTTCCTTAATAGGATTCTTGAATTCCATTCTTCATTTTCTTTCTATATGACTTTAATGGTTCTATTATAAAATCATGTAAATGTTTAGCTAGCACCATCTGTGTACCATTTTTTTTTATTCAGTTCTATGTGTCTTATGGAGCCAATATGAACATTTACCTTATGGTCATAATTCTTCGTTGAAGACATTGAATTAAAATAGCAATACTTGAATTTGCCTTTTTCTAACATTGCCAATATCATTGTTATTGTAAATATAAATTGTCATATTTACTTATAATTATTAATCATAAATTTAATTTTAATTCATGTGGAACCTTGGAAACTAGTTCTGTTCAGCTATCAGGTGGCTTTCTATTTGCTGCTGCCTTGAATTACAGATTAATGTGTGAAAAACTATTGCTATAACTTTTTGTAGGTGATAATTTTGTCAGCTTTAAATTATTTATAACATAATTAAGTATTCTTGTCTTACAATAAGCCACACAGCAGAAAATAGAAAATGTATAGTTAGGTCTTTGAGTAAATTGGTTATTATGTAAGAATGGTGACTTTTTCACAGCTCATGTTCTGTTAACCATCATGGTGAATTTATATTTTGTTTTTCAGGTGTTTCATTTTTTACTTTTGGTACCTTAAAGAGTGTTGGGCTTTCCCATGCTCCTACCCTTCTTGGCAGACCTTCATCAGACAATCCTAATGTCTTAGTTTTGAAAACTCACATAAACTTACTTTGTGGTGGTGTTGCTGGAGCAATAGCACAAACAATATCGTAAGTTTCTTCATCAACTTAATTCAAATTGCAGTTAGCCAATCCTGATTTTCAGCATTGGTTAATAATTCTAATTTTTCTAATAATTATTCACAAACATGATCCCTTGTGAAACAAAAGTATTAACTTAATAAATTTTTCATATGTATCTGTACTTTAAACATATTATAGTTACACGCAAATTGTCCAAATTAATCTGAATCCATTCAATTTCCTGTGCTTACTTAAAGGAAAAGAAACACTATAATCTTCATTCATATTTCCTAATGAATTTACCTTTATGAAGTTTCTGAAATTTTCTTAATTATTATATACACATGTAAGGGGGCGTAGCTTCTCTTGCATTAAATCTTGAAGGCCTACTTTGTGCCAAACAGTAGGTGTTAGGAGGTTCACTGAGGAAAAACAAAGTTGCTACCAGTAAACTAGTCCTAGATGGCCCTAGCAGTGGAGTTAAGTTACAGGTCACAGTATAGTGGGAACACACATGTGTCACTATATTGCAGTAGGAAAGGTGGCTTCAGAGAATTTCCTAAACCAAGATAGATGGAACAGGGAGAGATAAAAAGAGGCTGGAATACTAAGAACAGGAACATTTCAGGAACCGGAAGAAGAAAATCTTTCTGTGACTGAGAGGAGTATCCTGAGTAACAGGAAGACAAAAAGGAAACGGAAATGTCATGAAGAATGGAAAAGAAGGATCCAGTGGGAAGAGAATGTAAAGGATGAGAAGCAGGGTATTCGTTGGAGTTTATGACTAAGGATTATCTTTGGGTAGACTCCGTGTATTCCACTAGACCAAGGGAAAGAAGAAAAGGTGTGTGATTTATTTGGTTGTGCAGTGTTACTCATTTCAGAGACATGATCACCTCTAGCTATTCTGATTTTTGCTTCATTTTAGTACCTCTTGTTCTTCACTGTTCACTTTCAGTTTGGATCCTTTAGTCTATCTTGTGTTGCCTCTTTCTCTTCTTAAGCTATATTTTACACGCACTGGCTCTTAATCCAGTGGCTCCCTTTCTAGCTCTTTTATCCTTGTTCCAACTGTTCGAGTTCTTGGCTGTTTTAACAGTGCCCTGTCTTGGCAGTCATCCTCACTAGTTATCTCATATCCTCCTCTTCCTGTCCATACGGATGGATTTGTTAAAGCCTGAATCTTCTGCTCTTCCCTCAGATATCTAGAACAGCTTATCTGTCTTGGTGGTTTCAGAGGTCACCTTGGTTTAGATAACGGTTTCTGTTTAAATCTTTGTTACTGACTCCCCATTATATCTTTACTAAACTTTTTGGTGTATCTCTTTGATCTCCTGCTGTTGGTGCAAGTGCCATGTTTCAAATATTACTTTCTTTATTACTTTTCTTTATGACAATCCTCTGCTCCCAACTCCCCTATTTTTTTATTTTATTCATTTAATTTTGGTGTACCATCCTTGTGCAGGGACCATGCTAATCTCTGCATTGTTCCAATTCTAGTGCATATACCTCTGAAACACGCTCCCTATTGATTATTCATATCTGTCAGTGTACTAGTCCTGGTAACTTGTAATCATGTTTCCCATCATATGTATCCAAAATGCTGCTCAGTCTTTTTTTTTTTTTTTAAAACTTAAAACAATGGCTACAATGATATTTTCTTTCTTTCTCAACATTATTTAGCTGGTTCTGGTCCTTGAATTCTTATAGTCTCTTCTTCCTACTAGTCATTTCCTTCTACCCACATATATCTTTCCATGGTTGGAAACTCAATCCTTCAGGTTTGAGGTTTTTGCTCTTTGTACCCCATAGGATTTTTTTCTTTTTTTTTCCTCCCTCATCAAAAAATAATACCTGGAGATGCAATTGAGGTACATGGGGAACTTCAACGTTAAGTAATGCTACTTTTTTTTTTTTTAAGATTTATTTATTTTATTTGAAAGTCAGAGTTACACAGAGAGAGGAGAGGCAGAGACAGAGAGAGGTCTTCCATCTGCTGGTTCACTCCCCAGATGGCCGCAACGGCCGGAGCTGCGCCTATCCAAAGCCAAGAGCCAGAAGCTTCTTCCAGGTCTCCCACGCGGGTGCAGGGACCCAAGGACTTGGGCCATCTTCTTCTGCTTTCTCAGACCATAGCAGAGAGCTGGATTGGAAGAGGAGCAGCAGGGACTAGAACCGGTGCCCATGTGGGATGCCGGCGCTTCAGGCCAGGGCGTTAACCCACTGTGCCACAGTGCTGGCCCCAAGTAATGCTACTTCTTAAGTTATTATGGTTCATGGGAGTTTCTTTTTAATCATATTGATTTCATTGTAAACGTGAATATGAATAAGAATATATAGTTGTTTTTGTGATCTATCCCTTTTATTTATATTAGATACCTTGAAGAATGTCAAATGAGAAGATAGTAAGTAGCTTTGTGACACTGAGAATGTCTCAGACTTAGCTTTTTTTAAATTTTATGTTTATATTGGGATAATAGTACCTACTTCATGCAATTGTGAAGATGAAGTGAGATAATGTACATAAGTTGTTTAGCACAGGACCTAAAATAAGTAGTTAATATTATCAAAATTAAAGTAACTTTAAAAAACCACCTAGGCTCCTACTCCAAAAAGATACAACGTTTACATTTCTCTGTCCCTGAAATGCAGTTAACTGTATGATGAATTTTAGCCCTTAAGATATATTTTGTATATTTTGAGTCTGTGGTATTCGAGGGGACTTGCTGAGTACTCTTAGAGTGACACTTCTCAACTAGGCTGATTTTGCCTCCAGGGGTGTTTGTTAGTGTTGGGAGACATTTTGGGTTGTCAAAACTAAGGGAATGTTATTGGTATCTAGTGGGCAGGGGTCAAGGCTGTATAGTAAAGAATGATTCAATTCAAAATGTTAATAGTAGCAACATTGGAAAACCCTATTTTAGGTTGACAACAATGAAAAGCACCCAATTTGTTATCTTCAGGAAGTGGCATTTAATTTTCTCTTTAGGAATGAATAGCAGTTGATATTGTGGTGATAAGACAGAAAAATTGTCCTACTATACTGCAAGGAACCACATAAGCAAAGGAAGGAGACTCCTATATTGTTAATTTGGTTTATTCATGTGCCCATATCCTGACTCCCCAATCAGGCCAAACAATAGAAGAACACATTATTTCCTAGCTTACACAGGGCTTTGCTTTCAATAGCTGTTGAGTAAAAGACTATTTATGTCTTTATGCCTCTTTCTTCTTTTAGCTACCCATTTGATGTAACTCGTCGACGAATGCAATTAGGAACTGTCCTGCCAGAATTTGAAAAGTGCCTGTAAGTTCTCTGTATGTCATTGCTCATTTTATTTAAGAAGTATAATGTTTAATGTAAGTAGAGAGACAGAACTTTGATCTCACCAACAGTCTATGTCTTCCATTTTATTTCCTATTGTACACTTAGTTAATTTCATCAGGTTTCAATCAATTTCTGATTCTCAGAAAAATTCTATTTAATGGGGTACATGTTTAATCTGGTAATTAAGACTCTGGTTAAGATGCCTGGGCCCCACATTATAGTGCTTAAGTGCTTGATTCCTGACTTCTGTTTCTAACTCCTGCTTTGTGCTAATGCAGACTCTGGAAAGTAGGACTTGATGGCTCAAGTCCCATATGAGACACTTGGATTGAGTTCACAGTTCCTGGCTTTGGCCTTCACCCCTACCATTTGTGGACCTTGGGGAGTAAACCAGTAGATGGCAGCTGTATCTGTCTATCTGCATCTCAAAAAATAAGAATTTTGTAAAAATAAAGTTTAAAAACAATTCTATGAAATAGAAATATGTGAGTTATGTATATAATTTAAATTTTTAGATGGCCAGATTATTTATTATTATAAAAACATAAAATTGCTTTAAAAGTTTTTTTGTTTAATATACCTAAAATATTATTTCAACACTTGAATAGTTTGTACTTTCTTATATTAGATGTTTAAATATATTTATATTTAAATATTTTATTTATTTATTTTGAGAGGTAGAGTTATAAACAATGAGAGGAGAGACAGAGAGAAAGGAGCCAGGAGCTTATTCACTTCCAGGTCTCCCATGCTGGGGCAGGAGCCCAAGGACTTGGGACATCTATTGCTTTCCCAGGCTGTAGCAGAGAGCTGGATGGGAAGAGGAGCAGCTGGGCCTAGAACCAATAACCTTATGGGATGCCGGTGCTACAGGTGTAGGATTACCCTACTACACCACAGCCCTGGCACCTGAATGTATTTTATTTTCATAGCACATCTCAGTTTGGACTACCACATTTCAAGGGCATAGTAGCCACCTGAGGCAAGTAGCTACCATTATTGTCCAGCACAGTTCTAGAATTTTCTATAGTCTGTAGAAATTGAGAATCCTGTATGACAATACGTTGTCCTTCAGTAGATCTGAATGTTTGTTTAGGACCTCAGATTGCCTTGTTCACCCCAAAGATCTTTAGAAGATTTTTATTTAGATTGCCTAATAAAAAGGAAAGGCAAACCCCAAAATGTTGATTTGAAAGGAAAGGGAAGTCTTCACTGCCGAAATCTAAAAAGTAGGGTTTTAAGCTTAAGTTCTATAGCCACCTACTAGTTATAGAATAGAACCTGAGCTTTAATGAAAGCTTAAAGGGCTCCTATTCATACATCCTTTAGTAGGATTATAGCAGTGTTCCACATGTGACATAGTGTTGTCAGTAAATGTCGTAGACATAACACGAACGTCATGCATTGTGTTGATGAGCCTGAAAGTCAGTGCACATTGCTTCTACTTGTTCAGAGCGACTGTACAATTTTAGCTTGTTAAAAATATTTGCCTTCCAAAAGCTATTCAAGTTGGCATTTTTTTTTTTTTGCTTAATATTTATTTATTTATTTGAGTGTCAGTGTTACAGAGAGGAGAGGCACAGAGAGAGAGAGAGAGGTCTCCCATCTGATGGTTCACTCCCCGGATGGTCGCAATGGCCAGAGCTGTTCCGATCTGAAGCCAGGAGCCAGGAGCTTCTTCCCAGTCTCCCACGCGGGTGCAGGGGCCCAAGGACTTGGGCCATCTTCTGCTGCTTTCCCGGGCCATAGCAGGGAGCTGGACAGGAAGTGGAGCAGCCAGGTCTTGAACCAGTGCCCATATGGGATGCTGGCACTTCAGGCCTGGGCATTAACCCACTGCGCCACAACGCCAGCCCTGGCATTTTTATTTCTATTTATTTATTTATTTATTTTGACAGGCGGAGTTAGTGAGAGAGAGAGAAACAGAGTAACAGAAAGGTCTTCCTTTTTCCGTTGGTTCACCCCCAAAGTGGCCGCTACGGCCCGCATGTTGCGGCTGGCACGCTGCACTGATCCGAAGCCAGGAGCCAGGTGCCTCCTCCTGGTCTTCCATGCGGGTGCAGGGCCCAAGGACCTGGGCCATCCTCCACTGCACTCTCAGGCCACAGCAGAGAGCTGGACTGGAAGAGGAGCAACTGGGACAAAATCCAGCGCCCTGACCAGGACTAGAACCCGGGATGCTGGCGCCACAGGCGGAGGATAAGCCTAGTGAGCTGTGCCGCTGGCCAGCATTTTTATTTAAAGATTTATTTTATTTACTTGAAAGTCAGAGTTACACAGAGAGAGAAGCAGAGAGAGAGAGAGAGAGAGAGAGAGAGAGAGAGGTCTCCCATCTGCTGGTTCACTTCCCAGTTGGCCACAATGGATAGAGTTTCACCAATCTGAAGCCAGGAGCCAGGGGCTTCTTCAGGGTCTCTCACATGGGTTGCAGGGGCCCAAGGACTTGGGCCATCTTCTACTGCTTTCCCAGGCCATAGCAGAGAGCTGGATCCGAAGTAGAGCAGCCGGGACTCAAATATGGCCGGCATTTTAAGCTTTTAAAAATGCTGTTATGGGTGTTGGCATTTGGCCTAGTGGCTATGATCGTTACTGTGTCTGCATCCCATATTGGAATGTCTGGGTTTGACTTCCAGCTCCATCTTCCAATCGCAGCTGGCTGCCAGTGCAGACCTTGTGAAGCAGCATGTGATGACTCAGGTAGTGGGTGCCTGCCACCCCTTGCTGCCGGCTTCAGTCCAGTCCACTCCTGGCTATTACAGGCATTGGAAGAGTAAACCAGCAGATGGGAACTCTCTCTTCCTATTTCTCAGCCTCTTGAATAAATTAAATAAAATAGCATAAAAATTCACTTGTGGATCCTAAACTTGTCTCTTCATGAGTGAGCATAGAAGTGTCATCATTTAACCACTGTCTTTCAGTACCATGCGGGAGACTATGAAGTATGTCTACGGACACCACGGAATTCGTAAAGGATTATATCGCGGTTTGTCTCTTAATTACATTCGCTGCATTCCGTCTCAAGCAGTGGCTTTTACAACATATGAACTTATGAAGCAGTTTTTTCACCTCAATTAAAAATAGCTGTGATTTCATTTCCTTAATAAACTCCCAGAAGGAATAATTTTAAAATGTTACTTTAATTATGGAGGGAACATTACTTGAAGGGGATATTTACCCTATCACAGGAACCACTGGTATGTTAGTAACTTGATTTTTTGTTTTTCAGTCACAATTCAAAGTGCTTACCATACTTTGGGATGCCAAACATTATATTTTGGAACATTGGAAAACCATTCCTATGCTGATGTTGGCTAATCAGTTAGGTTATTTGCGACATTTAAAAAGTGTTATTTGGAAGTAGAACTAACTTCACAGGAGGTCCAAGGGGTTGCAGTTAGCTTTATTGTGCTGTTGCAAGCTTTTAATTGTAATTATGGTTTTCTGAAGACTGTAACATTGTTTATTATTATGGAAATAATTGAACTTGGTTATATTGCAAAAGAACAATGAGAACTGAATTTTTTTAAGTTCTTTAAAACAGCCAGCATTGAAGTATTATTCTTACCTCTCTTCTCATACTTCTGTTCCATTGGAAAAAAGGACAAATGCTTTTTCCTTCATTTTTAGTAAAATAAGTGTAGTATTTAAAAAGTAGCCATGTAGCAACTTAAAAATGAAGTATCAGGTCTTGCTGAAATGTTATTACTGAGTACTTTGAGTGACTTGTGTGTGTTTTTAAAAGTCCATGGAGTATTTTTTATGCCATGAGGGAAAAAATTCAATGTATTTTTCCCAAAGGCAGTGATAATTCTGAATATCTCTGCACACAAAAACAGAGTAGCGATATAAGTATGTTTTTGTTAGATGATTTGGTTGTAAACTAGAAAATTTATTTAAGTGGACTGTGAAATATCCATTAATATAGATGTGAATATCAAAGAACGTTTCTAAGATATTATGTCATGATATCTCAACTAGTTCTTCCATGTAACATAATTTAAATACAATATAAACTTAAGTGGAAATGTAAAATATGGGTTAAATTGTTATCCTTTATATTAAGAAAATAGTTTCAAATGTCAAATTTCCATTTACTGTGTTTTAATGTTTTATTATAAGCATGATAGAAATGGGTGGGGAAGAGTTAAAGTTCTGTATTCAAATATAGTGATTTGTAGAATTGATGTGATTTTTTTAAGACATTGAGAAACTAAGTATTATTTCTGCATCAATTTTTATTTTATTTTTTGTATAAAAATTTCTTGTTATTCCTTGGTAAAAATTTGAACTGTTTTTATTTTTCAAGTCTTTAAGAATAAATATGTATCTTTGTATGATTTATAAGTGTACCAGCAAGTAAAAATTACATGTGTTCCTAAAACTATCGCATATTTTCATTTCTGGGTCACATTGTAACTAACTATTGTTATTAAATCTTAAGATAATTTAAATATAAGATAATTATGTTATGTTATCAATAAAAGGGAATTGCAAATATTTTTAAGTGAAAATTCTATGTCTGTTAAGAATACATAGTATATTAAAAATAAATTTTACCTATGTTTCAAAAGTGTCTTTCTTTTAACTATATTATTGAAGCAAATATGCTAAACATAGGGGCTGGTGCTGTGGTGCAGTGGGTTAAAGCTCCAGCCTGCAGCACCAGTATTCCATATGGACACTAGTTCAAGTCCAGACTGCTCTACTTCTGACACATCTCTCTGCTGTGACCTGGGAAAGCAGTAGAAGATGGCCGAAGTCCTTGGGCCCCTGCACCCGTGTAGGACACCCGGAAGAAGCTTCTGGCTCCTGGCTTTGGATCAGGCCATTGCAGTCATTTGGGGATTGAACCAGCTGATCGAAGACCTCTTTCTCTCTGTCTACCTCTCTCTGTAACTCTGTCAAATAAATAAAATAAATCTTTAATAAATGATAAACATAAGAAGTCAGAATGGAATAATATATATATATTTGTTTTTAAATATTTTTATTTATTTAAATATTTATTTTTTCTAAAGTCAGAGTTACACAGAGAGAGGAGAGTCAGAGAGAGAGAGAGAGAGAGAGAGAGAGAGAGAGAGAGAGGGAGAGGGAGGTCTTCCATCTAATGGTTCACTCCCTAATTGGCCACAATGGCTGCAGCTGCGCTGATCTGAAGCCAGGAGCCAGGAGCTTCTTCCAGGTCCTCCATGTGGGTGCAGGGACCCAAGGACCTGGGCCATCCTCTACTGCATTCCCAGGCCATAGCAGAGAGCTGGATTGGAAGTGGAGCAGCTGGGTCTCGAACCGGCACCCATGTGGATGCTGGGACTTCAGGCCAGGGCGTTAACCCACTGCGCCAAAGCGCCAGCCTCTTTATTTATTTATTTGAAAGTCAGAGTTACACAGAGAAAGAGAGGCAGAGAGAAAGACAGAGAGGTCTTCCATCCGCTGCTTCATTCTCCAAGTGGCAGCAGTGGCTGGAGCTGTGCTCATCTGAAGCCAGGAGCTTCTTCTAGGTGTTCCCATGCAGGTGCAGGGGCCCAAGCACTTGGGCCATCTTCTACTGTTTTCCAGGCCATAGCAGAGAGTTGGATCAAAAATGGAGCAGTCTGGACTTGAAGTGGCACCCATATGAGATGCCAGTATTGCAGGCGGCAGCTTTACCTGCTATGCCACAGCGACAGCCCCAAAGAATATTTATTTACTTTTTTTAAAAATATTTATTTGTTTATTTGAAAGCATCACAGAAAGAAGGAGAGACACATAGAGAGACCTTTCATTCACTGGCTCACTTCCCAAAGGGCCACAGTGACCAGGGCTATGCCAAGCCAAAGCCAGAAGCTAGGACCTTCCTCTGGGTCTTCCTCCTGGGTGCAAGAACTCAAGAACCTGGACCATCCTCTTCTGCTTTCCTGGGTGGTGCTTTAGCAGGAATCCAGATCAGAAGTAGAGCTTCTGGAACTCGAACCAATGCACCTATGGTATGCAGGCATCACATGTTAGCAGCTTTAACTTGCTGCTAGCCCTGAAGAATGTTTAAAATAATGACAGTGTTCTGTCTGATTTATTTCTGATGAAAAACCCTGCATTTTGCTGGATAATCTGAAGATTAGCAGTTGATTTCTTTTTTGATCTTCATTGTCCCTCGTTTTCTGCTTTTCTTTGGATATAAACCTGTGGTCTATAAAATGGGACAGAGCAAGTTATCACCTTTAGCTCTCAATAGTTGGCTGTATAGAAGTGGAAATGTTGGCCGGTGCCAGCACACCAGGTTCTAGTCCGGGTCGGGGCACCGGATTCTGTCCCGGTTGCCCCTCTTCCAGGCCAGCTCTCTGCTGTGGCCAGGGAGTGCAGTGGAGGATGGCCCAAGTGCTTGGGCCCTGCACCCGCATGGGAGACCAGGAGAAGCACCTGGCTCCTGGCTTTGGATCAGTGTGGTGCACCGGCCACAGTGGCCATTAGTGGGTGAACCAACGGAAAAGGAAGACAAGGAAGACCTTTTTCTCTGTCTGTCTCTCTCACTATCCACTCTGCCTGTAAAAAAAAAAAAAAAAAAAAAAAAGTGCATATGTCGCTAGGTGTATATATAATAGTATGTCACTCCATTCTTCACCAGAGTTCTAAACATCAGTTTGTTCAACACCTCTAGTCCCAGGCATTGTGTCAGCATTTTGGGAGACTTCCCTTGGGAGGCCCATTAGCTATACTTGCAGTCAAACACTGCAATCTGTACAGCACTTAACACTAGGTATTTCTTTCTTTCTTTTTTTTTTTTTTACAGGCAGAGTGGACAGTGAGAGAGACAGAGAGAAAGGTCTTCCTTTGCCGTTGGTTCACCCTCCAATGGCCGCCGCGGTTGGCGCGCTGCGGCCGGCGCACCGCGCTCCTCTGATGGCAGGAACCAGGAGCCAGGTGCTTTTCCTGGTCTCCCCATGGGGTGCAGGGCCCAAGCACCTGGGCCATCCTCCACTGCACTCCTGGGCCACAGCAGAGGGCTGGCCTGGAAGAGGGGCAACCGGGACAGAATCCGGTGTGCCGGCGCCGCAAGGCGGAGGATTAGCCTGTTGAGCCACAGCGCCGGCCTTAGGTATTTCTTTAATAGTGTATATACCAAGCTTTATGGCTGCCTGTTGATCCATATCCTCCTGCCCTTCAAAGGTAGAGTCATGTCTTTGTTGCCAGCAAGCAGCATAGAGTATGACATTGTAATGTAACAGGTGCTTAGAGACTTTTACTGCTGGGAAAGAAGGTCTTAGTCTCTGTTTTTGGAGACTTTAAACTCTAGTAGAAGAAATGAAGTACAAATAGGTCAAGAAAAGGACGATTTAAAAATAAAGTTTTAGGGGCTGGCACTAAGGTGCAGCAGGTTAAGGTCCTGGCCTGAAGTGCTGGCATCCCATATGGGCGCGGGTTCAAGTCCTAGCTGCTCCTCTTCCGATCCAGCTCTCTGCTGTGGCCTGGGGTAGCAGTGGAGGATGTCCCAAGTTCTTGGACCCCTGCACCAAGTGGAAGACCCAGAAGAAGCTCCTGGCTCCTGGCTTTGGACCTGCACAGCTCTGGCCATTGTGGCCATTTGGGGAGTGAACCAGCGAATGGAAGACCTCTCTCTCTCTCTCTACCTCTCTTTGTGACTCTGTCTTTCAAATAAATAAAATAAATCTTTAAAAAAAAAGTTTTGGGGCTGGCATTTAGCTAGCTTTTAAGATGCCCATGTCCCACTTTGGAGTAACTGTGTTCAGTACCTTGTTCTGGCTCCAGAACCCCTCTTCCTGCAAATGGGGACCTTGAACAGCAGTGGTGATGGTTCCAGTGATTGTGTTCCTGCCATCATGTGGGATACCAGAGTAGCATTCCTGGCTCCTGGTTCTGGCCTTGGCCCGTGCCATGTAGGCATTTAGGAGTGAACCAGTAGATGGGAGCTTTCTCTTTCTTTGTCTCCATATTCAAATAAAACTCAAAATTAACATATATAAAAATTTTTTTAAAAAAGAAAGAAGGGTCAACTTTGTGGCACAGTGGGTTAAGTCATGGCTTGCAACACTGGTATCCCAATTGGGAGGGCTGGTTCAATTCCCAGCTGCTTTCCTTCTGATCCATATCCCTGCTAATGGGGTCTGGGAATGCAGTAGAAGAAGGCCCAAGATGCTTGGGTCCCTGCCACTCACGTGGGAGACAAGGATGGAGTCCTGGTCTCTTGACTTTGGCTTGGACCAGCCTTGGCCAATGCAGCCATTTAGGGTATGAACCAGAATATGGAACATCTCTGTCTCTCCCTCTCTCTCTACCACTCAGCCTTTCAAACAAACAAACAAATAAATCTTTTTTTTTAAGGTTTATTTATTTACTTGAAAGTCAGAGTTACACACTTAAAGATTTATTTGAAAGGCAGAGTTATACATAGAGAGAAACGGTGTCCATCTGCTTGTTCACTCTCCAAAATGGGCACAATGGCCAGAATTTGGCCAGGCCAAAGCCAGGAGCCTGGACCCCTATCTGGGTCTCCTGGGTTTGTGGCAGTGGCCCATCTTCTGCTGCTTTACCAGGTGCACTAGCAGGGAGCTCTAACAGAAGTGGAGCAGCTGGGACTTGAACCAGCCCTCATATGTGATGGTGATGGCTTTGTAGGCAGTGGCTAACCTGCTGAACCACAATGACTGCCCCCAAAATGGGCGAATTACTTAAAGACATTTTACAAAGGAAGATATACAAGTGACCAAATTCATGATGAAGTACTTAATATCATCAGTGATTGAGTCATACAAATTAAGACTAAAATGGCTGACAGCATCAACTGTTGTCAAGGATCCATAGAAACTGGAATTTTCTGGGTCTGGTGTTGTGGCACAGTGGGTTAATTTGCTGCCTGCTGTGCTAGCATCTCACGTGGGTGCCAGTTCATGTCCCGCTGCTCCAATTCTGACCCCATTCCCTGCTAATGGCACAAGTCCTTGGGTCCTGAAGCCACTGGGAGACAGGAATGAGGCTCCTGGCTCCTGGCTCTTGGCTTCAGCCTGTCTCAGCCCCCGCTGTTGCAGCTGTTTGAGGGGTGAACTAGTGGTTGGAGGATCTCTTTGTCTCTCCCTTTCTCTCTGCAACTCTGTCTTTCAAATAAATAAATCTTTTTTAAAAAAGGAACCAACATTGTGGCATAGCGGGGTAAAGCTGCCGCCTATGACATGGGCATCAAATATGGGCACTGGTTTGAGTCCTGGCTGCTCCACTTCCAATCCAACTCCCTGCTAATGGGCTTGGGAAAGTAGCAAAAGATGGTCCAAGTGCATGACCTCTACACCCATGTGGGAGACCTGGAATAAGATGAAGCTCCACAGGACCAGCCCTAATACATAAAACAACTGAAATTTTCATGCATTGATGATGTGGCATAAAATGTTACCGGCACTTTGAATAAACATCTGACAGTTCCTTATGTTTTTTGTTTTTGTGGTTTTTTAAAAAGATTTATTTATTTGAAAGAATTATATAGAGAGGCAGATACAGAGAGGTCTTCTGTCCACTTGTTCGCTACCCAAATGGATGCAGTGGCTGAAGCTGAGCCCATCTGAAGCCAGAAGCCAGGAGCCTCTTCTGGATCTCCCACTTGGGTGCAGGGACCCAAGGACTTGGGCCACTCTATACTGCTTACCCAAGAGCATTAGCAGGGAGCAGGATGGGAGGTGGAGCAGCTGGGACTTGAACCAGTGAACATATGGCATGCAGGGTGCCACAGGCCGGGGGCTTTAACCCTCTGTGCCACAATACCAGCACCCAGCAGTTCCTTATTAACTGATGTATGGCCCAGAAATTTCATTTCAAAATACTTCACAAGAGAAATAGAAGCATATATCCACAGAAAGTCTTGTATAAGAATATTTGTAGGGGCCAGCATTGTGGCATAGCGGTTTAAGCTGCTGTCTGCGATGTTGCCATTCCATAAAGGCGCCAGTTTGAGTCCCAAGTTTGAGTCCCAGCTGCTCCACTTCTAATCCAATTCCCTGCTAATGTCCCTGGGAAAGCAGCAAAAGATGGCCCAAGTGCCTGGGCCTCTCTACCCAAAGCTCCTGGCTCCTGACTTCAGGCTGGTCCCACCCTGGCTGTAGTGGCCATTTGGGGAATGATCCAGTGTATGGAAGATCTCTGTAATTCTGCCTTTCAATTAATTAAATAAATAAATATTTGGGAAAAAAGGAAGACTATTTGTAGTAGCTTCATTAAAGGTAGTCATTGTCCATCATCAGGAGACTGGCTGAATAAATGTGATTTCACACAACCAAACACTATTCAGCAGGGGCTCGCTTTTGGCACACAGGTAAGATGCTGCTTGGGATGCCCACATTCCAGTGGCTAGGTGTGAGTCCCAGCTCTGTTTCCAGTTCCAGGGTTCTGCTATTGCTCAAGGACTTGGGTCCCTGACATTCAGGAAGGAGTCCCAAATTGAGTTCCTGGCTGTTGGCTTCGGCAGCTCTAGCCGTTGGTAGGCATTTGAGGTGTGGATCAGTGGATAAAAGACCTCTCCCTGTTTTTTTTTTTTTTTTTTAAGATTTATTTATTTTATTTAAAATGCACAGTTACAGAGAGAGGAAGAGACAGAGATGATAGAGGTCTTCCATCTGTTGATTCATTCCTCAAATGGCTGCAACCCCATCAGAGTGCCTGGTTTGAGGCCTACCCACTCTGCTTCTGATCCAGCTTTCTGTTCATGTGCACTATGGGAAGCCACAGATACCTGATGGCTCAAGTATGTGAGTCCCAGGGCTGGTGTTGTGGTGTAGCAGGTAAAGCCGTTGTCTGCAGTGCTGGCATCCCATCGCCAGTTTGTCTTTGAGAAACTGCTGTCCTTATTTATACTCTTTAGATTTATTCTCATTTTCTTTCAAGTTCTTCAGGCGCCATCTGCTGCTTCCCAGGTGTATTAGCAAGAATCTGGATCAGAAGTGGAGTAGCTGGGGCTCCAACAATTGGCGCTCCGTTATGGAATGTGGATTTCCCAGGCAGCTGCTTAACTCACTGTGTCAAAATACAGCACAACAAAATTATTTTTTTTTATTTAAAGATTTATTTTATTTATTTGAAAGAGTTACAGAGAGAGGTAGAGACAGAGAGAGAGAGAGGTCTTCCATCCACTGGTTCACTCCCCAGATGGCTGCAATGGCCAGAGCTGCACCAATCGGAAGCCAGGAGCCAAGAACCTCTTCCGGTCTCCCACGTGGGTGCAGGGGCCAAGTACTTGGGCTATCTTCTGCTGCTTTCCTAGGAGCATTAGCAGGTAGCTGGATCTGAAGTGGAGCAGCCGGGACTTGAACCAGCATCCATATGTCTCCAGCGCGGGTTGTGGCTTTACCTGCTAAACCATAGTACAGGCCCCAATCTAACATCTTTTAAAGATGGAAGAAACTGGGTCCTATTAAAAATGTGGTAGCAATCCAGTAGTGTGGGTGAGGCTGATTACAGGAGAGAATGAGGGAGTAACTGAAGCAGCAATGCCATGGACAGTGCCAGAAGCCTTGAGACCCGCGGTTCGGGTTGGGGGAGTAACCATTTCTGGGAGGAATACGTATTCACCATTGCGAAATAGTGTGTAAGGGTCGTAAGACGGGTGCAGATATTGGAAGTTTTGTAGATTTTGTCGCTGCGTTATGAGGGATTTCATATCCGACTACTTCTCTTTTTCTCAACGAGTTCTCCAGCAAAAAAGATTGTGATGCGAAATTCCAAAGGCCAGCACAGGCAGCTGGTTTGGGCGAACTCCAAATGCTGCTGCTCAAACCAACAGCGTGTGTCTGGCTCGGGCCCGAGCTCTGAGAGAGACGGCCCTGCGCTTTTAGCCTGGGCCGGGTATGAAGACTCCGGTTTTGCAGGCCTGGGGCCAGGCGGCCTCTGCGGGCAGGTGCGGCGCTCCACGTGTAGCCGCCGGCGCTGCCGGGCCCGCCCCGCGCACGTCACTCGGGGCCTCGGCGCGCCGGCGCATGCGCCCGTGCCGCGCGGACGCTCGCCCCTTTCCCGCGTTTTGGCGGTTTTTGTGTGGTTGCCCGCCGTCCCCCCTCCCCTGAGGTCCCCCGGTGACAGTTTGTGGTCTCCGCGCCCGGGATGGAGCCGCTGGACGAACTGGAGCTGCTCATGGAGAAGACCTTCGGGGAGGAGGCCGCGCCGCCGCCGGAGCTGTGAGCGGAGGCGCGGGGAGGCTGAGGGAGCGCAGCGGGAGATTTGAAAGTCGGGAGCGGGAGCGGCCGCCGCGGCCCCGGCTCGCACCGGGGGACCCGGCGTCCGGCACTCGGCAGCTGAGGCTTTCCCTTGATTTCGCCTCTTTGCCGAATGTGGGGAGTCCCGGCCTCCTGCAGTAGAGTCTCCGCACGTCGATGGTTGCTTGGTTGGGAGTCTAACCTCAGGGAGAGCTCCGAGCCCTGGGCTTAGCCGCAATGGCGGGTGCCGGAGGGACGTTTGCGCTTGCGGTTCTCCGTCAGCACCTTTTGCAGAGACCCTTAAGGCGCCGCAGCCAGCCCTGGGCAGTTCATGGGCTGCAGCCAGGTGGGGTAGCCGAGTGCAGCTTTCACAGAGCCCTGGAGCCTTCCGCGAGCGAGCTGGGTGGCCTGTAGCGTTACTGGAAGGCTGTTCGATGTACGCCTTGGGGGAGGTAATGGCTCTGGCCTCTCCTTTGGCCCCACACCGATTAACACCTGATGTGGTCGAACTGTGAGGACTTCAGAGGGGCTTACTAGGAACAGCGCGGGTTTCTACGGGAGAAGTCTTTTGTAGAGTTTCAGGCGACTTGGACAAGTGCATAAAAGGATTACCAAATTCACTTGCCCTTTATCAGTAAAACGTCTGGTTATTCTATGAACGAGTGCGCTAGTCTCGACGGGTGTGACAAGCTTGCTTTCCCGACCACGCAGGGACCAGCCCCAGGTTTATAAAAGTGTTTCCTACCCCTTAGGGCTAGACGATTTCTAAGCAAGCTCCTGACTTAAAGACGAATGTAATTCCGTGTCTCAGGATTTCCAGCAAACCACACCCGTCATCCTTACCTCTCATCTGTAAGTCACCCGTACGCCGCACAGCACAGAAAAGAATAGTGTACAAACGTCTTTTACTTCTTCTTTGGAAAGGCTTGTACCAGTGGTAGACGTTGTTTAATATTTTCCATTTTTTTAAAGGCTACTTATTTATTTTGAGAGGTGGGGTTACAGACAGGGAGAGGGAGAAACAGAGGAAAAAATCTTCCATCCACTGGATCACTCCCCAAATGGCTGCAATGGCTGGAGCTGAACCGACCCTGAGGCAGGAGCCAGAAGCCTCTTCCAGGTCTCCCATTCGGGTGGAGGGGCCCAAGCACTTGAGTCATCTGCTGCTGCTTCCCAGGCCATCTGCAGGGAGCTGGATAGGAAGTGGAGCAGCCGGGACTGGAACTGGCGCCTATATGGGATGCCAGCACTGCAGGCAGATGCTTAACCTACTGCACCACAGCACTGCCCCCTTCCTCATTTGTTTTTAATCCTGACAGTGATAGATGGTCCACAAAACTCATAGAGGTTAAATTGGAAAAGCTCTTAGCATAAGCTTGTTTTAAAATGGCATTGCATCTGGGAAGTTTTCATAACAGGAGTCCTTTGCTGTCTTAATTTTACCTGAAGATCTTTGTGAAGAAGCAGACCTAGAAAACTACACAGCTGCTTTACAGGTGAAACTGGTCAAGTGGCTTGTTATTTCATGTTTGTGCTAAAATTGTTTTGTATGTGTATGCTTTAGATTTCAGAACAAGGTGGAAGCTTCCTTCCCAAAAACAGTCTTGAGCCGAGGAATGGATAACCGATACCTGGTGTTAGCAGTCACTGTTGTACAGGATGAAGAAGGCAGCCAGGAAAAGCACTTAATCATCACTGCTTCCCAGTCGCTGGAAGACAAAGAACAGTGCATCCTTAGGAATGGCTGGTAATTTTTGTGTGACTTTGAGCATTGAATTGGCAATCTTCGGGGTAGCATCTTAAAACCCATCACATGGCTTGTGTGGATGTTGCTATAATTTAATGGTGTAAAAAAGGGATAGATTAAAATAGTTATTTATTTGACAGAGAGCTTCCCTGTACTGGGTTACTCCCAAATGCCTGCTCATCTAAGACTGGGCCAGGCTGAAGGCAGGAAGCTAGGAGGCCAATCCAGATCTCCCATGTGAGTGGCAGGAATCCGATTGCTTGTGCCCTTACCACTGCCTCCCAGGGTCTACATTAGCCAGAAGCTGGAGCTAGGAGTCAAATGGTGGTACTCTGATGTGGAACGTGGACATCTTAACCACTAAGCCAATTGTCTAATTCATTAGATTTAGTAGATTTGAACCTGGCTTAATTCTACATGAAAATTGTATCTATTACCCCAATGTCTGTAGACTCTTAATTCAAAAATTGATTATTATTATTGGGAAATCAAGTGAAGGTTGAATCTCTCTTATCCAAAATACTTGGGTCCAGAAGTATTTCAGATTTTGATTTTCTCATATTTAGAATAGTTTCACATACATAATGGGATCTTGAAGGTTTGACTCAAGTCTAAACACAAAATCCACTTAGGTTTCACATACACACCATATACCCATAGCCTTAAGGTAGTCTTTTTTGTTTTTTATTTAAAGATGCATTTTATTTATTTGAGCAAAAGAGTTATAGACAGAGCGAGGGAGAGACACAGAAAGGTCTTCCATCTGCTGCTTCACTTCCCAAATGGCTCTTGCAGCTGTGGCTGAGCCGATCTGAAGCCAGGAACCAGGAGTTTCTTCTGGGTCTCCCATGTGGGTACAGGGGCCTAAGCACTTGGGCCATCTTCTACTGCTTTCCCAGGCCCTCAGCAGGGAGCTGTTTCAAAAGGGGAGCAGCTGGAACTCAAACCATAGCCCGCATGGAATGCCAGGCAGAGGTCTAACCTTGTACATCACAGTACCAGTCCCTGAGGTTATCTATCTATCTACTTTTCTATTTTTTCTTTTGATTTTATTTGTTTGAGAGGTATAGACAGAGGGAGAGTTAGAGAGAAAGGTCTTCCATCTGCTGGTTCAGTCCCCAAATGGTCACAATGGCTGGAGCTGAGCCATTCTGAAGCTAGGAGCCAGGAGCTTCTTCCAGGCCTCACACATGGGTGCAGGGACCCAAGCACTTGGGCCATCTTCCACTGCTTTCCCAGGCCACCAGCCGAGAGCCAGTTTGGAAGAGGAGCAGCCGGGACATGAACTAGCTCCTATATGGGATGCTGGCACTCCAGGTTGGGGCTTAGCCAACTACACCACAGTGCCAGCCCCTGAAGGTAATCTTATACAGTATTTTTAGTGCACGTGGCTTTGACTGTGACCTGGCACACAGTCAAGTGTGGAAATTTTCACTTATGATTTCATGTTGATACTCAAAATATATTAAATTTTGGATATTCAGATTAGGGATTCTCAATCCGTCTTCAGGGGCAGTGACTGCTTCTTGTTTCCAGTACATTCTGTTTTAAGGTTGTTAGTTCTCAGTAACAGCAAAATTAATTGCAATGTAGGAGCAGTCTCAAACCTTAGATGTCTATACTCAAGGTGTGGTGCATGGGAGGTGGGAGGAAGATGCAGAGAAGGTGGAGGCCTAACTTTGTCTTTGCCTTGGCTGTGAGTGAGATTGAACTAAATAAAAGTGATGTTGTTCTTGCTGCACTTGGTTTGGCTTTATACCTTAGAGTAAGTGGAAGCTATAGGACTTAAGAATGACAAAATTAATGATTAAAACAACCCAGTCCTTAACTGGATCTATCTATATATTACACTAGCATAGATTTGATTGCTTTTGGAATAGACATTACTAGCACTAAGTAGGTTGCCTCTTTGGTGCTTAAGCAGAATTCTTGCATAATCTGCAGGGTGCTTCACCAGGTAAAAAGGGATGGCGCAACTAGGAGTTGACTCAGAAGACTGCATCTTGGTATTTCAGTTTTTATCAAGACCTAGAAACTTAGAAATACTTATTATTTCTTCAGATAAAACATTCATTACTTTTCAAAGCCTTCTTACTAGGTTTTAATGTAGGCACTTAAACTATGTGTTTATCCTGTCATTTTGTTTAATTTGCAGGTGTTCTGTTCCAGTACAGCCAGGGGATATCATTCATTTGGAGGGGGACTGTACTTCTGATACTTGGATAATAGATGAAGATTTTGGATATTTGATTCTGTATCCAGACATGCTGATTTCCGGCACAAGCGTCGCCAGTAGTATTCGATGTATGAGAAGAGCTGTCTTGAGTGAAACTTTTAGGGTGAATAACATTTGTTTTAATATTTATTTCATTGTACTTGTTTATTTTCCTAAATATCCCCTTCATTTATTTGAAAGGCAGTGACATAGAGAGAACTCTTCCATCCACTGGGTCACTCCCCAAATGGTAATAATGGTCAGTGCTGAGCCAGGCAGAAACTAGGCGCCTAGAACTCCATCCGGGTCTCCTACCTGGGTGGCAGTGACCCCAGCGTTTGGGCCATCTTCTGTTTTTCCAGCTGCATTAGCAGGGAGCTGGATTGGAAGTGGAGCATCTGAAAATCCAACAAGTGCCCAAATGGGATACCACAATGCTGGCCCCTAAAGATTTACTTTATTTATTTGAAAGGGAGAGTGATAGAAGGGGTGGGAGAAACAGAGATTGATCTTCCATCTGCTGGTTCACTCCCCAGATGCCAGCAATAGGCAGGGCTGGGCCAGGTTGAAGCTAGGAACTGGGAACTCTATCTTAGTCTCCCACCTAGGTGGCAGGGACCCAAGCACTTGGGCTAACTTTTGCTGCTTTCCTAGGTACATTAGAAGGGTGCTGGATCGGAAGTGGAGCAGCCAGGACTGTAACCAGTGCTCTAATATGGACAGCTGGTATTGCAGATAGCAGCTTAACCCACTGAGCCACAACACCAGCCCCAGGGTGAACAATATAAACAGTTAAGTTCTTAAACGATTTTAGAGTTTACAGAGCACTTTCACATTTATTATCACATTTGATCTTCCCAGCAGTCCTGCAAGGTAGATGCATTTTGCAGAGGAGGAAATGAGCTCAGAGAGGTTAGGTGACTTGCCTGGGGTCATAGAATTAGTAAAGGGCAGTGCTGAGACTCAAGGCCAGATGTCTGACTCCTCTGAATCTTCTTCAGCACTTAATAGTTAATTTTGTTGGTAAGAAAATTAGCAAGTGATAAGATTTTTTTTTTAAGATTTATTTATTTATTTGAAAGTCAGAGTTGCACAGAGGAGAGAGAGAGATAGGTCTTCTTTCTGATGGTTCACTCCCCAGTTGGCCACAGCGGCTGGAGTTGCACCGATGCAAAGCCAGGAGCCAGGAGCTTCTTCCGGGTCCCCTACACGGGTGCAGGGGCCCAAGGACCTGGGCCATTTTTTTTTTTTTTTTTGACAGGCAGAGTAGACAGTGAGAGACACAGAGAGAAAGGTCTTCCTTTGCCGTTGGTTCACCCTCCAATGGCTGCCGCGGTCGGTGCGCTGCGGCCGGCGCACCGCGCTCATCCGATGGCAGGAGCCAGGTGCTAGGTGCTTTTTCCTGGTCTCCCATGGGGTGCAGGGCCCAAGCACCTGGGCCATCCTCCACTGCACTCCCGGGCCACAGCAGAGGGCTGGCCTGGAAGAGGGGCAACTGGGACAGAATCCGGCGCCCCGACCGGGACTAGAACCCGGTGTGCCGGCGCCGCAAGGCGGAGGATTAGCCTGTTGAGCCACGGCGCCGGCCGGACCTGGGCCATTTTCTACTACCTTCCCAGGCCATACAGAGAGCTGGATCGGAAACAGAGTAGCCGGGTTTCAAACTGGCGCCCATACGGGATGCTGGCATTTCAGGCCAGGGCTTTAACCTGCTGCGCCACAGTGCCAGCCCCAATAAGATTTTAAATTTAATATACTTAGGCATTCCCATATTAACTTCATGTGATTGCCAAAAAACTAAAAATCTGAAAGTCTCTTTAAAAAAATTAAGGAATATTTCAAATATCTGTAAAAGTATGATTACAATAAACTCTCGTAATAAACCTACCTTTAATCACTAACATTCTACTGTTCCTAAACATATATATTTTTAAATTTATTTATACTCAGTAAAATTACCAGTAATTTCTTACATTAATCAATTGTCCAGTTTATCTCGATAATGTTCAAAGAAATTTTTTATTTTTTTGCATTTTATTTGAAAGGCAGAAAACGTAAGAGAGTCAAAAGGAGATCTTCTATGTACTAGCTAATTCTACAGATACCCACAACGGCCAGGGTTGGGCTGGGCTGCATTTAAGGGCCTGGAATTCATCTAGGTCTCCCTTATGAATAGCAGGAGCCCAAGCACTTGGGCCATCATCTGCTGCCTCCCAGTCACATTAATAGGAAGCTGGATCAGAAGTGGAATAGCAGGGACTGAAACCTGTACTGTGATATGGCATACGGGCATTCCAAGTGACAACTTAAAACCCATTGTGTCACACCAGCTGCTTCAGCTATGCCTTTATTGACTTTTTTTTTTTTTTTTTTGACAGGCATAGTGGGCAGTGATTGAGAGAGAAACAGAGAGAAAGGTCAGAGAGAAAGGTCTTCCTTTGCTGTTGGTTCACCCTCCAATGGCATTGGTGTGCTATGGCTGGCGCATCGCGCTGAGCCGAAGGCAGGAGCCAGGTGCTTCTCCTGGTCTCTCATGCGGGTGCAGGGCCCAAAGACTTGGGCCATCCTCTACTGCACTCCCTGGCCACAGCAGAGAGCCGGCCTGGAAGAGGGGCAACCAGGACAGAATCTGGTGCTCCGACCAGGACTAGAACCCGGTGTGCCAGCGCCACAAGGCGGAGGATTAGCCTATTGAGCTGCGGCACCGGCCTGACTTTTCTATTTGAGTAAATTATAAAGTCAAATTAGAGAAGAATTCTTTGAAAATATTGAATATAATTGAACTTTTTAATATTATTTTAATTTTTTCCAAGTGGAAATTACTAATTTTAAAAATAACTCATTCATAAAATAATACAGCTTGTAAAAATAATTCAGGGGTGGGCATTTGGCTTGGTGGTTAACACACTGCTTGGAACACCTACGTGCCCTATCAGAGTGCCTGGATTATTGTCCTGGCTCTGCTCCCGATTCTAGCTTCCTTCTTACGTGCACCCTGGGAGGCAGCAGGTGATGGCTCATGTACTTGTGTCCTTGCTACCCTTGTGGGAGCCTGGATTGAGTGCTGGGCTCCTGGCTTCAGTTTGGCTCATCCCTAGCTGTTATAGATATTTGGATAATCTGACAGATACAAGATCTCTTTATCTCTGTCCCACTGCTTTTCAAATAAGTAAAAATAAATGAGAAATTTTTTTTTAAAGATTTTTTTATTTGAAAGGCAGAGTTACAGAGAGGCAGAGGCAGGGTGAGAGAGATCTTCCATCTGCTGATTCACTCCCCAAAAGGCTGCAACGGTTGGAGCTGGGCCACTCTGAAGCCAGGAGCTTCTTCCAGGTCTCCCGTGTGGGTGCAGGGGCCCAAGGACTTGTGCCATCTGCTTTCCCAGGCTGTAACAGAGAGCTGGATTGGAAGTGGAACAGGCAGGACTCCAACCAGCGGCCAAATGAGATGCTGGCACTGAAAATGGCAGCCTTAGTTACTACACTGCAGCACTGGCCCCAATCAATAAGAATTTTTAAATTCTGAATAGAGGGAAGTGGAAGCTACCTATAATCTCATCTGCCAGAAAAAGCATCATTTAATATATTTGTATTTTTCTACCCAGTGTACTTTGGGCATAATAGTTTAACAGATTAGGCAGTAAATATATGCTCTTGTGTGTTAACATGCTGTGAAATAAAATGTATGATTTGTTTTCTTAGAGCTCAGATTCAACGACCCGCCAAATGCTAATTGGTACAGTTCTCCATGAAGTATTTCAAAAAGCAATAAGTGATAGTTTTGCCCCAGAAAAGCTCCAAGAGCTTGCTTCTCACACTGTTCAAGAAATAAGACATTTAAAGGAAATGTAAGTAGTTATGAGAAAAACTGCAGGTACAGTTTTATTTTGTCACTTCTTTCTTGGTAGCTATATGGTTTTGTTTTGTTTTTGAAATTTTTTTTACTTTGATAAGCAGAGTTAGAGAAGTTTTCTAGCCACTGGAGCTGGGCCAATCCGAAACCAAGAGCCAGGAGATTCTTACTGGCTTTCCACCTGGGTGCCAGGTCCCAAGGACTTTGGCCATTCTCTGGTGCTTTCCCAGGCACATTAGCAGGGAACTGGATTGGAAGTGGAGCCTCTGGGATATGAACTGGCGCCCATATGGGATGCCAGCACTGGAGGCGAGGAGTTTAACCTGCTGTGCCATGCACTAGCCTCTGTATGGTTTTTAGAATTAGACTACACTGTATATATTTATGTAATCTAGATTGTGGATTGTAGAGTTGCAGTACCCCATTGCAGCATTGTGAAGAGTTTCTGAAATTGTAAAACACCAAGTCTTTTGCTAAAATGCTGAAATTATCTGTATGTATACAACAGATTCCTTAGCTGCTGTCAAAGATGTGCAAAAAATCTTTTTGCACTAGTTCTAGAAACTGTGACATACTAAAAATTGTGTGGGTGTGGGAGTCAGATGGAATGAGTTTGAAAATACAGCTTTGCCAGTTTGATGAGTAAACAAGTTACCTAAAGATTATGAAGAACAGGGTAGGCACTTGGGCATGGTAAGTTAAGTTGCCACTGGAGATGGCTGTATCCCACATCAGAGTGCCTAGTTCATGTTTTGGCTACTCTGCTTCCTATCTAGCTTCCTGCTCATGCGCAGCATTGGTGACAGCAGATAATGGCGGGCTTGGGGTCCTATCACCTTCCCACTCAGATTGAATTACAGGCTCCTGGAGCCAGGAATCAAGCCCAGGCATTCTGATGCATATGAAGGTGCCCTAACTGCTAGGCTAAATGCCTGCTTCTTTCTTTTTAGGTTTTTTTTTTTTTTTTTTAAGATTTTATTTATTTATTTGCAAGAGAGAGACAGAGAGAAAGGTCTTCCTTTGATCACTCCCCAAATGACAGCAACGGCTGGAGCTGTGCCAGTCTGAAGCCAGTCTTCCCAGTTTCCCATGAGGGTGCAGAGGCCCAAGCACTTGGGCCATCTTTTACTCTTTTTCTAGGCCATGGCAGAGAGCTGGATTGGAAGAGGAACAGCTGGGACTAGAACCGGAGCCCATATGGGATGCCAGTGCTGCAGGTGGAGGATTAACCTACTGCGCCAGTTGCTGGCCCCTCTTTTTAGTTTTTTTTCCTTCATACACTTATTTATTTAATTGAAAGCTGCAGAGAGAGAGATCTTTCATCAGTTGGTTCACTCCCCAAATGCCTGTAACAGCCAGTGCTGTCAGGCTGAAACCAGGAGCACAGAATTTAATGTGCATTTCCCATGTGGGTGGAAGGGATGTGCATTAGCAGGAAGCTACAGTGGAGAGCAGAGCTGGGACTCAAGCCCAGGTACTATGATATTGGACGCAGGTGTCCCAAGTGGCAGCTGCTCTGCCAAATACCTACCCCCTTTTCTTTCTTTTTCGGCTCCTATGCAGTCTGTCTTTTTTCCACATAAATGTTTTTATTAATGGTGACTTTGACTCCCAAGCTAGTTGACATGAAGCTACATTTTCCAGAATATAATTCTATGGCTAACTCTGTGTGTGTTTGTGTGTGTGTGTGTGTGTGTGTGTGTTTCATTTTTATCTGAAAGGCAGAGAGAGAGAAAGAGAAATATATTCCTTGTGCTGGTCATGCCAAATGTCTGCTATAGCCTGAGCTAGGCTAGGAAGAATCCAGGAGCTAAGAATTCAGTCTGGGTTTCCTGGATCACATTATCAGGAAGATGGAACTGGAAGCAGATCTTGGACTTGAACCCAGGCACTCTAATATGAAATGTGAATGTCCCAAGTGGCATCTTAACCACTGTGTCAAATGCCACCTTAGTTAACACTTGAATACATATATAATTTAAATATATATATTTAAATATTAATACATTTAAAGATTTATTTTGAAAGTTAGAGTTACAGAAGGAGAGGCAGAGACAGAGAGGTCTTCCATCTGCTGGTTCACTGCTCAAATGGCCACAGTGGCTGGAGCTGTGCTGATCTGAAGCCAGGAGCCAGGAGCTTCTTCCAGGTCTCCCACACGGGTGCAGGGGCCCAAGGACTTGGGCCATCTTCTACTGCTTTCCCAGGCCATAGCAGAGAACTGGATTGGAAGAGGAGCAGCTGGGTCTCAAACCAGCACCCATATGGAATGCTGGCAACGCAGGGCTTTTCCCGCTAGTGCACAGCACCGGCCCCCTGGCTTTGCTTTCTATTCCAGTTAAGTCATTAAAGGAAAATATGTGTTTTGTAATTATGAAATATTCTATCGTAATTCTACCCATCCAAGGTCATATCTTATGCAAGAGAGTGCTTCTTTAAAATGAACAAATCCTGTGGTGAGTGTTAGGATGTTGCTTGAGATACCCACATCCGATATCAGAGTGCATGCTGTCAGAGGCAGCAGTGATAACTCAAGTGTTTGGGCCCCTGTCATCTACATGGGACCCTGGTAGAGTGTCAGGCTCCTGACTACAGCCTGGCTCAGCCCCAGCTCTTGTGGGCATTTGGAGAATAAATGAGTGGGTTAAAGATCTTTCTTTCTGTCTCTGTCTCTGTCCACTTCTTAAAATAACTAAATAAAAATGAAAACTTCCCCCAATCCATCAACTTTCCCCCTTGGTACAGGGAATGATCTGTTCCTGTGCTACTCTTTCGTGTGGATAGACCAGCCTTGAAAATCCTACCTTAAATTCCTCAGTAATCTCAGCAAAAACCAGGCTGCTACGTGACATTTGTTGAGACTGTGCTAGAAGTAGTAATGGAGACTTTGAATGCCAGAGCTTTTGAGTAACTAGTATGGACTGTTTTGGAAAACTAAGAGGCTTGGTACATAAAAAACCAAAACTCTAAAAGAATCTAAGCAGATCATGACAATGAAGAGAGGCTCCTGGGGGCTGGCATTGTGGCGCAGCAAGATTTTTTTTTTTTTTTTTGACAGAGTTAGAGGGAGAGAGAGAAAGAGAGAGAGAAAGGTCTTCCTTTTTCCTTTGGTTCACCTCCCAAGTGGCTGCCACTGCTGGTGTGTTACGGCCGAGTGCTGCACCTATCCGAAGCCAGGAGCCAGGTGCTTCCTCCTGGTTTTCCATGTGGGTGCGGGGCCCAAGGACCTGGGCCATCCTCCACTGTACTCCCTGGCCACAGCAGAGAGCTGGCCTGGAAGAGGAGCAACCGGGACAGAATCCGGCGCCCGGACTGGGACTAGAACCCGGGGTGCCAGCGCCACAAGCGGAGGATTGGCCTGGTGAACCGCAGCGCTGGCCGGCGCAGCAAGTTAAGCTGCCACTGCAACACTGGCATCCATATGGGCATGGGTTCGAGTTCCAGCTGCTCCACCTCTTCCAATTCAGCTTCCTGGTAATGCATCTGAGAAAGCAGCAGAAGGTGGGCCAAGTGCTTGGGCTTTTGTATCTACATTGGGAGACCTGGATAGAGTTCCAGCCTCCTGGCTTCAGTCTGGCCCAGCTCCAGCTATTGGTGGACATAAAGGGAGTGAACCAGCAGATGGAAATAAATATATATATGTGTGTGTTTGTGTATGTATATGTATATATTTTTTAAAGTTCCTGGTTTTTGGAGAAAGTAATTTAGGAAAAAGATTATCCAATTGTGCTTGATTTTTAAAATTGTTCTTTAGAATCTCTAAATGGGTTATGGGGGAGGCATTATGGTGCATTGGGTTAAGAATCTTCTTGGAATGCTTGCAGCCCATATTAGAGTGCTGATTCATGTTCTGGCTTCTCAGCTTCCAATCCTTTTTCCTGCTTATGCATACTGGCAGGCAGTGTGCATGGCTTAAGTGCTTGGATTCCTGCTTCTCACATGAGAGACCAGGGTGGAGTTCTGAACTTATGGCTTCTGCCTGGCCCAGCTCTGGCTGTTGTGGGCATTTGGGGAGTGAAATAGCAGATGGAAGCTTGCTCTCTCTCTCTGTATTGTTCTACCTTTCAAATAAACATTAAATATAAATATGTTATAAATTCATGTATACCATGTTATAATAATACAAGAGGGTATATACAGTGAAAAATAAATTGTTGTGGTATGGTGGGTTAGGCTGCTGCCCATTATGCTGGTATTCCATGTGAGTACCTGTTCACTTCCTGGCTGCTCTGTTTCCAATCTTTCTCCCTGCTAATGTACCTGGGGAGGCAATGGAGAATGGCCTAAGTACTTAGGCCTCTGCCACTCATATGGGAGACCCAGATGGAGTTCTGGCTCATGGCTTCAGCTTGCCACAGCCCCTGCTGCTGGAGCCATTTGGAGAGTGAACCAGCAGATGGAAGATCTCTGTTTTCTTCTCTATAACTGTCTTTCAAATACATAAATAACTCTTTAAAATAAAAAGATTGAACTTTGGAGGCAGGTGTTTGACCTAGTGGTTAAGGTGTTCATTTTGCTCATTAGAGTACCTGACTTCAATTACTGGCTCTTTGTCCTGGCAGTGCAGACCCTGGGAGGCAGTGATGTTGGGTCCCTGCCACTTGCATGGGAGGACTGGATTAGAGTTCCTGGTTCTGTGCTTTGGCTCCAGTGCAGCCCTGGCTTGTTGGGGGCATTTTGGAACGAAATCAGCAGAGGGGAGCTCTTGCTTTGTCTGTCTCATCAAATGAGAATTTTAAAAAATGAAAGAAAAAATATTTTATGAATTTGGAGATAATTTCAAATTTACAGAAGAGTTATAAGAGTGGTACAAGGGGCCGGTGCTGTGGCACAGTGGGTTAAAGCCCTAGCCTGAGGTGCCCGGCATCCCATATGGGCGCCGGTTCTAGTCCGGCTGCTCCTCTTCCAGTCTAGTTCTCTGCTGTGGCCCGGGAGGGCAGTGGAGGATGGCCCAAGTGCTTGGGCCCCTGCACCCATGTGAGAGACCCAGAAGCAGCTCCTGGCTCTTGGCTTTGGATTGGCTCAGCTCCAGCTGTTGCGGCCATCTTGCGGATGAACCAGTGGACCTCTCTCACTGTCACTACCTCTATCTGTAACTCTGTCTTTCAAATAATTAAATCTTTAAAAAAAAAAAAAAAAAGAGTGGTACAAAGAGCATTCATATACCCTTCATCTAGACTCACCAGTTAGCATATCTCCTCCTTTGCTCTGTTATTGGTGTTTTCTCCCTCTCCTTCCTTCTCCTTCCCCTCCTCTCTCTAGATTTTTTTTCTAATCCACCTGAGAGTAAATTGTATACATGATGGTCTCTTACCTCCAAGTGTGTGGTTGCCAAGAGTCAGAATTTTCTCTTAGTGAACTGTATATAACATTGATAGAATACTTTTCTCTGATAAACTTTGCACATTTCAGTTTTGTCAGTTGTCCACTGATGTCCTCTCTAGAATTATTTTCTTTCAGAGTAGGATCAGTCCTATGCCTTTAAAATCTTGATCCATCTAGAGCCAGATTGCTGCAGTCTCGTCGCAGTTCCCATTTCTGCCAGTCACATGCGAGTCCCTGTTTCCCACCGCGATCCCTTAGCCGTCCCGTGTTAGGACTTCAGAGAGCCTTTTGCAAGGATAGCTTCCCCTTGGGCGGCTGCAGTGTGTTGCTGTGGGTTTTGGCTATTAGCAGTAGCTACCCCGGGCTTGGTGTTGTGCTTGAGACACAATTTGAGAGCGCTGCGGTTGCCAGTGTCGTCCTCCCTGCTGACCTGGCTCACTCGGAGGCCTGCACAGCTTTCTCTCCTGTTCAGAAAGCCAGAGGCAGCAGAACTCTCAGAAAGTGGGAGCTTATTAAATGTGGTGTTGAAAGTATTGCAAAGTTACCATACAGTACATTTGTAGTATCCTGACATTGCCATGTTTATGGATGTGTTTAGGATGGAGCTGTTGTGAGCATGTTAGAAAAATGAGAAATTATTTTTGAAATACTCATTGGAGAGTTTGGCAGAACTGCAGGAAGTGAACTCAGGTCTTCAGGGAGAGAGGAATGGCAGTAACTTGTTCCAACATGGTTTAGAAAGGAGCATGGAATAAGAAGTTAGGTTCCACAGCTAAAGCTAAATGTCCTTTTGAAGTTAGAAGTAATCTAACCTGTGGGCTTCAGTTCCCTTGGCTATAAAGTGGTGATGACATTGCCAATACCTGTCTCATAGAATTGTGGTGAGGTATGAAGGTGTGTGTTCACGGGAACCCCCTAGAGTCCTGCCTGGCCTGTAAGTCAGCGTGTTGTAAGCATTCCTCATTACCGTCCTCTTCATACCCTGAAGCATTCTTACCATAAGCTCAGTACCTTGCGTTCACTGAAAACCGACTCTGAGAGGTGGTTATTTTCTCTGCCATACAGATGAGGAAACAGATCTGATGGGCAGTCAACACATGGGGTTACTGCAGAGTTAGTACTCACAGCCAAGTGTGGTCTGACACACACACTGATGGGCTTCTCATCTCCTAGAGTAGTTATAAAGGTTGGGAAGCTTGAAGTGGAGGCCATCCTGGGAGTGTGAGTCTACTCATATACAGCAGTTCTCCAGACAGGGGGATAGGTCACAGGCAGGCAGAGAAAAGTCCTGTCCACTGACTTACTCTCCAAATGCCCACACCAACTGGGGCTGGGCCAGACCAATCCGTTTCTCCCACGTGGGTGGTAGGGACCCAACTACTTGAGTTGTCACCTTTTGCCACCCAGGGAGCATATTGCAGGAATCTGGAATTGGAAACCGAGCCAGAACTCAAACCCAGGCACTCTGTTATGGGATGTAGGTGTCCTAAGGAGCATCTTTTTTTGTTTAGTTTTTTTAAAGATTCAAAGATTTAGTTATTTATTTTTATTTGAAAGACAGAGTTATATATAGAGAGAGTTCTGTCTGCTGGTTCACTCTCCAAATACCACAATAGCCAGGGCAGTACCATACCGGTGATTGGAGCCTGGAACTCCATCTGGGACTCTCATGTGGGTTCAGGCGCCCAAGTACTTGGGCCACCTTCTGTTGCTTTCCCAAGTGCATTAGCAGAGAGCTGGGTTAGAAATGGAGCAGCCTGGACTCAAACTGGCGCTCTGATATAGGACGCCAGCCTTGAAGGCATTGGCTTAATCTGCTGTGCCACAATGCTGGGCCTCCAACTGGCATCTTTTATTTATTTATTTGAGAAGCAGTTAGAGAGAGAGAGCTTCCATCCACTGGTTCACTTCTCAAATGGCTGCAAGGGCCAGAGCTGGGCAGATCCAAAACCAGGAGCCAGGAATCAGGAGCTTCGTCCAGGTCTCCAGGTAGGTGTAGGGGTCTAAGCACTCAAGTGGACACTTGAGTTTCTTGCTTGGACCTTGTCCTTTCTCATGTGTGCATTCTCATGTTTATTATCTACTTTTGGCAGGTACCGCTTAAATCTCAGTCAAGATGAAGTAAAACAAGAAATAGAGGAGTATCTTCCTTCATTTTCTAAGTGGGCTGGAGACTTCATGCATCAGAACACTGACTTCCCTCAGATGCAGCTCTCTCTGTAAGAAATGTATTTTCTTTATTTATTGTTCATAGGATCCCATCTTGTATGTTGAATAAAGCTTTTTAAAGATTGAGCTATTACGATTGGCCTTTTCTTGTTTATTTTTAAATTATGGTCCTGAAAGAATCAAGTGAATAGAAATTTTATTTTCATTATAATAAAGCCATCTAATTTTTCTATGTAGACATTTTTAAAAATAATTTATAAATATTTTGGGGGGCCTACTCTGTTAGTATTATATGGCTTGTGTTGCATATTTAAATATTATGTTGGCCATTTAATGCCATTTGTCATTTTGCTTATTTTTCAAGTTTTTTAAAATTTGTTTAAAGTTTTATTTATTTTAAAGGCAAACTTTGGGGAAGGGGCGGTGGTCGAGTTTCTGTCCATTGGTTCACTCTCCAAGTGCCCACAATAGCATGGGCTGGGCCAGGCTGAGGCTAGGAGCCAGGAACTCTATCTGGTCTCCCTCATGGGTGGCAGGAACTCAAGTACTTGAACCATCATCTGCTGCCTCCCAGGCATATTAGCAAGAAAGAAGCTGTATCAGAATAGCTGAAATTTGAACCAGCACTCTCTTATGAGATGTAGGTGTCTCAAGTGGTGTCTTACCTCTTATGCCACAGTGCTGGCCCCTCTACTTTATATTTTTAAGAATTTGACCGCTTTAGATACCCCATATAAGTGGGATCATACAGTAGTTGTCTTCTTGTGGCTGGTTTATTTCACTTACCATAGTCTTACTTTACAACATTTGAATTTTTTCTCTGCCATAAAAATCATAACATTTTTTATTTTCAATAGTTGATTGATTTTGGGTGCGTATTTAGTCCAGTGTTTAAGATGTTGGAATATCTGGGATTAAAAACCAGCTCTGTTTCCTGACTTCCTGAGAGGCAGAAATAATTAAAATAATTGGGTCCCTGATCTCACAAGGTAGACCTGGCTTGTGTCACTGACCTCCCTGGGCTTGGAATTAGCTCAGCCCTTGAAAATTAGTGCATTTGGAGTGTGAAACAGTGATTGGGAGCTCTGTGTCTGTCCACATATACAAACTGGTTGTTTCTTCACAAACTCACCCTAGTAGAAGAGTTTCTTTGTTTTAATCAAAAGTTGCAGAATGTTTTATTAATAATGTTTACATTGATTACATGTTGAGATAATTCTTGGTCATTTTATATTAAATAAAGTACATTCTTAAAAGTAATTCACAGGGCTGGTGCTGTGGCATAGCGTGTAAAGCCACCGTCTGCAGTGCCAGCATCCCATATGGGTGCCAGTTCGAGTCCCAGCTGCTCCCCTTCTGATCCAGCTCTCTGCTATGGCCTGGGCAAGCAGTAGAAGATGGACCAGATGTTTGGGCCCCTACACCTGAGTGGGGGGACCCGGGAGAAGCTCTTGGCTTCTGGCTTCAGTTGGGTGCAGCTCTGACTGCTGTGGCCACTGGGGAGTGAACCAGCGGATGGAAGACCTCTCTCTCTCTCTCTGCCTCTGCTCCTCTGTAACTCTGCCATTCAAATAAATAAGTAAATCTTAATATATATATATATATATATATATATATATATATATATATAAAATAATTTGCATGTTTTACTTACTGAGAGGCAGGGACAGAGAAAGAGAGCAAGAGAGCTCCCATCCACCAGTTTACTCCCCAAATAGCATAGTGTTCAGAGTTCATCTGTGCTGTAGTGACAGGATTTCCTTTTTTTTTTTTTTTTAAAGATTTATTTATTTATTTGAAAGGCAAAGTCACAGAGAAGCAGAGGTAGAGAGAGGTCTTTCATCGGCTGGTTTACTTCCCAGATGGCCACAACGGCCGGAACTTGGCCAATCCAAAGCCAGGAAGAAGCCAGGAGCTTCTTCTGGTTCTCCCATGTGGGTACAGGGGCCCAAGGACTTGGGCCGTCTTCCACTGCTTTTCCAGACCATAGCAGAGAGCTGGATCGGAATTGGAACAGCCAAGACTCAAACCAACTCCCACGTGGGATGCTGGCATTGCAGTTGGTGATATTACCCACTGTGCCACAGCACTGGCTTGGATTTCCTTTTTAAGAAGAAATAGTAATCTGTTGAATGAGCAAGTGTATCTGTTTTGTTTATCCATTCTTCCATGGATGGACATTTGTGTTACTTCTAACTCTTGGCTCTTGTAAAGAGTGCTGCTATGAATAAATTTGCAAATCTCATTTAAGAATCTACTTTCAAAACTTCTGGATATGTGCCTAGGAGTGAGTTTGCTAGGTCAAATCATAGTTCTATTTTTAGTTTTTAGAGAAACCTCCATTCTGGTTTTGGAGCCATTAGACCATTTGACAGTCCCAGCAAGAGTGCACAAATGCTCCAGTCTCTCACATCCTTGTCATCATTTTTTTTCCTGAGTTTTTGATAATCGCAATTCTTTTCATATAAGATTTTCATTAGATTTTTATTTGATATGGCTTTGAGTCTAAAAGTTTAAAATATAGATGAGATCGCCGTGGCTCAACAGGCTAATCCTCCGCCTTGCGGCGCCGGCACACCGGGTTCTAGTCCCGGTCGGGGCGCCGGATTCTGTCCCGGTTGCCCCTCTTCCAGGCCAGCCCTCTGCTGTGGCCGGGAGTGCAGTGGAGGATGGCCCAGGTGCTTGGGTCCTGCACCCCATGGGAGACCAGGAAAAGCACCTGGCTCCTGGCTCCTGCCATCGGACGAGCGCGGTGCGCTGGCCGCAGCACGCTGTCCGCGGCGGCCATTGGAGGGTGAACCAACGGCAAAAGGAAGACCTTTCTCTCTGTCTCTCTCTCTCTCACTGTCCACTCTGCCTGTCAAAAAAAAAAAAAAAATATATATATATATATATATAGATGAGATGAATAAATATGAGATAGCTCTTGCCTGACTTTTTTCTGATCCTTTCTGCAGAATAACTATAGCTGCTCTGAAAAATGAGTAAATCTTAATCATGTATAAGGATTAATTTTGTTGTTGTTAAAGATTTATTTGTTTGAAAAGCAGACAGAGAGGGCAAGAGAGCATGTGCATGCACGAGAAGGATATCTCTTCTGTCTGCTGGTTGACAAGTGGCTTGAATGGCCAGGCTTGTGCCTGGCTGAATTCAGGAACCAAGAAGTACATCTGAGTTTCCTACATGGGTGATAGGAACTCAAGTATTTGGGCCATCATCCGCTGCCTTCCCATTCACATTAGCAGGACAGTGGCTCAGAAGCTGAGTAGTAGCAGGACTTGAACTGGAACTATGATATGGGATGTGGGTATCCCAAGCAACTGCTTGAGCTGCTGCACTGAAAGACCTGCCTCTGTATAATAATTTTCATCGTTGTTTCCATCTGTTCTAATTCTCTCAACACTTATAATTATTCTCTTTTTTCTCCTTTCTTTGCTCTTGGCTAGTTATTAACATCTGAACCCCCTTTATAATTAAAAAACAATATTGAGTGCTTAATTTTAGTTGTTGATAGAGGCCAAGATGGATTCACTTAATGATTAAGTAAAGAACATAATGGGGATGTGTAGGTATGGTCACGAGGTCCTTTGAAGATTGTTCTGTGTGGATTGTGGATGAAAAGTTAGATGAACTAGCCCAGTGCTTCATAGATGGTGGGCTGAGCACACGTGCTTACACAGTCTAATAAGGTATTACGTGAAGGAACACATCCCTTGCTGTATAGGTGCAACACATTCAAGCCATTACATATTAATTTGTGTAATAATTGTCAGAATACTCAGATTGATAATTGTGCCTCCAGCTGTCCACATAGTAATCTTGGCTTCAGGAAAGGTCTTGAGAAGATTATAGTGGGAATGAACTGAAAAGCATAGATGATAAATATTAGCAAAGATTAAATTACATGAGAGCCTATAGAACCGTGACACTTAAACTTGAGTGCACATCGGAATTGCTTAGGGGGTTTGTGAAGTGGATTGCTGGGCTTCATCCTTGCAGATTCTGCTTGAATCAGTCTGGAGAGGGAGCCTTTGAATTTACATTTATATCAGGTTACCAGGTGATGCTGATGTTACTGGTCCAGGGACTATACTTTGAGAATCATTGCAGTAAAACTTTCTAATCCCCACATTTTTTGTGTGAGGTAGTCAGTTAAAACCAGCAAATGTGTAATGAGCCAAATATTCTAATTGAGTATTTTGTGTTTTCTTTTTTAGGCCAAGTGATGGCAGTAATAATAATTCGACATGTCACATTGAAGTAATCAATTCATTGGATATTGAAGAAAGCATTTGGTCCCCTAGGTTCGGCCTGAAGGGCAAGATAGATGTTACAGTTGGTGTGAAAATACATCGAGGTCATAAGACGAAATACAAGATAATGCCCTTGGAACTCAAGACTGGCAAAGAATC
The DNA here is from genome assembly GCA_949820135.1 of Sylvilagus floridanus. Lineage (NCBI taxonomy): Eukaryota > Metazoa > Chordata > Mammalia > Lagomorpha > Leporidae > Sylvilagus > Sylvilagus floridanus. The sequence continues at coordinate 24,263,298 of OX463235.1, forward strand.
AAATTCTGTTGAACACCGTAGTCAGGTATACATTTTAAGAAAATAGTTACAATGGTGGTGTTTTGTTTTGTTTTTAATTTTAGAGAGTGAGAGCAAGTGAGCTAACCAACTCCTGTCTGCTGGTTCACTTCCCAGAGCAACAGCAGGGGTAGGGCTAGGCTGGGTCAAACCTGGGAGCTGGGGACTCAGTCCAGATCTCCCAAATAGGTGGCAGGGAACCAAGCCCTTGAGCCATCACTGTCATTCCAGAGTCTGCAGTAGCATGATGCTGGATTCAGGAGCCAGAGCTGGTTAATGAACCCTGGCCCTGCAGTGTGGGATGCAGAATCCTAACTGACATCTTCAACTGCTAGGCCAAATGCTCATTCTGAAGACGTTTTTATATGTAACATTTACTTAGGATACTTACGGATTCATTGGTGTAAGTTCATTCTTTTATTTCTAACATTATATTGATTTTTTAATCTGAGATAAAACAGTAGAACTGCCTCTTATCATTATAATAAGTTGAAGTTTAAAAAATCTCTATTAAATATTCATCTTGGATAAACATCACAGTCTTCTCTTTCAAACTTATTTGAAATTTAGGGACAGGTATTTGGTACAGTGGTTAGGATGCTGCTTGGGATGCTTGCATCCCATTTCGAAGTCCTGGTTTGAGTCCCGGCTACTCCATTCTGACCCAGCTTCCTGCTAATGCAGTCAGTAGATGATCGCTTTAATAGTTGGTTACATGCCTCCCACATGGGAGACCTGAATTGAGTTTTAGGCCCTTGGCTTTGGCTTGGCACTGCCTTGGCTATTGAAGACTTTTTCGAAGTAAACCAGTCGATGAAGAGCTCTCTTCTCTCTTTTTGCCTTTCAAATAAACTGAAAATAAAATAAGTAAAAATTACAAAATAATTTTGAAATTTATATGCTAGTGACTTAACAGATCAAAGTAATTAATTAGCACAGAGTTGCTTTTTGTTTTCTATTTATTTCTGTCCACTCCACCCTTATCTACAGTGGCAATATGAGATCTGTTTTCACAGGAACTGAAATCTGTGAAGAGAAAACTCAAAGTAGTAGTATTTTATTTTTATGATATACTAAGGGAGTATATAATGTAACAACATAGCATTTGTGATAAAACACAAATGTATTCTTGCCTTTGAAATTTTGCCTGTTATTTGAGCAGATTTTATGTAAAATAAGGTTCAGTATTGAATTGGATAATCAGTGGTAAAAAAAGATTTGCTAAATCTTTCTTGCCATTCTTAATTGCATACCAAACATTAATGATTCTCATGAAAGCTTTGAAGTTTGAGAAAGAAAAATAAGATAACCTTCTTTTCTTACCTGTTGCTGGGTTATAGAGACACTTGAACTTTTCACTTTAGGAATACACAAATGGCTGAAATTACAAAATAATTATTTGGCTAGATTAAAGCCCTCTTCAAGAAGGAAAATCGTATCAAGAGAGAAGAAAGGATGTTTATGAGATTGAAAATTTTACTTGGTGTCACTTTAGAATGCTACTTGGAGGGAAATATAAAAGCATTTCAAGGTATAACGTGATTTGGATTTGTGAATTCTTTTTCATTTAGTTTACTGTTCTAATTTTTGCTATACCATCAAGGCAATGAATATTACTGCATTAAATTTTGTTCAGTAAGGGTATCTTTTTTTCTAGGTTTATTTATTCAAAAGTCAGAGTTACACAGAGAGAGCAGAGGCAGAGAGAGAGAGAAAGAGAGAAAAGTCTTCTATCCACTGGTTCACTCTCCAGTTGGCTGCAATGGCTGGAGCTGTGCTGATCCAAAGCCAGGAGCCAGGAGCTTCTTCCGAGTCTCCCATTAGGTGCAGGGGCCCAAGCACTTGTCCATCTTCTACTGCTTTCCCAGGCCATAGCAGAGAGCTAGATAGGAAGTGGAGCAGCCAGGATTAGAACCGGTGCCCATATGGGATGCCAGCACTTCAGGTGACTGCTTAGCTTCTATGCCACAGTGGCGGCCCCTTCAGTTGGAACTTTGTCTTCCCCAGAAGAGAAGCTACAAAAGGAACTTTAAAGAAAAAAAATAGTAATTCTTATATTGGGGAAAATGAAAAATTTTCTGGAGCAAGGTTCTAACGGAAATGTTGGGTTTGGGGGCCAGCCTTGTATAATGGGTTAAGCTGCTACCTGTAATGCTGGCATCCCACATGGCTACTGGTCAAGTCCCAGCTGCTCCATTTCCCATGCTACTACCTGCTAGTGCACCTGGGAAAGCAGCAGAGGATGGACTGGGTGCTTGGACCTCTGCACCCACATGGGAGACCAGGATGAAGCTCTTGGAATTGGCATCTGGCATAATAGTTAAAAAACTTGTTAAGATGCAGGTCCCACATTTTTGTGCTTGGGTTCAATTCTTGGCTCTGGCTCCTGATTTCCAGCTTCTCAGCAAAACAGACCCTGGAAAGCAGCAGGTGTTGGCTTAAGTAGTTGGGTCCCTGCCACCTACCCAGGATACCTGTATTGAGTTCCAAGCTTCTGACTTTGGCCCCAGCCAAGCCCCAGCCTTTCTGGACACTTGGGGAATGAACCACTGGATGGAAACTCTCTTTCTGTCTGCTTCAAATAAATAAGTGAGTAAATAAGTAAATTTATGCTGCAGGTAATGCTGTCTGCCTCCTATGTGTTAATCATTTTAACTGCACTTTACAAAGCAGGAGTATAATTATAGTCTTACATCTTTATACATGCTGATTTTGTGATTTTAAACACTGGGCCTTCTTAAATCGTTTAATCTTTGAATCTTGGAGATCTGGAAAACAAGTGATGAACTTGTCCTTATTTTGCATATGAGTTCACCTAGATGACTTGCTCTTGATGTTAAAGCTTTCTGTTGAACTAAAGGGATTTTTTTTTCTTTCTTTCTTAATTTGAAAGACAGACAAATACATATGCAGACACAAACACACACTGAGTGATCTTTTATCCGCTGATTCACTCCCCAAATGCCCACTCAGCCAGGGCTGGCCAAAGCTAGCAGCTCAGAACTCAGGATAGGTCTCTCGTGTGGTTGGCAGGGACCCAAGTATTTCAGCCATCCTCCTGCTGCCTCCCAGAGTTCGCATGATTAGGAAACGAATCAGAACTGAAGCTGGCAACATGGCATGTTAGCAGCCCACATGATAATTTAATTGCTGTGACAGATGCTCATCTCTAAAAGACTTTTTTTTTTTTTTTTTTAAGTATTTTTAAAAGATTTATGGGGCTGGTGCTGTGGCGCACTAGGATAATCCTCTACCTGCAGCGCCAGCATCTCATGTGGGCCCTGGGTTCTAGTCCTGGTTGCTCCTCTTCCAGTCCAGCTCTCTGCTGTGGCCCGGGAGGGCAGTGGAGGATGGCCCAAGTGCTTGGGCCCTGCACCCATGTGGGAGTCTGGGGGCGGAAGCACCTGGCTCCTGGCTTTGGATCGGCCTAGCTCTGGCTGGCCGTTGCGGCCATTTGGGGAATGAACCAGCGGACGGAAGACCTTTCTCTCTGTCTGTCTTTCTCACTGTCTGTAACTCTACCTGTCAAATAAATAAATAAAAATCTAAAAAAAAAAAAAAAGATTCATTTATTCATTTGAAAGGCAGGGTTACAGAGAGAGAAGGAAAGACTGCTGGTTCATTCCCCAAATGGCCACAACAGCCAGAACTGAGCCAGGCCAAAACCAGGAGCCTGGAGCTTCTTCTCGGTCTCCCACTTGGATGCGAGGGCCCAAGTGGTTGAGCCATCTTCTGTTGTTTTTCCAGGCACATTAGGAGGGAGCTGGATTGGAATTGGAGCATCCAGGCTTTGAACCTGCATCCATATGGGATGTTGACAACTGCAGGAGGCAACTTAACCTGCTGTGCCCCAACACTTGCCCCAGAGGGGCTGTTTTCTAACACCTGAGTTTTTCTGAAGAGCATTAGTAAACTTAAAGTAGTTAATGATGTGTCATACTTTGGAAAAATAGCACACACTCTATCGATTTATTTGTCTCAGTAGCTATCATGTAAATGCTAAACTTTTTAGTGTTTTAAATAGTAAAAATAGTATCTAAAGACCATTAACTTAAATGTCAAACATGACTTGATTAATTTCTCTCCTTAATTTATTGGAAATCTAAATATTTGCTATGTAAGAGAGATTCACGATATTTCATTATTATCTTATAAAACCAGGCGGCATGAACTGTGGTTGTTTTGTAGAAGTTGAATGTTTGACATCAGTTTTGTTGTGTTACCTTCACCAGTTTGGTTCATGTTATTTTCAAAATGAAAATAGGTTCATTTTCCTTTTTATTATAAAATTATGTGTTGATTGCAAAACAATGTAGGGAAGTAAAGAGACCTGTGGTTTGGCTTAACAGTGTGTTCAATGTCTCTGCAGGTTGTTCTGTATACACTGCTCAGCCAAGAAAGAAGAGCTGACCCCGAGGCTGGCTTGCTTCTGTACCTCAGGACCGGTCAGATGTACCCTGTGCCTGCCAACCACCTAGACAAAAGAGGTTGAGCTGTTTCTTTTTCCATTTTACTTCTCTAGTTCACTTCCTCCCACTTAAACTTTTGCAGTATCTTTGCAGGGAAATAAAATCAAGGAGAAGTTTCTTTTGATGTGAGAATTTTTGAAATCCAGGCATATAAGGGGTCTTCAGATTGTTAATGGAAAAATATGTATTTTTTAAAAATTATGCATGGATTTCAAAAATTTTTTGCATCAAAATAAATGTCTCCTTACTTCCATTTTCCATGAAATTATAGAGCTATCTTCATGTTTATACCTGACAGTTTGCTTACTGCACTTACTAGGCCTACTACGGGTTGTAATTTGTAGTTGTGGTAGTTTTTTTTTAAGATTTATTTTATTTATTTGAAAGGTAGAGTCAGAGAGTTAGAGACAGAGAGAGAGATCTTCCATCTGCTGGTTCACTCCCCAGATGGCCGCAATAGCCAGAGTTGCACCTATCCGGAGCCAGGAGCTTGTTCCGGGTCTCCTACTTGGGTGCAGGGGCCCAAGGACTTGAGCCATCTTCTACTGCTTTCCCAAGCCATAGCAGAGAGCTGGATCAGAAGAGGAGCAGCCAGGACTAGAACGGCGCACATATGGGATGCCAGTGCTTCAGGTCAGAGCTTTAACCTGATGTACCACAGTGCTGGCCCCCAGTTGTGGTAGTTTTTAAAAGGAAGTTGATGTTACTCATCTTTAAAAATTTTATGACTCGAAACTTTCTGTTGAAATTCTTGTGTTTGAGATAATCTAGATAGCTCTGTTTATTCTCAGCATCTAGCCAATAAAATATCAATGTCAGAGTACTTCCAGTACTTTGACATATGTAGTTTTTTTTTTTTTGACAGGCAGAGTGGATAGTGAGAGAGAGAGACAGAAAGGTCTTCCTTTGCTGTTGGCTCACCCTCCAATGGCCGCCACGGCTGGCGCGCTGTGGCCAGCGCACTGCGCTGATCCAATGGCAGGTGCCAGGTGCTTCTCCTGGTCTCCCGTGGGGTGCAGGGCCCAAGGACTTGGGCCATCCTCCACTGCCCTCCCTGGCCACAGCAGAGAGCTGGCCTGGAAGAGGGGCAACCGGGACAGAATCTGGCGCCCTGACCGGGACTAGAACCCGGTGTGCTGGCGCCCCAAGGCGGAGGATTAGCCTAGTGAGCCGTGGCGCCGGCTTGACATATGTAGTTATGTGTTCAAGTGAACACAAAGTTAGAGCTAATATATTTACAGTGGTTATTCTACTATGGTGGGGAAAATATGTTCCCTAACTTTTTAATTCAGTTTAAATCTGGAGGTTTTACTTTTATAGTATAAGAAGATACATGGTATACTTTATTAGATTCTTTAAAAAACACTTATCTTTTTTTTCCATAGAATTATTAAAGCTAAGAAACCAGATGGCCTTCTCTTTGTTTCATCGTATTAGCAAATCTGCTACTGGAAATGATAAGACACAACTTGCTTATTTGCCACAAATAATTGAGGAGGAGAAAATTTGCAAATATTGTTCACAAGTGGGTACCTGTGCTCTTTATAGCAGGTAAATGCAAGAGCATTATTTCCGAAAGTACAGTTGAATGTGGATTGACGCACTATGATTGAACATTGATTGTGGGCCTTGGCTTTTATGATTACACACACAGAAACAGATTTATTTCTCACTTTTTTTTTTAAAGATTTATTTATTATTATTTGAAAGGCAGAGTTAGAGGCAGAGGCAGAGAGAGAAAGAAAGGGGGCGGGGGGTCTTTCATCTGCTGATTCACTCCCCAGATGGCTACAATGGCTGAGGCTGCACTGATTTGAAGCCAGGAGCCAGGAACTTATTCCTGGTCTCCCACATGGGTGCAGGGGCCCAAGGATTTGGGCCAACTTTTACAGCTTTCCCATGCCATAGCAGAGAGCTGGATTGGAAGGGGAGCAGCTAAGACTTGAACCGGCATACATATGGGATGCCAGCACGGCTGATAGTGGCTTTACCCACTATGCTGGATCTCTGGTCCTCAGAATTATTTCTCTTCTGCTGGTTTATTCCCCAAATGCCCACAATATCCAGGGCTGGGCCAGTCCCAAGGCAGAAGGCAGGGACTTTTTCTATTTTTTAAAGATTTATTAATTTATTTGAAAGGTAGAGTTACAGAGAGGCAGAGAGAGAGAAAGAATCAAAGTTCTTCCATCCACTGGTTCACTCCCCAAATGGCTGCAGTGGCTGGAACTGGGCCAGTCTGAAGCAGGGAACCTAGAAGTTTCCTCCCGGTCTCCCACACAGGAGCAGGAGCCCAAGCAATTGGGTCATCTTCCACTGCCTTCCCAGGCCATAGCTGAGAGCTGGATCAGAAGTAGAGCTGGATCGAAAGTAGAGCGGCCAGGACTTGAACCCATGCCCATATGGGATGCTTGCACTCAGGTGGCTGCTTTTACTGCTGTGTCACAGCACCAACTGTCGACAGGGACTTAATCTGGATCTCCTGTGAGTGCAGGGGCCCATGTACTTGATCTGCTGCCTCCCAAGCTATAAGCAGGAAGGTGAAATCACAAGTGGAACTGGGCCTTGGGTCCTGATACTTGGATAGGGGATGTGGGCATCCTAAGTAGTGTTTTTTCTCTCTCTTTCTTTCTCTCTCTCTTTCTCTCTTTTTAAGATTTTATTTATTTCTTTGAAATGCAGAGTAACTAAGAGGTAGAGAAAGAGATTTTTCATTTTCTGATTTACTCCCCAAACTGTGGCTGGGGCTGGTCCAGGCCAAAGCCAGAAGTCTGGAATTCCATCTTGGGCCATTTTCAGTTGCTTTTCCAGGTGCGTTAGCAGGGAGCTGGATCAGAAGTGGAGCTGGGATGCTGGAATTACAGGTGGTGGCTTAACCTACTGTGCCACAATGCTATCCCCTTAAGTGGTATCTTAAACAATGTACCAGACCCCAAGCCCTATTTTTCTTTTGTGTTTCCCTTTGTGTGTTGTATTTCTAAGATTAAGAGAATAGAAAAAACACAAGAACTAAGTTAGTTTATATTTTCTTTTTTTTTTATTTTTTTTTGACAGGCAGAGTGGACAGTGAGAGAGAGGGACAGAGAGAAAGGTCTTCCTTTGCCGTTGGTTCACCCTCCAATGGCCGCCGCGACCGGCGCACCACACTCATCCGATGGCAGGAGCCAGGTGACAGGTGCTTTTCCTGGCCCAAGCACTTGGGCCATCCTCCACTGTACTCCCTGGCCACAGCAGAGAGCTGGCCTGGAAGAGGGGCAACCGGGACAGAACCTGGTGCCCCAACCGGGACTAGAACCCGGTGTGCCGGCGCCGCAAGGTGGAGGATTAGCCTGTTGAGCCACGGTGCCGGCTGAGTTAGTTTATATTTTCTAACAAGCTTATTTCCTTGGAAAATAATAGAATGTTTTGAAACTTTCTCCAAAAATATATATTTAATTCTTGATGCATATAATTTTTGTGGAATAAAGGAATTTTAGGACATATGTAATCTGGTTAAGTAATATGTGTAGGCATTTTAAATACCATACAAATTTCCTTAAATGATAGTTCAAGAAGTCTTCCATGTCTTTGTTGCTGTTTTAATTTTGGGCCTTCTGTAGTTAGATATAGGGAAGTTGGGTCATCCAGATGGATGGTTTGATATGATTCAACAGGAGCCTGTCCTGTTGACATATGGCTGTTCTTCTTTACTTTGCCTTTTTCTTCCTTCCTTCCTTCCTCCCTCCCTCCCTCCCTCCCTCCCTCCCTCCCTCCCTCCCTCCCTCCCTCCCTTCCTTCCTTCCTTCCTTCCTTCCTTCCTTCCTTCCTTTCTCAGAGTTAGACAATGAGAGAGAAAGGTCTTCCTTCTGTTGGTTCACCCCCCAAATGGCTGCTACGGCTGGCGCGTTGTGCCAGTCCGAAGCCAGGAGCCAGGTGCTTCCTCCTGGTCTCCCATGCAGGTGCAGGGCTCAAGGACTTGGGGTATCTTCCACTGCCTTTCTGGGCCACAGCAGAGAGCTGGACTGGAAGAGGAGCAACCGGGACAGAATCTGGCACCCTGACCGGCACTAGAACCCGGTGTGCCAGCGCCACTAGGTGGAGGATTAGCCTAGTGAGCCATGGCACTGGCCAATATGGCTGTTTTTCTACAAATGGCAAGTTTATTAGCTGTCATATGGTTATAGGTCAGTGAAAGTTTTGAAGGACACAAAGAAGTGACTAAATGTAAATATGGACTAGGAAACAAGGCAGGATCAGAGCTGAAATTCTAATTCAATTTGAAAATTCACATCAAGTGCTTTTATACTTTTACAGGTATTATACAAACTTTCCTAATGGCAGGGGACTGACACCCAGGGGAGTTCAGGGCCTATAGTTCAAGCACATTTCTTTGAACTCTCTATTTCCAGCATTTGTCTTATATTTGTTTCAATATGCAAATGTTTTAAGTTAGTAATTGTAAGTTGAGATAATAATTCTTTCTGTGCTTATGTTAACTTGCTTATGTCACAGAGCTTGTGGTAGTAAAAAGGCCTACCTTGCTGTGTGTTGGAATGAGGACTAGTCTACACCAGAATGAGATTGTCATTTGGGGGATAGTCACTGAAGGCAAAATACTGCAGTATGGGATTTCTTACATATTTTTGTTTGGTAAAAAGCCATATGGCTTATGCAACATTGACATGCCTTTTAAGAGAAATTAGTGGCTGTGAATTTGAGTTGTGTTGATTATCATGTATATGTACTTGTTTTAGAAACACCTCATTTCATAGCCAGCCATTGAAGTTTTTTAAGTGCTTCTCTAACTGGGAACTTCCTGTTTAGAGCAGTTGAACAACAAATGGATGACAGTTCCATCCCAATTGTCATGGTGCCCAGAATAAAAGAAGAAACCCAACATCTGAAGCCTACACACTTAGAGTATTTCAGACTTTGGTGTCTAATGTTAACCCTGGAGTCGCAATCAAAAGAGAACAGAAAGAATCACCAGAATATCTGGCTAATGCCTGCTTCAGAAATGTAAGTGATCTGTTTAATAAGTGCAATGAAATTTCAGTAGTTTGAGTTAACTGGCTTGATGGCATTTGAAATTCATGACAAATACAAGTTTGTTTGTTTTTTTAAACATTTATTTATTTATTTGAAATTCAGAGTTACACGGAGAAGGAGGGGCAGAGAGAGAGGTCTTCCATCCACTGGTTCACTCCCTAGTGGGCCACAAGGGTCAGAGCTGCACCAATCCAAAGCTAGGAGCAGGTCCCCAACATTTGTCCAGGGGCCCAAGGACTTGGGACATCTTATACTGTTTTCCTAGGCCGTAGCAGAGAGCTGGATAGGAAGTGGAGAAGCTGGGACTCAAACTGGCGCCCATACGGGATGCCAACACTGTAGGTGGCGGCTTTACCCCCTGTGCCACAGCTCCAGCCCTGACAAATATAAATTTTATAGCATGGTGAAGGTAAGTGATTTCATTCATTCATGACAACTCCAGATGGTTATTGGTGAATTGTTTCTATATGCAGCAGTGTCTCTACATAGGCTATGATGTTGCAGTCAGTGTTAGAAGTATTTTTTTTTTAAGATTTATTTATTTATTTGAGAGGTAGTGTTACAAAGAGAGTGAGAGAGATGAGAGGAAGGTCTTCCATCAGCTGATTCACTCCCCAAATGGCCTAAATGGCAGGAGCTGGGCTGATTCAAAGCCAGCAACTTCTGGATCTCCCACAGTGAGTGCAGGGCCCCAAGTACTTGGGCCATCCTCTATTGTTTTTCCAGGCCATTGCAGAGAGCTGCATCAAAAGAGAGAACAGCTGGGGCACAAACTGGCGTCCATATGGGATGCCCGTGCCACAGATGGAGGCTTAGCCCACTACCGCACAGTGCCGGCCCTAGTAATTCATTTTCTTTTTTCTTTCCATTTTTTTAAAAAGATTTATTTTATTTATTTGAAAGAGTTACAGAGAGAGAGGTAGAGCCAGAGAGAAAGAAAGGTCTTCCATTTGCTGGTTCACTCCCCAAATGACCACAACAGCCAGAGTTGTGCAGATTCAAAGCCAGAAGCCAATAACTTCTGCCGTTCTCCCCTGTGGGTACAAGGGCCCAAGGACTTGGGCCATCTTCTACTATTTTCCCAGGCCGTTGCAGAGAGCTGGATGGTAAGTGGAGTAGCCAGGACTTGAACTGGCACCCATATGTGATGCCAGCCCTGCAGGCTGGGGATTTAACTCTCTTCGCCACAGTGCTGGCCCAGTAATGTATTTTCAATAGATTAAATATGCCTCAAGGGGGCTGGTGCTATGGTGTAGTAGGTATAGCCACTTCCTACAGTGCTGACACCCCATATGAGCGCCGATTCAATTCCCAGATGCTCCACTTCCCATCCAGCTCTCTGCTGTGGCCTGGGAAAGCAATAGAAGATGGCCCCTGCACCTGATTGGGAGACCTGGCAGAAGCTCCTGGCTCCTGGCTTCGGATCCGGATAGCCCTGGCCATTGCAACGGTCTGGGGAGTGACAGCAGATGGAAGACCTCTCTTTCTGCCTCTGCCTCTATGTAACTCTGCCAGTCAAACAAATAAGTAAATCTTTAAAAAGAAATATGCCTTGTGGCTGGCGCTGTGGCACAGCAGGTTAAAGCCGCCGTCTTCAGCACTAGCATCCCATATGGGCACCAGTTTGAGTCCCAGCTGCTCTACTTCAGATCCAGCTCTCTGCTATGGCCTGGCAAAGCAGTAGAAGATGGCCAAAGTGCTTGGGCTCCTGCATCTGCATGGGAGACCTGGAAGAAGCTCGTTGCTCCTGGCTTTGCATAGCTCAGCTCTGACCATTGTGGTCATTTTGGGAGTGAACCAGTAGATGGAAGACCTCTCTCTGGCTCTACCTCTTTCTGTAACTCTGTCTCTCAAATTAAAAAAAAAAAAGCCTCAAGAAATCTTTTTTTTTTTTTTTGACAGAGTGGACAGTGAGAGAGAGAGACAGAGAGAAAGGTCTTCCTTTGCTGTTGGTTCACCCTCTAATGGCCGCCGCGGCCGGCCCACCGCGCTGATCCGATTGCAGGAGCCAGGTGCTTCTCCTGATCTCCCATGGGGTGCAGGGCCCAAGCACTTGGGCCATCCTCCACTGCACTCCCTGGCCACAGCAGAGAGCTTACCTGGAAGAGGAGCAACCGGGACAGAATCCAGCACCCGACCGGGACTAGAACCTGGTGTGCTGGTGCCACAAGGCGGAGAATTAGCCTGTTGAGCCACGGTGCCGGCCTAAGAAATCTTACTTTAAATATTATTAGTAACTTTTTTTTATCAGTGATAGCCATGTAAACTTGATAATATTTTAAGATGAATTTTTACTTATCGTAGAGAACAAATTAACCAGCTTTTAAAATTAGTTAATTTGAAAAGCAGTTAGAGAAAGATCTCCCGTCTGCTGGTTCATTACCTTATTGGCTGCTACAGTGAAGGCTGGGCCAGCCTGAAGTTGGGACCCTGGAAGTCAGTCCAGGGCTCCCACATGGATGCCGTTTTTTGAAGTATTTGAGCTGTCACTTTTTTTCCTCCCGGGGTCTTCACTAGCAGGAAACTGGATTGGAAACAAAGCTGAGGCCGGCGCTGCGGCTCACTAGGCTAATCCTCTGCCTGTGGCACTGGCACACCGGGTTCTAGTCCTGGTCGGGTGCCGGATTCTGTCCCGGTTGCCTCTCTTCCAGGCCAGCTCTCTGCTGTGGCCCAGGAGTGCAGTGGAGGATGGCCCAAGTGCTTGGGCCCTGCACCCATGGGAGACCAGGAGAAGCACCTGGCTCCTGGCTTCGGATCAGCACGGTGTGCCAGCCGCAGCGTGCCGCCCGCAGCAGCCACTGGGGGGGTGAACCAATGGAAGAGGAAGAACTTTCTGTCTCTGTCCACTCTGCCTGTCAAAAATAAAAATAAATAAATAAATAAATAAATAAATAAAAGGAAACAAAGCTGAGACTCAATCTCAGGGACTCTGTTATGAGATGAGAGCATCCCAACTAGCAGCTCAGCAGAGAGCTGGACTGGAAGAGGAGCAACTGGGACTAGAACCCGGTGCCCACATGGGATGCCGGGGGTGCCGCAGGCGGGGGATCGACCAAGTGAGCCACGGCGCCGGCCCCAGTAGAGTGAATGTTTGCTAGGCATTGCTAATGCTAAGACTTTGCTGTAAATTGTGGAAAATTGAAAACGGACAGACTCATCATTAGCGTTCATGTTCAGGGGTCAGTTAAAACACGTAAATTGTGGGAAAATGCAAATACTGTACTTACCATAAGATGTCTTTCTTTATCCATCATAGGGAGGAGAGTGGCAACTGCATTGGCAACCTGATTAGAAGAGAAAATGTAACAAGAGTGTGTGATGGACAGTATTTACATAACTTCCAGCGGAAAAATGGTGCCGTGCCTATCACAAATCTAATGGCAGGTGACAGAATTATTTTAAGTGGAGAAGAGAGAACACTGTTTGCTTTGTCCAGGGGGTATGTGAAGGAGATTAACCTGACGACAGTAACCTGTTTGTTAGACAGGTAATGAAACTGCTTTTTTTTGCTCATAGCTGTATCAATCTATAATTGGCAGCATACAACTCATATAGTTGGTTTTCTAAGTATGCACAGTATTATCCAACCATCACCACAATCCATTTTAGACTAATTTTTTCACCCCAGAAAGAAACCTGTACCCTACAGTGGTCACTTCTCATTTTCTTTCAGCTCCTCTGTTGCCTTGGCAACCATTAATCCACTTTCTGCATTTATAGATTTACCTGTTTTAAACAGTTCATATAAATAAAGTCATACAGTTTGTGTTCTTTGGTGATCAGCTTCTTTCACTTTGTATTGTTTTTGAGGTGCATCTATGTGTTACAGCATTTATTGGTATTTTATTCTTTGTTTGGAAACATTGAGATAAAATTCACAGAAACTCACATAAAGCTGACATTTATCCATTTTAAAGCTTATTACTGAGTGCCATTTTCATCTCCCTAAAAGGGAACCTCATACCCACTAAGCAGTCACTTCTATTCTCTCATCCCTGTAGCCCCTGGCAACCACTAATCTCCTTTCTGTCTCTATGGATTTATCCACTCTGGATATGTGATAGAAGTAGAATCCTGTACTCTGGCTTTTCTTTTCTTTTTTTTTTTTTTTTGCCTGACATCTTCAAATAAGTGAAGTATTGATGAGATTGGCATGCGACCTCATCTCTGCGGCTGGTAATGCTCCATTCTGTAGATAAGAACTCACTGTGCTCATCCATGTGCCAGCTGATGGACATTTAAGTTGTTTCCACTTTTTTCCTGTTAGGAGTAATGTTGTGAACCTTTACATGTAAATTTTTATGTGGACATTTCCCATCTCCTCTGTGTTGAGCTAGGAGTGGAATCGCTGGGTCTTGTGCTAATGTCTTGTTTCATAATTTGAGGACCCAGCAAATTGCTAAACTTTTGTTTAGTACATTATGTTCCATAGTGCTAATGTGGACAAAATCTTATCTGATTCTTTTTAAAAAATATCTATTTATTTGAAAGGCATAGTTCCAGAGCAAGCAAGAAATCTTTCATCTGCTGGTTCACTCCCCAAATGGCTGCAACAGCCAGGCCTGGGCTCCAGACTGAAGCTGGAGCCAGGAGCTTCTTCCTGATCTCCCACGAGTGACAGGGACCCAAGTACTTGGGCCATCTTCTGCTGCTTTTCCTAGATCATTAGCAGGGCGATGGATTGGAAGTGGAGCAACTGGGACACACACTGGCACCCCTTGGGATGCTAGTGTCACAGGCTTTACCTACTGTGCCACAATACTGTCCCAAATCTTATCTACCAACTGCCCATAGCAGAATAGATACTCCCTGTGTGTCGGCTAGAAGACTTATATCTCCCTAGCACTCTGGCCCTCCCCATTCCTTTTTAACCCACTGCACCACAGAGCCAGCCCCTCCCCATTCCTTTTTTAAAAAAGTACTTTTTTTCCATTAATCACTGCGATGTCTTTTATTTCAGTTTAAGTGAATAGAATTTAGAAATCTGTCTTGGCTATTATCTGTATTCCTTCTTCCTTCTGGCCAAGGCTTTCTTGTAGTTAATTCAGGCCTTCTCTCTCTCTCTTTTTTTTTTTTTTTAAGATTAATTTATTGATTTGAAAGGCAGTTACCAAGCGGTAGAGGCAGAGAGAGAGAGGTTCCCCCATTTGCTGATTCACCCCCCAAATGGCTGCAACAGCCAGCACTGGGTTGATCCGAAGCCAGGAGCCAGGAGCTTCTTCCAGGTCTCCTATGTGGGTGCAAGGACCCAAGCACTTGGGCCATTTTCTGCTGCTTCCCCAGGCCATAGCAGAGAGCTGGATCAGAAGTGGAGCAGGGTCCAGCACCATGACGTAGTGGGTGAAGCCACCACCTGCAGCACCAGCATCCCATATGGCTGCTGATTTGAGTCTTGGCTGCTCCAGTTCTGATCAGCTCTCTAGTATAGCCTGGGAAGATGATCCAGGTGTTTGAGCCCCTGCACCCAATGGGAGACCTGGAAGGAGCTCCTGGTTCCTGATTTTGGATTGGCTCAGCTCTGGCTATTGCAGCCATCTAGGGAGTGAACCAGTGGATGGAAGACCTCCCTCTCTCTCTCTCCCTCTCCGTCACCCTCTCTCTTTTTTTCTCTGCCTCTGCCTCTCTGTAACTCTACCTTTCAAATAAATAAATAAATCTTAACAACAACAAAAAAGAAGTGGAGCAGCGAGGATAGGATATGGGATGGCAGCACTGCAGGTGGCAGCCTTACTCTCTATGCCACAGCGCTGACCCCAATTCAGGCCTTCTTGAAGTGGGCCTTTTTAGGACTTTATGAGGTCTGGGTAACCACAGTGGAGATGTCCAGACTTGTTCCCTACCAACCAGAAATCTTAGTTGAGCCATAGCCCTAGTCAGTGGTTCAGATTAGTATGGGAGCATTAGCCACACCATTGCTTTTGTCCTTTAAGATTCCCTGAAGTTCATAGTTCTTACCATGTGTTAGGTGCTTTGCAGATTCTTGAGGAATTTAATCTCATGTGTGGACACATACACATGTTCTCAGTCTAATATAGTTAGTGTTTGAATTGATGGGAGATACAAGAAGCACTTAAGCCAATTTTAGGAGGCTTCAGAAAGACTTTTTGAAAGAGCTAATTCTGGCTGGCACCGCGGCTCACTAGACTAATCCTCCACCTTGCAGCGCCAGCACACCGGGTTCTAGTCCCGGTCAGGGCAGCGGATTCTGTCCTGGTTGCCCTTCTTCCATGCCAGCTCTCTGCTGTGGTCAGGGAGTGCAGTGGAGGATGGCCCAAGTGCTTGGGCCCTGCACCCCATGGGAAACCAGGAGAAGCACCTGGCTCCTGCCATTGGATCAGCGCAGTGCGCCGGCCACAGCACGCCGGCCATGGCAGCCATTGGAGGGTGAACCAACGGCAAAGGAAGACCTTTCTCTCTGTCTCTCTCTCTCACTGTCCACTCTGCGTGTCAAAAAAAAAAAAAAAAAAAAAAAAAGAGCTAATTCTGGGTCTTCATCCTGTGGGTTAATAAATTATCCTGGTGTAGCAATGTGAGAAGAATATGCCAGACCTAGCAAACCTGCAAAGGCATGATTGTCTGAGAGGAGGGGGTAAATTCACATTATCTTCTAAATCAGTTTTTCCACTAACTTTTTGAGGCCCCCTTGTATATTACAACATGGATTTTTAATAGCTATTCTGGCCCATTTAACTCTGTTAGTGGGTAGCAGTGTGTTTCTCACACAGACTATGTGAAATTAAAAATATTTATATGTGTGTATGTTTTGCTGTTTCAGGAATTTGTCTGTACTCCCAGAATCAACAATATTCAGATTAGACCAGGAAGAAAAAAATTGTGACATAGACACCCCTTTGGGAAATCTTTCTAAATTGATGGAAAACACTTATGTCAGGTTTGTAACAATGAATGAGTCTGATATTCCACCTCTCCCCTTCTAGGGAGTATTACTAAAAGCATGCTTTACCTTTTCGTCTTTACAGCCAAAAACTTCGAGAGCTGATCATAGACTTCCGTGAGCCCCAGTTTGTGTCCTATCTCAGTTCAGTGCTCCCACATGATGCAAAGGATACAGTTGCCCACATTCTAAAAGGTGGGCTACACTCAGCACTTCCGCTTTGTTTATGTTCTCTTGATTCTGCTTGAATTTAAACTGCACTATGATCTAATATAATCATTGATGAGGAGTACAGTTATGTTTAGATAGAGACTCAGGAAGTGGCTTATATGAGAAGTCTTCCAAAGGTTCATGAAAATTTGCATTTTTTAAAAAGATTTATTTACTTCCAAAGGTTCATGAAAATTTGCATTTTTAAAAAAGATTTATTTACTTTATTTGAAAGGCATAGTTAAGATAAAGAGAGAGATCTTCCATCTGCTGTTTGACCCTCACAAATGGACACAATGGCTGGAGCTGGGTCAGATTGAAGCCAGGAGCCAAGAGCTTCTTGCAGGTCTCCCACGTGGGTACAGGGGCCCAAGCACTTGGGGCCATCCTCCACTGCTTTTCCAGGTGAATTGGTAGGAGCTGGATTGGAAGTGGAGCAGCTATAGGAATTGAACCAGTCCCATGTGGGATACCAGAGTCATAGGCAGTGGGTTAACCCACTATGCCACAGCACTAGCCCCCACATTGTCTTTAGTTCCATTTTCCCACCTGCTTTTTGAAGCCCCCTCGTATATATTATTTAAAGTGACCATGACATGGTTTTTACTCTGGAAAGATGTGTTGGAGAAGAAACTTGGATAGAAACTGCTATTGTTATAAAATAGTTACTTTGTGTTTTAAAATTCAATACTTTTTCCTGTTCTTTTTCTAATTTAATTGTAGGTTTGAATAAGCCTCAGAGGCAAGCAATGAAGAAGGTTCTTCTCTCCAAGGACTACACGCTCATCGTGGGAATGCCTGGGACCGGGAAAACAACTACGATATGTACTCTCGTAAGGCTACCGTCCTTTGGCTTAGAAGCTGAATGTTTTTATCAGCTTCTTCTCATTTCACAGAAGGGCAGAATTTTAATTAGAAAATCTTCATTTCAAATTAACTTTAGAAAGACACAAGAAATAATGAAGCTGAATGACAAGGAGTTGTGGTCATGTTATTGATTTCTTGCATTTTCACTAAGGTCTTTTCTAAGGGCTTTTCTGTTGGTGATGAGAGAGATTCACCTTTTGGTTCACTCCCCAAATGGCCGCAGCGGCTAAGGCTGGGCCAGGCAGAGCCAAGATTCCAGAACTCCATCTGGGTCTCCCATAGAGGTGACAGGTGTCCATATGTACTTTGAGCCATGTTCTGCTTTGCCAGGCACATTAGCAGGGAGCTGGATTGGAAGCACAGCAGCTGTGACCTGAACTGGTGTTCAAATATGGGATGCCAGCTTTGCAGGTGGTGGCTTATCCTGCTGTGCCACCAGCTGGCTTCTCTTTTCTCTTTAAAAATGATAAATTGAAGATGATTATTAAACCTCTACTTGGGATGCCTGTATCCCACATCCAAGTGCTGATTTGAGTCTCTGCTAATAATCATCTTGGCAGGCATCAGGTGCTGAGGTCTCAGGTACCTGAGTCCCTGCCACTCATGTGGGAGATCTAGATGGGGTTCCAGGCTCCTGCTTTGGACTAGCCCAGCTCCAGCTCTTACAGCCATTTGGGGAGTGAACTAGCAGATAGAAGATTCTCTCTTTCTCCCGCTCTTCTCTCCTTGTTCTGCCTTTCAAATAAATAAGCATTTTTAAGAATGATAAATTAGCCAGCGCCACGGCTCACTAGGCTAATCCTCCACCTGCGGTGCCAGCACACCGGGTTCTAGTTCCGGTTGGGGTGCCAGTTCTGTCCTGGTTGCTCCTCTTCCAGTCCAGCTCTGCTGTGGCCCGGGATTGCAGTGGAGGATGGCCCAAGTGCTTGGGCCCTGCACCCCATGGGAGACCAGGAGAAACACCTGGTTCCTGGCTTCAGATCGGTGCAGCATGCTGGCCGTAGCATCCATTTGGGGAGTGAACCAAAGGAAGGAAGACTTTTCTCTCTTGTCTCTCTCTCTCACTGTCTAACTCTATCTGTCAAATAAATAAATAAAAAAGAATGATAAATTAGTGGCAGGCATTTGACTTAGCAGATAAGAAACTAGTTAGGATACCTGTGTCCTTTGTTGGAGTGTATTAGTTTGATACCTGGTTGTAACTCCTGGTTCTGGTTTCCTGCTAATGCAGACCCTGAGGAGGCAGTGGTAATGGTTCAAGTAACTGGATTTCTACCTCTCACATGGGTAACTTGGATTGAGTTCAGGTTCCCGGCTTCAGCCCTGGCCATTGTGGGCATTTGGGGAGTGAGCCAATGAATGCGAGATCTTTTCTACCTCTCAAATAAGCAAAAAAAAAAAAAAAAAAATTTTAATAAACTATACATAGGTGATTGAGCAGCTTTTTTTCCTTCATGGCACTAAATTTCCAAACTGTCTTAGAATAATCAGGAAGATGGCAACAAATAGTTATTTTAAAATTTTCATTTATTTGTTTTCATTTTGTTTGAAGGAGAGAGAAAGGTATGCCATCTGCTAGTTCATTCCCTAGATGCCTGCAAAAGCTTGGACTGAGCCACGAGCCTAGAACTAACTCCAGGACTCCCTGTGGATGCCAGGGACCCAAGTTCTTGAGTCATCACCCGCTGCCTTCCAGTGTGTGCATCAGCTGGAATTGACAGCAGAGTTAGGACTCAAACCCAGCATCTCCGTTTGTGATGTGGGCGTCCCAAAAGACATGTTAACCATTGTGCCAAATGCCTGTCCCAGCAAATATTTATTGACTGATACTGTCTGCCAGACACCATTAAAAGCTGATAGGTATTCAATTCATTGTCGTCTATAAGGTATTATTCACATATCATTGATACATAGTAATACTGTATAATTTTTGTTAAAATATTTGGTTTTATGATCTTTTAAAAATTTAATTTGTTTTTATTCATTTGAAAGACAGACAGATCTTCTGCCTACACCTCCCAAACTGCCGTAACAGGGCTGGACCAGGCTGAAGAGTGGGGCCAGGAACTCAGTCCCTATCTCCCTCATGGGTGACAGGGACCCTATCACCTGTTACCTCCCCTATTTATTCTAGGAGGAGGTGGAATGGGGAGCAGAGCTAGGACTTGAACCTGGACATGTCCCAATTGGCATCTTAATCACTAGGCCAAACACCTACCATTTATAGTGCTTTTTTTTTTTAAGATTTATTTATTTATTTGAAAGTCAGAGTTACACACAGAGAGAAGGAGAGGCAGAGAGAGAGGTCTTCCATCCACTGGTTCACTCCCCAGTTTTGCAGTGGCTGGAGCTTTGCTGATCTGAAGCTAGGAGCCACGGGCTTCTTCTGGGTCTCTCAATGGGTACAGGGGCCCAAGGACTTGGGCCATTCTCTCGTGCTTTCCCAGGCCATAGCAGAGAGCTGGATTGGAATTGGAGCAGCCAGGACTCTAACTGGTGCCCATGAGGCAGGTGGCGGCCTCACCCACTACACCACAGCTCCGGCCCCTGTAGTGCTTTTAAAAAGTTAAAAACACTGGCTCAGGTGGATTAAACTACTGCCTGTGATGCTGGCATCCCATGTAAACACTGGAGTCTTGGCTGCTCCATATCTGATGCAGCTCCCTGCTTCCCTCGGAAAGCAGCAGAAGATGGTCCAAGTGCTTGGACTCCTCCTAACCCATGTGGGAGATGTAGTTGGAGTTCCAGGCTCCTGGCCTGGCCCAGCCCCAGCTGTTGCAGGCATTTGTGGAGTGAACGAGTAGATGGAACATATCTTTCCCTATCTCTTTGTAACTTTGCCTTTCAAATAAATAAATAAATCTCTCTCTTTTCAAGTTACTTGGTAGGGCAGGTGTTGTAGAGCACGGTAGATTTCACTCTTTGGGATACCCTGCATCCCATATCTGAGTGCCCTGCGATTCTGATTCAGCTTCCTGCTAATGAACCTGGGAGACAGCAGATGATGGTTCAAGTGCTTGGGCCCCTGCCACCATGTAGGAGACCTGGATGGAATTTTGGGCTCCTGGTTTCAACCTAGCCTAACTGACTATGGTGGGCATTTTAGGAGTGATGAAAGGGATGGAAAATCTCTTTCTCCCTGTCTCTCTTTTTGTCTCTATCTCATTCTGCCTTTCAAATAAATAAATAAATCTCTAAAAAAAAAAGTTACATGGCTCAGCTCCTAAGTGTGTTCCTGTTAAGTTTTTTGAAACATAAGCATCATAAAGTTTATCTGGAATCTATAATAATGCTAATTTTCTTTCTCATCCATTTTTAGGTAAGAATCCTCTATGCCTGTGGTTTCAGCGTTTTGTTGACCAGCTATACACATTCTGCTGTTGACAATATTCTCTTAAAGTTAGCCAAGTTTAAAATAGGATTTTTGCGTCTGGGTCAGACTCAAAAGGTTCATCCTGATATCCGGAAATTCACAGAGCTGGAAGTTTGCAGATCAAAGTCCATAAAATCTTTGGCTCTTCTAGAAGAACTCTATAATAACCAAGTAAGTACAATTGTTGTGTAATACTGACAGTAATTTCTATAGCCAGATGAGCAGAAAAATTATACCCTGGGAAGTTCAATCACATTGACCAGATTTGCATGTGACTAATTTAATACATTCTCCAGGACTGGTTTATTTATTGCTGTTTCTCTTCTGAACTGAAATCAGATTTTTGGTTTATTCAGGACTTCTCCCTTCTCGTTTCTTAGACAACTACCGATAATATTTTTTAATGAGTTTGAATCGGAAGCAATAGTAGTACCTAGCGTGTTGTAATATATATTTTTTTGTTTTGATCTAGAACCTGTTTTTGTTTTTTGCTTTAATGTCTGTTTTTTCTTTTTTTTTTTTTTTTCTTTTTTTTAATTTTTGTTTGAAAGACAGAAAGAATCTTTTATCTTGTGGTTCACTCTTGCCAGGCTGAAGCCAGGATCCCTGAACCCAATCAGAGCCTACCACGTGGGTGTCGGGCCCAAGTACTTGAGCCATCAACTGCTACCTCCCCAGAGGGTGAGGTGGTAGGAAGCTGGATAGAGGAGTATCCAGGACTTGAACTGGACACTGGTATGGCATGCAGGTGTCCCAAGTGACAACTGTTGCTCCATATTTGTATTTGTTTGTTTAATTAATAGGAGGCAGATACTGAGCGCACGCTCCCACCTGCTGGTTCACTCCCCAAATGTCTGCAGTAATCAGAGCTGGGCTCAGAGTCAAAGGCGGGAGCCAGGATTGCAATCCACTAGGGTGATGGGATCCCAGTTATTTGAGCCTTAAGCTACTGTCCCCTAGAGTCCCTATTGGAGGGAAGGTAGAGTCAGCAAATAGAGCTGGGAATTGAATTTTGGGTTCAGGTATCCTAATCAATAGACTAAATGCCTGTCCCTGGTACAAAAAATTTTTGAGATCCATGCCTACAGGGAATCTTCAAAAAGGTCATGAAAATTATATAAAAATACTGTGCTGTTGGGATACTAGTGATGTTTTGTTCTTTTTTCTTTTACTTTTAAGATTTATTTATTTATTTGAAAGGCAGAGTTACAGAGAAGCAGAGAGAGAGAGAGAGGACTTCCGTCCGTTGGTTCACTCCCCAAATGGCCATACGGCCGGAGCTGGGCTGATGCAAAGCCAAGAGCCAGGAACTTCTTTTGGGTCTCCCACATGTATGCAGGAGCTCAAGCACTTGGGCCTTCCTCTACTTCTACTGCTTTCCCAGGCCATAGCAGAGAGCTGGATCTAAAGTGGAGCAGCCAGGACTTGAACTGGTGCCCATATGAGATGCTGGCCCTGCAGTTTGCAGCTTTACCCACTATGTCACAAAGCTGAACCCGATGTTTTATTCTTAATTTGTGTGTTGGTTGTAAGTGTGTCAGAGGATAAAAGGCATTTATCTGTACACTTTTGTGCATTTCTTGGTATTTATGTTGTGTTTCAGTAAAGCTTTAAGAAAAGAGAAATGGTAGGTAAGCAAGTACAATAAAGAAAAAAGAACATACTATGTATGCATTTCAAATTATTTTACATCAAAAGAAACTTTGATTTTGATTCCATTTTTTTTTTTTACTAAATCACACTATTCCCCAGTTTTTGAAGCTTTCATGTGTTGATTTTGGTGTGTCCTTAATATAAAATGTGTCTGTAGACTCTGTTGCAGAATTATCACTACTGAGCTTATTTGATATTGCTTTTCTTTCTAATTTTTTCTTAGGATTTATTTTATTTATTTGAAAGGCAGAGTCACAGAGAGGAAGAGAAAAAGAAAGCTCTTGCATCTACTGGTTCACTCCCCAAATGGCCTCAATGGCCAGGGCTGGGCCAGACTGAATCCAGGAGCCGGGAGCTTCTTCTGGGTCTGCTGTCTGGGTGCAGGGGTACTTGGCCATCTTCTGCTTTCTCAGGCACATTAGCAGGGAGCTGAATCAGAAGTGGAACTCAGGCTAGGACTTGAACCGGTGCCCATATGGCTACTGATGTTGTGGGGACCCATGGATAGGCTTGCCATGGGACCCCCCATGCTGGGCTTGGCTTATAGCAGTAATGCGGATGTAGCAGCTGATTGAACTTTCCATCTAGCTGAGGATTGTGGTAAACAACAAGATGGTGTGCACGTTCCCTCTCCCGCGGTCCGCTTATATACAGAATTCAACCAATCACAGTCAATCAATCACAGTCCATGCACAGAGCTCTCCAATCCAGCACTTGATCATGCTCACCTGTGGAGTCATGCAGAAGCTATATCAATCAGCTGTGGAGTCACGCAGTGAGCAGGGCACCAACGCCATCTTGTTGTTTACCACGATCCTCAGCTAGATCGAAAGTTCAATCAGCTGCTTCATCCGCATTACTGCTATAAGCCAAGCCCAGCATGGGGGGGTCCCATGGCAAGCCTATCCATGGGTCCCCACAGATGTTGCCGGTGGTGTCTATCTGCTGTAGCACAATGCCGTCCCTGTTTATTGTTCTTTTAAAATTTTTGTTAATCTTATTTGATAGAAGGTGAAAAATCTCTCATCCATAGGTTCATTCTTCAAATGCCTTCAAGAGTTGGCGCTGGGCCAGGTGGAAGTCAGGAGCACAGAAATCAGTCTGGGTCTCCCATGTAGATGGCAGGGATCCAGTTGCTTGAGCTATGACCTGCTTCTTCCCAGGGTCTGTGTTAGGAGGAAGCTGGAATCGAACAGAGCTGAGAGTCAGGCTCTCTGATAACTACTTGCTGTGTTCTGAGCAGCGTCTTAACCACTAGGCCAAATGGCTCACTGCCATAATTGTTCTATGAAACATATTTATCATGGCTGCTTTAATATCTTGGTCACATTATTCTGGCATGTCTGTTACCTTAATGTGTTCTGTACTATGGTATTTAAAGGTTCTGTTTCAGCTGCTCCCTCTGACACCACTGGAGGGAAGCTGGTGTGCTGCCTTACTATTGCCATATGGAGTTGGAGCCAGCTCCCCCATCCAGCCTCCACTGTCCTACACAGGAGGGTGCTTCTCTTTTGGGGAGAGGCTGGGAGCCTGGGTTTCTCATATGGTTTCCACAGGATTGTGGGTTGGGATGAAAGATCTGACTCCTTATTTTGTTTTCATTGACACCACCCTGGTGGGCTACCAGGGCACCTTGTGATAGCCTGGAGAGGGTGGCAGTCTTGGCGTCCACTGAGGTTTGTTGGCATCAGTGGGGGTGGAGCCCACGTGTTTTGTTTTATGGTGCTGGGCTAGAATGAGTGACTGTTTTATGAGAGTTCTCTGTTTTCTAGGCTTTTCTGTTCTTTGAGGTAGAGACCTGGCTTTTGTTGGTGTTTTGGTCTGTACTTATTGGTGTTCCTGGATTGCCGACTTCTCAATTCCAAATTTGGGCAAAAAGAAAGCATAGGAAATTAATTACTGTGTTGTTCTCTGGGCACGAACTCCCTCGCTGGTCTGCCTTCTTTATTTCTTCCAAAGTCATGTTTATGTGTAACATCCAGGGTTTTTATTTCTACATGTGGGAAGGAAAAGAAGTCTATCTTTCCAGAAGCAAAGTCCTAGTTGACATTAAAAACAAAACAAAACAAAACAAAACAACAACAACAAAAAAACCCTGTTAACCTGTTGCCTCTTGAATGTTTCAGATTTCCATTTAGAAATATCCAAATGTGAACATTGTTCAGGGCCTGCAAATTTTGCTTGATTTTTTTTTTTAATTCATAAAAAGAAATTTAACAATTAATTTTACATCCTATATATATTTAAGATTAGATAATATTGAAATTCCTGTTCCTGTGGAACAGAAAGCTTTTTTTTCACCTTTTAATTTCAAAAATGGGAAAAATACACTGCATTTCTTCTGCATATTAAAAACCTGATCTATTTTCTTTTTTGCTTAAAGCTAATAGTTGCAACAACATGTATGGGAATAAACCATCCAATATTTTCCCGTAAAATTTTTGATTTTTGTATCGTGGATGAAGCCTCTCAAATTAGCCAGCCGATTTGCCTGGGACCACTTTTCTTTTCACGGAGATTTGTGTTGGTGGGAGATCATCAGCAGCTTCCTCCCCTCGTGCTGAACCGTGAAGCTAGGTGGGTAGAGATTTCTGTTGTAAGTTTGAACTGAACTCTTTGCTGTTTAAAAAAATGTGGGGTTGGCATTGTGGCATAGCAGGTAAAGCCACTACCTGCAATGCTGGCATCCCATATGGGTGCCACTTTGATCCAGTTCCCTGCTAATGGCCTGGGAAAGCAGCGGAAGATGGCCCAGGTCTCGAGCCCCTTCTGTCCACATGGGAGACCCAGAGGCTGCTGGTTCCTGGCTTTGATGTGGCCCATCCCTGCCTATTGTGGCCATTTGGGGAGTGAATCAGTGGATGGAAGATTTCTCTGTTTCTTCTCTCTGGGTGTCTTCCCCTCTCTATTTAACTCCAATTTTCAAATAAATAAATAAACCTTTAACAGAATTATTGACTTATTTTCATCTATCTGACTGGCAAAGTGACAGAGAATGCACTCTTCCATCCACTAGTTCATTTCCCAGATGCTCTAAGCGGCCAAGACTAGACCAGATTGAAGCCAGGAGGAGTCCAGAGTTCCATCCAGGTTCCACATGTGGGTGGGCTGGAGCCCAAGCACTTGAGCTGGATTGAAGCAGAGCGGTCAGGACTTGAACCAGTGCTAGATGTGGGATGCAGACATCCCAAGTGGCAACTTATCCTGTTGTGCCAGGGTATGGGCCCTGAATTCTTTTGAAGTATTCTTGAAATACTGATCCTTTCCACTATGCTGATAAGCCCGAATTTTATTTGTTGACAGAGATCTTGGCATGAGTGAAAGCTTATTCAAGAGGCTGGAGCAGAATAAGAATGCTGTTGTGCAATTAACCGTGCAATACAGAATGAACAGGTATTTGTATGTGTTAGCTGTGAGTATGTTTCCTATTTATTGTCTTTTGTTGAATCTAAAATTATTTTTTGTCCATTTTCTTAGTAAAATTATGTCCTTGAGTAATAAGCTAACCTACGAGGGGAAGCTGGAGTGTGGCTCAGACAAGGTGGCCAGTGCCGTGATAAACCTGCCTAACTTCAAAGATGTGAAGCTGGAACTGGAATTTTATGCTGATTATTCTGATACTCCTTGGCTGCTTGGAGTATTTGAACCAAACATTCCTATTTGTTTTCTGAATACAGACAAGGTAAAAAAAAGCTTTTCTTCCTTTTGTCCTGTTATTTCAGTTTCTCAGTTTGCTTTAGTATGTGTTCCATCAGGGCTTTCTAAGGTAAAAGGTAGAACTGGTGGTACTCCTCGTACTTTTCAGCATAGAGACTTTTCTTTATAGAGGCTCAATATCTTTGGGAGGAGGTGTATTTTGGGGATTGATAGATGCCAAATCGACATTTTAGAAGTGTGTTGTCATCTATTTGAATTGCAGAGAGAGAGAAAGAGATCTTTCATCTGGAACCCACAGCAGCCAGGGCTGGGCCAGGATGAAGTCAGGATCTTAGAACTCAGTCTGGGTCTCCCGTGTGGTGACAGGGGCCCAAGCACTTGAGCCATCTTCTGCTACTTCCTAGGATGCATCAGCAGGAAGTTGGACTGGAAGTGGAATAGCTGATATGGGATGCAGGTATCCCAAGAGATGGCTTAAGCCAGAGCACTGTAATGCCTGCCCCTACATTGACTCTAAAATATTAAAAATTTTATTCCTTTGTTTCAAATGTACAATGATAAATCCTAGAATTTTTTTTTTACAAATAACATTTTTTTAGGGGCCAGCTCTGTGGCACAGCAGGTTAAAGCTCCAGCCTGCAGTGTCGGCATATGCATGCTGGTTTCAGTTCCAGCTGCTCCACTTCCAGTCCACTTCCAATCCCGTTCTCTGCTAATGCACCTGGGAAAGCAGTGGAGGATGGCTCAAGTCCTTGGGCCCCTGTACCCATTTGGGAGACCTGGAAGAAGCTCCTGGCTCCTGGCTTCAGATCAGTCCAGTTCTGGCTTGTTGCAACCATTTGGGGAGTGAATCAGCAGATGGAAGACCTCTCTCTCTCTCTCTCTCTCCCTCCCTCCCTCCCTCCCTCTCTCTCTCTCTCTCTACTTCTCTACTCTCTTTCAAACAAATAAAATCTTTTGAAAAAAAAAAAATCCCAAATTTTAATTTGCAAAGTGTTTGTAATAAGGGTGAATCATATATGTTCAAGGAGAACCATATATTAAAATTTTTTAAAGAGAGAGAAAGAGATTTCTTCTGTTTGCTGGTTCAGTCCTCCAGATGCCTGCAGCAGCTTGGGCTGGATCAGGCCAAAGTCAGGAACCTGGAATACCACCCCAGTCTTTCATGTGGGTGACAGGGATTCAAGTACTTGAGCCAACATCTGCTGATTCCTAGGATATGCATTTTGCAGGAAGCTGGATCAGAAGCAGAGGAGTCAGAACTTGAACCAGGCTCTCCTATTGGGATGTGGACATCCCAGTCAAAGACATAATTATTGAGCAGAACACTCATTCCCAAATTGACTTTTTTTTTTTTTTTTTAAGATTTGTTTTATTTATTTGAAAGAGTTAGAAAGGTAGAGACAGAGAGAGAGGTCTTCCATCCAATGGTTCACTCCCCAATTGGCCTCAATGGCTGGAGCTGTGCCAATCCTAAGGCAGGAGCCAGGAGCTTCTTCCAGGTCTCCCACACAGGTGCAGGGGCCCAAGGACTTGAGCCTTTTTCTACTGCCTTCCCTGGCCATAGCAGAGAGCTGGATCAGAAGAGGAACAGCTGGGACTAGAACTGGCACCCATATGGGATGCTGACTCTTTAGGCCAGGGCTTTAACCTGCTACGCCACAGCGCCGGCCCCCTAAACTGACTTACAGAAAAAGTAGCCCAGAAAGTGAATTCACAGGTATTGCCTAGGAAAGATACTGACATAGATACTGGGCTGGGTTTTCAAATCAACAGAAAATATATCAAATTCATTCCTTTTTGTCAATTTTTAAAATAGGGATGCAGTGGTTAAGTTTATAATGTCAGGAATTCCACATAAGAAATCATCAAGGTTGCATGGGATGATGTAGGAAGGAAGTAGTCTTTGGAGAGTTTTATTGGGTGTGGTAGAACCTAGAGAAGCTTATCTGCTCCATTGTTTGTTAAAATAGTGCTAAGAAAATGGAAAGAACACAGATATTGGAGTCAGATGTAAGATTGAGTCCTCATGCTATGCTTTATTGTGGGGACTTTGGCAATTATCTTTCTGCTTGTGTTTCTGGTGAAATGTGGAACAGAGTAAAAGCAGTGTGTTGTCAGCTTTCCTAGAAATTTTAGCCAGAATTACATGGAGCATGTTTAAGATGGGTTACCTCTTTGTGGGTTTATGAAAATAACCAATATCACTTTTTGTTATTGATTCTTTCACCTTCAACTTTACATATATATATATATATATATATATATATGTATGTATGTGTATATATATATATATGTATATTTAAAAGACAGAGTAACAGAAAGCAAGGAAAAGAGAGAGATTATTTTCTGTCCGACTGGTTCATTTTTTGAATGGTCACAATGTCCAGGTCTGGGCTAGGAGCCAGGAACTTCATCTGGGTCTTCCACAAGGTGGCAAGGGTCCAAGCACCTGGGCCATCATCTTTTGCCTTCCCAGGCGCATCAGAAAAGGAGCTAGATTGAGAGGCCAGCATTGCGGTGTGATGGGTTAAGCCACCACCTAGAATGCCAGCATCCCATAAGGGCGCCAGTTTGAGTCCTGACTGCTCTACTTCTGATCCAGCTCCCTGCTAATGCACCCTGGAAAGTAGTGGAAGATGACCCGACTCTTTGGGTCCTCGCAGCCATGTGGGAGACCTAGGTGGAGCTCTTGACTTCTGGCTTTGACCTGACCCACCCCTGGCTGTTGTGGCCTTGTGGAGAATGAACCAATGGATAGAAGATTCTCTCTCTCTCCCTGTCCCTCTCCCTCTCCCTCTCCCTGTCTCTCTCCCTCTCTCTCTTTCTCTCTCTCCCTCTCTTCCTCCCCCTCCCCCTCCCTCTCTAACTCTGTTTTTCAAGTAAATAAAATAAATCTCAAAACAAAAGCAAAAAGACTGAAAGAAGAGCAGCTGGAACTTGGACCAGCATTCCCATATAGGATGCTGGTATCATAAGCTTAATCTGCTACATCATAATGCTGGCTCCACCTTCAACTTAAAAGATGCTTCGGTGTCCCACATCAGAGTACCTGGGTTTGACTTCTGGCTCCTGCTCTTGACTGTAGCTTCTGTAATGTACACCTTGGGAGGCAGCAGGTGATGGCTCAAGACTTGGCTCCCTGTCATCCATGTAGGAAACCTAGATTGTGTTCCAGGTTCCTGGTTTTGCCTTGGCTCAGCCTTGACTGTTGTAGACATTTAGCAAGTGAACTAGCAGTGGGAGCTGATCCTGTCAAGTAATAAACAAGATGTTTTCACTTGTCTCCCAACCTGGTAGTACAGTCTCTGTGGCTACCTGTGTACTTACAGTATTCTCTTTTTAAATTTAAGTAATTAATTTAACTTTATTAAATGTGAATGATGTTCCATCCCTTGGTTAACTCTCCGAATGCTTACAACAGCCATGACTGGGCCAGGTTAAACTTGAGAGCCTGGAACTCAATTCAGGTCTCGCACTTGTGTAGCAAGGACCCAAGTGCTTGAGCCATCATCTGTTGCTTCCTAGGTTGTGTATTAGCAAGAAGCTGGATCAGAAACAGTGGAGCTGGAACTCATGCGGGAACTCTTACATTGGATGCAGGCATTCCAGGCAGCGCCTTAACCACCACACCAATGCCTGCCGCTACAGTGCTCTTAGCTTTAGAGATTGTGTTGTAAGCAAACTGCATGTTCTTCTACTTAGGTTCCAGCACCAGAACAAGTTGAAAAATGTGGTGTGAGCAATATGATAGAAGCCAAACTCATTGTTTTCCTGACGTCAATATTTATTAAGGTAATTAAGAATTTTCAAGGCTAGTTAATATTAAAACCCAGAATAATATAATATTAGACTGTAAGAAACTTAAGACCCGGTGTTAACCTTGTTTTTTAACCTAAGGACACTGAGTGAAGCCAGTTATTTTTCAGTTTGAGGAAAGTTATCTAAAACATGTAACTTTTTGGCTGACATTTGGAATAACCACTTAGGATACCTTTTTTGCTACGTCAGATAATTCTGATTGTGTCTATATGGTGCTAACGCATTATGGTTTGTTGTTGGAAACTTCTACAGTAAGGGATGGCACAAAGTGAAGCGTTTTTCTGAGTGCAGAGTTGTGTGTGGCAGTACTGTTCTTGTGGCGTACAAAGCTGTACTCTGTCGAGAATCACTGAAAAATCAAGGGAGCAGTGTCTGCACAATCACCTCGTCAGAGGAAGTAGGAACACAGATTTTCAGCAAATTCAATAATTGTGTGTACTCCTTGAGATAGGAACATCTGTCAAAACCGTCAGTTGAGTGTGTGATAAAATATTTAATTAAATAAATTCAGTAATGCTTAAGTATCTTAAAAGAACTTTTTACTTTAAAGTGTGTTCTTTTCTATTTAGGCTGGATGTAATCCCTCTGATATTGGCATCATTGCACCATACAGGCAGCAGTTAAAGATCATCAATGATTTATTGGCACATTCTTCTATTGGGATGGTGGAAGTTAACACGGTAGACAAGTATCAAGGAAGAGACAAAAGTATTATCCTTGTGTCTTTTGTTAGAAGTAACCAGGATGGAGCTGTGAGTTAACTGGGCATTTCTCTCTTTACAAATTGTTGTTTAAAAAATGTAAAACTTACCATCTTAACCATTTGTAAGTGTACAGTCCAGTAATGTTCAGTGTATTTATATTGCTGTTCAAGAGATCGCTAGAACCTTTTCATTTTGCAAATCAAACTCTGGACGCAGGAGCAGCTCCCATTTCCTTCTTGTAGCCCCTGTAAGCACCATTCTCTCTGTCTGTGGGTTTGACTACTCAGTAGAGTTATACAGTATTTGTCTTTGTATGACTGGTTTGTTTCACTTAGCCAGTTCCTTCATGTTGTAGCATGTGACAGGGTTTCATTCCTCTTTTTTTAAAAAAATTAATTCTTAATTGATATATAAAAATTGTACATGTTTGTGGGGTATCATGTGGTGTTCCAATACCATGTATACATTGCATAATGTCCAATTAGGGGAAATGCACCTATCTTCTCAAACATTTATCATTTCTTTTGGTGAGAACATTCAAAATCCTATTAGCTTCTTTCTTTTTAAGAAAAATTCACGGTATGTGAACATTATATGTAATCACCCTGTTGTGCAGAATAATACTACAGCTTTCTACTCCTATCTTAGTGCCTGATGAATAACCCTTACTCATTGTTGCCTCCCCTGCTCGCCCCAGCCTCTGGTGATTATTAACACTCTCAACTTCCAAGAGAGAAACTTCTTTAGGCTCCACGTATGAGTGAGATTATGCAGTACTTGTCTTTCTGTGCTTGAGGTATATCCTGAGACATATGACCTACAGTTCCATTCATATTGTTAAAAATGACTGGCTTTCATCCTCTTTCATGGCTGAATACAATTTATTGATTTATACCTTTCTTATTTATTTATTAATTTATTTGACTTTATTTGAAAAACAGAGTGACACAGAGACAGGTAGAGATCTTCCATACATTGGTTCCATCCCCAAAGACACAACAGCTAAGTCTGGGCCAGTCTGAAGGCAGGAGCCAGGAACTGTGTCCAGGTCTCCCATGTGGGTGGCAGGGCCCCAAGGACTTGGGCCATCTTATGCTGCTTTCCCAGGTGCATTAGCAGGGAGTGGGATTGGAAGTAAAGCAGCTAAGACTTGAACCAGTGTCTATATGGGATTCCAGTGTCACAGATGGAGGCTTAACCTGCTGTGCCACAATGCCAGCCCTGGACCACATTGTCTTTATCCATTTGTCAGTTGACAGGCACTTAGATTGTTTCATTTTTTGCCTGTTGTGAATAGAGCTGCAATAAACATGGATGTGCAAATGTCTCTTGGACAGACTGATTTCATTTCCCTTGGAAATATACCCAGGAGTGGGATTCCTGAATCCCATGATAGTTGATGGAATAAGGATTAAACCGCAGCCATTCTTGTTCATTGCTCAAAAGATAAACACTGGAATGTATTCCTTGCCCTTGACTGTCAGTTGGGTCTCACACCCTATTGCCTTTATACCCCACCCCCACAGCCACCTGAAAGACCAGTTCCAGGAATTCCCATCTGCCTGCTGTCCCCTACCCCCACCCCCATCCCTAGCCCTGCTTAAAAAGGCGCAGCCCCTTGGCGGCAGGGCCTTCTGCCACGTGTTCCATCAATGTGCAGTTTGTCACCCACCTCTATGAATTTATTTTCTCTGAATAAATCCAATCTGGCTGTAAATGCCTACACTGCCTCCTCTCTATTCTGCGCCTCTTCTCCTAGCATGTTGGTGCTCCATGTGAGGAGGCACCAATCTGCAACACTTCCTAGTAACAGTTATACCAATTTTTTGAAGAAACTCCATACTGTTTTCCACAGTGACTGTACTAATGTATGTTCCTGCCAACACTGTGCGAGGGTTTCCTCTTCACATCCTCACCAGCTCCTGTCATTTGTTGTCTTTTTGATGATAGCCCACGTAATTTGAGTGAGGTGATTTCTCATGTGGTTTTTGTTTGCATTTCCCTGATGGCTATTTTTTCATGCTTCCATTTAAAGTCTGAATAGTAATTCTGGTTTCATTTTACTTGTTCTTTGCATTTTTGCCTTTAATTCATTTTTGTATGGTTTGTACAATATGCATGGTAAAAAAGGCTCCTTCCCACTGCATCTCTCATCTTCTCCTTTCTTACCTCAAGTGTACTCACATTTGGGGCTTTTGGTAACCTAGGTAATATACACACTATCCTGGGCTTTGCTTTTTCCACTTAATTGGCTCAGAGACCTTTCCAACTGAGTACATTCATAGAGAGCAGTTCCATTTTGTTCTTAGAGTTGTGTGGTTGTCTGTTGTATAACTCTGTTACATTATACTCAGCCACTCCCTGAATCTGTCAGTGTAACAACTTTTTGTTACTATAACAACCATTGCCACAGTGAGTAGAGATGACATCAGTTTTTTATTTTTATTGTATGTAATAATTTAAAATTATGACGAGGGTATCACATAAAATATGTGAAGTTGATACTGTGAGCAAAGTTTGCAGACTGCCTAGCATTTTCAACGTGTTTATGTATCTTTTAGGTAAACTGTGTTTAAAAGTAGGAAGATAATTCAAGAAAACCCTGTTTTTTTGTCAGAACAAATGGGAATATAATGAGACTCAAATAATTGAAAACTGTATCTCTTGCAGCTTGGTGAACTCCTGAAAGACTGGCGCCGTCTTAACGTTGCTATAACCAGAGCCAAACATAAACTGATTCTCCTGGGCTCTGTGCCCTCATTAAACCGCTATGCTCCCTTGGAGAAGCTGCTTGGTCATCTAAATTCAGAAAAACTCATATCCTTTTTGTCATGTGGTCACATTTGTGCCACAGTGAGCATTTAAAATGTACTTTTGTATATAAAAGCTCAGTATCTTGTGTTTTCCATGGGCCTGTTTCAGAGAACTGATTGTAGAAAGGAAAGAGAAAACAATTCACTGCAGATAATGTTAAGCCAGCAG
Organism: Sylvilagus floridanus; assembly: GCA_949820135.1. NCBI lineage: Eukaryota > Metazoa > Chordata > Mammalia > Lagomorpha > Leporidae > Sylvilagus > Sylvilagus floridanus. The sequence goes on from OX463235.1 coordinate 24,296,973, forward strand.
TGAAAGAAGGAAGGAAACAGAGAAGGATGTTTGTGAAATGGGGAAGGCAAAGAGGGTACTTGATCTGTGGCCCTAGGACCAGCACTGGTGGGATGATTGCTTATCCCTTTTGGCTCCTCTCACCCCAAATTTATAGCTTTTTTTTTTTTTTTTTTTTTGAAAGAGAAGGAGAGGCATAGAGAGAGGTCTTCCATCCACAGGTTGACTCCCTAATTGGCTGCAACGACCGGAGCTGCACCAATCTGAAGGCAGGAGCCAGGAGCTTCTTCTGGGTCTCCCATATGGGTGCTGGGGTCCAAGGTCTTGGGCCATCTTCCACTGCTTTCCCAGGCCATAGTAGAGAACTGGATCGGAAGTGTAGCAGCCCAGCCAGGACTTGAACTGGCACCTGTATAGGATGCCGGCACTGCAGGTGGCGGCTTTACCCACTACGACACAGCGCTGGCCCCTATAGTCTTTTTAAAATCTCAGACAAAGCATTATATTAAAAAGTGGAAAATCATTCCTTATCATCTGGTAGGTTTTTTTTTTTTAAGGTTTATTTACTCATTTGAGAAACTGTTACAGTGTTACAGACAGAGGGAGAGACAGAGAGGTCTTCCATCCACTGGTTCACTCCCCCAAATGACTGCAACGGGCAGAGCTGGGCCATTCTGAAGCCAGGAGACAGGAGCATCATCTGGGTCTCCCATGTGGGGGCAGGGACCCAAGCCCTTGGGCCATATTCCACTGCTTTCCCAGGCCATCAACAGGGAGCTGGATCAGAAGTGGAGCAGCTGGGATTCGGAACTTGAACAGGCACCTATGTTCTATAAGATGCCAGTACCACAGGCAGAGTCTTAACCTACTATGCCACAGTGCAAACCCCCAGGTTAATTTGTAAATAGATAATTTTTTTTAAAGATTTACTTATTTTACTTGAAAGTCAGTTAGAGAGGAGAGGCAGAGAGAGAGATCTTTCACCCGATGGTTCACTCCCCAATTGGCCTCAATGGCTGGAGCTGCACCAATCCAAAGCCAGGAGCCAGGAGCTTCTTCCTGGTCTCCCATGTGGGTGCAGAGGCCCAAAATCTTCCATTGCTTTCCCAGGCCAGAGCAGAGATCTGGATATGAAGTGGAGCAGCCGGGACTCGAACTGGCACCCATATAGGATGCCAGCACTACAGGCGGTTCTTTACCCACTACGCCACAGTGCCAGCCGATAATTTTAAGAGTAAAGCTTGGGGCTGGCACTGTGGTGTAGTGGATTAAGCATTTGCAGTACTGGCATCCTGTATGGGTGCTGGTTCAAATCCCAGCTGCTGTACTTCCAATCTAGCTCCCTACTGATGGCCTGGAAAAGCAGTGGAAGATGGCCTAAGTCCTTGGGCCCCTGTACCCTCATGGGAAACCCAGAAGAAGCTCCTGGCTTCAGATCAGCTAGCTCTGGCTGTTGTAGCCATTTAGGAAGTGAACTAGTGGGTGGAAGACCTCTCTCTCTGTCTCTTCCTGTCTCTGTAACTCTCTCAAGTAAATATATATATATATATATATATATATAAGTAAAGCTTATAGGCCGGCGCCACAGCTCACTAGGCTAATCCTCCGCCTGCAGCACCGGCACCCCGGGTTCTAGTCCCGGTCGGGGCACCGGATTCTATCCCAGTTGCTTCTCTTCCAGTCCAGCTCTCTGCTGTGGCCAGGGAGTGCAGTGGAGGATGGCCCAAGTGCTTGGGCCCTGCACCCTCATGGGAGACCAGGAGGAAGCATCTGTCTACTGGCTTCGAATCGGTGCTGTGTGCCGGCCGTAGCAGCCACCTGGGGGGTGAACCAACGGAAGGAAGACCTTTCTGTCTCTCTCTCTCACTAATTCTGCCTGTCAAAAAATTTAAAAAAAAAATAGTAAAGCTTATATATATTAAAGTATTAGGCTAAGACGTATAAATCTTACTGCTTACATATAAATCTTAAATACCTACCTATGCATAGAATGTTATAAAGATCTTTCCGTCTTTTTTTTTTTTTTGCAGTCTTGCAAACCAAACTATAAAATGTTAAATAATAATGTCATAGAAGTTTTAATATGTCTTCCTTAATTTCTTTTACATCGTTGATCTTCCACCAAGAGAACATGAAAGTCTTTGCTACATCCTGGGTGATTTTCAAAGAGGATAAAGCACTATTTTTCCTTTCTTACTTGGACGTTGTCATGCTAGCTAGTGCCTCCTCATACTTGTCCTCTAAGTTTGATATAAACACATGGCTGGTTAGACTGTGAAAATAACTTGTGTCCAAGAAGTACAAAATGAGCTGTGTGTTCAGTGTTCCAGTAGTTTATTTATTTATTTTTTGGAATAATTTTATTAAACCTAAAACTCTTCTGCCACACAAATTTAATGGTGTTTTTGTAAGTACAGGTTTGCCCCAAGCTGTGTAAAGTCTACATTTATCACTTGTATAAAAGTATTTTTGCATGACCTAAAGAAATGGATTAACTTTTGGATCTGAACTCCACACTTTGAAGCCCCAAATTTTAAGACTAATTTAATTTAGTTGAATTTACTTGTAAGAGTTTTATTTGAAAGATGGAAAGAATAAAGTTGATTTTTTTTCATCATTTAAGCACAATGTTGTTATGATGAGAACATAGAAGTGATTCTTCTCTGTTAACTGAGGCCCCTGATCCAAAGGCCATTATGCTGTTTGTCTTTTTCCTGACCTTGCTTTCTGGAACTAAATATGTTTTCACTTTAAACCTAGTGTTTTCAGCTACAGCTGTGAATTGATTGTTTCTGGTTCATTTCCTGTGCCCCCTTAATGGCCTCCTTTTTTATATTCAGTATTTCGGTATTCTGGAGTAGATTTGATACGAAGGAACGTAATCTTTTGAGAAGAATTTTTTTCTGAATTGATACATTGAAAAGGCATATCCCTGTTTCCCCTCATTCACATTCATTTACTCCTTAGTCTGGAGCCTTTCTGGATTTTTCCTGATTGTGTAAAGACATTTCTAAAGCAGAGTTATCTCAAAGTGGTGAATTTGTGCATGGTAAGAGATTTTTACCTCAGTGTATCCATGTCCTTGGTGGGGAACCTTCCCTTTCTGTTGAAGGTTTTGTTTTTGTTTTTTCTAAATGAGTGTTAATGTTAAAATAGTTGCTTCTACCTCTTTTTCTTAATACTTGAAGTTGTTATTTAATAAATTGTTTTCTACTGATGAATTTTACTGTGTTTATTATTACTACTGAAAAATGGTTATAATCAGGGTTGTTTGGCATTTTTTCCAGTAGTGCTAAGTGAAGTATTAATCATTTTTTAAATAGCTGAAACCAAAGAGTGTTGATTTTTATGGAGATTTTTTTCTCAAGATTTATTGATTTGAAAGGAAGAGTTTGAGAGAGAGAGAGCTTTCATCCGCTGGTTCATTCCCCAGATGGTTGCAATGGCCAGGGCTGGGCTAGGCTGCAGCCAGGTACTTGAAACTCCACGTGGGCCCAAAGACTTGAGCCATCTTCCGCTGCCTTGCCAGGTGCATTATCAGGGAACTGGGTCAGAAATGGAACAGCTGGGACTTGAACCTGCACACATTTGCAGATGCTTAGCCCACTGCACCACAACATTGGCCCCTGCAAAGAGATTTATGAAGGAGAAACAGGATGGGCTTGCATATTGAGACAGCATAGATCAGACTGGTCTGGAGAAACTAGAAAGGTTGCTGTGACGGAGCGCAGGTGTTGGTTACGCATCATGAGAGTGTGAAGCAGGGAGGAATCTGAGCTAATTTCAGGTCCTGGGATTGAGATACGAGTAGGACCATTGTTTTGGTTTAGTCAGTGACCTCGTCCTACCTGGAAGGAAAAGCCCCATGGAAGAGCCTGGGGCGTTCAGGCTTCCTGCTGTTTTCCGTCATCTTGGCCACAACTTTCTAGCATTTTCAGTACTTGAAAGAATTTAGGATATGTCTTCTATGGATAGATGCTATTAGTTGAAGGTTAAACCCAGACCAGGCCCTCTGGGAGCTACAAGTGCAGCACAATTGTGTCACGCATGCTAATAACTAAGAGTAGCAGTGGCTACCAGCCACCAACATTTTTGGACTCTCCTTGTTTGTGGTTCCAGATCAGAGTCACCATTCGTCTACAGGAGGCTTTTCTCGGACAAGTGTGAAGCCAGGGTAGGGAACCAACATAGCTATTCCAGTAGCTTCCCTCAGGTCAGAGTTTCTGCCTCCTGACCTCTTCTTGCTACCACCTGATTCTTTTTCTTTTCCTGGCCCTCATTCTCTAAAGACAGGTCCTCCCCAGAGCTCTGTGTCCAGTGTTGTCCTCCTCTTTCTCCCTGGAGAGTCACTGGCTACAAACTTCATCTACATGGCTGTTTACCAAACCTATATCCTCCCTGTTTTCCAGATTCTAGTTACATAACTGCTTTCTGGTTCATTGCACACAAGATGGAAATTTCCACTTTCATCTAATGCCTAACTCCTGTGATCACTATTTCTGTAAGAGATAACATCTAGCACAGTTCTCTGAGCTTCAAAGTGATGGTATAATTTTTCTGCCACCTGTTGTTAGGAAAAGAGGCACAGATTAATGCCTCCTCACATAGGGCACCAAAAATGTTGGGAAAAGAGGCGCAGAATAGGAGGAGGTATTATACAAATCTACAGCCAATTTATTCAGAGAAAATAAATTCATAGGCCGGTGCCGCGGCTCACTAGGCTAATCCTCCACCTGCGGCACCGGCACCCGGGTTCTAGTCCTGGTCGGGGCGCCGGATTCTGTCCCAGTTGCTCCTCTTCCAGGCCAACTCTCTGCTATGGCCCAGGAGTGCAGTGGAGGATGGCCCAGGTGGTTGGGCTCTGCACCCACATGGGAGACCAGGAGGCTCCCGGCTTCGGATCAGCACCGTGTGCAGGCTGCAGCAGCCATTAGGGAGTGAACCAACGGTAAAGGAAGACCTTTCTCTCTGTCTCTCTCTCTCACTGTCCACTCTGCCTGTCAAAAAAATAAAATCATAGAGGTGGGTGACCAACTGCTGGAATACACATTGATGGAACATGTGGCAGAAGTCCCCAATCCCAGGGGCCAGGCCTTTTTATATTTTAGGAGGGATATGCGTGGGGGTGGGGGTAGGGAGCAGCAGGTGAGGTAAATTCCTAGAACTGGTCTTTCAGGTGGCCCAGGGGTCTTGGGAACCTGGGAAAGAATGCAATGTAAAGGCATCAGGGTGGGAGACCCAATTGAGATTCAAAGGCAAGGAATAAATTGCAATATTTATCTCTTGGGCAATGAGTGAGAATCTAAGGCTTATGTCCTTGTTCCATCACTTGTGATACTGGCATCCATATGGGTGCTGGTTTGTGTTCCGGCTGCTCTACTTCCCATCCAGCTCCATGCTAACGCACCTTGGAAAGCAGCAGAAGATGGCTCAAATACTTGGGCTCCTGACACCCCCATGGGAGACAGATGAAGCTCCTAGCTCCTTGTTTTGGCCTGGCTCAGCCCTGGCTGTTGTGGCCATTTGGGGAGTGAACCAGCAGATGGAAGATATCTGTCACTCTGTCTTTCAAATAAACACATAAATCTTAAAATAATGATGCTTTAAACTGTATATATATGTTTCATATTTTTAAAAAAGATTTGTTTGTTTGAAAGGCAAAGTTAGAGAGAGAGAGGGAGAAACAGATCAGGGCTGAGCCAGACCAAAGCCAGGAGCTTCATCTGGGTCTTCCTTGTGGGTGGCATCCTCTTCCACTCTTTCTCCTGGATTTCCCAGGAGGCTAGATGGTATGCCAGCATACCAGGCATGGCTTAACCTGCTATGCCAGCCCCTGTTTCACACATTTTTATCCGTATGTGATTATATCATAATGAAGAAAAGCTAAAACCCAAAGAGGTTTTAAAAATTTTTATACTGGCCAAAGCGATGCAGAGAAAAACATCGCCCTGATTACAAGAATATATGGGTCTATTATCTAGCTCAGCCAGTCTCAGCAGGCGCAGATGTAACTAGGTAACAGCTCTATTCTCCCAAGCTGATATAATTTAGACCTGGTGTGTGCTCTAACCTTGAAGCCTTAAATCTCCACCTCCCTGAGACAGGAAGACACCGGCTTTATCTCATCTGTTGCCCTTGACTAAGGAGGCTGCTGCTCGCCGCGTTTCCCAAGGCACTTCATAGGCCGATTTAAACGTCGTGCTCTGGGGCTTTCTACACAGTTTCAGCAGATTTCTGCCCGCTGTTGGCCTCTGTGCGTTTGCGAAGGGGAAAGCAAGGCCGGGCAGGTGCGGTCGATGTCATCCCCGCCGGCCCGCGGGGGTGCAAGCAATTTCCCGGGGCTCCAACCTCCTCGCAAGGCCAGCCCCCGCGACTGGCGGAGGCCCCGGGCGAGACTGGTGGTCTCTGGCCGGAATCCAGCCCTCCGGCTCCTCCCGCGGGGGTCCCTATGGACGCGAGGGGCAGGGGCGGGTTTCCTCTCCTGCCTGGAGCGGGCGCCGCGGCCCTCCGGAGCCGCCCGGATGTCCTCCCGCCGCCGGGGGCGCTGTGGGCCGCAGCGGGCCTGCTTGCAGATGCGGTGGTGGCCGCCCGGCGCCTGGAGGGAGCTGCTGGCCGGGCCCTGGGAGCCCCCGCCCGAGACCGCGACGCCGCCATGGGTAAGGGGAGCGGGCCGACAGCGGGCCTCTGGCCCTAAGTCCCGGGGCTGCCGGTCGCGGCCGGGCGAGGAGGGCCGGGAAGGGGCCGCGGAGGGCCGCCGACTCCGAGCTGGGGCCCGAGTCTGGGGTGGGCGGGGGCAGCCCAGGACTCGGGGGCTCCCGGGGTCGCCATGGCAACGCGCCCCCCTCGTTTCCCTTCGCGTCCCCGCCCCCAGTCTGAGGCCCAGTGGCTGAGGACTGGAGGTCCGACGGCTTCCCGGGAGCGAGGACAGGGCCGGCCTGGGTGTCTCCGGGTCGAGGGACAGTGGCCGACAGGGCGATGACTTTCCAGGTTTGGGGGTGGCGGAGGGAAGACGCATCTCAGGCTTCCGCCTGGGTGCCCGACGCCGAGGGAGGGCGAGGGCGAGCCATGCCGGGCAAGACGCTGGGTGAGCCCACGCGGGGTCCTGGGGGCGCTCCCGGACCTTCGGGTAGCCTGGGGGTGGGGGAGGGAGAGGGGCAGAGAGGGGGCTGTGGGCCCGGGCGTCCCCGGTGCTTTGCGGCTTGGCGGTGCACCTGCGGCCCGGCCGGGGCGTGGCGGCCGTGTAGGCGGCCCTGGGCGTGGGAACTGCGGGTGCCTTTCTGTGGGGGTCCTGTCGCACCTTGCTGGTAGGGTGGGCACTGTTAGAAAAATGAGAATGGCCGTAACTCAGGGGCATCAGGCGATGTCGCTCCGGAAAATAAAGAGGGAGTCATACATAGCGCGATGCAGATTTGCAGAAAAGGGGCCAGCGGGTGGGGACGGTGTCTGCCGCCAGCTTGGTCACAGCCTTTTATGTTGGTGAGGAGTCGGCGTCAGGCTTCACGCCCGGTTCAGAACTGGAATGCTAGGTCCCTGGGAACTCTGGGTTTGTGTCCAGTGGGAGAAAAATTGACACTTTGCATACTTGGATTTGTACATTTGTTGGAGATGATGAAGTGATGTTTTACTAGGTGCTTAATTTTTTTTGCATCTCTGTTTTTAAAAGAATGTTTATTTTCATCTTCTTGGAGAGAGAAATAGATAGATCTTAACATCTGCTGGTGCCCTTCCCAAATGCCTGCCACCTCTACGAGCCCAGAACTCCAGCAGAGTCTCCCACGTGGATGAACCCAACACCGGGGCCATCCTCTGCTGCCTCCCAGGATGCATTAGCTGGAAGCTGGAGCAGAAGCAGAGGAGCAGCCATCCCAAGCTGTGGCTTAACCCACTGCACCACAATGTGTGCCCTTAGCTCCTCATCTGTGTTTACTGAAAATACTCCTGCCAGTCACAGCGATGGTGCCAGAATGGGGACGCAGCTGAGTGTCTTAAGTAAACTGAGAATAAAACTTGTGGGAAGAAAACTATTTTTGTGAATTTGAAAATAGCAATTAAAAATAAAGCTTTTTGCAAGTGCATCCGTTAACTCGGTACCAGTCTGAAACAGTGGACAGCATCAGCTATGTGGTAGGGCGGAGGGCTTTAGAATGGAATTATGCAATGCAGAATTCCCGGAGAATGAAAAAAACAGGACAAAGTGAAAATGAGAAATTGAGTGACTCCTGTATTTTCTTATTTGTCAGTGTATTTTACCTGTTTCTTTTGTTACAAGTATCACTGAAATGTTAGAATTTCAACTACTTTTTATTGCTAGTTTATTCTGAACATTTTTGCCTTGAAATTCATCCTTACACAGTGCCTGCCATCCAGCTTTTACGTGAGCCCCTTAAACATGTTGTCTGTGACCGCGGACGTACCTCTGCAGAATACTGTTTTTAAAACTTTCCTTGCCGGCGCCGGGGCTCAACAGGCTAATCCTCCGCCTTGCGGCGCCGGCACACCGGGTTCTAGTCCCGGTCGGGGCGCCGGATTCTGTCCCGGTTGCCCCTCTTCCAGGCCAGCCCTCTGCTGTGGCCCGGGAGTGCAATGGAGGATGGCCCAGGTGCTTGGGCCCTGCACCCCATGGGGAGACCAGGAAAAGCACCTGGCTCCTGGCTCCTGCCATCGGACGAGCGCGGTGCGCCGGCCGCAGCGCGCCGTCTGCGGCGGCCATTGGAGGGTGAACCAACGGCAACGGAAGACCTTTCTCTCTGTCTCTCTCTCTCACTGTCCACTCTGCCTGTCCAAAAAAAAAAAAAAAAACTTTCCTTGCAAAGAGATACCGCAAAATTAAAATACAGAATAGCAAATTTGCAGAGCCTTGAGCATGACTTAGACACCCTGGCAGCAATGGGCGTGGTGGTTTCCTGTGGTATGTGTGAGAGAATCATGAAGTTACCTTAGTTGGGAAACAGTCAGGTTTTCCCTGCAAGGATAAGCAAATCACTGTTGGTGTCACTGGGGGAAGAGAAGAGTTTGTCTGTTTCTCACTGTAATGCCTTGCAGTGACGTTGGACTTCTTGTGCTTCAGCTACAAAAGACCCCACAGCTGTCGAGCGAGCAAACTTGCTAAACATGGCTAAACTGAGTATCAAAGGACTCATTGAATCGGCTCTGAGCTTTGGCCGCACCCTGGATTCTGACTACCCTCCCTTGCAGCAGTTCTTTGTCGTTATGGAGCATTGTCTGAAACATGGTCTTAAAGGTACCACACGATTATTTTAAAAAAAATTTGCCTTAGAACCCTCCCCCCCCCTTCCATCTTAAATATCCTTGAAAATGTAGTATTTTTTCCCAGGCCATAATTACTGTTATATGGAATTTTAAAACACTTGAGTGAATTATTTAGGGAGAAAACATCTTAACCACTTTGTTTTCGAATAGATGCTCTTTAGGAAATGCTTACCTGTTAATATCTTTTTTTTTTTTTAAAGAGTTATTTATTTTCCTTGAAAGTCACAGTTAAACAGAAGAGGGGGAGAGAGAGGTCTTACATCTGCTGGTTCACTCCAAAGATGGCTGCAACTGCACTGATGAGGAGCCAGGAGCTTCTTCTGGATCTCCCATGCGGGTGCAGGGACCCAACGACTTGGGCCGTCTTCCATTGCTTTCCCAGGCCATAGCAGAGAGCTGGATCGGAAGTGGAACAGCTGGGACTAGAACCGGCATCTATATGGGATACCGGCTCCACAGATGGAGGATTAACCTACTGTGCCATGGCGCTGGCCCCAATAAAATATACTTTAAGAAGCAAACCTTGGCTGGCACCCGGGCTCAAAAGGCTAATCCTCCACCTGTGGCGCTGACACCCCAGGTTCTAGTCCCATTTGAGGCACCGGATTCTGTCCCAGTTGCGTCTCTTCCAGTCCAGCTCTCTGCTGTGGCCCGAGAGTGCATTGGAGGATGGCCCAAGTGCTTGGGCCCTGTACCCGCATGGGAGACCAGGAGAAGCACCTGACTCCTGCCATTGGATCAGCATGGTGCACCAGCCACAGCGTGGCGGCCATTGGGGGGTGAACCAACAGAAAAGGAAGTCCTGTCTCTCTGTCTCTCTCTCTCTCTCTCTCTCTCTCTCACTGTCCATTCTGTCAAGGAAACCTTGACAACAAAATTTGAGATATGTTATGTGATATAAATATACTCATTTTTATTTCTTTAATTAGAGACATAAAATTATTTATTTATTTGAAAGGCAGAGTTACAGAGGAAGAGAGAGAGAGAGAAAGAAAAGAAAGAAATATCTTGTATCCACTGGTTCACTCTCCAAATAGCTGCAACAGCCACGTCTGGGCCAGGCCAAAGCCAGGAGCCAGGAGCTTCAGCTAGGTCTATCGTGTGGGAGCCAGGTACTTGGGACATCTGGATCAGAAGTGGAGCAGCTGGGACTCAAACTGGAGTCCGTATGGAATACCAGTGTTGCGGTCTATGGCTTAACCTATTACACCATGATGCTGGCCTCAAATTATTTCTTCAAGTTATATAAATAATAATGAGACAAAAACCTAGAACTGTGCAAAGCAAGTTTCTGTTCATTTCCTTTCATCTCCCTGCAGGAAATCATTCTTTTAATCCTTTTCTGTTTTTTTCTTTTACTATAAATATCATGCTATAAATATTATTCTATAAAACTTAGTGGTGTGGTTTGTGATCTTCCCATTTGTCTAAAAGTTTAGATCGCATTTTAATAAGTTTATTTTCAGCGACTTGAAAGGCACAGTGAGAGAGAGAGAGAGCCTGGAGCCCTGAAATCCATCTGGCTCTTCCAAGTGGGTCATAGGGGCCCAGGTGCTTGAGCTGTCACCTCCTGCCTCCCGGGGTGCACATCAGCAGGAAGCTGACCCAGAACCGGAGCCTGGGACTGGCGTTGTAGTGCAGCAGGTTAGCTGTCACCTGCAGTGCTAGGGTCCCATATAAGCAACAGTTCGAGTCCCTTCTGCTCCGCTTCCGATCCAGCTGCCTGCTAATGCACCTGGGAAAGCAGCAGAAGGTCCTGGGCTCCTGCCAACCCATATGGGAGACCTTGATGGAGTTCTAGGCTCCTCGCTTTGGCCTGGCCAAGTCTCAACCATTTGTGGATTGAACCAGCAGATGAAAGAGTTCTCTCTCTCTCTCTCTCTCTCTCTCTCTCTCTCTCTCTCTCCCCCCCCCCCCATAACTCTGCCTTTAAATAAATAAATAAATCTTTTTTTTTTAAAGAATTAAAAAATGCTGGAGCTCCAACCCAGGCATTCTGATATGGGACGCTTAACCAAGTAGTTGCTTAACCCACTGTATCACAATGCCTGATGCTTATTATCCTCCATTTTGTAAAATATAGTGAACTGTGTTATGGCAGTCATAGGCTTATCTTGATTTATCATTATAAAGCTGCTTTGTGGGGCTGGTAGTGTGGCACACTGAGTAAGCCGCCACTGTGATGCTGGCATTCCGTGTCAGAGTGTGGTTCGAGTCCCAGCTGCTGTGCTTCTGATCTCGCTTCCTGCTAATATACCTGGGAGACACCAGAAGATGGCCCAAGTATTCAGACCCATGCCACTCATTTTTTTTTTCAAGATTTATTTATTTGAAAGTCAGAGTTACACAGAGAGAGAAGGAGAGGCAGAGAGAGAGAGAGAGACAGAGAGAGAAGTCTTCATCTGATGGTTCACTTCCCAATTGGCCACAATGGCTGGAGCTGTATCGATCCGAAGCCAGGAGCCAGGAGCTTCTTCCAGGTCTCCTACTTGGGGGCAGGGGACCAAGGACATGGGCCATCTTCTACTGCTTTCCCAGGCCATAGCAGACAGCTGGATAGGCAGTGGAGTAGCCGGGTCTTGAACTGGAGCCCACATGGGATGCTGGCGCTTCAGGCCAGGACATTAACCCTCTGTGCCACAGGGCCGGCCCCTGGATCCATGCCACTCACATGTGAGACCAGAATGGAATTCCTGGCGCCTTGCTTTGGTCTATCCAGACCTGGCTGTAGTGACATTTTGGGGAGTGAACCAATGGATGGAACATCTCTCTCCCTCTTCCCCCCGCCTCCCCACTCTCTGTGTTGCTCTGCCATTTAAGTATATAAATACATTTTTTTTTGGAAGATAGATTTATTTATTTGAGAGGTAGAGTTATAGACAGAGAGAGGGAGAGACAGAGAGAGAGGTCTTCCATTGCTGGTTCACTCCCGAAATGGGTGCAATGATGAGAGCTGGGCCGATCTGAAGCCAGGAGCCAGGAGCTTCTTCTGGGTCTCCTATGCAGATACAGGGGCCCAAGCACTTGAGCCATCTTCCACTGCTCTCCCAGGTCATAGTAGAGAGCTGGATCAGAAGAGGAGCAGCCAGGTCACAAACTGGCACCCATAAGGGATGCTGGCACCACAGGTGGAGTCTTAGCTCATTATAACACAGTGTCAGCACCATAAATACATCTTTTTAAAAAAAGGAACAATGGGGCTAGTGCTGTGTTGCAGCAGGTTAAAGCCCCGACCTGTGGTGCTGGTATCCTATATGGGAGCCGGTTCGAGTCCTAACTGCTCCACTTCTGATCCAGCTCCTGCTAATGTACCTAGGAAAGCAGTAGAAGATGGCCCAAGTGCTTGGGCCCCTGCATCCAAGTGGGAGACTTAGAAGAAACTCCTAGTTCATGGCTTTGATAAGCTCAGCTCCGGCCATTGCAGCCATTTGGGGAGTGAACCAGTGGATAGAAGATCTCTCTCTCTGCCTCTCCTGTCTCTCTGTATCTCTGCCTTTCAAATAATGAATAAATACTGTTTGTTTAAAAAAGAAAACTTAAGTTACTATACTTTTATATGTTGAAATTGTGTGTATTGTATTTATTTTATTTTTTTCAGTAAGAAAATCATTTTTGAGTTACAACAAAACCATCTGGGGCCCTTTGGAGCTGGTGGAGAAGCTGCATCCGGAAGCAGAGGAAATAGGGGCCAGTGTCCGGGACCTACCTGGTCTTAAGTAAGCAAGCGTGTTCTAGTGCTCCCCCAGCCGCACAGGGTGCCCGCGGCTCTGCCAGAACACCTCCCACTCTACGGCCTTACCTGCTCTCCGTCTCGTGTACCCTTCTCTCCTCCGTCCATGAATTTTGGACATTCCTTAGTTCGGCTCCAATTCCATTTCCTTTATGAAGTTTCTGTTGACCCCTTCAATAAGAATTAACTGCTTTTTCCATTGTGCTCCTATTACAGTGTTTCCTACTTTGTTTTATCACTTACTTCAGTTCTGCTTTGTATTGCAGGAAATTGCATGTCTCTTTAAGTTAGGTGTAACATTAAGCGCCTCTGTTTTCTAAGTGCTAAACCAGTGTGCACATAGCAGGTAGGTGTCTTGTTGAAGATTGAATTAGGGCAGAGGCTCAGGAGATGGCAGTCCTCAGCTGAGCCATTTACACACTTCCACACATTAGACTTCCGCATATTACTTTTGTGTCTCTGAAAATTGAAGGCATTAGTGAGACCTACCTGTTTCATCAAACAAATATATGTGTAAGGTACTAAAAACTTGAGTTTTCTAGTTAGAAACTCATGAACATTGAACATTTTTTACAGGTATAAAGTGTTAAGGCTAAGTTACTAGGTTCTTGACGGTGTAATTAAAATTAAGTGCTCCCATTAGTGAATGAGGTGCTTTTTATGCTTAGCACCTCTGTCAGATTATAAGTTTTCCTCCTAGACAGCTTTGCAATTTAGAGTTTTATATGTTATGGGGAGTATAATAGTTGGACTTTATTGAATGATAAATAGCCACTGTTTATAACAAGACAACCTTTTTGGGGGCCAGCACTGTGGCATAGCAGGTAAAGCTGCCTCCTGCATTGGCAGCATCCCATATGGGTGCAGGTTTGTGTCCTGGCTGTTCTATATCAGGTCCAGCTCTCTGCTAATGAACTGGGAAAAGCAGCAGCAGATGGGCCAAGTACCTGGGCCTCTGCGCTCACATGGGAGACCTAAAAGAAGCTCCTGGCTCCTGGCTTCAGCCTGGCCCAGCCCTGGCTGTTGTGGCCATCTGGGGAGTGAACCAGCAGATAGAAGTCTTCTCTTTTTTTTTTTTTTTTTTTGGTGTGTGTGACAGGCAGAGTGGACAGTGAGAGAGAGAGAGACAGAGAGAAAGGTCTTCCTTTTGCCGTTGGTTCACCCTCCAATGGCTGCCGCGGATGGCGCGCTGCGGCCGGCGCACTGCGCTGATCCAATGGCAGGAGCCAGGTGCTAGGTGCTTTTCCCTGGTCTCCCATGGGGTGCAGGGCCCAAGCACTTGGGCCATCCTCCACTGCACTCCCTGGCCACAGCAGAGGGCTGGCCTGGAAGAGGGGCAACCGGGACAGAATCCAGCGCCCCGACCGGGACTAGAACCCGGTGTGCCGGCGCCGCAAGGCGGAGGATTAGCCTGTTGAGCCACGGCGCCGGCCTGACTTCTCTTTCTTTATTCCTTCTTTCTCTCTAACTACGTTTCAGATTAAGTCTTTTTTTTTTTTTAAGATTTTATTTACTTATTTAAGAGGTAGAGTTACAGACAGTGAGAGGGAGAGACAGAGAGAGAGGTCTTCCCTCTGTTGGTTCACTCCCCAGATGGCTACAAAGGCTGGAGCTGCGCCGATCCAAAGCCAGGAGCCAGTTGCCTCTTCCTGTTCTCCCACGCTCTCTGCTGTGGCCTGGGAAAGCAGTGGTGATGGCCCAAGTCCTTGAGCCCCTGCACCCAAGTGGGAGACCTGAAGGAAGCTCCTGGCTCCTGGCTTTGGATCAGCCCAGCTCCGGCTGTTGTGGACATTAGGGGAGTGAACCAGCGGGTGGAAGACCTCTTTATCTGCTTGTGCCTCTGCTTCTCTGTAACTCTGCCTTTCAAATAAATCTTAAAAAAAAAAAAAAAAGAAAAAGAAAAAGAAATGTCAGAGCAAGGATTCAAACCCAATTCCCAATTTTTATAATTAAATACAAAGTGGTATTCATTTGTGATAATGTATACAATATCATATTAGGTGAAGTGTTTTTTTTTTTTTAATTTATTTATTTATTTGAAAGGCAGAATTGCAGAGAGAGAGGGAGAAACAGAGAGAGAAAGAGATCTTCCATCCACTAGTTCACTCCCCAAATGGCCACAATGGACAGGGCTGGGCCAGGCTGAAGGCTGGAGCCTGGAACCCTGTTGGGGTCTTCCACATGGGTTCAGGGACCCAAATCCTTGGGCCATCTTCTGCTGCTTTGCCAGGCGCATTAGCAGGGAGCTGGATCAGAAGTGGAGCAGCCGGGACTTGGACTGGTGCTCATGTGGGATGCTGCTGTTGAGCTGGCAGCTTAACCCACCACGCATGGCTCTGGCCTCTGTCTTTTATTTTTTAAAGATTTGTTTACTTGAAAGGCAGAGAGAGAGGGGTTCCATCTGCTGGTTCACTCCCCAGGTGGCTGCAGTGGCCGTGGCTGGGCCAGGTTTAAGCCAGGAGCCTGGAGCTCCACTTGGGTCTCCCATGTGGGCGCAGGGTCCCAAGTACATGGGTCATCGTCATTGCTTTCCTTGGCACATGAGCAACTGGCACTCTGATATGGGATACCCCTTCACAAGCAACAGCTTAACCTGCTATACCACAATGTCAGCCCCTAAATAATTTAAAAAAAAAAATCACCTCGGGGCCGGGTGGAGCTCCTGATTCTTAGTTTCCATCTGGCGCAGCCCTGACTGTTGAAGCCATTTGGGGAGTGAATCAATGGATGAAAGATCTCTCTCTGGCTCGCCCTCTTCCCCCCAACCCTTATCACTCTACTTTTGAAATAAAAAGCTAAAGAAAAAAATTTTTTTAAAGACTGCTTTCTTCATTTGAAAAGGTTAGAGGGAAAGAGATCTTCCATCTGCTGATTCACTCCCTGGATGGCTGCAGTAGCTGGAGCTAGGCCAAGCTGAACCTGGAGCTAGGAGCTTCATTCAAGTCTCCCACCTGGGTGCAGGAGCCTGAGTACTTAGGCCATCTTCTGCTGCTTTCCCAGGCACGTTAGCAAGGACCTGGATTGGAAGTCTAGCAGCTGGGACTTGGACTACTGCCCATGTGGGATGCTCGCATCGCAGGAGGTGGCTTTACCCATTGTGCCACAATGCTGGCCCTGAAGAAATCTTTTTTTTTTTTTTTTTTAAGATTTATTTATTTATTTGAGAGTCAGAGTTATACAGAGAGGAGAGGCAGAGAGAGAGAGAGGTCCTTCATCTGAAGGTTCACCCTCCAATTGGCTGCAATGGCCGGAGCTGTGCCGATCCAAAGCCAGGAGCCAGGAGTTTCTTCTGGGTCTCCCATATGGGTGCAGGGACCCAAGGACTGGGGCCATCTTCTACTGCTTTCCCAGGCCACAGCAGAGAGCTGGATTGGCAGTGGAACAGCCAGAGCTTGAACTGGTACCCATATGGGATGTCAGCGCTTCAGGCCAGGGCATTAACCTGCTGCGCCATAGCGCCAGCCCCCTGAAGAAATCTTTAAAAAAAAAAAAATTGTACTTAGGTGTTCTACAAGTATAGATTTATAGAATGGATTGGCATGCTCAAAAATTTGGTTTAAGACTGTAGAAATGAAAACGAAGCTGTGACAAAATGCCCTTCTTCCTTGTGGGATTGTGCTTCAGCAGCAATGGAACGTGTAGTGCAGGCTCTCTGGCCAGGGCTGTTTTTCTGACCGGCTGTTTCTTTTCAGGACCCCTCTGGGTCGTGCGAGAGCATGGCTTCGGTTAGCCCTCATGCAAAAAAAGATGGCCGATTACCTGCGCTGCTTAATTATTCAGAGGGATCTCTTTAGGTTAGTATCACTAAGTCATGTTCATTTTCATTTTTCATTTCATTTGTATCTTGTTTTCCAAAAAGGATATAAGATGTAGTACAAGACGGTACATAAAATACAATAAGATGGCATAAAATAAAAAAGAGGAGGTAAGTAAAAGAGAAAAAACACGTGGTAGGGGAGAACACAGGTCAGGGACTGGCCTAAAATATGAATATCATAAATTTACTACTTGCCAATAAGGGGAAATTTATGTATATTTATAAGTTAGTTTTGGTTTTCTGAATTATAATTATATTATTATATATATTATATTGTATATTATTATATTAATAATATATATTGTATTATATATATTATATTATATTGATTTTATGGATAACAGTATTTTATGGAATTTAATTGCGCAAGTTTCTTTTTAGATCATGAATGTCCAAGCCGTGTCTTCAGTAGTAGTGCAGGTCCAGGTGAGACCGGAAGCCCAGTGTTGAGGGCAGACCTGCAGGGAGGAGGTCTCTGGCGGACCTGTGTCCATCTGGGCACTCCCTGTGCCTTTCTGGTGTTGTCAGGAACTTGGCCCTGGTTTTGGTCTTTCCTGTGGCTCTGGTTTTACACCTCAGTTTTCTCATTTGTTAAATGGCAATGACTGTGCTACTTGGTATGCTTAGTAGCATGCTGACTATGAGTTAAAGTCACAGTTAATATTGGCAATTCTTAAGTTTACCAGTCCTGTTTCTTTCATGAGTTTCTTGTTTGGACTTTTTTTTTTTAATATTTATTTATTTATTTGAAAGAGTTACAGAGAGGCAGCAGCAGCAGCAGAGAGAGAGAGAGGTCTTCCCTCTGTTGGTTCACTCCCAGATGGCTGCAACAGCTGGAGCTGAGCCAATCTGGTGCCAGGAGGCAGGAGTTTCTTCTAGGTCTCCCACAAAGGTACAGGGACCCAAGGACTTGGGCCATCCTACACTGCCTTCCCAGGCCATACCAGAGAGCTGGATCTGAAGTGGAGCAGCCAGGACTCGAACCAGTGTCCACATGGGATGCCGGCACTGCAGACGGTGACTTTACCCACTACACCACAGCACCGGTCCCTGGACTTTTTTTTAGAATTAGATATTCTTCACTGTCTTTAATTGGTTTATCTGTTAAGAACATTTTTGATATACCTACCAAATGCGTTGACTTGAGCACAAGCTTTGAAATGTTTCATGTTCATTTCCCACCTTAGTCTTTATCCCCATTGACTTAATGAATCTTAGAGATGAAAATTCAACTCTGAAAAAGTGTCATGATCAGGTCAGTGCCAGTCCCCTGTCCTGAGAGTCAGAAGTTGGAGGCTTCAGTGTTGCCTTTTCTTTTGATCTCTTTTGGCTTCTCTTTTCTCAAAATTCATTTTCTACTTTTATCTCCTTTAGTCCTTTTTTAAAGAAGTTTTTCAATATTGATGTTTAAATTTCTTTTTTATTTATTTGAAGATCAGAGTTACACAGAGAGAGGGAGAGAGGGAGAGAGAGAGAGAGAGGTCTTCCATCTGCTGGTTCACTCCCCAGTTGGCTGCAATGGCCAGAGCTGAGCCGATCTGAAGCCAGGAACCAGAAACTTCTTCTGGGTCTCCCATATGGGTGCAGGAGCCCAAGGGCTTGAGTAATCTTCTGCTGCTTTCTCAGGCCATAGCAGAGAATTGGATCAGAAGTGGGGCTGCTGGGACTCGAACTGGTGCCCCTATGGGATGCTGGCACTGCAAGCAGCAGCTTTACCCGCTATGCTACGGCACTGGCCCCGACATTTAAATTTCAAAATTCTAAAATGTTATTCACATGTAGAAAGGCATATTTAAAGGTGCCTGATTCTCCATGTCTATTAAGGCGCTAATATTCTGTAATTGATTTTTGAAATACACTTGTAATGTTTTTTATTGTTTGAATTTTTGCAGTGAGTTCTATGAGTATCACGCACTGATGATGGAAGAGGAAGGAGCAGTGATTGTGGGGCTGCTGGTTGGCCTGAACGTGATCGACGCAAACCTGTGTGTGAAGGGAGAGGATTTAGACTCACAGGTAAGTAGAGTGGTTGCCCTCTGATGCCCTGGTTCTTCCTTGATCCACGGGCCATCTGGAGCCACAGCAATGCTGTTAAATACTAAAGAAAACTCCGAATCGTTTACATGTGTAAGGTACTTCCAGTGATGTATTATTTCTTCCTTTTAAATAAAAATAACTTTGTTTACTTCAGGTTGGAGTGATTGACTTTTCCATGTACTTGAAGAATGAAGAAGATATTGGAAATAAAGAAAGGTATGATTTTTTTTCATGTTATTCCACATGTATTTTGTCATAGCTCTCTACAAGTCAGTATGAGATTGATTTACCTGCAATTAGTTTTTGTTTGCTTTTTTTCCTCTCTTCTGTGTTTCTTGCTTTTAATTTTTATTTTTTATTACCAACTTTTCAAAGCAAGTTTAGGAAAGTCACTTAGAAGAAGGAGGCTTTAGGATAAAGTAGGGCTTTTGGTCCTATCTGTTGTTACTGAGACTCATTTTAATAGTATAATTTAGTAGCTATGTTTTGTGATATAAGGGATGAAAGTGTATTATTTACAAGCTTACATGTGCTGATTTATTTATTTAAGATTTATTTTATTTATTTGAAAGAGTTAACAGAGAGAGGTGGAGAGAGGGAGGTCTTCCATCCACTGGTTCAGTCCCCAAATGGCTGCAGTGGCTGGAGCTGAGCCAATCCAAGCCATGAACCAGGAGCTTCTTCCAGGTCTCCCATCGGAGTGCAGGGGCTCAAGCACTTGGGCCATCTTCTGCTGCTTTCTTAGGCCCATTAGCAGGCAGCTAGATTAGAGGTGGAGTGGCCAAGACTCAAACTAACATGTATATGGGATACTGGCACTGCAGGCCGGGGCTTTAAACCACTACGCCACAGCGCTGGCCTCCATGCTGATTTATTTTGAGATCTACCTGTTTAAATTTAAAGTATACTAATTTGGGACTGGCATTGTGGCAGAGTGGGTAAAGTCATATTGGCACTGGTTCATGTCCTGGCTGCTCTACTTCTGACCCAGCTCCCTGCTGATGGCCTGGGAAAAGCAGCGAAAGCATAGTGTTTGGGCCCCTGCCATGCACTGGGACACCCCAATGGAGCTCCTGGCTCCTGGCTTCAGCCTGGCCCAGCTCTGGCTGTTGCGGCCATTTGGGGAGTAAACCAGCAGATGGAAGTCCTCTCTGTTTCTCCCTCTCTTTGTAATGCTGACTTTCAACATAAATAAAACTTTAAAACAGTGATAAAATGCACCAGTTATGTTGAGTCTAGTATTAGCCAGTGATTTCTTCAACAAAGATTAGAATTGATACACAGCTTGCTGCTCTGTGACTACAAAGATTCTTAAATTTTGTTTGAAAGGACAATGATATTTCACAACAATTTTTGATAATTTTTTGCATCTAATAAATAACTTTCTAACTAGTACAAAGCTGCTTTTTCTTCCCTATAGGAATGTTCAAATTGCTGCCATATTGGATCAAAAGAATTACGTTGAAGAATTAAATAGGCAACTGAAGTAAGTATTCTGGATTCTTACTGTGTTTCTGTTTTTGTTATTTTCCCTTAACTTCAGCTTAACGCAATCCTTTCTTCCAGGCATCTTTGGGAAGGGTTGAGGGCCTAGAGACTGGAAATTAAGAACAGAGAGAATTATTGCAGGTAATTCATGTTCAGCAGAAAATGAGAGTCTGATTTTAAATAGAATCTTTGTAGAGTGTAAATAGAATTTTAAGCTTATTTTCTTG
The DNA here is from genome assembly GCA_949820135.1 of Sylvilagus floridanus. Lineage (NCBI taxonomy): Eukaryota > Metazoa > Chordata > Mammalia > Lagomorpha > Leporidae > Sylvilagus > Sylvilagus floridanus. The sequence goes on from OX463235.1 coordinate 24,317,521, forward strand.
AGGGGAAAAAAAGCCTAGATAAGGTGGAATTCTATATTAATTTGATGGTTCAAAAATTCATTTACCGAGGCTGGTGTGGTGGTGCAGCAGGTTAAGCTGCCGCCTGCAGTGCCAGCATCCCATATGGGCGCTGGTTTGAGTCGTGGCTGCTCCACTTCCAATCCAGCTCCCTGCTAATGTGCCTGGGAAAGAAGTGAAAGAGGACCCAAGTGCTTGGGCCCCTGCACCATGTGGGAGACATGAAGAAGCTCCTGCTTGGAACTGACCCAGCCCTGGCTGTTGCAGCCATCTGGGGAATGAACCAGCAGATGGAAGATCTCTGTATCTCTCCCTCTTTCTCTGTAACTCTGCCTTTCGACTAAATAAGTAAATCTCTTAAAAAATTCATTTTCTTACTGCAAAGGGCTTCATGTGTGATTTGGCTTTGTCTTCTGTGGTGGAAGTTTTCGCCTTGGTAATGAAGCCATCAGTGACTGCTCTAGCTGAGACTTTCTGAGATTTCTGTGTCAGATCCTGCAGAGCAGGGCAGGCATTTGGCGCAGTTAAGGCACTGTTCATGCCACATCCTGTATCAGAGTGCCTGGGTTTGAGGCCCCACTCTGCTCCGGATTCAGCATCAGCACCCTGAGAAGCAGCAGGTGACGTCTCAAGTACTTGGGTCCCTGCCATGCGTGGGGGAGACCCGGGTTCCATTCTGAGCCCTTGGCTTTGATCTGGCCCAGCCTTGGCTGTTACACACATTTGGAGGGATAGGAGCTGATGGGAACACTTGGTCTCTCTCAGTCCTAAATAAAATAAATAATATAAACAAAATACTGTACTGCAGTTCTAGCAGAAATATAATGTAAGGCAAATAATTTCAAATTTCTGATAATTTAAAAATAAAAATTTGTTAAAAATACATTTTGGCTGGTGCTGCAGCTCATTAGGCTCATCCTCTGTCTGTGCTGCTGGCACCCTGGGTTCTAGTCCCAGTTGCTCCTCTTCCAGTCCAGCTCTCTGCTGTGGCCCAGGAAGGCAGTAGAGGATGGCCCAGGTTCTTGGGCCCTGCACCCGCATGGGAGACCAGGAGGAAGCACCTGGCTCTTGGCTTTGGATCAGTGCAGCGTGCCAGCCGCAATGCACCGTCCGTAGCGGCCACTTGAGGGGTGAACCAACGGAAAAGGAAGACCTTTCTCTCTGTCTCTCTCTCTCTCACTAACTCTGCCTGTCAAAAAAAAAAAAAAAAGTACATTTTATTTAACCTAATATACCCTAAGTATTATTTTAACATATAATCCAAAAGACCCTTATATAACCAGTAAAAGAAATTACTCATTTTTATATATTTTACATTTTTTTGGTACTTGCTTCAAAATCTATGTGTCTTTGACAGCACATTCTAAGTCTCACTAGGCACGTTTTATGTTCTTGGTAGTCACGTGATGCTCATGGCAGTCATACTGTCAGCAGAGAACCTGCACTCTGGTATGGGATGTGGGTGTCCGAAGTGGTAGCTTAACCTGCTGTGTCACAACGCCTGCCCCAGACACAGGATTTAATAAAATATATGATAATGCCCACTCTTGTTCCACTTAAAAGTGCAAAAAACAAGTGAGTTCACGGGGTGTAACCTAACCTTTGATTGTATCCTTAAGAGAACGGGTGTTAACAGATAGGGTACCTGATGCTGAGTGTCTCATGTTCATAGTTCTCAAATGATAGGTGACTTTGGAGGTCTCTACGTTATGAAAATAGAAAGGGAAAATAGAGTCAAGCTTGAAATGTAGATCTCTGTGTAAGTGGTTGATAAAGCCCATAATTATCAAGTGAATATTTAAAGTTCAACCTTTTAAAAATAATTTGAAGTATAATTTTAACAGTATTTAGTCATCTTTGTTGGAATTTTTACTTTCAACTAGTATCATTTAAATGCAAGAAGGATCTAAGAAGATGATAAAAATGCATGAGTAGCAGCAAAAAAAATTTTAATGGAAACATTGATTCTTTTGCTTTGGTCTTGGCTGCTTTTCTAGCCAAATCAAGTTATCCAAGTTGATGAAATTTCCCACACTCAGAAACTTTAGGCCCAGTAGTTGGTAATATGTAAGTCAATATAATGAATGCAAAACAACATACTTCTTCTTGCCTTTGTGACTTGGGGTGATTTTGAATGAATTTTTTTCTTTACTAATTTCAGCAGCACAGTCAGCAGCCTTCATTCCAGAGTTGATTCATTAGAAAAGTCAAATACCAAGCTGATTGAAGAGGTATGGTCACCCAGTAGCAGAGCTGATTCCCTGCACCTGTTGTCCATGATCCTTTTCCGTTTTAAGTGTGGTTGAGCTTGTGTGGGCACACACACTTGAGTTGTGATGGGAGACTTACAGATGCAGTTGATGATGATGTTATACAGAAACCACATATTCTTTAGGCAAACTCCCAGTTTTGTGAATCTTTGAGATACTCAACTTCTAGAAATGAGCACCAGAGACAAAATGCAACACTTCTATAGATGAGCTGTGATTGTCTTAGAGTCTGGATGACCTGGTATTTACATCGTGGAATCACCAACGATGGTTAGACATTCTCGTTGGAATGATACTGCCCCTCTTGTTCCACTGCTCGGGTGACTTTTCCTCACAGGCATCACTGCATGATCATGTCCACCCGGTGTCCACGCCCGTGGGTAAAACTTCCTGTGTGCTCTGCTTCTCTGCACTGTGGGAAGTGACTGGCTGATGGTCCCAGAGCCCACTTGAAGAAGAACCAGACACTTAGCTCTCTTTAAATACTATTCGGAGAATTGCTTTTTAGAGACTTTTTCATCTTCTTTTAAAGAAAATCTGTTACACAAAGTTATTGCTTCCTATTTTTAGAACTGTTTAAGTTACAGGAAGAAGTCTGTTATTAATGCTACCAGCCCTATTTTCCATAACAAAATTCTTTTTTCTTTTAGAATTGGCCCCCTTTTTCCAAACCAGGGAGCACATTTTAAAATGCATTTTCATTTTGATGGTGGGTCTCTGGATTGGGACCATTTTGTAGCTATTTACTGTTTGTAACTCTTTTTGATGTTAGATACAATGTGAAGTTTAAGTTGTATCCTGGATAAAGTGTTCAGAAATTAGCTAATTGCAAGCCAACATTAGGGAATGGTCCCTGCTTTGCTTTCTTGGGATCTTTTTTTTTTTTTTCATTCTGGTCTCAGAGCCAAGCCACTTAGTTACTCAAGAGTTACTCATGTTTACCTTAAGTGGTGAGAGCTGTCTGATGTTAGTTGTAATCATTCAGATTATTGTTATGAACCCAGATTTTACAGTGTATGCTATTCAGTAACCATGAGTGTCTGTGTTAGATTTTTCAGTGATTATACAACTTTCTCTCCTTACATGGGTTTGTCTCCTTAAGCAAGTCTTTATGGTCTTATTACTTAATGCATGGTTCTTTATGTGCTTACTCAGATACTTTGTATCCAGGGCATACTGTACATCAGACAATAAGTATAATGTAGGTATAATTATAGGCATAACAAATAAGTGTAATATATTTCAACTACAAAATAGTAGTACAAAAGTAATTAAAAATGTAATTTTAAATGGTATTTTGGGATAATAGGGGGTGTACTTTTCCTATCAACGTTTGAAAATTTGACTAAATTGAAGATTTTATTTTCTGTTGTTTATAGCCATGAACATGTGAAGCACATATAAATAAAAAAATTTTTTAAATCTTTTTTTCTTGCCCCATTGCATAATTTTTAGTTGGCTATCGCGAAAAATAATATCATTAAACTGCAAGAAGAAAATCATCAGTTACGAAGTGAAAATAAATTGATTTTAATGAAAACACAGCAGCACCTAGAGGTATGTGTGGACTACTTTCAGCCTTGTGTCAGAAATGATCCTATTTTCGCATAAACAAGGTAATTTTTGCACTGTAGTCATGGAAGTTATTATGGAATAGACAATTTTGTGTTTTCTCTCTAGGTCACAAAAGTGGATGTGGAAACTGAGGTGCAGACTTACAAGCATTCTCGGCAGGGGCTGGATGAGATGTACAGTGAAGCCAGGAGACAGCTTCGAGATGAGTCTCAGCTGAGACAGGTAGGTCACACGAGTCACATCGCAAAATCCTGGGAATAATTTACTCTCAGCCAGGCACAACTTCAGATCTCCTGGAGCTAGCAAACTCACTCCCTTAACCCTCTCAAATTCTTTAAGCTCCCACTGTAGTAATTTTTTTTTTTTTTTGACAGGCAGAGTGGACAGTGAGAGAGAGAGACAGAGAGAAAGGTCTTCCTTTGCTGTTGGTTCACCCTCCAATGGCCACCGCGGTCGGCGCGCTGCGGCCGGCGCACCGCGCTCATCCGATGGCAGGAGCCAGGTGACAGGTGCTTTTTCCTGGTCTCCCATGGGGTGCAGGGCCCAAGCACCTGGGCCATCCTCCACTGCACTCCCTGGCCACAGCAGAGAGGTGGCCTAGAAGAGGGGCAACTGGGACAGAATCCAGTGCCCCAACCGGGACTAGAACCCAGTGTGCCAGCGCCGCAAGGCGGAGGATTAGCCTATTGAGCCGCGGCGCCGGCCTTTTTTTTTTTTTTTTTTTTAAGATTTATGTATTTGAATTGGCAGAATGACAAAGAGTGAGAGACGGAGAGACAGAGATCTTCCATTTGCTAGTTCACTTCCCAAATGGCTTCAACCACTGGGACCATGCCAGGCCAAAGGCAGGACTCCAGAACTCCATCTGAGTCTCCTATGTGGGTGGCAGGGGCCCAAACCCTTGGGTCATCTTCTGCAACTTTCCTAGGCGCATTGGCAGGGAGTTGGGTTGGATGTGAAGTAGCCAGGACTTGAACTGGCACACTGTGTTGGGAGGCTGTCATCACAGGCAGCAGCTTAGCCTGCTGTGCCACAATGCCAGCCCCCGCATCAAAAATTTTTTAAAGATTTACTTATTTATTGTGAAAGACTTAGGGTGCCTCTGCCTGCTTGTTCACTTTCCACATGACCGGGAGCTTCATGCAGGTCTCCCATATGGGTAGCAGGGGCCCAAACACTTGGGCCATCTTCTGCAGCTTTCCCAGGTGTATTAGCAGGGAGCTGGATCAGGGTGAAGCAGCTGGAAAACAAAGCAGCATCCATATGGGATGCTCGTGTCACAGGTGGTGGCTTTAGCCGCTACACCACAATGCAGGCACCTATATCAGTGTTTGCAAACTGTAAGTTACAGGGACAGGGGGCTGGTGCTGTGGCATAGCAGGTAAAAGCCACTGCCTGCAATGCTGGCATCCCATATTAGTGCCAGTTCAAGTCCTGGCTGCTCCACTTCCCATCCAGTTCCCTGCTAATGTGCCTGGGAAAGCAGTAGAAGGTGGCCCAAGTCCTTGGGGCCCTGCACCCACGTGGGAGACTCAGAAGAAGTTCCTAACTCCTGGCTTCAGATTGGCCCAGCTTTTGCTGTTGAAGCCAACTGGGGAGTGAACCAGCGGATGGAAGACCTCTCTCTCTCTGCCTCCCTTTCTCTCTCTTTGTGACTCTTTCAAATAAATAAACACATCTTTTTAAAAAAAAAAAAAAAAAACTGTGATTTACAATCTTTGCTTATGAAATGAATGAGTGGAGACCAACATTACAAAAAATGAAATAGAATGATATATTCAAATATTAGTAAAATTTCTATTTTAAAAACCAACCTTTTAAAATAGTAAAATATAGTGGAAAAATACAAATATACAGCCTAATGAATACCTGTTGTCACAAACACCCAGGATCCCATTGCTGTTTTTTATATATATACTTTTTAAAGATTTATTTATTTGAAAGGTAGAGTTATAGAGAGGCAGAGAGAGAGGTCTTCCATTGCTGGTTCACTCCCCAAATGACTGCTATGGCTAAAGCTGGGCTGCTGAGGAGCCAGGAGCTTCTTCTGGGTCTCCCAATGGGTGCAGGGTCTCAAGGACTTGGGTCATCTTATACTGCTTTCCCAGGCACAGTAGTAGGGACCTGGATGGGAAGTGGGGCAACCAGGACTCGAACTGGCACCCATATGGGCTGCTGGCATTGCAAATGGCGGCTTTACCCTCTATGCCGCAGCGCCAGCCCCTCTATTTGTCTTTAGTGTTAGGAAACTTTTTAATCCTTGTGATAAAAAATTTTTAAAATTTTTCTAAAGATTTATTTAATTGCTTGAAAGGCAGTTACAGAGAGGCAGAGGCAGAGAGAGAGAGAAAGACAGGTCTTCATCCGCTGGTTCACTCCCCAGTTGGCTGCAATGGCCAGAGCTGGACTGATTTGAAGCCAGGAGCCAGGAGCTGCTTCCAGGTCTCCCAAATGGGTACAGGGGCCCAAGGACTTGGGCCATCCTCTACTCCTTTCCCAGGGCATAGCAGAGAGCTGGATTGAAAGTGGAGCAGCCGGGACTTGAACTGGCGCCCATATGGGATGCCGACATTACAGGTGGCAGTTTTACCCACTATGCCACAGTGCCGGCCCCAAAAATTCATTTTAAAAATATTTTTAAAGACAGATTTAAGTTATTTGAAAAGCAGAGAAATGGACAGATAGAGCTCTCATCCACGATTTACTCCCCAAATGCCATTAACAGCTAGGGCTGGGCCAGGCCAAAGCCAGGAGTTGGTAACTCAATCCAAAATCCCACACAGGTAGCAGGGACCCAACTACTTGAGCCATCACCTGCTGCCTCCCAGGGTACACCTTAGTGGAAATCTGGTATTGGGAACAGAGTTGGGGCTTGAACCCAGGCACTTGGGGTATGGGATAGATATGTTTGAAGCGGCATCTTTTTTTTTTTTTTTTTAAGATTTATTTATTTATTTGAAAAGCAGGGTTACAGAGAGGTAGAAGTAGAGAGAGACAGAGGGAGAGAGGTCTTCTGTCTGCTGGTCTACTCCTTAAATAGCCACAACAGCTGGAGCTGTGCTGATCTGAAGCCAGGAGCCAAGAGCTTCTTCCTAGTCTCACACCGGTGCAATGGTCTAAGGTCTTGGGCCATCTTCTGTTGCTTTCCCAGGCCATAACAGAGCTGGATGGGAAGAGGAGCAGCTGGGTCTTGAACCAGTGCCCATATGGGATGACAGCACTGCAGGTGATGGCTTTACCCACTATGCCACAGCACCAGCCCCCTGCAGCAGCGTCTTAATCACTACGCCAAATACCCGCCCCTGCTAAAAATTCTTTAAGAAAAGAAATGAAAGTATTTGAGTGTTTTTTCTTACACTTGAACAGGCTAATTCATTTCCTTTTGTTTAAAGGACAATTATTTAATTTATGAGGCATAAAATATTTAATTCATGAACAAGTAGGATGATGATTAACAGAATATAGAAAATGCTTTCACCTCAGCAAAATTGCATTTGAAAATATTTAAAATACTGTGTTGATATAGGGCCTGATTATCTTGAGTTAATTTAAATAGAATACTCTATATATTGAAAGGGAAATCCAAGTTGATCTCAATTGCTGTCATGTATCCGATTCTGATACCCGGAAAAGGGGCATGTGAATTGAGCAGTCATTGAAATTGCAGGATGTGGAGAATGAGCTAGCTGTACAAGTAAGCATGAAACATGAGATTGAACTTGCCATGAAGTTGTTGGAGAAAGACATCCACGAGAAACAAGATACTTTGATAGGCCTTCGACAACAACTAGAGGAAGTTAAAGCAATTAACATAGAGATGTATCAAAAGTTGCAGGTAAGGAATTCTCTTAATCTCTTGTAATCCTTTTTGTGTACACTGAAAATGAGTATTTGTAGGAAGGGTTTGGTTTTTAAGAGAGCAGCCCCTTTTAACTGTGTCATGTTGATTATAAGAGCCAGCATGTATTTTTCTTGATGGAAGCTCTAGGAAATTGAATGCAATATATAAATATATGGAAATATCACATCGTACCCTATAAATATGTACATTTTTAAGTTAAAAATAGTAAAGTCAATGAAAGCCAAAAAAGCAAATAAGTGTTATAAAAACATGATAAAGGACAAACATATCACCTGTCTGAAGTTTTTAAAAAATATTTATTTATTTGAAAGGCAGAGTTACTGGAGAGAGGGAGGGAGGGAGGGGAGAGGCAGAGAGAAAGAGGTCTTCCATCTGCTAGTTCACTCCCGGAGTGGAGCGGGGGTGATCCGGAGCCAGGAGCCAGGAGCCTCTGCGCCGGCCATGTGGTTAAAGGGGCCCAAGCACCTGGGTCATTTTCTGCTGCTTTCCCAGGTGCAATCAGGGAGCTGGATCGGAAGTGGAACAGCTGGGACTCGAAACTACTGTGCCACAACTCTGTCCCTGAATTTGTTAATATTGAATATTGAATAACAATGTATTGAATATTGTTAATATTGAAATGTTAACAGTATAAACAAGTATCCAAAAATGTTTTGCATGTTTATACAGTGTATTACTGAGAAAGGTTTAATTTTGACTGAGATGCTTCACTATCGTAATTGTGAAATTTCTAATAAACGACATTGCTGTTAAATAGATTTGTTGTCAAAATCCCCTTAAATTTAATTAATTTGAAAAGTTCATATTTTACAAGAATTCTATTATCTTCAAAAAGTTTTTTGGTCATTATTACATTTTAAAAAATATTTATTTATTTGAGAGGTAGAGTTACAGACAGTAAGAGGGAAAGACAGAGAGAAAGGTCTTTGTTCCATTGGTTCACTCCCCAAATGGGTGCTATGGCTGGCGCAGCCAGGAGCCAGGAGCTTCTTCCCGGTCTCCCATAAGTGTGCAGGGGCCCATGCACTTGGACCATCTTCTGCTTTCCCAGGCCATAGCAGAGAGTTGTATTGGAAGAAGAGCAGCTAGGATTAGAACAGGTGCCCATATGGGATGCTGGTGCTGCAGGTAGAGGATTAACCTATCGCACCATGGCACCAGCCCCTCTTTATTACATTTTAAATGAAGACTGGTAGCACTGTTTTTATCATAGAATTACTTAATGTGTACATTAATACTCGTTTCAAAGTCAAAATTCCTATGACAAAATAGTCTTAAAAAAACTTAAAATACCCAGGTTCAAAAATAAAAATGGTGCAGGTCTTTAGCCTAGTGGCTAGGACATGGGTTAAGGTGCCCATGTCATATATTGGAATTTGATACCCAGCTCTGGCTCCTGTATTCAGCTTCCTGCTAGTACAGTTCCTGAGAGGCAGTAGTGATGGCTCAAGTAATTGGGTTATTGCCACCCACGTGGGAGACCTGGCTCCTAGTTCTGATCCCAGTCTAGTCTCAGCCATTGGGAGCATTTGGGAAGTGAATAATGAATGGGAGTGCCCTTTTTTAAAAAAAAAAAATTTTTTATTTATTTGAGAGGTAGAATTACAGACAGTGAGAGGGAGAGTCAGAGAAAGGTCTCCATCCGTTGGTTCACTCCCCAATGGCCACAATGGTCAGAGCTGTGCCGATCCGAAGCCAGGAGCTTCTTCTGGGTCTCCCGTGTGGGTGCCGGGACCCAAGGACTTGGGCCATCTTGTACTGCTTTCCCAGGCCATAGCAGAGAGCTGGATTGGAAGTGGAGCAGCCGAGACTTGAACCAGCGCCCATATGGGATGCCGGCATCTCAGGCAGAGTATTAACCTACTGTGTCACAGCGCCAGCCCCGAGAGTACTCTTTCTAACTGTGACAGTCTGTCTCTGATGGGGCGGCATTGTGGCTTAGCAGGTAATGCTGTTGGTTTGTCCTGGCTGTTCCACTTTCCTTCCAGCTCCCTGCTAATGGCTAATGAGAGAAGCAGCAGATGACCAAAGTGTTGGGCCCCTGCGACCTACGTGGGAGACTCGGGCAAAGCTCCCGGCTCCTGGCTTCTATCTGGCCCAATACTGGCCATTGTGGCCCTCTGGGGAGTGAACCAGTGGATGGAAGATGTCTCTCTCTTCTGTCTGTCTCTTCCTCTCTCTGTAACTCTGGATTTCAAAATAAGTAAATTTTTTTAAGAAATGAAAACCAGTATAGTTTTCATATTTTTATAAATAGGGTTCTGAAGATGGCTTAAAAGAAAAAAATGAAATAATTGCCCGGCTAGAGGAAAAAACCAGTAAAATTACTGCAGCCATGAGGCAGCTGGAACAAAGGTACACGACTTCCAATCTTAGTTTCTTTCTCCCCCCTTCTTCCTCCCTTTTTTCTTTATTCAACTCTGACACCTGCCACAGAAACCATTAGGAAAATATAAATTAGACATGTTTTTGTTTAAGCCCAGCAGGATTTTGCCTTTTGTTTTGGTTGTTGCATGGAATCAAGTTGCTTTATATTAGGCTGATTTGTTTGAGTTTGCCATTTTGTAGATTTTTTTTAAAAGCCTAATATCAGCAGTTTTCTGTGGTTCAACCTACTATATAAAACAAATACACAAACAAAAACCTTAAATTCAAAATGAACAAAATCCATGGTGGGACTATGGCTGATTGATCCCCATGCATACTGATTGTCATGTTCTTTTTCATTCACCATCTCTGTCTGAAATCAGGCATTCTGAATTGGTGGCTTAGTTCTGTTTCTTTGACCTAGAACCCTCTACCCAACCCAAGATACAATTTTGTTTAAATTGAATTGGTTTATATTAGCATTTTTCACTTTTATTGTTGGAAAATGTAATGTATTTCCATTGCCCCGTCATGTTGGTGTCAACATATGTCTTATCATTGCTTTCTTTGAATCTACTTATGAAAAACATAACTATTAATGCTTTATGGACATGAATATTCTTTTATTGACATCCTCTTTCTTCTTTTTTCTTTTTTGTTTTCTTTATCCCCATTTTTACATTTTGGACATCTTTATTACCTTTTTCTGTCTTTGATTTCTGTCCATTCCATTATGAAGTGACAATGATTTGTTAACTCAAACTAGGACAATTGCAATGTCATTGGTGAAATGTGCCAGCACTGACACTCAGGACCAGTACAAGCTGGTCAAGGATATCTCTTTCTGAAAATTACTCATTTAACCAGACTAAAAGAGATTCAACAGTTTTGTAATATATTAAATAGAAAAGAATGTATGCTATTAAGTAAAAGGGTGTTAGGAACCCTGTCCGTTTCTTGGTTGGCTGCTGTGGTACCTTGCCGTACAGCAGAGTGGGTACACTTGGATTTCCACAAATGCTCCCCTCAAACCTCGTATACGAGGGCCAGTTCGAGTATTGGCCCTTTGGAGGTCAGGATTTACAAATGCAGTTTTTTCTTTTTTAGCAACTTTTTGATGGAAAACGTACAGATTGTTTAAAAACAAGTTCACCTTTAGTTTCACAATGTGTTGGCACTGATTTTGTTCTCCATTGGCCCACTGTTGGCTTGACGACCCCTTTCCTGGCTGTCACGTAGTTGACAGCCCACGATGGCCGCCGCCCCCTGCTTCAGCGTCACAGTCTTCCAGTCCCCGCGGCTCTCGCTGCTGATAGCACAACTTCCAGGCCTACCTCACTCTGCCGTTCTCTTACTCTCTAACCTTAAAGAAGAGCACCTCCACCACCCTGACACTGAAATGTAAATTTTGATTAGAGATAACGTAAATGTTACTCTCCATCCATTCTTTGGAAGCAGCATTTCTGTTTCTGAAATGTGTGGGGGTTGCCCTATGGGGTATGGTTTTCAGGCAAAAAGATAGTGACAGGTTTTTTAATAGTTAATTGAACAGAAATTTGTGATTTGCAATAAGGAGTTAATGTTCCTTGAATCTTTGGAGATATTTTCTTATAAAAATACTGAAATTAAACTGAGAAATCCTAGCTGGCCAAAGGAAGCAGGAAGTAGAATTAGGCATAGGGAGAAACAATGAGTTATAAATAAAAATAGAAAAAATCAAAATTACATTTTAGCTGATTTTTAATCATCAATTGGAGGAACAAAAATGATCTCTAGACAATGATGCCAACTAGCACTAAATTTGTTTTGACTCTTTAAAAAAAAAGCCCAGCTATGTCCACACCCATAGACGTCACACGGCTTTGGCATAATTTCGTGAATGCATAATGATCCCAAAGGAGAGACTCGGCTGTCATTTGGAGTAGTTGCAGGTCTTTGCTCTCGGCCTTGCAGCACACGTGATTCCTGGCGTACACATCTGAGCGTAGTGCGACAGTGTGGCTTCTTTACCCAGTGTAGACATAGTTCTATGATTTTCATGGTTTTGTATAAAGGCAGTAACATACCTGTTAGACTTTGAAATTTGATTCATTACGCTCTACCTAAGTGGTAAAGGCTGTATTGCTTTGCATTGTTAATTATGAAAGACAAATAAAACAAATTTGAAGATCGTATTCTGGGCATATTATATGTTATATTGGAAAAAAAATCACAAAATAGTTTCTAGACATTGTGTGGCTCTTTCACGTTTGAGTTTGTGAGTTTTCCCCAAACTTTGTTTTCATTTAGAAATGTTTCTATTTCCCCATTTTTCTTTTCTTTGTCTTCTTCACCCTTTTACACCCTAGTTCTAGCCTCAGTTTTACCCAAAGTTGATTTGAATTACACCAGATTGCAGCAAGCAGAGAAGGCGCAAATGGAAGCTGAAGCTGAAGATGAGAAATACCTACAGGAATGTCTGAGTAAATCCGACAGCCTGCAGAAACAGATCTCCCAGAAGGAGAAACAGCTGTGAGTGTTTATTCCCTGGAAATAGACACTTGAATTAGCATACTTCTGCCCCACCTCCTTTTTTGGGGGGCGGGGGGAGGAGACACACAATGGTAGAATATCAATATTTTTATTTATCTAATGATGCCTGTGAGGTCATAGTGCTTACTTTACAAACAAAAAATTAGGAAATGTGGTAATATGCTTCTTCTTTTTTTTTTTTTTTAAAGATTTATTTATTTATTTTCAAGGTAGAGTTTACAGAGGGCGAGAGAGAGGGAGGGAGAGACAGTGATCTTCCATCTGCTGGTTCACTCCTCACATGGCTGAATGGCCACAGCTTGGCCGGTCCAAAGCCACGAGCCAGGAGCTTCCTCGGAGTCTCCCACATGGGTGCAGGGGCCCAAGCACCTGGGCTATCTCCTGCTGCTTTCCCAGGCACATTAGCAGGGAGCTGGATCTGAAGTGGAGCAGGTGGGACTAGAACCGGTGCTCATATGGGATGCCAGTGCTACAGGCAGTGGCTTCATCTGCTATGCCACAATGCTGGCCCTGATAGTGTGCTTTTGTTCCCTTAACTGTTTTTGTTTGTTTGTTAGATTGTATTATTTGAGTGGTAGAGTTGTAGACTGAGAGGGAGAGACAGCCAGAAAGGTCTTCCATCCACTGGTTCATTCTCCAAATGGCCTCAGTGTTCACAGCTGAGTTGATCCAAAGTCAGGAGCCAGGAGCTTCTTCCAGGTCTCCCATATAAGTGCAGTGGCCCAAGGACTTGGGCCTTCTTCTACTGCTTTCCCAGGCCATAGCAGAGAGCTGGATCTGAAGTGGAGCAGCTGGGACACAAACCTGTGCCCATGTTGGATGCTAGTGCCGTGCAGGTGGATTCTTAGCCTACTACACAACATCCTCTTCCCCAACTCCCTTAACTGTCTGTGGAGCAATTTCAAATATCTTGCTGTTTTCTAGTTCTAGGAGAGTTTTATTCTTCTATTAATATTAATATTATGGCCATTGAATTTCTAGATATCGAGTATAGTATATTTTTGTAACTTCAATTATCAAAGAATATGTGATTTTTCTGAGAACATTTTAAGTAGTACTTCATATGATGGATACTATGTTTAAATCCAGGGACCGGCATTGTGGCATAGCAGGTTAAGCCTTCACCAGCGATGCTGGCATCCCATACAGTTGCTGGTTCGAGACTTTGCTGCTTTAACTTCTGATCCAGCTCCCTGCTAATGGCCTGGGAAAGCAGTGGAGGATGGGCCAAGTGGAGGCCAGGAGCCAGGAGCTTCTTGGGGTCTCAGAGGACTTGCAGGGGCTCAAGGACTTGAGCCATCTTCTGCTTTCCCAGGCGCATGAGCAGGGAGCTGGATTGGAAGTGGAATAGCTGGGACTTGATTCAGTGCCTGTATGGGAGGCTGGCTGCAGGTGGCGGCTTAACCTGTTACACCACGATGCCGGTCCCATCATCTTTCTTTCTAAATTTATTTGAAAGAGTTACAGAGAGAGGTAGAGCTAGAGAGCTAGAGAGATAGAGAGAGAGAGGTCTTCTGTTCTGCTGATTCACTCCCCAAATGATCACAGTGGCCAGAGCTGAGCTGATCAGGAGCCAGGAGCTTCTTCCAGTCTCCTACGCAGCTGCAAGGGCCCAGGGACTTGGGCCATCTTCCATTGCTTTCCCAGGCCATAGCAGAGAGCTGGATTGGAAGAGGAGCAACCGGGACTCTAATTGGCATCCATATGGGATGCTGATGCTGCAAGCTGGGACTTTAACCCACTGCACCACAGCGCCGGCCCCAGCCTCATCCTCTTTCAATGTATCTTTGTACTTGAAGTGAGCTCCTCTTACACAGCATAAAGTCTATGTTGTTTTAATCCTGCTAACTCTGTGTTTCATAGTATGTTTGGTCCATTTACATTTAGTGTGATTATTGACATATGGGAGCCTAAGTCTACCATTTTACCATTCATTTTGTTTTCCTGTGTTTTGTTCGTTTTTTTGATTTTGCTTGCTTTTTCCTCTCCTGTTTTGCTGGAATAGAGCGTGGTCAAAATGGCTTTTATGTTGCTATGTTGTCTCTTTCTAGCCCTTTGGAAAAAGAGCAGGCTTTTCTTGGGGGTTTTTTGGTCTGTGCCCATTTGGTTTTTATAGGTTGAGGGTTAGATTATTCAATCTGAACTACAGGAGAAAAATCTTAGCAACTCACCACCGTATTGATCCTCGAGTCTTGAATTTCCTAACTGATCTTTCTCTGTGCCCTTCAGAGGCATCGTATGTTTATTATGTGTATGATGGCAAGGGTTTTGAGCTTAAGTTAGTTGGAGAGATAGGAATAATGTGTTTACTCCATCTCATTTAGAACCAGAATTCTAAGCCTCTTCTCTGTTTACTGCAAAAATAATATTTTAGGGGCCAGCGCTGTGGCATTGCAGGTAAAGCCACTGCCTGCAATGCCGGCGTCCTATATGGGCGCTGGTTTGAGTCCTGGCTGCTCCACTTCTGATCCAGCTCCCTGCTATGGGTTGGGAAAGAAGTGGAGGATGGCCCAGGTCCTTGGGCCCCTGAACTCGCGTATGAAAAGAAGAATCTCCTGGCTCCTGGCTTCTGACAGGCCCAGCTTGGGCCGCTACAGCCATTTGGGGGAGTGAAGCAGTGGATGAAAGACACCTCTCTGTAATTCTGGCTCTCAAATAAATAAAATAATTCCTTAAAAATATTTTTGAAGAATTGATATATAGAATAAGTCTTTAAAAAAAAAAAAAAAAACTTGTTCTTTATTTATTTGAAAGAGTTACATAGAGAGGAGAGGCAGAGAGAGAGAGGTCTTCCATCTGCTGGTTCACTCCCCAGTTGGCCACAACAGCTGGAGCTGTGCTGATCTGAAACCAGGAGCCAGGGGCTTCTTCTGGGTCTCCCACACGGGTGCAGGGGCCCAAGCACTTGGGCCACCTTTTACTGCTTTCCCAGGCCATAGCAGAGAGCTGGATTGGAAGTGGAGCAGCTGGGTCTCGAACCGGCACCCATATGGGATGCCGGCACTGCAGGCCAGGGCATTAACCCACTGTGCCATGGTGCTGGCCCCTAGAATAAGTATTTAATCTGGGGAATCTTAGCCTAATTGAAAACTTATGTCATTTGTATATTGTGAAGCTAAAGCTTACCCTCCAAAAACAAAGATAGCTCATCATCTGAAATTCCCTCTTAATTTTAAGCACTTTCAGAAAGGTATAGCCAGAGCTTTCAGGGCTTCCTTTGGCAATCAACATCCTAGGGAACGTTTAAGTCATCAAGTTTATTGTTGGTGCCCCAGCTTTGCTGTGTCCATTCCTGTGCCCTGCCAAATGAAACATAGGAAAAGCAAGACTGGGGCACTTGGCCAGGTAGCAGGATGTTGTCTTGAAGCAATGGCACTCTCTCATTGAGTCACTTTTTTGCTTTACAAAATCCTAGGTAAGGCATATCTGATTTTTATTCTGTAGTGATACAACATACTCTTCAGTAATGCTGTTACATGATCCCCACCCAAAGGAAGATGCAGCCAGGTCCCTCCCCTGTGTGGATAAAGTACCGAGCAGGACTGAGTGAAGTACAGAGAGGTGTTGTCTCTGGTGAAACTGTGAAAATCACTCTGTCTCTCGGTTGGCACCATTTTGGTAGAACACGACCACATTATCAGTTTGGAGAGCAGGGGAACCCCTGATGGTTCTGAAAACTTGGAACTGTGTGTTTGGAGATGGGCAGCTGAGACTTTGTCAGAGAAAGGTAAATTCTGTTTGTCCCCCTAAAATGGAAATAACTGTGTTAGTTTCTCCTTATGAAAAGGTTACACACTCTTGGTGAAAACCTCAGAAAATATGAAGAAAATGAAAACTAACCTTTTTGAAACATTTTAACAAGTGTCCCTAAGTCTTCCTGGTATACATACATTTTTTTGTATTTTTTAGAAATAGGACCATGCTGTACACTCGTTAGTATCTTGTATATTTACTACATCATGGATACTGTATCTTATCCATTAACATAAGTCTAGACTTGGGCAGCGCCGTGGCTCAACAGGCTAATCCTCCGCCTTGCGGCGCCAGCACACCAGGTTCTAGTCCCGGTCGAGGCACTGGATTCTGTCCCGGTTGCCCCTCTTCCAGGCCAGCCCTCTGCTGTGGCCCGGGAGTGCAGTGGAGGATGGCCCAAGTGCTTGGGCCCTGCACCCCATGGGAGACCAGGAAAAGCACCTGGCACCTGGCTCCTGCCATCGGCCGCAGCGCGCTGTCCGCGGCAGCCATTGGAGGGTGAACCAACGGCAAAGGAAGACCTTTCTCTCTGTCTCTCTCACTGTCCACTCTGCCTGTCAAAAAATAAAAAAATAAAAAAATAAAAAACATAAGTCTAGACCATCATGTTATAGTTAATCTAAAGTAACTTTTTTTTTTTTTTAAGTTTTATATATGTATTTGTGAGGTAGAGTTAGAGACAATGAGAGGGAAAGACAGAAAGAAAGGTCTTCCTTTCATTGGTTCACTCCCCAAATGGCCACTAAGCTAGAGCTGCGCCGATCTGAAGCCAGGAGCCAGGTGTTTCTTCCTGGTCTTCCACGTGGGTGTAGGGGCCCAAGCACTTTGGCCATCTTCCACTGCTATCCCAGGCCACAGCAGAGAGCTGGATTGGAAGAGGAGCAGCTGGGACTAGAACCAGCACCCATGTGGGGGGATGCCTGTGACGCAGGCAGAGGATTAACCCACTGCGCCATGGCACTGGCCTTCTAAAGTATCCCTTTAGCCTGGAAAATTGTACCTTACTGTTTTGAGTTTTTATATCTTTGATTACTAGAGATAGCCTTTTGTATTTTTTTTGTGTGAGTTGCTCTTTTTTTTTTTTTTTTTTTTTGAGAGGCAGAGTGGACAGTGAGAGAGAGAGAGAGACACGAGAGAAAGGTCTTCCTTTGCCGTTGGTTCACCCTCCAATGGCCACCGTGGCTGGCGTGCTGCGGCCGGCGCACTGCGCTGATCCGATGGCAAGAGCCAGGTGCTTCTCCTGGTCTCCCATGCACTTGGGCCATCCTCCACTGCACTCCCGGGCCACAGCAGAGAGCTGGCCTGGAAGAGGGGCAACTGGGACAGAATCCAGTGCCCCGACCGGGACTAGAACCTGATGTGCCGGCGCCACAAGGCGGAGGATTAGCCTATTGAGCCGCGGCGCCGGCCTGTGAGTTGCTCTTTAAAGTCACCTATTTGTTTCCTTTGAAGTAATCAGCTTTTTAATACTTATTTGAAGAATTTTTTATGTGTTTAGCCTCAGCCTTTCACATTTTTTTAAAAAAAGATTATTTATTTGAAAGGCAGAGTTTCAGAGAGACACGCAACACACAGCGATCTTCAATTTGCTGGTTCGCTCTCCAGACGGCTACAACAGCCAGGGCTGGGCCATGCTGAAGCCAGGAGGCTGGAACTCAATCCTGGGATCCCACGCATGAGAGCAGGGACCCAGATCTTTGGGTCCTCTACTGCTGCTTTCCCAGGAGTGTTAGCAGAGAGCTGGATCGGAAGTGGAGCAGCTAAGACTTGAATTGGCCTCTGATGAGATACCAGCATTGTAGGTGGTGGCTCAACCCACTGTACCACAATGCTGGCTCCCAGTCTTTCAAATTTAGTGAAATGTTTTACGCATTTGTTGTTTATTTTTAAAAAACTGAGAAGCAGAGAGCATGAAAGAGAACAAGCATACTCATATCCCCTGGATCATTCCCTAAATGCCTACAATGACCAGAGAGCTGAAGCTGCAGACTGGGAATCCTGTGCAGGTCTCCCGCATAAGTGGCAGGAGCCCAAGCGCTTGACCTGTCAGCACCTTCCTCAGGCTCACGGTAGCAGGAAGCTGGAGTCAGGGGCCAGAGCCAGGTATTGAACACAGGCACTCTGCTGTGGGGAGTGGCATCCTAGTTAAGGGCTCAAATGCCCTCACTTGCCCAAATGCCTGCCCTTGTTTATTTTAAAATTTTGTTCTTGATTTTTTTCCATTTAAATATTTAATTTTTATGTAACTATATTTCCTCCTTTTTTTCTTTGTTTCTGCCTTTTATATAACTGAACATTTTTCCTTTGCTTGTTTCTGGTTCTGGTTGATGAGGCCACCCAACAGGTTTATTCTAAATACTCTAGTTACTTCAGTATACGTAACATATACTTATCAACATTCCTTTTAAATGAGTAGTGAAATAGTGCTTACCACAGTTTTTAAATTCCATTTTCAGCTATCTCTTCTTTTCAGCCTGAATTATAAAATGTAATATTTATTCTATAAGATAGTATGTTGCTGTAGATGAAAATGCTTACTATGAGCAAACAGCTAAAAATAATGAAGGTGTTAACACAAAAGATACTGACACAATACTGTAATACGTTCAGTGTTATAAGAAATACTATTACAGTTAAAATGTAAAGCATTAGAAACTACAGTGTTAAATGTATTATCTTGTACGGAATTATGGAAGTTACATTTTTGGCAGAACTGCAGGCACTCAATTCCTTTTGTTTCTCCAGCTAGCACCTTTCACAGTGCTGTGAGAGTGCTTTCAGACGGGAACTGACATTCCCACGCAGCGCGGACTTTCCCAGTGCCTGGGTAGTCTTCGATCTGTCCTGTACTTAGTTTCCAACAGTAATCTCCAAAGTAATACTTTGTGCCAAGGCTGATTATGTTAAATTGATTTAGCAATTGCTATAATACTTATCAGAATGTGTTTAATTAATTCCTTATGTCAGTTTTCATATGGCATAGAAGTATCAATAATTAAAAGTCCCCGTTCCTTTCTCAGTTCTATTCCCAGGGTGTAATCAGTTGTTATAATTCAGTATAGCATAGTATGTTTATACCACATTTATGTATATAGAATTAATAAATGATAAAGTCATTTAGCAAGGATTTTTTTTCCTGGCTAGCAAATGAGCTGACACTTAGTGATCAGAAAACTCTGCTGCTGACCTTGTTTTCCAAAAAATATGTAGGATGAGGTAGGCGTTTGGTGTAGTGATGAAAATACCACTTGGGATGCTTCCATATCAGAGTGCCTGGATTCAGATCCTGGCTGCACTCCTGATTCCAGCCTCTAGCTAATGCACACCCTGGGAGGCAGCAGGTGATGGCTCATGTACTTGGGTCCTTGCCACCCGTGTGGGAGACCCTGATGAGTTTCTGGCTCCTGGCCCAGCCTCAGATTGTGTGTGCATTTGGGGAGGCATCCAGCTAAAAAGGGAGATTATCTGTCTCTCTCTTTCCTGTTTCTTGGCCTTTCAAATAAGTTTTAAAAAGAAACAAATTGGGGCCTGGTACTGTGGCGTAGTGGGTAAAGCCGCTGCCTGTAGTGCCGGCATCCCATGTGGTCACTGGTTCGAGTCCTGGCTGCTCCACTTCCAATTCAGCTCCCTGCTGATGGCCTGGGAAAGCACCAAAAGATGGCCCAAATGTTTGGGCCCCTGCTCTCACGCATGTGGGAGACTCCTGGTTGGCTTCAGGCAGGCCCAGCTCTGACTTTTGTGGCCACTGGGATAGAAGACCTCTCTCTGTGATTCTTCCTTTTAAGTAAATAAATGAATCTTTAAAAACCAGAAAGGAGGCCGGCGCCATGGCTCAACAGGCTAATCCTCCGCCTTGCGGCGCCGGCAAACCGGGTTCTAGTCCCGGTCGGGGTGCCGGATTCTGTCCCGGTTGCCCCTCTTCCAGGCCAGCTCTCTGTTGTGGCCCTGGAGTGCAGTGGAGGATGGCCCAAGTGCTTGGGCCCTGTACCCCATGGGAGACCAGGAGAAGCACCTGGCTCCTGGCTCCTGCCATCGGATGAGCGCGGTGCGCCGGCCGCAGCGGCCTTTGGAGGGTGAACTAACGGCAAAAGGAAGACCTTTCTCTCTGTCTCTCTCTCTCACTGTCCACTCTGCCTGTCAAAAATAAAAAATAAAATAAAAATAAATAAAAAAAACAGAAAGGAGAGAAAGTATATGGAGGAAATGCGTAAGAAAGACAAAAAGGGGGGCTGGTGTTGTGCAGCAGATTAAGCTACTGCTTGTGATGTCAGCATCTCATGTTGGCACATCAGTTTGAGTACTGGCTGTTCTGCTTCAGATCCAGCTCCATATTAATGTAGCTGGAAAAGTAACGCATGATGGCTCAAATACTTGAGACCCTGCCACCCTTGTGGGAGACTCGGCTGGAGTTCCTGGCTTCTATCTGGCCCAGCCCTGGCCATTGCAGCCATTTGGCTTGTGAACCAGCAGATGGAAGATTCTCGCTCTCTTGCTGTCTGACTGCTTTTAAATAAATAAGTAAACCTTTTGTTAAAATAGTAAAAGTAGGCCGGCGCTGCAGCTCCCTAAGCTAATCCTCCACCTGCGGCGCCAGCACCCCGGGTTCTAGTCCCAGTTGGGGCGCCAATCCTGTCCCAGCTGCTCCTCTTCCAGGCCAGCTCTCTGCTGTGGCCCGGGAGTGCAGTGGAGGATGGCCCAAGCGCTAGGGCCCTGCATCCGCGTGGGAGACCAGGAGAAGCACCTGGCTCCTGGCTTCAGATCAGATCAGTGCAGCGCGCCGGCCATAGTGACCATTTGAGGGTTGAACCAATAGAAGGAAGACCTTTCTCTCTGTCTCTCTAACTGCCTGTCCAAAAAAAAAAAAAAAAAAAAAAATGCAAAAGTAATCAGAAAGTTGCTCTTATTAAAGAATGCATACAACTGTTACATGAGAAATAGCACTTGAACTTCTGTTTGTTATTTTATCATTCAAGGGTTCAGCTGGAAACTGATTTGAAGATTGAGAAGGAATGGAGGCAAACTTTGCAGGAAGATCTTCAAAAGGAGAAAGATGCCTTATCTCATCTTAGAAATGAGACCCAACAAATGGCTAGTCTTAAAAAAGTAAATAGTGGTAAAACTTTAACAAGTGTATCTTAATAAATGTTAACTTATTTCAAAATGTTAACTTATTTCAAACTTAAATCATAAGTTACATTTATACCAAGAAAACAGGATGTACTAGTCATCTTAAATATCAATGAGGAGGAAGTGATTAGAAAATAGTTGCTATACAGAGCAGCTAGGAAAGAGCTCTGGACACATGGCTTTGTTTCTTATTGAAAGCTAAGGGATATTTGTTCCTTATTAAGGGTACCCATGCACATACACACACACCATGTGGAGTTTCTTTTTTTTTTTAATTACTTTTTTTTTTTTTGCTCACTTCTTGTTTTGAAGGAGTTCCTTAGTCTCCAGGATGAAAACCAGCAATTGAAAAAAATCTGTCATGAACAAGAGCAAGCTCTCCAAGAACTCGGCAACAAGCTCAGCGAGTAATTGGTCTTTTTTCCTTTATCTAAGTAGTCCTTGATTCTTCTAAAAGGTGAACGAGTGTTACCAAGCCAGTTAGGTGCAAGAGTTTAGGTATAGCAAAGAAAGATATGAACCGTATAGAAAAATCACACAATAACTTCACATATTAGAAAGTACTAGATTGGAGAGATTTTATTGAAAGTGTTACTCATTTTAATGGATCTTAGCTGTGAATGTGTCTCAGTAGGTGACAGCACAGAATCTCATTTCATTTCTTCAATGTCAGATAATTCAGAAGTTCAATCCTTTTTTTTTTTTTTTTTGACAGGCAGATTGGACAGAGAGAGAGACAGACAGAAAGGTCTTCCTTTTGCCGTTGGTTCACCCTCCAATGGCCGCTGCGGCCGGTGCACTGCGCTCAGCGGATGGCAGGAGTCAGGTGCTTTTCCTGGTCTCCCATGGGGTACAGGGCCCAAGCACTTGGGCCATCCTCCACTGCACTCCAGGGCCACAACAGAGAGCTGGCCTGGAAGAGGGGCAACCGGGACAGAATCCAACGCCCCAACTGGGACTAGAACCCGGTATGCCGGCGCCGCAAGGCGGAGGATTAGCCTGTTGAGCCACGGCGCCAGCCAGAAGTTCAATACTTTTTCTCCATACAACAGAAGCTGAATTTTCAAAACAGCCAGAGCACTCTGTTTCAGACTGTTCTGAGAAGGAGCTGTAATTGAGAGATGTGGATTGGTTTTTATACCTTCTGGAGGCAGGGCTTAACTTCATACTATGTGGTCTTTTTTTCTTTTTTTAAAAGATTTATTTATTTGCAAGTCAGAGTTACACAGAGAGAGGAGAGGCGGGGGAGGGGGGTCTTTCATCCGATGGTTCACTCTCCAATTGGCGGCAACAGCTGGAGCTGCGCCAATCCGAAGCCAGGAGACTTCTGGGTCTCCCACGTGGTTGCAGGGGCCCAAGAACTTGGGGCATCTTCTGCTTTCCCAGGCCATAGCAGAGAGCTGAATCTGAAGTAGAACAGCCGGGTCTCAAACTGGTGCCCATATGGATGCCGGCACTTTAGGGCAGGGTAACCCGCTGTGTCAGAGTGCTGGCCCCCCCGTATTCATTAATAGATTTTTGTGAAGATGAAATGAGAGAAGGCAAGCAAAGGGTCAAGCAGGGTGTTTGGCACACAGTAGGTCTACAATAAATGATCACATGAAATGCCAACATTGCTTTAGAGAAGCAAGTTTTAAATCTAAAAAATACATTTTTGCCTTAGGGAATTCAGGAAGTATAGGAAAATAGGAAATATCCCACTAGCCAGAAAAGATCATTAGGGTCATATACCATATACAATTTTATATTCTATGAAAAAACTAATACTTTCTAATATATTACTAGGGGTTTCGTTTAAATATGTGTACTGAAATTTGTACCTATTTCTAATCTTCTTAGATCAAAACTTAAGATAGAAGACATAAAAGAAGCCAACAAAGCATTGCAGGTGAGTATAAAACGTTTCCCTAAGTAGAAAGGTATTGATACATGTGACAGTCTCCTGGAGAAGGTAAAGCCCCGTGTAAACACAGTGATGCAGCACAGAATGGAGAGCTGCATGACGAGTCTTGCTCTTCCTAGTGCCTCCAGAATCACAGCATTAATAAACTTCCTGTTAGAAACTGGCCATAGAAGTATTTTTGTATTTAAGTATTTCGTATATTTAAGTATATTGTATTTTGTATATAGGTCCCTATGAAGCCTGACATGAGAGAGTGAAATAAAGGAGAGTCCCTGAGTTCGTATGCCAGTCTGTTAGTTTTTAGCTTTCAGGAAATCACATACCCTCATTAAACCTGTTTCCTCTTCTGAAATGGGCTTGTGATTCTGCAGAATTGCTCTGAAAAAATTCCATGCATTAGTCTGTGTGAAAGCGGTTGGTACAGTTTATAGTACATAGTGTGAGTGTGTCTTGCAAGAATACCAGCGGCAACACAGGAGAAACAGTGTCCTACTTACCCCACCATTACATACCTTTTTTCTTTTTTTCGCAAAAAGATGTATTTATTTAATTTAAAGGCAAGTTAAGAGAGTGAGAAGGGAGTCAGAGAGGTCTTCATCTGCTGGTTTACTCCCCAAATGGCTGCAGTGGTTGGGACTGGGCCAGGCTAAAGCCAGGAGCCAGGAACTCTTTACTGGATCTCATATGTGGGTGGCAGGGACCCAAGCAGTAGGGCCATTTTCCACTGCCTTCCCAGGCACATAGCAGGGAGATAGATCAGAAGTGGAGCGGCCGGGGGCTCATTCATGAGATGCTGGTGTTGCAGACTGCAAGTGAACACACTTCATTACAACACTGGCCTGCTACTTCATTTTTTAATCAGTGTCACATGAAAATATTTTAGAAAATAGTACTTGGTGCTGTGGTGTAGCAGGTAAAGCCACCACTGCAGTGCTGGCATCCCATATGGGTGCCGGTTCGAGTCCCGGCTGTTCCACTTCCAACCCAGCTCTCTGCTATGGCCTGGGAAGCAGTAGATAGCCCACGTCCTTGGGCCCCTGTTGTAGGCCCAAGGGAGTTGTTTAGCTGTTGTGGCCCTGGGGAGTGAACTAGCAAATGTCTCTCCCTCTGTATAATTTTTTTTTTAAGATTTATTTATTTAAAAGAGTTACACAGAGAGAGAAAGACATCTTCCATCCGTTGGTTCTCTCTCCAGTTGGCCGCAACAGCCAGAGCTGTGTCAATCCGAAGCCAGGAGCGAGGAGCTTCCTCTGGGTTTCCCATGCAGGTGCAGGGTCTCCCACATGGGCCACCTTCTACTGCTTTCCCAGGCCATAGCAGAGAGCTGGATCAGAAGTAGAGTAACTGGGACTTGTACCTGTGTCCATATGGGATGCCAGCAGTGCACGTAGCAGCTTTACCCACTATGCCACAGTGACAGCCCATCTATGTAAAAATTATTTTTAAAGAGCCTTGCATACCTTCTGCTTATCTTCTAATGGAACATGAGCAATATTTTAGAAGTCCCCCAGATACTTCCTTATTGCACTCGTTATTAGTAACTCGTCTATATTGCATCAATCTTTGTTGCTTTTCTTATTATTCACATCTTTTTTTTTTTTTTATTTATTTATTTTTTTTTGACAGGCAGAGTGGACAGTGAGAGAGACAGAGAGAAAGGTCTTCCTTTTGCCGTTGGTTCACCCTCCAATGGCCGCCGCGGCCGGCGCGCTGCGGCCGGCGCACCGCGCTCATCCGATGCCAGGAGCCAGGAGCTAGGTGCTTTTCCTGGTCTCCCCATGGGGTGCAGGGCCCAAGCACCTGGGCCATCCTCCACTGCACTCCTGGGCCACAGCAGAGGGCTGGCCTGGAAGAGGGGCAACCGGGACAGAATCCGGCGCCCCGACCGGGACTAGAACCCGGTGTGCCGGCGCCGCAAGGCGGAGGATTAGCCTGTTGAGCCACGGCGCCGGCATCTTTTTTGTTTTTTAAAGATTTATTTGAAAGTTAGAAGCAGAGGCAGAGACAGAGAGAGGTCTTCCATCCCCTGGTTCACTCTCAAGATGGCCGCAATGGTCAGAACTATGCTGATTTGAAGCCAGGAGCTTCTTCTGCATCTCCCATGCAGATGCAGGGGCCCAAGGGCTTGAGCCATCTTGTACTGCTTTCTCAGGCCATAGCAGGGAGCTGGATGAAGAGGAGCAGCCAGGACTAGAACCAGTGCCCATATGGGATGCCAGCACTGCAGGTGGCAGCTTTACCTGCTATGCCATAATGCTGGCCCGTTTACCTCGATCTTTCACAAAATACCTAGTTTTCCCATTTTGATAATATAGGTAAATGGATTTATATGACATTGTTTTTTCTTCCATGCTGTTCAGCAGTTGAAGGGTCTGGAACAGCTCTCCTAAACTGTTTTTCACATTTTGGATTTTAGTCATTGCTTGCTTACTGCTTATGAACTCAGTTTACTCCCAGGCCTTCATTAAATTAGGTACAACCTTCTGTGGGATTTTTAAATCCTGCTACTGGATCTCCCACATGGGTGCAGTGGACCAAGCACGTGGACCATCTTCCATTGCTTTCCCAGGCCATTAGCAGAGAGCTAATGTGAAGCAGCCAGGACTGCGGAGTGAACCAGAAGATAGATCTCTCAGTCTTTCCCTCTAACTATAGATAAATTTTTAATCTTCTGTTCTGAAGAGGCTTAGACTTCCTTGTATACAAATAGCACACACAGCTTTGCTAGTCTGTGAAACAAAAACACCTGAAATTAATCTTGTGATCTAACCTGTGAAAGGCAGACAGCTCTCCCAACCACTTGTCATTTCCCAGGCTGGGGCTGTTTCCAGGAGACTGGAATTTCAGTCTAGCCAAGATTGGTTAAAAAAAGGGCCAATTTATAAATTTTAGGGGGCTGGCGCTATGGTGTAGCAGGTAAAGCCACTGCCTGCAGTGCTGGCATCTCATACGGGCACCGGTTTGAGTCCCAGCTGCTCTTCAGATCCAGCTCTTTGCTGTGGCCCAAGTCCTTGTGGAAGACTTAGAAGCTGCTGGCTCCTGGCTTTGGATCAGTGCAGCTCCAGCCGTTGTGGCCAGTTGGGAACTGAACCAGCAGATGGAAGACCCCCTCTCCTTCTCTGTAACTGTGACTTCCAAATAAAATAGATTTTTAAAAATAAAATAAATTTTAGGTATTAGGTCCTAAGACTACGTATGTCTGTTTCTAAAGGTTACATAGCAGCTAATTAAACTTTTGAGTTTTAGAACTTGCAGGGAGGGGCAGGCCTGTGGTAGAGTGGGTTGGGCTGCCACCTGTAGCACCAGCATGCCGTATGGGCGCCAGTTCAAATGCTGTCTGCTCTGCCTCCAATCCAGCTCCCTAACGTGCCTGGGAAAGCAACTGCTTGCATCTCTGCACCCACGTGGGAGTCCCAGATGGAGCTTTTGCCTTCAGCCTAGCCCAGCCCTGGCCGTTATGGCCATTCAGGGAATGAACTAGTGGGTGGAAGACTTCTCTCTATATAACTTTTTATTTTATTTTTTGCTAGGCAGAGTTAGAGAGACAGAGAGAGAGAGAGTTATACACAGAGAGACAGAAAGGTCTCCCTTCCACTGGTTCACTCCCTTAATGGCTGCTACAGCCAGCGCTGCACCGATTGATGCCAGGAGCCAGGTACTTCCTCCTGGTCTCCCATGCTGGTGCACGGACCCAAGCACCTGGGCCATCTTCCACTGCTCTCCCAGGCCACAGCAGAGAGCTGGACCAGAAGAGGAGCAACCAGGACTAGAACTCGGGGTGCTGGTGCCACAGGCGGGGGATTAGCCAAGTAAGCCATGGTGCCAGCCCCCTCTCTTTAACTCTTTCAAATAATAAATCTTTTAAAAGAACTTGAGGGGAATTATTAGCCATATAAAACCATTCAAGTGAGGTCATACCTGAAATAATTTTCTTCAACATATAGCAACTTACCATAGATAAGATATACATAGAATGCCAAACTCTTGCCATTTCATAGTGAAAATTCATTCCAAATGTTGCACTAAAGTTTTTTCTTTAGGGGATTGTAATCAGTAATATTTTAAAAAAAATTATCATTCATTAAACATAGAATTGTACAGAAAAGAACCAAATGAACCATTACCCAGTTTCAGTATTAATATGTAAGCAATCTTGCTTTTTACAAATATTTACTTATTCAAAAGACAAAGTTCACAAGAGGGAGAGACAAAGAGAACTTGCATCTGCTGGTTTATTCTTTTTTTTTTTTTTTTTAAAGATTGATTTTAAAGTCAGTGTTACACAGAGAGATGAAGAGGCAGAGAAAGAGAGTTTTCCATCTGCTGGTTCACTCCCCAAGTGGCTGCAACGGCCGGAGCTGAGCCAATCCAGAGCCAGGAGCCAGGAGCTTCTTCTGGGTCTCCCACATGGGTGCAGGTGCCCAAGGCCTTGGGCCATCTTGTACTGCTTTTCCAGGCCACGGCAGAGAGCTGGATCAGAAGTGGAGCAGCCGGGACTCAAACCGGCTGCCATATGGGATGCTGGCACCGCAGCCGGTAGCTTTTCTCTACCCGCTACAGCACAGCACCAGCCCCGGTTTACTCTAAGTGCCTGCAGCAGCCATGTCTGGGCCAGGTAGAAGCCAGAAAGCTCCAGCATGGTCTCCCATAGGAGTCGCAGGGACCTAGACTCTTGGGCCATCTTCTACTGCCTTTCCCTGCCATTAGCAAGAAGCTGAGCAATGAGTTGGGCTAAAGGCAACCTCTGGCAATCTTTTAATGCTCAACCTGCATTAACCCTCCCCAACCCAGAATATGGAAGGTTACTGCATCTACTAGTAATTGTTATCTAGGTCTCAAAGATTTTTTGATTATTTAGCCATATAAAAAGTCTTAGGCAAAACATTTTCACTTGTTGTTTTGGTGTGACCAATTTGAGCACTTTGTTCATAATTTCTTCCTACTAGGGACTGGTTTGGCTGAAAGACAAAGAAGCAACACACTGTAAACTTTGTGAAAAGGAATTCTCACTTTCAAAAAGAAAGGTAAGGGAGGTAGGCAGCAAGTCCAAAAATTGTGCTAAAATGGTCTGTTTTATTCATAGTTTTCTTTGATCTTCCCATTTAATAGCACCACTGTAGGAACTGTGGGGAGATTTTCTGTAATGCCTGCTCTGACAACGAGCTGCCTCTGCCTTCTTCACCAAAGCCAGTCCGGGTTTGTGACTCCTGTCACGCAATGCTTATTCAGAGATGTTCATCTAATGTGCCGTAAGACTCCAGACCTGAATCCACCTGTATGAAACCTGCAGCGAATGTTCTATGACCGTGTGTACCAGGCATCCAGCTAGCCCTTCCTGAGCAGCTTCCAGCCAGTTACTGGTTCCATGGATCTGCTTATTCAGCTCATGGGAATTATAAAATTCTATCATTTAGTATTTCCTTCCTGACATTGTTACTCAGTTTTCAACAGAGCATGCTTTAAGAGAACTTTAGCCTAATTTGTAATATAGAAACCATGTAATAACCCTTGTCCATCTGAAGGCCAGATAGCTGACACACATTTGCCTTATCTTGTAAAAAGCCTTTTCAAAAAGAAGGCTTCAGATATATTCTAGATTGTCAGATTGGTATTTGATGGTGCCTGTAATTTTAATGCACTTTAAAGCTTCACAGCTCTAAGACTGGAAAAGCACCAATCTTGCTTTAAGTATTAGTACTCTAATTCAACACATTTTTCATTATCTTAATAGTACTCTAATTTTATTACATTTGCACTTTCTCCTCCTTTGCCTTTTCTGCATTGGGAAAGGCTAGTATTTGTATTTACCTTATAAATTCTTGTGTTTGCTGGTGTCTTTCAGGGACACTGGGCTAATTCAGTCTCTACCTTCCCCTTGCAATATTTTTCTTTTGACAGGTAGAGATATAGACAGAGACAAGGTCTTTCTGTTGGCTCACTCCCCAAATAGCTGCTACAGCCGACGCTGTGCCGATCCGAAGCCAGCTTCTTCCCGGTCTCCCATGCGGGTGCAGGGCCCAAGGACTTGGGCTATCCTCCACTGCCCTCCCGGGCCACAGCAGAGAGCTGAACTAGAAGAGGAGCAACCAGGACTAGAACCTGGTGCCCATATGGGATGCCAGCGCCACAGGCAGAGGTTTAACCAAGTGAGCCATGGCACCGGCCCGCCCCCTTGCAATCTTGAAAGGAAGTGTATAACCATCATCCTTTTATCTTAATTGCCAGATCAAGATTTTCCCATATGCTGCCTGTTTTCACTCTACTTTGATAGAGATGGCTCAGACTCCACTTAAAAGATCTCTCAGAAAAGAAAAGTTTGTAGTAAAAAGGGATTACAAGCTCCTGATTCTCTCCTTTAGGCGTTAAACGTACATGAAAAATGAGAACTTTGCCTTTTGATAGGACATAGGCTTTAGTCATTCAAACTTAGGAAGGATGCTTCCTAACACTGCCACAGTACATGCACAGTAAAATGTCACTGTCTACCAAGCACCTGTGTGCCAGAGTTTTGAGACTGAAGGTCTGCTCTACCATGAAACAAACTATTTTATAAACTCAAAGATAAATGGACACTAATCCAATCACACTGCTTATAGTAAGAACTTTATCTAACCTAATAGTAAAAACTATTACGTTTATATAATCACTTACATGGCATCACCATTCAAGATCCTATTTTTGTATGTCATGCATGATTATTATACTACCTAGGAGCATTAATTTAATGATTCATCATAGATACCTGTGCCCCTAAGCACTTATTTTGTAGCATGTTTCTCATTAAAATCTAAAATTTATTTTCTAAATTGCCAAGGTGTGAAACCAGTATTTTACTTCTAAGGTCTATTTTCTCTAGAACTCATAAATTTCTAGTCAGCTTTTGAGGTAACTTCAGTTAAATTGGACATACGGATTTTTAGATGGTCTTTCTTGAATACTCACAGGAACGTCCTTAAGAAAATTATATTCTTAGAAACTGTTTTGTATTGATGAGTAGCACTTTTGATTATCAAATCAGCATAAATGGAAATTATCAAATTTTATAATGCAAGTTTAAATTCTAAGTGATTTCATTCAGTAAGGAAAAATATTAGTCAAATTTCTCACACAAAACTCACATGGCATGGTTGATTTGTGTTTTTTGGAGGCAGGTTTTATAACAGCAGTAACTTAGTTTTGGCTTGTTTTAAACCATGTATACTAATTTTGGTTTCTTCTGTTATGAAACTTGTATATTTTGTTATGATTGACCCTGACACCAATTTTTCTAAACAAACCTCACACCATTCCCTCACCTCGCCAGTGTTACCACAATAATGCTATCATGGTGCCAAGGAATTGCAATTGTAATTCTAATCTGTTTTAAAAACAAAATGTGAATTTTATAAACAAAATAAAGATTTGAAAAATCGGTCTGTTTTATGAGGGCAGACTTCACTTCTAAAGTTTTTAGGGTAATCCTGGGAAAATAAAAGTATGTGTGACCTTTGAAAAAGGTGATTCACTCTAGTATTAGAATACTTAATCAAGGAAAGAAGGTTAAGCTTTAAGATGAATCCAGACTGGTGCTCAACAGGCTCCATATATAAGCTATCGCATCTCCTTTTCTATTCCAGAAATCATTCAGGAAGTCACACTTTGTATGAATGCATCCTCAGTTAAACATAATACCTTGTACTAGTTTGATTTATACATTAACAAACACAAAGCATTCTAGGACAGACACAACACTATTATCTCCCACATTGACATTTATTACATTAATAACATTTCTAGGAAAAACAAGTAACAAGTTCAAAAACTGAATATTCACATTGACAGTTTCATTTTGATCCATTAGCCAATTTTGGAAAAAAGGTATATTGACCAAGGAGATTAAAATTAAAAAGCACCTTTTCCTTGCTACATAATAGTAAACTAAAATTCCAAGCAGGTATCAGATGCAAAACCAACCGCAGATTCTCACCTTATTTCACTATGACATGGACTTCTCTTACATTTTTTAAGTAGTCATTTACAGAATTATTTAAGGAATCATATGCTATATTGGGCAGCAAACCGAAAATACATCTGTGAGAATTATAGTCCACGGTAAATACCTATGTATTTACATGGAATCCTCAAGAACCTTAGTTTTTGAAGACATTTTGAGCTAACTTACAAACCATCACTTTTTTGAAGCATTTGTACTTCAGTCAAGTGCTGAAGGAATTTTCATCTTAACACCTAGGAGGGTTTGAATTTAAACTTACAACACTCCCATCCCCAGGTAACACAATTTTTAATATTCAGAAACCTCAGTATCATCAACATTTCAGAGCTATGCTTGATAAATGACATTTGAAGAAGAATAGTTAGCTTATCTTATGTTCCTGAAAGCCACCTAAACTCATCTTTAGGCTTTATATTTACAATATTGTCCAGGAGAAATTAAAGGAAGTTACACTAATTATTCTTCAAGCTCTATTCCAGATGTCTGCTTATTAAGACTTGCAGTTTATGCAGGGGTGAACCATTATCCTCTAGTAATTCACTAATAATACTACTTACTACTTGTAGAGCTAATAGTAAAATACATCAACCCAAATCTTATGAAGGCAGCACATCCTTAGGAGTAACTAGTATATAAAAAGTATCAACATCAGTGGTTTGAATATAAAAATTTATTTTTAAGTCAAAGTATGCAACAAATAAAACCTACAGAAAACAGATTTTCCCATCACAATCTGTTGCTTTACCAAATAATATTTTGAAAACACATTCCTTCAGTCATTATAAAGTTCTTAAAATACAAAAGAAATCTGTAAGAAAGTCTAGTAGACCAGATGCTGTTGTTAGGACTTGTGTATGTGTTGGTGGTGATGTTTTCAGTACATCCCACGCCATCCACCTCCACTCATGCCACCTTGCCCATAGTAACCTCCACTGCCTCCACCACCACGGCCTTAAGAAAAAAACAGACATTAAGAATAATTTAGTGGAGTTATCTATGCACAATATACTGTAAGTAGTATCTGCATTCCATATGAGAACTTGACAAACTAGAGAGACTTACCGTAACCACCCAATCCATCAGGAGTACCATATCCTCCACTGTAATTGTTCCCCATTCCCATTCTTCCAACAGATCCATATCCTCCCTGATTATCTTTTCAAAAGGAAAAAAATAAGTTTATAGAGATTGATTGCTCAAGTAGCTAACACTGCTTATTTTAAAAACTTTACATACCCATTCCATCTCTGCCGTAGCCTCCCATTCCAGAACCTCCCATTCCAGAGCCACCGCCAGGAGTAGAATTCAAGAAGAGTTCAATGTATCGATGTTCTTTAAATGAAAAAATAAAGAGTAACAGGAGAAAAGAATAGATCAACTTTATCATTAGAAGCTTCAAGAAGTACATTCGGTTAAACAAAGCACAGTACCATCAACCATTCCTAATACAAGCTGCCAGGAAGCCATCAAAGTTTGAACTTAAGTCAAATGGTTTTAAGTTCCAGTGACTTTTAGCAATTACCTAGATTCTAGAACTTATTACATTTAAAAGAATGAGAAGCTGATAAGGTGTATTCAACAATCAAGACAGCATGCCCAGGAAACCACTTACGCATATTATTTTTATCTTTAGACATGGCAGCTACTGCATCTTCATGTGTCACAAACTCTACATCTGCTTCTCCTGTTGCTCTGCCATCAGCTCCAATATCAATATGAACTCGTATTGGATTTAGTGGTGAGAAAAACTAAGAAGAAAACACATCAGTTTTTCTATTTAGATTATGCAAAGTGAATTACACATATCTAGATTTTTCCCATAAACCCTCCCGTTGTTCTGTATTGAAGGCTAATTCAACCAACTCTAGATTCTGTCAATTAAGAGCCTAACACTTGCTGTCTGAAGTATATAATAGGTCACCTGACAATGAGAAAACAAGTTTAAAGAGATTAAATAAGGTGTTATGTTCAGAACCATGGATTTCCAATAATCTACCAATAGTACACACAAAACTCCTAAAATCTATCATTTAGTTTCAATCACAACTTAACCAGTTTTAACCTTTCCTTACAGAAGGCACTTGGAACTTCAGCCAACTGGTTTGCTGAAAAGACTTAGAGCAATCTTTTAAGAGCCAGACGGTAATGTATTGCTGATCCTCTAACCAATCAATCATAAACCAATGGACAGCAGAAGCACTTTTCCTGTTTTCAAAACTCCTCAGTTCCACTAATAGCCTAGAATACCAACAAAATCACTATTACATTCACTTTGGTAAACCTGTTTTAAAACAACAAAAGTTACTACTATGTGATCATCAGTGTTTCACTATACTCAGCATCTTCATGCCTGCAATAGCAGAACTGGGCTGCAGAAAAGAGCCTGGAACTCAACCTGGGTTTCTCACATGGGTGGCAGGAGGTTGGAGCCAGAGTCACAGCTGGGGAGCAAACCCAGGCACTGATAATCTGCGTGCCAACTCCCCTCCCATTCTTTACTGGACTTGCTTGAATCCTATGTAGGTCAGCACACAGACACCAAAATATGAACTAAAAAAGTAAATACTTCAGAATTCAAGGGATTTTGACACCAGACATTAAATTACAAGATGCAGATATTAAGAATGCATCAAAATTTATAACAGAGGCTGGTTTGGTGGCACAGATCCAGCTCCCTGCTAATGTGCTTGGGAAAGCAGATGGCCAAAATACTCAGATCCCTGCCACCCACACAGGAGACCCAGATAGGAGTTCCAGGCTCCTGGGTTCAACATGGCCTAGCCATTGTGGCCAGAAAACAGCAGATAGATCTGTCTCTCCCTATCTCTAAAAACATCTCTGCCTTTCAAGTGAGTAAATATTTTAAGAAAAAATTAAGGACATCAAGATTATAAAATTACTCACATTAGCAATATCATTTTCAGTTGCACGAAAAGGCAGGCCTCTCATATGTACAAAATGACCACCATGAAAACCTGAACTTGCGTCACCAGCCCCACCATAGCCATGTCCTCCCATACCTGGAAAATAAAAATTACCAAGAATATTTACATGCAGAAAAGTATGCGTATCTTTAAGGTGAAACTATTACAGAGGAGTGCACTGAAATACACCAACTCTTCATGTCACCTATATTACCACTTAGCATCAAAGATTAAAATTAACCTCAGAATGAAAATGTCCAAATGTTTACCTCTTCCATCTCTCATTCTGTCATCAAAGCCATCATTTCCATAGCCATAATTATTATAGCCACCATAGTCATCAAAACCTCCATAGCCTGTATAATTTCAAGAAAAAAATTTCAAGAAATTAATTTTCATAACCTAATTTACAAAACACATTTTATAGTAAGCACTCTGTTTAAATTCTTGTTTATTATCAGTAGTATCCTGTCCCCTACTTAGTGTATATGAAAAAGTATTTTGATGGAAATGAAAAATCTTCAGGAGGATAAATTCAGACATAAGTTAAATTTCCATCCTTATGCAAATGAGAAAATGTCAGAACATGCTAGTATCTTCATTTCAATTACTGCGTAAGTTCTCTAGGTGCCAATATGTGCATCAACCAAATCCCATAGCTGGCCATGGGACATCTATTTTCATGAACAGGTTTTAAAACCCAGTAGGTACTGAAATTACTGCCATTTCTGTATTTCTTGACAAAGTGTCAGGAACATTAAGAAAATGACAACAGAACCTGTGTTCATTAGATACACATACCACCATCATATCCATCACCTCCTCGTCGCATTCTGTCATACATACTTCCACGCCCAGCTCCATAATAACCCCCTCTTCCTCCTATTGGTCTATCATATGGTCCCGGTCGCTGTCCCAGCAATCTTCTTGGTGGATCATAAAATCCCTTGATTTCACTCCTGCTACTTCTGAAGATCTCAATATACCTATTTAAAAATGTTTTAAAGGTACAGGTTTCAGCATGGATGTATTAGAGTAATTTAGATATGGGCAAAATGCAATAAGTTTTTCTACATCTAGATACATAACCCAATTTATTGCCTAAATACACCATAAGTTAACAATTTTTACACCTTTGAACTTAAATAATTAAATATTTAAGTTTCACATAGACAAATTAGTCATTGAAAACAATTCATAATATAAATATTTAGTTTGTTTCCTTTAGTATGTGATAAGTGTTTAAAGAAAACATGATTATACAAAAGTATCAACAACATCCTACAGAGAAATGGAAACAATCTAATTTTAATTTAAGCAAACTATTAGCATTAATTCCCCACCCAAATCTGTAGTTTCCAAGTTAAATTTAGATAATTATCAATTCTTTTAAACTACCCCATAAAAATGTTATTGTTACCCCCCCATTTAAGCAATAGTGACCCACAACCCCCAAAAATAAAAATTTAACACCATCCCAAACTCTCCATCCCCACCTGTGCCCTATTCTTTCCTTGTGTTTCCCCAGAGCATTTTCTGCTATCTCCTTTGAAGCAAACTGCACGAAGGCCTCCCCTGTGCTTCTCCCCTGGTAGTCCATCGTCAATGTTATCCCATTTGGCACGATTTCCAACCCTTTAACCCAAGGACAAATAACCCCATCAAGGGGAACAGTGTTAAAGGCTGAAACATTCCCATCTGAATCAAATATTTAAAACAAATCTAAACAAAAGAAAACAAAACAAAACAAAAAAAGCTTAGTTTCCCCATCACCCCATAACACAAACGGATTTTTTCAAATATTATTGGATTAAGCATTTTTTGCAGTCTTTTAAAAATTACATTTTCTAAAAGCCCACCTAAATTACATGAAAAAGGCTACAAATAAAATTATGCTCCACAATACTAATTCACTGTTCATCACAAAGTATTCTCAATTAAATTTACTGTACATCAATTAGGCTTTACATATTTTACACATTCTATATTGAATTTTAACTGGAGCACATTTCATACTTTAATACATTAGGATTATCACAAACTTCAAAAGTCTAAAATCAAATGGATTTAATAAAAACTGAATATAATACAAATAGAAAATTAAAATACTACTAAACTTTGACTAATACTAGAGGTACCTTGAAAGAACTGAACTATTTCCTCTTTGCTGCAACCAAATGGTAGTCCACGAAGTCGTACTGTCCCATCACTAGCGTCATTTGGACCATTATGTTTCATAACCCAATCCATCTCAATATCGTTTGACTTAAATGCTATAAAAAATAAACAAGCACATAAAGCAGTCAATCAACACATACTCTTGCCAAGAAGTACTGAAGAGACACCTCAGAGGTGTCACAAAAGGAAATTTAACAGGATAAAGTAACTCCTATGACAATGCCAACACAACGGCATACCATCTTCTATTATGGAGTAGGAAGAAAAGGCAGTGAAATCTGACCCCTCCTACCAAAAAGCACAAAATTCCTGAAAACCACATCTTTCTTACTGCCTCTTTTTTCAGAACTCACATAATCCCATCACCAAATTACTTATGTCATCATCTTAACACCAACTTCTAGCTGTCTATCTTAAATATTTAGTCACACCTTTCAGATTTCATTGTCCATCTGAATACCTGTATTAATTCTTTAGAACTCAAACTGTTTGGAAGCTGCATAGGGTACTAATGCCTATTCTTTAAAAGAGCCTTAGGAAAAACTGTAATGAGTCCTTGTTGCTAGCAGTTGGAAAAATGGTATTTCTAAAGTCCAAAGCTTTTTAGATACACTAAAATTTTGAATATATCAAATTGTCTTTGAAAGAGGAAAATTCCTATCTCTAAACTTAGCTTAAACACTCACCAAGAACCAGTTTTCAAATGAGTTTTGGGTTTTAGAATTGAGATACATGGCCACTCAGAAATGAATGCCTTCCAACATCCATGTTTTTGAAATCACCCATTTGGAAGTCAATGCTATCTCCATTGACAGTTTACTCGTTGCTTTAACTTCTTAATCAAATAGACTTACAACACAAATTTTAAGAAAAAGGTAACATTCACATTCAAGTATTTAAAAGGTACAGTGAAAAGCCCCCCTCCCCTCCAGAAAGAAGTCAACCACCATTTCCCTTCCCCAGAGGCAACCATTCTTCCTTTTAAAATTCCACATTTTCAAAAAAAGCTAATGCAGAAGTCCTTCAGCTGCAGAAACTTACCAGAACCTTATAAATTTCACTAGGCAGCTGTAGGAATCCTACTCACCTGAATATTTCAAACCTTTCCCTCACCACCTCCTCCCCTGTAAACAAAACAATTTGTTCACTTGATTCCTTTAGGGTTGAGGATCATATTTCATATCAACAGCATTCACTAACGCTCAAAAACAAAACAAAAAACCACATGATCTAATCAGTCCAACTATCGCGTTAGCATTTGCAAAGTGTAAAGCTTTTTCTTGGAATTCATGCACTTAAAGTAAGATATGTAGGAATTCTCCAAAAGTGCATAATTAAATACCACTAACATGGGTCCTTCAGCACCTGCTTTATTAATGCAAAACCCCTAGGTGCCACTCTAGATAAAAGACAACCAAAGTGGGAATACAAACTTTTAACTGGCATTACAACTAATTCTTATGTACACAAGTAACTGGTATGAACTTTATAAACAGAAGAAACTCTGGATTTGAATAATCTCTACTTTGCCATTCAGTGACTACCCAACCTCTAAGCCTATTCAACTGTAAAACAGTAGTACCTATACCTAACTGGAACACAGTGGGAATTACTTCAAAGTGCTCGATCTGCCTCACAGTCAGCATTCTCTGGTTGTTACTGAATTTCATAAAACCAAGACATACAAATTATGAAATTAACCTTAAAGGACAGAAAACATTTCTAAGTCTTTAAAGGAAACAAGGTCTGTTAAAAACAATTCTCTTCCAGAGTCAAAGGCTTTTAAAAGTTAAATACCATTAATATAAGGTATACTATTAAATACTATTAATATAAAGTATCCTCATAAAGAACTTCCTTTATCAGTTTGGAAAAATGTTGTCATATTTGAAGATCTCCACCATTTTCTTAAAATTTCCCCCTAAAAAACAAGGCACCAACCTAAGAAGTGTTTCCCATAGAGGGACAAGAGAAAAAGTGAAAGGGATCTAACATCAAATATCAATTCACCATGAAAAATTTAAGAACTCTGAAAAATCGATCTAATTCATGGTGGGGAGATCTTAGTATTTTTTTTCCCCACTTTGTACTGTTTTTTTACCACCCCTTCATACAAAAAGGTCATCTGTTTTAATACCTTAATAAAGCTGTCAGAAATTACCTAAACAGTTTATTAACTATTCAGGATAATCCATCTCAACCTTTCTTTGCTGTAACAATGTCATGGCTCTGCTTGAAGAATTCCAAGTGTTAACACCAATTAAAAATACCAGCATTTGAAATAGCAAGATAAACTAGTCAATTCTGTATGACTTGAAATACAAGGGCACTTCAAAAAAGTTCATGGAAAATGGAAATATTTTGATTAAAAAACCTGAAATCCAGGCATATAGCCCCCCCCCTCGTTATAAAATTTCCATGAGTTTTTGAAGGCCCTCGATATTGCCTCTATTTAAACCAATATCCACAATACAAAAAGCTACCAGACTGCTTCACCAATGTTGTAGACCTGAGGGGAGAGAGGGAATTAGCATGCAGAATGACCGCTAATGGGTATTACAGCAATCTTTGAGTGATAAATTCTAGTGATAGTTACAAAACTGTCCATGCACTAAACCCCAAAGAACTTAACATTTTAAATGGGTGAAGTCTGATTCGCTCATTATCTCAAAGCTACTTTTTTAAAAGAACATCTAACAGAGATTAACTGAAATACATAACTCCCCTAACATGGAAAACTACTTTATTTTTTGAAGTGTCATACAGGATCTGATGCATCAAAAAATAGTTTTCTAAAAACTGGGAATGGCCTGGCGTGGGGGAGGGGAGGAAGCACCATGAGTGCCAAAGTAACTTTTTCCAGTTTTAATATAACGCCAAAAATAAGAGAATGAACTTTTTGACAAAAAAATTGGCAAACATGTTTAACGCAAATTTTACTTGGTTCCTCTTCTGCTGAAGTTCTTGCTCCTCAATTTTAAATTAGAAACTCAGACACCACTAATATCTTAAGGAGCCTAGTCTTCAAAAACTATAAACACGTTTACTAGGACCAAGGTTTTACCTACTGCAGTCCACTCCTGTTTACCAGGTAAGAGACATCAAAAGGTAATATTATTGCTTTAAAAGACAATTCGATTTCCAGACTATGATAGAAAGATGGCCAGTAAAAAACAGGTGTGTATGGTAGTTTAACACAATCAGAAAAGCTGTGGGTCATCTCCTACTAAAAAAATCTGAGCTGGTTTCACAAACTCCACGAAAATCTGCGTCTCAGGCCAAGATTTAAACTTATCCTCCATCAAAGCATCACAAAACATTTTCAACAGCACTCAGTTTTTTTTCTGGTTCTAAAACTGAAAAAGTAGGTAACACTTCCCGTAAAGACTTATAGGTATTATTTAAACCGATTATTCTTAAGCCTGGCCCTTCGTCTCTACCTTCAAGGAAAATTACCAAGACAGCTCTCCAACGTTCTGAGCCCTCCCCCATCGCACTGCCACGTGACTGAGCTTACATTCTGCCATAGTGTTCAGAACGCTTATTTCCTGTTCAAAGTATTAATTACTTCTATATTAAGTATTTTACTTCTACGGCCTTCATGGTAAGGGAAAATATTATCTGCACAAAATACTCTTCGAGATTTAATAGCGACTCACATTTTGGCCATCGCTGGCTGTGTTTTACCACTGTTTTCCAAAAGCAAAACTCCTACTTAAAAACAAATTCCAACCCATCTGTGCCAAACTACACA
The DNA here is from genome assembly GCA_949820135.1 of Sylvilagus floridanus. NCBI lineage: Eukaryota > Metazoa > Chordata > Mammalia > Lagomorpha > Leporidae > Sylvilagus > Sylvilagus floridanus. The sequence continues at coordinate 24,357,777 of OX463235.1, forward strand.
AAGCCATTGCTAAGCCACCCACCCACCCCGGCCCAAAAGTCCAAAAAGTGCTCACAGTTCACTGGGCCTCGACGGCCTCTTTGAAACATGCCCATTTCACAGTCCTATTTGGTAAGTCCCCCAGCTTGCTGCTGGCAAAATCACCCAAAGTCGTTACAAACGTTCAAGCGTGAGAAAACAATCTCTTTGGAAAATGAGTACGTACTCTTTTCGAAGTTCCAAATCTGGAATCTAAGGGCCGGCTAAGCGTCCTTTATTCCTCCCCGGAGGCTTTCCGTTTATCTAGCTGCCCTAGAGACCGGAGAGCTCGGGAGAGCGCGCCCCTACCCCCTCCCCGGCCGGCAGCCAAGCTGGGCTTAAAAACCTTCGCCACCGGGCGGCGGAAGTACAAAGGAGGCCGTCTGCCTCCTTTGTCCTGGATTTGGGAGCTGAGCGCCTCCGTCGCCATTGGCTTTGCTGCCCCAGCTCCGGCCTCTCTCATCTTGGGAATCTGCGTCAGAAGTCACCGGCAGTGCCGCCAGGTAGCCCTGCCGAGACTGCGGAGGAAGGGAGGCTGCGGAGGGAGGCCGGGCCCATCCGGCGCCATTTCCATCGGGAGCGCGCCCGGCAGCCCTGACCCTCCCCCCAGGCCGGGCCTGGCCCTGCTCGCTTCGCGCCCACCCTCATCCCCTGCCAGGGAGCTTGACCACCCCCCACCCCGGCCCCGGCCCCGGCCAGCTCAATCAGTTTTTCCAAAGCTGGGAACAAGAAGTAGAAGGAACGGCGAAGGGCGGGAAGCCAAGGTGGCCGCGCCACCGTACCCAAAATGGCGGAGGCCAGACCAGCAAGGCAGAGAGGAGGGCTGGACGCCCTCCGCTTCGGGCCTCCGCGCCGTCCACCGAGCTCCACCCGAGCACGTCCTCGCCCGGCAGGCCGCCCCCCTGGAAGTGGGAGATCGCCCGGGAGGCGCAGCCCCGCCCGCCTCCGAGCGGCGACCTCCACACTCCCCCCGCCCCACCCCCTCCTGGCCTCTCGTCCTTCTCCCGACTCCGCTCTCGAAACCACCAGCCCAACCTACCCCCTTTTACTTCAGATACCCTGTCGGGCGATAGTAACGCCGACGCCGGTGCTCGTGAGGGTCCGGGCGTGAAGAGGGGACAGTCGTTCGCCTCGAGCGGCGCTCCCTACAACGGTCCTCCCAACCGTCTCCGGCAGTGGCAACCGCTAAGGGAGCTGCGCAGCAGAGCGACTGGCTGGGGGGGATGGGAGCGAGTGAGCGAGGAGGAGGGGGCGGAGCGAGCGCGACGAAAGCCGGGCTCAGGCTCTCGCGAGACCGGTGCCGCCTGGACGCGGCGCAGGCGAAGTGCGCTTGCGCGTCAGCCGGCCGCTCCGCGGAAAGGTGAGGAGCCGCCCTAGTCGATCGACTTAGTGAGGGAGCCGGAGGTGACTCCGCCTTCCTTGCTCACCTTACCACCGCCTAAAGCTCAGAGCACACCTTTCTGTACCCTCGGGGAGAAGGAGAGAGGGGCGGAGGCGCTCCCGTTACTGCGTTTTGAAGGAAGTTCCCCAGTGCTAGGCTCCACAGCCAGCAAATGCCGTAGAGGCCCCACCCTCTTCCCCGCGTCCGGCGCGTGGAAATGGCGCCACGTGACTCGGCCGCCTGAGGCAGAGAGGGCTCTTTCCTTCCACCATGTTTGCGTTATGTAGTGAAAAACGGGACTCTACTGAGAGACAGAAATGTCCACAGGCCCGATTTCGGCTTCAGGACGGGGTCCTCCTGCCGGGGCCCTGAGCTGCCCGCGGCCTCCCACGGGGCCGCCTCCGCAGGCGGGCGCAGGCCGGCGAGTCTCTCCTGCTCTCGGCGTGTCCCTCCTCGCCCCAGGTCGTTCCTCGCTGTCTCCTCCGCCTTCGCGGAGCCTTTCAGTCGCTCACGGAGCCCTACTGCGTGTTTTCTAAATGCAGCTTTGCATTCTTGAAAATTGCATTTTCAAGTGTTCCCTGATAAGTACTTTGTGCTGTCGGGCCACCCAGGTTCCTAATGACACGTCTTGGTTCTTTTTTCCTAACTAAAAAAAATGCAAGCTGAATTTCCGTGGGAGGGGTGGAGGGTAATCCTGGTGAAAAGACCTTGTGCGTTGAAGTGGAGATAGGGACCTACTTGGAGAGCGAGCGAGAGAAGACGGTTTTGATCACAGTAGAGAGTTGCTGTAGCATGGATTAAGGTTGGAAGTGTGGACGAAGCTAGGTTATAACCTACCTAAAAATTCCCAGCCAAAAGATGTGGGGCGAGTTGCAACAGGCATTTGCACTCCCGTTGGGAGTGGGGTGAGGGGCGTTAGCCGTGGAGGAGGATAGTATTTTGTGCCCTGTGAGATCTGCAGCGTGTGCGGTGGAGACGGGAGGCCATTTAGCTTCATGGAAAAGAAACTTGCATTTCATGGCTTTAATTCATCCTCACCCCTGCCTAAGACCAACGTGGGACTACAAAAATTACCCAGCTCATAGCGCCTGTTTGCCATTCTTGAGTTTTCACTCCCTCCGAATCCCGCTCTGAGGAAGTCGGGGCCGCAGAGTGTGATCCCTATTACAAGAGATGAAAAAACAAAATGAGCATGCTGCAGTAATAGTTGTGACAAGTATTGAGAGCGTGCTTGAGCTACACAATGTATCGATTCACCAACTCTTTAAATTTTTCCTAAAATATATTTTCATTTCTATTGGAAAGGCAGAGAGATCTTTCACTCACTGGATCACTCCAAATGCCAGCAAGAGCCAGGCACTACAGTGGCTCCCTACAACCCTGAAAACTAACCACTATTATCTTCATTTTACACTTGAAATGCCTGAGCCCTGGAGACGTGGAAATAGTTGCCTGAGATCACACAGCTGAGTGGCACAAGTAGGATTCAAATCCAGATGGGATTACCCCAAGGGTTAGGGTCTTAAGACACTGAACCTTCCTGGGGTTGCAAGTAACTTATCCAGGAGTGAAGTGAACAGGCAGCATTTTTAGGCAAATCACAGTTCTTCCCATGACAACACTAGAGTTGCCATCACTGGGGACCTGTGGTTATTGGCTAGAGACTTTTGAACAGTCCAAAAACTTGGTTGTCCTGCTGTCACTGCACCTCTTTAAAAAAAAAAAAAAAATTGCTGTTAGTAAGGAAACTTTCATGCTTCCGACAAGGTTTTCCCTTGACACCCCCCCCCCCCCCCGCCCGGGGTTTGAGTTACATCACTACTTCATCCTTTCAGTCTTTCAACCTGATTTGACAGAATTCTGCAATCTCTTGCCTGAATTCAGTTTATTTACTAGCCTGATTGGATTTGGCATTCTTTCCACATAGCAGGACACTTCAAAAAAAACTCATAGAAAATGGAATTAAAAGTTTATTTTGGTGCAAAAAATTCTGAAATCCTTTTATACACAAGTATTTACTTTGTGTGGTTATAAGCTACAACCCCAAAATCATTCTAATGATATGAATGACTTTTCACCACCAACGGTGGACGTTTTCTTTGTTTTTGAAGTAATTTCATTGTTTTGGGCACTCTGCCAATATGAAAGCTTAAAAAGAATTGAAATTAGTGCCTGCATTCCTTTTGCCTTTTTATTATTACAGCAAGTAGGAAGTTTTCATTAAAAAAAATACACTATGGTGGTAAATGTAATTTTTATCTGACCTATTTTATTTTCTCTAAAACAGTCTATCAACTACTATATTCTGATTTGCGAGTTGAATCCTGTAAGTAAGCGTTAGTGACATTGGTTCACTGGTGATCTCTAGAGAATTGTTTCCAGATCGATCTCTGTGGCACTGTTACCATAGAGATGCTTAGAACTGAGGACTCCCAGCTGCTTTTGGATGATTTTTTTTCCTCTTTGTCTTCCTTTCAGTTATTTGGTGCTATTCTATTAGCATAAAGATCAGAGGGACCCTGGAGAGGGTCTTGTTAGAGGCCATAATGAAAGGAAAAAAGATGAAAAGGAGAAGGAAATAAGAGTCCCCACACCACCCAGAGGAAAACCAGACAGTGAGCACGTGACCATGTGTTACACCATCAGGATGAAGAGGGAAGGAAAATTCCACACAGAGCCTCAGAGAAAGAGGAAGAAAGAGACGGAAACAGACTATGCTCTTCTAGGGGAGGAAAGGACATTGAAAATTAGTTGTTAGTTGTCCATATACCCCCAAAGGGATTGCAAAATGCCATAAAAACTGGATTATCATAATCATTTTGCCTACATGAAAGGCAAATAACTAAAACGTAACAAAACTGTTTCTAGGAGTGTGTCTAATTAAGGTAGCTAAGCCTTTTGAACACTGATCTGTCTTATTAAAGCTTTGTGAAATGCTTGTGCTTTGATTTCTGACATATGTATCTACTTTCCTTACAAAACACTGATCTCCTTTGTCATGATTCAATGTTGTTTCTCAAGCCTTCATTACACAGTTTATATTCTTGATTTTTTTTCTTGGTATTTTTTGGTTTCTCAAGGTTACCTAAGTGTTCATTGTGGGAGTATGGGAACCAAAATACTTAATTCAATTTTCATAATTAAAATAAATGGAAACTCAAAAGGAAGAAAACACCTAGCATTCTTTCTCTGATTTTTGAAAATTAGAAGTATTGAACATTCTTTCTGTTTCAGAGAATTACTGTGAAGGCCAAGGAAAACAGCTACAAAATGTAACTACGTAAGTAATCTAAATGAGATTACTGTACTGCTTTTGGTATATCATAAACACATTAATAACAAAAAAATACAATATAGATAATAGAATAACAGACCATTTACTCCAAAATGATTTTAAGTTCTTGGTGGTAGGTAAAAATATAGGTTTCATATGTCTTTCAGTGTGCAAACAATAAGGATGGTTACTTAATGCTGGATATGAGGGCACTTTAAATAATTTGTTTTCACCACAGTCTAGCAAAGTTTGTTTCTTTTTTTTCTTTTTTTTCTTTTTTGTTTTTAGTCTAGCAAAGTTATTATGTGATAGACAAATAAATTGGAGAAACAAGAAATAAAATAATACTCCAAAGTTCAGAAGTAGGTTTTGGCGTAGCAGTTAGATGCTGATTGGGACACCTGCATCCAATACAGTAGTGCCGGGTTCTAGTCTCAGCTCTGGCTCCTTGTTCCAGACTCCCACTCAGTCAGGAGCTGGAAGAAACAGGTGATGGCTCAAGTACTTGGGTTCTGCCACCTGCTTAGGAGTCCTGAATCCACTTTCTCGCCCTTTATCTGATTTGGCCCAGCCTCAGCCATTGCAAGCAGCAGAGGAGTGAACCAATGGATAGGATCTCTGTCTCTGACCCTTTGCCTTGCAAATTTTGGCTTAAAAAATACAAAATCTACTGTTCAGTATTGAGAAATAAACTCATGGTTAATTTTTGTGATTTTAAAAATTTTAATTTTATTTGAAAGGCAGTTACAAAGAGAAAAGAGACACATAGAGGTCTACCACCTGCTGGTTTACTTCCCAAATGGCTGCAACAACCATGGCTGAAGCCAGGAGTCTGGAACTCCATCTGGATCTTCCACATAGGTGACAGCAGCCAAGCACTTGGGCTGTCTCTGTTGCTTTCCAGGGCAATTAGCAGGAAGCTGGATTGGAACTGGAGCAGTGGGACTTGAACCACTGCACCACAACACCAGTGCCAACACAAGCATTGTTTAAAAAACAAAGTTTGGGGCGGATTAAGCTGCTGTAGGTGGACCCTGGTTTGTGTCCTGGCTGCTCTACTTTATTTTATTTTATTTTTTATTTTTGACAGGCAGAGTTAATGAGAGAGAGACAGACAGACAGAGAGGTCTTTCTTTTCTGTTGGTTCACCCCCCAAGTGGCCTCCACAGCTGGCACACTGCGTGGATCTGAAGTCAGGAGCCAGGTGCTTTTCCTGGTCTCCCATGTGGGTGCAGGGCCCAAGCACTTGGGCCATCCTCCACTGCCCTCCCGGGCCACAGCAGAGAGCTGGACTGGAAGAGGAGCAACCGAGCAGAATCTGGCACCCCGACTGGGACTAGAACCCGAGGTACTGGCGGTGCAGGCGGAGGATTAGCCAAGTGAGTCACGGCACTGGCGGTGTGTTTTAATTATCTATCTTGGTTGAAGTTTGGAGTGTGGATATTGAGAGGAAAAGAAAAAAGACTGGGAGAAGCCCCAGCAGAGATGATGAGCATTTAAACAAGAATGAGGGTATTAGGGACACATCCTCCTATAAAAGGATGTCTGAGAAATATTTAGGAGCTATGCATTATCTGAACGAATCTGTGGCTGAGTAGAAGGGGCTGTTGATAATTAAGTGAAAATAAGTCAACGATGAATTATCTTAAGGTTGAGTAGTGGGACTAGCTATTGACATAAGAAATATAAAAAATTATTTGATATGTTGATTTAGAGATACCACATACAATCCAATGGATATGTTTAGTAGGAAACTAATGTGGTCTGGGCATATAGATTTGGCATTCATCAACATATATATGTATATGTTTTTAAAGATTTATTTGTTAGAGAGAGAGGGTGAAAGAGAGAGAGAGAGATCTTCCATCTGCTGGTTCACTCCACAAATGGCCACAATGGCCAGGACTAGGCAAGGTCAAAGCCACGAGCGTCATCTAGTTCTGCACCAGTGGGTGCAGGGGCCAAAGCACTTGGGCCATCTTCTGCTTTCCCAGGCACGTTATCAGGAAGCTGGGTTGGAAGTGGAGCAGCCTGGACTTAAAGTGATGCCCATAGGAGATGCTGGCACTGCAGGCGACAGCTTAATCAGCTATGCCACAGCACCAGCCCATCCTCAGCATATGTTTTGCTTTTATACTCTAAAACAAATTTATTTAGAGGATGTAGTAAAGTAAATCCTAAGTAAATTTGCTGTTGAGTATATTGTAAAAACCAGAATGAGAATATACTGAGGATTGCAACTACCAAACAGATGGAATTCAAATTCTACCTGTGTTATACAGGAAGTGTTTCTGAATATTGAAGGCATACAAGGAATTGTATTATTATTATTGCTGTGTAACAAATTGCTCCAAGATTTAACAACTGAAAACAACAAAGTTAGATTAATGGGCAGTTTTTTGTTTTTTTTTTTGTTTTTTTTTTTACAGGCAGAGTGGACAGTGAGAGAGACAGAGAGAAAGGTCTTCCTTTGCCGTTGGTTCACCCTCCAATGGCCGCCGCGGCTGGCGCGCTGCGGCCGGCGCACCGCGCTTGTCCGATGGCAGGAGCCAGGAGCCAGGTGCTTTTCCTGGTCTCCCCATGGGGTGCAGGGCCCAAGCACCTGGGCCATCCTCCACTGCACTCCTGGGCCACAGCAGAGGGCTGGCCTGGAAGAGGGGCAACCGGGACAGAATCCGGCGCCCCGACCGGGACTAGAACCCAGTGTGCCAGCGCCGCAAGGCGGAGGATTAGCCTGTTGAGCCACGGTGCCGGCCAAGGGCAGTTTTTTTAGATCACAAATCTTGGGGCAGTTTAGCTGGATGCCTCTGGCTGTGAGTCTCTTACAAAATTACAATCCAAGTCAGCTGAGTTACAGTTACCTCAAATCTCAGCTGATGAGAATATGCTTAAAGGCTCATTCCCATGGCTACTGGCAACTCATCATTTAAAAATTATTTATTTATTTGAAAGGCAGACAGACTGAGCTTCTATCCTCCGATTCACTCCTCAAATGTCCATAATGGCTTCTAGCCAGGGATGAAGCTTGGAGCCAGGAGTTCAATCTGCGTCTCTCATGAGGATGCCAGGAACCCAATTTCTTGAGTCATCACCACTGCCTCCCCAGGTCTCTATTAGCATAGTGCTGGAGTCAGGAGCTGGAGGTGGGTATCAAACAGGCACTCCAATATGGGATGCAGGCATTTAACCAGTTTTTTTTTTTTTTAAGATTTATTTGTTTATTTGAAAGTCAGAATTACACAGAGACAGAAGGAGAGGCAGAGAGAGAGGTCTTTCATCCATTGGGTCACTCCTCACTTGGCCACAATGGCCAGAGCTGCACTGATCTGAAGCCAGGAGTTCCTTCCGGTCTTCCCACGCAATGCAGGGGCCCCAGGACTTGGGCCATCTTCCACTGCTTTCCCAGCCATAGCAGAAGCTGGAGCAGAGGTGGAGCAGCAGGGACTTCAACGGCACCATATGGGATGCCAGCTTTACCCACTACCCCACAGTGCCTACCCCTAACCAGTTTTAATTGCTAGTCCAAACTTCTGTCCCAGGCCTCATTTTTTTTCAGATTTTTTTTTTAGATTTCAGAATAGTTTTAGATTTACAGAAAAGGCACAAAAATAATACAAAGTTCCTGTAGACTCCTCAGGCAGTTTGCTTTATTGTTAATAGTTTACCACAATGGTAGCCTCTATGCTACATGTGTTATAACTAATGAACCTCCAAATTTCATCTTGGGTTTGCTAATTTTCCACTAAAGTCCTTGCTCTGAATGAGGATACCACATGGCATTAATCTTCATGTCTTCTTATTATCCTCTGGTCAAGTATTTTATAGAATATCCTTCAACTGGGATTTTTCCAACAGTTTTCTCATGATTACTCGGAGGGTAATGGTTTTTGGGAGGAAGACCTCAGAGATAAAGTGCCTTCCCCTTTATGTCAGACCAACAGGACTTATCACTGAAAACATTACCTTTGATCCCATGGCTGACATAGCTTTGACCAGGTTTCTTCACACTAAGGTTAATTTTTCTCTTCTTTCTATGCTTTATACTTTGGAACTAGGACACTGAATGCAACCACACTCAAGGGAATGGGTCAGATAATCTCTGTCTAATGTTTTACTATGTCAGCATGGATTGTAGATATTATTTTATACTTTAGGTTATGATCCAATACTGCGTTTCCTAATTTCTTACTCAAATTGTTCTTGCTCTGACCATAAGGCATTCTTTCAGATTGCCTCCTGAATCCTTTTGCCATCCCCCCACCCATTTTTTTTATTTATTTAATTTTTTTTTTTTTTTTTTTTTTTTTTTACAGGCAGAGTGGACAGTGAGAGAGAGAGACAGAGAGAAAGGTCTTCCTTTGCCGTTGGTTCACTTTCCAATGGCCGCCGCGGTCGGTGCGCTGCGGCCGGCGCACCGCGCTCGTCCGATGGCAGGAGCCAGGAGCTAGGTGCTTTTCCTGGTCTCCCCATGGGGTGCAGGGCCCAAGCACCTGGGCCATCCTCCACTGCACTCCTGGGCCACAGCAGAGGGCTGGCCTGGAAGAGGGGCAACCGGGACAGAATCCAGTGCCCCGACCGGGACTAGAACCCAGTGTGCCGGTGCCGCAAGGCGGAGGATTAGCCTGTTGAGCCACGGCGCCGGCAAAATTTTTTAGCATTGTCCTATTTTCTGGTAGTATCAGATGCTCCAGACTCAGCTGCTATTTTCCCTGCCCAGGACCTACAATTTGCCACTTCCCCAAGAAGCCACAGTTCCTTTAACTATTAGGGAATGCTATTTCATTTCTATATTTTGTGAATTTATTAAATTCCTTTTCTTTCTGTTATTGATAATGTGATTTCATTTCATTGTGGATGAAAGGACTTGTATGATTTCAGTCTCGTAATATTTTTTAAAAAGATTTATTTATTTGAGAGGCAGAGTTAGAGAGAAAGGGAGAAACACAGAGAGAGATCCTCCAACTGCTGGTTCACTCCACAAACAGCCACAACAGCCAAGGCTGGCCCAAGCAGAAGCCAAGACCCAGGAGCTTCTTCCGAGTCTCCCATGTAGTTGCAGGGGCCCAGGGACTACGGCCATCTTCTGCTGCTTTCCCAGGAGCATTAGCAGGGAGCTGGGTCAGAAATGAAGCAGCCAGGACTTGAACAGGCACCCATATGGGATGCCAGTGCTGCAGGCCATACATTAACCCCCTGAACCACAGTGCCAGCCCTAGTCTTGTAACTTTTTTGAGACTTGTTCTGTGACCTAACAAATGGTCTGCCCTGGAGAATGTTCCATATACATTTGAAAAAATGTCTATGATTGTTAAGGAGTATTCTATAGGTGTCTTTTAGATCTAATTGGTTTATTCAAGTCTTCTATTTCTTTATTGATACTATATCTAGTTTTTTTTTTTTTTAAGATTTATTTATTTATTTGAAAGCGTCACACAGAGGAGAGGCAGAGAGAGAGAGGTCTTCCATCTGCTGGTTCACTGCTCAATTGGCTGCAATGGCTAGAGCTGTGCTGATCTGAAGCCAGGAGCCAGGAGTTTCTTTCTGGTCTCCCACGCAGGTGCAGGGGCCCAAGGACTTGAGCCATCTTCTACTGCTTTCCCAGGCCACAGCAGAGAGCTGGATCGGAAGTGGAGCAGCCAGGTCTCAAACTGGTGCCCACATAGGATGGCAGCACTGCAGGCAGCAGCTTTTCCCGCTATGCCACAGTGCTGGCATATCTAGTTGTTCTTAATCATTATTGAAAGTAAGCATTGAAATCTCAAATTATTACTGCTGAATTGTCTTTCTTCAGTTCTGTCAGTTTTTGCTCTCTGTACTTTGGGGCTTTTTCAGTGCATTTATGTTTATAAGTGTCATATATCTCTGATGGATCAATCCTTTCATCATTATAAAATGTTCTTTGCTTCTAGTAACATCTTTTATCTTTTTTTTAAGATTTCATTTATTTATTTGAAAGGCAGAGTTACAGAGAGGCAGAGGCAGAGGCAAAGGCAGAGGCAGAGAGAGAGGTCTTCCATCTGCTGATTCACTCCCCAAATGACTGCAATGGCTGGAGCTGGGCTTATCCAAAACCAGGAGCCAGGATCTTCCTCCAGGTCTCTCATGTGGGTACAGGGGCTCAAGGACTTGGGCCATTACCACTGCTTTCCCAGGCCATAGCAGAGAGCTAGATTGGAGGTGGAATGGCTGGGACTCGAACCAGTGCCCATTTGGGATGCCGGCACTGAAGGCAGCAGCTTTACCCACCATGCCATAGCACTGGCCCCCAACTTTTATCTTAAAGTGTTTTTTGTCTAACCCTGAGACAGCCACTACCCAATCCCTTTTGACTACTCTGCATGGCACATCTTTTTTTTTCACTGTTTTGTTATCTATCTTCATTTTGAATCTAAAGTTTACCTCTTGTAGAAAGGAATTATGTCATTTTTATTTTAAAAAGTTTATTTTCATCTGCTTGAAAGGCAGAATGAGAGAGAGTTTTCTATCTGCTGGTTCCCTCCTCAAATGCCCACAGCAGCCAGGGCTGGGCCAGGCCAACGCTAGGAAGCTGGAACTCATCCAGGTCTCCTACATGAGTGGCAGGGCTTCCTTTCAGGATGTATTAGTGGGAAACTGAATGTGAAGCAGAGTAGCTGGGACTAACGGGCACACTGATAGGAGATGCAGCTGTCCCATGCAGGGGCACAGTGCCTTCCTCAGACCATTTTAATTTGTTTAATTTTTTGGTTTAAATTTGTTTTAAAGATTTATTAACTCGAAAGGCAGAATTTCAGTTACATCTACCATATGGATGACAGTAATCCAACTATTGAGCCATCATCTACTGCCTCCCAGGCCCACTAGTAGGAAGCTGGATCAGAAGCAGAGGCAGACCTTAATCCCAGATACTGCTGGTTACCAGTGCCCAAGGCTAGGGTGGTTGTAGGAGCGAGTTTCATGGGTTCTTTTCCTCAGTTTAGTGTAGGCATAAGAAGCCAGGAAACAGTTTGCAAGAGGCAGAAACTTTTAGTTGATAGGAAAGCATCTGGTCAAAGAGGAGACCAGGCGGAGTGCCCGAGGCTTGGAGGTGTCCTGGAGACAGCCTGACTCTTCCCCGGGACTCAGCCCCTTCCTCTGCCAGCTCTGGGGAGAAGATTGCAGCCAACTTGAAGACCTCATTGAAAACTGGATTGCAACCAACCTGAAGGCCTGACTGAAGACCGCCAGGTCACACATGCAGCACACGAAGCTGTTAGTGGCAGAGAGGCCTGCCAGTCTGGAGACAGGCTTTCCAGCCACAGCTGGCAGCCTGCTTGTGCAGGGCATTCTGTCTGTGTCTGAGGAACCCACAGATCTCCAACCCCACTGGATGGCCTCACTCCTGTATGGAATATGGGCCTCCCAAGGGGTGGCTTAACCCACTCCACAATGACTGATACTGGAACATATGTAAAATAGCTGATTTAATGTCTTTCTCTGGTAAGTGCAATACCTGGGCTACCTTAGGTTTGGTTTCTATTAACTACTCTTTTTCCATCTTATGTCATACTATTTTTGTCTTACATTCAATCAAATGTGTTTATAAAATACGGTTGATAAATGATAAATCACAAATGATGAGAACTTTCAGCAGAAAATGAGAAGTTTCCAGAACAATGGCTGTTTGAACATAAATGTGATTGAGGAATTCAGAATTAGCCTATGAATATTTTTAACAAAGGTGGTGTTTTGGAGCTACTGTGAAATCTAGGAAATATTCATTAAAGTAAACATACGGGGACTGGTGGTGTGGTGCAGTGGAATAAGCAAGTACTTGTGTCGCTGGCAACCTATTTTAGAGCATCAGATTGAGTCCTGGCTGCTCCAGTTCTGACCCAGTTCTCTGCTAATGTGCTTGGGAAGGCAGCAGAAGATGGCCCAAATGCTTGGACCTCTGCCACCCATGTGATAGATCAGGATGGAATTCCTGGCTTCTGACTTCTACCTGGCCCAGCCCTTGCTGTTGGAACCATTTGAAGAGTGAACCAGCAGAAGGAAGATCTGTCTCTCTGTCTCTCCACCTTTAAAAATAAGAAAATAAATAAATCTTAAAAAGAAAGTATGGGTCTGGCGCTGTGGCATAGTGGATAAGGCTGCTACCTGCAGTCCCGTCATCCCATGTGGGTGACAGTTGAATCCTGGCTGCTTCACTTCTGATCCGGCTCTTTGCTGTGGCCTGGGAAAGCAGTAGAAGATGGCCCAAATTCTTGGGCTCCTGCACCCATGTGGGAAACCCCAAAAAAACTCCAGGCTCCCAGTTTTGGATGGGCCCAGCTCTGGCCATTGCACCCACTTGGGGAGTGAACCAGCGGATGGCAGATCTCTCTCTTTTTCTCTCTCTGCCTCTCCATAACTCTTTCAAAGAAATAAATAAATCTTTAAAAAAAATAAAAAGCAAACATGGTGATTGAGCATTATGTGTATATAGTAGTTAGATGAAACTAATTTAGAAATTTTCTTCCAAATTTTGATTTAAAACTTATTTTACTTATTTGTGATTCTTTTGGATACTTCTTTTTCTTTTTTAAAGATTTATTTATTTATATGAAAGGCAGAATTACAGAGAGAGAAGGAGAGACAGAGATCTTCCATCTTCTGGTTCACTACCCAAATGGCTGCAACAACCAAGGCTGGGCCAGGCCAAAGCCAGGAGTCAGTAGCTTCTTCTGGGTCTCCAACATAGGTGAAGGAGCCCAAGGACTTGTGCCATCTTCCATTGCTTTCCCAGGCACATTAGCAGAAAGCTAGATTGGAAGTGGAGCAGCCAGTACTCCAACTGGCGCCCGTATGGGATGCTGGTATTGTAGGCAATGGCTTTAACCCTCTGGTCCACAGCGCCAGCCCCGATACTTTATTTTCTAATTGCCAGTTGAAAAAAGTAGATAGCGTTTGTGTACATTTTGAATGCCAGTACTTTATTATTAAACTGGCTTTATTCATGTGTAAACTAGTTTTACTTATGAATAAAGCTAGGCTAAGTGGTTCTTATATGTTAACAGTTACAGAATGGCAGGAATCAACTTTCTGTTGTCTGTACCCAGAGGAGACCATACACAAGCTAAGACTTACAGAGGGACAAATGACTAAGCTATTTGAGTAAGGAAGTCTACTCCTTTTAAAGATTTATTTATTTATTTGAAAGAGTTACAGAGAGGATCTTCAATCCACTGGTTAACTCCCCCAAATGGCCACAATGGCCAAGGCTGGGCCAGGCGAAAGCCAGGAGCCAGGAAATTAATCTGGGTGCAGGGGCCTAGGGACTTGGGTCAGCTTCTGTTGCTTTCCCAGGTGCCTTAGCAGGGAGTTGGTAAACGGGGCCAAGATTGGACTTCAAGGAAGTGTCTACGGTGCTTTCTAAAACAAAGCAAATGGACTCTTGGAGAAGACAGTGGGGCAGAGAATTGTAACAGGTGACTTTACCTTCTTCTGTTCTATCTTATACTTTATAAGAAGATAATACTCATATACCATGTTGGTAACTAAAAACCAGCTTAGCAAGAAGAGACTTAAAGATGTGTGACAGGCATTGCAGTGCAGCAAGTTAAACTGCTGCTTACAATACCCGCATCCCACATTGGATTGCTGGTTCAAGTCCTGCCTCCTTTGCTTCACATGCAGCTGCTTACAAATGTGCCTAGGAAGGCGGAAGAGGATGACCCAAGTACTTGTATCCCTGTCACCCACATGGGAGACCCAGCTAGAGTTCTGGGCTCCTGGCTTCAACTTGCCCAGTCCTGGTTGTTGCAGGCATTTGGGGAATGAGCCAGCAGATTGAAGATCTCTCTCTGTGACTCAGCCTTTCAAATGAAACAAACAAACATTTAAGTATTCTTAAGAAACTTGGACTTTATCAACAACTTCTTTCATTTAATAAAAAAATGAATCTTGTTCCCTTTCTAAAATAAGACAGGATGGTCCTCTAGTGTTTCTTGTTCCAGGGCCTGCCCTAGTGTTCTTGAGTGTCTACAAATTTAAAATCCTGAGTTTTTTTTTTTAAACATAGATTTATTTTATTTATTTGAAAGGCAGAGTTACGGAGAGGGGGAGGGGAGGGGGAGGGAGAATCTTCATCTGCTGGTTCATTCCCCAGTGGCTGCAATGGCAGGGCCTGGGCTATGCCTGGCCAAAGCCAGGAGCCACAAACTTCATCCAGGTCTCCTACATGGGTGCAGGGTCCCATGGGCTTGGACCATCTTCCATTGCTTTCCCAGGTGGAAGCAGAGCAGCTGGGACTTGAACCAGCAACCATATGGGATGCTAGCATTGCAGGCAGCAGCTTAACCCACTATGCTACAATGCCAGCCCCCAAATCTTGAATTTTTAAGTGCAATGATGGTTTAAGAAATTATTCTAATACTTAAGGCTAGAGGCTGGCACAGTAGCCCACTTGGTTAATCCTCCACCTGCGGCACTGGCATCCCATATGGGCGCTGGTTCTAGTTCCGGTTGCTCCTCTTCCACTCCAGCTCTCTGCTGTGGCCCGGGAGGGCAGTGGAGGATGGCCCATATGCTTGGGCCCCTGTACCCGCATGGGAGACCAGAAGGAAGTACCTGGCTTCAGATCAGCGCAGTGCCAGCCGTAGAAGCCATTTGGGGGGTGAACCAATGGAAGGAAGACTTTTCTCTTTGTCTCTCTCTCACTGCCTGTAACTCCACCTGTCAAATAAATAAATAAAAATATTTTAAAAAAAATACTTAAGGCTAACTTTCTCTTATTTAGTGATAATTTACAATATCTTAGAACTTAAAGTTTAAGTAATAGTTTCCCAAAACTCTGATCCTTGAATTTATGCTAAAGCACAAGTATATTAAGGCACAGGGCATATGTTAAGAACAGGAACCCTGGGGGCTGGCATTGTGGCACAAAAGGTTAAGCTGCTGCCCATGTTGCCAATGTTCCATTTTGTTGCTTGAGAATAGAACCCAATCCTCACTAGGATATGTAGTAGGCAACATATGTGACTCTTGGATATTTTGTGTACTTTATTAACATTGCCTAAGCTAGTTTTTGGCTACTCTATAAGAAAAATATGATTATGTTTTCTAAGTTCTATGTACAATCTGAAAATCCAATAAAAAGTTATCAAAAATTCCATTAAACCAATTCTTTGAGTCAAATTCAATTTAGAGGCTTAAAAAAAAAAAACAGGTGATGGTGGCCAGCACTGTGGCACAGTGGGATAAGTGGTAGCTTGTGGTGCCAGCATCCCATGTGGGTGCCATTTTGATTTCCAGCTATTCTACTTCCAATCCAACTCCCTGCTAAGGCACCTGGGAAAGCAGCAGAAGCTGACCCAAGTCCCTAGGCCCCTGCACCCATGTGGGAGACCCAGATTAATTTCCTGGCTCCTGGCTTTCGCCTGGCCCAGCCTTGGCCATTGTGGCCATTTGGGGGAGTTAACCAGTGGATTGAAGATCCTCTCTGTAACTCTTTCAAATAAATAAATAAATCTTTAAAAATTTATTTTAAAATAGGTGATAACATATCTTTAAATGTAGATGTATTAGGATAATCACTTACTTGACAGTAAGTTGCTCTGTATACCAAGTAAAACATTAACTTTTTGATTTTTTGCAGTAATAAGAAGGCTACCAGCACTTGTGAGACTGAGAAAGCAGCTTGCCAGGAACATGAAGCTCCCTATTTTCATAGCAGATGCATTCACAGCGAAAGCATTTCGTGGAAATCCTGCTGCTGTTTGCCTTCTAGAAAATGTAAGTCTGGTTTTACAGTGCAGTACCTAGTATTGTAGATTCCTATAGAGCCAGTCATTTCTTTCTTTCTTTTTTTTTTTTTTTTTGCGTGGGGGGAGGGTAAAGATTTATTTATTTGAAAGGCAGAGTTAGAGAGAAAGAGAGGTGTCTTCCATCTAGTGATTCACTCCCCAGATGACTGCAATAACCAGGGCTTAGCCAGGCTGAAACCAGGAGGCAGGAGGAGCTTCCTCCATGTCTCCATGTGGGTGCAGGGGCCCAAGCACCTGGGCCATCTTCCACTGCTTTCCCAGGCACATTAGCAGAGAGCTAGATCTGAAGTGGAGCAGCCGGGACTGAAACCAGCCAGCGTCAAAGGCAGCAGTTTTACCCACTACGCCACAATGCTGGCCCCTAACCAGTCATTTCCTAGGGGGAAAAAAAAAATCTTTAGTTTATATTACTTTTTATGGTATCAGTGTCTACAAGCTGATTTTGACCCAATTATGTGATGAGAATTTGTACACCTACATTAAGTCCAGAGCAATGAAGACTCATATAAAGAGGAATTAAGAACCAATTAAAGAAAAAGTACTGGAGTTCCCTTTTAGCCATCAGGTTTTCATTTAGTAAGCACCAAATGTTGAGAATGAAGTTAGATGAGTTTTATGTGACTAGACGTGGCTGATACTGCATTCAACATACAATTCTGGATATATTTGGCTTTATCTGGAGTTCAGACAGTTAGGAATTCTTTTCAAGAGTAAGGAAATGAGACATTTTGTAAGGAATTACATAGGAGGTAGAAGGGACTAAGCTGAAATATTCATGTACAGAGAATTTAGGTTACTGAAAATTTCATTTTAAATATGCTTTTTGATTATGACGATTTAATATTCCTTGATCTTTGTGACTTTGTGTTGGCCCGTGGAGAGTAGGAAACAGTGAGGTCCCCTTCCACTGAGAGCAGTTAGTATAGAGTAGTTTGAGAGTTTCTTGAGGAGACAGTAAGCAGTTGGGAATTTTAAAGTAAGTGATATTAAACTGGGGGAAGTGTGCACTGGTAGCACTGGAGCTCAGAGAATCTCAGCTTGGCCTGTACACAAAACTCAGCCGAGGAGCCTTAGTGATCCAAACGCCCCCGGCACCTCATACTACTTACAGTGCACTCTCTGGGGGTGGGGGCCCGGCAGCACATTCTCCAAAGCTCCCCGTGTGGCTCCAGCGTTCAGTCAACGTGGGGAGCTGTCCAGGTGGCCCTCAAATAGGGGGACATTGTTAATCAAGTGTGTAAGACACTTCTTTGCACCCTCAATGAGTGGAGCAGTAAAATGGCGATCGAGAGTCCTCATCGCGCTATGATCTGGGCATTCATTATGTAACCTTGTAGCTGGCATTTTTCCCTCCACGGAATGCAGCAGGTAATAAAGTTAATAGGCTTTTTCCAGTAACACAAGAGTCTGGGAAGATTAGCGAGAGAATAATTAACCAGAAGCCTTCTGGTAAACATAGCTTCCTGTCAAGGAACCATGAAATTGAATGTAACTGCCTATCCAGAGACTTAGTGATTGGTCCCTGTGTCACCATTTAATAGCCTTGAAGAGTTTTGAGAATAGTTTTCAGTGACTTATATATTCAATTTTCTCCAGATAATAAGAATTGGCATTATTCCCCGACTTACTTCTGTCCTCTCTTGCACATTCCCTAAGCAGCAGGCTTAGAGGATCTATCTGGGGTGAGAGTTTGTTGCAGTAGTAAAGACACTGCTTGGCATGCTTGCATCACATAGCAGAATGCTTGGGTCTGAGTTCTGGCTCTGCTCCTAATCCAGCTTCCTTTTTTTTTTTTAAGAAATATTTTATTTAATAAATATAAATTTCATAGGTACAACTTTTGGAATATAGCAGTTCTCCCCCACATACCTGCCCTCCCATCCCCAAACCATCCTACCTCCTGCTCCCTTCCATTCCATTCCATTCTTTTTTTTTTTTTAAGATTTATTTATTTATTTGAAAATCAGAGTTACACAGAGAGAGGAGAGGCAGAGAGAGAGAGAGGGAGAGAGAGAACCATCTGATGGTTCACTCCCTAGCTGGCTGCAATGGCTGGAGCTGCGCTGATCTGAAGCCAGGAGCCAGGAGTTTCCTCCAGGTCTCCCATGTGGGTGCAGGGGCCCAAGGACTTGGGCCATCTTCTACTGCTATCCCAGGCCACAGTAGAGAGCTGGACCGGAAGAGGAACAGCTGGGACTAGAACCGGCGCCCATATGGGATGCTGGCACCGCAGGCCAGGGCATTAACCCGGTGCGCCACAATGACGGCCCCAATACCATCCCATTCTTCATTAAGATTCATTTTTAATTATCTTTATATACAGAAGATCAACTCTATAATAAGTAAAGATTTCAACAGTTTGCACCCACACAGACACACAAAGTATAAAGTACTGTTAGAAGGCTAGTTTTACCGTTAATTCTCATAGTACAACTCATTAAGGACAGAAGTCCTACATGGGGAGCAAGTGCACAGTGACTCCTGTTGTTCCAGCTTCCTATAATGTGCACTCTGGGAGACAGCAGATGATGGCATAAGTACTTGGGTTTCTGCCACCCACATGGGAAATCTGATTGAGTTCAGGCTCCTGGCTTCAACCTGACTTGGGCCCAGCTGTTGCAGGCATTTGGAGAGTGAACCAGCAAATGGGAGGGGAGATTTCTCATTCTCTTTGCCTTTCCAATGAATAATATCAATAAATAAAAAAATTTAAAGATATATATATAAAAAGAATCTATATATAATATATTTAAACATTTCTTTATTAAAATATACTTTATGGGACAGGCATTGTGGCAGAGTTTGTGATGCCTGCATTCCATATGGGAGTGCCTGGGTTTCTGTCCCACCTCTTTCGACCTAGGTTCCTGCTAATGTGTACCCCTGAAAGCAGTACATGATATCTGAAGTACTTGAGTTCCTGCCATGTAGATAGGAGACCTGGATTAAGTTCCTAGCTCCTGACTGTGGCCTGACCCAGCCTTGGCAGTTGTAGGTGTTTGGGAGTGAACCAGTGGATGGAAGATTCCCCTCCCTGTATATACACACACTGTTTCTCTGCCTTTAAAATAAATAAAAATAATAAATAAATAAATAAACTTGAAAAGATATTTTAGATGTTATTTATACATGAGATCTTAAAAAAAACTCAATGAAAAAAATGGAATTGGGCCAGCGCCGTGGCTCAACAGGCTAATCCTCCACCTTGCGGCGCCGGCCCACCGGGTTCTAGTCCCGGTCAGGGTGCTGGATCCTGTCCCGGTTGCCCCTCTTCCAGGCCAGCTCTCTGCTGTGGCCAGGGAGTGCAGTGGAGGATGGCCCAAGTGCTTGGGCCCTGCACTCTATGGGAGACCAGGAAAAGCACCTGGCTCCTGCCTTTGGATTAGCGCGGTGCACCGGCTGCAGCGCGCCGGCCGCAGCGGCCATTGGAGGGTGAACCAATGGCAAAGGAAGACCTTTCTCTCTGTCTCTCTCACTCTCACTGTCCACTCTGCCTGTCAAAAATAAAAAATAAAATAAAAATTATTTATAAAAAAGAAAAAAGTGGAATTAAAAATAATGTTCACTTTCATTGAACTTTTTGAAGTATCCTTATATATTTGGAAAATCTAGGAAATAAAATTCACAAAGATTTATAATTTTTTTTAAAATTTATTTGAAAGAGTGATAGAGAGAGATAATGACAAACAGAAAGCGAGATCTTTCATCTGTTAGTTCAGTTGCCAAATAGCTACAATGGCAGGGGCTGGGCCAGGCCAAAGTCAGGTACCAGGAACTGCATCTGGGTCTCCCACATGAGTGGCAGGGACCCACACATTTGGGTCATCTGCTGCTGCTTTCCTGGGCATATTAACAGGGAGCTGGGTCAGAAGCAGAGCAGCCAGGACTTGAACCAGCCCTCCAATATGGGATGCTGGTGCTGTTTAACTTATTCTATAGCACCAACTCCAGGAAATAAAAATTTAAGCAAAAAGCTTTGCATAATTAAAAGCAATGTGCTTCAATATGAATGGAAGAAGAAAAAAGAAAATGAGAAAGTTGAATTAGGGGAAGCTCTCAGATATTTTATTTTTCTTTTTAAAGATTTATTTATGGCCGGCACCGCGGCTCAATAGGCTAATCCTCTGCCTGCGGCGCCGGCACATCAGGTTCTAGTCCCAGTCAGTGTGCCGGTCCTGTCCCAGTTGCTCCTCTTCCAGGCCAGCTCTCTGCTGTGGGCTGGGAGAACAGTGGAGGATGGCCCAAGTGCTTGGGCCCTGCACCTGATGGGAGACCAGGAGAAGCGCCTGGCTCCTGGCTTCGGATCAGTGCGGTGTGCTGGCCACAGCGCACAGGCCACAGCGGCCATTGGCGAGCAAACCAACAAAAAAGGAAGCCCTTTCTCTCTGTCTGTCTCTCTCTCTGTCCACTCTGCCTGTCAAAAAATAAATAAATGAATAAAAAGATTTATTTATTTATTTGAAAGAGTTACACAGAGAGAGGAGAGCCAGAGAGAGAGGAAGGAAGAGGTCTTCCATGCGCTGGTTCGCTCCTGAGTTGGCCGCAATAGCCAGAGCTGTGCTGATCGGAAGCCAGGAGTCAGGAGCTTCTTCTGGGCCTCCCACGAGGGTGCAGGGGCCCAAGGACTTGGGCCATCTTCCGTTGCTTTTCCAGGCCATAGCAGAGAGCTGGATTGGAAGTGGAGCAGCCGATGCCTGACCCACATGGGATGCTGGCACAGCAGGTGGCAGCTTCACCTGCTATACCACAGCTCCAGCCCCTCAGATAGTCTTCTAATTCTCTTCTTCTGGGCTTTGGGCCTGTGAGAGCTGGCTGATTTGGTGGTCTGTTAGGGCAACTTGCATTGGAATCCAAAGATTATTTTGCCAAGTCTCTTACTCATATTTTTCCACTCTGGATGTAAGAATCTTGTTCTCTTGGAGGCTATTCTAGCACTTGCCTCAATTCATAATCAATAAAAATTAGAAGTATAAGCTGTGATTTCTTCCCTTGACTTCTTTTCCAACATGACTGGAGATAGGGTACACCTGAGATACTTAGCGAGCACACAGGTAAGCACAGGAAAATACCAGTGAACCTGGAAGACTGTTCATACTTCAGTAGGTAGGTAGCTTACCATTAATGCATTCTGCAAATACATATATTTTAAAATATTTATTTATTTATTTTTTAATTTTATTTTTTTTTGACAGGCAGAGTGGATAGTGAGAGAGGGAGACAGAGAGAAAGGTCTTCCTTTGCCGTTGGTTCACCCTCCAATGACCGCCGCGGACGGCACGCTGCGGCCAGCGCACCGCACTCATCCGATGCCAGGAGCCAGGTGCTAGGTGCTTTTTCTGGTCTCCCATGGGGTGCAGGGCCCAAGCACCTGGGCCATCCTCCACTGCACTCCCGGGCCACAGCAGAGGGCTGGCCTGGAAGAGGGGCAACCGGGACAGAATCCGGCGCCCCGACCGGGACTAGAACCCAGTGTGCCGGCGCCGCAAGGTGGAGGATTAGCCTGTTGAGCCACGGCGCCGGCCTATTTATTTATTTTAAAGGCAGAATTACACAGACACACAACACACAGAGGGAGAGAGACACACACAGAGAAAGAGAGACAGAGACAGAAAGCCAGATCTTCCATCTGCTGGTTTACTTCCCAAATGGCCAGAACAGTCAGGAACTGGGCCAGACCAAAGTCAGGAGCCAGAAGCTTCTTCTGGGTCTCCCATGTGGGTGCTGGGGCCCAAGTACTTGAGCCATCCTCTATTGCTTTCCCAGGTACATTAGCAGAGACCTAGATAGGAAATGGAGCTGCTAGGTCTCAAATCTGGAGTCACAGGTGGTGGCTTTACCCACTACGCCACAGCACCAGCCCCTATTCTGCAAATACTTATTGATTTATATGACAAGCCAGACTCTTGGCTAGGGGCCAGAGTTACAGATATCCCTCCTGTTGAGATCTTCCAAGTCAGGTAGGGGAAGTAAACCTGTAAACCTGATTAGCCACGAAAGAGGCTAGAAGTCCTAAAGGTACCAGCTACAAAGGGGGCTCAGAGAGTGGAACAGTGTTGGATTTTAGGAGGGAAAATGCTTCAGATTTTAAATGGGAGGCTGCAAAGGAATTTTTGTTTTGCTTTTATACATTTTTTAAAAACAGATTTTTTCATTTTTTTGATAGGCGGCCTGACTGGGGTGAGGGCGGGGGAGATCTTCCCTCCACTGGTTAAGTCTCCAAATGCCAGCAGCAGCTGGGGTTGAGCCAGGCAGAAGCCAGGAGCCTGGAACTCCATCTAGGTCTCCACATGTGTGGCAGGGGTCCAAGGTCTTGGGCCACCTGCTTTCCCAGCAGCATTAGTAGGGAGCTGGATCAGAAGTGGAGCGGTCAGGACTAGCACTGGTGGCCGCGAAGGATGCCAGTGTCGCAGGTGGTGGCTTAACCTGCTGCACCACAACACAAGCCCCCTTGCTGGCTTCTAGAGCATAACCCTCAGCTTCGGGAAGACTTCAGGCTGCTAGTTGTTTTTTATAATTCCATTTCATCGACACGATGCTCATTGGATAGATTGTATTATTGTCCCCATTTTACAGATGAAGAAGTCAGAGGCAGAAGAAGGTTAAGTAGTTTGCCTCTGGTCACACATTCCTAAGTGGCTGACCACAGGTCCTACCCCAGGTCCGCCTGACCACAGAGCCTGTGCTTTGAACCACCATCCTCACCATTGGAGTGGACGTCCTTTCCTGTGTGTGCTCACACGGCATCCCATATTTCCCAGCTGGTAACACGCATTGCACCTGGCATTCATTCAACGACTGTCTGCCTCACTAGACTGCAAATTCTATGAGATCCTTCCCCATTCTGACTTGTTCCAACATACCCTGCCTCACACATAGCAGGCACTAAATAGGTAACTGTTGAGTGAATGTGAATATATAATGATGAATTATGGCAAAATTTCCTTCTAAAAATTCTTGTTAACCAACAATCACTGATTTAAAATTCAAAAAAGTATTTATTTGAAAGGCAGAGTGAAAGAGAGACAGACAGAGACATCTTCTATCTACTGGTCCACTTCTCAACTGCCTACAAGAGCTGGTGTTGGACCAGGCCAGAGCCAGAGCCAGGAATTCAATCCTGGCCTCCTCGTGGGTGGCAGGGACCCAAGCACTTGAGGCATCACTGTTGCTTCTTGGGGCATGCATTAGCAGGAAGCAGAGCTGGGAGCGGGACCCCCGCGATCTGATATGGGATGCAGGTATCCCAAGCAATGTCTTAACCGCTGCACCAAATGCCTGCCCCTGCTTTCATGTTCTCACTAGTGGGGGCAGCATGGGCAGGATATATAAAATGAGTATGAACCTTGGGTTCTCTGATAGAGCTGGGGTAGTGTCCATAACGACCTTCAGGAACAACTGGAGATGGCCTGGGTTTGAGAGCTGCATTGTCTGAAATAGCTTTCCTGCAGGAAATCCAAGTGCTTCAAAAGGAATCTCCTGTGTCTTCCTGAATGGTTTTAGAACTTTGTGGGGCCCAGCACTGAGGTGCAGCAGGTTAAAGCCCTGGCCTGAGACGCTGGCATCCCATATGGGCACCGGTTCTAGTCCCGGCTGCTCCTCTTCTGATCCAGCTCTCTGCTATGGCCTGGGATAGCAGTAGAAGATGGCCCAAGCCCTTGGGACCCTGCACCCATGTGGGAGATCTGGAAGAAGCTCCTGGCTCCTGGCTTCAGCCATCTGGGGAGTGAACCAGCAGATGGAAGACCTCTCTCTGTGTCTCTACCTTTCTCTCTAATTCTGTCTTTCAAATAAATAAAGTAAAATAAAATTTTTTTTTTTTTTTTTTTTTTTTTTACAGGCAGAGTGGACAGTGAGAGAGAGAGACAGAGAGAAAGGTCTTCCTTTTGCCGTTGGTTCACCCTCCAATGGCCGCCGCGGTCGGCGCGCTGCGGCCGGCGCACCGCGCTCGTCCGATGGCAGGAGCCAGGAGCCAGGTGCTTTTCCTGGTCTCCCCATGGGGTGCAGGGCCCAAGCACCTGGGCCATCCTCCACTGCACTCCTGGGCCACAGCAGAGGGCTGGCCTGGAAGAGGGGCAAGCGGGACAGAATCCGGTGCCCCGACCGGGACTAGAACCCGGTGTGCCGGCGCCGCAAGGCGGAGGATTAGCCTGTTGAGCCACGGCGCCGGCCAGTAAAATAAAATTTTTAAAGAACTTTGTACATCCAGGTGGTTTTACTGGTTTCTGTCTACCACAGAAGAACAAAGGTGCAAAGACTGAAAAGGCAGGGCTATCATATTTAGGCTGCCATGTTTTGAAACTGCCACCAGATGGGAGTATTTTAAAACTTTACTCTGATTTCCTGATACTCTTTTTGTGGGTCATAAGATGGAACCTCAGTGTCCCGATGCAGTACAGAAAAGCAAGCACCTCTGTGTTGTTGGAAATTGGATTCACGTGAGATTGCCAAAAAGAAATGAATATTAAAGCAAGAGAATTAATAGCTGCTATGTAGCAATGGAAAAGAAGTTTGTAGTGTGAAAGAGAAAAATTATTGGCACCCAAATCCAGTATTCTGGATGAATACATTCTTTTTCTTTTGTTTCTAAGGTTGTCCAAATTGAATCCTTCTCATGATTCCCCATTATATTTGTTAATATTAATTTATTTTATTTATTTGACAGGAAGAGAGACAGAGAAAGAGAGACAGAAATCTCCTGTCTTCCAGTTCACTTCCCAAATGCTAAAAACAGCCAGGGTTAGGCCAAGCCAAAGCCAGGAGCTAAAAACTCAGTCTGGGTCTCCCCGTGGGTGACAGGGACATAAGTAAGTGAGCAATCACTTGCTGCCTCCTGGGGTGTGCATTAGCAGGAAGCTGGGATCAGGAGTGGAGCTGGGGCTGTACCCAAGCACTCTGATATGGGGTGCAGTCATCCCATCTGGCATCTTAACCACCATAATTCTTATCTTCTGGGTTCTAGGAACTGAAGAATGGCAAATTTGGCCAAAACAAATATGCATTTGTCTTGGGATTTCTTAAGAATTCAAAATCTGGGGCCAGTCTTGAGGTGTGATGGGTTAAATCATCACCTGCAGCGCCAACATCCCATGTGGGCATCAGTTTGAGTCCTGGCTGCTCTACTTCTGATCCATCTCCCTACTAATGTGTCTGGGAAAGCATTGGAGGATGGCCCAAGTGCCTGGGCCCCTGCACCTGAGTGGGAAACTCAGTGAAGTTTCTGGCTCCTGGCCTTGGCCTGTCTCAGCCCTGGCCATTGAATCCATTTGGGGTGGGGGGTGACCCAGCAGTTGGAAGATCTGTCTCTCCATCTCTCCCTCTCTCTCTAACTGTACCTTTCAAATAAATAAAAATAAATATTTAAAAAAATTCAAAATCTAGTGAGCATTTTGTGATTAAAAGTTAATTTTCATTCTCAAAAGAAAAACATATTTCTGTTTCTTTTTATAGAAACATTAAAATGTTTATACATTTTTATGTAAACATTAAAATGCACATTTTTATACAAAAATTATTTATTTATTTAAAAGAGAGTGAGAGATCAATCTCCCATCTGCTGGTTCTCTCCCCAGATACCTGAAACACCCAGGGCTGGGTCAGGCTGAAACCAGAAGCCTGGAACTCCATCTGGGTGACGGGGCCCAGGCACTTGACCCATCACTGCTGCCTTCCAGGATGTGTAGAAACAAGAAGCTGCAATCAGAAGGAGAGCAGCTAGGGCTTGAACCAGCCTCTCTGAAGCGGGGTACAGATATTCCGAACAGTAATTGCACAAAATACCCTCCTCAAAGCCCAACATCTTTAAAAAATTTTTTTAAATTTATTTTTATTTTATATGAAAGGCAGAAACCTGGGGGGGGGGGGGACAAGGAGAGAGAGAAAGAGAAAATCAGTCTTTTCATCTGCTGGTTCATTCCTCAAATGCCCACAAGAGCCAGGGCCAGGCCAGGACAAAGCTGAGAGTCCAGAACTCAATATAGATGTGCCTCGTAGGTGGCAGAGTTCCAGACACGTGGGCCATCACCTGCTGCCTGCCATGGTTCACGTTAGCAGGAAGCTCAGTCGGAAGTGGGGAAGCGGGGACAGAAACCAGGCGCTCTGATATGTGATGTGGGTAGCCCGGACACTGGCCTATGTGCTGTATACAGCCCGCATTCTTATTCACCATACCACTTCTCAGGTACCTCATGACTTTTGTCATTTCCTCATCTGTAAGTGGGTAAACACCTACGTTGAGAGGTTTAGACTTGAGACAGGTTGATATAAAGCATTTACTCTCCCAACAAATGTTTATTGAGCTACTACCATGTAAAGGGAAGTACCAGGCGTTATCTAGCTCTGGACAAAGCAAGGCAGCACAGTCTGTACTCTCACAGAGCTCGGAGTCAGAGGTGAGGAAGAGGTAGTTTCAGGTGGTCTAAGCACTGGGAAATAGACAGCACCTTTGGACAGAGTGATTTGGGAAGGCTTGTTGGAGGAGGTGATCTTTGGATTGAGGCCCTTCCCACAAAAGCAAGTGAACCTTGCAAAGACGGGAGAAAAGTGATCCAGCCTGCCTGCAGCGAGTGCTGAACATCTCTGTACCAAGTGCAGCAAGGGAGACTGGGGAGTTCCGTATAGACTGCTTTTCTTTTTTTCATTTTTCATTTTAATTTTTTAATTTTTTGACAGGCAGAGTGGACAGTGAGAGAGAGATAGAGAGAAAGGTCTTCCTTTTGCCACTGGTTCACCCTCCAGTGGCCGCCGTGGCCGGCGCACTGTGGCCAGCGCACTGCGCTGATCCGATGGCAGGAGCCAGGTGGTTCTCCTGGTCTCCCATGCGGGTGCAGGGCCCAAGCACTTGGGCCATCCTCCACTGCACTCCCTAGCCACAGCAGAGAGCTGGCCTGGAAAAGGGGCAACCGGGACAGAATCTGGTGCCCGGACAAGGACTAGAACCCGGTGTGCCGGCACCGCAAGGCGGAGGATTAGCCTAGTGAGCCCCTGCGCCGGCTGCCTGTAGACTGTTTTTCAATGAGCACTCACGCTCTTGGACAGGCTCCATAGTAATCTGACAAGGGACAAGCCAGGCCAGTCAGTTTTTCCGAGCCTATTCTAGCTCTGTATGTCTATTTTCCTTCTTCATAGAGTACTGGAAGCATAAATTTTTGAAAAAGCATTTTTATAAAAGTTCCTACAATCCTTGTCAATTATTCCCTTTAAAACTTAGCTTTTACAGTTTTCTTCATTTTTTTTTAATTCGATTCTTTCTTTTTTCTTTCTTTGATTTTCTTTTTCTTTCTGGGACTAACTTTAGGAGAGAGAGGAGGAAGAGGGTGGGAGAATGAGTGGGAGGATGGGAACCAAGGGAAGAATTACTGTGTTCCTAATGTATTTAGGAAATACATACAAGTAAAAAAGCCATAGCTTTTAATATTAACAAATTACTTTTTTTAATTAGTGGAAGTTGCTGTCCATGCAAGTTTGATCTGCGTTTCTGGAGTCCCAGTAACCATTTCTTTCTAATTTAGAAATTGGATGACGATGTGCGTCAAAGCATTGCAAAGGAAATGAACCTCTCTGAAACAGCCTTTATCCAAAAACTCCAGCCCACAGACAACTTTGCACACAGTAAATATGCATTTCTTTAACATTCTTGAATGGCACCAGAAATTACTTTTTAGGTGGGGAACTGACATTGAAGAGAGATGCCCATTCATTGTTTGCATGCAGATAGTAGATGGAGATTCTGATTTGTTTCTCAGTTTATTTAAGGGAGGGAGTGTGCTAGCTGTGATTTAATTGTGTTCCTCAAAGTTCATGTGCTGTAAACCTCATCTCCATTGCAACCATGTTGGGAGGTGGGGCCTGATCAGAAGCCTTTAGGTGAATGCGTGAGTATCACATGGAGGGGTGAGTGAGGCTTCAGGAGCACTTCCTCCGGCGCGTGCTCTCTTGCCTTTCTGCCTCCCGCCATGGGGTGATGCAGCAACAAGGACCTCACCAGATGTTGGCCGCTGAATGCTGGACTTCCCAACCCCCAGCACTGTAAGAACCAGATTTGTTTTCTTCATAGACGGCCTGGTCAGCGATATTCTGTCATAGCAGCACGAAACAGACTCAGATAGGATGTGGGTGAACCTGAACGTGTCAGTTCCAGATCTAGCTCCTGGTAGCCCTAGTGTGCTTGCCTAGCCTTCCAGCATCCTTTCACAACACGTTTTAGCTATTAGTTATGCTTCTGAAATGAAGGCCTG
This sequence comes from Sylvilagus floridanus, assembly GCA_949820135.1. Taxonomy (NCBI): domain Eukaryota; kingdom Metazoa; phylum Chordata; class Mammalia; order Lagomorpha; family Leporidae; genus Sylvilagus; species Sylvilagus floridanus. The sequence continues at coordinate 24,386,448 of OX463235.1, forward strand.
CGACGTGCTTGCGTCTGAATGACCTCATCTCTCTTTGGCTTTTCCTGCCCTAAAGGTTCCCGTTTTGGACTCAGGTGGTTCACGCCGGCAAGTGAGATCCCACTCTGTGGCCACGCCACCCTGGCTTCCGCAGCTGTGCTGTTTCACAAAATAAGTAATGTGGTGTTCTTTAATGAGCCTATCACGTAGCAAATATGTTTTTAAAGGTCTCACATGTTCTTTCTGATAGACCTAAGTGATTGGTATAAAGAAACTTCAGCATTTATTTCATATAATTCATGTTGCAGAAACAAAACAGTAGCCTTCAGTAACACTTTGGCGTTTTGGAGTGTGTTCCAGGCATCGTGGGGCTTTCTCCTCTAGAATGCCACTTTTTTTTTAAAATAGCAGATCTCTTTGTAACCAGCTTGGCAGGGAAGCTTGAGCTTGCACATGCAGAACAGGCATCTCACATGCTCTGATACCAAGGATCCGAAAGGCATCCTTTGCTGTAAATATTTCCTCACCCTGGGAGCAGATGCCTGCTTCAATTTTTTTTTAAATTTTATTTATTTATTTGAGAGGCAGAGTTATAGACAGTGAGAAGGAGAGACAGAAAGATCTTCCATCCACTGGTTCACTCTGCAAATGGCTGCAGTGGCTGGAGCTGTGCCGATCCAAAGCCAGGAGCCAGGAGCTTCTTCTGGGTGCAAGGGCCCAAGCGCTTGTGCCATCTTCTACTGCTTTCCCAGGCTACAGCAGAGAGCTGGATGGGAAGAGGAGCAGCTGGGACTAGAGCCAGCGCTTGTATGGGATGCCAGCACTACAGGTGAGGATTAACCTGTGCCACCGCATTGGCTCCAACCTCCTTCAATTTGGAGGCCTATGGAACTTCCTTGTCTCACCTCATCCCAGCCCTATGGTGATAGGTGGGGTGTAGAATCTGGGTAATGACACCCACGGGAGAAGAGGCCCTCTGAGCTGTAGAATAAGAAGAAAGCTTCTGTGCAAAGAGCTAGAGTGGGAGGAAGAATTTTGCAGGCAGAGGCAGCCCCAAATGCAAAGCCCATGAGATGTACTTTGTACAAGCAGAGTGTCTACAGCTTCCTGTAGAGGCTGGGATTGGCGAGCAATAAAGTTGAGAGGCTAAGGCCTCTCTATTATGTAATTCCATAGACATTTGGTAAAGAAGATTTTGGTTTCTGTGTAGAAGAAACAAGAAAGAAAGCAAACACATATCCTGCAATATTGTTTAAGAACTCAATCTTGGGGCTGGCGCTGTGGCATAGGAGGTAAAGCTGCCACCTGCAGGGCTGGCATCCCATATGGGCACCAGTTAGAGTCCTGCTCCACTTCCAATCCAGCTTTCTGCTAGGGCCTAGGAAAGCAGTAGAAGATGGCTCAAGTCCTTGGGCCCCTGCACCTGTGTGGGAGACCTGGAAGAAGCTCCTGGATCCTGGCTTTGGATAGGCACAGGTCTAGCCATTGTGGTCATCTGAGGAGTGAACTAGCGGATGGAAGACCTCTCTCACTCTTACTCTCTCTCTCTCTCTCTCTCTCTCTTGCTCTCGCTCTCTCTCTCTCTCTCTGCCTCTCTATAACCCTGCCTTTCAAATCAATCAATAAATAAATATATTTTTTTAAAAAACTCAGTCTTGAAAAATAGATATTTTTTCTTCTTGAGAGAGAGAAAAGCAGGATTTATTTAGTTGGAAAACTCCTGCCGAAGTGGCCAGGAAGGTGGGGTCCAAGAGAAGAAGACTTTGAAAAACAGGTTTTACTGAAGTTGGATTGAGTGTCTTTTGAAAATGGAGCCCACATTCATTGTACAATGCTGGACTAGTAATCCCCTGGGCTTCCTATATAGTGCAATGTTAAGGTTAGATGAGACAAGCCTTGAAAAAATGCTTTCTTTCTTTTTTTTTTTTAAAGATTTATTTATTTATTTGAAAGTCAGAGTTACAGAGAGAAGACAGGCAGAGAGAGAGACAGAGAGAGAGAGAGAGAGAGAGTGAGAGAGAGAGAGTGAGTTCTTCCATCTATTGGTTTACTTTGCAACGGCCAGAGCTGGGCCGATCTGAAGCCAGGAGCCAGGAGCTTCTTCCAGGTCTCCCACGTGGGTGCAGGGCCCAAGGACCTGGGTCGTCCTCTACTGCATTCCCAGGCCATAGCAGAGAGCTGGATTGGAAGTGGAGCAGCTGGGTCTCAAACTGGAACCCATATGGGATGCTGGTGCTTCAGGCCAGGGCATTAACCCACTGCGCCACAGCACCGGCCCCCCAAAAATGCTTTCTAAATAACATCTTACACTAATTATAACAAGAAAAACTAAACTTTGGCTTAAAAATGTAATTTTATGTTCAGTGAAAGTTAATACAGAATGCTAAGCTTCTTCATCTTTGAAATATGATCAAATTTTACAGAAATATTAAGGGCGAGAAAATAATTCATCAATCTTGTGTTCATTAGTTACTCACACTGAGGTCTAGCAAGTGGCCCAATTTGTATCAGTAACATGAAAGGATATTGTTATCAGCATTTGTGGTACATTCTGTAAGTCTAATTTTTTCTGAAGAGCTTGGTGTATTTGGGATAAACCTGACTTGTTTCATATAAGACTGATGTTCGCAACTTATATGTTTTATTTATTTATCCCCTTAGCGTATCTTAGACAAGTAGAGTTTATAACCCTATAGTTATTGTTTGTGAATATTTTAAAATCTGCATCAGAAAGCATTATAGCAACTCTATGAAGGCTGTTTAATTACTAGCCCCATTTTATAGATGAGTAAACCAAGGTTTGATGAAGTTAAGTAATTTGCTGAGGAACACAGTCCAGAGCCTTAAGGAGCTGGAATTTGAAGCCTTGCAGTGTGATAACAAGTCCAGTAAGTTGTCTTCTTAGTTTTCAAGTTAGAATCCAGTGAAAGTTTTTTCCACTCTAGATCCAGAAAAGATCATTGAAACAGACCTACAAATAAAAACCAAAGCTTATTTTCCCATTTCTCATTTCATTTTTTGGACAGACAACGTGAATAGCACTCTAACCTTTGTCACTCTGAGTGGGGAGCTCAGGGCCACGAGAGCAGAGGATGGTGTCGTCATGGATTTTCCTCTGTACCCAGCCCACCCCCAGGTTAGCTCTTGCTAATTATCACCCTGAGCTGTGTACAACTATCACCTCACCTATTTTAGGATGATTTTGTCTCTTTTTTTCCCCATTTAGGACTTCCATGAAGTAGAGGACTTAATCAAGGTTGGTGATTTGGTCATTTGTTATTTGAACACAAAGGTTCAGTATTTGATCCTCAAAGATAGGTCTTCTACCAGTATAAATGTTCCAGCTGAAGCTTGGATTGACAGTGCGTGGTGTATTTCAGGTTTGAATTTTAATATTTCATCTATTCAATAGCAAGGTCAACTGCTCTTCCTAGACTGTTAGCTGTCAGCCTTGGTCTCCGGGGTAGAGTGGGGGAAAAGAGGGACTGTGGTATGGCAGACTGAGAGTGGAAGAACTGAGGGGGTGGAGGGAGGGCAGAGAGTGGGACTTCTTCAGGACACTCTCGTCTCTGGAGGGGACCCACCTTCAGGTTGTGTTGGTATCCTTTTCTAGCAGAAGGTGAGCTATGGGCCTGAGCCGCGGCCATGCAAGTTCAGATGTGAGAGCTGGGGACTTCTGTAAGCAAGCGGAAGGAAAGAATGGAGACTGCCTGGTGCCTGGCAGTGTCCTCAGTGTCTATGGTAGAAGGTGGGCCTGGGGTAAGAGGGCTGTGCTTTGGTAGCAGAGACTAGGAAAACATGGGTGCCTCACAGAGAAGATGAGACACAGAGCCTGGGTAGGACTTCAATAAGAATAATTAATAGGCCGGCGCCGTGGCTCAGCAGGTTAATCCTCCGCCTTGCGGCGCCGGCACACCGGATTCTAGTCCCGGTTGAGGCGCTGGATTCTGTCCCAGTTGCCCCTCTTCCAGGCCAGCCCTCTGCTGTGGCCCGGGAGTGCAGTGGAGGATGGCCCGAGTGTTTGGGCCCTGCACCCCATGGGAGACCAGGAAAAGCACCTGGCACCTGGCTCCTGCCATCGGATGAGCGCGGTGCGCCAGCCGCAGCGTACCAACCGCGGCAGCCATTGGAGGGTGAACCAAAGGCAAAGGAAGACCTTTCTCTCTATCTCTCTCTCTCACTGTCCACTCTGCCTGTCAAAAAAAAAAAAAAAAAGAATAATTAATAGTGGAGACAATTTTGGTCTCCTCTATGCAGTCCCATGTGCTAAATGTTATACTTCTGTCATTTAATTCTCCGTGTCCCTGGTGAGCTAGGAACTACCATTGTCCCAGAGTTTCTGGAGGGCCAGTGTGGCCCCAGACAGCCAGGTGCTAAGTGTGCAGAGAAGGAAGAGCCCAGATTAGGAAAAAGGAAAAGGAGAAGACCTTCCCACGGAATGGGCTATTGTGGCTACCGCCACAGCATTTATAATCTCTTTAGTGTCTTGCTTTATCTGTTTCCAAGGAGTGTAAACAAGCATAAAGGATTCTGAGTTTACATTCCATCCCACCTGTGGCTTGAGATGTAGGGGTGAACTAAAGTCATACATGACTGCATTGAGCACTTTGGTAAGAAAATGGAAAATATTCATCATGATAGGCCTTGTTCATGGTAGAAGGAACCTAACATAGCCTCTCGAAGCTTCAAGGTCAGCATTTGTAAAATAGAGTAACAAAGTTCTTTATGTGTATTGTCATTTTGTGTTGCTTCTGAGAATGACACTTTCAAGTCAGCATAGGGACCCACAAAGAGAAGGGGCAGGGTTTGAGAGACGGAAAAGCCCCAAAGAGCAGACGGGATCTGGCTGGGGAAGGTGCGTGTCTTAAGGAAGGGATGTTGATCAGCCAGTGGTCACATAGGTGGAAAGGCCAGGTGCTACCCAAGGCAGAGGGAGCCTTCACTGGGAGGGTTAGGACCATGAAGGCCCCCAGTGACTGCCACAGAATTACTGTGTAATCACCATCAGCTCCACGGGATCACCTGGCACCCGTGAGTGGTGCCTAAGGATGACCTGGGGAGATTCATCCCCACATCATCTCCCTCAGAAAACCAAGCCTAGAGAAACAATGGTCATGGATTTGAGCAGGATTCTGTGCGCCACAGGCAGAATGAACCAAGGTGTCTTGAGGAAAGATGCTGGAGTTGATCTGCAACGTAGCCTCTGAGCGAAGGTGGCATCCTGGCCGAGGCTTCAGTGTGTGCTGCCAGTCATGCTGCAGGCCTGGTCTTGGCCATGTAGAGTGCTCTCCTTGCTGCTGCATGTCCTCTCCAGGGGTTCTTTCATTTAATCCTCACAACCACTCTACAAGGTGGGCTTGAGGCCCTCATGTCTAACGGCGGTAGACGTTAGGGGTTCAGAGTTTTGACTCCAGGCTCGTGAGTCCTGGGTCAGGATATGTGTGTGTGGCCCTGGACCTCTCTCAATTTCCTTCTCCGTAGGGCAATACCCATTTGAAGGAGTGTGTGTTGGGGCATGTAAGAAGCCATTGAGTGCAGTGCTCACAGAGGAAAAACCAAAAGGGCTCTGAAAGGCTTCTGTGGCAGGGAAACTGGCCACCCTTGAGCCGAGCCACCCTGCGAGTCCCCAGACTGAACCAACACTCTTGGACACTGCAGATGGTGGGGGCAGAGCAGGGAGGTGGCTGGCTACAGCAGGTGCTCAGTGAGAGGTCGCTCCCTGTTTCAGGGGATCAAGGACTGGAGCAGGACACACTCCTGAGGACTTTGTGTCTCTCTCCACAGACTGCCATCAGGGACACACTGGTCCAGGACGTACGCTATTCTCCAGATATCCGAGGTCTGCTTGTCCGGCTCAGTGACAGCTACGACAGGTAAATGAAATCTTTAATCATGTCAGCACTTTGGGGAGGGCTGAGCTCCAGATTTATGGCTCTGGCTTGATCTGGCTGTGCTGACTGATGCAGCCAGAGAGTTTCCTGGTAGGATGACATTTCTCCTTGTTCTTGCCTCCCCCACGGCTGAGCTGCTTGGGCAAGCTGCAGCCTGGCCTGTGTGACAGATTGGTTCAGGGCTGGTCTATGAATTGGGTTTGTCCTGATCCATCCTGTTTATGAGCAAGGTCGTTTCTGGAGAACCTGAAGGTGAACACCAGTGATCTGCTGCAAGTTGAGAACACAGGGAAGGTCAAAGGACTCATTCTCACCCTCAAAGGAGAGCCTGGGGGGAAGACCCATGCCTTTGACTTTTACTCCAGATATTTTGCACCGTGGTTTGGTGTGGCTGAAGATCCTGTAACAGGTACTTTTTACTTGAGTCAAGGGGAGGGTTAAACTATGGAATAGGAGAAAAAGCTATTTAAGTGTCCTTCATGTGACTTTTCAAGTTGCTAGAGTTTTGAGTTGCCTTTGTTTCTGTCTCTCTCTCCTGCTCCTCGTAGACCCTCAGTGAAGTCACATGTGAAAACCAAAGGAGGCAGAACAGCAAGGTTATAGCTAAGTGCCTGACAGCCTGGGTTTGCATTCCTAGCATCTTACCTCTCGACCTCCAGAACATGCTTAATTTTTTTTAAAGATTTATTTATTTATTTGAGAGGCAGAGTTAGAGAGGCATGGAAAGAGAGAGAGAGAGAGGGAGAGAGAGAGAGAGAGAGAGGGGTTTTTCCATCTGCTGGTTCACTCCCCAAATGGCCACAATGGCTGGAGCTGTGCTGATTCAAAGCCAGGACCCAGGAGCTTCTTCCAGGTCTCCCACATGTGTGCAGGGGCTCAAGCACTTGAGCCATCTTCCACTGCTTTCCCAGGCACTTTAGCAGGGAGCAGGGTCAGGAGTGGAGCAACCAGGACTTGAATCGGCCCCCATATGGAATGCTGGTACTGCAGACGGTGGTTTTACCTGCTGTGCCACAATGCCAGCCCCGTGGCTTAACTTTTTAAAGACTCAGTTCCCTCCTTGACAAAATGTGGGTGATACCTCATAGGGTGCTATAAACACAAGGTGCATTCAATGGTTAGTGAAGTGCCTGGCCCATGGTAAACACCCATTAATAGCAACTAGATTGGCTGCCTGAGCCAACACCTCCAGAACTTCCACCAGACCTATGCAAAGGGATGAAATCAAGGGAGGGCAGGAGTCATGCCTCCTACTTTCCTTCTTGTTGAGAACAGTGAGAAGGAAAGGGTGGGAACTTGATGGGGCAGGCTGGTGGGTGGGACAGTGTCTAGGACTGATGGAGGCTGGGCAGAGGCCTGGGACCTCCTGTGATGATCATATGGAGGGGCTGGGGTGGCTTCAGCACCTTCACTTAGTTACTCTCTGAGGGGAAAAAAAAGATCACATAGAATTCAAAGCTCAGAAAATAAACACTTTTAAAGACTCAGGAAAATACCCAGCAATATTCAGCTAGTCCAGCACAATCCTTCCCGGTGGAAGAGAAGTACTGAGCAGATTTGCACGTGCAGCGGCTTCAGAGTTCTTAACTGGCACAGAGGGCAGTGTTCCCCTGTAACAGTGCTCCTCTAGAGTGTGAAGATATTTGGATGGAGATGATCCACCATCCAGGTGTGCTTGGGATTGAGGTGTTTCTTGGGAAGTGGAACTTCGAATGCTAAAACCAGGCCAAGGGGGCGGGCGTGCATTGTGGTGCAACAGGTAAAGCTGCCACTTGGGATATCCACATCCCATATCACAGTGCTGGTTTGAGTCCTGGCTACTCTGCTTCCAATCCAGCTTCTACTAAAGCAGCAGGTGATGGCTCGATTATCTGGGCCCCTCCTACCTACTTGGGAGACCTAGATGGAGTTCCAGACTCTTGAATGAACCAATGGATAGAAAATTGATCTCTCTCTCTCTCTCTCTCTCTCTCTCTCTCTCTGCCTTTTGGGTAGATGAAAATAAGCATTAACAAACAAACAAACAAAACCCTAAAAATAGCCCATGCCTCAAGAAATTGAGTCCCTGACTCCCACATGGGGGACCTGGATTTTGTTCCTGGCTCCTGGCTTCAGACTGCCCCAGCTCTGGCAGTTGGGAACATTTGGGTAATGAATCATCAAGCAGATCTCTCTCTCTCTCTCTCTCTCTCTCTCTCTCTCTTTCTCTCTCTCTCTGTCTCTGTCTCTCTCCCTCCCCCCTTTGTTACTCTGCCTTTCTAATAAATACATTTTTTAAAAAATAAAAATAAATAAATACATATGATTTTAAAGGCCCCAGGTCAATCTTGAACCACCTGGGATGGTTGGCCATCCTGCCTGGACCCCATAACATGGAATACATTTTCCTGAATGGGGGAAGATGGGAGCTTTTCCTCTTTGTTCTTTTATCCCCCAAAGATGTTTCTATCAGTTGTTACTTTCTTGTTTTTTGTTGTTTTATATTTATTTATTTGAGAGGCAGTTAGAGAGAGAGGGAGAGACAGAGAGAGTCTTCTCTCCATGGGCTTACTCCCCAAATGGCTGAAACAGCTGGAGCTGGGCTGATCCGAAGCCAGGAGCTTCTTCCAGGTCTCCCATGTGGGTGCAGGGGCCCAAGCACTTGGGCCATCTTCTGCTGCTTTCCCAGGCCACTAACAGCTGGATTGGAAGAGGAGCAGCTAGGACATGAACTTGTGCCCATATGGTATGCCAGCACCACAGGCGAAGGCTTAACTTGCTGGCTCCTGACTTTATGTTTTGTTTCTTCATGTGAATATCTACGTTCTGATATAAACCTAGGGTACAATCACGTGAAAAACCACCTGACTATAAGAAGGTTCTTTTGGCTTGGTGGAAGATTTGTCTTTTTGTCAGCGTTCCCCCCTTTCCTTGCATATCACTGTAGAGATAAGGAGAAAGATGCAGTTCATGTCAAGGCATTGATCTCCCTAACAAGGGCTGACAGTGAACTTGTAAATAAGACAAAGATTAACCCTGGAATTTGCAGGCCAGTATTGTGGTGCAGCAGGTTAAACCATTGCCTGTGTCGCTGGCATCCCATATCAGAGACCAGTTCAAGTCCTAGCTGCTCCAGTTCCAATCCAGCTTTCTGCTAATGCACATGAAAGGCAGTGGAAGTTGATGTAAGTACTTGGGCCCCTGCCGCTCATGTGGGAAACCAGGACAGAGTTCCTGGTTCCTGGCTTCAACCTGGCCTAGCCATAGCTGTTGTGGCCATTTGGGGAAATGAACCAGTAGATGGAAGATCTCTCTGTTTCTGTCTCTGTCTCTTTCCCTCTCTCTGCCTTTTAAATAAATAAATAAATCCTTTCTTTTTTTTTTTTTTTTTTAAAGCAAACTCTGCAGTTTAATTCTGCTGTCAGAAGCTGTCAAACATATTTGATACATAATTTGAAGGAGTTTAGCCATATATTCTGTGTCTTCTTTTCCATCTTTGTTCACAATTCTACATTCTGCTGTATCCTGGTCAACATAATGATTAGGCAATTTTTAAAAAAGATTTATTTATTGGCCAGTGCTGCAGCTCACTGGGCCTATCCTCCGCCTGCGGCGCCAGCACCCTGGGTTCTAGTCCCAGTTGGGGGCGCCGGATTCTGTCCCAGTTGCTCCTCTTCCAGTCCAGCTCTCTGCTGTGGCCCAGGAAGGCAGTGGAGGATGGCCCAAGTGCTTGGGCCCTGCACCCGCATGGGAGACTAGGAGGAAGCACCTGGATCCTGGCTTCGGATCAGTGCAGCACAGGGGCCGTAGCGGCCATTTCCTGGGTGAACCAACGGAAGGAAGACCTTTCTCTCTGTCTCTCTGTCTCTCTGTCTCTCTCTCTCTCACTGTCTAACTCTGCCTGTCAAAAAAAAAAAAGAGATTTATTTATTTATTTATTTGAAATAGTTACAGAGAGGCAGAGAGAGAGAGAGAGAGAGAGAGAGAGAGAGAGAGAGAGAGAGAGAGATCAATCTTCAATCCACTGGTTCACTCTCCAGATAGCTGCAATAGCTGGAGCTGGACCAGGCTGAAGCTAGGAGCCAGGAGCTTCTTCCGGGTCTTTTCTGCAGGCAGGGGCCAAAGCACTTGGGCCATCTTGTGCTGCTTTTCCATTAGCAGAGAGCTGGTTTGGAAGTGGAACAGCCAGGACTAAAATCAGTACCCATATGGGATGTTAGCATCACAGGCAATGGCTTTACCCACATAGTTACCCCTGTTTTCTCTGGGACTCTCTGTCTTAACTTTTTGCTTCCTTTTAGGATCTGCACACACTGTCCTTAGCAGCTACTGGTCCCAGCAGCTGGGCAAGAAAGAAATGCGTGGTAGGGTAACTCTTTTTCAATTTCTTTGTTATTTTCCTAACTCTGAGATCATATTCCTTTTCTATTGTTTCCCTTGAAAATACAATAAAGCGTTGTGTATTACTCCCATGAAAATGAAATAAATCCCTCCTCCCTGGATCATATTGCACCTCTGCCTCATCCAGCACAAAATTAACCTCTGATACAGTAAGTGCCCCAGTAAATGTTGATTAAGATTCACTTGCTGGATAACTTTGACACAGAGAGGTGACATTAACGTGGTAAGTTGAGACTGGACAATCACCGAGTTTCCTTACTGCTGTTGCTAGTCACAGGAGTGAATCAAACAAATTGTCTTCAAAGCCAGTCCCCTAGAGATTAGTATACTGCTCATGGGCATAGAAAAGAGACTGCAGCCAATATGGCAGCCGCTCTGCCCTGATCATCACAGCAGAAGTTGACCCTACAGGAAGGAGATCTTACTCAGCAGGAGGGGCAGGCCTTGGTGACCCTGATGTGGAGATGGCAGAGCCATTGCTTTCCTTCCCTGGGAGGAGGGGTCTAATTATTCTCCTAAACTGTGAGCTCCGGGAAGGCTGAGGCTGGGCCTCCTTTGGGCGCCTGGTCCATGGTGTTGCTTGAATATGAGCGAGTGAGCAAACTCTCTCTGTCCTGTTTGGAGCTGAGATGGGGCCTTCTTAGGAGGGCCAAGACCACCACCCCTCTGCATCTTCATAGAATGAGAGCTGTGACACTTTCTCTTCTCACGCATGCTAGCTTCCTCCCAGACTCCACAGCTGGGCATGACTGTGCCATTATGGGGCGCGGCAAAAGAGGTGACCCAGGAGGGGAAGATGTGGAGCTGTGTGTTCTGTAGATAAATTACACTTGTGCCCATCTCAGTCTTCAGGAGAATGGGGTTGAGGTTCACGCGTAGACCTGCGAGGGCTCTAGAGTTTGTAATAAGAGATCTTTCACTGTGTTCTGTTAATTTAATACGGGGGAAAAAGGAATTGCTGTGGGACTCATCGTATGTTCCTTTTAGCCTTTCAGTGTTCCTGCCGAGGAGGAGAACTGAAGTTATCCCTGCGTTCAGGTGGACGAGTTGACATTAGGGGAGACGCGGCTGTTGTGGTGGAGGGCACATTGTCTGTCTAGGAATGGCTGCACTGGGATGCCACTATCTCTAGTGACAGCATTTTCTGCATAAAAAAAAATGCAAGGGGCTGTCTTTAGCAAACACACATAGTGGGCAGTAACCAGCTTGATTGTTGTGTTAAAACAGGAAAATGAAGACACACTGGTAGAGATTTTATAATGCTTCCAGATTAATTAACTAATGGAGTTTTGGCTCCACTCATTAGTGTATTTGAAATGTAATCTATAACAGAGAATAATCTTGTCACTTATTTTGATTATGCTGACTGGTCAGAGAATGAGGAATGCATTTATGAAGAGTGAGGTTAAATCATTTAAACTTAGGGGCAAGTACCTGGTAGAATATTTTGTAGCTATTAAAAAACATAATAATTATGTGGAAATATAGAAAAAATTTCATGATGACTATTAAGAAAACTATAATAAGGCCACAAGATGTTAGCAGTGTTTTACTAAGTGTGTAGAGAATGTGAATTTATTTGAACAGGCATGGGGCATGAAAATAGCCAAGTGAAAACAGTTTGTGTGTGTGGGGTGGTTTAAGATCAGGAGTAATTTTAACATATTTGAAAAGTTATTTCTTCTGTTGTTGCTCCATGTACATTGACCAGGAAAAAAACAGAAAAATTTAAAAAGTGTGTTTTAGGCTGCTTCCTGTGATTGTAAAATTAAACACTGAAACTATGGAAACTTTTTTCATGACTTGTGGCATTAGAGTGCTAACTTAAAAGGGTTAATTAATTAATAATAATAAAATGGGTTTTAACATACCTGCAAGTTTAGTTAAGACTATGATGTTGAATCTCCATAGGGTAGTTGACTTTGGATTGGGGACTTTCTCGAGTTGTCAAGAGAGTATTTCTGTAAGATGATCTCATTGATGGCAGTTCTCAACCAGCTCAAAACTCTAGGAGAATCAGTTAGGAATTCCTGGTGGGTACCTTAATTACTACCATGCTTCCCCTTATTACCTATTTTTTCTCAGTGTAGCAGCAAACTTATGTTTACCCTGAATTCCAACAGAGTAAGTCACTTCAGCATGTTCAGTGCTCTCCCACAGACCTTGCCACTCATCAGCACACACCCACAGGACATCATTCCGAGGCGGGAGCCACTGGAGGGTTTTCTCTAAATGGGAGGCTTTCCTGAGCTGGGCCGGAACAATAGAAAGAATTTTGTATAACTGCATGGTTGGATGGACACTGAGGTCTTTTTCTTTTCTTTTCTTTTCTTTTCTTTTCTTTTCTTTTCTTTTCTTTTCTTTTCTTTTCTTTTCTTTTCTTTTCTTTTTTAGTTTACTTGGTAGACATAGAGAGGGGCAGATAGAGGAGAGAGACAGAGAATTTCCATCCACAAGCTCCCTCTCCCAAATGCCTGCAATGACTGGGGGGAGCTGGAGCTGATGGCAGGAACCAGGCACAGTCTAGTTCTCCTACATGGGTGACAGGTACTCAGTTACTTGAGCCATCACTGCTGACCCCAGGGCCTGCAGTGGCAGGAAGCTGGAGTTGAGCAGGTGTCTTAACTGCTAGGCTACGTGCCCACTCCTAAGCTCTTACTAGGCATTTTTGGGAAGCAAGTCCCTGAGATGATTCCTACATCCTGAGCCAGTTTCCAGAGTGGCTTCTGCAGTACAGCCCTGTGTAGTCCCCTCCGTCTCCGCACCGGGATTGGTTTGTAAGACCAATATTTTTACATGAAAGATTGCTATTTGTAGTATCAGAGTTGAATTTTCTTTCTATATTTTCAAAATATATATTTAACTTTAAAAAAAGCTGATTTATTTGTTTTAATGGTGGAATGACAGAGAAAAGGAGACACACACACACACACACACACACACAGATATCTTCCATCTCTGCGAATGGCTTCAACAGCCATGTCTGGGCCAGGCCAAAGCCAGGAGCCAGGAATGTCATCCCAGTCTCCCACATGGGTAGTAGGGGCCAAACAGTTGGGCCACCTTCTGCTGCTGTCCCAGGCACATTAGCCAGAAGCTGAATCAGATGTGGAACAGCCAGAACTTGAACCAGAAACAGTGGCTTAACCTCTTAATATTATCACAATGGCAATTAAATTTCCACCTGAGTTTTAGAGGGGACATTCAAACCAGACTACCATGTAATAGATTACATCAGAGCATTCTCTCCCCTCTTTGCATTTCTGTTTAGGAAACCAAATTATAATCAGAAAACTACTTGGTGACTGTGGAGCCAGAACTGGAGAGTCAGTAAAATAGGCTTAAATGGCAAATGTCATCAAGATGTGATAACAGTGCCTTAGAATCACCACTTCAGCAGGGCATGAGAATCCCACTGTGCTGCGTTCAATTTGCCTGAATTTGTGCATGCTCAGGTCAGGGCCAGATATGACTGTAATGATTTTGGAAGAACCAAAATCCCTAATTCAAGTCAACAACTTCATCCAGCACACAAACAGTGCTGTGTTCCAGTGCTATAGAAAAAGATGGAACCAGAGTGCCTGGGTTTGAGTTCTGGCTTCACTTCTGATTCTGGCTTCCAACTAATGCACATCCTGGGATGCAGCAGATGATGGCTCAATACTTGAGTCCCTGCCACCCACAGGGAGACCTGGACTGAGTTCACAGCTCCTGGCTTGGTCTTGTCCAGTCCAGGCTGTCACAGTCATTTGAGATGTGAACCAGTGGGTGGGAATATTTCTCTCTCTCTGCCTTTCAAATAAAAATTGAAAATAAATGAATAAAAATTTATTTAGAAAAAAAGGAAAATGAGCATGCTGGGCTGGTGGATGGGCTTATGTGTCTCCCATGCTAAACAGGTCTATGGGTTTTCAAAGTCGATTTGGTGACACTCAATTTCTGCCTAATGCACTTTGGTGGCTGGCCTCCAAAGCAGCTTCTGGGGTGCGGGCCCTATGCAGTTCCCTCCCTCTCTGTATCAGGGTTGGTCTGCAAGACCAATAGGCTAAACAGAGGTGATGGTATGTCACTTCTGATATTTGGTTACAAAAGCCTGCATCTTCTGTTTTGGTTAATATCTGCCTGTTTCTTCTGGATCACTTGCCCTGTGGGAAGCCAGCTGCCTCATCGTGAGCGGCGGGGTGGGGTGGGGGATTGTACTTCCAACCACCCGCCACACAAATGAGCTTAAAAGCAGATCCTCAGCCAAGGGCAAGCCCCAGATGACTGCCTACACCTTGACGGTCACCTTGTGGGCCTCCCTAAGACACAGGCCCCCAGATAAGCTGCTCCAGATTCCTGCTCACAGAAACTGAGACAATTAATGCCTGTTCGAACTCACCAAATCATGAGGTGATTTGTTTTGTAGCAATAGATAATGAGTAAACATAATGCTGTTTATATAGTTTCATTATTAATTTTATTATGGAAGTTTCAATCATACTCAGAAGTAGAAACAAGCCCCCACAAACTTATCATCCAGAGTCAACAATAAAAATATTTTAAAAATATTATTTAACACCTAATATCTATATGATCACTTAAAATTTTCTTTTTTAATTTGACAGAGTTATAGACAGTGAGAGAGAGAGAGACAGAAAGGTCTTCCTTCCATCAGTTCACTCCTACAGCTGGTGCTGCACCAGTCTGAAGCCAGGAGCCAGGTGCTTCTTTCTCTCCACCAATTCATCCTCCCTTGATTATTTGGAGATAAATCCCAGATGGACATCCTATACTCTTCACCAGCAGATACTGCAGTATTTATCTTTAAAATATAGGTACTTTTTAAAAAAAGGAACCTAAACACTAATGTCATGTCTATGGTAGATAGACTCTTAAGATAGTCCCATGATTCCTGCCTCCTGGTGGTCGTATCCTCCTCTTTGAGGTCTGACAGGGACTGTGGAATGTATGTGATTACATATTCATAGTGTGTTACCTAAAACTGTGGCAATCATACTGGAGTCTCTTTCTCCTTTGCTGGCTCTGAGGAAGCAAGGCATCACATTGGAGAACTCACAAGAAACAAAGTTGCCTCTTGCAGCTGAGGGCAACCAGTACTCAGCAAGAACATGAGTTCCTTCTTAGGCAGATGTTTAGTCTAGCAGTTAGGATGCCCACACCCCATATCAAAGTACCAGGGGCTCCATCCTTGGCTTCTGGCTTCTGGCTCCAGCTCCCTGCTAATGCAGACCCTGGGAGGCAGCAATGATGACTCAAGGAGTTGGTTCCCTGCCAGCCACATGGAAGACCGGGATTGTATTCCCAGCTCCTGGCTCCAGCTGCAACCCAACCGTAGCCACTACAGGCATTTGTGGAGTGAACCAGCAGGCAGCAGATAGGATTTCTCTGTTTCTCTACCTCTTCAAATCAATAAATTAAAAATTTTTGTAACCAGAAAAAAAAAATGAGTCCCTCAGTTCCAGATCATGAACTAAAAATTCCACTAATAACCTGAGTGAGTTTAAAAGCCTATCTTTTTTTTTTTTTTTTTTTTTTTTGACAGGCAGAGTGGACAGTGAGAGAGAGAGAGACAGAGAGAAAGGTCTTTCTTTGCCATTGGTTCACCCTTCAATGGCCGCCACGGCCGGTGTGCTGCTGCCAGTGCACCACGCTGATCCGAAGGCAGAAGCCAAGTGCTTCTCCTGGTCTCCCATGTGGGTGCAGGGCCCAACGACTTGGGCCATCCTCCATTGCACTCCCGGGCCACAGCAGAGAGCTGGCCTGGAAGAGGAACAACTGGGACAGAATCTGGCACCCCTACCAGGGCTAGAACCTGGTGTGCCAGCGCCGCAGGCGGAGGATTAGCCTATTGAGTCATGGCGCCAGCCAGTAGCCTATCTTTACCCAGTGAGCATTCAGCCCTAGCCAACACCTCCATTACAGCCTTATTGGGGACCCAGTCATCCCTGGGTTCTGACCTACAAAATCTGTGAGATATGGACCTGGCACTGTGGCATAGCGGATAAAACCACTGCCTGCAGTGCTGCTGTCCCATATGTGCACCCATTCAGGTCCTGGCTGCTCCACTTGCAATCCTGCTCTCTGCTGTGGCCTGGGAAAGCAGCAGAAGATGGCCCAAGTGCATGGGAAGACCCAGAGGAAGCTCTTGGCTCTTGGCTTCAACCTGGCCCAGCCACAGCCATTGTGGCCATCTGGTGAGTAAACCAGCAGATGAAAGATCACTCCCTCTCTGTCTCTCCCTCTCTCTCAGTAACACTGACTTTCAAATAGATAAATACTTTTTTTTAAAGTGGTGTGTTGTTTTCAGCTGCTGAAGATGTGGTAATATGGTAATATGCAACAATAGAAAGTAATATAATACCCTCCAAAGAAGAAATAACATTATTGAATATCCTGTTAAAGTTCTATTTCCCTGATTGCCTTATGCCTCTTTTTACAGTATTTTTGTAAGACATGCTGAGTGTAGTCTGCACCTGTATGGGATGTGACTCCACTGTGGGTAACCTGCCTTGTAGCACAACCTGCTCCTGTGTGTTAAGTAGCTCATTACCGCCTGCACCTGTGTGAGATGTGAGTCTGCTGTGCCTAGCCTGCCCTGTAGCACACCTGCATCCTCTTTGCCCTGGCTCAGCCCCTCAGGTAGGATCTTCCTGGGCCCTATCAAAGCTGGTCTGCCTGAACAAGCTTTTCCAGTACCTCCATGCTGACCCACTTGGATCACATTATAGTCAGACCATTCTTTTCCTTTAATGTGGCTAGACATTACCAAATGACCCTTTCCCTGGGAGGGAGGGTAGCAAAATCCCTCACCCTGTTGATAACCACATCTTTGCATCTTTGAATTGACATTGTTTTCCTTTTCTTTGACTTGCTTTGCTTGTTTTATGGTATAACTCGGAGAGAGTAGATTGTTTTCCTATTTCCAAGCTCTTTTCTGGATGGGAATCGCCCTTTGCTGTCCCTCCCTGTGAGTTAGGTGCCCAGCTGGGATCTGGTTTCCAGGCCTGTGGCTCAGATCTGCTGTTAAATAATTTCACAATGTAAGATTTGCTGTGTGCTGTTGTTAAACACCATGTGAGGCTGGCAGGGAGGAGAGCTGGGGGGCAGGCTGCAAAGGGGATTAGGCAGGGAGCTGAGAGCTCTCTAGGGGCTTGCTCTCTCTCACTGGGAAGACCAGGCTCATCCTTTTGTGAAAATATTATGAGCACTTGGCTGGCTCGTGATTAGGGTCCACACAGGGGGCAGACAGGAGCGCAGTGGCAGAGCCAGGTGAGTGCTGAAGGACAGGGTATAGAAGGAGTGGCGCATGAGCAGAGATCCCCAAGTGCACGGGGATTGTGTGGGGCTTGTGTAGGTTTTCTACAATTAGAAAATAGGTTCCGTGGGGGCCAGGTGAGAAATAAAAAATAAATAATTCTTAAATTAACAATACAATTGACAATAGTCAACATAAACATAAGCACAGATAAACATGACCAACAATGATTGCTTTAAAAAAAAAAAAAACTTAAAATCTATAGAAAGGAACTGGAAATCATGGCCATTGTGAGACGTCTCCAGCAGTGTGGCAGACCATCAGCATCAGCTGCTGAGATATGTAGATTCACAGATCCTATGCTGGGTCACAGGAATCAGAGTCTCGGGGGTGGGGCCCAGTGATCTGGGGTTTAACAAGCCCTCCAGGTGATTCTAGTGTGTGCTTAAAGTTGCAGACTAACAGGTGTTCAGGCTTCCAGATTTAGCCACCATCTTCTTCACTCCCAGGTGACAACTGCGTATGCAGCTCAGTAACATTTAAATGCTCACTGCCTCAAAATCTCCCTGACCATACCAATTTACTTGCTGCAAAGTGCACTTTTGAGGAAGCTCAAATTAAGAAAATGTTTAAAAATTAGCTTCCAATTCTGTTCAGCATAGAAAAATTAGCTGTGCTCAGGTGGGAACTTTTCAGTAATGTGTTGTAATAAACAGATTAGTCGATCAGCCATGATTTATTAATGATGAATTAATTATACCTGATTGTGCAGTTCTGCTAGCTAAATGGAGCTTTAAAGTAGTTCTTTTATTAATCATCATGGTGCTAATTGCAGACACGTACAGAAGGATCACTAATTAAACATGCAACCATATGCAGAGCAAGTTAGGCTGCTGAGACCTGCAAGAATAAGAAATACCCATTTTTAGGGAAGCCAAAGCAAACTTTATTTTATGCAGTATTAGGGAGTGGACTTGGCCATGTTAATTAATCACTGTATATATTCATATTGTAATCTTTCCCCGGCAGGAATTGATCCCTACTGTTGTTCAGGGTATTTTCTGTTTTACATACGTGCAAGCCATTTTAACAGAGACCATGGATTGATGGGAAGGGAGAAGAGAAGAAAGAGTTAAAAACCACATACCAGTACTGTATTGAGAGCACCTGGAGAGTGGGGACTTGTGAACTGCTAGAGGCCCAGGACCTCCCAGCGTGTGGAGTCACACAGTAAGAAGATTGACTGCTGGGTGCTGTTGGGACAGAGAAAGAAATGAGACCATCTCTTGAAGGGAGTTCTCACATGGCCTGGGAGCTGGCCAAGACCTGAGAGGATTTTTTACATAGAGTCGTGGGTTCCTGTTTCGTAGCACTCCTTTCTCCAACACCCTGAGCTGCCTTTGATTCCACTGACCTTAGCTTTTGACTCTGAAGCCAACTTCTAACCGGTAAGTTGCCATTCTCTTCGACTGTCCCCTGCAGGCCCATAGGCAGGCCTGAAAAATGTCCCTGGGGAGAGAGTTGCTCACCTTGTGTGGTTTTCCTCGCTCAGTGATCATAGCCCCGGGGGTCAGTTTATATTATATTTTGCTCAAGTTTTAAGGTTTCATTTTTTTAACAGCTGGACATGGAGTCTGATACTAACTACTCTATGATGGTCCAAATTGGGCATGTTAATACCACATTTTTTTTTATTTGACAGGTAGAGTTATAGACAGGGAGAGAGACAGAAAGGTCTTCCTTGCATTGGTTCACTCTCCAAATGGCCGCCACAGCTGGCACTGCACCAATCCGAAGCCAGGAGCCAGGTGCTTCTTCCTGGTCTCCCATGCGGGTGCAGGGGCCCAAGCACTTGGGCCATCCTCCACTGCCCTTCCAGGCCACAGCAGAGAGCTGGACTGGAAGAGGAATAACTGGGACTAGAACCCAGCGCCCATAAGGAATGCTGGCGCCATAGGCGGAGGATTAGCCAAGTGAGCCATGGCACCGGCCCGCCACTTCTTAAACAATGTTTGACCAGTCCTGTTCTTCTAGCATCTTCAACTTCTCCACTGCCTCCAACTTCCATGGGGACCCAGTGCTACCAAGTCCCGAGCCTTTTGAGGATTTGGGGTTTGAGTCCTAGCTGCTCCACTTTCCAATCCAGCTCTCTGCTAATACTCTTGGGAAAGCAGCAGATGATGGCCCAAGTGCTTGGGTCTCTGTTTCCCACATTGGAGACCCAAATAGAGTTCCAGGCTCCTGGTTTCAGCACAGCCTGGATCTGGCTGTTGTGGTCATTTGGAGAGTGAACCAGTGGATGGAAGATCTCTCTCTTTTCTCTCTCTCTCTCTCTCTCTCTCTCTCATTCTGCCTCTCAAATAAAAAAATTCTTTAAATGAATATATATTTAAAAATACCTTTACCCAGTAATTCTACTCCTGGGTATATATCCAAAAGAATCGAAACCAGTAGCTCAGATACTTAGATGCCAATTTTAGAGCAACATTATCTACAGCAGTCAAAATGTGCAAACAACCAAGTTTACTTCAATAGGTGAATATTGTGCACATACTGTGAAATAGCACTTAGCCATGGAAAAGAATGGTGTTCATATACGTGCTATAGTGTAGATGAATCTTGGAAAACATTAGGCTAAATTAAGTAAGTCAGAAAACAAAAAATGTTATGATTTCACTTACATGAAATTTTGAAATAAACCAATACATATAACAGTAAGTAAATTAGAGATTACCAGTAGCTAATGGAAGGAGAGATTAGATAATTATTGCTTAGGTAACAGAGTTTTTATTTGGGATAATAAAAAAGTTTTAAAATGGTGACAGTTGTACAACATTGGGAATGAATTCAATGCCACTGAGTTATTTAAATGAAATGTGTTAAATGGGAACATGTCAATGAAGTGCACAAAATAAACACTATTTAAAAAGTGGGTCAAATTTTATAATATATTTTAACATTAAATTTAATACATTATACATTAAATTATACATATTATTACCACAATAAGATTTTTTAAAATAAACTTTTAATTTCAGAATAGTCTTAAATGTACAAAATAAAAATTGTACAGTATAAAGAGTTCCAATTCCCACACCCAGTTCCCCTGTGAATAACATCTCAGTATGACAGATCATTTGCCACAATGATCCATATCCAGTTCCCCCTATTTTTTTAAAAATCCAGACTCCCTCCATCCCCATCCAACCCTTCCAGCACAATAAAGTTAAAAACAACAATAACAATTTTATTCTCATTTCAGTGGCTTTGAGGGCTGAGCTAAATTAGGTGCCTGTGTTTATTTATCCTCTTTACCTCTGTCTGGTATTTTCCCTTTTTAAAAAAAAATCTATTTGTTTATTGTAATCTACTTGAAATTCAGAATGAGAGAGAGAGAGCTTGACATCTGCTTGTTCTCTCTGCAAGTGCCTGCAACAGCCAGAGCTGGGCCAGGCCAAAGACAGGAGCCAGGAACTCCATCCGAGTACCCTACATGAGTGGCAGGGGCCCAAGTACTTGAGCTATCATTTGCTGCCTCCCAGAATGTATTAGCAGGAAGCTGGGCCAGAAGCAGAACAGCTACGACTCAAACTGGCAGGCATTATGGGATGTGGATGGCCCATGTGGTGCTTTAAGCCACTGCACCACAATGCCTGCCCCCTTTGTTTTTCTTTTAAAATAATTATAAGCATGCAGAAAAGCTTGTTGTGGAGGACAAAAACCTTTCTTTCTGAACTACTTAGGAATTAAGTTGCTAACACCAACATACCCAGGTATTTAGTGTGTATTTCCTATTAACCTACAGAACTCTCGAAGGGAGGTTTTCTAAAGGGTAACGGTGTTTATTTGGGAATTGTAGAGCACTGAATGGGAACACATGTGTCGTGTAAACTGTAAGCCCACTGCAGGAGGCTGAGTCAAGGAGGAGACTTTAAAGGCAGCATGAGGATTACTTCAGATGTTTGAAACAGTCATCTTTGGCCACAAGGATTAACAACAAGAGTGGCACCAGAGTGGGGCTGAACAGAGTTACTGGGCTGATGTCCTTGCCGGCTGGAGTTCTGGCGTATCTTTGTGTTCCCACTTATCTTTCACGGTAGATACCATCAAGTAATCATCTGTGAGAACTCTTCCTTTGTAACTTCTGGTTTTATTTATTTTTATTTTACTTTATTTTTAAAGCAAGGAAGTTTAAGAGGTTTGTGAAAATTTTTTTTTAAGATTTATTTATTTACTTGAAAGAGTTACACAAAGAGAAGGAGAGACAAAGAGAGAGAAAGAGGTCTTCCATCTGCTGGTTCACTCTCCAGTTGGCCGCAGTGGCCGGAGTTGTGCCAATCTGAAGCCAGGAGCCAGGCGCCTCCTCTGGGTCCCCCATGCAGGTGCAGGGGTCCAAGGCCCCAGGCCATCTAATACTGCTTTCCCAGGCCAGAGCAGAGAGCTGGATGGAAAGAGGTGCAGCCGGCACTCAAACTGGTGTCCATATGGGATGCTGGCACTTTAGCCGGTGGCTTCACCCACTATGCCACAGCACTGGTCCCACTTCTGACTTTATTTATTTGTTTAAAAAAAATTTTTTTTTGACAGGCAGAGTGAACAGTGAGGGAGAGAGAGACAGAGAGAAAGGTCTTCCTTTACTGTTGGTTCACCCTCCAATGGCCGCTGCGGCAGGCACACTGCAGCCGGTGCACAGCGCTGATCCGAAGCCAAGAGCCAGGTGCTTCTCCTGGTCTCCCATGCAGGTGCAGGGCCCAAGTACTTGGGCCATCCTCCTCTGCACTCCCGGGCCACAGCAGAGAGCTGGACTGGAAGAGGGGCAACCAGGACAGAATCCAATGCCCCTACTGGGACTAGAACTCGCTGTGCTGGTGCCACAAGGCAGAGGATTAGCCTATTGAGCTGCAGTGCTGGCCTATTTATTTATTTTTTATTAGTGCTGACATAGCGACTCCACTTTGATTCTGATGACTTTCACACTGTGTACTGGGAGTTCTCCCAGTTGTGTACCATAAAATCCTGAAAATCTGGGAGCTGCCCTGGTACTCACTCATCCCCAGAGCAGATTCATGATTCACCAATACTCCTATTGGTGAACATATAAACAATACGTCTTTTATTGCAAAAGGATCTAGTCCTAAATCACGTGCCTTACTTAGTTTTGTTAAATGTTTTAAAAATTTATTTCTTTTCATTTTATTTTAAGGAGAATCAGGCAGGGATCCTCAATCTGCTGATTCACTCCCCAGATGCCTGCCTGCAGCAGCCAAGGCTAGGCCAGGCTGATGCCAGGAGCACAGAACTTCATCCAGGTCTCCCACAGAGCTGACAGGGAGCTGAGAACTTGAGCCATCACCTACTGTCTCTCAGGGATGTGCATTAGCAGGAAGCTGCATTGGAAGCAGAACCAAGGCTTGAACCCAGGTGCTTTGATATGGAATGTGGGTATCCCAAGCAGAGTCTTAACCAGTGGGTCAAATACCCATCTTCTCCTTCCCATTTAGTTTTTCATGTTTCTTCAGTCTCCAGTCTGAGTCATTGCTCAGTCTTTCCTTGATGTTCACAACAATGACACTTAAGATAACAGGCCAGTTTTTATGTGGAGTCTCTCAATTTGGGTTTGTCTGATATCTATTTTTGGTTAGATTTAGGATATGCATCTTTAAGAGAATATTTCTTGAGAAGGAGAGAGAGAGAGAGACACACACACACACACAGAGAAAGATATCCTTACTACAAGTTCACTCCCCAAATGCCTGCAAGGATCGCCACCTGGAGAGAAAGCTGGGACTGGAAGCCAGGTCTCCAGAGTGGGTGGCAGGAACCCAATCACTTGGTCCGTGACCACTGCCTCCCAGGGTTTGCATCAGTAGGAACCAGGCAGGAGTAGAGCCAGGTTTTAAACCCAGGCACTATGTGTGGAACTCAGGAGTCTTAAATGGCATCTTAACCTTTAGTTTAAGCACCGGCCACAGGATATGCATCTTTGGCTGGGACATCAGAGATGACACCTGTGACCTTGTCTCATCTTATCTGGGGGCACGTGTTTTCCATGGGTCCCAGGGCTGATGATTTTCGCTGCAATCTTACACGACTAAGTTGATGTCCGCTAGATTTCTTCACTGTAAATTGCCTTATCCTTTCTCCTTGTCATTAATTTTTAAATTTTTTTTATTTGAAAGGTAGGGTTAGAGAGAGAGAGGGTATCTTCCAACTGCTGGTTGAAGGGAAGCTGGGGCTGCCCACATGGGATGTGGAATGTGGGTGGCAGCTTAACCCTTTATGCCACAACACTGGCCCCTCCCTTTGTCATTTTGTGAGTAAGGACTTTGAAACCATTTAAATACCATGTTCCTCATCAAGCCTTCAGTGTATTTGTTATTCATTTGTTTGTTTCTATGGGTTCATGGTTTCCTTTTTTTTTTTTTTTTAAGATTTTATTTATTTGAGAGGTAGAGTTACAGACAGTGAGAGGGAGAGACAGACAGGTCTTCCATCCACTGGTTCACTCCCTAATTGGTCGCAATGGAGCTGCGCTGATCCGAAGCCAGGAGCTTCTTCTGGGTCTCCCACATGGGTGCAGGGGTCCAAGGACCTGGGCAATCTTCCACTGCTTTCCCTGGTTATAGTAGAGAGCTGGATTGGAAGAGGAGCAGCCAGGACTCGAACTGGCGCCCATATGGGATGCTGGTGCTGCAGGTGGAGAATTAACCTACTACGCCACAACACCGGCCCTGATTTCCTTTTGTTTTAAAAGTTAATATTATTTACTTTTTAATTGTTTTTAATTTTTAACAGATTCAGTGTGCTTTGTAGACACAATTCTAAAAATATAATATTCCCTTCCCTCCCTCCCTCCCTCCCTTCCCCTATTATTTTATTTATTTGAAAAGCAGAGTTACAGAGAGAGAGAGGGAAACACAGAGTGAGAGATCTTCCTTGCACTTCCTTCCCCTAATAGCTTCAACATCCATGGTAGGGCCAGGCTGAAGCCAGGGACCAGGAACTCCATGTGGGTCTCCATGTGGGTGGTACAGATCCAAGTGCTTGGGCCATCTTCCGCTGTTTTCCCAGGTACATTACAGGCAGCTGAATGGGAAGTGGAGCAGCCAGGACTCAAACCGGTGCCCATATGGGATGCTGACATCAGAGGAGACACCTTAACCTGCTATGCCACAATACTAGTCCCAGAATATATGTCTGATACACACTCACACATTTCTTGTTTAAAAATTTGAAAGGCAGAGAGACAAACAGATCTTCCATCCATAGGGCCACTTTCCAAATGTCCACAACCAGGACTGGACCAGGCCAAAGTGAGCTGGGAACTCAATCCTGGTCTCCCATGTGGGTGGCAGGGGCCTAACTACCTGAGCCATCATCTGCTAACTGCATTTAATCCATCTCCCATCTCTCCACCCCATATCCTCTTCTCTCTGCTCTGACTCCCATCCCCTCCTCTTCCTGCCTGGATTCCCTGGCCCAGGGTCCCCCTTCTGTGCATACATTAGGTGCACATTAGATACATTCTATCCACTTATACTCCACCTTCATATCATAATGTATCAGTTTATGGGCCCGCTTGTACCTGACTTTTGCTTTGTATCTGTTTTAAGTAATGGTGTCATACTTTGTAACCCTCCCTGCATCTTCTTTGTTTTGATGAAACAGTCAACTAGTATGGCTCAACTCTTTCTCTAATTTATCCTTTTTAATGTTTGAACTTTATTCTTGAGGATAGGTGCACCACCATTTATTCTACCAGTCCAGTGGGTCTCCTATTGAAAACCTTTTTATTTCCAGATTGTTTTTCTAATATTTATTTATTTACTTGAAAGGCAGAATTAGAGAGAAAGATTTTCCATCCACTGGTTCATTCCCTAAATGGCCAAAATGGCTGGAGCTAAGCCTATCTGAAGCCAGGAGCCAGGGCCATCCTCCATTGCTTTCCCAGGTGCATTAGCAGGGAGCTGGATGGGAAACAGAGCAGCCGGCACTCAAACCAGTGCCCATGCGGGATGCTGGCATCACAGGCAGTAACTTTCTCCACTGTGCCACTATCCTTTATCTTTTATGATACATCAGTAAATGTGTGTTCCTGAGTTCTGTGAGCCGCTCAAGCACACGTCCAAGGAGGGTTGGGCAGAAGCACAGTAAAGCCACCTGGGATTTGCAACTGAAGTCTGCAGTAGTGGGGAGGGCTCGGGGACAGAGCCCTCCACCTGCTGGATCTGATTTTTCAGGGGGTAGGTAGAATTGCCTTAGAGGAATCCTAGTTGGTGTCCACTGCAAAATTGCTTATTTGCTGGCTGGTGGGGAGAAATCTGGGATCCCAGAAGTCTTTTGTGTTGGAAGTTGTGGTGTGAGAGCAGAGGAAACTTGCTGTTGAAACAGGGCTCATCTTGTCTTCCTCTTGGTGTCCCTGGGGCAGCACAAATGCAGA
Source organism: Sylvilagus floridanus (assembly GCA_949820135.1). Taxonomy (NCBI): domain Eukaryota; kingdom Metazoa; phylum Chordata; class Mammalia; order Lagomorpha; family Leporidae; genus Sylvilagus; species Sylvilagus floridanus. The sequence continues at coordinate 24,412,396 of OX463235.1, forward strand.
GGTTATCTGAAATCTCTGCACATGAGTTTGGAGTCTGTGTTGGGAACATGCAAACGGCTGGAGCTGAAACGGGGTGAGCTCCTCGGATGTCTGTAGAGTGTCTCCATGTGATTTTTCCGGCGTGGCGGACTGAGGGTAGTGGCACTGCTTCTCTGTTGGCTTGGCACCTGAGACACGTGACCAAAGGGAGCCACGTGGAAGCTGTGTCAGCTTTGAGTTTCACTTCTGCTGCATTCTACTGGCTGAGGCTTCACAAACGTCCTGCTCCAGGGGCAGCAACACAAATCCGCCTCTTGATGGTGGAATGTCAATATTGCATTCCAAGAAACACACATGGGAGGGGAGAACATACATGCACCAACACACTCTACCACAAGAGAGTTTTGGAAAACTGCCAGTATTTCTGGGAAACTGGTGACATAACTGGTTAGCAGGAGTAGAGAATACTTTCATTTAAAAAGAAGAAAACTTGACATAAATCCAGGAGCTTTTTTTGAGGGGGACAGAGGGTGGGTAGCAAAAGCGATTCCTGTTGTCGAGCCACCATCACCAAGGTATGGGTGTGATGCAGGTCATCATCAAAGACTTGAAAGTGTCCTTAGCTTGTTGAACCAGAAGTTGCTTCAAGGACCCAGAAACATTGAAGTGTCAGCTTTCTAGGATGCCGTAGGGCCTCAAGCATGCTCTGCAAAGTAGCTGGACCAAGTTGGATCTTTCCTGCAGTCCTGCATTATATGGAGGGTGACAGAGTGTTCCTTGGTTTACCCCTTCTAGGATGGTGCCTTGTAAGTCACTGTTGCCTGATGCTGTCAGGTGCTCCTGGGGAGGCCAGTGTGACCCCTGTCAGGGCTGTGTGCTGTACGACTTTGTGAAACAGCCAGTTGAGGTTATCACTATGCTTTGGGCCAGGTTATTTTAAGTTACAGTACACAGTTTGTGAATTTTGTCAACCAACTGGAGGCCCTTTTTAGCTAAAATCATGATTTCAGCATAAAAGAAAAGAAGAGGTAAGTTGAAAGTGAACACCTGTTCTCCTAAAATTGCCCTACTGCAGGCACTAGCCCTGGAGAGTTGGCAGATGGTTTTGTGTTTCTAGGCCTGACCTCAGCAGCCCTTCATCAATCTTGAGCTGATTGATTCTCAGGAAAGGGAAGACTCTGGCTTCCCAGGGAACCCAAGACACCTTTGATTTAGTTACTACCTGAAGACCAATTAATTAACACACACTGATCCTTTCAAGTTTTCCTAACAAAGCTAGGAAATATTGGGCCCAGCCTGGCTGGGGTAGCTTTTTTCTAGCTCATTAATTATTGTCACCCCAGACACGGATACTTGTAAAAGATAAAGAAAAAAGCGCCGTTCTGCAGCAGGGAGGGTGGGGATCTCTGAGGGCTACAGAGCCCTGTGCTGTGATGCTTGTAGCCAAGGGCTCCCCACGGTAAAGCAGCTTCCACGTGGAGGACTGAAGCTCAACTGCTTCTTTCATCGCCTCTGGACTTCTGGCTGCCAATGGGAGCTTATTAGTCAGGAGAGAATTTGGCTCTTTGTCTCTCTGGCAAGATATTATAATTTAGGGACTTAAGCTATTTTTCTTTTAAATCAAATGGGATTGTAAACTTTTTTTAAACAATATTTATTTGAAAGACAGAGTTATAGAGGGATGTAGAGACAGAGAGAGGGAGAGATAGAGATCTTCCATTTGCTGATTCCCTCCCCAAATGGCTGCAATGGCCAGAGCTGAGCTGATCCTAAGCCAGGAGCTTCTTCCAGGTCTCCCACGTGGGTTTAGGGGCCCAAGGACTTGAGCCATCCTCCTTTGCATTCCTGGGTGCATTAGTAGAGGGAGCTAGATAGGAAGTGGAGCAATTGGGACTCAAACTGGTGCCCATGTGAGATGCTGGTGCTGCAGGCAGGGGCTTTAACCTGTTGCACCACAGCAAACTTTTTTATAACCCAGAAGTAATTCAGTCATGTCTTATTTACCCTCTGGATGGACTTCTGCGGACATCACTCGTCTTCCCCTCATAAGCTCTTCTGCCTATCCCTTGGCCCCATTTCTTTCTTTCCTTCTTCCCACCTAGCATTTTAATCCTCCAAGCTGGAGCTAAAGTGGGAAGAGTGAGCTGGATATAGGCATATGTTGATACAACGAGACTTAAAGTAATGACACTATAGCTATTCAAAATCTTTAAAAAGTTAATTTATTTGAAAAGTGGAGCTAGAGAGAGTGAGAGCGAGAGAGCTTACCCATCTGCTGGTTCACTCCCCAAATGGTTTCAAAAGCCAAGATAGAGCTGGGGCAGAGCTAATAGGTGGGAACTCAATCCAGGTCATGACTACTTCTCAGGGTCTTCATGAGCAAGAAGATAGAGTCGGAAGGCACAGCCAGAGGCTCCAACACGGGATGTAGGTGTCTTAGCCAGCACCTGAGCCACTGGGCTAGAACCCCACCCCTGCAGTGTACCCATTTAAAGATTAGCTTCTCTCTGACTCTTCTCCATGAAGGGAAGTTGATTTCTGCTATTCAGAACTTTCTCCCCATGACAGGTGCTATTTTTGGTAGTGATAAGGGATAAGGTAGCTTGCTGAGCTGGAGGTTACAAACCTCAAGGTCCTGCCTGCCCCATGTAATTCCATCTATTTTTTCTGTTGGGCCTAGGGAGAGGGCACCATGTGAATATGTAAACTAAGCTCCACGTGGCATTTTAAGGACGTGTCATAAACTTCCCAGATGACCACGTTACCTCCTAAAGGAGCTATCGGCAGGGGCTCACTGTCTTCCAGTGGAGACCAAGGCTAGGGAGGCCCTGAGCTGCTCCCTCTCTCTCTGCTTCCCTTCCCCCACCCCTTCTCTCTCTTCTCACTCCACCCCTCAGATATGCCCACGTGTGTGTGTGTGTGTGTGTGTGTATGTGTGTGTGTGTTTGCTTTCTTACCTTTTAAATAAACTTTATCACTGTATACTGTATATGTGCCTGTGCTTAAAATGCTTTTAAGGTAAGGACCTAGATTAAAATTAAACTCCTATTTCTCTCACATCAGTAGCATATGCATTAATTTTTTTTTTTAACAAAGCAAGATTTATTTCAGTCAGAAACCTCCTGCTGTAGCAGCCAGGAGGGGGGCTCGAAGAGAGAAGACCCCTAAGTATTTTTATTATGGAAAATCTTGAATATTCACAAAAGCAAAACAAATGCCTTACTCACCCCGTCCCCTAGGCACATACCCATCATGCAGTTTCAACCATTATTAACACGTGAGCAATTTTGTTAATAAATGTTCCCAAACTCCAGCCTTCCCTGCTCCATGCGGGGGTTCTTCTCTCAGCTGAGCATGCCTGGAAGGGGAGACTGGGTGTGGGCAACTCCTGGCTGCCTGTCTTCTCCTCCTCTCTTGAGGCCCTCAGCCTGAGAACATCTCGAGTGTCGCATTCTGTTATCCTTGATGGGGAAACACTCGGCGTCCTGGTGGCAAGCAGGACAAAAGGACAGCTGTGCCGGGCTGCACACAAATTAGGGCATCTTTGGAGGCTGTCCTCCAGTCCCCAATTAGTTTTTAGGAGAGCTTTAATTATGCCACCAACAGTCCTCACTTGAACAATCATGGGGCGCTAGGCTGGGAGGGATGAGAGTGGCTAGATTTGCATAACCATTTACCCTAATTAGAATGTCAAAAGTTGGTGGGGAAGAGGCCTATCTGTGCTGTGACATAGGATCATTTTAATTTAGTCCAATTTCCCATGATTACAACTGTCTTCCTCTTAACACCTCCCGGCTTCTTTCCTTCCAGGTGATTTGTAGCAAAGGCGGAATGGACTCAGATAGTGACTCACTGTTCTGCTTACCCACTGGAAAAGTCCAAGAGGATTTTTCATCTCTTCATTCATTCTTCATTTTAGTTTCTCTCTAAACGAATGGTGGTGCGGATATTTAGACTTAGTGCTGGAAGCTTAGGCAAGCACTTCACTTTCAATTCTGAAGCTGGCTCTTTGTGTGTGTATGTGTGTGGATGAGGAGGTAGCATTATCTTCAGGTTGTCCTATTAAAAAAAAAAAGTACCTTTAACTGTCACTTTTACAACATAAGGATTGGGATGATGGTAAGAGGTGCTCATTAATAGATAATATATTTAACACTGTGCTAAAGTTTCTATGACAAACACTATGGTCTTCAAGCTTTGGCAGGATGAAGGTGGCTGGGATAGAGCTGGGTATCTCAACCACTCTGACCCATTAGAAACTGTTTAGGCACGCATCGGCGATTCCTGGGCCCGGCTGTGCAGCTCGTTCCCTGGGTCCTGTTTTTCTGCCCTCATTCCCTCTGAGCAGCAGGAAGCCACCTATTTAATTAGTTGGGAGTGGCAGCGTCTGTAATCTCCTGGGGGTGGCTTCAGCACCATGGCTGGATAAAAGGACAAATCCAACATGCCGGGCGTGGCTGGCCTCTCCCCTGCAACATATGGGGAACCCGCCACGCCTTCTTCAGCCCAAGTTCCAGCATTAGTGGAGAGGCCTTCCCTGCTGGGAACACACCCTGCAAAGCCAAGGGCAGGTGGCGTCACTAGCAGAGGTCAAGGCGGTTCTTGGGCCAAACAGCATCTGGCGAACTATGCCAATTGGAAATCAATGGCCCTCCCTGGGTGGGTTTAATTTTCTGGTTATTTGAACAAAATTATAGGTCCTAATGGGCAGAGCAGAGCTCAGAGCATCCTCCCAGGATTGCTCGTTTCAACAAAGTATGATGTCTTTGTATCCCATTCACAAGTTGCATTGTAGAATCCACTTAGCAGAGATGGGTGCTGGAGCCTCGCTCTCATGCTGAACAAGATTAATGGGTAGAGTTGGCCACTATCTATCTGTAAAGTAGAATCCTCATTTCCCTAGGATGCTTGAGTACATTTCCCCCTAATCTACAGTTTCAGCCAGGTCTTATCTCTAGGATAAGGTGAATGGGTCCTCCTTTCTCTGGCAGATACAAACTGCAGTGGCCTCTGGCTCACAAGAACCGCCCCCCCCCGCCCCCCCCCCCCCCCCCCCGCTGACCATGTTGCTACTCCCTGTCTTGTTCTGTGGCCAAAGCTGCAGGGGCTTGACAAGCTGGCCAAGCAAACTCTCCCTCCCAGCATTTTCAAAAACTTAGTTGGAATAGTTGAGTGGGTTGGAGCAGAGTCATCTTATAATGGTGTTTCAGGGCCAGGAGCAGCAGCTGCTAGGGTCCCAGGCCACCGTTCATTCCAGGCCTGCCAGAGAGCTGGTTGTTTAAGCTTCATTTGGTTTAGTATGTTTCCTATAAATCGCCTTTTGCTTAAATCAACCAAAGATTGGTTCTGTTTCCTTTTTTTTCTTTTTTGCTTCTGAAAGAATCTTAAGTGATACTGTTTCCCACCAAAAACTTTTAGAAAAAAAAAAAAAAGAGTGACTGGTGAGTTCTTTACAGTAGGCTTGTGATGCTTGCACGTGGTTGAAGCTGAAACCTCAGGATTCTCACAGAAACATCCGCTTCCCCCGCAAAGGCTTCTGCACAGGTGCCAGGTGATCTGTCAGCTGAACCCGCTCCTCGGCTTGCTGATCACTTCCACACCTGGCAACTTGGGGCGACATGAGAGTGCTAATGCTGCAAACGCCAAAGGCCCATGCATAGCGAAGTACAGCTCTTCCCCTTGGTCTACGTAATGTCTTCAGCCATGAACGGAAATAAAGCCATGGCCATCATGCCTTCTTCCATGATATTCATCCTTCCAGGCCACATTGGGGCACTGACTCAGACCAGAAAGGCCCTGATTGTTCTCTAGAAGGCTTCCTCTGAGGATCCAGATGTGAGACTGGGTCCATTTCTCTGTGACAGCTCCGAAGCTGGGGCAAAACCCCTGAACAAGAGATCAAAGTCTCTGTCCCAGCTCCCTCCAAAAGGGAGGCTCCCCAGAGGATGCCACCAAGGGCTGGGTAACTTCACAGCAGAGCTAAAGACAGCTCTTGGTTGGGTCAGTTCAATTTCTTCTCTTCTCTGGCCAAGGAGTGTGTCCTGCCCCAGTGACTGACCAGCATGCTCCCAGACAACTGCCCTTGGCACACACATCCTCACTTATGTAGGAACTTAGCATCAGATGGGTTGTGCTAGTGTAGGATGGACATTACATGATCCAGCAAAGCTCTTCCAACTTTCCTGCAGGCTTCATGCTTCCTTTAATGAATTAGTAGTTATAATGTTCTCACAGAGCGCCCCCTCTTGAAGACTCCTGCGCATTGCATTTATCTCCTTTTCTCTCCATCCTTCTCTTCAACACTCAAGGCACTGGGATCAGGCTGTGGGGAAGCAGCCGGGGGTTATCTGCAGGCAGGTCCTGTGGGTATGAGAGCCAGGGCTGTAGAGAGCATGAGTTCTGTAAAGAGAGCTGAGTTCAAATGGAACCACCATGTTGCTCAGTTTAACCAGGCTTCAAATGACAATCTCTACTTAGGGGGTCTTGTGAGGGTAGAATCTAAGACCTGGTAAGCATTTGGTGTTTTCTGAAGATGTTAAATTTTTTAAAGATTTATTTATTTGAAAGGCAGAGTTACAGAGAGGCAGAGGGAGAGAGAGGTCTTCTATCTGCTTGTTCAATCCCCAAATGGCCATAACAGCTGGAGCTGTGCTGATCCAAAGCCAGAAGCCAGGAGCCTTTTCTGGGTCTCCCATGGGAGCAGGGGCCCAGGCACTTGGTCATCTTGTACTGCTTTCCCAGGTCATAGCTGGGAGCTGTTTCGGAAGGGGAGCAGCCAGGACTCGAACTGGTGCCCATAGGGGATGCCAGTGCTGCAGGTCAGGGTCTTAACTACTGCACCACAGCTCCGGCCCCACAAGTGTTTAATTTCTTATGGCAATGAAGGTCAGTCTGAATAACTTTAATCAACTAGGCAGCAAGTACGCATTTATTGAACATTCAAGCAAGAATGTCTAGTATCTAAAATTTTCTCCTTCCCCAGAAGAGGCTATAACCTATTTGGAGAGGGGGGGCAGAGAATTTTGTAGTGTGTGCAGCACTCTCTGGTGCCTAGAATAGTAACTCACTCACAGTAAATTCAATAAGTATTTGTCAAATAAATGAAGAAATGAAAATCAGTTTGAAACAATGAAATGGGGGGCCAGCACTGTGGCACAGCAGGAGAAGCCGCTGCCTACAACTCTGGCATCCCATAGGAGTGCTAGTTCAAATCCCTGCTGCTCCACTTCCAGTCTGGCTCCCTGTTTATGTGCCTGGGACAGCAGCAGGAGATGGTCCAAGTGCTGGGGCCTCTGCCACCCACATGGGAGTCCTAGATGGAGTTCTAGTCTCCTGGCTTTGGCCTGGACCAGCCCTGGCCATTGCAGCCATTTGGGGCAGTGACCCAGCTAATGGAAGATCTGTCTCTCTCTGTAACTCTAGATTTCAAAGAAATAAATTTTTTTTAAAAAGAAACAATGAAATAAGTTGGCAGATTACTGCCAAATAAATAGAAAAGAATCTGTATTCAAAGTTCCCAAGTTTAAAAGATTTATTTATTTATTTGAAAGACAAATTTATAGAGAGGCAGAGAGAGAGAGAGATAGAGGTCTTCCATCCACTGGTTCACTCCCCAAATGGCTGGAGCTGCATTGATCTGAAGCCAGGAGCCAGGAGTTTCTTCCAGGTCTCCCATGTGGGTGCAGGGGCCCAAGGACTTGGGCCATCTTCTGCTGCCTTCCTAGGCCATAGCAGAGAGCTGGATCGGAAGTGGAGCAGCTGGGACCTGAACTGGCACCCATATGGGATGCCTGAACTGCAAGTGGCAGCTTTACCCGTTATGCACAGTACCCAAGTTCCTAACTTTTTAAAAGTTTTATTTATCTGAAAGGCAGAGAGACAAACACAGACACACAGAGAGATCTGCCATCTGCTGGTTCACTCTCTCAAATGCCTGTAACAGCCAGGTCTGGACCAGTTCAAATCCAGGAGCTGGGAACTCCATCTAGTTCTCCCACGTGAGTGGCAGGGACCTATGTGCTTGAGCCATCATCTGCTGCATGCCAGGGTGCACAATAGCAGGAAGTTGGAATCAGGAGCAGAGCTGGGACTCAAATCCAGGCACCCCATCTGATACGGAATGGGGATGTCTCGAGCAGTCGTAACTGCTGTGCCAAAAACCTTCCCTGGCTCCTAATTTTGGACTCCACTTTGAGGCAGCATAGGAATCTGAAGGTTGGCCAGCAATGATCTCTTTTTACTGCCCTACCCCTCTCTGGAGGTCAGCAGGGAGCTGGGGTGTAGCAGGGAGAATAAGATACAAGAACAATAGCAAGGAAGGATGACAATACAACCCCAGAATCAGAAGATTCGCGTGTCTGGACATTGAGCATAACTTGTTCAGCCCAGCTGCTGAAACTGCACAAGAAAACAAAAAAAGCAACACCAACTATCACAAACAGAAGGCTGGGAGCTTCCCCCTGGGGCAGGCAGCCGGCATCAGCCACACAGCACTGGCTTGGGCCTGTGAAGCCTCCACTGTTGACTCTGAGCTGACTCAGGCACTGCCTGAAACCCAAAACATAATGAGAGCCACCCTTTGGGGGACGTCAGCCACCTGCTCACAGCAAAACAGCGGATGCCACAATTTTAGACCAGAAACAAAAGCAGCAGCTCTGTGGCCATGGCTTTTAGAGGACACGTTTCTGCCCAGAAGAGGTTGTTGGCCAGAGGAAAGAGAGTTAGGTTGCTGGGGGAGCTACTTTTTTTTCTCCCTTCCTCCTTTCCCTCATTTCTCTCAACACTATTTCTTTAGTATCTACTATGTGCTAAATGCAATTCTAGGTGCTGGGAACATAGCAAGGAGCAGTCTAGAGGAAGGCCTCAAATTCCCGGAGTTTGAAAACAAACTGTTAAGGAAATAAAACATCAGGTAGCACAGGAGCTGAATGACAGAAGAGAGCTAGCCAGGGAGGCTGGGGGCAGAGGGAGCACCCAGCGGAGAAGCCCAAGCTGGAAGTGAACCTAGGCGATGGGGGGAGGGGGGAGGAGCAGCAGTAAGAGGTGACCTCAGAGAGGTGAGGCCACCAGCCCAGATCCTTCTTCCCCCAAAGCACACTGTTCCTTCCTTACTCTCAGCTCCTGATGGTACTAATTGTGTACAGCCTTGTCCCCAGGTCAGGCCACCAGCTTTTGTCACCCATTCCCATCAGAAAAGCATCAGTGAATTTGGACATGTAAATATATGCATTTATATTTTATATATTATAAAACACACCCAAGATAGAAATTAAAAGGGTGAGGTAGGGCCTGATGTGGTTCAGTGAGCTAAGCTGCCACTTATAACACCAGCATTCCATGTCAGAGAAATGGTTAAAGTCCTGGCTGAATTCTAACGGGCTAAAGAATATTTTACCCTTGTTGTTGCCTGGCACAGGTGAAAATGGTAACTACTGTCTAAGAGATAAAGTTTATTTCTTCTTAAAAAAAGACTTTTGGGGACCGGCACTGTGGCGGAGGGGGAAATCCGCTGCCTGCAATGTCAGCATCCCGTGTGGGCATCAGTTTGAGTCCAGGTTGCTCCACTTCGAATCCAGCTCCTTGCTAATGAGCTTGGGAAAGCAGCGGAATATGGCCCCAGTACTTGGGTATCTGCATCCATGTGGGAGACCCAGATGCAGCTCCTGGCCTCAGTCTGGCCCAGCTCTGGGCATTGTAGCCATTTGGGGAGTGAACCCAAGGGATAGAAGATTGACCTCTCTGTCTCTCTCTATAACTCTGCATTTCAAATAAGGTAGATAAATCTTAAATAAAATATTTGAAAACAGAGTGAAAGAGGGAGATGTTTCATCCACTGGTTCACTGCCCAAATAGTTGGAACAGCCAGGAGCCAGGAGCTCCATCCTGGTATCCCACATGTGTGGCAGGGACCCAAGTACTTGGCCTGTCCTCTGCTGCTTTCCCAGGCTCATTAGCGGGAAGCTGGATCAGAAGCAGAGTAGCCAGGACTTGAACTGGTGCTCTGGTATGGGATGCCAGTGCCATAAGTGTCTGCTTAACTAGCTGTGTCTGCTTAACTAGCCAGCCCCTAAGAGATTAAGTATCTAATCCTCGACTCATGACACTGGGGCCCTGGTGTGTAGAGGTGCCAGAGGGAGGCAGGGATAAGACTTTTGGCTTTACTGTGGCCTTTATGAAGTAGCTCTTGTTTCAGTTGGGATCCAACCCGGAGAACAGAACCACCTAAATGTGATGGCAGAAGGTATTTGTTATGAGTGTGAGGTCTTAGACAATCAGAAGAAGCACTAGGGATGTAAAGGTGCAAAAACAGGTTGTCAGCGGACTGGAGAAGTCACCAGCAGCGCTGGCGTGGGTCACGGTGACAGAGCCCTGCAAGGTGGGGCAGAACATGGGTATACACAGAACAGTGTCCCCCTGGGCCTCCTGCACCTCCGTGTCCGTGCCTCATGGCCTGTGGCCTACGGTTCTCCTCCGAGCGTGGTGGCTTGGCTTCTGCCTCCCAAAGCTCACATTTGATTCAACCTTGGATCTGGAGCTACACAGGGATGGGCATTCTGAGAAGTGGCCCTTCCACAGAACAGTCTAGCACATCCTTAAGCCTGGTTCTGCACTTATGAGTCAACAGCACAACAACCAATTTGTCCTCTCAAAGCCTCAGTGCAGGGAAGGGAGGGTCCCAAGTGGTACCTGCAAATATTTCAACCCTGGGAAAATAGGGCATCCTCTGAAAATCACACTTTTAAGCATGTAACCACAACTACAAAACTGAATCTCAGACTCTAAAGAAACCGCTAACCCTACTGCCCAGAAAGGGTTCCTCCGAGCGCTCCTGGGGCTCTTTGACGTTTCAGCATCAGCTTGCTCAAATACCAAAGGAAGATGGGCTCCTTTGAATGTATCATTCTCTCCTGTCTTTGATCACCCCATAGTATAAGTGCTAAAGGGCAAGACGAAGAAAAAAGAAGCAGAAGGAATGGGTGGTTATTCCAGCCCCTGGGTTACAATGGGCAGTTTGTTTAAACAGGTACCTACATTGTATTTAATAATATGCCAGCCATAAATCTAAGTGCTTTACAAAGAATAACTAGCTTAATCCTGCCCTAGGAGATTGATTCTATTGTTACCCCTGCTTTCTATATAAGGTAAGAGGCACAGAGAGGTGAAGTAAGTCGCCCTAGGTCACCCAGCTGGGATTCACATCATGACTTTACTGGAGCTTTACATGTAAAAGGTTCAAAAAAGATTCATGACATTCAAAAGCTGCAGAAACTGAGTTCATTGTCATTGTCATTTTCATTTGTAGAAACTATCCAGAATATGCAACACCAGCTGTCATTTAAAGGGTTTCTTTCTTAGAGGCGGATGTCCTTGACTGGAGTTGGTCATTTAAAACCACTCCTGCCTGTGAGGGGGGGTGGAGGAATAGAAGTGATTTGCATGAGAGTGCACAGCTCAGTTGGAAGGTGGCAGATCCAACTCTCAGACGCCAAAGACTCCGAAATGGTTCCCCCTGAGCCACCCCACGCCCCTGCCCCGCTGGCCCTGCTGCTGTGGGGGAGTCTAAGATCCACTGGCCAAGAGTGAGGCAGAGTTTGGTTAGAAAGGAGATCAGACAGTTGAGCTGAGCCAGAGTCCTTGAATGTGTGCTGACTGCAGGTTGGAGAATCTCCCGGGGCTCTTTGGAGAGCCTGTGCTTTCTAGTGAGTAATCACTTTTGGGGTCTGGGACCAGACCTCCTGGGGCTCGCTATTGTCAGTTTTCTGCAGATACCATTATTAGTCTCTGTCCCTTAGTTTCTGCACCTTTGGGAGGCAGGGAGCAAAGGAATATTCTTGGCCTCTCTCTTTCTCTCTCTAAATGCTTACTTGTAAATTCTTTTTATGGTTATTTCCCCTCTAATATCCAGAAAGCATATTATAAAATATGGGAACTCTTTTAACTCCTTCCATCTCTGGTCTTTATCAGCGTGACACTCACTGGGATTCCTTTGTCTTTTTCTGGGACCCATGGTCCCTAGCTGCTCCCTGCTATGTTAGAAAGCTCCAGTTTTTTTTTTTTTTTTCCCCAGATTTTCTCTGCAAATTTCAGATTGGACATTTTCCACCAAGTGCTTTGCTCTTTAATTGTGTGGCTTTTTGGAGGCCTTCCTATTTAAAAATTAAATATGATTTTGGATAGTAAAAGACTGTTTACTAAACCTATTCTACAGCTCTTATGTAATAAGTTCCAGCCATCGGTCTTTAATGTCTAACACTAAACTTCTTTGATTTTTCTATGGCTTCTACAGGTGCAAGTTTCTTCTCTCTCACCCGTATTCCCAATTCCCTGTCTCCACATCCCAGTTTTGATTTCTGGCCATATAGTAACAAAAGACAGAAGTGACAACAAATTTAATGTAAGATCTTAATTGGCATTTACTCACAATTCCAAAATCAGGCAGCCCTCTGAACCAGAAAAGGCTCAAAGAACCCTGGCTAGTAATGTGGTTATGCAATAGTCTGGAGTGGAGAATGGAAGGCGGGATGCAGCTCACTGGTATCAGCATTTGCCTTGCTTGAATCAGTTGGCCACCTACAAGTGACTAACAGTTGCTACAACTAAACTGAAACTCAGCCATTTGTTAACACGTGCATACGCCTGGGCTAGTTTCATTTAGTATGATTTACTCCATATTTACTTTGTTCTATTGGGCCTAGAAAGAATCCTGGTCCAAAGCAATCTCCCCTTACAAAATTTTTAAAAGAGATTTATTATTTGAAAGGCAGAGTTACAGAGAGACTGAGGCAGAGAGAGAGAGAGAGAGAGAGAGAGAGAGAGAGAGAGAGAGAGAGAGATTCCATGCACTGATTCACTCCCCAAATGGCCACAGTGGCCAGAGCTTCCTCTGGGTCTGCCACAGGTGCAGGGTCTCCTGCATGGGCCACCTTCTACTGCTTTCCCAGGCTATAGCAGAGAGCTGGATTGGAAGTGGAGCAGCTGGGACCCAAACTGGCATCCATATGGGAGGCCAGCTCTGCAGGCAGTGGCTTTACCTGCTACACCATAGCACTGTTCCTCCCCTTACAAATTTTATTTAAGAACAGTAACTGCCAGTTTACCTGGAAGCATCACACTCTCAATATAGAAATATTATGGAAATTACTCTGCTATGCATGTTCTATGAGCCCAAATTGCTGCAGATTTATTTTTGCTAAGAATGAACCCATTCTACATTCAAAATATGCAACTAGCCATGTCCTCTGCATATGAGGGGATGCACATCCTTTGATGAGCTCATTCTGATCCTCGTCATTTATCTTACTGTTCCATTTATTCCATCTGGGTTACTGAGTACCTGGTATCTTTTAGGCACTGTGCTAGACACTAGGGTTATAAAATAAACAACACAGCCTTCTGTGTTTCTACTTCTAGTCCTATAATATTATTAGTGATATATCTGGCTCTGGGAAGTCAATGGGGAATCTCTGTTGCCCCACTGGCAAATGAGGGGTTTGTGTTGACCGATCACATAATTTCAAAGCTTTCAAAATCAATGGACATAGACTCGACATCTTGTCGTCATTTGTCATCAGATTGCTGAGTGCCTTTGAGCATGGTGTTCAGTCTCTGGCACAGCTTCCTTCTCCGTAAAGTAAATGGAAGGTACTACAGCAGGTGTGAGAAAGTGTCCAAGAAACTTTGTTAATCTCTCCAGGGGCAAGGGGGTTCTGTGTTCAAGGTCTAGGAAATGCAGACGTCAGTAGGTTTCTTTATTACAGGACTGCTCTGAAACTTTACACATCAATTTTGCTTCATGAGTTTCCAAGAAGATAGCAGGTATTCTCCAGAAGCATTTTTGTAGTATTAACACTGACTTTTAGAATATACTAAGGAGATAGCTTACTATAGGCCTTCAAGGGCCCCTTTATTGTTGCAATGTTCTCTGTCCTTGGATCAATTTTGCATTTTACTTATCTGCTAGTGTATGTTCTAAAATAGCTGTGTTGTGTGCCCAGTGCTGTTTCCCTTTTTCTCTTCAAGTTATGCTTTCGATGCCCTTGGTCCACAGGCTAAAATCTCTCCAACTCTGGGTACATGGCTTGCAAAAGCACACATCTCATTAGCACTTTGGACAACAGTATCTAGAAAGAATCCACAGCCTATTTTGCAAAAAACACTCCACAGAGTAGCACAGAGGGAGCCCTGTGGGAAAGGGATGAATTAAATGAACATGAGAAACAACTGCATGAATGGGGCAGTTTTCCATGAAAATTTAAAAAAAAAATACGGTGTTTTGATGGCTACATAACAGTCTTTCCTGTCCAGGACTGAGCAAGACTGTTAGGACTCAGAGTAACGGAGCTGAGTGGCTCCAGGCAAAAGTCTGTGTTCAACATCTGTCATGCTGAAGATCATTAATGTTCAATTGCATCCCATTGTCTTCATGTTATTCAACTTCATTTCATTGTCACTGCTTCAGCTGGGGATTAATCAACTATTTATGGGAAGACAGGACTTGGAGTCAGGGCAGTCACAATGGGGCAACAGTCAGAGGCAGTGCAGGGGAAGCCAGTCAGAGAGAGAAGACTCCTGATTGTGGAGAGCTTGTTGACAGTTTAATGAAGTAAACATATCTGAGAATAACGTGCACATGTCCACATACCAAAAGGAACAAGAACTTGCTTCATCTTCCTGAAGAATCCAGAAATGATTCTGGCTTGCCTTGCTTGGAGCTGGTTTCTTGAGCCCTGGGTTCCTCTTATGAGCAAGAAATAAGCTGAGATGAGAAAATCAAATGAATGGCTTTTCTTTATAAATCAGATCCTCATTATCAACAGTAGAATTCATGCTGCATTATTACTCCCGAGGACAGCTGCCACAGCAACCAAGTTGCATGAAATACTTCAGCATCACACGTGGACCAATGTCTTCCATTAGGAGTGATTTTTTAAAGTCTTGCACATTACTTACATGTTTGCACATCTACGTGTGATTAGTTTTCTTTTTCAATGTTAAATAATTGGCTATCATGTCAATGTCCCACAAATATTTATGAAACTATGTCAGGAGAAATGAACTGTAAATATTGCCTAACTATTCAAGATCATGCAATCCAATTATATGGTTAGAATAATTAAAAGTTTTCCATCTATCCAGTAATATCTTTTGATATGTTAGAACAAATTATTTCACAAAAGAACCGCTAAACTATTTGCATAATAAAATTCCAGGTCTGCAACAGTAGTACGACTGGCTAATTTGTCCCAATTTACTGAACAGCTAACATCAAAACGTCAACATATTAGATCAGCATTATGCAAAATTGACGCACTTGTCCACAAAGCTGCCTCTTCATACACTAAATCTTCATAAACGTCTGGTATACCGCCTAATGCCCAAACCACTCCATCTCACACAGGATTTCTAACCACTTGAAGCTGAGTTTTTTGATATGTAGGCTTCCCGCTGGTACGGGAAAAGGTGCACCAAGCCCACCCCCGCCAACTCCGTTATTCTTCTGGGGACAGCCAGGCCACTCCAGATGGTGCGTTAGTTAGTGCCGGCCTTGGCTCTGGAGAAACCAACAGACGAAGGCTGGACGTCAGGATGCGGCTGTGCGTGGCCCCCGCCCCCCGCCGTTCCCAGGGCAGGAAGGTGCTGAGGTGGAAGCCGAGGGACGCCCGCCCACCTGCCACCACCTGTTCCCTCCTTTGGCCTCCGCTATAAATTCTCCTCCCTCCAAGAGCCACCCGGCACTCTCCGACGGCTACGGCGGTAAAAGCGCCCGTTCCCTCTCTGAGCTTCGGGGAAGATTGCCCCTTCCCGAAGAGGAGGCCGGGGCCTGGCCCGAACCAGTCACACCAAACTGCTGCCGCTGTCCAGCTTCCCGCTGGGGAGGAAAATGACTTTCTCCTGAGCATCTCCATCTGCCCCACATTCGGGCCGGGGAAGAGCGTCCACCGGCCATCCTCTAGGACTGAGCGCCCGGGAGTCGTTTGTGTTCAGGACTCAGTTCGTTAAGAAGAGTCCCGCTGGGGAGCGGCTCCGCCGAGCGGCCCTCGTGCAGGTGCCGAGTCCGAGCCGGCGCGCCTCTCGCTCTCGGCGCCGGGGATGAAGTCCTGCAAGCCCAGCGGCCCGCCGGCGGGAGCGCGCGCCGCGCCCCCGTGCGCGGGCGGCGCGGAGTGCGCGAGCACGTGCGCCGGCGCCGGGCGGCTGGAGAGCGCGGCGCGCAGGCGCTTGGCGGCCAACGCGCGCGAGCGGCGGCGCATGCAGGGGCTCAACACGGCCTTCGACCGGCTGCGCAGAGTGGTGCCGCAGTGGGGCCAGGATAAAAAGCTGTCCAAGTACGAGACCCTGCAGATGGCGCTGAGCTATATCATGGCGCTGACCCGCATCCTGGCCGAGGCCGAGCGATTCGGCTCGGAGCGGGACTGGGTCAGTCTCCACTGTGAGCACCTGGGCCGCGACCATTACCTGCCGTTGGCGGGCGCGAAGCTGCCGGGCGAGGGCGAGCCCTTCGGCCAGAGGCTCTTCGGTTTCCAGCCCGAGCCCTTCCGGATGCCCAGTTAGGCGCCTTCGGTGGCTTCGTGAACTTGCAGGAGGCTCCCGTTCGCGCCCTCAGACCTACGGACACGATCGTCGTGTGGTTGCTTCCCCCTGCTTCTCTGCGTCGGGTAGATTTCATTAACGGAGCTGTGGACGATTTTGTTTGTGGAAATAACGCCCCCGCCAGCCCCCCTTCCTGGACTACTTTGAGGGAACTCAAACATAAAGAAAAACCAGGACTAAACTGCAGTTTCAGTCCTCAGAAATACGTGAACTTGGAGAGTGCGTCCCAGTCCTGGGGCGGCCACAGTTGTCCGCTACTCGCGTGGGCTCAAAACAGAGCTGCCCTCCAGTCGTGCAAACGCGTTTGTGCTTGGTGCGTTGTGTGTGCATGCATGCAGTAGACTCAGACTTCCTGTGGCTGTTGTAGAATACACGGGCGTGAGTGCTCTGTATTTTTAAAAGCTATGTACACATTAAACTATAGATTTTATAAAATAGAAACCAAAAGCGTGGCTTTATTTTTCCGGACAAGTAGCCTGCAGGTTTTCTGATGGCGCTGAAGCCCAGTTTAGGTGAGTGCTTTTCTGAGTACGGTTGTGGAATGCTGACATCTCATCCCACAGTTGGCAAACGTGCTGTGTTGTAGTAACTTCGGCAGAATAGACAAGCTGAAGGAAGTGCAAGTAATTTGGATGTTTTCTGTGTCAATTTGGAAGATAGGTTTTTTCATGGACATTTTTAAAAGATTAAATTGAAATAATAATTAGCTTTTAAATGAGGTACATGGTAGTACTTCAAAAAGTTCAGGAAATGAAATTAAAAGGTATTTTCATGTTGGTGCAAAAATTTTTGAAATCCTTGCAGATCACAGGTCTTCAAAAAGTTCATGGAAATGCATGTTATGAAAAACCAGACAAAAAAATTGGCACAAAAATAACTTCAATTCCATTTTCCATGAACCTTTTGAAATACCTGTATATATAGGAATAGATATAATGCACTCCTGTATACACATACACACATTCGTATTTTTAGGAATATATCTAAAACTAACAGAAATAAGGGTTTTCCTATTGGACAGTAAGGGCTTCACTACCTTGAAGGCTAATCAAAACCGAGCAAAGTAATCCACTTGGTATTGGTTTGAATAACGTTTGTAAATTTGTTTAGCCATATATGACTACACCGTACCATTAATGTAAAGTGTGCGCAACTTGATAGGCATTTGGGGGAAATGTCTTGCTCATAATTAGGAAAAGAAGCACTCTAAGATATCCATGCCTTTGGAATTTGTCACAAGTCATTAAAAAAAAATGATTCTCTAAGCCCTTTTATTATGGATTCCAAAGCCTAACCTCAGACCCAGCTTCCTATTTGCAATTTATTTACAGAGAGACTCCATTACAATGTTTATTTTCTTAGTTATCCCCTATTATTCAAATCCATTTGGTTTGCAATGAGGGAACGAGTCTTCCCCAGCCCACCCAGTAACACTTACAAATTTGCACAGAAACCCACTGGGAGAGAGATGCTGGAATGCCCCTTTTCATCTCATATCTTAAAAGAAGCAGAAGACAGCTCAGGATTTTGTTCCTCACTGCCAAGCAGAGGGTAAAATGCTTCATCTCTTGATTCCGATGACTCCCACGAAGTCCTATGTGGTCCAGCAGAGAGACAGCATAGCTCCAGCTGGACCCCTCTCTGGCCACACTCCCACTCTGCAGTGAGCTACAAGGCCACATTCAAGACGTTTGCTCTGCTCACCGCTGGTCACAATAGTCTACATAGTTAGACCTAAAAATCCTCATTACTAACACCAGAAAATTTGTAGAGTTTGAGACGAATAAAATCAATCCCCTAAAAAAAAATGGTGTGTTCATCAGAGAAGGTCCAAAAACAAATTAGGACCATTACTTATTTTTCATGTAGTATGTCACATCCCCCCTGTGGAGGTCAGTATGTAGTGAAGGTCAACATGGGATGAAATCAAATAATTAAAATTATCAGGCTCTAGTATCTCTTCCCTAGCGTCACTCTCCGGAAAGAATGGGAATATGTCTGTTGAATATTATGCCTCTAGCTGTCTGCTTCTGTGTTTAGGGAATTTATGGAAGCAACTTAAACTCTTTTCCTAAGCTTTCTATCCTACTTGGTGTGCTATTTCATTTCCCTGGAAGAGACTGGGGGAAAAGTAAATGATCAAATCTAATTATTATTATTATTTTTTATTCTTAGACAGCTTTACTCAGTATGGAGAGCGGTGGCAGGGAGAGGTAGATTAAGGGCTGGCTTCTAGAGGGTGCTGGCTGCTTCCAAGTCCCTCTCCTGGACTCCTGGAAGAATCGGTGGGGGAGGCGGGAGCGGGCTTGGGGGCCTTCGTGGAGGAAGTGGGATGTAAATCTACTTTTATAAAACTCCTTAGCCAGCATGTTGGGAAGTCCATCATGAATTAGGAACTAAGGTAAAGCAAGTGTAAAATCTTTATGAAGTCAAGATTTGTATATTAATATACCTCGTATGAGCGTACTTCAGGAATCATGGGAAAATTAGATTAACAAGTTTATTTTTGTCCCCCAGAGTTTGAAATCCATGCATAGTTTTTCATAGTACACATTTCCCATGAACTTTTTGAAATACTCTGAGTTTAGATTACCAAGCAATCTAAAAGTTGCTACAATATTTCTTGCTCTTCACCTTTGAAAATCCATTTTCTTTTTAGTTCAACAACAGAACATACTGAAATTCAGAAATATTCTTATACCTGGGCTTCTTGTTCTGAACAAATCAACAAATACCGCAGGTGGAGGATTAGCCTAGTGAGCCGCAGCACTGGCCACTCTAAAAATATTTTAACTGGGTTGTAACTCATGGAGCAATTCATACACTTTGAATAATTTATAAACGTCACTTGTAAGTGTCAAATATGCACGTACATTAAGAAGTTCATCAGTCTTGGGTGGGCATTTGGTGCAGTGGTTAAGATATCTCTTGCGTCGCTCACTTACTGTATCAGAATGCTGGAGTTCCAGTCTTGGCTCCACTTCTGATTCCAGCTTCCTGCTAATGTGCACCGTGGGAAGCAGCAGGTAATGGCTCAAGTATTTGGGCTCCTACCACCAATGTGAGAGACTGGCATTGAGTTCCAGGCTCCTGGCTTCAACCTGGCTCGGCCCTGGCTGTCATGAACATCTGAGGAGTGAAACAGTGGATGGAGGCTAGCTCTCTCTCTCTCTATCTCTACTTTTCAAATAAAATGAAGAAAAATTTTAACAAAAACTTAAAATATTTGGTCAGCTACCACCCAAACCGAGAAACTAGAATTCTTCCCTGTGTTTTAATGAAAAATGAAAAGAAACCCACATTTATTTCAGCCCTAAAAATTTATCTTCAAATAATGTTGAACTATTTTAATCATTATTATGGAGGAAACATTTTCTGTTCACTTCCATGTGGTCAGAATCTTGCAAGTCAGTGCTTCTATGCCTCTCCGGCATCATTTCTTTGCGCTTACTCTCAGCACTCAGGCACAATTCTCAGAGGACTGAAAAGTATACCTTCTGTCTCCTGCAGTTTTAAGGCTATTGCTCTTCGGGTTTGAAGTTGCCATTTTTTTGTGTATTAACACAGGTGGCTTGTTTATGCTTGTTTATGGTTCTGTTATACCAACTATGCTACCTAACTAATTAGACAGAAATAAAAGGCAAACATTTTTAACAAATATGCAATTTTTGTTTTGCACTGCACAGATTTTTAAAGACATGATACTAGCAACTTTCTAAGCATACTGATGACCCTGGCATTGTCAAAGTTGAGAAGATGCTAGGTGTTCTTCAAACAGTGCTTCAGTAATTAACTTTCTGAACTATTGATTGATCCCCTTAAAACAAGAACAGAGCCGGCACCATGGCTCACTTGGCTAATCCTCCGCCTGCGTCACCGGCACCCCGGGTTCTAGTCCTGGTTGGGGCGTGGGTTACTAGTCTCAGTTGCTCCTCTTCCAGTCCAGCTCTCTGCTGTGGCACGGGAGGGCAGAGGAGGATGGCCCAAGTGCTTGGGTCCCTGCATCTGCATGGGAGACCAGGAGGAAGCACCTGGCTCCTGGCTTCGGATCAGCGCAGCGCCGGCCATAGCGGCCATTTGGGGAGTGAACCAACGGAAGGAAGACCTTTCTCTCTGTCTCTCTCTCACTGTCTATAACTCTATATACAAAAAAACAAAAACAAAAACACCGGGCCGTCTGTGTTAAAAAGAACTTTAACAGATCCTATGGAAATCTAGGTAACTGTGCATCTTACTGGTAAGGCGTACCGACTTTCAACTCCATCACTCGTGGAAATACTTTGAGTGCAGGTTACTCAAGGACCCTACAGGGACCTTGAATAAAGGCCGCAGATTCTCTGGCAGCTTTGAGCTTACAACAACTTATAAATAGCCATACACGAATGAACTCAAGATCCCAGCTTGGGAGCTACTTTGGGAGTGTGTGGGGGAGGGGAGAAAACAAAGAGCCTGTCCTCCAAAGATCATTTTGGGTGTCTGACTCAGTTTCTTGTATCTCCCCTGACAACCTGATTTTTTTCCCCCCAACTCTACCAGCAAGTCTATCAATCTCAACTGATAGGAGTGAGAAGACAGGAGCTTGAAAAATGCAGCACCTCTGTGAAGTTGGCAGGCTCTGGGCATTTAGGATGTTTAACTCCACTGCATTCTTCCCAACACCCTGCCAAGATGCGTGGAAATGGAGTTAGGTCATTGTGGGGCACAAAGCCCGCTGGCAGGCCTTGGGGAAGGGGTGAGATGGGACAAGCTACAGCAGTGAGATTGCAGAACATGGGGCACACGTGGCCTGCAGGGAAAAACACGGAACGGGAGCTCCATGCACAAGGGACTGTGGGTGCTCTAACTGACACAGCACAGAGGGGAGGAGGCAGTCATTTTTCTAACTAATCTAGTATAATAGGTACTGTAATCCAGTTAAGAATTAGGTGGGCTTTTCTGGATTCCCTTGAGAATCTAGCACCAGATGACACATGTACAAGGAAATAAGCGAGTTTAAATAACCAATTTACAAATGGACATTTGGAGGGCAACCCATGTATCCTTGGAGGATCATTCAAATGAACCTACTCCTTCAGAAGTCAGCTTTTGACTCCTCCAGGAGTTGTGGGCCGTGCCATTCAGAGGCCCACTGTAGTCCAGCCGGGCTCTTAGCCATGTAGTTTCTCATTGGATGCCTCTCAAAGTTAAGAGATGAGCACAAAGAGAAGGATGCATTTAAACCAGTTCCACTATTCGGAAATCCTGAAGAAACTCTTATTTTGGTGAAGAAAACTGTCTCAAAAAGGCAGCTGGGTTTTAATAGTACATTTCCTTCTTGATTTTCCCTCTCAGTCCCAAAGCCACGACTACTGAAGTGATGACAAGCCATTCAGTTACTTGGAGAGAAGGGTGCTGAGGAGATCTGCATGGTTTTTTATAAACAGAAGGAACAGGCAAACTGCATCAAGTTTTCCTCTTTCCCTGGTCCAGTTTTGCAGTTTCTGGGCATCCCCTGGGGGCTTCATGAATGTTGTCCATCTATTGAGTGCAGCATAAAATAGTGAGGTCTAACAAAGCCAATGGACTTGTATTTTGCAGGCATGCACAGCACGGGCAGTCAGGAAGGTTACATTCTTCATGGAGGCCAACAACAGAGCTTCACTTAAAGCCATTTGCATCCCTTTGGATGTTTCTGGGTAAGTTCTGTGATCAAATCATGGTTACACAATGACTTTTCAACCATGGCCATGTGCTGGAATCACCTAGAAGCTTGAAAAACTGCTGATGCCTGTGTCACAGCCACAGCACTTATGACTTAAT
This sequence comes from Sylvilagus floridanus, assembly GCA_949820135.1. Taxonomy (NCBI): domain Eukaryota; kingdom Metazoa; phylum Chordata; class Mammalia; order Lagomorpha; family Leporidae; genus Sylvilagus; species Sylvilagus floridanus. Next base: position 24,434,761 of record OX463235.1, read on the forward strand.
TGATTTGGGGTGTGGCCTATGTTGGGACTTTTAAAAGGCTACCTGGGAGGTGGCAGGCGCTGTGGCTCACTTGGTTAATCCTCTGCCTGTGGTGCTGGCATCCCATATGGGCACCAGGTTCTAGTCCCCATTGCTCCTTTTCCAGTCCAGCTCTCTGCTGTGGCCCGGGAAGGCAGTGGAGGATGGCCCGGGTGTTTAGGCATCTGCACTTGCATAGAAGACCAGGAGGAAGCAGCTGGCTCCTGGCTTTGGAATGGCGCAGCGCCGGCTGTAGTGGCCATTTTGAGGGGGGGTGAACCAATGGAAGGAAGACCTCTCTCTCTCTCTCTCTCTCTCTCTCTATCTCTAACTGTCAGAAAAAAAAAAAAAAAGCTACCCGGGAGATTTTAATGTGGTGCTGAGGTTTATAGAAGCATACCTATGTCCATGGAGTTCGATGCGATTCAGATCAGTAAAGATTTATTGAGTGCCTACTCTGCATAAGGCACAAGGGCAACAGTCCATACCCAACAAGGAGTAAAGCCTAGTGCAAGCAAGAGTGGGCTTGTGCAAGGGCAGGGGGCAGGCAGGTAGACAGAGACTGTGTTCTGTATAAAATGTGATTTGCAGTAATCTTTTCTTCCTCATGACCCAAGATATTTGTTATGAGGGTTCAAAGAAAATACAGTTTTATTTGGTTGGAGTGTGTATTTCAGAGAGGCAGTGGCATTCAAGATGGACTTTAAGGAACAGATGAGAGCTCCATAGGTGGAGACTGGGGAGTGAGCTTTTCAGGGGGAGGCAGAAGAGTAGCTGGAAACCAGGGGCCTGTGTAAGGGCTGCTGCACGCTGGACGTCCTTCTGAGTTGTGAGTGGAAAGCTTGGGTCATATTGGCATGAGTCTGAACACCCCAGAGTAGAACAGCAGGTGCCCCAGTTAGTTCCAGCTAGCCAGTGGGGGTTGACCACTGGATGATAACAGTTCTGGGGGAGGAATGATTGACGCTGAGACCTGAGGGGCAGTGGAGGGAAGGGAAGAGCAGTTGGAAGTCGGTTATGGCTGATGTCAGAGGATTGAGGGAAATGAAGACAGTAATGGAAGTCTGATCTGTGGAGTTTGCAGGGGAATGGAAAGAAAGGCTTGTATTAGAGCCGTGGGCCATACTGAGAATGCACAGGACTTACGGACTGGGTAGAGGAAGCAAGAAAGGCCTTGCATGCTTCTCATTTGGATGATGAGGAATATGGAATCATTCCCCCAGGCTGATGAAGGGAGGGAAGGTAATGAATCTGATTTTGGACGTATCCTGAACAAATTCTGGATTCGAACATTTCTTTTTCAAATATCCCCCACTGTAACTGAATCCTGATAGGATCCTTAAAGCAGGGTGCTGGTTTTTTGAGTGCAGGAGTCCTCAACAAAAAAGAATTCTGCTTCCAAAGGAAGGTAAGAGCGTCTGGGGCCACTTTGGGTAGCCACAGTTTAGGGAAGGGCTGCTACTGGCAACTAGTAGGTAGGCCAGGGATGCTGTTGGACATCCTATAACATCCAGGACAGCCCTCCCCCGCCCCCGCAAACAACAAAGAATTATTCATCCCCAAATGTCAATAATGCGAGGTTCAGAAACCTGCTTTAACACAACCCCACTGTTCACATTTAGCTTTAGATTTGTTGTATTTTGGGTGAGATGGCACCACCTAGTGGCTAGGAATAGTATTTTATTCTAATTCTCTTAAACACTAAAATTAGACAACAGATAAAAAAATTCAGAACTTGAGACATATGGAGATAAAGAATATGTTTTTGTGGGACAACTGTGTATGATTGACATAAGTAAGTGTGCTCAGAAGGTGATCTGTGCAACCCAGAAGCAATTCTGGTGTTAGAAGGTGCTCGGTTATAAGACATTTCACAATAGAAATTAACACAGAACAAAACCCATTTTACAGGCTACCTTTCATATGTAATGCATTCTATCCCACTACAGATGCCTTCATTTCACTGCTGTTACTGAATCCATGAGAAAGGAAACAAGTTCTAATAATTTTGTTGAATAATGGACTGAAAACTTTATTTCTTAATGATATATAACCTATGGCATTTTGTTTAATTAAGAAACAAAGATTGAAAACAGGTTAAAAAGGTTTTGCAAGTTAGGAAAAAAAATAACATGAACAGCCCGAGAAACATCTCTTTGCCAAAGAATGGGTTTTTGCCTCCCGAAGCAGCATTCTACATGCCTTGGGTATACCTCACCCACTGGACTGCGCGCCCTCTCCAGGTGGGGACTGCGTCTCACTCATCTCCTTGTGTTGCCCACAGTAGGTAGCAGAGCATCTTACACAGAGCAGACACACAAGGGATTGTTTGAGTGAATGAATTTATTTTTGTACTGGAAATCCTTGCCTTGAAGCGAAGAAAGTTTCAAGCCCTTCTAAGCAATGACTATTTCTATCTAAATCACTTGAATAAGGTGCCAGCTGAGGGTGCCTGGCACAGAAAACACCAGAAGGTGGAGCACAGGGAGTTGACAAAAGACCCCTCCTGTTCACTTCCCTGCTGAGCCCGGAGCAGACTCGCTGTGCTGCCCATCCCCAGGGCAGTCCTTGGACCGGGGTGTGAGCTGCAGATTCCTCTACCTAACATAAGATTCACTCACCCGGCAAACATTTCTCAAATGCCTATTTCGTGCTAGGTACTCCTCCAGGTACTAAGAATCTAGCTTTGAACTTCGATCTAAAAATTCCTTAGGTTTTGAATAGGTGCTTTAGCATAAAGATGCAAAGTCCCCTTCCACTCACTTTCTCATAGTTTCTATTCAGGCAGTGCAGTCTGATGGGTGATCTCAGAGCGGTTCACAGCTATTAAAGACCTCTCTCACTGCACCTGCTGCTCTGCTGTGGCAAGAGCTTCCCTCCTCTCCATCCCCCCCAAACTTCCTCTCTTTGTGCCTCTTGCTTCCTCACTGCCTCTTACGCTTCCACACTCTTTGGGGGGAGGGAGGAGTCTGGGGTTGGTATCTTATGAATAAAGGAGATGAATCTTGCACATTTTTCAAGTGGCAATTGAAGGCAGTAGTTTTTAAAGTGACTCCTAGGAGATTTCCTCCCAATTGGTTTTTTAACGACCCTTTAGCTCTAGCATTTGGGATACACAAAAGCAGAAAGAAGAAAAACCAGTCACCAGGCAAAAGAAAATGGTGCAGACAGGCCCAGGGCGGGCGTCCACCGGATAAGTGCAGTGTGCAATAGTGAGTGTTTCAGTGAATTGGGGGGCATCTCAGGCACATTTTGGCACCTTACCATGTGGCTCAGTTACACTCAGCACGTGCAAATTAAAAAGTGTTTCTCCACATCTGTGTGCTGTGAATGCTAAGTGGAGGGTGACTGAATGAATTTGCCAAACCTCCTACTGGGGATATAATGCATGAAGGGTGGTGGGGTGGCCTCTCTCCCCCTTCTTTTGTTTGGTAGGTAAAGCCCAAGGTCACTACTGTCTAACTCCTCTCAGCCAAGGCATGTGGCCCCTAATTGCTCCCGGTAGGGCTGAAGCATCCTCCCACCACCACCACAAGAGGCAGGGGCTCTGCTAGCTCTCCCCGGAGCAGTGGATGGCAGCTGTGCAGCATCTTTGGTTGGTCTGTGTTGTCTTCTCGGAGCCCTGGGTCTCTCCCCAGCTGCCTTGTTCAGCGCGCTCCTTGCCACAGGTCCAGCAGGGTGGGGACTCACTCAAACCCAGGTGAGCTGGAAACGGCTGCAGGCTTGTCCTCCTCCCCGCACTGCTCGCCCCTCCCACAGCAGGCACCCAGACGTTCTTAGAGTTCATCACTCTCCACTACACTCCGCGAGGAGCACGAGTACACCACTGTGCTTTCCAGGGAGGAAAAGGCAGAAAAAATGTCAAGTCCTTTACCGGTGAGAGAGCCATAGCGACTGCCACTGGGCCGGATGGACATGGGCGTGGGGATCTGCTGGTGCCACTGAGCTGGAAAATGGACCCAAAAATGTGTTATGATCAAAGGGAACACAGACTAGCAGGTGCATCAGACGTGCATACTGTCCTCAATCCAAATTTTTCCAAACTCTGCTATGGTCCTTGCCACTGTCTGATTCAGACACCATCAAGTGCCCTTGTGATTTGGCTTCTTGTAATTCCTAGTACTGGAAGCCCTCCTCTGGAGGAGAGAGCTGAGCCTAGTGTGCCCATTGCTCAGGCAAGCAGGAAGTGTGCTGGTGGACAGGAAACTTACTCTTGCCTGTCTTCCATCCTCTCCCAACCCCGGCCCTAGTCCCAGCTGGGGAAACAGCGCCTCCTGCTGTTGGTGCTGCAGAATCATGACAGGAGCCGGGGCAGATGAGCCAGGACAAACTGACTTGGGAACTCAGCCACTGGAGAGGGAAGTCTCCCCTCCAGGACCTGTTGGTACTGAGCTGCTCAGTAGGAGACCTCCTGCCTCCTGTCAGGGTGAATGATGGGAAACGGTTAAGGACTTAGCCTGGGTGAAGATACACATCACTGCTTCCTCTCCCCTGGATGCTTCCAGCCTCCCTCCCAGCTGAATTTCAAGTCCAGGAAGAAGGGGGAATAATCAGAAAGCTGTGTATTTCCTCCAAAAATTACACCTAGGGAAAAGGGCAGGCAATGGCCCCTCTGTGGGACTAGCAAAGTGAATTCCTGGTGTCCAGCTCCAAACAGCAGGAACCTCGTGTGTGAGACAGAACCTTAGCTGCTGTTCTGGCTCATCATGTTAGGCCACTTAGGAATATAACACTTATTCTAGTTTTTTTTTTTTTTTTAAGAAGGAAGGAAGGACAAAGGAAGTACTCTTCTGGATTAAGAAATAAGTTTCCAAAAATGCCAATTAATGCAAAATGTGTAGAGGAGAGGAATCAGCACATAAATATGTTAATAAAGATTAATTTGTCAGATCTTTTTGAAAATTAGAGGCATGGCTCAGTGGAACGACACAAAGGCCTCAATTTCCTTCCTATCAGTTGTCACTTACCTCTCTGAGTTTTGGGTTCTTTGTTTATTTGAGGGTAACAACACTTACAATAATCTCATGGATCTGGGAGGACCCAAGAGTATCACCTTGTTAATTGCAAGTTACTGTACACACTTTGTTTGATATTATTATCATCAGACCAGCTCTGTGTTATTAGGGAAATCTAATTGGTGGAGCAGAGGGAAACACATTTGCTGAATGAATAAACAAATGAATGGTGTTGGGAAAATTTTGCTGGGAGCTCCCAGCCATGGGGAGAGCCAGTGGGTGGCCCAGGGCAGCAAGGAGACAGCATGAAGATGCTGGGTGATCAAACATCCAAGCCCACGTAAGCTCCAGCCAAGCTGCAATTCCTAGTAGTCAAAACCTTCTTTTGGAAGAAAGTTAAGCTTATAGCAAAACGTAAATGAGTACGTAGGTCCTGAGGTGATGCAGATGAGATGACTTTAAAAATCCATCTCCTGGGCGCTAAAGCATCATCTATCCAGTTCATTTACAGACACTGATAATAACCATCCTTTTCAGAAGAGCAGACTTGGAAGCTGCCTGCCGTGCACAGATGCCCAGCTGCAGGCAGGACACTTACCATAGATGTCCAGCCTGGCGGTGCAAGACACGATGCCGGCTTCGTTCTTGGCTGACAGCGTGTACCACCCCGCGTCTGACTTTTTGGCTGGCTGAATGAGGAGGCAGACGTACCCTGTTGTGTCCTGGTGCATACTGGGGAGAAAGGAAAGAAGACACGCACACCTTAGTTGGGAGCAGAAGCATCCTTATCACGTTCAGGGGTAGGGAACCTCTTAGAGCTCTTCCTCCCTCCAGGGAAGGAAGGGGAACTTAGCTCAAGACAAACATTGAGGCAAATCTGAAGTTGGGGAGGGAGCACGGAACAGCAGCAGTGAACCCAGTAATGCTTGGGGAAGGCCGACAGCCCGCCTCTGCTCCAGCTCCACCCCGGGCCTCCCCTTTCCCACAGGAGGTTGGAGACTTCAACAAGAACTTGTTAGGAAGCTCTGGGAAAGCAAGTGGAACCAGAGCCCAGGGGCTGATGGACTGACAGCAGGACTGACAGCCTTCTTCGTGCAGCCAGGAGAGCGTGAGTGGTGCTGAACTTAATGCAGTGAAGGAGGAAGTCAGCCCGCTCTTCCCTGCTGTTTTCTCTGCATTGTGGCTCTCAACCATGGCTGCCCGCTGAAATCCAGGCCATATCCCAGATAACCACATCCCAGTCTCGGGTTGGGACCCAAGTACTTGGATTTTTAGAAACTCTCCAGGTGATTCTAGAATGCATCTGAGGGATTAAGAACCAAGGGGCCACATCTTCCTGACCCCTTATCCACACTCCTCCTTTCCCGTTCGAAGCCCCAAATTCCCTTCTGTTGCTGCCTCTGCTCATTGGTAGGGCAGAGGTAACAGCACTAACTTCCTGAGCTCAGAGGATTAACAAATGATTCCCTTTAATTGAAAATTATTTCTATATGACCAAGAGTTTATAAAGTAATGAGAATACATCAACAAGAGTAAATAAAGTAAGAACAAGTATAATAATAAATGCAAGGAAACATCCCTCTGTCTTACCACCCTTTCACATGGGCTAATTCTGGTGAATTAATTCATCGATCTATTTCTTTAGTAAATATTGAATACTGTGTTGGACACAATGCACGATGCTACTGCCTTAGGTGCCAAGGGAGCACCAAGATGAATATACAAGAATCCCTTCTCTAGAAGGGGCCCAGCCCCCCCTGGCAGTGGGGACTAAGCTGAATGGGGCCCAACCTCCAGCTCCAGCGGTCAGCCCGGATGGGAAATGTGCTGCCCAGATGTTGCTGATTCTACCCAAAAAACCCAGTATTTAAAATTGGAGATCCTCGGTTTAGGAAGGACACAGGATCAGTTTACCTAGCAGAATACATTTACTTATCCATTTCATCTGATCGATGTTATGTTTAGACTGAAAGGTTAACTCACTTAAGTTGTACCAGAGGAAAATCTTTGATGCTGACATCCTGTAAAAGTTAACAGCTACGTCATCCTCTGGCACAAATACCATTTACCATGACCTCACGCCCAGAAGGAAGCTTGGTACAGAAACTGCCTTTGCTTGCTTGCCCCCTTGTGGTATAAAACCAAAATGACAAGGAAATAAGGTTGATGGAAAATGGAGCGAGGCCACTTTAAGAAACTGGATCCTTGAACTTAAAAAAAAATATATATATATATATATAAATATATATATATATATATATATATATATATATAAACGATTTAGTGATGGAAAAGGAGTACAGCTACCTTAATGTTTTGTTTGTTTTATTTTAACTTTCTACTTCAAAGAGCTACTCTTGTGATAAAGTGACTGAGGAGACATGATAAAACACAAGCCAGATCATTCAGAAATTCCCTGTAAATCTTTTAACTTAAAGTCTTAGAGGCTGGCATTTGTATTGGCAGTTTTGATTCTGCTTGGGGCGCCTGCAACCCACATCCGAGTGCCTGGGTTCAGTTCCCAGCTGCTTCAGGTTCCTGCTTTCTGTTAAAGTGCCCCCAGGGGGCAGCAAGTGACAGCTCAAGTCTGGGGTTCTGCCACCCACATGCAAGACCCACATTGAGTTCCTGGCTACTGGCTTCAGCCTGGCCCAGCCTTGGCTGCTGAGGGCATTTGGGGAGTAAATTAGCAAATGGGAGACCCTCTCCCTCTCTTCCTCTCTCCCTGTCTCCCCCTCTCCCCCTCTCCCCCTCTCCCCATTCCCCTCTCTCTTCTCTCTTCCTCTCTCCCCGTCTCTCTCTCTCTCTCCCTTTCAAACAAGTAAGTAAACACTCAATTTTTAAACTTTTAGGAGCAGACATTTGGCCTGGTGGTTAAGGAGCCCGTGTCCCTTACGTGAATGTGAGTTGATGCTGGTTCAGCTCCTGACTCCAGCTTCTTCTAATGCTGCTCCCAGGATGCAGTGGTGCTAGCTTAAAAGGGACTGAGTTTCTGCTAATCATATGGGAGACCTGGTTCAGGCTGGCACAGTTCCATGGTTGCAGGCATTTGGGGCAAAGACCAGTGGATGGGAGCACTCTGTCTCTCAAATAAATTTTAATTTTTTTTTTCTTGAGGGCCAGTACTGTGGTATAGTGGGCTAAGCCTCCGCTGTGGTGCCAGCATCCCATGTGGGTGCTGGTTCGAGTCTTGGATGCTCCTCTTCTGATCCAATTCTCTGCTATGGCCTGGGAAAGCAGTGGAAGATGGCCCAAGTCCTTGGGCCCCTGCACCCATGTGGAAGACTCAGAAGGAGCTCCTGGCTCCTGGCTTCAGACCGGCCTAGCTGTGGCCATTGTGGCCACTTGGGGAGTGAACCAGCAGATAGAAGACCTTTCTATTTTGTCTTTCCCTCTCTGTCTGTAACTCTTCAAATAAGTAAACAAAATCTTCAAAAATTTGTTTTTCTCTTTTTTAAAAAAGAATTATCTATTCATTTGAAAGGCACAATTACAGAGAGAGGAGAGACAGAGAAAGAGGAAGAAAGAGAGAGAAAGAGAGAGAGAGGGAGAGAATATCTACCATCTGCCGGTTCATTCTCCAGATGGCTGCAATAGCCAGGGCTGAGCCAAGCCAAAGCCAGGAACCAGCAGTTTCATTTGAGTCTCCCATGTAGGTGCAGGGGCCCAAGCACTTGGGCCATCTTCTGTTGTGTTCCCAGGCCGTTAGCAGGGAGCTAGGTCAGAAGTGGAACAGTCAGGACTCCAACAGGCACTCATATGGCAGCCACACGCCAGCCCCAAAAAGTGTTTTTAAAAATCACAGTAATAAAAATAAGGTTTTTTATTATTTTTTTTTTGACAGGCAGAATGGACAGTGAGAGAGAGAGAGACAGAGAGAAAGGTCTTCCTTTGCCGTTGGTTCACCCTCCAATGGCTGCTGCAGCCGGCGCACCGCGCTGATTCAAAGGCAGGAACCAGGTGCTTCTCCTGGTCTCCCATGGGGTGCAGGGCCCAAGCGCTTGGGCCATCCTCCACTGCACTCCCGGGCCACAGCAGAGAGCTGGCCTGGAAGAGGGACAACCGGGACAGAATCTGGTGCCCCGACCAGGACTAGAACCTGGTGTGCTGGCGCCACAAGGCGGAGGATTAGCCTAGTGAGCCACGGCACTGGCCGACAAAAATAAGTTTTAAAGCCACAAGTCAGCCCTGCCATGCAGTATCACTCTTTAACAAATTCTTGGTATGCACAATAACACACGTTGAGACTCAAAGGCCCTATGCTCAAGGACCGCAGCCTCACTCAAAAGGCCACAGACTTAGCAGGTGGCCCAGCAAACCCCGAGCGTGGACGGCCCCTGGGCTCGGTGGCTGCGTACCTGATCCTCTCCCTGGTGAAAGGGATGGTCTCGTTGTCTTTCTTCCAGTAGAACACGGGCGGCGGCATGCCGATCACGCGGCACTCCAGTCTCACGGGGTGGCCCTCGGGAACGCCGCAGTTCTGCAGCTTCTCCAGGATCACCGGCGCTTTCTTCACCTCTTTGGCTGCAGGAGGAGAAGGCCGCTCTTGTTGAGCCCTAAGTGCCCGCAGCCTCGGGCCCCACACTCGCCGCAGCTCAGGAAGGCAGCAGAGTGGGCACGGGCCCACTCCCCTGCGCCTCAGGGCACTTGTGCCTCTTGGTGAAGGTCACTGCCTGGGAAAAGGCTTCATAAGTGGTTGACAAAGGCGCGCATGGCTGTCTCTGTGCCTCCTACAAGCGAGGACGCTCGAGGACCCGGGGCGCACACGTGGGCTGTGTTAGGAAGGGTGGAGTTTGCTTTATGCACAATAGTGAACGTAGAGCAGCAGCGGTATCTTCTATGTCTAAATAGATCCTTTTATATTGGGGGAGGAGTTCATTTCAAAGAAGATACTTTAATTTGCCCCAACTTCTTATTTTGAAGCATCTCACATCTACAGGATCCTATATTTTTTTAAAAAACCCCACAAAATCACAATCTTGCCATTATGGCCACCATTTATCACGTGACACGTGGACGAGGTGCCACATTCCATTTCTAGATAATTGATCTCAAGACTGCTTCACCTTGAAGGTAATGTTGGAAAAATGGCCTTGACCGCGTTGAAGGGGAAACAGAGCGGACACGGAGGGGCAAAGCACTGGGGAATTCCTGCATGTCTGGGCAGTAACTTGGGAGGCAGTTCCGTGTAGGGGTCCCAGCAGCACACCTTACCTACTACAGTGAGCTCCAAACTAAAGGAGTTTTGCCCAGTTTTGTTGGTGGCCACACACGTGTAGGTGCCGGCGTCACGTTGCGTGAGTGGGTCGATGAGCAGAGAGTGGACTCCAGTCTCCCTGACCAGCATCTTGTGGGAGGTGTCTGGCAGCACAGGTTGGCCATTCAGCAGCCACGTCAGCTCCGGGGGCGGTAAGCCACTCACCTAATAAACAACGGGACAGCTGAGGCAAATGACAGACTGATTTATTTGGTGGCTGAATTCCTCAGCCGGGCTTGGCACCAAATATGCAGTGAGAGAAAACATGGGGTGATGGGAGCCCTTTCCAGTTAAGCAAGAGGAGCCTAAGTGAATGACTGTGTTCATTTAAAAGGCATGCTATTTTGATTCCAATTCAGGTTGGGATTAATGTATGTTATTTTAATTAGAATAAATAAGAATTTAAAAAGTAAACAGATGAAATAGGCCTGCAGCATCAATTTCAGGGCTATGTTGCTTCCATACATAATTAGTAAGAATTAGGTGAAAGAAGGCCAAACGTTATGCCAGTGTTCTCCAATCACAGTGCATGTTACAATCATGTGGGGAGTATTTAAAAATCCCAATGCCCACTTCTCGTATAAAACCAGAATCCCTGGGGATAGGCCCAGGCATTGGGTTTAGTGAGGCGGAAGTAAGAGTTAACCAGACTAATTAGGCAGCCAGTGAGAGAGCAGGAACCACAAGTCGCGAATGCTTTGCTTCAAGCCTTCAGTGCTTAGCATCTACATCTTCCATAGCGTTCTACATCTTTGTCCAGGGCAGAAGGGGCGATTAGTTTCTCTACTGAGAGAGAGCCACAAGGCTCAACAGAAGCCTAGTATCTGCGTGGAAAATTGGAATGAGGATTGTACAGGTGGTAGAGGCAGCTTGATGTGAGAAAACACCTTGTGCACTTGTCAGCTGCCACGACTGCCACCCTTACAACCATGGCCTTCAAGGCTGGAAGGTCACACTTCAGGCTTCAGAGTTAGAAAGGCAATGGGGCACTGTTTGGAAAATATCAGAATTCTATCACTTCTTTGGTTGATGTAATATTGATTAGGATATAAAGATGTAAAAGCTTTCTTTGAAATAACCATTTCTGGTGGTTACATGCTCAAAAGAGCTGTGTGAAAACAAGTGTTTTCTCTCCCTTCTCTGTCCGGTTCCCTTTTCCCTGAAAACCAACCAACCAACCGCAAAACAAACACAAACAAAAGCAAATGCAAACTGCCAAACAGGAATTAAGACCAGGTCTGGAGCCAGGCATGCATGCCGGCATCTACCTTACAGTCCAGCCGACAGAGGCGCCCTTCATGAGCTACCATGTCTCCGGGGGCCTGCAGGAAGTGTGGTCGGAAAAAGCGTTCCTGGAGAGGCTCTTTGTCTCTGTCTTGCACTCGGGACCTGCCCCTGCAACAGCAGACATTTGCCAACATTAAACATGGAGGCCCATTTACCAATTCACCACAATAGGCATTTAGGCATGGCTACAGAGCCTGCAGGACAGGTGGTTTTTGGATGGGGAAAGGGGTTGCTAGACCATAACCAAAGAATAATCATAAATAATAAATAATGAGTGGTACTGATGTTAAAAACAAAGTGGTAAACGTCTCCTACACGGCAGGATTGTCCTGTGAGATCTGTAATCAAATAAACAGGCTTTAGCTTCCTTCTCTCTGAAGTCAATCTGGGTTTAAGTGGCTCAGTTTCTTCTTTTCTTTTTTTAAAGAAGATTTATTTATTTAAGAGGCAGAGTTACAGAGGGGGGGGGGAAGCACAGAGAGAGAGAGAGAGAGAGAGAGAGAGAGAGGTCTTCTATCTGCTGGTTCACTCCCAGTTGGCCACAATGGTCAGAGCTGCATCGATCCAAAGCCAGGAGCCAGGAGCTTCCTCCAGGTCTTCCAACACAGGTGCAGGGGCCCAAGGATGTGGGCCATCTTTTACTGCTTTACCAGGCCATAGCAGAGAGCTGGATGGGTAGTGGAGCATCTGGGACCAGAACCGGTGCCCATATGGGATGCCGGCAAGGCAGGTGGCAGTTTTACCTGCTATGCCACAGCACCGGCCCTGAGTAATAACATTTAACCTGGCTTTAAATTATGGCAGACCATTAAATATAATCATAAACTGGGTAAGACTAACTAACAGTACCAGCAGTTCTTGAAAAAAGAAGGACGAGGAGGAGGAGGAGAAAGAGGAAGGGGGCAGGAGGAGCAGGAGAGGAAGGTATAGTTGCAACAGTGGTGAAATACTGCATCTGAAACATGGGTCACTATTTTTGTTCCTTTGGTAAGTCACATTTAATTCATATGTGTCAGCAGCCATGGAATGCCTCTCTAAGACTTTATGGCACCATAAGACTCAGGGGGAAAGCCAAGTCTTTCTTCTTAGTGGTCAGTGAGATCAGAGAGGAAGAAAATCAACCGTTAACTTAGATACAACAAAAATATGCAATTTATATACATAGATAATCATTAAAGACTTCTGTTTTTTGAAGAAAAGATGGTAATTTAATTCAAAGAAGTCTAGTTTTCTATTGTGTGCACAGGTACTGCTGACAATTATCAGTTAAAGTATGCCAGAGTCCAGTGCTTGTCAGACTCCAATGCATTTATGAGTCACCTGGGAATTTCATTAGAATGCAGATTCTGCTCCAGCACATCTGGCGTGGGGCCTGGGATTCTGCATTTCCAGCAGGCTCCCAGGTGATGCTGATATCGCAGGACTACCTTTAAGTAACAATTTTTGGATCTAATACATACAGTGATATGTAGGATACATTCCAAGATGCCCAGTGGATACCTGAAACTTGAAACAGTACAAAACCCTATTTATGCTATGTTTTTTCCAATACCTAGCTGTCTATGATAAAGTTTAATTTATAAACCAAGTACAGTAGAGGTTAATGACAATAACTCACAAAGTACAAGGGCACTTGAAAAAGTTCATGGAAAATGAAATTTCAAGTTAACTTTAGGGCTGTTGTGTAGCAGGTGAAGCCACAGCCTGCAGTGCTGGCATCCCATATGGGCGCTGGTTCAAGTCCTAGATGGAAGCTCCAGGCTTCTGACTTTGGATTGGATCAGCCCAGTTGTGACCATTGCAGCCATATGGGGAGTGAACCAGCGGATTAAAGACCTCTCTCTCTGCCTCTGCCTCTGCCTCTCTGTTATTCTGCCTTTCAAATAAATAGATACATCTTTAATTTTTTTTAAAGTTAACTTTAGGGGCTGGTGTTGTGGGATAGTAGGTAAAGCCGCTGCCTGCCGTGCTGGCATCCCATATGAGTACTGGTTTGAGTCCTGGCTGCTCTGCTTGGATCCAGCTCCCTGCTAATATGCCTGGGAAAGCAGCAAAGGGTGGCCCATGCTCCTGGCTCCTGGCCTCAGACTGGCCCAGCCCTGGCCATTGTGGTCATTTGGGAAGTGAAACAGCAGATGGAAGATCTCTCTCTCTCACTCTCACTCTCTTTCACTCATTGTCTCTTCCTCTCTGTAACTCTGCCTTTCAAATACATAAAAATAAATCTTAAACTTGTTTATTTTGGCACAAAACTTTTGAAATCCACCCATAGTGTTTTCATAATACGTGTTGTCCATGAACTTACTGAATATTCCTCATAGCAGAATTATAACAATATACAATCATCCCTTGGTATCTGAGGGCATTGCTTCCAGGACCATCCCTCCCTACCTGTGGGTACCCAAACCCCTGGATGTTCAACACCTTTACATAAAACAGTGTGGATCTACGTGTAACCTCCACACATCCTTTTGTACGTTTCAACCATCTCTCCATTACACCCGTTCCTATACATCACTTCAACATGTGCATCCAGTGTTGCGTGTAACTTTTGCTTTTTTGGAATTTTCTGGGCAGGATTTTTGTTTTGCTCTTTTTGCTCTGCAGTTGGTTGAATCCCAGGATGTGGAACCCATGGATGTGGGGAGCCAAATGTACTTGGATGCTTCCTGTGGTGGGCACGCGCTTAGGAGGGGCCCAGAGAAGGAGCTTGTTCCTGTCTTTACCTGTGAGACTGACCAACTGGAGTTAGTCGGCTGCGAAGGGGCAAACCCTGTACCATCAGGTGGCCGGAACAGCTGATTCTCCCCTGAAAAAAAGAAAATGAACAAGTTTAAAATAAGGAGAAAGCCATATATATATATAAATAAATAATTTTTTTTACCATATATAAAATTTTCTGGACCGGAACATTGTGAAACTTTTTGGCTATTATGAGTTTTTCTTTGGTGAAGACAGGAATGAAAACAATCCAGCTTTTTAGTATTTTCAGTGAGCTCACTGCTAATATTCTGGGTGGGGGAAGATTTTTAAGACCACCGTGACGACTTTTATTTTGCGACCTGAGAAGTGAACAGAGCACAATGCTCCTCGTTCATGTCCTCAGCAATCCCTAGTCACTCGCGTTTCCCATTCACGATGAGATCAACTGCGCCTGCGCCGGAGTGCGGCACAGCGCAGGGCCCTGTGTCTACCTGGGGGTTGGCGGCCATGATGGTGTAGTTGCCATCGTCATCATTGGTGGTGGATTCGATGTGCAGAGAACACGTCCCATCTCCTTCTCGCCTCATTTTGCAGTGCTCGTTTCTCTTAGAAATCTGCTTCCCATCTTTGAACCAGTAAACCTGCAATGGAAGAGATGAAATCAAGGAGAAATACACTGTTCCATACAGGTTCAGGGGCCAGGAAATGAGGGCGTACCTTAAGGCAAGGGCTAGCTGTCATCTCTCTAACAGGTGAGCCAACCCTTCTAAAGCACTTGGAGAAAAGTTTCACATTCAAAATGGCTGTATAATATGCCCCTTCACTTGTACCTATACGGTACTTAAGTAAAAAATTCAATTAAATTTAAATTAGGGCAAAGCTTTTGACTATTTTTAATTCAACTTCAGAATTAGTTAAAAAGATACTCTAAGGACCTATGTATCTTCAGAAGCACGATAATTCTAACTGGGAGCCTGGATTCTCCCCCATTACCCTATTTACAAGCTCAAGTCTCCTGAAGTTGCAGATCTCAGCTCCTAGAAGAGTTCACCTTGCTTGCTAGGTTAATGGGATGAAGCTAGGATTAACTTGCTCAATTTCTCATCCAGTCACATTTAAATAAGTGCACATACATTTTTTCATGTCATGTTCTGCATGTGTCAAGGAGATCTCTCAAAGACAGAGGAGATAAAGGACCGGTTGCAGCTGCCCTCCTGTACTTTTCCTGGTTACCTAACCATACAGGATAACACCACACTGATGTTTGTGAAAGCAGAGTGGAGAGATTCCCTACCACAGTCTCACCAGGTGTAAATCCTTCTCTCAGTTGACTGCCAAAAAATCTGGTGACTCATAAGATTTTTCAGCAGCCAGTGATAACGATATGACATTTTTGGCATTTACCAACCTAATAGTAATGATACAAATATAGCTCACTTTGTAAAACAACAGGCACCCTGTGGATATTCAATAGATGTTAAAGGAAAAGAAAAATATGAATTTGGTGAGTCTGATGGCTAAGAGAATAAATAGCCCAAAATACAGTATCATGGCTGAGAAACTTATTTTAAACCTCCATTAGAATTCTCACCTAGACATAGCTTGATTTCTGTTTAGTGTAGTGATTTTAATGATTATATTAAATTATATTCTCAAGTTAATGATTCTATTCCTGGTGGTCTCTTTTTAGTACTGGTATTGGTTCCTTGTATTGGTTTTCATTTCTTGTGTGGTTATTTCACTAGAGTCTAAGACTTTCTTGAAGGCAGTGTCTATAATTCTATACCATTGATTGACCAATTGGCAGGCCATCTTCCCCTACCTTTGGAACAGGTATCCCAACAATTTTGCAGGTGAACGTGACTGGAGAACCTTCTGTGACCCGGAAGTGTTTGAGTCTTTTGTCAAAGATGGGAGCAATACACTTGCCCGTGGGGATCTCATCATGCTGGATTTCATCATCTGATTCATCAACAGGAGTGCGTTCCAAACGAAACTCTATTTCATTCATCAGCCTCTGCTCAAAGCTTGAAATTTTGTACTCCTGTAAAAATGAGAAACATGTTTTACTTTCAGTTTCTAGGATGAAGGAGAATGTGTTCATTGGTGTAATGAGGATATGGCTTTTTAAGATTCTGATATTCATTTTATACCATGGAATTCCCATAAACCAGGCATGTTCCATTTCCAGTTCCTCATCATGGAGCATTAACAGAACTGTCAGTATCTTTACTATAATATCAAACTGCCTTAGTGAATCTTGATTCCTCCCCTTGGACATGGAGTACCAGTAGAATTCTATAGGGAATGGAATGAAGATGAAATACAATTCCCATAACTACTATTAGTGCTCATTTCAAAAAGTAGAACTACCTATAGAGTATTTTGGCAAATGTATCCTGAACTTCCTCTCTCTGCTGGACATTCCTGTCTGTACATTTGAGGAAAACCCATCTTAAATAATTCTTAATTCACCCCACATCTGCCCTCACTGCATCTCTCTTTGCTCCCCTCACAACCAAACAATTTGAAATAATTCCCTATTGATACATTATCATTTCCATGTCACATTTTATCAGGCTAACCTACTAAATTAGGCTGCGTTCTTACTGCCCCACAGAGATTGCTACTGTCAGTGTCTCCTTGCCACGTCGAGTCATTACTTATCTGTTCTTACCTTACTTGACCTCTCTGCAGCATTGCACACAGATGGCTACTTTTCCCTTTAGGAAACATTTCTTCTGTTGGCTGTTCTCTTTCTCTAGCTGCGTCTCATCCGTCTCCTTTATTGGCTTCTACTTCTCTGCTCTAGGTGCTCTCATACAGTCTCCCAACTTCAGACACTTTCTTTGCTAAGATTCCCAAATCCCTATCTCTAAGCCTTGTCTCTCTCTAGAATTCCAGAGTCATTAACCAGTGATCCACTCTATGTTATGAGACCCAACAGACATCTCAATCTTAGCATGGCCCAAATAACCCACACTAGATTTCAGTCTCCCAGAGATGCTCCTAACCTGCTCTTCCTCAACTCAAAATAGGGCACCACTACTCATCCACTTGGTTAAGTGAGTAATCCACTATTCTCACACTGCCTGTGCTGACAACCAGGTTTAAAAATTTTCTAACCTATATTTTTATAAAATAAAACAAAAATGAATGGCAAAAATTAAATAAAAAGCATGTAAAATTATATTTAAGACATAAAATTTCCCCTATCAAGTTGCTATAAAAATTCTTAATGGTTACTGTCACTTTCTATCTTATCTCAGGGTAGAGATGTGACAGAGCTTCCAAGCTGGCACACTCTGAGTTCACTGAGTTAAACCCTACATCTTCCCTGGATTCCTTTCACTCTCTCTCCCTGCCGTACTCTATCTATAAAGATTAAATGTCACCTCCCCAAAGCAGCCTCTGTAAGTCACTTTGTCTAAAGTTAAACTCCCCATTCTCACTCTACATAGCACTAGTTATTTCTATTCAGTACTTTTCTTGTTTGGTAATTGAGTGATTGACTCTCTAAATATTAGAATGTGAGCTCCCCAAGAGCAGGGATCTTAATCGTCTTGCTTGCCACTGTTACCAAAAAGCACCTAGAATAGTGCCTACCCCATGGCAGATGTTCAGTAATGAGTAACTACATGAATAACAGAGAGGTAATCACTTGTTTCAGCATTGCTGCAACTTTGAGGAATCCAGAGCCATGTGCTTGCAGTGACTCTGATTAACTATAATTTTATAATCTAGTTGGATTCCATGGAAAGGGTATTGGGATGCTACTAATACAGAATTTAGAAGCACATGGCTAATAGGCACTTGGCTCAAGTCTTTGGCAGAATCATTGAGTTCAGGACTTGTGTGTTCTCAAGCTATTAAGTTACATTACAAATGTCCTTAAGTTACTGTAATATACATAATCACTTGAATTTGGATATAACTGGAATTTAGGAAACAGAAGCCAAATGTCCCTTTTCTTTTAAGATTTATTTGAGAGGCAGAACAACAGATTAGGATGGGGGCAGGGAGAGAGAGAGCTTCCATCCACTGGTTCACTCCCTACATGGCCACAACAGCCAGAGCTGGGCTACACTGAAGCCAGGAGCCAGGAACTCCATCCAAGTCTCCCACATGAGTTACAGGGGCCCTCATACCTGGACCATCTCCCACTACCCACCCAGGTGCATTATCAGGGAACTGAATCTGGAAGAGTAGCAGCTGAGATTCAAACTGGCACTCTGATAGGGGATGCTGGCATGACAGTGGCAGCTTAACTGGGTGTACCACAACACCAGCCCCCAACCAAGTATTTCAATTTCTTGGAATTGACAAAAAATTTTAATTGAGGTATTTAAGAAAGAGAAAAAGAATAGTCCCATCTACTAGTTGATTCCTCAAATGCCTGAAACAGCTAGGCTGAGTTGAGGCTGAAGTTGGGAGCCAGAAACTCAATCCAGGTCTTCCATATGGTGGCAGGAACCCAATTACTTGCATCATCATCAGCTGTCTCCCAGGGTGCACATTGGCAGGAGGCTGAATCTGAAGTAGAGCAGGAACTCAAAGCGAGGCCTTCAGATATGGAATGTGGGCATCCCAAGCAGGGTCCTAACTGCAGCAGACGCCTGCCCCTCAAGAGGTTTTCAATGGACAAGAAGAGGTCTTGGCCTTCTACAGCTTCTCTTCTTGTTTCACTTAAGTTCTCGAATTTCCATTTCATTTTGTTCTATCTCTAGCTTCTGTTCTAGCAGAGTCCTTGTCCCAAGCTACAGAACCTTCTCTGCAGCTCTGCCAGCTGATTAGTGAGGGACGATAGGTTCTTAGCTAATTACACTGTCACAGCTATTATGGGGGATTCTAAAATTCTGTATTGAAATCAATTGTTTTCCAAAGAAATATTGTACATGGTGGTAAGTTATGATTATGCCTATATTGCAGGAACACAATAGATGATACCTATATCTAGATACTTTAAGTTCCTGCCTGAGGATATAAATATCATATTGTGTCTATCTATTTCAAACAGCCAATTTAAGAACTTGATTTTAAGGTATTACATAATTTATATATGCTTGAATTAACCAAAAGAACTACAGAAGCAATGTTATGAAAATATGCACATTTTACTATAAATATATACACCTCTTATTATATATTCATTTTCTTAATAATACAAACTGGTGGTAATGAAAACAGAGCACTCAAGGAATTATTTAAAATATACTATTGAAAGCCAGGTAGTAAGAATATGATTGTAACCAGCTATCTTTACATATTATTTATGTAATTATTTTTAAAATTTATTTGAAGGGCAGAGAGAGATGTCTCCCACCCACTGTCTCAATTCCCAAATGCCCACAACAGCTGTGGCTGGGCCAGGTTGAAGCCAGGAGCCAGGAACTCAATTAGGGTCTCGAGTGCTTGAGCAGCCACTGGCTGCTTCCTTGAATGCGCATATGAAAGTGGAGCTGGAACTTGAACCAAGGCACCCCAATATGGGCTGGGGTGTCCCAAGTTGCACCAAAAGCCTGCCTCTCTATAACTAGATCTCAATGAGAATTTTCTACTGAGGCACCAAGATGGGTTAGGTATCAGAAAACAAGTGATTTTGCAATACTTCGTTCTCTAGATATGTCAAAGCAGATGCTTAAAGACAGGTTAGATGATTTAAACTTTTACCTCTGTCACACGTCCAAGAGTCAGGAGGGAGAAAGTCCAGTGAGAGGACTTCGGAGGGAGCTATTAATGCCTGTGAGTTTCCTGCCTCCCCAGCCTAGGGTGTGTGCATTTTACCTCACATCCAGCAAGGGGGAGTAAATATACTGGCTCGCAGAGCGTGCTGGGCATCCTGCAGGAAGGACATGGTGGGTCAGGGTCTGGCTCCTGCCTGGAGAGTGTGCATTGAGCAGTGAGCTTGCCACTTTTGCTGATGGGCAGCCTGACAGCTGCATTGAGTGTCCTGCACACCCAGCATGGGAAGGGCCACGGTTCTTGTCACACACATGGGCCACTGCTGATACAAAGACAGAGTAGGGTCCGCTTAGGTCCTTCCAAGGTTGAGAAAGGAAGGGATCAGGTCCAGATGTTAGTAAAATGGGGGTAAAAGGGGCAAAAAGAGGGAAGCTACGGGGCCAGCATTGTGGCACAGTGGATTAAGCCACCGTTTGCAATGCTGCCATCCCTTGTGAGTGCTGATTTTAGTCATGGCCGCTCCACTATTTGATCTAGCTCCCTGCTAATGCACCTGAGAAAGCAGCAGAAGCTGGCCCAAGTGTTTAGAACCCTACCACCCACATGGGGGACCTGGATGGAGTTCCTGGTTCCTTGTGGCTACTTGAGGAGTAAGCTATTGGATGGAAGACCTCTCTCTGTGTCTCTCCCTCTCTCTCTGTAACTCTGCCTTTCAAATAAATAAATAAATAAATCTTTAAAAAAGAGAGGTTACTCACACTCCCTTTCACGGCTTTAGGTTTCCTATTTGCAGCAGGCAGTGAGGTATGGGACAGGGATGGGGTGTTTGAGTGTGAGGTCTTGTATCTGAATAAACATTGGACTGTTGGTTACAGTAAGGACAACAAGTTAAGGTTCAAGATTTCATTTACAACAAAGTCATCACAGAACTTCCTAGGAATTAAAAATAGCCTGGAAGGTTTTAAGATTGCCAAAACCGGCGCCGTGGCTCAACAGGCTAATCCTCCGCCTTGCGGCGCCGGCACACCGGGTTCTAGTCCCGGTCGGGGCGCCGGATTCTGTCCCGGTTGCCCTCTTCCAGGCCAGCTCTCTGCTGTGGCCCAGGAGTGCAGTGGAGGATGGCCCAGGTGCTTGGGCCCTGCACCCCATGGGGAGACCAGGAAAAGCACCTGGCACCTGGCTCCTGCCATCGGACGAACGCGGTGCGCCGGCCGCAGCGCGCCATCCGCGGCGGCCATTGGAGGGTGAACCAACGGCAAAGGAAGACCTTTCTCTCTGTCTCTCTCTCTCACTGTCCACTCTGCCTGTCAAAAAAAAAAAAAAAAAAAAAAAAAAAAAAAGATTGCCAAAAGCAAGAGAAGAATTAGCCCCATGGCTGACTTTAAAGGGATAATGAGAGACAAAGATAAAATAGCATTTTGAGACATACTTGTTTAATTTACCAGTTATATAATGTGTAAACTTCAGATGAGTAATAAAATAAGAATATGCAGGTCAAGGAGTTTCTATGAAAGATTCATTAAATATTTGGGAAGCCAAACCTTAGGAACAAGGAAACTATGCAAGTGTATGGCCAGGGAACGTGGTCAGTTCCTAAAGCTCTGTATCTTTACATCTGAGATGCGCACAATGCACACCATCCCCAAAGCAGGAGTTGAGGTTTCTTTGTGGTGCTTTGCAACCAAGGGTTGGTTTATCCCAAGGATAGGTACCCCTGGTACACATAAATAAAGTTGCCATTGTATGTGATGACTCAGATCTCATAAGGAAATTTGCAAACACAGCGGTATGTTTCAGTTAAAAGCAAAGGTACTTTCTGCACTGTTCTGCATGAACGTTTCGCTACCCATCCACAGTTGGCGGATGTATATTTCAGACTTCCAGCAGTGGGTTTATGTTGCGTTCTCCATTTTCCCTTCTTTCATCCCTTTTGTGAATAGAAGCAGGAGTCTCCTCACTGGCCGCCTGTGGGTGGTGTATGCCCTCGAA
Organism: Sylvilagus floridanus; assembly: GCA_949820135.1. Classification (NCBI taxonomy): domain Eukaryota; kingdom Metazoa; phylum Chordata; class Mammalia; order Lagomorpha; family Leporidae; genus Sylvilagus; species Sylvilagus floridanus. Next base: position 24,456,652 of record OX463235.1, read on the forward strand.
GGATAGGGTATTTTTTTGGTGTAATTCTGGCCTGAATGGAAATCAGATCAATGATAAATGACCGATCCTTTCTAGACTTGTGAACTGCATAGAATTTCAGTTCCACTGTGAAAGAAAATGAAGAGCTAAAAAAACCCCTCAGAATATACTACTTGAAAATATAGCCCATTTTTTTCCCCTTTGAAGATAATCCTCTTAAGGCTGATATTTTGACAACTTGAAATGTCTAATTTCTGGGACCCACTTGCAGAAAGTGTGAGAACCACAACATGATGACGCATCCCAATGTGACAGCACTGCCAAGGTGTGGGCAACATTTGGCACTCATGGCCTGGGCCCATCACTGCCTTCCTCTGCTCTGAGTTCTGAGTCTGGGTGCCAGGGACAAATACTCGAATGGGATCAAACCTTGAGAAAGCCGCTCGCAGTGTCCCTGGCCGATACTGAGGGCGGTGGGCACTGAAGGAGCGCTCAGGTGTTAGTGTTCTTTTAGTCCCAGGCATGGCCAGAGTTGGGAGTCAGCAGGTAAGAGGTTGACATGCAGAGAGGATAGTTCCTTTTTCTACTTATCTAATAATGACTCGTTGCCTTCCTTAGAAATAACCAGTTGCCTACTCCCTGTTGCTGCTGCCGAGCTCTTAGTAAGCACTTACTACATGCAAAATACTACGACAGGCACTGGGGATATAATATTCTGTAAAGACAGATTCTCCCTATGGTTGCATAAACCTCAAATTTAGTCCTTAAGAATAAGTAGTTACTAAAAGATACACAGATTTACTTTCTACATAGAATTTCAGTGGAGGTTAGAATGTTGTTTTAATTCAGTCTGTTTTTAAGGTTTTGTTTTTTAATTAGCTGATTCACATGGATTGCTGTCATTTAAAGAAGGATCCGTAATTAAGTATAATTAGAATCTGAATAGTCAAGAGAGAAATTTTCCAAAACAACGCAACAAATCCAAACTCTTCTAATTAGTTAAAAGTTTCATTATTCTACCTAAAACTAATGTCAGTCTCATCTCTGTGAGTATATATAGTCACTGAGTACTGATGTGCCAGGTAAACAGGGATGCAGCAAAAAACAAGACAGCCCTGCACCCTGTCCCCAGGGGGCTCTCCACAGCTGCCTTCTCAGTGGGACGGTGCTGCTTACTTACAGAAGCAGGTTGTCATAAAGAGTTCACAGTAAGAGAGGAAGAAGCAGAATTAAATACAAGCAATGACTAAACAGCTTATAGATTAGAGGAACAAAGGAAGAGCGAGAATCAGGTACTTATTTTTTTTCCTGTCATACAGGGCACTATCTGTGAACTGCAGACAGTTTTAAAGAAGCATTAAGAACAAAGCAGAGATGAGGAGAGCAGAACAGAGGGACAGGAAGCTTTCTGTAGAAATGAGGTCGAGGAGGAAAGTTGGAAAGGGAGGGTGGGGTAAAGCTTGGAAATGAACGGTCAACCTGGCAGTCAACAAATAGTTACTAGATGCAGACTGTCACGTGGAGTCAGACGAGAGTTACAACCAGCAGTCATGGAGGCTCCATCACGTTTTGTGAACCTTGGTTTTGTTTGTTTGTTTTTGACCACACAGATTGACCACACTAACCTAAACTAGTTTTAACCATGTCCAGTCAAGGGCAATGGTGATGAACGGTACCCAAAGTAAGAAACAATGCAGTTGCTTCTGATTCAGTGCCCTGGAAGGCACCTGGGAAGCAGAAGATGATGGTCTAAGTACTTGGGCCCCTGCCACCTGTGTGGGACACCTGGATGGAGTTCCTGGCTTCTGATTTCAGTCTGTCCCGATTCCTGCATTGCAGCCATTTGAGGGAGTGAACTAGCAGACAGAAGTACACATACTCTCTCTCTTTTTCAAATAAATGAATTTTTTTAAGAGAAACAAATGATGCAGCCTAAATCTATAAATCGGGTTACCTCCCCCCTTGGCTTTATGTCCAACTCAAAGACACTTTGTTATCAGTGTAGACAGTTCAAACATTTAAAAAATATTTATTTTCTTAAAATGCAGAATTACAGAGAGAGACACAGAGAGACAGAGATCTTCCATCTGCTGGCTCACTCCCCAAATGTCCACGATGGCTGGGGCTGGGCTAGGTCACAGCCAGGGGCCTGGAGCTTCAGCCAGGTCTCCCACGTGGGTGGCAGGGACTCAAGCACTTGGGCCATCTTCTGTTGTCCTCCCAGGCACATTGGCAGGGAGTTGGATTGGAAGCAGAGCACTCAGGATTCAAAGCCAGTGCCTACATGGATTGCCAGTGTCACAGCTGATAGCTCAACCTGCTATCCTACAATGTCAGCCCCTCAAAAATATTCATAAATATAAGTGTCTGAGAGGATGACATCTTTGTATTCCACAAACTTCTAAGAATCAATAACTATTACTTGTTAAAAGGAAATGTTATATTGGCCGGCGCCACGGCTCACTAGGCTAATCCTCTGCCTGTGGCGCTGGCACCCCAGGTTCTAGTCCTGGTTGGGGCGCCGGTTCTGTCCCGGTTGCTCCTCTTCCAGTCCAGCTCTCTGCTGTGGCCCGGGAAGGCAGTGGAGGATGGCCCAAGGGAGACCAGGCAGAAGCACCTGGCTCCTGGCTTCAGATTGGCGCAGTGCGCTGGCTGTAGCGGCCATTTGGGGGGGTGAATTACTGGAAGGAAGACCTTTCTCTCTGTCTAATTCTGCCTGTCAAGCAAAAGAAAATGTTATACCAAATGAGTTAAAGGGTAAACACTGAAATATAACAGAAATACAAAGTGGTAGATGTATTAAGACCAATTAAAAATTTAAAAATATATTTATTTATTTGAAAGAGTGATGGGGGTGGGGAGAGAGAGAGAGAGAGATCTTCCATCTACTGGTTCACTCCCCAGATGGCTACAATGGCCAGGGCTGGGCCAGGCTGAAGCCAGAAGCCAGGAGCTTCATCCAGGTCTCCCACATGGGTGCAGGGGCCTAAGTACTTGGGCCATCTTCTGCTGTTTTCCCAGGTGCATTAACAGGCAGCTGAATTGGAAGTGGAGCAGCCCGGACTCAAACCAGTGCCTATATGGGATGCTGGTGTCACAGGCAATAGCTTAACCCACCATGACACCACACTGACCCCAATTTATACATTTGAGTTGTAAGGGGGAAATTGTTCATAGTCATTAGGTGCCAATGCTAGACCACACAAATGTTCCAGGATGGTTACTAGTCTTCCTTTGCTTAGAACTAATTCTCTTAGGGCAGGGGAATCCAGCTTTCTGGACTTAGAGGTTGCCAAAGCAGGGCAGGCATTGAGTGCAGTGGTTACGCCTCCACTTGGGATGCCGATGTTCCATACCAGAGTGCGGGGTTTGGGTCTCAGCTCCACTACCAATTGAGAAAGGTTGCAGAGTTTCAGGGAAAATGTGAGTGTGTTCCAGAGCCTAGTTTCTGGTTCTAGTTCTGCAACTGATCGTTTGAGAACTGTGCTTCATTTTAGTTTCTTATCTGGAAGATGGATGAGAAGAACAGCTGCCTTGGCATTTGCCTGCCAGGAATACACAGATTTGCTGAAATAATACATGAGCAGTATATCCAGTTATGCTAAGTGCTGAGAAGTACAGTATGTTAAGTGTACTCAGAAATCTAAATATTCTGCTTCTGTTCAATAATTTGAAATCGAATTTTAAAAAGCTTTAAGCAGCACAGTTTCCAAAAAAAATTCAGTAAAAGAAAAATATTTCAGTAAAAGTTGTAATTGTATATAACACAACTGCAAAATGCTATATATCCATGGCTCCCCTGTAATTAAGAGACAGAAACACTAAGAAAAGCAGCATGCAGCATTCAGGCCAAAGAGTTTGGAGCTTTGTTTCTAGGGGTCACTTACGGCTGAAACCCTGTATTTATATTGTTTCCACTGAAATTTTTTGTATTTCAAAATAAACTCTATCAGTTCTCATTTTGTTACATAAGTCAAGAGTTAGGTTATTAAAATGTATACCCAAATTAATAGTCACTTGGGATGGATGTGGCTGTTTGAGACATCTGTGTTCCAGATTAGAGTGCCTGTGTTTGAGTCCTGGCTCTACTCCTGATCCAGATTCCTGCTGACGCACACTTTGCATAGCAGTGGGTAAAGCTCAAGTACTCAGGTCCCTGCCACCCATAAGCGAGACCTGGATTGCATTCCAGGCTCCAGGCTTTGGTTTGGCCTATCCCTAGTGATTGTGGGCATTTGAGAAGTGAACCAGTAGACAGAAGATCTCTCTCTCTCTCTTTTTCTCTCTCTGCTTCCCAAATAAAATAAAATGTCAAAAAAAAAAAAAAAGTCTTGATTTTCAAAAGCAAAATGAGGCTGGCGCCGCTGCTCAATAGGCTAATCCTCCGCCTTGGGGTGCCAGTACACGGGGTTCTAGTCCCAGTTGGGGCACCGGATTCTGTCCCGGTTGTCCCTCTTCTAGGACAGCTCTCTGCTGTGGCCTGGGAGTGCAGTGGAGGATGGCCCAAGTGCTGGGCCCTGCACCCCATGGGAGACCAGGAGAAGCACCTGGCTCCTGGCTTTGGATAGGCGCAGTGCGCCGGCCGCAGCGCGCCGTCTGCGGCGGCCATTGGAGGGTGAACCAACAGCAAAGGAAGACCTTTCTCTCTGTCTCTCTCTCTCACTGTCCACTCTGCCTGTCAAAAAAAAAAAAAAAAAAAAAAAAGCAAAATGAATGCCTCCAATAAGAAAATAGTCTGTCTTTTGTTTTTTACTTGCTAATGGCTCTCCTCTTTCCCCTTCAGGGCAAACACTAAAAAGCCAGGAGTTGCACAGGGTGAATCATGGATGTTGCCTACTGGCTATTTCACATGATGCAGTATAATATAAAGACCGAGAGGGACTGGCGATCAGATCTCCAGGTCCGTGAGAATGAAGGATGTCACATAAGGGACGGTTTAGAACCCCAGAATTCTGTAAAGTCAAAATCAGCTCAAGGCTCAGCTATTGAAATATCTCAGTGCTGTGGTGGTTTGCAAAAACTGACTGAGGCTAACTGGCATGGATTACAGACTAATCTCTCTCCTCCTTTAATACAGTAATCCCCTCTTTATCTAGGATTGGACTTTCCACAGTTTCACTTACCCCTGGTCAACTGGGGTCTGAAAATATTAAATGGAAAATTCCAGAAATAAACAGTGAATGTTCTGAATACCTTTTACTATAAATACATACATTATTTATATGTAGTATATAATTATTATACTTGTTCAATTTTATTGTTAGCTATTGTTAACCTCTTACTGTGTCCAACTGAAAAATTGAATTTTATCATAGATCAGTACGCATAAGAAAAAATGAGTATATAGGGTTGGGTGCTATCTGAGGTTACAGGAATCCTGCAGCTAGGGGAGGATTGCTGTATATTCTATTCTGGGTAAATGCGTAAACAAGAAAACTACTGGGGTAACCAAGAACTCCAGTTGTACGTGGATGAATTTCTACAGGACCCTTTGTCTGTGCTCCACCAGCTAAGCTGCAGCATCAGGCTCACTGAGCTCAGATGACCTGAATATCCAAGGACCAAATTAAACAAAATTCTATTGCTTACCATAAAATTCCAATACACTGAGTCCAACAATCTTACCTGCTGGTTTGATCTGACATCGCTGAAGTTCATTTTTTTCCCCAAGTCTAGAATCACTGCATTCTTAGTTTCACGAATGTAATCATCACTCACTGGTTGAGGAGACTTGGTTTTCTTCATTAGTCCCTGGGATGGCCTGCAAAATAGATTCACCCCTGACACATCCATGATAAACCCTGCCCAGCGTACAAAGGCTAGAAATCAGAATGAAGTGACAACCAGATAGTAGCAGTCATTAGGCATACAGAATCTGTGTTTATAGAAGCATTTGAATCTTTTCATTATTAAAAATGATTCAAAGTATTCGTTCCCTTTGCCCTGAGGTGTTTAGTATCCATTTTGTGTCTAAGAGATAGGATTGTCTAGGAATCCTCTAACTGAGAATCCTGTCCCAGATTAAACTGTTCTACGCCAATGCCCCCTTTAACTGGCATCTCTTACCCTGAGACCCTCATGACACTTACACAGATGGTGCACTTTTAGGCAGCCCCATGGCGTTGGTGGGTGGGATGGCAGGGAGAGAAGGCAGAACGGAGCTGAGGAAAGCCACTGGGTTCTGAATCCGGCCGGTGGGAGACACAGGAGTTGGGGACACGCAGCGGGGCTGAAACTGGTTTCCAGTGGGGATGGAAAACGTGAGCGCAGGTTGTGCTGGTTCTGTTGGGCCTGCATGTGGTGGCTCAGTTTGGATGGAAAGCCCGCTTGGAGATTTGGTTTGCACAGAGGGGTGAGCGATCAAGAGGCTTTCTTTGCTCACTGTCCTCTGCATAGTCTGAGGAGTGCTGCTCAGGGTGAACACCGGAGAGCTGGAAGGGGACATGGTAGCCGTGGTGCTGCTTGTGGAGGGGAGGAAATGCTTCGGTCGGGCCAAGTTGAAGGTCTGTGTTGACGGGGCCTTCACCTGCTTGCTGGACATTGTCACCACGGGGGGAGCAGAGGAATTCAAAACACTCATGTTGAAAGGAAACTCCTTGGGTGAGGACGGAGATGGGTTTTGCAACTGCTGTTGTTCCAGTAAGACTTGGTTGTGAAGCTGTTGTAATTGAGTAGAATCACTGCACACAAGACAAGAGTGGGGACAGAGGAGGGAAATGTGTTACCATTGGCCTCATTTTTCTGAAAACATACACATAGGCTGCTTAAAACTTGATGCAGATTAGGAACACACGGGGATGGGCATGTGGCCCAGCAATTAAACAGCTGCTTGGGTTCTTGCACCCCATATCAGAGTGCCTGACTTTGAGTCCTGGCTAGGCTTCCAGCTCCAGCTTCCCGCTAACTTGCACACTGGGAGGCAGCAGGTGATGGCTCAGGTGCTTGGGTTCCTGCCATGCATGTGGGGGACCCAGATTGACTGGCTCTTGGTTCAGACCTGGCTGTTATGGGCGTTTGAGGAGTGAATCAGTGGATGGAAGATCTCTCTGTCTCTCTCTCTCTCTCTGACCCTTTCAAATAAATAAACGAATCTTAAAAAATAAATAAATAAAATTTAAAAAGTTCTGGTTTGAATGATATATTACATGGTCATGCTTTTCTTATTCCTCAAAAGAGAAAGAAGAGCAAGTTGGGAGCAATTTCACAACTTTCAGGAGCCTGAATCAGGGAGACAAGATTTGCCCCAAGTCCCAACTCTATTTAATTTCTCTTCACATGATGCTTATTATTTTTTTTTTTTTAAGAAAGAAGATGGAATAAAAATGTCTTAAAGTCATATATCTATGCAGTCACCATGGCTGCCAAACTTTGCTCCTTGGAAAATCTATTTTTTAAAAAGATTTATTTATTTATTTGAAAGGCAGAGTTAGAGAGAGGAGAGACAGAGATCTTTCATGCCTGGTTCACTCCCCAAAAGACTGCAATGACGGGCTGGGATAGGCTGCAGCCAGGAACCAGGAGATTCTTGCAGTCTCCTGGGTGGGTGCAGGAGCCCAAGTACTTGGGCCATTTTTCGGGTTCCATCTTTCAAGCTTCAGCTCAGCCCAGCCCAGCTGTTGGGGCCATTTGGGGAAAAAACCAGTGGATGGCAGATCTCTCTCTCTCTCTTTTTCTCTGCCTCTCTGCCTTTCAAAGATTTATTTTATTAGTTTGAAAGTCATAGTTACAGAGAGAGAAAGGTAGAGACAAGAGAGAGAGGTCTTCCATCTGCTGGCTCACTTCCCAAATGGTCTCAACAGCCAGGGCTGGGCCAGGCGATTGCCAAGAATTAGGAGCTTCTTCCAGGTCTCCCAAGTGGGTGCAGGGACCCAAGCACTTAAGCCATCCTCTGCTGCTTTCCTAGGCAGGGAGCTGGATTGGAAGTAGAGCAGCAGGGACTCAAACCGGCACCCAGATGGGATGCCAATGCTGCCGGCTGTGGCTTTAACCCACTGTACCACAGCCCTGACCTCGAGAATCTACTGTTGAATAAATGACCTTTGGAAGATCCACACATGGCATTACAGTGCTTCAAGGCCACTGGTTTTCTGTTCTTTGGAAATACATGTTGCCTCTGGAACACAGTGGTTGATCTGCTTCACCTAAGATCTATTAGAAATGTTTTCCAACCACCAGGAAATGAGAAAGTTCTTCAAATCTTGTTTTTTCTTAATTCTTAAAATTTGAAACCTTTCTCCTTCCTCTCATTAATATTTCAGGTATACCATAGGTGGAGAAAGTAACTTCACAAAAGAAAGACCCGTTTCTGCTTCCACTGCTGCTGTCAAAGGCAACCTACCACACAATCCTTTGTTCAGCCATGAAAAACTCTTTTCTTAAGTTAAACTAAGAATTCAAGAGTATTATGCACTTGGCACAGTAACTTTCTTATCATCCCTTTTTGGAAGTGAGTGTTGAAGCTGAGAGAAAGTAATATAATTAAAATTTAAACTTTTTCATTTCTCTGTACAAGAATATTCAGCAATTAAGAAAAGCAGAAATATCTTTGTTGGATTTTCCTTAGAAAAATATACTCAATTGACATTGTTTCTGTTGCTGATGACTTTTCCCAATAGGATGACAATACATAATCTCTTACTTTTTCATGGATCTCATGTTTGCCATAATACCTTCTGCAACTGTTATAAAGCATGCTGTGTAAGTTATAAAGTATGTGATTTTCAGGACATGTTTTTTGACCTTAGTGAGTTTTGATTTGATGATGCTGCGGAAATAGTTTATTGTGGCTGTGGAAATTGAAGATGCAGTGCAGTAACAGTAACCTCAGAAGGAAAAGGATGTCAGTGAGGAGGTGGGAGACATTTGGTCTTAAGTGGTTCTCATTTCCCTTTACTTCATGTTGAGTGGTAGCTAAGATGCAATTTTCTCCTTTCAGTAAGACTTCAAATGGCCTGTTAGCCCTTGCTGCTCAATGAAATATAATTTGCATTTGGATTTATTTGGAAATAAATTGTGTTTGGATGGTAGAGGATCACAAATCTTCAAGAAAATGAAATGTAAGATACAGCATCAAATTATTCTGATTAAGATTCTGAAAGAATTCATTTGAGTATGTCTTTTTGTTTCAACTTTTTCTTTGAATTCTATCTTGTTTCAGAAAGGATTTAACACAGCTGTTTGGCTTAGCTGAGTCATTACATCAGGACAAGGTGTTAATTCTGTTCTTCAATGGAATTTTCTCGAGCTTTCTGTGTGTCTGCTTTGCTAAGTCCTGCAGAAGATCCCACTATGTCTGAGACAGTACATGCTGCCTGAAAAATCCAGTGAGCCATCCATCCATACCACACCACCAGTGGTTGCTTACAGATAATAGAGGACCCTTATTTACCACTTTCTAGTAAAAATCTGAAAAACAAGACTAATTTTAAAGCAGATTAGCTCCAAAATCCCGAGTAAACCTTTCATTCAAAGTAACAGCCTGCTGTAAATTGTTGTAAACTCAGCTGCTCATTTCTTGTTGCTATGGGATCTTTGAAATCATGTTTATACCCAGGCGTTTTTTCTGTAGATTTATCAACTCCCTGCAGTTACCTTAAAATATCTTCCCTTTTGTCACAACCTAATTTAAGCTTATGAGCTCTGCACACAGACACACTGAGGTCCCAGTCCTGGCTCTGGGTGGTTTTCTAGTCTCTTCTGCGCCTGATTCCCTTTCTATGTAAAATGGTAATAATAGCATCTGTTAATGTTGTAGTGAGAACTGATAAACAAATCATGTGAAGCATGTAGGTGATTGACAGATGATGGCTATTACATTTCTTCATTTCCGAACCACAAAAGTCAGTTTCAAGAGCTTTACAAATAAATAGCAGAGTTTCTGAATCATAAGGAATACTATACAAAAGAATTTCTTAGGGGTTTTAGATTTTTTTTTTATTTGGCAGAGAGAGAGAGAGAGAGAGAGAGAAAGAGACAGAGAGAAAGGTCTTTCTTCCATTGGTTCACCCCCCAAATGGCCACCACAGCTGGCTCTGTACCGATCCAAAGCCAGGAGCCAGGTGCTTCCTCCTGGTCTCCCATGCAGGTGCAGAGCCCAAGCATTTGGACCATCCTCCACTGCACTCCCGGGCCACAGCAGAGAGCTGGCCTGGAAGAGGAGCAACCGGGACAGAATCCGGCGCCCATATGGAATGCCAGCGCTGCAGGCATTCCAAGTGAGCCACGGCGCTGGCTCCAGGATTTTAGATTTTTGAGATGAAACGTTAAACCAAACAGCACAACGAACTTGGGGCACAGGCTGGAGTACTTTTGAAAGCAATTTTGCAACCGTTTAAGGCTGCGTGGCTCGTGGGCTCTGAGAGGCCACCCAGGGCGGTTCATCCCAACTCGCCACACCGGGAGGATGTGGGGCCCGTGGGGACGTTAAGCACCCCCCGGGCTGTCACACCCCGACTAGTAGAACTCGCTCTGAGGACATAGGGGCTGGTTTTAGCAGTCTTGCTGGCAGCAGTTTGGAATCACTGGAGACCACAAAACACAAATCAACCTCACAGATTTAGGCCCCACTGCCCAGAGAGTTAATTGGTGTGGGCAGGGATCCAGGCTTAGTTATTATTACTTTTCAAATGTAGGCCATTCGTTCTTGAACTTCAGCCAGCCTCAGAAGTCCCTGTAGGGAAGCTTCAAACACAGATTTCTGGGCTCACCCCAGTTTCTGACTCTCAGCCCCAACTTCAGTTCATAAGAACTTTCACTCCTAACCCCTTGGGGAGCCTGGGGATGAAGTGACAGCTGCCCGGCTCCTTGTTCTATACTTCACAAATATCTACTCTCTTCCACCATGCTCTTGTCAGATTGCCTACTCTGCTCACAGGCCAGCCAGCCTGGTTTAGGGGTTCTATAGCAACTCCTTCGACTGGTTTTGGGAGGTGCTGTTCTGAAACAAAAATCTAGAAATTAACCTCTGTGATTCAGAAAGTAAGAAATATAATAGTCACCATCTATCAATCACATGTATGTTTTAGGTGCTTTATATATCAATTCTCATAACAACATTGAGATACTTTTTTTTACTATTTTACTTATAAGGGAAACAGGGTCAGAAAAGTCCAGAAGCTGCCCAAAGCCACATAGAGAATGAGTGACAGAACCAGGATTAGAACCTAAGTATGTCTGTCTGCAGAGCTCATAAGCTTAAATTAAGTTGTGACAAACAGGAAGGTATTCCAAGGTAACTGGAGAGAGTTGATAAATCCATAGAAGAGAAAGCTCGGGTATAAACATGATTTCAAAGATCCCATAGCCTGAATGCTGGAGTCAGGGGTTGAGCCAGACACTCCTGATATGGGATACAGGCTCTTTTTTTTTTTTTAAATTTATTTGAAAGAGTTACACAGAGAGAGGAGAGGCAAAGAGAGAGAGAGAGAGAGAGAGAGAGAAAGGTCTTCCATCTGATGACTCCCCAGTTGGCTGCAACAGCCAGAGCTGCACTGATCCTGAGCCAGGAGCTTCTACAGGGTCTCCCATTTGGGTGCAGGGGCCCAAGGACTTGGGCCATCTTTACTGCTTTCTCAGGCCATAGCAGAGAGCTGGATTGGAAGTGGAGCAGCCGGGTCTTAAACCAGCTCCCATATAGGATGCTGGTGCTTCAGGCCAGGGCGTTAACCTGCTGTACCACATTGCCAGCCCCAGGGATGCAGGCTCTTAACCACCATCTTTGTTGTTGTTGTTAAACATTTATTTATTTATTTATTTATTTATTTGAAAGCTAGTGTTAGAGCAACAGAAGGAGAGACACAGAGAGAGATCTTCCATCTGCTGGTTCACTTCCCAAATGATTGTGTCAGCCAGAGCTGGGCCAGGCCAAAGCCAGGAGAAAGGAGCCAGGAACTTTATCCTGGTCTCCTGTGTGGGTGGCAGGAGGCGAAGCACTCAGACCATCTTCCACTGCTTTCCCAGGCACATTAGCAGGGAGCTGGATTGGAAGTGCAGCAGTTGGGACACAAATTGGCGCCCATATAGGATGCCAGTGTTGCAGGTGACAGCTTAACCTGCTGCATCACAATGCTGGCCGACTTAATATGCATCTTAACCACTAGGCTAAGTGTTGGTCCATTGCCCTGAAAAACCTGGGAGGTCTAGTGGTTGACAACAGCATCCCATTCTGCAGTACCTGGGTTTGATTCCCCTTTCCAGCTCCTGACTTTGGTTTCCTGCTAATGCAAACCCTGGGAAGTATCAGTGATGGCCCAAGGAATTGGATCCTTGAACCCACTTCGGAGACCTGAATGACATTCCAGACTCCCAGCTTTGGCTTCTGTCCACCACTGATATAGATGTTTGGGGAATGAACCAGCAGATGAAAGATCTCTCTTTGTGTTTGTCTCTCTATTTGTTTCTCTCTCTGCTTCTCAAAGAAATAAATTTTAAAAATAAAACAAAAACCAGGGATGGATATTTGGCATAGCAATTAAGATACCATTTAGGATGTCTGCATGCTAGATCGAGGTGCCTGGGTTCAACTTCTGGCTCTGCTTCTGATTCCAGACACCATGCATCCTGGGAGGCGGCATGTAGTGGCTCAAGTGCCTGAGTCCTTGCCACTTATGTGGGAGATCCGGGCTGAGTTTGTGGCTCCTGGTTTCAGCACAGCTCTGGCTGTTGCACAGGCATTTGGAGAGTGAGCCAATGAATAGAAGATCTCTGTCTGCCTTTGTCTCTCTGCCTTTCAAATAAACAAATGAAGATTATTAAAACCCAAAGAAGGGACCAGCGCTGTGGCTCACTAGGTTAATCTTCTGCCTGCGGTGCCGGCATCCCATATAGGCGCCGGCTTCTAGTCCCGGTTGCTCCTCTTCCAGTCCAGCTCTCTGCTTTGGCCCAGGAAGGCAGTGGAGGATGGCTCAGGTGCTTGGGCACCTGCAGCCGCATGGGAGACCAGGAAGAAGCACCTTGCTTCTGTCTTCGGATCGGCGTAGTTCTGGCCATGGTGGCCAATTGGGGGGTGAACTAATGGAAGGAAGACCTTTCTCTCTCTCTCTCTCTTTCTTTCTCTCTCTCTCTCACTGTCTAACTCTCTCTGTCAAAAAAAAAAAAGTTAAAAAAAAAAAAACCAAAGAAGTTAAAACTAGCAAGAAAAAAGTAGACTATGGATTATAAAGAGTGTGTTTGAGTGTGTGTGTTCAAATACATGTATATTAATACCTATACTAATATAAACATACGCACAATTAAGAAAAAACTTAGGGAAAGGAAAGAATAATAAAGAATTATATGGTGCTGAAGACAGGATTTTTAGAAAATACCAGTAAAGAATTTAGCACAAAGAATTGCAAATCTCATTTGGCAGATATGTCTGTCTACTTAATTCTTGCTCTCTGTAATAGAACCTGATTTTATTCACGGTGGTGATCTGTGCACCAAAGACTACCTCCTTTGTAATGAGTCAAAGGAGGACCAATTCTGGCCAATGAGATAAGCAAACGGTTTGGGATGAGATTTCTATTAAGGCTCCCTAAAAGGGGTTCCTTAAAAACAAATCTGATATCAACAGTGTGACTTCTGCCCATTGCTTTCCTGCTACCTGAATGCAGGCGAGACGACTAGACCACCATGAGCCACCTTGGACTGTGAGGGGACTTGGAGAAATGCCAGTGTGGCAGCTGGCAGGGCAGACCATGAAGCACCAGAGCAGCCCCAGGCTCCCTGCCCACTCTTTATGTAAGAGAAAAAAACCTCTCCTGTGTTCAATCTCTGTTAATTCAGGTTTTCTGTAATACAAAACTCAACTTCATCCTAACTGACCTACCTAATGGCCCCTAAAACTGTCCCTGGGAAGGGAGAAAGCCCTGTGACGGAGGCAGTTCCCCAGGCAGTTGTTTAGGGTTAGCTGTTCCCTAAAACTCCCTTCTCTGAGACGTTCCCCACCCACGGGTCCTGATTTGACCCATGTGGCTCTTCCATCCAAACATAAATCCTCTGCACAGCTGAGTAGACTGGGAGTAGGGAGTAGTGGCTGCCTGGCCAGATCGGACCTGTTGAAATGTAGAATCAAACTGTGAACACCTAAGTCTGCAGTGGCACTTGACACAGGTCATGGTGCAGTATGGGGACACGTGCTTGATGGGCCACATAGGAATTGACGAGTCTTCAGGAAGAGAAGCATGGAGGAGACAGGTAGAGAGGAAAGGGGAGCTGCTCGACAGACAGAGGGTGAGGAGCTGTGCTGACTCCAGTTGGCTTGGCTGGCCAAGTGATTCCTGACTGACAGGCGAGGAGTTCAAGCTCCCAGCTCAGCAGTTCTTCCGCAGAACTTGCCTGCTTTTGCTGCCTGTGTCTCTGAAACAACCCCCCCCCCCCCTTCTGACTTCAAGTGGATGTTTTCTCCTGTGACTGGCACGGCTTTGAGTGGAATGAGACATTTTTGGTTGTAACTTGTTGAGAGTCAAGTTTCATGATATTAAAATTTTACATCCAGAATTTTGCTGTGTGTAGTGAGAGGACTGTAGAACCAAATGGTGTGACTGGCTTTCAGTGAACAGCTCCCAGTCAGCACTGGGCCACACGCGATGCTGTAGGTCTTGAGTTGACATTTAAAGGCTGATGTAACTATAAGTGGAAATTTTATCATTTTGATGTGTGGATGACACAGAACAGCGTAGCTGCATTGTGCTCTGTATTTGCTTTGCTATGGATGGACAATAAACATTGCAAACATGGCTCTGACAGAGGCTCTCTAGAGGGTTCTGACAACTGCCACAGCAGGCTCCTTGGTTGAGTCAGAAAACCGTGACTTCTTCTTCTATCCTATTATGTGTCTATAAAACCTACTCTGACTACTGCAGTGTATCCAGCAATAGCAAAAAATGGTCTCTGAATAGCTTCCTTCTAATGATTACAAAAACTGAAACTAAAGCAGAAATGGGAAACAGAAGGGTGAAATTACAGACTCTAAAGATGTTACTTGTGAGAAAGGGCTTTGCCACAAGCACATAGAAGTGTCTCACCTGGGGGCCTCTAATGCCAGGCGAATGTCTCTCTGGGTTGTTCGGTTGAACCATTGCTTGGAGGTAGAATGTTAGTAATAAGGATGATATCATAGTACCTTAAACTGATGTACGGATGTGCTTTCTGCAAAGCCTTTAATGTATGTTTTCTCATTTGGTAATTCCTTTTTGAGCTCCATCAGTTTTAGGAAGGTCTGATTCAAGAGAAGCTCACAGGCACTCTTGGTTATCCATTCTAAGATTTACTTACAGTTTGGGCTTGGCCAGAACTGGAGGGGGCTCCTTGATGGGTGAAGATGGCTCCTGGAATTTTGCTGCCTGGCCATTAAACCTCTCCTGGAAAGAGTCAGGCCTCGTGAGGGGCGCGGTCGCCATTCCACTCTCAGAAGATGCCTCACTTCCTTTGTCATCTTCAGGCAGGTTGAAGTGAACGCGGAGCCCGATCCTGGAACTGGATCTGGGCTCATTGTGGTTCACCAGAACCCCTTCAAGTTTGGGTTTGGGGGGTTGTTCTGCAGAGGGAGGCTCTGGGTTGGGTGGGGATGGCTGTTGCTCAGTAACAGCCAGGTTGGTGGTGGAGTTGGCTGAGTGAAGAGACCCGTTGTTGCCAAGGTCTTCATTTCCTGCAGGAACAGTCACAGGACCCGGGCTGTTAGCCTTACCCAACAAGACTGCAATGGCACTGTAGCACCCAGCTGGGGGCATGTATACAGATGGGAAAGTATTCAAGCTGAATGGGCACGCAAATGGGAAAATGCTTGTCAAACACAGATAATAATCTAGGCCATGAAGGAATAGTGAGGAGGCAAGAATAAAACTGAATTAAAAATTTAAGTAATCATTCAGAAATAATTTTAGAAATTTATATAAGACCAAGGAGATTTTTTTCTTAGAAAGTACAGTAGTTTCTTCTTTGTCCTCAGGGGATGTTGTCCAAGACTCCCCCATGGAGGCCTGAAACTGTGGATAGTACCAAAGGATTTTTCCTATATATTCTGAAGTGTTGCCACATAGTGCAGAGTTAATCTGGCCTTCCATGTCTCAAGCCGTGGTGCCTCCTTTGTGTCACTACTCTTGCACTTCAGGGTCATTATTAAGTAAAATGAGGTTTTCTTGAACACAAGCACTGAGATATTGCAGTAGTCAATCTGATAACTGACTCAGCTACTAAGTAACCGATTGGTGGGTAGCATATACAGTGTGGATACGCTGGACAAAGCAATGATTCATGTCCTTGGCAGGGTGGAGTGTTATCTCATAAGATTTCATTATGCTGCTCAGAACAGATTGTAATTTAAAACTTAGGAAGTCTTTATTTCTGAAATTTTCCATTTAGTATTTTTGGAGTAGCAGGTAACTAAAACTGCAGGGAGCAAAACATGAGGCAAGGGCTGGTTATTGCATACAGGTGACAGCAGGATAGCTGGGATGGGACGGGGTGGCTCTAAGTGCAATAAGAAATTGAAAACTGGACATTGTTCAAGAGCAGTTTCCTCAATAATTCAAATCTTCTTAGGAGAGCCAAGTTAGCTGTGTATGAAAAACAGTCAGGAAGGGTAACCCAGACTCTATATTCACACTCAAAGTCATAGTCTAGATGGGTCTGGCACCTAAGGAGCCCTTACCTCTCACATCCAGCTGTGCAATGCTTGACACTGTGCCATACTTGTTGCTTGCAGTGCATGTGAAGCATCCAGAGTCCTCTGCAAACACCTCGGCAATGACCAATGTGCAAATCTCCTCTATATGTCAGGAAAACAGAATGGTTACTGTCTTAACTATGGGAATAGACTTAAGCTTCAGCTCCTGACTCCAGCTTCCTGGTAATGCAGACCCTGGGAGGCAGCAGGTGATGGCTCAGTAGTAGGGGTCCTGCCACCCACATGGGAGACCTGTGTTGAATTCCTGGCTCTTGGCTTTGGCCCTGGATATTCTGAGCATTTGGAGAATGAACCAGAGAATGAGAACTTTCTCTTCCTCTGTCTCTCAAATAAATAAATGGCTTCCAAAAAGTGCATTATGGAATTTATAATCAGATGATAATTCTACAAAAGTCAATATAAGAAGCTGACTGTCTTATCTTAGAAAACAATCAGCCAAACAATTATTGACTGAACTGACTGATTAGCAGGCTAAACAAGTTAAAGGACATAGAACCAGTAACTCCACACAGACTGAGAGCTGACAAGGAGATTTTACAATACTATATTACATATGATATATTCTTAGATGATCTATTTTTTAAAGATTTATTTATTTGAAAAAGATATAAGGAGAGAGAGAGTGAGGGATCTTCCATCCCCTGGTTCACTCTGGAAGTGGTCACAACAACCAGGGCTAAGCCAGGCCAAAGCCAGGAGCCAGGAACTTCATCTGGTTCTCACACATAAGTGGCAGGGGCCCAGCACTTGGGCCATCTTCTGATGCTTTTCCTAGGCCTCTAGTAGGGAGCTGGACTGGAGGTGAAGCAACCAGGACACAAACCAGCACCCATGTGGGATGCTGGTGTTGCAGGCAGTGGTTGTACCTGCTGTGTCACAATGTCAGCCCCCAGATGATCTTCTATTTTAATGTCATTAGTCTAGATGGCAAAAATATAATTAACAAGGCCAGCGCCGTGGCTCATTAGGCTAATCCTCCGCCTGCGGTGCCGGCACCCCAGGTTCTAGTCCCGGTTGCTCCTCTTCCAGTCCAGCTCTCTGCTGTGGCCCGGGGAAGGCAGTGGAGGATGGCCCAGGTGCTTGGGCCCTGCACCCACATGGGAGACCAGGAGGAAGCACCTGGCTCTTGGCTTCGGATCGGCGCAGCGCACCAGCTGTAGTGGCCATTTGTGGGGTGAACCAACGGAAGGAAGACCTTTCTCTCTCTCTCTCTCTCTCTCTCTCTCTCTCTCTCACTGTCTAACTCTGCCTGTCAAAAAAAAAAAAACACTGAAGAATTCCATATGTAGTGTCTATGCCAGTTAAACTTTCCCTTACACAAATCACTATCATGGATAAGTGATTTATTAAAAAAATAGAATTAACAATAAACTTAGAAAATCACACATAAAAAATAAGTAGTCAAATAAAAAGGATGAATGAAAGTTTCTAAATCAAGTTTCTCATTATTTCCATGGGAAACACTGCAATGAAGTAACAGTAAACAAAGTCTACATTTTTTTTTAAGATTTATTTTACTTATTTGAAAAGTAGAGTGATAGAAAGAGACAGAGAGAGAAAGAAATCAAGGGGCTGGCGCTGTGGCATAGTAGGTTAAGCCTCCGCCTGCGGTGCTAGCTCCCCATATGGGTGCTGGTTCAAGTCCTGGCTGCTTCACTTCCTATCCAGCTCTCTGCTGATGGCCTGGGAAAGCAGTAGAAGATGGCCCAAGTGCTTGGGCCCCTGTGCCCACGTGGAAGACTTGGGTTTGGATTGGCCCAGCTCTGGCTGTTGCAGTTATTTGGGGAATAAACCAGTGGATAGAAGACCTCTCTTTCTCTCTCTCCCTCTTTCTGTCTGTAACTCTAGCTCACAAATAAATAAATAAATAATTAAAAAAATCAGAAAAGAAACCTTTGATCCACGGGTTCAGAAGCAGAGAAGCTGGGATTGGAGCTGGTGCTTCAAAATGGGATACAGATGTTGCAAGTGGTGGATTAACCTGGTATGCCACATCACTGGTCACAATTTAAAATTGGACACTACATAAATATCTTGTTTAATTTCTAGTACTTGATAGATTAACTTGAAATTGTGGTAAAATAAGAATGAAACACATTTCTCTCTTTGTAACACTATCATGATTAGTATGGATTATTCCAATACATAGTATGAACCCTTGTGAATAACTACAGGGTGATTCTCAGATTGAACGACATGTCTGAAGACTAAAATTATTATAGCTAGATATTCCTTTTCTGTTAATAAAGAGGAGGCATAAGACAGAGCATACCCTCCAGTTATCACTCAGTAGGTCTGGCATTAAAAGCAAAATTATTAAAATACACTTGTTTTAGGAGAAACTTGGCATCTCAGTGCTTCAAGACAATCGAATTGGGTGGGTGTTTGGCGCAGTGGTTAAAATGTTGGTTGGGATGCCTGCCCATAGCAGAGTGCCTGGGTTCGAGTTCTAGCTCTACTTCCAATCCAGCTCCTGCTAATGCACACCCCAGGAGGCAGCAAGCGCTTGATTCAAGTACTTGGATCCTTACCACCTTCATGGGAAACCAGATTGACTTCCTGGCTCTTGCACTTGTGCTGGTCCAGCCCTGGCTGTTGTGGGCTTTTGGGGAGTGAACCAGAGGATGAAAAATATCTCTCTGTCTCTATTTTTCAAACAAAATGAAAATAAGCAGGAATTTTTTTTTAAAGGTACTGAATTAATTAGACCACTTCTAGGAAAACTGGCCAGGAGGCCATGGCTGGTGTATTGAGTCCCTACTCCTTGACTCTTCACTATCCTACTTCTTTATTGATAGAACCCTGGCGTCATCAGGATCTGTGCATTAATCATGAATCGTGATTCATCTAATACAGACATGCTAACTCCATTCTTGCTGAGTAGTGGCAAGCGACACACAATGCTGGTCAATGAAACATCAGGGACAATCTTCTGGAGAGTTTCTGGGAAAGATTTCCTTTGCTTTAGAAAGGGGACAGAAGATGGTGCTCTTCCCTGTTTTTGCCTCTGAGGGTTGTTATGCACAGGTGAAGCCCTAACTGTGGCAGCCATCTTGGCTTCATGAGTAGAACTAACTAAAGAGGAAACTCTGAAGATGGCAGAATGAAAAGTGGTTTGGTTTCTGGTGATCTTTGAGCTGCTAAAATAACTAATGCCAGGACTGCCACTTCTTAGGGAGTCTTCTTATGTGAGAAAATATATTTTCATATTGTTTAGGCTTCTTTTAGCTAGATCTTTATTTGCTACCTAAAGAATCCCAAGTGAAGTAGAGACTGAGTTTGGTTTTGGTGCCTCTCTCACCTGCTTTCTTAACTGTAGACTTAGGCGTCTTTCTCTCTGTTCCCCTTCCCAAATATTTAGACTCTCATCTTTCAGCAGCCTGCTCTCAGAAAAAGATCTGGTATCCCACTCACGCTGTACTACACTGGCCTGATAAAGTACTCCGTCTCCAAAGGGTATTCATGTTACACAGGTGAAATGAAGAACTCTATTGCTATGGAATTTTAGAACATGGAACTGAGAAGGAAAAACTTATTTGGGGCAGTGTTCCTTTTTGCCTAACTCTAAAATTATTTTTTGTGCATGACTGCCAAATGAAAAGGCCCACTCTGGATGGAGGTGACAAAGACCTGGAACATTTTCAAGGGAAAAAAAAAATTCTGCTCCACCATAAGCAGTGCCAAGAGAAAGACTACTTCTGGTCCCAAAGCCTAGTAGGGCTGTACAACCTGGATATTCAATGTCTGCTTCTTGGATGCCTTTTTACCCAGCAGTCAGAAGAAAGAATTATAATAAAATTCCAAACCATCTTTTCCATGTAGTGTTATAAAAAGAATCTATTTTTATAGGGTGATAACAGAGAAGGCATTCAGATATTAATGCTCTTGTTTGAGTTTTAATTTTTTTTCTTCAACTGCTGTTGCTTCTATCTATCTGATGTTAGTATCCTTCCAACTAAAACTAATAATGTCACAGACACTTTATTGAATTTATACAAATTCCAGAATCAGATGTGTGAGTGTTGAGACACAGAAGATGTTGAAGTGCAAATGATCTAGCTTTGTGGAAGCTGCTATGCCCAGTTTAGGAAGGGCCTGATGGGGATCAGGACAGAGGGAGAATTCCCAGACACTCCTCAGTGATCAAGAACTAGCTGCAGTGATGTTGGGTATTCAGTAATATGTTTCAAATTTATACCTGCTCCTATCCTCTTCTCCTACAATTATAGCTAATGTTCATTGGATCTTTTTTCTTAAAATGTTATTTTTAGATTTTATTGACACCATCAATATTTCAATTTTTTAAAATGTACATCAAATCACACACTAGTAAACTGAAGTTGAAATGGTCTTTACCTGGCTCTGCCATGGACCGAGGTTCTAGAAGGAAAAAAAAAAAAGATTCTGAGCATTTATCTTACCAAGAGGCTACATTTCCACCAGTAGCTTCCTATAGAATTTCATAGTTGCTTGCATATTTCAGGAGTGATTTGAAAGGTTAATGTGTCCAGGTTGAGTACAATGATCATTAGTAGGGTGAGAATGGATATCACAGATGGCAGCAAGAGAGCGATTGACTAAATGATGTTACTGCAGCTTGGAACACAAGCAAGGGAGAGTTCCTGAGTTAGCTGGGATTCAGAAAATGAGTTGCTTTTATTGGTGCTTATATGGCTTTACCTGAAAATAAAGTTTGTGAAGATTGAGAGCTCATTCTTCTCTTTGGGCTCTCATATCCTAATAGCATGTAGGCTATAGCTCCCGCTCTAAGGTTTCTAATGTCCACAGCCTCAGGATGGGTGACGGTGTCTTCAAAAGCAGGGTCTTTATCTTAAAATTCTCTGGCATTCCTGAAAATGCCCATTGTGATACTAAATACAGGCGTTCTATTGATGTTTATTGAATAGCTGGCACTTGATAAGTAGTTGTTGAACTTAGTTACAATCTTCTACCCTGATAAAAACATTGGGTTTTCTTTTTCTCGCGGTTAATTGGTATTCAGAATCTACTATGGCTGCTGCAACTCTGCTAACACCTGGAAGTTCTGATTCTTATAGCACACTGTTCCAAGTCTTATTTCTTTGTAATAGGCAGAAACAAATGTACAAAAATGATATAACTCATCACAAAAAGCGTTAGTATGTGAGATAGTGCATGTTCATTATTCTGATATAGCCATTTCACAGTATATACATATTTCAGAACATCATGCTGTACATGATAAATTATACCATTTTTATTCATCAAAAATAAAGATACAAGTCATATATATTATTATAAAAATATGAAAAATACAGAAAATGCTAAAGGAAGCAAAACAAGGGACTCTGGGTGCCCAGAGTCCACCAACATTTTAAATTTCCTTGCCAAGTTTTTTATAATAGATTGTTCTACATAGTTAATAAAAACACATAATTTTAAAAAAACAAGTAAGTTGCAACATATTTTGTGACTAAAATGGGTCAGGGAGAAAGCCCTGCATGACACAATAAAAGCAGAATGCACTAAGGAAAGAATTAGGCACTTGAATATGTAAATCATTCTTACAATAAAAAAGAACAAAAACCCAGTATGAAATAATTTTAAAAAACCACACAAAGACCTGAGTAAATATGAAAAAACAGTTCCATGCCACATATGATTAGTAAAGTGCAGATCAAGTCATGTTTTCCCGTGTTTGGCCTGTAGATCTAGTGAAGGTTTTGCACTGTTGGTGAAGGTATGAGGCAAATGCATTCCCATGTGTTGCTGGAGGTAGTAGAATGCAGCTGGGCTGATGTGTTCTAGTTCAACTGGGACAGACCCGCTTTATGCCGCGATCACTGTGTAAATATTAATACCCTCTCTTTCACTCCCCCAAAGTCTCCAATTGGCTGATCAGTTGTGTGATCATCTTAAATTTAAAGCAACTTTTTGGAACAGCATTTTAGCAATATATGTTAAAAAGCCCCCCCAAATGAATTTATGGTAGCAATTCTAGTACTAGAAACTTATTCCAAGGTAATAACTATAGATATTCACAAAGATTTGGTCTGTTAACATGCATTGAAGCATAGTCTATGATAGTAAAAATTTGTGAAAGGTCTAAATATTCAACAATAGGAGAGTAAATAAATATGGAATTGATATTATTGACTTCTTTTTAAAAGTAGGAAAACTATTTGCTATCACAAAAAGTATTCATGAGATTTTGAGTAAAGAACTGATTTATAAAAAAGAGCAAATCTCATTTTTATTATAAAAATACATGTAAAAATTCTTGGAGAATATACACCTAAAGATTAACAGGGTTTAAGTTTGGGGGAGTATGATTACAAAGGATTTCTATTTTAGTTTTTGACTACATTTTAATTAGTTGTTAAAAAGTTCTAAGAATAAACACAGGGAATCAACATATAAAAACGATTATCAGAAAAGTAATTTTAAAGCATCAACTTACTTTTCTGTAAAATCCTAAAATCTGGAGAATCTTCTATCAAGGTCCCTTCTCGATACCACTCGACTTTAGGAGATGGGGCTCCCTTTACTCTGCATTCAAACACGACCAGCTGACCCTCAGAGGCTGACAAATTTTGGAGCATCTACAATGAGAAGACTAATGTTAAAACCAAAAAGAGTATACATTTTTGGAATCTAGTTTCCGTACTGAGTTTTAGAAAAAGCTACCATCTCCCCCGTGTTTGGATTTTCTCCAGATCTTCTCCATCTCCAGCAGCTTCAATGCTGTGGATGTGCAGTGGGCCTATTTTTGAAGATAGAACCATCTAAGTCCATGTAAGCTTTCTCCTCACTATCTTCTGCCTTTCCTTTCTGGTTGCAGTGCTAAGTAACTTTTTAAAATATTAAGTAAAACATTTTGAGTTACTAATTATCAGTACCTCCTTTCTGTTTTTAAATGCCCAAATAGAGTTCGTTTTCCAGAAGTAAATACTAATTTAAAAATCTGCAATATCTATTAGGTGCACTTAATGGGAGTAAGTCATGATTCCACGAAAGAATGTGGCTGTTGGTGATATGGATCAACTCCATGGCCCAAGTCAGTCTGTCTTCCTGGCTTCGCCTTGTTTACATTCTGTAATTATGGAAACTGATGTGCGTTTTGTTGTTTTCTTAGATGGTCTTTATGGTAGAGCTTTGCTGATTGGTTGAGGGATATAAACACTGACAATGCTTATGGAATCATTATCATGTGTGGAGTCCTATGTCATTGTAAAACATGTAATTTTGGCTAGTGCCGTGGCTCACTAGGCTAATCCTCTGCCTGCGGCGCCAGCACCCCAGGTTCTAGTCCCAGTTGGGGCTCTGGATTCTGTCCCCGTTGCTCCTCTTCCAGTCCAGCTCTCTGCTGTGGTCTGGGAGTGCAGTGGAGGATGGCCCAAGTGCTTGGGCCCTGCACCCCATGGGAGACCAGGAGGAAGCACCTGGCTCCTGGCTTTGGATCGGCGCAGAGCCGGCTGTGGTGGCCATTTGGGGGGTGAACCAATGGAAGGAAGACCTTTCTCTCTGTCTCTCTCTCTCACTGTCTAACTCTGCCTGTCAAAAAAAAAAAAAAAAAAAGTAAAACATGTAATTTTGTGAAGCAGTTATGAAGTGCTTTTCCACATTTCCACAACAAGAGATTCTCAAAGCCACTTTGAATTGTAAAATGTCACTGTGTTCTACACTGGACTCCACAGGAGAATGGTTGCACATGTTCATTTCCCAGCAGGTTTCTCATTCATCCTGGTTTGCATACTTAAACTCACACATCCTGTTGATTATGAAATGATCCTTTTGCAAGTATGTGAACCTGTTTATGTTTTCCATTTTACCCAAGGACTTTAAACTCAGAAAGGTTGTGAATAAACTTTATTTATAAACTCTGTAAGTAACTAGTGCCACAGACTCCATTATTTACAATTTTGGGGCCTGCATTTAAGAAATACTGGCTCTTGCTTCAGAGAAGGGGAAAGCTAGTTTTTGCCATTCACTTGGAATTACTTGGTGATTTTTTAAAGAGCCCTTATCTGGACAATTTATGATATTTTATGCATGGTCCTATCACATTTATAGCCTTTGTCTGGGAAGTGAAGGAGTGGGGATAACCTTAGAGTTTAGCTGTTGGACTTCTACCACAGAGCTGTGTGTGAGTTGATATTGTGACGGCCAGGGGGCACTGTAGTTCAATGTTAGTGTTTTGTTCTGTTTGCATTCCAAAATTGATTTGTTGAGGAAATTCAAGATGGGGATTAAGATTTTGTTTGCCTGAAACAACATTTAGTGAGAAGAATGGAAAGCAGGAAGCATCAATGCGTCTTGGGTCCTCCTGGCAATCTGACAAGTATGTCCTTCGCCCTGGCCTCTGAGCAAATTCTGTGCTTGAACAGCAGTTTTGGGGAGCATTGAAAACTTTGAAAGTGGTCAGGTATCTTCCTGGAACTCATATATTATGGTGTTTTCATTCCTTCTTGAAGCAAACCAATTAGAAACTCAAACAAAAAGTATTGTCAGAAAGGATTACATAAATGAAATATGGCACGTTTATAAAGTGGCTACAAGCAGAGTGGGGTCAGCCTGTGCATTCTGGCATGGTTTGCAGTTCCTTCAGATGAGCCAAGTCTCAATCAGCAAAAATTACACGAACCTACTTGCAAAAGGACCTCCTTGCAGACTATGCTTCTTATAAGTTTTTATTTTATATGTGTTGCTTACAATTTAGACTAATGCTATTGATTGTTGTTACCCCCTTGACATTGAGAACCAAGATATAAGTTCTATCTGAGAGTCCAGCCAACGTACCTGAGACGCTACAATGTATGGAATGGCCCTACTAGTCGTGTCTATGATATGAGTTGAGAACATATCCTTATGCGGCATATCATCAATACTGAGGTCAGGAGGAGCCCACAGTCATCTTTAGGCCACTTGGAAAGTCATTGTTAGAAGGACAATATGACAGTTGTTTCTGCTGAAAACTGTGCTCTCTCACAGTCTCATGAGACTGAAATGCCTCACATGGCTACACATCAGTGTCCAAACAAGTTACACCACTAGGATGTAGAACAGATTGCAGCATCTCCATCTCAGCAGCAGGTCCTAGGCAGTCACTCCCGGCAGGGCGTGTACAGACTCCATCACATTCGTCTCCACTTCATGAAGATGAATAAGGAGGAGACACAGCCCCCAACTGGCAAAGATGAAGTTAATGTTTACCAGGAGTTATGGATCTGGACTAAAGTCACCATAACCAAAGGTCTACAACCTCCTGGAGTAAACAGTAGCCAAACTGCAATTCTGGCCCGTGTGTCATCATGTCTGATTATCAGCCGACACTCATTGTGGGGTGACCCGACAACACAGAGCCTTGAGAAGCATATCTTTATGGCCATCTGATGTTGGATTTTTTTTTTTCAGTATTCCTCCTAGAATCACTCTGAAGCCACACAAGGATAAAAACAAGAATCCCTTCTTAGTTGAAATAAAAGTTCTTATAGAAAATAAATATCTCTGTCTTGTGCCAAGCACTGTGTCAGGTACCATAAATGTGAGATGATGAAAAGATACAACTTTTAGATCTCTACCCACAAATATAACACAGGCACATCCTTGAGAAAGAGCAGGTCCCTTATTGGTTAAAAACTGTCAGCTACAAGGCTCCCTTTGTCATATTTGCTTTAAATCCCATTGATATTTTTGCACCTGGGAGATACTGTGAGTACACAGAGTCTTCTAAAAGGCTATGGGAAATGCATATTATGAAAAAACTCTTCATGGATTTCAAAGATTTTTTTGCACCCCAAGTTAAGTTATCTTTGAATTCCATCTTCCCACAAACTTTTTGAAGGTGCTTTAGGCTGGTGTTGAAACAGAACAATTTTTTTTTTTATGAATAAAGATTTGCTTCTTGATTATCACAGGGCCTGTGCAACAGTGGAGTCAGAAAAGTCTCTGGGATTGACAGGTTGGGGAGAGGGACCCATGCAATCTTCAGAAATCTGGATCCGGCTACTGGCCCAGTTATTTCAGGGCTTCCTGCCTCTGCTATTATATAATGAAGTGCTCTTCAAATTCTCACTTCCCCTGCCCCCTTGCACTCTTCAAATTACTGCTGAAGCAGCTGGAGCCAGGGCTGCTGCAGCCTGGAGCGGCAGCCAGGGCAGCTGCTGTTGGAGTGGGAGCGGGGACAGGAGTCAGATTCTAATTTGATCATCCACCTCCCTTCACACTCCTCAAGTGTGAGTTCTGTCCCCCTCCACCATAAACACAGTGAAAATATTTCTGATACTACCTAGAGGGTGGAGGAGAATCTCTCTCCGTCCACAGCTAAAGAGCGTTTGAAAACAAGGATACCGCCTCTGAGGTGAGCAGCCGACTCATATACGGAATTCTGTAATCTTTCCAACTCTATCACTAATTTTGCTGAGAAACTCTCCTTCTCGTGTTCCCTTCTTTAAAAAGACGAAAAGCACTTTGCTATCACCAGGGCGGGAAAAAGTCCAATAAAATTCTGCTCTTTCATCACTGCTTTAACAAAATGGCTTCTTGCCATAATTGGCAAAGAAATGCTCCGCAGGGCAGCATAGAAAGTGAGTGGAGGGGGCTGGAGTGCCCGAAGCGCCTGAGGAAGCAAAGAGCGCAGGAATAACCTGGAAAATATATGCAAATGATCTGCTGTCATTGCTCATGGCCACGTGAAACCATGGTTGGTAGCTCTGACTCAGAAATTTGCTAATGACTCTGGCAGTGCCTCTGACCTCAATCTCGCCCTCACCAACGCAAGCACACAGTTGCTGATAAGTCTCTCAGGAATCTGAGCTGCAGCCTCTCCTCCGGCCCTAGGTTTGAACAGACCTCAGTCCATTTAAGGAGGCAAAAGCGTATGTTCAGAGAGCCTAGAAAGCCTCCCAGTTTGGGTCTGTGTGTTAAGGATCATTTTCCCACCGTGGAGTGAAGACTTTTAGAGATTTTTACCTAGCATGGGCTAATGATTCATTTGTTTGCTCATTTTTATCTATTAAAGGCATATGTATCTGCCAATCAAAGCACTTAACTAGGAGACACTTAGAATCACCAAGCAAAAGCAGCTAGACCCATTGCTCTAATTAGCCCATGCAAATTAAAGGTAAAGAACCGAGAAGAAGCTCCTGGCTTTGGATCTGCCCAGCTTTGGACCACTTGGGGAGTGAACCAGAGGATGGAAGACCTCTCTCTCTCTCTCTCTCTCTCTCTCTCTCTCTCTCTCTCTCTCTCTCTCTGCCTCTGCTTTGCAAATAAATAACTTAACCTTTTTTTATAAAAAAAACTCAGATAAATTGATTATCCCTTAGCCAAATTAAAAAAAAAGAGAGTCTAAAGTCCTATTGGATTTTTTGAAATAACAAAAATGGCTTTGGTCCTATTGTTAGCTTTATGGACTCCTGTCTAGGGATCAGAGATAATTTTCCGGGTGATTGGGAGAGAGAGAAAAGTAAACGGCTTTATCATAGTGATTACTGTTGTATCAGAGGCATACTGTGAATGACACAAAGCCTGGGAGTTCCCAGGAAGGTTTGAAATTGAGTGGAGAAGCCCAGGTCAGAGGCGCTCAGGGTATTCTTATGTCTCGTAAGTTTTAGTTATACCTAAGTGTCCAACTCCATTGCTTGTTTTTACTTCCTTAATTTATGATAAAACTCGTTCTCAAGGACTTATTTTCTTTTGATGTATTAAATGGAGGATATTCTTATGTCTTATAGTTACATCTAAGTGCTCGCAAAAGATGTTATCATTCTTGGGTGCTTCTTTAAAGTTAATGAAGTTTCTAAAAAAAAAAAAAAGTGGAATTAACTTTGAAAAGCCCTTGTCTCACCTGTTGAGGAATAGTTTGTTTTTTCCATGCAATTTGTTGAACTCTTTACTTAGTACAGAGTTGGTCTTCTGTGTATATAGTTAATTAAAAATTGATATTATAAAAAAAAATCTTAGTGGAGAATGGAACTGGGACTGGGAAAAGGAGGAGGAGGAGGGGTGGGAGGGAGGGTGGGTACAGTTAGAAGAATCACTATATTTCTAAAGTCGTATTTATCAAATGCATGAAGTTTGCATTCCTTAAATAAAATGGTTTTTTTTGGGGAAAAAAAAAGAAATAGAGTGCAGATAAGTTCTTCTCTCTGGTGTCACCTGTCGGCTACACAGATGGTGTTGAGGAAGGTAAGAGGGGAGGGGCTTTAGCTGGAACCAGTTTTAAACTATTTGGTGGATTAGCTGCCTTTGAAGAGTCAGCAGTGTCCCTACAGTGTCATGAATGACAGTGTCTTGATTTCTGTGGCACTTAAGCTTAAGCTCTGTTTTACAGCTAGTTGACTTAGCACTGACACTCAGAGACATAAGAGGTAGCTCTAGTAGCTGTATTTTACACACATATATCCCACTGCAAATTCCTTATCCAAGTGTTGTGTCCTCTAGCTCCCAGCATGTTGCATCTCTTAAGTCTTTGAAACACTCAAGTCGAAACCTCAAATGCAGCTGGCAGGAAATGAATCTGAAAACTCACTAGGCAACTTTTTTCACCTAAGGTTTGCCTCGCTGATGGGGAGATGGGTAACCATGGCTCACTCTGGATTCCACAATGGATTTTAGAAAGCCATCTTGGATGAACTGATAAGGCAAAACTTCACTGACACAGATGTTTCTATGGAAGCCATGGATTTAAACCTTTCTTTAAAAATTGGTATTCATTGGAGAAAATAATTTTTTGAAATTTTGCTTGAAGCCAGTGTTTCTCAGCTTCAGCTCAATTTGCTTTTTTTTAAAAGCCATTATAATCTTTATTTTGATTTAGTTTTTATTTATTTGAAAGGCAGAGCGACAGAGAGAGAGAGAGAGAGAGAGAGAGAGAGGAGAAAGAATCTCCCATCTGCTGGCTCATTCCCCAAACTCCTGTAAGAGCTGAGTCTGGGTTAGGCTGAAGCCAGGAGCCTGGAACTCAATCCAGGTCTCCCACATGGGTGGCAGGGACCCAAAGTACCTGAACCATCATCTATTGCCTCCCAGGTTGTACATTAGCAGAAAGCCAGATTGGAAGCAGAGGTGGGACTCAATCCTGGGCACTCTGATACAGGATGTGTGTGTCCCACACAGCAGTTTAACCTGCTGTGCCCCATGCCTACCCCTCCACTGACATTTTGAGCTGGATAATTCTTTGTTGTGGGCGCTGTCATCCCCAGTCAGCAGTGGGGAGCAGTGTGGAGGTCAAGCCAGAGCCTGGGGGACAGAAGTGGGCCTGGCTTCAGAGCCCATGACACTGAAGCTTCTGCGGGGGTTAGGAACACAGATCTAGAACCACAGGGCCAGTGGGCCAGAGGAGGTAGCTGCTGGTGCCAATTAGCAATTATCCAATTTTTTTCCGCACATGGACCCCCAGATCAGGAGAGGGAAGTGTCTTGCCCAAAAGCACACAGCTAATACGTGGCAGGCACAGGTAACAATCACTCATATTCACTGACACGTTAGGTAGAGAGATTTCTATGAGGCAGCAAGCATCATTGCTTCGTACCCATTTTATGGATTGGGAAGCTGGGATAGAGAAGAGTTACTCTGAACTGTCCCTGTGGTTCTGGGAGGGCCTCTGCAGCCCCAGGCTGGGGTGTCCATGGAGCTTCATATGCCACCTCCTCCTTCCTGGCCTCTAGTCCCACTCTTTCCTCCCCCAAGCAGCAGTCCAGAAGAGAAACAGATTTTCTAAAAGGGCAGCCTGAGGCTGGGGTGTGGAAAGTGCCAGGGTTTGTGGTCTTTATCCATCACTGGGAAAGCCCTCATCCTGTCACAGCCTTGCTCCCCTCCTCTGACAGGTACAAGGGTGGTCTCCGTAGCTCAGGGCTCAGAATTGGGGGTGGGGTGGGGACAAAATGCATCATAATTGATAACTGTCAAAGCCTATTTCTGACAGTATGGAATCTCTTTGGGCCTAAATCTGTCATTTCTACAGACAATAGACTATAGACCCAGCTATGGGTTTCACCTATTTTGTCTTCTTAATACCACAAAATCCAATGTGACTCAGTATTGCGTGTCTGAACTTACTGTCTTGAGCAACATATAAGCAAAGTCTTTGGAATATAAGGGAAAGAACAATGCACTGAAAAGTGGGAGAACTTGTTTCCAGGTCTGATTCTGCCACTCACCAGCCCTGTGACATCAGCTAAATCGCTGAATCTCTCTGGCCTCTCTGGGTTGTGTGTGTGTGTGTGTGTGTGTGTGTGTGTGTGTTTTCATTTGCAAGTTTAAGTACCTGACTGAATTTTCCAGTTCTAAATGAACATGAAAGCTCTTTGTCGTGGGGAGAGGCTGTCCGTCACACCTACCAAGAGTGCTGACTCCCTCTCCTTGAGTGTCAGAGCCAGGCCCTGCAATGCATGCCTCTGAAATCCAGAGACACCTTGAGAGAATCTCATCAGCTCTGGCGTTAGTTGTAGAATGATCATCAGGACCCGTGGGCTCACCAGGGAAGACGCTTTTCTCATCACAAAAACTGGTAGTATCGATCTAGAACTTGAAGTGACTGCGGATCTTCCCCCAAACCAAAACCAACAGCAGCAACAATGAACTGCAGACCCCATGCTGTGCCTATTTGATGCCAAAATCCTGAGATAAGATAACTAAATCTCAGATCTTATAATTTTATTTGGGTGTGGCACCATTCTTAAAGCCATAATGGGGAGGGATGGGGCTCTTGACCGGTGGCTACGATGCCCCTTGGGACTTCCACATCCCATTTCAGAGTGCTTGGGTTTGAGGCCTGGCTCTGGTCCGATTCCAGCTTCCTGCTAACGCACACAAGTGGAAGACAACAAGAAATGGCTCAAGTGGTTGGGTCCCTGACACCCATGTGGGAGACCTGGATTGCATTTCTAGATTCTGGCTTTGGTCTGACCCAGTCCTGTCTGTTGCAGGCATTTGGGGAATGAACAAGCAGATGGCGATCTCTCTCTCTCTCTCTTTCTCTCTCTCTCTCTTTTTCTCTCTCTCTCTCTCTTTCTCTCTCTCTCTCTCCCCCTCTCTCTCTCTATTTCAAATAAAAATATATAAATAAAAATTAAAGCCATAACAGAAAGAAGTGATATTTTGATTACCTTTGTAAACACAGGAGCTGCGATGATAGGTTTTCCATCCAGTCCTTGCAAATAGTTGGTAGGGCTCTGACACTGTTCAAAGGAAACCAACAGTTTCTCATCAGCAGAATTATTAGATGGAGACATAGATAGGGTAAATCTACAGAATTTTAGGTGTGCAATTAATCCCCAACCAAATGATTGATGTTTACTAAATTAGTGACAGATTTCAAATTCTAGACTGCACAGATTGAATTTATTTCTGGGTCACAGTGGCTGTAAAATATAGGTATTCTTCCCCACCCCGGCTTCTCACACATAGATCTGAAGGGGCCTAAAAAATCACTGGGACTGCAGAGATCACAGTTTGAAAACCAGTGGATTAGAGCTAAACCTTGGTTCCTCTGGATGACTCAATGGCTTAGATAAGTAACCTTGAACTTTTTTAAAAAAAGGTTGAAAATAAATATGTATGAATCTGTTCTCATCAATAAATAATTATATGGATAATATGTTATAAACATTCTAAATCACATGATTTCACATGTCTTAAAGTATATGTGTTCCAAAATATTCTTACATATGCGTAGAGAATTTGTGGAACTATCTCGAGACAAAGTACTTGTAGGAAGTAGCTCTGAGGAGCAGGGGCACAGGGTTAGAATCCTGACTGAAGTTTTTACTTAATATACTTCCACACTCAGGCAATGTTTTTGCACTAAGCATGCATTATAATCAACTTGGAGGATAAGAACCTTCACTGTTTTCTAGGTAACTTCATGCTATCACTCTATCTCAGAAACTAGAATTCTTTGCAGTGCCACACAACTGAATTTTATGTTGAAGAGTATTTGTCCTGAGCCAGTTCATGAGCTGGCAGTTCACTGGATATGAAAACAGCACTCTTTATAAAACTGGGATATCAGAAATTAATTTTTAAAAAGTTTCTTTTCCTATGAAATGTACCCAAGCTGGAGGATAAGTTCCTACAGCAAAGGGAACCACTGTTCTCGTGCACTGGAAGTATACAATGCTTATCATGATGAAGGAGTTGCATTAGGGAAAACATGATTGTGCTATGCACAATGGTCGTGGTCATAGTGCGTGTCCAGCACGGTTCATGAAGCTTGTGTTTCAGAAGTAGGCGTTTTGGCATGGTGGTTGAGATACCACTTGGGAAACTTGCATCCCATAGCAAAGTGCCTGGGCTCAAGTCCCAGCTCCACTTCCAGTTCCAGCTTCCTGCTCACGTGCTCCTGAAGAGGCAGCAGGTGATAGCCCCATCTCTGGGGCCCACATGGGAATCCTGGATTGAGTTCTAGGCTCATGGCCTCAGCCTAGCTCACCCCTGGCTTTTGCTGGGGAGTAAACCAGTAGATGGAAGATGTCTGTCTATCTGTGTCTTTCTACTTCTTTTCTTCTCATAGATAAAAGCTTTTTTAAAAATTGAGTTTTTTTTTTTTTAGAAGAAACTTATGTTTCACTTAGATTCTTGTACCTGCTGGATGGTTGACACACTGGGCTGAGCCACCAAATGCTGGGCCTGGGGCACTGCTGGAGGAATGGCTGCAGAGGTAGCGGGAGGAGACGACACTTCATTTGGCTTCTGGAATCTGAGAAATTATTAACATAGAGATTTAAGACAGATTCAACAGTTAGTGTGAAAGTGCTTTCAGCAAACCTAGTAATGTCATCACTGCTTAAGTGGCAGTTGTCTCCAACCAGCTACGGAGAGCTCCCGCGCTGCATGCTTTGTTAGGCAAAGCTCACATGAGGCTGAATAAGGCACCATTCCTGTCCCTGGTTTAGTTGCTGTCCGTGTGGACAGGGGAGAGGAGCCAGTCAGAGGAGCCAGGGGCTAAAGCATATTAACAACTAATGGATCTGAGGCAAGCGCTGTGACAGATGTCCGTGCAGAAGGTCATTTCTGGAGGTTTGCTTTGCTGTTGTCCCCTGTGTTTTCCCTTCCCCTTCTCATTTCAAATAAGAGACCCGGCTTTGCAAAGCTGCACCTCTGGGATTGCTGGTACAGCAGAGAGCAGAAACAGCCTGAAGTCAGTAAACTCTTCAAGTTTACACAAATTAAAATGAGTATTTGAAGGGCAAGAGAATCAGGAAGTCTTCTTGAGAAAGCTACAGAGGCGAGGTTATTTTAGGGTTGGTGCAGAGAAGAGAGTGGTCTGTGGATCTTGCTGGAGAACATGATGAGCCCAGAGGCCATGGCCATCTGTCTGGGGAAAGGGCCCTCGTCTTGCTCACTATGTCAGGACACAAGCATGAAAGAAAGCAACATGCGCTGGACTTGGAGGGAACTTGAGATTGGCAGTCTGTCTGTGGGGGTAGATGGCCAAGGACCGAGGGCTCCCTTTGCTTGGTCTGGGTAACATTGTCTGCCTCACCTTTCCGTTCTTGGACACAGGGAAGTAATCATTCTTACCCTGTGGGGTTTCTGACACAGTTAAATGAGATAATCCATGTAAGGTGCTCCAAATGGTACTTGCTCCCACACTGCTCATTACATACCCCAGGGATCTCTGCGCAATGGTGGTGGGAGGAAGGGCCACTGCATTTCTCCCCAGCCAGACAGAATGGTCTCTGAAGTAGAATTATATCATGAGGCCGAGCATGCTTCCTACTTTGGATGAGAGACTGCGTCTCCAGCCCTCGCTGCAGCTCGATGTGGCAGCATGACTCCTTTCTGGTCTTGGGGCATGAGCGAGAGTGATACATGCATTTTAAGACAGAGGATATTAAAAAGGGGCTGGGCATGTCCTTTATGTTTCCCCATCTCAGACTAAGAAGTTGAGGATCACATCTTAGCATGAGATGAAGCAGAAAGCTGGAAGCAGGCTGGAATTTAGTGGAACCTAGAGCTGTTTTGTAAGACAAATCTAGATTCTTATGTAAATAGACAATAAACACATCTCACTTAAATCATAGTTCAGTCAGATCTCTATTACACACAACCAAAGCTAAATCCTAACAATTATAAGTAGATTTAAAGCAAATAAATAAATGGGATTTTTTTGTTAATTATACTTGTATATCATAATTCATGCTTCTTAGTTTTGTAACACATTATGGGGACTTTGAGGAAGGCGTGATGAGTGTGCAATAGAGAGAAGCTTGTAGAACTCAAAGAGGGAGAACATTTAGGCTGGATTTTGAAGGATCAATAGGCAAAGAAGGAGACAGGGCATTCCTAGCAAAGTGAATAGCTCGAATGACAGGTGAAAATGAACCACATATTCTTGGAATGTAATAAGCAGTGTAGACAGCCTGAAGTGGGGAGTGGAGGAGGGGACAGGAAAGCTATGTTGATACTCCACTGAATAAGGCTTTGTGAGTAGGCTGTGCTAAGATTAAAAATAAGTTGATTCGTGTTTGATTTTGTTTTTATAAAAATAATGATTTTTTTAAATTAGCAAAGTGATAGGACTAGATTGACCTTTCAGAGAATAATTGGCTGCAGTTTGGAGGCTGTGAAAAAGAGGGAGAGGCCAGAGCAGAGAGGAAAATCTGTAAGGAGATCACTGGCATAAAAGGCAGGAATGAAGGAATTGAGCCGAGGCCAGGACAATGACAAGGAATGAAGGTGAAGGACAATTATTTACTCTGGTGATGATTGTCCACATCTGCACAAGATCTGAAAAGGAATCATCTCTTTAAGGTAGGCACATGCCAAGATATTTGAAGAATAAGAAGAATCTGCCCTCAAGAAGTCTACCCTCTTCAGGGAAAGACAGAATATACAAAGAGAGTGAACAGCTCCTCCAAATACTGCCACTGTGGCAGGTGATCTGGAGGAATGGTTACTCTGTGTCTTATCTGCCTGGAAGGCATTTCCTCCCTTGTATTGGGGGTGTCTGCCTGCTGTCCTTTGAAGACCCAGCTTAGGGTCACCAACCTTATGAGGCCTTTCCTGATCTCTTTCTTCTTCCCACCCAATGAATAGTTGTGCTAAGTCTTACATACTTTGTGTATGTCATCATAGCCTATTACTCTGTATTACTCTTGCTGTCTATATGCCTTATACAATTCTTGCAATACTTGATATATACATTTCCCTTTATTAGACTGTGAGCCTCTTAAAGGCAGGAAGCATCTGATTTTTCTGGGCATCCAGTAAATCTAGAACAGTGCCTGGGGTGAGCAGGTGCTCAGTCAATGGTTGTGGAAAGTAGCAAATGGATGGAAACAACTTGTTCAGTGTCTAGCAAAGTGGTTATGACTTTCCCATATTTCTCATTTATATATACATATAAAATTATTATATGATATTAAACAGTAGTAAATAATCTAAATTATATATGCATACATACACACATACACATACATAAAACATTCAGGATCACCAGGTTTTAAGTTCTTATGAGTACTATTGTTTAGTCAGAAAATATAAATTTTTAAAGTCACCTGATTGCTTATTTTTCATTCTGTAGATATAAGCATAATGATATTTCATAGTATATACTTCTTTTTTTAAAATATTGGGAACATATAAATTCATCTGCTAGGGAAGACTTAAACAAAAGAAGCAGAGTCTTTCCCAAATCAACTCAATTTGTATTTCTTGAGATAATACCCTAAAGCCACCTTCTTCAAGTTTTTGTAACCAATTGGTAGCTTTCTCACAATCTGAGGATGCTAAGGCCATAAGATAGAAAATGAGAATTACCGATTCATCTCTTCTTTGTTAGGGTCCCCTTCTGAGTCAGAAGAAGAAACCCCTGGAAATGTAAAAACAAGACATGAGATTTTTAAGAAGACGATTTCTTAAACCAGTCCCTAGACCCCTGAAGACCTGTGGAGTCATAGACTTAGAGATGAAATCGACCCTAAGAAGTTGAAGGAACTGCTCAAAGTCATGTGACTTGGTTAATGACAGAGTTCAAATTAATCAGTTCAACTTCTCAGAGTTGTCGTAAAACACCTACTAATGCCTTTGGACTAACAGAGCAGTCTCTGCAGACCCTCGCTGGTGTTCCCAAGTCCTCCTGTTCTTGACCTACACAGATTGAATAAAAGAAGGATGACACTGGATTCCCAACATTGTAGGTGTAGGTGGATGCTCTTCCGTCCTGTCCTAATATTAATAAGTCATGCCATATCTTGGGAGTGGGGGTGTTTGAAGTCCTGTTGTCACAAAGGAAAAAAACCAGCAATCCAATCTCAGCACAGTTAGTAGAGCCTTGACTCCGGATTTACTTCTCAAGATAGCAAATTCCAGGAAGAAATAATAGAGCTAAATCTGGAAGTATTTTTTGCACTCCAAAAATTTGAGGATAAAAACATACAACACATTACTACTCTTGCATTTATTCAATAAATATTTAACACATTCACACTATGTACTTGGCATTACATATGATATTAGAGACACATATAAAGAATAAGATAATCCTGGTCTTACAAGCTGGCTGGTAAATGAGCACTTATACCATAAGAATAGCATGTAAGTGTTAAAACCCAAGGCATATCTAAGGTGTTTTACGTGGGAAAAAAAGTGCTAATGAATAGTCCCAGAAAAGCTCAGAGGATAATTAAAACATGAACAAAAATGGTAGACAGATGTATAAGAAACATAAGTTGATTTCTTCTCTAAAATCAGTCTGGTAAGTTTGGTGCAGTAAGTGCCTTTCCAATGCTCCCAACTGTCTCTATTCTTCAGTAGCAAGAATGACTCTGTTAAAAGCTAAGTCAGGGGCCAGCGCTGTGCCGCAGCAGGTAAAGCTGCATCCCATACAGGCGCCGGTTTGAGTCCCTACTGCTCCACTTCTGATGCAGCTCCCTGCTAATGTGCCTGGGAAAGCAGCAGAAGATGGCCCAAATACTTGGGGAGTGAACCAGTGGATTCAAGACCTCTCTCTCATTGCCTCTGCCTTGCCCTCTCTGTAACTCTGACCTTCAAATAAATAAATAAATCTTTAGGGGGGAAAAAAAAAGCTCAGTCAGATGATGTAATACCTATGCTCAGAACCCACCAGTACTTTCCATTTCCCTGAGAAGAGGCAAAAGTTTTCCAGTGACCTACAAGGACTTAGATGATCTGCTCACCTGCCTCTTTCCCATCCACATCCCTCTCAAACGTCACACCTCATCTCCTGATAGTTTCTTCCTTGCTTGGTCCATTCTGGCCACACTGGCTCATCTCTGTGCCTTACGACGAGCATTCTCTCTGCTCAAGGCCACGGAATCTGATGGTTTCTCTGCCTAGAGTGCTTTTCTCTTGAATCTCCTTGTTGGCTCGCTCCCTCACTTCAACCTGGTCTTCATTTAAATGTCACCTGGTTAATGAGGTTTTCCCTGGTCACTCTAAAAGTACAGCTAACACACACACATGCACACACATACAGAAGGAAGGCACTACACATCCTTGTCTCTTGCTTCCTCTTTCTTCTGTAGTGTTTATCTACACCTGTCATGTATTTTATGTATTTATCTTACTTATTTTTTGTCTCTCCTACAAAGTGAATTCATCAGTACATAAACCTAGGGATTCATCATTTCATCTACTCGGTTCATTGCTATAACCCCACTGCCTGGGAGGATGTAAGGTAGAGGAAGCCTTCAGTAGATGTTATGTATTATAACCATATGTCTTACTAGTAAGGGTTATGTTCCCAGAGTATTTTGCTTTACCTTCTATATAAATCTCAGCAGAAGTTGAATCTGTCCCATAGATGTTAGAAGCAAAGCAGGAGTAGCGTCCTGTGTCCTCTTCAAAGGCTTCAGCAATGGTCAGTGAGTGCACGTTTCCTGCCTGGACAATCTGAATATCCGGGGAATTCTCAAGTTCCTTGCCTTCACAGTACCACCTGCAGGGAAGGAGACAGCCATTCATCACAACTAAAATATGAGGTTTAAAGTAGGTGGCTCCAGATGGTTCCTAAGAAGCAAACTGTGACAAAACTGTTTACAATTAGAACATTAAATAATCCATCGTTCTGGCATTACCCGATTGTAACAAGAAGAGTTTATAGTATTCAAATCCCATTGACAGCCTACTCAGGGAAATAGAAATGGTTCCTCTTGAGAATGATAGGACTAGGGGAGGGTACCATGGCACCGTGGGTTAAGCCAGTGCTTGGGACTCCTGCATTGCATATCGGAAGGCCTGGGATCAAATTCTGCTTCTGCTTCCCTTCCAGTTTCCTGTTAATGCACTGGGAGGCAGCAGAGGATGGCCCAAGTACTTGGCTCCTTGCCACCCTTGTGGGAGACCCAGATGGAGTTTCTGGCTCCTGGCTGCAGCCTAGTCCAGCCTCGGCTGTTGCAGGCATTTGGGGAGTGAACCAGTGGATGAAAGATCGCTCTCTGTGTCTCTTTGTGTGTCTTTATTGCTCTGCCTTTCAAATAATAATAATAATAATAATAATAATAAATGATACAACTGAATTTAGAGGAGATGGATGAGAAAGCAAGTACAGGGGCCGGCACTGTGGCGCAGTGGGTTAATGCCCTGGCCTGAAGTGCCGGCATCCCATGTGGGTGCTGGTTCGAGTCCTGGATGCTCCACTTCCGAGCCAGCTCTCTGCTATGGCCTGGGAAAGCAGTAGAAGATGGCTCAAGTCCTTGGGCCCCTGCACCCACATGGGAGACCCTGAAGAAGCTCCTGGATCCTAGCTTTGGATTGGCACAACTCTGGCCATTGCAGCCAATTGGGGAGTGAACCTGCAAATGGAAGACCTCTCTCTCTCTCTCTCTCTCTCCCCGCTTCTCCTCTCTCTGTGTAACTCTACTTTCAAATAAATAAATAAACCTTAAAAAAAAGAAAGCAAGTACAGTAACCATGAAAAACAAGGTCTATGATGTGGAATTTAGCTTCTATTAAAATAACTTCCAGCTCTCTATGGTATTCATTAAATGAGGGCTACACTGGCTGACTTAGAATCTAACAGGTATTCAAAGTTTGTGAGGTTGAATTTACCCTCTCCCTCTGCATTTTGTCTAACAAAATTAAAGTTAATTTTTTTTGGTTAGTTGAGTCATAAGAGTAAGGAGAATGGGCCACATCCTCCCAGAAGTGGCCCAGTCCCAGCAAATAACCTAAATGAAGTATGTTCCTATAGGCTATGGCATTTTATTTTTTATTTTTTAAAAGATTTGTTTATTTACTTGAAAGTCAGAGTTACACAGAGAAGGAAGGAGAGGAAGAGAGAGAGAGAGAGAAAGAGGGAGAGAGAGAGAGAGAGAGAGAGAGAGAAAGTGTTCCATCCACTGGTTCACTGGTTCACTCCTCAGATGGCTGCAATGGCTGGAGCTGCGCCAATCTCTAACCAGGAGCCAGGAGCTGCTTCTGAGTCTCCCACGTGGATGCAGGGGCCCAAGGACTTGGGCCATCTTCTACTGTTTTCCCGGGCCATAGCAGAGAGCTGGATAGGAGGTGCAGTAGCCGGGACTTGGACCAGCGCCCATATGGGATGCCAGCACTGCAGGCGGCGGCTTTACCCACTACACCACAGTGCTGGCCCCTGTGGCATTTAATTTTAATGCTTTACATTTTAAGTCAGAAATGTTTACTATCACACAGTTTTTTAGACCAAAAGTTTGCATAAAGTATATATATATAAATGTATATAATGTTTAAAACATGCAGGCATATAAGAAAAATGGACATTAATGTTAAACGGAAATTTTTGCATAAATGATTGACATTAAGTCTAGAAGTTTAGCCAGTCTCATACATTGTACTTTCATAGGTACAAATGTGTTTATCTCTGAACCCAACAATCCCACTTGTGGGAGACTGTTGTACATATACACCTGCACATACATAAAATGACAAATATACTACATTTGTCATTGGCCATTCATTGAAATAGCAAAAGATGGGACACAGTTCAGGTGTCCCTCATTGGGAAACTGATGCAAACAACCATGGTATGGCCACATAGCTGAACATTATTCAGCTGTAAAAAGAGACTGAGAAAGATAATTATACACTTATGGAAATAACACAAGATATATATTTAAAATTTAACAGGAAGATAAAACAAATAGTACATATAAGGTAGTAGCTCTGTGGAAGAAATGGGGTATTACAGGTTCAGTTACATCCCTCAAGAAGATAAGTTGAAATCATTGTACCCAGTTCTTGTGAATATTGCTTTATTCAGAAACAATCTTTGCAAATATAATCACATTAAAATGAGAACCTTAGGGTGGGCTCTAATCCAAAAAGTACTGAGTCCTTTTGGAAAGAAAGACTCACAGAGAGAAGGCCGTGTGTCACCACAGACAGAGACTGGGGGAATGCAGCTGTGGCCAAGGCACAGCGAGGAGGGGCAGCCCCAGCCAGAAGTTAAAAGAGGCGAGAAGATCCCACCCATGGGCTCAGGTTGAGCATGGTCCTGGAGACACTTTAATTATAGATTTCCAGCTTCTAGAACTGTGAGACAATACACTTCTGTTGTTTTAAGCCAGCCATCTGTGGTAACTTATTACTGCAGTGCTAGGAAACAGATACAGGGGACAAAAAGTAAGATACATTCACGTTGTGTGCCTTTGCAAAAAGAAAACTGATAGATGAGCAGACAGCAGTGAGATGTCCCAGTCGACCTCCTTTATGTCATATTCATTTTTGGAAGCAACAATTATCAACACAATAAAAATGCATTAACTGGGAAGGCATCACAAGTATTCGATCTCAAAAATCAGTTGCTAATCTTTACTGTAATTTCAGATCTAACTGCTCAGTTCTTTAATGAGCCCCTCCTACCATCTATGAAGCAAGAGTTTAAAGCACATTTCAGTAAACCCACTTATTCAACTACTTCGCAACAGTCAAGCTGCTCTCTGCTGTTTCCTAGATATGTCATGGTCACCCCCACAATTCATGTCTCTGCTTATGCTTTCTGAGAGTCACTTCCTCTTTCAGTGACTGCAGATATAACTCATCTACAGAAATCTGGCTCAAATATCACTTCCTACACAGAGCTACGTTTCACCACCAATTCTCAGGGATTGTTACATTTTCTAATTTCATTTAAAAAAAAAACACCCTGTACTATGTGATGCACAACTTGATTATATACTATCTTCTATCATTCTCTGCTTTGAAAGTTTGTCTCACCAATCTTACTAGACTGTCCATTCTTTGGAGGTAGGGAGAGTGCCTTAATAAGCTTTGGCAGTGTCCACAGCATCTAGAACAATTTTCTTTTTCTTAAAGATTTATTTATTTAAAAGGCAGAGTTACAGAGAAGGGGGCAGAAAGAGAGAGAGAGAGAATATCTTCCAACTGCTTGTTCACTCCCCAAATGATTGCAATAGTCAGGGCTGGGTCAGGCAGAAGCTGGGAGCCAGGAGCTTCATCCAGGTCTCCCACGAGCATGCAGAGGCCCAAGCTCTTGGGCCATCTTCTGCTGCTTTCTCAGGCACTTTAGCAGGGAGTTGGATTAGAAGCAGAGGAGCCGGGACTCACACCAGGGGTACTGGCACTGCAGGCAGTGACAACTCATTAGGCTACAGTACTGGCACTGCAATTTTCTATGGATACATTCTCTCCTTTGTCAATCTTATCTCACCCCGTAGTTTCAGTCGCCTCTGTTTGGGACAGCATCCTAATTTGCCTTTCCAACCTTGACTTATGGACTCCATCTCCTACCCCTCTTCCCTCCACTGTGCTCCATCCACAATGTTCTGCTTTCTGTTCTGTGAACACCTTAAGCTGATCCTCACTTTGGGATTTTTGTGCTTCCTTAAAACCTCTTCTCCCAGATGGTTACAAAGAGAAGTTTCAGCTTCAGTGTTAGCTCCTCGAAGAGACATTCTCTCACCTCCTTCCTAATGTGACCACTTACCTTGGGTGGTTCTATTGCATTGTTACTTTCATAGCACTTATCCTTCCAGAAGTTATCTGTTGACATGGTTGTTGTTTGCTCCCCTTACTACATGGTAAAGTCCATGAAAGGACCCTATTGGCTGTAACTCAGCACCTACTACAGTGCCTTGGTACATGGTAGGCATTCAGAAAACATGTGTTTGATGGACTTGTTCGAAGACCAAATAATGATAAAAAAAATTCACATTTTATAAATATGGAAGACCCGGATGGAGCTCCTGGCTTCTGGTTTTGGCCTGGCCCAGACCCTGGCCATTGTAGCCAGCTGGGGAGTAAATCAGTGGATGGTTCTCTCTCGCTCTCTCTCTCTAACTCTTTCAAATAAAAGCAAGCAAATCTTTAAAAAATGTACAGGAAAAATATTGCTTCTGTATTAAACATATACATCTTTTTTGTCATTATTCTCCAAATAGCACAGTATCACTATTTATGTAGTATTCACACTGTATCAGGCATTGTAAATAACCTAGAGATAATTTAAAATATATGGGAGGAACTGGGCATTAGCCTAGGGTTAAGAGGCCTATAAGGATGCCTGCATCTCTTACCAGAGTACTTGTTTTTTTTTCCCTAGGATTTATTTGTTTATTTGAAATACAGAGTTAGAGAGGCACAGGCAGAGAGAGAGAGAGAGAGAGAGAAAGAGGAGAGAGAGGAGAGAAGAGAGAGGTCTTCCATCTGTTGGTTCACTCCCCAAATGGCTACAGTGGTTGGAGAAGCATCGATCTTAAGCCAGGAGCCAGGAGTTTCTTCCGGGTCTCTCACGTGGGTGCAGGGGCCCAAGGACTTGGGCCATCTTCTACTGCTTTCCCAGGCCATAGCAGAGAGCTGGATTGGAAGTGGAGCAGCGAGGACTAGAACTGGCGCCCATATGGGATGCCGGCACTGCAGGTGACAGCTTTCCCTGCTCCATCACAGTACCTAGGTTTAGTACCTGTCCCCATGTCCTGACTCTGTCAGCTTCTTGCCAGTGCAGACCCTGGGAGGCAGTGGTGATAGCTCAAGTTATTGGGTTGCTACCACCCAAATAGGAGAACTGGATGGAGTGTCCAGCTTCAGCCTCGGTTCAGCCCCAGCTGCTGTAGGCATTTGGGGAGTGAACTAGCAGATAGGGGCACAGTCTGTCTGTTTATTTTTCTCTATCTTTATCTCTGCCTCTCATTTTAAAAATTAAAAAAGCACAGGGATGATAGGTGCAGGTTATATGCAAATACTGTAACATTTTATATAAGGGACTTTAGCATCTGTGGATTTTGTATCCATGGGGGACCCTGGAATCAATCTCCTGCTGAGACTGAGAGGGGACTGTAAATCAAGGAAATACTTATTTTACCTACTAGGCTTGGTCATGAATAGTATTTACGTAATAACAAGCAGGTAAACATTAAATAGTGTGATATGATTACATTGAGGCAATGAAAAAAGGAATTAGTAGGGGCTGGTTCAGTGTAGGATGCTAAACTACCATCTCACAGAATAGGAAGTCACTAGCTAACAGTAGCCATAGCAAGCAATAGCAGTATAAGCATATTACAGTGGTGTCAAAGTGTAGTTTGCATTCTGTGGAGACAAAGCTACATTCGTATAATACTCAGATTATTTGCCCTTTCACTGTGTTGACATTTACACTGATGGTGCAAAAGCCACAGTGGGTAAAACTGCTGGTGCTTTAGCAACACAAATGAAAGCTCTGTCTCCAGACTGATGAGTAGTCATTGTGCTCCCCATCACACTGCAATAGGAAAAAAGAATCCAGTTCCACTGAAAAATGTCCTGATGAAGCAGTAAAAATCGGGACTTTTATCAAACCTCAACTTTGAGTCCATGTCTGTCTTTTTAATAATCTGGGTGGTGAAA
Organism: Sylvilagus floridanus; assembly: GCA_949820135.1. NCBI lineage: Eukaryota > Metazoa > Chordata > Mammalia > Lagomorpha > Leporidae > Sylvilagus > Sylvilagus floridanus. The sequence continues at coordinate 24,501,068 of OX463235.1, forward strand.
TAGGAGTAGCAGAAAGCATTTCTGCTGCTTATGGATAAGCGCTTGTGTGACTGTTTGGGTTGAAGGCTGAACTAGCTGCTAAATGTATAAAACAGTATTTTACCTTGGGAAAATGACTTGCAGACAAATTATGGTTATTTAGATGTGGATATTCAGCCAACATTTCGTCAAAAATGAAGAAAATAAACCTGTCACTTCAGGTAAAAATGACTAATAACATTTGTTGCCAATGAAAAAATTTGAGCTTTCATAAAAAAATTAGAAAAATTTATTCCTCATAGGGAGTTTTGGATTTCCCAATACTGAAAGATATTTTAGGAAATTCAGTGATAGGAAGAAATGTGATTTTTTTGATATTACATAGTAAAATAGGTTGCCTTTTGGAAGATCTGCATTACTCATTAAAAGAAAAAAAAAAAAAGACTGGGGCCAGTGCTATGGCATAATAGGTTATGCCTCTGCATTCCATATGGGCAGTAGTTCAAGTCCCAGCTGCTCTACTTCCAGTCCAGCTCCCTGCTAATGGCCTGGGAAAGCAGTGGAAGATGAGTGTGGGAGACCCAGAAGAAGCTCCTGGTTCCTGGCTTCCCTTGGGCCCAGCTCTGGCTATTGCAGCCATTTGGGGAGTGAACCAGCAGACGAAAAACCTCTCTCTCTATGTTTCTCCCTTTGCACTCTGCCTCTCAAATCTTTTTTTAAATAAATATTTATTTGTGTATTTGACAGGCAGAGTGACAGAAAGAGAGAAGGAGACATAGACAGAGGGTTTTATCTGCTGATTCACTCCCCAAATGGTCATAATAGCCAGGGCTGGTCTGGGGCAAGTCAAGAGCCTAGAACTCCATCCAGGTCTCCCCCGAGGGTGCAAGGGCCCAAGAACTTGGGTCATCATGTTGCTTTCCCGGGCACACTAGCAGGGAGCTGGATAGGAATAAAGCAGAGCAGCAGGATCTCTAATGAACACTCCAGTATGTGCTGCCAGTGTCGTGGAGTGGGGCACTTAACCCTTAACCTGCTGCACCACAATACTGGCCCCTGAATTACTGTTTTTTTTTTTTTTTCAGAATAACTAATACATAATGTTATCCATCCAAAATTCAAGACAGATCAATGGGTTTTAGCATAGGGGACTATGCAAGTTCATTGTTATGGTTTCAGATTTCACATTGTTACTAACCTATTAAAAAAAAAAAAACTGCTGGCTAGCCACAATACTCTGAAAAACTTTTAAAACACTCCTCTGTTTCTGACTACATATGTTTATAAGAATGGCTTTATTTTATTCACTTCTACCCAAACAACATAGATTAACAAACTGAACACAGAAGCAAATTTGAGAATCTGGCTGTTTTCTGTTGATCTAGAAACCAAAGAGATTTGCAAAAATGTCAAACAATGCTACTATTCTCATAAAACTTTCACAAAATAACTTATACTAACATGTTTATTATTTTTCAGAATGAATAAGTATTTAAAACAATTTTTAGTTTTAATTAATAATATGATAAATCATTACATCTCATATAAATACAACCTCTTTGGGGCCTTGCTGATTTTTAAGGGGCTGTAGAGGGATCTGGGAACAAAATATTTGAGAACCAGTGGCCTATCATTTGGGATTCTAGAGGGAAATAAACAGGAAACTGAAAAAAAAAAGAAAAAGAAAACAGAGTTGCAAGTATTTCTAAGTAGTCTATTCTTCAATAATATTTGGAGGGCTGGTGTTTCAGTGCCGTAGGTTAAATGGCTATTTGCAGCAGCAGCATTCCTTATGGTAATGCTGATTTGAGACCTGCTTGCTCTGCTTGCTATTCAGCTCCATGCTAATGCACCTGACAAAGGCAGCAGAGGGAGGCCCAAGTGCTTGGGCTCCTGCAATACATGTGGGAGACCTGAATGGAGTTCCAGGCTTCTGGCTTTGGCCTAGTCCAACTCTGGCTGTTGTGGCCATTTAGGGAGTGAACCAGTGGACGGAGATTCTCTCTATCTCTCTCTCTTTCCTACCCCGGCCTCTGCCTTTCAATTAAGTCGTCTTCTTCTTCTTCTTTTTTGAAGATTTATTTATCAGGGTCAACACTGTGGCATAGAGGGTTGGGCCTCCACTTGTGGTGCTGGCTTCCCATGTGGGCAGCAGTTCGAGTCCTGGCTGTTCTACCTTGGTCCAGCTCTCTGCTGGTGCACCTGGGAAGGCAGTGGAGGATGGCCCAGTTTCTTGGGCCCTGCACCCACATGAGAGACCTGGAGGAAGCACTTGGCTCCTGGCTTCAGATCGGTGTAGCCCTGGACATTGCAGCCATTTGGGGGATTGACCAGTAAATGGAGATTCTCTCTGTCTCTGTCTCTCTCTTGGTCTCTCTCTCTCTTTTTCTCTATATCTCTGCCTTTCAAATTAAATAAATAAATCTTTAAAAAATTATTTAAAAGCATTTATTTATTTGAAAGAATTAAAGACAGACAGGCAGAGACAGAAAGAGAGAGCAAGAGGTCTTCCATCTTTTGATTCTCTCTCCAAAAGTCCTCAATGGCCAGCACCTAGCCAGGTTGAAGACAGGAGCCAGGACCTTCCTCTAGATCTCCCACATGGGTGCAGGGGCCCAAAGACATGGACAATCTTCTGCTGCTCTTCCCAAGCCATTAGCAGGGAGCTGGATTGGAAGTGGAGCAGCTGGGACTTGAACCGGAGCCCATATGGGATGCTGGGGTCAAATGCAGCAGCTTTACTTTATATGCCACAATGCCATAAATAAATCTTTAATTTTTTTTCTTTGAGCAATAGAACTCTGTTGATTTGATAAATTTAAATAGTCATTTCAAAACAAATAAGTACTTTCTCTAATAAACATAGAGTTATCTCAGTCTTTTAGATAGAACTTCTTGGGGCTGGCACTGTGGCATAGCAGATGAAGCCTCTGCCAGCAGTGCTGGCATCCCCTATGAGCACCGGTTCGAGTCCCAGCTGTTCCACTTCCTATCCAGTCTCTCTGTAACTCAGCCTTTAAAATGAATAAATATATCTTTAAAAAAAAAAGAAAAGAAAAGAAAAAAGGATTTTTCATCCTGACCCAAATTAGAGTGGAAACATCTATGAACAATCCAGTGACCAGAAGGAGGTATGTGGCATGACTGCAACGCCCAAACTGTCAGAAGTGTTTCTGCCTTTTCATGGATTGCCAGGATGGATTCAACTAGGCCTCAAAATCAACCAGTCACAGTCACCCTGGCTTTAACACCGTGCCCCACTGAGAAGTAACACACGGGTCAGGCAGGGTTCGGAAAAGGCACCACAGGCACGACAGGCTCTCTGAAGACGTGTAGGGGTGCGGAGGAAAGCGTGCCCTTCCTCAAACAGCTCCCCACATTCTAATGCTTTCACAGACATGCCCTGACCAGCGCAGGTCTGCAGAGCACCAGAGCATCAGGACACTTCCAGAAGGGCAGCGGGAGCCAGATGAGGTTCCAGGCTCAGCAGAAATGATCCAATGACATGGGGGCGCGGGGCAGGTCCCACCCACCTTGGATCACCACAGCAGCCAGCCAGATCTGCTAACCTGGCTGCTGCCCTGGGGACAGAAGACACTACAGAGACCCATTTTTCTGATTTACCTGGACTTTCTGGCTGCATATCGCCATTCTGCTGTTAGGTTACTATTTCATTGAAAATATGCCTTGGATAAATATTGTGACTCATTGATTCAGCACATTAACAACTTAATGCCATTTGAATGTGTTATTCTGACTCATCAGTACTAATGCTCATTAAAAGAATGATTACTCAGAGTTTCCCTTTACCCTTACCCCACCCCTTCCAAAGTCCCTATCTCACCTTCTATTATTCTCCACCACTAATGCCCTGCTCTTTCCCTTCACAGAACCTACACATCATTTATAATTATATATTTATTTATAGGCTTATTTGTTTAACGTCTTTCTCTCACTGAACAATAAATATCACAAGGGCACAGATGATCACATTTGTTTTATGTATCCCTATTTATCTCACACATAGCTCAGGATGTGGTGTATCATCTCTGCTCAAGATGGTGTTTGTTGCATGAATGTTAAACGAATGAACTCAAGTTAGGATTATTACAGTTCATTTTCATTTTTCAAGAATGCTTGGGTGCTATAAAGGAGCTGTGCTTGAACCGCCTTTCACCAGCTCCATCTAACAATGCTTGATGTCTTACGTGAGACAGCCACAGCCTGAAATGCAGCCCAAAGGCAGTGAATCCACTCGCTGACATTTCCAGTTCGCTCCATGCATGAGAATAACGACTGGAACATAGAATGCAGCTGGAGTCTGTGGGGCAACAGGATGATAGTAGAGGTTTTCTAAGAGGGCTCAAAGTTATGTTGGATTTTGTGACACAAGTTGGTATCGTACATGTCCCGTTTGCTGCAAAGTGAGCAAACTTAAGTTTTCATGTCTGAAGGCTATGTTGCACTCACGGGGGTGGGGGGTGTCAGTGAGAGCACATGTGCACACACACACACACAAATACACATACACAACTTCTTGGTAACTTCTTGGTAACTTTTTAAAAAGCACAAACAAGCAATCAGCTAATACCAAGACGTCAAAGCCACCCCTTACTACACAGCCAAATTTAGATTAAATGAAAGAGAATATGAATAAATGTGAAGGTCTAACAATTCCTAAAACAACTTTTTAAAAATATTAAGTTACTTTGGGTAAGGGTGACAAGAAATTTTGCCTTCTATAAGTCCTTTTTCTGTATCTTATTGTACTTATTATTAAACTACTACCTAATTTACTTTTTACTGTTTATTATCTATTCTCCACTTCATCTAAAAATGTGACACGCAGGAAACTTTGTTTTATTTACTGGTGAATATCAAGTATTCTGAATAGTTCATGGTAACATATCGAGTGTTGAATGAATTGTTACTGAACAAATGAACAATGTGCAGCACTGAATTTTCTGGTCCTGCTGTTGTTGAGTGAGTGACTTGAATCTTTCCATACTGCTGTTTCAAACAATCTGCTCCTCCTTTCTTCTGTTTGTGTGAAATCTCTCAGAGTAAATTCTTTTTGTTCAACGTGGAGCCTCTGGCAGTGTTAGCTTTCCTTGGCTGTTTAAAACTCTTGCTTTTCCCTGGCCTGAAGTGTAGGCATCCCATACTGGTGCCAGTTCTAGTCCCGGCTGCTCCTCTTCCAATCCAGCTCTCTGCTGTGGCCTGGGAAAGCAGTAGAGGATGGCCCAGTCCTTGGGCCCCTGCACCCACATGAGAGACCCTGAAGAAGCTCCTGGCTCCTGGCTTCAGATTGGTACAGCTCCGGCCTTTGCGGCCATTTGGGGAGTGAACCAGCAGATGGAAGACCTCTCTGTCTCTACCTCTCTCTGTAACTCTGTCTTTCAAATGAATAAAATAAATCTTTAAAAAATGGATTATTAAAAAAAAGAACTTTCTTTAAAAACAACTCTCGCTTTTTAAGGGTGTTGGTTCTGCTACAGGAGGTTGTTTCTGGCAGCTGTTGGGGAGGGGCAGACTGAGTTCAGGTAGGGCCGACACTGGGAACCAGTTGCTCCCCAGTTCTGCTGGCTACTGCAGGCTCTCTGGGACGCCGCCCTGGCTCTCTAGCATGCAGTTGCTCCTCTGCCTTCTGTGTCAAAGGCTGTGTTTATTGTTCAGTCAAGCAGGGGAAACAGGAAGCCCTGACCTGAACCACAGCAGCTGAATCACCCTGACAGCCCCGGCGCCCTTTCCTGTCTTTCGCCCTGGGCCTGCAGTACACTCAGCAGATTTCCTTAGCTCCACAGCATTCCTCTCTGGGATATGATTTGGGTTTTGAATTTCCCTGTCAATCAGTTTCCATCTGCTTAGAGGCAGATTTCTCACGAAACCAAAACAACTTCAGGCTTCCTCTCCCGCATGGCTCCCTTCCAAGGCTCTGTGCCTAACTGTGTATTCAAAGTTCTGCATTATTTATCCTTAATGTTTTTCAATTTATTTATTTGAAGAGGGAGGAGAGAAAGAGAGAGAGAGACAGAGAGACAGAGATGGTGACAGGCACAGATAGAGCCTCCATCCACTGGTTCCGTTGGTTCACTCCCTAAACGCCCTCAACAGCTGGACCTGGACCTGGCCAAATCTAGGAGCCTGGAACTCAGCCTGGGTCCCCATGTGGGTGACAGGCACCCAAGTTCTTGAGCCATCACCTGCTGCTCTCAGTCTGTGCTGGAGTTGGAAGCAGGGCAGGCATACTGTGGGGCGGGGGCATCTTAGCTGCTGTGCCAAACGCCCACTCCTGTATTATTTGTCTTAAAGAGGACTTCCCAAACTGTGCATACTTGGATGTGTCCCCTCCATATGATTTCTAAATATGGAGACTTTGTAAACATTGCAGATCTATAGATGACATTCTGTGTTTTTTCCAGTTATGTTTTGGGAGTGCTGGAAGGGAAAACTCTACCATTTTAGTATGATCTTCTTTTCACTGTTAAATCATCTCTAATCTTCTTTCTGTCCCCATCACTCTTTTCTTTTTCTTTCTTCTTTTTTTAAATTTATTTTTATTGGCCGGCGCCGTGGCTCAACAGGCTAATCCTCTGCCTTGTGGCGCCGGCACACCAGGTTCTAGTCCCGGTTGGGGCGCCGGATTCTGTCCTGGTTGCCCCTCTTCCAGGCCAGCCCTCTGCTGTGGCCCGGGAGTGCAGTGGAGGATGGCCCAGGTGCTTGGGCCCTGCACCCCATGGGAGACCAGAAAAAGCACCTAGCACCTGGCTCCTGGCATTGGATGAGTGCGGTGCGCTGGCCGCAGCGCGCCGTCCACGGTGGTCATTGGAGGGTGAACCAACGGCAAAGGAAGACCTTTCTCTCTGTCTCTCTCTCTCACTGTCCACTCTGCCTGTCAAAAAAAAATAATAAAATAATAAAATAAATTTATTTTTATTTATTTGAAAGGCAGAATTACAGAGAGGGAGAGGCTGAGAGAGAGAGAGAGACCTTCCATCTGTTGGTTCATTACCCAATGGCTGCCAGGGCCAGGGTTGGTCCAGGCCAAAGCCAGGAACTTGGAACTCCTTCCAGGTCTCCCACCTATGCACTTGAGCCATCTTTCACTGCTTTCCCAGGTGCATTAGCAGAAAGATGGATCAGAAATGGAGCAGCTGGGATTCGAACAGGAGCTCATACGGGACGCTGGTATCACAGGCAGAGCCTTAACCCGCGGCACCACAGTGCCAGTGTCTACCCATCATTCTTTCTTTTTTTTTTTTTTTAACACTGAATCAAAATTATTTTAATAGTTATAAAACATCTCTTTTTACACAATTGGTATAAAATAGCAGTTGGTTTCTTCATAATTATCAGAATTATTTATACTTGAGGTCTTGGTTAAGTGAGGATGAAATCAACAAATGGTCTTAGGCTCTGGCTCAGAAACCATCCTTGGAAGTCTGCCCCGTTGCTGCCTGTGATTCTTAGCTCTCAGGAGATGATCTGGTTCTTAAAAAAATCATCTTTCTTTCTTTATTCATTCTTTGGAGGCTTGAAGTGAATTCTGCAGTGTTCATAAAATGTGTTCCAGTTCCTATCATTTATGACTTCTTCAACATTTAGCTCTGACTGCATCCATTTCAAATTTGTCCTTTTCTAAGTTGCTTAATAATGTTAAATCATCCAAAAAATATGGGATGCTTCACAAATGTGCATGTCGTCCTTGCACAGGGGCCAGGCTAATTTTCGCTGTATCGTTCCAATTTTAGTATATGTGCTGCTGAAGCGAGCACTACCCACCATTTTTCCAAATCTGCTCTTTCCGTGGCTACTGACGACCTCCATGTTATTAAATCAAATCATGCTTTCCAGTTTCCTCTTCCTTGACCTCTAATTAGTATTCACTGTAATTGACTACTTATTTCTTTTTGAAGAAACTTTTTGTGACTGTTTCTACGTTCTTTCTATCAGTTAGGATGTAACTTTTCAATCTCTTTGGTAGAATTTTCCTTATCTACTCAAATTTTAAATCTTGGAATTCCTTTGCAACATGGTATAGAAAAGAGTGAGACTCAAAATAATAAATAGCTAATTCAGAATGGATACAATGGATACCACATGCAATTAGAAACATGTAAACCATAAGTAGCCTTAAGGACCATACCAGTCGCACAGATTTAATGTCACACTGGGGCTCAGACCAATCCTCTTCTGACAATAGTATTAGAAAGAAAATTGAGTCCATTTTCATATTGGAACAAAAACACAAAAGCTGTCAACAAAATATTAATAAACCAAAAATATTCAAAAAGATAATTGATTATGAACAAAGTGTGTTTATCCCAAGAATTCAAGGTTGGTTTAATGTTATAAAGTTATGATTCTTTATCATATTAACAGAGTAAAGAAAAAATGATAATCTCACTTAAAAAGGTTTGATAAAATTCAGTATTCATTAATGATTTTTAAAAACCTTTTTAAAAAAATGATTAATTAATTCATTAATTTGAAAGGCAGAGTTACAGAGAGAGGGAGATCTTCCATTCCCTGGTTCAGTATCCAAATAGCTGCAACAGCCAGGGCTGGGCCAGGCTGAAGATAGGAGCAGGAGCTTCTTCCTGGTCTCCCACATGAGTGTAGAGGTCCAAACACTTGGGCCATCGTCTGCTGCTTTCCCAGATACCTTCGCAGAGAGATGGATTGGAAGTAGAGCAGCCAGGAGTTGAGCTGGCATCCATATGGGATTCCAGGGTCACAGGTGGCAGCTTTCCCCACTAGACCACACCACCACCTGATTTTCAAAAATCTTAATCTTACTAAACAGGACAAGTTACAATGAAATTTTATATAAGATTAAAATGTGGAAACAGGCCAGTGTTGTGGTGTAGCTGGTTAAGCTGTCACCTGCAATGCCAGCATCCCATGTGGGCACTGGTTCCAGTCCAGGCTGCTCCACTTCCAGTCCAGCTCTCTGCTATCGCCTGGGAAAGCAGTAGAAGATGGCCCAAGTCCTTGGGCCCCTGCACCTATGTGGGAGACCCAGGGGAAGCTACTGGTTCCTGGCTTTGATTGGCACAGCTCTGGCCAATTGGGGAGTGAACCAGCAGATGGAAGACCTCTTTCTCTGCCTCTCCCTCTCTCTCTCTCTGTGTAACTCTTACTTTTAAATAAATAAATAAATATTTAAAAAATGAGGTACCTATGAATAAAGCTAATTAAAGATTTATAAGACCTAGTGAAAAAAAATACATATAACTTTTTATTGAAAAGCATTTGAGAATACCTAAAGAAATGCAGAAATAACTCCCTGCTCCCGGTTGCCCCTCTTCCAGGCCAGCTCTCTGCTGTGGCCAGGGAGTGCAGTGGAGGATGGCCCAAGTGCTTGGGCCCTGCACCCCATGGGAGACCAGGAAAAGCACCTGGCACCTGGCTCCTGCCATCGGATGAGCGCAGTACGCCGGCTGCAGCGCGCCGGCCGCGGCAGCCATTGGAGGGTGAACCAACGGCAAAGGAAGACCTTTCTCCCTGTCTCTCTCTCTCACTGTCCACTCTGCCTGTCAAAAATTAAAAAAAAAAAAAAAAAGAAAGAAAAGAAAAATGTAAGATTCCACCTACATTGGTCCACAGATTCAATGAGATTCCAAAAATCTCTAGGTTTTTGAAAAATTTTGTGGAATGTGATGATTCTAAAATTGGTATTAGAGAGCGAAAGACCAAGAGGGGCTGATATTATGGTGCAGTGAGCTAAGCCAGGCATCATACGTCAGAGCACAGGTCCTAGTCCCAGCTGCTCTGCTTCCAATCCAGCTGTCTCCTAATGTTCCTGGGAAGGCAGCAGACGATGGCCCAACTACTTGGGCCCCCAGCCATCCGTGTGGGAGACCTGGATGGAGTTTCAGGCTCCTGGCTTCAGCCTGGACCAGCCCCAGCTACTGCAGCCATTTGGAGAGTGAACCAGTAGATGGAAGATACCTCTCTCTCTCCATCTTTAAAATAAATAAATATATCTTTTTTTTAAAAAAGGACCATGATGAGCTCAAAATCCTTAAAATGAAAAAGTTGCAAATCAAGAACTATGGAAACATCTGTTGTAATGAGATAAATAAACCAGGGGAAAAGAGCAGGGGGCAGAATGCATTTATGGAATTCAATTTATGAGGGAGCTGACACTACAGATCAATGGGGGAAATGATATATTTTTTCCATAAAGTGGTGCTACCACAAGAGGTTATCTTTAAAAAAAAACTAAAAACTAGAAAAATCCCTGAAATGAGTTTCCTTTTTACACCATACACAAACATTAACTTAAGTCAATTAAAACTTGAATGTGAAAGGCAAGATTATAAAACTTTTAGAAGACGTGTATAAGAATATCTGTATGTCTTTGAGGTTAGGAATATTTTTTCTTAAACTAGACACAAACTAAGAAAATTAAGCCAAAAAAACTAAAATTTAATTAGATACTAAAGTTAAGAACATCTAATTGTCAAAAGATATCACAGAGGAAATAAAGACAAATCAAACTGAGAGAGGATAATTTCATAATATCCATCACAAAAACAAATAATGCAATAGAAAAACCAATGAAAGATGTAAATAAGCCCTTCATAGGAAATAAACTCTCCTGAGCAGTTAATAAACATATGGAAAAATCCACAACCTCATTAGTAACTATGGAAATGACAATTAAAACCATATAAGATAACAATTTATAACCACTAGATTAGCAGAAATTAAAGTCCAGTGATGTCAATATTGGCAATGATGGAGAGCAAACAAAATTCTTATACAATGCTGGTGAGTATGTAAAATGAGATACTTCCTTTGGAAAGCCAATTGGTGTTTGTTTTTTTTTTTTTTTTTGGACAGGCAGAGTGGACAATGAGAGAGAGAGACAGAGATTAAGGTCTTCCTTTTGCCGTTGGTTCACCCTCCAATGGCCGCCGCGGACGGCGCACTGCGCTCATCCGATGGCAGGAGCCAGGTGCTAGGTGCTTTTCCTGGTCTCCCCATGGGGTGCAGGGCCCAAGCACCTGGGCCATCCTCCACTGCACTCCCGGGCCACAGCAGAGGGCTGGCCTGGAAGAGGGGCAACCAGGACAGAATCCGGCGCCCAGACCGGGACTAGAACCTGGTGTGCCGGCGCCGCAAGGCGGAGGATTAGCCTGTTGAGCCACGGCGCTGGCCCCAGTTGGTGTTATTATAAAGCTGAAGTTGTACACACTGCTAGCAATTCCATGTCCAGACACACTCATGCACCAGGTGTATTAGAACATTTATAATAATGTTCATATTAGGAAATATATCGGAAATGACCCAAATGTACATCAGTAATATAATACTCTATCCCTACAGTAAAATACTATATAGCAATGAAAAGGAGTGAATTAGGTTTACAAGCAACAACATGGATATTCTTTTTAGAGCAAAAAATTCAAGTAGTAGAAGCATACAGACATTATAAGTCCACTTGTATAAAACTTTTCAAATATGTAAAATATTGCGTTTTGGACTTTTTAACTGTGGAAAGTTTCAAATGCACACAAAGCAGAGAGACTAGAACAGTGAACCCCTGTGCACATATTGCTTCACTTCAACAAATTATCAGCAGTTGCTAAAACACAGGTGGTTGGGCCTCACCCTTGGAGATCCTGGTTCAGGGGTCCCAGATGTTGCCTGTGTGACTGGCTCTCTGTCAAGGTTCCAAGTGACACTGATGCTGCTGTTCAGGGGACCCACTTTGAGTAGCCTGTCCTAGAAGGCTCTCAGCATCTGGCCTCTACTCCCTCTCTAGATTTCAGTCAAACCATTTCTTCTTCACTCCTTGTGATCCATCAATATCAGTTTCTTCAACTCAAGGAAGCCTTGTGGCCTAAGGGCTTCTCCATTTCTATTCCTTCAGCCGCAACACTTTTCCCCATACACTGCCTTGCTGGGCTTCCCTCTAGTCACTCTATTTCTTACCTTCAATACCACTTTTCAGGAAGACTTTCTTCAACCTACCCATAAAGTTTGGTCCTTGGTTGCATGTTCTTCCCTTTATAACATTTATCACAATTGTTATTGTATAATCACTTTTTCTTTCTTTCTCTCTCTCCTTCCTTTTTTTTTCCTTTAAGATTTATTTTATTTATTTGAAAGACAGAGTTACAGAGAGAGGTAGAGACAGAGAGGTCTTCCATCTGCTGATTCACTCAGCAATTGGCCACAATGGCCAGAGCAGCACCGATCCAAAGCCAGGAGACAGGAGCTTCTTCCAGGTCTCCTGTGTGGGTGCAGGGGCCCAAGGACTTGGGCCATCTTCTACTGCTTTCCCAGGCTATAGCAGAGAGGTGGATGAGAAGTGGAGCAGCTGGGACTAGAGCCGGCACCCATATGGGATGCTGGTGCTTCAGGCCAGGGCATTAACCTCCTTCCCTCCCTTCTTTCTCCCTCCCTCCCTCCCTTCCTTCTTTTATCTGACTCTTACTAGACTCTAAATTCCATGAAGGCAGAGGCTTCATCTTCTTTGCTACTTAAAGGTAGTGCTGGGGCCAGTGCTGTGGCATAGCAGATTAAGCCACCATCTACAGCGCCAGCATCCCATATGGGCACCAGTTCGAATCCCAACTGCTCCACTTCTGATCCAGCTCTCTGCTAATGCACCTGAGAAAGTAGCAGAAGTTAGCTCAGGTGCTTGGGCCCCTGCACCCATGTAGGAGACCCAGATGAAGCTCCTGGCTACTGGCTTCGGCTTGGCTCAGCCTTGGCCATTGCAATCATTTGGGGAGAGAACCAGTAGATGAAAGATCTCTCTGTGTGTATCTTTGTCTCTCTGTCTCTGTCTCTCTCTCTTTCTCTGTATTTCTGACTAATGAATGAAAAATGAAAGCTAAAAAAAAAAAGTTAGTGCTTACAACAGTACATGGCTCATAAATAGGCACTTATTTGTTGAATGAGTAAGTGAATAAATGTATCTTGGTTTTTCCAAAAGGCAGAAGGGAAAGTCCCTAAAATAGTGTAACTTGAAATTACCATATAGCATTTACATTATCCTTTTCTTTATACTATTTCATTTCCTTTGTATTTCCTAGGTATACTACCTGCCGGAAAATGTCCACAAGCAGCAATAACAAAATCTAACAACCACAGTGGGCATTCACGTCTACACAAGGTAAATTTGTGCTGCTCCAGAAGGTTGTGTACCAGCAAATAGTTGGTGACCCAGCTGTACATTCCTGGGAAAAGAATTTGGCATCAGGATACAAAAAGGGGTCATGGCTGTTTGCTGCGAATTCCTGCAGACTCTTTCATCTGTGAGTAAAGCATGAGTGTGTCTCATTTTCTGAGACAACTCCTTCAATGGAGCCTAATCCAAGGTCCATAAGCCTACAAAAGTGCTAGCTTCAGTGATGGACGAGTCCACACTCCTGACGAAGTAATTTCTACCCAATTAACTTGAAAGTCAAAAATAGGAATAAAAATGATTTTTTTCAGTTTGTTAAAGTAGGGTTATAAGCACATAGGTAAAACACTGACTACACACAAGAGTACCTAGTTTCCCACTGTACTTAGTATATTTTCTTGCCAAAATAGCAAAAAGGATACTATCCTTGTTGACTGTGGTGTTCCTATTTAGCAAATCAAAATATCTTAATATTGTATTGCTTTAATGGATTTTTAAAAGGAATCCTCTGGGTCAAAACCTGTACTCCTGGGTCCTGGGAGATGCCACAGGAGATTCAGTGGGGAGCAAGCAGGTAGGGCTCCAGCCTACCTCTGCCTCACCCCTCTTCAATCCCAACAGCACCAGTTTTATCTTAAAGCTGAGTGTGTCTGTGTGATACATGGTTGAGGTAATGTATTATGTTACCATTGGTGGAGGGAGAAGTTACTGCCAAAAGAAGTTTGGAAAATACAACTACTACAGCACCGATCTGCACCAAAACTAGAATTTGGTTCTAACTGTAGACAATGTATGTTGCCCCCTTGTAATTACAGGGCTACTGTCCTGACTTTTCCCAACATCATGGTACGGCTTGGATTGTCTCTGTTTCACCACCCTCTCACTTGGCCACTGGGCCTGCATTTCTGCCTGCTTGCCTATTGGATTTGATCCTTTCATCTCCTCAGACTCAAATCCTCAGCAATCTCCTCTACAAATCAGCCACTCCTCCTTTTTCTCAGAACTTGTGATTTTTTTTCTCCTCCTTCCCCTCTAGTCAGTCCCCAAGTTCACTTGAATTCTTTTCCTTTAAATATCACTTACTCTCTAATGTCTTTTCCCCGCTGTACCCAGCCCATTCCCACCAGAGCATCTGATGTCTGAGATACTTTATTCAGCTTCCCGAGTGGTCTCATGGCTCCACTCATTTCCACTCTAACGCATTCTTGCAGACTGATTTTCCTTAAATGCTCCATGTCATCTTGTTACCTTCCTATGCATAAGTATAAATGGATTCTGGTTTGTTTTGAAATCAAGTCTGAGCTACTGTGTTTTGCTTTCAGGGTTCTTCCAGCATCATTTGGCTCTACTCTCCTTTCCTTTTAAATCAGTCTCTTCCTCTTCATGTAAAAACATCATTCCAGTTCCAGTATCTGTGTCCTTATCTAAACATGCTAAGTTGATCTATTGAAAGAACCCATCCCATCTGCCTAGCTCTTTAACCTTATCTCTGATCTTTCCTCACCTGTTTTCCCATGTTCCTGACATAGCCAAGGCCAAGTACTTGTGTTTCCCTGAAAATATTTGCCTCTGGGTCTTCTTGAACTTGCTTTCCCCTTCCACTCTTACTGCTCTATGTTTTAACACTCCCTTTATCCTACACTCCAGGCAAAGCGCCTCATGTCTTCCCCGAGTCACCACTGCATCCTATATATTTTTCTGCTGTAGCCCTTGTTCCACAGTTTTACTTTTTTTGTTGTTGTTGTTACATGTCTGTCTGCCTTCTCTACCACACTGTGAGCTACCCTCTCTGAGCAGTGCAGACTGACCTCCAATCATTCCTGAGGGTTTTGTACCCTTAATGAATCCCTTCAGTAACTCAAAAGGTATTTGTTGGATGCATGAGCAAATTTCACTCTTCAAAGCTCAACTAAAAGCTTCCAACAGCTCTGAGGTCCTCTTTGACTTTTGTAGTCCTCCATCCTGATAGTATCTGTGGTTAATGCTATAAAAATTAGGATGACTTCTGTTTTAGATTGCAAGTTCCTTGAGGGCAAGGACACATATTGGTGTTGTCTCTGTCATTGCACTGACAACAACACCAAGAACATAGTGTAAACTAATTAAATATTTGCTTTCTGCTTAGAGTTATAAAAATTATGTGCTTCGGAAAATAATGACAATGAATAGTCTACCTGGATAATTCTAATTCTTTAAAATACAAATCTAGTTGTGAAATTAAGTGTGAATTTATTTAAAAAAATGAGGATACAGGCATGGATTCTATCAGTAAAGTAATTCTTCCCAGGTAAAATTAGTGTTGCTACATGAAACTGTTGTGACTTTTAAATTTGCATACTTGTAAATTTTTAGTTGTTTGATTAAGTAGTTTTTGAGGGATTACCAGATTTTTTTATTGAAAGGAATGAGTACGTTATAACTTCCTGGCTGATTTTTCTCAGTGGTGTACAGAATTTGTTCTTGTATCTGAGATTGTCCTGGTTGAGACATGAGAAAATGAGTCCTGACTGACCCAGATTATTTACTTATTTGTATTCAGAGCAGATCTATGTCTAGAAGCCAGTGGGTTGGACAATTACTAAACTAAGCTGAATATATATCATAACTTGAGTGCTTGCCGGCTTAGTTAGACCGACCAGATGCCTATCATGGTGCTGTAATGCCATCCTGTTAGCATTACTGACCAAAGTCCCTGGGAGGGTCATCAGGCACGTTTAGAGGACAAGGGTAGACCGCCTGTATTCTTCAGTTCCAAACTTTTGCTACATGCTAGGTCAACTGTCTCACTCATGCATTAAATCTAGGTTGAGTTTTCTGTTTTCCTTTTTCTTTATTCGTTAATTCACTCAACATTTCTGAGTGACTGTGGGCCAGACACTGTGCTTGATCCTCCAGATACAAAGAACCCCGGCCCTCAAGGAGGTCAGTTGCATAACCTGATAGTAAAATATTTATACCATTGTAAAAATATTTGATATTGTTTTATGTTGCCATTGAAAAGCAGAATTCAATGTATGGATACATCTTTGGACCAGAATCCCTTGAATTTGCATGCATGTAATAAGTAGAATACTATTATTAATATTAATGCTATGTCCTATGATTATGACATAAGGAAAAAAGACGAGGCCCTGTTTATATATAGCAAATAAACATGAAATAGTAATGAAGTAATATTCTAGTAGTAATTAGGTGGTTAGGGAGGCCAGGTAACTTTCACAGGACAACATTTACACCAGGAATTCACTAAAAAAAGAATACATTTCACAAGGAGCACCTGGGGACTAAGACTGGTTCCAGGTTTTGTGGGAGCTGCAGATCATAAATGTGGAAGAACGTCTTAAAAATAAATAAATAAACAAAATTAGGTAGTGACTAAGCAAGTGAGGAGTCCTGAACCTTATACTTTAATTGCCTCATGGGAAAGGTGACTAGGCCAAGCAGATAAAAGACAAACATCTTTGCTACTTACTCACCAGTTATATCAGGGAAATACTTGGGCATTTAGGGGAATAACATTCAGTAAGCTGACATCAGAAGTTTATCATAATTTTAATACATGTAAAATAAGTCTGCCAATTGACCTTAGCCACAACTCATTTTATGCTTTATTCCATCAGTCTGTATCCTATTATATGACTTTCATTAAAATTTTAAAAATACAACCACTATTCATTGAGTAGAGATCTTAAATACTTTCTTTTTTCAAAGCTACGGACTGTAGACCCACACCGCTCAACATTCTAGTCATTAGCCGCTCGTGGCTATCAGGCACTTGAAAGGTGGCTTGTGTGAATGAAGAACTGAATTTGGAATTATGTTTCATTTTAATTCATTTAAATTAAAAAATTTCATACCCAATTTGGTTATTAAAAAACTTTAATGTATTTTAATCTACTTTTTCAACTATAAATTTTATGAAATCTAAATGAAGAGTAAGTTTTTCCTAGAAAAATTTAGCATCCAAATTGAGATGTTTTCTAAGCGTGAAATTCACACAGGATTTTTGAATCCCTGGTATGATGAATAGAAGGTAAAATAATTTTTATATTAATAATTCTTATATGCTGAAATCATAATCTTTTTTAATGTATTAGGTAAATAAATATAACTAGGTGAAATTATATTTACACACTGCCTTTTTCATATTTAATATATAATTTTCATATGCAGTATCTAATGCTTGAAACCATATACTAAAAAAGATAACACTTAGGAATACCATGGTTGACAGGAAGCAATTGCCAAACATTACTAATGGGACATTTTTACCTTACTTGAGGTGGTGGAATTCCTACCACTATGCAATCCAACTGTACCCGGGTTCCTTCTGGAACTTCTCTGCTCCGTAACTTTTGAGTGAAGCGGGGAGGTTGCCCCAGAGGTTCTTCATAGTACAAAGACGAAGGGGAAGAACCTGGCGTGGTGTCTCCGCCAGCTGCCTCGCTGGCAGCCTGCTCAGCTTCACGCCTCTTGGCTTCCTGCTGTTCAAGGGCATGGTTTACTTCATTATCCCTGGTATCCGTAGGAATAGGGATGGGAACAGAAGATCTTTCTCGTCTTTCCGACAGATCTGAAAAACTGGAGCTGTTTTCCTGCATAACTTTGCTTTGAGATTCCAGTTTACTCTTGTGGTTTTTGCAGGCACGAGGTCTAATCCTCTTGGAGCTGTGGGCTTTGAAAAGAGAGGATAGCTCCTCAATGAAATCGGCCGCTTTATTTAAGAACACTTTCTTGGACTGGGTTTCAGAACTATACGGTGGCCTTTTGACCTCTTGGGGGCTCTCCTTAGAGCTGGTAGGGCTTCGAGGGTTATCCTGGCAGAAGTTAGGCTCCAAGTTGGATTTAGGCAAGTGTTTCATCTGATCAGAAGAAAGATGTTTTCTAGCCTGAGCTTCATCTGCTTGCTCCAAAGGATCGTGATTGATGGCCAATCTCGCCAGGTTGACGCTTTCATCTAATTCTTCTTGGCTCAGAAAGGCGGAAAGATCTGGAAGGTCATCCTGGCCTCCGCCCCCTTCAGCAGCCCCAGAAGGACTTGCAAAATGGAAAGGGTTGGAGGAAGGCTCTGCTCGACTTCTCTCATTGTTTCCCCGATGTCTGGTTTCAGCTAAATAGCTCTCTCTTAGAAGCTGAGATATGGAAGTAGAAGCTTCTACACTGTCGTCCTGCATGCTATAACAAAATAATAAGAAAAAATCAGGATCACTTCTAGCGAATAACAGATACATGTTTATTAATCACTTCAATTTTTAAAAGTAGGCATTCTCTTTAGTTATTTTTAAAAAATGTATGTATTTGAGAGGCAGAGAGACCAACAGAGAGCACTACCATCCCCAGGCTCACCCCTCAGATGCCCCACCCCCTGGTGTTCTAATTAGCATCTTACCACTAGACTGAATGCCCACCCCTAATGTTTTAATGTAGTATTTATGACTAACACTTTGGTGTTGGATAGAACTAATTCATATCCGACTTGTGACACTTCCTAGATGTATAAACTTGAGAACACTTGACCTCTGTAAGCCTCAGTTTACTCATCTGTAAAACAGGGATAATAACAGTAGCTATTTCACAGGTTAAAGAGATGGTTAAATGTGCTTGGTACTGAGTAAGTATTCTGTAAATTATAGCTATTATTAATATATTAGTGTTAGTATATATAGCTATTATTAGTATATAAGCATTCTGTAAAGTATAGCTATATTAGTATATTAGTGTATATAACTCTGATTAATATATAAGCATTCTGCAAATTATAGCTATTATTAGTATACATAAATACACTATTAGTAGTATATGACAATGGCCAAATATCATGGTCTCCATTTTATAGATAAGAAATGGAGGTAGAAATAGTGAAGTGACTTGACCTAAGGAAAAACTTTGAAGAGAAACTGAACGCCTAATTTGTGGTTAGTTCAATGTATTTAAAGTCTCTTGAGATGCTCCTGATCTGTGCTGACTTCAAGTCTTTGTACACAGACTTTGCATGGGCTGCTCCCTGTGCCCAACTCTCTTGACCATCTTAACCAGACTGCTGAGTTCTGCAGTCTTCAGTTCCTAACCGGGATGTCATTGCTCTAGAATTTCCTCCCTTCCCTACACTGGGTGCTCTCCAGAGTGTTCCCAAAGCTCACTTTTCACAATTCCTTACATCTCTCTGTTTACTTTTCTGTCTCTCTAACTTTATTTTGTTCATCATCATCTCTGTATACACAGAGGACATAGAAGCTAGTCAATACATATCGTTGAGTCCTTTTTCTCATTAGAATTTCCTGCTAAATCTATTGTTTATCTTTTTTTAAATTTCAGGATAAAGTAGGACAGATAAAGTAGGACAAAGAAAACTTACAGAGGCAAAGGAAAAAGGTTAAACTGGTAAAGGCAGTCATAATTTTAAGATGACTTTCAAATGAAAATTTGTTTATGTAGGTAGAATGATTGGAATTTTGATTTGCTTCCATGCAAGAAATATCAAAGAATATATGATTCTAATCTGAAAACCCGTGTTTGAATATCAGCTCCAACACTAAATAACTTTGTTATCTTGAGACAGGAACTTAATTGATCTGAATCTCAATTATCCTCATCTAGCAAAGAAGATAACAATCCTACCCTAGAGATTTTTCAGATGAAAATGCATATATAAGTTTAAAATAGATAAATATTAGATAAAAGAAGAATTATGAAGGTGTATCACTTTCAAGAATTAATTTAAAAATATCTTCCTATAAATATTTAAAAGCCATCTGTTAACAAATTTTGTACTCTAAAATTTCCTAAGTTCTATTATGGATAACTTAGTTTTAAGTCAGTCATCCAATAAATATTTACTGGGTATCTACTATGTGCTAGGCACTGTTCTAGGCATTGTGGGTTCAATGTAAAAAACACAGTCTGCGTCTTCATAGAGCTGACACTCTAATGGAGGAAGATACCATTGTTAAGAAGAAAAATAAATTATGCCAAAGGAATAGAGAAAGACCAGGAAGGAAGGGGGGTGGTGTGCTATTTTAGTTAGGCGTGTCAAGCAAAACTTTTAATGCAGTGAAGTCACGTGACCAATGGGAAGGAGGGGTGTGGGGAAGAATATTCCTGACTGAGGAAGAAGTAAGTGTCAAGGCCTGCAGGGGAGTGGTGTGTTTGAGTCAAGCCCAGATATCAGGAGGCTGTTGACAAAGAAGAGAGGAAGGACATGAGGTCAGAAAGGTATCTGGACAGATTATGTAAGGCCTTCAGAACATGAAAATAACTTGAAATTGTATTAAGTAAGTGCATGGAAAACCACTTTATGGTTTTCAAAAGCAGGTGGCATGACTTTGAAAAAGTTTGATCATGGCTGAAACGCTAAGAATCAAGTTGAAGGGGGTAAGTGTGGAAACGAGCAGATCAGTCATGAGGCTATTGCAATGCACTATGCAAGAGATTGCAATATGCTAACTTGGACCAATGAGTGAGAGCAGTGGGAAGATTGAGAAATGGTCAGATTTGAGATATCTTGTGAAAGCAGAGCCAGTATGATTTGCTGATGAATTGCAAGTGGGATATGAGAGGAAGAGCAGAGTCAAGAGTGAATCAAATGTTGACATTCTGCTGGCTGGGAGATTGGTAGAATCATTTACTGGGATGAGATGAGCATGGGTGTCATGAGAAAAATCAGGAGTACTCTTAGACATTTTATCTAGGGTGTTCAGAGTGACATTTGGCCTTGTTTCCTCTTTTCTGTCTCTTACAAAGTTGAAACTTAGATTTTGATGCCTCTTTCAAAACAAAAATGAATAACTGCCCTTGAAAACAGATCATGGTATTTGTGAAACCATTCCAACTTGAAAATAAATCAATTAATGTGGCATCAGTCATCAACATAGACTTTAATAAATCACATAAGATAATTTGGCCACATAGAAAGCACAGATATTTCTTTACTTTGTCAAATAGTTCTATTTCTTTCCTAGGATTTTTCCTGAAAAGATCTTCCCTAAGGACTTGCAAAAATCTAAGAGTCTGATTCATACAAACCGAACTTGATGCTGATACCTTTGGGCATTTTGCTCAACTCATGCTAAATCAGCACTGCCCTTCTTTAGACTCGAAGATCTAGTTCTTGGGGGATATCATATGATATAAACTCATATTTCAGGTTTTTTTCTCTCCTTTTTTTCTTCTTATTTATTTATTTGAAAGAGTTACAGAGAGGCAGAGGCAGAGAGAGAGTCAGTCTTCCATCTGCTGGTTCACTCCCCAAATGGCCACAACAGCAGGAGCTGGGCAGATCCAAAGCCAAGAGCCTGGAGCTTCTTCTGGGTCTCCCATGTGGTTGCCGGGGCCCAAGCACTTGGGCCATCTTCTACTGCTTTCCCAGGTCATAGCAGAGAGCTGGATTGGAAGTGGAGCAGCCAGAACTCAAATTGGCGCCCATATGGGATGCCAGCACTATTGGCGGCAGCTTTACCAGCTACCCCACAGCACTGGCCCCTCATCTTTCAGTTGTAATATTTATTTGCATTTCTTATCTGTTTTTTATCTGTTTTTCTTAGTGAAACTAAGGGTCTGTCAATTTTGAAAAATTGATTCTTCATTTTGTTCATCTTTTGCTTATAACTCTATTTCACTTGTTTTTACTGTAATCTTTATTTCTTCTCTTTTACTAATTTTGGGTTTGATTTGTTTCAGTTTTTCTAGTTCCTGGAGGTGCGGTGATAGGGTGAGACCTTTATGTTTTTAAGAAGTAGGTATTGATTGCTATAAATTTTCTTCTCAATATTTCCTACTTCCTGCTTTTGCTGTATCTCCTGGATATTGATATGTTGTTTCCAATAATATGGCTAGTTAAACTGGGGCATTGGCCAGAGAGTTGTAAATGTAATGTAAAGTAACCTGAGCCCAAACATCAATACTAGCTCTCTGGCTGCAAAGTATCCCCAGATGTTAAAATGAGAAAACAAAGTAGGGAGGGGATGGGGAGATGTTGGTGAAAGGGTAGAAAGTTTCAGTTAGAAAGAGTAAGTTCTGAGGTTCTGCCACAGAGCACTGTGAATGTAGCTAACAAGAATGTAATGTACTTGAACATTGATAAGAAGGTGGATCTAGGGCCAAGTGTTTGGCCTAGAGATTAAGCCACTTCTTGGGATGCCCACATTCCATACCACAGTCCCCAGGCTGAGGTCCCTGTTTTGCTCCCTATTCCAGCTTCCGACTAATGCATACCCCGGGTGACAGCAGGTGATGACCCAAGTACTTGAATCCCTGCCGTGCACGTGGGATGCTCAGACTGAGTTCCTAGCTCTGACTTCAGCCTGGCCTGGCCCTCTCTGTTGTAGGCATTTGGAGAAGAAACCAGTGAATGGGAGATTTCTCTCTTTTCCTATCTGTCTCTCTTGGCCCCTCAAGTAAAAATAAATAAATCTTAGAAAAAAGTAGATCTTGGGGCTGGCATTGTGGCATAGCGGGTTAAAGCCTTGGCCTGAAGCACTGGCATCCCATATGGACACTGCTTCGAGTGCCAGCTGTTCCGCTCCCAATCCAGCTCCCTGCTAATGTGCCTGAGAAAGCAGCAGCAGATAGCCCAAATCCTTGGGTCCTTGCACCCATGTGGAAAACCTGGAAGAATCTCCTGGCTCCTGACTTCGATTGGCTCAGCTCCGGCTATTGTAGCTGTTTGGGGATTAAACCAGAGGATGGAAGACCTCTCTCTGTGTCTCTACCTCCTTCTGTAACTCTGCTTTTCAAATAAATAAAAAAAAATCTTTTTAAAAAAGTAGATCTTAAAAGTTCTCACCACACACACACACACACACACACACACACACAAAACCCTACTGTGGGGAGTTGGGACTGTGGGATAGTGGGTTAAGCTATTGCCTGCTGAGCCAGCATCCCATATGAGTGCTGGTTCAAGTTCTGGCTGTTCCACTTCCAATCCAGCTCTCTGCTAACATGCCTGGGAAAGCAATGGAGGACAGCCCAAGTGCTTGGGCCCCTGCACCCATGTGGGAGACTAAGAAGAAGCTTGTGGCCCCTGGCTTCTGCCTGGCCCAGCCCCAGTCAGTGAGGCCATTTGGGGAGTGAACCAATGGATGGAAGATCTCTGTATCTGTCTTTCCTTCTCTCTCTCTGTAACTCTGCCTTTCAAATAAATAGTCTTAAAAAAAAAATCCTGTATGGGGTGATGGATATGTTCATGATTCAATTTAATCATCATATGGTATAGATGCATATCAAAATGTTAAATCATATACCATAAATAGATAAGATTTTTATTTGTCAACTAAACCTAAATAGAGCTGAAAGAAAACCCACCTTTTATACATACGTCTTTAAACTTTGCTCCACAATTCGGGAACACATCTATTAAAACACACACACACACACACACACACACACTCCAAATCTGTTTTCTAGGTCAACATAAAAATAGCCTTTAATATTTAATAATTATTTGTGGAGACAATCAGAATTAGAAGAGATAAGAATGTTCTAGTAACTGACCTTAAACTGGGGATGAGTAGAACTACCCTGCTTACTTCAAAGGTTTGTTGATTGAAAGCACTTTAGAAATGTATAGTATTATGCATATTTAAGGTTATCTTTTTCTACTGATATGTAATCATTATGCTTAGTATGTTCTTTAGGGAAATAATAAAAAATGTTAGACTTCACTCCCTCTCTTTAACATCAGTGTTGATCTGTTTGTTTTGCCTTTTATGTCCTATGATGTCACATAAAAGAAGTATCTAAATAATTTATTTTGGAGAGACTCTTGCTGGGCCAAGAACCAAATCCTAGTACACAGGAACCAGTTCTGGATAGTTGTGTACAGAACATCTTTTAAAATATGGCTGCAGATGGGACACACTTTGCATTCTGTCACAAAACCCATTTCATCACTGTTATAGGCATCATCTACATCTCAGTTTTGTTTCTAGTCTATTTTGGTGGGAATAGCATTAACAACTTAATAAACTGGTATATACTATGTTACTACAGTAAGAATTTGAGGTATAGAAATGCTGTTTATCAACAATATGAAAATAACTTTAAGAGTCTTTCTCTTAAAGAGCTTTCCATTTGAAAGAGGAAAAACTGCAAAGACAAATACAAAGGTATATATTAGGAGAGAACGTTGAGACAAAGAGGCAGAGCTGAGATGACACAGGAAAATTAGTGGGAATCTGTTTCAAGGGAAACATTCCTTAAAGAGTTGAAGGAATGAAAAGACTTTCAGTAACTAGGCCAAAGTTTAGGAAGCCGTTATCTTACTCCTGTTGTTAAATTGATAAAGGCGAGAAGTTAGGGAAGAAAGTAAAGATTTCATTCCAGTGGGAGAAAAAAAGATTGGCTGCCATGAAACAGACTATGCATGTGTTTATACTCAGGGGAAAACACACTGGGAAACAGTAGTGTGAAGGATACTGAAGTCAGAGCCCAAAGTTACCAATTAAACTGAAAGACAGCAAAGAGAGAGTGTAAAAGGAAATCTTGTAGTCCATCGAAAGGTTAAAGGCAGGCAAGCAAGAAGACTTCAGGCATCCAGGACCAAAGAAGGCTTTGGTAGCTGTCACAGAAGTGATAGGCAGGGGAAACTTTGTCACTGTCAGGACCTCACCACTCATGATGAGCTGAGCTGTTATATAAGGAATTCCAAACAAGAAACCTTTGTCAACTCGCATTAACACAGAGAATATGTATGTTTTAAACAAGAAAACCAATTAACACTTTCCTTCTCATCCTTCTTTAACCTCTTAATATTTGTGTCATTTATTTTTTAGGTGATTAAGGATTTGAAAAAAGAGAACTTCCCTACTTAAATTGACATAACACATTTGCTAGAGAGAGAGAGAGAGAGAGAGAGAGAAAGAGAAAGAGAGAGAGAAAACAGTAGGTGCCCCAAATAAGCTTGGGATCTCAAGACCTAGTTCTAGTTCACCTTGGTGAGAAGGCTGTGCTGGGCCCTCCCTGAGTGTGGAGTGTATTGTGACTCCAAGGGGAGGTCAGTGTGTGATGTACCAGGCAGCCAGTATGGAGCTGTCAAGGTGACTCACAAGCTCAGAGAATTCTTTAGTTACTGCAGGTAAACAGTCATTTCAATTTTTGTTTCCACCAAAAATATATCTGCTGAAAATATATTCTTACATTTCTAAACAAACCATTCTGTCTTTAGATGGCTTGTTCCCTTTAAGCAAATATGCAATGCTCTGATAGTTTTAAAAGCACTCTGTCAAATCTGAAGCACTATAGACATGTAAGATATGTGGTGCTTGTTTCTTTTTTATCCCCTAGGAGAGGGGAAAACGCTGTTAAGAATATATTTTCTTTCTATATTGTTTTAGGCAATAACACTATGAGATCAGCAATGCCTTTATCAGATCTCATTGTGAATGAAGGAAATTAATTATTCTAGGGTTAGTACTACTCTTTGCCTTATCTTTTCAGGGTTAGTGAACTGGTTCCATTATTTCTACCATGTATAGGACTTAACACTTGAAAAACTGAACTGTTATCTTTTCACATACTAACATTACTTCATAAAAGACCTTTCAAAATGAAACTGAATTTACCTGCTATTTTACTTGTTAAAAAATAAATTTGCAAAAACTATCACTATGAATTCCAAAACCAGTTTGGATAAAAACTCATTTCTTTTACTCATAAGTTGCAGTTATGAGTCAATTCCCCTGAAAATGTACCTTTGTAAGCACATTGTAATAGAAACCCATAATAGAGTCTATGTTATAAATTTTAAATATATGAAAGGCTAGGGTTTTAACACATTATTGTGAGTTCCAAAAGCTTTAGCCATCTGCTATAAGTAGGGATAGAGACAAACTTCCAGAATTTGGATAGTATCCAACTATTTCTTTCAGAGCCCATTATTGTAAGATTCTGTAATGCCTACAATTTTGTCTCTTGACACTTCTGTAAGAATAAGGTCTATATTTCAGGCTTCTTGGAATGGCCTTGATTTTTAAATATTTTACTTACTGTCAAACCATGTGTCAGACAATATAACTTAATTTTCATTTTAAAAAAATGTCTACTATTCTTTCAAGTATAGATAGTCTCAGTTTCCTAGAAAAGAACCCTGGACTCTATGTCATCTTAACAGTTATAAAGAAGAAGCAATAAAGTATTGACAGATTTTTAATTTATAGCATAAAGAATTCATCTCACTGTTACTAAGAGGACAGTAATTAAATTATTGTAATTTTTTGAGAAAGAAAACCAGGCAGCAGTTTCATTTCTTTGAAACTAAATGATGCTAATAACTTTAAAAGTATATGAAAATGTATTGGTAAGGTAAGAAAATTTCTTGACACTATTACTGTAATGTTCATTTTTTGGGACTAGAATTACAGAATAGTCCATCCTCTCTTTTTCTTTACTATACAGTTTTTAAAAAAAGAATTCAAGAAGTGCATCTAATTACTGCTAATAGTGCAACATCCCAGGCCAAACATTTGCCCCTGACTGTCAAGTGTGTTTCTGATGAAGCTGGAAAGGGAGAGAAAAAGAGCAACAGTGAGAATGTAACAGAGAGAGGGAGAGAGAGAGAGAGAAAGGAGAAAGAAAGAGCAATGTCCCTTGAGCAAGACTTTCTGCAGCTGTTGTGTACATTAATCCAGAGTGCAGATCTCCCAACACTAAAAATAGCAAGCATATCCTTTTACATGATAAAAAAAAATTTAAATGAAAGTCTTTAACTATGGAGTCATATTATTTTAGATTTGAATTCCTTTAAAAAGGAAATAAGCAATGCATATGTATTCTCTGTATAAGCAACATTATTTTAACAAAACAATGTGTAGAAAACTGCCAATGATATATGCAACATGTCACAACTTCCTCAGTTGGGACATTTTTCTTTAGGACTCAAATAGGTTGTGATCTCTGTGTGTCTCACCAATCCCCTCCAAAATCTTTACACGTAGAAAACTTTATTTTTCACTTAATTTTGTGTTGATCATACATGATTAGAAAGTTATCCTAGGTTTCACTCTAACAGAACTAGCTCTCTGAAATATCTCTTTTCCCATTGTCAGTGCCCTGTTATCAAAGTACACTTGTACACTTAAATCTGGATATTACCTTTCTTTTTTTAGCTGACCCAGATGAGGATGTCCAAGCCAGGCACTCCACAGCGATGATAATTATCCAAGGAGAATTTCAGATGAAAGCACAGGAAAAAAGTAAAATTCTTCACGCCCTTGGAAATAGAGAGTAGCCGTCCATAGAGATTGAGGAGTTAACCTTAGTTTCAGGGAAGATGGCTGTATGAAGCTGGACAACCTGTCACCACCGGAGCCAGAGCATTTGTCAGCTTGCAGGTCCCAAGTTATTTTGAGCTGTATAAACCATGTGCCTGTGAAACATTCCACCTGATTGGACAGGAGAAAACTGAGCGAAGGGATTCCATAGCGGGACAGCACCTATGGGGGGTCGGTGGTCGATCAGTTCTCCTACCTATTGAATTTCATTTATAGCTAGAGGCCCAAGTTGATTATCAATTTATGCTTGGAATTAATACTAAATTATTATACTATATAACACCACATTCCATCTGTCAAAGAAAATGGCATTATTCTAAAAATGTATAAAGTTTTTAGTTTTTAAGATTCCTATTTCTAACCAATGAGAAATTTTTTTTCATTTAATCACTAATACATTTTCGGAATTCTCAGTGAAAAACCATTATGAGGCTAAGGTCTAATGTTTGAAAACTGATGACTTTTTTTTGAACTGCTTGTCCAAAGCTTAAGCCAAAGCAGAAAAGGTAACTTAAATTAAAGGTGGCTAATTAGAGAAGACAGAGAAAATGGAGAGAAAAAAAATCATCAGCCTGAGAATAAACCTAGAAACAAATAAATCTGAGCAAACTTCTTCAGAAAAAAGAAACGGATGTTGTTTAAAAGTCTAAAGGACCATTACCACATAACAACTTCTGGGGCCGGCGCTATGGCATAGCGGGTTCAGCCTCTGCCTGCAACACAAGCATCACCTAGGGGCACCAGTTCAAGTCCTGGCTGCTCCATTTCCAATCCAGCTCCCTGCTAATGGTCTGGAAAAGCTGCGGAAGATGGCCCAAGTCCCTGGCCTTAGGAGACCCAGAAGAAGCTCCTGGCTCCTGGTTCCTAGCTTCGGCCTGGCTCAGCCCTGGCCATTGAGGCCATCTGAAGGGTGAACCAGCAGATAGGAGGCCATCTGGAAAGTGAACTAGTGGTTGGAAGATCTCGCTGTCTCTCCTCCTCTCTTTGTAACTCTGCCTTTCAAATCAATAAAAATAAGTATTTTGGAAATGTTTTTTAAAAATGAAAAAAATGGCCAGTGCCGCAGCTCACCAGGCTAATTCTCTGTCTGTGGCGCCGGCACCCCAGGTTCTAATCCCAGTTGGAACACCAGATTCTGTCCTGGTTGCTCCTCTTCCAGGCCAGCTCTCTGCTGTGGCCTAGGGAAGCAGTGGAGGATGGCCCAAGTACTTGGGCCCTGAACCCGCATGGGAGACCAGGAGGAAGCACCTGGCTCCTGGCTTTGGATCAGAGTACTCCAGCCGTGGTGGCCATTTTGGGGGTGAACCAACGGAAGGAAGACCTTCCTCTCTGTCTCTCTCTCACTGTCTAACTCTGCCTGTCAAAAAACAAAACAAAACAAAACTCCTCTTCATGTATTAGTACCTAAGAATAACTTTTTGTACATTATTTTGAAAAAGCCGATGCCAGATGTCTTCTTTCATAAGCATTGCCAATCAGTAAGAAAAACGTCCTTAATAAATACCTACTTTGTTAAAGCATAGGTTCCTGGATATTAATTTCATATATTTTCAGAATATGAATTTGGAAGAAAAGTTAACTCCCTGGCTTAGTACAGATTAAGGATGCTATAATATCATCAGTGTTGGTGGAAGCCTAGGTTTTGATTTCTCAGACTTTAAATACCAGGGATTAGTTTTTTTTTAAAAGAATTATTTATTTATGTGAAAGGTAGAGTTACAGAGATAGACAGAGGGGGAAGATCTTCCATATGCTGGTTTACTCCCCATATGGCCACAACAGCCGGAGCTTGGCTGATCTGAAGTCAGGAGCCAGGAGCTTCTTCTGGGTATCCCACGTGGGTGCAGGGATCCAAGTACTTGGGCCATCTTCCACTGCTTTTCCAGGTGTATTAGCAGAGAGCTGGATAGGAAGTAGAGCAGATGGGAATAGAATCTGTGCCCAAATGGGATGCTGACACTGCAGGCAGTGGGTTTACCTGAAATACATTGATTTAAACCTAACTTTCTTAGTTGAACCAACAACAGCTTATAGGGTTTCATTTATTCAGTCAACAAATAATTACTTTTTTTAAAATTTATTTGCCAGGTAGAGTTATAGACAGTAAGAAAGAGACAGAGATAAAGGTCGTCCTTCCGTTGGTTCACTCCCCTAATGGCCACTACATCTAGCGCTGCACCAATCCGAAGCCAGGAGCCAGGTGCTTCTCCCTGGTCTCCCATGTGGGTGCAGGGGCCCAAGCACTTGAGCCAAATTCTGCTGCTTTCCCAGGCGCATTAGCAGG
The DNA here is from genome assembly GCA_949820135.1 of Sylvilagus floridanus. Taxonomy (NCBI): domain Eukaryota; kingdom Metazoa; phylum Chordata; class Mammalia; order Lagomorpha; family Leporidae; genus Sylvilagus; species Sylvilagus floridanus. The sequence goes on from OX463235.1 coordinate 24,530,745, forward strand.
GAGCTAGATTGGAAGTGAAGCAGCCAGGACTGACATGACAGCCATAATGGATGTTGACACTTGGCCCCAAGGAAAACTTTTAATTCAGGTCAAGGAAGGAATCGAATCCAGGAGGACCTGAATTATTTTGATGGGTTATTCTCCCTGCCATGGTAATCCAGATCTGCAAGGCATAGAGTCTTCTGCTCTCCTGTGACAATACTAGCATCTAGATAATTTGACTGTGTTTCTGAATTTTCTATTTACGTAGAGGCTTCAACAACTTTTTTATTTTTTAAAGATTTATTTATTTATTTGAAAGTCAGAGTTAAACAGAGAGAGAAGGCGAGGGAAGGAGGGAGGGAGGGAGGGGGAGAGAGAGAGAGAGAGTCTTCCATCTGCTTGTTCACTCCCCAATTGGCCATAATGGCCAGAGCTGTGCTGATCCGAAGCCAGGAGCCAGGAGCTTCCTCTGGGTCTCCCACATGGGTGCAGAGGCCCAAGGACTTGGGCCACCTTCCACTGCTTTCCCAGGCCATAGCAGAGAGCTGGATGGGAAGTGGAGCAGCTGGGACTCAAACTGGCGCCCATATTGGATGACGGTACTGCAGGCAGTGTATCTGCTACAGCCCAGCGCCAGCCCCTATTTAAGAAGAGAATCTTCCTTCATTATTCTATTCATATCTTAATCTACAATCAATACAAATGCTGCTAGATCTTGAGTGGGGCTAAGGAAACGTGGAACTTCTATTTCAGGTAGCTAATAGGAGTGCAACAAATTGGTGTTCCAAGGAGAAATGCTCATATACACTGTAAATGAACACATTTTTACTTTCCTGCCATGATAAGCCTGGTGTTTACCTCTCGTGCACATGTAGAATACTGAGGCTGGTGGAGACTCAAACTAAAAGATAGAATAGAGTTGATTGGAAAGAGGAACTGGGAATCCACGTGAAGAATGCAAAAAGGGGCCAGCATTGTGGCAAAGTGGTTTAAGCGGCTGATGCAGGTATCCCATAAGCTCTAGTCCCAGCTGCTTAACTTTTGGTCCAGCACCCTGCTAATGCACTTGGGAAAGCAGCAGAGGATGGCCCCCAAGTGCTTGGGCTCCTGTCACCCATGTGGGAGACCCAGATGGAGTTCCAGGCTCCTGACTTCAACCTCACCTAGCCCCAGCTGTTGTGGCCATTTGGGGAGTGAACTAGCAAATGGAAGATCTCTCTCTCTCTCTATCTCTCTCTCTCTCTCTTTCTCTCTCTCTCTCTCTCTTAGTTTTTCCTTCGCTCTCTAAACTTGCCTTTCATAGAAATAAAAATAAATCTTTTAAATAATTAAACAATAAAATGTCATAGAAGTTACAGAAAAGTGAAAGAAATTCTGAACAACAGTAATCTTTTCATTTTTACCATAGATTTTCAAACATAGCATATAGACATTTTTGAGCTCCTTGAACAAAAGCTCTATATAAATATTTAAAATAAATAATATTCGGTGATTATGGGCAACTTGCTTACAATACATCAAACACATATTCTAGGTTATAGTTTTAAAAATTAGTCTCTGCTTCCATGCAACTTAGTCTTCATCTTGTTTATATCAGTAATAACTGTATAACCATTTTGCCATAAAACCTACTAGCTCAGATTTTATGAATTTAGTAGTACAAAGAATAGTCTTTAAGTCTTAATACGAAAGCAGAGTTAAAAGCAAGCTTTACAAGTGACAAATGAACACAATTTCGTGTCTCAAGTCTTTCTTATACGGTTGAGTGGCCTATCCAACACGTGTGTTTATTGTGGTTTAACATGATCCTGTGCTTGCCTTCAGCTGTTTTCTTAATTCAGTCACTCAGCTGCAGAAACAATTTACTCACATTGGGATGATCCACAGGAATGCCAAGGAATCTGGAAGATCTATGACATAGGAAGTTTTCACTTGGAAGACAAATATGAGAGAATTTCGGTGCTAGTAGATTCATACAAATTTTTTGTATTTGCTGTTTTTCCATATTGCTATAGTCTTTAATATTTAAAAAAAACTGCTCACATATACCAAGGTTTCAATAAATTTTGCTTGAAGTTCATAGATTTATTAGTGATGTCTCCCACGCCAGCATCAAGTAAGAAAAACAAAACAAAACCTCTGTCTTATTTTTAAGGAACAAAGACATGTATATATTTCTTAACCTTTTTAAATGTACAACATTTCATACTAAAGACAAGTTCCTGATTGTCCAAAACAGTAGGTGGGTGGTAGACTAGAGTCTTATATCCCATAATACAATTGAGAAATACAATGAAATCCTTAAGAAATTTCTTTTCTATGTAAATGGTCTTAAAAATACTTACCTGGGGAAACTAAAAACATTAAAAAATCTCTAAGTCCAAAAGCTATTTAGTTTTAAAAACTAACAACATTTTAAAAAATCAACAGAACACCTGTTGTTTAAAAATGCAACCCTGAAAATTGAATCTGTGGTTACCTGTCTCATGAGAAGCACCATTCCTGTATCAATCAACCAGGATCATCTAAAGTCCAAATCTCACTGCCTAACTTGTGTCAGCCACAAAAGTAGCATGAAGGAAATGTGATACGGCCCCACCAGAGCAATGAAGGGTATTTACAGGGTTCCGTTGCAGATCCAGGGACAGTCGTTTAGAACAGATTGCTCTTTCAGATCAACTTTAATAACTCAGGCTGTATGGTGTTATTAGCCTGGAGGGGTGGTGGGGGTGGATAATGACTAAGGAAATAGACTCTCGATCTTACAGACTAGATGAAAATGATAATAAAGAAATTCTAAAGAATAAAGTGTAAGGAATACACAGGATATTCTTCCACAGGATGCATTTTATGTCTAGATACCTTTATTTGGTACAAAACTGAGACTATGGTCATTGCATTTATTAAAGTAAATATGGGAAAACAATCAGTTATTATCATATCCTATTCGCTTTGCTAGTTTTAGCCTATGTAAAGCTTTGCTATATGTTTTCCATTATAATACAGTAAGGCTCTTTTTTCTTGTGTTTTTGTTATATATAATGTATCAAAGTTTGTACTTTTTAAGAAATATCAATTTCTAAGAAGAAAATCTGTACTAGAACTTTTAAAAAGAGCATCCTGTGACTAACACTGTTACTGAAGAAATCCAGAACTATTAGCATCATGTTTGCACTCCTGCAGGTATATAGTTGATTTCTACTTCTTGCCATATTCATGTGCTGATTACATTAACACTACATATAAGTGTGATATCTAAGTAGAAATAAATTAACAATCATTAGCTATATGCCAGGTGCTATGCTAAGTTCTTTATGTATGTTGTGCTTTATTGAATATATTCCATCAATAATTAGTGAAATATGTACTGTTATAATTCTCAATTTACAGATGAGAACCTGAAGCTTAGAAAGACATCAAAAACTTGTCCCAGGGCATATAACAAATAAATGACTGAGCTAAAATTGAACTTAATGCTACATTTGTTTTCATAATCATTGCAAATATTTAAATGTTCACATTCCAAGGTATTTGTGAACAAATTGAGGATAACAATAAATATAAAACCTACTGTCTCTTCTAGTAAGTATTCTAAAGAAACACTAGGTAGGATTTTATAACTTTATAATTTTTCTGACCAAGCACAACCCTCAAATTCTTTGGCATGACTAAAAACAAATAAAGAAAAAATTTAGGAAGTAATACATATATACTTTCAGAAATATTCTGTGATATAGACTGGAATATTAGACATTAACACTGAAAAGTAGGGCATTTGAAGGCAGTTGGGATGCTTTGACAGACCTATTTTTTATTTATTATAGTCGTGGTACTGAAACAGTTTGAGAACTTTATTTTGAAACTAAATTTAAATTCTGTGGCTTTTTTTTTTTTAGCATATCAACATAGGTTCATCATTTTCTTTGTAAGTTAGGGGTAAGAAAATAACAGTTTGAATATTTTCCCTTTGTAACATTAGCATGGAGTATGCTAGTATGCCAGGCTCTGGGTGATTCCACTCAGATTCTATTTTTGGGTTGCACAGACATTTCAGAAAGCCGAAAACAAAGTTCAGCGTTCTTACTCATGACCCAAGTAATCACACAACATGAACAATGTGAGGGAAAGGACATAGGAGCAACATTTCTTGTAAGTATACTGTAGGTCAAGGAGTAGCCTAAATCATGCCTATTTAATTTTCACATCAATCCTGTGAAGTATTATTATCTGAATGTTACTTGGAGGAAATTAAGGTTGAAAGCATTGTAGTACAGGAGGTTCAGCTGTTGCTTGGGACACCTGCATCCCATGTTACAGTGCCTGGGATAGAGTTTTGCCTCTACTTCTGAGCTAGCTTCCTACTAATACACCTGGGAGACAGCAGATGATGGACTAAGTACTTGGGTTCCTGCCCTCCACATGAGAGATCCAGATGAAGTTCCTTGCTCCTGGTTTCAGTCTAGGTCAGCCCTGGCTCTTGTGAGGCTTTAGGGAATGAGCCAGTAGATGGAAGATCTCTCTCTGTCTCTCCCTCTCTCTCTGCCTTTCAAATAGATAAATAAATAGATAAATTAAAAAAATTTTTTTAAAGGAAGTGTAGTTTTCTGAAGTTATACAACTGGTGAGCTGCACAGCTGGTTGTCTTTTAGTTTAGTTTTACTTTCTTTTCATTGGCCTCCACTACTCATCAAGAAGAGTAATGATCCAGCTTAGCACTAAAATCAGAAATCACCCAAAGCAGGAAACTCATCATGATTTTCATGTGTATTGTTAGGTAAAGGAATTGTAAAAGTATTATTTTGCTTTATGGACATAGTGTTTATTTAACAGAAACGAGAGTTGAACAGAAAAAGAGCATACAACTAACTCTAGAGCTTTTTTCATGGAGAAGACTCAATAAAACTGGTGGACTATTATGGCAAGGGCTAATGATCATTTCTGAGAAGTTATCTTTTAAATTTTTATTTATTTATATTTTTATTTCAAAGACAGAGGAAGAGATAGAGAGAAGGGATGGGGGTGGAGAGAGAGATATTCAATCTGCAGGTTCACTCCCCAAATGACTACAACAGCTGGGACTGACCCAGTCTAAAGTCAGGAGCTAGGAACTCAGCCTAGGTCTCCCATGTAGGTAGCAGGGATCCAAGTGTTTGGCCCATCACATGTTGCCTCCTAGGGTACACGTTAGCAGGAAGTTGGAATGGGAAGTGGAGCTGGAATTCAAACCCAGGAACTCTGATAGGGGATTCAGGTATTCCACATAGCATCTGTTTTTAAATTAATTTTTTCATTTTATTTAAAAGGTAGAGAGATACAGCAGGATCTCCTATCTGTCCATATACTACCCAAATACCTACAACAGCCAGGGATGGTCAGGCTAAAGCCACAATCCCAGAACTCAATCCAGCTTTCCTACATAGGTGGCAGAGACCCAGGTAGTTGATCCTTCATTTCTGCCTCCCAGGGTGTGCATTAGCAGGAAGGTAGACTGGGAGTGGAGAAGCTAATACTTGAACCAGGTACTCCAGTACAGAAATCAGGCATCCAAAATGGCATATCAACTGCTGTGCCAAATGCCTGGCCCAGAAGTGATCTTATTACACAGAATTTATCATGAAATTATGGAAAAATGTTGATTGTGATGAACTTGTTTCTAAAGGAGGGAAGAGTACAGAAGGAGAGCTTGGAAAATCCCAATAATGGAAAACCCAAAAGGCACTTGTATTTTACATACCTTATCCAAGTTCACACTTTTACTTGCATATTGATGTATTTATTTGTTGTTTTATTGATTAAACAAACTTCCTAGCAAATAAAGGAAGCATACTTTAGTGTAGGAAGAGCTGCAAAATATTTTTGTTTTGCTTTTTCATCTATTGTATGCATCTCCAAGTGTTCTTCAATCCAAACTGAGAATGGATTAGTTCAAAACCTAGTCTAAACAACGCCTTCTGGTTCAAGGTAATTATTATGTGTGTTTATATCTTATGTCTCCTTTCCTTTAATCTTCTGCCTCAACAGTAACCTCTAATTCAAAATGTGGGTGATAATGTCACTAAAAAGCATCAGTGAGCACACAGTGTGAACAGAGTAGGGAATGTAAATCTATTTGCAAAGAATCCACTGCCCTCATAATGTGCAAACTTCAATCAAGAATAAGAAAAGCCTTGGTATAATCACAACTGTGATCATCATGATTCTATAAAATATAAACAACCTATCTGGTCTTACCTACCCCTCTTCTACATAAATTTTTATTTCTAACCAAAAAGTTACACTAGTATTTCTTCATCTTACCTTTCTTCCATGACTTTGTTCACTGTTTCTTCCATTAATTATGTAATTAAACTAGTAATAGAAACAGTTCTTCTATTGTTGGGCTAAACTAACTTTTCATTTATGTACTTATGCTTTATCAACTCACCTAGATCAACTCCTTGAGAATTGGAGCCATAAAAAATTTTCTTTATAGGCCATACTTTAAGGCATGGGCACAAAGCAAGCATATAATAAATCTGTGCCTGTCACATGCCATAGAAATTATGTATATGAATTTAAAAAAAGAAATGATGATCATGTTGTTGAGTTGTAATAAATTATTCATTCAACATATATTTACTGAACACTTATTGTGTGCCAGGAAAGCTCAAATGGCTTATACTCTCAGCAACTTAACTGATTTAATTGTCATTATTCAGAATTAAGTCAAATGAGGAAGGAAGCTAAAAATAATTGAATGCCTACAGTCACAAACTAGTCACAAAACTGAGGAAATTTTGGACCAATGGATGCTTATAATTCCTGAGATAATTAGTATGGAAGAATGCTTAATTAAGGATTCTTGCATAGGTGATCTACGGAGCTACTTTCATACATTTTCATCCTTCTGAACTGGTTTACTACTATGTTTCTTGACCACTTTTGCATAACCTTTGTTTTGTATCAGATCCTTGCTTTTATCTACTCCCTAATAATCAGGCTCCTTTTTGATTCTGATTCTGTATGCTTCTTAAGTTGTATACTTCATGATTTTAGTCTACATAGCTAAAAAGCAGCTCTCCATATTCTTATGCCCTAGTTTTTGAGATCCCAGCTCAGGCCATTGACTGAGCTTCCTTTTTGCTCAAAAGTAAAGAGTACATTTAAAACATACATAGAAGCAGGTAGGTATTCTGCCTCGCAGTTAAGATACTTATAGTCCACAATGGAGTGCCTAGGATTGATTCCCAGCTCAAGTTCCTGATCCCAGCTTCTCCTCAGAGGCAGCAGGTAAGGGCTCAAGCAGTTGGGTCTCTGCCACTTACATGGGACACCTAGATTGAGTTTCTAGATCTCATCTCTGTCCCTGGCCCAGCCCTGGTCATTATATGCATTTAGGGGGTAAATTAGCAGAGGAGAGCACTTCTCTCTGCCTTTCAAATGGAAAACACCCTACATAATATTCTCTAATTCAAACAAAATTGCAATTATTTGTGACTGATTTCAAACTTGACTTACTTCCGAAAAAGTTGGAATTAATTATTTAGGCCGGCGCCGTGGCTCAACAGGCTAATCCTCCGCCTTGCGGCGCCGGCACACCGGGTTCTAGTCCCGGTCGGGGCACCGGATTCTGTCCCGGTTGCCCCTCTTCCAGGCCAGCCCTCTGCTGTGGCCCAGGAGTGCAGTGGAGGATGGCCCAGGTGCTTGGGCCCTGCACCCCATGGGGAGACCAGGAAAAGCACCTGGCTCCTGGCTCCTGCCATCGGATGAGCGCGGTGCGCTGGCCGCAGCGCGCCATCCGCGGCGGCCATTGGAGGGTGAACCAACGGCAAAGGAAGACCTTTCTCTCTGTCTCTCTCTCTCTCACTGTCCACTCTGCCTGTAAAAAAAAAAAAAAAAAAAAATTAATTATTTAGCTCTTTGAGAGACATTAGCAGACCCTAGCCCAGAATCCACATCAACCAAGCTTTGTTGTTCATATTTGAATATATTATTTAATTGAGTACAACAACACAGGAATTATGGGTCATTATCCCAATTTTATGGAGAATAAAACAAAAAAATTATATGCTACTGTAGTTTTTGCAAACTCAAAGACCTGGAAAAGATCTCAGGACATAGACCTTGAAATTGTCTAGGGTCTACTCTATTATTAACTTCTTTTTATAGGGGAAGAAACTGAAGATCAGAGAAGAAATTTGCACAAAGCCACTTAGAACTGTGATTCACACCCAAGGTCAACCCCACACCAAAACCCAAGCTCTTCTGCACCATACCACGCCTCCTTTCAGAGGCATCCAAGCTTGCTGGTAACACATTTAGAAGTTGATCAGAAAAAAAAAATCCTGAAGATACAAAGTAATAAGAAGGAGACATCTGTTGATATGGGATGATGTTGATTTACTGACTTCCTCCAAAGTTCTTTCAAATTCTTGGAAATCCAGATGATTCACTGTCTCTGACCAGCCAAAGAAACAATTTGAAGAAATTCTCTATCTGCAAATTATTAGACACAATAAAAGTAGGCATGACAGAATACAGTTACTAAATTTTGAATAGACATCTATTTAGCGTTTCATCTTTTTGGAGTCATTTACCATCATAAACTGGTTTTTATACTCCACTGAAAACAACAACTAGATCAATAACAGAACAGCACGACTGCCCTTGAAGTTGGTCCTTATTTTGATTATTTGTGCTTAGGAAAGTTAAGCACTAGAATGGGCATGCTACATGTCACTAAATGTCAAATAGCAGTAAAAACCTAGACTTCCCACTTAGATAATTAATTTAGTTTAATGAGAGCTATTTTGGGAGAATGCACAAAACTTTTATCTATTAGCAAAATTGGAGTAATGTATAATGTGTCAAGTGAGACTTTGAACATCTTTGAGTAACTGTGTTTAGAAGGCAACTAAAGGAAACATTAAAAGGTGGTTACTGATTATTTTATGTATCTAAACAAATTATCACAAATATTATTTTATTAAGTGTTAAGAAAGCTGTGAGAACAAAATTATTTTATTCATTGAAACAGATCTAATTGCTGCATGAATTTTAAAGGTCACTTGTCTCACTGTGTTAAAAAACTCTTCCCTAGCTATTATGAAAAATCTCACAAAATGGAGATCTAGATTTTCAAAAAATTTCTTATCAGCTTTCTAATTTTGCATGAATCCCATTCATGGAAAGAATCCCATTACTATATTAACAAATAGCATGACTGAATTGCCTATTTAGTGATTGTTTACTATGTTTGTGTTGGGATGGAGTGGTTAATAGGGTTTTCTTTTGTTTGATTCTTTTCTATTCATTTAAAAATGAGAGAGATTGTTTTTACACTTGGGTAATGTTTAACTCAAACAACAAAAAACCTTGATGAGCATAAAAGCCATTGTAAAATCAAGATTTTTAATAACCTAAAACTCAAAATAATGATGCAAATGGATCAAATTTTATAAAAACACATCACTTATTTTGGAAATAAGTAATAATAAAAACTGGTACAGGAAAATTTGCAGTTTTAAAGTTGGGTATTGATATGTACCCATTTGGTTTGGATGCTGTAGTTTAGATGTCAGCTATATAGTACAATAGTTAAAGAAAAAATCAAGTAAGCTATATAATTAGGCAGAGAGCAATTGTAGTTAGAGCTGGGTTCCAACTCTACCACACATTATCTGAGAAATCTTAGACAACTCTAAGAAAAGGGGGAAATACTGGCCGGTGCCGTGGCTCAACAGGCTAATCCTCCGCCTTGCGGCGCCGGCACACCGGGTTCTAGTCCTGGTCGGGGCGCCGGATTCTGTCCCGGTTGCCCCTCTTCCAGGCCAGCCCTCTGCTGTGGCCCAGGAGTGCAGTGGAGGATGGCCCAAGTGCTTAGGCTCTGCACCCTATGGGAGACCAGGAAAAAGCACCTAGCACCTACCACCTGGCTCCTGCCATCAGATGAGCGCGGTGCGCCGGCCGCAGCGTGCCGTCCGCGGCAGCCATTGGAGGGTGAACCCATGGCAAAGGAAGACCTTTCTCTCTATCTCTCTCTCTCACTGTCCACTCTGCCTGTCAAAAAAAAAAAAGAAAGAAAAGAGGAAATACTAACCACTACCTTGTAGGAATGACATGAAGATTAACACTCTTAGAATAATGCCTGATTCCTAGCAAGTAGGTAGCCAATAGATGTTAACCTCCATCATTACCATTGTTATAATTTAAAGACATTTTTAAATAAATATCTTTTAGTATGTTTCCTGAAGTCATAGAGAGTGTCTATTATACACAGTTGCACTGAGCTGTAAACTTGAGGAAAGGCCAAAGGCTGAATGAGCCACCTAGACTGATGACTCAGACCCAGCCGGCAGTTCAGGTTTCCAGACTGATTCAGTGCTTGGCTCCCATCCTGAGGCTGACAACAAGAATGCTAATTAGTGCCGAGTGATGAGTTTTCATAACATGGGGTGTTGCCCATTAGAAATGTGAATCAAATTACTTACAATCTTGTATAGAACAACAATAGTGATCAACCAAGTTCAGTTTTAAACCAATGACACAGAGGTAAAAATGCCTCCTATCTAGTTACCAGGCTCCTGCACCATCTGCTTCTGAATTCTACATTCTCAACTCATCCACTGCCAAGGGGCTAAACATAGCTAAAGGATTTAAATTATAATTTGATCTGACAACCCAGGTATCAAACAAGACTTCTTTAGCCAAATAAATAGAGTGGTGACAAATATCAGTGCAGTATATCCACTCTATGGTATGTGCTTTGTGACAAGAAAATATTTATTGCAGGTATAGGTAAATATCATTTCTCATCTGATCTTAAAGAGGATGTCACCATAAATGTGATATTCAACATAGGCTAACAAAACTATTGCTTACGTTAAGTGGTTTACAGGAGAGAAGTCTAGGAAATCTAGGCTGCCTTAGTCTTCTCACGATCCTGAACTGTATAATGCTTTTTTTTTTTTTGGACAGGCAGAGTGGACAGTGAGAGAGAAAGAGACAGAGAGAAAGGTCTTCCTTTTGCCGTTGGTTCACCCTCCAATGGCAGCCATGGCCGGCGCATTGCACTGATCCAAAGCCAGGAGCCAGGTGCTTCTCCAGGTCTCCCATGTGGTGCAGGGTCCAAGGACTTGGGCCATCCTCCACTGCACTCCCTGGCCACAGTAGAGAGCTGGCCTGGAAGAGGGGCAACCAGGACAGAACCCGGCTCCCCGACCGGGATTAGAACCCGGTGTGCCGGCGCCACAGGCGGAGGATTAGCCTATTGAGCCACTGCACCGGCCCTGAACTGTATAATGTTGAATGCTTTTAAATACATCTAGAATTAGATAAAGCAGATCTACATCTATTATATAAATCTCCTAATGATGATGATGAACTAGGAAAGATGTTAAATACACAAACAACAGTGATTTTTTAAAAAACCTACTATTTTAGGCTAATCCTCTGCCTTGCGGCGCCGGCACACCGGGTTCTAGTCCCGGTCGGGGCACCGGATTCTGTCCCGGTTGCCCCTCTTCCAGTCCAGCTCTCTGCTGTGACCCGGGAGTGCAGTGGAGGATGGCCCAGGTGCTTGGGCCCTGTACCCCATGGGGAGACCAGGAAAAGCACCTGGCTCCTGGATCCTGCCATCGGACGAGCGCGATGCGCCGGCCGCAGTGCGCTGGCCGCGGCGGCCATTGGAGGGTGAACCAACGGCAAAGGAAGACCTTTCTCTCTGTCTCTCTCTCTCACTGTCCACTCTGCCTGTAAAAAAAAAAAAAAAAACCTACTATTTTTAAATGCTCAAGTGTTAACACTTTATTTGAAAAATATCCTATTGGTTTTTATTTTATTAGTTTTATTAGATATTTCTTATCAAAGTCATATTAGCTGATCTGCTTCAATATTCATGGTTTACCTGTGAAGAAACCAACAACCAGAAGGAACAATTAACAGTTATATAGCATTTCAATACTAGGAAGAAATATCTGAGCATTGAGTTATTATTTGCATTGAACATAGTTTATTTTATTTACCTTCAAGTTTTGGTGAATTGTGCCCAGAATCATGGGATAATATGATTTAGGTATTAGTTCATTTATACACCTTGTCCTTTATCCATCTCTGAAAGAATTTATACCAAGAAGTGAAATATCTTAGCATAATTCTGTTCTATTTCAACTTTGTGAGTAAAGGTCCTCATCAAAAATGTATTTTAAATCTGATCTCCAGGTAACTTATTTTGAAAAATTTTAACTTTCTTTTTGAATTTTGATATTTACATATCTATACATATACATAATTTAATATCATAGAATCTGCCATTTTCACCATTTTAAGTGGACAATTTGTAGCATTAAGCACATTCATTGTTGTGCACCCATTAATCACTACCTTCAAAAGTTTTCATCTTGCAAAACTGAAACACTGTACTCATACCACAATAATTAATCATTTCCCCTCTTTCTTCATGCCCATTTTACTTTTCCTTCCTGTAAATGTGACCACTTATAGTTCCATATAACTTATTCTTACGACCATTCAAAATGGTTTGGTGTAGACATTTGGTTTAGGGGTTAAGAGGTGACTTACAACACCTACATTCCATACCAGAGTGCCTAGGTTCAAGTCCTGCCTCTGCCCCTCACTCCATCTTCTTTCAGTGCAAACCCTAGAAGGCAGCAGGTGATGGCTCAAGTATTTGGGTCCCTGTCACACAAATGGGAGATGGGACTGAGTTTCTAGTTTCTAACTTACTTCTGATCAGTCTCTCAAGTAAGGCTCTGGAAGGGCTCTGCCTTGAGGATCCACCTACAGCTGGCTCTAGGTTCCCTGAGTTTGTCCAGTCGTGAAGTGGCTAGTACTTCAGAAAGAGGCAGTGCAACTCACTCTGCAGTGTGGTTTACGACTGGCTCTCCCACTTTGCCCCTGCCCACAGTGCCTTTGCTTAGCCCCTGGCAACCACCATTCTACTTTTTGTAGAATGAGAAACAACTATAGTTGTTCACACGCACTTCCCTTCATGCCTTACATCTCTACACAGTTACAATCACTCATTTTTTTTTGTTTTGTTTGAAAGTTCAAAAGTAAGACCCAATAAGATTATTTAGAGAAACATAATTTGTATAGCACAAGAGAAGTTTTATTTGTGATAAAATACTGCTGGCTATACTTTTGGAGCATGGTTTTGTCCCTAGTTCTAAGCCATTTAATAATTCTTGTTTGTTTTTTTTTTAAGAATTTGTGGCCGGCGCCGTGGCTCAACAGGCTAATCCTCCGCCTTGCGGCGCCGGCACACCGGGTTCTAGTCCCGGTCGGGGCACCGGATTCTGTCCCGGTTGCCCCTCTTCCAGGCCAGCCCTCTGCTGTGGCCCAGGAGTGCAGTGGAGGATGGCCCAGGTGCTTGGGCCCTGCACCCCATGGGGAGACCAGGAAAAGCACCTGGCTCCTGGCTCCTGCCATCGGACGAGCGCGGTGCGCCGGCCGCAGCACGCCGACCGCGGCGGCCATTGGAGGGTGAACCAACGGCAAAAGGAAGACCTTTCTCTCTGTCTCTCTCTCTCACTGTCCACTCTGCCTGTCAAAAAAATAAAAAAAATAAAAAAAAAAAAAGAATTTGTTTGCAAGATTTATTTACTTATTTGAAAAGTAGAGTCACAGAGACATCTTCCATCTGCTGGTTCACTGCCCAAATAACCTCAATAGCCAAGTCTAGGCTAGGCTGAAGCCAGGAGCCAAGAATTTCATCCAGGTCTCCCATGTGGGTGGCAGGGGCCCAGGTACTTGGGACATCTGCTGCTGCTTTTCCAAGCACATTAACAGGGATCTGAATCAGAAGGGGAGCAGCCAGGACTCAAACTGACACTTATATTGGATGCCAGCATCAAAAGCAGTGGCTTAACCTGCTGCACCACCACAATGGCCATGTTTAGTAAATCTTAAGAGTGAATATTGTGAATTTTAACAAAGTCAAAAACACTGGTTCCTTAAACTCTTCAAGGGTGAGATTCCTTTTTCCAATATTAAAAAATGTGGTAGGTCTCTCAAGTGATGATAATTATAGTTTCTTAATCCATTGATTTAGAAAATAATGATAAAATAAACCATTAATTTAACACTTATTTCCAATAAATTTGTTTCATTAATTGTAACACTACCTGTGTATTGTTCATTCTGCTTTCAGATAATCTAACTTAAAGCTTGTATGGATTTTTAGGTCCATTATATTACTTCATGGCACTCAAAGGATCTTGCTCACAAGTTGGAAATCACTGATCTAAGAATAAAAAGTAGTAGATTCTAGGCCTAGGTCTCTCACTAGCTATACAATCTTTGGCAAATCATTCTCTATGCTTTACTTACATCATCTTTTCAAATACTAAAACATGAAGGAAATCTTTGTTTTACTTTCTTTAGGAGTATAAAAATGAGATGATAAAGTATTTACAATTTAAATGTGATATATAAAATAATAAAATCTATTATGATTATGAATTTGATATGATAGGATACACACAGACACATCATAGCGCACTCCTATCCTCTGAAAATAAATAAGAAAATCAGCATCAAGGAATAACATACGTAGATTTTGGTTCCTTAAGAAAAACTAGTATTAGTATTCCAATATATTTATTACAATGTTCATAAAGAACTATTTATAGTAATAAAATATTGGAAACAACATGTTTTTAATATGTAAAAAATTGTATATAGGCTGGCACCACGACTCAATAGGCTAATCCTCCACCTGCAGCGCCGGCACACTGGGTTCTAGTCCCAGTTGGGGCACCAGATTCTGTCCCGGTTGCCCCTCTTCCAGTCCAGCTCTCTGCTGTGACCCGGGAGTGCAGTGGAGGATGGCCCAGGTCTTTGGGCCCTGCACCCCATGGGAGACCAGGAGAAGCACCTGGCTCCTGGCTTCGGATCAGCATGGTGTGCCGGCCGCAGCGCGCCGGCAGCAGCAACCATTGGAGGGTGAACCACGGTAAAGGAAGACCTTTCTCTCTGTCTCTCTCACTGTCCACTCTGCCTGTCAAAAAAAAAGATTATATATAAAATTTAAAAAGATAGTTTTCAAAGTAGTATTTGTAATATGGCTCCATTCTTTTTTTTTTTTTTTTTTTAGAGAATGACTTATTTGTAAGGCAGAGTTACAGAGAGTGAGAAAGAGAGAGGAGAGAAGAGACAGAGTGCTGGTTCACTCCATCTTCTGGTTCACTCCCCAAATGACCACAATGGCTGGGGCTGGCCAGGCTGAGGCCAGGAACTCCACCTGGGTTTCCCTTGTGGGTGGCAGGAACTCAAGCACTTGAGCCATCTTCTGCTTTCCCGTGTGTAATTCCACTTCCGATCCAGCTCCCTGCTAATGCACCTGGGAAAGCAGCGAGGGATGGCACAAATCCCTGGGCCCCTGCACCCACACAGGAGACCTGGATGAAGCTCCTGGCTTCTGACTTCAGCCTGTCCAAGCCCCAGTTGTTGCAGCCATTTGGGGAGTGAACCAGCAGATGGAAGATCTATTTGTCTCTCCTCTCTTTCTCAGTAACTCTGCCTATCAAATAAATCAATAAATCTTTATAAAAAAGGTATATTATTTTAATAAAGAGAAAAATTAGTAAAGGTCTCTCCACAAATAATAAAAAGAATGCCTCACAGACACCAACAGAAGGGAATAAAATTTGGTTGTAGTGTAATGGATGATACGAATATTTATATGTCTGTATCTGTCAGACATGTGTGTCTTTTACATACATATATATATATAAATAATATATCTATGGCTCAAAAGGTAATAGGAACAACAGTTAGGAAGGGAAAATCAGAGAAGAATTGGCATTGTTTTCCTAAAGGATCCTTATCTGCTTTTGATGGTGGAGCTGGGAGTCCGGGTTGATACTGCCAGATGCCATGATTGGTTCCCTGACCCTCTCCAGTCCATGCCCACCAACAACATTCCTATTTCAATTTAATAAAAAAAATAACAAAATACAAAAATAAATTGATAAAAGAGTATGATATTTGGTTTGCTTTCAAGCCATTTTCTCATTGTAAATTAACAAACTGGAATTCTGGCTAATACAGTACTCTCTTGGGAGTTTGGTTAGTATAAGTGCTTTGCTAAAGGAATGTATCACTTTAAGAAATCTTTTTAAAAAAATTAAGTTTCTGAGTTTGGAAAGCTAAAAACCAGATGAAGGAATCTGGATTTTATCAAGGTAATTACAAGCTACCAGCTTTATCTTATGAGAGTCTACCAATGGGCTTCCCTAAGAAGCAAACCTATAATTCAGTGTGTCACCTTTAGTATGAAATAAACACAAGGCAGGTGTGTCTTGGAGACCTTGCAATAGATATTTCTACAACGAGAACAATGCAATGGGTATGGCATTTTAGTTGTGATTCAGCATTGTCATTCCTTGTCTAGAATTATTCTTGTCAATTATCAAAGATTGTAGTTGATATCATTTCAAATTTGTAATTAGAGTTGGCATCTCCCAGCACATTAGACTTAAGAAACTTTTATGAATGATGCCACAGCTGTATAATGTGCATATCCATAAATGTATTTCCCTTCCTTGTTTCAAAAACCATTAATTGAGTGGCATGTTCAAAGTATTCTTGCTGGATTTGATTTTCTTCAAAACTCTGTAGGTTATCTTTTTTTTTTAATAAGAAACTTTTTTAAAAACTTATCTTTTTTTAAGGTTAATTTATTCATTTGAATGTCAGAGAGGCAGAGGCAGATAGAGAGAGAGATCTTCCATCCACTGGTTCACTCCCCAAATGGCAACAAAAGCCGGAGCTGGGCTAATCCAAAGCCAGGAGCTTCTTCTGGGCCTTCCACATGGATGCAGGGGCCCAAGGACTTGGGACATCCTCTGCTGCTTTTCCAGGTGCATTAGCAGGGAGCTAAATTGGAAGTAGAACAGCCAGGACTTGAACTGAGGCCCACATGGGATGCCAATACTGCAGGCAGTGGCTTTACCCGCTATGCTAACAGTGCCAGCCTCAAGACAAACTTTTTTTTTTTGAAGTTATTTATATGTTTGAAGGGCAGAGTGATAGAGAGGGAGAGAGAGAAAGTGAGAAAGAGAGATATTTTTCCATCTACTGGTTCATTCCCCAGGTGGCTGCACAGGCCAATACTGGTCTGAATTGAAGCTAGGAGCCTGGGACTCTGACCAGATCTTCCATGTGGGTGGCAGGGACTCAAATACTTGGGCCATCTTCTGTTGCCTTCCCAGGCACATTAGTAGGCTGCTGGATCAGAAGTAGAACAGCCAGGACTCAAACCAGCACTCCAATACAGGATGCTGGCATCACAGGAGGCAGCTTAGCCTACTGCCTCACAATGCCACCTCATATAAATTGTATGATGAGTAAATGCTAGATGTTGAAAGCGGGATTGAGGGGGGCTGATGTTGTGGTGTAGAGGGTAAAGCCACCACCTGTGATGTTGGCTTCCCATATGAGTACTGGTTTGAGTCCTAGCTGCTCCACTTCTGATCCAGCTCCCTGGTAATGCACCTGGGAAAAGCAGCAGAAGATGGCCCAACCACAGGGGCCCCTGCTACTCATATGGGAGACCTAGAAGAAGTTCCTTGCTCCTGGTTTTGGCCTGGGCCAGCCACAGACATTGTGGCCATCCGGGGAGTAAACAGTGGAGGGAAGATCAATCTCTCTCTCTTTTTTACTCTGTCTTTCCCTCTCTCTCTGACTTTCAAATAAATAAATAAATTTTTAGAAAAAAATATATTTAGAATCAAATATCTCCTAGACATTGTTCCAGAATACACCTCTAGATGTACTATACACCACTTCATTTATTATTTAGTAAATCCTTAGGATATGTACCATGTGTGTTTCCCAATGTTATCCTAAATGGATATATTTCATTCCATAATGTCACATCCAGGATTATCATTAAATAAAAAAAAAATCATCATTACTGCAAAGCATTTACTGATCATTACATATACCTGCACTGAAGTGCCTCTAGAACTGAAGACCTTAGTGTAATGGATATAAACATTCACTGGAAATAAGACTACAGGCAATGATAGTTCCCTTTTAGGATGAGTAAACAGTTAACACATGAACGGGTTCCCGGCTTTGCCTAGCCCAGCCCCACTATTGCAGGCGTTTGGATAAGAACTCTCAATGGATGAAAGCTCTTTCGCTCTCAGGCTCTCAAATAAATAAATAAGCACTCTTAAAAAAACAACTCACTGAAGACCACATATTGAGGGATTCTATTTGAATGAAATGCCCTGAATGGGCAAATCTATAGAAACCTTGGGCTGTGAGTGGGAAGGTGCTGGAGGCAAAGAGGCGTGACTGCTGCTGGATATGGATTCTCTTTGGAGGTGGTGGTGAAGTATTCCAAAATTTATAATGGTGATGGTTGCACAACTCTCTAAATATTCTAAAATCCAATACACTGTACACTGTAAATAGGTGAATTTTATAGCATGTGAACTACATCTCAATGAACTTATTTAAAAGCTCTGAATTTCTGCCCTCCAATTGCACAACCCCTTCAGATCAACCCTATGAGAAACTCTTTTAATAACACTGAAGGGCTTTATAATTAATGAGGAACTGTAACTTTCAAAAGCAACAAATAGGTAATATAAAAATGAGTTCCAGTACAGGAGATAGGAACTTACAGAAATAGATCAGTACACTGACTGGGAATGACTCATGTGCATCATTAAATCAATCACTGCTCTAGTTTTTTTATGAACCATAACAGAAAATTCTGCCCCCCTCCAGGTTTCTGTCATCTATCCTTGACCATCTCATCTGCTCTGTACTTCATCCATGAAAAATGCACCTGTTGCCTGCTGAGCCCCATTTGGATTATCTCTTATCTCTTTCCTTATACATCACTGGGTGGTGCTCTTTCATCATTTCTTGTCCCACATGGTTTTACAGATTTTTCTAGGACTTCCTTGCCCCTTTACTCTAATACTTAGGAAAAAAAGGAATCACCTATGCACCCCAGAAAGCCCCAATTTAAAAAGATGAGAGTGGTTCAGATGAATACCTACAGCAAGGATGAATATAAGAATATTTTTATTACTTATTCTCTCTTAATTACTAGATGCCTGGAAGCATCTCTTTAATCAGCAATAGTCAATTCTCTGGACATCCCCCTAAGAAATTGTTTTTAAGGAGGGCCTTACCTGACACAAACAGCAGTGGCCCTCCAAAGGCAGAGATTCCGACTGGAACTCCCAGCCCCTCACCTCGCTTGCTGAGGGCAGGGAAGGCTGCTGGCTTTCCCTTCCTGGGTTTGCCCATCCTGCTAATTTTAGGCTGCTTCCTCATGCGGCTGCCATGGGTATCAGAGCATGTGGCTCCCCTCCGAGGAGCTATTTTCTCCTATGAGCTTCACTTGTTTGTTTCCAACTTTTCTCTAGTCCCCTCCCCCTTCCCCTTCGGTGGGTTTGTTATTTCACAGTAAGAAGTAAAATATCTTTTGGAATTTGTCTCAATTTGATCTGCCTTGGTGCCTAAGTCCAAGAAAACAAGGAAAACTTTTCACATCAGATTTCAGTTGTACTTGCTAGTAGCCAGATTACCAAACCGTGTTTATCTCACAAATATTTGCTAAGTTTCCGCGCTGGATAAAATGTTGCCCTAGGTCAATGACAAACAAAGCAGACATCTGTTTTACTGATGAAATCTTGATAACAGATTTATCAAGCTTCCACTGTTCTGAATTCTCTGTTAAAACCCTGGAATATGAAAAACAATAGTGCTCCTTTCCTCAAAGAGTTCACAGATATTTCCATAGAGATTCAAAGATACAGATCTTATAAATTCCTGCTGAGATTTTGTAATTTACATTTTATTAATATAGAGAGCACATATTCAATATAATTTATAGATACAATTCTAAGAATATACAGTTTTGAGATAAAGTATGGGTCATTGCATTCAATTTATCAGTAAAGATGGGAGCCTGTGCTATGGCGAGTTGGGGAGTGAGCCAGTGGATGGAAGATCTCTCTGTCTCTGTCTCTGCCTCTGCCTTTGCCTTTCTGTAACTTTGCCTTTCAAATAAATAGATAAATCTTTAAAAAAAAAATCAGTAAAAATGGCTTTGACATAATTCTATGAGCCTAGTATTCTGCTGGGCATTGGAGTTGACAAAGAAAAGTGCATTCACTCTCTCTCCTAGAAAGATTACAATCTAAACACTTAATGGATATTTGCTACACATGTGCCCAGTCTTCTCTACTGAGGGCTTCTCAATGGTGCTTTTTCCTAGAGACATTGTTTTGACAGATTTAACATTCTAAATACAATTTTCTAAACAATTTATTACTCAGATTTTGTTAATCAAAGGTAAAAATGTTTCCAGTTAGAGCTTCTGAAAAATACAAAACAATTTGAGTTTATTCATTCGTTTGGGGGATTCATGGATCAAAAGGCTCATGATCCTGACGAGTGGTACGCTCACTCTATAGCAGAAGATGGCACCAGGCAGGAAAGCGTCTTCTAACTGTCACAGACAAGGCAAGTCTTCATAAAGAAAGCACTGCCGAAGCTGAGTATTGGAAAATTGGAATTTCACTAGATTGAAGGAGCAGCCTGAAAATGTGGGACAGCAAATTTCACATCTCATAAAACAAAGATAAGCTGTGATTTGGGGGATGTCACAGCAATGAGATTGCAGAGGATTGAGAATCAATGAGATTGATTTAAAGGCCTCTGCATGCCTAGATGATGAAGATTTTACAGAGATGTTATCAAATCTGCTTTGAAAAAAATCACCCCAGTGGATATGTGGCTAAATCAAAGGGAGAAGACTTTAGAAGGTCAGGTGGGAAGGCTACAGAAGCCCAGTGGGAACTGATTGATAATAGCGTAATCTGAGGCCATGGTGGGAGAAATGAAGGTTGCAATAATTACAGACAGAAAGTAAAGAAATTATGTCCTTATACATTATTGGCTTAAGCAAATTGCATATTAACTAAAGGATCAAAGTATGTGGTGCAGTAGACCATATGGAAACCTCTGCAGCATCTCAAGACTGTCTGTTATTTACTCTTGAGCATTTTGTTGTTCTCTGGGGTCAGGGGAGTTGAAGAACTTGGAGCAGACATTCTAGATATTCAAAGCACAAGGGATGACTATCAACATAACAATACACATTATTGAAAACATTCAGCTTAGTAATATTTTAATTCAACTTGAATAGCAAGAATGAAACATCCATTATTTATTTACACTTATTAGTAAATGCCCCTGTAGGTTCATCATCTGGGCATGTCTTTCATGTGAATTTAATTAAGCTCCCCAATACTTGGAAAGAGGTCCTCAATACCTTATTTAGTAAAAATAGATTACAAAACTCCAGGATCCTTTGGGTAATTTTTGTGTGCGTACAATATATTTTAGAGAATGAAAAAATATCACAGTGATGTTCAATGTAATGTTAGCAGTATGTATCCTTTGGGGTGGCTTTTCTGATAATTTCTTCTTTATACCTTATTGAATTTAAATTATTATCAACAAACTTGAATGATTTAAAATAAAATCTATTTTAATTTATAAAGACAGCAGCTCCCCCATACAAAGCAAATTTAAATTTAAAACAGAAGAATTTTACACTAAACAAATCATTTTACCAGTCTCTCTCTCTCTCTTTCTTTTTTTTTATTTGACAGATAGAGTTAGACAGTGAGAGAGAGGCAGAGAGAAAGGTCTTCCTTCCATTGGTTAACCCCCCCAATTGGCCGCTAACGCTACGGCCAGAGTTACACCCATACGAAGCCAGGAGCCAGGTACTTCCTCCCGGTCTCCCATGTTGGTGCATGGCCCAAGCACTCGGGCCATCCTCCACTGCCTTCCGGGGCCACAGCAGAGAACTGGACTGGAAGAGGAGCAACCAACCAGAACTAGATAGAACCTGGTGCCCATGTGGGATGGCGCCGCAGGCAGAGGATTAACCAAGTGAGCTACGGGTGCTGGCCCTCTCTCTTTGTAACTGAGATAAGAAAAGGATGTTTTACATTACCATAGATTAGTTCAGTACATATTTGTATTATTTGTGCAGTTCTTTAAAATAATAATAAAAAGATGTTTCAACACTAAGAACAATTCTAATATTCACCACTGAGTTTGATTTTTATTTTGTTGTCATCACTATCAAAGTTTGTGAATGGGAAAAAATCTGAAAGCTGTTCTTTGGAATTTAGTTTTTTTTTTTTCAAGATTTGTTTACTTTATTTGAAAGGTAGAGTTAGAGTTCACTGGTTCACTCCCTAAATGGCTGAAAAGGCCAGAACTGAGCTGATCTGAAGCCAGGAGCCATGAGCTTCTTCCAGGTCTCCCATGTGGTTGCAGGAGCCCCAGGACTTGAGCCATCCTCTGCTGCTTTCCCAGGCATATTAGCAAGGAGCTGCATAGGAAGTAGAGCAGCCTGGATAGGAACCGGTGCCCATCCGGGATGCTGGCACCACAGGCAGTTTCCTACACCACAGCGCCAGCTCCTAGCTGCTTTTTAAAAGATTGAGCAGATGCAATTGTTTGTTGAAAGTGAACAGCACATGACACTTCAATTCACATCCTACAATCCCATGTTTATAAAGAGTGTATTTTCTTAAGAAAAATTTTCTTTTAATCTTAGGTAAAACAGCAGCTTGAACTGCATGGTATTTTTCTTGGGCAAATATTTCTGTCATTTTAATATGGTTAAATTGTATTTAGGCAATGTGGAGGTGGCAACTATAATTTATCTTCTAGGAACACGCTGTCCTTTCTAGACACCGCTGCTCAACTGTTCCTTCAGGCTATCAGATCTTACATTGAGATTAAACGAACACAGTTCTCAAACTCTAATGAAAGTCCATCCATAAAAGTGTCAGTGTTTTATTTATTTCTGGATGCCCCTAATAGGACAATCTCTCATTTTTAAAAATGAAGCATAAATACCAGGTATATTTTTAAAAATTTGCAATCAGTATGCATAAAGTCTCTGTATACTAAAAGGAACCTACAATTAGTTCTACAAACATAAGGACATAAAGAACTCTAGGGGCTTGAGTAAAAAAGCTATTCCTTTTCCTTATTTTTGTGGTCTTCTGTGTCACTTTCATAAAATTTTAATGTTTAAGGAATCTGAAATGTGTGTTAGTTCCCTTTATTAATGGTATCATCAAATAAGACATTTAGCAAGGCTGTTTCCTTTATAACATCACTCTGAAGGTCATTAACCAAAGTTTCAATACATGAAGATATTCATGCTGTAGCCAATTTTTGTTTGAAGAAGTATTGTTAATTTGACAAAAACTTATAGTTACAATTAAATTTAGTGCTGATCCTAATTAAGGGCTGTGAGCCATGCCATTTAAAAACAACCATGAATATTCTTCCCAGATTTTACATTTCTGACAGCTAAGTAAGAACTTTCCAACCTCAAATCTCTATTAGAACCATCAAAATCAGTAGCAATAAAATAATAATTTTTTTGTTAATCAAAATATGTCTAATAAGCTCTGATAGATGTCTCCTTTTTTTAAAGATTTATTTATTTATTTGAAAGACAGTGACAGAGAGAGGGAGAAGGAGAAGGAGAAAAGGAGAGAGATGTTCCATTTGCTGGTTCACCTCCCCAAATGGCCACAATGGCCAGTGCTAGGCCAAGCGCTGGTGAATGCCAGGAGCCAGGAACTTCATCCATGTCTCCCATTTGAGTGACAGGGGCCCAGGGACTTGAGTCACCCTCTGCTGCTTTCCAAGGCTTATTAGCAGGTGATTCAGGCTGGCTCTCATATAGGATACTGCAGGCGGTAGCTTAACCCACTGTGCCTCATTGTTGGCAGAGATGGCTTTTCTTTACATCTGGTTTTAACTTTTTTTTTTTTTTAAAGAAAACACAGATTTAGAAGAATCAGATATAGATGCTACACTTTATACCATATTATTTTGGAGATCCTCACTGTTCATTAGAACTCACAGAATCCTCATTTTGCAATCCCTGTGGGATTAAGTTAATTTTAAAGCTTAGTTTATCAGGCTGTTAAGTCTTTCTTCCTAAATGCAATTTTTATTCTTTACTGCCACACACACACACACACACACACACACAGAGAGAGAGAGAGAGAGAGAGAGAGAGAGAGAGAGAAGCAGTTTGAGAATGTTATTAACAAAGAGTAGTGACTGAAGTAAAGCCTTATAATTTCAAACGTATGAACACATCCCCACATACTGGTCAAGGGCCACATTACATGTGATTTTCCAGGTTTATGTCTGTTTGAATGTCAGTTGAGTTTCTGCAATTAGGGCATGGAAAGCAAGCACAAAGAAATCATACAGAGTTATAAAAATAGAAATTGAAAAATGTTTCTTGTATTGGTGATATAAAGAGTATTACTGTGTCACACTGGGATAGTAAGAAGGAAAAGGGAGCCAGAATATGAATTTGAAGTGGGAAAGGACATTGGGATAATTATGAGGGTGAAAGTTTAGAAGGATTACTATAATAAATATCCAGAATTATTATTATTTATGTTGTAGATTAAGTGGAATATTCCATAAAATAGAATTGTCAATAAAACTTCTGGGGCCAGCACTGTGGCATAGGGGGTAAGGCTGTCGCCTGCAGTGCCAGCATCCCACGTGGGCACCGGTTCAGGTCCTGGCTGCTCCACTTCCGATCCAGCTCTCTGCTGTGGCCTGGGAAAGCAGTAGAGGATGGTCCAATGCTTGGGCCCCTGCAGCCATGTGGGATACCCAGAGGAGGCTCCTGGCTCCTGGCTCCTGGCTCCTGGCTCCTGGCTTCCAATTGGCGCAGCTCCGACCATTGTAGCCAATTGGGGAGTGAAACAGTGGAAGGAAGACCTCTCTTTTTCTCCTCTCTCTGCCTCTCCTTCTCCCTTTCTGTGTAACTCGACTTTCAAATAGATAAATAAATAAAACTTTTGCTTGCACTTATTAAAAAGAAGGATCACATTTTCTTTTGCTTTCTTAGTTTTGTGGAAGGGGAGAGTTATTTTCCCCATGTCACTCATTTCTAGGACAGACTTCTACTTACTAGGATAACAGAGAAAGGCCTTTCTCTGAATACAATTCAGAAGAAGAAAAAGTGCTATGGACTGAGGTGTGGAATTCAAATACTGGAGTCCTAAACCCTAGTACCTCAGAATGTGACTATATTTAGAGATAGGCCCTTTAAAAAGTTTATTAAAATAAAATGAGGACATATGGGTGGGCCCTAGCATGACTGGCATCTTTGTAAGAAGAGGAGACTGAAACAAAGAGAACACACAGGCCAAGGGAGGACCCTGTGAACACACAGTGAGGAGGTGGCCTAGGAGACAGCCCTCAGAATGAACCAAAGCTGCTGACACCTTGATCTTGGACTTCTGGCCTCCAGAACCATGAAAAAATGAGTTTGTTATTTAAGCCACACATTCTGTAGTATTTTTATGGCATCCCTAGCCAACTAAAGCAAACATAGTCTTGATTTTCAAACTTAAGGTCAAAATAGAACATTTGAGTTTCCTAGTCTAAATCTATCCTCTTTCCATTTCCCTCAGTAGCCATGCTCATCTTTATCAATGCCATTATTATTATCCACTTGCTCGTCAGGAAATTGTTAGCAGTTCTGATACCCTACAAACAACCTATCATAATGCAAAGTGTGCTTTCAGTTTATCTTCTTCACTTCATCTCCATTACCACTGCTTGAATCCCCTGAACTATTAACTCCCTTTTGTATTTTTGCAAAAGTTCTAAATAATCTCTTCCCTCCTCTCAGCTTTGAACTCTTGAGTGATATCAAGAATAAAACTAAATTTAATATGTCCTACTTGATGTAGTCCCTGACTGCCTGATCCACCCTCTGCCTGTCTCCAAATGTATCTGGTGTCCCTGTGCTCTCTCTACACCAATTTTCTTCAGAGAGTGATTGTTCTTTTCCAAAGTTTTGTCTCATTGCAACTCCTCCACTGAGGCCTTCACTGCTTATTGTTTCAAGGATTCCCTCTATTATTCTTCATCTATACTCCTTATGTGTATTTATTACAACTTACAATACTTTTATCTGTCTACCAACTTGTATTTATCTATCTCTGTTAGAATTGGGAGAGTAGCACACTTTAGGTGCTCAGTAAAGATTTGTTGAAAGAAACTTGTAAAATATTTGACTGCCTTGTGGTGTGTGTTTTAGGCGGAAGCCATAATGGTAGATCAAAGGCCGAGGGAAAGAGATGACATGGAACCCTTAAGACAAAGAACTCTCAAGATAGAGGGATGCACTGCAGGGACCATATAAGGCAAGGCTATATGACTGCTTGATTGAATGACAGCCCAACTTTGGAAACTTTGGGTACAAATGACTAGAGGAGGCTTTTCCAGTTGTCTATTCAAGGTTGAATCTATGATTTTTTGGGACCATTCATAAATTATTTTGGATGATCATTCTGCCTTTTTCAGAGTTAACAATAAAACAATGACACTTGCCATAAATCCTTATTAAACTTTCTTTAATATCTTATAATTAATGGTTTTTGTGTCTCACTGAATAGAGAGATCCTGAAGTCAAGACGTTTTTTATTTATCTTTGTATTGCCCAGGACCTAACAATGTTCCCAGTCCCATGTAAGTGCTCTTCATATGTTCGCTGAATTAGATGGTTCTGAAATCCTTGAGGCTGTGGATTTACTTGAACTTTGTCCATAATCTCTCTCTCTCTCTCTTTTTTTTTTTTTTGACAGGCAGAGTGGACAGTGAGAGAGAGAGACAGATCTTCCTTTGCCATTGGTTCATCCTCCAATGGCCGCTGCGGCCAGCGTGCTGCGGCCAGCGCACCACGCTGATCCGATGGCAGGAGCCAGGTGCTTCTCCTGGTCTCCCATGGGGTGCAGGGCCCAAGCACTTGGGCCATCCTCCACTGCACTCCCTGGCCACAGCAGAGAGCTGGCCTGGAAGAGGGACAACCGGGACAGAATCCAGCTCCCCGAACGGGAGTGGAACCCGGTGTGCCGGTGCCGCAAGGCGGAGGATTAGCCTAGTGAGCCGCGGCGCCAGCCACCATTCACAACATTTTAAAACCAAATATAGAAATTTGGAAAATAGAGAAAAAAGTTGCTCCAAATTTCAACATTCTTAACACAACAATTTCTAGAATTTGGTATATTCCTTTTCTCTCTCTTTTAAAGATTTATTTTATTTATTTGAAAGACAGAGTTGTGTGTGGGGGGGCTTCCATCCGCTGGTTCACTCCCCAAATGGCTGCAACTGCCAGAGCTGGGCCAACCCAAAGCCAGGAGCTAGGAGCTTCTATCAGGTCTCCCAGGTGCAGAGGCTCAAGCACCTGGGCCATCTTCTACTGCTTTCCCAGGCCATAGCAGAGACCTGGATCAGAAGAAGAGCAGCCAGGACACAAACTGGCACCCATATGGGATGTCAGCACTGCAGGCGGCATGCAGCTTTACCAGCTATGTCACAGTGCCAGCCCCTCCATCTCTTTTTAACATGGCAACAAGCAAGACACATATGATTTTGTATTCTATTTAAAATTAACATGTATCATGTATATTTTGCATCAATGAAGTTTTTCAAATCATATTTTTTTGGCCACATAATGAAATTTGTTTACCCATTGCCTCATTGTTAGAACTTAGGTTGCTTTAATTTGCTACTTTAAACAGCACTACAATAAAAATGTTCATACTTGTATTTACCTGCTTTCTTGTTTTCATCTATCTAGATGAAAACTTTTATTTTCCTGCCTTCTTGTTTTCATCCACTAGAAAGGAGATGGTGTCATGTCATAGGTGACCCTTCCACTCTCATGGGAAACCCAGAAGCAGCTCTTGGCTCTTGGCTTTGGATTGGCCCAGCTCAGGCTATTGTGGTCATTTGGGGAATGAACCAGGGAGGGAAGACTTTTGCCTCTGTCTTTCCTTCTCTCTAACTCTGCCTTTCAAATAAATAAAATGAATCTTAAAAAAAAAAAATTCCATGTGGCAGAACTGTCCAATTCATGTTTTCCTTTATTTAGTGCAAGATAAAGTGGTACTTGTGAACTCAAATGACTGTTTCCTAAAACTCCTGTTTCTAGGTGTGTAGTTCTTGCTAATGCTATAAGTACAGCAGTGATACACAGCGCTTCCTAGATAAGAATTAAGAACATACCCCCACCTCCCCAGGTCCCTGGAAATCAATCTTTACTCATTAGGAACTTGTACTTGGACTATTGAAAGATAAAAAGCACACTTTAATGCTAAGCCATTCAACTTTTATTTGTTGCGACATCAAGCGCCTGTCTTAGGATATCCTGTATCCCATAACTTTGTTTTAATGATATATTATTCTGAGGCAAAATGTTCTTAAGGTTAAAAGACAACAGAGTTCTACAAAAACAATGAAGCTGTCGAAATAAGAATTAAGAATGTTTTGTAGACATTCTCATAACTCCTAAGGTTGGAAGTATGCTTGTTTTGCCTAATCATTGTTTCATTTTTACACTTATTTTTGTTATGGGTCCTCACCTCTAGTACCTGTGAGTGTGATCTTACTTGGAAATAGGGTCTTTGTAGATGCAATCAAGTTAAGATGAGGTCATACTGGGTTGGAATATCCTTATGAAAAGAGAAATGTGAACATGAACACAGGGAAAACCAAGTGGAGATGGAGGCAGAAGTTAGAGTAAAGCTTATACAAAGACTGCCAAGGGCTGTTGGCAACCACCAGAAGTGAGGACAGTGTAGTGGAAAAGGCTCTGCCTTTGAGATTTCCAAGGGGAATCAACCCTGCCACCTTTTGGACATCTGCCCTCTGTAACTGTGAGATACTAAATTTTTGTTTTAATCTATTCAGTTCGTGGTAGTTTGTTATGGCTCAATACAGATACTTAAGCATATACTAGCACAGATGCTTCCTAATCTGAAATGTACCTTTTCAATAAGAGAGAAACATGGCCTATTGTGGATTGTCTTCTGGGTTCTCAGCAGCAACTTCTCAGTCACCGTTCTTACAAGTCTAACAGAAAACCTGAAAAGTGCCAAGTTTCAAGTTCTCTTGTTTTTAAAGAGATTATGTTAAAACTGGCCTGTGGGATCCGGACTCCGTCTCTATGAAGGAGGCACCTGAGTCCTATTTGCTACCTAATTTTCTCTAATTTAGGGAGGCTCTGCAGTTAAGCTTATCTTCCAGGAGAGTGCAGGAAGTGACGGGAGGCAACACTGCATCAGGGACACAAACTGGGGCTGATATTTAATGCGCGTAGTTTCAACCACTGCTATCACTGTATCTTGCATACTCAGACTTCCAGCTGAAGTTAAAGAGCAAAATAAGCCATCAGTTGCCTCTATATCCGTATTTAGTTCCACCTGACTTGAAAATCACCCCGGGAAAAGGCAGAATAAAATACAACGACTAAACCTACGAGCAGAAAGCCAACCAAAACAAAAAACAGAAGGGATCTGCCTCATTAAAAAGCACAGGTGTTGCTAAAAACACGTGAACTAACGCCTTCTAGGCTCGTCTTCGCAAGCCACCACTACGCGCAGCTGCACACTGCGCAAGCGCAGGGCCGACGCGCCCCGGGAGGACCCCCGCGCAGGCGCGCGGGCCGGGAAGTCGCTGGGTTCGCGCGCGTGCTCCGCGACTCACTTCCGGCCACCCCTCCCCACCCCACCCCCCGCCTGGCCACCTCCCCCTCTCCCTTCTCGCCTGCCTCTTTCCCCAACTCTCTCCACCCCTCGCGCTCTCCGCCCAGCTCGCCTCCAGTGCTTCCCCGCCCTCTCCATCCGGGTCGCTGACTGCCGTCTCCGGACTGGACAGCGGTGGCGGCCGCTTTCCTCTGAGGAACCCGGTAAAGTTTCACGCGAGCCGGGGAGGGGCGCAGCGGCTCCGACGCCGGAGGAGCCTTGTTGGCCGCCTCCACTGGCTTGAAGGAGGAGGCTTCCAGAAGCTGCAGACCTGCCCCGGCCGCCGCGCCGCCTCGTTCCCTGGGGAGGGGCCGCCCGCGGTCGCCCTGGGCATTTTCTACCCCGAGGGCCCGGGTGAGTCGTTGCCCCGGTGGGGTTCGGGGGTGTGTGTGACGGCGTTAGGGAGGGGCCGGCGGACGAGGCCGGCCTGGCGCAGGGCGCTTGCGGGGGGCGAGGGCACGCTCGGGGCTCCCTGGCCGCGGGGCTGGAATGTGGCAGCTCCCCGGTGAAGGGCCTCCCTCGGGCGTGAGGCCGCGGGGTGCCCACCTCGGCCGGCGGCGGCTGCGGCGGCTGCGAGCCGGCAGCTGCGGTGCTTGGCTGGGCTGTCCGCGAGGTTGGGTGTGTGCGGACGATTTCTCTTCCCCTGTCTCCCCGTGAACTGGGTCTGGGTGCGCGTCCGGGGAAGCTGGGACGAAGCCGCTTCCCATTCCCTACCTGTTGCTGGCGAGAGGAAGGCTTTCTAGTATCCCTTCTGACTTTTTTTTTTTAAGAGGATGGTTGAGCCTCGCCCGTAGAATTAGGGAGTATTTTTTCCTGTGTTGTCTTTCTTAAAAAAAGACAATGCAGAACTCTCGGGAACAATCGAGTTCTGATGCCCCTAAAGCGTGAGATCCAGCGTGTGAATGGATGAGTCGTGGAATGGGGCACCTTTGGCGCTTGCTAGTAGGAAAATCGGGTTTTGAACTTCGCAGGTTTTGCGTAAGGAATGTGGGTGATTACAACAGGAGTAAAGCTGACGTTCAGTAATGGTGTTGTTTAATAATGCGAAGTGTTTAAAAATCTGTGTAGTTTTATTTAGATGAAGTGGACTCGTTGATTGTTATCCGTGTCTTTACAGTCGAAGAAATATTCAGTCTATGTACTGGAAAGTTCTACGGATTTCGCCAACAAACTATCAGTGTCCCAGCCCCCATTCCTATTCTTGGAAAAATCAGCAGTGCTGGGTTGTTTAGAATTTTCTTCCCCAATATTTCAGTCATAGTTGCCACTCGTGATGTTGAATTTGGAGAAGAATCTTGATATCTAAATAGCATATTTCTCCTTTATGATAGTGCATATTGATTTAGTTTTAAAATTAAATTTGTGATGAGGTTGCAGTGTTAGTACTTTGATTTTTAAAATACAGTTTTTGGAGGCGATTTCTTATAATTGTGACTTAAAAAGAAAAATCCTGGTTTTCTCTGCGTACAGCCTGTTGGTATGAATAATTGGAAGTCATTTAAATTGTGGGAAATTAAAAAATTCAATTACTGGTTTTATTTCTGTTACAGGTAAGAACTTCAGTTTTCTGTTGATGTGGAGGTAGGTATTAGAAGGTTTAATTACGCTATGACTTTTGGGGGATTGCAGGATGATGTGTCTGCTGTTGGCTCAATTTTTCATCGTTTCCTTCATTTTTGAGTAGTGGAAAGGTGTCTTTCTGCTTCCATTGAGATTACTTAAAAAAATTGGTTAATTTCAGCCAGACACTATTTCCATTAGTTTAGTCTGCCACCATATAACAAAAAGTCATAACTAATGTTTTTAAATTTTGCAAAAAATTGTAGAGTGATTTATTTTTCTTAAGTATTTTGATGTGATACATTACAAAATAAAACTGGCTTTTACAAATGAATGCCACTTATATACCATATTGTAAAATTATTTAATGGTTAGTGATTACTGTAGTTAGCACGTGAAAAAGTAATTAAGTATCATATATACATTGAAGTCATATTAAGTTTTTTCCTATCTTCTCAGACTTAGGGTACCTCCAACTTTCCAGTGTTTCAGAAGGAAGTTTTTCATTGAAACTGGAAGACCAAAATAATTGCAAGAATGTTGTGCTGGGGAAATGCATCCTTCGGACAGCTAGGTTTGGGTGGAATTGATGAAGAAATTGTATTAGAGCCCAGAAAAAGTGACTTTTTTATAAATAAAAAGGTCCGAGATGTAGGATGTGGACTCAGACACACCGTATTTGTTTTGGATGATGGGACAGTGTACACATGTGGATGTAATGATCTGGGACAACTGGGTCATGAGAAATCCAGAAAGAAACCAGGTAGGTTGAGAAATTTTGTATTTGCTGTATCTAGTAATTATCGTTTTAGGTTTTAAGTGACATATGATGATAGTTGTAAACCTGTATTCTTTATGAAGCTCTAAAAAAGCAAAATAGGAGTTAAATTTGTCCTTTGTGTATCCATGATTCTAATTACTTTGTTTAGTGGTTGTTTTTTTTTGCTTCTATTATCTCTTTATTGTGTTATGATGTAAAACGCTAAGAGAAAACCAGCTTGCCATGTATAGATTTTCTTTAGCACAAAGGCTCAGAATATATAGTAAATAAGTTCAGCCACCTTGGATGGATTTTTAAATGTATAATTTACTGTGATGTTTCTGTATATGAGAAAAAAAAAACTGAGAGGAAATCTTTCTGTATTCACTTATTTGCCTAAAATATAACTTAATAGTTATATCTGTTATATCGTATTTTAAATATATAATTTTCTATGGATTAGTTGGAGATAACCTTTTATTCCCTTAACCTACTTTTAAGTAGTGGCACTGGCTATTAAATGTTTTGTGAACATGAAGTATCCTAATTTTTGTAGTAACCATATACGTTAAACTTAAAAAATTTTGCAGTGAAATAATTCTGACAGATTTGGTCATGTTTCATGTTCTGTTTTCTCACTTTGTATTTTAAAATGAAATATTGCCACATTTAAGAATATCTTTGCTATATGAATTTTGCTTTGTTGTGATAACCAAAAGTGTCTTTAAGGTCGTAAAGTCACATGAAACTGCAGATGTATTGAGTTTTTTTAATTTTGACAATAACGACACTTAAGTATTTTCTGTGGCAGTTAGGTTTATCAGTTCATTATTTGAGTGGTTTCTATTGTTAGTCTACTTTTGAGAGATTAATGTGGGTACAAAATATTCAGACATTAAACTTTCATCTTTGATACCATCTCACCACGATGCCAAACACTCTTTTCCGACTTCCAAATACTATATAGTTTTCATCTTCTCTTTGCAGTTAGGGCTTACTCTCTTTTTTCTGCCTTAATTTGTAATTCAGTTTTGTTGGATTAATGATATTGATGCTTAATACAGTAGGTTTGATTATTGCAGAACTCAAGGTAAATTGTAGCTTTCTTCTGCCTCACTAAGAATATTTTATGAACTCTTGGATTTTCAAAATCTCAGGCATTGAGGTAATCAGATTGTAGAAATGAGTGGTAATTTGCTAATTGACATTGGTTTGTTATCTTTGGTTTCAGAGGCAGGTGGGCCCTCTACTGTTTTTGCTTAGCTTGGGATGCTGTTTCAAGTTGAAATTTTAGTGCCTGGAACAGCTTTTAACTCTTGTATATGAAATTTTGAGGAAACTTAACTAGCCAGAAATGGCTTTTTCATGGTCATGTTGACATTATGATGATTGCAGTGTTATATCTATACATCCTGTTGATTCATCCTGGAAGCATTATTTGGTTGTATAAAGTTGGGAGGCTGGGTTTTCTTATGACCTTTTCTGTGAGTAACTCAGTATTGTCCAGGAGCACACAGTCTGTGAACTAGAAAAATTAAAATTGAACTTTGTCTTTTGAAAGTTGAGAGTTGGGTTGGGACTTAAGGTGTACATAAGTGAAACAACTGGAGATAACTGAAATATGAGATGATATGCTATATACTTTGAGACTAGGGAATTTAAATGAAATGGCATGTCATTGTGGGACAGAATTAAAGATTTCTGGGAGAAAAATGAAGGCTTAAATTTAATCATGTAGATGATCACATACATAGCCACAAAGTAAGTTTGGAACTAGAATTGCTTAGTTAATGTAGGAAAATCCTGATTCTGAGAAAAGCTTTTATTAGAAGTCCTAGTTCAGTGATATAGTGAAGTGTTTCTAGGTTGCATAGATAGGAGAAAGAAGTTCAAGAAGAGGTAGTTGCTCTGGTATAGTCTTAACTCTTTTAACCTCAGTCTGGATTGAAGGTATTTAATAAATTTTAATATTTAAACTAAAATTATTTGTATTTGAAATAATTACGTAATGATTACATATGCCTCTTCCCCAGAACTTCTTTAGATTTGTGAGTTTGCAGACTAGATTAAATGATAAGGAGTTGCTGGATCTTAATTGGTTTTAAAGTCTCTGTAATTGAGTGAGTATGATAGGACAATGTAATAAACATAGTTCACTTCATTGGAACTTTACACTTAGGAGGAGGAGCAATGAATTTTATTATTACATGGACTGACTTTGTAAATCAATATTCTGTAACTAATAAGTAAAAGGAGGTAGCCTTATCATATACACTTTTTTTTTTAATCGACCATAGTTTTGGTATAAAGCTGCCTCTCTTTTTAAAGTTTATATTCATTTTATTTGAAAGGCAGAGACAGGATAGATCTTCCATCCACTGATTAACTCGCCAAATGACAGCGATAGTCAGGGCTGGGCCAGACTGAAACCAGGAACCTGGAACCCCATCCATGGGTGTCCCATGGTACACATTAACAGGAAATTGGATGGGAAGTGGAGTAGTCAAGACTTGAATCAGGCACTCTGATACGAGATGCAGGTGTCTTAAATGGCATTCTGATTCCTGTGCCAAAAACCCATCATGACAATTTATTGTTGAGAGTCGTGACAACTTACTGGATCACTTGGTCTAACAGTGCAGTTAAATAGATTTGACCTGCAGCCCAGTTGGGAGAGTGTTTCCATTCTGGATATTTTAAAAACCGCCTAGAAAGGTTTAACTGACCTCCTTTTTTATAACTAGAGTACAAACTATGTCCATGTTTATCTCCTGTCTTGAATAAGTATGTTCCTTGTTTCCGCACTATCAGCTCTTGTGAATTATTTCCAGAGAAGGTGAATGTCTATTTGACTTTAATGTGTTTTTTCCTCATAAGAACTTTTAAAGTAGTTTTGAAAGTTAGTGTCTAAATTTCTTAATTCATAAAGTAAATATATTCTTCAATATGCTAGAACAATCCATTTAAATGAGTTATTAGTTTTGTTTTTTTATAATTTGTTGCAAATATATTTCTGAAGTTTAAGATAATCTGTAGGAAGTGTACTTTAACAAGATAATTTACTCACTATCCAATCATATATGTAATTTGGTGAACATCATCCTAAATATATGTTTTGCACATTCATTTCCACTTATTTCATGTTAGAAATGGTATTAAGCAATTTTATGACCATAATTTGTATACTTCTGTTAAGAATTTTCAATATCTTTATGTGGTTTATAAAATTCTTACAAATATTTTCTTTAATTCTCATAATGGTCTTGTATAGAAGATAGGACAGATGTTATGGTCCTCATTTTACAGATGAGGAAACCGGAGTTAAGAGATTTAGAAATTCCCAAGGTTGCTAGGTTAGCACACATTAAAAGACTGTTCTAAATCCTGTAGTTTTTTTTTTTTCTTTATTGCACAAAGCTTTTTCCCTGCTGTAATTAGAAGATAGAATATTTGTTCACCTAGGAGGAAAGTAGTTTCCATCAGTATTTTAATGTAATTCTGAGGATTTAAAAAATTACTATTAAAGCATTACTATTTTATAACTAAGATTTTAAGATACCATTTTTATTACCTTCCTCCTTTTGCATAAACTCAGTCATTTTAAGAACCATGTAAGAAATTGAGTGTTCTGTTTTCAGTATATTATAGCAACACAGACTAAAAATTCAGATATGAACAGTTATTGGATGGCAGACTAACTTGAATAGCAATGTTAGCAATTAGTAAAGTTTTGAATAGTGTGATAGAAGTTACTGTAGTTTACGTTTACCTGTTTTATAGAAGATGCAAAGGTGATGAGCATTGATTCTATGGTTCCTGCATCCTAAAATGGTAATTTCTACCATTGGGTCTGTCCAATAAAAATGTTTGGTTTCCATAGCACTAATTGCTTGTTTGCCTTTCTTCCTCTTCTGACCTTTCTGTTCATAAAATGTAAATCTCTAAATGAATTGCTCCTTAAAAAATGCAATTGAAATTAGCAAAACAATGTAGGATAAATTTATAAATATGGTAAATAAAGTTCACTTAAGAGTGAATGAAAAAACAGTGAAAAACATTGAATTATCCCACTTGTTTCTTACTGAACCCAAGCATATAAGATGAACAAAGTTATGTTTTATAACTCTTAATTTTCCTGATACCTTCTAAGGAAGAGAAAGATGTGGACGATATGAAGACTTGAAAAGTGTAATTACTTGGGTCAGGCCTGGAGACTTACTTTGGACTCTTTTCTTAGAGTAAGGTTAGTGCCCAACAATCACAGTGTCAAGGATAAGGGGAAAATCATAATGCAAACAGATGACTACTGCTAGAGAGATGTATAATGATACTTTACTTTGTGTAGGACCCTACATCTGAGGAATTTCAAGAGCATTACACAATAACTCATGGTTCCTTTCAAAATGCTTGTGACACAATTTGCAAGAATTATCCTCATCTTAGGGGATAAATTTACGGAGAAATGGCAGCACAAGTTGGTAAGTAAATTGTCAAAACAGCAGGTGACTGGTGAACAGCTGTAAATTAAATCTGAAAGTTTTAAGTCTACCAGTCTCTACCTTATGTGCTTATGTTTAAAATTATTTACAGTAGTATCTTCTGTTTGAGGCAGATCAAGTACTAATACATAGATTGTTTGCTTGCCATTTTATTTGATGGCCTATTAAAATAATTTTACTGAGGTAATTTCATTGTGATACTTTATTATAATCCTTTGGGGTACAAAGAGTATTTAAACAAATGAACCAAAACTGTTTTATCACTCAGTCTTTTCTTATTTCTCTGAATATATCATACTTTTATCTGTTTGTTGTCTTACTTGCTATACCAAGATACTATCCAAGGTCAGTAGTAATTGGCATGCAGGATTGACTCAGTGGCTAGCATTGAAAGTTGTATTATTTAAGTTCTGGCAAGTCTGTAAGGTAGATACATTCATCTCTCTATGGGGTGCCACCATGTGGTGATGTGTTCCCACTGGGAAGATGGTTATACCAGTAGATGCTTAATTTGAGCAGTCTAAGAAATGGAGGCTGCTTTAAAGGATTTGAAGCCAGTGATTTTTCTCGTTGTGTTTGGTATGTTAGTATTTTAACATTATTGGAAATTTGCCACATGTTTTCCTTAAAAGAACCAGGAGTATTGTAGATTTTAGTTAAAAGGTTTGGCTAGTTAACAAGGATTTCTGTTGGAGATAGCAGCATAGGTGGTCTAGTTCCTATCATATCATCTCCTTAGTATGGATTCTTTGGGTTTCTTGTCTTCCCTATGTCATGTAAATTTAGCATCATTGTTAAAGCTGGTTACTCATAAACTGCATGTATTTTAAAAATTGCTTTGAAGAAATAAAAGACTATGAAGTGTACCTGGTACCTGGAATTCAAATCAAAGTGTAATAGAGAATATGTACTCTCATATCACAAGGTTTTCTTTGGACTAGTATTGTGTTAGAAAAATGGGTAGCATTAGTGAAGAAACTATATTCTTGGGCCCTTAGTTATCTCTTTTCTTCTGCTTCTCTGGATTTTTTTTCCCTTATGCAAATAGAGATAAAAGGACAGGAATTATTTAAAGTCTTAATGAATTGTGATAGTTATTTTATGTGCAAGAAAAACTAGTGCTTTTTGTAATCATACAAAAATCTGTTGTACTTATTTCTGTTAGAAGGAAAATATCTTGAATTTTGGTGGCTTGTTCTTTTTTAAATCTTAGCATTTTATTTACTTGGACATATTCTTTTGTCTTCATTTTTAGTGTTGCAGAATTTTAGTTTAGCCTTTCTTGATTGCAAAGGGAACATTCTGTAATCCTTTAATATTCTGATTACTTCTTTATTAACATCTAAGTTTAGCTTCATTTTATTTCTTTGCTAGGCTTCATACTATTCTGAAGTATTTTTAGCTTTTCATAATTTTTCTAGTTATAAAAGTATTACATGTTCTCAATAGAAAATTGTAAAATAGGGGAAAGCAAAAATCAACTATAATGCCATCATAAATAGATACATACTATTTTTTAAAAATTTATTTTATTTTACTTGAAAGAGTTACACAGAGAGAGAAGAAGAGGCAGAGAGAGAGAGAGAGAGAGATCTTCTATCTGCTGGTTCACTCCCCACTTGGCCGCAGTGGCCGGGCTGTGAGGATCTGGAGCCAGGAACGAGGAGCTTGAAAGAGTTACACAGAGAGAGAAGAAGAGGCAGAGAGAGAGAGAGAGAGATCTTCTATCTGCTGGTTCACTCCCCACTTGGCCACAGTGGCCGGGCTGTGAGGATCTGGAGCCAGGAGCGAGGAGCTTCTTCCAGGGCTCCCATGTGGGTGCAGGGGCCCAAGTTCTTGGACCATCTCCTACTGCTTTCCCAGGCCATAGCACAGAAGTGGAGCAGCCGAGACTAGAACCAGCGCCCATATGGGA
Source organism: Sylvilagus floridanus (assembly GCA_949820135.1). NCBI lineage: Eukaryota > Metazoa > Chordata > Mammalia > Lagomorpha > Leporidae > Sylvilagus > Sylvilagus floridanus. The sequence continues at coordinate 24,569,103 of OX463235.1, forward strand.
TGTTGGCACTGCAGGCAGTGGCTTAACCTGCTAAGCCACAGTACCGACCCTGATAAATACTATTATATATCATACAGTACATACTATTGTCCATTTGGGACCTTTTCTATACTTATGGATGTTTCTGATTATAGACTGGGAGTATGTTCCATTATCTCAGCTTTTCTTTTTTGTCCATTAATACCTGAACAATAATTTAGTAAATATTTTACCATGTTTTAAAGTACTGTTCAGGGATAGTGTAAGTGATAATTTTAACATTTTCATCATTTAGATATGCTAAAATTTAAGTATTCTGCTTTTTGGAATTTTTTTCCAATTCTTTTTTTTAAGATTTATATTTTATTTATTTGAAAGGCAGAGTTACGGAGAGAGGTAGATTCAGAGGGGTCTTCCTTCTGGTTCACTCCCCAAATGGCTACAATAACTAGGGCTAGATGGGTGTACTGCAGGCTGAGGCTTTAACCTGCTGTGCCACAGCATCAGCCTCTGCAGATTTTGTTAGGAGTAATGCTACCATGAACATATATCAGTCTGGTCTTTATTTTCATTTCTGTTTATTTAGGAAAACTTTAATTTTAGCAAATCTAGAAGGAATGGTAACACTTTATGTTTAAAATTGTGTCTCAGTTGTGTCTTTTTTTACAGATTGATATGCTTAAGATATTGGTAAATGAAAGTTTAAAAATTTATTGATTTGACAAGCTTTTGAGTACAATGTAATAAATGTCATTTAAAGATCTAGTGAGGAAGATCGCAGATGCACATATAGTAGAAATGCATATATATGCTATGTGTTAGAAGATGCATAAATGAGAGTGCTGTGTAAAGATGGCTAGTATAACCATTTGGGATGATGGGACTGTAGGTGAGTTTTTGTAAGAGAGATAGGTAGCACATCAAATGGAAAGATAAATAGTATTTCAAAGAGGAAAGAATGAAGAGTGTTTTATAGGTAAAGCGGCTCAAATGATGTGCAAGTTTGGTACCTATTAAGGTAGTGGTAGTACAGTTAGCTGAAATATTGGAGAATAGCTAGCAGAAAGGTTAGGAAGGTAAAAGTAAGGACAGATAATATATTTAATCAAATTAAGTAGCTTGAGTTTAATTTGGTTTTAATTTGAGTTTAATTTGAGTATCCACTGATAGTAATGGGAATTATGGGTTTTATAAATAAAGGATTGGGGAGCCGGTGCTGTGGCATACTAGGCTAAGCCTCTTCCTGCAGTGCCAGCATCCCCTATGGGCACTGGTTCGTGTCCCAGCTGTTCTCTCCTGATCCAGCTCTCTGCTTATGGCCTGGGAAAGCAGTGGAAGATGGCCCAAGTCCTTGGGCCCCTGCACCCATGTGGTCACCTGGAAGAAGCTCCTGATTCCTGGCTTTAGCCTCGCCCAGCTCTGGCCATTGTGGCCATTTGGGGAGTGAGCTATTGGATGGAAGAACTTTGTCTCTTCCTCTCTCTGTAGCTCTAATACGCAAATAAATACATTTTTTTTTTTTTTTTTAAGGATTGGAAAAGAATTTGGAGGAGAAGAAATTAGGATGTTATGGTAGTCCTTTAGAACCAGAAAGGAGCAGGTGGGTCAGAGAAAGATTAGAGGTTAGAAAGAATGGACAAGCTTGTTAAACAGATGGAAGCGAAATTTTATGTGTAAAAGAAAGGGCCAGGTGGAATATTCATTAATAGAAATAGGAAATCCAGGAATAGAAAGAATGTTAACTCTTGGTCTTCTGTTTCTAAAGTTAATCGAAAATGGATCTTAGTGCTGAGGGAGGAGGAAAAGGGTGGGGGATTGGGAGGGCTGGTTATGGTGGGAAGAATCACTGTATTTTTTTTTTTTTAAAGATTTGTTTATTTGTTTTTTTCCCTCTCTTTGTTTTTTAAATATTTATTTGAAAGAGTTACACAGAGAGAGGAGAGGCAGACAGAGAGAGAAGTCTTCTTACCCGATGGTTCACTCCCCAATTGGCCACAATGGCTGGAGCTGTAGCGATCTGAAGCTGGGAGCCAGGAGCTTCTTCTAGGTCTCCCACGCGGGTGCAGGGGCCCAAGCCCTTGTGCCATCTTCTACTGCTTTTCCAGGCCATGACAGAGAGATGGATTGGAAGTGGAGCAGCTGAGTCTTGAACTGGTGCCCATATGGGATGCCCGCGCTTCAGGTCAGGGCGTTAAACCACTGCACCACAGCGCTGGCCCCTATTTATTTATTTGAAAGTCAAAATACTGCTTTCCCAGGCCATAGGAAGCTGGATCGGAAGTGGAGCAGCCGAGACTCGAACCAGCGCCCATATGGGATGCTGGCACTGCAGGCGATGGCTTTACCTGCTGTGTCACAGCACTGGCCTGGAATCACTGTATTCTTAAAGTTGTACTTAAGAATCGCATGAACTTTGTATTCCTTAAATAAAAGGTTTCTTTGAGGAGAAGAAAAAAAAGAAAGAATGTTAACTCCTTTTTGTTTTAGGAGGAAAGAGGAAAGATTTAGGAGAGGTAAATTTGTTTAAAATTTTTAAGCCATATTCAGAAAAGTGATAGGAAGCTTTGTGCTGTAATTAGGGAGAAAGATTATTGCTAAATGCATTACAGTTTTTTAAAATAAAGATTTATTTATTTGAAAGGCAGAGCGACGGGGTGGCTGTGGGAATTGAGGATCTGCCATCCATTTGTTCACTCTCAAATGCTTCCAACAATCAGGTCTGGACCAAACAAAAGTCAGGCCAAAACCCAGAACCAAGAACCCAATTGTTGTCTTCCATGTGGGTTTCAGGGCTGAATACTTGGCCATTGTCTTCACAGGCACATTAGTAGGAAGCTGAATCAGAAGCTTGAACTGGCACTGTGAAACAGGATACTGGTGTCACAAGCTGTTTCTTACCTCATTGCACTAGTTTTGTCTTCCAGCGTGAATTTTTTAATTTCCAGTTTTGTTTTATCTTTACTTCAAAATAGGCTAACACTCCAACTGTAAATTTCTCTCTGATATCAACCTATCAAGTAATTAATAATCTATTAGTAATATTCAGTTTTGTGCTTTTGGGAGATTAAAGTATTTGCTGATACAATAACTGAATTTAAGGTAATAAAGTGATTGCCTACTCTGCCTCCTCTGTTTTGTAAAGTTGAGTTCTATATATATGAATAAAATGCAAACGTCTGTTTGCCAGGTACCATCTGATAACTTGCTCATTTGAATTTCTTTATTATTTGAGATGCAGAGAGTGGTGCAGAGAGCAAGCTGCCATCTGCTGGTTTGCTCCTCAAAGGCTTGCAATGGCTGAAGCCGAGCAGGGTGAATCCAGGAGCCAGGAACTCAGTACAAGTCTCATGATAGGATCTGTATTAGCAGGAAGAAGCTGGGATTGAGGGTAGAGCTGGGACTTGAACCCAGGTACTCTGATGTGTGTGACACAGGCATCTTTTAACTACTAGGCCAAAGGTACATCCCTGAAGTTTATTAACAGGTTTATTTATTTATTCTTATTTAGCTGACACAAACCCATTAGTTAATTTTTATGTTGGATTTCATCACTTTCTTTCAGATCTTATTGGAAACAAAGCTTTTGAGTCACAAGATGCATTGACATAAATTCAATTTTTTTTTTTTAAAGATTTATTTATTTGAAAGGAGGGAGAGAGAGGTCTTCCATCCACTAGTTCACTCCCCAGATGGCCACAATGGCCGGAGCTGTGCCGATCTGAAGCCAGGAGCCTGGAGCAGCTTCTGGGTTTCTCACGTGGGTACAGGGGTCTAAGGACTTGCACCATCTTCTATTGCTTTCCCAGACCATAGCAGAGAGCTGGACTGGAAATGGAGCAGCCAGGACTCGAACTGTCACCCATATGGGATGCTGGTGTCATAGGTGGCAGCTTAATCCTCTATGCTATGACACCGGCCCCTTTATGTTATTTTTTTTTATTTTTAAAATTTATTTATTTGACAGGTAGAGTTATAGTCAGTGAGAAAGAGAGACAGAAAGGTCTTCCTTGCATTGGTTCACCCCCCAAATGGCTGCTACGGCTGGAATTACGCTGATCCGAAGCCAGGAGCCAGGTGTCTCTTCCTGGTCTCCCATGTGGGTGCAGATGCCCAAGGACTTGGGCCATCCTCCACTGCCTTCCCGGGCCACAGCAGAGAGCTAGACTGGAAGAGGAGCAACCGGGACTAGAACCTGGCGCCCATATGGGATGCTGGCTCTGTAGGCGCCGGCCCCTATTTTAATTTTTAAACATTAGTAGTAAAAATGGACTAGAAATGGATATATAGAGCCAATAAAACAATGTAAAGCTGAGACAGAGACCCAAATCATCTTAAATGTACTGAAGATTAAGCTGGAGACTATTCAGTGAAAGAGAATACAGTGTTGAATTAATAGCTTGTTCTTGTATGTATATGGATAAATTCATATGAATCAAATGTCTAAATGTCATGACTACAGTGAAAATACTTGATGGAAAGATGGAAGAATTTGTTCATTTGGGAGTCAAGAGAGCCCTTCAGACTAAAAGGTGAACTGTTTACAAGTAAAAATTTTCTAGGCAGAAATCACTGAACAAAGTTAAAAAGGCCAGTTTGGGCCGGTGCTGCAGCTCACTCGGCTAATCCTTTGCCTGCGGCGCCGGCACCTCGTGTTATAGTTCTGGTTGGGGTGCTGGATTCTGTCCTGGTTGCTCCTCTTCCAGTCCAGCTCTCTGCTGTGGCCTGGGAGTGCAGTGGAGGAGGATGGCCCAAGTGTTTGGGCCCTGCACCTGCATGGGAGAGCAAGAGGAAGCACCTGGCTCCTGGCTTTGGATTGGCTCAGCGTGCCTGCCGTAGCAGCCATTTGGGGGGTGAACCAACGGAAAAGGAAGACCTTTCTCTCTGTCTCTCTCTCTCTCTCTGTATACTCTGCCTGTCCAAAAAAAAAAAAAAAAAAAAAAAAGGCCAATTTGTGACTCATTACAGTAAAGTTACTAATTTTTTCCAATATAAAACAATCCTAGAAATTTATGAAATAAAGAGAAATATTCTAGTGGTAAAATCAGTTTTTCACAGAAAAATACAAATGGTTCTTAAAAAAATATGTGCTGTTCATTCTTATATTAAGAGAAAAGTGGTACTATGTTATCATGAGCCTATTAAAAAAAGTTCCTAAAATATTGTATGGGGAGTCTGTCAGTAAACAAGTATTCATGTGTTTTTGGATTGATAAAAATTTATAAACCCCTAGGGAGTGTAATTTACTAACATCTATCAGAATTACAAATACATAGGGGCTGGTGATGTGGTATAATAGATTAAGCCTCACCTGGGGTGCTAGCATCCCATATGGGCACTGGTTCAAGTTTCGGCTGCTCTGGTTCTGATGCAGCTTTCTGCTAGGGGCCTGGGAAAGCAGTGGAAGATGGTTCAGGTGCTTGGGCCCCTGCACCCACGTGGGAGGCCCAGAAGAAGCTCCTGGCTTCTGATCTGTCCTGCTCTGGCTATTGTAGCCATTTGAGGAATGAATCAGTGGATGGAAGACCCCTCTCTGTCTCTCCCTCTGTAATTCTGCTTCTCAAATAAATAAATCTTAGCAAAAGAATTACAGGTATATATATATTTGTTCTAGAAATCCCATTTGAAGGAAATTATTTGATAGCCGTATTTGTACAGGCATAGAATGGCATATATTACAACATGGTTTGTGCTATGATGGCAAAACATTAAAAACAACCCTAATGTCTGTTGGGAACTGTTAAAATAAATTATGGTTCATACGTTCAATGGTATTTAGCTGTGAAAAGAATTTCATTATGGGCTGATATGAGAAGATTTCTATTACACATTAAGTGAAAAGAACAATATTATGTAGAAAACTATATTTTGAGTAAAAAGGGAAAATAATTATGTTTACCTACAGATAAATTTTGAAAAGCCTTAGATATATGCAACTACTACTGTTAATTATTCTTGGAACAAAAGTGGGAAGAGAAGGGATAAGAGCTGGACTGATGAAAGACATGAATGATAAACTTTGAATAATTTTTTGGAACAATTTAAATACATTATGTATTACATTATTTTTAAAGGGTTGGTTCTGGAATTAGAGTGCTTAGATACAAATTGTGGTTGTCTTGCTTATTAGGTGTATTGTCTTAGCCACTTTGCTTAGTCCTTGTATGCTTACATGTTCTTTTCTTTAAAATTAGGATATTTATTCCTAACTCCTAGGGTAGTTGTAAGGATTAAATAACTCATGAAGTGAAGTAAGAAGAACAAACAGTGCTTAGCATGTGGTGAGTATTCACTAAGTGTTTAAAAGAAAAAGCTATTAATGTTAGAAAGAATTTACAGTTAGATCTACCTTACACCTATGTGGTTATTCATGGAAACTCAGCTGTTTGCATATTTGATTCCAGATAGACAATACCTACTTTTTTTTTCAGTCTTTTTTTTTTTTTTAAGATTATTTTATTTATTTCAAAGGCAAAGTGACAGAGTGAGCTGATTTACTCCTTAAATGGTCATGGTGGCCAGGGCTGGGCCAGACCAAAGCCACAAACCAGGAGTTCTCCCCTGTGGGTAGCAGGGGCCTAAGCACTTGGGCCATCTTCTGCTGCTTTCCCAGGTGCATTAGCAGAAAATTGGATGGGTAGTGGAGCTGCCGATACTAGAACCGGTGCCCATATGGGATGCTGACATCACTGGTGGCTTCTTTACCTATTAAACTGCAACGCCAGCCCTTCTTTTTTCATTTGTAGCTAAAGCTCAGTCATTTATTCAACAAATTTCTGTCTTCCTGCTATCTCCCTGACTAGATGTGCAAGTACTAATTTGCCTTTACTCTTCAGTTACTTTTTTGGAGCTCTTACTCAAATACTGTGCCAAAATTTAAATAAAAAAGTTTGTGATGCTTAGAAGCAATGCTCTATTGGAGGAAAATACAAAATGAACGTGATTCTTTTATGTTCAGATTTATAAGAGTTAGTGATACAAGAAAAGAATCAAAAATGTCTTTTTGCTGTGGAAGCATATATAAGATGAAAGTGAGATTGGTCATTGATTTTAAAAAGGTTACTTAATGATGAATAATTATCAGGGATAATTTATATACTGATATTTTGAGGAACATAGAAAATGGAGTAAATGTTACTTATTCACACTTTTAAACCCTGCCCTGTCCCTCCTAAAATGATGAACTGACTTGAGTTAAAATTAATGCATTTGATTATACCTTTCTACTCTTACTTACATTCACAATTGTTTTCACACCATTATGAGTAAATTTTTAGCATGGTTTGTAAATATGTTAATAAACTGTGTATCTAGTATTGATATTGATATTGTGCTTGACTATGGGAGAAATTTATGTATCAAGAAAAGGGGCCTGCTTTGTGGTGCAGTGAGTTAAGCTGCTGCCTGCAATGCTGGCATCCCATGTGAACATCAGTTCGAGTCCTGGCTGCTCCATTTCTTATCCAGCTCCTTGCTAATTGCCTGGGAAAGCAGTGGATGATGGCTCAAGACTTTGGACCTCTGTAATGACACAGGAGAACTGGATGGAGTTTCAGGCTCCAGGCTATGACCTGGCTCAGCCCCAACTGTTGAAGCCATTTGTGGGATGATCCATTGTACAGAAGATCTCTCTGCCTCTCTCTCTCTGACTTTGCCTTTTGAATAAATAAAAATAAGTCTTTAAAAAAAATCAAGACAGACAAATATATGTCTGAAATGATACAGCTGATAAATTGTGGAGAACAAAAACCATTGTGGTGTAGGTTGGCCTATTTCTGCCTCTATGAAACAAATTGCAAATACAGTTTCTCAGCATTGTTAATACATTTTGAACCCACTTTGATTCACACCTTAGGTTCACTTTTGGATCTGTTTTCTTAAGTGTAGCACCAACATGACTGACTTGCCAAATTTTATTTATTCTTTTCTCAGTAACTCTGCTGTTCTGCGGTTCCATTTCCTTTCAAATGGCTGTGTGACCTTGAGCTAATTATTTTAAACTGGGGCTCTCCTATCTCCTGAAACAAATTTTTTTTTTTCTAGTTGAATTTTGAGAACTGTAGCAATAGTGGTCTAACTGAACTCCCTGCTCCAGTCTGTCCTTAATGAAATCTGTGTTAATCTTTCTAAGGCATATTTCTTTTGTCTTGAAATTTGCCCAAAGTACCATTACCTGCGTTACATCTAGTCAGTCTTCAAAGAACTCAAGTCATACATTTTGTGTACTACTAACCACAGTCCCCAACATTCAACAAATTAATAAATTGTATTGCTGTCTTTCTGTTAAAATTCTCTTACATAACGTGTTGGTTTGTGGCAGGTAAAAACCTTGTTTATCTTTATTGCTTCCTTCCTCTTCAAATCAGTTTATTTCAGCAATTCTGAGACATCCAAAAAGTACTTTTTTAAAAAGAAAAAATGTTGAAAGCTGTGTTTATAAAGTTACAAGAACATTTTGAAAATAAATTAAAAAACCTCTTTGTTATATTTCTCTATTAGCAGAAGGACAACAGTTTAGTAAGGAAATGTTTATAGTTAGTTCAGTGCCTTTGAAGTAGGGATTATATATCTGCCTTGTGGTGTTACAAAGATTAAATAAAAATGAATAACTAAAGTGCTTAATAGCATAGTGCCAGGTACAAAATAAACTTTTTTTTATGTTACCTGATTGCTTATAAATGGGATGCATAAAAGGCTGTAAACTTGCAACCATATGCATTTTAAAGACTTTCCTAATTTACTTAGTTAATATCTCCATATACACATTATTGTATTGTTTATTGTCAACTATGACATGTAAGTTAGTTTACCTTAAATTTAGATTTTTTTAAAGGGAATCATTAACAATTTTTTGACTATGGTTTTTTGCTATTCCAAATTCAGTTGGCAGTTATTGGTAATTATTTCAGATAATAACATTTTCATTTACCTTTTTGTGTTTTGGATTTATTTGTTTCTCTAATTTTGTTTATTTTATAATATAAAGGATCTTCAGAAAGATCATGGAAAATGTATATTTTGAGAAAGTTGTAAATGGACATGAACATGGGTAGTGGTTAAGTGATTGCTCGGGATGCCTGCATCCGATATCGGAGGACCTGGGTTTCAGTCCTGGTTCCGCCCTCGATTCTAGATGCATGAACTGTGAGAGGCAGCAGGCAGTGGCTCAAATTGTTCGATCTCTGCCACTTACTTGAGACATTTAGCTTGAGTTCCCAGCTCCTGGTTCAACCATACCCAGCCACAGCTTTCGTGGACATTTGGGGAATGAACCAGTGGGTAGAAGAGTTCTGTTTATCTTGTTGTCTCTATTTCTGCTTTTCAAATAAATAAAATACTAAAAAAATTTTTAAGAAAGGAAAAGAGATGAATTGATGTAATTTTTTGCTTGAAAAACATTTTTTCATTTTCTGTGAATTTTTTGGAGTCTCGTCATTTTTTTAGAGAACTTTAATATAAATTTCAAAAGTACAACTTTAGGATTATAGTGGTTTTTCCCCCCATAACCTCCCTTCTACCCGCAAAACATCCCATCTCTTAGTCCCTCTCCCATCCCATTCTTCATTGATTCATTTTAAATTATCTTTGTATACGGAAGATCAACTTAGTATATACTAAGTAAAGATTTCAACAGATTGCACCCACACAGACACACAAAGTATAAAGTACTGTTTGAATACTAGTTTTACTGTTAATTCTCATAGCACAACACATTAAGGACAGAGATCCTACATGGGGAGTAAGTGCACAGTGACTCCTGTTGTTGATTTAACAATTGACACTCTCATTAATGACTTCAATGATTACCCGAGGCTCTTGTCATGAGCTGCCAAGGCTATGGAAACCTCATTTTTGAGAGAGAGGTCTTCCTTTCTGCTGGTTCACCCCACAAATGGCTGCTGCGGCCGGTGTGCCGCGCCAATCCTAAGCCAGGAGCCAGGTGCTTACCCTGGTCTCCCATGTGGGTGCAGGGCCCAAGAACTTGGGCCATCCTCCATTGCCTTCCTGGGCCACAGCAGAGAGCTGGCCTGGAAGAGGAGCAACTGGGACAGAATCCGGTGCCCCGACCAGGACTGGAACCCTGGGTGCCGGCGCCACAGGCGGAGGATTAGCCAAGTGAGCCACGGCGCTGGCCTTTGGAAGCCTGTTGAGTTCACAAACTCTGACAAGGTCATAATCAAAATGGAAGTTTTCTCCTCCCTTCAGAGAAAGGTAGCTCCTTTGATGGGCCCCTTCTTTCCACCAGTATCTCACAGAGATATTTCATTTAGGTTTTTTTTTTTTTTTTTTGCCACAATGTCTTGGCTTTTCATGTGTGAGAAACTCTCATGGGCTTTTTAGCCAGATCCGAATGCCTTAAGGGCTGATTCTGAGGCCAGAGTGCTGTTTGGGGCATTTACCATCCTGAGTCTGCTGTGTATTCCTCTTGCCATGTTGGGTCGTTCTCTCCTTTTTAATTCTATCAATTATTATTTGCAGACGCTGGTCTTATTTATGTGATCCCTTTGACACTTAACCCTATCTTTGTGATCAGTGATGAACTTAAACTGATCACTTTAACTAGTAAGTTGGCATTGGTACCTGCCAACTTAATGGGATTTGGAGTCCCATGGCACGTTGCTAGCTCTACCATTAGGGGTAAGTCCGAGTGAGTGTGTGTCAAACTATATGTTTCCTCCCTCTCTTATTCCTACTCTTATTTTTTACAGGCATTAATTTTCAGTTAAATTTAACACCTAAGAATAATTGTGTGTTAAAGAGTTCAACCAGTGGTATTAGGTAAAAAAGAAAATACTGAAGCGAATAAAATAGTTAGCTGATCCTTGATGTCAGGATAAGGGCTGATTAAGTCATTGTTTCTCATAGTGTCAGTTTCACTTCTACAGATTTCCTCTTAGCTGCTCAGTTAGTTATCACAGATCAGGGAGAACGTATGATATTTATCCATTGGTACTGGCTTATTTCACTCAGCATGATGTTTTCCAGATTCCTCCATTTTGTTGCAAGTGACCGGATTTCATTTTTTTTTTTACCGCTATGCAGTATTCTATACATATAATTTATAATAATAATTATATGCATAATAGAGATCCTTTAAAATATCAAAAAATTTGACTTTGTATAATAATTTCATTCCTTTTCAGTAATGGAATTTTTTTTGGGGGGGGGGGAAGATTTATTTATTTGAGAGGCGTAATTACAGACAGATGGAGAGAGAGAAGTGAACCAGCGGGTTCACTCCCGAAGTTTCTGCAATAACTAGAGCTGGGCTGAGCTGAAGGCAGGAGCCAGGAGCTTCTTGCAGGTTTCCCACGTAGGTGCAGCTGCTTTCCCTGACATTAGCAGGGAGCTGGATTGTAAGTGAAATAACCAGGACTTGAACTGGCACCCATATGAGATGGCTGTACTGCAGGTGGAGGCTTAACCTACTATGCCACAACACTGGCCCCCCAGTAATGGAATTTTCTGTCTCAAGTAAAATAAACTGGTTATTAATTTTCTATGTTAAACATTAGCAATATGCTTATTTACAGAAGAAAAGTATCTATTGGTGTTGTTCACTAATCCTCAATGATTAATGTCCTCATCTTAAAAAAGTTAGAATTGGCCGGCACCGAGGCTCACTAGGCTAATCCTCCATGTGCAGCGCCAGCACACCGGGTTCTAGTCCTGGTCAGGGGGCTGCAATCTGTTCCGGTTGCCCCTCTTCCAGGCCAGCCCTCTGCTGTGGCCCGGGAGTGTGGTGGAGGATGGCCCAAGTGCTTGGGCCCTGCACCCCATGGGAGACCAGGGTAAGCACCTGGCTCCTGCCATCAGATCAGCGCGGTGCGCTGGCCGCAGTGCGGCGGCCATTGGAGGGTGAACCAACGGCAAAAGGAAGACCCTTCTCTCTCATTATCCACTCTGCCTGTCAAAAAAAAAAGTTAGAATCATAAAATGCCTCAACTACACATTCAGTTGTTTAAAACAGAAAAAAGGAAGAATGTGTAGATGAGCAGTGTTGATAGTTTATTATTTATTTTTTAGTCTTAACTGCATAGATATTTGGGCTGATGGTGACTTTTTTTTAAGATTTGTTTACTTATTTGAGAGGTGGCACTATAGATGGAGGGAGAGACAGAGAGAAAGGTCTTGCATCTGCTGGTTTGCTCCATAAATGGCTGAAAATGCTGGAGCTGAGCTCATTTGAAGCCAGGAGCCAGGAACATCTTCCAGGTCTCCCACACGGTGCAGGGCCTAAGCAACTGGGCCATCTGAAGCTGCTCTCCCAGGACATAGCAGAGAGCTGAATTGGAAGAAGAACAGCCAAGACACAAACTGGCACCCATATGGGATGCCACGTCACAAGTGGTGGCCATGACACTTTTTAGTAGAATATAGAGTTTAGCAGGACCTTTTAAATTTCATAATATGGTATCTTGTAAAGTTGAAATTTTATTCATTGATTTTAAGTGTATTTTACATTGATGTAATTTTTAGTTGCTTGGGTATTAAAAGCAGAATAAATTATTTTTATTATTTTTATTTTATTTTTAAATTTTGATTTATATGTTTGAGGGTTACAGAGAGGCAGAGAGATATGTCTTCCATCTGCTGGTTCACTCCCCAAATGGCCGCAGTGGCCAGAGCTGGGCTGATCCGAAGCCAGGAGCTTCTTCAAGGTCTCTCACGTCAGTGCAGGGGCCCAAGCACTTGGGCCATCCTTGACTGCTTTCCTGGCCATAGCAGAGAGCAGGATCAGAAGTGGAGCAGCTGAGACTTCAACCAGCACCCATATGGAATTCTGGCACTGCAGGTGGCGGCTTTACCCACTGCGCCACAGTGCCAGCCTTGTCTAGTTGCTTTTGATAGTACTTCTAGTGTTGGGGTTGATTTCTCAACAATGTTGCAGTGGATTTGTTTCTGAGAGGAGGAGCCTGGTGGGGGCAAGAGGTGCAGAGTCACCACACAGACCCCGGGAGTCGGGTGAAAGAGGGCTTGAGGCAGGCAGCCCACAGACTCGTTTATTTTAGTTGGTACAACATCTTATAGAGCCAAGACCAGCCAATCCGGTCAAGGGGCGGTCTTTGCCCCAACCAATCACAGCCTGTTGCCAGGCAGTTTCCAAAGCCTACCGATCACAGCCTGTTGCCAGGCAGGCTCTGTTTGCCATGTGGGTTTCAAATCCATCCAATCATACCCTGTTGCCAGGCAGGCTCCATTGCCAGATGGGTTTCAAAGCCATTCCTGAATAACTGACGCTCACTTGCCAGCAGCCACCTTGGCATGGCCTTCTCATTCCACCACATTCTAGTACTGTGTTGAGGAGAAGTGGTGAGAGTGGGCATCCCTGCCTTGAAATGGATCTTAGTGAAAATGCTTTTCAGTTCTTATTGCTTATGATGTTTGTGGTTGATTTTCATAAATGGCCTTTAGATGATGAACTTTGATTTTATATGTTATACAAAAACTGTAACTTTTTTTTAGTCTGTTTACTTAGATGGAGGCAATGATTAGGATGGGCTCCCATTTGCTGGCTCACTCCTCTGATGCCCATAATGGCCAGAGAGTCCAAGCTGGGAGACAGAAATTGAGTACAGCTCTTTCATGAGCCATCCGCATTGCCTCCCATGATCTGTATTATTAGGAAGCTGGAACAAGGAGCTGGACCTGGGAGAAGAACCCAGGAAATCCTGTGTAGGATATGGGCATCATAACTGGTAATTCAGTTGTTAGGTTTTTTTGTTTGTTTATTATTGTTTTATTTATTTGAAAGGCGGAGTTACAGAGAGGGAAGGAGAGATAGATATTTCTTCCTTCTGCTGATTCATTTCCCAGGTGGCTACATTGGCCTGCTAGGACCTTTTAACCTCCAATTCAGTTTCCCTACATGGGTGGCAGGGGCCTAAGCAATAGGCTGTCATTCATTGCTTTACCCCAGGTACAATAGCAGGGAGCTGGATGGGAAGTGGAGCAACCAGGACTTGATGCTGGTGTTTTAGGTGGTGACTTAACCCTCTACACAACACTGGTGTCATCTCCCCCAATGTGTTTTTTTCCCCCTCAGTATGTTTTGATGTACTATTCCTCTTGTCATTTGTCTCAAACTTTAAAAAATGTTTTACTATTATTTTATTTGAAAGACAGAGAGAGAAACACATGGAGCAGGGAGTGAGTAGAGAGAGATACCTTTTTTCATCTGCTGGTTCACTCTCCAAATGCTTGAAATAGCCAGAACTGTGCCAGGCAGAAGCCAAGACTGAATCTGGGTCTTTTATGTGGGTAACAGGGAATCAATTACTTGAGGCAACATTACTGCTTCACAGGATCCATATTGCAGGATTTCAACCTGGCACTCCATGGGATGCAGGCATTCCAAGCGGTATCCTGACTGCTATGCCAAATGCCTGTCCTTGTCTCAAGTTGATTTCTTTGACACATTCATTTGTTGTTATGAGAGCATAGTTAGCTTATACACTTGAAAAGTTAACAGATAAAACTATTTTGGTGCAAAAAAATGTTGAAATCTATGCATATTTTTCATAATGTATATTTTTCATGAACTTAATTTTTTGGTGTGTGTGGGAAACTCACATTCATTGTCTTTCTCACACACACATCAAACACACACAACGTGTGCTGCTATCTTTTGATTCATTCCCCAAATGCCCACAGAGGCCTGGGCTAGGCTGAGCTGAAGCCAGGAGCTGAGAATTCAATTTAGGTTTCCTGGGTAGCAAGAACCCAACTATTTACCACCTACTATCTCCAAAGGTCTGGATTAGGAGGAGACTGGAATTGTGATCTGGAACTGGGTATCAAACCCAAGTACCCTGATGTGGGATGTGGGGATCCTAAAGGGTGACTTCATACTGAGGCCAAGTGCCCACTCCACCCTCCCATGTGAACTTTTTAATAAAAAACTATGAATAGACTTCTAATTTTTTTAATAGCAAAGTAACCTTGTCTTTTAATTATATTTTTCTATGAACTTTTTGAAATGCTCCTGTATTTGTAAATTTTTCGATTCCTACTCTTAGTGATTTCCAGTTTCATATTGATGTTGCAGGAAACAATACTAGATACATGGTTTCAGTCGTTTTGAATTTGCTAAGGTGTATTTTGTGGCCTAACTTACTGTCTATCCAGGAGAATGTTCCATATGCACTAGGAAAGAATGTATGTTCTGCTGTTGAATGAATATATCTGTTAGGTCTAATTAGTCTGAAATGCAGTGCAAGTCCAATTTCTTTGTTAATTTTCCATTTGAGCTATCCTTTGGCGATAGAGGAATATTGAAGCCCCCCCCCCCCCCCCCCGTGTTTTGTATTATTGTTTATTCTCTCATGTCCATCAATATTTGCTTAATACATTTTAGGGTACATACAGTTGTTGTATCTGTCTCTTGTGACAGTTTTTCACTTGAGTCTATATTATTTAGATATGTATAGAGCCAGCTTGCTTACTTTTGATTACTATTTGCCTGGACCTTTTTTCCCCTGTCCTTTCACTTTCAACCTATGTGTGTCTTGAAAGCTAAAATGAGTCTCTATGGGCAGCATATATAGTTGGATCTTCTTTTTTCCAAATCTTTCATCTAGCCACTCTTTGTCTTTTCAGTGGTGAGTTTAGTCCATTTATATTGAAGTTATTACTGGGTAAGGACATACTCCTGCCATTTTGTGAATTGTTTTCTGGTTATGTAGATCCTTTCTTTGTTCTTTGTTCACCTTTGATGTGATGATATTCTGAAGTGCTAGGCTTTTATTCTCTTTCTCATTTGTGTATCAGCTGTAGTTTTATGCTTTGTATATACTATGTGCCTAACGAAAGATCTTATAGATTATTCTAAGCTGCATATGGCTTATTGCTTATAATAGTTTGTTAAAACATGTATTTAATAGCTTATAGGCTAAGTTGTACGAGGTTAAAAATCAAAATGGTCAAAAATAACTACAGTGGAGGAGGTGTTGTGGCACAGCTTGTTAAGTCACCACTTGGAAAACCCACCACCCTATTAGCTGATGTTGTGGCACAGAGGATTAAGCTGCTGTTGGCTGTTGATGTTCAGACTACTCTACTTGTGATTTAGCTCTCTGCTGATTCACCTGGAAAAGCAGCAGATATGGCCAAACTATTTGGGTCCCTGCCACCCACATGGAACACCTGGATGGAGCTCTGGGTTTCTGGCTTTCATTTGGTCTGGCCAACAGCCATTGATGTCATTTGGGGAATCAACCAGTGATTGGGAGATCCGTCTTTTTCTCTGTCACGCTTCCTTTCAAATAATAAATAAATAAATCTTAAAAATTATTTAAAGAAATGTTTCAGGATCTTGATCTTCTTTGTTGAAGCGTCCTGTCAGCAGCTGTGCTGCTGTCAATAGCTGATACAATTGCAGTAGTCTTGGCACCTAAGAAAGTTTGTACAGCTTTAATTTTTCAGGCAGAATTATGGAAGCTGAACCAGTGGAGGTGTGGTGTTGCCTCTTGTTTCTGCTCTTAATCGTTGATCCTCTTAATTTTTTTTTTAGTCTTTATTTGAAACTCAGAGTTACATGGACAGTGTGAGGCAGAGAGAGCTCTTCCATCCACTGGTTCACTCCCCAGTTGGCTGCAACAGCCAGAGCTATGTTGATCTGAAGCCAGGAGCCAAGAGCTTCTTCTACATCTCCCACTCAGGTGAAGGGGCCTAAGGACTTGGGCCATCTACTATTGCTTTCCTAGGCCATATCAGAGAGCTGGATTGAAGTGGAGCAGCCAAGACTAGAACCGGCACCCGTATGAGATGCCAGCACCACAGGCAGCAGCTTTACCTGCTACTCCACAGCAATAGCCCCTAATTTTTTTCAAGATTATTTTTTTCCTTGTTAGTTGATGTGGATTATCTGCCATTTTGGACTTCATATCATTATCTCGTTCCTTTTTAAAATGAGTTAACCTTTTTTTTTTTTTTTTTTTTTAAGATTTAATTATTTGAAAGGCAGAGTTACAGGGACAGAGAGAAGGAGAGACAGATATTCCATCTGCTGGTTCACCTCCCAAGTGGCTGCAACAGCTGGAGCTGGGTCAGGCTGAAGCAAGGAGCCAGGAGCTTCTTCAGGTCTCCCACGCTAGTACAGGGGCCAAGCACTTGGGCCATCTTCCACTGTTTTCCCAGGCATGTTAGCAGGGAGCTGGATCTGAAGTAGAGCAGTCAGGAATTGAAACAGCACCTATGTGGGATGTCAGCACTGCAGGCTGCAGCTTTATCCTCTATGCCACAGCACCAGCCCCTGAGTTAGCTATTTGTAATCGGCTGATTTCTTTGAGGCATTGTCCCCATAAACTGTTTTGGAGCATGATAATTCCACCTTTTTCCATTCAGGTTTTACCATAAGTTTGGTGTTTGTCCTTCAATTTTAGCAGAATTCATGTTGCTTAGAAAGGGGTTCTTTTCAAATTGCTGTCTTATCCTTAGTGCCTCAAACCAGATCCTGTTTAGATATGTTATAACATGTTGTTACACATAGTTAGCATGAGTTTACTTTAGTGCAAAAATTTGAAATCTCTGCATAGTTTTTAAAAATAACACGTATTTGCCTGTCTCTCCTTCTCTCTGTGTAACTTGGACTTTCAAATAAATAAATTTTAAAGAAAGGGAGGAGACCAGTGTTGTGGTGTAGTCAGTAAAGCCTCACATACTGTGCATTGCTGGTATCCCAAAAGGGCACTGGTTTGAGTCTAACTGCTCCACTTCCAATCTAGCTCTTTGTTGGTGGTCTGGGGAAAGCAATGGAAGATGGCCCAAGTAAATGGGTCCCTGCCATCAATGTGGGGGACTGAGATTAAGCTCCTGGCTTCAGCCTGGCCCAGTGCTGGCCATTGTGACCAACTGGGGAATGAACCAGGAGACTGATGATCTCATTCTCGCTCACTCTCTCTGTCTTTCCCCTGTTAGCTCTGTAACTCTGACTTTCAGAATAAATCTTTAAAAACAAATACATATTTTCATGAACTTTATTTTTTAAAGATTCATTTTATTTACTTGAAAAGCAGACTTACAGAGAGAAGTAGAGACAGAAAGAAAGAGGTCTTACATCTACTGATTCACACCCCAGATGGCTGGAACTGTGTTAATCCCAAGCCAATGGCTTCCTCCGGGTCTGCCATGTGGGTGCAGGGGCCCAAGGACTTGGGCCATCTTCTGATGCTTTCCCAGGCCATGAAAGAGCTGGATCAAAAGTGGAGCAAGCTGGGACTTGAACCGGCACCCATATGGTGCTGGCTCCTTTTCCGTGAACTTTGGAAGATCCCGCATATTGTCTACAACTCTGGAACCCAGAAGTCTAAAAGGTCAAGGTTTCAACATGGGTGGTTTTCCTAAGGCAGGGTAGGGAACATCCAGCCTGTGGCCGTATAATATCTGCCAAATAATTTTTTTTGGCCTTGCCAAGGTAACCACAGATGGGACTTGGAACTTTATAGCAGGCTAATTTTTAAGATAATTTTTTTGGCCTGAGAATGATGTTACACATACCCAAATGGCCCTTGAGAATAAAAAGGTTATCCATTCTGTTCTCTGAGGGAAGGATCTGTTCCAGCCCTCTCTTCTAGCTTCTGGAACTTTGCTGGCAACCTTGAGCTTTAATTGACTTAAGATGCATTGCCCCATCTCTGCCTTGATGGTTATGTGGTATTTTTCTTGTTTATGACCTAATTTACCCTTTGATAAAAACCCCAGCTGCACTGGATAAGTGACTACTGTGCTTCTCCTCTCAGAACAAATCCACAGCAGCGCTGTCTTGCTTTGATCTGACCTAGTCTTAACTGATTATATCTGCAGTGATCCTGTTTGCAAATCAAGTAATATTGTGAGGTACTGGAAATTAGAGTTTTGGATTAATTTGGGGATTAATGTAATGCAGCCTATACATGATATTTGATATCTAGATAAAAAGAGGATAGACGGTAATGTGGCAATGTCTATATTTTCCTTCAAGTAGCTGTTTTAGAGTTTTGGGTATGATTCAGTTGTTTTATTACTGTTCATGATAAGAATATTCCTTTTATTACCTCAAGGACAACTTTTTTTTTTTTTTTTAACTGTTTTACTTTACAAGATTCTTGCAGCATAGTAAGATGACTATATCTTATCAGATTTAAATTCTAGCAAAAGACTGCTGATAGACTATCCTGTATATTTTGGAATTGGTGTCTAGGCAGTAGTGCTTCTATATACAATTATTAAATCAATCTAGATCATACCACAGAGCCCAGTTTGGATTTCAGGGACACATCTGAATTTTGGTAAACATCTAACTTGCGTTGAAATTTTTGATTGGATTTTTAAAGATTTAGTTGTTTATTTGAAGGCAGAGTTGCAGAGAGAAAGAGTTCAGTCTTCCATCCACTGGTTCACTCCCCAGATGGCCACAATGGCCGTAGCTGCTCCGATCCAAAGCCAGAAACCAGGAGCTTCTTCTGGGTCTCCAACGTGGGTGCAGGGGCCCAGTCACTTGGGCCATCTTCCACTGCTTTCCCAGGCCATAGCAGAGAGCTGGATCAGAAGTGGAACAGCTGGGACTCAAACTCTGGCCCATGTGGAATGCCAGCACTATAGGCGGCGGCTTTACCCGCTATGCCACAGCACCGGCCCCTTGATTGGATTTTTAAGGCGACTGCTGTGCAGATTAGGCCAGTTAATAATTTTCTGTGTTACAGTTGACAGGGTATAAATCAGAGTCTTTCTAAGGTTGATGGGTTATTTCTGTAAAAATGGAGGAAATAAATTTTAGTAGCATGTGTGGAAAGTGCTCTTTTCCTTTTAATTGTGTTGTTGAAAATTTTCATTTATTAGGTTGCTCAGTTGTTACAGATCCCTGCCCAGAACAAAAGTTTACAGTCTCATCTAACAGTATAGATATGGGGATGAGTGTTGTGGTACAGTGAGTAAGTTACCACTTGAGACTCCCACATGCTTGTTTTTAGAGTGTCAGAGTTCAAGTTCTACCTCTGATTCTGGTCCAGCTTCCTGCTAAAAATGTATGTCTGGAGAAACTGCAGGAGATGGCACAAGTACTAGAGTCAGTGCCACGTGGGAGACTTGAATTGAGTCTTGGTCTCTTGGCTTCAAGCTGGCCTAGCTCTGCCCTGTCTGTTGTGAGTTTTTGGAAAGTAAACCATTAAATGGAAGATACCTCTTTCTCTTTCTGTGTCCATTGGATCCAGTTTTAAAAATTTCTCTGTGAGTCGGAGGTTTTAGCTTTTTGTAAGACTTGATATTTCATAACTTTTAGTTTTCTTAGATGTTTTCCTGAAAGCAAGAAGAAAGCTCATATATTTTCTTTTTTTAGGTTGAGTAAAACTAATTGTATTGTGCTTATACTGTGTGGTCCCCTGGGACCCTTTTTAAGTCTAAAATGTAGACTCTAATTATCTTATTTTACCTGTATCTTGAAAAAAATCATGCCATTTCATTTTTCTAAGAATTATTGTTCGTCAGTTACTACTCATTATTTGTATATTGTATATTTGAGAATTCTCCTATTCCCCAATGTTTGTTGGTAGCTCCAAAATCAACACTACTACGACTGTGGTTAATCCTAAATATGTGCATGTATAGAGCTGCAAAATATTTGTCAGTTGATACGCACATTACCAGCTGAGATTCAACAAGGCAGTGCTCTGTCCTCCTTTTAGCTGTGATATTGTGATTGTCCTTTCTGTCATACATTTAATGTCACATGTTTAGCATTTTTGTATTTTTTTTATTTCATCCTTTAAAATGGCCCCCAAGCGTGGTGCTGTGATGCTGTCTTGTGTTCCTAAGTAGAAGGCTGTGATGTGTGCCTTTCAGAGAAGATTCACATGTTAAATAAGTTTGTTCAAGCTTGAGTTGTAGTGCTGTTGGCTTTGAGTTCAATGTTAATGAATCAACAGTATATTAAATAAGGTGTTTTTAAATAGAAACGCACATGAAACCAGGTTATGTATTGATCTGAGACAGAAATGTTCTGATGAGAGGCTTGCAGGAATGTAACCCTATATTTTCCATAGGAGCAGTGATTTAGTGTTTGCTAAAATGGTGACTTTAAGCACATAACTATTACAAGTAAAGAGAATCAGCTCTATTACTAGTGAGACTGAAAAAGACTGAAGTACTGAGTGGAAGAATGATGGGGTTCCTATAAGTATGGTTTAGTAGTAAAACAAAAATCATCAATATTTAGCATCCTTTCATTTTCTGTATGCATTGTGCAAATATTGTGTCATATTTTGAAAAGGTATAAAAGCAGTCTGGATTCACCATCTGTGTCGCTTTTTATTTTTCTTGTTTTAAAGCTTTCAGTTGCTGATAGCTGAGGATGTAATATATTTTATTTTGTGGTCATAATGGCAAAAGGAAGGAAATTGACAGAGAAAGAGGTTTAATAATGATTAGACAAATCAAAAGGCGAAAGAAGAGTGAAAGAACTATGGCAGTGCTGATGATGGTGAAATTAATCATTTAAATTTTACACTGATTCTGAGATGATGTTCTTGATGGATTTTCACCAACTATAGAATTGATGAATGGATGATGTATTCTTAAACAGTTGTTGAACAGGAAGGCCTTTGTTAGGGTTTGGAATAAGAACCTGGATCTATTCTATATGTGGAATGGTATTCTTTGTCCTTCTCATTGTTTTAAAAGATTTTTACTTGAAAGGCATATTTAGAGAGAGATCTGCTATGGGCTGGTTCACTTCCCAGATGGCCTTAATGGTCAGGGCTGGGCCAAGCTGAAGCCAGGAGCATAGAACTCCATTCAGGTCTCCCGTGTGGGTAACAGGGACCCAAGTACTTGGACCATCTACTGCTTCCTCCCCAGGTGCATTAGTAGAGAGCTGGATTGGAAACTAAGCAGCCAAGACTCAAACTGGTAGCCCACGTGGGGTACCAGCATCACAGGTGACAGCTTAACCTGCCTGTGCCGTAATGCTGGCCTTCTTTTTTCTTTTATAATGTTTGTGCAGCAGAAGTTACTTGATGATTGACTGTTCTAAGTGAAAAAAAGCTACAGTCAGATGTACATACAAAGGTGATTGAAAGGAAATAGATGATGTAGAAATTAAAATTTAATCAGATTGGTCATTTTAATCTGTATTTTGTAAGGTGACCCCTTCCCCTTTTTCTTTGAAGATTTACTTGTTTATTTGAGAGTCAGAGTTACACAGAGAGAGGGAGAGAACACAGAGAGAGAGATATTCTAGTCATTGGTTTACTCCCCAGATGGCCACGACAGTTGGGGCTGAGCCAGGCTGAAGCCAAGAGCCAGGAGCCTCATCCGGATCTGCCATCTGAGTAGTAGGGACCCAAGTACTTGTATCATCCTCTGCTACTTTTTCCAAGCCATGAGCAGGGAGCTGGATCAGATGCAGAGCAGCCTGGACTGGAACGGGCAACCATAGGGGAGGCCAGCACTGCAGACTGTGGCTTAACCTGCTAAGCCATGTTGGTGGCCCCACAACCATGCTCTTAATTCTTGAAAGTGGAATTCAGGGGTCCAAATGTGTATGTGTTTTGTTAGATAATGCTGTGCTTCTCTTCATAGGGGTATATTTTGTTCACCCAGTAGCAATGTGTAAGAATACTTGTTCTCCCACAGCTTCACCAACAGCTTGTAATCAGACTTGGATTATTAGGTGAAAAGTTGTATTTCTGTGTGTGGATTTCAAAAAAATTAATTTGGGGCTGTCGCTGTGGTACAGTGGGTAAAACCTCAGCCTGTGCAGTGCTGGCAACCCATATGGGCACACTAGTTCAAGTCCTGGCAACTCCACTTTGGAACCAGCTCTCTGCTATGGCCTGGGAAAGCAGTAGAAAATGGCTCAGGTGCTTGGGCCCCTGCACTCTGATAGGAGACCTGGAAGAAGTTCCTGGCTCCTGGCTTCGCATTGGCCCTCCTCTGGCCGTTGTGGCCACTTGGGGAGTGAATTAGCAGATGCAGTATCTCTCTGTCTCTGCCTCTTCCTCTCTGTAACCCTGCTTTTCAAATAAATAGTCTTTAAAAAAAACTTAAAAAAATACACTTTAGAACCGTTTTGTGATCACAGCAAAGTTGAAAGGGAAGTACAGACTTCCCCTGTCACCAGCTGTTAGAATCAGTGACTCACCTAGACAGATTGTTAATCACTCAGATTCTTGGTGATAACACACCCTAAGTGTTTTTTGTTTTTTGTTTTTTTTAAAGGTTTATTTATTTGAAAGGCAGTGTGATAGATAGGGAAAGAGAAAAAGATCTTCTATCTGCTGGTTCACTCCCTAAATGGCTACAACATCCATGGGCTGGAAGCCAGGAGCCCAGAATGCCATCTGGCTCTCCCAGAAGGGAGGCAGGGGCCCAAGCATTTGAGCTGTTCTTAGCTCCTTTTCTTGGCATATTAGCAGGGAACTGAATTGGAAGTGGAGCAACAAGAACTTGAACCTCTGCTCCTGTTGGGTTGCTGGTGATACAGTTGGTGGCTTAACCTGCTGCACAATAATGCTGCCCTCTTCTAAGGGTTTAACAAATGTATGATATGTACCTAGCATTGTATTGTGCAGAATAATTTCTTGGTAAAAATTATTTGAAAGGCAGAGGGAAACACCCACCCACCCACCCACCCCAGGCTGGTTCATTCCCCAAATGCCACAACTGTTAGAGGTTTGGCCAGGCTGAAGCCAGGAGCCAGTATGGATGTAGGCATTCTGAGTGGCATCTTAACTGCTAAGCCTGTACTGCATGGAGAATAACTTCACTGCTGTAAAAATCTGTGCTCAGGGTCAGCATCGTGGGACAGTGGGTTAAGCTGCTATCTACCATGCCTGCATTCCATATGGGTGCTGATTTCAGTCCAACTCCGCCCTTGTAAACATGCCTGGGAAAGCAGAGGAATGTGGCCCAAGTATTTGGTCCCCTGCCACGTGGGAGGGAAACCCAGATGGAGTTTTGGCTCCTGACATTGCAGCCATTTAGGGAGTGAACCAGCATATGGAGGAACTCTTATCCCTGTGTCTCTGAAACTGCTTTCTAAACAAACAAGTTTACCTCAGTGCTGTAGCTTATTCTCTGCTCCCCACGCAACAAGTAATCTTTTTGGCAACAAGTAATCTTTTATTTTTTAAGATGTATTTATTTATTTATTTTTGAAAGAGTTACACAGAGAGGAGAGGGAGAGATACAGAGGTCTTCCATCCGCTGGTTCATTCCTCAGTTGGCTGTAATGGCCGGAGCTGTGCTGATCCGAAGCCAGGAGCCAAGAGCCAGGAGCTTCCTCTGGATCTCCCACACAGGTCTAGGGGCCCAAGGACTTGGTATATCTTCTTTCCCAGGCCATAGCAAAGAGCTGGATCGGAAGTGGAGCAGCTGGGACTTGAACTGGCCGCCCATATGGGATGTGATGCTGCACCTGGTGGCTTTACCTGCTATGCCACACTGCTGGCCCCAACCAGTAGTCTTTTTACTGTCTCCTGCATACCTTTGCTGTTTGCAGAGAGCCATAATCATAGTATTGTAGATTTTTCAGATTGGCTTCTTAATATATTTTTCTCCATTTCATGGTTGATTTTTTTTGTTTTGTTTTTGCTTTTTTAGCACTGGATAAACAATCCAATGTCTTCATATATGACAGTTTATTCACCTCCTGAGGAATATCCTTGGATGTTTTCACATTTTGACAAATATTAGTAAAGCTTCTATAACCATCTGTGTGCATCTTTTTTGAGAGCTAGAGAGGTAGCTCCCATTTGCTGAACTCACTCCTCAAATGCCTGCAGCAACCTTGACTGGACTAGGCCAAAACTGGAAATACAATCCAGTTCTCCCATGTGGATGCTAGGGATGCAGTTATTTTATCTGTCACCTGCTACCTACCAGGGTGTGTTGTGGCAAGACGCTGAAATTGAGATCTGGGTAAATATCAAGGAGTGTGATTGTTGGATTGTATAAGAGTATGTTTAGTTTTGTAAGAAAATGCCAAACCATCTTTCACAGTCACTGTCCCATTTTGCATTTCCACCACTGTGAGAGTTTCTGTTGGCATCACATGCTTGTTGGCATTTGGTGGTGTCAGTGTTGTAAATTTTGGTCATTCTGATAGTGTGTCATGATAGCTTGTTATAATATTCAGTGCTCAAATGGTGTAAGATACTGAATATCTGTTTATGTGCCTGTTTACCATTTTTATGTCTTCCTGGGTGAGGTCTCTCTCTGGGACTTTTGCCTGTTCGGCCTTGGTTTATGTTACTGTTGAGCTTCAAGTATTCTTTGTATATTTTGAGCAGTAGTCTTTATTGGCGGTGTCTGTTGCAAACGTTTTCCACTGATGTATGATGTGTGGTCTCATTCTTTTGATAAACTGTTTCTTGAAGGTGCATTCATCAAATAGTGTAACAATGATAGTATATAGCTTTGTGAATTTTATTATGTATTAATGGCTTTTCAGTGCAGTTTATATAGTTCTTTAATCAGTGATGCTAAGTATTTTTCTTAATGATTAAAAGCTGTTTGTTTTTCTGTGAACTGTCAGTTCACATCTTAATTGGTTTCCATGTGAACTACAGATCTTTGTTTTTTCACTGAGAGTCTTCAAAAATTGGAAGTTACTCCATTGAGATATGAGTAACACTTTCCTTTGGTTTTCTTTTCAGTTTTTTGGCTTCGCTTTCAGTTAGTTTTGCTATAACAAATAATGTGAATTTCCTCAAATGAGTATGTAGGATCTCTTCTTTCTCCAGCTCAAGTCACTGTCTTCCAAAAATTCTCCTAATGTCTTTCAAGACTTAAGTAAATATCTCATGTTCGATTTGTGTCTTTTATATATATTTATCTTAGCATTTAATCACACTTGTTTTTAGCATTTATCTAACTTATTTTTCAATTGACTCTAAACTTTGTGAGGGTTAGAGCTATTTTATTCATCTTTGTCTAGTGCTTGGAGCATGGTAAATTTATAATGATAGTGGTGATTGATATAGGTGATTGCTTCTTGAATTGTGATGCCTTTGGCTTTACAGCCACTGCTATTTAATTATTTTTAAAATTATATATTTGAGAGATAGAGGAGTCAGGGGACAAAGAGAGAGAAGTTCTCCAGTCTCTTCCTAAATCCCCCTTTAGACTGGGCTAGGGCCAGAGTTAGCCAAAGCTGGGAGCCCAGAACTAAATCCAAGTCTGCCATGTCTCTGACAGGTAGGAACCCAAATACTTGAGCCATTACTGCTGCCTTCTGGAGTCTGCCCCTGAAGGAAGGTGGGGTCAGGAATTGAACCTGGGCTTCCTAACCACCAGGTTAAATATCTGTCTCCATTGCTTTCTAATTTAAATACACTTTGTCATTGGTGAACCAGCCAGTCTCAGATTTACTCCTCCTATCATCCTGTCATTTCTGCTTCCTTTGAAGATTGTTCTTGAGATTGATTTCTAAAGCCCCCTTGAGAAATAACAGGTCTTTTATGTATTTAACTTTTTTCTTTATAGTTAAGATTTGTGAGGGTGTTTTGATGTAAGCAAGTGATTTATCTGAATCCTTTTTGAGGGCCGTTTTCAGTCTTGTTTTTCTTTTCCATTTCTGTGTGCTTCTACAATAAGATTTATAAAAACATACACAAAATACGTATTAAAAGTAAATTTAGTAGAGTGAACTGCACTGTCCTGGTCACCAGCTTTAAGAACTATGTCATAGTACTTTAAGGTAAGTAAACACATTCTTAGAGTTGTACGTGTTTCTCCAGGCTACTTTGGGTTAACTTATTCCCAAAGGCAAAATAATGATTCAAATACAATTTGAATTTCTCTGCAGTAAGAATTGAACCTCCTTGATGCAGTCTCATTGAAAGTCAGCATTTGTTAAATGAGCCAAAATGTGCCTCTGAGGAAACCTTGATAGATACAGTCACTTGCAACTTAAAGCTTTTAGTTTATAAAGATAATATTTACAGC
The DNA here is from genome assembly GCA_949820135.1 of Sylvilagus floridanus. Taxonomy (NCBI): domain Eukaryota; kingdom Metazoa; phylum Chordata; class Mammalia; order Lagomorpha; family Leporidae; genus Sylvilagus; species Sylvilagus floridanus. The sequence goes on from OX463235.1 coordinate 24,596,001, forward strand.
TTTCTTACTAGCTAAAAATAATTAATTTTAAATAACAGCATAAAACCTGTAGTAGTACTAGTGAAAACTGACAAACACAGCACATCTTAAGGAGACTAAGGAAACAATTGCTGTTACTTATTTTGATTGGTCATTGGCTAGCTACTGATAGTCTTATGAAGGGACAGTGTTTTAAATTGATTTTTAAGACTTGAACACATTTTTACCAACATACCGAGTTTTCATTAACTGTTTTTATTTTATTTTATTTTTTGACAGGCAGAGTGGACAGTGAGAGAGAGAGACAGAGAGAAAGGTCTTCCTTTTGCCGTTGGTTCACCCTCCAATGGCCGCTGCGGCTGGTGCGCTACGGCTGGCGCACCACGCTGATCCAATGGCAGGAGCCAGGTGCTTCTCCTGGTCTCCCATGGGGTGCAGGGCCCAAGCACTTGGGCCATCCTCCACTGCACTCCCTGGCCACAGCAGAGAGCTGGCCTGGAAGAGGGACAACCGGGACTAGAACCTGGTGTGCCGGTGCCGCAATGCAGAGGATTAGCCTGTTGAGCCACAGCGCCGGCTATTTTTTTTTTTAACTTTTTTTTTTTTTTGACAGGCAGAGTGGACAGTGAGAGAGAGATAGAAAGAGAGAAAGAAAGGTCTTCCTTTGCCATTGGTTCACCCTCCAATGGCCGCCACTGCCGGCGCACCGTGCTGATCTGAAGGCAGGAGCCAGGTGCTTCTCCTGGTCTCCAATGGGGTGCAGGGCCCAAGCACTTGGGCCATCCTTCACTGCACTCCCTGGCCACAGCAGAGAGCTGGCCTGGATGAGGGGCCATAGTATTATCTGTTAATATTACATTCATAATGCCTTTCAGTTCTTTATTCAGTATATTCAGAACATGTTTTGTTGTAAGATCTCTGAAGGATTTGTTTTTCATTCAGAAATTGCCAATTATGATTTTTTTATTATTGTCAGAATTGCTCTGTGGCAGTATATGTTGTCAGTTATGACTTTATTGTTAAAAATCGAGGCCGCCGCCACGGCTCAATAGGCTAATCCTCCGCCTTGCGGCACCGGCACACTGGGTTCTAGTCCCAGTCGGGGCTCCGGATTCTGTCCCGGTTGCCCCTTTTCCAGGCCAGCTCTCTGCTGTGGCCAGGGAGTGCAGTGGAGGATGGCCCAAGTGCTTGGGCCCTGCACCCCATGGGAAACCAGGAGAAGCACCTGGCTCCTGCCTTCGGATCAGCGCGGTGTGCCAGCCACAGCACAGCGGCCATTGGAGGGTGAACCAACGGCAAAAGGAAGACCTTTCTCTCTCTCTCTCTCTCTCTCTCTCTCTCTCACTGTCCACTCTACCTGTCAAAAAAAAAAAAATCGACAGTCCAGGTTGTTTAAATGATTCCTTTTCCACTTAAACTCCATTCTTATTGATAGTGGTTTTGAATGCAGAGTACATTCTGAGAACATTCATTAACTCTTAACTTCTTCCCCAAAATGTTCAGGTCACTTAATATGTGAGTGAATTATATCCATATTATAATGTTTTTACCTGTATTTTGCCACATGGGACATATCTGATAGATTTTTCACATTTAGTTTGTGTAAGCATTTCTTTAACTTTTTTATTTTTTGTATAAAATGAGAATACAGTGTCTTTTATTTGGCTTGGAAGCTCAAAATTACAATGTAATGTCTTTCTTCTTGATTTCTGTAGAGCAGGTTGTTGCCCTGGATGCTCAAAATATCGTAGCTGTATCATGTGGAGAAGCTCATACATTAGCACTAAATGACAAGGGACAGGTGTATGCTTGGGGTCTCGATTCTGATGGACAACTTGGCCTGCTAGGATCAGAGGAATGTATCAGAGTACCAAGGTAACAAAGGTGACCACAAAGAGGTCCTAAATCTTTTATAATGGATAATAATTTGTAATAAATTTGTTAATGTAAGTCATTCTGTTTGTTGTGGGCATGAAACCATTGGTGCCTGGTTATTTCTCCTTTGAGTCCTTTAAAAGTTTACTAGCTAGATTCTTGATTTCTATTTGTGTTGTTATTGATTGATTGCCTATTTTTTTAATTTACTCTGTTTTGTCCATATTCAGTAGAATTTGTGTTTATAAAGAAAGGGATGAGGAAACCTACTTTATTATCAATTTTCTCTTAAGGGGATATATTAATTCAATAATATTGTTATCTTGAGTATTCCAGCTAAATACTTACTAAATACTCACTGCATGTTTTTCTTTAACTTGTTTCTTTAGCCTTTATTAGTTTTAATTTCAAAGTCTAACATACTTAATGTAAAAGGATTTCAGTCACTTTACACTTGTTGATATAGCAGAAAGCATAATTTATGTTAACCGTTAACTCATTCTAGAATTTATTTCAAAATTAAAAAATAATTCCCTAGCAATGTTGTAGTCCTCCACATTTAGATAATAATAAAAATAAACATAAAAATTTTAAATAATATTGTTTATTTTAGATACCTAAATAATAGACTAACTTGTAGTCTTAAAATTCTTGCTTCTTTCAACTCTGTTCTTCCTAGTAATAGTTATGCAGACAAAAAGAGCTTGGTAGGGAACCAAGGTATAGTTTTTTCTTTATGAAAAGAGTTGTTTGTTTGTTTGTTTGTTTGTTTTTGAAGGACAGAGAGGGAGAGACAGTGAGAGAGAGAGAGAAACCAACCTTCTATCTCTGGTTCACTTAACCAAATGTCTGCTACAGCCAGGGCTGGACCAGGCCCATATCAGGAGCCAAAGAACCCATCTATATCCTGCACCTGCATTTCGTTTTTAACACTGATAATATCTTGTTCTAAGAATGAATACATAGTGGTTTAATGGCTTAAGCCACCACCTATAAAGCCAGTATCCCATATGGGTGCCAGTTTGAGTCCTGGCTGCTTTGCTTCTGATTTAGCTACCTGTTAATGCACTGGGAAAGCAGTGAAAAATGGCCCGAGTCCTTGGGCCCCTGCACCTACTTGGAAGACACAGGTAAAGCTCCTGGCTTCAGTATCTGCTGTCTGTCTGTCTCTCAACTCTGACTTTTAAATAAATAAATATTAAAAGAAAAAACTAAAACATAATCACTAGCATAAGAAAAGGAAGTATAGGAACTGTTTGACAGTATTTTATACTTGTTTATACTTGTTCTGTTAATGAACCATCTGTTGGAGACTTAAATGCATCGTATTCGTGTGTTTTCCTTAATGAACATATAACCAAATTCCACAGCACTCTCCCTTTCCCAATTTTTCCCCTTTCTTTTATTAATAACAAATAAGAAGCCCAAGGGGGTTAATTTTGCGGCATGGCAGCAGGTTAAGCTGCTGCTTGTGACACCTGCATCATATTGGGGTGCCTGTTCAAATCCCAGCTACTCTGTACCTCTCATCTGGTGCCCTGCTTGGAAAAGCAGCAGTTGATGATCCTAATATTTAGGCCCCTGCCCCCCGTGTGGGGAGACCTTGATGGAGTTCCCAGATCCTGAATTCAGCCTGGCCCAGTCCTGACCATTGCCATCTATTTGGGGAATGAACCAGTGGATGGAAAATCTTTCCTTCCCTTCTTTCCTCTCCCACTCTTCTTCCTCTGCCTTTCAAATAAATATTTTTTTTTTTAAAAAAAAGCATAATTCCCATATGCTTCCAATGTCTCTTAGTGATGATGTTGTCGATTGAAGACTGTTTTTCCTTAAGTAAATTGAATCGCTTTAGTCATCTCAATCTTTCTTTCGGGAAATAGGGTAATTTGCAACTAGATGGTTATTAACTAAATAATATAAAGCATTCATAGAAAGGCAATGATCTCACATTGACCTAACTTTGTTGCTTTTATTTTTTCCCACAAGTAATTGTTGTAAAAACAGTATTTTAAACTTAAGATTTAAAAAATTTTGTGCTTTTAGGATGGAAAGGGACTTACATGTTTGATATGCTAAGTCAGTATTCTCAAAATCATGATTCATGGCAAATTTTAGAGTTTCTCTTATTTTTACTAGTCTCAATTTTCAAAATTTTGTTTTTGTTCACTTCTGATATAAGGGAGTTTAGTCAGTAATACATAGGTGAATAGTGAATGGGAAGAAAGGTAGTTATAAAAATAACTTCATTGTATGAAAATTTTATTTGAAAGTTGCCCAATAATAAATTATATATTTGTGATACGATTTATTGTTTTCAACCTAGATGGGAACATAAATGAGAACTTGCGTTACTTGGTTAAAACATCCTTGTTTTTGTGTGTACTAAGTAAGCATCTTTACTAACTGTAGTCTGTATATTAAGGTATTTCTAAAACTTTATTAATTTTTCAGAATTTTGTGGATTGTTTTGAATTGTGATATATACATATGAGGGGTCTTTTGAAAGTTCATGTGAAATGTATATTCTGAAAAAACTGCAGGAATTCCAAAATTTGTTTACACCAAGATAAATTTGCCTTTTGATTCCATTTCCCCTTGAACTTTCTGAAGTACTGCCGTAGTTTACTAATATTATCTATAATGTTTATAAAAGACTACCAGTGATTTTTGTTTTTTAGATTTCATTTTACCAAATCATTTTTTAAAGATTTATTTATTAGAGAGAGAGAGATCTTCCATCAGCTGGTTCATTCCCCAAGTGGCTGCAACAGCTGGAGCTGGGCTAGTCAGGAGGTAGGAGCTTCTTCTGGGTCTTGCACATGGGTGCAGGGGACCAAAGACTTGGGCCATCTTCCGCTACCCTGCCAGGCACATTAGCAGGTAGCTGGATTGGAAGTGGAGCAGATGGCATCTTAACCCTCTATGCCGCAATTGCTGGCCTCACTGAGTCATTTTTAGATGTAAGGTTTATGTCCTAGGTGGCCTGAAGATGTCAGACAGCTTTATAAATTTCACATACATTATCTGTAAACATATTTCACAAAACTAATCAGAAAGTGAAGACTGTTAAGCTATAATTTCTTTTCTTTCTTTTCTTTTTTTTTTTTTTTAAGATTTATTTATTTGAAAGAATTACACAGAGAGAGAAGAAGAGGCAGAGAGAGAGAGGTCTTCGTCTGCTGGTTCATTTTCCAATTGGCTGCAATGGCTGGAGCTGCGCCAATCAGGAGCCAGGAGCTTCTTCTGGCTCTCTCATGTGTTGCAGGGGCCCAAGCACTTGGGCCATCTGCTGCTGATTTCCCAGACCATAGCAGAGAAAGAGCAGGATCAGAAGTGGAGCAGCTGGGTCTCGAACCGGTGCCCATATGGGATGCTGGCCTTGCAGGCGGTGGCTTTACCCGCTATGCCACAGCACTGGCCCCTATACTTTTTTAAGATCTATTTATTTGAAAGGCAGGGTTATAGAGAGGGAGAAACTGAGAGAGAGGTGTTCCATCCTCTGTTTCACTCCCCAAATGGTCGCAATGGCTGGAGTGAGCTGAACTGAAACTAGGAGCCAGGAGCTTCTTCAGGGTTTCCCATGCAGGTGCAGGGGCCTAAGAACTTGGGCCATCTTCTACTGCTTTCCCAAGGACTTTAGCAGGGAGCTGGATTAGAATCCACGCTAGTATGGGATGCCAGCTTAACTCGCTATACCACAGTGCCAGTCCTTAGGCTATATTTTCTTGACAACAAAATCTGTATTTTTGCCAATAGATTAGAATATGTAATTTAAGCACTAATTTAAAGAACGCAAAATTAATAATACTTTTTCTGAAACCCTTAGTTTGATAAAGTTTTGCTTCTTGGCCATAAAGTAGTAAAACATGGGAGAATTGTATGAGATGATGATATTTAAGACTATATATATAGGGCCAACATCGCGGCTCACTTGGCTAATCCTCCACCTGTGGTGCCGGCACCCTGGGTTCTAGTGTCAGTTGGTGTGCCGGATTCTGTCCTGGTTGCTCTTCTTCCAGTCCAGCTCTCTGCTGTACTGTGGCCCAGGAGTGCAGTGGAGGATGCCCCAAGGGCTTGGGCCCTGCACCCGCATGGGAGAGCAGGAGGAAGCACCTGGCTCTTGGCTTTGGATCCATGCAGCGCGCCGGCTGCAGAGCACCGGCTGCAGCGGCCTTTTGGGGGGTGAACCAACGGAAGGAAGACCTTTCTCTCTGTCTCTCTCTTTCACTAACTCTGCCTGTCCAAAAAAAAAAAAAAAACAAAAAACCAAAAAACTATATAGCTATTTCTAGACTAAGTTAATTGATGAAATTGTCAACTTGGTCAAAAAAATTTTCTTGATATTCAGTTTTAAACAATTTCTGCTTGATTTTAGAATCTAAAAATTAAGAACATTTTAGTTTAAAAATTAAGGTTTTTTTCTAATGGAATGCTTCACAAATTTGTGTGTCATCCTTCCAATTTTATTATATATGCTGCTGAAGTGAGCACTAAAGAATATTTTCAAAAAAATGTATGTTAGGAACCCGCACTGTAGTATAGTGAGTAAAGCTGCCACCTGCAGTGCTGGCATCCCATATGGGCGCCAGTTTGAGTCCTGGCTGCTTCACTTCTGATTCAGCTCTCTGCTATAGCCTGGGAAAGCAGTAGAAGATGGTCCAAGTGCTTGGTAGACCTGGAAGAAGCTCCTGGCTCCTGGCTTCAGATTGTCACAGCTCCACCTGTTGCAGCCATCTGGGGAGTGAACCAGAGCTGGAAGACCTCCACCTCCACCTCCCCCTCCTTCTCCTTTCCCTCCCCCTCCCCCTCCCCCTGCCTCTGCCTCTCTGTAACTCTACCTCTCAAATAAATAAATAAATCTTAAAAGTCATTAAAATTAGGCCAGCACTGCGGCTCAATAGGCTAATCCTCTGCCTGCAAGTCTCCGCCTGCACACCGGGTTCTAGTCCCATTTGGGGCATTGGATTCTGTCCCCGTTGCCCCTCTTCCAGGCCAGCTCTCTGCTGTGGCCAGGGAGTGCAGTGGAGGATGGTCCAAATGCTTGGGCCCTGTACCCACATGGGAGACCTGGAGAAGCACCTGGCTCCTGGCTTCGGATCAACGCAGCACGCTGGCCGCAGCGGCCATTGGAGGGTGAACCAACAGCAAAGGAAGACCTTTCTCTCTCTCTCTCTCTCTTTCACTGTCTACTCTGGCTGTCCAAAAAAAAAAAGTCATTAAAACTTATCTTAGAAGTAACCAGGAAAAATAAAATAAATGTATATATATGTGACAAGAAAGAGAACAAGAGTGTGTGCACACACAAGAGCTTCCATGTGCTAGTTCACTTCCCACATGTCCCTAACAGCTGGGACTGGTATGGGCACAAGCTGGCAGCCATGAACTCAGTCCAGGTCTCTCTCATGTAGGTGGCAGTATCCCAATTTTTTGAGCCATCACCACTGCCTTTTATTAAGAGTTAGGTGAAGGTAGAAGCCAGAGCATCATTGAACCCCCCAGGAACTCCTGTATGGGGCATGGACTCAGATCCTAACTGCTAGGCCAAACATTGGCCTCTAAAATGTATTTCTTTTTCTTTTTTAAAAGAAAGAGTTACAGAGAGAGAGAGGGAGAAACAAACTGACAAATCTTCCATCTGCTGGTTCACTTCCCAAATGGCTGCAACGTCCAGGGCTGGACCAGGCTGAAGCCAGGAGCCAGCGCTGGCCCGTAAAAGGGTATTTCTTAATGGTAGAGACTAGATCCGTTGTTAGTTTTGATTTTTCAAACCTGAAAAAAAGAGTTGGTGTTAGGTTTTTCTTAAATTACTAGGAAAGTCACAACTTAACTAGAAACCTGGAAATTACATTGTTTTAGTGGCAAATTAATGCTTTTATTTACCTCAGATTTTTAAATTATTTTTTATCAATAAAAGTCTAGTCTTTAACACTTGTTGGGTTACTATTTTCAGAAACACAACTGATAGTGCCTGGTTTTTTGCCTGTGTTGCTATCCTACATTAAGTTGAAAAAAAAAATAGAATACAACAGTACTATACATATTTAGCAGTTAATCTGCTATCACAAATTCCCAGGGGAGGAATTTCCACGGTTATTAACTGTTTTTTTTTTTACAGATTTCAAGACATTTTCAAACTTCATGCAAGAAAATGATTTAATTTTAAAATGAATCATTTTAGTGATGTTATAATCATTTTAAAATGATACACAATATATTTATAAGCAGTACAAATGTTTGCTTTAGAGGTCTGATTTTCTTGTTACAGATTTGATTAACTAGGAATCTTTGTATTTTGTGTACATATAATTTTTTCTCTTTTCCTAACCATTTTTGGTTTTATAGCCCACAACTTGACAATTTTTATGTTTTAGTGGCCTAGCTTTATAGACTTTTCAGAACTTTCAACTTCATTTTCATAATTTAATATTTGTTTTGTTTTGAGTGTACTTTTTTTTTTGTACTCATATTTCATATATTTGAAAGGTGGAGTCACAGAGAGGGGGAGAGGAGATCTTTGACCTACTGCTTCACTCCCCAGATGATTGCAATGACCATGGCTAGGCCAGGCCAAAGCCAGTAGCCAGGAGTTTCATTCAGGTCTCACATGGGTGCAGGGCCCGAGGATTTGATTCACCTTCTGCTGCCTTCCTAAGTAAACTAGTAGGAAGCTGGATTGGAAGGAGAGCTGAATGGAATGTGGACCACTATCCATAAGGGATGCAGGCATTGCAGGTGGTAGCTTAACCATTAAGCTACAGTCCTGACCCTGATCTGCACTGTAGTCTTTAAAAATCACTAGTTGAGATCCAGTACATTTTTTCAACCCAGTTAACTGATATGAAGACTTGCAGTTGGAAAAACATCAGAGTAGCTTCCTTAACATTCAGTGTACAGTGGTAACAGTGGCTGTTTGAGAAGGATATAGAGAGTGTATATTTTGACAGGCAGAGTTAGACAGTGAGAGAGAGAGAGAGAGAGAAAGGTCTTCCTTTTTTCCATTGGTTCACCCCCCAAATGGCTGCTACGGCTGGTGCGTTCCAATCCAAAGCCAGGAGCCAGGTGCTTCTTCCTGGTCTCCCATGCGGGTGCAGGGCCCAAGTACTTAGGCCACCTTCCACTACCTTCCTGGGCCACAGCAGAGAGGTAGATTGAAAGAGGAGCAGCCAGGACAGAAATCCGGCTCCCCAACTGGGACTAGCACCCGGGGTGCTGGCGCTGCAGGCGGAGGATTAGCCAAGTGAGCCACAGCGCCAGCCCAGTATGTATGTATGTATGTATGTATGTATGTGTGTGTGTGTGTGTGTATATATATATATATATATATATACACACACACACACACACACACACACACACACACTAAGTTGATTTTGGCTTATTTTATTTTTCTGTTAATTACACTTGAGTCTTTTAAAAATTTGAAATGATTCAACATTTACATTGTATTTTTTTACTTGGCGAAAGGGATAACTTTTGATGAATTCTACAAAATTCAGTTTAATGATATATTTTCTAATTTGTTATCCCCTTAGAAAAAAATGGAACATGGAAAACTGATTTGGTTAATTTTTACTTTTCAGAATTTATTTTTTTTCTTTTTGTTCCTGAAAGCCATGAAAACAATGCAACCCCCCCATCTTCAGTGTTTTAATAAATCTAGATGAACATAGTATTGCCACAGTAGCATCATTCCTTATCTCTGTAGTAGATAAGTCTAAAGAAATGAGCATTTTTTGTTGTTTTGCAAGCTTTGGGATTGTATTTTGGAAGGGAGAATCACTGAATCAAAACTACTGTGAAAACTTAAAAGTGTTTTGGCAAACTTTAACTAATTTAATACTAAAGCCTCCAAGACTTTACAAATCTGTTTGTCCTTTAACAGTTGTATACATTGCATGCTATTTGCCAAGCATTGTAAGAGGTGCTAGTGATTCTCATGGGTATAAGACACAGAGCTGTTTAGCAGAGGAGACAAACATAAAATGAGTAAGTACACTAGTAATTAGTAATGATCCATGCTGTGAAGGATCATCGCAGGGTATTATGAGAATGTAGTCTTTTGCAATGTTTTACTTAATCTTGCAAATCAGACTTGACTAAAATAATCGTTTTTTCAAAATACTTAATAAAGTGAACAAGTCAACGTGTGGTGTGCCTAGTCTGCATAAGCAATGGCAGTAAATATTAAGTAACTCACAGTTGCATATATTCCTGTATTTTTAATTCCTAACTATTTTTGCATTGCCAATATTTGATTCTGCTATTGCAGAAAGATGACATTTTGTTATATTTGAAAATTTAAAAGTGCATTGGATCCTGCTGATTTGTTGGATTCTGCTAAATTATAGCAGTACAACTCTCAGGTTTTGTAGTTAAGAACATAAATCCACTGAATAAAAATATTTTTAATATAAAAATATGGAATTAGAGTAACTCTCGTTTTTCCTGCTCAAAATTTGATTTGCTGAAGCTGCCTCCTGAAAATCATGGGTATCGACACTCTGGTCAGAACTTGCTTCGGACTCTCATATGGCAGAATCAGGTCAGGTGGCAGTATCAGGTAAAGGGAAACAAGAAACACATTGTTTCCTCCCTACTCCCTCTTTTTTTCTTTTCTTTTTTTCCCCTAAAGATTTATTTTATTTATTTGAAAGGCAGAGTTAGAGAACGAGAGAGAGAGAGAGAGAGAGAGAGACAGGGAGACAGGTATCTTCTGTCAGCTGGTTCACTCCCCACATAATCATAATGGGTTGGGTAGGCCAGGGCGAAGCTGGGACCATATGGGTGGCAGGAACCCAAGGGGATTTCAGCCATCTTCAGCTTTCCCAGGCCCCTTAGCAGGGAATTGGATTAAAAATGAAACAACTGAAACTCGAACCAGTACTCATGTGGGATGCTTCTATCATAGGCAGCAGCTTAACCCTATGCACCACAACACCAGCCACTCCTTTTTTCTTGAAAACATTGTTTTTAAAAAGTTGATTTATTTGAAAGCCAGAGTGATAGAACTCTTCCATCTGCTAGATCGCTCCCCAAATGGCTGTAGCATCCAGGGCCCTGGCTGAAGCCGGGAGCCAAGAATTCCGTCTGGATCTCCATGTGGATGGCAGGGATCCAAGTGCTTAGGCCATCATCTGCTGCTTTCCCAGGCACATCAGTGGGGAGCTGGATCAGAAGCAGAGGAGCTGGGACTCACTCAGACTGGCACTCAAATATGGAATGCTAGCATCACAAACAGTGACTTAATCTACTGCACCACAATGCTGGCCCTTCTTGAAAACATTTGTTAAGGAAAGACAGAAAATGACCAGGTCAAAGAGAAGTATATAAGATGCTGGGATTCTTGGTCCACAAAGTTAATTGAGTTTTGTAATTTAAAAAAGCCTTTAGAATTGCAGTGCAGTTAATGCAAAAAATCAGAAAAGGAAGAGAAAAATTATACAAGTGCCAGGACAGAACAAAAAAGGCAGAAAATAAGAGCACATCAGATGACCGCCATAAATATGAATTGTTTCCCTAGTAAAAAATTCATTGAATGTCACTCATTTAGATACAGAGGGATAATTTAGAAGACTGCCCAGTTTGTAAGTTGGGAGAACACATGATAGGAATTCTTAAGGAACCTGATAGAATGTACATTAAAGTAGGTAAAGCATCAGTTTTACACAAATTAGGTGTTACTCATTTGTTTTACAAATATGTTGCTGTTTTATACTCTAGAGGTGATTTTTTAAAATTTTGATTATTAAAGTGAATTATAAGCACTCTGAGGACTACTTTATGTGTGAGCATAGTTCACTTTGCTTTGAAATAGTATCTTTCCAAGGTGTTTGCATCATACCTTTCATTTTTGCATCTCTAAATATTGTTTGCTGATTTTAGAATAAATTTTTGGCATATTGAGTGTATGTGGAAAAAGATAACATTACCTGCTATGTTAGTAAAAAACGACTTGAGCATAGTAGGTGGTCAGTAAATAGCATAAATAAGTAGCAATCAAAATACATTTTTAAATGAAATCATCTGATCTTGCTCTCTCTTCTCATTTTCTAGGAACATTAAAAGTTTGTCAGATATCCAGATCGTACAAGTTGCTTGTGGTTATTATCATTCACTTGCACTTTCTAAAGGTAAGTTCTCTTCTCTTCTCTGCTCTGCTCTGCTCTGCTCTGCTCTGCTCTGCTCTTCCCTTCCCTTCCCTTCCCTTCCCTCCCCTCCCCTTCCCTCCCCTTCCCTCCCCTTCCCTCCCCTTCCCTCCCCTCCCCTCCCCTTCCTCCCCTCCCCTCCCCTCCCCTCCCCTCCCCTCCCCTCCCCTCCCCTCCCCTCCCCTCCCCTCCCCTTCTCTTTTTCAGTTTTAGAACTTAGTACTTTAATTGAGCAGAAAATCCTCTAACTTTATGGTTCTTTTTCCAAGATTGTCCTGGTTCTTCTTCTTCCTCTTCTTTCTTTATTTGAAAGTCAGAGTTACAGAGACAGAGAGATAGATCTCCCATCTGCTCATTCACTTGCCAAATGACTGTAATACCCAGGGCTGGGCCAGGCCAAAGCCAGGATCCAGGAGCCTCTTCCAGGTCTACCGCAAAGGTGGCAGGGACCCAAGTAATTGGGCCATCTTCCGCTGCTCTCCTAGGTCATTGGCAGGGAACTTGATTAGAAGTGGTGCAGCTGGGACTTGAACTCTGGTGCCCACATGGGTGGTCGATTTACCCACTATGCTACAACACTTGCCCTATGCTGTATGATTTTTATCATTGCCATATAAATTGTAGAATTAGCTTCTCCGTTTTCACATACATACAAATAAACTTCTGGGATTTGATTTGGGATTGCCTTGTCTAAATATGTGTGGAAAATCTTCTACCAGTAACAAGTCCTTGAATTATTACACTCTAATTTAAAATTTTGTTTTCTTCTTTTGAGAGGAAAAAAAAATCTCCCAAGCACTGATTGACTCCTCAGATGCTCACCACAGCTTGACCTGGGCTGGGCTGAAGTCAAAAGACAGGAATTCAGTCTAGGTCTCCCATGTGGGTTGCAGGAGCCATCACCTGCCCTTCTTCCAGGTACATTTTAGCAGAAAGGTGGAATTGCAAATAGAGCTGGGTCTTGAACCTAGGCATTCCATTATCGTATGTGGGCATTCCAAGCAGCTCCTTAATCACTATGGTAAATGCCTTACCTGAGTATTTTAATTACTGAACATGGTTTAGCTCTCCATTTATTTAAGTCTCCTTTTGATTTTTCTCATTAGAATTTTGTTTCAAATGGAGACATTTATATGTCATCTGTTAGATTTTTTTCCCTAGATATTTGATTTTTCTGTTGTGAATGGTGTTATTTTTGTTTATTACATACACATAAAATTAATTTTTCCATCTGATTTTTCACTTAACAGTTAAAAGGTGTTCCTTCATATGTGGGGAAGATTGCTTCCTCAGTCTCATTTAATCTTACAGATAAACTTAGGAGTAAAACAGTAGGTGGCTAGGGGAGTGGTATTGTGGTGTAGCGTAGTGGGTAAAGCCACCACTTGCAGTGCCGGTATCCCATGTGGGCACCGTTTGAGTCCCGGCTATTCCTCTTCTGATCCAGCTCTCTGCTATGGCCTGGGAAAGCAGTAGAAGATGGCCCAAGTCCTTGGGCTCCTGCAGCCACGTGGGAGAGCCAGAAGAAGCTCCTGGCTCCTGGCTTTGGATGGGCTCAGATTTAGGGAGTGAACCAGTGGATGGAAGACTTCTCTCTCTGCTTTTCCTTCTCTCTCTGTATAACTCTTTCAAGTAAATAAATAAATCTTAAAAAAAAAAAAAAAAGACGGTGGCTTAATATGTAATTAGCTTTGTTTGCATTTTATCTCTTACTGATTTTTAAATTTTTTTTATTTTTTGGACAGGCAGAGTAGACAGGGAGAGAGAGAGAGAGACAGAGAGAAAGGTCTTCATTTTGCTGTTGGTTCACCCTCCAATGGCCGCTGCGGCTGGCGCGCTGTGGCCAGCGCACTGCGCTGATCCGATGGCAGGAGCCAGGTGCTTCTCCTGGTTTCCCATGGGGTGCAGGGCCCAAGGACCTGGGCCATCCTCCACTGCACTCCCTGGCCACAGCAGAGAGCTGGCTTGAAAGAGGGGCTACCGGGACAGAATCCGGTGCCCCAACTGGGACTAGAACCCGGTGTGCCGGCGCCGCAAAGCGGAGGATTAGCCTGTTGAGCCACGGCGCCGCCCCAATCTCTTACTGATTTAACTTTCTCAGACGTCAGCTAAAGATTAAAACATGGGTTAGTAGGGGACATGCCATGTATTTGTTTTTACCATTAAAATGATGTTTCAATGACTCCATTATAAATATTCTTTTAATTCAGTAAGTGTTAGTGAGGCCTACCATGACTAAAACACTAGGCTAGAACTGTGGAGGAGACAGATAAATTAAGAGACAGTTTTAGGGACCATACAGTTTAATAGAAGAGGCAGATGTTCAAATAAATAACTAGCTTAAAGCAGAAAAAAGTACAATTTGAGAGGGACACACACACACACATACACACACACACACAGAAAAAATACACAAATACACAGAGTGAATGAGCTCACATCTGCTGGTTCATTCCTTAAGTGCCCCTAATAGCTATGACTGGACTGAGGTCAGAACCAGGAGCCAGGATTACAATCCAGGTCTCCCACACATGTGACAGGAACCCAGTTACTTGAGCCATCACTGGTGCCTCGCTGGTCTGCATTGGCGAAAAGCTGGAGTTAGGAACTGGAGCTGGTAGTTAAACTCAGGCATTCTAGTGTGGGACACAGGTGTCTTAACCACAAACCAAACAAATGCTTGCTCCCCAGATACATACTGTTTGGGTAAAGGTAAAAGTAAAAAGTTGTAAGAATTTGAATTGATAGAATTTAGAACATGGGTGCTGGTGCTGTGGTGTAGTGGGATGTACTGCCACCTGCTAGGCTAGCATCCCATATAGGTGCTGGTTTGATTCCTGGCTGCTGTACTTCCAATCCGGCTTCCTGCTAATGCACCTAGGAAAGTAGTGGAAGATGGCCCAACTGTCTGGGCCCCTGCATGCATGTGGGAGACCTGAATAAAGCTCCTGGCTCCTGGCTTTGGTCTAGCTCAGCCCCAGCCATGTGACCACTTGAGGAGCGAACCAGTGGATGAAAGATCTCTTTATCTCTACCCCCCTCTCTCTGTAACACTGCCTTTCAAATTATATATATATGTGTAATATATGTAATATATATATGTTATATACATATATATGTTATATATATATGTTATATATATATATATATATATATATATATATATATGTAAAGAGTGGTTGCCTCTTGGAAGAACCGTGAATTTAAGTTTTTGGAAGGGAGCTTTTTAAATTAAAAGCAAAAATTTATTTATTTATTTTGTTTTTTATTTGAAAGAAAGAGTGAGCTCCTTTTGTTGTTTTATTCCCCTAATTCCTGCAGCTGGTAGCAGGAGCCATTATCTGCTATCTCCCAGGGTCTGCCCTGACAGTAAACTGAAATTGGGATCCAAAGCCTGGTTTGAATGCAGGCACTCTTATGGCAGACACAGGCATCATAGCTGCTGTGTTAAATGCCCACCCCTGGGAAGGTTGCTATTTTGTTTGTTTGCTTTAAAGATGTATTTATTTATCTGAAAGGCAGAATGACAGATTGAAGGAAAGAGACAGAGACATCTTCCATTTGCTGATTCACTCTTCAAATGGCTGAGGCTGGTCCAGGCTGAAGGCAGGAGCCTAGAACTCCATCTGGGTGTCCATGTGGGTAAAAGAGGCCTAAATTTTGGGGCCGTTATCCACTGGTTTCGCAGGCAGGTTAGCAGGGAGTTGAGTCCAAAGCAGGGCAGCCAAGACTTGAACTAGCACTCCAAAATGGGATGCCAGTGTTGGAAATGTTGGCTTAACGTGCTGTACCACAGTGGCAGCCCCAAAGCTTACTTTTAAATGTATTATTTTGTAGTGTGGATTCTTTTTTTTTTTTTTTTTTTTTTTGATAGAGTTAGTGAGAGAGACAGAAAGGTCTTCCTTTTTCCATTGGTTCACCCCCCAAGTGGCTGGTACGGCCGGTGTGTTCCGGCTGGCGTGCTGCGCCTGTCTGAAGCCAGGAGCCAGGTGCTTCACCCTGGTCTCCCATGCGGGTGCAGGGCCCAAAGACTTGGGCCATCCTCCATTGCCTTCCCGGGCCACAGCAGAGAGCTGGGCTGGAAGAGGAGCAACCGGGACAGAATCTGGTGCCCCAACCAGGACTAGAACCTGGGGTGCCGGCGCTGCAGGTGGAGGATTAGCATAGTGAGCTGTGGCACCGGCCCGTAGTATGAATTCTTAAAAAAGAGTAAGTAAAAAGATTGAAGATGTCTGAAGTTGCAAAAGAGTGGCAGTAAGAATCAAAAGTGACAGGGGGAACTATTATAGCAACCAGTAAGATAGTGACTAATGGATTTATTTGTCTTACTTTGCTTTCGAAAGAAAATTGTGTATATAGTTTGGTGATTGGATGCATATGAGGTAAGAAGAGAGGGATCTATTAATAATGACTCCATGGGCTTATGACTTGTAGTACTGAATGCCATTCACCAAAATGAGGAACACTAGAAAGAGGTCCAGATATGGTAGGTAGGGTAGGTATTATGATTTCACTTCTGTGTATGCTGAATTTGAATTGCCTTTGAAATAGCCATATGTAGATATCACGTAAACTGAGTTTTGTGAGTTTATTGAAGAAAAGTATGGACTAGTGATAGAATTTTGAATGTGCTCAGCATACAGTTAATAGCTTAAGCCTTCAGCTTGGATGTGTGTCTCTTAGGAGTAATTATAGAATATGGAATTGTGGGTTACCTGTAGTTATGTGACTCACATAAGTGTAGTCAAACTTAAAATGTGGTAGTACAGAGTGTTTTTCTAGCTCTTGTTTCCATTTAAGAAGTCCACTTGGCTGGTGCTGCAGCTCACTTGGCTAGTCCTCCGCCTGTGGTGCTGGCACCCTGGGTTCTAGTCCCAGTTGGGGTGCCGAATTCTGTCCCAGTTGCTCCTCTTCCAGTCCAGCTCTCTGCTGTGGCCCAGGAAGGCAATGGAGGATGGCCCAAGTGCTTGGGCCCTGCACCCGCATGGGAGAGCAGAAGGAAGCACCTGGCTCCTGGCTTTGGATTGGCGCAGAGCCGGCCGTGGCAGCCATTTGTGGGGTGAACCAACGGAAGGAAAACCTTTCTCTCTGTCTCTCTCTCACTGTCTAACTCTGCCTGTCAAAAAAAAAAAAAAAAAGTTCACTTAATTGCCAAGCAGAATATTTTTTCATGTAGTGAGAGGAAGAATCTCCCAGAATAGATCATCAAATAATTTTTTTGTGTGAGAAAAATAGTTAATTTTATGGTTTTTGTTTTACAGCAAGTGAAGTCTTCTGTTGGGGACAGAATAAATACGGCCAGTTGGGTTTAGGCATTGACTGTAAAAAGCAGACTTCGCCTCAGCTGATTAAGTCTTTGCTTGGAATCCCTTTCATGCAAGTTGCTGCAGGAGGAGCCCATAGTTTTGTACTGACTCTTTCTGGAGCTATCTTTGGATGGGGACGCAACAAATTCGGTCAACTGGGTCTTAATGATGAAAATGGTAGGTTCTCATTATTTACAGTTTAAATGTATTTTAAAAAGAGGTGATATTTGAGATGTGTTAGTTATCCTTCTGTATCAGAGATAAACCCATAGCTTTGTTGGTAGAAAGGTGGTGATGAGATGTTAATTTAAAAATTTAATTTGCTGATCAGATTTTAAGGGATGGTGGACAAAATCTTTATTGTTGGGTATTCATTAAAAGATAATCTGAGTATATTTAGAATTGGCAGCTAGTGTTGTTCCATTATTGGCCACCATCAGGGGGTGGAAAAAAAAAAAAGATGTGAAATTATTCTAAGCAAGTTTTGAAGCATCAATTGATTTGATTTTTTTCAAGGAAATATTTGAATGATTTCATATGTTAAACTAATCTTTGGTTGTTCTAAGAGTGATGTTAGAGTCTTGAAAATAACATTTTGAATTTTAAAGATTTATGACTACTTGAAACATTGGCATCTTGAAATTTATTTTCTATAATTATGTTAGGTTGAATGCCAGTATTAGACCTATAAAAACTCATTTTGTGAAGTTGAACATAATTGCAGTGACTACAACAGACAAAAGTGAATTGTTTAGTAACAACTGATTCTCAGAAAGAATGAAAGAATTTTTTTTCATGTAAGAAAACTACCAGTGGTGTGTTAGGATAATATGTATCTCCTCTGCCACAAAATCCCAGAAAGTATAAATTTTAGACTTTTAAGTAGGATCTGTGAGCATAATAATAATCACAGAGTCAGAAGAATGATGTGAATATAGGGAAAATTAGAAGCAGTTAGATTTGAAATTCCTTAATTGATGGGTCCTGTGCAGATTGGCATATAGGCTGTTAAAACTTAACTCTTTACTTTCTCCTTTATTACAGTGGTTTGATAGGTAGGCCTGGGAATCCAGCTTAGGCTTGAACCAAAAAAATTAATGAGTGACAATTTTAGTTACTGCTGCCTACTGAGCTTAGGAAGCCATAGAGGAAACACATTTTAGAAGACTTTTAATTAAAAAAATACTGTTAATGTTTCTTGTTGGAATTTTCAGATAGATATGTTCCTAATTTACTAAAGTCACTAAGATCTCAGAAAATAGTTTATATTTGTTGTGGAGAAGATCATACTGCTGCACTCACCAAGGTATTGTACTTCTAAAACTTTGTTATTATTACCTATAATGGTTATTTGATAATTAGTAAATGTTTTCTTATTTACATTAAAGCTTTATAATGTTATTGGTGTTTGAAAAATAATTTGGAAAAAAGCCCTACATTACTATTTACTCTTGAAAATAATTTAACTTAATTTTCACCTTTATATGTAATGTGAATTGTCATTATGTTATATATTGTTCAGTGTCTTAGCTTCATATGAAATACCACTAATATTTTTAATAACATTACCCATTTTGATTCATCAGGCTTGCTATTCTGCCTAGATCTCATTTATGTTACATAGCTCTGAGTAATTTGAATTTATAATTGTACTCTTATTTTTTTTTTATTTGACAGGTAGAGATATAGATAGAGAGAGACAGAGACAGAGACAGAGACAGAGAGAAATGTCTTCCTTCTGCTGGTTCACTCCCCAAATGGCCACTACTGCCGGCGCTGTGCCAATCTGAAGCCAGGAGCCAGGTGCTTCTTCCTGGTCTCCCATTGGGCCATTCTCCACTGCCCTCCTGGGCCGCAGCAGAGAGCTGGACTGGAAACCGGGACTAGAACCCGGTACCCATATGGGATGCCTGCGCCACAAGGCGGAGGATTAACAAAGTGAGCCATGGCGCCGGCCCTTATAATTGTAATTTTAGAATTCTGAACTCTTATTCCCATGTTGGGAAATTTAGCAGGACAAGAGTTATTTTTAGTCATTGTGAAATTTAGTGATGAACTCAAGGGATTTATAAAACATAACCAGTTATAAAATATACTTTTTAAATATTTTATACTCCTTGCCTTTTTAGTAAAGAAATTTTACTGTACCTGCTGATATTATTACTATATTTTATTGATTTTAGCATTCACATTATAAATGTGATTACTAAAGTCTTATTTAATAATGGCAAGTTACAAATTTTAGTCATTTTCTTCAGTATTTTAAGTATTTGAAAAATAAGGCTATGTAGAAATAATAGTAAAAACTGTTTCAGAATAGAAAAATATTCTGTATGATATCTAATTTTCTATGATCAACTACTTTCTTGATAGAAAGACTAGCAATGCTTTTCAAATTCAGCCTTTTAAATAATTACTCATCTTAATTTTTTATTTTTAAAATTTGTTTTTTGCTTTTATTTAATAAATACAAATTTCATAGATGCAGTTTTAGGAATTCAGTAGTTCTTTCCTCTATACCCACCCTCCCATCCTCTACTCCCTCTCTCATCCCATTCTTAATTCAGATTCATTTTTAATTATATTTTTATGTAGAAGATCAAGTCTATACTAAGTAAAGATTTCAACAATTTGTACCTACACAGACACACAAAGTATAAAGTACTGTTTGAATACTAGTTTTACTGTTAATTCTCATAGTACAACTCATTAAGGACAGGGACCTACATGGGGAGTAAGTGCGTGGTGACTCCTGTTGTCGGTTTAAGAATTGACACTCTTATTTATGACATTAGTGATCACCTGAGGCTCTTAACATGAGCTGCCAAGCCTTTTGAGTCCACAAACTCTGACATTATTCAGATAGGGCCATAATCAAAGTGGAAGTTCTCTCCTCCCTTCAGAGAAAAATACCTCCTTCTTTGATGGGCCCCTTCTTTCCACTAAGATCTCACTCACAGACATCCTTTATGTAGATCATTTTTGCCACAGTGTCTTGGCCCTCCTTGCCTGAAATGATCTTATGGGCTTTTTAGCCAGATCGGAATGCCTTAAGGGCTGATTCTGAGGTCAGAGTGCTGTTTAAGGTGTTTGTCATTCTATGAGTCTGCTATGTGCCTTGCTTCCCATGTTGGATTGTTTGCTCCTTTTTAATTCTGTCTGTTGTTATTAACAGACACTTATTTGCCTGCCCCCCACCCCCCCAAAAAAAGTGAATGATAGTTATATAATGGCTTATTATAATTTTTGTACATTATGAATTTGTTTGACACAGGGGCCCAAGGACTTGGGTCATCTTTTACTGCTTTCCAAGGCCATAGCGGAGAGCTGGATCAGAAGTGGAGCAGCCAGGACTTGAACTGGTGCCCTTTTGGCACCTATAGTGCCAGCTTTACCTACTATGTTATGGCACTGGCACCCAGTTTTGTATTTTAAAAAAAAAAATTTAAAATATTTATTTGGAAGTCAGAATTACAGAGAGAGAGAGAGAGAGAGAGAGAGAGAGAGAGAGAGAGATCTTCTGTCTACTGGTTCTCTTCAAATGGCTGCAACAGCCAGAGCTGCGCCAGGCCAAAGCCAAGAGCTTCATCCAGGTCTCCTACATGGGTGACAGGGGCCCAAATACTTGGCCCATTTTCCTCTGATTTTCTCAAGTCATTAGCAGGGAGCTGAATTGGAAGCAGAGCAGCCAAGACACACTTGCCACCAACAGGGGATGCTGACATCACTGGTGGCCACTTAACCTGTGACATCACACTAGTCCCCCAGTTGTGCATTTTTGAGGACTATATTAGAGCAGTCATATGCTAAAATTATTATAATTGTGCTTCCTGGTTTGCTTCCTGGTTACTTTTTTTTTTTTTTTTTTGCAGAGCTTTCATGTTGAAAGCATTAACTAACTTGAAAACTAAAGATAGTGCCTTTTTAGGTTTTGTGAAATTTTACAGATATGTACATAGAATTCAACAAGATAGTATAAATAATAGTGAGAGACAGTTCAAATAAGGAATTATTAGTATCTTTTTACTGAGAATTTCAAATAAACATTTTAATGGTGAAATGTCATTAAATTCTTAAAATACATATTAAGGCATTTAGCCTGCGACCTATAATTCTCTTAGTTTTAAGACATTTTACCTCTTGAGCCAGCTATCCTCTTTCTGGTAAATTTTGAAGACAATTAAAGAGAAAAAGAATTTGGGGCCATATTAAAGGTTAACTTATTTTTATGAAGATAAGTTATTTTCTTTTTATCAGACTTTATAATAATTTTTTTTCTTCTTTTTTAGGAAGGAGGAGTATTTACCTTTGGAGCTGGAGGGTATGGTCAGTTGGGTCATAACTCCACCAGTCATGAGATAAATCCAAGGAAAGTTTTTGAACTTATGGGAAGCATTGTCACTCAGATTGCTTGTGGAAGGTAAGTTATTTTTACATAAAAGAGTATTTTGGTCTCCATACCACAATATTTAGGGATTGTTTAATGAATTCTAGGGTTATAATAATGTGAAGTAAAACATTTTCCCCTAGGTGGCCTAATTTGCTATAGAGGAGTCATAGTAACAGAAAAACATTTCATACTGGTTATTTTAATTCCTTCCCTGAAACACATTTATCTGAAGCAGAATGTTGGTATGTGTATGTAAGCTTATAATTGTTGGGTTTCACAGTTGAAATTATGGCAGAATTAGTCAGTGGTGAAAGTTTAATTGGTATGCTACCTGATTCCTGGTTCTTGAGAGTAAATAGGATTCTTTGCAATTGAACTTCACATTTGGGACAATTAAATTTGGAAGGCTTTTAAGTAGAAAATGTAGTGCCTTTCTGGACCATTTAAGTTTTGACCACTTAGATTAATGTTATCATTAGCAGATGTTTGTTGTAGCACTGAAGCTGCTTGGGACATTTGTATCCCATTGCAGTGTGCCTCGGTTGGAGTCCCCCCTCTGCTCCTGAGACCTGCTAGGTGCTAATGCACCCTCTGAGAGGCAGCATGTGATGGATGGCTCAAGTAGTTGGGTGTCCGTCACCCACATGGGAGACCTGGATTGATTGCCAAGCTCCCATCTTCTGCCAGGCCCAGCCTTGGCTGCTCTGGGCATTTGGAGAGTAAACTAGAAGATGGGAATTTTTTCTTTCTTTTTCTCTCTCTCTGTCTCTTTGCCTCTCAAATAAAAATTTAAAAGCACAAAGATTAATGTTTTCTACTTTGTATGTATCTCTGTAAAATACAGTTTAATTTTGCCAATCAGTAACCTGAGATGCATGGAATTACACTGTAGGTAATTTTTGGTGACTCTTTTAGCAACCTGTTTGTATGATTTGTGTATAATGTTTCTCCATCATTAGGTTTTATTACTGTGTCTTATTCAATTATATTTATATATTATTTATTCCATTGTTTATAGACATTTGGGTACTGGACTTTTTTTTTAAAGGTTTATTTATTTGTTTGAAAGACAGAGTTATGTAGAGAGAGAGGGAGAGGTCTTCCATCCGCTGGTTCACTCTCAGTTGGTTGCAAAGGCTGGAGCTGCACCCATCAGAAGCCAGGAGCCAGGAGCTTCTTCGGCTCTCCCACACGGATGCAGGGGCCCAAGAACTTGGGCCGTCTTTTACTGCTTTCCCAGGCCATAGCAGATAGCTGGTTTGGAAGTGAAGCAGCTGGGACGTGAACTGGCGCCTATATCAGTTGCGGGCACTGCAGGCAATGACTTTACCCGCTATGCCACAGCGCCCCTACCCCCACTTTCACTTTTTGATAATTAACAATAATATTGCTTGGACATTTATTATATGGTATACATAAACTTTCATATCTGCTTGGGATGGATTACTGAGTCCTAAAGGATATATTAACTTGGATTTTGCAAGTTAACTTCACTGTGTTTTCCAGAATGGTTATACCAGTATATGGTTTCACTGGTGTCTGAGAATTTCTTTTTTCTTTTCTTTTTTTAAAGATTTATTTATTTACTTGAAAGGCAGAGTTATAGAGAGTTACATTTGTCAAGATATTCTGCTAATATCTTGAATATATACTGGTACTTCATCATGATTTTAAACTACATTTCCTTGATTTTACTTGACTGCCTTTTAATATGTTTATTGGTCATTTATATTTCTTCAAGATATATGAAATTGATTCATAGTGTCTATGTATTGTGAATACACTTCTGTGAGTATTCCCAATAAAGGGTTGAAGTCATTTATTGGACATATGTTTTGACGATATCTTCCCATTCATTGTCTTTTCATTTTTCATTCTGTTTTTTCATGATTAAAAATTCTAAAAATGTTTTAAATCTTAATGACAATGAATTTATCAACCTTTTGCTTTAAGGTTGGTGGAATTTTTTTCCTGCCTGAAAACATAATCTTTTTTATTCTTTTCAAAAACACGGTTTTAACTTTTTGAAGGAGATCTGTAAGCTATCAGAGAATCAAATTATTTTGATTGAATAGTCAGTTACCCTACCCTAGCACTGCTTGAAATTTTGTGTGTGTTAAGATGTACAAAATTTATCATCTTAAGTATTTTCAAATCTACCATCAGTGATACTCTGCACATTTATATTGTTGTAAAACTGTCCACCTCCATCCATTACCAAACCCTTTTTCATTTCCCTAAGTTGAATCTCTATATGCATTAAAAAATTCTGTGTTCTCCCAAATCACTAATCCCTGGCAACTACAGTTGTGCTTTTCTATCCCTTTGAATTTGCTCTACATACCTTATATATGTAGAATTTTACAGAATTTGTCTTTTTGTGACTGGCTTATTTGAGTCAGTGTAATGTGCTGTAGCAATTTCGAATTACGCTGCTATGAACGTTGGTGTACAAATACATATTTAAGATCCCATTTTTAGTTCTTTTGGCTGTATACCCAGAGTGGCATCGCTTGATCATAGGGTAGTTCTGTTTTTAATTTTTTGGGAACTGCCACACTGGTTTCTATATTTGTTGCAACAGTTTATCTTTCTCTCAACAGCGTACAGGGCTCTAATTAATTTCTCCACATCCTGCTCAACACTTGTTATTTTCTTTCTCTTCCTCTCTTTTCTCCTCTCTTTTTTTTCTTGTCTTCTCTTGCCTTTCTTCTTGTCGCTCCTTCCCATTGTAACTGGTTCTGATAGATATGATATAGTATCATTGTGTTTTTTCTCATGGTTCTGATTTACATTTTCCTAATAGTTAACGGATATTGAGCATCTTTTCATGCCATTACCAGCCATTTGTACATCTATTTTGGGGAAATAGCTATTCAAGTCGTTGGCTATTTTTGAATTTGGTAGTCTATTGAGTTTTAATTTAAAGTTCTTTATTTGTTCTGGGTATTAATCCCCTATCAAATAAATGATTTGCAAACATTTTCTTCCATTTTGTGAATTGCCTTTGTATTCTTTTATTAGTGTCTTTCATGCACAAATTTTTAGTATTCAGCAAAGCTCAGTTTGTTTAATTTTTTTTTTTGTTACTTATGCCTTCACTGAGAAAAGCCATTGCCAAATCCAACATCATGAAGACTATGTCCTTTTTCTTTTAAGAAGTTTGAACTTCTGCTGGCACCACGGCTCACTAGGCTAATCCTCTGCCTTGCGGCGCCAGCACACCGGGGTCTAGTCCCAGTCAGGGCGCCGGATTCTGTCCCGGTTGCCCCTCTTCCAGGTCAGCTCTCTGCTATGGCCAGGGAGTGCAGTGGAGGATGGCCCAAGTGCTTGGGCCCTGCACCCCATGGGAGACCAGGAAAAGCACCTGGCTCCTGCCATCGGATCAGCGCGGTGCGCCAGCTGCAGCGCAGTGGCCATTGGAGGGTGAACCAATGGCAAAGGAAGACCTTTCTCTCTCTCTCTCTCTCTCTCTCTCTCTCACTGTCCACTCTGCCTGACAAAAAATAAATAAATAAATAAATAAAGAAGTTTGAACTTCTTATTTAGACCTTTGGTCTATTTTTGTAACTGAGTTTTATGTGTTTATTGTGTTCTGCTGCTCTGCAGAATTCATTTTAAAATTTTTTCGTGGAATTTTTGTGGTGTTTTATGTATGCCATCAATCATCTCTATACAGAGATAATTTCATTTCTCTCTTTCCAGTTTGAACACCTTGTATTTCATATTCTTGCCAAATTGTTCTGGCTAGAATTTACAAAAATGTGTTGAAAGAAGTGGTGAAAGCAGGTATCTTCACTTAGTTCCTGATCTTCGAGGAAAAGCTTTCAGTCTTTATCATTGACTGTGATGTTCCCTATTGATTTTTGATATATAACTTTCATTATGTTGAGGTGGTTTCTGTCTATGCTCAGTTTTTCAAGTGTTTTGTTTTCATCATGAAGGGATACTGAATTTTGCTAAATGATTTTCTACATTAATTCAGATTACACTGATCACTTATTAAAAAAAAAAGGATTTTTTTATGTTTTGTTTTAAAGCCAGAGTTAGAGAGAGAGAGAGAGAGAGATCCTTCATTCTGCTGGTTCACTACCCAAATGACCACAACGGCTGGTTCACTACCCAAATGACCACAACAGCCAGAACTGAGCTGATCCAAAGCCAGGAGCCAGGAGCTTCCTCCGGGTCTCCTATGTGGGTGCAGGGGATCAAGGAATTGGTCCATCTTCTGTTGCTTTCCCAGGCCATAGCATAGAGCTGGATCAGAAGAGGAGCAGCTGGCACTCAAACCAGCACCTATAAGGGATGCTGGCACTACAGGCTGGGGCTTTAACCCACTGCGCCACAGCACCGGCCCCCAATCACTTTTTCTTTCTTTCTTTTTTTTTTTTTTTAAAGATTTATTTATTTATTTGAGATGTAGAGTTACAGACAGTGAGAAGGAGAGACACACAGAGAGAGAAAGGTCTATTTTATTCTTTTTAAGATTTCTTTATTCATTTGAAAGAGTTACACAGAAGAGAGGCAGAGAGAGGTCTTCCATCCGATGGTTCACTCCCCAGTTGGCCACAAAGGCCAGAGCTTCACCAATCCGAAGCCAGGAGCCAGGAGCCTTCTTCCAGGTCTCCCACACTGGTGCAGGGGCCCAAGCCCTTGGGCCATCTTCTGCTGCTTTCCCAGGCCATAGCAGAGAGCTGGATTTAAAGAGGAGCAGCCAGGATTAGAACCTGTGCCCATATGGCATGCTGGCACTTAAGGCCAGGGCGTTAACCCACTGTGCCACAGCGTCCGGGCCAAGAAATGTGTTCTTTCCATTGGTTCACTCCCCAGTTGGCCACAACGGCCGGAGCTGTGCCGATCTGAAGCCAGGAGCCAAGAGCTTCTTTTGGGTCTCCCACCAGGATGCAGGGGCCCAATACCCTGGGCCATCTTCTACTGCCTTCCCAGGCCACAGCAGAGAGCTGGATTGAAAGTGGAGCAGCTGGGTCTCTAACGAGCACCCATATGGATGCCAATGCTTCAGGCCAGGGCGTTAACCTGCTGCACCACAGAGACGGCCCCTGATCACTTTTTCTATGCTGAACCTATTTTGCATTCCAGGAAGAAATCTCCTTTGGTTGTGTTTTTTAATTCTTTTTTAAAATGGTACTCTCTTGAGTTTACTATAAACCAGTTTCCTTAGTTACAAGGCTTTAACGGACAGAATAAGTCTTACCTGTGGGGAATACTGCAGCCTTCAAGGGACCACACATTGAGAAGGTACTCCAGAACAGTAAGAAATATGGATGAACTAATTCTTCCTCAAAGATGCCTTCCTCAATTGCCAGTGCAATGGAGAAGTACTGATTCGAGAATAACATACCTTTTGAGATTTTTGCATATCTATTTTTGTCTAAATATATTCTGATGTCCACACAACTGAATCACACATATCCATATATTTGTCAGAACAGAAAACCATCATTAAAAAACATATTACTATAATTGGATAATATTTTTTTATCTATCCTGCCACTCTTTTAATTGAGCAGCTTAATCTATTTAAAGTAATTGCTGATTAAGAAGGATTTCCATCTTTTTGCTGTCTGCTTTCTATATACCTTACAGCTTTCTGTCTCATTTTCTTTATTAACTGCCGCCTTTTGTGTTTAGTGCAGTGTTTTAATCCTCTTCTTATTTTTTCAATATTTTATAGCTTTTTTTAGGATCACTTATTTATATTTAATTTAATCTTTATTTCTTCATACAGCCTTGAATTGTTCTGTATCCTTTCATTTCAACCTGTAGAACTTGTTTTTTAAAACATTATTTATTTATTTGAAAGGCAAAATTAAATAGAGGCAGAGACAGAGAGAGAGAGAACTTCCATCCACTAATTCACTTTCCAAGTGGCTGCAATGGCTAGAGCTGGGCCAGTCCGAAGCCAGAAGCCAGAAGCTTCCTCCAAGTCTCCCACGTGGTTGCATGGGCCCATGGGCTTGGACCATCTTCCGCTGCTTTCCCAGCCACACTAGCAGGGAGCTGTATTGGATGTGGAGAAGTCAGGACTCAAACCAGTGCCATATGGGATGCTGTCATTGCAGGTGGCAGCTTTACTTGCTGTGCCACAGCACTGGCTCTGTACCTGCAGAAGTTTTAACACTTCTTGCAGGGCAGGGCTAGTACTAACAGGTTTTTTCAGCTTTTATTTACCTGGGAATATCTTGATTTCTCCCTCTTTCTGAAGGAATTTTGCTGAATATTGGATTCAGGGTTTGCTGATTTTTTAAAAATTTTTTAACAGGCAGAGTTAGAGAGAAGGAGAAAGGTCTTCCTTCTGTTGGTTCACCCCACAAATGGCCGCTACGGCGGGTGCTGCACCGATCCGAAACCAGGAGCCAGGTGCTTCCTCCTGGTCTACCATGTGGGTGCGGGACCCAAGCACTTGGGCCATCCTCCACTGCACTCCCGGGCCACAGCAGAGAGCTGGACTGGAAGAGAAGCAACCGGGACAGAATCTGGTGCCCCAACTGGGACTAGAACCCCGGGTGCCAGCACCGCAGGAGGAGGATTAGCCTAGTGAGCCACAGCGCCAGCTGATTTTTGTTTTTTGATTGTCTTTATTTTGAGCTATCTGTGCCAGGGATCAGTCTTAAGTATAAAAATAAGACCTTCACAGGTCTTTTTTTAGTTTGCATCTTTACCTGGATATATAGTGTGACTTAACTTTTTTAGTTAATTTAGTTTTCAAAGGTTTTATTTATTTGGAAAGTATAGTGTTGGAGAGAGAAGGAGAGACAGAGAAAGAGAAATCTTCTGTTCCCTAGTTCACTTCCCAAATGCTGCAACAGCTAGGGCTGGGCCAGGCTGAAGCCAAGAGCTTTAGACTCTTCTGGTTCTCCCATGTTGATTGGTGCAGGGACCCAATTACCAGGACCATCATCCTCTGCCTTCCTAGACATATTAGCATGGATCTGCATCAAAATTGGATGAGCTGGGAGTCAGACTGGCATCTTGATTTGGGTTGTGGGTATGCCAGGAGGCAGCCTGACCTGTGCCACAACACTATCCTCAATGTGGCCTTTTGCATTTCTCCATATATATGATTGCTTTTGATTACTGTAAAGCTTAAGTATCTAGCTCCCAAAAGAGGAAAATAAGAAAAGTAAAGGGAAGAGAAAAGAAAAAGAAAGAAGGACAAAAAGGCAGCAGTCCTTTAAATATTCTGGAAGTATCTTGAGCTGGAATGGGAGTTAGGTGGTTCCAGTGAATGTGTGGCTCTTTGCATCTCAGTGAACTGAAGCAACAGTAGTCAGAACACCAATGTCAATATCTGGACAAGGTTCTTACTGCCCTTTCTGGTTCTACAAGTTGCGTGCAGGCTGGCCCTGTCAGAGTTAAGGGATGGGTGGCTATTACTATGCTAAGAATTGGAGAGGACTGAAATTAACTACAATTTTCCATCTACGCCTTCTTCTGGAAGTTCTGAGCCTTTGAAAAGAATACAAAATTATTCTTCAGTTAGTTATATCAGACAAAGTCTGCCTGCAGTTGTGATCCAGGCAGGGTGATGAATTCTTGGAGCTATCTACTTCATTTTCCCAGAATTCGGTTCTTTAGCTCCATTTTTGAAAATCCTTCATTCTCCTACTCTCCTGTCATATATCCATGGCACTTAAATATAGCCACCTCACAATAATCTTATTAATAACTTACTAATGTATATGCTCATATTATCCAAATCGGTATGGTTTGCTTCTATTATTTATGCTTAAAATGTTTATATAATTAACTTGCCTTAATGTGCTTCCTGGGACACTTGTATAATGTTCACTGGAAACGATGATCAGGAATTACTATCTTGTTTCTTTGCTGTGGGAAAACTTTTTCTTTCTTTTTTTAAAAGATTTATTTATTTGAAGGAGTTACACAGAGAGAGGAAAGGAGAGGCAGAGAGAGAGGTCTTCCATCTGATGTTCCAATCCTCAGTGGGCTGCAGCGGCCAGAGTTGTGCTGATCCAAAGCCAGGAGCCAGGAGCCTCCTCTGGGTCTCCCAAATGGGTGCAGGATCCAAGGACTTGGACCATCTTCTACTGCTTTCCCAGGCCATAGCAGCGAGCTGGATCAGAATTGGAACAGCCAGGTCTTGAACCAGACCCATATGGGATGCTGGCACTTCAGGCCAGGGTGTTAACCTGCTGTGCCACAACGCTGGCCCCAACGACAGCTTGCTTTTTTCTAGAATACCTTATTGGTCATGTGTTAACCTTTTTTATATAGTGCTGTTTTATTTATGAAAATATTTTGTTTAATTAATGTTTATCAGTGACCTTAATCTATAGTTTTCTCTTATTCTTTCTGCCAAGTTTTGTTAAGTTTATTCTAGTATGATAAAATAATTGTTCTCCCCCCCCCCTTTTTTAAATATAATACCTTGAAAGTTGATAGAACTGTCATTAAAGCTGGACCTAGCTTTTTTTTTTTTTTAATAAATCCTTTAAGCATTGCAAGGTAGCTTTTATGATTTTTAAGTCAGTTATTTGGAGGTGAAGTTTTTCTTTTTTTTTTAGAAAACTTTTTTAATAAATATAAATTTCATAAGAACAGCTTTAGGAATATAACAGTTCCCCCCATACCCGCCTTCCCACCCCCATTCCTGTCCCACCTTCTACTCCTTCTACCATCCCATTCTTAATTCAGATTCATTTTTAATTATCGTATATACAGAAGACTTTAAGTAAAGATTTTTTACTCTAAGTAAATATTTCAACAGTTTGCACCCACACAGACACAAAAAGGATAAAGTACTGTTTAAAGACAAGTTTTACCATTAATTCTCATAGTACAGCTCATTAAGGACAGACTACATGGGGAGCCTACATATGGAGTAAGTACACAGTGACTCCTGTTGTTGATTTAACAATTTGACATTCTTTTTTATGATGTCAGTGATCACCTGAAGCCTTTTTTTTTTCCAAGATATATTTTATTTATTTGAAAGACAGAGTTACAGAGAGAAGTAGAGACAGAGAGAGAGAGGTCTTCCATTCTCTGGTTCACTCCCCAGATGGCCGCAATGGCTGGAGCTGTGCTAATCTGAAGCCAGGAGCCAGGAGCTTCTTCAGGGTCTCCTATGTGGGTGCAGGGGCCTAAGGAATTGGGCCATCTTCTGCTGCTTTCCCAGGACATAGCAGAGAGCTGGATCGAAAGAGGAGCAGCTGGGGCTAGAACCAGCGCCCATATGATATGCCAGTGCATCAGGCTAGGGCATTAACCCACTGCACCACAGCACTGGCCCAAAAGCCTTTTGAGTCCACAAACTCCATCCATATTTAGGTAGGGCCATAAGCAAAGTGGAAGTGCTCTCCTCACTTCAATGAAAGGTAACTCCTTCTTTGGCCCCTTCTTTCCACTGGGATCTCATTCACAAAGTTCCTTCATATAGAACATTTTTTGCCAGTGTCTTTGCTTTCTTGGCTTTTCATCGGCTTTTTAGCCAGGTCTGAGTGCCTTAAAGGCTGATTCTGAGGGATAGTGCTATTTAGGGCATTTGGCATTCTGTGAGTCTGCTGTGTGTCCTGCTTCCCATGTTGGATCATTCTCTTTTTTAATTGTGCCTGTTCTTATTAGCAGACACTTGGTCTTATTTATATGATCCCTTTAACACTTATTCCTGTCTATATGATCAGTTACACACTTAAAATGATCACTTTAACCTGTAGCATGGCATTAGTACCACCAAGCGTAATGGCAAGTTTTTAACTTTACTGTTAATGGTAAGTCCGTGGGAACATGTGCTGAAGTGTATATCTCCTTCTCTATTCACACTTTTACTTTTTACTGAGATCTATTTTCGATTGGATTTGAACACCTATGAATAATTCTGTATTTAGAATTCAACCAATGATATTAAGTAGAAAAATAAAATAATAATAATAATAATAATGATCTGTTCATTGACAGGACAAGGGCTGATGAAGCCATTGCTTCTCCTAGTTTCAGTTTCACTTCTACAGTTTCCTTTTACGTGCTCAGTTAATTGTCACAGATCAGGGAGAACATATAATATTTGTCCCTTTGGGACTTATTTTACTCAGTTTGATGTTTTCCAGATTCCTCCATTTTGTTGCATATGACTGGATTCATTATTTTTTTAATGCCGTTTAGTATTCCATAGAGTACTTATCCCATAATTTCTTTATCAGTTCTTCAGTTGTTTTGAATAATTTGAGAAGAATTGGAGTTAGTTCTTCTTTAAATGTCTGGTAGAATTCAGCAGTGGAGCCATCTGGTCCTGGGCTTTTCTTTGTTAGGAGGGCCTTTATTACTTGATTCAATTTTTGTCTTGATTATGGGTCTGTTTAGGTTTTCTGTGTCTTCATGGTTCAATATAGGTAGGTTGTATGTATCTAGGAATCTATCCATTTCTTCTGGGTTTCCCAGTTTGTTGGTGTACAACTCTGAAATAATTTCTGATGACTTTTTACTTCTATGGTGTCTGTTTTATATTACCTTTTTCATCTCTAATTTTATTGATTTAGGTCTTCTCTCTCCTTTTTTTGGTGAGTTGGGCCAGTGCTGCGTCAATTTTGTTTTATTTTTTCAAAAAATCAGCTCTTTGTTTTGCTGATCCTTTGTAATGTTTGTTTTTGGATTCAATTTTGTTGATTTCTTCTCTAGTTTTAATTCTTTTCTAGTTTTGGGTTTTGTTTGCTGTAGTTTTTCTAGATCCTTGAGATGCATTAATAGCTCATTTATGTGGTGCTTTTCCAATTTATTGATGTAGGCACCTATTGCTATAAACTTTCATCTTAACCAAGCTTTTGCCGTATCCCATAATTTTGATATGTTGTGTTATCTTCATTTGCTTCCAGAAATCTTTTGATTTTTCTTTTCATTTTCTCTTTGACCTGTTCATTACTGTTCATTCAGGAGCATGTTTTTCAGTCTCCCTGTGTTTGCATATGCTCTAGAGATTCTTGAGTTGCTGATTTTCCAGCCTCATACCATTGTGGTCCAAGAATTTGTATTGATGTTTTTGAATTTGCTGAGACTTGCTTTATGACCTATATGTGGTCAATCCTAGCACTGCTGAGAAGAAAGTGTATTCTGTAAGCAAAGGATAAAAAGTTCTGCAGATATCTGTTAGGTCCATTTGGTCTATAGTGTTGATTATGAATATGCTGTTTCCTTGTTGATTTTCTGCCTGTTTGATCTGTCCATTGCTGAAAGTGGAGTATTGAAGTCCCTCAATACTATTGTATTGGAGTCTAAATCTCCCTTTAAGTCCCTTAACATTCCTTTTAATAGCCAGGTGCATGTTATTAGGTGCATATATGTTTAAAGTAGTTAGATTTTCCTGTTGAATTGATCCCTTAATTATTATATAGTGCCCTTCCCTTCTTTGTCTCTTTTAACAGTTTTTGTTAAAGTCTATTTTTTATGATATTAAGATGGCTATACCAGACCGGTGCCATGGTTCAGTAGGCCAATCCTCTGCCTGCGGTGCCAGCATCCTGGGTTTTAGTCCCAATCGGGGCGCCGGATTCTATCCCGGTTGCTCCTCTTCTAGTCCAGTTCTCTGCTGTGGCCCAGGAGTGCAGTGATGGATGGCCTACGTCCTTGGGCCCTGCACCTGCATGGGAGACCAGAGGAAGCACCTGGCTACTGGCTTCGGATCAGCGCAGTGAGCCAGCCACAGCGTGCTGGCTGCAGTGGCCATTGTGGGGTGAACCAAAGGAAGAGGAAGACCTTTCTCTCTCTCTCACTGTCCACTCTGCCTGTCCAAGAAAAAAAATGGCTGCACCAGCCCTTTTTTGGTTTCTATTGACATGGAATATCTTTTTCCTTCCTTTCACTTTCAGTCTGCATGTGTCTTTGTTGGTGAGTTGTTTTTCTGGTAGACAGCATATAGATGAATTTTGTTTTTTAATCCATTCAGCCTGTCTGTGTCTTTTAACTGGAGAGTTGAGTCCATTTACATTCAATGTGAATATTGGTAAGTAATGACTTTGCCCTATCATTTTTCCAGAAATATTCCTAATTTTTACTTTGAATTTCCTGTGATCTTTTACTGAGAGATTTTCTTCCTTTACCTTCTTTTTTATTCATGACCATGTTTCTGTGTTTCTGTATGCCACGCATCCTTAAGCATCATTTGTAGGGCTGGATGGTTGGTAACAAATTCTTTCAATGTCTGTTTGTTATGAAAGGTCTTTATTTCATCTTCATTCACAAATGAGAGTTTTGCAGGGTATAATATTCTGGGATGACAGTTTTTACTCTTAAGACTTGGACTATGTCTTGCTATTCTCTCCTAGCTTTTAGTGTTTCTTAGAAGTCTGCTGTGAGTCCAGTTGGAGATTCTCTGAAAGTAATCTGGCATTTCTCTTGTGCACACTTGTTTTACTGTGGTGAGTTTGATTACAATGTGTCGTAGTGATGATCTTTTCTGGTCATGTTTATTAGGGTTTCTGTATGCTTCCTGCATTTGGATGTCCTTTCTTTCTCCAAACCTGGGAAGTTTTCTGTTAATATTTCACTAAAAAGTCCTTCTAATCCTTTCTCACTATGTATGCCTTCAGGAACTCCTAGAACCCATGTTGGTTTCTTTTTTTATAATATCCTATAGATTCCCAACAGTGTTTTTTTAGTTTTCTAATTTCTTCTTCTTGTCTTTGGTTTGACTGTATACTTTGTTGTGCTCTGTCTTCTAAGTCCATTACTCTTTCTTTTGCTTTCTGATTCTGTTGTTAAGGGCTCTATACTTCATTTTTTATTTGTTCTATTGAATTCTTCATTTCATTTTGATTTCTCTTTTAAGATCTCAATTTCATGGGAGAAATTTTCTTTCATGTCCTGCACAGATTTCAGTAGTTGCTGCATTTGCATTGGATTACTTCATTGTAATCTTACAATAAATTTTTTGAATTCCATTTCTTGCATTTCTTCAGTCTCATAATCTTCACAATCTAGTATTGAAGTGTCATGGTTTTGGGGGGACATCATGTTGTCTTCCTTATTGTTACTTGGATCAGAGCATTTGTTGTTCAGCATTTGTGGAGATACTTGTTTCTTTCTTTCTTTTTCTTTTTTTTTTTTTTGCTGTGAAGGCTTTGTTCGTTGTACTATGATTCTGTAGATAAGTGAAATGTCTTCTTTCAGTAAATATCTAGAGGCTTTTAGTGGGTGTGGCCAGAGAGCTCAGTTCAGTTTTCCAATGTTAAGGACGTGCCTAAGGTGACACACCCAGGTTTGGCCTGGTGAATCCCTCCCCCCTTTTTTTTCATCAGAAGAAGAAGAGCTGAGCTCTTCTCAGGGGAGACCAGTGCCTGAGTGCTAGCCCCAGTGGGTATAATATTCATCTGCTCTGTCCCAGGGACCACACAAAGATCTGTGTGGTCCTCAGTGTGAGTTCAGATTCCCCAGCGATGTCTCTCACCAGGTAACCAGGAACCCCTGAGCTTGTGGCATCTCCCACTGAGACTGCTCAGAGTCCCAGCCATACCATGAGTTCTCCCACACACCCTCAGTTTTTTTCACAGTTTCAGTTCAGGTGCTTCACACAGTCACAAGCTCCTAGCCCCCTGTTAGTTCTTACTGGCGCAGCTGTTCCATATATCCAAAATGACGCCTGCCCTATGGGCTTGTTACAGGATGCCATTGTGAAGTGATCAGGCAGAGAGAGAAACGTAATTGTCCTGTCTTTTTTTTTTTTTTTTTTTCTCCTCTAGTTTGGGTGGTACACTTTCACCAATGAGGCTCAAGCCGGGTTCCCTCTAGGCTTCTCCTGCAGTTTTCTTCCAAGTGGTTTGGGCTGCTGCGGTCTGGTCTCACCTCACTTTCCAGTGCTGGTGTGTAGGCTCTCAGCTGCTGCAGTCCTGAGCCATGGGCGCCCACGCCCTCCATGTAGGTACACTGTATCCCTCTAATTTCAGTAGAGTTTCCTCTTTCATTTTCTCCCTAACTCTTCCCTGAGACTACACTCTCTCTTTTTTTTAAAGTATCTTTTCCTGGGCTAGAGCAGCATGCTCCCTCCATACTCTGCTAACTTGGAACTGCCTATTATCTCAGAAGTTAAATTTTTCTAAGAATTCTTCCATTTTGTTGTAAACTTATTTACATTAAATTTATAGTTTGCATTGGTTTTTTACTACATACAAACAGGTTAGTGACATAGTTATAAATGTGTATTTTATTTTTTAATTATTTACTTGAGACAGAGAGAGAGACAGAGAGAAAGGTGTTCCTTCTGCTGGTTCACTCCTCAAATGCTTGCAGTCACCAGAGCTGGGCTGATCTGAAGCCAGTTGCCAGGAACTTCTTCCGGGTCTCCCATGTAGCTGCTGGGGCCCAAGTACTTGGGCATTCTTCTGCTTTCCCAGGCCATCAGTAGGGAGCTGGATCAGAAGAGAAGCAGCTGAGACTAGAACTGACATCAATAAGGGTTGCTGGCACTGCAGGTGGAGGCTT
Organism: Sylvilagus floridanus; assembly: GCA_949820135.1. Lineage (NCBI taxonomy): Eukaryota > Metazoa > Chordata > Mammalia > Lagomorpha > Leporidae > Sylvilagus > Sylvilagus floridanus. The sequence continues at coordinate 24,632,147 of OX463235.1, forward strand.
AGCTTACTACATCACAGCGCTGGCCCTGATAATGATTATTTTATCCTCTGGATAAGTGGAAGTGGTTCTTCCTTAGTATTTGAATTAGCTGTAGTGGCTCTTATTTATGCTGCAATTTTTTTTTTTCTAGCTACCTGTTCACTGAAGTAGCTTTGCCCAGTCTCTTTGAGCTAAGGAGGTTTTGCAACATGCTTCTTTCTTGGAACTATTCTGAAGTAGCAGCAGTCTGCATCTGGATGTTTTATTCTCCTAGTGTTGGCAAATGCACAAAAAGTTAAATTCAGCTGCACATGCACATACATTTCAAGTTTCTGATTGCATCACATTCACTAAAATCCTATTGACCAAAACCAAATAACGTGGCTAACCCTAAAGTTAAGGTATGAAGAATATATGCTGCTCAGATAGCATCAGTTCATGAAAGAAAAATGCATGCTTAATACTATAGGATAGTAAATTTAGACCCCTCCACATGGAATATTTCATTAATCCCTGTGAAATATAAATCATTTAATGTTATCTAATTTTCTAATTTTTTTTCTGAAGATTTGTATATTTGAGTGAGAGTTACAGACAGAGGAGGAGAAACAGAGATCTTTCATTTGCTGGTCATTCCCTCCATGACCACAACGACCAGGTTGAAGCTAGGAGCTTCATCGGCATCTTAGGGGCTCAAGTACTTGGGCCATCCTTCATTGCTTTCAGAGGTGTGTTAGCTGGGAGCTAGACTGGAAGTGGAGCTGCTGGGACTTAAATTAGTGCCCATATAGGATGCTGTATCATAGGCAGCAGTTTAACCTGCTAAACCACAATGCTAGTCCCTCTGATTCTTAACAGTCAAAATGTACATGATTAGAATAATTATTCAGAGTCGGTACTATGGCATAGTAAGCTAAGCTCCACCTGTGGCACCAGCATCCCATATGGGCATCAATTTGTGTCCTGGCAGCTCTTGTTCTGGTTGAGCTCTTTGCTTATGGCCTGGGAAAGCAATTGAAGATGGCCCAAGTGCTTGGGCCCCTGCATCCACATGGGAGACTGGGAAGCAGCTTCTGGCTTTAGATCTGCTCAGCTCCAGCCATTGCAGTTGTTTGGGGAATTAACTAGTGGATGGAAGACCTTTCTCTCTGTTTCTCCCTTCTTCCCTCTCTCTAACTCTGCCTCTCAAATAAATAAATAAATAAAATCTTTAGAGTGATTATTCTTGACTTTGTAAACTTGCTCTTTCCAGCAATTTTATTCAAGTAATTATTAGATCAGGGAAATTTTGAAAACTTTTAATGTCTATTTTAATTTTATTTGAAAGGCTGATAGACTGTCACAGACATAGAGTTCCCATCTGCTAGTTCTCTCCCCAAGGGTCTGCAATAGTGAGGGCAGGGCCAGGCCAAAACCGTGATCCCCAAATCCCATCAGATCTCCCATGTGGTGGCAGGAATCAAAGTACTTGCCCTCATTTGCTGCCTACCAGGGTATACTTTAGCAGGAACCTTGTTTGGAAGCAGCATAGGTATGGACATCCCAAATTGTGACTTTAACTGTTGCACCAAATGCCTGATACTAGGGAGAAAATTTTTTTTTTTTTTCATTTTAAACAAGAAGTTTATTTAATCAACAAGATGCTTGACTTGAAGGGAAAATTATCTAGGATTCATTATTTTTAAGAGTAATTTACCCCTACTTAAACACAGATTGCCCTACATGCAACAGCTATGTACAAAAAGAGTTATAAAATTGTCCTTGGTTTTACAATGATAAATGAAAATCATTAAAATTCTCCAGTCAAACAAGGTACACAAGGATTTTATGTTTAAAACAGTGAAAGCAAAATAACTTACTTGAATATAAAGAGATGAATGAGCATGCCACTGATGGAGAAAAGGGATATTTTCACAGACCAGTATTTTTCCTCATTCCATCTCCTTTTGATGTCAATCAAAACATACCATTCCTTAAAAAAAAAGAGAAAGAAAAAAAATGCAACATGTTTGTACACATATACCAGTTACTTTATATTCAATAAAGGAATGGGGAAGGGGAGATGAAAGAATAGAGAAAACTATGCTGTAATAGTTAGGATGTGATGGAACCCAATTGCAGTTTTCTAGCTGAGAGTGTGTTCTTGGTCTGTAAGGACCGAGTTCTGGAATAAGCAGTGGGTTCTGTTTTCAGTAGAGACACTGCCCAATCAGTGAACACATCAGTCATATCTTCGTCCTCCATTTCCAACTGCACGTGTGTTTGGTTCATTGATTGACTGCCTGTCAAATCAGAATCTGATCTGCCTCATTGCCAAACCCTGTCATTCACAATAGGCTTTCATTAGTTTACTAAGTGGTGTATGCCTCTTTTTTAAAAAAAATTTTTTTGAAGACTTATTTATTTATTTGAAAGTCAGAGTTACACAGAGAGAGGAGAGGCAGAGAGAGAGAGGTCTTCCATCCAGTGGCTCACTCCCCAATTAGCCGCAACGGCTGGAGCTGCGCCGATCCGAGGCCAGGAGCTTCCTCCAGGTCTACCACGCAGGTGCAAGGGCCCAAGGACTTGGGCCATCTTCTACTGCCTTCCCAGGCTGGTCTTGAACCGGCGCCCATTTGGGATGCTGGCGATTCAGGTCAGGGCATTAACCCGCTGCGCCACAGCGCTGGCCCCATGGTGTATGCCTCTTAATCTTAAACTGCATCACAGAACCATCCTGCCCTTCAAATTAATATGATCGTTGTTCTCAATCTTGACTCCTTCCTTGGGCTTTTCGTCAGCTATGTCGAGCCCCGGAGTCTCTTCAGATGCTGCTTCACAAAAGAGGTACCAGGTCTGCACTGGACGAGCCAGGGAGAAATTTTAATGATACATTGGGTGAGATCTCAGGATTTACCCTACAGAGGGAATGTAGGTAGGTAGGTGTCTGGTATATTGACCAGTTTAACTTTTAGTTAGGTCAGTCCTAAGAAGTGCATGTTATTTCCATATTAAATACTTGGCAAAAGCTTCCTGAAAGAAGAGTGAATTCATCATGGAGATAATCTGAAAGAAAAAGGTCCACATTCTAGTAGTATAACATTCTAGTAGTATAACATTCTAGTAGTATAACAGTACTTTTCAGCTCTCACGTCAAATCTATGGCTTAAGATAATTGTATTCATTCAGTGACTCTGAACTCAACTTTACACTATAATCACTTTGAAGTTTTTTTTCATTCTTAAGAATTTATTTGAAAGAGTTACAGAATGAGAGAACAGGAGGTCTTCCATTCTCTGATTCAATCCTCAGCAGTTGGGCCAAGTGTTTGGGCTCCTGCTCTCCATATGGGAGATGCTGGTAGAAGCTCCTGATTCCTGGCTTTGGCCTGGCCAAGCCCCTGACATAGCCCTAGTCCCAGCCATTGTGGCCATTTGGGAAGTGGACCAGTGGATGGAAGATCTCTGTCTCTCCCTTTCTCTCTCTGTAAGACTGCCTATAAAGTGAATAAGTAAATCTTTTAAAAACATATTTTCTTTATTAAAAGGGTGTCATTGTTTAAAAATTGATTGACATTGGGTTATCTGACTCTGAGATAAGGTGATTGGTTCTTCATTTTCTAGTAATGTGGTAGGTAGACTAGTCCTTTCTGAATGAAAACAGCTTTTAAATAGCATAGTTGTTGGGGACAGCCCCTTTATGCAGTGGGCTTAGTATCTCATATGGGTGCCAGTTCTAGTCCTGGCTGCTCATCTTCCACTCCAGCTCTCTACTTATGACCTGGGAAAGGAGTGGAGGATGGCCTAGGTACTTGGGCCCATACACCCACGTGGGAGACCTGGAAGAAGCTCCTGGCTACTGGCTTTGGATGGCCCAGCTCTGGCCATTGAGGCCATTTGGGGAGTGAAACAGCTGGTAGAACACTTTTTTCTCTATCTCTCCCTCTATCTGTAACTCTTTCAAATAAATAAGTAAAAATATTTTTTTTAAAGAATAGCATAGATGAGCTTCCCAGAAAGTAAAGGTAATTCCTCACAGTAAAAGCAAAGGAATCTGAAAACCAAAGTTGTTAGTTTGAATTGACTCTGGAGCCACCCTTAAAGAATTTTCCAGTCCAGGTAATGCATTAAAAAGATGATATTATGTAAAAAAGAAAAGAAAAGAAACCTCTCTAAAATCTGGTGTCATAAAATATTTATTTACCTAACAATTTTGTGTTTCAGTCATTTTGACTGAGCATAGCTGGACTCAGATGATCAGCTAAATGATCTGACTATAGCCTGAGAGTATGCTGGGGTCGTTTGTCTCTGTTCCAGATTACATGTCATCCTTCACCAGTTAATCTTAGGTTAGTCTCAGATGGTGGAGCAGGGTTCCTAAAGAGAGAAGGAAGGAGTCTAAAGTCGATTGTGAGGCACAGTCTAAGAACTGAGACACTTTCAATTCTGCTGCATTCTGTTGGCCAAAGCAAGTTGTAGGCTGGAGATCAGTTTTTAAGACCTGGAGAAAAAGATTCCTTTACTAGATAGGAACAGCTGCAAAAGTCATGTAGGATACAAGTATAGGAAGAAGAATAATTCAGCCATTTTATGAAAAGTTATACTAGATATGGCAAAGAAGTTTAGGGCAGGAGATGAGATGGGAACTGAGATACCATTTCCTCCTGGAAAAAGGCTCTCATGAAATGCTCCCCTACTGGCAGAAGGAGACTTTTCTCTGTGGTTTCTGCTTTGGAATTCCCATGAGAATCTGCAACTAATAGGCTGCCATAAAATAGTTTTGGGGTTTTAATTAAGTGGAAAACCATAAAATCCAAGAAATGAATTATTCTTGGTTTGGTGTACATATATTATAATTTGCAATATGTTAATAAAGTGTTTCTAATAAAATAACAGGGTAGCAGATTGACTAAAAAGTTCTGGAAATATAACAAAATTTAAAACTAAGAAGATAGGTAAGGGCCTGTTGCCGTAAAGTAGCAGGTAAAGCCACTGCCTGTAGTGCTTGCATCCCATATGGCGCCAGTTGGAGTTTGGCTGCTCCACTTCAGATCCATCCTTCTCCTATGGCCTGGGAAAGCAGTAGAAGATGGAACAAATCTTGGCACCCTACACTGCATCAGAGACTTGGAAGAGCCTCCTGGCTCCTGGCTTTGGGTCAGCACATTTCCAGCCATTGCGGCCATCTAGGGAGTGAACCAGCAGATGGAAGTTGGGTCTCTGTGTCTCTATTTCTCTCTCTCTCTATCTCGCTCTGCCTCTGCCTCTCTGTAACTCTGCCTTTCAAAGGAATAAATATTCTTTTTTTTTTTTTTGACAGAGTGGACAGTGAGGGAGAGAGACAGAGAGAAAGGTCTTCCTTTTGCCATTGGTTCACCCTCCAGTGGCTGCCGCAGCCAGCGTGCTGTGGCCGGCGCACCGCGCTGATCCAAAGGCAGGAGCCAAGTTCTTCTCCTGGTCTCCCATGGGGTGCAGGGCCCAGGGACTTGGGCCATCCTCCACTGCACTCCCTGGCCACAGCAGAGAGCTGGACTGGAAAAGGGGCAACCGGGACAGAATCCAGCGCCTTGACCGGGACTAGAACCTGGTGTGCTGGTGCCACAGTTGGAGGATTAGCCTATTGAGCATAGCGCCGGCCCAGTAAATAAGTCTTAAAAAGATAGGTAGAAACAGTAGGTTGGACATACTGCTAAAAATAAAATCAATATTTTGAAAGATCCAGGGAAATTACTTACTTAAAAGGGCATGGAGTTAAAAGAGTTTAAGATCAGGGCTGGCACTGTGGTGTAGCAGTTAAAGCAGCCACCTGCAGTGCTAGCATCCCATATGGGCACTGGTTCAAGTCCCTGCTGCTTCATTTCAGATTCAGCACTCAGCTATGGCCTGGGAGTGGTAGAGTATGGCAAGTCCTTGAGCCCCTACACCCCTGTGGGAGACCCTAAGAAACTCCTGGCTTTGGATTGGCCCAGCTCTGGCTACAACAGCTGTTTAGGGGCAAGAACTAGGGGATGGAAGACCTCTCTCTCTCTCTCTCTCTCTCTCTCTCTCTCTCTCTCTCTGCCTCTGCCTCTTTGTAATTCTTGCTTTCAAATAAATAAATTTTTTTAAGAAAAATTTAAGGTAGACTATGTACTGTAGGCCCAACATTTACCTAATTTTGTCCTACATGAAAAAGAATAAATGGAGGCCAGCACCGCAGCTCAATAGGCTAATCCTCCGCCTTGCGGCGCCAGCACACCAGGTTCTAGTTCCGGTTGGGGCATCGGATTCTGTCCCGGTTGCCCCTCTTCCAGGCCAGCTCTCTGCTGTGGCCCTGGAGTGCAGTGGAGGATGGCCCAAGTCCCTGGGCCCTGCACCCCATGGGAGACCAGGAGAAGCACCTGGCTCCTGCCTTTGGATCAGCGCGGTGCGCCGACCACAGCGCACTGGCCGCGGCGGCCACTGGAGGGTGAACCAATGGCAAAAGGAAGACCTTTCTCTCTGTCTCTCTCTCTCACTGTCCACTCTGCCTGTCAAAAAAAAAAAATAAATGGAAGAGACTACTTATGGAAATACTGCATGAAAATTTTTCAGAAATGATTGGGTTGAATACATACAACCTGAGACTAAGAAATACAAGGCTTAACCTGAATAATCACATCTAACCTGTTCCTAAACATAGTGAAACATCATAGGAAATTGGATAGATTCACTGAGAGTAGACTGGTGGGTTTACTTAGCAGTTTGTTGGATTTGTCTCCCTCCCTCCCTCCTTCCTTTTTTCCCTCCCTCCCTTCCTTCCTGACAGAAAGCTCCCATTTCCCTGGTTTTCTTCTCCAATGTCTACATTGTGAGTCTCAATCAAGGTCTTTCACATGAGTGGTAGGAACCCAGGTCCTTGATCCAACACTGTTGTCTACATTAGCAGGAAGCTAGAATCAGGAACTGGAGCCAGATATTGAACCTGGAAATGACAGTGTGGGATGCAGGCATCTAAACTGCTAGGCAGAATTCCCAGCCTGCTTTCCTTGCGGTATTTGCAGAAAAGCCTGGGTGCATATGCATAGGAACTGGTTTTCTCAAAAGAAAGGAAACATTGTTTCTGTAATGTTTGGTATATATACCAATTTTCTGAAGAGCTGGATTACTTGCCCAGTTCTTGACCAAAAACTTATGGTGCCCAAATAGACCATGTGGTACCCAAATAGACCATGGCTATAGGTTAGAACCTGACAGGGAAGTGGAAGATTTACTTCCAAGATGGACTTCCTTGAACAACATAGTTAGATGCTACTTTGGGGTTGAATCTGTTGTTAGGGATATTAGCATAGATCTGGGCTTTTAAAAATTTAGAGATTTATGGATGAAGTGTTATGCAGCCTACCTGAGGCATATTTCAGTTATTCTTATGTTTATCAAAAGTAAGTGCATTAGACTACAGATGTTAATGAATATATTGTACAGAAATTTTAGAGCTACAGTGATTTTGTGAACTTGTTTTTTAAAGGAAATAATTATATCGGTTAATATTTACTGTGTTTTTCTTAGTGTGAATTGTTTGGGAGGTGACATTAAGTCAGGTTTTTCTCTCATTTTGCTCTAGGCAGCACACTTCTGCTTTTGTTCCTTCATCAGGACGAATTTATTCTTTTGGACTTGGTGGTAATGGGCAGCTAGGGACTGGTTCAACAAGCAACAGGAAAAGTCCTTTTACTGTGAAAGGAAATTGGCTCCCTTATAATGGCCAGTGTCCACCAGATATAGGTAAGTTCTGTCATATGAAAACTTTGTTAAACATGTTGAAGTTCTTGTTTAAATACTAGTTTTAAGTGATGATGCTTTCTATGTTTGCAAGAAATCCCAAACACATTGTTAAATGGAAACAATAAAATGCAGAGCAGTGTATAAATGGCTTAACTTGTTTATATTTACTTATATGTATTTAAGGAAATTCTTAATAAATGAAGTAATAAAAGACAACTATTGTTGATTTAATATTGACACTCTTATTTTTGACGTGAATGAACACCGGAGGCTCTTGTCATGAGCTGCCAAGGCTATGGAAGCCTTTTGAGTTCGCCAGCTTCGATCTTATTTAGACAAGATCATAGTCAAAGTGGAAGTTCTTTCCTCCCTTCAGAGAAGGGCACCTCCTTTTTTGATGGCCCATTCTTTCTACTGGGATCTCACTCGCAGAGATCTTTCATTTAGGTCGTCTTTTTTTTTTTTTTTTCCTGCCAGAGTGTCTTGGCTTTCCATGCCTAAAATACTCTCATGGGCTCTTCAGCCATATCTGAATGCCTTAAGGGCTGATTCTGAGGCCAGAGTGCTGTTTAGGACATCTGCCATTCTATGAGTCTGCTGTGTATCCTGCTTCCCATGTTGGATCATTCTCTCCCTTTTTTATTCTGTCAGTTAGTATTAGCAGTCACTAGTCTTGTTTATGTGATTCCTTTGATTCTTAGACCTATCATTATGATCTGTTGTGACCTGAAATCGATCACTTGGACTAGTGAAATGTGATTTTTTTAATATATATTTTAAAGATCGATTATTTTATTAACAGAGTTACAGAGAGAGAGAGACAGAGAGCGACACAGATTTTTTTCCATTGCTGGTTCACTCTCCAAATGGCCTTAGTGGTCAGGGCCGGGCCAAGGCAGAAGCCACGAGTCAGAAACTTTATCCACATTTCCTTCATAGGTGGCAGGGGCCCAAGTACTTAAGCAGTTTTGTCTGCTGCTATCCCAGGAGTATTAGCAGGGGGCTGGATCAGAAGTAGAGCAGCCAGGACTTGAGCCAGTGTCTGTCTGTCTTTCAAATACATACGTAAATAATTTAGTAATAATTTAAATAAATAATTTTAAAAATAATGTGAGACATGAAAGTCAGTGTGAAGCGTAGAAAACTATTCTAGTAAGACAAAATATTTGCTTCCTTGCAGATAAAAAAAAAAGTAAAGAACATTTTACTTCACAGAAATTTATCAGCAAAAGAATAAGATTTTCAAAATTTAGTGAACTTAACATTTTAACACATTTTATAGCTTCTTTTAGAGTCAGGTATAAACTGAGGCAAATAAAATTCACTTACAAATTGTATCTATTCTGGAAAACACTTTGAGGACACTGGTTCTGTCTCAGGTTTCATGAAGTCAAAATGATTTCATATTAATACTCAGACGTCTTTCATCATAAAATGCAGCAGCATTATTCCTCTTCAGATACATCTGTGAGTGTTTTTTTTTTTTAATTTCTTAATTTAAAGTTCAGCATGGTAAAATCTCTGTGGTTCTGAATAAATCCTAAGAATAAATGGGTTCAGACTAATCAAAGATACTCACTTTTGTTGTAAAACAAAAACATACACAAAATCGTATCTGTTACTGTATTGCTTCTCAATTAGAAGTGCTATTTACAGAATTCTAACTCAGAGACAAGGAAAGGTAGAGAGTATCCTCAACAAGGCAGCAAACAAGACTCAGAAATTTTTTAAAATTTATTTTAAAATCCTCACAATGTTCTTGCTTTGTAAAGAAGAATAAAGGGGAAAGTAAATTAGCCCTGAAATATTTAGTATGCCATAAAATGCCATAAAAATGTGAAGATTGAATCACATTTTGGGTTGCAGGTGTTATCATAAACTACCCCTTGGGATAACTGCATTTCATATTGCAGTTACTGAGTCCCAGCTAAACTCTGCTTCTGATCCAGCTTCCTGCTAATGCATCTTGGGAGGTGCAGATGATGATGACACAAGTCTTTGAATCCCTGGGTCCCATGAGTCCCTGAGACCCATGTGAGAGACCTAGATTGACTTCCTGGCTTCAGTTTGGTTCATTTGGGGAATGAACAGCAGCTAGAACCAACAGAGATGCTTTTTAAGTAGATGAAAATAAAATTATGATTTTTAAAATAACATTTTGGTGTACTGTAGATATCTTAATGTACAATCTGGTGTGGTTGGGAGAGGGGAACCTTGAATAGAGAATTTAAGTGTTGAGAAGGATTTTTAGGACACTTTTGGTATTGAGAGAGAGTCCCAAAATTGTTTAGAGTGTGTGTGATAGGTGAGAAAAGTATTAAAGCATTACCAATCTGTAGAGATGAGAGAAGAATTACTCAATGTGTGAAAATTTGAGGGACAAAAAGATTAGTTTAAACCCTATCCTCCTACTGTCATTAAATTATAGTTTGGATTAAATGGTAAAAAATTTTAAGAAAATGATTCTTTGGGGGCTGGCACTCTGGTGTAGTAGCTTAAGCATCCACCTGTGACTTTGGTATCCCATATGGCACTGTTTCGAGTCCTGGCTGTTCCACTTCTGATACAGTGCTCTGCCTGGGAAAGCAGTACAAGATGGCCGAAGTCTGTGGACCCCAGCAGCCATTTGGGAGACCTAGAAGAAGCTGCTGGCTCTGGATTGACTCATCTCCATCCAATTGCGGCCATTTGGGGAGTTAACTAGCAAATGGAAGATCTTTTCTGTCTTTCCCTCCCTCTGTAACTATGCCTCTCAAGTAGATGAAGAAATTTTTAAAACAAAGAAACTGATTATTTTATTTCAGGATTAGGAAAACCTTTCCATCACCAATACAATGAGTCATAATAAAATTGGATTAAAAATGTTTTTGAGACAAAATTAAGCAATAATTATTTGAGAAAATATTTTTGATGATTGCAACTTAATGTCCAATGTGCATATACATATGGATGAGCAAACAGTGACATCTAATAGATAAATAAGACAAACATTAACATACCTGATAAGGGGCCAGTGCTGTGGCGCAGTGGGTTAATGCCCTGGCCTGAAGCGCCATATGGACGCCGATTTGAATCCTGGCTGCTCCACTTGCTATCCAGCTCCTTGCTATGGCCTGGGATAGCAGTAGAAGATGGCCCTGGCTGGCTCCGTGGCTCATTTGGCCAATCCTCCACCTGTGGCACTGGCACCTCGGGTTCTAGTCCTGATTGGGGCGCCGAGTACTAGTCTCGGTTGCTCCTCTTCCAGTCCAGCTCTCTGCTGTGGCCGGGAAAGGCAATGGAGGATGGCCCAAGTGCTTGGGTCTCTGTACCCGCATGGGAGACCAGGAGGAATTACCCAGCTCCTGGCTTCGGATCAGCTCAGCGCCGGCCGTGGCAGCCATTAGGGGAGTGAACCAATGGAAGAAGACCTTTCTTTCTGTCTCTCTCTCACTGTCTAACTCTGCCTGGCAAAAAAATTAAAAAAAAAAAAAAGAAGATGGCCAAAGTCCTTGGGCCCCTGCACCCACATAGGAGACCCAGAAGAAGCTCCTGGTTTCAGATCAGCGTAGTTCCAGCCGTTGCAGCCAATTAGGGAGTGAACCATCTGATGGAAGAGCTCTCGCTCTCTCTGCCTCTCCGCCTCCCCTCTTTCTGTGTAACTCTTTCAAATAAAATCAATAAATCTTAAAAAAAAAAAAAGATACCTGATAAATAAAGGAGATAAATGGAAATTTCCCCAAGAGGAAATTGATGATGCTAAGAAATATGCAAAAATACTACCCTCTTCAGTATCAAAGAAATGCAGATTTAAAAAGCAAGAGAATAGTAAATTAATACAAAAGATAAGGCTTAATCCTCAATTTCCTGTTTTAAGATAAGTATATAGTAGTAAAGGAGGAGCTAATGTCCACCTCTAAGGTAAAGAAGCAATGCTAGCATATCATCATCTTCAAATTATAGTTAATTAATTTTCTAAATGTTTAATATCAGTGCTTTCTAGCATTCCACAAAGAAACTCAGCAAGCCATATGTTTCAAGATGGAAGAACAACACCTACCCCTTGCCCCCGTGTCCCAGTGTAGCAGTTCTTAAATAACCTGTGATTGATGCATGTCTAGATCTAACTACCAGTTTATGAAACATACATGAGAACAAGCAGAATGCTAAGAGAAACCACGGAGGTACAGTCAGCAAAGTCCAGTCTGCAGGAAGTTTGTACAGAACAAGTGATTACATTTTTCAGACTTTTTGAGTCGCAATCAAAAGGGAAGCTAACTTCTGGTGTCTAATTCACAGCTCCTGGAAACCCATTCATGTATTATAGATTAGTCATCCATTTTCTAGAAGTTACTTATAAAATGCAGAATCACATTTTAGGAATAAATAAATAGCATCCATTTTGAGGAAATGAACAGTTTCATGTAGACTTTTGTAAATGATGGTAGAGAAAAGATTTTAAATAAATTACCGTTTTATTTAACATAGATTTATCCTTTAATCTGTTTTTTTTTTAAAGATTTATTTATTCATTTGAAAGAGTTACATAAAGAGAGGAAAGGCAGACAGAGGGAGGGAGGGAGGGAGGGGGAGGGGTCTTCCATCCACTGATTCACTCCCCAGTTGGCTGCAATGGCCAGAGCTGGGCTGATCCAAAGCCAGGAGCTTCCTCTGGGTATCCCATGCAGGTGCAGGGGCACAAGGACTTGGGCCATCTTCCACTGCTTTCGCAGGCCACAGCAGAGAACTGGATTGGAAGTGAAACAGCCAGGTCTCGAACCAGCGCCCATATAGGATGCTGGTACTTCAGGCCAGGGTGTTAACCCACTGCACTACAGCGCCGGCCCCATCTCTTCTTATAAGTTATTTTGGCCCTACAGCATTCTTGTGACCTCTTGAAAACTTGATTTTATTAATGTTCTGAGCTCTAAGCTAGGTATGTTATGTAGTCATATTGACAAACAGTTACTGAGCTTTTTTTTTTTTAATAAACAAAGCATTTTGCTTGTTAGTAGGAAATAATCAATTTGTAGTCCTTTTGATTTACAATTGTGAAGGAGCCATGATCACAGATAACACAGGGTGAGTCTTCGCTACTATGCACCCAACCCAGCGCCCTGCTAATGTATCTGGGAAGATAGGCAAAGTACTTGGGCCCCTGCCACCTATGTGGAGATCTGGAAGGAGTTCTAGGCTCCTGACTTTGGTCTGGCCCAGTCTAGCCCTGACCATTGCAGCCATTTGGAAAGTAAACCAGCGGGTAGCAGAGCACTCTCTCCATTTCTCCCCCTTTCTCTGTAACTCTGCCTTTCAAATAATAAATCTTTAAAAAAAAAATCAGCACATTTGCTGATCTGAGAAATGTGATATAAATCTTGGATTCTAATGTTTGTATTTTGTTTTTACAGATTCTGAAGAATATTTCTGTGTAAAAAGAATTTTCTCAGGTGGAGATCAAAGCTTTTCACATTACTGTAGTCCTCAGGTAATAATACAGTTATGTAAATACTTAAATAATTTTGAGGAATTTAAAAAACTCCATATTAGCGTTCTTTATATGTTATATAGTGATAGGCCTGACTTTTATACCTCATCTGTACAGAATATTTTTCTGATCTATTTGATAAGTTTTTATTTCCCATATTTAGTGGAGATTTTTTTTTCAAACACATATGGAGAGTGTTTTGGTTTTGAATTATAGATAATATTTTTTCTCTAACTTCCTTATTTTATAATTTAGAACTGTGGACCACCAGATGACTTTAGATGTCCTGATCCTTCAAAACAGATATGGACAGTGAATGAAGCTCTAATTCAAAAATGGCTGAGCTATCCCTCTGGAAGGTTTCCTGTGGAGATAGCCAAGTAAGAGAAACATTCCTTCCACACAAACACTGCCTCTCAAACCTGCAGTAGAGCAACCTTTACTGAGTTTATATTTAAATATTTGTTTGATGAACTATCATTCAGTCCATTATTTAAGTATATAAATCTAAATGTACAATTCCATAATTACATTTAAGAGATCTTACTTGAAATTGGGTAAGTCACAGTTGCAGTTCTTTTCTAGATGTAAAGATAATGTTAAATGATAAATTAGAATATGAAATAAAGCCATTTTAGGATTCAGTTTGAATTTTGTTCCCTGTGAACCTTATGATGGTCACTGTCTTAACCTTATAATCCCCACAAGACTTTGAATGTTAATTCTTTAATGAATATTATGCTTATAGATCACATTGTCTAGTACTGAAGATTTTGTCTGCTGGTTGTTTTTCGTTTGTGTTGGTATTTAGGATGAGAGGTTGTATTTATGTGCTGCATAAGAAAGTTTTTGGATCAACAATGAACTACATACACAAAGATGGTCCTGTAAGAGCTTAATGAAGCTAAAAAATTCCTGTTGCCTGGTGATGTCATAGCTGCTGTCATTGTACAACACATTACTCATATATGTGTGATAGTGCTGGTGTAAACAAACCTATCCCACTGTCAGTCATATAAAAGTGTCCCATATACAATTACATACAGAACATAATACTTGATAACAATAATAAATTATTAGTTTACATATTTATTATACATTACTTTTTCATCAAAAAGTGTCCCATATACAATTACATACAGAACATAATACTTGATAACAATAACAAATTATTAGTTTACATATTTATTATATGTTACTTTTTCATCATTTTAGAATATATTCCTTCTAACAGTGTGCTAGCATTGTGTGCTAGCTGCTGCTAGTAACAGCTTCCTACATTTCATGTAAACTACATCTCTGTCGCAACATTTTTCTCCTGTTCCTAACTTAATCTCTGTTATTTTGTTCATCATGGCCCTAAGAGCAATAGCAATACCATGTATAATGTCCATGCTTATATAAAAAAATCTTAACATCACATTCCTTTGATGAATCAGAAATTGAATATAGTATTTAAGAAAGTCTGCAGCAAACAATAATACCTTAATCAAGTGTTACTTAGTTCAATGATTTATATAATTGATTCATTCTGATTGCATATTTAATAGAGGAGTGCACTATAACATTAATTATTAGATTAAATACTCATTTTAATTTTGTTAAAGGCAGATTTCTCATTGGTGATTTTTAATATTTTTTAAAGTGAAATAGATGGAACATTTTCTTCCTCTGGTTGCCTAAATGGAAGTTTTTTAGCTGTTAGGTAAGTGACAGTTTCTTAGTATGCTGAAATTTTCAATTTTATTTTATTAAATATTGAAAAGTGAAATAATGTTAAAGTTTTCTTTTATGTTTCTTTGTTTTTTAGCAATGATGATCATTATAGAACAGGTGTCAGATTTTCGGGGGTTGATATGAATGCTGCTAGGCTTTTATTCCACAAACTCATACAACCTGATCATCCTCAGATATCTCAGCAGGTTTGTTTTTAAAGTATTTTTTGTTCACATTATTTAGCTGTTGAACTTTTTTGTCCCATGTTTTATGTTTATAATCTAATTAACTTGATAATTTCATAATGATGTATTTTATATAACTTTACTGAATATACTAAGGATTAAAGTTTATTAAATGTAAAAATTTAAAATAAGTTTTTATTTTAAAGTATTTATAATTTAGCTGTCAAAGATCTATAAATCGTTAAAGATGTTTGTCATAGACCCTGAAGTACTTAGCATTGCCCTGTTGGTTAAGTCTACGTAAAGCTATTGATAGAGATAATTAAATTGAGACCTAACATGAGTTTTTTGGGGGGAATACTTTTAGCAGTGATTAGGCATTGATTTTCATTGTGCTTGAAATACATTGTCATGTGTTTTCCCCCCATCATTTCATATTTGCTATAGTACATAATTTTCTTTTTTTTCCTTTTCTTTTTGAAAATGCATTCATTTTAAATGAAGTAGGTTTTACTTTTTGTCAAAATAGGTGGCAGCTAGTTTGGAAAAGAATCTTATTCCTAAACTGACTAGTTCCTTACCTGATGTTGAAGCATTGAGGTTTTATCTTACTCTGCCAGAATGTCCCCTGATGAGTGATTCCAACAATTTCACAACAATAGCAATTCCCTTTGGTACAGCTCTTGTGAACCTAGAAAAGGCACCACTGAAAGTACTTGGTAAGAATTTTTAATCCTTTTTTCCTTTTGAAACCTTTCTCTCTGACTGAAATTACTCATAAATTCTTGTTTGAAATTTTGCAGCCTTGTGTATTTGGACATTGTCTTAGGGAAAAATAAATGTGTTTATAATTTTATTGCTTTTTCTCTAGTGATCCGCTTCTAGTTGTTGGAGTTGTGGAAGGCAAAGCATGTTAGATATAAAATTTTAATGTAACCACAGAAGCAGTATCAGGAAAGATAAAAACTGTTTTCCACATTTCTCTCCCTTATTGCCTTCAGAGTAATCTTGCTATTAAAGAAGTAAAGGAGAAGGAACAATTAAAACTAACAAACGTGGGTTTTAAATTGTTCTTCAACCCTGATGTCAACCCTTTGCTTACTGTTGTCTTCACTAGCTAGTTTCCTCATGTTTTGATTTTATTTTTCTGCTTATAGACGAGATTTTACTGCTCATCTAATTTTGTGGTTCTGTCTGTCTGCTTTGGTGCTTTGGTTCTTTGACCTAAAACCTTTATCACCATCTTTATAATTATGTAGATTTCATCTCTCGCCTGGCTTTTGTAGTTTGCTTGCTATAATTAACTCCTTTCTTTTAAAAACTAAAAGGTCATTATATATGTGGAGCCGAGATGTACGATGTAATAAATGAAATCAGTACAAGAACTTTAAGGCTAAGAGTGAGCAGGGGAAGCAATGCTAGAATCTGAAGGAATTAGCTGGTAGCAGAACAGTGAAGCAGGGGAGTCAAAAGAGTTTGCTTTCCTTATTTCTAAAGATTTTGTATCTCTTCTGTCTCCTTCATAGGATTGTGGTATTTGTACTTAGGAATATTGGGGAAGGGTAGACATGTTGATCTTCATTGACATTGTTCAGCTTCTGTATTTTCAGCGTTATGTGGATTTTAAGGGGGGTGCTTTGCAATATTTCAACTTTATCGTAAATTGAATATAAAACTTGGAAAGATCATTATATATTAGTGAAATACAAGTTTAAAGTGTGTTTAAAAATTAAAATCCTGATTTCTAAAACACATTCTAATAACTTTCAACATCAGATATATTTTTGAGTTTTTAATGTAATCCAATAAAACCAAGTATGTGAATTCAGTAGGACTTTCACTGTTTAATTTTGCTTTTGAGAAGTTTTAGACAGTGTTCTTTAATTTGGTCTTGGTCGGGGGGAGGTCTGTAAACCCTAGAAATGTTATGTGAAATAATATGCACATCTTCCTGAAATTTTCAGGGTGTTAAGGACCACTACTTTAGAAGAAAAGTCAGTGTGGTTTTGAAAATTGTGACTTTTTTAATTCATTTTATTGCATGTTTACCCTTTAATAGAAAACTGGTGGTCAGTACTTGAGCCTCCACTATTCCTCAAGATAGTAGAACTTTTTAAGGAAGTTGTGGTACATCTTTTGAAACTCTACAAGATCGGCATTCCCCCTTCTGAAAGAAGAATTTTCAACAGCTTTCTTCATACCGCATTAAAGGTTTTAGAAATATTACATAGGGTATGTCCAATAGTTCCTTCATTTTCCTCTTTCCCCATTCCTACTAACAGATTGATAATGTTCATTTTTAACATTAATATTTTATAGATTTAGATTGGCACAAAAACACATATTATGGAAATTTGAAAAAGTTACCTATGCTTTCCATTAAAAGAGTTTTGCACATACTTGACTGTCATAGGCATTTATAGATACCTTGTCTGTAATTGGGCAGAACAATAGCATACTAATGAATTCGAATTCTCCTTATATTTTCTTGTGAAGAACATTAGTTGAAGTGTTGTAATTTTAGTTAGTTATAGGTGATTATCGTATGAAAGAAACTGGGCCCTTGTGATTATCAACATTTAAACTCACCTTCTTTTACTGTTGGGTACTAATCCCTCAATTGAAGTAGAAGTTTTCATTTGAAGCACATGACTAATTTGAAATTGGAACCATATATAATTCATTAATTTGCCTATTGTTCTTTCCTGCCCTTCTTCCCAGTGTAAGAAATAGTACCCTTTACACTTGTAGCAGTTCAGAGTTATATGAAGATGTAGAGTCTCAGCTGTTTCCTTAAAGATGGATTTGAGTCATCCCTGACAGTTGGTAGGTATATATGTGTTATGCCATTTGGTGTTTTTGAGTTGCTATTTAGTTGAGACATGACCTAAGGGAGAAGCACATATTTTCAGCCAATAAGAGTGACATGAAAACCCTGATGAGCCTTTACTCTTTTGTTTCTTTCCTTAACAGCATTTTTCCATTTTTAGACCCTTCTTGCCTAATACTAAGAAGGTTAGCAATAAAGGAAAAAAAGAAATTATTCTCTATCTTTGCTCTGTAAAAAAAGAACCCTTATGGACCTATTTTTTTTTCCTTTTTTTCTTTTAGTAAAGCTTCTGAGTATTTTTTCTCCCAAGTACTTCTTGAACTTAATTTTCTTCCTTTAATTTTTAATATTTAATATTTTTAATTTTTAACATGTCCAAGATTTCTGGAAAAATAACTCATTTCTCTTCTTATTATAATTAAAGAGATTTTAGACATTTTTTTCCCAGGAAAGCAAGTCATTCTTCTGTCTGTTCTTCCCCCAGAACAAGATTTTTTTTTGCAGTTAATCAGGGTCTGTGTTATTGAAAAATAACTTTAAACTTCATGGGCTTAATATGTACTTTTCTACATAACTTTTGCCCTGGATCTGAGAGAGTAATTAGATTTATTTTATTTCTTTTGCATTCCTTCCTGCCATTTCACTGAACATCCTTTTCCAGATATACCCAATGCCCAAGTAATTATTCACTGTCTTCATTGTCTGTTTATCTTTAGTCTCTCTTTAAAAATATGTTTTTTTTTCCCTTATCTGTTCTTTGTTCTTATAAACCAAGAAACAGAAAGGAGAGAAAAAGGGAAGGAAATTGAGTGTTTTGTCTTCTGTAACTATGAACAGGATTTGAGAAGTAACTTACCTGCCTAATTAAGGAACTTTATATTAGAAAGAACCATGCAGGTTTCCATCTCCAGAGACTTTTTTGTTGTTGTTGTTTGTTTCATTTTAAAGATATCCATTAGTTTTATTTTTGATTTAGAACCAGGTAACACTTGATTTAGTAAAATAGAGTGAAGAGTTCCTCCAATACCTTTTTGATGGAGCTATGCTAGATAATAGAATACTAATTACTTCTTAGTTGAAAGGGAAAGAAAAATAATGTAATGTTTATTGCTTGCTAACAATAACCAGGATTAGAACCTCCTTTGTACATAATTCATATGAGCACTTTACATATTCATATTACTCTTAACTTTGTTAACCCTGTATAGATTGGAAAGATGCATCTCAACATTAAAGGTCATAAACCAGTAGGTAGCAAAATTGAAATGCAAAAAGGAGTCTATTCCCAAAGTCCCTGCTCTTTTTAATGTTCTCTGTTAGCAGATATAATAACACAATATGTTTAGAAGGGAATTTACTTTTATGTTGTGCTTCTAGATCTGGAGATTGATACTCTAGGTTCCAGATAGTATTATGTTATGGGTCGTAGAGTAGGAATTGAAAGACCATGTTATAATCCCGTCTGTGCTACTGCAGGTCAGTGTGGTTTTATTTTACTTTTTTAATTTTTTTAAAGATTTGTTTATTTAAAATCAGTTACAGCAAGAGAGGGAGAGACAGCAAGAGAGGGGGAGTTATCTTCCATCCACTGGTTCACTCCCCATGGCTGGGACCTGGCCAGGCTGAAGCCAGGAGCCAGGAGCTTCTTCTTGGTCCATCACATGGGTGGCTCAGCATTCCTGAGCACATTAGCAAGGAGCTGGATTAGAAGTGGAGCAGCCAAGACTCAAACCAGTTCCATTCTGGGATGCTGGTATTGCAGGCAGTGGCTTTACCTACTACACCAGCAATAGCACAACACTGGCTGCCAGCGTGATTTTAGTTTATCACATAAACAAGTGAAGAATTTTCTGTAAGGTTTAAAACACTGGCCCTGACAGTTTCCCAGTATATACATAGATTGTGTTTACTAATATCCAGGTTATTATTTTGATTTTTTGTTTTCTAAATATATATGTTTTATATATTTGAAAGATAATTTTGTTATTAACACCACCATCACTTGAATGGAAAGCAACTACTTTTGACCCAGTTTATTGTCAGACACTTCAGCAACTAGGTTCTTGTTTGAAGTTGTCTGAAAAGAATACTTGAAAGCAGGATAATATAGGTGTGAATTCCTTAAGTATATTTTTCTAGGAGTCCTCGGTGCAGTTAGTTTATTTTTCTTTTATTTCTTGCTTTGAAGAAAACTTGCTTCATTTTGTTCTGCCATAGATACATACCTGTGAATATTAATTGTCAGGGATGATTCAATTTCATCTTTAGAGAAACCCAAGTTACTTATCAGAAACTTGTTTTTTTCAAAGATACTTTATATTCTGACAACTGTATGTATTCCTTCTCTCTGCTCCGTGATTAAGAATTTGGGGAAATTTTCTTCAATTCCTTTCTCAACCTAACCCTGGAGCAGGATTACAAACTAGAGAACTGAATTTTGTGTTTCCTGTTCATTTCAGGATGTGGTACACTTGTTCCTCCCATATGTCATGTCCTTTGGAAAACTTGTGAATTAAAAATCATTTCCAGGGCTCCAAATGGCTTAATAAGAAAAATACCTTCGGTACCTACTGTCAGGAATGAATAACTTATTATCAGATATGAGTTTACTGGCAAGTAATTGGGTTACTTAGTAGTTCCTGTGTTTTTGCACAGAATCTTGTAGAGATATATATGCCAAATGAAAAACCTTATTTGGTCTGTCTAGCCTAGATGCTTTACATTGTGATGATCTTATAAATCAGTGATTTTCAAGCTTTTTTTTTTTTTTTGAAAAGGAATCTTTAAATAAACCAAATACGTGAGATACACATTTACTCTCCCACCCTTGAACTTACAGATGATAAATACTAAAACTGTAATAAAAAATGTAAAATGAGTATTATGGTCAAACTTATATAAACTTTGTTTGGTAAATTATAAGCAATACTATTGAATTTATAGATTGTTTTGAACTATGTAATTTTTAACATTTTTGTAAATATTTATTGAGTGCCTACTGTATGGTTATCATTATGTTAGTTATTAGGCATGCAATGATATTGAAGAGATGTGATTTCTGCTCTTGATGAAGTGATACTATAGAAGGATTTTATATATACAGGTAAATAAATATTTATGATATGAGGTGCTAGATTATGGAAAACATACAGTGCTAACTTTTGAAGGATTGAGGAAGCTAATTGGAGGTAATCATGTCTTGCTGAATCCTTCATACTATGCAAATATCATTTCATATATTTATAATTCTTGATTTTTAATATAAATTTGTATGCAGGTTTTCTGGATCAGTCTTCTGTCCAGTGTCTAATTTCCTTCTTTTAAAATTAGAGTTCACTAATATTCTTTCATTATTAGATCATTGTGAGTGAATTGACTAATCAACTGTAGTTTCACCTAAGGCTTAACTTAAATTTGTTCTTGAACCAAACCAGGTTTCTGAATAGTTAATTTTTATTCTAACATGTTAACCTTTTTATCTAAAAACTTACATATCATATCTGCAAGTTTACCAACTGCAAATAATGGATGTTTTGGGGGAAGAAAACCAATTTACCGTTTAAAATTTAAAACATCAAAGAAAGCAGTGGCAAGTAAATCATTTTATGTATGACTCACTAAATTTTAGAATGATTGTGGTTAAAAATTAGTGCACATGTTTATAAATGTAAATACTGTAGATGAGAAGTAGATTTTGCGTAATTATTCATATTTCCTTTTTGAAATTTTAATGTATTCATTTGACAGAGAGCATGAGACAGGGAGAGCATCCATTTGCTGATTCGTTCTCCAATAGCCCATACAGCCTGGGAGTCCAAAGCAGGGAGCTGAGAACTCAATTCCTGTCTCTCATGTGGGTGGTAGGAATCCCGTTCCTTGAACCATTGCTGCTGCCTCCTGGGGTCTGCATTAGCAAGAAGCTAGTTTCAAGAGCTGGAGCCAGGCACTCCCTATGTGGGACAAGAGAATCCCAACTGGTGACTTATCTGCTAAGTTAGATGGTCCTCCTATATATTTTATTTTATTTTATTTTATTTTATTTTATTTTATTTTTTTTTTATTTATTTATTTTTTTTACAGGCAGAGTGGACAGTGAGAGAGAGAGACAGAGAGAAAGGTCTTCCTTTTGCCGTTGGTTCACCCTCCAATGGCCGCCGCAGACGGCGCGCTGCGGCCGGCACGCCGCGCTCGTCCGATGGCAGGAACCAGGAGCCAGGTGCTTTTCCTGGTCTCCCCATGGGGTGCAGGGCCCAAGCACCTGGGCCATCCTCCACTGCACTCCTGGGCCACAGCAGAGGGCTGGCCTGGAAGAGGGGCAACCGGGACAGAATCGGTGCCCCGACCGGGACTAGAACCCGGTGTGCCGGCGCCGCAAGGCGGAGGATTAGCCTGTTGAGCCACGGCGCCGGCCATTTTATTTTTTAATAGAAAAATTTTGGCAGATGATTTCGGCTGAGTGAAGTATAATGCTAAAGGCTTTAGGGTAATGGATTACAACTTTTTCTGTAAACAGCCAGATAATAAATGTTTTATTCTTTGTGGGCCATCCAGTTTCTGTTGCAGCTACTCCCACCTCTACTGTCAGCAGTCTGTAAATGAATGGATATGATTGCTTTCCAATAAAATTGTATTTATAATAATAGGTAATATATAGCTTGCATGTGGCTATCTGCTGACACCTTGCCCTAGGATGAAGATTTATGTATTTTGAAAGAAAGAGATCTTCCATCTGCTGTTTCACTCTTCAGATGGCTGCAGCAGCTGGGGCTTGGCCAGGTCAAAGCCAGAGACAGGAGCTTCATCTGAATCTCCCATGTGAGTGGAAGGGGCCCAAGCAACTTGGGCCATCTTGAGCTGCTTTTCCCAGACCATTAGCGGGGAACTTGATCAAAAGTGGGGCAACCAGGTCTCCAACTGGCTCCCATAAGGGATGCCAGTGTCATTAAGTGGTGGTCCTACATACTCACCAGAACGCTGGCCCCAAGGATGAAGATTTTGATCTCCATATATAAATGGCCAGGTTTATAAACCAGGCCAGCAGATGGCACAGTGAGTAAAGCTGCTGCCTGTGACGCCGACATCCCATATGGGTGCCTGTTCAAGTCCCGACTATTCCACTTCCAGTCCAGCTCTCTGCTAATGCACCTGGGAAAGCAGTGAAGGATGGCTAAAGTGCTTAGGCCCCTGTATGCATATGGGAGACCCAGAAGAAGCTTCTGGCTTCTGATCTGCCCAGCTCCAGCATTGCAGCCATCTGGAAAGTGAACCAATGGATGGGAGTTCTCTCTTTTTCTGTCTCTCTAACTCTGCTTTTCAAATAAATACATAAATCTTGAAAAGATAACAGTAACTCAATATCTTTGCTTTGTCTGAAATTTAGTAGTAGCAGTTTTGCTCTGGGTTATTTCTCACATATGAAGACCCTGGCCACAGATAGATATGAAAACAGTGGCTGGTGGGGAGGAGGGGAAGTGGAGTGGGGAGGTATGGGAAGCTCTCAAAGAGCTTTTGTCAATAAATGGAGGGATTGGGGCCCTTGTTGACACAGCAGGTTAAACCACTGCTTGTGTCACTGTTATTTGGCAACACCTATCGGAGTGCTAGTTTGGGTCGTGGCTGCTCTGTTGCTGATCCAGCTCCCTGTGAATGCACCAGGGAAAGCAGATAAATATGGCCTAAGTGCTTGGGGTCATGCCACCCATGTGGGAGACCTGGATAGTTCTGGGTTTCTGGCTTTGGGCTGGCCCAGCCCTGGCAATTGCAGCCAATTGAGAAATGAACCAGAGGATAGG
The DNA here is from genome assembly GCA_949820135.1 of Sylvilagus floridanus. Classification (NCBI taxonomy): domain Eukaryota; kingdom Metazoa; phylum Chordata; class Mammalia; order Lagomorpha; family Leporidae; genus Sylvilagus; species Sylvilagus floridanus. Next base: position 24,655,834 of record OX463235.1, read on the forward strand.
TCACTCGTTTCTGTTTAGATCTTTGTCAATCTGCATTTCAAAAGAACAGAAAAGAAATAGAGGGATTAAAAGTTTAAACTTTGAAAGCATAAGCAGTGTTGTTAAAAGTATACTTTTAAACGATTTCTTGCCCTCATGAGAGTAAACCGTTCAGGTCCGGTGCTGTGGCCTAGTGGCCTCCCATACGGGCACTGGTTTGAGTCCTGGCTGTTCCACTTCCAATCCAACTCTCTGATGTGTCCTGGGAAAGCAGTAGAAGATGGCCCAAGTGTTTGGGCCCCTGCACCTGGAAGAAGCTCCTGGCTCCTGGCTTTGGATACATTGCAGCCATCTGGGGAGTGAACCAGAAGATGGAAGATCCTCTCACCCCCAACCCTGGCCTCTGCCTCTCTCTAACTCTGCCTTTCAAATAAATAAATCTTAAATAAATCACAGGGTGAAAGCTTTTCAAACATATTAATGAAAGAGAAAAGATGGACATTTTCTCTGTGTGTATATACACATCTATTTAAAGATATAAACATTTTAGTAGTAGACTTAAGAGTACTAGTGAATTAAGAATGCCTGGTATATTAGAGTGTCCTGTTTTAGATTTCTGGCTCTGCTATCTCTGCGACTTTGGTTAACTTTTCTAGAACTCTAAGCCTTAATAGTCATCTGTGTATGATGGTAAAGTATCGATTTCATAGGATTGTTTAAATGAGATAATGTTCATAAGGCCTAATCTGGAATGATAGCTATTATTAGAATATAAAATCAAAGTGAATTTTAAAGTAATCTCTGCATTTCAGTGAAATGCCATCTTGATATGCACCCTTTCTAGCTTCAGTGGAAGAAAGTAGATAATGGTGATAAATGTGTATTCTCTTTTTCCTTTAGGTATATTTTGGAGCAAAAGTTTGAAAACCCTGGAAATTATAAGCTGTCATTTTACTAAAAATTAATAACCACTGTGTATTATAATACATTCCTCTAAAAATAGGAGAGTTATGAATTACTAGTTTTAAAGTATCATTAGGGGGCCAGTGCTGTGGCGTAGAGGGTTAAGCTACCATCTACAGCATATCCTGTATGGGCTCTGATTCGAGTCTTGGTTGCTTCACTTCCAATCCAGCTCCCTGCTAATGTGCCTGGGAAAGCAGTGGAAGATGGCCGAAGTGCTTGGGCCCCTGCACCCATGTGGGAGACCTGGAGGAAGCTTTTGGCTTCTGGTTTTGGCCTGCCCCAGCTTTGGCTGTTATGGCCATTTGGGAAGTAAACTGGTCAATGGATGATCTCTCTATATAAATAACTCTGACTTGCAAACAAAAAATTAATGTTTTTTTGTTTTTCTTTTAAAGTGTCATTAGAAGACAAACTAAGTGTATATCTCTTAGACCTTTTTTTTGTCCATCCATCTCATATATGTTGAGCACCTATTTGGATACCAGAGTTTTGTTAGATTATACCTCTTTGGAATGATGTCTTTTGTTCCCTTTCAGATAATGTTAATTTGTTTAGTGTGTATGTGATAGTTTAAAAAAATGCTTTAAGCAGCTATTTTTGTTACTCTTCATAGGAAACTTAACTATTTTTGTTCAGTTTCTTTGATGGTTTATGGTCTTCAAAGCACATTTCTCTAGCATCTGCCCTCGTCTCCTTTTGTTTTACTTTTTACTTGTTCCCTTACTTATTGCCATATATTTAGCTGGCTCCTTTAATGATTACAATTAATGTCTTGTGGTAAACCTTTCTCTTCATCTACTTGATACAGTTCTACAATTACTTTACAAAAGGTTTAATATCAAATTTATAATCCCTCCCAACTCCTCCCACCTCATGAAGATTGTTGATTTTTCCCTTTGTGTGTGTGTGTGTGTGTGTGTGTGTAGTCTTCAACATTCTATGTTGTTACCCAGACTTAAGATACGAAGTTGTCTTGCAGTATTTGTTTTCCACATCTATTTAGCTCTGCATTTTTTGTAATTATATAGAATCTTGAATATTTTAGTTATATTGTGGTTCATTTTCCCACTGTTAGCTTTTCTGTTCATTCTTAATGATGTGCAAGCAGAATAATTTTCATAAATATACCATCACTTGTTAATTCTAAAATCAAAGGCAGTTCCAAGTATCCACTCTTGTCACAGTAGTGGTCTACAAGAAAACATGCCAAAACTTATTGGCATACAGTAATATGCATTTATTCTCATTTCCTTTAGAGTTGGTTCTGTTCAGCCTGAGGTTTAACTGAGGTTGGCTGACCTTCACAGGGTTTGTGTGTGGCTTAGCTTCAAGCTGCATCTTGGGTCCACTTTTGTTCCATGTGCCTCTCATTCTTGGACCAGCAGTTTTAGCTGGGGCAAGCATATACATATTTTGTCTCCTTTACCTCATGCTCTTCTGACTAGAATATTCTTCCTCAAACCTTTTTTTAAAAACATTTTGCATTTGCATCCCTCTTAAATTTTTTATGATATCTTCAATCTTAGAGAAACAGATATAATAAACACCTGTACACCTTCATTGTCAGTTTAACATTGTCAATATGCTATGCACATAGACTTATGTAAGCATTTTTCTAGATAACATCAGTCCCATTACGTCTCTTAAAGAAGTTAACGAAAGCTCTTCAATGACCTCTAGCTATCCAGGCATGTTTAAATATCAAAAATATTTTAATATCATTACTTTTTAAAAACCAGAATGTGGTCAAAATTTGGTTTAATTGCATTTGTTGAATCTTACTCTGTTTTACAATCTATAAACATATTTCTTCGTTTATTTAGAAATTATTATTTTCTCTCATCATTTTACAGTTTTCAGACATTTTTTTTTGACAGGCAGAGTGAACAGGGAGAGAGACAGAGAGAAAGGTCTTCCTTTTGCTGTTGGTTCACCCTCCAATGGCCACCGCGGACGGCGCGCTGTGGCCGGCGCATCGCGCTGATCTGATGGCAGGAGCCAGGTGCTTTTCCTGGTCTCCCATGGGGTGCAGCGCCCAAGGACTTGGGCCATCCTCCACTGCACTCCTGGGCCACAGCAGAGAGCTGGCCTGGAAGAGGGGCAACTGGGACAGAATCCGGTGCCCGACCAGGACTAGAACCTGGTGTGCCGGCGCCGCAAGGCGGAGAGGATTAGCCTATTGAGCCACGGCGCTGGCCTTCAGACATCTTTTTAAAAATTTGTTTCTAAGGCAGGCATTTGGCATCATTGTTAAGATGCTGATTAGAATACCCACATACCATATTGGAGTACCTGGGTTTGAGTTCTGGTTGTACTCTCAATTTTAGTTTACTGCTAATGTGTACCCTGTGAGGCAGAAGTGATTGTTCAAGTAATTGGGTCCCTGCCACCTATGTGGTTGGCCTGGATTAAGTTTTCAGTTCCTGGCTTCAGTCTGGCCCAGTCCTGGCTATTACTGTTTTTTGAGGAGTAAACTAGTGGATGGGAATCCTCGGTTTATTTATTTCTCTCTGCCTCCCAACTCCTTAAAAATAATAAAAAGTTAGTTTATTCCTAAATGTTTTGTTTTTTGATACATTACAAATGATAATTTTAAAATTTTTATTGCCAGTTATTTTTGCTGATATAGAAAAATCCAGTTGAATTTTGATCATTTGATCTTTTTTCCCCGTGGTCCTTTTTTTTTTTTTTTAAGGTTTATTTATTTATTTGAAAGAATTACACAGAGAGAGAAGGAGAGGCAGAGAGGTCTTCCATCTGCTGGTTCACTCCCCAGTTGACTGCAGCAGCTGGAACTACACCAATCCAAAGCCGGGAGCCAGGAGCTTCCTCCGGGTCTCCCGCGTGGGTACAGGGGCCCAAGGGCTTGGGCCATCTTCTGCTGCTTTTCCAGGCCACAGCAGAAAGCTGGATTGGATGTGGAGTAGCCAGGACTCAAACTGGCACCCACAAGGGATGCTGGCCCTATAGGCAGCAGCTTTACTTGCTACGCCATAGTGCCAGCCCCATTCCTTGCGTTCTTGATAAATCATTAGTTCGATCTTTTAAAGATTCATTTGAATTTTTAATGAATGCAAAGTTATTGTTTTCTTGCTGAATTTTATTAACTAAGAGTTCCAGTACAGTGCTAAATATACATGGTTATGGTGGTCATTCTTGCCTACTTCCTGGTGTTTTAAAAAAAACATTTACTATTTTTAATGTATTTATTTGGAAGGCAGAGTTAGAGAAATCCTTCATCCATTGGTTCAATCCTCTAATGGCTGCAACAGCTGATGCTGACCATGCTGAAGCCAGGAGCCCTGACCTCCATTGGGTCTCACACGTGGGCACAGAGGTCCAAGCACTTGGGCCATCTTCCACTGCTTTCCCAGGCACATTAGCAGGAAGCTGGATTGGATGTCCTGCTCATATGGGGAATACTGGCATTGCAGGCAGCTTAATCCACTGCAACTCTGGTCCCAGTATTCACTATTTTACTAGTTAAGTATGATAATATCTATGAGGGTTTTTTAAAGCTTTTCTTTTTTTTTACTTATTTGAGAGAGACTGTGCAAGCTCCCTTTTGCTGGTTTACTTCTTTTTAATGTGCCTGAAGTGGCCAGGACTGGGCTAGGCTCAAGTTGGCAGCTGGGAACTCAATCTAAGCCTCCCCAAGATTTTTTTTTTTTTTTCCCCCTTCCTTCTTTTTCTTTCTAGATGCTATTTATCCATTAAAAGAAGGCCCCTTTGATTCCTGGTATGGAAAGTGTTTATTATGAATGGTGTTGAATTTTGTCTAATGTTCTTTCCCCATCTCTTGAGATAAATGATTGTTTCTGCAATGCCAGCTCCAGAAAATATTTGTTTTATAGTGTAGCCTTGGTCTTTGGTAGATTATGTATGCCTGGACCTCAGGATAGGACTATCTCAGAGTTCATGCCCCTCTTGCCTGTGGCACCAAACTCTGCTTTGGATCCTTTTGTGTCTTCTGTACAAGTTTGTTTGCTCCTCCTGCCATTGCTGCCATCTCTAGCAATAGGTAGCCTCTAGTCTTAGTGATACAAGATTCTGAATCCTGGGACAATTCTTGCCCCTCTTTCTTCCAGGGAGTAATTCATACTCCTACAATAAGGCATGAGGTTTGCTTCCCTTTTTCTAATGGCTTATGGCTTTTGCTGTATGTGGGCACCCAGTAGATGGAGGTCTATTGAAAGAGTCTGCTGCAGATTGCCTGGGGCTCCCAGGGCTTCTGTGCTCTCCAGTTGCCCTACACTGTGCCTCAAGTAATTTCTTAAAATTTTCACTGATTCTTCTTGTATGACTAGTAGTTTCCTTTTACTCTGCCATGGTGGACTGTTCTGACATCCTGTTCCCCATCCCTGCCCATTTTTGATTTTTTTCTTTCTTAATTTGGAAGGCAGTTACAGAGAGGTGGAGGCAGAGAGAGAAATCTTCCATCTGCTGGTTCACTCCCCAAATGCTGCAGTGGCCAGCACTGCAGATGGTGGCTTTACCTACTATGCCACAGTGCCAGCCCCCATCCTGTTCCTTTTTAGAAGCTTTCTAGCCTGGGGCCAGAGCTGTGGCACAGCGAGTAAAGCAGTGGCCTGCAGCATCGGCATCCCATATGCGCACTGGTTCGAGTCCCAGCTGTTCCACTTCGAATCCAAATATCTGCTATGACCTGGGAAAGCAGAAGATGGCCCAAGTCGTTGGGTCCCTGCACCCTTGTGGGGGACCCAGAAGAAGCTCCTGGCTCCTAGCTTTGGATCAGCTCAGCTCTGGCCTTTGCTGCCATTTGGGGAGTGAACCAGCAGATGGAAGACCTCCCCCACGCCCCCCCCCCCCCCCGCCTCTACCAGTAACTCTGCGTTTCAAATCAATCAATCAATCTTAAGAAAACAAAGAAGAGAAACGGTCTATCCATAGTGTTCAGGCTGCCTGGTTATTTTGTGACTTTAGCGTTCTGGTTGATTTAAGACGTTTTGAGTATTTTAGAAGTATTTTTATTTAATTGAAAATGTTCTAGGATTTTGCAAATATCTTTCTGTTTTTAATTCCATTGTTGATAGAATATATTTTGTATACTTTTATTTCCTTTAAATAAGCTAAAATTTCTTTTAATTATATATAAGTAAATGTGTTTATTAAGACCAGAATATGGGCTCTCTTAATGAATATGCCATGTGCAGTTACTTAGTGAAGTGTTCTTTGGCAGTAAGTTTAAATTGGTTGAATCAGTTGAGAGAGGAGTACTAAAATCTCCAACTATCATAGTGGCTTATGAGCTTCTCCTTACGTATTTTGAAGTTCAGTTTTTTGGGATTGGTAAATAAATCCTTTTATCATTATGTTGTGCCATTTTTCCTATGGAAATGCTTGTCTTGAGCTCTAATAATAGCCTCCCACCTGCTCTATTTTGATTTGTTGAGTTTTTGAAATTTAGTTTTTAACCAAATGTCATGTGCAAAGACGTAAGGAGAACTTTCACAAATATTTTGGGGATTCACCCTCTGGATTACTTTCTGTGGTTCTTCCCCCCTCACCACCCCATGATGGGAAAAAGTGTGGACCTCACATATGCTTTCCTTGTTTAAAAAATTGTAACATTCTTGTTTCACTACTTTGGGTTGATCTCAATGTTTGTAAATAGCAGTTTTTTCAAATATGTGATACAGAGTTTATGATAATTGTTGTAGAACGTATTCTACCATTTCTAGCACCAGAATTCCTCTTGGCTCTTAATTTAGAATAATTCCCACCTTTTTATCCTCATTATCTTGACTTTCTAAAAGAATCTTGCCCATTCTTGTAAATGTGCCATAATCAGGATTACCTGTTTCCTCATGGTGATGTCAACTTGTTTCTTTATTCCTTGTATTGCCTGCGAACTGAGTTTAAATCAAGATATTTGATTAAACTAGGGCTAAACCTTTTTTCTTCGAAAATGGTGTCTATACTTCCTGTTGTATTTTATTTGTGCAATTACAGTATTTCATTGTACCACTATTGGTAATTAATTTGATCACTTAGATAAGGGTGGTGTACTCTAAAGAATTATTAGTTACCTTTGTAATTAGTAAATAATCCCTGGGTTAGTAATCACACCCTCTTCATTTTCCTATCTTGACTACATATTGCCTTGTATATTCTAATGATACCAGATACAGAATAACACTTAACAAGCATTAGCTATAATTATTGTTAATTAGGTCTCATTTCCCAACCAGAAGTATTTAATGGTTTCTAGTTTCTGTGTACTACACTTTAATGTTACATAGCTCATGTTTTATTGTGGTTTAAAAGACATTTCTTCATTTTTTTTCTAATGGATTTTGGGGTAATAATTGTGGACATCACATCTTAAAAATCTTTGTGTCTCCCATAGCACTTAGCTAGTATTTTGCATATAGTAGGCACTCAGTAATTATTTTTTATAGGAGAAAATTAAGAAATCTCTAAAGCTTTTTTCTTTTTAAATGTAGTTCAATTTCTGTTTTAGGTGCTAAAGTTAATGTTAATTATATTTGTGTTTTTTCATAGGTAAATGAGAAAACGGGGCAGATTATACAGTATGATAAATTTTATATACATGAAGTACAAGAATTAATAGACATAAGGAATGATTATATCAACTGGGTTCAACAGCAGGCCTATGGAATGGTATGTTTCCTGTACACTTCATTTTTGCATATTGTATGTTTGAAACAATGACTTGTTTTTGAAACAACAGATTTTTCAGAACTTTTGTTTGGAGTTTATTTTTTTAAACAAAATCACAAATTGTATATTTCCAAACAAACATTTCACTTAGCAAAGTCAAACCAAAGAGATAGATAACACTTTTCTGAAGAAGAGTGCTAATGTGACAAGAATTTTCAAGTCTTATTTTTCATGCGATTGTTTCTTGTTACTCTAATATTAAGAATACATTAATTGTTGTGAGATCTGTGCTTCAAAACCAGAGAAGAACACTAGTACCACTGGTTCTAGTTTTAATGTTCCCTTTTATGTGTTTAGTTTTATTTCATATTTTAAAAATATATTTCCATGTGTGTACATACTTCTTTCCATGGGGCTAAATCTTTAAGATTTAGATATTTAAGATCCATCATATTATAGTAGTAACATAGTCTTAGAAAACTTGCATTGGGCACCTAAAATCTTATATAGAAATGGATGTACAATAGCTAGATATAAAATAGTGAAATACTCTTATTTGCTGTTCATTTTAGTAAACTTGAGGCCAACTTTTCTACTCCCAAAGCAGGTGATTTAATATGTGTGTTGGTGGTTATGGAACATAACTTTTCATTGCTTGCGAGGCATCAGCTGTAAGCTTCTTGTGTGTAGGCAGTCTGTTTGCTTATTTATCAAGACCTCTGATGCTGTCTGAAGTGTGTCTAGGAGACGTATTTTGCTACAATAGTTTTTGCGTAGCAACTTGTTGGTTAATGCATACAATTTTTAGTGTATTCTCAACTGCAGGAATCACATCACTTGCAGATCATTTTTTTTCCTTCCTCTGGTGTTTGAGTCTGGACTAAGACCTATTAATTTTTCTCTGGAGTAGGGGGCTAGAGGATGGGAAGCTAGGTCAAGTTTACTGTCATTCCACATGTTTAGGTCTACTTATTTGCTTATAAAATAAACATTGAGAATATGCTATGTAATAGACACTGATGTAGGTATTGGAGATATGGTGGTGAATTAGACAGATAAGAGCCTTCTTTATTATGGAATTTGTAATCTAGTAGGCAAGATTGACAGTACTCAAGCAAAAAAATGCCAACTAACAATATGTACTATATAGAGAATTAAAATGAGGGACTGTTGTAAAGACTGGTTTCTTCAGGTTGTGTAATCAGAAAAGACTTGTCTGGTGAGGTGTGAGTGGTAATCTGAGTAACAAGGAACAGCTCTGTAAGAGCAGAAAAAAATTTCAAGAAAAAATGAACATTAAATGAATGTCTTAGGTGAGAATAATAAAGTAGACATCTTTGAAGGACAGAAGGAGACCATTATGACTAAAATATGGGAATGGGGAGAATTTTGGGGAGGAATCAGAGAAATGGTTGCGATCTAGAGGATGGAGAATTTAGCAAATTAAGATTAGAAGTTTAGATTTTATTGTATTGTAGATTAGATGTATTGTATTGTGCAGGTAGAAGAAGGCAATGGACTTGAGCACCTCTGGGGAATAAAGGGGACAGGAATCATTGATGGATTAGATTTTTAGTGAAGAAAGGAGGGAAATCCACAAAGAAGATTTAGCTAGAGGTGGCAAGGTGAAGTGTAGAAGAAAACGTTTGAGAGTGTTATGGAAACCAAAGTAAAAAGGTAGAGAGACTATGTTACTCTGCTGAAGAGAAAGATAAAATTGGTTAGTTCAAGTTCAAGAATGTTTTAGTGACCTTTTTTTCCCTCAAAGATTATTTACTTGAAAGGCAGAGTTAGAGAGAGATAGCTTCCATCTGATGAATCATTTCCCCAAATGGCCACAACAACCAGGACTGGACCAGGCTGAAGTCAGGAACCTGAAACTTCATCCAGGTCTCCCACGTGGGTTGCAGGGGCCCAAATACTTGGGCCATCCTCCACTGCTTTCCCAGGTGTATTAGCAAGGAGCTGAATGGTAAGTAGAGCAAGTGGGGCTCAAACTAGAGCTCATGTGGGATGCTGGCTGTTTACCAGCTGTACCACCATGCCAGGCTCTATTGCTAACCTTCATAATGCTACTTCAAGGTTGAGATGTTTTGCTAAAAAGAAATTTGGAGGTGAGGAAACAACATCTGTTGATAGTACTTAAAAGTATTGAAATTGAATAGGAGCAAAATGGTGGAATGGTAGTTGAAGCCAAGGGTAGTTTGTGTGTATGTGTGCATATTTTGTTTTTAAAGACCTATTTAATTATTTGAAAGTCCGAGCTACTTGAAAGAGCTACAGCGAGAGAAGGAGAGAAAGATCAGTCTTATCTGTGTAGGCTCACTTCTCAGGTGGCTGAAATGACCAAGGCTGAAGCCAGGAGCTTATGTGGACACACACATACACACAACATACACATACATGCAACAGGGGCCCAAACAATTGGGCCATCTTCCACTGCTTTTCCCAGGTCATGAGCATGGAGCTGGATCACAAGTGGAACAACCAGAACATGAACTGGTGCCCATATGGGATGTTGGCATTGCAGGTGTTGGGTTAATCCACTTTGCCACGACACTGGACCTTTGTTTAGTTTTTAAGACTTGTTATTTGAGGCCAGCGCCGCGGCTCACTAGGCTAATCCTCCGCCTTGCGGCGCCGGCGCACTGGGTTCTAGTCCCGGTCGGGGCACTGGATTCTGTCCTGGTTGCCCCTCTTCCAGGCCAGCTCTCTGCTGTGGCCAGGGAGTGCAGTGGAGGATGGCCCAAGTGCTTGGGCCTTGCACCTGCATGGGAGACCAGGAGAAGCACCTGGCTCCTGCCATTGGATCAGCGCGATGCGCCGGCCACAGCGCGCCGGCCGCGGTGGCCATTGGAGGGTGAACCAACGGCAAAAGGAAGACCTTTCTCTCTGACTCTCTCTCTCACTGTCCACTCTGCCTGTCAAAAAAAAAAAAAAAAAGACTTGTTATTTGAAAGGCAGAGTGCCAGAGAGAGAGAAAGAAATACCTTCTGTCTGCAACAGCTGGGCCTAGATCAGACTGAAGCCAGGAACTTGATCTGGGATCTGGGTGTCCCATGAAGGTGACAGGAACCTTAATACTTGGGCCATCTGCTGCTGCCTACCAGGTGTATTATCAGTAATATGGCTCAGAAGCTGAGTAACTGGCACTTGAACCAGCAGTCTAATCAGGGATGTGAGTGTCCTAAGCAGTGTCTTAACCCACTGCACTACAATCCCCACCACAAGGGATGTTTTTTTAACAAAGAAAACAAATAATTGACCTCAGGGAATTTTTAAATATTTAATTTTCCTTTCCATTTGAACTAAATCTCTGACCTCAGCAAAGCTTCTCAAATTCTTCTCTCCAGAGCACCTTTATAAGGCAGAAAAAATCTATTTCGTGAGGGTTTTAACCCTTCCTCAACAATACTTGACTGTAGGCTCATAAGCTATCTTTGAATATATGCGTATTTTGCATTTTTCTGGACATTTTATTGCAGTGTGAAAGGAATTAATTCAACACTGAAGAAACTAGTGCTTCAGAAAATAAGCTTTGTTTATCCTAAAACTTTCATGAATACCTTGATATATTACCTACAATCATTGAGCAGTATTTTTGAAATTAAAATGATAAATGCACCCTTTTTAGAGAACAATTAAATTTTTCTATGTATTTGAGAGGAAAAGACAATTTCTTAGCAAGTCCAGCATTCACTTACTTGTTTTTATAATTACAGAAATAAATACACAGAGGCAGTTGTTTGGCTCAGTGGTTAATGTGCTGTTTGGGATGCCTGCATCCCATGTCAGAGTGCCTGGGTTTGAGTCTAGGCTCTTCTTCTAATCCACTGTTAATGTGTATCATGTATCCTGGGAGACAGCAGAAAATGGCTCAAGTAGTTGGGCCCCTGCCTCCCACGTGAGAGACCCAGACTGAGTTCCAGGCTTCTGAGTCCACAGCCCCAGCTGTTGCAGGTATTTTGTGTCTGATCTTGCAGATGAGAGGTGTCTCTCTCTCTCTCTCTTCTTCCTTTCAAATAAACAAATACATTCTAGAAAATAAATGTATATATACATTAAACTAGTTCTAAACTATTAGTGTTTAACTCTTTAAAGAAGTACAACATTTATAATGATAATATTACCAATTTGGAATCAGGTTAGTGTTTAGTCTGAAAGATGATTATGTTCTGACGGAATCCCAGCTCACAACCTAGATTACACAGTATGAGAGTAGTGTGACATAAGAGTGCTTGGGTCAAATCCTACCTTAGCATTTCATAAACATCCTTGGGAAGATGATTATGTTCTGACGGAATCCCAGCTCACAACCTAGATTACACAGTATGAGAGTAGTGTGACATAAGAGTGCTTGGGTCAAATCCTACCTTAGCATTTCGTAAACATCCTTGGGAAGATCATTCCTTGAGATTTCATTTTCTTTCCTATAAATTAAGACCATGATACCTGCCTTATACAGTTATTGGGGAGATTAATTGATATGCTGTATATGAAGTACTTAGGATAGTTCCTGCCACACGGTTAAGTCTTGAAAATGGTAACCATGATTATTGGCTCTCTTGGCAATTGATAGTAGCTCTATTTTGAGACATCTGATAACTTTGTCTCTTCTTGTCTTTTTCTGTCTGCATTATAATAAAACATCTGCATGGGTTTTTTTTTTAATTTATTTCTTCATGTATTTGTTTGAAAGGCAAAGAGAGACAGCATGCTCCTATCCACTGATGACTGCCCAAATGCACATAACAGCCAGGGCTGAATGGAGCCCAAGCCTGGAACTGGGAACTCAATCTAGATCTCCCACTTGAATGACAGAAACTCAGTTACTTAAGCGATCACCCTGCCTTCCAGGGTCTGTATTAGCAGGAAGCTCGAGTCAGGACCAGAGCAAGTACCTGAACCCAGGCACTTCCGCATGTGACACAGGTGCCTTAACTTAGTGGTTAAGACCTACCCCTGAGATGTCTTTTGGCCTCACTTACTGAGCGTGTCATTTAAGTGTTAACTCTTAGTTAATTACAGAGATCCTGTTTGGTGCCTGTTAGTTTATATGGGCATTGGAGTTCCACAATAAAACTGGGGTTATGAATGAGTTACCCTGATTTTAGGATATTTAAAAATTTTTTAATTCTTAGATTTTATTTATTTATTTGAGAGGTAGAGTTACACTCAGAGGGTGAAACAGAGAGAAAGGTCATCCATCTACTGGTTTACTCCCTAAATGGCTGCAGTGGCTGGAGCTGGGCCAGCCCAGAGCTCAGAGCTTCTTCCAGATCTCCCACACAGGTGCATAGCCCAAGCACTTGGACCATCTTAAACTGCTTTCCCAGCCCATAGCAGAGAGATGAATTGGAAGAGGAGCAGCTGGGACTAGAACCGGCACCTATATGGGATGTTCATGCTGCGTGCAGGGGCTTAGCTCACTGTGCCATGGCACTGACCCCAAAATCTTTTTAATTTTTGATGTAAAAATGCTAAAGTTAAAATTCTCTGGATACTTACAGACTTTCAAAGAATACATACCCTGGGGATCTAAAAATTAGTTTGAGAAACAGTGTGCATTTTAGGGGATAAACCAGCAGATAGAAGATCTGTGTCTCTCATTCTTTGCCTTTGAAAATAAAATGAAAGATAAGTAAAAACATTAAAAATAAATAAATTCGATACTGCTGTCATCTAAACTCATCTTAGTATATAGTCATGATATTATCGAACTGAATTTCCAAAGGATGTTGTTTCTCTGCCACTGTTTTCTCATAAGTGAGGCAGTAGAGGACTACCTATTTCTGAGTTTTCCTCTTTGCCTCATTCTCTGTTCTCAAATATGTGGTTTCTATATTGAGAGTTGCCTCCTATTACTTTACTCTGTTTTTTCAAGATTTATTTATTTACTTTGAAAGAGTTATACAGAGAGAGAAGGAGAGGCAGGCAGGCAGAGAGAGGTCTTCTATCTGCTGGTTCACTGCTCAATTGTCTGCAACGGCTGGAGCTGCGCTGATCTGGAGCTAGGAGCTTCTTCTGTGTCTCCCATGCGGTGCACAGGCCCAAGGGCTTGGGCCATCTTCCACTGCTTTCCCAGGCCATAGCAGAGAGCTGCATTGGAAGTGGAATAGCTGGGTCTCAAACTGGCGCCCATATGGGATGCCAGCACTGCAGGCGGCAGCTTTACCCACTATGCCACAGTGCTGGCCCCCTATTACTTTACTCTTTCAACCACATGTTTTCCCTTTCCATTTATACACAGAGTAATAATGAACAGATGATTGTGGCAGCACAGCGGAAACTTATTCTTTATTTAATTTGTGAAGTTGGTTTAATACCATATCCTAGAAATCAGAATCCAGAACTCATGATTTGGTTTGTTCTAATATACCTCTGGGCTGGAGGGATAAGATTGTTACTGGCTTTATTAGTGGTTTGACCATCATGTTGACCCTATTAAGTAAGGTTCAAAAGAATCTGCCTTAAGGATATACAGTGAAATGAGTGTGTGTGTATATATATATAGTTGTATACATGTGCAAATATAAGTACATACAACATATATGAGGTATGTATAAATACATACAAATGAGGAAACTTGAAAGTTTGTGGAAAATGGAATTCAAAGATCAATGTGAAAGCTTAAAATATTCTTTGGTAGAAAATAATAACTGAATTACATACAGGAAGTATGTTTTCTCCAGTTCTTTTTCACCTCTTTCTTGTTTTGTGTTTTCTTGTTAAGTCATTTGTGCTCCTGCCAGTTACTATATAGTCTTCTGGCTTTTTTCCCCCAAGATTTTGATCTTAACTATGAAACTGTTCTTTTTATTTGGACTGCTTCACTTTTTCTTTTTCTCTCTCTACTGTCTGTCATCTCTTTGCAAAATAAGATATATTTTCTTTCTCCTCTTCCCTTTTCCTCTTTCTCTCTCTCTCCTGCAAGTTTATGATTTTTCACTATTTTCTAGGTCCTTTTCTCAGTTGAACATTTCCTTACCATCCTTTAACTTTGCTCTGAAGTGTTTATTACAAAAATTTAGTGATAATTACCGACATCTTTGTGTTTACGGGTGACTACCAACATTTGTTCCCAACATTTGCTTTTTTCCCTTTGTTATTACTTCTAATAACTCATATGTATCAACAGTGTGAATCTCAGAAGAAAGCATAGAAAAGGCCTATCCTGGATCTGTCCTGTTTGAATTACAATGAAATTCAAGATAAATTTTTTTAATTCATATGCATATTTTTAAGAACTATATATACTTATGTGAGACATGTCAGATGCAAATAGGCACTAATAAAGACACTGTGAAAAATTGGTGAGAATTTTAGTCTTTGGTATTATATATTTGCATATGTACATTTATAAGTTATAAATCTTAGTTGTGCTGTGTATATAAACCATCACCATATTTGTCTTAGGAAATTAACTTGTAGGCTTTTTGGCTGCCAAACTGGCAGCATGACATATTTACTAGCAAAATATTCATAGGAAGATAGGTAGGTGTAAGAGCTGAGTATACCAGTGGAAATATTACCATAATTCAGCTTCTCTGGGTTAAAGCTCTACGTGAAGTACATTAGTGCTTCCTTGCATCTTTGTATTTCCCAGAAGAGTTCATCTTTGCTTTAGGAAATATCTGTACCTATCTCAATTTTGCTGTGTACTGTAAAACTGCTTTAAAAAGTTAGTCTTTTTAAGATACACTGATACATTACAAAAGGATTTCAAATGTTTCTTTTAAATTGCCTTCCAATTGAACCATGTGTATGTAATCTGTAAGGCTTTTTTTTTTTTCCTGAACAATCTTTAGACACTATCACTTACTATATGCCCTGAGAATACTTATGTAGTAATAGCTTAGTACTCGAAATTTTTTTTAAAGAAAGTTCTACCAATAATTTTTTTTTCTTAGACTTTGCAGTCATGTTTTCTTTATACTTATGCTACTTTGGCTTTATTTAGCATATTAAGTGAGAAAACTCTTAAGACTTGCTAATGTTGTAAAGCCTCCAGTGATATTTCCAAAGGCATATGAGAATTTAGCCAACTACAGATTAAGAATAGTCTACATAGTATTACACTTACTCTTTAAAAATTTGTCTTCCATCTACTTGAGAGGCAAAGTGAGTACCCTCCATTCCACTGGTTCACTACCTAAGTGCAGACCAAGCCAGGCCAGGCCAGAGCTAAAAGCCAGGATCACAATCTGAATCTCCTGTAAGAGTGACAGGAACCCAGTAACTAGAACCATCACCACTGCCTCCCAGGGTTAAACCCATGCCTGTACTTCTGATACAGTTGCAAATTTTGGAGAAGTTTGAAATTTCCCCAAACTTTCCTCAGGTTTGATTGATTGTTACTCAGCCTCACAGATCTTATAGAAAATTACATATATTATATATATAATATAATATAATATATAATTATTTTTTGTAGTGAAAATATACAGATAAAATCAAAAGAAGAGCAGTAGAGCAGAGTCTAGGAAAGGTACCACAGCAGAGTGCATCTGTTTTCCTTTCGCTGTGGAGTACAGATGAGTTGCTTCCTTGGGGTAGATGTGTGACAGTACTAAGAGAGTATTGTCAGCCAAAGAATCTCACCCCAAACCTTGGTGTCAGAGTTTTTGTTAGGGCCCAGTCACATCTTGCTTGTGTGGCTGACTTTTTTCCCCCCTTAGCTCTGTGGAGGCAGAACTGCCACGTGCTCTGGGCCTGCATCATAAATCACTTTTGTGACTTGTCCAGTGGCTAACTCCCCAGGCAGGCAAAAACACTGCTCTTAGCCATGACATTCCAAAGGCCTATAGCTCACTTCTCAGTAGCCAAGAACAGTACCTTGTCTTTGGATAAGATTAATTTCTCACTACACAAGGCATATTTTTGAAGATTTAGTGCTTTACATAAGTCTGTACCCTGAGCATGTGTGAAAGCATTATGCAAGAAAGTGCACATTTTGTTCAATGCAGTGGTAAACTCCCATTATAATTTCCACTATCGTTTCTTCCATAATTATATCTTTATTTTTTCTACTTACTGATTGTCTTGTATTTTCTATTTTAATTCCTTTTTAAAAATAATGCTTAATATAAGATACCTCATGATTTGTTTACTAGTTAATTTCTGTCAAACATGTCCAATATATGTCTTTATTTTTCCTCATTTTGTTGCCATAAGTATTTTAAACTTCTGTAAACACTTTGTTAACATAAAGCAAATCATAAAGTCTGAGGAATATTTCCTCCATTTTCTAGGTGGAGAAACTGAACCATAGAAGTATTTCTTCAGAACCAAGTCAGGTTTACGATTAGTTTCTCTAATCTAACTGAATTATGCAAATTGCAATACTTAGTTATTGGAACTAAATTTCATTATGTTCAAAATCTCTAATTGTATGATCACAAAGTAGGTGATACATTAATAGATATGTAAGGTACATGTAGAAAGGGTAAGTTTTATTGTAGATATATTTTCTACCTCATTAATTCAATATTCTGTAGCAAATTTATAAAATGCTACTTTGAATAGAAATAGTTAAATTTGAACACTAACATTGCTCTTTCCTCATTATTGCGTTCTGCACTGCTGTCTTAGGATGTCAACCATGGATTAACTGAGGTAAGTTTGGTGTAATGAAGTCTCATGTTCAGAGTAAGATACACTGTTGTTTCCTATGTGATAGGAAAGCTCAAAGTTCCTCCTGGGTGTAGTCTTTAAAAATGTGTATAGGAAGTTCCTCCTGGGTGAGGTTTTTTAAAAAAAAATGTGTATAGGTATATGTTCATTATCTCTCTCTGTCTTCTCTCTTCTCTCTCTCTCTCTCTCTCTCTTTATTCAGTCACTTGAAAGAGCCAGAAAGGGGGGTAGGGGAAGGTATCTTCCATCCACTGGTTCAGTCCCCAAATAGTCACAATGGCCAAGGCTGGGCCAGAACGGAAGGCAGAAGCCAGGAGCTTCTTCTGAGTCTCCCAAGGACTTGGGCCATCCTCCGCTGCTTTCTCAGGCACATTAGCAGGGAGCTGAATCAGAAGTGGAGCAGCCCGCACTTGAACCATTGCCCACATGGGATACCAGAGCTGAAGGTGGAAGCTTTATCTGCTACACCAGAGCACCAGCCCCTCATTGTCACTTTTTAAATTGAGTCCTTAAAAATTTTAGAAGGATTTTCTTAAGAAAAGTAAAACCTGTATTAAACATTATACCTCAGATATGTATTTCAGCAATAATTGATTTAAAATAGTTCCTGTGTGCTCCTTAAGTCTTCCAGGATCAAATACAATGTGTCCTCAGAGTTTAAAAAGGCAAACTTTTATTTTAAAATTTGATGAATGCCTGTTGACTTTTCTTAAAGCTAATAATTGCTACTAAAAATAGTTACAAAGTTAAACTCTTGAGTATTAATCATCTTTCTCGTTTTTGTACTCTTAATATATTAAAGTTATATATATATATATATATGTATATGTATACAAAGTTCTGGCATTTGGCTTAAGTAGTCAGCAGCCCTTAAATGCCCTTTTAACATTTGGAAACATTTCTTTCATCTTCTAGCAATTGGTAGAGTTTGCTTTGGCTTTGCTTTCTGTTTGTATTACTTGGTATGCTTTTCTTAGCACTTGAAACAGAGAAGCATTTTTCAGATGTCTTTACATTGTAGGTCTAATATTGTTTGCCTCATCATTCACAAATAGAAGTAACACATAAGATTATGAAAATGTAAGGTTTGTGAAATTTAAGTGCACTTTGGAAATAATCTTCTAAATTTTCAGAGAATTAAAATTATTTTTTATGACCAGTAACTAGGAAGTCACACAGATAAAGGATGAGGGTTGGTCTTGTCACATGAAAAACACAGGAAGAGTGATAATTTACTATTAGGTGCATGTAACTCAGCATACTGTCTTATATATTGAGGACAAAGTCGATGGTTATTGGGCAGTATTAGATTACTTTTTTTTGTTATTTTTTGCCAAAATTAAGAGGGACTTGAAATATATAGAAAAGAAGACAGGCTAGAGAAGACTTAAAAGTCATATTTTCAGAATGGCTAGAGAAACTGGGCATGTTAGCATGGAGAAAAGGCAATTTATGGAGAGCAAGGTCAGGACTTTATGCCATATACGCTTCCTGCAAGGGCAAAACAAAGAAAAAGTTAGGCATGGTAATATATAGAAATGCAAATTCAGACTCAGCATAAATAATTTTTTAGTCACTTAAAAAGAAATGAAGCGTTTCCTAGTGTATTCTTCATGGTAAGCCTTTACATGGCATGGGCATTTGTCGGGACTAGCACAAAAATACTACCTTGTTGGATAGATGGTAGGACACTCTCCGACAGCAAGCAAGTCTGACTGGCAAATGATAATCCTTTATATTTTGACTGTTAAAATACTTTGGCAGTCAAGCACTACATTACCTGCTAGGATAAATAGTTGTCTATAACATGTCTAATATGTGATAATGGTAATAGTAAATCAGTTCTCCTAACTTTAAAAGCTAACATAATAATACTAATGATGCTTCTTTTGAATGTTAAGTGAATGAGCAGATTATTGGACTGATAATAATCCTGGCATCCTAATGGTACTTAAGAAATATCTGTTAAATGAAGGAATAGAGTTTGCTCAAACAGTATGTTTCATTTATAATTCCTGAACCACACATAATTGAATGAATTAATATTATCAGCTTTATTAAAAATGACTCCACCCACAATAAATGTCACAAATCAACTTATACTAATAAATTATTTTTTTTATTTCCAGTTGGCAGATATCCCTGTAACAATCTGCACATATCCATTTGTATTTGATGCCCAAGCAAAAACTACGCTGTTACAGACAGATGCAGTCTTACAGATGCAGGTAAAATATTGTATAATACTAATCTGATTTGAGAGTGATCTTGTAAATTGTTACTGTGATGTTCTTAAAGAGTAGATAATTGAAATTTGCCTATAAGCATTAATATTTGGGGGCATTTTGTATCATTGTAGTGTCTTGCAAAATACCTTTGGAAGCTATCAGAAGACTGCTTCATGTTGTCACATGTATGAAGATACTTCCAGAAATTCATGGAAATGTATTTTTTAAAAAAACTATCAATGAATTTTAATGTTTTTACACCTAAGTAAACTTTGAAGTATCCTCATATATTCTTATAAAGGCTGCTTAAAAAAAAGGAGCTTCTTATTAAAAAAGAGCTTCAGTGAAATAGAATTCCTTTCTTAAAAAAAGATTTATTTATTTATTTGAAAGAGAGAGAGGAAGAGAAAGAGATCCATCTTCCATCCATTGGTTCTTTCCCCTTACTGCTTCAATGGCCAGGGGAAGCCAGGAGCTTTATCCCGATCTCTCATGTGGGTGACAGGGGCCCAAGCACTTGGGCTATCCTCCACTGCTTTTCCCAGGCCGTTAACGGGGAGCTGGATCAGAAGTAGAGCAGCCAAGACACGAATTGTCAGAATTGCCAGTGTCACAGGCAGCAACTTTACCTACTATGCCACAGTGCCGGCCCCAAAAGTAAAATTATTAAATCTCTAACCATTTATATCTTTTAAAATGCTATAAAACTCTTTGATTGTATAAATAAGCATTCTGTATAACAGTTTAACATTTTTTCTTGATAAAATCTTGAATTGTTTCAAAATCTGGTGGAAGTAGCCAGAACAGAGGTGATGTTAAAGTAGGAAGTGATCTTTTGCTAGGAGGATATGAAGTTTTCTTGAAAAAAGTTTTAGTAGTAGCATGTTTGTCATTATATCCTATTCCTTTCTCCTCTTCCCATCCTTTCTCCTCACATTTTATGTTGAACATTTTTTCAGTTACAGTGATTTTTTTTTTAAAACTAGTCCATATTGTGACCTTGAAGGATTATAGTAGGTTTGCTTTAAAAGATTGATTTATTTTAAAGGCAGAATAATAGGGATGGGGGGAGAAGTGGTGCAGAGGCAGAGAGAGCATCGTGTGAGTACTGTCTTCCAAACACTGGTTCACTCCCCAAATGACTGTAACAGCTAGCTGTGGCTGCACCACGCCAAAGCCAGGAGCCAGGAATTCATCTTGGTCTCCCACACGGGTGGCAGGGAGTCAAATACTTGAGCCACCATCTGCTACTTGCTGGGCACATTAGCAGGGAGCTTGATTGGAAGTGGAATAGCTGGAAATCAAACCGACACAACAATATGGGGTGTGGGCATCCCAAGCAGTAATTTAACCTGCTGCACCACAATACCCACTGCCTCCAAACATTTTAATAACAGGAAATTATAGAAATGTGCTTATTTCCATGTATACCAACAGAAGAAATAACTATTCTTGTAGTTTTCTGTGCTAACAGCTCACAGCTAGTTTTTTTGAGGTCTTGGTTAAAATGATGTGTTAATGGTGCTTTTATATGCGATATTTCATTTTAGCACAAGAACACAAGAAAGCCATAGGAAAAGAAAAAAGGCTTTATTTAAGTGGACAAGCCAGTGTTTGGTTTGTGAGCACATATGGTAATCACTGTACTAGATCAATTTCTGTAAAATACTTCCTTAGCCTGGTTGTTCCTTACTTTCTTTAAAGGTTTGTTTTATAGTGTTTTCTTTTTTCCCCCTCACTCCCTCCCTCCCTACCCCGCAAGTTAAATTTTTTAAAGAAAAAATAGTGCTCAGATTTCTCAGTACAGTGTTGTATCATTCTTTGCCTACTTACTTTAATGATGTCATACATTAATATGAAACAAAATCAAAGAATACACTTTATACTCAGTTTATTAAGTTCTTATGTATTAGATACTGTGTTAAGTACTGTGTAAACGTCAGTAGCATAGGAATTCTTACAGGAATTAGTGTGCCTATAACTAATAGGTTAGTTTATCCAGTCACAGTAACTTCTTTGTAGCATTGCTTTTAAAATTTTAATCTTTTGTTTTGCAGATGGCTATTGACCAGGCCCACAGACAGAATGTCTCCTCTCTTTTTCTCCCAGTTATTGAATCTGTGAATCCCTGCTTAATTCTAGTGGTGCGTAGAGAAAACATTGTAGGAGATGCAATGGAAGTTCTTAGGAAAACAAAGAACATAGATTACAAAAAGCCACTCAAGGTAACTTGGCATCTCCTGTGTTGTATAATTGTTACTTTTGTTTAGATACTATGTTAAAATTTTTCTATTTCTATTTAGTATATCTTTGAAACTTAAAATGTCTGTGAATTGCAGGATATTTCTTAGTAATAGTAAATAGTATCTTCAGAATGTACTTTGATTTCCTATTGACTAATCCATATTTGTATTATGCAATTTTAGGTTATATTTGTTGGAGAAGATGCTGTTGATGCAGGAGGGGTACGCAAAGAATTTTTCTTGCTCATCATGAGGGAATTACTGGATCCTAAATATGGCATGTTTAGGTATTATGAAGATTCCAGGCTTATTTGGTTTTCTGATAAGGTAAGATGTGCAACCATCTAAATTACTTCTGTATATTTATAAATGTGTTGAGTTAACTTAGTGAAGAAGAGTTATTAGTGAATTTCTAACATTTTATTCAGAGATTTGCTTTATTACAGTCTGAAAAATTAAGAACTTTTAGAGTTGGAGTTTTCAGATGCAGTAATGCTTACCAACACATTGCAAATGAACAAAATTAATGAATCATATTTTTGTAAATAAAGTCATGCTCATTCATTTACCAGTTGTCAGTGGGTACTTTTTTTTTTTTTTTTTTTTGGACAGGCAGAGTGGACAGTGAGAGAGAGAGAGACAGAGAGAAAGGTCTTCCTTTTGCCGTTGGTTCACCCTCCAATGGCTGCCGCGGTCCGCGCGCTGCGGCCGGCGCACCGCGCTCATCCGATGGCAGGAGCCAGGTGCTAGGTGCTTTTTCCTGGTCTCCCATGCAGGTGCAGGGCCCAAGCACTTGGGCCATCCTCCACTGCACTCCTGGGCCACAGCAGAGGGCTGGCCTGGAAGAGGGGCAACCAGGACAGAATCCGGCGCCCCGACCGGGACTAGAACCCGGTGTGCCGGCGCCGCAAGGCAGAGGATTAGCCTGTTGAGCCACGGCGCCGGCCTGTCAGTGGGTACTTTTGAGCTACAATAGTAGAGGCAGCGTTCAGTAGTTATAATAGAGACCTCATTAGCAACAAAGTTTAAAATATTTACCATCTGGCCCTTTATAGAAAATGTTTGATGACCCCTTAGATTTAGAGACTGTAAGAGAAAAGGGTGAATTCTGAGTTGAAAAAATTTGAATACAGTATCTACACTGGTTATTAAATGCTTAATGTGTTAAATCATTCTGCCAGGAGGCTTGCTATGATATAAACAGTCACTGATGCTCAGGACTCATTGTTTCATTGAGGGTTGCAAAATGATGCTACTCTGTAATTTTGTTTTCATTGTCTGAATACTTAATTATAGAGAAATGTCCCCACACTATTTGGCTCCTTAGTAGTGTAATTCATGTTGTGTGGTGATTTTTCTAAGGACTCAGTTGATTAGCATCCTCCAGTGATTATTTTGCTTGTACTTCCAAATATCATGTTTTCATAGATTTAAGCTTATTTGATGGTTTTCAGTCCTTAATAATGTCTGTGTTGATGCTCATATTGTTCTATGTTTGTCCAGGGAAAACACCTTAAATTGGTGCCTGAGTCTTTTTAGAAACTTAGTAATTCTTTGGTACCAATTCCTTGATACCAAAGTGTATCTGGTTTGACAGAATGTTCCAGACTTACACATTTACTGCTTAACAGTACCAGCATTATCACTGATACTGTGGTTACTGAAAATAGTTTTTAAATTGTTTTGTAATTCTTTTTGACCTTATGTTTTACCCTAGTAGAGATACACAGGCAAATTATTTCCTGCAAGTGTTAAACTCGGTATAGTTTTATCACCAAGCAGGTAAAAATTTAAATTAATTCATTTTTATTTTTTAGAAATTGCCTGTTTAAATCTAGCTTTATAATAATATACAATATTTATATAGTTGCAAAATCGCATCTACAAAATAATATATAAAGAGGCCAAGCTTCATCTTTTCTTTTCTCACTGCAAGTGATTTTTTTAAAGATTTATTTATTTATTTGAAAGAGTTACAGAGAGAGGGAAAGACAGAAACACATATTTCATGTATTTGTGAATTTTCCAGATTTCCTTCTATAATTGATTTCTAGCTTCATTCCATTGTGGTCTGAGATTTTTTTTTTTAGTGATTGTAATCTTTTAAAATTCATGTTAACTCTCTCATTAAAAATGTTCCATGTGTGCTTAAGAACAGGTATTCTTTTCTTATTGGATAGAGTATCCTATACATATCTGTTAGGCCTTATATGTGGACTTACAGTATTTGTTGTTTCAAGATCCCTTTCTTTGTTGATCTTTTTGCTGGTTATTCTATCCATTATTGAAAGTGGGTTATGAAATGAAAAACACTGCTATTGTAGAACTTCCTGTTTCCTCCTTCAGTTCTGTCAGTTTTTGCTTCATATAATTTAGAACTTTGTTTTGAAAGTACTTAAGTTTTTAATCATATTTTCTTGATCAGTTGACCCTTTTATCTGTATATGTCTTTGTCTTTTCCAACAATTTTGTCTGATTTCATCTAGTCTGTTAGTAGTAGTCATTCTACCTTTTCTTTTGTTACCATTTACGTGAATTTTTCCCTAAACTTTCACTTTTAACCTGTTTGTATTTTGGATCTAAAGCATGACTTATCTAACATACTGTTAGATCATTTTTAATGCATTCAGCCAGTCTGTTTTTGGTTGTGGAGTTTAATCCATTTACCTTTAAAGTAAGTATTGATAAGGAAGCATTTCTGCCATTTTGATGTTTGGTTTTTATATGTTTTATAATTTTTTTTGTTCCTTAATCCCCCCATCTGGGCCATTTTCTTTGTTTTTTCTAGTGTACCATTTTGATTCGTTTTTTACATACATTTTAATTAGTGCTTGCCCTTGAAGTTGCAATTATCATCTTAAATTTATAGTTTCCTGGCTTGCATTAATACTATTCAACTTCAGTAGTATATAGAAACTGTTTTCTTAGCTCTCTCTCTCTCCTTATTGTTAGAACTTAAATCTTTTTATATTGTTTTCCATTCACATACATTGGTATTATTTTATGCATTTGCTTATAACCATATAGAAAAGGAGTTACAAATTAAAAATGAAATAACAGTGGCTTTTATATCTATGTAGCTACCTTGAGCAGAAATCTTTATTTCTTTGTGTGACTTTTTTTTTTTTTTTAAGATTTATTTATTTTACTTGAAAGAGTTACATAAAGAGAGGAGAGGCAGAGAGAGAGATCTTCCATCTGCTGGTTCACTCCCCAATTGGCTGCAATGGCTGGAGCTGCGCTAATCCAAAGCCAGGAGCCAGGAGCTTCTTCCGGGTCTCCCATGCGGGTGCAAGGGCCTACAGGCTTGGGCCATCTTCTTTTCCAGGCCATAGCAGAGAGATAGATTGGAAGTGGAGCAGCCAGGACTTGAACCGGCACCTGTTTGGGATGCCAGCACTGCAGGCGGTGGCATCGGCCCCGTCTTTATGTGACTCTTTTACTGTACTGCATTCTTTCCTCAACCTAAAATACTTTGGCATTTCTTGTTGGGAAGTTCTAGTAATAGTAAGCTCCCTCGGTTTTTGTTTATCTAAGAGTGGCTTAATTTTGCCCTTACTTTTTAAGTACTTTTTCCCTTTTTTTCTTTTTTTTTTTCTTTTTCAAGATTTATTTGTTGTGAAAGGCAGATTTACAGGGAGGCAGAGAAAGAGAGAGAGAGAGAGAGAGAGAGGTCTTCTATCTTCTGGTTCACTCCCCAAATAGCCACAATGGCCAGAGCTGGGCCAATCTGTGGCCAGGAGCCAGGAGCTTCTTCCAGGTCTTTCACATGGGTGCAGGGACCCAAGCACTTGGTCCATCTTCTACTGCTTTCCTGGGCCATAGCAGAAGAGAGCTGGATCGGAAATGAAGCAGCCAGGACTTGAACCCATATGGGATGTCAGCACTGCCAGCAGCAGCTTTACCTGCTATGCCACAGCGCCGCCCCACATTTTCCCGTGACACAGAATTCTTTTTTGATAGTTTTTTCTTTCCTACCTATAAAATATGTCATCTCACTGCCTTCTATCACTCACTGTTTGAAAATCCTTAATCTGCAAGTATCTCCTTCTCATATTCTTCATTGCCATGCGTTTCAATTTGTTGCTTGCACTGGTACTTCTTGCCCCTGGGGACCATGACTAATATATTGCTATTAAATGTTTTTGACAAGTGCCACTCACCCTGGAAACAGCTTAAGATTGATCGAGGCAAAATATAGGCAGGTCCTTGGGATAAGCCCCCAGAATGCAGGCTGCTGTCTTCAGGGCTGTCTAACAGCTGTGGAGTGGGATGTTATAAACAGTTTAAAATATAACAGTGTACTCTCAGCAAAATTCAATAGCTTTCTTCATTAAACATTTTTATAGTTGTTTTATAAGTTTTCGATTAGCATCCAACATTCCAAAAGTTTACTCTCTGCCATCTTCTTTGTTGTTTTTGTAGAGAGGTGGGGTTTTAGAATTTCCTATACTGCCATTTTTAGCGATATCACCTTATTTATTTATTTATTTGAAAGAGTTACATGGAGGAGAGACAGAGAGAGATCTTCCATCTGCAGGTTCACTCCTCATTTGGCTGCAACAGCTGGAGCTGTGCCAATCTGAAGTCAGGAGCCAGGAGCTTCATCTGGGTCTCCCACATGGATTCAGGGGCCCCAAAACTTGGGCCATCTTCTACTGTTTTCCCAGGCCACAGCAGAGAGCTGGATTGGAGTGGAGCAGCCAGAACTCGAACCAGCACCCATGTGGGTTGCCAGCACTGCAGGTGGTGGCTTTACTCACTATGCCACAGCACTGGCCCTGCGATATCACCTATTATTTGGGGATTGAGAAAGGGAACATCCAGTTGATTTTAAAAGATATGCTTGCACCATTTTTTATCTCTCACAGTACAGTGATAGTTGAGTGTGTCTGCACAAGCGCATACACAGCTTGAAAAATTTTTCCCCTCTATAGTCCTTTTTATTCTTCCAGGTTTGTTTTGTCTTTTTGTGACCATCAGTGGTTAGTCACATTTATGAGTGTGACACAGAAAATTTACTGTTGGCTTACAGGCCCAGTCATAAGAGTAATTAGGTAGGTACCTTTCAAGAGGGAGCCCTCAATGGTCAGTATATATAGTTTTTTTTTTTTTTTTTTTTTACCCTTTAGGCTTTCAAGAAAGGTTGTAACCCTGGTTGTCTGTGTTTTGGTAGTGTTCTCAGTGCTGGAAAAGGAAGCTAGAATTCTCATTATTCACTGTACAGACCATCATTTGATTACTTTGTTTCTGATGCTTACCATTAGCTGTTGCAGATTCCAGAACCTCTTTAGTTCAGCCTCTCCAGGAAGGCAAAGGAATTTCCATGAAGCACCTGTGTTCAACCCTTTCAAATACCTCTGATGTTCAGAGTCTTTCTGTGTACCAACTGAGCTAATTGGATTTTCTGACTTTACAGTTGCTGCAACTTCCAATTCCTGAGTCTGTAGCACAATTTATAAGTTACTATTTCTGTTTCCTTTGCTTTACCCAGTTACCATGTTTCTACTGGGCATATTTCAAAATTGTGTTGTCATCTCTTTACTGCTATTAGACCTCCTGTTGTCTCATTTTCCTGTTCATTTATAACACTTTTACTCCTGTATTCTTAACTTAGAGGGTTTGGGGAGGGAGAAGGGTTAACACATTATTCAGTCTTTCCTATTAAAAGCTTTCTACATTTAAACACACTATAGGAATCACAGTGGAAAAATACTAATTTGGCCATTGAAAACTGTGACATTTATGCATAACAGAAAATATACAATTAAAAAGTAAATAAAAAGACTATGGCATGTGTAACAAATTGGACACAGGATAACTCCTCTAGTAAATGAGGAATTCAGATTCAAATACAAAAGGAAAGCACTTCCCCCAAAAGAAAAATGGGCCAGGTACATGAACAGACATTTCACAAGTTCAGTATCACTGATAGTCCAAGATACATACTAAAGTAAGTTGTGGTTTTTTAAATTCAAAACAAAAATATGTTCTTGTGTATGTGTATAGTGTATATATACTATAATTGAAAAGGTAGACAAGCATTTTCCAGGATTGCAGATAACTGTAAACTGGAATCTGTAGGGAGGAGCATAGTTTTAACAGTATGCTTAAATAACTTTATTGACTTAAGAATTCTTATTTAGGAAACAGATGGTCTTCTAAAGAAATATTCCCAACTATGAACCAAAGTATGCAAAGGGATGAAGACTACTAACTACTTAGAAAAGCTAAGATTTATTGAGTCTTTACAGTGGATTCAGGGATACACTGAAAAGCATTATATTTATATTATCTATTATTTGTTTTATATTATCCTATTTAATCCCCATAGCAAACATATGGAATAAGTGTTATGTTTATCTCTTGAAAATATTGAGCCAGGTCTAGAACCCAAGTCTAATAAAAAAATTATTCTAATCATCACACTTACAAAATTTTCCGTGAACATGTATTCTTTAAAAATGGGGGGAACAAAACATTATTTTTAATGTATTATTTAAATATCTAACCACAGTCAAGTAGCTAACTTTTTTTTTTAAGATTTTATTTATTTATTTGAGAGGTAGAGCCACAGAGAGAGAGAGGGAAAGACAGAGAGAAAGGTCTTCCACATGCTGCTTCACTCCCCAAATGGCTGCAATGGTTGGAGCTGGGCTGTTCAGGAGCCAGGAGCTTCCTCTGAGTCCTGCACTCAGGTGTAGGGGTCCAAGCACTTGGACCATCTTCTATAAAGCAGCTAACTTAACAATTTTACATGATGGGTGTGGCCATTAAAGAATAACGTTTTAGAAGAGCATTTAACAATACAAGAAAATGCTTATGGATAGAAAATGAGATAAAACCTTAAATACAATATTTTAAAAATTATTCTTCTGAACTTACAGCTGATGTAAATACACAAATTTTTGAGTATAATTTCTGAGTGCATTGCAAATTGTCTATTCATTTTCTTTCTTTCTTTCTTTCTTTTTTTTTTTTTTTTTTTTTTTGACAAGCAGAGTGAACAGTGAGAGAGACAGAGAGAAAGGTCTTCTTTTTTGCCATTGGTTCACCCTCCAATGGCCGCCGTGGCCGGTGCAACATGCTGGTCTGAAGGCAGGAGCCAGGTGCTTTTCCTGGTCTCCCATGCAGGTGCAGGGCCCAAGCACTTGGGCCATCCTCCACTGCACTCCTGGGCCACAGCAGAGAGCTGGCCTGGAAGAGGGGCAACCGGGACAGAATCCAGTGCCCTGACCGGGACTAGAACCCGGTGTGCCGGCGCCACAAGGCGGAGGATTAGCCTATTGAGCTGCGGTGCTGGCCTATTCATTTTCTGTTTTGTGTCTTTTATTTTCCAAATTTTGTATGATTTTGTGTATTATAATTTTTAAATCAGAAAAATGTTTTGAGTAATTATTTCAACTATAAAATGCAAATGCTTTTATTCTGTATTTTCAAAGTTTTCTGCTGTGAGCATATGTTTCTGTAATCAAAAAATTGTAACTTGGACAAATCTTTACTTTTTTTCTTTATGTTTTTAGACATTTGAAGACAGTGATTTGTTCCATTTGATTGGTGTTATTTGTGGATTAGCAATTTATAACTTTACTATTGTGGACCTCCATTTTCCTTTGGCTTTGTATAAGAAACTGCTGAAAAAGAAGCCATCCCTGGATGATTTGAAGGAATTAATGCCTGATGTTGGGAGGTTAGTTATAAAAGGTGTCATTGGTAGAGTTTGGGAGGTAAGAAATAGAGAATATACTGAAAGCTTTCCTCCTTGAATTAAGTATGAACCAAAATATGCAAAAGGACTTATTGTTCCTGTTAATTTTTGAAATAAAAGCCCTTCTGGTAAAGGAAAATCCATTATGTTACTCAGATCAAAATCTTTATTTAAAGATGATATTTTCACCTTCAAAGCTAAATTTTTAGTAGCTTAATGTTACTTTGCAAATACAATAAATTTAGGAAGAGAAAGCTTCCTGAGAGTGGTTAAATGGATTATTTGGACTTTTGCTTCTGATTACCTTCATTTCTGGTTTGGACATGTAAACTTTTTAAAAAAATATTTATTTATTTATTTGAAAGGCAGAGTTAGAGATCTTTGATCCACTGGTTCACTCCCCAAATGGCTGCAACAGCTAGGACTGGATCAGGCTGAAGCCAGGAGCCAAAGCTTCATCCAGGTCTCCCTTGTGGGTGAAGGGACCCGAGCACTTGGGCCGTATTCTGATTTCCCAGCAACATAATCAAGGAGCTGGATTGAAAATGGAGCAACCAGGATTTGAACTGGTGCCCATGTGGGATACTGGCATTACAGGTGGCAGCTTAACTCACTACACCACAGCACCGCCCCTGTAAAATTTTTTTATTACATAAAATGGTATAAATTGTATATACATAAGGACAGCTGTTGAAAATGAGTCAACACATTCCCTTTGTATTCAGAGGAAGAGAGAAAAATCTTTTAAACTGATTTTTTAAACATTTTTAAGTTTTCTATTGTACAATCACCATTTTAAAACATATAAAATATGAATTAAAGAGTTTTATTAAGAGGGAATGAGAAATACATACTTATTCACAAGGAAAGTAATCGAAATACTCAATAATATTTTACACTGAAACATACATATTGTTTTGCAGAAGCATGCAACAGTTACTGGATTACCCAGAAGATGATATAGAGGAAACGTTTTGTCTAAACTTTACGGTAAGAAGAATGACTTAAGTTAGCCTGATTTTTCATCATCCCTTCAATTTATTTATTTATTTAAAGATTTATTTTATTCATTTGAAAGAATTACAGAGTTAGGTAGAGCCAGAGAGAGAGGTCTTCCATAGGCTGGTTCACTCCCTAGATGGCTGCAATGGCTA
The DNA here is from genome assembly GCA_949820135.1 of Sylvilagus floridanus. Lineage (NCBI taxonomy): Eukaryota > Metazoa > Chordata > Mammalia > Lagomorpha > Leporidae > Sylvilagus > Sylvilagus floridanus. Next base: position 24,686,390 of record OX463235.1, read on the forward strand.
GAGCTGTGCTGATCCACATCCAGGAGCCAGGAGCTTCCTCCCAGTCGCCCACATGGGTGCAGAGGCCCAAAGACATGGGCCATCCTCCACTGCTTTCCCAGGCCCCAGCAGAAGAGCTGGATTGGAAGTGGAGCAACCAGGACTCAAACCAATGCCCATATGGGATGCCGGCACTGCAGCCGGTCGCCTTACCCTCTACATCACAACGCCAGCCCTTTTTTTCTTTGGTTTGATGAATGGAATTCTTGACCCTTTAGCTAACATTTATTGAGCATTTACTATGTACTAGTCATAGTACATGAATTATTTCATGTAATCCTCAACATCCAATGAAGTTAGTATCATCCCTGTTTTACAGATGAAGAAAACTGAAAATAATCACTACATAGAGTCATTGCTTAGACCTGGTCCTGTGATATCAAAGCCTGTGTGCATTATTGTTACGCTAAATATACTTATAAATAGAAGTCCTTTTTATCCAAGTGTTAATTTTTGAGCCTACAATTACAGGAATGCTTATGGAGTCAAAAAGTGATTGTAACAGAACATAATTAATGAACTCATGTTTAAAAAGATCAGTTCCCACAGATAGATTCCTGTCTGTTTCAGACTAACCTTCATCTTTGTCCATCTTGTCGTATTCATTCCATTGTTGGATGGTACGCTGTGGCACAAGTGCTGATATATTGTAATATTACTTAAAAATGAGATTTTAAGTCTTAGAAAAGATACAAAATTTTGTTAAGTCAGTGAAAGGGATGTTGAATAACTGATTCACTCAGATGCCAAGTCATTGATAATTCAGGATCTGACAGAAGTAGGCTAGTTGGCAATTAATGTAAAGAAAAACAACAAGCATTAAAATAAAAAGAGAACAATTTGAATATTATAAGTTAGACTCTTGGGAAAATAATAAAACCTTCAGTTTTCTTTAATTTTTATTTGTATATGTGTTCGTTTTCCTCCCCTAAGCAATCCTGCATGTGTTTTTTGTTGTGTCAAAATTAACAAAAGGTATAGCATATTCTGCCTTCACACAATTTGCAAAAAAAGATTATATGCTTCCTAAAAAAAGTTTATCCATTTTTGGGTCAGTTTAAGAATTGACACATTATGTAGTTAGAAGAAAATTTGGTAGATTTTTAAGGATTTATTTATTTATTTGAGAGGTAGAGTTAAAGAGAGAGAGAGGGAGAGAGAGAGAAAGGTCTTCTATCCACTGGTTTGCTCCCAAAATTGTCACAATGGCTGGAGGTAAGCCGATTAGAAGCCAGGAGCTCCCTCCAGGACTTCCACGTGGGTGCAGGGGCCCAAGTACTTGGGCCATCTTCCACTGCTTTCCCAGGCCATAAACAGAGAGTTGGATTGGAGGAGTAGGTGAGACACAAACCAGTGCCAATATCAGATGCTGGCACCACAGGCAGAGGCTTAGTGTACAGCCCCAAAAAAATTTGGTAGATTTTTAAAATTTTACTTATTTATTTGGAAGAGTTACATAAAGAGAGAGAGAGAGAGATCTTCCATCCACTTGTTCACTCCGCATATGACTACAATGGCCAGGAGGCTTCATCCAGGTTTCCTGTGTGTGTACAAAGGCCCAAGCACTTGTCCATGTTCCCCTGCTTTTCCCAGGTCATTAATAGGGAGATAGTTCGGAAGTGAAGCACTGGAACAAGAACTGGCCAGTGTCTTAGGCGGCTTCACCTGCTACACCACAATGCCAGCCCCGTGTTTTGTGTTGTTTGTTTGTTTGCTTGTTTTAAGAATAATCCTTTGTTTTTTTAATTCTGTTTTTTGAATGAAGTTTTAATTCCCTCTTTGGATTGACTTGCTTAGATACATTATCAGTTTTCTTGACTCTTTGTTGATCATCATACTTGACCAAAAAAAAAAAAATGAATTTCAAGCAGTTTCTTTTTTTTTAAAGATTTATTTATTTATTTGAAAGTCAGAGTTAGAGAGGAGAGGCAGAAAGAGAGATCTTCCATCCGATGGTTCACTCCCCAGTTGGCCACAACGGCCGCTGCGCAATCCAAAGCCAGGAGCCAGGAGCTTCTTCCAGGTCTCCCATGTGGGTACAGGGGCCCAAGGACTTGGGCCATCTTCTACTGCTTTCCCAGGCCACAGCAGAGAGCTTGATTGGTTGTGGAGCAACCAGGACTAGAACTGGCGCCCATATGGGTTGACGGCACTTCAGGCCAGGGCGGTAACCCACTGCACCACAGCACCGGCCCCTCAGGCAGTTTCATTTTCAATTTAGCAGTCACCAAGTTTGTAAACTTTTAATGTTTTCAAAAAGCTATAGTAAATTCAAATATTCCTTCCCATTGCCATTTTTTTCCTTCAGATTTTCACTGCCTCTTTATTGCTTGGAGAATAACAGCTTTAGGATAGGCATCAAAAACAATAATTTAGCTTTGTTTCAAACTTTCATTGTATCCCCCCATTCGTACCAACTTTTGTCATATCCATAGATTTTTTTCATATACCTTCCTATGTTCTTTTTTAGAGCCACTTGTCAAACATGTTTAGAACTTGATATTTACTGTCATCTATCCTTTTGTTCAATCAGTATGCTCAATCTGAATTCTCCCAGTCTTTTAGATGCTTTCTTTTGTGTGCTTTCGAAATGGCATTTTTTTTCTCAATCTTTCATACTTGGCTCTAGTTAAAATTAAGTTTTTTGTCCTCTGTAGTCTAATAACATTTTGTTTGCATCCTTATTATAGCATTATTTCATTATATTGAATTGTTTAAGTATGCTGCTTCTCTTTCTACCAGCAAGTAAATACCACAGCAGGGATGTGTTCTGTATTAATCTCCCACCCCCATTATAATTTTATAGGCAGCAGATTCTCATAAAAGAGATAATATTCCAAAATAAGTGATAGAAAAAAAATGAATGCAGGCCGGCGCCGTGGCTTAACAGGCTAATCCTCCACCTTGCGGCGCCGGCACACCGGGTTCTAGTCCCGGTCGGGGCGCCGGATTCTGTCCCGGTTGCCCCTCTTCCAGGCCAGCTCTCTGCTGTGGCCCGGGAGTGCAGTGGAGGATGGCCCAGGTGCTTGGGCCCTGCACCCCATGGGAGACCAGGAAAAGCACCTGGCACCTGGCTCCTGCCATCGGATGAGCGCGGTGCGCCAGCCGCAGCGCGCCGACCACGGCAGCCATTGGAGGGTGAACCAACGGCAAAGGAAGACCTTTCTCTCTGTCTCTCTCTCTCACTGTCCACTCTGCCTGTCACAAAAAAAAAAAAAGAAAAAAATGAATGCAGTTGAGAGGAATGGTAATACTTGCATAAAAATTAGCAGACTAGTAAGGGAAATAAAAGTTGGAAAACAACCAGCTATCTTTATACACCAAATTAATGCGTAACTGGAAAAATTACCTGTGATCAAGCATACAGCCAGGCAAACAGAGTAATTCAGGAAAGCAGCAATTGTCGTTTGGGAAGAATGTACAGCTGTGTCAAGCTCAGTGCATTTTTATATTTGGATTCTATTACTCATCTAAGGAAACCATCTTTTCTAATATTCTGCTTTATTCTACAGCCTTATTCACAATAAATGCTCAGTTTCCTGTTCTTAACTATTTCCTATTCTTAACTAACTAAATACTTGGTAATTCATAATTAGTCATGATAGGTTATCAGACTACTAGAGAGGATGCAAATTCATAGTTGTGGCTTTCAGCAGAATTTACAGATCCATTTAGTAGCAGAACCTTATTGAAAATTGATTAGTTTTATGTTTTATGAGAGAAAGGAAGAGTATAATAATTATTAAAATAGTCTGATGAGTTTTGAGTCTGACATTGACTTTTTTTAAAAATTTAAATAGATCACAGTTGAAAACTTTGGTGCAACAGAAGTGAAAGAGCTGGTTCTAAATGGTGCAGACACAGCTGTTAACAAACAAAATCGGTAAGTGAATTATAGCAGCATCAGTGGAAATAATAAGATGCAGTAGGAATTTTCTTCTGTATTTAGGAACATGTTTCAACCCCAAGTTTTACTCAGCTTAAAGTGTTTGAATGGTTAGTGAGAAAGTAATCTGCCTTTTGCTCCTGAAATTCCTTCAAGACATTAATAAAGGAATGAAGCCAGCAGAAACAATGGAAAGAAATGAAAGATAGAATAGTAAACACAATTTTTGAAACCAAAAAATGGTAATAACTAAGTTTAACAAGCCAGAGGAAGTTGCAGCATAAGGTGAACTGGAGAAGTCTAGGAGTCAGCTGGTTCACATTGCAGAACAACGGCGGGGACGCTGAGTAAAACATACCTTTGGGAAGTACAAAGGTTTTGGGAAATGTTGGAAACAGAAAGGTCAGTGTTTTAAGAAGCAGACACCAGTTTTTCTTAGCACACTTAAAACCTGGCATTCTGACAGGAAAATAAAGTTGACTTTCTGGAAGGATTGAACTAAAGGAACTGTAGATTGAGGATGCCTAGGCAAAGTCGTGATGGATAAGAAGCTAACTGAAAACAGGGAAATTAAGTGAAAAGTCTTCAGCTCCCTTCCTGAAAATTGGAGGAATCTTCCTGGGGAAAACCACCTTTTAAATGTGAATGGATAGCCAAAGATGAAGATGTTCAATGAAAGACCAAACAGTCGAAAAAGATAGCAAGGAATTAGGAACAATGCAGAATAAGAACAGAACTTCAAAAGAAATGAAAATCAGTATCCTCAAAGTGCTTAGTCAATATCCAGGTGAATACTGTTAGAAAATAGGAAAAAACATTGAAAGAAATGGAATGCATAAAATTTGTTGAAGAAAATGATACAGAAATACTTTGCAGAACTGAACAGCATACCTATCAAGATTGAAAGCATGTGAAATGGGGGGGGGGGTGATCTATATCAAGGAAGGATAAGTGAAATTTAAAAATCCCCAAAGAAAAAGGGACACTAAAACCTTCCAGGCAAAAAAGCAGACTGTACATATAGAACTAAAAATCAGACTATCATCAGATGTGTAAAGAAGGTAGAAGATCAAAATTCTGACTTAGAATTCTATACCCCAAATTTCAAGAATGTGGTTGTATGTAAACATTTTCATAGTCTCAGATAATGTACTTATATTCCTTTTTCTCAAGAAGTTACTGAAGGATGTGTTGGACCAAGCAGGAAGCAGACATAGGAGTGAAAAAAACCACAAGGAAAAAAGATTAAGTTTGTATTTATTTATTTGAAAGAGTTACAGAGACAGAGAGGTCTTCCATCTGCTGGTTCATTTCCCCCAAATGGCCACAGTGGCCGAGGCTGGGCCAGACTGAAGCCAGGAGCCAGGAGCTTCATCCTGGTCTCCTATGCAGGTGTAGGGGCCCAAGCCCTTGAACCATCTTCTGCTGCTTTCCCAGGCACATTAACAGGGAGCTGTATCTGAAATGGAGCAGCCAGGACTTGAACCCACATGGAATGTAGACTTTGCCAGCGGCAGCTTTACCTGCTATGCCACAACAGCAGCCCCCAAAGAAACATTCTAAAGAAGGTTCTCCAGCATATGAGAGAGACAACAAAGTAGACCTTCTGAGGAAAATAGCTTTGTGAAAAATTTACAAAGAGCCAGAAATCTAGGTTATATCCAGAGAATGGAGGTCTCCATGATAAAAATGCAGCTAATGCCAGCTAACATATTTGAATAAATCTAGAGGAAATTGACATTTTTATTGAAGAACTTGGAGATGAAGCAACAAAAAATGAAAGCAAATGTTATTTATAAGAAAAGAAAGGGGCCAGCACTGTAGCTCAGCAGGTTAAAGCCCTGAGCTGCAGTGCCAGCATGGGTACCAGTTCGAGTCCTGACTGCTCCACTTCCATTTCCAATCCAGCTCTCTGCTATGGCCTGGAAAACTAGTGGTAGATGGCCCAGGTCCCTGGGCCCCTACACCTGTGTGGGAGACCTGAAGAGGCTCCTGGCTCTTGGCTTCGGATCAGCTCAGCTCCAACCGTTGTGGCCATCTCAGAAGTGAACCAGTGGATGGAAGACTTTTCTCTCTCTCTGCCTCTTCCTCTCTATAACTCTTTCAAATAAATAAATTTAAAGAAAGGTAACCAGAGAATACTCTGCAGCTTAACTGAATTAATATTTATAATCACAAAAATGTTAACAATGGATATCTATCCTAATTGTTTTATAAGTGTAATAGCTGTATGAGAGGGGAGAGCAAGAGTGGGACAATAAAATAAATGGTAAATCCTCACTTTTCCCAGTAGATAGTCATATTCAGCTCATTAGATAGTATTTGAAATAGAAAATTAAGAAATAAATGTAGACCTGTGTTGTTAGAAGCTTGAACACAAATATGAGAAGGAATGGTAAAGAGGGCTTAACTAGTTACCTTTAAATAACAGGAATTTTTGGTAGAGAAGTACAGGACAAAGAGCTGCTTTGTTCTCTTCTGAAAAAGCTTATCTTAGTGGCTGTTGCTTGAGTTTTGATCCAAAGGATTTTAATCCTGAATCTGTTACTTAGAAGATGTGTAACTTTAAGTAAATTAGTTGATGTATCCATGCCTCAGTTTCCTTTTCTGTAAAATAAAATGATAAATTGAACCTACTTCACTTGAGGATTAGGTGAGGTAGTATTTTTAGATACTTACAATAAGACCTAGCACTTGTATGTGCTCAGTGAATGTTGGCTTAAATTAGGATTATTACTATGGGTGTTTTAAACAATGCATATATCTTATTTTGATAATTAAACATTAAAATGATGTGAAAAATTTAGGTCTTTTTAGCTTTTTTAAAATCATCTTGAAAAACTTAGATTTTTTTTCTCCTTTCAAAGATTCTTTTTTTTTTTTTTTTTTTTTTTAAAGATTGAGAGGAAGAGAGATGAAGAAACAGAAAGGTCTTTCCATCCACTGGTTCACTCCCCAGATGGTCACAATGGTTGTAGCTGAGCTGATATCGATCCAAAGCTAGGAGCCAGGACCAGCCAGGACATGAACTGGTGCCCATATGGGATGCTGGTGCTACAGGTGGAGGCTTAAACTGCTATGCCACAGTGCCAGCCCCTTGTTAATTCTTTAAGTTTCTAATACTTTACATAGATAGTTCATTTAGCTGAGAAGTAATTTCAGCAATTTTTGACCAAAAAAAGTGTGGTGCGTTAGCCTTGTTTTGCATATGAATCTAATGACATGTGCTATTGGTTTTTCCTTAGACCTGCTTACCTCTGTTTTATAATAGACTTCTTGAATCCCTGTTTTCTCTCCTTTTAACTTCAGTTTGGAATTATTTGAATTTACTGAGATTATCCATAAATGATTAAACTTACCAATATTCCCATTTATGGAGTCATCTTTTGTGGAAGACAAAATTATAAAATACTGAAAACCTCCAGTCTTATTCTCATAAAAATGTGGCTAGCAATACAGACAAAAAATGAGAAACATCATGATGATTACTGGGTAAAAGAAGTTTCTTTTTTTCCTTTAGTTTCTTTTTGCTTAGGAAAGAAATCAGAACTGTTCTTGTATGTGTGTATGCCTTCACACATACATGTGAAGAGAAACTGCATTTGTAATCTTTAATGATTCTCCTAAAGAAATACTTTGTACTCCTTCTTATATAATTTTTAGATAAATTTTATTCAGATCCCTTGGAACCCAATGGTATGCCACCTGTGTCATTTTTTTCTTTTAACAGATTAATCTATTTAGTGATGGATACCAGGCAAGATATATAAATTCTCAATAATTTGTAAATATTTTTTTTTTAATTAAAATTGCTAGTTCACTCCCCAGATATCAATTGTTAGTTCACACCCCAGATACCTCCAACAGAGAGGGCTGGGCCAGACCAAAGCTAGGAGCCAGAGTTCAATCCAGGTCTACCACATGGGTGGCAAGGAACCAACCAGTTCAACATCACCTGCAGCCTCCCAGGGTGTGCTTAGTAGGAAGCTGGGATTGAGAACAGAGCTTATACTCAAAATCAGATGCAAGCATTCCCAGTCATATTTTTAAGGTTTATTTATTTATTTGAAAGAGTTACATAGAGAGGAGAGGCAGAGAGAAAGAGAGGTCTTCCATCCGATGCTTCACTCCTCAGTTGGCTGCAGTGGCCAGAGCTGTACCGATTCGAAGCCAGGAGCTTCCTCCAGGACTCCCACATGGGTGCAGGGGACCGAGGATTTGGGCCATCTTCTACTGCTTTCCCAGGCCATTGCAGAGAGCTGGATCGGAAGTAGAGCAGCCAGGTCTTGAACTGGCACCCATATAGGATGCTGGTGCTTCAGGCCAGGGCATTAACCCACTGCACCACAGCGCTGGCCCCATCCTTTTTTTTTTTTTTTTTTTTTTTTTAATTTTACTTTATTTGAAAGAGTTAGGAGAGATGGAGTGTTAGGGAAAGAGTTGCAGATTGGTGCCTCCTTACACAGAAATCTTCTATCAGCTGGTTCACTCCACAAATGGCCACAGTGCTGGAGCCAGGAATTCAAAGCTTCTTCTAGGGCTCCCACATGGATGCAGGGCTCAGACACTTGGGCCATCTTCTGCTGCTTTCCCAGGTATAGCAGAGAGCTGGATTGGAAGAGGAGCAGCTGGGACCAGAACCGGCACCCATATGGGATGCCAGTGCCACAGGCAGAGGATTAACCTACGCCATGGCGCCGGCCCCCATAAATGGTTTTTAAAATCTGTGTGTATATGTCTGCTCTTTTCATTTCTAGGCAGGAGTTTGTTGATGCTTATGTGGATTACATATTCAATAAATCAGTGGCTTCCCTATTTGATGCTTTTCACGCGGGCTTTCATAAGGTCTGTGGAGGAAAAGTCCTTCTGCTCTTCCAGCCAAATGAACTACAAGCAATGGTTATTGGAAATACAAATTATGATTGGAAGGAACTGGAAAAGGTAAGAAAAAGCATATATATGACATTGTTTAAAAGGAAAGACAAAAGAAAAACATGGTTTATTGATAGAAATCATGCCCTTTTTTCTTTTATTCAATTTATTTATTACTCTCCTTCTATAGGAAGACTCTTTACCTTCTTTGCAGTGAATGGATTTGCCCTGCATGGGAATTAGGGGTGACATCTTCAGTTGTGCTGTTAGCGTAGGAAAATATTGTTGGTGACACAGGCAGATTTATTAAGCCCCAGCCAAAACAGAAGGGGTTCCATCATACCTCGGTTTTGGGAAAACTGTTAGGAAAAACATTTACAGTATTTAAAGTTGTTTTCTTTTTTTCTTTTCTATCCAAGTCATTCTCAAATATTTCTTAGTATAGTTATTTCATTAAAAAGGCTGGATTAAATCAGCCTTGATAAAGATGTTGGATGAGATCAGCTTTGAGAAAGATGTGTCCTCATATCGCTGACTGGGAATACAATGTGGTCTAGATACTGCAGAAATAGTTTGTCAGTTTCTTACAAAGTTCAGTGTATATTTGCTATATGATCTAGCCATACTCGCAGGTATTGCATTATGCTAATACAAAAATCTGTAAATTAAGGAGAAAATAAGTTATTGCTCAGTGATATATAGAACGTTTTACAAGATGAAATAAGAGTTCTGGAAAAATAGTAATGAGGGTCATGTAACAATATGAGTCTAGTAAAATGCCACTTACCTGTACAAAAATGGTTAAAATTTAAACCCTATGGTATGTGTATTTTACCATCATTTTAAAAACATTTAAAAAATATTATTAAAAATATGTAAGCATATCAAAAACTAAACAACTCAGATGTGTATGGCACTACATATCGCACATTCTTTTGGAAGAATTCTGAACATTAAAGATGAATGCACAGTTCATATGTACAACTGGGTAAATCTCAGCAGCCTAATACTAATTGAAGGAAGTCAGTTTGAAAGGATTACATAATATATGGTTCCATTCAATTTATTTGACATTGTTTTTTAAAGATTTTTTTTTTTTTTGAAAGAGTTACAGGGAGAGACAGAGAGCCATCTTCCATTTGCCGGTTGACTCTGCAGATGGCTGTAATGGCCAGGGCTGGGCCAGGCTGAAGCTAGGAGCCATGAGCTTCATCTGGGGCAGAGGCTCAAACTGTGAGGCCACCTTCCACTGCTTTTCCAGGCCATTAGCAGAGGCTGGATTGGAAGTGATCAGCCAGGACATGGCGTTGCATCCTGGCAGCTTTACCTGCTATACCACAATGTGGTATCTTTAACACTGATTTAATTCCTCTTTGTTCTGGAGGCTAGGAGGCAAAGATGCAGGTGTCCCCCCCCCCCCCCCCCCCAGAAATGACTTCTCCTGAGGCCTCTTCCTTGGTTTGAGGATGGCAGATATTATATGGCAAAACTGTAGTGACCAGGCAGGGGTAAAGGGAAGGTATGACATCAGAAGGAGTTGCACAAGTGACTTATGAAACATAACAGTGATGTCCTAATTGTGGTGGTGGTTATACAGATCTGTACATATGCTTAAAAGAACTGTACACATGCTAGAAGTAATCAATTTTACTGTGTTATAATTTAAGGAATTATATTTTAAAAGTATTAAAACAGTGAGGAATCTCACTAGATTGATGACAGTAGGGAATAAAAATAGGAATACACAGGCCAGAACAATTAAAATACATTAAACAGATATGGAATAGATTGGGAGATGGAAGATCTGTGAATAAGTTGGTAAATGACTGACATCACAGAAAATTGAATTTAAGCCACCAGAGGGAGGGAAAGAATCTAAGGAGGTAGACCCGGATTGCACAGAATCTCTCAAAGACTCAGGAATTGGTACACTTTTTTACTCTCAATGGCAGGGATACAGGGTTGTACTAACAGCATATCCCCTCTCCTTTGCAGCAAAAGACCACAGAGAGGTTAAAAAATCTTGGGAACTAGGTACAACTAAGGATGGCTCACAGAAAACTGGTAGCTAGGTTTAAATGCTCTAGGGAAGAGATTGAAAGCTTCCTTTTTAGGGGAAATTGCTCTACTTAGAAACCTGTGGGTACTAACTAGGTCTAAGGGACTGCCAACAGAAATGGACCTCACATGTAACCACCCTGAAATGAAAATAATACAAATCTGTCTTACCCTCACTTAACCTCCTTGTTGAACCTAGAACCCTTGTGGGCATGCTCCCTACCTGGAGGGCTATTTCCTTTTCCCTATGCCTGGAATTTTCTTCATCTTAATAACGCAAAGGTTTCTTGCTCTCACTTCCTTTATGTGTACACTTTCTCAGAGCCTCCTTGGATTATGATTTAAAAACTGCAATGCCTCTTCACTTCCCCCACACACACTCCGTTCTCCCTTTCCTTTTCAAATATGATGTAATGTAAATTATGTATTTATTTGAAAGGCATAGGGCCTGCACCCTGGCTCACTTGGTTAATCCTCTGCCTGTGGCACTGGCATCCCATATGGGTGCTGGTTCTAGTACCGGTTGCTCCTCTTCCAGTCCAGCTCTCTCCTGTGGCCCGAGAAAACAGTAGAGGATGGCTTTCTGTCTGTCTCTCACTGTCTATAACTCTACCTGTCAAATAAATTAAAAAAAAAAAAAAAAAAAGGCGTAGTTACAGAGAGAGGGAAAGACAGAATTTTTTTTTTTTTTTTAAGATTTATTTGAAAGTCAGAGTTACACAGAGAGGAGACGCAGAGAGAGTGAGTCTTCTTCTGGTTCACTCCCCAGATGGCCACAACGGCCAGGCCAGAGCTGCGCCGATCCGAAGCCAGGAGCCAGGAGCTTCTTCCCGGTCTCCCATGTTGCTGCAGGAGCCCAAGGACTTGGGCCATTTTCTGCTTTCCCAGGCCATAGCAGAGAGCTGGATCGGAAGAGGAACAGTAGGGATGCTCCCATATGGGATGCCGGCACTTCAGGCCAGGGCATTAACCCACTGCGCCATAGTGCTGGCCCTGAGACAGAAATCTTACAAATGACTGCAATGGCCAGGGCTGAGCCAGACCGAAGCCAGGAGCCAGGAACGTGTTTGTTCTAGTTCTTCCATGTAGGCCCAAGTGCTTGGGCCATCAGGGAACTGGATCAGAAGTAGAGCAGCTGAGACACAAACTGGTGCCCAAATGGGATGCTAACATTGCTAGCAGCAGCTTTCCAGCCCCCTACTTAGTTATCTTTATTTCTCCCATCACAATATAAGAACCCTGAGGGCAGAATTTTTGCCTCTTTGTTCATTGCCGTATACCTAGCACCTACAAGGGCACTCAGTAAGCATTTAAAAATCTGTGTTCATTGAATAAGAAAGGACATCTTGGGGGTATATTTTATGATACCTTAGTACATTAGTACACTTTGATTTCTTGCGTTGTGTATCTGGTTCCTTATAATTTCTTTTTTTTTTTTTCTTTTTAAATTTTTTGACAGGCAGAGTGGACAGTGAGAGAGAAAGACAGAGAGAAAGGTCTTCCTTTGCCGTTGGTTCACCCTCCAATGGCTGCCGCGGTCGGCGCGCTGCGGCCGGCGCACTGCGTTCATCCGATGGCAGGAGCCAGGTGCCAGGTGCTTTTCCTGGTCTCCCATGGGGTGCAGGACCCAAGCACTTGGGCCATCCTCCACTGCACTCCCGGGCCACAGCAGAGGGCTGGCCTGGAAGAGGGGCAACCGGGACAGAATCCGGCACCCTAACCGTGACTAGAACCCGGTGTGCCGGCGCTGCAAGGCGGAGGATTAGCCTGTTGAGCCACGGCGCTGGCCGGTTCCTTATAATTTGAACGATTATGACCTGTGGCTCTAATTGTTCTTGTTTAATCAGGACTATCATGTTTCCCGCAAACCATTAAGAGATTAAAAGAACTTGTCATCCTCCTTTCATTCCCACTAACATGTTCATAAACTTTGATTCAAGCAAATTAGTATGCTGTTAAAAATCAATCCATTTTCTCCAAACTTGTTTGCAAATAAGGGAAAATATTTTGCAGATTTGAATTATTAAGAGTTCAGTGATTCAGATAATCATAGCTTTAAATAGGGAGAGTCCAGAATTCAAGAAGTCCATTAGCAAATATTTATTTATGTCTTCTGAGCACTGCTACTGTGCTGGATATTAGGAAGATGGTAATATTCAAGATTGATACATGGTCTTTACCTTTTACTAAGGGAGTTGGGTATGAAATGCTTAATTGAATTGTGAGGAATCCAAAGGAAGAGTTGAGTTCAGTGAACGTTATATGAGAAGGAACTTAATCTAAACTAGTCAAATGTGGAAAAGCCTCTCACTAGATGGTATGCTGCAAAAGGTAGGGTAAGGACTTCATTGCCTGTAGTTTTCCTAGGACCCAAAACTTATAATCAGGGGACATTAATGAGCCATAAAGGGTAAGTAGAGATTAAATTACTCTCATGAACAGAGAAAGAATGGCTTAAGTTGTGTAAGCTGAGGAAATAATATTTCCAAAGGTCCTGATTCTTGAAGGATACAAGCACACTTCAAAAAGTCATGGAAAATGAAATTGAAGATAATTATTTTCGGTGCAGAATTTTTGAAATCCATGCATATACAAGGTCTTCAAAAACTTGTAGAAAAGTCATATTATGAAAAAGTTATGCATGGGCTTCAGGGTTTTGTTTTTTTTGCACCAAAATAAACATCTTTTAATTCAGTCTTCTCAAGTTCTTTGTGAAATAACCATACCTAATATCTGAAAGTTATGGCCATGTGTAGCTGGATTTTCAAGAATAATTCATGGGGTCAGCACTGTGGTATAGTGGGCTAAGCCTCCGCCTGCAGTGCCACCATCCCATGTGGGAGCCAGTTTGTATGCGGGCTGCTCTTATGATGCAGCTCTCTGCTATGGCCTGGGAAAGCAGTGGAAGATGGCCCAAGTGCTTGGGCACTTGTACCTGTGTGGGAAAACCAGAAGCTCCTGGCTCCTTTTGATTGGTCCAGCTCCAGCCGTTGCAGCCATTTGGGTAGTGAACCAGCAGATGGAAGACGTTTCTGTCTCTCCCTCTCTCTCTCTCTCAAATAATAAAAATCTTAAAAAAAAAAAAAAAAAAAACTCCCTCAGCTGTGAAATGAGGTAAGTGTACTACTTTAAAAAATACTTCATACTATAGAAACTGTTTCCTCTGTCCTGTCTTCTTTCTTAGTGCTAATATATGAGAGGGAAAGTAAGTTCTGTTGCTGCGGATTACTCTAAAACTTAGTGACTTAAAAAAATAATAGTGAGCATTTATTATTTATTGTCAGTTTCTGGTATCAGGAACTCAGGAGTGGCTTACCTGGGTAGTTTTGGCTTAAGGGTCTCTTCTAAAGTTGCAGTCATCCAAAGGCTTGGTTAAGGATGTTCACTTCCTGGATGGCTCACTCACATGGCTTTTGGCAAGCGGCCTCAGTAGAACACCATGAGGACTGCTCTTTATAGACTGTTTGAGCATCCTCATGAAACAGCAGCTGGCTGGCCCCAGAGTGAGTGATCCAAAAGAAGGCTAGAGTTGCAGTGTCTGTTAATGGGCTAGCCCTAGGAACCACACATTCTCCATATTTACAGTATCCAGATTGCATAGGTCAGACCCATTCATCATGGGGAGGGGACTACACAGGGCCTGACTACCATATATTCAAAACCATTTTGCAAACTCTGAGTAAACTGTGTTATTCTGAGAACTGTTTTTTGAAATAAGAAATAGAATGTAATTATTGCAGAAAATTCCATGTTGATACTTGATATTAGTCCTCAGCATTGTTTTATTAATTCTGATTTATCCTTATTTAAAATAAATATTTACTTAGTAAAATAGTGTAACTCTATCATGTGCTTTGAAGTGGTGAGAGACATTTCTAGTAATATCATACATGCTTTCTTCCTTTTCTCCTAGAACTAATAGCTTCAAATCGCAAAATGCCCAGGAAATAATGGTTGATCAGTTGAATTGCCCAAGTTTTAAACTCTTGGGCTATGTTAGCTTTATGTGCTAAGGAAACTTATTTGCCAGATTAAGGCAAAACCAGTATCTGTTAATATTAATAAAAGATTGTTGTTTTTAGAATACAGAATACAAAGGGGAATACTGGGCAGAACATCCTACAATAAAAATTTTTTGGGAAGTGTTTCATGAATTACCATTGGAAAAGAAAAAACAATTCCTGTGTAAGTATGTGAAGGGAATCTTATTAAATTTATTAGGGAAACCGGTCAACTTTGTTGTATTGGATTATATAAATTAACAATATTCAGGTCTTTTTTCTTTTAAAACACTATTCCTATAGAAACTTGATTCACTTTGTTGGCTTAAGCTTTACTTTTATAATATTAAGGTCCTTTAGTTTTTCTAAAAGGGCTAATAATCTACATCATCACATAAGTTTTGAAGGCTTAAATTCAGTTTGTCTCTAAAATGGTTCTTAAAAATGAAAATAAAGCATTTTTATTTCTAAAAAATTTTTAAAGAATAACTCTTCTCTAAAATTACCAGAATTAATGCATCTAAATGTGACACTCCCTTTGATAATCCTGCTATTTCTAAGAATATTTTTGGCAATCTCTTTTTTGAGAATCTTGAGTTGTAGCTGATCATTATGAATTTTTAAATAACAACAACAACAAAAAAAAAAAAACAGAAAAAGGAATTATAATCAAAATAGCTGTTCTCAAGGGATCCCAGAAATGTTTTTGCCAGTGGCAGTAGTCATTCTCAAACATTAAGCAATTCTTCTGTGCTAATATTAAGATTACACTTTCAAACAATACTATGTGGAGGGACTATTAGTATGTGTCTCAAAAATCTTGCCCACCACAGATGGTAGAACTGAGTTTCTGCCTTAGGACAGTTGTTCCATAAAGCTGTGCTAGTGATTGGTGATTGTACTAAGTATGACTTGTTGCTCTACATTGCTGACATGGCTGAATGCTTCTCTGTTTGGCAGTATTTTTGACAGGTAGTGATCGCATTCCTATTCTTGGTATGAAGAGTCTCAAACTAGTCATCCAGTCAACAGGAGGTGGTGAGGAATATCTCCCAGTTTCTCATACCTGTTTTAATCTTCTGGATCTTCCGAAATATACAGAAAAAGAAACTCTGCGCTCTAAACTGATCCAAGCTATTGATCACAATGAAGGCTTCAGTTTAATATAACTTTGGAGTTATTACAGCTATTCAGTTTAGTGCAAAAGCATTAAGCTATTTGTGTTTTCCTTGTGATGAATTCAGCAAGACAGAGGTACTATTATAATTCTTAAACTTGCAAAATGCTATTATTCATGACAGCCAAAAAATATTAAAGGAAAATGAACAAACTGTTATTAAACTTATTGTACAGAGCTATGGATTTTTTCCATCTTACAATAAACATACAGGTATTGTGAATACATTAAAGTTTTACTAACATGAATTTTAAGAGTTTGCATATTTCAGAAATGATCTGATGTGTGAGTGCATGGAAATGTTGCTTAATTTTTCTTCAATCACTGGGTGAAAAAAGCCTTTAACCTTGGCCTGCAATAGTCATTGGATTATTTTTTCATTTTGTAAATAATGTTAAGTTTTGTAATAAAATAGTATGTTCTGATACCAGTGCAGTTTCTATGCTTGTAATTGAACTGAGCAGACTTTATAGGTTAAAAATTATGATTTAAATCTGAGAATCTATAGAAAGAAAAAAGCATAATGGAAAGTTTTTTTTTTTTTTTTTGGCTAGAATGTCATTGTGCAAACCTAAATCACAGGTAAGAATTTACTAAATAACGTGTTTCTTTTGTGTACCCGGAGATGCTGATAATTAGGAAGTTGTTTATCAGAAAGCATATTAATGTTTAAGAATGGAGGCATTTTATCTCTACAGTTGCCAGTAAACATTGGCTGCATAGAGAACCAAACACTGAGACAACTTTCTTAACTGCTGCAGGTTAGTATTCAGTGCTGTGGACCATTTCCTTGAATTTTAAGAACAAATCTTAACAGTTTTATGGTGCTGATGCATAGTTATCTGTCATTAAATTCTTTAGTCAATGCAAAACATGTGACTTTCTGCTATAATGCAAATATTTATTTTCAAAATTTATTTTAAAATGCCATGAAAATTGTTTAAATAATAATAAAAGATTTATTGGATCAATACTTAAAAACTTCCAGTGCTTCTCATGCAAGACTCAATTTGTCAAAAAGGGGAAAGTCTTAAATCTTGTATTGCTTAATCCCATTCAGATGTCTGTCCATTCTGTCTTATCTAATTCCAAACTTCAGAAACAACTGAAAAAATATTTTAATATCATTTTGCAGCAAAATTTGATCTGAATTGTGTGTACCATAAATTAGCCTCAACATTTTTTAAAATTCTTTAAATTCATAATCCTAAAATGCAAATATTTTTGGATAAGGGATTGTAAACCTATATGTTACATTAGTTTACTATATAACAAACTACTGTTGAGCCAGATATCTTTTTATAGACAGAGGCATTAAAACCCATGTTCTCTCTTAAGGTAATATTCCTCAGGCACTTTTCCCTGAGAATTCATCCATATACCTGATATTACAACCATTTCCGTATGGGATTCATTCCTTGAAGGTAGTGATTATTCAGATGAAAAACGTGTGTGTGTCAAATGCTTTTTTTTTTCATTAGTAACCTGTGTATGCTATGAAGCCAATCTGTGAACCAGCAGCCGCTTTCGTAGTGTTAAGTGAACAAAGACATAGCCCCTACGAACATACGGTTAGAGGCTTAATTTGGGTACTGATATGCTATTTCCTTGTTTACTGCAAACTGTAACACAGTAGTATTAACAAGATTCATGATAGGAAGTTAAAATACCATTGAAGCTTTCAACTTGCTATTTTTCTTCTTAAAATAGAAAAATACAGTAGTCAATTACTGAGTTTACAAAATTTACAGGGGCTGAGACTACTGAGTTGGCTGAACTTGAAAATATTTGGCCTCCATAGGTAACAGACAATAGTACCCCATTGTTCTCTCTTAGGGCCCACTCATCAGTCAAGTTGTTAACAGGCTTTTGGCCTGCCTTACAGATTTTTATTGCATTTAGTTTAACAAGAAGTCTTGAAGTGTAATACGCGTAGGGCAGTCTTCCCCTGAAGACCAAATGGTAAGCTCCTGAAAGCAAAGGCAGATGTTCCCGTTCTCAGGCTCTTGCCCACCCCCACCTGTCTTGCATTTTGGGCATCCAATACTGCTTTTGGTAGTTTTGCCCTTTGCTAAAAAAGTCACTGTATTTTCATAGTTGTCTAAGTATTTCTAGAGAGAAACTGGAACAGAGACTGCCTATTTAAGTTGAACTTGCCAGGAAGGGATCAGTAAAAGTCGAGATGTTCCTTAAATCTGTCCATAGAATTACTGAGGTGGGATGGGGAGTGCCTTTTACTGATACGTGCAAGCAAGCCCTGCCTTACTTGCTAACTATGTATTTCTGAGAGATAAGGCTCAGGCTACACTTGTGGGTGGATACTCAATGTTCACGGAAAAATAGAATAGGTAAGTTCATTTTGTTGCCCCACCAAAAATCTTGAAATCTATGCCTAGTTTTTTCACAATGCACATGCTATGGTTTGGTATCTTTGGACATATGGATCAGATTGGTTTGTGGGAGTTGGCCACCCACCATGATCAAATTTTGGTGGTTTCATAAAAGCTTTATTGTGCTTCCCAGCTTGCCATGTGACAGTTCCATACACATGTATTCCCTCTTCCCATGTGATGGCCTGTGCCCCCTGTGGTTCTGCCAATAGGACACCTATCACCAGATGCTGAACTCAAAGGCTGCTTGGACAATGAGCCTCCAAAACCGTAAGCCAAAATAAATGCTCTTCCTTCTTAAGTATGGTCTCTTAACTATCTTGTTACAGTAACAAAAAACTGAGGAATATATAATGCATGTTGAGAGCAACTCCAAAAGGAAGAAGAGACCGTTAGATCTTTTCTCCATATTTGTATTCTACCCACGTGCCTTATTTACATCTTCCATTTTTGTTGAGGGAGAGGTTCTGGTGTACCTACAAGGACACACACCATCATATGCCATTAGGTAAGGTATCACAATCTATCAATGGAATACAGTATATTCTGCACTAACCAAAGGGGTTTGTGAATCGTGTTAATGTAATTACAGGGCTGTAACTAAATTAGGCCTTGCCAGGTCCATAGTTTAGACTATTTGAATGACTACTCCTTTTAAAAGTATGACCTTTCTTTTTCTACTTAACACATTTATGGAATAATCCCACTGTTTCTTAACAGTTGACAATGGGAATTTATAGGTAATTTCTGCAGTGCTGAAAAGACAAATTTTAAAAAAAATCCATCTAGGTTTGCTGGAGACCTGAGGCAGGAGACCTCAGCACCAAACTGCTTGTCATTACATAGCCAATGTAAAGGGCACATTCCTGGCCTCTGTAATACTCTAAAAAACTATGATGTATTACAGTAGACTATCAGTTTGGCATCAGGAAGTTGATACCAAATATGATCTGCAGTCTTAGCACTTGTTGGAAGCTCTAACACCCAAGAACAAATTCTCAAGCATCTACCACTTTGGTCTTCCTTAGGCCCTGGCCTAGAATGATGGAAATAAATCTGCACCCTCAGTCTTTCCCAGAACTGGCATGGTTAGACTAAAAAATGTTGCACAATGAAAAAAATATATATATTGTGAGAGCCCTCAAAGCTATACAGAGTTGTGCACAACTCTACAAGTTTATACCTTAAAACAATGTAATTTAACAGAAAAAAGTCAAATGACAATTTTAATAGACTTTAAAACAGTGTATACAAGTATAAAACACTGGTTTTGTATTTCAAAAGTTGGAGAATATCCAGTCATTAAACAGTCTACAAAACATATGCCAGTAGATTACATAAAAGACTATGTACAATATAAAAAGAGCTGAAAACAGTCTTCACTGTAAAAATAATTTAAAACAAATTTCTCAATTTAAAATATCATCTATAGCACAAACACATCATGCAAATGGAAAACTAAATATACTGCATTCTTTAGTGTAGCCAAATAAATGCGGATTGAGACTTCTTAGGTAGGGAAATGTCCATTCAGTACAACTTTTTTCTGACAGTAATGGTACTAGCTGGATATTTTATGCATAAAGAACAGCTGTATTTCAAACCCCTTTTCTTGTAATAAATACTAAGCCAACACAGAAATGCTTTATGCTTTATAATTGGCGTAATGTTCAAAAAAGGTCTGGAAAAATGTGTGCTGTGCGATTTTATAATAAAGTATGAACTTTTTTGAAAGGCTAGAAGCTTCTGCAGCTTAGAAAGTTGATCTCTAAGTCTTAAGGCAGGCTAAGCTTTTAAAGATACATTGTAAGAACTAGTTTCATTCATTAACTGTTCTGCTATTACAAGTTATTTCATGTTCACCTTCCATAATACTAGGCAAGCAGTTTGGTATTTATTACACTAAATCCTCCCAAAGGAGACATGTACTTTCTGGCTGAATTAAAATTAACACCTTATTACTTTGGAACTGTAATCAGAGGCCTGTTGCTCTCCTCATTAATGGGAAAACAGCAGTCCAAAATATTACACTCTGCCCTATAGAAGTACCATAACTACAGATTCAGAAAAGCTTTGCATATTCACATCTTGGCAGTTTAATACTTACAGAACAGGATTGATGCAAGCTCTACCACAGTGATAGGTATTTAAACAATGGCAAATATTTCAAAACTAAGGGGGTCCAGGCAGGCACTATTGTTTCTAAAGCAACATTTCCAAAGCATTTGTTTTTCGGTTAGTTTTAAGAGCCAATATAGACATCATTACATGTCCTCAGGAAGTACAAAAGCCATCTTCATTTGAACAGATACGATATTCCTGAAATGCTTAGCACCAAGTCTGTCTTTGACATAAAGATAAACCGAGTGCCTTCCCACATATTGTTGACTGCATTCTACTCAAGTTGCATGTCATTTCAGATTTTTAAAAAGTTAGCTGCCACAAGTTTTGGAAAATGCCAGTGTTTAAAAATAGATAATTGTGCTAAAAAATCAAAAGTATAGCAGAACAGATTTTGAGGACTTCAAATCATTCAATGTTATAAAGAAAAGTGTGAAAATACCATTCTTTGGTCTAGATAAGCTGTTCCCTTTACATTAACATTCCAATGGCTTTTTGAATTTAAAATGTTGAAACTCACTAGGCAAAAAATTATATACATATAAGGATGTATCATACAACGAACCCTTGAAAGAAAGTGAAGTCTTGACCAACATCTGGTTAAAGATACTTAGTACCTTTCTTTCAAAACAAAAGTTAGTGTTGCGTGTACAGAAATAATAAAGTTAAAAAATTATCCATGAAAAACCACCTATTTTACCAGTCTATAAATATTACACCTTTCTGGTTTCCTTCTCTATTGAGTTCACAAGTAAACATTCACTTTGACATGCTAAAGTTCCTAATGCTGGTGGAACAATTCCTGTACCTGGACAGCTGCAACATTATGATTTGTTTGATGGATAGTTGACATCTGTTGCTTCCTGTTTCACAGATACAGCTTCATTAACTGCCTCTTGAAGACCTCCATCAGCCCCAAATCCAGTTCCTCCAGGTCTCTCTGGAACATCAATATCATCTTCCAAGCCATTGTAGAATTCTTCAATCTCACTTTCATCCTCCAGTGGTTCTTCTAAACTTGGACTCTGGCATGTCCCACTATCACTGTTACTTCCACAAGAACTAGAGGATAAGACATCATCTTCAGAGTCTGAATATACCTCAGCGCCATGGAAAATATAACGATTTGGTGGTAAAAACAGATACTGATTACCTGAAATATGGTAGTAAAAGTGAAATGTTAGTAATCAAACTTCTAAGACTATTTGGTAGCCTAGAATTAAGAATAGGTTTCAGCTTTGCCCTTTTACAAGTGTCACTACTACAGACTATTACTATTAATAGTGTTTTGTTAAAAACAAGCTGTAAACTTCGTAGTCCTGAGTGCAGATCTTAATTTTAAGCAAGTAGCAAACTAAGTATCCAGTCCAGCCTACGTTAGCTACCCAATTCATTTTACTGAAGTACTTATTTCATTATTTGCATTAACTTTTATTTTGTGAATGTCTTCACACTTTACACATATTCACTGTCGTCTGGACACAGACAGAAAATTAGGCCCCACCACCCATCTGTTGCATCAGAATCTATTGTCTATAAGACCTATACATATTAAATTTTGTAAATGGATTTACAAAGAGTACATCCTATGATAACAAACAGAGGTTCCTTCTCAACCCCTCCATACAGGGCTTTAACTGTAAGTAAATGAGTTTTTCCATATGATAATACAAGCAACCTTTTTCTAACTAAATGTTAACTTTTCATCCCTGAACACAATTAGTTGCCACATAAAGATCCCCTGATCAATATTAGCCTGCCAGGTTGCTAACTTCTTTCAGTTGTCATAATCATCTTTACAAAATGGTTCAACAGCCTCTCTTACCATCGAGCCGCTTACTAATCTGTTCCTTTGCAATTCTGTTGGGCCAGCACTTTCTCACTGTGTCAGCAGCTGAGGTTCGTTCATTTTTCTCCCCAGTATTGGAACTAACACTCTTCATATCCGGATTTTCCAACTGTTCTGTGACACCTTCAGTATTCCTAGGATTAGTTTGTACTTCCTGTGATTTTTCTTCCATACAAACTTTTGATTGAGAGACATCTGAATCGTCCACATTACTCTTAGTTGCTTGGTCTATAAGCTTAACAATTGTTGAAGAATTTGGTGGTGAAGTTCTTTCTGGAGAACTTGAATCTTCTGAAATATGTAGAGGTGTTGGTGGCAACTCTGACAAATGAACCAACTCTTTTTGTGTTCGAGGAGGTTTTTCAGTAATTTCTGAAAGCTTTATAGGGTTGCAGCAAAGTTTGGCATATTCACCACCTAGCCTATGACAGAGTTCATTAATTATGACGTCACAGTCTCCAAGAAGCTCTACATCAAAATGTAGATGAGGCAGAGGTTCCCTATTAATTAATATCTGAGGCACTTCGTGGGGTATGGAACCTAAAAATGGGGTGAAAATGAAAGAAAGGGGAGGGGAAGTTGGTAAAATCACAACAGATGTGCCATGCAAAAATCTAACAAGATCTGAGCTCCAGCCAAAAAAGAAACTCCCCACTAATACTTAACAACTATTACAGTTAATAGCCATTACATTTCATCAAACTATCTTGTAAGCAGGTAAGCAGTACCTTTTAAATCCCAGGTTCTGCTCCTGTCTCGTGGTTACCTCAATGTCTTTCTGTAGAATGAGGATAATAACAGTACTTTTCCAGAAGGTTCTGGTGAGGATTAAATGATTTAATGTGTCATGTGCATAGTAGAGTTCTTGGCATGTAAGTGTTATCATTCTGATAAAAAGGGGTGAAAAAGTCACAAATATAAGTGTGTGTTATTTCAAAAAGTTGTCTTGGCCTATCACCAACACACACAGAAAGCTTTTAAGAGAAAAGCTTTTAAGGCAGAGAAAGCCTCTGAATTAGCTTTGAAAGGGGGAAAATATAAAGAGGCTTGTATATTACATTTTCAAGTTTCATCGAATTACAAATAGGCTTATATTTTAATAGAATTTCACAACTAAGATTGAGTTAACTGCTGAAGCTACAGATGGACAGAAGTTTTTTTCAACTTTTTACTCTGGCTCCCTATTTGATTGCTGAGGTAGAGATTTGTTGAATTCTCTGCTTAGGAGTTTGAGTAAGACATCAGACCACTGAAATAGCCCTTATATCATCTCCTTTGTTCCCTCACCTAAGTGAAAAAAGTATGAAAATATATGCAAGCCAGTGCTGTGCAATAGCGGGTAAAGCCGCTGCCTGCAGTCCCGGCTGCTCCACTTCCTGTCCAGCTCTTTGCTATGACCTGCACCTGAGTGGGAGACCCAGGCAAAGCTGGCTTCGGATCGGCTCAGCGCTCCAGCTGTTGCAGCCATCTGGGGAGTGAACCAGCGGATGGAAGACCCCTCTCTCCCTCTGCCTCTCCTCTATTTAACTCTGCCTCTCAAATAAGTCTTTAAAAAAACATAAATATATGCAAAAGATAATTTCCCAAGACTGTATACAGGAACACAAATATTATGGGTACAGGAAATCCATATGACATAGCATGAAATTGTCACTACAAAATTAAATCAGTCATTTTAAACTCCCAAACTGTATCTTATGTGCATATACTTCTATCAAACTAGACTCACTAGATCTGAAATCAATCAAATTTGAAAGATCAGCTGTAATCATATTAAGACTAAAAACACAAAAATTAAGTCATTTATAATTCTACAGATCCACAACCCCCTTGGCTTTACATATAGAAATATTCGATAAAAGCCATCAACTTACTTGGAATTAGTGCTACTGGTCTTACTTTCAGGGAAGACCCAATAACAATGAGGAGATCAACTTCATCTTTGTCATACTTCATGGCTCTATGAAATTGTTCTGGTAAGTTTTCACCAAAAAAGACGATCTCTGGTTTCATGATAGCAAGTGGTTCATCAGCTGGGCACCTAGGACATCGAGGAACTACCTGCATGTTCCAGATTTTGTTTAAGACAGGGAAGTGAAGAGAGAGTCCACGTTAGAAACAGTCAACATGTCCACACTTCCTAAGGATGCATTTCAGAATTGCCAAAACAGAAAAAGTGGATAAACAGCAGGGGGAGAAACTACTTATGTATTAACTATCAATAAACAGATAACATTCATGCACCAAACATAACAGCACTTTACAAAGTACCTTCAAGAAGTTCATGGGAAACAGAATTTTAAAGAGCTTAATTTGATGCAAGAAAAATCTGAAATCCATGCATTTAGAATATGCATTTGTTTTCCATGAATTTTAAGATTTTGAAAGAAGATGGGCAGACAGAGAAGGATCTTCCATCCACTGGTTCATTCCTCAGATGGCTGCAATAGCCAGAGCTTCATCCAGGTCTTCCATGTGGGTGGCAGGGGCTCAAACACTCAAAGCCATCCTCTGCTGTTTTTCCCAAGCCAATGGCAGAGCTTGATCACAAGTGGAGCAGCTGGAACACAAACCAGCAGCCATCGGGATGCTGGTGTCGCAGACAGCACTACATCATAAGGCTGGCCCCTTCCATTAGTCTTTTCTTATAAGCCTGGATTTCAAAATTTTTTGTACCAAATCCTAATTATCTTTTAACTGCATTTTCTACTTTTTGACCCTCACACTGAAGTACTATCCTGCTCTATTTTTTATGTGTAGAAGTATACAATATTTATGAATTTATTGCAGGGGTCAGTGTTGCAGCACAGCATATTCAGCCACTGGGTGGGATAGCTGCATACCCGATCAGTGTGCCCATTCAGTTCCCAGCTCCCTAGTGATGTGTCTAAGAAGTAGCAGATGATGGCTCAAGACTTGAGTCTGCTACATAGGGACCCAGATGGAGTTTCTGGCTTTGGCCCCCCACCCCAGATGTTGCAGCCATTTGAGGAGTGAAACAGCCAATGGAAGATCTCAGTCTCTGTCTCTCCCTCCCTCCTAGGCATTCTGCCCTTCAAATCTCTTAAGAATTTCTTGTATAGTAAGAGAAACAACAGGTATGTATACATGCAACATAGGACTTAAATCCTAAAAAAAAAAAAAAAAAAGGGAAATGATGCTCTCCTTCCTCTCATAATTATACACGATTA
This sequence comes from Sylvilagus floridanus, assembly GCA_949820135.1. Lineage (NCBI taxonomy): Eukaryota > Metazoa > Chordata > Mammalia > Lagomorpha > Leporidae > Sylvilagus > Sylvilagus floridanus. The sequence continues at coordinate 24,711,974 of OX463235.1, forward strand.
TGCAGCTAAGAACATAGAACCTATTTCTGGATGACATTTCCTATTACATTTTTTTTGGAGGGGGGTGAGCATGTATGAAATACTTTTACTATCATTTCTTAAATGTTCTGAAGGATTACCATAATTGATTTAATATTCCAAATCTGGCAGACACTAAAGAGAAGTAACATCTCATAGTCTTTACACTGGGCTTAAATACTAAGGAGAAACTTCATCATTTTAAAGAGACGTTATAGGGTGCTGCCTTGGTGCAGGTAAAGCTGCCACCTGCAACAGCAGCATCCACATGAGCACCAGTCCAAGTCCCAGCTGCTCCACTTCTATTACAGCTCCCTGTTAACCTGTCTGGGAAAGCAGAGCAAGATGGCCGGAGTGCTTGGGCCCCCACCACCCAGATGGGGGACCTGAACGGAGTTCCAGGCTGCTGGCTTTGGCCTGGCCATTGTGGCCACCCGGGGAATGAACTAGATGGGAGATCTCTGTGTAACTCTGCCTTTCAGATAAATCAATCTTTTAAAAAGATATTATGGAGCAAATGTTTTCTGTACAAGTATTGAAAGGTTCTTTTGTATTTCCTTAACATTCCCAATGCTAACAATCTCTTCCTAAACCTTTCTGTACCACATGCTTGTAGGCAAAAAATTAAAATAAGAATTTGGCAGAAGAACAGGTCAGAGACTCACAACTCCTAAAACATGGATAGTAAATTACCTGATTAAAAATATCTCCTCGTACAGCTTCACAGTCAACTTTGTATTTACAGATCAGGCAAGATGCTGTTGCAAAGGAACCTACAATCAACATACATACATATGCTTTATTAAAGGAGTGTTTCTGTTTCTTGAACATACCACAAATGTTAGAAAGTTTGAAACTAGGAAGCAAAGTTTTAAAGCTTTAGGGGATTTCACATGAGAGTTTAGGGGATGAATTAAAATACACACATGAAGGTGGTTCAAAAAGTACCACTTAATGAAAAAATGGCATGGATGTCAAATTTGTGCTAAAATACTTATTTTCATTCCATTTCCCATTAAAATTTTGAAGTACCCATGTGTGTGCATGTATATATACACATTTTTATCCCCAAGACACATACATAAGTAGAGGATACAATCCTCAACTGGTGAGACTCCTCAATAAAATAATTCCTCCAGGGCAGTGAGAACATTTCAATTGTGTTAGTTCAACATCTGCACTTTGGAAGTACTGTAGATACATGAGAAATGGCCTGTTTGTACTTACGGAAATTTCTGAATCCTGTACATCTGAACTGACCACTTCCTTTGGCTTCATATACTAAAGCTGTCACATTACTTCACATATACCCAATATTATTTTTATCATCATTAAGATTATTTAAAATAATGGAATGGTAGGCAACTGCCATGTCTTTTTAATTCCAAAGTACTTAACATTTGAAATAGTTTGTACAATTAGATGTCAAGGCCAATATTTCTGGTTTTATTATTTTTGCATTTTACATCTTAGATTACAATTAGGTAACACAATTAAATAATATTCATAATGCTCAAACTCTATTACTGAATGACAGCCTGCTTTCCAAAACTGGTTATTCCTAGAAAACTAAATACATAAGGGGCCAGCGCTGTGGCACAGCGGGTTAATGCTCTGGCCGGAAGCACCAGCATCCCATATGGGCACCAGTAGAAGATGGCCCAAGTCCTTGGGCCCCTGCACCCAAGTGGGAGACCTGGAAGAAGCTCCTGGCTTCGGATCGGTGCAGCTCTGGCCATCGCGGCCAGTTTGGGAGTGAACTCTCAGTTGGAAGACCCTCCCCTGCCTCTTCTCTCTGTGTAACTCTTTCAAATAAATAAATATAAAAAAAGGAAAATAAAACTAAATAAATGAGAAAGCCATTTTGAGGTTTACTAACCATGACATTGAATTATCCTTTGAATTCCTGCAACCTGTTCAAGAGTGTCTATGTTCTGGGTATAGTTGCGAAGAAGTTTTCCTTCCTTATCTGACAAGGCAATGAATTTGTGACAGAGAGATGGTTGAAACTGTCCAGGATATATTTCCTATATAATGCAAAAGGTAGTTATTAGCTTACATTAATGAAGTAAGTTTAAGAAATGTCACATGTTTAGGTTTAACAAGACTACCAATGATAATTGCCCATGTTTAATTTTAAAAAACGAACATTTTAAAGCATCTAAATGGATGCAACACACACCTAGAAATGGACTGTTGCTGTAATGTGCGTAAAACTCAGCAGTTAGTGAACTCGGCCCCCTGCAAAGTCAACCCACAACATCTCTAATTAATGTTAATAGATATTTTAATTAAGTCAGAAGTAACATACACCTTAGGGTATCTAATTTTTGTTGGCTGCAAATTCAGATTTTAAGGAAAAAGGGGAGAAGTTTAAACTGAAATTACAGATATCAAAAGTATGGTGACTTTTTAACTAAAAAAGGCTCTGTCAACATTAAAATTTTTTTTTATTAATCATTCATTATAAATATCATCCTGTTGGAAGTTTAAAGCTAAAGTTTTAATTCCTTACCAAAATTGTTTTCCTTCCTCTGCACAGGCACATACTGGTATAGTATAGAGTTGCTCATGAATGCTGAGTTGCTGGATTTTGTGTGTGTGTTTTTCCCCCCAAATAATGCTTCAATGCTGTTTCTTCTTTAAAAACAAAGAATTCAGATATACACATGGCAAAAAGATCAGAGAGAAAGTATCAATTTTGGTCCTCCCAACTTTTAACAGTGTTTTTATTAAATCTCATTTAGTAAGTGACTAATGGCAAAGGAAGTTTCTTCTTTTTTTTTTTTCTTTGAAGTAATAGTGCTCTCTACTGACTTCCTTACCATTCATCACAATCTGTCATCATAATGCTAGCAAAAAACTAGACACAACCGTAAGCACTAGAGAAACGGTTGCATAAATATGGTACATCCAAAGAGTGGAATATGCAGCCATTCAAAAGACTGAGGGAGATATAGTTGCACTGACGTGGAAAATGGTCCATGACATACATGAAAAAGCAAGTCAGTCACCAGTGTGTATAGTCTGTTTTTGTTATTAGGCAAAAATGGAAATTATATGCACATGTATATAGCTATGTCCATCCATATAAACAAGTCAGGAAGGATATAAACAAGCTATAAATGGGATGGGAGGGAGAACAGGAACTTCTGACACTATACCAAAAAAAAAATTTGAGGGGACTAGAAATGATTATTACCTATTTATCAAATCAAGGAAAAATAAATATAAAAAAAAACATTTACCATCCAAACAGAAGGACTTCTTTCAAGGTAACATCAGTAACAAACTTATCCCATGATAACTACCATGTGCATGTCCATATGCTGCTAAAATTCTTCAGACAAAATAGAAAAATTCTGCCTACTGAATGATTAAATGATTTAATAAATAGTGCATACAGGAAGTAGCAAACCTGAAGAACTATTTTAATATTAAAGTTATCAATGCTTACAGAAAAAGTCACATTTTGATCTGGAATCCTAATAAGACTCCTGGAAATCACTTAGAAAATTTTAGCCAATATGAGTTAGACAACATATAAAATAGTAGAGAAAGCAGCAAGGGCATGCCAAACAGAACAAGAAGGGACGACTAACTCCTGCTTATGTTCGGCAAACAAAAGTAAGATGATTTTCTTCCTGGCCCAAGTGCTTATGTTCCTGCCACTCATGTAGGAGACCCAGATGGAGTTCCTGCCTCCTGGCCTCAAGATGTCTGAGCCCTGGCTATTACAGGCATTCAGGAGCTGTTGCTCTGCCGTTCAAATAAATCTTTAAAAAAGGCTCCACTTCCTTGAATTCTGCATGCTTTATACAACTCCATTTTTTAAAAGAGAGCTTAAGAAACGCAGGTGTACAAGAAATTAAATTTACCTCTACATTTCAGTTCCCTTTATGTCTAACCTCTAACAGTTCAAGATAGCTTAATACTTAACGTTACAAGTGAATTCCTTTAGCTGGGAATAACTTATGAAGGACTTTGTTTTATAAATCCTTTTTATAAGTCCATTTATGTGTGAAAACCTACATGAGTTGAGTTTTATTTTCCTTTAACTATCAAATGAACCATACCTGAAAGACTAATTTAAATACCGTGCTAAAGATACTATCAGAAACAGTTTAAAAAGCTACTGTCAGGGTATTATTTGGCACAGTGGTTAAGATGCCATTCTCCCTAATAGAAGTACCTGGGTTCAAGTCCTGGCTTCACACTCAATTTGAGCTTCTGCTAATTTGCACCTTGGGAGGCAGCAGGTGCTCACTTAAGTAGCTGAGTCCCTGCCACCTACACAGAGAACTGGATTGAGTTCCTGGCTCTCAACATCAGGCTAATCCAGAATCAGCCATCACAGGTGAATGGGGAGTAAACCAGCAGATAGAAGCGCTCATCCTTGCTTGCTCTCTCTGCCACTCAAATAAATAAATGAAAATTTAAAAAATAATTAGTCTGGAATGACTGTTTCAATAGAAACCACTCCTAAGATTTTTAACACGGGAAAGTCTGCTGACAACCAACCAAATGGCTGGAGAAACTTACAACTAGAATATGAATTAAATCTTCCATGTTGCAAGAGTAACATGCTAACCCAGTTCTCTGCAAGATAAGTCATCTCAGATCTGAACATCCTAAAAGCCCTTTTAAAGACACCACCATAGAACTGGGCCATTCTGTTATTACAGATCCCTACAGACTAAGAGTAGAAGCACAGCTAGGATCCAAAGTTCAGAACTTACAAAGCCTGCTTCCAATGGCTATTTGTAAACATGCAAATAATCCAGAAATTTGTCACAGGCAACAAATATGGTCAAAGCTAATGCTCAGAACTATCTACAAGTTTTCACATCTAGAAATAATGGCTTTTAGGGGACAAAGTTGCTGCACAGCAAGCAAAGCCGCCACCTACAACACCGGCATCCCATGTGGGCACCAGTTAAGTGGCCCATCAGCTCCACTTCAGATCCAGCTCCTTGCTAATGGCTTGGGAAAGCAGTCAAAGATGTCCCAAGGGCTTGGGCCCCAGCCACCTACACATGGGAGACCTGGATGAATCCCCTAACTCTGGCCTGACCCAGCCCTGGTTATATGCAGACATCTGGGGAATAAACCAATAGATGGAAGGTCTCTTTCATAAATCTTTAAAAAGAATAAAAAATTACTCCCTCCAGAGATGCTATCTACTTTCTTTACCAAATTTCTAGCAATACTGACCAGACCATCATAGAGGCATGGGTGTAACTGCCCCTCAAAACTAAAAAGATTCTTCAAAGTTTTAAAAGGTCAATGTTTGCTAATACCCACCTCCTCATATAGAGCAGGAGGCAACAAGTAAAACTGGTAAGAAACTAGAATTTAAGTTCTCCATGTTGCCAAAAGGAGAAGTGAAAGCAATCCTGGGAATCCTCTTAAGCCCTATCTTGTTTCATTCGTTCGACAAAACCACACTTGTGAATAAACCTACTAATTATCTCGATGAATCGATATTTACCACAAAGTATAGGTAGCTGACAAAGAAACTCAACTGCGATTTTAAAAAATGTCTGGTCCCCTTAGGAATTTATGGATCAGCATACTTTTTCCAAACAAGGCTATCAGAGAGCAAACATTTTAGGCTTTGCAGGCCACATATTCTTTATCCATAGTGTCTGCTACAACTACTCACTCTGCCATGGCAGTGCAAAAGTAGCCACAGAAACTATAAAGAGATAAGCATGACTATGTTCCAATAAAAATCTGTATTTACAAGTACTGACATGAGAAGTCCACGTAACTTTCATGTGCTGTGAAATGCTTCTTTCCTTACCATTTAAAAATTATTTTATATTAGGGGAAGGGAAGATTTTGGACACATTAGTCAAAAGAGGAATAAATTCAAAAGATCTGTTATACAACTCAGTGACTATAGTTATTATTGTACTAAATACTTGAAAACACACACACACACACAAACAGCTGGTCATGTTGGTCATAAGAAGCAGTAAATAGCAGAGCTATTATTCAAATCCTGTTTTGGTATCAAAGGCTGACTTTTAACTACCACCAAACTGCCTTCTCAATTTTTGATCACTCAACCTCAAATTTTCTATTTTTCTTTTAGGCTAAGCACTGTTTCTCTTAGGTTTTGTAAAGTAGTCTAAGTGACCAAGGCTCGTAAGTACATCTTATTTTGTTTCTTCATGGGATTACTGGAAGCTGGATTTCAGTAAGCCTGATAAAAAAAGACCTTTCAAGAATACTCCCATAGGGCCAGAATCATGGTGAGTGGGTTAAGATGCTGCTGGTTTAAGTCCTAGCTGCTCAGCTTCTCATCCAGCTTCCTGCTAATGTGCCTGGAAAAGCAGCAGATGATGGCCTAATTATTTGGGCTTCTGCACCCACGTGGGAGATTCAGATGAAGTTTTAAGCTCCTGAGTTTGGCCTGAACCAGCCTTAGCAATTATAGGTTTTTGAAGAGTGAACCAGCACATGAGATAGATCTCTCTGCCTTTAATTTTTTTTTTTAATTTTAAACCTTAGATAAAAAAAAAAAAAAACTTTAGATACCCATTAATAGAAGACTAAATACTCATATATTGTGGTACAACTCTAAGACAGAATACTAAAGTTTAAGGGCAGGTATTGTGGCACAACAGCTTACACTGTCACTTGGGACACCAGCATCCTGTATCAGAATGCAAGTTCAAGTTCCAGCTACTCTGTTTCCAAACCAGCTTCCTGCAAATACATTCTGGGAAGGACCACAGTGATGGTCCAAGTGCTTGGGCTCCTGCCTCCCACATGGAGAGATCTGGATGGAGTTCCAGGCTCCTAGCTTCAAACTGGCCCAGCCCAGATATTGCAGGGACTTGGGGACAGAAACAGTGGATGAGATCCCTTTCTCTCTCTGTCACTCTGCCTTTCAAGTAAGTGAGTCTTCTCTTAAAAATGAAGTTTATCTATTGAGTACCATTATGAAACTATTTCCAAGAATATTAGAGTAGGGTAACAAGGTGGAGAATAGTGTTTGATTCTACAACTCACACTAACCCACCTCATTCCCAACGCAGATTTTTTTTCCTTCTTCTGTCTGGAAAGACTCTCAAGAACCAGTTTTACCATGGTAAGCTTTTGAGGAGAAAGATTAGGAATAGGGAAGACTGAAATAAAGGGGCTATCATTTTGTGTTGTACTGTCTTTCAACTAAACATAGATATGTGATTCTTAATATTTTAACACTAGTAACACACTATGGAGTTGTTTGTGTTTTCACAGGTGGGGGCATGTTCAATGAGTCTCATCAGATACACTTCTGATTGGAGTTTATTTCCGTCTTTCCAGATAGCAATAAAGCAAACATTACAAGACTCTTAAAGTGACTTCTGGGGCCAGCGCTGTGGTGCAGTGGGTTAAAAAGCCCCAGCCTGAAGCACTGGCATCCCATATGAGAGCCAGTTCTAGTCCTAGGTGCTTCTCTTCTGATCCAGCTCTCTGCTATGGCCTGGGAAAGCAGTGGGAGATGGCCCAAATCCCTGGGCCCCTGCACCCATGTGGGAGACCTGGAGGAAGCTCCTGGCTGCGGATCGGCACAGTTCCAGCCATTGCAGCCATCTTAGGAGTGAACCGGCAGATGGAAGAACTCTGTGGCTCTACCACTCTCTGTTAACGTTGTCTTTCAAATAAATCTTTAAAAACAACAACAAAAAAAAAAGTGACTCTGAGGCTGGCACTGTGGCATAGTAGGTAAAGCCACCACCTGCAATGCTAGCAATCCCATATGGAGGCCAGTTCAATACCAGGCTGTTCCACTTCCAATCCAGATCTCTGCTATGGCCTGGGAAAGCAGTAGAAGATGGCCAAAGTCCTTGGGCTCCTGCCCCTGTATGGCACACCCAGAACAAGCTCCTGGCTTTGGATTGGCCCAGCTCTGGAAGTTGCAGCCATCTGCGGAGTGAACCAGCAGATGATCTGAAGACTTTCTCTCTGTTTCTACCTCTTTGTGGCTCTGCCTTTCAAATAAATAAATAAATAAATAAATCTTAAAAAAAAAAAAAAGACTTCTGATCCAGCTCTCTGCTGATGCATGATGGAAAGCACCAGAGGATGGCCGAAGTGCTTGGGTCCCTGCACCCACATGGGAGACCTGGAAGAAGCACCTGGCTCTGGCCTGGCCCAATCTAGGCTATTGAGGCAATCTGGGAAGTGAACTAGCAGATGGAAGATCGCTCTCTGTCTCTCCTCTCTCTGTAACTGGCTTTCAAAAAAAACAAAAGAAAGAAAGAAGGAAAACTAGGAATTTCACTTTCAGCAATTTATCCTAAGGGTATTAGAGACACACCAAACAGGACAATTTGTAGCAACACCATATCCAAAATGAATGGACACTCCCAAGATTACTTATAGTACATCTCTTGGTGCACATTTTATGACCATTAAAAAGTATTCATCTAACAGGCTAATCCTCCGCCTTGCAGCGCCGGCACACCGGGTTCTAGTCCTGGTCGGGGCGCCAGATTCTGTCCTGGTTGCCCCTCTTCCAGGCCAGCCCTCTGCTGTGGCCCGGGAGTGCAGTGGAGGATGGCCCAAGTGCGTGGGCCCTGCACCCCATGGGAGACCAGGGAAAAGCACCTAGCACCTGGCTCCGGCCATTGGATCAGCGCAGTGCGCCGGCCGCAGCACACTATCCGCGGCAGCCATTGGAGGGTGAACCAACGGCAAAGGAAGACCTTTCTCTCTGTCTCTCTCTCTATCCACTCTGCCTGTCCAAAAAAAAAAAGTATTCATCTAACAGAAAAATATTTTATATCAAGTAGCAAACAATGCAAATCTATGGCAATAGTTAAAAGAGCTCAGTTTTATGATAAAAACATATACCCAGCTTTATAATATACAGCTTATTTTAAAACTAATCTTTAGAGGCCAGCATGTGGCACAGTAGTTTATAGCACTGCCTGCATCCCACATGAGCCTTTCACATCCCAGCCACTCTACTTCCAATCCAGCTCCCTGCTGGAATTGCAGGGAGTACACTTGGGAAAGCAACAGAGGCTGGTCTCTGTCACCTACATGGGAGACCTGGAGGGAGTTCTGAGCATCTGGCTTTGGCCTGGCCCAGCCCTGGCTATCGCAGCCATTTGGGCAAGTGAACCAGCAGATGGAAGGTTGATCTCCCCTCTCCCCCCTCCTTACCATGTCTCCAACTTCGCCTTTTAAACAAATCAATCTCTAAAAAAAATTTAAAAGAACTAATCTTTACATGTTTACACACTATAAATTACTGAATGGAGATTCATTTTTGGAATTAATAAAAACACTTTGTATTTCTGCTTTAACCTGATCTTGGATTTTAATCACTTCAGGTTTTTAATCCTTTCACAGAATTGATATAGGATATCGACTACATTCTTTTAAAAAAGGAAGAGGGTATTTTACACATCCTAACTTAGTTTCACCTTCACTTTTTATCACATCAGTGAATTATTTTAGGCTCCCATGAACCATGACCACAACTCACTACCAGATTAAATGCTCCTTACGATGCAGAAGGATAAGAATATGGCCACGTAGCTTTGAACCTGGCTTTAACTGTTCTTACAGAAAAGCATCCCACGTAGTGCCACCGCATGGAACACTTAATACACTGGTGTTCAAACAGTGAGCAATTTTGCAGGGGTCATCTGGCTATCAGGACTGGGGGTAGGGATGTTAATGACATTTAGTGGGTAGAGGAGGCTGAAGAGGCTGCTAAAAATGTATGTAATACACAGGAAAGCTCTCCACAGCAAAGAATTATGCAACCCAAAATGTCAGTAGTGCCAGAGTTGTAACTGTTCTAATGAACCAATAACCTTGTTAACACAGCTTCCCATTACACTTCACAGCGTAAGTAAAATCTTAGCTTTTCAATAATTATATGCAACCAGTGGCTAGATATAGAACATAGAAGTTCTCCTTTCCCCTCTAATATTTCACAGTATCTCCTTTTCATGTTAAATTTCATTTTATATTCATTTATTTCATATTAAATTCACTTTCTCTTATAACTAGCAAAAATCAAACAATTCCACTGAACTTTCTGTCTAGTACCATGACAAGCTGAAAAGTTTAGGTTAATCTATGAATACTTTATTCTTAGAATATTTAGGAATTTAGTGAAGTATAACAATATTTATATATAGTCATATACCCACATCATCCTCCATTTTTGGGTACTATCCCGCTTTATCATTATTAATGTATCTTTATGCTTTTTTGTTATTAATTTCTAAATCCCAATTAACTCATGTTGTCTCTCCTACCCAGTATTAATATATATATATTTTTTTTTTGACAGGCAGTTAGAGAGAGAGCGAGCGAGAGAGAGAGAGAGAGAAAGGTCTTCCTTTTGCCGTTGGTTCACCCCCCAAATGGCCGCAACAGCCAGAGCTGTGCCAATCCAAAGCCAGGAGCTTCCTCTTAGTCTCCCACGCGGGTGCAGGGCCCAAGCCCTTGGGCCCTCCTCCACTGCATTCCTGGGCCACAGCAGAGAGCTAGCCTGGAAGAGGGGCAACCAGGACAGAATCCGGCGCCCCAACCAGGACTAGAACCCGGAGTACCAGCGCCACAAGCGGAGGATTAGCCAAGTGAGCCACAGCGCAGGCCCAGTATTACTATTTTTAAGTCCTATCTCTGTAGCTAGAAGCTTTGTTAGTTCCTAATGAGAATAAAGTACTGACAATTATATAAGTAACAATGATGAAGGTTAATTTATTTAGCTTACTCTGTAAGCTAAAACTCTGAAGAGCAACCAAGCAAAATTAAATTTATATAAATAGAATTAGAAGAGGTTGTACTGTATTTTTACTTTCATAGACAAAAAAATGCTGCCCCCAACCTTTTCTCCTCCTAGGCAATATATAACCTGTTCACAGTGGTGAAGAACCATGTTAACACATTATTAGTATTTTTTCTATAGTAATTATATATTTTATTTTCTCATAAGCACTGTCTAGATTTTCATTAAATGCATTTAAAGAGTTTTACAATTCTCTATTAGATTAAAAAATAGCCTACCTATCAGATTAATTATGAACTGCTTCTACAAATTAGTTTAAGCTGACAAGCAAATGTGGTTGGTAAGTTAGCTAGGTTTAAAATCCTTATCTTGCTATTTCTATTCTCAGTTACTGTGTGTGTGTGCATACCTATGTATATAAAAAGATTGCTACCAAAAGAAAATTGTTGATTTAAATATTTAACTGCTCTTTACAACTTTACTAGGCAATTTAAGTTTTTCTACTCTAGTAAACCAACAGTGATAAAAAAAGGTGACAAATGTTAATGACAACATACTTTCTCAAATACATCTTCTCAAAACAATTTATTAGAAAAAAATCCTGTAAACACTACATAAATGCTTTAATGAGCCAAGCTTTTATAATCAGACACAAGATCAAAGTAATTTCTAGTTACTTACTGGTTTTCTCAAAGTGTCAATGTCTGCTAACAAGGTCAATGTCCTAGGTCCAATTTAAGAAACCTGCAGGGGCTGGCAATGTGGTGCAGTGGGTTAATCCTCTGACTGCAGTGGTAGTATCCCATATGGATACCACTTCTAGTCCTGGCTGCTCCTCTTCCGATCCAGCTCTCTGCTATGGCCTAGGAAAGCAGTAGAAAACAGCCAGTGCTTGGGCCCCTGCGCCCATGTGGGAGACCTCAAAGAAGCTCCTTGCTCTTGGCTTCAGATCGGCCTAGCTCCAGCCATTGCAACCACTTGGGGAGTGAACTAGCAGATGGAAGACTTCTCTATGTCTTTCCCTCTCTGTCTGCAATTGTACCTTTCAAATAAATAAATATTTTAAAAAATAAATAAAAATATAAAAAGAAACATAATTTAGTATTTCATTGTTCTTCAAAGTCATACAATAGTACAGTACCACTACTACTACTAGGCTAAAAACTCACTGATCCATAATTCTGTAATTAAAAAAAAATTCTACAATATCCAGGCACAAGCAAAGGATCTGCTCTAAAAGCTAGAATGAAGATGACTGTCTATTGCTGATACACGAAGTAAAAAGCTCAAAATTTTTTTATTAAGATTCAAGTTATTTGTTGGAAAAATTCAGCCTGACAACTTCTCAAATTCAGCTTTCAAATTACTGACTATGGCATATTCAAGGGGTGGGTGTTTGGCCAAGTGGTTAAATCACCATCTCCCACATCAAAGTGCCTGGTTCGGGTTCTGGGTCCTCCACTTCCCAGCCAAGTTTCCCAGTAATGGACATCCTAGGAAGCATCACATGATGAACAGTTCAAGAGAGTGGGTCCTTAATACTCATCTAGGAGACACGGACTGAGTTCTAGGTTCCTGACGTCAGCCTGAGCCAGCCCTAGCTTTTCTGGGCATTTGAGGAACGAACTAGTAGATGGGAGATCTGTCTCTGTCTCTCTGCCTTTCAAATAAAATAAAAATAAAATCATATGCAAGATTTTTTAGTGGTTTTTCCATTTTACTCTCATAGCCATTTTATACTTGAATGAAACAAAATTATATTTCCTTAAAGGTAATCACCAACTTTAATGTGGACGCTAGAGGACAGCAGTAATGGCTGAGGTGACTGGGTTCCTATCACCAAAGTAGGGGAGCTGGTTTATGGTCCCAGCTCCTGGCTCTAACAGTTGTGGGTATTTGGGGAATGAACAAGTAGATGAGGTAAAATAAACTTTAAAATTCAGGTTCACTAATTTCTGGATTCACTAAAAATAGTCACTAACACAAAAGACTCTTTCACATATGAGGAAGCTTCAAAAGATTCATGAAAAATGAAAAAACAAAGCATGGATTTCAATTTTTTTTTTACATCAAAATAAGTTTTGTCTTTTAGTTCAATTTCCCACAAACTTTTTGAAGCCCCCATATACTTGCAGTTTAATAGTAATAATTTTACAATTTATTTTCAGAAGACATTGAGAAAAGTTTTCTAACGATTTGGCATGGTATAATGCATTATCAAATCTATATTCTACAGCAGAGCTGTGTGACTGATATATAATGTGAGCTCTGTATTTTTAATTTTCTAGTAACCACATTAAAGTGAAAATTTCAAATTTTTATTTAACCTAGTATCATTAGTACTATTATTTCCACATATAATTAATACTTCTTAGTATTTCATAAAACAGATTTGATTGTTTATCCATACTAGGTCTCTACAATCTGTTGTCTTCCACAATCACATTTCATTTCAACATTTCTAATACTCAGAAGCCACATGTGGCCAGTGGCTTCTCGAACGGACAGGACAATGAGACTCCAGCGACTTCAAAGTGGAATAAGGTGCCTCTGCAATCTGCTGACAAAAATGCATCCTAAGAATCTTCCCCACTCCTGATGACAAAGGATTTTTCAGGAAAATGCTCACGAGTTGTCAGGTTTTAACCTATCACAAAACATACCAAAAATGGTAACTTGATGAACTTACAAAATACTAAAAATGAAAATAGTTATTACCTTTATATGGCCTACAAACCTTTAACAAAAAGGCAGGCAAAAAAAGACCATAACTGAAGTACAAACTTAAAAATATGAAAATAAGTCCAATCCTGTAACAAAAATTCTGGCATTATATAATAAGAGATCTTACTCCACCACGGTAGCACCCAGTCTTCTAGACAAGAAATGGTAAGTTTAAGACAACTTAGGAGCAAAATACTGTCTCATGAAAGGAGGCCAAAGAACGACTAGAAGAGCTCATAGTACCTTTGCAAACTTGAAGAATGGCCGAGGATCTTTTCTAAAATATTCAATATCAAACATTGCTTGAGGATCTGGAAGATCTGGGAAGTCTACTGCAAGGCGAGCATAAATACCATCTCTTGACCTGAAGTCAGGTATTCCACATGAAACAGACACCTGAAACATGGATGCATAATCTGTGTAATTAATTAAATCTTCTACCTTTATGATTATTAGTTCTCTCACTATACAATCAAGGAAGAATTGAAACAAAACTCTAGTTTCAAATTCCTTTTGGGGAACAGAAGCAGAAATACTACCCTAATTTCAAATTGATAAAATAACTAAATAAATGAATATAATTAAAACCACCACATATTCTATTATTAAAGTAAATAAGGAATTTTAAGTTGAGCTAATTAACCATTAAGCACTCTACTAAAAAATTACGGAAACTGGAATCTGAGAATAAATCATTTTTGAAAAGTAATTTAACTTGGCCAGCGCCACGGCTCACTTGGCTAATCCTCCACCTGTGGCGCTGGCACCCCGGGTTCTAGTCCCGGTTGGGGCTCCGGATTCTGTCCTGGTTGCTCCTCTTCCAGTCCAGCTCTCTGCTGTGGCCCAGGAATGCAGTGGAGGAGGGCCCAAGTGCTTGGGCCCTGTACCCACATAGGAGACCAGGAGGAGGCACCTGGCTTCTGACTGTGGATCAGTGCAGTGTGCCGGCTGTGGTGGCCATTTTGGGGGTGAACCAATGGAAGGAAGACCTTTCTGTCTCTAACTCTGCCTGTCAAAAAAAGTAATTTAACTAGAAACCAGGAAAGAATTTCTATCAGAAAATTTATTTCCAAAGAAAGTTGTCCTACAGTAAATGTTGTGTCTTCAAGAATACCAAATTCTGTTTTCTTTACAATCTGTTATAGAGCCCACAGTTATGGCACAATGGGTTTAGCCATGGCCTGCAAATCCCCACACTGGCATGCCGGTTCATCTTAGCTGCTCAGTTTCTAACACAGCTTCCTTGCTAACTTGTCTGGGAAAGCAGTGAAAAACAGCCCAATTACTTGGGACTCTGCCAGTCATGTGGCAGACAGGGGGAGAGTTCCTGGCTTTGGGCTGATTCAGCCCTGGCTATAGTGGGCCATTGGGAGACTGAACCACCAGACAGAAGACTTCTCTTTCTCTCTCTCTGTTGCTCTGCCTTTCAAATAGTAAACAAATCTTGAAAATAAGATAAAAACTATGTTATAGGGGTGGGGATTGGGCCCAATGGTTAAAACAATGTGTTGGGATCTCCTATCCCATACTGCAATGCCTGAATTCAAGTGCAGGTTCCACTCCTGATCCCAGTTTCCTACTGATGCAGATGCTGAGGACACTGATGATTCCTAATGGGGTTCCTACCAACACTTCAGAGACTCAGACTGAGTTCCTGCTGGGGTATCTGAGGAACAAACCAGTGGATAGGAGCTATCTCAATACACATTTTAAAAATAAATAAAAGCCATGTTAGCTAATTTTAATGCTTAATTTTTAAAAACAGATTTAGATACTGAACTTTTTCTACAAATAAACCCTGACATGTCAAGTAGAGATTTCAGAAGTTCTCATTTCACAATTTATCAGCGTTAACTCCACTCCGACCTCAAATTAAAACATCTGTAAGCAAAACCTTTACTATTCTTAATCATCATTTAAAATGAACACCCCAAATAAAAAGGGAAGGAAAAAAATGACTGAATTTTCCTCTATTAGGTGTCCTAGATTCTAGCATATAATACCAGTATACCCTGTTTTCCACACACAATATCAACAGGTGGGTCAAATGAAAAATGCCAGGAGCCAACATTGTGGCATAGTGGGTAAAGCTGCCACCTGACACCAGTACCCTATACGGGTGCCAGTTCATGTCCTGGCTGCTGCACTTCAGATCCAGCTCCCTGCTAACGGCCTGGGAAAGCAGCCTGGGGCCCCTGTCTTGCACATGGGAGACCCAGAGGAAGCTCCTGGCTTCTGGCTGTGGCATGACCCAGCCCCAGCCCCAGCCCCAGCCCCAGCCATCGCAGCCACCTGTGAGTGAACCAGTGGACAATCGCACACTCTCTCTCCTCTATTTTTCTGTGTAACTCTTTCAAATAACTCTTAAAAAAAAAGTCAAGTGATCACAAGCATTGCATCTCAATTTAAAATGCACAGGAAGTAAGAACCTGCTCTCCTAACACTAACTTCTTCACTTGTGAATATCAATTAGGTTTCTAGTTTCTTCAAGAAGACTAAATATAAATACCCAGTTTCTTCATCAGACCCTGACATACCTTAGCAAGCACAATAATTATTTGCAGCATCTCCTTTAGTGATACCTTTACTGGTTAAAATCTTGTCTTAACTCTACTTACCTAACTGTGATAATAAATAGAAGCAAATATTTAAGGCTGTTGGAGAAATTTTTAAAAAAATTAAGCCAAGTTAGCACTAATTTTTGGCAGTTTCCAAACATCCATTATGTCATGATAAATTCTTCTAAACCAGAAAAATGTGTCTTAATTGGAAAAAGCCTAAGATAAACATATACCACCTTCCCCTTCCACTGGTGTTTTATACACCTTACATACCCCAGCTCCAGTTAGAACTATTACTTTTTTGCACTCTTGAAGTAATTTCACGGCATCTTCAATTGTATTAATATCTTTTCTTTTTTTCCTTTTTGGTGGTTCTGAAAGGATATTAACAACAATCTGCCACAGTGTCATATCATCCAGTTCAGGCGGAGGAATTGTTTCTGGTAGTAAATCTTTAAGAATTGTTCGAGGATCTGTGCCAATCATGAGATGCTGCTGAACAAAAGTATATGGACCTATATGTAGGGGAAAAGAAAGACTTAGATCAAATTCACTTCCAAGTCAATCAAAATTTCATGAGCTGGTACTCTATAAAGTTTTTTTGCAAAATACACAAATGCAATTCAAAGTTATTTCATTCTCAGGACAACTTCAGAGTTAACGCTAAGACTAAGTAAATTAGAGAGATCTAATCAAGGCCTGGGAACCCTCTTCCTAAAGCTGTAAGTATACAGTTTGAGTCAAACCACCCAAGCTCTCATGCTTAAAATCTAGAAACATATTATATAGTTTAAAACAAAAGTTTACAAAAGAGTTCCATAAATCAATAAAGAAAAAATGTTAACAGCCCTGGAAGTTTATATTATTTACCACTAAGGACATAAGAGAAAAAAGTAAACATAACTAACATTTTTAAAATTTATCCAGTAATAATCTTCAATCTGATCTATTTTTCAAGTTTTATTTATTGGAAAAACAGACACACACACACACACACACACACACACACACACACCCCTCTTCCATCTGCTAATTTACTTCCCAAATGCCAGCAACAGAGTTGGGCTAGACCAAAGCTAGGAGACAGGAACTCCATCCTGGTCTCCTATGTGGGTGGCAAGAACCCAAGTACTTGAAAATCACCTGCTGCCTCCCACAGCGCACACTGACAGGAAGCTGTAGAAGAAGTAGAAGAAGCACTTGAACCTAGAAACTCCAATAAAGGAATGCAGGCATCCCAAAGCAGCAGCTAAACCATTGTGCCAGGATACCCATCCTTTAATTTGATCTCTTTTAAAAATTTATTTATTTGAAAAGCAGAAAGTGACAAAGAGAGAGATCTTCCATTTGCTAGTTCACTCTTCTAAAGGCCCACCACAGCCAGGGCTGGGCCAGGCTAAAGGCAGGAGCTAACAACTCCATTCAGGTCTCCCACATGAGTGGCAGAGGCCCAAGTACTTGGGACATCTGCTGCCTTCCCAGGAACATTAATAAGAAGCTGGATTGAAGTGGAGTGGCTGGGTCTCAAACTGGCATTCAGATATGGAGTGCTGGCTAGCTGGGATGCCAGCTGACAATGCAAGTGGCAGCTTAACCCACTGAGCCACAATGGCAGTCTCTGATTTTGATGATTTTTTTCTTTTTTGAAGATTAATGTATTCAAAAGGTGAGTTACAGAGAGGCAGAGAGAAAGAGATTTGTCTTCCATCACTGGTTTACTCCCTAAATGGCTGCAACAGCTGGAGCTAAGCTGCTCTGAAGCCAGGAGCTGCTTCTAGTTCTCCCCCACGGGTGCAGAGGCCAAAGTACTTGGGCCATTTGCTACTGCTTCCCCAGGCCATAGCAGAGCAGCATCAGAAATGGAACAGCTGGGACTAGAACCGGTACTCATATGGGATGCTAGCACCTCAGGTGGCAGTTTTACCCACTACACCACAGCACTGGCCCCTGAATTTGACCTTAACATGGTACATACAATGCTGATGTTTTGAACATTAATCATGTTCCTTTACCCCAAAGTTACTCAGATCAGTTTCCTAGCTTGAAAAGCAAAAGATATTACAGACACTAAAGAGGAACTAACTGATCATCAAGTTTGAAAGAGTCAAGGCCAGAGGCTGGTGTTGCGGAGCAGCAGGTTAAGCCACCATCCCAACATCAGGGTACCAGTGGCTCCAAGAAGAGCCTGGGAAGGCAGCATTGGGCCCCTGCCACCCATGTCGGAGATTGAGTTCCTGCCTCCTCTCTTTGACCTGGCTCAGCCCTGGCTGTCTCAGTCATATGAGGAAAGAACCAGTAGGTGGAAGGTCTGTCCCCCTTCTTTCTTTGTTCCTCTGCCTTTCAAATAAACAAATAAATAAATCCTTAAAAGAGTCAAACCATTTAAAAAAAGACAGCACAAGAAAAAGATCACTTTCAAGATGACTATACAATACCTTTGATATAAAAATCTGAAAATATTCGCTACTTCAAAATACTTTGCTATCTCATTCATATATTAAGTAAAATATTTAGCATAAAATTATACCAACTACTTACCTAGCACTAACAAGTAATACAGAAGTCAGTTAAAAATCCCTGCCCTCATGGAGCTACTCCAACATACAAAATAACACAATTAAAGACATACAACAGAGTTTTAATAAGTTGAAAGTGTTGGTGCCATCACTGTGGTGTAGTGGGTTAAAGCCCCAGCCTGCAGCGCCAGCATACACATATGGGTGCCCAGTTCAAGTCCCAACAGCTTCACTTCTGATCCAGCTCCCTGCTAATCAGCCTGGGAAGGCAGTGGAAGAAAGACCAAGCGTGTGGGCCCCCGCACCCACACAGGAGATCCGAAGAAGCTCCTGACTCCCAGATTTAGATCAGCCTGGCTCCAGCCATTTGGAAAGTGCACCAGCAGATGGAAGGCCTCTCTCTCTCACTCTTTCAAATATATAAAATAAACCTTAAAAAAAAAGTTCAAAGTGTTAAGAAAAAAAACTCATATATACAGAGAGATATGAAATGAGGGAGGAAGGCAATTTCCCCAGAACAAGAACATTCCACAAGAATAGTACAAGTGAAAAGAACTGGAAGAAAAAAGAATCTGGCTGGCTGAGAAACAAGAGAAGCCAGCTCTCATAGGCCGGAGCTGTAATAAAGAATCGTGGAGGAGGGATGGGGAAAGGTTGATTAGCAGGTACTAAGTTATAGTTAGGAGTAAGAAGTTCTGGTGTTTATTGCATAGCACAGTAACAATAAATACGGAAAATGCATTGGGGGGGGGGGCGACACTGTGGCATAGCGGGTAAAGGCACCGCCTGCTGTGCTGGCATCCCATATGGGCACCGGTTCAAGTCCTGCCTGCTCCACTTCTGATCCAGCTCTCTGCTGTGGCCTGGGATAGCAGCAGAAGATGGCCCCAAGTCCTTGGGCCCCTGCACCTATGTGGGAGACCCAGAAGAAGCTCCTGGCTCCAGATCGGCACAGCTCCGGTTGTTGCAGCCATCTGGGGAGTGAACCAGCGGATGGAAGACCTCTCGCTGTCTCTGTGTAACTCCGACTTTCAAGTAAGTAAATAAGTTAAAAAAAAAAGAAAAGAAAATGCACTGTGTGTTTAATTTTTAAAAATTATGTTCTTTATTTGAAAAGGCAAAGTGAGAGCACAAGAGA
The DNA here is from genome assembly GCA_949820135.1 of Sylvilagus floridanus. Classification (NCBI taxonomy): domain Eukaryota; kingdom Metazoa; phylum Chordata; class Mammalia; order Lagomorpha; family Leporidae; genus Sylvilagus; species Sylvilagus floridanus. Next base: position 24,731,684 of record OX463235.1, read on the forward strand.
GCAAGAAAGCAGATGTGAGTGAGAGCTCCCTTCTGCCTTTTCAGTCCCCAAACAGCCACAACAGCTGGGCTGGGCCACGCTGAAGCCAGGAGTCAAGAACTCAATCCAAGTCTTTTACAGGGGTAGCAGGAACCCAGCCACTGGAACCACTATCCACCAACTCCAACGTTGTCCATTAGCAAGAAGCTGGAATAAGCAGCAAAGCAAGACTCCAAAGTAGGCACTCATATAGGATCCAGGAGACCCAACTAGCATATTAACCTCTATGCTTACCCCTTTATTTCTCTTTAAAAAAAAATAGCAAAAAAGATTTGGAATGATTTCACAATAACAAGATGATGTACAAGGAGACAGGGATGTTTACTCTAATTTAGATGTTACACAATCTATAATGTGTCAAAACATCAGATGGTACCCCATAAATACGTACAATTTTTGTACTTAAGCACTAGATTTTCCTTAGAAACATAAATTGTTATTAAATCTCTCCATGTACCTAAAAACTTCAATCTATTAAAGGGACAGAGGGAAGGGGGGGGGGGTCACAGCACTGAACCATACCGATCCTGGGCCTTGGAGTCCAGTCACTAGAGCTTGCATGTGAGGCTCTATCATCATCATCGCTTTCACACGAGTGAAAGCCATTAGTGATAATTTCATCACCAAACAGGAGATTATCTGCAAAAGAAATCAACATTAAGGCTGCTGACAGCCTGCATCTGAAATGCAACCATTTTTAATGACTAAAGCATTTAACATACATTCTGCATTTGTAAAGGTGGTCAACATTCACAAAAGCCATTCTCTGATCCTCAAGAGATCCTTCGCAGAATTCAAAGCTTCAGTCTATCAAAAATCTGAGTCTACTTTTTAAAAAGTCAAAACAGAATAAGCAGTAGTCTCTATAGACTGAACTTAGCAATCATACAAGCAATGGAGTACATGCAAGTTGTCAAAATTTACCCTCCAACGCTGTGAAAACCAAGGCTGCCTGCAATCTGGGCTATTATATACTACTAAACATATTTAGCTATTTCTGCATTATCTGTTTCTCCCATTAATTGTGCTTCTAAATACTATGATGGTTCCTTAGTTCAGCAGATTGAATCACAAAGAGATTTAATATTTGCCAAATTTATCTGAAGGAGGAAGGAATTTTGTTTCTTGAATTCAGGAGCTGTTTCACCTGTGCAGTCCCTGATGTATACACTACACTTTTTTTTTTTTCCATGTGGCTAAATGCTCCACTGGCTAGTACCGATACAGTACTGCCAGACACAGAAACTTCAAGTCAAACTATGAAACCCTCAAGGACAAGACAAGTACTTCAGTATGTCAAAAACATGTCAACCTGCTTCAGGATCACATATATACAGAAGAATCCCATTTAACTTAAAACCACTTCAGAACACGACTCAAACACAATATTCATATAAAGCACTCTAAAAGTACTCCATTATGCTATGCCCACTAAACGCATCACAAAAGACTACTTTAGAAACTATGCTTTTAAAGTTTGAAGGTTAAGACCTCAGAAAGCCGCTTTGCTTTTTTAAAATTTATAACTACAAATTTAAAAGTACAGATCGTCAAATAAATAAATTGCACAGGTGTCAGTTTGCACGGGCAACTGCGAAAGGTCGACCAACGGGACAGACAAAAGTTGCAGACTTTTAAGTGTGCTGGTGAAGGAGGAGGAGGAGAGCAAAGTAAGCTCAACGAAAGCAATACTAGAAGAGAGAAAACTTATTTGCAAAGCCAAGGGAGACAGCGTCCACACCCGGCGGCTGCGTCGAACGCCGCAAGGCCGCCGAGAGGGGCCGCGGACCGAGGGAAGCAAGTCCGCGCGCAGCTCCCCACCGCACGGCCGGCAGCCCCGGAGCAGCGCAGCTGAACCGAGGGCCGCCGTGGGGAGAGGATCCCGCGAGCCAGCCCGGAACCCCCGGCCCGCCCTAGGGACCCCCCCCCCCGCAACCGGACACTAGGAGGGGCCCCGAGAGGAGGAGGAGGGGGATGCGCAGTCCCGGCCGCCCGCGCCCTGCGCACCTCGGTGCCCAATCCCCGCCGCCGCCTCTTCCTCCTCCTCGCCCTCGTCGTCGTCGTCTTCGTCTTCGCAGAAATCGTCGGCTGGCGGCGGCTCCCGGGGTAGGCCCTGCAGGCCAGGCCCATTGTCTCCTCCGGCCGCTACCATAGCCTGGGCCTCTCGCTCCCCGCCCGTCGCCGCCTCCGCCTCCCGCCACAGCGCCGCCGCCACAGCCGGGCAGCTCCCGGCCGCCGCCGCCGGCACCTCCCGCTCGGGGGCCGGCCCGCCGGACTCGCCCGGGCTCCACCCGAGGCCAGGGCCGTCTCTCCGCGGCCTCTTGCGGAGCGGCTCTCCAGCAGGCGGCGAAGCGGCCTCCCTCTCGGCCGCCGCAGCCGACGGGGAGCCGCCAGGCTGAAGGGCGAGCGCCGCCTCGTCCGCCATCTTCCAACTGCCTCTCTGGCCCTCCTTCCTCGCCTCCTCTGCTCCCGCTCGACGCGCGGCACTGGCGCCCCCGCGGCTCCGGCTGCGGGAGATTTAAACCCCGTCACGTGACCTGCCTCCGCCCCCGCCCCCGCCCTCCCGCCGCTCCCGCCACCCACGCGGGCCGAACCACAACACGGCCGGTCACGTGGCGGGCGGAGGCCCGGGCGTCTCCGTCTCTGCTCGGGCGGGGAGGAAACGCGGCTCGGGCGGCCTAGGCCCCTCCCCTCAGAGGCGGGCGTGTCGTGCAGGCTCGCTCGGCGGCCGCTTTTGAACTTCTGTACGGACGCGTCCTGAACTCGGGACCATCCGGAAGGCACACGTTTTGGGTCGCGGAGTTTCCACTTCTCTGCCTAACCCTGTCTACATTTAGCGAAGGGTTAAAGTTGGGCTCCTGCGAGGCGATGAGGACTGAAGCTTCGCTCCTTGAAATACGCTGGGGAGGAAAGAACGAGGCGCTCTGCCGCCCCCGCGCCATTCTGACAGCCCTTCTTCAGCTCCTTTGCTTGGCCCTCCCCGTCAGTGATTGGCTTTTTTGCCCTCTCGCCCTCACTTGTGGGGCGAGAGTGTCAGATCCTCAAAGGCGTGTGTCCCCGTCCTAGGCCCTTTGACCTGGGAACTTGGGAGTCAGCCTATCAGCGTTCGGTCCGTGACTTGGACTCAACTGTGCGTGCGTTCCTACCTGCGGGCCGGTGTTCTCAGGTGTAGTGATTGCCTTGGGTCAAGTCGGGCAGTCAAGAACAAGGCTCGGCCGCTCCCCATCTCTGGGTTTGCTTTACATTTGGGATTCTTGTATACCGGGCAAGTTAGCCTTTTCTAAATCCAATTTTTCTCATAATACCTATTTTGCAGGGTTATGAAAATTAAATAAGCTAGCTATATTTAAAGGGTATATAGTATTTCAAAAACCAGAGTTGCTTCCCCACTGGAAGCCCCACCACATTCCACTTGCCCTGCGAATTTCTGTTACTTTACAGCCGTAACTAAGGACCTATGCTTTGCGTGGCATCTGGCTGCAGCACAGCATTTCCAGCCACTTAAAGAACTTCTCAGCGTTCATAGCACACCATTCCTTAAACTGACTATGGGTCCTGGATCTATTTGCACCGATACCTGCATGACCTTAGGCAACCAACTCAAGCTCTGTTGCTTTAGCTTCAAAAAGAACCAAGAAGGCTGGAAACTCATCTTGGAGATATAATTTGCTAGGTTCAAAAATGTTTGCACTTCAAATTAAACAGAATCTCCCCTTGACAGCCAGTCACTTCCTTCTATTTTTGAAAGTGAACATCCCTCAAGTAAGAAGCCTTAAAACCATCGTTGCCCGCTGGCGGCGCGGCTCACTTGGCTAATCCTCTGCCTGCAGCGCCGGCACACGGGTTCTAGTCCCAGTTGCTCCTCTTCCAGTCCAGCTCTCTGCTGTGGCCCGGGAGGGCAGTGGAGGATGGCCCAAGTGCATGTGCCCTGCACCCGAATGGGAGACCAGGAGAAAGCACCTGGCTCCTGGCTTCCGATCGGTGCAGAGCAGCCATTTGGGGGGGGTGAACCAACGGAAGGAAGACCTCTCTCTCTCTGTCTAACTCCGCCTGGCAAAAAAAAGAAATCGTTGTCTTTTCACCCAAATTGATTCCCTCTAATCAAGCAAATGAAATATTTCACAAGTTCGTTCTAAACCACAGTGGTAAAATGTATTATTTTTGAGAAAAAAATCTATAGTCTTAACATCTTGTACATTTTTCATTTATTTGTTCATTTATATTTATTATATACTTGTGTTGTTTAAGGATTATATCAATGTTATGTTTGCAATATGGTTATTAGTACGCTGAAATATCAGAAACATGGTATGCATGCAGGTGGGATAAATGAGCACAGAAATTACATTAAAGGACAGAAACAAACTCCCAGCTCGACCTCTGATCCCCAGTGGTTGTGAACTATTTACCTGAATCTCAAGTCATTTTCTGCTCCTTATGGCCTGCAAGTTCATATTCAGGGCTCTACTTCCCTGGAATTCTTTCTAGCATTAGTGTATGCTACACTGAGCTCTTCACATTGCAGAGTCATTTACGTTCTCAGAATGATCTCCACCCTCGTGGAGCAAGATGTGGGTTGAGGTGTATGATACAGTGCTACATGGGAAAAAATAAAAGAGGTTGTGTGGAAGAGAGACCCTATGTACCTAGTTTCTTATAGATGTACAAAATAACTCTGAAAGGACTTTTTTTTTTTTTAAGTTTTTAAACTTTTAATTCAGTGGGAGAAATGCATAGGAGAGTGAGGGCCCTACCTAAGAAAGAGAAATCTGGATTCATACCGAGTAGTGGGAGCCAGCCACCTGGGGGAGCATGCAGGCCAGAAAGCATGGGGCAGGTGGCCTGAAGGCCACACTAGCCCCAGAGGCACAGGGCAGCAAAGGGATCCAGGGCAAAAGGCAAAAAGGGCTGGGCCCACCATGGTTCAGGCCTTTAATACACTTCCAAAGGGGAGTAGTTAATTAGCCTGATTGGCAGGTGGGCACACAGGTATGGTCAGGTAGGGGCATGAGGTCACACAGGGCATGGTGAAGGCATGGTCTTCCAGCTCACAAACCTGATCAATTTTAGTCTGTATGCCTGCCTACAACATTACCCCCTCAGAGACTCTATTCCCTTAATCTAAGGGATGTTGAATGATGTAGAATCATCAGATCTTCTATAGCTGCTTCCTATTTATGAGGAGCATAGTGCAGGCCCTGCCTGTCTTGGGTCTGGAAGTCTCTGCCTTTTTTTTTTTTTTTTTTAAGATTTATTTATTTGAGAGGTAGTTAGACAGTGAGAGAAAGAGAGACAGAGAGAAAGGTCTTCCTTCCATGGTTCACTCCCCACATGGCTGCAACAGCCAGAGCTGTGCCGATCCGAAGCCAGGAGCTTCTTTCTGGTCTCCCACGTGGGTGCAGAGGCCCAAGGACTTGGGCCACCCTCTACTGCTTTCCCAGGCCACAGCAGAGAGCTGGATTGGAAGAGGAGCAGCCACTTGAACCAGTGCCCATATGGGATGCCAGTGCCACAGGTGGAGGATTAACCTATTATGCCATGGCACCAGCCCCTCAGTCTATCTTGTCTAACAAATTTGTTTTGTGAGCTAGAGCAGTCTCGGTTACCACCAATGTCTGTGTCCCCTGCATGGTCAGTTATTCCTAGAAGTTGTTGAGTTCTGAAACATAAAAGTGTTAATTAGCATAAGCAAAACTGGAACAAGACCATTTATAAGTGGAGTGCCCCTCAAGATGAAAAGAACATATCTTACAGACTCCCAGATGGTGTGTGGTGATAGATTATAAACCCACTGAGCTCGAGCACAGAAAATTATAATAGAAGAACCCATTAGGAGCTTTATTATCAATAAAAGTTCCCAGAGAGAATCAAAAGAGGCAAGTATAGCATGTCTGCCTTAAGGTGCAACAGTGTTGATGTAATGAAGGCAAAAGGCTTTACTTATCTTTTGCTTTTGAAGAAATACTCAAGGTCTCTGGTAGGCTTACGGGAATAATGAGGCATGTCTTGAGTTCACCTGTGAAGACATAAGAGGTAGAAGCTTGATCCTAGTTTTCCTGAGGTGGTCATGCTCAGCAGCACCTGGTAAGGTCCCTTCCATCTAAACTGCAACTAATCTGAAGATTAGTTAGGCCTGGGAAAGCCTGCTATGAATGGCTTGCTCAGGAATTCCCAATGTTGGAGTTTGTATCTAAAGCTCCTTAATTCTAAAAGGACATCTTTTTTTTTTTTTTTTTTTTTTACAGGCAGAGTGGACAGTGAGAGAGAGAGACAGAGAGAACTAAAAGGACATCTTAAAATACATACATACATGCCTTCCACAGATTTGTTATCTTTTTTCCTGTGCCTCCATTCCTAGGATGAATGCTCCTATTCCTTATTCAGGATAATAAAGTACACTACCCTGTTTTACTTACTAACTTAATTGTTATGTGTTTCATTGACTGTCTGAATCTATAGCAGAAATTTCATCAGATTCCCCTATCTCCAGCTGTTCAGTGGCTGGCACATATATCTATTGAATGAATGGATGATGACAGAATGAATGAATAATTTAAATGGATATTTCCATATAGGAAAAGAATTATTGAATGAAGGATGATGGTCATCATAGGTCCAAAAAAAAAAAAAAAAAAAAGAGGCAAGATGTAAGGCAAGGACCTTAGTAGCTTGTACCAGCCCAGTTCATGTGAGAAAGTGAAACTTGGGACAGAGATGCATGGTGCCTTGTTTGACAGGGTGGACATTGGAGCATTGCACTGTCAGACTTTGGATGCTAGTCACTGAGAATATTTAGCCTATTTTCTATTCCCATGTCCCTAAGCAGCCTTCAACTGTAATTTAGCTTTTTATATAGAGTTTTGCACTAAAAAGAAAATGTTCAGAGTCACTATTAATGCTCTAGCTAACTTGGGGGTTCTATTCTCTTACACTAGTAAGCTTCACTATAGCATTGATATCAGTTTAATATTACTATGGTTATTAGGGGAACTGGTATCAACTTTTTATATATTATTAAATAGTATTAATACATACCCCTTCCTCACATTTTGAGGAGTCTGTAAAAAGTTTATGGGAAATGCATATTATAAAAAATACTACACATGGATTTCTTCTGCACCAAAATAATATCTTTCAATTCCATTTTCCACAAACTTTAAAATTAATATTTCAGAGACAGAGAGACAAAGAAAGTTCCCATCAATCAGTTCACCCCACAGATGCCCACAATGGCCAAGGGGGTGAAGCTCAGGCTGGCAACTTAATCCAGGTATCCCTCATGGGTGACAGGGACTCAAATACTTGAGCCATTACCTGCTGTCTCCCAGGGTGCACATTAGTAGAAAACTAGAATTAGAATCAGAGCCTGAACTTGAACCCAAGTACTCTGATATGGTAATGTGGGTGTTCCAACCTGCATCTTGACCACAAGACCAAATTCCCACCCCTACACAAACTTTTTGAAGCATGCTCAGACATATAAAAGTAAATTACTGGGGCCGGCGCCATGGCGCACTAGGTTAATCCTCAACCTGCGGCACCAGTATCCCATGTGGGCACCGGTTCTAGTCCCGGTTGCTCCTCTTCCACTCCAGCTCTCTGCTGTGGCCCGGGAAAGTAGTGGAGGATGGCCCAAGTGCTTGGGCCCTGCACCTGCATGGGAGACCAGGAAGAGGCTCCTGGTTTCAGATCGGCATAGCTCCGACCTTTGCAGCCTTTGTCTCTCTTTCTTTCACTGTCTGTAAATCTACCTGTCAAATCAATAAAAAAAAAAAAAAAGTAAATTACTGATGTACTGAAGGTCTAAATTAAAAAATAAAAATAAGATATATATCTTTATCAAGAAGAACCTAGCACAAGAACAATTTTGTAACATTTATTCATTTTCATTTATTTTGAAGTCACAGTAACAAGAGAGAGCAAGACTCACACACACACACACACACACACAGAGAGAGAGAGAGAGAGAGAGAGAGAGAAAGAGACAGAGACATAGAGATCTTCCATCTACTTGGTCACTCCCCAATTACCTGCAACAACTAGGGCTGGGCCAGCAGGAACCAGGAGCCAGGAACTCTGTCTGGATCTCACACATGGATGGCAGAAACTCAACTATTGAAGCCATCATCTGCTGCCTCCCCAGTGCATTTTCAGGATGTTGGATTAGAAGCAGAGGAAGGACTAAGTCCCAGATATATAGGGATACACACACACACACACACACACACCTAGAGACATATAGGATGTGGCCACCCCAAGCAGTGGTTTAATTCCCAGGAATCATTTTTCAAAAACTGAATACATTTGAGTACATAAAAATTGTAAATATGCTCATACCTGTTAGTAGTCAAGTATATGCAAGTAAACCAAGGTGGTACCATTTTCACTCCTCAAATAGGTAAAAAGAAAATAAATTTTATTGTCAGCATCTATTGCTAACCAGGATTTGGGAAAACTGATATGCACATACATTGCTGTCAAACTGTTGGAAAATAATCATGGTCTGAAAATATTTAACAGTATACCTACATAGTCAATCCAAAATCCCAGGTTTTTTTTTTTAAAGAAATAGATGAATATATAAGAATATAAGTATGTGAATGTTCATTGTAGCATTGATGTCTCTGGGAAAAAGTCAAGAAAAATCCAGATGTATTCAATAGGAAACCTATTGGCCAAATTTTTATACACACATACTATGGCAAATTATGCAGCCACTAAAAAGACCAACAAATGTTGTTGGGAAATGTTTGTGATAAACTATGAGTGACAAAAACAAGCTACAAAGTAATATATATATATATATATATATATATATATATATACACATATATACACACATATATATTTTTGATCCTTTTAAATTAGTTAATAAATACACTTTTATTATTAAAAATCTCTCTATACAAATATAACAGCTTTGATGAAGGAGGTGGGTATGGTTAACAGGCTCAAAAACACATCAATAAATGTTTCTTGCTAAAATTTCACTTTCTAATGGGCAGGCATTGTGGCACAATTTTACTTAACAGCTGTTCAGCCGCCTCTTGGGCACATCCACATGCTGTATCGGAGTTCCTGTGTTTAAATCCCTGCTCTGCTTCCAAGTCCAGCTTCATGCTAATGTGCATCCTGGGAGGCAACAGTTGATGATTCAAGTACTTAGGGTTCTGTCATCAACAGGGAAATTCAGATGGAGTTCTGGGTTCCTGGCTTGAGCCTGGTTCAGCCTGGGCTGTGCAGGCATCTGGGGAGTGAACTAGAAGACAGAAGATCTCTGTGTGTGTGCATGTGTGTATCCATCTGTCACTCTTTCAAATCAAGTAAATAAATAGCTATGGAAACAGTAACTTTTTAAAAGATACATTTAAAATAATTTTAAAGATAAAATTTCACTTATTAAGATGAAAACTTTTTTTGTAATTTTAAAGGAAAAGAGCAGCTATTTTGTGAAACAACAAGCTAAGGACTAGTTCCTGGGCTCTGATGACCTTATCAAGTCCCTCCTACCCCATGAGGCCTGAGTTGGCTAATCTTCCTGTCTTACATCTTTTTGCTTTAAATTTCCTAGGTATACTCACAGATTTAAGAGAGGTTATTCTTCTGTGGTTGTATGTTCTTTTGTCTTTTTTGACTAGGTCACTAGACAAGTGTCATACTTATCGCAGAACTTAGTGTCTTGCACTTTACCATTTGGATAGCCATGTGGGACTCCCAGAGTATACAACACAGCAAACAGATCGCTAATGCATCCTGCCTTATGCCAGCAATGCAAGTTTGTAGACCTAGGTAAGTTGTTCTCAGCTGGGGAGGTTTTGCCTCACCGTCCTCCAAAGAACTTATGACAACCCATAAACATTTTTAGTTGTCACAAGTAGAGGAAGGATGTAGTACTGGCATCCAGCACAAAGAGGCCAGGTGTGCTGCTCAACAGTCTACACTGCAGGAAGACAATCCTCCACAATAAAGAAGTATCCAGCCAGAGAGTCAACAGTGCCATGGTTGAGAAACTCTGACGCAGAGTGTCAAACACATAAGGAAGCGGCACTTGTTGGAATCCTGACACAGATTCCCAAGGGAATGGGCAGGAGGGCAAAGTTTTAACAGCCAGGGTAAGTTACAAAGTCGTATAGGCAGTGATTTTCGTGTTAGCATCACACTCCAGCTAATTAATGATCTTAACTCTTTTCTATAATATAGTTACATTTTCTTTATAGTTAAATATTTCCTATCAAGCAATAAGAAAAAGAATGATATCTAGTTGAAACTTAAGAGTTCAGTTAACAGGGAAAGGAATGGTCAGTGACTTAAACATGTGAAGATGGAAAACCTTACTCACAGTAATGAAAATATGCACTATTCTACAATGAAGTACCATTTCTGATACATCAAGGGAACAAGAAACACTGGTGTGGTCATTTGGAGAGTGAACTAGCAGATGTTAGCTCTGTCTTTCTCTGTCTCCCTTTCTGTCTGCCTTTCAAAATAAACAAGTAATCTGTTTTTTCATACAATGTATTTCCGTGAACTTTTTGAAGACCCTTTATATATTGCAATGGAAAGGATTTGAAGAGTCTGAAACTTTGGTACAGTTATTAGTATAGGTATAAATTGGCAGAACCCCCCGGAAGGCTACTTTGGTTCTATTTCATCAAAATGTAAAATGTATACATATTTCAATCTGGCATTTCCAATCCTAGGAATCCATTTTATCCATTTTCACTTACTTGTGTGTCGAGTGACATGTATACATCATTATTTATACTAGTCAAAATTTCTCTAATAATGATGAATTAGACAAACATATTGCCAGTGCATATGTTTGTATGTGCGTAGGTTATCTCTTAAATTCAGGAAATCGATAATAAAAATTTCTCTGTGGGAAGGGAAATGGGAGATGATAACAAAGGTGTGAAGGAGATTTATTTTTATCGTACTGCCTTTTGTACCTTTTGAATTCTCTACCATGTGTATTATAAACACACGCTTTCAGACATTACATCATTTAAAGGCAGGGTTGTTTTAGTTGAAGCGACCTTCCCTAGTCTCCATCACATACCTCCAAGACATCACTGAGGAGATCTAGGGTCTCAAAATAACATAGCAAAAACTAGTGTCATTGTTGGGCTAGGGAAATTGATGCCAGCAATAAATAACCTGAAACTTCAAAGTGCTAATATGACAAAAGTTTTTCTCAATCACAAAATATTCTAATATGCTTGTTCTTGGTCAGCTGGCTCTCTGGGACAGTATTTTTCCAAAAAGTGACCAAGACACTCCTGTTCCTTCCATCATGTAGCTCTGCACTGAACAGGGGAAATTAAATAACATCTGCTGAAAGATTTTACGGGCTGGTCCTGGAAGTGGCACCCACAACCATCTCTCCTTACAACCCAACTTTCTAGGAGTCATATGACCACTCACAAGAAGAATTGTATCACTCAGGGCAACAGAATGGAGTTATGGATAAACCAAAGACAATGGCCAGAATAAAAATCTACTCCATATGTGCCCAGGTTGTCAGTTGGATCCACCCATTATAACTTCATGAAATGTTTCTAAGGGGTAGGTGTCGGGCCTAGTAGTTAAGATGCTAGATTAGGATGCATGTATCCCATATTGGAGTGCTTGGTTTGAGTCCAGGTTCTGTAACTCCAAGCTCCATTCCCAAGTCCAGCTGCCTGCTAATGTGCACCCTGAGGGGCATCAGGTGATGGCTCAAGTTCACAGGTCCAGTGATGTGGGAGACTTGGCTTGGGTTCCAGGCTCCCAGCTTCACCCTGACCCAGTCCTGAGCTATTGATGGCATTTAGGGAATTAACCATCAGACAGGAGCTCTGTCTGTCTGTCTCCCTGCCTCTCAAATAAATAAATAAATTCATTAAATAAGTATTTATTTAACAGATAAATATTTATTTACTTAATAAATTAATTTTCATTTAATAAATTTATTTATGAGTTAATAGCTAATCATTAGATTTGCATTTCCTATTAATCTTTCACCAATGGAGCCACACCTTCAATGGTGTCACAACAGGCTTTTTTTTTTTTTAATGTGTTGTATTTGAAAGGTACAGTTATTGGGGGGAGGAGAGGGAAAGACAGAGAGAGAGAGATTTCTATCCACTAGTTCACTCTCCAAGATGGCCGTAACAGCTAGGGTTGGGCCAGGACAAAGCCAGGAGCCAGAAGTTTCATATGGGTCTCCCACATGTTTACAGGGGCCCAAGGACTTGGGCCATCTTCTATTGCTTTCTCAGGCACATTAACAGGGAGCTAGATCAGAAGCACAGCATATGGGATGAATTTGCCCATATGGGATGCTGGCGTCACAGGTGACAGCTTTACCTGCTAAGCAATACCAACCCCTTTGAACAGACTCCTCAAAATTCATCTATCAAAGAGTAGGTGTTTAGCCTGGCATTTGGAGATACCTACATATCCATATTGAGGCACCTGGTCTCAGGTCCCAGCTTCGCTTCCTGACTCCAGCCTTCTGCCACTGCAGGCCCTGGGGGTCAGTGGTTATGGCTCAAGTAATCATATTCTTGCCATGATGTGGGAGGCAACATCACAACACCAGTCCCTGATCTGTAGTTTTAATTTCTTGTAATGTGTTTCTCTAGTTTCCATGTCAGAGCAAGGAAAGCTTCCTAAAATTAATTGGAAAGTGTTCTCTTCTATTTTCTGGTATTATTTATTCCTATAAAATTTCCTTTGTTGGAGAATTTTAAGCTACAGCTTCAAGTTCGTTAATATATATGGAAATATGTAGCTTATCTGTTTGTTCTTGTGTGTGAGTTTTCATAATTTGTTTCCCTCAAGAGACTGGTCCATTTAGTCTAAGTTGTTAAATTTGTAGAAACAGATTTTTCTGCAATGTTCCATTTTTAACTTTTGGTGTCGTTAGGATCTGCATGATGTCTCCTCATTCATTCCTGTCTGGGCAGAGGTTGATCACTTTTACTGATCACTATTGGGCGATCCCTTCCTCCACCTCTCTCCTTACCCGAATTTTCCTTAACCTCTCCAGGTACCAGGATCCCTTTTTCTCAATTCTCTGACTGACAAAATGAGACTCACTTAAAGTTTTAGCTGCCAAGTTGCATCACTGGGGCCAACGCTTGTTAAGGCAATGAAAGAAAAGAGGGAAAACTAATCATGGGGATGCCCCCCCTACTCTTCAGATCTTGGGGCCCCTTCATCTTAGTTCCTGGAAGACAGCCTTCTTGCTGGGGTTTTAGATGCTCATGCTACGGCCAGCACAGTGAAGCTCTATGACTGAGACTGCCCATGGGACAAGGCAGGAAGAGAAAAATGGAGAACAGAAAACTACAACAAAACAACCTTGGGTTCCCCCATATTCTCCTGCATTCAAGAGCCCTTTTTACAGGTCCACTGAGCAGAAATACAGGATTTCTCCAGAAGTTGTTTCGGCCTGTGCCAACTGCGCAGTGTGTGCTCTATGGTTGCCTTTGGGTAAGAGATAAAGGGGAAACAAAATGAGAAACTCACCATGTGTGTGTACCTCTTTTCCTTTCTTCTTCCCCATCTTAAATCTTTCAGCAACCACATTTTTCAGTGTCCACAGGGAGTTGCCCTCTATATTTTCTCCAGAGTTTTTAGTTGTAATCTGTGATATTGTGGGAAAAAAGTATATATATTTGCTCGTCGACCCTGTTTCCTGGCACAGAACTCCTAGAATCCTTGGACTGTAAACTGGTGTCTTTTGTATGCCACTAAATTGACTGATGGCTAGAAGTCTCTAGGTAGCTTCAGAACAGGGGCTGGTTCCAAGAAAGACAAAAGCAGGATTACAGAGCCAGGACTTTCAGTCCCATCCCCCAAGTTCTGGGAGAGGGCAGAGGAGCTGAGTGAAGTTTCTCATCAGTGGCAAATGACTGAATGAATCAAGCTTATGTAATGAAGCCTCCATAAAAACCCAAAGGACAGGGCTGGAAGAGCTTGCAAAAAGCTGATTACCTGGAGCCAACTAGAAGGCAAATTAGAATGTACCCAACTCCACAGGGAAAGAAACTCTTGTGCTTGGAACCCTTCCATACCTGGCCCTACCAATCTCTTCATCTGGTGTTCATCGATATTCTTTATAAGATCTTTTACAATAAGCCAGCAAATATACTACTCCCCTGAGTGCTGTGAACCACATTAGCCAATTAATGAACATAAGGAGGGTTGTGAGAAGTCTGATTTATGTCTGGTAGGTCAGAGCACAGAAAACCAACTAGGCTTTGCCACTGGTATCTGAAGGGGAACAGTCTTGGGGACTAAAACCCCAACTCGTGGGATCTCATGCTATTTCCAAGTAGGTAATGTCAGCACTGAACAAAATTAAAGGACGTCCAGGTGATATGCTGCAGATTCGCTTGATTGCTTGCTCGGTGTGTGGGGACCCTCTCCCCTAATTTAGTTACACAAGTTTTCGGTGTTGATTGCTGTGGAATGAAGGCATAGGAAAAATTGAATTTGTTTACTCCCATATTCTCAGGTAGTTGTTGAGAAAGGCAGGCTGTAGTGGGCTTGCTCCATCTTGACCAAGTAGCTTGACATGTCTTTTATTCATCAAATATTTGTATCATACTTCTCTACTGCAAAAATATGTTTTTAAATTTAAATGTAAACAACATTTTTCCTGAATGTTAAAAACATTTCTTCTGGGGCTGATCTTGTGGCCCAGTGGTTTAAGCCACTGCCTCTGATGCCAGCATCCCATATGGGCACAGGTCTGCATCCTTGCTGCTCCACTTCCAGTCCAGCTTCCAGGTAATGTTCCTGGAAAAGAGGAAGATGGCCCACATATTTAGCCCCTAAGCCTACATGGGAAACCCAGATGGAGTTACAGGCTCCTGGCTTCAGTTTGGCCCAGCCCCAGCTATTGGGGCCTTTTGGGGAATGAAGCAGAAGAAGGAAAATCTCTTCTCTCTCTCTCTCTCTCTCTCTCTCTCTCTCTTTCTCTGTAACTCTGTCTTTCAAAGATTTATTTTATTAATTTGAAAGGCAGAGTGTCAGGGACACAGAGAGAGAGGAGAGAGAGAGGCCTTTCATCTGCTGTTGCACCCCCCAAATGAGCTCAATGGCCAGGGCTGGGCCAGGCTGAAGCCAGGAATCAGGAGGTTCTTTCAGGTCTCCCACATGAGTGCAGGGGCCTGAACACTTGGGCCATCTTCTGCTGCTTTCCCAGGCACATCAGTAGGGAGCTGGGTAGGAAGTGGAGCAGCCAAGACTCAAACTGGCATCTAGATGGGGTACTGGCATTACAGGTTGTGGTTTAACCCACTGCACCACAGCACCAGCCCCATCTGCCTTTCAAATAAATAAATTTTTAAAAAAAAATTTCTTCTGAATTGAGCTATTATTATTGTTGCCATTATTATTATTATTATACAATTTACCAAAAATAACTTTAATATAACTGATAATTTTCAGTTACCTTACATATATGTGACTGAATATTATTCAATATTAGTTATTACTAGAATGAGACAGATTCAGTGCCAGCTATGAAAAACCTTGTCCACATATAGAAGTTGACATAAGTGGAAGGAAGTTTATTAAAGTTTTTCACCCAATTCTATGAACTTCTTTCTAGATATATTCCAAAAATCACATAATTTTCCATTTTCAAAAATTATTTTTAATAACCTACTACCTCTAAATTTGATCAGTATCTCCCTTGGTTTTTGGAAGGCAAAGAACTGGAAACTACCTGACTTTCAAAAGGATTTGTTACTCAGTCATTAAGATAATGCACATTCTCATTTGGTGAGATGTTTAACATGATTTGCCAGCAGATAATTGTACCCAATTTTCTTGTGTTAGAGACAACTTGCTTAAGAAAGTTTGGGGAATACTAAGTGTCGTTACAATCAATACAACTTTTTGATCATTTAAATTATTTTATCAAGTACTTTGAATATATTTTTCTTTTCTTAAGACTTCCAAGTTCCAGATTTAGCCCCAGTAGTCCTTACAACAATGATGTCCCAAAGACAACTCATATATGTTATTTTAATTTTTCTAACAGCCACAATAAAAGAACTCAAAGAAACAGTTGAAATTTATAATGCACTTCATCTAGATTAGTATATAAAAATGTCTCACTTAAACATCTAATCAATTTAATACATTTTCACTACTTAGTTTTCAGTTCCTCAGTTACATTAGCTACACTTGAAGTGCTGGCTGAGAAGCCCCATGTGGCTCGTGGCTGCAGTGCTGGGCGGCGTAGGGAGAGACAGCATCTGCCACGTAATCTAACTAGCGGAGCTAGTCCTTATTATCCACACAGTCATCCGAAGTAGATGACTTTCTGTCAGAAAGTCTTGATTTATCAACAAAAAGAAACTAACATTAAGCTGCACTTTGAAAACCATTATAAAAAGCATTTTATAAGAACGTATAATATGGCTGGTGCCGCGGCTCAATAGGCTAATCCTCCGCATTGCAGCACTGGCACACCAGGTTCTAGTCCCGGTCGGGGCGCCAGATTCTGTCCCAGTTGCCCCTCTTCCAGATCAGCTCTCTGCTGTGACCTGGGAGTGCAGTGGAGGATGGCCCAAGTCCTTGGGCCCTGCACCCGCATGGGAGACCAGGAGAAACACCTGGCTCCTGCCTTCGGATCAGCGCAGTGTGCCAGCTGTGGTGGCCATTGGAGGGCGAACCAACGGCAAAGGAAGACCTTTCTCTCTCTCTCTCTCTCTCTCTCTCTCTCACTGTCTACTCTGCCTGTAAAAAAAAAAAAGTATAACATAAGATAGGTCACTAAAAGAGCCAAGTAAGAGTAAATTAACTTTGGTCTAATATAAATCAATCTGCTTTGATTATTAAGAGATAACACACAATCATAGATCTAAGACTTTTATAGTTTGATTTTTATTTATGTATTTATTTGAAAGGCAGAGTTATAGAGATGCAGAGGCAGACAGACAGAAAGAGAGGTCTTCCATCCGCTGGTTTACTTCCCAAATGGCTGCAACAGCTGCACCTGGTCTGATCCAAAGCCAGGAGCCAGGAGCTTCTTTTGGGTCCCATGTGGGTGCAGGGACCCAAAGACTTGGGCCATCTTCCATTGTTCTCCCAGGCCATAGCAGAGAGCTGGATCAGAAGTGGAACAACTAGGATCGGCACCAGTGCCTATATGGGATGCCAGCACTGCAGGTGGTGACTTTACCAGCTATGCCACAGCGCCAGACCCTATAACTTGATTTAAAAAAATACAATATGGGGCCGGCGCTGTGGTGTAGGGGGTAAGCCATCACCTGCACAATGGCATCCTATATGGGAGCCAGTTCAATTCCTGGCTGCTCTCCACTTTCCGATCCAGCTCCCTGCTAACACACCTGGAAAAAAACAGTGGAAAATGACCCAAATGCTTGGGCTCCTGCACCTATGTGGGGGACCCAGAAGAAGCTCCTGGCTCCTGGCTTGGGATTGGCCCAGTTCCGGCCAACCCTTTTGGACATTTGGGGAATGAACCAGCAATTAGGTGATCTTTCTCTCTGTTTCTCCCTCTCTTTCTATAACTCTGTGTTTCAAATAAAATACATAAATCTTTAAAAAATACTGTACCATATATAGTTAAAATTATGTTCTTTATAAAGCAAGCGGTATGGTATAAGATATGGTGTGCCTAAGCGAATCTATGTGTACATATTGATCTCTGGTATTTAACTTTTAGAAATAATTAAATTAAAAATCATTAAACACTTCCATTAATTCTATTATCCAATAATTTTTTTAAAGAATTATCAGTTTTAGAGTGAAATTATCCACTAATTTTTTGAAACACCATCTCACATTTTCCTATGTATTTAGCAGAAAGAAAAAGTAATGTAACACTAAAAAGGAAACAATTGCTTCAGCTGCTAGAATACAAGTTTTTTTTTAAAGATTCATCTATTTATTTAAAAGGCAGAGTTAGAGAGAGGGAGATACAGAGACAGAGCTTGAGAGAGATTTTACATCTGTTAGTTCACTTCCCAAATGGCTGCGGCCACCAGGGCTGGGCCAGCTGAAGCCAGGAGCCTGGAACTCCATCCAGGTCGCCCACGTGGGTGTGGGGAACAAAGGATTTGGGCCACCTTCTACTGCTTTCCCTGCATGAGCAGGGAGCTGGATTGGTAGTAGAGCAGCCAGGACTCGAACCAGTGCCCATATGGGGTACAGCATTGCAGTCAGCCACTAAACCCACTGCAACACAATACTAGCCTCTAGAATATTTTTTAAATTGTTTTTTGTTTAATTTTTTTTTCTTTTTTTCCAGAGGCTAGAAGATACTTTTTTTTTCAAGAGAAGGCAAAAAATGCTTTTAAAATGGAAATCAGATGAAGAGGAATTGGTAGGCAGAATTCTAAGATGTCCCCAAGATTCCTGCCCCCCTGCTGTTCGGTATCTTCCCCTCACCCCTACCCCCCACTCCCTCCCCACCCTACTCTTGAGTGTGGCTAGGACTGGTGAATGTGATGGGATAACTGCTCCTTTGATTAGGATACGCAGTTGGCCTTCAGTATCCCCATGTTCCACATCCACAGATTCAACCAACTTGGAATGGAAAATGGGAAAAAATTGCTTCTAAACATGTGCAGATGCTTTTCCTTGTCACTTCCTAAACAATACAGTATAACAACTGGTTTTTAGAAAAGTTTTTATAGTTTATTAATCCCTATGGAAAAAAGTTTCACAATTACTGCAGAGAAAGTCACTGCAGAATCTTTGGTCTTTATGTCTTTTGTCAACACCAACCTTGGCTTTTGGGGTCCACCGGACTTCATTCTGTTCTTTTTTTTTTTTTTTTTTAACAGGCAGAGTGGACAGAGAGAGAGAGAGAGAGAGAGAGAAAGTTCTTCCTTTGCCGCTGGTTCACACTCCAATGGCTGCTGTGGCCGGCGCATTGCGCTGTTCCGATGGCAGGAGCCAGGTGCTTCTCCTGGTCTCCCATGGGGTGCAGGACCCAAGCACTTGGGCCATCCTCCACTGCACTCCCGGGCCATAGCAGAGAGCTGGCCTGGAAGAGGGGCAACCGGGACAGAATCCGGCACCCTGACCAGGACTAGAACCTGCTATGCCAGCGCCGAAAGGTGGAGGATTAGCCTATTGAGCCATGGCACCGGCCTAATAATTGTTCTTGTTAACCTGTATTCCTTCAGCCTATTCCATTTCCAGTCAATGACACATCTCAGGGGTTAGTACCGTAACTGAAGAGAGGTTTTAAATTTATAATAAATTTTTAAATTTATAATAAAAAGCTTTGTTCAACCTTTCACTATTTGTTATTGGAGTTCTCTTTGCTGTCCCCAGATTTCCCTTGTGAACAATGTGTTCTTGGACACCTGTCAAGGGATAAAAGGAGTGACGTTGTTATGCAAGAGTCACTACCACTCCCATCCTCCACACTGGTTACAGAACATCCCCAAGAGGCCAACATATCCATCTATAAATCAGTGTTTTGTTCACCCTGACTGAGAGATGTTGAAGTCCGGGAGAGCAGGAAGCTTTAAGGGGGTGGGTCGATTATGGCATCTTGACTAAAGGGCCCATTTTCAATGTCCATCGCCTTGTCATCTTGGAAGTTATCATTCTGGGACACTGTCGGCTTGCAGTCATACTCAGGATGGAGGGGGGGATTACTTTTCTTCGTAAAGTGGGACAATTGCTGTTGTGAAGGGAAGATGGGGAAGGATAGCCTGAATCGTGATACAGGAGGGTACCTGTGGAAGTTGAGGATATGGAAATAGAACTTTTAAAAATTCTAGGCACTGGGGCTGGTGCTGTGGCAAAGCGGGTAAAGATGCTGCCTGCAGTGCCAGCATCCCATTTGGGCGCTGGTTCTACTCCTGGCTGATTTACTTCCAATCTCGCTCTCTGCTATGGCCTAGGAAAGCGGTGGAAGATGGCCTAAGTCCTTGGGCCCCTGCACCCACATGGGAGACCCGGAAGAAGCTCCTGTATCCTGGCTTTGGATTGGCGCAGCTTCAGCGTTTCATCCAGTTGAGGGGTGAACCAGCAGATGGGGAGTGAACCAGCAGATGGGGAGTGAACAGCAGATGGAAGACCTCTTTCTCTCTCTGCTTCTCCTCTCTCTGTGTAATTCTGACTTTCAAGTAAAATAAATAAATCTTTTTTTAAAAAAATTCTAGGTACCTACAAATCCCCTGGAGAGTCTTCCTATTCTCCAGTTCAAAGATCTTGGCTTACAGCATGGAAATTTTCCTCCGGGAAATGACTGTATCTTACTGTATTTATTCTTGTCCTCTCCTTTAGCACCAGATGTGGTAGAGAATAGACTTATGTTTAGAAAGCAAAACATACGACCATTTTAAAAAAAAATTTAGTTATTTATTTGGAAGAGCTACACAGAGAGAGGAAAGGCAGAGAGAGGTCTTCCGTTTGCTGGTTCACTCCCCAGTTAACCGCAACGGCCAGAGCTGTGCCGATCCGAAGCCAGGAGTTTCTTCCAGGTCTCCCACGTGGGTGCACGGGCCCAAGGAGTTGGGTCATCTTCTGTTTCCCCAGGCCATCGCAGAGAGCTGGATCGGAAGTGGAGCAGCCAGGACTCGAACTGGCGCCTGGCGCTTCAGGCCAGGGTGTTAACCGCTGCACCACTGTGCCAGCCCCTGATTTTGCCATCTTATAATTCAAACTGTCAAACAGTATGTCTGCATTGTGCAAGGAAGACAAGCACTGCAACTAAGTTAATTGTTTAGAGGAGGATTATTATGTAAGTTAAGAGTTGTATAGTGCCCAGAACTTGACTACTATGCAAAAAAGGGCTATTGCAACAAACTAATTCAGTCTCAGTGTACACTGTACATGTGGTGGAAGCCAGATAGTTCCAGAATATCCTAGCAAGTCAAGGGAGTTCATGGAGTGAAGGTGTTTGCATCAAAAAGAAATCTTTCTTTAAAATTAAAGGGGTGCTGCGGTATAGCAGGAAAAGCCACTTCCTGATGTACTGGCATCCCATATGAGCAATGATTCATGTCCTCGCTGCTCTGATCCAGCTCTCTGCTAATAGCCTGGGAAAGCAGCAGAGGATGGTCCAAGTGGTTGGCCCCTAAACCCACATGGGAGACCCAGAAGAAACTCCTGCCTCCTGGCTTTGGATTGGCCTAGCTCTGGCCATTGCGGTCATTTGGAGAGTGAACCAGCAGATGGAAGATCTCCTTCTCTGTCTCTGCAACTCTACCTTACAAATAAATAAATAAATATTTTACAAAAGTAAAATTAAGAAAAAAAAGCTTTCAAATATTTTCCCCCGTTCTGTTGGAAGCTACTTATAAAACGAAGAATTAATATCTGGAATATATCAGCAACTTAGAAAACTCAACAGCACTGTTTACAATAGTCAAATTATGGATTCAACCAAAGTGTCCTTCTGATGAAGAGTGGATAAAGAAATGAATGAAATCCTACCATTTTCATCGAAGTGGATACAAATTGGAAAACATCATGAAGCCAGGCACAAATAGACAAATACCACGTGTTTTCCCTTTTATGTGGGAGTTAAAATTTATAAGAGAAAAAAATAAAAAAACAAGACAAAAAAGGAACGATTGTGTGTATCTGTATTGCTGCAATTATACTTTCGCCAAACTTTTTTTATATCTTTGTCAAACAAATAGTTAAGAATGACATACTACTATATTTGTTAACAATCTGTGATTATTTAAAAATTGACTATATGAGTGAAATTGACATCTTTTCATCTAATTATTGTGTATTAGCTCTTGCCTGTATTCCTGCTGAACTATCATCTTTTTACTTTTTATTTGTTGAACTCTTTATTTAGCAGAACACTAAGCCTTTGAATATATTGTAAATTAAAATGTATTATGTCAAAAATGTAAAAAGAAAGAAAGAAGGGAAAATGGATGGATGAAGGCAAATATTATATGCTTAGAACTGTATCTATGAACTACATTGAGTCTGTTCTCTTTATATTAAAAGTTATAGTAATAAAAATATACATGGACGACTTTGGCATACAAGAAAAAAAAGAAAGAAAACAAACTGGAATGAGGTAGCTTTGCTCTTCCTGAGGCTAGAATATAACGGTTTGATACTTTCATGAAATTGGGATTTTCACTTCCCCAGCTCTCCAACTCTTCAGGGCAAAGAGAAGAGATGGCGTTGATCTTCCTTGCTTCATCCTTTCACTCTCAGGAAAAAGGCAGCTGGTAAGGGAGATGTACAACCTTAATGAAGTCAACAAGAAGAGAGGAGGGTCCTTCTGAGAACACGCACAACAGCAAGCCCAGGGCACGGGCAAGGGGAACGGGGTACGGCAGCAGATCTCTGGGCCTCTGAGCCCCAGAAGTGGGGCTGAGACTAACACTTTCCTTCCTAAAGAAAATGACTGTTTTAATATGACTTAAAATCAACCAGATGTCCTTGCAGGTGGATGTGAGTCACAACGGATTGGATGAAGACACATTTCTGTGGTGAATTCCCCTTAATAAGAAACCACAGGCCCTGACCTCCAGAGAAAAGCTACAGCTGAGTCCTCAGCTTTGCCTTCTGGTGTAGAAAGTTCCAAGCACTTTCATCATAATGTTGCATTCCTACCCCTAGCTTGTACATGGAACACATGGAACATAATGATAATTTAGTGGTCATGCCTTCAGTCCCTTCCAGAATTTCTCCAAGACTTAATGAATTTGTGTATCTTCCCCAGAAGGAAACCCTGTACAACTTTAACTCCTGACTATTCCAGGGAAGCTGGTTTTTGGTCACAAATCCACCTTGGCTCCTTAACTTGACCAACACAAATATATTCCTTTCTGCTTACGGCTCAAATCATTGTGTGTTTCTGCTGGAATACAGGCGAGACAAGAACTCTCTAGGTTTTTTTTGTTTGTTTGTTTGTTTTGTCTCTTTCAAGGTAGGTTGATTCCAGGTCTAAGCTCAGGTCCACATGTGATCTGGAATTTGGAGGGCACTAAAATCTAAATATAGAACCTTGAAGTTTGTTTTGAATAATGCTATGGGGCTGGTGCTTGGCCTAGTGGTCAAGATGTCCACATCTTATATCTGACTGCTGGGGTTTGATGCCTACCTGCAGCTCCTGACTCCAGCTTCCTGCTAATGCAGACCCTGGTGGGCAGCAGTGATGGCTCAAGTCATTGGGCTCCTGATGAAGTTCCCAGCTTCTGGCTTTGGCTTGGCCCAGTTCTGGCTGATGTAATCATCTGTGGAGTAAACCAGTGAATGAGAGATCTCTCTGTCTCTCTCTGTTTATGTATCTCTCTCTCTCTCTCTCAAATAATACATGCAATTAAAAAAAAGATACTATAGAAGTTTCTAGGGCCCATAACATGCTAAATGCTCTGTGAATCTTTGAAAGGTGCCATTATAAAGACAGAAAAATGGAATTCAGGTGGAAATGGGCTGGTAGTGGTTTCTAACACTGGTTTTCTAACATTCTAACATTGAAAATCCTCTGGGGAGCTCTTAAAATCTCAGTGCTGAGGCCATATCCCAGACTGGCCACGTCAGGATCTCCAGGGGTGGGACCCAGGCAACAATAATTCAAGAGTCCTCACTAATTTCAATGTGAAGTGGAGACAGCTGGGTCACCTACTTCTTACTTTCCAGGCAATGCTCATTGTATTCAAGTTAGCATAATCTATTTATAGTTTAGTTTACCATAAGTACTCAAGGGTAGGCAGAATATTATAGCAAAATTCATATTTTAACCATACATTCCATAGAACTATCGATCAATGCAGTTGGTCCCTTACCCTTCCTCTCCCTTTTTTTGGAAATGGAGCATTTAGATTCACTTTACTTGAAAAGCAGGGGATGGGAGGAGGAGGAGGAGAAGGAGGTGTAGAGAGAGAGAGAGAGAGTGTCCCATCTGGTGGTTGATTCCTTAAATGCTCAAAACAACAGGGCTGGACCAGGCCAAAGCCAGGAGCCGGGAACTCTATCCAAGGACTGCAGTACTTGAGTCACTGCCTGCTGTCTCCCAGGAAGCTGGATCAGAAGAGAGGACAGGACTGGGACCCAGGCACTCTGATACTGGATCTGGGTGTCCCAAGCGGCATGTTAATTGCTGTGCCAAATGCCTGCCTTTAAATACTTTTTTTTTTAAAGATCTATTTATTTATTTGAAAGGCAGAGTTACAGAGAGGCGGAGGCAGAGAGAGAGAGAGAGCGAGAGAGAGAGAGGTGTCTTTCACCCACTGGTTTACTCTCCAAATGGCCGCAACATCAGGAGCTGAGTCGATCATAAGCCCGGAGCCAGGGGCTTCTTCTCAGTCTCCCTCATGGGTACGGGAGCCCACGCATGTGGGCCATCTTCCACTGCTTTCCCAGGCCATAGCAGAGAGTTGGATTGGAAGTGGAGCAGCCAGGAGTAGAACCAGTGCCCATAAGGGATGCCAGCACTGCAGGCAGCATGTTGCACTTCGCCACAGCGCCAGCCCCTTAAATACTTTTTATGGAAGCCAGCACTGTGATGTACTGGGTTAAGCCATTGTTGGCAATGCCCACATCCCATATGGATGCCAGTTTGCCTTCTGACTGCTCCTCTTCCGATCTAGCTCCCCGCTAATGTGCCTGGGCATACAGCAGAAGATGGCTCAAGTGCTTGGGCCTCCGCATCCACTTGGGAGACTCGGATGAAGTGCCTGGCTTCAGCCTGGCCCAGCCCCGGCCATTGCGGCCATTTGGGGAGTGGACCAGCAGATGGAAAAATCTCTGTCTCTCCCTCTCTTTCTCTGTAATTCTGACTTTCAAATAAACAAGTAAATACATCTTCAAAAAATGCTTTTTATGGAGTTTTATTTTTGGTCCATGTGAATATCGAAAGAGAATTAAATTTAAAGAAATTAAGGATGTGAACAAAGGAAAATAATGAAGCTTATCCACATATAGTAAAATATAATTTGTACAATATACATTAACTTTAAAGGTTGCAGAATAATATGTATAGTATTTTCTCATTCACTCAGTTTTTTAACTGACACACACTTAAAAGTTTCTAATTCATGTTCTGGAGACTAGGGATAGAAGTAAACAAGGCAACTGAAGCATTACCTTCTGGTACGAGCAAGTAGGTAAGCACATAAATGAACAAGGTAATCTCAAACACGCTGATGCAGAGTGACTTACTTGATGGGTGTCACAAAAGGTCTCTCTAAGGAAGGGACTTATGGACTGAAATGTGGTTGAGGAAGTCCTGAGAAAAGAGGATGGTCCAGGAAGGCCACCTTGAGTGCAAAGGTCCTGAGGCTGGAACAGCCTGCAGATTTGAAGGTCTGGGATAAAGTATGGAGAGAGGTAGGAGATGAAGTCAGAGTGGCAATCAGAAGATGTCACTTTTTAAAAAATGTATATTTACTTATTTTCATCTTACCCACTGATTCACTTCTCAAGTGCTTGCAACAGCCAGGGCCGGATGAGGCAGAAGCCAGGAACCAGGAACTCCACCAGGGTCTCCCACATGGGTGGCAGGGGTCCAAACACTTGAGCCACTATCTGCTATTCCCAGGACACATTAGCAGGAAGCTAGATTGGAAGTGGAGGAGCTGGGACTTGAACCAGCACTCTGATATGGGATATGGGTATTCCAAATGGCAGCTTAACCCATTGTGCCATCAGGCTTGCCCCAATTAATGGGTTTAAATAAAAGAATAAACATACTTTTGTATACACATTTAAGACATCTGGAAGGGTATACAAAAATCTTAAGTGGCTATTTTAGAGTTATTTTTATACTTTTATTTTTCTTTTGAGAAAAAGAGGAGAAAGGGTTGGAGAGAGAGAGAGAGAGAAAGATCTCATCTATTGGTTCCCTCCCAAGAAGCACTGCGAAAGGCAAGACTACAGAACCAGGCAGAAGTTGGGAGCCAGGAATACAATCCAGGTCTCCCACATGTGTAGGAGGGACCCAGTTACTTGAACCATCACCCTGCATCCCAGGGTCTGCAGTAACAGGAGCTGGAGGTGGGACTCAGACCCAGATATTCTGATACGGCACCTGGGCATCCTAACAGGTGTTTAGCTGCTAGGCTAAATGCCTGCTTGAGTCTTTAATTTCTTATCCTTGAGTAAGGTATGTATTTTTATAAATTCATAAGAAATAGAAATATGCTTCAGAGAAAAAAAGATTTTTTTAATATGGAGTGTTCAGTTGGACTCAAGGTAAGTAAACCTGATACTACGAACTGGAAGTTTGTGATTCCTTTGGTTGTACACCCTCTAGCGGTCACAATGAGGTAGTGCTGGTGACTGTGTCCTAGCACAAGCATCCTATAGTTAAGAGCTAAAATATCTTTCATAAAACTCTGAAACACTCAGCAAAAGGAGTTTGAAATCCTGAAGTTGTGTAATCCCTGACAAATTCTGGCTGAGAAGACCTCAAAACTTGCTATAATGACCAATAAAATCACCTACTATGAATTGTGAAGCAGAGGCCAGCAGTCTAGTTTTAAAATTTAAAACATCAGGAAAATCCCAGGGCAAATGTCTTGAAACTATGGGTTAAATACCCCGACCCTGACCATGATCTCTCCCGAGCCTTCGCCAGGCTTATGCTACGTTGTCTTCTCTCTACTTGCACGAAACAACCTCTTTTCCCCTTCTTGGTCCTCTCACCCATCCTACTGAGCTTCTCCAGTAACTCACTGTTCCTTTCTTAATGACCCCATACTACTTCCTGACCATGTAAGTAACAGCAGACATTTGTGGAGCCGTCATCAGGTGACAGACACCACGTTGATTCCTGCCATCTTGGTGGAGCCTCTCAGGAAGGTGCTATTGTCGACCCCCTGTACAGATGAAGAAGGGCAATCTGGGGAACAGGCCGTGAAGGAGGCGCACACAGCTGGAAAGCGGAAGCCGGCATTTGAATCCAGATTGGACTCTAGACCACACATATTTAGCCAGTAAGCTTTACTTGAACACATTCCTTTCTATTTGGATATTAAATATATATTTTAATAAGTACAGATCATGGGTCATAAAGTCACATGTCTATGCGGGGCTAGGATGTAAGTGCTGAAAATTTCAGTTATTATTCTTTATTTTCTAAAAGGAATATGCATTCTCTCATTTTTTTGAAACCTGAGGCGTTCTTTGCTCTACCTTTGGTTTTGTACACTTGATAGAAATAGAATTGAAAGAGCTTTTTACTTTCCTCTTCACATTATCATAAAAATAAAAATGACATTGTGATAATACCTGGCAGCTGACAGTCGGCCTCAGTTTCAATGGCACAAGTTCCATCTAAAGGGGGCTATTCCCAGCTCGTTCTGGGCAAAAGTTGCTCCAAGGACTGGCAAGTGGACTCAGAGTTGTCTGATTTTTTCTTTTTCAAGAGAAAGTAGATGGCTGGAATATTACATAATATTTCCCAATTTTACAATGTTGGCATCTACTTCACAATGTATTTTAGGAACAAGGTTTGTGAAAAGCCTGATTTGACCTGTGGGTTGCAAGTTGTCTTCTGTCTTTAATTGGGAGGCAAACTTTTCATGGGAGAAACCACCAGAGCAGATTCGCTTTATAGCTCTCACAGCACTAGGCATACACTATGTCCTCGTGGAACTTTTGCTGAGACATTTATCTGTTCATGAATATTATTCTCTATTTACATTTCACTTCCTTTTGCCAGACATTCACTTGGCAAGCTGTGGTTTTCAGAGTCACTTGATATTTGTGAATTTATCACTCAATGAAACAGATTCTCCAAATTATCGAAGGGCATGAGGCATGGGACATAGAAAGTACTCATTAGAAGTTTTTATTTTGTTCTATTAATATTTCCTATCAGATTAGTGCTCCGGGTTTAGGTGACTTTGCTGCAAATTAGAATCACTGAGAGGAGTTTTGAAAAAAATATCCATGCCATGTCCCACTCTGAGGCTCTCTTTAATTGGTCTGTAGGAGGGTCCTGGCATTCACACACATATGTTTAAGTTCACCAAGTGTGACATAGCTGTAAGATGATTCCAAACACTTAGACTGCTATGTGAGTAGCATGTTTTGCTGCATCAGGAACATGGAGTTTACTCCTCCTCCCTGTGAGAATGTTCCATCAGACCCTATCAAACCACATGTGAATTATGTAATGTGAATTACTGGCCTCAACTACCTGACTTCAAAACATACTTAAACCCGAGAACTTGACAGACATTTTGGCACACAGGCTGCAGCAGGGCCACCCCCTGCAAGCCTTCGGGCTGTTCTCTGAAAATACTGACACTGCTCTCTGGCATCAGACGGGACATGGATTCTCACCGTGCCCATCAAGCCATCTCTCCCAAGAGCCTCTTGTAGGAGGTATGCCTCAGACTTCAGTTAGACTTCAGAGGCCTGCTTCTGTTCTGAGCAACTAGACTTTACTCATTGGAACAGAACTGGAACTCATTATGTGGCTCATTTCCCTCATCTGTCAAGTGTATGCCTCCAGAGATTTGTTCTCAATCCCCCTTCCCAACTTTATACCTTAGGAGAAAGAAAAAAAAAAACCTTAAGAGTTTTATATTCTTTGTATGGCAATACACCATGTTATCTGTGAAGTCATACTTTGATCATCTTATTTTTTTATTTTTTTTTTGACAGAGAGAGAGAGAGAGAGAGACAGAGAGAAAGGTCTTCCTTTTGTTGTTGGTTCACCCTCCAATGGCAGCCGTGGCCGGTGCATTGTGCTGATCCGAAGGCAAGAGCCAGGTGCTTCTCCTGGTCTCCCATGCGGGTGCAGGGCCCAGGCACTTGGGCCATCCTCCACTGCACTCCTAGGCCATAGCAGAGAGCTGGCCTGGAAGAGGGGCAACCAGGACAGAATCCGGTGCCCCGACTGGGACTAGAACCTGGTGTGCTGGCGCCGCAAGGCAGAGGATTAGCCTATTGAGTCGCGGCGCCGGCTGATCATCTCTTATTTTAATCATAAAAAACACTAAATAATTGTAATGTGTAGCCAGACTAAAGGAATATTGCTCTAGCTTCTGGGAATCAGAACTCAGGACAAGAGGCTCACAGAGCTTGTAGCCGGAAGTTATCTCACCAATGACCTGGCCTAGTTTCATGGCCTTAAGAAACAATTTTTCTTAACTGTTGTATAAGCACACACACACACACACACACTACACAGTTGTGTCCGGTTATATTACTAATACACTCTACTATAATTCTATTTGAGAAGATGCATAAAACTGAGACAGCAGGAGATATTTAAGTGCTTGTTTCCCAGAAATACTCAATTGAATTTCAAGGAATTTGTTCGGCTTAAAATAAATGTTATAGTAATAGAATCTCCAAAGTAACAATTAAAAAAAATGTTGGGGGCAGAGGTTGTAAGTCAGTAGGTTAAACTCTCATTTGCAGCACTGGCATCCCACACTGGAGTGCTGGCTTCTGTCCTGCCCATTTCACTTGCAGTGCAGCTTCCTGATAATGCACCCGGGAAGGCAGCTTACGTACTTGGTCCCTGTCACCTATTTGGGAGATACTGATGGAATTCCTAGCTTCTGGCTCCAGCTTGGCCCAGCCCTTGCGATTGCAGCCATTTTGGAAGTGAAGGAGTAGATGGAAGAGCTTTAAACCATTTTTTAAATTAAGCACTTTTAAAAATAATATTTATGTATTGAAATGCAGAGTAACACACACACACACACACACACACACACACACACAGATAATGATCTTCCATTTGATGTTGCTGTTTGCAACAGCTGGACCTGGGCCAGGCCAAGGCCAGGAACCAGGAACTCTCATGTCAGTGGCAGGGACTTAAGCACTTGAGCCATCATCTGCTGCCTCTAAAGGTTTGCATTAGCAGGAAAATGGATTGGAAGTGGAGGCAACACTTGATTCCAGGTTCAGGGATACGGGATGCAGGCTTCCCAAAGTACGGCTTAATATGCTGTACTACAATGCCTACTCCCAAAGTAATAATTTTGTGAATTCTTCCTTTGCCAACAAATAGCACATTGGCCACTTTTCTATGATAATTAGCAACTTTTAATAGGAAAAAAAACACAGTAAAAAATTTAGAAGTATTAGACTATCCATGGACTGGCTCCAGCCTGCAGTACTGGCATCCCTAGCTGTTCCACTTCTGATCCAGCTCCCTGTTAATGTGCCTGGGAAATTAGCAGAGGATGGCCCACGTGCTTGGGTCCTTGCACCCACATGGGAGATTTGAAGAAGCCCCTGGCTTCAGATTGGCTCCACTCCAACCCTTGCGGCCATGGGGGGGGGGGGGTGAACTAGCAGATGGAAGACCTCTCTCTCTGTCTCTACCTCTCTCTGTAAGTCTGTCTGACAAATAAATAAATCTTTTTAAAAAAAAAAAAAAGTGTCCAAGCTTTATCTTCCATTCTTGTATTAGGACCATCTAGTTTTTCTTCCTGAAGTAAACAACTCTTAGAGATTTCTTTCTTTTTTAAAATAAACTCATTTGTTAATATTACTTTTCCATGAACTTAAAAAAATTATTTGAGAGAGAGATTTAGACAGAAAGAATGAGTTCCCATTCACTGGTTCACTTTCCAAATGCCTGAAACAGCAGGAGTGGAGGTGGGGGGCTGAAACTAGGTCTCTCTCAGCGGTGGCAGAAACCTAAGTACCTGAGTCACCACCCCTGCCTCTCAGGGTCCACATTAGCAGAAAGCTGGGGGTCCCCGGGGCTGTGGCTGAGTGGGTAAAGCCCGCTGCCTGAAGTGCCGGGATCCTATATGGACGCCAGTTCCAGTCGCAGCTGCTCCACTTTCCATCCAGCTCTCTGCTATGGCCTGGGAAAGCAATGGAAGATGGCCCAAGTGCTTGGGCCCCTACACCCACGTGGGATACTGGAAAGAAGCTCGGGGCTCCTGGCTTCAGATCTGCCCAGCTCCAGCCACTGCAGCCATTTGGGGAGTGAACCAACGGATGGAAGAACTCCCTCTGCCTCTGCCTCTCAAGCATCAAAAACAAACAAACAAACAAAAAGCTGGAATCAAACCCAGGTACTCGCATGTGGGGCGCGGGTATCCTAACCAGTCTTAACTGCCTTGAATAAATACATCTTAAAACAAAACACACACACAAAACGGAGGGACTGAAATAGGGCGGTGAAGGTCCTGGCAGGCTACGATCGCTTTCCACCGCACCTTAATTCAAAGCAGGTAAGTGGAATCTGGAGAGCAGGGAGCTAAGCTAGAACCCAAACCCTTGGATCAGATGGAGGTGGGGAGGTGTGGAGACGATGAACGGTGGCAGGCGCAGTTTCTGAACTTGTTTTTTTTTTTCCTCATTTTTATTTTTTTGACAGGCAGAGTGGACAGTGAGAGAGAGAGACAGAGAGAAAGGTCTTCCTTTGCCGTTGGTTCACCCTCCAATGGCCGCCGCGGTCAGTGCGCTGCGGCCAGCGCACCGTGCTCATCCGATGGCAGGAGCCAGGTGCTTCTCCTGGTCTCCCATGGGGTGCAGGGCCCAAGCACTTGGGCCATCCTCCACTGCACTCCTGGGCCACAGCAGAGGGCTGGCCTGGAAGAGGGGCAACCGGGACAGAATCCGGCACCCCGACCGGGATTAGAACCCAGTGTGCCGGCGCCGCAAGGCGGAGGATTAGCCTGTTGAGCCACGGCGCCGGCTGAACTTAGGTTTTTCTCTATGGAGCCTCTTATCTGTCAGAATCTCAAGGGAAAGTCGCCGATCTGGTTTGTCACGACAAGACTTCGGCGGAGCCTGGAGAAAAAGTGAGAGGCTGGAAGGGGCAGTTCTCCGTCAGAGGGTGGCCGCAGGGCGGAGACTACCCGTGTTCTAATTTCATTCCTCGCTCGGAGCTTCTGAGCACTACGCTGCCTTCCTTTCAAGCTCT
This sequence comes from Sylvilagus floridanus, assembly GCA_949820135.1. NCBI lineage: Eukaryota > Metazoa > Chordata > Mammalia > Lagomorpha > Leporidae > Sylvilagus > Sylvilagus floridanus. The sequence goes on from OX463235.1 coordinate 24,763,545, forward strand.
CGTCTCTGCTTTTGTGCTGCGTTTTACTAGTTCCCCTCTTTCCACATCCAGATCAGGTAATTGATGCAAAATTAGCACTTCCGGCGGGACGGCGCCTGGGAGAGCGGAAGTGACTGGGGTCGCCCCCGTAGCGGCGCTGCCCCACTGCCTTCTGGGAGTTGTAGTCCCCGGGGCGAGCCACGCCTCCGGCGCGGGGGCAGCTGGGTGGGTGTTCTTCTGGTTGCCCAGGCTTTGAGGTTGGGCGTTGAGTTTGTGAACCTTAGGGTCCAAAGAACTCTATCGCTGTCGAGAAGTTCTACGTGATTTCTACTATATGCTTTGGCTGTCAAAAAATTCTGCGTGATTTCTACTATATGCTTTGATATGTATATTTTTCTTCAATAAGCATATGTAAATAATATATGATATTTGCTTTTCTAAAAACACCAGAAAACGTAAAGAAGAAAACAAAAAATGGCGGTAATTACTTCATAAAAACAATTCAGAGGGGGTAAACTGAAAGTCTCCTTTCTGTACCTGCCTAGTTCCCTCCACAAGGATAACTCTGTTAGTAGCTTTTAAAAGGTGCTTACCTCCAGGGAAAATTCTAAGTGCAAATGTACATTTTACTTAAATGGACACAAAAAGGGTAACATTTTAATACTCTTATTAACTTTCCATTAGCCTTCTTCTTGATCTTTCATTTAACAAAGCATCTTAGAGATGTTTCCATATTTGCACATAAAGAGCTATCTTACTTATTGTTTTTCTCTACAAGTCATTTATTTGAAATGCCAGCCATATGTAGGATAAAGTTAGTGTTACATGCTTATCAGTAACAGTGGAACTGTTACTCTGTACAGCTGTAAATTGTAAAACTACCTCTCTCTGTAACTCTTTCAAATAAGTAAAATAAATCTTAAAAAGAAAAGAATGCTGCAATGATTGCTCAGAAATTTTAGTGTATATTCACAGGGTGAATTCATAGAGACAAAATTGCCTTATACACATTGATGAAAACATGGAAACATGTGCCTTATACAAATTGATGAAGACTGCCAAATTGCCAAATTATACTAATTTATACTTTATGTAACAATGTATGAAAAATGTTTTCTTGCTCACTTTGGCCTTCTAGCACTGGTTATTACCAAACTTCAGAAACTTTGCTAACCTATAGAGGTACAAACTTTTGTGGCTGCCAGCTGTTGTTGGATCTGTCTAGCACTCTTTGCCAACTTTAATATGCACAGTATAAGAATTTTAGGAAAAAGACCTTGAAAACTAAATTTAATAAAATCTGAGCACCCACCTGGCCTATCAGGTGTAGGAATTTCTATATCTTCATTTTTTTTTCAATAAAACCATTTGCTAATTGCCAAAACAAACAAAATCCTCTCATATTCATATTTTTTTTTTTTTTGTTCTGAGAAACATGAATGCATTTTCCTGATTGCTCTCAGGATGGAGATTCAGGGTTTTTCTGGGCAGCGTTTTCTAGTCTTTGAGGTTTAACAATTTTAAAAATTGTAGGAGAATCCAAGTCAGCTGAATAGGGAAACATTCGCTGATTTTGACCACAGGAAGATAACAGAAGATAAACAGAATAACTGCATTCCCAGGGGAGAGTTGGAGAGAAGTTTGCAATGGAAATTCTACAGAAAAAGAGAGACACCATGGAGGCGTGTGGACAGTACAAACACGCAGCAGTGAGCAAGGACACCATCAGTGACTCCCGCAGTTGGGGGCTGGAGGAGACGCCATCTTTTTGGAGAAGAGACTGTGGCAGCCTGTGTCACTCATGATATGGCCTGAATGAGAACACTGCAGACCACACAGACTTTGAGTCCAGTCTGGAGTGCTTGTGGGGGGCAGGGTGCCTACCTAACCCTGTGAAGGGAGAGAGTATGTATTTCTTTCTCCCCATCTCCCTGGCAACTAGTAGGGAGGAAGGACCATCTTAATGTGAGTATAGGCTGTGGCTGCTCACATGCACATGCAACTAGGGCATTTTATTGGAGGGATAAATCTGTGGTCTCCACTAACTTTGACTCTGGCCTGGAGGGTTGGCAAGGGGTGGGATGCCCACTTAGGACTGTGAGAAACTCCTCTACAACTGGTGCCCAGACTCAAACTGCCAAGGCAGTACACTAGAGAATAATAATAAATAATTAGAAAAACTGGAAATAGTGTTTGAGATTTTTGGGATATTATCAAGTGACCCAACATATGGGTCTTAGGAGTACATGAAGGTGTGGAAATAAAGAATGGATTATTATGAAATAATAGCAGAAAACATCCCTAATTTGGAGAAAGATAAGGACATGTAAGTATAGGAAGCACATAGAATTCCTAACATGATCAGAAAAGATCTTCAATATGACACATTATAATCAAACTTTCAAAAGTAAAACATAAAACATTCTAAAATGTGTACGAAAGAAATGCCAGATTACCTTCAGAGGATTCCCTGGTTAGACTAAGAGCTGACTCCTCATCACAACCCTATAGGCTAGGAGAAATTGAAGAGATATAGTCCAAGTCCTAAAAGAAAAAACTGTGAACCCCAGAATAATGTACCCTGAAAGCTCTCATTTATAAATAAAGGTGAAATAAAAACCTTCAAAAAAATAGAAATTGAGTTTTTCACCACTCATCCAGCCTTACAAATGATACTTAAGGATGTGCTACACACAGAAAAACCCAGAAAGCATAATTATTGAAGAAAGTGAAGGAAGAAAATCTCCCAGTAAAAGTACAAAGGAAATAAAAAACAATCAATATAAATATTTTTATTTATTTACAATAGAAATATTTATGGAAAAGTGGCAGGACCAAGCCATTACTTAACAATAATAACCTTGAATGTAAATGCCCTAAATTTTCCAATTAAAAGATACTGTCTGGCTTAGTGTATTAAAAAACAAGACCCATCTATTTGCTGCCTATAAGAAACACACCTCAAAACCAAAGATACCCATAGACAAAGTAAAAGGATGGAAAAAGGTATTTCATGGTAATGGAAAGAAAAAAAGAGCAGGTGTAGCCATCCTAATATCAGACAAAATAGACTTTAACACAAAAACTTAAAAGAGACAAAAGGCATTATGTAATAATTAAGGGATCAATTTAACAGGAATAAGTGACTATAGTCAGGGTTTCTGGCTACTTAAAACAAACATTAATAGATCTAAAGGGAGACTTAGACTCCAATACAATAATAATGGGGGACTTCAAGACCTTACTTTCATTAATAGACAGACCAGCTAGACAACAACAGAGCTAATCTGCACCATGGACCAACTGAATCTAATTGACATTTACAGAGCATTTCATACCACAGCTGTAGAATACACATTCTTTTAATCTCTCTAGGATAGACCATATGCAAGGCCATAAAGCAAGTCTCAACAAATTCAAAAAAACTGAAATCACACCATGTATCTTTTCTGATCACAAAGGAATGAAGCTAAAAATCAACAACTTAAGAATCTAGAAAATATTAAACCACATGGAGACTGAACAACATGATCCTGAATGAAGAAGAAATGAAAGAGATGAAAAAGTCATAGAAGAAATCAAAAGGGAAATAAAAAAATCCCTAGAAATGAATGAGGATAATATAATTTATTGGATACAATAAAAGTAGTGTTAAGAGGGAAGTTTACAGCAACTAGTGCCTACATCAAGAAACTGGAAAGGCATCTTAAGGACCTAGGAAAACAAGAATAAACCAAACCCCCAAAAAGTAGGAGGAAAAAAATAATTAAAATTAGAGAAGAAATAAACAAAACTGAAACAAACAAAAAAAAAAGATCAGTGAAACGAAGAGTTTTTTGAACAAATAAACAAAATTGATACAACATTGGTCCAACTAACCAAAAAAGGGAGAAGACCCAAATTAATAAAATCTTAGATGAAAAAGGAGATGCTACAACAGATACCACAGAAATAAAAAGAATTACCAGAAATTATTCCAAACAGCTACATGCCAACAAACTGGAAAATCTAGAAGAAACGGATAGATTTCTTAACACATACAGGCTACAAAAATTGAGTAATGAAAACACAGAAACTCTTTTAGCAAGATAGCATGGATTATGAAGGACTAGAGAAAATGGCATTTTAGTGCTTTTTATTCAGGCATAAACCTTAAAAAAGATGTACATAAGTGGGCTAGATGAAAAAGCATTTCTTTCCCAAGATGATGATTTATGAGTGTATTAAGTGTTAGGGCAGTTAAAGTGTTCTATGCCCCACCACTCACCTTCTCTAAATCTCAGACTTGCGCTGCTATTTCTAGGGCTAAAATAAACTGAAACACAGATTCCTGATCCCAATCTAGGCCAGAGACACTGCTGATTCTGCAGAGAGGCAAGCTGGGAGAAACGAAGCACAATCTTCGGTATCAAGACTCTCATCTCAGAAACCTATTCTATTTCCTGGGTAGCGCAAACCATGGTTTTCAACGACCCTGTTTCTTTGCATGCTTCTTGTCTATCTTCTTCCATCAGAATATAAGCTCCACAATAACCAAGAGTTTGTGTTGTTTACTCAACCTTGCTGAGCACAAAATAGTTCTTTAAAATGCATTCATTGAGTGAAAGAATTATCAAATGAAAATTATTAGTCTACTTCCTTCTATGCTGAAAGTATTTTAAAAATTATGAAATGTTCTTAAACACTCAGAAAAGCACTCACACTGTTGACCTTTAACAAATCCTAAGACTCTTGCCAGACTGCTTCACATTTTCTTTTATCTCAAAAAACGGAAAATGATAAATGTAGGAGCTGGAGAAAGGAATATTTGTGGGAGTTTGTAAAAATGGGCCGTTTTTGGCAACCTGTAAGATGAGTGATTCATTGGCAACATTGGCACACATTCAAACTACAGATCCCAGGCAGCACCGGGACGTCGGCACCTGGTCCCTTCTTTTCTGTTCTGGAAACAGCCAACCAGAGATAATGTTTACAAAGGGCTACAGTGACATCTGGCGTATTGATTGCGGGCGGGTCTTCAAGCTAGTTTTTGCCGTTTAGGACGTGGGGCTTTAAATCAGATATAGAGAGGTTTTTCCTGCTAATTCAGAGCTCGCCATATCTGAGTCCAAGGGAAGAAAAGCTGACTTACTAATCTAAATGGATGCGATACTCAATTACAAGTCAGAAGACACCGACGATTACTACACGTTACTAGGGTGTGATGAGCTCTCTTCGGTAAGCAGCGGGTAATGCGGTTCTTTTTCCAGTGTTTCAAGTCGCGCCGAACAACCTTTTATTCTGAAGCACTTGTGGCACAAAGAAGTTAAGGATTTAAGTGTTGGGTTCTTGACCTGTGTCTTATGGCAATTTTATAGACGCCTCTGATTAAATACTGTCTATTCTGGGTAATGGTCTTTTGTTCTGTTTCACAATATACTAAATATATATATTTGGAATTTTATTGTAGTTGCTGATGGCAATGTTCCATAGCATATATGAGATATATGCTAATTCATATTATAATTGAGACACAAAATGCTTTTATATATGTGAGCAGTTAAATTATAAATCAAGAAGCATCTTTGTATGTTAGCATCTCAAACTGTGTAACAGAAATTATTTCTTGAAGGGATGGTTTCTGAAATAAACATGTGAAAACTCTGTAGTAGTTCGCTGAATTAATAATGAAATAATGCATTTCTTGAAATTCTCCCATAAACAATTATTAATGTTGTAGAATTTTCTAAATTATGGAAAATAGTTTATAGTTCTATCTCCCAAGGTTAACACTTCATATTTTGGCATATTAATCTGGTATTTTTCTATATATATCTCTTGAAGACGCTTGTGAGAGGATATTAAATGTGGTCATTGATTCCTACTTTTTTACCAATTGATATTGTAACAAAGATTTCTCTCTGCTATCATATATTTTAATGGATAGAAATTATTTTGCTTTACTGTATTACTACAATTAAATTATTCTCTTATTGTTAAATGTTTTATTTATTCTAAATTTTTAAAAAGTTTAAGTGGTGTTGAGATGAATATAAAATGGCCATTATTATTACATCATTATACTTAATTATGTTAGTAAAATATAACTATTATATATTATACAAGTAATAGACTTTTATTATTAAATTAAATTAATATTTAAATATTTCATATTATATAAGTAATATATGATTGTTTTATTATTAAAATAAAACATAATATTTAAAGCAACATATTTTATATTTATTCTTTTTCATAGGAGTTTAGTAATATAATGTATTTAGTTGTGTTTTGAGAATAGGGTGTGATACTGACATAAAGGATTAAAATCTCTATTTTTGACAGACTGCGGAAGTTATCTTAGGTATTCTATGTTAAAAAAACTCACATAGAGAATAGGTTAGAAGGCTCTTTTAGCTGTGTATTTCTCATGTTTACATAGGTCGCGAATGCTTATAACAGTTGGAAAAGCTTTATTGTGACTTTTACCATATATGTCACTTACATTTTCGGTTATACTATTGCCAAATAATTGCTGAAGGAATTATTTAAAATCATAGGAACACAATTTAACTTGATTAGTTTTATAATTTGGGCTTTAAAAGATATGCACTGGATTATAAAGTAGAGGTCATTATATTCCTGTAATAAACCTCTTGAATGAGTTGTCAGTCTTTTGTAGCTATGCTGTTGTCTTTTCAGCCTACAAAGAAGGACAGATCCACAAAAAAGATCCTTTTGTTTGTGTGTAATATTTATGACAGTTTAGTTTCTTCGTTCCCAGGAATAATCAGACTTTTCTATATATATGGTGGCAACTTTTAAGAGGAAGAGGAAATTACTGTCTCAATGTTCTTTTTTCTGGATGTACTTGACTGATCTGTCAATAACATGGCCTATCCAGGCCTATTCAGTCACTTCTTCAGCTGTTAATAATGTCCTTACTTTTCATATGTGTCATTTCCTCTCTTATTTTCATAGATACCCTTCCCATTTAAAATTATTTTTATGGCATTTTTGACTATTCAGTGTGACATTTTCTTAACTTGATTTATATTGAATGCATTTCTTTTACTTCAAATATTCCTTGATTTTATGCTCTAAAATTGACAAGAACTCTTCATACCCAAAATGATTTTTAAATCAGTTTGACGTTTTTATTTTACTTATAACAATTGAATTGAATTATGCTGAAATATAACAGTGCTGCTTTGGCGTGTAGTTCTTAATTTAAAGCTTGCATTTTAAATTCATTAAACTGAAAGTAAATCTTCACATTTTCTAATGGTTCTAGAATAGTAATTCTGAAACTGTTTTCTACTTTCCATACATGACAGATCATAAGCATGAGAGGATTTCCATTCTGTTGTATAGAACACAACATAATCTCATTTTAAACAAATTTACCAAAATTTGATCCTAAATCAGTCAGCCTCCTTTCTCTATATCATTGGATTTTACCAAAATACACATACTATAAATCGCTAAGAAGCTTTTTATTGATACATACACTACACATTACAGTTATATAGCATCTTCTCTGGTATGGATCTCATTTGATTTTTAACTTTTTAAAAAAAAGATTTATTTATTTGAAAGGCAGAGAGAGGAAGAGAGGGAAAGGGGGAAGGCAAAGGCGTGGCAGAGAGAGAGGGGGAGAGAGAGAGAGAGAGAGAGAGAGAGAGAAACAGAGAGGGAGAGAGGCAGAGGATCTCTTCCATCCTTTGGTTCACACCCTATATTCCCGCAGTAGCTGGGCCTGGGCCAGGCTGAAGCCAGGAGCTCAGAACTCTATCCAAGTCTCCCAAGTGGGTGGCATGGACCCAAGGACTTGGGACAGGAGCTATATCAGAATCAGAAGACAGAGTGAGAACCAGCACTCTGATATTGGATGCAGGCATTTCAAGTGGCAACTTATCCGACTGTGTTACAGTGACTACTCTGGTTTTTAAATATTTGGTTATCATTTCAGCAGTAAAGATAGGGGATTTCGAGACTTCGTGGACCTGGAAATTGAGCACAAACCCAACAAATGGAAACATCTACCCTCTTCCCACCCCCCACCCACACCCCCCAGTTCTTTTTTTTACTGACTTCATAGTGTCTGGGTTCAGATATGACTCTGTCACTTACTGGTTGTATGACCTTGAGGAAATTGTATTTTTTATGCCTTGGTTTCCTAATTCGCAAATGAAGATAAATAGTACCTGCTTTATAGTGTTGTTATACAGTGCAGCATGACATACAAAGTGCTTCGAGTAGAGCCTAGCACTGACTGGTCAAACTGGTGTGGTCCCAGTTGTTGTTTTGTCTTCACAGTGTTACTGTGCACTTGGAAATTTGTAAGTTTATTTTATCCTATAGTCTGCATTATTTTTAAGGATTTTTATTGAACAATAATTTTGCTACTTAAAGTTTCGAAAATAATACAGAGTTCTTGTACATCCTTTACTCAAATTCCTTTAATGTTGACATCATACCTAATGGCACTATAGTGATCAAGACCAGAAAATTAATATTGGTATAATCTATTAACTCAATTAGGGGGCTGGTATTTTTTTTTCTTTTGGTAAAAATAGAAAAGGGCAGGACTAGGTGAGGCTGGCAGGGTGCTTAGGCTACAAAACTAAGGAGGCAGAGACTCCCAAGGTGCAGAAGTAAAGAATCGAGTGAAAGTGAGAATGAATCTCATTAAACCTACATGTCCTGCCCTGCCTGGTGTCGGCCCAGAGACACAACAAATATTTTAGGCTTTATAGATCTTAGATCTCTGTAACAACTACTCAGCTCTGCCCTTTTTGAAAAGGCAGCCACAGAAAATATGTAAGTGAATGATTAAGGCTGTTTCAATAAGATTTTAAGACCGCTTAAAAAAAGAAGCAGCAGGCCAGTTTTGGCCTAAGGACTAGAGTTAATTAATTCCTAACATAAATTATAAGTCCTATCTAATTTCATCAGTTTTCCTATGAATATTATTCTTTTTCTGTCTCAGAATCCAAACAGGATTCCTTATTACTTAGTCGTCATGTTCCCTTAGCTTCCTCCAGTTTGGTGGTTTCTCCTACCTTCCTCATCTTTCATGCCCTGGACACTGCGAAGAGTGCTGGTCAGTTATTTGCAGATTGTAATTAAATCTGGCTTTGTCTGATCTTTTCTTTTTATTAGTTTTTTTTTTTAAGATTTTATTTATTTATTTGACAGGTAGAGTTACAGACAGTGAGAGAGACAGAGAGAAAGGTCTTCCTTCCGTTGGTTCACTCCCCAAATGGCTGCAACAGCTAGAGCTACACCAGTCCAAAGCCAGGAGCAGGGTGTTTCCTCCCGGTCTCCCATGTGGGTGCAGGGACCCAAGCACTTGGGCCATCCTCCACTGTCTTCCTAGGCCACAGCAGAGAGCTGGACTGGAAGAGGAGCAACCGGGACTAGAACCCGGCACCCAAATGGGATGCCGGCACCGCAGGCAGAGGATTAACCAAGTGAGCCATGGCACCAGCCCCTTGCTTGATCTTTTCTTATGCCTAGATTGAGGTCCTGCGTTTTTTGGAAGAGCATCAGAAAAGCAAAGTTGTGCCTCTCTCAGTGAATTGTATCAGGAGACATGATGGAGATATGCTTAAATATTGACCTTGCTCACTTGGTTATGGTGGTGTCTGTGAGGTTTTATCTGTCAGGTTTTTCTACATTAGGGTTATTATTTTTCCTTTTGTAATTTACAGATACTTCAAGACTATCCTGATTGTCCTCAAACATTTATCCATTGAGTTTAGCATCCTTTGGTGGATCTTGTCTGTTTGCCAAATGGTTGTTCATCTCTTTGCATGGTCCTTATCATTCACTGGTTGTTTTGTTTTATTTGATTATGAGTAAAGTTGAAGGTTTTTTTTTTTTTTTTTGGTATGTTTACTGGCCAATAATATAGGCAGCTTTCCAGGTACTTGGCCATCAGCTCAGGAAGGCAGGATCCAGTGGACGTTGATGTGGAGGCCTTGGTTGCCCGTGGTCTGCACTTGGCATTGCACACATCGCTGGGGCAGGGAGGAGACCAGAGACAAACAGAATGTATCCAAGGCAAAATAACCCACTTTACTAATTTATCCAGGGTCAGTTTTACATAGAAGGTTTGAGATGAACTTTATGACAGTAAAATTATGTCAAGCAATGAAAGACAGCTATGGATTTTTCTTAATTCTTTTTAAATGAAACTGGCAAAACCCAGAAAACATAGAGAAGAAAACAATGATCATGTACCTTAGCACTACTGAGAATTAGCCATTTTGGTACATTTTTCTTCCATGTACTAATTAATACTAGAATGATTCCTAACAGGATGTAAATTTAAAAAAAAGCAGTAATAGAACTTAAAGCTTTCTACTTTTGATAACTGATAGGATTAATGTTATCCATTTATGCTATTTTAAAACCCTCAAAATACATATGCATACTTATATACATAAAATAGATATAAAAATGTGTTTTATTAGATAACCTACCATCTTGGGGAAAGAGGGGTAAAACAGCTTTTAATTTTTATTCTATACTGATAAAATTTTTCAAAGTTTGTGAATATTTATATATTACTTATTAATTTAAAAATGCTTATTATTACACTCTTTAAAAATTTGAAAATAAGTCTAATTATCTTTTTTTTTACTTAAACAGGTTATGATGATTGATGGTTAAGGAAAGCACCTAGCAAGAGGAAAAACAGATCAATTATGGTTCTTTTTTTTTTTTTTTTTTTTTTTGACAGGCAGAGTGGACAGTGAGAGAGAGAGAGAGAAAGGTCTTCCTTTTGCCGTTGGTTCACCCTCCAATGGCCGCCGCGGACGGCGCAGCGCGCCCAGCGCACAGCGCTGATCCGATGGCAGGAGCCAGGTGCTAGGTGCTTTTCCTGGTCTCCCATGGGGTGCAGGGCCCAAGCACTTGGGCCATCCTCCACTGCACTCCCCGGCCACAGCAGAGAGCTGGCCTGGAAGAGGGGCAACCGGGACAGAATCCAGCGCCACAAGGCGGAGGATTAGCCTGTTGAGCCATGGCGCTGGCGTAATTATGGTTCTAACAGAGAGCATTCTCTTCCCATTATTCCAAGGGTTTTCAGTAAAAGCGTAACAAGGAAAGAATAGAGTTATCGGGGAGGTGATATGGCATAGCAGGTAAAGCTGCTGCCTGCAATGCCAGCATCCCATATGGACAGTGGTTCAAATCCTGGCTGCTCCACTTCTGATACAGCTCCCTGCTAGTGCCCTGGGAAGGGCACAGGGGGGTGCCCATGTGTTAGGGCCCCTGCACCACATGGGAGACCCAGAGGAAGCTCCTGACTACAGTTTGACTCAGTTTCAGCCCTAAAAGACCTCTTTCTTTTTCTCTTTCTCCCTCTCTATAACTCTGACTTCCAAATAAATAAATAAATACATCTTAAAAAAAGAGAGCGTTATCAGTTCAGTCTGGGATTTATACACATGCCTACTAAATACAGTCTGACTTTGATTACAAAAATGAAAATTTTAAAGTGAGACTTAACTAAAGATGACATGCAGCTGATAAGAGTATATTTTTCCCATGAATCTTAAGACAATATTGATCTGAGTTCCTTGAGAATTCATTTCTCAAATAAGAGATGATTTGATTGCACTAGTGATTAGTAAATATGGAAGCCTGATAACATAAGTAGTTCCCTAAACCTGAAGAATTAGGTTATATAAAACAGTGGTTAAGATTATAGGGTTTAAAGTCTGAACAAAAATTAGGACTTTTTAGTAATTAGCAGAATGATTTTGGACAAGTTATTTAACCAATGATACTTAAATAATAGCTACTGCTATCAAGTTCTTACTATGACCAAACTTTGCATTAAATGCTCTATTTATGTTGCTCACCTGATGTAAAGATAAGGAAACCTTGTCATCTGGAAGCTGTGTAACTTGCCTAAAGTACCGTCGAAGAACTGGGATTTAAAACCAAGGAATCAGATTTCATAGACACATATCCACTACTGCTTCCTGCTTCTGTCACTGAGATCATGATTAATAAAGCCAAGTCTTTATAATTCATGATAATAAGCATTAGATGAATAAGCAAAGTCAAATCAAATTATGAATGGCCCTCAAACTTCATTTTAGTTGGACCTGGAGTTTGTTTTTCCATTCAAAACCTCTAACCAAGCTGCTAACTGATAAAAAAAAAAGTTATCAAGTTTGAATCATGTCCTTCATATATATATATATATATATTTTTTTTTTTGACAGGCAGAGTGGACAGTGAGAGAGAGACAGAGAAAGGTCTTCCTTTGCCATTGGTTCACCCTCCAATGGCCGCCGCGGCCAGTGCACTGTGGCTGGCGCACCATGCTGATCCGAAGGCAGGAGCCAGGTGCTTCTCCTGGTCTCCCATGCTGGTGCAGGGCCCAAGCACTTGGGCCATCCTCCACTGCACTCCCTGGCCACAGCAGAGAGCTGGCCTGGAAGAGGAGCAACCAGGACAGAACCGGTGCCCCGACTGGGACTAGAACCCGGTGTGCCAGCAGAGGATTAGCCTATTGAGCCGCGGCGCCTGCCCTTTATATTTTAATTGTGCAATTCTTAATAAAAAATGAAGGGAGGAGGCAGGAAGAAAGTGCTTTCAAATGGGCAATTTTTAACTTATAATTATTTTTTTTAAAAAAATATTTATTTATGGGCTGGTGCTGTGGCATAATGGGTAAAGCTGCCACCTGCAGTGCCTGCATCTCATATGGGTGCCAGGTCAAGTCCCAGCTGTTCCACTTCTGATCCAGCTCTCTGATGTGGCCAGAGAAAAAGCAGTAGAAGATGGCCCAAGGACTTGGGCCCCTGCACCCATATGGGAGACCTGTAGGAGATTCCAGTCTTCTGGCTTCATATCAACCCAGCTCTTGCCATTGTGGCCATTTGGGGAGTGAACCAGCGGCTGGAAGACTTCTCTCTCTGCCTTTTCCTCTCTGTAACTCTGCCTTTCAAATAAATAAATCTTAGAAAAGAAAAAAAAAAAGCTGCTTCCAAAAGAGGGGAAAGAGTGGGGCAGACAAACCACTGTAAAAAATATTTATTTATTTATTTGCAAAGCAGAGTTATAGAGAGGCAGAGGCAGAGACAGAGAGTGAGAGCGAGAGAGAGAGAGAGGTCTTCCAGCCACTAGTTCACTTCCCAAATGCCTGCAATGGCTGGGCCTGTGGGCCAGGTTGAAGTCAGGAGCCAGGAACTCAATTTGGGTCTCCCATGTGGGTGGAAGGGACCCAAGCATTTGAACCACTTCCAGTTGCCTCCCAATACGTGCATTAGTAACAAAATGGAATCAGGAGTGGAGCCAGGACTTGAACCCAAGCACTAAACCTTGGGGCACAGGCATCCCAACTGCTAGGTCAAACACTTACTCTAAGGCATTTTTTTTCTTAGAGTAAAAAATTTATGTAGAACTGTAAAGATCAAAATAAAAAGGTTGGTCAAAATAAAAATGTTTTGAGGAAGACCAATGTCAAACTTCTTCCTTCATGCAATTTAAATTGAAGTCCTTTTTTTAAACACTGATTTTTTTTTTTTTTAGGTTGAACAAATCCTGGCAGAATTTAAGGTCAGAGCTTTGGAATGTCATCCTGACAAGCATCCGGAAAACTCCAAAGCTGGTAAGAACTTAAAAACGCCTATTTCATAAGAAATGTATAGCATATACAACCAAAGAAGCCCTTGAATAGTAACTTAATTTCATTTTATCTATTATGTTCAAACTCATTCTTTCATTTATTGCCAAAGACTGTTTTTGCTGTTGGATGGTAGGAGGGGAGAGGACTGTGTAGGGTCTTTTCTATGTTGTCTTCATTTTGAGTTACCTGAATATGTCCATATATTCACACTCTTGGTTCTTTTCTTTATCATCATCATGTTATCATCATTTAAATATACTCTGTCCATGCTTGAGAAAATACAACAAATCAACAGTCCTTTAGCAGCCTGCCTCATCCCTTCATCTTCCTTATGTTTCTCTCTCTCTTTTTTAAAAGATTTATTTATTTATTTGAAAGTCAGAGTTACACAGAGAGAGGAGAGACAGAGAGAGAGAGGTCTTCCATCCGATGGTTCACTCTCCAATTGGCCGCAACGGCTGGCGCTGTGCTGATCCGAAGCCAGGAGCCAGGAGGCTCCTCCGGGTCTCCCACATGGGTGCAGGGGCGCAAGGACCTGGGCCATCCTCCACTGCTTTCCCAGGCCACAGCAGAGAGCTGGATCAGAGGAGGAGCAGCTGGGACTAGAACCGGCGCCCATATGGGATGACGGTGCTTCAGGCCAGGGTGTTAACCCACTGAGCCACAGCGCTGCCCCCCCCTTCTGTTTCTCTGCTCCAGAGTCAAACTTCCTGAAAAGCGAGTCCACAGTTGATGTCTCTACTTCCCTTTCCTCCCTTTTTTCAATGGTCTCACGCTGACTTTCTTTCCACCTTTCTCAAAAAATGAACCAAAATTTTCCTGATTGTCAAATCCAGTGGTTGCTGTTTAGTCCCTGAGCTTGCATCAGGTTTTGTCATTGTTGATCATACAAATATGCAGGGATTCTCAATTTTTTCTACACCAAATTAAACTTGGCTTTTAATTCCTCTTTCTCTGAACTGCTTGAAGTTCATGTTACCTTGTACATTGCCTCCTCTGAACCTCCATGATAACAGACACTCATGGTTTTCCTTCAGCCTCTGGGTCTGCTTCTCTATCTGTGTCTTTTGTGACTTCTTCTCTGTTGCCCCAAGTTTCCCTCCTAAATTCTCTTCTTGGCTTGATCCCTACTTTATCCCTGAAGCCTTGGCCAAGTCTGTGGTTTCTATCACCAGCTTTCTATTGATGGCTCCTAAATGCCCAGTTCTTGCTGCCTCTCTTCAGACTGTAGTTTCAACACCTTTTGGGAAATCTCCATTGGAAATATTTCAAAGTCACCGTCACAAACTGGGCTTGCTGTTCTCCTCATGCCCTGTATACAGTCTTGGCTGATTTTCTGTTTCCACATTTCAATGAATGCTATCACCTTCCACTCAGCTGGCCAAGCAGTCCCATCTCTTCTCATGTCCATATCTGGCTGACTCCAAGTTCCATTGATTTATCTTCCAAATCTCTCTCCACTGTGTCCTCTTCCCTCTGTCTTCACTACCAGTGCCATAGGTAAGCCACCATCATTTCATGGCTGAATTCTTACGCATTCCTTTAATTGCTTCACATTGCAGATAGTGCTTTTTTTTAATGTGGAAAAATAAGAGATTTAATATGTACAAAAAGAAGGAAAACGTTCTATAACAGATGCCCATGTGCTACCAACTTAAAACTTCACCAATGCAGTTGAAGTACCTTGTATATTACTATTCTGATTTTTATCCTCAAATTAGGTGGTAGAGCTTGAATTGGATGATTATGTTGACTATATGTGTATAAAAGACATGTAGTGTGATTTTTCTTTTTCAAATTTTTATTTATTTATTTCCATTTGAAAAGGAGGGAGAGGGGAGAGAGAGAGAGAGAGAGAGAGAGAGAGAGAGAGAGAGAGAGAGAGAGAGAATCCTGTTAGTTCACTCCGCAAATACTTGCAATGGTTTCAAGCTGGGGCAGAAGCCAGGAGCTGGGAACTCAGTCCAGGAACTGAGTTACTTGAGCCATCATTGCTGTGTCCCAGGGTGCATATCAGAAGAAAGCTGGAGTCAGGAGTCAGAGCAGGGAATCAGATCCAGTCACACAATATGGGATGAAGGCAACCTAAGTGGTGTCGTAACTACTAGGCCAAATATGCCAACCCCGTGTGCAATTTCTTGCTTGAGTGAATGAATGAATGACTGCATGAACATTTCTTTGGGAGATATTAAATATCTTTCTGAACTGGAGTTAATGTGAGATAGGTGTCCTAGCATAAAATTATAAACATTTGATAAACACTTAAAAACAACCACTACCACAGGTTATTCTTTAACTAGGCTCGTTTTCAGTGGAGCATGACTTTGAGTTGTTTCTCTGTCCCTAACAAACAATTTCTATTTGGGATCTATGATGAATCACTGTGCAATCATTGCCACTTCCAGTTGCCATAGTGATACGAGTTTTCATGTGTGAGCTGCCTCAAGGTTTCTTGTTCAGAGAGATACTGGACTGTGTAAATATTGTTTAAAGTGAAAAGGTACACAGACATCACTATCTTACTCTGTCCGGCTTGCAGCTAGTTATGATGTAACCTTTGGGTTGAGACAATTTTCTATTTTGTTTATTTTAAAGATTTATTTATTTGTTTATTTGAAAGGCAAGCTGATGTTGTAGGGGGGAGGGCGAGAGGGTGGTGGGAAGAGAGAGAGAGAGAGAGAGAGAGAGAGAGAGAGAGAGAGAGAGAGAGATTGATTTTCCATCTGCTGATTCACTCCTAAATACTTGCAAAAGCTGTGGCTGGGCCAAGTCTAAGACAGGAGCCGGGAGCTCCATCTGGGCCTCCCATATGGATGGCAGAAATCTAATTTGTGCCATCACTACAGCCTCCCAGGTGCATCTGCCGGAAGCTGGACTGAAGGCAGAGGAAGGACTTGATCTCAGGGACACTGATATGGGATGTGGGCACAACAAGTGGTCGTCCCATCAACTGTGCCACAACACCCATTTGGAGATAGTTTCATAATCAATTTAAGCCTCCTTTTACTCAATTTGGATTAATATAACTTTTTGAAAATTTAATGTTCCCAATGAAAAATATATTAAAAAAATATTTAAGGGGCTGGCACTGTGGTATAGCAGGTACAACTGCTGCCTGCAGGGCTGGCATCCCATATGGGTGCCAGATCGAGTCTCGGTTGCTCTACTTCTGATCCAGCTCTCTACTATGGCCTGGGAAAGCAGTGGAAGATGACCCAAGCCTTTGGACCCCTGCACCCGCGTGGGAGACTAGGAAGAAACTCTTGGCTCCTGGCTTCAGATTGGCCCAGTTCCAGTCATTGTGGCCATTTGGGGAGTGAACCAGAGGATGGAAGACCTCTCTCACTGCCTCTGCCTTATCAAATAAATAAATAAATCTTTAAAAAACATTTAAAATAATTCACCCAGATGCTGAATTTTAGCTTGACAGAAATCTAAAATATAATGGACAGATTTCTATATGTATCTCAATAAGGCGAAGAGCTAGCCTGAAGAAAAACTATCTGTAGGAGAAATTAAATATCCTTTTGGTCCACTAAATATAGTCTCAACCATTACCACTGAAATTACTGATTTGTGAGCCTGATGGAGTAGTGCATGTGAACATAGGCTTGACTGTGTGAATTGCTCCTATCTCCCACTTATGAGTTGGTTGATCCTGGGCCTCAGCAGTCTCATCAGTAAAATGGGTAGACTACATAATATACTCCATGCATCTGCTTGAAGATGAAATGAACTCCCATGCATGTGGAAAATGCTCATTGAATTTTGGTAATTATGATTCAGTGGACTTTTCCCTCTTGTTTTTGTGTAGCAGCCTGAGATAAAAATTCAACACAATGGGATATTTTTATTTTTCATAGGTAATCATTAAATCTTTCTTTTATTCATTAAAAACTCTGAATTTAAGGCCTTTATAAATCCCTTCTCGAGGTGTGGTGATGCAGGCAACTGGTGTGCTATTGAAGTTATGTTAGCCAAAAAGTTCCAAGCTGGTGCACATGCTGGTCCTTTGTGCATAGTACCTTTCAGATCAACACTTTATTTCTCTGACCATGAAGAAAGGAGATTGTAGTCTAAATTAAGAGCCCGTGAAATGTTTTTTTTTGTTACCAATGTGCAAACTTCAAAAATATTTGGATATTTGAAGACGGGGGTAGCTGGTCCTATGCTAACTGATCTCTTAATATCTCAATGTTTTTCCACTTTAAAATATCTTGAGGCTGGCATTTTGGTGCAATGAGTTAAGCTACAGCCTGTGACACTAGCATCCCATATGGATGCAGGTCAAAGTCCTGGCTGCTCCACTTCCAATACAGCTCCTTACTAATGTGCCTGGGAAAGCACTGGAAGATGGCCTGAGTGCTTGGACCCCTGTCACCCATGTGGAGACCCAGATGGATTTCTGGGATCTTGGCTTCAGCCCAGCGCAGCTCTGGCTATTGTGGCTATTTGGGGAGTGAACCAATGGATGAAAGACCTCTTTCTTTGTCTCTTCCTCTCTGTAATTCTTTCAAATAAATAAATAAATCTTGAAAAAAACTTTATTGCTTTGCTTCCTTAGAATAAAAACAATGTAATAGTAATAAATAATGCTGAAAGAGAAAGTCTATCCTTACCTTTCCCTGCCAGAGAACCTCTGTTACCAGTTGTATTTTTCTCCAGAATTTTTACAAAGCATGTCTGACGTATTATTATTATTGCTTCTCAAATAATGATAGATTATCTTAAAATGTGGATATAATAATACAAATAATTTTGTGAAATATGAATTGGAAAGAACCTCTATATTTTCAAAGTAGACCGAGCAGTTAAATCAGAATGTGTCTCCAGGGTGCTTACGTCCTTTGCTTACATGAGTATAAGCATACATAATGAGCTCTGGTAACAGAACTGGTAACTGTTGATCTTGTGTGATTCATTTGATTTGCTGATACATTAAGGAAGAAATATAAACCCAAGCTTGTTTTTATTAAATGTGATGAAGAGAGAGAACAAGAAAAAGCCACAAAGCAGGAAAGAGAAGATCTCTTTTGCCTTCTGCTTATCTACCACTTTTGAGGACTGACATCAGAATAGTTCCAAGTGGGGAATTCTTCCATTCTAGAAATGCTGCAAAGTAAGTCCAACAGTAGTAGGCAATGAGAAGATGAGTCACAGGTAAAAATGAAAGTCTGTACAATCATGGCACTGATAGTAACTGTCATGTGCATCACTGGTGATAATTTAATAAACTTTTTATTCCTGTTGGAAAAAGTGACATCTCATTTATACAACCAGATACTGTTGTCAGCACAGGAGGGATTGCTCATTCAGATTAGTTGCTATGGCAAGATGATTTTCATTGTTTGTTTTCCTGTCGCTTCCAATAATCCCATCTTTAGGGTCTTCCCCTTAACCCGTAATTACTACTGCCACCTGGGGTGAATTTTTTTTTTTTAACTTCAATGAGGAATAGAAGAGACCTTGTGTATTTACTGTACTTGAAACTTCCCAATAACTTCCCATTGCTCTTATGACAAAAGACAAACCAGATTCCTTAGCACGATGTCCAAGGCCTTGGATGACTGGGCCCTCATCTTCTCTGCAGCCTCAACCTTCATGATTTTTCTTCCAGCCACATTGGCAATTTCTACTTCCTGTAAAGTTTCATCCCCCTTCCTGCCTTAGAGTCTTCATTTATAGCATCCCTCTTGCCTGGTCACTAACCTCCTTTACAACTAGCACTAGAAGAGAGTGTTCGATTCCTAGAACAATGTTTATAAATGTCTGTCTCTCCCACTAACGTCTGTTGTTCTCATCTATGTTGTGGGCACCTGTGACATCACCTGGCTCATGCCTGGAGCGCAGCGGAGTGAGTGCATACACTGTGGGTCAGGCAGTTTATTTCCATGGTCTTGCTTGTTTGTATGATAAACTAAAGTTTAAGCTGAGTAAACTGGCCCAAAGTCACACAACTAATGAGTGGCAGAGTCATGATTCTAGAGACATCCATTCGGTGCTTTTAAAAATAACCCTGCAAGAGCGAAGTGCTCATGTCTTGATTTGTTTTCCAGTAGAGACTTTTCAGAAACTGCAAAAGGCAAAGGAGATCTTGACCAATGAAGAGAGTCGAGCCCGTTATGATCACTGGAGAAGGAGCCAGATGTCGATACCATTTCAGCAGTGGGAGGCTTTGACCGACTCCGTGAAAACAGTGAGTTTCTCTCTGGATAAAATGAATGTATGAAGCTCAAGCTACTCATAGAGTAGACTCAAGAGGTAGCTTAAAGAGTCCATATGCGATAGGATGGAGAGGTCCAAGAAGCTGGTAGAGTTATCAGTATAACTCAGTATCCACAAAATCTTGTAAAGTGAAATCCACCAGAATAAGGCAATGCAACAGTGCCAGAAGATCCTGTGTCTACATTTTCAGTCTCTTTGTTTCAGTACGTATAGGGGAGGTTCAACAAGTTCATGAAAAATTTGCTTTATCTTTCATTTCACTTTTCCATAAACTTTTTGAAGTCCCCATTTATGCTCTGAATTACCATTTCCTGTTTTATGAGTGCTAATGAGTGTGACTCTCAACTTGCTCATCTACTACTGAATTTTGAACTATTGCAAATTCATCTTCTCCATCGTTTTAGTTCATACCAACTTATTCTCTCTCTCTTTTTTTTTATTTTTGACAGGCAGAGTGGACAGTGAGAGAGAGACAGAGAGAAAGGTCTTCCTTTGCCGTTGGTTCACCCTCCAGTGGCCGCCGTGGCCGGCATGCTGTGGCCTGCGCACCACACTCATCCGATGGCAGGAGCCAGGTGCTTTTCCTGGTCTCCCATGAGGGGCAGGGCCCAAGCACTTGGGCCATCCTCCACTGCACTCCCGGGCCACAGCAGAGAGCTGGCCTGGAAGAGGGGGCAACCGGGACAGAATCCGCGCCCCAACCAGGACTAGAACCCGGTGTGCTGGCGCCGCAAGGCGGAAGATTAGCCTGTTGAGCCACAGTGCTGGCTAACTTATTCTCTTTTATTTCTTTCTTTTTAAAAATTTATTTTGAGAGGTAGAGATACAGAGAGATAGAAGGAGGCAATCAATCCTCTATTTCTGTCTTTTAAAAAGGATTTATTGACTTGAAAGGCAGAATGATGGTGGGAGAAGGAGAGAGAGAGAGAGAGAAAGGGAGAGACTGACCTTCTGATCAGTGTGCACGCTACGAATGCCTGGAGCAGCTGGGTCTGGGCCACGTTGAAGCCAGGGACCAGGAATTCCATCCTGGTTTTGCACATGGGTGGCAAGGGTCCAGGTACACGGCTCATCATCTACTGCCTTCCCAGGCACACCGGCAGGAACCTGGATCAGGTACTCAAATATGGGATGCTAGTGTCCCAGGTAGCAGCTTAACCCACTGTACTACATTGCCCACCCCTTCTATATTT
The DNA here is from genome assembly GCA_949820135.1 of Sylvilagus floridanus. NCBI lineage: Eukaryota > Metazoa > Chordata > Mammalia > Lagomorpha > Leporidae > Sylvilagus > Sylvilagus floridanus. Next base: position 24,784,575 of record OX463235.1, read on the forward strand.
CTCTTTTTTCTTTAAGCAAAATAATCCCTCTGGAAGGAAAAGCATTCTTGGTAGCAGTATTTGTCCTGCACTAAGTACTGTTTTTCTAGGCACATTAGCAGGTAGCTAGATTGGAAACAGAGAAGATGGGATTCTACAAGGCAGGACAAACCACAGTGCACTTGTGTAGCATTTACTCACAAGATCATATCATGGGAATCTATTTTGGGAGAATTTCCCCCAAAGAGCCACAGCTTTAGGAGAGACACATTTATGTCATCCACAGAGATTAAGTTGTGACTAGTATTTTTTGCCCCCACCAAGTCTAACCCTTCATTAGTTATTCATTTCTTTTTTTCTCTTTTAGAATTTCCCTGATACTTTACTTTGTAAAACTAGTTCAAGAATTCACTCAGGGCAATGAATATGTTGGACATTGAAGTGTAGACATGTGGTGTTGATTTTAAAAAAGAGTGTGTGTCAGCCGGTGCCGTGGCTCAACAGGCTAATCCTCCGCCTTGCGGCGCCGGCACACCGGGTTCTAGTCCCGGTCGGGGCACCGGATTCTGTCCCGGTTGCCCCTCTTCCAGGCCAGCCCTCTGCTGTGGCCCAGGAGTGCAGAGGAAGATGGCCCAGGTGCTTGGGCCCTGCACCCCATGGGGAGACCAGGAAAAGCACCTGGCTCCTGCCATCGGACGAGCGCGGTGCGCCGGCCGCAGCGCGCCGACCGCGGCGGCCATTGGAGGGTGAACCAATGGCAAAGGAAGACCTTTCTCTCTGTCTCTCTCTCTCACTGTCCACTCTGCCTGTCAAAAAAAAAAATAAAATAAAATAAAAAAATAAAAAAGAGTGTGTGGGGTGAGCGATTCTGTAATGCAGACCTTTGAAAGGGAGAGCTCTCTAGCTCAAAGAATCTGGGAGAAATTCATCCTTGTCATGTAAATGGTTTACCCAAAGGGATCTAGGTTGTGGTTGGCTCTCCCTCCTGTTCCAAAATATGTGGTGGAATGGCTGTAGGACGACTGTGGTACCATGGCTGCAGCAAAGTCAGAGTCAAAATAAAGCACTGAGGCCGGCGCCGTGGCTCACTAGGCTAATCCTCCCCCTGCAGTGCTGGCACACCAGGTTCTAGTCCTGGTCAGGGCACCGAATTCTGTCCTGGTTGCCCCTCTTCCAGGCCAGCTCTCTGCTATGGCCCGGGAGTGCAGTGGAGGATGGCCCAAGTGCCTGGGCCCTGCACCCCATGGGAGACCAGGAGAAGCACCTGGCTCCTGCCTTCGGATCAGTGCGGTGCAGTGACCGTTGGAGGGTGAACCAACGGCAAAGGAAGACCTTTCTCTCTGTCTCTCTCTCTCACTGTCCACTCTGCCTGTAAAAAATATTAAAAAAAAAAAAAAAAAAGCACTGAGAAAAACTCTTATAAACTGTTAAAAATTGTCCCTGGCCACATCAACCGTAATACATTTTATAGTCAATAGAAACACATTTTTGGTGAATTTACTGATAAATTGCTTTCTGGGAGGACATGTGAGGCTGCCAGTCACCCCCATGTGGACCTTTTGTCTCTTGATGATTTCTGGGTTCCTGGCTGGGTGAGGTGTTCTAGAGGTGAGTCCAGTTGGTCACAGACTACCAGGGAAGCTTCCTGCTATGCCCATATGGCTACAGTTTGCCAGCCAGCTGGGAAACAAATGTGCAACTCAACAGCTTCTGGGCCTGTTCAAAAGGCAATCTGTCCTAACTGGATGTTATCCAAAGATAGGTCAGAAATCACCTAGACAAATAAAAGCCCTAATCATGGTCCCCAGGACAAAAACAACCAGCCCATTTGGGATAGTTGTTCAGCTGATCAATGGCCCATCCGAGTCAAATGATTTTTTCTTTTTCTATTTGTCCCAATGTTTGCTGGCACAGAGATAAAATTTTTATTTCTAAGTATTGACCAAGGTATACAATGTAAAAGAATGGCTTCCTAGAGAAAAAAAGACCCAATAAGGAAATCTGGTAATAAACAAGTTAATTGTGAAGGCAGAATAACTACACACCAGTTTCACAGAAGTTGGGATTACTGGCCTTAGCACTTGGGCTTGAAATCTGTTGAGTTTTAGTTCCCTCCTCACATAAACCATTACTCCGCCCTGTGTGGTTTATGATTTGCTATACAGACTCTTCTCATCCCAATCTCTCTTAGTGTCTATCAGCTGCTATCATTCAATAGTTTTATTGATGCCCATTCTATTGGAAAGAGTGTCTCTACAATAGACCAATTTGCTTGATGTTCAGTGTTCTGAGCTTTCAGTACCCCAGTAGAACTGAGAATATGTGCTGTAGTGATTTTCAGGCTCTGTCCTGGCAAACCAGGCTGCTTAACATAATTTCTACATTAGTCCTTTGAATCATGAAGCATGAGACACACCTATACACATGTTAAACAGTTTGGATATGTCCTCTGAGTATTTCTTAAATTGAATGTGCAGATCCTGGGGTCTGACGATAATGAAATGCTTTATTCAGATTTATTCATAAAGGAGATGGATGAGTAAGACTACTATCTCAAAAAATCTCACTGAGGGCTTCAAAGTGTTTATTGTTGGAGAGTCATTAGTCATCACCACTCATCTAATGTAGATCATAACCATTTTGATTTCAGGAGAAAAATACTGAGACATAGATATTAACACGTCATGTACGGGCCCTCTAGCCCTGTTATGACACTTACATTCACATTTTCAGATCATGGGCCCTGAATTGTTAAGTTTCTTACTGTGTTTTCACTAACCTTCCTAATATTCTTTCCCCTCCTCAGAGGAAGCCACTGGCATGGGTAACAAAACAAACCGATAGCAAGCCCAAACTAACGATGGAAAGCCACTGCCTCTTTTTAGAATTAATGGAATACTTGAGACTGGCTAATTTATAAAGAACAAATATTTATTTATTACAGATATGGGGGCTGGAAAGTCGAGGTTATAGGACCCACACCTACCAAGGGTCTTGTTGTGTCATCCCTTGGCAGAAGGTAGAAAGGCAATGGAGGAGCATGAGAGAGCAACAAGGAAATGAACTGGCTTTCATGACAAACCCATGCCTGTGACAATGACATTAATCCATTCACCTGATCACCTCTTAAAGGTCCCACCTCTCAACATTGTTGCATTGAGGATTAAGTTTCCAACACATGAGCTTTGGGGAACTCATTCATAGCATAGCAAGTAGTTACAATAGTGGTAGTCACAACAGTAGTTAATCTCTAGCATGTCCCAAGACAAAAGCCTTATTCAATTTTTTTTTTAGTTAAATATATATATATATATATATATTTTTTTTTTTTTTTTACAGGCAGAGTGGACAGTGAGAGAGAGAGACAGAGAGAAAGGTCTTCCTTTTGCCGTTGGTTCACCCTCCAATGGCCGCCGCGGCCGGCACGCTGCGGCCGGCGCACCGCGCTCGTCCGATGGCAGGAGCCAGGAGCCAGGTGCTTTTCCTGGTCTCCCCATGGGGTGCAGGGCCCAAGCACCTGGGCCATCCTCCACTGCACTCCTGGGCCACAGCAGAGGGCTGGCCTGGAAGAGGGGCAACCAGGACAGAATCCGGTGCCCCGACCGGGACTAGAACCCGGTGTGCCGGCGCCGCAAGGCAGAGGATTAGCCTGTTGAGCCACGGCGCCGGCCTAGTTAAATATATATTAAAAAATCACCATTTAGGGGCCGGCACAGTGGCGCACTAGGTTAATCCTCTGCCTGCGGCCCAGCATCCCATATAGGTGCCAGGTTCTGGTCCCACTTGCTCCTCTTCCAGTTCAGCTCTCTGCTGTGGCCTGGGATAGCAGTGGAGGATGGCCCAGGTCCTTGGGCCCCTGCACCCGCATGGGAGACCAGGAAGAGGCCACTGGCTCCTGGCTTCAGATTGGTGTAACTCCGGCCGTTGCGGCCATTTGGAGAGTGAACTGACGGAAGGAAGACCTTTCTCTCTGTCTCTCTCTCTCTCTCTTACTGTCTGTAAAACTCTGTCAAATAAATAAAAAAAAATTCACCATTTAAATGTGCAACTCAGTGGCGTTAGCTACATATACAATATGGTTCATCCATTACAGGGTCTAGTTTCAAAATGTTTTCATCACCTCAAAAAAAAAAAAATCTACTAGCAACCACTCCCTTTTCCCTAGGCCTCAACACTAATCTACATTCTAACTCTATAAAGTTATTTATTCTGGATATTTCAGTTAAGTAGAATTACACAATATGTGACCTACTTTGATCTGGCTTGCTTCACTTACTATAATGTTCCAAGGTTTAATAATGCTGTAATCTATTAAAAACTAATTGAAAATTTTAAAAATAACAAAAAATTTGAAAGAACAATATTGTAGCATTTTTTCAATACTTCATTTTTTATGACTAAATAATTTTCCATTGTATGTGTATAAAAGTACTACATTTTAATTTATCCATTTATCAGATGATGAACATTTGGGCTATTTCTACATTTTTGTTACTATGAATAGTGCTCCTATGAACAATTGTGTTCCAATTTTTCTTTTAACACCTGTTTTTAATTATTTTGGGTATATATCTACAAGTAAAATTCCTGGGTCATGTAGTAAATCTGAATTTAACTTTCTGAGGAATTGCCTGAATCTTGACCTCCCTGATGCTGGTCCCTTGAAACCAGGTGCGATGATATAGACTGTACCAGGATATTGACTTTTCCTTGTAACATTAGTCTTCCAAACCAGTAAGGATTAACTAATTAATTCATATTAAGGATTAATGGATGACTATCTGGTTAGAACACATAGTTAAGTCTAACATTCTGTAAATAAGCACTATCATAGTAGGTCATGGGCTACACATATTGAACTTTAAATATAAAAAAAAACCCATATAATGCTGATTTAATTTTTATGTGTCTATTTTTAATTAATTTAGTCAATGCATTGGGCTGTTAGAGGTAAAAAGGATCTGATGTTGGAAGAATCTGATCAGACTCATACAAACAAGACTGGAAATGAGAACTGGGACAAACAAAGAGAAATAAAGGAGGAGGAAATGGATCCAACCACAGAAAAAATGAAGCAAAAAGAGTGTGAGTCCCTGGAGAAGTCAAGCTCCCAGCAGAATCCAGATTCTCCAAGTAAGTCATGTCAAACAGCTTTGCAGAGCAGACAATGTCTGAAACCAATATTTATCCTCAAGCTTTTCCAATATGTACAGTAGTATCAAACTTGAGGATTGGTTAAGTGTATTTATTATTATTATTTAAGACTTATTGATTAGGGCCAGCATTGTCACGTAGCAAGTTAAGCTTCTTCCTGCAGTGGCAACATCCCATATGGGCACCAGTTTGAATCCCGGCTGTTGTACTAGCTCCTTACTAGTGGCCCAGAAAAGCAGTAGAAGATGGCCCAAGTGCTTGGGCCCCTGCACTCATGTGGGAGACCCAGAAGAAGCTCCTGGCTCCTGGCTTTGGATCGGCGCAACTCTGGCTGTTGTGGCCATCTGGGGAGTGAACCAGCAGATTGAAGACCTCTCTCTCTCTCCCTTTCTCCATCTGTAACTCTTTCTCTCAAATAAATAAATAAAAATTTTAAAAATATTTATTTATTGAGAGGCAGAGTTTTACACATGGCAGGGAGGAGAAAAAGAGAGAGAGAGAGAGGTCTTCCGTTCCCTGATTCACTCCCAAAATGGTTGCAGCAGCTGGAGCCAGGCTGATCTGAAGCCAGGAGCCAGGAGCCAGGACCTTGGAGCTTTATCTGGGTCTCCCATATGGGTGCAGGGGCCCAAGCACTTGGGTCATCTTCCACTGCTTTCCCACGCCATAGCAGGGAGCTGGATTGGAAGTGGAGCATCTGGAACTCGAACTGGCACCCATATGGGATGCTGGCATTGGAAGCAGCAGCTTTACCTGCTTTGCCACAAGGCCAACCCTGGTTAAGAATCTTCAAAAGATATTTAGCACTATTGCAAAAACTGGTGAATACATATATTTTTTTGCAAGGGAAAACTTGAGACATTTCTCAGAGTGTCTTCTGCTTTACTGAAATAACACTAGCTGAATTTTTTGAATGTTCACTATATGTAGGAACATAATGTATATTGCTTTATGCCTATTACCTCATTTAATAGTAATTTTATGTATATTAACTTATTTGATCCTTGTGACATGTTTGTGATGTTTGTACCAATATTATTCTCATTTTACAGAGAGAAAACTGAGGCCTGAAGAAATTGAGAGATTTACTCAGCTTGTATTAGCAGGGAGGGGTCTGAACCAGGGTGATTTGGCTTTAGAGTTCATGATCCAAGGGACTATACTATTCTGAGATGCTAGCGCCTTTGGAGGTGGCTCTGTAGACATTCTGAATCACTTACAGATCCATTGAAGCAGGCTACTAGAGAAGTTCAACTCCTGGCTCCCAACAGCTATACTACCAAGGTTACTTCCTAGCTCTACTACTTATTATCTTCACAAAGGTTTCTTAATTTCTCTATGCTTGTCTCCTTATCTATAAAATAGGGATTGTACTAGGACATTCTCATGAGGATTACATGGGAAAATTCATATAAAATGCTTAGACAGGATTCTTCTATAGCAGGCTTTGGGTAAATGTAGTCATCATTTCTGTTTTTCTCTACATGAGCATACTTCAAAGAGCTCATGGGAAATGGAGTTAGAGCATACATTTATTGATTTATGGTACAAAATGTTTTTGAAAACCACACATATGAGGGTAGCTATCTATCTAGCCAACCGTGCTTATTTAGTTTTGGTGTGTTACATACATGCACTGTAACTGTTCTTCAGAATGGTATTTGTTGATCCTCAGGGTTGTGCTGAAGTACCCCACTAGAATTTAGCTGTTCACCAGGAGGTTCCTGTACACCCTCAAACACTTGTATAAAGAAAGAAAATAATTAGACAGCTTGTGATGAATTATAGTCTTTCTAGAAACAGTTACTTCATACCTGTCATTGGGAGAGAACTTGTACGTGCTCTCTACTTGCTGTGAATAAAGTCTTAGAGTTTGATTCAAGTGTTTCTGCTGGTTACCCAAGAGATCCTTCTGTCAGAGTCCACTCATTGATTGCATCAGCCTCATAACTGGAAATGGATCCATAACAAATGGATCAAAGCAGATGCCTGGATTCCCGAAAAACAGTGTTTTAAGCAAACACACACGTACAAAACCCTCTCCCGCTACATGCTTGCATGCACACACAAACACTCCTCCTTTCAGCCCTAGAATGTTCAGTTCTATGCTTCCTGAACCCCTGAGGCCCCTTATGTTTTGTGTTTCAGTAAGATTTAGATGAAATCTAACTCTCCTGGGATTGGGAGCAGAGCCACTTAAGCCCCTCTGAAGGATTCTGCTAATTGATTTATTTTCATCTTCTAAGAAATGCAGAAAGGCAGAGAGACAGGGACAGAGAAAAGATTTTTTTATCTGCTGGTTCACTCCCTAAAAGCCTGCAACAGCCAAGATGGGCCAGGCTGAAGCCAGGATCCTGGAAATCAGTGTGAGTCTCCCACATTGGTGGCTAAAACCAAACTGCTTGAGCCTTCACTCGCTGTCAGGATATACATTAGGAGGAAAGCTAGATTCAGAAGTGGAGGAGCTGGAATTCTGATATGGGGTGTAGGCTTCCCAAGTGGTGACTTAACCACTGTGCCTAATCTTATACCTGACTTTAAAAGACATTTAGATATTTTTAAAAATCAAGTAATAGAAATTTGTAATTTGAAAATTCAAACAATCACATATATACAAGTAACTTAGCATCTACGTCTCTTTCCTGTTCTCTGCTTCTACCTCCTGAAGGAACAAACATGAATGCTTAGGTGTGTTTCATTTCATACTGTTCTCCATGCAAACACAAGTGTATTTAAGTGTATGTACACCCATGAGAACTATAAAAAGGAAGAAGGGTATTTCTTTATAATATTCCGCTATGTGCCACTGGGTTAAGAGAGAAAGCTCTGGAGTCCCATTCTCACTCCCCCCTGGTGAGGTGTGTGACCTGGGGTAAGTTGTTTAACTTATCTGTGTCTGAGTTTTCTCATCCTCAGATATTAACTTCTGCCTTGTAAGTTGTTTGTAGAGGAGTATGTAATTTAATATCTATAAAATATTTGCAGCAGTTACAGGCACATGGTAAACGCATTTCTAGCGTTAGCTGTTAATGTTATGGACTCTTAGATCCTTACATTCCGAAAGAAGTCATTCTTTGTTAACAGCTGATAATATTCACAGTGCAGATCTCTTGTAATTTACTCAGAATAAATTGTGATGCCAGGTTAGATGCCCTCATATGCAGTGTAAGCTCTTTCTGTGTTTTAAAGATGAAGTGGAGGAGGTGAGGGGAGGAAGGATTACTGATCTGAGAAGCTGATGTTGGAGAAGAATTAGAAAATTCTGCCAAAGGCTGCATTTGATAGTATTTTCTTAAATGCTGTTTAAGATATACTGGCTCTTCTGAGTGGTGCCTTGGAGTTGGAGTTTGCCATATCAAAGTGCAGTTGTGTGATTATTTGTAATTTCATTTTCCCACAGTGTGAATTTTTATAGCGTCAGCATTTAAGAAATATTATTCATGTCAACTTGACTGAGCAAGCCTTCTGTGGTTTCTCATCTATTTCTTTTCAGCATCTTTGTTCATTTCCTCAGGCAGTGCTTGGTATTTACTTTGCAGTTTGCTGTTGATGCCTTTTCTGTGATGAAGAGCCACCAAATAGTCCCCACCACATTCTGATTCTTGATTACAACCAGTGTGCAAACAATCTCACTTTTACTTTCTGTTTAAACATGCAATAAATATGCCTATGAGAAGTACGATTCCAGAATCAAGTAGTTTTGTGTAACATCCTGGATAGAGAAAGGAAGAGAGCGAAGAAAGAAAGGAGGAAGGGAGGAAGGAAGGAAGGGAGGGAGGAAGGAAAATTCAAATGCAGCAGATGCTGTTGGGATACTGCCATGTCCCCTGGGCACCTACCTGCCCAGGCATAGCCAGCTCTCTACTATGAGAATCTTTGCCAGAGGGCTTTCTTTGGCAGTAAAGCCTGCCTGACACCAAATCATAGGCAGTCAGTGCCAGGGAGTGAGTGTCCTGTGGATGCAGGCACCAGACAATAAGTGTGGGAGTAGGAGGCTCATTTCCCCAGCTTCTTCACCCCTCATTTGGGATAGCTCTAAGGAGTTTTTATATTGTCTCCTAGGATTTCCCAGTAGGACAGGCTCCAGCAGCCCATGGCGGTAGTGATAATGTGTCTTGTACGGATTTGGTGCCCTTCGCCATTCCTCTACCAGTGTTTCCTGGGATCGCCTCTCAAATCATTCACTTTGATTTAAATTCTTGTCTGAGGGTCTCCTCTGAGGGGAACCCAAATGAGACTACATCTTTTTAAAACTACAAAGATGGCACTTATTTACTTTAGAAATGTGAGAAAACAGGGCAGGTGTTTGGCACAGCAACTAAGATGCCAGTTGAGACACCAGTACCTCATGTCGATGTGGCTGGGTCCGAGTCTCAGCTTTGCTTCTGATTCCAGCTCCCTGCGAATGTGTATGGTGGGAGGCAGTAGAGATGACACAAATAGTTGAGTCCCTTCCACTCACGAGGAAGGACCCAGATGAGATGCCTAGCCCCTGGTCTAGCCTGGCTGTTGTGGGCCTTTGGAGAGTGAAACAGCAGGCAGGAGATCTTTCTCTGCTTCTGCTCTGTCTCTGCCTTTCAAATAAAAAATGAAATGGGAGAAAATATGGTCAAGTAAAAGGAAGAAGACATAAGAACTCATAATCTTATCACCCAGGGATGTATCTGTTTTGATATTTTGGTGTATTTGCATGCGTGTTGATATTCTTAAACCTAAAAGGATCCTACTGTATGTATTGTAAAATTTCAATTACAAGTTGTCAGAAACATTTCCTTTTTGGTTTTTCCCCCAAATGAAAATTCTTTAGATTTTGCCCTCTGATAATTCCTAAAAATGTGTTTTCCTGAGATAAGCATTGTCAGTTGGTCTCTGTATATTTTTCCTGACTAGATATTATATAGTATTTTAAAAAATCATAAAAGCATATTTTACATATTATTATATAACCTGCTTTTTCATTAACAATGTTATAAACATAAGAAAGTCACTAACTATGTTTATTACAGAAAAAATAAGAAAGTAAAAATAAACAAAAAAAGAGTATAAAAATAAAAATCTTGGGGGCCAGCGCCGTGGCTCACTTGGCTAATCCTCCACCTGCGGCGCCGGCATCCCATATGGACGCTGGTTCTAGTCCCAGTTGCTCCTCTTCCAGTCCAGCTCTCTGTTGTGGCCCAGGAAGGCAGTGGAGGATGGCCCAAGTGTTTGGCTCCTGCACTCGCATGGGAGACCAGGAAGAAGCACCTGGCTCCTGGCTTTGGATCGGCGTAGCTCTGGCTGTTGCGGCCATTTGGGGAGTGAACCAATGGAAGGAAGACCTTTCTCTCTGTCTCTCTCTCTATAATTCTGTCAAATAAAAAATAAAATAAAATAAAAAAATAAAAATCTCATCTATCCAACTATCCAGGGATAACCACTCTTAACATTTTGGGGTATTTCCTTTTAGATTTTTAAAAATTTTACTTAAGTACTCATCCATAATGAATTTAGAAATGAAATCATACCATATAAGCTGTTTTCTAATTATCTGTCACTTAGCAATGTGCTATGAGTATTTTCCCATGATAGTAAGTATTAAAAAGTGTTAAGGACTATATCAATGCCTTTTAACCAACTTCCTAATGCTGGAGATTTAGGTTGTTTCTTGAGTTTAAAAAAGTTTAAGCATCCTTATAGTTAAACCATTGGGCATATCCATTGTTATTTCTATAAGATAAATATCTCGAAGTAGAATTACTGGGTCAAAGGTTTACACATTTTATGAATTCAATAAATACTGCCAAGTTGCTTCCTTAAGTTTTGCCAGTTTACAAGAAAGAAAAATAACCTTTTCTTTAGTTTTCAACAATGTTGTTTATTATTATAAAATAGGTCATGGGGCCGGTGCTGTGGCATAGCCGGTAAAGCTGCCACCTGCAGTGCTGGCATCCCATTTGGCTCCAGTTTGAGTCCTGGCTGCTCCACTTCCGGCCCAGCTCTTTGCTAAGGCCTGGGAAAGCAGTGGAAGATGGCCCAAGTCCTTGGGCGTCTGCACCCACGTGGGAGACCTGGAAGAAGCTCCTGGCTCCTGGCTTTGGATCGACTCAACTCTGGCCATTAAGGCCATCTGGGGAGTGAACCAGTGGATGGAAGACACTCCTCTCCCCACCTCTTCTTCTCTCTCCTTTCAAATAAAATAAATAAATCTTTTTAAAAAGATAAAATAGATCTTATTTTTCATGGCATTCAGTTACTTGTATTTCCAGGAATCCTTTACCACTGGCCTTTCACTTTTGGAAGTTTGTTTTCTCTTCCATGGGTTTTGAAAGCTGTGTGAAAGTTGTTTCCAAGTCCTTTGTGGGTAGACTGTCAAAATTCTGGCCACTGGCAGTATCTATAAATTTCCTTTTATCATTCAGCATCTTTGGGTGGGAGGTCCTCTCATCCATATAAGTTATAATTCATGTTCATCAGAATTCCAAAATCTGCTTAAGTTAATCTTTTTCTACCAGATATTTATAATTCATATCAGAGACTTGCTCTTAAGGTTCTACTTGTTGGAATGAAATCTTATCCCTAAGCTGTTTTACTGTAAAAGTCTTGACTTTTAATATTTTTGGCTTTATCTTTTTTTTTCTTAAGGTTTTTCCGATGTGAACTGTTGGCACCTTCGCTTCCGCTGGTCTGGGGATGCTCCTTCAGAACTCCTGAGAAAGTTCAGAAACTATGAAATATGAAACGTCCCTGTGCCGTAAAAGATGGAGAGCAACACTGGCCCCTGTGCTATTGCCATGTAGTTTTTGTTCACATCTAAAACCAGGCATGTGTCTGTGTCATGTTCACACTTTGCCGAGTGCCCACTGATCCTCCATCTTTGTGCCCTGTCCCACACAGTGAGAAAGCTTTCAGAAGACTAGTTTCTTTCAAATATCTGAAATACATTAAGGTTCTTAGGTTCAGAGTAGGTCATATTACATGTACATTCCAGTTAATGCAATTTACAGAAATCTACTTAAAACTTGATCTCTGTGTTTAAACATTTTATTGATGCACCTTGATCTCTGTTAGTGTAGATGCACAGAAAATGGTTTGTGGCCCTTGACTTAAAATGAGATGTGAAATTACTTGTTTAAACTCCACAGAGTTAAGTAAGTAATTTATTCAAAGTTTGTAAATGAATTTATAATTCAACTATAGTTTAAAAATAATTGGAATAGAAGTTTCTACTTTAAAAATCATGAACTGAAAAGTTATAATTTATTTGAGGAAATATATTTCTACAAGATTTCTTGTGGTATATAAGCAAATGATACACTTAGAAATTATGTTCTAATTGAAAATGGGCCTGTTTGATAACACAACCTTTTTAGACTGGAATTCCCGATGTTCACATGTAGTCTATGGTTAATTTTTAGTTTGTGAACAAGTGAATGAAAAATTAAGAATAAAAACGATTTTATTCAATGGCAGAGTTTTCACTGGTCTACAACAGAATGGGACAAAATAAAAATACAGTAAGCATTATGGTCTGAATGTTTGTCTCCTTCAAATTCATATGTTGAAAGTGATGATGTTAGAAGGTGGGGCCTTTGGGAGGTGATTAGGTCATGAGGGTGGAGGCTTTATGAATGGGCAAGGAGGCCAGAGAGAGAGAGAGAGAGAGAGAGAGAGAGAGAGCCCTTGAGTCCCTTCTATCATGTGTGGACACAGCAAGAAGGCACTCTGTACGAGCCAGAAAGTGGGCTCACCAGACAATGAATCTGCATCGATCGTGTACTTGCCAGCCTCTCGAATAGTGAGAAATGAATTTCTGTTGTATATAAACAACTCAATTAATGTTATTTTTATTTTGTTATAGTAGCTTGTCAGCAGGTTTTTTTTAAAAGCTAAATATATTCTACATTAAAGATTGTCTTTATTCAGAAATTCTATCTTTTCAGCCACTGCAGTTTTTTATTTTTATTTTTATTTATTTTTTTTTTTTTGTGACAGGCAGAGAGGACAGTGAGAGAGACAGAGAGAAAGGTCTTCCTTTTGCCGTTGGTTCACCCTCCAATGGCCGCCGCGGATGGCGCGCTGCGTCCGGCGCACCGCGCTCATCCGATGGCAGGAGCCAGGTGCCAGGTGCTTTTCCTGGTCTCCCATGGGGTGCAGGGCCCAAGCACTTGGGCCATCCTCCACTGCACTTCTGGGCCACAGCAGAGGGCTGGCCTGGAAGAGGGGCAACAGGGACAGAATCCGGCGCCCCGACCGGGACTAGAAGCCAGTGTGTCGGCGCCGCAAGGCGGAGGATTAGCCTGTTGAGCCATGGCGCCGGCCAGTTTTTATAAATTTTAAAAATATATGTATATATTTATTTGAAAGGCAGAGTTACAGAGAGTAGGAGAAGCATAGAGATACAGAGGGAGGAAGGGAGAGAGAGATAGAGATCTTCCATCTGTTGGTTCACTCCTCAAATGGCAGCAATAGCCAGGGTTGGGCCAGGAGTCAGGAACTTTATCCAGGTCTCCCACAAATGCAGGGGCCCAAGCATTTTGCTGCTTTACCAGGTGCATTATCAGGGAGCTGCATTGGAAGTGGAGCAGCTGAGTCTTGAACTGGTGCCCATATGGGATGCTGGCACTGCAGGTGGCAGTTTAATTCACTGTGGCACAGCATCAGCCCCCAGCAATTGCAGTTTAAAATGTGCTTTTTTGAAATGGCGTCAGAGTAGATTGTATTGGTATGCTCAAGCTGTTGTAACAAAATGCCACAGACTGCATGGCTTAAAAGCATTTCTCTTGGGGCCGGCACCATGGCGCAGTAGGTTAATCCTCCGCCTGCGGTGCCGACATCCCATATGGACGCTGGTTCTAGTCCCAGTTGCTCCTCTTCCAGTCCAGCTCTCTGATGTGGCCTGGGAAAGCAGTAGAAGATGGCCCACATCCTTGGGCCTCTGCACCCGCATGGGAGACCAGGAAGAATCACGTGGCTCCTGACTGTGGATAGGCGTAGCTCCGGCCGTTGCAGCCATTTGGGGAGTGAACCAATGGAAGGAAGACCTTTCTTTCTGTCTCTCCCTCTCACTGTAACTCTACTCTCAAATAAATAAATAATAAAATCTTTAAAAAAATTTTCTCTCAGTTCTGGAGGCTAGAAGTCCAAGATGAAGGTGTTGGCAGGTTTGTTTCCTTCTTAGGCCACTCTGGGGTTCAGATGGTCACCTTCTCTCACTGTGTCTTCACATGATCCCTCATGTCTCTCTTTCTTCTTATGAAGACATACCAGTCATAATGTGTTAGAGCCCGCTCTGACAACCTCATTTTAACTTAATTACCTCTTTAAAGACATCATCGCCAAACAAGGCTACATTCTGAGGGAAACTGTATGAATTTCAGGGGAACAGAATTCAGTTCATAACTTAGATGAAATTAATATTTTTTGCCCATAAACTATTATAACCCTATCTTATTCTCCTTGATTTTATATAAATTTTTACTGTTTCATGAAATTCAAAAGTCAGGGCCAGCTGTTTAGAGAATTAATCATGTCAATGTTTTACCACTTAAGAAAAATATAGCTAGGCATTGTTATCATTTCTGCAAATTTTACTTTAAAATAGAATATAAATGGAAAAAATATAGTGTGTTAAATTAATAAAGTTAACTTTTGGAAAAAATTGCCTGTCATAGTGCCTTTCTGACCATGTAGACACTTGAATATTATACTGAGTAAACAAACTTTCGAATCTAAGAATCGGGTTGATTTTTCTCCTTTCTCCCATTCCCAGACTGTCTGATTTATACCACAGATGACTCTTAGTGACTTACAAAAGGAAAACACTCCCACTTGCATGGTCCACTCTACTTTTGTTAGATTCATTTCCCCATCATTGACAAGATTGTGCACTAACTCTACTTCACTTTTCTCTCCTACAATGCCCAAAGCTGCCACATAAGAACTGAGATGTCAGGGCTAGTATTGTTGTGTAGCAAGTTAAGCCTCTGCCTGCATCCCACATGGGCTCCAATTCAAGTCCCAATTGCGCCACTTCCAATCTAGCTCCCTGCTAATGAGCCTGGGAAAGCAGTGGAGAGTGGTCCAAGTGCTTGGGCCTCTGAAGCCATGTAGGGATCCTGGATGAAGTTCCTGGCTTTGGCCCAGCCCAGTCCTGCCATTGTGGCTATTTGGGGAGTGAACCAGTGGATGGAAGATTTCTCTCTGTGTCTTCCTCTCTCTAACTTGGCCTTTCAAATAAATAATTATTTATTTGAAAGACAGAATTATAGAGAGGTAGAGGCAGAGAGAGAGAGAGAGAGAGAGAGAGAGAGAGAGAGAGAGGTGAGAGAGGTCTTCCAATCACTGGTTCACTCCTGAAATGGCTGCAATGGCCAGAGATGAACTGATTTGAAGCCAGAAGCCAGGAGCTTCTTCCAGGTCTCCCACACAGGTGCAGGGGTCCAAGCACTTGGGTCAGCTTCTACTGCTTTCCCAGGTCGTAGCAGAAAGCTGGATCGGAAGTGGAGCAGCCGGGACTCGATCCGGCGCCCATATGGGATGCTGGCACTGCAAGTGGTGGCTTTACCTGCTACACCACAGTGCCAGATCCAAATAAATCTTAAAAATAAAAAAGAAGATCCCAAAAGAGAGTTAAGCTTAAAAAAAAAAAAACTGAGAGGTAGCCCCACGTTGATAGACGTTTATGATGGGTTAGGCTTGTACTTTGGAATACTGGATGCCATTTGACTAGGTTTTAAAACAAGGGGACTGTGTTTGATAATGTAGTCCTTTGAATGGAAAGTAAGTGGGCAACTGGGTAACTTTTCTCCAGTCATTTGTTTGAATTCTCTAGTGTGTCCAACACAACCACAATCAGGCATTTGTAACAGCACACTTTTTTTTTTTTTTGACAGGCAGAGTGGACAGTGAGAGAGAGAGACAGAGAAAGGCCTTCCTTTGCCATTGGTTCACTCTCCAATGGCCGCCCCAGACAGCGTGCTGCGGCCAGCGCACCGCACTGATCCGTTGGCGGGAGCCAGGTGCTTTTCCAGGTCTCCCACGGGGTGCAGGGCCCAAGCACTTGGGCCATCCTTCACTGCACTCCTGGGCCACAGCAGAGAGCTGGCCTGGAAGGGGGGCATCCAGGACAGAATCTGGCACCCCGACCGGGACTAGAAGCTGGTGTGCCGGCGCCGCAATGCGGAGGATTAGCCTATTGAGCCGCGGCAACGGCTAACAGCACACTTCTAAAGCCACTTATTTTTGCACTGTGACTTACCCTCATTCACAGAAAAATGATGATGAAAAAAATTGCATAAAATTCTTCAGTTCTTAAATCAACTGGTGAAGACAGTTTCTTTTATATTTGATTCTGATGCTGATTCTGAGTACATGAATGATGTACATGTCTTGAGGACATGATTTGTGGTAAGCATCATACTAGCATTTGTGTTACATATGGATGTGCTTATTTTGAGGGCTGGCATTGTGGCACAGTGGGTTAAGCTGCTGCCTGTGATGCTGGCAGCCCATATGGGCAGTGGTTTGAGTCCTGGCTTCTCCATTTCCAATATAGCTCCCTGCTAATGAGCTTGAGATAGCAGCACAAGATGGCTCAGGTGCTTGGGCCCATGTCATCCATGTGGGAAACCCAAATGGTGTTCCAGGTTCCTGACTTTGGCTGGTCCAGCCCTGGCTGTTGCAGATTGAACCAGCAGATGGAAAATCTTTCTCTTTCTCTGTCTTTCTATAACTCTGCCTTTCAAATAAATAAATATATAAGTACTTTTTAAAAGGGAGTATTTTATGCTTTCAAGAAGTTGACATTCTAGTTAAGAGTGTCTATGGTTTAGAGAGAGTATATTGAATTAATTTACATATGTAATGTGCTTAGAACATGACAAGGAAGTAGTATGTGTTTATTTCTAGTCTTACTATATTCTTACGTGTTAAATCTTACGTTAGTCAGTTACAAGAATCGATTAACACAAGATTCCTATCTAGTTCTCCATCTCAGAGGCATTTTTTCTGCTGTATCTTTGCTCACATATCCTGTGCATTTACACACGTATGTGTTTCTATATTTTACATAAGTGGTTGCATACTATACCCGTTGCAGTGTATCTTCAATTTATTCAGTTAATGTATCTTGGAAATTATTCTGTGTTAGTACATAAGTGCTACCTTATTCTTTTTAATTGCTGCATAGTGTTCCATTTTGTGTATGAACTATCAATTATTTAAATTGTCATTTACTGATACATTTTCATGTTTTTGCAGTCACTAATAAATAATAATGAATAGATTTATACAAAGTATTTCTTGTGTGTGAAGTCTACCTGTAGGATAAATACCTAGCACTGAAATTTCTGGATCAAAGAGTATATGTGTACATTCAGAATTCTATCATCATATTCTTAAGCAAACAAAATGTGGTGATATGGTAAGTTTCAGATACTTTAGGGCCATTGGATTGAACAGCCTAGGAAATAGTGCTTGTTCATTGAGATTCTTGCCTATTTTGTCCTTATTTTTCACTCTAGGCTAATCTTTTTGAGTGGCTCTGTCTGAAGCACTGCGCTTATCGAATGATTTGTTCAGCACTTCCTAACCCCTAATACCAGGGAGTGCCCAAGATGTAAAGCAGTAACAGAACCAGAGTGCACATTTTTCCTTGCAACTTCTACAAAGGAAAAGAACAGTCCTTTTTTTTTTTTTTTTCCAGTGCTACTGTTACTTGCCTTCTGGGTGTCCTGAAATGTTGAAATACAATTTTGAAACATTTTTACTCTTTTAAGTAAAGGGCATCTCAACAGAGCAACTCTGGAAAACCTAGGCAGAATTCACAATTTTCTCTGAATCTAAATAGTTTCCAGGACCTGAAGGATATATTCCCAGCCTGTCAAAAACATGCCCCTTAATAAGCGAATTAGAAATGAAGAAAAACCTTTGCAGATATTTCTTGTAAAGAGAGAGTTGGATAAAGAGAAGATAAGATTGTTTTCCTGCATATGAATTTTCATATCCTTTCCTTGCCCAGATCTGACAGTGGTTACAAGATCAATCGCAGCAGCAAGTGTCGATGACTAATACAGTTATGGAGAGGAGCCTTTAATTTCCTGGAGGCAAACATCATTACCCACCACCTCCACATCACAGACAGTCGGTGCTGGGATGACTTGGGAGAAATTACAGAACTGATGCAATTACTGAGAAAATGATGAAATGCCTCACAATGAAAGGCTTCAATTTCAGCCTCTGTGATATGGATCAGGATGGCCTTGTCTTTGGTGTTATTGCTTCTTCGCTCTCTGTGTCATCTCACCCTCATTATGGGGGATATTTTGCATTAGGCAGCTCCTTCTCACCCTTTTGCCTCCATGCTTGGCTCTTTTGTTTCTTTCTGTGTTTTCACTTTGTTTCTTCCCATGTTTTCATTTTGTTTCTTGTATTAATTCTGAGATTTGGATTAAGTTTGTAGAGAACTAGATCTTTCTCTGGCTCAAACCAACTGTGGAATTTAGAGCAGATTACTTGAGCCTTCAGATTCTGTTTCTTCTACTGTGGCTGAATAACAGGCTTTCCCCGTTTGTAGAACAAGGACCTTGGCCAAGGTCCAGGTCCAGAGTTGG
The DNA here is from genome assembly GCA_949820135.1 of Sylvilagus floridanus. Classification (NCBI taxonomy): domain Eukaryota; kingdom Metazoa; phylum Chordata; class Mammalia; order Lagomorpha; family Leporidae; genus Sylvilagus; species Sylvilagus floridanus. Next base: position 24,803,297 of record OX463235.1, read on the forward strand.
CCAGTTTAATACCTTGTGTGAGAGCCAAGATAGTGTGGGAACAGGTGGGAGAGTGTTGGCCAAGAATGGAAGTTGATTAGCCAGGACAGGGGAGGCAGAAGAAAAAGGATATGTCTTTTTTATGAATCTTTTATCATTGCTTTTTCAGGAAAAGGGCCAAGATAGAGAGGTAGGTACCTCTACACACATCAGCTCCAAATACCTCAACTGTCTTATTGCATTCGCTTGAGTCTGATGCTGTTCTTGATACCTGCTGCTTCTGAAAATAGTGGTGAGGTTTTTAAACTAAATACTTTCTGGCTCATTACTGGAGGCTCTAAGACAGAATCTAACAATAATACTAATGGTAACTCCTACCTTTAAGAGTTTCCAAAGCTTTTCCTTGTCTATCTTGTTTGAACTTCATACCTAACCTCATTTTCTTAAGTTTTTAGCTTTCATGACATTCTAAAAACCACAATACAATTGCAAATAAATTGTTTTTTCCTTAAACCATTAGTTTTCAGACTTAGAATCGCCTGAATCTGAAAACATTGGTTTGTACTTAAGATCTTCTGAAATGTACTCTTGGTCTTCCTCCCTATTTCTTGACCTACAACTCCTAAAACCCTTAGAATCTCTTGAGTGATAGATGTCTTTTGTGTTAATGACATGACTGGTGGCTGGGGATCCCCAGAGAGCTTCAGGAGGAAGGCTGATCACTGGAAAGACCAAAGCATGACTAGAGGGTTGGGACTTCCAGCTCTCTCCACTGTCCAAGGATTCGATTCTGGGGGCTTCTGGATACTGAGCTTGTGGAGGTTCAGGTGCCAACAGTCATTTCTGGGGGTCCTCTGGCAGCAGTGACACTCCTCTTGGAGCGATAACCACTGCTCTATCTCCTGGGGGCCCTTGTGTCTTCCGTACCCCCTGCTGGGGCTGAGCCCATGACCACAGGAAGAAAGGTTACTTCTCACCAACTTTCCTTCTTCTCTTGAACAGCTTTCTAGTGGCACTCATCCCCTAGCCCTGTGGTCACAGATCCCGAGTGGCTGGCCTATGAGGAACACAGACCCAGTGCTCTCTCAGCATCCCCCTCCTTCCCGTCTTGGCCCTTTCCAAACCCCTTTTTGCCCCAGCTGCACAAAAGGGAACACCTGAGCAGAAGAAGGACAAGTTTGGGGAGTTGTGTGTGTGTGAGTGTGTGTCTGTGTGTATGTGTGTGTAGAGGGGCTGATGGTACAGCTAGGTAAAAATGCAGTTTTAGACATTTCATCCATGTTCAAACAATAGCAGGGTGGCACAAAATTTTAGAAATAGAAGCTGCCAATCATGGTATGAGGGTTGTTCACCAGATTACATTTAAGGAGAAATAGCTGTATGCCTTTAGGCAAGTTCTTTTACTTCTTTGAACCTGTTTTCCTCTCTCATGACATGAAGATATGTAAAATGAAATGAGGACTAATGTCCCTATAAAAGAGACTCCAGAAAGAATTCATTTTCTCTTGACCTTCCATTCTTTCTGCCATATGAGGACACAGTGTTTCATCTCTCCAGGGTATGCAGCATGGCAGGTGCCATCCTGGAAGCACAGAGATCGCTCACCAAAGCTGCCCTGCCTCCATCCTGGACTTCCCAGCCCCCAGAACTGTGAGAAATAAATTTCTGCTGTTTATACATTACCCAGCTTGTGGCAGTTTCTTATAGCAGCACAAATGGACCAGAAAAGCACAAACTGGGAGCAGAGGTGTGGGGATAGTGATTGAGACCCTTTTTGGGATGTCTGTATCTCATATTGGAGTGCCTGGTTTAAGCTGAAGTTCCTGCACATGATACAGCCTCCTGATAATGAACATCCTGGGATGCAGTGGTGATGGCTCAAGTACTTGGGTCTCTGTCACTCATGTGTGAGATATAGATTGATTTTCAGGCTTTTGGCTTCAGCCAGTTCAGGCCTGACTATTTTGGGCATTTGGGGGAATGAAATAGTGAACGGAGGATCCTCTCCTCTCCTCTCCTCCCCTCCCCTCCCCTCCCCAGGGTAGATTTGTCTAGGGTAGATTTTTGTGTGTTTCAGAAGTTTTATGCTTGTTTATTGATGACAGTTAAGCATTACAACTGAGAGGATGCAAGAAGATGACAAGGTACCATGGGTATTTAACTCGGAGTTGGAAGAAGGTTTTTCTTCGCTCAAGGGAAGACATCAGAACTCTAGATACACCTGCATTCTCTGGAGAAAAGTGAGCCAGGGAACACACTTGAAAACAATGCAGGCTGGTGTCTGCAGAGTATTGAATGAAATCTTTCCCTGGGAATGATTCTGTTTTAAGAAAAAGGAGAATTTTCAGGATGCACAGTTACTATATGAAAAATGTGTGACATGCTATTTAGTAATTTAGCAGATTGATTGCATCAAGATGTTAGCATTTGGGTGAACTTGTCTTAAAAAAGACCTGCCCATTCTTTACAAGGTGATCTCCAAGATCTAACTTTCTATGGTTATTTGAGTAGAATTTTTTTCTATTCTACTTTTAAAATTCTCCAAAGAAGTTTCTACCTAGATTCAAAGTTGATGGAGGACATGACAAGGAAATGTAAAGATTTTTTTTCACCTACCAATAGATTCACATAGTTCCCAGAAAAATAAAAAACTCGTCATATCTGTAAACTTGGGTCTTTGTTCCTGAGAACACCACAAGATGGTAGCATTGGGCTGACAATAGCAGATGGTTGCACTCAGAAAGTATTTGCAAATGGCTGTGTTCTTTGCTTCTAACAGCTCTACAGTGTGGTTTGCTCATAGGGTCCACTGCAGGCATTTCATTAATAAAATCTAGAAGGGTTTGAAGAAGTCTTAAGGAATCTAGCAGTTCTGTAAGTTGCTGAGTCTAGTACTGATGTCAAAGCTGTGTAGAAGGGAAGTCCTTTGGTTCACTCAGGGAACCTATCTGTGCCATGAATTTGAAACATTTTATTATTTGAAACTTTATGAGCAGAGTGAGACTGGTGTAGAAGCTCAGCTGTACATTTTAGGATGTCAGGAAACAAGGTGTAGAGAAGTGCTACAACACTGAAAATATAAATGTCACCAAAGGGTGTCACCATGAATTGTCACTGCATGTGTCCTTCAGAAGCATGGAAGGGAGTCCTCTGTTTTGCTGACCACTGCGTCCCTAGCAAGTTACTACACACTGACCACTTTCTCACCAAATCATGGTCTCATTTGCCCAGCTTCCTCCACATTGATGCTTTTGGAGAATGGGTTTAAAAGGAACTGTTCCTGGCCTACACTCCTTTCCCTCACTTCCCGGCCTCTTTTCTGCTCCAACCTTAAATATTTTCAGTGTAGGGAAACTTCCTATCCCAAGGAAGTATATTAGTGTTTCTCAAAGTGTGATTGATAGATACTCCTTGGCTTGAAATCACTTCTAAAGGTATAGAATCCTGGGTTCACCCATATCTACCGAATCAGAATGTCCAACAGTGAGGAACAAACACTGTGCTTTTAATAAGTTTCCTAGGTGATGCTTCCAATGTTTGAGAATCTCTGGTATGAATAGAAGTTTCCACAACCTTGAAGCCTGGTAAGTTAAGGAAAATACTTCCTCAAATAGCCTATGAAGTGAGGAAATGGAGAAAAGAATGAAAGCTTAGGCCATAAGAGATCTACATTTATCTCTCTTCAGTCAGTCAAGCCCAGCTACCCCTAATATTTCTTGAAGAGGAATTTGAACCATCACATTGCCAATTGAGTGAATTGATTATGATTATCATTCAGGCTTCATTTAGTTTTGTACCAGTTATTTTAAATGCTGGAACACGGAGCCAGAAAGGTAACAGAGGAGGGGTGGATAAATTTGGTAATCTAATAATAGAGATATAAACTTTCCAAAAAGTAGTTATTGTGACCATAAACCCTCAGCTTGCAATTAATTAGCCTCTTTCATTTGAAATTACTATCTCACCACCATGACGTTCATGCTTTTTGAAGAATTCTCTCAGGGTAGAATACAGTAGAAAGCCAGCAATTAAGCAGCAAATTTAACTAGTAAACAAACATATGGTAAAACACAGATACTCTACTAGTATCCAAAGGAAAAAATAAACAAAAATGTGTGCTTACCTAGTATGTTAGAAAAAAATGCTGCAAGTGATAATATCCAGTGTAGATGAGGGTTCCATGATCCAAGATTTCTTACTGGTAAGCCCTGCACATGGGTGCCACACTGTACAGCGATGCAGTTTTAGAAATATTTTTCAGAGCCATAAAGATATTCATTCTTTGCCTCTCTCTTCTCATTCTTAAAGGTGTAGATCCTAAAGAAATAATACAAAACATGGAAAAAGGCTTATATCACAAAGATGAATGTCTCAACATGTCATAGCACATAAAGAGAAGCAAATTAAATGTGTAATAACTGATATATTAGATTTGATGCAATCACTATGGAAGTCTATTATAAAACTTAAAAGTCATGATCGTGAAGAAAAAGAAGTTGCAACAAGCTCATGAAATAATTTCAATAGAAAATATAAGATATTGGGGCCGGCGCTGTGGCACAGCAGGTTAACACCTGAAGTGCTGGAATCCCATATGGGTGTCAGTTCAAGACCTGGCTGCTCCACTTCTGATCCAGCTCTCTGCTATGGCCTGGGAAAGCAGTAGAGGATGGCCCAGGTCCATGGGCCCCTGCACCCACATGGGAGACCTGGAGGAGGTTCCTGGCTCTTGGCTTCGGATCAGCACAGCTCCAGCTGTTGTGGCCAACTGGGGAGTGAACCAGTGGATGGAAGACCTCTCTCTCTCTGCTTCTCTCTCTGTGTAACTCTGACTTGCAAATAAATAAATAAATAATTTTTTTAAAAAAAAGAAAGAAAATATAAGATACAATGTATACTATGCTTTCTTTATCTCTGTATGTGTTACATAATGATTTCATTTTAATGTGATCATAAGAGTATACCTATTTTAGAAAGTTAAAAATTGACACATAATAACTGTGTACATTTGTGGGGTACATTATTATATTAAACTCTACAAAAGTGAAATAAATCATAGTGGAAAGGTCAGAGATGCTACTTTGGATGTCCACATTTCACGTTAGAGTTCCTGGAATTGAGTCCTGGCTTTACCTTTTTTTTATTTAATAAATGTGAATTTATCACACAACCGCACAAGGTATAGGATATTGTTTGACTAGTAGTGTTGTTTTTAAGCTTCATAGTAAAACACATTAAGGACAGAGATCCTACGTGGGGAGCATGTATCCAGTGACTCCCGTTGTTGATTTAACAATTGGCACTCTTATTCATAATGTCAGCAATCACCTGAGGCTCTTGTCAAGAGCTGTCTAGGCTATGGAAGCCCCTTGAGTTCACCAACTCTGAACTTGTTTAGTCTAGGTTGTCTCACAGTGGAGGTTCCTTCCTCCCTTCGGAGAAAGGCGCCTCCCTCCTTGATAGCTTGTTCCTTCCGCTGGGGTCTTGTTCACCAGGATCTTTCATTTAGTTTGTTTTTGCCACTGTGTCATGGCTTTCCATGCCTGTGAGACTCCCTTGGGCCTTTCAGCCAGATCCGAATGCCCCAAGGGTTGATTCTGAGGCTGGAGTGCTGTTTGGGGCGTTTGCCATTCTATGAGTCTGCTGTGTGTCCTGCTTCCCCCGCAGGATCATTCTCTCCCTTTTAATTCTGTCCTTCATTATTTGCTTACACTGGTCTTGTTTGTGAAATCTCTTTGACACTTACCCTATCTTTTTGATCGGTTGTGTACTTATACTTATCACTTTACCAAGTGCGCTGGCATTGGTACATCTGGCTTTACTTCTGATTCCAGCTTCCTGCTAATGTGCATCCTGGGAGGCAGCAGTGATGGCTCAAGTGGTTGAGTCCCTCACACCCATACAGGAGATCTGGAATGAGCTCCTGTCTCTTGCTTCAGCCTGGCCCAGCCCTGACCATTTGAGCATCTTTGGAGTGAACCAGCAGATGGGAGCTCTGCCTGTTTCTCCCTGCTTATAAAATTAAATAAAATAAATAAAACCTACACTGTCATGCTGCAATTAAAAAACATGCCACAGTGATAATGTCAATATGTTATGGTGCTGGATTATGAGTACTTATTTTTATTTTCTCTATTTTCCAAGTTTTCTGTTGGGTAGAGTCCTAGCTATGTACTATTTGTCCCTGTAGACCCACTCTGTGCCCTGTTCTCAGCTGCAGAGGATGACAGGCTTGTTTGGTCAGCAGGAAAGAAGAGGGATGGCGGTGGGGGTGTGTTAGTAGCCCAGTTCTCTCCCTCAGGATCTCCTTACACCGGTTGTACACTCTGACGGAGGTCCCTGCTCCTCTGGGGCAGCTCACTCAGAGCTTTCTCTTTCTTGCTTCTGGTGGCTGCTCTGCCGCTCCTAGGAATAGGATTCAGCTGTACCTTATGGTTTCTCTACATTCTGTCTCTTTCAAAACCATCTCTTCATGAAATCTATATAGAATTATCCTAAATTGAGTGTGCCTTCTGAGATCCTTACCCATGCAAGCAATTTGATTCTTTTATCATTTCTGGGCATACACCAGGACATGTGACCTTGCAGCCTAAAAGTCACAACTGGAAAATGTTACAGCTTTGTGGGGGGTTTTTAGCTGGAAAGATGGAAATCTTTATCTCCCCAATAATCAAACTTTCCCTCCAATGAGAAATCCTCAAATGCTGCAGTAATAATAATAAACAATAAAAAAGAGCAACTATCAATTGAAATGTGAAGATGCGGCCTCTTCAGTAGCAGGCTGGATGTTTTATAGAGACATTTTTGAGAAAAATGGTTACAGGGTTATTTTTTTAAATGAAGCTTAAAAAGCAGCAGGGGAAAAAAGAATAATTTAGAAAGACATCCTATTTGAAGGTAGTGCTGATGTATTAATATGTGCTGGAAATGACTGGCTCAGAAGGCATCAATCTGCCTGAGTAGTGGTCATTTTTCAAGCCCAGATGAATGTAAACCAAAATCAAATTGTCACAAGTAGATCTGAACGATATATTGGGTAATTTTCATGGCAAAAGCAGGAATAGGGAAAGCAATGGAGGACAGCATCTTTGAGCCTTTTTGTCCACATTTTAGAAATAAACGAGTTTATAAAATGAATCCACCCTTAAGTCAGTTTTGCAAAGGGGTTCAGACTGTGCCATAATACACATGTTCATACTGAAGAGAAACTCTTCGAGTTACACATCTCAGCCCTGGAAGGCAGGCAGTGCAGGCAGTAGTTGAGAGTGGATCTCACAGACCTCCCAGCATGCCCTTGCTTTAGCAGTGGCCCTTTTCCCCCTGTAAGGAAGGCTCTAGACCAGCATTCTTTGTCAATGCAGTTTTTTTTTTTTTCATTCTTTTCCTGCACCAGAGGCAGTGATTACTATACTCAGAGAGCAGTGGAGTTGGCAGAGGTTGTGGCTGCATAGATTATTACTGGAGCATCATGAAACTGTTACTACAACTAGAAATGCCATACACACAAGAGTTTTCTTTGAAGCATTTTCTTTCAGTAAAATCAAAAGATTCAGGAGTAGGTGTTCAGTCTAGCTGTTAAGATGCCCACATCTCATACTAAAATACTGAGTTGAAGGCCCAGCTCTGGCTCCTGACTCCAGCTTCCAGGTAATATGAACTCAAGTGATTGGGTTCCTGCCACCATTTTGGGAGACCTAAAATGAGTTCCTGGCTTCCGGCTTTGGTCCAGCCCAGCCCTGCCTTTGTGGGTACTTGGGGAGTGAATCAGCAGATAAGAGCTGTTTATCTCTTTCTCCTTTTCCCTGCCTGATTCTGTCTCTCTCTCATCAATTAAATAAAAAATTTTAAAGGGAAAAGATTGGAAATAACTTCAATGGTTTTAGTAGTGGGTTGGCTAAATGAATGAATTTCCATTCATTTTGAGACAGTGAGTTCTTACCTGCAGGGGGCATTCGAGGTAGCAGATGACAGCCTACCTCCTTATACCCCACCCCTGCATTTAAAAAATATTGTCGACTATTATGCAGTACTTGCACCTTTTTATGGAATACAGTGCAATATTTCAACACATATACACAGCTTAAACTGATCAGGTCATTAGCATTTCCATTTCTTTAGCTTTTCTTTGGAGCCTGTGAGCTCCTCTCTTCTAGTTCTTCATACATTGTGCATAGTACAATATTGTGAGCTATAGAGCCTCCGACTGTGCTACAGAACCCTAAAACTTATTCTTCTGATTTAACTATGTTTTGGTACCTGCTACCCAACAACCCTCCAACCCTCCTCCACACCCCACCCTCTAGCCAGCTGAGGTAATTCTTCATGAGCAAACTCTTCATATAGTAAAAAGATATTACACATCTGTCAATGACACAAGCAACATTCAGCTAACATTTGTGTAGAATACATGTACATTCTTGTATGTGCATGAAGAGTACACTGAATTCAAAAAATCAGAAGCTGGTAACTGATGACCTCCAGGAAAGGGAGCTCAGTGTCAAGAAGACAGGGGTGAGCAGGAGCCACCCCGATTTTGAGCCACAAGCATATGTGCCTGTGCAACAAGTGAATTAAAGTCATTTATTGAGGAAAAAAACTCTCTGCTCTTTTTTTTTTTTCCTTTCTACAAATAATATTCCTGATGTTTCCATTATTGGTTGTCTCTGATGTTCCTGGTAGCTTTTCTAGGAGATATCTTGAAAATGAGACAGAATGAGAGGAACATGAGTTGGTTTTCACTGATATGCACATATTTTAAATGTATCTGTATATGTGTCCTCAAGTCAATGTGGAGTGATGTGTGTGTATGCGTGTTGGTGGGTGTGTATCTTCCAAATCAACAATCAAGGACAGAGAAGATTTTGTAACTTAAGGTGTCAATGTGTGACAGCGCCAGAAATCGCTAATCTGTCTGCTCCTCTGGGGTCCTGTTGGGAAACACTGTGAGAAGAGGTCAAAAAGATGTTAGGACCAAATTATAAAGAAACTTGCTTAAAACGCTGGGAAGTTTGACCTTTATTCTGTTGGCCGTGGAGAGCTCTAGCGGGTCTGAGGGCAGGGGGAAAAGGTGGTCAGAGCAGCAACCAGAAAGAAGCAATGGCAGTGGTGACCAGACAAACTTACCCAGTCCAGAGACCCCAGGAGAGAAGGCTCCTGAAGCCAGGTTTTCCTTCCCAGGGACAGGGTAGTTTACCCTCGGGGGTCACTGACAGCTATCCTGCTGTTGATGTGTATTCTGAGAAGTTCCGGTGGGCTGGAACTGGAAGGAGGACTACATGCTGAGAAATTATATTTCTAAAACCAATCCCGAGTCGTAGAGGCATCAAAGAAAAAAAAAGCCCAAGTAAAACATCCGAGCTGCTGCTAGGATCTTCAAGAAGGTCTCAAAGGGTCGCAAACACATCCCCTTGCCAGAGCCAGCTCTGGGCAGCTTTGTGGGTCAACACCCGGGGAACTTGTTCCCTTCTTTGTGCAGCTCAGTGTGACAATAGATCAAAGAACATTCCAGTCCGTCAGTGAATCAAAGGGCTTCTTTGGTTCCTGTCCAATGGCTCCTTCACGTTGGTTGCAGAGACTTCTGTGAGGGCTCCACTCTGAGGAAAGGGGAAAAGAGTAACAGCTGAGATTTAATCCTCAGTAGTTCTTTATCTGTGAACAAGATGTGGCCTGTTTTAGAGGTTAAATGAGACCAGCACTTATCACAGTATCTGCTCACCTGCCAGTGTTTGGAGCTCAGGGAATTGCGGTTACTACTTACAAGCCCACAAAGTAAAAGTAATTGTTATTACTGTTTGGCAGATAAGGAAATTAAGGCCCAGAGAGATTAAGTAAACTTTTCCAAATCATACAGCTAAAAAGAAAAGGAGCCTAGATTTGAAGTCAGTTCCTCTGACTTTTTTGGGAGCTGGCAGTTGTGGCACAGCAGGTTAAACAGCCATGTTTATGTGCTGGCTGCTTTGAGTCTGGGCTACTCCACCTCCCATCTGGCTTTTTGCTAATGCACCTGGGAGGCAGCAAATGGCCCAGGTGCTTGTGCCTCTGCCACTTACATGGGAGACTCTGAAGGAGTTCCTGGTTTCCAGTTTGGGTCTGGCCCATCCTGAGCTGTTTTGGGCATTTTTGAGAGTAAAACAGTAGATAGGGCCCGTGCCATGGCTCAATAGGCTAATCCTCCACCTGTGGCGCAAGCACACCGGGTTCTAGTCCCGGTCGGGCGCTGGATTCTGTCCCGGTTGCCCCTCTTCCAGGCCAGCTCTCTGCTGTGGCCCAGGAGTGCAGTGGAGGATGGCCCAGGTCCTTGGGCCCTGCACCCCATCGGAGACCAGGAAAAGCACCTGGCTCCTGGCTTTGGATCAGTGCGGTGCGCCGGCCGCAGCGAGCCAGCCGCGGCGGCCATTGGAGGGTGAACCAACAGCAAAGGAAGACCTTTTTCTCTGTCTCTCACTGTCCACTCTGCCTGTCAAAACAACAACAAAAAACAGTGGATAGATGATCTCAATCCTTCTTCTCTGTTGATCCTTCTCTCTCTGCCTTTCAAAAAAAAAAAAAGCAAAAACAAGAAAATACTAGCTGAAGATTTATTTATTTATTTGAAAGGCAGAGATAAAGGGGGAGGGGGAGAGAGAGAGAGAGAGAGAGAGCGCGAGCGAGCATGAGAGCGTCCATCTACTGGTTTATTTCCCCAAATGGCTGCAATGGCCAGGGCTGGGCCAGGCCGAAGCCAGGAGGCAGGAGCTTCTTCTGGGTCTCCCACCTGGGTGTAGTGGCCCAAGTACTTGAGCTACCTTCCACTGCTTTCCCAGGTGCATTAGCAGGGAGGTGTATCCGAAGTGGAGCAGTCAGGACTCGACTTGGCGTCCATATGGGATGCCCACACTGCAGGTGGAGGCTTAACCTTCTATGCCACAGTGCCAGCTCCCCAATATGCCATATTAACCACTAGGTCAAACACCTGCCCCCAGATGTGCAATTTTCAAGAAAATTTTGTTTTATGGAGAACAGATTGAGAGGGAGGAAGAGTGGATGAAGAATACCATTAGGAGGTTGAGATGAGAGATGGTGTTGATTTAGACTGGGTGGTAATGATACATACACAAAATGGGTTCTCAGCATAGTTAGGGGTAAGTTCATTGGCAGTTGAGTTGGATAGGACATAGACTGAGGGGCAGAGAAATATTAGGATGATTCTAAGGGGGTGGGTCCTTCTCTGGCTGGAGATGTCACAAACTGGAATAAGGAACACAAAAAGGTCCTGAATTTAGAAGTGAAGCAATGATTATGATTTCAGCATTAAATTACACATTACAAATTGCCAAAAAAACCACAATGGTCTTTTTACATTTAAACCATCTAAACTCTGATTGGGCAGTAGCAGCTTCTATCTTCTTCTAAAGAAAGTGGAGGGGCTGGTGCTGTGGTGTAGTGGGTAGGGCTGCCGTCTGCAGTGCCAGCATCCTATATGGATGCTGGTTTGAGTCCGGGCTGCTCCATTTTCAATCCAGCTCTCTGCTATGGCCTGGGAAAGCAGTGGAGGATGGCCCAAGTCCTTGGGCCCCTGCACCCGCGGGAGACCCAGAAGAAGCTCCTGGTTCCTGGCTTTGGATTGGTGCAGCTCCAGTTGTTGCAGCCAGCTGGGGAGTGAACCAGCGGATGGAAGACCTCTCTCTCTCTGCCTCACCTTCTCTCTCTGTGTAACTCTGACTTTCAAATTAATAAATAAGTCTTTAAAAAAATTAAAAGAAGTGGGTAGGGAAACATCTGGGGTAGGGAGGCCTGGTGATTACATTTACAACCCCCTCTGCCTTCTGGATAGGGATCTTTGTTTGCCAGGCTCTTGCATGTCAGCACATCAAGACAAGATTGAGTTGCTTTGCATCATAAAAGAATGAAAGAGTTGGGGTCTTTAAGGACAACTTTCAAGGCTGTGTGCTGTGGGAGTCTGGCTCAGAATGAGCCTGCTCCAGAGAATGTACGGGAGAGTTTGTGGCGGGTGGAGTATTATGGGTATATGTATCTCAATTTTTATTCCAAGTTATTGCTCCCACAGAGATACTAATTCAAAGCAGAGACATATATTCAGTGCACAAGTGTGAGCAGGATTTATTTAAAGATGAGAGAGTGAATATATTCATGTTTGGGCACTCCCATATGGAGAGAGAACCATCTTGAGTGGGTCACAGAGTTGCTTCTGAGGATTGAGCATAGGAGGAGCCCAGAGAAGGACTGACAATCACAGCCCAGAAGCCAAAAAACAAAAAAAGAGTCTCTCCCCTGTCTATCAGCTAGGGAGTGGTATCCTAATTGAACATAGAAACAAGCTGGAGCTTGGGTGGAATTTAGTGTGCATGAAGCTTTCTGGGAGTTTCCTGGCACCTCCACAAGGAGCTTAACTTTCACCTGGCCATAATGGCATCTCTTGCTTCCTAGTCTCTGATGAAACAGGTGCAACATGGGAAAGTCAGGTACATCATGGGAAAGTGGGCAACTGAATAGACAGGTAAGAGGTGGAGTTACAGTGCAGAGCTTGCAAAAATTGTGACTCCAGCTTGTTTATTTCTATCTAATCTTCCTGGGTAGTTCCCCCATATGTTACATGTGGCGGAGTCCTGGGGAGAAGAAAACTGTGGAAAGATTACTTGAAATAATTGCTTGTGAGAAGAAGAGTACAGTGCAGAACCTCTTCCAACTCCCCTCTTAGGTTTTGCTGATTTTCCTTTGTTCTCCACAGAGAAAGCGCTGACATCAGAGTTGCATGGAGGTCAGAATGAAAGTGGACCACTCTCAGGGAGACAGAGGTAGGATTGACCCCTAGAGACCAACGCTGGTTCAATCTGCCCTATCAGTGTTAGGGGATGAGGCAAGGAAAAATTAAGGAAAGGGAAGACAATGGGAAAGGAATGAGGGATACATTGTCAGGCTGCTGCCTTCTTCCTTCTTTGAAACTAAAACCAGTCTATGTGGGGGACACAATGTATTAATTAAAGAAAGGATTAGTGACCTGTCCATCCGGACAGTAAATTGAGCTCTGCCTCTTCCTGTTATTGGGCTTTCTAGGATGGAATGTGGAGCTGTGTGCTGACTTACATATTTATACATTCCTTCACCAGAAATTTGAGTATTTTTCTTGTGGGAGGCAGAGGCCCAAAGATAAGAGATATGGCCCCTTTATATATTCTCAGGGAATTTACTATTCAGTGGGAAGAGAAGCAAACAGGCAGAAATAGTGCAATGTGATCCTGGCTCTAATAGGCTATTGGAAAATTAAAAGGGGGATTTCTGAATCAGCCTAGGATATTGCAAGAAATATTTTATCCAGAAAGTGACACCATCGTGGACTAAAGGTGTCTGGCATCCCTAGCTGGATTTATTTTCTGTTTTTGAGAAATGAATTCAAACCAGAGACATAGAAGAAGTGCGGGAATGGGCACTGGATTTATTTAAAGATATTAAAGAGATAGTATACACCCAGATAGAAGTGCAGGCAGCCTCTCTTCGTGGATACCAGAAGGGTAACTGCTGGTGGTGCTACTGCCTGCTACTGTACCTGCTATCCTGAGGTGTATAGCGTAGACGGTGGTACAGAGTTTGGACAGGTTCAGTGTGTGTGGCAGTCTCTGGAATGATTTCCTGGCATCTCCATGTGGAGCTCAGCATACATGTTGTCATCGTGGTGTCTTCAGCCTGACTGGGGAGTGGGGCTCAGGTGCATCATGGGGAAGTGGGTATGCCAAGCCTGCTGCCATGATGAATAGGCAAGGAACTGGGTGGGGTTTAGTGGTGTAGGGCTTGGCAAGAAGATTGCTATTTTGTTAACTAACTGGCTCCCTGTTAACCCACATCAACATGAGTGTTCTCAGAAGCTGATGGTGGGGTAAAATGAGAAGTTATATCTGGTATTTGAAAGCCAAAAAAAAAAAAAAGAGAAGGAGACGAAGGGAAGATGGAGAAGAAGAGGAAGAAAAAGAACAGGCTGATTTAAGCAGAAACTTACTGGAACCTAAAATTATTGGACAGTTTTTAGAATTTCCAAGAAGGTTTGTTAAGTGACTTTTAGAAGGTGGGAACAGGAGTTAGTTTAGGCAGAGTTCAAGATCACAGGGGGATGGTTTCAGAAGGTCAGTCTGATGCAGACACTATGATCCTGCTGCTGAACAACTGTTAGCAATAACTGCCGCTCTGGCCCTGTGGCACCCAATGTGGTCTCTGGCCACTACCAGTATGGACCCCACCCTTCTTGCCTCTGGTATTAATAGTTCCTTATTGAAAGTTGGAGGTAGGCACACAAGATTGACTGGGCCTAGGTCACATGCTGCCTTCCCGGCTGCAAAGGAAGTGGGGAGGCAAGCATGTAGGTTTTATGAAGTGGATGGCAATAAGGTGAATTGAAGATTCATGCCTAGATTCCAAAGGAGAGCAAGCCCCCTAAATAGGAAAGGATTTCAAATACCTCTTACACAAATGAGGGGACAAAAGTGAGGGCAAGAGAAGGCAGATATCGCATGTAGTTGCATGTGAACAAAACTAAAGGCCAGACAGAAAGCAGTGCGAGGAGGCCTGTCAACACAGAGAAGGGGGAGAAGAGGGACAGCTGGGTCTTGAATGCACTGTGTCTTCAAATTTTTACTTTCTGGGTACAGGAGTGTGACAAATACAACTGTTTCCCCTTTCACTGTCTTCTATCTGTCTTCCTTACCGATGGAATTCCAATTTCAACTTGGATAGCAATATATTCAGCTAAAATCACTTAAGTTCCCCAGAATTCTTTGCAGCTAGTGGTAGTAAGAGTACATAGTTGGTGTAAATGAGATGTAAACAGAATTCTTGTCTCTTGCTTCTTGGCATGTTGCAGATGTTGGGCCTATGAGGCAACAGGGAGTAGATGAGGCCTACATACTAAACATGGCAAAGCATGAGTCCGATTTTTCTTTCATTTGAGAATTTCCTACTCTCAGATTTCTTTTATTTAGCAGTGACAAGTTACTGTTTATTCCATATGTTATTTCTTATTTATTTGAAATAACTCTTGAGACAAGATAGGATATAGCAATAAAAAGGAGTTAAAGTTGTCAAATGAATCTACATGGTATAGCTTGTAGAATACCATTTAAAAGTAAAATTGAGCATTCCTTGCACAGTGTATTTGGATTTTTTGAGGGCATATTTTAATTTATAGTTTGTGGGTTTCTCCTTTTCTTGGATTAACCTTGTAATATAGACAAAAAACTAAGCTTTTGATGCAGAATACATGAGAAGTTATCCAAGTCCAGTCTCTTGGATACAGGAACGGTATTTGTCTCCCCAGTTTCTTCAGATGCCTAAATGTTTAAGCCACTAGTGTTGAATTTTCTGTTATTTGTTGCTGAACTGATCCTCACTGATTGCAGGGAAGGAGACAGGTTAGCTAGGAAATGAATGCAGTTACTTGTAGTGATTTGAATAGGGGTGGGGGTAAGGCTTGAGAAAAGGGTGAGTTGAGGATGCAAACATTGAGTCTGTGTATTTAACCAAGTCTCATTGGGGATGGACTCCACTTTGCGTGTCACAGGCAACCAGCCTATCCTAGAGGATTCAGGAAACAACACAGGAGCACCTAGAAAGTGTGGGGTGGAGATGTGCAGGGCCCCAAACACTAGCCTCACAGTATTTTTTTTCTAATGTAAAAAACATTGGGTCAATTTACACAATTCAGAAAGTCAGTTAAACAAAAAACTATGTATTAAGACAAAATTGACGCGCCCCCTCCAATCCCATCACCCAGAGATAATCACTGCTAATGTTAATGGTCACAAGGTGGCCTGTTCACTTGGGGTGTCACCAAAAAATCAGCCTCTAGAGGGAGCTGCTCCGTGGAAAGCTTTATTTACTTATGTCAATTAAAGCAGACAGTAGAAAGGTATAGTTCCCCAAAGAAACGGCCTCCCTAAGAAGCCATTTGCTTTTGCAGCAACTCTGACTCAAGACTGGTTTATTGCAGCCTTGCACAATGCTGCAAAATAAGTTTCCCAGGGACACCCCGAAAAACAAACTGATGCGTAAACTGTTGCAGATGCTCTGCCCTGGTTTCTGGGCCCCCCTCTTCCCTCAGTTCTTATTCTTGGTGACAGTGACATTTTGATGTATTTGTTTCTGACATTCATTCTTTCTGTATCCCTTGCTCTCTCCCCCTCTCCTCAATTGAATGAGGATGTAAGTGAATTGTTTGACAACAGTGTGATCCCTATATAAACTGTTTTCTGATCTGTCCATTTTTTGCATTTGACAATCCATTGGCAAGGACTTGCCATATCATGAACATCATTGTAATGGCTACATGCATACTCTTCCCTTATTGAATTTATCTAACATGCTTTATTCTAGAACCTAAATTAAAAAAAAAAAATCTATTCCCCACACTTGCCTGTGATGGTGGTGATTCTGGGTTGGAAGGACGGCAGCATATCCTCAGCCTAAGTTTTAGTGTGATGGTGTCCTGTTCAGATAGCCTGAAAACTTCTGCCAGCATGTACATTGTTTATTTCTATTGTTCTAATCTGTTTTCACTGAAAAAAAAAAAAAAAGAAAAAAAAAACCTTACTATGTGTCACTTTGTCTTTCAAGATGCAGGAAGATTTCCTGATGAAAATGGTGTGCTTGCAGCAGGAACACGTACTAGCTATTTTCAGGGTCCTTCAGCCATTCCCTAGGAACACCATGTAGGTGGCAGGTTTGGAAGTCACAAGAAGAGCTGAGATTTTCTAGGGAAAGCGTTTGTTAAAAGACGGAAAACAGAAGCACCCGCTTCCGCAGCGAGCAGGGTTCGAACCTGCGCGGGGAGACCCCATTGGATTTCAAGTCCAACGCCTTAACCACTCGGCCATCGCTGCCACGGGGAGAGCAGCAAGGCGGAGACAGTGTAGTGCTGTAGCCACTGCGCTCGCGCCAGGCCCGCGAATAGGCGGAGCCTGCAAATGCCCGGAGCTTCACTCTGAGATAGCCCGACCTGAAGAACCGGGCTGCAGGGGTTACAATGTGGACACGAAAAAGAATAGAAATCCTCTTAAGCAGGGGTACAGACAGGTCTGAGAAACCCTGGTCTTTGCTGCGCTACGAAAATCATAATCTCGCCAGGTTTCTAGCGCTGACGTGTTTTTTTTTTGCCCTCCCGCTTCTACACTCGGTGTGGGAGAGAGTTATGAAACAATAATCTGTCCTGCTCAGTGTTGCGGGCCCGCGCGCCCGAAAGTTCTCGCATTTCTGCGGCGTTTCCCGCGCAGTCTTCGGAACTCTCCTCTCTGGACAGGGCGGGCGGGAAGCTGAGGAGCAAGCTGCAGTGGGCTTGCCTCTCACCGAGCGGTTTCATTTTCCTCTCCCAGAAATCCCTTCACTGTCGAGCTCGCCCGGGAGCGATGGGGGCTCTCTTAGGAGATGGGGTAGAGACTCAGGTTCTGCGCTTTAGGTCTGCGGCCGTTACCTTTACACGTCGTTAGGTCCCCCACTTGTGAAGTGTGGCAGTGCCCTGGCTGCTTTACTTGCGTTATCTCGTCAGCGCTCTGAGAGCCGGGGAGCCCGCGCTCCCCCTCCCGCCGAGAACCGAGGCCTGGGCGTGGCGCTCGCGGCTGGCGCGGCGGGGCCCAGGGCGCATGCGCACCTCGTGGCCGCGGCCGGTGGCGCCGCCTGGATTCGGTGACGCGGCAGCTGAGGGAAGTGGCCGGAGGCCCTTTAGTGGGTCGTACTCGTCAAAGGGTTCCTGGAAAGTCACAGAACTTCCTAACAAGGCAAGGAGGCGCATCGACTTCTGGAAACTCTGGTGTTAAGTGACCTCACTTGATAAGTGTGTGCATTTTCCTGAGACGCTAGCTTTGCCCTTACGTAAAGGGTGGTGTTAAGAGTGTGAACCCATTTAATTGTGGAAGGAGGCAGAGTACTTGAGAATTGTAAGAATAAGTTTTCTCTAATTCCAGGTTGTTGTTTTAGGAATTTTTTTTCTCTCTCTTTTTTAATTTGGCAGAGCTGTAAATCTGGTCCCATTTTTCACTGTGAATAATTCATGGGAACAAAGTTATTACCAGTGACCCCAGGCACAACTTTCATGATATACATGCAGTTCACTTGGACCTTTCCCAATATACCCTATCCAAGAAGAAATGTGTTTTTTCCTTTTTCTTGTTCTTAGATTCTACATGAGGTCTGAGGTAGTCTAGAATTAGAATATTAGAATAGTCTAGAATCTTACCATTTTATTAGTTGTATCTTGATCTTGAGGTATTTTTCTTTCCTCTGTGCAGTTGGAAGATGATAATATTTACTGCGAGCTTCTTCTCTCTCTTAACCTCCCCTTACCCCTCGTAAGAATTCTCTTCACTTGCTTAAAAGCTTGACAGTAATGAAAATTGATTATGGTTAAAATTGTTCAATCATGGCCGGCGCCGTGGCTCAACAGGCTAATCCTCCGCCTTGCGGCGCTGGCACACCGGGTTCTAGTCCCGGTCGGGCGCTGGATTCTGTCCCGGTTGCCCCTCTTCCAGGCCAGCCCTCTGCTGTGGCCCGGGAGTGCAGTGGAGGATGGCCCAAGTGCTTGGGCCCTGCACCCCATGGGAGACCAGGATAAGCACCTAGCACCTGGCTCCTGCCATCGGAGGAGCGCATTGCGCTGGCCGCAGCGCGCCGACCGCGGCAGCCATTGGAGGGTGAACCAACGGCAAAGGAAGACCTTTCTCTTTCTCTCTCTCTCTCTCACTGTCCACTCTGCCTGTCAAAAAAAAAAAAAAATTGTTCAATCACAATTTTTACTTTTTTTTTTTGAGAGGAAAAGAAGACTGCAAAGGAAAAGAACCGATTGTGAAGTTAATATGTACTTGGTGGGAACAACTGTGATTGAATGTTTGCAACATTTCCGAATACTTCTTTTTATTTTTATTTATTTATTTGACATGAGTTATAGACAGTGAGAGAGAGACAGAAAGGTCTTCCTTTTGTTGGTTCACTCCCCAAATGGCCGCCACGGCCAGTGCTGAGCCAATCCGAAGCCAGGAGCCAGGTGCTTCCTCCTGGTCTTCCATGCATGTGCAGGGCCCAAGCACTTGGGCCATCCTCCACTGCTTTCCCAGGCCACAGCAGAGAGCTGGACTGGAAGAGGAGCAACCGAGACTAGAACCCGGCGCCCATATGGGATGCTGGTGCCGCAGGCGGAGAATCAACCAAGTGAGCCATGGCGCTGGCCCCCCAAATACTTATCTTTAACATTTAATTTTCAGCATGTTGTGAGTTAATGTAACCTTTCCTTAAAAAATGAGATAATCTTTTCTTCTGATTGATCATGTTAAATTGAAACATGAGATCAAAATTATTATAGATTTTTTTTTACCCCAAAGTATGTCTTTCCAAATAAGTTTTAGATCTCACCTTAGATCTTTATCATCATCATTTAATGCAGTGAGTGGAAAGTTAAGGAAAAAGAAGTAATGTACATCTGTTCCAACATAGTTATTAGTATAATATGTTCATGACACTAACATCGTAAAACATTGGTTTGCAACCGTGCAACTTTTAGTTTGTAAGACCCCTGGTGTTCTGTTGGTCTACTTCTCCCTGCCTCTCCCCATTTTGTTCTTTTGTGTGTGGTCCATATTGGACAAATTTGGGTGTGGAAGGCAAATATCTTGTGGTTTCCTTGAAAACCTTTCTTTGTGCCACTTTCAGAAGTAGAATACTGGGTTAGGGCATGCAGTTGGGAGCAGAGTAGCATTTCTTTGTTCCTTTATCACAAATCAGTAATTTATTTTGAATCATTTTGATGGGTCTTTTTTGGGAAGCATTTTGTAAAATCACAAAATTGTGATTCAGGAAGAAACACTCAAGCTAGTTGAATCGCTTCATTTACAGACAGGAAACTGTGGCCCATTAGTGGCTTGCCCTGAGTCACATAGCTAATTAGTGGCAGATTCTGGACTATAACTTGTGTTAATAACCTAATATTTTTATTAAAATTTGTTGCCCTTGTGTATTCTTTGTTAGTCTCTGGTAGAGTGGTATGCAAATCAAGAAGCGTGTGTGTGGCAGTAGATAAAGCCAATAGTAGGAGAGGGTTGTAAGTTGAATGTAAAAGGCACATGTAGGACACTGATTATACTGTGTCTGATATTTTTTGTTCTTTTTTATTCAGCACCCATCCTCCCCACTGATAATGACACATCAATTGTGTTTAAGGAGGACCATTTCATCTCTATTGGTTGAAACCTTACTTTGGCTGTTAATCAAGGTATCTCACTCTCCTTGGACCAAGGAACAGGAATGTGACTAGTATTAGTTTTCTATTACTGCATAAGAAATTACAATGTTTAGTGGCTTTAAACAGCACAAACCTATTATCTCACAGTTTCTGTTGGTTAGCAGTGTGATCCTGGGTTGACTGAGTCCTTTGCTTAGGAGTCTCTTGAGGATCTGGGACTGTGATCTCATTTGAAGGTCATGATGCTCTTCTGAGAGTACTAGTTGTTGGCAGAATTCAGCTCCAGTAGTTGTAGGACTTGTTGATTCTCATGGGTTGGGGTCTGGTGGTGGTGGGGTGGATACAGAGAGGTGGGCATTCCCAGGTTCTAGACGCTGCTTACTGTTCTTGCCAGGTGGTGCTTTCCGCAACATAGTGCTTTGGACTCTTTGATTTGCTACAATGGAGTTTTATATAGTAAAATGCAATCACAGAAGTGATTATTACTTCATGAAGGAGATTGTATAGGGTGTGTAACAGCAGGGGTGGGAATCTTTGAGGCCATCTTATAATTTGCCTACCCTATCCTTCAAGCCAGGACAATCAGATTCAAAATCTCTGTTCTTTCTTGTATACAACTGTATTATTTATAGAAATCCCACACAAAACACATATGTAGGAACCAAAGAGGGGTGACCAGAGTCTGGCCATTTTGACTTAACTGCTTGTTTGTGTTTTTGTACTTCACTTGAAAGGACTTGAATTTTAGAGCCTTAGCCTTCAGTCAGGACTCTTGATTTTAATTTTACATCAGTTGGAGAATAACCCAAGTGGCCTTGCAGCCACTGCAGAGTTAATGCAGCCAGGGCTCCCCTCCTCCCCATAATAGCCCATACTCTCAGAATTCCATTTTAGATGTATTATGTTTGAAATATATTTGACACATTCAAATGAATTTGTCATAATTTATGTAGGTACCCTTTTGGACTAAATCAAACCTTATGAACTAGAAATAGAGCAGCAATTTCTTGAAGAAAATTTATGTTGGTCATTTCATTTTTTTTAAATCTCAGCTTTTCCACAACTGGAGTTTGAATGCTATTTAAAAAAAAAATTTAAACATTAAATGCTGTAATACGTACACAACGGTTTGGGAACCTACACCCTAGATAGAAAAGACAAAGTAGAGAGTATCCCATGGTGAAGAGGCAAGCTGGCATGTCCAGAACAGTGGTGGATAGAGTCAAGGTAGAGGACCACTTTTTGAAGATGCCTTGAAAATGATCCGGAACTTGGGTTAGAGGGTACTGAACATAGCCACAGTACCTAGTTTAAACTGTCATTTGTGTTGTCATTTCTTTATCTTGCCTTTCTCTGTAAATTCTGGCTGAAATACAATGCTGTGGAAAATTAAAGAAAGGACTTGTGTTCTGCTTGGGGTGGAATAGTGCATACCCTGGAGCACAGGAGCAAAGGCAGCAGTGTAGCAGCAGAACGAGGCATCCACAATAAAAAACACCTTGGGCCTCTTGTGAGTATCAGTGAGAGAGCCTTGGGAATGATTCACACTCAGCCAAGAAATACTTTAGAGAGCTAATTTCTATCATTTAAGCAAATGGAAGCTTATGCTTTTGAAATTTATATATTTCAAACATATATGGCTTTATATTATAAAACAGATGTTGAGTCTCAGATGTTTGAGTTATCCATCCCATGACTTCCAGTGGATGCCTAAAACTGGATAATACTAAATCTCACATAGACTAAGTTTTCTTTGCTTTGTATATACTACTAGCTAATAGACAGGTAGTGTATACAGAGTGGATACACTGAAATTCATCTCCTAAGCAGGATGGCATGGGATTTTATCATACTTCTTAGAACAACATGTAACTTAAAACTTATTTATTTTTGAAATTTTCCATTTAATACTTTTGGATTGTGGTTGACTTTTGTATAACCGAGAACAAAACTTCAGACAAGGGGGAGATACTGTGCATAGTTAAGTCTTTAATAAATGATAACAATTTTTATTTTTATTTATTTATTTTTAAATATTTTATTTATTTATTTGACAGGTAGAGTTACAGAGAGAGAGAGAGAGAGAGAGAGAGAGAGAGAGAAAGGTCTTCCTTCCGTTGGTTCATTCCCCAAATGGCCGCAACGGTCAGAGCTGCACCAACCCACAGCCACGAGCCAGGTGCTTTTTCCTGGTCTCCCATGTGGGTACAGGGGCCCAAGGACTTAGGCCATCTTCTACTGCTATCCCAGGCCACAGCAGAGAGCTGGACTGGAAGACGAACAACCGGGACTAGAACTGGCGCCCATATGGGATGCTGGTGCTGCAGGTGGAGGATTAACCTAGTGTGCCAAGGTGCTGGCCCCAGTGATAACCATTTTTAATTGCATTATCTGTGTAGCAAATGGTACCTAGTTCTTACTGCATTTTAGGCTGGCTCCAACTAAATTTTAGCATTCAGTGTGTACAAGAATAGAATGGAACAAGCAACGATAAGGCTAGGAGAACTGACACCCCCTTCCCAAGAGATCTGGGAAATAAAGCAAACTTGCATTTAATTAGGACCAGTTATAATGAGCCTACTGCTCTCCTGTCATCCTGGCATCTCCCTTCATTTCTCTCCTAATATCATTTGTTGTTTTCTGGATCACATTTTTCCTTTTTCATTGTTTACTTTCTTAGTTAAGGGCACATGAGAGGGAAAAAAGGGCACATGAGAGGGGAAAGTTGTTTTTAAACTTTGTATGTGATGTAAAAGTCTGAAAATGTCTTTATTCTTGCATTTGTTTGATAGTATGACTGAGTAAAAAACTGAAATTTTAATCAAAGTTAATTAGAAGTGTTAAGATTCTTAGTCTCCCATGAGGACTTAATTTTGATTTTAAGAAGATGTGAGCTGTCTATGTCTGATATAGTTAAAAGTAACCTGTTTACCTCTCTGCTTTTTAGCCCTCGATATGTAGTTTTGCTCAGAAATTTCTAATTTTCTCTAGAATCACAAAGACCATGTATTGAGTCAAATTGGGACTGCTCTTCCATGAAAGGAGAGTAGGTGAAGATTCAGGTGGGTGGGGGCACCAATCAAATAAAATATTTTTGTGGGATTAGCATTCAAGATTATTTGCCCTTTGGCTTAAATGAAGGGTCTTCAAAACAATCGTGAAAATTGCTGAAGTCTTCCCATAGATAAGAAATCTATTTTTATTTATTTATTTCTTATACAGTGTCTCAGGAGCAAGACTCTTAACTTGAAATTTCTGAAAGCTGTCTTCCCAACTTTTTTTGGTACAGTTTTTGAGGCAAATTAGTTATAACCATCAACTATAAGGTAAACCATTTTAAAGCAGACGTTTCAGTAACATTTAGAACAATCATAATGTTGTACAGCTACCTTCTGTATTTAGTTGTAATTTTCATTACCCTGAAAAGATTGCTCAGCTTGAATAGCGATTCCTTTCTTAGAATGTAGACTAATACTTTGGCTTCAAAATTTGCTATTCATATATCAGTAACTCTGGAAACAAACTTGCAATGCTTTCAGTTCTACATTGTACAGTTTATAATTTTTCAAATCAGAAAATCACAAAAGGACTTTAATATTCTCCCTACCTGTTGTATTCTTTGAATCTAGAAATGTAGAAATTAAATTAGAACATACTTGGTATTAAAAATTATATTAATTTTGTCTTTATGTTTTTCATGTTGATATATTTAGAAAGGTGCTACTACAGAACTTTGAAAATGCAGACTAGAGAGTAGAAAAATTTCATCCAGAAATGGTTCATTTAACAAATAAGTTAATAGATCTGTAATTGTTTCTTTTTTTGGCAGCACATTATGTTGTCATTTATCATTTGGTGTAGGATGATCACCACTGACATTCTATGATGGAGTGTCTTCTTACAGAGCTTAAAGTAGGTGAAGTTACATGGAAAATAATTTCTGTCACATTTATGGGATAATGAATCAAGGGAGGAAAAGGTCCAGCGACTATTTTTAAACATTTCAAGTATTTTTTCCTAAAATTCTTTTTAAAATTTAAATTTTAAATATTAAAAAAAAATAAAACTCTAATTTAAAAATTAGGTGGCATTCAATTTTCTGCTTTTCTTATTAACTGCTCTTTGTTTATTTTGTGAGATTTAAAAGTTAATAAGGAAACTCCAAAAGGGGCAACATTCTCTCTAGAAAGCAGACCCACCAGCTTTGGTTAGCTGTGGGTTGTAGTTAAGCTACATTTCTTGTCTCATTCTATCCATCAAATATACAGATGGTCTATATTGTTTTTTGCTTGTTTTAGTATAGAATAAAATACTGCATAGCAAGCAGGTAGGCCTAGCAAATCTAATTTATTGAGCTCCAAAGCATATAGCTATAATTTTTAATGATTACAGATAAATTAGATGATAAAACAATAAATAAAAATTAAATTGTGTATTCTAATTAAATGCTAATTAAATATTTGTATGTATATAAATATAGGAATACCTTGAAGATATTGAAGATTCAGTCCAGACCCCACAAAAAAACCAAATATTGCAGTAAATTGATTCACATGCATTTTTTAGTTTTCTACTGCATATCAAAGTTAGTTACACTTTACTGCAGTCTGTTATGTGTGCAATAGCATTGTGTCTAAAAGAGCAATAAATGTATCTATTTAAAAATGCTTTATTGTTAAAAAAATGCTAATGATCATCTCCACTCTCACCAAGTTGTAATCTTGCAGGTGGAGGGTCTTGCCTCAGTGTTGTTGACTGTTGACTAATCAAGTGGTGGTTGCTTGAGGTTGGGTGGCTGTGGCAATTTCTTAAAATAAGACAATGAAGTTTGCTTCATTCATTGAGTCAAAGTTGAGACAAAGTTGGTTAAGCTGTAAAGCAGACGATAGTGGGTGCTGAAAAATGTTGGTTTATTAGATAATTTTATATAATAAATATTAAATATATAATAGGTAAAATAATATGAGCACAATAATTTATTGTTATTTGTGTTTTTCATTTAATGCCTCCTTTTTTGATACTTCCTTTATGTGCTTCGTTCTGTTTTTTGTCCCTTTACTGTTGAGGGCCTGCATTCTCTGGCTTAGTTCTTTTTGAATCATTTATTCCATCAAATATTTGCACATTCCTTCTCAGGATCTTGAAGCCTGTAAAGGCAGGAATTTGGAAGCAATGATAAACAATTTAAGAAGATATCTTGGAACATACTTGCTTTTCCTTGTCTTTAATCTCAGCACAGAGGCACTTGCTTCCTTGAACTTAGTTGCCTTTGGAGTAGTCAAATAAACCAGCTGTCCACTTATTAGTTATATGTCTTCAGCAAATAACTGCTTGGATGTTAGGGTTTTGCCTCTGTAAAATATGTGGGGGTGGCATCCTATGTAATTTACAGATAGGAGAATCACATTAAATCTAAAGTGCTAGTGTAACATCTGCCACCTAACAAGTCCTCAGTAACTATTAGCTATTATATTCAGAGGTACCATTGGTTTTTAACTTTAGAGCCAATTTGTATAGTTGCTGAGCTGCTGGTTTTAGCTCATGATTATTGTGACTAACTTATTTGCATTTCACGTTAACATAAAATTGGCTCTACTTTCTCTTGCAATTATGTTTAACCTTTAAAACTTTTAAACTTTTAAAATACTTATTTATTTGGAAGGCAAAGTGACATATACAGGTAGAGATGCAGAGAGATTTTTCCATCTACTGGTTCACCCCCTAAATGGCTGCAATACCCAGGGTTGGGCTGATCCAAAGCCAGGAGCCAGGAACTCCTGGTCTCCCTTGTCGGTGGCAGGGGCCTAAGTACTTGGGCCATCTTCTGCTGCCTTCCCAGGGACACTAGCTGGAAGTTGGATTGAAAGCAGATCACCTGGGGCTTGCACTAGCACTCCAATAAGATATGCTGTGTCACAAGTAGAGGCTTAGTCTGCCGCACCACAGTGCTGGTCCCCAAATTTGAAACTTTTATGGGGAAATTATTTTAAGAAGGTATTATCTCAGATCCCTGCTTTATTTTTCTTTTTTAAAACTTAAATTCTGGAGCTGGCATTGTGACACAGCAGATTAAAATGCTGCCTGCGCCGCTAGCATCCCATATTGGAGTGCTGGTTTGAGTCCTGGCTGCTCTGCTTCTAATCCAGCTTCCTGATAATGTTACTTGGAAAGAAGCAGATGATGGGCCAAGTACTTGGACCCCTGCACCACATGGGAGACATGAATGGAGTTCCAACTCCTGGCTTTTACTTGGACCAACCATGGCTGTAACAGGCATTCAGGGAGTGAACCAGTAGAATGAAGACTTTTTTTTTTTCTCTCTCTCTCTCTTTCAAATTAAATCTTTAAAAGTAAAGAAATAAATTTGAATTTTGTGTTTAGAAGAAGTTATATTTGGTTGAGTACTTACATTTTACCGTCTTTAAGGTAAATATTACAGATTTTCTAGAAATTTTTGGAGAGAATTATGTATTAGTATACTATTAATGATAAACTCCTTTCAAGTTTTTCTTATAATCTATATACTTTTTTTAATTCTTTGGTGTCATTACTTAATATACTAACTGAAAAATAAAAAGAAACATAACTGGATTGTATTCTTATTTTGTATAAATTTTGGGGATTTTGTGCATATAATTATTGAATTTGAGAAATCTAATTAACATGGATTACCCATACAATTGATTATATTAATGCTGATTTTTTTTTTTTTTTCTATCCATGTGCTGAGCAGCAGTTTGAACTGGGCCCTGAAGAAAGGAAACAAGCAGAATGCTCTGGCTGGTAAGTCTGGGGCCAAGGAAATAGGGAGGGAATTGTAAGAAGAGCACTGCCATCAATTATGTATAACACTGGGATCAACTGAGAAATGTAAAACTAAGGAAATCTGCATAATTGTCAGATATGAGACCAGCTAACAAAAATTAATAAAATTTCTTTACATCCATCATAGCCAACTAAAGAATATTAAAAAGATTCCACTGATAGTGTAACAATAGCCCCTAAAGTATCTAGCCATATGCGAAATGTTAATGGCAGAAGCTCTGAAACTGTAAGAAAAGATTAACAATAAATAAAAGTGTTAGGTAGGAAGTCAGATATGAGCTTATGTGTGTGTGACAAAGGCCTAAAGAGAAGATGTCTATGTACAGCATATGCATCTCAAAGTCATCCCCATTCAGGGGCAGCCCAGTATTTGCATCCTGGCCTGTCCCTTCTACCTGATAACCTGCCAGGTGGGGGTCCCCACCCCTTCTGCCTGATAATCTTCCAGATGCAGCCCAATATCTGCATTTCAAATACCCTGCTTGGATCGCTATCCCCCAGGGGGAAAACTCAGACAGGAGTTTTTTAGTATTTACATCCATAAAGTCTTTTGTTTCAGCAGGAGATGTGTTAAGACAAAAATCCATCTTCTTAAAAACCCCCCCTCCCAACAGGACAGTGCGCTCAGCCCTCTGCCTCTCTGCTGAGTTGCCTGCCCTCCTGCCCACGTGTAATCTCTCCACTTAACCATGTAACCTCGCTCTTCTGCCCCCCCCCCCCACCCAGTCCAAGCGACTGGGCACTCTCTCTCAGGTTCTTTCTGGAGAGGTGCCCATCCGTTCTTAGGGATGTCCCTTCCCTAATAAACTTTGCTATTTTACTTTCCACTACTCTCTGTTTCACGCCTGAATTCTTTCTTGTGAGAAGACAAGAACCCTGCCATTCATTGGTAATAGAAGGTTAGCCCATATTGGATGGGACAACTTACTAAAAATATGTGTTTTCTCCTTAAGTAGTATATAAATTAATTATAATTCCAATTAAAATTTTAGTTGAATTTTTTGAGAAATTCAGTAAACATTAAAATGTATATAAAATAAGAAAGATACAGTAATAGACAAGTCAACTTTAAAGAAAGGCATAAGGGTGGCTGGTGTTTGGCCTAGCAGTTAGGACATTGATTTCGATGCCCACATCCCATATTGGAGATTTTGGCTTTCAGTTCTGGCTTCACTCTGAAATTTGGGGAATGAACCAGTGGATGGGATCTTTGTTGAGTTCTCTGTCCCTCAAATAAATTAAATAATTAAAAAAAAATGCAAAAAACCCCAAAAGGCAGGGACTTATCATAGTAGGTATTAGCACACTAAAAACCTTAATGTTATACATAGACCAATGAGATGGCTTAATATTTTGGTGACCATGTATATATTTTATATTCATTATTAACAAATGTGTGTTTGCAAAGTCATGCTCTTGCTAAAATTTATGTATAAGCACAAAATCAATATACTCAGGATTTTTGAAATTATTCACTGACATGGCCAGTGGTGAAAAATTTGAGTTGCTTGGTGAATACTTTCCATTTGAACAAACCCATGCTCTATCTTCTTGTTTTAGTGTTCACATTCTAAACATATGTCCCTTTCATGGTGTATTTAGTGACATGTTTGTATTTTGGTGCTTTTTGATGATGATTTTATTGTTGAAAATGGTCCTGAAAATAGTGCTCGAATGCTCTATAGTGTTCTTAAGCCCATGAAGGCTATGATGTGCTTTATGAAGGAAATATTTGTTTTAGATAAGCTTTGTTTAGACATGAATTACAGTACTGTTGGTCTTGAATTTAATGTTAATGAATTAACAATGTGTGTTAAATAAGGTACCTTTAAATAGAAATGTACCTCAAGCAAGATTATATGTTCATTGATTGATGGAAGAGTAGAGAAATAATTAGATTCTGTATTGTTTTATGTTTAAAATCTTTTGAGAGGAAGAAAGAGAGAGTAGGGGAGCACTCTCAATTATTGGTTCACTTTCCATTACCCACAAAGGCCAGGGCTAAAACCTGGAACTGGGAACTCAGCCCATCACTGCTGCCTCCTAGGGTTAGCATTAGTAAGAAACTGGAGTAAATAACTGGAACTGGAGCTGGAGCTGGGTCACAGTGAAGCTACTAAAATTAAGGGTTTTGTGGGATTAAATTGCTTATCATAAAAGTGAAAGAATTTTAGGGCAAACTTAATTGTTATTCTTCCATTTTCTTCTTCCACAAGTAAAATTCTGGGTTATGTAGCATTTCTTTGTTATACAAAATCCAGGAGGGCCAGCGTTGTGGTGTAGTGGGTTAAGCAGCCATCTGTAGTGCTGGCATACCATATGGGCATTGATTCAAGTCCTGGCTGCTCCTCTTCCCATCCAGCTCTCTACTAATGTGGCTGGGAAAGCAGTGGAAAATGGCCCAAGTCCTTGGGCTCCTGCAACCACATGGGAGACCAGGAAGAAGTTCCTGGCTCTTAGCACCTGGCTTCAGTGTCACCTACCCCTGACCTTTGTGGCCATTTGAGGAGTGAATCAACAGATGGAAGATATGTTTGTCTCTCTCTCTCTCTCTCTTCCCCACCCAACCTCTCTCCTCCCTCTGCCCCTCCTCCTATCTCCCTAGCTTTCCCAGTGCAGTGGTGTAGTGGGCTAAGCCTACACCTACAGTGCTGGCATCCCATTTGGGTGCCAGTTCTGGTCCCAGCTGCTCCTCTTTGGATCCAGATCTCTGCTATGGCCTGGGAAAGCAGAAGAAGATGGTTCAGATGCTTGGGCCCCTGCACCTGTGTGGGAGACCCAGAAGAAGCTCCTGGCTCCTGGCTTCAGAGTGGTCCAGCTTGGCCGTTGCAGCCATTTGGGGGAGTGAACCAGTGGATGGAAGACCTTTCTCTCTCTCTCCCTCTCTCTGTCTGTAACTCTACCCTCAAATAAATAGTAAAATAAATCTTAGAGCAAGATTTCTGTCTCTTTTTCTCTTTCTCTGTAACTCTGACTTTAAAATAAAGAAAGAAAAGAAAAGAAAAAAGAAACCCAGGAAAAGATTTTCATCAAATTCAATCTCTATCACTTTAAAATATGTGAGCAAATATGTTAGTTTATCTAATGAATAGTTAATATTGGAAATTTTCAAATATAAAATTCATTTATGAAATCATGAAGTCATTTAAAAGATCTTATTTAGGTGCTTTATAGGTGATGAGAGATGATATGAACCACCTTTGATAATACTTAGCCATTAATTGTTGCTTTTTTGTTTCTTTTAAATAACACTATTAGAGGTGTTTGTGCTTGTACTGTGTTTGCTAGAATTTCCATTTATTAAAATAATAAATAGAAAACATCAGTATTGTCTCAAGCCACATCTCTAACATCTACATCAGTGACACTTTCTTTGGGAATATCATTCTTATGTTATTTCCCCCTGTTAGTGGTGAATTGTGTGTGCATTTGATTTCATACAGGTAGCTATTAAATTCAAGGAGAGCAAGAGGTGGGGTAGAAAAACTGTATGACATTTGATTCATTGTTTGCTTTGCTTTCTTTAGAAAGGAGAAAAACAATAGCTTGCCTATTCCTACTAATGGAATCCTCTTATAATCTCTTTTATTGATTACTTATCTCCCTTGTAAGTCTTTTTCTATAAACAATTCCCAAGCTCGTGAGCAGTCTGAGATCCTATGAAATTCTGCTGGATGTAAATTCCAATATTGAATTTTTGAAATGTGATTTTTGTTGTTTACACTAGTTTCTGAGGTAAAATATTGATTTCTGAGGATATCTTTGAAATTGTTAATAGAAGTTTTAACTTATTTAAATTTAAAATCATCAATCAGAATTAGAAAGGGTCTTATATCATAGTCTAGGTTTTTAAAAAAATAACTTCATTAATTTGAAAGGTATGGGGCGGGGCAGGGAGAGAGAGACAGAGTGTGTGTGTGTGTGTGTGTGTGTGTGTGTGTAGAAGAAAGGGAGGGGGAGAGGGAGGGGAAAGGGCGAGGGGGGAGGGAGAAGGAGAGGGAGAGGGAGAGGGAGAAGTCTTACATCACTGGTTCAGTTCCCAAATGCTCCAAACATTTAGGGCTGGGTCAGGTCAAAGACAAGAGCCCAGAACTCAATTCAGGTCTCCCATATCAGGGGCAAGGACCCAGGTACTTGAGCTGTCATCTCCCAAGGTGTGCATTATTAGAAAGCTGACCAGAATTGGAGGTACTCTGAGATGGAATGTAGACATCCTAAATGACAACTACTAAACCAGATGTTGGTTCCTAAATTGATTTTATGTTGGCTTTGGTAAAAAGAGTGATGCATTCAAACAAGGATCACTCATATCCAGGCACTTTATAGTAAAAATTCTGCTTCTTCATCTGATTAGCTATACTTAGCCTACATTTAAGGATATATGAAAATAGATCTCCCAAGTTAGGACATGATATGCACTTATCTGGATTACTTGAGAAAGAACCCAGCTGTCATTATATAAAGAATGCCTACCCCCAATTTTTTTCACCCGTGTCGATAGTAATGTTTGAAATGTGTAGCCTGAACAAGACCTGCTGCCAAGTTAATGTACTCTTTAGGTAGAATCTGGAATTTAGTCCCATATCTGATGTGGCCAGGTTTCACCTGGACACTCTTAGGTCTTTTGAATCACAGCTCCTGTTCTACTGTTTGCCATTGTAACTGAACTTCTGCCCTGTGCACTTGGCTAGGGTTCTAACTTAACCATTCAAAACAGAGCATGTCCTCAACCTAACTTTGAATATACTGCTGGAAGGAGGCTACTGCTGCAGTACTCTTTGCTCACTAAACTGTTGGATTTGAACACTATAATTAATTAAACAGAAGCTTGTTGTGTTTCTCTTGCCCTCAAGCTACTTTAAGTGGCCCGCTGTTTTGGTTTTGGGATGTCAGTTCTCCTAGCCTTATTGTTACTTGCTCCATTCTATCTTTTGTACATGCTTAATGCTAAAATTGAATTGGAGTCAGGCTAGAATTCAGTGAGAACACGTATCATTTGCTACAGTTAACATGATTAAAAATAGTTAAAGATTTATTAAAGACTTAACTATGTACAGTATTTCCCCCTTGTCTGCAGTTTTGCTTTCAGTTTTACATGGTCAACCACAATCCAAAAGTATTGAAAATTTCCAAAATAATAAACTTTATATTACACGTTATTCTGAGAAGTATGATAAGATCTCATACCTTCCTGTTTCATCCTGTCCAGGACATAAATTTCAAAGTATCCACTCTATATGCACTGTCTGTTGCCCACTGGTGTATATATAAAAGAAAAAAAACAACAAAGTAAAAAAAACATAGTCTATGTGGTGTTCACTATATCTGCAGTGTTAGGTATCCACTGGGAGTCATAGGATAACTCAATTGGCTGAGGCTCAACATCTGGTTTATAAAATAAAGCCATATTTCTTTAAAATACATGATTTCAATAGCTTAAGTTTCCACTAAGTGCCAGATATTGGCTCCTTAAAGAGTTTCTTGGCTGTTTGTAAATCATTCCCAGGGTGCTCTCAGTGATGCACACAAGAGGCCCACGGTGTTTTTCTATTTTGGATGCTTTGTTTTGTTGCTGCACTGCTGTGTTTGCTCCCTTATGTGTTCCAGGTCACATCCCAGTCAAGACACAAGTCCTTTCCTTAATTTTCCATAGCCTTGCATTTTAGCCATAATTTACAGAAAAGGGCAGGATAAAGAAAAGATAACACGGATAATAGTTTAAGCTAGTTACCATGGCTATGCTCAGTACCCTCTGATCCAAGTTCTGGGCTATTTCCAAGGCATCTTTGAAAAGTTGTCCTCTTCCTATCTCCATCCACCACTGTTCTGGACATGCTGACTTGCCTCGTCACCATGGGATACTGTAACTTGTCTTTTTCTATCTGGAGTTTAGGCTCTCAAACCATAGGACTTTCCTCTCTTAGCTAAAAGCCTGGCTTTCTATTTCCTTCTAATTTTTTCCTAGAATCATTTTCTTCCCTAGAATAAATAATCGTGGGCATATCTGTTCTCTTCAGGAGAACCCTCACTTCTTTACTCGCAGGGTTTGTCTGATCATGTGAGTGCTGTTCACCTTTTCATATCCTCCAGGTAACTATCATTGCTGTCTTCAAATGCATTTCCTAGAAATCTGAATGACTCCTTTAACAGCAAATTTGAATTTCAGTAGTCCATTACAGGTTGTGCTGTGCCAATTCAATTAGGGCTTTTTTTCCAAAATGCATCATTCCTTCTTCCCAATCTTCCTTCCTTCCTTGATTTTCCTCTCCTTCCTCTTTACCTTCTCCCTCTCTCTCCTTCTTTTCAGTCTTAGGGCTTCTGTAAATATGCAGGGTTCTAGGCCGGTGCCGTGGCTCAACAGGCTAATCCTCTGCCTTCAGCACACCGGGTTCTAGTCCCGGTTGGGGCGCCGGATTCTGTCCCGGTTGCCCCTCTTCCAGGCCAGCTCTCTGCTGTGGCCCAGGAGTGCAGTGGAGGATGGCCCAGGTGCTTGGGCCCTGCACCCCATGGGAGACCAGGAAAAGCACCTAGCACCTGGCTCCTGCCATCGGATGAGTGCGGTGCGCTGGCCGCAGCGCGGCGGCCATTGGAGGGTGAACCAACGGCAAAGGAAGACCTTTCTCTCTGTCTCTCTCTCTCTCTCACTGTCCACTCTGCCTGTCAAAAATTAAAAAAAAATATGCAGGGTTCTATCATCTCCTTTCTCCCTTTTCATCCCAAGGGAAGTTTTGTTTATCACAGTATTTACAGCTGGCATTTAATTTTCTGTGGCTTGTTAAATAAAGAAGTATTCTATGATACCAATTAAAGCATGGTAAAGAAGACTTTATCTGGGACCATTGCAATAGGTGTAGGGACCATTGCACTGGAGTCTTGAAGTGGGTGAGAGACTCTGCTGAACTTCTAATGCAGCATGAGCAAGTGGGAATTTTTTGCAAAGGGGAAAGGCAGGGTAGGGGTCAGTGGATGGAAAACTACCAAGAGGAAATAAACTTCAGAAGTAAGGAGGATTCTAGCAAAAGCAGCCTAATGGGGTTTTTACAGAAGACATGCCAGAGTGGTCAGATCAGACATCACTTAGGGCATTATGGACAAAGAAGAACTCCATCATATATGAAGGACAATCAGGTGCTAAACTGATTTAGCAGGGCTCTTGAAAAAAAGTGGGTTGTATAAGGAAGTGCACAGATTGGCTTAGGAGAAGGCTCAGAAGTCCAAGCAAAGTTTGATTAAATATTTTGAAATGTGTTTAACTCACCTCTGAAATAAAGAATTGTCCCACATCTCATTCAGCTTTCAAATATCCCACTGTAGACATTCATGTGTGTCCTGCTTATACTTTTCTAATCTAGGAACTAACTGGTTTTACCTATAAACACAAAATATTTTTTGTTAAGCTTTAATATATATTGA
Organism: Sylvilagus floridanus; assembly: GCA_949820135.1. Taxonomy (NCBI): domain Eukaryota; kingdom Metazoa; phylum Chordata; class Mammalia; order Lagomorpha; family Leporidae; genus Sylvilagus; species Sylvilagus floridanus. Next base: position 24,837,720 of record OX463235.1, read on the forward strand.
ATTTCTATAAGTGCAATCACTTTATTATATCAGAGGAAGATTATTTTATTCCATATTGTTTGAGGAGTTATTTACCATTTTAGAAAAAAGTCACATCTCTATTGCACTGCTGCTTGTGGTTTTGAATTGACTATACATGTCCTTACTAGTCTACTTCTATCGCTGTGATTCTGTGCATAAAGGGAAAAAGTGACTGTTTTATTCCAGAGTTAAGTGTGCCTGAGCATTAGTGAAAAGAAATGCAAATATATAATTTGTGTATATGTATACATTCTATATAAAGTCTTTTTTAATGACTTAGTATAGAGGGTATGTGGCTAGCAGCTGAGTTTAATTTCAGGATGCTGGAAAAGGGCACTGGGAAACAGTTGTCTTATAAAGGAGGTGTAAGTGCTGATGGATTTCAAGACCATGTAACTTCTTGTAAGGAAAATGGCCAGTTCTCTCTAAGAAACAGTGCAACTTTGCTGAGACAGCTCATTGAATTTCTGTCTGAAGCAGTTGCATTCATTTTCTTCATCACATTTAGGTAAGATATGCTTTACATTTGTACAAATAGAAAATCCACAGTCTTTTTCTCTGAACTAAGAGGACTTTTGAGATTAGAATCACAAAGAAAGGCTAATTTCTTTAATATTTTAAGAGTTGTATCAATTACTTATGTCAATGCTTTAGAAGTAATATTATACATCACTATTTAATTTGAAACAAGAAGTTTAAATTATAGTAAATCTCAGTTTCCTTCTAGATATTGTATATATCTGAAAATAACTGATTTTTCAAAGTTGAAGGAGCAAGCTGTTTTTATAAGCAACAATACATGATGCTCTGGTTCATTAATATATTCAAGAGATTGATAAGATGGTTAATTAATAAAAGAAATGCCACCTAGAATGTATGTGCTGGGACTTTTCATTAACAATTTGAAAAAGAAATAACAAAATAATCAATGAACTAATGCAGATGTGATTGACTGTAATTACTGTGCTTGTTAAGGTTATTGACCTGTGTTAAGATAGCCGTCAAAGGTGAGACATGGCACCTTGAGAAAATTACATGAGAAAAATTAATGAGAAAACATTTGTTTTAGCCATTCTGTTATCACCAAGGTAATAAAGTTAATGTGTCAGTTTTAGTAATTTTTTCTGAAATATTGCAGTTGAGACTTAAAATTTTTGTACTAAATACTAGCGTCTAAATGCCATGTATGAGTTTTTGCAAAGTGAAATAATGGGAAGAGAAGTTAGGTGGTAAATATAATACAGAAAGATAATAAGCAGACATAGCTGTAGCTTGTTCCAGGGTAGTGGCTGTAAAGAAGGAGATAAAACAATAGGTTTGAGGAATATTTGAAAAATTAAGTTAGTAAGACACCATTTCTGATATTTTTCATTTCTGCATGAAGGCAAGTGTAACTTCCTCCAGGAAAATTTTCTTGATTACCTCCTCCTCCAAGAGCTACTGATGGTTTACCTTGTATTAGTTAATTTGAATATACCAAGCAGTTACAGACACTGTCGCTTTCCCTGGCTTTTATTCCAGTGGTGAAGACAGAATAAGTAAACCAATATGAAAAATATGCAAGATTGTGATTTGACTTGTGTGTGTGTGTGTGTGGGTGTGAGAGAGACAGACAGACAGACACACACACACACACACACACACACACAGAGAGAGAGAGAGAGAGAGAGAGAGAGAGAGAGAAAGTAATCAAAAAATACCTCTCAGAAGGTGAGGGCTTGTATTAAGAATGAGAATCATCCATACATGTAAATAGTTTGAACAAATGGTTTCAGGCAAGAAACTGCAAATACAGTCAACTTAGGGGAAAACCATTCATTATTTTATTTTTCTTAATAAATATTTTAAAAAATTTTATCTTTAAGATTTTTTATTTTATTTGAGAGGTAGAGTTACAGACACAGAGAGGGAGAGACGGAAAGAAAGGTCTTTAATCCACTCCCAAAATGGCCCCCAAATGGCCACAATGGCTGGAGCCTAGCCGATGACCCAAAGGCAGGAGCCAGGAGCTTCTTTTGGGTTTCCCACGTGGGTTTAGAGGCTCAAGGACTTGGGCCATCATTACTGCTTTCTCAGGCCATAACAGAGAGCTGCATTGGAAGAGGAGCAGCTGGGATGTGAACGGGCACCCATATGGGATGCCTGCACTGCAGGTGGATGCTTAGCATACTACACAACAGTGCTGGCCCCACCATTCAGTATTTTATAAACAGACAGTATAACTGGAATCAGTGAATTAGAGGAGAGAGTTGTGAGTTGAGGTGGGAATAGTTGGCCAAAACCAGATCATGCATGCATGGTCTAAAAAATTTGGATTTTCGTTATGAGTAGTAGAAAGCCACTTGATAATTTGAAGCAGAAGGATAACACAGCTCACTAGACTGTTCTAAAAGATCATTTAGAAGATATATAGAGAATAGACTATGGACTCTAAGTTTTGGAGTAGTTAGGGTAGGGGATATAGGAATAAGTGAAACATGAGTATTAAAGATAAGTCTTAGAAGTAGGATCATTGAAATTCTTGATAGTTATGAGTAAAAAAGATGAATAGAAGATGGCTCCTAGGATTTGGTTTGAACAATTTTGTGATGGTACTAATTGTATTTACTTCTGATCTTGTATCTCTGAGAGGAGAGGAAATAGTTTATCTTGTTCTAACTTTCAAGTCCACTAATTTTTCCTGTAGTGTTAGGAGAGGGAATAGAAGAGAAAGAGCATGCAACTTTGTTTTTCAAAATGTCTCTTAGTAGGTTGAGTGAGACGTCCCCAGATATTGGGAATTCTTCAATGAATGTAGATGGCTTCTTTTTCTTTCATTTTGAGTCTTAGTTTCAATTTTGGGCAACAGGAAAAGTTTCTCTCACTATCCCATTACAGATCTCATTTAAAGCCATAGGAATGGATGAAATATTCCTTAAGGTGAAAGTATGGGTTTGGCCACATATAGGTTGTTTTCAGATCAGGAAAGGAGAGAGAAATCTCACGAAGTGGGTTGTGGAGTGAATCAAAGATGAAAGTGAGGGGATGGTGACTAGAGTTGCAACTGGAGGGAGCTGTAGGGTGACAGTGACTCTTTTATTTGTTTGGTATTTTTCAGTCTGGTCCTGTGGCATAATTTTGCAGTTTTGTTTGAGAAGGGGTGATAGTGTGGTACATCAGGTAGAATGAAGGAGCAGAGTCCTTGAGAAGGCAGAAGAAGAGATCCAGAGTAAAGAGTAGAGATCAGTCTTTGGTAGGAGCAAGGGCACTTCTTGCATTGTAATTAGTGGGAAGGTAGAGACGATGGGGTTTGGTATTGGTGGTTTTTGTATATTTGATGATGGGTAGATGTATGACATCTTTCTGGATGGTTTCTGTTTCCCTCAGTGAGGTAGAAGCATTGGTTGGCAGCAAATAATAGGGGTAGGAGGGAAAGGAGAGAAAAAGCATTAGACCTTTGAATTGTGAGCAGATTAATTTAAATTCATCTAAAACTCCTGACAAGGTACCAGAGATATTTACCACATATACTTTAAATAAAATAGTTTAATTATCACGAGCAAGAATTATCCCTAGTTTTAAATATAACCTTAAAATTGTAGCTGTTTGGGAAGTGACAGTTTTAAAGGTACAAACTGAGATTGCCAGTATTTTGGAGATATCATATATAGAATAAAATGGACTCATGGTTCATGCATAAGCTATTTTCATTCTTTAAGGGATTTTAATAAGAAGAAACTGTATTCAATTCTGATTAAAGAACACCCGGAAGTGCTTATTTTCCATGAGGGTATAATAATAGGGGAAGAGTTATTTTCTTTTTGGAGGCCTTTTTTTTTTGTCTCTAATTTCTCAGCTGGCTCCTAGCGAGGGCTCTGCATTAATGGGCTTCTCAGTACATGTAGTTGGATGACTTTGTCTGGGACCAGCTCTGAAGCCCAGAACTAAAAACACATTTTGATTACCTTGGGAGGATTTGCTATTAATGGCCTTGATTTATTTTTCCTCTTTTTCTGTCTGTCTCATTTTCAGCTCTTCTACTCTTAACCTTTGTTTGCTTGCAAGAAGAATGTGAGCCAAAATTTTCAAGTTGGAAAAGTATAAAGAAAAGAAACAAATAAATAAATAGAGAGAGAGAATAAATACTGAACAAGACTGGGCAAGGTGACAAGAAGGAATTACTGTGAAAATCTGGAAGGAGGCCAGGATGCAAAATGCAGTGGCTGTGTTGTTTACAGGAACTAGTTAGTGTTCAGCATGCCTCAGCGAACACACAGAGAAAGCCAGATCTCTGGTTTTGTTTGCTGCCCTATAGCTAGCTATGGAAATTTGACATAGGTGATCTGTGTTTTTGTTAGCAAATAGATATAAATAGAGAGGGCCATGGAGCCCCTGTACAACCAGTCCAACGTGATTTGAATTGCTAGGAGAGGACCTCTTGTGGCTACAGTGGGAAATACTTCAGCTAAAACCTATCTTGGAGGCTGCAGATGTTTTTATGAGGGAATTAAAAAACAAACTACTCAACAAAAGCTCTTTAAATTATATTTCATATATTTATAATATTATTTTGATAATATCAATTACTGTAATACAGTTTTATCATGTTGAGTCTCAGGGGTTCAATGTAATAATTTGGAGTACTTCAGATTTTATCTCTTTGGTTCATATGTCCTTTGAAAAGTAGAAAGAATAGGAATTTTCATCTTTATTTTGAGGATGGAAAGGAGAGATACAGAGCAGGTAAATAACTGACTGATTTTATAGAAAGGCAGCATGGATTTAGAATAGAACTTGAATGTTGGGTGTCGTATTCTGGGCTCAGTTCAACAGTCTGAATTTGGAAAACATTCATTATTAAAGCTCTAAAACTAAACTAGCTATTTTCCAAGTGTCAAGTGATTTCTTTATTCAAGAAAAGATGGATTGAGAGACATAAAACTTACTCTTTGTTTGTCTGTGAAAAGAGGCTATTCCTAGATTCTCCAGGGGGAAAAAGCTGCTTTATAAAAAATCTTGGGAGGGACAATATATTAGCCATGAAGACTCTTGAGATAAATGTAATGTCACTTACACACATCTTAAAGGAAATTACATAAAATACTGTTACTTTTTAGGTTTCCTTGGTAGTTATATGAAACTAAAACCTTTTCCTGATTCTTTCTTCATGATCCCTGGACCCTGCCTTTCCTCTAGGGTCCCTGATATTTTTTTAAGAGTATCTGGAGAGCAAATATGTGAATACTTTCTTTTTTTATTTTAAACTGAGCCTTTTAACAATAGGACTTGAGTGAGCACTTCAAATTTGAGTTACCACCTCTTACTTTAGAAGCTCTTAGAAGAAAAACAGAAAAATGGTACCTGCAATGTTCAGGAAAATGACAAAAATGTTCCATTATTATGTCAAGAACTTGAAATGATTGAAAATACACAAGGAAATGCAGAGTTGTTCCAGTGAATTAAGTTATTGAGGGAGAGGTTATTTAAAAAAGAAAAGGGGGAATATAAAAAAGGATAGCCATAGAAAGAAAAAAGAAATTTTGGTGGAGAAGACATTTTTTTTTTCTTTTGGTGACTTAAATTTGATGGTTCCACCTATGGAGTTTTTGGTACATCTTCAATTTAAATTTGTTACTGGTGATTATGTGGTTCCTCATAAATAGTGGATGCAGAGAGTGTAAGGCTTGGTGCAAGGGTGTGAGACATACAGAATTTCAGAGGAAAAATAGCATTTTAGAGGTCACCTGTGGCTCTAATATAGTTATCTCTATGGTTTCCAAAGATGCTGAATTTTTTTTTTTTAAAGATGCTGAATTTTACATAATTATATTTTCCTGTGAGGATTTCCTAGATCCCAGTTATCTTTGGTTTATCATTTTTCACTTTGAATAATACCAGATTTACTTAGATGTAAGAAGTTCTTATTTTGGAAAGGGACTAGACAAATGCAAATCTAACTTATTCAGAACTTCCTATCAGCTATGTTTGTAGGTCTCTAGGCAAAGTATGTGTCTGGCCTTTTTCAACGAAGTATTTTCAGTAACAAGTTGTCAGTGAGGCCAATGACTAGTGGTTCAGGATTAGATACCACCCACCCTGGCTTGTAACCTCCCCTTTCTTTCTTATCCTGGGTGAACAGTGCTCAGCTGAAGTGACTGCCCCACTGTCACTGCCTCTCAATTTGGGATTCTATAACTCCGTGACTGTCAAGAAGTCTTTTCACCTTCATACCTCTTTTTGAAAAATTCCCTACAAGAGCAGAATTTTAAGCATATTTACTTTATAGGAAGCAACTGAAAGGTAAGAATCAAGATTGGAAAGAAGAGCTGGACTTCAGTGTATTCTCATTCTTGCCTTGAATAGCTGTTTTAATAAGATATTGTAGGTTTAAAATGTGTGGTTTCCTTTTGGATTAAAGAAGATTGCACTATGTATAAAATAGAATGTTTTGACTAGTTATGATGAGAAATGTGGGCTTTCACGCTAATTTTAAAGTTATAAGTAATTTTCAAAGTAGTGCCAGGGAAAGCTACTAGCCAAGGTCGTGCTTTGCATTCAGAGAGTTTCTGGCTATAAAAAGCCTATTGGATTCTGTGCAGGAAAAGATAAGATATGGCCTGGATGCTCATGCTTTGGCATGGGACTGGGAGAAGGAAAGAGGGATGGAAAATGTTTGAAAGGATTTTGCCTTGAACCAAAGCTGTTCACAGTAAATGGAAGCTGTTTCAAATGAGATAGTGACAAATGCATTGATCTCAGAATTTAATATTTGTCTTATAAATTGGTTTATTATTGGCAGTAATATTAGGAGGTTAAGGAATGCTGTCAAAACTGACCATCATTTGTGATCACATGAAAATCACTGTATAGAGTGGATGTGGAATGTAATAATCAATCACATAAAGAGAAAGTCTCTATCCAATAGAGTGTAGGTGACCGCAGGCAGATTCTTTCTGAGGCCAGACTCCAGGAGGTTCATTGACTCTAGAGGCTTTGAGTCACTGATAGATGCGAAGACTGTGGAAACATCTTTGGAGATATATGAGATTCAGTGACTTGCTTAAAACCAACCATGGGAAGAAATAGGATTTAAAGTTAGCCTTGGTTCTGGCTTTGTGGCTAGCTTATTTAGACAGACCAAAAGGCCAATATATTTTTTTGAGAACAGTTATAATTTGAACTTGTGTATTATTAGCAGTCAAATCTGCATGTTTGGATATGCTATTAAAATTTCATCACCCACTACAAAAAAATAACCTAAATAGTAGCAGATGGCAAATTTGTGCAGTGTCCAATATACAGGCTATATAGTCACTGTTCTTTCTGTTTTTTATCTTCTACACATTGTCTGAGTCCTTATTCTTTCTTGAGTGAAAGATTGGAATTTTATAATAAAATTTAATTTTTAAAAAAGATTTATTTATTTATTTGAAAGTCAGAGTTACACAGAGAGAGGAGAGGCATAGAGAGAGAGGTCTTCCATGTGCTGGTTCACTCCCTAGTTGGCCGCAACTGCCTGAGCTGTGCCGATCCGAAGCCAGGAGCCAGGAGCTTCTCCCAGGTCTCCCATGTGGGTGCAGGGGGCCCAAGAACTTGGGCCATAATCCACTGCTTTCCCAGGCCATAGCAGAGAGCTGGATTGGAAGTGGAGCAGCCGAGACTAGAACTGGCACCCAAATGGGATGCTGGTGCTTCAGGCCAGGGCATTAACCCACTGTGCCACAGTGCTGGCCCCATAAAATTTACTTTTTTCATTATAAAAGTAATAAATGCTCATTGTAGGAATTTTGAAAGCACAAAGAAAAATTACCTGTAATCTCATTGATGTATTTCCTTATAGTTTTTTTTCTTCATAGCTTTTAAAAATAATTCAATAATACTGTAGGTACAATTTAGAGCTTTGCTTTTTTGTTTAACTTTATCCAAAATGTTTTCCATGTAATATTATGTAGTCTACATTGATTCTATTTTAAGTTGCTATGTAACACTCTTCCAAATGAATGAATATAATTTTATTAATTATTGCTGAGTATCTAGGTGCCATGGTACACAACTTTGTGCATTTATTTATGAATATGTATGTATGTAATTTTTATATTTAACTTAATTCATAATCTCTAAGTGTGGAATTGTTGGATTAGAGACCATTACATTTGAAGTCAAAGGTTGTGAATCTTAAGAAGATGTGTTTGTACTGTTTTTCTTCTTTTAAGATATTATAAAGTTCCTTGTCTACCAAATGAAATATTTCTTAAGTGTCCCTGGTATGCATTGTTATCAGGCAGTATCCTAAATGTTTGGAAGGATATACTGATTTCTCCTTACAGAATTTCAGCTCTTAAACTTTCAAAGCTTTACATCAGAATTGAAGATGCTTCACCTCTGCTTAAATTAGTAGATAGTATTTTTGACCTCCTATGTTACCTGGGACTGTAGAACAATGGAATTTATAAATAACTTTTGATAGAAAACCATTTATAAAAAGTCTTGATTTATGTGAACTTTTAAAAACTAATTATGACAAAGAAATGGTAGAAATAGGAAGAATAAATACTATAGTTATAGTAAGACTTTGGGAAAATGAAAATATTTGGAAAAAATTACTGACAACAGAGTGGAAAGAAAAAAGAGGTAGGGTACATGCAGGGACAGAAAATCAGTATTGCATTTTACTATTTAGGAAACATGAGAATGGAATAAAATGTGGTGAAGATGAGAGTCATGAAAGATAACATGTTTAAATTTTGTTGAATATGGGAGCCATAGTTGTAAAGACAGAATATGTTGAAGGGAAAAAAGCTAAGGAATTAGTGATAAATAAATTATTGGAGGTGGTGGTTGTTACAGAGAAATCAAAGTGGAGACAGTACAGATGTTAATGTTATTTAGTAAGAAAAGATGTGTGGTGTTAGGAATTCTTAAAGAATATATTCTGCTCATATTAAAAATGTTTTTAAATTGTGGAGCTTTACTTGTCAGTGATATTTAGAGGGCAGTTATAGCTATGGACAAATGGGAGTTCCATTCTCTATTCCCTATGAACTTCTATTTGTGTGTTCCTATTTTTTTTGCTTTGGAATAGAAGGGATTAAGATTTAAGAAAAGAAATTGGCAGCCCAATCTTGCCTGGAGAGAAACTATGTGCTTTGTAATGAAGACTTAAAAATAGTGTTTATTTATGGATCATTGGCTCATGGGAATGTTAGTCCAGAGATTCAAAAAGCATGATTTTTTTATTCTTACTTGGTTACTGGATTTTAAATGACATGGTACTATGGGGTGGAACTCCTGAGTTTAGCCAAGTTGCAAATCTAATTAAAAGTGACATAATTGAAGTTGCAGAAGTTTTGAGACTGAACAGGACTATTAGCTGCTTCACCTGATTTTCACATGCTTAATTACTGTGTTTAGCTACATTATTGCTGCCAGGGACTCAGCTAGTAATCTGTTACCAATTTAATCACCAACTTCTAGTTTCTGAGAAGTGATTTTGAGTATCTATATGCAAAATTATAAATTAGGTCAAGTTAATTTGTCACTTCACCTCCCCCTCCCCACTTTCCCTGCTCTTTTATTATCCTAACCAATATGCCTGTACTGCTTCAAGTTCTTTCTGTCAATGGAAAATTGTTTTGATGGAGAAGACAATGTTTGTTGCACAGAAAGACTCTCAGGTATTGGAACTTGAGCACATTAGACCCCTCCTTTAAATTAGTGCTATTCAAAGTGTGATCTGTAGTTCTCAATTTGTTACTGGTCTGTGCAAAGAGATAAGGAGCTTGTTAGTGAATGTAAATCAGCTATATCCTAGGAAGCAATCCTCTATCTACATTCTGGCACAACTGCCTTATCTCATAGCTGACCTATACTCTGAGTAGCAAAGTTTTCATTACAGCAATTAAGCATTTACCTAGATGCATGAGGGCAGAGAATGTAGATGAAGGTGTACAATTAACTAGATAATAAATGGATTGCTAGGTCTCAGTTGATGAGACCTCTGGAAGGCATATCAATGCAGAGGAGCCCTGAGATAGCATATTGAGGGACGGCCCAAAGAATGACTGAGAGGCAGGATTTCCAAAGGGGTTGAGTCTGCTTTAGTGTGGGCTTTGAAATTCGTTCGTTCATTCATTTCTGATGACTTGTGTGCCAGACATAGTTCTCAGTGCTGGGACAGGTACTAGTGAGCCAAATGAAATCCTGCCCTGGTGGTGTTTTTTTTTTTTCTTTCTTTTTAAAAATATTTTTATTTATTTATCTGAGAGGTAGAGTTACAGACAGTGAGAATGGGATACAGAGAGAAAGGTCTTTGATCAGCTGGTTCACTCCACCAAATGGCTGAAATGGCTGAAATGGCTGGAACTGGGCACATCCGAAGCCAGGAGCCAGGAGCCAGGAGTTCTTCGGATCTCCCACACGAGTGCAGGGGCCCAAGCACTTGGGCCATCTTCTACTGCTTTCCTAGGCCATATCAGAGAGCTGGATCTGAAGGGGAGCAGCTGGGACTACAACCAGTGTCCATATGGGATGCAGGCGCCGCAGATGGAGGATTAACTTACTGCGCCACAGCACAGGCCCCATGGTGTTTCTTTTCTAGTGTGTATGTTTTTGTGGGTGAGGGTAAAGGAGGAAAAAGAAATAAAACCAACTTCTCTGAGATTCTCCAAAAGAGGTACTGTCTTAGTTCAAAGCTGGACTGGATTTTACATGTTTCCTAAGGTTTTTCCTTTCCCTCTAGTCATATTAAAATCATACCAATGAAAGACTATATTAAAATTTAGTATTTAACTACCTCCTTATTGACGAACATTTAGTTTTTTTTCCTTGCCTTTTGTTACTGCAAGCAGTACAGCTATCCTTGACATGCATCTCTGTTCATATATTCAGATTCCTAGAGGTGTTATTGTTTAGTCCAAGAATTTGTACATTTATAATTAAAGATTATTTATCTGTGTGCATGTGTGTGTAAAAGAGATCAGTCTTCTATTTGATGATTCACTCTCTAAATAGCCTACAATGGTTGGGGCTAAGGCAGGCCAAAGCCAGAAACTGGCAACTCTAGGTTTCCCACCTGGGTGACAGGTACCTAGTAATTTGAGCCATAATCACTGCTTCCCAGGAATTGCATTAGTAGTAGACTGGAGTCAGGGGCTAGAGTTGGGCATCAAACCCAGTACTCCCGTGTGGGACAAGGACTCTTAACTGGTGTCTTAACCAGTAGGCTAAATGCCCTTGCTGTGCATGTACAATTTTTTGGCAGCATGCTTTCCAAAGAAATTTTATCAGTGTGCTCTGAACAACAGTGTATGAGACAGCTCATGTTTCTTTATCTTGTTCAGGAAGATTTCACAAAAGATTGAAAAATGTTTTAGTGAAACCACTTTACCTGCTTTAGTCATGTTGAATTAAAAAGGGGAAGACAAGAAAATTAATTTAACATGAGTAGCTTTTAATGAACCTATACCAAGGAATCACAAGACATTTTTCACTTTTCTAATTAATATTTTAACACTTTTTTAGGAATCTGCATAAACTTTACTGTTTGGGACCTAACTTTCTGACACATATGTGAGATTTGTCAGTTCCTAGTCTCCTGTTACCACATCATTTTCCATTATTACTCAGACATCAACAAAACTTCTGTGATAATATATGTATTTACAATATGTATGTGTATATTGTAAGAGAACACATAGATATCTAATCATATATTTCTAGGTGTCCATTTCTGAGTTTATTCTATTAGAATAACTTTTCTTACCTTCAGCACTACTTACATTTTGGACCAGATAATTCTTTATTGTGGGGAGGCTGTCCTGTGTGTGGCAGTATGTTTTATAGTATCCCAGGCCTCTATCCACTAGATGCCAGTGTCATTGCTCCCAAGATGTGACAATAAAAATGTGTCCAGAGTTTGCCAAATATCCCATTGAGAGCAAAAGTATCCTGGATCAACCTAGGATACACCCAGAAGTGGACATTTATCAAAATAATTAAGTATTCCCTTTCTATCCTTTCTCTGTTCCTGTTCATCAATTTCCTTTTAAGATTGTTGGCACAGTATTTCCATTTTAAAGACCATTCTTCTTGGTATACAAGATGAAAGCAAAGTAGAAGTATTGTCATTTACTTCCTCTGTCACTTGTTAACATTGTGAAATTTGCCTGGGGATGGAGGAAAGGAGTTGTACCCTTCTTGTCCTTCCATCCTTACATACAGCCTATACATTTTTTTTTTTCTTACAAGACTTCTTTCATTCTGGGTTTGGTCCATTCTTTTAATAGGCCAATGCTATGTGGATGTATTTATCGTTACCTTTACCTTCCTCTTCCTTTGTTTGTATGTTCTTTTAAAATCTGAGCTCTTTAGAAACTCCTTGCACACTACACTGAGTTATTTGCATATATTCTTTCTCATTTTTCCTCATTTGTGATTGTAGTAGTGAACTTTATTTTTTGACCTATCTTTCATTTTAGAATCTGGCTCTGGGACATTCTTCTATTTTCTCTGAACTGCCAAACCATCTAAAATACTTGTCTTACTTTGTTCTGTGTTTTCTTTCTTGGGTGTAATGAACTCTAAGGTGACATATTCAATTTCCCTCAAGGTTCCTGTCACTTCTACTTCAGTAACGTATTCCTCTTTGTTGGTAAGAATTAAGTCCAGGATAGCAGTTCCATTCTTGGCTTCTTTGCTCTCTGAGTGATGAAGTTACTGGTAGACAGCAGAATATAAAGGAGAGCAAGGATTCTTCCAATTCACATTTTAATGACTTTATTGTCTTTTTGGCTTTGTCCAATTCTTGAATGTTTAAATCCTTGCCAAATATATTTTAATCTCAGTCTCTTACTTCAATAAACTTTCTTTCATTTTATTTAGCGTTTTTATAATTTCTTTTCCAGAACTGGTGTTTTGGGTATTTCACTGAGAACACATTGTAGATGTGTTCTCAACTTTGTTTTGTCTTGGAGATAATTTCCTCTTGCAGCCCTAAGACACTTGCCTCTTTTATGTTATATGGTATTTGAATTTTGGAATTTTTTTCTATTTAAACATTTCTGAAAGTGATTTATTTAGAACTGATGTTTGTAATAAATAATATCTATCTATCTATCTATATCTTCTCCTTTAGCTCCATCACAATTTTTTTTTTGACAGGCAGAGTTAGACAGTGAGAGAGACAGAGAGAAAGAGCTTCCTTCCGTTGGTTCACTCCCCAGATGGCCGCTAAGGCCGGCATGCTGCACTGATCCGAAGCCAGGAACCAGGTGCTTCCTCCTGGTCTCCCATGCCGGTGCAGGGCCCAAGAACTTGGGCCATCCTCCACTGCCTTCCTGGGCTACAGCAGAGAGCTGGACTGGAAGAGGAGCAACTGGGACAGAACCGGCACCCCAACCGGGACTAGAACCAGGGCGCCAGCGCTGCAGTTAGAGGATTAGCCAAGTGAGCTGCGGTGTTGGCCCAGCTCCATCACTATTAACTTTGGTATCACTTAAAGTCAGTGGCAAATATCCTGTTAAATTTCTGGACTACATGAAATATATATCCTTTGGGGCAACTCTTTCTCTATTTCCTGTTACTTGTTCTTCTAGTTGGAGACAAATTTAATTACAAATAATTTGAAGCAATGTAGATTCACTTTTCTAAAAGTGATGCATAAACCCAGTCTCCAGAGTACCCTAATGCCCATGTTTTTCTTATGTCTGGTATATGGGACTCTCACATCCTAGGGAACAATATGTCATTGTTTCCTGGTCCCCTTTCCTCTTATATTGCATTTCTGGGAACTAAAATATTCTGACTGAGCATAGTTAGAAATGCATTGATGGGAGATGACCAGGAAACTTCACTGGCTATCTCAAAAGCAGCTCCGGTGCAATGAGGGAAGTGTGACTGACTTTTTGGTTGGCTGTACCAGCTTCAAGTCTCTGATAGGAAGTGAAGATACACAGGTGAGATAAGATGGTCTGGCTCTGTGACTGCTGTGAATTTAGACACAAGGGAGTTTCATTTCCCTCTTCCCTCAATTTGTTCCATTTATGAAATAGATAATGTAGAGTGGCCAGATTAAACAAACAAAAATACAGGTTAGATTTATTAGATTTGAATTTCAAGTAAACAGTAAATTTGCATATATTTAGTATGTCTTAGATATTGCATAGGACATACTTATGCTAGAACATTATTTATTGTTTATCTGAAATTCAAAGTTAAGAGAGTGACTTTTATTTTATCTCTGAGCATAAAGTAAGGGAAAATTTCTGACCATGTTTACAAATCATAAATGACTTTTTAATTTTGTGTCTCATATACTGTTGTAATAGGATCTTTTTTCTGTGACGGGTAACATTGCCTTTCCCTGTTTTCCTTCAGCTGTAGGGCTGTTCAGTGCTCTGAGGACTGGAGGAAATTTGCAAAGGGTCTGGGGGACTTCAGACCTTTAGAGAGGAAAATAATGAAGACCTGGACACCGTCTTTCACAATAGATCTGTTATTAGAAAGATTTTGTTGTTGTTGGATTGAACTGGTCCTGATTAAGATTTACTAGTAAGAAAGAACATCAAGGACCCTTAATGTAGAACCCCCTTCAGACCTGCATTACTCTGTAAGTGGTTGTAACTGAGGTGGAAGGCTCTCCTGATCCAGCCGCTATGCTGGGTAAGCTAAAAAGCTGAAGGCATGGGTGCCATGCCAAACTTCTGAGGGAACAAGCTACTTCTGTCTTGAAGAATCATTGTGACATGTGACAGCATCTGCTGCAGCAAGTGAACAGCAGGAGGAAATGTCACACTGGACGATTGTCCTCAGTAAACCTTGTGCCAGGAGAAGAACATCAGCATCCTTCAAAAGAGGTCTCTTTTATTCTAATCTGATTTTTGTATTTTTTCTCTGAGGCTTGTAGGTTTAGAAGCCTCAGAGTTTTTTTTTTTTTTTAACAATTTGAGGGACAAGAGACATAGCGGACACTCTGATGATCTGGCACTTGAAAAATTTGAAAAAAATAATAGGTATAACCTCACTTTACTCAAAACTATTGAAGTAGATCCTATTATTACCAAACATACATGTAAATTTTACACCTATGACATCATAGCATATATTATTTTATCATTAA
Organism: Sylvilagus floridanus; assembly: GCA_949820135.1. Lineage (NCBI taxonomy): Eukaryota > Metazoa > Chordata > Mammalia > Lagomorpha > Leporidae > Sylvilagus > Sylvilagus floridanus. The sequence goes on from OX463235.1 coordinate 24,852,835, forward strand.
GTTTTGTGAAAGTTTTTTCTTTGTTTTTCCAAGATGGCTTGATTTCAGAAGATTGTACTTTCCTAAGGTTTTGTGCTTTGCAGTTTTGAATACATTTCATAAATCAGTAAAGTTCTGTTTATCAAAGAATATCAAGTTTTGTGATTATGATTCCTACATCTTTTTCTTCTTTACAAACTTGTATCATTAATATGTTTTAAAGACCCAATTCAAAAACTCATCTATAATAAGTAGTCATCCTTGGTTAAGCATTTTTAAATTTGATTACTTATTTAACTTTGGCCTGGCCCCTTAGTTTATATTATGTTAATATCTATTATTAATATCTATGTTAATTGTAAAATATATTGGTTGTTGATTATTATGCTTGTATTTTTATAGGCAGAAATATCTGTGTATTTATTATTTTAAGATAGAAAATAATTTAAGAGCCCAAAATCATAACCATAAAATAAACGACTGAAGTATTTGATTACATCAATATTAAAAACGTCCTTTGTGAAAAAGATACTATAAAAGATGATAAATGAAGGCTTTAATAGAGAAGAAATCTTTAAACTCACTTACATGAAGTTGGTTGCATTGTTACTATCCCTTCTTCTCTCCATGTATCCACGCTCTTGTCATATAACTTTGCATTTTTTTTTTTACTAGAGACTGTGTATATTTCCTGGCCTCAACAGTGTTAGACTTGCTAAGGTGACTTGCTTGCCTATTGGAACATATGCAGAAGAGACAGGTGCCAGATTGTAGACTAAAACTTAAGAGGAAAAGTGTATTTCTACTTGTCCTTCTTGTATTTCCACCATTATCATGAGAAGAACATTGCTCTAGGTAGCCTACTTGTCCATGTAGGATGAGAAAAGTGTGGAGCATATCTGAACCCCAAAACTGTAACGTGGAGCAAACTCAGCCATATCTATATACGAGAGAATAAATATTGTCCTATGCCATTGAGTTTTAGGATTGTTTATTTAATAATGTTATTGTGGAAATAGACCACTTAATGAAAATAATTTAATATACTATTTTATAAAGAACTCCTAAAAATCAGTAAGGGAAAGATGAACCATCAGTAAGGGCAATGATATGTGAGATGGTAACTCATTAAAAAGAAAATGACCAGTCTCACTAGTTATTGGATAATAACAAATTAATACAAAAATGGATGCCTTATTATACTTATTGTTTGGTAAAAATTAATGTCTGGCAATGACCTCTTATTATTATTTTTTTTTGACAGGCAGAGTGGACAGTGAGAGAGAGAGACAGAGAGAAAGGTCTTCCTTTGCTGTTGGTTCACCCTCCAATGGCCGCTGTGGTCGGCACGCTGCGGCCCGCGTACCGCGTTCATCCGATGGCAGGAGCCAGGTGCCAGGTGCTTTTCCTGGTCTCCCATGGGGTGCAGGGCCCAAGCACCTGGGCCATCCTCTACTGCACTCCCGGGCCACAGCAGAGAGCTGGCCTGGAAGAGGGGCAACTGGGACAGAATCCGGCGCTCCGACCAGGACTAGAACCCGGTGTGCCGGCGCCGCAAGGCGGAGGATTAGCCTGTTGAGCCACGGCGCCGGCCTTGACCTCTTATTTGTAAGAATATTAAGAAAATAGAATTTTTTTTTTGACAGGCAGTTAGGCAGTGAGAGAGACAGAGAGAAAGGTCTTCCTTTTCCGTTGGTTCATCCCCTAAATGGCTGCCACAGCTGGCGCGCTGCACCGATCCAAAGCCAGGAACCAGGTGCTTCCTTTTGGTCTCCCAGGCGGGTGCAGGGCCCAAGCACTTGGGCCATACTCCACTGCCTTTCCGGGCCACAGCAAAGAGCTGGACTGGAAGAGGAGCAACTGGGACAGAATCCGGTGCCTCAACTGGGACTAGAACCTAGGGTGCTGGTGCCACAGGCGGAGGATTAGCCAAGTGAGCTGTGGCGCCAGCCGAAAATAGAATTTTTGTATACAGATGGTCAAATATTCAAGGGAGGGTATTCTAGACAAAGATATAGAAAATAGAAGATATTTTCAAGGAATATTATTGACAAAGGATTATATTTAGAATATGTGGATAATTCTTTAAAATCATTAAGAAAGACAGGTAGCCTAGGAGAAAAATAGGGAAAGACTATAAAGAAGTGATACCTAGAAAGGATATTTGAATGACTGGCTATTCAACCTAAAGAGAGATTGCTCATTACATTGATAATCAAAAGTACAGATGTAAACAGCAATGAGATCCAGTTGTACCTTTGTGTGGATAGAAATTAAAATGTCCTACAGTATCTTCTTAAAAAATTTATTTGAGAGGCAGAGTTACAGAGAGGGAGAGACAGAAAGAAAGGTCTTCCATCCACACTGGTTCACTCCTGAAATGGCTGCAATGGCCAGAGCTGGGGGGTATCCGAAGCCAGGAGCCAGGAGCTTCTTTGGGTTTCCCATGCGGATGGAGGAGCCCTAGTACTTGGGCCATCTTCTACTGCTTTTCCAGGCCATAGTAGAGAGGAGCAACCGGGCCTAGAACTGGCACCCATATGGGATGCCCATGGTGCGGGCAGAGGCTTAGCTCACTGTGCCACAACACTGGCCCCAGCAATATCTTGTACTGGTGAGGAAATGGGGACAGGCAAGCCCACGTACTCTGCTGGTTGGTATTTTTGGAAAATTGATTTGGCAATATTTATTGAAATGGAATAGTCAGATACAATCTGATCCAGAAATTCTACTTCTGATTTGAATTAGTTTCCTAGGACCGTCATAACAAATTCCCACAGACCATGTGGCTTAAACAGAAATTTATTTTCCCACTATTCTGGAGGCTAGAAGTAAAATAAATGAATACATATTTTCTAATGCCACTGAGTTTTAGGGTAGTATGATGTGGATGGAAATAGCTGACTTGTAGACCATTTGACAAAGACAGATCAGTGTAGGATTTTATGAAAAAGCTACAAAATTATTAGGGAGAAAATAAGCAATCAGATAATCTGATAGGATCAATGATATGTGAAGAGTTAATTCAAAGAAAAGACTGTTATGATGAAAAAATAAATGAAAAGATGATTAGCTTACTTCACTAGTTATTGGGTAAATGCATGTTTATCCAGTGAGATCAATGTATTGGCAGTTTTGATTTCTCCTTAGGCCTCTTTCCATGGCTTGTGTGTGGCCACCTCTCTCACATTGTTGTCCTCTGAGTGCACATCCCTTATCTGTCTTCTATATTTCCTAATCTCGTTTGTGGACTTGAATCAGATCAAATAAGGGTCCATTCTAATGGCCTGTTTTTAACATAATCACCTTTTTAAAGGCCCTATATCCAAGTATGGTCATATTGTGAGGTACTGAGGTTAAGACTTTAACATATGAATTTTGAGGGGGACACAATTCAGTTTATAATAATGTTATATTCCAGAAGGACTCTGAAATAGGTTCTCAAAGGGGCACATATGAGAATGCTTATTACAACATTGCTTTCCATAGCAAAGAGTTGGATATTACATAAATGTTCTTGAATAGGGATATGGGCTGATAAAATGTATTATAAATGTGTCTGGTAGAATGGAAAATAAAGGGAAAAACAACCCATTATATTAGTTGGAAAATAAAGTCTGGTGTCAGAATTTCAGAGCAGGTGACATCAAGGATCCAAGCTCTTTCTGTAGTTCTGTCCTGTCATTTTCCCTTCTCAGCTTTTCGGTCACGCTGTTTTATTTCCAGGCATCATAGTACAGTCAGGAGAAGGAAGGACTGAGGGCTATGGCAAGCATGTGTGACTCCTTTTATAGAGGGAGCAAAAACTTTGCCCTCAGCAAACACTGGCTGGTATCTGATTGGCCAGAATTCTTGACATGCCATTCTAAATGCAAAGAAGGCTGGGAAATCCAACATTCTGCTTCTGTAAGCAGAGAGAGGCAATGGAGTGCTGAGTGAGCAAAAGTGTAGTGTTTAATGTATCAGCATAATTCAGTATGAACAGACTGCAAAAACATGGTGTTGAATAAGGAAAGAAAAGCAGAAAGAGATGGGAAGTACAATACTGTTTGTGTGAATTTAAAAATCCATATACACATGAAGCCATATGTGTATTACTGTAGAGATATGTATCATATGTTACAAAAAGTTTCATACCATGTTGATTGGAAAAGGTACTCATTAGCTACTATAAGAAGGGGTGAGGGGAATAGCATCAAGGATAGGAATACAGAATTTGATACAAAAAAAAAAAAAGCAGGCTTTTTATGATCTAGTTCCACCAGTGTGTCTTGAACTGAGGGTACGACTTTTGTGTCAGTCTAATTATGAGCACCCAAGATCAAGAAGGAAAAAAGAAGGTTGGCTTGAGGGGTGTGCGTGTGAGGGGGGAGGGAGAGGGCATGTAAGTTACTTAGAGTTTTGGGCAGGGTTATTTAGAGTAGGTGAAATGTGTGATTCATTGCATTTATGACAATTTATTTTACCTTTGCGGTGAGCTTCATTCTTTTGATTGAGATTGGGGGCCTGTTGGGAATGATTTTATGGTTTAAATTTAGTGACTAAAGCAGCTTTTTTTTGGGATAATTTAGGCATATTATGTAAAAAAATTGACTTTCCTTATTTTTGTATATATATTTCTATTGCCTTATTATGCAAAGTCGGTAGACTTGATTTTCAAAGAGTCAGTGGGTGACAGGAGTAAAATAAACATGGCTACTTGATATTAAAATGCATCACTCTCTATTTTCTGTTATTATCTTTGGAAACAGAGTGTGGGAGACAGGATTTCCTTCCTCCCTCTCTAATATAGCCTCAGTAACTGAATGGCTCTCTGCTCTGGAATGAAGCAGGTTGGCACAATTCCATAAGTCTTCTGTGGGAACAAGACTCAGAGGTTTCTATTTTTTAACTTACTATAATTTTTTGCTTTTAGTTTAATATTTTATCTTTAACCATCCTATATCCAGTCCTTTAAAAATCCATAAACAGTTTATTAATATGAGTTAGTGGGCCTTTCATTTTCCTCTATTAAATGTTTGTTGCAACTTGGGAAGTAGCTCTAAACATCTTCCATTTTAGGATTATGTTTCTGTATTTTCTAATTGTAAATTATCATTATGGTTGGAATAGATGACTTCCCTTAGTGAAACGGATTCAATTTGTTAAAAGGAAGTGTGTGGACTTAATAACTCTTTATCCATTTTTATTATTTATTTATTATTTACTTATTTAAGAGGCAGAGAGAGAGAGAGAAAGAGAGAGAGGGAGAGTGAGAGCGAGAGCGAGAGTGAGAGAGAGCGAGAGCTGCCATCTACTGGTTCATTCCCTAAGTGCCCACAATGACTAGGACTACCAGGCTGAAACTGTGAGCCCAGAACTCATTCCAGGTCCTTCATATGGGTGTCAGAAACCAACCACTTGAGCTATCTCCTGTTGCCTCCAAGGATGTTTACTAGCAGGAAGCTAGAATAAGGAGCAGATTTAGAACTTGAATCCAGGCACTCCAATATGGGATGTGGGCATCTTAACTGCTAGGCCAAATGCCCACGCCTACTTTGGTGGGCAGTCTGTTTGGTCCCTCTCACAGCAGCTCTCTGAAATTTGGTTTGGAAAAGCAGAATTCCACAGAGAATTTTTCTATGAACATAATAATATAATATAACAATAATTAATAAATAATTGGCACTGTTAGATTTTATGTGTAACTTTATAAGTAAGTATTCTTTGTGCCAGCTTTGTAGGGCTTGTTTAACAACATGAGTAAAATGGAGTAAATGGGAGTCAATTTGGAAAAGGCCAAGGAAGATAGAGTTTCTTTTCACAGCTTTTCTTCTCTTCCGGCATCTCACAGTGGTTGTTTTTGACAGGTACTATCCTTGGCTGCCTTATCACCCTCTGTGATTAATCTTGGGAAATCCCATCTAGTCTCAGCAATTAAGGTATAGTGCAGATGAATGATTACCATATCTCCATCTCCAGTTTTGATTTTTCTTCTTGGATCATCAGCCATTCAATCTCTTTCCTCCTTTATACATTATTATTATAAAAAATTTTTTAAGCCTCAAATCAAATTGAGACTAAAATGACCTTTAGATGTAGGTTCTTAGTGTACCTGGGGAAACTAAAAACTGCTGAGTGAGGCATAGTTCAGGAGAGCCTGCAGCAGGAACCAAACTCAGAGTTGGAAAGTAGAATATAATTAGGAAGTTAGATGAAAAAAGAAAATATTAGTTGTCTGTATATTCCAAAATGTATGGATGATTGGCATAAAGGAAAAGCAAATTACTGACAAAAGTAGCTTTTCAGTTTTCTTCTGGATATTTATCCCAGAAGTAAATTTGAGAAATACTAGAGAAAAGATAAAAATTTAAAAAGGAATTAATAATAGTTGGATAAGTGTTATACTCTATTTCCAACTGTAAAATATTTTTATCCAGCTATTGTTAGGTATTACATGAGGAAAGAAATTGCCACATTGAGAAATAATTTTTTTTTGACAGGCAGAGTTAGACAGTGAGAAAGACAGAGAGAAAGGTCTTTCTTTTTCTATTGGTTCACCCCCCAAGTGGCCACTACAGCTGGCACGTGGCGGCCAGTGCGCTGCGCCGATCTGAACCCAGGAGCCAGATGCTTCCTCCTGGTCTCCCATGTGGGTGCAGGGCCCAAGGACCTGGGCCATCCTCCACTGCCTTCCCAGGCCACAGCAGAGAGCTGGACTGGAAGAGGAGCAACTGGGACAGAATCCGGCGTCCCGCTCGGGACTAGAACCCTGGGGTGCTGGCGCCGCAGGTGGAGGCTTAGCCTAGTGAGCCACAGCGCCAGCTGAGAAATAATTTTTTTAAGGATTTTATTTATTTATTTGAAAGGCAGAGTTACAGAGAGGCAGAGAGAGATAGAGAGATAGAGATAGAGAGAGAGAGAGAGAGAGTTTCCTATCTGCTGGTTCGTTCCACAGTTGGCTGAAATGGCCGGAGCTGTTCGGATCTGAAGCTAGGAACCTGGAGCTTCTTCCAGGTCTCCCACACAGATGCAGGGGCCCAAGCACTTGGGCCATCCTCTATTGCTTTCACAGCCCAAAGCAGAGAGCTGGATTGAAAGTGGAGCAGCTGAGATGCCAGACTGTTGGCGGCGATTTTACCCACTATGCCATAGTGCTGGGCCCTGAGAAATAATTTTATAGGACAATTTCTTTCTTTAAAAATTATTTAGTTCATTTGAAAGGCAGAGAAGGAGAGAGCGAGAGAGCGAGAGAGAGAGAGAGAGAGAGGGGAAGAGAGAGAGAGAGAAAGAGAAATATCCCTTCTGCAGGGACCCTAGTACTTGAGCCATCACGTGCTTCTCCCAGGGTACATATTAATAGGAATCTGGAATCATGGATTCAGGAGTGGAGCTTTACTCAGACCTAGGCATGTGGGTATCCTAAGCACTGTGCCAAATGCCTGCCCTACACTTTATTTCAATGAAGAACCCCCAAATTTTTTCATTAGAAGTAGAATTTCCTTTCCAAAAAAGAGAACCTATGGTTTCTTATTTTGAATGACAGTTGAGGAGAAGGGTTATTTTTCTTTTTGGAAAATGTACTATTTCAGCAAAAAGGACATGTTATTGGAGATAAGTCTGTGAGTGGGAAGAAAGATTACTCTTTCAGCTTTTAGATATGTTTTATTAATTTAATTATCTTGGGTATTTAATTATTTAATTATTAATTAAATTATTAATAGCATCTTCAGAGAAGCATAGAAAATTTTCTCTTCAGTTCAGATAAATTTGGGATATTTAATGATTTTAACTAATCAGATAGTAAAATTTTTAGTTTTAGAATAAATCAGGTAAATTGATTTCCATGCTTTTTCCAAATTGAGTGGATGTTAATTTGTAAAACAAAGAACCTATAGATTCTATGAGAACTTTGTTAGTCTTAACACTGCCTGCTCATGAAATAAAATAATGTTCTATGATAACTGGAAACTTATTTAAAATTAGCCTATAGCTTTTAATACACAATAGAAGTTAGCAGATATTAAATATGGCAAGAACTATGAGTTAAACTATTTATAAATGTTATATAATTTTGAAGAGATTATCTTATATTTTAGTTCTGTAATTTGATTTTGCTTTGGGTTTTTTAGTAGGGTTAGGAAATTTTATGTACAGTTTTTATTTGCACAGTTTTTTGTTGCAGAAAAATTGAGAGTTTTAGAAAATTTAATCTAGTGGTTGAACCTAATTCTGGTACTTTCTAGGCTTCTAGTGCTTTTCTTTTAGATGTTGAACCGATGGGGTGGTTTGAAGAAGACATAATGGTAGTTTGTCACAGTAACACTTGCCTGGGCTCTACAAGTCAAACATATATGGGCCAAATGAAATGAGGTATTTCTAAACACACTTAATAAAGAAACTTGAGATGGTGTGTCCCAGTTCCTAGTTGGAGAATAAAAACAAAAGTCACTGCGTGCAAGATTAGGGCTTTCAGTATCTAATGACACCCTCTGCTGCCTAAATGAGGGATTGCTTTTAAAAATGAGTGGTTCTAAAAAAAAAATACAAGTAGAGCTGATTGTTGTTTTAATTATAAAAACATTGAGCAGTGCAGAGTATTATGAAATAATATAGTAAAAATTATAAATATGTAGAATGAAACCAATGTATCCCCTAAATATTTTCCACAAGCTAATATAGAAATACCTGTAATTGGAATTTTTGAAGTTTTTGGTCTATTTTTTAACTAAGGAAGTATGCCATAGGGAAGGGATATAGTAGGGGAAAAGTGAAAGGACCTCTTTCTTACCTCTGTCCTCAATAGTAGTTTTCATTAATCAAATATATTTAAGTTGCTTTCTTTGTTATTCTTAAATTGCTAGTCTAAGAGATTTTGGTAAATATCTGAGCATAATATAAGAACTGTTTTTCTCTAGGTACCCTGATTTAATTTATATTGAATGTAATTGGAGTATTCTTAGGTAATTTAGAAACTTGGTAGGGAAAGGGAAATATATTGTGTGCCTGTTTAAAATTTTTTTCTTTTTACTTTTACAAATTCTCACTCACTTTGGAATTTACAGTGTTTTGAGTTCATTAATACACATGAAAGTTGTATTTGCAAATTTGGAAAACAGAATTTCAAGTCTGATTCTGTTGTTTGATGTGGCTCTTTACTGGTATGTTGCTTTAAGAGTACCCATCCCCCTTTCTTGCTTGAGCCACTGTGTCCTGTCAGTCATCCTGAAATACACTAGGGTGCTTGTCAGGCTGTTTGCTTACAGATGCATCATAAGCCAAATTGTGAGCCATAATAGTGGCACTGAATTTCTAAACACAAGAAATTGCTTAGACAATTGGTTTAGTATCTGTATATGGGCAATACTCTGTCCTGCAGTAGGTGAGTGAAGTGTAAAACTTTTTAAAATCAAACTTTGCTCTAAGGCAAATCCTAATAATTATAGATTATCTTTTGCTTGGTTAGATAACTTTGGGGGCAATGAAAGGACATTACTTCTATAAAATGGGATAAATAGAGACTATGTGTGTACTTATTAATTTTATAACTAATCTTTTAGTAACACTAAACTCTAGACAATGAAAACTCTAATTTTAAATGTCTGCTTTTCTGAGTAGATTGGCAGGCATTTCAGCTTTAAATAAAAATGTGATTCTCTTACACATTTTTTTTTCTTTCACAACAACTCAAACAGACTCATTTGAGCAGAAACTCTATTCTGGAATATTTATTAGTGATGTTAAAAATAGTGCTAAGCAAATTCTTATGTGCCAGTGTTCAAGCTACAGTAGCCTTATATCAGCATTAAAAATTCCTTATGTGTAATTGAGCTATTACTACTTGAGTTATTCTGTGTAAGGCACTGGAAGTTTTACATTCTTTACACATAAAAGTTGTGCAGCAAGCAGTTTGTGCAGTCTGTTAAATTTTTGTTCTGGGCTTCTAAACTTAAATTGTGCATGGATGTTTTCCTTCTGTTTTTTTGTATGCAAGCATTAAATATTTTTATATAGATAATTGATAAAAAGAAGGAACTTACAGATTTTGATCCTTGCATACTCAATATGTAAAGAAAAGCTAAGAGATATAAGGAGTTAAAATTTTAAGACAATATCTAGAATAAATGGGAAGAGATTGCTTTTGTAGGTACATGGAATGATTATTTATTTCTTGCCTTGTTGTAGAAAGGATTTAAATTGACTTACAAGGCTGTACAAAATCCAACATAGGATAAATTAAATGTGGAGTGAAAGAAGAAAGAAAAACAAGTGTGAGGATATAAAACAAAGCCAGGAATAAAGCAGAATAAAAACCTAAAACCCAAAAATCTAGCAGTTCTCAACTGATTTCAGGACACTGGTGTATTATGGTTTCATGGGAAATGAAATTCAGAGTTACAGAAATCTTATGGGGAATTTCAAGGATACCAACTGCCTCCCTTACCTGGAGTGGCAGTCTGTAGTGAGGAGAATATGTTGGATTGTGAATATTAAATGCACTTTAAATGTCACTTGTATTTTGGTGTAAAAACAGTGGAGAACTGATACCCTTTTAAGTCACACAATGATATATGTGGGCATAAATTGGCCACAGATTTTCTATGAGCATAAAATGTTTGGTCTCTATTACTGAATTCAGAAGAAAGAGGCTTGGTTTTTGGGAGATAACCAAGAGTTATTATATGAGGTCAAATATCCACATGTTAGGACATATATGATCAAGCCATTGCTTAAAGTACAATTATTTAGCAAATATGGATCTGTGAATACTAGTTCTAGTATTTTTTTCTAACAGATTATTGTCGATGAGATTAACTACTTTCCTTCTTTTTACTCTTTCAGTCTAGCAATAGATTTAACTTGATTTTCAACTTTTGTTAGGTCAAAATTAACTGGGTCAATCTAAATGGGAAAAAGTTGTTGGTTAGGAGGAAGGAATTCAGAGACAGTACTTTGTAATGTACTTTGATGTTCAAATACTCACAAAGCACCTACTGAGTTGAAGACTCTGGGCTCTGTGCCTTGTGCCATACTAAAAACTGGGTTTGTTGTAAGTGAATGAGTTTAGAAACACGTCACTGTCAGTAGTGTTGAAAAAAGATGAGAGTGGCAGTAAGAGTTTGCTAAGGAATCTTCAGTGATATCTTCAGATTAAAAAAATTTTTCAAATTTGTCACATGTAATACTTGTACATTTTTATATATTCTGGATCATATAAAAATACCATCCAACAATCTTTGGATGGTAATGTGAGATGATAGTCATTTGGCTCTTTTAAAAAATTTCATTATTAAAATAGTATCAATAAGAAATTATCAGTATCAGAAAAGGGAGTATAAAGCCAAACAAAATATTCAAAGCTTTTGTTTTTGTAATTTTCTTCTGTAAACACATATGTGGATTAACTTAGAATTCTTGCCACAAAAATTATAAATCAAATAGATAACAAATAACTGATCTGATGGATTAAATGACATTGAGGCTAACTTGGACACACATGTTTCAAACCTGAGAAGCAAATATTGTTAAGTAGTTATGTGGGCTTGTGCACCAAATAAGTAGAGAGATGTAACAAAGCAGTAAAGACATTTAAGAAAAACTACTAAAAAGTAAAAATAGCTACTTAAATTTTGAAAGTATTAATTCAGAGGACCTGGTGAGAGATCCACTGAAAGAACTCATAGAGCTAATGGATATAAGTGGGAATTTGCAATTATATAGTAAATGAAATAACAGAAATATTTTCTGTCACTGAAGTAATAGATGAATAGAAAAGATTTTTTTTTTTTTTTTTTTTTTACAGGCAGAGTGGACAGTGAGAGAGAGAGACAGAGACAGAGAGAAAGGTCTTCCTTTGCCGTTGGTTCACCCTCCAATGGCCGCCACGGCCGGCGCGCTGCGGCCGGCGCACCGCGCTAGTCCGATGGCAGGAGCCAGGATCCAGGTGCTTTTCCTGGTCTCCCCATGGGGTGCAGGGCCCAAGCACCTGGGCCATCCTCCACTGCACTCCTGGGCCACAGCAGAGAGCTGGCCTGGAAGAGGGGCAACCGGGACAGAATCCGGTGCCCCGACCGGGACTAGAACCCGGTGTGCCGGCGCCGCAAGGCGGAGGATTAGCCTGTTGAGCCACGGCGCCGGCCTAGAAAAGATTTTTTAAAAAGAATATTCATTTATATGAAAAACAGAAAGGATGAAAGGGAGAGAGAGAGACTGGCAATTGCCCGGGCTGGGATCCTGAAGCCGGGAGCCAGGATCTCCATCTGGGTCTCCCTGTAGGGTGGCAGGAACTCAAGTACTTGAGTCATCACCTGCTGTTTCCTTGGCACATTAGCCGGGAGCTGGATCAGAGGTGGAGTGGCTGGGACTCTCCTTCACTCTTATACGGGATACAGGTGTCCCAAGCAGCGGCTTAACCTCATTGTGCCAAAACGTATGTCCTATAAAATTTTTTTTAAAGTCATTTATTGTGAAATAATTTTTAAATTCAATTCATACTTTTAAAATTCAGTTTGATGGGTTCTCACAATTGTATCCAGTCAAAAAATCATTACCACAATCAAATAGAATGTTGCCATTACCCTATTAAGTTTCCTTGTGCCCCTCTGTCAATCCTGTCTATCACCTTTTGGCCTCAGTAACTACTGAACTGTTTTCTGTTTCAATATTTTTGCCCTTTTAAGAATGTTGTATAAATGAATTATTCAGTGTGTATTTACTTATGTCTGAACCTTTCATTCAGCAAAAATGCTTTTCATATTCAGTTATTATTGTCTTTATAAAAATTTTTTTCTTACATAACTTTTTTTTTGAGAGAGAGATCCTTCCCTTCCCTTCCCTCCCCTCCTCTCCCCTGCACTCCCTTCCTTCCTCCTTCCTTCCTTCCTTCCTTCCTTCCTTCCTTCCTTCCTTTCTTTCTTCCTTTCTTCCTTTCTTCCTTTCTTCCTTTCTTCCTTTCTTCCTTTCTTCCTTTCTCCCTTTCTCCCTTCCTCCCTTCCTCCCTTCCTCCCTTCCTCCCTTCCTCCCTTCTTTTTCTCTTTCTTTCTTTCTTTCTTTCTTTCTTTCTTTCTTTCTTTCTTTCTTTCTTTCTTTCTTTCTTTCTTTCTTTCTTTCCTCCTTCCTTTCTTTCCTCCTTCCTTCCTTCCTTTCTTGATTTATTTCTTTATTTGAAAGTCAGAGTTACACAGAGAGGAGAGGCAGAGAGAGAGAGAAGTCTTCCATCTGATGGTTCACTCCCCAATTGCCTGCAATGGCCAGAGCTGTGCCAATATGAAGCCAGGAGCCAGGAGCTTCTTCGGGGTTGAGGGGGGGGGAGAGAGAGAGAGAGAGAGAGAGAGAGAGAGGAAGAGAGGGAGAGAGAGAGAGGAAAAGAGGGGGAGAGAGAGAGGGAGAGAGAAAAGAGAGAGGTGTCTTTCATCCTCTGGTTCACTCCCCGATTGGCCGCAATGGCTGGAGCTGTGCTGATCCAAAGCCAGGAACCAGGAGCTTCTTCTTGGTCTCCCATGCGAGTGTAGGGGCCTAAGGACTTGGGCCATCTTCTCCTGCTCTCCCAGGCCATAGCAGAGAGCTGGATCGAAAGTAGAGCAGCCAGGTCTTGAACTGGTACCTATATGGGATGCTGGCACTGCAGACAGTGGCTTTACCCGCTATGCCACAGTGCCAGCCCTGACCTTTCATTTTCTTAACATTATCTTTCAAACAGTAAAATTTCGGTAAAATCCAGTTTATTAATTTTTTTATGCTTTTGGTGTTATATCCAAGAAATCTTTGCCTAACCCAAAGTTAAGAAGATTTTCCTCCTGTGTTTCTTCTAGAAGTTTAAAAGTTACAGCTCTTACCTTTAGCTCTATAATCCATTTCAAATAAATTTTTGTATATGATACAAGAAATGGGACAAAAGGTTTCTATTTTACATACAAATATCCAGTTATACCAGCACTATATATTGAAAATTGTCTTCTCTCCATTGAATCACATTGTATATTTTCTGAAAATCAGTTGTCCATATTAATATTTTGTCCAACGGATGAGGAATTAAAAAACTACAATACCTATCACCAATAAAATTAACAGAAACTCACTCATTATTATCAAATAACTTGCTTGTGTCTACTTTTAACTGTTGAAAAGTTAAAAATTATATTTTGATAATTATATTTTGAAATCAGAATCTAAGATTCTTGTGGTTGCTATGATTTTTTTTTGGTGTTAAAATTTTCCCATTTTTTGGCCAGTAAGAGCTCTTTTAAATAGACTCTTGAGCCTTTTGACAAAAAAAATCTCTGTGGGTTTTGTTTCTAGCACAAGAAGATGTTCTAAGCTTGTTTTGTGTATTTCTTGGCCTAGACATGCAACCAGCCTTTTCTCCAGGAAGCCTCATTCCTTTTACTGGGAAACAGTATTTAAAGCACAATCTGTGGCATCAAGTTTGCCACTGTTGACCCTCCTTTATATGTCAACAGAGCTGGGTAGTACGTTATTTTTTTTGGGAAGAATAAAAGATGAGCTCATGCTGATAATTCCAGCTCATACATAAGATTAAGGGTTCTAATTTAAAATTTGTATTGTATGGTTTTTATACTGAAGCTCTTATTTCTGAATCAATAATATAATTATTTTGTTTATCCTAATGCTATATGTATATATATCTAGCATTATATTATGTGTATATATGTCTGTGTACACACAAATGCATGCACATTCACACTCATAAATCCTACAAATAGCAAATGCAGGTTAATTTTAATGTTCTTTTTATAATAGTGTATATCTCCCCAGTTATTACAGTAAAAAATGCCATGTTTTAAAGCCACTTGAAATTATTCCATTCTGTATGGTTATGAAATATAGATAACCAGAAATATAGATAAAGTTTTTCTCTTGTTTGCTTTTGAGTTTTCAGGATTGATTTCTGAATTGTTTTGTAATTATGTAAAATTTACTTGTAATTATGTAAATTTACATGGGTCCAAAGTCAAAACTCTAAAACTAGATGCCTTTAGAGGAAGCTAGCATTCTTCTGTCTGCTTCTCTGTTTTCTTCTTAAGGCCAAGCCTTTAAAATCTGTTTCCGTTTTTCTTTCATGGTTTCTTTTTTTTTTTTTTTTGTCTTTTAGGAGTTTGATCTTTTTTTCTCATTGTTTCTTTTTAAAAATATAAGTAAGAATGCAAACATATTTGTAATACTGCCTTTGTGATATAAAGGTAGTACATTGTGAACACTGCTTTACATACAGGATGCTTGGCAAGTGGGATAAGAAAGAGTTAAATAGGGTTAAATTTTTATTTGTTTATTTTCACTCTATTTGAGAGAGAGAGAGAGAGAGGGAGAAAGGGAGAGAAGGAGAGAGAGAGAGAGGGAGAGAGGGAGAGGGGGAGAGAGGGAGGGGGATCCACCTACTGATTTAGTTCCCAAATGCCTAAAATAGTCAGGGCTGGGCCAAGCTGAAGGCAGGGATTTGTGGTTCAGTCTGGATCTCCTGTGTTGATGTCAGACACATAGTGATTTAAGCCATCATCTGCTTTATGCAGAAAGTTTTTAGGAAGCTGGGTTTGAAGGAGGAATAAGGACTTGAACCAAACACTCTGATATGGGAAATGGTATTTTAACCTAATTGTGCCTAATGCCATCCCTAAATGAGGTTAATAAGTATAGCCAGGGTTCCTGAAGAAACTAGAGTGTTGATAAATAGGGAACTTGGATGGTCAGATTTAAAAATTTTGGCACAGACTTAAAAACTCTCTTTAAGGAGTTTGAAAAGTTTAAAACCAGGGGACACAAGAAGCTGAATTTCTAAAAACATTTACATACCATAATAGGTTTTCCCAAGTATATTTTCTGATTTCTAGAAAAAATGAATTTAGTATTTTTAAGATCTTTGGTTTTCCTTATTCTGATAAGCAGGTTCTTACTATTTTTAGCTAATCAGAGAACAGAAGAATGGGGATTTTTGCCTTCAGATTGAGGTTGGCAAGAATTTGTCTTCCTTTACCATTCTTTTTGTTCTCTGCCTTTCAAAAACACCAGAACAGGAAAATTCATATACATTTGAGCTGTTTCATAAAGGTGTGGAGCAATACAAACCACAGGCTTGCTAGACTTGAAGCAAAGCCACTGTCACTTTCATGGTGTATTTGAAGGGCATGTTACTTCATCCTGGTTGTTAAAATCTGGTATTTTGTAGCTGAGGGTTACTCTTGTTCTGGGTGACTCAACAAAAGCTTCTCTGATGTCTCACATATTGCATTTTGCCTTGAATAATTCAGTGCCCCCCCCCCCCCTCCCGCCCGATGAGTTGTACTTATATGAGCTGGGATAGGGGATAAGGTCTTAGTTGTGGTGTAATTTTTATAAGGTATCAGATATCCTTAAGTTGAAAGACATTGCTACACAGTATAAAGCCACTGGCTGTTTCTGTTTTTTTTTTTTTTTACTACCTAGCTGCAAGTTTAAAAATGTGCACCATTTCAATGTGTAGGGTGAGATTTAGTGTGAATAAGCGTTTTATAAAATAACTGAACGGTATCTTGTCAGGGGAAGGGTAATGAATGTTGTGAAATTCTTATATTCAATGTTACTTTTCAGTTAAATAAAAATGGTAACTTTTTGCTCTTTTTAAAAAATATTTATTTATTTATTTGAAAGGCAAAGGCAGAGAGAGAGAGAGAGAGGGAGGGAGGGAGGGAGGGAGAGGGAACATGAATTATAATATGTTTGAGATACTTACCTTGTGTTTGAAAAATTTAACATTGTTTTGTTGTGTTGAAAAACAGAGGTCTTGAAAATCAAGGAAATAAAAAGTGCATAATCATATAGGTCCCAACTCTTACTGCATTTAACAATTGTGGCCCTAACCCTAGAGCCTACTTTTTATATTCCACTCTGAAATTGATTTCAAAGAGCTGAAGATCCTTTATGAGGCTTTTGTATATTAGGAGTGTTTGTTGTTGTTAGTTTTCTCTTAAAGATCACTTTAGGCATGCTGCATTTCTAATTAGCACACAAGTAAGAAATATGTCTTAGATTTTGAAGTCAGGAGACCCTTGAGACACAAGAGGGAAGCTTTATTTTAAACTCTTTGTAGAATGAAGAATGAAACAGTCTTGAATAATAATTGTAAGATATATAGATATAAGAGATGTTGAAACTAAATGTAGACAATTAGATTCTGTTCTCTTACTAAAAACGTAATAATTTGTTGAATCCTTGCTAGGTGTTAGGGATAAGGGCTAAGTTCCAGGGTTTTTTATTTAAGCTTTTAGATACTTTTGAGGAGGGTATTCTTATTATATTCATTTTACTGATGAAGAAAACTGATGTTCAGGAAGATCAGTAACTTATCTAAATTCACCAGTGTGCAGGGAGCACAGCCTGGATTCTCACTCAGGCAGTGCTTGTAACCACTGAGATCCAATACTGAAGAGATATGAAAGAATTAAAAAACCCTTCATGGCCGGCGCCGTGGCTCAACAGGCTAATCCTCTGCCTTGCGGCGCCGGCACACCGGGTTCTAGTCCCGGTCGGGGCACCGGATTCTGTCCCGGTTGCCCCTCTTCCAGGCCAGCCCTCTGCTGTGGCCCGGGAGTGCAGTGGAGGATGGCCCAGGTGCTTGGGCCCTGCACCCCATGGGGAGACCAGGAAAAGCACCTGGATCCTGGCTCCTGCCATCGGATGAGCGCGGTGCGCCGGCCGCAGCGCGCCGGCTGCGGCGGCCATTGGAGGGTGAACCAACGGCAAAGGAAGACCTTTCTCTCTGTCTCTCTCTCTCACTGTCCACTCTGCCTGTAAAAAAAAAAAAAAAACCCTTCAAAAGACATCTGGGGAAGAGGGTAATAGCATGTCTCACATGGGCTCTTGCATATTGCCATGCAGAGGCGCTGAGTGAAAATGACATTGTCTTCCCTTTGCTGGGCAAACTATGTGCCTTCCTGCTAACACCTGCAGGACTATATACACAGCCTTTGGCACCTGTTTCTAATCCATCATCCCAGACGGGACATGCTTTTCTAATTCACTCAAAGGCAAATCTTTTTTTTTCTTTTTAAAAGGTTTATTTATTTATTTGAAAGGCAGAGTTAGAGAGGGACACACACACACACACACACACACAAACATCTTTCATCTGCTGGTTCACTCCCCAAATGGGTGCAACAGTCATGGCGGGGTCAGACCAAACCCAGGATCCAGGAGCTTCTTCCAGGTGTCCTATAGTGAGTGTTAGGGCCCCAAGCACTTGGGATATCCTCCACTGCTTTCCCAGGCACATTAGTAGGGAGCTGGTTAAGAAGTGGAACAGCAGGGACATGAACCAGCACCCATATAAGAGATGACCTACTTTTAAACTTCTCTATAATCATAAGTGAATAATTAAACAAATAATAAGTAGAAAAGCCACCATTCCTCAAGAAAATAGATAAGGGCTATAAAAAGTAATCAAGTTTCAGAATGTCAATTTTGCCTATATATATTACATTTTTGTATTCTGCATATTAGTTACCACAATCAGGGAAAACATGATATTTGTTTTTTGGGGACTGGCTTCTGTCACTAAGCACAAGTGCCTCCAGTTGCATTCATTTTGTTGTGAAAAATAGGATTTCATTTTTTTGGCTGAGTAGTATTCCATAGTATGTATATACCATAACTTTTTTATCCAGTCATCAGTTGATAGACATCTGGGTTGATTCCATATTTAGCTATTTTGAGTTGAACTACTATAAAGATGAGGGTACAGATAACTCTTTCGTATGCTGATTTCATTTCCTTTGGGTAAATTCCCAGGAGTGGAATGGCTGGGTTGTACAGTTAATCTATTTTCAGATTTCTGAGGAATCTCCATACTATTTTCCATAAAGGTTGTATGAATTTACATTCCCACCAACAGTGTATTAGGATACCTTTTCCCCCAAATTCTTGCCAGCATTTGTTATGTTTTGGCTTTTGAATGATAACCATTCTAATTAGGGTGAAGTGAAAACACATTATGGTTTTTATTTGGATTTTCTAATTCCAATGGTTTTAATTCCAATTAGAATTTTCTAATGGTTTCCCTGATGGCTAGTGATCCTGAGCATCTTTTCATGTGTTTTTTGGCCATTTGTATTTCAGCCTTTGACAAGTGCCTGTTCATACCCTTAGCCTATTTCTTAACTGAATTGTTTTATTGTTATTGTGTTTCTCAAACTCCTTATGTATTTTGGATATTAATCCATTAGAAGTGTAGTTTGCAAATATTTTCTCCTATCTGCTGTCTCTTTACTTTGTGGAGTGTTTCTTTTGCAGAGCGGAAGCTTCTTAGCTTGCTATAATCCCATTTGTCTTTTTGTGTTTACTGCCAGTACTGTTGGGGTTTTGTCCAGTAAGTGTTTATGCCAGTGTCTTGCAGTGTTTCCTCTATGTTTTCTTCTAGTAATTTGATTGTTTCAGGTCTTAGATTTAGATTCCTGATCCAGTGTGAGCTGATATTTTTTGTTTTGTTTTTTATAAAGCTTTTATTTAAAGAATATAAATTTCCAAAGTACAGCTTATGGAGTACAATAGCTTCCCCCCCATAACTTCCCTCCCACCCGCAATCCTCCCCTTTCCCGCTCCCTCTCCCCTTCCATTCACATCAAGATTCCTTTTCAATTCTCTTTATATACACAAGATCAGTTTAGTACATATTACGTAAAGATTTCAACAGTTTGCCCTCACATAGGGACACAAAGTGAAAAATACTGTTGGAGTACTAGTTATAGTATTAATTCACAATGTATAGCACATTAAGGACAGAGATCCTACATGATATATATTTTTAAATTGATTAATTTTCTATGCAATTTCCAATTTAACACCAAGTTTTTTTTAATCATTTTCAACTATCTTTATATACAGAAGATTGATTCAGTATATACTAAGTAAAGATTTCATCAGTTTGCACCCACACAGAAACACAAAGTGTAAAATAGTTTCAGTACTAGTTACAGCATTACTTCACATTGGACAACACATTAAGGACAGATCCCTCATGAGACGTAAGTACACAGTGACTCCTGATGATGATTTAACAATTTGACACTCTTGTTTATGGCATCAGTAATCTCCCTAGGTTCTAGTCATGAGTTGCTGAGGCTATGGAAGCCTTTAGGGTTCACCGACTTTGATCTTATTCCGACAGGGTCATAGTCAAAGTGGAAGTTCTCTCCTCCCTTCAGAGAAAGGTACCTCCTTCTTTGATGGCCCCGTTCTTTCCACTGGGATCTCACTCACAGAGATCTTTCATTTAGCACCAAAGGGGAAACCTGTTGAAGTGAAATGGACACGATGACTTGATCAGCTCTTGTGCTGACTGTTGTTGTACAATGTAATACTTTATCCATTTTAGTATTTTTTTATTCTAGTACTAGTGATTGAACTCTGTAACTAACACAGAATTATTCCTAGGTGTTTAAATTTTAACTGAAAAGTGATCCCTGTGAAATATAAGAGTGGGAATAAGAGAGGGAGGAGATGTACAATTTGGGACATGCTCAATCGGACTTGCCCCAAATGATGGAGTTAGAATTGTGCCAGGAGATCCCAATACAGTCCCATCAGGGTGACATGTATCAAGGCCATCTCACTAGTCCTAGTGATCAATTTCAGTTCACAGTTGATCACACTGATAGGTCTTAGAGTCAAAGCGATCACACAAACAAGACTAGTGACTGCTAATACTAACTGATAGAATCAAAAAGGGAGAGAATGATCCAACATGGGAAGCAAGATACACAGCAGACTCATAGAATGGCAGATGTCCTAAATAGCACTCTGGCCTCAGAATCAGCCCTTAAGGCATTTGGATCTGGCTCAAGAGCCCATGAGAATATTTTAGGCATGGAAAGCCAAGACACTCTGGAAAAAAAAGAAGACCTAAATGAAAGATCTCTGTGAGCTGATTTTTGTATAGTGTGTAAGGTAAGGGTCTTGTTTCATCCTTCTGCTTGGAGAGATCCAATTTTCTAAATGCCATTTATTAAAGAGATTGTCTTTCCAGGGAGTGATTTTAGTTCATTTGTCAAAGCTTGTAGGTTTCTGGATTAATTGCTGGGGTCTCTACTCTGTTCCATTGGTTGACATATCTATTCTTGTTCCAATATTAAGCTATTTTTTTTTTGAGATTTATTTATTTATTTGAAAGCCAGATTTACACAGAGAGAGGAGAGGCAGAGAGAGAGAGAGAGAGGTCTTCCATCCACTGGTTCACTCCCCAATTGGCCGCAACGGCCAGAGCTGAGCCGATCTGAAGCCAGGAGCCAGGAGCTTCTTCCAGGTCTCTCATGTGGGTACAGGGGCCCAAAGGCTTGGGCCGTCTTCTACTGCTTTCCCAGCCCACAGCAGAGCTGGATTGGAAGTTGAACAGCTGGGTCTTGCATCAGTGCCCATATGGGATGCCGGTGCTTCATGCCAGGACATTAACCCACTGCACTACAGTGGGTTACTAAGCTGCTGTGATTATGACTGCCTGGTAATATGTTTTGAAATCAGGAATTGTGATGCCTTTAGCTTTATTTTTGTTGTTTAAGCTTGTTTTAGCTATTTAGTGTATCTGTGATTCCATGTGAATTTTAGGGTCCTTTTTCCAGACTTAAGAAGAACATGGTTGGCATTTTGATTGGGATCACATTGAAACTGTGAATTGCTTTGGGTAGTGTGGACATTTTGATGATATAAATTCTCCCAATCCATGAATATGGAATATTTTTCCCATTTTTTGCTGTCTTCTTCTTTTTCTTAATGTTTCACAGTTTTCATTGTAAAGATCTTTTACATCCTTGGTTAAATTTATCTTTTTTTTTTTTTTTTTTTTTTTTGACAGGCAGAGTGGACAGTGAGAGAGACAGACAGAGAGAAAGGTCTTCCTTTGCCGTTGGTTCACCCTCCAATGGCCGCCGCAGTCGGCGCGCTGCGGCCGGCGCACCGCGCTCGTCCGATGGCAGGAGCCAGGAGCCAGGTGCTTTTCCTGGTCTCCCCATGGGGTGCAGGGCCCAAGCACCTGGGCCATCCTCCACTGCACTCTTGGGCCACAGCAGAGGGCTGGCCTGGAAGAGGGGCAACCGGGACAGAATCCGGTGCCCCGACCGGGACTAGAACCCGGTGTGCCGGCGCCGCAAGGCGGAGGATTAGCCTGTTGAGCCACGGCGCCGGCCAAGGTTAAATTTATCTTAAGGTATTTGAATTTTTTTGTAGATATTGTGGATGGGCTGATCTTACAAGTTCTTTCTTAGCCATGGCATTGTTTTTGTATGAAAAGGCTGCTGATTTTGGATTGTTGAGTTTATATTCTGCAGCTTTGCTAAACTCTTATGAGTTCCAGTAATCTGTTAGTGGAATATTTTGGGTTCCCTATGTATAGGAGCATATAATCTATAAAGAGGGGTAATTTGACTTGTTCCTTTACCATTTTATCCCTTCGATTTCTCTTCCTTGTAAAATGAATCTGGATGAAACTTACAAAAGTATATTGAATAGTTATGGTGATGGTGGGCATCTTGTCTGATTCCAGGTCTTAGTAGAAATTAGTCCAGCTTTTCTCCATTCAATATGATACTGGCTTTGAGTTTTTCATACATTGCCTTGATTATGTTGAGGTATGTTATTTCTTTCTTTCTTTCTTTTTTTTTTTGACAGGCAGAGTGGACAGTGAGAGAGAGAGAGAGACAGAGAAAAAGGTCTTCCTTTGCCGTTGGTTCACCCTCCAATGGCTGCCGCAACTGGCATGCTGCGGCCGGCGCACCGCGCTCATCCGATGGCAGGAGCCAGGTGCTAGGTGCTTTTTCTGGTCTCCCATGGGGTGCAGGGCCCAAGCACCTGGGCCATCCTCCACTGCACTCCCTGGCCACAGCAGAGAGCTGGCCTGGAAGAGGGGCAACCGGGACAGAATCCGGCACCCTGACCGGGACTAGAACCCGGTATGCCGGCGCCGCAAGGTGGAGGATTAGCCTATTGAGCCACGGCGCCGGCCTAGATAGGTTTTTAAACAACCCTACAGGCACATGTTAAGTTACCTAAAGAATTACAGTTTTTTTTTTTTTAAATTTGACAGACAGAGTTAGACAGTGAGAAAGAAAAAGAGAGAAAGGTCTTCTTTCCATTGGTTCACCCCACAAATGTCTGCTGGACTGGAAGAGGAGCAACCGGGACAGAACTGGCGCCCCAACTGGGACCAGAACCCGGAGTGCTGGTGCTGCAGGCGGAGGATTAGCCTAGTGAGCTGCAGCGCTGGCCAAGAATTACAGTTTTACTAAGAGGAGCCTGAGCTCTAAATTTTGGAGACAGATAGGTCATATGTTATTCTTATTGGGAGGAGGAGTTGGTAGAAAGGTTTGTGAGGGATTAGCCACCCCTAGTTACATTTAGGAAATGAATAAAATTTTACACTGTTATCTCTGTGTCTCCAATTTTCCAACTTTCCTCTCTTTTGCTGCCAGGCAAAAATAAGATACTTGTGCATGCTTTAACAGAGGTCTGCACAGGGTGTGCTCTGGAAAGCAGCAAGCTAGGTCATACTAATGTATATTTGAATGGGTGTACCCAATGGCTTCTCAAAGTTTACTGTCTTAAAAATTAAAAATGTGTTAAATTAAATGAATTTGAAATAGATAGAAGTGGGGTCGGTGCTGTGGTGCAGTGGATTAATCCTCTGGGCGCCGGTTCTAGACCTGCTGCTTCATTTCCGATCCATCTCTCTGCTATAGCCTTGGAAAGCAATGGAAGATGGCCCAAGTTCTTGGGCCTCTGCTCCTACATGAGAGACCTGGAGGAGGCTCCTGGCTCCTGGCTTCAGATCGGTGAAGCTCTGGCTGTTGCAGCTAATTGGGGAGTGAACCATCGGATGGAAGAATCTCTCTCTCTCTGACTCTGCTCTCTCTGTGTAACTCTGACTTTCAAATAAATAAATCTTTAAAAAAATTGATAGAAGCTCAATTTCAGGTAGAGAATAAAGTGGAGTGAAGAGAATTTAGACAATGTGGACAAAGGTAGTTTGAGATTAAGGGAGGACTCATGGGGATAGGTTTTTCCTGTCTTGAAGTCTATACCTAAGGGCATTTATTACTACTGTCAACAGATGTGTTCTTCTTCCTTTGATGCTGAAAACAAGGACTATATTATGGTCTATCTCCAAACCTAAACTTTTATCTCTTTATAAAGTGTATTTTTCTTACTTTATAAACTCATCTCTATTGGATAGAAGTTAAGAACTGGTAGATTTCAATTCACCCCAAAGAAAAACTTCTCAAAAGTGATCACTAGCATCTAATGGAATAGTGAGCTTCTCATCATTTATATTCATAGATTGTTGAAATAAAGGTTGTTGTAGGAAATGTCCCTGAATTGTTTGGGAGGTGCTCCTTAGCTCTTAAGATTTTATAAATTGGGTCAGATGTTTGACCTACCTAGTGGTTAAGGTTTATGTGCCATATGGGAGTACTTAGACTTGTATCCTGTCTCTGCTCTTGATTCAAGCTTACCTACTAACACAGACCCTGGGAGTCAGCAGTGATGACTCAAGCAGTGGACTTAGATTGAATTCCCAGTTCCTGGCTTCAGCCTGGTCCATTCCTGGCTGTTGTGGGCATTGAAGAAGTGAACCAGTGGGTAGATGATCTGTCTGTGTGTCTATGTCTCTCTGCCTTTCAAATAAAATAAATAAACATTTGTGAGAAGTGAAGACTAATCATATTAAACATATTCCTTCTAGGAGAATTTTTTTAATCAAGAGATAGAAGACAAATCAGTTTTGCCAGTCTTTTTGAAGTCTCTGTTCACGTTTTTATTACAGATTAAGTAAAAGAAAAGTTGTTTAGAAATTTGTTTTTCCATGGTAAAATTTATAACAAAAAGTCCTTGAATTACCTTGGCTATACATAATTTTGAATAAATGCTGTTTCTTATAAGCATTTTTCTAATCTGTTTACCTCCCCTGTTCTGTAATCCTGATTGATTGGAGATAATATTAACTGGAGAATTTTACAAATGAAGTAAGGAAGTTGAAGTGTGGTTATAATTTTACATGTTACCCGCCTCTTATAGCAATACTACAATGTGATTCCCAAACAAAAATCTTACTAGGGTATGGTTGTCACATTCTAAGTCATTATTTGTTCGAGAGATAGGCAGGAATCCAAGTACTGAACCCTCAGTTGCTGCCACCCAGTGTGTGCCTAGGCAGGAAGCTGCAATTGGAAGCAGAGCACAAACTCAAACCCAGACCCTCCGATGTGGGATGTAGGTGTCCCAAGAAACATAGTAACTACTGTGCTATATACTGACCCCAGATTTTACTAATCTTAACCCTAATTTTTGGTGTTCAGTATAGCTTTGGAAACTTTGTTAGTGAAAGGGCGTGCTTTAAAGCCTGTGAAAGTTTACTTAGATCTTGTTTTAGATTACAACAATGTCCTCTCTTTTTGTCCATGAGATGAAAGAAGAAAACTGTGTCAGCTATCTTGACTTGATTTTTATGTTGGATAGTTCCTATCATAAGAGGAGTAACAAGTAAGTCCATTTGTGGGTTCTCATTTGATAGAACACCAGGATTATATTTTGAAGGATATTTCTTATTACAAAGATTGGCTTTGGGCTCTGTAAACAGGTTACCATAGGGCTATCCTATCTGTCAATTTAGATTTGCCTTTTAGAGGGAATCTAAATGCTAGGTGGAATGATTGAGAAACAAACCCAAACAGAAACCAAACCAAAACAAAACATTTCAGTTCCAAAGGCACATTTGAGCTCAGCTATTTGACAGTACTGTTGGGAGTGTTTCTTGAAGCATACGTTTCAGTTGACTAGCTTATAAAGGAGACCATGTTTCTACTTTTAGAAGCTAAACACTGCTAGGAAAGGAGAGAGGCTAGATAACAGCGGGATAAATTGTGACTTGGTGTACTGATACATGAAAATAATAGTTATTCAAATTTTTACTTGAAATTAAAATAATGTATTTTTAGTTTTTGTTAATTAGAATACATTTATTTTTTAAATTATTTAAAATTATTTTAATTTTTGAGATAACATTTTTAACTTATATTACAGTCGAGGGCGTAATGTTCAACAAATAAAAAGTAAAAAGACCATAGTTTGGTGCTGACACTGTGCTGTGGTGGGTGAAGCCTCTGGCAGCAGTGCCAACATCCCATATGGGTGCCGGTTCGAGTCCAGCTGCTCCACTTCTGATCCAGCTCTCTGCTCTGGCCTTGGATAGCAGTGGAAGATGGCCCAAGTCTTGGGCCCTTGCACCCTCGTCAGAGACCTGGAAGAAGCTCCTGGCTCCTGGCTTCGGATTGGCACTGCTCCAGCTGTTGTGGCCATTTGGGAAGTGTACCAGCAGATGGAAGACCTCACTCTTGCTCCCTGCTTCTGCCTCTCTGTAACTCTGCCTTGCAAATAAATAAGTAAATATTTTTTAAAAAAGACCATAGTTCCACAGAAATGTAGGCAAGGGCTATAAGCGGTAATCAAAATGAAAAGATGTTGATTTCATTCATGTATGGTAAATTTTAAAATGATCACAGATCATTAAAACTATAGTAGTATTTATTGTTATTAACAATTTTTTTAAGATTTAATTATTTGAAAGGCAAAGTTGTAGCACTGTAGGTAGTGACTTTATCCGCTACACTGCAGCCCTGGCCCCTGTTCTTAACAATTTAACAGACTTAAAACAAAGTTTGACAAAATCTTTTCACTTAATACACTTTGAATAATTTGTTTTTCTTTAAGTGACTTCTGAAGAGTAAAAGAATTGTAGACACGTTTAAAAAGTGATTGTGATGGAGTTAAGCATAGACTAAAAACAAGGATGTGTTCAGATTCAACAGCCTTGAAGGGAGAAAGAGCTGAACAGGTCATTTTGTTTATATTTAATAAGAGAACTATCTAGAGATGTGCTACATTTCAGAAAATGCAATCTATCTTCACAGTTAACAGTTCTGATGGCTTTTATATAAGCCCTTAATTTTTACTGTAGTTATTAGTAGAGAAATAAATATGATAGCTATTGGAAAACATGGCTGCAGTTAGCCTTGGACAGTCAATGCATCAATTGTCCTATTTAAAACCCACTTAAAATTGCTCATTATAATTTTCCATGTTGACTAGAAAGTGTTTTTATATTGTACATGAAGTGAATATTAGTGTGCATTCATGTTTTTAATAGTATAGAATTCCTTGGAGTATATAGTTGTACTTATATGCTTTTCTAAATTATTGGACTTGTCACAATTGGTTTTCTATAGACTTTCAGCATAATTACATTTGTTTTTAGTGTCAAGCTTTGCAAAGGAACATGAAAGAATGAAATATTTTATAAGTATATTTGAGATCACTATTTTGATTATGTACAAATTTCTGTGTTAAGTCACTGGGGATGGCCTTTTGGCAGATTCTTGTTATTTTCAAGAACACTTCAAATATTCAATTTTTGCATTGAGAGAATTGTGAATGTCATTATGTGGTATAATATCTGAAGAGCAGTAAACTTCTGGACTCTACATTATTTGCTTTTAAAAATAAATTATGTAATTAATCTGAGAATTAGAGTACATCAAGATAAGAGCCAAGGAGAATCATTTTTAGCTGTATGATGCTTTTGTCTTTCTGTGTGTGCTAGGTGCATTGTGGAAAGGCCTTGGCCTTGGTGAAGCACTAATTTTTTTACTTACACATGTGCACATGGACCATGATTATCTCTGAATATAAACAATAGCACTTTTATGGATTCAGGGTGAGGATCCAGTAGAGTGGGAGAGGTTGACTAGCAAAAATGTAATTTTATGGAGCTAGACCAGGGGTAGGGTGGTGAAAAAAGTTGGAGGAGGATGAAGGTATACTTTCAGGAGAGGGAGTTTGGATGGAAGATAGGCTCCTAACCTGAGATTCCCTAGGAATCTAACCTGATATATCCCCTAGGAGTTATAGACAGAATGTAGGAAAGAGAACATTCCTCTCCTACAATTATTGATATTGAGAGGAGAGTTGGAAGGATTAATTCTGGATAAGAGAGATACCATGAAAATATATATTCATTCACCCATTCAGCCAGTCAACCAAATAGTTAATTAAAAAGAAAATATTTCTGCCTTTGTATTTAAAATAATAAATAGAAAAACTGAGGTGAACATAATATTTTCTTTTTGTTTTTCTTTTTTTTTTTTTTTTATTTTTATTTATTTATTTATTTTTTTTTTTGACAGGCAGAGTGGACAGTGAGAGAGAGAGACAGACAGAAAGGTCTTCCTTTTGCCGTTGGTTCACCCTCCAATGGCCGCCACGGACGGCGCGCTGCGGCCGGCGCACCGCGCTCCTCCGATGGCAGGAGCCAGGAGCCAGGTGCTTTTCCTGGTCTCCCCATGGGGTGCAGGGCCCAAGCACCTGGGCCATCCTCCACTGCACTCCCGGGCCACAGCAGAGGGCTGGCCTGGAAGAGGGGCAACCGGGACAGAATCCGGTGCCCCAACCGGGACTAGAACCCGGTGTGCCGGCGCCGCAAGGCGGAGGATTAGCCTGTTGAGCCACGGCGCCGGCCTTGTTTTTCTATAGTTCCATGGGTAACATAGGGAATATCATAATATTTTCTAAGGACATATTTTTATGCCCGCCTAGCCTGCAAAAATAGAAACTATTAAAGAAAATAGGTAAAAGTTATGAAGGAAGGTTTTTATAGACTATAGATATTTTCTCTGTTTGTTTTAAATGGGTTTTATTGTATACAGGAGAGATATGTTTCTTCCTCTCACTCTCTCTGCATTCCCCTATCCCGACTCAGTGAATACTTTGTGGGTGATTATTGGCTATAACCAGTTTTTACAGACTTGGAGGCCTAGTGATTTGGATATTAGTCTTTATGGAAGATATATTTATTTGAATGTTAAACTGAATTTGTTATGATATGCCACATATCACTTGATATTATGATAATTTGATGTGTACATTCTTAGGCAAAAATATCACTGAATTGATTAAGGATAACATTAATACCTTAAAGGATGACTTAAAATTCTTTTTCTATTTTTTCTTAAAAACCAGTGCCTTCTTGTTTTTTTTCTCTTTTTATATTATATGTTAAATTATATTTTACATTATATATAATTTTATATTATAAATACACTTTAATAGTTGTATATTATGTTTATATTATAATTTATAATATACTTTACATATAACCTTGAATATTATAATGTATACTTTTTAATATTATATTGGTGCCAATTTCTATTAGTTTCTTTTGTGTATACAAAAGCAAATTGCCTCTCATCTTCTTCTGTTATTAAAACCCTCAAATAAGTAGTTTCCCAAGCAAGTAGACATATCACATGTCTTCCAAAATTTTGTCTGGCTTTTCTAAATCATCATTAACAAGAATGGGAAAACATATGGGCATGGACCATTTCAGTACTATGATTTCATTGAAATCCAGGACTTGTATGTTGTAAGACATCCCAACAAATTGGCTATTCTTTTCTTTTTTTTTTTTTTTTTTTTTTACAGGCAGAGTGGACAGTGAGAGAGAGAGACAGAGAGAAAGGTCTTCCTTTGCCGTTGGTTCACCCTCCAATGGCCGCCGCGGATGGCGCGCTGCGGCCGGCGCACCGCGCTCATCCGATGGCAGGAGCCAGGAGCTAGGTGCTTATCCTGGTCTCCCCATGGGGTGCAGGGCCCAAGCACCTGGGCCATCCTCCACTGCACTCCTGGGCCACAGCAGAGGGCTGGCCTGGAAGAGGGGCAACCGGGACAGAATCCGGTGCCCCGACCGGGACTAGAACCCGGTGTGCCGGCGCCGCAAGGCGGAGGATTAGCCTGTTGAGCCACGGCGCCGGCCAAATTGGCTATTCTTTTCACTTAAGACTATTGTTAAAATGCAAACCAAGCTGGAATGAATTATTAATTTAGTTATTAACTTACTAGCATAATTTGTTAGAGGACTTAAAGCCAGACACAGAAAGGTTGGAGAATGTCTTGTTTGTCTGCTGTCAAATCTCAAGTTTTGACACTCTGGTCCTCTGAGGAGTACAGCTGATACCAGGAGTACCTAATATAAATTTTACTTACTCTGTGATTTTCATGGATGTTCTTTAGAAAGTATTTTCCTTTAAATAAACCTTTTTTTGGTGTGTGTTTGTGCACAGGAAACATGTCGACTGAAACACCAATCACATTGAGTATTGACCCTCAGGATCTGCAGGTGCAAACTTTCACTGTAGAAAAGCTGCTGGAGCCTCTCATAATTCAGGTATTAAAATCATGGAAACAATAATGCACAGGAGGACTGAGAAATATGGTGATTATGGATAATGAACCAAGGGAAGATTTGATTTTTATATATAAATATATCATCTGAAATTGTTGTTCATTTGAATGTCAATATTTTAAATGTAAAAATGTATGAAGTTAATAATAATAATAAAATTCTGAGTTTTCCCAGATTCTTTTTTAATAGCACCAGCAGTAATAATAGGTATTATAATTTTACAATACTTTTATATAAATTATCTTGTTTTATAGTTATGAAAACTGAATGAGGCAGCCAGCTGTGTTTAAGCCCTTTTCTTTTATATATTTGAGGAAACTGAGGCCTAGACAATTTCAGTGACTTGCCCAAAAGCACATGGTGCCACATTTGTCAAATGGGAAACTATTTTAAAAATACTAAAATGTATGAGAAAAGCAATTCTTTAAAAGAATTCTTTCATAAAGTAAACAGTCCTTTGAAAATATGTATATTGATCCTCTGATTTATTAGGCAAGTCTAGGTTTTATATATTGGATTTTCTTAAAGTAGTGCTTAAAAAGGACTTACATTAGTGTATAGATTTAAATTTTTTGTCCTTAACCCAAAATTTGTAAGGAAACTTTCCTTTAGATCTATGTGTTGTCATGTTTCTTAAGTTCCTTTTTGAATAACTCAAATATTTAGGGGTTACTTGGTGAGAAATTACATTGACCTTACTTCTGATTTTTAAAAAATGTTCTGCTTATCATCTTTGGGACAGATGGCAGGGACAGGAGTAGCTCTGAGAATAGATTTTGTACGTTTATTTACTTAGCATGCGGAGTCAATATCTGCTACTAGAAAGACAATTCAAAACATGTGCCTCACTGATGATAGCTTAATCATTTGACAGTCTTAATAGCACTAATATCTGGTATGAAATTAGTATTAGATTATCATTGAGACTCCATTAAATTCCCTATGTTAGTCCTTGTTTTTTTGTTTCCTGTGCTTGTACATTCTGAGCCAGACGGTTCTTGCACATTCCAATTTCCTGTGGTGTTCTCCCTATGTTTCCTTCTAGTAGTGTTAAAGTTTGAGGTTTTACATTTAGGTCTTTAATCTACTTTGAATTGATTTTTGTACATGGTAAGAAATATGGGTCTAGTTTTGCTCTTCTGTATGTGGATATAAATTTTTCTTGGTACCATTTATTGAAAATACCCTTTTTCTAATAATGTTCTTAGCATGTTTGTCAATGATCAGTTAGCTATAGATGTGTGGGATTTTGTCAAATTAAATGGCTTCTGCACAGCAAAGGAAATAATCAACAGAGTAAAGAGACAACCTACAGATTGGGTTAGGGTTAGGTTTAGAGTTATTTATAATTATTTGTAAGCTACAAATTAATTATAATATACATATGACATACATATATACATATGACAAGGGGTTAATAATATCTAGAATATATAAAGTACTCCAATTCAGTAGCAACACAAAAACAAACAATCCAATTAAAAATGGCCAGTATCTAAACAGACATTTCTCAAAGGAAGATATACATATAGCCAACAGGTACATGAAAAAATGATCAACATTACAAATCATAAGGGAAATATAAATGAAAAACACAATATCACCTACTCCATAAAGATTGGCTAATATAAAAAGAAGATGACAAGTGTTGGTGAGGATGTGGAGACAAGGGAACTCTTGTGCACCCTTGATAGGAATGTATATTAGTACAACCATTGTGAAACACAGATGTAAGTTTCATAAAACACTCAAAGTAGAACTACCATATGATTTAGGAGTCCCACTCCTGGGTATGTGTGTTCTCCAAGAGAACAAAGTCCAAGAGAAATGAAGTCACTCTGTTGAAGAGACATCTGTACTCCCACCTTTATTGTAGCACTATTCACAGTAACCAAGAAATAACCTAAGTATGCATACACTTAGGTTGAATGGATAAAGAAAATATGGTACATATACACTATGGAATATTTACTTTGCCATAAAAAAGATAAAATCTTTTCACTTGCAATAACATTAATGGAAGTTATTAAGTTAAGTGAAAAAAGCCAAGCACAGGACAAATATCACATGATTTCACTCAATATGTGGAGTCTAAAAAATATGTGTCACATAAAAGTTAACAATATGATGATAGTTACCAAAGTCTAGGGAGGGAAGAGGAGAAGGAGAAGTCAAGAGAAATTGATTGATGTGTACTAGGTTATAGCTAGGTAAGAATAAGAAGTTCTGGGGGTCTATTGCACAGTAGATGACTATAGATTATTGTTAATGTACTGATATTTCACCATTCAAAAACCTATCAGTATTTTGGATGTTTTCATTGCAAGAAATGTTAAATTTCAAAAAAGATATATTGCTCAGATTAGACATTGCACAGTGTAGCCATGTAATAAGATATCACATAGTACATAGTAAACATGGAGAATTTTTGTCTTTTTTTAAAAAAAATTAAAAAAATAGTATAGAAAAAAGTTCCTCTGCAACTACCTGTTGAATGGTTTCATGTTAAAACCAAACAAAGTTTCATTATTTTTCTGATAAAGTTCACTGTAAAAATTGGATGAGCCAAAAAAAACCAGCAAAAAAATAAAAAGAGAATAAAAAAAGTTCATGATTTTACCAACAAGAGACAAACACTAGTGTTTTCATGAATTTACTTCTAGTATAATGAGATTATGGGTGATTTTTATTATCTTCTTGTGCTTCATAATGTTAAAATATTGATCCTTTATATAAGGATATATATATGTATATATATGTAAATAAGATATATGTAACCAAGGTGGAGATAGTACTGTATGTG
Source organism: Sylvilagus floridanus (assembly GCA_949820135.1). Taxonomy (NCBI): domain Eukaryota; kingdom Metazoa; phylum Chordata; class Mammalia; order Lagomorpha; family Leporidae; genus Sylvilagus; species Sylvilagus floridanus. The sequence continues at coordinate 24,885,861 of OX463235.1, forward strand.
TAGATTTTATCCTGCCTTTCTGTTTAAAATGATATTTTAATAATTTACCATTCCTTGTAGGTACAACTTAATAGAATTGTTGTTTAGTTATAAATCATGAGGCTGTACCAGGGTTTTTAAAGTTGCATCTTACTTTTGCACATTTGGGTTGTTTCTATCGATTTACTGTTATAAATACTGTTACACAGCCATCTTTGTGTATAAATTTTTTTCACAAATTTAGATTACTTCCCTTGGACTGGTTACTAAGTGTAAAAATAAGAAGAAAGAGGCTGTACAAAAAGGTTCTCATGAGGTTTATTCAGTGCAGAATTTGAGTGACTTAGATCCAGGAAACATAAGCCTAATGATTTTTAATGAGTCTTGGGAAGTGTTCCAAAGGAGTCAAATTCTAGTCAGAATTTATAATTCTATGACTATTAATTTTTAATTTATCTTAATCAATGAACATAGATTGGCTTGGCCCTAAAGGCAGACTTTAGGTAAGCTGGAACACCTTTTTCACAGATTGGACATTACTTTCTTAAGAATGTGATTCGTCGAAAACATCTTTAAAACAGGGAGTGTATTGTCTCTGAAAAGAAGCTACTGACAAGAAAACTATTGATTAATTTAAAGAAAGACATTTCTGGGACTAGGTAAGGTATGGATCTATAAATAACAAAGGATTGCTCAAGGTTGTTCCATATGGCTAAAATGAAGCAGACCCTAGTGCCCATTAGGGACCCAAGTCAAATAGACCTAGTAGATAAGATTAATAGCTCTGTTTGGCCACTCCTCAGGCAACTCTCGGTAGGTTTTTCTCTTGAATGCTTTGTAGTTTTTTAAGTGGCAGTTAGTTCTTAGTTCTTAATATATATATCACTAAGTTTTTTGGGGAAAATTTTTAAATGAGTTCTTATAACTGATTGAGATTTTATTCCTATGCAATTGTAGGGAGTGGGCATAGGGAAATTATGCTCACTTTGGAGATGGCTGATCAAGACAGGCTCATTAATGCTACTGCACAACCCTCATTTGTTCCATAATAATAAATCATTGGAGTTGGTCATTGACAAAGACTTGCTTGTTATAGGGTGTTTGGTACAGTAGTTGGCTCGATTTAGGATGCCTGCATTCCATGCCAGAGTGCCTGGATTCAAGTCTTAGCTTTGTTTCTGATTCGTGCTTCCTGCTAATGCACAATCTAAGAGGCAACAGATGATGGCTCTCATACTTGGGTTTCTGTCACTCATGTGGGACTCGCAGATTGAGTTCTAGGATCTTGGCTTTGGCCTGGCCCACCTGTAGCTGTTGGAGATATTTGAGAAGTAAACCAGTAGATGGAATTTTCTGTCTAACTCTGTCTTTGTGCATTTTATACAAAATGAAAACAAGTAAAAATTGAAAAAAATACTTGATATTCACAAAAATTACTGACATATTACTTATGAACAGAGAATGTTGTGGAGAAACTGCTTTTAAATGCTTTTTTGCATTCCAACTGAAACTAATAGATGCTCCCCCCCCCCCAAACTATTTATTTATTTTAAGGGCATGGTGACAGAGTGAGACATCAGGAGGTCTTCCATCTGCTAGTTTACTCTTCAGATAACTGCAATAGCCAGGGCTTGGAAAGGCTGAAGACAGGAGACAGGAAATCCAGTCAAGTCTCCTGCTGGGTGTCAGGAACTGAAGTACTTGAGCCATTATCAGCCTTTTCCCAGGCACATTAAGAGGGAGCTGTATCAGAAGTGAAATAGCAGGGACTTGGACCAACACTCTCATATGTGATGGCCATTTACAAGAGGCAGCTTCACTATCATACTGGCCCCATATGCTTTGCTTAGACAAGACATTGCTATAGCAGTCAGTAGAAAGTATTCTACATAAATTCACATTAAAAGGGTATACAGGTGACATTTTGTATATGTTTCCTTATATGGTCTAAAGCTATTATAGCTACCTGTAAACATTTATTACATTTATTGAGTCCCTCTAGAAAGTTAAAAGAGTAAAAATGACCTGAAACAATTTAATTGATTGGAAAGAAATGTAACTCTTTAAAAAAGTGTGATTATGCTAATCTGAACTTTTGATGTACTGCCCAGATTCAGACTTTTCATGATCAGCAAGTAGATGAGTCAGGAAACGGGAAGTCTGCCAATTAGATGCCACACAGTTCTCAGTTACATGCTAATCTCCTATCCAAGTACTTACCAGGCCTGACCCTGCTTAGCTTCTGAGATCAAATGAGATCAGGCGTGTTCAAGGTGATGTGGCCATAGACAGTTACATACTAATCTAATGCCAATTTTATTTTCCTCTAGATTGTTGTCAATATTTTTGATAATATTTATTTATTTCTTAAACCCGATTTGGTGTATACCACTTCATCAATATCATGGATACAAAAAAGATACAAAAAAGGTTTTCAGGTATTAAGAATGTTCAAGTCATATTAAATTAAAAAATTAAACATTTGTAGAATATCTACACTGTGTACCTGGACTTTTTCAGGCAGCAGAATTTTAGGACAACAAAGTTTTTGGATGACTTCTTGATTTTCAAAAAGTAGTACATTTCAAAGTCAAAAGAGTTATTATTTTAAACTAACTGACCTTTTGGATTTGATGTTCAGCCTTCTTGTAACTGTCATTTTGATCATGGATGACCTGTCAACACAAGTAAATGATCCCATTAAATTAAATTTTTTTTAGTATGACATGTTAAATCGTTTACCACATTCTTTTTTCTCTCAGAGTATTATTTGTTATTTCACTATTTAATCATCAAATAAAATTGTATAGATTCAAGGTATGTATACAACGTGATGATCTGATATATATATATATATACACACACACATATATATATATATCTGACATATATATACACACACACACACACACAGAGACATTGTGTAATGATTGCCATAGTCAGGTTTTTACATCCATCACCAATCATAGCTGCCACTGTGTGTGTGTGTGTGTGTTGAAGACACTTAAGATTCACTCTCTTATTAAATATAAGTAAGCAATACAGTATTATTTACCATAGTCATCATAGATGATAGATTTGTCTTATCACTGAATGTTTGCAACCTTTGGCTAACATTTCGTTGTTTCCTCCACACCTGCAGTCCCTGGATACCACTAGTTTACTTTCTGCTTCTATGAGTTTGACTTCTTAAAATTTCACATATGAAGTGAGACCATAAGATATTCATCGTTCTGTGTGTAAATTATTTGAGTTAGCATATTGTCCTCTAAGCTCATACATGTTAGCAAATGGCCAATTTTTTTCCCTCCCTTCCTTCTTTCCTTCCTTCTTTCCTTTATTTTACTTGAAAGTCACAGTTACACAGAGAGAAAAGGAGAGGCAGAGAGAGAGAGGGGTCTTCCATTCGCTGGTTCACTCCCCAGATGGCCGCAATGGCCAGAGCTGCGCCGTTCAGGGTGCCAAGAGCCTCTTCCTGGTCTTCCATGCGGGTGCAGGGGCCCAAGGACTTGGGTCATTCTCTACTGCTCTCCCAGGCCATAGTTGAGAGTTGGATTGGAAGTGAAGCAGCCAGGTCTTGAATGGTGCCCATATGGGATGCCAGCACTGCAGGCGGCAGCTTTACCCACTATGCCACAATGCCGGCCCCTCTTTTTTTTTTTTTTTAACCAAATAACATCCACTCTCTCTGTATTTCCTTCATTCGTTTGACATTCAATAAACACATTCCAAAGAGTAGCTACATGGTTTGTTTTAAGTATAGGTATAGGATATAGTCTGTGTTTCCATATAGAAGCTTGTGATCTTGGGGTGATGTAGCAGATAAAAGACACTGCTTACCATGCCAATACTCATATATGCTCTGGTTCGAGTCCTGGCTGCTCTACTTTTATCCAGCTCTCTGCTAATGGCTTGGAAAAAGCACAAGAAGATGGCCCAAGTGCTCGTACCCCTACTTCCCTTGCAGGAAACCCAAATGAAACTTCTGGCTTCAGACTGGTCCAGCATTCTGGGGAGTGAACCTGCAGATAGAAGATCTTTCTCTCTCTCTCTCCCTCTTTCTCTGTAACCCTGCCTTTCAAATAAATAAATAATAAAATTTAAAAAAGGATTTTATGATCTTTAAGTTTATACTACCATCAAATAAACTTATCAATTTAGTAGCATCATCAAGAAAATTCTTACCTTTCTGCATTATTTATCTTCATGTTATATTCCTTTGCTTTCAAGGTGTCACGGAAATTACTTTCCACCTCTGTATATAATTAAGTCAAAATTACATTTTAATTTTTAGAGTAATTGGTCATAGATGCTGTCATGTCATTCTAATTTCTAAATTCATTTATTCATAAATCTTTATTCTACTCTTTTAGTAGTTTCCACAGTCTTTCCCAACTAACCTGATTTATCTTTAATCTTTTTCTCTCAGGTACAGGTAAATCACCAGGTCATTTTGCAGGAATGTTCAGCCTGGGATATATTTCAATCATTCACTTTCATTTTCTCTGCATGATAACTTACACAGTTGCATCCCTCTGTAATAAATTCCTCCAATGGATCAGAAATAATTTTTTTTCTCAGCAATTACATTTTTATGATTGCAACTGTAGGCATCTGCACTTTATCACTTTCAAGATCCAAGTTTGGCAGTGCAGTGCAGAACCTATTTATGCAGAATTGTGCTTAAAAGAATTTACATCTCTATGTTGTATATTCTCTGAAGAGGTTGTAAACTGCTAGATCATGCTACAGTCATTACATAAAGGAATTGCTTATAATTTTACTTGCCACAGATTATAATTTTCTATGTGTCAGATTCATGTTGGAGTTCAGTTAAAGGAATTGACTTAATATCCCTTAAAATAAATATAACAATTTCCTTAAAATGTGTTATCTCTTAGAGTTTTTTGGGGGGCAAAAAATTCAAGTGAATTTTCTGATGTAAATATATCCCACATTTTCAAAAGGTACAAGGGGTTTTACCAACCATAATAAATAAAATTTCTCTGGCTCTCCTAACTCTTGTAGGACCTTTTGGCTCTTTCCCCTCTTCTGCTTCCTCTTCTTTTTAAAGATTTATTTATTTATTTGGAAGGCAGAGTGACGGAGAGAGAGAGAAAGGGGAAGAATATTTTCCATCTATATTTTCATTCCCCAAATGGTTGTAACAACTGCTGCTGGGCCAGGCTGCAGCCAGGAGTCCAGAACTCTATCCAGGGCTCCCCAAATACTGAAGCCATCATCTGAAATTTTCTCATGCACAGTAGTGGGAAATTGGAAGGGAGCAGAGCAGCCAGGAGGTCTCAAACTGGCATTCCAACATGGAATGCAGGCATTGCAAGTAGTGGTTTAACACACTGTACCGCAATGCTAGCTACTGCCTTTTACTTCTCATAATGGCTTCTACCACTTTTCTAGGAGTTCTCTGGGGAATAGTTTTGAAAAATCTGATAATACTTATTGGGTCAAGTTAATATCTTCAAACTCTGTATCAGTCAGAATAAGCAAGGTTATGTTGTGATGAGAAGACAACCCCCAAATTTCCAGGGTTTAATAAAAATTCACTTGCTATTCAAGTTACAAGTCCAATATGTGCTGTCTGGAGTATCTGCTCAGAACAGGCACTGAGGAATGTAGGATAATGTAGAATCCATCTTTTTAAAAAAAGATTTATTTTATGCATTTGAGCACTTGGGCCATTCGCCACTGCTCTCCCAGGTGCATTAACAGGGAGCTGGATCGGAAGTGGAGCAGCCCAGACTTGAACCAGTGTCCATTTGGGATGCCGGTGCTGCAGGCTGGGGCTTTAACCTCCTCTCCATAACGCCAGCCCCAGTATCCATCTTAACATGTACTTCTATTGTCATTGCAACAGGGGAAAGAGAACATGATGAATTATGCAGGGACCCCTAACATGACCACCTGGGTGTGATTTATGTTGGTTCCACTCATGTTGCTTTTGTCAAAGTAAATCATGTGGTCATATTGGACGTTTAATGTCTAATCCTGCCATGTGCCCAGAGGAGAATGGAAATATTTGTGAACAGCCCCAACAACTATTACTTCCCATTGCCCACTTTTTTTTTTTTTTTTTGACAGGCAGAGTGGACAGTGAGAGAGAGAGACAGAGAGAAAGGTCTTCCTTTGCCGTTGGTTCACCCTCCAATGGCTGCCGCGGTCGGCGCGCTGCGGCTGGTGCACCGCGCTCATCCAATGGCAGGAGCCAGGTGCCAGATGCTTTTTCCTGGTCTCCCATGGGGTGCAGGGCCCAAGCACTTGGGCCATCCTCCACTGCACTCCTGGGCCACAGCAGAGGGCTGGCCTGGAAGAGGGGCAACTGGGACAGAATCCGGCGCCCCGACCGGGACTAGAACCCGGTGTGCCGGCGCCGCAAGGCGAAGGATTAGCCTGTTGAGCCACGGCGCCGGCCCCCATTGCCCACTTTTAAGAGTTTCCTTTAGCTAAGTCTCCAGCTTATCAAGTCACTTTGTCAGGCGCAAAGCTGAAATACACAGAAGAAGAAATAGAGTCAATAATGGCAATAATGAAGTTTTCAAGATTGGATCCACAAAATGCTGCTGTTAGGGACATTAAGATTATCTAGTTACCAGGATTTTAACACTTCTTCCAGTTTCCGAACCATGTTTTATTATCAAAATTATATTCCAGCCTCTGTGGGGCTTCTTGTTTCTAGTTCTCTATCTGGAGCACCAACCAAGTAGGCCAGATACTTATCTTCCTTATGCAGTCTGTCTTCTTGGCTTCCTACCCACTTAGTAAATTCAAAGAAAGTTCCATTAACAGTAGCAATCCAGGATTTCTGTAATTGCTCTTACTTGCTTTTGCTAGAATTGGAATTTTCCTGCAAAGCTGCTTTTCTGCTCTTCCCCACCTCTCCAAATTTTAGAATCTGTTAGTTATAAACCACATGTGCTGCCGAACTAGTCTGTCATGTTTTCTGTTTAGTTTGGCTTCATATTGTTGTTGGTGATTGGTGACTGACAGTGGTGTCCCTTGTGAGATTAGAAATAGACATGTCAAAGTATCCATGCCCTATATACCTGTGACAATTTCTCAAGGTGATATAATAGTGCTAGGTTCCTACTGAAGAGGAGAGAATGTTGGGTTTTCCAACTACATGCTTCACTCTGCCCCTGGGGCCCAATGAAACAATGTTTGTATCTAGAGTTATGCAAAATTCTTAGAAAAACTCCTCCAAGCTCCATGTTCCTTTCCTTCTTAGCTGCTATGAAGAACCTCTCTGCCACATCCTTGCCTCAACAAAATTCCTTTTCCTCTCCTTGAGCAAATAAAAAAGGAAGGATGTGAGCACTTATATGTAATTCATTTATGCAAATACATTCCTAGATGCCTACTGTTCTGCAGCTAGATCTGATTGGCTTCTGGGTAGCAGGGAGAGGACATGTCCACCCCCTTTGGCTTCTTAGCTTACTGTAGTGTAATTTTCTTTGTTTCAGAAAATAATTCAAGTTTTGTCTGTTCGTAATTGTTTTTTCTTCATCATTTTTAGAGATCATTTCAAATGATTATAATGCCACTTAAGCTCCTTTGGTTTTATTTCCAAGCTTTTTTTGTACCCTTGCTGATTATTCTATCAATAGACATGTCAGAATTAATCTTAAAGGTTTCAAGGAAATCTTGGAGATAAATTTACACACATAATGTGCCCCTACAGAGTATTTTATAAGCAAGTATTGGAGTTTGACTGTAATCTCAACAAGTAACCTGAAAGGTTAGCAAATTAAATGTCTTTTAAATACATATAAGCCCAAAGTATAATAAGTGCAGTGATGTTATTTTTATGGTAAGATGAAAAAATAAACTTAATTCTAACTCAATGTTTTAAAGATTAAGGTGATTTTGTATAGCTGAGTTGATTCTACTAAAGTAAATTCTTCAATGTCTATATTCTTTTACTGCCAGAAAACTGCTCCCATGGGAAGGTTGTTCAGCTGTAGTATTCCTTCAGAAACAAATAGTTGAGAAAAATGAAGCTACTCCTTAAATTAAAATAAGTAAAACTGGTAGTTAATTGATTAAATGAGTGCAAATCCAGTGGGAATGTGTGTGGCAAGGATATGAAGATGCCCCCAGGACCAGAAGCTGGTGGTTTTGAGATGAGCTGTGGGCAGATGCCATCAGCTACTCTGCTTTACCTCTTCTCAGCTTGCTTCCTAGGCATTTTTTCTTGTCAGACTCTGATTTTCTTTCTACTTACTCCAGTGTTGCTGTCCTGTTGTGCTGGGTTCTCCAACCACCCACATCCACTCCACTTACATTTGAATTGCAGCTCATCTTTTCCTCCACAAATTCAGACTGACCCCCACACATAATCCACTTCTAATTTAGCTTTGGGGTGTAACTTTTTTCTTATAAACTGATTTTATAGGCAGCCCTGTGGTATATACTGATAAGGTAATATCCGTCTGTTCTTTTAGTGGAAAATGCTAGATTGATAGGAGCAATTGTGGTTCATCTGGCCAAAAAGGATAGAAAAGTCCAGATAGTGGTCATTTTCACTACTTGATATGAGAATCTACCTTTTGTAGAATTTCCTGGGCTATTGCTTGACACAAGACTTGCCTCAGGAGATAACTGTTGCAACTTGAAAATCCTTATCTCTGTACAGTGGTTGGCAAACTTTTCCTGTAAAGGTCCAGAGAGCTTTGACTGCTGTAGGATCTCTGTTGCAACAGCTCTGCCCTTGTCCTGTAAAAGCAGCCCTAGACGATAGGTAAACAAATGGGTGTGGCTATGTACTAAAAAATCTTATTATTTACAAAAATAGATAAGTGATCAAATTTGGCCCAGGAATACTTTGCAGGTCCCTGTTATAGATTGATGATTTTCTCCTGGAGATATTTTGCACTCATATTTTCCACAAACAGTTGAGAGCCTCCTGTGAAATAAATTATGTTGGAGTGCTTTGTGGCCAATCCTTATGAGAGACACAAAAACCTCACTTAGGGGAAGAGTGCAAGTAGGCAGTTCAGAAAATTCTTGCTACTGTTGTGATTCTGTTATCCCAGTGGTTTTTAACCCTGACTGCCCATTAAAACCACCTGGGGAGCTTTTAAAAATCCTGATGCCCAGGCCTCACACAAAACCAGTTAAATCAGAATCAGGACTCTGGGATTAGAACCAGACAGTAATTTTAAAAGGTCTCAGGTGATTACAATATAAGAATCGCTGTTCCGGCCATTCTGTCAGCCAGTAGTAAGCACGGTTTTGCCTTTTGACCAAAGGCTTGTCCTGAAATTCAGCTCCTTCTTTTTAATGCTATTATAGCTGAATTTAGGTTCTTGTCTCTCAGTGTAGTAGTAGTAGAGTGAATCCACCGTAGTGAATGCCCTAGAAATGAAGGCTTAATAAATGTGGTTTGTGATTTTTTGTAGATGAATGTTTTCTTTTAGTAGATAATTTGTAATTCTCAACCCTGATTTGCATGGTAGTATATTTCTTCAATGTAGACACATTTTCCCATTTTCTCCACTTTATATTTTTTAACAATTCTGAAATTAGGATGCATCTTATAATGGATATAAACATTTATTGTAATTTTCTTTTCCAGTACTTGTAGGGTTTTAGAAATTTACTCACAGAATGCTTTAGTTCATTTGTGTTTTAAAAGTGATCTGACTTACCTTATAAGCTCCTACCCATGGGAAATTGAAGTAAATGCCTTATATTTCAACCAATAAGATGTTAAACTAGTGCGATTCAACAAAGTAAACACCCTCTATTGGTAAATGCTCAGTCTCTTTAGATGAAATGCTTAGAAATGTATGGATGGGGTGGTAGGGTTGCATATGTTTCCTCATGGTGATGGGAGATAGGGCTTTTGGATCCATGTGATGATCTCTGACACTTGGTGCCTGTTGTTGCAGGGTGGCTATTATGGAATGCTCTCTGGACTAGTAACCTTTGAGGGTGACCAGTCCCATGCATGGTCATCAGTGGGTACCATTTTGCATTTCTTTATGTAGTCTATGATGATACAATTTGTGGGCTGCTTTTTCTCATCTTGATTAGGGTTCGTGCTTCTTCCAGGATGCTTTAACATCCCATTGTGGTGCTTTAGACTCTCAAACCTCAGCTACGTTACTTCATCCAGTGTCTGCCATCATCTTTCCACTCTTCACCCTCTGCTACAAAATCACCTTGCTCTTCACCGTGGTGAAGTGAGAACAGGCCTGCACTAGTGTTCAACGCAGTTACGATGTGATTGTCTGTCAGGAAATCTAGGTTAGTCTAGGGGTCTTACCTATGCCTCATGGGACTCAAGAGGGACTTAAGAAAGCTAAACTGGACTCCTTTCTACCTTTGTACACTGTGATGGCAAGATTAGATGGTGCTGCCCCATTCCACCCTAGATTTTTGTGCACGGCTGTTCATGACGCAGTTTTGTTTCAGAGTCTCTAATATAAATTGAATTAAAGTCCCTCTGCTTTCAGTTTGTCCTGACTAACTGTATTAGTTGTGAGTTAACACAGTTCCCAATCTGAGTGAAGCCCAGATAGGGGAAATAATGACATATTTCTTACCTGTCTGTCCTACCTGTCAAACCCTTTTTCCAATAACTCTGGGGCGTTAAATGTCAAGTGCTAGCCAATGAAATTCATGATTGCTGACTGACTTTTAAATTTTACAACAAAATGAGGTAAAGATATTTTTATTGACTTAGAGACCATTCTGACAAATGAAGTATACTCAGCCTAAACAATTTTCAACTTAGCACCAGCATTTCATTCACTAATGGACTGTATTCAAACCACATTTGTATCGCTACAAAATCGTGAGTCCTATAAATTTAATCACTATATCCTGTGGTGTTTCTTTCTTTACTCTTATTATCTCTCTTCTACATGATTAACAAGTGATTAAATATAGTTTTAACCTGGATATCTTCAACAAGAGAGTTTTGTAACAAAAAAGAGTAAATGTACGTTAATTCTAAGTTAGTGTAAAAGGATCTGGCAACAGATGGTGGGAATGAAATGCAGATAAAGTTTCCTTTTTTTGGCAAAGAACATTGGCATAGTTTATTCAATTTTGTGATTTATGGGGTTAAATATGATTATTAAACAGTGATATAATGCAGAATTAGGGATCATGACCTTATTCCACTATCTGTTGTTGAAAGTGATCTGCTGAGCTAAATGGACAAACAGATCCACAAACATGTGAATGTGCCTAAACTATTGCACATGAGGTCAATCCATTCTTTATTTTAGGGTCAGATTTGGTCTGATTTCGTTTTTCACTTCTCATTTTGTTTTCTTCAAGCAGTCAGTGGTTACTGGTAGAAAAGAGTCATTCTTTTGCTTTTTTTGTTCAACACTTCTCTGAATGAGCACTTTACTATAAAATACTAGTTATTGACTTAGAATGATTAGTGGTTGATTGAGGAATAAATAAGGGCAAATATAATTTCTCTTTAGTTTGTTCAGTTCAATGTCTTGACAGTTTTTCTCTTCAATTTTGGAACTATATGTTTGTAGAGAGACTATATGATTAACACTATAGTTTTCTTACTAAATTTGTCTAAATTTAATGTCATATTTTATCAAGAAATAACTGTCCTTCCCGTAATTAGAACAGTTTATCTACAACTGCTTTCATATTTGACATGTAAATCTCTTTGCCCTTGGGTGGCACAGAGGGTTCGTTGAATTGGAGAGAGATATATGTGCGCTTTGTTATTGTCCCTCAGTAATTCAGAGTAATGCTTCATGTTTGCAGTGGTTGTCAACAAGCAAGCAAAAGCCTAAATTAAAAAAAAATGCAATAAGTTATATATACATATTTTCTGTTACTTATAATATGACTTATTATGGGCTAATTGAGTTCCCCTACTTCTTCATTTCTTAAACTGAGGTCCTAACACCACTACCTAAGAATATGACTATATTTGGATCATTGGATGGATATTCATCTAACATGACTGAAAATCTTTATAAAAAGAGGAGATGGGGACATCCAGGAAAGAGGCACCATCCTGTATACATATGTCCACCTGTGGAAGGTGGTCATCCCACCTGTGAGGAAATATATTTCTTTTATTTAAGCTATCCAGTCTATAGTAGTATTTTGTTGTAATAGACCTAGCAAACTAATAAAAGGATTGAAAATAGGAAAATGAGTATTCAAAAAGAAACAGTCAGGAAAGTGAATAGGCAACTGACAGAATGGGAAAAAATATTTGCAAACTATGCAACAGATAAAGGGTTGATAAGCAGAATCTATAAAGAGATCAAGAAACTCCACAACATCAAAACAAACAACCCACTTAAGAGATGGGCCAAGGACCTCAAAAGACATTTTTCCAAAGAGGAAATCCAAATGGCCAACAGACACATGAAAAAATGTTCAAGATCACTAGCAATCAGGGAAATGCAAATCAAAACCACAATGAGGTTTCACCTCACCCCGGTTAGAATGGCTCACATTCAGAAAACTACCAACAATAGATGCTGGAGAGGATGTGGGGAAAAAGGGACACTAATCCACTGTTGGTGGGAATGCAAACTAGTTAAGCCACTATGGAAGTCAGTCTGGAGATTCCTCAGAAACCTGAATATAACCCTCCCATTCAACCCAGCCATCCCACTCCTTGGAATTTAGCCAAAGGAAATTAAATTGGAAAACCAAAAAGCCATCTGAACATTAATGTTTATTGCAGCTCAATTCACAATAGCTAAGACCTGGAACCAACCCAAATGCCCATCAACAGTAGACCGGATAAAGAAATTATGGGACATGTACTCTATAGAATACTATACAGCAGTCAAAAACGACGAAATCCGGTCATTTGCAACAAAATGGAGGAATCTGGAAAACATCATGCTGAGTGAATTAAGCCAGTCCCAAAGGGACAAATCTCATATGTTCTCCCTGATCGGTGACAACTAACTGAGCATCTAAAAGGAAACCTGTTGAAGTGAAATGGACACGATGAGAAACAGTGACTTGATCAGCTCTTGTGCTGACTGTTGTTGTACAATGTAATACTTCATCCATTTTAGTATTTTTTTATTCTAGTACTAGTGGTTGAACTCTGTAATTAACACACAATTATTCTTAGGTGTTTAAATTTTAACTGAAAAGTGATCCCTGTGAAATATAAGAGTGGGAATAAGAGAGGGAGGAGATGTACAATTTGGGACATGCTCAATCAGACTTGCCCCAAATGATGGAGTTAGAATCATGCCAGGGGATTCCAATCCAATCCCATCAAGGTGGCATGCATCAAGGCCATCTCACTAGTCCAAGTGATCAATTTCAGTTCACAGTTGATCACACTGACAGGTCTAAGAGTCAAAGGGATCACACAAACAAGACTAGTGTCTGCTAATACTAACTGATTGAATCAAAAAGGGAGAGAATGATCCAACATGGGAAGTGAGATACACAGCAGACTCATAGAATGGCAGATGTCCTAAACAGCACTCTGGCCTCAGAATGAGCCCTTAAGGTATTCGGATCTGGCTCAAGAGCCCATGAGAATATTTTAGGCATGGAAAGCTAAGACACCCTGAAAAACAAAAAAAAGAAGACCTAAATGAAAGATCTCTGCGAGTGAGATCCCAGTGGAAAGAACGGGGCCATCAAAGAAGGAGGTACCTTTCTCTGAAGGGAGGAGAGAACTTCCACTTTGACTATGACCCTGTCGGAATAAGATCAAAGTCGGCAAACCTTAAAGGCTTCCATAGCCTCAGCAACTCATGACTAGAGCCTAGGGAGATTACTGACACCATAAACAAGAGTGTCAAATTGTTAAATCAACATCAGGAGTCACTGTGTACTTATGTCTCATGAGGGATCTGTCCTTAATGTGTTGTCCAATGTGAAGTAATGCTATAACTAGTACTGAAATAGTATTTTTACACTTTGTGTTTCTGTGTGGGTGCAAACTGATGAAATCTTTACTTAGTATATACTGAATCAATCTTCTGTATATAAAGATAATTGAAAGTGATTAAAAAAACCCTTGGTGTTAAATTGGAAATTGCATAGAAAATTAATCAATATTTTTTTAAAAAATCATGTAGGATCGCTGTCCTTAATGTGCTGTACATTGTGAATTAATACTATAACTAGTACTCCAACAGTATTTTTCACTTTGTGTTGCTATGTGGGGGCAAACTGTTGAAATCTACGTAATTTATACTAAACTGATCTTGTGTATATAAAGAGAATTGAAAAGGAATCTTGACGTGAGTGCAAGGGGAGTGGGAGCGGGAAAGGGGAGGGTTGCGGGTGGGAGGGAAGTTATTGGGCGGGGGGAGCCATTGTAATCCATAAGCCGTACTTTGGAAATTTATATTCTTTAAATAAAAGCTTTAAAAAAAGTACTGTGCCTGTGCTTTTTATTTATAGTTTGAAAATGAACCACATAGCCTTTTTTTTTTTTTTTTTTTTTGGCAAAAAAGGGACTGACTATGATATACTTGATTCTAGATTGCTTTGAACTGATCGGACCCCAAATAATCTAGATGAATGGAACCCTGTTTTGCAGGTATTATAAAAGGTTGGTTTTCCCTGATACTAGATGGGAGAAATGACAGAAAATTCCACACCAAGGAATTTCTTGTGATGAATTTTACGATATACTGTCACTAAACGTGTTTTTTTTTTTTTTAAGATTTATTTTATTTATTTGAAAGAGTTACAGAGAGAGGTAGAGACAGAGAGAGATCTTCTGTCCGATGGTTCACTCTCCAGTTGGCCTAATGGCTGGAGCTGTGCCAATCTGAAGCCAGGAGCCAGGAGTTTCTTCCAGGTCTCTCATGCAGGTGCAGGGGCCCAAGCACTTGGGCCATCTTCTACTGCTATCCCAGGCCACAGCAGAGAGCTGGATTGGAAGAGGAGCAGCTGGGACTAGAACTGGTGCCCTTATGGGTTGCCAGCGTTTCAGTCCAGGGATTTAACCCACTGTGCCATAGCACTGGCCCCTAAACATGTTTCTTTTAATTGGCAAGCAGAGAGAGAAAAGGGGAGAGGGAGAGAAAGAGAAAGATAACACTCGATCCAGATCTCCCACATGGGTGGTAGGAAACCAATTACTTGAATCATTCTTGCTATCCTCCCAGGGTTTGCATTAGCAGGATGTTGGAGTCAAGAACTGAAGCTGAAAATCCATCACAGGCAGTCTGTTGTGGAACACAGGTGTCTTAACTGTTAGGTTAAAAACCCACTTCCTAAACTCAAATTTTAGCTTTGGTTGGTGACTAACCTAATGTGTTTGGTAACCTTGTACAAATCAGTCAACATTGTGACTCTTTGTTAAAACTTCTAAAATCTAGTTTCATTCATTTTTTTTTTCCATTATGTGAACCACTCACTATTGTTTACAGTATATGAACTCTGGGTTTTCAAGATGAGTTAAGAATGGCTCCTTGGGGCTGGCGCTGTGGCATTCCGGGTAAAGCTGCTGCCTGCAGCGCTGGCATCCCATATGAGCACTGGTTTGAGTCTCACTCAAACCACTTTGAATCCAGCTCTCCACTTCAAATCCAGCTCTCTGCTGTGGCCTGGGAAAGCAGTGGAGGGTGGCCACTTGGGCCTCTGTACCCACACGGGAGACCCAGATGAACCTCCTGGCTCCTGGCTCCTGGCTTCAGATCGGCACAGCTCCAGCCATTGTGGCCATCTGGGGAGTGAACCAGTGAATGAACTCTGTCTGCCTCTGCCTTTCTGTAACTCTGCCTTTCAGATAAACAAACAAATCTTAAAAAAAAAAAAAAAGAATGGCTCCTGCCCTTTTTGAATTTATGTTAAAGCTGAGGATACAGTATATTAACAGCTAATTACGAGACACTGTTATGACTGATGTGAGAGCATGTACAATGGTACATCAAGATGTGAAATTAAAAGTGAAATTAAAAGATAAGTTAATATTTTGGTGAAAAAATCTTTGAAATCTGTGCATATAAGGGGACTTCAAAAGTTCATGGAAAATGTGTATTATGAAAAAACTATGCATGGATTTCAAAATTTTTTGCACCTAAACAAACATCTTTAAATTCAATTTTCCACAATTTTTTTTGAAGTCCCCTCATATATATAAGAATTCATGAGGTTAGGAGTCATGCCAGGTCAAGATTGCTGAATATATTCTGTTCTGGGCGTATCAAGAAGTTTGTGGCTCAACTCCATAAGTGGAAGATGAGGACTGAAAATTTAATAAAGAGTGAGATTATAAACCATGCTCAAGAGTTTGAATTTTCTCTTTTTAAAAAATATTTTATTTATTTGAAAGGCAGAGTTACAGAAAAAGAGAGAATGACAGAGAGAGAGAAGTCTTCTATCTGCTTGTTCACTCCCCAAATGGGTGCAACAGCAGAAGCTGGGTTGATTTGAAGCCAGCAGCCTGGAACTTCTTCTGGGTCTCCCAGGTGGGTGCAGCACTTGGGCCATCTTCCTTTGCTTTCCCAGGCACATTAGCAGAGAGCTGGATTGGAAATGGAGCAGCTGGGACTTGAATTGGTGCCCATATGGGATGCTTTACTGGCTCTGCCACAGGGCAGGCCCCTGAATCCTCTTTTGGGCAACAAGTATCCTTTTTTTTGGACAGGCAGAGTTAGACAGTGAGAAAGAAAGGAAGGAAGGAAGGAAGGAAGGAAGGAAGGAAGGAAAGAAGGAAGAAAGAGAGAGAAAAGTCTTCCTCTCGTTGGTTCACCCCCCAAATGGCCTTTACTGCCAGCGCGCTGTGCCGATCCAAAGCCAGGAGCCAGGTGCTTCCTCCTGGTCTCCCATGCGGGTTCAGGGCCCAAGCACTTGAGCCATCCTCCACTGCACTCCCAGGCCACAGCAGAGAGCTGGCCTGGAAGAGGGGCAACCGGGACAGAATCGGGCGCCTCAACCGGGACTAGAACCCAGAATGCCGGCCTCGCAGGCAGAGGATTAGCCAAGTGAGCTGAGGTGCCGGCCAACAAATAGCCTTTTGAGAGATTTAATCTGGTGCAAACACACCCCATTTGTATTTTAGAGAGGTGGATCTAATGGGAGAATAGCATGAAGACTGCAGACTTCTCAGGAGGCTTTTCAAAGAAGACAGAATGAGAACCAGAACCATTATATACGCTTTTTATTACCTTAGATTGATGGATGGGGCTGACATTGATACCCATTTCTGTATTATGGAGGACAAGGATGTGGAGAGGAAGATGAGAGCGAAGAGTAGTCCAGATGACCACTGAGTTTCTGTCTCAGGTTAGAGGTGTCAGCCCTTGAGGGAATAAATACAGATGGCAATGAGGTGGGTTACTGGAGGCAATCTACTTTGGGTGTGCTGTGTTTGAATTATCTATTGCCTATTGAGAGAAATATTAACTCTTCTTGGCTTTAAAACTCTTCATGTTTAAGCTACAACTTACTTCTTAGTCTCACTTTTCACCCACTTCGCTGTTATTACCCCATAGTCTGCCAGACTTGGTTATCTGCCACTTTCAGATAAAACAATGTCTGTGTCTACCCCTTTGCATGTGGTTCTCTTACCTGGCTCTCCCTCCCTTTTATCTCTCCTGGTAGAAAACTATCAGTCTTTAAAGGCTGTTCTTGGAAGCCTTATTTAATCCTTTTGAATGTTTGCAGTGTCTGTAGCACTTTGTTTGTGCTTATGTAAGTGTAAGCAATTGTCATTCTGTCTTACGTGTTGCGGCTATTGTGTATTTCTTCTTTCACTACACTGGAGTTTACTTATCTTTAGTTTTTAAATGCCTAGGGTATTGTTTTGAACAAAGTATGTGTACCACACACATTTATTGGTTTCAGATGAACTGGATAAAGATTATAGATTGTTTTGGGGGAGAATTTTTGAATATTAATCTAGAGGTATATATTAGCTGGGTTCACAACATTTCAATCTTCTCCACTACTTTTATTGACTTGATGTTAAGGGTTATTGGTAGAAAATAAGGAGCAGTTAAAATTTTCAATGATTTAAAAAAGGAATATCACCTTACCTCTCCATGACTGTATGGAAGTTTTACTTTGAAAGATCAGTGTTTTTACATATATATACATATGTAAAATATATGTGTATATATATATATATATATACACACACACACACACATACAATTTGTTTTTAATTTGAGTTATACAGGTTTTATGTATTTCATATATACAGATTTGGGAATGTAGTGATACTATCCAGTTTTTTTTATCCTTCTAATTTCTTTCTTTCTTTTTTTTTTTTTTAGAAAGCTTTTATTTAATGAATACAAATTTCATAGGTACAACTTTAAGAATATAGCAGTTCTTCCCCCAGTACCCACCCTCCCACCCCCATTCCCATCCCATTTCATACTCCCTCTCTCATCCCATTCATCCCATTAAGATTCATTTTTACTTATTTTTATATACAGAAGACCAATTCTATACTAAGTAAAGTTTTCAACAGTTTGCACCCATATAGACACACAAAGTATAAAGTGCTGTTTGAAGACGAGTTTTACAGTTAATTCTCATAGTACAACACATTAAGGACAGAGGTCCTACATGGGGAGTAAGTGCACAATGACTCCTGTTATTGATTTAACAAATGACACTCTTATTTTTGACATCAGTGATCACCCAAGGCTCTTGTCATGAGCTACCAAGGCTATGGAAGTCTTTTGAGTCCACAAACTCCATAAGTATTTAGACAGGGCCATGAGCAAAGTGGAAGTTCTCTTTTCCCTTCAGAGAAAAGTACATCCTTCTTTGATGGCCCCTTCTTTCCACTGGGTTCTCACAGAGATCCTTCATGTAGATCATTTTTTGCTACAGTGTCTTGACTTTCCATGCATGAGTTGCTCTCATGGGCTTTTCAATCACATCCAAATGCCTTAAGGGCTGATTCTGAGGTCAAAGTGCTGTTTAGGGCATTTGGCATTCTATGAGTCTGCTGTGTGTCCTGCTTCCCATGTTGGATCATTTTTTCCTTTTTAATTCTATCTATTGTTATTAGCAGACACTTGGTCTTATTTATATGATCCCTTTGACAAATCTATATGTATATGATCAGTTACACACTTAATATGATCACTTTAACATGTGCAATGGCATTAGTACCACACAGCTGAATGGGATTTGGAGTTCCATGGCAATATTTTAGCATTATTCTTAGGGGGGGAAAGTCCATTGGAATGTGTGCTGAACTGTACATCTCCTCCTTCTCTTATTCCCATTTTACTTTTTACTGGAGTCTATTTTCAATTGGATTTAAACATCTATGAATAATTCTGTGTTAAGTAAAGAGTTCAACAAATGGTAGTAAGTAGAAAAATAAAATAGTAAAAAGATTAAAATAATAAATTGTTCCTCGACAGTCACAACAAGGGCTGTTCAAGTCACTGTTTCTCATAGTGTCAATTTCACTTCTACAGGTTTCCTTTTAGGTGGTCTGTCAGTTGTCACAGATCAGGGAGAACATGTGAAATTTGTCTATTTAGGACTGGCTTATTTCACTAAGTATGATGTTTTCCAGATTCCTCCATTTTGTTGCAAATAACCAGATTTTTTTAACCGCTGTGTAGTATCCCATGGAGTATATATATCCCATAACTTTTTATCCAATCTTCTGTTGACGGGCATTTAGGTTGATTCCATGTCTTAGCTATTGTGAATTAAGTTGCAATAAACATGGAAGTACAGATAGATCTTTTATTTGCTTATTTAATTTCCCTTGGGTAAAATCTGAGGAGTGGGATGGCTGGGTTGCATGGTAGTACTATATTCAGATATATGAGGTATCTTCCATAGTGGCTTTACCAGTTTGCATTCCCACCAACAGTGGTTTAGGGTACCTTTTCCCCACATTCTCGCCAGCAAATGTTGTTTGTTGATTTCTGTATGAAAGCCATTCTAACCCGGGTGAGGTGAAACCTCACTGTGATTTTGCTTTGCATTTCCATGAAGGCTAGTGATCCTGAAAATTTTTTCATGTTTTGTTGGCCATTTGGATTTCCTCTTGAAAAATGTCTGTTTAAGTCCTTGGCCCATCTCTTAAGTGGGTTGTTTTGTTGTTGTGGACTTTTTTGATCTGTTTGTAGATTCTGATTATTAATCCTTTATCTGTTGCATAGTTTGCAAATAATTTCTCCCATTCTGTTGGTTGCCTCTTCACCTTCCTGTTTATTTTGCTCTACAGAAACTTCTCACTTTGATATAATCCAATTGTTAACTTTGGCTTTGGCTGCCTGTGCCTCTGGGGTCCTTTTTTAGAAGTTTTTGCCTGTGCCTATATCTTGCAGGATTTCTCCAATGTCCTTTAATAATTTGATGGTGTTGGGTCATAGATTTAGATCTTTAATCCATGATGAGTGGATTTTTGTTTAAGGTGTAAGGTACGGGTTTTGCTTCATGCTTCTGCATGTAGAAATCCAGTTTTCCCAGCACCGTTTGTTGAATAGACTGTCCTTGCTCCAGGAATTGGTTTTAGTTTCTTGATCAAATATAAGTTTACTGTAGATGTTTGGATTGATTTCTGGTGTTTCTATTCTGTTCCATTGGTCCATCCATTTGTTTCTGTAGCAGTACCAGGCTGTTTTGATTATAACTGCCCTGTAGTATGTCTTGAAATGTGGTATCGTGATGCCTCTGGCTTTCTTTTTGTTGTCTAAGATTACTTTAGCTATTTGACGTCTCCTGTGCCTCCGTAAGAATATCAGCATCATTTTTTCTTTTTATTAAAGGTTTATTTTAAAGAGTTATAGAGAGAGCTAGAGACAGAGAGAGAAGTCTTCCCTCTGCTGGTTCACTCCCCAGATGGTTACAATGACCAGAGCTGTACCAGATCGGCGCCAGGAGCTTCTTCTGGGTCTCCCACATGGATGTAAGAGCCCAAGGACTTGGGCCATCTTCTACTGCTATTCCAGTCCACAACAGAGAGCTGGATTGTAAGTGGAGCAGCCGGCGCTTGAACCGGTGCCCAGATAGGATGCTGGCACTGCAGGCCAGGGCTTTAACCTGCTGTGCCACAGCACCGGCCCCAGCATCGTTTTTTCTATATCTGAGAAGAATGTCTTTGGTATTTTGATTGATATTGCATTGAATCTGTAAATTGCTTTTGGAAGAATGGACATTTTGATGATATTGATTCCTTGCAGTCCATGAACATGGAAACATTTTCTATTTTTTGTATCTTCTCTTTCTTTTTTTAATGTTTTGTAATTCTCATCATAGGGATCTTTGACCTCCTTGGTCAAATTTATTCTAAGATATTTGATTGTTTTTGTTGCTATTGTGAATGGGATTGATCTTAGAAGTTCTTTCTCAGCTGTGGCATTGTCTGTGTATTCAAAGGCTGTAGAATTTTCTGTATTGACTTTATATCTTGCTATTTTACCAAACTCTTTTATGAGTTCCAATAGTTTCTTAGTGGAGGTTTTTTGATCGCCTATATATTGAATCATGTTGTCTGCAAATAGGGATAGTTTGACTTCTTCCTTCCCAATTTGTATCCCTTTGATTTCATTTTCTTGCCTAATGCTCTGGCTAAAACTTCCAGGACTATTTTGAATAGTAGTGGTGAGAGTGGGCATCTGTGTCTGGTACCAGATCTCAGTGGGAATGCTTCCAATTTTCCCCCACTCAATATGATGCTGGCCATGGGTCTGTCATAAATTTCCTTGATTGTGTTGAGTAATGTTCCTTCTATACCCAATTTGGTTAGAGTTTTCATCATGAAAGGGCATTGTGTTTTATCAAATGCTTTCTCTGTATCCGTTGAGGTAATTGAGGTAATCATATGTTTTTTTTTTTTTCTCAGCAGTTTGTTGATGTGATGTATCACATTGATTGATTGAACCATCCCTGAATACCACAGATAAATCCCACTTGGTCTGGGTGGATGATCTTTCTGATGTATGTTTGGATTATATTGGGTAGAATTTTGTTGAGGATTTTTGCATCTCTGTTCATCAGGGAAACTGGTATGTAATTCTCTTTCTCTGTTGCATCTTTTTCAGATTTAGGCATTAAGGTGATGCTGGCTTCATAGAAAGAACTTGGAAGGATTCTGTCTCTTTCAGTGGTTGTGAATAACTTGAGAAGAATTGGAGTTAGCTCTTTTTTAAATGTCTGGTAGATTGATTGAACTCTTTAATTAACACACAATTATTCTTAGTCATTTTGGTTTAACTGAAAAGTTATCCCTGTTAAATATGAGTGGGAATAAGAGGGACAGTTCAGCACATGCTCACTCGGACTTAGCCCTAATGGTAGAGCTAGAAACGTGCCCAGGGATTTCAGTTCAATCCCATCAAGGTGGAATGTATTAATGCCATCTTACTTATTAAAGTGATCAGTTTAAGTTCATAACTGATAAAAAGATAGGATTAAGTGTCAAAGGGATTACATAAATATACCAGTGTCTGCAAACAATAATTGATAGAATTAAAAAGGAGAGAAAGATCCTACATAGGAAGCAGGATACACGGCAGATTCATAGAATAGCAAATGCCCTAAACAACACTCTGGGCTCAGAATCAGCCCTTAAGGGATTCAGATCTGGCTAAAAAGTCCATGAGAGTTTTACAGGCATGGAAAGCCAAGATACTGTGGCAAAAAAAAAATGACCTAAATGAAAGATCTCTGTGAGTGAGATCCTAGTAGAAAGAACGGGCCATCAAAGAAGGAGGTACCTTTCTCTGAAGGGAGGAGAGAACTTCCACTTTGACTA
Organism: Sylvilagus floridanus; assembly: GCA_949820135.1. Lineage (NCBI taxonomy): Eukaryota > Metazoa > Chordata > Mammalia > Lagomorpha > Leporidae > Sylvilagus > Sylvilagus floridanus. Next base: position 24,908,530 of record OX463235.1, read on the forward strand.
TGACCCTGTCTAAGTAAGATTGGAGTTGGTGAACTCAAGAGGCTTCCATAGCCTTGGCAGCTCATGACAAGAGCCTTGGGTGATTACTGATGTCATAAATAAGAGTGACAATTGTTAAATCAACAACGGGATTCACTGTGCACTTGCTCCCCATGTAGGACCTCTGTTCTTAATGTGTTGTACTATGCGAATTAATGGTAAAACTACTATTCAAACCGTACTCTATACTTTGTGTGTCTGTATGGGTGTAGTCTGTTGAAATCTTTACTAAGTATATGCTAAGTTGATCTTCTGTATATGAAGATAATTGAAAATGAATCATGATGAAGAATGTGATGGGAGAGGGAGTATGAGATGGGATGGTTTTGGGTAGGAGCAAGGTTATGGGGGGAAAAGCTGCTATAATTCAAAACTTGTAATTTGGAAATTTATATTTACTAAATAAAATTTGAAAAAAAATATTTGGTGGAATTCAGCAGTAAAGCTATCCAGTCTTGGGCTTTTCTTTGTGGGAGGGCCTTTATTACTGACTCATTTTCCATCTTGGTTATGGGTCTGTTTAGGTTTTCTGTGTCTTCATGACTCAATTTAGGTAGGTTGTATGTATCCAGGGATATATCCATTTCTCCTAGGTTTCCATTTTGTTGGCATACAGCTCTTTGTAGTAATTTCTGAGGACTCTTTTTGTTTCTGTGGTATCTGTTGTTATATCTACTTTTTCATCTCTAATTTTATTGATTTGGGTCTTCTCTCTCCTTTTTTTGGTTAGTTGGGCCAATGGTGTGTCAATTTTGCTTTTATTTTTTTCTGAAAACCAGCTCTTGATTTTGCTAATCTTTGGTGTTATTTTTTTTTTTGGCGTTTTTCTAGATCCTTGAGATACATTGATTGCTAATTTATTTGGTGCTTTTCCAATTTCTTGACATAGGTACCTATTGCTATAAACTTTCCTCTTCACACCACTTTTGCTGTATCCCATACATTTTGATATGTAGTGTTGTTGTCTTCATTTGTTTCCAGAAATTTTTTGATTTCTCTTATGGTTTCTTCTATGACCCACTGTTCATTCAGGATCATGTTGTTCAGTCTCCATGTATTTGCATATGCTCTAGTGATTTCCTGAGTTGCTGGTTTCCAGGTTCATTCTATTGTGGTTTGAGAAGATGCATGGTATGATTTTGATTTTTCTGAATTTGCTGAGACTTGCTTTGTGGCCTAGTATGTGGTCAGTCCTAGAGAAAGTTCCATGCACTGCTGAGAATGTATTTGTAACTGTAGGATGAAAAGTTCTATAGATATCTGTTAGATCCATTTGGTCTATAGTGTCAATTAAATCTGCTGTTTCCTTATTGATTTTCTGTGTGGTTATCTTTCCATTGCTGAAAGTGGAGTATTGAAGTCCCCCAAATATTATTGTATTGGAGTGTAAGTCTCCCTTTATATCCCTTAACAGTTCTTTTAAATAGCCAGGTGCCCTGTAATTAGGTGTATATGTATTTATAATAGTTACACCTTCCTGTTGAATTGATCTCTTAATCATATAGAGCCCTTCTTTGTGCCTCTTAACAGTTTTTGTGTCAAAGTCTATTTTGTCTGATTTTAAGATGGCTACACCAGCTCTTTTTTGGGTTCTGTTGGCATGGAATGTCTTTTTCCATCCTTTCACATTCAGTCTACATGCCTCTTTGTTGGTGAGATGTGTTTCTTATAGGCAGAAAATAGATGAGTTTTGTTTTTTAATCCACTCAGCCAGTCTGTGTGTTTTAACTGGGTACTTGAGGCCGTTTACATTCAAGGTGACTATTGATAAATAATGACTTTTCCCTGCCATTTTTGCAAAAATATTCCACTTTTTTTACTTTGAATTTCCTTTGAAATTTTATTGAAGGATTTTCTTCCTTTACCTTCTTTCATAATGATGACCATGTTTCTGTGTTTCTGTTTGCAGCACATCCTCAAGCATCTTTTGTAGGGCTGGGCATGTGGTGACTAATTTTCAATTTTTGTTTTTTATGGGAGGTCTTTATTTAATCTTCGTTCATAAATGAGAGCTTTTCAGGGTATGATATTCTGGGATAGCAGTTTTTTCTTGTAGCACTTGGAATATTCTCTACTAGCCTGTAGGGTTTCTGATGAGAAGTCCCCTGTGAGTCTAATTGGAGATCCTCTGAAAGTAATCTGGCGTTTCTCTCCTGCACATTTTAGAATTTTCTCTTTTACTGTGGTGAGTTTGATTACAATGTGTCGTGGCGAGGATCTTTTTGGTCATGTCTATTGGGAGTTCTGTGTGCTTCCTGTACTTGGATGTCCCTTTCTTTCTCCAAACCAGGGGAGCTTTTGGCTAGTATTTCACTAAAAAGGCCTTCTAATCCTTTCTCTCTTTCCATGCCTTCAGGAATTCCTAGAACCTGTATAGTATATAGTATCCTGTGGATTCCCAACAGTGTTTTTTAGTTTTCTAATTTCCTCTTTTTGTCTGGTTTGACTGTATACTTTCCTGTCCTAAGTCTGAAACTCTTTCTTCTGCTTCACTGATTCTGTTGTTAAAGCTCTCCACTATATTTTTTATTTGTCCTATTGAAGTCTTCATTTCACTTTGATTTCTCTTTAAGATCTAAATTTCATGGGAGAAATTTTCTTTCATGTCCTGTACAGGGTCATTAGTTTGTGTATTTGCTTCTGGTCATTTCTATGTAATCTTTTTTTTTTGACAGTGATAGATAGTGAGAGAGAGACAGAGAGAAAGATCTTCCTTCTGTTGGTTCGCCCCCACAAATGGCTGCTACAGCCAGTGTGCTGCGCTGCTCTGAAGCCAGGAGCCAGGCACTTCCTCCTGATTTCCCATGTGGGTGTAGGGCCCAAGCACTTGGGTCATCCTCCACTGCCTTCCTGGACCACAGCAGAGAGCTGGACTGGAAGAGGAGCAACCGGGACAGAATCTGGTGCCCTAACTGGGACTAGAACCCGGGGTGCCAGCGCCTCAGGCGGAGGATTAGCCATGTGAGCCACGGTGCTGGCCTCTATGTAATCTTATGATCAACTTTTTGAATTCCATTTCTGCCATCTCATCATCTTCACAAGCTAATATTCAAGTGTTGTGTTCTTTTGGGGGTATCACGTTGTCTTCCTTATTCTTGTTTCTTGAATTGGTGCATTTGTTGTTCAGCATTTGTGAAGATACTTGTTGATTTTTTCCTTCCTTCCTTCCTTCCTTCCTTCCTTCCTTCCTTCCTTCCTTCCTTCCTTCCTTCCTTCCTTTCTCCCTCCCTCCCTCCCTCCCTCCCTTTCTCTCTCTCTCTCTCTCTCTCTCTCTCTCTCTCTCTCTCTTTCACAGCTTATATCTTTGTACTATGACCCTGTAGATAAGTGGAATGTCTGCTTTCAGTGAATCTCTAGAGGCTTATAGTGGGTGTTGCCAGAGAGCTCTGTTCAGTTCTCCAGGGTTAAAGATGTGCCTAGGGGCCGGCACCATGGCTCATTTGGTTAATCCTCTGCCTGTGGCACTGGCATCCCATATGGGTGCTGGGTTCTAGTCCTGGTTGCTCCTCTTCCAGTTCAGCTCTCTGCTGTGGCCCAGGAAGGCAGTGGAGGATGGCCCAAGTGCTTGGGCCCCTGCACCCACATGGTGGCTCCCGGCTTTGGATTGGCGCAGCACCAGCTGTGGCGACCATTTGGGGAGTGAACCAACGGAAGGAAGACCTTTCTCTCTGTCTCTCTCTCTCACTGTCTATAACTCTACCTGTCAAAAAAAAAAAAAAAAAAAAGGATGTGCCTAAAGTGACACACACAGGTTTGGCATGGTAAATCTCTCTCTTTTTTAATCAGAAGGGAAATTTATTTTGCTTAGCTGAGCTCCTGTCCTCAGTGGAGACCAGTGCCTGAGTGCTACCCACAGTGGGTATAATATTTGTGCACTTTGTCCCAAGGACCACACAAAGGATCTATTCAGTCCTCAATGTAAGATCAGTTTCCCCAGCAATGTCTCACCAGGCAACCAGGACACCCTGAGCATGTGTAGTCTCCCACTGTGACTGCTCAAAGTCCCAGCCACACCATGAGTCCTCCCACAATCCCTTAGTATTTTTCATATTTCTGGTACAGAAGCCTCACACAGTCACAAGCTCCTAGCCCCCTGTTAGTTCTCCCCCAGAGTCAGGGTCTTCTTGTCTGATTGCTGGGCACAGACATGAGCTGGCACAGCTGTTATGTATGTCCAAAATAGTGCCTGCTCTATTGGCTTGTTAAAGGACACCGTTGTAAAGTGATTGTCCTTTTTTTGTTTTCTCCTCTAGTTTGGTTGGTATACTATTCCCAATGGGTCTCCATGCTGGATTCCATCTAGGCTCTTCCTGCAGCTTTTTCGCCAGTGGCTTGGGCTGCTGTGGTTTGGTCTCACCTCACTTTCCAATGCTCGTGTGTAGGCTTTCTGCTGCTGGAGTCCTGATCTGTGGGTGCCCATGCCCTCCACGTAGGTCCACTGTGTCCCTCTAATTTTGGTAGAGTTTCCTCTGAAGTTTTCTTCCTAACTCTTCTCTGAGACTACATTCTCTCCACTTTTTTAAAACTATCTTCTCCTGGGCTGGAACAGTAAGCTCTCTTCCTACTCCACCATCTTAGAACCGTCTAATTTCTTTCAGAGCCTTGCTAAAGTTTAAGCTAATTAAAATGGCTTAAGTGTCTTATAGTTTATTTCATATACTGACATTAAGGGAGGAAAAGCAGCCTTGAAGGCTTTTATTTATTTGAAAGATAAGGGGTAGGGAGAGAGAATGAATGAATGAATATGAATCTTCCACTGCTGGTCCACTCAGGTACCTGCAGCAGTCAGGGCTGGGCCAGATCAAAGCCATGAACATAAAGTTCTGAGTCTCCCACACGGGTGACAGTGCCCCAAGTTCTTGAGCCTTAATCTATTGCTTCTCAGCATTAGCAAGAAGCTGGATCAGAAGCAGAAGCAGAGGCAGGACTTGATACCAGGCACTCCAATATGGGATGTGAATGTTCCAAGTGGCAGCTTAACCCACTGTGCCACAATGCCTGCCCCAGCATATCATTTTAATTTTCAATCGTTTGGGAGCCTTTAGAGAAGTATACCAGAATTAGGAAAGATTATTAAACCTTCTTTTTTATTTTTTATTTTTATTTATTTATTTTTTGCCAGGCAGAGTTAGACAGTGAGAGAGAGAGACAGAGAGAGTTATAAACAGTGAGAGAGAGACAGAGAGAGGTCTTCCTTCTGTTGGTTCACTCCTCTCATGGCCGCTATGGCCAGTACTGTGCAGATCCGAAGCCAGGAGCCAGATACTTCCTCCTTGTCTCTCATGTGGGTGCAGGGACCCAAGCTCTTGGGCCATCTTCCACTGTCTTTCTGGGCCACCGCAGAGAGCTGGACTGGAAGAGGAGCAACCAGGACTAGTACTCATGACCCCGACTGGGACTAGGATTCCGGGTGCCGGCGCCACAGGTGGAAGATTAGCCAAGTGAGCCACAGCACCAGCCTAAACCTTCTTTTATACTCTAAAATAAATGTATACATATTACAGAAATATTATACATAATTTGAAATATACCTGATTTTATGAATTTTTAAGCATAGAATGAAGCAATAACTTTTTTTTCATATTGCAATCTTGAAATCCCTAGTTTAGGATTATTCTAGTGGGGGGATCTCCTTCCTGTATCTATGAAGCTTTGTGGTTTCATGTGTCTTTGTGGCTTAGCATAGATGTACAAACTATAGGAAAGTGAGATGTAAACTCTCAAAAACTGCAAGCTTGGAGAATTTCCATATGAGAGGGACCCCTAGGGTCTGAGAATGAGGGAAAGGAGAAGGCTTAGATATTAGTGACAAAAGGTAAAGTTAGCAAGAGATGAACTTGGGCCCTAAATTAGAATTATCTTTGCTGCAAGTTCCAACCAAATTGTTTGTGTTCCTCATAAAAACATAACTGATTTTGTACTGAAAAAGAAAATGAGGAAACAGGAATTATTTTACAGAGTAACTTCAAGTCTAATTTTACTGGTTGGTTACATTCTGTCAAGAGAGAAGAGAGATTTTTGCAAATAATACATACAACCTCCCTCCACCTCACAATGCACACACCTTTGTGAGAATCATCTGCTGCAGTGAGTCACAGCTACTGATAACAGAAGGTTATATCCCCTAGGTGAATTGGGGTAAAAATAAACCCAACGTTCTTTTTTCCCATAGGATTGCTAAGTTATATTTACCTTCTGAAATAAAATGAATCACTGGAAATATCACTTAACTTTAATCAACATTAAATAACTCTATTGGAGTATTTTAAAAGAAGGTGTAGGTTCAAACAACTTATAAAAGTGAAAAACTTGCAAGTGACAATTACATTTTTTGATGGAATAGCAATGTTCTTATACAATGTTCTTTTCACATTTTTTAACTTCTCTGGCATTTATTGTAAGGAACAAAGCATTTCTGGAATGCTCATTTTAATTTCAAAGCCCAGGCTATTCTATGGGAAACATTTGGTGCATGGAGGATCCGAACAATAGAGGAGGAATGTGCAGTGGGAAGCTTCATGAATCGTGGTACTTAAAATACATTCTGAAGGAATATTTCAGACAATGATACTTATTCTTCACTTTAAACAAAGGTTTTAAACAAAGTAGTTGTTATAATTTGCCTTAATCTGGACAGATATCTTTTAACTCTAAATAAGTTAGACAGACAATATCTTATTTACCTTTTGGAGTTTGTGAAAGCCTGTGTACTAAGTCAGGCTTATTATTATTTTTATGTAATCCATGATGAAGACACATGACCCTATTTAGTGGCTTGTGAAGCACATAGAATTGGCAGTTATAAGTGTCTTTTTCACATGTATTATTAGCCCTGAGGGGAGAGGGGTCTCAAGAGCAAGATAAGGTTAAGTCCAGAGAGAACATCTTTTAACAAGGGTTTCCATAGCCAATTTTTTTTTGTATCCATGTAGGGAACACACTAGAAAATGCACATTAAATGCCAAACAGTATTTGAGTCATGTTATGAATTTTATGGAAAACTTTACCTTATTTAACCTTCATGTAGTTTTATAGGATAATATGATTGCTCTTATTTTCTTTTTTAAAAATATTTTGTTTATTTATTTGAGAGGCAGAGTTACAGACAGACAGAGGGAGAGACAGAGAGAAAGGTCTTCCATCCACTGGTTCACTCCCCAAGTGGCTGCAATGGCATGCAGGTGCAGGGCCCAAGCTTTTGGGCCATCTTCTGTTGCTTTCCTAGGCCATAGCAGAGAGCTGGATAGGAAGAGGAGCAGCTGGGACACAATCCGGTGCTCATATGGGGTGGTGGTGCCACAGGGAGTGGCTTAGCCTACTACGCCACAGCACTGGCTCCTGTTCTTATTTTCTAAGAGAGGAAAATAGAAGCTTTCCATAAGACATTTCACTGAGTCATGAACACTGGAATAAAGCAAATTTTAGAATAAAAAAGTCTGTTGGATAAGTGAAGGAGCAGGGCAGACAAATGATTTTCATCCATATATTACCTTTGCAACTTATGAATTCTTTTTCAATTCCTAGCTACATTCTGGGTACTGATATCCGTGCACATAATATCTAAAGCTCCATGAACAACCAATGAGCAAGATCTCTATCTGCTGCATAGCAGGAAGGGTTATGTTTTGTCTGTTGTCAAAGATGTGCTGAATGATTATCATAAGTTTCGACTATGTGATGACATGCAGGAGCCGGTCTTTCTTTCATTTTTAAAGATTTACATATATATTTAAAGATTTATTTATATATTTGAAAGGTAGAGTTACAGAGAGGCAGAGGCAGAGAGAGAGAGAGAGAGAGAGAGAGAGAGAGAGAGAGAGAGAGGGAAGGATGGGGAGATGCAGAGAGGTCGGTCTTCCATCTGCTAATTGATTCCCCAAATGGCGGCAATGGCTGGAACTATGCCCATTTGAAGCCAGGAGCCAGGAGCTTCTTGAGGGTCTCCCAAGCAGGTGCAGGGGCCCAAGGACTTGGACCATTCTCTCCTGCTTTCCCAGGCCATAGCAGAGAGCTGGATAGGAAGTGGAGCAGCCAGGACTTGAACTGGTGCCTACATGGGATGCCAGCGCTGCAGACCATGGGCCTTAACCTGCTTCACCACAGAGCTGGCTCCTACTTATATATATATTTTTAAAGATTATTTGTTTATTTGAAAGGCAGAGTGACAGAGAGGCAGAGGCAACAGTTGATGACTAAAATGCTTAGGTCCCTATTACTCCTGTGGGAGACCCAGATGGAGTGCCAGTCTCCTGGTTTTGGCCTTTTGCAGGCATCTGGGGAGTGAACCAGTATATGAAAGATCTCTCTTTCTCTTTCCTTCTCTGTCACTCTGCCTTTCAAATAAATAAATACATACATAAATATTTATAAACATCGTGTGTGTTTATGTTGTACACCACAATGTTATGATACATCTTTGCATTATAAGCTAATTAACACATCTGTCACCTCATATACTTGTAATTGTTTGTATCTAGGAATATGTTGTTATAAATAAATTTGCAAAAAGTAATATATGCTAATTACTAACATTAAGGTAGTTGAAAATATAAGGTTCTTCTCAACTATCCCTTTAATCAATCCATGTATATAACAAATACTTTTTTAAAAGATTTGTTTAATTTTATTTGAAAGAGAGAGTTACAGAGAGGCAAAGACAGAGAGAGAGAGGGGTCTTCCATCTGCTGGTTCACTCCCCAGATGGCCACAATGCCCTGAGCTGGGCCCATCCAAAGTCAGGAGCCAAGAGCTTCTTCTGGGTCTCCCACGTGGGTGCAGGGACTCAAGGACTTGGGACATCTTCCACTGCTTTCCAAGGCCATTGCAGAGACCTAGATTAGATGTGGGGCAGCTGGGACTCAAACCTGTGCCCACATGGGATGTGGGCACTGCAGGTAGCGGCTTTACCTGCTATGCCACAGCATTGGCCCCAATATGATAAATATTTCTTGAATACCTATTTTATGCCTTGTTCTGGGTACTGGAGAATACAATTCATTTCATAGTTTCATGGCATATACATTTTAATTTTGGCAGCATACAATAAACATATAAACAGAACAGAAATTTCAGGCTCCATGAGTGTTTTGAAGAAAAGACAGAGTGAGGTGAAGGGACAGAGTGGGAGACAGCAGAGATGGTGGTGGCCAGGAAAAGGTCTTTTGATAGACCACTTTGAGAGAGACCTGTGTGTTTGAGTGGTGGAATGAAGTATGAGAGAGTATAGGAGATCAGAGAAGGTACAAAAGGCAAGAAACGGGGTCATAGTGAGTATTTGGGGATTATACCCCAGAGGGAACCATTGTTTTGTATGTTTCAGAGTGCCACTCCCTCCAATATTAATACTCTCTTGTCTCAGTCTAAATAGACTAAATCTTAATTGCCTAATCATAACTTTTGTCTCCCTCTTAATATAGAACATTGGCTACAAATTGATAAAATTTCATTCTGTAATTTGATGCTTTTGAAATATATAATTTTCTACTCTCGTTTTTGACTGCTTTTTCAAGGTTCTTTGCAGAGTTACAGAGAGAGGGAGAGACAGGGGCAGAGATCTTCCATCTGCTGGTTTGCTCCCGGAATGGCTGTAATGGCTGGGATTGGGCCAGGCTGCAACCAAGAGCCAGGAGCTTCATCCAGGTCACCCATGTGGGTTAAGGGGCCCAATCACTTGGGCCATCTGTAACTGCTTTCCCAGGCCTATTAGAAGTGATGTAGATGGGAAGTGGAGCAGCCAGGACTTGAACTGGCTCTCCTGTGGATGCCAGTATCACAAGTGATGGCTTAACGCTCTGCACCAAATGCTGGCCCCTTTGTCGAGGTTCTGCATGATTTTTTTCACATGATGTTCCTGTAATTGAAAACATACATACACAATACAGTCTCCTAAAGCATTCTTCTGTTAACTGAAAAATCAGTCTGCTTGAAAATCAAAGTTGAAATTCATTTACCTATCAAATTGAGGATTTAAACCTAGAGGCAACCAACCAGTTACTTAGGTTGGCTGTTCACATGCCCAAGTTTGGTTATAGATTTTACACTTTTCTTACAGGATGAATATATGATTGAATCAGGTATAAAATTTTACAGATTTATGTGTTGTTATTAATCATATTGAAAATCAAAGAGTACCTCACTGAAAATCAAAACACCTGGTAATAGATAACAGACTTGATTATTGATTAATGAAGTACATTATAATTCTCACACTCATGGGATGTTCCATATATGCAGGGAGAGGCAGACAACAGGGTCATTAATCACTCTTTCTACAATGGCCCTGAGATGGAAAGATCACTCCTTTTGTGGATGGCATGGTGTTGAAGGTGAAGCCACTGTCTGTGATGCTGGCATCCCATATGGGCATTGGTTTGTATCCTGGCTATTCCATTTCTGATCCAGATACCTGTTAATGTGCCTGTGAAAGCAGTGGAAGATGACCCAAGTACTTGGCATCTGCAACTCATGTGGGAGGCCCAGAAGAAGCCATGGTGTTGTGGCCATCTGAAGAGTGACCCGGTGGTTGAAAGATATCTCTCTGTATCTCTGACTTTCAAATAAATAAACGAATATTTATTTTCCTTAAAAGAAAACTCACATCTTTAAAAAAAGGCAGAGTTACAAAGGGAGGGAGAGAGAGTGACAGGGGTCTTTCACCCGTAGTTCATTCCCCAAATGGCCACAATGGCCAGGGCTGGGCCATGCCAACCAGGAGCTTCATCTGGGTCTCCTACATGGGTGCAGGAGCTCATTTACTTGGGCCATCTGCTACTGCTTTCCCAGGTACATTAGCAGGGAACTGGGTCAGAAGTGGAGCTGCCAGGACTCGAACCACTGCCTTTATGGGATGCCAGCACTGCAGGCAGCGGCTTTACCCACTATGCCACAGTGTCAGCCTGAACACATGCTTAAGTAATGTGTAGTAAATGTTTTTATTTCTTTAGTGAAAATTGTGGTTCACTGAAAGATCATGTTACCTGGGAACCAGTTGCAAGATGACTTCACAACATGGATAGCATCTTAGCTGATATAGGCTTCTGTGGTCATCTTTTGAATTCCCACTTCTAATTGTAAAACTTGATGAGATTTAAAATCTATGGCTCTCTTTTCCTTCCTGCCTTCCACCAAGAACTTTGTGATGGCTAATGATGCTACTCTGAGTGTCATGCCTTGACTTTTGGGATATACTAAGAGTACTAGGAATGAATCATATTGCTATGAAAAACTTCCATTTCTACTGGTCTAAGATATCTCAGGATGGTTTTCTCAGTTTGTCTAATGAGTGATTTGCATTTTTCCAATTTTAGGTTACCACACTTGTAAATTGTCCTCAGAATCCTTCCAACAGGAAAAAAGGACGTTCAAAAAGAGCTAGAGTCCTTCTAGCTTCTGTGGAGGAAGCAACTTGGAATTTATTAGACAAGGGAGAGAAGATTGCCCAGGAGGCTACCAATTTAAAGGAAGAGCTTAATGCTGCACTGGAGGAAGTTCGAAATGAAAGTGAGTACTCTAGTTCTGGTCAAATGCAAACTGCATGTCCTTAGGGTGTTAGTTACCAAATTAGATTTGTGAGTGTTTTGTTTTTTGTTGGCTTGAGGTTTATTAGTCTTGCAGAGCTGTGAGGAGCTAGCTGTGGGAGGCAGAGTGGCTCATTAGACAGTTCCAAGTCTCAGTCTTACTCCCAGCTCTTTTCTCTCTCTCTCTCTCTTTTTTTTTTTTTTAATAAAAACATTGTATTTATTTATTTGAGAGGGTGAGACAGAGAGAAAGGTCTTTCTTCTGTTGGTTCACTCCCCAAATGGCCACAACGGCCGGAGCTGCACCTATCTGAAGCCAGGAGCCAGGTGCTGCTTCTTGGTCTCCCATGCAGGTACAGGGGCTCAAGCACTTGGGCCATCTTCTACTGCTTTCCCAGGCCACAGCAGAGAGCTGGATTGGAAGAGGAGCAGTCAGGACTAGAACCTGGCACCCATATGGGATGCCGATGCTGCAGGCAGAGGATTAACCTACTTCGTCACGGCATAGGCCCCAGCTCTTCCATTTAGTCGTTCATTCTCTCCATGCAACTCCTCCTCTTCTCCCCTCCATCATGCCATAGTTTGTCTGTAATAAATAACAAGTAGAATAATGAAGCTGAAGCCATATTTGCCCATATGTAAATAAGTTTTAAAGTTCCTTGTAAGCAGTTGGGAGCTAGACATTTTAGACACCATATCTCAGAGGTAAATTTTTTTTTCTCAATTTTTTGGAGGTTTACATCTACTAAACTTTTTTTTTTTTAATTTTGTTTATTGGAAAGAGAATTAGAGATACACACAGAGAGAGAGGTCTTCCATACGCTGCTTCATTCCCCAAATGGCTTCAATGGCAGAAGGTGAGCTTTTACAAAGCCAGGAGCCTGGGGCTTCTTCTGGGTCATCCACGTGGGTGCCGGGGCCCAAGGACCTGCGCCTTCCTCCACTGCTTTCCCAGGCACATCCAGCTGGATTGGAAGTGGAGTAGTTGGGACACAAATCAGTGTCCGTATGGGATACTAGTGCTGCAGGCTGTGACCCTTTCCTACTGTGCCTTAGCACTGGCCCCATGCATCTACTAAATCTTTAAAAAGCTTTGTATAAACTATACATAACTCAAGTTGCTGTTTTAATATTACATATTAAAACATTTCCTCTTGTTTATGAAAATACAGTTATCTGATAATTTTCTAAGTTTCATCTGCAGGATATTTTAATTTTCCATTAGTAATGATTGTACCTATATAATCTGTGGTGGGGTATTGTAGTACATGTATACAGTGTATACTGATTATAACAGAGTAATTGGAATTTTCCCTTCTTCCATCTTACTTCACGTTAGAGGCTTGGACCTTATTTCTAGTGTTTGTTCATACAGTATATACTAGGTTATTATGAATTATAGTCTCCTCATAATGCTGTGTAATTCACTACCCCCCCCCAACCCTTCCTAGCCTCTAGTAAACACCATCTGTGTACATACTGAGATTTTTTATTTTTAATTCCTGCACAAAAGGGAGAACATAAAATATTTGTCTGTCTGTGTGTGGCTTATTTATTTCATCATGAGGTCCTCTAGTTATATCTGCCTTGCTGTAAATGAGAGGATTTAATTCTTTTTTTAAGTGGCTGAATATTATTCCATTGTGTAAATATACTGCATTTTCTTTATCCATTCATCTGATGATGGACACTTCGATTGATTCTGTAGCTTAGTTACTGTGATCAATGCTTCAATAAACATGGTGGAGCAGGTAACTCTTTCATACAACACTTTCATGTTTTTTGGATATATATCTAGTAGTGGTGCCCGTATGGGATGCCGGCACTTCAGGCCAGGGCCTTAACCCACTGTGCCACAGTGCAGGCCCCAGAATGTTTTTTCTAATTCTGTAAAGACTGCTATTGGTATTTTGATAGGAATTGCATTGAACTGTATATTGCCTTAGTATGGATATTTTAGTAATATTAATTGTTTTAATCCATGAATGAGGAAAATTTTTCTTTTTTTGTGTTCTTAATGATTTCTTTCATAATTGTTTTATTTTATTTGGTTAAATTAACATAAATATTTAAATTTTTTGTAGCTTTTGCAAATGGGATTGTTTTCTTGATTTCCCTTTCAGCAAGATCTTTATTTGTATATAAAGATGCTCCTGTTCTTTGCATGATTTTGTATCCTGAGACTTTATTGAATTAATTTATCAGTTTTAACAGCTTTTTTCTGGAGTATTTAGATTTTTCCATGTACAAAATTATGTCATCTTCAAACATGGATATTTTGATCTCCTCCTTTAAAATTTTGATGCCATTTACTGCATTCTGTTCTCTAATTGTTCTTACTAATTCTTTCAATACTGTATTGAATAAGACTGGTAGAAGTGGACATCCTTGTTATTTTCCAGATCTGAGGTGAAATGCTTTCAGCTTCCACATTCACTATGATATTGTTGGCTGTGAGTTTGTCTTATATAGACAGCCTTTATAATTTTGAGATATGTTCCTTCTATACTTAAGTTGTTCAGAGTTTTCATCATGAAGGGATGTTGAATATTACTGAATTATTTTTCTGCATCTATTAGGATGGTATATGGTGTTTGTTCTTTATTCTTTTAATATGATTTTTTACATTTCTTGATTTGAGAACGTTAAACCATTCTTGCATCCCTGAGATAAAACCCACTTGATTGTGATGCATGATTTTTTAAAATGTAATGTTGGGTTTGGTTTGCTAATATTTTATTTAGAATTTTTACATCTATGTTCATCAAAGATATTGGTTTTCAGTTTTCTTTTTGTGCTCTATCTTTCATTGATTTTAATGTCAGAGTGAGACTGGCCACTCAAAATGATTTTGGCAGAGTTTTGTGCTTTTCAATGTTTTGGAACAGTTTGAGAATTATTGAAGTTAGTTCCTCTTTAAATATTTTATAGAATTCATTTTTAAAGATACCAAGTTCTGGACTTTTCTTTGATAGGAAACTTAATTACTGCTTCAATGTGATTACTTGTTCTGTTTAGATTTTCTGTATCTTCTTGATTTAATCTATTAATTTTGGTTGTGTATATCCACGAACATATCCATTTCGTTGAGGTTTTTCAATTTGTTAGCATATAGTTGTTCATATTATTTTTTAATGATCCTTTGTGTTTCTGTGGTATTGGTTGTAATGTCTTTTTTTAAATCTCTACTTTCATTTGAATTTTCTCTCTTTTGTCTTTGTTAACTTGGCTAAAGGTTTGTTCATTTTGTTTATCATTCCACAAAACCAGCTATTCTATTTGTTGATCTCTTATAAATTTTTTAGCTTCAATTTCATTTTTTTCTACTCTGATTTTTATTATTTCTGTCTTCCTGCTAATTTTGGGTTAGTTTGGTTTGTGTTTGGTTTTCCAAGTCCTGAGATGCATTGTTAGGTTGTTTATTTGAAATCTTTGTTTCTTTAAATACATGCACTTACTGCTATCAACTTCCTTCTTATTACTGTTTTTGCTGTATTCCAGTTTGTATGTTGTGTTTTCATTTTCATTTGTTTGAAGAAATTTTTGGATTTTCTTTTCAGTTTCTTCAGTGATCCATTGGTCATTCATCAGCATATTGTTCAATTTATAACTATTTATAAATTTTATGTCCTTCTTATTAATTTTTAGTTTTATTCCTTTGTGGTCTGGAGATATATTTAGTATGATTTCAGTGCTTTTAAATTTACTGGGACTTGATTTGTGGGCTAATATGTGATCTGTGCTAGATAATGTTTCATGAGAAGAATGTATATTCTGTAGCTGTTAGATGAAATGTTCTGTAAATGTCTCTGAGATCTATTTGCTCTATAATACAATTCAACTCTCATATATTTTTTGTTGATTTTTCTGTCTGGATGATCTATCCATTGTTGGCAGTGGAATATTGAAGTTCCCCTCTATTATTGTGTTGGAGTCTATCCCATTAACTCTAATAATATTTTCTTTATACATTTGGGTGGTCTTGTTTTGGCTACATATATATTTGTGCTTGTTATATCTTCTTGCTGAGTCAATCAGAATGGTTATTGTTGACTGAAGTTTTCAGTTTCAAAGTTTCTGATGGATACTTTTTAATGATTTCTTTCTCTTAATTGAATTTGTCATTCATACACATTGTTTTCCTCATGCCTTTAAATGATCTATTCTCTTGTATCTTAATTAAGTTTCATTATCGTTACTATTTTTAATTCTTTTTTGAACACTTCATAGAAATCCTTCAGATCAGGATAAAAATATTTCTGGAAAACTATTGTGTTCTTTAGGAGCTATTATATATGTATATATAAATTTTATTTATTTGACAGGTAGAGTTATAGACAGTGAGAGAGAGAGAGAGATAAAGAGAAAGGTCTTCCTTCTGTTGGTTCACTCCCCAAATGGCCACAATGGCCAGCACTGCACCGATCCGAAGCCAGGAGCCAGGTGCTTCTTCCTGGTCTCCCATGAGGGTTCAGGGGCCCAAGCACTTGGGCCGTCCTCCACTGCCTTCTTGGGCCACAGCAGAGAGCTGGACTGGAAGAGGAGCAACTGGGACTAGAACACGGTGCCCAAATGGGATGCTGGTGCTGCAGGCGGAGGATTAACAAAGTGAGCCACGGAGCCGGCCCCCAGGAACTATTATATTCTTTAGTGGGGTCATGCATCCCTCTGCATGTTTCCTGTGTTTCCATATTGACATCTGCACATCTGGCATAACAGTTCTTTCTTTTTTTATGGAGTAATTTTTACTGGAAGACTTTTCTGTTCAGGTGGAATGTGAGGTGTCATTTGGGTCATTGATTTAGTTTGTTTCTAGGTGAGCCATACAGCATGATTTCTGAGTGATTTCTTCAGCTGTAATCAATGTCAGCTGTGTGCTTGAGTGTACAGTTGCCTAGTCTACAACAGTTCATGGAGGTAGTAGTATTACTTTGAAATGGCATAGGCTTCAAATGGTATACATATTCAGGCCCCAGAAAGTTGGGTATCATTTGCACTAGGGTTTGTGATGGCAATAGTCACATTCCTGGTGCTGTGGGACCCAGAGGGGTCTTTTCCCTTGTCCTGCCAGGCATGCCTAAGTGATGCTGGGGTCACCAATAGCTGTGGACCTGTAACTGTGTGATGTGTCTTGGACCCTCTCCAGGTCCTGCTGTGTGGGCATGGGTGATGGCTTATAGCACCAAAAGTCCAAGTCCCAACGTTGAAAAATATGAAGGAGAACCTTACTCAAGTCCCATAAGGTGAATACAGGTTATGTTAGGTACTGTGCACTGCCTGTGTGGGCCTTGAGCAGGTAGGGTCTTCCCTAGATCCTGCAGGTTAGGTTCCAGTGACTCTGAGAAATATAGTACTAACTGTCCCAGTCCCAGAGCTGCATGACAAGGAAGGGCATCTTGTTCAGGTCCATAGAAGTGTAGGTTGTGCTGGAGATTGTGCACTGACAATCATGGGCCAGTAGCAGTGAATGGAGATAGAGCTGCCTTTAGTTCCCACAGGGCAAGCATAGGTGTTTTCAGAACTTAAAGAGCCAACAGTCAGAGTCCCAGAGCTCCAGGAGTTGAAGGGTATCTTACTCACATCCCACAGGCTGATCACAGATAATGCTGGGGCTTGTGCCCTAGTCAGTGCTAGTCTGGGTCAGTGGGATGCAGGCAGGGCCTTCCACAGACTGTACAGGCAAATACAGGTGTCTCTGGGACTTACAGAAAAAACAGTCACAGATATAGAGCTCCCTAATGCAGTGTAGTCCTTGCCTGGTCCCTTGGGTTGAACCCAGGTGACTCTGTGACTCAACAGTCACAGTCCCACAGCTGCAGGACTCAGAGGGCATCTTACCTAGGTCCCACACAATGATTGCACATTATATTGGGGATTCTGCACTAGCAGGTACAGGTGTCGAGCTTAGGAATGCAGATAGGGCCTTTCCTAGAGATCATGGAAGACAGGTGCTCCCTGGACTTAAAGAATGAACAGTCAAGGTTTCAGAGCTATAGGATACAGTGAGGACCTTACCCAAGTCTTGTAAGTAGAGTGCTGGTTATGCTGGAGATTGTGGGCTGACATTTTCTAGTCTGAAGCAGAGGAGTGCAGATAGTGCTCTCCAGATTCCGTCAGTGAATACAGATTATTCCAGGGATTGTAGCTCACATAGCCACAGTTCCAGAGATCAGGACTCAGAAGGAACTGCCCCCAGTTTCCACAGGTAAGTAAAGATGTTGCTGGGGTTTGTGCCCTGGTCATTGAGCACCCTCTGTTAAGAGATTAAGAAGGGTCTTCCTTAGGTCTGGTCCTCTGGGCTTGTGTGTGAGAGGAGATTGCACAGATTGAGCAGGTGTGGCTCTGAGCTTTGTGCCCAGCAATCTTGGAAGTGCACGAGGCAGAGAGGCCTGCTCTTTGCCTTGCGAAGCATTCTGACTCCAGCTGTAGGGGCTGTTGGTACTGACAGGGCTATTTGCTATCCCTTTTCCTGAAAAGATGGAGTCTCCCTGGCCAGGCAGCCAGAGGAGAAGCTGTGGTATGCTTTGTTCCTCTCTCTTTCCTGGCTTTCAGTGTCTGTGCTAATTAGAGTTGCTCTTCTTGCTTGTTTACTGAAGTTTTCCCTTAATCAGTCTACTGGAAGCTTGGTTGCTCATTTGTTTTTCTGATTCTTCTTTGTGATGGAGGCAAGTACAAGGCCTCCTTTATTCAGCTGTTTTGAATCTGGCCTCCTGCAGGATATTTTTTTTAAAAGCATTATTCAGTTTTCTCTGTTCAATATAATGATTATATATGTGTATATATCAGTTTGCTGCAAGTAACTATTTTTGGGAGGAGAAGGAAAGTTGAATTTTCCTGTTCAGCTTTGTAAAAGAGACTTGGGATGTCCAAATATTTCCCTTCTGCGTCAACCAAAATAAATTGAAGAAAACGAGAAGTCTTTGCTAATTAATAACTAATTATGTACTAGCCACAAGTATATGACATAGATTATTTGTTATATACCTTATTTTTTTAAAACTTTGATTCTGGCCGGCGCCGTGGCTCAACAGGCTAATCCTCCGCCTTGCGGCGCTGGCACACCGGGTTCTAGTCCCAGTTGGGGCGCCGGATTCTGTCCCGGTTGCCCCTCTTCCAGGCCAGCTCTCTGCTGTGGCCCGGGAGTGCAGTGGAGGATGGCCCAGGTGCTTGGGCCCTGCACCCCATGGGAGACCAGGAAAAGCACCTGGCACCTGGCTCCTGCCATTGGATGAGCGCGGTGCGCCGGCCGCAGCGCGCCAGCCGCGGTGGCCATTGGAGGGTGAACCAACGGCAAAGGAAGACCTTTTTCTCTGTCTCTCTCTCTCTCACTGTCCACTCTGCCTGCCAAAAAAAAAAAAAAAAAAAACCAAAAAACAAAAAACTTTGATTCTGTATTTGTTGTTTAAGATAAATCTTGTATCCAAGACAAGGTATATAGCATGTTTCGGGATACATATAGATGCTAAAATAATTATGATAGTGTAGCAAATTAACATATCAGTCATCTCATATAGTGGGCTTTATTTGTGCATGTGTGGCAGGATTAGCTAAAATCTACTCATTTAGCAAAATTCCCAATATAATGCAATATTACCAACAGTCTTCATGTTGTAGTTGGAGCTCTAAATTTGTTCATCTTACATCTCTACTGCTTTGTATTCTTTGGCCTACATCTTCCCATTTCTTACCCTTTTCTCCAGCTCCTGGTAATTTATGTTTTATTCTCTATCTGTATATTTGACTTTCTAATTTTTTAGATTCTACATATAGGTGGAATATTGCAATAGTTTTCTTTTCGTGTCTGGCTTTTTTCACTAGGCATAATGTCTTCCAGGTTCATCTGTGTTGGCAAATGACCCAATCTCCTTCTTATTTTATTAAAAATTACTTATTTGAGAGGCAGAGACCTAGGGAGAAGAGAGAGAGAGAGAGAGAGAGAGAGAGAGAGAGAGAGAGAGAGAGAGAGAGAGAGAATATGAGAATGAGAAATAGATATTTGATATCTACTTTTTCCAAATACCATTAACGATTGGAGCTGGGCTGGGGCCAAAGCTGGGAAATGGAAGCTCAGTCCATTTCTCCCATGTGGATGGCAGGAGTCCAACTACCTGTGCCATCACCAGTGCCTCCCAGGATCTGTATTACGAAGAAGCTGAAGTCAGGAACAGCAGTGAGGAATCAAACTCAGGTCTTCCATTGTGGTACAAGGTACCTTCACTGCTAGGCTAAATGCCTGTGCCCTCCTTTTTGAAGGCTGGATGATATTCTATCATGTTCATATATTACAGTTTTTTTTATCCACTTAGCTGTTAACAGACACTTAGGTTGTTTTAATATTTGGTTATTGTGAATAATGTTGCAAGAAATTTGGAAGCATATGGGGTGGTAATTTCATTTCTTTTGGTCATATTCTGAGAAGAGGGATTATTGGGTCAAATGGTAGTTCTGTTTAAGTTACTTCAAAACTTCCATACTATTTTTCAGAAATGCTGCACCTTGTTCAAACTTTATATACATTTTGTGTTTTATAGGCTTTTTTCAGATAATAATGGAAAACAAAATGCTCACAATAATTTGAAATGAATTCATCATTCTCCCTGCTCCCTTCTGCCTCAGACCCATTGCCACCTGTGTTATCATTTTCTTAGTCACCATGTCAATTTAAACTCTTCCATCTCACTCCACCTTTCCTTCCAGTTGGTCTCTGAATTCAAATTTTTATCTTCATTACTTCTCTAGGATCTATTCCTTCTTTGCTATTTCTCACATTGCTTCCCAATTTCAGAATTAGTTAGCTTTGCCCCATATCAACATTAAAGCATGTTTTGAAAATAAAAATATGTTCATTTTACTCTTTTGCTTAAAATCCTTTATTGTTGTTATTGGAGGATTAGGAGGACTGTCTGGCTACTTTTCACGTTTAAACCTAGATTCCAAAGCATTTCATGATTTGGTTTCTACCTCTCTATTTATGTCATTTCCTAGTATTAACCCTTTTTCAAACAAGAATTTGAAGTATCTGGAATGGTCCATTTTGCTGTAAGCCTGTGTCTCTTTTACTGAATGTATTCTCTTCATTTAGATTACCATTCTCATTCAGCTAATTCTTACATAGCAAAAGTTATCTTTTACGGAAGTGCTTATTCACCCCAGAATGCTGAGTTAGATATCCCTCTTCTGTGTGCTTACAGACTCTGAGCATTTCTCTTTTGCAGAACTAACCACCTCACAGGAAACTTTGATTTATTTGTTTAGTAAATATAGACTCCTAATTGCTGGAGGGTATCAGGTGTTAGGTCATACTTGATGAACAATACCTGACACATAGGAGATACAGGGTAAATGTTTGTTAAATAAATAAATTGAAACATATTTGTTTCTTTATATTGTAAAATGTTATAGTACATTATTTTTGTTTCTATGACAAATTACCTCTGATAATTATAGTTTCTTTGCAGAATATTTGGTAAGGAATATGAACTCTATTGCTATTTCACAACGTAGTATTAATAAATTACCTGATAATAAATATGCATAAGACATTGGTCATTCTTGGAAGGAATAGTAATTGTCGTGAGATGGAATTAGATTTTGTTTTTAAAATATGTCAATTTTTTCAGCTCAATAAAAATAGGTTATTTTGAAGTGAAGTTTCCAAAGAAGAAGTATGTTTGGATTTTAGATTTATGCAGTATGTTCCTTCACTGTGTTCTGTTATAATGTGTGAAATACATATACATATCATATGCTGTATACACAACAGATACATTTGGTTAAAGATCACCAAGTACTTTACACTGTGATTGTGAGTTTTTTTTTTTTTTTTGAGGCATTTCCAAATTGAACTGTAGCCACTTTAGTATGGGAGGAAAGCAGAGAAGTGGCACGTGATTCTGGAATTTGAGGAATGGCCAATACTGACTCTATGGCTAGTAAAGATGGTTACAAAGGAGAGCATTGTTTCTGAAATCTTGGAAGGATTTTTAGCTCAGTGATGAGGTTGAAGTATCAGTAGAATGGATTCTGATTCAATCAACTCTATGGTACTGGGAGCATGTTTTAAAGATTCCTGCTTTGGTCTTTTTTTTTTTTTTTCTTTTTTAAGGATTTTGTCCAGCATAATATGAGGAACTAATAAAGAGCAGCAAATAGATTTAATGCATTGTAAAAGTTATTAGAAATAGAAAAATCATTTCATTTATATGCTTATTGACTTATTTTCAAAAAAAGGCTTCAGGTTAATTTAAAAAATTTCTCCTAATGAAGATAACACAATTTATGTTGCCATACTACAAGATTCAGTTTTATTCTGTTTATTGCCTTTAGTGGCTTTAGATATGAACTTGATATGATAAATAATGTGGACATGTTGGTTACTGAAGAGAATGCCTATGAAAGGTGGAGTGTGGATAGTATAAAAGACAGATGATGAAAGGAAAAGTGATATGTAGGTGTATGTGTAGAGATCCAGCTAAGGTGGGCCACATTTTAAGGAGTTACCTATGGTTACCCCTGTACTTCCACTTATACAATGACAAGGTATTAAATCTGGCATTTCATTTAAAGTTTTATATTATTAACACAATTACTTAAGAATTAGATAAGGCCGGCGCCGTGACTCAACAGGCTAATCCTCCGCCTTGCGGCGCCGGCACACCGGGTTCTAGTCCCGGTCTGGGCGCTGGATTCTGTCCCGGTTGCCCCTCTTCCAGGCCAGCTCTCTGCTGTGGCCCAGGGAGTGCAGTGGAGGATGGCCCAAGTGCTTGGGCCCTGCACCCCATGGGAGACCAGGAAAAAGCACCTGGCACCTGGCTCCTGCCATCAGGATGAGCGTGGTGCGCCAGCCGCACCGCGCCGACCGCGGCAGCCATTGGAGGGTGAACCAACGGCAAAGGAAGACCTTTCTCTCTGTCTCTCTCTCACTGTCCACTCTGCCTATCAAAAAAAAAAAAAAGAATTAGATAAGAACATTTACAATGTTTGCTTCTAGGATAACCTCTGCTCCCCTGCAACCTGTAATCATTGATGATAAGCCACACAGTTGGTTATATTTAATGTTTTAAATGGCTTATTGAAGAATAACTTCTACATAGAAATGTTCATGCATTATCATGAACCGCTCAATATATTTTTATGAACATCTCATACAAATTCTACCCAGATCAAGAAATAGGTGGTTGGCACTGTGATGCAGCAGGCTAAAGCCCTGGCCTAAAGCATTGGCATCCCATATGGGTGCTGGTTCTAGTCCCAGCTGCTCCTCTTCCAATCCAGCTCTCTGTTATGGCCTGGGAAAGCAATGGAGGATGGCCCAGGTCCTTGGCCCCTGGACCCACGTGGGAGACCCGGTGCAGCTCTGGCTGTTGCAGTTATCTGTGAAGTGAACCAATGGATGGAAGACTTTTCTCTCTGTCTCTGCCTCTCTCTGTAACTCTTTCAAATAAATAAAATAAATATTAAAAAAAAAAGAAATAGAACATCATTAGAACTCTAGAATCAGTCTTTGCTTTTCTTTGGCTTCAAAGATCAGCATTATCCTGAATTCTAATACCACAGGTTAGTTTTGCCTCTTATTGAACTTTATGTAAGTGAGAAGGTATGGCATGTTATCTTTTGGGTCTGTGTTCCTTTGCTCCCTCACCATATGGTAGTTCATTTATTTTCAATGATGAATGAAGCATAATCTGTTTATTTCTATTACTGATGGACATTTGAATTGTTTCCAATTTTAGGCCTTAATGAGCACTGGTGCTATTGACATATTTGTGTAGTACTTTGATGTATTAATGGAGACATTCCTTTAGGGTTTATATATAGGAATGGACTTTCATAAGCTGTATATATGCTCAGCTTTAGTAGATACTGCCCATTTTCCAAAATTGATTTTCTAGTTGTTACTTTCGCTAGTAGCACATGAGTTCTAGTTCCATATTTTTCTCACTTGGCATTAGTAACTAAGAGTCAATGTTTTTAATCTAAGTGTATGTAGTTGTAGTCTATTGTAGTTCTAATTTGTATTTCTTTGATAACACCTTACATGTTCTAGATATGAATTTTTTTAGTTGTAGGGATTATAACTATCTTAATCCTTTATATTTTTGATAGTCAGAAGTTCTTAATTTTAATAAATTCTAGTTTATCATTTAAATTTAAAAATTTTAAATCTAAGTACAGATTTAAAAAATTTAAAAAATTTTAAAATCTGAGTATAGACTTTTATGTTGTGTTAAGAAATATAATACAGGGGCTGGCACTGTGGCATAATGGGTAAAGCCGCCACCTGCAGTGCTGGCATCCCATCTGGGCGCCAGTTCCAGCTTCCTGGTTGTTCCACTTGTGACCCAGCTCTCTGCTATAGCCAGGGAAAGCAGTAAAAGATGCCCCAAGTCCTTGGGTCCCTGCATGGGTTGGGAGACTTGGAAGAAGCTCCTGGCTCTTGGTTTTGGATAGGTGCAGCTCTGGGCCATTGAGACCGAAATGGGAGTGAACCAGTAGATGGAAGACCTCTCTCTTTCTCTCCCTCTCCTCTCTCTGTGTAACTCTGAGTTTCAAATAAATAAATAAAACATAGTACAAAGTCAAGAGGGTATTCTCTTACATTATCATCTAGAGGCCTTATTTTACCTTTAAAATCAACCTGGAAATAAATTTTTATGAATGTTTTGAATTGAAGGTTGTGATTCGTTATATGCAAGATATATAAAAATATGTATGATGTTTTGAATCAGAACTATTGTTACTATTAAAATGTTAGTTATTTAGATAGATAGATTCAGTCTTATCCCAGCAGGTTTTTTTTCTAAAGGCTGGTAAGTTAATCCTGAAGTTTCTAAGGAAACACAAGGCACATAAAACAGCCATATCAAAACAATTTTTATTTCAATACTCAGTATGAGATATAGTATTTAAGACTGCGTAGCATTGGTATAAAGATAGATATATAATCAGTGGACTAGAAGAGCACCCCAAAGTAGATCCACATATATCTGATCAATTGATTTTCAACAGATACCTGAGTAATTAAAAGAAAGAATAGTTCTTTCAGTAAATGATACTGAAACACTTTAATATCCATTTGCGTCATTATGGTGGTGGATCAACTGAATTTTCATAACGGAAAAAAAAAGGAATGACAACATTTAAAATAGTTCCTACATATTTAATATCTAATGATATGTATGTATGTATGTATGTATTTAAGAGTCAGAAACAGGGGAGAGAGAAAGAGGATACACATGTGCACACAGAGCAAATTCCTCCTTGCTGGTTTTCTCCCCAAATGCCTGCAAAGGATAGGACTGGGCTGGGCTGAAAAGCAGACAGAACCTCAATCAGGTCATGCACATGGGTGGCAGAAATGCAATTACTTGAGCCATTACTGCAGCCTCCTAGGGTCTATATTAGCAAGAAGGTGGAGTCAGGGCAGGAGCTTGTGGGTGTTGAACACAGGTACTCCGATGTGGAATGTAGGCATCTTAACTGCTGGCTGAATAGCCACACCTATTATGATATTTTAAATGGTACTTTAAAACATTTAACTTAAATTGAACAAAAATAAAGTTAAAATCTTTGTACTGATCCTCAAATTCATGACAACTTTTTCTGCCCTCTCTAGTCTTTTAATTCATCCAACTGTACCTGTTGGTTAAATTCCCATTTGTTCTTTTTTTTAAAAAAAATTTATTAAAAAATTTTATTTATGTAAAGTGAACAAATTCCATCTATTTCATATATGCAGTTTTAAGAGCATTAGTGATACTTCCTACCCTCCTTCCTTCCTCCTCTTTTTCTTATTTTTCCTTTTAAGTTTTCCAGTGACATACTTTCAATTTACTTGAAGTACGCCAGTCCCAAAAAGACAAATATCATGTTTTCCCTGATCTGCGGTAACTACTAGTATCCAAAAATTCTAATGTATATGAGGGAAACTAATATTTTGAGGTTTGATTATTGTTTACGGCCCTTGTCTCTATTTTTGAGGAACAGAGGTCTTTTTTTTTTTTGTTATTATTTCTTTAATTCTTTACTTAGTGGAGGGTTAAATTTACGAGTATTTTTAAGTCAATGTAGAGATGTAGAGGTGCAAAAGAAACTTGATTGAAATTTATTTTAAATGTGGTTTAGTAGTACTATGAGATTCCTACACAGGGCCGGGTTCACTGCTATTCAGGTTTTAGCTTTTGGCTTAAGCTATTAACATTTTTAGATGGAATTATAGATTTGAATTGAAATTAATAAAAGGCATTTTCTTGTGCTTTCTTTAGTGCTTTGATGAAAAGAATTAGGAAAAATTAATAGAATATCAAATAAATCTTCCCTAATGTTTGTTCTAATCTCAAATAAAGTATGGCTTTACTATAAGAGAAAGAAAGGCATTGATTAGCCAGTATATTACTGGATATGAGTGGGGAGAGATGAAGATTATAAAAGAAAACATATGTAGACTCTTTTCCTATGCCCTTTTCCTATTCAGTGGTGAATACTTTTGAGTATTTACTGTTTGTTTATTTTGGCTAAATATTTGGTATGTGTATTTGGTACTATAATGGTCCCTGGGAATATAAAAATAAAAAAAGATCAAAGATCTACCCTAGATACTCAGAGTCTACTGGGGAAAATAGGTAAATAGCTGTAAGTGTCTGACAAATGGCATTAAAGTGGAATACTCAAAGAACTGAGAAAGAACATACAAAGGAAAAATAAAGTAGTGTGGTTTTTTTTGAAGATTTTATTTTATTTATTTGAGAGAGTTACAGACAGAGAGAGGCAGAGACAGAGAAAGGTCTTCCATTTGCTGGTTCACTCCCCAGATGGCCACAAAGGCTGGAGCTGGGCCGATCTGAAGCCAGGAGCTTGTTCTGAGTCTCCCATGCAGGTGCAGAGGCCCAAGTACTTGGGCCATCTTCTATTGCTTTACCAGGACATAGCAGAGAGCTGGATCTTAAGAGGAGCAACCAGGACTAGAACTGGTATGGATGCTGGCGCCTCAGGTGGAGGCTTAGCTCACTATGCCACAGTGCCAGCCCCTAAATAGTGTGTTTCTTAAGTTCTTTTATCTCATTTGTTAAGTGGGGGAGAAGATGAATCTCTCCCATATGAGTACAGATAAATATGTATATAATTTCTAGAAATAAGTAGTAAGTGCTTAGTCTGTCTTTTCCTGGACACTTAAGTTTGTGTTTTCATTTTATTTTTTTCTCAAAGAAACCTTTTGTTTAAGGAATACAAACTTCATGTATTTGAGAAGTAGAACTATAGGAACATAGTGATTTTTTCCCACTGTACCTGCCTTCCCACCCCTCTTGCTCGTTTCTCTCCTATTCCTAGAATATTCCTAAAATATTCCTTATTTTTTACTAAGATCTATTTTCAATTAGCTTTAAACACAGAAGATTGACTCTATACTAAGTAAAGAGCTCAACAAATTATATGAAAAAAAAAACTGTTCAACTGTTGAGACAAGGGCTGTTCAAAGTCATTGCATCTTTAAATTGATTTCACTTTTTTTAAGCATTTCTTTTTTTTTTGAGGTTTTAATTAACTTTAAAGAAGAATACAAGAGTGATGCATCTTTTACAAGCACTTAGACATAACTATAACTTATGAGACATAAGAATATCCCCCACTTAATACACTAAAACAAAGGAAATCTTTGAGAACAAGTTTTACTATAAACTCTCATAATGCAATTTTTTGAGGACAGAGGTTCTACATGGGAAGTTAGTGCATAGTGATTCCTGTTGTTAATTTAATAATTAACACTGTTATATATGACATAAGTGATCATCTGAGGCTCTTGACATGAGCTGCCTAGGCTATGGAAACCTTTGAATCTGCTAATTCCATCAGTATTTAGACAAGGCCATAGGCAAAGTAGAAGTTCTCTCCTCTTTTCAGAGGAAGGTAACATCCTTTTTTTTTTTTTTTTTTTTTTTTGGTAACATCCTTTTTTGATGACCACTTCTTTCCACTGGGGTCTCACTCACAGAGATCCTTCATGTAGGACCCTTTTTGTTTCAGTGTCTTGGCTTTCCATGCCTGAAATGCTCTCATGGGCTTTTTTTTTTTTTTTTAATTTATTTGACAGGTAGAGTTATAGACAGTGTGAGAAAGAGACAGAGAGAAGGGTCTTCCTTCCATTGATTCACTCCCCAATGGCCACTGTGGCCAGTGCGCTACACCGATCTGAAGCCAGGAGCCAGGTGCCTCCTCCTGGTCTCCCATGCAGGTGCAGGGGCCCAAGGACCTGGGCCATCCTCCACTGCCCTCCTGGATCACAGCAGAGAGCTGGACTGGAAGAGGAGCAACCAGGACCAGAACCTGGCGCCCACATGTGATGCCGTGAAAGATTAACCAAGTGAGCCATGGCACTGGCCCCTCTCAAGGGTTTTTCAGCTAGACCAAGATAAGGGCTGATTCTGAGGTCAGAGTGCTACTTAAAGTGATTGTCATTCTATGAGTCTGTATGAACTGCTTCCCATGTTGGAGCATTCACTGCTTTTTAATTCTATTATTATTACCAAACACTTAATCCTATCTATATGATCACTAGCACTTAGTACTATTCATATGATCACTTTAACACTTAAAATGCTATTTTTACCACCCAACTTAAGGAGATTTGGAGTCCCATGGCAAGTTTTTAAACTGTACCCTTAGAAGTAAGTCCATAGGAATGTATGCATAACTATACAGATTTACACTTCCAAACTTCATACATTTCATAATTCCAACTTTAGAAACATGATGATCCTTCCCACTGTGCCCACCCTCCCATCCACACTCCCTCTCCCCTTCCTCTCCCTCTTTTAACCCCACTCTTATTTTTTACTAAGATTTCCTTCCTTCCTTCCTTCCTTCCTTCCTTCCTTCCTTCCTTCCTTCCTTCCTTCCTTCCTTCTTTTTACTTCTTCCTTTCTTTCTTTCTCTCACTCTCTTGCTCTCTTTCTTTCAAGATTTTAATATTTATTTGAGAGGTAGATTTATAGATAGAGAGAGGGAGATACAGAGAGGAAGGTCCTCCACCCACTGGTTCACTCTCCAAATGACCACAACCAGAGATAATCTGATCCAAAGCCAGGAGCCAGGAACCTTCCCTGGTCTCCCATGTGGGTGCAAGGAGCAAGCACTTGGACCATCCTCCACTGCTTTCTCAGGCCACATCAGAGAGCTGGATTGGAGGAGGGGCAATTGAGACCCAAACTGTGGCGCATATGGGATGCTGGCTCTGCAGGCAGAAGCTTAGCCCACTATGCCACAGCACTGGCACCAAGATTTATTTTCAATGAACTTTATATACATATGATTAACTCTGTTAAGTAAGAGTTCAACAAATAGTATGAAAAGAAAAAAAAAAACTGTTCCTCAACAGTCAAGACAAAGCTTATCATTGCTTCTCATAGTGTCAATTTCAGTCCTACAGACTGCCTTTTAGGTGCTCTATTAGTTATCACAGGTCAGCGAGAACATATGGTATTTGTCCCTTTGGGATTGGCTTATTTCACTAAGTATGATGTTTTCCAGTTTCGTCCATTTTGTTGCAATTAACCAGATTTTTTTTTTTACTGCTGTGTGGTATTCCATGGTGTACATATCCCATAATTTTTTATTCAGTCTTCAGTTGATGGGCACTGCAATGTTTTCATAGTCCTGGCACACAAGGCTCCCACAGTCACCCAGCCCCTTGTCAGTTCTCCCCACCAGACTCACGTGTCTCCATTTGGCTGGTTGCTGGGTGCATGGATAAGAGCTGGTGCAGCCATTATGTATGTCCAAAATGGCGTCCACTCTCTATCGGCTTGTTAAAGGATGCTGGTTGCAGGGTGGTCCATGAGAGAGAAACAAACCTCCCATTTTTTTCTCCTCCAGTTTGGCAGGTACACTATCCCCTACAGGGCTCCAAGGTGGATTCCTTCTAAGCTCTTCCCACAGCTTTATCTCCATTGGCTTGGGCCGCTGCAGATTGGTCTCATCTCACTCCAGAGCTGGTGCTGAGGTTCTTGGCTTCTTGGGTCCTGAGTTCTGCGTGTCCACACCCTCCACATAGGTCCACAGTGTCCTTCTAATTGCCATTTTCTCATTAATTATTCTCTGAGATTGCATTCTCTCCACTTTTTAAAAACTATCTTCTCCTAGACTGTAGCAATAAGCTCCCTCTCTATTCCGCCATCTTAATCCAATCTCATTTTTGTTTTAAAAAAATTAAATACTTACTGAAATCTTTTTGTGGACCAATCTGTTCTATGTGTTGAGCTCATAGACGTGAACTTGACAGACAAGGCGTGTTCTCAATGAGCTAATATTTTAGTGAGAAGACAGGCAGTAAACAAGTAAAGAGACTTGCTTTTAATTATTAAGGAATATAGATTCTCCTTGGAACATTTAAGTAATGTAAGTATAAAATGATCTCATGAAATTATTAATAATAGCACATTTTGGACTCTTAATAAAAATAAATATGAAAGCACAGATTGTTTAATGTGTAAGGAGATAATTAATTTGAGGTTTAAAGAATATTCAGGAAAAGACTAATGTTCAACTCCTATATGCTTCCCAGAGAAGCCAGGATGCCTGCAAAGGTGGAGCACATGGAGCACATCACTAATTAAACCACTATGTTCTTTGGTGTGAAATACCTGGAGCTGGAATGTACAATCTAATGTCAGTAGTCTTGGCAGTTCTTCATACTACAACCAGCTACTGTAATATTGTAATAACAGGTATTACAACATTTATGTGTAAATCAGGTGGGAGAAGACTTGCAAATTGTTGGAAGCCTGCCACTGCTAAAATACTTTCTATTTTTATCTGTGGGCCTCCACAATGGCCATCCAGAGCCAGTTGGAAGACTAAGAAGATTAATGAGCTTTTCAATCCATCAGGGACCCTCTAACTATAGCTCTCTTTCCCAAATAAGGAGTAAAAAAAAATTGCTATCCTATCTAGACTAATGCCTCCCAACAATGTGTGTGTAAAGCTTAGGCCTGTGGCAGCTGACAACTTGCTCCAGTTTGTGCAGCTCATGAGTATTTCTGGCAGGGTAGATGATTTGTCATGAAAGTAGAGGACTATCTTTTTCCCTGATGAGAAGTAAAGCTTTGTGTTAAAAGCACACATGTTCTTCCTGTACATAATACTGCATATATTCTGGGAATATTTTCTATATATCACTCTTTCTATATTTCTGTAGTTTTTTCTCTCTCTGATTTGCAAAACCCTAGGTTTAGAGACTTCTTTTGCTCATGACAAATTGGGAATCAAGACCTACATTCTTTTATACTAGTCAGAGACAATGATTACTTCTTGAATGATTATTCCTGGAAAATGGTATCTTGGAAGTGTTATTAATCTTCCTGTCAGTATACTTGGGTGCTTGCTTAAGCAGTGAATATTATTATAGAATTTCTGTTATTGAATTTTGAACCTTTAGAATTTAACCTATTGCCTCTCCAAGTATTCAGTGCACTTTTTTGGGTACAAAAAATAAATGTGAATAATCTAGGGAACTAGAGATTTTTTTTAAACTAATGTTTTGGGTAACCTGTATTTTAAGAACTTATGAAACTCAACTGTATTAAGTATCTATTTATAAAAAATAGCAGTTCCATTTTAATTAGCCACCCATAAGTAGTGGGTCAGTTTCATCCACTCTGCTCAAAAACATTGTAGTTAGTACTTAGATAAAATGCTTGGTATTTACCGTCAGTTACTCCCAGCCTATATATGGTTTCAAAGGCAACAGCTGTTGCCCTCATTATTGCCTTCTATTGCTGTGTTGATGTGTGCATTTGACTGTTATTATATCCCAAGAGTGTTCCTAGATAAGTATTAATACAATACAAACGTCTTTTCAACTAAGTACACTGTGCTTCAGGAGATGCAGTTCATTTTTCATTTGAAGGAAAATGAACTCTTGTTCTGAAACATTTTAACATGTGTTCACAGTGTCCTCTAGCTGGCAGATTGTTTATGGAAACACTTCTATTGAAGACTGATGAGCTAATTAGCTGCATTGCTTGTAAACTACTAATTGTTGGAAAACACTCAACATGGTATTCCTTAGTGTTCAGTTGAAAAATCTAGAGCAGGCTTTTCTTTCTTTAATTTGAAATTTTTCATTTATATAAGGTGAACAAATTTCATGTATTGCATATATACAAATTTAAGAGCATAATATTTCTCACCCTATTCTCCTTCCCGCCCACATTCCCACCCTTACTCGTCCTTCCTTATTTTTTCTTTTAATTTTTACAATGACCTACATTGTTTATTTTATAATGACAAGCTAAACCCTCCACCAAATAAATAATTCAACAAGTAGTAAGAAGAAAAACCCTGTTCCTCAAGAGTATAGACAAAGGCTATAAACAATAATCAAATCTCAAAATGTCAGTTTTGTTCATATATATTACATTTTTGGGGCTTTGTATATTAATTACCATGAATCAGGGAAAACATGATATTTGTCTTTCTGGGAATAGATTATTGCACCAAGCATATGGTCTCCAGTTGCATCCATTTTGTTGTAAAAGATGGATTTCAACATTTTATATGTCTGAGCAGATATACCACATTTTCTTTATCCAGTCATCAGTTGATGCGCATCTGGGTTGATTCTGTATCTTACCTATTGTGAATTGAGCTGCAATTACCGTGGAAGTACAGATAATTCTTTCATATGCTGATTTCATTGCATTAGGGTCAGTTCCCAGGAGTGGGATGGCTGGGTCATATGGTAGTCTATTTTCAGATTTCTGAGGAATCGCCATACTGTCTTCCATAATGGTTTTCTGAGTTTACATTCCCACCAACAAAGGATTAGGGTACCTTTTTTTCTGCAGCCTCACCAGCATTTACTGTTTCTTCATTTTTGGATGATATCCATTCTAACTAAGGTGAGGTAAAACCTCTTTGTTTTTTTAATTTGTATTTCCCTGATGGCTAGTCATCCTGAGCATTTTTTCATGTGTCTGTTGGCCATTTGAATTTCAGCCTTTGAAAAATGCCTGTTCATATCCTTCAGCAGGATTTTCTTTACTGCATTTGATTTTCTCAGGGAAATTTTCAACATTGACCATTGTGACATATGTGGGCGAATGGGAAGAACTTAATGTGTGTGTCTGCAGCCATTACAATTTTAGTAACTTGATATGCTAGACCTATGACTTATAGACAGGTTGGCTTGAGAAATAACAGTAATGCCAATTTTGAAAGTGTGAGAAATTCTGTATGCCATGTACCATTTACTTTGATGTATAATTCAAAGCCAGGAGCAAAGATTTAATGCATGTTAACAGATTGATTTGTAAGTGATGAGTCTTAGAAACTAAAATGTGGCCTGAAATCTCAGCTGGTAAGGAGTCTGAAATTAAAGGTGTGATTCATGTATTAGTCATGGCTTTGCTCTCCTTAAGGGCTAGAGAGATGATACCACTCTGTAGCCATTTCATAAATGTGTGCAGAGGTAAATATAATCCTGATGAATGATTGAGTTTATGCTTACACAGGATGGGTCTGAATATTATTGTTGTGGTGCACATTCTAGAGTTAGAGTGCTTTAAGCGCTTAGCAATTTCTCAGGGTAAGTTCAATAGAAATCTCAAGAATTTCTATCCCTTTCTATTTTTTCTCATTTATTTCTTCAGTTTCAGAGGAAGTGGTAGTGCTTTTCATTCTTTTCTCCCACAAAAAATATTTGTTTATTTGAAAGGCAGTGTTACAGAGAGGGGGAGAGACAGAGGTCTTCCACTTGCTGGTTCATTTCCCAAATGGCTGCAATGGTTGGGTCTAGGCTAGGTTGAAGCCAGGAGCCAGGAACTCCTGCCAGGTCTCCCACATAGGTGTCAGGGACCTAAGTACCAGGCCATCTTTCACTATTTTCTCAGGAGAATTAGCAAAGAGCTTTATGGGAAGTGAATAGTCTGAATTTGAACTGGCACTCATATTGGATGCTGGCATAGTAGGTGGTAGCTCAACCTACTGTACCGCAACATTGGGCCTCCTTTTTACTCTTTAAAATTAATCTTTCTAAACATTACCTGGGTCCTAGTTCTTCTCTTCTCATTTCTTGAGAAACTTTTTCTGCAACTATTGTTTTTATCTCTTGGGTGTCGCCAATTCTGTCCTCACAGATAGTAGCTTGCCTCTACCTGATGACTGGCAGGTGTTTAATTGAAATTCCATTTTCTTGTAGTATACTCTCAAACTCATAATCTTATTTTATCTCATATATTTCACTGCTTTGATCTTTTATTGTTTAATCCAATTACTTTTGCATGCTATTAACTGTCTTCAACTCCTGTGCTGTATTTGGCATTTATTTACTTACCTTAAAACCTTCCTCTATTCTCTTTTTGGATATTATACACTAAATTCTCCTATTGCCTCTCCACATCTTCATTTTATTTCCTTGTTACTTTTTTATTTTGTTTTCTAACTTTTTTAATATTTTATTTTCTGTTTTTAATTGACACTCAATAATTGTACATGCGGCCCTCATTGTGGTGTAGCAGGTAAAACTGCTGTCTGCAATGCTGGCATCCCATTTGGGTGCCAGTTTATGTCCTGGTTGCTGCACTTCCCATGCAGCTCCCTGCTAATGTGCCTGGGAAAGCAGAACACAGCCCAAGTACTTGGGCCCCTGTACCCACATGGTAGACCTGGATAAATTTCCTGGCTTCTGTCTGGCCCAGCCTCAGTTGTTTGGCCATTTGGGGAGTGAGCCAGCAGATGGAATACAGATCTCTTTCTCTCTCTGTTATTCAAATAAATAATCTTTTAAAAATAATTGCATACATTTATGGGGTATAATCTAGTAATTCAGAACATATAATTTATATTTCCTTACCATTTCTTTATGTTTGGAGCCTTTGAACTCTTCTCTTCTGGTTCTTTGTAAAATATATAACATTGGTGGTCATTTGATACAGTGGTTTTGTCAATGCTTGGGGTACCCACAGAGTGCTTCGGTGTGAGTCTTGGCTCATTTCTGACCCAGCTTCCTGCTATTGCACACCCTGGGAAATAGCAATTGTTGGGTCCCTGCCACTGGGAGACCTGGCTGGAACTCTGGGTTCCTGGATTTGGTATGGACTAACTCTGGCTGTTGTGGGCATTTGGGGAGTGATTCAGTAAATGAAAGCTAGATAGATCTCTCTCTCTCTCCCTTTCTCCCTCCACCCCCTCATTTCTTTCTACCTTTCAAATAAATAAAAATAAGTAAAAATTTAAAAATTAATAAACTTTTGTGAAATGTAGTTACTCTACTCTACTTAGAACATTATAGCTTATTTCTTCTATCTATTTGGATATCTATTATTCAGTCTCCCTCTATCCCTCTGTCTGTCTTTTCAAGCTTTTAGTATTCACTATTCTATTCTCTTTTTCTTTGAGATCAGCTTTTTATGCTTTAATATATGAGTGAGAATACTAGATTTGAAATATGCCCCGTCAGTCATTGAATGGCGAGATAAGGATTTCGGGACATCCTGAGGAGATTTTTGAGTCAAATAGTAACAGGATTAGATTTGTGCTTTAAGAAGACTCATCTTGCATAATTAAATAAAAGTTTGTGAGGTTAACTCTCCGTAGCACCTCTCTAATATAAATTATGACAACAACTACAGTAGTATTTGATAGCATTTATGTGTATTAATGATATGATGCACTTAAGCATTGAACACAGTGGTAGACACAGGTGTTAATCCTCACCATATACCTGTGAAGGAACTATCATTATCTCTATTCTGTAGCTGAGGAAATTTAAGTCTATAAAGAGAAAATGACATGCTTCGGATCACCCAATTAGTTCTTAGCAGAGTTGAGACTGCCTTTCCTAATGATGTTCTTAAGAAATATTTGATCATTGATCATTGTACATCGATGTTTCTCTTTGTTTTACTGTAATTTAATATATGTTAGTCTGATTCTTATGAGAATCTTTGAAATTGCTTGAGAGTAATGTTTTAGTACAACCTCTGTGTCCAATGGAAAGTGAGTGTTCTTACAAATAATAAGAACTCTTCTGTGAGAAAAAGTAGTTAAATAAATTTGTAAAACTCAATTATAGTTACTAAGCATGTGTTTTTCACTAGCAGACTTCTCAGACAGTGCTTTTTAAATTGTCACATTGTATCACAAATCTCCAAAAGGGGATTATAAGACTATACTCTGTATTCCTGAGAAGCAGAACCTGAAATAGAGGCTCTTATGGAAGTAATTTATAGAACCTATAAAATTAGAAATTATTATACTTAAATGTGGATGGATCTGTAACAACTAAGGAATTTTTGAATTTGTAGATTCTATCCTTGAATGTTTATTTTTATGTATGCTAGTACTTTATAAATATTTACATCTTATTTATCTTTGCTTTTTGTCACCAGAGACTCTCAATGAGGTTTGCTATTTTATCTTCCTTACCAAATATTCACATTTTTTTATGAGTTTTTTTTTTTTTTTTTTTTTGACAGGCAGAGTGGACAGTGAGAGAGAGACAGAGAGAAAGGTCTTCCTTTGCCGTTGGTTCACCCTCCAATGGCTGCCGGCGTACTGCGCTGATCCGATGGCAGAAGCCAGGTGCTTCTCCTGGTCTCCCATGGGGTGCAGGGCCCAAGCACTTGGGCCATCCTCCACTGCACTCGCTGGCCACAGCAGAGAGCTGGCCTGGAAGAGGGGCAACCGGGACAGAATCCGCTGCCCCAACCGGGACTAGAATCCCGTGTGCCGGTGCTGCAAGGTGGAGGATTAGCCTGTTGAGCCGCGACGCCGGCCCAAATATTCACATTTTGCACTGATAATCCAAAAGAATGAATTAGGAACCTTTATTTTACTTTCTTCCTTCACATTTTCCTTCCTAGATTCCAAAATTTTTCATTGCTCTTTTTTTTTTGCCCAATATTTTTGACCTCTTTTTTCTTCTTAGCTTTATGGCATTTACTGAGTTTGGTAAATATGATTTTCAGTCATCACTTATTTTGAATTGAAAAATCACTATTGATCATATGCTACCTGGCTATGCATAGTTGAACACCTAACTTGGTGTGGCTGGTAACAGGAAGTTAATAATGGACTGAGACAGGAATGTTTGCTGAAGTTCCACAGTTATGAAATTGTTCTGGAAGTTTCATTGGGATAGCTTTGATTTTGATGTTATAAATCTTCACATAAGAAGATATAAAATATTAATACAGCAGTGAGAATGCTTAGCCTTCTAAGAACTCTGCATTTATTGAGTGCTTTTCTTTGGAGACTAAAGACTTTGATCTATTTTTCCTTATTGTGTCTCCACAGTCTTTGTGTTTGTATAAGTAGATTGACACAGGAAAATTATGTGACTTGCTTAGGATTTTATAGGAAGGTAGTTAAAAAAGCTAGATAAGCTGGCCGTTGAATCCTACAATATGGTTTTCATTATTTGGCTTTGGAAAGAGAATAAAATTCATAATTCCTTTTGGTATTACAATGGGAGCATTGTTTAGAGCTGGCTGAACTTTCTTCATGGAACCATTTATGGCGTATGGAAAATTCCTAGAATACTAGAATGATTAGCTGTCTGAACACTGAAGCCAAAAGAATGCTAGATCAAATCTTATTCTTTTAAAAAGTAAGGCAGACATTATGTTGTCCAGGAGTTTTAGGCAAAGTCTATATTTACATTTAGCAGAAGGCATGAAAATAAAGAATTTATGAAAAAGAATTGCCATTTTAGGGCCACTTTTATGTACATCAAACTTGAAAACCTTGTTTGAGGTTTTGGATGTAATACTTTTAACAGGTTATGAATGTGTATTTCTTTACTTATTTTAGATAAGGGAAGAGCAAATACTTTATGTAAAAGGCCACGTAGTAAATATTTTAGGCTTTGTAGGCCATGTACCATTGCAGCTACTCATCTTTGTCACTGAAGTATGAAAGCAGTCATAGTAGCACATTGGCAATGAACAAACAAAAAAAAGATTGTGTTCCAGGAAACCTTTATGCACAGTGAACTTTGAATTTCATATAGTTTTCACATATCATAGAACATTCTTCTTTTGATTTTTCTGCTAACCATTTAAAAAATATACAGACTATTCTTTGCCTGTGGGTTATACATAAACAGGGCAGCCAGATCTGTCCCGTTTTCCATAGTTTGATTCCATCTTAGGTTAAAGAACTAAGAATCCAAGGAGTCCCAAAAATGTTTGATCTGTTACTTTTTAAGAATCTTAAGTTTTATCAGAGTAAATGAATAATTAGTGGGAAAATACAAAAAAAAGGCAGTTAAATCTATTTTTTTTGACAGGCAGAGTTAGACAGTGAGAGAGAGAGAGAGACAGAGAGAGACAGAGAGAAAGGTCTTCCTTCCGTTGGTTCACCCCCCAAGTGGCTGCCACAGCCAGTGTGCTGTGCCGATCCGAAGCCAGGAGCCAGGTGCTTCCTCCTGGTCTCCCAGGCGAGTGCAGGGCCCAAGCACTTGGGCCATCCTCCACTGCCTTCCTGGGCCACAGCAGAGAGCTGGACTGGAAGAGGAACAACCAGGACAGAACCAGTGCCCCATCCGGGACTAGAACTTGGTGTGACGGCGCTGCAGGCGGAGGATTAGCCTATTGAGCCACAGTGCTGGCCTGTTCTGTCCCATTGATCTATGTGTCTGTTTTAAGCCAGTTTCATGATGTTTTGGATACTGAAGGTCTCTCTTGAAATAAGGTATTTTGATACCTCTTTCTTTGTTCTTTTTGTTCAACATTTCTTTGGCTACTAAGGGAATATTGTGTCTCCATATGGATTTTTGGGATTGTTTCTACTACTTTTTCAAAGAACGTCATTGGAATTTTGATGGGAATTATGTTGAATCTGTAGATCACTTTGGGTAGTATAGACATTTTAACAGTATTAATTCTTCTAATCTATGATGATAGCAGGTGTTTTCATTATTTTGTATTATCAGTTTCTTTAATCTTTTAAATAATTTTCACTGTGGAAGTCTTTCATATCCTTGGTTAAAGTTATTCCTCGATTATTTATTTATTGTTATTTCTTTCTTTCTCTTGGCTAATAGCTTTGGTCAAGCCTCTAATAAAATATCGAATAATAGTGGTTAGAATAGACAACATTCTTTAGTTCTAGCTCTTAGAGGAAATGTTTTCAGGTTTTCTTTATTCAGTGTGATACTTGTTATGGATTTGTCCTATATAGCTTTTATTGTGTTGTGGTATGAATCATATTCCTTAGAGTTTTAATTATGAATGGATATTGAAATTTATTGAATGTTTTTTCTATATTGAGATGATAATATTATTTTTATTCTTCATTGAGTTGATGTGTTGTGTTACATTGTTGATTTGTGTGTTGAACTGTTCTTACATCTTTAGGGTAAATATTACTTGATCATGGTGTTTGATCAGTTTGATATGCTGTTGTGTTTAATTTGCTAGTATTTCGTTAAAATTCTTGCATCAAAAATACCTTTCAGACCATGTTGTGACTTCCTGTATTTTCTGAACTTGCTCATGTTCTAAGGGCTACCCCATTCACCAGTCTTCCTTTGCTCAATTAACTTGTTAAATTAAAAAAGTTTGCATATATATTCATCAGAAAGATGAATTTCTTGTGTTGTTTCAATATCAGGGTAGTGTTGGGCTTGTAGAATAAGTTGGTAGGTACTTTAGATATTTGGGTATCTCCCAAAACCCTGTGTGTTAAAGGCTTGGACTCAAAGTCTTCTGTTAACAGCACCAAGAATGCAGAAACTTAATCCAATCATGGTTTTTAGAGGTAGGGATTTTGGAAAGTGATTAGATTGCATTAGATTGTTTGGGTGGTGTCCCCATTATCAAAATATGGTAGCTTTAGGAAAGTCTTAGAGAAACATTCATTTCCTCTTATCATGTGATACTCTATGCTATTTTGGGATTCTGCCAGCAAAAATGTCATCGTCAGATGCTAAACCAGTGGTGCTGTCTGATCTTGGACTGAGAACTCCAAAACTGTGAGCTGAAATAAAATGCCTTTCTTCAGAAGTAGCTTCTCTTATATATTTCACTGTCAGCATGAAGAGCTGACTAATACACTAGAGATTCCTTCCTTTCAAGTTTTCAGAATGGTTAGAGAAGAATGGCCTTAGTTCTTCCTTGAAGGTTTTGTAGAATTTAGCCT
Source organism: Sylvilagus floridanus (assembly GCA_949820135.1). Lineage (NCBI taxonomy): Eukaryota > Metazoa > Chordata > Mammalia > Lagomorpha > Leporidae > Sylvilagus > Sylvilagus floridanus. The sequence continues at coordinate 24,948,222 of OX463235.1, forward strand.
GCAGTCTTCTAGCCATGAGCTTTTCTTTGCTGGGAGACTTGTTAATAATTCAGTCTCATTAATTGTCATTGGTTCATTCAGGTTTTCTGCATTTTCCTTGTTCAGTTTTTGTAGGTTATATGCATCCAGAAATAAAAACATTTCATTTAAGTTTTCTAAATTTTTGGCATATAGTTATCTATAATAGTTCCTAATAGTTCCTTTGTATTTCTGTGTTATCAGCTGTAATATCTCCTTTTCATATCTGATTTTATTTGAAACTTCCCTCTTTTTTCTGGATTCATCTTGAGAGACAATTTCATTTGCCAAAAAATCCTCTTTAATTATCAATCATTTCTATTGTTTTCTTTGACTTTATTATGTATATTTCTACTTTGATCTTATTTCTTTGCTTCTTTTACTCTTGGATTTGGTTTATTTTTGCTATTCCAGTTCCCTGAGACAGCTTGTTAGATTGTTTATTTAAGATCTTTAGGGATAGACATTTAGCACAATTAAATACCACTTGGATTGTCTGGATTCAAGTCCTGACTCATTTGTCATTTCCATCTTCCTGCAGATGTATACTCTGGGAGACAACAGCTGATGGCTCAAGTACCTGGGTTCCCATCACCCATGTGGGAGACCTGGCTTGGGTTCCTGGCTCCTGTATTTGACCTGTTGTGGGCATTTGGGGAGTGAGAAAGCTCTTTTGTCTGTCTGTCTTTTTCTGTCTCTTGGCTTTCAAATAAATTTAAAACATATTTTTTCAATATAGACACTTTAGCACTGCTTTTGCTGTATAGTATAGGATTTTGGTATGTTTTTCCATTTTAATTTGTTTTGAGAAATTTTAAAATTTGTCTTTTATTTTCTTCAGTGATACACTGTTTGTTCAGAAGCCTGTTGTTCAGACTCCACATATTTGTGTAATTCTGAAGGGATTTCTGGTGTTTGCAGTGATGGAGGGGGAGGTATTCAAATTCTTACAATCCTTTCCCCAGCAATGTCAACTCTCTGCAGTGAGACATCTAGTTGGCTGTGGATAACAGTTGGCTTCAATTCTTGTATTTCCCTGTCTGAGTTCTAGTGCTTTCCTTAGGCTACTTATCTTGCAATGCAGTTAACCATTGTTGTTTTGCCTTTTCTTTGTAGAGTGAGGTTAGTACTGGGCACCTCTACTCAGCCATATTGGACATTTCTGCTTTAATATTTATTTATTCTTATCAATGGAAGTGAAAATTTCATTGGTTCACACACAAACACCCCTTAAATATTTTATCTTAAATGATACAACAAGAAATTTGTTCAGTCTTTCTGTAGGTTGTATCCACGCAATTTCTAGGTTGACTAAGTCTCATATTGACAATTTTTGCCTGAATCACAAGTACACTAACTTGACTAGATTTATAGTTTTGTTGTCTTAATGGAAGATAACTTAATGACACTAGGGAAGCTACCTAAATGCAGAATCTGTCTTGATATTTTATAATCTCTTGTTTTGCTTCACCTCTATTTTTACCATTTTTTTCCTTCCACACTTAATTTGATATTCTTTTAAAATACTTATTTGTTTACTTTAAAGGTATAGTTAGAGAAGGGAGAGACAGAGATTTTTCATACACTGGTTCAAATGGCTGCAATGGCTGGGGCTGTGCCAAACTGTAGCCAAGAGCTTCTTCTGGATCTCCCAAATGGGTGGCAGGAGCCCAAGCAATTGGGCCATTTTCCACTGCCTTCCCAGGTGCATTAGCAGGAAACTGGATCAGAAGTGAAGCAGCTGGTACTTGAACCTGTGCCCATATGGGATGCTGGTGCTACAGGTGGTGGCTTAACCCACCATAGCGTGATGCCAGTCCCCACATTTTTGAAAACTCAAGTTTGCTGAATGTCTCCATAGCATTTAAACTAATTTTTGAAGGAATAATAAAGTCTTTTTGTACTCATATTTTTTAGATTTACATATTTATTAAAACTACTTAATTGGAGGTGGTTGTTTGACCTTGTAGTTAAGCTGCCATTTGGGAGTCATCTCCCTGTACCAGAAAGCTTGAGTTTGAGGCCTGACTCTGCTCCCTATTTTAGCTTCCTGGCAATGTTCAACAGGTGATATCTCAAGTAGTTGGGTCCCTGCCATCCATGTGGAGGACATAGATCAAATTTACTTCAAACTGGCCCAGTCTGGGCAAAAAATTGTAGGCATTTGAGGAGTGAACCAGCAAATGGGAGTGTTCTCTCTCTCTCTCTTTCTCCCCTGCTGTATATCAACTACAACTACAACTACAACTACAACTACAACTACAACTACAACTACAATTACTATGTTGCAAAGAGAGACTAAAAAGTTTATTAATAAAAATCAGGATTAAGAGGGATTCTCTTAAAGCAGCTTCTATTATATCCAAATTATGAGGAGAGGAGATGTCTTCACTACTTTTTTTTTAGAACTTAGTCCCATTCAAATTTATGTCTTATAAAAAAATATATATATATATATATTTTTAGTTTTTGACAGGCAGAGTGGACAGTGAGAGAGAGACAGAGAGAAAGTCTCTGTGCGGTGCGCCACACTGATCCTATGGCAGGAGCCAGGTGCTTCCTCCTGGTCTCCCATGGGGTGCAGGGCCCAAGCACTTGGGCCATCCTCCACTGTACTCGCTGGCCACAGCAGAGAGCTGGCCTGGAAGAGGGGCAACTGGGACAGAACCCGGTGTGCCAGCGCCGCAACGTGGAGGATTAGCCTAGTGAGCTGTGGCCGGCCAAAAAAAATATAATTTTATATGTAATGTTAGCCCTAAGAAAGTATTGTCCAGCTTGTTTTGAGAGTTCCGAATGGTACATGGCTCAGTGGCTGGCTGCTCATGGCCTTCCGTTTTAGTTAAATCATTATTCTTGGCCTACTATTGCTTTTGTCTGTCCACAGCTGTTATCTGATGAATATATCTGCTGCATACTTTGAAGGTGGGAATGGGAATTTTGTTTTCCTTAAATTGCTTTTTTAGGAGGGAATGGGGCAATGCTTAGTCTAGTTTTTTCTCACTATTGAGGCAAGACCCTCTGTATACCCAATATCCCATGAGTCATGAAGTTTTCCAATATTGTGGTAGGATGAGCACTATTCCCACTCCTGTGTGAGTGAAAAGTACTGTTAGCTGAATCTTTTTGGATGTTTCTTTTCCTAGCCTTGGGAAATTTCTTCCCATGTTTGGGTTGATCAGTATTGAGCTGAGTATTCAAAGAGGAGCCTCTGCAAATCTTCTGAGTTCTCTATATAACTCTCTGCTTTCCCATTTGTATCTGGTGTTCTTTAGCTGCCTTGATATCCCAGGACTCTCAGCTCTGTCTCAGTGCAGTTTTCCCAGCCTCTTCACTGGTTTCCCTTTCTTTCATTGTGTCCTGGAAATTCCCTCATAGCAGGTAAATGAGGCTGTCAAAAGGCTCCTTGTATTTGTTTGCTTGTTTTCAGGGGTTACTGTCCTTCACGATTTGATGTTCACTGCTTTCATAAGATTGTTTTTGTCTATTTTTTGGTTTCAGGAGGGAAAGAAATCTGGTCTCTGCTTCGATGAAAGCAAATTATAGATTTTAATAGGACTTTACTGAGTGTTTGAAGGCAATAAAAATAAAATACAGCCACTAGTTTACAAAGGCAACCATATGCAGCTTCATTCTGAGTCCACAGCTCTGCTAACGTCCTTGTAGTACACAGCCTGAGTCCAGCTTTCCAACCGTTCTTTCTGTTATGATAGGATTTTCTTTATTATCTTAAATGTTTTTCTTTTTGCAAGCTGTTTCAAACATTTTAAAGGAGTGTATTTACCTTTTTAAAGAAAACATCTGTTAAAGTTTTGGATGTAATTGAAATCATCCTCTCTAACATACCAAATAAAAGAACAGTCTGTTCTAAAGGTAAATTCAAGCTTCTACCTCTTAGGAGCTTTCAAATTCAAAAAGGCATTTCCCCAATTTAAAACAAATAAACCCAAACCCCTAGTGCCTAGTCTCATTCTGTGAAATCCATTGCAGTAGAGTTTGTTACTACTATTAAATGAACCCATTAATATGTACTAGTACATGTTGCACAAAATAGTATTTTAGAACACGCCCATAGAAAGGTGACCAAAGACATACTATAAATCTTAATTGGATCACAGATATAATGTTAATAGTAATAGTTTGAAGAAATTTGATCTTTAGGACTTTTCATTTTGGTTGTGTCATTTTCTCCTGTGGATAGACATTGTAAAATATTTTCTTTTGAGATTATAATCAGTATAATAATCACTTTCAGAAAATGAAGTTACACTTTAAATGCACCAAGTGCCTATAAAAGAACCCTGTAGGCTCCAGTGTTGTGGTGCAGCAGACTCAGCTGCTGCCTGTTATGCCAGCATTCAATAGGAGTGCCGGTTCGAGTCCTGGCTTCTTCTCTTTTGATCCATCTCCCTGATAACAAATTGGGAAAACAGTGAAAGACAGCCCAAGTACTTGGTCTCCTGCCACCCATCTGGGAGACAGGCTGAAACTCCTGTCTCCAGCCTGGCGCAGTCCTAGAAGTTGCAGCCAGCAGGTGGAAATCTCTCTTTCTGTCTCTGTCTCTACTCCTCTTTCTGTAACTCTGCCTTTCAAATCAAGGATGTAAAACCAATTCCCGGAGTAAGGTCAGTCTATTCAATAAATGGTGCTGGGAAAACTGGATTTCCACGTGCGGAAGCATGAAGCAAGACCCCTACCTTACACCTTACATGAAAATTCACTCAACATGGATTAAAGATCTAAATCTAGACCTGACACCATCAAATTATTAGAGAACATTGGAGAAACCCTGCAAGATATAGGCACAGGCAAAGACTTCTTGGAAAAGACCCCGGAGGCACAGGCAGTCAAAGACAAAATTATCAATTGGGATTGCATCAAATAGAGAAGTTTCTGTACGACAAAAGAAATAGTCAGGAAAGTGAAGAGGCAACTGACAGAATGGGAAAAAATATTTGCAAACTATGCAACAGATAAAGGGTTGATAAGCAGAATCTATAAAGAGATCAAGAAACTCCACAACAAAAGAAACAACCCACTTAAGAGATGGGCCAAGGACCTCAATAGACATTTTTCCAAAGAGGAAATCCAAATGGCCAACAGACACATGAAAAAATGTTCAGGATCACTAGCTATCAGGGAAATGCAAATTAAAACTGCAACAAGGCTTCACCTCACCCTGGTTAGAATGGCACACATACAGAAATCTACCAACAGATGCTGGAGAGGATGTGGGGAAAAAGGGACACTAACCCACTGTTGGTGGGAATGCAAACTGGTTAGGCCACTATGGAAGTCAGTCTGGAGATTCCTCAGAAACCTGAATATAACCCTACCATTCAACCCAGCCATCCCATTCCTTGGAATTTACCCAAAGGAAATTAAAATGGCAAACAAAAAAGTGGTCTGCACCTTAATGTTTATTGCAGCTCAATTCACAATAGCTAAGACCTGGAACCAACCTAAATTCCCATCAACATTAGACTGGATAAAGAAATTATGGGACATGTACTCTATAGAATACTATACAGCAGTCAAAAACGATGAAATCCAGTCATTTGCAACAAAATGGAGGAATCTGGAAAACATCATGCTGAGTGAAATAAGCCAGTCCCAAAGGGACAAATATCATATGTTCTCCCTGATCGGTGACAACTAACTGAGCATCTAAAAGGAAACCTGTTGAAGTGAAATGGACACTATGAGAAACAGTGACTTGATCAGCTCTTGTCCTGAATGTTGATGAACAACTTATTATTTTATCCCTTTTAGTATTTTTTTTTGTTCTACTTAATACTATTGGTTGAACTCTTTAATTAACATACAATTATTCTTAGGATTTCTTTCTTTTTTATGGTTGAATAATATTCTGTATTGTATATGTATCACATTTTCTATATCAGTAATCAGTTGATGGATATCTAGGTTGATTCCATATCTTAGCTAATGTTAATTGAACTGCTATAAACATGGGAATGCAGGTAACTCTTTCATATGTTGATTTCATTTCCTTTGGATATATTCCCAGGAGTGGGATAGCTAGGTTATTTGGTAGGTCTATTTTTAGAAAGCAAACATCTTTCTACTGATCCCTCTGTCACTCTTCTGTTTAAAAAATGATTTTTTTTTATCTTCAGAAAAAAATCTGAAATACCTGCTTGATGCAACCATTATGAAAACAGGATGGAGAGTCCTCAGAAAACTAAAAATAGACCTACCAAATGACCTAGCTATCTCACTCCTGGGAATATATCCAAAGGAAATGAAATCAACACATGAAAGAGTTACCTGCATCTGATATGGGCACTGATTTGTATCCCAGTTTCTCCACTTTTGATCCAGCTCCCTGCTGATGGACTAGGAAAGGTAGCAGAGGATGACCCAAATGTTGGGTCCCTGCCACTCCTGTTTGAGATTGGAATAAACTTCCGGCTTTGACCTAGCCCAGCTCTGGCTGTTGTAGCCATCTGGGAAGTTAACCAGTGGATGGAAGATCTCTCTTGTCTCTCCCTCTCTGTAGCTCTTTTAAAATAAATGAACAAATTAAAAAAAAAAAAAGGAAATATCATTCCCAATCTTCCTTATAATGGTTTTATTTTAAAGTTTAATGACTAGGTCATTTCATCTTTAAAATAAATATAAATGAAAATACACTTTTCTTTCATGATATCCCACTCCATATATACACTAGTTTATTGAAAGTCTTAAAAAAATGGCCAGATGCTTGCATTGCAGGCAGCAGGCACCACAAAGCTGGTCCGCGGATTGATATTTCAAAAACAGTTGACTCCCCACATGTCAACTTCATAAAATACTGGTACTCGTATTCTAGTTTGAAAGGAAGTTTGGTGTACGTTTTTTATATTTAATTAGGAAAATAGCATTTTTTCCCTGAAAAAAAAATCAGTTTGACAATGAACTGGCCAAATTCTGCAAGACAGCTTTATTTTTCAATAGTTGGAACATGCTTCTCTTGCATAGATCATTCTTCTGTGTGTTCTCTAATACCTCAAGGAGAGATGGGCTCTCCTCCTTGTGTCTTAATACTTTGTGTAGGCCTTTGCCAGAGCCCTACCTGGATTGTATCCTTGTTTGTTAACCTTCACTTGACTATGAACTTCTTAGAATGCAAAATTATTTTGTATTGATCTCTGTTTTCTGCCTCACTAGGTGTAGCTCTGTGATACAGGGACTAACAAATGTTTTCAAAGAAAAGTAATTCTCATTTACTTGCTTGTTTAGCCTTACACATTCAGCATATTAAATATTTGTGATAGATTATGACTTAGGCTAGACTCTGGGAAAACTGTGGTGAAAGGACCAGTGAAGTTCTTGTGCTCACTAGTCTTATGATCCAAAAGATAGGCCTTGATTCAAATTGATACAATAATGATGATGAAGACTATTATAGGGAGCATGGAATTCTGGGAGATCTGTATTAGTAATGAGGGTTTAAAGCTTCCCAGAGGAAGTGATGTTTAAGTTGGAACCAGAAGTATGAGTTGAAGCCAGGTGGAAAGGTTTGATACACTGTTTAGGGGTTGGTGGTGGTACAGGGGTAAATCTAATAATAGGAGGTTAACTTATAGCATTGTAAGTATTTTGGAGTGACTTTTCTCTTCCAAACAGTATTACCTGTCTTGCTTTTCATGTTACCTTAATGAGACAAAAACTGTAATAGTCATTTAAATGATGTTTCTCTGAGCATAGCTCTTTTGCAAGTTGCTCAATTTTCCAACATTTTTAGCATTAAAAACATATAGTTATTTTTAATATATTTTGTTTTAGTATGTGAAGTCAAAGTGTTCTACAAGTTTATTGTAACTTTTGATTTCAGAATCACAGCAAGAAAAGATAATCTTGTGGAGATTTATCTGCTCTCTAAATTTTGGGATCAATTTAGTTTTTCAGTCTCCTTTCAGTAGTTTTGGATTATAGAGCAGGGCATAAAAATCCCATTTTATATCTCTTAGAAATTTCCTGAAAAATCATAGCTAGTACTTGTTGAATGCTTTCCACGTTGCAACTGTACTAATATATGATAAGAACTATCTCATATGAACATCCCAGAAATCCTGTTAGATAAGTAATATTTTTATCCCTTCCCAATAGATAAGGACACTGAAAATCTATATAACCAGAATTAGAAAATTAGGTATAGCAGTTTGATCTCAGAAGTGTCTGTGAGTTTAGAGTTTCTAACTTGGCATTGCTTAAAGAGAACTAAATGAGACCTGTTAGCATGTTGAGAAAGCATTAGACCTTCCTTACAGGTTTTGTCCGTTATAAGAAACAACTGTTTTATTTATACTGAAGTTTACAAATATGAAAATTAAAATATTTGTGAAGTAGATAAGATAGACCCATTCATTTATTGGTGGGGTGACTATCATCTGGTAAAATTGTTCGCAGTACAAGGGTATTTCACAAAGTCTGTTGAAAAATGGAATTAAAAGAAGCTTATTTGAAAGTGAAGGGAGTCTCTTAACTGGAAACTTTTAAAAACAAATGAGCCGGGCTGGCACTGTGGTGTAGCATGTTAAGCCCCTGCTTGCAGTGCCTGCATCCCATACGGGCACCAGTTCAAGACCCGGCTGCTCTACTTCTTGATCCAGCTCTCTGCTATGGCCTGGGACAGCAGTGGAAGATGGCCTAAGTCCTGGGGCTCCTGTACCCACATGGGAGACATGGGAGAAGCTCCTGGCTCCTGGTTTCAGATTGACTCAGCTCCAGCCATTGCGGCCAATTGGGGAGTGAACCAACAGATGGAAGTCCTCTCTCTCTCTCTCTCTCTCTCTCTGCCTCTATTCTTTGTGCAACTCTGACTTTCAAGTAAAGAAATAAATCTTCAAAAATTATTAAAACAAAACAAGTGAGTACACATTACTTTTATAATAAAATGTATTTAAAATGAAAAGAGCTTTAAAAAAGTGGGTATGATATTTTTCTATCAATTGTATACTATGAGGTAGTAGTATTTTTGAAACTGAGCTTAGGATATTGTTTTTTTTAAAACTTTTATTTATTTATTTGAGAGGTAGAGTTAAGACAGTGAGAGGAAGAGACAGAAAGAAAGGTCTTCCTTCCATTAGTTCACTCCCCAACTGGCTGAAATGGTCAGAGCTACGCCTACCTGAAGCCAGGAGCCAGGAGCTTCTTCCTGGTTTCCCATGTAGGTTCAGGGGCCCAAGCACTTGGGCCATCTTCTACTGCTTTCCTAGGCCATAGCAGAGAGCTGGATTGGAAGAGTAGCAGCTGGGACTAGAACTGTTGTCCATATGGGATGCTGACACCGCAGGTGGAAGATAACCTACTGCGCCACGGCGCCAGCCCCAGAATATTGTTTATTCATTACATTGATATAGGTTAAATCTGTCTTTGTTAAAATTTTATCGTAGAGGTGCTGTCTCATTTTCATGAAGGCTAGCTCTTTTCTAACTTCCACTAAGTCAGAAAGTAGAAAGTAGCTCAATGAAGATATACTTCATTTTTGTAAACAGAGTTGTTTATGATTGAAGTTTTAGTGATGAAACCTTTCACAGTAAATGAGATTCAGCAAGTGCAAAAGTTGACAGCCATTTTACTGGATGTTGCTAGCCAGTTGAGCACAATTTTCTTGCAGGAAGATGGTATCATGCTTTAATTCGAGAGAATTTATCAAAATAAATGTCGATTTGAAACTTCATTGTTTATTAAAACACAACTTTAGTGTCAACTGATAATATTTTAAAATTATGCTTAGTCATGGAATATACTTGGAATTAGAATGGCTAATGAATGCTGAAATAAGCATAGTTGAAACTTAAAGTATAGCTTATTTGGGGTTGTATTTTTCAGGTAAAGCTCTGAAGGTATCAGCTGAGCAATTCACAGATGACCCCTGTTATCTCCCAAAAAGGGAGGCTGTTGTTCAAGCTGCACGAGCCTTGTTGGCTGCAGTAACTCGACTCCTTATCCTTGCGGACATGATTGATGTCATGTGTCTTCTGCAACACGTGTCCACCGTAAGTAAAAGATGACTTAGTTTACCTTGGCATTGTTCTTGCTTCCAATTCCATTCTGTGAGCCTGGCATCAATCCTGCTGCATCTTGGCCTCACTCTCATCTTTTAATATCACTCATCAGAAGCTGGCCAAATTGGGTTGTGAAGACTAATGTATACTTCAAAGAATGAAGCCAGAAGTGAGTTTTAGAGCCATTGGAAAATTGAGTAACAGAAGATGGCTTGCTGATAACAAAGTGACTAGGGGAAACTTACAAGCTTTTGACCATTTAAATAATTCATATACATATGAATAAAAACATAGCATAATTATATGGATATTATATGATAAATATATACTTATAAATAATTTGCGTAAGAAATCTTCAAAATTTACCTTAGTTTGTAAATGAATGCTACTTTGCCAGCTCCTTGTGATCCAGCATAAATAGTGAATGTTTATGGTTCAGTTGTGATGTCTAGGGTGATCTATTATGAAAATGTATACATACGTTTAAATGAATGAATAATGTATTTCAACTAGGGGGATACAAAAATAGCAATATTTGCAGCTTGCTTTATTTTATTTTTTTTTTTTTGACAGGCAGAGTGGACAGTGAGAAAGAGAGACAGAGAGAAAGGTCTTCCTTTGCCGTTGGTTCACCCTCCAATGGCCGCCGCGGATGGCGCGCTGCGGCCGGCGCACCGCGTTCATCCGATGGCAGGAGCCAGGTGCTAGGTGCTTTTCCTGGTCTCCCCATGGGGTGCAGGGCCCAAGCACCTGGGCCATCCTCCACTGCACTCCTGGGCCACAGCAGAGGGCTGGCCTGGAAGAGGGGCAACCGGGACAGAATCCGGCGCCCCGACCGGGACTAGAACCCGGTGTGCCGGCGCCGCAAGGCGGAGGATTAGCCTGTTGAGCCACAGCGCCGGCCAGCTTGCTTTATTTTACCAAACAAGTCCATATCATAGTTTTAGTAGAAAATTTCATTAACATCTTTTTATTAAACTTTCTGTATTTGTTTAGTTTGATGAAGTCATTAATAGTGTCCAGATTAAAAGGTTGCAAATTCTTGAAATCTTGAAGTATTTTGTGCTTTAAAAGGGACCCTTATATTTTTGTCTATAAATACATTTGTTTTCATAAAGGCACCTGATGATTATAGTACTTCATTTGACAACTGATGACCTTATTTGATTGACCTGCTTGTCAAAATAATTTATTCTACTTGCTGAACTAAACCTTTCTTTGCATCTCACTCATAATCACTGTCACTTACTTTAACATTTAGAGTGGGGCTTTCATTGTACTTTCATCTTTTTTTCTTTTGAAAAATAATTCAATACTTTTTAACTCTTGTAACTTAGTTATTTGTTTGGTGAATAATCTTAGACAAATTTCTGAACTTTTCTGAGATCATTTTTATCACATGTGATACAGACACTAGTTAATTCTGTAGACCAGAAATGAGTATGAAAGGTCCTGTTTCAGACTTGACTTGTTGAGATAGGACCAAATGAATGGCTTTTGTAAGGTGAAAATGGATACCTAGGTAATCATTTAGGAGGTAACTATATATATGTATGTAAAGAACATAACAAGCGTCATTACATTTTAATTGAATGCCCTCTGAGTTAGGCACAGTGGTAGGCAATTCATGCACATCATGTTGTTCAAGTGAAGCAGGGGGATATTTGTAGATCAAATAAATGCAGAGTTCTACCTGCTGCAATAAAAATTATAGTTAACCTTTATTGAATATTTTACAATGTGCCAAGTACTGTTTTGGTTTATCTACTTTAATTCAGTCCTCATTATAGCATTATGATTATGATTCTTATCTTACAGAGGAGGAAACTGTGGCCCATTAAATTTAAATAACTTGCTCAAGACAACAAGGAAAAATAACACTTTTGGAACTTAGTACTCTAAAAGTTAGAATAGCTTTAACTACAAATAGCTTTTAGAAATGTATAGATGAGTTCATAGGCTTATAACAGGTTAATAAATGAAGTTGAGTGTGTCAACATTTTTCATTTTTAAAAATGATTTATTTTATTTATTTGAAAGGCAGAGTGACATAGGGGAGAGAGAGAGAGAGAGAGAGAGAGAGAGAGAGAGAGAGAGAGAGAGAGAGAAAGATCTTCCATCTGTTGGTCCAGTATGAGATGCTGGCATTTTACAGCTGGCAGCTTAACCTACTGCAAATTACTGGCCCTGAGTATGTCAACTTACCCCAGGCGTACTCTCCCACACTTGTTGGTGCCTTAACAGAGCCTGTATTGAGGGTAGATGATTTAAGTTGTTTATTAGCTTGTATACCACAACAATGATACTTCATCTATGAAAAAAGGTGGTGGGATCTTATTAAAGAGAATGGAAGAACTTTTGTGGTGAATTTTGATTTCTCAAAATGATTTCATCCTTAGGAAACATTAACATATATGGTGGCCTTTCATATCCACAGGTTATGCAGATTCAACCAACATGGATTGAAAATATTTGCAAAAAATTGCCTCTCTACTGAACATATATGGATATTTTTGTTATCATTATTCCCTAGGAATATAACAACTATTTACAAATTATTTAGACTATCATATGCATTATAAGTAATCTAGAGATGATTTAAAGAGAATAGGAGTATGTATGTAGTGTATGTAGGTTACATGCACATGATATAACTTTTTTTAAATAATGGATTTGAACATTTGCAGAGTTTGGTATCTGTTGAGATCCTGGAGCCAATTCCCCATGGATACTGAGGGATGCTTGTATATGAATTATATTATCGACTCAGCTCTTTCAAGGTTTCATATAGAAGAAGATACCTAATATGTTTTTGAGATAATCAGGATTTTAATTATTTAGCCTAGCATTTCCAAAAAACTATTTTATAAACTTGTCCTATAACATTTTAAATTAAAAAGATTTTTTTAATGGTCAATGTTGAAGCAGAAATTCTCTGAATTTTTTTGACCCACCTTATCACATTAAGATTCTTTGCTGATTGGGCCAGCACTGTGGCATAGCGGATAAAGCCTCTGACAGTATCCAGCAATGCCAGCATCCCATATGGGCGCCGGTTCAAGTCTCAGCTGCTCTGCTTCCCATCCAGCTCTCTGCTATGGCCTGGGAACGCAGTAGAAGATGATCCAAGTCCTTGGGCCCCTGCACCCTTGTGGGAGACCCAGAAGAAGCTCCTGACTCCTGGCTTTGGATCAGGGAGCTCCAGCCATTGTGGCCAACTGGGGAGTGAACCGGCGGATGGAAGACCTCTCTCTCTTTCTGCCTCTCTTTCTATCTGTGTAACTCGGACTTTCACATAAATAAATCTTTATAAAAAAATTCTTTGCTGAGAAATATCGTAGCAAAGAACCTTATGTAACCTTGTTTAAACCAGAGTTTCCCAAAATGCTTTTTGACCCTAGAACTCTTATATAATATATTAATTCTGCAAGTTTTAAAGCTGTACTTTGGAAAATACTAGTTTGAGATTTCTCTAATAATGTATATGGTAATATTAAACTTCTACTTGGAATCAAAAGAATCGTAGTGTTTCTGAAGAGACAAATGGCAGAGTGGGAGAAAATGTTTGCTAACTCTGCAATTGATAAAGAATTAATATCCAGAATCTATAAAGAGCTCAAGAAGCTGACAACAACAAAGCAATTCAGTTAAGAAAGAAATGAGCTAAGGACATGAACCGGCATTTTTCAAAGCATAAAATACAAATGGCTGACAGACACTTGAAAAAATGCTCAGGATCAGGAAATGCAAATGAAAACCACAATGAGGTTTTACCTCACCCTAGTTAGAATGACTGTCATCCAAAAATCAGCAATTAATGCTGGTGAGGATATGAGGAAAAAGGTATCCTAATCCACTGTTGGTGGGAATGTAAACTCATATAACCATTATGGATACAGTATGGAGATTCCTCAGAGATCTGAAAACAGATCTAAAATATGACCAGCCATCCCACTCCTGGGAATTTACCCAAAGGAAATGAAATCAGCACATAAAAGAATTTTTTGTACCCACATGTTTATTGCAGCTCAATTCTCAATAAGATATGGAATCAACCTAAATTTCCATAATCCAATGATTGAATAAAGAAAATTTGATGCACACACACAATGGAATACTACTCAACCATAAAAATTAAATCCTGTCTTTTGCAATAAAATGGATATAACTGGAAATCATTATGCTTAGTGAAATAAACCAGTTTCAAAAAATAAGTGTCATATGTTTTCTCTGATATTTGGCAGTTAATATAGGCATGAAATGGTAATTTTAGGATATGATTGCCATTTTCAGCACTAGTGTATACTTCTGTGAAACTAGTCTTACTACTTTTACTTGTTGATTATGATTAGTGGTAAATTAAGCCTGTTAGTACAGAGTGGATTAAAATTAGTATTTGCAAAAATTGATGAAGAGGGGAGAAGGGGAGGAGGATTGAGAGGGAGCAGGGGGGTGAGGGAAGTGTGGTTAACTTTTTGGAACTGTACTTATGGAATGCATAAAGCTGTTCTCTTTATATTAATAAAAAATAATTAAAAAGATCTCTGGAGAGTTTACAGTGCTCTACTACTGCTGGACCAAGAGCTAGAATCACTAGTGCCCTCCAGTGGTTGGCTGTCAGCTTTTATAGTGCTGCCCCACAATGAGCATAGAACTTGTCTCTGCTTGAATATCAGATTCTAGCGGTTTCCTTCCTCACAGGACGTATCCCTACCCAGGGACCCTTGGACAACCCTAAAAACATCAGTTGCTTGTTTCCATTTGAATCCAGAGATTTGCTCATCTGCCTACTAAATATCTGTGTGATATCACAGTACACATAAAAGGGATTAATTTTGAACCGGAAAATTTCCAAAAGAAAGAGAAAAACAGCAGTTCTTTGTTATTGAAATTCTTTGTCACAAGTGGAATTTTTAAAGTTAAAATAAGAATTTTCATTTAAAATTGTTCCATTTTTTTTTATTGTGGCAAAATACATGTAAAATCTATCATCTTAACCAGGTCAAAACATCCAGTTCTATAGTGATAAGGGTGTGTGTATTATGCAACAAATCTCCAGAACTTTTTCATTTTACAAAATTGCCACAACCCTGTTCCCATTAAACTACCTCTCATTCTTTGAAAAAAAAAAATATGTGTTTACTCTGATATGTGAAAGTTAATACAAAAAATGTATAGGCAAAGTGGACATTTTGGGATGTGATTGTTACCTTTAGCCCTTGTTTATATTCCTATGGAACTCTGGTCTTCCCATTTGTTACTTGTTGAGTATTTTGATTAGTGGCAAATTAAGTCTGTGAATATAGAGTGGATTAAAATTATGTCTTTGCAAAAACTGAGCAAGAGAGGGGAGGGATGAAGGGGAATTAGGTGGGAAGAGGGGACTGAGGGAATATGGTTGTCTTCTTGGAACTGTACCTATGGAATGCACAAAATATATTCTTTTTATATTAATAATAAAAAAAAGGAATCATAGTGGAGAATTTTCAGGGCCCTTATATGTTACCTGAGGTAGAAAGATTGTTTGCTACAAAATGTGATATATACAAAATGCAGCACACACACACACACACAAACACACACACACACACACATATATATATATATATATACATATATATATATAGTTTTGAATGTTCATAAATATGATTACTAGCAATGAAAATAATATCGATTCTGTGAGACATTGAACCCAATTTTGGACAGTTCTAAATTGTTGGAGACATCTTCCTCAAACTCAGCTTAAAGTTACATCCCAGCTATTTCCATTCACTACTACTAGTTTTGTTTTTTGGAGTAACATAGAATCAAAGCAATAGTTAAAATATTTTTGAAATAATGATGATTACTTTTGGTACTTACCTATATATTCCCCTATCTGGGGCTTAAAATTTCTTGAGCCTTGGACATTCCTTATATGACAGTTTCAGACCACCCTGAACCCTCTAAAATGTCTATTTTTTTTTCTTCTTGGTTAAGTCCTTTTGGATGATCTTTAGTTTCCTACTGAAATTTTAAATATTTATTTTGATCCTCTTGAATGCATTAAGCAGAGTTTTCTTTTTTTTTTTTTTAACAAATGCACCCTTTAAAAAAGTATTTTTAAATTTCTGAAAGCAGCTTAATGTGAATCAAAAGCAGTTCCTGAGTAACTGCAGTAAACAGTCTTTTAAAATATATATATGTACACATATATGTGTACACATACAGACATACATATATATAAGCGGAGTTTTCTTATGGTCATATTTGAAAAATCCTGTATGTGAATTCCCTTAGTGTCTCTGCTTCTGCTTTCATTTTCCTGGTTTTCACTCACTTGTCTTCTCATGTGATGGCTGTCTTTGCGATGAACATTGCTTTTCCTGCAACTTATTGGAAAATTCCCCACTGGCTTATTGGCTCTTTGAAATTTTTAAGATGAAGTATTTTGTATTTCATCTAGCTTATTTGTTTTCTTAAGCAGAAGGATTGGACTGTATTACTAACTTGCCATTAAAGAGAATAGAAGTCCTCGAAATCATTTCAGTAAATCCTTCTCTATGCATATTCTAGATTTTAGGTAACTCATATAAAATATTGAGATCAAAACTCTTTTTTTAAAAAAGATTTATTTATTTTATTTGAAAGTTAGAGTTACACACAGAGAGAAGGAGAGACAGAGAAGAGAGAGAGGTGTCCCATCTTCTGGTTCACTTCCCAGATGGCCACAATGGCTGGAGCTGGGCCGAACCGAAGCCAGGAGCCAGGAGCTTCTTCTGGGTCTCCCATGTGAGTGTAGAGGCCCAAGCTCTTTGGCTGTCTTCTAATGCTTTCCTGGGTCATAAGCAGAGAGCTGGATCTGAAGAGGAGCAGCTGGCACGAATGGGCTCCCATATGGGATACTGTTGCCACAGGTGGATGCTTAGCCTACTAAGCCACAGCACTTGCCCCCAAGATCTATTTTCTGTGGCATCATGGATTTATCAGTCTAGTAACCCCTGATACAAAGGAAATGAAGTTAGTTGGCATGATTTCATAGTACAGTAGGAGCTCTAAGTGACCATTGCTAACTTGCTTGTAATTCATTTCTGTTTTCTTTTTTTCTGATAGTTTTTCATCTGCTTACACTCTTACAAAGGCTTGTCTGCTGGGATCTCCTTGCCTTTAAGATGTAGATATACTTTGTACTATCACTCCATGTTCTGTCAAGTATAATGTTCTCCCTAGGTTTTCTATAAATCTGTAAATTCTCTAGGAGCTCATATTCTCTAGGTCACCTCTGACTACAAATTTTTGCTTCTGCTAAAGGGTCTTCATGTATGAATTGTTTTTCTATTTTTTTTTTTTTTGCATTATGCTCACCCAGAATTAGCACACATCACATGCAAGCATGTGTACACACACATATACACAGAATCAAACACACTGCAATCCCACCAGGCAAGACATTTCTAGGATAATAGTAAAAGTTACTTAGTGATTATGTAAGGGAGGGTTCTATATGTAATAATATGTTTTAAGTGGCTTTGTCTTATTTCTTTTCCACATTCTTTTTCGCTATATCCCTCCTCTCATACTCCTAAGTTCCTATTAATTTGAATGAAGTAAAGAGTGGTTATCTCTCTGCAACTCAACTTGGCTTCTGCTAATTTGTACCCTCAGAATATTGTTGTCTACCATAAATTGCTTAAATTACTTATTAATGTATTTTCTTCAATATAGACAGTGCTTTTTTTTTATTTGTTTATTTTTGACAGGCAGAGTGGACAGTGAGAGAGAGAGACAAAGAGAAAGGTCTTCCTTTGCCGTTGGTTCACCCTCCAATGGCTGCTGCGGTCGGCGCGCTGCGGCTGGCGCACCGCCCTCATCCGATGGCAGGAGCCAGAGGCCAAGTGCTTTTTCCTGGTCTCCCATGGGGTGCAGGGCCCAAGCACCTGGGCCATCCTCCACTGCACTCCTGGGCCACAGCAGAGAGCTGGCCTGGAAGAGGGGCAACCGGGACAGAATCCGGCGCCCAGACCGGGACTAGAAGCCGGTGTGCTGGCGCCGCAAGGCGGAGGATTAGCCTGTTGAGCCACGGCGCAGGCCTAGACAGTGCTTTCTTAAAAACTCTATAGGTAGTGCATGTCTCTCTCTCTCTCTCTCTCTCTCATACACATACACACACACATGATGTGCAAAACCTACTGTGTAATAGACTTTTATAGACTTTTGTGAGGGATAGGGCCATCTACTTCAAAGATACAGTCTTTTTCTTCTTAGTATGCATTCTTCTTTCTGAAAAAATGGGTTACCTTTTTATTTTGTGACCTTGTTTTCAATATAATTAACAATGACCTGCCTCGCTCCATCTTTTAAAAATATTTTGTTATATATTCATAAATTAGTGTTGTATTCATTTGTAGACTTGGAATGTATATTAGTACAAACATTTAGAAAACAGTATGAGGGTACCTCAAGAGTTCATGGAAAAGTGGATTAAAAGGTAAGTTTAATTCCATGCAAAAAACTGAAGTCTGTGCATGGTTTTATCATAATATGCACATTTGATAAATTTCTTTTTTTTTTTTGACAGGCAGAGTGGACAGTGAGAGAGAGAGACAGAGAGAAAGGTCTTCCTTTGCCGTTGGTTCACCCTCCAATGGCCGCTGCAGCCGGTGCACGGCACTGATCCGAAGCCAGGTGCCAGGTGCTTTTCCTGGTCTCCCATGGGGTGCAGGGCCCAAGCACTTGGGCCATCCTCCACTGCACTCCCGGGCCAGAGCAGAGAGCTGGCCTGGAAGAGGGGCAGCCGGGACAGAATCTGGCGCCCCGACCGGGACTAGAACCCGGTGTGCCGGCGCCGCAAGGCGGAGGATTAGCCTGTTGAGCCACGGCGCCGGCAACATTTGATAAATTTCTTGAGGTGTCCTTGAATGGAGGTTCCTCATAAAACTAAAAGTAGAATTTGCTGGCGCCGCAGCTCACTAGGCTAATCCTCTGCCTTGCGGCACCAGCACATTGGGTTCTAGTGCCGGTTGGGGCGCTGGATTCTGTCCCGGTTGCCCCTCTTCCAGGCCAACTCTGCTATGGCCCAGGAGTGCAGTGGAGGATGGCCCAAATGCTTGGGCCCTGCACCCCATGGGAGACCAGGAGAAGCACCTGGCTCTTGCCTCCGGATCAGCGCGGTGCGCAGGCCGCAGTGTGCTGGCTGCGGTGGCCATTGGAGGGTGAACCGACGGCAAAGGAAGACCTTTCTGTCTGTCTCTTTCACTATCCACTCTGCCTGTTAAAAAAAAAAGTAGAATTGCCATATGATCCAGCTGGCATGCTTCTGAATATTTATCATATTTTTACTGTTTCATGAAAGCTTCTGGATTTTTTTTCTTTATGTAACCCATTTTTTTAAAAAAGATTTATTTGAAAGGCAGTTATATTGTGAGAGAGACAGATCTATCCTCTGGTTCACTTCCCAAGTGGCTGCAACAGCCAAGGCTGGGTATGGCTGAAGCAAGGATCCTGGTACTTCATCTGGGTTTCCCACATGTGTAGCAGCGGCCCAAGTACGTTGGCCATCTTCCGCTGCTTTCCTGGGCACATTATCAGGGAGCTGGATTGGAATTGGAGCATTCAGAACTCAGATTGACACTATATACAGAATGCTGGTTACAGTTTAACTTATTGTGTAAACTATGGCCCTCCTCGAAAAAAGTCTCTGCTACCTTTTGTTTTTATTCTTTGCAAACCATTAATTCTTCTGCTTTCACAGTGCTTTCTTGAGTGGTCTTAATATTTTATTCTTTTCGAATACTTTTTCTAAATAATATAATTTTTCATTTCTAACTGTGTTTCCATTTAGATATCATGTAAATGAGAAGTTACTACATTTTTGATTAATAGTTTGTACCCGTACATTTCCTCATATCTTTCTGCTTTCTTATCTCCATTGAATTATTCTCTTTACACTGAGAATGTTCCCAGAGATCCAATTATGATTGAGTACATAGTTTGAGACCACCAACAAATACAACCATGGGTCACTGAGCAAATCTCAATGGGAACCTGCATAGAGTTAATATGTAATTAAAGAATCAAGGCTTCCTGACGTGGTGGTTTTTTAAAAGTCTCTAGTTCTTTAAGGAAATACATGTTTTCTTTTAGGAGAAACAGGTCCAAATCAAAGATAACAAGGGACACAGAGGGGGTGATATTTTGATATTTCATTAATTGTACAAACTTGAAAAGGCAATTTGGTTTGATTGCCACCAAAAGCTTGTAATTTTAATAGAATTTTAATTTTTTTTCTCTGTTGGATAATCTTACATTTTTCAGATTTCTCTGTACCATTTATACTTTTTAGGATTTCATAACCTATTTTGTTGGCATTAAGATTTTATAAAAATCAATTTTTATTTGAGAAAAAATTGGCTTGGATGTCTCCTGCTTTCTTTAGGAGTCAGTATAATAAGGGGGAAGAAAACAAGGTTTTTGGAAGGAAGGAGACCTTGCATGAATCCTGGCTCTGTTGAAAGCTGGATGACTTTGGGAAAGGTATGAGTTACAAGAAGAAGAAAACTTAGTCTTATTACTTTGAAAGGGCCCTCTAGAGATTAAATGATATGCTATATAAATTATCTGTGAAGAACTGGTATATCTTTTCTTTCATCTTCCCTCTTGACATCTTTCTCCTAAAATGAAAAGAAATTCCTGAATTCAACTAACTTTTGCAAGTTTTTATATTTATCATATCATTGCTGCATTTTTTATTGGTTTGTTTTAAAATAGGACTATTGATTCCTTTGGATTAGGTAATAGACCAGTTTCTCATAGAAAATATGTAGTGTTTAATAACCATGTCAAATACATATTTAATATTGGTACATAAATTATTATAAAGCATTTCTAAGCAGAATAGAGATTCTGTAAATAAAGAATATTTATTATATTGACAGAACATTGATATCATATAGGTACCTGAGACTTCTTGAGGCCACATTTATTTTTAAAAGTGGGTGTGGGGGCCGGTGCTAGGGCGTAGCAGATAAAGCTGCTGTCTTCAGTGCTGGCATTCCATATGGGCGCCGGTTCGAGTCCCAGCTGCTCCACTTCCAATCCAGCTCTCTGCTATGGCCTGGGAAAGTAGTGGAAGATGGCCCAAGTCTTTGGGCCCCTGCATCCACATAGGAGACCTGAAAGAAGCTCCTGGCTCCTGGCTTTGGATCAGCACAGCTCTGGCCATTGCAGCCATCTGGGGAGTGAACCAGCAGATGGAAGACCTCTCTCTCTCTGCCTCTCCTTCTCTCTCTGTGTAACTCTGACTTTCAAGTAAATAAATAAATTTTTTTTAAAATAAAAAAGTTGGTATATGCTAACAAAAAGACTTTATAAGGTTTTTTCTATTAAAAATAGCAATTTAGTAAGAGAGAGACTATAGTTAAGAACAAATAAAATCCAAGTATATTGCAAAATATCTTAGTTAAGATATATGAAATCCTATTGAGATACAAAGTGGTATTTAAGATACAATAGATACAAGTAAAGTGGTATTTAAGATGTAATACAAGGAATATGATTTAGAGATAAATAGGGACTACTTACTGGATTTATCTTGGATTTCATGTTTAAAACCTTAAGAAGAAAATTTATTTACTTTTAAAATATTCAATTAATTTTTTAAACTGACAAGTATTCTATATACCTATATTGTACGGATATTTTGATGTCAGTATACATTATGAAATGACTAAATCAAGATATTTAATATATGTATTACCTTATATTCTTGTTTTTTTGTGGTGAGAATACTTAAATTTACTTTCACTGATTTTTAAATATGTAATATATCATTATTAATTGGAGTTACTATGTACAGTAGGTATCTTGAACTTATTCTTCCTCTGTAATTTAAATTTTGTATACTTAGAACATACAAGTCTGAACTATATGATCAGTTTTAATTTAAATAAAGTTAGCATCATTCCAAGCTAGATCTGAGATGATTATTTATCCTGAAAATGGTTATTTTTTTGTGTTCTTATGTGTGCTATGTTCTAGGGATTCAAATGAAAGAAAAATACTATTATGGTCTGGCTCTTTTGAATTTACAGACTAAGAAACAAAATAACAGGAAAAGTTATGTGATAGAACTTAGTAATAGTTCAGAGCTAAAGGATGATTTGTGGAAGGAAAGAGTTGAAGCTGATGAGCTGGTTGTAGACCTAGTTAGGAAAGATCTCTGTGCTAAATTAAAAAGTTTTTACTATAATCTAAAAGCTAAAGAAATTTTAATCAGGGAAATGCTATGAGAAAATTTGTACTTTAGGAACATTACTCTGGCAGCAATGGGCCCCTAGGAAGAGTGGAGGTAGAGAGGCCAGTGATAAGGCTGATGCAGTCATCTGGTTGTGAAATGATGGAGTGGAGTGGGGAATGAATGAGAGAAAGGAAAGAGCAGTGCACAGTTTGGAAAGTGATTAGAGTTCTCTCAGAGGGAGGGAAGCATCAAGGGACTTCTGGAATTCTGAGTGGATGTTGATGACATTGGTTTCCTGTTAACACAGAAGAGAAGCAGTTTGTGGGTTGTAGGCATATTGGATTTGACACTTCTGTGAAGGTTAGCCTATAATAAAAGATAGCTTTGGAGCTCAAGAGAGCAAATAAAATTAGATGGATTTGGAAGGCTTTAGGAAACAACCATTAGGAAAAGCAGTATGTTTGCATGAGATCACTTAGAGAAGGTTTATTAGTATGAAATTAGATCTTTGAGGCCTTGTGGTTTAGTGGAAAGCTCACTGAAGAATCAATAATTTGTATTCAGGTTTACTTCAAAAGAAATGAATTGTGTAATGTTTATTCACCTAATCTTTTGATATCTATGCTATCTCATTACTGTTTACAAGACAGCTTTATTGAAGAATGATTTATATACCATAAATTAACTCATTTTAAGTGTAAAATTCAATGATTTTAAGTAAATTTAAAGAGTTGTGCAGTCCTAACCCTGATCTAATTTTAGGACATTTCCATCAACCTTCTCTGGATCTTGTTGCCACTTGTTGTCACTTTCCATTCCACATTCCACATTCTCTGGATTTACTGATAGGAATAACACTGGGAAATAATTTTTAACAGTTAAAATCTAAGTAAAAATAACTTTACATTTCTCACAGTGTCTAGCTCAGTGCCCTGTACAGAAACAATGCTCAGTAGCCATTACTGAATGATTGTTTTGTTCAGTCCTTAGGGACTACTGAATGGTGCCAAGAGTTTAATGACAATGATCTCTTGTAGCTTTATGGAACTTTTAAATTTATAAAGTAGTAAACTATAAAGTTAGATTGTAAAATCTTAGTGTACAATTTGTTTCTCTTTTTATTTCTTTTATTTATTACAAATCTGGCATACTGTCTATTGATAAATATTTGCTTAAGGAATATCTTTTATTTTTTCTTCAGTTGATTTCACAGCAGTCTTATAAAATAGCAGAAGACAGTGTGTCTTATATAAAATAAAGAATTTAAATAGTAGTAAGTTCCTTGTCTGAGGTTATGCAGTTATTAAACTGCATGGCAAGCTTTTGAACCTCAAGATCAGTGTGCCTTCAGCTACATAGGATTACTTCTAATTTAGGTATTATGCCCGATTTTATTCTATAGTCTAAACTTTTATAATCATTCCTTTCAGCAAAAAATCATTTGTAATATGTAAGTTTTGATTTTATGCTTCAGGTGTAAGCTTCCTTTTAATGAGCATATTATTATCTTGTAAGTTCATTTGGAAAATATATATGAAAGGCAATGGATTAAGTTAAGAAAAATGAAACTTTTTTCTCTTTAGTACTTAATTTTTGGTTACTGCACAGTTGTCTATTTCAGTAGGGTAAATTAGCCATTTCTTAAGCTTAAAACAATTTGTTTTTACTATAAACATTAATATTTATAGCAAATTAATTTTTTTGACTATTTCCTCCTGCTGCTTTCGTCTCCAGAAGCTTTTAGCATTGTTTCAAACTAGCATTTTGGGGCTGTTAAGATTGTACTTGGTTATCTAGTGCTTTCAGTAGGCATTTATTGAATATTCTTGTATACATAATGCTGTGAATATGGGATTTCTTTTTATGTTACAGGTTGCATCCAGCACCTTGTACAAATGCATAAAATATTAAATAAGGAAAAAATGACAACTATTGAGTTGGCTCTTGCTTTAGAGCAAGCTACTTGATTTTTTTTCCATTATGGGAATTATTAAGTTTTTGGAGCTGCAGAGTTATTTAAATAAATTGATTTGGTTACAAAAGGAATCCAAGGTATTGACTGAGGGTTTTGGAAAACATTATTTGCCTGAGCCCTGCCTGTATTTTTCTTGCTGTATCAGCAATTTCTTCTTGTCCTCCTTCTCAAATTACTCCATGAATCTTCCTAATTTCCATGAGCTTATTGGATGTGTAGTTTGTTTGGAAAACTGGCTTGATTTATTTAAATATGTTTTGTCAGGAAAAAGGAAACAAAATATATTAGGAAAGAGGGACTGCTGAGTCCAACTAGATATTTCCTTGTTGTGCTTTTTTAATGCTTCTCTTTCTTGCAAAAACTGATTTCAGTTATTTTAATGGGAGATGAGCAATCATGGTCTCTGTTCTTTTATTTGATAGGTTACTATTATTATTTATGAACAAAAATAATTTTATCTGGGAGTGTTTGTAATGTCTGCTTACTTTTACAGTAAGTGTTGGGCTTAGGGATAGTATTCCCATCTTTTCATTCTTGTCTGCCCTGTGATATATGATAAGGTAGTCCAGGAGGACTGATTTGGATTTGCTTCTCAGTTGAAAGACCATTTTGATACACAGTTGTAACAGTCTTAGTGATATCAGAATTGGCCCCCTAAAATATGAAATTGGAATGTGGTGCCCTTAAAGTTCCCCAAAAGTTCCATCTTGGGACTGAAATTGGAATATGGGGTGCCATATATCAGCTTGTGCTTAATAATAAATTCCCAATATTAATAGGCCTGTGTGGGTTCTTGCCTAATATTCAAAGAATTCTGAATACTGGCATAGATGAACAAGGCAGCACGGTACATTTTTAAGCTTTTATTCAGTGAGGAAGATGCATAGGAAAGTGAGAGCTTTATCTAAAAGAGAGAGATAAATCTGGATTCATATCGAGTACCAGGAGCCAGCCATGTGGAGGAGCATCTAGACCAGGAAGCATGGGGCGGGTGGTCCACACATGCGCTAGAGGCACAGGCCAGCGCAAGCCCACACACTGGCAAAAGGCCAAGGAATGGAGAGGGCACACTGTGTCTTTTAATCCACTTCCTATGTGGAGTGGTTAATTAACCTGATTGGCTGGTGGGTGCACAGGTGTAGCCAGTTAGGGGCATGAGATCACATAGGGGCGTGGTCTTCCAGCTCATAAACCTGATCAATTTTATTTTATATGCCTGTCAATAACATTAGAACAGATCTAAGTATTTCTAGTTTATATTGATAAACTGGTCTTTTAAAAAATATGAAAATATTATAATGAGTCAAAAAGTTAACACATGATAAATTCAGTGTTTAAGAAATTGTTTTGGGTTCCTTGGCTCATATTAAAATTTCTTTGATTAATTGTGATTCCTTGCCTTACTTATTTACAACTAGGAGATCATTTGTTTTGAGAAATAATCAATATAATGAAATTGCTCTGCACTGAACTAACGTGGAAAATCTAAGCAGTGTGTTTCAGTGATCAAGCATAGTGACCTGTTGGAAAGAAAAATCATCAAATCGAGTTAGTATCAAATCTCTTTAAAATATAAGGCTCAGCTTAATCAATTTTATTTTTATCTTCTGTATTTTGGTTGCATATGCAAAGTAAAATTATTGCTTTTTACTCTATAGCATCTTTAGGTGTATTAGTGGGCAGATGGGGATAGGTTATATTTAGTAGGGAATCTAACTGCAGATTACACTATAGATTTCTTTTTATCAGTAATAACTATTGCATAAAAATTATACAAATTTATGTATAACTGTGATGTTTTCATACGTTTATACATTATGCAACGTCATATCAAGCTAAACTTATCTGTCTCCTCAAACATTTATCATTTCTTTATGGTGGAAGCATTCAACATTCTTTCAGCTTTTTAAAAAATCATTGTCTATATTCATTCAACTGTGCAATAGAAGACTAGAACTTATTATTCCTGTCTAACTATTACTTACTGCCCATTAAATAGTCTTTTCCAATCTCTCCCTACTTTTCTCAGCCTCTGATAACCAGCAATGAGATCTACTTTGTTGACTTTCATCCTTTTTGTATATGTACCATATTGTCTTTATTTATTCATCAGTTGATGGACCCTTTGGTTTTTTACATCTGTTGGCTTTTGTAAATTGTTCTACAATAAATATGAGATGTAGATGTCTCTTTGATAGAATGATTTACAATAATATGTGCCTTGGAGATATATATACTCAGAAGTGGGATTGCTGGATTATATGATAGTTCTACTTTTAGGTCATTTTATTTTAAAGACTTATTTACTTATTTGAAAAGTAGAGTTATAGAGAGAGAAGGAAAGAGAGAGGACTTCTATTTGCTGGTTCACTCTTCAAATGGCCACAACAGCCAGAATTCAGCTTGGTTGAAGCCAGGACTCCATGTGGATCTCCTACAGGCATAACAAGGGTCCATACACTTGGACCATCTCCAGCTTCCACTGCTTTCCCAAGTGCATTAGCAGGGAGCTGGATTGGCAGTGGAACAGCTGGGACTAGAACTTGCACTCATATAGGCTCCCAGTGTTGCAGGCTGTGGCTTAACCTGCTGTATCACAATGCTGGCCCCTATTTTTAGTTTGTTGAGTAAGCTCCATACTGTTTACCACAATGGCTATACTCATTTACATTCCTACCAATGGTGTTTGGGGGTTCCATTATTTATTTATTTATTTATTTATTTATTTATTTTGACAGGCAGAGTGGACAGTGAGAGAGAGAGACAGAGAGAAAGGTCTTCCTTTGCCGTCAGTTCACCCTCCAATGGCTGCTGCGGCTGGCGCGCTGCGGCCGGCGCACCGCGCTCGTCCGATGGCAGGAGCCAGGTGCTAGGTGCTTTTTCCTGGTCTCCCATGGGGTGCAGGGCCCAAGCACTTGGGCCATCCTCCACTGCACTCCTGGGCCGTAGCAGAGGGCTGGCCTGGAAGAGGGGCAACTGGGACAGAATCCAGCACCCCGACCGGGACTAGAACCCGGTGTGCCGGCGCCGCAAGGCGGAGGATTAGCCTAGTGAGCCACGGCGCCAGCCGGGGGTTCCATTTTTGTCCACATCCTCACCAGCAGTTTTTTTGTGTTTTTTGGTAATAGCTAATCTTAATGGGTTGAGGTGATATTTATGGTTTTCATTTGTATTTTCTTGATGATTAGTGATTTTGAGCACTTTTTCATATACCTGTTGGCCATTTGTGTCTTCCCCCCCAAAAAATGTCTGTTCAGGTCTACTGTCCATTTTTAAATTGAATTGTCTTACTTTTGCTTTTAAATTGTTTGCATCTTTTCTTATAGATTCTGGTTATTACACTATATATTTTGTCTGATTCCTCATGATAAGTATTTGCTTTTGTAAGTGAAAAAAATTTGAAATGACTGAATTCATAATAAGTTTAGAGTACTTGGAATTATTTAATATTGATAAGTTGAGGATATAGGTTCTGACAATGAAAGTTCCAGCAAAATCTCTACATTATATAAACTCTGCCTTTACCTAAAATATTCTCATGATGATGTAATGTTACTAGACTTTCTACCCCTTTATTTGGTCATGGACATATTACCAGAAGTATAACTTTTCCATGTTTCTTATTTTGAAGTGATACAACTGTATTTTCCCTGAAATTCCCACTTGGCATTGTGTAAAGTTCATAGAGATAAATGCAAAAAAAGAAATATTAAGAAGTAGCAGTGGCATTTCTTAGTGAAAAGAAAGTGCAGAGGAGAAAGAATGTTTTAGAATTAAATGGATTTTGGTAAAATAGCCTATATTAATTAAATAACTCAGAATTATTTCAAGTGTTTAGAATCTTATATCTGGTATATTTTGATTTGAGCATAATGAAAGGAATCAAGAAGTGGGCAAGGTCAGATATGATCATAAAGCATAGTAAGTATTTAATATAAAGATTATTAAAATTGTGTCAAAAGGAACTTGTTGACTACATTACAAGAGGAGGAAAATGGAGATTTTTGGTGATGTTTGATGGCTTGATGGGTAGAATTGGTTCCCACTCAAGACTCTTGTATTCCTGTTTTTTGAGTCCCAATTTAGATTCTCTCATGTCATGTCTTCTGTATGGGCTATGTCCCTCAGGCAGTATCAATGATTTTTTTTTTTTGAGTTTTTGCTGCAGATATATTTTGTCTTTTTTTTTTTTTAGCTCTCTTTGCTACTTTCCCTTGTGTTAAAGTTAATGGTATAACAGAAAGAGCATAAACACTTTAATAAGAACCCAATTCAGTCAAACTTTATGAGTGTCAGTTTACTCACAGAATAGGAAGAGGAGTAGGAACTCTTGTGTTTCTTTTGAAAATTAAATTGAAATGCATAAAGCACCTGGTACTAAACAGGCACTCAATAAATGTCAGTGTCCTCTCATTTCTGAGTGTCATATCTAGTTTCTTCTGTAGTATTTAAGTTCCTTGAGGGAAGAAAGTATGTTTTATATTAATAGTGCTTTGTGCATAGTAGGTTCTAAGTGATTATTTATAGAATTTAATTTACTGTCCTGCTGTGGAAGTTTAGCACTGTTATTTCCCATTTCTTTTTACTCTGTCACATTGGATTGAGATAAACATGTTGCTTTCGTGGAATTGAGAATTTAATTCAGTATCCTGTCTTTCTACTATGACTTATTTCATGAGTTTGATATAGTAAGGGTCTAATCATTTTCGTGGAAACTTAATTATATTCTATAAAATCTTATTAACCTGTCTCATGGCATCATAATCATATTTGAATCTGGTGAGTTTAAGATGGTAAAGTCTCTATCTGTGGAAATCTGTCTAATGGCACAGAGTGAGAATATGGCAAATAATGACATAAAGATAGAGCAAATGCACATATCTGGCAAATTACATTATTTGACATTCTCAATCATTAACCCTCCATAGGATGTTCTAATTTACTAAAAATGAACAAAGAGTTCAATTTCTTGTGATCTCCCTTTGCTTAATTAATTATCAGTAGCAGACAGTATTCTGTGATCTACTGCAGTTTGTCACCTTTGTGTTTATCTAGTATCTGAGTTAAAAATGAGAGCATTCTGATTCAGCAGAACTGATTTCATAGCTCAGCTATGTTATAGAGCAGAAGTGAATAAATGTTTGCTGAACATGTCACATGTGCTTCCATCATCAGAATGTTAGTGCTCCTTCCTTCTCAAAGCATAAACCCTAAGAGATATTCCTTGCTGAAGTTATTTATTTTGCATATATATTTCTACAGAGGTAAGCCAGATCCCATGCTATTATAGCAAAATACTTTGCAGGCAGCTAACTTCTCATAAATTTCTTTTAATGATTGGGGTATGGGAACTCTTTTAATGTTTCCTTATTTTTTTAAAAAGAAACAGTTATCCTAATATATGAAGTTTTTTAAAAAAATGATGTATACTAATATATTAGAATGAGGACTAGGTATACTTCTAATTCTTGTGTTAACATTGGTTGTACTTAATGTACAGTTTCTGGTTCCTTACAATTTTTCCTAATTATTTGATTGAAAGATAATTAGCTAGCAATTTTTATCTCTGTATTATGGAAGCGAGAAACGGATGCTCATTGTTGCCTATTTCTCTGTGTTAACTAGCTGGGGATTTGAGAAAAATATCTTGCTATCTTAAATGATCTTTTGTTTTCAATTTCAGGTTCAAAGGACCTTTCAGTCTCTTAAAAACGTTTCCAACAAATCTGACCTCCAGAAAACATACCAGAAGCTTGGGAAAGAGCTAGAAAATCTGGATTATTTAGCCTTCAAACGTCAGCAGGTAGGAGTCAGAGCTCTCCTTGGCAAAGGAAAGGAGCATGTTAGACTTCCTGCTGTTTTGCCTGCCAGAGAGAGGTACAGGTGGGTCTAGGGAGACTTACCTTCTAAGGGTTAGGGCACAAATAGGTTGTAATGCGTTGATCCACTGTGTTCTTACGGCTTCCTACAGTGTTCAGTGTGGTCCTTGCTTTTAGATGTGAATGTTATGGGTTTGCACATGTGTCCTCATACTTCTCTTAAAGAAAACTCCTGCTGGTTTGTGAAGGTCCAACTTCCCTTTGACTAACAATGTCTCTGGCTAAAAGGTAACCTCTATGATGGCTTGGTCACATAGTGTTTATATTTGGCAGGGAGATAGCTGAAGAGAAAAATAACTTGAACAAGAAAAAGCTGTGGATGCATATATAAAATGAAGGGAAAGAGTAAAAATTATGTCAAAATATTAATTGGCCTTTATTTTTTTGTTCTATCTTTTAATAAATAAACATTTGCTTCATGTGGAAGGTTGAAGGAAAATATACTTTACAAATGCAGGTCTTTTTGCCTCCTTGTGCAGGCTTCAAGATAAATCCATAGCTAAAATAAGCTTTTACAAGATTCTCTAAGAATTGATACTTTATAAACCCAATATTCACAGTAATTAAATTCTGGGTCTTTTTAAGTTAGTCCCACAGTAGCTGGCTACTGTTCGAGGGCTGGTCTGTTCCAGTTTCTTCACAGCCACTAGGTGTCAGAATTGTAAAGCTTTTTCTTTAATAGAATGTTTATTCCTATCAGAACAGCCAGTTACACGTTTAATTTAGGTTGCATGAAATTTAGGGATGTGCTCAGTGATGGATATCATCTAGAAAAATGACTAAATGACTATCTTGCATGGCCAGGCACCAAGTCCATCACTTAAGAGTCTTCCTGTGGTGTGGCAAAGGGTGTAATATTCTGGTCATTGCCCAATTTACAAATTTTAGGTCTTTTAGATGAAGATTTTCAAAGCAAGACTTCTTATATTTAAACCTCATTAAGTTTTTATGATGTAATATAGAAATATTGGCCTAAAAAGAGAGTTATATTCTGGATCTTAGTCTATCACATTTGTTATTTGGCCTTTCTATGGTCTTTCTTTTCTTTCTTTCTTTCTCCCTGGAACTTTGTTTTATATAATATTACAAGCAAATTATACTTTAATTTATATGAAAAGGCCACAATATGCATGTAAATTTTATTTAAAAAATTAGTACTTACCTAGATATTAGCACATATAACACATAGTTACTGAAAACTGCTATAGCAAGCTCTCAGATGTAGCTGCTTAAAATGCACATTGTGAGTCACTGCTCTGGCCTATGCAATTTTTAGTACAGTTTTGTTTCCAAGACCATATTTTATTACTGAAGGGTATTTTATTTGGCAGACAGTAGTCATTGTCCTCTTTTATCCTTTCTCATTAGAACATTCCAGTGATTCTTACATTAGACAGTTGTGAATTTGGGTGAAGGTGAATGCTTCGAGGGTAAAAGGATAGAACTCTGTGAGAATGGCACTGAGGACAGATAGGTAAATTGTCCATGTTTGAGGAAAAGATAGGAACATGGGGTGTATATGTTATATGTATATGTTATTAAGTAACAATTATATGCCATTTAATATTATAGAAACATTTATGAATCAAGTCATTAAATTCTTGTAATAATATGGTGGGATTGATTTTTATTATGCCATTTTACAGATGAGAAAAAACTCTTAAGAGAATTAAGTAACTTTCTTATAGTCATAGTGATAAAACATGAAGCTGGGCTTCAAATCTTATCAGATTGACTCCAAACTTGGATGTTGCATTTCCTGTATGGGGCATGATTGAAAGGGTCAGAATATCAGATCTTTTCTGACTTGGTAGAATTTGTCTTTTATCTCCCATCATATTCCTTTATAGCTCCAAAAACCTAATAAGCAAATACTGGAAGGTGCTTTTTTTCTCCAACTGGAAAATAGTTAGGTCTTTGTAAAAACTGCCAATTCTATAAGAAAGATGTCCCATATTAAGGCAGGATTCTTTGTACTAGAGAATTAGTCATGGTTTGTTCTCATCTATTATTCCTCAGTGTGACAGAATGTAAACTGCATAAGGAAATTGCCTTTTTTGTCACCTTCAATGTTGTGTCCTTTCCAGTGTTCATGACAGTATCTGGCTCATCAAAAATACCTAATAAATATTATTGGTGGTGTTGTTGCTATGAGAAAGAAGTATGCCAAAAGATTTGTTTTAAGATTGTAGGTAATTAAAATGGCTATGTTTTGCTATCCTTTTAAAATTTGGAAGGGCATTGTTTCTTGGTTTCCTGGATGCTGGAGCCTGATAGATTGACCTTTGCCCTATATATTATTTATGTTTTCTCCTGACATATTTTCTTCTTTTATCCATTTCTTAAAGAAACAGAAAATGTCAGTGTTACTGTAGGCCTGATTTTTAGGTGTCCCATTAATCAACTATAATTATTTTCTTGGACTCACTCATATTTTACTTGCTGTCTTTTTCTGTGACATTTTTAGCATCATTTTTTTTGAGAGATTGTTAATGGAGCTTCTTTCCTAGGCAAGAATTTAGTTTTTTTTTAAAGAGTTATTACTGCAGCAGACATCATAGTATTGTGGAATGGCGAGTGAAGCTACTCCTCAGGATGCCTGCATCCTGTATTGGAGAGCCTGTTTTGATTCTTGGCTCCTCTGCTTCCCATCCAACTTTCTACTAATGTGCCTGGGAGACAGCAGAAAATGTCCTAAGTATTTGGGTCCATGCCA
Source organism: Sylvilagus floridanus (assembly GCA_949820135.1). NCBI lineage: Eukaryota > Metazoa > Chordata > Mammalia > Lagomorpha > Leporidae > Sylvilagus > Sylvilagus floridanus. The sequence continues at coordinate 24,981,034 of OX463235.1, forward strand.
CCCACATGGGAAACTGAGATAGAGTCCCAGGCTCTTGGCTTTGCCTGTCCCAACTCCAGCTATGTTGAAAATTTGAGAAGTGAGCCGGCACCGTGGCTCAACAGGCTAATCCTCCGCCTTGCGGCGCCAGCACACCAGGTTCTAGTCCTGGTGGGGGCGCCGGATTCTGTCCCAGTTGCCCCTCTTCCAGGCCAGTCCTCTGCTGTGGCCCGGGAGTGCAGTGGAGGATGACCCAAGTGCTTGGGCCCTGCACCCCATGGGAGACCAGGAAAAAGCACCTAGCACCTGGCTCCTGCCATTGGATGAGCGCCGTCTGCGGCAGCCATTGGAGGGTGAACCAATGGCAAAGCAAGACCTTTCTCTCTGTCTCTCTCTCTCACTGTCCACTCTGCCTGTCAAAAATAAATAAATAAATAAATAAAAAAGAAAATTTGAGAAGTGAACCAACAAATTAAAGATCTTCCTCCTTTTTTCCTCTCTCTCTCTCTATGTGTGTGTGTGTGTCTCTCTCCCTTTTTGTCACTCTGCCTTTCAACTGAATGAATAGATAATATAAAAAATTGTGAGTACTCCTGTTCTTTGTGTCAGGTCACATCCAGCTTTGCATTTTTCTACTTTCAAAAAGACTAGTGTTGAAAATAACTTTGGTTGGAAAAGGTGAGAGAGGAAGCCATGATAGGTGAGGTGGTGTTTACTGGAATGAGTCATCCTGAAGTAAATAGACGAGAAAGCAGGATTAACCTGAGAATCTGGAGACTTTCAGTTCTTCCTACCTGGAGATGCAGTCTTAGAGTTTATGTACTTGGAATGCTGGTGTTAAAGCCTCCTGACTGGTGCTATGGAGGCAGGTAATAGCAAACTAAAACTATTACACATATACTGGATTTATATATTAATTTGAGAGGTTATAAATCAAGAGACCTCCTTGGGGCTTAGATTTTGTACAGTAAAATAAAATTTGATAAACTTGATATTAATTCTTTCCTTTCTTCTACCCTTAATAGTTATGATAACATTATTAAACATATCTTCTTTTTTTAAAGGTGACTTTTTTTTTAAAAAAAAAAAAGGATTTATTTATGTGTTTGAAAGGCAGAGCTACAGATAGACAGGCAGTGGCAGAGGCAGAGAGAGGTCTTCCATCTGCTGATTCACTCTCTAAATGTCTGCAATGGCCAGAGCTGGGCCTATCCCAAGTCAGGAGTCTGAAGTTTCCTGCAGGTCTCCCATATGGGTGCAGGGGCCAAGGACTTGGGCCATCTTCTACTGCTTTTCCAGGCCATTGCAGAGAGCTGGATCAGAAGTGAAGCAGCCGGGTCTCGATCTGGCATCCATATAGGATTCCAGCACTGTAGATAGTGGCTTTATCTCTGCTACACTGCAGCATTGGCCTCTATAAAACATATTTTCTTTCCAGAGGTTTCTGAAGTCCTTTGATATAAATTAAAGTTGACATTATTGGGTTGGGCAATCTAAACACTGGGGCACATATATATGTTGGTGTCATAATATGTAAAATTAAACTGTTGTACTTCAGATACATATCTGTGTTGGAATATATCACGTACCTATGATTCTTGTCTTGTATTCATTGCATATTGTTGTTGCCCTTTTGTCTTCATAGAAGATTTATACACACTGGTATTTAGAGTTTGCACAGCTCATTTCTATTTACTTATTTATCTACTAATCATTCTTTAAATTCAAACTGAAGCCTAGCCTCCTTCATAAAACTGCATTCTAAGAGTGCTAGTCAATATGTAAACTCTTCATTCTTTGCTATTCTTAGCTATTATCTGTGTAATGCTATTTAGCATCTGATTAATTGTGTAATCATTGAGAAATAATCTTGTGTAGTGGTTAGACTATAGGCTGTGTGGTTATCCAAACTAGGTTAGACTGATTTGCACTGCCTTGGATATCCAAGAGACAGAGAGAACTGGCCATGTTTTTAAGTCTTTCCAAGGTTGAAAAGTATTACTGGAACTCATCAACTTCTTGTTCTCTTATGCTGTAATAAAACAAGTCTGGCATTATTCACTTTTGTTTCACTAAGAAATTAATTCAACCCTCTTGAAATTTTCTGACTGAATTATTCCTTTTAAGAGTAAGTGAACCAAAGTCTGCTAAAATATTCATCTGTTCTTGATGGTATTCTGTTTCTTATTTGCCCAATCAAGTAAAATTATTGTTTATGCCATTTATAAACTTTTTTCAGAAAATCTCAAAGCATTTCAGTATCATTTAAAGATTTATTGTACATAGAAAATGCTGAATTATGAAACAGTGTGCTACACTAAAGTTCAAACCAACTCAAACATGTTTTATTCTATCTACTACATATGCAATTCCATTTCAATTCAGTTGTACACAGTTGTTTGTTCCAGAGGGAAAAAAGATGGTATTACATTTATTCTTCAGTTTTATGATATGGAGAGAGAGAATGTTGGATACATAATTCAAGGTTATTCTGAATCAATATAAGCGTAAGAATTAGTATTCACATTCCCTAATTTCTAGCTCATTGCAGTAGCCGTCTGACAATTTTCATTACTTCATAAAGTGTAGATCTTTATAGGGTGATTTATTTTCCTATAAAATCTGAGAAAAATCTGTAAGATATTTGTGTGAAAGTCCTGCCCTTTATAAAACGTGAAAGAAAGAGTACTGCACTTTACACATTGTTTTCTTTCTAAAATTTGATTTCCACATTGATAGTTCATGATCATGACAGATAGGCATCTTCTATTAAATTCATGAAGTAAAAACATAGAGTCATAATCTTAGTCATAAGGTTTGCTATCTGTTGTCTCTGGTATTGAGTTTTTTTGGTAGAATTTAGGTAGAAAGATGGTGAATCCAGCACATAATAACTTATTTACATGACTGGAAAAGTTTTATTAATTTTTATAAGGCTGTTTGCTAGACAATAGTTTGCCTTATGGGAAATTTATAGCCACTTTATAGTGGAAAATGTTTATTGAGTAGTTAATGCTTTGTTATAGGTTGTTTCAAAATTTACAATGCTGAATTTGAGAGGTGATGAAAAACTTCAGCATTTGCATCAATGTGGTGCTTATTTGTGTATGTCTTATATTGACATAGTGAAGTCCATAAAGTTGTCAATAAAAATTGGGATTGAGAATAAATTATATAAGAGTTAACTCTGAAAATGATATTTCTTTATTCTTTTTTTTGTAGTTTGGAAATGATCTATATATGAAAATAGAACACATTTTCACTGCCAAGATTATTGACCTCTGCTGGTTTAAGATGCAAACTAAAGAGAATATACAGGACTGGAGATCTAAATTAATGAATCTTTAGAATTAGTCTAATCCAAATTGGTTTATTTCTATTTTTAAAAATATTTGAGAGGCAGAGACAAACAGATAGACAGATAGAGCTACTTATCTGCTGTTTTTACTCCTCAAATGGCTTTAATGTTCAAGGCTAACCCAGGGTACAAGCTGGGAGCTGGGAACATAATTGTGTGGCAATATCCAAATTATGTGAGCCAATACAATTTCTCCTTAGGTTTGCTTCAGCAGTAACTGGAGCCAGGAGCCAGAACTCAATATTAAACCCAGGCATGCCAAAATGTAGTACAGGTGTCTTATCCAAGGTCTTAACCAGTAGACGAAACACTCATCCCATAACTGAGTTATTATTTTTATAGATGAGAAAAATGAGGCTTACTAAGATTAAATATCTTGTGCAAGGCCATACATTTTGCTAATGAAAGAGCTGGGACAAGAACAAATATGATATTTTCTTGTAGTCTTTGGTTCATTGGTGAGTCCTTTAGCATAAGTCAACTTACTGATTGTTTGCCATGTCTGGTTTGTGTTCTGATTGAGAAAAAGCCTGCAATATGAAAAATATTGCTTTCCTGTTTGAACAGCTTCATGATGCTGAGACTGGACTGGTAACAAAAGTCCCTTAAATTGTAAAAAGAAAGCCAAAACATTCAGTTTATTTGATAGTGGTCATGGTTTGGGTTGGCTTGCTCAGATGTGGTCAGATGAAAAGGCTCTTAGAGCAACCTTTATGGAAAAATCATACTTCTTATGGCTTTTGTATCTTAAGAAACATTTCTGTCATCAAACCTCTGCTAGACTCAAGCAGTGACACTTTCTCAGGGAACAACTAGAACAGAGGTGTCCTTCTTAGATTCCCCCAATAAAGAATGTAGGTGGTATCTTCTCTAAAATGTGAGTCATCAGCCATATCAAGACTCTAAGGTGAATGTCTAATGATTTCCCAAAGAAATTTGTACAAATTGCCTTTGTTTTCTGAGAGGAGTGAGCAGAAAGGTTGTCTTTGCAGAATCTGAAGCTTTTTTTTTTTTTTTTCAAAGCTTTGATTAACTTTGTGAAAACACTCTTATAACAAGCATATAGTGCTGATCTTTGGCCCTCCAGAAAATTAATAGGCAAAATGCATTGAGTATTCACAAAAACTTTTGCTATGATTTTATGATACTTTTTACTTGTATGGTGTGCTTTTTTTGACCTCTTGGTAGAAATTGTGTTGGTTATGTTTTGTGTTCAGAAACATGCTGGGCCAGTGCCGCAGCTCAATAAGCTAATCCTCCACCTTGCGGCGCCAGCACACCGGGTTCTAGTCCCGGTCGGGGTGCCGGATTCTGTCCCGGTTGCCCCTCTTCCAGGCCAGCTCTCTGCTGTGGCCAGGGAGTGCAGTGGAGGATGGCCCAAGTGCTTGTGCCCTGCACCCCATGGGAGACCAGGAGAAGAACCTGGCTCCTGCCATCGAATCAGCGTGGTGCGCTGGCTGCAGCACGCCAGCCACGGTGGCCACTGGAGGGTGAACCAAGGGCAAAGGAAGACCTTTCTCTCTCTCTCTCTCTAACTGTCCACTCTGCCTATATAAAAAAAATGCTGATAAATGCATATTTTATCTCCTGCTATAATTCTTGGCAGAAATGTTTTCAAATCTTTTTAATGAATTATTTATTTATTTATTTGAAAGGTAGAGTGACAGAGAGGGAGAGTTAGAGAAAGAGATCTTCATCTGCCTGTTTCACTCCCAAAATGGCTGCAGTGGGCAGGGCTGGCCCGGTCTGAAACTAGAAGCTAGAACTATATCTGGATCTTCCATGTGGCCCAAGTACTTGGACCATCATTGATTGCTTTGCTGGGTACATTAACAGAGGCTGGGTCAGAAGTGAAACAACTAGGATCAAACCAGTGTTCTGGTGCTGGCATTGCAGGTGGTGGCTTAACCCACTGCATTATAACGTCAGACCAATGATTTATTTTATAACTAGTTTGTTATTGGTATATAAAAGCTCTGTTTTAAAATTTATTTACTTTCACCTTATTTGAAAGGTAGAGAGAGAGAGAGAGAGAGAGAGAGATTGATTGATGAATCTTCCATCTGCTGTTTCATAGCTTAAATGCCCAGAACAGCTAGGGTTCAGCTAGGCTGGAGCCAGGAGCCTGGAACTCCATACTGGTTTTCCACATGTGTGACAGGGACCCACATAACTGGGCCATCAACTACTGCATCCCAGAGTATGCATTAGCAGAAATCTGGATCAGAAGCAGAGTAGCTGAGGCTTGAACCTGCCTCTCTAGTATGGGATCCCATGCTGTGATTTAACCACACTACCAAATGCACACCCCATGATTGTTTTTTATGTGTTAATTTTGTATCCTGTATCTTCACTGAATTCATTTATCAATTCCATATATTTTATAGGCTATTTAGATTTTCTGTGTATTAGATCATATCTTCTGCAAACAAGAATAATTTGATTTCTTCTTTTCCAATTTTAGTGCTGTTTATTTCTTTCTCATGCACACTTGCTATGGCTAAGATTTCCAGTACTATGTTAAATAGAACTGAGTTTTTTGGCTTTTCTCCCATTTAGCATTATGTTGGTCACAGTTTTGTATATAACCTTTGTTGCATAAATGCATATTCCTTCTGTACCTAGTTTGTTGAGGGTTTTTGTCAGATGGGATGTTTAATTTTATCCAATGCTTTTTATGTTTCTCTTGAGTTGATAATATGGATTTTGTCCTGCAATCTGTTGATATGTTTAATGTTCATTGCTTTATGTATATTCAGCCACCTCTCATATCTGGGATAAATCCCATTTGGTTATGGTGTATGATCTTTTTGTTGTGCTGTTGGATTCAAATTGCTAGGATTTTATTTTGAATTTTTACATCTGTTTTCATCAGAGATAATGGTATTTAGTTTGTATTTTTGTTGTGTCTTGTTTGATTTTCCTATCAGTATTGGCTTTGTAGATTGAGTTTGGCAGAGTTCCCCCCTTTCAATTTTTTGGGATAGTGTAAGAATAATTGTTAATAATTCTTATTTAAATTAAGTAGTAAAGAAATCAGGTCCTGGACTTTTCTTTGTTAGGAGACTTTTTATCACTGATTCAGTCCTGTAGTTGGTTATTGGTTGTTCAGGTTTCCCATGTCTTTATGGTTCAATTTGGTAAGGTGTATGTGCCCTGAAATTAATCCATTCTTTCTAGGATTTTCAGTTTGTTGGAATACAATTGTTCATAATAATCTCTAATGGTCCTTTGTATATCTTGTGGTATCATTTGTAATGTCTGTTTTCATCTCTGATTTTCTGTATTTGGGTTCTCTATCTCTGTTGGCCTGGCTAAGGGATTATCAGATTTGTTCGTCTTAAAAATCTTCCTTTCATTGATTATTTGTATTTTTTAGTCTCTATTTCATTTATTTCTACTCTGATTTTATTATTTTAACTTTTATTTAATAAATATAAATTTCCCAAGTACAACCTTGGATTATAACGGTTTTTCCCCCCATAACCTCCCTCCCACCCACAACCATCCCATCTCCCATTCCCTCTCCCATCCTATTCACATCAAGATTCATTTTCAATTATCTTTATATACAGATCAATTTAATATATACTAAGTAAATATTTCAATAATTTGCACCCACACAGAAACACAAAGTATAAAGTTCTTTTGAGTACTAGTTAGACCATTAATTCACATAGTACTCTGCTCTGATTTTTTTACTTTTATTAATTTTGAGTTTGATTTGCTCGTGGGTTAGGTTGTTTTAAAAATTTCTGTTTTCTTGATGTAAGTACTGTTTGCTGTAAATTTCCCTCAAGTATTGCTTTTTAAAATTTTTTTTTGACAGGCAGAGTGGACAGAGAGAGAGAGAGAGAGAGAGAGAGAGAGAGAAAGGTCTTCCTTTGCCATTGGTTCACCCTCCAGTGGCTGCCACGGCCGCGTGCTGCAGCCGGTGTACCGTGCTGATTCGATGGCAGGAGCCAGGTGTTTCTCCTGGTCTCCCATGGGGTGCAGGGCACAGGCACTTGGGCCATCCTCCACTGCACTCCCTGGCCACAGCAGAGAGCTGGCCTGGAAGAGGGGCAACCGGGACAGAATCCAGTGCCCGGACCGGGACTAGAACCTGGTGTGCCGGCGCCGCAAGGTGGAGGATTAGCCTATTGAGCTGCGGCGCCAGCCTCAAGTATTACTTTTGCTATATCCCATAGTTTTTGGAATATTGTGATTTCATTTTCATTTGTTTTGAGAAATTCTTAGATTTCTCTTTATTTCTTTGTTGACCCAATGGTAATTCTAGAATTTATGTTTAGTTTATATGTATTTGTACAATTTCTAAAGTACCTCTTGTTGATTTCCAGTTTTATTCCATTGCAGTCAAAGAAGGTACATGATAATGATTTCAATTATTAAAAATTTGATGTTCATTTTGTAGCCTAACATGTAGTATATCCTGAGGAATGTTACCCTTGCTGATGAAAAGAATGTGAATTCTATAGCTGTTGAATGAAATGTTTTGTTAATGTCTGTTTGGTCTGTAATAGAGTTTGGTCTATAATAGAGTGGAGTCTATTTATCCTTTTATATCTAATAATATTTGTTTTATTTAATTGGGTGCTCCAGTGTTGTGTATATATATATGTTTATGATTGTTATTTCCTCCTGTTGAATTGATGCCTATATTATGCTATTCTATATTATATGCCCTTCTTTGTCTCATTTACATTTTTAACTTATAATCTATTTTATATGACAAAAGTATAGTTATTCCTGCTAATTTTGGTTTCCATTTGTGTGGGGTATCTTTTCCCAACCATTTACTTTTGTCAATGTGTATCTTTACTGGTGAAATGAGTTTCTTATAGACATCATATAGTTCAGTATTTTTTTATGCTTTAATTTACTTTATATCTTTTAATTGAGGAATTTAATTTGTTTATAACCAAGATTATTACTGACAAGTAAGAGTTTACTCCTGTCAATTTTGTTAATTGTTCTGATGGCTTTGTATATTCTTTGTTCCTCTCTGTGTTTCTCTTTACTTCTGTGATTTGGTGGTTTTTGCAATGATAAGAGTATGATTATTTCCTCTTTTTCATTTGTATATCTCCTTTACCAGTTTTATTCCTTATGGTGTTTTGTGATGGTAATTACCGTCCTTTTTATTTCAGATTTAGAACTTAAACATTTCTTGTATTGTTGGTGTTCTGATAATGAATTCCCTGTTTTTGCTTCCTTTAAAGTCTTTATTTTTCCTTCACTTCAGAAGGGTAACTTCTCAGGGTATCATATTCTTGGTTGGAAGTCTTTTCTTTTAGAATTTTGAATATGTCACATTCTACTGGGCAATCATCTCTTAATCTAAAGGGATTTTTCTTAAATGTGACTTGGTGCTTTTCAGCTGTTTGTTGTATTTTCCTTCTCTTGAGCTTTCACAGCTTAACTATAATATACCACAAAGAGGACCTTTAAAGGGTCAAATCTTTTTGGGGTCCTATGGGCCTCCTGGATCTAGATATCCATATCTTTCTCAAGTTAAAGGACATTTGCAACTATTGTTTTATTGATTACATTTATCATTTTCTTTTCCCTTTTGTTCATTTTTGGGAAGCCCTTGATTTAAATATTTGTTCTTTAATATCTCAGAAGTCTCAGAGGCTTACCTAATTCTTTTAAATTTTATTTTACTTTAAATTTTTAACATTAAAAAAAAAAGTTTATCTGAATGGCAGAGAGACGGAGAGAGAATGAATCGTCCATCTCTTGGTTCCTTCTCCAAATGCCTGAAACAGCCAGGATAGGGCCAGGCCAAAACCAGGAACCTGGAACTCCTTTGAAGTAGGAATCTAGAATCATAAGCAGAATTGGCATGGGAACCAAGGTACTCTGATGTGGGATGCAGGTATCTTAACTGCCACACCAAATGTCTGCTTCCATTCTTTTAAATTTTAATTTAAAATATGATTGGCATATTTCAAAAGACCTATTTTCAAATTCAGAAATTCCTTCTTCTGCTTGATAGAGTCTGTTGAGTCTCTCAAGTGTATTTTCGTTCCATTTTTTGAGTTCTTTGATTCTGAGATTTGTTTAGTTCTTGTTATAATTTCTATCTATTTGCTGAATTTCTCATTCATGTCATGAATTGTTTTCTTTGACTGAATTGTCTGTATTATCTTGAATCTCATTGAGTTGCTTTAGAATCATTCTTTACTTTTTTTTTTTTTGGACAGGCAGAGTGGACAGCAAGAGAGAGAGAGAGAGACAGAGAGAAAGGTCTTCTGGTGCATCGTGCTGATCCGAAGCCAGGAGCCAGGTGCTTCTCCTGGTCTCCCATGCGGGTGCAGGGCCCAAGCATTTGGGCCATCCTCCACTGCACTCCTGGGCCATAGCAGAGAGCTGGCCTGGGAGAGGAGCAACCGGGACAGAATCCGGTGCCCCGACCGGGATTTAGAACCTGGTGTGCTGGCACCACAGGCAGAGGATTAGCCTATTAAGCCCCAGCACCGGCCATTCTTTAAATTCTTTTAAGGCATTTTGTCAGTATCATTTTGGGTGGTTGTTACTGGAGAATTATTGTTTTCCTTTGTAGGCATCATGTTACCTTGTTTTTATACTTGTAGTGTTTCTGTACTAATATTTGCACATCTGGTGTTTCTGCTTTTATATACCATTTTTATATGGTGGCTTTTGTGGTAAAATGTTTTCTTCTGAAGAGGTGTCTCAGGGTGTCAGCTTGGTAGGTTCTATTGGCTTTGGTGGCTTGCTATATTAGCCTCTTGAGCTTCAACCAATGGTGTGGTACTTGTGGCAAAAGTTAGTTATCTCTTATTTTCTGAAGACTGCATGAGCATTGTGGCCCTCCATCAGCCCAGGCAGGTGTGTTGCATATAGCATGTGGTTTGGGGCACCTGTTGTGTGACTCCATGGCACCATTGCCATGGAGTACCTTGGATATTTCCTCAGGCATCAGTAGGGCAAGCTCCAATGTTAATGGGTCCTTCAGCAACAGGAGTAGAGGTGCTGGTGCTGTACAACATAGGGATATTTCTCTATCATCTGCAGGAGAAACTACTACTGGTGGTGGAGGCTTCCAACAAAGGAAATGGTGGTACTGGCATTGTGAACCACGGGATTCTTAACCTCAGGTCCTGCTTGAGTGACTACTGCCAGTAATGAGCACCTCTGGTGGAGGCAGGGGGACACTGAGCTGTGGACTAGCTGTGGACTCCTTCCCTGTAGGGACAAGTGCCACTATTAGTGAGGCCTTTGTGGGAGAGATTTCCTCTTCAGGCCTTGTGGTGGCAAGGGCTATAAGGTGGTTGGAGGCAGCCATGAAAACTGGTATGAAGTATGCATCCTCATGCCCAGCAGTGGCAAATGCATCTATGGGAGAATGGAGGCAGATGTGTTCCAGACCTCAAGGGGCAGGTGCTTTTGTTTCTTAGGTTTTGGGAGAAGTACCCCCATGCTTTGCTGAGCTACCTGTCTTCCATAGTGTAGGGTACTGTTTGTGCTTGAGTCTTGGGGTCGTGGTTGTCCTATTGGATCCTAGTTGGTTCATGAGGCTTGCAGCCTTTTGTGCTAGTGTGATGGAATGTCTGTGGGGCTCCTGGGGTTGGAGAGATACAGAGACATCTGTTCCCTAGGACAGTATGAATTCCAACAGTGGCTTTGTTCTCAAGATGAAGCTAAGCTGCAGCACCCTGGGCTCTGGAGCTTTAAGGGGAGACAGTGTGAGTTTATTCTCTGAAGCAAAGCTTCTGTTCAGATTCCAGATTCCAGGTAGCTTCCCCAACTATAGCCCAAGATTGTGATGACTATGGATCTCTCTTGTAGCTAGGATTGCTGGCATCCATGGCAATTGAATCTGCTGGGACTATACTGTTTATCCTTTCTCCTGTAATAGGGAATCACCCTAGCTGGGGAACTTAGGTATGTTTGCTAGTGTGCTTTGTTTCTCTCATTATGTTGTTATTCCAGGTCTTTGTGTCTTTCAGGGTTTTCTTTTCTTCTTTTCCTTGGTTAGTGCCATTGTACTCCCTCAGTTACTCACCTAGAAATGTAACTATTCTTTTATTGTGCTGGAAGATGAAGTGAGTGCTGCCTTTCTATTCAGCCATTTTAGAATTCTCAGGGAGATAATTCTATTTACAGTGAGAATGTATGAGATCTACTCTCTTAGCACATTTCAAGTATGGATTGGCATTTTATTAATTATAAACAACATACTATACATTACCGTCTCAGAACTTTTTCATCTTATCACTCAAAGTTTGCACCATTTGGCCAATATTCTGCCCCCACCCCACCCCCGCCCCATACACACCCCAGTTCCTAGAAACCACCATTTCTTTCTGTTTCTTTGAGTTATGCTTTTTTGGGTTCCACATATAAATGAGATCTTATAAACTTTGTCGTTCTGTGTCTCACTTATTTCACTTAGCCTAGAGTTCTATGACTTTATCACAAATGATAAAATTTCCTTCTTTTCTAAGGCTGAATTATATATTTCATTGTGTGTGTCTGTGTGTGTGTACATATACATTGTGTGATGTTTTACTTATCTATTCATCTGTTGATAGGTATGTAGGTTGTTTCTATATCTATATTGTGAATAATTCTGCAACAAACATGTGAATACAAATATTTAAATTTTTTTTTTTTTTTTTTTTTTTTTTTACAGGCAGAGTGGACAGTGAGAGAGAGACAGAGAGAAAGGTCTTCCTTTTGCCGTTGGTTCACCCTCCAATGGCCGCCGCGGTCGGCGCGCTGCGGCCGGCGCACCGCGCTCGTCCGATGGCAGGAGCCAGGAGCCAGGTGCTTTTCCTGGTCTCCCCATGGGGTGCAGGGCCCAAGCACCTGGGCCATCCTCCACTGCACTCCCGGGCCACAGCAGAGGGCTGGCCTGGAAGAGGGGCAACCGGGACAGAATCCGGTGCCCTGACCGGGACTAGAACCCGGTGTGCCGGCGCCGCAAGGCAGAGGATTAGCCTGTTGAGCCACGGCGCCGGCCATATTTAAATTTTTTTAGCATACTGATTTCCTTTGGGTATATACCAAGAAATGGGATTGCTGATTCTGTATTTTTGAGATTTCATTATTTTTCCTTAGTTTAGTTTAAGGTTTGTTATTTATTTTTTCAGTTACAGTATATTTTGAAGTTTTCTTGTCATGTTAAAAGGACAGATTTCCGGAGCCAGCACTGTGGCATAGAGGGTAAAGCTTCCACTTGCAGTGCCTGCATCCCATATGGGCGCTGGTTCTAGTCCCGGCTGCTCCACTTCCAATCCAGCTCCCTGATAATGTGCCTGGGAAAGCAATGAAGGATGGCCCAAGTCCTTGGACTCCTGCACACATTTCAGAGACCCAGAAGAAGCTCCAGGTTCCTGGCTTCAGATCGGCCCAGTTCCGGCCATTGCGGTCATTTGAGGAGTGAACCAGCGGATGGAAGACTTCTCTCTCTGCCTCTGCCTTTCTGTAACTCTGCCTTCCAAATAAATAAATAAACTTTTTAAAAAAAATGAACAGGTTTCTATACATATTGTGTTTCTATTTATCACATATTTCAGCAGAGGTAGAAATTGTCTTTTGCATACACCTTATGTAAATGGAAAGAGAATATATTGAAGGTGAGAGCAGCTGAAACTAAGGGAGCTAAAGACGACTAAGAATGTAATACTTTGGCCCTGGGGTGTCCACTGTAACTCAGCCAAATGATGTAGGACCATTTGGTATTGAATCAACAACATTTGTTCCAGAAAAGTAAGATTAGTCACAGATTTACTATACAACTAATGGAATTATCAAATCAAACATATACATGTTAAATTTGCATATCTAAGCTATGTATCTTGATTGGTGAACAATCAGAAAATATCACAATGACTGTTACAGTGTCCTTGTCAGGCAAAGAGAGTTCTGCTGCAGCTACAGCTGTGTGTTAGTAGTGGTGCCTGGAGTATGCCTAGGGCTTTTTTGGATAAGATTCAAAGGAAATATTGAGGCTGCTTAGATGAGGCCAACAGTTCTGCTGACAGCAGAGTTTTAAACATGCCCACACCAATCATGCAGGCTTTTGTAGATGTTAAAATGTTTCTTAAGGGATGATTGCCTGAGGGCTAATTTAATATGTAATGAGATTTTCATTTTTTCCTTTATTTTTTAAAGGCATACTCCTTTTTTTCTTTCTAAAATATCATATTTATCAATTTAAAGCCTGCTATTTAGGAGTAAGCTAATCAGCTTTTATATTATATCTCATGCTGTAACTGTGACAGAAGTAGGAACACATTGAAATATGATCAGGTGAGGAACATTGTAACTACAAGATGGAGCAGCGTTGTTGACTCACTTCACATTTTGCTCATTGCTTTGGAAGGATATGAGTTTGTATAGGTTTATATTATAATCTATTATTCAGAGTCAACATCACATTTTGGAAATTTTTGAACTGACACTTGAATGTGTTTACCAGATAAACTTTAGCTTAATATTTTCATGATCACTTACGGGACTTAAGCAAGAAACCACATATCAACCTGTAGTGTACATTGCTTTCTTTTTTCCTGTATTTTTATGAATCTGACGTCTTACTTGTTTTTTCTCTATAGTATACTGTGCTAATACATGCTAATATTCTCTATATAAATGCAGCTCATCTTATTATAGCATCTGGTAGCACGGAAGTTCAATATTTATCATCTACTCCATTATAAAACCATTGTTCCAAAAGAATTATATGAACCTATTAGATATACACACAATTAAGTAGGTAATGATCTGTGACTGCATCCATACAGTATCCATAGTTGACCTGTGGCTGATTTTCCAAGTGTGGTGCTGATTGTTGATAGGAAGTACTTAGAAAGTACTTAGATTATCGGATGAAATAGCTTAGATTATTTGAAAAATAAATTCTGAGTGTTGAAATTTAAATTATCTATTTTGTTTTACTGTTTGCTTAATGATGACATTGTCGTTTAGTAGTCCCTCCTTATCCACGATTTTGCTTTTCAAGGTTGGAGTTACTGTTTTCTGAAATATTAAATGGAAAATTATAAACACAAACAAGTCATATTGCGTGCTTTCCTAAATACCATGATTAAATCTCAAGTCATCTCACTCCTTTCCACCCTGGACACAAATCATTCCTTACTCCAACATTTCTATGCTGTGTATGCTACCTGACAACCTGTTAGTAACTTAGTAACCATCTCAGTTATCAGATCAGCTTATCATTTATCAATTTTCAGTGTTGCAGTTTTTTGTTCAGGTGACTTTATTTTACTTAATGATGGCCTCAAAGCACAACAGTAGTGATGCTGGAAATGCAGATTTTTCAGAGAGGCTGTATCATTTCTGAAAGGTATACACTCATGTCTTCATGCTAAATTCGTATTTATTAAATTAAAGATAATTGAATCTTGGTAATTTCACCATTTCAGTGTGAGAGTCATTGAGAGTGGTTAAAATATTTTTGGCAATTTCAGTGACAATAACATGTTAATTTAGACAAACTAAATATGGTGTATTCTGGAACATCTTCAAGTTTTGGAGTTTGTCAGCTTTTGAATCCAAGCTTAAAGTTCATCTTCTCGGGTTAAAGGCATTGTTTTCACCTTTGATCTGTGTACCAAGCTTTGCAGGTTTGAATAAAGAGAATTTTTGGTAAGTAGTAGTGTGTGTTTATTGAGAAAAAGCTGCACAGAAGAATTTTGTGTTGGCTTTTCTCATGCCCTAATAAAAACATTTATATCATGTAGTAAGAGTTTGAATAGTTAAGGTCAAACTCATTTAATAACTTGGAAGGACAATACTTATTTTAGTTAGGATAGGAGACATTAAATCTAAAGATGAAACTGAAAAAAATGAATTAAGTATGCTCCAACTGTTTTTTAAATTTAAGAGAAATTATATTTTGGAATCTCTATCAGGAAACATTTATGTTTTGCAAACAAGTAATATATAACTCCTGCTTCAAGACACTGAAGATTTTTACCTTTTGTTATACTTAAGTAATGTGCTAGAATTATACCTATGTAAAAAAAAAGTATGCCAGTAGTAGAGTGTTTATGAAGGGAATGAATCTTAAATTATGTTCTGAATTAAGTAATGTACAAGATAAGTAGGTTACCACTTGTGAACATGCAGTGCTCATGAGTGACTTATACCTGTTTCTTCTACTCCAAACACCTGGACATCTTTGTTACCTTGTGTTTTCAAGACATTTCTTTCTTATCCCTGATGCAAGAATTGCTTGTGCACACTGATGCTATATAAAGCTAGTCATTTTTGATGTCATTAGATAACAGAAAACTTAAGATGAGAATTTTCAAGGATGTTGGTATAGGTACAGTGGATGTTATCATATTACATTTTAAAGCTATTTTTGTGGCTCTCTATGAGACGTAAGATCAATCAACACACTGTAAGGCCAAATTCTTTGAATGGACTGAAAAACTGTTGGAGATACTGTAGAGTGTGGGTAATTTTGAGTAATTTTAGGATAAACAGATTATGTTACTAATATTATTTTTATAAAATTGGCATTAAATTATTTTGAAGACCATTAAATTGAAAAGAGTACTCATGCTCCAGAATAATAAAAAATAGTTTAGATGCATAGCATGTAGAAAATTAGTGGAGATTACCTGAGACTTCTCTTAAAGCAAGTGTACATAAGAGGAACAGTAGACACCAGAAATAAGGCTTATTATTATTAATGGAAAACATGATCAGCACCTCTTATTTACTACATCTGCTTGTAAGGTATGTTCTAAAATGATGGAATTAGGATAGTACTAAGAATTCATTTCATTAGGCCATAAAATAAGCAAAATATATAAAAGGAAATCATACTCTTAAAACCATAACTCATTTCATATCTTATCACCTATATGAATTCAACCTTAGTAATAAGGTAAACACTGGCTCTCCAAAAGGTTCTCTTGGGCCAGGACTGAAGTAAACAACAGGGGGTGAGAACTTCTTGAAAAGGAAACAAAAGTTTCATAAAATAATTTGGGAGGTTTGGATTTTTTTAAAAGGAAAATATGTTGTAAAAAAGAGATAATGTGCTAAATAAAAAAAATTGGACTTATAAGTTGGCTTCAATAAAGGCAGAAAGTGTTTTATTCTTGTAAACCTACCTTCCTCCTAAGTACTAACAGAAGCCATATACTCATGAATAAAATCTCCACCAGTGTATGAGGCCAGTCTGCTGAAAATAAAAAGGCACATATGAGTCTGTCACACAGTAAGATAAAAGCTGGGTTCTTTATGCATAGAAATCATTTCCTACTAGATGAGTTGTAAAAAAAAAGTAATAGAATTATAAAGAAAGTCATTTTATGGAAAGAAGATAGACTCTGCCTGCATTATACAAATACTTCCCACTAGGGCACTCGATATAAGAAACATACTATGCAATATTTCAGTTTAACAATGAAAAATATGTGATTATTATTTACAAAATGATAGAGGAATGGTGCATATGAACATTTATTTATAGATTATTGTCAGAGAATTTGGAATGTTAAGAGGCAGCGTCTCTTGGACATTCTTTAGTAATAAAGATTTCCCATTTCTGAAGATGTATGAAAGCCTACTATATAGACCATGTCTTTAGTGTATTTGATTTTTACAGTAATCATATGATGGGAATATTATTATAGGGTATGAGCCATGAACTGTTAGATGAGAACAGGTTACATTATGATAGGCCTATTAGTCCTAGTCTCTGCTATCCATCCTTTCTCAATTTCTTGTGCTAGGTACTAAAATAGAACCCTAGATACCTAACGCGCAGGTAGTAAGATTGGTGAGAGTGCCTTGGGTGTTATTTAATAAGAAATGGGCATGAGAACATTGATTGTAATCACAAGGGGAAGAGAGTTCTAGGTAGGGAAACCAGTGGTCTATAAGGGCACACTGTGGTTGCTGGAAGACTATTAATAAGGGAGATTGATATAGTAAACTTAGAGTTTAGAGTAATGTGAAATTAAGGCTACTTTCTTAGAATGAAAATATAAAATTACATGGCAGAGTAATTTACTTTGAGACATTAATCTTATAATTTTTTTCTATTTTCTCCCATACTGGGCCAACCAAACTGGAGGAAAAATTTAAATCAGGCCTACATGATAAAAGAATGGCAAATTCTTGACACTTTGCAAGGAAGGATAAATAGGCATAGCCATACTGTGTTTTCCTTTCCTCCCTTTCATTCCAGGAAATACCTTGTAAGCATGGGAGAAGGGGGGGGGGTGACATGGGAACATATGGCAAGCTTAGACATGGTTCGTTTTTGTGCTAGTCTCACGCTATTGTTTCCCATGACTCCCCTTTCTTCCCAGGGTGGGAGATATGATAGAACTTACTCCTTTGAGATTTGGGAGATCTGATAACTATGGCAGTGAATTGTCTGGTATGAACCTCTGAGAGTAGAAAAGTTTATAGAGGGAACCACTATTATGCTTTTAACTTCTATGGGATCACTAGTGCCACAGATACCTTGGGAACTGAGAGACTCAACTCTGTACTCTTGCCTTTTGATTGCACGCTGTCCAGTGCTGAAGACCAGGTATGAGAATCTGTATCAGGAATAGGAGGCCAGTGAAAGATAAGGCAGATCTGGATGGGTGTAGATGGCTGTCTTTCCAGCAAACCATTTCTTGGCAGTTGCATAAATGTCCTTAAGGTTTAGTGGTATCAGGAGAAGAACCTGAGGGATTTAAACCTGAATATGATTGAGTTATAGACCTAAGCAGATTGAGAAGTCACTGAATTGGATGAGCTTACTTGGAAGTGATTAGATTTCTGCCCTGAGAAAAATGAGGTGTGGGGTAAAAATTAATTTTATTGTAGAAAAAGAAAACCATATTTTGCACATATGTGTTTATAATTATGAAATTTGTGTGTGCTATAAAGATTCAAGTTCAGGTCTCAATGAGGTAACATTGTGGTATTAGAAAATATAGGAGATTTAGATGGGGGTAAGTGTGTGTGTGTGTATGTGTATGTATGTTTGAGAGTCTAGCACTTGAGGCTTGATCATTTCCTTTGATTTTTGTATTCTACTTATGTCATAACCAGCTGGGAGATGAAATGTCAATGTTTAGAATTGCCAGATAAAATTTAGGTTGGTTGGACTGGCATTGCGGTGATGTGAGTTAAGCTACTGCCTGTGATGTCAGATCCTATATTGGAGTGCCAGTTTGAGTCCTGAGTGCTCAGCTTCCAGATCCATACCCCTGCTAATTTGCCTGGAAAAGCAGCAGAAGATGGCCGAAGGACTTGGACCCCTGAACCCACGTGGAAGATCCAGATGGAGTTCCTGGTTCCTGGCTGTGGATCCTCACAGCCATCTGGGGAGTGAACTAGCAGATAGAAGATCTCTTTCTCTTTGTCTCTGCCTGCCTTTGTCAGTCTGCCTTTCAAATAAATAAAATAAATCTTAAAAACTTTAGGATTGTCCATTAAATTCTAATTTGATATTAATGAAGAAAAATTTTCTAGCATAAGTATGTCTCAGGTATTTCATGGAATACACACCAAAAATACTCATTATTTGCTGGAAATTGAAATTTAACTGGGAATTATTTTTGTTTGTTAAATCTGAGAATCCTTGTTTGCTTTTTGATGCACTGAACTAGTGAAGGAATAAAACTAGCATGCACTTAGCCCATTGGTCTGTGACATTTCAACAAGTGGGAGCTGCACAATAGGTATTAATATTACATTTCATAGAAGAGATCATTCTTGGTTCCTTCTGATGGCTTAGGCTGGCTTTCTGAGGCTAGACCGAATGAGAAAGCTTATAAAAATTGCAAGAAACTAATTTATTTGGTAACTTATTCTAGAATACATAAATAGTAAGTTGTAGAATCAGGCTTTCCCAGATCCAAATGGTCTGCACAATACAAATTCAATTTGTAAAGGACTTCTCAGGAACATATTTATTATATAAAACAAAGTACACTTAAAAGCTGGTGGGTTGTTAGCTGCTGCTGTTTTCTATAGTGCACTCTTTCATTGTGGTTAGGCCTATAAAAGGAAACTTAGAATTTTTTTCCAGAGAGCATGTCTTTGAAATCAGTTGAATTATTTTAAAGAAATCATGAGATGTTAGTTCCTTTAACTTGGTATTTTATTCAAAGGATCTTTCTGAAATTAAACCTGTGGAAATTTAGCCAAAAATAATGCAATGACAAAATGATGTGTGTCCTGGACTAACCTTATGTTACACATCTCACTTCCCCCTACCTTCTGAGCATCTTGTTTCATCAATAATTCTTATTTTCTTTTTAATTTAAACTTTTCATTTTTCCTATTTATTTTTCTTCCTTTACATATTAACCTGTTAAAGTTTTGTTCAAACATATGACAATGATAGCAACAGAAACTTCGATTCATAGTGGTATCTCCTTCAGTAACTGCATTATCTTTTCCTTGGAGCTCAGTTTTTGAAAGATTTTAAGTGGACTAACCAGCTAACCAAGTACATATGTAGCTTCTGAGCTATAAGAGGGGGTATTGACTGTTTCCTATAGTCAGTTACTATTAACTCATGTTCTCTTTCCATTAAATATATATCCTCAAAATTGACTATGAAAATACAAAGGTGAGCATTTTGAAGTACCCTTGTATCAGTATTTTTAGTTATATAAATATCTTGAATTTCCTTGGGCTTTATGTACTTACTTATGCTATTACTGCTACATGATTATTTTCTTCCTGGAATTTCTAGGCCTGGTTCTTAGGAAGATGTTTCAAAAAGTTTGTGGGGGCTGGCGCCGTGGCTCAACAGGCTAATCCTCCGCCTTGCGGCGCCGGCACACCGGGTTCTAGTCCCGGTCAGGGCGCCGGATTCTGTCCCGGTTGCCCCTCTTCCAGGCCAGCCCTCTGCTGTGGCCCAGGAGTGCAGTGGAGGATGGCCCAGGTGCTTGGGCCCTGCACCCCATGGGAGACCAGGGAAAAGCACCTAGCACCTGGCTCCTGCCATCGGATAAGCGCGGTGCGCTGGCCGCAGCGCGCCATCCGCGGCAGCCATTGGAGGGTGAACCAATGGCAAAGGAAGACCTTTCTCTCTGTCTCTCTCTCTCACTGTCCACTCTGCCTGTCACAAAAAAAAAAAAAAAAAAGTTTGTGGGAAAAGTAGCATTAAAAGTATGGACTTTGAAAATAATGCATTGAAATGTATATTATTAAAACAACTACATATGGATTTAAAATTTTATTTTGTACTACCATAAACTCATACTATTAATAACATTCTACCACATAGTTTTTGGAGAGCCATGGTATACTTCAGTTGCAAATGTGAGTGTTCCTAATTTCAGATAGATTCTATTTAATGGTGGTTTGAAAGCACTCTGTGTGTTCTTATATCTCATCACTTTTATACCGTACTGTGTATTTTTCTCCTACCACAATATTTTAAGCTTTTTGAAATCATAGAAAAGACTGTTTGCTCTTTTCCCCCAACACCTAAAACAATGCCAGTGATAAAAACGACTGACTCTAGTGTTTTAGTTAATGGGTGAGAAGTGCACAAGCTATTGCTTTATTTTGTGTGTGTCCATGTCTCTGTATATCTATCTATCTATATATTATTTATTTATTTTTTGTGTGTGAAGGCTTCATGGTCTTTTGAGGCTCTTTGATTCAGCAGAGCACATTGTGTTACTATTTTCTTTGTTTCAGTATTGTTTTGGAGAGATATTTTTATCAATGGATTGTTTAGATTTATATCTCTGTTTTCTTTTATGTTGGCTTTTATATTCTTGAAAATTGATTAGGCTTCACATTTTGTGATAGATTGAGATGGTTTTCACAATTCTTAGAGAGCTCTCTTTTGTCATGGTTGCAAAACATAGTTTATTTCCTGGATGACTTTTTTGGGAATTAATGGTGAGGTGGAGGTTGTGAATCTGTTTTAAGAAGACTTTTGTCTTTGCGGGATCCTGAATGTCCCTTTCTCAAGTCTTTTTCAATTCACTGTCTGGTTTCCAGGAAGTTCCTCTCCATTCATTTTTTTTATCCCCTTCTTGCCCAGAGCCTTTCCCCGACTTCCTTTCAGAGTTGCACATGCTAGTTCCTCCCTTCAGTTGGCTCTGATCTACCAATATTTTTTCCGAAGAGAGAATTTCTCTTTCTAGCTGTGATTTAGATCAGTTGTAAATTTCCCGCTAAATCCTTTCTTCTGTTCTCAATGCAGTCCTTTCCCTTAGACAGTCCTTCCTTTACAGTTAGGCTCACAGTGGGAATATGAAAGTAGGATTTGGTGTTAATTTTCTATTTGCAGGTAATATAAAATCGATGTTCTCCTTGTTCTGCTAAGGGCATTGACTTTGTGAAGCTTATTTATTTGTACCATTTTTTGGAAGATATGCTGGGAGATTCAGACTTACGCAGTTTCCATTACCTTGACTATCCAGGATTCAATTTTAAATATTTAAAGATTTAAAAGCAATGTTCCTATTATCTCTTGGTATAATAGTTTATTTACTTTGGAAACAATAGTTTGAGATGTTCTTCCATTAGGTGTGACATTACTTTTGTGCTACCTTAAATTGTCTAATAGCATCAATTTAAGAAACAATGAGGTGCTTAATATTAGGAAATGTAGAGAGAAGATGAGATTTAGCAGGAGTTGCACTCTTGGATAAATTCAAATTAGGACATAGATGACAGAAAGCACATTACCAGGGCCTGTGTTTGATGCAGTGGTTGATGCTGGCTAGGAGTGCTAGGTACACTCTGGGAAGCAACAGTGATGACTCAAGTAGTTGGGCCCCTGCCATCCTTGTAGGAGACCTGAATTAAATTCCTGGCTTCTAGCCTGCCTATCTGTTGTGGGCCTTTGGGGTGAACCAGCAGATGAGAGATCATTCTCTGTCTCTTTTAAATAAATAAAATAAAAATTTAAAATAAAAAGAATGTAAATTAGGGCCTTTAGAACTTTATTATAACTTTACAATTTTTGAAAAACATTTTGTGGGACCGGTGCCATGATGCAGTAGGTTAATCCTCCACCTGTGGAGCATCCCATATGGGTGCCAGGATCTAGTCCTGGCTGCCCCTCTTCCAATCCAGCTCTCTGCTATGGCCTGGGAAAGCAGTAGAAAATGGCCCAAGTGCTTGGGCTCCTGCACCCGCATGGGAAACCAGGAAGAAGCTCCTGGTTCCTGGCTTCAGATGGGTGCAGCTTTGGCCACTGCGGCCATCTGGGGTGTGAACCAACAAAAGGAACACCTTTCTCTCTGTCTCTTCCTCTCACTGTCTGTTAACTTTACCTCTCAAATAAATAAACAAAATTAAAAAAAAATTGCAGCATTTACTTAAGTAGACATTATTACATACAAATAGATATTATTTTTCTTAAAAACAGGGATATATTACAGAGGGAAGTGTTCATGACAATTATCATAATGAACTTTTGACCAATAGATAAATATATGAGAATAAATTTACATCAAGGTAGTATTTATGCTAAATCCATGTACTGATGAGCTGCTTTTCTCAAGCAGCTTATGCCTAGGTGCAACAGTGACAGCTAAGCAGTTTAAAACAATTTGGAATTTTATTTCCATAATATTGATGTTCTCCGAATACTTGTCTAATTCTCTGAGAAGGTGGGCCAAAGTGCTTTTCTTGGGCGCTTTCTGTGCTTAAATATTTGATTCCTTTCAAAACAACAAAGTTCACATGCCACATAAGCTTTGAGTAAATAAAAGCTCAAATGCAAAATGACATGTTGCAACTTAGATTGAGAAGTAATAGTTCATTTTTCTCAAACAAAAAGACTCTCTGTTTATGTTGTGGAGGTGGTTGCAGAGATGGCTTGGGTGAGGCATGGGCAAGTTATTTATTCTTAATTAGTATCAGACATTATAAAATATATTTCTAGTAAATAAAAACATGGGATGTTTTGGCTTTGAGTAATTTGCTGCAAGTTAAGGTTAAATCTCAGGCATATAAAATGACTCCTAGAGAAACTTATAACAGATACACTAAAAACAATATAATTACACTAGAAAGGGAATTTGGTTTGGTTTTCTTCCTATATAATTTTTGCTGTACTTGTAGTTGTTAGGGAAAAGAATTTAGTACAATAAGAAATCATCTGGCTTAAAGAGCCTTGCTTCTTTGATAATTTCTTTCTTAGCATTTATTTCCTTTTAGTGTCTTTATTTCTTTCTTCGAAAAACTAATATGCCCTTATATTTTCTGTATAACATCCACATACCCCTGTAATATTATTGTCAGGCTTTTACTTGTTCATTTTTTGGCTTTCTTTCTCCCAGCATGCTATAACCCCATGTTGTCTCCCTTTATCCAGAATAGAGACTGGACAGAGGTCTATATTTCTGACTCACCAACCTCTGCTTCCTTCACAAATACATTAAGCCTTGTAAAATTGTACTAGTCAGATGCCCTCTTTCCTTTCCTAGTCTGAAGTTCTTAGAGGTGTCCTCACGATTATCATGTTTAGAGCTTCCTCGTCCATTGGTATGTGATAGCAGCCAAGTCTCAATGCTCATGTGCTTTCCCATTAGATGTCCTGTGGTGCCTATGGAGTGAAGATGGCCAGGTTAAAGTCGATAGTCATTATTGCCTTGGTCACATACATGATAGTGGTACCAGCAGGTCGAAGTGGGATTTAGGCTCTGTTTTTCCCAAAGGAAATAGGATTACCTGCTGGATTTTATCTGTTATGTGCATGGCTCTTCACATTGGCTGTGATTGTGTTTCCAGGGATCTGGGTTACAATTCTAGCTCTTCAGAATGTATCTACTTTTTGCCCACAGGATATGAGTTGGCTTTTTATAGACCGTAAACACAAATAGCCTATTGTTTCTGAAAATAGTCCTTGCTTGCCCTGGATGATTTTTTATTTCCTTCTCTCCCTACCACCTAATTTAGGTGCAGAGAGCTTCCTTTATATCCCAGGGACTATCTGACTTGAATGAGTCAGCCAAAATTCCCATAGAAAACATACATACCATGGGTTTTGTGCCTTAAAAGCCAACTGCCTCTCAGCTAGCAAAAGCTTGATGGATCACAGGAAATGGTCCAGGGATGATCAGAAACTTTGGCAGCCAGCAGAGAAAAACCATTGCCATGGGGATGTTTTATTGTCAAGCCATAATAGTCATGCTGGTTCCTAACTGAACTATGCTTGAAGACTGATGCTTTGGCGGGCTTCCTTTAGTTCTTTGCTGGGTATCCATGTGCTGAAACAGTTCTTCAGAGCTCAGTGCAGCCAGTAACATCTGGGTTTCTCTGAAGACTTAGCTGGTGGGGCACTGGTAGGGGTATATCATGATGGGAGGTTCCAGGTAATCTTTGGGGGAGGATAGGTTTTGGTAAGTGCTGTTTGAAGTTGGGATCATATTAGTGGAAGTGAGTGTAGGTCCTCTCTTTTCCACAATCGAAACAAGATTGGAGAATTTAGATGGAATAAAGTAGTAAAAGTGACTAAAGGATGAGAACACATGATTCATTAGAAATAAAATGAATTTACTTTTAACTTTGAGAAGAGAAGGGTAACAAGTAACTCAATAATTCTTCATGTATTAAAAATGGAATTTTCCTTGATGGTAGGAAATGACTATGGTCTGTTTCTATGAATGCCAAATAAAATCTGAAATCAAACCTCTGTTTTAATCCTACTTTTCCATGAACTTTTTGAAGCTCCCTTATATATAATACTAAATGGTTGTTAAGTCAGAGTTGATAAATCAAATAAGAATGCAGGAAATAGGAATATGCTGAAAAGTAAAGCAAGAGTTATGGTTAAGTATCTAAACTCTCAAGAACCAGAAGATTTACTGGAATTGAGCCCTGGGGAAAGGGTAGAGGATCATGAACTCATATGGCAAAGGAATCTAGATAAGCAATCTGTTGATCAGATATGAAGTGACATCTACAAAAATACCTTGCTTATGGAGGCAAATTGTAGCTTCATCCAGAGAGGCTGTATGTATTTCTGGTTAAAGGAAAACCTTGTTTCCAGGGTATGGTCAGTCCCACAAACAGAATAGGTGAATAAGCTTGGAAAAATCTTTTGATAACCCATCCAGTTGTGTTGTTGTCACATACTTGTGACTTCAGAGCTTTAACTTGTGACACCTATGTTACAAATGACCTGTAAAATTCTCTGTGTTTGAATCACTTTCTAGCAGGTTTTACATAACAGGCCTCCAATTAGGAATTTTTGAACAACACAAGGTATGACATTATTAATGCTCCTGTAAGATAAACTCCAGTCTCCATGAACAAAGGAAAACCAACATAGAAGTGTTTCCCACTGCGTGGTCGCAATTGGGTTTCAAAGGAAGAGAACTTTAGTTGCTTTACTTGAAAGAGATCTTTTCTGAGTGGATGCCATCAAAATGTGGCATTTTATGTTTCTTTTTGGGTCTGGCTAAATCTGCCATTATCCTCTGCTTCTGGTTAGAAGTGCTGCAGTAAAACCTCGTTTTCTGGTTCCAAGGGGATCTTGACACCTGTTTCTAGCAGAAAATAAAAATCCAAGGACAAGAAAATGAAATTGGGATTAATTTGTATCATAACCAGTTCACTTAACTTTGCCACTGCCATTGAATTTGGTCACTCTTGCTCTTGCTATGATCTTGCCTGAGTCAACGGAGTTACCTAAGTTTTAATTTTGTAGATCATGTTGCCATCTGAGTGTGAGTCAAATAAATTTCACGTAGCAAATATGACGTCATTTCTGGGTCTTCAGTAAAATATAGGGAAGATATACATGTTGTGTTTAACAAATCTAATCCTGTGGCCGTCATGAGCCTATACCTTTGTCACTGCAACTACTTTCTATTTCTTTGCTTCAGTGTTTTCCCCAGCTCCATTCAATACATGGCTGCTAGACTAATTTTTCTACCTGTTACACAATTTTGGTTGTGTTTTTTCCCCTGCTAAATACAACCATAATGATTTCTCATCTCCAGTAAGATCAGAGTAATACTTTCTTTACTGAACTTTAAAAGTCCCAATAAAAGCTGAACTACTCTTTATCCATCATCTCCATTTGCATTTAATGAGTTTCTACCATTTATTAATTTCTGATAATGAATGAATAAAACTCTAGAAGTCTGTGATAGTAAAGGTGTTTCAATAATGATTGTTTCCAATGCTGAAGTTATTTAAAACATTTTTTTGTTTGCTGGGAATCTTAAAAATTATATCTATTTCTCTTTTTCATTTAAAATTATTTATATTCACTGAAATACTATAGGGATATAGTCTTATTGTAACTAAAAAACCCTGCCATTTTCCCTCCATTCTTTTCAGGTATGTTCTGGATTTTGAGAGAGGAAAGTATAGCTAAGATTTTTTTAACTCAGGTTTTTTGAGGTACAGTTGGCATGTGGCAAAATTCACTTTGTAGTTCACAGTTCTATGAGCTTCAAAAATTCACACAGTTGTATATCTAACACTGCAATAAAAATATAAAACAGTTCCATCACTTCCCCAGATTTCTCTGTGTCCCTTGAGGTTAACCCTTCTACCTGACCTCTGACAACCACTGCATTGTTTGCTGTCCCTGTAGTTTTGTCTTTTTCAGAGTGTCACATAAATGAAATGTGCAATATGTAGCTCTTTCAGTGTGGCTTCTTCAACTTAGTGAAATGTATTTGGGATTCATCTAGTTGTGTGCCAATAGTTTGTTTATTTTTATTGCTGAGTAGTATTCTAATATAAGGATGTATCACAGCTTGTTTATCTATTGAAGGATATGTGAGTTATTTCCTATTTTTGGTTAGGATGAAAAAAGCTGCTACAAATCATCATGTGCAGGTGCTTATGGAAACATGAGTTTTCACTTCACTTGGGTAAATATCCAGGAGTGGAATTGCTGGGTTATGTGGTAGCATATAATTAACTTTGTAAGAAATTGCCAAACTGTTTTCCAAAGTAGCTGTACCTTTTTGCATTCCCAGCAGCAACGTATGAATTTCAACTGTTCTGTATCCTCATATGCACTTTGTAGTGAGAGTTTAAAAAGATGCTTTTAATTTTAGCTACTCTTAGAGGAACTTAGTGATATCTCATTATGATTTTAACTTGAATCATTATACTGAACATATTTTATTTGCTTCTTTGCTATTCAGAAATTTCTTTGGTAAAATGTCTGTTAAAATTTTTTGCCCATTTTTAAGAGGATATATTGATTTGGTAGGCTTTCATAACAAGATATCATAACTGGATGGCTTAAACAACAGAAATTTATATTTTCACTGTGCTTGAGGATAGAAGTCCAACATGAAGGTGTCTAAAGGTTTATTTTATTCTGAGGCTCTTCTCCTTGGCTTGTAGATGGTTGACTCTAGTGGTACCCTTATATAGTCTGTCTTCTGTGCATGCATACTTTTCATATCTCTTTGTCCAGATTTCTTTCTCTTTTAAATAGACCAGAGAGGATTAGGGTCCATCCATAAGGCCTCATTTTAACTCAGTTATCTCATTAAAGGACCTGTCTCCAAATTCAGTTATATTCTGATGTATTGGGGTTAAGACTTCAACATATTTTGGGGGAGCAAAATTCAACCCAAACAGGAGATTGTTTTCTTATGTTTGAATTTTGAATATTTTGAATTTCTTATGTCTGAATCTTTTTTGTATTATGAATATGAGTCTTTTGTCATATGTGTGATTTTTAAATATTTCTCCCAGCCTGTGGCTTATCTTCTCATTTTTTAACAGTGTCTTTTGAAGAACAAAAGTTTTAAATTTCAGTGAAATCTAATTTATCAGTTTTTCTTCCATGGGTTTTTTTTTTTGGTCATATGTAAGATGTTATTGCTTAACTTATGGCTGATGAGATATTTCTCATGTTTTCTTTTAACAGTTTTATCTTAAAAATCTTTTAAGCTTTAAATGTGTTAATGGTTTTAGGTCTAGATCTAATCTGAGTTAATTTTTGTATAAGATATATGTTGAAGTTCATTTTTTTCTCTGTGTACGGACATAAAATTATCCAAATGGTGTTTGTTGAAAAGGCTATTTCATTTACCTTTTTGAAAAAAAATAGTTATACATATGTTAGGTTTTTCATAAACTATGTCTTCTATTATATTTTTATCTTTTGCCAGTACAACACTGTCTTGATTATTTTTGCTTTCTAGTAAGTCTTTCTCAAAATTATTTGGCATTATTTTGCTTTTCTACATAAAATACAAAATAATCTTATTGATGTGTAAAGAAATAATGCTAGGATTTTGATTGCAATTATGTTGTATCTGTAGGTCATTTGGGGGAGAACCAATATCTTAAAAATATGAGTTCTTCCAATTCACTGACGTGGTATAACTGCATTTATTTAACTCTTCTTTGGCTTTTTTCATCATTGTCTTTTAGTGTTGGGCATATAGATGCTACATGTGTTTTGTTAAATTTTTCAATTTTTGGTGCTATAAAATGCTACTACTTTTAAATACTTACTTGTTTTCATCTATTTAGGGATATGGAGGGAGGGAAGGAGGAGAGAGACAAAACAGAGAGATAAATCTTTCATCTGTTGGTTCACTCCCAAAGTAGTATCAACATTCAGGGTAGGGCAGGCAGAAGCCAGGAGCTAGGAACTAAATCCCATATGGGGGCAGTGGTCCAAGCACTTGGACCATTATCTGCTCCCTTCCCAGACACATTAGCAGGAATGTTGGGTTGGAAGCAGAGCAGCCAAGACTCAAAATGTTAATCCAATAAGGGATGGCACAGTCTCAAGAAGCAGTTAAATTCATTGTGCCACAAGACTAGTCCTTGTACATTCTTTTTGAGAACCTGCAGGAAATGGTGAAAACTGTTGGTTTTTTTTTCATTTTCAATTATGTTTATATACAGAAGATCAACTTTGTATATACTAAGATTTCAACAGACTGCACCCACACAGACACATGAAGTATAGAGTACTGTTTGAATAGTAGTTTTACCGTTAATTCGCATAACACAACACATTAAGGACAGAGATCCTACATGGGGAGTAGGTGCACAGTGACTCCTGTTGTTGATTTAACAATTGACACTCTTATTTATGATGTCAGTAATCACCTGAGGCTCTTGTTATGAGCTGCCAAGGCTTTGGAGGCCTTTTGAGTTCACCAACTGGGATCTTATTTAGACAAGGCCATAGTCAAAGTGGAAGTTCTCTCCTCCCTTCAGAGAAAGGTACCTCCTTCTTTGATGGCCCATTCTTTCTGCTGGGATCTCACTCTCAGAGATCTTTCAATTAGTTCATTTTTTTGCCATAGTGTCTTGGCATTCCATGACTGAGAAACTCTCATGAGCTTTTTAGCCAGATCCAAATGCCTTAAGTGCTGATTCTGAGGCCAGAGTGCTGTGTAGGGCATTAGCTATTCTGTGAGTCTGCTGTGTATCCCGCTTCCCATGTTGGATCATTCTCCTCTTTTTAATTCTATCAGTTAGTATTAGCAGACACTGGTCTTGTTTATGTGACCCCTTTGACTCTTAATTCTATCATAATGATCAATTATCAACTTAAACTGATCACTTTGACTAGTGAGATGACATTGGTACATGCCATCTTGATGGGATTGAATTGGAATCCCCTGGCACATTTCTAGCTCTACCATTAGGGGTAAGTCTGAGTGAGCATGTGCTGAACTGTATATCTCCTCTCTCTCTTTTTCCCACTCTTATATTTAGCAGGGATCACTTTTCAGTTAAATTTCAACACCTAAGAATAATTGTGTGTTAATTACAGAGTTCAACCAATGGTATTAAGTAGAACAAGAAAATACTAAAAAGAATAAAATAGTAAGCTCTTCCTTGACAGATAGGACAAGGCCTGATCAAGTAATTGTTTCTCAAAATGTCAGTTTTACTTCTACAGGTTTCCTTTTAGGTGCTCAGTTAGTTGTCACAGATCATAGGGAGAACATATGAGATTTCTCCTTTTGAACTGGCTTATTTCACTCAGCATGATGTTTTCCAGATTCCTTCATTTTGTTGCAAATGACCAGATTTCATTTTTTTAACCATTGTATAGTATTTTATAGAGTACATATCCCATAATTTCTTTATCCAGTCTTCTGTTGATGGGCATTTAGGTGATTCCATGTCTTAGCTATTGTGAATTGAGCTGCAATAAACATTAAGGTGCAGACAGCATTTTTGTTTGCCTATTTAATTTCCTTTGGATAAATTCTAAGGAGTGGGATGGCTGGGTCATGTGGTAGAGCTATATTCAGGTTTCTGAGGAATCTCCAAACTGTCTTCCATAGTGTGCCTTTCCCCCGACATTCTTGCTAGCATCTGTTGTTAGTTGATTTCTGTATATAAGCCATTCTAACTGGGGCGAAGTGAAACCTCATTGTGATTTAGATTTGCATTTCCCTGGTGGCTAGTTATCCTGATCATTATTTCAAGTGTCTGTTGACTATTTGGATTTTCTCTTTTGAAAAATGTCTATTGAGGCCCTTAGCCCATCCCTTAAGTGGGTTGTTTGTTTTGTTGTTGTGGAGTTTCTTGATCTCTTTGTAGATTCTGGTTTTTAAACTTTATCAGTTGCATAGTTTGCAAAAATTTTTCCCATTCTGTCGTTGCCTCTTCACTTTCCTGACTGTTTATTTTGCAGTACAGAAACGTCTGAGTTTGATGTAATCCCAATTGTTAATTTTGGCTTTGACTGCCTGTGCCCCTGGGTTCTGTTCCAAGAAGTCTTTGCCTGTGCCTATATCTTGCATGGTTTCTCTGATGTTCTCTAATAATTTGATGGTGTTGGGTTGTAGATTTAGATCTTTAATCCATGTTGAGTGGATTTTTGTGTAAGGTGTAAGGTATGGTATGATTTTGATTCTTTTGAATTTGCTGATCCTTGCTTTATGGCCTAGTATGTGGTCAGTCCTAGAGTAAGTTCCATGTACTGCTGAGAAGAATGTGTATTCAAGTGTAGGATGTAAAGTTCTGTAGATATCTGTTAGATCCATTTGGTCTATAGTGTCTATTTAAATCTGTTTCCTTTTTGATCTTCTGTCTGGTTGATCTGTCTATTGCTGAAAAGTGGAGTATTGAAGTCCCCCAATACTATTGTATTGGAGGCTAAGTCTCCCTTTAAGTTCCTTAACATATCTTTTAAATAGCTCAGTGCCCTGTAATTAGGTGTATATATATTATACTATTTACATCTTCCTGTTGAATTGATCCCTTAATCATTATATAGTCCCTTCTTTGTCTCTTAACAGTTTTTGTGTTAATGTTTATTTTGTCTGATATGAGATGGTTATGTTCTTTTTTGGTTTCTGTTGGCATGGAATATCTTTTTTGAACTTTTCACCTTCAGTTTGCTTGTGCCTTTGTTGGAAAGATGTGTTTCATGTAACCAGCAAAGAGATGGGTTTTGTTCCTTAATCCATTCAGTCAGTTTGTGTCTTTTAACTGGAGATTGAAACCATTTACATTCAATGTGACTATTGATAAGTAATGACTTTGCCCTGCCATTTTTCCAAAGCTATTTCTAATATATACTTTGAACTTCCTGTGAGCTTTTACTGAGAGATTTTCTTCCTTTACCTTCTTTCATATTGATGGCTGTGTTTATGTTTCTATGTGTAACACATCTTTAAGCATCTTTTGCAGGCAGGACTGGACGAGTGGTGACAAATTCTTCCAATTTCTGTTTGCTATGAAAGGTCTTTATTCACCTTCATTTACAAATGAGAGCTTTGCATGATATAATATTCTGGGCTGGCAGTTTTTTTCTCTTAGTACTTGGACTATATCTTGCCATTCCCTTCTAGCCTGTAGGGTTTCTGATGAGAACTCTGCTGTGAGTCTAATTGGAGGTCCTCTGAGAGTAATCTTGTGTTTCTCTATTGCACATTTTAGAACCTTTTCCTTATGTTTCACTGTGGTGAGTTTGATTACAATGTGCCATGGTGAGGATCTCTTCTGGTTATGCTTATTTGGAGTTCTGTGTGCTTCCTGTTCTTGGATGTCTCTTTCTTTCTCCAGATCAGGAAGTTTTCTGCTAGTATCTCACTAAAAAGGACTTCTAATCCTTTTTCTCTCTCCAGCCTTCAGGAACTCTAGAATCTGAATGTTGGGGTTTTAAATAGTATTCTATAGATTCCCAACAATAGTTTTTATGTTTTTAATTTCCCCTTCTTTTCTTTGGTTTGACTGTATACTTTCCTGTGCTCTTTTTTTAAATCCATATCTTGCATTTCTGCTTCCCTTTGGTCTGCTGGGTTTCCCCCAATAAACCCTTTCCCTTAACAAAAAACAAACAAACAAACAAAAACCAAGTGGTGGTTACCAAAGACTGGGAAAGGAAAAGGGGAAGGAGGATGGAGAAAGATTGATTGATGAGCACTAGGTTGTAGTTAGATAAACATAAAAAGTTCTGGGTTCTATTACACAATAGGATATATATACATAATAGTAATATACATACATATATATATATATATATAGAGAGAGAGAGAGAGAGAGAGAGAGAGAGAATATTTCTCCCTAAAATATGTTGTATATTTCTCTCTAAAATACTAGAAGATAGAATTTTGGATGTTTTTACTATAAAGAAATTTTAGATTTTTGAAAAGAAAAATATGCTGAATGGATATTATGCAATACATGTTTTTCAAGACACTATTTCAACATATGCAATGAAAATCACATAATACTCCATAAGATTTTTATATGTCTGTTAAAAGGCAGAGCACTAAAAAACAAACTTAAAAATAGGGCTTATGTCATGAAATATTTGGCACAGTTGTTGGGCATAGGGAATAGACAATTCTGTTAATGTTTGATTTATTAAGGTTGTAATATATACTTGAAATCTTGAATGTTCATGGTTAGACTTCAGGATTTTGTGACTTAGATAGGTATCCCATTGAAATTTTAAAATGTGAAATTATGTTATAGTGAAATTTGACTTCAGTTCATTTTTCTGTCTTCTCAGGATATCTTTTTGTTCCTATCTTCTCCCTCAAGATTCTGCATTCAAATTTAGGGGCTACTCATTGATTTTGCCTTAACTGTGAGTCTTTGTATAATATGAATCCAATCATTTAAGCTACCTGTAGATTAAAGTGATATTTAAATTATGATAAAGAACAGGTAGGAAAATTGTATAAATCCAGGATGAGAAGGAACTCTTTGTCACACATAAGATGCAATTTAAAATGTGCATATAAGCTACTGACAATATTTAAATTTCCAACACTGGTTAACATATCGGAGTTTGTGATATTTGTGTGTACCTTTCCCCTTAAGCTCATTTGAGACAGATAAACTCATATTTTATTATTGCCATCTCCTTGGGTTTGTTCACACATGAATGGACTGCAAGCTTTTAGATTTTTCCCAGTAGGAAAAAAATCCTACTTTTTGACTTTATATAAATGATATCCTAAAAGCCATGCCAATACCAAAAGTTTTTCATAATGGGGCAATTAAAATTAAGCATTGAGATAAGACAATTATTTCATAATATTCACATTTTACCATTATATTTAATTATTCGAGTATAAAAAGCTTTTACTGGGTTTATCTCAAAAAAGTTGTATTTTTGTTTTCTAACTGTATTTTATTATTCTGTGGCACAACTTTGAGCATGTTTATAGTTTTAAAAAGGAATCTATGCATATTTTCCCTATGAGATACCATTAATAAGGCATCATATGTAATTAGTAAAAACAGTATTGCACAGATGAGAAGAGAAAATGTGTTTTGGCATGAACAAATTGTGATGCATATTAATATGTCCTTAGATTCAAGGAACATTTGATAATTATGTGTAATTAATTCCAAAATAATCTTACTTCTTTGGAAGCCTGTACAGAATTTTATATGCAAACTAAAATGATAATGTGAAAAGTAACCTGACAGGTAGACCAGAAAGCTGCAGAAATTCAGTTGAAAGTAATATAAAAATTGAAAGAAAATATTACCCAAGGAAGAGAAAAATCATTTTTAGTTCACAAAGTAAGTGGCAGTGCCTTTTGAGGTAGGGGGAAAATAAACAAATGCTTGATTTTCATGTGGTTATTATTAATTTTTGGGTATATGCAGTAGAGAGACTGTTTTTCACCTTCTCCAAATTAAAAAAAAAATCAATCTGCTCTGTTTTATCTTCCTATTGTTTATTTTTCTGATAGGCAATAGTTCTCTACCAAGAGTACTAGGTTGACCTCCCTGTGAGTTATAAACAAAGCTGGAGACAAGGACATGCAATAGTATCGAGGATAATTGTTTTATGGTACATCTTTCCTGAAGGCCATAGGGCCTTTCTGAAATGTGCTGTTTACTTAAAACCTTTATTATTTTATTTTTTTGTTTTGGATTTTTGCATTTTAACAGCTGACATAAATATATGGAAT
The DNA here is from genome assembly GCA_949820135.1 of Sylvilagus floridanus. Lineage (NCBI taxonomy): Eukaryota > Metazoa > Chordata > Mammalia > Lagomorpha > Leporidae > Sylvilagus > Sylvilagus floridanus. Next base: position 25,015,717 of record OX463235.1, read on the forward strand.
TTTAGTAGGCAAATTGATTTTTGCCTTTTTGCTTTTCCCTCCTTTCCCTTTATTTTCCTGTCTATAGTCTATAATACAAAGTATTTTACTGAGAAATACTTGAGAAAAAGAGCTTCCAAACATCATTCAATTGCACAAAAGTATTATAGCTGGCACTTTTGAGTTGGGCAATTAAAGCTGAAAGTGGTTATATTATTAGGCTTGAGAATGAAAATAATATAGCTATTTTAAAAAGATAAAAATCTATGAAAGAAGAATCTTTTTTTAAAAACAGAATGCAACCCTTTATCAAAAGATACTGTTTATAATGACACCACATGCATAAAGCATTATTATTTAAAATGATGTAAAGTGTTACTGGATCTTTCTCACAGGAGACTAAATGCCTCCATGGCATCTGACAGAGCAACACTAACTCTTAATTACCCACCTATGGTTATGAGAGACAGCAAAAACACAGGCAAATGCATTCACAGAGCATTAAACATCCTTTAGGTATTTATTGTACTTTCTTCCCCATCAAACTTTTCTCTCTGAAGTTTCTAAGAAGGAAAATACTGAGTAATCTGTACATTTAAAAAAATTTCTTACCTATTACATATGGTGGGAATGGTGGAAAAGAGCAGTGTAGAGGGCTTTAGATAAAAGAGAAACAGAAGTCCAGAGATTTTTTTTTTAAAGATGTATTTATTTACTTGCAAGTCAGAGTTACATAGAGAGGAGAGGGAGAGAGAGAGATCCTCCATCCGATGGTTGCAACGGCCGGAGCTGTGCCAATCTGAAGCCAGGAGCCAGGAGCTTCTTCCAGGTCTCCCACACGAGTGCAGGGGCCCAAGGACTTGGGCCATCTTCTACAGCTTTCCCAGGCCATAGCAGAGAGCTGGACTGGAAGAGGAGCAGCTGGGTCTCGAACCAGCGTCTATATGGGATGCCGGCGCTTCAGGCCAGGGTGTTAACCTGCTGTGCCACAGTGCCAGCCCAGAAGTCCAGTTTTAACATGATCATTTCCCCAGTCTCTCTTGGGGACAGTTTTCTTTTTCTTCACAGGAACTTCTAAAAGCTTATTAAAAGGCCCATAGATTACTGAAAGGCCTTGCAAAAAGAGATACATGATGTCTTCTTGTCTTTTAGCTTTAATGAACTGTATATTCAGTATATGTAAAAAGTACCACAAAAGATCTGCTAAGCTCTTCAAAAAGGGCTGAGACCCAGCACCTACTTTCATTTTTTAAACATATTTATTTATTTATTTGAAACGGTTACAGAGAGAGAGGGAGAGACAGAGAATCTTAATCTGCTGATTCACTCTGTGGATGGCTGCAATGGCCAGGGCTAGGCTAAGCTGAATCCAGGAGCCAGAAGCTCCTTCTGGGTCTCCCACATGGGTGGCAGAAGCCCAAACACTTGGGCCATCCTTTGGTGCTTTTTCCAGTCCATTAGCAGGAAGCTGGATCAGAAACAGAGCAGCTATGATGTGAACCTGCACCCAAAAGGAATGTCGGCATCGCAGGCTGCGACTTTACCTACTCTGCCACAATGCTGGCCCCGTTAGCCCCTGCTTTCAAGAAACAAATAGTTTGTCTGGTGCTCCCGTGACAGCAGCAACACCAACACGAATTGTGTGAGTAAACAGTATGTGAGAAAATGGAAACCTGGTTGGGTGGGTGCTGCAGCTAATAGAAAATACTGGAAGAATGTTGAGCAGGAATGCAGCATACACACACAGAATTTTAGAAAGATTCATTTGATGGTGATATGAAATGTGAATAAGGGAGGGCAGTTGGAGGCTGTTTCAGAAACAGACCATGGGTCAAAGAAGTGAGAAGTATGAGAAGGAAGAGAAGGAGGCAGGAGGTAGAAAGGCAAGGCAAGGCTGTACTGGGGAAGGCTTCTTGTTGGAGATGGTCTTTTTATATGTTCTTTTATATGTGTGCTTTGTTTCTAGATTAAGAATTCATAAACTATAGTCTGGGCCAAATCCAGATTCCTGTCTGTTTTTGTAAATAAGGTTTTAATGGAATGTAGTCATGTTCATTTTTAATGGTATTGTCTGTGACTTCTTTTGTGCTTCAGTGAAGAGTTTAGGGAGACTCTATGGCCCACAAAGCCTAGAATATTTACTCTCTAGTCTTTCACACAGAACGATTACTGACTACTGGTTTGGAATTAGTAGGTAATTCAAGATTAATCAACTCAATAAATCTTATTTCTGTTGTAGGTGCTGATTTATATAAATAGGTTCCAGGAAAATCTTTTGGGCATTAGATTAAAATGAGCATTTATCTTAAAATGAATGTGCTTTGCTTTCTTCCCCAGAGGATATGACTATAATCCTGGATTCCTTTTATCTTGCTATTTTATCATTTAAGTTCAGCTAGAAAGGTGATGTCCTTTTTGAGCTGATAACCTGATAAGATTTTGTGTGGTCAGTTTTCTTAGATGCTTTACAGTTGTAGGGTCTACACTTGAAACAAATACAATCAGGGATAAATTTTGGTTTCTTTTGCCAAGAAAACCAGTGGTCAATATTTCCATTTAGCTGGAGCATCATGATGATGAAATAGACAGGCATACAGACTAAAATTGATTAGATTTGTGAGCTGAAAGACCATGCCTTCACCACACCCCCGTGTGACCTCACGCCCTCTTGATACCCTCATCATGCCCCTGTGTGACATCATGCCCTACCTGACCATACCTGAGTGCCCACCTGCTCACTAGACCATGTAACCACTCCCCTGGAAAAATATATAAAAGGCAAGGAGCACCCCAAAAGGCTCTCTGCCTCTGCTTCGCTGCTGGTGATAAGCGGTGGATAGCTGCTCAAAACACTTGCTGCACAAGGCTTCTGGCCTGCTTTCTGCTTGGTATGAACTCTACTCTAATTTCCAGATTTTCCCTTCTCCTTAGACTGAACTAAAACCCTCACTCTCCTTTGCATCTTTCACACCAAATAGAAGCTTAAAATGTACCATGCTGCCTCGTTCATTTATGCCGGTGTTTAGAATTCTCTAAATATTAGGCAAGAACACACTTGTGCTTATTAATATTGGGGATTTATTAATAAGAGAATGGTGATATCGTATGGTACCCCAAAGTTTGATAACATATGTGGCACCCCAGACTCTACTTCTAGGGAACTGTAAGAGGCCATATTCCAATATATTTTTAAGGGGTCAAATTCTGATATCAATGAGAAAACAAAAAGAGTAAGATTTATTGAGTTCATACAATGTATTTGATGATGTTCTGGTTGCTTTTCTTATATTATGTAATGAATCCTCACAGAATTCCTATGATGTAAGTTTTTAAATTATTATTTAAGATTTATTTATTTTATTTAAAAAGCAGAGTTACAGAGAGGCAGAGGCAGAGAGTGAGGTGTTACATCCGCTGGTTTATTCCGCAAATGACCCTAGTGGCCGGACCTGGGCCTATCTGAAGCCAGGAACCAGGACCTTCCTATGGTTCTCCCACATACGTGCAAGTGTCCAATCACTTGGTTAATCTTCTACTGTTTTCCCAGGTGATAGCAAAGAGCTGGATCAGAAGTGGAGCAGCCAGGGGCCAGTGAGGTAGCCTAGTAGGTAAAGCTACCACCTGCAGTGCCAGCATCCCATATAGGGGGCAGTTCGAATCCTGGCTGCTCCACTTCCAATATAGATCACTTCCATGGCCTGGGAAAGCAGTGGAAGATGGCCCAAGTCCTTGGGCCCCTGCACCGGCATGGGAGACCCGGAATAAGCTCCTGGCTCCTGGCTTTGGATAGGCACAGCTCCAGCTGTTGTGGCCACTTGGGGAGTGAACCAGTGCATGGAAGACCTCTCTCTCTCTCTCTCTCTCTGGCTCTCCTTCTCTTTTGGTGTAACTTTGCCATTCAAATAAATAAATAAATCTAAAAAAAAGAGGAAGTGGAGTAGTTAGGTCTTTAACCTGCACTGTAGGTGGTGGCCTATAGTTCAATGCCATAGTACTGGCCCCTTAAATTATTACCTTTTTGTAGATCAGTTAACAGTTTACCACTCACATTACATAAAGAGCCCTAGGCCAACACTTGGTAATTGGTAGAGCAAATATTTGAATACAGATATAGTGAAAATCTATTAGCATGACTGACCCTCCTTCCCTCCACTCATTGTTAATATATAGGTGGGTTCTAACAGTCGTCTTTTTCCTTTAGGGGCTTCACATTAGATTATTCTAGGCATGCATATCAGAACCAGATCCAAGCTGTGCCAATTAGAGTTCTGCTTTCGGATTTTGTAATAGAGACTAAAAATTCTGTTTCATTCTTGCCCCTCTTGAAGACAAAAGTATGCAAATTTGTTTTGCTGTGCTGTTATTCTTCCATTCCTGTTTAATGTTCTGCCCTTAAATATATGAAAAAATGGTGATGAATTCAGATAAAAATAAATGTGTTTAATAAGCAAGACAAAAGTAGTAAAAAGTTTGGGAGGATATTAATTGCTGAGTAGTGAGTGGTAACCCTGACAGCATCTCCTGCTGGAAAGGAGGAGCCAGAGAAGACATCTGTTAATCAGAGTTCAGTGCAAGGGGGATCTGCCACTCTAGGTATTTTCAGTTGGAGCCAAGGGAGCCAAGAGAATCAGGTGTTTGTAATACCTGCTTGGATGGCCTGCATAGTGGAAGACAGAGGAATTGCCTCTGAACTACTGATATCATGAAACTGAGACCCAAAGCCAAGATACAGGGGTCAGGAAACTGATACACCACTACTATGCTGCAATAGCTTCCTTATTTATTTATTTTTTTTTGAGATTTATTTTACTTATTTGAAAGGTAGTGTGAAAGAGGGAGGGAGAGCGGTAAATGAGGGTGGGAGGGAGGGAGAGTGGAAGGGGGAGAGAGAGAGGGAAATATGAGAATGAGAAAGAGACCATCCATCTGCTGGTTCACTCCCCAGGTGAATGCAAATGGCCAGGGCGGGCCTGAACTGATGCCAGGAGCCCAGAATTCCATCTACATGGGTGGTAGTGGCCCAAGCTCTTGGACTGTCTTTTCTGTTGCTTTTTCAGGCACATTAGCCTGGAGCTGGATTGGAAGTGGTACAGCTGTGACTCAAACTGGTACTATGTTATGGGATGCCAGCATTGTAGGTGATGGCTTAGCCTGTTGTGCCACAATGCTGGCCCCAGCAACAGCTTTCTTTCATATTTACAAAACTGGTGACTAAAAATGTAAGAAGAACTTAAGTTACTGCAAACATGACTCTTCAAACTTGCTTGCCAGTACCCAAATACTGAGAATACAAACTGCATTTCCCTTCTTGGCTTTTGAATCTCCCATGGACACATCTCATTGGCAGAACCTATTTATTACAATATTAGAAGATATCCTAGTTAACTGGTCATCAGTGAAGTATAGTTTTAAGTTTCCAGCTTCTGTGATTAGGCAGGGTGCACAGGAGAGGGTACAGTGGATGCCAAATCCCAAAAGACTGTTTTCATTTTTTTTTTTTTTTGACAGGCAGAGTGGACAGTGAGAGAGAGAGACAGATAGAAAGGTCTTCCTTTTGCCGTTGGTTCGCCCTCCAATGGCTGCCGCGGTCGGCGCGCTGCAGCCGGCGCACCGCGCTCATCGATGGCAGGAGCCAGGTGCTAGGTGCTTTTACCTGGTCTCCCATGGGGTGCAGGGCCCAAGCACTTGGGCCATCCTCCACTGCACTCCTGGGCCACAGCAGAGGGCTGGCCTGGGGCTGGCCTGGAAGAGGGGCAACCGGGACAGAATCCGGTGCCCCGACCGGGACTAGAACCCGGTGTGCCGGCGCCGCAAGGCGGAGGATTAGCCTGTTGAGCCACGGCGCCGGCCCAAAAGACTGTTTTAATTATAGGTCAAATAACAGTAGTGGTAAAAATAGCCTGGTATATTTGATGTAATCCCCAAATCTATAAAGAGCTAATGTTGAACTCCCTGTTCTTTGTTGCTCCTCTAGGGTTGAGGTGCCTTTAACCTGGGCTAATGAGAGCTTCCTTTGATTTACCAGGGAAGTCATGCAGTAGTCACACAGTTTTTTGGAAAGTTATGGTAGAAAACACATCATTTCCGCCTAGCGGCGCCAGCACACCAGGTTCTAGTCCCAGTCGGGGCACCGGATTCTGTCCCGGTTGCCCCTCTTCCAGGCCAGCTCTCTGCTGTGGCCTGGGAGTGCAGTGGAGGATGGCCCAAGTGCTTGGGCCCTGCACCCCAAGGGAGACCAGGAGAAGCACCTGGCTCCTGCCTTCGGATCGGATCAGCGCGGTGCGCCGGCCACAGCGCGCCAGCCGCGGTGGCCATTGGAGGGTGAACCAACGGCAAAGGAATACCTTTCTCCCTGTCTCTCTCTCTCACTGTCCACTCTGCCTGTCAAAAAAAACAAAACAAAAAAAAAAAACCAAAAAAAAAAAAAAAACACATCATTTCTTTCTTGGAGGCTGGTCAGTAGTTATCCAGGCTCCTTTTGGGAACTCCTATTTCTTGAGAGTAGTCAGAACTTCTCTTTTTTTTCTAGCTTCCCTTTCTAGGACTGGCCATCTCCTAACTCATCATATTGCTTGTTTCTGGAAGTTTAATAGATGATGTTTTAAGACAGAATACCCCAATATATGAATATTAGATTAATGGCACATTGCCTGAAGGTGTACTTTCTAAGCTAAACTTGCATTACATAGAGCTTATAAAGGAATAGAGAATGGGAAATGAGTTGTTTTTACAATTTGTTTTCAAAATTGTGCAGTGATTTCAGTGCCTCTTCTGTGATCATTTTGTGTAATTTTTTTACTTCTCTATTTATTCCTTTTTTGGTGGTACAGAAAACTGCAAATAATGAGGCTGACCTATCTGTGATCATAGAAATAAAAGTCAAATTGAAAGATGTAAGTTATACACACTGACAGTTATCCATTTTTCTTTATACTAGTGTGGTTCCTTTTCATAGACTACATGTTAACTAGGTCAAGAATGGTGGGCTTGGGGGAGACTTCGATTGTAGAGGCTTAAAGCAGATACTTAGGACCTCATTCTAGGATCTTGGAATACAGTTTTTATGGTTTTTATGGTCAGTGGTTATCCAAATGTCCCACTCAGAAGACTGAAAAAGAGAAATGACTTGATACATCAGTGTCCTCTCAATGTCCTCTTGGGATATTTCTCTCTATGTGATGTTCATTCTATTCTACCAAGCCAAATGTTCAGAAAAGTGCTTGTTCCTACACCATTGCTTGAGAATGCTGTTTTAGGAAGAACTTGCTTCTTTTCTCAGTAACTTTTAGTGAGACAGAATGCCTGACAGTTTTTAGTACCCAAGCGGTGCAAATTCTGTAAATTCAGCACGTTTAATCTAAATTACTCACTGATCTTGCGTTCAATGCCAGCTTCACACACCACCAATTCACAAATCATATGAAATACAATAGGAATGGGTATTCACATGACAGAACATTATTACCTTGGTAATTTATTGTGAGTGTTGGGAGATTTTGAGTTGTCTTTTCTCAGAGATCTTCTAACCTGGGCACAATATATTTTCATTTCTCTTTGTTCTCCTTTTTGGTTAATATCTTCTGCTATGATTAATATTACCTGGATAATGAAATTTGTATTGGAAAAATAATTGACTTTTTATTTTTTGAAATAATTTTCCTCCTGTAATCAAGAAGGATGTCATGAGTCTAGACAGCAAAAATAAATAAATGAAAAAATATTAAAACACATTACTATGCTAGAAAGAAAAGTAACAAAAGTGAAAAATTAAGTAATCTGCTTTATCTATGCTGTTTCCCTTTGCAGTAATAATCTACCCTGGAGACTAATTTTGATTATTTTCAATGAATCTTTTTAAAGGATAGGTAGATACGTAGGTTGATAGATCAAACAATAGAAAGAAAAACAGTTATCAACTATCTAAAATTTCTTGATCCTACGTCTTATTCTGATCCAGCTTCCTGCTAATTTACAACTTGGGAGGCAGCATATGGTGGTCAATTGTTGGGTCCCTCTCACTATTTGAACTTCCTGGTTTCTGGCATTGGCCTGGACCAGCCGTTACTATTGGGGGTATTTGTAGAGTGAAGAAGTGAATGGAAGATTCTCTTTCTCTCTCTGGCACTCTACTTTCAAATAAATAAACATTTAAAAAAATCCCTTGGACAAATTAAAATGATGTGTTGCCACTACACACTTGATATATTACCAGTGTTAGTTTTTTTTTTTTTTTTTTGTCTGTCTGTGTATTCTGAAAATAACATCAATTCATTTGAGTTCAGGTCCATGTAGTAGCCTTATACCCAGAACTCAAAGTCCATACTTATCTCTAATTGTTCAGTTAGAATGAGAATAAGACTATAAGAAAGTGCTATGGTAGTTATTTTTACCTATCTTAGGATGTGTTAAGTATATAAACTAATGTTTAATGCATATTTAAAGATTATTGGCATGAAGGGACACCATAGAACCTTCTCAGAACCTTCTCAGAGGACTTAAGTGCCTTATTTTTGTTCTTAGGGCAAGTTCAGGGAATTATGAAAATGTAAAGGAGAAAGACATTGAGACATGGTAAGAATGTGAAAGTAGGTAAAGAGAGTCATAAAAATGAAGGTTGATACACAATGTTTCAAGAGAGAGAAGGAATATATGAGAGCTGTTGATGTTACAGCATGCTTGGTGTGAATGTAGATTCTTCAGGTTAAAAGATGGGAGAATATGAAGTCAGGTAAAATCATTTTAAGGCAAAGGAAAAGTTAAGGCATTTAATCTTTCTAAGAGATAAAAAGATATCTTAAGGCATATGTCAAAGGAGTAATTTACTTACATGATAATTTTAAAAAGTGATGAAGACATTTTGCTTTTGCTAAACAGACATGAGACATATACAGTTTATGATCTGAGATAGTGAAAGTAGATTTCATGACATGTCATAGCTAGTCATGAATTCAAAATCATATTCATTTCCAATAGAAGCATTTTTATGCAGGAGAGAGAATAGAGAAGACTTATAAAACATTCATCAAAGAAAAAATGCAGTGCTTTGGATTGAAAAGATGAAAATATCCCATTTGAAAGAGAAAAAGCTCAAATTGATTTTCATGTATTCACTTTTCTGCAAAGGATACTAATGGTGGATGAACATATGGACAGGATGATACATTGATATTTTCCTACTGTATTACGTTCACCTATGCAAAGTCTGAGATTTGGACATTATGTGAATGCATCATTGTTGGACATGCATGCTCTGCCAGTTTCTGATTACATGGGAAGTTCCACTGCAGATCATTATTGTTTTATCCAGGGTTATGTTAATTGAGGGAAAAATGATTCTGTTATTTAGATGAAAATGTTAAGTATAGAGCAAGAGAGTGAGATTTTAGTTTAGTGTTGTTGTAGATATATACTGAGCATCAAATATAAGGTTAAATAGACATAATACTCAATATTCATATATTTAACAATGGCCCTCTTATAGACTTCTATTTTAGGGTTCTTTAAAACTTTTTTCATGATATTGCAACCGTATGTATTGATCTTATTTTACTACTGTGGCTGGAGAGTTGGAGAAAAACTTATTTTAGGAAGTAAAGTGAGAAAGAATCCATGTTTTTGCGGATGGAGAAGGACTGTGGTCTGGAATATGAATAGTAATGCCATATTTACAGAAGCTTGAATTCCCAGGTGGAACTATGGATACATTTTTCCTTGGAAACAGGGCTATAGTAGAAGCAATTCCATATTTATGAATGTAATGCTCTGATGACTTTTCTGCAATTCCTATTGAAGCTTGCATAGTAGTTTTACCCTCAAAGAAGCAGTAATCATGACCCCCTAACTGACTTCTTCTTTGAAGACTACTTTCCTCTATTGCCTTAAGATTCATCACTGTTGAAACCATTCAGGTTTTATTTCAGAATTTGCACACTGGAACCCCAATTCTTGTAGTCATAAAAGAGTTTGCTGTTTCCCCAGAATCCCACGGGCAGCATAGAATGATAAAAAGTTACTGCAAGTGTTCTTGCACTATCTATGCTATCTGTAGACATTAGCAAATGACTTCATTCTGGTCTTTCTCATTTGTAAAAGGAAGTGATTGGAGTAGAAGATTTAGTATGTCTTCCCCAGTTCTAACACTGTGATCATCTGGAATTGATTCAGCTGGTTACATTGCATCAACCAAGAAAAAGATGCCAACACAGTATCAAGTCTGCAAAAGATATATTATAGGGAAACTTTGATCGAAAATGAGGAGGGAATTCAGGGAGGATGGGAAAGTCATTTTTTGAACTCATTGTCAACTGATAACTTTGTATGTGTTATTGCATGCAGTTCTCAAAACTCTATGTGATGGTATGGTAGCAGAGTAATAGTCTTCCCAAAGTGTCCAAGTCCTAATCCAATAATCTATGAATATGTTATATTATATAGCTAAAGAGAGTTAATGTTGTAGATGGAATTAAGCAGATTTAAATCCTGATTTATTTATTTCCAAGGCTTACGCTCTATTCAGTGTGTGGCCTTATGTTGCTTTTTTTTCTTTCTTTCTTTTTTTTGTTTTTTTTTTTTGGACAGACAGAGTGGACAGTGAGAGAGAGAGACAGAGAGAAAGGTCTTCCTTTGCCGTTGGTTCACCCTCCAATGGCTGCCGCGGCCGGCGCGCTGCGGCGGGCGCACCGCGCTGATCCGATGGCAGGAGCCAGGTGCTAGGTGCTTTTTCCTGGTCTCCCATGGGGTGCAGGGCCCAAGCACTTGGGCCATCCTCCACTGCACTCCCGGGCCACAGCAGAGGGCTGGCCTGGAAGAGGGGCAACTGGGACAGAATCCAGTGCCCGGACCGGGACTAGAACCTGGTGTGCCGGCGCCGCAAGGTGGAGGATTAGCCTGTTGAGCCACGGCGCCAGCCGGCTTTATGTTTCTACCTGGAATCCCTCAGGTGTCTTTTTCAGGTACCCAGTTCCAGACTTTCTTGCCTCAATTAGTCTTTGTTGTCCAAGGCATCCTCGGCTCTTATTACCACATCTCTGGCTCTAGCAGGGGGGCACTCTATACTTTACAAACCAGAACCTTGGAAATGTCTCCAGTTATAATTCCTGAAACACACAGAAAATCAGGGGGAAAATCCTCTTTGCAGGGAATGTCTTATATTAGCAGCCCACCATTTTTATACATTGCAAATCCTATTTTCCACCTCCACCATTCTTTGAGACACCAAAACTGGCTTGCTCTGGATGCTCAGTTTTTGTTCTCTGTAGAAAACATGAGACTGAGTCTGATTAGGAGATAATCCAAGGTAAACACTATTTTATTTTTTTAATTTGTCTTCTAGAACTGGCTCTCTATTTTCAGGGCAAAATGAAATGAGAACACAATCTTGTAATTGCCAGTTACATCCTTAACATCTTCCATTTAATTTATGGCTTGAAAAAGTTTTTTCTGAACTAGACTATGCATTTAACTATCCTTTATAACAATGCTGTCTTTAAAGACATGTATTATAAATGATTATAACATATACAACAGCAGTTTAAAACACAATTTGATCATAAATTGGGGACTGACAGTATTTTATAGTTGATTAGTAAATTAGACTACACAGCAACTGTTGAGTATTCTCCTGACTTTCATACACAGAAAGCACATTGCCATTTGAACCCTAAAGGGTAATTTTAGCCATGTCTTCTGAGCAAAAATTGGGATGCCTCAAATAAATCAGTTTATTTCTATTTGTTTTATGATCTGTACAGCAGTTGAAGCACAAGTTTAATGACTTATTTCACACTTTTTCCCATAAGTCTTTCCTGGAAACCTAAGACACTCAGAGTTATGATGGGTTATCAGAAAAAGGGAGGACAAGGTTCATTATTCCAGAAATATTACTACCCACAGGACTGCACAAAAGTTGAGGATTTAACTGTTTTGACAGTTACTTTCTATTAAATGACCTAACATATGCTTCAAGTCTTGTCACAAATGAAAAATTGTTCCCTCAGTAAGAACTGAGTTAAGAGCCTCTTTAATTTTCTTCTGTGCATTTTATCTTCCTGTATTATTATGTTTATTGGTTTGATTATTTTTCTAAAATGTGGATTAGTTTAAGAATCCAATTCTTGTTTTTTTGTTTTTGATCCATTGAGTATTGTAGAATGAGTACATGAAATTATGAATGGTTTGATTTTTTAAAATATAAGCTTTTAATTTTAAGATAGTTTTAGATTTATGAAATAGTTGCAAAAGATATTACAAAAGAATCTCTGTATATCTTCCTCTGGTTTATCTTATTTAAATATTTTTTATTACTAAGGTATATTTGTCACAACTAAGAAAATCAATGTTGATACATAATTATTCACTAAACTCCACTTTATTCGGATTTCCTTAGTTTTTCCTTTAATGTCATTTTTTTCTGATCCAGATTCCAATCCAGGATGCCCTGTGACCTGTAGTCACATGTCTGCTTAGTCTCCTCAGCTTTTGGTGATGGTCTTTAAGACTCTGCTTGTCTTTTATGACCTTGACAGTGTTCAGAAGCACTGCTCAAGGTCATTTTGTAGAATGATCTCTAGTTGGAATTTGCCTGTTGTTTTTCCTCTGGGTAGATTGGTTTTGAGTTTTGGACGAGAAAACACAGAGGTAAAGTGTCATTCTCAGTACCTCATATTAAGGGTATAGGCCATCAACAGGAGTTATCATTGATGATATAAATCTTGATCACTGACCAACATAGTATTTGCCATATTTTTTACATAAAGTTACTTCCTCTGCCTATCCTCTCCTCCCATTTTTGTACTCTACTATTTAGAAGTCACTAGTGTATCCTGTGCTCAAGGTGGTGGTGGGGTTTAATCTATTCTTTCTGGATGGGGGATATCGTAAAGTCGTTGGAATTCTTCTCTAAGGAAACCAATCTTTTTTCTTCTGTTTATCATGGTTTTTGATTTTGATTTCTTCCCTAGTTTCATTTCTTTTCCATCTTGATTATTATCTAATAAAGAAAAAAAGGCATGTGTATAAAAAACTATCATATTTCATCTAAGGTGATATTATTTGGGAGATTTTCTATTTGAGAAATATAATCATATAGAAAATATACATGTTAAAATTGTGCTATGCAATATGATATTAATGTACAACTTGATAGTCTGGAGGACAGTTTCAAAAATTCCTTCATAAACACTTTATATTAATTGTTATAGTAAAGAAATTCTTAAATTTTTTTTTCTTTTTTTTCTTTTTTTTTTTTTGACAGGCAGAGTGGACAGTGAGAGAGAGAGACAGAGAGAAAGGTCTTCCTTTGCCGTTGGTTCACCCTCCAATGGCTGCCGCGGTCGGCGCGCTGCGGCCTGCGCACCGCGCTCATCCGATGGCAGGAGCCAGGTGCTAGGTGCTTTATCCTGGTCTCCCATGGGGTGCAGGGCCCAAGCACTTGGGCCATCCTCCACTGCACTCCTGGGCCACAGCAGAGGGCTGGCCTGGAAGAGGGGCAACCAGGACAGAATCCGGTGCCCCGACCGGGACTAGAACCCGGTGTGCCGGCGCCGCAAGGCGGAGGATTAGCCTGTTGAGCCACGGCGCCGGCCATGAAATTCTTAAATTTTAGATGAAGTAATTTAATTTTTTCCTTTTTCACAAGATTGGAAGCATCACCCCAAATTAAATAATTTTAAAATTCCTTATATGTGTAATAGAATGAAGTATTTAGATTTTAGGATCATATCCTTGTTTTGTAATCCTCTAATTATATTTTATAACAAAATAAATTGGGTTTTTTTTATATATAAGATTAGAGTAGTAAAACACATTTTTTTCAATGTAAATTGTGTAGTTCTTTGTTAGTTATTCCACTATCTTCAGTGTCTTCCATCTTTCTTTTGTTTCATTCATTTTCTTGCATGTTGATTCCCTTTGTAGCCACTTATAGAGCCATAACATGTTAGAACTGAACATCTTTGGAAATTATCTAACTCTGGTGCTGGTGCTGTGTCATAGTAAGCTGAGCCTCCACCTGGGACGCTGGCATCCTATATAGGTGCCAGTTCATGTCCCAGCTGCTCCTCTTCTGACCCATTTCTCTGCTATGGTCTAGGAAAGCAGTAAAAGATGGCCCAAGTGCTTGGGCCCCTACACTATGTGGGAGACCTGGAGGAAGCTCCTTACTTTGGATCAGCCCCCCTCCAGCCATTGCGGCCATTTGGGGAGTGAACTAGCAAATGGAAGGCTTTCTCCTCTTTCTGTCTGTAACTCTACCTCTCAAATAAATAAATAAAATACAATCTTTTAAAAAAAAAACAAATGATCTAATTCATTTATCAATTAAATAGGCACATAGAGACTTGGCATTGGTTTTTAGATAGCAAGAATAGAGTGAGATTGGAATGCAAGATTTTTACTTCAAGGCCAACATATACCCCCTATTCAACAATGCTTCATCTTTGTTTAATTCAGAAATTGCGTTGTGGATCAACATTCCATTGTTTTGAAACAGACTTTTTCATGTGGGAAAAACTAGACTGCTTTAGTTCTTCCTTTCTTTTTGACTTGGCCTAGGTTTTAAAATAGAGGCAGAGAAGTTTATCCCTTGAAACTTGTTTTCATCAGTTTTATCATCATAGAGGAAACACAGGCTCAGTTGTGAGTGGAATTCACTTATGTATGTGTTTTCTAAATAGCCAAGAGAATTCTGATCTATGTCCTGTCTTTTGAAGGTATCAGTATATTTTAAAAAATCTCTTGGATCAAATCTAAAAAGACTGCATTATTAATACATCTTAAATTAAAGGAAAGGCAGTCTGAAAGTGTTTGAAAGAAATTCTTGAGAGAATCCATTCGTCTTTAGTGCAATGATTCTGCCTGATAAAGAACTGGATGGTATTTTCCTCTCTGTAGATTTCAAATGATGCTATATCTAATGTATATTTTGTTTATATTGTTCACAAACAGAGCAAATTCTTATTCTGTATAAATGTGATTTCAGGGAAATAAAAATAAAGTGAGTAAAAAGAGTGTCTGTTGTCTTAGAGTATAAACATGGCTATGATCGTTTCCATCCATACTGTTAGAAAACAGTATCTTATTGTTCAATGACTGGTCATTTTGCATTTAAAAAGTTAGAAACTAAATATTCAAATTCAAATTAATAGAAAGGAGTGTCACATTATATTGTTCTAGCTTTTTTGACAGCAGTGGTATACTCATCACAACAAATTCCTGAAGTCTTTCAAATTTTGTCCTTCTTCTCCTATTTGCACATTTTTCCTTAAGCAGACGTCTCTGTATTCATTAATGAAATCTCCTTCTGAAGTAGTTACCTTGTTTTCTTTCCTAAATTAATATATTGGTTGGTTTAAGAAAATTGGAATTTGAGAAAGTGAAGCTGGAAACACATTCCAGTATCCTGGTGAATATTGGACTAATGGCTCTCTATGGGTTTACAAAAACAATCATAGCAAGGATGAAAGTAAAAGTAAAACCTTGGAAACTTTCCACAAACTGGGTTCCTTATTCTTCCAGAAATAACATGGCCAACTTGACCATTTGACTCTCAGCATTTTTTTTTCTGTGTGTTTAAGAAATAGAATTCATTTTTTTTTAAGATTTCATTTATTTATTTGAGAGGTAGAGTTACAGACACAGAGAAAGGTCTTCAATCCACTGGTTCACTCCCTAAATGGCTGCAGTGGCCAGAGCTGAGCTGATCCAAAGCCAGGAGCCATAGATGGAAAAGTAGATAGATAAATAGACACACAGATAGGTTTCTCTCGTCAGCTGATTCACTTCCATATCCCCACAATGGGACCTTCACATGATGGAGCTAATGAGCTCAGTCCAGGTGTAGACCTTGGCCTTGGGGAAATCTTATTCTGGTCAGGGGGGATAGACAGTGAGCAAATAAATATGTATATTTGAGGCAATGATGAGACTAGGGGTAAGAGATAAGCATTGAAAAAAGATAGGGGAGAGGAGGAGCAAGCTGATTGAAGGGTGTTATTTGGTACAGAATGGTTGGGATGATCCTTCCAATAAATTGGCATGGGACAGAGACCTGAGTACATGTAAGGGAATTGGCCATGTAGATTAGAGGGGTGATGGAGTGGGATTTTCTAGAAAGAAGGGATAGTTAGGCTAAAGTAAAAACAGTTCCCTGAAGGAGGAAGAAGCAAGGGGAACAGTGATAGATGTTGGGGTACATAATTAAAAACCAATTTTTCTCTCAACCCAGGAATTCTGTCTATACAGTTGTTAGAGAAAGAAAATGCTTATATCATTGAATAAATATTACATCAGAATAGAATACACATCATGAGAAATCTGCTGGAAGACTGCAAAGATAGTAAAAAAAAGTCTCATCTTTTTATATATTAAAACAAATAGAACACCCCGTGTATCTTTTTCCAAGATGAAGAATAACTAACTAGTCCTTGTGTAGGAAAACTCTACTGCACCATTTGTTACACACAGTTCTTCCTAGATTTACCTGGTAATTAGATTGATCATTAGTGTTAGATAAGTGGCTTTATTCAGAGCAAAAACAAACTTTTCATATCTTTATTACAGTAGTTTTGCAGCTTGGAGCAAGGTGTCCTCCTCCTAAGTTGGTCTCCCACAGAAATTGGGAGGTGGGTGTAGTATCTCCCTTGATGTCTGCATTCAAAGAGATGATTTCTGGGACCGTATGAAAGGAGCCTATTTATATGCATTTCAAACAGAGTAGAAAGTACTTAAAATTGCAAATTTTCTAAAGTAAATATTCCAAGAAAAGGAGTGTGTGTGTGTGGGAGACAGAGAGAGAGAGAGAGAGAGAGAGAGAGAGAGAGAGACAGAGAGAGAGAGAGGGAGAGAGAGAGAATATTTGCTAAATTTCAAGGGAGAATTAAACCTTTACATTAATTTTTGCATGTCATTACATAGGTGATGAGTCAGAGAGGGAACCAGGCCGTGAAAACAGTGGTCATAACTTACTTTAGATTTTACTCTGAGGTCTGGCCTTGGAAATGACACATTCCTTTAGGCTTGCATGGAGAGTTGAGGAGACTATTCTAGGAGAGCTCAGGAGAGGTCTTAGCCTTTGCTGCTGAGGGTATGAGGAACTGGAGAATGGAGGTGGCCAGGGGTGGTGGTAGAAGAGAGCACTTTGAATGTGACCCAAATATGGATTATAGGGGGAAAAGTAGAAAAAATGATGTTGATGTTAGAAGTCATAGAATCTTTAATTTGATGTGTGGATATAAAATTGACTGATACTGTTTAATATCCAGGCCTCTTTTTGTTTTTTACATTTGCCTTCTTTTCCATTTCATATTACAAGGTGCTTAAGGGCAGAGACTGTGTCTACCATTTGTTGAAAAGAAGATTAAAATGGGAACTGATTCATTACTATTTGAGGGAATAGATTAGTGTGTCAGAGATGTATGCCCCTTTTACTTTTTCTTTGCCTTATTGAGTATCTGTCATGTGTCAGACCCTGGGATAAAATGAATGAGAAACTTTCTCTGCCCTCAGGAAGCTCATTGTCTACTTTGGGGAGATGAGTGTAATGATCAATTTCAGTGGAAAGTGATAAATTCTATGATAGTTTTATGCACTAACTTGCTCAATTAAAATTTATATGCAACCCAGCAAAACTAGACAAATAGGATTATATCAAACTCAAAAGATTCTGTACAGCAAAGGAAGCAATCAATGGAGTGAGGAGACATCCAACAAATGTGAGAAAATATTTGCAAGCTATTTATTTGACAAAGGATTAATATCCAGAATACATGAGCAATTCAAAAACCAGCAAAAAAAAAAAAAAACAACCCCCCCCCAAAAAAAACCCCACAACTAGTCCAGTTAAGAAATGGGCAAAGAACCTCAACAAACAGTTCTCAAAAAAGAAACACAAATGGCCAATGTGTATGAAAAAATATATGGAAAAAATGCTCAGTATCAGTAGCTATCAGGAAAACGCAAATCAAAGCCACAATAATATACCACTTCACCCCTGTCAGCTATTAAAAAAGATCAAGAATAACAAATGATGGCAAGCATGTGGAGAAAGGGGAACTCTTATGTGCTGTTGATAGGAATATAAAAAGTGCAGTCATTGTGAAAAACAGGATGGGGATTTCTCTTTTATTTATTTATTTATTTATTTATTTTGACAGGCAGAGTGACAGTGAGAGAGAGAGACAGAGAGAAAGATCTTCCTTTTGCCGTTGGTTCACCCTCCAATGGCTGCCATGGACAGCGCGCTGCGGCCGGCTCACTGCGCTCATCCGATGGCAGGAGCCAGGAGCTAGGTGCTTATCCTGGTCTCCCATGGGGTGCAGGGCCCAAGCACCTGGGCCATCCTCCACTGCACTCCTGGGCCACAGCAGAGGGCTGGCCTGGAAGAGGGGCAACCGGGACAGAATCCGGTGCCCCGACCGGGACTAGAACCCATTTTATTTGAGAGGTAGAGTTACAGACAATGAGAGGTAGAGACAGAGAGAAAGGTCTGCCATCCTTTGGTTCACTCCCCAAATGGCTGCAGCGGCCAGAGCTGCGCCGATCCGAAGCCAGGAGCGAGGAGCTTCTTCCAGTCTCCCACACAGGTGCAGGGGCCCAAGCACTTGGGCCACCATCTACTGATTTCCCAGGCCATAGCAGAGAGCTGGATTGGAAGAGGAGTAGCCAGGACTAGAACCGGCTCCCATATGGGATGCCAGCCCGCAGGAGGAGGATTAACCTGCTGTGCCACTGCACCAGCCCCAGTATGGAGATTTCCTAAACTAGAAATATAACTGCTGCCTGACCCAGTTACACACTACTAGGTATGTATCCAAAAGACTGGTAGCAGTTGTATCAAAGAGATAACTTCTCTGCCATGTTTATAGCAATACTCTTCACATTAGCCCAAATATCAACCAAGATATCCATCATCCACATGAATGGATAAAGAATATGTGATCTAAACATACAATGGAATACCATTCAACTATAAAAATGAATGAAATCCTGTCATTTGTAGCAAAATGGACAAAACTGGAGATGTATCATGTTGAGTGAAATCAGACACAGAAGGACAAATATTGCATGTTTTCTCTTGTGTGTAGAAGCTAGTATTAAAAAAAGCTCTCAATCTGAATGTAGATTATTAATTATCAGAGGCTAGCAGAGGTGAGAGGGATAAAAGAAGTTTGGATTAAAAAAATAGTGGAAGCTGGGTGTGTTACATTAATTGTGGCAAAGAAACCAATATGAAATATTAATAGGAGAAAAGAAAGATATATGGGAGCTCTTTGTATTACTACCCCACAATTTTTGTTTTGTAAACTTAACACTATTCTTCAATAAAATGTAAAAAATGATATGTAATCCCTTAATTGTATCTCAAATGTAACATTTCTTTTGATGATACTACTTTAATTCAAAAATAATCTGCTTACACTCAGTTTCTTTTGACTGTCCCACAAAATGTCAGTATTAATATGCTTTAAAGATCTCTCCTTCCCCTACTCCCTTCCTTTGTTTATTGTACCTGAGGGAAATTGTGTTTGTATTATAGGCCAAAATCTTTTGAGGTAGACAAATTGAGATGCTTAATGATATTGTAAAGGAGTTTCACTGTCAAGATTTGATGCTGAAATAGGTAAGGTCTTTGTATCTTCTTTGTTGAACAGATATTTAGAGAGAGCCTGTTGTGTGCCAGGTATTGTTTTAGGAGATTTCAGCAGTGAATAAAACTCAAAAATTCCTGCCCTCATGAAACTTATACATTAATGATAGTTTTGGCAGTGTTGCCCCTCTTTGTTGACATACAGAAAGTTTTTTTCTCCCTAGAGAGAGTTGAGGAGACTTCTTGACTATGCACAAACTTTTAAGCAGGAATAACACCTTTGCCATGAGTCAATGGTGTTTCAGCCCCTCCTTTGTCTTCATTCGTTTGTTGAGACACAAACTATTTATCACCTTTTTCAAATTCAGTCTTTAAAAATGAAATGTGAAAATAATATGTGACTGTACAAGTTTTTTTTTTTCTTTTTTGCACTGCAGAACAGTATGAATGTGGGTTTTATTTTAGAACTGTTAATAGAAAGGAGCAGTAATTATCTGAAATTATAATAGCATTTGTCTTTAAAATCTAATAGGAAAAGAAGCCCTCATGTCTGAGCACTAATTATAAACAAGAATTAAGTAAAAGAGAGAAAGAGAGAGACGTCCTTTAGAAAGCTAAGAACATATGAATGTGGGATAAAGACAAATTGCTTCATTTGTAGAAAATGGAGCACATTCCATTGCAGTGCATCCGACCAGTGGACATAATGCCATACTGCTCTATAAGCAATCTGTGTACACATTTACTCCTTTGTTAAGATTGCTTTCTAATAATGTAAATAGTCAGGTGATTAAAGATACAGGGAATGTGGTTTTAGATAGAAAACTAATACTTTCAAAATGGGCTGTTGAGGGCACATATATTTTGCAGTTCTTTTAGCTTAATTGAGCACCAATATACACTAATAGACATTTAGCCTCTCCTCTATGTTTCTTATGGTCAATCAATTCCATTCAGCAAATAATAGTCAATGTTTCTATGGACATAGTTAAAATGTGCATCTTTTAGGCACTTCCTGTTTTCTTGAAGGAAAAATAAAGCTGTGATTTATTAAGCAGCCTTGCTATAAGTACCGCTTCTGGAATTCTTAACAACATGTTCTAGAAACTTTGTAGGTGTTTTTGGACTTTATCTTACTTAATACTAATGATGATTTTACAAGGTAGATACAGTTATTGTCAACTTTCAAATAAGAGAATTGCAATGGAGAGTTGAGGTAATTTACCCAGTGGTACTCAGCTTGTAACTAACAGGAACACTTAGGATTCATATTTAGGTCTGACTCATTGCAAAGTAGAAGCTCTTTTATAAATTAGGTTCTAGGAATATATTAAAAAATAGTCAAATGTCTGTCTTGAAGGAGTTTCAGATTATTAGGAGAGACAAGAAAGACTACTATATGGTTCAATAGGAAAATGTCAGCAGAACATCAAAATTATAAAAGTGGGCTAAGGAGATAATTCACAGGCTAAGCAGCAAGCCAAGAGGCCAAAAAGGATGTGTTGGAGAGAGAGTTACAAGAAATCCAGGCAATTCAGACTGCCTCATAGATGCAGAAATATAAACTCTGTGAAAATAATTTTTTTGAAAACTCCATTTTTTGAAAAGGTAGTGTGGCTAGGCTAGGGGCAATTCAGATCTCACCATCCCAAGCTGTTTTTTTTTTTTTTTTTTTAAGATTTATTTATTTGTTTGAAAGTCAGAGTTAAGCAGAAAGAAGGAGAGGCAGAGAGAGAGAGAGAGAGAGAGAGAGGTCTTCCATCTGCTGGTTCACTCCCCAACTGACTGCAAGGGCCAGACCTGTGCTGTTATAAAGACAGGAGGCAGGAGCTTCTTCTGGGTTCCCCACTCAGGTGCAGGGACCCAAGGACCTGGGCCATCCTCCACTGCTTTTCCAGACCATAGCAGAGACCTGAATCAGAAGTGGAGCAGCTAGGACTCAAACTGGTGTCCACATGGGATGCTAGCACTGCAGATGGTGGCTTTACCTGCTATGCCACAGTGCCAGCCCCCAAATTGTTTGAGAAATGATGTCTAAGGAGTGCATGATGACAACACAAAAAGAACTTTGATTTGTTTATTATTAACTTTATTCTTTTAAAATATTTTTATTATATCCAGTAAAGTATGTATTTCAGTGTCTATTAGTTCAATATATTAAATATTATTTTATATTAAATATAAATAATGCAGAAACATAGCCATTTAACATAAAATGTGATAATTGCAACAACAGCAGATTAACTGTAATAACATTTTTGTTCTGTTTCCTGAACAGATCCAATGAGCCTAGCCTTCTGTTTAGTTATTGATATATTTTATCTTATTTCATCTTGAAAGTAGCTCTACAAAATAAATAGCTCTACAAAACAGATATTGCTATACTAGTTTTATATATGTAGAATCTATCACTTAGGAGGAGCAACATGCAGCTACTAGAGGTGAGCAGGGTTCATTGGAATCACTGAGGAGGATCCCCCACTTAGCAAGAAGATCCCCTGGAGTTACTATAATCTTCCCTGGGACCTAAAGAATGAGAACTAGTAGATACTGTTCTACAGAAGGAGTGGGAAAGATGAAAATAACAGAGGAGGGGATTGGACTGGAACAGTGTTGACTTGGAAGCTGGTTTGGCTCATTTGAAAACCTGCCTGAGAACAATTCAGTGTGGCTGGAGGATGAGGGACATATGGAAGATAAGTGAAAGATGATTCTAGAGGGATGACCATTGAAGAACCAAATATGCCATGTGAAGGGCTGGAGTTGTAAAAGTCCTCAAATTATCATAAAAGTATTGATTTTATGTATTTTGAAAGTCAGAGTTAGAGAGAGATCTTTCATCCACTGGTTCACTCCCCAGATGGACATAGTGGCCAGCACTGGGCCAGGAGCTTCATTCAGGTCTCCCACATTGGTCTCAGGGGCCCAAATACTTGGGTTGCCTTTTGCTGCCTTTCCCAGGCCATTAGCATGCAGCTGAATTAGAAGTAGAGCAGGTGGGACATGAACTGGTGCCCATATGGTATGCTGGTGTCACAAGCAGTGTCTTAACCCACTGCCCTATAACGCTGGCCCCTGGTGCCTAGATTTCTAATTCAGTGAGTATTAGTATCATAACTGGTATAGGAACATTGGAGAAGGAGAATGTTTTGGGAAAAATACATGTTTTGTATTTTGGCTTATGGTATTAAAAGACTCACAATGCAGTGTTTTTATTTCTGAAAAAGCTCCTATCTGATCAACTCCTTTTCATGCCATGGAATTTATTTTCATTCTTATTCACTTTCCTAGAGAAAATGATGTTCTTAGACCTTTGTCTCTTAAACAGCTGTGTATTAATCTTGATGGAATGGATATTTTAAATAGCAAGGAATTGCACTGTATTTAAATAGCAATAAATTATAGGAGGATCTGGCTTAGTGTTATCCTATTCTCAGTATATCCCTTATACTCTATCTTCTTGACATCTGCTGAATTTGCTGTATCTACATGTTTAAGAGCATGGAATTTGGAGTATAGAATCAGTGTGTCTGGGCTCAATTCTATTTCTTCCCTATAAACCATGGAACCTCAGTTTACTTATTTGTAAAATGAGGATAACACTGGTACTTACCTCCTGAGGTTTCTAATGAGGACTAAATAAGTTACTTCACAGAAAACACTTAGAAGGGTACCTGAAACACAGCTAGTATCAACTGACACTCTGATTCTGAGTAATATGTAATTCTGCAGTCCTGGACCCTGAAAACCCAAAGAGCACCTTTTCAAACATAGTTTATACTTCCTAGGAAATAAGGCTGTACTGATAACTACTATCCATTTCTGTTTCAAAAATGGTATGTACTTGTTTCTTCAGTTGCTGACATCAGAATAAGTATAAGTGTAGTCCCTATTGGTCCCTTCAAGTGATATCAAAAGACTAAAATATCCATGATAATGTGAGAAAGATAATAGGCAGGAGCAAAAGGGCAACTGCCTTCCCTTAATGGTTGAATTTATCCCTAATGCTGTTTATAAATTTTGCTAACTTAAAGTGCTACCTGAAGTTTCAGTTTCAAACTAACTTAGAGGAATTAAGCAGGAATGACAAATAAAGGTAGTATTTTTGCTTAATACAGTGTGTTCAGCTATCTTTAAGCTTGGGACAAAAAGTAATTTTTTTGCCTACTTTGAGAACTGTTTTCTCTCTAGCCTATATGTATGAGTAGTGTGTATACACATGTGTGTATATTTAGGTGTGTTTGACTCATGCCCATTCATTAAAAAAGGCCAATCCTTTCCAAACCATAATTGCATATAGTAGAATATATTTCTATCTTTCACTGGACTGTAGCTACATTAAAGTAAAGGATGTGTCTCATTTGTTTACTGTTATCTGGTGCTCAATGTCTAGCACGTATTAAATAATTTTTATTAAATGAGTTACCTGAATATTCATGAAGGAGAGGATCACAGTCATTTTCCTCTTCTTTCATCTCCCTTATATTAGAAAGGTAAACTGCAGATTATTTGACAGACTACTATTAAATATATAATTTTCTATACTGGTAAATATAATAGAGTTATCCTCTAGAGTGTCAGTTCTGAATCATAACAATAAGTTCTCACATTTACATTCACTTGGAAAAGACCTGTGAGAACATCTAATCCAGTCCAACCCTCACAATTAGTACAGGTGAAAATGGAGCCTAGGAGAGTTGAAGTGATTCTACCTTGATTACATGGCCAGTAAATTTATATCCAAGACTACAACCCCAGTCTTCTGGTCACTAACTAAACTTTTTTTTTTTTTAAACTGTTCTCCTTGAGCACTTAGTGAAATAAGCTAGACCCCAAAAGACAAATGCTATATGTTTTCCCTGATCTGAGTTAACTAATAGAATATTTAAAATGTAATGTATTGGAATGAAATGGACAGTTTGAGATTCGATGATTATTACAGCCCTTGACTCTTACGTTGAGGAGCAGTGTTTTTTTTTCATACTATTTGTTGAACCCATTTACTTAGTGTAGGTTAACTTTACAATCATTAAATAAACTAAAAGTAGATATTTGTAAAAATTAAGAGTCGGAATGAGAGAGGTAGGAGGAAGAAAGATTGGAGCATGGGTGGAAGGGATGGTGGAACGGAAGTGTCATTATGTTCCTAAATCTGTATATATGAAACACAGAAAACTTGTACAACAATTAAAATTTAAAAAGAACTAATTCAGATTCTTCTCAAACTATTTAACAATTAAACTGGAGGGAGTCCTTCCAAATACCTTCAAAGTAGGCCAGCCTCACCTTAATTCCAATACTAGAAAAAGATACAATAGGCCGGCGCCGTGGCTCAACAGGCTAATCTTCCGCCTTGCGGCGCCAGCACACCGGCTTCTAGTCCCGGTCTAGTCCCGGTCGGGGCGCCGGATTCTGTCCCGGTTGCCCCTCTTCCAGGCCAGCCCTCTGCTGTGGCCCAGGAGTGCAGTAGAGGATGGCCCAGGTGCTTGGGCCCTGCACAACATGGGAGACCAGGAAAAAGCACCTAGCACCTGGCTCCTGCCATCGGATGAGCGCGGTGCGCAGGCCGCAGCGCGCCGACCGCGGCAGCCATTGGAGGGTGAACCAATGGCAAAGGAAGACCTTTCTCTCTGTCTCTCTCTCTCACTGTCCACTCTGTCTGTCAAAAAAAAAAAAAAGATACAACAAAGATGGAAAACTAGAGATCAATATCCATGATGAACATAGATGTAAAAATCCTCAACAAAATATTTGTTAACCAAATCTAACAACAGATCAGAAAGATCATTCACCTGGACCAAATGGAATTAATCTCTGGTATACAGGGATGTTTCAACATAGGTAAATCAATAAATGTGATACATCACATTACCAAATTGAAGAATAAAACTGTACGGTTATCCCAATAGTTGCAAAGAATGCATTTGATAAAATACAACCTCCTTTCTATAATAAAATCCTTAAGCAAATTCAGTATAGAAGGAACATGCTTTAACACAATAAAGGAAATATATGACAAACCCACAGGCATTGAATGGGGAAAAATTGGAAGCATTTCTACTAAGCTTGGGAACCAGACAAGGATGCCCACTTTCACCATTGCTTTTCAGGATAGTTCTAGAAGTTTTAGACAGAACCAGTGGGTATGAAAGATAAATCAAAGGGATATATATTAGAGAGGCAGAAGTCAGTTTATCTCCATTTGCAAATGACAAGAACCTATCTATAGGGGAACCAAAATAAAGCACTAACAGATAACTGGAACTTAAACAGAATTTCATAAAGTTGCATGATATAAAATTAACTCAAAAATCAATAGCCTTTGTATACACAGGCATTGCCATGTCTGAGAAAGAACTTATGAGATCAGTACCATTCAAAATAGCTACAAAAGATTTTAAATACCTTGGAATAAATTTAACCAAGGGTATGAAAGATCAATGAATATTATAAAACATTAAAGAAAGAAATAGAAGAAGAAACAGAAAATTGGAAAAATCTTCCATGTTCACGGATTGAAAGAATTACTGTCATCAAAATGTTCATACTATGCAAGGCAATTTATAGACTCAGTGCAATCCCAATCAAAGCACCATTGACATTCCTCTCAGGTCCTGAAAAAACAATGCTAAAATTCATGTGGAAACACATAGAGACCATGAAGAGCTAAAGCAGTCTTAAACAACAAAAACAAAGCCAGAGACACCACAGTTCCAGATTTCAAGACATACTACAGGGCAGTTATAATAATAATAAAAAAAAGCCTGGTGCTCACACAGAAATAGACATATAGGCCAGTGGAACAGACCAACTAATTTTTGATAAATGAGCTAAAGTAGCTAAAATTAGTCTCTGAAGCAATGACAGTCTCTTAAAATTGTGTTGAAATTGGATCTATGCATGCAGAATTGTGAAACAAACCCCTACCTTATAAATATATCAACTCAAAATTGATCAAAGATCTTAATCTATGACCTGATACAATCATATTACTAGACAAAAACATTGGGGAAACTATGTCAGATGTTGACAGGCAAAAACTTGGAAAAAACACCAGAAGCCCAGGCAATAAAAGAAAAATAGACAAATAGAATTTCCATTAAGCTAAGTAGCTTCTGCACTGCATAGAAAACACTCAACAAGGTGAAAAGGCAACTGACAGAATGGCAGAAAATATTTGCAAAATATGCAACTGATAAAGGATTAATATCCAGGATATTTAAGGAGCTCAAGAAACTGAACAGCAACAAAGAAAAAACAGCTCAGTTGAGAAATGGGCAGAAGACATGAAAAGGCATTTTTCAAAGGATGAAGTTCAAATCACCAACAGACACTTGAAAAAATGCTCAGAATCACAAGCCACCTGAGATATGCAACAAAAACCACCCTGAGGTTTCACCTCACTCCAATTAGAATAGCTGTCATCCAAAAATCAAAAAACAATAAATGCTGGCAAGGATGTTGGGGGGAAAGGTACCCTAATCCACTGTTGATGGTAGCACAACCATTATAGAAAACAGTATGGAGATTCCTCAGGTATCTGAAAATAGATCTACCATATGACCTAGCCTTCTGACTCCTGTGAATTTATCTAAACGAAATGAAATTGTCGTATGAAAGTCTCATCTGTACCCCTATGTTTATTGCAGCTAAATTCACAATAGCTAAGACATGGAATCCACCCAAAAGTCTATCAACTGATGACTGGATAAAGCAAATGTGGTCTGTATACACTAAGGAATACTATTCACCCATAAAAAATGAAATCCTGTCATATGCAGCAAAATGGATGCAACTGGAAATCATTATGCCTAGTGAAATAAGCCATTCTCAAAGAAACAAAGGTTACATTTTTGTCTGACATGTGGCATTTAATACAGAATACAAAAAATGTTTATGTATGAAACAGCCATCTTGTGATATAACTCATTTTTCGTCCTTGTTGGTAACTCCTTTGGAAATGTGGTCTTCCTGTTTTTACTTGTTGACTATTGTGGTAGTAGTGAATTAATCCTGAGAATGTAGATAGATTGAAAGTATGTCTTTGCAAAAATTAATGAAATGAAAAGGAGAGAGGGAAGGAGGAGTTCTGTGAGTGTAGTTTTTTTCTCTATACATTAAAAATTTTCAGTCCATATATCTTGAATGTGCTGATAGCTTAATGAAATCGCATCTTAATTTCAAGATTTTATTGCAACTTTCTGCTTTTTATAACTTTATACTATTACAAATTCAAGCTAATTCCAACATTAATTCTGCATTTTTCCTAAATGTGGTTCATGAAGAATTGTTAAAAAGTTACATTTGGAGTTTAGAAATTAAAGTTCCTAAATGAAATTGTAAATCTTCTTAAAAGGAAACTTTCTACTTCAAGTGTTGTCTGGGGCCAGCAGCACTGACGTCACCTGAACGCTGTCAGGCTCCATCTCAGACCTACTTTGGTGATGAGGCCCAGAAATCTGTGTAGATTCTGATTGATGCTAAAACGAAGGGATTCCTGCTTGACCCTTTTACTTGTTAAGTGCCTGTAAGTTTTGTTTTGTGATCTGACTTGCATACTTGAATCTTTAACTGGTTGTGGAGCATATAAGATGAACATATTTTTTCCTTTCTTGTATCTGCATGGTATAATTCCTCATTATTAGGAGGAGAGTCCAGAATTACTAAAACACAGAAACTTGAATTAGGTTGAAAACCCTGCTATGTAAATAAAAGATAAGAGAGTGAGGTATAATTTGTCAGCTGAAGGGTCATGTTGATTTTTTTTTCACTGAGTAAGTTACATTTTATTATTTACCTGGTGAGAAAAATTTGACTCTGGCTTCCTTTTTTTTTTTTTTTTTTTTTTAAGATGCCACACAATTGCTTTTTGATCCTGAAAAAAAATCAAGAAAATTCCAATGACTATTAGATAAAAACAAAAAAACCTATTTTTCTGGAGAAGCAGACAGGTATTTCTAGGTGTTCAGGTTGGGAGAAGTCAGGGAAGAAGAGATTTGACAAAAAGCACTTTGGTGAATGTACATTTTCTTTTATGGCCAAAAGTGACTCTGCACACACTGTTGGATTTTTATTACCCAGCTACAGAACAAAAAATACTGTTAGGCATCCCAGTTGCTTTCTTTTGTTCATAACCTGATAGTGGCAGTTACCTTATGCATCTCTGATTACATAAGAATTTATCAGCACTGTGAAGAACATTCCTTTCCAGTTGCCCAAATCTCCATTTAATTTTGTAAAACAAGTTTCCTCCTTTGAGAAAGATTTTCTCCTCCCCAGATTCCATCCAGTAAGTCAGAGGAATTGCTAGGATAAATACTTATTTTCTTCTTTTAGTTCCCCTCTTCCTGAAACTAGCTAGTGTCCCTCTTAAATGAATTTTGAAATAACAACTACCATTATTTCCATTTAAGTAGGTTAAAAATAGAGAATATTATTATTTAAAATGAATTTAAACTTCCTGGTATGTTTTTTTTTTTAGATTTATTTCTACAGTTTTGCTATCTCAAAAAAAAAAAGAGGAAGAAGTTTCAGGCAATACTTATAAGGGAACAAACAAGTACTTAAATTTCAAATGGGTTCAATGGGTTCAAATACTTTTTTGTGTTATCACTTTATTGACATATTCTTAGTAAGATAAGATATAATGTTTCAAGTATTTCAGATAATTTAAGTTGTTATAAGTTGCTATTGCCATTGCAAAAGTTTCTGAGTGGTCTTTTCTTTGGCCTTGACAGCTCAGTGAAATAACAGAGGCTTGACAGACTTCACTGATATTGGAAAACAATGAAACCAATATATCCTACAGATGAAACACTAAATTAAATTCCCATCATTTTATCTTTGGTGGGTGTTCATGTTCTGGTTAAAAATCCCTTGCCATTTCTTTTGAGCAATATCTGATCTCTCTTATTCCATACAAATATTAATTTTTCTTCTCTTATTTTTGTTTATGATCAACCTTATAGAACAGTGCTCTTTAATTTCCTTACTTGGTCTGTGTGTTACTCATAGATGATTTTTTAATTCCCTAGGAAAGCAGTATAAAAAAACATAGATGTGGTACTGAAACATTAATAAATAGAGCACCTTACTGTCTGAATGTTAAATCAGTTGGTAGACAGATCTACAAAATTTCAATTGATGTTTTTTCAAACTGGTCTAAATATAGCTCACCTGGAAAGTTCTGTCTCATAAGCAGAGAAATTCCACAGTTGAGTGTACCATGTTACTCCTTTAAGTTGAGTAAGCCTGGGGATAGCATTGTGGCAAAGCAGGTTAAACTGCCACTTGCGATGCTGGCATCCCATATGGGTACAGGTTTGAGTTCTGGCTTCTCCACTTACAATCCAGCACCCTATTAATGTACCTGGGAAAGCAGTGGAAGATGGCCCAAGTGCTTGGGTTCATGCCACCTACATGGTAGACCTGGAAGAAGCACCAGGCTCCTAGCTTTGGCCTGGCACAGCCTCAGTCATTGCGGTGATTGGGAGTGTGAACCAGCAGATGGAAGATTTTCTGTCTCTCCCTCTTTCTGTAACTCTGCTTTTCAAATAAATAGAAATCTTAAAAATGAGTAAGCTTCTCCAGCTAACTTGTTTCCTTTGATCCCAGGGTTTTCTCTTTTTCAAGCTGTAACCATGGTATTTGCTTCATTTCTTTCTTTTTTTTGAGATTTGTTTTATTTATTTGAAAGAGTTACAGGGAGAGGTAGAGCCAGAAAGAGAGGTCTTCCATGCACTGGTTCACTTCCCAGATGACCAGAACTGAGCTGATCCTAAGCCAGGAGCTAGGAGCTTCTTCCAGGTCTCCCACGTGGGTGCAGGGGCCCAAGGACTTAGGCCATCTTCTGCTGCTTTCCCAGGCCATAGCAGAGAGCTGAATTGGAAGTAGAGCAGCCAGGACTCAAACTGTCACCCATATGGGATGCCGGCACTCAGACTGGGGCTTTGACCCACTGTACCACAGTGCCGGCCCCTTGATTAATTTCTTTACTTCAAAAATGTTGGTTCTGCATTACTAGCAGGATAAAGTCATAATAATTTCCTTATCATAGAATGTAAGTCTCTTTATGTTAATGATTCAACATCCTTTTTTGCTTTTTTTTCTACCCATTTCTTTTGCATTCCAGCCACATGTGACTTCTTGTTGGTCTGTAAACATTCCATATACTGCAATGTCTATGAGTTTATTTGGTGCTTTATGACTTCTTAGTAATGTATCTCCCTAGGGCTAGTGACACCTCCATAATGCCATGTTATAAGCAAAGGGTGACTCTAATTTTCAAATAAGCCAAGGTCTCTATGCTTCAAGTCCCTTCTCAGAAACAAGATGTCTCTCTGCAACATGGAAGAATATATAGTGTCCATAAGTTTTGTGCCCCAAGCCCTTTTATATAGAAATTGTGTTTTCTATGCTGTCAGTGAAAGCATACATAACAACTTGCCTCACAGAATGTTGTGTGAGGTAATGGTGTTGTAATGGGAATATAATATGAACTGATCATTTTAATCCTACTACCCTAAGAATTGCCATAACCTCTCTTTGTCCCCATTGTAGTGACTTGTGGCCAAAGTGGCCTACTTGGGGTGCAGATGATTCCACCTCATTACAGAGTGGGTGATACTAGTTTCAGGGCTTTGCACTAGTTGGGTACTTTGCAAAATCTACCTTCTGGTGAGGGCATTCTGACTTAGTAGATTAAACTGTTGCTTGGGACACCCATACACCATATAGGGGTGCCATCAAATTAGATCCAGCTGTCTTACAATTTGATAGCACTGTTCTGGCTCTCAACTCATCTTCCTGTTAGTGTACATTCAGGGAGGCAGCAGCTGATTGCTAAAGTACTGGAGTCTCTGACAACCACATGCGAGATGCAGATGCAATTCCTGGCTCCTGGCTTTGGTCTGGCCCACCCCTGACTGTTGGCAGCCATGTGGGAATGAGCCAGTAGATGGAAGATTCTCTCTCTTTCTTTCTCTCTCTCTCACTCGGCCTTTCAAATAGTAAATTAAAGAAAAAAAAAAAAAAAGAAGAATCCCACCTTTACTGGGCAAAGGGGCAAGGCAGATAATATGTGAATGTTACCTAATGCAATGTTTGATAGCAAAGGAAAATGGAGTCTCTAGTAGCTATATTCTGCTTATGCAGGATTTTGTTGTTGTTGCTGTTGTTATCAACATGAGTCACAGAACAGCCAAAGAGAAGAAGCATTACAACTTTGCAAAAGCAAGAATCTATTCTATTTTCTGTCTGCTTATCCATCCTTTTCAGAATTTCTTAGCCTTATACTCTACCATGGAAAGTACTTTTCTACTGCATTATGCTCTCACAGTTCTTTTGCGTACACTTCTTTTTGTATTATGCCATTATTATTCACATGTCCCCTTCACTAACTTAAGATTCTCTCACTTTGGTATTTCCAGGTCCTTAGTGATCTAGAGTGAACCTTCAATGAACAGTGAATGGATGAAAGCTATGACAAAAATGAACAAAATCAAGTTAATTAAGACATCTTTTTGCAATATTCTTAATTTTTCTCTATTGTGTTTCATAGATAGAAGTATAGTAACTTTTACTAAATGCAGTTCATTTCAATTTAACATTTACCAAGTGTTTTAGCAGCATTGTATTGTGTGCTTTTAGTGGCACACAGATATCTAAGTCTACTGTGCATTCTTTTTTCTTTTAAAATTTATTTTATTTGTTTGAAAGAGTTACAGAGAGAGGTAGAGACAAAGAGCGAGGTCTTCCAACTGCTGGTTTACTCCCCATATGGCTGCAGTGGTTGGAGCTGTGCCGATCCGAAGCCGGGAGCCGGGAGCTTCTTCCAAGTCTCCCGAGTAGGTGCAGGGCCCAAGGCCTTGGGCAATCTTCAGCTGCTTTCCCAGGCCGTAACAGAGAGCTGGATTGGAAGAGGAGCAGTCGGGACTAGATCTGGCTGCCTAAATGGTATGCTGGTGCTTCAGGCCAGGGCTTCAACCCGCTGTGCCACAGTGCTGGCCCCGCCTACTATATTCTTGAAGCATTGCTAATGCAGAGGGCTCCAAGCACTTGGATTGTCTTCTTCTGCTTTCCCAGTCACATTAGTAGGGATTTGAGTCAAAAGTAGAGCAGCCAGGACTTTAACTGGTATCTATATGGGATGCCAACATCACAGGGAGCTGCTTTACCTGCTAAGCCTCCATGCTAGCCTCTACTAATGCAGGCTTTATAAAAGTAGTAATTGTGATGGAATGAATTAGACTGAATTAAATGTTTCTTGATTATTTTGAAAAGAGTTGGGCAAGTTGGCAGTTCTGTTTGTTCATTTAACAAATGTTTATTAACACCAACTATGGGCCAAGCTGATGATTGGGTAGCAAAAATTAATAACCTCATAAGATACAACATTTGTTTGCAGAACTTATAATTTAGTGGGTAAGAGTAATTAGACAAATAATTATGTAAGTAGTTGTTTAGAAAGTTGTGTTAAATGCTAGGGAGAAAATTATTGGATATAATCATGTTTATATTTTTTTCTCTTGGAAAGAAACAGTATTTAGAAATTATCACAATTATAGAAAAGAAAAGCATTTGGAAAATTTATCTAAGGTACCTTGAAATCTTAGTAAATGCTGTGTAACTACAGTCATTCAGTTATCTTTAAAGGAATTAATAAATGAAGTAGGAAAAATTTTGATAAAAGGAATGAATTAACATTTTTTATTGAAAGTTTGAATTAAGGAGAGGAAGAGGCAGAGAGAGAGAGAGAGAGAGAGAGAGAGAGAGAGAGAGATCTTTCATTTGCTGTTTCACTCCCCAAATGGCTGCAACTGCTAGGGCTAGGTCAAGCCAAAGCCAGGAGTCAGGAGCCAGAAGCTTTCTCTTGATCTCCCACATGGTTGCACGGGCTCAAGCACTTGGGTCTTCTTTCCCAGGCATATTAGCAGGGAGCTGTATCAGAAGTGGAGCAGCTGGGACTTGAACTGGTGCCCATATGTAACATAAGCGGTGTAGTTGATGTCTTATGCCACAGTGCCAACCCCATAACTTATTAACTTATTTATTTATTTTCTATTGACATTTCTTTGCATGGTAGTTATGGAAGAAAAGACTCATATGTAATATAATCATCAAAGAGAGGGTAACCAAACCTTCTAGTTCATCAGCAGTTTCCTTGTCATATCCTTCATTTAATCTTTCATACTATTTTGTTATTGTGATAAGAATTTACTTGGAAACTTGTTGAAGAATTTTATCTTTTAAAATCTATTGTTGAAGAGAATTGAGGCTGTTGGTAAATGTTAGAAATAATATAAAGTCCCCAGAAGTAAACATTGATTTGCTCACTAAACATCCTTATCAGTCACATGCTAAGAGAAAATAGGTCAAGGTGAGAAAAAAATAGCCAAATGACTCACATTTCATAGGCCTGCTTGTTTTTTTGAGTATTAATTGATATTTTCCAACTATCATAATATTTATGATCTTATCAAAATAAAATTCCTAAAGATCTATATCTGAATTTAAATTCATTTTGAAAGGAAGATGATATATGCATGCCCCATTAGTTATTATTTCTAAGCATTTCCATTTCTGGCAACAATAGTAGTTTGCAAAGGTTGGAAACTCCTAACCTTCATTTCTTTAGTGTACATTAATTGAGCACCCACTATATACCAAGTTCTATTCTCAGCACTGCTAGTCTGAGTGGAATCCTATTTATGAATCTGAGAGAATACATACCATCATCAGTCATCACAATACTTTTGTATCATGTACAGCTGTGGTGTTGGCTCATTTGTTCTGTGATATGTTTGGTGTAGAGAAGGTTGCAGTAAGAAAATAAAGTTAATATTCTTGTTCTCATTCTGAATTCTATGTAAGACTGAGTCTTTAGTATCTGATATTTCTGAGTTAGATGAGCCTCTCTCTTTGCAATACAACCCAAACTAGTTTTTGCTTTTTTCCTGGGTTGATTCTGTGTTCAGGCTACCTTTGAGGTAGAAAAAAGAACTTCTAGAAAAACTTAGACCTACATTGTTCTTGTTTCTTATCAGCTGAGGATTACCTCTTTCCTCTGTGATATTCTTTCCAAATGATATGACTGGCTCTGCCTGGGCCATATGAAATTCTGGAATAAGGTGTTTTGTTTAGTCAACCTGGATCATGTGCTCACTTTTACGTGAGAAAGATAAGGTGATAATACTGACAGCCTTGAAGAAGCATATGATATGAGGAAAGTGCAGGGTGCTAATGAAAGGAAAACTGCACTGTTTCTTAAAGTACTAAAAGATACAAGCAGGCAGATGTCTACCACATATTCTAAGGTATATTAGACGTCTCTTCTATTCAGATCAGATGTCTCGTTTGCTGAATGAGTAAGCCTTTTAGAAAACATTCCTCTATTTTTCTTTGGTAGATATATTTTGGGGGTAATTTTAATTTTGAATTAATTTAAAAATTACAAAAGAGTTGTAGGAGTAGTATAAGAGACTCTTGCTTACATATGTAAACTTTGTTACAATTAACTGTTCCTATTGTATGCCATTTGCTTCATCACTCTCTCTTTCTCTCTCTAAGAACTTTTTGCAATTAAGTTGGAGATACCATGCCATCTTATCCTTAAATAGTTCATTGTGTGTTTTCTAGTGCAGTTATCAAAATTAGGAAACTTAATGTTGATGCAGTACTGTTATCTAATTTACAGTTCAGATATCTTTAACTTTAGTCAGTTGTCCCAAATTTAAGGCTATTTTCATAGTGTAAGATCCAAACCAGGCTCACACATTTTACTATTTTCTGCTTTATTTAGTTTCCTTTACTCTGGAAGAGTTTCTCAATTGTTCTTTGTGCTTCTTGATTTTTTTTTTAAGAGTACAAATAAGTTTTTTTTGGAAGAATGAACTTCAACTTGTATTTGGTCTTTTGAGATTAAGTTCAGGTTATGGAGGATGTTAGAACTGATACAGGTTGGTCTATATAAAACTCTGGAAATATGGAGTCAAAGAAAGAAAGTAGGCTAATTAGTTATTCATGGAATTTTAGTTATGGCGGAAAATCTCCATGGCTAAATTTATGATAGGAATTTTTTTCTTTTTTATGCTTATGTTCCTCACTGTTAAATGTAACATCCTCCAACATCCTGCAAAGTGGCAGACATCACAGAGTTTTTAGTTCTTTCACTTGGTATTAGTGAAAAACATTGTCTTGTCAATTTTTATAGTTTGCTCCATAGATTTTATTGATGGCTTTTGATTCAGATAACTGAGGCAAATTTAACTTAACCCTTTTCTATTCTTTAGAATTTCTTTAGTGAAGAGAAGCTATTAGGCCATGTTCTGAAATAAATAACAGTGGTACTATTTCATTATGAAGCAGAGATGTTTACTTATACACTGTATCTATGGTATACTCCATTGTATCATGGTAAGGGAATTTAATTAATTTTCCTAAAAAATGCCAAATATTGTTACTTTGAAAAAAAATATAGTCTTAACTTAGGAAAGACTTACCAGCTCTCAAAGTCTGAACATATTATTCCATTAGTAATAAGAAAAGAATAGTGAGGCTGGTGTTGTGGTATAGTGGGTTAAGCCACTGTCTGCAGTGCCAGTATCTCATAGTGGTGCTAGTTCTAATCCCAGCTTCTCTACTTTGGATCTAGCTCTGTGTTAATGGTGTCTGAGAAAGCAATGGAAGATAGCCCAAGTTCTTGAGCCCCTGAACCACATAGGAGACCAGACAGAGTTCTGGGCTCCTAGTTTTGGGCTGGTCCATCCCTGGACATTGCAGCCATTTGTCAAGTGAACCAGAGATGGACGATCTCTGTCTGTGTATAACTCTGCCTTTCAAATTAATCAATAAATCTTTAAAAATGGGGGGAAGTGAACTATATCAATTGGTTTATTATCATATAACAATACTCTAGGCTCTTAGAAAAAGTAAAATAATGATAATATGAGCTCATCCATTAAGTACTTTAACTATGTGTCAGGTAATGTTACATGTATTAGCTCATTTAATCCTCTGAAAACCCCTATGAAGTAGGTGGTAATATTCTTCCTATTTCAGATGTGGCACACAGAGGTTAAATTACTCTTTAGAGTCACATAGTTAGAAAAGGCAGAGCTGGGATTTAAATACAGGGACTCTGCCTTGAGAGTTCAAGGCCCCAATCATTGGCTTCCATTCAGTTACCAATTAGACTAATTTATTGCTGAATGGTTTTATACTTTGTTATATTTTTAAATTATTTATAATTTGGAAATACTGAAAGATATTTTAATTATAATACTTCAAAACATACTACCATGCATAATTTGTGTAACAACCATGTGTTAATTCTTGGATTTGTTTAAAGCCATTAAAAATGTAAGCCACACAAGGAAATTTACATACTTTTCCTTTAGTAAAAATAAAATGAAACTAGTTTATTATTTGGTATTGATTTTAAAGCATTCTGTTTAACCCTGAAGGAAAATTAGTACCTTGGATATTTGCCTGAGTTTAGAAAAGGGATTTTATGACCATATCTACTGTATTGTTTGAATAAAAGAATGAAATTTGAATTATAATTCTCATGTAATTTGGTTGGCACATATGTTCCCTGGCAAAGGAAAGATTCCAGTTACATTTTTTTCTAAATTTCTGAAGATCAGTCATTTTGCTGATATCCATTTGCATTCTTACCCAAATATGAGAAAATACTTTAATTTATTTATATTGATGACAGGATTACTTAGACATGTATAGAAAATTGAAAAAAAAAACAATCTCCTGTTGGTTTGAAGGAAAGGGTTATGCATGCTACTGTATTATCCTAATTAGATAATGTATTTAAGATTTATTCCATTAAATATCCTCATTGTTCAATTTTTATGTGTTTCTCAGACTTTAATTTAATGTACACACAAGCCAGCCAAAGATCTTGTTTAATTCACTTGTCAAGGTAGAGGTAGAAGAAATCACCAGTGAAACCAAGAGCACAGCCCCCATCTAAAGCATCACTAAATGGAATAGTCCACATTTACCTGTAGGGGATACATTATAAGACCCCTCAGTGGTTTCCTGAACTGCAGATAATACCACACCATATTTTTACTGTTTTTTCCCTGTACATACTAGTGCATTTTAAAAAAATCAATTTATAAAGTAAGAACAATAAACCATTACTTTAATGATTGAATTAAGCAAGATCCTCAGGTGGTTTCTGTGTAATTAATAGCTTTGTGTAGATCTTAGTAACCTTAGTATGTGATGTTTTCCTTTCTTCCTTAAGTAGAGAATTTATAGAATACTACACATTGTTATTAATTATAGTCACCATGTTGTATAATATGTTGAATTTATTCCTCCTACCTAGCTATCCAACTAAGATTCTGCATCTTTTAACCAACAATTGGCAATCCTCTGATAACCATCATTCTTGTCTTTACTCCTATGAGTTCAATCTTTCTATGTTCCACAAATAAGTCAGATCATGCCATATTTGTCTTTCTACGTTAGGCTTATTTCACTTAACATAGTGTCTTCTAAGTTCACCCATGTTCCAAATTATAGGATTTCTTCTTCTTTTTTTTTTTAAATACTGAGTAGTATTCCATTGTGTGTACATTTACACTTTTCCCCCAATTATCTCTTGATGGACATTTAGGTTAATTCCTTAACTTGGCAGTTGTGAATAATGCTGTAATGAACATCAGCGTGAAGATCTCTTCAGTATACTGTTTCCGTATCTTTTGGATAGATACCCAGTATTGGGATTGCTGGTCATGTGCTACTTCTGTTTTTTTAATTTTTTGAAGTCCCTTTGCACTGCTTTCCTTATCATAGCTGTACTAACTTAGATTTAAACCAACATGTGTAAGGTGAATTGGTCAATTTAAAATTTTCTCATATGATACTTGGTTTTATGTTACTGTTAACTCTTTCTTATGCTTTCTGAAAAAATAAAGGAATAATATCAATTTATTATTTCATTTTATTGAAAAGTCATACTGTGATGGAGAATATGAGCTGTAATTATTTTGAGAATCATCCATGTGGTAGCATTTATCACTACTTCAGTCTCGTTTAATACCAAGTAACACTCCATTGTGTGCTTATCATTTACCAGTTTATGGACAGTCTGGTTGTTTCCGCTTTTTGGCTAATATAAATAATGTTTCTATTTACATTGTACACAAGTTTTTGCATGCATTTGTGTTTGTTTTAAAGATTTATTTATTTTATTTGAAAGTAGAGTTATGGAGAGGCTGAGGCAGCCAGACAGAGCAGGGTGGGGGGGTGTCTTTAATCTGCTGGTACACTCCCAGATGGCTGCAATGGCTGGAGCTGGACCAATACGAAGCCAGGAGCCAGCAGCCTGCTCGGGGTCTCCTGCGTGGGTGCAGGAGCCCAGGGACCTGGGTCATCTTCCACTGCCTTCTCAAGCCATAGAAGAGAGTTGGATTGGAAGTGGAGCTACCAGGACTTGAACTGGTTCCCACATGGGATGCCAGCATTGTAGGCGGTGGCTTTACCCACTATACCACAGCTCTGGACCAGGATTTACGTTTTAATAATGGGCTATATGTACTTATTCCAATATTCAGATGGAAATTTGATTTTTTTCTACATAAGAATTCAAATGGAGAGATTAGATATAAGAAAAAATTTTTCCTCATGGTTATATAGTAGGTGGTTAGTGATTGGATTTAACAGCCATCATTAGGATATTTTTTCTTGTATATGGAAGAAATATCTTTATAATACTTAATGACCTTTTGTCATATACCTTTTTTTGTTTCATTGCATAAAGTAAACTAGCTTCGTTAAAGGATTTAATAGGATAGGTCTACTCTGAAAACTTAGACCCTGATTTAATAGTTTCCATCTCCTCAAACACATTTTCTTTTATGGTATCATTATTTTAACATGTGATAACTGGTAATCAGTGTTGTTTTGTTTTGACCTCGAAGCCAGTCTATATAAAATGACACACATAGCCTCTATGAAATAAACAAATAAATAAATATGTCATTAGATGAACTTGTAATTTAGGATGACAATAAAGGCAATTGACAGGGCTTTTTAATCTTAAATTCCTTATACTTTAATTCTGAAATTATTTTTTCAATGGTTTTAAATTTAGACTGTTTGGGCTGGTGTGTTAAAAGAAAAGCCCAATAAAATTACATCCATATAATATCCTGTAGGATATTTTATTACATATCATTAGTGCAACTTTGGTGTATAGTGATTAGTGTATTTTAATTGCCCATAATGATTGCATACATATGCTAAATTTGCTTGTTTATGTGCATTATTTTGGAGTTATTTAAAAATTCTATTTTATTTATTATAATATGAAGTTTTTCTCTCTGAAGAATAACCTTTGGTAACCAAACAAAGGAATGTTATCTTATGATTTTTTTCCCCTAAATACCTTTTCCACAATGACATTAGGATGTTCATAGGGGACAAGGTTTTTATCTGAAATGATTTATCTGTGAATTTTCTAGTTTTCATTATTTTTTAAAATGATTTATTTGTGTAAAGGCAGAGTTACAGAGAGAGGGGGAAGAAGACAGGGAGAGAGAAGGAGACAGGGAGAAAGAAGGAGTCAGAGGGATCTTCCATCGACTGATTGACTCCCCAAATGACAGAAAGAACCAGAACTGGTCTAGGTTGAAGCCAGGAGCATGAAACTCCATCTGTTTGTTCCATATGAGTGGCAGGGATCTAAGACCTTGGGCCATCTCCTACTGCTTTCCAAGGCATATTAGCAAGAAACTGGATTGGAAATGGAACGAGGGGACTCAAACCTGCTGTGCTACAACATCAGGCCCCTTGTATTATCTTTGTAATCCACACCAGGTATCAAAATTAATGTATTTAAAAGTTATTTTTATGATTTCCTATTCATTTAAAAAATTTCTTTAAACATAAATTTGGTCAAAATATTAGAGAATTACTTTTCATGCTTTCCAATGGCACAGAATATTTGTAGATAATAAATGGAACAAAATAATTATGAATGACTCAAAACAGCTACAATTCTTATTTAAGATTAGCTGTTTGATAAAGTTTTTGGGACACTGTTTGGGATGCTGTTGTCTCATATGGGAATGCCTAGTTTGACTTGTGGCTCTGCTCCTGATACCAGCTTCCTGCTAACACCATACCCTGGGAAGCTGCAGGCATTAGCTTACGCGGTTGGGTTCCTGAAACTTATGTAAAAGACCTGGCTTGAGTTCCTGGCTCCTAGCTTTGGTCCAGCCTATTCTCTGCTCTTGCAAGCATCTTTGGTGTGAACCATTAGACGTGAACTTTCTCTGTCTTTCTCTCTGCCTCTCAAATAAAACAAATTAATACATAATTTTAAAAATAGTTACTGGTGGGACTGGCACTGTGGCACAGCGGGTTAAAGCCCTGGCCTGAAGCTCCGGCATCCTGAATGGGTGCTAGATCTAGTCTCGGCTGCTCCTTTTCTGATTCAGCTCTCTGCTATGGCCTGGGAAAGCAGTAGAAGATGGCCCAAGTCCTTGGGCCCCTGCACCCACGTGGGAGACCCGGAAGAAGCTCCTGGCTTCAGATGGACGCAGCTCTGGCCGTTTCAGCCATCTGGGGAGTGAACCAGAAGATGGAAGACCTCTCTCTGTCTCTACCTCTCTCTATAACTCTGTCTTTAAATAAATAAAATAAATATTTAAAAAAATAGTTACTGGCATCTTAAAGGTTTTGATGTATGTATTTGAGCATTTATTTCATTTAGAAGACTGTTAACTGCAAATTCCTGCAGAATACCTGTATATCTACTTGATCCGAGGTATAAAGCATGTGAGGTGCAGAAAGTTTGAACCAGGATGCTTTTAGTTATTTGAGAATAATGACAATAACTCAGAATATAGTCAGTGAAATGCGAAACTTGTATATAGTACAGTTAGTGAAAAAATTCTGGTATGATGGTATGAAATTATAATAATGGTTTTAAAATTTAAGAATATGTAAGGTTTGTCACTCTTTAAGAAATTCATTTTGATTGATTTTTCACTTTGTAACAAGATAACCAACAATTATATAGCTGTGATGATTTTATCAAGATAATATATTAGTAATGATAATACTTAGAAAATTAAAGCCAAATGTTGAAAGTGTCTAATTTCTTTTTTATTTTGAATGTTCTTCTGCATAGTCTCTTCATCAAATAAATTATAGGTTTAAACATGTAATTCTATGTCTCTAGATTCAAATTGAGTTTGAACTCTTTCTTCCTGGGATATATGACTATTCTATTTCTTTTGAATCATTGTTATTTGCAATTTAAAATTACTTGTATTTTGCTTTCTGATCATTTGTGATCACAGTAATGGTCTTTTCTATAAAATTTTTAATTTTTGGCTATCTTTACAAATATGTCTTGCCTTTCTTTTCTTTCTTTTATTATATATTTAATTTATTAATATATAGAGAACAGATTTCATAAATTTCACAGATATGATTCCAAGAATACAATGATAGTTTCTTCCTCTCCTCCCTCCCTCCTCCTCCCCTTCTTCCCATTTTGTTTCTTTTAATTTTTTTACAATAACATATTTTGAGTTTACTGTATAATTACAAGCTCTCTTCTCTAAACAAATAGCTCTACAAGCAAAAGGTAGATGTATCATTGTTCCACGGAGTTTAGACAAATGTTGTAGACAACACTGAAATTGCAAGATGTCAGTTTAGCTTGATATACATTGTTTCTTTTGTACTCTATATATTATCTACAGCCAATCAGAGAAAACAAATGATATTTATCGTTTGGATCTGCCTCAGAGTTACAGAGAAAGCGATCTTTCATCCACTGGTTTACTCACCAGATGACTGGAGTGGCCAGTGCTGTGCCAAGCCAAAATCAGGAGCCAGAAACTTCCTTTGAGTCTCCCACATGGGTGGCAGAAGCCCAAGGACTTGGGCCATCTTCTACTGCTTTTCACAGGCCATTAGCAGGGAGCTTGATTGGAAGTGGAGCATCAGGGACATGCACTGGCACCTATATGGGAAGCTGATGCTAGCAGTTTTACCTGCTACCTGGGACATCAGCTGACTCACCACGTTTTCTTTATTCAGTCATCTGTTGATGCACATCTGGGTTGATTCCATATCTTAGCTATTATGAACTGAACTGCTATAAACATGTGGATACAGAAAACTCTTTTTCATATGCTGATTTAATTTCCTTTGGGTATATTCCCAGGAGTGAGATGACTGGATCGTAAGTTAGAACTATTTTCAATTTTCTGACGAATCTCCAGACAGTCTTCCACAGTGATTGCGCCAGTTTCCATTTCCACCAACAGTGGATTAACATCCCTTTTTCTCCACATCCTTTTCAGCAGTTGTTAACTTTGGATTTTGGATGATAGCCTTTCAAACTGGGTGAGGTGAAACCTCATTGTGGTTTTATTTGCATTTCCCTGTTGACTAGTGATAATGAGCATCTTTTCATGTGTCTGTTGGCCATTTATATTTCATCCTTTGAAAAATGGCTGTTCATATCCTTAGTACATTTTTAACTGGATTTTTTTATTGTTGTTGATTTTCTTAAGCTCCTTGAATATATCTGATATTAATCCTTTATCTGAGGCATATTTTGCAAACATTTTCTCCGATTTTTTTGGTTGCCTCTTTACTTTGTTGAGTATTTGCAGAACCTTTTTAGCTTGATGTAATCCCTTTTGTCTATTTTAGGTTTAATTGTCTATGTTTCTTGGATCTTATCCAAGAAGTCTTTGCCTATGCCAATGTCTTGCAGTGTTTCCTCTGTGTTTTCCTCTAATAATTTGATGGTTTCAGACCTTAGATTTAGGTCTTTTATCAGTTATGAGTTGATTTCTATATAGGATGTAAGATGGGATCAGTCCCATTCACAAAAGCTACAAAAATTTAAATATCTTGGAGTAAATTTATCCAAGGATGTGAATGATTTCTACAATGAAAATTATATAGTAAGAAAAGAATAAAAAATTAAAAAAACCAGAAATGTCTTCCATGTTTGTGGATTGGAAGAATTAATATAATGTCCATACTACTAAAAGCAATTTAGAGATTCAACGTGATCCCAATCTGAATACCAAGGATGTTCTTCTCAGATCTAAATAAAGTGATCTGAAAATTCATATGGAAACACAAAAGACTCTGCATAGCTAAAGTAATCTTAATAAAAACAAAACGAGGCATTGGAATCCTTTTCTCAAGACATAACTCAGACAGTTATAGTCTGGTACTGGCACAAAAATGGATGTGTGGACTAATAAAACAAAATAGAAACCCCAGAAATTAATCCACGCTTTTATAACCAACTAATCTTTGACAAGTGAGCTAAAATCATTTCCTGGATAAAGGACGTCTCTTTAGTAATGATGTTGGGAAAATTGGATGCAGAAGTACGCAATAAGACTCCTGTTTTTACATTTTAAAGGTACATTTGTGAAAATATATATATATATAAGTAGCTTGAAATACTGGAAAGAGCGCTGAAATAACAATTAAGACTTGCGGTCCTGCCACTATGTTAGTTGTCACTTGGAAATCATGCTGAAACCTCTTATTTTCTTGATTGTAAAATGGTGCATTCTATCCATATAGCTTGTTGGAAGATTAAATGGAAAATGGGGTTAAAATAAAATTTAAAAATCTTAGCTATTGTTTTATATTACTTAATCATTTACAATCTGTGCTGTTATAATCTGAAAATGTTTCCTATCTTTCAGATACTGAAAGATGTTCCATCATGATTCTCTCTAGTTCTGTTTCTACTTTTCCAATATAGTATAGGTATATCCATGATGCCATAATCTTAAATTTAAGACAAAATGCGGGATTTAAATTTTCTACCACTTCCCTGCCTACTGCTATCAGCACCATGGTGTTGATGTTTTGTATTATCACTATGAAGGAAATTTATGAGAATAATTAGTTTCGTGTTGCTAATGTTAGAGCTGGTTATCTCAATTCTTGCTTGGTAGGAGGTGTGTCCCCTGCTGTCATTTGGCTCCCAGTACGCAGCTTTAAATTATGTGAAGGAGAAAATGATTATAAATGGTTCCTCCTTGTGGTGTTTCTTACACTTCCTCTCATAACAGAAATTTTCATGTTTTTGTTGTCGGTTTCTCCTTGTTTTGTGGTTCTTGGAAAGATGTCTCATCTGGTGGTCAAGTTGCAAAGCAATTCCTGCAAGCATGTGCTTAATATTTCTATTTCTGTTTGAAGAAGAAATGTTAATTTGTCATTTTTTTACTGAACAAGTTTATCAGATATATAGGGAATCCTTATTTTTTGATATTGAAGGGGAGATACTAATAAAATATATTTTTGGAGAAAAAGTACATATTAAGTATTCTTTAATGTAAA
Organism: Sylvilagus floridanus; assembly: GCA_949820135.1. Classification (NCBI taxonomy): domain Eukaryota; kingdom Metazoa; phylum Chordata; class Mammalia; order Lagomorpha; family Leporidae; genus Sylvilagus; species Sylvilagus floridanus. Next base: position 25,060,643 of record OX463235.1, read on the forward strand.
TTTGGTGGGAGAGAATCTCCAAGGATAAAAATCAGGGTTAAAATATGATTCTGTGTTTCTCGTACATAACTGATATACTATATCATGTTTTCTGACATGTCTGGGCAAATAAGCCAAGTTTTATAGAATCTTTGATTTATATTCTTATGATAGCTTTTCAGTTTATCAGTTCTTTGCCTATTGTGTGCCTGCTGAGCATGAAAGGCATTTTTGAGCTACGTAGTAATAAAAAGAATGCCACAAAAACATTGGCCCAGGGGATAGGCTTTCTCTAGAAATAACTCAAATAACTACAGTTGTTGTAAACAATTTTTATGGTTACTTGATGCTTCCTCCTCCCTGTATTTTAATTTGAATTATTAATCAGATTCCATTCATCTAAAAATTAGAGGTAAGACTCATCATTCAAATATAGTTACTAAATGCAACAACTGGCTAGGTCAAACTGGATCAAAATGAATTTAGCCAGTATTTTGCAGAAATAGTTTAAGATTTGAAGAGAATTATTCTTTTACAAAATGGTAGCTGTATGATCTGGTACAGTAAGATTCCTAGGACCTGTATCAAAGCAGGCATGCCTTTTAGAGGTATCCATGCTAAATTCCATTTTATGAAAGGTTATCTATATTTTATAGCACTAATGTGAGCTACTATTTGGCAGCGATGTTCACTTACATTTTGATTTAGTAAGGAGCTTCCTATTGCAGGTCTGAACTTCAGGTAGTTTAAAGAATAGGTTGTTAAGGTGGTGGTTTGCTATGAAGTGTAAGAAAATCTTAGCTTTTGTGGGAATTGTGTATGCTATTGATCAAACTTGAATAAAAAAAAAGGGAACATATGCTTTGCTTTGAGATTAACATTAGATGGTATTCATGTTCATTCCTGTAGCCAGGTTCCCTAAACTAATTAGCATCAGTCCTGTAATCAATAACAGGCACCCTTTCTTAGCTCTGTTATTCTCCATATAAGTTATAAATCAATGAAATTCCTTGTATTTAATTTACTGTCACAATTTTCAAAACATACCAAGGCTATTTGGATTAAATATAATTGTTTTGTTCTTTGTCTTTTTTTTTAAGATTTATTTTATTTATTTGAAAAACAATGTTACAGAGAGAGGTAGGGACAAAGAGAAAGTGCTGGTTCACTCAGATGGCTGCAACGGCCGGAGCTGCACCCATCCGAAGCCAGGAGCCAGGAGCTTCTTCCAGGTCTCTCACATGGGGAGGGGCCCATGGACTTGGGCCATCTTCCACTACTTTTCCAGGCCATAGCAGAGAGCTGGATCAGAAGAAGAGCAACCAGGACTCAAACAGGAGCCCATTGGGATGCCAGCACATTAACCTGCTTTGCCACAGTGGCGGCCCCTTGTTCTTTGTCCTTTAAGAACATGTATTCCATGTACCCAAAGCTCCTTTTTTTTTTTTTTTTTTTTTTTCCCTCTGTTTGGTTCTTTTTTCTCTGGCATCTTTTGTCACAGCCTGTTTTTGCTGATGTTTAATGAAGGCTTTCAGCATGGTTTAAATAAATATTGAAGTCATATCATAAGGTAAATAACCATGAGAAAGACCTGTATGAGTATCCAAAGAGCTGGTGAAAAGGGTAGCATGTTAGAATGGCAAAAAGAGATGGATATAAAGAGCTGTGTGGAGCCTGCAACCTATGGGTGATATAAGAGCCATGTAAGGAGAGATTTCCACTCAGAAGAGTTATAAATAATTGAAAACAGGACTGAATGTAAATAAATGAAATTCAATGCATGGTTATAAAACCTATGAACTCCTCATTGCTTCAAATCAGACTCTCCAAATAAGTTGTATATTTTTAGAAGTACCTTCTCTACAGTGGATGGATATTTTGAGATTCAGAATCAGGGCTAATGGTGCACTTAGTTTTAAAGTATTTATTTGGAAGTTAGTTATATTACCATATCCACAGATTACCTTATACTGATTTTATTAAATGTTGTATGTTGTAGTTTCTGAGTACCTTTTTCTGCCTTTTAGTTTTAGATTCTCAAAACAATCTAGAGACAGAAGCATGTCAGATGATAGTGTTTCTTTTGTATATGACTTGAATATTCCCATTCTGAGTGTGCCCAGGTGTCCACATAAGTAATAAGCTCCACTAGCAAAGGATTGTAGCTTGTACTGCATGACTATCTGACTTCTGCTACCTTCCAACACTCCCTAAATTTCTTTATTTTTATTTATTTATTTTGGAGATCCTCTAGAATGTATCCCAGTTGAATATCAGGTACTACATCTGCTGTCAAACCTTTGTAGGTATGTAGTTCCTGGAAGAGCTCTTGTGCTCAGAAATGTTCAAGTTTCATTGGCAGTTTTGATTTAAGAGAATGAGATGGAGAAGAGAGAAGGAACGATGTGGTTTCTTCCTTTAGATTAGTATTTCTAATCATCTACAAATACTCATTTTTACAATCAAAAGATAACAATAGTGAAACTTTATTCTGTTAGAGTTTTTGAAGAATAATGAAAGCCACTTCTTTTTTTTTTCTTTTTTTTTCTTTTTTTTTTTTTTTTTTTACAGGCAGAGTGGACAGTGAGAGAGAGAGACAGAGAGAAAGGTCTTCCTTTTGCCGTTGGTTCACCCTCCAATGGCCGCCGCGGCTGGCGCGCTGCGGCCGGCGCACCGCGCTTGTCCGATGGCAGGAGCCAGGAGCCAGGTGCTTTTCCTGGTCTCCCCATAGGGTGCAGGGCCCAAGCACCTGGGCCATCCTCCACTGCACTCCCGGGCCACAGCAGAGGGCTGGCCTGGAAGAGGGGCAACCGGGACAGAATCCGGTGCCCCGACCGGGACTAGAACCCGGTGTGCCGGCGCCGCAAGGCGGAGGATTAGCCTGTTGAGCCACGGCGCCGGTTCTAGCATACGATCATTGAATGATTCTGGGTCTCTATAGATTTGGGGCACCTCAAAAATTGTATTTGGTGAAAGTGCCTTTTTGCATTTAAATTTTCCCATTATTATTATTTTTTTACGTTTCCAAAAGAAAATTTTGGGGTTTGAAAAAATTTAAAAGCCTCATTCTTGCATAAGTGAATTCTGGACAGATGGAGAAGTCACTTCTTGTCCACTGTGAGACAGTGTACAGATGGCTGGAACCACAGGAGCCCTGGGATGCCATTATTCTTGGACACTGAGGTCATTAGAATATATGCAGCAAAAAACTAACCATCTCATGACTGTTTAGATAGCATTTCGCATTCAAAGAAACAACAAAGTATCCAAAATAATTGAAAGGAAATTTAAATCTTTACTACTCTTCTTAATCAACAAAGAGGAATGGTTGTAAAGCACACAGTAAAGATTTCTTGCATATTTTTGGCTTATTCTTTACATTTCTACAATCTCCCGCACATAGCAGCTGTGAAATTTCTCTTTCCTCTTCTAGAAACTCCAAGAAAGCTGTGACTTTAAATCAGATCATTCAGACTGTGTTTCCTTTCTTTCCTCTCTGGCTTGCGGTTTTAGTAAATAGATTTTGAGTCTGTGCAATGGAGGAAAATCTGGAAATTTTTCAAATAAGAATCTATTCTCTTAGTGATAGTTGTGTATGTGTGGATGCAGACATATGTAAACATATAACTCAGTTTCTTTTCCTTTATTTCTGGACCACAAAAACCAGATCTACAAAGATATTGTTGCATGTATTGTATGGATGAAGGATGAAGATAATTGTTTTTTAACTCCTGTATTTAAAGACATTTTGAAGACATTAAAAAAATCTTAATACAAAGGATATTTGCATTTCTCTCTCTCTCTCTCTCTCTTTTTTTTTTTTGACAGGCAGAGTGGACCGTGAGAGAGAGAGAGAGAGAGAGAGAGAGAAAGGTCTTCCTTTTTGCAGTTGGTTCACCCTCCAATGGCCGCCGCGGCTGGTGCACTGCGGCCGGCACACCATGCTGATCCAATGGCAGGAGCCAGGTGCTTCTCCTGGTCTCCCATGGGGTGCAGGGTCCAAGCACTTGGGCCATCCTCCACTGTACTCCCTGGCCACAGCAGAGAGCTGGCCTGGAAGAGGGGCAGCTGGGACAGAATCTGGTGCCCCGACCCAGACTAGAACCCGGTGTGCTGGCGCTGCAAGGTGGAGGATTAACCTATTGAGCTGTGGTGCTGGCCTGCTTTTCTCTTAATCGATGAAAAATATTCCTTTGAAATTGAAATTTATATCAGTGGTAAGTTAGTCTTTTTCAGGTTGGCTTCTGGAGAGAAAAGGGGCAAATCTGTGGCTAGTTTACTTTATCTTCACCTTTATTGTTTTCTTTCTGATGAGAATTTAGTTTATGGTAATTTGTATATTATGTATCTAAATAAGCCACTCCATCCTTATCAGTATGAAGTGTTGTATAAATATGTAAATAGTGGTGAACAAAACCCTCAATGTTTCTTACACAAATGTAGATTTGTTTTAATTCTGTAGAATTTAGTGGGGCAAATGGTAAGGAATCATTTAGTGGTCCTGAGTATAAGATGGAAATCAGGAGAGCTCGCCTGACATTAGGATGAACAGAAATTCTTCAGTAATCTGGGCGAAAAAGTTAAACAAAAATAGTAAAGATTATTTTTTACCTGTATGTTACCTACATCTCACATTTCAAGGTGCCTCTCTGTCCAATGTTACAACTAGTTTGTGTTTGCTTTATTCATGATATACAATGGTCTCCATGCAGCTGCCTTATAGTACTCAATACACATCTACTTCCTGATATGTATTTGAATTTCTTGTTAACTAATCATTGAACTCCAAGGTATATCTGGTGTAACTCTAGTTAGGTTTGTGAAGGCAAGTGGAATATAAACTCCTTAAAATTTAAGGACCGTATTCTAATTATGATTCTGAATCTTTTATCTTTTAAGTTGATCTTTGTACCTCCTCTGGGTCTCCCACATGGGTACAGGGGCCTAAGGACTTATGGTGTCTTCTACTGCTTTCCCAGGCCATAGCAGAAAGCTGGATTGGAAGTGGAGCATCCAGGACTCGAACTGGCGCTCATATGGGATGCTGGCACTTCAGGTGGTAGCTTTACCCGCAGTGCCACAGTGCCAGCCCCAAGCATGAAGTTTTACACTTGATCTTAGCCAAAAGGCTGAGAAGGGATCCCAAGCATGAACTTTTAATTTAGGTTTTAGAATTGTGTCCCTTATTTAGTCATAATGTTGCTATTATATTAATGACTAAATTTAATCTCATTAACAGTAATGTGTACTGAAAGAAAGCAGGAGCTTGAATTTCTAGATTAGGTTAATGCACTAAATTTTCTTTTTGACTCTAGACAAGCTTGGCATTTAGTATCCTTATATATTGTCTGTTTTTGAAATCTAAAAATTAGTTGAAAATCTTTAATTTTTATTATGCAGATTTATCCTTGAATATTCAGTGTTTTCTATTGATATGAAATTGAAATACTGCTCTGTGTACTAACAGTACTTTAAATCAATTCTTATCTGTAAAATTGCTGAAAGAGGTAGGGAGTTAATTGCTTAATAAAATTAAGTTATTGGTTTTCAGAGGTATTGAAATGGGGGGAACCTTTTACTAAAATCATGGTAATGGGGACTTGAAGTCAGTTTAATGAATCTTTTACTTGAAACCTCAAAAGCCTGATGTTTTAGCATTCTAGTTGTTGGTATTAATCTTTTTAGTGATCTCTGCTAACCTGTTTGAGTTACCAAAAAGTTATAAAGTCAGAAGGGAAGAGGAAGGGAGTGATCAAGGTGATTGAATAGAGAACCTGCACTTACCTGAACTACAGAAAAGTTTCAGAACAACAAAGCCAGAGCTGTATTTCCTGGAGATCAACTGAGTAAAATATTCAGTAAGGAAGTAATGGGAACCATTAACAGCACAGAGACCCTCAAAACCAGTAGATAGAGAAACAAAGCACATTGCTGTTGCTGCCCTCACTTCCACTCCGACTCCATGGCCATGGGATGCCATCATGCCAGGAAAACGTTTCTATATATAAAATATTAAAACTGAGCAGGCTGACTGAGGGAAAACTTCAGAATGACAATAACCACAAATAGCACAGAGAATCTAAAAGCCAGCGGAGAGTGAGAAACAAAGCATGTCGCTGCTGCCTCTACTGTGCTGCAGCTCCTACTCCAGTACAGTGTCAGATTGGGGGTGGAAGGGACACCATGTTGATAAGAAAAGCACTGCAACCTCTGCCATTTCTGCAGACCAGCAGTCCTAACTACTTATCCTTATTGATGTCAAATCCAGTTTAGGAAGATGACTGGGGTCTGAGCGACTCCGTTGTTATAAAAAAGGAACCCACATTGCCTTTTTCCGCCTCTAAATTGCCAGACCCAAGCTATGTGGTAGAGCTGCTGCTAAACCTAGGGAGCAACAAGCAGCCCTGTTGCCACCCAAAGCCCCTGCACCTGGATATGGGGCACTTTCTAGGGCACAAAGTGGGACCTTGCATTCTGTAGCAGCAGGATTTGTAGGTGCAAGTCTGGAGACATTCTAGCTCACTTTGTGTGATCTAGGGAAGTTCGCCTAGGCTACTTGTTAAGTTTTGTACCAGGAAAAACCCATAAGTGATTCTCACAGAACTAAACCTGAGGAAGTCTCCCTCTGCAAATATTAACATATGGAGCTGGATTCCCAAGAGCACAAGCCAAGCATCCCTGTTACACGCCCTTTGGGAACTGTGGCCAGTTACCTCCATGTCCTGCATCTCTGAGTCTGTTGTTATTGGTACTGTAACCTCTGGAGTAAATTTCTGTCATTGTGGTATCTGGAGAGCCACATCAGCATTCACAGCTTTAGTCTATTGACTGCTAGTCTGCAGTCCTCAGCATATCTGGTACTTGCATTGTGAGACCTGAGTAAGGACCCCACTTGTGCCCTGTGGCTCCAGGTCTGTAGATTCCTCATGGTTACTGGAATCTACCCTGTAGGACTTGAGAAGAACCTCCTTGCATTCCACCACTCCAGTCTCACAACTGCCACTGCATAATCCTCAGCATAACCTGTGTTCATTCTGTAGCAACCGGGCAAGTTCCCTTTCGTGTAACCCAGTGCTGGGATCAAGGCCTTTTGTGCCATCAGTCATGCTAACCCAGCAGGACCTGAAGAAGTTCTCATCCACATCACACAGAGCCATAACTATTGGTGCCGTGAGCCACAGAATCACCCAGACTTACGTGGTAGTACAATGGAATAGCCACTTCTGTGTCTCACAGCACACAGACATGTGGATACTGCTATCAAAAACCCTGATGACATTGACAACCAACTCTCATGGGACTGAAGATACATACCTTAGGAAGCATATCCACTTTAAAATCATACTACTATTTCCACGAACTGCTGAAAACTAGACAACTAAGTCACTCACAGACACTGCTGACACTGATGGTAATGGAAAAAATGACATAACATTACACTTTTGGGCTCACCTAGAACCAGAGCAACAACTTAAAGTGATACCTTGGATTCTGTATAAATACAATGCCTCCAATGATATCTACTCAATAAAGAAGGAATTATTAACCAGATGTACAGACATCTATGTGGAGACACAGGAAACATGCAGAAACAAGGAATCATGACACCTCCAAAAGAATCCAGTAGTTCTACAAAAATAGATCCAAGTTAGAAAGAAATCTATGAAATGCCTAAAAAGTAATCAAAATAATCCTAAGGAAACACAAAGAGTTGCAAGAGAATACAGAGAGTTTAAAGAAATGAGGAAAACAAAACATACTATGAAAGAGAAATTCAACAGAGATAAAATTATTTTTAAAAATTCTGAAATTTTGAAGCTGAAAACTTCCATCAATGAAATAAAAAATACAATTGAGCTTTAACAACAGAACAGACCAAGTGGAAGAAAGAATTCTTATCTTGAGGAAAAAAATAAAAAGAATTAAAAAGAATGAAGAAAGCCATAACAATATATAGGATACTAGTAAGTAAAAATTTATATTATAGTGATACTTGAAGAAGAAAAGGAAAAGACGTTGGGAATCTATTGAATGAAATGGTAGTTGAAAACTTTCCAAGTCTTGAAAGAGAGATGGACATCTGGACACAGGAAAAAAATGACTCAATTAGATTCAATGAAAAAAGACCTTCTTTAAGACATATTTCAGTCATATTGTCAAAAGTAAACAGCAATATATATATATATATATATATATATATAGAGAGAGAGAGAGAGAGAGAGAGAGAGAGAGAGAGAATTATAGACTATAGACTAACAGTAGCAGCAGCAGCCTTACAGTCTGAAAGAGAGTGGGGGTGATATTTCCAAAAATATTGTATATAGAGAAGCTATCTTTTAGAAGTGAATGAGAAATAAAAGTATTTCCAAGAGAAGCAAAAACAGAGAATTCATCACCACTATTCCAGCCTTACAAGAAATCTTGAGAGATGGCAGTACAGAATTCACTAACAGAGCAACTGCAGTCAGCAACCAATTGACAAAATGATAAGTTAGTTTTTCTTTTAAAGATTTATTTTATTTATTTGAAAGTGTTACAGAGAGAGGCAGAGCCAGAGAGAGAGAGCTCTTCCATTTGCTGGTTCACTCCCAAAATGACCATAATAGCTGCAGCTGAGCTTATCTGAAGCCAGGAGCCAGGAGCTTCTTCTGGGTCTCCCACGTGGGTGCAAGGGCCCAAGCACATGGGTCATCTTCTACTGCTTTCTCAGGCCATAGCAGAGAGCTGGATTTGAAGTGGAGAAGCCTGGATTCAAACTGGTGCCCATGTGGGATGCTGGCTGTGCAGGATGATGTGGTGGAATGAGAAGGCCATGCCAAGGTGGCCACTGGCAAGTGAGCGTCAGTTACTCAGGAACGGCTTTGAAACCCACCTGGCAATGGAGCCTGCCTGGAAACAGGCTGTGATTGGATGGCTTTGGAAACTGCCTGGCAACAGGCTATGATTGGTTGGGGCATAGACCGCCCCTTGACCAGATTGGCTGGTCTTGGCTATATAAGATGTGGTACCAACTGAAATAAATGAGTCTGCGGGCTGCTCACCTCAAGCCTGCTTTCATCCAACTCCCAGGGTCTGTGTGTTGACTCTGCACCTCTTGCCCCCACCACGCTGCTCCTCTCAGAAATGAATCCATTGCAACATTGTTGAGAAATCAATCAACCGCAACATCTGGTGCCCAACATGGGGCCAGGAAAGAAATCAACAGCAACAGGATGAGGATTTAAACCATTGTGCCATAGCACCGGCCCCGACATGTTAGTTTTTATTCTCAATATTAACCTTGAATGTAAATGGATTAAATTCCCATTGAAAAGATGTAGGTTGTCTTAGTGATAAAATAACTGGGCTCGAGATCACCGAGCAGTAGTTTTGGCTGTGTTCCTTACTCCACACCTTTGCTAGGAGTCCTGCAGCCAGGCCAGCGATGGAACCATGTTTCGGAACCAGTATGACAATGATGTCACTGTTTGGAGTCCTCAGGGCAGGATTCATCAAATTGAATATGCAATGGAAGCTGTTGAGCAAGGTTCAGCCACAGTTGGTCTGAAATCAAAAACCCATGCAGTGTTGGTTGCATTGAAGAGGGCACAGTCAGAGCTTGCAACTCATCAGAAAAAAATTCTCCATGTTGACAACCATATTGGTATTTCAATTGTGGGTCTTAACTGCTGATGCTAGGCTGTTATGTAATTTTATGCGCCAGGAATGTTTGGATTCCAGATTTGTATTTGACAGACCACTTCCAGTGTCTCGTCTTGTATCTCTAATTGGAAGCAAGACCCAGATACCAACACAAAGGTATGGCTGGAGACCCTATGGTGTTGGACTGCTTATTGCTGGATATGATGATATGGGCTCTCACATTTTCCAAACCGGTCCATCTGCTAACTATTTTGACTGCAGAGCTATGTCCATTGGAGCCCGTTCTCAGTCAGCTTGTACTTACTTGGAAAGACATATGTCTGAGTTTATGGAGTGCAATTTAAATGAACTGGTTAAACATGGCCTGTGTGCATTAAGAGAGACACTTCCTGCAGAGCAGGACCTAAGTACAAAGAATGTTCCCATTGGAATTGTTGGCAAAGACTTGCAGTTTACAATTTATGATGATAATGATGTATCTCCATTCCTGGAAGTTCTTGAAGAAAGACCACAGAGGAAGGCACAGCCTGCTCAGCCTGCCGATGAACCTGCAGAGAAGGCTGATGAGTCAATGGAACACTGAGTGACAAAACAGTCTATATGTGTATTTTCAAATATGTAAGAGTACAGGAACACATACTGATGAAAATAATCTATACTTTGAACCAAAAGATGAAAGTGGTAGGAGTGTATGTTTAGGAATCAGCCCAAATGTGAGTTTTTTTCTGGGCAACCTCATTGAAACCATTTAATGGGTGCATTTTTCTTTAAGGGGGTCTATATAATCATTTTGTAGACAGTGTAGGTATCTATGCTAATGTTTTTATATGAAGAAAATAGTGTCTTTATAATTTTAAAGACAACTGTGAAATAAAATTATTTCACTGCCAAAAAAAAAAAAAATAACTGGGCTCAACTTCACAGGTAAAGATACACTTAGACTGAAAGTGAAGGAGTGGAAAAAAGATATATCATGCAAAGGGAAATGAAAAATAAGATGGAATAATTGTATTCATATCAAAGATGTTAAATAAAAAACTGTATAAAGAACCAAAGAAGGGCAATATATATTGATTAGAGGATCAATTCAGCAAAAGATATAACAATCATAAATGTATATGTACCCAACACAAGAGTCCCAGATATATAAAGTAAATATTATTAGACCTCAAGGGAGAGGTAGAATCCAATACAATAATAGTGGTGTATTTCAACAAAACCCACTGTCATCAGTGGACAGATCCTTCAGACAGAAAATCAGCAAAGATACATCAGAGTTAAATCATATTATTGAACAGATGGATGTGACAGACATTTGGTAGTTTACAAAATAGCTACCAAATACACATTCTTCTTACCAACACATGGAATATTTTCTTGAACAGGATATATTTTGGGCCATAAATAAAGTCTCAAGAAATTAAAAAACAGAAATCATATCATGTATCTTTTCAGACTACAAAGGAATAAAAATTGAATCAACAAAGTGAACAATGCACAACTGAATAACCAAAGAATCATTAAATAAATTAAATAAATTTCTTGAGTTAAATGGAAATGAAAACACAACATATCAAACCCTGTGGGATAGAACTAAAGCATTATTAAGAGGAAAGTTTATAGTAATAAAACTTACATTGAATTATATGCTAATAAACTTGAAAACCTAGAAAAAGTAGATAAAGTCCTGGATTTATATAACCAAACAAAATTAAATCAAGAAGATATAGACAATCTAAACAGATTCATAAGAAGCAATGAATTTGAAGCAATAATCAAAAGTTTTCCATCAAGGAAAAGTCCAGGACCTGAAGGCTCTACTACTAAATTCTAGGAAACAGTCAAAGAGGAAGCATCCTCAGTATTCTTCATACTATTCTTTTTTTCTTTTTTTTGGACACGCAGAGTGGACAGTGAGAGAGAGAGAGAGAGAGAGAGAGAGACAGAGAGAAAGGTCTTCCTTTTCCATTGGTTCACCCTTCAATGGCTGCTGTGGCCAGTGTACCACGCTGCTCCGAAGCCGGGAGCCAGGTGCTTCTCCTGGTCTCCCATGCAAGTGCAGGGCCCAACCACCTGGGCCATCATCCACTGCACTCCTGGGCCACAGCAGAAGCTGGACTGGAAGAGGAGCAACTGGGACAGAATCCAGCACCCTGACCAGGACTAAAACCCAGTGTGCAGGTGCTACAGGCAGAGGATTAGCCTATTGAGCTGCAGCTCCGGCCTCAAACTATAATGTTTAACAGGATGGAATTCTGCCAAACTATTTTTATGAGGTCAGCATTACTTTGGCACCAAAACCAAATTTGACTCAAATGAACATAGATGCAAAGATTCTCTACAAAATACTAGCAAATTGAATACAAAACATCATAAAGATCATACATCATGATCAAATGGGATTTATCCTTGATATGCAAGGTGGTTCAACATTCACAAATCAATAAACATAAATCAAATCAATAGAATACAGAACAAAATAGTATGGTTATTTCAGTAGATGCAGAGAAGGAAAGAGAGTGGGTGGGATAGAGAGGAAAGAGGGAAGAAAGGAGAAAGGAAGGGCATATCATTATGTTATTAGAATTGTATCTCTAAATCACATTGAATCTGTTAAAAACTAATTAAAAATTACAATAAAAAGTAGATCTCAAATGAATGATATATGATGCTCTCAAAGACTTAGAGAAATAAGAACAGCGGCTGGCATAGTAGAGCAATTGGTTTAATTCCCATATTGGAATTAAATTAAATTAAATTAAAATTTAAATTAAATTAAATTAATGTTATTCCATATTTAACTCCCATATTGGAATGCCACTTTGAGTCCTGGTTGTTCCGCTTCTGATTTAGCTTCCTGCTAATGCATCTGAGAAATCAGCGGATGTTGGCCCAAGTATTTGAGTCACTGCCACCCAAGTGAGAGACCCAGATGGAGTTCTAAGCTCCTGGCTTTGCTCTGGACCAGCCTTGGCTTTTGTGGCCTTTTGGGGAGTGAACCTCTCTATCTGTCCCTCTCTCTGTCATTCTTCCTGTAAATGAAATAAATAAATGAGTAAATCCCAACCAAAAGAACAAACGAAATTAAAAATTAGCAGGAGGCAAAAAATAATAAGATTCAGAGCAGAAATAAATGTTATCAAAACTAAAAAAATTGGGGTTGGCAATGTGGCATATTGGGTAAGGCCACCTCCTGCAGCTGGCATCCCAAATGGGTGCCAGTTTGAGTCCTGGTTGCTCCACTTCCGATCCAGCTCTCTGCTATGGCCTGGGAAAGCAGTATAAGATGGCCCAAGCGCTTGGGCCTCTGCACATACAAGGGAAACCTGGACAAAGCTCCTGTCTCCTGACTTTGGATAGGTGCAGCTCTGGCCGTTGCGGTCAACTGAGGAATGAATTAGCAGATGGAAGACCTCTCTCTCTCTGCCTCTCCTCTTTCTGTGTAACTCTGACTTTCAAATAAATAAATCTTTTAAAAAAAGAAACTTAATAAAAACTACAAAAAGTCAACAAAATTGTTTTTCTTTTTAAAGGTGAACAAAATAGACAAACTTTTAGCCAGACAGAGAGAGAGGAAGAGAGAGAGAGAACTCAGAAAAAATTAGAGGAGGGACGGATATAACAACTGATACCACAAAAATATGAAGGATCATAAAAACTACTATAAATGACTTGGTAATGGAATGCTAATGAATTGGACAACTTTTAAAATTAGATAAATTTCTGAATACAAATAGCATACCAAGATTAAATCAAGAAAATATAGGAAATCTAAACAGACCCATGAGAAGTAATGTGATTGAAGCAGTAATTTTAATTCTCCAATGAAACGTTCAAGATCTGATGGCTTTACACCTGACCTGAAGTCTATAAAATATTTAGAGGAGCTTATTACAATACTCTTCAAATCATTGTGAAGTATTGAAAAGATGAAACTCTGCAAAATGTTTGTGTGAGGTCAACATTGCTCTGATACCAAAATCAAGTAAAGATACAACACAAAAAGAAAAGTGTAGACCAATATACTCCATGATCATAGATGTAAAAATTCTCAACAAAATATTGGCAAAACAAATGCCAATACTACATTGAAAGATCAGACATTTCGATGAAATGGATTTTATCCTTGGGGATGCAAGAATGGTTCAGCATTTGTGAATCAATATATGTATTAAATCCCACCAATAGAAGGAAGAATAAAACCATATGATTATCTCATTAGATGCATAAAAAGCAATTAAGTGGATTCCATGCCCTTCATTATAAAAACTCTCAAAATTGGTTTAGAAGGAACATCTCAATATTATAAAGGCCATATATGACAAACCATTGACCAGTATCATACTTGAATGGAGACAATCTAAAAGCATTGCCTCTGAGTTCCAAAACAAGACAAGGATGTCCGTTTTCATCGGTCTAACTCTATATAGTGTTGGAAATATTAGAAAGAACAATTAGGGAACAGAAAGAAATAAAAGACATCCAAATTGGAAAGGGGGAAATCAAAATATCAATGTTTACAGATGACATGATTTTGTATGGAAATGTGCCTAAACATCACAAAAAACCTATTAGAACTGATAAACTAATTCAATAAAGTTTCTGTCTACAAAATTAGCATACAAAATGTAGAATTTTGATATTTTAGTAATGAATTTGTTGAAAGAGGAATCAAGACAGAAATCTCATTCACAATAAAAAATTAAGTATTAAGAAATAAATGTAACCAAAAAAAGAAAGATCTCTATAATGGAAATAATGAAAAAAACTGATGAAAGAAATCATCAGAGACACACAAAAAATGTAAGATATTCCTTACATGAGTTTGAAGAATTAATATCTTTTAAATGTCCATATAATCTTTCAATTTTTCATATATTAGTTCATCAAACCTCTTAGATTCCTATTAATTCCTCTTTAGCACGATACAAAGGACATTGCCACATATGGAAAAAGACTGGTTTGATAATGAGCATAATGCCTCTGTCGCAGTGTCATATTTGCATGTTAACTCTATGCTCTGTTCATACGTTGTGATTTTCTCCTTATTGTATTCTCAAATCTTGGATTTCTTATTTTGCACAGATGTCTATATGGACCTGTTACACATGTACCCTATTTAAAAAGTAGCTAAGAACATTTAAAACATGAACTTGTTTGCTTTACCTTTGGCAAAAGGAACATGATACTTACATGATGATGTTCACATGTTACTTTCTAAGCATGTCTAGTTTTTCTTCATTTTATTTGGAAGGTGGAGTGTGTGTGGGGGGGGAGAGAGATCTTCCTCTATTGGTATCTCCCCAAATACCTGCCACAGTCAGGATGGTATCAAGCTGAAGCCTGGATCCCAGAACTTAATCTGCTCTCCCAGATTGGTGACAGTTCCCAAGAACTTGAACCATCATGGGCTGCCTCCCAGGTTGTGCATTATTAGGAAGCTGCATTAGAAGCAGAGGAGCTGGAACTTGAGCTAGACACTCTGTTATGACTTGTAGCATATTAATTGCTATGCTAAACATCAGTTCTATTTTTAGTGTATTTTTTTCCACCAAAGATTAAATATTATATCTTGTTTGTATTTAATTGTATTAGTGGTATCTTTGTATTTCAGTGTATAAACATGTTCATGATGCTCATAATGTGTAATTATTAATGCCCTGTGAACTACTCAGGCAGATTATATCATCTCCATTTTTTAGGGTATAAAACTGAGATTTTAAGGATTTTAGGGGACTTTTCCAATAAAGACTAGAATGGAAACACAGGTGTTCTGGCTTCTACTTTTATGCTGTTTTTGTTTGCAATGGTGACCTTTGATTTTTTTTTAAAATTTATCTGACAGGTGGAGTTATAGACAGTGAGAGAGAACAGAGAGAAAGGTCTTCCTTCCGCTGGTTCACTCCCCAAATGGTTGCCGTAGCTGGCGCTGTGCCAATCTGAAGCCAGGAGCAGGTGCTTCTTGCTGGTCTGCCATGTGGGTTCAGGAGCCCAAGCACTTGGGCCATCCTCCACTGCCTTCCCGGGCCACAGCAGAGAGCTGGACTGGAAGAGGAGCAACCGGGACTAGAACCCGGTGCCCATATGGGATGCCGGCGCCGCAGTCGGAGGATTAGCCAAGTGAGCCATGGTGCCGGCCCCCACCTTTGATTATTTTAAAAAGTGAAGGAACAGTAATAGTGATTTCACAATAATATAGTATTAAATGATAATTTTAAACATATTTGATAAATATTTTAAAACACATAGTAGTATTTTCCACACAAGATAAATGTTATATTTAAAAGCCATAGATATAGATTTTGAGGTCCCCTTTAAATGATTGGTACACAGTTATCTACATAAATACAATGAAGAATCTCTTTATTTGTCATTGTAGATACGTGACAACTGAATACAAGAATGGTAACACAAGTGCATCAGGTACTCAGTGTCTGGCATGGATCTCATAGTGGCTTAATTACCTATTTAAAGTCCAAATTGCCCCAAAGAAAAATTCCTTACATATACTCTTTATGGTGGGAATGAGATACATTTTATAGGCCATAAAATTATGTATTAAATAAGTTCTTTTTAGGTAAAGAGAATAGCTTAAACCAAAATATTTAAAACTCAGAATTAAGTGACTCTCTGTGCAGGAGATTGTCCTACCTGCTAAGAAGTCTGTGTGCCTTATCAGAGTGCACGGGAATGATACCCACTCCTGGCTCCAGCTTCTTGCTAATGCTGGGAAGCTGTGGTGGTGGCTCCAGTCTCTGGGTCCCTGCCACTGACGTGGACTGTTTTATTTCCTGGCTTCAGGCCTGGCCTAACCTCAGATCATTTTGGGCATTTTGGGGGGAGTGAATCAATAGATAGGGGCCCTCTCTTCTTGTATGTCTCTCTCCCTCTCTCTTTCTCCACTTTTCAAATTAAAAAAAAATCAGCTACTCTCAAAAAATTAAAATTTATCCTGACATTTCCAGAATTTGTACTTTAATCAGGAAATTTTGTTTGGCATGTATTAATATGAGAAATTAAAGTTTGTAATATGAAAGTACTTTAAAGAATTTCCACCCAGGACTAGCAAATTGAAAAGACTTGGGAAACTTTAACTAGTCCTCTTAACCTTTTCTGATAAATTTCCCTCTTGCTGGCTTCTTAAAAAAATACTGTTTTTGCACTCCCTGCTTGCCACTATATTTCACTTCTTAGTTTACAAGTTTTTCTTTCCAACAGCAGTCTCAGAGGTTGAATCTTTTCTGATCTGTTTGGAAAAGTATATATATTACATCTGCTGGGGCTCACATAACGTTTAGCAGGGTCCACATTGTTTATGTACCAAACAGAAATCCAAATTAAAGTATGTTAGAATGGTTAGGAAATGTACTTCCCTAGAGGAAAAGGGCTCTTTTATCTGTGTGCTAGCTTGCAAACATGCCTTTAATTTTAAATGTAAGTCAAAGAGTATTGCATTTATACCACTGGCTTGGATGGCTCTGTACACATTCAAAAGGCATCATACTTATGGGCTCTAACATATATTTCTGCACTTTGATTCATATTGAATTTCCCTTATCAAGCCTGTAATATCTCTGAAGGACTCCAGCAAGTTAGTCAGAAATGGCTTTTTTTTGTGCCAGAAATTGAGATTATTCTCTTTAATTAAACTGCTTTCCAACTGTTCCCTGAAGAGGGTTTGCATGATTTTTTTCACTAGGTTAGTCACTGATCAATATTTTTTTTTCTCAGACTCTGTAATGAACAAGGGATACTGGGCTTAGCAGTTTCTTTTGTTAATCCTAATTTTATATCTAACTATAGCACCATGAATTAGATTTTATGTCTTTTTGCACTTAATCCTTTCATCTCTACCAAGGAAGCAATCCCAGAAACCAGTTGTTTGATGAGGATTTATTTATTGCTTATTACTCATTGAAATTTGTGTGATTATAGGGAAGGCCCTATTAACTGATTAATATAATTCCCTCCATTCTTGCTATCCTAGACTGTACAATCAGAGAAATTTAAATGTTTATCAGTCCAGCCTCCCTTGCAAACAATGAGGACCAAATGACTTTTAAAGGCAGCTCTGTTTGCTGAGATGTTAGAATTTGCTTTCCTGATGAAGGGCATAGATGTGGCCGTCATGATCACTTTCTGCATTTCTTAGCATTTTTAGGCTATATTTCAAAATGACAGAAACTGGGTAGCTTATTACCCACCAAATTTTATTTTTCATAGTTCTGGGGGTTGGAAAGTCTAAGATCAAGATGCCTGCAGATTCAGCATCTGGTAAGAGCCTACTTTCTCAAAATGATGCTTTCTTGCTGTGTCCTCATGTCATGGAAGGAGAGAACATGATCCCTTTTGGCTTTTTCATACGGGCAATAATGCCATTTGTAAGGGCTTCTCCCTCATGAATTAAGCATCTTCAAAATGCCTCATATCCCAATAACATCACCTTGGGGATTAAGATTTCAAGTATGTTTGTTGGGGGGACACAAATATTCAGATCCTCTCACTCTCTCATTGCCACATTCTTTGAATGCGGTGGTGGCTTTGAGGCTAGGAGCTCTTGATGCTGCTGTACTTTGAGGAGCCACCCTTACTAATTTGTTTTGAGGAAAGTGAACCACCTTTATTTTATGTTTTATTAGCCAAAAGCATTTCTAATAAATATGTATTAGTCACTGTTCACCTTTAATGAAATAGAGGAGTATATTTTTTCTTAGGACAAGGTGTCTCAACTTTGACATTATTGATATTCAGTGTTAGTTGATTATGATAGGATCTGTCCTCCAAATCGTAGGATTTTTAGCAGCAAGTCCGACTTCTACTCATAAGACAGTGTCACTCCCTAGCTATGACAACAAAAATGTCACCAGATACTGTCAAATGTTAGTTTAGGAACTACGCATAATCTAGTTCAACTCCTGTATTTAACTAGGAAAAAACTCATTACACGATTAGTTACTAGTTAAAGTTAGAATTGAAAACTAGATCTTTCGATTTCTTTTGTGCTCTTCTCAAAATCATAGCAAGTGTACACTAAAACAGTTTTAATAAATTGGGCAAAATAAACAATAGCATCTTCTTTTCTCTCGCAAAGAAACCTTTTATTTAACAGTGTGAATTTCTTAAGTACAACTTTAAGAATATACTGATTCTTCCCACCATTCCCACCTCCTATCCCACACTCCCAACACACTTCCTCCTTACTCTTCCATTCCCAGTACCATTCTCCATTAAGAAAAAAAAAAATCTAAAATTGTTTCCCTACAGTCAAGACAAGCACTGTTCAAGTCATTGCTTCTCAAAGTGTCAGTTTCACTTCTACAAATTTACTTTTTAGGTGCTCTATTAGATATCACAGATCAGGGAGAATATATGCTATTCGTCCGTTTGGGACTGGCTTATTCTACTAAGTATGATGTTTTCCAGATTCTTACATTTTTTTTGCAAATGACTGGATTTCATTTTTTTTTTTTACCATTGTGTAGTATACCATAGAGTACATATCCTGTAAATTCTTTATCTATCATCTGTTGACAGGCATTTAGGTTGGCTCTGTCTTAGCTATTGTGAATTGAGCTGCAGTAAACATGGTGGTGCAGAGAACTATTTTATTTGCTGATTTCATTTCCCTTGGATAAAATCACAGGGATGGGATGGCTGGGTCATATGGTAGGTCCATATTCAGATTTCTGAAGTATCTTCAAACTAATTTCCATAGTGGTTTTACCAGGTGCATTCCCACCAACAGTGGATTAGGGTACCCTTTTTCCTACATGCTCCCCAGCATTTGTTGTTTATTGATTTCTGTATGAAAGCCATTCTCACTGGGGTGAGGTGGAACCTCATTGTGGTTTTGATTTGCATTTCTCTGATGGCTAGTGATCTTGAGTATTTCTTTTTTCATATGTCTGTTGGCCATTTGGATTTCTTCCTTTGGGAAATGTCTGTTTAAGTCCTTTGCCCATTTCTTCACTGGGTTGTTCATTTTGTTGTTGTGGAGTTTCTTAATCTCTTTATGTACGTTGGTTATTAACCCTTTAAAGTTGCATTGTTTGTAAATAATTTCTCCCTTTCTGTCAATTGCCTCTTTACTTTCCTGAGTGTTTCTTTTGTACTACAGAAGCTTCTAGGTTTCATGTAATCCCAATTGTTAATTATGGCTTTGATTGCCTGTGCCTCTGGGGTCTTTTCCAAGAAGTCTTTGCCTGTGCCAATGTCTTTCAGGGTTTTGCCAATATTATCTAATAATTTGATGATATCAGGTTGTAGATTTAGGTCTTTAATCCATATTGAGTGGGTTTTTGTGTAAGGTGTAAGGTAGGGCTCATGCTTCATGCCTCTACATGTGGAAATCCAGTTTTCCCAGCACCATTTGTTGAACAGACTGTCCTTGCTCCAGGGATTGGTTTTAGCTTCTTGGTCAAATATAAGTTGGTTGTAGATATTTGGATGGATTTCTGGCATTTCTATTCTGTTTTTGTATCAGTATCAAGTTGTTTTGATTATAACTGCCTTACAGTATGTCTTGAAATCTGGTATTGTGATGCCTCTGGCTTTGTTTTTGTTGTATAGATTGCTTTAGCTATTTGAGGTCTCCTGTGCCTCCATTTAAATTTCAGCATCTAGGCCAGCGCCGTGGCTCAACAGGCTAATCCTCCGCCTTGCGGCGCCGGCACACCGGGTTCTAGTCCCAGTCGGGGCGCCGGATTCTGTCCCGGTTGCCCCTCTTCCAGGCCAGCCCTCTGCTGTGGCCCGGGAGTGCAGTGGAGGATGGCCCAAGTGCTTGGGCCCTGCACCCCATGGGAGACCAGGAAAAAGCACCTAGCACCTGGCTCCTGCCATCGGATGGGCGCCGTGCGCCGGCCGCAGCGCACCAGCCGCGGCAGCCATTGGAGGGTGAACCAACGGCAAAGGAAGACCTTTCTCTCTGTCTCTCTCTCTGACTGTCCACTCTGCCTGTCAAAAAAAAATTTCAGCATCTTTTATTTCTATATCTGAGAAGAATGTCTTTGGTATTTTGATTGGTACAGGATTGAATCTGTTAATTGCTTTTGGGAGAATGGACATTTTAATGATATTGATTCTTTCAATCCATGAACATGGAAGGTTTTTCCATTTTTGTATCTTTTTCTATTTATTTCTTTAAGGTTTTGTAATTCTCATCATAGAGATCTTTAACATCCTTAAATTTATTCCAAGGTATTTGATTTTTTTGTAGCTATTGTGAATGGGATCAATTTTAGAAGTTCTTTTTCAGCCATGGCATTGCCTGTGTTTACAAAGGCTGTTGATTTTTATGTATTGATTTTATATCCTGCTACTTTACCAAACTCTTCTATGAGTTCCAATAGTCTCTTGGTGAGGTCTTTTGGATCCCCTATATATAGAATCATGTCATCTGCAAATAGGGATAGCTTGACTTCCTCTTTCTCAATTTGAATCTCTTTTTCTTTCCTAATGATTCTTTCTAGAACCTTCAGGACTATATTGAATAGCAGTTGTGAGAGTGGGCATCTTTATCTGGTTCTGGATCTCAGTGGGAATTCTTCCAACTTTTCCCTATTCAGTAAGATGCTGGCCATGAGTTTGTCATAAATTGCCTTGATTGTGTTTAGGAATGTTCCTTCAATACCCAGTTTGCTTAGAGTTTTCATCATGAAATGGTGTTGTATTTTATCAATGCTTTCTCTGCATCTGTTAAAATAATCATATGGTTTTTGTTTAGTTTGTTAATGGGATGTGTCACATTGATTCGTGAATATTGAACCATCCTTGCATGTGAGGGATAAATTCACTTGGTCCCAGTGAATGATCTTTCTGATATGTTACTGGATTCGATTGGACAGAATTTTATTGAGGATTTTTGCATCTGTGTTCATTAGGGAAACTGGACTGTAATTCTCTTTCTCTGTTGCATCTTTTTCAGGTTTAGGAATCAAGATGATTCTGGCTTCATAGAAACAATTTGGGACGATTCCATCTCTTTCAGTTGTTTTGAATAACTTGAGAAGAATTGGAGCTAGCTCTTCTTTAAATATCTGGTAGAATTCAGCAGGGAAGCCATCTGGTCTTGGCCTTTTCTTTGTTGGGAGGGCCTTTATTATTGATTCATTTTTCATCTTGGTTACAGTTCTATTTAGGTTTTCTGTTTTAAGTCTCAATTAAGGTAGGTTGTATGTGTCCAGGAATCTATGCATTTCTTTTCAGTTTCCCAGAGTTGGCAGACAGCTTTTTGTAGTAATTTCTGATGATGATGCTTTTTATTTCTATAGTGTTTGTCATAACATTTCCTTTTTCATCTCTAATTTTATTGGTTTGGGTCTTCTCTCTCCTTTTCTTGGTTAGTTGGGCCAATGGTGTATCAATATTTTTATTTTTTCCAAAAAGCAGCTCTTTGTTTTGCTGATATTTTTAATTGTTTTTTGGATTCTATTTTGTTGATTTCTTCCCTAATTTTAATTATTTCTTTTTTCCAATTAATTTTGGGTTTGGTTTGCTGTTGTTTTTCTGGATCCTTGAGATAATTCATTTATTTGATATGTTTCCAATTTCTTGATGTAGGCATCAATTGCTATAAACTTTCATCTTAACATTGCTTTAACTGTATCTCATAAGTTTTGATATGCTGTTTTATTTTTTCCATTTGTTTCCAGAATTTTTTTATTTCTCTTTTGATTTCTTCTATGGCCCAATGTTCATTCAGGAGTATGTTGTTCAGTCTCCATCTATATTCTAGATATTTATGAGTTGCTGATTTTCATCCTCATTGCATTGTGGTCTGAGAAGATGCATGGTATGATTTCAGTTGTTTTGAATTTGCTGACTTGTTTTATGGCCTGGCATGTGGTCAGTCCCAGAGAAGATTGCATGCACAAGTGAGAAGAATGTGTATTTTATAACATTAGGATGAACAGTTTTATATATCTATCTGTTAGGTCCATTTGGTCTATAGAATAGATTAAATCTGTTGTTTCCTTGTATATTTTCTGTCTGGTTTATCTGTTCATTGCTGAAAATGGGGTACTGAAATTCCCCATTACTATTTATTTGAGTGTATGTCTCCGTTTAGATTCCTTAGCATTTCTTTTAGATAGCCAGGTGCCCTGTATTAAGTGCATATACATTTATAATAGTTGCATCTTCCTGTTGAATTGATACCTTAGTCACTACATAGTGTCATTCTTTGTCTCTTTTAACAGTTTTTGTGTTAAAGTTCTATTTTGTCTGATATTAGGATGGCTACACCAGTTCTTTTTTGGTGTCTGTTGGCATGGAAAGTATTTTCTATCCTTTCACTTTCAGTCTGCATGCATCTTTGTTGGTGAGATATGTTTCTTATACGAAGCAAATAGATGGATTTTGTTTTTTAATCCATTCAGCCAGTCTGTGTCTTTTTACTGGAGAGTTGAGGCTATTTACATTCAATGTGATTATTGATAAATAATGACTTTCTTGCCATTTTCCCATAAATATTCTGATTTTTTACTCTGGATTTCCTTTGTCCTTTTCCTGGTAGATTTCCTTCCTTTACTTTCTTTATTGATGACCATGTTTCTGTGTTTCTGTGTGCAGCACATCCTTAAGCATCTTCTGCAGGGCTGGACATTTGGTGACAAATTCTTTCAATTTCTGTTTGTTATGGAAGGTCTTTATTTCACCTTCATCCATATATGAGAGGTTTGTAGGGTATTGTATTCTGGCATGACAGTTTTTTCCTCTTAATACTTGGAAAATATCTCCCCATTCTCTGCTAGCCTTTAGGGTTTCTGATATGAAGTCCACTGTGAGTCTAATTGGAGATCCTCTGAAAGTAATCTGGTATTTCTCTTGTGCACATTTTCGAATCTTTATTTTTTTCTGTGGAGTTTGATAACAATGTGTCATGGTGAAGGTCTTTTCTGGTCATGTCTATTAGGGGTTCTATGTGCTTCCTCTACTTGGATGTCCCTTTCTTTGTCCAAATTGGGGACATTTTCTGTTATTATTACACTAATAATATTTCACTAATCCTTTCTCTCTTTCTACGCTTTCAGGATCTCCTAGAACCTGTATATTGGATTATTTGATAGTATCCTGTAGATTCTAAACAATCTTTTTTGGTTTTCTAATTTCTTTTTCTTGTGTTTGGTCTGAATGTATAATTTCCTGTGCTTTGTCTTCTAAGTTGGATATTATTTCTTTTGCTTCACTGATTCTGTTGTTAAACCTTTTCACTCTATTTTTATTTGTCTATTTAATTCTTCATTTCCTGATTTCATCTTGATTTCTCTTTAAGATCTCAGTTTTATAGGAGAAATTTTCTTTCCTGTCATGTATGGATGTCATTAGCTCATGCATTTGCTTCTGATTACCTCTAAGTAATCCTATGATCAATGTTTTGAATTCCATTTCTGGCATTTCTTTAATCTCATCATCTTCATAATCAAGTATTTTAGTGTTGTGTTGTTTTAGGGGTATCATGTTGTCTTCCTTATTCTTGTTTGAATTGGTGCATTTCTTTTTTGGCATTTGTGGAGATACCCATTGGTTTCTTTGTTTTTTCACTGTGGCAGCTTTTATCTTTGGACTATATCTGAGTGGATTAGTAGAGTTTCTGCATTCAGGGAATATCTAGAAGTGTGATATGGATGTGACCAGGGAGCTTTATTCATTGCTATAGGGTGAAGGTCGTGTCTGAGGTGACATATGGAGGTTTGGCATGGTAGATCTCTTCCTTCTTTGTAGTCAGAAGGGAGATTTATTTTGTATGTTGGCATAGACTAAGCTGAGCTCCTCTCCTTAAAGGAGACCATTGCCTGGGGGCTAGCCCCAGTGAATATATTATTTGTCCACTCTGCCACAAGGACCACACAAAGGATCTGTTCAGTCCTTAGTGTAAGCTCTGATTCTCCAGCATTGTTCCTGGCCAGGTAACCAGGGAGCCCTGTTTGTGTGGAGCTTCCTCAGTGACTGCCCAATGTCCCAGCCACACCCTGAGTCCTCCCATATGGCCTGAGTGTTTTCGCAGTCCTGGAATACAAGCCTCCCACAGTCTTGAGCACCCAGCTCCCTGTCTGTTCTCACAGACTCAGGAGTCTCTGCTTGGCTGGTTGCTGGGCACAGACACGAGCTGGCACAGTTGTTATGTATGTCCAAAATGGAACCTGCTCTCATCTTGTTACAGCCCGTGGCTTGGGCTGTGGCAGTCTGGTCTCACCTCACTCTCCAATGCTGGTGCAGAGGCTCTCAGCTGCTTGGGTTCTATGTTGCGCACATCCTCACCCTCCACATAGGTCTACTATGCTCCTCCAATTTGTGTAGAGTTTCCTCTGCTATTTTCTCCCAAAGTCTTCCTTGAGACTGTACTCTTTCCATTTTTTAACTATCTTTTCCTAGACTCAAGCAGCATGCTCCCTCCCTACTCCACCATGTTAATCCTCTAACAATAGCTATGTGAGGTCCTAATATCTTGAAATCAAACATGTCTCAAGAAGGTTGCTTCTTGGATATGTCTCCTTAAGTAGTTAGTCTCAGAAACAGTTAAATTTTGGAGTTGTTCAGATATAGATAAGCTGAATAATCGTATAATTTGTATATTTGGAACTCTTTGATGGAGGAGTTGATTATTTAATGAAATGATTACAAAATGAATATAGGGCAAGGCAAATTTTAAAGTACTTTGTCTTTGCTATTTCTTCTCTCTGGGATTCTTTTCTTCAGTTACAACATACGTTGCTCTTTTGCATCCACCAGTTTCTTGATCAAAAGACACCCAATTGGAGATATGTTCTTGTATTATTCAATATAATTAAAGCAAATCAAATTTAAAATTAAAACAGTCTAACTATATTCCTTGGGAAAAATTGGGTTATTACTTCTTATCTATTTGCTAATTCATTTAATTTCTTATTTCTAAAGACAGAAATGGGGTGGGTGTTGTTGCGTTGTATGTTAAATTACCACTTGGCATGCCTGCATCCCATATTGGAATGTGCCTGATTTAGAAGCTTTAGCTTCTGATCCAGCTTCCTACCAATGTGCCTGGGAGGTAGCAGATGATGATCCAGGTACTTGGGTTCCTGCACCATGTGGGAAATTTGGATAGAGTTCCTAGCTCCTACTTTTGACCTGGCATAGTCCTGCCTGTTACAGGCATTTAAGAGTCAACCAGTGGATGTAAGATCTCTCTCTTGGTCTGTATCTAGCTATCCCCGCCTGTCATTCTTCCTTTCAAAGTAAAGAAGGAAAGAAGGCAGAAAAATGGACAAAAACCTTACAAACCTTGGTTCAGCTGATGGATAATCAGAGAAACATTAAAATTCTACAGCAGGGTTTGGCAGACTACGGTCCTTGCACCAGATCTATGTGACTTCCTATTTTTAGAAATACCATTTTATTAGAACACAGTGTCAATTTAAATAACAATAAGATAGATTATACAAAGAATAATGACATTTATTTGGAAATAGTAGAGTCTTATATTGGGAAGAGTAGGCAACACTGCAGTTGTAATATACATGCCATGGAAGACTATGGGAATATTTAAAGAGTACTTTTTGTATAAGATTGTGGTGACCTCTGTGCAAGCTTGTGTTTCTGGCAGTCTTTTGTGATAGTTACTATTAAGCAACCATGCATAAAATCTTTCCTTCATAAAGTCCTGGATTTTTATTTTTTTATTTAGTTTAAAATTTATAGAAGTGACTCCATTTTGATTCTGACAACTTTCATAGCAGTCACTCCCACTTATTTACTTATTATCTGTTGTTGCTTTTGCATTATAACAGCAGGGTTGAGTAATCACAACAGAAACAGCATTTTCAACAAAGGCTAAAATATTTAGTACCTGGCTCTTCATAGAAAAATTTACCAAAACCTGTTCTAGTGCTGTAAGGAAATCATAGGGATCATTTAGTTCAGTGCTCTCAGAATTAAAGGTGTGTACTGTTGTGGCCAGCACTGCACATATTAGGTTAAGCATCAGCCTGTGGTGTCAGCATCCCATATGAGCTCTCGTTCAAGTCTTGGCTGCTCCAGTTCTGATCCAGCTCCCTGTTAATGGCTTGGGAAAACAGTATAAGATGGTCCAAGTGCTTGGGTCTCTGCATCCAGGTGGGAGACTCAGAAGAAGCTCCTGTCTCCTGGATTCCAATGGGCTCAACTCTAGCCTTTTTGGCCATTTCGGGAGTGAACCAGCGAATAGTAGACCTCTCTCTCTCTCTGTCTTTCCCTCTCTGTGTCTGTAACTATGCCTCTCAAGTAGATAAATCAATCTTAAGAAAAAATATGTACTGTTAGTAGCAGAAATAATTTTTATATAAGTTCTAAGATTGGCTAGGGACTATCTGAGGCATTGGAGATACCACATTTAACATAACCTACCAAGTGACCACATGAGGATATAGTTTTCTGGGCAGAGAGACATAGAGACAGGCATATTTTAATAGATTTTATGAACTCAGATGGCTGAAAAATTACATATGAGATATATAGGAAATTTTCCTTTACTCTTGTTACATAGCCTCAGTCATCTTCCACTGTACTCAAAATTATTTCTTTTTTCCATTTATATATATATTATATATATTAAATATATATATATTTATATATATTAAATATATATTTTCCATTTATATATATTATATATT
Organism: Sylvilagus floridanus; assembly: GCA_949820135.1. Classification (NCBI taxonomy): domain Eukaryota; kingdom Metazoa; phylum Chordata; class Mammalia; order Lagomorpha; family Leporidae; genus Sylvilagus; species Sylvilagus floridanus. Next base: position 25,087,888 of record OX463235.1, read on the forward strand.
ATATATAATATATTATATATATTATTATATTATTATATATATTATTATATATATTATTATATATATATTATATATTATATATATTATTATAATATATAATATATATATATATATATGCATACACACTGAGCAGTCTTTGATCTGCTGGTTTACCAGCCCATAATAGTTCTGTGCCAGACTGAAGCTAGGATCTTGGAATGGTATGTGGGACCCAACTACTTGAGTTGTAATGTGCTGCCTCCAAGGATGCTCATTAGTAGGAAGCTGGTATGAAAGTGGAATTTGGACTTAAACCAGGCACTGTGATAAGAGATTTCAGGGGTCAAGTAGCATCTTAACTGTTGAGCCAAATGCTCACTCCTCTTTCTTATATATCTTTCTAGAGGTTCTGTATTCATATAAGAAAACACAAACATATATTCTTATTAACCCATAAATTGGTAGAGAAATAGCTATGCAACTCTTCTGTAGCTTGCTTTTTTTTTTAACTTAACATTGTAAATTGGGAATCTGTACACCTCAGTGCATAGGGATCCACCTTATTTTTTGTAACAGCTTCCTAGTATTCAATTACAAGTGTGTGTGTGTGTGTGTGTGTGTATACACACACACATATATATATATATAAACATTTATTTAATTTCCCTTTATAGTCATTTAATTGTTTTTAATATTTTGTCATTACCTAGAATAATATAATTATTAACATTACATACATATATATATATATATATATATACACACACACAATGTCATAAGTGAATAAGTATTATCTATAGGACAGATTGTCAGAAGTGAAACTTTGGGGTTAATGGACACAGGCATTTGAAATTTGCACTAATATTACTGACCTACCATCCAAAATGATGGTGTTGATTTAGAGTCTCTCAATGTGTGCAAATACTTAGACCTACTTTTTGTAGCCTAAACCATATAATGTAATAAAGCAGGTTTTATCTAGTATGATTTTTAAAAGATTTATTTATTTCAGAAAGAGTTACAAGGGGACAGAGATATCTTTATTTTTATTTTGTTAAAGATTTATGTATTTGAGAGGCAGAGTTACAGATAGAGAGAGGGAGAGACAAAGAGTGGTCTTTCATCTACTGGCTCACCCCCCAAATGTCCACAATGGCCAGAGCTAGTCCCATCTGAAGCCAGGAACCAGGAGCTTTCTCCAGATCTCCCAAATGGGTGCAGGGCCCAAGGCCTGGGGCCATTTTTCACTGTTTTCCCAGGCCATTAGAAGAAAGGTAGGTTGGAAGAGGAGCAGCCAGAACATGAACCAGCACACATATGGGACGCTGGCACCGCAGGCGGAGGCTTAACCTACCATGCCACAGCTCTGGCCCTGAGAGAGAGAGAAGTATGTGTGTGGGGAGATAGAGATAGAGATATTCCATCGATTGGTTCATTCCCCAAATGTCTGCAATGGGCAGCCCTGGGCCAGGCTGAAGCCAGGAGCTTCACCTGGTCTTGCCCATGGTTGGCAAGAGTCCAAATGCTTGAGCCAACTTCCACTGCTTTTCCCAGGCCATTATCAGGGAAGTGGACTGGAGGTGAAGTAGTTGGAACACAAATGAATGCCCGTATGGGATACCAGGATCTCAAGGGGCAGCTTTACTCACTATACTGCAACAGCAGTTATTTTTATTTGCCTTTTTTAAATCGGGAAGGTTAAGCATTTTTTATATGCTTATATGTATCTGTTCATATCCTTTACCAATTTTTGTGGGGCCTATTGGATTTTTTTTCTTAATGGTTTTTAGGAGACTTAAATAATGGGGTGATTATTTATAATAGAGTTTGCAATTCTTTTTCCAGTTTGTTGTTTGCCTTTTGAATATGTTAGATAGTGTCTTTTTGCCATGGAGAAAATTTAGTCTTAGATTTGTACCTCTTTCTTTTTTTGACTCAGTAATAGTTAATACTAACTGCTGCTGCCAGCCCAAGGTTAGAAAAGAATTTTCACATGGTTGCCCTTTCTACATCACATCTTTCATCTGTTTTGAATATAAGCATTCTGAATGTATTAATAAAATATGACATGTGGATCACTTATATTTACTTTCTTTTCTAGGTGACTATCCAATTTTTCTTGCTAGTTAGCATGCCCTAACTAGCAAGTCTTTTCTAACTTGAGAAATTATCTTTTCCATGTAAAACATTGTTATATGCATTTGGATTTACTTTTTGAGTTTTCAGTTATTTTTATTCACTCTGAAGTATTAGTGTTTTAATATCAAGACTTTGAAAAAGAAATTTGTTGAGGTATGTGATGTATACTAAAATACATACATTTTAAGTATACAATTTAATGCTTTTTGGAATATGTTTATGGTGAAACCATCACCATAGTGAAGATAATGAACATATCCATCCTTTTTGCATATCCCTCTCCTCCCCAAGCAACCACTGATCTGCATGTCACTACAGATTAGTTTATATTTTCTAGGATTTTGCATATATAGGGGATAGATAATATGTACTGCCTCTCCCCCTTCTTTTGCTTCTGCTTCTGTCTTGATTCTTTTGTTCAGCATAATTGATTAGAGATTCACTCATGTTACTGTGTATAACAGTAGTTTTAAGAAAAATTCTGAATAGTATTCCATTGTATGTATTCTATTATTTGTTTATCCACTCACTTTTTGATGGTTACTTGAGCTGTTTCCAGTTTTGGACTATTACAAATAAAGTTTCTATTAATATTCATGCAAAAGTTTTTATGTAGAGATGTACTTTCATTTATGTTAGGTAAATAGGAATTCAACAACTGAGCTTTATAGTAGATGTTTGTTTAGCTTCTAAAGAAACTGTCAAACTGGTTTTCAAAGTGGTTGTGGCATTTTACATTCCCACCATTGCAGTTGTTCCACAATCTTACCAGCACTTTTTGTGGCCAATCTTTAATTTCAGCCATGCTAGTGGGTATGTAGCAATATTTTAGTTTGATTTTAATTTTTCTTTGACTGATGACTAATGAAACAACTCTTTTCATGAACTTATTTTTAAAATTTGTGGCCGGCGCCGTGGCTCAACAGGCTAATCCTCCGCCTTGCGGCGCCGGCACACCGGGTTCTGGTCCCGGTCGGGGCGCCGGATTCTGTCCCGGTTGCCCCTCTTCCGGGCCAGCCCTCTGCTGTGGCCCAGGAGTGCAGTGGAGGATGGCCCAGGTGCTTGGGCCCTGCACCCCATGGGGAGACCAGGAGAAGCACCTGGCTCCTGGTTCCTGCCATCGGATGAGCGCGGTGCGCCGGCCGCAGCGCGCCGGCCTCGGCGGCCATTGGAGGGTGAACCAACGGCAAAGGAAGACCTTTCTCTCTGTCTCTCTCTCTCTCACTGTCCACTCTGCCTGTCAAAATCAAAAAAAAAAAAATTTGTTTTGTAAAAAAGATCTATTTTATTTATTTGCCAGGCAAAGTTACAGAGAGAAGGTGAAGGTGAGGGTGAAGGGGTAGGAGGAGTCTTCCATCTACTGATTCACTGCCCGCATGGCCATAATGGCCAGGGATGTGCCAGGCTGAAGCCAGGAGCCTGTAACTCCAACTGGGTGTGCCACATGAGTAGCAGGGGCCACTTGGGCCATATGCTGCTGTTTTCTCAGACACATTAGCAGGGAGATAGATCAGAAATGGATCAGCCTAGGCTGTAGCCTACACTGATATGGGGTATGGCTTAACCCATTATACCATCGTGCAATGTACTTATTTAACATATGTATTTTACTTTAGTGAAATGCTTGTTCAGTTCCATGCTCATTTTTCAAAAAATGGGTTGTCTTTTTGTTAAGTTGTAAACTTCTTTAAATATTTGAGCTATAAGTCTTTTGTGGGATATTTACTTTTCCATGATTTTCTCCCTATTTATGCTATGCTTTTTCATGTTTGTGACAGTGTTTTGAGGAGCAAAATTTTTAGTGTTGATGAAGTTCAGTTTATTTTTATAGTCTCTCTTTATAATTTTTGTCCTGATTGAGAAATATTTGCTAATGTCAATATTGCTAAAATTTTCTCCTAGAAGTTTTAAAATTTATTCTTACATTTAGATCTGAGATTCATTTGATTTAATTTTTATCTGTGTTATAAGGTAAAGGTTGAGGTCCACTTTTTTTTCCTTTTAAAAAAAATGTAGCTTGCCAATTTTCCTGCAGCACTTGTTAAAAAAAAATCATTCTTTTTTTTTTTTAAAGATTTATTTTATTTATTTGAAAGACAGAGTTACAGAGAGAGGTAGAGACTGAGAGAAAGAGAGAGAGATCTTCCATCCATTGGTTCTCTCCCCAGTTGTCTGCAATGGCTGGAGCTGAGCCGATCTGAAGCCAGGAGCCAGGAGCTTCTTCTGGGTCTCCCACGTGGATGCAGAGGCCCAAGCAGTTGGGCCATCTTCTACTGCTTTCCCAGGCCATAGCAGAGAGCTGGATCAGAGGAGGAGTAGCTGGGCCTAGAACCAGCACCCGTATGGGGTACCAGTGCTTCAGACCAAGGCTTTAACCTGCTGTGCTACAGCATTGGCCCCCTAAAAATCATTCTTTTCTGATTGAATTGCCTTTCACCTTTACTGAAAATTAATTGTTCAGATATGTGTGGATCTGTATTTCTTGATGTTTTCGGGTGCTACAACAAAATACGTGAAACTGGTAATACATAAAGGAAACATTGATTTAGTGCAGTCTTTTAGTCTGGAAGGGTGTGGACGACACCTTTGATTTGGCCCCTAATGAGCACTCCTTTGAGTCACCACTTGCAAATGGCATTACGCTGGGAGTGTGAGTAAAATGGAGAGATCACATTATGAGAGAGAAAGCCAGAGCAACTGAGAAGAGGCCAGGATTATTCTTTTTTTTTTTTTTTTTTTGACAGGCAGAGTGGACAGTGAGAGAGAGAGACAGAGAGAGAGAAAGGTCTTCCTTCCATTAGTTCACCCCCCAAATGACCACTATGGCCAGCGTTGTACCATTCTGAAGCCAGGAGCCAGGTGTTTCTTCCTGGTTTCCCATGTGGGTGCAGGAGCCCAAGCACCTGAGCCATCCTCCACTGTACTCCCTGGCCACAGCAGAGAGCTGGCCTGGAAGAGGGGCAACCTGCATAGAATCCGGTGCCCCAACCAGGACTAGAACCTGGTGTGCCGGCGCCACAGGCAGAGGATTAGCCTATTGAGCCATGGCGCCGGCCAACCAGGATTATTCTTAGTTTTTTTTTAAACTTAGTATTTTAATTTTAATTAGTTTTTAACAAATTCTGTATGATTTGTAGCTACAATTCTAAGAACATAATGATATTCACTTCCTTCCTCCCTTTTTCTCACTCCCACCTTCCTTTATTCTTGGGTTTATTCTTTCATAGCAATCCTCTCAGGAGGATTCATTTCTTAAGACCAACATTGTTTCCTCTAGAGGGCAGTTCTCCTAATAGCCCAAGTAATCCACTAGGCACCACCTAAATGTTCCACACCATCTCTCAATTCCATAACCCATGGGACCAAGCTTCCAATACATGAATCCTTAAGAGGACAAACCATATCCAAAATATTATATATGTCCCTGTACCCTCAAACCTCAAATATCTTTATGTCAATTCCGTTTGTCTGTATGTGTGTCTTCAGCATAATAATGTGCTGCATTGATTTCTGAGACTTAATGATGAACTTTAGATGGTCCATGTTTTTAGATTTTTAAAAACTCTTAAGATATTGCTTTGGCTATTCCCCCCCCCCCCCCCCCCGCCTTTTGTGTATGGAAGTCCTCAGATATTTCCCTTTTATTGTTTTTCATAGGTTTCTTTATTTCTGCATGTTTACTATTCATCAGAACTTGAGTTCTTTGATTACAGTTCAAAAAGAAAGCAATAATATTACCAATAAGTATTCTAAGGCAGATTTTATATTTTGATTGCAATGATGTCATATTAGTAAATTAAGGAGGGCTTACATTTATTAAGTTGTGTTTTTCTAACAAATCTTACTTCATTTTCTGAAGTCTTTTGCGTATTCTTAGTTGTATGAGGTTTTCTTAATATAGATCTTGCAAAAAGTTTTTCAAGTTTATCCTGATGTTTTATTTAATTTTTGCAATTGCAAGTGGTATATTTTATTTCACTAAAATATATGTGCATATATATAAAACCTCTTCTTCTGAATTAATATGTATTATGCTATCTTTTTCAACTCTTATGTTGTTTATAATTACCTTTATAGTATCATTTCCCAGGTACTGTTCTTGGGTTTCCAGATAAGTAATGTTTTCTGGGAGATACACCACCGTGTTTGATGCTGATTAAATGATACAGAGAGGAGAAAATTGATATGTGAGAATTACAATATTAAGAAAGTGAGGAGAGTTAGAAGTCAGTATACATGTGGAGAGATTGACTTAAATAGTTTATCCACATTACTGTGTGCATGAGTTCTAGGTTTCTAGATATGTTGGTGTGTATATGTGGTACAGTTTTCATCTGTTAAATGAGGATGGTAGAGGCAATGTTGGAGGTTTGAGGAGAGAGATGTTAAACAATTGTGTAAGAGAGTGTAGTGACTTAATAAATGCAAAAAAGATTACTAGGAAGCACTGCAGCGACCCTGGGATTAATCATCATGGTTTCATTAAAGTGAAACCAAACAGCATAATGTTATCTTCTCAGCCTGTATTTAGCTATTTGGGTCCAGGTATGTGGATTGCTGTATTTAGTCAAGATAAAGATTTTTCACTCAGTAAATAAAACAGAGAGGGCTACCAGGAAGCAGACTGTAATGATGGGCCATAGGATTTAAACTGGGTAAGGAGGTGATGTGGTTCAGACATGAAGAAGTAAAGATAGTGAAAACTTCAGTAATGATTGATATTCTTATTGACATTGTTAATATGATTTAAGTATTTTGTAATTAAAGATAAGAAAGAATGAGCTAGAAAAATGGGAGGCAATGATTTTGAACTGGATACATGTAGTTAAAGTCATGGAGGGGTTGCTGCTATTGGTAAAAACATGTCCAGATGACCATGAAATGTCTGGAGGACAAGTTTTTTGAAAGACAAGGGTTTAAAATTCTGGGGTTTGAAGGTAGAGGGACATTCTGTTATGTGGAATTGACAGGGACAGATGATAGTGAAACAATAACTAAATATGTATAGTTATTAAGGATAGTCATATTAACTGTAGCTAGGTTGTTTTGTTTGATGGCATGGATTGCAGTTTTAGATACTCAGGGGAAGGTGAAAAGAACAATGTTCTAAAATGATAAGTAAGTAAGAAAGAGATAGTTAAAATCTGGAAAAATTGGCCATCAATAGAGTGGTGTATAAGAGAAGAGTTTTGGGGGAGTAGGTGGGTTTTAGTTAGAGCAAATGGAGGCAATATTCCAGAAGAAATGGAACACAGGGGATTTTATAATATCCAGAGGACATAATATAATGAGCTTTGAATTTGGGAAGAAAGGGTGAGTTTAAAGGATGTATATATCAGAGAGACAGGGTGCTGAGGGACAACCTAGAAAGTTTGGGTTTCCTGTAGTGCCAAAGAGCTTGATAGACTAGTTCTTGAGGTCTCTACATTTGTAGCCTGTTAGTATTGAGTATTGTATGGAGGAATATAAAAGTTTGGGGTGATCTTAGTTCTGCAGATGATAATGTGGAGGTTGAGAGAAGGGAGAAGTATAGTGTAATTTGAAGAAGAACATATAGAGTTTGCTCTTCATTATGAATTACATATGTATACTATTGACTTAAAATAGACTGTACATAGTATAGTGCATATATAGAAGAATGGGATAAAGATCAAATGAACAACAATCAAATGATTTTTCTGATCACAGTAGCTTTTTATTATTGTTACATAATATCTCAGGGCAGTCTATATACTCAAGGTGACCTTTATCATTAATATGATAAATTTTAGTAATATTTAAAAAAAAATTTGGCCTGAATTCTTCTCAGGTCTGATTTATTAGGTCTGCTGAAGGACTAAGGACTAAGGATTAAGGAGAAAAGGTGAAAGTTCCATCACTTTATTGTGCTTATACCATTTGTATGATAATAATTCATAATCATCAATTCAAAACAAGAAAGTTTTATTTTTGAAATTTTGTATAGTTATTCTAGGTTGAACTCAGTAATATAATCAGTAAAGCAATCTCATCATAGCTACACACAATCAGACCACAGATGGATAAGGAAAATATTCCTATCATCATCAGAATCATTGGACATATAGATTTGGACAAGCTTACCACTACTTGTCACCTGGTCTACAAATCTAGTGGAATCCAAAGGATTCCAAAGGAATCATTGAAACAAATTTTATAATGTGGTTTTTCTGATGGGTAAGGACTCCTTCAAGTATGCCCGGGCTTTGGATAAACTGGAAGCTGAACTTAAGACTGGTATTACCATTGATGTCTTCCCATGGAAATTTGAGACATCTCAGCATTTGTTACTATCATTGATGCCCTAGGATATAGAGACTTTATCAAAAACATGACTATGGCCACATCTTAGGCTGACTGTTCCCTGATTGTTGTTGATTCTGTTGGTGAGTTTGAAGTTGTTGTTTTTAAGAATGGGCAGACTCATGAGCAGGTTATTATGGCTTATACACTTGGTTGAAATAACTAATTGTTGGTGTTAAGAAAATGAATTCCTCTGGGCCATCCTGCAGCCAGAAGAGATATTGGGAAATAAGAAGTTATATGAAGAAAATTGGCCACAACTTAAAAAAAAACATTTATTTAATAAATATAAATTTCTTTTTTTTAATTTTTTTATAGCTTTTATTTAAAGAATATAAATTTCCAAAGTACAGCTTATGGATAACAGTGGTCCCCCCCCCCCCCAGAACTTCCCTCCCTCCCGATACCCTCCCCTCTCCCGCTCCCTCTCCCCTTCCATTCACGTCAAGATTCATTTTCAATTCTCTTTATACACAGAAGATCAGTTTAGTATATATTAAGTAAAGATTTCAACATAGATTTCAACATAATTGCATAGACAATTAATCAATTCTTTAAAAAAAAACTCATGTAGGATGTCTGTCCTTAATGTGCTGTACATTGTGAATTAATACTATAACTAGTACTCCAACAGTATTTTCACTTTGTGTCTCTATGTGAGGGAAAACTGTTGAAATAAATATAAATTTCAAAGGTAAAGCTCTTAGATTACAGTGGTTTTTTCCCCCCATGACCAACCTCCCACCCGCAAACCATCCCATCTCCTACTCCTTCTCCCATCCCATTCTTCATTAAGATTCATTTTTAATTATCTTTATATACAGAAGATCAACTTAGTATATACTAAGTAAAGATTTCAACAGATTGCACCCACACAGAAACACAAAGTATAAAGCACTGTTTGAATACTAGTTTTACTGTTAATTCACATAGTACAACACATTAAGGACAGAGATCCTACATGGGGAGTAAGTACACAGTGACTCTTGTTGTTGATTTAACAATTGACACTCTTATTAATGATGTCAGTAATCACCCGAGGCTCTTCTCATGAGCTGCCAAGGCTATGGAAGCCTCTTGAGTTCACAAACTCTGATCTTATTTAGACAAGGCCATAATCAAAGTGGAAGTTCTCTCCTCCCTTCAGAGAAAGGAAGGCCCGTTCTTTCCACTGGGATCTCACTCACAGAGATCTTTCATTTAGGTCATATTTTTTGCCAGAGTATCTTGGCTTTCCATGCCTGCGAAACTCTCATGGGCTTTTTAGCCAGATCTGAATGCCTTAAGGGCTAATTGTGAGGCCAGAGTGCTGTTTAGGGCGTTAGCTATTCTATGAGTCTACTGTGTATCCTGCTTCCCATGTTGGATCATTCTCCCCTTTTTAATTCTATCAGTTAGTATTAGCAGACACTAGTCTTGTTTATGTGATTCCTTTGACACTTAATCCTATCTTTATGATCAATTATGAACATAAACTGATCACTTTAACTAGTAAGATGGCATTGGTACACACCAACTTAATGGGATTTGGAGTCCAATGGCATGTTTCTAGCTCTACCATTAGGGGTAAGTTCACATGAGCGTGTGCCAAACTGTACATCTCCCTGCCTTATTCCAACTCTTATTTTTAGCAGGGATCACTTTTCAGTTAAATTTCAACACCTAAGAATAATTGTGTGTTAATTACAGAGTTCAACCAATGGTATTAAGTAGAATAAGAAAATACTAAAAAGAATAAAATAGTAAGCTGTTCCTGGACAGACAGGACAAGGCCTGATCAAGTCACTGTTTCTCACAGTGTCAATTTCACTTCTACAGGTTTCCTTTTAGGTGCTCAGTTAGTTGTCACAGATCAGGGAAAACATATGAGATTTCTCCCTTTGGGACTGGCTTATTTCACTCAGCATGATGTTTTCCAGATTCCTCCATTTTGTTGCAAATTACTGGATTTTAATTAATTATTTATTTTTACCATTGTATAATATTGTATAGAGTACATATCCCATAATTTCTTTATCCAGTCTTCTGTTGATGGGCATTTAGGTGATTCCATGTCTTAGCTATTGTGAATTGAGCTGCAATAAACATTGAGGTGCAGACAGCTCTTTTATTTGCCTATTTAATTTCCTTTGGATAAATTCTAAGGAGTGGGATGGCTGGGTCATGTGGTAGAGCTATATTCAGGTTTCTGAGGAATCTCCAAACTGTCTTCCATAGTGGCTATACAAGTTTGCATTCCCACCAACAGTGTACTAGTGTGCCTTTTCCTCCACATCCTTGCCAGCATCTGTTGTTAGTTGATTTCTGTATATAAGCCATTCTAACTGGGGTGAGGTGAAACCGCATTGTGGTTTTGATTTGCATTTTCTGACATCTAGTGATCCTGAACATTTTTTCGTGTGTTTGTTGGCTTTCCTCTTTTGAGTTTGGATTTCCTCTTTTGAAAAATGTCTGTTTAGGTCCTTGGCCCATCCCTTAAGTGGGTTGTCTGTTTTGTTGTTGTGGACTTTTTTGATCTCTTTGTAAATTCTGATTATTAATCATTTATCATTTACATAGTTTGCAAATATTTTTCCCATTCTGTCATTGCCTTTTCACTTTCCTGACTGTTTCTTTTGCAGTACAGAAACTCCTCAATTTGATGCAATCCCAATTGTTAATTTTGGCTTTGACTGCCTGCATTTCTGGGGTCTTTTCCAAGAAGTCTTTGCCTGTACCTATATCTTGCATGGTTTCTCTGATGTTCTCTAATAATTTGATGGTGTTGGGTTGTAGATTTAGATCTTTAATCCATGTTGAGTGGGTTTTTGTGTAAGGTAGGGGTCTTACCTCATGCTTCTGCATGTAGAAATCCAGTTTTCCCAGCACCATTTGTGGAATAGACTGTCCTTGCTCCAGGAATTGGTTTTAGATTCTTGATCAAATATAAGTTGGCTGTAGATGTTTGGATTGATTTCTGGTGTTTCTATTCGGTTCCATTGGTCTATCAATCTGTTTCTGTACCAGTACCAGGCTGTTTTGTTTATAACTGCCCTATAGTATGTCTTGAAATCTGGTATTGTGATGCCTCTGGCTTTGCTTTTGTTATACAAGATTGCTTTAGCTATTTGATGTCTCCTGTGTCTCCATTTAAATTTCAGCATCAGTTTTTCCAGATCTAAGAAGAATGTCTTTGGTATTTTGCTTGGTATTGCATTGAATCTATAAATTGCTTTTGGGAGAATGGACATTTTGATGATATTGATTCTTCCAATCCATGAGCATGGAAGATTTTTCCATTTTTAGTGTCCTCTTCTGTTTCTTTCTTTAAGGTTTTGTAATTCTCATTGTAGAGATCTTTGACATCCTTGGTTAAGTTTATTCCAAGGTATTTGATTGTTTTTGTAGCTATTGTGAATGGGATTGATTTTAGCAGTTCTTTCTCAGCCGTGGCATTGCCTGTGTGAATAAAGGCTATTGATTTGTTGTGCATTGTTTTTATATCCTGCTACTTTGTATTGGCTACAATCTTGACACACTAACATTTGTGCCTATTTTTGGTTGGAACAGGGACAACATACTAGAAGTAAATGTGGATATACCTGGGTTCAAGGGATGGAAAGTTACACCTAAAGGTGGCAATGCTACTGGAACCACATTGCTAGTAGTCCTGGCTTGCATATTATCACCAGCTCATCCAGTTGAAAAACCCTTGCATCTGTGCTGGGGGCCAAGTGTAGATTGGTGTTCTCAAATCTGGAATTGTGGTCACCTTTGCTCTACTTAGTGTTGCAATTAAAATAAAGTCTGTTGAAATGCACCATAGAGCTTTGAGTGAAGCTCTCCCTGGTGACAATGTGAGCTTCACAGTCAAGAGCATGTCTGTCAGAGATGTTCATCATGGCAACATTGCTATGAGAGTGAAAATGATCCACATATAGAAGCAGCTGGTTTCACAGTTCAGATGATTATCCTGAACCATCCAGACCACATCAGTACATGCTTGTGCTCCTGTATTGGATTGTTACATGGTTCACCTTGCTTGTGAGTTTGCTGAGCTGAGGGAAAGACTGATAGATGTTCTGATAAGAAGCTATTAGATGGCCCCTAGATTCTTGCTTGATAGAGTTGATCATTGGTAGAGTTGATGGCATCCCATATGAGTTGAGAGCTTCTGTGATTGTCCTCTGGATTGTCTTGCTGTTTGTGATATGAGACATACAGTTGTCTTGGGTGTACTTGGAATCAAATATATATCCTTGATGTATTTTTATAAGTAATATCACTGGCGATTACTAGATTATAGAATAAATTTATTGTTTATTTCTGAATGGGTCTTTTGACTTCCTATCACATTGAACACCTTGAAGTCTGCAGCAATGAGACTTTTTAGTATCTTCTCTCTTTGCAGTATTTTTATTCTCCTCTTTAAAAAATAAAGAAGCAAATGAATAATTTAGCCTCCAAACATACAAATGGGTAATTCAGCCTAGATATTTGTAGCATTTATCCTTGAAAGTTTGAATGTATTTACCATTTTAATTCCTAGGTGCTCAGAAAAAGGATGCTAGAAAATAAACTGGGCAACAAATTTTCCTCAATCTAAGTTCTGTAGCAACATTCTAGGATTATTTTGGAGGATATTAGGTTATGTACAAACAGTTGGTCCATTCATCTCTCTGGCTCTTTGATGGAACCAGCTGGGTTAATGTACTTTTTTTTTTCCCTTGGGTTTATATTGACCATTTATTAACTCTTAAACAAGTATACAGTGCTCAGAAATCAAAACTTTTATAGTGTTCCTAATAATGAGAAATGTGTATTTTAGAAAGACTAAATTTCTGCTGTTAATGTAGCAATTTAGGAGAAGAGTCAAGATTGGGGTTATCTGCTAGTTGAGTACTGGAAAAGCAAAGGTTCCTTAATTTACCATCTAAGTTGAAATTCAGGTTTTTCATTTTAGACTTATTATGGTAACCTCATTGATCCAATGAGAATAACTTATGCTGCATACCAATCTTTGGCAGTGGTTATAATACTTGTGAAAATTATTTATTTGATTCATTAATTCAAATATTCATTCTTAACACACATTTGTTGAGTTTCATGCACTATCCTTGATGCTAAAAATATTTTAAAAATCATGGTACCTAACCTCAAGCAGTATAAAGGTTATCTCATTGTTTAGATCAATTTATATTTGATACATGTGAATGGCCTTTAATCACTAGATGTATATATCATGTTTACTCAACTCCTTGGAACAACTCTCAGTTGTTGCTTGTTAAAGGAAACACTATAAGTAAATACCAAAGTTAGCTACTGATTTACTAGCATTCTCTCAGAATATATTACTTGTATAACAGAATGAGTTCAATGATACTTTTTTTAAAAAAGATTTATTTATTTGAAAGTCAGAATTACACACAGAGAGAAGGAGAGGCAGAGAGAGAGAGAGACAGAGAGAGGAGAGAGACATCTTCCATTCACTGGCTCATTCCATAACTGGCTTCAACAGCTGGAGCTGCGCCCATCTGAAGCCAGGAGCTAGGAGCTTCCTCCAGTCTCTCACATGGGCACAGGGGCCCAAGGACTTGGACCATTCTCCACTGCTTTCCCAGGCCATAATAGAGAAGTGGATTGGAAGTGGAGCAGCCGGGACTCAAGCAGGCGACCATATGGGATACTGACACTGCAGGAGGTAGCTTTACCTGCTATGCCTCAGCACTGGCCCCCACTGCTACATTTTTGAGTTGTATCTTTTTGTTAATCAAAATTTTTATTAATAATAATTATACAAGTTTATGGGGTATAAAATGACCTTTGTTATTTTCTTTCTTCTAGAAGCATTTATTTTCTAAATTTATTTTAAGATTGAACAATTTTTAACACTTTGCCATATTCACTTCATGTATAGATATTATATATACCTACTCATATACTATTTTTTCTTGAAAATAAGGTTATTAATATCATATGGAAACCATGACAATGATCATAAAATCAGGAAGGATACAATGTCATGTAAAATTCAATGAAGACAATATTTATAACTATCTATATATCAAGTAATGTGATATCCACACCATTTTATACTCTTTATATATTAACTTCAATATATAAGTGAAAACTTAGCATCATAATGATTTTCAGTTCCATTCATTTTTTCATTTTGTTGCAAATAACAGGATTTCATTCTTCTTTATGGCAAAGTAGTACTCCTTCATGTATACATACCACATTTTTGTTATCTAGCCATCGATTGATGAACAGCTAAGTTGATTCCATATCTTTACTATTGAAAATTGTACTGCTATAAAATGGGAGTGCATGTATGTCTGTCAAATGTAGACTTCATTTCCTTTTTATATATTCCCAGATATGGGATAAATGGGTTATATGAGGAATCTCTATATGATTTCTAAAATGGTTCTACAAATTTGCATCCCCACCAGCAGTGTATTTGGATTCCCCTTTCTCCACAACCTCACCAGCATTTGTTTTTTAAATTTTTTGAAAAAATTTTATATATTTATTTGAGAGGTAGAGTTACAGACAGTGTGAGGGAGAAACAGAGAGAAAGGTTTTCTTCTGTTGATTGACTCCTCAAATGGCCTCAATGGCCAGAGCTGTGCTGATCTGAAGCCAGGAGCTTGGTGCTTCTTCCCAGTCTCCCACATGAATGTGGGTGCCCAAGAATTCGGGCCATCCTCTGCTGCTTTCCCAGGCCATAGCAGAGAGCTGGATTGGAAGAGAAGCAGCCAGGACTAGGACCAGTGCCCATTTGGGATGCCAGCGCCATAGGCGGAGGATTAGCCTAATATGCCAGGACACTGGCCCCATTTTTATTTATTTATTTTAATTTTTAAAAGATTTTATTTATTTACTTGAGAGGCAGAGTTACAGACAGTGAGAGAGAGAGAGACAGAGAGAAAGGAGCATTTGTTATTTATTGAGTTTTGACTATCCATTCTAACTGGAGTTCGGTGATACCTCACTGTGGTTTTTATTTTTAATTTCCCTGATGGATAGTAATTCTAAACATTTTTTTTGTGCATCTGTTGGCCATTTGTATTTCTTCCTTTGAAAAACATGTATTCATATTCTTTGCCAATTTCTTTCATTTTAAAATTTGTAATTAGTTTTTAACAGATTCAATGTAGTTTGTATATACAATGGAAGAATATAATGGTTTTCCCTTCCTCCTACTCTTCTTTTATTTATTTATTTATTTATTTATTTATTTTATTTTATTTTTATTTTTGACAGGCAGAGTGGACAGTGAGAGAGAGAGAGAGACAGAGAGAAAGGTCTTCCTTTGCTGTTGGTTCACCCTCCAATGGCCACTGCAGCCGGGGCGGCTGGTGCACCGCGCTGATCCAATGGCAGGAACCAGGTGCTTCTCCTGGTCTCCCATGGGGTGCAGGGCCCAAGTACTTGGGCCATCCTACACTGCACTCCCGGGCCATAGCAGAGAGCTGGCCTGGAAGAGGGGCAACTGGGATAGAATCCGGCTCCCCGACCGGGACTAGAACCCAATGTGCTGGCGCCGCAAGGTGGAGGATTAGCCTATTGAGCTGAGGTGCCGGCCTCCTCCTGCTCTTCTTTAATGTATTCTGAAATTACATTACAATAAAAAGGCTTAATGCTTCACCAACAGAGTTTAACAAGTTAAAACCAAAAAGATCCTAGTTGTTGGGAATGTAGGCCATGGCTATAAACAATAATTGAATGCAAAAATGACCATTTTCACATACATAATAAATTTTAAAGTAATCATTGATGTTAAAACCATAGTAGTATAAGATTCTTAACCACTGGTTTGACAAGATATAAAGCAAAGTTTTACAAAGCTATATTTGCAGCAATGCTGGAGACCAGCTCCAGCCAGTCCAGGGGCCCCAGTGTGTGAGAGGTGCTGGTGCTCGAAGAAATGAGACACACTCACAATAAGGCTGATGGCATGGCTCTGGCTCTCGAGCACCAGGCTTTATTTTTATATCATAAGTCAAATAATGATTCTTTTTTCTCACAATAACCAGTCTGTTGTCCATTTTTTTCTAATTACAATTTCTTTGATTTTTAAGAGTGTATTCAGAGCATGGGTTATAATCACAGACAGGTGCGAGATAATGGGCTGCCCACACAAGCCAAGAACTGGAGTGCTGTTGAGCTATGCAGAAAATGGCTACACAAGCTAGAATAGTACCTTCCTAATCTAATCTTTACTAGAAGCCCCAAGTTCAAAGTAGGCCCTTTTTAAAATGTATCCCCTCTTTTTCAGTTCTTTCTGTAACTCTAATTTCTTTATTGTACTTATTTATAGGTTCACTTAGATCTATTCTACAGTTTTGACATCTTAACCATTGTAGTATTTGTAGCGTATAGTGAATTAAAGCTTTATTAACATTTGTCTTTATTTTAGTGGAAGTCTATGCCAGTGAGCCTGTTGCCTTTTAATTCTTTTTCAAAAACAGTTCAATGTTGCATAAAGCATTAAGCCTTTCTCCGACACTAACATTCTGCTTGATTAAAATTCTACAAAGCAATGGGCATTTTGGGGGTTATGAGACTAAGCGTTCTTTCATAAAATTGGGAATATAGCAATCATTAGCAGGGCCATCAGGAAGCTCCAGCTTTCTTATACAGAGTGTGGTTTCCAACAAACTAAAACCACCAAGAGGACTGCAGCTGTCCTTCTCACACCTTGCTGAGACAGATGTGACCTTGTCAGCCAGCTGAAGTTGCTTTGGCCTCGCCACAGCAAAACTGATATATACAGACATTTCTTTCTTTTTTGGATTCTAATTTTTTTCTTAATTTTTTAAAAATGTTAGCTCCCACATATAAGGGAGAGCATGTGGTATTTGTCTTTCTGTGTCTGGCTTATTTCATTTAACGTAATGTCCTCCAGTTGCATCCATTTTGATGCAACTGGTAGAATTTCATTCTATTTTAGTAGCTGAATAATATTCTATTGTGAATTTATACACCATGTTTTCCTTATCCATTCATCTAATGATGTACACCTTGCTTGGTTCCAAAACTTGTCTATTGTCAACAGTGTTTCTATAAAAATGGTATATAGTACAGCTATCTCTCTGATTCATTGTGTTCAAGTCTTTTGGGGATATACCCAGTAGTGGGATTGCTGGATCTTATGACAAGACTACTTCTAGTTTTTTAAGAAATCTCCACACCATTTTCATGGTGGTTGCACTAATTTATGTTCTTACCAACACTGTATAAGTGTTCCCCTTTCTCAACATCCTTATCAGCATTTATTACTCTATCTTTGGATTTTAGCTATTCTTACAGGGGTGAGGGTTTTATTTGCATTTTCTTGATGGCTAGTGAGCATTTTCTCAAATATTTGTTAGTCATTTGTATTTCTTCTTTAGAGAACTGTCAATTAGGTCTTTTGCCAATTTATTGACTGGATTGGTTGTTTTTTGTTATTGAGTTTTTAAAGTTGCTAATATATTCTGGATACCAATCCTTTTTTGGATAGGTAGCTTGCAAATATTTTTTTCCATTTTGTTGGATGTCTACATTTCATATTGACTGTTTCCTTTCCTATGCTGAAGGTTCTGAGTTTGATATAGTTGCATTTATTTTCTTTTACTTTTGTTGCTTGTGCTTTGGGGTTGTCCAAGAAATCATCCACTACACTGATGTCTTAGAGTGTTTCCCATATGTTTTCTTCTAGCAACTTCATAGTCTCATGTCTTAAATTTAGGTCTGTGGTCCATCTTGAGTTGATTTTTGTGAGAGGTATGGATCTAATTTAATTTTTCTACATTTGTACACCTAGTATTGCTAGCACCATTTGTTGAAGAGATTATCCTTACTCCACTGTATGGCCTGAGCACTTTTGTAAAAAATCAGTTGCCTTCATGTATGTGTATTAATTTCTGGGCTATCTGTTCTGCTCCATTGATCTATGTGTTAGTTTTCATGCCAGTACCATGCTGTTTTTTTATTTATTTATTTATTTATTTATTTATTTATTTTTGACAGGCATAGTGGACAGTGAGAGAGAGAGAGAGACAGAGAGAAAGGTCTTCCTTTGCTGTTGGCTCACCCTCCAATGGCTGCCGTGGCCGGCGCACTGCTGCCGGTGCACCGCGCTCATCCGACGGCAGGAGCCAGGTGCTTCTCCTGGTCTCCCATGGGGTGCATGGCCCAAGCACGTGGGCCATCCTCCACTGCACTCCCGGGCCACAGCAGAGAGCTGGCCTGGAAGAGGGGCAACCAGGACAGAATCTGGCGCCCCGACTGGGACTAGAATTGGTGTGCTGGTGCTGAAAGGTGGAGGATTAGCCTATTGAGCCGCTGTGCAGGTGCAGGCACCATGCTGTTTTAATTACTATTGCTTTGTATTATGCTTTGAATTCAGGTATTGTTGTTTTCATAGCTTTATTTATTTATTTATTTATTTTTTGCTCAGGAATAACTTTGTCTGTTTTTTGCCTTTTGTGATTTCATATGAATTTTAGTATGGTTTTTCTAATTTGGTAAAAATGTCATTGGTATTTTGATAGAGATAGAATTGAATCTGCTTTAGGTAGTATAGACATTGTAATGGTATTGATTTTTCCAAAGGATGAGCAAAGAATATCTTCCCAGTTTTTGTGTCCTTCATGATTTCTTTCATTAATGTTTTAAAATTTATTGCAGAAATTTTAACTTTTTTGGTTAATTTTATTCCTAAATATTTGATTTTTTTGTGGCTATCATGAATGGGATTTTTCTATTGATTTCTCTTTCAGTGAGTTGTTCATTAGCAGGTAAAAAATCTACTGTTTTTGTAATCTGCAAATTTACTGAATTGGTTTATCAATTCTAGAGGCCTTCTGGTGGAGTGTTTAGGTTTTTCTATGTACAATATCATGCCATCTGCAAACATGGCTGATTTAATTTCCTCTTTGTCAATTTCAATGCCCTTTATTTCTTTCTCCTCCCTAACTAATCTTGCTAAAGCTTCCAGTACAATATTGAATAAAACTGGTGAATTTGGTCATCCTTGTCTTCTTCCAGAAGTGAGGGGAAATGCTTTCAGGTATCCCTCTTTCAGTATGATATTGGATTTTGATTTGTCATGAATAACCTTATAATTTTGAGATATGTTCCTACTATAGCTATTTTGTAGAGAATTTTTTTTATAGTGAAGTAGTATTGAGTCTTATCAAGTGCTTTCTCTGAATCCTTTGAGAAAACCAGATTTTTTTTTATATATATATAAAGCTTTTATTTAAAGAATATAAATTTCCAAAGTACAGCTTATGGATTACAATGGCTCCCCCCCCCATAACTTCCCTCCCACCCACAATCCTCCCCTTTCCCACTCCCTCTCCCCTTGCATTCACATCAAGATTCATTTTCAGTTCTCTTTATACAAAGCAGATCAGTTTAGTACATATTACATAAAGATTTCAACAGTTTGAAAAGAGACACAAAGTGAAAATACTGTTGGAGTACTAGTTATAGTATTAATTCACAATGTACAGCACATTAAGGACACAGATCCTACATGATACTTTTTTTAAAAAAAGGATTAATTATCTATGCAATTTCCAATTTAACACCAAGGTTTTTTAATCATTTTCAATTATCTTTATATACAGAAGATCGATTCAGTATATACTAAGTAAAGATTTCATCAGTTTGCACCCACACAGAAACACAAAGTGTAAAAATACTGTTTCAGTACTAGTTATAGCAATTCTTCACATTGGACAACA
Source organism: Sylvilagus floridanus (assembly GCA_949820135.1). Classification (NCBI taxonomy): domain Eukaryota; kingdom Metazoa; phylum Chordata; class Mammalia; order Lagomorpha; family Leporidae; genus Sylvilagus; species Sylvilagus floridanus. Next base: position 25,108,050 of record OX463235.1, read on the forward strand.
CATTAAGGACAGATTCCTCATGAGACGTAAGTACACAGTGACTCCTGATGTTGATTTAACAATTTGACACTCTTGTTTATGGCGTCAGTAATCTCCCTAGGCTGTAGTCATGAGTTGCCGAGGCTATGGAAGCCTTTAGGGTTCGCTGACTTTGATCTTATTCCGACAGGGTCATAGTCAAAGTGGAAGTTCTCTCCTCCCTTCAGAGATAGGTACCTCCTTCTTTGATGGCCCCGTTCTTTCCACTGGGATCTCACTCGCAGAGATCTTTCATTTAGGTCTTCTTTTTTTTTTTTCCAGAGTGTCTTGGCTTTCCATGCCTAAAATATTCTCATGGGCTCTTGAGCCAGATCTGAATGCCTTAAGGGCTGATTCTGAGGCCAGAGTGCTGTTTAGGACATCTCGCTTCCCATGTTGGATCATTCTCTCCCTTTTTGATTCTATCAGTTAGTATTAGCAGTCACTAGTCTTGTTTGTGTCATCCCTTTGGCTCTTAGACCTATCAGTGTGATCAATTGTGAACTGAAATTGATCACTTGGACTAGTGAGATGGCCTTGGTACATGTCACCTTGATGGGATTAGATTGGAATCCCCTGGCAAGATTCTAACTCCATCATTTGGGGCAAGTCCGATTGAGCATGTCCCAAATTGTACATCTCCTCCCTCTCTTATTCCCACTCTTATATTTCACAGGAATCACTTTTCAGTTAAAATTTAAACACCCAAGAATAATTGTGTGTTAATTTCAGAGTTCAACCACTAGTACTAGAATAAAAATATACTAAAATGGATAAAGTATTACATTGTACCACAACAGTCAGCACAAGAGCTGATCAAGTCAATAAATTGATATTTCATCCTGCCAAGGAGAAATAAAATATAGATAAGAAAGAAATGCAATTAGGAAAAGTATGTTTGTTGAAGCTATCTGCAACAAGGCTGGCATCATCTGAATTCAATATTCCTCTCCTCTAGTCCTTCAGGCAGAATGGCAGAACTCAAACTAGCAAAAATCTTCACCTGAAAATACTGTGAAGCAAGCAGGAAAAAGAATCTGAAGCAGATTTTTTCTTCTCATATAATTTTAAAAAACAATGGCACTTGTTTTTCTAACATGTATTCAAAAGCTGTCAGATTACTGTGGTAAAGTACTGTTGCTGGGATATCACCTTTCTTCTGTTTTTCCAGACTGCTAACATCAAATTTAAGCTCCTGTTGGCAAACTGTTTTTTCTTCTTTTATCTTTCTTTGTGGCACAAAATGATTATTTTACTTCAACTGCCAGAGTCCAAGCTGGCAAAATGCAGGATGAAGAAAAATAAATAAACTGCTGTGCTTCTATTTCCCAACATTATTTGTGTGTAGCAGGAAGTCCCAGGAATAAGCCACAGAGAATGTATATATGTATATAAAGACATAACAACTCATTTATGACCTATTTAGAAGTATGTTAATCTCATTCTATCTCCTAAAGGTTCTCTAGTCAGAGTATTGTGATAATCAATAGATGATTATTGCCCAGCTGAGGGAAGGATAAAGTGAAGAACAGAATGCACCAATTCAGAATCAAAACAACATGACCTAGAAGCCAGTTGTATCACTCAATTAGTAAAAGGTTGTGACCATCTGAAAATCTTTCCCTTCCTTGGTAGCAGAGTGCAATGAATATAAGCATTAACATCCTTGAGATATGATAGGGTAACTTTTTTAGCCAAATGTAACTCCACAGAGTCAACTTCTTCCAGAAGACATATATCTTTAAAGACATCGAGAACTTCTATTCATTATTAGCAATAAAGTGAATTCATGTAGTGACAGCACCCCTAAGGAAAATTTCAAACATGACGTCTTGTTAATGAACTTCATCTTTAGTCCTGAATATGCTCCCTCCTTAAACAAAAAGGAAAACAGAGAATACATGACTGTTCTGAAAAGTAACTGGGATTTCATGAACTATGTCATCACTGAATGGATAAGGTGCCAAGATAGGAGCAGTCTAGAAAGAATGAAAACTCTAGTTACTTACAGAAATTTGTGTGATTCAGTTTACAGAAGAAAAAGGAAAGAAATGTGCATGTTGGTTTAATGAGATGTAGATAAAATATTTAAAATTGGCCCAAAGTGTTCTGGTTGAATTATCTTGAATAATAAAGGATTAAATTTCCCAGAAAATCTTTATCCCAAAGTAGAATGATTTTCTGGTTCATATTCTAGATAATTTATACAATAAGATCAAAAGAGAATTTATCTACTCATTTTTCCCTAGGGTAAAATAGTTTTGAAAAAATGGTAACTGAGGATCACTGGGACTGAGTTTGAGAACACAAATAGCAAACCAAAAAATTCACTACAAAAACATATTAGTAAATTATGTTAATGGAAAAATGCAATTTTCCTTGAGAAGAAAAACATAAAGCTATTTTTCTGTCAACTATAGACAGGTATTTTCTTAGATATCAAACTGCTACACAAATAACTGTTGATTGACATTTTGAAAAAGCACCCAAGGAGTCTCTGATACAAATGGTTAATGGAAATAGAACTCACTTTTTTTTTTTTATCAATGCTGACTCAATGATATGCTCCTGTTCTATTGATTCAGAATGAAATCAAAGAGAACCATTCAAAGCTTCTCCCAAATCCACTCAAGTTCAGGTTATCCTGTTTGCAGGATTCCATATATTTTTCTGTACAATTTTATTCAAAAACAATTGTATCTAATTTCATATACTGTGAGTTACAGTAAATTGCCCATTCTTGATGAGAAGGTTATTCTCTTAGAACCTTAATTCCAGAACTCTATTTTGAAAGCTTCCTAATACTCAATAAGCATTATCCTCACGTATGAAACCTTTTTTCTATTTTTAATTTAGCTCTAAGCTTTATTTTTTTTATAAAGCTTTTATTTAAAGAATATAAATTTCCAAAGTACAGCTTATGGATTACAATGGCTCCCCCCCACACAACTTCCCTCCCTCCCGCTACCCTCCCCTTTCCCGCTCCCTCTCCCCTTCTGTTCACATCAAGATTCATTTTCAATTCTCTTTATACACAGAAGATCAGTTTAGTACATATTACATAAAGATTTCAACAGTTTGCCCTCACATAGAGACACAAAATGAAAATACTGTTGGAGTACTAGTTATAGTATTAATTCACAATGTACAGCACATTAAGGACAGAGATCCTACATGATTTTTTTTAAAAGAATTGATTAATTATTTATGTGACTTTTTATACAATATCCCTACACACTGAATTCTATTAAAGTTTTCAAAATTTTCATAATCAATACGTAAGTTAACAAAAATGTGGACAAAGGAAGATGGTTTGCCTTTAGATGGGGGAAATCACAAAGAGTAGTCTTTGCATTCTTAACTTTACCAAACTGAAAACTGTAAGAATGACGGCTTCCAAAGAAAGATTCCTAGTATTTTCATTTCCTATGTTCTTCAAGTATTAAACAGAGAAAGAGAAACAACCAGTCATGCCAGTCATGCTCATTAGTGATTATTTCTCTCTACAAAATACCACAATCTTGAGTTTCTGATGACCAAACAGAAATCCCTCTCTCTCTCTTTCTCTCTCTTATCCTATCTTTTAAATAGCCTTTTTTTTTTAAATGGAAAGAGAAATGAGACTCAATGACTGATGACCCTAAAAACCTCCCCCTTGACTCAGAAAATAAACTGGAATCAAAAATAATAATGGGGTCGGAGCTGGTGCTGTGGCATAGCTCTCTGCTATGGCCTGGGAAAGCAGTAGAAGATGGCCCAAGTCCTTGGGCCCCTGTACCCACATGGGAAAACCCAGAGGAAACTCCTGGATCCTGGCTTCAGATCAGTGCAGCTCCACCCATCACGGCCAGCAGGGGAGTGAACCAATGGATGGAAGACCTCCTCTCTCTCTCTCTCTCTCTCTCTCTCTCTCTCTCTCTCTCCCTCTCCCTCTCCCTCTCCCTCTCCCTCTCCCTCTCCCTCTCCTCTCTCTGTGTAACTCTGACTTTGAAATCAATAAATAAATCTTTTTTTAAAAAATGGGTCATCCCACTAATATTAGTATACTTCAAAATCCTTACCCTCATTGTGCCTCAGGTCCAAGTGTGAAAAATGAAAGCTCAGGGGTGGGCATTCCGCGTAGCTGTTAAGACACCTCTATCCTTTATCAGAGCATCTGGATTCAATACCAGTTCCTCTCCTGACTCCCTTTAAAATTTTGTGAATAGTGTGAGAAGAACTGGTGTTCTTTTTAAAATTTCAATAAAACCAAGCAGAAATGCCATCTGGTACTAGCTTTTTCTTTGCTGGGAGAGTTTTCATTACTGACTCAATCTCAGTATTTTCCATGTCTTCAACGACTTCTTTTGATACAGTATATATGTCCTCCAAAAATTATTTCTCGTAGGCCTTCCAATTTGTTATTATATAGTTGTTCATAATAGTCCCTAATGATCCTTTGTGTCTATCAATTATTATGCCTTTTTCATCCCTGATTTTATTGAGTCTTCTCTTTTTTTATTAGTACAGCCAAAAAATTACAAATTTAGTCTTTTCAAAAATGTGATTCTGCTTCATTAAGTTTTTTTAATCTCTACATTGTTTATTTTTGCTCTGATCTTCATGTTAAGTCCAAAATATGATTAATTGTTTTTCTTAAGACTAACTGAAGCCAAGACCGGCCCTGATTTTTTTTTGTTCTGCTGTGTTTTTACAGGAACAACTTAAGAGTTGCACCTTGGTCAGTAACAGGCATATACTGTCTCAGGTAAACCATTTAAGACTCCATTCGGGCCAGCACCGCGGCTCACTAGGCTAATCCTCCGCCTGTGGCGCCGGCACCCCAGGGTTCTAGTCCCAGCTGGGGTGCCAGTTCTGTCCCGGTTTCTCCTCTTCCAGTCCAGCTCTCTGCTGTGGCCTGGAAAGGCAGTGGAGAATGGCCCAAGTGCTTGGGTTCTGCAACTACATGGGAGATCAGGAGGAAGCACCTGGCTCCTGGCTTCGGATCAGCGCAGCGCCGGCTGTAGCAGCCATTTTGGGGGGTGAACCAACAGAAGGAAGACCTTTCTCTCTGTCTCTCTCTCTTACTGTCTAACTCTGCCTGTCAAAAAAAAAAAAAAAAAAAAAAGATTCCATTTAACCATGGCACAACCAGCTCAATTCACCTGCTGCAGCTATTTCCCTAAAACTTCAACTATAGTGAAGCATCTCAAGTTGTTAAGCAATTTTATATAGGCAACGCTTTAAAATAAATAGATTTAAAATTACAATGAAATGCTATAATGAGTATTTCATCTGGAAAATGAAAACATGTAATGAAAATTGTCATGGACAATGATCTATTTCTGGTATCAATGGAAAGTTGCACAGGCTCCAATATTTTCAAGCAATCATCACATTACTTTGCAATGCATTTGAAAGAGAAAAAAAATATTTTTCCCAGAAACCTTTTATTTAAGATATACATACTTCATGCACTTCATAAATACAAATTTAGGAACACAGTGATTCTTCTCACTCTACCCACCCTTCTACCCCTACTCTCACCCTTCATCTACCTTCCTCTCCTATTCCCATCCTTATTTTTTACTAAATTCTATTTTCAATTATCTGTATACACATAAGATTTAACTCTATATATATTTAAACAGTAGAACAAATAGTATGAAAAAAACTATTCCTCAACAGTCAAGACAAGGGTTGTTCAAAGTCATAGATTTCTTGAAGTGTCAATTTCAATTCTATAAATTACCTTTTAGGTATTCTATTAGTTGCCACAGAACACGGAGAACATATGAATTTTGTCTTTTTGGGATTGACTTATTTCACTACATATAATGGTTTCCAGTTGCATCCATTTTGTTGCAAATCACAGGATTTCATATTTTTTTACCACTATGTAGAATTCCACGCTATACATATCCCATAATTTCTTTATCCAGTCTTCAGTTGACACACATTTGGATTGATTCCATTATCTTAGCTATTGTGAATGGAGCTACAATGAACATGAGAGTACAGATGACTCTTTCATATTCTGATTTCATTTCCCTTGGCTAAATTCCCAGGAGTGGGATGGCTAGGTAATACGGTAGGTCTATATTCAGATTTTAGAGGTATCTCCATACCGTCTTCCACTGCAGCTATACCAGTTTACATTCCTACCAACAGTGGATTAGGGTACCTTTTTCCCCACATCCTCACCAGCATTTGTTCCTTGTTGATTTCTGTATGTAAGCCATTCTAACAGAAGTGAAGTGAAACTGTGGTTTTGATTTGCATGTCCCTGACAGTTAGTGATCCTGAGCATTTTTTCAAGTTTCTGTTAGCGATTTGGATTTCCTCTTTTGAAAAATGCCTGTTTAAGTCCTGTGCCCATTTTTAACTGGGTTATTTGTTTTGTTGGGTTTTTTGAGCTCTTTATTGATACTGGATATTAATCCTTTATCAGTTGCAGAGTCCTGGAATTTTTAGCCAAGGCCTTTAGGCAAGAAAAAAAAAATCAAAGAGATACAAATTTGAAGGAGAAAGTCAAACTATCCATATTTGTAGATGATATGATTCTAAATACAGGGAATCCAAAAAACTCCACTAAGAGACTATAGGAACTCACAGAAGAGTTTGATGAAGTAGCAGGATATGAAGTCAATACATAAAATCAATAGCCTTTGTTTCTTTTCTCTTCTTCATACTATACTTTGAACTATTTACTTAACATAGAGTTATTGTATATAAAGCCAATTGAAAATAGATCTCAGTAAAAATAAGAGGGGGAATAAGAGAGGGAGGAGGAAGTTTGTAACTATAAAGCTGTATAATTCTGCATACAGTGCTACAGACTTTTTTCTAAGGATACAGTTTAAAAACTTGTCATGTAACTCCAAATCCCATTAAAATTGGTGGTAAAACTGCCATCTTCATTGTTAAAATGATCATGTTAAGTGTTAAAGTGAACATATAGATAGGATTAAGTGTTAAAGAGATCATATAGAATTAAAAAGGAGGGGATGTCCAACATGGGAAGCAGACCACACAGCAGACTCATAGAATGACAATCACTTTAAGTAACACTCTGACCTCAGAATTAGCCCTTAAGGCATTCAGATGTGGATGAAAAGCCCATGAGAGCATTTCAGGCTTGGAAAGCCAAGACACCATGGCAAAAAATATCCTACTTGAAAGATCTCTGTAAGTGAGACACCAGTGGAAAGAAGGGGCCATCAAAGAAAGATGTACTTTTCTCTGAAGGAAGGAGAGAACTTCTACTTTGCTTATGGTCTTGTCTAAATACTGATGGAGTTTGTGATCACACAAGGCTTCCATAGCCTTGGCAACTCATGGCAAGAGCCTCAGGTGATCACTGGCATCATAAATAAGAGTGTTAATTATTAAATTAACAACAAAAGTCATTGTGCACTTACTCTCCATGTAGGACCTCTGTCCTTAATGACTTGTGCCATGAGAATTAACTGGAAAACTTGTTCTCAAACAGTACTTTTTATGTTGTGTGTGTGGGAGGGTGAAAACTGTTGAAATCTTTACTCAGTATAGAGTTAGTCTTCTGTATATAAAGTTAATTAAAAATGAACCTTAATGAAGAATGGGATGGGAAAGGGAGTAGGAGATTGGACAGGAGTGGGAGTGGGAGGGTGGGTATGAGGGGAAGAACCACAATATTCCTAAAGTTGTACCTACAAAATTTGCATTCATTATATAAAAGCTTTAAAAAATAAAACAATTAAATAAATGAACTTTTCAACTTGAAAAAAAAATAAGTAAATCCTGCAAATCCTGCTATATACAAGAACATAGACAGACCTTGAGGACAACATGCTAAAAAAACATAAGTCAGTCAAAAAAGGACAAGTAACACATCATTCCACTTATCTGAGTTATCTGAAATAGTTAAATTTGGAAACTCAAATTGTAGAATAGTGGTTACCAGGTTCTGGGGAAAGGAGAATTGGGAATTTGCTAATCACAGAACATAAAGATCTAGTTAAGAAATATAAGTTATAGAAATCACAACATTGCACGTAGAGTTAATGATACTGTATTGTATCTTTAAAATTTTGTTAAGAGAGTAGATTTCTTGTTAAGTGTTTTACACACACACACACACACACACACACACACACAAAGCATCATGACTTAATGGCCTTGACAAGCTATCTACCAGTAGACTTTTCTAATTGTTCTTTTCCAGGTTCTACCTGAATTTCCCAAGCAAAACAACTCCTCCTAAACTACCTACTTGTTCATCATCCATGCTTAGACAGGTGTTAATTGTATCAAAATGTGAACTCCTACACAGCAGAATTAAACAAAGGTGCTAAAGCAGTTTTAACTATGTCAGTTTAACTATGTCAGATTTGCAATGATGAACTGTGGTAGACAAGGCTGCTCAAATAAATTGAGTTTTCTTATAGATATTATTTAATTACTAATTTCTGACATGTATTGAGCCCCAAACACTCCTACAAAATGCTTCCTATAAGTTCTACAATTACCTGTTTGAAAATGAGAAACTGAGGCTTATTTTCTTTCTTTTAACAAAGACTTTTCATTTATTTATTTATTTGACAGAGTTATAGACAGTGAGAGAGAGACAGAAAGAAAGGCCTTCCTTCCATTGGTTCACTCCCCAAATGGCCGCTACGGCCGGCGCTGCGCTGATTCGAAGCCAGGAGTCAGGTGCTTCTTCTAGGTCTCCAATGGGGGTGCAGGGGCCCAAATACTGGGACCATCCTCTACTGCCCTCCCGGGCCACAGCAGAGAGCTGGACTGGAAGAGGAGCAACCAGGACTAGAACCCAGTGCCCATATGGAATGCCGGCACTGCAGGTGGAGGATTAACCAAGTGAGCCATGGCGCCGGCCCCAAAACTGAGGTTTAGATATATCAATTTGTCAGGATCACTAAGCTGGTATATTGCAGAGCTGAGGGTAAAACCACATCTAGTTGATGCCAGAGTATCTGTCTTAAGTAACTGACCATACCAGGTTTATGAGATAATCAGTGAAGGGTCATGAATAAATGATAGTTTGAAGAAGAAATTTCAGACTGCTAGGAACAGAATGCATGGAACAGATGGGAAAAACAGTTAAGAGGGCAGCATGTTGCTTTCATTTAACATGTAGTCATAAAAGGGCACTCCTGATCTCCGGTAATACTTATTCTCTCTATAGCACTATGAGTTTCCTTGATAAACAGACTAAAACAGTTGCTTGCAACAACAGCATTAAACTTGAGTTTTTGGATTCTGGTCACAAAGGTCTGTGTTAATGATTACCAAAAGGAAAGCAATAAAAAAAAATAACTCCTGCCTCCATCACCAACATACCTAATCAAGACGACAGAGAATCATCTTTACACCACCACATACTGAAAAAAAGAAAAACTAAAATAAAACAGAAAATACCAGACACTGGTGAGGATGCAGAGCAACTACAACTTTCATAGGTTGCTGAGGAGGATGTAAAATGCTACAGACACTACAGAAAACAGTTGCCAGTTTCTTATAAAGTTAAATAAACACTTAGCATACAACATACAGAAATCCTACTCCTATGTATTTACACAACTGAAACCAAAACAAAGAAAAAATTTGTATGTGGATATTTATATTGGCTTTATTCATAATAACCAAGAGCTGTAAATCACCTACATTTCCCTGAAATGGAGATTGCATGGAAACAGTGGCATATCCCTTGTGTGAGACAATACTCAGCAATAAAGAACAAACTATTTATATACGCAATAAAGTGGTGAATTTCAAATGTTTTTTGCTAAGTGAAAGAAGCTAAACTAAAAAGGGTGGGCACTGCATAATTCCATTCATTTATGTAACACTCTAGAAAAGACAAAACAGATCAGTAGTTAGCATTAAAGATGCAGAGATTTGACTTCAAAGGGCTAGTAGTATAAGGGAATGTCCAGGGAGGTAGGCTGGAACAATTCTATATCTTAACTGTGGTAATGATGATATGATTTTACCCATCTGCCAAAATTCATAAAACTGTATACCCCAAAAAGTGAATTTTACTGTATGCAAATTTAAAATAAATTTTGAAATAAAAAAGAACATATTTTCTACAACTAAGCATAGGCAAAAGCTTCACGTTTTCTAAACCTTATAAACCATTGAAACATAATTTCAAAAACTACCATCTACCAGCAAGATAGTGTAACTAAGTATTTAAAACCCAAGCTAGGCTATAATTTTTAAGAAATTATATACAGGCCGGCGCCGTGGCTCAACAGGCTAATCCTCCGCCTTGCGGCGCCGGCACACCGGGTTCTAGTCCTGGTCGGGGCGCCGGATTCTGTCCCGGTTGCCCCTCTTCCAGGCCAGCCCTCTGCTGTGGCCCAGGAGTGCAGTGGAGGATGGCCCAGGTGCTTGGGCCCTGCACCCCATGGGGAGACCAGGAAAAGCACCTGGCTCCTGGCTCCTGCCATCGGACGAGCGCGGTGCGCCGGCCGCAGCGCAGCGCACCGACCGCGGCGGCCATTGGAGGGTGAACCAACGGCAAAGGAAGACCTTTCTCTCTGTCTCTCTCTCTCTCACTGTCCACTCTGCCTGTCAAAAATAAAAAAAAAAAAAGAAATTATATACAAAGCATAAAACATGTTTATTAAAAGCATAAGTGGTTGACCAGGATGCTGTTTATTATCTCTGAGTAATGATAAAATATTTATAGTTTTTTTTACCTTTCCATGAATAAAGAAGAGTAAATTAATACAAAGTTGCCTTTCTAGAAGAAGTGTCAGACTTTGCACTTTCTAGCCAAAGAGATTTGTGACTTCCTATTATGTTAAATTTGATACTAAAATCTGGATGAACTGCCCCAAATGGGCTGTTCACTAGGATAAATACTGTCTTCTAACAAGAGGAAAAGATGTAGCTTAGAAAGATAACTGCTGAGATTTTAATGCACTCTCTGAAACACTCTGACACACAGTTCCTAGGGAGAATAATTTGATATCAACTAGAAGTCAGGCTCAAAATTCCACTTCCTAAAAGAGATTATCAAAACATAAATGCAATTTATTTCATCAAACATATATTAAGCATTTAATATATGCCAACCACTATGCTTGGAACTAGGTAAACAGCTGAAACACAGTATTTTCCTGCAGAAATGCACAGACAAGCAGCGAAGAGATATAAACAAATATACTTCAACACAATAATTTAAGTGTAATGACAGAAGTGTGACCAGGGCACAGGAATGATCAGAAGAAAAGTGACTATCTTTGAGTATGTAACAAAAAGTATATCAACCAGATCCTATGATACCCAAAATTGTAGGATTTGCATCCAGTGATGATTAAAATGCTACCATAACAAGGTTTGAAGAGGCAATGCCTTTAATATTTTTCATCACAACTTTCCATTAGAGTTTTGTAAACAGTGAGCAAGGGATACCTCTACTGATAAATTTACTCTTTGGCTTGGGATAATTATCTAGGTGATAAAATTGCCACAGGAAAAAGAATAATACTCTAAAGTCTCCCTTTCTTGCAAGTGAAAAAGTTCAAAGCAGTGTGAGTATCTCCCTTCTCACTGAAATCTAAAACATCTTTATGCAAAAAACAAAAAAAAAGGTCTTCTGATAGATCATGCCACATTTCTGCAACCTAAGCATCCTAGTCAAAGTTGAAACTGAAAGATATAAGTGTCCCATTTCCTCTGTTTATTAGCTGTGGCCATAGCTAACATATAGGTCCAATTCATTATTTTTACTAAAGCTGATTATTGCCCCAATATTATCACTATGGATTAAACAAGTAAAAGTAAGCATTATGAAATAATAGAAATCCTACTATCCTATTACCTCTTGTGTCTTCAAGGCCTTTCTTGAAAGTATCAACTATAACAGGAAAGAGCCCAGTGGTACCTTCTTTCTTCTATACCTTCCAGTCTAATCATTACTAATATTAATTCCAGGTATATATACCATGGCCAATCAGCAGGAAAGAAATTATCAGACAACACTAGAAATAAAATTAGAAGAGGAGGACACAAGTGTAATATATTTGAGGAGCAATATATTTTAGAAATGGAAAAGGCTTTATAGCTAGAAGGTGTGGATTCTGATCCTGCTACTGACAGCTACTAGCTCTATGGCTTTAGACAACTTACTTCATTGTCTGAATGTCAGCATTCTTACCTGTAAAATTCAGATAATGGAACTGATGCTTTGCATGTCGTTAATGAGATCTGGCACTGTACAAGAGCGATTCTTAAGCCTGCTGCATGTTAAAATTTAGACCTCACTCTGAGAATCTATTTTTTTGGGGGGCACAGACTATAAAAAAAGAGAAATCTTCAACACACCTGATTGTGCAGGCTATGATAACCACTGGATTACAGTTTCTGAGAAATCTCCCTAAACTTTAATTCAGGGCAACATTTACCAATCTATTACTGTGTTTTAAAAATATCACTGAGAGATCCAAGATGGCTGAATACAGTATAGCCATGTTGGCTTCAGGTGCTCTGGGATATGAAAAGAATCTTGGAAGGACCATGTTTCCACAGGTCTGATTGATGGAAACTTTTGATGGAGAAGTGACAAAACAATGAAGACTACATGGGACAAGAAGAGAGAAGACATAGACAGTGTCAGCTGCCAGCTGTGAGTCACCATTTTACCAGTCAATGTAGGAAGAAATTGCCATGCACTCTACACTCACAGTTTCAGCTGACAGAGAATTCTACAAACTCCCACTGAATTTTACTTCAGCCTGCAGAGCTGCCTTGGTGTCCTGGCATCTGCTGGGCATGGAGAAGGGAAGCCACATTGCTTTGCTTCCCTCCCCAACTCCTGCAGAGCAATGGACTCAGAAAGCCTCTGTTATGCTCCTACCAGAATCAGAGTCAGAGTCAGGGAAACTTGTGGGATAAAGCACATATTCCCTGCTCCTGCAACTGTGGTAATTTGGGGGCATTGGCCTCAGAGCTATGTTCATACATTCTATGTGAGCCAGGGGGAGTCCCCTTAGCTTCTGGGGAATATCAATGAATTGCTAGAAGCAATCCATAAAATAGTCCACTCCCTTGAGGCTGTTGCTATGGCATAGCGGGTAAAGCCACAGCCTGCAGTGCTGGCATCTCACATGGGTGCCAGTTGAGTTCTGACTGCTCCACTTCTGATCCAGCTCTCTGCTGTGGCCTGGGAAAGCAGAAGATGGCCCAAGCACTTGGGCCCCTGCACCCACATAGGAGACCTGAAGAAGCTCCAAGCTCCGGGCTTCAGATCAGCACAGCTCTGGCTATTGCAGCCAATTAGGAAGTGAACCAGTGGATGGAAGACCTCTCTCTCTCTCCCTGCCTCTCCTTTCTCTCTGTGTAACTTTTTCAAATAAATAAATAAATCTTTTTTTAAAAAAGTCCACTCCCATTCTGAGAGATGTGGATAATGACCCCACTGTAACCTGCAACAACCAGTACTGTAATAATTAGTTCTAAATTTCTCAATCCTACTGGAATCTGCCCGGTGAACCTAAGGAAGGAACTATCTGCAGTCCATCCCTCTGGGTCCATATCTGTCAAAGCAAGTCTCCTGTATACCTTGTAGTCACCCTGTAGGATTGGAGCAGAGTTCAATTCACATCCCCTAATCCAGGACTAAGGCTGTTGGTGTTATAACCCACAGCATCATTTGAATTCTGAAAAGAACCTGAGGAAGGGTCCACTTGCATTATACAGTCCCAAAGCCACAGCAATTGGTGCCACAAGCCCCAGCATCACTCAGGCTTGCCAGTGGGACAAGGGGACAGCTACCTTTGTCTCATTCAGCATCAAGAACAAGGCTCTGGCTATCAGAATCCACAGGGTCCTCTGTGAGAACCAATGACACAAACTCTAGGAAAACCATATCCATCTCAAAGCCACATTTCTTTCACTATTAAGTACAGTAAACTAGACCGCTGTGTCACTTACAGACACAACTGACATTGATTAAGACAAAATTAATCACTTAGAAACTACACACCTGGGCTCACCTAGAACCAAAACCAAAGTAATAAGCCAGGTTACAAAGAACATTCCAACTAAATCATAAAGTCTTTTCTAATAAAACCCACTCCATAAAGAAGGGATGATTATACCAGATGCACAGTCGCCAACACAGAGACACAGGAGACATGAAGAAGCAAGATGGCATGACACCCCCAAAAGAACACAACACCGCTCCAGAACTAGATCCTGATCTAAATGAAATCTATGAAATGGTGGATACAGAATTCAAAATAATAATTGTAAGGAAATTCAATGTGATGCAAGAGAATACATATATACAATTTAAAGAAATGGGGAAATCAATAAATGACTTGAATGAAAAGATTATCACAGATATAGAAATTATTAAGAAGATCAAAGAGAACTTTTGGAGAGGAAATCTTAAATCAGTGAAATAAAAAGTACAGTTGAGCAGAATAGACTAAGTAGAGGAATTTCTGACCTTGAGGACAAGACTTTTGAAATAATCCAATCAGACAAAAATAGAGGAGAACATTGAAAACAATAAAGGGGAGAGGGAGCGGGAAAGGGGAGGGTTGCGGGTGGGAGGGAAGTTATGGGGGGGGGGAGGAAGCCATTGTAATCCATAAGCTGTACTTTGGAAATTTATATTCATTAAATAAAAGTTAAAAAAAAAAAAAAACAGATACTTGGGGCACCGGATTCTGTCCCAGTTGCCCCTCTTCCAGGCCAGCTCTCTGCTATGGCTGCAGAGTGCAGTGGAGGATGGCCCAAGTGCTTGGGCCCTGCACCCCATGGGAGACCAGGAGGAAGCACCTGGCTCCCGCCTTTGGATCAGCGTGGTGCGCCGGCCACAGCGCGCCGGCGGCAGCAGCCATTGGAGGGTGAACCAACAGCAAAGGAAGACCTTTCTCTCTGTCTCTCTCTCTCTCTCACTGTCCACTCTGCCTGTAAAAAATTTTAAAAATAAAAATAAAAAAAAGAACAGATACTACACTTGATATTAGCCAAAAGGCTAAGAAGCAATAATCCACTTTAAAACTGTTTCAAAATATTGACAGGATAGAATTCTGTTAAACTCTCTGCAGCAACACTTTGATACCAAAGCTGAACAAAAACATGACTCGAAAACCACAGACCTATGTTCTTAATGAATATAGATGCAAAGATTCCAAACAAAATATTAGCAAACAGAATTCAAAACCACATTAAAAAGATCATACATCATGATCTAGTGGGATTTATCCAAGAAATGCAAGCATGGTTCAAAAAGCACAAATCAATAAATGTCCTAAATCACATCAAAAGAATGAAGAATAAAAAACATCTGCTCTCACTAGTCCAAGTGATCAATTTCAGTTCACAATTGATCACACTGATAGGTCTAAGAGTCAAAGGGATCACACAAACAAGACTAGTGACTGCTAATACTAACTGATAGAATGAAAAAGGGAGAGAATGATCCAACATGGGAAGCGAGATACACAGCAGACTCATAGAATGGCAGATGTCCTAAACAGCACTCTGGCCTCAGAATCAGCCCTTAAGGCATTCAGATCTGGCTCAAGAGCCCATGAGAATATTTTAGGCATGGAAAGCCAAGACACTCTGGAAAAAAAAAAAAGAAGACCTAAATGAAAGATCTCTGCGAGTGAGATCCCAGTGGAAAGAACGGGGCCATCAAAGAAGGAGGTACCTATCTCTGAAGGGAGGAGAGAACTTCCACTTTGACTATGACCCTGTCGGAATAAGATCAAAGTCAGCGAACCCTAAAGGCTTCCATAGCCTCGGCAACTCATGACTACAGCCTAGGGAGATTACTGACGCCATAAACAAGAGTGTCAAATTGTTAAATCAACATCAGGAGTCACTGTGTACTTACGTCTCATGAGGAATCTGTCCTTAATGTGTTGTCCAATGTGAAGAATTGCTATAACTAGTACTGAAACAGTATTTTTACACTTTGTGTTTCTGTGTGGGTGCAAACTGATGAAATCTTTACTTAGTATATACTGAATCGATCTTCTGTATATAAAGATAATTGAAAATGATTAAAAAACCTTGGTGTTAAATTGGAAATTGCATAGATAATTAATCCTTTTTTTAAAAAAAGTATCATGTAGGATCTGTGTCCTTAATGTGCTGTACATTGTGAATTAATACTATAACTAGTACTCCAACAGTATTTTCACTTTGTGTCTCTTTTCAAACTGTTGAAATCTTTACGTAATATGTACTAAACTGATCTTCTGTATATAAAGAAAAAAAAAGAAATATCAATTTATTCCAGATACTGTCTAAGGAAGGCTTTGGGAATGATCTGTGTGTTTAGATTTCCTGCTTAGTCTTGTTAAGGTAGTATGAATCAGGAGCAGAAAATAGGGCTTCAGGCAAGTCCTTTCCTCTTCATTTTTTTATAGAAGGAACCTGGGTGGCAGCAAGACTTCCACGGACACCGTGGTGATAACTCTGTTCTTCCAACTGCCTCTTATGTCACTGAGTAGGAAGATATTAAGCTTGCAGTTAGATTATCCCTATTATCTGTTGATTGAGTTGATAGAGTGACAGTAATATAATTGAGCTGTCTTTCAGTGTGCCACGCACTGTTCCAAAAGGTTTATATGTATGAACTAATTAATCCTTACAACAACTCCTAGGGTTAGATATTGCTATTTCCATTTCATAGGTGTGGACAGGTGGGACACTGGATTCAATTCCAAGAAGTTTCACTACAGAATCCACACATTAAACAGCTGTTCCATGCTGCCTCCTACAGTGTGGCTGGGAAAAATAGGCAGAAAGCATTTGAAAATGTGTTTAGGGAAAGGCACAAGTGATTAATGTCATGGTGAGCCATTTCTCTCAATATGATTTTTCCTTGTCTTTTAATAATAGAGTCCAGAGGATTTATAACCAGCAGTCATAGGAGTTATATGTCCCAACTTCGCTTGAAACTGTAATTATCATTTGGACTGTGAGTAAGGTTAATAGTCCTTAACTGAAATTTTAATTGAGCAGCTTTTTCAAACCTTCCTAAAAGTTAGCCTACACACACCCTTTCTCTTCACATCCTTCCTGGAATGTGGAGGTCATGGTTAGAACTTTAGGTGCCCTTAGACTATGAGGATAAGACCACACTTTAGGTGGTAGAGTAAGAAGCTGAAAGGAAGTTGGGGGACCTGTGTGGCATAGTGGGTTAAGCTGATGCCTGAAATGCTAATGTCCTATATGGCACTGATTTGAGACCCTGCTGCTACAATTCTGATCCAGCTCCCAGCCAAACCACCTGCAAAAGTAACGGAAGATGGCCCAAGTGTTTGGGCCCTGCCACTTATGTGGGAAACCCAGAAGATGCTCCAGGCTCCTGGCTTTGGCCTGCCACAACCTTGGGTATTGTGGCTATTATAGGAATATACCTTTGGATGGAAGATCGATTCTCTCTCTCTTTCTCTCTCTCTCTGTCTCTTGTCTCTGTCTCTGTCTCTCTCTCTTTCTCCAACTCTGCCTTTCAAATACAGAAAAAATAAATCTTTGAAAAAAAGAAGGAAAGAAGTCTAGTCTTCTGTGGTCTTCTGGATACTTCCTGAAGTAGAGCCACCACATCAGCCTTAGACCACTATACTTTCAAGATTTACTATGATTTTGGATGTATTTAACTTTCAGTCTCATTTCATATCTACTTAGCAATGTAGATTGAAAGTAGCTTCAGCATTTGTGTGTAGTACTCACTCAATAAATATTTGTTGACTTTATTTTTATCTTCTTCCCATTTTAATATACAGAATCATCTACTTGAGTACTTTATAAGAGCAGTGTTAAAATGTATAGCTGCATCCTACTTTGAAAAATTATTCTATAAATATAAAAATCATTAGACAATAATAGGTCTTGAGGTCTCTTTATCTTTGTGAGGAAGGTCCAAATATTAGAAAAAAATTAAGAAAAATATTGGCAAGTATCAGGAATAAAAACTCCTCTGCTTTGTTTACATAGCAGCTGACTTATACCTTACGTATGTGTATGTTACTGTATACCACCATTTGCTGTTTTCAGTTAAAAAAAAAAAACACATCTCTGGGAGGAGGGGCAGCATTGTGATGCAATGGGTTAAGTCACTATTTGCATTACTGGCATTTCACTGGAGTGCTGGTTTGAGTCCTGGCTGCTCAACTTCCAATCCAGCTCTGTGCTAATGTGCTGGGAAAGCAGTGGAAAAAGGCTCGAATACTTGGCCCCCTGCCACCCAAGTAGAGACTGAAATGGAGTTCTAGGGCTGCTGGCTTTGGTATGGACCATTCTGGTTGTTATAGCCATTTGGAAAATGAAACAACAGATGGAACATCTCTCTCTTTGTCTGTTCCATTCTCTCTGTATCTCTACCTTTCAAATAAATAATTAAATATTTTTAAAAATCACATTTATGGGGCAGAAAAATGGCTAAATACAAAGAATGATTACTGTAACAATGAGTTTATATGAATGCTACTAATTAGAATTCTGATATTTAACATTACATTACATTTGTGGTACAGTGAAAATGTATGTATATGTGTGTGTATGTAAATATATATATATATATATATATAAGCTCAAAATACAATTAAGTCCTATAATATCAAACTAATCATAAAAAGTATGCTCCATTGAATACATCTGTTGGGCTTCTTAAATGCCTATCTAAATTTGTAATATAATTTCTAAATGATTTATTTATTTATTTGAAAGAGTTACACAGAGAGAGAAGAGGCAGAGAGAGAGAGAGAGAGAGGTCTTCGATCTGCTGGTTCACTCTGCAATTGGCCGCAGTGGCCAGAGCTGAAGCAGGAGCTTCTTCCGGGTCTCCCATGTGGACTTGGGCCATCTTCCACTGCTTTTTCAGGCCACAGCAGAGAGCTGGATTGGAAGTGGAGCAACCAGGACTTGAACCAGCACCCATATGGGATGCGGACATAGCAGACGATGGCTTTACCTGCTATACCACAGTGCCAACCCCTGTAATATAATTTAATAAAAGACTCACTTTTATTCAACTATAATCATGCAGTTTTCTTCCTATGCTGGAATCCAAATGAGAAATGATAGTGTCTTAGACTAGGAACTTGTCAATATATAAGAAAGTGTTGTACAGGTTTGTGATCTATGTGATACACAGATGTAAGTCTGACTTGGCAGTTCATGAGAAGAGCCTCGGGTGATTACTGACATCATTAATAAGAGTGTCAATTGTTAAATCAACAACAGGAGTCACTGTGCACTTACTCCCCATGTAGGATCTCTGTCCTTAATGTGTTGTACTATGTGAATTAACGGTATAACTAGTACTCAAAAGTACTTTCTACTTTGTGTATCTGTGTGGGTGCAAACTGTTGAAATCTTTACTTAGTATATACTGAATTGATCGTCTATATATAAAGATAATTGAAAATAAATCTTGATGAAGAATGAGATGGGAGAGGGAGTGGGAGATGGGATGGTTGCGGGTGGGAGGGTGGTTATGGGGGGGGAAAGTCGCTATAATCCAAAAGTTGTACTTTTGAATTTTATATTTATTAAATAAAAGTTAAAAAAAATTTCACTTTTCCAAAAAAAAAAAAGTCTGATTAATGGTACTTTCTTCATACAGAGTCCTGACTCAGGAATGTGCCTGAGAAGCGAGTGGAAGATGTTCCAGCAGAACAAGGTCCCTCCCACCCTTGCAGGAGATCTGGATGGAGTTCTCAGATCCTGGCTTCAGCCTGGCCCAGACCTTGCTGTTACAGCCATTTGGAGAGTGAATGAGCAGATGGGGACCTGGGTATTTAAGTCATATGTAGTATTGAAGAGTAGCATCATATAAATGTTTCTATGAAAGAATCAGAATCTTCTAGGGGTGCATAAATTTCATTGTGTAAAGAATTTAAAATTATTTCTGCACCTTAAATTCTCTTTTGTCTGTCTTCTCTTGGATGCTTTGGGAGTAGCCTAAAGTTATTTTTGAAATAATTATACTTTACAACCATAAACATAGGGATTGTGATATAATGATTAATATTCCTGTTCTCTTTCTGAAATTGGCAACTTTTGAGATTTTACAGTTTTTAACAATATAATCATATTATCATATGTTGTAGTGTCATTAGTGTTGGGTCAGAGTGGACTTTTCTATAAATAGATTTAGGCTTTAAGTGAACCAAAAATGTGTGTGTTTGTGTGTAGGTATAGAAAGGTTTATCAAAGAAGCTGTTGCTAAATAACTTGATAAAAATGGAAAAATAAAAAAAAGACTAAGTATCTATTTTTACATCTAAAATAATTATTTTAGTATTTATTTAATTAAAACCAGTGGAAATGTCTTTCTAGTCTGTATTCTTCTCTTTGCATTACATTGACCTATTACCAAGAGACCTTTTAAACCTCCAAATTCTGTAATATTCCTAGATATACCTTAGAAAATAACAAGACCAGTATGGTTTGCATTGAGATTGTTTTAAATGTTTAGTCCTGTGTCTTACACACATTTATTAATTTATTGAATATTTACAAGGCATGCTTAGAATTTCATTAGCATTTAAAAAATTTTTTTTTGACAGGCAGAGTTAGACAGTGAGAGAGAGACAGAGGAGAGAAAGGTCTTCCTTCTATTGGTTCATGCCCTAAATGGCTGCTAAGGCTAGCACTCTGCTGCCAATCCAAAGCCAGGAGCCAGGCGCTTCCTCCTGGTCTCCCAGGCGAGTGCAGGGCCCAAGCACTTGGGCCATCCTCCACTGCCTTCTTGGGCCACAGCAGAGAGCTGGAATGGAAGAGGAGCAACCGGGACAGAATCCAGTGCCCCAACCGGAACTAGAACCCTGGGGTACTGGCGCTGCAGGTGGAGGATTAGCCAAGTGAGCCTTGGTGCAGGACTTCATTAGCATTTTAAAAATAGTCACTTATTTGAAAGGCAGAGTGACAGGGAAGATGGAGAGGGGCAGGGGGAGGGGGAGGGAGAGGGAGAGGGAGAGGGAAAGACAGAGAAAGTAAGAGAGAGAGAGAGAGAAAGAGAGAGAGAGAGAGAGAGAGGGAGAGAGAGAGAGATATTGATCTACCATCTGCTCATTAACTGTCCAAATGGGTATAACAGTGAGGTCTGGGCCAGGCTGAAGCCAGGATCTGAGAACTCCATCCAGATCTCCTACAAGGGTGAGAGAGACCTTTCTCTGCTGGACCATCTTCCACTGGATTCTCAGGTACATTAATAAGAATGTTGGTTAGGAATCAGAGTATCCAGGACTAGAACTGAGATTCTACTGTGGGATGCCGGCATCACAAGCTGTAGCTTAATCTGCTGCACCACAACACTGGCCCCAGGTGCATTAGCAGTTATTGAACTCTTACCCTGTGTGCTGGAACAGAACCTGCTCATATCTTCCTTTTGAGGACCCAGCATGACATTTACTTTAGGGAGCAGTGTGTCTTTAAGTGGGAAACTTTCTTGATGAGATAATTATCTTGACAAGATATATTACCCAATAATTTTTTTTTTGCTACTAGACAAAGATTAAATATTTTTTCGAATGTGGCACTGGTGATTATCTCTATTGTAGTATTGCTGATATTAGAGTTCTTTGCATACTATTTTTTGATTCCTAGAGGATTCGACTAACATTAATAATAACACTCCCTTCCCCCTTCCCCCATCTGTTCTGCATATATTCATAGAATTCTTGGCTCTGTTCAGAATTGACTTTTTCCAATTTCTTCTTCAGAATTTCTTTAACTTTCTACTTTTTTCTCTTTTCTAGTGACTGTGAAACTCCCACTAGATTTACTTGGCTCAGAAGATTACTGAGCTTCGTAAGTCTGGCTACAGGAGAACGTTCCAAGTCTAATTTTGAAGGCTTGGTATTCAAGAAAGAGGAAAACCTCATATTTCCATTAAGGGCTTATGCATAACCATGGTTTTAGAAAGTTTATGACATGTTGTGACACTTAATTCTGAGAACGTTTGCCATTCTTGCCCTGCTGTAGTGTTACACTGCCTTCTTTTTCTCTATCAATCTAGGAATTTTCAGGGCATTGAAGATAACATAGTTCATAGATAGATCTTCTTTATTACTATTTTGGATATTTAAATTGTAAAGATACCATTTTGGCAAGTAGTTCTAAACAGCATCGATGATTAGGATTTCCTCAGGGCGCTCTATGAACTTCCTTAAATTAATCACAAAGTTTTGTTAGTATTCTTAAATTCAATAAATATTTATTGAACAGAGATTCTGCTAACCAGTTTTGTAGGTTGTTGGGATACATTATGAATGAAACAAAATTTCCAACTTTCACATAGCTTATAATGTTGCAGGTGAGGGCAGGATGAAAACATAATTTATATGTAAATTTTATAATGTGCTTCTGTGTCATGGATCCCCAAGACCATCTCTAATCTCAGTAACTTGCTTGGAGGACTTCTAGGACTCAACATTTAGTTGTACTCACAGCTAAGAATTAGCACACACAGAGATGCAGAACATAATCAATAAAAAGGCTAGGTACAGGGGACAAAGTCTGGGGAAGGCCAGGCACACTCTTCTAGAGTCTTTTCCTTATGAAGTCACCAAGAACACACTTAATGCTGTTAACGGTGGGGAGTGCCAAAATGTATGACATGACATGTATAACAGTGAAGTTAATTACAGACTCAGTACTCAAGGTTTTTATTGGGGGCAGGTTATATAGCTTGTTATGTGTACCAAAGTTGTATACTTGCCAAAGAAAACAGTCATTCAGTATAAATCAAATTGTTTGCGCAAACACAGAGATATGGTGAACCACTTGGTTCAGTTCTGGGAATATCAAAACCCTTTTGGAATCCATGTTCCTAGACATCAGTTAAGAGCCAATAGTAGGCTTCTCAAAGGGTAGCAGCCAGGCTTTGTTAGCTCTTCTGTGCACAGCTAGATTATGACAAGTTTTTTTTTTTCAATTGGGAAATTTAAAGAGTAATAGTGCTGGAAAGGCATGGGGGTTAACATTTTAACTAACCTGATCAGAGTAAACCTGACTGGGAAAGTAAGTTCTGAACAAAGCCATGCAGGTTAAAACAAAAAGTGCACCCCATGCCTGGAGATCAGCCAGTGCAATTACCTTAATGTGAGAGCTTGTGGATCATGGAGAAAGAGCAAGGAGGCCAGTGTAGCTGGAGCAGAGGATGTGGATATGACATCAGAGGGTTAAAGTTCGAGGAGGGGACTGCTGGCTTGCCTGTACTGGAACTTGTTAGTTCTTTGGTTTATATGCGCATGCATTTAACCAAGGAAAGGTCAAGTAGTTTTCATTTCTTCAGGTTCCAGGAGTCTCCAGCATTTAATAACTGCAGACCTATGGTAAATTCTTTATTTTATAAGTGGAGAACTAAACCCTAGAGAAGTCATATTTCTTTCTTAATGTCACATGGTCTTCATTGAGCACCTGGAAGATAGAATGTAATCCTGGTTACTAATTCCACTACAGTTAACTAAATTTAGTATAGTTGATGATATAATAGATTCCAATATGCTTCAAGGTGTTTGGGGTACAATATATCCAATTATTTCTTTTATTTAGAATTCAGAAGGTCTGGGATGTATAATTTCTAAGTGGGAGGCAAAAAAAAATAGTAAACACCTAATGGGTATTTCCCCCTACTTGATAGAATATCTATTAACTCAATTAAATAAATGTCTTCATATATTACATCTATACTTTCACCTGTAAAAATGTTTGTTTTCATTTCCTGTTGGCTTTCCAAGTTTTTCCCCTTTACAATTGTATTTTAATAAAAGTTTATTAAGCTATCTCCTGATTTTAAAAGGATCCAGCTGGAATTTTCCACAAGGGCTATAGAAATAAAATAAATCCAACTTCAAAGCTAATTTCTCTCAGGCAGTTGTAACTGTTACACCAAGAAGGTCTATTTGAAAGGATTTGAAATGTGGCCAAAGAGTACCTGGTGAACTTACTTCCAAAAAGTAATGTGTTCGACCTGAAATCTAAAGATGATATAAGCTGTTTATAAAGTCAACAGATAATTGCTATCTAATTTTTTCTTTCAAAAGAAAATCAGTCTGAAAAAAAGATTGGCAGTTCTACAGAAATTTGCTGCTTTTAATTATAAAGAAATCAATGTTGGATGCAAATAAATCTGTGGTCTATGTTTGCTAAAGATATGATTTTGATGACAGCTATGGAAGGCAATTCAATATGCCTTTTTGTTGTTTTGAAAACCAAAACAAAAAGTAATAGGTATCCATTAGAATAAATTTTAAAAGGTTAAGTTCAGAGCTATTTAATTATTATGTGGATTTGAAAGTAAGGCATTAAAATCTTCCATATTTTAGGGGGAAAATCATGAAATACTTCCTCTGAGCATGAAGAGGTAAGATACAGCATATTTTACTTCACAGATTGGAAAATCCTCTGTTCATTAAGAAATATATTTATGTTGTAGTCTTTTGGGCTGTTGCTGTCAAATGCTTTGTGCTGTATTATCTCAGAGATGCAATGAGTGACTACTGCAGACTCAGAAGCAGCATAGACTGTCTATTACTATTAAAGAGATAAGATCAATACACTGCACAAAAAAACACAAGGTCCTTAGGACTTTCTGTCTTAGCTTTGGTTCCTTCCATATATTTGGAACTGGAAAAACCCTCCTTTTGTGTGGTAAGATAAACTTGGCTAAGATTTAACCATGTTTTGGAATCATTGTCTTTGTTCTAATGTCTTAGACAAAAATTATAATTCTTTTTGATACTATAATGACATGTGATTAATGTGAAAATCTAAACTACATGAAAAAAAGACAGAACATCATTCCAAACTCCACTTTCCAGAAATAACCATTCTCAACATTTGAACATCTTTCTAGACGTCTCTCAGTGTGTCCATATTGTACAAAATATAGCTTGATATCATTTTAGGAAAAAGAGATCACAGTATATGTGGCATTTTAAATACTAAGTATTAATTTACGTTTAATTAAATCCAATGAAAAAATGAAATTTAAGTAAAATTTGAGCTGCTGTTGATGTTATTTGGATAAGTATTTCATTACCACAAGTGAAAAAAGCCATAAAAATCTCATTGTTACTGTTTTGAAAGTATAAATCAGTCTGAGTTTGAAATAAATATTTTCAACTGTCAAAAAACTTTATTCATTAGGAATCAATTTTAGTTGCTGTTAGTTCACTGCTAAAGTGGTTGTAACCTAAATAAGGAATATTTAGTACAGGAATTTGGAGCATAAAGTAAGCATATATCCAGAAAGTAATATAATCGGTAGTGATTTTCAATGAAAGGTGAAAAAGTGACAGATATTCTAATAGAACCACTCCAATATCCCCTGATTTCTGATATATTATTGTCTATACATTGTCTTTGTTTCACTTTCCTTATGTTGTATAGTCATAGTTATCTAAGTTATTTAACCCTTGGTATATATAAAATATATTTTGTGCTTACCATTAGCCCTTTTGCTATTATTACTTTACTCATATTTTATTACTGAGTTCTTTGTTGATTCTGTTTTTGGATGGATGGATTTTGTGGCCCAAGAACTTCTGAAGAAAACATTGCTAAGTGTTTTGTATGCTAAATTCTTAATAAACTTGTATTTGGCACTATAAAGGATAGTTTTGTTGCATAGAAATTCTTAGTATTTTTCCCTAATGCTAACACATTATTAGATATTATTGTGTTCATTTAGTCAATGGATAGATTAATAGATTGGGTGGAGGTAAATTTGCTGCCTACCAGTCAGTCAATTCGCTCAAATAATTAACTCACAAAATTTCACTTGTAATATTTGTATGGGGATAGGTGGGGTGTCAAGTCTGGGTATGAATTTGAAGACAATACAATTAAAGTGTTGAGTGGTAATAGGATCTTTGAGTCTGGAGTATGGTAAGAGGTGAGCTTGGAGATACACATTTGCATAAAGATGGCAGTTGTTGATAATTGGATCTTAGAGTAAATTGAAAAGAGGTTCAGTTTGAGGAATGAACTCTCTGTGCATTTCAGTAGTAAGAATTCAGGAAAATAAGTGAAGGATACTAATGGAATCTTAGAAGAAGCTTCCAGAAAGATAAGAAAACATACTGAAGATGCAAGAAGGAGAAAGTGACCATGAGTCAAATGTGAAGTTAAAGACTGAAACTTGAACATGAAAATGGGTCACTTAGATGTTATCTCAATCAATGTAGCAGGCAATCCATTAATAAGCTTGACTAGAGAAAAAACATGAAAACAAAGGCACATATGATAATGCCTCAGTTTGTGGAAGATATAACTAAAAGATTATTTTGGTGCAAAATTTAAAATCAGTGCATAAGAATGGTCTTCAAAAAGTTTATGGATATGAATAAACTGAATATATTTCAATTTTTTTGTATAAAAATAGACATCAGTTAATTCCATTTTCCATAAACTTTAGGATATTTTTCTCTGTGTTAGGGATCCCCAATTGATGCTTCTCTAGATCTCCCTTTTTCAATTTAGCATCCTTATTTCCAATTCAAAAGTTTAATATGGAATTTATAATCTTTCCTGCCTATTGTGAACCTACTATTTTATCGCCATATTGGACCCTGTTTTTCTAACCAAGCTGCTTTGCTTAAGCTGGCAAGTCTAATTTATGGGTGTTATTTTTACTCATTGTTAGTTTCTCTTATTCTCTCTTCTATATGTTCATTGTTGTTACTATATTAGTTCATATTGTATCCATCGCTCACCTTTGCTTTGGGCACAGTTTCCTGCCTCAAGTCTTATATACTGTATTTGACTGCTTTGCCAAAAAATAAGTTTTCTCTGGTGC
The DNA here is from genome assembly GCA_949820135.1 of Sylvilagus floridanus. Lineage (NCBI taxonomy): Eukaryota > Metazoa > Chordata > Mammalia > Lagomorpha > Leporidae > Sylvilagus > Sylvilagus floridanus. The sequence continues at coordinate 25,134,838 of OX463235.1, forward strand.
AACTATTTAAATCTCAAACATTCTTAAAATTATACATTGATTCTCTATTACCTTAACTAGAGTCATATGACTGATAATCTTTAGATGTCCAGTATACTTCAGTGAGTTTGCCACAACTTTAACAAAACCCCAAAGTTTATTTTTAGGAAATTCAGGCTACAATAACTTATAATTATTACATTGGTATTTTGGAAATGGTAATTTACTACAATATTGGCTTGGAATAGATTATCTGCTTTTTTCTGAACTAGCTAGAACTCCATCCTTTACTTTCCCATTCAATAAAGTCTATAGAAATGAACAAAAGGTCAATATTTTAGGGGCAATACTAAACAGACTATAATTTTTGTTAAAGTAAATAATTTTTTAATTGTGGTACTTTGACTTTAATTGTTATCTAATTACTGGTGATATACTTCATAAATGGTCATCTATCACTGTGATTGGTTAAAAACTGGATTTTAGATTATAGTCCAGACTTAATACCACAGCAAGTGAGGCACTCCATCGTCATGACTGAAGATAATCATTTGTATATCCAGATATCTGAATCTCTTCAACTGTTTGTCAAATATATGTTTGCCCCTTATCTCCATAGCCCCTTACAGTTTCCAGCCGATTTGTCTATTTGTGGACACTTTGAGGTATTGAAGTATTTCCTTTGTTAGTTCATTTTCTTCCCTTTGCCTAGAATTTTATTCCTTATATTATCAATCTGGGGAATAGTCATCTTAATTGTTCATTCTAGATTTCCTGATTCCAGATGGAAGCTTCAATAAAAGCCAAGAGAAATTTAATAATTTCTCTTGAATGAAATTCTTCTTACTAGTCATAAGATAATATTTCAAAAAACAGCTCTTATAATCTAAATTGAGAGGGCCTAGACATGGAGGTACAGTGACTGTGGGGTAGTGTGTGGGTATGAGCATGTGTGTGTGTGTGTGTGTGTGTGTGTGTGAGTATGTAAATGTGGTTGAAAATTTGATATGACTGATAGATTCAGTAACTCAGTGGGGTAGAAAGAATATTGAGGTTGGGATACTGAGAGAAATGAGTTGGAAAAATAGGCAATTTAAAAAGTCTCGGCTTCAATGTTCTATGAAATTTACTCTTGTAGAACATATTGTTCCTTAAGATTATGGGATAGTTTTATGTGTGCCTAGCTTTATTTATTCCTGTATGTTCCTTTTTATCAGCCTTTCTTGTCTTTTCTTTCCCCTATATACTTAGATATATGACTGAGAATGTGCTTTTTTGGGCATTTGATTTTTAAAAATCAACTTTCTAGAGGTATAATTTACATATAATAAAATGCACTCATTTTAATGGTTGAATGAGGTTTGAGAAATGTAACCCTTCATGTAATTACCACCACCATCAAAATATATTTCTCAACTCCAGAGAGTTCTCTGTGCCTCTGTAGTCAAGCTCCCTCCCTGCATCCCAGCCACAATAATCATAGATCTTCTTTTTGTCACTATCATTGATTTTGTCAGTCATTTGATTTTAGTTCTATCTTTATTGTTCAAAGTCATCTGTTTTCTGTTCCCCAGACCCTTCCTCCATAATCCATTATAGATAGAGCTTGGAAGCTGCTTTTATTTCTCCTTTGTTTTTCTTTTCTACTTTTCCCAAATACTCCTTCTACCTGCCCCATTCTTCCTTCTCAGCTACCATTATTAATTTATTTTCTATTATACAGATCTAATAAAGTAATTGCCCAAGTGGTTTTAGTTTTTTCCAGAGTCAAAATCTTTTAGCCTCAAATTTAATCTCTTTTAAGTGTTATTAGGAAGTTTAGAAGAAACCTCAAAATTATGATTTTGTAAACTCATTTCATTAGTTTGTGTATGACATACATGCAATGTATACTAATATAAAGAAAAGTAAAATAATAGGTGATAGTTAAGCTTGTTCTCCAAAATTTTTCTGTAATTTTCACTAATTTTTAATAACTAGGAGTAGGAATGAATTAATTAATGTTGAATTTTTTTAAATTGTGAGTACATTTGTGGGATTTTCAGAATGAGTCTGTATTGATTCTTTCCTCTTAAAAATTTGGTATCTCAGAAAACTTTAGTCTTTAAAAGGAACACCTTTTTTGGTGAAGGACATCACAGCTGTTTTTAGTGCCATTTATTTTCTTCACTTTATTTATGGAAATGAGAAGGAATTACTTAGGAGTAGTAATTTAATGCTATTTCAGTTGGCATTTAAATGGGTTTAGATGTAAAAAGATCCATACTGCTAGATATTTAATTAGAGGTTTGAGAATAGTAAAATACACAATAAGAACAATTTTGTGAACTTTGTGATGTGTTTTCTTAAGTATATTCTAAGATGTGAAACTTTTCAGATTTTCCTCCCCTTACCTTCAACCTTTTGATTTAACCCTTATATCACTCTCTGAAAGACACAGAAATCAAATTCTTGATCATTTATTCATTCCAAGTAAAGAACAGCTTCATCTTGCCTGAGACACTTCATGTAAATTCCTTTGGAGCTTATTTTGGTAAATGGAAACATCTGCTTAGTTGGTTCTTTAATATGTACTCTTGGTGACATTTTTTTTGAAAGTGAAGAAACATTTGTGAGCTGTGAACAGTTCTCAGTATAGAACAATGATACCCTGACATTTTCAGAATGCTTCCAGCAATGGAATGCTACTGTCTTTGGCCAGCAACAGTGTGACTGACATTTTTTTTGGGGGGGGGGGGGTTCCTGTCATGCTGTTTGAAATTTCTGAAGATGTCATAGATTGATATATAACTGCTTCATATTGTCACTATATTGATTAGTCTTAAGTTGATCCTGTTTGATGCTCTTTTTATTACAATTCCTGCTGTGTAACAGATCTTTTAAAATGACCTCTTTCTGACAGTACCCTTGTGATCAGCTGTGTACACACACACATTATTATTATTTCTCCTAATTTCTTTGTGACTTTTTTATTGAATTTCAGGCTTATAATCTATATCCATTTATTTGTGTTTTTTGCTTATTTCATTATTTGTCTTTTAGATTCCTACTGTCACCTCCCATACATTTTCCTACAATATGAAAATGCAATAAAGGTTTATGGAGCTCTTTAGACTTGCCACAAACATTCAGCCAGAAGATGTTATAAAATGACATAGTACTTCACTTCATGATGGTGAATAAAAACTACAACCACTTCATCTGGTAAATTTATGTAAACAAGAGCTCAAAAGAAGTTGATATTATACATATTTTTTTTTTCACGCTGAGTCACAGGAAAGAAGTGAGAGATTTTTGTGGCACTTATGACAGCCAGAAGAAATATAGTATATTCAGTAAAGTAAACAATAGAAGAGACAACCTACAGAATGAGGAAAATATTTCCAAATAAAGTGGATTATCTTTTTGTCACTTTTACTAAAATACTTGAGACAAAATAGCTTTAACACAGAAACTGTTAAAATAGACAAAGAAGGGCACTATGTAATGATTAAGGGATCAATTCAACAGGAAAATGTGACTATACTAATGTATATACACTCAATGCCAGGGTGCCTATTTAAAAGAAATGTTATTAATGGAACTACAGTCTATTGGACATAGGCTCCAATACAGTAGTAATGGGGGACTTCAATACCCCACTTTCATCAATGGACAGATCAATAGACCAAAAAAGAATCAACAGACATAATCTACATCAAGGTCCAAATGGACCTAACTGATATCTACAGAATTTTTCATCCCACAGTTGCAGAATTCACATTCTTTTCATCAGTCCCATAGAATGTTCTCTGAGATAGACCATATGCTAGACCATAAATCAAGTCTCAGCAAATTCAAAAAATTGAAATCATGCCATGCATCTTCTCTGACCACACTGGAATAAAGCTGGAAATTAATAACTCAAGAATCTCTAGAAGGTATGTAAATACTTGCAGACTGAACAATACGCTCATATTGAAAGTTATAGGCTGGCGCTGCGGCTCACTAGGCTAATCCTCCACCTTGTGGCGCTGGCACACCAGGTTCTAGTCCCAGTTGGGGCGCCGGATTCTGTCCTGGTTTCCCTTCTCCCAGGCCAGCTCTCTGCTGTGGCCCGGGAGTGCAGAGGAGGATGGCCCAAGTCCTTGGACCCTGTACCCCATGGGAGACCAGGGGAAGCACCTGGCTCCTGGCTTCGGATCAGCGCGGTGCGCCAGCCATGGTGGCCATTGGAGGGTGAACCAACGGCAAAAGGAAGACCTTTCTCTCTGTCTCTCTCTCTCACTATCCACTCTGCCTTTCCAAAAAAAAAAAAAAAAAAAAGAAAGTTATGGGAACAAGCAGTGTTATGATGGAATTATATAGCAATTGGTGCCCACATTAAGAAATTGGAAAGGCATCAGATAAATGAGCTATCGGTGAATCTCAAGGACCTAGAAAAACAAAACAACCAAACCCCAAAATAGTAGGAGGAAAGAAATAATTATAATCAGAGAAGAAATAAACAAAATTGAAACTAAAAATAATTAAATGAAAGGATCAGTGACATGAAGAGCTAGGTTTTTAAAAAAATAAACAAAATTGATACTCCATTGGCCCGAAAAACCAAAATTAATAAAATCAGCACTGAAAAAGGAGATGTAATAATGGATACTACAAACTAAAAAGACTCATCAGGAATTACTACAAACAGCTAAATGTCAACAAATTGGAAAACCTGGATACATTTCTGGATGCATACAATCTACCAAAATTGAGTATGAAGACATAAAAAACCTAAATAAACCAATAACCAAAATGGAGACTGAATCATTAATAAAGACCCTCTGTCTGGCATCACGGCTCCCTAGGCTAATCCTCCGCCTGCAGTGCCGGCACCCCAGGTTCTAGTCCTTGTTGGGGCGCCGGATTCTGTCCCAGTTGCTCCTCTTCCATTCCAGCTCTCTGCTGTGGCCCGGGAAGGCAGTGGAGGATGGCCCAAGTGCTTGGGCCCTGCACCCGCATAGAGACCAGGAGGAAGCACCTGGATCCTGGCTTCGGATCAGCTCAGTGCTGGGCATAGCAGCCACTTGGGGGTGAACCAACGGAAAAAGGAAGACCTTTCTCTGTCTCTCTCTCTCACTGTCTAACTCTGCCTGTCAAAATAAATAAATAAAAAATAAAGACCCTCCAAACAAAGAAAACCCAGGACTAAATGGCTTCACTGCTGAATTCTACCAAACGTTTAAAGAACTAACTCCAGTTCATCTCAAAGTATTCAAGACAACTTAAATGGAAGACATCCTTCCAAACTCCTTCTATGAGGCTAACATCACCTTAATTCTAAAACCAAGAAGAGATACAAAAAAGAAAAAGAATGAGAAACCAAATCCTTGATGAATATAGATGCAAAAATCCTCAACAAAATACTTGTTATTTAAATCTAACAACACATCAGAATGATCTTTCACCTGGACCAAGTGAAATTTGTCCCTGGTATGGTTCAACATAAGCAAATTAATAAATGGGATACATATCATTAGTAAACTGAAGAATAAAAACTGTGTGATTACCTCAATTGATGTAGAGAAAGCATTTGACGAAATACAACACCCTTTCATATAAAAAAAAACTGTAATTGGGTATAGAAGGGACATTCCTCCATATAATCAAGGTAATTTATGACAGACACACAGCCAATATCTTATTGAATGGAGAAAAGTGAGAAGCATTCCCACTAAGATCCAGAACCAGACTAGGATGCCCACTTTTACCATTGCTATTGAATATAGCTCTGGAAGTTTTAGCCAGAGTCAATAGGCAGTAATAAGAAATCAAAGGGATACAATTGGAAAGAAAGGTTAAATTATCCCTATTTGTAGATGACATGATTCTAAATATAGGGGAACCAACAGACTCTACTAATTGATTATTGGAACAGATTAAAGAATTTTGTAAGTGGCAGCATATAAAATTAACACAGAATAATCAATAGGCTTTGTATCTAGACAATGTCATGACTGAGTAAGATCAATCCCATTTACAATAACTACAAAAAAAAAAAAAACTTAAGTACCTTGGAATAAATTAAACCAATCATGTCAAAGATCTCTATGATAAAAATACAAAACATCAAAGAGAGAAATAGAAGAAGACACAAACAGTGGAAAAATCTTTCAAGTTCGTGGATTGGAAGAATGAATACCATCAAAATGCTCATACTACCAAAAGGGATTTATGGATTAAATGCAATCCCAATCAAAATACCAACAACATTCTTCACAGATCTAGAAAAGATCATGCTAAAATTCATATGGAAACACAAGAGTCCCCAAATAGCTAAAGCAATATAATTTTTAAAGATTTATTTATTTATTTAAAGGCAGAATTATAGAGAGAAGGCAGGGAGAGAGAGAGAGGTCTTCCATATACTGATTCACTCCTCAATTGGCTGCAATCAGAGCTGCACTGATCCGAAGTCGAGCCAGGAGCTTCTTTCCAGTTTCCCACGTGGGTCCAGGGTCCCAAGGACTTGATCATCTTGTGCTTTCTCAGGCCATAGCAGAGAGCTGGATCAGAAGAGAAGCAGCTGGGACCTGAACTGATGCCCATATGGAATGCAGGCACTGCAGGTGATGGCTTTACCCACTGTGCCATAGTGGCAGCCCTTGCTAAAGCAATCTTAAACAACAAAAAGCTGGAGGCATCACAATATCAAATTTAACGACACACTACAAGGCAGTTATAATAAAAACAGCCTGATTCTGGCACAAAAATAGACATGTAGACCAATGGAACAACATAGAGATTCCAGAAATTAATCCACACATCTACAACCAACTATTCTTTGCCAAAAGAGCTAAAATAAATCTTTTTAGAAAGGACAGTCTCTTCACCAAATGGTGCAGGGAAAATTTGATCTTAATGAGCAGAAATCTGAAACAAGATCCCTACCTTATACCTTATACAAATATCCACACCAAATGGATCAAGAAACTAAATATGTGAGCTGATACCATCAGATTCCTAGAGAACATTGGGGGAAACTCTGTAAGACATTGGCATAGGCAATAACTTCTTAGAAGAGACCCTAGAAGCACAGGCAATCAAAGCCAAAATAGACAAATGGTATTACGTTAAGCTGAGAAGCTTCTTCATTACAAAGGAAACACTCAGCAAAGTGAAGAGGCAACCGACAAAATGAGAGAAAATATCTGTAGGCTATGCAAGTGATAAAAGATTAATATCCAGGATATTTAAGCAGCTCAAGAAATTCAACAACAACAAAAATTCAGTCAAGAGATAGGCAAAAGACTTGAGCAGTCGTTTTCAAAAGAAAATCCAAATTGCCAACAGACACATGAAAAAATGCACAGGATCATTAGCCATCAGGGAAATGTAAATCAAAACTAGAATGGAGTTTCATCTCTCCTCTGGCTCTTATACAGAAATCAACAAACAATAAATAATGGCAAGACTGTAGGGGAAAAGGTACCCTAATCCATTGTTGGTGGGAATGTAAACTGGTATAGCCACTGTGGAAGACAGTATGGAGATACCTCAGAAATTTGAATATAAACCTACAATTTGATGTAGCCATCCCACCCCTGGGAATCTACTCAAACAGAATATCAGGATGTGAAAGATTTATCTGAACTTCCATGTTTTTGACAGCTCAATTCACAATGGCAAAAGTATGGAATCACCTATATGTCCATCAACTGATGACTAGATAAAGAAACTGATGACTGCAATATATATATATATACATATATATATAAACACACATATACATATACATGCATATAAATATATAAATGAAATCCTCTTTTGCAACAAATTGATGCAACTGGAAACCATTATACTTAGTTAAATAAACCAGTCCCAAAAAGACAAATACCACATACCACAAATGAAATGTATAGGGTGAAATTGGCATTTTGAGACCAGATGATTATTTATAGACTTTTTCTCTGCTGTTGGGGAAAAGTATTTTTTTTCTTGTTACTATTTGCTGAACTCTTTACTTCGTGTATGATTAATCTTATGAGTAAAAAGTAATCTGAAAGTAGATGATTTTAAAAATTAAGAGAGGAAGGAGGATAAAGAGTGGGAGTGTAGTTGGGAAGGAAGATGGGGTGGGGAATATCACTATGTTCCTAAATATGTATATATGTATTACATGAAATTTAAAAAATGTAAAAATATAAAAAATTAGCTGACAATTGAAAATTATACATACTTATAGATTTTCATATGAAGTTTTGATATATATATATGCATTGAGTAATGCCCAGTCAGGGTAAACATATATATCTTCTCACTTGACAATTTTTTGGGAAAATATTCAAAATCCTTTTTTTCTAGTTTTTTAAAGAGAAACATGTAGTACATTATCATTATCTATAGTCACCCTTTTGTGATAGTAGAAATTCTTAACTCTGTCTTCCTATAATTTAGTTCCTTAATGTAATATAAAAAGAACTTTTTTTTATAACGCTTTTATTTAAAGAATATAAATTTCCAAAATACAGGTTATAGATTACAATGGCTTCCCCCCCCATAACTTCCCCCCCACCCGCAACCCTCCCCTTTCCAACTCCCTCTCCCCTTGCTTCACATCAAGATTCATTTTCAATTCTCTTTATATACAGAAGATCAGTTTACTATATATTAAGTAAAGATTTCAACAGTTTGCCCTCACATAGCAACACAAAGTGAAAAATACTGTTGGAGTACTAGTTATAGTATTAATTCACAATGTATAGCACATTAAGGACTAAAAAGAACTTTTAAAATAGAATTTTTAGCTCTTGTGTTGGTTTTGCCTCTGCTTCTAACTAGCTGTCATCTTTGGTAATTCTTCAATCCCTGGTGACTTTCTTCTTAGCTTCCAGTTTCTTTCTCTCAAATGAGGGGTTGGACTAATTGGACCTTTAAGTTAACTTTAGTACTTAAGTAATTTGGTTTATCCTAGATTTCTTTCTTTCTTCTGAGCATTATGCTTAGTCCTCTTAACTGTTACACTTAATTAATGAAATCTTTCAATATCTAATATACACACACTACTTTTAGGATGAGGAACATGTTTCAGAGATATGATTCCATATTTTAGACTCTTAAGGGTTAAAAGGGTGATCCAAGGAGCACTGAGATCCAATGATGGGGAAGAAATGACAAATGTCAGAGTCAGTGAGTTTGGTAAATTGTGATTATAAAAAACATGAATCATAAGAGTTTTGTTAGAATGCGTGTAAGGCAGGTTAGTAGATTCTCATAGGATCTTCTAGGGATAGGAGTCAGATATTATTGTCCTTTGAGTTCCCTAACTTTCATAGATATTCTCTGTGGTATTTTACTATTAATGTGATTTTATTTTCATGTATCAATACCTAATTCTGCTGTTTGATATTATCCATGGTTTTTTTTTTTTCCTTTATAGTTCCATAATGATGAAATCTGATTTTCCTAGCCAATTATCATATCTGCCTATTGTACACAGCTTTATGTGCTAGATCCCCTAATATGCACTTGGAGCTACTATGAAATAGCTGAGGTTTGGAACTACAAATTGTGCACTCACTCTTAGAAAGAGGTGGTAGGGGGGTAGCATTGTGGCACAGCAGGCTAAGCCTGGTCCATTTCCTGGATATTCCACTTCTGATCTAGCTTCCTGCCATTGCACCTGGAAGATGCCAGAAAAAGGCTCAAGTATTTGGACATCTGCCACCTTTGTAGGACACCAGGATACATTTCCTGGCTCCTGGCCTTAGCTTGTCCCAGACCTTGCTGTTGTGGCCATTTGAGAAATGAGCCAGCCTATGGAAGATCCCTATCTCTCATTCTTTTTCTGTCAGTCTGTCTTTCAAATAAATAATATATACTTTGTTTTTTTTTTTTTTAAAGAAGAAAGTAGTGATAGGTAGAGCAGGATCAAATATTTAATAGTGATATATCCAGACACTAGGGATTTTTAAATATCATAGGTTTTTCAAGGAAGCTATTAAAAAGTATATTGTCTGAATGAAATTAGACTAGACTATGACTGAATGGGCCTCTGATACTAGTATCATTGTTTATATGCATGAAATATACTTCAGTGTTGAGACTGAAACAAGGAAAAGCATAAACCAATAGGATATTAGGGACAAGGCAGAAATTCAGGACTGGGAAAGCTTTTCTTGCCTTCTTTTGCAACTCAGTGCATGAAGATATATTATGACTTAAACTCCTTGATTTAAAATTCTTTAATGACTCACTACAACTTTTATCATAATTCTTAGCACAGGCAAGAATAGTCTGCAACTTACTGACCAAAGGTGTTTCCACCTTTTATTTTAATGTTTTACACACACACACACACACACACACGCAGGTGCAAAGTGGAAATATCTTCCATGTTCATGCATGGAAACTCAAAAGACTATTAATTGCCAAAGCAATCTTAAACAATACAATAAAAACAAAGCTGGAGACATCATAATACCAGATTTTAAGACATACTACAGGGCCAGCGCCGCGGCCCTTCTAGTCCCGTTCTAGTCCCGGTCGGGGTGCTGGATTCTGTCCTGGTTGCCCCTCTTCCAGGCCAGCTCTCTGCTGTGGCTCGGGAGTGCAGTGGAGGATGGCCCAAGTGCTTGGGCCCTGCACCCCATGGGGGGCCAGGAGAAGCACCTGGCTCCTGCCATCGGATCAGCACAGTGTGCCTGCAGTGGCCATTGGAGGGTGAACCAACGGCAAAAGGAAGACCTTTCTCTCTGTCTGTCTCTCTCTCACTGTCCACTCTGCCTGTCCAAAAAAAAAAAAAAAAAGACAAAAGACATATTACAGGGCAATTATAATCAAAACAACCTATTACTGGCATAAAAATAGACAAGTTTACCAATGGAATAGAATAGAAACCCCAGAAATTAATCCATGCTTCTAAAATCAACTAATCTTTGACAGGTAAGCTAAAATAAGTCCCTAGAAAAAGGAAGTCTCTTTGACAAATAGTATGTGAAAATTGGATTTCCACATGCAAATGTTTCAAACACTATACCTAACTTATACCCCATATAAAGATCAACTCAAAATGGATTACAGGTCTAAACTTTTTTTTTATCTAAAATCCTTTTATTTAAGGTATACAAGCTTAATGCATTTCATATATACAAATTTAGGAACATAGTGATTCTTCCCACCCCACCTTCCCTGCCATCCACACTCCTACCCTTCTTCCTCCTCTTTCCCCTATTCCCATTATTATTTTTTAATAAGATCTCTTTTCAATTAACTTAATACACATACGATTAACCATTCACTAAGTAAACAGTTCAACAAATAGTATGTGCTGATTTTATTGATTTGGGTCTTCTCCCTCTTTTTGTTGGGTAGTTGGTCAATGGTGTATCAATTTTGTTTATTTTGATATTTTATATTTTTGTTGGCTTCAATTTTGTTTATTCTCTAATTTTAATGGATTAATTTATCCTACTAATTTTGAGTTTGATTTTTTATTTTTCTACATGCTCTAGATGCACTGACAGTTCATTTATTTGTTACCTTTTCAGTTTCTTGATGTAGGCACCAATTGCTATAAACTTCCCGCTCAACACTGCTTTTGCTGTATCCCATAAGTTTTGTTATTTTTTTGTTGTCTTCATTCATTTCCAGAAATCTTTTATTTTCCATTTGATTTCTTCTGTGACCCACTGTTCATTCAGGAGCATGTTTTTCAGTCTTCATGTGTTTGTATATGTTCTAGAGATACTTGAGTTGTTGATTTCCAGCTTTATTCCATTGTGGTAAGAAAAGATGCATGGTAAATTTCATTTTTTTTTAAATTTGCTGAGACTTGCTTTATGGCCTAGGATATGGTCTATCCCAGAGAAAGTTTCATGTGCTTATGAGAAGAATGCATATTCTGCAACTGTAGGATAAAAAGTTCTGTAGATATCTATTAGGTCCATTTGGTCCATAGTGTCGACTAATTCTTTGTTTCTTTGATGATTTTCTGTCTGGTTGATCTCTCCATTGCTGAGCATGGGCTATTGAAGTGCCCCATTACTACTGTATTGGAATCTATGTACCCTTTAGATCCATTAGCATTTCTTTTAAATAGCCAGGTGCCCTGTAATTGGCTGCATATATGTTTATTATAGTCCATTTTTCTTGTTAAATTGACTCCTTAATCATTACATAGTGTTCTTCTTTGTCTATTTTTTAAAAACATTTTTATTTATTTATTTGCAAGGTGGAGTTCCAGTCAGTGAGAGGAAGAGACAGAGAGAAAGGTCTTCCTTCTGTTGGTTCACTCCCTAGATGGCCACAATGGCCAGAGCTGACTGATCCGAAGCCAGAAGCCAGGAGCTTCCTCTCAATCTCCCACATAGGTGCAGGGGCCCAAGCACTTGGGCCATCTTCTACTCCTTTCGCAGGCCATAGCAGAGAGCTGGATTGGAAGAGGAGCAGCCAGGATTAGAATTGGTGCCCATATGGGATGCCAACGCTGGAAGCAAAGGATTAACCCACAGTGCCATGGTGCTGACCTCCTATTCTTTGTCTGTTTTAACAGTTTTTGTGTTAAAGTCTATTCTGTCTGATAATAGAATGACTACATCTGCTCTTTTTTGATTATGGTTAGCATGAAATATATTTTCCATCTTTTTACTTTAGTCTGTGTGTATCTTTGTTAGTGAGATGTGTTTCTTTCATGTGGAGAATATATGGGTTTTGTTTTCTAATCCAGAAAAGCCAGTCTGCTTGCTTTAACTGGAGAGTTGAGGACATTTACATTCAAAGTGACTATTGATAAGTAATGACTTGGTTCTGCCATTTTCCCATAAATATTCTTATTTTTTTACTTTGGATTTCCTTTGTACTTTTTTTTTTGACAGGCAGAGTGGACAGTGAGAGAGAGAGACAGAGAGAAAGGTCTTCGTTTGCCGTTGGTTCACCCTCCAATGGCCACTGCGGGCACACTGTGCTGATCCGATGACAGGAGCCAGGTGTTTCTCCTGGTCTCCCAGGGGGTGCAGGGCCCAAGCACTTGGACCATCCTCCACTGCACTCCCGAGCCACAGCAGAGAGCTGGCCTGGAAGAGGGGCAACTGGGACAGAATCCGGCGCCCCGACCAGGACTAGAACCTGGTGTGCCGGTGCTGCCTATTCAGCGCTGGCCATTCCTTTGTACTTTTACTGGGAGATTTTCTGCCTTCACATTCTTTCATAGTGATGACCATGTTTCTGTGTTTCTGTGTATAGCACATCCTTAAACTCTTTTTGTAAGGCTGGATGAGTTGTGAAATTCTTTCAATTTCTGTTATGGAAGGTCTTTATTTCACCTTCATTCATAAATGAGAGCTTTTCAGGGTATAGTATTCTGGGTTGAAGTGTTTTTTTTTTTTTTTTTTTTTCTCTTAAGACTTGGAATATATCTCATCATTCTTTCCTAGCTTGTCAGGTTTCTGATGAGAAATCAGCTATGAGTCTACTTGGAGATCCTCTGAAAGTAATCTGATATTTCTTTCATATACATTTTAGGATATTTTCTTTATGTTTTATTGTAGAAAGTTTGATTCCAATGTGTTGTGGTAAAGATATTTTCTGGTCATATCTATTACTAATTCTAAGTGTTTCCTGTACTTGGACTTTACTTTCTTTCTCCAAATTAGGGAAGTTTTCTGTAATTATTTCACCAAAATGGCCTTCTAATCCATTCTATTTTTATGCCTTTAGGAACTCCTAAGCCTACTATGTTGGGTCGTTTGATAGTGTTCTGTAAATCTCCAACAATGTTTTGTAGTTTTTCTAATTTCTTTCTTTTTTTTTTTTTTGGTTTGACTATAAAATTTCCACAGATTTGTCTTCTAACTCAGATGTTCTTTCTTCAGCCTCACTGAGTATGCTGTTAAGGCTTTCTACCACATATTTATTTGATCTGTTGAATTTTTTCATTTCTAATATTTCTTTTTTTTTTTTTTTAACAGGCAGAGTGGACAGTGAGAGAGAGAGACAGAGAGAAAGGTCTTCCTTTGCCGTTGGTTCACCCTCCAATGGCTGCCGCGGTTGGCGCGCTGCGGCCGGCGCACCGCCCTCATCCGATGGCAGAAGCCAGGAGCCAGGTGCTTTTCCTGGTCTCCCCATGGGGTGCAGGGCCCAAGCACTTGGGCCATCCTCCACTGCACTCCTGGGCCACAGCAGAGGGCTGGCCTGGAAGAGGGGCAACCGGGACAGAATCCGGTGCCCCGACCGGGACTAGAACCCGGTGTGCCGGCGCCGCAAGGCGGAGGATTAGCCTGTTGAGCCACGGCGCCGGCCCATTTCTAATATTTCATTTAGATTTCTCTTTAAAATATTAATTTCATGGGAATAATTTTCATTTGTGTCATGTATGGATTTCTTTAATTCATGTATTCTGATTACTTCTAGTAATCCTATGATTAATTTCTATTTCTGGCATTTCTTTAATCTCTTCATGTTTACATTCTTGTATTGAAATGTTGTTGTGGAGGACCTCATGTTGTCTTCCTTATTCTTATTTATTTAATTTCTGCATTTATTTTTAAGCATTTGTGCAGATACTTATTGGGTATTTTTTCTTCTTATGGCTTTTAACTTTGGACTATGCCTCTGTGGCTTAGTGGAGTATCTGCTCTTTAGTAAATACACAGAGGTATGTGCTAGGTGTGACCAGAGTGCTCTGTTAAGTGCTTCAGGGTGAGTGGAGTATCCAGGGTTGATGCCCAAGTTTGGCATAGTAGATATTCTTTCTCTCTCTCTCTCTCTCTCTCTCTCTCTCTCTCTCTCTCCATATATATATATCACTGTAATTATTGCATACTTTTTCATTTCCTTTTTTAAATTTATTTTTATTTTTTTAAAGCTTTTATTTAAAGAATATAAATTTCCAAAGTACAGCTTATGGATTACAATGGCTTCCCCCCCCCCATAACTTCCCTTCCACCCACAACCCTCCCCTTTCCCGCTCCCTCTCCCCTTCCATTCACATCAAGATTCCTTTTCAATTTTCTTTATATAGAAGATCAGTTTATTACATATTATGTAAAGATTTCAACAGTTTGCCCTCACATAGCAACACAAAGTGAAAAATACTGTTGGAGTACTAGTTATAGTATTAATTCACAATGTACAGCACATTAAGGACACAGATCCTACATGACTTTTTAAAAAAAATTGATTAATTATCTATTCAATTTCCAATTTAACACCAAGGTTTTTTAATCATTTTCAATTATCTTTATATACAGAAGATCGATTCAGTATATACTAAGTAAAGATTTCATCAGTTTGCACCCACACAGAAACACAAAGTGTAAAAAGACTGTTTCAGTACTAGTTATAGCATTACTTCACATTGGACAACACATTAAGGACAAATCCCTCATGAGATATAAGTACACAGTGACTCCTGATGTTGATTTAACAATTTGACACTCTTGTTTATGGCGTCAGTAATCTCCCTAGGCTGTAGTCATGAGTTGCCAAGGCTATGGAAGCCTTTAGGGTTCGCTGACTTTGATCTTATTCCGACAGGGTCCTAGTCAAAGTGGAAGTTCTCTCCTCCCTTCAGAGAAAGGTACCTCCTTCTTTGATGGCCCCGTTCTTTCCACTGGGATCTCACTCACAGAGATCTTTCATTTAGGTCTTCTTTTTTTTTTTTTCCAGAGTGTCTTGGCTTTCCATGCCTAAAATATTCTCATGTGCTCTTGAGCCAGATCTGAATGCCTTAAGGGCTGATTCTGAGGCCAGAGTGCTATTTAGGACATCTACCATTCTATGAGTCTGCTGTGTATCTCGCTTCCCATGTTGGATCATTCTCTCCCCTTTTGATTCTATCAGTATTAGCAGACACTAGTCTTGTTTGTGTGATCCCTTTGACTCTTAGACCTATCAGTGTGATCAATTGTGAACTGAAATTGATCACTTGGACTAGTGAGAATGCCTTGGTACATGTCACCTTGATGGTATTGAATTGGAATCCCCTGGCAAGATTCTAACTCCATCATTTGGGGCAAGTCCGATTGAGCATGTCCCAAATTGTACATCTCCTCCCTCTCTTATTCCCACTCTTATATTTCACAGGGATCACTTTTCAGTTAAAATTTAAACACCTAAGAATAATTGTGTGTTAATTACAGAGTTCAACCACTAGTACTAGGATTAAAAAAAAAATACTACCATGGATAAAGTATTACATTGTACAACAACAGTCAGCACAAGAACTGATCAAGTCACTGTTTCTCATAGTGTCCATTTCACTTCAACAGGTTTCCCCTTTGGTGCTCAGTTAGTTGTCACCGATCAGGGAGAACATATGATATTTGTCCCTTTGGGACTGGCTAAATCATTTAGCATGATGTTTTCCAGATTCCTCCATCTTGTTGCAAATGACTGGATTTCATTGTTTTTGACTGCTGCATAGAATTCTATAGAGTACTTGTCCTATAATTTCTTTATCCAGTCTACTGTTGATGGGCATTTGGGTTGGTTCCAGGTCTTAGCTATTGTGAATTGAGCTGCAATAAACATTAATGTGCAGACGGCTTTTTTGTTTGCCAATTTAATTTCCTTTGGGTAAATTCCAAGGAGTGGGATGGCTGGGTTGAATGGTAGGGTTATATTCAGGTTTCTGAGGAATCTCCAGACTGACTTCCATAGTGGCTTAACCAGTTTGCATTCCCACCAACAGTGGATTAGTGTCCCTTTTTTTTTTTTTAATAGTATCCTGTAGATTCCCAACAATATTTTTTAGATTTCTAATTTCCTCTTCTTTTCTTTGGTTTGACTGTATATTGTCCTGTGCTCTGTCTTCTAAGTCCAATATTCTCTCTTCTGCTTCACCCATTCTGTTTGTAAGGCTCTCTAATGTGTTTGTCATTTAATCTATTGAATTCTTCACTTCATTATGATTTCTCGTCACTATCACAGTTTCATGTTTTACTAGTTGTTTCATTTCATTTTGATTCCTCCTTAATATTTCATTTTCACGAGAGAGATTTTCTATCTTGTCCATTAAGGATTTCTGTAGTTCAAGAATTTGTTTTTGAGTACTTCTTAGTGTTCTTATCAATTTTTTGAGATCCGCTTCTTGCATTTCTTCTATCTCATCATCTTCGTAATCTTGAATTGGGGTGTCTTTTTCATTTGGGGGCATCATAGTGTCTTCCTTGTTCTTGTTACCTCAGTTTTTGTGCTTGTTGTTTGGCATATTGGTTTCTTCACTGTGGTGTTTTTTCTTGTTATACTATGACTCTAGATTAAGTGGGCTGTCTGCTTTTGATAGAGCCTTAGAGGCTTGAGATGGGTGTGGCCTGATAGCTCTGTTTTGTTCCTCAGGGTTGAGGGTGTGTTGAGTCTGCCGCTGGTGTCCCAAACTGTGGGTTTCCATGCTCTCCACGCAGGTCCACTGTGAATCACTAGTTCTGGAAGAGTTTCCTCTGCTGTTTCTTTCCCTACTCTTCCTTGAATCTGCAGTATCTCCACTTTTATTAAACTGTCTCTCCCCAGACTATCAGTGTGCTCCCTTCCTATTCTGCCATCTTGCCGCTACCCCTTCATTTCCTTTTGAGGACAGGATATTTTCCTTTGTCTTGGTGTCACAACTAGTTTAATATTGATTTCATTAGCAGGTGCTAAGTAAGAACTGAGTGAGACTGGCTTGTTTATCCAACATCTCAACAGTGACATGTTTCACTATTTGGCAGAGCATTAACAAAAATAATCACAAATATATTCTTGTCAGTTTAGAAAGAGAAAGAGAGAGCCAAGAGGTAGATTTGCCAGAAATATTTGACAGAGATTTCATAATAATGAGACAATATTTAATGTGGTCTTGTTTTTATTTTCTTATGAAATTCAATTTGAAATGATTATCTTCTGACTAAGATGCTACTTTAATTTATTGGTATTGTGAAAGATGAAACATTGATGGGAATGTGTATAGTAAAATAGTCTGTAATTATAAATAAGTCTTCTATTTCCTCTGTATATACTTGTTCTAGCTAGTGAAGTATTGGTGAAGGAATGGACCCAAAAAGAATGGCTGAGATTTCCAATTCAGATAAATCCTGAATATATTTAAATAAGTATTATGTAATAGAAATAGATCCAGGTAAAGGCACAGGGAATGACTGCAATTTGGAAATCAATGGTGGAGAAGCAGACATTTAATGTAGCCTAATTCCACATTATATATGTTTACATTTCAAATGTCAGTAAGAAGGTAGTTTAGAGCTGAGGACTAAATGGAGGCTACGGCAGTTTGTTCGTTTAACTACAAACAAGAGTAAGCCCCATGTGGTATACAATCAAGAAATCTGTTTTGTAAAGAAAGGAACTGAGTAAATCAGTAGGTTTGTGAGTGAATAAAGTTTAGTTTATGACCTTTAAACAAGAAAGGTATCCAGGTAATGAGGAGAAATCATAGGAGAATTCAGTGACAGAGTTTTCAGCTTAGTGGATACAGCATGGAAACACGATAGGGTCTTAAATATCTTTTAGGGGAAAAGGAGGTGATTATAAAATGAATAGTAGTTACAATCTTCAACATTTATTCAGTGCTTATGATATGTCAGGTACTGTGTTAAGGCAGAGTATAAGGTATTATTAACTAATAAAAACTTAAACTCTTTTTTGGAATCTAGTTGTTGGTTTAAATAGTAAATGACTATTCCTGTGAAGCTATTACTGCCATGGAAATTACAAAATACTTTAAATCTGTTAACTTCTTCAACATACTCAATAGTGGAATTAGTGAATCATATTGTAGTTCTATTTTTAATTTTTTGAGAACCACCATGCTTTTGTTCATAATAGCTGTACTAGTTTACATTCCCATCAATAGTGTTCAAAGGATACTTTCTCTCTAATACTTGTTATCTTCCATGTTTTTGAGAATAACCATTATAACAGATGTGAGGTGATAACCCACTGTAGTTTTAAACAAAGTCAAGATTGTGGAGTCCCTTGTATTATTCTTATACACTCTAAGAAAGAGTAACTAAAAATGGCAAGCACACAATATGGACATGTGTTGACAAATAAGAAATCATCCATTGAACACCTGAAGGAGCTTCTCATGTCTTGTAGTTTCAAGATCAGTATGGCAAAGGAATTTAGAGCTCTAAACCTAACACTTACTGGTCCACTAAAGGATATAGTCTTTGAGTACATGAACATAAAACATACAATGAACAGCACATAACACGTTGATTGGCTGGTTGTAGATACTGAAAAAAAAAAACTGTGTAGTGATAAGGCAGTTTGGATGATACCTCTTGAACTATTATGCTGTATGAAGATATTCTAGTCTCACATTGATGACTGCCAAGGAGATACACAACGGATAAGGCACTCAGATTTTGGGTGATACTGGCCTATTCTGTGAATTTCAGTCAACTTCTTTTTCTAGCTATCCTGCAGCTGTTTAAAAAGTCCCAGTACAATGTAGCTGTTGAGGCCGAATAGAAATTATACAAGGTTCACAAACGTGAGTTTCCCCAGAGATGATGTGGCTTCCACCAGTTACTGAGTATCCAGCTTGCCAAGATCAAGGACAAACACTGAACTCCAGATGTGGCATCAGTCTCATTAGATCATCTAACTACCCAGTGGCAGGTGGATTGTATTAGTTGGAACCCCTGTCATCATGGAAGAAATAGTGCTTTGTCATCACAAAGAGAGACATGAAGTCCAAACACTGATTTGTTTCTTCTTGCAGTGCTTCTGGTGTCTTTGCTTTTTTTAGACTTATAAAATATAGTACCCATCTCCATGGCATTTTCATACCATTACCTGCATTTAACTTCTTAAAGACATAAGTGATCTCAAACCCACAGAATGTACTGGTCTTACCATGTGTATATGTTCAGAAACAGCTGCCTTTGTAGAGTGATGGGATAGCCTGCTAAATGCTCAAAGAACTAGCTTGGAAACAGTATCCTGAGATGCTGTCATGCTGTGCTGCATGGTGACTTTTGCCTTAAACCAGCATCCTATAGTGTTGTAGAGAAAAAAGGGGGGGAGGGGAAAGTAGAGCTATTATATTTAGTTTTTTTAAAAGGTTTATTTTATTTATTTGAGAGACAGAGTTACAGAGAGAGGTAGAAAGAGAGAGACAGAGAGAGAGAGAGAGAGAGAGTGAGAGCGAGAGAGAGAGAGATCTTCCATCTGCTGGTTCACTCCCCAGATGGCCACAACAGTTGGAGCTGGACCAGTCTGAAACCAGGAACATCTTCTGGGTCTCCTGCATGGGTGCAGGGGCCCAAGGACTTGGGCTATCTTTTACTGCTTTCCCAGGCCATAGCAGAGAGCTGAATGGGAAGTGGAGCAGCTGGGTTTCAAACTGGCTCCTATATGGGATACCTGCACTGCAGGTGGCGGCTTTACCTGCTACTCCACAGTGCTTGCCCTGAAATTTCTTTATTAAGATAATAAAATTTCTGAAAGAATAAAAATCTTATAGCTCCATTGCTTACCCATTTTTCACTTTGTCAGAATTTTTTGTTATAATAAGAAATTTAACTTTGGTTTGCCTAAAGAATTCATGATATCCACAATATCTGCTATGGACCCTCCTTTAGAGGTGACACTTCTGTGCACTGCACATCCTAAGAAACTATCTATATTGGTTCTGCATCTGTATGGTACATTACAACTTTCAAAACCCTCTTGCAGAACATTATAAACATAAGAAATTAATAGTATTATGAACAAGATTTAACTGAATAAAATCACAGAGTAATAAGTGTTATAACTTAAGCTGATTTTATTCAACTATTTGATTTATTCTCATTTAGGCTAATTAAAATATACATGTACACCTTTTAGGCATGGGTGAGTATATGGAGTGCATGGAATTGGGTTGCCTGCATCCCATATTGGAAAACCTGGTTTGAGTTATGGTTTTTCAATTTTCTGTTCAACATCTTACTAATGAGTACCCTAGAAGTTATCAGATGTTGGCTCAAGTACTTTGGTCCCTGCCATTCACAAGAGAGACTCATATGAAGTTCCAGGCTCCTGGCTTCTACCTCATTTAACTCTGGCTGTTGTAGGCATTTGAGGAGTCAGCCAACAGATGGGAACTCTGTCTCTTTCTATGCTATCCTTCTGTCTCACTGCCTTTTCAAAATAAATGAAAATAACAAACAAACCACCCTTTAAACATTAAGAACCAACCTCACTCAGGTCTTATCTTGGCTGCCTAATTTTGATGGTTTTCTCTCCTCTCCTCGCCTCTCCTCACCTCTCCTTCCCTTCCCTCCCCTCCCCTCTCCCCCCTCTCCTCCCCTCCCCTCCCCTCACCTTTTTCTACTCTCCTCTCCTTCTCCCTCCTCTTGACTCTGTCTGCTCCTCCTTCACCTTCTTAGATTATTAATTTATTTTGTGGCTTCAACCATGAGAGGCTGTATGTGTTACACCTTGGCATGTATTCTGTCATTACAGGAATTAAGACTTAATAGCTATACCATAGCTTATTAATAGCTATACCATAGCTTACCTAGAAGCAGGTCTAAGCTATTATCCTTGAGAAACTCCTAGCCTAAAAATAATCTCTGACCTTACTTTACATATGATTTATTTTGAAATTCTCACCTGACTCAAAAGCCAACTTAGAAAGTATATATGCATCTATCGAGGCCAAATGACTAGGTTTATTAGCTGTTAACGATCCCCTCTTCTGGTAAAAAGGACTTTGTAGTTTTACAACTTGTGAGCTATCTCTTATCATGAGGTAATTTTTTTTTGAGAGACAGAGTGGGCAGTGAGAGAGAGACAGAGAGAAAGGTCTTCCTTTTGCCGTTGGTTCACCCTCCAATGGCTGCCATGGCTGGCGCACTGTGGCCGGCACACCGCGCTGATCTGAAGGCAGGAGCCAGGTGCTTCTCCTGGTCTCTCATGGGGTACAGGGCCCAAGCACTTGGGCCATCCTCCACTGCACTCCCTGGCCACAGCAGAGAGCTGGCCTGGAAGAGGGGCAACTGGGACAGAATCTGGTGCCCCGACTGGGACTAGAACCTGGTGTGCTGGCGCCGCAAGGCGGAGGATTAGCCTATTGAGCCGCGGTGCCAGCCATAAGTTAATTTTTTAAAGTCCTATTTTCTTCCTGAGACTTTTGAGAAAGAGTTTTCTTCTTTTTTTTCTTTGAAGTTCTTTCATTTTTAAGAGGACAATTTTAAAAAGTTTTCTTCCTGATAATAGACATTTAGGGAAATCATGAAATGCTTACAACATTGTATACCAAAATAACATTAAAGGAGCAATTAATGATAGAGGTCAATACCAAACAAATGAACAAATTCCATTCTACTCAAGTTCATTTTATGGGTGGTGTATTTTTAGTCTTAGCTTCTTTGGCGTGAGTTATTATGTAGGTGAA
Source organism: Sylvilagus floridanus (assembly GCA_949820135.1). NCBI lineage: Eukaryota > Metazoa > Chordata > Mammalia > Lagomorpha > Leporidae > Sylvilagus > Sylvilagus floridanus. The sequence goes on from OX463235.1 coordinate 25,157,162, forward strand.
GACACCTAATCCAACTAAAAATTTTTATTGCATCACTTCTGAACAATATGGCCTAAGTAACAGAACATTCTATCTCTTCAATTTGCCTGAACAATATATCATAGTCATTAGCAAGCAGAATGAGAACTGCACCTACCAATTACCGAACGAAAATTAGAGCAGTAAATAACGCACAACATCTTGGTTTAGGCAGATGACCTTATCTGCTTATCTTCCTACCATATATAACAAAATAATGGTTGATAAGGGATATTAACAGCTGTTGTAATTTGAAATTAAACTTTTATAAATTTGGTGAGTACTTCCCTTCAATAAAAGAGGTTGCTGATACTGATTAACCAGTTGTGTTTTAAATTTTTGTTCTAGCTTCTGTCTCAGTGGCAGAAACTGGGAGTCACTTTTATATACTCCTTTCTTTGGTGAACATTTGAGGTGCCTGATAAAAATTGATTTGTTTGGTTTGACATTATGCAGAGCTCTGCATATTCTTCTTCAAAATCAAATCAAAGAATTTCATTTGTGAAAATGTTGCACAAATTGCTAATGTAATTTTAAAAAGTCTAGTTAAGAGGAATCTGGGGAAGGAAAGTGATAAAAAGGAACACACAGATATTACTGGGATAATTAATTTCATATAGTCAGAGACATTTTACATTTGAAAATCTTGGATTATTGTATGTATATAATTACCCTGAACTGTGCCAACACTAAATTTTTTCCTCCACTAACAACTTGTCTCCACTGGTATGGTTACTCCACATATTAGATTTTCTTATGTGTATTTAGGCGTCACAGTACTCACTGATTCATGTTTGTTTGTTTGTTTTTTTGCCAGCAAGTTTTATTGAGGGTTCATTGAGTGCCAAGCACTATGCTAACTCTGGGAGAAGGTGATGTATAGGGAAATGAAGAAGACCTCCTCCTCTTTGTATGACAGTAAAACCTTGCAAATAGAGTCTACACCTTTGCTGGTATTAAATAAGCCTTCAGGGGATTTTTTAGTAACTGCACTCCATTCACTATGTTCAGGGCCAATTTGACCTAGAGCATTTAAGGCATGTAATTTAGAAGAAGACAATTTAGTACATAGACTGGTAGGTAACATATTCCAATCATAAATATTATTTAACACTTTGAATTACTTAGAAATATTAGATGATATCTCATAAGGAACTGTATTATATGAGAATATTTATTAAATGAGGCAAATTTAATTAAATTCTGTCCTGTAATAAAAAATGACATTCACTGACAGAATTTAAGCTAATTTTTATCTGCAAGCTTTATAAATTTTATTTTTTTTACTGGGGCTCCTTCCAATTACCTTCTTCTTTTTTCTTTCTTTCTTTCTTTCTTTCTTTCTTTCTTTCTTTCTTTCTTTCTTTCTTTCTTTTTTTTTTTTTATAGGCAGAGTGGACAGTGAGAGAGAGAGAGAGAGAGAGACAGAGAGAAAGGTCTTCGTTTGCCATTGGTTCACCCTCCAATGGCTGCTGCCTCTGGCGAGCTGCAGCAGGCGCACCGCACTGATCCAAAGGCAGGAGCCAGGTGCTTCTCCTGGTCTCCCATGGGGTGCAGGGCCCAAATACTTGGGCCATGCTCCACTGCACTCCCGGACCACAGCAGAGAGCTGGCCTGGAAGAGGGGCAACCGGGACAGAATCTGGTGCCCCGACCGGGACTAGAACCTGGTGTGCTGGCACCGCAAGGCGGAGGATTAGCCTATTGAGCCGCGGTGCCGGCCCAATTACCTTCTAAGAGGATCTTTGAAGGAGTTCTATTCAAAATGTTGTGCTACTCAAAAACATGGAAACTAACTTGATCAATCTTAGCAACTTTATTCTTAGGATAATTCTTTTATGTATTGTAAACAAGGAAATAGGTAGAAAGGCTCTTTTCAGTTTAAGCATTGCTGATCATTCTATTCACTATTTCTAATTTGCTAATTCTCTGTAAGAATTTACATGATTTAATATTTTAAAGCAGAATGGTTAATGCCATCTAGTATTTGATAAATAAGGAATTTCAACAAGTGTTGAAAGTTGATGGACTGCAATAGCCTAGTGAGCTCATTAAGATTACTGGAAAATCTTAGTTGTAATATATGGTGATCACACAAAAATTTTGGTATTAAACAATTGAAATCATAATAATCTATTTCTACATCATATTACCAATCACAAATATTTCTCTTTGAAAACCATTTCTATTTTCACTTGAATCCAAAATATATCAACAACGGAGTAACTTTCTTTAAAGTTTTTGTTATTGCAAATGTTGGTAAAATAGTTCTGTTCCTTCAGTTATGGTTTCATTGTAGTTCTTCCAAGAAAAGAACCTGTTAGGAGTGTATAGATATAAAAATGGGAGGAGGGCTAATGGAACCTAAATAAGTAAGACACCTTAGCGTCATTGCATATTCCAATTTGATAAGTAAATGCAGTATATCACAATCATTGTACTTATTGCTTTGTACTGAATTGTGGAGAACCATCTGGATTCCATTTTTTTCTTGGAAAGCTGTCTTAACACTGGTAAATCTTGTAAATAGGCTATGGCAATATACAAAGTTTTCTGTTTTTGAGGGAAAACTTTTAAACAGTCTTTATATGTTCATGGTAGATTATAACATAGTGAAATTAATTCTAGGGTATTAACTGCATCATCTCTGAAGTATTGAGTTGGTTGTAGCAGACTATTTGGTACTCAAAGGATAAATATGCAAGGTACTTCTGAACAGGTCACAGGAAATGAGAAAAAATTAGAAAAACAAATCACTTAGTAGAAATAATAATGAGAAATGGTAGTAAGAGATATGCCTTAACAATGGATTGATAAGCAAGTACTGTGGAGACTTAAAAAAGATCAGGCTGGATCATATGTCCTTCATGCCAAGTCATAGTTTTGATATTCAACTGGTTACTTTTCCTTTGTCCCTGTAGCATAGGTCACAGTGTTAACTCCAACTGTCTCATAAGTAATCATAACTACCTCATTTGGGGAGCTCATCATATCCTAAGCCCTGTACACATATTTCATTTTATGTATATGTTATGTGCATTAGCTTACTTCAGAAGATTCATAGAAAATTAAGCTTATCTTTTGATTCCAGTTTTCCATGAACTTTTTGAATTCCCCTATCATTTCTTTTAATCCTTGAAGTTATGAAGCAACTGTTAATAATATCTCCATTTGTATAAAGAGAAACTGAGACTTGGAAATTTCAATTAATTACACAGCCAGAAAGAGCCAGAAGGATGATATAAATCCTTGCACATCAAAGTCTATCCTTTTAAATCTTATGCTGTTCTGAAATCTGTCACATAATGCATTATATTAAAAAGGATGAATAAATAAATAAACTCAAAATCAAACACACAAATCAGTTAGTGTGTTACAGATTGAAAATTCACCATCAAGAACATCTTTGTGTGTAAGACATATTAGATGAAAGAAATTTTTAAGATGTCTACCTGGGTGGGTTGCATAGCTAGTCCTGAAGGCAGGTCAGAGTACTAATTGGTTTTATAGTCACTCACTCTATAAATTGTTTTAAAATGTGCAGTGTTGTGAAGTATCCAACTGTACTTATGTATGTAGTTCATAGAGGAGGTTCTGGATTCCAACATTTAGGGTCAAACTCCTGCTGTTCCACACCAATAGAAACTTGGCCATGTTTATTACCTCTTGTCTGTTTTCTCTGTTGTATATGGTGACATAAATAGAATCTATCTAATGTAGTTCTGTTTTTTTAAAGATGTATTTATTTATTTGAAAGAGTTACACAATAGGGAGGAATGTGGGGAGAGAGAGAGACAAGGTGGCGCCGGCACCCCCGGTTCTAGTCCTGGTCAGGGTCCCAGATTCTGTCCCAGTTGCTCCTCTTCTAGTCCAGCTCTCTGCTGTGGCTCGGGAGTGCAGTGGAGGATGGCCCAAGTCCTTGGACCCTGCATCCCATGGGAGACCAGGGGAAGCACCTGGCTCCTGCCTTCGGATCAGCACAGTGCGCCGGCTGTGGCGGCCATTGGAGGGTGAACCAACGGCAAGAGGAAGACCTTTCTCTCTGTCTCTCTCTCACTGTCCACTCTGCCTGTCAAAAAAAAAAAAAAAAAAGAATTCAATACTATTTCAATCCTATTTTAACTTTATTTGAATTTGGCTTAAATTTTTGCTTAAATGCTATTAAGTTTTGCAAGGAATTTGTTTTAAGGAGCTGTATTTTTTGAGATAATTTTCTGGTTTTTTTTTTATTGTACATGTGTGTCAGTGTATGTGTATATTTTTCTTTTAAATTTTATTGAGGTTATACAAGTTTCATGTATTTCATATATACAGATTTAGGAATAGAGTGACACTTCCTACCCAACCCTCCCACTTGCCCATACTCCAACTCTTCTTCCTCCTTCTTCTCCCATTCCCTCTCAAATTTTAGAAATATCTATTTTCAGTTCACTTAATTATTATAAAGTTAACCCTATACTAAGTAAAAGAGTTCACAAATACTATGAAGAAAAAAACACTGTCAGTGTATATTAATTTTCTCTGATCATGGCTGCATATTTTCATGGATACTAGAGTCTAGAATAGTAATATTTCTATGTGAAATATAAAATAAATGAAACATATGCAACTTTATACCATCAAAATTCAGTTTTTTCTAATATTCTTTTTTTTTGAAGATTTAAAAATTTTACTTATTTGAGAGGCAGATTTACAGAGGAAGGGAGAGACAGAGAGGTCTTTCGTCTGCTGGTTCACTCCCATTTGGCCACAATGGCTGGAGCTGTGCTAATCTGAAGCCAGGAGCCAGGAGCTTGTTTTGGGTCTCCCATGCTAGTACAGGGGACAAGCACTTGGGCCATCATCTACTGCTTTCCCAGGCCATACTAAAGAGCTGGATTGAAAGAGAAGCAGCCAGGACACAAGCTGGAGCCCAAATGGGATGCCAGTGCTACAGGTGAAGGCTTAGTCTATTAGGCCACAATGTTGAACCTCTAATATTCCTAACTGATAATAAAGAGATTTTGGAATAATTTTCTTTGGATAGATCAGATTTTAGAAAAATATGTATTCATATATGATCTTGAAAATGAAATTTTAGTTGAACACAAGTTCTGTGAAATAAATTAAATTAGAATTAAATATTTTTGTTTTTTACATTGATTGAAGTCATGTTTCCAAACCTTGTAGTCACTAGTAACTTTGGAGTTATAATACAAAAGATTTATACAAATAACCATAGATGTTCATAAGGGATTGCACTTAAATATATTTTGTTTGAATGTTGCAAAGTAGATTAGGACTTGTGGGGCTACATGCCTGATAAGTTGAATAGATTTGTAATGAACCAAAGATAAAATCAATAAAAGCAGGTATTACTACAATTCCTGAAACTAAATATGGATTCATTGGGGCTGCTGACAGTTGTATTTTGAACAAGGGATACTTTAGATCTAGAAACTGCTTATAGAGACCCTAAAGACCTTGTAGTATTAATGTTGTTTGCTTAAGAAATGATAATTAAAAGATAACTGATTTTCTCAAGCCCTGATAATAATTTAATATGTTTCCTCCTTGTCTCTAGATCCTTAAAATAAATTTATTGAACATGTTTCATTTTGATGATTAGGTCATAGATAAAAGAATGAAATAATAAGTAAGTTCCTATCTTTGCCACCTCTCTGATAAGAGATCTTTAGGTTTTTGGAATATGAGAAGGCCAGATGTTTGGCAGACTGTGTTTGTTTTGCTTTGTTCTTGGCCTCTGATAATCACATATTTTGGAAATTGACTCTGGATGTAATTACTCTGATCGTAGCTTTTTCATCTATTTATAAGAAAATGATCCTCCTTTTAATTTTTCTTTTGAGAATTCAATGATAATTAAAATGAAGTCTGACAAATAAAAATGCTCAATGTACTTTAAAACTTCTATTTGTAACCTGGTGTTTTCTTTCTGTTCTCTCCTTTTCTTCTCTTTTCACATCAAAGGGTTTTAACATTTTTTTTTTTTTGCCTCCTAAATAACTAAAAATCCAGAACTAGCCCCTATAAATACAGCATTCTCCAAAGTAGAGTATCCAGAAGGCCTGTGTGATGATCCTATGGAGCATCTGAAAAATTTTAAAGCTTCTACTAATATTTACTTTTACCTAAGAGAAAAATTTAGGCTTAGTAATATTAATTCAACTAAAATTAATAATTGTATTAATACATATATTGAAGGTGCATGCTAAATATTTTTTTCTTCTGACAGGGGTTACTTGTTCAAAAAAGTTTAGAGACCATTGACCTATAATTTAGTTCCCAAATGAAGCATTATGAATGACAGTGGAATTTAGAAAACCTCTTTCTGAATACTTTCTTGGGGTCCAGAATTTACGTAGGTCACAAAGAGGTATTCTTTGTAGATATCAAGGGCATTGTGGGTCAATGTTAGTGCTCGAGTCTTCATTTTTTGCAGTTTTTTAACAGTGTTGTTAACCTCCGCAACAGTGGAGGTTAAGTGTAGTATTAGTATGGTTTTATTGATAAAGAAAGAATCACTTTACTGAAAACTAGTTTTTACTATATCTTCTGCAATTTTATTAGAAGAGAAAATGCATAGGTAATATAAAATGCAAATCTATTGTCGATACTTTTATTAAGCAATTGAAAAGATTGTCATCTGATAAGTGGAATAAATTAGTTGCTTTGTTAATTAGTGGAAAATGATGTCAGGCTACTTGTTGGGATTCATATGCTGAGAAGATTTTCTTCCTTTTCGAAACAAACAAAGCAAATAGAAGTACATGCAAAAAAGTTGTCTGTGCTTCTGTTAGTGGGATCCAAATACATACAATAGAAGGATTTTCCCTCAAACCTAACTTTACTTAGGATTAAAGGCAACTTTTACCCAACTATAATCGACAGGAGAAATCTGTAGTCTTGTTGGATTTCAAAGTTTTCATAATACTAATTTTAGTTGTATTATGAAAAATATTTAAAAGAATAGTATGCTATGTATTTTGAGAGTTGTTTCATTCATTGATCATAAATAAATTTTCTTCCCATTAATAGTTTATTTATGAAGTAGTTTTAAATTGTTTTTATGGGCAGTATCTGTTATATAATTTATTAAATTTACTTTGACTATGATTCTTCATAGCATGGTGTCCAGATGCTCAACCATGATGCTCTACTACTCTCAGCAGTTTGCTCTTTTAACTGATTCAAAGGCTATTTTGGCACTCTTTCAGTACTAAAACTGAACCCTTACTTATATTATTAGGAGGAGTGCTAAAATGATAGGACTACACGCTTTCCATAGCACCTGAAACACAATATCAGATACTGGTGCATTGAGAAATACAGAGTTGTCTATTTTCAGATATCTGAGTTCAGATTGGATCAAGAATATATTTTTTAGAAACTATCCGAAGAATGTTTCATGGCTGATTGTATCCTCTGATTACATTTGAAGTATGCAGCTTGGCCTGGGCTGTGAGCTACTTGTGAGTGACTACAGGAAGAAAAATCATTTGCGGGTTCAAGTCATTTATATGCTATTAGTATGAGCTGTATGTGCATAAGAGATGCCCTTTCTTGGGAGCACTCACAGTAATTCCAGAGGATTGATTTTACTGTTTCTGTCACACTCTATGCAAGCATGTTCAGAAACTATTTGAGGGGAAGTGGTGGTAAAACTGTTGACTGTTATTTGGAATGGGTTTGAATACTAAAAAGACAATATATAAATAATGTTTTTATGTACCAGTCATTGTGGAATAACCCAGCATATGCTCTTTCTGGGGGGGGGGGGGAGGAGTATAGGGGTGGGAATCTCAGAGGGAGTGTCAAGAAACTGTGTTCAAAAATCTGTCCTGGTTTGGTAATAGCTAGGAAAAGGGTTTCTTTAAGCAAAATTGTAAAATTAAACCAAAAATATTCCTCAGACTAGCAAAATTCCTAAAGCTTAGACAAGTAGTATTTTTATATCAACTAAAAATAATATTCTTTACTTTTAAAATTTTGTAATTCTGTTAGTAGCATTCTAAGTTAGAAGTTAATATAATTAAGTTTGCAGATCTGAAATACTGTTTCTTTTTCTTTTTCTTTTTAAGATTTATTTATTTATTGGAAGTCAGATTTAAACAGAGAGAGAAGGAGAGGCTGAGAGACATAGAGAGAGGTCTTCCATCCTCTGGTCCAGTCCCCAACTGGCCGCAATGGCTGGCGCTATGCCGATCCGAAGCCAGGAGCCAGGAGCTTCTTCAAGGTTTTCCACGTGGGTGCAGGGGCCTAAAGGACCCTCCACTGCCTTCCCAGGACACAGCCAGGCTCCCACATGGGATACTGGCACTGTAGGCAGTGGCCTTCCCTGCCACGCCTCAGAGCTGGCCCTGAACTATTGTTTAATTCTTGAATGTTTTTCTTTTACTATTTAATGGCAGAAAATTTTGATGAGTTTTTTTTTTTTGACAGGATGAATTTTTTTAATGCCAATTTAAACGTTTGTGAGAACTGAAAGATACTTAAATATTAGAATAAGCACTATGTACTAAAGGCCTATAGTATGTCAACTATTTTGTGAAGTGTTTTTCATGAGGTTTTTTTTTTCTCTTTATAAAAATGATTTATTTATTTATTTATTTGAAAGTCAAAGTTACAGAGAGGCAGAGACAGAGACAGAGGCAGAGAAAGAGAGAAAGAGAGAGAGAAAAAGAAAGAGAGAGAAAGAGAGAGAGGTCTTCATCTGCTGGTTCCCTCCCCAGATAGCTGCAACAGTTGGAGCTGTGCTGATCCAAAGCCAGGAGCTTCTTCCAGGTCTCCTACGGTGGCCCAGGGGCCCAAGGACTTGGGCTATCCTCCACTGCCTTCCCAGGCCATAGCAGAGGAGTTGAATGGGAAGTGGAGCAGCTGGGACTTGAACCGGCACCCACGTGGGATGCCGACACTGCAGGTGGCAACTTCACCCCTTAAGCCACAGTGCTGGCCCTATATTAGCTTTATAATATAATCTTCCCATTAACCCTATAAAGTATGTCATATTGTTTCCATTTTATAGATGAGAAAATTAATGTTTGGAGAAAGTATGGGGTTTTTCTAATTTTTCTAAATGTCACACAGTTTATAAATGACAGAATTGCTTTTGAGCCAAGAGCTCACAAGTTCAAAATCCCATATTCATTCCACAGTGTTCTACTTTCCACAGATGAGCACTAAAAATGTCAATATTTAGCTAAAGGTTGCATTTAACTCTCATGAGAAATCTGCTTGTTTCATGTGGGTGTTGAGAGTCACCAAAGCTGGTTTCCTTCAACTGACCCAAGGGCTAAGTATCTAGGAGAAGGCAAATGTCTTAGTTTACTACCTGGAATAATAAATGTGTGGCACATTTGCACAAACATATTGTAAATGCTGGAACCAGCATGCACATTTGAAGTAGAATGAAAATATGCCCTTTGTTTGGCCCAGCCCATTAATTTTAAAGTGCCTAGAGCCCAAAGTGGCCCTAAACAGCTAAGATACTACCTGTTCTTCCAAAATAGACACTAAAATGTTCTCCCCTTTCCTTTTTATAAAAATAAAAAATAAAACTGTTCTTAAGCTTTGTCAGTATAAAAGGAACTAAAATCGATTGGCTGGATCCTGCATTTTCCTGTTGTTATGGCGAAATCTGGAGTATTTACAAAAGTAAAACATATTTTTTGCTAGCAGGAACCCTTGTAAAAATAAACATTAAATATTAATTTTATAAAGGCATATTTTTAAGATCATATGTAGTAATGCTAAATAATTGAGTTAGTACAAACATGGGTTTATAATTTACATAAAATGTATGCTTTTTGTCTTTCTTTCCATGCAATTTCTTGTTTCCAAAATGTGTTACTCAAAAAAAAAAATCATTCTAGGGGCCAGGAATTCTAGGAATCCCATATGGGCGCCAGGTTCTAGTCCTGGTTGCTCCTCTTCCAGTCCAGCTCTCTGCTGTGGCCCAAGTGGAGTATGGCCCAAGTTCTCGGGCCCCTGTACCCACATGGGAGACAGGAAGAAACTTCTGGCTCCTGGATCCTAGCTTCAGATTGGCACAGCTCTGGCCATTGCAGCTATTTGGAGAGTGAACCAACGGAAAGAAGACTTTTCTCTCTGTCTCTCTCTCTCTCTTACTGTCTGTAAACTCTACCTGTCAAATAAATAAATAAAAAATCTAAAAAAAAAAATTCATTCTAATTCTTTAGTTTGCATTCCTTGTATATATTTAATTTTGGATAAATATTTAAAAATGTATTCATTTATGCTTTGTGGAGTTATGCAAAGAGTAATAGATTGAATGCCATTATAATAGTGCCCAAATCATACCTTTATTTTGTGAAAGAAATGTCTTGCCCAGTATCTTATTTTTATAGACATTTCTTAGATGTCTTTTTTTTTTTGGGGGGGGGTAAAAAATCTGATCTGCTAACTCAATGACCATGGGCAGTATTATAGGCCTCAGTTTCCTTAACTTAAAAATGTGAATTTTACAGATGATTTCTAAGAGTCATTATCTATCTCCGTTATTTTGAAGGGGAAGAAAAAGACCTTTCTTTCCCACCCTTCATTAGCTGAGAATCCCTGAAACAAAAGTCAGGTGAACATGAGAAAAACAAATAAATTTAATAGAGTGTATACATCTTGTATACATGGGATATTTCAAAGAGAAATGAGTATATCTTTGTAATAGATCTCAAAAAAGTAGCTGAAACTTTGATCTTACATAGAGTCACATATTTATTAGCTTAAATATAGTCACATATTGCTTAGTGATGGGAACACACTCTGAGAAATGTCTCTTTAGGTAACTTCATTGTTGTGTGAACATCAAAGGTGTACTTACACAAAGTAGGCTATATAGTTTATATGGTATAGCCTATTGGTCCTATGGCTGCAATAAAGAAAATAACATGAGTGTAAAGCAGACAAAAGGGATGCAGTACAAATAAGATGTACAACACTGCTGCAAGTGTAATATGGCCTACTGTTTTATGACAAAAAGGTTTTTAAAAATAAATATGTATTCTAAAATAACAATAAAAATTGTAGCATAGTAAATACCAATAACAAAGCTATTTTTATCATTATCAAGTATTATGTGCTTTATATAGTGGTATGTACTATACCTTTTCACAGTTGACAGTGTTGTAGGTCTTTTATTTATCTATTTTTACTTAAATATTTTATATAAGTTATATGGTTCATAAATTTCCTTTTATACTGTTATAGGAACACAGTTGGACTTCCACCCACCCTCCCTCCTACCTTCGCCCCAACCCTTCCTCCCCCCTGTCTCGTATTCCCACTCTTAATTTTATAATGATCTTTTTTAGTATACTTAATGCTCGTATAGATATGAGTGATAGATTTCACCATGATGATAGCTATGTTATCACTAGGCAATAGGAATTTTTCATCCAAATTATGGCTTTATGGAACCAACATTGTAAATATGATCTGTCATTGACTGAGCTATACTGTGACTGTGCCATGCTTTCTGAAGTAAATCAGAAGTATGTGGGACAAGGCCCCAGTCAGATTACATGGATAGGGAAAGCACCATAAAAGAAGGGTAAGGCTTATTTTACAGATTTGAGTCTGTGCCTTCTCCATTGTCTTGTGTCTTCTCTAGTGCTTTAGTCATCCCTCTCTTCAGGGGTAGTAAGGCAGAACAAATGGAGAGTTCCTTTACAGATCTAAGGTTTTGTTTTTTTAACAAAAGGGTAATATTTCAGAGGTACTGTGTGTGCAGTTACTCAAAATAATCCCTATGCCAAAGGGGCACTTTGATGTTGCATATTGTGGTTACTATAGGGGTGAAAGTTCACTGGAGTAAATTGAAAAACATTAATTGGAGAAAAGTTAAACAAAGTTATTATATGCATGCAGGTAGTAACACATAGTGTAATTTTCCAATAGTCCAACATGATTCAGAAGCTTATATACCCTTTTTTCTATAGGAGAGAAAGATTAGCAAATATAGACAGTTTTGAAGGGTCATGAATGGTCCAGGAGACAAATTAGCTTGTAAAATGCTTTAGCTTAAAGGATAGATATTATCTTCTAACAAAGTGAGTTTGGGTGTGGTTACCTTCCTTAATCTTCTTTTCTGCCAAAGATAGAGGTTTCAAATAGAGATGAAAGGTAATTGTGTTCTATTTTGTGAGTCTAGTCTTGATAAGGAATAAGGGAATTCCAGAGAGAATCTCTGCTTGTGTTTTCTGGGGTAGTGACTCATCATGTCACAATGTTATGGGATGATGAATGTGGTTTCAGTTCTTGTCTCACCCTGAAGAATTTTCCTGTGGACAGGGACAGTAAGCAAAGCATGATTTATTGAATTGAAAAGGTTTCCACTGAAGCAGTCAGGAGGGGTCTACAGGGGAGTAGGAGTTGCCCATGGGAATCTTGCCAGTGTTGGGTCTTTTATACACAGAAGTGGCTATCTAGATTTAGCCGATCAGAGAAGCAGCAGAATAACAGCTACCAACCTATCAGAGAGCTAGAATAACAGCTAGTCAGGAGGCTGGAATAACAACCAGAGGACTGGGATAACAACCAATCAGGCAAGGACAAAACCCGTCAGAGTGCTGGAATTGTAATCCTGTCTAGTTCATGATAAAACTAAAAAACTCTTCAGAATGATGGGAATTGGTTATCTTGTCTAGCCTATTCTGATGACAACACTAAATATTGCTACAGGCAGCCTCTAGGAGGAGTCAAGTATATTTTCACTCTTCAAGGGACTCTGTCTCTTTTTCTAATTTTGACAGGGACCTGACATAATTGCTTATTAGCCTGTCTCACTCCTCACGTTCCTCCTCAGAAGAATGAATCCTTACTGCCATTAGGGATATGGGGGTGAAAAACCACTGACTGCTTCTTGCTTAAAGGGAGTGTCAGTGAGAGACAGCAGCAGAGCATTCCTCCAAGGGTCTATCTAAGAGTCCCTGGTAGAATGCAGATTTCCTCAGAGGCTTCATCTGAAATACTATCTGGAGTTTAATGGTTTCTAGTTGTTTAATTGTAGAGAACACAGATGTATAAGATAGCTGATTATGCATGGTCCTAACAAGAGGATAAAAAGGATGACATATATTGATCTGAGGAATGGTGATAGCCAAAGAAGCCACTTACAAGTTTTAAAGAAATTTCCCCAGTTTTCAAAGAAATTTCCTGTTGACATATGTATTTTATTCACCTCCTCATGTAATTTGTCAATTTCCTTTTGAACTACATTTGAGTTATCAGTTAAATTGAAACAGCACATTCCTGACAATTGCCTACATCCAATTTGGCTCTTTAGTAATAAGTAATCAATTACTACATGGTTCTGCAAAACCTCTTCTTGAATTTGGCTCAATTCATCATTAATATATGTTAAGGCAATAGCAGTGACATTAGCTGTCTTTTCCAATATACAAGCTAACTGATTAATTTCCTTATGTGCCCATGCAGCTAGTCCAGGAGTTGGTATATAGAAAATAGCCACTACCAGTACCTCAGTTAAAGTGTACGATGACAAAGAATCATCAGTGTGGGGGTAATGCTTGTCTGGTGCATGTGGAATGTGTAGATGCCAGCATGGGAGAAATGAGGAGGGGTCCTACTCAACCCAGGGAGCAAAGGCCAGAGTATGATTTAGGAATTGTTAAAAGAGAAATATTACTACAAAGAAGACCCAGAATTTCAGCTACCTGCAGCTGAGTTGTTGTGATGATCTTTATAAAAAGGATTACTTCTCTGAAGATGGGGTCTTAACAGCACCTCAGGTCCCTAGGTGGCTTCATACAAGTAGTTGTTGTCATTGCTCCTGTCAGGCCTGGCATTGTCTTCCAGAGTCTGATCTACTGGGGCTTCAGAGACCCAGACTTTTACTCTGATATGATGGATCCAAGCATCATGGCCTGAAACTTTTATTACAAGGAAGTGTATGGACAGAATGACAAGTGAAAGGCCCGCCACAGGATTCAATAAGAGATGGAGAGTGACTGGGAATAACTTTTATTAGCACTAAGTATCCAAGATGTCTGACAAAAAAGGAGTAAATATTAGATCATTCCAGACACTGCTCAAAGGTTGGGTGAAACATCTAACTTGGGGGGTTCCTGTCACACCTTTTATGATTGACATATAAGAAGAGAGAGGGCCAAAGCTAGAGCAAAGAATGAAAAATTTGCTCTAGTGTCTAGAAAAAATGTGTAGACTTTCCTTCTACTATGAGCACCACCTGGGGCACCTGGGTGCTGATCCTATGTGTCATCAGAGAGAGTGATGGGCCCCGTCAGTCTCATGTGAGAAGTCTATAGGAGATGCCTGACTCCGGAGACCTTGGTCTTCTGGGGCAGTCAAATCTCCAGTGATCTCCTCTGCAAATATGTTCCACTCAAAGTCTTTCGAGTTTTAGTCTCATGTCTGGGGCATAATAGGTTCAGAATCTGTCTTAAAATTACCAGTCCTTCTACAGAGTCAGGATCTAATGGGGGCATATTTCTTTAAAGTTTGCCTTGGGCATTTTAAGAAGGTGGAGCAATTTTCGATGTGGTCCCTGCTCTATCAGGGATAGTTTAGAGCAAAGAGAGCCTGTAATTAAGGGGCTTCAACCCACTTAGTCCAACTTTCTATAATCTCTAGTTTGTAACGAGGCCAGGCAGTGTGCAGAAAAAGATCAAGCCTTTTTTTTTAAGTTCTGGGAGTCAAATGAATGAATCCCAATGTCTGCCGAAATGAGAGCATAGAACCAAAGGCATCCCCCTCTTTGATCTGTCTTGAGGTTGATACATATCTCTCAAATTCTTGCTGTCTGAGGTCTCCAGATGTGCACTGAAGCCTACAGAGAAGGGAACAAGGTGCAGGTGGGACTAGCAGGTATTACCTGTGCTTGCTCAACCTTTCTTACCTGTAAGGTGGGATAAATATTTGTCAGAAAAGCACACACAGAGAGTGATCAGTTCCCTTTACTGCAAGTGTGCTAGAACTGGGGCCTCTACCTGGTCAAATATATTAAAGGACTTTCTTTATGCAATGGAGCCAAAGGAATCCCAGTGTTTGAAGATGCATCCTGAGAGAGTGCCTGCTGTTTCTCTTCCTGATGGTATATTTGTCAGACCAGCATGTGCTGGGAGTGATTGGTTTCTATTACTTGTAGTGTGTTGGAAATGGACTCCTGCCTGCACAAATATGTATTGACTATGTCCTAGGGTTTATATTTTCCAGACCAGCACACCCTGGGAGTGATCAGTTCCCCTTACAGCGCTTATGCTGGAACTGAGCTCCGGCCTTGTGCAAATATATACAATCACTTTGCCCCACTTGCATGAAATATATACAATCACTTTGCCCCACTTGCATGGGGTCAAAGGAATCCCAATATCACATGAAGAGAAACAGTCATTCTGCATGTCCTAATTTTGGGCTGTATCTTACAGGCCTGAGTTTGAAAATATGCCTTCATGGGAAGAACCTTAGCAAAAATGTTTCAAAGTTAAGTTTGGCAGGACAGCGCCATTTCTGGCCACCACTTAAGTTGGTATAAAGGCAGATGGTTGGAGGAAAACAATCCTCCCCAGTGAGCTACCTCTGAGGTGTGAACCATTTACAAAAGATATGACCAAAGGTGGACCCAAAAGAGGGAGAGACATGAGAAGGAAGGATAAGGGATACCTAAATTCTGATCCCAAACCAACCAGATGTGTAGGGAAATACCAGCTAATGAGACCAGGAATTCAAGTGTGTAGGAATTGAAGAGAGCTGGTGGGACATAAGTGCTTAGAGGTCACAGTGTAGTAGGGCGGGAAGAAAAAGGGATGCAAATCTGCTCAGAGTCTAGGGTAAAGTAAGGAGTCAGTGGAGCATTGCTCCCAGAGTCCATGGCCTCCAAATTGTGCCCATTCTCACTGACAGATTGATCTCCATGGAAAGAATAGAGTTCAGTTCTCAGTTTTATGGACAGAGTCACTAAAGAAAGCAGCAGAAAAAGCAGATTGATGGTTTCAAAGTTATTTTCCTTGTCAGGATTTAAGCAGAGGTGACTTTTTTTTTTTTTAAGATTTCTTTATTTGAAATGCAGAGTTACAGTGAGGTAGATGTAGAGGCAGAGGCAGAGAGAGGTCTTCTATCCACTGGATCACTCCTCAGAGGGCCACAACAGCTGGAGATGGGCTTTTCCAAGCCAGGAGCCAGGAGCTTCTTCTGGGTCTCCCTTGCGGGTGCAGGAGCCCAAAGACTTGGGCCATCTTCTACTGCTTCCCCAGGCCATAGCAGAGAGCTGGATCGGCAGTGGAGCAGCAGGGTCTCAAACTGGTACCCAAATGGGATGCCAGCACTGCAGGTGGCAGCATTATGCCATAGTGCTGGCCCCCAGATGTGACTTCATCATGCTGGCTAACATTGGCTCATTTCAGGGTTTAGCTATGATCTGTTAGAGTAAAACTCTTGAGCCTGAGGTATCCCTGAAATAAAAAGGCTTATTGAGCTGTTATAAATGCTAGCCAGAAAGAAAAGACCTGTCCTGGGATATGAGACCATTGGGAAATGTAGGTAGTAGATGGAAAAATATGCAACAGACCAAGATTAAGAGCAATTTTTAAAAAAGATTTATTTATTTGAAAGGCAGAGTCACAGAGAGGTAGAAACAAAGAGAGAGAGAGAGAGAGAGAGAGAGAGAGTGAGAGAGAAGGGGGGGAGAGGGAGAGAGAGAGAAAGTCTTCAATCCACTGGTTCACTCTCCAGATGGCCACAATGGCCAGAGCCGTGCCTATCCAAGGCCAGGAGCCAGGAGCTTCCTCTCAGTCTTCCACATGGGTGCAGGGCTCTAAGGGCCATAGCAGAGAGCTAGATCAGAAGTGGAGCAGCCAGGGCTTGAATTGGTATCCATATGGGATGCTGGCACTGCAGGCAGCAACTTTACCTGCTATACCACAGTGCCAGCCCCTAAGAGCATTTTTTAATAACCAAGATTTGGGCAAGGAAGGCATAAATTATTTTTTAATATATTTATTAACTTGAAAGTCAGAGTTACACAGAGAGAGTAGGAGAGGCAAAGAGAGAGAGAGAGAGAGAGAGAGAGAGAGAGAGAGAGAGAGAGAGAGATCTGCTGGTTCACTCCCCCAGTTGGAGGCAATGGCCGGAGCTATGCCAATCTGAAGGCCAAGAGCCAGGAGCCTCCTCTGAGTCTCCCATGCAGGTGCAGGGGCCCAAGGACTTGGGCCATCTTCTGCTTTCCCAGGCCATAGCAGAGAGCTGGATTGGAAGTGGAGCAGCTGGGACTAGAACCGGCACCTATTTGGGATGCTGGCACTGCAGGCAGTGGCTTTACTTGCTGCCCCACAGTGCCAGCCTCAGAAGGAATAAATTGTTCACATTAAACTTACATTGGCTATAGTTTGAGAGAGGTGGATTATGCCAAGTAGAGAAAGCTGTGGGATTGGTCTGTTTATAAGAAGAAGTAGTTGTTGCTTCTGGATTGGATGAGGTTATAAGCATCTAGGAGGTTGTGATAGGCTTTGAGATTTAAAGATACAATGAGGAATGTTAAATGGTCTTTTTTGGCTGCTGCTGCGGCTCCTTAGGCTAATCCTCTGCCTGTGGCGCCAGCACACTGGATTCTAGTCCTGGTCGGGGCACCGGATTCTGTCCCAGTTGCCCCTCTTCCAGTCCAGCTCTCTGCTGTGGCCCGGGAGTGCAGTGGAGGATGGCCCAAGTGCTGGGCCCTGCACCTGTATAGGAGACCAGGACCTGGCTCCTGGCTTCAGATCAGTGCAATGCGCCGGCTGCAGCACGCAGTCCACGGCGGCTATTGGAGGGTGAACCAACGGCAAAGGAAGACCTTTCTCTCTGTCTCTCTCTCTCACTGTCCACTCTGCCTGTCAAAAAAATTTTTTTAAAAAAAGGTCTTTTATTCCTCCTTTAGCTTATTAACTGATTAAGGTGCCCCATTTCTTTTCTCTTCTATTCTCCAACCACTGGAGCTAAATTTAGGACATTTCTGAATTTTTCTCTTATCTTTGTCCTAAGTCTTATTTCTTGGAAGTCCAGATAAACAACTTAGTTTCAGCCAGCTGACATGGATAACTCCATTTCAGTTTTCTTATATTGGGCCTAGTGCAAGAGTTCAGTCCATATAAATGGACATCTCTAAATTTTAGGTAACATCATTCAAAATCTTATTTTTTTTAATTTATTTTTTTACAGGCAGAGTGGACAGTGAGAGAGAGAGAGAGACAGAGAGAAAGGTCTTCCTTTGCCATTGGTTCACCCTCCAGTGGCTGCCACGGCCGGTGCGCTGTGGCCAGCACACCACGCTGATCCGATGACAGGAGCCAGGTGCTTCTCCTCGTCTCCCATGGGGTGCAGGGCCCAAGCACTTGGGCCATCCTCCACTGCACTCCCTGGCTACAGCAGAGAGCTGGCCTGGAAGAGGGGCAACCGGGACAGAATCTGGTGCCCCAACAGGGACTAGAACCCGGTGTGTTGGCGCCACAAGGCAGAGGATTAGCCTAGTAAGCCGTGGCGCCGGCCAAAATTTTATTAAACTTTATTTCCTACAATCATCCTTTCCTAAAAATCCTGGACCAAGTTGATTGCTATTGTTTTTCACTTACAATATTTATTGTATTTATCATAGTCTGTTAAATTTATATTTTATGAACAGGAAGTTACATCTTCTCTCACTAGCTTATAAAATCTTTCGGAGGAGATATCTAGACATATAATTCTTATATTCCTAACATCTGATACTTCTTTAAGAGTTTATAGATTACAGTTAGCATGCTACTAATAAGATGGTCGTTTTAATCAATATAGCCCTAGTCTAGCATAATGGGGATGTAAATGAAATGGAAGAAGAGAGTTTTTAAATATTACCTTAAAATATTTGTTCTTTTTTAGCTTGCTTTGCCAGCTGAATATAAATGGCTTGTAGAAACTCTTTATTATATATGAGGGTAGTTAAAAATGTTTCTAGTAAAGTAGAATTGAGAGATAATTTTAGTTTGGTGCCAAAAAATTTGAAATCCATGCATAGTTTTATCAGGATGCATTTTTCATATATTTTTGGTGATCTCTCATATTTTATTTGGTAATAAGTGATGAGATAGAAAATTTTAACATTCACTCTGGAACTAGATGAACCATATATGTCCATTGGGAATGCTGAAAACTTATTTTAATGTTATCTAAATTATTCACAATATTTTGAAGGAAGCTACTTTTTTGGAATGAGCTTTTTATAGTTAAATTATGATCCAGAACACAAATATTACTCTGATTACTTTACAACCATCACTTGATTCAGATAAAAAATTATTATACATTGAGCATGATAAAATACCTTTTTAATTATACTTTGTCCAATTAAATTTCTCCCAAAGGATACCGATTTGCTACATTTTTAAAAATTGCCTGTTGATACATAAATAAAAAAAACCTTAGAATATGGTTGACCATGTGAACTACCATAGGATAAGTGGTCCTTCCTTCTAAGATGGTGATTTTTGAACAAAATAATGCTAATTTGGCTGCATGAATTCTGCTGCCTTCACTGAAAAGTCAATTACTTTAAAGGTACCTCTTTGTTCCCTAGTAAATCAATTCACTGCTAAATGTAATTCAAAAATATAGCCTTAGGGAAGCACTTTTAAAATGGTGGAGTGAAGGCTGTTGAAAATCCACTCATTCTTAAAAGCAATGGCAAAAATGGTCAGAATAACTTTTTAGAATTTAACCAAAGGCTTGAAAGAGGGAAAACAACTGAATTTCTAAAAGAAGAATTATTTTTTGTGGTTAACTTGCCCTGTTTCATTCCTCTTCAGCATAAACACAATGCCCTTAAAAGTTATTGGTCATATAACTATGTTAGCTGTGAAACCATCAGCTTAGCAGCCACTGAATAGGGTAAAATAGGTTTGGAGCTGCCCCAAAAGCCTCATGTACCTGAGATACTGCATAAAGTAATTAATTTCTTTTTCTTTTCTTTTTAAAAAATTTTAAAGGTCTATTTTGATTTATTTGAAAACACACACAGAGAGAGAGAGAGAGAGAGGGAGACAGACAGACAGACAGACATAGCTTCTATGGCTAGTTCACTCTCCAAATGACTTCAATGGCCAGGGATGGACCAGACTGAAGCCAGGAGCCAGGAGCTTCTTCCAGGTCTCCCGCTTGGGGCAGGGCCCCAAGCACTTGCGCATCTTCCATTTCTTTTTCAGATACATTAACAGGGAACTGGATCAGAAGTAGAACAGCTGGGACTTGAACTGGCACCATATGGGATGCTGGAATCACAGGCAGTGGTTTTATCTATTATGCCACAATGTTGATCCTGAATAATTGATATTTTAAAAAGATTTATTTATTTGAAAGTCAGAGATACAGCAAGAGATGGAGAGACAGTGAAGAAAGATCTCCATCCACTTGTTCATTTCCCAAATGGCCATAACAGCCAGGGCTGAGCCAGACTACAACCAGAAGTCTGGAACTCCATCTGGGTCTCCCATGTAGGTGCAGAGGACCATCTTCTGGGGCTTTCACAGACACATTAACAGGGATCTGGGTCGGAAGCGCAACAGCCAAGATTCAAACTGGCACTCATATGGGATGCCAGTATTGCAGGCAGTGGCTTAACCTGCTGTGCCACAACACCAAGCCCCACATAAAGTGATTATAAATCTGTACTGATTGGTGTAAAGCATATTAAGATATAATTTGTATCAAATATGAGCTAAAATATAAAATGTGAGAGAAGAAAGAACAGGAGTAAATGTTACCTTAAGCAAATGTCTCTTAGATATGACACATAAAGCACAATTTACAAAAGAAAAATAAATTTATTTCTTCAAAATTCATAACATTTTTGCTTCAAATGATATCATCAAGAAAGTGACAATCCACAGAATGGGAGAAAATAATTTACAATAAGCCTTTTCCCAGAATATATATATATAGAATTCTTGAAACTGTGTAATAAAAGGAAATATCTCCAAAGAACATATATAAGTGGCTCTTGAGTACAAAAAAAAACGCTCAATATCATTGATGATTAGAGAAATGAAAATCAAAACCACAGCGAGAAGCCATTTTACACACATAAGGATGGCTACAGTCAAAAAGACAGATGGGAACAGGTATTTAGCCTAGCAGTTAAGATGCCAGTTAATATACCTGCCTGAGTCCCACACTGGAGTACCTGGATTCAATTCATGGCTGTGACTACTGACATAAGTTTTCTGCTAATATAGACGTTGGGAGTCAGTGGTAATGGCTCAAATAATTGGGTTCCTGCCAGCTGTGTGGGAGACCTGGATATATTTTGTGCCTTCGGGCTTCATTCCAGCTCTAGCTGTTGCAGGCTTTTGAAGAGTGAACCAGTGGATGGTGGCTCTATCAATCTATCCCTGCCTCTCAGGTAGATTAAAAAAATGGTTTTTATTAGAAAAGAGCAGACAGATACCTGGTGTTGGAAGGATGTTGAAGAACTACAATCCTTATACCATGCTAGTTGCATCATGAAATTATGTAGCCACTCTGGAATAAAGAAATCAGGCAGTTCCTCAAAGTTTTAAAAACATATGACCAAACAATTTTATTACCAGGTATATACCCAAGAGAAATGAAAACATATGTCCATGAAGACATACACATGAAGTTTTATTATTTATAATATTCAAAATGTAGAAACAATCCAATGTCATTCAGGTGATAAATAAATAAGACATATCTATAAAATGGAATATTATTTGGCAATAAAAATAGAATAAAAAGAAAATACTGTTATATGCTACAACAAGATTGTACCTTGAAATATCATGCTACATGAAAGAAGCCAGTCAGAAAAGATTGTTGTATGATAAATACTATATGATTCCATTTATATGATCTTGATGAAGAACAACCCCAATTGTGGTTGGAAGAGTAGAACTCCCAAAGCTAGACCCACTCATCTGATACACAGCAAGCCAATCACTGACATGGTGATGGAAAAAAGGAGGTGTTTATTGCAAAGTGCAGGACAAGGAGCTGGGCAGCTATCACTTACTTCACTAGGTTAGGGATAAAGATCCTTACAGATTGAAGTTGGGCTGGAAAGGTGCAAGTCCCTGATTGGTCAGTGATTATTGTGGCCTTCCTTTGATTGGTCAGTTGATTTTGATGATGGCAAGGTGTGTGCTCCAGACCTGTAGTTCCTGGAAAAGAGACTCCTTGGGATAAGATGTTATCTATTGGAAAAACAACTGACCTCATGAGTCTGGTGATTAGAATCTTTTTTTTTTTTTTTTGACAGGCAGAGTGGACAGTGAGAGAGAGAGACAGAGAGAAAGGTCTTCCTTTGCTGTTGGTTCATCCTCCAGTGGCCATTGTGGCTGGCGCGCTGTGGCCAGTGAACTGCGCTGATCCGAAGCCAGGAGCTAGGTGCTTCTCCTGGTCTCCCATGCGGGTTCAGGGCCCAAGCACTTGGGCCATCCTCCACTGCCCTCCCGGGCCACAGCAGAGAGCTGGACTGGAAGAGGAGCAATCAGGACAGAATCCGGCACCCCGACCGGGACTAGAACCCGGTGTGCTGGCACCACAGGCGGAGGATTAGCCTATTGAGCCGTGGCACCAGCCTGGTGATTAGAATCTTGTAGGACTGATGATTAGGGACCTTGTAGGGCCAGCTGTACCATTCCCTCAGTTTAGTGACTTAATTTTAGTAAGTGGTTGATTTACAATCATAAAAGCAGGTCTATTAAACTTTTTAAGCTAATGGAAGGAGGCTGGGAGACTGGGACCTGATAGTATCTAGTATTTGCATTTAAGGCCCTTTGTACTGAATAGCAAATCTATAGAGATGGAAAGAGATCCATGGTTGCTGAGTTTGTGAGGAGGAGCCAGCAAATGACTGTTATTGGGTATAGGATTTCTTTAGGGGTTGATGAAAATTTTTAGTGGTGTTGGTTATGCAACTTTGTGAATATGCTCAAAGCCAGTGATGTGTACACTTTAAAAGGATAAATTTTCTGGTGTGTGAATTTTCTCAGTAAAAATGTTAAAAAAATATACAGATATTTTTGCATTTTACAATGAAGATGATGTAAAAGAAAAAAAATATACTGGGGCCGATGCTATGGTGCAGTGGGTTAACGCCCTGGCTTGAAGTGCCAGCATCCCATTTGGGAGCCGGTTCTAGTCCCGGTTGCTCCACTTCCGACCCAGCTCTCTGCTATGGCCTGGAAAACAGTAGAAGATGGCCCTAGTCCTTGGGCCCCTGTACCCACGTGGGAGACTGGAAGAAGCTCCTGGCTTCAGATCGGCGCTGCTCCAACTGTTGTGGCCAATTGGAGAGTGAACCATCGGATGGAAGACCTCTCTCTCTCTCTGTCTCTCCTCTCTCTGTGTAACTCTGACTCTCAAATAAATAAATAAATCTTTAAAAATATATATATACATACTTTTTGTATGAAGTGAGTCAGTTATGAAGATTTATAAAAATTCCTGGGAATTCTCAGAAGCTTATTGTTTGAAGCATCTTCCATAGTATCATAATATACAAATTACATATGATACATGTTTTATTTGTATGGATTCCCATATTAAGTTTCTTTAGTATTACCATCCTAACTTCACCATTCCTTCTGTGATTTCAGACTTAGTTTATCACTGACCTACCAGACATTCAGTCTGGAATTCTGAAATCCAACACAGAGTGGATGTTAAACATTTTTTCCTTCACAGTGTCTCAGCTCTTCCTCCTGTTCTCTGCCCTAATCTAAGATTTTCCCCAACACTTACTCAGCTATGGCAGTAACTTCTTTATGTAATTTTTATCTTCACTTTCTATTTCTTTTTTTTTTTTAAAGATTTATTTATTACTTGATGTCAGAGTTACACACAGAGAGAAGGAGAGGCAGAGAGAGAGAAGAGAGAAGAGAGAAGAGAGAGAGAGAGAGAGAGAGAGAGAGAATCTTCCATCTGCTGGTTCACTCCCCAACTGGCCGCAAGGGCCGGAGATGCACCAAGCCAAGTCCAGGATCCAAGAGCATCTTCTGGGTCTCCTACGTGGGTGTAGGGACCCAAGGACTTGGGCCATCCTCTGCTGCTCTCCCAGGGCACAGCAGAGAGCTGGATCAGAAGTGGAGCAGCCGGGGCTTGAATCGGCGCCCACATGGGATGCTGGCACCGTAGGCAGTGGCCTAACCCGCTTTGCCACAGCGCCGGCCTCTACTTTCTATTTCCTTTAATTCATCCTTCTCCACGAAGTCAGTTTTGTTATCACATTGCCTTTGCCTGCCTAATGCATGCATACTTTGAAACCTCAACATTTGGTATGGCATTGAAGGCCACTCATAGCTTCAGTCCTCCTTTGTCCATTGATGTTCTTTCTTGCTCCGCTTTCTTTATTTTCCTCCTGCTTTTCATTATTCATTAATAAGTACTGTATAAATGCTGATCTGCACTATGCATTTAGAATAGAAAGATGGAATAAGAGAGAGAGAGAGGAGAAAGAAGTGGGGGAGTGTGGGCAGGAGAGGTTAGGGTTAGAAGAATCACTATGTTCCTAAACCTGTGTATATGAAATGCATGAAATTTGTATACCTTAAATCAAATTTAAAAAAAGATGGATTTGTTCATCTTCATCTCTAAATACTCTAAATATGTAGGTTCTTCAAAAAGTTTATAGAAAATGGAATAAAAAGATGTTTCGTGGTGGGTATTTGGCTTATTGTTTAGGTTGCCACTTGGGACTCACACATCCCATATTGGAGTGTTTGGTTTGAGTTTGTTTCTAATTCTTGTCCAACTTCCTGCTAATGTGCACCCTGGTTGGTAGCAGATAATAGTTCTAGTAGTTGGGTCCCTACCACTCATTTGGGAAGCCAGGTGAAGTTTTGTTCCTTGCTTCTGGCTGACCCAACCCTTGTTATTGCAGGCATTTAAAGAGTGAACCAGGGAATGGAGGATTTCTCTGTCTCTGTGTGTCTATCACTCTGTCCTTCAGATAAAATGAAAATATATAAATAAGCTAACATTTAAAAGAGCTTTTTAAGAAGTGGATGTTGTGGCATAATGGGTTAAGCTGCCATTTGGGGTACCTGCATCTCCTACCAGAGTACCCAGAATTGAGTTCCATCTTCACTTCTGATAGTTTCCTTATAATATGCCAGGGGAAGCAGCCGTTGATGGCCCAGGTACTTTGGTCTCAGCTACCAACCTGGGGTGAAGTTCCCAGTGTTTGGCTTCAACATGGCCAGCTCCAACTGTTGTGGACATTTGAGGAGTAAACCAGTGGGTGCAAGATTTCTCTCTTCCCCTTTCTTCTTGTCATCTACCTTTTAAATAACAAATAAAAATTAAAAAAATTAACTCTGTGCATAGCTTTAATATAATATATATTTTATGAACTTTTTAAAAAAGATTTATTTATTTATTTAAAAGTTAGAAAGAGACAGAAATGCAGAGGTTTTTCTTCCACTAGCTCACTCTCTAAATGGCCTCAATGACAGAGCTGGATCAGGCTGAAGCCAGGAGCTGGTAGCTTTATCTGCATCTTGTGCATGGTGGTAGGGACCCACCACTTAGGCCATCATTTGCTGCTTTTCCAGACCACTTGTAGTGAGCTGGATCAGAAGTGGATCAGCCAGGACATGACTGGCACCCATATAGGATGCCGGCATTGCAGGCAGCAGCTTTGCTTGCTGTGCCACAACACTGGCCCCATTTCATGAACTTTTAAAGAATTTTCCTATGCATGTATTTCAAAAATTTTTTGCACTAAAAGCTTATCTTTTTAAAAAATTTTTTTAATTTATTTGAGAGGGACAGACAGAAAGAAAGGTCTTCCATGTACTGGTTCACTCCCCAAATGGCTGAATGGCCAGAGCTGGGCCTGTCAGAAGCCAGGAGCCAGGAGCTTTTACCACATCTCCCACATGGGTACATGGGCCCAAGCACTTGGGCCATCTTCTACTGTTTTCCCAGGCCAAAGCAGAGAGCTGGATCAGAGGAGGAGCAGCCAGGATGCAAAGTGGCACCCCTATGGAATGCCTGTGCTGCAGGCAGAAGTTTAGCCTACTATGCCACAGTGCCAGCCCCAAGATTATCTTTTAATTCCATTTTCCATGCACTATTCAAATTATTATCTTATTACTTTAATGCACATCTTAGGGCTGTTCATTTTGAGTATTCACTTTATTCACAGAAAGAAATATATTCCTCTCCTGGAGCTTCTTACCTTCCTCTGCCACCTTAGGCACACTTTTCTCTTAAATTTGAGTACCCTATTATCTAACTCATAGGTTGTCCTGAGCATTAAGTTGAGATAATATTTAAGTATTCATTACAGCCTCTGTAGTGTCAGTTTCTCCTTTTCTTTTCCTTTATCTCTTTGTCTTCCCCATTTCTCCTTTTAAAAAATCTTTCTCCTTCCCTTCTTCCTTCTGTACTTTTTCTTCTCCTTTTCTTATTTGGGCCTGGATGATCTCTTCTCTTGAGAAGACTTTCCTGCAAACTACATGTTCTGTGACATATCTGGATTTGTGTTCCCCTGGAAGTATATCTGCAAGGAAATATTTTCATGACATGTTACCATTTATGTTAGCACCTGCAGCTAGACTTCAGTTTCTTTGAACATAGGGAACACTATTGAATGGCCAAGACTAGCACTATATAAATTCAGTATACAGTTATAAATTTTATTTTGAAGTAAGGTTTAGACCTAGTTGAGGAATAGGGTGGAATTATTTCTAATATAGCGTATGGGAATGAGTGTTGGGATGCCTGCATCTCATATGGAGTTCCTAGTTTGAATTCTGACTACTCCACACTTCAGATCCAGCTTCCTGCTGAAATGCCTGGGAGGCAGTGGATGATGGCTGAACCAATTCAATCCTTGACACCCACATGGGATACTCTGATGGAGTTTCTGGCTTTTAGCTTCAGCCTGGCCTATTTATAATTGTCGGGGTCATTTGAGGGAGTGCATCAGCAGATAGAAGATCTCTGTCTCTCCCTCTGTCACTCTGCGTTTTGAACGAAGGAATGAAAGAATGTTTTAAATAAAAACAAAATATGAATTACAAAATAATGTTTATTTTGATAGTATTTTTTGTTGATAAAAGTACAAACCTTTTTTGAATAATAGAGGGCACTGGTGAAATCATTAAGAGGGAAATTATGTTTTTCTGTTGGCCACAATGATAGACACCTCAGTATTGCCATATGGACCTAGCAGAAGGTTTTATACATAGTAAATAGTCAGTATTTATTTGATGGATCCACAAATGAATGAATGCATACTATGAAGGCATAATCCAAAGATTTTTTTTTTTGTGAAAATCTTTACCTTTTTATTACACTGACAGTATCCTATAAAAATGAGATGAATTGAATTGGTTCATTCGGTTGGTGTGATATTTATATCCAGAACTATAGCGAATTGATTATATATCAATTATTTATGCTTAATCATTTAATAGTGAATAATTGTCCTGTTAAACATTTTAATGCTATGTATATTATATAAATGACAGTAGCAATCTAAGAAATTGAAATATATTGGAAAAATAATTTCTATTCTAAGTAAATTTTACTAATAAGGAGTCCCTAATGATTATAAATATTTAAAGATATCTACAAATTGTAAAACGTTATGTCAGAAAAAAATTAGTCTGAATGTAGAAGCAGTGCTACACATTTTTTCCATGACTTATTCATTTCTTTTTAAGCTTTGCAATCAAATAAATTTCTGTAGTCACCCAGGAGTGTAAAGAGCACTCACAGTGCTTTTATGTTTTACATTTAGTGAGGGTGCTATACAAGGAAAACATGAGGAATTGCAGCTGAATCAACGTGATTAAATATAATGAATCACATAGAGTAGGGAGTAAATAACCTGTTGAACAGAGAGAATGTTTAAGTGAGCATTCTTGTTAGAGAATAACTTTTGAAATGCTGAGCAATTTTTCATTGTTGATATTGGTCTTCTTATGTATTTAGCTCAGTTTTAATCATTTGACTAAATCAATTTTGGGAAAGATTATTTATTTATTTGAAAGGCAGAGTTACAGAGATGGAGAGATAGAGAGAGATTTATATATCTTCTGTCCACTGATTCACTCTCCAAATGCCCACATTGGCCTAGGCTGGGTCATGCTGGAGCCAGGAGCCAGGAGCTTCATCCTGAGTTTTCTATGTATGTGCAGGGGCCCAAAGAATTGGGTCATCTTCCGCTGCTTTACCAGGCACATTAGTAAGGAGATGGATCAGAAGTTGAGCAGCAGGGAGTTGAATTGGCACCAATATGGATGCCAGCATTGCAGGTGGAGGCTTTACCCACTACACCACAATGCCAGCCCTAATTAAATAATTTTGAAGCAAAAGATATTTGAGTTCTGATTTTTTTTTCTGAAAGGATAAAAATGATGTACTAAATTTGGTAATGAAAGAAGAGAGAATGACAGAGGAAGTATAATCATGAAAATATGAAGGGTAAAAACATTTCAGATTGGTATATTTCTATTATGACATGTTATTTAATATATTTTATACAATTACATAATGTGTATGTTGAACTTTTGCAAAATAATGATATGTATCATCTCTAATTGTATGATATTCTCCTTTCTCTCTTATTTTCACCTCACTTTCTCAATTTCTCCCACTCCCTACCCAAAACACCTTAGCAGCTTGGGGCCTTTGGAAGGGCAGTCACTGAGTCCAACACATTGGTTTTATTTCAAGCTGAGACTGGAACTAGCTAGGTGGTTTCTAACAACTTATTTGATTATATTCTTTGATGTTTAATAGAGAGATTAGATTTAGTGATGGGCTCTTTCAGAGTTTAAAAGATCATTGTTATTAATGTCTACTAATAGACCAAACAGCCTTTGGAAGGCTTGGTGTTGCTTAGACTATAAGTTTTATGACTGACTGGACATATTTCACAGATGCCATTTATTATGGATCCCAGATGTTAGCTTTTTCTAATTACTGGCCCTGGATCAAGCAACTCATGATTCAATACCTCTTTTCAGTCACTTGGAAAAATTTATATCATGTGTAAGGCAATGGTTATTTTGCCTAAAGTTATTTTAGAGGAAATCTTTGATCTTGCACATTCCATAAAGAACTATTTTAAAAATCTCTGTTGAGTGGGCATTTGATGCAGTGGCTAAGAGGCTGTTTGGGATGCTCAGATCCTCTATCTGAGCCTGAGTTTGAGTCCTGGCTCTTTGTCTGATTCCAGCTTCCTGCTAATGTCCACTGTGGCAAGTATCAGGTAATGGTTTCAATGGTTGGGACCCTGCCATCTGCATGGGAGACCTGGATTGATATCCAGGCTCTTGGTTCTGCCTGGCGTAGTCCCTTCTGTTATGGGCATCTGGGGTAGTGAACCAGTGGATGGAAGATGTCTGTCTTTCAATCTTTCAAGTAAAACAAAAAAAACAGACTTTTTAAAAATTAGAATCTTTGTTAGATCTGTATGTTCTTCAAAAACTTCTCTTTCCTATGGTGTTGCCAACTCAGAAGCACTCAACTTCTGTGACTCTTAGCTATTTCAGCTTCACCTATAGGTTACCTTCATTCAACTCTACCTTTTTTCCCCTACTATTTTACCTAATAATTTTCTGTCTTTATTCAAATGATGAGCATACTCATCAGTGTGCTCAGCAAATAAAGGACCGAATGGTAATAAAGGACAAAATTGGTGTACTGGGAGCCAGTTTCCTCAGAAAGCAGTGGACATTGAACAAATAACTATAGGGATTCTTATGGTAGAAACAGTCATCTTAGATAGAATTATGAATTTAAGAGTTCAAGATGATTCAACATTGTGAAGCAGAGTAAAGATTAGCATATTATTCTTAACTATAGGAATTGTTATTTGAAAGCATAAATTAGGAAAAAAAGGTAAGTATTTATATGTAGTATACTGGAAGATCCAGGGTGCCTATTAACTTGGAAGTATGATTAGAAAAATATTTATGGGGGCTGGCACTGTGGCGCAGTGGGTTAATGCCCTGGCCTGAAGCGCTGACATCCCATATGTGCAACAGTTCTAGTCCAGGCTGCTCCTCTTCCTATCCAGCTCTCTGCTATGGCCTGGGAAAGCAGTAGAAGATGGCCCAAGTCCTTGGGCCTCTGCACCTGCATGGGAGACCTGGAAAAAGCTCCTGGCTCCTGGCTTCAGATCAGCACAGCTCTGGCTGTTGCGGCTGACTGGGGAGTGAACCAGCGCATGGAAGACCTCTCTCTCTCTCTCTCTCTGCCTGTCTCTCTGTGTAACTCTGACTTTCAAATAAATAAAAAAAAAGAGTACTTATGAATAAGAAAAGGTCAATCACTCTCAGCCAACCTGTGCATTTTGATGGTGTTTTCTTCAAAATGAGTGTGTGTATGTATTACAATATTACAATATATATACTATATATATATAAAACAATATTAAATGGTTATGAGATTGTGTGTATGTGTGTATATAGATTTGTATGTGCGTATATAGGTTTCCTAAACTTATGTTATAGAACATAGTAAACATACACAAACATAGAAACAATAATGTAATGAATATTTATGTACCTGTCAGCCAACTTCAGTAGTTAGTGCATGAGGCATTGTGATGTGAAGGGTTAAGCTGCCGTTTGCGACACCAGCACCCTACACTGGAGAGTTGCCTCAAGTCCTGGCTGTTCCACTTCCAATCCACCTCCCTTCTAACGCTCCTGGAAAAGCAACAGAAGTTGTTCCAAGTACTTGGATCCCACATGAAATCATTTAATCAGCAAGAATTTCAATAATATTTAATCTTCTGACTTACCATTTTATAATATTTTATACATCAAACATTTGTCCATGGAATTAATTTTAAAAACCATAAATACAATGAATATATAATACTGAATTGTATGGATATACTAAAATTTATGTACTAATTTATGTACTAAAATTTATGTCTTTGATTGGCCATTTAGTGTTTTTGGTTTTTGATATTTTTACTAATAGTGCCCTGACAATCTTTGTCTATATTTATTTTAATATCTGCTTGCTTCCTTTATATATAATTTCTGGAAATGAAGCTATCAGTATATGAAATGTATTTGGGGCCTACTGCATCAACTTCCAGTTTGTGACTGTTCTTTAATTTTTGATGCCTGTTTGAAAAGTGAACAGGGAACTGAATAAAGTAATTTTTATATTTACAAATAGAGAAAAAAGTTATCAATAATGTTTTAAAATAGGTAGACTTTCTGAAATTGTTATATAACTCATTAAAAGCAACTTTAAAATGTTGAGGATGATATTTACAGAATTAATTCACAATTAATCACATTGAAAAACTGGTCTAGAGGTCTCTATTTTGGTGATATTTGTCTGAAGCTGTGTTAATATTATCTGAATTTAAAAAGTTTTTATTTATTTGAAGGGGTGGGGGAGAGAGAGAGAGAGAGAGAGAGAGAGAGAGATCGATCTTCCATCTGCTGGTTCACTGCCCAAATGCCTGCAGCAGCTAGGGCTCGGCCAGGCTGACACCAAGAGCCTGGAACTCCACTGGGCCTTACCTGTGGGTAGCAGGGGCCCAAGTACTTGGATCATCTTCCATTGCTTTCCTAGACACATTAGTAGGGAGCTAGATCAGAAGTGGAACAGCTAGGAGTCCAACCAATATTCCATTAAGGGTTGTCAGGGTCGCAGGTGATAGCTGAACTGGCTGTGCCGCAACATCAGCCACAATCTGAATATGTTTAAGTTTCCTGTAATATATTGTGGTTCATTTATATAATCATTCTAAGTATTTGTAATATAAGACATAGAGGTAATTTTCCAACTATACTGTGATATTCAAATTCTCAATAAAATTCTGTTTAAAATATATATATAGTAAGAAGAATGTGAAAAGTGGGGAAAATGAGAAGACAGTGAAATTAATAAAGAGTTATTGATAGTAGGATTGGTAAATATGAACAAAAAAGTTGTATTGATTTAAGCAGGAACATACATGAATTATGGAAGATATTAGAACAATTTATAATGTGAAACATGATTCTTAAACATTATAAATACCCATGGAAAAGTTCTAGTTTGGTTATACTTTCCTGAACTTTGAGGTGGCCATTTGAGTTTATTAATCTTGATTGTTTTCTATTTTTCTGATTTCTGATTTTATAGGTATCATTTCTTTAATTTTGTTCCCTTAGCGTTTACTGTACTTCTTTTGTCATTTAAAATTATATTGTATTATTTTTTATTTATTTGAGAGGCAGAGACAGAGATAGCACTCATCTGTTGTTTCATTCTCTACGTGTCTATAGAGTCAGGGGCTGGACTAAGGCCGGAGCTAGGAGCCTGGAATGCAATCTAAGTCTTCCATGTGGATGGCAGGAACCCAATTACTTGAACATTGCTTCCATCTCTCAAGGATTTGAATTAGTGTGCAACTAGTCTTAGCAGCTAGAGCTGGCAACTGAATTCAGGTGCTCCAGTGTTGGATGCTGTTACCTTAACTACTAGGCTAAGCATCTATTCCCATTTTTCTCCTCAAATTTTTCGGGTGGCTGCTAAGTATATTTGTTTAAGCAATTTAAAAATATTTTCCCTTTTAAAATTTATTT
Source organism: Sylvilagus floridanus (assembly GCA_949820135.1). Lineage (NCBI taxonomy): Eukaryota > Metazoa > Chordata > Mammalia > Lagomorpha > Leporidae > Sylvilagus > Sylvilagus floridanus. The sequence goes on from OX463235.1 coordinate 25,189,755, forward strand.
ATTTATTTATTCATTTATTTATTTATTTATATCTGAAAGGCAGAGAGAGAGAGAGAGAGATCAATGGAGTTGGAGCCTGGACTCAAACACAGGCACTCTGATATGGGATGCTGTCATCCAAATTGATGCCTTGAAGCTGTACCAAACACTGGCTCCTAAAAATATATTTTCTAAACCAACTATATAAGGCTCTATATTTCCCTCTAAGGGATATTTATCTATTGTAGTTTCTTCTAAGCTTCTCACCTCTGCAGAGATAACCATTGTTCTCACTTTTTCCATTTTAAGTAGTTTTGCTTCTTCTTATCACTTCATATTAGTGGATTCACACAGTAAGTTCTCTTTGTGTAAGACTTTTTTTACTCAGTATAGTATTTTTTGGTATTCATTGATATTGTACATACCAGTAGTTTGTTCCTTTTTAAAAGAGAGCAGTGTGTTTATGCATTTTTCTATTGATTGACAGGTGGGCTATTTCCAGATTTTTGTTACTATAAATGAAGGTGGTGTTCACATTCAAGCACAAGTATTTCTGTAGGACATACTTTCATTTAAGTAAATAACTATTTTTAGAATTATGTGGTTGTGGGGGAAGGACATTTTCAGTTGTGTAAGAAACTGTCAGACTTTTTTCTGAAGCAGTTGTACCATTTTATGCTCTCACTGATAAAATGTATGAGAATTCTAGTCACTGAAATAGGTAGCTTGCAAACCATCAGATTTTTGAGTAATTTTGAGTAGCTTTTCATGTAATTATCAGTCATTAACCTAAATAACTTTTAAAGTGTATGTGAAAATATTTTGCCCATTGTTAGGTTGGTTTGTCCTTTTATTGTGTAGTATTTTCTAAAAATTTCTTTTTATTCTTTTTGCTTTATATTAAATTATAAGAAGTTTCATGTATTATACTATTCATTTCATACAAAGCTTTATGAAGTAGTTATGATTATTTCCAATTTAGGCTTGAAGAATAAGACTTAAATTGATTAAAATAGTAATTGTTTCATTAGTAATAGTAATAGTTTCATTAATGCTAGCTCTGATACAAGATGTATAGCATCAAAACCATGTGCTTTTAACTAGCACATTATTCTACAACTAATAAATAGTATGAAACTTCATGTAAGAGAAGTTCTTGTGGATTGAGTTGGTTAAAGATATTTTGACTTCCACAGTTGTGAATTAATAAAGTATTGATTTTTGCTTAAGACTTTTCTTTAATGAAAAAGTTAAAAAATTGAACACTACTCTTCTTGAAATAAGTTAGGTTGAGTTAGGAACCACAGGATTTTTTTTAAAAGATTTATTTTTTTATTTGAAAGGCAGAGTTACAGACAGAAGAAGAGAGAGAGAGAGAGAGATCTTCCATCTGCTGGTTCACTCCCCAACTGGTTGCAATGGCTGGAGCTGTGCCAGTCCGAAGCCAGGAGCCAGGAGCTTCCTCCAGGTCTTCCACGTGGGTGCAGGGGCCCAAGGACTTGCTGCACCTTCCATTGCTTTCCAAGGCACATTAGCAGGGAGCTGGATTGGAAGTGGAGCAGCTGGGACTTGAACTGGTGTCCATTTGGGATGCTGGCACTGCAGGTGGTGGCTTCACCCACTATGCCACAGCACCAGCCCCACCACAGGATATTTTAGCTTGAGAAATTAGGACAACTTCAGGATTGTAGAACAGTTAAGTATGGTCAGATGTTTAAAGTTAGCTCAGTTCATCAGTGAACTGAGAGAGATTCTACAAGAGATCTGACGTACTGACAGAGGTGTAGGGAAGAGAATCATATAAATGTATAGAATTCTGTGGATTTAGTGGTGCATAGAAAATGCTATTTGGATTTTTCTGTATACTTTGTGTTATCTCTCTATTCTTAATTTAATGCAGTATAAGAATTTCTCCTTTGGTAGTTTTCTGTGCCATTACCCATCTGGTTGCTGGTTCATGCTGAGAACTAGTAAATAGTGTTACTTGAGAAATATACCTTAAGTCCTTCTATTTATTTCAGTGACACTCATTTAACATAAACTGTTCTGTATTCTGTCCTTTTTAAACTCTTCACACCTTTGTAACACTTGAGGGTTTAGATACTTGTCTCTCCACGCTTGTCTAATGATTCATTTCCTGGCGTTTTGTTAAACTGAATACTTATTCAGTGAGGCTATGTGTGCCAAGGCTGAGTTCAGCTCAAGGACAATTGACAGAGAAGGAGCCTTGTTTGGGCTCTGAGGTTTCTGATTTTAAAATAAAGTGCATTATGGGAGAAGAAAGATTGTCAGGCATCAATTAACAATAACTTTCCCATCTCTTTTTCTAGCTGATATGAAGTTGGCAGGCAGATAAAAGCAGCCTGTTCTGTCCTCACTCTCTGTGTATTCCTATCACAGCATTTATAGAATATTTGAATTAAAGTCTACTAGGTTGCATGATTTAGAGAATAAGGACAATCTGTTGAATTTCTTTGATCATTGTTTTAGGGGAACTTAGATTTTTGAACCTGAGAGAGATCCATTTGAAAATAGATCACCAAAAAAAAAAAAAAATCCAAATTTTTATATATTGTTTCATTTCAATATATAGGGCATAAATAGTTCCCTGTCATGACTTCACAATTTTCTTTTGTCATTTTTATCAAGGTTAGAGTTACAGTCACATATGAAAACTCAAACAAGGGTAGCTTTGTGATCAAAATCAGCCCTTAGGCACTCTGTTGCATTGACTTTAATGGAAGTTGCAACACAGTCATTTAAGTGCTTACACAAGAGCTAATATTCCTTTAGTGACTCCAGTTTTCCATATCTGGAGTTCACTTTCACGGAACACATTTTTATTGCTTGTGTAATTCTTTAGGAAGCTTAAGACAGCTCTTATATTAAACTTTAAATTCTCTCTCTCCAAAGTTTATCCAAGAACTAGAGTGATGAGCTTAATCTCTGCAACTTTGCAATTAGTGTATTAACTTAAGTGCTATTTTTGGTATCACTGTGCTCTGCAAGTCATCTGGTTAATGTGTTTCTTTTTGCAGAATTTTACCAGAGCATAGCAATTGGAACACAAAATAAACATTAACAGACTTCTCTTTGTGTTTGCATTTGGTTATAAGGAAAACTTTTTTTCATTTGCTATTTTTACCCTTTTAAAATGTGTTTCTTAAAGTGAGGAGAATTAAGGATTCTATTTTTTAAAGGAGCAACATATCAAAATGGAAATAGATGTTCTTATCCAAATAGATTCTTTAGAAGGATAATTTTTAATTTTTGTGGAAATGTGTACTCTGAAAAAAAGGAGAAATCAGGTGCTGTGTTTTCAGCTTTTTCTTGACAAATACTGGTGGTGTAAATCATCCAGCTGTTCTTCTTCTCTATGGATTTTGCAGTGCTCAGAGCGATTTATAGGTCTAGAGTGCAGCTGCTGAAAGTCATTTATTCTCAGTTCTGTATTAAATCCATCATATACAAATACATTAGAATTCAGTACAGACCTCAAGGGCTTAAGACATATTTTTTTCCATTTCTGAGTTGCTGTCCTGCAAATGTTTGTAAGATATACCAGAACAGCATCCAAAAATTATTAGGTTGATATGTACTTTTAGAACAGCTGCTTTCATATTTCTGTTTAGAGTATTTGAAATCCAGTCATTTATTGATACAAAAGGAATGTCAAAATGAGTCTTCCTGTCAACACTAACAGATTGGTAATACTACCATGCTTACTTTTCACAAATTAGGACTCCAGTTTGGTCTGCTCATTTGTTGCTCCTGCCATATGTCTATCAGTCAGTTATGTTTGTGTTTCAGAAAGATAATTATTTACAATTTTTATGGAAGACCGCATGTTTGGAAATAAGGAGAAATTTTGCATCTATTCTAGTTTTTTATTTTCTACTTGAAAAAGACTTCTTTTCTTTTCTTCTTAAGGACATCTATTCCTCCTTTAGATGAGCAAGAACTATATTGATCAATAATGTAAATATAGAACCAAAAGGACCAATGAGGATGTTACTTTCCTATGACCACTCTAAAACTCTCTCATGCTGTTCACCTACTATTTTTTCTAAGATTAATTAATTAATTTATTTGAAAGTCAGAGTTACACACAGAGAGAGACAGAGACAGAGAGAGAGAGAGAGAGAGTGATCTTCCATCTGCTGGTTCAATCCCCAGTTGGCTGCAACAGCCAGAGCTGAGCTGATCCAAAGCCAGGAGCCAGGAGCTTCTTCAGGTCTCCCACGTGGATGCAGGGGCCCAAGGACTTGGGCCATCTTCCACTGCTTTCCCAGGCCATAGCAGAGAGCTGGATCAGAAGTGGAGCATCCAGGACTAGAACGGACCCATATGGGATGCCAGCACTGCAGGTGGCGGCTTTACCTGCTACGCCACAGTGCCAGCCCCTCACCTACTATTGATGTGGATTTAAAATGTAAACATTGCTTGACAACAATGATATTCTTCAAAATGTGTGTCTAGATATCTATTAAGAGAATGTTATTGGGCCGGTGCCGTGGCTCACTTGGTTAATCCTCTGCCTGTGGCGCTAGAGAAGCATGGCTCCTGGCTTCAGACTGGCCCAGCTCTGGCCATTTCAGCCATTTGGGGAGGTGAAACAGCGGGTGGAAGACCTTTCTCTCTGTCCCTCTCTCTGTCTGTCTCTCTCAGATAAACAAATAAAATATTTTTAAAAAGAGAGTTAAATTGTTTCTCTGTATTTTCTTAAAGATTGTCATTTTCTTAAAATAGTTATTTTGAAATCTTCATCTGAGCATTTGACATTTCTAGTTCCTACATGATTGAATTCTGGTACCTTATTTTGTTCTTTATATGCAGGTCATTTTACATTGAAGGATTAGTTACAGTAATCTGACATTTTTCTTTCTGTTCTTCCAGAAATTCTAAGTAGTCTGTTTATTTTCTCTGAGCCCATCTATGGGTGCTTTTGTTATATTGGCACTGTGCTACTTAGCACCCTAATTTGAAGTTCACCCTGAGTCACTGTTGATTTTTTGTTCAGACTTATTCCCTAAATTGACATTTTCCTAAGTCTGCTATTGGTGTGCTGTTAGAATGAAATGAGAAGTGCCTGAAAAGGGTATTCCATTCCTATAGTTCTCTTTCAGGTCCTGAGTTAGGCTGATTCCTAGTCCTGTGTCTACCAATGCTGTGATGCTAGATCACACCAGGAATACAGTCTACAGAGACCAGTGCAACCTGAGGGTAGGATCAAAGCCTACCCTTTGATCTATTTGCTGTTGAAGTGTGTTCAATGCCTGGTGCCCTTTCTAACAGCCACTGGTGATTCTGGATGGAGTGTAAGACTGATCATTTGGGGCCACAGAACTCTTATTTGCCACTGAAGCAGGTGCAGAGAATCTGTCTGCAGGCACTTAACTGAGTCCAGGGACTCTTCGGATATGCTCAATATTAGGTTTTACCAGAGTGGTACAAGTCCCCAAATGTTTTTTTGTTTTGTTTTGTTTTGTTTTTATCTCTGCCTAAAGTTATTTAAGAGGTTACAGAACAGATTCTCAGTAATCCAGTCACTAGATAGGTCACCAAGGTCTCACAGAAACTAAGCCTTATATTGTTTGGGAGATATATACCAGCCCTCTGTAGGGCTGGCAGTGATAAACACTGTAATAAGTGTGTCCCACTTGGGTGCAGATCTCTGCCTAATTCTGGGGCATGTCCACAGGCACTTTCCAAGGGATAGGGACCACAAATATCTGCTCAGTGTTGGACATTATCAGCCCAACCCTGAGTCCCAAAACGCAGTCTTGTGGCTTCTTGCTATGTGCTGAAAGTTGGAGGAGGGTGATCAAGGTAGCCTCCTGGCCACCCAGACTGATACCGTGCTGGGTCACTCCTGGGTCCTACAGTCACTGGGTCCTATGATGTCCTAGCGGTGCATGCCAGACCTTCCTAAGGCCAGCAGTGACACACACCAGAATACTCTTACCAGAGTAGAAGCCTTTTTTTTCAATGCTGGGCAAGTCCACAGGCTCCGTCAGTGAGTACTAGTCTGTGAGTAGAGGCTGTTAGTCTTTTCTCTGGGATCTTAAGGCAGGTGGGCCTGGCTCTGAGCTCTAAGCAAGGTGCTAATCTCCCTTGCCTACTCTACTCCACTCAGCTGGAGTCTTGTTCTCCTTTCCACTGGCAGTAGCTTGGTAGTGGTGACAGCCTGCCTGGCTGTGGAGACTAAATTACTCAGTCCCCAGGTATGATCCTCGGGTCAGGGGCTATGAGGCTCTGACTCCAAATTTTATCACCTGTCACTGGGATTCAATTTCTTCTCCCTCCTCCAATCATGTTGTACTCCTTGGAGCCGGGTGAGGGTATTCAGGCAACTCTTTCCTTCCTGTTTTCTTCAATGTGAATTTTCTTACTATTACATTAAAACAAGGCACTGGGGTCTCTCACCTGGCCTCTGTAGCTCCTGTGAGCTCTTGGTGCGTGAATAGCTCTTCAGATTGGTGTCTCTGTGGGAAGGTGGTCCATGGAGCATGTTACTCAACTGCTATCTTAGTTCCCACCACCTCCACAGTCTTTTTGATGCCTTCGTGTTCACTCATTTTGGGAATGCTGGTTTATGGCATCATACAGTAGAAAGTTTCCCCATCTGATAGACAATAACTTTGTTATCAACTTTTTGTCCTTGGTAGATCAATTTATAAGAGTGTGAACTTCTAACTGTACAGTTTCATGGATCTAGTTATGGTATCCATAATAAGAAAATAGAGAAAAAAAATAAACATGTAAAAGTTAGGTAGAAATCTCAAATTTGCAAAATGGTACAAGTTCCCAAGGATTATACATTTAATGTGTGTTAGAAATTCACAGCCATTATGAATTTTGGAAATGCACTGTGACTTTGGCAGCAGTGATATGGATATGTATCTTGGATGTCATACCATCCAACTGGCTATAACTTCTCTGTGTGTTAGTTTCCTAACTGTGAAACACGTAAGATGGCACCTTATATAGCTCTTCAGAGTTAACCATGAAATACTATACCTAGAATGTAGTAAAACCTTAAAAGTTACTATTACAGGTTTTTAAAATTTACCAGTATATTTTTTTGCAAAGAGAATCTGAACAAAAAGAATAAGACTTAAGAGTCTGGATTAGTTTGAATCCCACTTCTGCTCCTTCCTAGTGATATGGCTTTGGTTAATTACTTGTTCTGAGCTCTTAAAAATAGATCTGAGTCAAGTATATTAAATGAGATAAAGTAGATTAAGTCTCTAACTTTTAGCAACTTGTTAATATCTGTAGTAATTGTTAATTTTTTATATTTTCCGAGTATAAACTAAACTATTATAAAGTCATAGGTACTATTCATAGTTCAAATATTAGTCTTCTTAAAAATAAGTGTTTCTTTTCAAAAACAGATTGATTTATTTATTTGAAAAGCAAAGTGACAGAGAGGGAGAGACAGAGACCTTCCATCTACTGATTTACTCTCTAAATGACTGCAGTAGCCAAGGTTAGGCCAGGCCAAAGCCAAGAGTCAGAAACTTCTCCTGGGTCTCCCATGTAGGTGGCAGGAACCGAGTACTTGGACTTCCCAGACACATTAGCAGTAAGTTCAATTGGAAGTGTGGAATAGCTAGTACCAGAACTAGGCAATCTGATATGGAATGTCGATGTCTGAAGCTGCAACTAAACTTACCTGCACCACAATGCCTGTCCCTAAAAGAAGTTTTTATGTTTTTAATCTAAAAATTTTTTTAAAATTTGTTTAAGGTTAACAAATTTCATGTATGTCATATATACAGATTTAAGAGCATAGTGATACTTTCACCATCCTACCCTCCCAACAGATACATACATAGCAGTAAAAAAAGCTGATGTTATTAAATTGCTTTAATCTCTGGAACTCTTTTTTTTTTTTTTTACTATTATTACAATTTAGTCCCAGTAGCTATGTGACTTACATGTAAATCTCATCTCATCAGCATTGCCTCATTTATTGGAGGTGAAGTTGTTCCTCCCTGGGGTAGGTGTTGTTTTCTGCTCTGATTTCCTAGTTCTTCCCCAGCAACAGTGGAGTTTGTATCACTGTTGGTCCTGCCAGTAGTGGAAGTGTGTATAAATCCTCAGGGTGTAGGGTGTGAATCAGTTGAAATTTTATAGAATTTCACATCTGGTATTTCTTTTTTAGTCTGTATATCCTTTCTCTGGCACAGACAGAAGGGGTTCTGAAGAAGGAGGCTGGGAAGTAGAAGATCAAGGTCTTTCATAGCACTCTAAATCCTCTCTCAAAGGATGAGGCATTTTTCTTTTTTTATGAATAGGTGCTCATAAAGAGTGAAGGCAACCATCTGCACTTGTTAATATGCCCCTTGGACTTTAATATCAAAGGGAAAGGTTCTGCACAATTTTCCCTGCCACAAATCAATGCATTAGTAACCTTTTCGCCACCTCTGACTTGTATCTCTCAGAACAGTGCTGAGATGTCCAGGAAAGTTGTTGAAAATGGTGTTTATGGTACTGTAATAAAAAGATCCCAGATCACAATGGTACTAGGTTTGAAATCACTGCAATTCTATCAGGCTTTAAATTGGAGTGTTGTTTTGGGCTTCTGGGGGTGTGCAGCTGATGGCTACAGCAAGAACTCATTGTAAAAGAAAGGCAGTGTGGCCTTGCAGTGATGATTGACTAGTTTGAATAAGTTAAGTACTCTAGACACTGCTTTGTAGTATTACTTTGGGTTGCTTGCCATCTGGTCCATCTAGCATAAACAGACTTAGTTTTCTCCAAATGCTGTGTGTGGCATCAAACTTAAACCTTTTCTCCCTAACAAGTATTTTGTATATGCATGCTAATTACTTGCATAAGATGTTAATTACTTGTGTAAGATGTTAATTACTTGAACTTGTAGGGTTCCTTCTTAAATATTTTCCCATTGAAGACTGATTTTGAGAAGTCAGGGAGTCTCTTATTTCAGAATGAGCAGTAATTTACTATGACTCTTGCCTTTGTTGATTAGCTGTGCTATTTTACTTCCCCTTTGTGTTATTTTGCATTCTTGTTTTAAGCATTATCTCTTTGGTTTTGTGAAGTAATTTTTTTCCTCTGACAAATTTTAAATCAATTCAGACTTTATATCTTTGTTTAATTTGTTCCTCTTTCTGTCCCTTGTGAAGATACCTCCCTCTCCACCTCCCCTCCCCTGCCAGGATCCACAGGCAGCCTTCTGTGAAATCACAGTGGGAGTGGGAGTTGTTTGTTTTCTTTTTTAAAGTAATTTTTGTTTTGAATTGTGTAAGTGTAGACTGTGACAGCCACAGATCCTGTTAACTTCTCATGTTCTAGATTGACTTTGTGAAATAGCCTTATAATGTAGTATTTCATCCCGAGGTTCTGTTTCTAACTAATGTAAGCCAGAATATCCCCTGGTCACTAGTAGTAGGATTTCCTCTCTTCTTAAATTCTACATTATTACCTCTAGTCAGCTGCAGGGTTAGTTTATCTTCACCTTCAGAAGACTGTTTGCTTCATGTTTGAAAATACTCATAGGAAAGTCAAGAAAATCATCTCTTTTGATCCTGAATTTGTAATCATTTTTATAAATTAGTAGGTAATTAGGTTGTGTATGATATCCTATTATTTATTGTGGGGATTAAACTTCCTGAATGCCAATTCAGTGTTCAACCTGTTATATATGAAAATTTGGGGTATATAATATCAATTCTGGTCTTTTCTTTCACTTTATTTTTTTCATTTATTTTTAGTCTAAAAAACATGATATCATTGAAATATTGGATGAAATTGAGTTTTTGTACCTAATATTATTATGCAATATCATACTATTCATTATAAAATGTATTGAGTAATCTATTTAATGAAGTAATATATGTAAAGCTCTTAGAACAGTGTTTGACACACAGTTCAATACATTAGTGTTAAATACTAGTTGACTTTTAAAAGCATGCACAGGTTATTCAAATAGCAGAACTCTGTGTGACTAGATACAGAAAGACAAAACTTGAGGGAATATTATTGAAGATGGGTGTTTTCTTTTCTAAATCTTTTTTTTTTTTTGGATACCAAGTACCCCTTGCTGGCCATACTGACCATAATAGTTCTGTGATAAATATGTAAAGGCAATGAAAATATTTTGAATAAATACAGGTATTTGAAATTACAGACTTTTTGAACTTTAAAAATGATTGATTTCAGGGGATAGCCATGGGTTTTTTACATATTTTATATTCATAAATCTGATAATGTTATGCAATATGGTTTTAATCCAGAACTAATGAGAAATCATACTTCTGTTGCCTCCTTACTCTACTTGATTATGCATCATATAATCAGTCTTCACATTAACAGCCTTAATTTGTTAGTCATTATGAAGTACTTCCCTCTTGGCAACCAGAGTATTGGTATTTTTGACATACAGTTTCCAAAGTGACATTTTTTTAGAACCATTAATATATTTTTCAGTTGTCATGTTAATATTACAACCTTTCAATTCCTTGATCTTGGTTAAAGTGCTGGCAAAGTTCTTAGCACTTCTATCCCTCTTGATTTTTTTTTAAAAGGTTTGGTTATTTATTTATTTATTTAAAAAGCAGAGTGACACAGAGAGGGAGAGACAAGAGAGAAAGAAATCTTTCATCTCTGGTTCTCTTCCCAAATGTTTGCAACAACCAGGGCTGGACAGGCCAGACTAGGGCTGGGCAAGCTGAAACCAGGAGCCCAGAACTCCATACAGATCACCTACTTGGGTGGCTGGAACTCAAGCACTTTATCCATTTTCTGCCCTCTTCCCAAGTGTATTAGCTTGGAGCTGGATCAGAAGCAAGACTAGAACTGACATGCCACTATGACATGTGGATGTCCCAAGTGTCAGTGAACCCACTGCACTGCAATACCTACTACTACTCCTTTTTATTTTATATTCTATGTAATATTCATTTTATACATGTTATTCATTTTTGCTTTTAACTAAGGAATAAATCTGGTTTTCATTAGCTGAATAGTTTTAAAAAGACCAACCAAATGAAACAAGACAAAGCAAAACCAAAAAACCACGTGTGAAACACTCTCCAGCCATGATTTAAGAGAACCTTGTGGGTGAGCATTATGCTGCATAATGCAATATCTGCATCTCATATCAAAGTGCCTGGGATTGAGTCCTGCCTCTGCTTTCGAGCCAGTTCCTGCAACCCGTGGAAGACCCAGATGGAGTTTGTGGTTACTGGCTTTGGCCTGGCCTAGTCCCAGCTGTTGTAGGCCTTTGGGAGTGAACCAGAAGACGGAAGTACTCTCTTTCTCTCTTTCTCTCTTTCTCTCTTTCTCTCTCTCCTACTGCCTCTCTCTCTCTGCCACTCTACCTTTTGTTAACTAAAAATAAATATATAAACTTTTTGTTATTTTGAAAAAAAAGAGAGAATGTTGTAGTGCTGTTTGATGAGGCACAGGCAATGTAGTGGAGCATCATTATTAATACAAAACTTCACTGAATAGAACTTTACGATATAAATATAAAATAAGCACAAGCTAAGAGACACATAATATCTCACTGTAGTATTTCCCACATTATATATAATAAGGCATTCATGTTAGAACATAATTAGAAGCAAGAAATCCCCAGGTATAATGTGAGAAAATTAATGTGGCAATGAGAACATTAGCCTTTGCTTTCTCTAGTTTAAAGTGAAATTTGTGATTTCAGCATTGCACTCTAGGAATCTTCATAGACATTATTCTTTTGATTTATTTTTTGAGTTCAAAACTAAAGCCCTGTCTTTAAAACAATTTTATTAATATAAAATAGAGAACAGATTTTACTCATTCCTTAGGTACTGTCTTTTTTTTTTTTTTTCTTTTTAAAGATTTATTTATTTGTTTGAAAGTAAGAGTTACAGAGAGAAGGAGAGACAGAGAGAGAGGTCTTATATCCCCTGGTTCACTCCCCAATTGGCTGCCACAGTCAGAGTTGTGTTGATCCAAAGGCAGGAGCCAGGAGCTTCCTCCAGGTCTCCCACAAGGGTACAGGGGCCTAAAGACTTGGGCCATCTTCTACTGCTTTCCCAGACCATAGCAGAGAGCTGGATCAGAAGAGGAGCAGCTGGGACTTGAACCAGCACCCATATGGGTTGCCAGTACTGCAGGCCGTGGCTTACTGGCTATGCCACAGCGCCAGTCCCCATAGGTACTGTCTTTAACTTGCCAAGACCCTCCTTGTTCTTAAAACAACAGACTTAGAGGCCAGCTGTGTAAGTAACACATAATGATTCAATGAACCAGAAGTATTTAGGTAATTTTTGCTGGATATTGTTTTGTAGTTATAAAATAATTATCTTCAATCAGAGTTCTAAAATTATAAACATGTTTGTAGCTGGGAATTGGTGAAATGTCTGATTAATAAATAAGCAAAATGTTAGCCTTTTTTTTGCAAAAGAAGGATTTCAGAAGTTTACATTTTGCAATCTTACTTATTTAATTGAACTATTTTTAATTTTCATATATTTGTATTGATTTGCTGAGTTTCATTTAAAATAGCTTTAGGTATTTTCAATGTCTATGATAGTGAAGTTTTTATGATTTTTCTTCCTTGCTTTGCCTTGTTACCTCTCTTATTTGGTCTTCAGTGATCTTAATTAAAGCTTAGATTGAATATTTTATATTGTGTTCTGTTTCTCCTTCCTGGTGGGAAATAAATTAAATGCCTAACATCACTTGGAGACTTTCAAAGCAATGTTAAATTCCCAGATAATTAACTCTAAGAAAATTGCTAGAGCATCCCATCTTATGTTATTTAATTGAATGCAGGGATAAAGAGATTTTAAGAAAGAATGTCATCCTTGTTGGATGGTTTTTCATCCAAATAACTATACAATAATTTTGAGATGTGTGTGTCCCATTACTCTTTCCAAAAAGAGAGCTAAAGCATTATCATTATCAATCTATATTTATTTTTAATTTAATAATGAAAATAAAATTAATGCTGTAATATTTTTAGGTGTTAAGATACATCAAAATAAGGTATTGGATGGGGCAATGAGAACATTAAGTAAACAATTCACACTGAATCATAATCTTGGTATAATACTAAGTAAAAAAGCATTGCTTCTCTAGTATCTAGAGTAGGTTGTGAACAATCAGTGGACAATCAATTCAGTCAGAAAAAATAATTTAAAGACACAGGAAAGGTGATGATGGATAATGTTCTTAATAGTTTTTAAGTGGGCTAAATCTCTAAACCTTAGAGCTTTAGTGTAATATGACCCAGTTCAGGGATACAGAATGAAATTTAACAGTGTATCAGAACTTTAAAGGCAAGAAACTACACTTTTCTTGCTTCTGTTTTCATTTTCTCTATTATCTATTACATAATTAAATAATATAAATGTATATACATATATAAATATTATATCTAAATTTTTATTTCACTGATAGTGCTTGTTTTCAGTGATGAGAATCTTAGTAAAAAAATCTCATGGGAATTCAAGAATTGAAAGATGTGTTTTCTTTTTGATAGATGTGTGATACTGAATAAACCATTTTTTCTCAGTTTATTAATCTATGTTATGAGCACAATATAATGGGATCAAATTAAAATATTGTTCACCCTCATGTAGGAGATTTTCAGTTTTCATTGGAAGAGCTAATATCCTAGTGGTTAAGTGCTTGAGTTTTGGTGATAGAATATTTTAGTTTAAATTTCACTTCCAGTACTTATCAATATTTTGACTTTGAACAATTACTTAATATGATTGTGTCAGTTTCTTCATAAGATGGGGATAATAATATGCTTCATGGAGTTATGAGAATTAAAGAATTTAATATATATAAGAGGGTATAATATATTGACACATAGAACCATATACACAGAGGCTTTTGGACTATGTGTTTATGTAATTAATGCAAGTGTTCCTCAAAATGTTTGTTGAGAAATAGAATTAAAATATAATTTTGATGTAAAAATTTCTGAAATCATGCTATTTCCACAACTTTCATTTTTAGAGTTTCTCAATGATCCTTTCTGTACATTGATTTTGTTATTATTTGCTCCAAAATAAACATCTTTTAATTACATTTTCTGTAAAATCTTTAATGTCCCCCAATTCATAGAAGAAACATGGTTGAAATTTAATTTTTTTCAAGATTTTATTTATTTATTTGAGAGGGAGCATTACAGACACTGAGAGGGAGAGACAGACAGAGTTCTTCCTTCCGTTGGTTCACTCCCCAGATGGCTACAATGGCCAGAGCTGTGCCAATCTGATGCCAGGAGCCAAAAACTTCCTCCAGGTCTTTACATGCAGGTGCAGGGGCCCAAGGACTCGGGCCATCTTCTACTGCTTTCCCAGGCTGGATTGGAAGAGATGCAGCTGCCACTAGAACCAGCCCCATATGGGATGCCAGTGCCACAGGTGGAGGATTAACCTACTGTGACATGGCACCATCTGCTTGAAATTTTAGAATATGTAATTTTCCTATTGAAAATTATCTGATTAAGATACAATTAAGTAATTTGGGAGTTGTGATAGATTTCAGAAATTATTGTAGTTTTGTACCACAGGAACACTCACATAAAAGTTTGTTATTTTAGAGAGACACTTCACAGTTTAGACACCTTTTTTGATTTATTAGCAAGTGCTCCTCCCTCTCCCATTCCCAGTCAGATTCTCCATTAAGATTGGTTTTTAATTAACTTCATACACAGAAGAACAATTCTATACTAAGTAAAGATTTCAACCACTTGCACAAACACATACACACAAACACACACACACAAAATATAAAAAACCTGAGAACTAGTTTTACAGTTAATTCTTATAGTATAACACATTGAAGACAGAGTCCTGCATGGGGAGTAAGTACACAGTGACTTCTGCTGTTAATTTAACAATTAACATTGTTTTTTTAAAATTTATTATTTTATTTAGTAAATATAAATTTCCAAAGTACTGTTTATGGATTACAGTGGCTCCCCCCCCCCATAATTTCCCTCCCACTCACACCCCTCCCATCTGCCGCTCCCTCTCCCATTCCATTCACATCAAGATTCATTTTCAATTATCTTTATATACAGAAGATTGATTTAGTATATATTAAGTAAAGAGTTCATCAGTTTGCACCCACACAGAAACACAAAGTGTAAAAATACTGTTTCAGTACTAGTTATAGCATTACTTCACATTGGACAACACATTAAGGACAGATCCCACATGAGACATAAATACACAGTGATTCCTGTTGCTGACTTAACAATTTGACACTCTTGTTTATGGTGTCAGTAATATCCCTAGGCTCTAGTCATGAGATGCCAAGGCTATGGAAGCCTTTTGGGTTTGCCGACTTTGATCTTATTCCGACAGGGTCATAGTCAAAGTGGAGGTTCTCTCCTCCCTTCAGAGAAAGGTACCTCCTTCTTTGATGGCCCCGTTCTTTCCACTGGGATCTCACTCACAGAGATCTTTCATTTAGGTCTTCTTCTTCTTCTTCTTCTGCTTCTGCTTCTGCTTCTGCTTCTTCTGCTTCTGCTTCTGCTTCTTCTGCTTCTGCTTCTGCTTCTGCTTCTTCTTCTTCTGCTTCTTCTTCTTCTTCTGCTTCTTCTGCTTCTGCTTCTTCTGCTTCTTCTTCTTCTTCTCCTTCTTCTTCTTCTTCTTCTTCTTCTTCTTCTTCCGCTTCTGCTTCTGCTTCTGCTTCTGCTTCTGCTTCTGCTTCTCCTTCTCCTTCTCCTCCTCCTCCTCGCCCTCCCCCTCTCCCTCCTCTCCCTCCTCCCCCTCCTCCTACTCCTCCTCCTCCTTCTTCTTTTTTTGCCACAGTGTCTTGGCTTTCCATGCCTAAAATATTCTCATGGGCTCTTGAGCCAGATCCAAATGACTTAAGGGCTGATTCTGAGGCCAGAGTGCTATTTAGGACATCTGCCATTCTATGAGTCTGCTGTGTACCCCGCTTCCCATGATGGATTGTTCTCTCCCTTTTTGATTCTATCAGTTAGTATTAGCAGAAACTATTCTTGTTTGTGTGACCCCTTTGACTCTTAGACCTGAACTGAAATTGATCACTTGGACTAGTGAGATGTCATTGGTACATGTCACCTTGATGGGATTGTATTGGAATCCCCTGGCACCATTCTAACTCCATCCTTTGGGGCAAGTCCGATTGAACATGTCCCAAATTGTTCTTCTCCTCCCTCTCTTATTCCCACTGTTATATTTCACAGGGATGACTTTTCAAGTAAAATTTAAACACCTAAGAATAATTGTGTGTTAATTATAGAGTTAAACCAATAGTAATAGAACAAAACAGAGAAAAAATACTAAAATGGATAAAGTATTACATTGTATATCAGCAGTCAGCACGAGAGCTGATCAAGTCACTGTTTCTCATAGTGTTGTTATGTATGACATCAGTGATCACCTGAGGCGTTTGTCACGAGCTGCCAAGGCTATGGAAGCCTTTTGAGTCTGCAGTCTCTGTCAGTATTTAGGCTAGGCCTTAAGAAGAGTGGAAGTTCTCTCCTCCCTTGAGAGAAAAGTACATCCTTCCTTGATGGTCCCTTCTTTTCACTGGGGTCTTACTCACAGAGATCCTTCATGTAGGACTTTTTTTTTGTCATAGTGTCTTGGCTTTCTGCCTGAAATGCTCTCATGAACTTTTCAGCCAGACCAGAATGCTTTAAGGGCTGATTCTGAGTTTAGAGTGCTGTTTAGAGCGATTATTCTGAGTCTGCTGTGTGAACTGCTTCTCATGTTGGTACTTTTCCCCTTTTTAATTCTATCTGTTGTTATTTTCAGACACTTGATCTTATTTATTTGTGCCTTTTAACACTTAGTCCTATGTATATGACCAATTTAACACTTAATATGATCACTTTAACACTTAAGAAGGCATTATTACCACCCAGCTTAATGGGATTTGGGATCCCATGGCAAGCTTTTAGCTGAGACCTTAGAAGTAATTCCATAGGGATGTATGCAGAACCTTGTAGTTTTACAGTTACAAAATTCCTCCTCCCTCTCTGATAGTCACATTCTTATTTTTCTACATGGTTCTCTTATGATTGATTTTATACACATATGATTAATTTTATGTTAGGTAAAGGGTTCAGCCACTGGTATTAGAAGTAAAAAGGAAAAGAGAAAAAAAAAAGAAAAATAAAACTATTTCTCAACAGTAAAGACAAGGGCTTTCCAAGTCATTGCTTTTCAAAATGTCAATTTCAATTTTATAGGTGTCCGTTTAGGTGCTCTGTTAGTTATCATATATCAGGGAGACATACAGAATTTGTCCCTTTGAAACTGGCTTATTTCACTAAATATATTTTCCAGATTTATACATTTTGTTGCAAATGACCAGATTTCATTTTTTACTGCTGTTTAGTATTCCATAATTTCTTTATCCAGTCTTCAGTTGATGGGCATTTAGGTTGATTAGTTATTGTGAAATGAGCTGCAATAAACATGGGGATGCAGATAACTCTTTTATTTGCTGATATTATTTCCCTTGGGTAAATTCTGAGGAGTGGGATAGCTAGGTCACATGGTAGGATTATAGTTAGATTTCTGAGGTATCTCCAGACTATCTTCCATAGTGACTTTACCAGTTTACATTCCCACTAACAATGGATTAGGGTACCTGTTTCTCCACATCCTTGCCAGCATTTTTTGTTTGTTGACATCTCTATGAAAGCCATTCTTTTTAAAATTTTTTAAAATTTTTTGTTTATTTAACAGATAGAGTTAGACAGTGAGAGAAAGAGAGAGAGAGAAAGGTCTTTCTTCCTTTGGCTCACCCCGCAAAGAGCTGCTACAGCTGGAGCTGGCTGATCCGAAGCTAGGAGCCAGGTGCTTCCTCCTGGTCTCCCATGAGGGTGCAGGGGCCCAAGCACTTGGGCCATTCTCCACAGCCTTCCTGGGCTACAGCAGAGAGCTGGACTGGAAGGAGAAACTGGGACTAGAACCAGTACCCATATGGGATGCTGGTGCCCCCAGCGGAAGATTAACCAAGTGAGCCATGGCACAGGCCCCTGTGAAAGCCATTCTAACTGGGCTAAGGTTTTGGTTTGCATTTCCCTGATGGCTAGTGATCCTAGGCATTTTTTTAAATGTGTGTTTTGGCCATTTTGATTCCTCTTTTGAAAAATGTCTGTTTAAGTCCTTTGCCTATTTCTTCACTGAGTTGTTTGTTTTGTTGTTGTAGAGTTTCTTGATCTCGTTGTTATTTTGGTTATTAATCCTTTATCCATTGCATAGTTTGCAAGTATCTCCCATTCTGTTGGTTGCCTCTTCACTTGCTGAGTGTTTCTTTTGCAGTACAGAAGCTTCTCAATTTAATGTAATCCCATCTGTTATTGCTGGCTTTGATTGCTTTGTCTCTGGGGTCTTTTCCAAGAAGTCTTTGCCTATGCCAATGTCTTTCAGGATTTCCACAATGCTCTCTAATAATTTGATAGTATCAGGTGATAGATTTAGGTCTTTAATCCATTTTGAATGGATTTTTGTGTAAGGTATGAAGTAGGGATTCTGCTTCATATTTCTGCCTGTGGAAATCCAGTTTTTCCATTTGTTGAAGATACTGTACTTTCTCCAGGGATTGGTTTTATCTCCTTAGTCAAATATAACTTGGTTGTAGATGCTTGGATTGATTCCCAGTGTTTCTGTTTTGTTCCATTGGTCCATCCACCTGTTTTTGTACCAGTACCACACTGTTTTGATTGTAGCTGCCTTGTAGTATGCCTTGAAATCTGGTATTGTGATGCCCCTGACTTTGTTTTTGTTGTATCAGATTCTTTAGCTATTTGAGGTCTCCTGTGTTTTCATATGAATTTCAGCATAATTTTTTTTTCTATATCTGAGGAGAATGTCTTTGGTATTTTTATTGGTATCACATTGAATTTGTAAATTGCTATTGGAAGAATGGACATTTTAATGATATTGATTCTTCCAATCAATAAACATGGAATTTTTTCCATTTTTGTATCTTGTTCTATTTCTTTAATGTTTTGTAATTCTCATTGTAGACACCTTTGACTTCCTTGGTTAAATTTATTACAAAGTATTTGATTGTTTTTAAACTATTGTGAATGAGATTGATCTTAGAAATTCTTTCTCAGCTGTAGTTATGTCTGTGTATACAAAGGCTGATGATTTTTGGGTATTGATTTTAAATCCTGATACTTTTCAAACTCTTCTATGAGTTCCAATAGTCTCTTGGTGGAATCTTTTTTATCCCCTATTTATAGAATCCCATGTCATCTGCAAATAGGGATAATTTGGCTTCCTCCTTCCTGATTTGAATCCCTTTGATTTCTTTTTCTTGCTTAATGATTCTCTCTAGAACTTCCAGGACTATATTGAATAGAAATTGTGAGAGTGGGCATCTTTGGTTCTGGATCATAGTGTGAATGTTTCCAACTTTTCCCCATTCAGTACGATTCTGGCCGTGGGTCTGTCAGAAATTGCCTTGATTGTGTTGAAGAATGTTCCTTCTGTACCCAATTTGCCTAGAGTTTTCATCATGAAAAGGTGTTGTATTTTATCAAATGCTTTCTCTGCGTCTATTCAGATAATCATATGGTTTTTGTTCTTCAGTTTGTTGATGTGATGTATCACATTGATTGATTTGTGAATGTTGAACCATCCCTGCTCACCAAGGATAAATCTCTTTTGGTCCAGGTGGATAATCTTTCTGATGTGTTGTTGGATTCAATTGGCCAGAATTTTGATGAGAATTTTCATTACTATGGTCACCAGGGAAATTGTTCTGTAGTTTTCCTTCTCTGTTGCATCTTTTGGATTAAGAAATTAAAGTGATGTTGTCTTCATAGAAGGAATTTGGGAGAATTCCATCTCTTTCAATTATTTTGAATAACTTGAGATCAAGTGGAGTTAGTTCCTCTTTCAAGGTCTGGTAGAATTCAGCAGGGAAGCCATCTTTTCTTGGGCTTTTCTTTGTTGGGAGGGTCTTTATTATTGATTCAATTTCTGTCTTGGTAATGGGTCTGTTTAGGTTTTCTATGTTTTCATGGTTCAATTTAGGTAGGTTGTATGTGTCTAGGAATCTAATTTTTTTCTGCTGAGTCTCCCAGTTTGGTGGCATACAGCTCTTTGTAATAGTTTCTGATGATTCTTTTTATGTATGTGGTGTCTGCTGTTACATTACCTTTTTCATTTCTTATTTTATTGATTTGAGTCTTCTCTCTCCTTGTTTTGTTAGTTGGGCCAATGGCCTGTCAATTTTGTTTATTTTTTTTTTTTCAAAATATCAGCTCCTCGTTTTGCTGATTTTTATTTTTTTTTATTTTGTTCAATTTTGTTGATTTCTCTAATTTTAATCATTTCTTTTCTCTATTTTTGGGTTTGGTTTGTTGTTGTTTTTCTAGATCCTTGAGGTGTATCTATAGTTCATTTATTGGTGCCTTTCCAATTTTTTGATTTAGACATTGATTGTAAACTTTCCTCTTAACACTGCTTTTGCTGTATCCTGTAAGTTTTGTTATATTGTCTTCCTCATTTTTTCTCTTTCTTTCTTTCTTTCTTTCTTTCTTTCTTTCTT
Organism: Sylvilagus floridanus; assembly: GCA_949820135.1. Taxonomy (NCBI): domain Eukaryota; kingdom Metazoa; phylum Chordata; class Mammalia; order Lagomorpha; family Leporidae; genus Sylvilagus; species Sylvilagus floridanus. Next base: position 25,210,263 of record OX463235.1, read on the forward strand.
TCTTTCTGGAGAGAGAGAGAGAGAGAGAGAGAGAGAAAGAGAGAAAGGTCTTCCTTCTGTTGGTTCACCCCCCAAATGGCCACTACGGCTGGCGCACTGTGCCAATCTGAAGCCAGGAGCCAGGTGCTTCCTCCTGGTCTCCCATGTGGATGCAGGGCCCAAGGACTTGGGCCATCCTCCACTGCCTTCCTGGGCCACAGCAGAGAGCTGGACTGGAAGAGGAGTGACCGAGACAGAATCCAGCACCCCAACTGGGACTAGAACCCCAAGGTGCCAGTGCTGCAGGCAGCGGATTAGCCAAGTGAGCTGCGGTGCCGGCTCATCTTCATTTTTTCAAGAAATTTTTTGATATCTTTTTTGATTTCTTCTATGACCTACTGTTCATTCAGGAGCATGTTGTCTGTCTCCATGTGTTTGCATGTGTTCTAGAGATTCCTGAGTTTCTTAATACCAGTTTCATTGCATTGTGTTCTAAGAGGATACATGGTATGATTTTTGATTTTTTTGAATTTTCTGAGACTTGCTTTATGACCTAGCATTTGGTCAATCCTAGAGAAAGTTCATTGCACTAGTGCAAAAAATATGTATTATGCATCTATAGGGTGGAGGGCTCTGTATATATTTGCTAGGTCTATTTGATCTATAGTGGCAGTTACCTCTGTTGTTTCCTTGTGGATTTTCTGTCTGGTTGATCTGTTCATTACTGAAAGTGGGGTATTGAAATTCCTCGTTACTATTGTATTTGAGTCTATATCTCCCTTTAAATCCATTAATATTTCTTTTAGATAGCCATGTTCCCTGTAATTAGGTGCATATACATTTATAATAGTCACATCTTCCTGTTGAATTGATTATTTAATCATTATATAGTGCCCTTCTTTGTCTCTTTTAACAGTGTTTATGTTAAAGACTATTTTGTCTGATATTAGGATGGCTATACCAGCTCTTCTTATTTTCTGTTAGCATGAATTATCTTTTCCATCCTTTCATTTTCAATCTGCTTGCATCTTTATTTGTAAGATTTGTTTCTTGTAGGCAGTAGATAGATGAGTTTTATTTTTTAATCCATTCATCTAGTCTTTGTCTTTTAATTGGAGAGATGCAACCATTTACATTCAGAGTGACTATTGTTAAGTACCAACTTTGCACTGTAATGTTTCCATAGATAGTTTTAATTTCATACTTTGTGTTCCTTTGTGCTTTTATTTATGTATTTTTTTTATTTGAAAGTTAGAGTTACAGACAGTGAGAGGGAGAGACATTGAGAAAGTTCTTCCTTCCATTATTTTACTCCTCAAATGGCCACAATGGCTGGAGCTGTGCCAAACCGGAGACAGGAGCCAGGTGCTTCTTCCTGGTCTCCCATATATGTGCAGGGGACCAAGGACTTGGGCCATCTTCTACTGATTTCCCAGGCCATCGTAGAGAGCTGGACTGGAAGAAGGGCAACTGGGACTAGAACTGGCCCCATATGGGATGCTGGCATGGCAGGTGAAGGATTAACCTACTGCGACACAGTGCCGGCCACTCCTTTATGCTTTTACTGGATTATTTTCTGCATTCATCTTTTGTGGTGATGTTCCTGTTTCTGTTTGTAGCTCATCCTTGAGTATTTTTTGTACGACTGGGCGAGTAGTTACAAATTATTTGTTTCTGTTTGTTGTGGAAGATCTTTATTTTATCTTCATTCATAAATGAGAGCTTTTCTGGGTACAATATTCTGGGTTGACTTTTTCTTTTCTCTTAAGACTTTCTATTTATCTTACCATTCATTGTCTCCTTGCCTGTAGGGTTTCTGATGACAAGTCTGGAGTGAGTTTAATTGGCTTTCCTCTGAATGTGATTTGGTGTTTCTATCGTGCACATTTGAAGATCTTTTCTTTATATTTTACCGTGGGGAGTTTTACTACAATGTGTCACGTTATAGATCTTTTCTGGTCATGTCTTTTGGACGTTCTGTGTACTTCTAGTATTTGGAAATCTCTTTCTCCAGATTGGGGAAGTTTTCTGTTATTTCATTAAGAAGGCCTTCTAATCCTTTATCTTTTTCCATGCTTCTGGGACTCCTTAGATCCATATGTTGGGTTGCTTGATAGTATCTTGTAGATCCCCAACCTTGTTTTTTGTTTTCTAATTTCCTCTTCTTTTTTTTGGACTGACTGTAATGTTTCCAGAAATTTGTCTTTTCATTCTGGTATTCTTTCTTCTGTCTCACCTATTCTGTTTTTAAGGCTTTCCACTACATTTTTTAAATTTGATCTATTGTATTCTTCATTCTGACTTCTCTTTAATATCTCAATTTCTTGAGAGCACTTTTAAGTTGTGGATTTGCTTCTAATTGCTTCTAGGTAATCTGATGATTAAAATTTTCTGAATTCTGTTTCTGGCATATCCTTGGTCTCTACATAATCACCTTCTATTATTGAAGAGTTGTGGTGTTCCTTTGGGGGGCTCATAGTGTCTTCCTTATTTAGGGTTTTGCCTTTGTTTTTAGCATTATGGAGATGCTCTTGTGAGGTTTCTCTCTGTTATGAGCTATCATGTGTTGTGCATTGCAAGTGGATGCACAGAGCATCGTCTACTAGAGCCCTGCTCACTTCTCAGTCATGGTGGAAGTGGGTACAAGCTCTGTTGCACAGAGCCACGCCTACTGGGGCCTGGCTTGCTTCTCAATGGTGGATGAAATTGGCTTGCGTTTTCCTTATTCAGAACTTCTGCTTATTTAATGGCTTGTGTGGTGGAGAAGAAATTCCTCTGAAATGTTGTGGACTTTGTTCCTGGGTTGGGGAGTATGGTGAGGTGGTCCCCACAGTTGATGGGCATGTGCTTGGGAGGCTAAGGCTGCAGTTCCTTGGTTGCATTAGAAAATGTAAACAGACGATATGGCTTCTCTCAGCTGACTGCAGGTCCAGGTTGGGTGGAGAGTGGAGATGGAGATGGACTGGGGAGTGCCTAACTTCTCTGCCTTTCTATAACTTCTCTATTTTTCCTGCTTGGAATGCAAAAATCAGTTCATCAAGCTCCTTTTCCTGTTGCTATTCCTAATCACTGCTCTGTGGACCCTATTTCCTGATTAACCTGGTATGTTGGGGGCTGGTGCCAGCCATCTGGGTCTGTGCCTCTGCTGGCCTCTGCTGCTTTCCTTTCTTATTCGCCCTTTCATCTTTCATCGTGAACCTGCCCAGTCTGGGCTTCCTGTAGTGAATTTCTCATGGCTCTATCTCTATTGTGTATTTTCTCTCCTTTCTAACTATCTATTTTACCCTGCCTGACCCAGATCCTCCTGTTATTATACCACCATCTTGGACCACCTGTATCTGCTTTTACATCTGTAGTATGTTGTCCTGTAGTTTTGAAGTAAACTTTGAAACTGAGTTTTCTTCTGTTATTATTTTTTTCCAAGATGATTCTAGATACTTTGCATTTTACTACAAATTTTAGAGTCATTGTGTCAACTTCTGCAAAAAAACCTACTAGAAATTAGGGAAAGATTGCACTGAATTTATAGTTGAAGTTGGGAAATATTATCATGAAAATATTTAATATTCATGTTTGGTGCTGTGATGTAACAGATAAAGCTGTCACTTGTAGTGCTGGCATCCCATTTGGGCACCAGTGAGTTCTGGCTGCTCCACTTTTGATCCAGCTCTCTGCTATGGCCTAGGAAAGCAGTAGAAGATGGCTTTAGTGCTTGAACCTCTGCACGCATGAGGGAGATCAAGAAGAAGCTCCTGGCTCCTGGCTTCAGATCAGTGCAGGTTGGGCCATTGGGGCCTTCTGGGGAGTGAACCAGTGGATGGAAGACCTCTCTCTCTGCCTATGCCTACCTGTAACTCTGCCTTACAAATAAATAAATAAATTTAAAATATTAAATATTCCAATCTATGACATGGAATGTCATTTATTTATTTAAGTCTTATATAATTTTTGTACTTTGTTACATTTATTATTAAGCATTTCATTTTTTTGAAGCTATTATAAGTGGAATTGTTTCCTTAATGTAAGGTTGGGTTTATTCATTATAATTGTCCATATGTGTTATACAAATGATTTTTGCCTGTTGAACTTGTATCTTGAAATGTTGCCTATCTTGTTTTTTAGCTCTATACCTTTTGTAGAATATGTCTGTGACTCAAATAAAGCAATATTTTTAAAAAAAAAAATTGAGGTGAAATTGCAGACAGCTAAATCTCTCTGAGTATCGAAATTTTTTCCTATATAATACACAAACAGTTCCAATCTATTAATTTTTAGAGTTCCACATCTCATAGGTATCCCATAAATTTGGGCAATCTTTAAATCTTTAAGCATCTTTTTATTTAGTTCAGTTGATACAGGAACCAAGGGGTTCTGTTGCTTATTCTGTTATGCTACATGGAATGAATTTTTGAATGGCTTATTTCTGCATTGGAGGTCAACAGCAACCTTCTCGGGTTGTCCACATTCCAGAATCTTTCATCTGTTTTATTTATGATAGGAAAGAGAGAGAGAGGTAGGTGGGTAGTATTTATTCAGCTGTTGATTCCATTTGGTACTAAACACATACTTCTCTGTGGAGTGCAAGAATGCTAATTCATTTTATGTACTAGGGTAGATTAAAACTATTTTGAGAGACAGGAGTATTTAAATTGGCAAAAATGAAACAGTAAATGCTCTGAATTTCGGTCATCTGTGCTGTGTATATAGTTCTTGTGTAAGGCAAAGTCTGTGTTAATCAGGAATCTGGATTTTAAGTACAACTTGGCTTCAAACAGGTAGGAATTTAAATTCGATTTTCTGACTATTGCCATTATATTTTGAATTCAGAAGCTTTCTAAATGAAATCTGGTAAGCACGCAACATGACCTAGCTGAATCCTAAGATTTACAGGTGAACTTGTGCTAGTGTTTATCTCTAGAATGAAAGCTGAAAGAGAGCAGGATATTTGTATTATCTATTTCTGTGCCATTTATTCTGTCTTCTCTGATATTTTAACCTTACATTATAGGGCAATCTTTTGTATGATCAGTAGCACATTTCAGATTATTAATTTCAAATTATTAATTTGAGTTGTTGTTCATTCATTAAGTAGATATGTATCAAACACCTCTCAAGTACCTTCATGGGACTTAAATTCCCCTGGAGAAGACAGAAGACACATATGATTAACAACTACAACACCTGATAGATAGCATATCAGTGATAAATATTAAGAAGAAAATAAGCAAGGGAAGGAGTTATGACATATTGTGGTTGGAATTTTTGATTGACATAGTACTTGTAGAGGTGATAAGAGGTAAAATCCTGGATAAATGATAGTAAACTGATAGGGTTTTCTGATAGACTTGATGTAAATGGGCAAGAAGGGTAGAAATTTCAAGATGCCCACAGGTTTTTGACCTGGGTAACTGGAGGAATTATCATTAACTGAACTGATGAAGACAGTAGGAAGACTTAGGTTTGGTATGTTTCAGGTGCCTATTAGCAAGACACCTGGCATCAGTATTTCTGTCCATTTTTTGTCTAGTGCTTTTAGAAAAGCTCATCTGCCTCTCTGTGTAGCTCTTCTTAAGCTTCCCATACTTTTCCCTATAATCCTTACTCTGATTTGATTCACCAATTTTATCCCAATTTATTTATTTTAGTATATTATTCTCTAATAATTTCTGAGGAACATGGGACTTCAGAGCTAGGACTGTACCTTTGTTTTGTACTTCTCAGCTATTATTAAAATTAGACTGTTGAAATCATATTTTTCTGAACTTTGCAAGAATATTAGGTTTCACTCAATCAGCTGGATCTGATTATTGGTTAATATAAGGAACACTAGGCTGGCGCTGCGGCTCATTAGGCTAATCCTCCGCCTGCGGCGCCGGCACACCGGGTTCTAGTCCCTGTTGGGGCACCAGATTCTGTCCCGGTTGCTCCTCTTCCAGTCTAGCTCTCTGCTGTGGCCTGGGAGTGCAGTGGAGGATGGCCCAAGTGCTTGGGCCCTGCACCCGATGGGAGACCAGGAGGAAGCACCTGGCTCCTGGCTTTGGATCGGCGCAGCGCGCCGGCCATAGCATCCACTTGAGGGGTGACCCAATGGAAAAGGAAGACCTTTCTCTCTGTCTCTCTTTCTCACTGTCTAATTCTGCCTGTCAAAAAAAAATATATAAGAGACACTAAAATTTGCTTTTTAAAAAGTGAGTCCTGTTTCGGACATCTTTATCTGCATTTTGCTCAAGGTCTTGCTTCCTATTTGGGAATAGGTAAGAAATCTGGTATTTTCCTGAACAGCCTAAGATTTGTGGAAATAAACTCTGAATGGCATACTTCAATGTAAGAAAAAAAAAAAACTGTTATCACTGGGATTTTAAAAGAAATCTTGGCCAGAATGTTTTCAAGAATAGTTCATAAACAAATCTAATTGTCATAGTTAAGAACACAGTTAAAGAATGCATTCTAGATTGAATATAACTTAATTTTTTGCAGCTGTGAATTTCTTTTCCAACATTAGAACTTTTATTTCATGGGAAAAATTATTTTATGACAGTTGCCTTCAGAGTTTCCTGACCATTTTTAAAGTGGTGAAAGGTATTGTTAATTCATTGGTTACTCTGCTAGCTCTTATACAAGGCCCAGCAGTTGGAAGAATGAAGATATCATTTTGGCCCCAATAGGAACTCATGTGTGTTAACAACTAGAGCAAAGGAAAATGGTATAATATGTGCTATTCAAAGGTAGCAGATGAATGGAGTCTAGTTATGATGGAATGTAAGAATCCAGGATGTCTTAAAGGGTTAGTAGGCATTTCTCACGAAGTATGAGGGGAGGTTAGAACATTTGAAGCACCTTCATACACTTAATTGAAAGTGTGTATTATGAGATGCTACATTTGGATTTCAGAGCTTTTTGTTTTTGCAACAAAATAAGCTTATTTTAGAAGTCCGTTTTCCACAAACTTTTTAAATACCCTTATCGCATATGCGAATACACTTTTTTTTTTTTTGACAGGCAGAGTGGACAGTGAGTGAGAGAGACAGAGAGAAAGGTCTTCCTTTGCCATTTGTTCACACTCCAATGGCTGCCGTGACTGGCGCGCTGTGGCCAGCGCACCACGCTGATCCGATGGCAGGAGCCAGGTGCCTCTCCTGGTCTCCCATGGGGTGCAGGGCCCAAGGACTTGGGCCATCCTCCACTGCACCCCCTGGCCACAGCAGAGAGCTGGCCTGGAAGAGGGGCAACCGGGACAGAATCCGGCATCCCGACCGGGACTAGAACCCAGTGTTCTAACACCACAAGGTGGAGGATTAGACTACTGAGCCATGACGTTGGCCTGAATACACTTTTAAAACCTTTTAAGATTCTGTGTGGCTAGGGAGGTGGGTTACTGTTAGGAGGGAAGACCTTTCTCTCTGTCTCTCTCACTGTCCACTCTGCCTGTCCAAAAAAAAAAATGATATTAGACGTGGAATATTTATTTTGAGATTCAACTTAAATTATACTTGTGGAGCCCAGAAGAGAGATAAATCCTTGCCAGTTTAAACCTCTAAGACAGTGGGGGAAACATTTTAGGAATCAAATATGGTTAGTACTCATAATTTTCTACATAAAGTTCAGGTAAGAATGTTCTGGAAAACTCTTTTGCATTAAGTATTTTCATCTCTTTCTCACTCTGAAAGATAGGAATTATTATCCTCATTTTATAGTTGAAGTAAGATTTAATTATTCTACTCAAAATCTCTGGGCATCGGAATGCTTTTGTATATGGGATTCTAACCCCAAAGCTCATGCTATTTTCATTATGCAGAAACAGACTCCTTGCCTTGGATTTTTTCAGAATTCACTCCTCCTAACTTACTGTAGGTACAGTGGGCAAAGGGACATGCATATCTATCTTTCTAAAAATTGTCAAAGGTCAGGTACACATATCATATGAATTTAAATCATGGAGACTGAATTAATAAGTCTCATGTAAACATCTGTGTAGTATTTTAGAGCAGAGGTTAGGGATTCTTTCTGTTCGGCCAATTTGGATGTGAATGTTTTCACATGGGAACATACACTCTATAATGTGTCAGGATTTCACCCCTCTCCACTGCCTTACATCTGGCCTAGTCAAACTTCCCACTTACACACCTGAGTTTGTAGTCTCAGCTTTAGAGTCTACTTTATAGCAAATGTTTCAAGCTTGCTGAATTAAACTAAAAAGAGAAAGTTTATCTCCATGATAAACAGATATTAAGCTATCATTATTAAGATGACATATTTAAAATGTATATGACATATTTTAAATGTATGTTTTGTCAAAGGTAGAGTGAAATATGAATGATGATACTTCTTAATTTCTACATGTTCCTGGCCTATGTTTTTCAGTACTCTCAAAAAGAAAATGACCTTAGGAAACACATTTGAATTTCTAGTCTCGTAGTTTGGCCCTGTGATTTTATCAGTCTTGCTCTGAAGCTGAATTACGCAATGTGTTTCTATGATATGTTGAATTAAGTAATGACAGTTATTTGTCAGGAATATATGCTTGAAATATGTATTATCTGTTGGGGTCAGTAGAGAAGGGAAGAGCTGAAGGAGGTTTTTGGCATACTTCTGGAGCAGATGATGAAGCTGCTGATAGCAAACAGAAATGTGTTGGGTAGGAAGAGTGTTGGGTCAGTCTTGAATCTACTCATAGCTAGACCACTACATGAGAAAAGGATCAGAGAGCTTTGAATGTACACAACATCATGGCTGCTCAGTAAATGTTGGTATTTACAACAACACCAACACATTTTATTAATCTGTATGTACCTCTGGACAAATTCCCCATTTCCTTTTTTAAAACTAGGGTTAATACTTTTTTTATATCACTTTATAGGATTCTTTGTGAAAGAAAGACTAAGGATATATGTTGAATAGAATAAACACTGGGGCTGGCGATGTGGTGTAATGGGTAAAGCCACTGCCTGCAGTGCCAGCATCCCATATGAGCGCTGGTTTGTGTACTGGCAGCTCCACTTCCTCTCCAGCTCTTTGCTATGGCCTGGGAAAGCACTGGAAGATGGCTCAAGTCCTTGGGGCCCTGCACCCACATAGATGACCCAGAAAAAGCTCCTTGCTCCTGGCTTTGGATTGGCACAGCTCCGGCCATTGCAGCCATCTGGGTAGTGAACCAGTGGTTGGAAGACCTCTCTTTTTTCTCTCCCTCCCTCTCTCCTTCCCTCTGTCTCTCTCTCTGCTTCTATATCTCTGCCTTTCAAATAAATAAATCAATCTTTAAAAAAAATCGCTGTACAAATGTAAGGGATTATTAACTATACAGTTGTATCAGCAGCCCAAGGCTTGGATCCTGATTGGACTAAGCGATGCTGTTTGCTCTCTGATGCACTAAAACTCTCAGAGAACAAGTTAGCTGTTTCTTTGAAGTGAGTCACAGAAACTTAAATTGGAAGGAAATTTTAAGGATAACATAATTTTAAGGATTCATTGATCTTTGACTAGTTTTTCAAAACTCCAATGGGTTTTTCATAGATGTTAATCTGTACTTCAGATGAAAAGTTTTCTAACTTATGGGTATTTGAGTCATATTGTTAAAACCAAGGGTGAGGAATGTCTGTCCTACCGGCTGTAAAAGGCCATACATATAAGGCCCTGCCAAAGGCAACCACAGGCAGGACTCAAAATTCAACAAATCTACAGCTAGCTAATTTTTAAGTTAACGATTTTGTGTGGCTATGCATGATGTTATAAATATCTAAATGGCTGTTGGCAGAAAAGAGGTTCCCCACCTCTGTGAGGAAACATATGGACAAATGGAAGGGAGGCATGAAATACAGCAACTGGATCTTGCTGAGTAGCTCATTATTTTTCTTTATTCCTTTTACTTTTAAATCATATGGCAGATGGCTTCAGATAGAATATTTTTAGATATAAATTTTAAGTAAATAATAGATATATGTAATACATGTTATATTTGCTTCTGAAGCATAAAAATGAATGTAGTGCATTTCTGAGCTTTATATAAGTTCAAGAGACAATATATATCTACACACAAATACACATACACATGCATACACACTTTTCTTTCCTAACTGATACAGTGGTCTGCATTAGAATTAAGTAATAGTATTTTCTTAGGAGATTTGTTTGAAGTTATTAATATTCGCCTTGTGTATTTTAGCTACTCAAGGTATGCACTAATGGTCCAGAATGACACTTGGGGGATATCTGAATATAGTATAATATGGTTGCTTAGTTTCCTATTTGAATAATTTTTTATTGGATTTGTTATATTAAGATGAAATAGAAAATGGGAAATGAAGATAAAAAAGCAGTAAAATTCTCTCCGTGCTGCTTAGTGATGTTTTGATTGCAAAATCTTGCATTTTTTCCTTAATCTATTTTTTGCTCAAAATATTCTTTTATTTGTAGTCTGCTCTTGTTTCACCATCTTATTTTCCTCAGCTCAGTTTATATTGAAGAAAATCATTTACGTTAGCAGGTGTTGGCATTATTGTGTTTTCTGGTGGAACATGAAGTTGCCCAGTGACCAGTGAAGCCATTAGTCTGCAGCAGCTTGGCAGTAAGAAGACAGGGTATAGAAGCCAACCAAGAATGGAATCCAAATAGCAAAGTATACATAGGCTTTTTGGCTGCATGTCATCTAAATCTTAAGAAAACAAAACTGCTGTTTATAAACTCCCTTTCCGTCCTCTAGCAGACTGGTTTTGTCAGCTTCAGAAACTTCATTTTAACACCTGGAAGAGAAACTCGAGAATTTGCAAGTCGTTCTGCTTTGTTGAGTATCTGCTGAGCTATTCCACGTAGGCAGGGGTATAGCTTAGTAAGGAAGTTTCTTTGATTCTCTGAAATGCAGGTTTGTCCAACGGCCCATGGAATCTATTGCTGTGAAAATCCTTTAGCTTTGCACTTTCCCATAGCCAGATTATACGGCTTTCTTCTTTAGTTTTCAAATATTTAGACTTTTTTTTTCTTTTTCATTTTAATATAAGCCCTCAAAGTAGGTAGAAGATGCACTGCATATCCAATGTTCCCATCCTTCATTTAATAATGTAGGAAGCATGACAACAGCCCAGGTCTGCAAGTAGCTTTTATCAGTGTCCTTTACCAAAAGAACATACACACTGTGAAAATTTGCTTTCCTTTACTGATTTTTTTTAATTATATAAACATTTCTATTAGCAGCAAACACAACACACAGAAACAGAAGGAAGGGGTACAAGAAAAAGTGAGAACTTCCATTTGCTGATTTACTTCCCAAATGCTGGTGGGCCAAGGATGGCCCTGGTAGAAGCAGGGAGGCAGGATCTGAGTCCCAGTTGGGTCACAGGAAGCCTGTCACTTGAGCCATAACTTGCCGCCTCTAAAGATGTCCATTAGCAGGATGCTGAAATCAGGAGCCAGGACCAAAGCAGCATCTTAACTAGTAGGCCAAATGCCCAACCCTAAACATTTCTTTCTTGAGATATAACATATATTCAGAAAAATGCACAGCTCAAGAAGAGTATGGTTCAGTGAATTTTCCCAGCTAAATAACACCTGTGTAACCAGCACCCAGAGCAGGAAACAGAAAAATTACTTGAATAACAAGTATTCCTTATTCCTCTCCATACTTTAACTACCCTCTGATTTCTAACACCATAGATTAGTTTTGCTTGAGTCTGAAATTTACATAAATGGAATTATATGTCTTTTTTGTGCCTGGCAGTTTTCATTCTATATTTCATGTTGCATACATGTTTATTTTGTTCATTTTTCATTAGTTTGGTTGTTTGTAGTTTGGGGATATTTAAACATATGAACACTTCTTGTGTGTCTTTTATGAACATTTAACATACATGTATCTCCTCCTACGACTAGAGTAGTCGGATAATAGGATATATACATGTTTAATGTCACTAGATATTATCAAACAATTTTCCAAAGTAGTTATATCAATGCCTTCACTAACATTTAATGTAAAGATAGGTGTGGTTTAATTTTACTGCAACTTTCTGTGGTGTTATGCATAAAATTTGTTCCAACTTTCTGGTTGAAAGTATATTTTCTACAAATTTGAATTCTTAGAGTAATGATTTCTGAAGTTGCTATCCCCCTTTGCTTTTATTAGCTTTCCCCCACTTATTTTTCATTCACTTATCTCTTTGTTTCTGTAACAGAACTTCTAGTATGCGCTGTACATTACTAGATAATGGGATAGAAAATAAGAAGTTATAGTGCTTTGCATTCAAAGGAATTGTATTGAAGTGGGGCAAATAGCAATATCAACATAAATATTTCAGTTTTTCACACAAATGTAGAAGCTACTTCCTTGAGCTAGAAACTCTTGTGTCTTTGCTATAAATTTTCCTTTTCCAAGATAAACAGACCCCATAATTCTAAGGTTTCCTGATAGAGAAGCCTTCTGAACTTTTCCAATTGCTGATATTTTTTAAAAAAACTGTTCTCTTAAAGTATGATGACCACTTTTGCCCACAGTAATTCAGATTCTCAAGTCTGTGGTGTGTGTGTGGGTGTGCATATCTGTATATCTTTTTTTCTTTTTTTCGGAATGTTTTAGGGTTCATTATTTTCTGATGCTCTCTTTAGTAATTTATTTTTTAAAACATATTTTTAATTTTTTAAGATTTATTTTATTTATTTGAAGGGCAGAGTTAGAGAGAGAGGGAAAAGGGGGAGAAGAAAGAGAGAGAGAGAGAGAGAGAGAGAGAGAGAGAGAATGACTGAAAATCAGAATGAATATCTTCTATCTGCTACTTCATTCTTCAAGTGATTGCAAGAGTGAAGGCTGGACCAGATTGAAACTAGGAGCTGGGAACTCTCTAGATCTCCCACATGGGTGGCAGGAACTCAAATACCTGAGCTATCATCTTCTACTTCCCAGTTACATTAGCAGGGAGCTGGATTGGAAGAGGAGCAACTGATAGAGGAAGAACTCAAACTGACAGTCTTTTATGGGATACGGGCATCTCAAGTGCCTTTGGTGCTATTACATACAGCTGTTGGGTTGAAATCCTGAAGTAATAATTTAGGTTTATTCTTAGATTCTTCTCTCTTTCTCTCTTTTTTGTAGCATTCTTTCTAGGTGAAGTCCCTGTAAACTTCACACACATTACTTTAGTTCCCAAGTTTGAGCTGGTGATTCAGAAATCGTTTATGTCTTAGATCCTCTGAAATCTAGATCCATGTATAGCATATAATCATTTGGGTATTGTGCTGGCATCCCACATTTGGCTGATCATAAAATGTTCTTCATCTATATGATCCAAAAACATTCTACTTTCTGTATTCCTGTCTTGGTGAATGCATTAATATGCATAAAATTGCTTAAACAATTCTCTGGACACTTCTGAATACATTCTCCTCTGCTTTCTTTCCTAACTATCCTAAAACCCTACAATTTTTATCCTCTACATATTTCCTGGGGCCATCCTACAATAATCCACCAATAGGGTTCAATGTTCAGTTCGTTATTTTCTCTTGCCTGGATCTGGATTATTGCCTGTTATCCCTGACTGCAGTGTCATTTTCTAATCTTCTCAGAAGGCTATTGCCAGAATAATCTTTGAAAATACACATCTGAGCTTGTCTTTTTGCCTGGCATGCTAGATAGCTCCTTTCCAGCTGGATTCATCACCATTCCTCCTTGGGTTTTCTGTATTTGCAGTATCACCTGCAGTGACCTGCATGCTCCTTGCCTTTTCTTACTCCAAATCATTGCACATGCTTTTTTCTTTGCTTTTTGTTTTCTTCTGCCTGATTCACAGGGATAACACTTACTATTTAAGATTCACTTCTTCTGGCCAGCGCTGCAACTCACTTGGCTAATCCTCTGCCTGCGGCACTGGCACCCTGGGTTCTAGTCCCGGTTGGGGCACCAGATTCTGTCCTGGTTGCTCCTCTTCCAGGCCAGCTCTCTGCTGTGGCCAGGGAGTGCAGTGGAGGATGGCCCAAGTCCTTGGGCCCTGCATCCACATGGGAGACCAGGAGGAAGCACCTGGCTCCTGGCTTCAGATTGGCGCAGCGCACCAGGTGTAGCGGCCATTTGGGGGTGACCCAATGGAAAAGGAAGACCTTTCTCTCTTTCTCTCTGTCTCTCTCTCACTAAATCTGCCTGTCAAAAAAATATTCACTTCTTCTGAAATATTGCCATTTACAACAACATGGACAAAACTGTGTGTGCGGGCTAGCCACACCAGTCAAACAAAACCTGAAGGAGGGAGTGGGAATGAAAAGAGGGACAAGAGTGTAGAGAATGGAGCCGACACAACAAGGCTGATCAAGGCTTGTTTATTCCAGCATCTCAGAGATATTTATACACAGAAGGTAACAACATACACAAGCAATTTATCCGGCTTTCTGTAACACAGTCATAACATAGTTAATTCTAACAGAGTGCTCTTGTTTAATCATCCTCCTTCAACATGGGGGTACCTGACTTTCTGATCCCAGGAATTCCAAAAGCCAAGATTGACCTTGACTTGTCTATGACTCGTTTATGGGCTGCCTACACCTCTGGAATATTATGCTAAGTGAAATAAGCCAGTCACAGAAAGATATTCTTTATGATCTCATTTCTATGACAGTATTTCAAAGAATTTGTAGAAAAATTGAATTAAAAGACAATGCAAAATTTTAATGAATGTCTTGAATACCCCTGTATTTGTAATCTAAAAGAGACACACTTATTGAAGGAAAGAGTTTTACATAGTTGTCAAGAGTTGGAGTTTGGGAGAAATGGGGAGATGTTGGTCAAAAGGTACAAACTTCTAGTTATAAAATGAATATACTTTGAGATTATAATGAACATCATAGTTATTATAGTTAATACTGTATTGTTTTCTTGACATTTGCTGAGAAAATAAATGTCTTCAGCACACACACAGTAACTATGTGTGGCTATGGATGTATGATTACTTTGAAGTAATAGTTAAAGAATATGAACATATACATTAATGCATCATATTATACACCTTGAATATAAACCACTTTATTTGTTAATTATACTTCAATAAAGCTTGAAAAAATAAACATTCACCTCCTGTGAAGTATTTTCCTTAACTCTCAAGCTGAGGGATTTTCCTCTGTGTTATGATTAAATAACTAATTTAGCTCCCGTGTAAATTTGTTTATTTGTCTCCTCTTCTAGGCTATGAGGTCTTTATCTTTGCATTCCCAACATCTAACACATTGCCTGCTATACAATTGAGTGTCAACAGTATTTTGTTGTATGAATGGTTGAATTAATTAACTGATGGTTTGGAGTTCTCCGATTTTTGTATTTCATGATCTTTAAAATTCCTAAATATATTTTGTTCTCTTGCCAGGGTTAAAACTCATATGTTGCTTCTCTACCCACTTTCACAGACTTGTAAGGTCTTCTTTTTAAATCCCATCTGTGTGTTTCGTCATCAGCTGGAAGGATTTAATGTCTCCTTATTTCAGAAATCTCATGTGAGCTTTTACTTCTGGCACATTTTAAAAAAAGATATTAAATAATTAACGAGTGTTGAGGAGCTGAATTCTTTACATTTGCCCATCCAGAGCTCCCCTAATTAACTCTACCATTAAATTCCCTTTTTTTTTTTTAATCTGGGTTAGAATTTTTGGATAAATAGACAACCTGTGAACCTCTGAGTCATTATACCATCATTTTTTTAAAGATTTTATTTATTTGACAGGTAGAGTTACAGACAGTGAGAGAGAGAGAGAGAGAGAGAGAGAGAGAGAGAGAGAGACAGAGAGAAAGGTCTTCCCTCCGTTGGTTCACTCCCCAAATGGCCGCAAGGCTGGAGCTATGCCCATCGGAAGCCAGGAGCCAGGTGCCTCTTCCTGGTCTCCCATGTGGGTGCAGGGACCCGAGCACTTGGGCCATCCTCCACTGCTTTCCCAGGACACAGCAGAGAGCTGGACCCGAAGAAGAGCAACTGGGACCAGAACTGGCACCCACATGGGATGCCGGCGCCACAGGTGGAGGATTAACCTAGTGTGCCACGGTGCACATTGTATCATCTTTTAAAACAAAACAAACCAAACCAGAGACCTCTCTATAACAACATTTTGTTAGGAGAATTTGCCTATTTACTACTGTCATTTATGATGTATTTTGGGAGATATGTTCTTTCCTCAATTCTCCCTGCCTAAACTCTGCAGCCTGCCCTTTTTCCCCCATGGGTATAATATGTCATTTTTGAGTGTTCACTGATCTGGTCATTTCTTGCAAGTTTCCAAGGCTTGCTATTTAAGGGGTATTAGTGCTCTTTAAGGAATCTGTATTTCTTTTGGCAGAGATGAAAAAGCATAGGCTCAAAAGTCAAAATATGTTTACATTTTAAAAATTCCAAAGTCCCTCCTGCTTTAACTTTGCTACAGTTTACAGTAAAATATACTTGGCCACCATCAAAGCAAAAGAAATACTTTTCTAACTTTAGCCTTTTTTGTCGTAATTCATGTTCACAGTATTTTACCTCTCAGAATCTAGCTAAACCTTGACACTGTTATTCTAAATAAAAAAAAAACATTATGTAAGGGTCACTTTAGAGCAAACTATGTAATCATTTGTGATTATACTGTGAGATACAGAAATTTTCTTCAGCTTGTTCTGAATATTTGTACTTTTTATTATGATCCCTTTTAGAGGCTGTATATCCTTTCTGAACATTAAATTTTTTATCTTCTAAGTAACACTATGATAAGTTTAGATAGTACTGTGAAATTGTAGGGGATATGAAAATCACTAAGACAATCACAGGACAAAAACTGTATGTACCAAGTTTGATAAATCTAAGGAATAAAATAATTTCATATTTTTTCTGTAAGTCTACTGTTTTCTACATATATTCCATTTCCAATGTGCTGTTGTCTCAGTTATTTTAAAAATCTATTTTATTTATGTGAAAGGCAGAGCCATGGGATGAGGGGAGGATAGGGATCTTCTATCCACTGGTTCACTCCCCAGATGGCTGTAATGGGGCTAGGCCAGGGTGAAGCCAGGAGCCAGCAGTTTGCAGAGGCTGCTTTAACACGCATATTAGCAGGGAGCTGGATCAGAAGTGGAGCAGCCAGGACTCAAAAGAGTCACTGGCAGTGACCTAACCCATTATGCCACAATGCTGGCCGCACGTGCACTCAGTTTTGTAAGAGAATTGGCAAAAATGTCATTATTCTCATTTTTTATAAATGGTAAAAGCATCACCAAAAGAATAGATGACTTCCCCAGATCATAATGGTGTGGTAGAGCTGAAACGAGAACTCAAGTCAGAAAAGAGAAAATCATTGTGAGCCAATGGAGCTACAGAGGATCTTTTCTTTCGTAATTAGTAAGAACAGGGGGTTGACAGCTATTTCTAACTGTCCGTCCTACATTATGTAAAGAAGTGAATCCCCCCAAACTCTGCATAAAGTAGTAGACAGCCTTTATTTTTAAAAGAGAAGGAACTAAAAACACAGAGGCACACACCTCTCAACATTATCCTACAACATTATCCTACAACATTATCCTGAGATATCGGAGTCTTGTGAAAAAAGCCTAGAGTTTGCAATACAAATATTTATGTGTAATTCTCAACTCTTTTACCTGATTCTTAATATCTGTATACTAAAAATCTATTTAGATAAAATGGGGCTCATATTATCAACCTTATTTCGGCAAAGGGTGTTCTGATGACATGTAAGATGTTACATAGAAGCATTTCATAAACTATGTGGTATTATACAAATACAAGTATTTGCTATTATAGCAAATAAAGGAAATCCTACATGGGAAAGAATGTAACATAGTTGGGATGAGGGCTTAGGAATCATACTGACTTGAGTTACAATACAAGAAAAATCACCATCTGAATCTACCACTTGGATAATGTATATGAAGTACGTGAACTATTGTAAATGTCTGTTGATTTAGCTTGTTTTTTTTTTTTAAAGATTTATTTATTTATTTGAAAGAGTTACACAGAGGAGAGAGAGAGAGAGAGAGAGATCTTCTATCCAATGGTTCACTCCCCAGATGGCTGTAACGGCCAGATTAGCTTGTTTTTTAACTAAATTATTTGGGGCTGGCGCCGCGGCTCAATAGGCTAATCCTCCGCCTAGCGGCGCCAGCACACCGGGTTCTAGTCCCAGTCAGGGCGCCGGATTCTGTCCTGGTTGCCCCTCTTCCAAGCCAGCTCTCTGCTGTGGCCCGGGAGTGCAGTGGAGGATGGCCCAAGTGCTTGGGCCCTGCACCCCATGGGAGACCAGGAGGAAGCGCCTGGCTCCTGGCTTTGGATCAGTGCGGTGCACTGGCCACAGTGGCCATTGGAGGGTGAACCAACGGCAAAGGAAGACCTTTCTCTCTCTCTCTCTCTCTCTCTCTCTCTGTCTCTCTCACTATCCACTCTGCCTGTCAAAAAAATAAATAAATAAAATGATTAAAAAAATAAATAAACTATTTGGGAATAATTTTAGATTTCAAGTTCCAAAGATAGTACAGTGAGTTACCATCTACCTTTCTCTCAGTTTCTTCCATTGTTATTGTTTGCTGGAACAAAGAAATGAATACTGACACATTACTCTTAGCTATCAGTAAGCTTCATTAGGATTTCACCAATAGTTTTCATGAATATCTGTTGTCTGTTCTAGGATCTGCCAATAGGGTATCACACTGCACTTGGTTGTTATATATCTCCATAGTCTCTTCTGGTTTGTGACAATTTATTATTTAGTCTTATTTTTCATTACCTTAATGGCCTTGAGTAATACTGCTCCTGTATCATCTAACATCTCTACCAATCTGGCTTTGTGCATTGTTTTTCACATCACTGGATGGGAGTTATGGGTTTATGGAAAGTTTGCCATAGAAATGACCTGTTATTCTTGCCACAGTATATCAAGAGGTACATAATATCCATGGACATCACTGATAATGTTAACCTTCATCACATGGTTAGGTAGTGCTTGCCAGGTTTTTTCATTGTATCATAGTGATATATTTGAGCAGCTGTCACTTAGCTGGGACTCACTCTTCCCTCTGTTCATAAAGCTTTTCATTTATATTTACTTCAAATTGTCATCTCACAGACAAGCTTAAACAGATTTACTATATTAAGCTTATCTCTAAGACATTTTACTTTTGTATTTTCTTCAAAGCACACATAATTAAGTCAAATTATCTTGTGTTTTTGTTTATTTAGTTTATTACCCATAGTGCCCCCCCCCAACACAGACCCTAACAAGAACATAAGCTTTATCAGACCAAGGTCTTTATAGAATTGTTCACATTTGTACACTCAGCATCTATCAAAAGGGCTGGCATACACTAAGTGCTTAGTAACTATTTGTTGAATAATTATCAATGAAAGAAAATCCCCTTATTAATTATTAGTATTTCAGAAAAATAGAAGAAAAATACCTGAGTGGTAGGAATTTTAATTTAATGTTCTTAACACACTTTGTTTAATTTAAATAATGAGGTTAATTCTCAGCATCTATGGGAAAATTTATCTGTATTCTTGTTATTCAGACTCTTTTATCATGAACTTAATAATATATAATATGAATGCCAGAATATGTTAGCGATTTTTAAGGATATGATTGATAAATGCAAGATCTCAGTTTTCATGCATCTGTACCATTGAAACCCTGCTTGTAAATTCTCTCCTTTCCTACTGAAGATTTTTAACAGAATCTGATGGTATGGGAGATATAGTTGCCTCCTTAGTGTCTTTTATCTTTTTATTTATAGTGACAGAAAAATGGAGCTTCTTTATGTGGGTATCCCATAACCTACTGTTAAGAAAGCACTCTTTTTATTTCCCTTCTCAGGATTTAAAATCTCCACACCAGAGAGATGAAATTGCAGGAGCCCGGGCCTCCTTGAAGGAGAACTCCCCACTCCTGCATTCAGTTTGTTCAGCTTGTTTGGAACATTCTGATGTTGCTTCCCTCAAAGCAAGCAAGGACACAATTTGTGAAGAAATTCAGAATGCCCTCAATGTAATTTCAAATGCTTCCCAAGGCATTCAAAACATGCCTGCTCCTCAAGAACCTCAGGCAGCAACCCTGGGAAGTGCCCTGGATGAGCTGGAGGTAAGTCCAGAGAGAGAGACAGAATGTGATTTGATGTCTCAGCACAAAAATAAAAATAAATGGGTTTTCAGATTTGTGTTTGGAGTTTAGAAAATGAGAATATAAAAATACTGTTATTCAGTCAGTCTTTTTTCTTTTTTTTACCTTCTGTGTCTTCCAGTGAATGGAAAACAGGAAAATATTCTGTTAGTAGACTTCTCATTACTTTACACCCCTGCAAAAAAAGCCGATGAATTTAAATTGTGATTTTTTTTAGATTGATTCGATGACCTTATTTTACATAGAAAAACTTATGAAATGAAAGATTTATTTATTCTATAAATATGTCTTATTTACATAGTTCTACATGTCTCAATGCATATTATTCCTACCCTTAACAAGGGTTGACATTCTAGCAGAGGCATATAGACAAAAACCAAAAATAATAAACATTGTAAATAACTAAGTTGTATAGTATGTTATACAGTGGAAGTGAGATGTTGCCAAAGGCTTGAAGAAAGTTAGGAAATTGGTCAGATGAAGATCTTCAGTAAAGGCTTGAAGGCATCCTCTATGTCTAAGGAACAACATAGATGCCAAAGTGCCTGGGTGGAGAGAGTGAGGGGCTGATTCATAGCAGCTGTGGTTAAAGAGCCAGTGGGACCAATTTTTGAAGGGAATTTAAGGACCCTGACTTTTCCTCTGAATTAAATGGAGATCCATTCAGATCTTCATAACATTGAAAAAAATTTTATACCAGTGATGCTAGTAGATATTAGTAGAGTATTAGATTCCCAAATACATCAGACATATGACATTTCTTAATTGTGAAACACTCAGTAAGAATCATTCAATTAATTATTATAGTATCTCTATAAGGTAAAGCATTAGTGTTTTTGTTTTACAGAAATCAATAACTCTCAGATGTAAAATCAAAAAGCTAGTGACTATGTAGCCACATTGTGAATCTAGACATTCTGATTCTAGAATTTCTAACTGCTGTGTTATATTGGGTTTGTACAAATAGAACTAATGTGCTTAATTAAAATTCAATACAATTTATGCAAAGAGTCTTAATTTATGTGGACTAGCAAAAATTGTAAATGTAATCAAGTCTAAAAGGTTGGATTACTTTCTTGTGAATAAGATTATATCACTCAGTCGTATGAACAGACAGAATACTAGGTTGTGTCTAGTAAGGTGAGGTGAAATTTTCTAGAGTAGATGGGTACAGTTGTTTACCACATTTTTAAACAGTACTAAACAAATATTGTGTCAGGGGCTGCTCCCACGAGAGTCCAGTTCATCTCAGACTCTACATTCTATTTTCTTAGGATTATAGAAGATGTAAGATCTCCAAATTATTTATTCTTTAAAAATTTCTTCTGTTTATTACTTTACTTGGAAATGACTGGTACAGGCCTGAAATGTCAATGGTTGGAGTGGAGGAGAATGAATGTGTGTGTGTGTGTGTGTGCGTGTGTGTGTGTGCGTGCACACGTGAGCACATACAAGTATCCTCAATGTAAGTGGGCATGCATGGCAATGAAGTCTCATTCTCAGGAGGGAATCCTTAAGATATTTCCCTAAGATTCTTATACTATCTTAACAATATTTGATATTCAGTTCTAGTCAGAGATAGGCATGTGTACACTAATACAAATGCCTGAATTTTATATATATTTATATCCAAGTTAAAAATGGCTGCTGAGGATCTCTGAATTAGATAAAGCAGAATTTATTGAACATTTAATTTCTTTTAAATGATTTTATAAATTAAATGCTTCACATTTTATGATTTACAGGAAACTATATTGGTAAAGTATATAAAATAACCTTTGCTCTCTTTTGCTCCTGCAAATGTAATACTATGAAATAAATTGATGTAGTAAATACTCTGTTGGGAGCAAGTCTCATTAAATGTTTATAGTGTAGGAATGTATCAAAGTGCTTACTCAACATACCATGCTGAAGTTTTTGTTAAATCTTTCCTTCTGACCCACAGCTAGTTGTGGGTATGAAAACAGATATAGAAGTTAAATTAGAACATTGTAAGGGTTAAATAAGTTTATTTATTGGAAAGACCAGTGTGGATTATAGGATTTTTTTTTTCATTTAGACTGAATAAAAGTTGAGATGTGTCAAGTTGTAGATTAATAGAATTTTGAAAATGTCATTGAACAGGAAATTTTGCCAATGGAAATTTCTTTGAAAACTGAGTCCATAAAGATATATTTTCTCCTGCACAGAGGGGAAAGGCAGTTGTAATTGCAGTACTCATGATTTGTCTGGATCTTCATGCTGTAATGATAACAACAAAGGACATCTGCATAATGTTTTCCTATTTTCAGAGTTGTCATGTATATTTGCTTATATTCTCCCTATTTATACATTCATGTACACACTGTCACTTACATATTCTTTTTTCATTGTTGTATCCTCGTATCCTCAGCACCTAGAATAATTGTCTGAATATAGCAAGTGCTAGGTAAATATCAATGAAGGAATGAATGAATTCAGGGATACTCATGTCATTTTGTAGTATTGGAATGAAGATCATTTTCCCTCACTTCTGTTGTTTTCTCCTTTCTCCAAATGGAAATGTATGTATTTGAGGATATTTTGCTCTAATTTGTTTAATTCCTTACTGGGCCATGAATCTACAGTGAGTGATATCACCAGAAACTTGTCTAAATAGTGCTCAGTATATTTTCTGTGAGAAGGTAGCATATATATATATATATATATATTCTTCTTATATTCTGAAAGTGAAAATAAGACATCTTTCAATCAGATTAGCATTAAGAGCTAAAGAAAAAGGAGGCACAACTGATATCTGCAAGTACTTTAATATGACTTTTGAAAATGGTTTGTTTTCTAGGAATATAGTGAACTCTAAGAACTAAAAAAGATGGTTAAAAATTAAAAATATATAGTTAATATGATAGGTGAATTTGGGACTATTGCTGATGTCAGATTCAACGGAAACATAAATCTAGTCTATTGAACAAGAACCAGAATTGTTCTAGGAATGGTGGGAGAATTTTATTTTTGCTTATAGTCTGGATATTGAGGGTTTAAAGATCATAAACTGAGGAGACAAAGCTTGTATCTTGTCACTTAGAAAGTCACATATGAGGTGTTGCATGAAGCTGAGAATTCTTAAAATTCGAACACCTTTTTGTAAAAATGAGAAAAACACTAGCCCACACATCAGGAAGTAGTGGGAAAACTTGGCTAATGTAGCTTTGGCTCTGGGTGACTCAGTTAAAAGAGTGCATCTTGGAAAATTTCTAACCTGTCCTTATCTAGACTTTAGATCAGAATTAATATTATCTATATAGCCTTTAAAATCCCAGTTGAGAATCTAATTTAAAGTCATCCTTGCAATACCTCCAGGGACTTGGCATAAGTAAACACAAATTCTTTCCGAACTCTGTAGCCACTCTTCAATAAATTCTCATAAAGTTTCAAGGCACACACATAAGCCAAGTCATCATGAGTGAGATACTGCATAAATAGGAAACTGCAGAATCAGATCTGCAAGCACTATAGAGATAAAAATTATGACCGTGATTATAAATTAGTAGGTTTAACATATATTATGTTATCATTTGTTTATTTAAAGTATAATGTGATTCTTCAAGAAACAAAAGACTTTCAAAGTTGAACAGGGGAAATATCTAAAATGGAGAGTTGGCAGGGGGTGGGGTGTCCACTTAGGACTGTGCACAGGAGAAGTGCCAAATTACTTTCAGAGGATCTCCAATTAAACAAACTGCCAATCTGTCATCAGAAATCTTACAGGATAGGAGAGAATGGAGAGATAGAGTCCAAGTCCTAAAAGAAAAAAAAAAAACTATCAACCCAGAATACTGTACCCAGCAAAGCTCTCATTTATAAATGAAGTTGAAATAAGCACCTTCTACAACAAACAGAGAGAAAGAATTTGTCACCACTTGTCAGGCCTTACAAATGATATAAGGATGTTCTACACACAGAAACAGAGAAACTCATCATTATGAAAGAATGTGAAAGCAGAACATCTCCTGGCAAAAGTACAAAGAAAATCCAAAGCAACTATCGGAATATCTATGGAAAAAATAGCAGGACCAAGTCATCACTGATCAATAATAATGTTGAATGTAAATGGCCTAATTTCTACAATTAAAAGATACAGAATGACTGAATGGATTGAAAAAGGAAGACCATCTATTTGCTGCCTACAAGAAACACACCTCACCAACAGACACTCACAGACTGAAAGTGAAAGGATGGAAAAAGATATTCCATGCTAATAGAAAGGAGAAACAAGCAGGAGTAGCCATCATAATATCTGACAAAATAGACTTTAACACAAAAACTATTAAAAGAGACAAAAATGTGTAATGATTGATATAACAGGAAGATGTGATTATAGTAAATGTATATACACTCAATGCCAGGCTACTAAGCTATTTGAAACAAGTGTTAATGTATCTAAAGGGAGACATAGACTCCAATACAATAATAATGGGAGAGTTCTACCTCCCAAGTTTCATCAATGGATAGCTCAACTAGACAAAAAAAATCAACAAAGACACATGGTATGATTTCAGTTTTTTAAATTTGTTGAGACTTCCTTTGTAGCCCTGCATATGGTCTATACTAGAGAAAGTTCCATGCACCAAAGAAAAGAACGTATATTCTGTAACTGTGAAAAGAAAGGTTCTGTATATATCAATTAGATTCATTTGGTCCATTGTGTAGATTAACAATGGAATGAAGCTGAAAAATTAACAACTTAAAGAACTCTAGAAAATGTGTAAACACATGGAGACTAAACAACAAGCTTTTGAATGAACAATGGGTCCTAGAAGAAATCAAAATGGAAATGAAAAATTCCTGGAAATGGATGAAGATAACAGCACAACATATCAAAACTTATGTGATACAGCAAAAGCAGCATTAAAGGGGAGTTTATAGCAATTAATGCCTATGTCAAGAAATTGGAAAGCATCAAATAAATAATCAAACAATGCATCTAAAGGTCCTAAAAAAATAGCAAACCCGAAATTAGTAAGAGGAAGGAAATAATTAAAATTAGAGAAGAAATGAACAAAACTGAAACAAAAAAATGATACAAAAGATCAGTGAAATGAAGATCTGGCATTTTGAAAAAAATAAACAAAATTGATAGACCATTGGCCTAATTAACCAAAAAAGAGCAGAAGACCCAAATTAATAAAATCAGGTGAAAAAGGAGATGTTACAACAGTTAACAGAAATAAAAATAATCAGGGATTACTACAAAGAGCTATATGCCAACAAATTGAAAAATGTAGAAGAAAAGGATAGATTTATGGACACATAAAATCTACTAAAATTGAGTCATGAAGATATAAAAAACCTGAATAGCTTAATAACCAACATGAAGATTAACTTAATAATAAAGACCTTCCCAACCAAGAAAAGACCGAGACTGAATGACTTCACTGCTGAAATCTACCAAATTTCTAAAGAACTGATCTCAATTCTTTTTGTTTCTTTTGACAGGCAGAGTGGACAGTGAGAGAGAGAGACAGAGAGAAAGGTCTCCTTTGCCCTTGGTTCACCCTTCAATGGCCGCCACCGCTAGCGTGCTGCAGCTGGCGCAACTCGCTGATCCATAGGCAGGAGCCAGGTGCTTCTCCTGGTCTCCCATGGGGTGCAGGGCCCAAGCTCTGGGGCCATCCTCCACTGCACTCCCTGGCCATAGCAGAGAGATGGCCTGGAAGAGGGGCAACCAAGGCAGAATCCGTTGCCCGGACTAGGACTAGAACCCGGTGTGCCGGCACCGCTAGGTGGAGGATTAACCTATTGAGCCGTGGCACGGGCCCCCAATTCTTCTTAAACTCTTCAAAAACATGGAAAGGGGGAGAATCTTCCCAAACCCCTTCCATGAGGCCACCATCACCTTAATTCCAAAATCAGCAGAAGCTACAATTAAAAAAAAGAGAATTAGAGACCAATATCCCTGATGAACAATGTAAAAATCCTCAAACAAATACCAGCTAATTGAATCCAATAATGCATCCAAAGGACCAAGTGGTATTTTTCCCTGATAAGCAGAAATGGTTCAACATCCAGGAATCAATAAATGGGATACATCACAAAGCAAACTAAAGAATAAAATTGTATAGTTATCTTAGTACATACAGAGGACATATTTATAAAATACAGCATTGTTTCATAGTAAAAGCCTTAAGCAAATTCAGTATAGAAGGAACATTCTTCATGCAATCAAGGTAATAGATGAAACCCATGGCCAGCATCTTATTGAACGGGGAAAAGTTAGAAGCATATGATGCTGAGATCCATATGTAAACATAAGTGGCCTTGAATAGCTAAAACAATCTTAAACAATGAAAACAGAACTGGAAGCATCACAGTATCAGATTTCAAAACATACTAATCAAAACAGCCTGGTACTGGCACACAAAAAGACATGTAGACAAATGAAATAGAATAGAATCCCCCAAAATTAATTCACACATTTACAGTCAACTTATCTTTGACAAATGAGTTAAAATCAATATCTGGAGAAAGGACAGTATCTTCAACAAAAGGTTTTGGGAAAATTGGATTTCTAAACATAAAAGTATGAAACACACCCCCACTTCACACCTTATACAAAAATAAACTCACAATGTGCCAAGGATCTAGTTCTTTGACCTGATACCATCAAATTACTAAAGAAAAACATTGGGGAAATTCTGGAAGACATTTGAATAGGCAAAGACTCTTTGGAAAAGATCCCAGAAGTGCAGGCATTAAAAGCAAAGATAAAGAAATAGGACTACATCAAGCTAAAGAGTTTCAGCATTACAAAGGAAACAACAAAAAGGGGGGATTGAAGGAGGAAATGTGGGAGGGAGTGAAGTGTAGTTATCTTCTTAGAACTGTACCCATGAGAAATATGAGGTCTGTTTTTTTATATTAATAAAAAGTTTAAAAAGAAACATTCTATATATGAATACATGAGCTCTTTTCTATTTATATAATTAAAATTTGTAAAATGGAAAATAAATGAAAATATTCAAGAATTTTACTGAAATTATAGCTGAAGTTGTGACTGTATAGCATAAATTTTAAGTAAAAGCATTTAAATGTGAAAAATAAAAGTATAGATATATACTGTTAATACTGTTTATATGAAGCACATGTCAAAGGATGGAAAAGATATACAACTAATCCTAAACAAAGAAAGCTGGTGTAGCTTATCAATTTTGGTAAAAATAAATTGTTAATGATAGTTATTATCCAGTGAAAAAGATTAAATGCACTAGAGACATGTTCTTTACAAGGTAAAATGGAAATTCAAGAAAAATTAACCACATAATAAGCCAACAATTTTCAACTAGTATTATTCAGGCACCTAGAAATACATTTAGGCAGATAAGTGAAATTACTCAACTACTTGGAACCCCTTTGAAAAGCACATCTATATAACTCCTGGGTCATGAATAAATTCTCATTGAAAATAAAACCACTTAGGAATGAGAAATAGCAGAACCATAACAGCAAGAATTGCAGACTATAACTGAAAGAAGTACTTAGAGGGAAATTTAAAATATAATGCTGCATTAGGAAAGCAGATCAGTTCAATCACTGAACTTAGTTTCCATATGAGTTTGAAGTACAGGATATAGGAAACCCAGAAGGAATAAATTAATAACGATGTAAATTAATTGAGACCCAAAGAGAAAATGAGCAAAACTAATTATGTGTTGTTTAAAAAGACCAATAAAATTGATAAATTTTTGTTGAGTTAAATTAAGAATCATGAGAGCAGACAGAAAACAGCATTTATAAATTGAATAGGTGGATATCATTGTAGAGAATATCACTAAATATTCTAAAGAATGTTGTGAAGAAATTTACACTGAAAAAAATTGAGTAAAACAGAAAAATTCCTAGGAAGCCATAACTTACCAAACCCCACTTGAGAATAGAATATATGCATTAGAGAATTAAATAGAATTACTTATTAACAATTTTTACTTAAAGGTAACAACAGGTCCAGGCACATTTTCAGAGGAGTACTGAAACCCTTCCAAGGATATGTAAATGTATTTCTACAACATCATCCTAGGCGTAGAAAAAGAAATATCAGTATTTCATTTAACTGCGTAAAGCAAGTGAAACCAATAAATCAACACTAAACAGGTCAGATAAGAAAGGAAATCAGCATGCTGAACTAATTTATGAAATTGGAAGCCAACGTCCTTTAAAAAAATGTGAGCATATTGTTTAGCAATAGGTAAAAAAATCTCTTTATAAAACAGCTTAATTTTTTCCAGGAATGGGATGTTAGTTCAACACCAGACCATTCACTGTTGTGATTCATCATATTAACACATTAAAAGAAAAAAATCTATATTATACTTTCAGTAGATAGAGAACATTTGAAAATTTCAGTATTTAAAACTTGTAGAAAACTACAAACAGAATTCTCTTGATAAAGAGTTTCTACAAAATTCTACACTAAACTTCATATTTGAGTCATTAAAACTTTTTTTTTGAAATTGGAAATGCAACCATAATGAATGAGTTATAGCCATCTATGTCAACATGAGTAATATCAAAACAAATTTTTACCAGAGAAGGATAAGCCATGTGAGAAACCATACATTTTAAAATTTCTATAAAGGTTAACACATGCAAAACCTAGCAGCATATTTTTAGTGGTGCAGACATAGATGCAGAGCTATAAAGAGAAGTAAGAGAAAGATTTATGTAAAATTTAGAAGTGGAGGGGATGTGGAGAAAGAGGTTGTAAAGCCACAGCAGAGGCTTTACATCTACTAGGAGCATTCTTTTTCCGAGTCTGGGCTGGTACATTCATGTTTGTTGCATGTTGCTATTCTTTTTCATAGTATGTCTGCTACATTTATAGTAGTGAATAACATTTGTAAAATGCAATCAATTGTATTAAAATAGGATGAAATCTGAGCATAAGTTATGCAACAGTGTTATCTTTAAATTTAACAAATATTGAATCTGTTTTCTATGTAATCAGGCATTGTGCTCTGTGCCAGTTTAGTACTAGTACCTTATATTTGTAATATTTAGTATTTGCATGTTTTATTAGTAGTCCCAAATTGTTGTAGAACACAGAGGCCAGGAATGAGATACTTTATAGAGGAGTAAACTACTCTTTTGATAAGTGTATAACTTGATAAGCTGGAATAAAGAGTACTTAAAAGACTTATAACTTGGAATCATTTCTCATGCCCCACACCCACAATGTTGCTTTTCCTAAATAATAGCTGTTACGACAAATGAGGCAAAGCATTGTGGTATGATTAGATCTTGAGTTCAATACATTTATGTGCTTGTATCTCTGCTTTTTTCTGCTACATGATGAGTTCTATGATAGGAGGAATGAAATCTTATTCATGTTTATATTGCCCATTGCCTACCACAGTGCTAGATACATAGTAATTGCTTAAAATATATTTGTTCAACAAATAATGTATTGCTGATATTTGAGAACCTGGTGAGAGTTTTACAACGTCTAATACTTATTTTCTCAACAAGATAAATGTAGGATTTATGTTTATTTTGATAACTAAATTGGAAAGGATTGAGTGCCTTGTTAAATAAAATACATGAACAGTAGTGTTGAGCTAGACCTCACTTGCTTCTGGTCTCTTGGGACTATTAGATACATGTTGTACATGGTATTATGGAGAATATTCAAATTTTGCTATTTTGAACTTGTTATTCAGCTTAGAAAAATCTCCAGGTTGGGCACATATAATAATAATTTTTTCCTTCAAAACATGAAAAATGTTAAATGAAATTAGAGCATATTTGTGTCATGTGTTTCATAGCAATCAATCATCAATATTTACTAGATACTTCTTTTTCTATTCCTACATTCCTATATGCTTCATGGGAATTAGAAAAAAAATCTGTGATGCTAAAAGTTGAATACTTTAAGAAATGAGTATAACATGAATCAAATATTATATTGGAGTCCAACACAAACATTTCCTTCAAATTCTCATTCACATATCACAGGTTAGGCTCCTAGGAAGCCTTCTTCTTATGGCATTTAATGTTAGCGTTACTTTATTGTTAGTTAGGGAATACCTTAGTGGTATTACAGAATGTATTACTTAGTGGTAATACAGAAAGAGAAAATGTGAGCTAATTAAGAGACCATGTAGTACAAGGAGATACATCGGCATTTAATGCTGGTTGGAATCTAACTTAGAAAGTTGGCTTAAGGAATATTATATTGTATCTCAAAATCAGCCATTTTTGCTTATTATTTGTTGAGCACCTCATGATTGCTATGGATAGTTTACCACTTTATTTGATTATGTAGACCTTTGGATGTATCAGAGAACACAAAATTTTCAAGTAGCCGTGGAACTGTCACAACAATTAATCAAAGGGCACAAAGAAACCCTCAGGAAATTCTGTAAAGTGGGAAAGAATCCCCACATATACTCACAAAACTGGTGAGGTGATGGTTATATTAATCAGCTTCATTCAATCATTCTGTACATACAGGTATACCAAAACATCATGATGTCCTCCAAAAATATATGTGAAAAAGAGGCAATGAATGAATGACAGTAGGAACATATGTTTTCTATCTTCTTATGTCTGAATTTACAGAAATCTTTTTCTATCTTCTTATTTGTTAATAGTAATTATGATTAATATTAAATGATTTTAAGATTTAATTAGTTTCTGCTGTTTTTATTAATTTCTATTTATAATTAATTTATTAGTTTAATATTAAAAGTTAGATTTTATTTTATAATGTAGTGAGTACATTTATTTAGTTTAATGTTAGGTTTCTTTTTTCTATATTTCTTGCTTGCACTTAAATAAATTTAATGTGTCAATTTTCAATAAACACCTTTTAAGATTTAATTAGCCATACTCTTATTTTCAATTTTTTCAGAATATTTATTAATTTAAATTTAGATGTTTTGTCTAAGACTATTTAAAGGGCATTTTGAAATTTTAAAAATCTGTTTCTGTTGTTTAAAATTTTGTTTGCTTATTTTTATGATCCTTTTAAGTTAATTTATAATTTATCTGCAATTTGCTAGAAAATACAGATTTTATTTTGGAAAAGTTTTGGAAATTACATGTGTATTTAAAAATGAGTATTTTCTGTTTGATAATTCTAAAAAATATCTTGAGTTTTTTAATTGTAGTAAACAAATTTCACTGAAATCTTTTGTTTTCTACTTCATGTGTTTGAGAGAGTGATTTGAAGTCTTCTGCACTACAGCAGAATTTGTTTTTTCTTAGTGTTTCTAGTGGAATTTTGTTCCATACATTTAAAAAATATATTAGTAAGTATAGAACTTTTCTTTACTCTTATGATTTTTCTGATTGAATTCACCTTTTATCATTGTAAAATATTTCTCTCTTCATAGTCATATACCAATGCTATGTTGTTTAGTATTAAGATTTATAGTTTTGCCTTTCTTTTTAATTAGCATTTTCCTAATGTATTTCTGACAATAATTTTATTAATTTATGACTAATCAGTTTAATAAGGAATAGATCAATTTGCTCTTATGAAAATATGCTACAATTATATAAAGGAAAAAGTTAATGTCTCACTTCAATTTCTTTCCTATTGCCAGAGATAACTGTTATAAAAAGAATTTGGGATATGTTTTCCAGGCAGAGGAACATTTTTATGCCTTCTAAAACTTCTATTAAGATGGAGGTTGGCTAGATAACTCGTATAGTTTTTTTTTCGCCTAATATCCCTATCTTATTTTTCATTCTGTGAGAATTCGTTAGCTTTATTTACTGGTCACTAATTTTGTTGTTAGTGGTGTTCATTTTTCTCTTCAAGTTTCAATTACGTAGTTTTTATTTCTGTGATACTACTTTACAAGAATTTCATGGTTTTATTTCTTTGGAATTTTAATTATCCCAATTATATTTCCTGAAGGAATTAGTTCTGTTTGTTGAGTTAGGAAACTCTAATTCTGTTGATATTTCTCAAATATTTGATGATTAACCACTTGCATAAGAATCACTTTGGAGCACTTGCATTATGGCATAGCAGATGAAGCAACTACTTGGGACACCAGCATTCCTAAGGGTGCCAATTTGTCCCACTACTCTGATTCAGATCCAGCTCCCTGATAATGGCCTGAGAAAGCAGTAGAAGATGGTCCAAGGGTTTGGGCCTCTACCACCTACATGAGAGACTCAGATGAAGCTCCTGGTCTTTGGCTTGGCCAAGCCCTGGCTGTTGCAGCCATCTGGGGATTGAACCAGCAGGTGGAAGATCTCCCTCTCTCTCTGTCTCTTTTTCTCTCTATAATTAATTCAACATAAATAAATAAATCTTTAATAAAAAAAGAATCACTTTGTGTGTGGGCTAGTAGTAAAGATTTTTAAAATTAAAAAAAAGAGAGAGAGAGAGAGATGTATTTTATTTATTTGAAATGCAGAGGGGCAGAGAAGAGAGGGAGAGGCAGAGGAAAAAAAAAAAAAAGGATCTTCCATCCCTTGGTTTGTAGCCCAAATTGCTGCACTGGCCATGGCTGGATCATGCTGAAGCCAAGAAACTAGAGATCCATCTGGCCTTCCATGTGGTTCACAGGGTCTCAAGTACTTGGACCGTGTTCTGCTGTTTTCCCAGCAGCATTAGCAGGAAGCTAGATGAGAATCAGAGAAGTTGAGACATGAGCTGGTGTTCCCATATGGGATGCTGGCATCACAAGTTTTAGCTAAGCATGCTGTGCCACAACACCAGCTCCAAAAGTGAAGGTTTCCCCCCCAATTTACACATACTAAAATTATTTTTTTTGCAGGAAACAAACCTTCCCAGATTTGAGAACCATCCATCCAAATTGAACATCATTAGTAACCACAGTGAATTTTCCAGTTATTGAGTATACATGTAATCTTGTAGTCATTGTAAGGTTCTTATTATAGGAATGCTAGGTCAAATGGTTATATCAAAGTGAGAGGTATAGAATGATTATGGATATTTTCATATAACATTATAGGTATACATTGTATTATTTATATTTATCACTACATCTTAATTATGGAAGTTATTTGGCCTACTGTTAGATCTTGTTACTACATATGTTGATGTCATTAAAATATTTTTGTAATTATTGATAGAATTGACTTTTTAAAAAAATCTGTGGTTTTGTTGTATTTATTAATGTCAGTGTTTTGAGAAGGGGTTTCAGCAGTAGATTGCCAGCAGGTCCAGGTAACCATAAAGGTTAAGAACCCCTGTAGTATATACTTGACGTGTAACTTTAGTTTGGAATAATTATTGAGTTGTTATTTTCCTGAGAGTAGACATTGGCTTTCTTGCCCTGCCCTATAATTACTTAGCAGACAGTATGTTTCATTCCTTAAGTCTTTTATTTTAGTATTCTTTTGGAAAGTTTTATTTATTTATTTATTTTAGATCTTTTCTTCCCCAACTGGGATTGTTCTTTTTTTACTAATCTGTTTTTTCTTTCTTTCTTTTTAACTTTTATTTAATAAATATAAATTTCCAAAGTACAGCTTTTGGATTACACTGGCTTTTTCCCCCCATAACCTCCCTCCCACCCGCAACTATCCCATCTTCCGCTCCCTCTCTCATCCCATTCACATCAAGATTCATTTTCAATTATCTTTATATACATAAGATCAATTTAGTATATACTAAGTAAAAATTTCAACAGTTTGCACACACACAGAAACACAAAGTATAAAGTACTGTTTGAGTACTAGTTATACCATTAATTCACATAGTACAACACATTAAGGACAGAGGTCCTACATGGGGAGTAAGTGCACAGTGACTCCTGTTGTTGATTTAACAATTTGATACTCTTGTTTATGGCGTCAGTAATCACCCTAGGCTCTCGTCATGAGTTGCCAAGGCTATGGAAGCCTCTTGAGTTCGTCAACTCCAATCTTATTTAGACAAGGCCATAGTCAAAGTGGAAGTTCACTCTTCCCTTCAGAGAAAGGTACCTCCTTCTTTGATGGCCTGTTCTTTCCTCTGGAATCTCACTCACAGAGATCTTTCATTTACGTCATTTTTTCTGTTTGTTTGTTTGCCACAGTGTCTTGGCTTTCCATGCCTGAAATACTCTCATGGACTTTTTAGCTAGATCCAAATGCTTTAAGGGCTTATTCTGAGGCCAGAGTGCTATTTAGGACATCTGTCATTCTATGAGTCCGCTGTGTATCCTGCTTCCCATGTTGGATCTTTCTCTCCTTTGTAGTTCTATCAGTTGGTATTAGCAGATACTAGTCTTGTTTTTCTGATCCCTTTGACTCTTAGTCCTATCATTATGATCAATTATGAACTGAAACTGATCACTTTGACTACTAAGATGGCATTGGCACATGCCACCTTGATGGGATTTAATTTGGAATCCCTTGTCATGTTTCTACCTCTACCATTTAGGGTAAGTCCAATTGAGCATGTGCTGAACTGTACATCTCCTCCCTCTCTTATTTCCACTCTTATATTTAACAGGGATCACTTTTCAGTTAAATTTAAACACCTAAGAATACTTATGTGTTAATTAAAGAGTTCAACTGATAGTATTAAGTAGGACAAAAAATACTAAAAAGGATAAAGTATTAAGTTGTTCTCAACAGCAGAACAAGGGCTGATCAAGTCACTGTTTCTCATGGTGTCCATTTCACTTCAACATAAAAAAAATATGGATTTATGTATTTGAAAATGTGACAGAAAGAGTGAGAAAGATCTTTGATTTGCTGGTTCACACTCAAAATGTGTGAAACAGCCAAGGCTGGAGCAGACTGCAGTCAGGAGTCTGAACACCATCTGGTCTCTCACACATCAGTGGCAGGAACCCTTGTAATAGGGCTGCCATCTACTTCCCTTCCAGGCACATTAGCAGGAAGCTGAACTGGAAGCTGGCTTGAACCCGTCACTCTGTTGGGAAATACCTCCCATGGAGGGACTTACCACCCTTTACCACAACATCTACTCCTAGTCTGCTTTTTCTTTCTCTTTCCCTTCTTCTTTTCTTATATCCTTTTCCTCCTCTCTGAGACACAATTTCTTTTCTGATCTTCTCCACTCCCAGATTTTTTGCCCCACTTTCCTACCTGGAGAGAATTTCCAAAACATTTTCTCTTTTCTTAATTTGTGTCTTTTTTTTATTGTGCACATTTACAAATTTAAATGACACAATGATCTCTAATGAATTTTGGAGAAATGTAGTTTAAAAACAACATCTGCCAATACCCCAAACCTCTTCAAAAACATAAAAGGGAAAGAAAAACATTTTATTATTGCTAAACATAAAGCCAGAATGTGATGTGCAGCACAGACAATGCACTAAAGCGATTGCAGAGACAGAAAGAAATTCACCATTTTATATAGTGAAGTAGACACAACATAACATGTTGATGACTTGTATGACATAACAACTGATACTGACAACTCTTTAAGCAAGAGGACTTGACAGTACCGTTTATTTGCATACATAGTCATCCTAATTTCACCTGGTAACTGGGATGACCATCTGTGTTGGTTAATTGCTTTTACCTAAAGGAAAAATGAACTTTTTATGTCTTTAAGATAGGATATTGGAAGGGGGGGTGGCGCTGTGGCGGAGCAGGTTAATGCCCTGGCCTGAAGCACCAGCATCCCATATGGGCGCCAGTTTGGGAACCAGCTGATCCACTTCTGATCCCGCTCTCTGCTACATCCCGGGAAAGCAGTAGAAGATGGCCCAAGCCTTTGGGCCCCTGCACCCATGTGGGAGACCCGAAGGAAGCTACTGGCTTTTGGCTCCTGGCTTCAGATCGGCGTAGCTCCAGCCATTGCGGCCAATTGGGGAGTGAACCAGCGGATGGAAGACCTCTCACTCTCTCTCTGCCTCTCCTCTCTCTGTGTAACTCTGACTTTCCAATAAATAAATAAATAAATAAATCTATTTTAAAAAATTATAGGATAGGGCCGGCGCCGTGGCTCAACAGGCTAATCCTCCGCCTTGTGGCGCTGGCACACCGGGTTCTAGTCCCAGTCGGGGCGCCGGATTCTGTCCCGGTTGCCCCTCTTCCAGGCCAGCTCTCTGCTGTGGCCCGGGAGTGCAGTGGAGGATGGCCCAAGTGCTTGGGCCCTGCACCCCATGGGAGACCAGGAAAAAGCACCTAGCACCTGGCTCCTGCCATCGGATGAGCGCGGTGCGTTGGCTGCAGCGCGCCGGCCGCGGCAGCCATTGGAGGGTGAACCAACGGCAAAGGAAGACCTTTCTCTCTGTCTCTCTCTCTCACTGTCCACTCTGCCTGTCAAAAAAAAAAAAATGATAGGATATTGGTCTATAACTTGGAGGAACCAGTAACCCACAGAAGTTAGACTCCCATCCTCTTTCCTCTGTCTTCTTTGATGATTACATTTCAAAGAGATGTCTCCCAGGTCCTTGAGAAAGACTTTCCCGGATTGAAAATCTCCAAAGAAGCTTATTTAGCTTTTAAGAAGCTTTTCTTACGTATTAAAGGAACACAGAGAGAATCACAACGACAAGTTTAGTAAATAAAATGCTGAAAGTAAAAACTGGTCCTTGTGGTGGAGGAATGCCTTTCTCTTGTCTCAAGGTAATTTTTTGTTGTTGTTGTTAAAAAAAAGATTTATATTTATCCTTATCTTTTCCCAATAGAAAAGCATTTTCATTCTTTGTATATATTCTAGAAATGGCCTCTCTATATACAAGTGTGGGTATAACTGAGATATAAATCCCTAGCATAGTAAATGTTTTATAGATGTTTGTTGAATCTTCTTTCCAAGCTATATTCTCAAAGCTCTTATGATTTAGCAAGAAGCCATCAGGGAAGGCTTTATGGGAAGGGAACTGAGCAACATCTGGAAGGATGGAAGATTTTGATAGAATACGTAGTATTTCTACAGTTGCGTAAAGAGGATTTTTACATACTCTGATGCCTTTGCAGTTGTAAAGGCAGAAAAATTTAGGTGGGTAAATAATGACTAAGTAAGATTATTTACTAGCAGGAGATTTCACATAGAAACACACTGTTAAGGAAGAATAGTAGAACAGAATTAAAATTAATCTTTTTTTTTTTTTTTAAAGATTTTATTTCTTTATTTGAGAGGTAGAGTTACAGACTGTGAAAGGGAGAGACAGAGAGGTCTTCTGTCTGTCGGTTCACTCCCCAGATGGCTGCAATGGCCAGAGCTGCGCTGATCCAAAGACAGAAGACAGGAGCTTCCTCCAGGTCTCCCATGCAGGTGCAGGGGCCTAAGGACTCGGGCCATCATGTACGGAAGAGGAGCAGCTGGGACTAGAACCAGTGTCCATATGGGATGCAGAGGATTAACCTACTGCGCTACTGCGCTGGCCCTGAAGTTATTCTTACTTGGGGCTGTTTGTTCAGTTTGCTTAATCAATAGATCAGTGCACTTTGTCTAGTTCAAGAGCTTATACAATTGTCTGCCTTATTAGCAACAATTAAGACATTTCATAATATCTATCTGGGGAAAAGGTACTTTTAAATATAAGAAACTTGTTTCTTAGAAAGAGATTTTTCTTTCTTAGAAAGAGATTTCTTTCTAATAAAACCTGTTTCCTTCTTAGAGAAATCAAATCTCTAAGTTTGTATTTCTCTTTTTGAAAAAGAAAGCCAATATAGTTCTTTTTCTGCAGTAATGAAATTAGAATTTCCAGTGCATGGTCATTATTTCTATACAACTATATTTACAGCTGTAAAATTGTATATAATTTGGTATGGAAATAAATTTTGAGAAACTAAGATATTTGGACTTTATTATTGAGCAATATTTTAACAGGACAGAGACAAAAATCAAACAGATGCTTCAGGAAGGTCATTTAGTCTCAAAGTGCAGATTATTTTGCAGGATTGGAAAGAGGAAGAAGAATGAAAATTTTTTTGTAATTTTTTGGGTAGGAAGCAATAATGACTAAAAATAGAACAGAAATGGAGAGGAATGGATATGAAGAGGGAATAAGAGGGCAAGTGACCCAAGATAATTTAGATATGGAGCTATACTTGGAAGAATGGTGGCATCATACCCTCAAGAGGAGGATGAATTGAGAGAAGAAAGATATAATGTGAAAATTGGGAAACAGCTAAAAAGAAATAAGCTTCTGAGTATTCAAATAAATTTTTAGAGTTTTGTGAAGGAATTACAAGTGTACATGGTATGTAAAGTAAGCAATTTACTATTCCCATAACTATTCTTTAAAGAATATTAGTTAACATTTTTCCAAAAATGGAAAGTTTCTAACTTTATTTATAGTAATGTTTATTTCCATTTGTAGTTGTAGGTAGTTTCATAAATCAGATTAATACAGGTGGAAAGTGATTAATTTTTGAATCCCTTTTTTGGCTTTGCCACCTGGGGCACAGTTTCTGTCTAGCATAGTCAGTCTGTCTGATGAAGTAGTTTATTAGAAATTGGATGATTATTTGAGAAATTTGAAATCTAGAGAAGTGAAGTAGTATACGACAATCATTGATGTATTTCTTACATTTAATTTTTTTGGTAAAATACAGTATTTATTTGTGTTTGTTCATGTGAATTTAGAGAAATCTTTTTATTTTCATCAAAGTATGTAAAGTGTTCATATAGAGTGCATAAATTATACAGTTCTTTTAGGACACAATTTGGTAACATTTGGTTACAGGTGTGGCTCATCATATAGTATGATCGTTTGCTCCTTAGGTTGTTTGATTATTGCTTTTCTATTGAGAACACTGCAGTGGTCATGCTATTTCTAGAATTTAGCACCTATTTTTTTTAGTGGCAGATGTTCACTGTTAAGATTCAGGCTTGCCTAATCCAGCTTTGGATTTATCATTTATAAGTTTTAATTGCACATTTTAGTATTTAGTAAAATTTGCCAAGGCAAGAGAAATGGCAGGCAATTATATTTTGAAACCTAATTAAACTTTATACTGTGAGTTTAACTTCAAATATTGTTTTCTGAGACCAGTAGGAAAAGAAAAAAAAAGTCTTTGTAAACTCTAAACAAACTTTTGGATGAAGATGCTATTGACTGAAAAAAAAAAAAAAACAACAGCCTACATATTAGTTTTATAATAAGCATGCTTAGCATTTCAAAGAAATGGCCAAAATATCTCATGTTTTCTTCCACAAATGTGGGACTGTCATCATGGGTGTGTAACCTATGCAGTTACATAAGTCCCCATAGTTAGAAGAGTCTCTTGTTTAATTATGTGAGGTTGCTGTGTTGAAATTCTGAATGCATTTTGAACAAGGGCCCCCAAAGTTTGACTTTGCACTAAGCCTCCCATATTAGGTAGTTGGTCTTTGATAAATCTTTGGGTTACTTTCAGGTTGATTTTCACTATGTTTAGCTCCGTTGCCTGATACCAGCTCTACTTTGAACATGAAAAATTGGGTTAAAATGAAGCCTGCTAATTTAGGCTGATTACTGACATACACACCGTTAGAACTAAGTGCAAGTTTTGTTCACAAAATCTCAGCTTCATAAGTCACAGATGACCACTTGAAGTTAAATGAATAATTTAACAGGCATGATCCAAAACAGCAAAGACCCAGAGCTTCAGAGCAAAGGGGGAAAATGGAAAGTAATGAATAGACTCACGATGCCTGCCAATACTCTCTCTGACTCCTTTCCAAGCCTACTATAAGTCAATCAACTGGCATATGTCGTGCCCTGCAGATGGAAAAAGCAGCCTAGGGAAATGTATATAGTGCAAATGCATGGATCTGCTATGCAGCTGCTGGAGTTATTTTGTTAAGCAGCCTGCCAATATCCATGAGTATTGAAGGAAAGTAGTTAAATTGTGGGAAGTGGATTAATATTTATTTCACATGGAAAATGTGCTGTCTCTAAAAGGCACAGTGACTTCTTCAATGCCTAGACGGAGTGTGACCATATTTTTCTCCTCACTTTACTATCTTAGTCACGTGAACGCTGGTTGAGTCTTAAAAGGATGGAGTGAGGCCAGAATCAGAGTAAGAACTCCAGTGATGGATGAGGCAATTTAATAAATGCAGCGGAGAGAGAGAGAGAGAGAGAGAGAGAGAGAGAGAGAGAGCGAGCGCGCGCATCTTTTGAGGTCAGTTGTCCCTTTGTTGAGGAACAAGATGAGACATATACTGATATACATCATACTGAAGGCAATGAAATGATCTGTTTTAGCTGATATTTTCTAATATTGAAAAATTGAATAATCCAGTTTAAATGTACTGCTTGACGTGTTTGTAATAAGGTGTACCAAGTATGATGTTATATTACATTCTATTGAAAAGGTGAATGAAAGGGTTTTGGGTTTTGGGAAGACTGATGAAGATGGTCAGTAGAATGAGCTTTATTATCTGTCTAGCATGACCTGTGGGCATCGTTTGCTCATAAAATAGGAGTGGCTTTTCTTGGGGAACGCATAAAAGTATTTTAACCTGATGGAGATCCCACTCCATGCTGAGTGGCTTAGGAGATGTGATCACTTTATTTCATGCCAGCATTCTATAATGTACCAACAACATTCTTTGAACAATATAGGGTTAAAGGGAGAATCATATTTGGTACTGATACAGAGGCTGCATCAATCGAGGATCCTGCCTCCAAAGGAATTTTGTGTTTTCTTGGGAAAATATCGTACCTTCTTGCTTTGTTCTAAAAGTCCCTTAAATTGGGATGATAGATGCTCTATTCACCAATATTAAGAGTTCTTATTTTCTTTCAATTTATGTATTCTTGAGCATATTTTTATTTTCTACACATACCCTCCACTGCAACAGATCTTCAAATATTAAATATCAGGCAAGATTAAGACTAAGTCAGTTTGCAAACCGTTTTAAATTTAATAATTTCTCATCCAGACTATATGTTCACTCTTACCTAAATTTGTTTTCAGCAGCAGAACTCAATATATCTCTTCTGTTTTCAGTTCTGATACATATCCCTGCTTATCTCTTCATAGACAAGGCACTCCTTCCACGCACTGATTTTTGCCTTCATATTCAATTGTCTTTCCTTTTTCTGCAAAGAAAAAGGTGAAAGAGGTCTTACCACCTTTTTGCTTGGTGACATAATGGTAAGCTAATTATTTTTTAAAAGATTTATTTTTATTTATTTTGAAAGAGTTACAGAGAGAGGTAGAGACAGAGGGAGGTCTTCCATCTGCTGGTTCACTCCCCAGATGGCCGCAATGGCCAGAGCTGCATTGATCCGAAGCCAGGAGCCAAGAGCTTCTTCCGGGTCTCCCACATGGGTGCAGGGGCCCAAGGACTTGGGCTATCTTTTACTGCTGTCCCAGGCCATAGCAGAGAGCTGGATCAGAAGTGGAGCAGCTGGGACTAGAACCGATGCCCATATGGGATGCTGGCGCTTCAGGCCAGGGCGTTAACTCGCTGCACCACAGTGCAGGCCCCAAGCTAATTATTTATATATCTTGAATAGAAAAATTTAGAATGGAGTCTGGTGATGGATTTTCTTCACGATAATATATACTGGTAAATTATATAGTTTTTTAAAATAAAAATATAGTTTATGCTCTGAAATAGCATATCATAGTGTATTAGATAGTCTAGTTATGTAGATGACACATTCTTTTAACATTAATTTTATTTTTAATGTTGTTCTGCATCTAATTTGCTAAAGCCATGAGAATGCTATAAGGTTCATGAAGAAGCATATTGAACATCTGCAGTTTATAAAAAGAGGAAAATCAATAATCTTTCAAAATCTTCTGTTGTGATGAAAGCTTTATTTTTCATTTTGTTGGATTTTCAGTCACCATTGTAATCATTCCCTTATTACCTAATATCTGATGAATCATTAAACACAGTAGCACATTTGTTTTATTACTGCCAATGTGCAGGTCACAAAAGCTTTTAGCAAACTATGTCTTCCTTGTTCTCTTGTTTGTTACTTTCTCTCCTTTTCCTTCCCCCAGGCATCTTATTTCCTCTCAATAACTTTCTCAACTTTATTCCATTCTTTTCCTCTTTTTCCCTCCCCCCTACCATTTTAATTTCCCACTTTTCTCAACTTGTACTTCTTGTACCTTGATAGAGTGAAAAATGACAATCAGATTGACAAAGAACCACGGGAAAAATTTAGTCTCTGATAAAATCTTCAAAGGCCTATAAACATCAAAGTGTAGCAGAAGAAATTATCTTTATTTGATATTTTTCTGACCAACCATTGAATATGTCATTATGTAAGTAGTAAAACAAAAACAGCTGGTTAGTGGTAAGTGCATAACCAGTTGATTTTTTCTGTAGGTAGCCTTAATTTGGAAAGGATAATGAGCCAGGGGCTAACTCTTGCAACCATACACCTACACCTATTGGCAATAGCCCTAGCCACATTATTCTTTAATAAAAAGGAAAAG
Organism: Sylvilagus floridanus; assembly: GCA_949820135.1. Lineage (NCBI taxonomy): Eukaryota > Metazoa > Chordata > Mammalia > Lagomorpha > Leporidae > Sylvilagus > Sylvilagus floridanus. The sequence continues at coordinate 25,252,665 of OX463235.1, forward strand.
ATACAAAATGGACTTAAATGGATTAAACTGTGAAATAACATTTTTCTTGGGATACGTTCCATATTTTATTCCAGAATTCTTTTTTCTCAGATGATCTCTTCTCTCTTTTCCCATTGGTGCCCAGCCTGCATCCTGGGCATCCAAGATTTGCTTTCTGCCCTTCCACACTGTGATTAATATTATCTGGAGCTTCCTCTTGTGTGTGTGTGTGTGTGTGTGTGTGTTTTACTTTAACTCATTGTGGCCTACTAGTCCTCAGGGAAAAAACCTGATAAAGTTGGTATTAATGACTGAAAACAGCTTAAAAATCTGTTGTCTACCAGTGCTTTCTTCAAACATACACACTCGCTTAGAGAAGCACTGCTTTTTAGTCACAATCAGCCACTCTATTTGTAGCTTTAGGTGCCAATGGTTGTTTTATATTGTAGAGTAGGTTTTCTTGGCAATACATGATGCTACAACATGAGAATCATCATCATCTTTTGTCTAAGGAAACCTAGCTAAGAGATATCATAAAGAAATAATCTTGAGTCATGGAAAACAAGATGAAAGTCAGCTTGAAGAGCTGTGGTGTTCAATATGGTGGCTGCTGATCACATATGGCTATTTGAATTTAATTATAAATAAAACTACAAATTCATTATCTTAATTATTCTGACTACATTTCATCTGTTCAATGGGTACTATGTTGACCATTGTAGGTAATAGAAAATTTTCGTTTCTCTTCATTTTCACTGGACAGCTCTCAAAAGAGTATAATTTGGAGTCAGTGTAATTTCATCCGCATTTCTTACTAAGGTAGCTTTATGTAGATTCCATAATGATTTTGATACACTTACAGGTGAATGCATCCTAATACAGACTTTCACACATAATGAATAGAGCAATTATTGTTTTTAGCCTCAGTTAACTAGGTACATTTGAATTAATTTGTATTTAAAAATACATCCAGCTCCAGGAAGAGAGCAGATTTTTTTTAACACTTTTCATGCCCAGAACATTTTTAGCTAGTTGTAACATCAAAATATTCAGATCACCCACAATGTTTAAACAGCAGTACTCTTGAGAGTATGAGGGAGTTGTTATGGTGGCAGGAGGGAAGGGGGGCACACATCAAGACTATCTGAAGGATGCTATTACTGGGAAATTGTCACCACTTGGCAGTCATGTTCACACTCCTCATTGTTAAAGGGATTCTAGGACAGACACAGCTTTGAGAGCTTTACAGTCATTAGGTATGACTGTGCCACATGGGTTTCTCTTTTTTTCTATGCTCTACTATGCACAATCCACCCATGAATCCAGGGTTTGTACTTAACCTACTATTTCTCCCAAAGGACATAATTATAGATAGAAGTGGAAGGTAGAATCAAACAGAACTAGTGCACAAATGGGATTACTTATTTTTTCCATTTGCCTCCTGTGTGCCTTTTCTTTGCTTCCTTGTTGATGAGTTGTTTTCTGGGAGAACTCCACAGGCATAACTGGCATAAATCTTGAAAGTACCAGGAACTACTCAAATGTTTGTTTTCATTTTTCAGGTTTATATTAGGCTTAGAATCAGTAAAACTCATAGAACGTAGAAGGTTGAACACATGACATTATTGAGATAATTAAGAAGGAGTAACACTACTTAAAAATACCAGAACATATGATATTTTTAATAACAGTATTAAGGTGCATAAATATCATTTGAATTTTTCAAACCGTTATGGACAGAATAAGTTAGTCAGCATTTCTTAGAGATTTTTAGGATTTTTCTACAATTAATTATTTTAAGATTTATTTATTCTGAAAATCAGAGCCACCTGAGAGATGAGAGAGCGAGAGAGCGAGAGAGCAACAGAGATCTTCTGTCTTCTGGTTTACTCCCCAGATGGCTGCAACAGCCGGTGCTGGGTCAAATTAAAGCCAGGAGCTAGGATTCCCTCCCACGTATCCCACCTGGGTGGCAGGGGCCGATCAGTGAAAATTAAAAAAAAAAATTCAATCATTTAAGAGGTAGAGCAAGAGTGTGAGAGAGAGCTCTCCATCTGCTAATCAACTCCCCAAATAGCTGAAAAGGCTATGAGGCTAAAGTTAGCAGCCAGGAGCTCAATCTAGGTCTCTTATATGGATGGCAGTAACTGAATTACTTGAGTCAATCACGGCTGCCTCTCAGGGTTTGCATTAGTGAAAATTGGAATCAGGGGCTGGAGGCAGTTATGAAATCCAGGCACTCCTATAGGAGATGTGTGTGTCCTAATTGGTGGTTTAACTATTAGATCAAATTTCTCCTCCAGGTGAGTTAAATTTTTATCAGTGCTTGGAGTAACCACCATCTCAGTACTCTCAGGCTATTTGAATGTTCCATACTAATAATTTAGAGAAAAAATGTTAAGGGACTCTGTCCATTTTATTTTATAAATGTATTGATTATTTATCTATAATATTTTTCTATTATACTAATGAATACACAGCAAAATGCAAGTTATATACATTCTGACTTACTTCAACTAACTATAAATTTGTGTGTATAAATTACAATAACTTCCCAAAGTTCTATAACTTGTGTTATCTTGCTAGTTTATAGCTTTTGTTCACATTTTGCCTTCTTTTACATTTTTATAGAGCTTCTGTTTTTCAGATTGTTTAAATGGAAATGCCTTAAAATAAGGGATAAACTAGACAAAAGAGTGCCTGTGAGTTTTCTCAATAGTGTTTTCTATTGGTAATCACAAGGAGAAATTTTCAGAACAGAATTTTTTTGTTCTGTTCCATTTATATCATCACTCTGAAGATTGATAATGTAGTTGCTTGAGAAACATTATTTATGCTATGTGGTTATTATTTCTGCTACTCCCAAGTTGAAGCATAGCATGTGTTTTTGTGAAGAATGTTGGTACTTGATTATAATCATAGCTGCATCTCTTTTGATAGGCAATTTCATTTTGGAGAATAGGTGTAAGATTTTTAGTGTTTTGAATGTAAATCAGATCAATCCCATCACAGACTAGAGTGTGTGCATGATGAATAGAGATTATTACACCAAATTTATTAGAATACAAAGAACTTTCCCAACCATATTGATATTGTGCTTTAGCTTGCTTAAGATTTTTTTTTTTATAACATTTACATGTCCTGGTAAGGCATTACCAAAGCATTGCTGGAAATCTGAAATATATTTAATGATTAATAAATATTTGTGCAATGAATGTCTGATACACATCTGAGTGGTATATTAGGGTTCTGTTTTAGAATGTGTAGCTTCCTTCACAGTATTCTATGGCTCCTTTGGTTGGTATGTATTGCGATGCATTTAAAGGCAAATGTATTCACAAGAAAACTATTGAGGTGGGGCACACCCTACTGGATATTAAAGTGTCTTCTAAAGCTACCTTAATTAAGATTAATTTAATTAATTAAAGGTATAGATTTTAACCTAAACTGACACATTATTTTAAGCCCAAACCTGTAGTTTACATTAGAGCTTTACTCTTGGTGTCATACATTCTATATATATGGAGAAATGTATGTTGCTACATAAAAATACATCATTATATGTTATACTACATAAACCATTATGGTATCTTGTAGCGTTTCACTGCCCTAAAAATCCTCTGTGCTGCTCTGCATATTTGTGAGTAAATTTGACATTGATGATGAAGAGACAAGGAAGTCCTTTGAATGTCAGTAGAAAGATTTCAAATAAACATTTGACAATTAAGAAAGTCTACTTTGTATATTTCCTTTCCTTGTTGGTAAAATGGGAGAGTTTCTTGTAAGGATGATTAGGCTTCTAAAAATAATTTAACAGTTAAAATCTTTGTGAGAAAATGTACCATATTTGGCCTATGATGACAAAATTGTTTTGTGTGTAGTTGAGAACATGTTTTTATCTAAACTTCTTTCAGAGTTCTTATTGGTTAGAATAGAGTGTTTTGGAAGGAAATGAAAAATGGGCTCCAAAATCAACTTGGTATTCATGGGATTGTTTGGTTATTATGCAATAAAATTTCTGTTTGATGAAAAAATATCCTCTATTCTTTGCCTATCCATCCCTCTCTGCCCAAATACCTGGTAACCATTGACCTTTTTACTGTATCCATAGTTTTACTGTATCCAAGTTAAGTCTCCCATGTGGGCAACAGGGACCTAAGCACTCAAATCATTACTTGCTGACTCCCAAGGTGCTCATTAGCAGAAAGCTAGAATCAGAAGTGGATTTGGGACTCAAGTTCAGGTACTCTGACATGGGATATAGCTGTCCTAAACATTTTAACCTCTATGCCAAACATCCAGCCCTTAAGCTTAATTTTAATTTTATAAAATTTCAAGTATTTAATTGAAAAATAAAGAATGTATATTTCAAGGTATACAGTATGATGATGAACATTGTGTACTGATTATTCCAGCCAAAATATTTAACATATCTTTCACTCCCTCTATTATGCATTAATCCAGCCCTTGACGACTACCATTCTACTGTCTGCTTCCATGAGCTCATTGCTTCTTGGACTTGGGCTAAGATCAAGTGTTTATATGAGCTCAACTTTTTAAATTTCTACATGTAAATGAAATCATACTATATTTATTTTTAGGGGCTGACTTACTTCATTAGCATAGTGTCCACCATATTCATACATGTTATAAGTTGCAGGATTTCTTTATCTTTTATGACTGAACAATATTCTAGTTTGGTGTATGTGTGTGCTTATACACATCATATGTGATATATATGCAATTATATATCACAGTTTGTTTACTAATTCATTTGTCCGTGGGCACTTAGGTAATTACCATGTTTTGGCTATTGTGAATGATGCTGCAATAAAGATCATAGAACAGACATCTCTACAACCTACTGATTTAGTTTGCTTCATACATATACCCAGAAGTTGATTTCTGGATCACGTAATATTTTATTTTTAACTTTTGGAGAAAACTCCATACTATTTTTCCTTATGGCTACACCAATTTACATTTTCCCTCAACAGTGTGTAGAGTTTCTTTTGTTTTTCAACATCTGATCTGACACATTTTATCTCTTGCCTTTTTAATGATATCTATACTGATAAGTCTGAGATTATATCTGTTTGTGGTTTTGATTTGCTTTTCTGATGATTAGCAATGTTGTACAATTTTTCATATGCTTATTAGCTGCTTGCATGTATTCTTTTGAGAAATGTATATTCAAGTCCTTTGCTTATTTTTAAATTGCTTTATTATTATTGCTGTTACTAGCTATTGAATTGTATGAGTCCCTTGTATGTTTTGATATTAACTTCTCATAAGATAGTTTGAAAATATTTTCCCCAATTTGCTTTTTCAGTTGTGATTATTTCTTTAATGTGCAGCATTTTTAGTTTGATGAAATCACATTTTTTTTTTTTTTTTTGTGACAGGCAGAGTGGACAGTGAGAGAGAGAGACAGAGAGAAAGGTCTTCCTTTTGCCGTTGGTTCACCCTCCAATGGCTGCCACAGATGGTGCGCTGCGACCGGCGCACCGCGCTCTTCCGATGGCAGGAGCCAGGTGCTAGGTGCTTTTTCCTGGTCTCCCATGGGGTGCAGGGCCCAAGCACCTAGGCCATCCTCCACTGCACTCCTGGGCTACAGCAGAGGGCTGGCCTGGAAGAGGGGCAACTGGGACAGAATCCGTCGCCCCGACTGGGACTAGAACCCGGTGTGCCGGCGCCGCAAGGCGGAGGATTAGCCTGTTGAGCCACGGCGCCGGCCGAAATCACATTTATTTATTTTTGCTTTTTTACTTGTCTTTTTGATGTCATATCTAAAAATGTCATTGCCAAGACCAAATGTCAAGAGCTTCTTTGCTAGATTTTATAGGAGTTCACAGTTTCAGATCTTACATTTAAGTCTAATGTGTTTGAGTTAATTTTTGTGAGTAGTATAAGATAAGGTTCTAGTTTCATTCTTTTGTAGACATTCAGTTTTGCCAGCATAATTTGTTGAAAAGACTGTTCTTTCCCCATTGAATATTCTTGGTCCCCTTTCAAATATTACGTGACTATATATGTGTGACTTTATTTCTGTGACCTCTATTCCATCACATTGATGTATATGTCTGTTTTGATTCTAGTATAATACAATGTTGATTTATATAGTTTTGAAGTCAGGAAGTATATCTCCAGTTTTGTCCCCATTTTTTTTTTCAATATTACTTTGACTATTAATAGTCTCTTTTTGGTTCTTCCTGAATCTTGGAATTGTCCTTTATATTCCTTTGTAGAAAATTAAATTTATTTGAAAGGGAGGGAGAGAGAGGGAGTGCAGGAGAAACACACACAGGAAGCCCCCATCCACTGGTTTACCCCCTGAATGTATGCAATGGCCAAGGTTGGGCCATAGCCAGAGCCAGAAGTCAGGACTGCGGTCTAGGTCTTCCACTTGATTGGCAGGAAGTCAGTTACTCAGCCATCATTGCTACTTTGTAGAGTCTGCATTAGCTGAAAGCTGGAGTCAGAAGTCAGAACTGGAAATTGAAGCAAAGCATTCTAATGGGGATAAGGGTATCTTAATTGCTATTCTAAAGACTTGTTCCACCATTGGAATTTTGGTAGACATTTGGTTAAATTTCTAGATCATATTAGATAACATGGAAATTTTAATAATATTCTTCTGATCTATGGACATGGTATATCCTTGCATTTCTTTTTGTCTTCATTTTATGTCATCAATGTGTTATGATTTTAAGTGTGTAGATATTTCAACTCCTTGGTTGAATTTATTGCTAAGTACTTTATTATTATTTTTGATGCTATTATGAATTGTATTATTTTATTTACACCTTTTGCTGGTATCTTATGTGCATGTATGTACAAAGAGAATTCAAAGTGCTATTGTGTATTTATACATCATTATGTCACTTTCATTTTTATTCTATCATATATTCCAGCAATCTTTTCAAGTTATTTTATATAGAATCACCTGACATCATTCACTTTTAAATACATATATAGTCATGATGTCAAGATTCCCAAAAAGTTACCAGTTATTTCTGTTTCAAAAGGCCACATGGTGAGTTTTCTTTCACCATAATTCCAGTTGGTTAAAATATTTTACATTGTAAGTTTTTCCCTTTAAGATAATGTTAAGGTTTCAACAAAAAATAAAAATAATCAGTGATGCCTTAAACTATATCCTCTTCATTAAAATATTTAATATATTTTAAGTCATTCTGTATATCACTGTTTGGTTTGCTTATTACATTCTTATTCCATGAGTTGTATATATCTTTTAGATTTTAAAATACCTATGAGTGTATCATTGATTTTTCAATTTACTTTCAGTTTAATTTTAAACTTCATTTCTTTTTTCTTTTTTAAACAATTGTATTTATTTATTCGAGAGGTAGAGTTACAGACAGATAGAGGGAGACACCCAGAGAAAGGGCTTCCATTTGCTGGTTCGCTCCCCAAATGGCTGCAACAGCCAGAGGTGCCCTGATCCAAAGCCAGGAGCCAGGAGTCAGGAGCTTCTTCCAATTCTTCCACATGGGTGCAAGGGCCCAAGCCCCTGGGTCATCTTCCACTACTTTCCAGGCCATAGGCAGAGAACTGGATCTGAAGAGGAGCAGCCAGGACACAAATTGGTGCCCATATGGGATGCTGACACCACAGGCGGAGGCTTAGCATGCTTTGCCATAGTACTGGCTCGTAAATTTTATTTCATGGGATCTGATTTTCCTATATGCTTATCCTATAGATTTGTGAAATAATATACTGTTTTTTCTGATTTCATGGATCTTTGTCCTACCTTTCGCTCAATTTTCTTTGTCTTTGGGAGTAAAGCACATTTCTTCCCTTGACTGACCTTCAGGTTTTAGTATTTCTGCTTCTAAGTTCCACTTAATTATAACCTTGTTCAGGTATACTTGATAAGATAAGATCTGTGTAAGATTACCTCCAAATGTTTTAAGAAGCTTATTTAAGACATTTTAAATTGTTAAATAAAATTGTTTATGTTTACAGTATGCGGCATGATATTTTGAAATATGTGTATATTATATAATGGCTAAATGAAACTAATTAGCATAAGCATTACTCCACACACCTATCTTCATTTTGTGGTGAGAGCATTTAAAACCTAATCTCTTAGTAATTTTCAATTATATAATATAATAATACTCTTATTTTTTTATTTGACAGATAGAGTTAGACAATGAGAGAGAGAGAGAGAGAGAGAGAGAGAGAGAGGTCTTCCTTCCGTTGGTTCACCCCCCAAATGGCTGCCACGGCTGGAGCTGCACCGATGCGAAGCCAGGAGCCAGGTGCCTCCTACTCTCCCAAGCGGGTTCAGGGGCCCAAGCACTTGGGCCATCCTCCACTGCCCTCTTGGGCCACAGCAGAGAGCTGGACTGGAAGAGGAGCAGTTGGGACTAGAACCCAGTGCCCACATGGGATGCTGGCGCCACAGGTGGAGGATTAACCAAACGAGCCCCTGCCCCAGTCCTAATACATTATTATTAACATGTAAAATATGTTATACAATAAATCTCTTAAACTTAATCCTCCTGGGTAAATTAAATTTTCAATCCATTTACCAGTATGTCCCAAATTCCTGCCCCACTCCCTTACCCTGGTAATTACCACTATACTCTCTGATTCTATGAATTTGACTTATATAGATTCCATTTTTAAGTGAGATAATGTGGTATTTGTCTCCTGTGCCTGACTTTTTTCACTTCACATAATTCCTTCCAGGTTTAATCATGTTGTGGCAAATGATAGGATCTTTTTTTTTTTTTTTTTAAAGGCTAAGTAGCATTCCATTGTGTATATATACTACCTTTTTACCCATTCATCTGTTGACAGACACTTAGAATGATTTCATATCTTGTGTGTTGTGAATAGAACCTCAATGAACATGGGAATGTAGGTATTTCTTTGGCATACTGATTTTACTTCCTTTGGATATAAACACAATAGTAGGATTGCTGGATTCCATTACAGTTCTGTTTCAGTTTTTGAGGAACCACCATACTATATGATTGTTTACATGCCACCAATAGTATTAAGGTTTACTTTTTCTGTATGTCCTCATCAGAAAAATTACCTTAAATTTTAATTCCATGTGCTATGGAAATTCTATTTTTTGAGAATCTTACAAGTGGTCACTTGCCTTTAACTAACTCATTTCCACACTCAATTGTACAGACTTATGCCTAGTCAACCTTAATTTGTCAACTAATTTTGTGAGTATTTATACTATAACTCTATATTATATATTTTATTATTTTTTTGGTTAATCTTTGTCAATTCTCTTAAGATGTAATCCCTGTGAGGAGGGCAGGGATGTTCACTATTTCGTTCCCAATTACTCGCACACTGCCTGGAACAGAAGATTCTAAAGAAGGACTCAAAGTGTGAGGAAAGAGTAACTGAAGAGTTGGGATTTGAGATCAAGAACCTAAAAGGGAAATATACCTTTGGGAATAAAGGGGATGGAGGAGAATATGAATGAACATGGAACAATGTCTTCCTTGAAGAGAGATAGGAAGAAATGGATGAAGAATGTCAAGGGAAAGGTGAATAAAGAGATTTTCCAGATGCTCATCTTAGTTTCCCCAGAGTAGTAGAAAGTATAAATTTGGTTGTTATATAAAATTGGAATAGTGGCCTAAATTTCTAAGAGTAGGATTTGATAAATTAATCTTCCTCACCCCGTTTTCACATTTATAAATTAATAGGATAATGCCTCACAAAGTGGTTGGTAATGATTGAGACAACGAGAGCAGCACTGCACAATAGTTACAGCACAACTGCAACCAGGTTTGGTATAGAATTCTGACTTCCCTAGTTACTAGCTGAGTGATCTCTGGGCAAGCTGCTTGAAGTCTTCAGTTCTGAAAAGCAGTGATATGAAAAAATGAGGTATCAAATTCATTAACCAAAGACATTATAAGATATTCTAAAGGAGGTGAAAATATAGAGAGGATGAAAACTATGTCAGTAACTTTGTTCATAGTGATCCAGGGTTTAAACCTAGACTATCTGCTCCCAGAATGTGGATTTTTAATCCCTAAACTACACTGTCTCCTAATATGGAGCAATCTAAGAGAAGAATATGGAATTAGGATTCTTACTTTTTAAAAAAGCCTCGCTTTGTCAACAAAGTGTTAGGGAGGAAGGTGTATATTTGGCAGAATCTTGTAAAAGGGAAACTGTAGCTTTCTGTCATGTGTCTTGCCAACAAACTGCAAGAGTATTTTCACATACAGCAGAAGAGATAATTTATGCCAGTTGTTCTCCAGCAAATCTAGTGCCATTTCATATCATGTTAAAGTTACTTTAAAAATTTTCATGTTTTATTGGTCTGATGACAAGGCTAGTAAATTTTTATAGATTGTGAAAAAGAGGGCAGCAATTTAGGCAGAATCAAGATGCATGCGTTTGGGTATCAGAAGTCAGAGTAGGCAATGGTTTAAGTTCAGACGGGCTTAAAGAATAAGAACTTCTAAATGTCAAGCAGGTAAAAACCCAGACTGGGATCACTTGAGGAATGTACTTTAGAGAGGAGCCTGACTAAATTTCCTGTTAAAACACAAGTTGTTTGCTGATATGAATCACAACCAGAACAGCTAAAATTATGATTATTTTTCTTGGAATAATTATCGGTGAAAAAATTGGAAATTTTGTAGACCTTCCCTGTCATCACAGTTGTTGGAGATAAAGTAATTGTTCCTATTTTATCTTCTAATTGCATTTGAAAAACTGAAGAATAATAGTATTACTCTCAGAGTTACTTTTTTAAAAACCTATTTATTTATTTTATTTGAGAGGAAGAGTTACAGAGGGAGAGAAAGAAAGATACAGAGAGATCTTTCATCTGCTGGTTCACTCCCCAGATGGCCACAACAGCTGCAATAGGGCTGATCTGAAGCCAGGAATCAGGAGCTAAGAACTTCTTCTGGGTCTTCCATGTGGATGCAGGAGCCCAAGTGCTTGGGCCATCTTCTGCTGCTTCCCAGGCACATTAGCAGGGAGCTGGATTGGAAGTGGAGCAGCCAGGACTCTGCAGCTTTACCTGTTACGCCATAGCGCCAGCCCCTCAGAGTCTCTTCTTAATCATGATGCCATATTGGAGGGCCACTTTCAAAAAGGTTTTATTTAGCTTAATTTTTGTTATGAAATATTGGAGTGATAAGTTTGTACTAAATTGGTGACCCTAAGGAAGATACAGCAAAAGTGACAAATGAAACAAGGAGATAGATTTAAATAAATGAAGCCTTGACTAACAGCCAAGCCCATGGCTGTGTTTATGGTCTCACCAAAATCATTAAGTAGGTTGAGCAGTCAGTCTAGTGGTTAAGATACCCACATCTTGAATCATAGTGTTTGGATTTGATACTTGGCCCTGGCTCCTGACTACAGCTTCCTGGGAATGCAGAATTTGGGAGGTAGAAGTGAGGGATCAAATAATTGAATTCTGCCACCCATGTAGGAGACTGGAATTGCATTCCTGGCTTCTGCTTCTGGCCCTGGCCATTTTGAGCATCTGAGGAGTGAACCAGTGGATGGGGGCACTTGCATAAGCCAGCAGGGGCTCTCTCTGTCTCTTTTTCTGTCTCTCCTCTCTCTCTCTTCCTCTCTCCTTTCTCCCATTCTGTATCTTTTCAGTATGAAACTAATAAAAGAAACAAGAGAAAAATACGTAGGAAATGGCCTGCGCCACGGCTCAATAGGCTAATCTTCTGCCTGCGGTGCCGGCACACCGGGTTCTAGTCTTGGTCGGGGCGATGGATTCTGTCCTGGTTGCCCCTCTTCTAGGCCAGCTCTCTGCTGTGGCCCGAGAGTGCAGTGGAGAATGGCCCAAGAGCTTGGGCCCTGCACTCCATGGGAGACCAGGAGAAGCACCTGGCTCCTGGCTTCAGATCAGCGCAGTGTGCTGGCCACAGCGCGCCGGCTGCAGCGGCCATTGGAGGGTGAACCAACGGCAAAGGAAGACCTTTCTCCCTGTCTCTCTCTCTCTCACTGTCCCCACTCTGCCTGTCAAAAAAAAAAAAAAAAAAAAAAAGAGAGAAAGAAAGAAAGAAAGAAAGAAAGAAAGAAAGAAAGAAAGAAAGAAAGAAAGAAAGAAAGAATATGTAGGAAACACGGGAGGAAGAACTAACCTGAATGCTTTACAAATATTTAACTACACAAAAAAATATAAGAATGAAACTGATATTTTATCATTTGATTTTTGTTTTTAATCCTTGTCTATACTCCTGTGGAACAATGGTCTACTTTTTACCTGTTGAACATTATTGTTAGTGGTACATTAAGCTGTGATTAGAAAGTAAATTGAAATTATCATGTTGAGAAAATTAAAGGAAGAAAAAAGGAAGGAAGGATGGGGGATTGAGGGAGGGAGGGAATAAGGGTAGGAGGAAAACATGGCTTAGAATTGTATCTATGAAATACATGAAATCTGTTTTTTCTATATTAATAATTTTTTGAACTTGTAAAATATTTAACCAAATTTTTATCAGATCCATGAGAATACTTCAAAATTAACCCCAATGGTTAAGATGCTGATTAAGATACACATATCCCCACATTGGGGTGCCTAGGTTCGCTACCTCACTACAACACCCACCTACAGTTTCCTGTTAATGCAGACCGTGGGATCCAGCAGTGATTCCTCAGTAGTTGGGTTCTGTGAGGGCTAGATTGCATTCCTGGCTCCTAGCTTTGGCTTTGCCCAGAGAGCTTTTGTGGGCGTTTGGGGAGTGATCTATCAGATAGGAGCTTTCTCTGTGCGTCCGTTTGTCTCTGCCTATGTCTTTCTCTCTGCCTCTTCAACAAACTAATTTAAAACAAGATAAACTTATTTTGTCACAAAAGTGTGAAATTTTTGCATTTTTTTCATATATGCCTGTGTTTTCATGAACTTTTAGAGACTTCTTGAATGGATTTCAAAGCTTTTTGCCCAAAAGTAAACTTTGCCATTAATTCGATTTTCAATGAATCTTTTGATGTTCTCACGTGTGTTCTAGTTTATATTTTATACCATGTTTTGTAATATCTGAATATTATTCAGTTGTAATTTTTATTTTATCCAAATTGTTTTAAAAGTATTTCTCTTTCTGTAATGATTTTCTGTTCCTATATTGGCCTCATAATTATAATTTCTAAAATTGTATGTAGCTACTTTTGATCTCTAAGTAAGTAACATAATGCAACATAGTGTCATGGTCAATGTAAGATCTTATATACCGCCGGCACAGCGGCTCAATAGGCTAATCTTCCACCTTGCAGTACCGGCACACCGGGTTCTAGTCCCGGTCAAGGTGCCGGATTCTGTCCCAGTTGCCCCTCTTTCAGGCCAGCTCTCTGCTGTGGCCAGGGAGTGTAGTGGAGGATGGCCCAAGTGCTTGGGCCCTGCACTCCATGGGAGACCAGGAGAAGCACCTGGCTCCTGCCATCGGATGAGCGCGTTGTGCCGGCCACTGCGCACCAGCCGCGGCGGCCACTGGAGGGTGAACCAGCGGTAAAGGAAGACCTTTCTCTCTGTCTCTCTCTCTTACTGTCCACTCTACCTGTCAAAAAACAAAACAAAACAAAAAAAGATGTTATACACATATGTATGAGAACTTCAAAAAGTTCTTGGAAATTCTTTATTTTTCAATGATATTTTCCATAAACTTTTTGAAGTCCCCTCATATATACCTATGTGTATATGTATGTATTTATTTTTATATACAATAATGAATACTTCTCTAGGTATAATATACACATATAAAAATCTTATGCATAAGATTACACACTATGAATACCTCATTAATGACTTTACTCTGTGTGTACTCGCAAATCTGAGGATATGCTTTCATTTTATGTGAAAGGTTCTGCAGAGAAATTTTATTTTATACTATCTATTTCTTCAGTTATCATATTATACTTTACCTTGGAAAGGCTTTCTTCCTTGACATATTTCAATCAAGTACCCTCTGTGCATCTTACCTTCTCCCTTTCCTTCAAAGGCTACAGGTTGTCTTTACTTCTAATACCTAAAGACATATCTTTATGTACCCTTAAAAATACTGCCAGATTCCAATAGTTGGAATTAGCTAGAAGTTGTAGTAGATCAATAGGTAGGAAGATGGAGTTTTTATTTTAGAAATGATTAATTAAAATTTAGAATTTTATGTGGTATATTATTGTTAAAGTTAGTTAGCTTTTGTGATTTGCAGTAAAGCATAATAAGGGCTATGTTGAATTAGATATTACAAAATCTGGATATGTGTCTGAAAAACATTATTTCCTCACCCTCTGATTGTTGGTAACTCAGCCTTTCAATATCACTTATCAGCTGAAATGTCTGGTTAATGATACCTCTGCTACCACCTCCTTATAGTGCTTACAGGGTGAGATGATGTATGAATATGTGAGGGTCTGCCTTTGTGGGTTAGTGGATTAAGCTTCTGCCTGCAACTCTGGTATGATATATGAGCTTGAGTTTGAGTTCTACTGCTCTGCTTCTGATTCAGCCCCCTGGCAATGTGCCTGGGAAAACAGTACAACATGGCGCAAGTAATTGGGCCCCTACTACCCAATTGGGAGAGTGAGTGCCATTTGGGGAGTGAACCAGCAGATGGAAGATCTCTCTCTGTCTCCCTTGATTTCTGTAATTCTGTCTTTCAAATAAATAAGTAAATATTTTACAACATAAAAAGATATGATTTGTTGAAAATATTGTATAAATAGTGCAGTCTATAGAGATTATAAATGATGTTATGAATGATAGCCATTGTAGTAAGCATTTATGTAATTCTCACAATAATTTTATAACACAGGAAATATTAATATTCTAGTGTTAGAAACCAGGAAGGGAAGGTTCAGAGAACATGAAACATTGCTGAGTGGGAATTGCTTCTTGGCCTTTTGGCTAAGAAATGTAGCAACTGGTGAGTGGGAAAGGCAAGATTTGAATCCAGGTCTGAGGCTAAAAATGGTCTTCATAATTTCATCACTAATATGAATAATAATCACTACACAGATTTATTGGTGAGCTGGTCAAGGTGGTAAAAATACATTTCTCTTTATTCTCACATCTAAATTCCAGAAGTAAAACAGAGTAATATTTTTTAAATAAAAATGTTATGCTGGGAAGTTTTAACCAACCAAATGTGTTGTCCTTTTAGAACTTAATTGTCCTGAATCCACTCACGGTGACTGAGGAGGAAATAAGACCATCACTAGAGAAACGCCTTGAAGCCATTATCAGTGGGGCTGCTCTGTTGGCTGATTCTTCATGCACGAGGGACTTCCACCGGGAGCGGATTATTGCAGAATGCAATGCTATTCGCCAGGCTCTTCAGGACCTGCTTTCCGAGTACATGAACAATGTAAGTAATTGGTTTGCACTCCCATCCACATCCCTCCTTCTGCCTCGTCCTGTGGGCATGTTCTGAGATGCTTTCTTCACCTCCAATAAGATAAATTGCAAATGAGTTAATGGTTTTATAGCGGGTTGATTTTCTGAGTGGTTTCTGCTTGATTATTTGAAGGATACAACAATTCTAGGTGTTTCTAGGGACAAAATCAAAACCAGAAGAGTATCGATAGGCCGGCGCCATAGCTCCCTAGGCTAATCCTCCGCCTGCGGCGCTGGTACTCTGGGTTCTAGTCCCCACTGGGGTGCCGGTTCTGTCCCGGTTGCTCCTCTTCCAGGCCAGCTCTCTGCTGTGGCCTGGAAAGGCAGTGGAGGATGGCCCAAGTGCTTGGGCCCTGCACCTGCATGGGAGACCAGTAGGAAGCACCTGGCTCCTGGCTTCGAATAGGCGCAGTGTGCTGGCCATACCGGCCATTTGGGGGGTGAACCAATGGAAGGAAGACCTTTCTCTCTGTCTCTCTCACTGTCTAACTCTGCCTGTCAAAAAAAAAAAAAAAGAGTATCCACAAAGGATTGTTTCATTTGCAGAAGTATCTAAATATCAGTTGAGAAAGGGAGTTGTGGTTGGAGAAAGGAAACTAGGGTTGTACATAAATTTAAGCGCTAAAAGGAAAATAAAGAGAGGGGCAGATTGCTCAGGATTAAGTTGGTAAATAATGAAAGGGCACCAAAAGTTAGAATTTAGATAGAATTTAGTAAAAGTCAGTGCTGCAGAGATCTTGAGCTGTATTTGTAGATGTAAAGAGCCTGTGCAGTTTGGACAGCCTTTTTAAATGTGATATGGTAGAATTGATATTTTTACAGAATTAGCTATTGTTCAGAAATGTTGAAAGTGTTGTTTAAGGGTAAAATGTTTGCTTCAAGGTTTTCTTTTTTCCATTAAATGTGTGTGTGTGCGTGTGTGTGTCTGTCTATGAAGGGTCTGTAAAATCTTAGTTCTCTCAAATCTTAGTGCTAGTTATAAAATGAAAAAGAAATTCTTGAAGATGTTGTCAACTGTCTACTCATTAGGAAGTCTTCTTAAATAATAGAGCTAAATAAAATGAAAGTTATAATCAAAATACTTTTATCTGCCTTATTATAAATGGAATAGTTTAAGATTTATGAAGATGTTTTTAGAGAATTGTTAGTTGTAAAGCTCATTACTTTTTGAATATGAAATTTGAGTTTTGGGATTGTACAGAGTAAATATTTTATGTGCAGAATTGAAATGTGCTAAAATTTGTTGGTGAGTATTTGGGACCCTTCAACATATTTGGTGGATCTCCATACTCTTGATGTCTTTGGCTCTTGATTAAAAAAAAATATCTTACATGTTAAGAAATCAAAGTAGTAAGGCAGATTTTGTTAATAACATATTAGTAATGTCATGTCCTACTAGAATGTTTCTAGTTTTTGCATATATTGAAGATTCTTCAAAGTAATTCATCAGGCACAAGAAACTGTTAAACATATTAAACATAAAACTGTATTGTATACTTAGGCTTATAGATAAAATATATAATTATTTATACATTTATCTATATATTATTAAGATTAGATAAATGAACTTTAAAACAGCTATTTTATTCTTTATAAGTACAGATAAACTTATATACTTGTGAACACTCACCCACATACGTAAGTAGGGGTGGCTACATAATTTGTGGGCTTAGTGAAAATGGAAAAGTGAAGGTATTGTTTAAAAATCATGGCAGGGGTAGATTTACCAAGGACTTACTTTCTTCCATAATTTTTCTTGACGTATGAGAGGTTAGGTCTGTTTTCTATTTGGTGTTAGGTTTCTTGGGGCATAGGGGGACCAAGGAGGCAAGTGCAGACTCTGGTGGAGGTCCATGTACCTGCCTCATGACCCTGACTTAACAGGTGTTCCAAGGCCCCACAAGGAGGGAGACAATGATTGCTGGGTGGGAGACCAGTTGGCATAAAACTTGCTGTCTGAGGAAGTCACCAAGAAGCAGGACTGTATTTGAGCCTTGACATATGCTTCAACCCCGGTCACTGGAATACACAAATTTAAAGATAAAATTGTTAAGAATTTCAAGATGATAGAAGAGCATTCAAATCCAAGCACAGGACCCATTTCTGAGTATAGGGGCCTGTGTGCAGTAGCAGGAAACTGAAGCTGATCTTGTATATAATAAACATATATCAACTAGAAATAGGTGGTAGTTTCATGGAGTTTTCTCACTTTGAGTTTAAAACTATGCTTAGCAAAAGTGAAGGGAACATTTTGCCCTGAGTGTAGTTATTAAGTAGGGACATTTTCTGTATTCATTTATAAATAATAATAAATGTCAGTCTTCTTTTTACTGTTACCATCACCAGGACTTCTAGACATTAGTAATAAACTTGTGCTTTTCACAATTTTTTTCCAAGTTATGGAAATGTTGAGTTGTGGTTTTGTTCAGTTTTGTTAGTGTATATAATTTAGTACATTTTAAGAGAATCATTTAATAACCATTGTATTCTTTATGGATACATTTAAACTAAACAAAGATAACAATGTGATTATAAAGGCAGAGAACCAAAAACCCAGACACTTAAATTATTTTATGTGTTTACTTGGAGTTTTTCTTTAAGTTTAAAAATAATAACAGTGGAACAGTGTGAACTGCAGGGGCCAAGATTTTTGCCAGGTAAGTTCAAATTTACTTCATTCATGAAGTATTTCTTTAAATTTTATCTTTGCAATTAGATCTTTTTGAAGATTATTAAATTTAATTTTTAAAGTCAAAGAACATATTAAGAAAATAATGGTTTCAATGATTATCAGTAAAAAGTAATTTTGTCATAAAGATAAGCAGAATGTTTAAGACATAAACACTCCAGGTATCAAATATGCTAAATAAGCCAATGAAAATATCTGTAATTTTTCTGTTCCCTGCTGCTCTGTTATAAGGATTTAATCTGTTGATCAGTTTCAAGATCTACTGTCAATTATAAAAACCTATTTATGTTGTTAATATCTTCTATTAAGGTATTTTGGTTTTAAAACAATGTGAATTCTTGTTAGGAGAGTTAAATGAAGAGACTTTTTCTTATATACTATCTAAATAACCAAAAGATGAAAGTAGTGTTTTTTAGCTTGCTCAGATAATTATATTGAATTTTACTGTTTTAAGGTAATCTTAATGGTAAGAATTCAAATTTTTCTGGTATTTAAATGATTGAACTGTAGTATTATTCATGTTGGACAAAGGCTTTCACATGCTTCTTCCATTTTCTGCTTTCACTGTTTCTATCTCCTGGAAAGCAAAACATGCAACTCTGATACAGGACTCCCTCAAGGCCCTTTCAGTCTCAGAGCTCTCATTCCCACTGCAGTTCTCATGCTTGTCTGCCCTCCTCACTAGAGAGCCGCTCTAGGACAGTGGCCCTTACCACCTAAACTCATGCTTGTCTGCCCTCCTCACTAGAGAGCCGCTCTAGGACAGTGGCCCTTACCACCTAAACTCTCAGGTAGCAGGTACTCAGTAATCATTATTTAAATGCAGTTGAATTTAACAATAATTGTTTCCTCTTAATTTTTAAAGTTAAAACTACAATGTGTCTGAAGAGCTTAGTTCTTATTTATTCATTGTGTTTACGTGATCACTCTGGAGAAAAGAGGATGGTTAATCCTGTGAACATGAACAGAAGAAAGGAAGAATACAGAGGCAAAGAAACTTGTTCTTTGAGTGATCTAAGTAGATTTATATATTCCATTCCTCTCCTTGGGCATAATGTTAATACTTCTGTGGAATGTATATATTTTTTCAGGAAATTAAAAACTTTTATCTAGTAAGTAATCTGCCCTAGTGTTTTTTTTTCAGAGTTCAGGGTAGAAGTAGCTAAATTTATACAATGGTGGTTCACATGATCAGAAACCCATTATGCATATATTATATTAACATTTTATTGGTAAGTATTAGCTATTAAAAATAAAATTTGTGAATGTGTAATATTGTGAAAACTCCAAAAAAGTATAGTAAACTCTTTTCATATGAAAGGGCAGAAATTTAGGCCTAATGCTTGTAGCTGATTAGATGTGATTGAAAAAAATGGGATTGAACCACACTTAAACAATAGGAACTAATCTGGAAAACTGTGGGGCTTATTATCAGAACTCATCCCTAGTTTTATTTTTGTATCAAGTTTGTGTCACAAATGATGCTAGTTGTATTAAATGTATATATATCAGCAGA
The DNA here is from genome assembly GCA_949820135.1 of Sylvilagus floridanus. Classification (NCBI taxonomy): domain Eukaryota; kingdom Metazoa; phylum Chordata; class Mammalia; order Lagomorpha; family Leporidae; genus Sylvilagus; species Sylvilagus floridanus. Next base: position 25,272,225 of record OX463235.1, read on the forward strand.
TATGTATATTTTTTCTGGGAATTCGTTGAGATCATTTGGGTATTGTTGTGTGTTGGATGCATAGCTGGACAGGATCTTCAGGGACTGCTGCTGTAACAAATTGTTACAAATTTAGTGTCCTAAAGCACACAAATTTTGTTTCTGTAACTCTGCAGGTCAAAAGTCTGGTATGGACCTCATTGAATTAAAAATCAGTGTTGGAGGGCTACGTTATTTGCTGAAGTCTCTAGGGAAGAATGCATTTTCATGATTTTTTCTAGCTTCTAGAAGCCCCCACCATTCCCTGACTCATGGCCTCTTCCTCTATGTTCATAGCCAACAATGTGGTTATTTCTGTCCTCCAGCATACATCTCTTTCCCTGACCACACCTAGAAAAGATTTTCTTCTTTTTAAAACTCATATGTGCCCACACAGATTATGCAGGATAATCATACTGTTTTAAGGCACTTAATCTTAATTACACCTTCAGATTCCCTTTTGCCATGTTAGGTAATATATTTACATTTCTAGGAATTAGGATGTGGGTATCACTGGAGACTTTACCACATATACCCATACCAGTTTTGCCTCTCATCTGTTGAAACATTATCAGTCCTTGCATTTCAAATCCCTTATAGTCATCACTCCTCATACCCTTTAAGCTTTATGCAGGCAAATCACATGTCTGTTTTGTTTATTGTTTTACTCCAGCCCCTAGGTACAATGTTTCACATTTAGAAAAACTGAACTGTATTTTTAAACAAAAGAATAGAAATTCTGTGATTTGGAAATCTAATATAAAACTGATAAAAAGAAAAATTTCATTAGATATAGAAAAAGAATGAATGACACACCTGTTGTATATGCCATGTAATGGAGAAAAAGCCTTTCTAACATAAATTCAAATGAGTTTCAAGAATCAATTAAATTTTTGTGATGAACTGCTGTATAAAAATCTGATTTTTAAATTACCATTTCTTAAAGTTAATGTAAATATCCAGGCACAAAATTTTCTCATCCTCATAGTCCCTGAATTTGGAGCCCCGTATGCACATTCCAAAGCAGATTTTTTTTGTTCGTTAAAATATACAAAGCAACAAACATTAAGAATGAGAAAAAATACAGTTTTTGTCTTTTAAAACTTTGTAGTATATATTTCTAAGATATTTCTACAATTTTCTTATAATTTCACAACTGGTTTGTAGTTCATGTTGTCTGATGTACAATAAAACCGAACAATCTTCATTGGATAAGGCAGAATGAGTAGGCCCTCTGAAGATGAAAAAGTCCTAGAGAAATAAATTGCTTTTAAATGGTGACTTTTCTACAGTTGGTAAAGTTGGATAGCCATCATGCTTGAATTCTAAGCTATTAGCAAATATGTATATTTTTTCTGGGAATTCGTTGAGATCATTTAGGTATTGTTCTATATTGGATGCACAACTGGACAGGATCTTCAGGGTCTGTGTAATCTACTGGTGAAATTCATACTCAGATGATGCTTTGCTACAGGGGACTATTAGACGTTGAGTGAGGAACAGTGATGCTAGAATAAACAAGTAAATCATGAAGGTGCTAGTGTGCTTTTCTAGACCTCTAATCTGTCCACTATTATCTTCTCTGGGTATCTACATGAGAATATATTGTTGGTTCTCATCACGTGATTGTTGAATGAATAATTAATCAGATGAACTGACTTTTGCTATTCTGAAGCCTATTTCATTTGTGTGTTTGAGTTTAATTATTCCTTGTCTTGAGAGAGTTCCAAAATGTCAAAAAAGCATTTAAAGAGTTGCTATGGAGTTTTCCTTCCACATAGGAACTCTACCCTCTTCTTTAAAATACATTATGGAAAGAATTCTCCAACCGTATTTAATTTCTCTTGGTGATAAGATAAAGCCACTGGGAGGGTTTGTTTGTTTGTATACTTATTTATTGGGAAGATTGACATGCAAAGACTCTGGCTACAGACAGATCAGAATGAAAACCCTAAAAATGTAAAGGCAACTTCCAAATCTATCTTTTTTTTTTTTAACTTTTTTATATGTACTACATGTTAGAATTGTCATTGTCAGTTAAAGTATACTACATTAGATGCTTTACATCTTTATGTTCTTAAATTGGTTCAATATACTAAAGAGGCAGCTAGGTTTTGAGTGAGTGATTATGTTGGAGGCCATGTTTTCAGTTTCTAGATACCTAGATTTTACCTCTTCAGCTATCTTTTTTTTTTTTTTTGACAGGCAGAGTGGACAGTGAGAGAGAGAGAGACAGAGAGAAAGGTCTTCCATTGGTTCACCCTCCAATGGCCGCTGCAGCCAGCATGCTGCGGCCAGTGCACTGCGCTGATGGATGGCAGGAGCCAGGTGCTTCTCCTGGTCTCCCATGGGGTGCAGGGCCCAAGCACCTGGGCCATCCTCCACTGCACTCCCAGGCCACATCAGAGAGCTGGCCTAGAAGAGGGGCAACTGGGGACAGAATCCGGTGCCCCGACCGGGACTAGAACCCGGTGTGCTGGCACCACAGGTGGAGGATTAGCCTATTGAGCCATGGCGCCGGCCACTTCAGTTATCTTAAAAGAAGTAAATGGTACCCTGTATAGCTGTGTATAGTGGCAGGTATGACAGTATCAGACATAGTTCATAGCATGAAGTCAGATTCCAAGGAGGTAGAAATGACATCACAATGAATGCTGCTAGATTAATATATTGATCTTAGGACATAGGAGCTGATAATTCAATACTCTGGGATTTGAGAGAAATAATAAATAGTGGGGGTCTGGTTAAATGGGCAAAAAATGAATTTTATTTTCTTATTTTCTCTTTTGTACCTAATTTAAGGATTGGGCATTGGGCAGACATTTAATTATATGTATTGTTATGGAAAAAAGATTTTTTATTTCAGCCATTATTTTTCTAAGCTTCTTTGAGGTATAATCTTATTCATTCCCTAAAGATCCTCAGTTATCTAGATGACTGTTAATTAATGACTTCATGTCTTTTTTGACAAGTTAAGTTTGGGGTTTCCTAAATCTGGCAGAGAATGTGTGCTTTGGGGTTTAAAAAGGACTTACACATTGCTCACTGGAGAAAATCAGGTATCTAGATTCCTCTGTTAAGGGAATGAACTAGTCTCATAAATCTTTCTTTGCCTTAGTTAACAAGAAGAACCCTATAGAAATGCAAGCTACATGATCCTTAATAATGTACCTAAAATAATAAAAAGGAGACAGACACTATTACTAAGGAGAATGAAACTATCAGACAGAGCCAGAGCACTGGAGGGGATTAAGGTAATTTGTTTAAAATAAAAATGACCAAAATGGGTGCCAGCATTGTATCATGTGTTAAGGTTCTGTTTGCGATGCTGCCAACACATATTGCAGGGCCAGTCTGAATCCGAGCTGTTGTGCTTCTGATCCAGCTCCCTGCTAAGGCACCTGGGAAAACAGTGGAAGATAGCCCAAGTGCTTCCATGTGGAAAACTTGGGTGGAGTTTCAGACCTTTAGCTTTGGCCTAGATCAGCCCTGGTCATTGCAGCTTCTTTGTGAAATGAGCCAGCAAATGGAAGATCTCTTTCTGTCTCTGTTTCTCCCTCTATCTCCTGTCATGATTCCTTTCAAATAAATAAAATAAATCGTAAAAAATAACTGATATGTAATGGAGGATATCCTGAAATCGATAGTCTCAGATTATGTATAGAGAGCAATACACAGGTGAAAGTCTGTGGTTGCATCCCATAGGCCAGGAAGCTTAACCAGTGAGAACCCTTATTCTTTTGCATTCCAGCAGAGGGAACCTGTGAAACAGGTTAATCATTCACTTTGTGGACTGTTTCAGTTTTACCCCTTCTCACGAAGGGAGTTCTTTTATTCCTTAGTGTCCAGGTACTGTTGATATAAATCTTAGCATTCCTACATGGTTTCATTTTTAACATTGGACTTTATTTCACATTCTTTGTTACATTAAGAGAAAGTGAGGTTGAATAGTAGAAGTGACAGAAATAAAGTAGAGATTAAGAACCCTTCCTGGGAGGACTAGTTCTAATTTAGACAATTTATAAGGTCTTGGGCCTAGCATATTACTAGTGGAATTGATTTTTGAAATACAAAAAAGATTATTGTCTTAAATTAGGCATCCTGGAAGCAGACTCTGAAATAAAATTATCATGAAGAAGGTTAACTAAGGCATTCTGTCAAGAGATAGAGATGTAAGGATATGAGGAAGGAAGAATTGACAGAGAAGCCAACTTGTGAAGAACCTCAGTCTCTCTATAGGAGCTCTGCAGCTGTGCTGGCCCTTCAGAATTGTCCCAAAGGGATACAAGAGAATGAGGCCTTTATGTCCCTGCAATTGTCAGTCATTGGCTGGAGGTCATTTCTTGGAGCAGTGAAACCTTGGGTGAAGTAACTTCCTGCAGTGGAGGGTGGTTACCAGTTAGTGGCAGAGATATGAGTCATCACCAGCAGAAGTTTCCCAAATCCTTTGAAAAGCAAGTCTGGGTAAGGTACCACATTATCTGCCATAACAGAAGACACACACAAACAGTGGAAAAATCTTCCATGTTCGTGGATTGGAAAAATCAATATCATCAAAGTGTCCATAATAACAAAAGCTATTTATAGCTTCAATACTATGCTATCTCAACCAATATCAACAACATTCTTCTCAGATTAAAAAAAAGCGATGCTAAAATTCATATGGAAACACTAGATACCCCAATTAGCTAAAGCAAATTTAAACTACAACAAAGCTGGAGGCATCACAATATCAGGCTTCAAGACATACTACAGGGCAGTTATAATCAAAACAGTCTGGCACTGGCATAAAAATAGACATGTAGAACAATGGAACAAAATACAAACCCCAGAAATTAATCCACACATGTACAACTAACTAATCATTCACAAACAAGCTAAAATCAATCCCTGGAGAAAGGACAATCTCTTCAATAAATGGTTCTAGGAAAATTGGATCTACATGTGCAGAAGTATAAAAGAAGACCTTATCATACAACTTATACAAAAATCAACTCAAAATGAGTCAAAGATCTAAATCGAAATTGATGACCTGATACCACCAAATTACCAGAGGAAAACATTTGGAATACTCTGCAAGACATTGGCATGGGCACAGAGTTCAAAGACCCCAGAAGCACAGGTGATTAAAGCAAAAATAGACAAGTGGGATTACATCAAGTTAAGAAGCTTCTATATTACAAAGAAAACACTTAATAAAGTGAAGGGCCGACAGACTGAATGGGAGAAAACATTTGCAAACTATGCAACTAGTAAAGGATTAATATCCAGAATCTATAAAGAGCTCAGGAAACTCAACAGCAAAACAAATAATCAAGAAATGGGCCAAGGACATGAACAGATATTTTTCAAAGGATGAAATTCAAATGGCCAGCAGACACATGAAAAGTAAATGCTCAGGATCCCTAGCCATCAAGAACTGCAAATAAAAACCACAACAAGGATTCACCTCACCCCAGGTAGAATGGCTATGATCCAGAAATCAACAAAAAATAAAAGCTGGTGAGAATGTGAGTGGAAAAGGTACCCTAGTACTATATTGGTGGGAATTCAAACTAGTACAACCATTATGGAGGATAATATGGAGATTCCTCAGAGATCTGAAAATAGATCTATCATATAAACTAGCTATTTCTCTCTTTTTTACCCAAAGAAAATGAAATCAGCATACAAAAGAGTTATATGTGTTCTCATATTTATTGCAACTCAATTCACAGTAGCTAAGACATGGAATCAACAAAAATATCCATCAGTTAATGACTGGATAAAGAAAATGTGGAATATATACTCTATGAAATACTACTCAACCATACAAAAGAATGAAATCCTGTCTTTTGCAACAAAAAGGATGCAACTAGAAACCATAAAGCTTATTGAAATAAGTCAGTCCCCAAATTTAAATATCATGTTTTCTCTGATATGTGGCAGCTAATATAGAATACAAAAAAATATGAATAAGATTGAAATGGTCACTTTGGGATATGATTATCTTTTTTTACCTTGTGTTTTTACTCCCATGGAACTATGGTCTTTCTACTTTTTACTTGTTGAGTATTATATTAGTGGAAAATTAGACTATGAATATAGATTAGATTAAAATATGTCTTTGCAAAACTGATGTAGAGAGGGGTGTGAAGGAGGAGGATTGGGGGAAGAGGGAAGTGAGGAAAGTATGGTTGTTTTCTTGGAATTCTACCTTTGGAATGCATAAAATCTATTTTATTTATATTAATTTTAAAATTAAAAATAACAAAAGGAAAAAGATTATTTATATAGCTTTTGATAATATCATCCAGTGCTATCAACTATAGTATATTTGGATGTAATATATAATTTACTATTGATAATGTTCAGGAAATTATTATGGGGGAAACATAGCTTATCATTCAAAGTGATATAGTTAGGAGAGAGATTTTATAGAAATAATTAATAGACCTTAATTAATCTATGAAAGGTATGTCAGTAATAATCCAAAAATCTGAGATATATGGCCACCTAGGAATTATGTGACTGCCTATGTATCATAAATACAATAATACATGTGAAGGATTTAAAGAGAGATTTAACACATTTTACTCACAGTATTGGCTGTAAAACATTGCTGAAATAGAAAGTTTGAATTAAATTTCTGTTGATGCTGTTGCAGTTTCTAGTCATATAATTCTTCTGTTGACCTGGCTAAGAACTGGTGATTTTAGAAGCATGTAAGAAGCAAGTAAGTAAAATGGAGCATGATAAAAGGTGTAATAGCAATAAGCACTAAGTACAGGAACAGTACCAAGTAGGAAATGGATAACTTTTCTGGGGCAGGCTTTTACCTGGCATTGTAAAATATTCCTGAGAACATAATGATGAACTAAGAGGACATGTTTTATATTCTCAGGGAGCCAACAGTCAAGTGGCAATGTAAACATATAATAATAATCCTTCAAATTCATATATAATTAGCAATTAAGCAAAAATAAAATAAATATACATAGTACTAAAAAGAGGATTAAACTATTTAAGGGAGAAGAGGTGATACAGAAGATCTCTCAATACTCAGGGACAGAAGGATAAGTAGTTGTTAGTTGGGTGAAAGGAGAGGTGAAGATGAGAAAACACATTAAAGAAAAAAAAAAGAGTTCAGTACCTTTACAGACCGGAGAGAAATCTACAGCAGGCTCATTCCAAAGACTGAAAGGACATATGAGAGTACTTCAAAAAGTTCATGGAAAATAGAATTAGGAGATAATAAGTTTTTTTCATGAACTTTTAAAAACACTCTGTATAATGTGAGATGAAGACTGAGGGACAGCTAGGCAGTCAGGGATTATGCTACACTTTGCAGCCCATACTCACATGTTGGGATATTAAGCTAACTGCAGTGGGTATGGGATTGGAGGGGGCTAAGAATGGAAGGTGGACTGTGACAAAAACCTTAATGTTGGTTTGTATTATGAAGGGGGACTAACTGACTTCTATGGTTGTCCATTAGAGCTAAAAAATTTATAAGTGTTTTCAACTGGAAATCTCCAAGCATTCAGAGCCTTTCCCTTTTCTCATAATATCTTGATTTAATCTTTGTCATGCTAGTAACTCAAAGGCAAACCTCTTATTGGATTTGTAATCCAATGAGAAATACAGCCCTCACATACATGCTTGACTTAATGACTCCTACTGAGGTTGAATTGTGAGATGTTATCCATGCCTCTCTGATATATGAATTCTAGTTTAGTGGAATTCGTTGCCCCCGGGTATTGGTAATATCATGTTAGGTATAACTTAAAAGAAAGCCTGCTGATAATATATTTTAATGTGGAAAGAAATAGATATCACTTTATTTATATATTTGTTATCAGCTAGCTAGTTGAAATTATATGCTAACATTTTATTATTATCATAAAAATGATCAAGTATTCATAAAATTATTTATAATGCTCATATGCATAGGCTTATTTAAATTAACATAAAATGTTGATACATATTTATAACTTTATTTATACATTAATCATATTTTAGAAAACCAAACTTCTTTTATTAAAAATAATGTTAAAGTTTGTCTGCTATCAACTACTGTTTAACAAATGATGATATTTCATGATAAATTTTACCTTTCTCCTTGAAAAATGTTAGATAAAATAGTAGACAAATATAATTCATTTTTACTTTTCTTCAATACTTTTATATTTCTTCTTATCTCTGACAGGGAACTCTAAAAATCTGTAATTTTTGAATATGATCTAAACAGTTCCTAAAAATAAGACAATGTACCATAATTTAATGACACAAAAATACAAAATATTTTCCTCTTTGAAGCAATTTAAGTATTTCAATAAAAAGGTATAAACTAAAAAAATTGAGAGGTAAAACATACTTTATTGTACTTCTTAAATCCAAGAGTTAAATAAAAAAAATCACATGTCCACTTAGTGTGTATATATATATATATATATATATATACACACACTAATTTTGTTTTAAATTTAGAAGTTAGGAAAATCACTGTAGTTAGGAAATGTGGATTTAAATTCCACCTCTGATATTTACTTTGCCCATGCCTTGAGGCAAGTACTACAATATGTATGAGATTCAGTTTTCTAACCTGAATAAAGGATTAATAAAATTACCTGGTCATTTTTTGATGATGGTATAAGATAATGTATATAAAATTATAATTTTCAATCTTGGCTACATATTATTATCTTCTGGTGATTCTTAAAAAATTCTCAAATCAAGACACCAGCTCTGACCAATTAAAGTGGAGTCCCTGGAGACAACACTCATGTATGAGAATGTTTTTAAAAATATTTCTGGGCCGGCGCTGTGGCTCAACAGGCTAATCCTCCACCTTGCGGCGCCAGAACACCGCGTTCTAGTCCCAATCAGGGCACCGGATTCTGTCCCGGTTGCCCCTCTTCCAAGCCAGCTCTCTGCTGTGGCCCAGGAGTGCAGTGGAGGATGGCCCAAGTGCTTGGGCCCTACACCCAATGGGAGACCAGGATAAGCACCTACCACCTGGCTCCTGCCATCAGATGAGCGCGGTGCGCCGGCCGCAGTGCGCTGTCCGCGGCAGCCATTGGAGGGTGAACCAACGGCAAAGGAAGACCTTTCTCTCTGTCTCTCTCTCTCACTGTCCACTCTGCCTGTCAAAAAAAAAAAAAAAAAAAATTCTGAATGATTTTAATGTGTAGCCAAAATTGAAAACTGCTGATGTAAAAGCATTAGCACAGTGCCTCACTTATGGTAGACATATCATAACTGTTAGTTCCATCCTCTTTCCCTTATAAACCAGTAGCTTTCAATTTACATAAAATTTATTCTTTCTGGAAAGAGAAGTGGTACAATAAATATAAAGTTTACTGAAAGTTATAAAATGGTGTAAATTATTTTTGGTGAAACATAGTAAATGGAAATGATTTTTTAAAATAATTATAAGTAGCCCTTTTGCCTTTAGACTTAAATGCTTAAAATTTAATTTAGCTTATTATATATCAACAGATGTTTAATTTAAAACTTGTCATTATAATAGTGGGAAGGATGAATGTGGATATTAATTTTTCATATGAGAATCCTTAAGTTTCATGATACTATTTCAAGATTACTCATCAGTTCTTTAGTTGCCATCTTTATATGCATTTCTTCTAATTGCACTGTGAAAAGAATGTACATTTGTGATCACTAATTATGATGATAAAACACTTCACCCAATCTATTTGCTTTTGTTAATGGTGTTGTACATCTGTCAATGAAACGGATTGAAAATATTTAGGTAAATCTGAATAATAATCAGGGAGCTGGATCAGAAGTAGAGCAGCCAGGATTCAAACTGATGCTCATATGGGATGCCAGCTTTGCAGGTGGTGACTTTCCCCACTATGCCACAATGCTGGCCCTTCTTCTCATATTTTTATTTTTATTTATTTATTTTTTTTTACAGGCAGAGTGGACAGTGAGAGAGAGAGACAGAAAGAAAGGTCTTCCTTTTGCCGTTGGTTCACCCTCCAATGGCCGCCGCGGACGGCGCGCTGCGGCCGGCGCACTGCGCTCGTCCGATGGCAGGAGCCAGGAGCCAGGTGCTTTTCCTGGTCTCCCCGTGGGGTGCAGGGCCCAAGCACCTGGGCCATCCTCCACTGCACTCCTGGGCCACAGCAGAGGGCTGGCCTGGAAGAGGGGCAACCGGGACAGAATCCGGTGCCCCGACCGGGACTAGAACCCGGTGTGCCGGCGCCGCAAGGCGGAGGATTAGCCTGTTGAGCCACGGCGCCGGCCGCTCTTCTCATATTTTTAAATACAGTCAAGTATTCAATCTTGCAATTTCTTCTTATTCTGGATGTAATCTATTATTTTTCAAACTATATTGTATGGGGACCTGGTTTTCTAGGAGATGTGCTCTTGAACCATTAAACAGGACAGTAGAAGACGAGGTTAAAGCAAAGAATCTCCAAACTGTATTCCCTAACTGCACTTCGAACAGCAGCTCTGTTTTCTTAGTCATATGTTAAGTTTCATTTGAAATTTTAACTTCAAAAAAAGATCCCCTGCTAAAAAGGAAGTTTCACAAACGCTGATTCAGATTATAAACTTTTACAATGTAGAACTAAGGTAAGGAAAATGTTAGAGTAAAAAAGATAAAATATTTTTACTTCAATTTTCCTTTAAGTAAATATTTGTATTTGTTAAGAAAATAACTTGATAAATGACTTGGGTGGCTGACATAATTGAGGGGTAAGAGGGAGCAGTAGATAAAGCAGGTGAGTGAAAGTTAAATTGCTCTGCAGTGGTAGGTAGAGGAGAGTAGCAGGAAACTGGGAGAAGGTTCAGCAAAGGAATGGCATAGGAACTAGTTGGAATGGCTGCAATGACTATTTAGAACAAGATTTTTTAAAGAAAATTTATTGATGTATTTCATTATTTTAAAGGGAAGGAAGAGAGGAAGGGAGGAAAGAGAGGCAAAGGAAGGAAGGAAGGAAGGAGGGAGGGAGGGAGGGAGGGAGGGAGGGAGGGAAAGAAAGAAAGAAAGAAAGAAAGAAAGAAAGAAAGAAAGAAAGAAAGAGAGAGAGAGAGAGAGAGAGAGAGAGAGAGAGAGAGAGAGAGAAAGAAAGAAAGAAAGAAAGAAAGAAAGAAAGATCAATTCTGTATCCACTGGTTCACTTCTCAGATGCCCTCAACCGTCAGGGTTGGGCCAGGTTGAAAGCAGGGACTCAGAACTCCATCCTGGTCTCCTGCGTGGGTGGGAGGGACCCAGGTACTTGAACCATCACCTGCTGCATTACAGGAAGTGCATTATTAGCAAGAAACTGGAATCAGAAGTGTGGCCAAGACTCAAACTCATTCATTCTAATATGCAATATGCGTATCCAAGTGACAGCCAAATGTTTGTACCAGGAACAAGAATTTTTTTTATGAATGATCTTAAGTTTTCATTCTATGAAGTAAATCCTCTTCCTAAAACTTTAAATAAGTTTATTGAATATTAAGTTTTATTTTGTGTGAATCAGTGAAAAAGGCTGATTTTTACACATGGGTCCTGCTATGCAGAATGCTGTGATATTCCACAAATGGGGTGACTTTGATTAAAGCATAAGGTTTGGTGTCTGAGCATATGAACCTATTGTGATTTGCAGAGACCTTGAGAAGGACATTGACTTTATGCAAGTCATGGAATGAAATTTGAACTATACATTACCTATAGTGAAGGGCGAGAGAGCTCTAGTAGGTGAATTGAAAGATATCATAATAACTCTTCCCTTGCTTTCTGAAATAATAAAGGAATAAAAGAATAAAGGAATAAAATATATTACCTAATTTGTCTTTGATTCATCCAAAGGTCACACTATGATGGGCAAGTTGATGGCATAATTCTCTTGTGTTTCTATATGCTCTCAAATGAAAATTAAACAAAAATGTATCATGATATTTGAATATTCTCTTAAGTATTCTGTAATTCTGATTGAATTATTTTGGGGAAGGAACTCAAATGAGGGCCTTTCTTCTTGCTTTTTCTAGACAGTAGAAATATTAGAAAAGCAAGCCCTATCAGGGACATGGTCTTCAGGACTAGTGCACACGTTATAAATTAGGTTTGGCCTCCTACCATCTGTAGAGTGAGAAGCAGGTTCCTCTTTCCTTGGGTCAAAGCTGGTTGCAGAGTCTACAGGCACTTTGGGGGTTTTGTGTCTACACTGCCCAGTTTTCAATAGGCCAAAAACCAGAAGTCTGCCCCCTCTGTTTCCATAGAATCATGTTGAATTGTCCATTGGACCAAGCTCCATGGTACTCTGCCATGTACACAGACACCTGCTAGGCAAGACCTGCTGGTTAGCTAGACATGCTTGGACAAAGTTTTTATGCAGTCAGGTGATCACAAAGGTATAGCATTTGTTGTGACTGATAACCAGTGTTTGACTTCAGTTTTCTTTTAAAATTATCTCATTAAAATTAAGGTGTGGTAGTACTCTATTTCCTATTACTTTAATACTCACTTCCTTCCAGACTTTTTATGCTTGTTGTACCTCAAACTAGGGATGCTTTGAACTTCTCTGTCTCAGTCCCTTCTCAAAACCTCCTTCAGCAGTCTTTCTGATCTCCCAGATTTTCCAGTAATTTGGCTTTGTATCAGTGCTTAATGTGAACCAAACTTTTGCTTCCACCAAACACAAGCCACTACCCTCTGACCCCTTTCCCCTCTTTTAATATGTTGGGGCATAGATCAGGGGCTCAAGAATGACCTGCATGCTATCCTCCTGATCTGTCCTAGGGATACAAGACAGGAAAATAATTCAAGATCAGGTCCTGGAGCTGGAACTTTAAAATTAGAAAGGCTCCCTCATCCATTGTTGCAGGAGAACGTTCCCTTATTTGTCATTGGTCTTTTCCTTGTTCATTTCTAAGTGCTCGCAATATAGTCCTTGTTTTAGAATCCCCAATTACATAGGTTTTCAGTGACCCAGAATGCTCTCCAACCTTTTTTTTAAAGAAAGGATTGAAATACACTTCTTGTGCCCCTTCTTCCCTCAAGATTGTTACCTGTGTGTGTTCGGATCCCCAAGCTCCAGAACCATGCTGTTGAGATGGCCATACTGTAAACCCCTGGGTAACTGTCAAGTCATAATACAGACTTCAGGTTGTTTTGAATAAAATAAAAATAGATGTTTTAATTATGAACAGTAAAAAAAGAAACATGGTGTTGAGCAGATAAACAATGTCATTTTGGTTTTTAGGATTTAGATAAAAATATTTTTGTTTTAAAGACAGACTGAGGAGTTAATAATCTGTACATGACAGAAAAAATTCCATTAACTCTTCAGAAAAATTTGTTGAAGATGTATGTAGAGCTGAAACTTAGGGTGAAGAACTTTTTATCTCGTTATGAAATAGAAAAAAAGCTAGTCATATAGTTGGAAAATGAAGAATTCCAAGTAAATTTTGTTTATTTCTCTCTTCCTACCAAATCTCAAAATAAGGTTGATAAATCTACTAAACATGATGTGTTGTTGGCCTCTTTACATCTCCCTGTGATGCAGTACATGCAGATAATGGAATCTGTCTGTAGTCTTATTACCCTGTTTATCACTGGCCTTGAGCTAGTAAACTCTCACAAGGTTTTGCATTATACAGCAGCATTTAAAAGAGATTGTTCTCATAGCTACTGAGGAGATCTAATGATCTTTACTCTGATATTGTTGTGAATCTTCTTGATACCATTTTTCTGTTTTAGACCGTTTGATTTGAGATGGTCTAATAATTGGATTAACTCTACTTTGAAAAAACTCCAAGTTAGTCACTAACATAATCTTTGAAGAGTGAGAGGCAGTTATACTATAGTGGAATTGAGTATTTTGTTCCTCAAATCAGTAAACTTCTTAATATTTAAGCAGAAAACCAAAATAAGATAAAAGTTTCATTAAAATTAACAATTCTATAATGCTGATTCACTTATATTCATCCGTTTTCTATATATAGTTAGTATCTTGAGTTATTAATTTATTTCAGACAAATTAAATGTAGATATGTGAGGATCTTATTTGAAACTTGCAAATTAAAATTGCCTAAAACTTCTAAATGCACATTTAAATATTTATAGGATTAGTATATTGATGAGACATTGTTTTAAAAAGCTTATTAAAGTAATTTTGATCTAAGTACATTAAACACTGTAAATACTTTATTAGTATGCACAATTGACCTCAAGTAAATTGATCTTTTATAACCTTTTGATACACAGTGGCTTTTGATAAAATCTTTTAAAAATTGCATGTAGTGAAGCTATTTTGAGTAAATGTTCATTGAATTATTTGGGTGTATACAATTTGTGAACAATGCCAATTATTTATTAAAATTCTACAAGGCCTCATTATTTGTTGTTTCCTAATTCTCATTCTCAGGAAAAGGTTATCAAAGTATGAGAGTATACTTATGGCACAGGGCACCAGGAAAGAAGAAAGGAGGTTTGATTAGGCACAGAATTTATATTTTTGGGACACTAGCTATGAGTCAGGGAATGTGTTGTGCATTTTAGATACTTTGATTTAGTTTGTCTTCACAGAAGAGTCTCAGGCTCTAGCATGTACTCAGTGATGTTGGACAAGCTACTCTTTTATCTTCATGTACAAATCAGTGAAGCCTTCAACAGGAGACCAGTTCTTAGTTTACATGTCTCGCATTCCCATTATTCTTTTGACTTTCTACTCAAATTGTTCCCTTATGGTTGAGAAAGACAAAAAATTGTGTTTTTGAAGTCTTGATTGTTCATAGCACCTTGTCAATGACAGTTTACCAAGGAATAGTCATGTGAAAAATAAGTAAGCATCATGATTGTCAGAGAGTTAACTGGGAAATATGGATTTTGGATTGTACGAATAATTTGAAAAACACATTTTATGTAGACACCCTTTCTTCTGTATTTTCACCTGACCTGATTGCTGTTAATAATAGCCACAGTAGGGTGCTGACATTGTGGCATACTGGGTAAAGTTGCCGCCTGCCATGCTGGCATCCCTTATGGGTGCCAGCTTGTGTCCTGGCTGTTCCACTTCCAATCCAGCTCCCTGCTTATGAACTAGGAATAGCAGTATAAAATGGTCCAAGTGCTTGGGACCCTGCCACTCATGTGGGAGACTACAAAGAAGTAGTAGTGGCTTGGTTCTGTCCTGGTGTTGAAGCCATTTGGGGAATGAACCAGTGGTTGGAAGGTCTCGATCTCTCTGTTTCTCTCTCTCTCTCTCTAATGCTCACTTTTAAAAAAGTAAATAAATCTTAAAAGAATTGATAGCAATGGGGGAGGGCTATATTATGATTTTTCACTTAGTCATAAAACAATTTAATCTTTAAAGGATAGATTTAAAGTGGTTTTTTTTTAAATTAATGTGCTGAAGATTGGAGAATTCAAAATGTGGAATATGGGAAATTTAGCTTAATTAAGTACAATCTATTTACCACAAATTCAGTTCTTACAGCTACACCAGAAAATCTGCTGTGGATTTGTTCTACTTCTTGGCAGTAATGCTTACTATAAGCCTTATTACAAATTATTCATAAGCTGTTACATTGTTAGGCCAATTTAATCTTTACTTAAATGATTTTGGTTTTGGGTCAGATTAATTGTCATATCAAAAGAGAATTCACTGTCTTGGATGTTTGTCAGTAAATGTGTATTGTCTGGATACTTTCACTTCCTTATCCTTATTTGATGTTAGAGATATTTTTCCAAAGAAGGAATTAGAATAAGGACAAGTTTGCATTTTCAGGCAAGTTGGAATTGTGATTGGGAGAATCAAAGTCTGTTCATCAACGTCCTCTCATTTGGTATGAGTAACTCATGCTTTTACCTGTTCCATTTACCTGAGGTTTCTCTGTGATCATTTTACTCCAAATATGAGCTGTTGCAGGCAGAGGATCATCTTTTCATGCTGTAATGGCTTGAGTGCACACTGGAGAAGCATATTGGTTCACTCAGGACCTCTGGGATATTGCTGGTTATTCAGGAAATAGAATATTCGCCTCTTCCTATATCTGGGCTTATTTTTAGGAGAATGATCATATTGAATGACAGTTTTAGTTTAGAAATTCTAGAAACTGTGTATGTGAAGGTTTTTGTGAATATATATATGTCTTGAAGCCAATCCTCTGCTTCCTTGGGATTTTCCCTAGTTTGTTGGCTTGTAGCTAGCTCTCGCTGTCCTGTTTCATCGTAAAAACTTTATGTATATACCATGTCACTGAATTGTAGGAGTTTCTGTTGCTTTGTTGTTTACTTCTATTTTAGTAATTTTATATTAGAAAGTAAGAGTTCAAATTAAGTGTCTTGATTCCTACAAATTTCTGTTAATTTCTCAAGAAACCACCAAACGCATTAACATAAGAATTGAAAATAAGTAAATTTTTGATATTAATAATTTGAAGATTGGTGATAGGAATGCCATATATTGCAGGAAATATCTAATCCTCTTAATATTATTTTTTTCTTTCAAAAAACTTTGGACAATTTTTGGTTGATCCCTCCCTGTTCTGGATTCTTCTTGCAGACATGGTTTAAATGTCAAGTATTAGTCTTTAATCTGCTTCCCCAGTGGCAAGAACTAGTGTAGAGTAATATTTACATTTATCCATAAAAATTCAGTTTGAAATGGTGTAGTATCCTAGTCCTTTGGTAAAGCTAAGATTAGAATATGTCACATTGTAAGTAAGCCCTAAGACTCTGCTGCAATTTCTTTGGTGATTTTTAATTTCTTTAACTCAAAATATCTTTCACTGGCAACCCATGAACACTATGGGGATATATACTTAGAGAACTCTCAGATTTCTGTGGTTTCTTAGAAGCGGTATGTGGAATTCTAAAGAATTCTATCTGCATATTGTATTTATCATTGTTAAACTTTAAAGAATGGGATAGAAGCCAACCAAAAGAATTCTTCAGACTTTGTAGTCCTCTACCATGGTAGACTATTCTGTTATTAAAATTCTTAAATCTTTCAGCAACTCATTAGATTTGTTGTTAAAATGTTCAGCTGGTGGCATTTTCTTGAAGGTATTCTCACTCAATACTGAATTTTGAGGATCTTTGGTAGTTAATTTTACTGTTACAGTAAATGACTTGGCAAAGAGAAATACTTTTTTCCTTTTTGTCTCTACTCCAGCAGCACCATTTGCTAGTCCTTGTACATCTGAACAAAAGAGTAAAATTAACAACCCTCTCTTTCTGTAATGGGATACAAATGTCTCCTTTCTTCAAAATCTGCTCTTTTTGCCCTTTTCCATTTTAGACTAAACATTGCCAAAATCAACAAGTAGATGAAAATCTGGGAATGATAATTGGTTCCCCTTATTCTGTTCATCCCACATTAATCTATAATTAAGTCCCAACAACTGCATCTTCAAAGAAAATGGAAATCTCCTTTTTTCCCTTCTGCATCACCACCATCACTCTGGTCTGAGCACCAACATTTCTTGCCAGCTACATTAAAATTGGCATCTAACTGTTTTGTCTGCTTCTGCTTTTTTTTTTTTCCTCTATTGGAACCTGACAGGACTTTAAGTCAACCAGATCCTGTCCTGTTTAAGATCACCCAGTGATATCTTAGGGCATATGCCATAAAATCAAAATTCTTTACCATTGCCTATGAGGTCCTATGTCATGTGGCACCGTTTACTAACTTAACACATCCAACAGCACCGTCTCTCTTTCCAAACTTAGCTTTAATTCCACTGGCAGACTTTCAGCTTCTTGAATAACCAAGCTGTTTCCATCTATGAGGACTTTACATTAAACTTTATTCCTGGAATGCATACAATTGAAAGTTTACTATTGTGATGTGGTAGGAAGTTGTATATGTGGTAGGAATGTTGACCCTCGAATGCTGGTATAAAATGCAAGGAGCTCTTATTTGGTGGACTTCTTCTTCTGTGTTGATTTAACACATTACATATGTGCAGCTCCCAAGAGGACAAATATGCAATTCATATATTTGCTAATGTATATCAATTTAGCTATTTAACCATCCATTCAAAGGATATATCCATTGTACCACTTGTTTGCTGCTTGTGTAGGGAATGGAAATGGAAGCAACTTTAAAACTTGTATTTCTTATTTGCTGCTGTATCCCTAGCACCACAGAAGTGTATAAATAATTATTCAGGAATATTTATTGAAACCATTTCTTATTTCAATAAATAATTTAAATTGTTGAATAATTTATTTTCCTGAGATACTTAAATCATGAAGAAATTTCATTATTAATACTTTGATTCTGGAATTAAAGGTTGGGTTGTAGTTAGTGCTTCCTTTCCATATAATGAGTAAATTATCTTGAAAGTCTATTATTTTCTTTTCTTAAGAGATTCATTTATTTATTTGAATGGCAGAATTAGAGAGACAGAGATGGAGAGATACAGAGAGAGATCTTCCATCGGCTGGTTCACTCCCCAAATAACTACAAAGTGTAGAGCTGGGCTGATCCAAAGCCAGGAGCCAGGAACTTCTTTCGCATCTCCCAAGTGGGTGCAGGGGCCCTAGGGATTGAGCCATTTTCTACTGCTTTCCCAGGCTGTAGTGGAGAGTTGGAATGGAACTGGAGCAGGTGAGACTAGAACTGGCACCCATATGGGATTCTGGCCCTGAAGGCAGAGACTTTACCCACTATGCCACAACACCAACCCCAGGTCTATTATTTTCAGTCAACACAAGCTTATATGTCTCTCAGGATTTATTTTCTCAAGCTGTATTTTCTTTATAATAGTAGTAAAATAAATTAATAGGCAAAAGTTTTAAGATTATCTGAGTGATATAAAAATAAAATAGTTTTATAGGAGCTAAGAAAGGGAGTGAATTCCTCTTGTTTTGTAATTAGTACTGTATTGTGACATGGGACAATTTTAGTATTGCATCAAATAGTGTAATTGCTTAGGTGTTATGTATTCTAACAATTTTCAGCTACTTAGAATGGTGCTGGGGACTACTATGAAAGGAAAATATCTGACTCTTTATTGACTAGACACCAATTTTGAATGATGTATGTGTTGTAGTCATCATTCCTTTTTAAAGATTTATTTATTAATTTGAAGTCAAAGTTACACACGGTGGGGGGGAGAAAGAGAGAGAGAGAGAAAGAGGGAGAGAGTCTTCCATCTGTTGGTTTACTCTCTAATTGGCCACAACAGCTGGAGCTATGCCAATCTGAAGCCAGGAGCCAGGAGCTTCTTCTGAGTCTCCCATGTGGTGGGTGCAGGGGCCCAAGGACTTAGAACCATCTTCTACTGCTTTCCCAGGCCATAGCAGAGAGCTGGATTGGAAGTGAAGCCACCAGAATTTGAAGCAATGCCCATATGGGATGCTGGCACTGCAAGCGGCGGCTTTACACACACACTACACCACAACGCTGGCCCCTGTAGTCGTCATGCTTAATGAAAAGTATTCAGAAATTGCAGTGACTTTTCCTTTTCACCGCCAGACAATTAGGCAGGCTGCCTGCAGCCTGTCTTGGCTGAGGAGGGGAAGTGCGCCACCTGCCACTCAGCCTCCCTGAAACCAGGGGACAATCAGATGGGGTGGGGAGTCTAGTCGAAGCAGGATCTCACGTTATTGTAAAAGGGGAAATGTTCATAAGGCAGCGGTACAGAACAGACACGGGCAAGGGGTGGGTGATGTGATGCAAAAGGGTTTTAGCCAATCCTATTATACCACCTCAGTAATCATTAGGCAGAAAGCGCTCTGGGGCTGGGTGGTTTACCGCCAGGGATTCGAAACTTAAAGACAGGTCTTCAAACTCCAGGCAGGCTTAGGAAGTTCCTCTAGGCCTCTCCAGATTCAGCCTCCCCCATAAGAAAAATTCAAGAACTGTAGAGGTATTCAAATAAGACACCCTCAAGGAACTCAAAATATCAAGAAAACCCACAGTCATGACATCATATGATGTGTGTGGTTTTGTTTGTTGGTTTGTTGGGTTTTCTGTACTATGAGTGGAAGGCTGTGGACAAGTTAATGTTGAAGTGAGAATTCCTGCTTGGGACTTTGGAGAAGCCTTCACAGTGGAATGTTTATTTTAATTATATCCTCCCATCTGTATATTTTCCAAAGAAAAGAAAAAACTGGGTACAAAATGTACTTGATGATCCAAATAAAAAAATACATAATGGTGCAACTTCAAGTAAGTAATAATCAATGAAACAGATGTTTAATTGATTGCAATTTTTTTCCTGTGCTTGTCTCATCATAAGGATGGTTTCAGATATTTAGGTCCCAGAAACTTCCTGGTGATGTTAGCCATTAGGCATAGCCACCCACTAGTCCTTGTTTATATTCTGAGGTTATTGAAGAAAGAGAAGTATTTGTTTTATCTGGTTTTGAAGCTTAATAATAACTGAAATAACAGGTTATGGAGAAATACAATTAATATACAAATAGGCAACACACAGAGCTTTAGTATTAACAAACCACACAGAGGAGTTAGTAACTTTATCACATGTTTTTACTTTAGAATTCAGCACTGAAAAAAAACCAAAATTTTCTAGGGACAAGAGAAAAAGCCAGCTGAAGAGTATAGAAGAGAAAACAAAAGAAGCCGCATATTTGAACTGTAAAATGTATTGTTTTGATTTGAAAATCCATGTGTACTGGAGACCAGGGTAAAATGAGGACAGAAATATCTTGCTTTCCTCATTTATCACAATTTATTCTTAATACTGTTCATCTCCTGCTGTTAGATTCAGTAGGCTGTTTGAAGAGCTAGTATTTCTTGTCTTTTGACCTTGAAAGCAAGGAATACATTTTGTGCGTTAACACAATGTTTATTTAGTTGGCAAACATCTTTATTCAGTGCCAGTTACTGTTTGAGAATTTTACTCAAAAACTCATCGTCATAACCATTCTTTGAAGTAGGTGTTACTATACCAGTTTTCTCAAGATACACCGAAGTTGAATAACTTGTACAAGGTCACCTGTGGTCTTCTTCAGAACCTAGGATCTTGACTGACATTGTGTTGTCTCTCAGTGTTGCATTCATTCAAATCTCCATGAGCTGTATTAGCTAAATGGACAGAAAATTATAATAGGAACGTTGGTAATTTGTGATTAAAAAATTAGCAAGGAAAAATATTTAAATGCACTAAGAAATAAATGTTAATAAACAATGTTTCCAGAAATTTCTAGATGTAAAATAATATGCTCTTTAAAATTTGAAGAAATGGAATGGAGTTAACAGAAGCCCAGGAAAGTCTAACCTGTGCAAGCATCTTTCTTTTAAATTTCTCCAAGTCTTTCTTTGCTATTCTATAGAATCAACACTATTTGCCCCATAATTTGAGAGTCCTAAACAGTTATCAGCTGACTCTTCTAAGCAATTTCTTTTTTTTTTTTTAAGTTTTATTTTATTTATTTGAAAGGCAAAGTTAGAAAGAGAGGGAGAGATACAAAAAAAAGATATCTTCCATCCACTGGTTTACTCCTCAACTGGCCACAACTGCCGGGACTGGGCCAGGCTAAATTCAGGTCCAGGACTTTTATTAGGGTCTCCCACATGGATGCAGGGGCCCAGGGACTTAGACCATCTTCCTCTGATTTCCCAGCTTCATTATCAGGGAGCTACATCAGAAGAGGAGCAGCCAGGACATGAACCAGTGCCCATATAGGATGCTGGTGCTGCTGATGGCTACTTCACCTGTGCCTTGAACAATTTCTTTTATGAGTATATATGAGTGCTAAAATATGAGATGATTATATATGAGTGCTAAAATATGTATAGTTATGATATACTTGGAAAGTGTTCTGTATATATTTTTTATGAATGTTCATATAGATTCTCAAAGCAAAGAGAATATGAGTGAGCCTATTGTATTTCTTTGTTACTTTCCAAAAGCCAGATGTATGTGTATATATGAATTCAAAAAATTTTTGCAGCAAAATCCACTTAACTTTTAATTGTATTTTCTGCAAATGTTTTGAAGTCCCCTCATATAGGTTGGTAGATAGATAAACACAAAATATTTTTCATTAGTTTGGAAAATAAGCACTTAGATAATTACTCTGTACCTGTAGGTTATCCCATTATGGATATATTTTTTAAAAGTGCATTTCACAAGAAGCTATGCACTTATTGCAGAGGAGAGCAATTAAGGGTTTGCTTTTTAAAAGCGTTATTATTTATATAATGCTTTTGAGCCATTATTTCAACATTATTTCAATGCGGTTTTCAAGGAAGATTCTGAATTGTGTGTATGCATGTGTGTGTGTGTGTGCGCAGTTCATGGATGCAAAGGTGATTCAATAAAAATCAGTAATTCATTTGAACACCTGACAATAAATGAAATCTATTAATCTAAGGAAGACGTTTGATTTCCTCCAGAAAACCTTTTCTGAAGTGAATTTTTCCTTCCACTTTCAAGGTAGAATAAAACTTGAATATAATATTAGCCAAAAACTGCAAATAAATATTTTACATTTTTTCACATGTGGTGACTTTTTCCCTGTTAATATTAGTGTAGGATTGTAGTGAAAAAATATTTCAAATGTATATTTATAGCAGGTATAATATGGAAAATAACCCCAATTTAGTTCCCTTTTTACCAGGTCCCGCTCCACCCCACACACATATGTATACTTCCCCCAAATAACTGTTTTGGGTTAACTGTTGTAGGAATTGGGAGAGATGAAGATGCTGTGGTAGAAAAGGGAAGCCCAGGCCGGCGCCGTGGCTCAACAGGCTAATCCTCCGCCTTGCGGCGCCGGCACACCGGGTTCTAGTCCCGGTCGGGGCGCCGGATTCTGTCCCGGTTGCCCCTCTTCCAGGCCAGCCCTCTGCTGTGGCCCGGGAGTGCAGTGGAGGATGGCCCAGGTGCTTGGGCCCTGCACCCCATGGGGAGACCAGGAAAGGCACCTGGCTCCTGGCTCCTGCCATCGGACGAGTGCGGTGCGCCGGCCGCAGTGCGCCGTCTGCGGCGGCCATTGGAGGGTGAACCAACGGCAAGGGAAGACCTTTCTCTCTGTCTCTCTCTCTCACTGTCCACTCTGCCTGTCAAAAAAAAAACAAAAAAAACAAAAAAAAAAAAAAGAAAAGGGAAGCCCAGACCTGCACTTTCATGTTGCTGTGGGAAGACAGGAGTGCATGGGGAGGGGGGTAGTTCAACCAAAGCCCACTCCTTCCTGCTTGGAGAATTGTGGAAAGAAAGGAGACAGAGGGAAAACTAACAGATCAGGATGCAATGTTCTATTCTCCTTCCCTGGAAGCCTGTGTATCAATTGATGCAGTGAGTTCAGAAACATCTGGATATGTATGGAAGAACCAAGAATACTGGGAAGCTGGCACTTGCATCCCTGGTGCCATTAGAAGCAGATTCATCGCAAGACAAAGCCATGTACAGAATTGAGTGTGTTGGCCTCTGTTACACAAAGTTCTACTTCTGGGCCGGTGCTGTGGCTCAACAGGCTAATCCTCCACCTTGCGGCGCCGGCACACCGGGTTCTAGTCCCTGTCGGGGCGCCGGATTCTGTCTCGGTTGCCCTTCTTCCAGGCCAGCCCTCTGCTGTGGCCCAGGAGTGCAGTGGAGGATGGCCCAAGTGCTTGGGCCCTGCACCCCATGGGAGACCAGGAAAAAGCACCTAGCACCTGGCTCCTGCCATCGGATGAGCGCGGTGCGCCCGCCGCAGCGCGCTGTCCGCGGCAGCCATTGGAGGGTGAACCAACGGCAAAAGGAAGACCTTTCTCTCTGTCTCTCTCTCTCACTGTCCACTCTGCCTGTCAAAAAAAAACAAACAAACAAACAAAAAAAACAAAAAAAAAACCAAAGTTCTACCTCGAGGAATGAGGAAGAGCAGAAGTGCCTTGGCAGGTAGAGATCAGGGAACATGGTCTTACAAAGGCATCAGTAACAGATGAAATATTAAGAATCTCTGACTATAGTGACTAATCCCCATTTGGGTGCTTGATTTTTCACTAAGAAATGCAAACTTTCGCCTTACACTCAGGCATCAATAAAGGCACATGAAAAAGTTTCTTTTTTATTTGGTTGGTTAAGTTTTCCTGATGGTAATTTTCTTTCAGGGAGCAATTTTGGAATTTTTTAGGGGTGCTTTTTAAATTTTCCTGCCTTGGGCTACAGTTTATTCTGCTACTGTGGTAATTAGCTAAATAATGCCCCTGTGGATTGAAAGAATGAAGGCTTATTTGACGTACTCATTACAAATAGGAATTGAATGAGAGAGGAACAAGAATTTTTATGATATCATATTGCAGTAGAAATCTTTAAATATCTTGACTGTTTTGATAAAGCTCATTGTATGACCAAGATTTCAGAGGCCAGTCACAAGAAGAGTGAGTGATAACTTCCTGGGAAGACTGAAGAAAATGGCGATGGAAGTAGATCATGCCAAGGGAATCTGGAGATAGAAAACAGATGGAGGTCTTACCATGTCTGTAGAGGAATTTCATGGAGGACACAAGGTAGCAATCTGGGATTCACCATCAGCGTTTTATTTCTTAGAAATCATTATGAAATAGAAATTCAATTGCAGCATCACAGGAACTAGGGGTACTAGGCAATACGTATCTAAGACAGAAGATCAAAGATCTAGTTACAGGAATAGAGCAAAGCCCTATTTGTAAAAATAAAATAAAAGATGAAAAAGAAACCAAAATGGAAAGTCAAAACTTCAGCAAATCAGTCTCCCTGCACTTCCTCAAATAAAGGATATATCCATCTCAGAGTTGGGAGAGATGTATAGTTCAGATGTAAGGGCACAATTTTCCTAACTTAAAGGCACCTTAAGGACTGGGGACCAGTATATCTCCTTACCAAATATTCCTCTTTTTTCTTTATTCCATTTTATAGCATCATCAAATATTTGGTTCAGCAAATATTTGCTTTCATTGTTTTACACAGAGATTAAATTTACCAGATGAATTTGATTTGCAAAATATTTTTGAATAACTAGAAAAATGGATGTATTTGTTAACTGAGAAAATTTACTTTTTGTAATAAGGAATTTAAAGATTGGATATATATATATATATATATATATATATATAGACATATACTCTGCATTTAAGTGTATGCTGAAATGCAGGAATCTAATTGTTTTCTTCTGAGTAAAACCCAGAAAACCATTAAAAGTAATAGTATATCAACAGAGAGAACCATGGTGAAGATTGTATCTTTTACTTTGACTAACCTTGACTATGTTCTATTTTTAAAAAAATTCAACAAGCAGTTATCTTTTTTAAAAAAAATATTTATTTATTTGAAAGGCAGAGATTGAGAAGGAGACAGACACACACACAAACACACACACAGAGAGAGAGAGAGAGAGAGAGAGAGAGAGAGAGAGATCTTCCATCTACTGATTCTTTCCCCCCAAATGGCCACAATGGCCAGGACTAGGCCAGGCTGAAGCCCAGAGCCAGGAGCTTTTTCTGGGTCTCCCATGTGAGTGAGAGGTAGGGCCCAAAGTACTTGGGCAATCTTCTGCTACTTTCTCAGGCATATTAGCAGGGAGCTGGGTTAGAAGTGGAGCAGTGAGGACTTGAGCCCATGTACCTGTGGGATGCCAGCACTGCAGATGGAGGCTTTACCTTCTACTTCACATCATTAGCCCCAGAAGCAGTTATCTGAGCAAAAGAATTATGGATATAGTCCCCCCACCATCACCATAATTTTTTTCCCCTCCTTCCTCCCAATGTTATTGTGTGTGTGTGTGTGTGTGTATGTGTATGTGCCTTAGTAAACTCTAATAAACATTATATTTTCCTTATATAGAAAACATTTGTTTTATTTTCTGAAAGAAAATTTTATTTAAGAAAGGTAATATTTTTAAGGATGAGTTTGTTTTCATAAATCACGCATATGGAAAGATTGTACTAAGCTACTGCTGTAAGCAATACAGTGAATTACTAGACTTTTATTTTTCTGGTGTATTTTATACCTGAAGAGAGATAATTAAGCAGTTGTTTATTAAACTGTCGACTGGCTTGAGGCCTGGGTTTTATGCGCTTCTCAATTTTATAAAAAAAGCCTAGAGGTATTTTCAAATATATAAAATGCTTTCCAGTTAATTTGGTGTTTTATATAAATTTTATCTAAATTTACAATCATGACCTTATATATTACATAAAAATAGCAAAGAAAATCAAGACTACAGCAGCTGCATACATATTTTTGGTGAATGTTCACATAGAAAGAAAATAGCTGCTTTTGCTCTCAGTCTCAGACGCCAAAGTTGATATCAGTAATTTAGGGCCATTATCAGACAAAAATGTCCCTCACCACGACTTGTCTGCTGAACGCAGCGTGTCTTCCCAGTTCTGCATTCTCAGAGGCTGAACTCTATTCCAAGGGGGTAATTTTGGCTTGGTCATAGACACATAATGCGGGTATTACCGTACATGACCACTCTTCCTGGGGATAATGGCACTGCTGAGCTGCCAATTGGGCTTAGAAAAATGACGTCAGGTTTATTTTGCTGCCAGCAATGCTGAAAGGCCAAACTTGCTTTAGCTGGGGTGATATTAGAAGAGTAACAGATATTTGCTATTATATAGCACTTGCTTGTAAAAAATCTTAGAGTGCTTTTGCAGGCATTAATTAAGCTTAGTAACACTCCTCTTAAGCTGCTAAGTGCTGTTACATAAGTGTGCATTCTAAAGATTTTTTTTTACAGCAATATACACTTGAATGATTTTAAATGATAGAAATTATTATAAAAACAAGTTGGATTTCTTTTCTGTCCCCCCCCCCCCCCGCCCCCGGCTCTGTTGACCAGATACTCTCTTTAATGTGGCAAGGAAGAATGTCTCTTTGTTGAGATTTTACCCTCCTTGAAAGAAGGACTTTTTTTTTTTTTTGGTTTGTTTCTTAGCTCTTAATTCTCTTCTCAAGGATGGGATCATTTTAATCATGTTTCTGTGTACGTTTTTATTCTCTTTATGCCTTTCTTGGCACATGACCAACAACTCGTACATTAAATAGATTTAAAGCTGAAATGTAATATAGTAATGCTTCCTTGGAATCAGAAGGTACTGTGCATGCTATTTCTGGGGACTTGGGCCCCTTGTCTGGAAAAGGAAGAAAGAATTGGTATTCTCACATGGCTTGCAAAACCAGATAAGACCTGCCCTGCCCTTAGAAGATAGTAGTATGTGTAGTACCAAAGGGAGCTTTGTTGTACTATTTTCACTAATGTCACAGTTTTTGTTATTGAATCATATTAAATTTCAGAAAGAAATGTGTTTGCTTTTAATACTTTATAGCCCAGGCTTTGAATTTTACTCCCTCCCCCATTTTTTTTAACAGGTTATAGTATATCTTTCTTTGTATATTAGTAGATATGAGCTTAGAACATTCTTTTAAAACAGTTTTAGTCATTATAAATGTCTGGGATTTATGGAACTAGCAAATAAGTTGTATCTAATTATTGACATAATTTGAATGATTGTTCTGTTTAGTTGGGCTATTTATTTATTTAAATATTTATTTATTCATTTGAAAGGCAGAGTTACAGGGAGGGAGGGAGAGAAAGAGGAAGGGAGGTGGGAGGGAGAAAGAGAGGGAGACAGTCAGTCTTCCATCTGCTTGTTCACTCTCCAAATGGCCATAATGGCCTGGGCTGGGCCAGGAAAAGCCTAGATCCAGGAACTCCCTCCAGGTCTCTCATAGGTGGCAAGGTCCCGAGTACTTGAATCATCTGCTACTTTCCCAGGCACATTAACAGGGAGCTAGATCAGAAGTGGAACAACTGGGATTCAAACTGGTGGTTATGGGCTTCTGGGTGTTACAGGCAGTAATTTAACCCACTTTGCCACAATGCTGGTCCATAGAGTAGGACTATTAATGAAGCCCATTCCAATATCTTAAAACAAGATTAGTAGGCATACTGGCAAATTGTTTAAATGTTCAGATGTGTTTAAATATTTCAGTGTATTATTGACCATAACACTCAAAAAGAGAATGTTGTTTAACTGATATTCCATAAGCAAAAGCATCTTACAGAGAAGTAATAAGTTCATCAATTTTAAGAATTTTCTCTTTTCAGGAATAATTTGAATGAACATATATAGATATGTATTGTCTAAAAGGTCAGAAGTGAGGGATGATTTCAAAGGTGAGAAAGAAAACATCCTATCAATTCTACTGCATATTTTTAGTAAGAGATTTTCCTAATATATTCTCACTTTGAGGCTTCTAGAAATTTGTTCAAATAGTTAAAGAACTATGTAAACAGATCAAAGTCTTGAGTGTTTAATGTAGGCTTAAAAATCCCATAATATTCATTAGGAAAAATTATTTCTTTTCTCAGAAACTTTCCTTTGAGGTAATGAAAGCTTTTATTTTGAATTAATGAAAGTCTATTGGGACATAAGTTTGAGCACTGAATTATTTCTGATCTTTTAAATTCTGTACCATAAGGGTATTCTGTTCTATAAACACAGTGATTATAGCATTATCTACTCCCTTATTTCAACATGCAGTAAAATATGTATTTACATTTGGCTTTTAAGTTTATTTCATTTTTGAATTGAACTTAAAATATCATCATAGTATCAAATTTAAAAATCATATTTATTTTTGTAATATCTACTTTTGCTATTTCATATTCATAATGGCAAGCACAAGGCAGCTAAATATATCTAAGCTTCCTAAGATCAGTGCTTATCTCTGGTCCCCAAGAAAGGTCATTTGAAAGTACCCAGTCTACTCTCCCTATCCCTGTAGATGGATAACTTGGGAAATTTAATTTTTATAAAATCTCTACATTATTCCACAATGAGAAATATATGACTACTAATGGTGACATCAAAATTAAAAAAAAAAAAACAAAAAATATTAAGACAACTACTTTTGTTTTCTGAATTCGACCCATCTCTGATGGTCCAGGGTGGTTGGGTATCCATTCATAATCACATTATCTGAGGTGATGGCAGTTGCAATGTGAGCCCTCTGATTGGAAGGACCATTTATTATAAGAAGAGTGGTAAGGGATGAGACAATGTCTATTATAAATGGCTGTCATTTAGTGAGCATGTGCGTGTTGTGCCAGGGACAGTGCTGGGCACTTAGCCATTCTCTCCAAAGAAGCAAAAGGAAAAAAAAAATATTTAAAATGGCTTAAAGAATTCCTGATGTGTAGGCAGCAAAATTTTAATTCTGTTTCAGATGACAATTATCTGAGTCACTTATTTAGTTTGCTGCAAATTATAATCTACCAAATAGTATAATTTATAAATAAGAAGTGATATTTGTTTAAACATAGGAAGTTTGTTCCTGACACTCACTTCTGTTCTTTGATGCCTCTCTGAAAGAATACACTGGTAGCTTATTTGTTTATGGGACAATGATGTTATGCTTCCTAGTTCTGAGTCCTCTTTAATTTTGAGACATTACAGATTTTAGGTGCTTTACTCCCACTCCAGCAGTAGAATGTCTTTCACAAACTTAAAGCACAAACATGCAAACACCATTCCAATATTTCTTCCTACAAGTGCATTTGGAGAAGAAAAAAAATGTGAATGTTTTATATCTCCCAATTATAATGTACAGTATTTATTTTACAAGCAAATCACTATGTCTGAAGTGTGCAGACCCACAGAAGTGACATAATTTTGTGAATAAGCTTAGATATAGAGCCTTTTATTCTGTAGCTATACATATTCTTACATAAATATATAAAATACCTGATGTTGTATGTATAATCTGGTGATACCTGTTATGACTACTCATATAAATCCTCCCTTCCGTTGGACATATATTCACTAAATTCTTCAGGCTAGTGTTAGAAACAGAATAATACTGTTTAAACACAGTTCCACTTCTTTTAAAATGATTTAATTAAGCACGTTCTTTCCAGCAATTGCTTACCAATCCTACAGAGAAGTTCAGGACAGCTATTAGTTCATGCCATTCAGTAGCCATGACAAAGGAATATCATGTATACACCAAAAGATATGTGTCCAAAATTTGTTATAAGAATAAGAGTTTTGGGTGACTATGTGAGATGAATTTTATGCTGTGATTTATTATAAAAATAAATCTTTTTTTTTCATTTTGCAAATAGGAGTAAGGGTTTCTCAGCCCTACTCTATCTTTCTGATAAGGAATTGAGAGAATTATACAAAAACAAGTTGTTGGATGAACAAGTATGCCTCCAGTGTAAAGGATAAAACACATTTGCTAGGATTACTGAAATTAACAACACTGAAATATAATAGAGGGATTCAATCAAATTGTGAAAATATATAAGACCAATGCAACGTATTGTTTTATTTTTGTTGATTTTTTAAAGTGATTTATTTTGTTTATTTGAAAGATGGAGTTACAGAGAGAGGTAGAGACAGAGAGAGAGAAGTCTTCCATCCCCTGCCTCACTCCCCAAATGGCCGCAACGGTGGGAACTAAGCCGATCTGAAGCCAGGGGCCAGGAGCCTCTTTCAGGTCTCCCACGTGGGTTCCAGGGCCCAAGCACTTGGGCCATTTTCTAGTTCTTTGCCAGGCCATAGCAGAGAGACAGATCAGAAGTGGAGCAGTTGGGGCTTGAACTTGAGCCCATATGGGATGTTGGCACTGCAGACCAGGGCTTTAACCCCTGCACCACAATGCCAGCCTCATATTATTGTTTTTTTAATACAAGAAAGACAATTATATTTCCTCATAGCAAAAGCAACATACAACTTTTACCTCAATAACTAATTGACTTTATGTAAACCTATTTTTAGATGCTTTCCTGAAAACTGTCATAGAGATCATCTCTGGCTAATGCTGTTTATACAGTGCTGTTTTCACTATGTTAGGGCTATTGGGTGTTGTCTTTCTGAAGTGTTTTTTTTTTTTTTTTTTTTTTTTTACAATTTATTTAGTTATTTGAAAGGTGGGATGAGAGAGAGAGAGAGAGAGAGAGAGAGAGAGAGAGAGAGAGAGAGATCTTCCATTCGCTTCTTCATTTCTCAAGTGGCTGCAACATCTATGGCTGGGCCAAGCTATAGACAAGAACCAGGAACTCCATCCAGGTCTCTTACATTGGTAGTGGAAACCCAAGTACTTGATCCATCTTCCTCTGCTTTCCTAGGCAAAATAATAGGGAGCTGGATTGACAGTAGAGTTTCTGGGACTTGAAAAGTGTCCCCCTACCCTCACCATATGGGATGCTGGGATCACAAGTGGAGACTTAACCAGCTGCACCACAACTTCTGAGGTCGATTTTGTTGTTTCCTTTCATCTAATCCTTGATCTTTCAGCACAGTTATCCAGTAGAACAAGAAGGAAATGATGGCTGGGCTGTTTCTGTTGCAATGTTGGAGTTTTGCTTGGAGTCACTTCTTGATTTATTAAATGCCCCCTACTTCTTTGTCCAAAGGTGAATTAATACTCATTACATTTTCTTCTTTCAGAAAGGAAAAGACATGCCTTTTGTAATTTTGGTTATTTATTTCCAAAATCTGCTGGAAATTTAGCTTTTACTCTGCCTTTCCCCTGCAGGAAGAGTTCTTTTTATATATTCTTACTCTAGCAAGATTTTTGCAGTGGATTTATAGATTCAAAAACTTTTTTTTCTTAAGCATTTTCAGTATAGTTAGCAAAATCCAATTTTACATTAGAAGTAAAGAATTTTTTTAGAGTACTTTTTTCTGTGATTTTGTTTAATGAAGGAATACTTCTTGAGGATATGCCCAAAGGCTGAAGGGGAAGAAAAAATGCAAACTCTTTGACGTATGTGCATATGAAGGTACCTCAGTAAGTTCATGGGGAAATAGAATTAAATGATAAGTTAATCTGTCACAAAATACTTGGAAATCTATGCAGTTTTGTAGTATTATCTACCTGCTTCTCTTTCTGGTTGGTTCCTTTCTATGGAGAAACTAATTTTACAAAAGCCTCAAATGACACGAAATCCATTTAAACATGTATGTGTAAACATTTTTATTTTTCTTGGAGGAAGAAATAAAAGAGTTGGCAAGGACACAGTGCTGTTCTTTAGAATGTCTAGCTTTGGAAACAAATACATAAGTCATTAGGCCATAGGCGAGAATTTAACAATATTGGTGTAGGAAAAATAAAGAATAATTATTATTTAAGGAGAAATGGATGTATTCAATGAGGGGCAAAAAAATAAAATAAAATTCAAGTGAATAGATGAAAACCAAAATATGCCATCACAAACCAGAGACCAGTGTAGTTTTAGCTTTAAAAGTTAAAGGCTTGAAGGGGATATGACTAAAGGCTAGGCCGGCGCCGTGGCTCAATAGGCTAATCCTCTGCCTGCGGCGCTGGCACCCCAGGTTCTAGTCCCTGTCAGGGTGCTGGATTCTGTCCCGGTTACCCCTCTTCCAGTTCAGCTCTCTGCTGTGGCCCTGGAGTGCAGTGGAGGATGGCCCAAGTGCTTGGGCCCTGCACCCGCATGGGAGACCAGGAGAAAGCACCTGGCTCCTGGCTTCAGATCAGCGCGGTGCACTGGCCGCAGTGGCCATTGTGGGGTGAACCCACGGAAAAGGAAGACCTTTCTCTCTGTCTCTCTCTCTTTCTCACTGTCCACTCTGCCTGTCGAAAAAAAGAAGGCGGCTAAATGATTAAAATGCAAATGAAGAGTAAAAATGATCTTCTGGCAATCTTGTTACATAGATACTAGAAAAATCAATAAGCATTTTTTGAACTTTAGAAGAGGCATACATGATTCAAGAAAACTGAAAAATCACCTTGCTTCTTCTGTGAAACTATAATATGTGGTAAAGCAGGAAAACACAATTAGGTCAAAATAAAGTTAAATTTTATTATTTATAAAAAATTTAGGTATTTGTGAGATTGTTTTAATTAATTAGTCAATTTAAATTGATTTAATTAATCAACTAATCATCTTTCCTTTCTAAAATATGTGTTCCTTGGTGTTACTGTGAATATCTGATAAAGTCTATTGGGATCCAAAAAATTAAGATTTACTCTCATTGTGAGATGGGAATTATTTTGTTCTGGTGGGCTATATTTACATTATATTTGAGATTTAAAAAAATCCTAAAGTTACTACCACCATTCTTTTATTCCCTGCTATATGCATGGTCACCTTACAAAATATAAAGAACATAAGGGTCACGATATTCACTAATGGTCTTATCAATGTGCCATATTGTTCTTTGTGTCTCTTTGTGTTTTTAAAGAAATTTGTAGATTAAATTCTCAGGATAACAGATGCATGATCATTGCTACAACATGATTTTCATCAGTCCTCATGATTATGTGTAATTAAAGCAAAGAGATGTCATTCATAGATACAATTCTAATATAGTGATACTTTCTTTCCTTTCTCCTTCCCTACCTCTCCCTCTCTCTCTTTTTCTTTCTTTTCCTATTTTTCCTTTTCTCCCTCCTCATCACCCTCTTTCCTTCTTTCACCCTTTCTTTCTCTGATTCTTTCTTTTCCTCTGTTTCCTTTTCCTTTTCCCTTGCCCTTCTTCTTCCTCTTCTTCCTTTTCCTCTTCTCCTCCTCCTCCTCCTCTCTCCCTCCCTCCCTCCCCTTCCCATCATTCCCTAGAACCCCATCATTTCAAAAACAAACATGCCATGAAAGGTCTCTCTTGCCGCCTCCAGTGCCAGCATCCCTTATGGGTACTGATTAATTACTGACTGCTCCACTTCTGATCCAGCATCATGCTGATGTGCCTGGGAAAGAAGGGAGAATGATCCAAGTGCTTGGGTCCCTGCACCAACATGGGAGACCCAGAAGAAGCTCCTGACTCCTGAATTTGAACTGGCCCAGCTCCAAAACTGGCCATTTTGGGAGTGATCCAGAGGATTGAAGATTCTCTCTCTCTCCCTCTCCCTCTCCCTCTCTCTCTGTATCTCCTCCTCTCTATCTCTGCCTTTAAAAAAAAATTAAATCTTTTAAAAAAGAATATTCATTCCCCAAATTCTAAGTACTAATACACAGTTTCTCATTTATTAAATTTACATTATACAATTTACTTTTCAAATTCATCTGAAGTTTTAGTCTCCAGATTAATTTTATTCCAAGTCCATTAATCCCCTCTCATACTTGTACTTTTTTTTCTATATGTGGTATAGTTCTTATGAATAAAAGCTCCATAGGCATATAGCTCCCTCCATTCCTTACTCCTTTGGAATTCTGCATACTGACTCCACAAATCTTCAACTTTGAATCAATCCAACCATTTATATTCTCTGTGTCTCTGCTCATGTTTATACTTCTACAAATTAGTGCTCACTCACTCTTGTTAGATCATTATGCCTAAAACATTCTGTGTGATCTTGCTAAGCTTCCTTTTCCATTCTTGTCAAAGTACACTGATACCTTCTATTCCTTTCAGTTACTTTGTGTTGATAATCATGCCTCAGATATTAGAAGAAAGTGTCATCTGTTATGAATTCCCTGAATTCCTTGAACATCTATATACATATTTTATTTCCCTGGAAACAGAATCTCTTCATTCATAGAAATTTGTCTATTTGTATATTTTTTCAGTGAAAAAAAAACTTTCTATTATTTTTCTTGATAACTAAATGCATATAATGAACTAACTATATAATTTCTACTTCTTGATCTCATAATGCCTCAATGTACACCAAAACTAAGTAGATAATCTCCAGTTTTTTTCACTTCAGTCCTTATTTTATTCTTATATTTTTACCTCATTTAATTATTTGGGATACACTTGGCACCCAAATTAGAAACTTACAAATTACATTAGCTTCAAATATTTTTCTCAAGTGCCATTTCCTATTGGCTTGTCAGGTCTACAGCCTTAATTTTGCTCTGTTTTCTTCTCTTCATTGATACTGTTGCCATATTACATCAAATTTTCATCACATACAATGTGGATTACTTCAAATAGCATCTTATTTTCTACCGCTGTCTTCATTTTCTTCTGATCAATATCCTTTATAGTTTCTAGAACATCCTTTTCATCAAAGTGGACTATGAGTATATACTACTCCCAAATTAAAGTGCTTTGTGGTTCCCCATTGTTTTGAAAATGAAGTTAAACTCTTTCTAATGGTGTAAGGCCCTTTGTGTGCTGGCCTTCCCTCTCTTCAACTATAACTCATTTCATTCCTTCGCATTCACCTGGATTCTAGTCACAAGTTTTTAGTTCCTGTGGTCATAATTCTGTTGCCTATCTCCAGGCAGGGCATGTTTTTCCTTTGCTGAGAACACCTTGGACCTACTATTCAGTAATTGTTTAGTACCTCTCATAAACCCATCTCTGTGATAAGTCCTCTGTGAGTTGCTAGAAACACAAAAATGACTGACTTCTGAGCATTGTGCATATATTGTAGGGGAAAGGGAATGGAAGCACAGACTGAGGTAGAGGGGTTTTTATAGCATCAATGAATCAGGAACCATGCCTTTGTATTCACTGTAATATTAATATAATCTCCATTTTATATGTGACAAAATAGAGGAATATAGAGGATAAGTTACTTGAATAGATTGTGTCATAAAAATATATATTTGTGTGCAACTGAGGCAAAAAAGGCATCCACTTCAATCCATTTGGCTCAGAAAATATTTCTTGGAACATTCTAGGCCAAGGAAAGAACATATAGCAAGGTGGCATATGAGATATTGTAGTGCTTTCTAAATTCTCTGTTAGTGAGGGCACAATAAAAAGGAAGGGAGAGTGAGAAATCATGCCCACAGATATTGCAAATATAAGTCAGAGAAGGTAAAAAAAAATGAGTCAAGTTTCTTTAATGTTTTGAAATAGCTGCTGTAGACTTTGCATGCCCAATTATTACTTTTACTACCCTTGATTCATTTCCCAACCTTCTTGAATTACCTACCTTTCTAGCTATGTCCAAAGCTCCACTAATCAATCTGATTTAGTTAGAATTTAAAACGGTACATGAGGTTTCCATTACTGTCTGTGTTTTCATTTGAATGTAGTACTGGTGTTGGTGATTGCCCATCAGGTCCTTATTTTCTGCTTTGGGTCAGGTTCCTGTCCAGGACCCATTAATATTTCAAGCTCATATTATAGGTTATTCCCCTGTCTTATGTTCCCATTTTCATGCTCAACTCAATCATTGTACTAAAATAGGTTCATTTAAAAAAGTTTACAACAAAAGCCACACAATATACTGAAAGATATCCTCAAAAAATTCTTTTTTTAATTTTTTTATTTTTGAGGGGCAGAGTGGACAGTGAGAGAGAGAGAGAGAGAGACAGAGAGAAAGGTCTTCCTTTGCCATTGGTTCACCCTCCAATGGCCACTGTGGCTGGCACGCTGCGGCCAGCGCAAAGCGCTGATCCGATGGCAGGAGCCAGGTGCTTCTCCTGGTCTCCCATGGGGTGCAGGCCCCAGCACTTGGGCCATCCTCCACTGCACTCCCTGGCCACAGTAGAGAGCTGGCCTGGAAGAGGGGCAACCGGGACAGAATCCAGCGCCCCGACTGGGACTAGAACGCGGTGTTCTGGCGCCGCAAGGTGGAGGATTAGCCTGTTGAGCCACAGCGCCGGTCCTCAACAAATTCTTAAGCCAACGTTGAGTGCGTTTCTTCAGCCTACCACTGTTCTCTGGTATGGGTACATGTTAGAAGTTTTTTGTAGTTTTAAAGCTTGGAAATTATGATCTTTTGCAGAATGACTCCTTATGTGAATTTAATCATTTATGCACACTGACCAGCTTTGCCTGTATGGGACAATAATGTAGCCAAGAGGCGAGCACTTGTTAGCAGCTGGTTAGTAAGGAGGTAACAGAAGATGATAGCAGAGCCTCATCAAGTTGTCTTAGTAGGGTGTGTGTGTGTGTGTGTGAAGTGAATGCCTAGCATGCTGACTGTTGTTCAAATTTCAAAGCACAATGAGGGAGGGAAGGACAGTTCTTTTCAAGAAATTTCCTTTTTCATGTCATATATCAGAAACTTTCTAAGTATATAATATGTGAATTATGGCTGATTCTTACGGTCAATACTCATTTTCCGGAATGATCATTATGAAGCAAGAATCACCCTTTCTAGATGACCCCTTAACTGGTCTAATTCTGATAGAAGGAAGTATCATTCCTGAATCTGTATATAGGAAATACATAAAATTTGTATACCTAAAATATAATTTAAAAAGTAAAATGTTAGTATCATCAATAAATACTGAAAAAATAAAAAAATGTATACTTCTCAGTATAATGCTAATTGCATTAGCATAGTGATTGGCTATAGAGAGTGATCAGTGAATACTTTCTAAGTGCTTAAATGACATTGAGTCTTAACCAAAGGTTTTTCTTGTAAATTGAAAGATTCTCTTTAGCTCCTTCCTTTCTATTGTGTTTCTACAAGGGTGGTAAGCAAGTAAAGAAACTTCTAAAAACAGTGGAATTTAACACATAGTAAATTCCAGTTGTTCTTTTTATTGTAAAATTCTAGTTTTAAAAGTCCTTGTCAACTGTAGACTAATTATTCATGTCTTATAATTATATTCCATTCAAAGCTTCTTAAATAAATATGTGGGGAAGTCTTGTTTGAATCTATATCCGGTGTTTAATTTTAGGTTGTAGTTGATTTAACTAACATGTTGTTGGAGTTATTTCTGGTTAAAAAGCTTTACATACTGTCAGTTTTGGGTCATTTAAAAGGAGGGGACTAGAAGCAATTAGCAGATAAATTATAAAGTTATTACTGGATTTGAGATAGTTTTTCACTTTAATCACGCGAAGAAATAAATTTGGCGAGCAAAGTAGTGACATTTGAAATGAAATAGTTAATGTTGCAAGGTAATTGGGATGGCAAACACATCTTGTTAGTTTCTTATTTAATGAAAGTTTTTCCATTGAAGAAATCTGAAATTTTCTTTATTATGAAGTACTGTCACCAGCACAGTACAGAGGCAAGTGCTATGTAGAGATTAATACAAAATGTCAGAGTCCCTTTCCTCACAGGGGTGACAGTCCAAAGAAGATAGAGTACATTTTATCAAAGCGTTTCAAATGAGTGAACAGTCTAATTTTCACAGTTCTTTCTTTTTCCCTTATAGTTTCTGTTTTTTATAATTGATATGGTCAGATGTATTTTTAAATTAATGCCACTTTAATTATTGCTTTTTTCATGATCAGCCCAGTTCCAATTCACATTAATTTTTCAATTTTCTACGTGTAGAAGGAAAAGAAAAAAGTTTTGCTGGAAGTATTCACTTATTCCTTTTTTCCTTTACTTAAAAACTCCCCCCCTCAAATATGTGTACCTATGAAAATATACCTTATGTTCCACATACTTTCTTATTTTATGATGGACACCTTTTAGGGCAAGCATTAATGTAGATAATAATATTGATTTATACTGAATTAGTATCTGGACTCTTGCCAAAGTAATAGAAATTGAAAAAGCTAAGCCTTTTCTTCTTTTAAAATGTTGTCAAGAGGGTAAAGCCATTGAAAGGAAAAAAAGGCAAAAACCTTCCCAAAGCTACCCTAAAATATAGCTCTGCAGAGTGCAACTGCAGCACCTGTAGTGGAGAAGATGTCAGATGGACTACTAGTTTTGTTAATCTTAGAAACAATATTTATGGTAATTCTAAATTATAAAGATATTAGATAGCTTTTGAATTATTATTTTCCAATTTGGAGATAATAATGGCATGAATTACTTATTTTTAAGGATATACAATAATTTATTTATTATACCCATTAACATATTGAGAGACATTTGGTTATTTCCAGCCTTTGGCAATTATGAATGGCCTTGCTATAACCATTCACATGGAGGTTTGTGTATATAAGTGTATTACTCAATTGTAAATTGGATAAGTACTTAGGAGTGTTATGGCTCAGTCATTTGTTTAAAGTAGGTTCAACTTTATAAGATTCTGTAAAACTGCTTCCAAAACAGCCATATGATTTTTTAATTCTGTCAGCAATCAACAAGAATCCCTGCTGCTCTGCATCCTTGCAAACATTTGATGTTGTCAAGTCTTTTAAAGTCATACTTTAGAAATTCTAGCAGATGTGTGGTGGTATATTATCTTCATTTGTATCTAATGATGAATAAAGTTTTGTTTTTCCATATACTTATGGAAAAAGGCATTTCTTCAAATCATTTGCCCATTTAAAAACTTGAATTTCTTGGTTTTTTTTCTGTTGTGTTAAAAAAGTTCTTTTCATATCTTGGATCCAAATTTGTGAAGGGTACTTTACAAATATTTTCTCCTAGTCATTAGCTTGTCTTCTCATTCTTTTAACAATGTCTTTGGAAGAACAGGTATTTTTTTACTTTTAATAAAGTCCAACTTTAAAATTTCTTTATTTTTGTATTGGACATTTATTCCAATGAGAAACCAGAGAAATTTGAGTGTAACTTAAGAAGAAATCTAGGGTCTGGCGCTGTGGTGCAGTAGGTTAATCTCCGCCTGTGGCACTGGCATCCCATATGGGAGTCGGTTCTAGTCCCGGCTGCTCCTCTTCCAATCCAACTCTCTGCTATGGGCTGGGAAAGCAGTACAAGATGGCCCAAGTCCTTGGGCCCCTGCACCCGCATGGAAGACCAGGAGGAAGCACATGGCTCCTGGCTTTGGATCAGCACAGCTCTGACCTTTGCGGCCATTGGGGAGTGAACCAACGGACGGAACCCTTTCTTTCTCTCTGTCTCTCCCTCTCACTGTCTATAACTACCTCTCAAATAAATAAATAAATATTTAAAAAAAGAATAAGAAATCTAATAGTGGATACAGTAAATTGTAGAGTGCAGATATTTTTGGGGATTGTCATACTTTTTACTGTTTTTTCATCAAATCCCATGCTAATATGATATTAATACAAACAGAACTGATTCCATGTAGTTCATAGGTACAATTCTAAGAAAATAATTATGCTTCCCTTTCGCCAAACCTCTGTCTCTCTCTCTCTTTTCTTTCTTATTTTTGGAGATAACATTTTTAATTTACATTATAGTCCAGGGCTTGATGTTCCACTATGTAAAGATACAGCAAATGAAAACTAAAAAGACCACAGTTCAGTGAGAATGTAGGTAAGGCCTATAAACAATAATCAAG
Source organism: Sylvilagus floridanus (assembly GCA_949820135.1). Classification (NCBI taxonomy): domain Eukaryota; kingdom Metazoa; phylum Chordata; class Mammalia; order Lagomorpha; family Leporidae; genus Sylvilagus; species Sylvilagus floridanus. The sequence continues at coordinate 25,312,183 of OX463235.1, forward strand.
TGAAAAGATGTCCAATATACTTATGTACATTATATTTTTAAATAATTACAAATAATTAGAACTATAGTAGTATATAATTCTTAACCATTTGTTTGACAAAGATATAAAACAAAGTTTGACAAAGCTGTATTTGAAGCAATACTAATATATACAGGCATTTCTTTCTTTTTTTCTTTTTCAATTTTAGCTCCCATGTATAAGGGGGAACATGTGATTATTTGTTTTTCTGTATCTGACTTGTTTCATTTAACATGATATTCTCCAGTTATACTCACACTGTTTGTGGGAATATAAATTAGTGCAACCAATGTGGAAAACAGTATGCAGACTTCTTTAAAAACTGGAAATAGACTTCCATATGATCTAGCAATCCCAGTATGGGTATAACCCCAAAATACATGAATTCTTTGTATCAAGGAGTTAACTGGATCATCATGTTTAAAATAGTGCCTTTCACCCAATAGCCAAAATGTGGAATGAACTAAAGTATCCATCATCAGATGAATGGATAAAGAAAATGTGATTATTTTTCAGCAATAAAACTAAATCACTTTTAAAGGTAGGAATAGAATGTAACTTTCTGTGGATAGGATTTGGTTTTAGGAAAACCATACATTATTTATAAATCATTGCTTTTATGCATCCTATATAAATATTGAGCAGTTATTAATGTGATTCCTAAACCTATTTCCTATCCTACCAGTTATTCAGGGATCATCTGTATGATGAGACATCTGTATAAATCTAGAACCATGTGTATATATCATAGATAGAAATAAAATCTTACTAATTTTTTGGTTTGAATGAAACTTCTTGGTTAATTTTCCCTGTTGTGACTTTATATCAGGAAGGTCTCACAGCATTCAGGTGTCTACTAAGAGCAAAGACATAGGACTGGAAGAAAGTCAGAGTTGATACTGGCAAATGACTTAAGGGACTCTTTGAGGCATCAGAGTGAGAGATGATGTTAACTTGGACTGATTGTAACAAAATGATTGACAAACTGATTGAATAGAACAATATTTAGGAGCTTTATATTAGGGTTCTCCAGAGAAACAGAACCAATAGTGAGTACATGTGTGTATTTGATAGAGAGAGGGAGAGAGAGATTTTAAGGAATTGGCTCATATGTTATTGAGGCTGGCAAGTCCCAAGAACTGAAACGTGAGTTGGCAGATTGGATACTTAAGAAAGCTGATGATTTATTCCCAGTGTGAGTCTGAAGACCTGGAGATTGTGATAATAGTGAAATTCCAGTCCAAAGGATGGCAGGCTCAAGACCTGCTGGTTTCAGTGCAGATGTTTCAGTTTCTGAAGACATGAGGAAAAGCATGGATAGCAGTGATATGGATTAATAATTGTGAATAACACGTTTATCTTGATGTATCTACATATGTATGTACATAAATAGGGTTATGATAAGTCTGAGGCAAAAAAAAAATGCCAGTATTTTAGTTTAAGGCCATCATACAGGAAGGATTCTAATTTATTCATGGGACAGTAAGCCTTTTTATTCTATCTAGGCCTTCAACTGATTGGGTGAGAACTGCTTTACTGAGTTTCTGGGTTTAAATACTCATCTCATCCAAAAACACTCCACCAGAGAAAACCAGAGTAACGCTTGACCAAATATCTGGGCACCCTGTGGCTAGTCAAGTTGATGTATAACATTAGCCATTTAATGTTAAATATCAATTTAATATTAGTTATTATTAATATTTAATATAAATTAGATAAGGACAGGAAAAGGAATTGTCAAAAATGTCTCCCAACTTTTGACTTTGAGCAATAGCTAATGTCACTTGCTAGATCAAGGATATGAGTGATATGGTTTAATAAAAGTAAATGATTCAATCCAAGTTCTTGTTGTATCTGCATCTATACATACATGTATGGGGCTATTTTAATATTTCTGATCCCAGTTTCAATATTTTACCTGCTTAATTATAATAATAACTCTAAGTTAGAGGGTAAAAGAAATATTTATTATTTGTCATAAATGTAATGTAAAAAGGTAAATGTGGATGAAATGAGGTCTTGCAAAGACTGAAAAGGAATTAGCCTGAACTTGATACAACTGTACCTGTAAAAGATTCTTGGCAACTCCCCACACAGTGTTATTCTTAGTTTTTTTCTCATTGTTAAAGCTTGAGTTGTTGAAGAGTGATATGGAATTAGATTATCTTGTTGAGGTTGCAGAGGATCAGATTACATTACTGACTTTGGACATGATATTTTCTTGGAAGGAGTGAATATTTCACTCTTAATTAGCCTAATGTGAGGTCAGCACTAGAGAAAGAGATGAAAACTTGGGACTTGGAGCTAAAATTCTGGTTTGATGGTTCTCATTTTATATATGCAAGTGTGATTGATGACTTTGGTCTCTTCTCAGTCAAATGCAGGCTTTTGAATCCTTCATATTATTTATGTGCTGGATTATTTCCATCCAGCAAGATCCAGAGGGTTTTGCTGCATTTTATTTTGACAAAGATAAATTCACTCCAGTGCATGTGAATCTTGTTGGGAGGTTTGGCCTGCATAAGTCCACTCATCCACTCTTAGTCGAGTTTGTCAGCATGTATTTGTCTAGTGGCTAGGATATGTTGAACAAATTGCTGGCATTACTTAAGTAATGATTGTAGTTGTTGAATTCCTGTACATGATTTTGCCTATTTTGTTTGTCCATCTAACATTCTGTTCAATGTCAGATTCAAGTTTAATCTGTCATGAAAACTAATGAAAGATATATAATTAGTATTTCTTCTCTTTTTAATATTTATAATTCTGAAATAATTTTTTAATATTAGAAGTAAAAGATATTATAGTATGTAATCAATCTATGGGAAAGGTGTGTTAAATTGAGAGATTAGCTTCCAAAACTAACAAAAAGGGAAAACCCTAGTTAACATTACTTTCTAAATTGGGTATACTGGATTTATTTATTGTATTTGAAAGTCAGAATTAGAGTGAAAGCGAGAAAGAACAAGAGAGAGAGAGAGAGAATCTTCTATCCTCTGGTTCATTCGCCAGATGGCCTTAACAGCCAGGGTTTGGCCAGGCTGAAGCCAGATCCCAGAAACTTAATTTGGGTTTTTTGCCAGGTGCATTAACAGGGAGCTGGATTGGAAGTGGAGCAGCTGGGTCTCCCACTGGTGCTGATATGGGATGCTAATGTTGCAGGCATGGGCTTTACCTGCTACATCCCACCACCAGCCCCAAATGTCATAGATTATTATGACATTTATTATATTATAGTTTCCTTACTATATAGCATCTAGTTTAAAAATTCATTAAATATTTACAAAATAACATTAGTAATACTCATTTCTATTTTACTTGGTGAAACAAATAGGTAAAAGCAACAATCCATATTTACTTAAGTGACACATAAGTCAACTTGCTTCCTACAAGGCACTCTGCAGTTCTAGCAGAGCTCTGGTCATTGATTACAGATACACCTAGCTTAACTTGATAAATTATTTTCCCAAGCCTGCTGTCTCAGAGGTCTGTTCAGACCTTGTAAATAGAAAATTGTTACTGCCCCTCTAGCCACAAGTGCCAACATTACTGGAGATAATCTTTAATTTTTGTGTTAGTATGTTTCACAGTAACATTATTTTGAGTGCTTGTTGGCAAATAAATATATATGACTTTGTGAAATTATGTGAAGAAAACAATGTTCTGAAATTAATGTGATTCGCAATTAGTCTGTTGTTAAGTTTTGAATGGGTTGTAAATAAATTATCGTGATTTTGGAATGAAAGATTTATGATCGTTTAATATACTAGTGAAAACATGTAATATATTGCTATTTTGCAATCTTCATTATAAATTTACAAAACTCAGTGAATTATTTCTCTGGACACTATGTATCTTTCTTTTGACATAGCCAATCAGTTCACCATGAACTAGTTCTGATAATCGGTTATAAAACCATGACAAGTGACTAGAAATTGGTAGTTCCTTATGTGAGAAATATAACCTAGAAATAGGTTTTTGATTTATTTATCCCATTTTTTTTTTTGATGGGTGGTGGTATAAAGTATTACATGAGGGGCTAGCGCAGTGGCATACTAAGTTAATCCTCTGCCTGCGGCACCAGCATCTAATATGGGCGCTGGGTTCTAGTCCTGGTTGCTCCTCTTCCAGTCCAGCTCTCAGCTGTGGCCTGGGATAGCAGTAGAAGATGGCCCAAGTGCTTTGGCCCCTGCACCCACATGGGAGACCAGGAAGAAACATCTTGCTCCTGGCTTCAGATCGGCGCAGCTCCAGCTGTGGTGGCCGTCTCGGGAGTGAACCAATGGAAGGAAGACATTTCTCTTTCTCTCACTGTCTAACTTTGCCTGTCAAATAAATAAATAAAATCTTTAAAAAAAAAGAATATTACATGAAACATCCTGCTTTGTTTTTATTATTCTTTTGAAAGAGCTACAGAGAGGACAGAGAGAAAGAGAGAGAGAGAACTAGAGCTTCCCTCTGCTGGAACACTCCCCAGATGGCTGCAATGACCAGGGTTGGCCAGGCCAAAGCCATGAACCATTAGCTTCAGCCGGGGTCTCCCATGTGGGTGGCAGGGGCCCAAAGACTTGGGCCATCTTCTGTTTTTCCCAAGCCATTAGCAAGGAGCTGGATTGGAAGTAGAGCAAATGAGACTTAAACTGACCCATACAGGATGCCTGTGTCACAGGTGGTGGCTTAACCTGCTATTCCACAAAGCTGGCACCTTCCACTTGCATTTATAGACTACACACACAGAGGGAGAGGGAAAGGGAGAGAGAGAGAGGGAGACGTAGAGGGGCAGAGGGAGAGTAAGAAAGAAAGGTGGAGAGGGAGGGGAAGTGAGAGGGGGAGAGGAGGTGAGGAGGAGAAAGGGAGGGGGTGGCGAAGTAAGAGGGAGAGGGAGAATGAGGGGGGGGAGAGAGAGAGAGAGAGAGAGAGAGAGAGAGAGAGAGAGAAATGGCTCCCATTAATCATAATTAAGTATAAGTATCAGGAGCCTGAGTAGCACTTAATAATTTAATTTCAAACATTGTGACAATATTGCGATTGTAACTAGTAACTCCATAGTTTGCTATTTTATACTTATCACCAAAAGTCTTTACACTTTATAATATCATTTATTGGCTTTTTAATGCAGGGATTTTCAACCTTTGGCATGCATCAGAATCTCCCTACATAGAAACAGCTTTCTGGGCTGGCACCGTGGCTCAACAGGCTAATCCTCCGCCTTGCAGTACCGGCACACTGGGTTCTAGTCCCGGTCGGGGCACCGGATTCTGTCCCAGTTGCCCCTCTTCCAGGCCAGCTCTCTGCTGTGGCCAGGGAGTGCAGTGGAGGATGGCCCAAGTGCTTGGGCCCTGCACCTACATGGGAGACCAGGAGAAGCACCTGGCTCCTGCCATCAGATCAGTGCAGCGTGCCGGCCGCGGCGGCCATTGGAGGGTGAACCAATGGCAAAGGAAGACCTTTCTCTCTGTCTCTCTCTCTCTCACTGTCCACTCTGCCTGTCAAAAAAAAAAATCAAAAAAAAAATACAGCTTTCTGGAGATTTTGTGTTAAGAATTTGTGATGCAGTATGTTTGTGATGAGGCTTGTGAAATTGTTCTCAGCTGATGGTTGTTCACACTTGAAAATCCATGCTTTGGAATTATGAGGACAATACATGATTTCTCAGTTTTATAGATGTGGTTCTAAAATACATAATCACATACATGTGTGTATATTTCTCTGTATGTGTGCTATAGATAGTAGGGTTAATGTTGATTTCAGTTGCTTTCTTATCCTCAAGGCCAGGTTTACTATCAATACATTCCATATATGTAGTATTGGATACAGCATACACTAAAACATTTAGCTGGAATACTAGGAGAGAAAGAAGAAAGCATTTTAATGTTATATTATATTACCTAGTTATTTGTAGATTACACAATACACAGTATTTAGTTTTCTTCCTTGCCATTGAAGATCTTTTGAAGTATTGTGATGTCTTTCTTTCTCATTAAGTAACCATTCAATGAAAATTTATTTTGTCTTTTATAGTTGAACATTTTGCAATGCTCCAAGGTTAATTACTTTGAGGTACACATTCATTGTGTATAAGATTGTAGGTTAGGGCCTGCACCGTGGCTCTCTAGGCTAATCCTCCGCCTTGCGGCACTGGCACACCGAGTTCTAGTCCCGGTTGGGGCACTGGATTCTGTCCCGGTTGCCCCTCTTCCAGGCCAGCTCTCTGCTGTGGCCAGGGAGTGCAGTGGAGGATGGCCCAAATGCTTGGGCCCTGCACCCCATGGGGGACCAGGAGAAGCACTTGGCTCCTGCCATCAGATCAGTGCAGCGTGCCGGCCGCGGCGGCCATTGGAGGGTGAACCAATGGCAAAGGAAGACCTTTCTCTCTGTCTCTCTGTCTCTCTCTCTCTCTCTCACTGTCCACTCTGCCTGTCAAAAAAAAAATTAAAAAAAAATTAAAAAAAAAAAGATTGTAGGTTAGAAGTGAAGATTGTTGGGGACAAGGTATTCGGATGTCTGGAGGTATTTTGTTGCTATTGTTAATGATTTCCAATATATATTTGTTATCAGAAAAATTAAAGTTAGATAATGGTAGTAATAACTTGAGCTATTATTATAATTGCATTATGCTGAGGTGGTGAATTGACTTCTAGTTTTGGAACCACACAGAATAAAGACTGTATATTTGATATGAATTAACTGAAAACTCATTGGAATAATTTTTCCATGATGAACTATTATCAAATAGATACTTAATAAATATTTGTTAAGCAAATTAAATATGGAGACCTGGCCCCTGAGGCTATAGCTTACCAATTTTATTGGAGAACGCTGGTTAAGAAAAGAGAGCTTTTTGCTTGGTTATAATTTCAGCCTCTGTGCTTAGTTCATCAGAATGCACAATGCTCAGCCACTGATTTACAGGAGTGCTTCTTCATTACATATGGGCTGCACATCCTCTGCTACTCCAAGAGCTAAGCCTTTCCAAATTGTATTTAATAGTCTGGATTTTGGGTTGAAATTAGACTGAAATACACTAGTGCCTATCGCTGCTGATACTGCATCATCTCTTTTTTTTTTCTTTTTTAGAATAACAACAAACAGTAATCAGTTTATCTTGCTAGAAGTGCATAATTTATTAATTTGGCTTTTTAAAAAAAAGCTGTTCAATTCTGACACATTAGGTTGGAATATTGCTGGTAATATATCCTATATATAGCCTCATCAGATCGATGCTCCTGTAACTCACAGTGTCTTTTCTTATTATTGAAAAATCTTTTCCTTTCAGCCTAGGGAGCATTAAAATCATAGGTATGAAGTGATATGTTCTGTCCTCTATTTTGGCTCGCAAAGACATCCTTTAAAAATAATACTTTTTATTGTGAAAAAAGTAGATTCTGGAGAGGCGAGTAAGCAATAGTGCTCTTTATTTTGATATGCATTGTTTATTATTTATGAGCAAGATATATTCTGTCATACCAAAGAGCAAATTGCATTAAAAACAGCAAATGGACTTTGTAAAGTACCTCCCTTCCCTATGCACATAGTAGTATGTATTATAAATGAATGGTTAATGAGAGTTTTATTTTGACAATGTTCAGTGTGCATTTGTGCTCTTTAATTTTATTTTTATTAGCATTGTTTCTTTTAGATATTTCCTTCATAATGTGTTGTAGAATTTATCACACTGAAACTTTTGTTATGTTAATTTAAATCCTTTCTTACACAAGATGGAATAAAATAATTAAACTTAACGAATATTTTTTTTTTAAATTTATCTGACAGGTAGAGTTATAGACAGTGAGAGAGAGAGAGAGAGACAGAAAGAAAGGTCTTCCTTCTGTTGGCTCACTCCCCAAATGGCCACCATGGCCGGAGCTGCGCTGATCTGAAGCCAGGAGCCAGGTGCTTCTTCCTGGTCTCCCATGAGGGTGCAGGGGCCCAAGGACTTGGGCCATCCTCCACTGCACTCCCGGGCCACAGCATACTGGAAGAGAAGCAACCGGGACTAGAACCTGGCACCCATATGGAATGCCGTCGCCACAGGCAGAGGATTAACCAAGTGAATCATGGCGCCGGCCTAAGAATAAAAAAATTTAAGATTTATTTACACAAATATACCTTTCTAAAAGGAGTATATGGTGAGACTTCAGAAAGTTTATGGAAAAGTCATAATATCTTTTCATTCCATATTTTCCTGGAATTTTTTGAGGATCCCTGTGTATTGTCCATAACAAGTAGCTTACTGCATTTAGATGATCAAATATAGATTCTGAGTGAGTATCCTTTCCCCTAGGAAAGATACTGTCTAGCACTTCTGTGCTATCTCTTAAGGGACAGTCTAGAACTTACCCTCATTCCACTTGAATTTGACTCACTGGGTCTCTTATAAAATATCAAATTAGTTTGTAACATTTGAAAATTAAAGTTTTACTATAAAAATTCCGATTTTGGCTTACCTTAAAATCCTGGCAGATAAAGACCTAAATGCCTGTTTGGCAACAATCTTCCTGAGCTCAGTTGTAGTTGGACCTTTGAACCAGGGCATAGTCCTCCAGTTCAAGGGATCCTACACTACTCCATATTGTTTTGCAAACATTGTAGCTGATAATCAGCTGATTTCAGTTTTGCCTTGTTTTTGCATTCCTATTATCTCCCTGACTCTTTGAATGTTTGAGATTGTAACTGCATCTATCTTTCTGCTTCAGTGGAATATAGACTATGACTAGCAACAGTGGGCATGGATAATTAATATATACTACTGCATATGTACTCTATGTTCCAGATATAGTACTCTGAAGTAAAATAATTTGTCTAGCAGGTAGTATCTTAGAAGGATGAATCTAATGTTTAAGAAATTCAGGTTCCATGAATGGAGAAAATTCTTTTGGGCTAACAATCTCCTCGGATACTGTTGTCTCATCCATGCACTGAGTAATTTGCTGTCATCATTTATAAATTAATTCCTCTGATGCACTGTCAGTTGCTTTTTTTCTTCACTGTTCACTCGGGTGTCCATCAATGAGTGCATGCCAAGAGCTTCTGCCTTCCCACACCTTATAAAGCAGGTAACTAATATTGTGCCTACATTGAGATATTAATGAGACTGACCAAAATTTCATCCATTAGGTAGTCAAAAATATTGTATAATATGGAAGATGATTGTAAATATATTTTTGTGTCAGGATGGATGAATGGGAAGAGTCTGATAAACTGCCATTAGTTAAAAAAAAAAAAAAAGGAAGGAATGGCTATTAGGCTAGCTGTTAAGACACCCTCATCCTGTGTCAGTGTATGGGTTTGATTCCTGAATCCTGCTCTTGACTCCAGCTAACTGTCAAGGCAGATCCTGGGAGGAAAAGGTGCTAACTTCAGCAGTTGGGTCCCTGCCACCCACAGGAGAGGTGTGAGACCTGAGTTAAATTCATGGCTCTTGGTTTAGACCTGTCCTAGGCAGGACCAGTGCAGAATTTAGGGAGTGAGTCAGTAGATGGGAACACTGTGCTTGCTCTCGCTCTCTCTCTCTCTCCCCCTCTCTCTTTCCCATTCCCCTCCCCCAGTATAAAAAATAAAATTAACAAGAAAAAGAAACTGAAAATATGAAGATTTAAGGTGCTATTCAAGGAGACAGTTTTGTGTGACTTTTAGAGTCCTTCTCAGGGATTATCAATGGGTTAGTAAAATTGAAAAAGTATAATGTTCCTATGGTATTTTTAAACATAGTAAGTAATGACTACCAGCAGTAAACATACTTCATTTATACCCCAAAGGTACAATACTGTGACTCATCTCCCTCCATATCACATCTTTCTCCATATAGTTTTGAGTAACAACTAGAATAGTCTCTGTGTTCAGGAACGACTTATTATATGCATTATAAAACAAGGATAATTTTTCTTTGTACAGTAAAGGAATTTCAGCCTGTCTGTTGCCATCATATCAATCAAGAAAATGGGCAATAACCAAGATATGTATACAGCAGTTGGAGTCTTTTTGTTTGCTTTTCTGTTTTGTAGCACTCGTTGCATTGCAGGAATATTACCTCAGATTTCCAGTTTTTAATTTTCTGGAAAGTGATCAGTTTTTCTGACCATTCCATTTGGGGATCAGAAATTTCTTTTGATTTTACAGAGTTTTCAAATGCCACATAAATTCTTGTGGATTGCAGAGTATTTTAAAATTCCAAAGTCATGGTAGAAGAGTATGAACACTCATTTAGGATACATCTCCTGCCCTTAATTTGAAGACTGATGTTGAGGAATGTGTATATATATTAAATAAAACGTATATACCTTGCTTATAAATCACAGTTCCATGGGTCTAATTAAGATAATTGCTTTCATTGTAGTATAGGATGATACAAATATTTGATCAACATAATTTGAATCATTAATTTGATTCTGGATAGAAATAAAATATGCAATAGATTATAAAAGTAAAACAAATAATTTCATAATAATTGTCTGATGTTTAAAAGCTAGAACTGAGTGAAAGCCTTCTAAACTTATTTAATCTGTATGGACTCAGTTTGGAGCAAGAAAAAGAGATCTAACTTCTTTGTGTAAATGAGTGCAAAATTCTGAATATCCCTCATGTGCTCTTTCATAGTTTTAAGTCTGACTCAGATTTTTTTTGTTTTTAAATGAAAAAGTACTTTAGGAAGGCTAAGGAGGGAAATACTTTCAGTATTTTAAATCAAGAAACATTCTGAAATTTTCTTTAAAAATAAATAGAAATGTGCTACACACTGTACAGTGTAACTTTACTCTCCTAGAAATGAAATTAAATTTGCTGATGCTTAAACACACAAACATGATTGATAAGACTATTTACATGGGACCGCTTTAATGAATTTCATTTATCACTTTTTGTGTTGATAACATTATATTTAAATCACACTATAGAATAAAACACAGTCAATGAAAAAAAATTAATATTGCACACTGTTGTGTGAATTTTTCTTCAAATTATGAATTTTATTTTTCAGATAGACTGTTTTAGAGCTACTATTATATTTCACTTTAAATATTTTTGGGAGTCTAACAAAGATTCATTATTTACCTAATTACTGGAAGTTTCCCTTTCACTGAGTCTTTTTCTTTGTTAATGAGCTTTCTGTTTTTGTTTAAATCTCTGGTGATGATCTGTCAAATGCAGAAAAAAATTTATGTTGTAATGTGTTAAGTGTAAGGTTCCATTTAATGTTGAACTTCTGGAAGTTTATGAATTCTTATGAGACCATAGGTATATTGTTTTGCGCCTGAAACTTGTAGGTGGGCATGTATAGAACATAGAGCTGCTTGATCAACTCTTCAAAGTAAAAGTTTTCACTCACAGTATTTCACACATGTCTCAGCACTGGCATTGGGTTTATTGGGTGCTTTTTGTGCAGAGCTCAGTGGGGAACAACTTGTTGGTTGCATTTTGGCATTACTATTTATACTGGCCCACCTGCTTATTATCAAAGAGTAGGACTCTTTTATTCTCCCTGAAATTTTAGCCAGAAATGTCTCATTTTTTAAATGAAGTTTTATCATATGAGCCAGTGTATTTTCCCTTGATAGAAAAAATAAATGAGAGCAGAAAGTTTTACTTTGGCTTTAAAAATATTATTATAGGCCGGCGCCGTGGCTCAACAGGCTAATCCTCCGCCTTGCGGCGCCGGCACACCGGGTTCTAGTCCCGGTCGGGGCACCGGATTCTGTCCCGGTTGCCCCTCTTCCAGGCCAGCCCTCTGCTGTGGCCCAGGAGTGCAGTGGAGGATGGCCCAGGTGCTTGGGCCCTGCACCCCATGGGGAGACCAGGAAAAGCACCTGGCTCCTGGCTCCTGCCATCGGACAAGCGCGGTGCGCCGGCCGCAGCGCGCCGACCGCGGCGGCCATTGGAGGGTGAACCAACGGCAAAAGGAAGACCTTTCTCTCTGTCTCTCTCTCTCACTGTCCACTCTGCCTGTAAAAAAAAAAAAAAAAAAAAAAAAAAAAAATATTATTATATATTCCTAGGGAAAAAGTTTTGAAGTTTTAAAAATTTATTGTACTTAAGTTTATGACTAACTTTTAAAAAAGGTTTATTTATTTATTTGAAAGTCAGAGTTTCAGAGAGAGGAAGAAACATAGAGAAAGAGGTCTTTCATCTGACGGTTCACACCCTAAGTGACCATAATTGCCAGGGAAGTGCCCAGCTGAAGGCAGGAGCTTATTCCAAGTCTCCCACATGGAAGGCAGAGGCCCAAGCACTTAGGCCATCTTTCCACTGCTTTTCCCATTAGCTAGGAACTGAATTGGAAGTAGAGCAGCTGGGATTTGAACTGGCACCTTATATATACCAGCATTGCAGATTGCAGCTTTACATTCTACACCACAACACTGGCCCCAAGTTTAATACTAAATTAATGACACTTTTGTGTGTAATTTATAAGGATTAGGATTGAGAGATGTTTAGTTGATAAAAGGGAAGAAATGGCTTTGTAAGTTCCACTAGAGCAGGTTTCAGGTTTTATATGTCCTTTTCATTCTCTTTCTTAAGATTCTACCTTAGATAGAATAGGCACTCAGAATATGTTTTTCAAAGAGGACATTATAAAAACTGTGCTGTCTTTAAGTTTTCCTAGCATGCAAAAATAATTAAATAACCTTGTGGTGAGGGGAGAATATAATGCAATCTATGTTGTTATTGAGTGATGTTATGCATTGTTTTTGTGAAAAGGAATTATTTTTTATTTTCCTAAAGCCTTGAGATCTTCAATTTTGAAAGATTAGCCCATGAAAGTTAGTATCAGTGAAACCCCAGAGCATCGCCTTGTAAATTTTATTTCCAACTGAGATCTCCAAAGAATGGATTTTGGAGAGAAGTGGATAATAAGAGGGAATTATTTAGAAAATACCTCAATGTGTGGTTTGGTGAAGCATAACCTTCCCTGACAATGTCATTCAATACAGTAAGTCTCTGGTATGTAAAATATTCAGCAGAATTTATTGATTTGAATAATTACTTTCACATTATCCTTTATTCCAGCCATTTTTAGTATCTTTTTTTTTTTTTTACTTACGAAGAGCTGTTTACAGGACAGATGTCTTCCTAGATATGCCCGTTGTTGCCTGAAAGGCAATAACTATTTCAGTAATTATTAGCATATTAAGAAAACTTAAGTAATTCTACCCACTTCACATTAATTTGTTCTTGTTGATTTTTTCCTGTAATATGTTAAATAATTGCTTTTGAGTGGGTCAAGAAAAGCAGTCATTCGCCGTTTTGATTGCTATAAATATCTTTGAAGTCATCCAAATGTGCTTTCATATTATTCACAACTTTTCTAAGCCATTAATAAATATATTGAACACCTGTGCTAGCACTGATCCCTGAGGCACCTCATTATTAACCTAATTGCACAGCTTCATGATATTTCATTTAACCTTGATTTTACTACGAAACTTTTTCAAGCCAAGACATTGTAAATTAATGATAAAACTACTTTTATTCTGTCACAGCTCCATAACTGAATGTACAGATTTTTTGAAAATCTGAATGAAATAGCACTAGATATTCATTTTTTCTTAGAAGTTCAAATAAGAAAATAGCTATACACTTGTGTCTCAAAGGTATTTTCTGAATTTCTACAAGTTTACCCACACTTAGTTTCACCATTTATTTTTAATATGTGAGGATGCAGAAACAATAATTCCATAATCACAGTATTGTGATTTTTGTATATAGTTTAATCTTTTTTGTGAATCCCAGTTGTTTATCCTGTTTTGTTGTTGTTACTGCCATCAAACTGGAGTCAGAAAAGAAAAACAGAGATGAAAATCATGTTAACTGACATTGTGATTTATCAGTGATGGCATTACAGGCTGGAAATGAAGTTTGTACCTTGTGGTTCAAATCATGCTTATGGAGTATAGTTTTTTTTCTGATGTTGGAGCATAAGGACTCTGAAGATCAGTAGTTAATTTTTTTTATTTTCCAGGTGAAGAACCCTTGAGAAATGAATTGACTTTGAAGAAGGTCAAACTGAGAGACTCAGGGTTCCATCTTTTAATCTGTAGCATCTGGTCTTAGGTTTTTATCATTTTTCCACTATAGGTAATTTATTTAAGATAAATCCCATTTAAGTTTCTTTTAGTTCATAATCTACATATAATTCTTTTTTTAAAAAAGAAGCTTATGTATTTAAAAGAGAGGAAGAGAGAGAGATATGTTCGATTTGTTATGTCACTCTCTAAATACCTACGACAGTAGGAACTGGGCCTTATCAAAGCCAGAAGCCATGAACACAATCCATGTCTCTCATGTGGGTGGCGGTGACTCAACCACTTGAGTCACCACCTACTGCTTCCTGAGCATTAGTAAGATAATAAACATGAGTGGAAGAGGGACTCAAACCCAGGCACTGTGACATGGGATGCAGGTGTCCCAAGTGGCATCTTAACCACTGCACCAAACACTCACCCTTACTTTTCTTTCAATCCCTAACAATGCCTTGAATAATCTAAGTTCACAATAGATATTACCAAATGTATGAACAAATCTAGAAGCATGTCGTTCAGTAGACTCAAATACATACACACACACACATCTATATATACATATGTATCCAATAATGGATGTTTATAGAATTTTTAGTTTTTATTTATTTAATAAATGTAAATCAAATGAAGAAGATCACAAGTTGTATTTTATGTATATATGTATATACAAATATATACAGATTTATATATATAGTATATATACATATTTATATATACAAATATATATTATTTCCAAAACTGACTTCCAGATGGTTATGCTTTTTAGTGCCTTTACATTTATTTGTACTGGTTATTTTAAAAGAATACTGAGTTTTACTAAGGGTTGCCTTTTTGTTTTATTTATATAAACTTTATCTATGTCAGTTGCTCTCAAATTCTCAAATTCAATCAAATTCCCTCATAAATATTTGGGCTATTTTGGAGAGGAGAGGGAAAAATCTATATATAAGAAGGACCCTTCTACAAAATCCCAGGGAAGTGAAGTCAAGGTCAGTTTATGTTGGTTCTCAGCCTCCCTACATCCCAAGGGGGGCATTAACAGAGAAATTTCTGAGTTTACCTATTTTAATTATTTATTTTATCTCATTATTGATAGTAGTGTTTCAGTAGCACTGAAATGCTCTTCATATCCATTAGAAGGTCACCACTCAAATCAAATGTTTAACATTCTATCATGTGAATAAGTCACTCCTTAGAAGAATTTTAAACACCTCTATGGTGCATTATATATTTCAAATTCATGATTCATCTGCTTTAGGGAAAAGTATTATTTCCTGGCACATGTTCAGATACTGTAATTTAAGACATTTATAATAAATGATTATAACATTGCAGCAAATGCAAATAATATGACTCCAAGAGTTATACCTAGGAAATAGTTGACTTATCTAGTTGAGTTTGGTTCATTGTTCTTTAATATACTTAGGAAAATGAAATGGAAAAACATAATTGTTTAACATTTTTGATCAAAAGCTTGTGAAACATTTGAGCAAGAATATAAGTCAAATATAATGTAAATGAGCAAGTAGAAAGATTTAACTGCTAAATTTCTCTATAGGCATTTATTTGGATGTTTTGATCAGGAAGAATCAGATGAACAATTATTAGTAAACAAGTAAAGTTTCAGCTCTGACTTGAAAGAAAGTCTCTTTATGCTTCTAGGATGTGAAGACCCAGTTGTTACTCCTCCCTCACTCCCTTTAACTCTATTTCTTATTATAGAAACCTTTAAAAAATACTGGTGTACATCTGGTATTGAAAAACAATGGTCGGCTCTGTGGCTCAATAGGCTAATCCTCTGCCTACTGGCGCCGGCACACTGGGTTCCAGTCCCGATCGGGGCGCTGGATTCTGTCCCGGTTGCCCCTCTTCCAGGCCAGCTCTCTGTTGTGGCCCGGGAGTGCAGTGGAGGATGGCCTAAGTGCTTGGGCCCTGCACCCCATGGGAGACCAGGAGAAACACCTGGCTCCTGCCATCGGATGAGCGCGGTGTGCTGGCCACAGCGCGCCGGCCGCAGCGGCCATTGGAGGGTGAACCAACGGTAAAAAGGAAGACCTTTCTCTCTGTCTCTTTCTCTCACTGTCCACTCTGCCTGTCAAAAAAAATAAATGAATAAAATTAAAAAAATAAAATAAAGAAAAACAATGACATCTATAGCGTACTTCTTAAATTTTTCTTTTACTCCTTTATTTCCCTTGTGGCCATTTTGGTGATCATGTGGGTGATCCTTTGCACTGCTCTATTAATTGCTACCATGAGACATTTGGGTGAAGCATAGATCCATGATGTGGACATAAAACTTAAAAGTTAGTCAACTGTTGGACCAGAGATGGAATCCATAAGTTTGTAGGGACCAAAGTGGCTGTAGGAGGTATGATCTGGGCTTGTTGTGAAAGAACTATGCAAGTTCTGAACTAACATAAAGAAGAAACTTGAAGACAAGCTATTGTAGGTTTCTTAACTATATATAACCATTTCTGGGATATACAAATTGAAATTTTCTCATACCAAAATCTTACCCTGAGATTGCCTCAGTCAGGGAGATCGAAAAGCTGCCTTATATTCCACATGGCTCATGCTTCAAGCCTAAAGCAAGATTTGAGATTTTAAGAACAGAAATAATTGAATGACACCCTTCATGGCTGATTCTCTCAGCCAAAAAATGCATACAAATTGATAAGCTTTTCAAAAAAAACTCTCCTTCATACACACACATACACCCACAAACATATAACATTGAGAACCATAGCCATATGATTTAGTGACAAAGTGTGTTAAAACTTTAAAGTATTTAGGGTTAGAAAAATTTAGTAAGTACTAATTCAAATTTCTTATTCAACTATATGCATGTGCTGATAGTTATGCAAGTATAATTGCTTTTATATTCATGCTATGATAAAACTGAATAGCAGCAGGAAGAATGAAAATAAAACTACACTCCAGAACAAATGTATTTTAAATGAACTTGTTTTAATAATCTACCTAAATTAAATTTAAACTTATTAAATGTATTGGTTATGGGTGTATGACTATAGTTAATTCATTGATAATAGTTCATTCTTTAATTTTCAAAGCATGTTTGTTAAAAAGGATTCTATAATATTTGGGAACAAAATTTGATACTTTCTATACATTTTTTTTAGTTGTCTTGCATCTACTCTCTTTCCATTGACTTTAGGAACAATGGAACTGGGATGTTCATCTAAAGTTAGAATTTCCAAATCAAATGTGTTATATGTTACATTTGTCTTTATTGCATGCGTCATGAATTTGGTAGTTGTAATAGTGTCTAGTCTTATAAATACACATGAAAAGCTACATGTGAGTAGGCTCATATATTGTTACAGATGAAATATTATTTTATATTTCTTTACATGAATTTTTTGTTGACTATGAAGTTACTTATGATGAGCTTTTAAGTAACATTTGAAAAATATAGTCATTTTAAATCTCAAGTTTAATATATATTCATAGTTATTTCATAGTTCATTAATATAACACATAAGACCTACAAGTTAAATTTCAGAATTTAACTCACATACTAACCTTAGTTCTTTGAATGTAAATACAAGGAGTGAAAGGAAATAATTTAAATAGTATCATGAAATCATGATGAGAGTACTTTTATTTGGATGAAACTGGATGTACTTGAACAAATATTGCCTCTTCAGTTTAGGGCTGGTGTTGGACAAATATATGAGTAACTTAGGAAGAGGTATTTAGGCTAACAAGGGAATTGAAAGAGTGTTTGGACATAGTTCCCTTGGTTTATTATCTATGAGTTATAAGTTGGCTAACTCTAAGTGTTAATAAATATTTGTTTTGCTTTGCCTAGTCATTTTTTTTTTTTTGACAGGCAGAGTGGACAGTGAGAGAGAGAGAGACAGAGAGAAAGGTCTTTCTTTGCTGTTGGTTCACCCTCCAGTGGCCGCCCCGGCTGGCATGCTGCAGCTGGCGCACTGCGCTGATCCGATGGCAGGAGCCAAGTGCTTCTCCTGGTCTCCCATGCGGGTGCAGAGCCCAAGCATTTGGGCCATCCTCCACTGCACTCCTGGGCCACAGCAGAGAGCTGGCCTGGAAGAGGGGCAACCGGGACAGAATCTGGTGCCCTGACTAGGACTAGAACCCAGTGTGCCAGCGCCAGTAGGCGGAGGATTAGCCCATTGAGCCGCGGCGCTGGCCTGCCTAGTCATTTTTATATCTATAGAACAGTATGTAAGAATTCCTATGAGCTTTGAGAGTTTATCTGTACTCCCCCTACCCATAGCTCGTAAGCTCATAAGTAAGAACTTGAAGTTTGTTTTTTTTTTTTAATTATATTTAAAAGGCAAAGTTACAGAGAGAAGAGGAGGAGAAGGAGGAGAAAGAGGAAGAGGAGAAGGAAGAGGAGGAGAAAGAGGAAGTGGAGGAAGAGAGTGATCATTCACCAGCTGGTTCACTTTCCAAATGGTCACAGCAGCCAGAGCTGGGTTGATCCGAAGCCAGGAGCCTGGAGCTTCTTTTGGGTCTCCACATGGGCGCAGGGGCCCAGGCACATGGGCCATCTTCTGCTGCTTTCCCAGGAGCATTAGCAGGGAGTTGGATTGGAAGTAGGGCAGCTAGGACTTAAACGGGTGCCCATATGGGATACTGATGTTGCAGGCAGAGGATTAACATACTATATTACAATGTTGGCTGCATAACTTGAAGTTTTGAAAGTAAAGTATTGATGGGATTATGGAAAGTGCACATAATATTATAAAGAAAAGAATTTGCATCCTAGTTCAAATAATAATGCTATTACAGCACAAATAAACAATTCATCGAACAAACAGCAACTCTAGTTTGTTTATATTTTTGTTTCTCCCCAAATAATTTGTTTGCCTATTACAGATCGGCAGGCATTGTGACACAGAGGGAGGCATTGTGACAGAGTACGATGTCATACTACTACTTGTCATTCCTTCATCCTATAATGGGGTGCTTATAAATCCAAGTTAATATGCTTCTGATACACCTTCCTGCTGATATACACCAGGGAGGTTCAGATGATGGTCTAATACTTCTAAGGATACATTTTAAAAACTTGTCCTGGGACTTCAAATCCCATTAAGCATGGTGGTGAAAATGTCATCTTAATTGTTAAAGTGATCACAATAAGTGTTAAAGTGAACATATAGATAGGAAAAAGTGTTAAAATGATCATATATATAGGATCAAGTGCCTGGTAATAATAGAGAGAATTAAAAAGGAGAGTATGTTCCAATATGGGAAGTAGTCCCCACAGCAGACTCATAGACTGACAATTGCTTTATGTAACACTCTGACCTCAGAATCAGTCCTTAAGTCTTTCTGGTCTGGCTGAAAAGCCCATGAGAGCATTTCAGGAATGGAAAGCCAAGATAATGTAGCAAAAAATATTCTGCGTGATAGATCTCTGTGAGTGAGACCCCAGTGGAAAGAAGTGGCCATCAAAAAAGGATGTGCTTTTCTCTAAAGGGAGGAGAAAACTTTCACTTTGCTTATGGCCTTATCCAAATACTGATGGAGTTTTGTGAACTCAAAAGGCTTCCATAGCCTAGGCAGCTCATGTCAGGGGCCCTGAGTGGTCACTGTTGTCATAAGTAAGAGTGTTAATTGTTAAATTAACAATAGGAGTTACTGTGCACTAACTCCCCATGCAGGACTTCTGTCCTTAATGAGTTGTATTATGAGACTTAACTGTAGGGTCTGGCGCTGTGGCGTAGTGGGTAAAGCCACCGCCTGCAGTGCTGGTATCCCACATGGGCACCGGTTCAAGTCCCCAGCTGCTCTACTTCCGATCCAGCTCTCTGTTGAGCCTGGGAAAGCAGTAGAAGATGCCCCAAGTCCTTGTGCCCCTGCACCAACATGGGAGACCTGGAGGAAGCTCCTGGCTCCTGGCTTCAGATCAGCACAGCTCCGGCCATTGCGGCCAACTGGGGAGCGAACTAGCAGATGGAAGACCTCTCTTTCACTCTGCCTCTCCTCTCTTGTGTAACTCTGACTTTCAGATAAATAAATCTTTAAATAAAAAGTTCACTGTAGGCCGGTGCCGTGGCTCAACAGGCTAATCCTCTGCCTTGCGGCGCCGGCACACCGGGTTCTAGTCCCGGTTGGGGCCCCGGATTCTATCTCATCTTTTGTTACCTGTTCTGTTAATTTCTATCTCGGAAAATAAGGCAATTTTGACCAAATAATTGCAGACAACTGATTATATTATTATAACATTTTACTTTGTTACTTTAATTTGGTTCTTATATTTAATTTTAATTATTTTATGTTTTCATTAAATTATAGTTTTATTTAATTATTATATTAAATTGTATTTAAATATATAATGATATTAAAGTATATAGTTATGATGATTATATAAATGTATTCTGCACCATATTTCATTCCCCAGTAACATAAAATTAAGGTTTAGGTAAATTCTATGGGGGTATAAGACAGAATATTAAAAGAGAAAACAAGACAAGGGAATTAAGTCAGTGAAAATTATGTCCCAAGCTAAAGGAATTTTAAAGTTAAGGAAAGACCTGGGACAGAAGTTATATTTAGGAGAACATATGATGTCAGATCAGATAGGAAATAATTCAGTTATATGTATAATATACTGAAAAGGCTAAAAAAGGTGTATTGTCCTAATTAGCAGTTATAAATAAATCAGTTGTTCATTATTTCCTTTGAAAGAGCAAACTGACAACAACATCTATTCACTGTGTGAACGATTCAGTTAAGAGCTTTCCATGCCTCATTTGTGGCATTGGTGGGGGGGGTGGGGAGGGTGTCATAAAAGTGCTGATGAGATTAAATGCACCGTACTGGAGTAATTTGTACATAATTTATTACTAAGTGGTACTCTTATTTCTAAATGATATATATTTTTTCTGTAATGAAGTAATTCAAATGATAAATACTTCAGGGTTTGCTTTGATGAGAAACTAACAATGTGGGAATTTTCAGTCAATAAAGGTGAATAATATGGATACTTTTCATGTTTAAATTATACTGATATTCCTGAAGAGATTGGTGTATTGTCTAGCATACCATGACTCTGAAGAGAGGTAGAAATGTCTTGTAATAGACTTCTTTTATCCTGCCATCCATTATAGTTCCCACATGCAAATATACTTCAGTGGATAACTTTCTACCACAAAATGGTTTGACAAAAATAACTGAGATATTTAAATTTTTTGGCAATTTTCATTAGCAAGTTTCTGAATCTTTTGAGAATATAACATGTAGAGTCATGGGAAATTAAGTCTTTGATTATTCAAGGAATTTATGGAAGTCCTAAAATTGAACTGCAGATAAAAGCTGCTTTTTTGAAAAGTGTAAAGGATCTTTCTAAAAGAGAAGCTTTTGGACTGATTTGAATTTTCTCAAGATCTGTGAAATTCAATTTATTGAAAAAAGATTTGCTTCATTCTTAGATTTGGTTGACAGAGCTGGTACATGAGTTATCTTGTTCTTTGATGAACAAATTAAATGTTAAATTTTTATTTGAAAGGTAGAGAGATGAGAGAGAGAGAGAGAGAGAGAGAGAGAGAGAGAGAGAGATTGCTTCTTGTTCTCTTTCGGTTTTTCTCAGGTATATAAATGTCTGTATATCAAGTTAATCATAACAGTCCAAGATTCCCATAAAATGAAAAGTGTGTTAGTTTTCTTTGTGAACTAACTATAGTTTCCAAGACTGGATTCTTTGTATCTTAACTGAAATTAACAAAAATTGTGAAACTTCAAAAATGTAAAGCTGTTAAAAGGATGGGCATTTGGCCTAGCAGTTAAGCTGTTTTTTTAAGATGTTGGCATCCTGTATCAGAGTGCCTGGGTTTGGGATCCCAGTTCTCATGAGTAAAAGCTTTCTGCTAATACACAGCCTGTGAAGTGGCAGGTAATGCTCAAACTAGTTGGGTACTTGTTACCTGAGTGAGAGATCCAGAATGTGTTCTCAGCTTTGTTCTGGCCCAGTCCTGGCTGTTATGGGCAGTTGGGGAGTGAACTGGTAGATGGGAGATCTCTCTGTGTCTCTCTCTCTCTCTCTTTCTCTGCCTCTCAAGTAAAAATTAAAAAAAAATTAATTTGTAATCACTAACAAATTATAGGCCCTTCATTTGTATTTAAAGATAGCATTCGAAGCATTCCCATTAGTTTTTAATAGACCTAGGTCTAGTGAATTCAGTTTTATGGGCTCATTCATTACCACAGTGTAGATAACTATCTAGAGTAGAAATTATATATAATCTCTCTTTGAAAAATAGCTGAATACAATATGCATTCCATATATTAGAAATTTCATGGCTGCCTATACCATATTTCATACTCTTTGTAATCTTTAAGGGTAGTTTAAAACATTAAGGATAATTAACCTGACATTCACTGTGCTAGCATTATTCATGTTAGTATTGATATGTTCTGAAATTTTAAAACTAAAATATACTCATAAATAGGAAGATCAGAAGACTATGCCTTGAGGTGGCTTGATGTAGCTATTGAGATGCCACTGGGATGCCAGCATCCCTGGGAATGAGTCTTGGTTGTACTCCAGATTCTAGCTTCCTGCTTTTGTATACCCTGGGGAGCCACAGGTGATGGCTCTAGTAGATGGATCCCTGCCCCTCAAGCTAGGAGACCTGGATACAGTTCCTGGCTTCTAGCTTTGACCTGGCCCAGGTCTAGCTGGTGCAAGCATTTGGGAAATGATCAAGCAAAATGGAAGTCCCTATCTCTGCTGTTCAAAAAATAATTTTTTAAACAAGAAAGCCATGACTTGAACTGGTTACTGAATGTATTAATACCATTTTGGTTTTCTTTAATGCAAGACACATTCTTCAAGATTTAACTTAAAGATTTCTTTAAGTACCAAATAGACAGTGGTATCTTAAAGAGAAGTGTTTGCTAAGGAAAAAAATTACTTACAGAGTGAAGGATTAAAGAATGAGCACCTTGCAAAACATTTGTACTGATTGTTCTAATATGTGTATTTACCATGCTACTAGTTTTTTTTTTTTTTCACTTTCTTGAATTGCTTGATAGTTTTGGAATAAAATACAAGATTCTCTACTTATAACATAATTCTCATTAATTTTAATATCAGTATTATGCTATAACCAATAGGTGATGAAAAATTCAATTAAACAGGCCAACACATTCCTTCCACATTTTTCGCATACTCTTGACGTTAAAAGGGCATTATTGGCTTTTTGATACATACAGATATAGTTCATATGGGAAAATGTAAAATTAAAAGTCTGACAATCCATTAAATTATTTTTTATTTATTTAATAAAATTGCCTGTTTCCTGTATTTATCACGGAATGGTTTAATTGAGTACTTTTTAAATTTGAGCATTTAATTTAGATGATTGCTGGAAGTAACAATAAAAATTATTACTTTAACACTTATATACTGGAAGAAATTGAGTAACTGTAAGGGAAAAACACCAGGCTTGGAAAACATCAGAATTCTAGGTTTCCAGAAACTAATTTATGTAAGATTCAAAACACCTCATTCTATTTAGGAGCCAGGATGGAGATACCACATTCTTTGTAGGAATTGGCATGGAGACTGTTGACAGACATGAGTTGTGCAAGTGGCAAACTTTGCCAAGCTTTCAAGTACCATTTATTCTGTGAGGACTTTTCTGATTTTCTTCCAGCAAAACTATTCATTCTTTCTCTCTTATTCTATAGCATCATACACATACTTAATTTTTAGAAATATCACATTGAATCACAATTATGTATTCATTTTTAAGCAGTTGATCAGCTTGTCTCCTACCACATTCATTGGTCTATTACAGTAAAAGCTGAATAAATGCTTACTTAATTGGATTGAAGACACCAAAATATTATTATACAATATAGAATATAATAATTGGGACTGGTGTTGTGCTTCATTGGGTTAAAAAGTTACCTGTGATATTAACATCTCATATCAACATTGCTTTGAGTCCCATTTGCTCCACTTCCAATCCACCTTCCTGCTATTGTGCCTGGGAAAGCAGAGGAAGATGATCCACAGACTTGGGCCTGCCATCAGTGTGGGAGACCTGGATGGTGTTATAAGCTCCTGGCTCAGCCCTGGGTATTGGAGCAACTGGCGAGTGAACAGGAGAATAGAAGATTCTCCCTCTCTCTCCCCCTCTCTCCCTCCCTCCCTCCCTCTCTCTCTATGTAACTCTTCCTTTTCAAATGAATAAATAAATTTTAAAATGCAGATAATCAGAAAATAAAAAAAGTGGTACATAGAATAAATCCCTTGAATGAAAATTTGTAACTTCATTGTTAACATCGATAAAACTTCACGTTAATAGTCCTAATGATGAGCAAGATGGACAGAGAATGTTTCTGAACTTTATAAAAATTTAAAAAGTACTAAAGTAATTTCTTATGCATCATTTTTCATATTAGAAACATAACTATTTGAGAATGCCTTAAAAACAGCTTTATTGACAATTATCTCTACTTTTAAGGCAAAAACAATTCTACATATTGTTAAATGATGATATGTTCATGAAAAATAATTTATTTTGCTGAAAACTAGTTCTATGTAAAACTGAGTTCTATGTAAAACTGAGTTCTATCACTGTTCAGTTTTCTATTACCTAGATTTTGATTTTGACCTTTAATAATTTTCTACTTTAGATTTTTAAATGTATAAGATGGGATGTTATAAAATGAGTTTTTCTAAAATCGTTGGAATAAAAAATCTGGTGGAAAAGTCGATCACTCTATAGATTATGTTTTTACCTGATTGAGAATGTTAGAATTATTAGCTTATAACAGTTGTTTAAAACTTCAAAAAACAGCAAAAGTACCTAGAGAAAATACTAAAAAAAGTGTAATGCATGTGGAGAAACCTTTTGCTGACTCAAACAGAAACAGATATTAGAGAATTAACATGAGGGAGTAAGACAGCATGAGAGACTATGTGTTCTTCAAAATCCGTATTCTTCTCTATGACATTTAATTTGCATTTTTGATCTCCATTGGTGAATGAGATTATGTAAATAAGCAATGCTTTCATATATTAATTTTGTTAACAAATACATATTCCTGCTATAACACTTTAAAAAATTGTCATTTAGTTTGCATAATTATTTTATACTAATATTATTGCTTTGGTCAATCTTTAAAATGTTTTATAAACATTTTGAAACTGACTTATGACATTTTTGCAAAAGACGTATATAATCCCTTTCCACCCTCCAGAAAGTTAAAACACACTGGATGAAATAGGGATAGCAAGATAAGTAAAGTTTAGAAAAATAGGAACTATGTATGGCTATTTAAGGTTGCTCTAAGTAGAATAAACTTCATAGTGAACTTTAAAGCACTCAGGAAGAGATACTCCTCTTCAGAGAAGCATGAAACTAAAAATACTATTAGAATAACAGATGTACTTAAATGAAAGTATAGTACTCTTTTATGCCCTGCCCTCATCATATTTTTGCTGAATACTGGTAATCTCAAATTCTATCTCATTCCTCAACTTTGCCCTGAGATAGCCCCAATTAGTCTACTAACTACTACTAGTTTACACTTAGAGTTATTAAATTAGCTCCTGTCTTTTTTTTTTTTTTTTTTTTTTTGGTTAAAAACATCTTTTTGCTTTGATAAGACTGTAAACCCCCTGAGGGTGGGGCAAACAAGACAGGGAGGGGAAGGGAGGGGGAGGGAGGGAGGAAGGAAGGGGGTGAGACAGAGAGAGAGAGAGAGAGAGAGAGAGAGAGAGAGAGAGAGATTGGGGAATTAAAAGATAGAGATTGAGAGATTGATTTCCATTTCCTGGTTCACTTCCCAAATGCCATAATGATGGCTCTGGCTGGGCCAGGTGACGTCAAGAACTCAATCCATGTCTCCCGCCTGGGTAGCAGGGATCCATCTACTTGAGCTGCCACTGTTGCCTCCAAGGATGGACATTCACAGGGAACTGGAATTGGGAACCGAGGAGGGGCGAAAATCCAGGCACTCTAATATGAGTTGTGGGCATCTCAACCAGCATCGTAATCAGAGTCAAATGCCATTCCCTCAAGGAGTTTTTTTTTTTTTTTTTTTAAGTTTTGTTTATTTATGTGCAAGGTGGAGTTACAAACAGAGAAAGGGAGAGACAGAAATGTCTTCCATCAGCTGATGCATTTCCCAAATGGCCATACTGGCCAGGGTTGAGCCAATCCAAAGCCAGGAGCCAGGAGCCTCTTGTTCTCCCACGTGGGTGCAGGAGGGCCCAAGTACTTGGCCTTCTTCCATTGCTTTCCCAGGCCATAAGCAGAGAGTTAAATTGGAAGAGGAGCAGCTAGGACAGGAACAAATACCCATATGGGATGCCAGAGCTGCAAGTGGAGGGTTAGCCTACTATGCACGGAACCAGCCCCAAGAACTTTTAAAGTATTCTTGTATTAGGTGTATTATAAAAACATCCACCATATTTATTAAATTTATTCAGTCATGATCTTAAGTGAGTAGACTTTCAAATCCAAGAATGAGACCTATAAAGTGGTCTTTAAATGGCAATGAGTATGGGTCAATTTTTTAAAAAATCCATAGTTTGAATTTGAATTCTCGCTTCACAATTTACTATCTGTATGTTATATAATGGCTTTGTGTATCAGTTTCCATATCTCCTTAATGGCAAAGCAACAATTATTACTTCATACAGTTATTGTTTGTTCTAGTAACCATTTAATGAGGACTAAAAATACTTAAAAATTATACAATTAGTAAGTGTTATAATTTAGTCTTCAAGTTCCTGGTTTAAATCATTCTTTCTGGAAATAATTAAGAAGGCATTCCTTCTTGTAGCAATTATAGAACACAATGAATTGTCTGAGGTCAAAACTCAGAAAGCAAAAGTATATTACACCATACATATGTTTCAATATGGAGACTAGCATTTATATTCTTGAAGACACGTACTTAATGCATCTGAATGCATCAGATTAATTTTTAAAAAAAGTGTTCCCAAACTACACTACTGTTTTATACTTTTGTTAAGACACTTCTGTTTTAACAAAGTGTTACTTCTTAAATGACTTTTCTGATGTTTTCATGGTAATATCAAGGTTTCATATTATGCTCACCTATTTTATACCATAACTTCAATCTAGGACAGTAGAAGGAATTCAAGGGCTTCAATCCAAGTCTTGTGTTATATCTTTCACAAAATGATGAGTACACTAAGCATTCATTGTGAAATAACCAAGTATAAAATGAAGCATGGGTTCAAGAAACTCAACTTTGAGGTTTGTTAGGAAGGAACTGGTAAGGAGTTTTGAAGGATATCCAATACACTTAAGATTCCATTAAATACAAAGGTGAAGAAATGTTGACTTTGTAAGGATCTCAGATAGTGTGTAAGCTCAGAGATATTCAGCGTCTTTTCCAAGTGCTCTCTGGTATAAATATAGTCAGACTATAGCAGATGTGGTCTTCTAGGTCCTTAGCACAAGGCAGTAATGTCCTTAATTTATAAATGAATACGAAATAATACCAAGAGATAATGAGTGTTACAAGTGGCTAGGTCAAGATCTGCTGAAAAAAGTCTTTAGAAACCATATTTCTGGGTGCCTACTGTGTTGGACATTCCATTTGGATAATTGACTAATGGCAGATCAGAATTACAAATGTTACCAATCTTTTTCAGTACGTTTTCATCTATGGTATTATACTGATGGACCTGTAATTGGAAGATTAATAGCATTGATGTCAAACAGTAAAAATTGAGTATATTTTAAATTGAAATATATTTCTCAATATCAGATTTTGGTATAAGTTAAAATAATTACTCATATGATTGAAATAGTAATTCAGGATTTATAGTTTTAGGCTATTTCAAATTTGACCTTGAAAAGATTATTTAGCATTTCTTTGATTTTTTTAAACTTTTCAGATTTTTGGGGAAGTAATGGTGAAAATTCTTCAATGGATTTTCTTCTTAATATTCTCTTTTGGTAGAATTAATTCTGTCATCTATCATTTATCTATTTAACATGATTGACTATAACAAATATCTGCATTACTAACATAGCTTACATTTCTAATGTCCACATTGGCCTTTATTGATGACACTCTAGCATATTTATGTTATTCTAAACTTTAGTAATGTGTGCTAGTTTTAAAAATTACATGCATATTATCTAATAACAATAATTCACATTTCCTTTACTTACCTCTCCGTGTGTGTAAGTTTCTTTGTCCTCTTCATTGTCTCTCATCACATCTTCAATCCAGATACCAGGAACATCCTTGTGGTCCACAATCAGAATTACTCTAGCTATTTCAGATAAAATTTCTATGTGGTGGCAGTGGTGCCAGAAAATATAAAGGTATTAGATTCAGGGTGCTAGAATTTATTGATTTTCTGGATTTATTAGTTGATTTAAATTTACTGCCTAGTTCAATAACATCATAACAGTGGTCATTTTAATAGAATTTTGACTTACATAGTATTTAACTGGCTATCAAATATACTTTTTAAACATGCATTATAAGAGAAAAGTATGTTTTTCATGGATACTTCATGTTCAGATAGTGTGATGGAGTAAAATGAGAGTATAATTGCCCATGATATTACTTCGGCTCATGCAGGTTTAGAGAGAAAAAGAAGAGAATCCTGGAGACACTAAACGAGTCAATAGACTATTTAAGACTGAGAATGAAATATTTGAAAATGAGAGTTTAAAAAGAAGTTTTAAAAATAATTTCATTTGGCCATTTCTACATAAGAAGATTACTTTAGCAATGATATTCTATTTATTTTTTAACTTAAAGTGTGTGCTCTGAGGAGGATGAGGAGTCTTCATTGTTAAAAAGATAATTTTTCTGTCTTATGTAGTGTGCCCCCAGATCCTATGTCATGTATGTGAATAATAATACTTCTATAAAGAATGTTGCCATATATAATCATTTACAGGAAACATTCTACCACCCAAGTCATCTCATTACAATTGACATTTTGTGAGTATAGATCATTAGTCTTTTCCTTCACCTTGCCACTTGCATTTTATTTGCTCTTCATCCATGAATTTTTTGCTTCAGTTAGAAATCTACCCCTCCTTTCTGGTCAGTTGAAGGTTACAGTATAGATATTTACTTATCAAATAATTGGTTATACTTTTTAAACAGAGATTCTATAATTGGAAATGAAGATTATGGGGTATTTGTCTTTTGAATATCTGGGAGAATTTATCTTTTCAAAGATTTTTCTTTGAAATATCCATTCCTTTGAGCAAGCAATATATAAAACTTCATGAAAATAATGGATGCTTCTTTTTTATTAGGCTACTTATTTTGGATTTTGAAGTAACTTTCCAGATAACATGAAATAAATTATGTAATTTTAATACTTGGAAAATTAAAGGTATATTCTTTTTCTACTATTTTTATCACATTATTAAAAAATAGCAGTCTAATTATGTTGGTAACAGTCTTTTCTCAATTTTGAAAATGTAGAATAGGGTGGCGAGAGCATATTTGTAGAGTTAATTTGAATCCTCAACTATACTGTTGAGCCTTGATTTTCCTCTGCTTTATGTTCCTTCTGACATAGTTTAGGAATGAGATAACAAGAGCATCAGTGCCTGACGCATTATTAATTAATTCTTTCCTTCTCCCCAACTTATATTACCATCCATGAGAGCAACTAAAAAGTCAAGTAACTAACACAGGTACTTAAAATCATTTTCAGATATGCTTGTTGAGTTAATGGGAAGCAAAAATAAAAATCTATAAACAGTTCAGTCTGTCAAGAAACAACCTGAGCATTTTTTGTAAATATCCTTTGTTTTGCATTCCTCTAGTTACAAAAAAATTTCTTAATCAAATTTAAAATACTAGACTCACAATGATTGATGAAAACACATGAATTGATAATTTTAAACTAGAGTTAAAATCAGTCAGTGGCTTGGTAGAAGTAAATTTGAGCAAATTTTTTCCCAACGACTTAATATGTGTTAGTTGCATCTGAGTGATATGTTAGCAGTGTATCCTATGGATTCTGATTCAGTAAGTCTAGTATTGACCCAAAGGATTTGGGGTCAACTCTACTTCTTAATAGTAACTTTGTGGAAATGATGGGTGGTAAAAGTTTAAATATTAAGTAGAAGAAAAAAAAACTGCCAACCTTATCCATTCAGGTTTGTCTTAATACATTAATCCATATAAACTCAATAAGTAGAACTGACTGAAACAGATCATTGTTATAAACCAACACAAAACTTGGGGTCAGCCTTCATTTTATATAGTCTGAGGCAAAGACTATATCATAGAACTTTCAGGGTCTCATCCTAAAAGTAATATGCATTATACAACACAAGTTATATGGAAATCAATTTATGAAAGATAAATTAGTGAGTGATGTTTCAGCTTAAAAAAACAAACAAAAAGATTTACTGTAGGATTCTTTTGTTTGTTTTTTGACAGGCAGAGTGGACAGTGAGAGAGAGAGAGAGACAGAGAGAAAGGTCTTCCTTTGCCATTGGTTTACCCTCCAATGGCCACCGCAGCCGGCGCACTGCACTGATCCGCAGGCAGGAGCCAGGTGCTTCTCCTGGTCTTCCATGGGGTGCAGGGCCCAAGCACTTGGGCCATCCTCCACTGCACTCCTGGGCCACAGCAGAGAGCTGGCCTAGAAGAGGGGCAACCGGGACAGAATCCAGTGCCCTGACTGGGACTAGAACCCGGTGTTCCGGCGCGGCAAGGCAGAGGATTAGCCTAGTGAGCCACGGCGCGGGTTACTGTAGGATTCTTATTAACAAGGCCTCTTGATGCATTTAAAGTATTACTTGATTCACAAAACAAATCTTCACTCAGGTTTTTCAGGAAGACAATTTGTCAAAGAAAATTACCTATAAATGTTTGAAAGGGAAGAGAAGGAGAATTAGAGTTTTCTAAGTCCTAGATGGCTGAGGCTCTCTGCTGCTGTGTGGTGTGACCATTGCCCTCAGTTTTGAATTTTCAAATTTTCAATTGTTTCTTTCCTATTACTGTTGATAGTAAAATGAAGCACAATTATCAACCTAGCCTTCCTCATGTGTGTGTCTGAAGTTTGAAAGCATCAATTTTGTATCCTTTGCTCTTAGCAACTCTCTATGAGTGATTTTCAAAACAAAATTCATGGAACATATGTATGGAAAAAAACTGCATGGATTTAAAAAAATTTGCAGAAAAATAAACTTACCTTTAATTCCATGTTTCTATGAACTTTTTGAGGGAGCACCATGTTTAGGGACAGTTGAAAAGAATTTGGGAGTAGCTGGAAGTCTTTACTCCAAGAATTCATCTGTATTCTTACTGCAAAACCAATCCATTAGGATCGTGTGTTATGACACTGTTATAGCGTTACTCCGCATAATGGCCCTTTAAGAGCTATGCTAATGTAAGATGTTATTATATCTCCTTTGGAGATTTCTCATTTCTCTGCTAAGGCCAAATTGCCTCTCCCTTCACTTGCTGCCATCTACTAAGAACATCTGATTTTCTTCCTTTTGGTTTACTAACAGTTCACACGAGGTGTCTGTGTTCATGCTTTTAGTTTCTTTACTTATTTTTAATGTTTAGTTTTAGAGATGATGTCCATCTTCTAATCAAGGTTGTGAAAAACAAATATGTTTTTACTCTTTAAACTCAAGTATGTTGATTTTATTTTAGAAAATAGTTTTGCACAAAGATTTTATTTCTAAGCAGTTTATGGAGTCACACGTATCTGAGCTCAAGTTCAAATTATGTCATTTCTCTTGAGTTAAATTTAGATATATTTTCCGTCTTTCTAAAAATGTAATGTATGTTAAAAATCTTGAATATTCAAGAGGGAGTGGATATAGTGACTTGACAAGAATAAAAGGACTGGCAAAATATATTATTTGCATGCTAGCATATGTTTTAGCATCTGTATATCCATTTGCAGAAGTTAAATTTTATTTTTCTTAGAAGGAGAAAATATGGAAACTTATTTCCTATTATTATGAGTAAAAGAATTCTTGGATCAAGAAATATTCCGCAAACCAAAAAGAAAACACATACATACACACACACACAAATCTTTGCCAGTAGTTCTGAATTAAAGATGCGATCCGTTGATTGTGTGTTGAATCTGTGTTCAGTATTGCACTGTGGATCTTATTTAACTGCTCATGCAAACTCACTTTGGGTCATATCCAGTTTCTCTTTTTATGCTTCTTGATTTTACATCTACCCCTTGGGGGTCTATATACATCCATATCTTGGGAGTATCTGTTACGCACATTTACATATGATATTTTATTTTAAGAAATATGTGACTTACTGTACTTTTGAAAAGAGTTTTAGTGTGAAAGCCCAAAGTAGCATACAGAAATAATTAGTCCATGTATAATATAGGTAGAGGAATTGAGTTAAATTAGGGATTACTGAAGAACATGTCGGCACTTCTTTTTTTCTCTCATTCTGTCCACTGTCTCTGGGAGTTCTTTGGCTGTCCTCAGAAAGAGAAAGTTTTTAGGGTAGTGGAAGACAACCAGGCTCTGAATTTTGAGACTGATTCACTGCACCAATTACTAGCCCTGTTTTCTTGGGTGAGAGCTCAAGTTCTTTGAGATTAATGTGTCTTCATAGGGTTGTTATGAAGACAAAATGAGATAATTTATGTAAAATGTGATGTATAAACCTCAAAACACTGTTAACTTTATTGTTTGCTGTAGCTGCTGTTGTTACTATAACCACACTGGGTCAAACTCTCCATTTTTCAACTCCATACATTTGTAAACATTTCAGTTGTTTAAATAGATGAGCAATAGACAGGAAGAAAGACATGGGGGCAGGTGGTTAAAGGGAGGAAAAGGAAGATTATTGAATGCTGAAAAAAAGATAGGTTAGAAATAAAAGTTTAAACACAAACTGATATAAATTTCAAAAATATGTGATAAAGATTCCAGTCACAGTCTATTCTAGATTTTCAACCCCTTCCTCTAAGACATGGCAGAATACAAATGAAGCAAACAAACCAACATTTTTTTTTCTTCTTTGTTAAAAACTCTTTTGGTTTAATTTTGAATATGAGATATCTCAAAATTCTTAGGTCATTTGCCTCATACTGTAGCGTATGTCCTCAGATGGTTGGAACTGCAGTTCTGAGATGATTGTTTCTATTCACAGTTGTTCACTTTAGATGAATTTATAAGGAATAAGAAAGAAAGTGACTTGCTTCAGGAAACCAAAGGCATACATTTGTAAGGTTTTTAGAATCTTAAAATTTCTAAAAATCATTTATCAATTTGAAGGTGTCTAGAAATAGGTTTAAAGTGATTATTTACACAAATTAATCCTCCTTTTGGGTCCTTGAAAGAACAACTCCTAATGAGAAAAGTTAAAACTAATATTTCAGTTTTGTAATAAACATAATTTTGCATTTGATTTCAAACCCACAAATAGCAGATTTATAATCCATTTTGTGCAAAGCCAAATTTCAATATAGAGAATTAAGAATACTCAAAATGATGCATTGCAAGGAAGTTAGAAACTTGAAAAATTACAGATTAAAATTGGACTAAAATGGTAAAAATTTTAAATAGCAAGCAATTTATGCAGAATACATTACAAAATCTGGTGTGTTAAATAACAAATACTATGTCTGACAACTGTTTTCATGTAAATTAGTAATAGAGTTTGCTTCTTTCAACATTTTGCATCTTTTTTCTTTTTTGACTTTGTATATTTTCAAGAAAAATTGATCTATAATTTTTAAGTTCATTATTGTTGAAACTGCTCTTAAATTTGCTGTGATAAGCAGTATAAAACTAGACTTTTTATAGATATAATTTCTTTGGAAGAAATAAG
Source organism: Sylvilagus floridanus (assembly GCA_949820135.1). NCBI lineage: Eukaryota > Metazoa > Chordata > Mammalia > Lagomorpha > Leporidae > Sylvilagus > Sylvilagus floridanus. The sequence goes on from OX463235.1 coordinate 25,346,028, forward strand.
AAATTAAAGGTTTGACATTGCTTTTCATTAATTCTTTACCACATTGTTTTTAACTGTGTTGACCCCAATTAGACTGACATATTCCCCTTATATTTCTGACATCATGAATATAAAATAACAAATAAGTGCTTCTACTGTAACAGTAAGTGAAACTTACAGATTATATTTGAAAAAAACCCCAAATCAAAAAGAATGTATAATTGCCATAAAATAACAATAGTTTCAAACAATAACCTATGTCACGCAAACAACAGAAACCAGTTGATTATTTCACTCTTTGAAAAGTATGTTTTCTTAATTTGATCTGAATTATTTGTAATGCAGTGTATAGTCAATATATGATTTGGGTTGGTGTCAAATTATTCTGAGATATTTTTCAGATAAGTTGGAAGTGAGTTCCATTATGGAAGGCAAATAAACAATTTAGAACATATTTAGGATGTTTACAGTCTACTTGAGCAATAAACTTCTCCACCATGGCTCATATCTACACTGAATGAGCTGTAGATGTTTAATATTTTCCCTCAGGAGAGAATTGACGTAGCATACAATGTGAAAAATTTTCTGTATTTTCTTTGAGTTGTTCCCAAAATACAGTCTCAAAGTTCTAAATGTCTTAAGAGCCAGGTACATTTCGCCCTGAATGATGGTTATTTTTAGGTAAACCACTTTGGGTTAATTAAGAGAAAAATTGCTACTGTACAATTATTATACTCTATCCTCCCACCTTGGCCTGAAAATAATGAGATATAAGAAAAGTTTTCTCTTTGTCACTGGGAGCTGCACCTTTTAAGTGTATCATAGCCTGTTGCTGTGGTTACGGCCTTTGTTTCCAGTGATGATTTGTCCATGCTTCCCCCCACCCTTAGCAATGGTTATTCAAAAGAATGAAATAATGAGTCATTCATTCGGAAGTATGTTGTTAAAATATCCCTTTTTATCATTACATTTCACTGCTTAGAAACTAGGCTGTAATTCAAGGCAACAGTTAAGTCTGAGAAGAACTGTTAAAAAAAATCTCTGATTTTTTTTTTTCATTTGTAAGAAAAACCTGTCTATGTAATTGAAGAACCTCTTACAAGTCTGAACAATTAAATCCTTTTTGGTTAATGTATTATTTCTGGAACAAGTAGATAAAATTCTACGCAGTAAGCATGATAAAAATCGTGCATGTTTTGCACAGCACAGAATTTTAGAATCAAGGTTCCGGGCACAAAAGCAGTAACAAAACAGTCCCTACAAAACCGAGTAACTCTGAAGAACACAAGAAATAATTTTTGTTAATTTAAAATTTTAGAAACTGAAATGTGTAAAGTTCGTAAAGTAAAATGTAATTAAATTATGGTACTGTACATACCAATTGTTTCTATAATTGAAATTTACAATATGAAAAATACATTAGCTCTGTACAGTTTTTACAGGTAGGTAGGATGAGTTTTGAAAAAAACGATTTTTTTTTTCTTTTTTTCAGGGTCATACTCTATTTAAGTCAAAAAAATACTGCACAACTTAGCTAATTACAAAGTGTAGACTTGAAACAATTCATGTCTTCTTTATTTCATGAATCAACCTTGGATTTTTGTTTATTTGAACAGGGGATTTTTTTGTGTGGTTTTGCTTTTTCAGAGTCCACAATGAACAAATCTTCCTCATTTTGTCCTTGAGGTTACAGTTTGGTAGCAACCTTTGGCTACCAGTTAGGTCAGTTAAGCCAGCTGCTGTTTATGGTCACTGATTCGGCCAGCTGTTGTGATTGTGCTCAGGTCCAGCTCAGTCTCTAGATGGGTTTCCATCGTATCTTCCTGTGCATTCGTTTCAAAAGACTTATGAGAGAGAAGTTCATGATGCACCCCACAGTAACTTATTGTGGGCTGGTCGTATGCCAGAAAGGTTGACACATTCATTGATAAAGGTATCTGGGAAAAAATGACATGAGAAAAGTCAGTTACAAAAAGACAGACAACTTTGTGGGCAAGCTAGAGCACTGTGGAGCAGTGGCTTGACTAACCTCAATTGCTACAACTGTGGCTGCTACCCACTGATGTCTTTCATGCTTCTATAGTGAGCTCAATGCAGCAGTTTTAAAGCCTGAGGTGAAGTTGCTCAATCCTTAACTAGCTCTTTCAGAGAAATAGTAGCCCAAGTGGTCTTGAAAATCATAAAAACAATTGGAAAACTCAAAAAAATGCTTTTACTAATTGAGGTATATTATATTTTTAGAACAAAGGATATCATTATTTGTTTATGCATGGTATTAGGATAAAATTTTAGCAGATATAAAAATCATCTCCTTTAATTTCCCATCTTGTCTCCCAAGTTTCTGATTCAGTAAGTCTGGACTAGGTCTGTAATTTGCCTTACCTACAAGTTTCTAATTACTGTGTTGTTAATCCATATGCATTCTTTGAGAACTATCACAAAAGAGAATTGTCTAGTCAAGTTATTCTGCTTGTTTCTACCCATAACTTCTTAGTGTTTATTTCATCACCAAGATTCCTTGAAACATTGATGTACTTAGACTTGCCCATTTCTAAAATTTAGAGATCAGGGAAAGTCCAGGAAAAATCCATGGCTTCTATGAATGTCTAAAAAGTATCAAGGATACTATAATTTGAAAGAACTATTGGTATAGGTGAGGAAGGGACTCCCTTGTTAAACAAAGAAAGCAAATAGTAAAGATGGGAGGAAAAAAATTAAGCATGACCATTGTGAGCAAAAAGGAAACATACATACTACAAACCAAAATAACTCTCAAACATAACTGAATGTAACAGTCTAAAAATTGGAGACATGAAATTGTCTGATTTGTGAATAAAGGAAATATACTTTAAAAATGGTCAAGAAAATTGAAGGATCATAAAGAAAATTTTCAACAGGAGTTAAATAGAATCCTTCCCATTTAAAATAAATAAAATTTCCTGTTGTTACAAGTGAAATAGCTCTGATAACTACAATATATTATTAAAGTATAAGGCATGAAAAGATTTGATTTACAGGAGACAATAAAATTAGAGCTGTTATTGGGTACATGCATTTTACATTAACCTCTGGGAAATCAGTGCTCTATAATGTGATATATCTGTAGGATTTTTGATAGTTGTTGCTGTTTGTCATAGAACTGAATGCCTCGTATTTACTGAATGTTTCCTAGCTTGTATGAAACTAATTATACTGTAATTGTATTTTCTAGGGTCATAATTTATGAAAAAATAATAAATGATGATACATTTATTTTGCATGTATGTGTACACACATACAATTTCCTGCTTGATTTAGTATCTAGAGGCTGCTGGTACCCAGACTGCAAATCATAAATTGAACATTATCAGTTAAATAAGTATCTCTGATTATCTATTTAAATATCCAATGTATGTTCCTTTGAGAATCTTTTGTTTTTGGATATGTTCTCACCTATGGTTAGGATGTTCAACAGTACAATCCCAGTTTATTTTTATTCTATTCTGGACAAAGAAAATCAATCAACCTACTAAACATGACTCAAATACATTATTTCATGAAAAGAAAATAAACAGTGACACTCATTGCCTGAGTAATTAGTTAGAATGATTCCAGGAAGGGATTTAAATCTTATAAAGTTTTTACTTCCTCAGACATATTGATAAAAACCTCTATTTAAGGTATCTATCGAATCTTCCTGTTGTATCTTTCTGAGAGATAAGTTCATTTTAGTGTGCTTTAACCTGATAAACTCCTATTTATTATCACTTTGGTTCCTAATTCTTTAGGTTATTGTTTTCTAGGTGAGGTAATTACTTTTAAGCTATAACTTGTGGACATTCAGACATGTGAAAATTTTTCATGTAGGATCTCTGTCTTTAATGTGCTATACAATGTGACTCAATGCTAAAATGAGAACTCAAAGACTATATTTCACTTTGTGTTACTATATGAGGGCAAAGGGACGAATTCATAACTTAACACATACTAAATTGATCACATGTATACAAAAAGAATTGAAAACGAATCTGGATGTGAACAAAAGGGTGGAGGGGGCGGGCAAGGGGGGAGGGTTGTGGGGGGAGAGGGAAAATATGGGGGGAAACCCATTGTAATCCATAAATCGTACCTTGGAAATTTATACCCTAAATAAAAGTTAAAAAAAAAAAAAAAGCATTACCATGGAGCTGTTTTTGTGGCATAGCGGTTAAAGCTTCTTCCTGCTATACCTGCATCCCATATGGGCGCCAATTCTAGTGCTGGCTTTTCCGCTTCTAATCCAGCTCCCTACTAATGCACCTGGGAAAGCAGAGGAAGATAGTCCAATTGCTTAGGACCCTGCACTAACATGAGAGACCCACATGAAGCTCCTGGCTCTTGGCTTCTAGCTTTGGCCTCACTCAGCCATGTCTGTTGCGGCTGTCTAGGGTGTGAACCAGTGACTGAAATCTTTCTCTCTGTTTCTCTCTCTCTCTCAAATAAATAAATAAATAAATAAATCTTCTTTTGTCTTTTAAACAAAAAGCATTACCATATGGTCTGAGCTAACAAATCATTATATGCTTTTCTAATGATGAGAGATAGTAGCTGAATCATTATTTAGAATTTAACTTAGGAAAAATTTCAATTCCAATAACCTAGCACTATCTTTCTGTCAGTAATTTTCCACTGACTATTTCATCAAGAATAATATATAATTTTCACGTAAAATTTATAGAATAATTCATTGTTAAAGATATTTCCCCCATTCATATATAATGTTTGGGCTTATAAAGAATAGCTTTTTAGAGTTTGTGGTGGAATAATAATAAGCATTTTAAATCTTCTATATACTGTGTAAATAACACCTATTTCTGTACAAATATTTTTGTGTATACAGAAACATGCACATGTATTTCACATATTCTAATTGGTTAAAATCACATAAGCATCTCTTCTGAATAGCAACAATTATTTTAAATACAAAATACTCTGAAGAACACAAAATTAAAGTCCATTTTTGAGAGATAATAATAAGAAGGATTTATTTTCTTTAGAATTATAAAATACAGAATTTACTTGCTTGTTAAGTGTGATTAAAATAGTTTTAGTAAACATAAATATTTGTTACTGATTGTCTTTGAGCAAAATGCTCATACTATTCATGTACTTTACAGAAGAAACCTTCCGTTTTTAGAAGTCCAATTGTTTTCTAGCAAGTATTCTACATCTGTTAGTTGTTGAAGAAGTAATCGTTTAGTGTGTTTTTAACTATTGTTTTTTTGATCATCTGCATGTAAAGAAAGAAACAGATTTACTTTAGGAATCAGTTGAAATGTAGTTCTGAGGCATATTACCTTACTTTTGTTTTTCATTTATGATTGTAATCAGTTTTTAATTGAACTTGCTTCTATTGGAATTATAAACAAATTTGGAAAGTTGCAATATATAAAATCAACACACAGAATCAATGGCCTTTGTATACAAAAACAGTGCCGTGACTGAGAAAAAAAAAAAAAAACTTGTAAAATCAGTCCCATTCACAATAGCTGGAAAAAATTTGAATACCTTGGAGTAAATTTAAGTAGGGGCATGAAAGATCTCTATAATGAAAATTACAAGACATTAAGGAAAGAAATAGAAGACACAAAAAATTGGAAAAATTTTGTATGATCATGGATTGGAAGAACTGATATATGCAAAATGTCCATACTACCCAATGTAATTTACAGATTCAGTGCAATCCAAATCAAAATACCAAAAATGTTCTTCTTAGATCTGGAAAAGAATGACCATAAAAGTTATACAGAATCACAAGAAACCTCAGATAGCTAAAGGAATCCTAAATAATAAAAATAATGCTAGAGGCATCACAATAATATATTTCAAGACGTATTGCAGGGCAGTTGTGATCAAAATGGCCTGGTACAGGCAAAAGAATAGACATGTGGACCAATGGAACAGATTAGAGATCCCAGAAACCAATCCTCACATCTGTAACCAACCAGTCTTTGACAAATGAACTAAAATCACTCCCTGGAGAAAGATCAGTCTCTTCATCAAATGGTGTTGGAAAAATTGGATCTGTGCATGCAGAAGAATTAAACAAGACCCATAAATGACACTCTATGCAAAAATCGACTGACAGTGGATCAGGATTCTATACCTGAGGCGTGAAACTATCAAATTACCATAAGAAAACATAGGAGAAAAACTGCAAGATGTTGGCATAGGCAGACTTCCTGGAAAAAACCCTAGAAGCACAGGCAATAAAGGCAAAAATAGGCATTAGGATTATACCAAGCTAAGAAACTTCTGTGCTGCAAAAGAAACATTCAACAAAGTAGTGGCAATGGACAGAATGGGAAAAATATTTGCAAACTATACATCTGATAAAGGATTAATATCTAGCTATGTAAGGAGTTGAAGAAACTCAACAACAGAACAAACAATCCAGTTAAAAAATTGGCTAATGATATGAATAGGCATTTTTCAAAGGCTGAAATACAAATAGCCTACAGTTACATGAAAAGATGCTCAGGATCTCTAGCTGTCAGGGAAATGCAAATAAAAACCACAGTGAGGTTTCACAACACCACAGTTAGAATGGCTATCATACAAAAATCAAAAAATAACAAAATCTGGTGAGGATGTAGGGGCAAAGGCACCTTAACACACTGTTGGTGGGAATGTAAACTAATGCAACCATTATAGAAGACATTATGGCAATTCCTCAGAAATCTGAAAATAGATATACCATATGATCTGGCCATTCTATTTGTGAATTTACCCAAAGAAATGAAATCATATGAAAGAGCTATATGTACCCCCATATTTATAGCAGCTCAACTCATAAGCTAAGATATTGAATCAACCCAGATGCCATCAACTGATGACTGGAGAGAAATTTTGGTACATATACATGGCAGAATACTACTTAGCTGTAAAAAGAATTAAATCCTGCCTTTGAAACAAATGAATGCAGTTGGACACTATTATGCTTAGTTTAATAATCCAGTCCCAAAAAGACAAATATCATGTTTTCCTTGATTTGTGTTAACTAATATAAAGAGTACAAAAATAGGTAATATATGTGAGTAAAATTGTTATTTTGAGATTTGTTAGATTTGGTTATTATTTATAGCCCTTGTCTATACTCCCAAGGAACAGTGGTTTTTCTACTTCCTACTTGTTGAATTCTTTATTTAGTTGAAGTTTAATATTCTGAGTATAAAAAAATTAAAGAGTATCATTGTAAAAAATGAAGGGAAGGAGGAGGGGGAGTGAGAGCAGGGGAGGGAGGGTAGAGTGGGAAGTATCATTATGTTCTTAAAACTGCATATTTGAAATATGTGAAATTTGATACCTTTATATAAATTTTAAAAATTAAAAAATTAAAGGCATTAGAATGTTTCCCAATAAAGGAAATGTAAATTGTTTCTGAATTTTTCTCAAACTGAACTCATTATCTCTGACTTTGAACTGGCTTTTCCCATGGTCCCTTTTCCATTGTAGAAGCACACTTACTGGTTAAGTTGGCTTTGCCAATGTACTTTGACACCTTGTTACAAATGTCGCAGGATTTTCTAGTTACTTACATGACATCAGTGACATGGACCCACTTCTCTCATTGACTCTTGACTCAAAGTATCTTTACTTTGTTGATTTTAGATACTGAATTGCTGGCCTTTCTCTAATGTTGCAAAAAACGAACAAGCAAACAATAACAACAACAAAAACCAGCCAGGCATTCACTGTGTACTCGGTACCATGCTGCATTCTGTATTTCAATTAATCTATTTTAAGACTTCCAAGAGTGCAACATTTAGGAAAATGGGACCTAGATAATTAGTCTAAAATTATTTACCTACTGAGTTGCGAAGTGGTTTCCTCATTTCCTAACCACTATATTTTACTGTCCATTTATCATTCTAACTCACAGTGGCCTGGGAGCCCAGAGTGGTAAATACAATATAATATGTCTGACAGTATTTAAATATCAATTCTCAGCATTTGGATCTTATTTCAATAGTTGAGAATGTGAATTTCCTGTTCTACGTTGTGGCTTTTGATCCTGTTGTACGTATTGGGTCCTCAGGATAGAAACATGGTTTATTGAAGAGTCAAGATGTAGGTAGATGGTAACAGTTCAAAATCAAAGCTCTCTGCTTCTTACTAAACTCATATTAGCCTATATAAAATGTAGGGAGAATAGTCTATCTTGGAAAGGGTTTAGATATCTATTTATCTATCTGTAGGATTGTTCAGTGGGATCTTTGAAGATTTCAGTTAAATTTCTGCATTGACTTGGAAATCGATGGACATTTATCTGATTGGTTTGTTTATTTATTTATTTATTTATTTATTTTTTTGGACAGGCAGAGTTAGAGAGAGAGAGAGGGAGAGAGAGAGAGATGTCTTCCTTTTCAGTTGGTTCACCCCCTCAAATGGCCGCTATGCTGATCCGAAGCCAGGAGCCAGGTGCTTCTTCCTGGTCTCCCATGAGGGTGCAGGGTCCCAAGGACTTGGGCCATCCTCTACTGCTTTCCTGGGCCACAACAGAGAGCTGGACTGGAAGAGGATCAACCAGGACAGAATCCGGTGCCCCAACCGAGACTAGAACCCTGGGCGCCGGCGCTGCAGGTGGAGGATTAGCTTAGTGAGCCACGGCGCTGGCCTTATCTTAGCTTTTTAACAAAATTTGGAAATATCAATCTGTGCTTCATTTCATATTAAAGTGTACACGTTGTCTTTTCTTTATATAACACATATTTGGTAGGTGTTGCAGAACAGCAATACTGGGGAAATGGAGAACAAACTTGAATACAACACAATTTTGGATTTCTTGCAAAACCATAGGCTAATAAGGGAGATGGACAAATAATGCAAGAGGATAAAGAGAGGCAGTAGATTGGGTAGACTGAGATACAAGGTAAAATCTATGTATCTATGCATATTTGTAAGTGTTTATATGGTAGTCTGATAGTCTGATTCTACTAGCTGTAGTATTTATCCTTTGTGGGTAGAAAATGAAGTAGCTGCCTTTGTCTGAAAATAATGTTGGGGCCAGCGCTGTGGCGCAATGGGTTAATGCCCTAACTGGAGGCACTGGCATCCCATATGGCTGCTGGCTCGAGACCTGGCCACTCCACTTCCCATCCAGCTCTCTGCTATGGCCTGGGAAAGCAGTGAAGGATGGCCCAAGTCCTTGGGCCTTTGCGATCACGAGGGAGACCCAGAAGCAGCTCCTGGTATCGGATTGGCGCAGCTCTGTCCATTGCGGCCCTCTAGGGAGTGAACCAGCGGATGGAAGACCTCTCTCTCTCTCTGCCTCTCCTCTCTCTGTGTAACTCTGACTTTCAAATAAATAAATAAATCTTTTAAAAAATAATGTTGTTATTTTCCAGAGTTATTGGTGAGAGTTAGTATTGCTGGGGAGTGATTATTTACTTTTTTTTTTTTTTTTTTGACAGGCAGAGTAGACAGTGAGAGAGAGAGACAGAGAGAAAGGTCTTCCTTTGCCGTTGGTTCACCCTCCAATGGCTGCCGCGGCCGGCGCACCGCGCTCATCCAATGGCAGGAGCCAGGTGCTAGGTGCTTCTCCTGGTCTCCCATGGGGTGCAGGGCCCAAGCACTTGGGCCATCCTCCACTGCACTCCGGGCCACAGCAGAGGGCTGGCCTGGAAGAGGGGCAACCGGGACAGAATCCGGCGCCCTGACCGGGACTAGAACCCGGTGTGCCGGCGCCGCAAGGCGGAGGATTAGCCTGTTGAGCCACGGCGCTGGCCTGATTATTTACTTTTATAGGCTCTCCCACAGAGATAATATAATTTACTTTAAAACTTATTGTTTGAGGAGCAGTCTAGCTCCTGGAACTCCAGGATTCTCATGGTTAATTGCTGTGAGTACAACAGACTGTAGAATTACTGATTTTACTCATAGTAAATTATCCAAAAACATTTTCATGAAGTATTGAAGAGACTAAATATATGTGATCTATCTTTAAAAATTAACTAGTTTGTTTCTTTAAATATGTTCTTATAATTCAGGTCTTAATACTCAATTTTGATATTTTCTTAATTGCTAAGTTGTCAACTAAATTAACAATTGCTATCTTGAGATCACAAGTATAGGAAAATAAGACAGAAACTCAATACAAATTTAAAAAATTCCAAGTGTCTGTAATTTGAGGATAATGTGAAAGAAAATATTGTTTCTAGGAGCCTAATAATTCTAATGTTCTTTGTGTGAAAACTGCAATATAGTGAACTCCAGTGGAGTGAAATCATAAAGTAAAAAAGATTGAATTCCATTTCAATAGTTTATAGCATTTACAATAAAAAATCCTGAAATTTAGCAACTTCATATTTGTCTGGCAAATAATCTCAGTAGTGCTCCAATTTCACCTATTTTAATAAAGGGAGTCATAACATGCAGGGCCCTTTATCTTTGCAATTTTAAAATAGCATCTTAAATATTTTAATGACGTAAAACCACTTGTAAATGTATTTTGTGCTTTAAAAAAAATTCAGGGAGACAGCACTGTGACATAGCGGTTAAGCTTCTGGCTGTAGTGCCAGCATCCCATAAGGGTGCTGGTTCAATTCCTGGCAGCTCTACTTCTAATCCAGCTCCCTGCTGATGTGCCTGGGAAAGCAGCGGAGGATGGTCCAAATGCTTGGGCCCCTGCAACCATGTGGGAGACCCAGGTGAAGCCCCTGGCTCCTAACTTTAGCCTGGCCAACCCTGGCAGTTGCATCCTTTTGGAGGACTGAGCCAGTGGATGGAAGATTGATCAATCTCTCTCTCTGTCTCCCTTCTGTAATTCTGACTTTAAAATAAATAAATCTAAAAGAAAAAAATTTTAAAAAATTTCAGTTTTGTAGCAAGAAACACAAAGGGATCGGCTATTATTTGTTGTTTTCATAAATTGGCATGCTAATGCCTACAAAATAAAATAGAAATATTCATTCATTCATTCCTGTTTTCTTCCTTCAATGAAGGTTTGCTGAGCCTGTGTCATGCTGATTGCTGAAATTATACCAAGCCCCTATTCTCAAAGTCTCTGCATGGAACATAAGCCATTCTAACACATGCCTAGCAAATAGAAGAGAGGGGACTCCATTTGAAAGAGCATGTCCCTTCTCTCCAATTCGCATCTGTCAATTTTCCCTTACATTCGTTTATGCACTCACCTACTCACTCTTGTGTTCCATCTCTCTGTTCTCTGAATTATTAAAGTATATCCTCATTAATACTAGTATGGTATGTGTATATTTAAGTTTGGCTTCTGTCATATTAATCTGTACTTATATTTAATCTCATATTAGAGCATAACCTTCTTGAACACAAGAGTCCTTGACTAACTGTGGTTCTCTATGTCTTATATTGTTTCACACAGTCCCTTAAACTTAGTGAGCATTAAATGTCTTTTGAACCAATGAATATTTGAGTGAATGAAGTAGGGGAATGTGTATATATATATGTATATATATATGCCTGAGATAACCTATTAAAGTCTAAACGTCAAGATAGAGGCCATTATGATGCTAAGTTAGAGGCAGAGGGCTAAAATCAATTAGCAAAAATCCACAATAACGTTGAGGCACATAGCACTGCATTATAATATTTGAAGTCACTCTGTATATTTTATTTTATTAACTTTAAGCATTTTGTTATTTATATTTTGTTGTAAAAATTTTTAAAGATTTTATTTATTTGAAAGAGTTACAGAGATAGAGACAGAGAGAGAAGTCTTCCATGCATTGATTCACTCTCTGAATGGCCAGAACGGCTGGAGTTGGGAAGATCTGAAGCCAGGAGCCAGGAACTTCCGCTGAGTCTCCCACGTGGGCCATCATTCACTGCTTTCCCAGGCCGTAACAGAGAGCTGGATTAGAACTGGAGCAGCTTGGACTTGAATTGGCGCCCACATGGGATACCAGCTTTGCAGGCCCAGGCTTTACCCCTCTACACCACAGTTCTGCCGCTTTATATTTATTTTAAAACTTCACATTTGTTTTATTTAAAACATTTTAATATATTTATTTTATTATGGAATGTATTAATCTTTTACTGAAACTGTATGGAACTTTTAGAGTGAATATTAAAAATATTCATTCCATAACTTGAATTTTCTACTATGTTTCAGAATTTTATGTTTGTGCTTTATCCTACAACACCTCCCATTCTTGCATTTTTCAAATTCTTTGATTCTTCCTGTAAGCTCTTTATGACTTCATGAGTTTGACACATCTGCCAAATTAACTTCCCCAGTAATGTGGACTCTAGCCTGGACATGTCTGAGTTAATTTCTGCTTTATTTTTTTAGTGCTGGTGAAAAGTGATCTTTGTCTTCTACTGAGACAAAACAAAATGCCCCAAACTGTGTTCATTTACATGCAAATCTTTTTGCACAGCCCGGTGCCTGCTAAATTGGCACTGTTGCCAGGTAAAGTGATGAGACCAAATTGAGAGTATGGCTCAAAGGCCCCACTAATCTTGGTGCTGTGTTTCTGAATCTGTTTCTTCATGCTGCTGTGCAGTGAGGTGCAATTACTAATCAGTTTGAAAACAAACTTGTCTTCTTTTCTTTCCCCTCCCCAGCCTGGAAAGTGTAATTATAATATTCTATTCAAGTCTTTTAGTAATTCTATAGCAGTTGACATTTGTACTCTAGGTTTATATAAATCTAATTGTAGACTTTCAGATAACTTAATAAAAACTACAAAACAAACCCACCATGTTTGGTACTGCTCCAGAGCTAACTGGAATGTGTATGATGGACAGGGCAGTTTGGTCTCATAGACAGGCTCTATATGTGATTCCCTGAGCATTATTATGTATGTTTGGTATTCTCTAGTAGTTTTATTATCCTACCTGCTTTCCAACTGACTTTTTCTTCCCACCAGTTTACTGTATCTTCGCATTCTTTGCAAAATGAACTCTAAATGTCTGGCATGCTTGATTTACAAATCTTTTACTGTCCTTGTAGGATTTTGATATTCCAACTTCCTTAGAGTTTCCCATTTCTGTCTAGAACCTGGAGAGCAGCACTTCAGGATTTGCTGAATCTTAGTAGCTGTCTTCTAGTCATGCTAGCTTTCAAATATGATTGCTTACTGATTAATATTGAATTTCTCTTCAATTTTATTGTTAAATTAGTTCAATTAGTTATTGTTAAATTAGTTCAATTTTATTGTTAAATTTTGGTTGAGGTGATATTCTATATATGAAGGGACTTGAAAAACTTTATGAAAGACATGGAATAAAAGATCTATTTATTTTCTTGAAAAATTTTAATTGACATATTTTTTCACAATGTGCATTTTCCATGAACTTTTTAAAGATTCCTGTTCATCTTCCAAGTGGCATTAAAATGTTGTACTTATTTGAGTTAAAACAATATTTCATTTATAAAGCCCCTAACATGAATTTGATTCTGTAGGGATAAGATATGGTTATAAATTTCATTTTAATTCATGTTTATATGCAAACCTGTATAAAATAATACATTCTGTTTCATCCATGCATCCATCCATCAATCCATTTATTCTTCCATATTGATATCCATCCGTCCATTATTGAGTATGCTAGGGATCTTGAATGAACAGAACTAATTCCTTATTCTTACAAGACAGCAGTTGTAAAACAACTTTTTTCTAGGTGAGTAGAAGTATTAATAGGATATAATGGGAGTAGGAAGAAAGATCTTTTGCCATTTCTTTGAAGCTCCATGTAGATAACACCATGTTTGTGTTGGCCAGCTTGGTCTTATTTATATGTTGCCATTATTACATTGATATTCATATTATCTATTTCTGTCAATTGTAAATTCAGTAGAGAAAAAAAGACATCTTGGTTTTGTTCAGGCTGTGTAGTAGTAAGTGTATTAGTAGAATTTTGAAAAATCTAATTAGAGGAAAGAACTGCCTCTCACAAAGTAATGATGAATGAGCTAATAGATACTGTTTATCTATTATTTCAAATTTTTATAGGATACAAATATGAACTTTAAATATAGCTTTAATAATTCTGCAGCAAAATATTCCCTGTTTATATTTAAATAAAGATCAGCTTCTAGATTGTGTTAGTATATATAGATTATGTGAGAGGGGCATTTATAAACTTTTTGGAGGTAATGTTGGAGATGGGGAGTATCTAGTTCTTAGCGTTTTACCTATGCGGTCTCACTAAATTTTAGTCTCTTTTTTTTATTGTCACAGTTACACATAGTATTTACAAACTGTGATTTTCTAGGAGTTGTTTTCATTTTACTTATTTATTGGAAGTAGTATGTCTTTATTTCTTACAAGTAAGGATTGAGTTAAATGGTTGTATCTTTGACCATTGTTATGTGATCAGCCACATATCTATATCTATATCATCTATATCTATGCCTATGTATCATCTATATCGATATCTCTATCTATATTTATATCTATATCTAATCTTCTTTCAACTGTGGCCTTGATCAAAATTAATTAAAAATTAAATACGTAAGAAAAAATTAAGTGTTTTCTCGTAACAATTTATCTTGTTTCATTAACAGTATTATTGGTATTAACTTGAAGTCCAAAGTAGATATTAAATGCAATTAAAAATAAGAATGATTTGGGCTATACTTGGACAGTAAAACAAACCTGATGTTGCATAATAATCTTTAATATCACCTGGATTTCATACTCAGAAAATATTTTCTGTCTTGTTAACATAGCATGACAATCATTGATATGAAACACAAAATAATATGAGGGTGTTATGTAAATATTGTAACTATGTAAGAATTTTTTATTGGCTTTCTTTTTGTCAGTCTTATAATTTATACTACTAATCAACAACCTGGATGTAATTTATCAGTGATTAAGAAAAGGATGAATCTTAATTTATAAAGATATACTCTAGGTCAATTCTCTGTGGGATATATGCTTCTCCATGTAGAAATTTAATCTTATACTTTTATGGTAATATTAAAAATTTATCTTTTTAAATTCTATTTCTTTCTGTTTCACAAATATCTACTATGAAATTATTTGCTATCAAATTACCAAGATTTGAAAGGAAAATTTATCATGGATCTTGTAAAAATATAATAGTAAGGAAATCTAATAAAATGATTGATTAGTAAATTTAACCTAAAGGTTCAAATGCTGTTTTTATTTTCTCAGGACAAATAGAATTATAAACAGTGTTTAAATTAATAATCTTTTAATACTTGGCTCTCCGCACTAGATATAGTTTTAAAAACTATTATTGGTATTCTGGTATTCTATAAGATAAGAAGGTGTAACTTGATAATAGTGACTTTTTCATTATTTCGTTTTTCTTTATTAGTATGTGTAATGATAATAGTGACTATATTTCATTCAAAATAGTGACTTATTTTGCTAATAGTAACATTTCATTTCATCTTTGGTAATTTTTTCCTGTTACCCTTCCTCATTGGTTTTGTAGAATTCTCATTTTTGGCACCTAATTGTGCCAAATGCTTGAAGATTGCTCAAAGAGCAATAGATATGAGAGCAGCTGCCTACTCTGAGCTTCTATCAACCTGCAAAATAAGTGAATACAAAGTTAAAAAATAATAGGTAAACTTGAGACTAGTTGTGCATATAATGGGAAAGAGAGAATAATTTGAGTGTATCATTTTGTGCTTGTTTAGAAGGAAAGACTTGAAACCACCCTCCTCCCCAAGCATGGATCTCACTCTCCTCCTAAGAAATGTCAAAAGAAGGCAACTCTTTCATGAACTGACATTGACCTTGGAAACATTATATTCCCCATTGAGTTGACCAAAATCACTCCCTTCCTAATAGAGAACTGATTTGATTTTTCTTGGCTTTATTTTTTATTCTTTTCTCCATGAGTTTTATTTGATTCAATTATTTATATTTTAATAAATTGTTTATAGTTTTTTAAGTTAGTCAAACTCTTTTTTTTTTTAATTCTTCATTTGAGAGGTAGAGTTACAGACAGAGAGGGAGAGACACAGAGAGAGGTCTTCTATTTGCTGATTCACTCCCTAAATGGATGCAATCGCTGGAGCTGGACCAATCCAAAGCCAGGAGCCAGGAACTTCTTCCAGGTCTCCCATGCAAGTGCAGGGGCCCAAGCACTTAGACCATTTTTTACTGCTTTCCAAGGCCATAACTAGAGAGCTGGATGGGAAGTGGAGTAGCCAGACATCAACCGATGCCGAGATGGAGACTTAGCCTACTATGCCATAGCACTGGCCCTGTAAATTCAAACTCTTAAAAATGCATTTTGGGAATCATTCCAAATCCCTGTGGGGAGTACTGATGTATGTTAAATGGCTTGTTCATTTTAATGATTCCTTATTATTATTTTTTTTTTATTACCTGACTACAAATTGAATGCATGTAAGTGATAGGTTTGGGGGTAAGCTATCATTTACCTAACAAATGGACCCGGTTGTTTTTGTTAACCTGCTTAGCATCTGAATAATTCTTAGCTTCTTCTGAAGGAGAATTGAAACGAAAAATTGGGACCTGAGCTATAGTGCAACAGGTTAACGCCCTGGACTGAAGCGCCAGCATCCCATATGGGCACCCATTGGAGACCCGGCTGCTCCACTTCCCATCCAGTTCTCTGCTGTGACCTGGGACAGCAGTATAAGATGGCCCAAGTCCTTGGGCCCCTGTACCCATGTGGGAGACCCAGAGGAGGCTCCTGGCTCCTGGCTTCAGATCGGTGCAGCTCTGGACATTGTGGCCAATTGGGAAGTGAACCATTGGATGGAAAACCTCTCTCTCCCTCTCTCCCTCACTCCTTCTCTCCCTCTCTCCTTCTCCCTCTCCCTCTCCCTGCCATTCCTCTCTCTGTGTAACTCTTTCAAATAAATAAATCTAAAAAAAGAAACTCTAAATTAAGAATACATGAACTCTGAAAATAATTTCTCACATGTGACTCAAATGTATTTAAAATTCCATGGACATTGTTGAATGTTGTGTTTAGGTAGCTGATGAATAATAACACAATGGGATAGGGTCATTCTGTTTTAAGGATGAAGGCTAATACCAATAATAGGGCTACTTTTTTGGCTCTAAGACAACACTTTGTAGATGGTAGGCTCATACAAATACATTGGAAAAAATAGTTACTAGCAGTGTTTCCTAACTGATTGCTTGATCCTAACTGTGTTTAATAGTAAGGTAGCTACATGGCTCCTATATTTGTGTTGTGGTTCTGAGCCTGCAACTTAGACTTTTTAAAATTAGACTTAATTAAATTAGAGAACTATAGCAACATGGTTTTGAAGAAAGGAAGAATCTTTCTCTAATGAGTTAGCTATACCTGTGGGTATTTGGAGGAATTCAAAGTTCAAGAAGTTTAATAATGCAGAAATTTTTATACCAGTATGTTTAGTGGTCCCTTGATCACACTTGCCCTTCTTGACCTTTAGGTGAACACCTGCTTTATTGTCAGAACACACAGGTGGCTTCTGGTGTAACACATAACTATAGAATAAATACCTGCTTGGTTCAGCATTTTTATTAACTCCTCATGAGCATGCAATCTTAGTGATGTAGTTAATATAGAATAAAGCTGCCTAGCCACCAAAATGTGGTCAATTTCTTGACTAATAATATTGTGGCTCATTCTTTGCTCTACCAATTTAGGACTAATATATAATTTTTAACATCTCTTTCAATACTCAAATTCTGAAATTCTCTTCTTTGTGCTGATGTAGAGTAGGTACATTATTTTTTTAAAAAACAGTTAATCTTTTAGCTATGGCTTGGATCAAACTAATTATAAAATCAAATACATAAGAAAAATGAAGTGTTTGAATGGTGTATCTTGCTTCATTAATAGTAAGAAGAAAAGTATTTCCTGGAAATAATATTTTCCTGTCTGATTCCTTCAAGGGATTTTTCTGCTTTGGACCAGCTGAGTTGTTCATAGACTGAGTGCTTTCCTATGAGGACTGCAGAGTAATTGAGAATTTGGTAGGAAAGAAAGTGATTCTCTACTTCATAGTGCGATAAATGCATTTCTAAGGACTGAGGCCTGAGTGTAGTCCTTTCCAAAATCTGCTTAGGGGTTTGGGATCTTAAACCTATGCCAAAAGTGATATTGATTAAGCGTTTTCTGCCTCACCCATTAGCTTTCCCTTCTGCTCAGTGCTGTAGTGAAATCACGATTTGTGCCATGGAAATCACCAAGGCAATAAATCCAGCACTTATGACTTCAATGCCTTACTGAGAAGAAAGCACAGATGGACTACGAGGGAACAGACAGTTGTTCAAGCCAACTGATATCTTTGATAATTAATAAATGCAACTGGGGAAATGAACAGCAAATGAAGGAATTGCTGATCTGATTTTTAACTAAAGTGCAGTATGAAAATAATCTGGTTTGTAGTTCTAAAAAATTCTGTCCATGGTATTGAAAGAATATCTTTTGATTCTTGAGGTAGTTAGCTGTTATTTCAGTGACATTGTACTGGGCAAAGGATGAATATACTCTATGTCACCTGTAGTCACTTTGAGTCCAGATGAAACTTCTACGCTAGATAGCATAGGTCTCCAGCTAGGAATGACAGCTAACTCTCAGGAACTATAATAGGTACTTGTAATTCAAACATAATTGCACCAAGTTTCTGTTTTCAAGGAGCTCCAAGTCTCTAACAGAGTTTCATGCCTGTAAACATAAACAATGAGTGTGGTTCTGCACTAGGTCCAGAGAACAGCATGAACAGCTATGCTAGGGTGGGGTCAAGAAAGGCCTCCAGTAAGAGCTTCCTGAGTCAAACTTCAAAGGAGGGCTTGGAGCTCATCTGGAGAAAGTAGGAATACCATTCCAGGCAGAGGCACAGAAGCATTAGCACGCTGGTCTGTGGATGAGAACTAATCAAAATTGCAGGAAAAGGATTCCTATGGTGTAACAGCAACAGGTGTGTGTGTGTGTGTGTGTGTGTGTGTGTGTGTGTGTATGTATGTAAACAGCACAATAGTAAATGTGAGATGATAAAGGCCTGAGGTCAGGAAGTAGCATGGGGTTGGAAAGAAAGGGTCAATCTCCATCATACACTGGTTGGGCGACCTTGGGCAAGTTAATTAACCTCTGTGAACCACAATGTTGATGTTTGTTACACGGATGTAATAATCCCCATGTAGTAGTTCTGTTGTTAGTACTGGAGATGATATATGTGTATTTCCTGGAATAATAGGTTCTCAATAAATTAAAGAAATTATTGAAATATTATTACTGACTGATTGAAACACTTCATCATGCTCTCTGTTTTTTTCTACATAGTTCACTGCTTGTCACTCTTATCATTGTTCAATATGCAGCTGAAATGATCTCAGAGAATTAAGAATTTTTTAAATACTCTGCCAACAGCCATTTCTCCAATAATTACTACTGTTGCTGCATTAATCTATATTTAAGATACAATCAAATTGAAGTGTTCAAAAATTTATAAGCTCTGTCAGAATTGAGGAAAAGGGAGAGAAACATTTAGGCATTATTAGAATTGTTGGCTTATTAGTGAGAATTATCACAGTTCAAATGTTAAATATCCAACCAAACACAAAAGACTAAAGTTTAGTATGCTGATTTATTATTTAGCTTTAGACAAGTTGCTTCATGTTTTTGTTCACATCTATGAAAGAAAGATAATGCCTTCTAAATAAATACCAGTGAGCAGGCTTAAAATAAGAATGCTAAATAATAACTTTCCTCTCTGAAAAGGAAGAAACAAACATGTCAGCAGATTTATTTTGATGTTGGGACTTAATAGAACACACTAAGTGGGAACCATATACATAGTTCAGTTTTTTTATTCATGTCAGTTTCTCCAAATATATTCCTGAAATCCATGATTTTGTTTCATACTTCAGTAGTTTTGTTTCAAATTCTAAACAGGAAAATTTCTGTGAAAGGTAGAAATTAACCTGTTGATGCTTCTCTTTCCACCCCCATTTAGATGCTTTAAAATAAATGGAAAAATATAATTTCAAAACCTATCCCAGCAGAAAATGTCTCTAACTTGCATAACAACCCACTACTTTATGTGAAATGATGATGTTTTTTCTTCAGAGAAGAGGATCTTTCATAAAGAAATGACAGGATTTAGAGTTTTCATTTATTCTTCATCCTGTTTTTTTTTTCCCCCACTTCTTCCCTGCTTCTCTACAATCCCTTAATGTCCAGGTTAAATTCCACCCACTGTTTGAAGACTGGCTAAACAAAAACAATAATATTCGCAAAACCTTCTCTAAGATCACTTTCCTCTGAACTATAGCAAATTTTAATTTTATTCCTCTCCTGACAATTCTTATGTGCTTCATATCGTTAGTGACTATCTTGAGTGATGTCTATCTGCTCTGTTATGTCATAGGTAGTCAAGAGCAGCTTCTGTGCCTTTTCTATTGTTCTGTTTGGTCCTCTGGAGATATTTGTGGGTTTATTGGCTTCCATAGAGCTTTCTAAACCTAGACATAGAAGTTTTACCTAGGACATACATTTCCAAGATCTTAGAGGTCCTGCGTTTTTGCTGTGTTCCTGCACTGGAGGCTGAGTGTTGACAGCAAGCCAACCCACGGACACTGGTATCTGTGTTTATGATGATTTCTTAAATTCCTACTGCTCTTGCCCTTGTTCTGTAAAGCAGAGTTCCTTATGCACAATATGTGCTCATGATGTACCCTCATCATATCTCAAGATGAAAAATACAGCCAGCAGAGCACCTGGAAAAAACAAGGAATGCAAATCTTGTCTCTGCAACTTGTAAGTATGGATTATGCCTTGTCCTCTCAGATAGTATAAATTATTGGTGGCTTTAAACTCTTGGTATGGATTCTAGTTGAGGTGGATTAGGGATGTCTTAGAAATTGTATCCAAATTTCAGAAAACTCTTACTTAGAGCCAAATTATACCACTGTTCTAAGTCATATAATCAAATGGAGAGTTCTGCTGCATTCCGTTGGAGTTTTCTGTCTCTCTCTGTCTTTGCACTCTCACAGTTACATGTAGCCTGCTCTATTCACCCTGAACTTTGAGAATTGTACCGTTAAGAACACATCAGAAAAAAAAAATCATAAACCACCATGATTGCGCTGACTCTGATTTCTAAATAATTTAAGGGGAATAACATTTTATTGTTCCCTTCCTCAGTCACTGCTTTGCTGATCATTTCCTCCCTCACCTTGTTATAGATCAAATTCTCAAACATGTACACTTTGGAACTTGTGCTTTATGGCTTTTGACACTGATCACTGGTGACTTAGACAGCGTAGTGGAAGTACATGTGAGTATTTTCAGTATTTGGATTTGTACTGGGGAAAGGTCACTCATTTCATTATGCCCATTTGAGGGTATTTACTGAACTCAAGGAAAAAGTCTAAACATGATGTTACTTTATTTGTGGATTTTTAAAATGCCCTTGTAAATGGTTGTTATTCCTGAGGGAAAACTTTTAAACTGACTGAAGTTTGGGTGACTTGAATTGATTTGGGCCAAGTGGTACCTTGATTTTGCAATTGAGTAGATATTCTACTAGCTCACAATTATTCAAGGTAACAAATACTTATGCATGAAATAGAACTTTCTGAGCTCTTGATAAGTTTTCTTTTGTAAATCACTTCTCTCTCTTTCAGTCTGTTTCTACTTTCTCTCTCTGTTTTCCCTTCCCCCTTGTCCTCCCCTTCCCTCCACTCCCTTATACTCCACTTCTCTTTTCATTCTCCATTCTTCTGTTTCTCTCTGCTTTTTTATTATATTCATCCATTCCACAAATGATCTTTGAATATATATTATAAATATATATATATATAATACCAGCTATTGTATTAGGTACTAGCAGCATGAGTGAATAAATAGACATAAATATTATAGTAAGAGAATATACATTAAATAAATAATCATTTAAGTATGTGATTATAAATTTTGATGTTGTTTATGGAGAAAATCAATAAGGTACTAGTGTTACAGAGAGCTACAGTCTTAAAAGGTTTTCCTTAGACAATTTGATGGGTGTTGAGGTAAATGGACAGAGTAGAAGTTGGAAGGACGCATGCTTGTGGCCAAGGTAAGTTTGTGCAAAGGATCAGAAGTAGGTAGGAGATTGAAAGTCCTGAATGGCTGGATCAGGACTACAGAATGGGGCAGGATATGGGGGTGGGGTGCAAAGGGACAAGATGAGATGAGACTCAAAAGGCCATCAAAGCCACCAGTTTCTTGTAGACCATCTTATGAATTTTTAAGGGATTTTAAAGAGTATAGATTTGATCATAAAGTAATTAGAAGTCAAAGAATGATTTTAAGCAGGAGAGGGATATGAACTCATTTGCATTTACACAACAATCATTCTGCAGGGGAGGAGCAACTCAGTACAAGAGCGGCTATGTGCAACTCTTGGGAGATCCATGAGAGAAACAAGATAGCAGTTTAGATGAGGAAGTGGCCATGGAGGAGGTTGGAATTTAGCAGGTGGCAGGGGCAATTGGATAGAGGGACAGGATCTGAAAAGGGATTAGCAATGGGGGTTGAACATGTAGAAGTCTTGAGGACTATGTTTAGGTTTCTGGATGAGTAAGTTTTCTGGTATAGGGACATACCCTGAAACAGGATACAAGTCAAGGTGAGGGGCCTGAAGTTGTGTTGGCTGTAATTTTGGTGTGAGGCATGGTAAAGGTGAGGAGATTTTTGACATATCCAAATGTAAATATCGGACACGTCCTTTTTCAGTTCTGAAGCTCAGAAAAAGTGTCTCAGCCAGAGGAATCAATAAGAGAATAAGAGACCCTATCAACTGATTTTGTTTACTTCAATAGTTTTTCTTTTTCCTGGAAGCTGAACATTCCTTTTTAAACATTATTCTAGCTTATGTTGAAGTTCTGTTATTTACTCCCTTCCCAAAATGTAGAAATCTATTTCTCTGTACTATGTGTGTTACCTGACATTTCATTCTATCAAGTATTATTTTAATGCCATGTTTGTCTTTTGTTTGAATGAAATATGAAAAAGTGAAGCATGTTGTTTGCATTCCTTTTGTTGGAAACATCCTTATATTTTGAAAGTCAGATGTCTCTATGCCCTCAAATGAATGTAATTATTTAATGGGTTGGGGAATGTCTCGTCCACAGCCCAGATAAGGCCCATGAAATCATTTGGTCTGACCTTGTCAGTGCAACGACAGGTGGGACTTGAAATTCAATAAACCTATAGCAGACTAATTTTTAAGTTGATAGTTTTGTATAGCCCATGAATGATGTGATAAATATTCAAACAGCCCTTGGCAAAAAAAAGTGCTCCATCCCTGAAGGATTTTGTATTCTTATTGAGTCATAAAAATGGGATCTTGGAGATATGACTACGTGTTAATCTTCCTACTTGTGCTTCTGTGATTGAAGATTTTGATGCATAAAGAATTTTCTCATCTCTTGTACTCTATCCAGAAAAATGGCCTTGAGCAAGTCAAGTTACTAGCCTTAGTAGGCTCTCTTTGCTCATATATTGAGAAGGGGACTATTCCAGCATGATACTTAAGATTCATTTTGGCCTTGAGATTCTATGAAAAAAGTTAGCACTAGTACTGGGAAAATAGTTATAGGTAATGATGGAGAGGGCATTTTATTTATTATCTTATTTAAATATATTTAAAATTATATTTCAAAGAAGCTCTGGTGGTACTAATATCATAATGTAGTGTTTTCTCAGCCACTACTTCTTTTTTTTTAAAAAAAAATTCTCATTTTTTTATTATTTAATTGTGTGTGTGTGTGAGAGAGAGAGACAGAGAGAGAGAGAGAGAGAGAGGGAGGGAGGGAGAGAGAGAGACAAAGAGACATGCTGATTTACTGATGCTGATTTATATGCTGATTTACTTCTCAAATACCACAAGAGCCAGGAATAAGCTGTGCCAAAGGCCAGAGCCTGGAATCCAATCCAGGCTTCCTACTTGGGTAGCAGGAATCCAACACGTGAGTCATCATCTGCTGCCTTCTAGGGTCTATATTAGCAGGAAGCTGGAAACAGGAGCTGCTGATGGGTATCAAGCCCAAGTACTCACATACGGGTACAGACATTGTAACCATTAGGATAAATGCCTGTCCACATCAGTTACTTTAATTGCTAGGAAAACTTTTGATTTCTAATAGAATTGGTTCTTTTTAAGTTATTCAAGATATAATAAAGGGATGTTTATATGGTCCTCTTCCCTTTCTGCATTTATTTAAAAACAGTTAAGTTGCTGCTAAGAAATGTGAGGTGAAAGTGAGCAATATTTCCAGAGGCAATAAGTAGTGCTGCATTTTATAGGTAAATTTATCATTCTTTAAAAAAAATGGAGATAGAATTTTACATAAAAATGGTGAGAAAGGAAATTGCATGTGCTGATTTAAAATACCATCTGTTCTTCTGGATCTGTTCCGTGTTCCACACCTTCAATGAAAGAAATTATTGATTGAAAGCTCAGATTCTGGTTAGTTGTAAAGTTTGCTGTGTTGCTTATTATGTGTTTTAGAAATAGATGGCTTTGAATGTATGAGTTAATTTTTAGACTCATTTGCTCAGGCCTCCTAACTCAGCAAGTATGCCTTTAGTGAATACACAATTCAGTTCATATTCATTGCAGTTAATAGCAAAGAACACTTACAAGGTCCCAAGCAGCATTGGGCACTCTGCATTAGCTCAATATTCAGAATGTTTGTAATAGCTTAGCTTTCTTCCTAGTGGCATGTTAGGCTCATCTAATTTCCTGCACTGGAGAGGTTTACCTGGATTATACTTTTGAGAAAGTATTAAACATTGGCAAAACTGCAAATATGCAATCTCTTGAAGTTAGAGAAATTTATTTGAAGTATCTCCAACTTACCCTTTTTGGTCTCTTTGCTATTTAAATAGTGGCAGGTGTCCAACCTGTACCTAGGTCCAACTCAGCTCTTCTCTCATTAATACCATACTATGAATTTAAGTGAAACTGGCGCCTTTCTCAGGATGACTCTTTTCCTAATTTTATCTCTAACTGGGGAATCCAGTGCTTGTTCCAGTTAATATAGCTTTAAATTTAAGCAGTTTCTTCTTCTTCTTTTTTTTTAACAGGCAAAGTTAGTAAGAGAGAGAGAGAGAGCGAGATTGAGAGAGAGAGAGAGAAAGGTCTTCCTTCCATTGGTTCACCCCCGAAATGGCCGCTGTGGCCAGTGCGCTGTGATGATCCGAAGCCAAGTGCTTTCTCCTGGTCTCCCATGGGGTGCAGGGCCCAAGCACTTGGGCCATCCTCCACTGCACTCCAGGGCCACAGCAGAGAGCTGGCCTGGAAGAGGAGCAACCGAGACAGAATCCGGAGCCACAACCAGGACTAGAACCTGGGGTGCCGGCGCCACAGGTGGAGGATTAGCCAAGTAAGCCGTGGCGCTGGCCTAAGCAGTTTCTTAAAAACAAATTTTTTGCCGGCGCCGTGGCTCAATAGGCTAATCCTCCACCTTGCGGCGCCGGCACACCAGGTTCTAGTCCCGGTCAGGGCGCCGGATTCTGTCCCGGTTGCCCCTCTTCCAGGCCAGCTCTCTGCTGTGGCCCGGGAGTGCAGTGGAGGATGGCCCAAGTGCTTGGGCCCTGCACCCCGTGGGAGACCAGGAAAAGCACCTGGCACCTGGCTCCTGCCGTTGGATGAGCACCGTGCGCCGGCCGCAGCACGCTGGTCGCGGCAGCCATTGTAGGGTGAACCAATGGCAAAGGAAGACCTTTCTCTCTGTCTCTCTCTCTGACTGTCCACTCTGCCTGTCAAAAAAAAAAATTTTTTTTTTATCTACAATAAAGTGGGATTTACAAATCTTTTAAATTTAATATTTCTGATAAATACATTTTTAAAAAATGTGTTTAAGTAAGAATGTTTTAAATGGTATTTACTTACAGAGAAATTCTTAGATGCATTGGATAACAACTAACTTTGCGCTCTTCTCTAAACCATAATGACCGCAATATATTTGAATCATTCAGGCACCCATAGCTCTGGGAAAAGCAGCATAGTATTAGAAGTTCAAAGTAGGCACCAAAGCAACCCTAGGCTCTTGAAGAAAGAGTATCAGTTGCAGAGATATTTGCTGAAAATGGAAGAGGAAAATAGAGAACTATATATCTTCAGAATTACTTAGCTTGAGTCTTAAATGTATCATTTTCATATGTATTTTTGTGTCCATCTATCTATGAAATATATCAGTCTTTCCACTCTTCCTTCTAAAAAAGCTTTAGTAATGTTAATAATGTATTTTGAGTTTTTATATGCATATCTTTAGCTGGCATGGAAGAAGCCATACACATTTTTCTGCGTATGTGCCTTAGCAAGACAGAACACCAGTTTTTAATAGGATATTTCCTTCTCTCTAAACCACTGAAGTGAAGCTTCTCTTAGCTTCCTTCCAATGATGAATAAGATACTATTCCTGATGATCTGACTGAGCCACCAATGAACTTTTCAGTCCTTAGAGCATTGCATCCACGAATAGCTTTACATAAAAAAAAAAAAAAAAAAAAAAAACAAACACCTCTTTCCAGAAGAGACTGAATTTCTTGCTTTCTCCAGAGCTTCCTTTTTGGCCTGTTTCAAGACACTGCATGGAAAATATAGGAGAGTCAATTGTGTCAATATAAAGATTCTCTGCTGTGGCCCGGGAGTGTAGTGGAGGATGGCCCAAATGTTTGGGCCCTGCACCCCATGGAGACCAGGAGAAGCACCTGGCTCCTGCCTTCGGATCAGTGCGGTGTGCCGGCCCCAGCACACTGGCCACGGCGGCCATTGGAGGGTGAACCAACGGCAAAGGAAGACCTTTCTCTCTGTCTCTCTCTCTCACTGTCCACTCTGCCTGTCAAAGAAAATTATAACTATTAAAATAAAATAACTTTTTCATTTTTAGGTGAGTTGTGGCAGGCTCATTTATCTATTGCAATATTCGAAACAAAGCAAATAAATTAGTTTGGTTCCTAGAGCAGTGAAAACAACAGGACTAAATGAACTAAGATTTCAGAAAGAACAACCATTCTAAGGCATGCTGCTGATTGTCTTTTATTTGTTTTTCTGGGGGCATTTACTGATTCTGAGTGTAGTCTGAGGATTGAACTTGGCCCAGGCAGAAAGTGTCTTCTGGGACTAAGAAAAAGCAGCAAAACTTTTAGTGATTTTTCAAGGCTCTGATGACAAATTGGAGACTTGAGAGATCTAAAACACATAGTCAGCTTTCTCCACAGGATGTCTGTTGTGTTTTAAGGCTTCATAGTATGCTGGAGGGTTAGGCAAAAAACTTCAAAAAGATGGAATGACAACCTCAGCATATTTCTGGTGGGAAACAAGCTAAAGGGCTTGACAGCAGGGAGATACCAAACTAAAACTCGAGCTGAATTCTTCCAGAAGACATTTTTGAAATTTTGAAGCTGAAAACTCCCAAAAAGATAAAGATATACCACATTTTCAGAAAAAAATCCAGGGATTGTCATGGATAGAAATAAAGATAAATAAGAAGCAGACTATATCTTATTAAAACTGCAACTTAGCTCTAATCCAACAAAATTCTTTATTGGTTTGAAACAATTAGCCTCTCACTTGCTTTATATTGGAAAGGGAAAACCTGTTGTGGTGAAAGGCAACATCATTTGAAAATTCTGTGGTTCTTCTTTATATAAATTCTGCCATATAATAAAAGAATAACTGTATGAATAGGTGAAACATTATGATAGATAATCAAGAAGTAGATAGCTAGATGGTCCAGATACTACAGATACTTGGCAAGAATTTTCAAACACTTGTGATTTATTAATATGTTTAAGGTACTAGAATAACAATGTGGGTCAAAGTTCAAGAAACCCAACAACAACAAAACAGTCCAGTTAAGAAATGGGCAAAGGACTTGAACAGGCATTTTTCAAGAAAGTGAATTCAGATGGCTGACAGACACATGAAAAAATGCTCAGAATCAGTAGCTATCATAAAAATACAAATCAAAACCACAATGAGGTTTCACCTCACCCCAGTTAGAATGGCTCTCATACAGAAATCAACTAACAACAAATGCTGGTGAAGATGTGAAGCAAAAGATATCCTAATCAGCTGTTGATAGGAATGTAAACTGATTCAGCCACTCTGGAAGATAGTTTGGCAATACATCAAAAATCTGAATATAGACCTACATATGACCCAGCCATTCCACTCTTGGGAGTATACCCAAGCGAAAAGAAATGAGCAAATGAAAGAGTGATCTGTAATCCCTTGTTTATTGCAGTTCAATTCACAATAGCTAAGATATGAAACCAACCCAAATGTCAATCAACTGAAGACTGTTTAAAGAAATTATAGTATATATACACTATGGAATACTAAACAATGATTTAAAAAAAGAATGAAATCCTGTTGCTTGTAACAAAATGGATGGATGCAACTGGAAACCATCATACTTAGTGTAATAAGTCAGTCCCAAAAAGATATACATATTCTCTCTGATTTTTGGTAACTTATAGAGTAGTTATCTATAGGAATCAAACTGACGCTTTGAGATGTGATTATTTGTTTACAGTCCTTGTCTCAACCATTGAGGAACAATTTTTTTTTATTGTTGTTGTTATTGTTGTTCATACTATTTGTTGAACCCTTTGCTTAGTGTGGGGTTAATTCTAAGAGTATGAAGTTACCTAAAAATACATCTTTGTAAAAAATAAGAATAGGAATAGGAGAGGGAAGAGGAAGAGAAGGGTGGGAGTGTGGTCAGGAGGAAGGGTGTGGTGGAAAGAATCACTACGTTCCTGACTCTGTATGCATAAAATACATTAAATTTGTATAATTTAAATAAAATTTAAAAAGTTTGGAAAGAATTGATCTATACAAAATATGAATAGATATTCTTATAAGGAATAAAATCTCTACATGAAATTAAAAATTTGATGCAAAGGTATAATGGGTTGTGTTCAATATAATTCAAGGTTGGTGAACTTGAGAACATCTAAAACAAGCATAGAAAGAAAAAGGATTGGAAAAATTATAATGTGTTAAAGGCATTTGAGTTATATTAGCTATTTTTATATGTTAAATTGAAGTCCCCAAGGGTAGGGGAGAACTCATGGAGATGCATTATTTGAAGAGTTAAGGCCAGTAAGTTTCCAAAATTTCAGACCATTACATACAGATTCAAGAAACTTATCTAAACTGAAGCAGGATGAATGTGATAAAAACATTTTTTGGCACACCATGATAAAAATGATGAAAATAAACACACAGAGATTTTAAAGGCAGTCAAATAAAAAGAGCACATTACCTTCAAGATAAAATATAAAACTGAGAACTTAGTTTTCAAGAGAAGCAAGAGAAATGAAATGTTGACTTTTGAGACCAAATAATTGCCAGTCTACAATTTTTTAGCTAGTAAAAATAGTCTTCGAAAACCAGAAGCGAAGACATTTTATGATTGAAAATATCCTAAAAAAAAAAAAAAACAACCTGATGGAATGAATCTTTATGGGAACTTCACTAAAACAAATATTAATGAGAGTTTTTGTACATGCAAGAATGACCTTAAATAGAACCCTGAAAATGTTGGAGCAATTGAAGAATACTGGAGAGTGTATGCAAATACTGAATATAAATTTACTATAGTAAATGATAAGAGTAATGATGCTTTATGAAGTTTAAAATATATGTAGAACAATATATAGTTAGGGACTTCTATTCTCTAGCAATATTGAAATATAGTGTAAGAATTACTTAGAATGAATCAGAAAGAAAGTATAGTTAACATGTTAATAGGAAAAGAAAATATATCTAACATAATAGGAAATGAATGGGAATATTTTATTAATTCAGAGAAAAGCCATGAAAAATAGGAAATAGTATACAGGACAATTAGAATTGTAGGAAGTAGACAAAAACAGCAGCAATAGGAATAGGCAAAGATTTCTTCATCAGGATACAAAACCCACTAACCATTAAAGACAAAAAAATATAGGTTGGTTTATATTAAAACTAAAAACTTATTTATTAGGAAAAACCCTTGTGGCTGGCATTGTGGTAGAGCAGATTAGGCTGCCATTTCCTATGTCACAGCACCTCATATCATGGTGACAGTTCAAGTATAGCTGCTCCAGTTCTGATCCACCTCCCTGCTGCTGTACCTGAAAAGCAGTGGAGGATGGTCCGTGTGCTTGGGTCCCTGTCAGCTGTGTTGAGATCCAAGATGGAGTTTCTGGCTCCTGGCTTTAGTTTATTTCACATCTGGTTATTGTGGCAGTTTGGCGATTAAACTGGTAGATAGAAGTTTCTCTCTCTCTCTTTCTCTTTCATTCATTCAAATTAATGAAAAAACAATAAGCAAAAATTAAAAAAAACTCAAAAATAAAATAAATAAAAAATGCAAACACACAAAACAAAAAAACCCTTAGAGAATGAAAAGATATTCATAGAATAGGAGAACATTCACAATACATCTGACAAATGACTCATATCCAGATTGTATAATGAACTCCAACACATAAAAATGATGAAGGAAAATAATCCAATAGAAAAATATGTAAAACTCTGGAACTGACATGTTACATAGGAAGATAATAAAGTTGCGAATATATGTACAAAAAAGTACTCTTCATTTGTCATTATGTCAATGCAATTTAAATTAAAACATGATAATACACATATTCACTTATATGGCTAAATCAAAATGTAGAAAATATTTTGTGTTGGGTAAGGATATAGCACAACTAAAAATCTCAAAATCTGGTAAGTGTGTAAGTTGGAACAGTCTTCATACAAATTTTGGCAGCAGCTACAATGCATATCCTAAGTCCTGAAAATTCTGTTGGGTTTACACTAAGAAGAAAGCTATTTACTTATATATGCCTAAAATATACTACAATGTCCATAGATACCCTCTATGCTATACTGCGAAAAAGAAATGCCCATTAGTGAAATAACAGGTAAGTAGGCCAGCGCTGCGGCTCACTAGGCTAATCCTCCACCTGTGGTGCCGGCACCCCGGGTTCTAGTCCCAGTGAGGGCGCCGGATTCTGTCCAGGTTGCTCCTCTTCCAGTCCAGCTCTCTGCTGTGGCCTGGGAGTGCAGTGGAGGATGGCCCAAGTGCTTGGGCCCTGCACCCACATGGGAGACCAGGAGAAGCACCTGGCTCCTGGCTTCGGATCAGCGTGGTGTGCTGGCTGCAGCAGCCATTGAGGGGTGAACCAACGGCAAAGGAAGACCTTTCTCTCTGTCTCTCTCTCTTTCACTGTCTAACTCTACCTGTCAAAAAACAAACAAACAAAGAAACAAAAAAAAAATAACAGGTTTATATATTTGAATTTTCACAAGATGGTACATTATACATTTATGAAAATGAGTATAATCTGCATATAACATTATGTATGAATCTCATAGCCTTGACTGAAAGAGAGAATAGACACAATGAAGTATATATTTGAATGTATTTATGTTCATTTCAGAAACAGACAAAAATAATACACATGATTCTATAAATTGGGAATGGTCATTATTCTTGACAGCAGCAACGTGAGGTGGGTGAACTTCTATACTGCCTATAAAACTTGTTTCTTGGTTCAGATATTTCTTATAAAAATATATTGTTTATGGACACATATCAATTTATTAATATATATGCATAAATTATACATATGATTATATAATGATATGATATATATGTTTTATGTCTATATCTTCAATAACAAATTGAGTATGATGAGCTAGATTTTGAGTTTTAGGTTTCTTATTCCTGGAAAGAGTCAAGGAGAGGTGTTTTATAATCACCTCTAGGGGAAGTGTTGAAACAGATTTCTGCATTGGAGTAAAAGAAAGTTTATCAGATAACTTTCCACAATCTCACTAATTCTGAGATTCTTCAATTTTGAAAAGAGGGTACAATTGAGATAGGAATTGGGAGTTGTGGCATGGTAGGTTAAGCTGCCTTTTGGGATGCCTGCATCCTTTATTGGAGACCATTCCACTTCCACCATCCAGTTTCCTGATAACACATCTTTGGAAGCAGCAGATGATGGCTCAATGCTTGGGTTCCTGCCACCTATGTGGAAGACCTGGCTTTGACATGGTCCATACCCAGCTGTTACAGGCATTTGGTGAGTGAATCTACAGGCAGAAAATCTTTCTCTTTGTCACTATGACTTTCAAGTAGATGAGAAATTAAAATGATTTTTAAAAGCATACACATTAAACATTCATCTACATACAAGTATTTCTCTTCATTAGAGTTTGAGACCATAGCCTACTTTAACTGTTCTGGTTGAACTCATAGCATTTCTTTATCATTGACCTCTCAATGACCAAATCTGATGTATTCTTATTAGTGTTTCCTTTTTGGGGGGAGGGTTGTTTGCTCATGAGGTCTCAAATTTCTTAAAATTCTTGCCTGATATCATTCTCTTCTAATTCTATTTTTCTCTAACAATTCCTGAAATATAAAAACCCCTAATATATGTTCTTGGTCTATATCCCACTATAAAATTTATTGTATGATTTCAAACTTTCCAAAGACCTCACTGACTATCTTTTTGTTTATTTCTAAATATGTCTAAAATTCAGAACTCTCTCCAGGGTATTGGACCTACATCTTCAAGTGGTTAGTGGACAGATCCACCTGTATACCCCATTCCAGCTGAACAACATTTGAAGGAGTGAATTTTTTCTTTTTTTGCCTTAATCTGATCTTCTTTTATTATCTCATTTACCTGGAAGCAGTGTCACCATCTATATCTGTTTTTGTCAGGACTGGGAGCTATTTTGGACTCTCCTATTCCTACTTCTTTCCTCATCCCATATCCAATCCAGTCCATCCTTCTTTCTTAACATTATGTTCTCCCTTTCTTCTCTAAACCATTTTATGTGGCCACAATCAAAATTAGCTTTAACATTTCTTCTGTTTGAATAAGGCCTGTCTTCTAATTTTATAATCAGCCAGGACTCTTCTGCCCAATGATGCACATTGATTCCTCTTATTAGGAAATTCTTCAGTTCTTCACTTAGTGAATAACTACTCATTTGAGATTTGGTTTAAATGCAATTTTCTGTATGAAGATATTTCTTTACCAATACCTCAAGAAGAATGGAGAGTTTCTTCGTATGTGTTCCCATTGCAACATGTATATACTCTCAGCCAAACATCACAGTTCATCATGTGTATTTGTGACACTGGGAATATATCTTATTTACCCTATTACATTCTGCAGATAAGTATGCCTGAATGAATGAACTACATGAATAGGAGAATTGGGTTAATCCTGAATGTGTGTTTTCTAAGTTGCTAATTTGAATCATCTGAGAGCTTATTGACCATATTGACTCTTGTTCTCTAGGAAATAGGAGATTCTTTTTATTAGGTAAGTTTGTGAAACATAGCTCTAAACTATTCTCTAAATTTACTTATTTTCCAAGCAGTGAGAATTTTGCTTGTTTCTGATTTGACACCTATCAAAATTTGTTGACTGTTGTTGTACAATGTAATACTTTATCCATTGTAGTATTTTTTTTTTATCCTAGTACTAGTGGTTGAACTCTGTAACTAACACAGAATTATTCCTAGGTGTTTAAATTTTAACTGAAAAGTGATCCCTGTGAAATATAAGAGTGGGAATAAGAAAGGGAGGAGATGTACAATTTGGGACATGCTCAATCGGAACTGCCCCAAATGATGGAGTTAGAATTGTGCCAGGGGATTCCAATACAATCCCATCAAGGTGGCATGTACCAAGGCCATCTCATTGGTCCAAGTGATCAATTTCAGCTCACAATTGATCACACTGATAGGCCTAAGAGTCAAAGGGATCACACAAACAAGACTAGTGTCTGCTAACACTAACTGATAGAATGAAAAAGGGAGAGAATGATCCAACATGGGAAGCGGGATACACAGCAGACTCTTAGAATGGCAGATGTCCTAAATAGCACTCTGGCCTCAGAATCAGCCCTTAAGGCATTCGGATCTGGCTCAAGAGCCCATGAGAATATTTTAGGCATGGAAAGCTAAGACACTCTGAAAAACAAAACAAAAAAAGAAGACCTAAATGAAAGATCTCTGCGAGTGAGATCCCAGTGGAAAGAACGGGGCCATCAAAGAAGGAGGTACCTATCTCTGAAGGGAGGAGAGAACTTCCACTTTGACTATGACCCTGTCGGAATAAGATCAAAGTCAGCGAACCCTAAAGGCTTCCATAGCCTCGGCAACTCATGACTAGAGCCTAAGGAGATTACTGACGCCATAAACAAGAGTGTCAAATTGTTAAATCAACATCAGGAGTCACTGTGTACTTACGTCTCATGAGGGATCTGTCCTTAATGTGTTATCCAATGTGAAATAATGCTATTACTAGTACTGAAACAGTATTTTTACACTTTGTGTTTCTGTGTGGGTGCAAACTGATGAAATCTTTACATAGTATATATTGAATCGATCTTCTGTATATAAAGATAATTGAAAGTGATTAAAAAAACCCTTGGTGTTAAATTGGAAATTGCATAGAAAATTAATCAATATTTTTTAAAAAAATCATGTAGGATCGCTGTCCTTAATGTGCTGTACATTGTGAATTAATACTATAACTAGTACTCCAACAGTATTTTCATTTTGTGTCTCTATGTGAGGGCAAACTGTTGAAATCTTTACGTAATATGTACTAAACTGATCTTCTGTGCATAAAGAGAATTGAAAATGAATCTTGATGTGAACAGAAGGGGAGAGGGAGCGGGAGAGGGGAGGGTAGCGGGAGGGAGGGAATTTGTGTGGGGGGAGAGCCATTGTAATCCATAAGCTGTACTTTGGAAATTTATATTTTTTAAATAAAAGCTTTATATAAAAAAATAGATTATTTTTGGAACCGGCTCTGTGTTGTGGTTAAGGCCGCTGACTGCAGGGTCAAAATCCCATATGGGTGCTGGTTCAAGTCCCAGGTGCTCCACTTCATTTCCAACTCTCTGCTGATAGCCTGGGAAATAGTGGAAAATGGTTCAATGGTCCAAGTCTTTGTGCTCTGCACCTGTATGGGAGACCTGGAAGAGTCTTCTGGTTCCTGGCTTCATATTGGCCCAGCTCTAGCCATTGCGGTCATCTGTGGAGTGAACAAACACATGGAAGACCTCTCTCTCTTTCTCTCTCTTTTTCTCTCTGTAACTCTGCCTTTCAAATAAAATAAATAAAACTTTTTTAAACTAAGAGAGATGTATTGTTAAAATTTTACTTATTTCATTTTATCTGGAAAAAAAAATGAGAGAGCACGAGAGACCTTCCATTCACTCTGTTACCTCAGAGTTTTCATTGTGAGTGTCTGAGACCCAAGTACTTGAGTCATGATCTGCTCCCAGGATGTGCACTAGTAGGAAGCTGGGCTGGGAGTTAGGAACCAGGACTTGAGCCAAGCATTCCAATGTGGGATGCAGGTATCATGCGAAGCACCTTAACTGCTGCACCAAGTGTCCATGCCTATTTTATTTGGGAGGGAGGGTGAATGGGAGGGGGGAAGACAGGGAGAGAGAGAGAGAGATATGTACAAGTAGAGTTTCTGTCTTCTGGTTCCTGTCTCAGATCCCACAACTGCCTGGATTGGGCCTGGCTCAAACCAAAAATTTCAATCCAAGTCTCCCACTTGGATGGCAGGAACCCAATTACGTGAGCTATCACTGCTGCTCCAAGGTCTCCATTAGCAGTAAGCTAGAGTCAGGAGCTAGAGCAAAGTACCTAACCCAGGTTCTCTTATATAGGACTTTGGTGTTTTCTTTCTAACATATGCATTTTTTAAAGTAGTATCCAGCCTAGCAGTTAAATACTGGTTTTGATGCATAATTGTGAAAATGTGTATTGCTACAATTCAAATATGCTTTTTTTAAGGAAAACCGTATTTTTAAACATTTGGGCATTTTCCCCAACTACATGAGGATAATTTGTATATTTAGAATGGCACATATTATATTGTCTTCTGTACTTGGCTCATGTTTTTATGGGATTATTGGCAAGCCAAAAGTCTTCCTATTTGTATTTGTCCTTCCTGGTTCAATGATATTACTTCTTTCTGATTATTATTTTGCCTTTAGGCAGAACGTTATTCTGATCGTGTGGTATTGTGACTTATTGCTTATAGCATTTTTTGAGTAGGATTTTTTTAAATTAATGTTTTATGGATTACAAACTGGTTATATGTCACATTATGTAACACGTCAGAAGAAGTATTAAAACTCTTGAGTTTATGAGCTCTTATTTACATGGGAAACTCAAGTAAACTAACTTATTTATTTCCTGTTAAAGTATTCCTTAATGACATAAGAAAATTAGATATTTAAGTTTATCTTTCTGATATAGCTCTTCTGTATAACATTATAGTCATCATTTTTTGCCATTTTATGCCTAACAGTAGTTTCTTGTTCTTTATGTCCAGGCTACAAACTTTTAGTTATAAATTTTTAGGTTCTTAATACACACCAACTTCTGTCTGCTTGAGTCTTCATTTGCCTAAATATTAACTTGTGCTCTAGTTCAGTATCACATTAATAAAGTGTGTCTTATGTTTTCTGTCAAAAAAAACCTTGCTTACACACAAACTTTATAGTACTTTACCATCGTCCTTAATAAAGATAGATCCTAAGATAATATCATTATTTTCCTTTCCTCTACTGGATGATAAACTAGAGGAAGTTTATCTGAGTAATACATATAATATCCAAGATTTCAGTTCATACACAAATACGAAAATGAGAAAAAGAAAATGTAGAAGACAGGGCCATTGGTGTGACTCATGGGGTTAAGCTTAGCTGTTGCCTGTGATGCTAGCATCCTGTATGAGTCCTGGCTGCTCTACTCACAATCCA
Organism: Sylvilagus floridanus; assembly: GCA_949820135.1. Taxonomy (NCBI): domain Eukaryota; kingdom Metazoa; phylum Chordata; class Mammalia; order Lagomorpha; family Leporidae; genus Sylvilagus; species Sylvilagus floridanus. Next base: position 25,382,776 of record OX463235.1, read on the forward strand.
GCTTCCTGCTAATGGGCCTTGGAGGCAGCAGAAGACGGTCCAAGTATGGAAGAACTGGATGAAGTTCTTGGCTCCTGGCTTCAACCTCTTCCAGCCCCAGCTGTTACAGTCATGTGGGGAGTGATGCAGCAAGTGAGATTTTCTCTTTCTCTCTCTAACTCTGCTTTTCAAATAAAGAAAACAAGTCTTTTTTTTCAAAAAATGCTTTAATTTACAAAAATCAAAAGTTAGAGAAAAAAGTAGATAGTATTTCAATAACTATTCATGATGAGAAAACTATATTTAAGGTTTTTCTTTTTTAGTGATTAGGAATTTCAGTATATTCACAGGAATTTTTACTCTGGATTTAACATTTTGGCTTCTGTAATGTGTATGTGTATGTAAACACACATGGTTAATTCTGTATCTTAGAGAACACATGATTTCAGCAAGAGTAACAGGGTGTTATAGGGAAAAGAGCCCTGGCGATGGTGTTGAGAAAGTTTGATTTCATCCTAGTTCTCCCTTGATACACAAGGGGTTATCTAGAGCTAGAAATTTCCCAGACTTTCAAGATCTGTGTATACCATCAGTTCTGTAAAATGGGAAACCATTACTAATAGTATTTTGTGGAAATATGGTAATTGTAGTTGACATCATCTTATTCTTTATCATTTTTTTTAAAGATTTATTTATTTACTTGAAAGGCAGAGTTAAGAGAGAGAGGGAGAGAAATCTTCCATCTGCTGATTCACTTCCCAGATGGCAAAGCCAGGAGCCAGAGCTTCTATCAGGTCTCTTACTTGCGTACAGGGGCCCAAGCATTTGGGCCATCCTACGCTACTTTCCCAGGCACATCAGCTGGGCATTGGATTGAAAGTGGAGCAGCTGGAACTGAAACTTGCACCCATATGGGATGCCCACACTGCAGGCTGTGGCCTCACCACTATGCCATAGCGCTGGCCCCAGACATCGCATTCTTGATGGCATTCTTTTCTTGTGTGGCAGCCAGCTCCAGGATGGTAATCCATTTTGACTCTTTCAATTTTTTTGTATTCTTGTTTTAGTTAGGGTACTGATTATTTATTTAAAAGATTAATTCCAAATTTCATTGTTTGAACATAATGTTAAACATGTGATATCCAAAATTGGTGTTCCTAGTCAGTAGGAAGCTTTGTTTGATCATTTGTGAATGTGCCTCTTATTTCTTGGGGCTTAGCTTTTTTCTGGAACCTTATTAAAATTCTCTGCATTTAGCTCATGCATGAAGAAAGGGCCCAGATAATCTTTCATGGGAGAATTTTACAGTCCAAGAGTATACATATTACACATCACTTCTTTCATGCGAGGTTAGAAAATGTAGGCTTCCTATAAGTCCAGGAAGATGATGAGTGGCTTTGGTCAGTAGTCAGTCAGTTTCTCCCATAATATGCTTTATTATTTATTTTTTGCCACAGGATTGTAATAATCAATACCAATATGTAAAATGTTAAGAAAATATTTAATGCCCATATATATTAATTATATAATATTTTCAATTTAATGATAATGATATATTTTTATTCTTATCACAAGTTTAAGAAGAATGCAATTATTAACCTCATTTCAGATACTGAAATAGACTCAACTGAGGTAGTGAGGGCCATAAAATAGGTATGTTGTCAACAGCATACCTCTTGAGATTGGAAACCTTGTCTCCTGATATGCAGCCAATGCTATTTTATTCTAGGAAAAGAGAAAATACTTCATTTTCCCAATGAGAGGAAAATAGTGACTTGAACTTTCTACCTTGTATCATGGCATGGACATTACTCTAATTTCTGGATGTCACCTGTCCTCTTATGCTTCATGGGACTTGCTGTGTATGACTATAGTTGTTGGTGACATATGGAAGTAGAACAAATTAGATGGATTTTTTACAACCCCAACGAGAATCTGTGCAGTTACAGTCCTTTTCTTTATTGAAAGTCCTTCTTGTTTCACATTATGATTGTCTACTCAGACCTAGCTGAAAGTTATCTGTGAATATGTTTGTATAAATTTCTCAAACATTAATCTTGCCCTCTGATTAAAGGAAGTTACTGTATCTTATGTATAAGAAAAAATGGTGATATTTAAATTACTATCATCTTCCTTATTTAACTCAAGAATATGATACACCTATTATCTGTGAGGAGGTCCTCAAAAGGTTTGTGGAAATGCATATTATGTATATTGCTTTGCATAAAAACAAACTTATCTTTTAATTTCATTTTTTCACAAACGTTTTGAAATATCCTATTAAACATCTCAAGTATCACTTTAATTTCTGATTTGGTATATCTATAAGAATTATTTGTTTTGTCTTCTGTGTGTAACCTTATTGATATGATTAGAAATTAAAACAAACTGCTGATTAAGGGAAATATATCAAAATTATTTTGTTCTAAGTAGGGATGTTATGGAGAATTACCATCAGTAAACCTTGCACATTTAATTATATGCAAAAATGCTGACTAATGATTGAATATCTATAAATGATATAAAATTAAGTATAGATTTAAATATCTTTCAGTCTTTAAAACTAATTATAACTCTCCTAAATTGTAAGAATCCTGAAGATTTAGTTCATTTAAATTATACTAGTACTATTAACGAGCGTAATAATTTATAGAGTTTAAAGAATGAATAATTGTAACAGGTGAAATTCACCCTAACCAGAATGTTAATATGTAGCACGGCTGTGGACACAAGGCAGTTCCAGTAACCCATGACTTCAGAGATTACAGGACATATTCACATTAAAATATATTAAATTTTAATAATTCAAGATGTCATATTGTTATAAAAGATAAGTAGTTAACATACCAATGAAAAAAATATTAAGCTAACAAGTTAGTTTTAGGATCTGACTCAGTGCTAAAAAGAAATAAGTGGACTACTAAATGAAATGTTGAAATATCAAGTATATTGTCTGATTTTGCCAATGCATGCTGTGCCTAGAGGGAGGTGACTCTAGAGTTCCATCTTGCTGGCTGTGTTATTTTTAGTGTATTAGTTTGTTGATATGTAGACTATAAGTAACATATAAATATACCATCAAGTCAATTCCCTTTTAGAGGAATTGATTGTCTAAGTTGCCTGCTAATGTGATCCTTGTGGATTTTTCTATCCTATAAAAGACTTTGTAGGATTCTCTAGCTTACAGATCTGCTAGACCCATCACTAGAAGTTCCTCATGATAGGACTTTGTAGATTTAAGAGTCAAGGACACCCTCAGTTGACTCATGCCAATTTTATGTGTGACTTTACACATATCAGGTGCCTGAACATTAAATCTTTAAAGAGTACCGGCTAGTGGGTAAAGCCATGACATATGCATTATCTAATATCTAAAATATTCACTACTCAAAATCCTTTGCTGGTGGCACTTTGTTTTCCTGACAGTGATAAACTCCCTTCATCTAAACCTGGCAAATTCTCTGTCACTTGCCTGTTTCTGCTAGCTAGAACGATCTCTTGACCCTGCCTCTGAATTGGAACATAGAATGTGCATTCCTTTTTCTTTTTTTTTCTAATTGGCTCTGATTTATTTCTTTATTTTTGAGATAGCATGTTTCCATTTTATATTATAGTCAAAGGCTAAATTAAGTTCTTGAGACCCTTGACATTTGCAAGCCATACATATTTATCATATTGTGCTTTATCTAGTTTGATTCTCAGGTTTGTCCTCTTTCAGGATATTGTTTTTGCCCCGAGTCATTTAATGCAACATATTGGAACTAATATATCTTAAAATTTGTAAATGTAATCTTGTGTCTGAGTTCTGATGAAGCAGTTTTTACTATGCAGTGCTGTAAGTCTGTCCCAAGCATGCACATTTTTGTAAATATCTTCTGTGTACAATTGTGTTACAATAGTCTTTCCTGATAGCCTGATAATTAGTTCTTATCAGCTTTACTGTGTTTATCAGGGTTGGGTTAGGAAACTAGGAACCACTCCTAATATTTCAAGACAGAAGTAATTAACTTGAGGAAATTAGGTGCTTACATAGCACTGGAAAGTCTAGGAGACAGTGGTTAGAGAAAAACAGTTGCTCTCAGCAGACTAGAATGGTGCAGAAATCTCAGGAAAATGCTCTTGATCTTGGCTACCTGGGCTTTAAAGTTAGTGGTTTCCAGAATGTCTTAAACCCACACAAGCTTCATGTCTGACACCTGCCTACCAGCCATTGTTGGAGGAAAATGATTTTTCTTTCTTCTCTGATTTCCAAATCACTTGAAAGTGTACCTTATTAGCAGAATATAATTTGGAACTCTACTGGCAAGAAGTTCTGGGAGTTTAGCTTCTAGACAATGCATAGGGGAGTTATTAAAAGGGACAAGGGTAATGCTAATTTAATGAGAGACAATTCAGAATGTTAGCTATTAAGTTCATCTAAACATCTCTTCCACTTCTTTTTATATTTGATGTTCTCAATTTTCCAGCCTTAATGTTCTGTTTACATACTTTGCAAACAGAAAGAATGGCTAGAAAAATACCAGAGTAAGAATATATTTCTTTAAAGTTCATCTGTATGCTTAAGAGATAATGCTAAAACATGAATTATTCTATCATGATATTTAGCCTCATTAATTTCCAACTTGTGCAGATTATTATTTTGAGGAATAGCACTACTAGTGTGTTTAGAAGTAAAGTTGTTTTCAGTTGAATTTTTATTATAGGAGATGATCTATATAAGTTATGATAAAGAACCTGGGCTTTGGATGTCAGTGACTAAGTTTCACTACTTGAATGACTTTAAACGTTACTTACCTTTCTGGGCTTTAACTTCCTTATCCATAGAATGGAGATACAGCTAGCATTCACCTATCTGAAAATTTGATATGTGATCAAATGAGGTAATGAATGTGAAGGCAGTTGCCCATGTGGAGTCACAATCCTGTTAGTGCCTTCCTTTTCTATCAGTCCTCCAGGGTTCTTTCTAAGGGTTGGACAATATTTTTGGAAATGTATGGGGAAAAGTGTGAGATTTTTACCGAAAAAATAGTATCTTTATATTTTCTGTAAGACTCTGGACCAATTCTTTAAAATCCTGAATGAATCTAGAGCATCATTGCTAATAAAAACCTGGTTCTTATTTATAGTCTTAAACATCCTCCTTCTCCTCTGCTTATGTGCTAATAAGGAGTTTGTTTTGCAATAAAGGTGTACATTCTAATAAAAGGATAAGCTAGAATGTATCAGAAAGCCTTAGGAACAGATACAGAAAGTATTGAAATACCATTTCTCCTGCATTAACACTTTTGTGTTGTCCAGATGTGAAGGCAGGTAAAAGGAGCCACTGTTAACACTTCCTGTCTCTTTTAGTGAAACATTGCTACGGTTTTAAGTGCAGAAAGGTTTCCTGGAGTTAAGCCATTTTATTCATCTTTTAGAAATGTGGGTTAAGGGGCCAAGGAAGTTTAGCCTCCACTCCCAGATATGGTATAGAAAAGAGATGAGTACCATGAGCTGGATGTTTTGGGGAAAAATAGAAGAGGAAAATAGAAACTCAGGGCAGGAGGAGTAAATGGTAAAGGAACTCTGATACTGCATATGAAAATTAATTTGCTGATGAACCAAACTTCTCTATTTTTTAACTAGTGGTGTCATTGGATAGATGAACTATCCATGTAGTGATATGTGGCTGATGCCTTTGTTAGGGAGGCAAAGAAAGGATGTTAACCACTACTTAAGAAGGCTAATGGTAAAATATTTCTATCCTGCTGGGCATCTTTCTATGGCAGAGATTAATATTTTGTATACTACAGAGAAATCAAGGTAAAATTCTCTCAACATAATATTATTTTTCACTCTCTTTCTTCTCCCTACACCATTCACTTCTTTGCCTTAGTTTTTCACTGACTTAATAAGGTTAAATTTTTTGTTATTGTTGTTTCAGGTAGATTCAAGTAGATTTTTATTGATTTACCAAGTAAGAGTCTTTGAAGTTATACTGACAGGTCACTTCTGTTTGCTTTCTTCATTTTCGAAGTTTTAGTTTGTTTACTCTGTAAGACAGGCTAATTTATATCATACTATCAAAAAATAAAAATGAAAAAGAAACAAGTTAGGTCAGTGGCTTACTGTAACAAAACTTTATTATTTTTCATGATGTATATTCAACCCTAGCTGAGAATTAATCTATGTTCCACATAGAAACAAGTTAGGTCAGTGGCTTACTGTAACAAAACTTTATTATTTTTCATGATGTATATTCAACCCTAGCTGAGAATTAATCTATGTTCCACAGTCACTTGTGGACCTGAACTGACAGAGGCTCAAAGATTTTCTAACTACGTGATCTGGAATAATAACTTGACTCTCCATTAGGAATGGCAGAGGAAAAGAGATACCAGTGTCCATGGCAAGGGAAGAGAAACTGGCCAGCACACAGGGACATTTTGCTGTCTTAACCAGGACTGACACAGATGCCTTCCATTGGCTGACCATTGGCTAGAATTAGTTACCTGGTGCTGCCTAATTTCAAGAGCACTGGGAATTATAGATCAAATGGAGTATGGTAAGCATGGATATTTTTTCTGTGACCAATTGTAAAATCTTGATAAAGCCTGCTATTTTTTAGTGTCCCCTATAGAAACTAAAGTATTTGTATATTTTAATCACAAAATTACTGATAAAGAATACATGCTTTTGTATATGCAACTATAGTTTAGTCTTGGCTTCCTAATTTTTTTTTTGCTTGTTTTGTCTTATATTGCCTTAAAGTTTATTTTTCATTAAAAGTACTATATTAGCAATAAATACTTTATTGACAATAGTTATACATCTCTAAAGCGTAGGTATACTATGATATTTCTTTTTCTTCTTTGTTATGCTAGATACAATTTTAAAATACTTTAAAATTTAATATTTTTAACATTTTGCTATATGTACTTCATGTGTAGATATTAAATACATACACATATATACTATTTCTTCTTGAAAACTGAGATCTTAATATCATATAATGTATAATTCATGAATATGATTATGAAGCTAGGAAACAAGGGTATATTGTCATGTGGGGTTATGATTAAGTGAAGACAATGTTTATAACTATCTGTATACCAAACAATATGATATACACACAATTTTATGCTTTTATATATTATATATTAGCATATATAACTTAGATATAACTTAGCTATATTTTAACTTCCACATATGAGAGAAAATGTGTGATATTTGTCTTTGTCTCTGGCTTATTTCAATAAGAAAAATTATCTCCAGTTCCATCCATTTTATTTCATATGTCAGGATTTCATTCTTTTTATGGATTAGTAACATTTCATCATGTATATATACCACATTTTCTTTATAAAACCCCTAGCTGGTGGAAAGGTTTCTTAATTTTGAGATAAATCTGTATAGACAAACTGAAAAGTTCCTTATGTTTTAAGATTTTCTCCATTTTTATTTCTTAGATTTAAAGACAACTTTGGAGGTTTAGAGGAACTATGACTTGACCATCAGAAGACACTGTTTTTTCTAGAGGTCAAATAGTCTGACTTTCCTAACTAAAAACGGAAATCATTTAAAAATACTTCAAGGTTTAGTTATTCTCTGGATGGCACTGAATATAATATGCCTTTGATACTATGCCACCCTTGTTAGAACCTTGTACTAACCAATTTCATGTTATCTCAAGTATGATTTATTCTTGCACCAAGCTTATCTTTACAATCTGCCTATCCTGAAATATTTCTTCTCTTTTTTCAAATAATATTTCTCAGTTTTAAAAATTTATTCCCTGCTTTTAAACCTCAAGGGTCTCAAAACATTTTGCTCTTGGTCTGCTGAAATAGCAGTCTACTATTTTTAAAGCTATCCTCACTGTATAACATGCTATTTCATTTAGAGCAGTCATAATCTTGATATTATAATCTTTTAAAATGGTCTTCTGGTTCATTTTTGTTAGAACAATTACAATGTGAGCAATGAAAGGACAGAGAGTATTTCTTCCAATAGGTTGGAATATTGTTTGTTGTTACCTTGTCACTAGATTTCTTAAATTAGATTGACTAGAGACCAGGATGATTATGACTAAGAGATTAGATTCTCAAGGCTAAGTGGATTCATTTGCATATACTGATGATATTTATCAGTCTTTCATGAGAAATGCCCTTCTCTCAGTTGGCAGCATTAGAGGAATTTAGAAACTGGAGGAGGATGAGTAATTATCTCAGTCATGGCAAAAATAATTTCTTGCCTTTTTACAATGATATATGGTTTACACAATCTTTGACATACCCTTAAAAGATAGGTAATATTACCTCCATGTCACTGAAACTGATCACATGTCAGAGCCATTACAGACCAGATTAGGAATCCACTTTTCTGACTTTTCTGTTTCTAGCAGACATCCTTACCACTCTAGAATGATTTCTCAGTTACACACAGGTGACCCTTACAAAAAAAGTAATTAGTTCATACTACTTGCAAAATATGGTGGCCATTTTTCATGTTTGTACATTAGTATATTATCTAAACTTGTAGAAAGTGCTTTCTGTGCTCCAGGTCACAGAACAAAGACCCTGAAGGATGAGGGTGATGCCCTGTGAGAAAGAATTTCATTCAGAGAAGAGGAGCCAACCATTCAATTCTGAATATATATAGAGAGGTCCAAATATATTCTTTAAGGATGCTGTGATTTACTTCAAATGTTGTTTACTGCTTATTTATAGCTGTTGTTTAAATATAGTGATTTGGAACCAGCAGTTGTGCCTATGGTTCAATTTTTGAAAAAAGAATAAAAAAACTTCTAGCAAAACCAATGTGATAAAGAAAGAAATAAATGATATTTGACAAGGGCCTAGAATAAACTTCTTCAGTAACATGATGCATTAATTAATGAATAAATATGGTAGCTGTGTAATCTCAGACTACTTTCTTAAGTTGCTGCAGTGTAGTGTTTGGAGGTGTTTCATGAGCTATGACTGGAAATAGGATCACAAAATAATGTCCTAGGATTATATAAACCTATAACTAGAGGCTTACAATATGTTACTACTTTGGATGTAATGGTTAAGAAAAAAATAATTACAAGGACCTAAGATATTAGATACATTGTTTTGTTTTTGAATTGTATATGACAAGAAGAACTTTGAGTGTTCACTTCTTTTCTGCTGATTGCCTATAATTTGGCAGTAATAAAGGTTTTTTTTTTTTTTTATGTAAGCATTCCCTTATTTGAAGTCCTTTTTTAAAGAATGCTTTTATGGGCTAGGGTATGAGCTCTCAGATTTTGGCTTGAGAATCTTTTTGGGTATTTTCCTCAATAGGTGGAAAAAATGGGGATAGTATGAAAAGAATACTATATGAGAGGAGAATGAGGCATTCGAAGAGTGAAATAAAGCCAAGGAGATCAGTATGTTGCTGGTGGTGGTGGTGGTGATGATGGTAGATCAGTAATCCAGACAGGGCTGATGATCCAATTTATTAGCCTCATTCTTTACTGAGGGCACATATTGAGATAAAGCAGCCTAATGTTATTGAGTTAATATACTCAGTCTTTTTTTTTTTTTTAAGATTTTATTTATTCATTTGAGAGGCGGAGTTAAAGACAGTGAGAGGGAGAGACAGAGTGAAAGGTCCACCCTCTGCTGATTCACTCCCTAGATGGCCACAACAACCAGAGCTGTGCCATTCCGAAGCCAGGAGCCAGGAGCTTCCTCCTAGTCTCCCATGCAGGTGCAGGGGCCCAAGTGCTTGGGCCATCCTCCACTGCTTTCCCAGGCCATAGCAGAGAGCTGGACCGGAAGAGGAGCAGCTGGGACTAGAGCTGGTACCCACATGGGATGCTGGTGCCACAGGCAGAGGATTAACCCACTGCACCATGGCACTGGCCCCAATATACTCAGTCTTAAAAAAAGGAGGAGGGGCGGGTGCCATGGTGCAGAAGGTTAATCCTCCACCTGCAGTGCCAGCATCCCATATGGGCGCTGGTTCTAGTCCCGGCTGCCCCTCTTCCAGGCCAGCTCTCTGCTGTGGCCTGGGAAAGCAGTAGAATATGGCCCAAGTCCCTGGGCCCCTGCACACATGTGGGAGACCAGGAAGAAGCGCCTTGCTCCTGGCTTCGGATCTATGCACCTCCGGCTGTTGTGGCCAATTGGGGAGTAAACCAATGGAAGGAAAACCTTTCTCTCTGTCTCTCCCTCTCACTGTCTATAACTCTATCAAACAAAATGAATAAAATCTTTTTAAAAAGATAGGAGATATTACCGTTTGTGACAACATGGATGAACTGGAGGGCATTATGGTAGGAAAATAAGCAAGACACAGACAGAAAAATGTTGCACTATCTTACCTATAAATAAAATATTAAATTAGTCAATGATAACCAGAGAAGAGAATGGTAGTTGGCAGAGTATAGCTGGTGAGAGCAGCAGGGAGAAATTGGTTTAAACTTGCATTTATAAGATGACTGAAATTTTGGGGACCTAATGTACAGTACATTGATCATAGCTAATGATGTAGCATATCATAAAAATATGCTGAGAGTTGATCTAAATTAATATCACCACACACACACATGGAAACACCAAAGTAGCTACATGTCATGGTGGAAATGTTACTTCACTTGGTGGCAGTAATCATTTAATATATAAAAACATCACATTGTATAGCTTGAATATACACAATTTGTATTTATCAATTATACCTCAATAAAGTAGAAAAATTCTCTGCAATTGAAAGTCAGTGTTTAGATCAGCTAAATTTTTAAACCAGTTATCAGGATAGAGAAGAAGTCATTCTAAAAACAGAGTTGATAATGTAGTGCTCAGTCGCTGTGACTAATTAGAGAACCTAATTAAGCTGTCAAGAAAAAAATAAAGATAATCACTGTCAGTCAGTTCCCACTCTTTTGCACTCAGGAACATGAAGAAATCCATTTTCTTCCAGGCCACCGTATGATCCTTGCTGTCTTATTTGATATTGATGTAACCTCATGTACACCTTCTGAAGTGATCGAGGTTGTATAAGTATGTGACAAGCATTGTTGTTTAATTCTGCTGTAGCAAGTTTTATTCATATAGATATCTGTCATTAAGTACTGATTTTGCTACTTTAATCATATTCTGTTTCCATAACAATCTGTTATAGTTGTTATTATTTTGTCATTGTTAATGGTAATTCCTATTTAGATAACAACAGAAATAGTACAATAATATGATGAAACTTCAAATCATTTGTGGACAAATGGAATTAAAAGGTAGTTATTTTGTGGTATGGCAGAAATTTAAAATTCATGCACATTTCTTATGGTTCACATTTTCTGTGAATGTTTTGAATACCCTTCATATGTGTATGGATTTCATTTTTTGCACCAAACTAAGTTTATCTTTTTACTCCATTTTTGAAGTGTCTTCATAGGGCTAATTGTTATTTCTTCAAATGTGGTAAGCATTCATAATAGTTAAAAATAATACATTTTGCTTATTCTATATGACAGAAAACTTTCTATCCCCACATTCAATCTTGAAGCCATATAATGAGATCTGTTTTATTAAGCCTGTTGTTGAGCTGAAGAATCTGAAGCAGAAATAATTTAAACAAATGTAGGATGTCATACAGCTAGTAAGTACTGAAGCAGAATTGTGGATCTAGATCCATTAGACCTCACTGTGTTAAATATATACGGTTTTTAATTATCAGCTATTTGGCCAGGATTAAGCTAACTACCAGATTACTTAGCCTGATATCAATGTGTATGTGTATGTGTGTGTGTGTGTGTGTGTGTGTGTGTATGAATTTCAAATAGATCTATCTTTGCTATAGGCAAAAAAATTAGTTTCATAAACATGCAGGCAAAGAAAATCATGTAACACTTCCATATTAGCCAATTGCTTTAAAAAGATATAAATTTTTTCCAGGTTCAATCACCATAGAGTTGCAAGGCAAAAATGGATGAGTCTCTAAACAGCAAATGAATTAATGAATTTTTGTTTGTTTTACGTGATTTATATCCCATAATCTAGAAACAGGTAGTTTATCCAGAAGGAATTTGAATCTTGAACTGTAAAACTTTATTTGAAAATGTGAACAGAGCTCTTTTATTCAACAATGCAAAAATTGTATTGGTACTGCAAGCTATATTGTATATTTACTTATCCACTGTTTTTTGTTAATTAGGTATAATTCTTGAAAATCATATTGAGTGAAATTTATTGTTATTTTGTAGGTGGGGATTGTCATTTTTTTGTTTACTTTTCTGCCATCATTAAACTGGAGTACCTTTGTAGTCATCCTTATTAAGGTGGATATTCTAGAAAGTTTGTGTATGTCCTCTGAGGCTATTCAATCCTGTAGTTACAGAGTGTTTTTTTTTTTTTTTAACAGGCAGAGTGGACAGTGAGAGAGAGAGACAGAGAGAAAGGTCTTCCTTTGCCGTTGGTTCACCCTACAATGGCCGCCGCGGTCGGCGCGCTGCGGCCGGCGCACCGCGCTCGTCCAATGGCAGGAGCCAGGAGCCAGGTGCTTTTTCCTGGTCTCCCCATGGGGTGCAGGGCCCAAGCACCTGGGCCATCCTCCACTGCACTCCTGGGCCACAGCAGAGGGCTGGCCTGGAAGAGGGGCAACCGGGACAGAATCCGGTGCCCCAACCGGGACTAGAACCCGGTGTGCCGGCGCCGCAAGGTGGAGGATTAGCCTGTTGAGCCACGGCGCCGGCCTACAGAGTGTTTAAGATATAGATAAGAGTGGATCATAGTTTCATAGAGTCTGAAGTTCATAGAATGTTGATGATTCTTGTTAATAAAAACAACACAAAACTGTGAACACAAAATTCACTACAAACTCAGTGGTAGGAATATTACTGTTTCCTATTCCTCCAACTGAATGACAGCTGTAAACCATAGAAAGATAGCATCAACTGAACCTTAAGGGATACCCATATATATTCCATAGGCAATGCAGTTATTGAATTAGAACTTCTATAACAACCATGTTTTATCACCATCATAAAGGATCAATCAACTCTTATGTAATATTAACTACTTTACAGGAAACAGTATATGTTTTAGGATGTTGGTAAGCTAACCTTTATTTTCTCAGATGACATGAAAACATGACAGTGTTCTCTCTAATACTTTACAAGTATTCTTCCATCCCACCCTCCATGATGTAATGGTAATAGAACATACAGGTTATAAGAGAGTAATTTCATGAGAAAACATATTATCAATGTAAACCAAGACTCAAAATATTCCTGCTTGACTAGAATTCTTTTCAATAATTGAACCCATATTCATGACGGTATAAAACCATTTAAAATGACAGTTTATCATTAGTGATATAATAGTGTTTTGGGATATTGACAGTGCCCTTGATATCTTCACAACTTTTAAGAACTTTTGAGCTATACCTATTTTTCTCTCCCCACTGTTAGTGATGAGATAATGAAATTTTCAGGTCTCAGTTTCACAAAAATACCAGAATATTATTACAAAGAGCAAAGCTGTAGGTAAGTGATATCTCATCTGTCTTTTCTGAAACATTGTCTGCCTTCAAAAATTAGATTGATGATATTTTGTGTAATGTTAAATTTTTGTTGCTTAGATTTCTGTAACATCCCAGCATGTTCTCCCATCATCTCCTGTCCAGCTCTAGAGTCCTTCTTTTCATTATCTTAGTCCTTTTACTCAAAACACCCACCTCTTTGTTTTCTTAATTACACTTTGTAGTGGAAACTGTGAAAAGTTCTGTTATGCATCTCTGCCCATCCCTGATTTCTGTGTCTGTATTTCAACTGCCTGTTTTTTAACTCTCTCATTAACTTTATGCTTTATTAGGTTTATTCCAATAACATGAAAGAAAACTCATAGGAAAAAACTCTACAACCTCTAATGTGACACATATGGAAGAATAATAAATTTATATTTTTCATTGAGCATTGCATTTCATGTGGAAAGTTGAGACTCTAATAACCAATGCAACTGTCTCCATTCTTTCATTTTCACTGCTTCTATTTAATGAGATAAAAACTGTGATGTCCAGGTTAATCAATCTCTTTATAACCAAGTCAGTCTCTCTCTTCTTCTGCCTTTCAAATAAATAAAACTTTTAAATAAAAAATTAGGGAAGAGCAGTTTTTAATAATAGATGATAGTAAAATTGTGTGTGTGTATGTGCGTGTGTGTGTTTGTGTGTGTGTAAAACCAGTACTTGGAACCATAAGATATGGATTTTACTTCATTTGTCATTTGTCAGTTATATTATTTAGTTGGTAGCATTAACTTTCCCTCCTGTTTTACCATCAACCTTAGATTGGATAGTCCCTTAGTATAATTTAGAAAACATAATAGAGCAGTGTGGTACAATGTCACAGATAGAAGGAATGGAATCTGAAAGTGGAAGAAGTACGTTATCTATTATTATGCTCTCCCTTTTGATCCCCCTCATGCTCTCTGCTGCAAAGTTTAGGGCTATAATTCCTGGGGAAGTACAGTTTGGATTAGAATGATTTTGTATTTGTGAAGCCCTGTTTGGTTCTACGGCCAAAGGGGCCAGCCTAGTAGAACCAAGAGAACTAAGCACAAAGTATTGACTGCTTAGACTTTTTAGAGAGTGTAGTGAATGAGTTTTAAGGGTTCTTGTATGTTAGCCCAGCTTGATCATCTGTATCTGCTGCAGAGAGTGATTTGCTGTCAAAATTTCAGGAAGAAAAAAACCCAACAATTTGACTTTAGCATTGCTTTGCGTGTCTTTTGAAAGCTCAATAGTGTTAGCTGCATACAGAGAAAAAACCCAATGCTGGTAACCTTGTGAGATTTTTTTTTTCTTTATCTAAAAATTATTCTGTTGATGTCCCCTCCCAATAAAATTATATTACAAAAATTTGTGGAGAGATCACAACATATAACTTTACTCATCTTGTAGATGCATAGATATATAAAGAAATTGGATGACATTCCTTGGTCTATGAGCAGTTAAACTGTCCTAAGGGACCGTAGATACATTAAAATATTTTTGGTGTCTCTTCTTGACTTCTTTTCTCTTAGATTGTCACAGATAAGACATAGAATAAAATTGTGAAGACATTTAAGGCTAAATGTAGAAAACTAGGTATTGTTTTTAAAACTGTTAGGTTGGGAGGAAATTTAGAGATAATCTAGTTCAACTTTTGCATTTTATAGAGAGACTGAGAATTGGAAACATAAGTCACTCAAATAATGAGATATTCCTGTGATGGCAGGATTTCCACTGTGATTTTGGCTTGGTGGCATTGTTTTTATCACATTTTTATTATTGGTTAATTTAGTTCTGTAAGTATTTTACTTCCCTGTGTTGTAAGGCTCTTGAAAAAAAACTATACCTTATATTTCTTTGTAACTGTTCCAAGAATTCAATAAATAAATGTTGTTGTTGTGGGGGCTGATTTGTGGCAAATATTCCTCTGTCTCTGCAAATACAGTGATTTGTACTGTCATCTTGGCAAATAAAGAATACTTGAGGACATGCAAGTAATCCAAAGCTTCACATAAATATTTTAAGACACTAAAATATCAGAATAGATGACACCGTTGTTTAAAAATCAACATCAGTCACAAACTGCCCCATTTTTAATAAGCTAAAGATCCAAGTAGATAATTTGATGCAAGTAGTCGCTGCTGCTTTCAGTCTGAGAGGAAGTCAATAAATTCCTTTTGCCATTACTCACAAAAGTAGTTTAAATTCCATGCAGGACACAAGTCTGGGGAATCACATCAGCCTTAGCGTACAAAGGAGCCTGGAGACACAGCAGAACAATGTCTCCCCACTCCAGCTACTGAGGAGAAGGTGGTCTAACGTTTTTCTCCCGGAACTGGCAGGCTAAAATTAATTCTCAGAGTTGGAGCTTGTTGTTTAAGCTGCCTGTGTGTTCTTCCATCTCAACTCACAGTGTACGTTTTTTTTTTGTTTCCAATATTCTTAAGTCATCAGGAGAAATCTAACACTCATAGTTTTGAAATTGCATCAGTTTAGCTAAAGATATTCTTCCTAAAAATTCAGTTGTAGAAAAATAAAAGTAAACCAAATGTTCAAGAGAGGGAGGAGAGGGCACCTAGAATGTGTAAACCGTTTGATATTTGACAAATCAGTTACTGTGTATGGTGTGATATGCAAATTAAGGATAATGCTTCCCTTTTATCTGCATTGCAGATTCTTCGTGGGATGTTCTGCATGCGTTTTGAATGCAGTATGTGCAACAGAGCATTATAGCTTAGTGCAAGATATCTGGGCAGTGGAAATTAGAGGCAGGAAATTCATATTAACTTTATGTATTTAAATTTTTAACATATGTTGTTGTAGTCAATCAGTTGGTGAGATCAAATTCTACTAATTTATAAATGGATATTGCATTAAATAATGAATGTAAGGGTAAATTATAAGTAATGTATGTCCTAATTCTGAATAAATTTAGGGATTTCTAATATGAAACAGCATTCACTGAAACACACAGCTAAACTTAATCTTTCATTTTTTTATAGGAAGTAATTCCACATAGAATATGTGCAGCAAATATTCTTTGTATCAAGTGAAGCTAATAATGCAGTTTTCTACATGGTGATATTTTGAGTTGTAGGTCACTGCTTCTTTTCTAAATTTCCACCATAAAAAAATTCA
Organism: Sylvilagus floridanus; assembly: GCA_949820135.1. Classification (NCBI taxonomy): domain Eukaryota; kingdom Metazoa; phylum Chordata; class Mammalia; order Lagomorpha; family Leporidae; genus Sylvilagus; species Sylvilagus floridanus. The sequence continues at coordinate 25,399,384 of OX463235.1, forward strand.
TGTCTGTTGATCTGATAATTTTGTTGATCTATTTTCTTTTATATTCAAGTTAAATGCTAAGCAATTTGGTAAAATCTTGAAATATCTATTTTTAGTGGAATTAGTAAACTGAATAAGTCAACTTCTGAAGTGATTCTTAAATAGAAGACAGCTGTATTTTGATTATAGACTAATTTTACTGATGGTTGTATGTGGTTTATAGATCAAATTTATGTGTTATTATGTAACTGTAAGTATTGGAGAGTGGGGTTTTAGTTTTAACACTTTTCCCTCTGTGAAAGTGAAATTGACACTTTGAGAAGCAATGACTTGAACAGCCCTTGTCTGGGCTGTAGAGGAACAGGTTTTTTTTTTTTTTTTTTTTTTTTTCTTCTCTCAATGGAGAATGGGATTGGGAATGGGAGAGGCAGGAGAAGTTGAAGTGGGAGGGCATGTATGGTGGGAAGAATCTCCATATTCCTAAAGTTGTACTTATGAAATTTATACTCATTAAATAAGTGGTTTTTTTGGGAAAAAATAAAGTAAAGGAAAAAAGAAAGATAAAAAAAAACTATTCCCTGTCATTCCTGTTGTATCAAGCCCTCATCATTAGTTGAATTGATTAAGCAATAATATACCTATTACCTCATCAGGCAGAGTCTACATGATCATTATGGAATAAATAACCTTTTCTTCCTGTGTCTACCTTCATTATCTTTGTCTGTTCTCATTCTCTCCAAATGATGTTACCTCATTTGATATGATAACTGATTTTTGTTTTCCAATTGATGTTTTAAGCAGGGCATAAGAAATCTAGTTAATGATCCTAACTTTGTGTACAAAATATTTAATCCTATTAAAAAGGAAATCAGATTAAAGGAATGACTAAATTTACTGGTTGAATAAAAAATTCTTCAGTGGAATGATTAAGGTCTTTAAAACAGAGAATTGTTTTGAAATATAGTAAAATGTGCTTGAAATAACAGTAAAACACCAAGTTACTATTAATGTTATGCGGTGTTTTCATTCTTGGGATTGATATTTTCAGTTGTTATTTTGACATTTTCTGTTGTCTACTCCATTTTACTTATTTTATCATATACTTTTTACAAAAAACTTTTGATCCTAGAAATTAATTAATTAGTTAATTAATTTTTGAGAGGCAGAATTAGAAAGGCAGAGACGGAGAGGAAGATCTTCCATGTGCTGATTCACTCCCCAAATGGCCACAGTAGTTTGTAGGTGCAGGGGCCCAAGGACTTGGGCCATCTTTTACTGCTTTTCCAGACCATAGCAGAGAGCTGGATTGGAAGAGGAGCAGCCTGGACATGAACTGGCATCCTTATGAGCAGAGGCTTAGACTACTACGCTGCAGCATTGGCCCGCTGATCCTAGATAATTTGTAGTGAGAATTGTATATTGCCTCCCAGCTGATTCTGCAGCTCTCACAGTATAATGTATCATGATTTTCAAAGAAATGAGTGAGTTTTCATTCTTTATTATTTTCATGTATATAATTAGTCCTCAAGATATTTCTAAATTTTTTTCTCTTGATTAGTAACTTAGCAGTATATTGGGGAGCTGTGTAATATTTCTTAAGATTCCTTATTTTCATGTATTATTGTTTTTGTACCTCTCTGAATAACTATCATTTTTTATAAATATCCAAGTAGAATGAGGGATTTCCTTGGTGTCGATCATTTAGCAGGAGGTCTACTTATGGACTGGCTTTATTTCCCCTGGAACATTTTTAATTACTAAAGTCATGGGGCTGGCACTGTGGCATAGTAGGCTAAGCCTCTGCCTGCAGCACCCGCATCCTATATGGCTCTGGTTCATGTTCCATGTGTTGCATTTCCAATCCAACTTTCTGATAATGGCCTGGGAAAGCAGCAGAAGATGACCCAAGTGCTATTGTGGCCATTTGGGGAGTGAACCAGTGGATAAAGTAGCACCATAGATATTTTGCTCAGTAAAAAGAAAGACTCAGCACAGTTAAGTGGAAAGATAATAGTCTTTGGAGCCAAAAAAGAATTTGATCTAAATCTCAGCAGGCTCAGCTCTGTCACTTTATAGCTTCATGTGGGAGATCTGGAAGAAGCTCCTATTTCCTAGCTTTTGATTGGGCTCATCTCCAGCCATTGCAGCCATCTGGGGAATGAATAAGCAGATGGAAGACTTTTCTCTCTGTCTCTCCCTCTGTCTGTCTGTAACGCTACTCTCAAATAAATAAATAAATCTCTAAACATTTTAAAAATTACTAAAATCTTGTTAACTCATGTAGACTGACTTTTAGATGCATTTGAAAAATTCATTATTATGTTAATAACTGGGCAGCACTTTCTTCTCTTGTTTATATAGATGATTTTTCCCTGGATAGTCTTTGTGTATAATTCTGTTATTATTTTTGCTTTGTTCTTCCTGGAAATGGAAGAGGATGAATAGAGGTGCAGACAGGAAGAAGATAGTGAAGGGAAGATACTTGTTTTTTAAAAAAATTCAGATATTTAATTTTATTCTTTGGTTTAGATCAAAATAGCCTGTTAGGAGAGCAGATTGTTGATTGTGAAGGTAGCACATTGTTGAAATTTTCATTCCTTGAAAGAACACCTGCCTTACTTTTCATGACAACCTAGTATTTCCCCTGCTTAATTATAGCTTCCCCTTGGACAAAGCATCTGATCATGATTCCATTTCAATACCCAGGAATGTTAGGTTCTTTTATTTTTTGTTTTACCATTTTTAAGATGATATTTAAATTAGAGCAGAAAGATTAGTTGAAGCTTTCATTTTGAAGAGGGTGCAATATCATGGGGTAAAGGAATAAACAGAAAATCATCTTTGGTTGCTAGAAAAGGAAATATCAATTGAATAAAACAGATCACTTCTTTGGCTGATTATTTTAGTATCTGAAATATTATCAGTATTTATTTCATGGACATAATGGAATTCCTAGTTGCAACTTGTTGAATGTTTGACATCTTTTATTGTCTATTTTAGAGAGTGAAATGAAGAAGGAAAAAAAAAGCTTGGCTGATGACAAATAAGTGGCCAGATGAGAAGTACTAATCTTTCTTCCTCTTTCGCACTTGTGCCAGGCTGGTCTAAGTTTATTGAATCAAACTTGCGCTTTATCTCAGACACGTAAATTTGTTAAAACATTTCCATGTCAACTCCTTTCTTTATGTTCTTCTTTCACACTTACTACTATCCTTTAATTTCATCCTTCTTCTTTTTTCATCATTTCTCCTAAAATTAGTTTCGGTTCAATCCAGATTAATAGACACTGTCACAGTCTCCTCCTAGAGGCACTGAGAATTCCTGGAAAGAAGAGGAGCATGTCTTTCTTTTATCTCACTGGTCAATATCTTCTACTGCAAACATTTTGTTTTGATATTTTTGGACACTTTCAGGGTGGTATAGCCTCAGACTGTTTTTAGACAATTAGGACCTCCAACACTCTTTAAGACTCCAGAACTATTTTTAAAACGTTTCAAGAGAAACAAGAGAAAGAATTGGAAGCATTGTACTAGAGATTTTATATATGTATATATGGGGTGGGAAGATGAACGCATAGCATTTTTTTCTCCATTGTCCTCTGATTCTATTTTTGCATAGGCAAAAACAAGGCATAATATCTGGGCTGGGTTTCTGGAACTGAATGTGTGGGCCAATGGGACAGTGTTTGCAAACAAGAGGACATTTGGCACAGTTACAGTGGCACTTGGATGACGACATCCCAAATTGTGGTGCCTGAGTTTGAGTCAGAGCTCTGCTCCTGATTCTAGCTTCCTTCTGGTGTGTACCCTGAAAGGCACTGGTGATGGCTCAAGTTCTTTAGGTCTTTGCCAGCAACAGAGGGGACCTGGATTGATTTCTATGTCACAACCACATTAGCCATTTTGTAGTTATGTATTCTAATATGAAATAGACAATAGAGGTATTTATGTGGATAACAGAGGCCAAGCTACCTATTGTAGGATTTACTACCTGGATTTCAGCATGGTTAATATGTTGCTTAAAATAAACAAGTTTTTTTATATTTTCGATTTTATTTTATGTAATGACACAATATAATTATGGAAATTCAATGGATAGAACATTATGACATGTAGTTGTACTTTGGAGGAGAGAAAAAAAATCTGACTCAAAAAAGTTCCTGTGTATTTTTTCCAATAAATCCTTTTACATTATAGGATTTGAGAAAACGGATGAAAGGAAAAATCACTGGATTAGGCGCCAGGAAGTCTTAGTGAAGTTGCCACTAACTAGCACTGCTATATTGAGTAAGACACTGAAAGTTTCCAGGGCTCAGTTTTTCCTCTATAAAAAGAAGGCATTTGTTGATCTCTAGGATTTCTGTCACTTCTAATCTCCTATGGTTTTTAAAGGTAGATTGTGAACTCTTCAGGGGCAAGAAAGATTTTTTACCTTTGATTTTATTTCACAGTCACAAAATAAGTATTCAGTAAATGTCAGTAGAATGATTCAAAAAACAGAGAAGATCACAAATATGGAAGGGAATAGATTTTTGCTATATTTCAGTATTTTTTACATCTAAGAATTAACAATTAGCACCATATGTCTTTAATATATTTTCAGTTTTTTGCTATCTTGCATCTAAAAATTTAGTAAGAGCTATGTTATTGAGAACATGCCGCTGGGCAGGAATCAGCACTAATTGAACATCTACTAGATGTGATGAGGCAGTGGATAAGGTGCTTTGGATATCCAATATGATTTAATTTTCATTTCTTCCTGGTGAAATAATTCCAATTATCCCTGTTTTTGCATGAGGAAATAACAGTAGAGGTTCCAAGAGATAGAAAACTTATCTGAGATCATGAAGCTAGAAAGTGACAGAGCTGAACTTGCTGAGATTTAGATTTAATTCTTTTTTGGCTCCAAAGGCTATGATGTTCCCACTGCACTATGCTGAATCATGCTTTTTACTGAGCAAATTATCTGTGCTGCTACTTTATCCTTGTAACCTCCCTATGAGTTCTTTAAAAATTTGGTACAAGTCATTTAAAACAAAAGTTATAGCTTTCATGTTAATTTGACAAACAATATAATATAAGCTGTGTCAACCAAGAATAAGACAAGCCTGCATCTCGGCCAGAGAGACAGTTCTCGCTTCTCATAATGTGTACTCATGGAGACTAGATGAGGAAGGGATTTGGGAAGCTTTCCAGATAGCATCAAACATGATCTTTCTAACATTGCATTTTACTGTAAGACAATTCATTTGTCTCCAATTGTCCTCATCCTAATGGCAGGTTTTTATTAATTTTTGAAGGCAGTGCTATTATATTTTCATATCACAGTGCTAGATAAATTTTAAAACTGTGTAAGAAAAAAAGTAAAATGTTTCTGAAAAACCCTCTTACCCCATTGAATTGTAAAAAAAAGCAACAAAACTGTGTCAGACTGCAATCAAATAGGTTCTGGTCTTCTTTAAATGATCTTTGATTACTCAGAATGTTTAACACTTGGATAGATAAAGTCCTAATCTATAGAAATCTTCCCCTTGTAAACTTACAGGATAAGTGTCACAGATCAAAGATATTCAAAATTAGTATTTTCTTTATTATCTTGATCTTTTTGAAAAATTTAGAAAATATCTATACCCCAGATATTCTTTAATTTTTAAATGAAATGCTTCTTATTAATATTTTTTCTTTAAAATTTTCCAATTGTAAAGTTACTTTCAAAAAAGAGTATTGGGGGAGCACAGAAGTAAAATTAAAAAAAGAATGTAATTTTTACTAAATTATAATTAACCTGTGATATTGAGTTGGCATGCATAAAACCCAGTCATATTGATGGAAAACTGTCAGAAAGAACAAAGCACAGATACCAATGATTGGTGAAAAGACTTATATAGGTAGATGATTCTCTTTTGGAGTAGTGAGAGAGTAAAGGGTAAGCTTCATTGCAGGAGTGTTTGTTAACTGTTCTTAAAAATCATTGTTAGTGATCCAGCAGGCTGAGTAAACAACACATTAGTGTGTCTGATGAATGATGGGAAATCCTAAGTGTTATTGCATTAGGTTAGGCAGAGAAAAGAAATGAACTCTATGCTCAAAGAAACAGGAAAGGGCTATTGTAACATAGAGGTTAAAGTCTCTGCCTGAGATCCCAGTGTTCCTATGTGTGTGGCTTAGATACCTGGCTGCTCCACTTCATATCCAGCTTCCTACTAATGTTCCTGGAAATTTCGAGTCCTGGATGCTCCACTTCTGATCAGCTCTCTGTTATGGCCTGGGAAGGCAGTAGAAGATGGTCCAAGTCCTTGTGCCCCTGCACCCACGTGGGAGACCCAGAAGAAGCTCCTGGCTCCTGGCTACGGATCAGCATAGCTCTGGCTGTTGCGGCCTTTTGGGGAGAGAACCATTGGATGGAAGACCCCTCTCTGTGCCTCTCCTCTCTCTGTGTAACTCTGAATTTCAAATAAATAAATAAATCTTTAAAAATAATCTTTTTTTTAAAAAAAAAAAAGAGAAAGAAACAAGAAGCTGAGAGCTGAATGGCATTAACTCAAGTGTGATACTCCTTTTATTTCCCAGTGATGGCACCATCCAATTGTTCACCCATGCCAGAAACTTGAGAGAGTCAAATACATATTTTTAAATTCGTATCTCACATCCAACTGGTAGTTCTGCCCAACCTACCACTTAAGCGTCATTCCTTTCTGAGCCTTCATCATAGGGTCGCCCACTCTGGTCAGGCCCTCATTGTTTCTCACTTGCACTACTGTACTCATGCTCCTTTTGGCCTCCCAGTATCCAGCCTTTAGAATTTCCATCCTCGAGTCTTTGCTTTCTTCTTGTAGTGTTATCCTGTTTGTTTAAGAAGTCAATATTCCTTTAGAACATGGACCTTTTTCTATCTTTTGCCTTCACTTCTGAGCATATCTGTTATCCCATCACGCCTACCTTAAGGTCAACTTCATCGTTATCCACTACTGTGTTTGGCCAGTATGCCCTGTTTAACCTTACAAACTTTGATCTTCCAGCACAAGCACTATCTCCTCCATGAAACTGATCCTTATCTCACTGGGGAGAATTAACCATTACAACTTTATCTCCTGTGGTAAAATGAGCATAATACATTATATCAGCTATAACACTTCATTGTGATTCTTGGTTGTCTTCCTCTCCTTTCTGGATTCTTACTTCCTGGAGAGTAGAATATCATCTTACTCATTTATGAGTCATCAAGGCCTAGCACATAATTTTAAAAACTCAATTTTATTGAGATGAATGAAAGAATTATTGAATGAATGAATATATATGTAAATTTTAATAACAGAGGTATGAGTCTGAAAATGGCAATACATTGACTGGCATTTAATTTCCGTATCTTTTGTGAGTCATTAAGTTCCTCTTCTTGTTTTCTAAACAACAACAACAACAAAAAAAACTATTTAGTGAATGGAGAAAGAGTAAAAGAAAGCTTTAAGAATATAAGAATTTACTGTGATTGCTTTTCCAATATCTTTCCAGGTGATACATGCAAATAGGTATTCAATAAATACTAGTGAAAGTTCAAATAACTTTTGGCATCTTCTACGCAGTTTTTGTCTTCACCATAACAACACAAGCAATCCAAAGGCCCTTTGTGTAGCTTGGAGAGTCTTCACTCTCCATTAAACCACTGCAGGTTCACATTCATGAACTAGATCATCACATCACAGCAAATCTTTTCTAACATATTTGTTTCACTGTTGCACCATCTTTTTCCTCTGGTGGAACATCTTGAGGAACATTTCTGGCTAACTTTGCTAGTTCTCAGTCAGATTTCTATAATCATGTGCTATCATTTTCTATTTTTTTTTTGGCTTCTCCAACTAACATACTTTGAGTGTTTCTATGGTACAGACAATACGGTTCCTTAGCATCAGTATGATTCCAAATGTTCCTGTTGTGTTTATAAAAAGATCAGTTTCTCATATGCCATATTTCTTAACATGATGAAAAGATAAGAAATGTTTATATTATCTTATTAATGATTTATCTATTTGTCTCCTTATGAGGGTTATTATTTCTGAAGTCTAGGTGTGCTCATCTTTTTATCATTGGTATGTGTCCTAATTATTCAACAAATGTTTTCAAGGAGAACTGATGCGTGTTGGTGATGTAACATATGTGTATCATTAAACAAAAATGACAGCATGGATTTTACTTTTACATTGATGTTGTAGGATGCATTTTTCTTACTACTTTGGTTGACCATTTTATCACTGTATCTACTAAATGATCTCAAAAACTCTTAATTTTCATCTTTGTCAATGTCATCATCATAATAATGTCACCAGTATACACTGTTAAAAATTATCGATGCATAATTTCTTTAAACCATCTAGGAAAAAATCCATTTGATATTTTCAGAAGAATCCATAAAATTTCCTGCAGGGGGGTGAGAGAAAGTAAATGTCACACAGGGGCTGAAGCAGCATGCTGGCTTGTCATTTTCATGGTCTTCCCAATCACATTTGTGATGGTGAGTGGGACACCTTGCATCCAAGATGTTTGACATTTGTATAGTGGCTTCTGTTATCAACTGGGACACCAGCACAATCTTTACCCTCTTATTAATGATGGTATCCTCTTTCCATCTCAAGATTCCATGCTATTTATCTGTGAGGAAATGCCTGGGGACTTTCACACATTAAAGTATCTTATCTGGAATCCTTAAGACCAGACATAGACCAAGAAAATGTCAAGTTCACAGAGAAATGTCTGTGTCCTCAGAACATTAAAGGTCACCATTAGAGCTTGTTTCCTTTCATTTAACATTCACATTTTTGGCATAAGGTGGGACTGAATAATGCAGCTGTTATAGCAAATACTGTTAGAATGCTGAGCTCATTATACCACTGAAAAGATGATGAATGAGCATGAAGAGTCACTAACCCTCTGCATGATGAGCACATGGAGGACAGGGTGACATTCCTGAGGGCCTAGCAACCCCCAGGCAGCCAGGATGCTTTATGAGAGTGGTAGAATCACTGTCTTAAAGCGTCCTATCACACAGATGGTTAGATAAACTGAGACTCTAGAGATTCAGATTAATCTGTAATGATTGTAGATAAATTAATATACATTAGAGCAATCAATAATTATATTTTAAGTAGTGATTTCTGAGGCAGTGGACTAATCTTCATTTGCTTGTTCACATTTTGCAGGTACAATTTTGGGATAGGTTCTTTATCCTTACTTAACTTTTTACAATGCTACCAGGATTCTAGCATGGTTTGTAATTTTTCTGGTTCATTTATTAATTTTCATTTCTAATGTCTAGATGTTATTTATCTCACGATGCTGAGTCAGTTATATAATAATTATTTAATATAAATATTATTCATCAAAATGCCTCCTAATGAGTAATATGCATCACCCCTTGGTAAATGGGCCCTAATTTTGTAATTAATTATATACTTGAATTAATTGACCTCGTACATGTCACTTGAAGTTCTGAACATTCACATGTCCTTGTAAAAGTTGCCTTTTCAAATATGAGGCCTTACCTGCTACAGAGAAAAATGTTCGTTTCAGAAAAAAAAAAAAAAACTTGTTAAAATGAATAACCTGTTTTAGCATTTAACAAGAAATATAATTTTATAAGATATAATGTTGAGAATTTCTAGCAGCTGCTACACTCTTCTATACATCTGCTACACTTTGTATAACCTGTAATTTTTCTCTAGTTCAATTTGCAAAGTTGTAATTTTAGTTATAATGTTAGGTATAGTAATAGTATATCTTATGATTTGATAATAACTTCAGTGTAAAGCATTTGTTCATGTTTTATTGTAGAACAAATGACAGGTAAAATTTTGTAAAAATAAAAGAGCATATTTGCTGATACAACTTCTTAAATCCTTTCTGTCCAAAATTTTCCATTTTTCAGATTCCAGTTCTAGATATGTGTCAAAAATTAATACATTGTGAATCTTTTCAAAGACTATTTCTGAATCATGTTATATGTTATTTGGGCTCATAACTTTTCCTTTCTACCATTATTGTGTGTATTATTACAGCATTACATAGTATATAAGGTCATATATTTGCTACATTTTTTTATCCATTAATCTGTTGATAAACAATGGGTACCAAAATACGGTTTGAAACAAGGATCTGTTCTAGTGTTCCATAGCACAGATGGGGCAACTATAGGTCACAATAACATATTGTATACTGCATAAAAAATGCAAGAGAGGAGCAAGTAGGCTCCAGTCATAATCCTGTTTCTGCCAATGACCTGACTAATACCTTTTGGGCAAATTTAATCCTTTCAAGATTTTTCTCATCTGAGAAAGTTATAGGGAAATTTTGCAAGCACTTTAAGTTTTCCAATAGTTCTGTGAAGAATCTGATGAAAGATCCATACTAGTTATTTATACATATGTTTATGTCCCTCGAATCATTGGACTTCCATTATTTTTATAATTCATTTGGATCTCTACGAGGTCAGAATGAATATTAACTTCATTATCATTAATAAGTTTTACCTTTCTGTGCTCACATGGCAGCCTGGTATATTCTAATTTCTGGGCAGTGTTTTCATCATTCTGTAACACATATTTCACCCGTTGATACATCTCTCCCTGGGAAATGATATTGTTATGTTATAGCTTGTTTTTGTGAACTAGAACATTAAGAGTAATTTTGAAGGACTGAAAGAAATGCCTATAATGACTATAATGTTGTCCAATTCTTTGTTAGCAAGGCTAATTACAGCAACAATAAAAATATATGCAATATGTTTTAAATTTAGGAGAAATACAAGTATTTAAGGTAATCTCAGAAAGTTTTTATAAATTTAATTAGTTTCTCCCACATCCTCACTTTTAAATACTTTTGATAATTAATGTTATTAAGGCTAAATAAATATTCATGTTGTTTGTCACTAATTGTTGATTATGTCTACCTATAGTTGTATATAGATATAAAATCGCTTATTTGTGGCTTCCATTTTACATGGAATTTTTCATTTGTTTGTTTATTTCAGTCTTTATGAACAAGTATTCATCTACCCATTATTTAAGTATTGGTATTCCTTGTATTCTCTTTTTTATTTTCTTTTAACTTCCTCTGAATTTGCATAACATAAACCACTAGCATCTATATTTACTGTTCAAGTAGTGTGCTCTTTAAAACTTTATTTTTATTTGTTTGAAAAGCAAAGAGAGTGGGAGAGAGAGACAGAAATTTTCCATCTCTTCCCCAAATGCCTGCAGTAACTGGGGATAGAAAAATTTAAGACAGGAACTGGGGACTCAATCTAGGTCTCTCACATGGATTGCATCAAGCCTAGTACTTGTGCCATCACCTGCTGCCTGCCAATATGCACATTAGCAGGAAGTTGAAATTAGAATGGAGTTGAGACTTGAACCCAGGCACTCTGATATGGGATGTGGACATCTCAGGAGTGTATTAACCTCTGTGTCAAATGCTCACATTGTGTACTCTTAAAAATAAAACTCTAATATTAAGCAAATAAAATTATACAATAATATCTCTCATAAGGTTGAGAATATAGAAATAAGGTCATGGCTAAAGAGGATGAAGAAACAAATACAGTAGCTGTAATGTCAATATAATTGCTGTAATTCTGTAACAAAGTTTTCTTTGAGCATTCCTTTAATTAAAAAATGCAAACATTACTATGTTCTAGTTTTAAGAAAAATGATGGGCAAAATTTTACGTATTTAGATTATATGCATAGGTCACATAAGTTATATAAGTTTCTTATGCTCATGAAACATATGAGAAACAATTTTACATATTCTCCTTCGTATGTGGGAGCTAAACAAGACTCATAAAGAACACAGAATTTTGATTACTAGAGGCTGGGAAGGTCAGAGGGGATAGACGCAGCGGGGTTAAAAAGAAGTAGGAGAAATTGTATGTGACACATATACTAATATAAGATGCCAATAATAGGGACATAGGAGTATAGATGTATAGCTCCATAATTTTTGTTTTGTAAATTTAAAACTATCCTGACATAAAAAAGCTTAAACAGAAGAAAACAAAATGATATTAAAATCCTTAGTGCTGTAGTTTACATAATGTTTATGTATATATAGACTTTTTTCTCCAACGAGTTATTTTATTTATTTGGAAGACAGAGTTGCAGGGAGAAGTAGAGACAAAGAGAGGTCTTGGATCCACTGGTTCACTCCCCAAAATGCCGCAATGGCTGCAGCTGAGCCAGAGCCAGGAGCTTCTTCTGGGTCTCCCACGTGGGTACAGAGTCCCAAGGACTTGGGCCATCCTCTGCTGCTTTCTCAGGCACATTAGCAGAGATCTGGATCAGAAATGGAGCAGCCAGGACTCAAACTGGTGCCCATTAAGGAATGCCAGTGCTGCAGGTCGGGACCTTAAAGTGGGTGAAGACTCACTGGTCATCACTCTTCTCCCAAGATAGTAATTAAATCCTGTCTTTTGCAACAAAATGTATGTAATTTGAAACCATTATACATAGTGAAATAAGCCAGTTCCAGAAAGACAAATGCCATATGTTTTCTCTGATCTGTAATAACTAATAGAGTACAAAAAATGTATTGTACGTGAGCAAAATTGACATTTTGAGATTCGATGATTGTTTATATCCCTTGTCTCTACTGTGGAAGAACAGTGTTGTTGCTTTTTTTTCTTACTATTTGTTGAATTCTTTACTTAGTATAGTGTTAATCTTATGAGTATAAAATAAACTGAAAGTAGATCATTGTAAAAATTAAAAGAAAGGAAGGAGGAGGGAGAGTGTAAGTGTGAGTGGGAGTGAGTGTAGGGAGGAATGTATCACTGTTCTCCTAAGTCTGTATATATGTAACACATCAAATTTGTTCACTTTAAGAAAATAAATACAAAATTAAAAAATAATTTAAAAAATTTTTAATGAGGATCAGAGGCTGTTTTAACCTCTCTTTATAGGTCTTGTCTTCATATTAGTCAATCTTATCTGTATTAGCTCTAAAAATATCCATGACCCTATTTGCTTGTAACCATAACAGCAGATGGATGGCCCAACCTCCTAGTTCAACTACAAATTTGTATTAAGAATGTGTAAGGCATTAGTGAACCTTTTCAAATACCTGTTAATATTTAGCTTATAGAGTAATGGCCTGGATAGAAGTTATTGGCTAATAAAAAAGATGATTGAGCTGAATGGTGGGGTAATGGTAGGAGAGATCAGTGACAGGGACAGCATTTCTTCTGAACTCAGTATGCTGAGTTCCTGCATTCAAATGTACTCTTGGATTTGTCATATGAAAAATGGGAAACACGGAGTGAACAAAGTTGGGAGCCCTGGGTGACTCTGAGCTTGGAAGTTCTCTGCCTAAATTCTAAGTGTATGGCAGAATGAGAAATTGAGTATTGCCTTCTCCTTGCACTAAAATGTTAAAAATGACTCATTAATCTTGGTAGTGATATACTAAACTGCTAAGTCCATTAGGATTTCTCCTCAGCCTAATGTACTTACCTGTGGTAGAATGCTTGAGAGGACCTCAGAAATCTTTAATTTTTTATTGTCTTGTTTTCATTTTCCTTAGAAGATATAAATTGTTTTAGGATTTGAATTTCCCAAAATTTGAATTTGGTAAAGACAGGGGAAGGATAAATTCTAAGAACATTTTTTAAAAGTAGAAAGAACTTTCTGTAGAAGTTATCTCTGACATGCTTCTAGAGCTGACAAATCGCCCCACATTGCACATGTGTTTGAAATAACTACACTGTATCCTCATCAAAATGTCTGCTGTTTCAATGGCTTCTTGCCTAGAGTCTTTATTTTCTGGGTACTCAGATGCCATCCACTCTCAAGTCCTAATTCCTAGAGTTTTTTTCTTCAATAAAGAATGATTGGCAAAACTTCCATTTTAGCAGGGCTGAGACATTTTAAATGCTGGAAGTCATTCAAGCTGTGGATATTAGGTCTCTATATATTTTTCTTGGTTTTGAGACAATCAAAAAAATTGTTAGCTTGAAGGCTAAATTTGATTTCTCTGATTTTATTATTTTTACTTTCCATTTAAGTAACAAAACAAAAACTATGAAAAACAAATAGAAAATTAAAAAAAAAAATGAGTGAATAGCTTCCAGTTGAAAAAAAGGGTGGGCTCCATTTAAAGTTGCCCAGATAAGGGCAGCATATACCCATCTTAAGGGGAAAGTAAATTGTCTCAGCATCAGAGAAAAAGAAAAAATGATTCCTGGCTACTACAGAATCCAACAATGTGACCTTGGATATTTCCCTCTGAGTTTTAGTTCATCTTTTTCATTTATGAAATACAGTTAAAACCAAGTGAGAAAACAGGTGGAGACTTCATAAATCACAGAGTGCTATCTAAATATAAAATGACCTGATCATCATTATGACAATAGTTTCGGAGCTTATCATTCAGCAAAAAGCAAATATCATAAATGTGAATTTTAAAACTTTTGAAATGAATAAGAAAATGTACTCTTTGTGTATCTTCTAATGGACATGTTACATTTCCTATGCAAACTCAGAGAAAAGTGCCTGTGAACAATTACATGGAAATGTCCTAAAAGAGAAAAAGACAAGTTGTAATCATTGACAGAAATATCTGTATTTGATATTTTCTAAGTGACTCATCAAAATAATCCAGGAATACCAATTTCAGATGAATGTCAGTTGAATGTCAGATGTAAAACTTTCAGTAACTTCCACAAGGAAAATAAAAAAGATGTAGTTGACTCATCAGCTTTTGCTGTGCCTCACTGAGACTCACTCTCTCCTTCCTTCCTCCCATCTTTCTTTTCCTCATCTCTCCTCCTTTTGTTTTCTTCCCACATTCCTTACACTCTTCCTTTCTTCTTTCTATATTAAGCTCTTGCTCTACTAAAAGAATTGATAGGGAAAAATTTGTTCTCTTATGGAGTTTACTGTCCTTTGAAATTACTTGTTATTTAGACATGAGGAAAAGATTTATCTTCATTTATTGGAACAATATACTCATAGAAGGCCCTGTGGTAAAGAGTTTCCATGAGTGTGATTTTTAGTTACCAGCCTCTAAAATTTAAGAAGATGTCTGAGGAAAACTAACTTATTTGATTTTAGGCTTCTGAACTCTTTTAGTCAAAATATAAGGACAGTTTGTTTGCTTTTGCATAGGTTTCTCTTTATGTCAATAGACCCTTTGAACAGGTAAGGACCTGACAGAGAAGGTTTTAAATGAAAGTTAGTGATGGGCATTGATACTCTGTTTCTTCACCAGCTGCTCAAAGTGGAAGAAACTGCTTATGGAGAGATTTTTTTTCTCAAGTTTTAAGCTATTTTCCCATAAACATGAAAATATCCAGAAGACTGGTGTTGGTTGAGATGTTATTTTGACCAATACTTAAGGAGGCGTGTGATGGCAACTTCCTGCTGAATGTCTTATTTGCTAGTTGGCTTTAGGATGACTTGGATATCATCGTTTTATTTCTTATTTTGTATATTGTAAATATTATTTTGTATTTTAAATAGAATATAATAAAATGTATTAGCGCTAATGATAGCATGAATGAACTATTGATAGCTCTATGGACAGCATGAAATTTTCCAAAATATTAGTTCATTTATCTTCATAAGATTCTTGAATTTGGATTACCAGATGGTCATTGGTATGGGAATGGAAATTGAGAACATCTGCTAATAGGCAGATGTAACTTCTCTGGGCTTTCAAAATGCAAGTAAGAATAATACCTTGTATTTCATTGTTGTTGTGTATTATAAAGTACATTAGAGATCATTTCAAATTTATATACATGTTAAAAATTATTATTCCAATGAGGATTAAAGACAAAAGTCAGAAACTTCTCAGTAACGGTACAGTTAACAATATATAAAATACATTTTCACTCCTTTAAAAACTTGAGTGTATTATTATCTAGGAAGAATAGACTATCCACAAGTAAACCTGATGGGTTGCCAAGATCTATGCTTGTTGCTGAAGTTTGATGCTTTTTTCTCTCAAATTCTTGCCTTCAGGAAGCAAGAAGAACCATGAAGGAAGCTTCTAATAGAGGATGAACTTATTTTATCCAAACAGCTTTTACAGTAGCTACAAATTTTCTGACTCACTCTGCATTTTCAATGCCCTGTTCACTTTTGAATACTTAGATTCTTTATTTGATAACCTTTGCAAGTTTATCATACCATCTTTTTCTTGACTTGCCTATGTGCTTTGCATTTCCATGTACATTTTAGAATTTGCTTGTTAATTTCTATAAAAAATTCTACTGGGAAAATTATTGGAATTGAATTGGAGATGTGGTCTAATGGGGGGGAATGACATTCTAAAATATTGAGTATCATTGAAGATAGTATAGCTCTCCATTTATTTCACTCTTCTTTATTTTCACTCAGAGAATTTTATTTTCAGTATAGATCTCAGATTTACAAGTATACTTCTCCTCTATTATGAATTGTACATCTGTGGACTCGACCAATCTCCAATTGAAAATATCCTTTTTAAAACTACATATGTACTGAAAATACATTGCCATTTTTTCTTGTATTTTTTCCTAAAAATACTATGTAACATCTATTTGCATATCATTTAGCTTGTAATTGGTATTATAAGAAATCTAGAGATGATTTAAAATATAGAGGAAGATGTATGTAGGTTATACGCAAATTCTAAACATTTTATATAAGGAATTTGAGCATCCACAGATGTGGGTAGTGTTAAGGGGTGAGAAGGTTGTAGAACCTATGCCCAACAGATACCAAGGGATGACTGTCAAGTAGAGAACTTATGTTTGCATATTGATGTGTATGTTGCAGTTTTACTAAGTTCACTGATTGAAGGCATAATTTCCATCCACTATCTTCTTATTTCCTTTGTCATCTGTGAAAACTTTTATATTCTTATGACTTGGTGAAGACTACCTTCTTGAGATAATTTCATAGTAAACACTTTCTTGCTCTATATTTCTAATTATCACTTATACTTTAATATGTAGATAAACTATTTCATAGAAAAAAAATCACTCATACAGGAAGCTTGTCCTTGGTTGCCATGGCAGTATATCAACATGGAAATCTAACTCTGTTCACTACTGGCATGCTTCTGTGGTTCTTTTGAATTTCTCATCTTCTGTATGGAAATGTTGTTTCCTGTTCTTTCCACAGTTGTCTTCTCTTATTCTATTTGCTGAAATTTGATGTTTTTTTTTTTCACTCCTTTGGCTTCAAGTATAAGCTATCTCAGAGATAAGTCCAAGAATCTTAGCCTTGATATTTCTTCAGAAATATACATTCTGAGGAAATATCTATTGATATCTTAACTGAACAATAAAAACTGAACTTGTTTGCTTTAAATGCCATGCATAACAATCCTCAGGTTATGTGAATTCTCTGACTACCATAGCAGGCTTTCAGGCTCTGAGTCTGAATCTCCCCTTTCATTCATCCCTTCCAATTTCTGACAGTTCACTCTTGTTTACTTTACCTACCATGTTCACTCTGCAGTCCCTACCTTTCTCCTGGATTGCTATTGTCTTTATTCAACAAAGTTTAACTCTTTAAATTATTCATTACATTCATTTTAAGATACCAGAAATACTAAGAAGAAGACCTTTAATCTCAACTGTTTTCATGTTGTTTGCATCCTTGTGGTTTTCAGAATATCTTAAATTTAAAATTAATTAATTGTTATTTATTAGATAGTAAGAGAGAGAGCATGAGAGAATGAGAGAGAGAGAGAGAGAGAGAGAGAGAGAGAGAGAATCTCCCATATTCTGGTTTACTCCCCAGGTATCCACAGCTGGGCTGGGCTAGGCAGAAGCCAGAAGCTGGGAATTTAATCCTGTGTTGTGACAGGGACTCAAGTACTTGAGCTGTTGCCTGCTGCCTCCCAGGAAGCAGAGCCAAGACTAAACCCAGGTACTCCAATATGGAGTGGGGATATCCTAACAGTGTGTAAACTGCTGTGTTGAACACCTGCCCCTGTCTTACACTTTAATTGCAAACATAGTACAGATAAAATTTTATTTTATCTTGACATTTTTTCCATAGCACTACATAACTTTCACAGTTATAATGTTATCTTGTTTATTTTTTTTACTTATTTATTTAGAAGGCAAAGAGCAGAGAAAGTGAGAGAACTCTTATCTGCTGGTTTGCTTCATAAATGCCCATGAATGCCAGAACTGGACTGTACCAAGGCCGGGATCTGAACTCAATCCAGGACTTCCATATGGATGCTAGGAGCTCAATTACTTGAATTTCACCTCTGACTCCCTGGAGTTGGGAACTGGATCTGGGAATCAGGCTCCGATATTCCATATGGAACACAGGCATCTTAAATTGCATGGCTAAGCATTCATACCATGATTATAATTTTAGTAATAATATAAGAGCTGATCAAATTTTTATTGACTCTTTATATCCTTTGTTAGACATCTAGGTTGGCTCTAATATTTTTCTATTAGAAATAATACTTTAGTGATTCTTTATAAATGGTGTTTTAAATTTGAGTTTTTGTGGCAGTCATTTTGCACAGTGGCTAAGACACTTCTTGGGAAGCCCTCATCCCATATCAGAGTGCCTGATTCATGATTTGGCTTCTGCTTCTGATCCAGCTTTCTGCTACTGTACACCATGGGAGGAAGCAGTAACTGCTTAAGTGCTTAATCTCTCTTGTCTGTATTCCAGTTATGCTTTATTTAAATCCATTTTAGTGCTTATCCCATTTTCCCATAAGATATTTTTATATCCAAATCAGAATTTTCCATTACATTTTAATTAAAGTCATTGAATTAAGGGATGATTGTCTTTAAGCCATCCTTGATTCTCCACAGTGCCCAATATGAGAGGTCTTCAAAAAGTTTGTGGAAAATGCATTTTATGAAAAACTATACACCAATTTCCAAATGTTTTTGAAATAAAATAAGCATGTTTTAAAATTATATTTCTTTGATGTATATAAATAGATATATAATACATTATAAATATACATGGAGAGAGAGAAAGAGAGAGAGAGAATGAGAGAGAGATATCTATCTTCCATTTCCTGGTTCATTCCATATTGCATTGGTTCAAGTTTTAGCTCTGTTCTGAATTCCAGCTTCCTGCTAATGTGCATCCTAGGAGACAGGGAATAGTTCAAGTACTAGAGTCCTTATTTAAAAAAAATAGATTTGTTTATTTGAAAGGCAGATATACAGAGCGAGGAGAGGAGAGAAAGGGACATCTTCCATCTGGTGGTTCACTCCCCGAATGGCCACAACAGCTAGGGCTGGGTCAGGCTGAAGCCAGGAGCCAGGAGCCAGGAGCCAGGAGCCCAGGAGCTTCTTCCGAGTCTCCCATGCAGGTGTAGGGCCCAAGGACTGGAACCATCTTCCACTGCTTTCCCAGGCGAATTAGCAAGGAACTGGATTGGAAGTGGTGCAGCTGGGTTTCAAACTGGTACCCATATGGGATACTGGTGCTGCAGGAAGAGGCCTAACCTACACCACGGCACCAGCCCCAAGTAGTTGAGTCCTCGTCACCCACGTGGATGACCTGAATTTGAGTTCCTGGCCTCCAGCTTTAGCCTGGTCCAGCCCCAGTTGTTCTAGTCATTTGGAAAACGAAGCAGCAAATGGGAGCTCTGTGTGTCTTTCACTCGTTTCTTGTCTCTGCCTTTCAGTAAAAAGCAATAAAGATTGGATTAGACTGAGGTGGCTCAGCCATTTAATTTTATTAAACTACTATTATATGAAATACTATAAATCATTTCATTCACTCCATTTGATAACAAGTTTTTATTGTCAGGTTATTTAGGACTGAGTTGCAAGAGATGACCTTGATAGAGTCTAAAGTACTGTGTTTCTTGACACAGTGAGGTAAAGCAGTAGTATTGGTATTAACATAATTATGTTGTTAAATGCATCAAAGGTGAGGTATTTAAAGTAAATTAAACAAGTGACATTCTTATTTTACAGACCACAGTTAATCTCATGCTTGGCTGTTTTTATGATAGAGTTCCAGCAATGGAGAAATTAGGCATGAATGGAAGAGTAGCAGATTCCTTCATGAATAGATGCTGAGAATTTGAATTTAGGGTGAGTAGGGAACATCAAAAGTCAAATAGGACAAATGGGAGATGGCAGCTATGGAGACAAAGGATTAGCTGATTATTTTAGGAATACTAAAACTGAGAGAATGACATTACAGAAGGTGAAGCTAGGGAAAAGTTCTGACTTTGAGTCCCTAGCTCCATCAATGACTCACTGTGTGACCTGTGGCAAATTACTTAACCACTATGTGCTCTACATTTCTTATTTATAGGAGAAAGATAACCAAATATGGCATAAAGTTCTTGTAAGTTCAAATTAGAAAAGAGTCAAGGATATTCTTTAAATGAAAAGTAACCCATATCTATAACGCTATTGATATCATGTTGAAAAAACTTTACCATTCTATGATTTGAAATTAATTCATTCATTTACTCAGAGAATAGCACAGACACTGTATTTATTATGGATCAGTAGTGAATGAGTCAGATCTAAGACTTGTTTTTAGTATAATTATGATCTAGTAAGGGTCTCTAGTGAACAAATGCTGGAAATAAGAACTCTTTTTACCAGTTTCCATTTAATGCACTACCAGATTAGCTAGTTTTCCATTCCCTCTGCAAAGCCAATTGACTGACAATCCATTATACACTGAATGTCTAGCTAATAGCAATGTTTAATATTTATACATAGCACTTAACAAACTGCACAGACTGTTGTAAGTAGCTTGCATAAATTAACTCCTTTAATCTTCATGAGGGACTTCAGCATAGATACTGTTATCATTCCCATTCTGCATGTGGTGAAATTGAGGCACAGAGATGTTAAGTGATGTGAATATGGTTAAAGCAGTAAGTAGGTGGTATATCTGGATTCATATCCAGGGAGTCTAGCTCTAGAGGCCAAGGTCCTAATTACTATGTAACAACATTTGCAGATACCTCTTTTCCCTCCTTACTGGTTGAGTTGAAAACTTATTCAAGTGTCATTTATATTGGATCTTAAACAGGTCTAATAGTTGTACTAGTTTTTGTCATATGATTTAATTAAATATCATGTAATAAAAGAGAAATGTCAAATACAAATGTGATTTTTTATATTTATACCTCAAATTAAACACATTGGTAACATTTAAAGGGAATTTCCTAAAAAAAGGGTGAAAAACTGACAAGAGTTGAGGCACATTGTAAAACATAGATGCTTACTTCAATTGATCTCAAGCACATTTGTGGTCTTATTTATCCCTAAAAATAAAAGTGGAAAATGCGAAAAACACATATGTCCATAGAGCAAACCATTATTTTAAAAAAGCCTTAATAAACAGTTGGAAAATAAATGATTATTTATATATTTTAAGTTAAAACACATATCTCTAATCTATATACAAACAGATACACATAGATAATTTTTTGTGATATCAGATTTAGCCAACTTTTTGATTACCTTAATAGCTATCCTGTTAGGAAGAAATAATTCCAAATACTGCCATATTAAAACTATAGTTGGTGTCTTGGGTAGAGCCGTATAAGTCACTGTTACCATTGGAAGGAGAATCACAGTGTATCCCATAGAGAACAAACCACTACTCCCAGAGCAGTCTACAGAGGAGGGATCGTGATCCTTCCTCTCTGTGTGGTTAACAAGTGATAAACTGTGGGTCTCATGTGCTGTGAGGAGGATTAATCATGGCTCATAGATTGTCTTTCTTTTGTTCCATCTGAACAACTCAATTCTTTGAACACAGCGTGATGTGGTAGGGAAGAACCTTGGAGAATAATTTTTAAAAAATAGTGACAACAACAATAACAACAACAACAACAACAACAAATCTGTCTATGTTCTTGGCAACTAACCTAACCTCATTAAGCCTCATTTCTTTATTTGAAGTTGGCAATTTAAGTAATGTTGTTAGATCTAACAATGTCAGTCTTCAATGAATGGTAGTTTAATGGACCTGAAAACACTTTGGAAATTGTAAAATGTTAAGTTATACGTTTTCATATTACATAGTTTTCAATTATTGTAACATTTATTACATTGTATAAGGATTAGTTAGAATATCTATGAGCTCTATGAGATTTCAGATCCTGGCTCATTACTTGTTTTAGAGACATTTGTACCTATCTAGGTCCCTTTTCTAAAGAGATGGTACTCAGTAAATATATTTTATGTAAACTGACTAGAAATAACCTGTATTTAACCAGATATCTTGGGGATAAAATAATAGTAAATATAATAGTCTATATACTTATATTTTTGGATGTTATAGAGGCATTTTTTTCCCTCATTTTCTCAATTTCTGTTGAAAATCTCTAAGAAGGCAAAGATAAGGAACAATATACTATTGCCAAGCAAACCAGCAAACTTCCACAACCTTAGTGATATAAATACGAAGTTTATATTCCAAATATTGAAATATCTGCCTAGATAATCAAGTCCACTGAGAAGTAACATTTGCTACCTCACACCTCAGCAGTATGTGCCTTTAAGACACATCTGACATTCTTTGATGAAGGATAATTGGGTTTCTATGTGGGGCATAGAAAAATAGAGAATATCCCTGTGGATAGCCTACCTGACACTCTAGAATGGTAGAAGGGGAAATCGCAGAGGGACATTCTGCTAACCATTGCATTCTGTTCTGTACAATTTGGTCTCCAACCCCCAACTGTCATAAGAGAAGGGGGAAGAAGTAGGTAGCATACTGCAACAGATGAATTCATGGAGATACCTTAATAAAAAAAGCAAAAAAAAAAAAAAAAACTGAGGGAGATCTTTGTAACACTGAGGAGCCAAAGGATTTGGAAAAAGGTATTTTGAGTCAGTGATCTAAAATAGTGGTTGCCAAGTATCCCAGAGAATTTCCAGACATTCTATTTTGCTCCCCCTCCCTGTCATACTACTTGGTTGATTGTGATCACAAAGGGACCAATAGACAGATTTATGCATAAACCTGCCATTTGAGGGCAGACATTATAGTGCAGCAGGTTAAGCTGCTGTTTGGGATGTCTGTATCCCATATCATGTGCCAGTTAAAGTCCCAGCTACTCCAGTTCTGAACCAGCTTCCTGCTAATGCATCCTAGGAGGCATCAGGTGATGGCTCAAGGACTTGGACCCTTGCTATCCATGAGGAAGACTTTGTTGAAGTTCTGGGCTCCTGGCTTTGCACTGGCCCAATGCTGGATGTTGCAGAAGGACCTTTGGGGAATGAACCAGAAGGTGGAAAAATGGAAGCTGGCGTGCCCTCTCTCTCTCTCTCTCTCTCTCGCTCTCGCTCTCGCTCTCACTCTTCCTTTCAAATAGATGAAAATGAACACTTTTTAAAAAGCTTCTTTTCTCTATTTCACATGTGGAGAGGAACACATATAAAGGAAAAAAAAACTAAAGAAAGCGTGCATTACAAGAAATGTGTAGCCTTAAAAAGAAATTCAGCTGCATGGACATTTTAATAATGTTGATTATTCCAATCAATGACCATGGAAGATTTTCCATTATTTGTCTCTTCTTGTTTTTCTCCTTTAATGTTTTGTAATTCTTATCATAGAGATCTTTGATGTCCTTAGTTAAATTTATTCCAAGGTATTTAATTTATTTTTACAGCTATTGTGAATGGGATTCATCTTAGAAGTTCTTTCTCAGCCATGGCATTGTCTGTGTATATAAAGGCTGTTGATTTTTGTGTGTTGATTTTATGCCCTGCCACTTTACCAAACTTTTTTATGAGTTCCAGTAGCCTCTTAGTGGAGTGTTTTGGATCCCCTATATATAGGATCATATAATCTACAATTAGGGATAGTTTGACTTCCTTCTTCCTAATTTGTATTTGTTTAATTTCTTTTTCTTCTTGCCTAATGGACCTGGCTAAAATTTCCAGGACTATACTGAATACCAATGGTGAGAGTGGGTATCCTTGTCTGGTTCCAGATCTCAGTGGGAATGATTCCAACTTTTCCCCATTCAATACTATGCTGATTGTGGTTTTTTCATAAATTGCCTTGACTGTGTTGAGGAATGTTCCTTCTACACACAATTTGCTTAAAGTTTTCATTATGAAAGGATGATGTATTTTATCAAATGCTTTCTCTGCATCTACTGAGATAATCATTTGGCTTTTGGAAGAATCAATTTTAAAATGTCCCTACTACTGAAAGCAATTTACAGAGTCAATGAGTTACCAGTCAAAATACCAAGGACATTCTTCTCAGATATAGAAAAAATGATGCTGAAATTCATTTGGAACACAGGAGGCCCTGAATGCCTAAAGCAATTTTATACAACAAAAACAAAGCTGGAGGCTTCACAATACCATACCTTTAGACATACTACAGACATACTACACACCAGCCTGGTACTGGCACAGATGGATGGCACAGATGGATAGACCAATAGAACAGAAGAGAAACCTCAGAAATCAATCTACACATCTACAATCAACTTATCTTTGACAAAGGAGCTAAAATCAATCCCTAGAGCAAGGACAGTCTCTTCAACAAATGATTCTGGGAAAACTAGATCTCTGCATGCAGAGGTATGAAGCAAGACCCCTATCTTACACCTTACTCAAAATCTACTCAAAATACATCAAAGACCTAAATATATGACATGATACCATCACATTATTAGAAAACATTGGGGAAACTTTGCAAGTAATTGGCATAGGGAAAGACTTCTTGGAAAAGACCTCAGAGGCTTAAACTCAAAATTGATAAATGGGATTACATCAAATTGAGAAGCTTCTGTACTGCAAAAGAAACACTCATCAAAGTGAAGAGGCAACTGACAGAATAGGAGAAATTATTAGCAAAATGTGCAACTGATAAAGAACTAATAACCAGAATACATAAAGATAACAAGAAATTTAACAACAAAATGAACAGTCTAGTTATGAAACAGCCAAGGGATTTAAACAGACATTTTTCAAAAGAGGAAATCCAAATGGCCAATAGAAACTTGAAAAAATGCTTAGGATCACTAGCCATCAGGGAAATGCAAATAAAAACCACAATGAGATTTCACCTCACCCCAGTTAGAATGGCTCTTATATAGAAATCAACAAACAAATGCTGGTGAGATTGTGGGGAAAAAAGTACCCTAATTCACTGTTAGTGGGAATGTAAAATTGTACAATCACTATGGCAAACAGTATGGAGATACTTCAAAAATCTGAATATAGACCTACCACGTGACCCAGCCTTCCCACTCCTGGGAATTTACCCAAAGGAAATGAAATCAGCATCTGAAAAAACTATCTGTACCCCCATGTTTACTGCAACTCAATTCACAATAGCTAAGATATGGGATCAACCTAAATGTCTGTCAACTTAAGACTGGATAAAGAAATGATGGTTTTTGTACTCCATGGAATACCACACAGCAGTTTAAAAAAAAAATAAAGAAATCCTATCATTTGCAACAAAATGGATGCAACTGGAAAACATTATACTTAGTGATATAAGCCAGTGCTAAAAGGACAAATACCATATATTCTCCCTGATCTGTGGTAACTAATAGAGTACCTAAGGGGTAATCTATAGAAGTGAAATTTACACTTTGAGATGCAATGACTTTAAACAGCCCTTGTCTTGACTGTTGAGAAATATTTTTATACTATTTGTTGAACTCTTTATATAGAGTTAATATTATGCATATAAAGTTAATTGAAAATAGATATCAATAAAAATAAGAATGAGAATAGGAGAAGGAAGAGGAAAAAGGGTGGGAAAGTCAGTGGGAGGATGAGTAGGGAGGGAAGAATCACTATGTTCCTCAAGTTGTACTTATGAAATGAATGAAGTTTGTATATCTTAAATAAAAGTTTTCTGGAGAAAAAAAATGAAATTTATTTTAAAAATAATATAATAATTTCTCAACAAATCACAAAAAACAAAGTTCAGAGAAGAAACAAGTTCAGAGAAGAAAGTATACAACAATAAAAGATGAAAATAGAGCCAGTAGAGTTCAGGGTGAAATGAAAAATGGAAATGAAAAAATGCAAAAATAAAATACATATCAGAAGGAACACAAATAGAATAGACTTGACTGAAAACAAAATCAGAGGCATACTAAATCTGAACAAAAAGTGACATAACGAAATGTACTTAACAATATATAAATGTTTTGTAATGATGAAAGATATGGAAAACAGCAAAAAAAAGAGATTAAATTTGTACATGACTAATGTTTCTGAGAAAATAGCAGAAAAAATGAATCAATAATAATAAAAATAAAAGGAAGAAAATTGTTTCAACGATCAAAATCTTCAAATTGAAGTTCATAGATCTTCTAGGAAAATGTCACATAGAAGAAGGAATACCAAAAGAATTGTTGTTGATGTTCTTTTAACTTCAAGAATAAATAAAAACTCAATATGTGAATGTTAAGGAAAAAATACAACTACATATAAAGGGGAATAAAAATTGATTTCCAATTTTAGCATAATATCAGGGGCTAGAGAAATATTTCTTAAAAATTTTAGCTATTTATTTATATTGATTAGAGAAAGAGAGAGAAATCTTCCATTCTTCAGGTTCACTCTCCAAATGTCTGCAAAAGCTAAGGCTGGTCCAGCCCAAAGCAGAAACTTTTTTTGGAATCTACTTTAAGTCTCCCCTGTGTCAGGAACTCAACTGCTTGAGCTATCACTGCTGCCTCCCAGGATTAGCATTAGCAGGAAGCTGAAATCAAAAAACAGAGCTGGGAGTCAAACCCAGGCACTTTTATATGGGATGTGGGTGAGCCATGTGGCGTCTTAACTGCTATGCCAAATAACTGTCCCCAGAGAAGCAAATCCTACACAGTTCTGAAGAAGGAAAGGGAGTGCGACTTGCATTTTATTTTCAGTCAAATATAATATCAACAGAGACATTTTGAAGCAAAGACATTGACAATGCAAAACTTAGGAACTCACCACACAAACACACATGCACACATGATGAATCATTACTAATTCAAGAATGGAGAATTCTGATTGTAATATAGTTGTTATGATAAAAATAATAACTTTAGAAATTATACTAGTAGTCACAGATATAATACAAAGGCTATAAACAGATTATGTAAGCATATTACTGGCAATGGTTAGGGATGAGACAAGGCAATAGTGGAAGAGTCAGTTAGCTAATATCTGTACATCAAAAGGATGGGGTTGAAATATATAATTAATATGAATTGAAGCTCTTTATTTTTTTCCCTCAATTTTGAAGTGCCCAAAGGAAAGCATACTTGTCTTTTAGAAATAATTACCTGAATATAAGTAGTTTCTAGTATATTATTTTTAATATATTTCCTTAGTCAAATTAATGAAAAAGCTAATATAACATTTAAATATTAAAATATATATATAATTTGATTTGCTTTCTCCTAAAATTAAGACTTAGGTATATCTATGTCTGATTCAGCATCCTATCATTTTAGAAATTTAGTAACATCTGGAATTATGTTTACTTGTTTTGGGCAGTGGTGTATCTTTTTGATAGAGTGTAGAATATCTAAGGTGAAACATCTCTGAATTTTTCTGTATTATTTGTCTTTATAAAGTATATATACCATCTTAATAAAATAATAAATCATTATTTTAGAAGTTATAGCATTACCACCATCTCTATTTAGAATTTTTCCATTAGTTATTATAATAAATCTTTGGAAAATATGTAAATCATGGAGTTGAAGTATAAACTAAAAAATATTTATAGGAACAGTAAATTTTTTCTGATATTTTAATCTAAAGGCCAATTTTTTCATAAGAATATATTTTAAAATATATATATTACAAATAGATACCATCCGGAGTTCCTACATAAAGATATTTCTTAATTACATACCCCATAGCCCCCAGGTTATACAATTAGGAAGCAAGCTGTAGTTTTTTAAACCCATAAATAGAAGCTAAGGTTTTTTTCATCAAAACAGTATGACATAAATTACAATTTTTGAGTAAACCTATTACCACCCCAGCATCAAGAGATATATGTAAGCTTAGAGTTTTCATAAATTTTAAAAAATTACTAGTTTACCTCTGAAGCTCTGAAGCATGCTTGGAACAGAATGTTAGGAAAAGAAATCCTTATTCTTGTGAAATGAGTAGTATATAATGGTTGTCAGTTTCTACTTTGCACCAAGTTACAAACTAATCATCTTTACTTAAGAAGGAAAAGAGTTGTTTTTTTTTTTTTTTTTCCCCCTTACTCCTCTGTTTTTAGAGACAGAACTGCTGGAGTGTTATAAAGCTGCGTTCCTGGGGAAGCCTAGTTTAGCAGGGTCTTACCCCAGTGATCAGGGATGCCTTCCCACATCCAAAATAACACCCTGGTTAGGCGAGAGATCATTCTACACCCATGTGAGAGTGAACCTGTATCCTCTCTGTATTTACAAGTAATGGCATTAGAATCCCTGCAAATAAGCATTACACATTGGAAAAAATTATTTCAGGATGTATTACAACCTGTAGCTCTCAACCTCTTAAAAGAAAAAACTTGTTGGCTTTTATTTTAAAATTGTTATCTGCAGCTATAACATGGATCCATTTTACTGTTTATGAGCATAGAATCTTTCTCAAAATTATTCCTTGAAGTTAACCATTTGTTATTAATACTTTTGTATTAAGAAAAGAAAGTAGTGTTTACTTATGATCTTTAGCTAGTGTAACTGTGCCTGTAGGAATGTGTATGCGGTACCATGTTCTCCTGCTGGGGTTCAGTTTGAGGCATTTTAATGTGATTTTTTGCAGAGCAGCTAAATTGACTTTTAAATGGTATTTCATGTCAGAGGATAGTGGAGCTTTAAATTTTCTTCTTTGCTTGTCAGAAATAACAATGGCTGTTTGAAAGCATATATATATATGTAATTTAAATTTAGCATATTTTAGTAAAGAGAACTGTATCTTATGAAAGAGTTTTAAAAACGATTGCCTGAAATAACCATAGTAATTGTTGTAGATATACAACTTTAATTTTGAGTGGATGAGAAATTTTTCAGCTAAGGTAGATAACAATGCAGTATAAAGACACTAGCTGCAGGTGACAGATTTGAATTTGAGCCAGATTTTTATACCTATTAACGTTATGAGTTTGACCTTGAGCTTTTCACCTAGCCTCTCTGAACTTTAATTTCCTTACCTAGGAAAAGAAGGATTATGACCTTTTGATCTCATTTTGGATTGTTGTAAAACGATAATACATAATGATAGTGTCACTTAAAGAATACTGCTTCGTGACCATTACAATAAATAAGAACCTGTAAGACCTCTTATTGGAATAAAATTAGAAAATGTTAACTATTTCATCATGAAAGAATAAGACTGAAAATAACATATTTTTGCTGCTAATTAAGAATTCATGTATGTTCCTAGAGCTGTAACATTTTGCTAACCTGCAGGATATAATAAACTCATTATAATTTTTTAGAATCACTTTGAATAAAGTTTAATGAACAGTTGAAAATCTTAGGCAACCAAAAAAATCTTGGTCATTTTACAGAAGGATATATCTGGAGCCAGTGTGAAGGTGTAAATAACTCGGAGACTTAGTGATTACATTTGTGTATGTGAGAGAGCCATCACTATAAGCAGATGCACAATGGGAAGGGTTCTTCATGGATGCTGGATATAAATTGTTACAATTTTTGTCTTCCTTTGACACATGTTGTGCTGAATGCCCTTCTAGCAAATAGATTTTATATTTTCTAAGATGACAAACAGAGATAATGTTTCTTGAAATAAGGTTCTGGAGAAGATAAAAACTGTGGAAAACTGAAGATTTTCATTATTCTAAAATGAACATAGTAAATAAATACTTTCCTTCCCGTTGGGTACACTGTAACAATTTATACTATGTCAGAGAATTTTTAAAAGGAAAATCAACCTAAAGGGAAGAGAAGCGATTTTAGAGGAGACTGCGACCCATAGATGGGCACACAGCAGACCTGTCTATGAGGTGGTGGCATTTCTTATTCCAAGATTCAGTTCCCTACTTTAGACAAGATAATCCCTTTCAGCTCTTTCTGAAATCCTATGACCTTGAGTAACTTCAAACTTTGTAACATCTGAAGTTCATTACTCACTGAAAGGTCATTCCCATGTGTCAGAGTCAGCAGAGTGCACCAGACAGGCATTAAGGGTGTGGATTGGTAAAGTGAGCGAGCCGTGTTTAATTTTATTTACTGACCTAATGATTTTTGGTGAATTACCAACTTATTTCTCCATATGAAATGTAGGAAATAATACTATATAGTAGAGTACTTGAAATTATGGAGGAGATATGCTTGTCAAAAGCGTGTGTGGATACTCCTGGGCATCCATTGTTGGTTCAAGTGGCAAGTGATGAAGAGTCCAGACACTGGAGACAAATGGCCTGATACTACCTGCAAGTCCTTGGGGAATTTACTTATTCATGTTCTGCTACAGCTTCCTCTTCCTTATGAGTGGATAATGTTGGTACCTGTCTCCTAGGGTTGTCACGAAGATTAAATTAGTTGATATATGTAAACTGCTTAGTATAGCACCTGGCACATATAAGCACTTTACATTTTTGCTGTTGTCATAATCAACAGCATCATTGCTCAAAGCCTGGGTATCATATCACATTTAGATTGAAGGGAGAAGTTGCTTGTGCTACACAGCATAGTGGGGTAGGACTATAGCTCACAATAATCTATTCTATATTTTCTGAGAATGGAAGAGACGCGCTCCAAGTCTCAATTCTTTAAGTAATGACTGAGAGCGGGAAATGTTAATGACCCTGGTTTGGTCAGTATGTATTGTCTACATGTATTTACATGTAGACATGTCTTGCTACACTCCATAAGCATGTATAATTATTACTAATAAAAATAAAATAATTATTACTAATAATTATAAGTTATTACTATATATTTTAATATGTTATATATTATAATGATATTTTATGTATTATATGTTATAATAACTATTACTAATAAAAATAAAAATTGATTTTAAAAGTGAATAATTATATAAAAGAGAGAAATACATTTTAATTCTACTAAAAATTTTAGGAAAACATACTGCTTTATAACTAACATGTATACATCATGGAATGAAATGAAGAGCTTTCATAATTATTGATGTTCAAACTCCGTGTAGAGCTGTAAAGTTCTTCCCAGCACTCTGAATGTAGTTTGTAGCTTAATTCCTATTATTTTATTAGTAATAGTACATAATATCTTATTTGTCACTTCCAGAATATTATTAAATGCTGAATAGGGTAGCTCTTCAGTGTATGGAGTAAGAGAACCAGAGGAAAGATAAAGCAGAAAAGCATTTAACAACCAAAACATGAACCTAATCTCATATACTCTTTGTTACTTTAATCTTATTCTATATTGCAAATATAACTCTTTTGATATAATTTTGGTTACATTGAAATCTAGATTGACCTCTTTGATGATAAGTCTTAATGTCAATTTAATATGTGATTTTTATAGACATATTAGAAACTCCCTATCATAGTTGACTAGGATCCATGGCAAATGTTTTCCAAAACGTTAATCTAGTGATAGGTTCAGAAGCAATAAATAGTATTATCCATAAATGAGAATAATTTAATAAACCTTTTAAAATAGCAAATGTGGTGATCTCTGAGCATACAGAGCGGACATTATCCTTTCTGTTGAGGATTTCTCAGTCTATGGGAAACACGGTTGACTGACTGAGTCAACAGCTCTTCCAAACTCTTCCTTGCATACTTATAGGACAGCACTAAAAAATCCCTGCTGAGACAGTAGCAGAAATATGCTGGCGGTGGTAGTGGTGGTTGGGGAGGGTGTTAAGTGTACTTCTGTTTTCCTATTAAAGGAGGAATGTTGTGACTGGTGCTCCCCTTCCTCCTCGTCTTACCTTGAGCCCAGATCTATTGTCTTCAGGGCAGCAGCCATACTGGGGACTAAATAGTGATAAGCCAGAAAAAATTAGAGATATTAGGCCTCACATCAGCAAGTCAAAGTAAGATACTTAGGTGCTATTATTTTCTGAATGTTTTTTAAAGTTAAGGTAAAAATAAACTGTTTTTCTGATTTAAAATGCTGGGTACCATTTCCTCCTGACTTTTTTTTAAAGGTAAGATAAATAATAATAAACTCTTTTTTATTTTATAACATCCTTAGGGTTTATTGTTATTATATCCAAAGATTATCTAAATTGATATTAGGAAATCTTTTTGTTTACATTTAGTTATGAGACATGCTAGTTACTGTGCTATAAAGTAACTTTTTCTGAAAAACAGTATTTACAAATGACATGTACAGTCTTTTTTCCTAGTTTCATTTATGTGTGTTTTTCTTTGTAATACCATAGTACTTGTATATCAACAAGGATTGCGATCTTAAAAGGTCAAAAGATCCCTGATTCAGAAGGAAGAAGTATGTGATAATGGAAGGCCATAGGAACAAACCTGAATCCTTGAAACATCCACAAGATATAGATACCTGAATAATCTACATTGCTATGACAGTGTTCTTGTTTAGATCTAAGATTGACAACTGGAGAATACCAGAGATGAAGAGGAGTGCAGGAGAAAGAGAGCACAAACCATGACAGACACCTACAACATGCAGAGATGAGCCCTGGGAAAAGAAAGTAAGAGATGCAGTGACAGGGGCATGAAGTAAAAGCCTAACAACAAACTGTAGGCTGATCCTGTTCTTTCACATGGCACTCTTAGGTATAACTAATATTTGAAAGGAAACCAAAAGGATAATAGCACAATCCAGAGCTATGTGATAAAAACAAAAAGGGGGGGGAGGGATTTCCATAAGAAACGCAGGAAGATTAGGATAAATATTACCATTAGCTCAGAGAAATAATAGATACTCTATAGACAGATAAACGAGGAAACCAAAAACAAACCTGAAAAAGTATCTAGAGAGACAATGAGAAAAACAGATATGATACAATTGAGAAAAATAGAAGAGAAAAATAAAAGTGTTAGAAAGAAAAAAGATACTAGAAAGCAGCTGCAGCAACAAATGGTGTAAATATGACCATAGACAAAGCTAGAAAATTGGAGACAAGCTTTGAAAAACAATCCCACAAAATGTGATTTAAATATATCACAATATAAAATTTATTATGGGAAGATGATAAATGTGGAAAGAAAAAAGTGAGATCCAATATACATGTAATCTATAATTCTGGTTTAGAAAAAAAGGGAAAAAGATAAATCTGTTGTTAAGGACATTGTATGTCAAGGCAGAATTAACAAATTTTAAAGATAACAAAGAAATTGATGTGAAAATCTCAGCATGAATATCAAAGCAAAGAGAGGGAAAATGATAGTAATTTTTCATGGAGTCATTAAATGCCAAAATTCTATAGATTGAGGTCTTAAAATTCTGAGGACAAGAAAGTATAAACCAAGTTTCTATACTTACACAGATGCCTTTTAAATATGTCTAAATGCACACATATTTGCAAGACTGTAAGATTGAATGAGGCTATCTTAAACTGTTGAGCCCCTGCCGTGCTGTCACATGACCTGAGATCTGCAAAGCTAGTGCAGATGAGGAAAAATGCCTAGTTGAATCATAGAATTCTGAGCAAGTAAGTTGTTATCTTTCAGGTCAAAACCACCCCATCAGAACAAAACAAAAAAGTGAAAGGAAAATTCAGCTTACCAACAGATCAATTAAAACAATTCAAGTTAAAAAGATTTCAACTTTTAGTTGTCTTTAATCAATTTAATTGAGATCTAAAATACAAAACCAAGGCATTGTTGTTACTGAATAAAATAAAAACAATATAAATAAAAATAAAAATAATAATATAACTTCAACTGTCAGCCTTGTGGAAGAATAGGAGAAAATATTAATATATATATTTCTTCAGCTTTTATAGAAAATAATGGCTCCCACTTTTTAGTTTGTCTTTCCTTAATTAATCAGTGATATTTTTACTAATTAATATATTTCGAGGGGTTAGAAACATTCATTTCAATTTCAGTAAATCCATTAATTTCACTTAAAATCCTTATACTTTCATTCAAATATAGTTACATTTAATATAGATAATATATGGAGTTTAGCAGGGTGTAGCATGACTCTAATTCATAATCTTGTTATTCAGAACCTTTCTGTCTGACTTGCTAATCTTTCTTCCTTTGAATACATATCCTTCTATCTATTTTTGAATCAAAATATCTGAAATGGTGGCTATTTGGGGATGCCTCAGTTTTCTATTCTTTGTAATTTTTAAATAAATTTATTTTGTAAATAAATCCAGTACAGATAGAACTTTTTTGCTATACTTGCTTGTAATGTATTGTCTATTTTTAAATAGTGGAAAATGTCAGATAGTCACTGAAAGCTGTATCGCTTTACAGGAGAACACTGACAATGGCTTCAGAGAAAGGTCTCTCTGTTTTCAGGTTTTCTTTTCACTGGATATCATTTCAGGATTGTGGATTTCAGGTCCAACCTAATTAAAGTTTCAGTGGGGGTTAAATTGCATCAAACGTTAAAGTTCTATATGTGAAATATCTTCATATTTTAGTCACTGAGCCAAACGTCTAACACTTAAAAATGCAAAAAAAAAAAAAAAATCTTGAGAAATATACTTTTGAAGGACCAGTGCATGTTAAAGACCAAGACTGGCACCAACAATAGTCTGATCAAGGAGAGGACTAATGGATCAACTCTTTTAAAGAGGGCAACTTAACTTTAAGTAACCAAATAGTGGAAGAGAAAAAAGATCGAATTTGTCTATTCTTTGGGAAAATATGGTGAGTTGCATTCTAATTTGAACATGTTCATGCTGAAGGGAAATTGTCCCCTGAAAATATGCAGGTGATCTCCGGTTTAGAAGTCACAGAGGCACTATTGGCAGCAGATGAGGACATATAGTGAGGAGCCAGTAGGCAACAAGTGATTTTTAAGACATTTTTATGGAGAAATAAAGAGAACAAATGTATAAAGCAGAATCTGAACATTTAATGATGCTGATTTTAGAGGCTGGTGTTGGCCTATAGGTTAAGATACCGCTTGGGAAGCCTGCATCTCGTATTGGAGTGCGTGGTTCTGAATGCTGGCACCAGTTCCTGATTCCAGCTTCCTGCTAAAGCAGATCCTTGGAGGTAGTGATGATGGCTCAAATAGTTGAGTCCCTACCATCCACTGGGAGTCCTGGACTAAGTTATAGGCTAAGTTATAGGGTTCAGCCTTGGCTGAACCCTGGTTTATATGAACCAGTCAGTTGGGGAGCTCTCACTCTCTTTCAAATAGATTTTAGAAGGTATTTTCAGTGTTTCATCATTAAAATTTTTAAATTTTACTGAACTGATGGTATATCTGTTATGGATTTAAGTGAATTTAAACTTTTGATCATGTAATTTGTAAACTTTTATACACAATTCTGCCTTTTCCAAGAAAAGCGAGTTCTATGTTAGTAGTGAAGATTGAAGTTTTAAGAGAGCAGAAAATATATGAGACTTACCCCTCACAAAATGATAGCTAAGCCTGTGGAAATACTAGCTTGTAGAATAAACTGCATAGTATATGAAGATAAAATTAATTATTTCAATATATAGAGGTGTATATACATAGGACATGAATTACAGAAAAAGGAGATTATAGTTTCTATCTTTGGCAAATGGATTTAGCATGTGGTAAGATATAAAAAGGATATTATGAAGTAAAACTCTTATGCATACCTATAAAGCCACATAAGATAAAATACCACTTAGTGTAGAGCAAACTGAATTTATATAGATAAGTGGTGTGATACAGACAGGGGAGGACAGCTTTGGATTCACACAGAAGTTAGCTTAAATCATGAATCTGCCACTTCCTTTTTCTGTTATCTCATGACTTTACTTTTTACTTCTATATGCCTCAATTTCTCTATGCTAAAAGGTACAATAGTGCTTACCTTAAGAGATGTTTGCAAAATTGTAAAATCCCTTCACTGTAATGATCAACATGTGATAGATTATTATAGTAATAATAGATTAATGAGGAAAGATGCTAATAATGTAGAAATAAATTATCAGCAAAAATGATGGAATAAGGGAAACAAAAGCTTTGTGTTTGCTTTAGCTGGTTACATTTATTTCAGAGAGAGTTGGAAAGAACAAGTGAGAGCCGGGGGTGTGTGGGGGGGCACATGTGTTTCCTGTTCATTCTTCACATGCCAGTGATGGCCAGGACCAGCTAAGGGCAAAGCTCGGATCTGGAAACTCATGCAGTTCTCCCCTATGGGTGGCAGGAAACCAGTTACTTGAATCATAACTGCTCCCTCCCAGAGTTTGTACCACTGGAAACTGGAGTCAGAAGATGGAGCTGTATGTACAACCGAGGCACTGAAATACAGGATTCAGTCTTAACTGCTGGGCCAGATACTTACACCTGCTTGCTATATTTAGAGATTAATTGCTACTTAGGACCTCGTGATGACTTTCTGTGACCCATCGGATATATTCACCCTTGCTTCTCCATTACTTATCCTTTTTTCCTTCTGCAGTAACACTCGGTAGCAAATAGATGAACAAAATTCATTCTGCTCAAAATCTTTATTCAATGGAGAGAGAAATGAAATTAATGAGTAAAGAAAAAAGTAATTTCACATTGGAAATTTACAGTGAAGGAAATGAACTAATGGCCAAGATGGAGAATATCCAGTCAGGGGAAGTAATCTAGATGGAGATGTCTGTTTAGATCAATCCCATTTTCTCCTTCAAATATGCCACCCTCACATTGACTAGGAGATTGACAAACACCTGTGAAAAATAATGAAAGGCAGGAGTTTTGATCATGTGTCATTTTCTTCTGATCACAACTGAATGAAAAAGCAAACTTTGAAATGTCAAGGAATGACTTTTTATTTAACATCAAGAAAAATTATCGGGCCCAGCAATGTGGCATAGCGAGTAAAGCCGCCGCCTGCCCTGCTGGCATCCCATATGGGTGCCGGTTCAAGTCCTAGCTGCTGTACTCCAATCCAGCTCTCGGCCTGGAAAAGCTGTAGAAGATGGCCCATGTCCTTGGGCCCCTGCGCTGGCATGGGAGACCCAGAAGAAGCTCCTGGCTCCTGGCTCCTGGCTCCTGGCACAGTTCTGGCCATTTCGGCCATCTGCAGAGTGAACCAGTGGATGGAAGATCTCTCTCTGCCTCAGCCTCTGCCTCTGCCTCTCTGTAACTCTGCCTTTCAAACAAATACATAAATATTTAAAAAGAAAAAAGAAAAATTATTAGCGATTTTCTTTACTAGAAAAAGATAATAAGAAAGATAGGGTTATCATTGAGTTTGTAGGGAAAACACCAAAACCATGTTTGTATGCTAACTCTTGTTTCTGTGAATATATGTATAAAATTACCTGGAGGTTTTGGCTTGTGAATGGTAAAAAATGAAGTTTTCCTATTTTTTCTCATTCCTTGGGGATGATATATCCCAATAATAGAATTTATTATTTAAGCACTGCATTTTAAAGGTTTTTTTGTTCTTTATCTGATAGGCAGAATTGGAGAGAGAGAGAGAGAGAGAGAGAGAGAGAGAGAGAGAGAGAGAGAGAGAAAATCTTCCATTTACTGATTTACCTTCCAAATGGCCAACATAGTCAAGGCTGGGCCAGGCCAAAACTAGAAGCCTAGAGCTTCATCCAGGTGTTCCACATGGTTGCAGGGGCCCAAGCACTTGGGCCATCTTCTGCTGCTTTCCCAGGGGCTTATCAGGAAGCTAGATCAGAAGTGGAACTGCCCTGACTTGAACCAGCTCCCATATGGGCTGCCAGCATCACAGATGGCGGCTTTACTCCATACACCACAACGCCAGCCCCCAAATACTGCATTTTACTAGAGCTATTTCCCCTTTGATTGGAAGTACTGATAGATTTGTTATTGAAAAAATTGTACTGGTATTTAAGTGAAGTATCAGAAACACGAAACTAGAGTTCTCTAGAACAGGAGATATTTAATAAAAAAAAATGTGGTTGCAAGTAATTGACATCATGCATATTTAAAAGGCATTCATCAGTAAGTGTATTAGACATTGTTTTGTTAGCCTAAGGATTTCAATCATCTGCTAAAGCTGTCAATTGTCTTGGCTTACTGTAGGATTAGTTCTGCAGTTGTCTATTCGAATCGATTGCGGTTGCAGGAAGTAATGCTGATTTCCACTGGAAAAAAATGCCTAAAATGATTTTGTGTTTGAAAAGTTCTGTGATCAGCATTTCCAAGGGCAGAAGCATATGGGAATGAAAAGGTGACAGAGACGAAGTGTCTGGCACCTTGCAGACATTTAACATGTGGTATCGTTCTAGCAAGGAAGCAAGATACATCAGAAATGTCATGTTTTAGTAGTTTCCAACTTCTGTTTTAGGCTCCTGAACTTACTCACCTTCTTCATTCTCATCATCACCATTTTATTCTTTGATTCACATGGATATCAATACAGATAACAGTAACATGGCTCTTGTATATGTTTTGACTTTATCATAGGGAAAAATTGTGTATAGATTCAAATCACTGACTTTCTAAGTTGACATTCTGAACAAAAATCTTCTGAAACCTTTCTGTGGAACCCAAAACTCAGGACTTCCTCATTATAGTGAGCCAGTCAATCAAATACTTATCACTGGTCAAATTTGTGTTGAGACACAGACATGGCTCCACAGCCAGAGGCTGACAGGTGTCCCCTGCCTTTTTGACATCAAAGGGCTAGTAACTGAACTGATTTGTTAGTCAAGTGGGAACAGTGTTTTGACTTAACCGGTCTACTTTCACTCTAAATTTATAGTATTGCTATTTCCTTCAATCAATACTTATGATTTAATATAGAATCGATCTTCTTTATATAAAGATAATTGCAAATGATTAAAAATCTTGGTGTTAAACTGGAAATTGCATAGAAAATTAATCAATTTAAAAAAAAAATCATGTAGGATCTCTGTCCTTAATGTGCTGTACATTGTGAATTAATACTATAACTAGCACTCCAACAGTATTATCATTTTGTGTCTCTATGCGAGGGCAAACCGTTGAAATCTTTATGTAATATGTACTAAATTGATCTTCTGTGTATAAAGAGAATTGAAAATGAATCTTGATGTGGGCGGAGGGCGGGAGGGAGCGGGAGAGGGGAAGGTAGGGGGAGGGAGGGAGGTTGTGGGGGGGGAGCCATTGTGATCCATAAGCTGTTCTTTGGAAATTTATATTCTTTAAATAAAAGCTTTATATAAAAAAAAAAAAGAAACTCCATAACAATGTAATAATCATCAATGCAGTAAGGAGTACATACAGGATACAAT
Organism: Sylvilagus floridanus; assembly: GCA_949820135.1. NCBI lineage: Eukaryota > Metazoa > Chordata > Mammalia > Lagomorpha > Leporidae > Sylvilagus > Sylvilagus floridanus. The sequence goes on from OX463235.1 coordinate 25,438,627, forward strand.
CCTAAAATGTGAGTGGCTGAATTTCACTTTATCCTGCACTTTGTCTGAAAATGTATGTTAAAATTAAGAACTATCCAATAGAAGTAACATAACATGTGAATCTATTAAAAATTAACTTCTAAATTGTTATTGATTTCTCCATTTAAGCAATCAGAATCAAACTAGACCCTCAGGGAACTGGGCAGCAGCAGTAAATTCAAAATTATTTATTTGATACACTTGAAAGATTATATATTTATACACACACACTTTTATATGTAAGAAAGAGAGGGAAACAGGGAGAGGATGAATCTTCCAATCTTGCTGGAACTGGTCCAGGCTGAAGCTAGGAGCCAGGAACTGAAGCCAGGAACTTGGTCCTGGTCTCCCACATAGGTGGCAGATACCCAGGTATTTGAGCTATCACCCATTGCCTTTAAGGGAGAGGGCATTAGCAGGAAGCTGGAATCAGGAGTGGTGCCATGACTTAAATGCAGGCCCTCCAGTATGGTATGTGTGTATCCCAGGAAGCATCTTAACTACTATGCTAGCCACCTGCTTCAGCAGCTAAATACTATATGAGGGCAAAGAAGTGCTTAATATTTGCCACTAATTATCAGATATTTTAAACGAATTAATTTGAAATAATAACATGAAGTAAATTCCATGTATAAATTTGGGTTGCCTGGGTTAAATATATTGAAAATATTTCTTTCTTCCACAACTTCTAAGAGCCCTTAAAGTTAAATGGATTTGAGGAATCCTTGGAATTAGGAATATGGTATGCAAATTTTCCCAAACGTATTGCATCTTGGAACTCTTTCTCTGAAGTGTCTCATAAGATTGGCACGTACTTGGGAAATGCTGATATATGGCTTGAGAACTTCACCCAGTCTAAGAAGGTCTTCTTATGCCAGGAATAGTTTAAGATTACTTTAAAGAAAAGTTAGTGGAGAAGATGTTGAACAAGGGGAGGGGGTGGTGAGAGGTTAGTGAAAAGAGACAGGAAGGCATGAACATTAATTTTGTTTATTTTCTTAAGTTATCTCACATTACTCATAGGTGCAGGCATCATGGCTGAACAACTGAGGCAGCCTTTGTCTGCAAGCATCTCATTGTGGAATGAAGTCAGCGTGGGAGGATGCATAGAGTATGTGAATTGAGAGGAGCATTGCAATTAACTTGTGTATTTCACCTAAGAGGCTGCATGTGTTCTGTGGCCTTTGGACAGAACACTAGCATTAGAAACAGTGTCAGAATTACCATGAAAGCGATGCGTAATCTGATGATTTTATTTTATTCAGCGGTCACAAATCTTATGAGAAGTATATTTTAGGTAATGGGTAATTCTGCCTTTTTATATTTAGAAATATAATGACAATAAATTTAATCTTTCTTAGTCTATTTAATTTTTAAATTATTGTTATTTATATGAAGATATCAATAACAAAATACATGCTAAGTAGAAACCAAGTATATGGCCAGTTGCTCTGCAATTTAAAAATTTCTACATGGTAATTAGTGCCATGTTAGCATGCATCTTGCAAATAAGTTGTACAAATAAGTTCTCTGAAATAAATGGCCAAGTACTGAGTTGGCCATTAGAGCCATTAAACATAGTTTCGTAATTTACCTTTGTCCATTTTGTCAAAGGCATAATATTAGACTCTTATAAATAAACACTTTCAAAGTTTTTTTTTTCTTTTCTTGCTTTCTGCCTATCAATCACAGATACCAAATAAATTGAAATAGCTCTTATCTATGGCTTGAATTTAGATTCCACTTTGTAGAAAGCATTGCTTTTCCTATCATTACATTATTTCAGCCAAGCATTAAAAACAGTTTTCATTTTTATGAAAACCTTTCTATCAACATGGAATGTAAACAGTGACCTCAGATAACTTTTACTGCTCTGAAATAGCAGTTTTTTTAAAGATTTATTTGTCCCAGTAGGGCCTTTGGCAAAAGCTAAGGCAGTTTGCTATATATGTAGAATAACATAGTGTGAATAAGAATTATTTCCGTTTTGCAAAAGTTACCAGTTCAACCATGATATAGAGAATTTGAGGACATTTATAAAAGGAGAAATTCATGAAGTGACTCATTTCAGTTAGACATCATCCAATCCATGCTTCTAATTTATTAGATGAAGAAACTTATCTCCTAAGAGTTGATGCTTAGGTGTAGTTAGTCAACTAGGTCGTGACTTCCTCAGAACCTAGGTCTTTAGACTCTAAGACCAGCAACCATCTCTGCATTGTCTGTTTTCTCAATTTTAATTCCTTAGCCACAAGGAAACCCTAATTGAAAGATAAATGCCTTGTTATAGCAATGAGCTAATAGGGATAAGCAACTGTGCCAAGCCTTATCAGTGATAACGACAAGACTGAAAGTAAAGAAAAGAAAGAGATTTAGCTAGGATAAATTCATGAATTTTTTTCATAACACCCTTGAATCTTATGTACTTTAAAATTATGTGTATATTCCTTTTTATGTCCCGGATGTGTTCCTGATGGAACATACATAAATTACACATTATAAATGAAGTTATAAACACAACTAGGAACTACGAGATGAGTCCTGTGTTAATTTCCTCTGTAAAATTATTCTTTTTTATTATTAGACACAAGATTTATCTTTTCATGATGGTGGATGCTTATGTGTGAGAAAATTTTACCTCCAACTGATCAAAAAGTCTAAAGTCCTCTAAATGCTTCACACACACCTGTGGCCCTTGTTTCCATTTCTGCATCATCTATTTTCTGTCTCTTTCTGAATTCTGTATTCCATCTTCTTTTGGTTTTAGGTAGATTTCCATGAGCACCTACTATCTTGTAGTGAATCCAGAACCAAGATTTCATGATTTCACTATTAAACTATCAATTTGTTTAATTTATATACTTTTATTGATTGTTCTTTCCCTACTTTCTCTCTCAACTTTATTATTTCTTAAATTCAACAGAAGAGTTTGAAAGTGGCTGAGCCAGCACTTGATCACTTTCCAGCCCGTTGTGCATGAGTAATTGACTAGGCGAGACATACCAAAATTAAATTTTCAGATTGCCTAAGCTTTAGCAGAATTGCACCGACATTCTCTACTCTTTATAATGCATTTCCCATAGAATTTTATTGTAATTGTCAGATGGGGGCGGTGGATGACTTGTATTCACACTAATTGACTTTACAGCAAGATTGCTTCTATTGAACCCACACATCAGATTCATTTTAATTCAATGGAAAGAGCCCTGCAATAGCATATAGCAGATTTGATTCCTGTTTCTTGGGTAAATTACATAACTTCATAGTTTCTTTATAGATAAAAGGCTTGCAGGATATAATCTTTAACATTCTTTGTAGCTCTTCATAATTCTGTGACTACTGAACTGTCTGTAATTCGATTAATTGGAAGATTTTGTGTAAGTAAATGTTTTCTCTCATACAGCTAACTAGGTAATGGTCAACATCTTCTCAATGAGCATGTGCGTGCCATTTCTTCTGCAATTAACGTTCTTATGCCAGTTCTCTATCAACTTACCCATTTGGTCAACAAGAATGCAACAAGCCCTTTTCTACCTCAGTCCCTCGCCAATTATTTATGTAGGAATGTTTTTATAAATCTGTTCCAAATGATCTTTTATCTATAAGAACTTATAATTTATCTAAAGATTCATGTAAATATGTCTCTCATATAGTAATCTTAAAAACCATCCTCAGGAAACAATATATAGTCATCTTTACATGTTTTATAATTAAGCTTTCTATAATTCTTAGAAATATATAGAGAATGCTATTATGATAATTCCATGTGTATTAAACCTTGGTAATTTTAATGGTGAAAAACAGCCATCCTCCAAATTGAACTGTTAGTAAGATAAATGCATGCTTTCTATTAAAGCTGACAGAGCAATGACTAGTAAACTCTATCCACTGATCTAAAACCAATACAACAAATTAGATGGTCTTCAATGCCTTTTAATTACCATTTCTGAATAGGTATCTATTACTAGAGAAAGATTTTAGGAAAATAAAACTAGTATTAGTGTACACATCTAAGAACTTAATGACCAAGTAATATTTTTGTCAGTGATGTGAAATTCAACTAAGCTAAAATGATATAATACAGTGAAATTACCAATACCATTTGCATGAAAATTTGTGAAATATACATTATTCATTTCCATTTTCTCTCTAAGATCAAGCCCATTTCATCCTAAACTAACCCAGATCCAGTTTTTATGTTTCCAGAGCACCATTTATAGGTTGGCATTTAATAGGATTTATTTTATGAACTAAAAGGGATGCTGTGTGATTATCTCTATAGTCTGAAGTAAAATGTGTTTCTCCAATTGTTGGGTGCAGAGTTCTACATATGTCCTTTGGAACAAACTTTTTAGTTGTGTTGTTTAAAATCTAAAATCTGAAATCCACTGATTCTCTTTTTTGCTGCCTGATCTATAAGTTATGAGTCAAGCTCTCACTGTTATTGATCTTTGACAATGATTCCTTTTAAATTTCTCCACTTTACTTTGTGTACTTTATGTGATGTTATTTATATGAGTTTGGATTATTATATTTTCCAGCTGAATGATTCTTTATTGCTTCGTTGAAACTCCTTTATTTTAGTATGGCTTTTTGGCTTTATGTGAGTACCATTTTATTCAATATATTTTTCTATCCTTTTACTTTAAACTTTTCTGTGTCAGTATATTTTCGTTGTGCATCTTATGAAAAACATAAAAATAGACTTTATAATATCTATTCTTTATCTGAAAAAGTGCTTTTGTATTTACTGATTATTGATATATTTGACATGTCTGCATTTCATTTTATGCTATGTAGTCACACTAAATACTCTTTCTATGGTTTTCAGAAATATTATATCTTCTATTTTGCATTATAATTTTGTTCTTGCAATTCATAATAAAGTAAGTGTGTACCAAGTTCTCATGTAACATAGAGTAAGGAAGGACTTATTTTTTCTTGGGAATATAATTGCAGGATTGGAATTGGTGGGAATATGGGCAAAACATGAGTCTGGTGAGAAATCTAAAGGCAATGGTGCTGATATGCCATATCAATAGTTTGCATTGTAGCCTATAAGTTATTGTCTGTTGTGAAATATTTAAGTAGGGGAATTGAATCATATATTTTGTTTTAGAAATATAATTGCAACGCTACAGAAGAGCGAACTGGGATAGAATGTGGAGAAATGAGAGTATAGAACTAAGGGTAAAGGGTCAGGGAGGCCAATCAGAAAATCAATACAATAATTCAAGTGATAAATGATGAAGAAGTCGTAGTGAAGTTTAAGAGGACCAGATAGATTTGCAATATATTCAGGAGGAATAGTCAATAGGTTGTAATGATCATTTATGAGTGTGGATGGACAGCTACAAGTTGCTGGCTCCAGTGATTGAATACATGGTCAAGTCACCAACTAAAAAAAGACTAGGAAATGCAGACTTGAAGACTTTCTCTGCATTATGATGGTTTTTCTTATAAACTGTTGTAATGGAATGAGATATAAGAGTATTTAATAAGTTAGTTAGATAAGTAACCTGCTCAGGAAAGAATAGGAAAGAAGAGGGAGAAGGTTTCCTGATAAACATGGAAGAACATCTATAAACCTAATTTAGTGAAAACAATGCACTAGTTTAGGAGAAGTAATTAATTATGTGAAGAAATATTAGGAGACATATTTAATTCCATAACAGGTATATAGAGTTTTACTGGAACTTATGAAAAGGCAAACATTTGGTTTAAAAATTCCCAGATAGGCTTCAGAAATTTCATTAAGTTTTATTAGTTTCTGAGGGTCCTATCCCACTTAAAGTATTGGTCTTAAAGTCAAATCTAGTTGAAATAATGTAGTAAAGATAATTCAATTTTTTTAAACAAGAATGGATTTAGAATTATTTGCTTAATAAATAAGTAACTCCTGCTCAGATTATGTGCCATTAATACTTCATTTTTACTTTAGAAGACTTTACCTTTGTAGGGCATAGGGTAAGTTAGACACAACCATGAAAAATTCCAATAAGACACAAAGTTATTTTGCCAAACATTTGATTCTAAGCAAGGATGAAGAAACTGACATGCAAATAATCCTCTACTCTTATTCTTGTCCTCTCTGTCTAAATTATTTGAAAAAATGAGAGGGAGAGAGGGAGAGAGGGAGAGAGGAAGAGAGAAAGAGAGGAAAAGAGGAAGAGAGGGAGAGAGGGAGAGAGGGAGAGAGAGAGAGAGAGAGAGAGAGAGAGAGAGAGAGAACCTCCATCCACTGGGTCTCTCCCTGAATGGCTGCCATAGTCACAGTTGGGCTAGGCTGAAGCCAGGAGCCAAGAACTCTATCCAGATCTCTCGCATGGGTGGCAGGGTTCCAATTACTTGGGTCATCTCCTGATGCCTTCACAAGTGTACGAGCAGGGAGTTGGATTGGAAGTGGAACAGCCAGGACTTGAACTGTCATTCCAATATGGGATGAGAGTGTTGCAAATAGCAGATTAACCATGGGCCATACCACTGGTCACAGGTTTATTCTTTATTTTTTTAATTTAATGCAAGATATTAAATCTCTTGATTTAATGTCACAAACTAGCTTCTTTTTTTAATCAATTATTTGAAAGATAGTCAGAGCTCCCATCTTCTGGGTCATTCCGATAAGGTCCATAAAGGCCAAAGCTGAACTAGGGCTGGACCCTATAGTTCAGAAACCAATCCATGTCTCACACATGTGAGAGAGGAATGTAATTACTTGAGCCATTAATGCTGTGTCCCAGGATCTGCCTTAGTAAAAAACTAGAATCACAGGCTGGAACTGGATATCAAACCCAGGCACTCTGAAGTGAGTCATGGGACGCTTAACTGCTAGGATACATGCCTGCTTGCCACAGGATTGATATTTAATAAAAAGTTTTTGTAGTATTTCCTAGGTATACAAAGGCCTGTGGTTGTGTACTATAAATAGTAACTAATATAGTTAAATAGTCATTAGGATATTCCTTATCTATGCATCAGAAATTGAAATTTTGGAAATTCTATTTGATGGCAAATTACAATTTTGATGGTAGGTTTTTAAAAATTGTTTATTTTATTTTTGCGAGCATCAGGGACAGATGCCAAGCTCTGGTCTGCTGGTACATTACCAAAATGACCTTCCATGACTGATGCCTTAGCTGGGAACCAGGAACTGAGTTCAAGTCTCCTACATAGATGACAGGGACCCAATTACTGGAGTCATCACCTACTACCTCCCAGCTGCACATTAGCAGGGAGCTGGAATTGGGAGCAGAGCCAAGACTTGAATTCAGATATCTAATGTGAAATCCAGGTGTTCCAAGTGGCATCTTAACTCACATTCTAAATGCCCACACCTTAATGGGAGTTCTGATGTTGATGGAAATTTCAGTGGCATAGAGACACTGTCAGTCAATCTATCTCGAAAGGAAAGATTTGAGATATGAATTATAGAGTTCCTCAATACTTATTGCTATTTTTGTGTCATTTGATGTAACATTGCTTTAGCTGCTCTTTTTTATGGAACTTTAGATGTTTGGTAGTTTATGGCCTCGAAATAGCAATGGATTTCTATTTTGAAGGAGACTCACAATGATTAATGATTCCATTTATTAAGTGAGATAACTTGTTCTAAACTTTAACCAGTTTAGAATTATATTTCAAAGTTATTTGTTAAAGGTTTGATTAACCAAGATCTATCAAATACATTTATTACTACTCTAAGTGCCCATATATACATTTGAGAACATTTTTCTTTCTTTCTTTTTTTTCTTTTTGTGCCATTGAGATAACTGGGTATGTCACTCCTTTGCATTACTTTTGGCTTTTAATTAGGGAACTTTCCACAAGCATATGAGAAAAGCAATTCAATTTCGAATGATTACTTCTTATTTCTAGTAACTTAGCATAATTTAGGTAGCTTGACCTGGCATAGTTAAGATTTCCAAATGGTAAATGAAACAATATTTTCAAAAAGATACATGATCTGTCTCTATGTAACTGGTGATATACTTGGTAGTATAAGACACAAAGCAGTTAAAACATCCACCGCTGAAGAGCCAAGTTTCTTATGTCAGGAGAAATAAGACACTAAATTGCCTAGAAATAAATTAGGTAAGAATTTATAAGTTTGTAAGAAGTAATTATAAAGCTTCAGTGAAGGATATAAAAGAAGACGTAAGTTTGAGAAATGGAATATGCTCATTGATTTCAAGAGTAAAAGACTAATATAAAAGTAGTAAATATTTCTGTAAACGATAAACATTTCTGTTTTCTCCACATAATTCAAAACATAAGCTTATAAGACAGGGGAATTTCATCTGTTTTTGTTTACTCGTCTATTGGTAATAGATACCATTATTTTATCAGTAGATACTTGTTGAATGAATAGCTAAAACTTCACGTGAAATTTTTTGAATGGTATTGGAAAAATTGGCCAAAAATTTCACAGATTCATGAATGAAAAAAATCCAAAATGATTTTGAAGAAGCACAATGAAAAAGGTAACGTTTACCCTGCCAGAATGTGATCGATTGCTATTTGCAGTAATGGTCACTACACTATTTCTCTTCCCAAATGCTTTTTAGCAATATGATAATGCCATTCCTCCATGGAAGGTGCAGTCTTTTTTACCTTCTTTTGAACCTACTTGAAGCAATAGAATTAGGTAGAGGTTGCTTGGATCTGCAACTTCTGCTTTTGCTTTTTGGAATCCCACTTTTTTTTTTTTTTTTTTTTGACAGTTGAGTTAGTGAGAGACACAGAGAGAAAGGTCTTCCTTCCATTGGTTCACTTTCCAAATGGCTGCCATGGCCAGAGCTATACCAATCCAAAGCTAGGAGCTAGGTTCTTCCTCCTAGTCTCCCATGCGGGTGCAGGGGCCCAAGCACCTGGGACATTCTCCACTGCCCTTCTGGGCCACAACACAGAGCTGGACTGGAAGAGGAGCAACTGGGATTAGAACCCTGCACCCATATGGGGTGCTGGCTCCACAGGTGGAGGATTAACCAAGTGAGCCACTGCACGGGCCCTGGAACACCACTTCTTGCATTTCATCTTTTGTGCTCTGCAAAATCCAAACGGCCACATAGAAATCCTTGTGGAAAAAAATGAAGGCTTCTAACTGATAATCCCAACTGAGTTCCCAACAGGCAGCTAACATCAAGTGCCAGCCCCCTGAATGAGGCTGTTTTGGACCTAATAATTGTCCTAGGACTTGAATAGTTACCATGGGAAGCAGAATTTTGTGACTGCCCCAAAAATAATAAAAATTAATAATTTTTAAAGGCACAGAAAGATGGTAGCTAAGAAACTCTAGTGAACCTATCCCCAGCAAAACATCAATTTGAACAATTATTAATGCCCCAAATGACATTCACAAGCTTTAAGGAAATCAGATGAAAGGCAGCAGTACCTGGTTTGGGCAAAATAATAAGAAAAGATGCATAAAAAAAGGCCTATAGGAAAGAGTTCCCTAGACTATCCCTTCTTCCACTCCAAGCAACAGCACCATAGTGGAAAGAGACTCCTCTTGCTAGGAAGAGAGAAAAGAAATGAAGTCCAGACCTTATACTTGAAACCCAGTACTAGGCATGCCATAGTGAAACCTAGTCCCGGGCAGAATTCTGCCTTGTCCCTGATCCTGGGACAGAACCTGTGAACTAAGCTTTGGATCAATTAGGAACTTATTGTTCAAAAGGTGAAATAAATCTTGATGTTCTGTTGCACAGTAGGTAACAGTAGATAATCATAATGTACTATTTATTTCAAAACTACTAGAAAGAGATTTGAATGTTTTCATTACAAAGAAATGATGAATGTTTGAGGAGACAGATATGTTTAACTGAATTTGAGCATTATGCAATATATAAATATGTTAAAACATCACATGGCACCCTCAATATGTACAATCTTTATGTGTCAGTTTAAAAAATAAATAATAAAAATAAAATATTGATTTTCTAGAAATCTAAGATTTTTGTAGTAATAAATAACTGAAATGTTAATATAAACACTTCTTATAAAGCTATAATCATTAAAACAGTGTGAAATTGGTACAGACATAGAAAAATAGTCAATTGAAGAAAATAGAGAGCTTTAAAACAACCTTTGTTCATAAGGTCCTTGGTGTATTTCTAAAGCCGAATTAAAAACCAGAATTAAAAATTGGTGGAAAGACAGAAGAGTGGATTTATTAATAAATCAGTGAGATCTACAAGGAAAAATTGAGAACATTTTGAACCAAAATAAACAATAGGTCATTTGATGACTTATATGTGATCAACAAAATATTGACTGTGATAAGTAGCAGGCATTTGGCACTGTGGTTAAGGTGCTACTTCAGATGCCTACGTCCTGTATCATTGTGCCTAGGTTTGAGTCTCAGCTCTGCTTCTGATTCTAGCTTCCTGCTGTGCACAGTTGGAGGCAGCAGATGATGGCTCAGGTAGTTGTGTTCCTGCCACCCTGCCACATGGGAGACCTAGACTGAGTTCTGGGCTCCTGGCTTCAGCCTGGCACAGTTCTGATTGTTGTGGGCATTTGGGAGTGAATCAATAAATGGAAGATCTCTCTGTCTCTCTGCCTTTCAAATAAAATGAATATAAGTAAATAATTTTTTAAAAGACCACGATAAGAAAGCTTAAGCAAACATTGTTAGAATGCTGAGATAAAAAGAATTTATTAAACATAACATTAAATGCTAAATGAAAAGATTGATAAAGTAATACATTAGAATTTAAACTTCTATATATTAGCAAATTGCCATAAAAAGTTGAAAGACAAAATATAAAATGGAAGATAATGTTTGTAATACCTAGTATTGGAAACAACAAAGGATTTTCATCTAGATAATATTAATAACTCCTAAAAACTAAAAGGGAGGAAGAGGAAAAGAGAGGAAGGCAATTTAAACAAAAATCCGTAAACAACCCAATATCAAATGAACAGGATATGAATATGTAATTTACAGAAGAGGAAAACCAAAGAACAAGTAAACATATAATGAGATGCTTAGCTCCACCATTAATTAAAGAAATAAAAATTAGATCATTAAGTCCATGTCCTAATTGTTCAAGTATCCAAGGAGGCAAATAAAGATATTTGCTGCATCCTTTATAGCAACAAAAAGAGTAATAATTAACATCAAAGTTCTAATTGCTGTATAATGATCAGTTTGGCCAGAATGTCTTAAGCAGAATGAGGAGTAATGGCAGGGGTGGAGATGCATGGTTCATACACATGTCATGTTTGAAATAACAGTGAGAAATCAAGAGATGTAAGAGAGAATGCAATTGAACTTTCAAGTCAGTTTAAAAGAGCTATTGAGACTAGATATAAAATCTTGGTAGTCTAAGCATTTGGATTGTATTTCAAGACTGAGACTGGATCAGATCAACTATGGATAATATGCAGTGAAGGAACAAGACCAAGATAGAACATGGAGAGGGGACATATAGTGGTTAACAGTCAATAGAAGTGGTGACTAGATGGCCTCTTTTCTACAATGAGGAAATTGCCCTTGGTATAAAATAAGCAGAACTTATAAAATACTTAGTAAATATTAATGAGAGTATTTGAGGTTATCCTAACAATTATATACAGAAGGAACTAGAAAATATCCTGGATGTGATACACTTTATGAAATTTAAACAGTTACAAAGTTCTGGCAAATATTACTGGTGATGGTTAAAATATTTTTATTGATTGTATTGAAATTTTTACATTTATTTGTTAGTGTTATCATACAGTGTTCAAATAAGAATTTTAAAACTGTTTCAAGAATCAAAATAAGTGGAGATTGACAAAAACTGTGATTGTATTATCACCTGTAATTTAATGTGAATTTAATTTTCTTAGCTAGCCTGGTGAAATTGACAACATATCCACTTTAAAAGAACATTATTTCAGAAGAGCAATTGTCTTCCTTCACATTACCACTTATAACTTTATGTTTTGATGAGGAATTCATACTGATTTAAAAAATGAAAGTTTAGAAAATTTGGCATAATGACATTTTAAGTTCATTGAATGTTTGAAAATCTGAAAAACCTCTAAAATATTATTCGTGTACAAAACCACCATGTTGTGTGTGTTTTAGAATGCTTATTCTTCAAGTCAGAGACTGTTTTCTAAAGGTTCTTCTGAAGGGTGTCTTATAAGACTATACCACCAGAAATTATATTTGTATAACTAGCAAGTATTTGTATCACTAAAGTGTTCAATGCATGCCATTTGATTAGCTCTCCTGCCCTCCAAATATTAAGTGTTCATAGGCATAATGCCTACCCCACTATTCAAAGGAAATTAACTAAAGTCTGTGGCCCAGGAGTGCAGTGGAGGATGGCCCAAGTGCTTGGGCCCTGCACCCCATGGGAGACCAGGAGAAGCACCTAGCACCTGGCTCCTGCCATCAGATGAGCGCGGTGCGCCGGCCGCAGCGCACTGTCCGCGGCAGCCATTGGAGGGTGAACCAACGGCAAAGGAAGACCTTTCTCTCTGTCTCTCTCTCACTGTCCACTCTGCCTGTCAAAAAAAAAAAAAAAAAAAAAGAACTGATACAATAAATACTGTCATTAATACCAGTGAAATTTCAGTTCATTGACTAAAACACCAGAGTTGGAAAAAAATAAATTTTGGTTATGTAGTTTAATATATGGAGATTATTATGGAGTGTGATATACAAATTCCATATTGCCCAAATGATCCCCCAAAGGGTCAGTATTAACTTTGCTATAAACATTGAGTAAATATATGTGATATAGCAGAAAGGACAGTTATCTATACCTATCTCCTAATTTTCTAGGTCTTCTTGAATAACACTTTACCTATTTTCAGACCCCTAATGTTGAATTTGAGTATTATACCAGAGCTAGATGACTTCTAGTTCTTTTTATGATTATCGTGGCATCAATGTACAAAAGGTTTAGGAATGCTCTATGAGAAAATATTCCCTGCAACTCCAGAATAATATATTAGAAATTTGATATACAAAGCAATTTCAACAACCATACCATTGGAAATCTTGAAATAATGAGTGAAATGAGCCTTTATGCACCTTTCTTATTTAGATGTTAACAAGGATGTGGTTTATTAAAGACAGGGAGAAGAACTATGTTTCCTTAAAAGAGCAGGGCTGTAGTTTCCAAGTCCATTCAACTTGCTGCAGAACTCCAGGGTATTGGATGGGTAATGTAGATGTTTGGACATTGTAACATATTGGCTTCACCTCATTTGTTTTTAATCATGAAGCAGATAAAACTGATAAAAAAGATGAATCTAATAGTGGTTTAAGAATGTGTGCTGAGAAGTTTGAGATACAAACTCATAAGGAAAATGAAGATTTTCCCAACTCATCTCATATTGAGATGAATTTCTTGTAGTTACCTGTTTTAAACAAAGATTATACTTGTGGGGTTTTCTGTTTTTTATAATATACAGGTTTCAGAAATATGTGTATAACATTGAAATAGTAATCTCAATGTTTGTATTCAGTTCAACAAATATATATTGAGTACTAATTGCCAGGAATGGTGCTATGTCCTAGTGTCATTTAAAATAATATAATTGACCTTTTTTCTTTCTTTTAAAAATTTTTAAGTTGCATATTTTTAATTTATATTATAGTCAATGCCTTAATGCTCCACTAAATAATGAGTTTGACAGTAAAAAGTACAAACTTCATAGTTCAGTGGAATATTAGACCAGGGCTATAAAGAATAGATATTACATTCTGGTAGATAATAAAAGTCCTCAACTGTGTTTCTTGGAGGGATTCAGAACAATAGTTAAACATGGTAATTTTCTAAAGAAATTTATATAAAAGTCTAGAGATTAACCATTTTAAATTTTAAGTAAGTAACTTTATTCTGTAAAAATTATCTGTTTTGATAGATAAGTTACTCTCAGTTGTATACAGAGGTCTCTTTTAAAATGTATATAAATTTCTTTACCCTCTCCTTACTTTTGCAGCTAACTTGGACATTTGAACTGATGTATGTATCATTCTAATGAATCATAACTAAGCATATATGGCAATCCTGACATATTACAGCAACTTTAATACTCATTTTAATCTAAAAATGTAACAAAAATCAATCTTGCTATATACTAGTCCAATTCATTTCACATAAAAATATAATCAAGAAGCAAATTTTTCAAATACTATTTCTTCTGAAAGTTTCCTATACTTATTTCTGTGTACTTTTGGAGAATAAGTTGATGTGTACTAATAACATGAATACATGCTTTATGCCATTTTCTGAAATAATAGTTGATTAATTTTAGAGTTGGTTATCGATTCCTTAGAGGGCCCTCTGCTAAGCCCAGTGGAAGAGAAAAGAGGAATAAGATCCTGGCATCACCATCAAGGAGATTTTATTCCAAATCTCCTTCTGATTCTTCATTTCTAGCAGCTAGACAAGAGCCATCGATGTGAAACAGAAATTCAGGGAAAGGATGAAACACTTTTGATTGTCATGAGAGATGAGACTGAAAAAGGAGAGGTTGCAAAGGGACCTTTTAAGTGAGAGAAAGAACTGAGGACCAAATCTCAGAGCGTATCTTGATGTGTAAGGAAATGAAGAGAAGATTAGTGTGCAGTGAGTGCTAGAATGAAGAGGGAAACCTGGTGTCATTAAGTGTGTTTCTGAAGGGGCAGAGAATACAGGGAAGGCACAGTTTCAGGAAAAATGTACATAGTTATCCACCCATTCAAAGTGCTGTTGTTGAGAAAATAATCTATGTAGGAAAAATTTTTTGCAAATTTGTACTTCTCATTTCTTCTTAGCCATAGTCTTATTTTAGTTTCTAGAATTGAGGGAAGACCTTATGATATGGCATAATGTTTTCAAGGCTTTTAAACATAAACTTACACTTTTTGCTAAAAAACTGATAGATGGTGCTAAATCATAATAAAAATATCTGCTTCTTTACCATGCTATAAAAAATGTTAACTAGTCTAAAAATCTAACTACTTTCCAAATGAAATTGTCACACTGATAAACAACAACAAATAAAAAACACACAATACCATGTATCAGAGCTTTCCAGTATAACAAGGGTGACTGTGTAGTGCCAGGAGAAGATGCATATTTTAACTTTAGATGAATATATGTATAATGGCTAGAACATTATTTATTGGTTCAAATGTTGTTTTATATGTTATGAATTCAAGAAAAGCTTGAATATATTCTTTCCAATAACCCCATGAGGTAGTATTATTTTAGGGATAATTTTAAAAATTATTTTTAAAAGATTTACTTATTTTTTTGAAAGGCTGAGTCTGAGAGAGATAAGGAAAGAGAGAAAGAGAGAGAGAGAGAGAGAGAGAGAGAGAGAGAGAGAGAGAGAGAGACTGAGAATCTTCCATCTACTGGTTTACTTCCCAAATTGTTGCAAAAGCTGGGACTGGGCCAGGCCAGAACCAGGAACCAGGAGCTTCTTCCAGGTCTCCTGAGTGGATGCAGAGGCCCACCAAACACTTGGGCTATCTTTCATGGCTTTCCCAGGCACTTCTGCAGGGAGCTGGATTGGAAGTGGAGCAGCAGAGATTTGAACAGGCATCCATATGGGATATTAGCATCACTCTGCCATAACACGGACCCCAAGGATAATTTTTAAACAATTGAAGATACTTGGGTTAAAACATTGTAGTCGGGTCCAAATTAATGATGTCAGAAATTTAGGAGGAAATTGGAAACTTGAATTTAGTTTCTGTCTTCAAGGTCTATGTTCTTTGTATGCTACAGTGTATCTACCACCTTAAAGCACAATGAATTACTGGACAAAAAGCTACATTATATGAAGTGAAAATTAGATGCTTACCTCACATTATTTTATCCTAATTTTTATATTAGATAATCCATGCTTGATACAATGAAAATATTCATTAAAAATGTCATTTGGTTAATAAGAAAAGATGGTTTATCAAAACATTCTGCATAAAAGATATTACCTTGACTTATTGCAGATTAAATTGTAAAGTCCAGAGCCAGAACTGTAGCATAGCAGGTGAATCCGCCATCTGCAGTGCAGGCATCCCAAATGGGCGCTCCACTTCCCATGCTTCTCTCTGCTGCTCCACTTCCCATCCAACTCACTGTGGTGGCCTGGGTCCCTGGACCCATGTGGGAAACCTGGAAGAAGCTCCTGCCTCTTGGCTTCGGATCAGCACAGCTCCGGCCATTGTGGCCATCTGGGGAGTGAAACAATGATGGAAGACTTCTCTCTTTCTCTCTGCCTCAACCTTCTCTATAACTCTGCCTTTCAAATAAATATATAAATCTTTTTTTAAAAAAAAGTAAAGTCGTTGCTTAACTTTCAAATTTGGATGAATTTTTGTAATGTGTTATTTTGCAAATTTAGTTATTATGAGAAATTCAGAGTAATGAAATAGTCTCAAATTTTTTTTTTGCAAGTGTCTTCAGTGTTGTGTCTTATATTCAGTATTCTATGTGGGTATTTTTTAAAAGATTCATTTATTTATTTGAAAATAAGAGTAGAGTAACTCAGAGGATAGCTTAGTAGAGAGAGGGAGAGACAAAGAGGGAGATCTTCCGTCTGCTGTTTCACTACCCAGATGGCTATAATAGCTAGGTCTGGTCCAGGCCGAAGTTAGGAGCCAGGAGCATCTTCCAGGTCTCTGACATGGGTAGCAGGGTCCCAAGCATTTGAGCTGCTTTTCCCATGTCATTAATAAGGAGCTGGATTGGAAGTGGAACACCTAGGACAGGAACTGGAACCACATGCAATACTGGAATTGCAGACAGTAGCTTCACCATCTGTGCAACGAGGCCCCCAGGATTCTATGTTTAAGGCATACTTGTGTCTTTGGATGGAAAAATAGTCCTAAAATTAAGTTCACCAAATTTGTGGATCAGCTGTTTCTTCAGTGATTCATGGCAATGAGATAATGATAACGGGTGACTTTTATTGTGATGAAGTCAGTAGGTACTGAATGACTATCCCCTTTTAATAATTAAATAGAAAATAAAGAAATAACTGACAAAGCTTTCCCAAGCAGCTTTCATTGGACAACCCCAAATCTCAACATCACTCTTGATTCCTTTCTCACTCTTCAGCCCCACATTCTGTCCTCAGAGGATCATTTCATCTAAGCATTCATAAATAGATCTACAGACTGACTACCTCTCAGATCACGTTCTCTCGCCTAAGCTGATGCTATGCCCTATATCACTCTAATTCTCCTTTGCTACCCTCTTAAAATGTAAGTCAGATCATATCATGTCACTCTGTGCTCACTCATCTCATTCAGAGAATAAGTTGAGCACTCACAACTCCCACTGCCCTCCTGTGTTATTAGTCCTACCATGTCCCCACTGCCCAGAACCTGCTCCTCCCTTTGCCTCTGACCCCTTACTCAAATATAACCCTCAAGAGGACAATAAATTTGACAGGTTTGTGGCTGTATTCCTACTGCCTAATATTATACTATGGTAGGTAGTCATTCAATCTATCTTTGTTAAATGAATAAGTTAATAGGCGAGTAAAGGAATGGCTATCATATGTGTATTGCACTTCATGTTAAATAGGTAGTGTGATCTCCACTTGATATATTTGCTAAATCAAAGTATCAACATGATATATTGCTATATACCACTTACAGTTGATTATAACTACTTCATTATAAAAATTTTTTTTGATAGGCAGAGTTAGTGCAAGAGAGAGACAGAGAGAAAGGTCTTCCTTCCGTTGGTTCACCCCCCAAATGGCCACTACAGCCAGCACACTGTGTGGCTCCGAAGCCAGGAGCCAGGTGCTTCCTCCTGGTCTCCCATGCAGGTGCAAGGCCCAAGTACTTAGGTCATCCTCCACTGCACTCCCTGGCCACAGCAGAGAGCTGGACTGGAAGAGGAGCAACCCGGACAGAATTCGGCGCCCTGACTGGGACTAGAACCCGGGGTGCTGGCACCACAGGCGGAGGATTAGCCTAGTGAGCCATGGCGCTGGCCTGTTATAAAATTTTTGTGAGGTAAAATGAGATATTACACCGTATCTTCTCCTATAAATTAAAGTAGCCCTTCATGACTGACCAGATTTTTCAGTGTATTTTTTTAATTAACAGAAGCCTTGCTAGTTGAATTAATTCAACAAATAATTATTGAGGAACTAATATATGCAAGCAGTGGTTTGGTCTCTGAGGACATATTAATGAACAAGAATTTACAGTCAGTGAAAGAGATACAGAGACTTAAGAAAACATCAGAATTGTAAGTGGAAATAGTTAAAATAAGGGTGATGTGGTAGGAAATGATGAGTGGTGTGCAGGTTATTTCCATTTCCGCTGAGATCTGCTGTTTGCCTTTCTCCACCTTGCTCTATGCTTTAGGAGGCTGACCTTTAGGGATATTGTTACTGGATTGTTTTCCCTTTGGTGTCTGGTCACGTTTGACCAATGGGAAACACTGGCAGATTTGAGGACAAGGAGGGGGTGAGGGCTGGGAATATATGACAGAACTTCAAAATATCATGGAAAATAATAGATATTTACTTTGGGTCAAACAATTTTTTGAAATTCATGCATGTGCCCCTTGTCATGTATTTCCAAGAATTTTTTGAAGATTTCTCATCTGCATGGATTTCAACTTTTTTGCAACAAAATTAATTTTCTTTTAATTTCTTCATTTTCTACAAAATTTTTAAAGTCCTCTGTATTCCCCATGGATCCTACCTGCCAGATCCTCATTAATTTGCAGTGTGAGTTTTCTCTACCTAAGGTCCTGTTGGACAACTCTCAACATGCATTTTTAGACTTTGATGTTTAGGAACTGCTCCTTCCCTTATTCTCTCACAACTGGGCCTGGTAACCACTCCTCCTTGGTCTTGTAGTACCAGAAAATTGTATTCTGTTTGGTATAATAAAAGTTCCCTTTATGATAATACATAATAATTATGCTACTATAGCAAGTAGTACCTATATTAATTAAACTATATGAGTGCATCATTTGTTGCCTACTTGTCTGTGTTTGATACAGATGATTAGGAAATGTATCTCTAATGAAGAGATAGGCAATGTGAATCTTGCAAAGAGCAGCAATGAACAAACTATACAGGAGGGAAATTCTGAGACAGGGAACAATGGAGACAAAAAAAAAAAAAAACTAAGGCAAGAATGAGCTCTATGTATTTGTAGAACTCAAAAATTTTGGATCAAGTATAGTGAACAAGGGGAAGGACTGTAAGAAAGGAGAATGGGATCTAGGCACATGCTATATCTCCTACTTCATGTTATTAATAACCTATTGTACTTAAAAAATAAACATAAATAGAAAAATATGTCTGTAAAAGATATTATACTGGGTAGTATGTCTTTATCTGATTATGTTTATTTATGAGTTCTGCAAAGAGTAACAGGAATATTATTAAAAATTATTACATTTTCAATCTCCTTTATTTAGACTATATTTTCTTAAGTCATTTAAGTATAACGAGAAAAAGCATAAAGAAAGTAAATAATTACTAGAGTAAATCTTCTGCAGGCTATTTTTGCAATTTACCCTAATAGTATTAAAGGGAATCATTAACTCATTGTGAATTAATTTGAAGATTAAGGTTATATAGTAGTTTATTTTTTAAACAATATATTGATTTTCATAGCTGCCTTGTGTTTGTGAGACCAAAATGAATTTATAAGAAACAGATCTTATTTCCTCAGCCTTTATTATCACCTTTTCTGTCATATTTACATTTGGTCAATTTCATCTGACTCTTCCATGCAAGAAGAAATTAACTTCTTACTTTCCTTGCTGCTCTCCTGCCATCTTACGGATCACTTTAATTAGCTGTATTCACATATTCAGAATTTTCAGTTCTCCTAGTCTCCTTTTAGCAACTATTGTCTTAATTTTTGATCCTATATTTGACAATAAGTGAGATCTCATTCTGAAAGAAAGTCATTATTCTTTCAATTATTTTAATTTCTGGTAAATTGCATTATCTCGATCTAGAAGTCAGTTTTCGTATTGGGTAACATCTATAATAATCCTTGCCTTTTGTTAGGTGTTCAATTGATATTTGCTGATGAAATAAGTGTGTGACAATACTGGCTCTAGTGTAAAAAGATTAGATTTAATAGTTTCACTTACTGCATGATGCTAGGAGAGATGTTTAGCCTACCTAAACCTCAGTTACAATGAACAATAAAATTGAGGTAATAATACCATCTGAAATTTCATGTTTAATCTAAGAATTAAATGGCATAATGTATGCAAAGGGCTTAGCATAGTGCAAGGACTCAAATGATAGCTATTTTTATGTCTTACATTAATTATTTTTTCTTAGGTAGTGAAACATTTTAATGCACAGGTACACTCAGACCTTAGCTTTTTAAGATAATATATTTTTATTCCAATAGTGAAAGGATGTTATTCATTTATATTTGATTTTTTATTTGATATTATATACAATCCACTGAAGCCTTAAAAAGAAAACATGTCAAACTGAGACTTAGAGCATGAAATTAATTTTGCTAATCTTCATTATAACCCAAGAATACTACCTTTTTTAGCAGGTAGTAAATTTTAACAGTAAAATTTTAGTGAGACTAATTTATTATCAAATTTCTTATTGTTGACCAGAAACACTAAAAGATAAATATTAACTTATTAGTAAGGCAGTGGAAGGTAGAAATCTCCAAGACATATTTTGTTATATCTTGTTTTCATTTATATGGCTTTATGTTATAGAATAGTAATATTAGGCTTTTAAATTTTTTTGAACTTTAAAATTTTATTTGAAAGAAGGAGAGAATGAGAAGGAAAGAGACAGACATAGACTTGGATATGGACACAGAGAGATCTTTCATCTTCTGTTTACTCCCCAAATGTCCACCATCTGTTGCATCCCAAGGTGTGCATTAGCAGGAAGTTGGAATTGGAAGCAAAACAGGGTCTGGAACACAGGCACTCAGATATGAAATATATGTGTTTCAGGTAGTATCTTATCTGCTGTGCCAAACACTTACCCCACTCTCCTTTTTTCTAATTTACTAATGGCACAGTATTTATATGAAGAACAAAACTATGATCTTGCTTCTAACTGGATTGAAAATACTGAATATATGTATGTTTTTAGACCTGTTTTAGCATGAATTGTTGCAGGAGTTAACTGATGCCATTTAACAATTGTGTTAGATGAGTTTCTTTTTTAAAGAAACTAAGTATCACTCTTTAATGTATATCTGTGCATGAATACACACACACACACACAGACACACACACGAGTATATTTTTACAATAGAACACAGAACTATTAAAGAAAGAAATTGTTCATATAAAATATGGAGTTCTTAATCTACCAAAGAGACAACTTATTACTTTATTAAAGCTTTATTTACTGATGCTACCTTTCCACCTACACTTAGTCCATGAGAGAGAATGTCAATTCCATCCGTTATAGACCTGTAGGTTCATTATAACGTAGTGCTACTTTTTGGAGGAGATAGCAGTATCGCCTTTATGAAAATGGAGCATTCTCAATAGAATCAGAGTCTGAGACATGAGTATGATGTTCCATTTTTTTTCTGAGAACTTATGATGAAGCAACTTACTTAAGCTTATGGATCTTGATAGTAAAAGAATAAATGAAATTCAAACCTCTTTTTTCTTGATTTTTTTGTTTTATTTCGTTTTTCTACTACATTGCAATACTAATGCTCTGATACCTTGAAATCACTCTTTAGTAAGGTCAAATCCACTTGAACTGTCTTGCCTACTACCCCCGATACCCTTCCCCAAAATGTTCTGAATGTCTTAGACAAAGTTACGGAGGGTGGTGCTTCTCCTACTTGGCCCTCACCATCAGTGTACATCTTTGGTTATTTGAAACATCAGGAACTCCTTCTGTCTTTCACTGAATATACCATTTAAGCCTAATCACAATCCCTTTTCTTTTGTCTATTTATATACAAGCACTATGGTCTCTGAAAATTTTCAATCACTTTGACTGTATTTTTTGACTGGACTTATGTCAGCTCTAGAGATCCAGAATGAACAAAGATAATTGGAGATGGTGAGGCTGGAGGGAATTGGTATTCTCACGGAACAGTTTTGTACTTTGTTTTAAATTGAAATCAAGTTTCTCTGAGTATTATGGATTTGATTTCCTAACAATATTTTGAGAGGGCCAATAAATAAAGGAACCTTTCGTGTAGCCACTTCCCAAAGCTCATAGAGAAATTTGAAGGGAACGTGTTCTTATAAACAAAGGTGAGTTAATTAAAAGCCGATTCAACAGCCACTATGTGGAATATTTTAAGGGAACATGAGAAACTATATTGAAATGCCAATTGTTAGTAGAAAAGGAAATATTTTATTTAGGAAAATTATATGAAAGGAGAATTTCCAATTTCTCATATTTTTTCTGACAGAGTTAAACAATATTTTGATTCTGACAACAAGAATTATGAAGAGAGATTCTCAGTCTATATGTACGCTTGGTGTTTCAAAAAAGTTTTCATAAAGAGTAGAGTTCTTATTGAACTTTGTAGATGGCTAATTGAAACAAACTTTTCCTTCTTATTAAGATACACTGTATTGGTATGTATATTTCTAAAATCACAATGTGAACAGTAGCTTATTATATTCTAGTATTCTAATATCATTACTCACATTTACTTATTTTC
Organism: Sylvilagus floridanus; assembly: GCA_949820135.1. NCBI lineage: Eukaryota > Metazoa > Chordata > Mammalia > Lagomorpha > Leporidae > Sylvilagus > Sylvilagus floridanus. The sequence continues at coordinate 25,461,263 of OX463235.1, forward strand.
CTTTTTCATTTTTGTCCTGAAAAAGTGCATGCCTTGGATAAATTTCTTTGTTGTGGAGAAAGGCTAACTTATGTGTATTTCCCTCTACATGAGGTATATTTCTGCATTTGGCATCCAGACAGGGGCAGACTGGTGAGATAGACACATCAGCAATTTTTCCATGTTTTTGTGTTGTCCAAAACAAATAGCTCACTAAAAACTCTAGTTTATCTTACTCTAGTTTGGATAAAGAGTTATGTAACTACCTATCAAGAACAATAATCACAAATGCAGTCCTGCTGCCTTCTATGTCCTTGGTCAGGTGGGTTTCCCCTTCCTTTCCTCGTTTGCTCCATCTGGAGAGGCCTGGGCACCAGTACAAAACTCACTAGTGCCTAAACACAGACACATTAGTCGGGGCTGCCCCTGGCATCATGTCCTAGGGTCTCATGCCAGATCCAGATCTTTTGCCGACTCTGAGAAGAGGAACATAGAGGGAGGCAGGATGGAATGAAATCTGCAGCAGCTAAAGCTTCCATTTGTCTTTCTGCCCAATGTGCTAAGCTGTAGACACTGCAGTGTTTTCAAAAATAATAAAAAAATATTTTGCTCATTAACTTCTTAAGTCCTGCTGACTTTGTGAAATCAATATAGCACATTGTAATTGATTTATGAAATGAAAAATCCCTGCCTGACCAGTAATCTCGGCAGTCCCTGCTCTCAGCAGCATGCCCTTCTGCTCATTAGTGCACTTCCTTCGTGCTGCTTGAGCCAAGGGCGCTGGCAGAGCTGGAAGGCTCAAGCCCGCTGCAGACAGACTGTTTAAGATGTAGCTTGCATTGTTTCCCTGGGGTCTTAGGCTTTCTCCCTGTCTCTCTCCCTACCCAGGTCAGCTGAAGGACTTCAGCTTCTTTCTCATGGTCCCTAATATCCTCATATTATCTTACTGAAAAGACAAATCTTCATATGTACCTGTACTTGGTACTTTTTTCTCTCACCTATTCCTTTTTCTGTAAGCTTATCTTACTTAGCTTGTCTTTTGCCATCTGCCCTATCTATTCATTGATCTTTGATTCTATTTTGTATAACCTCACAAGGTGAATAAAATCTTTTTCTATTTGAATTGTCTTGGTCTAATTTCAGCTTCTACTCTTTCATTTCTTAAGACAACATCTTCCTGTCAACCCCTGCTATAATTATGTTTAGGTCCCACCTTTAAAAAATTGAAATAACTGCTATAAACAAGGCATTATCTTAGATACTTTACATCAGATTATTCTCAAGAAGTATGTAAGGAAAGTTTCGTTCATGGTAGCAAGTGAGGAAACAGATTTAGAGAAGTTATGTTACCTGAGTCACTCAAGCTTTGAGACGAGAGACAAGGCTGGTTTTTGAAATCAATTCTGTTTGACTCAGAAGCCTATGTTTCTTTTTTCCAGTACAAAATGATGCTTTCAATTCGCGTCTGTTTTTTACTTTAAATGCTTAACTTTCAAACTCTAGATCTTGGCGGCCCTTAAAGGAGCTCATCCTCTTCAGTACTACTCTTCCAAATAACACTGCTATTCATACTGCCAGAATGCAAATGTATTTTAAAATTTGGGTTTGCCCCTAGTATACTGGTTGCCTTATTCTTTTTCATTTAATTTTCATCCATCTAATGCTATGTTTTTGAGCCCCCTGAAAAATGAACACATAGTTAAGACAAATAGACAACTATTGGGAGGTTCACATGAATTTTATCCTCTCTGTTCTTTTGAATCTACTTTAGGAGCCAGTAAGCAGAGGACTGTGGCAGCAGGCAGGTGATGCAGTGTCCTTACTTCTTAAGTGGTTAAAGAGATCTGGAGTTTTTTTTCACTCAAAGTATTGTACATTACAGTTAAATGCCATATCATTTCTGCAGTGCATTAGTTTACAGTGAGTTAATAGTACCATCTGTCTGAAATCTTACATAATGTTGCAGTAGCATTGGGCATTACTGTCATTTAAGTTGTGCAATATTGTATCAGAAATTAACCACAGATGCCATATTCAGACAGTTGCAGATTTAGATTTAGCTACAACAGGAAGAAAATGTTGTGCTATGGAAGCTGGCCAGAAGTGCAATGAAGATATGCTGTAGATGAGAAGGAGGAGAAAGACATTGAAATCAAGGTGCCAAAAAAGATAGAAATTGAAGTTAGGGGGTATAATTCATACAGTCACTGGTAATTCAGAAGGGCTTAAAATCCAGGAAGAGTGAAAATCTAAGGTGATTGGTTCCCCAGTGAGCTGATATTTTAAAGTAGGAGGTCTAATCAGAACAATGCCTAAAATATAAATGAAGGTATAAGGAAAACAGGTAAAATGCAATAATTCATCTTCAGGATTTACTATGGGTGATTGGGCTATTGATTTAAGAGTAAACTGTTAGAAAAACTCGATTCTTGACCTGATCAATGGCTGAAAAGAAAAAGTTTTTAACTCATAGCAAACCTGTACTACTATAATATTCAAAACCATCTAGACTGCCCTTGGATTTCAAGGTTGTTCTCTGATAAATGATCTTATTGAGATTACCTGCTCTCAATTTGGGGAAAGGTGTTGGAGAGTTCAATTGGTATAATTTTGTACTAAATATTGAGGTGGCAGAATTTTATTTCAGCAAAATTGTGGGGCTTGTGAGACCATTAGCTCCAGGGCCATCTGCCTTTTTGTTTTCATTTGGCTTGTTTAGTCACAGGTGGGTAGGAAGTCTCAATACTTTTGGTTCCCATTCAATTCTGATTTTTGCTTGGGAAACAGAGAAGGCCAGTGACAGATGTAGCAATGCCAGGGTTCTCTTTCCTCTGTGTGAACCAGAAGGTGGCTTCCCCGTGTAGCTTGCTGCTAACAGCGCAAGCAGACAGTAAGCATTTCCTCACCCTGGTGTTTGGCTGCATAAAAACATTGTCTTTGCTGCCTTGTGGTATACCTGCATTAGAACAGACAAGGAACACTATAGCCTCTAAGTTAGTAATTGAATTCACTGTCAGAATGGAAGAAAGACTAGTTATTGATCATCATAGGTCAGTCAAACCTGCTGACCTTTATCTATAACTTATGTCCACCTTCCTGATGCACAAGTGAAATACGGAGTGATTTGATTAGCAGCAGAGAGACATACATGGCATCTTACAAGTTTTAAGGGACATTCCAGGCTTCTCCAAACTCTAGGGAAAAATGTTTCCGCTGCCAAGCTACAGCCTTGTTCTTCCCTTTTTTTTTTGAACACAAAAGAACAAAAACCTGATGGAACCACTTGCTGTTCCATCAGTGCTTCAGGAAAGCAAAGCAATACAAATCAAAAAACAGGTTTTTTCAATCCAGCATTTCAAAATCTAGGAAATGGCAGTGCCATTTCACAGAGCTTTCTTTCCACAGAAGAAAATTACAAAAAAATACAAAAGTTTTGATAAATTTGGAGTTCTTGATGACTATTAAAATACACTGTATTACATGTAACGTTTATTTGGCACTCAATATGTGTCCATCAGTATTCTATAAACTTAAATTATGTTATTCATCCAAATAAAATCTATGTTGTAAATGCTGTTTTACATTTTGCTGGTGTAACACTTGAGGCATAGAATAATTAACTTACTCTTCCAGGTCACATAGCCAGAAGGTGACAGAATCATTATATAGGGAACAACAAATTAACACCTGAGTTTCTGCTTTTGGGGATATATATTCAGTGTAAATATAAAATACAGAAAGGGATTTCTCACTTCTCTGGAAGATTCAGTAGTGACTCCTTTCAATAACAGATCTTGTACATTATAGTTCATAATAATTTGGGTAAGTGATCATTTTAGGACTATATTAGTTTATAGTTCAGGCCTTGCTTTCATCCTGTTTTTTATTCAATTAAATAAAAATCACTGATAAAATAGTGTGACAGGTCTAATGAATGTATTTGAAATATTATCACTTGCAAATTTGAAATTTTAGCAATTTTTTCTCTTTTTAAATTGTGGTAAGAACAATTACTTACAATCCCATCAAGGTGGCACCTACCAATGCCATCTCACTAGTCCAAGTGATCAATTTCTATTCACAGTTGATCATAATGATAGGTCTAAGAGTCAAAGGGATGGCATAAACAAGACTAGTGTCTGAAAATACTAACCGACAGAATAAAAAAAGGAGAGAACGATCCAACATGGGAAGCAGGATACACAGCAGACTCATAGAATGGCGAATGTCCTAAATAGCACTGTGGCCTTAGAATCAGCCTTTAAGGCATTCAGATCTGGCTGAAAAGCCCATGGGAGTATTTCAGGCATGGAACGCCAAGACACTCTGGCAAAAACAAAACAAAACAAAACAAAAAGACCTAAATGAAAGATCCCTGCGAGTGAGATCCCAGTGGAACGAATGGGGCCATCAAAGAAGGAGGTACCTTTCTCTGAAGGGAGGAGAGAACTTCCACTTTGACTATGACCTTGTCTAAATATGATCAGAGTCGGCAAACTCAAAAGGCTTCCATAGCCTTGGCAATTCATGACAAGAGCCTAGGGTGATTACTGACGCCATAAACAGGAGTGTCAATTTGTTAAGTCAACAACAGGAGTCACTGTGCACTTACTCCTCATGTAGGATCTCTGTCCTTAATGTGCTGTACATTGTGATTTAATGCTATAACTAGTACTCATATAGTATTTTTCACTTTGTGTTTCTGTGTGGGTGCAAACTGTTGAAATCTTTACTTAGTATATACTAAATTGATCTTCTGTATATAAAGAGAATTGAAAATGAATCTTGATGTGAGTGGAAGGGGAGAGGGAGTGGGAGAGGGGAGTGTTGCGGGTGGGAAGAAAGTTATGGGGGTGGAAAACCCATTGTAATCCATAAGCTGTACTTTGGAAATTTATATTCATTAAGTAAAAGTTAAAAAAAAAACAATTACTGTAAAATCTATTCACTTAACAAAATTGTAAAAATATAATGCAATACTAATTATAGACAAAATTTTGTGCAGCATATCTCTACAACTTATTCATCTTGTATAACTGAGTTTTTTTTTGTTTTACTAACTGAACAGCAGTTCCCCTTCTCTTAATTCCATAGGCTCATATTCTCAGAAATGACATTGTTATCATAGGTATTGTAATACAAATTTATGCCATATATAATTATACACAAAATGTATGGATTTCAGTACACAACTTTGGTTGTTCACCACTTAGGAATAAAAGTTAACATAATTGTTACTAAAATGTGAATTTATTCTATAAATATTAAGCAAGAAAACATTTATAAATTTTTGGTACTTTCAAAATGAAAACATTGGTGATCTAGACACATATCAATAGTGTGATTTATCTTTTTTTTTTTTTTGAAGGCAGAGTTAGACAGTCAGAGAGAGACAGAGAGACAGAGAGAAAGGCCTTCCTTTCCATTGGTTCACCCCCCAAATGGCCGCTACGGCTGGCGCCGTACCTATCCAAAGCCAGGAGCCAGGTGCTTCTCCTGGTCTCCCATGTGGGTTCAGGACCCAAGCACTTGGGCCATCCTCCACTGCCTTCCTGGGCCACAGCAGAGAGCTGGACTGGAAGAGGAACAACCAGGACAGAATCTGGCGACCCGACCGGGACTAGAACACAGGGTGCCAGTGCTGCAGGCAGAGGATTAGCCAAGTGAGCCATGGCACCAGCCCATGTGATTTATCTTAATTTCAGTGAGAATGGGAAGTGCAGAATTTATGGATAGTAACTATCTAGACAACCCAGAAGAGAGTCCTATTTCCTTTACTCATTGCTATATCAAAAAAATTTGATTCCTTTAGCTAACATATTGCTAATATTATTCACTGTTACTTCTTATCAATACTATATATGAATACATTTATTGGAAAAGGTTAAGGCTATGTTTTTTTGAGGGTTGCCCCTTAGTGAACAAATTGGTTTTTAGGTTAGTTGTCAAAGGTGAAATCATATCATGATTGGCTTAGATTAAAACAGAATTTTCTAATAGAATGATGATTTTAAAAGGGACTGAAGAATGATCCTTTGGTAATTTAGAAAATGAAAAATCTTAATGGAGTCTAAAACTCCAGATTACTTCTCTACTTCTGATCAAGAAGTATCTTTGATTCAAAACCTAATGTTTCAGAATTACATCTATTGGGCTTTAGGGTCATTCTTGATTTAAAGCTGTGCTAACCTAGACTGGAAAATGGTTTTTGTTAAAAACAAAAAAGAATCACTAATAATGCTTATAATTCAACATGAAGGAAAACAATCCTAGTAAATATTGGCAAGAGTTTCTAACAAACACTTCAGATAAAAAATAGTTGATAAACACAGAGTAAGATGCTGAGTGCCTTCAATCATTAGGTAAAAACCAAATGACGACCACAATGAAGATACCACTTCTCATCCACTGAGAAAAGAGTGGAAGGTAAACAAAGCAAGGTGACATGACATACTGACAGATGATGTGTAATTAAACTCATATATTACTCATGGGGATATCAAATGGAACACCCACACTGGAAAAGAGTTTGGGAGATACTTTTTTTTTTGAAAGGCAGAGTGGACAGTGAGAGAGAGACACAGAGAGAAAGGTCTTCCTTTTGCTGTTGGTTCACCCTCCAATGGCCGCCGCGGCTGGCGCGCTGTGACCAGCGCACCGCGCTCATCCGATGGCAGGAGCCAGGTGCCAGGTGCTTTTCCTGATCTCCCATGGGGTGCAGGGCCCAAGCACCTGGGCCATCCTCCACTGCACTCCCGGGCCACAGCAGAGGGCTGGCCTGGAAGAGGGGCAACCAGGACAGAATCCGGCGCCCCACCCGGGACTAGAACCCGGTGTGCCAGCGCGGCAAGGCGGAGGATTAGCCTGTTGAGCCACGGCACCAGCTTGGGAGATACTTTAAAAATGATATGTGTACACCTACCTAGGAACATTCAGTTTTAACCCTACGTACTTGCTGAGGAGAAATAAAAATGCAATGGTGAAAGATTTGTACCCAAATGTATACAGTAGCTGAATCTATAGTTATCAAAAACTAGATTCAACCTAAATATCCACCATGGAATGAATACATCAGAGCATTTTTATATGATTACACAGTATCTGATAAGAAGTAACAACCTGCAGTTCTTTATACCACTCTTTCCTTCTTAAGAAACAATATATGTTACAGTCACGTCACCACAAGCTCTGAATCAGAAGTGAGCCTAAGACTGTATTATGCAAAACAAAAACAAAATAATACATTGAATGATTCCTTTTGTATAAAGTTCAAAAGTGACCAAAATTAATCCACAGTGGATCAGTGGTTGTCTGGAATGGAGGTAGGAAGATTTGACTGCCGCTGAGCACCAGGCAATTTTCTTGGTGATGGAAATTTTCTTTGCATTGATTTGTTTGGTTGTTACACTGATGTGGTTGTTACTCTCATGTACTTCATTGTCAAAGTCCATTAAACCATATACTTTTAGTCTGATATTTCATCTTATGAAGATTATATTTTGATAAAATTGGTTAAAAATGAAGGAGTAGGTGAGCAATTTAAAAAACTAAGAGGGGCTGGTGCTGTGGTGCAGCGGGTTAACACCCTGACCTGAAGTGCTGGCATCCCATATGGGTGCCAGTTCAAGACCTGGCTGTTCCACTTCCTATTCAGCTCTCTGCTATGGCCTGGGAAAGCAGTACAGGATGGTCCAAGTCCTTAGGCCCCTGCACTTGTATGGGAGACCTGGAGGAAGCTCCTGGCCCCTGGCTTCAAATGGGTGCAGCCCTGGCCATTGTGGCCATCTGGGAAGTGAACCATCAGATGGAAGACTTCTCTCTCTCTCTCTCTCTCTCTCTCTCTCTCTCTCTCTCTCTCTGCCTCTCCTCTCTCTGTGTAACTTTGACTTTCAAATAAATAAATAAATCTTTTTAAAAAAAAACTAAGAAAAATATTTTGAAATACTTAATTTACATTAGAATTTTATGAGTGAATGTTACTAAAACAGATTTGAAAGATCAGAATTAAGATTCTTTTGTATTGTATAGAATTGCTTAGTTGCCAAAAGTTTAGTTACTATAAAATAAATGCTTCCAAGATTAAAGACGCTCTTATTTTTCAGTTTAATTAATACTGTTCTTGACACTTGTTAATCCAATTAAATAAAAATTCCTGTAATGATGATGTCAGTGTCATAGGAAAAAATGTAGAAGGTCATAGAAGAGGAAATATCTTGAAATTTTCTGCTATTTTCTGTTTTTTTTCATGAAATCTTGTGCATTAAACTCTTTAGTAAATACTGTTTTATTTTAAATAGAAACTGACATTTGTTTACAAGAGTTTAAAAAAACTATTTTAAATGAAAAGCAAGAACACCACAATATAAAGTCACTTTTGAAAAATTTCTAAAGTAATGCTTTTAACATCCTCAAATATCTTACTATTACAGAGAATTATTTTTAAAACATGATTCAAAACTCCTGGTGTTTGACTCATTTTCATGCTGACACTTCTGAAATGTCCTTATTTCTCTTTACTATATTTGTCTTCATTCTTTATATCTATGAAGCATGTTCACAAGTTCTGTTTGATAGAACCTTCCAATGGTATCCATATGACGTTTCATTATTGTGCGTTTTCTTATGTTAATATATTGGTTAGAAAAAGTAATTTAAGAAATAAATTGCTATAACCTGAAAGACGCCATAAAGCAATATGCATGGGCTTGTTGTTCCAAAGACATTCTTCAAAAACAGATGGACAGCAAGTATCATTTATATTGAAAATAAGAGGAAAAGAATTTATATTTTACATTAATAAAATGTTTTATAAGATATTGTATATATTACAAGAAATTTTGAATGGTTTATTCCTTGTGGAAAAGGAAGAAAAATTGAATTCTGAAACATAATGGCAAAGAAGGGGGAAAAGATCAGCTAGGAGAGAAATAAATCTTTGTGCACACAAATAGAACTGGGAAAGCACAAAAGATGATCAGATATAGTCCACATTGAGAGAGTGATATATACAATGGCAGCATTAAGTAAAGTTTAAAAACCTAGTGATGTGTAGAGTTTAAAACATTGTAAAAACTGTTAAAGATAGTAGTTTCAAGGATAATGAGCAAAATTTTCAAAAGTCATGAGGGTTAAACAGAAGAAAATAGACTACATTTAATTTCCAGTTCCTGAAATAAATATTGACAGAATAAAATATGCTGAAGTACTTTGGAATTTTTTAAACCAAAGAATATGACCTGACCTTGTAGATGAAAATTTATCTTGGCAAAAATTTACATAATGTTGTATTTATGAGACACAAATGAAAATAAATTTAAAAAGCAAAAAACAAAAATATATTAAATATTAAAATATAAATCTTACTTGGACTTACAAGAATAGTAGAGATAACAGGGTCTCTTGTAATGAAAATGAATTGTTTTATTTTCTGTTGGATGTACACAATTGCCAGTGCTCACCTGCAAACTCAGGTAGAGGGCGAGTGGCTTATACCTTTCCCTATTCTGACCAACTCAGTTGTAATAAAGATAGTTGTGATTTATTGAGCACTTGCAATTAGTGACACTCTGATAAATGCTTTATACCAAGCACCCCCAAAGCAGATGTGTGAATTATATTCCTTATTTCACAGGCTTGAAGAAGTTAAATAAATGGCACAAAAGCACATAAATAATAAAAGTTGCAATTAAGACTTTAAGCACAGTCATATGCTTATTCTTATATATTATGCTCTTTGCATTTTTGTTCTTTTATTAAACTTTACTATCCTGCTTATTTGCTGTGCTCCTTGTAGTTTAATAAAGTGAGAATTGTTAAGGTCATGGAAAGAGACAAATGATGCAACTACACAGCAAAATGCAAATACGTTTGCACAAAAAGAAGACAGAAAAGGAAACAACTGGAATTTGGCGTAATTAATAAATAATATCTTTACATTTTATTTGGTTGAGGGAATTCCCATGCTTGAATTTGAACTCAGACTTCTTGAGATCTTATCTCTATTATCTTCAGAAAATGAAACACTGTCAAGAAGAAAGAATATGTGTGTGAAGAATGGATTCCCGTCTATATCCATGTCCTTTCAGGTGGAATTTAAATATAATTTGCACAATCATTTGTTACTTTTTGAAATAGTAAGAACTGGAAATAAAGAGAATTGACTTTGGTTTTTCAAGACAGCATTTTGGTCCTTTATGAAAATAATATCATTATCTTGACACAGTTTTTGGTTATATTTCAGGTCACAGTCATCTCTAAATTTCTATAACATTTCTTGGCATTGTTAGCATTTTATGTAAAAATTAGTAAGTACTAGAAATGTTTTCTTTTGAAGGATGTAGACATTTTGTGGAGTTACCACCAGTTACCTCATCGAACTCAAATGTCATATTACCATGAATGTCTTGGAAGAAAAGAATTATTATTAAATACCTGCTATAAACAGAGTAAATGTTGATTCAAGTATGCAGGAAATGTAGGAAGTCTTCCTATGAGATGGTACTATAAAACCAAAGTCTACACTCACGAAGTAAATAAATAAAATTAACAAATATAAAAAATAAACCTACAGAATAACTGTGAAAAAATCCCCATAGCCATACTTATGACTGACAGACTGCATGCGTATAAACTTTAGTGGATGTGTGAATCCAACATCTACTTCCATGTCAGATCCTACTATAGTTCATAGTTTCTAAATATGTAACTGAGAACATTTATGTGTGCACGTGCATGTGTGTAAGTGTGTGTACGTATTTAAAGAGGCGGCTTCTTATCAGAGCCTCAGAGATTTCTTACAAGTTACAATGACTTTGAGCTTGTTTAAATATATATGATTCCTTGTACATACAAATTATCCTTAAATCCCAGTCAGTTCTTGCTCCCAAAGTACATTGTGTGAAGGAAGAAATCTTTGAGGTAAATCACTATTCTAATTATCATATTTATGTGCTAACCTGAAAAGTCCGAATCTTTGATGTGATTTCAGTAGGTGTTTCTGGTAGAAGGAGTTACGCAGCACCCAGAATGCTATGCAGAGAGAAGGTCTCTAGGTCATGAAATCATGATGTTATGAGACAGAATTTTCACCTCTAATGTGACAGATACATCACTGAAAAGAATACAAATAGCTAATAAACATGAAAACAATCCCACAAGCAGTAAAATTTAGATTATATCAAGTTTGATTTATCAAACTGTAAAAAAGATCTTAAAATGTCTGGGTTGTAGGTATGATGAAATAAATACCTTCATAACTTCTGGAGAAGTTATTACGTAAATTATCAGAAAAAAGTGGTACTATGGGTGAAAGATGCTAAATCTGTCCCTTTCATACAGTAATTTGCAGTAAAGAAATCTGTCTTAAGGAAACAAACCTACAATCAACATGTTATGGGCAATGTCACTTAAAATTTTCTTCCCCTACTTTTTGACATTGTACATTATTCAAATGTGCATCAGTAGGATACACATTCAGTTATTTCACATTCATTTTATGGAACAATATAAGACCATCAAAACTCACAATTTTGGAGAAGTTTTAATTACTTGAAAATGTTGTCATGTTATGATAACTTAAAACATAAGACATAAAATTCATATACATTATGATTCTAAGTTTGTAAACATAAATGTCTGCAAAGATATAAGAATATTTGCTGGTGATTTTATATTTTTATAAATATTATCTTTATATATTATCTTTTTAAGATTATTTATTTTTTTTAAAGTCAGAGTTAGGTGGAGACAGAGTGAGAAAATTTGTCACTGGGCCACTCCCCAGATGACCACAACAGCCAGGGCTGGGCCAGGCTGAATCCAGGAGCCAGGATCTTCTTCCAGGTCTCTCACATGGATGGCAGAGGCTCAAGCACTTGGGGCCATCTTCTGATGATTTTCCCAGGGCATTAGCAGGGAGTTGGATTGGAAGTGGAGCAGCTTTACACGAATGGTTGCTCATATGGGATGCTGGTGTCACATGTGGTGGCTTTACTCACTACAATACAATGCCACTCCCTGTATGTTCTTTTTAATCCTTAATATTTAAAATAATATTAATGAAAAATTTTGCTTATATAATCAGAAAACAAGTAAATGGATTTTATTTTCAAATAAACAGCTAGTGAAAAAAAAACTACAAATTCCACTCAGAGTAGGTGTTTGATGCAATGTTTAAATTGCCACTTGGGATGCCTGCATCCCATATTTGAGTGCCTGATTCAAGTTCTGGTTACTTTGCATCCCATTTGTCTTCCTGTGAATATGTACTCTTAGAGGCAGCAGATGATTGGGTCAAGTGCTTAGATCCCTGGCACCCACATGGAAGACTGGAATGGAGTTCTATACTCCTGGCTTTGGTCTACCCCAGCATTGACCTTTGCAGGCATTTGGGGAGTAAACCAGTAATTAAAAGATATCTTGCTGTCTGTCTCTATCTTTCTTATTTAAAAAAAGAAGAAGAAGGAGAAGGAGAAAGAGTAAATTTCAAGTATTAAAGTGTACCTTTTAGACTCAGTATGTTGTTATATATTCAGATCCACATTCATTTGCTTTTCTTTAAATAAATAGGTATTGTGCCTTTTTTGTATTAGGTATGTTTTTACCACTGGAGAGGCAATGTTTTTGCTTGATGGATACCCTTCGAGCCAATCGCTTTTAACTATTTTATTTTTGATTTGTTAATTTCTTTTGTAATTTCTTCATTTTCTGTATCTTAAACGTGGTTCTGTATGTATATTTAATTTACATTGATTTTGTGATTTTAAGTTTATTTTCTTTAATATAATATATATATATGTATATATATTAGATATATACCAGAGTAAGCTCTCAAACATTCCCCAATATTCCTTACTTGCTATACCAAGAATAAGATTGAATCTTGGTTTTGTTTCACAAGCAGTTTGGAAATTTTGAAACTACAGCAGAATCCATAGCCAGCAACACACTAATCTTATTTCATGACAGTGGAAATGATGCTGTCATGTTGAATAATTCCAGTAAATCCTGTGAGTTTTATTGGCAGGTTTTTTTCTGGAAACAGATTGGATCTTTAAGCCTCAGCAGTCATGGGGCAAAGAACTGCCTCTGAGTGGTGACTTGACGTTCAGGGTATAAGTTTCCTTGCCTTTAGTATAGTCTCATTCTTTTGTAGAGGACAAAAACAATTTAGTAGGTATTTAGAAATATTTTCATTAAGTAGCATTCCTATATATTTGAAACATTGAATCATAAATTCTATTACTATTCAGTAGTAAAATAATTTTCTCCCCTCTATGAAACAATTTACTGCTGTATCATGGAATTGAATGCTTTAAGAAGGTATATTCCATCTTGATCAAACTTTCATATGCTCAGAAAATATATATACATATATATACTAACAATTATATATGTTTGTTAATATGTTTAAAGGAATATAAAGAAATATACATATATAAAGGGATAAATATAAAGGAACATAAAATATTGCTGAAGTGGTATTGTTTGCTATAGTTGCATGAAATTAATAACTCATTTCTACTAAAGAGTTTGTTTTTTTCTCATTCACACATTTATTTTAATCTCAAAATCTTCTTAAGACTTCATTCTTAGAATCTTCCTTTTACAATTTCCTAGAAAATTTAAAAATATTATCTCCTATCAGTTCTTATTTTGTCTGAGAAAATGATTTTGAATGGACTGTTTCACAAAGTCCTGCCTCATATGTTTACACTGTACACTGCTCAAAGTTGTGTGGAGGCTGAAAAAGTGAGTACTGATTGAAATCCTGCAGTACTGAGGGAAAGGTGTCATTGTTTAATTCATGCAATCAGATGGTACAGTATTGATTGTTGTAATTCAAGAAAATGTTAGACGCACACATAGCACACACACACATACATACATACACACAAATGTATATAGTAGAAGACTTGGTCTTATATGAGACAAAATTTTAATTGTTAACAAATGGAAGGTCATGGTTCATGTGAAGACTGTGTATGTGCATATAAATATCCTTTAAAATCTTGAATTTTCAGGAAAAGAATCTATTTTTTTCATCAATATTGTTCCTTCATTGCCAGAACTGTTAGTTCTTTTACTGAAGAATAAATGTTTGTCTGTTCACAATAATACCAGGTTTCATGTTATGCCTAGTATTTTTTTTTGCTTTCAGATTTACATTTGAAAGACAATTGCAACATCATCTATAATTGTAAGATAGGTCACCTTATCTAAATATAAAATATTTCTATTCTCCTTATTCTGCTTCTTTGATATAGGGAGATTTAGTAGGACATGTTTCTGAGTCCTAACTACAGTGCTATGACACTAAAACTCTGATAATGTTCTACTGACGTGTTTTAGAAAAACTAGTTCTGTATGGCTTAATACAGAGTTGTGTATGCACAAGGATTTGTGTTGTTTTTTTTCCTAGCAAATTCTAAATAGATGAATTCATTAGTGATCATATAAAACTTGTGGTTTTATTTTTCTGTTAGTAGTTAGAGAACATCATGTTTTTCATTAATTGTAGTTCCTGTTCCATTCTGCTCCCCCAACTACTATGTTCCTTTAGATTTATGGCTCTAAACCTGACCCATAGTCGCCTATGTTAACAGGCTTTTTTGAGTCTGAGAGCTTACTTTACCTATATTTTTGTATAATTCTGAGAAGCATTTCCTGAAAAACAAGTTGTTTTGCATAGCTGAAGTAACCCAGCAGCATACTAATTTTTTAAAATGATAAACCATTTTATGGCAGTTGATTCTTTTAAATAGTAGTGACAGCCAGATAAATTTATTTTCTACTTTAGTATGCAAAATGTCTTTAAAACTCTGTACATCAAAAATGGGAATAAGATTCTTTTTTTTTTATATGAAACATTAACTGATGATTTATAAGGAACATGTTTTCCACCAAATTCTGAATGGAAATAGGAAAATTTTATATAGTTTATAATATTATAAAATTGTTTTCCCTTACTAATGCCAACAATTAAAATAGCCATTTCATTATTTGTCACAGAGCAATGACCTGAAATAAATGAATTATCACTGCAGTTTTACAAATGAGGAAGCTATGGTACAGGTGTCTTTACTCAAAGTGGAGGAGACAAATGTCTAATCTTGAGTCTTGTCCACAATATCTTGACTCCTGTCTACAATGCTGTATATTGCTATTAAGAGACTACACTAAGTTCTTGCTATTACCTGGACTTACATAACACTTTTCAAGCAGTCCACAGATTTTGTAAATTTCCAAGTATGATAAATTTCCCTCAAAGACATTTTATAAAAGTAAGAAGGCCCACCATGAAATTGTTGTTTGCACTTAACACCGAAAAGATTTGCAAGCTGCAAGTTTGTTCTACATTCCAATATCAATGATCCTTTTAATTTATCATTGATCCTTTTAAATGTATGCTGCTTTTGACAGAGCAAAGAATTAAGAGAGTATGTGAGGGAGTGACAGTTAATTTTGTTAAGAAATGTGTTGTGATTTAGCATTGGAAAGAACCTTTGTGACACTTCTCTCTATAAGGACCTTAAGAGGCAGGAGGAACTGTCATATTATCCTAGAAAATAACAAACAAAAGTTTAGCTTTTAAGTGCAAACCACAGGGGATTGGTTTCTAAATCTAGTGTAATCCCTGCTTTCACCTGCAACTCTGACATGGGGACAAAGAACAGGAGCTCTGACAGTCAGCACTCACCAATGGTAGGCAGTAGAGTTGAGGCAGGAAGAACCAGGAAGGGATTGTTTAATTACAGAGTAAAAGTGGCAACCATTTTGTAGAATTCACCTTGTTCTTATTCATTTTTAATTGCTTTAAAATTTCCATCATTTAATAATGTTATTTTCTCTATTAAACACGTTGCTATGCCTAGGTGTGGATATTAGGGTTTACTTCTGAGGTGTGACGTGAACTTGACTGATCTGTGAAAGATAAAGTTAAGTAGTCACAAATCTGGCTTGGTTTGTGGTCTGTGTCCCGTCTGCTTTCTCTCTTCATTTCTTCCTCATATCTCATGCTGCCTCATCAATTTTATGGAGGGATTATGAAATCCTGTAAGAAAAGATCAAGTGCTGGCTTCAGGGCTTATTGGTGGATCAGGCCTGTGATGACTGTCTAAGATGCCAGTTTCTCAGAAGTGAATCAAGTCATCCAACAGACACAATGAAGGTAGACTTGTGAATGTGTTCACAACAGCCACCCCTGGTCTGGAAGTGAGGCTTTTCCCAAGCTGGGCATACTCCTTAGAAAACTGCAGTACTAGTCCTTAATAAATGAATGTTTACTATTGCTCTCAGCTGGTGAACATTTTATCCATTTTCTTACTTTTTCCCAAGGTAGTACCTTTAAGCCAGCTTTAGAAGATATAATTTTAAAGCATTAGGGAGATGATCTAGACTGATTTCTGAGCAGCACACAACTTCTAGGTGTTTTTTCCTCAGCAGTCAAAAAATATAGATTAGGCAAAGATAAACAAACAAAAAAGATTGTTCTTTTTCCATCTAGAATTTTCATACCTCATTTATATCTAAAGAAAGCAGAATCTTTTTAATAAATCTCAAAACAGTGTGACAAAGTTTTTCCTCTGAAATTAACTGTGGATGAAAAAAATCAATGTCTATACATTGAAAAGTTGTACAACAAATCCTTGGGAATTGTGCAGTTTCACTTTCTAGCCCAAATTCCACCCAGCTTCTTTCTTCTTTGCTATCTGCCTCTCTGATGATGATGTCTTCTCCCCCTGTTCTTTCTCATGCATAGAGTCTTGGCCTGTTTCTATGTTTAGATATTTTCCAAATACTATCCTCACCTTGCTCTGAAAAGTATCCAAAATATCATGTTGATGGGGACCGTCAGAGTTAAGGTGAACCCAAGAACCCTCTCTACTCTAACTGCCACCCGAGGTAGCTATTCAACTGATTCCAGTCTTTCCGGTACTGTTCACACAGTTCTTTAACCATTTCCAAGTCCCTTGTTACTTTACTAAGTTCTATGGAAAGTAATGGGCATGTGGAAAAATTGAAGCAAGGAACATATTTTTCAAATGCCCAGAATTTACACATGTAATTTCATTTAAAATGCATTCGTAATATAGTAACCTCTTCCATATATAACTGAGGCATAGAGAGGCAAATTTTTTTTCCCATTATCACATGCTCACAAATGGCAGGTGTGGAGTTCAAAGCTATGTCTGTTTGTGTCAGAGCTCATGTTCTTTGCCTGACATAGCACAGCATCTCCTTATGGATGCATGGTCCCAAATGGTAGTCAGTTATATTCTTAGGAAATTTCTAGAGCAAATACCAAACAGTAGCTTTGTTTCATTTCAGGTATCACGGTTTAAGTAATCTTGATTCGTTTGCAGAGTGTGATGTGGTTTTGGCAAGTAGAACTCTGTGTGCTTCTTACTGCACTGAGTAAATGTGCTAGACTTCACAGAAGATAAGATTCCAAAGAATCTTTTTGGTCAGTCATTCAACAACTATTTATTCAATGCTTGCCTTATGCCAGGTACTAAGGATAGGTTAGTGATTACACAAAATAAATATCCTTGCCCTTATGGAATGCATTTTAGGCAAGACAGATAAAAAAATAAAGTATATATTATGATATATGTTAATAACTGCTCTGCAGAACAATGAAAGAAGCAGTTAAAATTATTTTAAGGAGGGATGTTAGGAAGGCCTTACTGAGGGTGACATTTGAATTTAGAGTTGGAGTGAGGAGATAAAGCTAGGTGGACACTTGGGGGCAAAGTCTCAAAAAGGAAATACCAAGTACAAAGGCTCTGAGCAAAGTGCCTGCCTGTGATGAGCCAGAGAAAGTGAGTTGTTTGTGATGCAATCAGTGTTAAAATGTATGTTAGAATCTGTAATGTCTTGAGGACATTGCAATGGCTTTGTCTTTCTTAGTGAAAGAAATGGACAAGCCAACAGAGGGGTTTGAGTAGGAAAGTGGAAGGCTATAATATGTTTTGAAAAAACACTCGAGCTGAAATTTGGTGTTTAATTCAATAAATTAAGCCAGGAGTGGTGGTGGCTTTAATCAGAATTGTTGTCAAGGAGCTGGGAAGAAGACAGACCCTGATTACATTTAGAAGGTTGCGTGTTCTAATCACAGAATTTAGTGAAGGGTTGAAAGTCGATAAGAGAGAGAAAAGAAGATGCATGAGGGATGCCTGAAACATTTAGGCCTGAGAATACAATACATTAGGCTGGAGAATATTAGGGGATGAATAGATACAGTGGAGAGTGGGTGGAAGTGGAAATCAGGATTGTGAATCTGCCTTTTAAGTGTGAAATATATGACTATGTTATTCCTTTAAGAGGTAACATTGAATAGATAATTGAATATATGACTAGAATTCAGTTTATAAATTTAGAGTAATCTGGGTATGTCTGTTGCAGTGGCATTGATGAAATAATGAAAGGGGTATTTTTGAAACAAACAATTAGAGAAATAATTTCCTAATTGTAATTATGCTGGTATGCTCATATAAGAGGTTTGTCAGATGACAGGGAACTAACCAAAGAAACTTCACAGGAGGGTCTAGGCCATTAAGAAGAAAATCAGTAGTGAGCAATGTCCTTGAATTTAATAAATAGACCAAGGAAGAGGATATTGTCAACTGTGTCAATGATGGCAGTTGACACTTGACATTAGACTTAGCAACACAGAGTTTACTGATGACATAAGGAGGAGTTTCAGTGGAATCGTGGGAAAAATCTTTGGAGTAAGTTACAGGGAGAGAACGAGATGAATTAAATATCAGAAATTATGGACAAAAGTGCAAATGATAGAGTATTGTTATAATGTACTATAGTTATTATCCTAGCTTTAAAGAGAATCTGTATAAACTTTTTCAGAGCATATAGTTTTATTTCACAAATAGCACACTTATTACTATATCACAAATCTGTGTTTTATGTTGTGTTAACTATCAAATTAATTGAATTCATTTATAATCCTGTGAGTTTCAAAATTTGTATAAATTTGAAGACATTGGTCTGAGAAAGCTTTGGTCCATGGATTTGCTGGCCCTTAGCAGAAAGCAAAGCTTAAGAACTGCCCCATATTTTAACATCACTATCAAGAGTTCTATAGATCCTTTCCTTTTCCTTCTATTGCTTACCAAAACTGACATCATTCCTTACCAAAACTGACATCATTTCTTAAAAAAAAAGATTTATTATTTTTTTTGAAATGCAGAGTTACAGAGAGATGGGGGAGATAGAGCAAGACAGAGTTCTTCCTTATGCTAGACCACCCCCAAAGTGACCACAATGGCCAAGTCTGGGCCAGATTTCATCCAGGCCAATGCCAAGAGCCTGGAACTCCATGCAGCAAGTGAGTGTCAGGGGCCCAAGCACCTGGGCCATCTTCTGCCACTTTCACACAGGGAGCTGGATCAGCCATAGAGCTGCTGGGACTTGAACTAGCACACATATGCATTGGCAGCATTTCACACAGAGGCTTAACTCACTGCCACCACGAAGCCGGCCCCTGACATTATTCTTAAGCCTATTACATCTCTCAAATTCTCTAATAGTACCTATAAAATGGAATTTAAAACAAAATTTTCTATTTACCACAGATCATTTACGACTCTGTTTCATCCTTTTGCCTTAAGGCAAAAGGCAAAAGTTTAAACTTTTGATGTGGAATTTTGTACTCTAAAGAGATGCTTGCAAAATGGAATGTATTATCCAAAAATTTTCATAATGTCAAAGATGGAATATGTTCATAATATTTTGGTTGAGTAAAATGTCTTATGTTTCTCTCTTTTCCCTTATAGATATTTATAAATGATTAACTTATATTTTCTTGCTACATATTATCTGAGGAAAGACAATTCCAATTAGCAATTAGTGAAATGCCCTAAAACATTTTTAAGTTTTTTTAATCATTCTATTTTGCTGTAGGGTTTCAAATGAGGCCGATTAAATTTCCAATCAGACTTAGCTGATACTTTCCATATAACATCTGGTCTGACAGATCTGTAGTCAATCATATAAATCAAAACTGAGCTAACATAGAAGTGATAAAGAAATTCAGAAAAGCCTCATGATTCTTGTAGATTTGTGATCATTTTTATGTTAATCTAATAGGACTAAAAATGAACTGCCATATTTTAAATTTTAAACATTTACATTATGAAAATGGTTTGATTGTAATCACTTTACTGAAAAATAAAGTTATCTGCAAAGAGCGAAGGCTGAGAGCTTGAAGAGAACAAGAAATACATTTATGGAGTTTGTTAGAGTTGAATATAGGGATTTCCAGAAACAGCAATGAAGGTCAACTCAGGAAGATTACATATCTCAATTGTGAAAGTAACAATTAAAAGATTACATATCTCATTGTGAAAGTAACAATTAAAAACTCAGCGTAGACTGGGCTCAAAGCAATATATTTTGTTTAAGTTGGTGGCAACTCATGCTGAGAAACTTAGAAGACAAAATATGTAGGATTTGACAAATAAGTTTAGTAAAAGATGTTAGGTCAAAGAAAGAGAAAACAAAGATAATAAATTTTTGAGTCTCGGCAAAGTGTCTCAGTCTTAAGTTTAAGATGTGAAGCTATGAAAAAAAAGATGCACTAAGAAATTAAGGAGAGGGGCTGTGGTGTAGTAGGTTGAACCTCTGCCTGTGCACCGGCATCCCGTATGGGTGCTGGTTCGAGTCCCAGCTGCTCTACCTCCAATTTGGCTCTCTGGTAATGGCCTGGGAAAGCAGTGGAAGATGTCCCAAGTGCGGCTCCTGGCTCCTGGCTCCTGGCTGCTGGCTCCTGGCTCCTGGCTTTGGATTGGCCAGCTCCAACCATTGCAGTCATTTGGGGAGTGAACCAGCAGATGGAAGACTTCTCTCTCTTTCTCTCTCTCCCTGTCTCTCCTTCTCTCTGTCTGTAGCTCTGCCTCTCAAATAAATAAATAAATCTTAGATTAGGAAGAACTCATGAAATTAGAAATGATGATGAGGGAAATTAAATTAAATTGGAAATAGAAGATATGGAAAGGGGCATATTGTGACAAATAAGGACATGAGATTTTTAATCTAGAAGTGTCTATAGAAATCATCTACTCTATTTTGTATTCTAGGAGATTCACAGAAGTTGAATCTCTTTCCTGATTTGTGAAAATAACCAAGAGCTGAGCCCTTAGAACCCATGACTCTTGATCCTCAGCCTTTCCATGCTTCTGGTTCTTTTGAATAGATTGCCACAGGAGTGAAAACAGTGATAATCCTTGGGCACGCATTACAGCCCCAGCCCCCACATGGGATGCTCACACCCCATATTGTTGTACCTTGTTACTAGTCCTGGCTACTTTACTCTTCAGATTCAGTTTCCTGTTAATGCACCTGGGAGGCAACAGAAGTTGGCATATATTTAGGTTCTTGCCATCCATGTGGAAGATCTGGATGGAATTCCTGGTTCCTGGCTTTGGCCTGGGCTAGCTCTGACTGTGGTAAACATTTGGAGGGTGAATCAACAAATGGAAGATATCTGTCAGTTTCTCCTTCTCTTTCTGTCACTCATTCTAATTAATAAGTAAATCTTTTAAAAAAAAGAATAATGGTAATTCTGACTCCACTTAATAAAGCAAATGAGGTTAAGAAATATTTCATTATTTCTGCTGAGCATGAATATTGAAGCAGAAATAAAAATAGAAACCCTATCTTGGTTTCTAGTTCAAAAAGTTCCTAAGCATCAGTCTGGGCAGTCAGATACTCTTGAAGTTTTTCCTGGTTATGCACCATTATCACTGAAAATTTGGGAACATGAAATTCTATAAAGATAAAGAGGAAATGAAAGATTGTCAGAAAGATGGATCCATTACATCAGAACACTGAGCCAACTTCTGCTGCAGCCTTTACACTAAAGCTATGGTATAATAGCAGCAGGATGAATGTGGTAACTACTGTTAATTTTTCAACATCCACCCTGTGGATATCAGTACTCAGCAGGGCCAGTACAGAAGTATGCATAATTAAGGGAGAAGGGTCTGTTGAAAGACTGTAGGGAGGAGACAATTCCTTTGCTCATTCTCTTTCTCTGTCCTCAAACAGCAGCATAATTACTTGGTAAAGTTCAATTATATCTAGCCTAGACAGGGAGATTTCAAGAATTTCTGATTTCTTCCTTTTATTATCTTGAAAGTGCATTTTAACATTAAACCTTAGCTTGACCTATCAATTCCCTTCTCCTTTGTGGACCTATGTTTGAAGGATCTCAAAAAGTAACAGTGTGAGAATCACAATTAGGATGGTTTGCCCCAGGGGTAGAGAGGGTTTCTTCATCAAATTTGGCTGTGCTGCTGGAATTTTAAAATGTGTTGTTTGCTCTTGGGATTGTGTTATTGCTCCAGCTGAGTGAAAACTTGGCTTTTGCTTTTTGTTTTCTGGAAGTATTTAATAAAATAGCATGATTTGCTTACTTGGTTATTGAATTCTTTTGCCTGAGAAATATGTGAATTCTGAACTCAGCTGCACAGTTGTGACAGAGATAGCTAATAATCTGAGCTATATGCTGTTTTTAAAGGCTTTAAATTGTTTTTCTACAATGGCAGAACTATAGTATACAAAGGTCAGCCTTTTAGAGGCCAAGTTTAAATCTGTTTTCTATTAATAGATTTCATGTGCTTTTCTAAATAACCTTGAGGCGCAGTTCTTCCACAAGAAAGCGGGTAAAGAACAAGGACCTATGGTTTGTTAACCTTGTTAACCAATAAAGCTAAGTTGCTGAATTTGCCTGTTTCAAATAAATCAGTTGGATCAATTAGGATATTTATTTTCCTCCTTTCTCTTTTATTCAGTATTCACAAATGACACTGAGATGAAATCAACTTCTGAGATTATCTGGCTCTGATTCTGAATTTTCTGGAACCTGTGACTGAAGGCCAGGAAGGATAGATGATCAAAATTGTATACTAGGTGTGTTCTGTAACTGTTGATGGCCCTTCTGCTCCTACGCTCCCTCCTCCTCCAAACCGCTCCAAGCCATGGAACTGTCTCAAATGTTTCAGAGGGTCCTTTGCCCTCTCACTGTTTCTGCTTAGAATTTACTATAATGTAGGGTTAACATCTGTAAGTCCAGACAGAAGATTGGAGGAGGCAGGATTCTCATTTCTATAGCCTCCTCCTTACCTAGGTTAGTAGTGGCTGCACTACTTGTGATTGTCTCCTGCAGGCACACATTTCAGAAATTCTGGCAAATTTTCTTCTTTGTGCTTCTGCCTTAAGGTAATAATGGCATTCGGCTTTTGCTGTCCCTTGGTGTTTCACGATCCTTGCTGGCTCCGCCTAACCCTGCCTATACTTTTGCAAAATTTTGCTGCATTAATTTTCTTGAATCATCCCTTCTGTGTGTGTCATCTATTTTCTGCCAGAATCCAGACCAGCATAACTCTGGTAGGCACCTGCCAGACAGCACTATGCTTTTTTCCCACACTTTTTCCTTTCTGATGATCTTCTATATCCTTTGGTTTTATTACCACTACATTTCTTTCCCCAAGTAATGTCATTAGGAACATCTTGATGCTTCTCATTATATCATTTCTTCAAAAAGTTTTTAAGTTCTCTTTATTTTCAGGAGGATATTCTCTTCCACCCAGTCTCCCAAGTGTTAGTAGTAAACAGGACAGGTTACTGTTAAGCCTTAGGGGATCAGCTTTTTAGTTTTTATTAGAGTGTGATTTGTCATAGCTGACTTTGACTAAAGGAAAAATACGAATGCATCTATGTGTTTTAATCACAGAGTACTAAGATTTTCTCTGCATGGAAGTGAGTAATAGGTAAAAAATAATATGAGAAATTAATTTCACCTTGGAATAACAGCAATATGCTTATTGACTGGTGATTTTTTGTGGAGAATATTTCACTGGAGGGAAACTGACAACATTGAACAGCTCCCTGCAAAGCTGGCCTTTTCCTTGCTAAGGATTAGAAATAAAGTGATCATTGTTTATTACCTAGATGACAATAACTTGGAAAGAAACATTCTTGGGACAAATTCCTCAAACCAGTTAAGTCTGTACATCAGCTAGTTTTGTGAGGTTCATACAGCTAACAAGAGATCAGGTAATACCTACCCATTCCTTAGGACTCAGTTTAAGTTATCCTCTCTACTGAGAAGATCCCCACTCGCTCCCTAGATACTCTATTAATGGATCTCAACCATAAGTAGGCTTCAGAATCATTTGCTGGGATTAGACTATTTAAAAACATCCTAGAGTTACACAAAACAGCCACTTCCCTTTACATTGGCTCTTTGTAAATCCAAAAAATGGAAACCTTTTGGGCAGATACAGACATCTACATGTAGGAAGAAGGCTAACAATAAAGCTAACAAGTAGGAAGGTTCTAATTTCTCCAGCCATCAAGTACATTTGTAAAATTCGTAAAATCCAAAGAAAATTCTGTGGCTGAGGTCTTTATAGTTTGGGTAGCTTCTGTATAATCCTTTCAGATAGGTTCAGAGTGATATTTGAGGACCCTTTTTCTTCAGGTAACTGCCCCATTGGAAGAGCTTCCCAACTCTGCCCAAGCAAAATGTCATGTTGTAGACTTTTTAGTTAGGGTGAAATTAGTGATGTTGTTGAGGCACAATTGTTTCCAAGAATTTGAAATCTCTCATCATCTGTAAAAGCAGAAATAATAGGAAACATGTGATGTTCATACTAGCTACTAAGGAACTCTTAAAACCTATAGTTTTCAAATTGATGACTAGGAAGAACAGTGGAGGCTGATCTCCAATTTGTGATAGAAAGAACCTAGCAAGGTTGCCTCAGTCTTACTGTTACAGACTGAAATTCCCAGAGATCACCCAGTCATCCATCTTTCTATCCATTCATACATCCATCCATTATTTAATTCACATTTGTTGAGTATGCACTCTTTGTCAAGTGTTATGAGAGGCTGTGTGTAATCCTGAAATAAATATGGGATTTAGAACCAAATAGGCATGATTTTAAACCTTGCCCCCTCAACTTCCTAATATGTGTCTTTATATGAAATGACTAACTTTACTGAGTTGGCACTTTTCATCTAGAATGTTTTATCCTACATTACACAAATATTCTGAGAATAGGAGGCTATACAACTCTATAGTGTATAATCGGCTTGATAGATAGTAAAGAATGAACAGTTGAGAGAGAGTTTTTGGAGATATGATACAATAATATCCCAAAATAATCCTGACCTTTTCCTATTCTCTATTGATAATCTATGTGTATAATTCTATTTTCATGGCTTCTATAGTACATCACTTAAAATAAATTAGATCTTTTTAGGAAAACAGTATTCAGATTAAATTGCAAAAGCCCAAAGGCACCTAGAAAAAGATTTTTAAGTTTTCAGAAATTAGGAGAAGTCTTTTTGTTTGTTTGTTTGTTTACTACATTCTTTGTTTACTACTACATTTTACTTAATCTTCACTTGAGAAATTTGGAAATAATTCGATAATGCTATCTATATATGTGACTTGCTTTGTTATTTTTCCTAAAGCACACTTAAATCTGTTAACTTGATACTTTTTAAATTGATATCAGAGCTTAGTATTTCCATTTTATATATAAGGAAACTACAGAATCCATATATCCTGATTTTCAATCCAGCAATTTCTCCACTCTTAGCCAAAGACCTTTAATAATCAGTCCTATATAAAAAGGTTTGGACAGTTCAAAAAATTTGAAAATATTAGTTGAATCTGCTATGCAAGGGTCTACCTGGGCCGTGACAGTTTCATAGGAAATAGTTCTGTCAGAATCTGGTGAATTCCTATGGAATACACAGTAGAACCTTTATCAATACTTCTTTCACCATTTAATAGGTAAGAGGGCCCTTGTGGAAACAGATTCAAAGAAATGAAGTAACTAAAGCAAGATGGTACAAGTGCTAAATGCTAATAAGTGCACAATTAGAATTTTAATCCAAATTCATCTGAAAATATTTCCAATATGACTTTGTATGATTTATTGGCATAAGTTTAAATAAAAGGAAAGTTTATATATCTATATTCACTCTTTAACTGTTGTCAGTTTATACAGTTTGCCCTAAGGGGTCAGCATAAAGATTGTAATCAATGTGAATGAGACTTTGTAGAACTCAGCAGTACATAAACTGTTCTCCTATCTTGGTAGCCTTCCCTCTGAACATAGTCACATTATTTTAGCTGTATTGTATGTTTTTTTTCCCCTCTGCAATCATTTAGGATCTCTGCAAAAGGAGCTCATATGGCAGAAAACTTGATTTTAACATTATTATAACTAGACATAGGACAACATTCTGATAAAATTCAAATATATTAGGTACAGCATGATTCACACTTGTCTACCTGTCAAATGTTATAAATTATATGCAGTTTGTAAAACGAGGTACATAAGGAAATTAAGAAAATTCCATACTTTTCAAGTTTTGTTTTGGAAATTATTAATATAAACAAAAATTTTATGTTTGGATAAGGCTTGTGAACTATTTATTGAATAGCATAGATATCAATTTTACTTTTGGCTAGCATTTTAAGTTAAGAATGATGATGTATAGTACAAGAAGGAAATAATAGCTAGTATATTTTGAGCACTTATGTATTCAGTTCTGTTCTAAACATTTTACATCTTGAAACTTTTATGATTTTTGTAACCATTTGAGGTGGATTTTATTATTATCTTAATCTTATAGCAGGGGAAATAGAGGCTCAGAGTGGTTATTTGTCCAAGTGATTCTGATTGAGATCTGAATCTAGCAATCTTTCTCTGTACCCTCTGCATTTTACGATAGAAAGTAAAGCCTACAGTGATATTAAAAAGCATTTGGGTAAAATTTTAAAAATAAAACTTTTATGGCCTAATGTTAGCTTAGTAGGACAACATCCACACATCACAAAACAAGCCAGAAATACAAGTGCAATCTAGTTGATACCTGTGTTTGTTTCAAAGATGAAACTATTATATAGGAAACACATGCAGTTCTCCGATTTTTTTCTTTTATTATCTTTACAAGGTAATGTGTCTTTTCAGTATTTATCCAAGGAAGTCTGAGTCATAGCTTATCATGTTTTTTAAGAGTCACTCTGAAAGAACATTATAGTATGACTTATTCTTTGTTAGGAAAGTACTGGTAAAAATAATGTAATCATCAGCATTTGACCAAAAGATGGAAAATCTTAAAATAAACCACCTTGATTCATATTCAACTCTCTCATTTCAGACAAATGACCACAGGCCTATAGATGTGGATATTTTTGTTTTCAATAATTTGAATCATAGGCAAGAACACATTCAAAGACTGTTAGTGATTTCCTTCTTTGTAACAATCACCTTCCCATGATATTGGAAATGCTGTTATGAATTCGTCAGTGTGTTGCCCACAGACAGAAAGGTCTTGAGAGAGCTGAGTTTTCAGGTCACTGGGGAAGCATAACTGGATCAAATTGATATTTAAGATAACTGAGGTCAAGCCAGATAGGAATTTCCATTGTACTTTTCTGTGTTTTGGTTTCCCTTTGTGCCTAGAGTTGTTTCTCAATGAGCTCAGTTTTCTCTAGTAGATGTTAAGCAAGTTAAGTGGAAAATATATAAACAGCAGTGAGCTTTTTAAAGACCTTTTATAGAAGTAGTCAAAAGATAACCTGCGTTCTAAACATGTAGGCCACTCTTTGGTGGCTCTTGACTCTAAGTTAGCTAACTAGAAAACAACCTGATTTTGAATCAGATTTCTTTGAAAATTGTTTATGATATACAATTAAGCATAAGCAAAGGCCACTTTAGGAAATATTTAATAATTAGTGGTACATAGTATTGACAAAGCAGAAGACTCCCTCTATGTAACCAATTGGTGCAATCATAATGATTATAAATGAAAATGGATTTGCAGAGATCCTGAATTCATATGACTGTACCAGCAGCAACTTGTAATTAATTTATCTATCTATCTTTCATTATGACCTATTGTGTAAACAGTACATCATCACAATCTTAACTTCTCTTTGTTTTGTGATTGCCTAATTAAACCTCTTCAATTAATCAACCTAATCTTATAAAGTGACATTCTGCAAATATGTACACTTGAACTTACTGTTCTAATTTCTCTTTTCCTGAAATTCTCTGTCTTTTCTACATTTATCCTTTCCCTATCCATCCTCTTTTCAAACTATCTATAAGGTATAATTTTCCTCTATTTACCCTATTTAACCCTAAATAATCATACTTTACCAGCAACTTCACCTTGTAGTATATTATACTTATGTACTAAATTATTATTATGAAAATATAATATGTTTTTCCTCATTTCATAGGAGTATGTTTTACATTCGCCATTTGATTTTAAGCTTGTGGTTTTGTGTCTTCCAGCAGTTCATATCATAAGTTTTTTCATACAAGTTAATCAGTAAATATTTATGGACTAACTGATAGTGATTGAATACTTACAGACTGAGATCGCTTAGACCACAGGGTAGGATGTTACTTTCCTATTATTTTTATGTGGCTGCATTATAATCAGACACTTAACCTTGGTATCACCAGCATCTAATATGGCACAAAACAGACTGAATGAATGCATGTTTGCTTTCCTGAATACATAGATCGTTCATGATCTCTGTGTAAACTAATTATTTTAAAACAAAGAACAGTTTAATTCAACAATTCATAAATTAGCTAGTGGACCCTCAGGCATTTAATAAAGAAAAATGTGTCCTTTCAGAAGAACAGAGGTGAGCTCATTCAAAACCCAGGGGAATACCTATTCAATTCATTCCTCTAATATGAATTTCTGATTGTTTTTGACTCTTTTCATTTTGAGCCACAGAAGCAGCTGAATGTTTTTGCTGGGAAAATGCTTAGTATATTCCCTGTATTGGGAAGAAATCTATCTTGTGTTGATGTTGGGTCACATTTGCCTTTAAGTAACTCTCCAAAACAAAGAAAAAGAGAAAAGCTAAAACAAAACAGAGAAGAGATATAGGGTAGGGCAGAAGTTGAAGAATTTGTGGGTTGTCTTCGATGTCTTTGACTGCCAAAGCTTTACTCAGTCATCCTGGAGAAGCCTTAACCTCTCCGGTCCTTGTCATAAAATGGGAAACAAAAGAGCATACTCTGAATCATTTCCAAGGCCAGTTGGGTCTTAAGAAATACTTATTTTCTGGCAGTTTTGGATGTGTTGCTTGTGCTTTTTCTCTTGAACCTCCTTATAAGCTTTTGAAAGGTAGTTTCCCTTACCTTGAGTGTGAAAGTGACATCTGTCCTTTTGCAAACCTTCAGAACACTTGTATTTATCTGAAAAGGTGTGTCCCCTGCATAGTTTCAATTACAATAAGTATTCTTTTCATTTTGGTTCTTAGCAAGGACTTCTGCTGTAGTATGGCTGTGTGACAGCTTCTGTGCACCCCTCCAGTAGTGGTTGAAGTGATTTCTGCACCTGTCTTATGCTTAAAAATATTTGGGGAAAGAAATGGACTCAGCATGCTGGAAAACATTGATTTGTTTCCCATATTATGCTTTATTGCTGAAAGTCACAGATCTGGAATGAGAACCAATTCGTCAAGGTCACTAGTTTCTTCCTGAAGTATGTTCTATTTATCTAAACGGCTCTGGGACAGGGTCTTCTCTTCATTGAACGTCAAGGTTGACTGTCATTTTTGGCCTTTATTTGGAGATGGGCTTTCTGAAATATATAAACAGCTTTGTCCTGCCAGGTAAGATAAGTCTGTCTCTAGACTCTAGACTCTATTCTATCATCCAGAGTCTTCCTTGTGTGGTGATAAATGCCCCCTATGCTAAGATATATAAGACAAATAGTAAGCATTCCAAATGGTCTAGTCTCCTGGGAATGAGGGACAGGAGTGAATCTTATCCAAGCAGCTATAATAGAGTGGTTAAGAATAAAACTTGAGTTCACATTACATTTCCTGCTCTTACTAGCTCTGTGATCCATTTACCTATCTGGAATATGAATAAACAGACCTATCTCATTGAATTGCTGTAAGAATCAAATATGTTAAGGGAAACCTTTATATAGTGCCTAAAAATGGCAAGCTATTAATAAAATATAGGTTTTTTCTTCCTTTTTCTTTCAAAAAAAAATAGAGAATGTGCGGGGGTAGGCTTCGTGGCCTAATAGGTAAAGTTGCCACCTGCTATGCCAGCATTCAATATTGTGCCAGTTCAAGTCCTGGCGGCTCCACTTCTGATCCCGCTCCCTATGAATGGTTTGGGAAAAGCAGCAGAAGATGTTCCACGTGTTTGGGGCCCTGCCACCAGCATGGGAGGCCTAAAGAAGCTCCTGGCTCATGGCTTTAGCCTGGGCCAGGACTGGTTGTTATGGCCCTCTGAGGAGTGCACCAGTGTATATAAGCTTGCTCGCTCTCTCTGTTTCTGTCTCTGTCTCTGTCTCTGTCTCTCTCTCTCTCTCTCTCTCTCTCTGTGTGTCTTTTCAAAATTTTCTCTCTGGCATTCAAAATAAATAAATAAATAAATCATTTTTATGAAGAGAGAGAGAGAAAATATACAAAAAACTGATAGCGGGCTTGTGGTATGTATTATGATGCAGCAGGAAAAAATGACTTGTATTTAAATAAGCATGGAATCTATTCAGAGGAAAAATAACATTCAGAGGAAATTATTGTACAATGACTACAAGAGAGTTCTTAAAGAGACCAATCAGGATTCAAATTCTGGCTCTGTATTACACCTCAATTTCTTTACGCATTAAATGTCACTACACTGTGACAAATTCCTAAAATCTCCCTCCCATCATTCAGAATCCTCTGTAATGTGGCCTTTGTATGAACTTGTGTTTATTTGGTAAAGATTAAATGATTGTAACTGAACAAACATTTTTGAATTTGGCTACTTAAAGACCTTATAATTCATGAATGATTTTATAATTCATTGGATAATTCTTTTATATTTCCAGTGCTTCTTGTAACATATAGAGCAATTCACATAACTGAAAAATGATAAGCGTTTGTTGCAAATACATGAAATATGTGAAGTACAATGTTTTATAGCAAAAACTGCATCCCAAATCTCTTATGAATATTTTGGCAAGGATAAGGGAATAAGAATCTCTTGATTAATATAATAGGATTTCAGTATGTCTCTACCAAGTATGACATTCATTATTCACACATAAATTCATTAAACATTCTTCTACTTCAAACTCTGCCATAAGCATGTTTGAAATAACAAAATAATGTGCAAAACATAATTCCTCCCTATAAAACATCCCTAACAGGAAGATAATATATGGACTTGAGGCAATAAAGTACAAGTTGAAAATGACAAGGATGTAGAACTAAAATAATCAAAATAACATACAACTAAAGTTCAAGAAGAAATAATACTTTTAGTTGTAATAATAAGAAAATAGTATATGGAAGATTTGAATGTGCTCATAAATTATAAGCCAAATGTTGCAAAAAGAAATATTCTAGTAAGAATCAATATGAGCAAATTAGAGGTACTTCTGAGGGAGATGTTCCAAAACTGGCTAGTTGTGGTTTTGCTGGGGAATATTGGTATTGAGGGTAGTTGTAGAAGAGAAAGATAAAGACTAGATTAGTCTAGACTGTAATAAGTTGTGGGGAGATGGTAGAAATTTCTGAGTTATGAAGTACTAAGTTAACTATGTAATGTCTAGCTTTTGGGCCCTTGATTCTGAACCACTCAGAAATTCATTAAAATGCTTTTCCATTTTGTACTTTCAGTATCCATTTCTCATGGCCACATTGTTAGAGAAAGACACCTTTTTATTTGTGCATTAGACATGCAATCCCTGCATGCTGGAGAAGTTGGAGGTTGCCAGCGACCAGCAAGTCCACTTGGTATTTTCCAAGCATTATCAAGTAAACTTTAATTTTTGTATACTATGAACATTTGAAATATACACAGTGGTAGTCCAATCATGTGTAATCCTGTAGTTACTGCTGAATTGAAGTGACTTTTAGGTTGTAATTTTTATACTGGCCTTAGTAATTTTTACTATGGTATTTCCAACAGAGAGATTTTTACTATATTATTTCCACCAGTCAGTTTTTCAATAAATTCATTTTGGATTTGCCAAATATATTTAAATGAGTAAATAAATATTTCCAAAAATATTTATAAAAATAGTTATAAAACTTTATAACAATAAAATATTTACAAAATATTCCTTCTGTTACATTGCTGAGTGGTTCCATTGAACACTTTAGGAATATCATCAATGAAGTTTATACATTTTTGCTAATGTGTGATATAAATTTGGACTTTTTTTCATAAGACTACAAGCTTCTCTTAGAGTCTGATAATCAACTAGCTTTAGCAGCAAAGCAGAGAGAAAGTTGAACCTTCAATTTATCTGAGCTGGAATTACTCCTTTGATCTAAAAATTAATGCAGAGTTTAATTAACAGATCCACATTAAACATCTCTACTCCTCCCCTTTTTCAGAAAAAATCACTAAAATACATATTGGACTATTGTGTGAAATGATTTATGCCTTATCACTGAGTTTCTGGGAATTGTCTTACCTCATTTTGATAGTAAGATCCTAGAAATGAAGGAAATAAATAATAGATTGTTATCATTTACCATTTTCAATATTGTCATTTGGATGATTTCTTATGTGGGTTACTAATCAGGGATAGAACACCCCCATGTCATTGTGATATTCTTCCTGTAAATATAAATATTGGGAAGCAATGAGCTATGCTGAATCTTATGGTTAAGCTCCATAAATCAATAGCTCTTATATAAATAATGCATTAATCAAATCTTCCCAAGTAGAACTCTAATTGAGAGCCCTGAAAATAAGATTCGACTAGTAGTCAGAAAGCATCACATAACAAACACGGTAAGATTGTGCTGTCTTGAAAAGACAACTCCATGTTGTCACACTAATAAATTCTTCTCTTATCCTCTTTCTTGATCTAGATTTTTTCTAGATATTCTCTCTTTCTGCCCACTTGCTTGATGGAAATTATCTTTGGTCAATGCATCCATCAAAGCTTTTTAAAAGCCTTCTTTATGGAGACAGGAGTTTGGCATAGCAATCAAACGCTGCTTATGACACCTGTATCCCATATCAAAGTGCCTGGGTCTGAGTCTCCATTTTGTTTCTGATTTTAGGTTCCTACTAATTCTCACACTTAAAGGCAGCAGGTGAGGATGCAAGTAGTTGGGAGTCCTGGTCCAACCTTGGCTGTTGCCGACATCTGGGGAGTAAAACAGTAGATACAAGGTCTCTGTCTGTCTGCCTCTATCTCTCTACTTTTTAAGTAAATAAATAAATTAAAATAAACAACCCTTCTTTGTATGAGATAACATAACGCACAGTTATTCAAATATTAGCTTCTCTAAACTCTAATTACACAGCTCACCAGTGGGGCATAATAGGAGAACTGCCAAGAGAATCCTTGCTTAAAATATGTAATCTTCCTTTGGCCGGCGCTGCGGCTCAATAGGTTAATCCTCCGCCTTGAGGTGCTGGCACACCGGTTCTAGTCCCGGTCAGGGCGCCGGATTCTGTCCTGGTTGCTCCTCTTCCAGGCCAGCTCTCTGCTATGGTCCGGGAGTGCAGTGTGGGATGGCCCAAGTGCTTGGGCCCTGCACCCCATGGGAGACCAGGAGAAGCACCTGACTCCTGGCTTTGGATCAGCGCGATGCACCAGCTGCAGTGTGCTGGCCATGGCAGCCATTGGAGGGTGAACCAATGGCAAAAGGAAGACCTTTCTCTCTGTCTCTCTCTCTCTCTCACTGTCCACTCTGCCTGTCTATATCTATATCTATATCTATATCTATATCTATATATATATATATATATATAATCTTCCATTGACCAGCTGGCCCTGTTGCCAGTGTCTAGAATTTTTCCTTTAAGAGATAATACATTTTATTGAATTATTCTGTATCCTACCTAAATTCATCAGTATTTGACAAAAAAAAAGCAGCAAAGGTATTTAGAAAGAGAACAAAAGAAAAAAGATAGATGAAACTAAGAGGTAGGAAGGTAAGCCAAAAATACATATGATAAAGTACTGAACATTGATTAGAAGTATTTGTCTTTGATGCTTTTGATATTTTTAGTAAGAGAGAAAGAAAGAATAAGGGGTAGAGGCAGGGAGGGCAAGAGTAGTTGCGTGAATAACAACATATTGTAGAATAAAATTATTTGGAAGAAGCAGAACTATTCTTCCTTCTCCTATGGGCCCTTGCAAAGAATAGTTTGTGATATAGTAAAATAATTTCAATAAGTTTCTCATAATAAAGACAGAATTGAGCCCAATAGCTCCTCTGCTTCTAGAATTCCTTCATGGTGGAGGGACCTCAAAACACATCAAATGTAAGCAGCTCTAAAGAAGCCCCAATTGAGAGTAATCAAAGAGTAGTTGGTCCACTGTGTCACAATACTGTCCTGAGGTCACACCTAAAAGAGTGAATGATCCAGATATCAACACCTCAGTGTGAAGTAGTTTACTCATATGTAAACATAAAATGCCCGAGAAAGGCTGGCTCTCCATGAATTGAAAACAATAAACAGTGCACTGTGATGTGGAGGGGAGCTTGATGAGGGATTTAGGATTGAAAACAAGGACAGCTAAAAAACACGATTACCTCAGTGATTTTCTTAGAATTGGCTTTGTCCATTTCCAGATTATAAAAGTAGAAAATATTTTAAGCTCGCATTATATTTACTGGTGCAAAAAAAAAAAAGCCAAAAGGAAGATTTCCACTCACATTTCCTGAGTAACACAAGCTATGGAATACATGAGGTAGGAAATTCATCAAGGACTTTCTAGCAGGTGATCTCCTCTTTGTATAGGAAAGGGATTTGTATTGTTTGGAGAGGGTAGTAGTCAGGGGAGGTGGTGGGCAGACATTAGAAATTTGCAGATCTACAGCTCAGCAGTATCTCATGACACAATATCAAGCAAGGAAGAAGTGAGACTCAAAAGAGGGTGTATGCTTTATGATTCTATTTATATAAACACCAAAACAGATAGATAGCCAATGCTGGTAGAGGTAATAGTAATTGTTATTTTGGGGATGGAACTAGTGATGGAAGAACTAGAGAATCTTTGGAGTGAAGCTCATGCTCTGTTTCTTGATTTGGAGCAGAGAACACAAGTGTGCCCAGGTCTACATCAAGCTGTAAATAGATGATAGAGCACCTGGTATATTTCATATGCCAACAAAACGTTTTTGATCAAACTACAGAGATGCCTCCTGTAATTAGAACATTGCTAACCTAGTCATGGTTCTGTCATCTATTCTGAACTTTTTCAAAGAGCAAGATACTGACTGGATTTCAACTCTTTCCCTTTTCTGCTTCCTCTCAAATTTACCCAACAGAATATTTCTTTTCTTACAATGTCAAAGATAGAAAGCTGCATTTAATGTAGCATGTTTGAAATTAAATAACTTGATGTCATTATTAGCAAATAATACTTTTATATTAGTATAGTATTTTAAATTAGTAAAATGCAGTATTAGTATTAGTATAGTATTTTATATTAGTATAGAAAATATCCATCATGAAGGTTTCTAAAGAATGCACAATGCCTATACTGAAAAATAAAGAGGCTGGGCAACAGGATCTAGATAAGCTTTTCAGGAATTATCTGGTAAAAAATAAGAACAGTAAAGAGCATCTTGAAAATATTACATGGAGGGCCAGCGCTGCGGCTCAATAGGCTAATCCTCTGCCTATGGCGCCGGCACACTGGGTTCTAGTCCCAGATGGGGCGCCGGATTCTGTCCCGGTCGCTCCTCTTCCCATCCAGCTCTCCACTGTGGACCGGGAGTGCAGTGGAGGATGGCCCACGTGCTTAGGCCCTGCACCCGCATGGGAGACCAGGAGAAGCACCTGGCTCCTGGCTTCAGATCAGCGCGGTGCGCCGGCTGCAGCGCGCTGGCCACGGCGGCCATTGCGGGGTGAAGCAACAGAAAAGGAAGACCTTTCTGTCTCTCTCTCTCACTGTCCACTCTGCCTGTCCAAAACAAAAACAAAACAAAACAAAAAAATCATGGAAAAAGCAAATATGTTTAAATAGTATAGTCAGCTGCTAATTCCAGAGAAGATTTTTCTCTCAGGTTTTAAAGTGTAAACAAAATCTAATAAGATTTAACATTTCAATGTTACTAACTGATTGGCTAATGACTCCACATAACATCTCTGTGAGGTTTGTGTTAAGTATCTACCATTTCACAGATTTTATATCATTTAGAATCTCATAGCTCTTTCATCTCTGCTTTTATAAAAGTATTTAAAATACTAATTATTATTAACATATCTCCCTTGAAGGACATGTATCAAATATATTTCTTGAGAAAAGGAAACCCAAGCTTTATAAAACGAATTTGAAAAACTAATCAGATAACTCAGTGATTTTCCTAATAATCTGACTCCAAATTTCAAACATCCTGTGACCTCCATTGTGTTTTATTTGCCTTGAAGAAAAAAATCAACTTGTTTATCTGCATGTGATAGATGCTTAATAAACACTCACTGGAATTTTTTTTCTTTATAACACTTTAGATAATACGCTTCTCCATAATGAAGTCATCATTTCACAGACTCAGATGGAATTTAATAATTAATATTAATATTGCATATTTCTGCCTCCCATATAAATAAACTGTTCTACACTAAAAATGAATTAGGTGCTCAGTTACACAGGACATTTGATTTACCACAACAGATAATCAAGGATGTGATATGGCCATGTCACAAACAGGTAGGAGAGATGAAAAGATAGAGATAGGGACAGATATACATTTTGGGGGTGATTTAAAGAAAGGTTTGAAAGAAAATGGAGCCAGTTCTTCAAATAATTTTCATGAAACAGAAATTATACTGAATTATTAGAAAAACAAAGTACTAACAATATGTTTCTATTGTGCACAGCAAAATTGTTACAGCATAATACTTAATGCAATAAGTCCATTATAAAATATATACAGAAGGCATCCAAATTTCTGGTAGACCCATTTCAAGTTTGATTTAGTGATTGTTAAATTTAACCTCAGGAATAGTGAATAATTTCTGATAGATTGCAGATTTGGCAATTTAAATGTTGACTATGGGAACTTCGACTTCATGATTCCAATCAAGTGCTATATTTTAAAAACATAATGTGAAGGAAGGGAAGAAAAATTGTGTTGGACAGCAGTGCCCACAAGTATGTCCTCAAAAGTATGTGCTCAAAATTATCCTTTGTTCCCATTCTCTTCCCATTTTGCATGAGAAAATTGGTGCCATGTCAGGATATTAGGCTAATCAGAACTGCACCTTGGGTTTAAATCTAAATTTAATTAAATGATTTAAAGTCTGTGATCTCTCCCCTTCACCATGAAATAAAAGTAGTCTTCCATGAATGGATGAATCTTGAATACTTTAAAACATTATAGCTCTGATCTATCTTAAAATGGTTTTGTAGTTATTCATATCTATTTGTTGATGTATTAATTTAATAATTTTGGATATAAGAAGATGTTCTGCCATTTGAAAAAAAATCATTTGTTGGCCCTCTGTTTCAACTACACACAGCTCACGCAGCTTGAATTCTGGCTGGCACGGGCAGTGCGGGCAGGGCTGCAGCTGTTAGCATCCCCTCCTCCCATGCTCATCATGAGTTCTGCAAATGAGCCTTGCAGACTGATATTGCATTCTGCAGTTTATTTGACAAATAGCTTTTGTGGCCTTTGGTTTTTCATATCACTCATAAATTTTGGCAACAGACGAGTTGTTTGTCAGATTCAAATTCCATACATTCGAATGGCAAAAGTTGATGATTCTTACATTCAAAGTGGACTCTACCCTTAGGATTTACTTGTAGATTTTACTTAAAACTACTGTGAGAGAAACCTAGGATATTCTCCTGATGGTAACTAGCTGCAAATTATTTCTATCCATCTGTCATAAATCTTGATAATACATCTTTTAAAATGAAACATATTTTGTGTTTATAGTGCTGAATTTCAGTGAGTCAAATTGTGTTTGGGCAGTATGTTTGCCTCTTCACGTTCTGTGTGACAGTGGAGTAGAATGGAGACTTCAGTCATTCAGCTGCAGGCTCTAAGAAAGCCTGTGGTAACTGTGCATTTTAATTAACTGAATCAGCTGAGGAAATGTTGTCTCTCTACTGTGGTGTAGCTGTCTGCCTTGTAAAGTCCCTCCCTGGATAAACAGAGGACTTCTATTTCTTAAACTGCCTTTCCCCCTTGGTCTTTAAGAGTATTGGACTTTTTCCTTCTTCTTAAATTACAGGTGGAGAGGGTTTCACTAATTCTAAAATGATTCTCTAGAAAACTCAGTGGCATTTTTTACAGCACTTTGAGCTACAATATAGGTACTACAGGATGAATGCTGTTATTGGACTGCACCAAAGCATTTAGAAACCTAAATCATTTTTTTGTCATATTATCAGAGATGACATCTATACTTGGGGATAGTTGAGATTGAAGATCAAACAGATTTTTTTTCTTTTTCTTCCTTTTAATCTAATCAGTGAGTCACTGTGAATGAAACCAACATAATGGGAATAATTTAACCATTGATTTTTTTTTTTTTTTGCACAGTACACTGCTGGATCTTAAAATTGAGTTGAACATGAGGACATAGTCATGGTTCAAGGAGTTATGTACAAATTTGACCTCTGAAAATATGATTTATGAACATGTTGAAAACTGCTGAATACATCTGCTCAAAAATTTCTTCTATGATTGGCTATGGATTAGTTAGTTGCTAGAATCTTTTATTTAGCATCATCAAATACCCTGTGCAGAATTTTTGAACCAAAAGTAGATTAATACAAATTTCAGACAGTGATTTTTTTTGTCTTTTCAAACCATGTCCATGGTCCCAGGTTCCTGTATCTGAGCTAGACCAAGCAATTTTAATACTAAAAATAAAACCCCAATCACTTCTTTAAATTCTTCTTCTTTAAAGAGAATAGAAACAAAAACTTGAAAATAATGTAAGTAGTCATCAGGCATATCTTAATAAGAGGTTTACAAGTAAAATGTGATGCATTAATTGTACTGAAGTCCTAGAATGGATAACCAAGAAAAGGGCTGCGGAATGCAGTTCTTGAAAGACTGTTAAAAATACAATGAAATTAGCTTGGTCTTTCAAACAAGAAAATGGACTGCATAGTTTCCAAAAACTCATATAGCTACAAATTTTAGGACTACATAAAATTTTCACTTCGATTCTCTTGTTATATGTTTTCTCAAAAATGAATCTACTCTAACGATGGCAAAGATTAATAAGGGCCAGAGCCTGAGTGATATTTCACATGAAAGGAATTTTTGGATGATCTACAAATTTATCTTATCTTGTAAATTACAATTAAAATGCAACTTGAAAATACTTTAGGGTGGATGTCATTTTTGTTTTTGAATTTAAACTACCATTTACAAAATTATAGTTCTCCATTTATAGATCCAAACAAAGCTATTGAATACAAATAGAAGGTTTTACTCCCTTTTACATTAATTTATTAGACTATGTCATTTTAATTATTGCTTTTCCAAGAGATAAAAACCATCTTTTTTCTTTTAATACAGTCTGAAGGTGCATATTTAAGTTGTATAGATTGACTTGTACAGACTCTAACATGCCTTCCACATACTAAATATTTACTGAGTAAAAAAGGTGTTACTGCTTGTCAACTTCTGATTATTTAAAGTTTGAAGTCTCCAGAAGTATAACAAAAACTTGGGAAACACGTATAGTCAGAAAGCCAAAGACTAGTGACCTGGACGCTGTGAAACTGTGCAGCATCATTTTGTGTAGTAAAAGAAGAGAGGCCTTGGTATGTATCTATAGCAGAAGCCTTGTAGAACTGGGAATAAGGTAAGGAAGGAGACATCCAAACTGAAGAGCAAAGGACTTCTCCCAGGAGGAGGTGGGCAAAGAAGAGGTCACAAATACACAGCTTTTACAACAAAAGTTGACTATCCAGGCTCCACTAAAATCAAAATATATTTATATTTAGAATTAAATAATATTCCTTTGTCTCAATTTTTCTTTGCTCCTAGGCACTTTAACATATCCCAAAAATGTTCACAACTTTGTTTATCCAGGGAATCTGCTAGTAAATTATTCATAACATAGAAGTCATTTAAATCAGAATATGATTCTTTAAAATTATATAAGTATATTTTTGGGAAGACTATATGTAGTAAAAAAGTATATATGGAAGGCCGGTGCCGTGGCTCAACAGGCTAATCCTCCGCCTTGCGGCGCCGGCACACCGGGTTCTAGTCCCGGTCGGGGCGCCAGATTCTGTCCCGGTTGCCCCTCTTCCAGGCCAGCCCTCTGCTGTGGCCCAGGAGTGCAGTGGAGGATGGCCCAGGTGCTTGGGCCCTGCACCCCATGGGAGACCAGGAGAAGCACCTAGCACCTGGCTCCTGCCATCGGATGAGTGCGGTGCGCCGGCCGCAGCGCGCCATCCGCGGCGCGCCATCCGCGGCAGCCATTGGAGGGTGAACCAACGGCAAAGGAAGACCTTTCTCTCTGTCTCTCTCTCACTGTCCACTCTGCCTGTCAAAAAAAAAAAAGTATATATGAAATAAAAAGCAAAAAGAGTATATATTAACTACATAAGTAAATGATGTTGACACAATTAAGTCTACATGGAATTTAAATATTTGCTCTGGATTATAATTTTATGATAACCTGAATTATACTCTAGATTGCACTCTAGAAAATTAATTGTAAAAATCTACCAAGAATAAAACGCAATCACAATTGGAAATAAGAAAGAAGAGATGATCCATTTCCTCAAAAAAGAGAATGAAGACACATTAATAACTCTGAAACAGTCAGCAAGAGTTGTAGTTTCTGATATGTACAAAATATCATGGGATGGGCCGCACTGTGGTGCAGTGGGTTAATCCTCTGCCTGCAGTGTGGGCATCCCATGTAGGCGCAGGTTCTAGTTCTGGCTGCCCCTCTTCCAGTCTAGCCCTCTGCTATGGCCTGGGAAAGCTGTGGAGGATGGCCCAAGTGCACCCGTATGGGAGACTAGGAGGAGGCACCTGGCTCCTGCCTTTGGATCGGCACAGCTCCGGCCTTTGCGGCCATCTGGGGAGTGAAGCAATGGAAGGTAGACCTTTCACTCTGTCTCTCCCTCTCACTGTCTGTAACTCTACCTCTCAAATAAAAAAATAAAATCTTTTAAAAAAAATAGCAAGGGAGAAAGGGAAGGGCAAGATTACAATTTGTAGAGTCAGGAGAATTTGAGTTCAATATTATCATAGAAAGAATGAGAATTGACAGGAGGATTGGGGAGGGAGAAAAGGCATTTCTCATAAAAGAAACTGCCTGAGAAAGAGTACAGAGGGAGGAGTGGCAGGAAAGTATGTGCTACTGAAGAACTGACAGCATTAGAACACAGGAAATTATACAGAAATAAAGACGATGTCACTGGACTTTGTTAGGGGGTTTAGGACATTGAATGTATACCGCCATCACTCTTCAGTGTTAACCATATGCCTCGATGCCACTGACTTTAGGGCAATTTAAATTATTTCTTACACAGATATTCCATTGTAAATAAAAAATGATAGTGCACTATGTTCATTATTAAAGCACACTGTGATACTGGAATTCTTAGCAGGCAAAGCAAATGAAGGAAACGAGAAATTTATGACAATGAGCCAAGCTCTGTACTAAGTGATTTTATCTTTGTCATCTCATTTAATCTTCAGGGACCTTTACACGAGTTAAATTAAATAATATATGAAATATGCCTGTATAAAAAGCACATGAAATACTCAAAAAATGCTGATTCCTTGCCCTCTTGCAACAATTCTGTGATGATTACATTGTCTCATAAATTAAAAAAAAAAAAAAAAAATGAAGCCAAGACTGAAGAATTTGCAGGTATTAGGTCCCAGAACCTGATTTCAAACTAGTTCCTCCTGGATCCATAGCCAAAGTTCTTTCTAGAATACAAGGCTGTTTTTTCATGAAGAAAAAAAGAGGAGAAAGAACAGGTAAAAATCACTGAAGAAAGCCCTGAAATATATTTTATTGAATGAAAAACATGTTTTGCCCTGCTTAATTCCCCTGGTAAGGTTCTACCTCATGTTTGAGAAAAATATAGAGCAATCTATGTAGGATGATTTTAGATGTGCTTACAAAGCTGTTAACCCCCCAGAAGCACTTTCCTGAACTCTGTTGGTTATATCTGTTTTTAGTATGTTACTTTCTTACCTCTAGCTAAAGGCTTTTTATCTTTACTTAAATGTAAGTGCCCTTGGAAGGGACAATGCTACTGCTTTTGATCTGGGAACGGACATTTATTTGATAAGCCATAAGGATTCAAGAAAGTCTTATACACAACTGGATCAAGAGATTTCAGCATTTTTAATCCTTCTGAATAGAGGAAAAGCACAGAAATGGGAGCTGAGACAGAAGGCAGACGTTCCAGACCTGCCTAGATTGCGCTCTAGAGAAAATCTAAAAGCCGCAATCATAAAACTGATGAAACAAAAGCAAATAAAACAAACTAGACACCTCTCTCTATTAGAAATAGGAAATTAGCGGGAATTGAAGGTTACATAATTATGACAGCAGACTTGGAGAGTAATTCTGCTGTGAAGAAAGTGAAATGCAGGATGTTTGTAATTTGAGATTATTGTTAAATTTTAGAAATATATTAGGTTTTGACTATTTAAAAAAATCTACCTTGACCTTTTTAAAAAAATTATAGCTAGTTTAATGCTTTTGCCTTTCAGTGTAAACTAATGAAGACCCTACACATCTCTATGTGTTAGACCATAAAACAACTGAGGAGACGCTCATAAAAATATATGTGATTTTTACATTTACTACTTAATCCTCTCTGTAAAAGTATATAGGACTAAGTGCATGCTGCCTTTAATGACACAAGTTGGGTTGGAGTGGGTACCATAGGATGGGAAGAAGACTAGACTGGCAGATTGGAATTCATACAGTAGAAGAACATCCTAATGGTAAACCACTGGAAATAATTTCCTAAGGGGCACTGGAGATGTATAAATTGGCTTGAGAAGCCAAGTGTGGGTAAGGTCTGAATTATTATTGGGTAGAGTTATAAAGATATAAAAATATATACAATTAATAGATAATTCACTGAAAGGCCTGTTTGTT
Organism: Sylvilagus floridanus; assembly: GCA_949820135.1. NCBI lineage: Eukaryota > Metazoa > Chordata > Mammalia > Lagomorpha > Leporidae > Sylvilagus > Sylvilagus floridanus. The sequence continues at coordinate 25,504,357 of OX463235.1, forward strand.
TATTTTTTAAAAATGAGTTTATTATAAAAGTTATGAAAGTCTTCTTATCAAATCATGACATAACATACATAGATTCCTTATACAAAATAAGGACTCAGTTACACGATACATAGACACACATATAAAAATGTAATAAAATATACAGTAAAATATGGTCTGTTTTTCTTTAGGACTCTATAACATGCCTAACTTTGTGGGAAAAATACTTATATGATATAGCTTCTGCTAAATTATACAAATTTTCGAATATTCTATTTTTCATTATTATAAGTTGTTACCTACCCTGGCATTGGATATATGGCTGTACACAAACCCAGTCTTTATGAATTTTCACTTCAAATTTCTGTACAAATTGTGCAAAACCTCTCATAAGTTGTCAAGTACAAGTCAGGATTGATCTCAAAGTGCTGAGTCAGTGTTGAAATGTCTTAGTGTTTTCACTGTTGTAAAATTCTTTGAGTGTTTTCATTCTTGTGACTTAGCATTTTTACTGTAATAATCTTGTCACAAGTTTATCAGAGTTTTTAAAGTTGGTGTTTCTTCAGTATCAACATAGTGTATTCTACAATTTTTCTTATGAGAGTCTGATTAATTGCATCAAATGGAGGATGGTAAGCATTTTGCTTCTTTCAGAAAGTACAGAAGACCATTATTAATGATGAGAAGCACAATTTGGTTACATGTGGGACACCCAGTCTAAACCAGAAACAGTATTCAATAGCATATCCTCCCTATCTGATAATCTATCTATGAGAGAACATTGTGTTTTTACTATCATATCATTAATAGACTTGAGCACCTAGAGGGCTTATTTGAAGTCCTTTGATCTTTACCTGCTAAAAGTATTTTACAATTAGAAAGAATTAATATGATGAAGCTTTACTTAAAAATACTTTTGTTAGAGATATTGTGTATCACTTCATATGTGAGGGGAAAATGTTTGCATTTGATCCCTGAGAAAACAAAATTATGATTATGATGTAGGAGTGTTTTTAATTGGTGAAATACAGAGGAGTAATCCAATACCTAAATCCTGTACTTAACTTTTTGGTGTTATTTAATTGAAAGGGAAAATAGTAAGGTTTAATATTTACCAGACTGATCATTCTGCCAAATTTCCTCCTTTTTTTTTTTTCTATTGAAAATCAGAATATAACTTTAAAGTGTTTTACAGGCTGGAAAGATAAAGTGTCAGTCAGTTAAGTTTGTCTTTTATTTTAATATGTCATGCACATATCTTTTCTGCTGGAGATAGGTTATTATTTGTGTGAAATGTTCAAATTGTGTGAATTTTATTGGGATGACTTTACAATGATATAATGAGTAGAGGACTTGGAGACAAACAATTTAAGAATGAGAGAAAGAAATGAAGAAAATTGCTTCTTGGGAGGAGTAGGACCCCTTGAAAACAATAATAAAAAACTCACAGCATAGAGTATTGTCAATAAAGTTACTAAGTTTCATTAAAATATTTGCTGATAAGGATGATAGAAGTTCTTTTTTCTTTTTTAACCAATAAAATGGATTATTTGTTGCTAATAGAAGCTCTGTTGTTATAAAGCACAGTTGTAAAATATGTTGGATCTGCTTGGTCTTATTTTATGACCCATATATTCTGGAGACTATTCCATATATCCTCCATGAGCTCTTAGAGTTCTCTTGACTTCTTCAGGAGACCAAACTCAAGAACACTCATCCATCACCCTTTGAAGTTAAAGCAGCATAGCATTCTTAAGTGCTTATTCCTGTGAGAAACCACCATCCTCTCTCTGTGATCTCTAGAGATGTCATAAGAATTTAGCTATCAAAGCAGAAGAGTTGGTGTCTGCTTAACTTATAAGAATTTTGGGAATACATCTGTTACTTTGTACTTTGTAAGCCCTGCTACATGAAGTGGAGAGAGATTTATGATTATACTGATTTTTATTTGATGAGTTAAGTATGTGATTTTATATAAGCAAGTATGCTGTTATTCATAAAAGACAAAAATAACTTGTACTTTTATACTACTTATTTTTAATACAATGAATATCAGTGATTACAACTGAAAGATGAAGTTATTAATAATCTCTATACTAGGAAGAAAATTTGTGTGCAGCTTACCATTAGGGTGTGTTTAGGAGGGATAAGAATAGAATAGATGTTCTGTGATTGATACCTAGAATATGTGCTATTCTCACAGCCCCATATTATGAATAATTACTTATTGCTCAATGATGAGGTCATCTTGCCATGTAAATATCATAATTATATAGTTTAAAGTGAACAAGGGCTGAAAACTAGGAGAGGGGATGGACCAATAAACCTCTCTGTTGATTGAAAGCCCTTGCTATCCTGACTTGATTTGGGGCACAACTAAAATTTTGATTTCGTTTGGTAAGTTTTTGATTCTGTATACTCTGGTTGGTATCTTTATGTCTGTTGTAGACTGTCATCTCTATTGACAACATGCTAGATTTGGACAACATGGAATGGGAAAAATATATATATATATACATATATATATACACACACACACAAATGGTCAAAGATAAATTCTATACTCATATTGATATAAATGAATTTGGACTTGTGTAACATAGACTCTCAATTGCTTTTTGACCTATGCCAAACATAGAATACCAGTACACTCACCAAGAAGCACTGAGTGCTCTTTGAAAATATTGGATTGCTTCCATTTTAGTGTTTACAAAGTACTGCTCATATTTGGTCCTTTCAATAATCATGAATAATCAATAGAATATATCCATTTTTTACATGAGAAAGTTACAGTCCAGAAAAACTTAAAAGTTGTCTAGAAAACACTTGATTAGCAAATGGTAGATAATCTTGAATTAATGTCTCAATTTTTAAGGCCCATATTCTACCACATGTGGCTATAATATTTTCTGCAAATAAAAAGGAATGATAAACAATTTTATTTACTATTTTCTGAAGCATTTTTATTGTATTCTACCTTACAAATCAAAATCACCAATGACTTTGGAGGTCAAGCAAAAATTGGGTCCAGTTCTGTAGACTTATGATTAGGGCAATAGTCACTTTCACTTGTATATTTTTTCCCTTTTCAAAAGCCACTTTTACAAGCTTGATCTATTCTACTCCACTTAACTTAGCTTTTTCATTTAAATGTACTCATATTATTTTTCTTGCCCATAGTGTCTCCCAACTGCCTCTGATTTTTATGTATCTAGCTAAAGAATACAAGAATAGAAAACTGCATGGATTTGTTGCAGGTCTAGATTCTAAATAAGAACCCAGGGAAAACAGGAATAGAACAAGCAACATAATTCCTGAGTATTTTATTTCTCGAGACTCAGTAATTCTCATCTGTCATATCTGTAAATCATTTTGTCTTAGGCTTCCTGTTCCGATACTTGTTTCTGATGCTTGTTTAATCCACACTTTGAGTAAACTATTTGAGTTCTCATCTTAGTAAATGTCAAGGGAAGAGAAGATGGATCGTGCACCTATAGCATCCTAAAAACCTTTGCCAAATCCATGAATCTGACTCTGCATTATCCTTTCCCAGAAGGAGAGCGTAATTTCATTATCCATGAATCATCACCTCTTAGACTGTAACATCATTGTCAGAGAGCCTAATAGAACCAGTGTTCAGCTGGCTGAAAAGGGGGAGGGAGGGAGAAAGCACTGAGGCAAAGCACAGGTCACTGGCATGATCAGCAACTGGAGACTTCTAGAGACAGAACGGGTGGCCTCCTTCCCTTAATATCTCTGATATCCCTTCTAATAATAAATAACTGTTGCTTATTCTTTCAATATTTATATATTGAAATTTGATTTTCCAATCTAAATTACATTATGTTTCAGTATCCTGCCTATAGAAAATAATAACCAATTTAATTAAAAATTCAGACTATTTGGCTAATATCGATGTATGTAAAAAAATTTAAGCAATTTCTTACCTATTCTCATTGCATTGTTATTTGTGCTTCATCTTTGGACAGATTTATAGCCCTTAGTACAAGTTCTATGGCCTCTGTTCTGATGTTACTAAAAAAGTCATTGTGAAAAATAAAACTTTCAAAAACCACATAATAATTATGTTTCAAGAGAAATCAGCTAAGTAAAATTCAAATCTGGCATACAGATAAATGGCAACATACCTGTTGTTAAGTACCTTTCTACAAGGATTGAGGATAAAAAGCTGTGATGTATGAATAAACTGTGGTTAGTCTAATCAGCCACTGGAGGTCACTGGTGCTCCACAGAAAAACAGTTTATTGCCTGTTGGCCTACCTAGGTAGTTGACTCAACAAATCAAGCAAAAAATGACTTAAATCCTATGAAAAAAAAATGTAAACATCCTTGGAAAATACAAACTCACTTAAAATGAAAGTATCTTTAATCAGTATTGCTTACAAGATTGTGGCTCTGGGATTGTTAACTCTATGCTATGGTAGCACCATGATTATTGGGACTTAGAAAATGGGGAGAAAAAACCTGCACATGCAGTTCAGAGAGACTAAGCTGCATTTCTTCTCTGTCACGATAGCATGCAGAGTACTAACTGAGTCCATTCTGCATCAGTGTGTCTCTTCTCAGGCTTTGAATTTAACTGTTGTTGCCTTTCAGGGAGGTCAGATATTTAACATGAATTTACCCTAGAAAATTGAATATCAGTAATGTTTCCCTAAGATATAGTGAGTTTAAAAAAGACTTATGAAAATATATTTATGGTCTGTAGTCCAGAAAGTGCCATGGGGTGGAGGTTGAGGGTAACAACTTTTGATCAGAACAATTGTCAGTTGGCTTTGCAAGTTTACAGTGGTGAAGTGGTTAATGTCTAACCTACAAGAGTTACATGTTTGTGTCCAGAAGATACTGAGAACTGGAGAGGCTGCTTCCCCAAAAGTAGGGGGAGAAAAGAACTTTTTTGTAATTTCATGTCTGGAATCAAAATCAGTTATACCATCTATTCTTATATTTATAAGTTAGGCTTACAAAATGATCAGCCATCAAAATGGTCATTTGTTTACACAATGGCTTTCAATTTTAGAAACACTTTACCAATAAATATATTTTATATATAGTAGTAGTACCATAGCATCTGAATTAAAATGTAAGTATAAATGTGTGTTGTCTAAATATACTTGGTATCCATCACAAATGAAGCAGAATATCGTCAATGAAAAGAAATGGACTTTCTCACTGCATTTAATTAATATTTTCAACTTAATACAGATAAAAATGAGGCTGACCAGAGAAAATTTCTTTCTAGATGGACTATGTATTTACTGCTTTATGAAAAAATTTAAATTACAACTTAAGTGAAAAACCTTATAGTAGACTCAGTCATCCAGTTCATAGTACTGTAAAGAAGTATTTGCATTATTAATTAATTGGAAATATATGGCTATTTGCCATTAATAAATATATATTCAATAATTATTCATTAGTAAATATATTATAGCCATAATGCTTTTCTAAACTGGCATCTATTTTAAGATTTAATCAAAATTCAAGTACCTTGATAAATCCAGTATAAGTGTTTCTATTTCTTTATTGCTTCAGAAGTATGATTTTAATTATCTGGCTTCCTTGCAATTATATTTCATAGTGACTTGCCTAGATTTTTTTTTCTCTTAACATATGATAATCCTCTATACTATATAAAAATGCTGGTAAAAATAGCCATTCACTTTTTCTCTTTGCTGCAGTGATTCTGTTTGAAAGAACAGAGACATGGTTAAAGATGTAGGGCTTGGCAAGCCAAATTAAATGAAACAGCCCCAATGTTGCAATTCCTGGCTTTTGCTCATATGATACAACTGTTCATTGTGGAGGATGAAAGACATGATATAGACTAAAGATATTTTTCTAAAATCTTAATGGACTGTGGTTCAAGTTATTTAAATACAGAGTCTATATTTTTGCTGCAGTCAATAAACTTTCACCAATGACATGAAAACATGCATGCAGCTTGCAGATTGCCAACAGGATCTGTACAGAGTTGTACTGATGGATGAGTTCACAATACAGATGAACATGGTAATGTCAACAGTAGCAAAGAAAAAAAACTGTGTGGTGGTTGGTTTTTTCCTCCTTTAAGATTTATTTTATACATTAGTTAAGGTGTTTTCAAATTCATCTTTTTGAATGAGGTTATTGGTGGAAAGCATGTCTTGGAATGTGTTCTCTACACATCTGAATGAAGTGTCTGTCAGTCATTAGGGTACTGGTGTGTGCAGGGAACATCATGGAACACAACAAGAAATGCTGGCAAACCCTGAACAGAAGAACATGACAGAGCTAATGATTACACTAACTATATTAGGGTCTTTAGGAAAAACAAAAAGCTGTAAAGATAAATTCAGGTAAGCTTCCAGCCACATGCATGTAGCAAGCTGGGTTCACATCTGCAACAGTATCTCTAAACATAATAAGCATAATGTAAGGAGCCGTGGAGAAATCTGCTTCCTTAAATTTGCCTCTTGACTATTTAATTAATTATCTAGGAAACATACAACCTAGAAAAAGTGACAATGAAACCTCAAGTCTGATTTATCAAGGCTGGGTCTCACAGACAGGCTTCAAGTCTAAAACTTTGCATTTTTCACCATGCTCACATTTTACAGTTGTCCACTTTGGCAGTATTTTAACACTGCAACATGTCTTCTTTATCTGTGCATGGCTTATTGTGATTCAGATACCTCTGCTAATATTACTGCTTTAATCCAGTATGGTCTTTAGATAGGTTCCTACTTTTTTTTTTTTTTCTTTCTAAACCTGGCATTGTTTTAAAAGCTCTTTCCATAGTGTTCCTAAAATCAAGCTATCTCCTAGAATCAGCTCAAGCTCTGAGTACCTGAGATCACACACCCCTTTCCTTGATTTGTCAGTTAACTACAAATCTTTGTTTTTACCAGGAGAATAACAGCAAATGTGGGGATTAGTTATGGAAGAAGTTTTATATTAAAACACATGAGACAGTAAAGCAATCAGTAAAAGGTCACATACAATAGGTATTATTTTAAACCAGAGTTCAAGCTTCACATTGATCGTGGTATTTAAATCTCAATGGGTTGATTATGTGCGAAAGGAAAATGACCAGTATTATGAATGCACTAAGACAGGGAAGGACCTTGCCAGCAAAGTGAGATGTACAGGGAAGGGGATGGGGGCACCGTGTTCCCTTTATAGTCACCAGAGTTCATTAAAGACCACTTATTTCCCGGCTTTTAAGAGCGGTTTTATCACAATGGTTCATACCTCACATTCCCTGGAGCCTGATTTGTTATAGGTGCAGGGTCCCGTCCCATTCAGCAGCATCTCGCTGGTCTCCGTGTTGGTAGGTTTATAATCTACGTAAAATTCCTGGGTGCTGGGAGTCATTTGCTTTAGTGACTGTCTTTTCTTTTTCCTGTGCCTTCGCATGAGGGAGCGCTGCTGCAGCTGCTTCATGCTGGCAGGGTACCGCTTCCATGACACGTAGATAACGAGCAGGATGACAAGCACGGACAGGAAAAGGGCCACACTCCCTGCGATGATTTTATGGAAAGAGATGTGCTCCGTGTCAGCATCGGTCTCTGGGCCGGGCTCCGTAGCTCCCACTGTGGGGGGCAAAGGAGGTTTGCTCTCATGTTTCGGCCTGGGGAGCTTGGGCTTAAACGTTGGCTTTGGGAGAGCCCTGGCCAGATCAAACCTCTCCGTGGTACTTTTGCCACATATGCTGTAGTTCTTCACTGCATCAATCACATTTACTCCTTGCAGTTCTTTGGGACTGGCACAGATAATTGTATTCTCCCTCAGACCTTTAAAACTTTTCAGCCAGTTTACCAGGGAGCAAATATTTCTGCTGCATTCCCATATATTCCCGGCAAGACTGATGTCATTGAGGGATATCCAAGAATCCAAAATCTCTTGACCAATAAATGTGAGCTTGTTGGAATCCAGATTGAGGCGCTGCAGATTCGGGACACACTGGAAAACACTGGGTCCACTGAAAGCTTCGATCTCATTGCCTGATAAATCAAGCCTTTGTAATGAGCTCCAGGTCCAGGACATGGTCTGTCCTATGACACTGATTTTATTCCATTGCAAGTAAAGATTCTGAAGGCTCACCAACCTTGGAAAAAGGGCCAGGTTGAGCTTGGAAAATTGATTGTGCTCCAGATGAAGTTCTTTGAGTCTGATCATGCCAGCAAAAACATTCCTGGCTAGACTTCGGATCCTGTTATATCCCAGGTCCAAAAGTTCTAGGTTGCGGCAGTCTTGGAATATTCGCACAGGGATGGTTCTCAGGGAGTTGGACCGTAAATGTAAACTCAGCAGCTTCCGCAAGCCCCGAAACTGTTCAGAACCCAGAGAATGCAGCTGATTATAGGACAGATCCAAGTTCCGTAAATTTGTCACAGGTCTGAAGGTATTGTTAAGAAAATAGGAGATTCTATTGGAACTCAGAATCAACTCTTTGAGTCTGCGTATTCCATTAAAAGCATTCTCATCAATATTGCTGATATGGTTATGGTCAAGGTATAGCCAGGTGAGCTGGTTGAGCCCTTTAAATTGATTATACTTAAGTTTTTGAAGGCTGTTATAGCGAAGGGATAAACCTAAGCAACCAGCAGATATAGTTGAGGGTATCTCCTGTAATTTCTGAGATTCACAATAAACCATTTTGCCTTCACACCTACAGCCCTTAGGGCATCCTCGTTCGGCAGAAGACAGCATTGTCAGTAAGACAGTGGGGGCTATAACCAGTGCTACAGCTGATCCGCTCAGTAGCCTAATTACATTGAAACCTGGAAATAAAAACAACTTAGAAAAGTTATCCCCCCAAAAAAGAATTCATTTTTAATCAAACAAAAATAGGCATATATTTTCATTTTAAAGAATCTAAATCTAGATAACAACATTTAACATCAAATATCATCTCTTTGTAATTTAAAAAGGTTTGCCTTTAAGGTATTTTTTTAATTGTTAAACAAGAAATCATGTTCATTAAGCAATTGAATTTATAGTCTTAGATCAGAGCAAGGTAATTTCTAAAATCATTAAGGCAGAATTATTACACAGACTAGAGGGTTTTTTTTTTTTTTAAGAAGAAAAGAAAATGACAAAACATACCCATCCTTTGTATTGTTCAAAGGTCGTCCTTAAGTCTTTTGCTTTGGCTTAGGGGGCCACTTGCATGACAGCCCCTGTCAGCTGCACTGTAGTGAGTCAGGGCTCACTGACACCCAGGAAGAAAAATTGGACCCCTTGGGAGATGGACCGATTTTGGAACATTATTCTTTGCCAGCCACGCAGAACACTCCAAGAACAAATAAATCCCAAAAGCGCATTTGTAGCAAAACATCAAAATCTTCCTAGGTAATAGGATCTTCATGGATATTACGTTTTTGCATCTTTACAGGTTTTTTGGGGGTGGGAGGAAAGAAGGGGGCTAAAAAAAACTGTCTTCTACAATTTCTTCTTATCAGAAAGCATGATGTATTCCTTCAGGCAACGTGGGGCTACCTGAGCGGCCACATCTGTATTCCATAGCCCAGCTGTTCCTGTGTTGAGCACCCAGTTCAGCCACAGAGCTGCGTTGGAGCCCAGAAGGCAGGAGAGCCCCGTACCGTGCACACGCTCAGCTCACTTCTGCAGACTGTCATTCTGAAAGCTGCTCGGACTGTTGCTTTGGTTTCAGTGAATGCAGTCTTATGTAAAGCTGCCCCCAGTGGTGAAGAACATTATGGGCATGTGCAGAAATGCCTCTCTTTTATCTTGCAAATGAGCAGGCTCTCTGCTAGAAAATGAATGATTCTTTTAGGTGGCTCAATAGGAACTGAATGGTCACCATAATCAATAACTAGCAGTATTTTTTTGTGGTTTCCAAGTCTTGTTTTACAATTTGGCAACATCTTTATTGTTTGCGTCCTCTTAATCACTAAACATGTGCTGCCCAGAGTTTTTCTGGAGCTTGACATTAAGTTCACAGACCGAATGTCAATTTTCCTTAACCTCGATGTAGGCTTTGAACTGAAATTTGTAAAATGAATTATTGAGCTTTTCTCAGAGAAGCATTAACTGCTTGCCCATTTGACCTCTTGGAGTCACAGTGATTATATTATGCAAGGTGTCTCAGGATGCAAGAACACATGCATTTTGGAATAGAAAAGATAACGAAAAACATATAGAATGATGGGTCCGATAGCCTTTCTGGTTTCATGGGCAAGATATAATGGTTTTTATGGCTTAAGATTTGGTTCATGGTTTTAGTTACTGTCATTTTTTAAGATTAAAAACAATTTTTAGAGCCAGTATAAGAATCAAGAGGTCATTTGGTTCATAGTTTATTTATGCTACTGGTATTTATTATATGCTGCATTATGTATGTGTTACATACATAATATTTACTGAGCTCTTCCTATGTGCTTAAATGGACTTTCTTATTTTGTCTTTAAGCAATAGTATTATTATAACTTCCATTCTTTTTTATTTTATTTATTTATTTGACAGGCAGAGTGGACAGTGAGAGAGAGAGAGAGAGAGAGAGAGAGAGAAAGGTCTTTCTTTTTCCGTTGGTTCACCTCCCAATGGCCGCTGCAGCCAGCGCATAACACCAATCCGAAGCCAGAAGCCAGGTGCTTCTCCTGGTCTCCCATCGGGTGCAGGGCCCAAGCACCTGGGCCATCCTCCACTGCCTTCCCGGGCCACAGCTGAGAGCTGGACTGGAAGAGGAGCAGCCAGGACTAGAACCCAGGGTGCCGGCGCCACAGGCGGAGGATTAGCCAAAGGAGACATGGTGCCGGCCTATAACCTCCATTCTAAAACTGACTAAACTAGGTTTTGAGGGGATAACTTGTTGGGAGGTCATTCATATAGCAGTCAAGTGGCAGCTCTGAGATTTAAAGCCAAGTTTCTTTTGTGCTAGAACAAGCTACAAGATCCTGTTCATCTGCATTGTTACCTTCCTTTAAAAGTGAGTTGAGTTAGAATTAGACCACTTAAGAGATTGGGGTAGGAAAGCTGTAATCAACACACTTTTGTTTCCTAGAATAGAACCATGTGAACTTCTTTAGTCTGACGCTATGACAGGATTAAAAAAAAACTCAGGAGAAGCAGTTTCGCCTAGTAATTCGGAGCACAGGTTGTTGTAGCACCTAGCTCCAAATCTTGGCTCTAATTTACTAGCTAAGTAACCTTAACCAGTTATTTATATTCTCTATGCCTCAGTTTTCTCGCCTGTAAAATATACATGATAACAAAAAATGCTTCATAGATGTGTTTTTAGAATTGTCATCTTAATAGGACTTAGAACAGCATGGGGTACATAAGAAGCCCATGTTTGCTCTTTGAATGACATTGACCTTGTGGCATTTTGATGGTATTGAGTATTGTTTAGCATTGATTATTAATTATACCATCATAAACTCACAGAAAGCTACTTTATTGAACATTTTTTGTAACGTGTACAATGAGTTTCAGAGATTCACCTAGTCTTGCTTTCTTTAATGAGGAAACTTCCTGTATCTACATTATCTTTGGTTCTAGGATATGTATTTAATAATGTTTAATTCTTTTCTTTCATGAAGCAGAATATAGTAATATCTGCCCCATAGACATACCATTTTGTTTAAAGATAAGTGATACCATTTAAGAAGTTTTCCTTATTAATCTTTGTTAGGTGGATTGGCTGTGAAAACCTAGAGAGCTTCCATATTCTCCAAAGAAGAGATACTTGGTAAACCTTAGTTAGGTTAATCACAAGCAGTTTCACTGATATAGTCCAATAAGATCACCAGTACTTTGGGTATTACACTATTAATAGGGCAGCGATTCTTCCCCAAATTTGACATGCTATGAATGCATATAAAGAACCCAGAGAACTTGTTAAAATGTTAATTTCTGAATTCCTCTTCAAGGTTATGATTTAGGGAGAGAGTGTGCTTATCAACACTTTTTGATGCACAGGTAGTTAAAGGAATGATTTAAATTCGTAAGTGTTCTCCTAGTAGGAAGAAAGAATGTGAAAACTTAAAAAGTCAGTGTTTTGTTTGCTTAAATTTCTCTAGTAGCTATAATATCACTTGGCACATTATAAATGCTCAATGAATATTTATTGAATGAATTAATTTTAAGGGATTCATAAGTACAGTGGGAATAGTAGAAAATGATTATGTAATATTAGTCTTATGTATGAAGGAGTGAACTACATAGATTTCCTTGGAGCGATCCACAAGCATTTTGTACAAAGTATTCTGAAAGTACATATGTGAGATAGCGAGAAACTAGATAGTGGGAAATCACAGATCACCAATAGGTGATCTTCACTTTTTATGGAGATATCTCTTGTCATTGGAGTTAAATCTTAAATGTCATTTGTAAATATACTTTAAAACATTCCCTTTGGCACACTACAGGACGGTAACACTGCACCTTTATCATCTAATATCCCAAATGGAATGTGACAATTTGTATCTCTCAAAAAATACTAAAGGAATATCTCTGCTCCTTTAAAGCCTCTGATTCATCTTCTCGTTCTCCCTGCTTGTCCATGGAAACTAGCCATGGTTATGTTGTTTTGCCCAACAGCAGGAGGGGTCTACTCTAGGATGGCTGAAGAACCTATTAACTGTATCTTTTGTATCTGTGCCTCACTTGCAGTCAAGAAGTAGCAGAGGAGCCTACAGTGATCGTAGTTCTCTCACTTCATTTTTCCTAGGACAAATCTTGAATTCTCTGCTGTGTGACATACTTTGTCCTTAGTTTTCAGACATTTTCATGATACTTTAGCTCTTGATCTTATCATGCTCTATTCCTCTTACTTCGTACACACAGTTGGGTCTTCCAATTGATATTTCCTTTAAACACTGATCATCTGATCTACTTTTAAAGAATAATCAGCAGCCACTCTTGGATTGTGTTGGCTAATGGGCAGTCTGTATGGTCTGTAACTTGGAAACAGTTCTTAAGTTTGTGTCATCATCAGATCTGTCCTGGTTCAGTGTAATGAAGCACTCGAAGAGGGAAGATTATCCATCAGCCTTGTTTAGAAATACAAAAATAAAATAATGCAATTCTAAACTACACTGTGTATTTGAACCTACAGAAATTGGAAAAAAAAAAAAAAACAGTGTAGTCCCTCAAAAGAGAAAAAAAGCTTATGGTCTCAACAGTTAGTAATTTGCTGGTATATTTTTAAAGTTTATCCTCCATTAACTTGTTCAATAGAACAAAAATTATACTATAGTATGTATTTAGCAACTTCTTTTATAGATAACACCACATATAGAACAAACCATGAACTACATGATAAGTACATTTCCCCAATGAATCTAGAGCCTTAATGATTTATGAAATTTTAAAACATAGTATCATCTATCTCAAGACTGTTTTTGATATACTTGTGGTATTTCAAATAGCTAAACATATTTTTGTTTGAATTGAGTATATAAATTTTGGTATATAATACCAAATTTTAATGAAATATGAAACTGCACTACAAAATATAAACAGAAAATCAGACTGAAAAAGGATGTACTGATATGTCAACAACAGTTAGTGTGAGGCCTTTTTTTTTTTTTAATAAATATGTAGTTTTTTTTTTTTTCACAGGCAGAGTGGACAGTGAGAGAGAGAGACAGAGAGAAAGGTCTTCCTTTGCTGTTGGTTCACCCTCCAACGGCTGCCGTGGATGGCGCGCTGCGGCCGGCGCACCGCGCTCATCTGATGGCAGGAGCCAGGTGCTAGGTGCTTTTTCCTGGTCTCCCATGGGGTGCAGGGCCCAAGCACTTGGGCCATCCTCCACTGCACTCCGGGGCCACAGCAGAGGGCTGGCCTGTAAGAGGTGCAACCGGGACAGAATCCGGCGCCACGACTGGGACTAGAACCCAGTGTGCCGGCGCCGCAAGGCGGAGGATTAGCCTGTTGAGCCATGGCGCCGGCCATAAATATGTAGTTTGAATACACATTATATACTAGACACTGTTCCAGACACTTGAAGTCTATCAGTGTAGAAAAAACAAACAACAAAAAAAAAACAAACCTGTGTTCTAGTGAAGCTTGCATTCTAATGGGATAAGATAGTTAATAAAGAAAATAAACAAATAGTATAGTAATAGGTATGTACTGTAGGAAAATAACAGTGAAAAGTATAAGTATAAGGAAGATTGGAAGTCAGGGAAGAAGTGGATCACAATTTTAAATAGGATGATTAGACTCTTAAGAAATTGCTTGTACAAACCTTTGAAGGAGATAGCTTGTTAGACAAGGGCTATATATGCAATAGCCAGTGCCAAGACTCTAAGGTGAAAAGCAGATCATGTCTTCAATGAATAGCAAGGAGACCAATCAATTTAAAATAAAGTGGTAGAGTAATTGGAGATGAAGTCAGAGAATTTCTAGGTATAGATAATGAAGGTCTTGGGTGCTGTGGTTAAGAATGTGGCTTTATTCTAGAATAAACAGTGGTAACCTCAAGATTTTGTGCAGAGGAAAGATAAAATCAAGTTAAAAGGATAAAGATAAAAGCTTTCCTGCTATATACTGAATGTTTTCAGTGCCCCCAAATTTGTGTTTGAATGCCCGATACTCAATGTGATGTCATTTGGACCAAGAGCCTTTATGAGTTAATTGGGTCATGAGGTTGGAGCCCTGGTGATAAGATTAATGGAATTATAAGGATAAGAAGAGATATGAAAGAAGGTACTTCCCAACTCTCTGCTTGTGGCCATGAGAAAACAGGAGAAGCTGCTGTCCACAAACCAAAAATCAAGCCTTCTCTAAACACTGGATCTGTGGGTGCCTAGATCTTGAACTTCTCATCTTCTAAAACTGTGAGACACAAATATTTGCTATCTAAACTACCCAGTATATAGCATTTTTTATAACATCCCACTTGACTAAGACAATCAGTCTTGTTGTTGTGGGAATAGACCCTGAAGGGACAAGAGTAGAAGCAGAGAGGAAGTAGGAGAAAGATGCTAATAATTGGTACAGTTCAGTTACAGAAGTGGTAAAAATTGATTAGTTTCTGAATACATTCTAAATAAAACCATTAGGATTTTTCTAATGGACTAGAAGTAGAGGTAAGAGATCAAAAGAGAAATTAAAGATGTCTCATGCTTTTATAGACTAAGATAATGAAGTGATGGTAAACTCCTCAACTGTTTCTGGGTGCTAAGTTTTGGGAGTAAAATAAAAAGTTCACCATATTTGAATTAAATTTGAATTTGGCTTTCACTTGTCTTCAGTTTTATGAGATTTTGATTTTGGAAAACCTCTTTTTGCTATTAAGATTCAAAGAATCATGATGCACTTTTGAAATATTTTAAAGCTTTTTTTGAACAGAACGTATAAAATGATTAGCACAAATATTCTCCAAACAGTAGCGGCATGGCTTTCTATTCAAATGGCTTAGGCAGAGGTAAAATCTTTGCATATGGCCTTGGAAGGCAGTGGACCCTAAAGCTTTGAGGAAAATTGAAATTGAAAATTACATAAAGACTGGATATAATAAAAATTGAAATCATTGTAGAAAATATGTTTAGTGAATCCAAAATGTATTTTATAATAATTTAGTGATTAACTTATATTGCTTATTGTATATGCCAGTGAAATTTGGAATATAGAAATGATTCTGATCAAACTTCTCAGGATCTCAGTTCGCTCATCTGTGAAACAGGACTAATAAAACCTGACCCATTTGCTTATAAGGGTTTCTTTAAGGAAAAATTTCTAAAATTTTTATATGTAAGTACATTATACTCTATAAAGTGTTATCAAATATTTATAGAATCAGAGTACATATGTGAAAATTGTCTTGATTCAGTCTAGCATATACTATAATGGACATTTAAGGATCACCAATATTACCATAGATGAGTCAAAATTTATAAATATTATTAAAAACATTCCTTTTCTACCACAATTTTAAAGAGTATTTATTTATTTACTTGAGAGGCAAAATTACAGACAGAGGGAGAGACAAAAGAAAGGTCTTCCATCCTCTAGTTCACTCCCCAGATTGCCGTGAAGTCTGGAGCCAAGCCAATCAGAAGCCAGGAGCTAGAGCTTCTTCTGGGTCTCCTGCATGGGTGCAGGGACCCAAGCACTTGAATCATCTTCCACTGCTTCCCAGTTCACACACAGAGAGCTGCAAGAGAAGAGGAGCAGCCGGGACATGAACCAGTGCCTGTGGGGGATGCCAGCACTGCAGGCAGAGGGTTAGCCTGCTACGCCACCACACCAGCTCCTCTACCACAATTTTAATATCCCATTTGTTATACATCATACATCACTGACATTCTGCATTTTAACTAATAAAGTACTTTCCCCAATAAACACATGTGATACAGATATTATTAAGAGCTTAATGTTTGTGATCCTGTTGATAATGGGGTTTTGTGAAATGATTTCTTTTCATTTTTAATTAATTAGATTCATATGCATTTCTGTATTTTAATTATATCCTGATCTTCATCAGAATATTAACAGTTCTCCAGATTATCTTTGATTTCCAATCTGCTTGCTTTAAGGGCTCCATTAAAAACCCTAGCTGGTCCAACATATGGTTATGAGTGAACATATCTGACTTAGATAAATGGATGAGAGTTTTCCAGGCTGGGCCATTAAAATGATCTCTTGGTGCCTTTCTGGAAAGAGAAACAAAATGAGACCTTACAAGGTCAATACAATACATCCACCCCTCTTACCTGAAGATGCATTTATGCAGCATCAATCCGTATTCTCAGATTTTATTGCATTCCTCACTGTCACTTCCTGCAGAGGTAGCCCTAAGCTAAATTTGAAAATGGGAAAATCTAACAACTCTTACAGTATAATCTTTACTGGCATAATTCCGAAGCCCGAAAAGATTATGTGACTTTAAAATTTTTTTCTTTTTTTAGTGGAAATTTTAAAACACACAGCAGAATCGAGAGAATGATACACTCAACATCAACTTCAGTAATTATCAGTATTTTGCTAATTTTGCTTCATCTACTCTCACACCTCTTCCCACATACATCCACATTTATATTTTGTTCTAGAGTATTTTAAAAGCAAATCTCCAACATCATAGAAGTAGATGTTGAGCGACAGCCTATTCATTCATTTAGGCAGAATATCCAGTCCCAAATGGATATTTGATATACTTATTTACTCATGGTAGTTTTAACACTTGAAGGGCTTTTGAGTAATGGGAGGCTTAGAACTTGGAGGGAAAAACATATTTCCATTTAGGGTAGTTATATTAATTGAGAGTTCAGTAGTGGTGAACTGGTGAATTTGGGAATAAGAAATAATAATAATAAAGTGTCATATGAGTCTATGCTGGTTTAACATCCCTCTTACCAGAATTTATGTTATTCCATTATACCTACCTTTTTACCCTTTGGCAGCAAGCAATTATTTTATGTTGTTCTTTAGTAAATAAACCTACTCATTTGTGTGTTGACAGAGGTATTCTAAGAGAAGCACAAAAAATCCAATCAGAGAACAGCAGTAAAAATTCATTTGTAATCATGCATATTAAGAGAAATCAATTTCCTAGCTTTTCATTTAGAACAAATTCCATGAAGGAACATGTGACACCTGTGTCATACTGTAAAATTTATAATGCTATATATATGTGTATATATATATATATCTAAATTTCTTATAATTTTTCATAATGGAACAAAGGAGTTTTAGATTGACTGTAAAAGCCTCTTAACCAATTTTTTATCTTAATATTTGATGTTTTACTTTGTGTGTTTGTGCTTTGAATGTCATCAGTATTTTTATGGCATCATAGTAAACAATTTGCTATATTCACTTTACACATAATCTGATTTAACAAGGATTTTTGAAGAAAAGAATCCATTGTATCTTTATAGCATTGTGTAGCATATTTCAAAATTTGACTTATTAACAAATATATCAACTTTAATGATTAATTCTCCAGCCACCAAGAAGAGAAGGATAATAGAAATGTTGATTTTGATAAGAAGCAAATATCCCATAGGTTAGTTATATTTTTGTTTTTGAAACTGTCTGATTTTTTGATTTTTGATTTTAGACTGCAGACCTAAGAGATATTAAATTTCTAAGAGATGAGGAACCCTGCATAGTTTCATCATGTAGCAAGAATGAAAACCTATGGGTCCTTTTGCCATACTAAAATATATCAGCACATTTGAAGACTCTCTTCAGCCAGCTGAGAATCCTTGTATTGGTTAATACTTTGTATCTATAGCCACCCCTTGTGAAAAGTTCCTTTGAAACTGTGGCAGAGTGTTTAGGAAACTCCTGTGGCTAACAGTAGAGCCCCCACATGTTAACATTTTAATTCAAACAAAAATGACTTTGTCCTTAGAAGCAAATGACACAGGTCTTTAGCAAAGATGCAACTTCTTTTTCTGATACTTGCTTGAGAATTCATTTATTTATTCAACAGAGAGTTATTAAGCTTTTAACACTATTCTTGGTGCTAGGGATACAATATGAATAAAACAAAAAACCTACCATCAGAGGGCTTGCATTGTAGTTGGTTAAAAAAAAAAAAAAGGCAAACCTCATAGCTACCCACTACAATGTTAGCTAGTGGTAAGTGCTCTGAAGAAAAATAACAAGGATAAGCGTTAGTGACAGTTTAATAGGATGATCAGAAAATCCCTTTCTGAGGAATTCACAGTTGAGAGCAAGGGAGCAACTCCCATGACTCAGTCTTTTCACTGAGAGACTGTGTCATTTCTCAACTCATATAAGAGCCCCAAAGTCCAAACAAAGGATTCACACACCTTTTCTCAAAGTACCTCCTTACCTCTCCTTTGCTGATTTGTTTTCATTTCTAGCACATTGTCTGTGTCCTGTCTGCATGTTTTTCCACTTAACAGATGAATTTGCTGATATTAGCAGGTAATACCTTACAGAATGAGCTTGCTTTGAATACTTTAAAATTAATGAGTAAGTCTGAGAAACAGAAAATATGAAAGAATCATAGAGAACTGAATTTTATTCACAGCTTGAAAAGAAGATAGGACAAAAGGATTGTCTTAAAAACAAGCCTTGCTCCTACTTTTCAGCTCCTTGACCAATTACTCTTCAGATCCAATAATTGCATATTAGCTACTATTATTTTTTCATAATAATTCTGAGTTTTGTATATATTTCTTGCAATTAAAATTGAGGATGTACTGTTATATACATTCCCACATTAATATGTTAAATTGCTACCATATTAAATAACCAGTATATACCTCATGATGACTTTGTAAATAATGATGCTGATGGTTAAATGACTCACTAGATGTTTCCGTCCTTATTCAATGTTTGTTTTTCTTGAAGTTAAGAACTGTCCATATGTTTCCTTTTTCTTTTTCAATTTGTTCAGTTTTATCTGTACCTAGTGCTAGTTGTTTGTCCTAGTATTTTCATAGATTTATCAAGTGTCTAAGGTTTTCAATAATCAAACACTTCAGCTAAACCTTTCCTCTGCCAGCATTAATTCTCTGCTGTGGTATCCAGTGGCACCCCTCACCATTCCCCTTCATAAGATCCCTATTTCCCACCTTCCCATGTATTATTTTGCTTAGTTTTCTGTTCAGTTTTTTGAAGTACATTAACTACCAGATTCCTAAAGACAGGTGCATGTGAAGTAAACATGTAGTGTCTTAAATTTTTTTTAGTTCACCATCACTGATTGATGGTTTGCTGTATTCGCAGTTCTGGATTGTAAATCATTTTCCCCCACAGTCTTTGAGATGTTATTGCATTGTCTTCACATGCCCACTTTTGCTGTTGAGAATTAGAAACTGTTCTGATTTCCAGTCCTTTGAGTATAATCTCTTATTTTATTATTTTCTCTCTGGAAGTTTTTGTGAAACTTTATTTTCCCAGTGTTTAGAAATTGTACAGTGTGCCCCTTTTCATTACCTTTCTATACTAAATAGTCGTAAATCTGGAAACTTGTGTCCTTCAATTCTATAAAAATTTATTGTATTTTTTGAAATTACCTCCCCCATTTTCTTTGGTCTCTCTCTGAAACTTCTTTTGGGTAGATTTTGGATTTTTATATTAATCTTTTTCTGTTCCTTCCTACTTTTCATTTCTTTATCTTTTTAACACACTTCAAGTTGATTTTTCCATTTTATGCTATAATCATTTGTTTATTTTCTAAAAGTTAAGAGATAGGTGTTATGGTGAAGCAGTTAAGCCACTGCTTTGGATGACTACATGACTCTACTGGGCTAATGGAGTTTGAGTTTAGGCTTTGCTTCCAATCCAGCTTCTTGCTAGTATGCACCCTGAGTGGCAGCAGGTGATGGCTCAGGTACTGGGTCCCTGCCATGCACTTGGGAGACATAAATCAAGTTCCGGGCTTTTGGCTTTGGCCTTTCCGAGGCCCTGCTATTGTTAGGCATATGGAGACTGAATTAGTAGGTGAAATATATATCTCTTTCTCTCTCCCTCCCCTAGCCCTTCCCTCCTTCTCTGTTCTTCTGCCTTTCAAATAAATAAATAAAACATCAAAAATTAGATTGTCAACAAACCATGCGCAACCCAATTCAGCAATGATGCTGCTACATTAAGCAAAATAAATAAAGTTTTTTTTAATATATAAAGGGACCCATTCATACCATTTGTTTATTTATCGTCTACAGCTACTTTTACTCTCTGCATGGCAAAATTGAGAGATTTTAAGTCCTGCAAACTTATGCCTTGCACCCCAATGGAAGTTGATGATTATATTTATTAGCTCCATAGCTCTTTTCTTCATTCTCTTTTTGCTCCATTTTCATAGTATACTGTGTTCATTTTATGGATATTAAAATTAGATTCTTTTTTATTTTTTGACACTGAGGCTATTATTTGGGATTTTTTGAAGAATACTATTTGCTGCAATGTCACTATTTTCTTTAGGCAATCTAGTCAGTTATTTTGGCCTATTTCATGTTGGAGGGTTTTTTTTTTTTTTCAGCTGTTACGGCTATTTTTGTAGGAAAAATTTTAAAAAATTAAAAAAGACTTTTTTGGTATTCACTCGGATTAATGAGTGAGGTGCTAAAAGTTGATAGAAAGTCAGTTGTATGTGGGTGGTTTTGGCCATGGATTTCATGTCAGGAGGATTAGACAATGAGCTTGCTTTATCATTGAAGTCTCCAGCTGTATGTGTGTAGATTCCCTGTCCTGTCTCCCTGTAGCCTCCAACTATCCTCCCCAGAGAATACTGCACTGAGGGCAAAGCAGGGGATGGGTGCTGAGAGATCCAAGTTCATTTTGTACATCCTCTTGTTATTTTCCTCTTTTCAATCCCAGGCCTCACTGCTATGCCTGGTAACCTTGGCTCTAACAGTTGAGGTTTGAATTTGCTAGAAATTAAACTCTCCTGCTGTACTAGCAGGAGGGATAGACTTTCACTTGCTTGCAGTAAAGATGGATATCTGACAGTTGATTATTCTCCTTAAATACTTTAAAGTAGTCCCCAAATTTCAGTAATCCCCTACTTCTGGACATGCTCAGGACTTTGTTGAATAGCATAGGATCCCTCTTCAGTAAGTGCATAGGTTGTCAGCTTAGTTGTCAAGGTTGTTCCTTGACTCTACTCATCTATCATATAATCTGTGACTTTTAAAAATTTTATAGAAATTTGTTCATCCATCCTTGTATACTCTTTTTCCTCATTTGTGTTCATCATTATATTTATTTTAAGGTGGAACAATGATAGTGTGCAATCAGTCTGCTATATATATATATTTTTTTTTAAGTTCTCACGATAGATTTCTGGCCTGGCAGGTGGTGGTGGGATTAGGGAAGGAGACTAGCAAAGCTACCATGTAGACTACCACTGTAGCCCACAGAAGGACATGGGAGGTAGAGGTCTTTAATTTTAAGTGTGAGCCACTGTCCCCCTTTGCTACCCATCTCTTGCTTTCAGTATTTTCATTATAATGACTGTTTTTGTGTATATATTTCTCTTTTTTTTTTTTTTTTTGACAGGCAGAGTGGACAGTGAGAGAGAGAGACAGAGAGAAAGGTCTTCCTTTGCCGTTGGTTCACCCTCCAATGGCTGCCGCGGACAGCGCGCTGTGGACGTGGCCAGCGCACCGCGCTCATCTGATGGCAGGAGCCAGGTGCTAGGTGTTTTTCCTGGTCTCCCATGGGGTGCAGGGCCCAAGCACTTGGGCCATCCTCCACTGCACTCCTGGGCCACAGCAGAGGGCTGGCCTGTAAGAGGTGCAACCGGGACAGAATCCGGCGCCCCGACCGGGACTAGAACCTGGTGTGCCGGCGCCGCAAGGCGGAAGATTAGCCTGTTGAGCCACGGCACCGGCCTGTGTATATATTTCTCTAAACAATTTTTTAAATCGTTAGGAAACTGGTATATACTATATAATTCAGACAGTATATCTGCATTATTTCATTTACTTTTCAGTGGGTTGTGATTGAAATGTTTTTGTAATTGTTCATTTATTTGTGAACTTTGACTCATCACTTTTGAGAGGTTTCTCCTGCATCCTCCTTGTAGCCTAGACCAGACTGTCCATTTCTATAAGCTGGCAGCTTCTAAAAGTGCTAGAAAAAATACATTTTAAAACTTCCTTTTGTGTATGTTTCTTGCTTTGAATCCTGAGGGCTTACAGCTGATGGAAAGAGTATGGCTTTCAGATCATTGTGTTTAAGAAAGCTAATTTTTGTAGCCTTTTATATTTTGTATTTATCATAACTGCTTGCAAATTTAAACATTTTCAGTACCTATAAGTGTGTTTAATTCACCTGAGTCCAGTGTTTTCTCAAAAGAATGAGATTATAATTTTATTTTGTAATAGAGGTAGTATAATTTTATGTAAATGTTTCCTTAGGAAACCAACAATGCCCTGATCGAAATCTGCATTTATTTTCCTGCTATTTTGTATCAAAATTATGTTTTAATTTATCACTTATGCTTTAAAATGAATTTTCAAATTGAAAAGTATATACTTTTCTATTTTCTAATTTTATTTGTGATTTAATAGTAAAAAAATTATAAAAGTCTTACTATGATACATGTGTGGATAGTGGCAGCGGTGGTGCCAGTGGTGGTGATTTTGGTGGTGTACATATGTGTATCTACATTTCTACAGAGTATACCTTTACAGGGAAATTTAATATTTTAAGTAGATATTTATTTATGAAATTATATATTATTTCAGACTAGACTTTCTTAAAAAGGAAACAGCCTATGTTGATTTAGTATATTTTTTCTGTTTATAGTGTGTAGTTAAAATAATGACAATATTTTTTATTTAGTATATATAATCTTTAGTTTTGATGCTTTTCTTCTGAGAGTCCCTGGGATTTTGCCTCAAGAAACCAGGACAATTAGGCATGCCATCATATATTCAAACCATTGGTACTAATTCCTAAGATTTGTATATATTTCTGTGGATACTTCTACATGACTCGAGAGGCTTTACATAATTTTAAGTGGCTTACAAGCTTAATAAGTTAAACCTGGAAATATTTTAATAGAATCAAAAATAGTGATATAAAGTCTTATAAGACTTAATAGAATTGGAAGGGAATTTAAGATTATCTTGTCCAACTCACATTGTACAGATCAGAAAACTGAAGCTCAGAGTACAGAAGCAACTGGCTAAATTCATATATGACACAGATACAGAAATTTGAGTAGAACCCAGGTGCTGTGACATTACCTATTTCTTATGCCCATTTGGTCCCTTTAGAAGCCACATCAAAACCTTTGTATCATGTGAAGAATGGTGGCAGACATTATAGATAATTTTTTGTTAACCTTGATAGATTTAACTAGATAACTAGGATTTAAAATCTGCTTTATTACATAGAAAGGAAACAAACAGGTCTTAAATAAAACTATTCTTTCTTTAAGTTTATTTCTGATGAAGGAGATTCCACAATTTCTTAGTTTAAATATAGTCTACTGGAAAAATTACATTTTAACAATTGCAATACAATGTATTTATATGGCATATACATATGAATATAACCCAAAAGTGATTGTGAGGAAGACACGATATGCCCTTAAGGAAGATTTTATGGAGAATGTAATGTTTGAGTTACACATTTCTGTCTATGGCCATACCACCATGAATGTGACAAATCTCATCTGATCTCAGGAGCTAAGTAGGGTCAGACCTGGTTAGTACTTAGATGGAGATACTTACTTCTAAAATTATAATTTGTTTATTCTATTTATTTGAAAGGCAGAAATATGGAGAGAGGGGGAGGGAGAAACAGAGAGCTGTCACCCATCCGTGGTTTTACTTGCCAAATACCTGCAACAGCTAGGCTGGAGCAAAGGTATGTGAACTCAAACAGGGTTTTTACGTATTGGTAGGAAGGACTCAAGTATGTGAGCCATCACGTGTTGCCTCCCCTGGGGGGCATTGCCAAGAAGCTGGAATGCAGAGTAGATCTGTGACTGGAACCGCAGCCCTTCTATATGAGATGTAAGTACCTCAAGGTGCAACTTAATCACTATGCCAAATGATTGCCCGAGATAAGCATTTTAGAAAATTCTACCAGATGGAAACTGGGGGAACACTGTGCTAGTAAGAGAGAAAAGTGTAAACATTGGAAAAAAATCCTCATAGAACATGGCTTGTTGAGGGAATGATAAATAATTTGGTGTGATTGTATTATAGGTTGTGCAGCATACTAGAGAGAGAATTAGTAAAATAACAAAAGGATATCTTTGGGCTAGACAGTAAAGAATGTTGGTACCAGGTTGTATCCATTATTCATAAGTGGCCCTGCCTAAATCACCAGCCAAATCTTACAAAACATGACCCTTTACCAGTCCTGTATCCTCTACCTCATCTGAGTGTACTCAGGGTAATTACCTTTTTCCAAGAATAATCAAGTCATTGTCCAGATAGGAGATGACTTGGTGTGAAGAAAAATCAGAATTTTTCTTGCAAGAATTTTGAATAGAAAAGTATCGAAAGAATGAGCTGATTAGCAGTGATGCTGAAAGAAAGCCATGTTGTAGCAGTATAGGTGTTGAAGCTATCCTGTCAAGCCCACTCCACAGGAAGCAAAAAACATGAAAAATAAGCTAGACCTCAGAGGCAAAACAAAGGTAAACACAAAAGAGGTGATGTAAATGGAGGACAATGAAGTGGTAGAGCACTGGAATGAAGCTGTGGTTCCCTTTCCAACACTGTTTGTATTTTTCCTAAGGGCTAGTTATTTGGTTTTATCAAACAACAAAATGAACAAAATCCGAACAACCATGTGTGTCATGTGGATGAATCACAGTGAGATATTCATAGTAGTTAAACAGGACAACCGTGTATCAAACTTGTGATAGTGGTTTTTGACTTGGGGAGTAGCGGCAGGTGAGATTATTTTGCAGTTGACTTAGAATCAAGCACTTTGATATGGGATGTGGGCATCCCAAGTGGCAACTTAACTACCATGCCAAGCACTTGCTCCTAAATGTCTATTCTTACAGATAATACATACTCAGTATGTGTTGTTGAATGGAAAACATCAAGATGATTCAGAAACAGATGCTTCCAAAGGTTTTATCATAATCTCTAGTTGATTCAAAAGTCTATACTGTCCAAGGTATGGTCAAGTATAAAGAAAAAATAAATACTAAGTGTAAAGAATGTTCAAAATTTGAATCAGTTAGCTAGAATACTGGTTGGTTTCTTTTTTTCTTTTACTATTTGCAGTCTCTATTAAGAAGATTAAGAAGTGTTGCAGGTGGATTTTTATTGTTCCTTCATACCCTTTCTACCTGAAAATTTTACTATGAGGGTGCTTTAATTTGCCTCTGAAAACAATGACCTTGAATTCACAGAGAAACAACTCTTTTGGGGTGTTAAAATGTGCTTGGGCATTTTAGGTACAGACTCCTTGTTTGGAGCTTTTACCTCCCTCTCTTTCTTAATCGTGTTATTATCGGAAGTGGCCTCTTGACTTAAGTGGGCTTTTATTGGGGATCTCAATGGAATATCTGTAGCCTTAAAGAAATTACCAAGAATACAGTGTCAAGGAGGGGCTGGCTTTGGAATCCTGCTTAAAGAAGTCTCAACTAAAGGATGTTGATAATTTGACCTTTGTGTGTCTAATTGCTACCAATTCCGCTTTCGGTGCCAGAGGTAGAATTAAGGGAAAAAAGACACATTCCTACACTCATGGTGTTTACAATCTAGTATGGCATGCAAATAAAGTATTTATTACAGTGTTGGCAATGATTGTTATCATAAAAAAATATGATATTTTGTGACTTCTCAGAAATAGTACTATCCTACCCAGACTCAACTTGCAAGAGCAAGAACTGAATTAAGTCCTTGGGAAGAAAAATTACTGTGATAAGAAATTAAATAATTAAAAATGGATGATTAGTATATGAAACCATAGCACCAGTTAGTATAATATTGTTAATTTTTATAAATTATCAAGGTTATCCTTAACAGTGAAGGTTGAGACAAGTTATGAAACTTGACCTAGCTAGCACCTCTTAGTGAATAACAATAATGTTTTGGACAGTGAAAAACGAGGCAAGAATTATTGGTCAGTATGTTTAAAAATCTATTTCATAAAGTCTTAGGTGGTCTGCACAATCCTTTTATCCTAAACACTTCTTTAAAACATGAGGTGCAATGGTGACAGCTTGGATAAGATCCCTGTCTACAGATACCATAACTTGACTGAGACAAATGTGGACCTGTTATCAGAAATAATTGTGTCTGACAGTTTATATGCTGCAAGAAACAGGCATGGAGTCACATTGTCATTGCAGAGGCTTCAGGTGGAAGCAAAGGCTCTTGAAGTCTCTGAGAAGCAGTGTACTAAAGGGAAATGCTTTTATCTCACAAGGAAAAATCAATGTGGAGTACTGGACCCAACTTTTTTGGTTTCTTCCCATAGGAAAATTAGGTGTCTTACATAGTTAGGCCAAGAAGTTTGGCATGTGATATGCACTAACTTCCTTGACTTTGCAATATCACAGTCAATTTGAGGCCATCAAATAGACCTTCTAGCCAAAGCTTTCAGGAAGACAATTCCCAGATGCACTATGTGTAGTGAAGCAAAAATAATGTCTTCTGGAGTAATAATGTAACTTCTCTATAAAATGCATTCTTATGGTTAGAAAACTCATGTTGATATTTTGAGGTTGGTTTCAAACTTTTTGGTCAATTTTTAATAGGCTTCACGCTGTCCATTTTATGACAAAGGATAATTTAGATTCCTTTTAATTTAGTTACTTAAAGCATCATTCTCAAGCAAAGCCCAGGAAGCCTTCATTTATCCAATCTTCCTGTGATAATGGCATATATATGTTTACATCTGATGGGGGTAAATGTTCCCAACTCTTAGATATTCATGGTGTGCAATGAACTACAATTGACAATAGGGTCAGATGAGATTTTCAACCATTTTGCAAACTCCTAGGATATATTATTCTGAAAGTTTCTAATATGGGATATTGAATAATCCATGTTTTTTCAAGAACATCATGCAAGTTTCTTTTCTTTAAAATGAAAACTTCTGAATATAAGGATCTCAAGAAATTAGTGAAGGGATACTAGCTAGCCTTTTCAGAACAGACAAGAGCATACATTTTTATTTTTCAAGTTTAGTTATTTCTATTTATTTGAAAGAACAACACAGAAAGGGAGAAAGGAAGGGAGTTTGGGTGGGGGGAGAGAGAGAGAGAGAGAGAGAGAGAGAGAGAGAGAGAGAAAGGGAGGGAGGGAGAGGGAGCGCATGTGCATGAGAGAGCCTTAGCTTCTTTTTGCTTGTTCGCTCTCCAAATGGTCCCAACTGTTGGGACTGAAACCAGGAGCCAGAAACTCCAGCTAGGTCTCTGTGGTGGGTGGTATGGACCCAAGTATTTGAGTCATCATTTGCTGCTTCTCCTGGTGCACATTTGCAGCAAGCTGAATCTGAAGTACAGGCAAGGGGGCTGTTGCTATATTGCAGTAGCTTAATCCTCCACCTGTGGCGCCAGCACCCCAGCTCTCTGCTATAGCCTGGGAAAAGCAGTAGAAGATAGCCCAAGTGCTTGGGCCCCTGAATCTGCATGGGAGACTGGGAGGAAGCACCTGGCTCCTGGATCTGTTGCGGCCATTTAGGGAGTGAACCAACTGAAGGAAGACCTTTTTCTCTGTCTCTCCCTCTCACTGTCTGTAACTCTACCTCTCGAATAAATAAATAAATAAAATCATAAAAAAAAAAAAAAGAAGTAGAGGCAGAACTTGATTCCAGGTACTCTGATATGGGATGTGGTGTTCCAAACTTTAATCTTTAATTTTCTGTGATACTGTGCCTAGCATATATTTTTTAAACGGAAAAAACAGATAGTAGTTTTATTTTAATAAATTTTGTGCCTCAAATATTTGAGATACAACCAAAAGTTATGAGGACCTGAAAGATAAGCTAGTATTCAGGAAGTTTACAAAGTAGGCATACAGAAGCAATTGCTGCCCATTTAACTAGAGGTAGAATGTTGTACAGCTATTCTAGAGAACTTATTCAGCTAGCATAACTGAATTTATAATTGCTGACTTTCAACCCCCTTACTCCCTTATCAGTCCCTGGCAACCACCATTTTACTCTTTGTTTCTGTAAGTTTGACTATTTTAGATACCTCATGTAAGTGAAGTTGTGAAGTTTATTTTACTTATCATAATGTCCTTGAAGTTCATTTGTGTTGTGGCATATAGCAGAATTTCCTTCTTTCGAAAGATTGAATAATATTCTATTATATGTACATATCATAGTTTTAAAAATTTTATTTAAGGTAATATTAAGCCTTTGTGTACAAGGTCAATTAAAAATATGATATCACAAAAATTAAAAATGAAAGGAATGGGGGAGAGAGGGAAAAAGAGAAGGAAAGTTTAATTATATTCTTAGAAATATATTTATGAACTACATTATTTCTTTTGTATTAATATTAATAAAATCTAAATTAAAAACACAATACTTATATATTTTATTTGAGGCAGAGTTCAATATTTTCACATATTTGCATAATGTAAACCAGTCAAACCCTGCAGCTAGCCTTTCAATTTCTTTATCTCTGCTTTTTTTGGAGCCTAACAGTCCTTTCTCTCAATTGATTTTTAATTTTTTTTTTTCGTTTTATTTGAAAGGCAGTGAGAAGGGGGCAGAGGGAAATGTTTCATTTACTGGTTCACTCCCCAAATGCCCACAACAGCTGAGCAAGTCTGCCACATGGGTAGCAGAGTCCAAAGAACCTGAGCCATGTGTTTACTGCCTCCCAGGTTGCACGTTAGCAGGAAGCTGGATTAAAAGCATAGGTTGGACTTGAAACCAGGTGCTGCAATATGGGATGAGGATGTTCTAAGTGGTGTCTTAACCACTACGACAAACACCTGCCCCTCATAGTTCTTTGTACTGTGTACAAAGTATATGTATATATATTGAGTGTGAACTGTAGTCACCCTACTGTGTTATTGAACACTAGAACTTGAAACTTGTATCTGTGTTTTGGAACCCGATTTCCAACCTACTTCTATTCCCTCCCCCGACTCTTACCAACTTCTAGTAATCATTAATCTAAGTTCAGTTCAACTGTTTATTTATTTATTTTTTTACCTTCCACATATGAGAGGAAACATACAGTGTTTATTTTCCTTTGGCTTGTTTCATTTAACATAATGATTATAGTTCCATCAAAAAAAGCATTTCATTTTTAATGGATGAGTAATATTTCATTGTGTATTCATACCACAATTTTTTTTTACTTTTTTATTTATATAATTACAAGCCTCATTTTTCAATCCATTAATAATGAAAGGACATCTAGGTCGATTCCATATATTAGCTATTATGAATAGTGCAGTGCCTACACCATAGTCTTGAAGTGTTTCCCTATGTTTTCTTCCAGCAATTTTATAGTTTCAGGTCTTATATTTAGATCCTTGATCCATCTTGAGTGAACTTGTTTTATAACATGAGAAGTAGAGTTCTATTTTCATTCTCCTACATAAATATATCCAGTTTTCAAAGAAAGATTAATTGGAAAGACTGTCCTTTCTCCATTGTGTGTTCTTGGCAACTCTGCCAAAAGTCGGTTGGCTGTATGTGTGTGGATTAATTTCTGGGTTCTCTATTCTGGTCCATTGACCCATGGGTCATTTTTTTAATACCAACACTATGCTGTTTTAAACACTGTAGCTTTATAGTTTGTTTTAAAATCAACTATTTTGATGCCTCAATCATAATTTTTTGGGGGGCTCAGGATCACTTTGGCTGAACTGGGTCTTTTTGTGGTTCCATATAAATTTTAGTATTTTTTCTAATTGCATTAAAATGCCATTGATGTTTTGATAAATATTGCATTGAATCTGAATATTACTTTAGGCAATATGGACATTTTAACATTAATTCTTCCAATCCATGAACAAGAATAGCTTTTGGTTTTTTGTGCATGCCCTTGCCTTTTCTTTCTTCAGTGTTTCATAATTTCATTGTGGTATCTTTCACTTCTTTGGTTAAATTTATTCATAAACATTTAGTTTTGTAGCTATTGTGAATGGAATTTCTTGATTTCCCTTTATGCAAGATCATTATCATATCATTATAAAAATTCTTCTGTATTTTGCATGCTGATTTTGTATACTGTGACCTTACTGACTTGGTTGATTGGTTCTAATTGCTTTTTGGTGGAATGTTTAGTTTTTTTCCATGTACAAAATCAGGTCATCCTTCTGCAAACATTGATATTTTGATTTTCTCCTTTGCAATTTTGGTACATTTTATTTCTTTCTCTTCTTTAATTACTCTTGTTAATAATTCCAATAATATATGGGGTTAGAGGGATGATAGTAGAAATTCTTGATTATTCTAGACCTAAGGGAAAATGTCTTTAGCTTTTCCAAATCAGTATGATATTGATTGTAGGTTTGTAACCTATAGCTTTTATAGGGCTCCTTCTATATCTAATTTGTTGAGTTTTTTTTTTTTTATCCTAAAGGAATGTTGATCTTATCTAATGTTTTGTCTACAACTGTTGATGATCATATGGTTATTGTTCTTCATTCTGTTGTTGTGATTTTTTTAAAGGTTTATTTTTTTAATTTATTTGAAAGTGTAATGAAGAGAGGAGAGACAAATCTTCCATCTCCTAGTTCATTCCCCAAATGGTCCCAGTAGTCAAGACTGGGCCATGTTCCATCAGAGTTTCCTAAGCAGGTGGCAGGGGAACAAGTACTTGGGCCATCATCTACTGCTTTCTCAGGCACATTAGCCAGGAACTGGGTCAGAAGCAGAGCACAATGGACTGGCACAGACCTCAGATATGGGATTCCACCATCACAGATGGTGGCTTAGCCTACTGTGCCTCAATGCAGGCCCCTGTTGGTGTGATTTTTAACAATTATTGATTTGCAAATATTGAACCATCCTTGCATCTCTGGGACAAATACCACTTGATCCTTATTTAGGATGTTTTTGATGAAGTGTTGGATGTTGTTTGATAATCTTTTGTTGAAGATTTTTGCATGTATGTTCATCAAGGATATTGGTCTATAGTTTTCTTTTTGTGTTGTGTCTTTGTTTAGTTTTGGCATCAGAGTAATGCTGGCCTCATAAAAAAAGTTTGGCAAATTCCAACATTTTCAATATATTGAAATAGGTTGAAAAGTATTTGGATTTGTTTCTATTTAAATGTTTTGTAGAACTCAGTTGTAAAGCCATCAGGTCCTGGATTTTTCTCTGGAGACTTTTAAATACTGCTGAATATTGGTACTTGTCTATTTAGATTTTCTATATCTTACTGATTGTTTCTTGATAGGTTGTATGTATCTGGTAATTTTTCTTTCTTTGAGATGTTTTTGTATTTATTAATACACAATAATTTCTTTTTGCAGTTTTATATTTTATGTATTGTTTTGAGATAACATATTTTTAATTTACATTATAGTCAATGGCTTAATACTTCATTAAATAAAGAGCTCAACAAATAGGAAGTAAAAAGACCATAGTTAGTAGAAAAATAGGCAAAGGCTATGAATAATAATCAAATGAAATGGTGTTCAACTTCACTCATATAAAATAAATTTTAAAATAGTCACAAAATCATTAAAACTATAGTAGCATAGTCGTAGTGCCTTACTTTTGTAGAATCAATTTTAATGTCTGCCTTTTCACTTCTAATTTTATTTATTTGAATTTTTCCTCTTTGTTTCCTTTGGTAGTCTGGCTACAAATTTTTCTATTTTGTTTCTCTTTTCAAAGATCCAGATGTTTGTTTTATTGATCTTTTTATTTTTATTTACTTATTTATTTATTTTTTTATGTTTTAAACCTTGTTATCATTTGCCTCCTGCTAATTTTGGGTTTGATTTGTTCATGTTGCTGGAGGTGCATAATTAGACTGTTTATTTGAAATATTTCATATATGTATATGTATTTATTTCTATTAAATCCACTTGTATATATTCTGTTTTTGCTGCATTACACATATTTTGATGTTATATTTTCACTTATTAAATTCATTTTAAAATTTCTGTATTAATTTCTTTAATGATCAATTGGCCATTAGGAGCATGTTGTTCAATTTCCATGGTTTTGTAAGTTTTCTATTGTTCTTGTTTTTGATTGATTTATAGTTTTATTACTTTGTGGTCTGAGAATATACATGGTATAATTTCAATTTTTAAAAATTTAGTGAGACTCAACTGGTGATATAATATATGGCATATCCTAGAAAGTTGTCTTTGTTCTGATTGAAAGTAGGTACATTTTGTAGCTGTTGAATGAAATGTTCTTTAAGTGTTAAGTCCATTTTCTCTATATCATGGTTCAGTGCTGATGTATTTTTCTTAATATCTGTCTGGAAGACCTGCCCATTGATGACAATGGGATGTTGAAATCTCCTACCATTATAACATTGGAGTCTATTTCTTCTTTTAGGTCTAATAAAATTTGATCTATATATGTGGGTAATCTTGTATTTTGCACATGCATTATATCTTCTTGCTGAGTTAATCCTCCTATTAATATATAAAGTTATTCTTTTTGTATTTTTACAGTTTTTTTTATTGAAAATCTGTTTGATCTGATTAAGTATTTAATACTAAATGGCTAGTATAGTCTTTTTTCAGTTTTGTTGGTATGCTCTATATTTTTCCAACCTTTCATTTTCAGCCTGTATGTATGTTTAACTATGAAGTGTGTTTCTTGTAGGCAATATATAGTTGAGTCTTTTTTCCAATCTATTCAGCCAACATGTATGTTTTGAAAGGGGAATCTAATCCATTTACATTCAAGGTTTGTATTCGTGGAACTAACTCCTGTCATTTGGTTGATGGCTTACTGATTGTTTTATATATTCTGTTCTTCTCTGCCTCACTTATTATTTTTATGTTTTGGAAGCTTTCTGTCATGGTAAGGTGGATTGTTTCTTTTATGTATATGCTCTGATTTTGAATTTTGTACTGTTGCATATTTTCATAGTTGTTGCTATCATCTTCTTACTTCTAATGTAGGATTCCCTGCAGACACTTTTGTAGGGGTAGTCTGGTGATGATGATTTCTCTCAGGTTTTTATTTTTCTGGGGAACACTTTATTTCTCCTTCACTTCTAAGGGATAGATTCATCGGATATAGTATTCTTGGTTGGAAGTTTTCTTTCTTTCTTTTCTTTTTTTTTTTTTTCTTTCAGGACCTTGAGTATATCATCTCATTCTCTTCTGGCCTGTAGGATTTCTGCTGAGAAGTCCTCTGTTCATCTATCAGGTTTTCCTCAGTGTGTAACTTGCCATTTTTCTTGTTTAGTCTTTAGGATTCTCTCCTCATTCTTAACTTTTGACAATTTGACTGTAATATGCCTTGGAGGTCTTTTTGGTTAAGTCTGGTTTTTATCATTTGGACTTTGGATATCTGGATGTCCATTTCTCTTTTAAGATTTGGGAAGTTTACAGCTAGTATTTCATTCAGCAGGTTCAAAATGCCTTTTTCCTTCTCTTCTTCATGTATCGCTATTATACAAATATTTGTTTGCTTAATGGTATCATAGGTTTTGTAGGTTTTGTTTTTAATTATTTTTTATTAATTAATTTAATTCATTTAAAGTATGTTTCTCTATATTGATGTCTGGGTTATTTCAAAAATCTGGTCATCAGGATCAGGAATTCTTTCTTATGCTTAGACTATTCTGTTGTTGAAGATCTCAGCTGTATTTTTTTGCTGTTGTTGATGAAATTTTTGGATCTAAAGTTTCTAACTGATTATTTTTAATGACTTCCATCTCTTTGTTGCATTTCTCATTCACATCATGCATTATTTTCTTAATTGTCTATATTATCTTGCATCTCATTGAGTTTCATTCATTTTGAATTCATGTTACTCTATGTAATTTATATATGTACATATTTTATATAGCTATTAAACTTAAGAATAAGTTAAAAATTACTATAGAATTATTTACAATGTGATAATAAAATTTTTACTATATTTATTATTTCTTTACAATTCTTATTTGTCTTAGGATATACCCACCAAAAATTAAATCAATATTTTATAATAAACTTAACATAATTCATGTGGGTTTGAAATACACACTGTTACATTTCTTTGTTTTATTTTGTGTTTAGTTTTTATGGATTTTAGTAGGAATTATGCTTAATAATTATTTAAAACATTTTCATATTTCAAATTCCTTAAAATAAATCATTTGAAGAAATCTAGCTTCTTCTCATTTCCTTATAGCTTGTCCCATTTCCCATGGATGTCATCACTACTTTAATTTATCATTTAAAAAATATATGTATGAAGGTATGTCAAAAAGTTAACAGAAATGGAATTAAAATTCGGTTTATTTTCATGTAAGATTTTGAAATCCATGAATTGATTTTTCATAATTCAAATTTCCATGAAAATATTGCCTACTCTGTGTATGTGTATGCTTGTGGGGGGGTTGGAGGGAGGAGAAGAGAGAGTGAGAGAGAGAGAGAGGATGTATGCATTTATATTTCTTCTTTCTTGGATAAAAGATAACATATCATATATATAGTGAAACACTTTGCTTGTTTTCATGGGAAAATATATGTAAACATTATTTAGTAATATCCCTTGTTCTTTTTACAAAAAAGCAGTCATTTTACTTAATTTCCTTAATTAATTCAACATCTTTTACCAAGAACTCTGTAAAATAGAGGTAATTGTTTCCTAGTGCTAAGAACAGTAAGCCATGGCTTCTGTTGTAATGGAGGTTAGAGGTGATAGCAGAGGGGCTGAGGAGTAAAAGACACTGGTTAGAATGCCTACATCCCTCATCATAGTGCCGAGTTCAACTCCAAACTCCAGCTTTTAGCTTCTGGTTCCAGCTTCCTGATAATGCAGATCCTGCAGTGACGATGACCATGTAGTTGGTTTCCTTCCACTCAGGTGGGGGACCTGAATTAATTTTCTGGGGCTTTTGAAGAGTTAACCATCAGATAGGAGTTCTTTTCTCTCTTGCTATCTATATTTATCTTTCTACCTTTCTCTCTGCCTTTCAAAAAATAATAAAAAGCTGCAATGGCAGAGAGATACATAGTAGCCTGAGGAGTGACACCCAAACTGGGAACAATAGAGGCCTAGAGCTGAATTCTAAGGAATGAACAAGAGTTGAGTAGGTGTAAGGTAGAGATGGGAAGCTGAGGCATGTCTGAAGGAAGTCTCAAGGATGTAGAAAGGTAACACAGACACTAGGGAGATGAGACAGCAGGGAGGGTCCCACATTAACAAAATTCTTTCCCTCTGAGTGTGGCTTGGAAGATTCTCATTAGCTAAGAAAAGACAGGACTGTAACATAAAACTGTTGAGGCAGAAGTTAGATTTTAGTAGAACCACATTTGTTCAGTTGTTTACCAGCATTAAGGATTGATTCATTGAGGCTGGTGCGGTGGCATAGTGGATTATGCTGCCGCTCTGACACCAGCATCCAATATGGGTGCAGGACTGAGTTCTGGCTGCTCCACTTCTGATCCAGCCCCCTGCTAATGTGCCTGGGAAAGCAGTGAAAGATGGCTCAAGTCCTTGGGCCCCTGCTCCCATGTGGGAGCTCTGTAAGAAACTCCTGGCTCCTGCCTTCAGACTGGCCCAGCTCCAGTCTTCGCTGCCATTTGGGGAGTGAACCAGCAGATGGAAGCGCTCTCTCTCTCTCTCTCTCCTCCTATGCCTCTCCCTCTCTGTAACTTACCTTTCAAGTGAAATAAATAAATCTTCCAAAAAAAAGAGAGAAGTGATTCATTGTCCTGTTACTGTCAACCATGTTTTTAAATATCAGAACCTGGCATGTTCAATGTGCTTTAAATTTTTGCAATCTTGAATAAAATGGCATTATTAGCATGAACAAATGAATAAAAACTTTCAAATCAGTAGTCCAATTACCTACAGTCTGGCTACCCCAACTTGTTATATAATTTATTATAGAAATTTCAAAGACACAAAAATGTGAGTTGTGTTTTTTAGGGTTCTTTAGCCTGTATTACACAGTCATGGCTATTTATAACAGCAAGGAAGGAAATATTCAGATGTAAAACATTAAAACCTTTGTAATTCTCTTAGTGGAGCACCATATAGCATTTACCTTTTTAAAACAAACATCAGATGTTGGGTTAAACATATTCCTATTGTATGGTGGTGCTCATGGCTAGTACTGTTTATGCAGTGCTTAGGCAGGCACTGCTCTAGGGCTTTGTATATTGTACTTCCATTAAACCGCATGACTTCTTTGTAAAGAATCATTTGTACTATCTGTCTTTTATGAATGAGGAAACTGAGACTTAGAGAGATTATGTGTCTCTTTCAGCTTGTAGCTAGTAAATGGTAGACTGATTTAACATTCAGGCTGTCTAATTCCAGGGTGGAATTAGAGGTATGAACCTGCACCCATGTGGGATGCTGGCATTGCACGTGGCAGCTTTAACCACCATGACAAAACTCTAGCCCATTATGTGACTTTTAAAAATATATATATTTATTAATATATTTGAATAGCAGAATAATAGAGGGAGAGACAGACATCTTCCATCTGCTAGTTCACTATCCACATGCCTACTGTGGCATGGCCAAAGGATTGAGCCAGGAACTCCTCCAAATCTCCCCTGTGGGTAGCAGAAACCCAAGGACCTGGGCCATTACTGGCTGCTCCCAGTTTGCAGGAAGTTGAATCAGAAGTAGAGTAGTAGGGACTCAACCTAGACACTCCAATGTGGGATGCAGGTGTCCCAAGCAGAGGCTTAACCTGATGCACCTTGATGCTCATCCCTGTTCCACTGCCCCAGTCAGGTGATTTTTTTTTGTTTATTTAGCCTATGAAGAAACCAGATATTATGTAATTTTTTCAATATTTCAGAGAAAGGGAGAAAGGAATGAAACCTATAAAATAATTAACACTCATAAGAGGAGACTTTCAGGAGGAACTACTTAAGCATCAGAAAGTGAAGTTTTGGATAGTCTCTATTTAGAGAAGTGGATAGAGTATGATTTCTGGTATACTTCCCAGTCATGAATTCTTTTCATACTCCTTTTCTTATAAAACTCAGCTCAAATTATTGACCATCCCTGGAACTCAGTGTTCTTATCTCTAAAACTCAGTACATGGGGCATGGCATTGTGGTAGAATGGTTAAGTTGCCTTCTGTGATGCCAGCATTACATGTGGGTGCTGGTTCATGTCCCAGCTGCTCTACTTTCAATCCAGCTCCCTGCTAATGGCCTGTGAAAGCAGCAAAAGATGACCCATTTGCTTGGACTCCTGACATCTCTCTGGGAGATCTGGATGAAGCATCTGGCTCCTGGCTTCAGTCTAGCCCTGGCCCTTGTGGCCATTTAGAGGTATGAACCTGCACCTCAATTCAAACCTGCAACTCAAAGATTTCTATCTTTCTGTCTCTGCAATTCTGACACTCAAACAAATATATAAATCATAAAAAAACTTTAAAAATCAACACATTAGGGCCGGCGCCATGGCTCAATAGGCTAATCCTCCGCCTTGCGGCGCTGGCACACCGGGTTCTAGTCCCAGTTAGGGCACCGGATTCTGTCCCAGTTGCCCCTCTTCCAGGCCAGCTCTCTGCTGTGGCCAGGGAGTGTAGTGGAGGATGGCCCAAGTCCTTAGACCCTGTACCTGCATGGGAGACCAGGAGAAGCACCTGGCTCCTGGCTTCGGATTAGCGTGGTGCGCAAGCCACAGCGTGCCAGCTGTGGCGGCCACTGGGGGGTGAACCAATGGCAAAAGGAAAACCTTTCTCTCTGTCTCTCTCTCTCTCTCACTGTCCACTCTGCCTGTCAAAAAATTTTTTTAAAAAGTCAATACATTAAATTTACCTCTTTACTTGTTTTGAGAACATGTGACAACAACTAAAAAATTCATGGACAAAATAAGCACTTAATTCACATTTTTGTTTTATTTATATATGCAATAATTCATTCTAGAAATGATTTAAAGTCACTTTCAATATCTTGTTTCCTTCTGTTATGGTTTGTTTTTTTTTAAAAAATACTTATAGCTGATAGCACTCAATACATAAAATTCAACAAAATATACATATGTGAATATTGAGTTCTATTTTTTGCAGTGTTAGATGCAAAGAATATAAGCATGATAAAAAATATGGTCCAAATTTCAAGGAACTTGCCAAATTTTTCTGCTTTGGCAAAAGGTCCCCCTTGGACTTAGTCTTTAATGACTACGATTTTTGGGTAATTTTATGGCAAAGGAGAAGGATGTAATATGAGGTTTTAGAGCAAAATAACCAGTATTTTCAGTATTTCATTATCAAAGGCATCCAATTATCACTGAATTTTAGTATAGTAGTTTTCCCTCAGTTTCTGTCTTCTATTGGATATATCCGGAATTGTATGAATTTAATTGTCTAATCTTATTATAGAACTTTGCTTCCTTTGTCATCATCAGACACTTATTAGCAGCTAGTAAGCATTAGTCACTGGAGATGTTCCATAGTTTTTCACATAAATTCCTTTTATGCAGATTGATTATGATATTTATTTCTTCGTGGCACTTGCTTATAATTCTGCCTAGTTGGTTGTCTCTTTGGAAATTTTGTTGCTTATTCACTTGCTCTCTCTCCTCTAAAAAGTTTTACATCAATCCAAGCTTTAGGACTAATTTCATTGCACTCCTTTTGTTGGCCATCTCCAGGTTGTTAGAGAGATTGTAAATAATTATTTGAATTATTTTAAAAAACCAAGATGATGGAAATTAGCTGTTTCTATTAAAATACAGCTCATTGGGAATCTCTTGTTGAGCAGTTTATCTAGTAACTTCTTTATTTAAACAGACAATCAGTAAAAGTAATGACTTTTGATTACCCTTCTGCATTTCAGAATATTTTCTGATATCTTCAAATCTCCCCCTAGAGCTTTGTAACACTTTTCTATAATAGAAAACTGCATTCAAGAACCCAAAGGTCAAGCCTTTCTTAACCTAAGCTCATGACTTTGCTTGGTGAGCTAAGATCATTTATAAAATTCACAGAATAGCAAATTCATCTGTTACCATGTATAGTAACATCTCAAAGAGACAACTAAACATGACAGTTGAGGAGATTTGCAATTGAAAGAGAAAAAAAAAGCATGAGCAGAGTTGAGAGCCATATAATTATCCTCATTCACACTGTGACTAGCTTTAAAGTGATTTATTCAAAATGGTTACCCATGTACTCTTAGTCACCTCCTTTCTTGACTATGTACTAATTCTGATTTTGGCATTTGTCTATAGAATATATTTGTTCTTCCTCTTGAAGGGGAATTGTGCTGCATTTTCAGTAGTGTTTAAAACAGTTAATCATATTTCCCAATTATACCATAATGTTAGTTATTTGAATTTCAAGTTGCAATGTTCTTAGAGAAAGCTTAATATCTTCATTATACATACAGTCATGGTTAGCTAATTAGCATCATGAATGCTGCAGTTTAACCCTGGATGCCACTATTTCTGGCTTCAAGGATATATTGGATTTCTCATTTTAAAAAGTTTAGAAGGTAAAATACTATTGTTAAATTCTACTTCTTGGTTCTTTCAAATAAGAAGTCCCCTTTAAAAGTGTCCAGACATAATATAAATGCATTACAGTTCTCATCTATTGCTTTATAAATAAAAGCATCCTTGAATGTTTTCTGAAAGAGTAATGCGATTTACAATATAGTTAATGAAAATTAAGCTATATTGGTTTTCCTGGAGGGAAATTGTGCTACATAATTAATTTTTAAAATCACTGTTTATTTCTTCAGTTTATTGGGAAACAAGAAACAGATTTCAAATAATGAAGCTAAAAGAACACACTGCATTTGACATCGTTGCTAATTAAAAGATCAGTGTTTCAGAAGCAATTTCTTCTTGTTTTAATCACCATTTTAGTTTTGATTGCACCTTTGACTTTTCTTCTTTCTTAAACGGTTTCTCATATTTTAATTGAAAGTTTTGAAGGAATGAAAAGTTATTTCTGTTTTAAAAATAATCACCTTAAAATTTTATTAATTTTAACAATTTTTTTTAATTTAGTGATTGTTCTACATTGTACAAAACCATAGATCAGTGTAATTCAGAGAGGTGAAATAACTTGGGCGATGTTACACTTGTGGTAGTGGCAGAACGGTGACTAAAACCCAGACCTCTGGATATCTAGTCTGTTGGGTTTTTTTCCTATAATCTAGACTTAAAGTTCCTTGTGATCTCTTGACTTGTAGAATTTCATGAAATAGGTTTATGCAATTTGTAGCCCAGAGCCTGCATAGGAATGGTAGTGTCTTTGTGTAATTCTGTAGTGACATTAGTCTTAGCTGTATCTACATACAATGACATTCTGCATTTGTGTAGCACACTGTGGTTTTAAAAATTCTTTCATTGTCCCCTCTTTCTCTCTCTCTCTCTTCCTTCTCTCTTCCCTTTCTCCCTGTCTCTCTTGCTCTCCCTCTGAAAGGAGGACCTTTCTCTGAAGGTGATTATGGAAAATGTGGAAGCAGCAGTATGTTACTGACAAGGGAGGAGTTTAGACTCTTTTAGGACAAACACATTGACTGATCACTCTTACAGGGAAGACAAAACTGAAGTTTTTCAAAATATGACTAAAAATGACATATGCTGTGGTGAAAGTACCCTTCAAATTTCTGTTTTAAGTATTTGTGTACAAATGTAACTTTCTTGGAACTAGGCCTTTTATAGTGAGAGTTGCCTTGTTAAAACCATCAAACACATTTATCATGCACTTAAGCTGACTCAGGTTGACCTCTGAAGATGTGTCTAACCTAGCATTTCTTTCCATTTCTCTCTAACTTATCAGTACCTCCCAAACTGTATGCTTTGCCTTTATATATTAAAACATAAAATAATATACATTTGCTCATTTGTGTAAAGTAAAATTTACTCCTTTGCTGATAATTTGTTACTAACATCTTGAAATGTACAACCAAGGAAATAAAAATCTCAAAATAGAAACACTGATTGATAAGGGTATATAACCTAGCAGAACTATTCCCCTCATGTATGAAGGCTTGGATTGCAAGTATGATGAAATTTTTGCTCATGAGTCCACAGAAGAAAAACGGGAGAGGAAGGGATGAGTTTTACTGTGAACCTGCGCCTTAGATTGGACTTGGAGACCGACCAGTCATTTCCTCCAGGAGGTGAGTGGGCCACACAAATGTCTCTTTTCCTCCCTTGTAATCTGAATTTCACACCGTCACTACTTCAAAAGTACTTCACTTCAGTACTTCATTAGTGACATATTCCCAAACGTATACTACAATTCTTCAAAATCCCCTGTCTTAAAAAGAAAATAATCTAATATCTTCCCTGGGCGCTTCTTTTAAACATACTCATTGATCTCTGTTCTTCTTTATGTAATAATTTTTTTGATGTTTTTATGTTTACCTGGATCAACTGCAATGCATCAAGTATCATTTGCTCTTCAAACCATGTCCAGTGCATTTGTTCTTCACTGTACCCTAGTTGTTCTTGTTATTCAAGTTCTCCTTGCTACTAAGTCTAATGGCCATTGTTTATCAAAATGTTACGCCATCTTTCTTTACCAACATTGATACATTTGCCTGCATTCTCCATTTTGAACCACTCTTCCTGCTTGCTGTTTTAGATATCATGCACTTAATGTTTCCATGGTCTGCTTTTTGGTACTCTTTTCCTCTAACTGACCATTAATTATTTGAATATTTCAGAGTCTTTCTTTTCTTTTCCTCTCCTTTTCTACATTCTCTTTCACACTTTTCTATTTAGTTGATATCATGCAGTTGTATGGGCTGAATGTCACCTGCAGTTTGATGATTCTCAATAATGTATTTCCTGTTTATCCTTCAGTCTCAAGCTCCAAATTCATCATATATAAAGCTAATTCTGTTTCTGCACACAGATATCTCAAGGTCTTTTCAAGCCTAACATGTCCAAAATGGAAATTTTTATTTCCAAACCACCATTCAAAATTGTGTTTCCTCCAATCTTACCTGTCTCTCTGAATGGTTCCATTATTAGTTCTGATGATCAAGCACCAAACACAAAAGCAATCCTTGACTTCTTCCTCTCATTCATTCACTCACATATTTTAATCAGCATGAAGTCTGATGATTCTTTAAAATTAATCTCAAATTAGTCTATTTGTTTCTTTTACCAGTACCTGCCACCCAACACATACAATTCATTTAGGGACCAC
Source organism: Sylvilagus floridanus (assembly GCA_949820135.1). Classification (NCBI taxonomy): domain Eukaryota; kingdom Metazoa; phylum Chordata; class Mammalia; order Lagomorpha; family Leporidae; genus Sylvilagus; species Sylvilagus floridanus. The sequence continues at coordinate 25,546,970 of OX463235.1, forward strand.
AGTATTCTCTTTGTAAAAAAATAACTTTATTTTAGAACACTTTTGGACTCAGAAAGATTGAGTGGAAGATGCTGAGATTTCCCATTGTACTTCGTGTGCCCACATGTTTATAGCTTCCCCCATTATCAATAGCCCCTACCATTGTGGTGCACAATCAATGGACCTGTATTGAGGCATCATTATTATCGAGTCCACAGTTTACAATTATGATTTGTTATTGGTATAGTAAATTCTTAGTTTAGACAAATTTATAATGACATGTGTCAACCATTATGGGATCACATTGAGTAGTTTCATTGTCTTAGGGATCCTCTGTGCTCTACCTAATCATTCCTCTCTCCTCCTCAATCCCTGACAACCACTGATACTTTTACTGTCTTCATAGTGTATTGTTTGTCACAAAGTCATATAGGTGGAATCATACAGTATGGAGCCTTTTCAGGTTTATTTGTCTTACGTAGCAATATGTTTTAAGTTGCTTCTATTTCTTTTGATTTCTTGATAACCCATTTCTTTTATCCATGATTAATATTCTGTTGTCTGGATGTACACCATTTATTTGTCCATTTACCCACTGATGACATCTTAGTTGCTTCAAAGTTTTGGTGGAAAGCTGCTGTAAAAATTTGTGTGCAAATTTTAGTGTAGAAATGTTTTTTAGCCTCTTTGGGTAGATAACAAAGAATGAACTTATTGGACTATACGCTTAAGAGTAAATTTAATTTTGTAAGAAACTGCCAAACTGTTGACCAAAGTAGCTTTGCCATTTTCCATTCCTACCAGCAGTTAATGTTCCACATCATTGTCAGCATTTGGTGTGATGAGTGCTTTGGATTTTGGACATTGTAATGGATATACAGTGGTATTGTATTATTTTAATTGTCATTTCTCTATGACATATGATGTGGAACCTCTTTTCTGCAGAAGCATTTTAACAAAGTCATTTTGCCCCTTAAATTTTATCATTGGTTCCCCTATTGCTTTTAAAATACATGCTTAACACTACCATGGCTGAGAGATATACATAATCTGGTATAATTATAGCTAGGTCATCTGGATATATATTATTCCTATAGTAAGTTTTCACAACTTTGTGTCTTTTTTGAAAAATATTTTATTTATTTATTTTGAGTGATAGAGTTACAGGCAGAGAAAGGGAGAGCAGAGAGAGAGAGGTCTTCCATCCACTGGTTCACTCCCCAAATGGCCGCAGCAGCTGGAGCTGGGCCAATCCAAAGCCAGGAACCAGTAGCTTCTTCCAAGTCTCCCATGTGAATGCAGGGGCTTAACCACCTGGGCCATCTTCCACTGCTTTCCCAGGCCATAGCAGAGAGCTGGATTGGAAGAGGAGCAGCTGGGATTCGAACCGGCACCCATATAGGATGCTGACACCACAGGCCCTCTATACCACAGCACCAGCCCACACAACCTAGTGTATTAAAACAACACATATTTATTATTTTATATTTCTACATAGCATAAGTCCAGCATGGGTTTCACTAGACTATTAAGGTTTTAGCCAGGCTAGGTTTCTTTTTGGAAGTTTCAGGGATGGTTCTTTTTATTGCTCTTAAATGTTAGTAGAATTTAATTTCATAGGATTGTAGGATCAACGTCTCTGTTTCTTTTCTGTTTGTTTGGGGTGACAGTGGCATGCTAAGCCTCTCAAAAGCCCTCTCCAATCGATTTATGTGCTACTGTATCTCAAATATTACAACATGACATCTTATTCATTTCAGTTGCTGTCTATCTTCTATAGTTCTTCCATAGTCACCTCTGTCTTTAGCTACAGGCTGGGAGAGTTCTCCACTTGTAAGGACTCATATGATCAAAATGGACTCATCTTTATATCCAAGATAATTTTCCCATCCCCAGACCTACACCTTTAATGATATGTACAAAGTCTCTTTTACCATATGTTTTGCAGACAGGGCATCTTTTAAAGGCCATTGTCTTGCTTACCACATGAATCATTTTACCTTGAACTCCACTGTTCAGCCACAGTGGTCTCTTTCCTGTTCTTACATCTATAAAGCACTTCCATATCCATGCTCCCCCAACAACTCTGCATTTTGTGGGCCTTACTCCTGGAATCTCTTCCTCTTGCTCTGTGCACAGTGGTAGACTTAGTCAAGCTTGCTTCTAAAGTAAGTTAGACAAATTAGGTCAGACAAGGTTGGTTTGAAAGTAGGTCAGATATTGAGTATAATGAGTAGGATTGTAATAGATTTACTCCAACCTGTTAGCGCTTTGCTCTCTGGTTCCCAAGGGCCCTGGACTTAATGTATTGTTAGAAATAAGGAGAGTTTAAGGCACGTTAAATAAACATCTTTTTCTCTACAATTGACATCCACTGTTATGTTGAAAATAAGAAAATAATTACATAAGGGTTTAGACAAAATAACTGTGAAACTGCATTTTCATTGCTTTTCCTAATTCCAGATAATTTAATTTCATTAGCATAAAAAGTTAGTCAACTCTTGATTTATTTGTTTTCCTTTCATTGAAAAAGAGCCATATATTCAAAAAGAGAGAGCATTGTTACTGAAAGAAGGTGAGAGCGGCTGTCATTTTTCTGACATCAGTTCATCAGTTTGTTTTAAATTATATTTTGTGGGATTGCTAAGGACTTCTTTTCCACCTAATGATGGGCTCTAAAATGTCTTTCTTGGTCTGTTTGGGTGGGGAGTGAGCAAATATATATTGCATAGCTGTTGATTAGCAAAATAATGGAGCGTATAGCTTAGAGCTCCTGGAGTGATAGCTCTCCAGGTGTGGTGCAACTCCACAAATATCCATCAACTTCTGCTGAAGATACGGCACAACTCTTAGAAATGTCATTGCTCTTTACAACTCAACAGTAGATTGAGACTGGTGTATCAATCAATCAAAATATCTTTTAAAACACTGTGATTTATTTATTTATTTATTTGAGAGCAGAGAAAGGGAGACTGAGAGAGACTAAAGTGAGTGAGAGTGAGCACCCATCTGCTGACCCATTCACCAAATGCCTGCGGTGCCTGGGGCTGTGGTAAGCAAAGCTGGGAGCAGGGAAATTAATTGATGTCTCTCTTGTGAGTAACAGAAAATCAACCACTTCAGATATCACTGCTGTTCCCAGAATGTACAATAACTGGAGCCAGACCTAGGCATAGAACCTATCTACTCTGATAAAGGATTGACTATGTTAGTTAACACCTTAACTTCTAGGCTAAACAGCACCACCCATACAGTACGATTTTGTAGAATACAGAGTTACCACAGAATTGATATGGAGTTTAGTGGATTGAAGAAAAATAGATTTTTCCCTACTTACATTTGGGAAAGTGAAGTCTTACATTTAATTACATTGCTTCACATTGAATAAGGAAAATGCTATTTCAGGATATGTCCTAGCATAACAACAATGCAATGATACAGTCTAAGACAGGATATTAACTGAATTATGGAAAAGGGATATAGATGTGGCAGTGGGTAAGGCATGAAAGAGACTGCTAGCCTTTCTGCAAAAATCTAACTGCTCACACTTAACGCTTGTTAAGGCTATTGACTAATTGCAGATGTTGGCAGAACAGTGAGTTGTAGAGGCCTAAAGGTAGCATTCAGAATGTTGATGGAGAATCTATGAGCAAGTAGCATGGAAGAACAGAACTCCATAGTCACTGGAGGTGAATAAGAGACAGTGTGAGTCCATGACTTGTTACTGAGGGTAATGAACACAGTACTCAGCAGAAGGGTCCTCAGATCAGGGATGTGATCAAGGAGGGTACAAGGGTTGGGGAGTCAAACGTTAGTTTGACCTAATGCCACTCACAGATCAAAACTAGATTTATCACAGTGAGGACAAGGATTGTTGAACTATTTGGTGGGTCAAGGACTCATCACAGGGATATGAAAAAAATGTTTCAGAACATTCTCTAAAATTCATGAGACTTATTTCTGTTTTAAAGGCTAATTTTTCTCAACTCTCCAATTGTATCTTTTTTTAAGATATATTTTTAGTTATTTGAAAGACAGAGTTACAGAGAGAGGTAGAAACAGAGAGAGTGGTCTTCCATCCACTGGTTAACTCTCCAAATGACTGTAACAGCTGGAGCTGAGCCCTTCAGAAGCCAGGAGCCAGAAGCTTCTTCTGGGTCTCCCACGTTGGTACAGGGACCCAAGGACTTGGGCTATCTTCTACGGATTTCCCAGGCCAGAGCAGAGAGCTGGATCACAGGAGGAGCAGCCGGGACTAAAACTGGCACCCACATGGGATGCTGACCCTTCAGGCTGGGGCTTTAACCCACTGTGCCTCAGTGCTGGTCCCTCCAATCATATTTATAATCCACTTCTGTCCCTTTTTTCTCTTCTTTTTTTCATGGCAAAGGACTGAGAGACTATGAGGTTATGGTGGTGGTAAGCAAAATTAAAAAGGGGATCATTATTTTGTCATTTTAATTCTTTGGTGTGGCATAAAAACGTCTGTATTTTTGAAAGGGAATTTATTACAAATGATCATCAAGGGAAGAAAGTCCTATTATGCAGTTGGGCAAACATAGGTTGGATTATCAGTCACTGGTGTGATCAATTCATTTTCTTAAGGAAAAATAAGGCCTTTATAGCATTAACTGCAATGGCAGAGGGACATTACAAAGAATCGCCCCCAAAGTATTTCCTTTTCTCCCTTCTATTATCCTTTATTCAGCAGGAGTTTATTTTATTTTTCCTTTTCCTTGTGATTTAAAAATTTGTACTGAATGCACAAGAGGGCTAAAATACAACCTTTTCTTGGCATAGAGACTTGCCACCCAGCTGGTAGTTTTATTATAAGAACAGTTACCTGGGGAGGTGATTTACTGGCAAGAACAAAATCAGTATATCCTGTTATCTCCCCTGATGTTTCCCTAACAGACTCATTAGAACACAGTGTATGGAATTCGGAGGGGGCTTGTGTCCCAAATCTGGACTTTCCCTAACTGAAATCCTGAACAAAGACTGAAAACTGACCCCCAACCATCTATATTGTCGACTAACTGCTTGCTAAGAGATAAATACATTTTTGCCTTATGGTAAATAGGAAAGGGATATTACATATAATTCTTAGCCTCAGACTAATGAGGTTCATATTAATGGTGTCAGATTCCCATGAACTATCTTACTGAACAATGCAAAATAGCAAAAGTTCTTTAAAACTCCTACTGTTTCAACATTTGAATACCATGTTTAAAGAACATTTTTTTCTGAATTCCAAAAAATATAAGCTTTGCTGCAAATGATTGTATTTCGCTACATTGTACATTGTATTTCCATACAACGAGGGATATCTTTTTTTTTTTTTTTGACAGGCAGAGTGGACAGTGAGAGAGACAGAGAGAAAGGTCTTCCTTTGCCATTGGTTCACCCGCGCTGATCCGAAGGCAGGAGCCAGGTGCTCCTGGTCTCCCATGGGGTGCAGGACCCAAGCACTTGGGCCATCCTCCACTGCACTCCCTGGCCACAGCAGAGAGCTGGCCTGGAAGAGGGGCAACCGAGGGATATCTTTTGATCCTCGGTGATACAGTAGTCATATCTTGCCAGTTAATAAATTATTTGACTTTGGATGATGCATTATTGTTTTAGGTATTTGGGTGTGTCATATGAAGCACTGTCAAACTCTGTAAACTCTGTAATAACCTGGGAAAATGAATGCACCCTAAAACCAGCATTTCTTTCTTTCTTTTGTAAAAGACTTATTTTTGCCCCCACCCCCACCCTTTTTCTTTACCCTAATCCACCTCCTTATGCAGTTACCAATCTCCCTCCTGTTAACCTTTAGGTATTCAAGATTTTCACTCTAATGCATCATTGAATTCCATAATCTGGATCTTTAATATAATAGTATTCCTCCCTCAGTTCTTTACCTTTCTGCTGTGTAACAGATTATAAAACTTCACTCCAACTAGGCCTTAAATAACACACATTTATTATCTTGTAAATTTGTGTGTCAGGAATTTAGGAGCAGCTTAACTTGGCGATTCTGGCTTGGGATGTCTCGTTTTTCGCATGTGTGTTTCCTTTCTCTAAGTTTTTTTTTTTTTTTTAAATTATATGAAAGGAACAGATTTCAGGTATTTCATGTATACAGGTTTAGGAACCTAATGATGCTTGCTACCCTACCTTCCTTCTCTCATTCCCACTCTTCCTTCTCTTTCCTTTCTCATTTTCTGTTAATTTTTACAATGTCATACTTTCATTTTACTCTATAATCACAATCTTAACCCTCACTTAATGAAAGAATTCAACAGATAGTCCGTAGACAACCACTGTTGCAGCGGAATATGGACAAGGGCTATACACAATAAGGAACTCTCAAAATGTTGATTCACTCATATATATTGTATCTTTGTTACCATAAATCAGAAAAAACATATGGCTCTTGTAATTTTGGAACTGGCTTATTTCACTAAGCATAATGATTTCCAATTTCCTTTTGGAAGTGTGTTAATGACATTGACAGGGGCTGTCATCATGTGAAGGCTGGACAGGGACTGAAAAATCCACTTCCAACACAGCTCACTCGCCTGGCTGCTATGGCTCAATTTCTTGTCATATGGGTCTCTGTAGGGTTCCTGAAATATTTTTTCGATAGAGCAGCTGACTTTTCCCCAAGTGAGCAATGCCTTTTATCACAGAGTTATACATTGTTACTTCTTCTATATTAAATGCATTGGAAGTAAGTCACTAAATCCAGCTGATACTAACATCAAGAAAAATTAAGGTCCACTCTTGAGGGGTAGAGTATCAAATAATTGGTGGACATGTTTTAATACCACCACATCTCACACACTCCACCCTTGCCTTCGATTCTATTTCATGGCATATAACTTCAGATGATGATACAGCCCCCAACTAAAGTAATAAAAGAATTGGAAGTAGTTGTGTTAAAATATTTAGAGTCTTTGGACAACATGATATAAAGATAGAAAAAGAGCACATAGCCACTTCATAGCCTGGCTCTGTCACTTACTAATTATATGACTTTGGGAATGTTGTTTAATATGTATTAACCTCATTTTAATAAACTTTAATTTTGCTGTTTACCTTGCAGGAGACCATGCTTGTAAAGTTCTTATGTGAAACGGGTTTGTGATAGTTGACAATAACAGTGATTATGACTGTCGCTTTCACATTGTATTTGAAAACTTTTCAATAACTTTTCAATATCTTGGAACATTTAAAAAATGTCACTGTGGCAGGTACATGTGAGGCACATTTTTTAAAAAATAGTTTAAAGGCTCATCTTTGTCTTTGACATAGCCTGTCCCTCAGTGACCACCATCCAGAAGCCATAGTGTGCCTTAGTGAAAATCTGCCTCTATAGAGTCTTGGCTCTAATCTGTATCACCTGTGACCCATGTGAACTTAGGCAAATGTTTCAAACTTTGTAAGTCTTTCCCCATGTATAGATTTAGGCATACTTATTCCTTTCTGGAAGAACCAGTGAATTAGTAGCAATAGAAGCATCTATGCCTTGCTTAGTGATACCTCATTCTTTTGTTTAAGTCAGTGGTTCTTAAACATGACTATATAGTGTTATGCCCAGAAGTGCTTTAAAAAGTCTGGATGCCTGATCCCATGCCCAAAGATTCTGATGTAATTTGGGGGCCAGGTGGTGCCTACACATCTGGAGTGTTAAAAGCCTCCTAGATATTCCTAATATGTTGAGAACTGATTAGATTTACAATTTAGTCTCCTACTATGCTCATGAAATTAATCAAACCAAAGCTAAAGTTGTTATATAAAAATGATTATTTAAATCTTGATTTTGATCTTTCATTTGTATTTTTCCCTTTGGCAATTTTTTTTCTATTTAAATTTGACCCATTTATTCTTTAGCTTCTAATTTTATTATTGCTTTGCTTAAACCCCAAACTTTCCCTTGTGCAGAGGTCATAAGCAATTATAAATTCATTGTGTTGCTTTTAGATAGAATATTCTACCAGCAGGGGAGATGGAACCATGTTGTTTAGGTGGAAGCGTGTAGGCATCCTGCATGCTCTGTAAGAACCATTGATGCACGGTGACATTGGCACACTGAACTATGTATTGGCAATGGTGCACATAGCAGATGGGGCTGAGTGTAGGCAGTCAAGTATTCAAACTCTGTTGCTGAATTGACTAATGGTTTTGATGGCAGAAATTCAAGGCCAAAACATTGGGATGCCTGTCTTTGTGTTGCATTGAGTGTCTACAATTAAAGCTATGGGACCACTCCCTTTCTGCTCTAACTGAAAATTAATTAATTTTGAATTAAAACAAATAGTTTCCATGACTATATGAGGTACATTTTGGGTTTGGCTGATCAGGATTCGTATAATAGAGTTACCACTTCTTCGTTATCCTCCACAAAAGGCCCCTAAGAAGCTAATTTAAAATTCCATCCAAAATGGCATGTTGCTACTAAATATTTTGATATGTATAGGGCATTTTCATATCCGTGTCCTATGTAGAGAATCTGTAGGTGTCCTCTTGGAAAATGCCAGTGACCTAATGTAGCATAGAATCAGCATGGGTATTTGGCATCCCTCCACAACTCTGAGAAGGTCATTTGTCAGGGCTTTCAGAACTATTTCAGGATAAGTCCTGGTCTAAAATACAGATATAGTCTAAGAAATTGTTTGAAGCTGAAAGTTTTTAATCATACCTTTCTGGTTTGTGCTCCCAAAATTAGCTTTGTTGGTTATAGATCATGGGTTTAATTCTTATGTAGATTATTTAGCTTTATTTTATTGTATAGTCACAAATTTCTCTGTAACCCTACTAGAAGGCATTTATTTATTTATTTGGCAAAAGAAGGTTTTAGATTGCTGTCATTGTACCTGTTCTTACTAGGAGAAAATTACAAAGGCCATACTCAAGAATGAAGACAGATATTAGATTACAAACAGCCAAAATAAAGTGATTCTTTATTTCAATATGTTTCTTGGGGAGGTTTTTTTTTTTTTTTTTTTTTTTTTTTTTTTTTTTTTTATTTTTGACAGGCAGAGTGGACAGTGAGAGAGAGAGAGACAGAGAGAAAGGTCTTCCTTTGCCGTTGGTTCACCCTCCAATGGCCGCCGCGGCCGGCGCGCTGTGGCCGGCGCACCGCGCTCCTCCGATGGCAGGAGCCAGGAGCCAGGTGCTTTTCCTGGTCTCCCCATGGGGTGCAGGGCCCAAGCACCTGGGCCATCCTCCACTGCACTCCCGGGCCACAGCAGAGGGCTGGCCTGGAAGAGGGGCAACCGGGACAGAATCCGGCGCCCCGACCGGGACTAGAACCCGGTGTGCCGGCGCCGCAAGGCGGAGGATTAGCCTGTTGAGCCACGGCGCCGGCCCTATTGGGGAGGTTTTTACCTAAAAGTTGAGATACCTGTTAAGACACTCATGACCCATATCAGAGCACTTGTGTTCCATAACTGGCTCTGATTCCTAACTCCACCTTCCTGATAACACAGACCCTGGGGGGCAGTGGTGATAACTCCACTAGCTAGGTTCCTTACTCCCATTTGAGAGACATTGATTGAGTTCCTGGCTCCCAGCTTCAAGCTGATCTAGTCCTAGCCATTGTGAGCATCTGGGAGTAAATCAACAAATAAGTGCTCTATCACTCTGTCTCAAATAAAGAATAAAACAATTAAAAATGTATGTTTCTGTGTACATATAAAATGCTCGGGAGAATCATGTGTGTGCCTTGTGAGTCATAAGTTGATTACTATGACACAGTATTTTGTAAACTGATTTTTGTCAAATTGCCTCCATTGACAAGAATCATCATCCTGCATACAGGTGTTTTATTACACAATGACAGAGAACAAAGCTCTTCTGGGTTTTTCCCTAAAAAGTTGCTTGTAAGATCTTGTAAAATGTGTAGATTGTATAATTGATAGTATAAGTAGAATTTTCAAGGTTCAAAGATTATGGAACTCAGATTACTTGGCTACATGTGTGAACACCAGTGTATGATCTTGAGAAACATTGGAATTAGGTTCATATAAACTGTGCTCTTTTCATTCTACCGACTTCATTTTAAAGACTCTAAGATTAGAAACATCGGTGAGTAACTGAATAATTGCAATCATTGAGAAAAATCTGCCAGTAGGTCACCCAAGATGTTGATAGTGTCTGACCTAGCTTGCACAAAATGTATACTGAGTGGCAAGATGAAACTCTGCCTGCTTAATTCAATACTCTCCATGGATATCTCTGCTGACATGTAGAAAATTATCTTCGAGGTTCTCACTTTTTTTTAACTTCTTTTCTACTGTCACATAGTGACAAGACAGAAAGAACTTTCTGAGGGTGGAAAGGCTGTGATTTCAGGACCATTTGTAGTTCTTCCTATTTTCCAATTTAGCTTTTTAGGAAAAATGCTATTATAGGGTACTGCTATTTCTGTGATTAAAAGAAATTCTGTATAGAAGGAACATACCTCAACAAAATGAAGACTTTATATGACAAGCCTAGAGCCAACATTATAGTGAATGGGAAAAAACTGGGAGCATTTCCACAAAGACCTGGAACCAGACAAGGATGTCCAGTCACCACTCTTATTCAATATACTGTTGAAATATTTTGCCAGGGCCATTAGGCAAGAGAAAGAAATAAAAAGGCATGCAAACAGGAAAGGAAGAAGTTAAATTATCCCTGTTTGTACATGGTATGAGTCTATATACAGGGGAACCAAAGACTCCATGAGGATACTATTAGAACTCATAAGAGAATTCTGCAAATCTGCAAAATTTACAAAGTCAACACAAAAAAACTGTAGCATTTTTATACACCAACAATGATGTGCCTGAGAATAATTTATGAGAGAAATTAATTTATATTATCTACCAAAAAATTAAATACCTGGGGATAAATTTAAGTGGAGGAGGATGACCCAGGTGGTTGGGCTCCTGCACTCGCATGAGAGACCAGGAGGAAGCACCTGGCTCCTGGCTTTGGAATGGCGTAGTTCTGGCCATAGAAGCCATTTGGAGGGTGAACCAATGGAAGGAAGACCTTTCTCTCTGTCTCTCTCTCTCTCACTATCTATAACTCTACCTGTCAAATAAAAAAAAAAAACAAAACATAATTTAGAGAGAATTGTTCAATACCCAAGTTAGAGAAGAGATTCATTTACCTATCTTTTTTTTAAAAGATTTATTTTACTTTTATTTGAAAGACAGAGTTATAGAAAGAGGGAGAGAAAGAGAAAGAGGTCTTCCATCCGCTGGTTCACTCCCCAGTTGACTGCAACTCCCAGAGCTGTGCCAATCCGAAGGCAGGAGCCAGGAGCTTCCTCCAGGTCCCCCATAAGGGTGCAGGGGCCCAAGGACTTGGGCCATCTTCTACTGCTTTCCCAGGGCATAGCAGAGAGCTGGATCAGAGGAGGAGTAGCTGGGCCTAGAACCAGCACCCGTATGGGGTACCAGTGCTTCAGACCAAGGCTTTAACCTGCTGTGCTACAGCGCCTGCCCCCACCTACCTTCTTACTAAAAACAAAATAGTTTATTACTGCTACTAACTCTTCTTAAAGATATTTTATTGTAACTAAATTTTCAATTAAATACTACATTTTTAGTCTTTACATATAAAAAGGAATTCTATGTTTTCTCAAGGATTTAAGATAATATTATGATAAAAATGTTAATCTAATGAAATAGCAATTACCATTACTTTTATTGTACAGCAAGTTTTGTCTCAATGTAGCATGTTGGTGCCATTTTTAAGTCACTGGAAATTCTGGCTTCTACCTATTTTTAGTTTTGTTTCCAAAGCTAAGGTGGGCAAAGTCCCTAGGCACAGCTATCTATTCTGAAACAGTTGTCTTTACATTAGTAAGAAGAAATTAGGCTGTGTTTGGGTAACAAACCCTGAAGTATGAGTGGCTTAATTTGAAAGGATCTGCTGCGTGTCTAGCAGCTCTCTAGGGTGGCTTCCTGCAAGCAACGACTTGGGAGATACATTCCGTTACTATCTTGTGGTCCTGTTATCTCAAAACCTGGCTTCTAGTTCCTGGAATAAGGGAAATGGAGATAGACTTCAAGAGCTTGCAGCTACTCTTCTGCTTACAACTTACCCTCCAGAAGTAAGTGGGGAATGTTTGTCTAAGATGAGGAGGCTGAAAGAGGACCTCATAAGCCTAGAGCATTATCACTGCCACACTGTCACTTCATTCTCTTCGTACCCCTTCTTTGGACTTCCTCACCTTTCTTCAGTTGCTTTTGCAATTGCTTCTAATCTGATCTTTATGGTTTTGTTCTCTGACACCTGCAGTATACAATGGGATATTGAATATTGCTGCCAGAGTCCTCATCTTAAACATTGCTCTCGTCATATGAGTTCTCTGTTACAAGATTGTCAACACTCCTTTCTTCATCATTGATTGTAAATATAGTCTGAATTCCTGAGTGTGTGCTAATCTAAGATTTTGCAGTTTGGCTTCAGGTTACATTTTTAAGCTTGTGGTTGTGCATTTCCAATATTAGCATACAAGATGAATACTCGAATTTTAAATTCATGGTCTTCTAAACATGCCCTACACAGGTTTATCTTTGCATCATTATTTTAGCTGTATGCTTTGTGTCCATATTCCTGAAGTGTTTCTAGTCCAGGAACCCAATTAATTGATTGCTCTCTGCCTTCAGTATGCCTGTTCCATCTATTACTGTGTCACTCAGTGGGCAATATATCTGAATGGTATCATTATCTAACTATTCATGGGCATTTGTCTTATCTCTTTGATTTGGATAATTTTTAGGAGAGGAGCTATATATATTTATGCATATCCTAAAGATTTCAGGATGATGTGAACCAAATAACAGTGTATGGAGATATTTGTTGAGAAAAATAGATGCCTGAATCATTCGCCAGGGACCCCTAATTTACTTTACATGATCCATAAGCTCTGATTTCTTAGAGAGACATGTTGACATTATAATGGGACTTTCACTTTTATTTCTAGTCCATGTTGACAATGTGTGATCTGTGTCTTAAAAAGCTTAAGATAAATATTATGACTTCTAATTATAATATTTTTATTTGTTTTTTCATAAATGCAGTTTTAAAGTTTCATTTTGCATGACACAGCGAGTTCTTGGTTCATGCTAATGAATGTTTGGTGCTGTATTCTTTGAATCAATTTATTAATGCCATGAATACAAAACTACATCGTTTTCAGTGTAAGATTTGAGAGCAGTACAACTAGAGGATCAAATCTAGAACCTGCATATGTTTTATGGATATATTCCTCTTTGGAGTCAACTGCACTGAAATAATTTTTTTAAACTGATTGCATTATCTCATAGTACTGTTGAGATACTAAAATAATCATAAAGTCATTAAGATACTTTATTGCAATACCTGACAAATAGTTACTGCTGAGAAATAGTTAATTGTTCCATATTACTGAAGAAAATAGAGTTGTCTGTTGACCAGTGTTTAAAACCAACATTGTTTCCATTATTTGCTGTCCTGGAATTTATTTGCAAAAAAGAAGCAGGTGGATTTATGAAGGGGGCTCCATCCAGAAGAATTTTGGCAGCATGTTCTCCACAAAAGCTCACATGCTAGGCCACTGCACAGGTAAGAAAGAGCATCCTCTATGTGATTTGCTGGGATGTTGGAACTATTCCCTGTGATGACTCCTGGGCCAGCCTGGGTTATGAGAGATATGGTTAATTATAGGAGGAGGCTGTGATCTGACAACCTTGACCACAGTTGCTCCTAGAATCAGGTAAATCCATAATGGTTTCTGACAGACAGAGGGCAACTGCATTTAGAACATTGAAATAAATGGGAAGAAAAAGTAATAAAAGGAAGACATGTTGGTTCATGCCCAGTCTTGTTTTGTTATGCTTCCTAGCAGAGCAGTTGAATGAGAATTTAATTTATTCTGAATATTGGCAGTGTGCTATTGAAAAATGGAATTTACAAATGTTTTGAATTACTAGGATGCTTGTGAAATTGTTTGCACAGTTTTATTTTATACATTTTTATGAGTGTGATGCCTTGTTTCAACAGTAAGGGTTGAGGATGCTGTGAACAGCTTTGGAACACCATTGTTTTCTAAAAGGTTTAACAGATTTATCTGAGCTTTAAGGGACAAGAGACTTCAGCAAGCACATAGAGCAACAATGTGGCAGGTTGCATTTGATACCAGCACAAAAATACGTGCACAAAGAAAGAAGAAAATAAATGCAGGGATAATGGGAGTGGTTACTAGTGATGCTTTCTTCATTGAACTTATCTAAATCTTTGCTTTTCCTTTTCTGACTTTTGAAAATCCAGTCTGCCTATTCCCAACGATTTCCACAACTGCATTTTCCTTACTCACCAATCATTTCTGTAGCAGAGAAATGATATAAAACAACTATACCTGAGAAACTTTAACTATTAAAACTCTTAAAACTAAATTTTTCTAAGGTTTTAATATACATACATAAAGATGTAGAAGAGAAGCAAACTTTCTTAATTTCTAGATTTCAGTGCAAAAAAAAATATAATCCACTTTCTTGCATTTCTGGTAGAATATAAAATTACTTACCTAAGGTTGGATATCCCTGTTTTACTATATCAAAGCCAGAATATAGGATATAGAATAAAAAAGAAGTGATTCTAACCTGAGTTCAAAGAGTCGGTAATTGAGAATGGTCATGAGGCCTGAAATGAAAAAGCTGGATTTACTTTCTTAAAAAGATTTCCTCACTGCTTCCCCAGCAGCAATGTAAGTAGCCCTCCGACAGGTAAGTGGGGAGAGGATCTTATCAGGCTTCCATTTGCCCACTCTTCCACTGGTTCTAGTGCAAACACTGATAGGTGATAGGTCATGAGACAGTAATAAAAGGCAGTAGGTTCTTCTGACAAAGGCACTGGAGCTAGGCTTACAGGTGGAGCTAATCTCTGACCCCATTCCTCTTCAGGAAAACATTCATGTGAAAAACAGTATGCTTTCTGCACGAAAGAACAATTTCAGGTTGAGCTCCGTAGCTCCTCCCTTTTGCATCCTTACCATACCTTGCTTCATCTATTTAGAGATTCTTGGGTTGATACTACCTTTTGTAATATGGTCCATCTACTGGCTAGGACCTCATTAGAATAAGCCTGAAGACAGCACCTCAAATCCTAATGTGCTAGGATCTAGGCAGGGGTCACGAAGGGGACAGAGGCAGATGTTTTATCAGAGCAATTGGCTAACCAGAATGGGAGTAGAAGTAAAAGGAGGAAGAGTTAGGTGCCTGGTAATGCAGAGAACAAGCAAATCAGGCTGTCCAGTCTGTTTCTAAGTCCTGAGTATCTTTGTGTAAAGGGTAGTGAGCAATAGCGCCTTTTGAATTATGTGTTTCAGAGCCTATGTCCTGGGGAAAGTGCAGGCTTATGCAGAGATACTAATGAGATCTGATCCGTTCTCTAGAGTTCAAGTATATGGAACAACTGCTTGCAAATTACCCTTTACCTCCTTATTAGTGCCTAGTGACCTTTTGTCCTTGTCTTTTCCTTCTCTTATTCCTCTTTGTTTGTTTCTGCACTTTTGCTTTTATATTTCTTCTCACCTGATTGCAACGAAGGTCTTTCTTGATTCTGCTAAGGTTAATCATTGCTAGGACTAAATTCAGGATTGTTCTATTTTAATGGTTTTCCAATTTCTAATGGAGCCCAGATTTTAATCATGGCTGCAACTGTTCGAAGACAAATATTTCCTGAAATTTAGCTTGCATGGGTATAATGTGTGCAAGAATATATCCACATTATATTCTAGAAAAAGGTCATGTGAATGCATTATTGGAAAAATTAGGTTACATAAAGATTACATAGTGTGTAGGAAAAAGCATTTTAGAAATGAAATAATGACTCTTAGAAATGCCTCGTTATTCTTAGACAATAATTTGCTTTCCTAGGATCTGAAAATGAAATTAAGAACAAAGACACTTTCATATTGAATTTGCATTTTGAAATATCACACTATAATCCATAAATATGTACAATTATGTATCATTTATAAAAGGCATTTAAAAATACTTTTTATCTCAATTTCTTTTATTTTCCTAGAAGATTTGGTTACCTGACTAGTATTTTTTCTTGTTTCATTGATTAGTGTTTTGTTTTGCAAGTTTTAGTTTTATTTTCATTTCCAAGTTTTCAGAGTAGAATTCTTAGGAATGCATACTGAAGTCACCTTTTGGCCCATCTTACTGCACATCCAGATCTTTCCCTGAAGATAAAATGATAAGGAAAATAGGAAAATATTACATATTTCTTTTAGAAGAAGGCTTAAATTTATTTCATACCCTGCCTAGTAGTACCACTTCCTTATGATCCTTAGGGAGTGTTGTCAATTTATTGTAAACTAGGCTTGAACACTCTTTTGAATAACCTTTGGGTATTTACCACATAAACTAATGAGCTATATACATCACAAATTGTCAGGCAGGTGACACTGAAAAACAACTACTGGTTTGTACTGTACATAAAACTCTGAATGTGCTTTTATTTATAAAGAAGGACTCTTTTGATCCATAGAGTGTCCTAATAAGAGTATCTGAATATCTATGGGTCAAATGACATTTTAATATTCTCTGTGAGATGGGATTATCAGATTGCCCAATTTTATTATTTCAATTTTTTTTATTATAGTATTGAATAACTACCTTCCATGAAGTGCAGTAATTACATTGGATATTGGATGGATGATGGATGGATGGATGGATGGATGGATAGATAGATAGATAGATAGATAAATAGAATCAGCATTCAACTTCAAATAGCCTATTTTAATAGTTTTGATACTATTAGAAAGTTTGCAGCTGGCAGACTGACTGACATACTCCCTGGGTTTCCTACTGTTTCTTTTATTTTCGTTTTTTATTATCAGTGACTAAAATCAAGTGTGACAAAATGGGCAGTGATAATTCAGTAAGTGTGATGAGAATTCACAAGCTGGGTCTCCTTTTCAGATACAGGTCTTTGGGATAGCTATGTAAGTGTGATGCTCATCATTTGACTAGTTCTCTGGTATCTCAACATGCTCCTCTGTTGTTCATTCTTTATAAGAAACTTATCCCAGCTCCTTCTTCCCACCACTACACTTTGTATAATGATTTCCTCTACTTAAATCATCCTTTGATATCCTTGTTAGTTTCCAAACTTGTCATCCTTCAGGTCTTGGCATCATCTTGTCCATGAAGCTGCTGCTGGCCTCCATGACTATGTCCAGTCTGTCCATAGGCATTCATGAAAAAGGGCTTGTCATTCACAGTACTGTGGCACCTTCAGTTTCAAATTTATTTCTGTGATCTTTGGTTAGCGTATTTCTCTCTACTAGAATGTAAGCTGAATAAAGGCAGGTATAATGTCTGTTCCTGCTTCCCCGACTTAGGCCCTGGTGTAGACTATCATTTATATATTACATAACTAATATATCATTAATATAATTGCTAATTATTGAATAATGATGTATTAATCATAAGTATAAATATTATATAAATAATAAATTACTTATAAGTTATAAAATGAATTAACACAGCAGATAAATAAACATAATACCAAATTTTTATATGTTTTTAAGTGATGGAACTTTGTCAGTTTAGTAACTTCATTTATAAAAGTGTCTCTTTTGATACAAATAAAGCAAATTATATAAATTGGTGTATACCAGGTTGAATTTGGTTCAAAGATAAAATATGAAATTTGGTAGAAAGATTCTTTAAATTCTAAGTAGAAGTGGAAATGAAGTTATGTTCATATGTGATGTGGGTACAGGTTTTTTCATATACATTTATGTGTACATATTAGTGAATAGAATGATTTAAAAATATTGTTATTACTTATTATGTGCAGGTAACCTAATAATGTTAAAAAACATATGAGCAACTATGTGGAGACTGTGTACATTTGTGGAAAAATGGGCTAAAAATGTGATTACTTTAGTACAAAAGTGTTCTAAACTGTCTCATACCATTTTTTTTTTAATTTGACAGAGTATAAGAGATCAAGAGACTATAAGTAAGAACGAGTGAGATAAAGAGCGAGAGAGAGAGAGAGAGAGAGAGAGAGAGAACAAATTCTAATATACTGGTTCACTCCACCAATACCTGCAATAGTCAGAAGTGGGTCAAGTTGAAGCCAAAGCTGAAAACTTAATGCAGGCCTCCCTTTTGCGTAGCAGGGATGCATCTACTTGAGAAATCACTTTCTGCCTCTCAGAATGTGCATCAGCAAGAAAGTGGAATTGGGAATGGATCCGGGACTTGAACCCAAACTTTCTGATATGGGATCCGAACTCAAGCCAAATGCTGATTCCCATTTATTTTTAGGAAAACATTTTGTCTTAATTTTTCAGAGTATTTTTATATGTATTGTTATAGCACCTTGTTTATTCTTTGATCAAGACAAACTGGCTTGAAAGAATAATGCATCCACTATTTAAGCAACTCATTTGTGTATATTGTGTAGATATATATTTGAAAAAATATGTATAATTTTAGTTAACATGTTTTAATAAAATAATTCTGTTTATATATTTTTATTTTTAACTTCATTTAAAGGTATTTCTAATGTTTCAGAAATTTTGGTTTTGAAATAATATTGTTTCGTGTAAAAGACCAGGCAACCAGAGTCAGTTTAAGTGTCTGCAGTTCATGATCAAATATTCCCCTTAATTATCACCAAAAAAGGCAATTAATGTATTTTCTTGTTCTCTATATGATAAGACTATTAAGAGCAGATTTATTGAGAATTGAACTCACGACCCCTGGTTTACAAGACCAGTGCTCTAACCCCTAAGCTACAAGGCCCTGGTAAGAGCAGATTTATTGATAGGGATGTAGAAAAACATGATTCTCCCCAGAAGAATGCAGGACTTTGAAATAAAATCTCCTGAGGTGCAAAATCTATTCTCCTAGCATTTGTCTTACCCAAACCTCAAGAGACGCTGAATGCTCCTAGTTCCATAAGCTGATTAAAGCAAGAGCAAGGAAGGGATCCTTCATTACTTTTGTATTTACACAGCTGCGAATTGCATGCCTAAAATGTGAGAATGGGGAGTCTGTTTCACTTTTAATACTTATCCTAAATTTGGACAGAAAGTAGTTCCTTGTACTTTTTTCTTATTTTAGTAGATTTGTGATATATACCTCCAGTCATCACTTTATTAAATGGCATAGATAAACTAAATTGTTAAATTAGGAATGCAGATTTTTCTCTTTTCCATTTATAATATCTTTGTTCAAATTATTAATTCTGTTGTGGCTTATTTTATCTATTTTTGTTTACTTGAAAGGCAGAAAGTCAGAGAAAGACCGAAAAAGATCTTTCATCCACTAGTTCACCTCCCAGATGCCTGCAACAATTAGAAATGGGCCAGGTCAAAGGCAGGAGTCTGGAACTCAATCCAGGACTCCCATGTGGATCCCAGGACCCTATTTCTTGGTCTATCATCTAGTGTCTCCAGGGTGAGCATTAACAGGAAGCTGACTGAGAAAAGAGAAAGGACTCCAACCCACATACTCTGACATGGATTGTAGGCATCTCAAGCAGGATCTTAATCACGGCACCAAACATTTGTACCATTGATTTATTTTAGAATCTTAAAGGAAAAGGCCATTACATAATATATTTTTGAATGATTCAAAGGAATTAGAACAATTTATGGCAAATTTCCAAATCACAAATATCATACTCTTATTTATAAAGATGGAATAATTTATCTTGTTATTCTTAGAATATTGTGTAAATGACAACATTAAGAGATTACTCAAAAGACAATGTACAGCTTTCCAGATATTCATATGACTATCAAGAGAAAGGTGTATTTTCTCATGTCTTCATTTGAACCAGAGAAATCCATAGTCTTTCTCATATATTTAATAGCAATATTGAAGACATAGTCCTAGTTTTATGTCTGTATTTCACAAAATATCTCTGTAGAGAAATCAACGTATCCTAGGCTTACAAGAATGTTGTTTGGAAATTGCTCTATCTAGAAAGTGAATATTTATATATTTTTGTTATAAAAAAATGACTTCCCTGAAGTCAGAAGAAAACTCAATTATTTGAAATTTCAGTGTATTTTTGGGTTTTTAAAAAACACAAAGCCCCTAGTATGTGTTTGGGTAGAATGTAACTTGTTGATTCAGACTTTATATTAGCATCAACAAATATAATTTTGAATAAATAAAAGTAGAGCAATAGCTTAAATCGGAAAATTAAAATTATCTAACAATGCTCTATTGATACTTGTATGACTTTCACTAAAAAAAAAAGTCTGTTTGTTGGGGCACATCTCTCACTTTAGCTGTTTCTGCCAATGATTTCGCGAAAGTACTTTGCACATCCAAACAAACATGTGAACAAAACCAGCAAAGCAAAATAAACAAACAAAACCCTGGTTCTAAAGCACAGTTTAGAATGGTTTTGTTACAATGTGAGAACAGTAGCTTCTGTCTTCATTCTGTTAATGATGAATCAGCTAGGTGATCTGATGTCCCTTGGGCTTTTTGATAGTGGATTTTTAGCTCAGAACAGACTCTTCAGGACATCGGTGAGGGTGTTCCAAACAAAAACACTTCTGAGTTACTCATTGAATTTAGGCAGAAGAACCATTGGTCAAATGTAAATAATTGTGTAGCAAAAAGAAAATAAAATTGAACTACACATTTATAATAATGGCTTCTGATGTACTTGCTACCTCTGGATTAAGAATTTGGCATCAGTGTGTGGGGTAACAACAGGAATAATCAATGAACAAAGGAAAGAGGCTAAAATTAGATTGAGCAGAAAAGTGTGCCTAAAGCTTATAATGTTCATCAATATTGTGAAGACTGAAAATACTTCAGTTTTACTTTGAAGGATATCAAATTGGTTCACAGCTCTTGGGGGTACTGAATTTGACTTAATATTTAATAAATAGAAAAAGGTATTGCTCAGGTGAATATGTTTGCAGTATATTTTGCCTTTTTTGTTTTTCACATAGGACAAGGGAAATTGAATTATATTAGATTGTGTAGGGTAATTTATGCCATTGTAAATCCCCAAGTTCTGCAGTAAATTTAACATTACAATAAAATATTGTCCATTAATAGTGGTAACAAAACATCCATTGCTAGATTTTACTATATTATTGTGCCTTTGCAAATCTGAAGTGGAGAATAAGATAGTAATGACTAACATCAAAAGTAGTTTGTTGCTAATTTCCTTATTTGCATAATGTATCTCTTATAAACTGGATTGTCAGTTTATAGGAGACACCAAATGTTCATATAATGAAGTTTGAAAAAAAAACAAAACTGTCAGCTGAAACATGGCCTACTAGCTTGGCCAAGCTGGATGGCACTCTGTTTACTTTGGATGTTTGCTGTGTTAAATCCTAGCTACAAAACAAAAAAACACTTTAATTGTAATTACCAAATGTTAACCAGACAGTACTATGTTAGAACTGAATATGGCATTATAAAATGTTAGTACAGTCTAGATTTTTAAAATAAATATTCTGTGATCACTAATAATGTGTTATAAAAATTACTAACATAGCAACATGGTTTTGAGGTCTATCTCTGGTATTTGGCTCCTACTACTTCTAAAATTTCTAAAATGCCATGGATTATCATTAGGAATTAAACTTGGTAAATAGGATTAATGCCAACACAAAGAGAAGTTTTGATTTTTTTCCAAGATGATTCACTTTAAACCTATCACACCTCTGTATCTAGAGTACTGTTTCTTTTTTTTTTTTTAACTTTTATTTAATAAATATAAATTTCCAAAGTACAACTCTTGGATTATAGTGGCTTTTTCCCTTTTCCCCCCATAACCTCTTCCCACTCGCAGCCTTTCCATCTCTCACTCCTGTTTACATGAAGATTCATTTTCAATTATCTTTATATACAGAAGATCAACCTAATATATACTAAGTAAAGTTTTCAACAGTTTGTACCCACACAGAAACACAAAGTATAAAGTACTGTTTGAATACTAGTTACATTAATTCAAATAGTACAACATATTAAGGACAGAGATCCTACATGGCAAGTAAGTGCACAGTACTCCTGTTGTTGATTTAACAATTGATACTCTTATTTATTGCATCAGTAATCACCTGAGGCTCTTGTCATGAGCTGCCAAGGCTATGGAAGCCTCTTGAGTTCGCCACTGCTGATCTTATTTAGACAAGGTCATAGTCAAAGTGGAAGTTCTCTCCTCCCTTCAGAGAAAGGTACCTCCTTCTATGATGGTCCGTTTTTTCCACTGGGATCTCACTCACAGAGATCTTTCATGTAGGTCATTTTTTTTTTTTTTGCCACAGTGTCTTGGCTTTCCATTCCTGATAAACTCTCATGAGCATCAAAATACCAGATTTCAGGACATACTACACGGCAGTGATAATCAAAACAGCATGGTACTGGTACAGAAACAGATGGATAGACCAATGGAACAGAATAGAAACACCAGAAATCAATCCAAACATCTACAGCCAACCTATATTGGATCAAGGATCTAAAACCAATTCCTGGAGCAAGCACAGTTTATTCAACAAATGCTGCTAGGGAAACTAGATTTCCACGTGCAGAAGCATGAAGCAAGACCCCTACCTTACACCTTACACAAAATCACTCAACATGGATTGAAGATCTAAATCTATGACCTGACACCATCAAATTATTAGATTACATTGGAGAAACCCTGCAAGATATAGGCACAGGCAAAGACTTCTTGGAACAGACCCCGGAGGCACAGGCAGTCAAAGCCACAATTAACAATTGGGATTGCATCAAATTGAGAAGTTTCTGACTGCAAAAGAAACACTCAGAAAAGTGAAGAGGCAACCAACAGAATGGGAAAAAAAAATATTTGCAAATCATGCTAAGGTTTAATAAGGTTTAATAACCAGAATCTACAAAGAAATCAAGAAACTCCACTACAACAAAACAAGCAACCCACTTAAGAGATGGGCCAAGGACCTCAATAGACACTTTTCAAAAGAGGAAATCCAAATGGCCAACAGACACGTGAAAAAATGTTCAAGATCACTAGCCATCGGGGAAATGCAAATCAAAACCACAATGAGGTTTCACCTCACCCCGGTGAGAATGGCTCACATTCAGAAATCTACCAACAACAGATGCTGGCAAGGATGTTGGGAAAAGGGACACTAATCCACTGTTGGTGGGAACGCAAACTGGTTAAGGCTCTATGGAAGTCAGTTTGTAGATTCCTCAGAAACCTGAATATAACCCTGCCATACAACCCAGCCATCCCACTCCTTGGAATTTACCCAAAGGAAATTAAATTGGCAAATAAAAGAGCTGTCTGCACCTTAATGTTTATTGCAGCTCAATTCACAATAGCCAAGACATGGAATCAACATAAATTCCCATCAACAGAAGACTGCATAAAGAAATTATGGGATATGTACTCTATAGAAAACTATACAGCAGTAAAAAAAAAAAAAAAATGAAATCCAGTCACTTGCAACAAAATGGAGGAATCTGGAAAACATCATGCTGAGTGAAATAAGCCAGTCCCAAAGGGACAACTATCATATATTCTCCCTGATTGGTGACAACTAACTGAGCACCAAAAAGGAAACCTGTTGAAGTGAAATGGACACAATGAGAAACAATGACTTGATCAGCCCTTGCCCTGACTGTGAAGGAACAACTTACTACTTTATTCCTTGTAGTATTTTTTTGTTGTTGTTGTTCTACTTAATACCATTGGTTGAACTCTTTTATTAACACACAATTATCTTTAGCTGTTTAAATTTAACTGAAAAGTGATGCCTGTTAAATATAAGAGTGGGAATAAGAGAGGGAGGAGATGTACAGTTTGGCACATGTTCTATCGGACTTACCCCTAATGGTAGAGATAGTAACGTGCCAGGGGATTCCAATTCAATCCCATCAAGGTGGCATGTACCAATGCCACTCACTAGTCAAAGTGATCAGTTTCAGTTCACAACTGATCATAATGATAGGATTAAGAGTCAAAAGGATCACACAAACAAGACTAGGGCCTGCTAATACTAACTAATAGAATTAAATAGGAGAGAATGATCCAACATGGGAAGCCAGGTACACAGCTACACAGCGGACTCATAGAATGGCAGATGTTCTAAACAGCGCTCTGGCCTCAGAATCAGCCCTTAAGTCATTTGGATCTGGCCAAAAAACCCATGAGAGTATTTTAGGCATGGAATCCCAAGACACTGTGGCAAAAAAAAACAAAAACAAAAACAAAAACAAAAAACAAACAAACAAAAACACACACACACACAACCTAAAGATCTCTGGGAGTGAGTTCCCAGCGAAAAGAACGGGCGATCATAGAAGGAGGTACCTTTCTCTGAAGGGAGGAGAGAACTTCCACTTTGACTATGACCTTGTCTAAATAAGATCAGCAGTGGCGAACTCAAGAGGCTTCCATAGCCTTGGCAGCTCATGACAAGAGCCTCAGGTGATTACTGACGTCATAAATAAGAGTGTCTTTCTTTTTTGTTTTAAGATTTATTTATTTATTTGAAGTCAGTCAGAGAAAGAGAGAAAGAGAGAGAGAGAGAAGTCTTCCATATGCTTGTTCACTCTCCAATTGGCTGCAATAGCTGGAGCTGCACTGGATCGGAAGCCAGGAGCCAGGAGCTTCTTCTTCCAGGTCTTCCACACGGGTGCAGGGGCCCAAGGACTTGGGCCATCTTCCACTGCTTTCCCAGGCCATAGCAGAGAGCTAGATTGGAAGTGAAGCAGCCAGGACTCGAATGCTGGTACCACAGGCGGCACTTTACTCACTGTTCCACAGCACCGGCCCCAAGTACTCTGTTTATAATCTGCCTACAGAATAAATGTAATTACTTTTATTCATGTCCAGAATCATTTTAGATCTGAACCCAATTTATCTCCTCTTCAAATGACTGCTCTTAGTTGTTCTAGTTATTCTTTTAAATTAACTATTTCCAGTTTCATTATAGCTAACAGACTTCAGCAGGCCTTCTTACCTTCTCAGAGATGCCATAATATTTGAAGATATTATAGAGAAAATGTCAGATAGACTATAATTATACTATATTTATTAGCTTAACACAGATTTAACTTTTTCCAATTTAATTAGTTGACACCATTTAAAGAGTCAGGATTTGTTATAGGTCAAACTAGAAATCTGTTTCTCTTGAAAAACGTAGTGGCACTGCATTCACCATTCTACAGGCAATATTCAGCTGACTCCTACAGGCATTTGAATCTGCAGCTTCTAAACCTGCCTCTTGTTCCTTTTTCAAGACCCACTGTAAGTTTCATCTCATCAAAGAGGTTTTTCTGTTTTTCTCACCATTTTAAAAACTCATTTGTGTTCATTATTTCTGTTTTTTGTTTATTTTTAGGCATGGATGCCTCATAGTGTAAAGTGTGGGTTTTGCACCAACTTGTCTCTCCAATGATCATAGTACGTTTCTTTAGGATAGAGACTCTGACTGTATCAGTGTGCACAGCCTAGAATATTGTAATTTGTCTATGATTGCCCATTAATTTTTTATAATTTATACTGATTGTTATAATAAATAATCAATATATTCAATATATTGAGCAAACCCAGTTCTTAAGGAGTTTCTATTCCAACTATTAAAAACCTTCAAATTTAAAACTGCAAAGTTTAGCATTATGCAATTCTTCCTACTGAGTTAAAAGACTTTTGGTAGCACCTTGGCTTGATCTCTAAC
This sequence comes from Sylvilagus floridanus, assembly GCA_949820135.1. NCBI lineage: Eukaryota > Metazoa > Chordata > Mammalia > Lagomorpha > Leporidae > Sylvilagus > Sylvilagus floridanus. The sequence continues at coordinate 25,572,654 of OX463235.1, forward strand.
AGGGAGAAATGGTATGTAGCAGAAATGTGGAGAGAATGAAGATTGGAGTTATTCTTTTGAAATGTAAATGCACATTTCCACACTGTAAAACACTGACTTCAAAGAAATAGCAGAATCATATTGCGTGTTCGAAGCATTTTATTTAGTTACTTCATTAATACTTGTTATGTGTTCCTACTAATACCATTGGCTTGAACTTAGGCATGGGATCTACTTTATATTTCATGCTTGGCTGGAAGAGCAAGCAAATGGAAAGAAGAGTTACCCTTGCTCTGTGTTTTCATCCTCTGAATCCAAAGTTACACCCCAAAGAAACAACACATGGAATGTGAGATCTGAAGGAGTCTTTGTTAATCCTTCTTTCTATGTCCTCCATGTAATTCTCTGGATAACGTGTTTTTTCCCTTTTACAGAAGTTAGAGCAATATGCAAATTGGGTTTCAGTAATGTTATTGCTTTGACATAAGTCTATGTTCAGCTTTCTATGAATTCCTCAACAGAAACAAAATAAAGGCAAATCTACCCTGTAAAACATCTTAAATAGAAACCCAGAGAAGCCCTTACTTGATAACCAAATACACAAGTAATATTTTATTTCTTTTTTATTTGAAAGAGAGTGAGCGAGCGAGCAATCACCATTCACTGACTCACTTCCCCCAATCTCACAGCTGCTCTGGGCTGGTTAGGTGCTAAAACTAATGCGTGGGAACTCAGTCCAGGTCTCCCACTTGGTGGCAGGAACACAGTTACTTGAACCATTACCATTGCCTCTCAGAGTCTGCATCAGCAGGAAGCTGGAGTCAGGAACTAGAGCCAGGTATAGAACCCAGGTAAGGGATTTAGTTCTCTTAACTGCTTGGTTAAATGCCTGCCTCCACATGTAGGTTTAACTTAAGTTGTTTTTAAAAAAAAAAATCCATCCTGTAGCTAATGAAAATGGACATGGTGATGTTAGTTGTCCACCCATCAGTCATTCTTTTTGTTTTTCTTTCACAAGGATATAATTTTGTTATGAACCAAAGCTCATCATTTACAGTTTGGACATTGAAGTGCCAGAAAATTTATAATACTCTGACTTCTGCATTTACACTGGAATTACCATCCAGTGTGAGTATGATTCAGACATTTAGTCTCTTATTTTTCAATAAGACATTCAACCACATATAAAATTGGCATCTATTGTTATCTACTATGATAGGTGAGAACACAACAACCTTTTTAATAAAAAGATCAGGAGCGGGGCCGGCACTGCGGTGTAGTGGGTAAAGCAGCTGCCTGCAGTGCCAGCATCCCATATGGGCACCGGTTCGAGTACCAGCTGCTCTACTTCTGATCCAGCTCTCTGCTACGGCCTGGGAAAGTAGAATATGGCCCACATGGGAGACACAGAGGAAGCTCCTGGCTCCTGGCTTCAGATCTGCACAACTCCGGCTGTTGCGGCCATCTGGAGAGTGAACCAGTGGATGGAAGACCTCTCCTCTCTCCCTCTCTCCCTCCCTCCTTCTCTCTCCCTTTCTCTCTCTCTCTCTCTCTCTCTCTGCCTCTCTGTAACTCTGCCTTTCAAATAAATGAATAAATAAATAAATCTTTTAAAAAAAGGTCAGGGGCCGGAATTCTGAGGCAGCAGATTAAGCCACTGCTTGTCAGGCTAGTATCCTTTATTGGAGTACTGGTTCTCATACTGTTCTACTTTTGATGGAGCTGTTTGCCTGGGGAGACAGGGGAAAGCTGCCCAAGTGCTTGAGCCCCTGCCTCGGCATGGGAGACCTGGATGGAGTTGCAGCCATTGGGGGGGGAGGTGAACCGGGAAATAGAAGAGCTTTTTGTTTTTTTTTTTTTCTGTTGTTATGCTTTTCAAATAAATAAATACACAAACATTTAAAAAGTATAAAAAGACAAAAAGTTGAAGAAAACAAAAGCTTTCAAAAGACTGTTGAGCATCTGTAATTATATTTTAGCCACAATTGTAGATTCCAAGAGGAATACAATGGAGAAGACCTAAATTCTCTTTATCAAAATAAAGAGCTAATGACCAAAGCAGATGATTTTTTTTTAAACGTTATTTATTTGAGAGGCAGAGTTACAGACAGAGAGAGCGAGAGACACACACACACACAGAGGTCTTCCATCTGCTGATTCACTCCTTAAGTGGCTGCAATGGCTGGACTTGGACTGATCCGAAACCAGGAGCCAGGAGCTTCTTCTGAGTTTGCCATGTGAGTGCAGGGGCCCAAGCACTTAGACTATCTTCCACTGCTTTCCCAGGCTATTAGCATAGAGCTAATAGATCACAAGAGGAGCAGCGGGGACTTTAATGGGTGCCAATATGGGATGCTGGCACGGCAGGCAGAGGCTTAGTCTACTATGCCACAGGGCTGACACCAAAACCAGATAATTTAAACACAGTATTCTAAGTGCTAAATTGAATGTCCTCTTTGTATAGAAGGTAGAACCCTGGAATGGCAGTCAGAGTTTTAAGGTTCAGGATTTATCGTGCTATTAATAAACTTTGTGACTATGTGCAGTCACTCAAACTCCTAGGACCTGGTTTACTCAATGCCTAAAATCAGCTGTGACCTAGATGACCTTTATATTTTTCTTTTCTTTTTCTGGTTCTATGATTCCATAATCAGATATGACCATTTAAGGAAATAGATAAAACAAGAATGTATAAAACTGAAAGTAAAAATAATTCATTAAAATTTGTGAGTATTAAGGGTAAAAGTAATTTTATTTTCCCTGAAACCACCTGAAAAATATTTACTACTTATGATTTTTGCTCCAAATGTTCAATTTGTGATATATTTTAATAAATACTATCTCTTAATGGGTATTGTCTATTTTCCCTTGAGAGTAAAGACTCCTCTTGATATCTAGTGACTTGAACTAAAAAATGAAAATTGGTAAAATCAATATTAAATAATATGGATAACTAAAATTGAAAATGAAAATGTTCTGAGTGAATAAAACTTCTGTGATTTTTTTCAATACATTTACAGATTTTATGTAATACAGTCACATATGGCAATTATTTGATTACATAAATTTTGCTAAGAACATAATTATCTCAAGCTTTCTCATCTCTGAAGATGGAGATTTTATTCCTCAAGTTTGGGCTAGTAAATCTTGCTGGTAGCATTTTATTTCATTTTATTTTATTTATTTTTAAAAGATTATTTATTTGAGAGGCAGCGATACAGAGAGAATCAGAGAGAGAGAGAGAGAAAGAGAGAGAGAGAGAGAGAGGTCTTCCATTTTCTAGTTCATCCCCAAATGGCCACAATGGCTGGGACTGGGCTGGGCTTAAGTCAGGAGCCTAGAACTTCCTCTGGGTCTCCCACATGGGTGCAGGGGCCCACAAACCTGGGCCATCTTCTGCTGCTTTCCTAGGTGCATTAGCATGGAGATGGATTGGAAGTGGAGCAGCTAGGACTCGAACTGGTGCCCAAATGGCATGCTAGTGCTGAAGGTAGAGGCTTAACCTGCTTGTAGCATTTTAATACCCCCTGTACTTCTGGCAGCATTTTAATACCCCAATTACGTATACTGTAAGGATGTCTCTCTTTCACTATTATCTCCATACTAAAGGCTACCATTTTGTCTCATTCCTGGATTACTGCAACAGAATACCAGCTACTCCTCTTGATTCTACCCTTGTTCCACTGCAGACTGACCAAGCTATATGGAAGGTGATCTTTTCAAATAGTAAGTAGACCATATTACTCCTAAGTGCCTATTAAGTCAAGGTTCTCCAGAAAAACACAACCAATAAGAAATACATACATATGGATATCTAGGTAGGTAGATTTATAAAATTTAAGAATTGGCTCATATGATACTGGAAACTATGTTCCAAGAACTGGAGGGTGGAATTGCAAACTGGTGTCCCAGGAACACCAATGGAATAGTTCTAATCCAAGTCAGAAGGCTTGAGAGCTAGGAGAATTTATGTATAGTTTCAGTTCTAAAGCTAGTAGGCTTAGAACTCAGGAAGAGCCAAGTACAAAAGCAGGAAACAGTCCATGTTTGAAGGTAGGCAGGCAGGTAGACGCTCCCTCACTTGGAGAGGAGTCAGCCCTTTTTGTTCTATTCAGGTCTTCAATTGATTGGGTGATGCCCACATACTATAGCGAGGGCAATCTGCTTTACTCAGCCTACCAATTTCACTGTAAATCTCAGCTAGAAACATCCTCCCAGAAACATCCAGAAAACATTGGACCAAATGTCCTGATACCCAATGACCCAGTCACATTAATACCTAAAATTAACAGAATAGTTGTGAATGTCTCTAATCTGATCTTTTTCTGCTCTCCTCCAAGTCCATTCTTCTCCTTTGACCATCTTGCTTCTCCTCATTCTTCCTTAGCATATTCTTGTCTCCAGACATCTGCTTGCTTTTTCTTCTCTCCGAAATGCCCTTCCTTTTGGAAATGGCCTGCCTTACTGCCTCACTATTTTCAAACCTTCCTCTATCATGTCCTCTCCTCATACATGCCTCCCTTGACCATACTTTCTACGGTACTCAGTCTCTTATCCCTTAATGTGTGTTATTTTATTTACAGTGCATGTTGCTATTTGGTATGATTTACTTATTGTTCTCTTGAATATGAGTTCCTTTAGACTAGTGGCTCAGTCTTTGTGTTCATCATGGTATTCTCAGGGTCTAGATAATATCTAAAAACAAAATTTTACTCTGTGTATACATTTAGAGAAATAATTTACATATGAAAATTAAAGAAGATAGGACTTCAGTGAGTTCACATTTAGAGGGTATCTATGACCTCCCACAAGAGAGGGGATAAAACTATTAAATGAACCAAACCAGAGAGAATTAGAACCTGATCATTGTGGTCTCTTGGCTATGTGGTGGTTTTTTGTTTTTGTTTTTGTTTTTTTTTTTTAGCCAGTTTGAATTGTTTAGGTGAAATCAACAGACAGCTTGCACTGTGGCTACGTTGAGGTACATAAGAGTCTGAATATTTATGGAAGATTTATTAGAGAGGAAAGCTGGATAGATGTAATCCTTGATTGTTCCTATAAAAATTTCATGTACTCTCAGGGAAAACAAATAATTTATGTAACCACAAGGGGAAAGGATTAGAGACAGTTTAATAGTTGTGATTGTCTTAGGTATAGTAAATACTATGATAGCATAGTAGTCATAAAGAGGTGAGGGCTGCTAGTGCACAAGAACAGAGAAACATTGCTTAGAAAACATGAGCACCTGAATAGACACCTGTCATAACAAAAGCCATTGGAGGAGACTGCATTTTAATACCCCCTTTATTTCTGCTGACTATAGAGTTTGCCATCTGTTTGTTATATTTTTGAATGAGGTTGGTCCTTGAAAGTAGTTTTAATCCACTAAAATGTAACGAGAGACTCCTAAAATACCACTGTTTTATAGGTGAGATTGGATATTTCATTGGGTTTGTTTCAGTGTTTTGACAAGAAGCTTTTCCCCCTTCATCAGTACACTTTGGGAGGAGAGACCTTTTCTGCTCCTGGTGAGGTACTATTCTGGATGATCTCTCTAAGGTTGCTTCCCGTTCTAAGAAGCCGCAAGTCCTTAGTCATTCTTTTAACATTCACGCCTCATTCTCTTTGTCTCTCAGCATACTTCAGTATATCCTCATTTGTACTTTCAAATGTGAAAGTATTTTTTCTCTAACATTATTACGAAATCTAACAGCATAACTATGATTTATCAATCATTTCACAAAATAATATGGTAGAGCTATTGAAATGAAACATGATTTAGATATTTTAAAATATCTCTGTGTATGAGATCTCAATAAAATACAACTTGGAATGTAGTATTTCTAAATGATTATTGAGATTGCTTTGATACTGTTGGCAATAAGGCTAAAAAGGTATTGAAAGTCTTTGCATGTTTTGACTCATGGATGTTAGTTTTCAGATACAAAGATTACGCATCACAATTACACTTTCAAACAAAATGTGAAACATTAACTCTTTCAATCCATGATTTTGTAAATTAAATGAAGATTAAAGCATAAATGCTTTAAGTGTTGCTACATAGTGCTCATTCTGTATTGTTCTTCATCTAGTCACTTTGACCTAATGGGTAGTGGGAATAATGTGACTTAGTCACGTATTCATTCAACCTTTATTTTGCCTTTACTGTGTCAGTTCTTGTTGGGTGCTAGATGGGTCTCTGGACAAATGAAATAGTATGGTAAAGAAACAGGGAAAAGTCATCTGGAAAAGTGACATTCACTAGTGTATTTGAATGAAAATAATTTTTGGATTATTAAAGTAAAATATGTTTTGCTGAATTTCTCATTTTATTTGTAGCAACTTATATCTAAAGCAATAGCAGTTTATACACACACACACACATACATATAAATATACACATACATAGAGAGAGAGAGATTTATTTGAAAGGCAGAATGAGAGAAAGAGAAAGAGGCAGGGGGATCAATTTCCATGTTGCTGATTCACTCCCCAGATGGCTACAACAACCAGGTCTAAGCCATATGGAAGCCAAGAACCAGGAACTCCATCTTGGTTTCCTATGCAAGTGGCAGGCTGTCTTCTGGGCTCTCTTCTGCTGACTTCTCAGGGGCATTAGCAGGAAGCTGATCAAAATTGAATTAGCCAGGGCTTGAACTGTCACTCTGATATGGAAATCTTGCATTGCAAGCAGTGGTTTAACCCACTGTGTTACAATGCCAGCCCTGTAATAGTAGTTCTTAACTATTTTTAAAAATACTATGCCCAGGATACAGGCATAGATACTCTGATTCAATTGTTGTGAGGCTCATTATGTCACTATTCACAAAGATCACCAGATGATTTTACAATAATCTGGGCATTTCCAATTGAAAGACACTAGTTATCTCCATGACTGTACTGTTTTCCAAATATTTCCTAGTTTCAGGAACTGATGACCTACTGGTACTTTCCCATAATGAGCACAATAAATTCTTACCAAATTTTCTGAAATTCTTAGTATGTTATTTTCTTATAATTTTTGAATTTTTAATTAGTTTTAACAGATTCAATGTTATATGTAGATACAGTTCTAAGAACATAAAGGTATTCCCTTCCTCCCTCCCTCCACCTCTCTCAGTTCTACCCTCCCTTCTTCTCCCTTTCTGATTTTTTTTTTTTTTTACTTTTTGAGAGAACATATTTTAAAATTACATTACATCAGAAAGGCTTAATACATCACCAGATAAGTTTAACAAGTAAAACGCAAAAAGACCCTAGTTTAGTGGGAATATAGACAATGGCTACAAACAATAATTGAATGGAAAATGACAATTTCACTCATATTCAGCAAATTTTAAAAGCCAGCACAGATCATTAAAACAAGAGTAGTACACCATTCTTAACCACTGTTTTTAAGAAGTGATAAAATAATATTTTACAAAATTATATTTGCAGCAATGCTTATTCACACAGACATCTGTTTCATTTTTCTTTCTTTTTTGTTTCTTAAAATTTAGTTTCCACATATAAGGGAGAACATGTGGTATTTGTCTTTCTGGGCCCAGTTTCTTTCTCTCAACATGACATCCTCCAGTTGTGTCCATTTTGCTGCAAATGCAATTTCATTCTTTTTTTTTTTAATCACTGAATATTATTCCATTGTGTATATATGCACGCTTTCTTTATCCTTTCATTTGATCATGGACACCTTGGTAATTTCCGAATTTTAACTCTTGTGAACAATGCTGCTATAAATTGCTGGTACAGATATCTCTTTGATGCATTGTATTGAAGTCTTATGGGTATCTACCTAATAAATAGTGTGATTGCTGGGTCATATGGCAAGTCTATTTCTAGATTTTAAAGAAATCACAGTTTTCCACAGCGGCTGCACTAATTTACATTCCCACCAACAATGTGTAAATGTTGCCCTTGGTCCACATCCTTGCCAGGATTTGTTACTCTCTGTGTTTTGGATTTTAGCCATTCTGACAGGAATGAGGTAATATCTCATTGTGGTTTTGATTTGCATTTTCCTGATGGCTAATAATGTTGAGCATTTTCTCATATATTTGTTGGCCATTTGTATTTCTTCTTTAGAGACCTGTCTATTGAACTCCTTTGCCCATTTCTCAACTAGATTGGTTGTTTTTTTTATTGTTGAGTTTTTTTTTAAGTTGCTAAGATATTCAGGATATTAATCCTTTGTTGGATAATGGTTTGCAAATATTTTTTTCCCATTCTGTTGAATGTCTCTTCACTCTACTGATTGTTTCCTTTGCTGTGCAAAAGCTTCTGATTTTGATGTAGTACCATTTGTTTAGTTTTGCTTTTGTTGCCTGAGGGTTCTTGAATAAGAAGTTGTCCCTTACACCAATGTCTTGGAGTGTTTCCCCTACAATTTCTTCAAGCAACTTCAGGTCTTATATTTAGATCTTTGAGCCATCTTATCCATACTGAGTTTATTTGTGTCTATAGTGAGAGGTATGGATCCAATTTTATTCTTGTACATATATACATCCAATATTGTCAGCACCCTTTGTTGAAGACACTATCTTACTCCATTGCATGGTCTGGACACGTTTGTCAAAAATCAGTTGGATGTATGTGCATGGATTTTCTGAGCTCTCTGTTCTGTTCCATTGATCGATCTATCAGTTTTTATGCCAGTACCAAGTTGTTTTAATTACTATAGCTTTGTATTAGGCTTTGAAGTCAGGTATTGTGATGCTTCCTGTTTGTTTTATCTCGCTCAAGATCTCTTAGGGATTGCTTATGAATTTTGAGATTTTTTTTTTCTAACTCTGTAAAGAATCCCATTGGTATTTCGATTGGGATTTTATTGGATCTGTAAATTGCTTTTGGTAGTATAGACATTTTAATATTGATTCTTCAGGGTGGTTATGGGAGGAAAAACTGCTATAATCCAAAAGTTGTATTTTCAAAATTTATATCTATTAAATAAAAGTTTTCTTAAAAAATTGATTCTTCCAATATATAGACAAGAAATAGCTTTCCAGTTTTTTTGTGTCCTTGATGACTTCTTTCATTACTGTTTGATAATTTCATTGTAGAGATTGTTCTCCTCTTTGGTTAAACTTATTTCTAAATATTGATTTTTTTTGTGGTTGTTGTGGATGTGATTTCTTTCTTGATTTCTCTTTCTTTGAGTTCATCATTGGCATACAAAAAGCTACTGGTTTTTGTACATTTATTTTGTAACCTACAACATTACAGAATTAGCTTATCAATTTTAAAGGCTTTTCGGTGGAGTGTTTAGATTATTCATGTACAACATCATGTCATCTATAAACATGGATAATTTTGGCTACCTTTTTTCCAGTTTTGATGTTTTTTTTTTCCTTTGTTCTTCCTAATTGCTCTCACTAAAATTTCCAGTACTATATTGAATAAAAGCAGTGAAAGTGGATACCCTAGTCTTATTCTGGATCTGAGGGGAAATGCTTTCAGTTTTCCCCATTTATTATGATATTGGCTGAAGTTTGTGATGCATAGCCTTTATAATTTTTAGCAATGTTTCTTCTATACCTAAATTGTAGAGGATTTTTATCATGCAGGGTTGTTGAATCTTTTCAAATACTTTCTCTGTATCCATAACCATATGGCTTTTGTTCTTCATTCTATTGATGTGATTGATTACATTTATTGATTTGCCTGCATTTCCAGGATAAATCCCACTTAGACATGATGTGCTATCTTTTTGATGTGGTTTTGAGTTTGATTTGCTAGTATTTTGTTGCGTATCTTTGCAATTATATTCATTAAGAATATATGTCTGGCTGGTGCCATGGTTCACTTGGCTAATCCTCCGCCTGCGGCGCCAGCACCCCGGGTTGTAGTCCTGGTCGGGGCACCGGATTCTGTCCCTGTTGCTCCTCTTCCAGTCCAGCTCTCTGCTGTGGCCCAGGAAGGCAGTGGAGGATGGCCCAGGTACTTGGGCCCTGCACCCACATGGGAGACCAGGAGGGGGCACCTGGCTCCTGGCTTTGGATCAGCACAGTGTGCCAGCCGTAGTGGCCATTTTGGGGGTGAACCAATGGAAAAGGAAGACCTTTCTCTCTGTTTCTCTCTCACTCTTTCTTTGCCTGTCAAAAAAAATAAAAAGAAAAAAAAAGAAAAAGAATATATATCAGTAGTTTTTATGTTGTGTCTTTTGATATCAAAGTAACGCTGGCTTCACAAAAAGAACTTGGCAGAATTTCATCTTTTTCTACATTTTGGAAAAGTTTGAAGAATATTACAGTAACTTCCTCTTTGAATGTTTTGTTGAATTCAGTAGTAACGTCATCAGGTCCCAGACTTTTCCTTGATGGGAGAATTTTGATAACTGCTTTCATCTCATTGCTTGTTTATGGATATGTTAAAGTTTTCTATATCTTCTTGATTTAATCTTTATGGGTGAAATGAATTCAGGAATTTATCAATTTCTTCAAAGTTTTCCAGTTTATTTGCATATAGTTCTAATGTACTAGTTTCTTACAGTTGTTTCTATTTTAGCGGTCTCAGTTATAATGTCTTCTTTTTCATCCCTAATTTTACTTATTTGTATTTTTTCTCTCTTTTTCTTTCTCAGTCTGGCTAGGGGTTTATCTGTTTTGCTTAACTTCACAAAAACACAAACTTTTTGTTTTATTTATTTATTTATATATCTGATTCTTATTGTTTCTCACATCCTGCTAATTTGGGGTTTAGTTTATTCTTGTTTTTCTAAGTCTTCAAGATGCATTATTAGATCTTTAATTTAAGATTTTTTTTTATTGTAAGCACTTATTGCTGTAAACTTCCTTCTTAATACCACTTTTGTGGTATCCCACAGGGTATGATATGCTGTGTTTTGTTTTCATTTATTTCCTGAAAGTTTTTGATTTCCTCTATTAATTTCCTCAGTGATCCATTGATCATTTGGTTGCAAATTGTTTAATTTTCAAGTCCTTATGAGTGTCCCATTGTTGTTCTTATTGATGTCTAATTTTATTCCTTTATGGTCTGAGAAGATATAGATTATGATTTCAATGATTTTTTTTTGACAGGTAGAGTTAGACAGTGAGAGAGAGAGAGACAGAGAGAAAGGTCTTCCTTTCCTTGGTTCACCCCCCAAAATGGCCACTACGGCTGGCACACTGTGCTGATCCAAAGCCAGGAGCCAGGTGCCCCCTCCTGGTCTCCCATGTGGGTACAGGGCCCAAGCACCTGGGCCATCCTCCACTGCCTTCCAGGGCCACAGCAGAGAGCTGGACTGGAAAAGGAGCAAAAGGGACAGAATCTGGTGCCCCAACCGGGACTAGAACCCGGGGTGTTGGCACCGCAGGTGGTGGATTAGCCTAGTGAACCACAATCATTTTAAATTTGCTGAGACTTGATTTATGGTGTAATATGTAGTCTATCCTAGAAAATGTTCCATATGCTGTTGAGAAGAATGTATATTTGTAGCTGTTGGGTGTTATGTCCTGTAATTGTTTGGTCCATTTGTTCGATAGTATGTTTCAAGTCTGATGTATCTTTATGGATTTTCTTTTTGTCTGGATGATCTGTCCATTGATGAGAGTCAGGTGTTGAAGTCACCTACTATTATTGTATTGGGTCTATGTCTCCCTTTAGGTCTAATAGTATCTGCTGTATATATATGGGTGGTCTTGGTGCATATATATATATATATATATATATATATATATATATATATTATTATTTTTTGACAGGCAGAGTGGACAGTGAGAGAGAGAGAGACAGAGAGAAAGGTCTTCCTTTGCCATTGGTTCACCCTCCAATGGCCGCCGCGGCCGGGGCGCTGCGGCCGGTGTACCGCGCTCATCTGATGGCAGGAGCCAGGTGACAGGTGCTTTTTTCCTGGTCTCCCATGGGGTGCAGGGCCCAAGCACCTGGGCCATCCTCCACTGCACTCCCGGGCCACAGCAGAGAGCTGGCCTGGAAGAGGGGCAACCAGGACAGAATCCGGTGCCCTAACCGGGACTAGAACCCGGTGTGCCAGCACCGCAAGGCGGAGGATTAGCCTGTTGAGCCACGGCGCCGGCCCATATATTTATATTTGTTATGTCTTTTTGCTGAATTGAACCCTTTATCAAAACATAATGTCCTTCTTTATCTGTGTTTACAGTTTTTGATATAAAATCTGTTTTATCTGATATCAGGATAGGTATGCCTGCTTGCTTTTAGTTTCCATTTGCCTGGTTTATTTTTTTTCCAACCCTTCACTTTCAGTCTGTGTGTATCCTTGTGAAGTGAGTTTCTTGTAGGCAGCATATAGTAGGGGCATGTTTTTTTTTTTTTAATTTGTTTGTACAGGCAGAGTGGACAGTGTGAGAAAGAGACAAAGAGAAAGGTCTTCCTTTTTTCTGTTGGTTCACCCCCCAATGGCCGCTGCAGCCGGCGCACCGCACTGATCCAAAGCCAGGAGCCAGGTGCTTCTCCTGGTCTCCCATGCGGGTGCAGGGCCCAAGAACTTGGGCCATCCTCCACTGCACTCCCTGGCCACAGCAGAGAGCTGGACTGGAAGAGGGGCAACTGGGACAGAATCCGGTGCCCCGACCAGGACTAGAACCTGGGGTGCTGGTGCTGCAGGCAGAGGATTAGCCTGTTGAACTGCGGGGCCAGCCAAGGGGCATGGTTTTTTAATCCATGCAGCCCACCTTAATTTTTGGTTGGTGAATATAATCCATTTATATTCAAAGTATTGATAGATAAGAACTAAACCATGTCATTTTGTTGATTAGATAATGATTTTACCTGCTGTGATGGTGAATTTGCTGGTCTCCTGTGTTTTCAAGATGTTTATTTTTAATGCAGGATACCCTATAGAATTTCTTGAAGGCTACTTAGGTAATGGTGCATTCTCTGTTTTGTTTATCTGGAAAATATTTTGTTTCTCCTTCACTTTTAAATGAATAGCTTTACTGTCTATAAATCTTTTTTGGAAGGTTTTCTTTTAAGACCTTAAATACATTATTCTACTCTCTTATGGCCTGTAGGGTTTCTGCTGAGAAGTCTGATGTTAATCTAATTGGTTTTCCTTTGCAGGTGACTTTGCGCTTTTCTCTTGCTATCTTTAGGATTCTTTCCTTGTCTTTAACTTTTGATGATTTGATGTTGATATGCCTCATAGAAGACCTTTTTGATTGAGTCTGCTTGGAGTTCTTTGAACTTCTTATATATGGATGTGCATGTCTCTTTCAAGAACTGGAAATTTTTAACTATTATTTCATTTAGCCAGTTTTTAAGGGCTTTTTCCTTTTCTTCTGCTTTAAGGATACCTATGCTACAGATATTTGGTCATTTAATGGTATCTCTTATTTTGCATAGACTTTCTTGATTCATTTCAAATTATTTTCTCTTTATTTTTGTTTGATTGGGTTATTTCAAAATTCTTGGCCTTGGGTCAGAAAGTTTTTTCTCCACTTGGTCGATTTTGCTGTTTAACTCTCAGTCATATTTTTTATTTCACTGATTGAATATTTCATCTCTAAAATTTTTGTTTGATTCTTCACATTGAGTTCTATCTCCTTAGCAATATTTTCATGCATGACACTCATTGATTTCCTCTCTTCTTTACTCTATCTTTATCCTCTTGCATTTCACTGAATTTCCTTGCAGTCATTATTTTGAATTCTGTACCTGTCATTTCATATATTTGCTTCAGGTCAGGATCCTATTCTGGAGAAGTACTGTGTACTTTTGGAAGTGTTATGCTACCTTACTTCTTCATATCTTCTGTGTCCCTATGTTGATATCTGCCCATCTGGTGTATCCATCCCTTCTTGTGGCATAGGCTTTATTGTAAGAGTTTATGGTTTATAAATGCCGATCAGCCAAAGACTGGATAAAGAAATTGTGGGATATGTACACTATGGAATACTACACGGAAGTAAAAAAAAAAAAGAATGAAATCCAGTCATTTGCAATAAAATGGAGCAAGCTGAAAAACTTCATACATAGTGAAATAACCCAGTCCCAAAGAGACAAATACCATATGTTCGTCTTGATTTGGGAGAATTAATAGTGCTCCTAAAATGAAAATTATAGAAGCAAAATTGACACTTTTAGAATCAATGACAGTAATCCTTGACTTAACAGTTGAGAAAGTTTATCATTGTTACTTTTTAGTTTGTATATCCTTTTTGTTTTTTTTTCTGTTTTCTTTCTTTTTTTTCTCTTCTTCATGCTATATGCTGAACTCTTAATGTAACAGAGTTAAGTCAATTGGAAAAAGATCCCAGTTATAAATAAGAGGGGGAATAAGTCTATAATTGTAAAGCAGTATAGTTCTTCATACAGTCATACAGACATACCTCTAAGGGTACAGCCTAAAAACTTGCACAGGACTCCAAACCCATAAACATCAGTGGTATAAATGCCATCTTAACTGTTAAAATGATCATATCAAATGCCAAAGTCAACATATACATGGGTTTAAATATAAAAGTGATCATATAAATAACATCAAGTGCCTGGTAATAATAATAGAATTAAAAGGGAAGGAAAGTCCAATATGGGAAACAGTCCATACAGCAGACTTTTAGAATGACATTCACCGTAAATAACACTCTGACCTCAGAATCAACCCTTGAGGCTTCCTGGTCTGGCTGAAAGGCTTGTGGGAGCATTTCAGGTATGAAAAGACAAGACTCTGTGGCAAAAAATATCCTAAACAGAGGATCTCTGTGAGACCTCAGTGGAAAGAAAGGGTCATCAAAGAAGGATGTACTCTTCTCTGAAGGAAGGAGAGAACACCCACTTTGCTTATGGCTGTGTCCAAATACCAGTGGAGTCTATGGTCACATAAGGATTCCATAGCCTTGACAGCGATGGCAAGAGCCTCAGGTGATCACTGACGTCATAAATAAGAATTTTAATTATTAAAGGAACAACAAAATTCACTGTGCACTTAATCTCCATAGAGTACCTCCATCCTTAATGAGTTATACTATGAGAATCAATTGCAAATTCTCTTCCCAAATTGTACTCTATATGTTGTGAGTGTGCTTCAGTGCAAACTATTAAAGTCTATACTTAGCATGGAGTTGGTCCTCTGTATATAAAGTCAAACTACAAATGAACCATAATGAAGAAGGAGATGGGAGATGGAGAGGGAGAGGGAGAGGGAGAGGGAGAGGGAGGTAGGGTGGGAGTTGGAGTGGGTGGGTATGGGGGAAAAAACCACTGTATTCCTAAAGTTTTATCTATGAAAAAAATGCATTCGTTAAATAAAAACTTTAAAAAAAGAAGATAATGGAATGAAAAAAATTTATGGTTTAGCTGGTATGAAGGGTATCACTTGTCCTGTTGCTTTGGCTTTGGTTCTAAGTAAGTCCAAGTGTGTAGTCTCTGATTTATTTTGTCTGAATCAATATCATCTGTGTCTATAAGTGACACAGTAGACTAGTCTGCAGCAGTTTGTAGGAATAGAAGTGTGGTTTTGAAATGAATAAGGGTTTCCTTGGATGTGTATATTTGGCCCACAGAGAGTTCAGTGTCAGTCTCCCTGGCAAATGTGATAGGCAGGGCCTTGTTCTTAGTGCTGACAGAGACAGGAGTGGCTGCCTCTTGTCCTGCTGGCAAGCTGGAGTGATGTTGGCACTTTTGGCATCAATTGCTGTGGCTCCTCTAGGACTGTGTAATTTGGGTGGGCCCTTACTCAGGTCCTGCTAGGCGGGTCCAACTGGTGCTGAGCTTGCAATACCAAAAGCCATAGTCCTAGGGCTAGGGGATGTGAACTGGAACCTGTGTCAGTCCTAAAGGGTGTCTACAAGTATACAGGAGATATTTCTCTGGAGGGTTTGAGTCCAGAGATTTAGAATCCAGGTAGGTTCTTCCCTATGTCCACCAGGTAGATTTCAGTGGCTTCAAAAAATTTGGAAAGAATTGTTAAAGTCCTAGTATTGCAGGGTATATGGGGTTACTACCCAGATTTCTCAGGGTAGGAGATTTTTTTATGGGCTGCTTCTGTTGTTAGCCCACATAAGCAACAGTGAACCCCCCTTGCTCATGTGGAGTGAGCATAGCTCTGGGGTTAATGCCCAAGAACTCCCACAGTTGCAGGATGCACAGAACTGTGATTTGCCCCACACATTGCCCTGTCTTTGACTATGATGCTGGTAGGAGAATAGAGGTGCACTGTGTGACTTTTCGCTGCTAATTATGACGCTGTGTGGGAATGGGGGAGGGAAAGGAAGGACGGTGGTTTCTCTGCTCCAAGTTTTTCCTAACTTGGCAGTGGCAAGATGGTGGCTCACAGCTGGCAGCTAGATGCTCCGTGCATGGCTGGCTGCAGCGATGTCCCTGTCTTCTGTCCTCTTGTCCCACAAAGTCTTTGTTGTTTTTCCTCACTCTTGCTGAACGTTTCCCTCGGTCAGATCCCTCGAATTGAAGTCCTTCCTTTGTTCTTTTCTTATCCCAGAGCAGCTTAAGTTAATGTGGTTATACCCTATTCAGCCATCTTGGATCTCCAGCATATTGACACAATAATAACTGCTATTTATTAAGCATCTGTAATGTATCAGGTATTGTGTTTGAAATGTACATATTTTTCATCTTTACTATGATCTTGCATGTTAGATAACAATTTTTAGGCTTTTTGCTGAGACTTATAGGTTAAGTAAATTGCCATAGTTTACACTGATAGCCAATGTTGAGGGCATAACCTATCTGAATTCAAGATTTTCTCCAAGACTATATTGCCTTCATATTCTCAAGCTGCATCCATAGACTTAACTAGAATTTGCTTCAATTTACACATCCCTGGTTATGGACAGACAAATGACATTTTCTTCTTCACTCACATATATCTTAGAGATTCTCACTTGTCATTTGCATACTTTGTTAGTTTGTGGACTGCCCTTGTCACTCACTTTAATTTGCCCTTCTTAACCCTCCTTTAAGGTACAGTTCAAATGCAGCCTCATCAACAAATCCCTCCTGTATCTTCACAGTTGGAAATAATTGCTTCTCCCTCTGACTTTGCAAAGTGTCTTATCGTACCTCTCTCAGGTGTATTCCTCATGTTCTACCTTACAGGTGTTTGTACATGTGATTAATACTTTTACTTGTTTGTGAAATCCTTGAGATCTCAGTTATGTCTGATTGATCTTTTTTTTTTTTTTTACTCTGTAAAATACCTCACATACCCAGTCTATTGTAGAGGCTGAAAGAAAAATTGCTAAAAGAATGCATAGTGAACGAAGAAAGAAAAATTAATTTAACTAAGGTCACCTAACAAGTCTATACTTGGGACAGGAAAAGAACCCAATTGCACATATAGTATGAGATATAGCTCCAAACATCCCCTTTTTAAAAATATCTCTATTTTGTGTAAAATGCATTGATTCTCAAATGTGTCAACTTTTTAAAGGGATTTTATGGATGTTTGGATTCCATATGCAAACCAAGGAAGTAAGTGACCAACGACAGAAAAGTATGTGTGTGTGTGGTGTGTGTGTGTGTGTGTGTGATGGTATAGAGTGATAGTATAATCACACATAGTAAAACTTTAGCAGTATTTTATTTAAACTTTCTCTTTTTCACATTCAGTGCATTTCAGATGCACTTAGCAGAGCTACAACTTGTACTCATTAAGAGAACATTAAGGCATGCAGTATACTTATCAGAAATTATGTACTTTATTCAGTATCTAGGAGGAACAATTCTCAGATAGCCTCTAATAGCAAAGTAGAGAAAAATTGAAAGCAAAACCACTGTTTAGGATGTCCTTGGTAGTTCAGAACAATTTTTTGTTTCAATTTTTATTTGTAAAATCATTCTGATTCTCCCAATGGGTGATTTTATTTTATTTGCTTTAGTTGTCATCATTTTGTACTTGTTAGAGATTACACAGATCAGTGAGTTTTTCCTGACTAACAGCTTGTTACTTATGTTTAGGTCACATCTAGTATATGATATCTTGTATATTAATTTGTATTAAAATACTATTATTAAGGGGTACATGGGTTAAGCACCTATGATGACAACATCCCATATGACCACCAGTTGTCCTGGCTGCCCCATACCCAGTCCATCTTCCTATTATTGTACCTGGGAAAGCAGCAGAAGAAGGCCCAAGTGCTTGTGCCCCTATTATCCACATGGAAGACTTGGATGGAGTTCCAGGCTCTTGGCTTTGGCCAGGACCAGCCCAGCCATTGTGGCCATTTGGGGAGTGAACCAGAGGACCAAAGACCTGTCTCTGTTTCTGTATAACTCTGACTTTTCAAATATTTGTTTAAAAATAATTTGAAAAATTCATTTAAAATTGAAGTTACAAATTTTATGTAAGTATGTTCTTGGGTGGCTTTAGGATATATACTTGAACATAGAATATTCTATAAATAGAATATTCTAATATAGAAGAATTATTTTATATTGATAATCTACTTCATTCAGCTTTATTTTGTATTTCTCAGAAATCAGAGATAGGCAAACCTGTTCTATAAAGAACTGGATATTAAATATTTTAGATTTTGTGAGCCATGTACTGTGTACTTCAAGTGCCTTTCAGCATGAAAGCAGCCACAGGCAACTGAAAAATAAATGAACATGACTGTGTTCCAATAAAAGTCAATTTATTGATACCAACATTTAAATTGCATACAGTGATCATATGTCATGAAATATTATTTTTCCTTTGATTTTTTCAACTCTTTAAAAATGTAAACACCATTCCTCTGTACAAAATCAGATAGTGGGCCAGATGTGGCACATGAAGCATGGTTGGCTGACTTCTGCCTTTAAGTCTACATACAGGTCAAAAGTTGATTTTTATAGTCTTAAGACAGTTACAGGTAGTGTCAGGCTTTTGAGATGTTGCAAAGGATGATGAGGTGAAATAAGAAGATATTATTGCTAATGCAATACCTCAAAAATAGTGTGAAAACAATTTTTAAAAATTTGTAAAAATTACCAACAGGGATGACTTTCACAAAGGAGAACTGAATAAATGAGGTTTACATATAAACTGGCAAGCACATTTATATTTTACAATACTGGTATAATCATTGGCAAATTTAAGTGGTTTTGATATTGATTAGCAAATAGTATTAATATTAATCTTTCTGATTTGGCGTTTTGTTCCTGTACTTACTGTCTTTTGAAACATTAGTCCTAGGCCGGCGCCGTGGCTCAACAGGCTAATCCTCTGCCTTGCGGCGCCGGCACACCGGGTTCTAGTCCCGGTCGGGGCACTGGATTCTGTCCCGGTTGCCCCTCTTCCAGGCCAGCCCTCTGCTGTGGCCCGGGAGTGCAGTGGAGGATGGCCCAAGTGCTTGAGCCCTGCACCCAATGGGAGACCAGGTAAAAGCACCTAGCACCTGGCTCCTGCCATCGGATGAGCGCAATGCGCTGGCCGCAGCGCGCTGTCCGCGGCAGCCATTGGAGGGTGAACCAACGGCAAAGGAAGACCTTTCTCTCTGTCTCTCTCTCTCTCACTGTCCACTCTGCCTGTCAAAAAAAAAAAAAAAAAGAAACATTAGTCCTTGGCATTTTTCATTGCTGTATATTCCCAGATGCAGTCATATTATTTTATTTTAGATCTGTACCTCTCAAAGCCCAATATAGGACTGACCCAATAACAAAGTTGTTGTTTTTTTTAAGATTTAATTTATTTATTTGAGAGAGAGAGTTACAGAGAGAGAGAGAGAGAGAGAGAGAGAGAGAGAGAAGAAAGGTCTTCCATTTCCTGGTTGACTCTCCAAATAGCTGTAATCGCTGGAGCTGAGATGATTTGAAACCAGGAGCCAGGAGTTTCCTCAGGTTCTCCTATGTGGGTGCAGGGGCCCAAGCACTTGGGCCATCTTCCACTGCTTTCCCAGTCCAGGCAGAGAGCAGGATCAGAAGAGAAGCAACCAGGATATGAACCAGTACCCATATGGGATGCCAGCGCCTTAGATGGAAGTTTAGCCTACTACACCACAGCACCAGCTCCATAATAACAAATGTCTTAATAATTACAGATGAGCCCATCCAGAGAAGTATGGGGAGAATCAGAGAAAGATCATTTCTTTAAGTTGCTAATATTTAAGTCAATATCCATGTTAACCATCGAATTTCAGTAATGCCATGTGACAAAATTTAAGAAATAGTAGGAGATACCATCAAATATGTAATCAAAGTATTTTACTTTTCCATGAATTTGCATTTTACATTCGAATTTAGGTTCTTTGTCATGGATGCTGTTTGAACCAGTCCAAAATGGAAATAAATAATACTTGCAAGAAAACACTGAACCTTCATCTTGACACTTATGAGCTTTCTCTCTACTTGGACTCTGTCCGCATCCCTCAACCAGTGTTTGAAGTATATCTCATCTCACTACCTTCAATTCAAATTTCAGTTTCTCAATTGGTCGAACATAGTTTGATAGGGAGTAAGAATCAAGAAAATGGCATAAAATATCTATTGTATACATCACTGAATAAAAATAGTGTTTTTCAAATTGTTATAAGCCATTTTGATTAAAGATGAAATTCTTAGGTCAAGTATTAAGAACTGTGAGTCAAATGAACCATGAAGTTTGGAAAGAGGAGCATTTGGATGCTTGTAAAAGTGATGGGCATTTCTGGTGAGACAGAGATGAATAAAATTTCAGAACCAGGGATGCTTATATGATGTTAGGTATAATGAATGGATAGCTTAACTTCATGGATGGTAGGGTCCAAAAGGCAAAAACAAAAGAAATTGAAAAAGAATTCCAAGCCAAATTATTAATGAAGGTCATCTTTGGGTAAATGAGGAGTTTGGATTTACTTCATGGAGCATTAAAAGACATGCAAAGTTTTTGGTAAAGAGGGAAATGATAAAAGCAATATATAATAGTTTGGAAATATGAGTTTGAAATCCTTGAAATGGCTTTAAAAAGTGCTATTTAAACAATTGTTTCTGTAATGGCAATATATTTCTTTTTATTAATTTGAAGGAAGGATCATGCATTTGGAGACTGAGTAGAAAATTACAGGATTCAGAGTTGGTCACCTTAAACTAAACTAGCAAGCAAGATTTAATTTTGTGATCATCTGAGCTCCTTGAAATGAGACAGGCTTGTTATATTTTGAATTCTCAGCTTTGATTTTAATCAAGGTTAATTTCTCATGGTTCACATACTATGTCCAGCCCAAAGAAGAGGAGAAGAAAAGGGTTGTTCTAAGAAATCCTCCCAAAGCCAGTCACATACTATTGCTAATTGGGTAAATATATATATATATATATATATGCACATATATGTATATGTGTGTATATATATATTTACTTATCAATATATTTTACTTATAAATAAAATATTTTTACTTCTAAAGTATATAAATGAAATCTAGATTTTTATATAAAAGAAAATAAACTTGCTGACTCTTAAATTTGGAGAGTAAAGTGAAAGCTCTTGATTTTATATTTGTCCCTCCCCACCTTCACAATCTGATCTTCTGGCTTCCCATAGGTACATTAACAGTTTTGAAAGCAGGGATAAAGGTGCAAGCAAATATTGATTAATTTAATTAAATTTCAGATTCAGAGATAATACTCTGAAATAAAATTAAAGATTTAAAGCAACAGGGAAACAGTGAACAAACTTACCAGATTTTTAATTTCCGTTGTTTTTTCTCAAGTATCTTTGGGCAGCATTTCTTTCCTATATCTTTTTTTTTCCTTCCTTTAATGAAAATGATACCTAAATATATTTTAAGTAGTTAAGGACTGTGCATTATGTGTAAATTTTAAGTGGTTTTCCTCAGGGTCTGATTTGATTTATATTTCTCAGTGAAAAAAAAATTATGGCTTCCCTATCTTCAAACTTTTATACATAGCTTTTTCTCATGGATGTATAAGGATTTCTGGTTAAAATTTTAAGCTTCCAGAAGATTTCTAGATCCCTACATTTAATCAATCTTCCAGTTACATCCGTTTCTCACAGATGTCATGGTGGTTTCAAGCAGCAGATATTGTTCTCTCAACTTAGCGGCTAGAGGTCTGAAGGTCCATGCTCCTTCTTACAACTCTAGAGAAGAATCCTTCCTTGCCTCTTCTTAGCTTCTGGTGGCTTTCAACATTTCTTATCATGCTTGACCTGTAGTTGCATCAATTCAGTCTTTGCCTTTGACTTCACATGGCTTTTTTTGTGTTCCTGTATGTCTCTGTTTTCTTCTTCTATTTAACTGGTCATTGGATTTAAGGATCCGAAGGATCTCATCCAAATCCTTACCTTGATTCATTACATCTGCAAAGACTGTATTTCCAAATAAAATCACTTCTGAAAATTCCAGGTGGGCATGAATTGTTTTTTGGGGGGAGGAGATATTATTCAGCACACTGTATTAGTCAAAACGTTTCTATTTCTTATTCAAGAACTGGATATGGAAGAAATATAACCAAACAACAAGAACAGAATTTGAAAACCACATTATTATTTTGTCCACCAGATTATAGGATTTGCTGCAATTTTATTGCTGCTTCTGTTTTCTCATTGCCTGATGTCTTCTCAACCTGATTATTTCCATTACTAGAAAAATTTGCATACCCTGAACATCCAACCAGAGTTCACCAAACCATTACAAAAGAAATTATGCTTTTGGCTATTTCTCTTCGTGAATAAAGTGTTTCAGTGTAAATGCATCTGCATTTAGTTTTCTCTGCTTGAAAGTATGTAAATGGATAATGCTTAAAATAAATAAAAAAAAAAAAAACAGATGGCAGGACCTTAAAGATCAAATTAGCTTTATATCCATCTGGAATTTGGGGATGGCTTCATCATTTTCTTGTAATTTGTTCATTCTTTTCTGAATTTTCTGGTGGAGGTTTTATGCACAATTCTGTAATATAAATATCTTAGGGTAATAATAAAATGTGATTCAGTTATGAAATAAAATCTGAAAATAATTCTGTGGGGCTCTAATAGTATCATTGTCATTATAGCTACATTTGGTGATTTTCCAGAATTAATATTGTAGTGTAGATACTCCTCAAGGACACACCAGAAAATCGATTTAATATAAAAAGTATTTCAACCTATTTCCTATTCTGATAAGTTTCAAATATATCTTAAATAAGTGCTAAATTAGTGTGCATTAACTTTAACAGTGTCAACATGTTCTATTTGATTAGCATAATTTGAATCCTTTTTCAGCTAATAAGAAGTATATTTTATTTGCAAGAATTTGGTGTTTGTTTTAACAATGGATTCCTTAAACAGTGCTTAAGGGCCTCAGGATGACACACAACATTTCTATTGGTAGTAATGCAAAGTGGACTTCATATGAGGTCCTATACTTTTCATTTCTGATTTGTGGAAATAAGAAATGAAAGAATGCGCCCCTCACTGAGAGATAAGTGGGATGTACTCTTCTCTCATTTTACTAACATTTACTAACATTTACTAACTGTACATTCTACTTTCTTTTTTTGTTTGTTTTGAAGTCACAAGAGACGTACAGGAAAACTTGAAGTTGTATGGACATAAAATTAGGTCTGTGACCCATTAAACCAAGTATAGTTACTTCACAAGTCTTCTCCAAATACCATGTCCTTTTTACTGTCACCACACAGAACAACCTGAAAGTAGCTCTATGTTTGTTTTCTGTTATGATGAAAAATACTTAAGGCTGAGTAAAGTATAAGAAAAGAGGGCTATTTAACCCAGTTTTGGAGATTGAAAGACCAAGATCAGGTGGGCAAATCAATATGACCTCTGGTGAAGGTCTCATGGCAGATGGCATTTTAATAGTAGGAGCATGTGCAGAGGCGATCTCATGGTGCCATGAAGAAAGCCAGTGGGTTCAGGGACCAGTCTTGCTATTTTTGTGATAAATCACTTTCCTGGGAACTAACAGGAATCCTCCAAGGACTACGCTGATCCTTCCTGAAGATGGATCCTTCAGTGACCTAACAACCTTCCTCTAAGTCCTACTTCTTAAAGATTCTAACACTTGAACACTGCCATGGACTGGAGACCACGGTTTGTTTGTTTGTTTGTTTGTTTCTTTTCTTTCTTTCTTTGACCGATAGAGTTAGAGAGACAGAGAGAAAAGTCTTCCTTCCAGTTGGTTCACCCCCAAAATGGCCGCTCCAGCGGGAGCCATGCTGATCCGAAGCCAAGTACTGATCTGATCCAAGTACTTCCTCCCGGTCTCCAATGTGGGTGCAGGGGCCCAAGCACTTGGGCCATCCTCCATTGCCTTCCTGGGCCACAGCAGAGAGTGGGACTGGAAGAGGAGCAACCAGGACTAGAACCCAGCACCCAAATGGGATCCCAGTGCTGCAGGCAGAGAATTAA
Source organism: Sylvilagus floridanus (assembly GCA_949820135.1). Taxonomy (NCBI): domain Eukaryota; kingdom Metazoa; phylum Chordata; class Mammalia; order Lagomorpha; family Leporidae; genus Sylvilagus; species Sylvilagus floridanus. The sequence continues at coordinate 25,596,892 of OX463235.1, forward strand.
CCAAGTGAGCCATGGTGCCGGCCCCTGGAGACCAGGGTTTTAACAGATGAACCTTTAGGGGACACACTCAAAGCATAAGAAGTTCCCAGTTGAAAATCATTTGCCTAGAGTCCCTGGTTATGCAGCAGCGGTTCAGCTGCCACTTGTGGCATTGGCATCTCATATTAGAGTGCTAGTTTGAGTCTTTGCTGCTCTGCTTCCCATACAGCTCCCTGCTCATGTGCCTGGGAAAGCAGCAGATGATGGCCCAAGGACTTGGGTGGGTTTCTGCCACCCATCTGGGAGATGTGGATGAAGTTCCTGTCTCCTGCTTTCATCCTGGCCTGCTCCTGGCCCTGAAGCGTGCATTGACAAATGGTTGATCTTTTTCTTCCTCCCCTCCCCTCCCCTCCCCTCCCCTCCCCTCCCCTCCCCTTCCGTTCCCTTCCCTTCCTCTTTCTTCCTTTCCTTTCCTTTCCTTTCCTTTCCTTTCCTTTCCTTTCCTTTCCTTTCCTTTCCTTTCCTTTCCTTTCCTTTCCTTTCCTTTCCTTTCCTTTCCTTTCCTTTCCTTTCCTTTCCTTTCCTTTCCTTTCCTTCTTCATCTCTGTCTTTCACTCTCTGCACTCTGACTTTTGAATAAATAAAAATTAGTCTTTCTGTTAAAAAAAAGAAAATAATTTGCCTGAAGTCTAAGCTCTCCCACTTGTTTTTCAGACATAGCTACTCTACCTTGATCTCATTCTTTCTAATCCATTGTTGTTTCCCTCATTTTTACATTCTAATCCTCTACCTTGTTCTTCTACACACATATCATGTTCACCCTCAAGAGCAACTTTATCTCCTCCATTAAATGAAAGCATTATTTCTTCTCTAGATGGGGATGTCATTTCCCTCTATCTCATTTACATAGCTCAAATATCCTCTGTTAATACATTTTTTCTGAGATATCTTAGTTTCTATTACATTTTATAAATGCCAGAGTACCATTTGGACAGTGTGTTATAATTGCTTAATGATTTTCAAATTGTTTCATTTTTATTCCTTTTTTTAAGAATTTATTTATTTACTTGAAATGCAAACTAACAGAGACAGACAGTAGAGCCAGAAAGAGACACAGAGAGAGAGAGAAAGAGATCTTCCATCCACTGGTTCACTGCCTGAATGGTGTCAATGGTCAGGCCTGGGCCAGGCAAAAACCAGGAGCCAGGAGATTTATCAAGGTCTCCACATGGATGCAGGGGCCCAAGGGCTTAGGCCATCTTCACTTCTTTCCCAGGTGCATTAGCAGGGAGATAGTTTGGAAACCAAACAGCTAGGACTCTAACTGGTGCCCAGGTGGGATGCCAGCACTGCAAACAGGGGCTTAACCTGCTGCACCACAGCTCTGGCCCCATGTTTATTCTTTGATCAACAGAAAATAAAATTCATGCATGTAGCACATGTATACTAGATTCCTTTTATGTCTTCCCCAGAATGTGATATCTTTTTATTCTATATTAATAAATAAAAATTATTTAAATATATCTGTTACTGGAACAGGTGTTATTATGAGCACTTGATGTATTGGGATACATTCTTTAGAACAGACCTCTGAGGTGGGTATTATTTTGATGGTGAAGAAATAGAAGTATTTGGGTCTGGTGCTGTGGTATAGTGGGTAAAGATGTTGCTTGCAGTGCTGGCACTCTATATGGGTGCCAGTTCAAATCCTGGCTGTTCCACTTCCGATCCAGCTCTCTGCTATGGCCTGGGAAAGCAGTAGAAGATGGTCCAAGTCTTTGGGCCCTGCACCTGCATGGGACACCCAGAAGAAGCTCCTGGCTCCTGGCTTTGGATTGGCCCAGCACTGGCCATTGTGGCCATTTGAGGAGTGAACCAGCGGATGGAAGACCTCTCTCTCTCTGTCTTCCTCACTCTTTCTCTGCCTCTCTGTAATTCCACTGTTCAAATAAATAAATATATCTTCTGAAAAAAAAAAAACAGAAGCATTTTGATGTAAAGTAACTAATCAAATATCAAACATCAAAGCCAGCATTAAAATACAAGTAATTTTGTTACAAAGCATGTGCTTCAATATTTTATATCACCTCTACCTAGTAAATGGCCATTGAGTGGTTGACTAACATAAATTAAGTTATTCATTACGTACATTTAAAATACAGTTAGAGGCCGGCACCGCAGCTCAATAGGCTAATCCTCCGCCTGCGGCGCCAGCACCCTGGGTTCTAGTCCTGGTTGGGGCACCGGATTCTGTACCAGTTGCTCCTCTTCCAGTCCAGCTCTCTGCTGTGGCCTGGGAGTGCAGTGGCGGATGGCCCAAGTGCTTGGGCCCTGGGCCCACATGGGAGACCAGGAGAAGCACCTGGCTCCTGGCTTCGAATCAGCGTGATGTGCGAGCCACAGCAGCCATTGTGGGGTGAACCAATGGAAAAAAGGAAGACCTTTCTTTCTGAATCTCTCTCTCTTACTGTCCACTCTGCCTGTCAAAAAAAAAAAAAATACAGTTACTCTGTATCCTGCATAATTTTGTTTCTGTCTTCACTTTAACTTTGGATAATAGACAAAACCCTTAAAAGATTTCTAGGCAATGTGGCAGGGTAAGTTCACATTTTGACCAGAACACTCTACTCCAAATAGAGGAAATATAAGTCATAAAAACAAGGAACACAAAATTTCTGCTGCTTTCAAAAGCAAAATATCATCTCCATGGACTAGAACTGGAACATAAACATAAAATGTTAGACAAGACTGAAGTCATGGACTAGTGGGGCATCCTTCTGCAACCTGCCTATAACCAGGGTCTCTTGCAGTTGTAGGGAATTAGACTATTCCCTACAAGACATGCCACCAGATTCAAGCTCATTGTTTTAAGCCAAAAGCTGTAATGAGATTCTGTTACTTGTGATTGGGGGAAAAGATTATTCTGAAAAGTGAGCAGAGACTTCTGTAAGCTGCTGGTCCTGAGAGAAGAAAATGCACCAATGAGGGCATGGGTGCAGGAATACAAACAAGCCGTAGCGTGACTCCAACCAGATTTATAAATTTCATAGTACCATCCTAGGACAGAGACTGCAAATGGTTATCTAGATAGATAGGTAGGTAGGTAGATAGATAGATAGATAAAAATATATATAAATATATATATTGCCTTGTGATGTTCTGTGAATATATAAATGCCAAATATATATATATATATAAATCTATATTTGTTAAGAGAGTCATAATATTAATCCTTGATAATAAGTATACTTTTCCTCAGATTTATTGAGGTATAACTAAGAAATAAATAAAATGCACATTTGTGGTATAAAATGTGCTATTTTGATATATGCGTATATTATGAAATTATTACCACAATTAAGTGTATCCATCACCACACCTGGTTATTATAGTTTGTGTGTATGTGTGTATGATAAGAACACTGAAGATCTTCTCTCCTAGTGCTATGGTCCATATAGAGTTCAGTGTGTCCCCCAGTGCATCATGTTTGAAATATAATCCCTCTCTGAGGTATTCTGAGGTATTCAAAGGGTAGAAACTTAATCTGACAACCACACCTAAAAGTGAGGTATGGTAATTAGGATTTATAAAGTGAATAGAGTGGAGTCCTTCTGATTGAATCCTGAAAGCTCTGTAAGAAGAGGGAGAAAGACCAGAGAGACTCACAAGCATACAAGTTCCCTATCTCTTGCCATGTGATGCCCTGTGTTAGCCTGGGACCCTGCCAGCAAAAAGAACATCACCAGATGCGGCCCCTTGACTTTGGACCCTCAGAACTATGAACCAAAATAAATTGTTCCTTAGAATTTATCTAGTCTGTGATATTGTGTTATTAGCAACAGAATATATGGTACAGTATTATTAACTTCGGTCGCATGCTATGCATTTAATCTCCAGAATTTATTCATCTTGCTTAATGTTAACTTTGTGCCCTTTTATTAACAACTCCCCACTTACTTCACCCACTCCCCCAGTTCCTGTAAATATCATTACAGTCCTTGTTTCTATTTGACTTTTTTAAGTTACACACATAAGTGAGATCATGCTGCATTTCTGTGTTGGATTTATTTCTCTTAATATAATGTCCTCTTGGTTCATTTATATTGTTGCAAATGAGAAAATTTTCTTCATTTTGAAGATGAATAATATTCCATCATATTTATAAAATCCACTTCCCATTCAAGTGTCAGTAGATATAAGCATTCATTCTGTGTCTTGTCAGTTATGGAAAATGCTGCAATGAAAACAAAAGTGCAGTTATCCCTTCAACATCCTAGTATCATTTCCTTTCAATATGTACCCAAAAGTGGCATCACTTGCATATATCATATTTAACTTTTATTTTTTAGAAATCTCTATACTGTTTTCCATAATGGTCCTACTAACACTGCAGAATGACCTTTCTTCACATCTTCATCAATGCTTGTTACCTTTTGTCTGTTTTGACAATGAACATTCTAACAGGTTTCAGATGATGTCTCATTGTGGTTTTGATTTACATTTTGCTGATTATTAGTAATATTGAGCATCTTTTTACATACTTATTGGACATATATATGTCTTTTAGAGAAATATCTATTCAGGACATGCACAATGCATGCATTTGTCATTTTCTTCTCCTTGCCTACAGTGCCATCCTTTATTTTGCCATATTAATGCAAACACTACTTTTTTTGTATTTTTTTTCAAAGACTGTTCACTACAGTTGGTATGGAACTCTGTCCCCTAAACAAAGATACAAAAAGGTAAATATAGCCATATATATATATATATATATATATATATATATATATATAGCCAAAGGGCATCTGTAGAGATTCACAAAGAAACAGAAATCAAGGGATATATGCTAGCCCATGGAAGAATTCAAAGTGAGTCCAACTCCTGACATCCTCACTTTATAAATGAAAAAGCAAAGCTTAGAAAGTTTAAGAGCTCAAAATCACAGCTGATCAGTAGTTCTTGGGTCTCAAACACAGATCCCTTTCATTCCAAAACACATTAATCTGTGTCCTTAATTTCAAACTTTTATGATGTTTATACTTGGATTATTGTTGTTTTCACAAAATGTCTATAAATATTATCTTGAAACTCTTTTCATGTTTTCATTTCAGTCCTTTCCAGAACCTAAATTAGTTTAACTATTTGAAACCAGGGTTATTGTAAACCAAACCTAGCAATTACCGTGAAGGAAACTTGACTCTTCAAAAAGTTAGAACCATAGTAGCAAGTTATCTTTAAGCAAATATTACAAACAAGTGTTTGTGAGAGAATATCAATTTAGTCCCTGTTCTACTACCAGAGAGAGGGAGGAATTACATTGTAAATCATCAACTCTGTAATGTAATGAAAAGAACAGCATGAAAATGTTCCCACTGACACACATGGTTTGATTCATGAAACAATTTCTTCATACCTCTTAGACTACTGACTGACTCCTCAATATAAATCTTTCTTCAGATTCCACAAAGGACTAGTCAGTCTCAGAGATGAAGAAAAACCTTTACCTGAACCAAATTTCCAAGATTTAAACAAGAAATTTTGCTTGTATGTAGAAGCAGTCGAAACAAGGCGATAATTTGCAAACAAGGTTTGAAGAACTCTGGGGATTTCAATGAATGCATTTAGGCTAAGTGACTTTCTCAGTTATTAATTTCAGAAGCCTCAACCAATCAATAGGCTAGTCTGTTACCACATAAGTGACTGATGTTAAACCATAGTAAGGAAAGGACATAACTACTTTCACTCAGGTATCAACTAAGAGTAACCAGAAAACAGAATCATACTCTGTAATTGAGTTGTTTAATGATTATTATTTGGAAAAACCATGAACCTTTTTTCAAAAGGAAAAAAAGATAGTGATTGGGACTAAACTTAGAGCCTCAATTTATTTAAGTAGTTAAATTCAAGTGTATAGAGTAAATACTTATTTAAAGCAATCTAATCTAATTATTAGAATTTATACCTTAATTCAAACCAATGACAGTTGGAATATTTCTGGCCATTATACAATTTTGTTAGTTTCTGACAAAAGGCAAAGCATCATTTTCTGTTTCAGATTTGTGCCAATGATGGGAAATGTTATTGTTCTCCAATGTAAATGTTCTATGTATGTGTCAATTATTTATCAATCAATCAAAAGCCAGTTTTCTTATACTTCATCCTGGATAAGTGATAATAAAATATAGTAAGTTCTTTTTTTTTTCTAAATAAAAATTCTGATAAATGTTGCACTTCCTTTCCCACCAAGTCAACATTCTAGAACTGATCCAATGTGATAAGAAAGGAAGGGAGAATATTACCTGCAGACCTGGATGGCTGAAAAGAATAAGAAACAAAAGGGTCCTATCCTTCTCTGTAAGTAATTTTCAGATTATGAAACTAGGCATTTACAAAATACACAGTTTCTCTTCTTTGGTTTCCATGATATTACCTGATCAACATTCTGTCACTGCTCTGAAAAGTCCTCCATGGTCTCCTTCATGGCTCTCTTTTTGTACATTTGCAGTCACATCCTTTTCCCACATCCTCAGAAGTCTGTTGTTTCCTAGCAAAGAAATCCATTTTCCTGGTTTAATCTCATCTACTTGATGATTCAAAAAGTAGAGCGTATACCTGACAAATTGAACAGTAATATATTTGTCAGACATGTCTCACATTTTTGTATTGTGCTTTGCTCCTAATTCTTATATTTTAATGTCTTTACATCTTTGTAAATTTATTTCTAACTTTGTTTCATAATGAACTATACAGTTAATGGAATGACCGTGTGTTTTCAAATGAAAAGGATCTGTGTTTGAAGTCTAAGAACTATTGATCAGCTATGATCTTGAGCTCTTAAACCTTCTGAGCGTTGTTTTCTCATTTGTAAAGTGAGGATGTCAGGGGTTTGACTCACTTTGAATTCTTCCAAGGGCTAGCATATCCCTTGATTTCTGTTCCTCTGTGAATCTGTACAGATGCCCTTTGGCAACATAGGGTATTTGTTTTTTGACCTCTCTCTTTGTTTAAGGGATAGAGTGCCAACTTGGGAAGTCCCCTTTAATCTGTTTACTTGGGAAGTAAATCTCTGGCTGTTTAGGGACCATCTGTTCTGACCAGCTTTCCTTTCATGAGGTCTTGTTTTGGTGATAGTGTTAACCACCATAACCAGTGGATAGAATCTCAGCTTGCCCTTCTCCCTTAGCCAAAAAGCTCTTACGGCAGGTAGATTTCAGATATCCATACTTGGATCTCTTCAGTCTCAATGAGTTTACTTCTTTCACTGTGGGATCGTTTTTTGTTTTTTTTTTCTTTGCTCTACTAGGTTTCCAGAGAGTGAGTCCTAAATAGCAATTTCCCAGGTTTCACATGCCCTCAGCAATAATGTAAAGCACAACAGTGATTCTACTTCACTTCCAATGGCCAGTTAGATCCGCTGTCATTTTTGAACCTCCTTTCAATTACACAACACTTCATATATTCAGATATCATTATCCTTAACTGCAAGAGTCCTTCCTGATTATTCCCGCACATTCATTATTGCAGAATCCTATCATTAGCACACTACTTCTTATTTTCATTGTCACTCTTTCTACATTCATTCCTCACTCCAACATTAATATATTACTTGAAGGATTGGTGTGCTGATGCAGAAAGTATCACATGGAAAACTCTCTAGAATAGCATGGTACATGGCAATGAAAATTGGTTTTGTTTTCTCTCTCTTGGCAGGGAGCTGTAGTCTTCCCTACCTTTGAACTGCGAAGGACTGTTTTTTCATATCTTTCCAATGGAATTCAATAATATTTTATATTACATTTGCTTGTAGAATGCTTAATTGTAAATTTTTAAAAATCTATGATTTTTTTCATGCATGATACTCTCATTTAACCTAGTATGTTAGCCCATAGTACATGCTTTCTTCTTTAAAATGTTTATTTACTCATTCCACAGAGATTGCTTTAACACAATAGAATTCTATAAATGGTTTTGTGTCGACAGACTTACGTCATGACAAGCATCTTAGTTTTGCTGAGCCATCCTTAATCTTTGGGAAATAAAGGTTGCCTATCTAATGCTATTTTTACTTGAATCTAATGAATAATCTATAAAATTTCATAATGTATTTGATACAGCTATTTTTTCCAAAATATTAATTTAACATAAACATAGTCAAACATCACTAATTTGAATGAATTAGAGAGAAACTAATTACATTTGTGAATACCCATTTTAGCTTTAATCCCTTTAAGAGCATATGATAAGTGCAACTGTTGTAACCACTCTGACATTGCCTACTGAAGTTTTAATTAACAGATAAGGATGATCTCTAATTAGCCTATCAAAAATACTTGTTTGAACAGTGTCAACTGTACATACACTGCAATTACACTGTTTGTAAGTAAATAGATACTTCTGAAACACTTAAAGACCAGTTTGCACTCTTAGGAGACTAAAGGTGCCTTGAACCTTTTTCATTACGTGTTAATTTATTTTTACAGGCTTCTAATATTTTCAAGAGAGGAAAGAAATGAAGGAAGGTAAGAAGAAGGAAGGAAGGAAAGCAGGCTGGATGAAATGGGTGTGACTAGCAGTCAACATTCTGATCCATTGCAAATCAGTGTCATTCAAATTAATGTGGTTTCCTGATTAGATATCATAGATCAGGCAACTGCACAGGACTGTAAAATTATAGAAACAGAAATAAATTTTCCTCTGAAATCAGTTATCCCAACTATCTCATTGTACAGATTTTGAGGAAATTGATTAACTATATAGATCCTAGTATTAATGGACATGGGCTGTGGCAGGCTAGTCTTTGGCTATCACTGAAGATTAATTCTCCTTTGTGGTGAAAGCATACAAACAATGCAAGCTAAAAATGATGGGGGTTGGAGGTAGGGGTAGGGAGTATGGTTAGCTTAGCAGTTAAGAAACTGTATTCCAAATAGGAGGACTTGGTACCTGACTCAGCCTTCTGACTACAGCTTCCTGCTAATGCAGACCCTGAGAGGCAGTACAAATGTTACAAGTAATTGGGCTCCTGACACCCATGTAGAAGGCCTGGGTTGATTTGCTGGTTCCTGGCTTCAGCTTTTCACATTGTGGCACGCTGGGGAGTGGACCAGTCTATGGAGACGCTCTTGCTTTCTGTGTTTCTTTCTCCCCGCCTCTCAAATCAGTATTATTTTTAAATAATATTTTAAAAATCAGAGAGACAACAAATGGGAAAGCGGAAATGTGATGTAAGCTTTAAAAGTAACAGCCATAATAATTATTTTGATACAAGGACTTAAGACAATTCTGCACCGAAAAGAAATAAATTAGAATATCTAATTCATGAATTGAATGAAAGTAGTTACAAGTATTCTACAAAGAATTGACAAACTACATTCAAGACTTTGTTCACCCTTTCAACATTGTTTTACTTTTGCTTCTCTGTTTTTACAAATTTCAAGTACTTTCAGATGCTGAAAATACATCACAAATAAAATACATGTGGTGGGATAGAGGCTCAAGGTTCAAGGCAGTACTCAAGGACTCCCAGTCCTCCCACCCACACTTGTGAATATGCTGTCTGACAAATGGCTTTCTGGAAAAGGAAAACCAAGAACCAAATTCCTAAAGAAAAGTTAGAGTTGGCCTGACATTACCCGTAAAGTGAGGGAAATACCAGTTAAAAATATTTTATGTAATTCACTTGCTTCCTTCTGGGCTGGGATCCTTTACCTCTTGTTAGGCAATGAGGGCTGCTTCTTTTTCAGGAAAAATGCAGCCATCTTCATTCTTAGCTTCCCAGCTGGTCATTATTTTGCCTATTTAGCTCTAGTTTTTGGAGCAATATAAAGGCTTTCAAATTCAGATAATCGAAATGTTTTCATTACTATAGCCAATGAATGAAGGCATACCATCAGAAATTAGATGCTCAGGAGCAAGGATTTAACTTAGTATTAAGATACTGTTTGGAATTCTGGTATTTAATATCAGAGTGTCTGGATTCAAATCCTGACTCCACTTCTGATTCTAGCTTCTAGCTAATGTTCACTCTGAGAGATAGAGAAGATGCTTCAAGTTGGTGGGTCCCCGCCACCTATAAGGGAGATCCCAGATTGAAATCTTGGCTCCCAGCTTTACCTGTCCTGTCCCTGACTGTTGCAGACATTTGGGAAGTGAATTAGTCGATGAGAAATCTCTCTCTCTGCTTTTCAAATAAAAACAAACAAAAACTTTGAAAATTAGGAATTAGATACTTAAAACATTTCACTTGGACAGATAACTAGAAATGAGCAGCTCTTGATTCATGGTTCAGGCTGATGTCTTCAGTCAGGGCTGGTCATCACTGAGGAATAAAGTATACAAAATTTTAGAACAGAAAGACATCATTTTATATTTATTTATATGGCGAATAGATCTGCTGGTTATGATTTGTTCTCTTTCTGTGTCCAGATGTCTCTTTATTTTGTTTTTCCATATACTGCTTTTCCAAATGTTCTTTTCTGAGACTTTGAGAAAATCAGGATATTGTTGTCATTCAAAGTGCTTTCACATTTCACATTTCTTGCTGTATGATTATCATGAATCCGTGTTTATGTACACTTTTTGTGGGACATTAAGTACTAGTTTGGATTCCAGCCTAGTAGTGGCTGAAAAAAATTTTTATTATGAGGTTTTTGTGTCTTTTTGCTTTGATAAGACATTGGGTACCTTGCATTTGACTGACTTGCATGAGTAATAATTCTGTGTATATCATGTGTCATATATCAACTGAGCACTAGGATTTTTGCCACCTAATTTTTTTCATCTTCTGTATTGTGATTTCCTTCTCCATTAACATTTGTGACATCGTCCCCTTCCTTCCTTTTATAATCACTAGTATGAACTCATAGCTCAAACATCCTCAAGAAGGTGATCTGTAATGATTACTGACTAATGTTGCAGAATGAAGAGAATCAGATTTGAAATTCTGAACTCTAAAAAACAGAGGTTCTTCTTCTCATTTAAAACCTTTTGCAGTCTTGTTAGCATTATCACAGGCCATTCTATTTTCATATATTGCCAACTTTCCACTCTTTGATATGAAACTTCTCTGTCCTTTCAGAACTTACTCTTGATGCATTTTAAAAATTATGAGTATATATACTTATATTGATAATATAGATCACATATGTCTTCTCCAACAAAATGGAAGGAAAACTGCCCAAAGACCAAGAAATTATCTTCTCTAATTTCTTATAAACTAGACTGGGTTAGTTCATTGATTTGTCTGAGGTTGCAGATAGTTGTTCTTAACAACTGGTTGCAGAACACAGACCTGTACTTTGTCCAGTGTTTGTTCAGCAACATGTTAGTGTTCCCACATGAATACATTCACTTCAACAAAAATGTACTAAATAGGTACTAGTCACCAAGTATTGATAAATAAAGCAGTGAAAACACACAAGCACATATATGCACATGCATGTACATGTGTGTGTACATGTACACATTTGCTATCCTAGATCATCTAGTTTGGTACTGTTGCATGTGGGCAAATACATGATAGTTATGCTACACAAACCTATGTTAGTTATCTCTAGTTGATGAAGGCTTTTTTGTTTGTTTTTCTTGTTGAATTTAGACATGGTTTCAGTATCTGTCACAACATAGCTCTCCAACGTCTGCTGTTTGTCTTTGACAATTGTCATGCATACTGAAACCTGTTTGGCATCCACAGATTAGTAGTTTTCACAGAGAATTAGCTTCTACTAGATAAAGGTATACTGTTATAATAACTGGTAGTAATCACAGATGTCATTCAATGCTAGGTTTTTGGTTCTAGATACAAAATTTATATATGAAATTTATATATGAATCACTTAACATGAATTCAGTGTGTTCTGAACTATGGGAGATATGAGTCTCTGTGATATCCACTGTGCTGAGTGCTCTGTATGTGATTAATGGTCCATGATTCCTTATCTTCTTTGTATTTGCACTCAGATATCACAAATGATTGTGCAACTTCTGCATTTTACCTTAGAATCCCTATGTTAGAACAAAGTCACTCTGGCTTTATTTGCTCAATAGTTTCTTTTGGAAAAGAAATGTGTGTCTGGCTGATGCAATGAATATTGGAAGAGGGAATAGTGAAGGACACCTCAGTCTTATACCTGTACTATTACTGGGATTTTAAGTAAGAGAACTGATGGACTTATGTGGGCTTAAAAGCTATGAGTAGGAGGGAATCTGTGAACAGCACCATGGACAAGTAGAAGCAGAGAGTTAGGGAGGTTTATTGATCTTTCTAATCTTGTTGGTCTTCAGGAACACAATGATTATTATATGATATGTAATTCTATGTATATGGGAATCCAGCAACAATTTGTCCTCAGGAAGACCACCGAAAGAGGTGAGTTCTCAGGATGTGCATTTATTGAAATCCTTGGGGAAAAGAAAGAGAGACAGAGAAAATGGAAGCTTAGAATGGTTTGCTGACAGGGAACACATTTTACAAAACTACTGCTTCCTGAATGGCTTTTGAATCAACTCATTGTTATCTAGCTTCAGGTGAATCAGTTCTTGCAGTTGTCAAAATTGAATAGGAAGTGCTTTAATTTTGTTCTGGCTGAGAGCCAACAGGAGTCTTTTCAAGGGTGGATTACAGGGCAGTGCTGATGACTCCAAGTGAACTTTATGTTGGTTAAACCTCTTCAGGCAGTGATCACTGCTTGCTAGTGGCAACATGGTAAAACAGGTGACTGAAAATTTGGAAAGTCTGGTATTAGCAAGCCATATACAGACCAGTTGTCTTTATCTCAGGGTATTAGCTGAAAATATGGATCTGCAGTAACTACTTTAATTAGTATATAGACAAAATTGTTTTTCAAATTGAGTTTCATAATTTCCTTAGCCAAAAGACTTTTGATGGTTGTTTTTAAGACTTTCAGATGTTACCTATTCAACAATAATTTTGTCTGGAAGTTGAGGACAGGAGAATTTCTTGATAAGTATATTTGAAGAAATTATATCTTTTACAAGAAGTTATGCTGATCCAGGTCTTCTCTGCATATTGATCAGGAATATTTTTATCTTCACTGATCACTTAAGTAAGACCTAGGACATATTTGACATTTTATAGTCATGTTTTGATTTTTCAGAGGCAGTTATCCTATGTAGGAACCAGAATTTTAACTAGGACTATTGACCATTCTGGAGAATCGGTCAGCTGCGAGAGCATTAATCATATCTAGCAAAGGATATTTGGGGATGGAGGAGAATTCCTTCCATGATTTCAAAGAAAATATGTAGTTTTATAGAGTTTTAAAGCAAAGGAAATGTATTTCCCTTAATTCCTTCAATGATATTTCTTTTTTTCCTTTAATAATATTTCTTACTGAATGTTATTTAAATGTTCTTATTGTTTCACTCTAGGATCATTTTTTTTTTAATTTAAAAAGGGAACAAGGTCATTTGCTTTGTCCCACCTAATGGTTTGACCATATTTGATATTTGAATTCTCTTGTAGATTGAATCATGTATATTATAGTTCAGAAGTGCCATTTCAGGAATCTCCTAGTTAGTAATACAGCTTTTATATTTTGCTATTTATTTTTATATTATCCCCATTTTCTGGTGGACTGCTTGTTGCCAAGGCCATTCCCAAATCAAGTTTTTGAGTGTTGGATATTCAGAACAATAGAAATTTACTACAAGTCCTGTTGTGAGAAATGGATCTTCACATAACTCTCCAGCTAAAACATTAGTGCCTCACCAAAGAAGGAAGCAGAATTAACATGGAACAGCTGCTTGAGTCAGGAAATCTTACTTTGGGGAAACAATGGAATTTAAGCAGCATGGCACTACAGCTTTGCCTGCATCAAGGCTCCAGAAATGTGAAACAGCTACAATGGTGCTCTGAGGCTGCCTGGCCACTGTGAACTGTGCACACTTCTTGAGTTTGAACTAAATAACATCATGTTGCTGGCTTGATATGAATCCCTATTTGAATCTTTATACTACAGAATTGGCAAATACCACAAATCATTACCATTTCTTTTTCCAAAGAGGCAGCTGTTAACCTTTAACAGCATATCATGATTCCATATACTCAAAAAATAAAAAAAAAAGGTCATTAGTATAGGGTCATCATGGCCCTTGGATCAGCAATATCCACATCACCTGAAAGCTTGTTTGAAACACAGATTTTCTGGCTCCATCCTTAGCCTACTGAACTTCTAGGGGTTTGCCTCAGCAACTGTTTTATCAAGTTGTCTCTCCTATGTGAATCTGATGTCTATACTAAAGAATGATAATAACTGTTACAAAAGCTAAATGACTGAGGAAGAATAAATGAGGTTTAATTAAGTGTGTGATGACCATAATTCAATTACTTATCTCATATCTGTCCCATTGCTCTTACCACGTGCTGAAAGAATATTTACTAAACAAGATGGCTATATATGGCATCCACAGTACGGCAAGGGTTCTGTCAAAAATGCATCCTTCTCAAGATTCAAAGCAGATGGAAACACACCATTCATCAGCCAGTGCTCAGGTTGTTCACTGAAAGCACTGCCAAAAGGCGAGCGATGTTGGTAAATATTATAACTGGACTCCCATATTCTTAACTGGGCTGAGTCAGAATGTCCCAGAAGGATCTTTAAAACAGAGATTGTTGGGGCCATCCCCAGAGTGTCTGATTTGGTACACCTAGGTGAGGCCTGACAATTTGTAGGTCCAAATAAGTTCACAGGTGATACTGATGCTGCTAGTCCAGGGAGCACCCTTGGAGAACTCTTGCTCTCAAACATCTTTTGAATTATATTTTTGGGTGAGTTTCTGCTTCTTGGCTTTTTGTTCTCTCCTGTTCTACATTTAGCTTGACTGTGATTTCTCCTCAGAAAGGTACAGCCCACATCATATGGGGCATGATTTTAATGTGCAGAAGCCTGCTGAGCCCTCCATTTCCTGTCAAGATATTATTCAGAGTCATAATACACTTTGTCATTTCTCTTCATTCTCCGACTAAGTTTTTATAGCTTTGGCACTTTGCTATTGTGTCAGATGAAACTCAGCTGCTTCCTCTTTGCAGTGTTTGTGGCCTTATGATTCACACCTTTCAATGCCATCCGGATCACTCTCCAGGTTGAACAGGGTGTTTCCCCCCTTCTTTGAATAGAATTGATTTATTCCCTTTGAATAGAATAACTCAATGCACCCGAGTTTCATCCTTTTCTTATTTGACTCTCCACCGCAGAATAAGAGCTCTTTACAATACTTGAAAAGCTCATTTTAAAGTGTTTACTACTTTTAACTGTGGTCTGGGGTGAGGAGAGAAAAACGATTGTCATGAGGAAGGTCTCTCACACCTTGTTGTTGAGCTTAGTTGTGATCTCTATAGCAGTTTTCTTGAATTCATAGAATTCAAGTGTTTGAATCTGGGTGGTTCATATTGTTATCTGTTTTAGTTTTTTAAAGTCACACCTTTGAACAAATTGTTAAGTTCCCTACTAACCAATGTAAGAGAGAAGACTTTAGTCTAAGACCTGTCACAGCTTTAAAGAATAGTGTGATCTGGGGCAGGTCAAAGAATTTTCTGGGCCTTACTTCCCTCACCTATAAGACAAATATCATCATATTTGTGCTTTTTTTTTCCCACTTAACTAATGTGAGAATCAAAATAATTTCTGTTATGTAAATCCTAAATTTCTAGGTAACTGTGAGGCAATATTACTAATGTTCCTTATAACACTAAACATGATCATGATTCAGAGTGGAAGCAAGGATATTATCTCTGGCTTGAATGTATGTGTGTTGGGTGTAGGGAGTGTGCAGATCTGTAAAAGGTGAAATAAAAAATGGTATCTAATTATCTCCTTAACTGCTAATCAGAGTATGGGGTGTAAGTCTGCGGTAGTATATAGAAGGATACTTCAAAAAGGTCATAGAAAATTTATATTGTTTAAAAAAGCTTGATTTCTAATTTTTTTCAGCAAAATAAACTTGAGGTCTTCACACACAAAAGCTGGTCTTTAGGAGGCAGGAAAGGCTGGGAATTGGCTGTAGTCCTTAGAACTTTTGTTGGCATTTCTTTATCTGGAAACTAGGGAGATATACCAAGAAATTGATTGGAAAAATAATTCTAATTTAAAAAAAATAGAATACTACTTAGCCATAAAAAGAATGAAATTCGGTTTTTTGCAACATTTGGATGCAAATGGAAACTATTATGCTTACTGAAATAAGCCAGTCCTCGAAAGACAAATGTCTTATGTCTTCTCTCATATGTGGTTGTTAATATAGAACACAAAAACATGTATAGGAATGAAACAGACATCTTGTGGTTTGATTGTTGTTTTTAGCTCTTGTTTAACTCCCATAGAACTGTGGTATGTTTATTTATTGCTTGCTGAATATTATGGTTAGTGCTGCATTAAGCCTGTGATTAGAGTGGATTGAAATTATATTTTTCCAAAAGTTAAAGAAATAAAGGGATGAAGGAAGGGATTGAGGGAGAAAGAGTGGTAGGAAGGGTGGTATGTTTATTTTCTTAGAATTGCACCTATGAAATAAATAAATCAATTTATATTAGTAAATTTTTTAAAAAATTGGAGTGTACAAGAGTACTGGTAGAGCAGTATACTTTATTGTTGACCTTTTATAAAGTGCCTTCCCAGTAACTTCTTGGTCTGACAACTGGGATATTTTTCTTGACTATAAAGGCCTAGTTACTGGGGCAAAGGGCATGAGAAGTAGAGCACCTTAAGAATCCAAATTAGAAAATGCCATACCTGTATATGTGTATAATATTTGAAACAAGGTTTTTGAAATACTGTCGAGTCCATTTTGCCAAAGCACATAGACATTTTCTAGGAGATATTTCTCTCTGTGTTGAACTCTCATGGAGTTCAGCCTATTAGATGTATATTACACAAGATTTTACAGTACAGTGCTCTGGACTTCAGCTCAGTCATATATTTGACAATTGCCTGTGCTATCAGTAGCATAAAAAGTGCTGGAACTAGAGAGTTTGGGTCACTGCGTCTCAGTAATAATTTTTTAGCTGATGATGGTGAGTACAACAATTAATTTCCTGAAAACAGAAATAGTAAGCTTTAACTATTTTTCTGAGCTTAAGATGAAATAATATATGCAAAATACTTTTTAAACTATTAAACATGCCAAAAATGCAATATTTCATTTTCAAAATGCTGTTACATAGGTATTTTAATGTAGTCGATACAATTATATTTATTGTAGAATTAAAAACAACCTGGCAAAAGAGACTGAATGAAAGAAATCTGTAGGTGATTTTAGTGCTGACTGAATGGTCACATGCAGGAGGTCTTTGGTTGATTTGTCAAGTCTCCTAGTGGGCTGACTGGCAGCGGTTCGCCCTCCTTGTTCAGGGTCTACTCTGCCCTGAATAAAGACATAAAAGTCATCCTCTTTAGATCCTTCAGTGATTCAGACCTGGAAGGAGTGGCTAATACTATGAATGGCAGATCTCAAATATAAATTGATCTTAGGAGTCAGGAGCTATGATCTGAAAGCAACAAGATAAAATGTAACATAGATATAAATAAAGTTCTTCGTTTAGAGTAAAAATAATCTATTGCGTAAATTCAGGAAGGGGATGATCTGCTTTGGAGGAAGTTGATATGAAACCATCTGGGGGTTTTAGATATCTGCAAGCTCAAATAGAATGTGTGCTGTATTTGCTCTGGAAAAAGTACTGAATAGAAAAATATGGCTTCTTACTAGAGCGATCTGGTGTTCAGAAACTTACTGCAAAGTCAGGGGATTTAGAATACTGGCCTCATATTACGATGTCATATGGTGTGACCATTCTCAGGTTATCTCATGTCTCTCAGCATTGGCTTTGCTTTAATTTTTCTGACTTCCAAAATGAGAAATTTGCAGCGAATTATGTCTCAGATAGCTTCCAGCTGTCAGAGGCTGTGACTTTGAGTTGGATCAGAAGGAGTCTCTTCCCCCCTTTCCATTTTTGATATATATATATATATATATATATATATATATAATTGATATACATATGTATACATATATGTATATTTAGAAAAATAAATTACAGAAAAAAATGAGACCTAAGGGAAGAATATATGTGTATAATATGTAACAATTTTTATCTATCTTTATCAGTGATCATGACATTTAATTTTGTTGGTAACCAATGGTCTCCTCAAAAATATGTGTTTTTCAACTTATTTATTTAAGTGGTATGCCTCAAGAACTTTTTCTGGATCTTCAAATTTGCCTGTAACTTTCAGGTACAAATCCCAGCAGGATCCTGCTGGCTCACTTTCCTTCTAAGACAGTTAAATTGAGCTGTATGTGCTTTTACAGTGCGTGGTCTTAGATGTCTAGTGTGAGATTTTCAAAATTAAGGTTCCGTCTACTGCTTACAGCCATATACAGGGTCTCAGACCTCTCTTTGTGGGGATAACAGTTTATCATCAAATCTCTGGTGTCATTTTTGATGCAAAAAAGTGAGTATTGCTTCTCGCAAACTTATAGGAATATTATATTTTTAAAATAAGCTTTAATTGAGCAGTGAATGACTTAGTAGTTTATAGGGCCTATGTGTTTTGGAATCTGCTGGATATTTTGGGATAAAGGCTATGTGCATAGGCATGTTGTTTAATGTTTCAAAATAGCTGACAAATTTCACTCTTTTCATTATATTCGTTTTTATATAGGGTCTGTTCTATACAATTGAGTTTCTAGCATTAGTTTATTCTTTTGCCATACCCTCATTAGCTTTTGAGACCTAAAACTATGTTTTAATTTATTTATGAACCGGAATATTTCTTTTACAATCATATCAGGGAAAACTTCATCATAGGAAAGGAATTATGCTAGGAAAATTAGTGAAGGGATTGTTTTCGTGCTTCCTTCTCTTCTTTCCTGCTCTTTCTTTCCCCTTTCAATTTGCTTTCCTCCTCCTTCCAGTCTCCCTCCCTCTCTTTTCCCAATATTTTTTCTGTCTATAATTCTTCATTGAGTTACCACTGTGCTTCAAATAAGTTGAGGATTTATACTCTCTTTCCTTTCTTGGTACTTACTTTCTAGGGGAGGAGTAATTCAAGTAAAATGATTGAAGTTCATGGTGGTTGAGCACACGTCTGTGTAAAGAAGGTCAGAGAAAGCATCCCAGAAGAGATTTCGAACCTGAGAGTTAAAGGTTGATAAGAATTAGCTGAGCAATGGTTGAGGATGGGTGTTGGACATGTTCTAAACAGAGGGAAAACATAGTAAAGTCTTGAGATGATGCAAATCATAGTGCAGTTAAGATATTTTTAAAAGTTAGGATGAACAAAGTTTTGCACTAAAAGGGAAATTGTCCAGAAATAGGACCGAAAGGACAAAATTTTGCAAAAGCCAGTGGATTATGCATCTAAAAAGCAATGGGGCGTTATTATGAAATTTAAAGAAATATGAGATAAACATTTCATTGAGAAAAGATCATTTTTTTCTGCAGAATAGAGACTGATTTCAATGTCAGAAAATTGATTATAAGGTTCCTATAGTAGTCTAGGTTATGTGGTGCTGCTGCTGCTACATTGAATTAGGGAAATACTGGAGTGAGTGTCTCAGATGAGCAAAACTTGACCTTTTTATTTCATTTTTTGGGTAATTATCTTTAAAACTGCCATTAAAAATCAACAAAAATCATGTTTTCTATTCTTTATCACTGTTTGTCCTCTGAGCCCATAAAGGCTGCCAAATAATAGATTTATAGTCATGGGAATTTGAGTTTTTGGGACAGATTCCTATATGCTGTGCTGGAAGAGTCAGAATTCTGTTTAAGCCCCAGTTTTAGCACTAAGGAGTTTTTTGATTATAGGCATATGATGTTACCTCTTTAGGCACTCCTTTCAATTCTAGTCTTCTATGGGGAAGAGATAGGTAGGGAAGAAAAGCCTCTAGGTTTTTATGCTTAATATGCTTATTGTTTTGATCCCTGTTGGTATGGTATTGAAATTTTAGATTCAACCAGTAGGAAGGCTTTTTAACAGTATTATAGATCCGAACCTACAAAGTTGTTAATCTGGAAGTAGAAATCAGACTATTTTCTAACATGCACACCTGTTTACAGATATGAGAGGAGATTTAGAGATTTGCTGAAGATAAGCCACAGAAATTTAACTTCTAGGGATGGAAATCTTAAGTAAAGAGAAACTGGGGTAGAATGTGTAGTGGTTACCAAACTTGAGTCTTCTTATTAGTGCTCATTTGGCCTTATAAAAATCCCTGGTGGCAGCTTTTTTTGGAAATACCAATCCCTGGTGTCATCCTCACAACTTCTCAACAGCAGGTAAAGTGTAAGGCAAATATGGATAGGTGCTATACTCTAGTCAGGGTTTTCCAAAGTACATGAGATTGTACTAGTCTTGCATAAATGTATCTTGAAAAAGTGTTTTGGAGGAAAAATAAATTGGAGAAACACCATGTAACAGAAAGTCTTTTATAAATTAATGCATTAGCCTATTGTTAATGATTCTGAGAAATAGTACAGAAAAGAAAGTATTTAATTTTATTCCTGTGTTTCTCTAACTCATTTGGTCCCTCCAGGAATTTCACTGGAAAATCTATTTACAGATAGATGCCAGAGCTGATGATCCATGATGGAAGTTTACGAGTTTTTGGGTGTTAATCATATTTTCTAGTCACTGAAATCTTGTGGTTCAAATGTGTCCATCCTTTACTTTTTAATATAATATAATCTATATTTGGAATTTTTGAGGAAATTTGAATAAAAGTGACTTTAGAATAGGCTTATTTCATCACCAGCAATTGTTGCTATATTGAATTATAGGACACTTCATATTTACTGGATGTCAATGGCCCCCTCATAGAGCTGTGCAGTATGCAATCTGCCATACCTTCTGTGATAGCTCTGTTCCAGGTATTGAGGCTGACCCTGTGACTGTGGTTTTACTGAGATCAAAAATCATCCAAATGAGTTATCTTGTGCAGATTATATAACCTTCAGGGGTAGGCTCCTAAAAATGCCTTTAGAAGGTATACAAGGTGGTTAGGTTTCATTATAGTAATGAAGCTGTTCTCATAAAATGTGCAAAAAATTTAAGTGTTTTAAAAGCAGTGTATCTTTATTATATCATTAGATATATAACTTGCCAAAATGTAATTCCTTCACCACTTAAAATTTATTTAGATCATCCTGTGGCAGGTGATATGCTTGGCACTGGGGATGCAAAGGAAAAAGGGTTGCTGCTTTTCAAAAAGCAGAGTTAAAAAAAAAAAAAAACTAGCATATATGCATATGCTGTAATCCATAGTGGTGATAGTTACAACGGAGATAAGTGCAAGGGGCAATTGGAACATAAAGAATAAAGTTCTTAAATTGGCCTGGGAGAATCAGGAAGTATTTCACAGAAACTGGTTTGGTTTAGTTTGGTTCCTGAATTTCTTCTGAAAGTCTTTGCTGACACTGCTGTTCAATTATCAAGAGAAAGTTTAATTTTTTCTGCTGCCTTGCATGTGCTCATATGCTTTTTTCAAAGTAAATTGTGTTTATGTAATAGTTTCTACCTTTTCTCCTCACTCATCATTTCCATCTTGATATTACTTGAATTATACCCCCCACAATAGTCTTAGTTTCAGCTGAGTATTCACATTTCTGGTGCAAGTTAATAGAATTTTTCATTTTCTTTTGGTTTGCAGATGTTGAACACATGGCTGTTAAGCATAGCATTATTCTTACAAGGATGACAGCCTTCAAACATTTTGATTAGTACCTCAATTTTATCCACTTCTCCATTTTGAAGTGAGCCTGTGTTTTATGTCTTCTTAGCTTAGTCTCTTTAAAGCTCTATATTCAGAATGGCAATTTTTGTCTCCATTTATTATCTACCGTGTGGTTTTCAGAAAGGTTTGATAGGTTTTAATTTAAAAAATGGAAATTGTATTTAATTTTTCAAAGAGCTTGAAAAAATTTATCTGCATCGGGAATAAGTATATTTATGATATCTTGCATTTATGATAGTTTGCAAAATATTTTACCTGTGTTATTTCATTTAATTTTCCAGTACTGTTTGAAATATGAGGAAACTGAAACTTAGTGAGGTTTAGTGAGTTAGTCTAACAAAGCTAGTCAGTGACAGAACCAGGACTTGGAGATACTTCACTCTCCAATTATGAAGTTTTTTCCACTATATTTCATGATTTTAGTATATGTTAGGTATAAAAGGAAGATGAAAATGAAGGAATGGAATTCTTACTAATACAAATGCAAATTACTTAAGTATCATTATTATGATTTGGGTGGGTGAGGTTATGCAGGGCATGAGAACAAGTAAATTAATGGCAATAATGGGTCAAGTACTCGTATGGTAGGCAAGTTTGGTGAAGTAGGGCAAAAAGATGGAGCTGGTTTTATGTTTAATGAAGCAGCATGAAGGCCAGCAGGACAGGCTTTAAAAAGTAAAAATTGCAAAAAGACTGGAGTTATTGATGGTGGAGAAGACAGGTGGCTACTGAAATTTTTAGAGTCCCAGTGGAAAGTCTGTAGCTGCTTCCTTGGCCACCTTCACACTCAGGTCGGGGCCTCTTACATAAAAATTTTCAAGAACCCAAATTGATGTCACAGGTGTTGATCCGGGAAGATTTTGATCCAGATATAGTGAGTTCCTGAGAAATCACAAGATCTTTGTTTCAGTATGGGCACACAAATCATGTCATTGTCTCTAGATAAAAGGGTTTGGTTGTAGTATTGAGACAGTGACTGGAAAGTAAGATGAAGAATTTAGGTTAAGTTTATAGAGGATTCTGTGAAGGGCCAGATGAACAGTTTAAACCATGTCTCATAATTAAAATTGTAACAGAAGCCCATAGCAGTTATCTGATTTGCTAATTTTATAAAAGTATGCTGGCTTTCAAGGTTCCAGGATAGGACAGTAGTGAGTGAATTTTAACTTTCTCAGTCCTTAGCAGATCAGTGAGATGAAATATATACATCTTAAACTATTTAAAGTAAGAGAACACTAATATATTTTCTCAAATACTCACATCTCTTTTTTTAAAAGATTTATTTGAAAGGCAGAGTTATAGAGAGGCAGAGGTGAGAGAGAAAGAGAGAGGTCTTCCATCTGCTGTTCACTCCCTAGATGGCCGCAATGGCTGGAGCTGCACTGATCCAAAGCCAGGAGCCAGGAGCTTCTCCCAGGTCTCCCACACGGGTGAAGGGCCCCAAAGGGCTTGGGCCATCTTCTGCTGCTTTCCCAGGCCATAGCAGAGAGCTGGATCAGAGGTGGAGCAGCCGGGACACGAACCAGTGCCAATTGTGATGCCAGCTCTGCAGGTGGTGACTTTACCCGCTACACCACAGCACCAATCCAAATATATCATTTTTAAAAGTTAAAATTGAGGTTTACTTCTGGCCTAAAACTCAGAAAATAAAAAAAATTATAGAAAATCATCTCATGGCAACTTACGTATGGATTTCAAAAGTTTTTGCACAAAAATCCAAAATAAACATCTTTTAATTAGATTTTTCATGAACTTTTGTAAGCCCCTTAGCTTATAATAATTATATAACAATGATTATGATTATTATTATTCTATTAACATAGAAATTTTTAGTAATCTATTACTCAATGACTGACATGCAATAAATTGAAGGAGTATGATTTTGGTGACATAGACATGTATCTACACAAAATTCTATCTCTACAATGAAAATAAGGAACATATTTATCTTCCTCAAATTTTCCTTTTGTCTTCTTGTAATCCCTTTTTCCCAACTCTTACCTAAAAATCCCTACTAAATTATTCCTGGATAAGAAGGAGATTAAATACATATAACATTAAGCTGACCAATTTAAGAAATTTTTTATTTACACATTGAACTAAAGGAATAGATGGTAAAAATTCACAGAAGGAAGATTTCAGGAAAATATAGAATTTTTAAGAATAGTTATTGAGGCTGTTGCAGGATAATCATTCAATGTATAACCCGTTGTTATAGAACCTCCAAACTTGGGGCTGCTCACTTGATAGGTGCGGAAGGCCACATTGGGTTTTTAGAAGAAAGCGGTATTTGCAGACCAAGGAGCGGGGGCAGCTGTTGCTTAATTCCCAGGCTTCCCAAGGAGTTAAGAGTGAAAGTTCTTGTATTTTTTTTAATAAAGCTTTTATTTAACGAATATAAATTTCCAAAGTACAGCTTATGGATTACAATGGCTCCCCCTCCATAACTTCCCTCCCACCCGCAACCCTCCCCTTTCCCACTCCCTCTCCCCTTGCATTCACATCAAGATTCATTTTCAATTCTCTTTATACACAGAAGATCAGTTTAGTACATATTACATAAAGATTTCAACAGTTTGCCCTCACATAGAGACACAAAATGAAAATACTGTTGGAGTACTAGTTATAGTATTAATTCACAATGTACAGCACATTAAGGACAGAGATCCTACATGGTTCTTGTATTTTGAAATTGAGTGTGAGAAGCACGTGTTCAGCTGGTGTCTGTCCAGGTACCTGGTTGGTCAGTGGTGCTCGTGACCTCTGATTGGTCAGGGATGCTGTGCTCTTTAGGTAACTTTTATGATGATTTAGCTGGCTTCAGTAAGTCTAGGTGTTACATGAAGGTGGTAGTTAGTGACCTTCCACCCCAGATCTGAAATTTCCCTGAACAAACCTCTCCATACATAACTGGCCAACAAGGTTTTAGCTACTGGAGAAGCAAATGACTCCTAGAGCCTGGTGATTTACGATCTCATTGGCTGGCTGTACCACTCCCTGAGTACAATTTCTTTACCATCCTAAGGGAAGAGCAAGGAAATCTTGAACAAAGGGAGAGGGGGCTGGGTCTCAATGATATCTTGCCTGTACTTTTAGGGACACTTGAGTAGGGGTGCAATATGAAGCCTGAGAAACTTGAGCCTCAACTTGGAACAGGTAGGGGTGACTTTGGAGTGCATTTCAACTTCAGGGCAAGGGGGCAACAAAGCTATGCCAGGAATGGGGGCTCCACAATCTTGGGGGCCATGAAAAGACATCTTTAACCCAAACAGAGGCAGTGATGCTGATAAACTATAGGAAATAGTTTGGCCAGTTAGCAGGAGATTTTGTAAACGAGGCTGAATATAGACTTAGAATAATAAGGAACAACCAATGCATGCTTTTTTAAAAAAAATGAAGGTGATCAATTAATCCATATATGTTCATTCAAAAATATTTCTATTGTGTTTTCATTATGTTTCAGGCACTGTTCTAAGCGTTGGTGAGTTCACTTTTAGTATATGGCCATTTGGAAGGATACTTGTCTAGTATGTGTGTGCTAATTGCCTTTTAAATGAATTTTATTTTAGAAAATTTAAAATTCACAGAAAACACAAAAAATTACATACAGTTCCTACAATATTCTGCAAATAGTTTATATGTATATATTTTATGTCAAAGATCTGATAAGGACCCAGAAAATTAGTCTTTCATTGTACCTTTTACTACCCTCCTACCTTAGTCCACCCCACCATGCCATGATTCACACCTCATGTAACTATGGTACATTCGTTAAAACTAAGAAATTGACATGAGTACAATACTATTAACCAAACTCTAGACCTAATTTGAATTTTTGTAGTTTTTCCTTTATGTCCTTTTTCTGTCTCAGGATCACATCCAAGATACTACATTACTTTTGATCACCATGTCTGGTGAAGCTCCTTAGAATGTGATGATTTTTCAGGCTTTCCTTGTTTTTTGACAAACATGGCAGTTTTGAGTACTTGTTAGATATTTTATGAAACATCCAATTTGGATCTGTCTCTGTGTTACTTAGTTTCTCTAAGCCTTGTTGTTTGTTTTGAGCCATTAAGTTTAGATTAGACTATCTACCTCCTAAATTTGATCTGAGAATCAGTTGAGATAAAGGATGCAAAATAACTAACACAGTGTCTGACACAAAAAAGCCCAGTAATCATTAGGTCTTCTCCTTATTACTGTTATTCCCAGTGCATAGCATGGTAAATTAACTTTTTTTTTTTTTTTTTTTTTTTTTTTGGACAGGCAGAGTGGACAGTGAGAGAGAGAGACAGAGAGAAAGGTCTTCCTTTGCCGTTGGTTCACCCTCCAATGGCTGCCGGGGACAGCGCGCTGCGGCCGGCGCACCACGCTCATCCGATGGCAGGAGCCAGGTGCTAGGTGCTTCTCCTGGTCTCCCATGGGGTGCAGGGCCCAAGCACTTGGGCCATCCTCCACTGCACTCCTGGGCCACAGCAGAGGGCTGGCTTGGAAGAGGGGCAACCGGGACAGAATCCGGCGCCCCGACCGGGACTAGAACCCAGTGTGCCGGCGCCGCAAGGTGGAGGATTAGCCTGTTGAGCCACGGCGCCGGCCTGGTAAATTAACTTTTTAAAAACTGAATACATGAGTCAAAATTCTAACAGTGGCTGATAGCTTTGCCTGTCTTCACTGCCTTGTATCCTGAACTGATTTTCTAATGCCCACAGTCCCACTATTCCAGCTTCCAACTTCCTCACCACCAAACCTCCACCACAGATCTATACCCACCCTTCATGCAGAAGAAGAATAGCTGTTTCTACATAAAAGGTTTTTGCATATAGGGTTTTGCCTTGGTGACCACATGGAGTTTATAAACAAATAGAATTTTTTACTATTTCAATTTTTTTTAAACCCAGCTGGCACTAACGTCTGCCACTGGCATTTTCTCTAGAATCACTGCTCACTTCTCCCTACCAGCAAGCGGTGCGGGCAAGCTGTTGATATGTGGATTTTCTTGACCCCTAAATAGAATTCTGCATTTGTTGCATTTGTTGAAGGCACTGAAAGTCTGGTCTGGGACTGTGCCACTACTTGAGCCATTGTAGGACCCCTGCCAGGACTCATAAATCCTGGCTTTGCAGGGAGTCTTAATTGTAGTTGTCTTCTCAGTATGTCCCACCGTGGAGCCTTTCTTGTTCTGTCTGTTGCTGCCTCAATGAAAGCAAGCTTCTTTCTTTGTGCTGTCCTGTAGATCAGATGCTTCACAGCAGCAGGAAGAGGATAATCCTACACCTGCAGGAATGCAAAGGTTTCTTGCTAAAGCAAGCAGCAGGGTCTGCTCTGCACCGCCAGTGACAGTTTCTTTCCTGGGAAGCTTGGTTAGCAGAGGACTTGTTCAAAGAGTCCTCATCTGTAAGCATTTATATTTCTTCTCTTTATCCTCATAAGAAGTAAAACAAATAACTTTAACAGATCCTGTATCCTACGATTACAAATAGTGACTATGGATAATAGTCGAACATTGAGAACACTTAATAACAGGATGCAAGGATCATTACAGCCTCATTTAAAAACTTATATATTTAATTCACTCTATTGATTGTTTTCTTTACTGTGTGGAAGATTTGTCTAGTTTTACTTTTGTTGCCTATGCTTTGAGGTCTTGTGATTGCTTACACCAATGTCTTAAAGTATTTCCCTTATATTTCTGCTGGTAATTTCATAGTTTCAGGTCTTCCATTTAGAAATTTGTGATCTGTCTTGAGTTGATTTTTGTATATTATGAGAGGCAAGGATGTAATTTCATTCTTCTATGCATGTATGCTTAGTTTAGCAAGCACCATTTATTGAAAAGGCCATCATTTTGCTAATGAATATTCTGGAAACTTCATAGAAAATCAGCTCTTTTTTTTATTTTTCTTGATTCTGTTTAGTTTGTTTTTCTAGTTCTATCTTCTTTAAGGTAAAAAGTTCTGGTATTGATTTGAGATCTTACATGTTTCTAAAAATAGACATTTATAGTTGTCCCTTAAAGAACTGTTTTCACTGTACACCAGAAGTTTTTGTGTGCTGTGTTTTTGCAACTTATTTAAAAGTGTTTTCTAATTTCTTTTGGGATTTATTCTATCTCATTGTTTATTATTGAGTTTTTACTTTCCACATTTGTAAACTTTTCAGTGTTTCTCTTATTATGTGTGCATATTTTATTGCCTTGTTAATCTGTTCCATCCAATATTAAAGGTGAGATTTCAAAAGCTCCAACTGTTAATCTTGAAACCTCTATTTCTTCTCTCAATTTTGCTTCATGCATTTTTTTCATTTTGTTTCATTTATTTAGGACATTTGCATGGTATATAACTTTCTGTTTGTTTGTGTCTTTAAATCTGATGTCTCTCGTAAATCACATGTTTTTGTACCATTTAGAAAATAAAATTAGCTTAATCTCTGCCTCAAACTGTCATGTTTAGTCCATTTACAATTAATGTAATTACTGATAAAGTTAAAATGTACATCTGACAATTTGCTATTTGTATATAGATCTCAAAAATTTTTTGTCCTCTGTTCCTATATTATTGCTTTATTCTATGTTAAATATTTAGTGTACCTTAGCCATGGCTCAACAGGCTAATCCTCCACCTTGCAGCGCAGGCACACCGGGTTCTAGTCCCGGTCAGGACACCGGATTCTGTCCCGGTTGCCCCTCTTCCAGGCCAGCTCTCTGCTGTGGCCCGGGAGTGCAGTGGAGGATGGCCCAAGTGCTTGGGCCCTGCACCCCATGGGAGACCAGGGAAAGCACCTGGCACCTGGCTCCTGCCATCGGATGAGCACGGTGCGCCGGCCGCAGCGTGCCGTCCACGGCGGCCATTGGAGGGTGAACCAACGGCAAAGGAAGACCTTTCTCTCTGTCTCTCTCTCTTACTGTCCACTCTGCCTGTCAAAAAATAAATAAATAAAAACAAAACAAAAACAAACAAACAAACAAAAAATATTTAGTGTACCTTTTAATTCCATTGCTTGTCACTATATTTTCATAGATTTTTTTTTGCCTTGGAAATTACAATTAGCATCTTAAATGATAGCAATATGTTTTTAATTAAATGCAATTTAATTACAATGGCATATACAGACTTTCACTTTTAAAGATTTTCCACCCCTACATCCTTTGGGGTGTTATTGTTATTCAAAGTATATTTCTATACTTGAATGCACATCAACACACAGTAATAAGTGTTGCTTTAAACCAATTTTTTTTTAAATAGGAGAAAACAGAGCTACAAACAAAAATATCTCTCTCTAATGGTTTATATTTGCTTATGAAGTTACCTTTTTTATAGTGCTAGCTATTTTGTGGTTTTTTTGTTTGTTTGTTCATTTAAATTCAGTTACTGAATGTAGGCTGTTGATTTTCATGGCTATGACAAAGCTGAGCAGAAGGCAAAGGGATGAGAATATGGAAAATTAATATGCCATAATTTTTTGTTCTCACTAAAATTCAGCTTTTTTTTTCTAAGACACACCTTCCTTGGACTACTGCATATCTTGGGTGAATTTTCAAAGTTCTGAAAAAAAGATGATTAGGGTTGTTTTACTGGTGTTATCATTGATTTTTATGGAGGAAAAACTTTTGGAGGTCTTTATTATACTATTTAAATAATACTCACCCTTTTTTCCCGTGTGTACAATATTAATTTGGTAGCTTTAAAATATGTTTATTGATATGTTTATGATTTTTTGTATTAGGCTCATTTTTCCATTTAAAATACTGAATTATATTTGTTAGCTTAAATATGTTCTCTTTTCTTTTTGAGCTGTAATAACATCATTAAGTGAATAATGTTTGTATAAATTATTCATCATAAGAATGACCCTAAGTGAGGCCAAAGACAATTTCCAGTCCTTCTAACTTTTCATTCTCAGTCTCTTTTTAGATACTTTTTCCTGCAGATTTCTCAAAACTTGATGTTTCATTGTTATTTTGTCCTTAACATTAAACATCATACTACAAATAATATCACCCACCTCACTGGCTTCTAACTTTCCTTAAATCGTTGCATCTGTTGAATCTGTATATTTATCCAGTTGCTTCAAAGATACCCTCATCCATTCAGTCTCTTAGATTAACCACCTAAGTCACCCTTGATATTTACACCCATGTAATTTTTTTTTTATATATAAAGCTTTTATTTAAAGAATATAAATTTCCAAAGAACAGCTCATGGACCACAATGGCTCCCCCCCCACACAACTTCCCTCCCTCCCCCCACCCTCCCCTTTCCCGCTCCCTCTCCCCTTCTGTTCACATCAAGATTCATTTTCAATTCTCTTTATACACAGAAGATCAATTTAGTACATATTACGTAAAGATTTCAACGGTTTGCCCTCGCATAGAGACACAAAATGATAATACTGTTGGAGTACTAGTTATAGTATTAATTCACAATGTACAGCACATTAAGGACAGAGATCCTACATGATTTTTTTTTTTTAAAATTGATTAATTGTCTATGCAATTTCCAGTTTAACACCAAGATTTTTTAATCATTTGCAATTATCTTTATATAAAGAAGATCGATTCAATATATACTATGTAAGGATTTCATCAGTTTGCACCCACTCAGAAACACAAAGTGTAAAAATACTGTTTCAGTACTAGTAATAGCATCACTTCACATTGGATAACACATTAAGGACAGATCCCTCATGAGACGTAAGTACACAGTGACTCCTGATGTTGATTTAACAATTTGACACTCTTGTTTATGGCGTCAGTAATCTCCCTAGGCTCTGGTCATGAGTTGCCGAGGCTATGGAAGCCTTTAGGGTTAGCCGACTTCGATCTTATTCCCACAGGGCCATAGTCAAAGTGGAAGTTCTCTCCTCCCTTCAGAGAAAGGTACCTCCTTCTTTGATGGCCCCGTTCTTTCCACTGGGATCTCACTGGCAGAGATCTTTCATTTAGGTCTTCTGTTTTTTCCAGAGTGTCTTAGCTTTCCATGCCTACAATATTCTCATGGGCTCTTGAGCCAGATCCGAATGCCTTAAGGGCTGATTCTGAGGCCAGAGTGCTATTTAAGACATCTGCCATTCTATGAGTCTGCTGTGTATCCTGCTTCCCATGTTGGATCATTCTCTCCGTTTTTCATTCTATCAGTTAGTATTAGCAGACACTAGTCTTGTTTGTGTGATCCCTTTGACTCTTAGACCTATCAGTGTGATCAATTGTGAGCTGAAATTGATCACTTGGACTAATGAGATGGCCTTGGTACATGCCACCTTGATGGGATTGTATTGGAAACCCCTGGCACAATTCTAACTCCTTAATACTTTATCCGTGGTAGTATTTTTTTTTTTTCTTTATCCTAGTACTAGTGGTTGAACTCTGTAATTAACACACAATTATTCTTAGATGTTTAAATTTTAACTGAAAAGTGATCTCTGTGAAATATAAGAGTGGGAATAAGAGAGGGAGGAGATGTAAAACTTGGGACATGCTCAATCGGAATGGCCCCAAATGATGGAGTTAGAGTTACACCCATGTAATTTTTTCATTAGTCTCACTGATTCTGTTTTCCATTATCTCTACAATATGTACTTTCCATTTAACTTCTTTGAGACATTTTCCATTTCACATGATACTCTCTTCCCTGAGTTCCTTTGCGTCCCCCCTGTCTTTTCTCCAAAAGAAAATTGCTCTATGACAATTTTTTTTCCTTATGGAAATAATGTTCACTTTATTTTAAATTCTTTTTTTTGACTTTTATTTATAAATATAAATTTCCATAGTACAACTTTTGGATTACAGTGGCTTTTCCTCCTATAACCTCCTTCCCACCCACAACCTTCCCATCTCCCATCCCATTCACATCAAGATTCATTTTCAATTCTCTTTATATACAGAAGATCAATTTAGTATACTAAGTAAAGATTTCAACAGTTTTACACCCACACAGAAACACAAGGTATAAAGTACTGTTTGAGTACTAGTTATACCGTTAATTCGAATAGTACAACACATTAAGGACAGAGATCCTACATGGGGAGTAAGTGCACAGTGACTCCTGGTGTTGACTTAACAAACTGACACTCTTGTTTATGGCATCAGTAATCACCAGAGGCTCTTTTCATGAGCTTCCAAGGCTATGGAAGCCTCTTGAGTTCGCCAGCTCTGATCTTATTTAGACAAGGCCTTAGTCAAAGTGGAAATTCTCGCCTCTCTTCAGAGAAAGGTACCTCCTTCTTTGATGGCCCATTCTTTTTGCTGAGATCTCACTCACAGAGATTTTTTTTTTTTTGACAGGTAGAGTGGACAGTGAGAGAGAGAGAGACAGAGAGAAAGGTCTTCCTTTTGCCATTGGTTCACGCTCCAATGGCTGCCGCGGCAGGCACGCTGCAGCTGGCGCACGGCGCTGATCCGATGGCAGGAGCCAGGTGCTTCTCCTGGTCTCCCATGGGATGCAGAGCCCAAGCACTTGGGCCATCCTCCACTGCACTCCCTGGCCACAGCAGAGAGCTGACCTGGGAAAGGGGCAACCGGGACAGAATCCGGCACCCCTACCGGGACTAGAACCCAGTGTGCTGGCGCCGCAAGGTGGAGGATTAGCCTATTGAGCCGTGGCGCCGGCGAGAGATCTTTCATTTAGTTTTTTTTTTTTTTTTTGCCAGAGTGTCTTGGCTTTCCATGCCTGAAATACTCTCAAGGGCTTTTCAGCCAGATCCGAATGCCTTGAGGGCTGATTCTGAGGCCAGAGCTCTGTAGGACATCTGCCATTCTTTGAGTCTGCTGTGTATCCTGCTTCCCGTGTTGGATCATTCTCTTCTTTTTCAATTCTATCAGTTAGTATTAGCAGACACTGGTCTATGACAAATTTGAATCTGCCCCTTCCAGCTTCATAATTATAATCTTTCAAATGGTGATTTTCTTTTAGAATTATTTTCTTCTCTCTCTTCAAACTATGATTTTTTTCAAAGGAGGAGCCATATTATTTTAATTTTAAAAATCCTCATCCTCAGTACCATTTCTAGAATGTAAAAAACCATACTTTTTGTTGAATAAATGGTCAGTAATACTAAAATGATTTTTTGAATTCATTAAATAATGACATAAATATTTTTCCTTTCACTGAATTTATTATTTCATGCTGAATAGAGTAATTCATGGAGCTGATTTATTAAACTGGCATTTGTGAGTTAAACTTCCTAACTCTAATGGAGATCAGGTGGTTGACATGCGTGACTTAAAACATAGATTTTCTATCATTTCTGAAACTGAGTAGACACCTGTTATCACCAAATAAGATACCAGAATGCTTTTAGTGAGAATGAGTAGGAAGGGGAAAGACACTTGTATATTTTATTAGACAAGATCCCAAAGACACAGCTGACAGGATAAAATACAGCAATTGGAGTGTGGATTTTTCAGAGAAAGCTGTTTCAGATTAAGACATAAAACATAAGTATTACATGAACAAGTCTCTTAGAAGATAAGCAAATTGAATTTTTCAAAGCTCTGAACATGTTCTACTTGCAAACATTATATCCTTTCCTTTTCTTATTAAGCAAACAGAGCTTATGATAGCTGGTTTGCATTTTATGTTCCTTAGGTGGGCAGCTACAAATAATGAACTATGAGGAATTGTCATAAAGTGTTAACAGAACCTATTAATTTAAGGCACAACCAAAAATAACTGCTGGCTGTGTTTCAGGAAAATAGTAATAGAATACAAATGTTGTGTAATGCTCTAAAGAATATGTGCAACCAGTGATTGATACCCTTGTTTTGATACATTTAATAAGATATGTTCAGTGTAAAATTTTGGGGGATAAAATAATTGTGATAAATTTGCATTTAAATAACTAGGATTTATTAGCTGATTCTTCTAAATCATTATTTCTTTAATAACAAGGATACAAACTTAGACTAGTAAAGTGACTCTCTCAAGTTAATAAGTAGTAAGGTTGTAGTTACATAGCTTCTTAATACTAAAATTAGCTAATATGTATATAGAAATATTTCTGTTCTAGAAAATATCCAAATACTTTTTATGTCTTAGTTTATTTCATCCTCATCTTCTGAGAAGGTATTATATTTATTTCATTTATAAATGTGAAAAACTGAGATAAGAATTTGGATAACTTACCCAAAGTCATTAAATTAGTAAATTGTCAATCCAAGATTCAAACTTGGACGCTTTAACTTCAGTTTTGAATTTTTTCAAACTATGTATTTATTTATTTGAAAGGCAGAGTGTTAGGCAGAGTGTTAGAGAAATAGATGGAGGGAGAGAGGGAGGGAGGGAGGGAGGAGGAGGAGGAAGAGGAAGAGGAAGAGGAAGAGGAAGAGGAAGAAGAAGAAGAAGAAGAAGAAGAAGAAGAAGAAGAAGAAGAAGAAAGAGAGAGAGAGAGAGAGAGAGAATGAGAATCCTTCATCTGCTGGTTCACTCCCCAGGTGGCCACAATGGCCAAGGCTGGGTCAGGCTGAAGCTAGGAGCCAGAAACTCATCTTACTCTCCCACTTGGGCAACAGGGACACAAGCACTTAGGCTATCAACTGCTGCTTTCTAAGGAGCATTAGCAGGAAACTGGATCAAAGGCACTCTGATATGGGATGCTGACATCACAAGTGGTGTCTTAATCCATAGCACCACCACAACAGCACCAACTTGCAGATTTTTAACTATTTTATTATGCCATCTCCTAGTCCCTTTTGTTCAATGAATTAGGACTTAGTATTAATTGTCAGAACAAAATTAGCATATAATTTAATTTTGTGGCAACAGAATACCAGATTACAAAAAGGACTCTCACTATTTAAAAATCAAACTTCAGGTCTTTACCTAGGATATGTATATATATAAGTTTTAAGCATTTTCCTTGTATACAATTAGGGTATGACTTCCTTTATCCTCAATTTATTGATTTTATCATTGGCATGAATTTGACTCCAGTTTAGTTTGCTTTATTTCTGGCAAATTTCTTCTGTACTTAAATTATTTGATTACTTTAATAATGAAGGAATCTTTATATGTTGGAACATGGCAAGGCTGACTGAGATGAGAGAGGGCAACCCGTGAGCAACTGGGAATCAAAGTAGATCATCACAGGGAAGCCAAGCTACCCCAGAAAGTTAATTTAGGTCAGGAGCCAGGGATGGTCCTGAATGTGAATGGAATGGCCACTGAACATACTCAGGAGTGAAACCAACTCAGCATCTCAGAAGCATAACACTGAGTCTCTGATATCTGAATCTAAAGAAAATCTTAAAGTTAATTCTCTGTTGTGAGAGATACAAACAGGCAGTCCTATTCAGAAGGTCTGCGGGCTTGTTGCAGAGTTTCAGTCTCCTCATCAAAGCATGAGATTTCCAGACCCTATTTTGCTTTCACTGAGAGCATTTTAAAAGCATTAAAAAATATCATGCACTGTAGGGTCTGAGTCCACCTGTACAAGGATGGACTGGGTCCGAGGAAAGGTGAGTGCGCCGCTCGCCCATTCCCCAGCCTCCCGATCCGATCCTGGAGACAATCAGACGCAGCGGGGAGCCAAGTCTAGCGAGGACTCATTCACTCTGCATGCGTAACCGAACCATTTATAGCACAAAACTGCAGAGTCATTGGGGCAGGGCTTAGGACCAACCAATCACTTAAAAGATCACTTTACGGGGGATTTCTATAGGACTAGCCATATGTCTATACACTTGTTACTAGTCTTGTTACCTCCCCTGATGTTGCGTAGCCAATTAGCTTTTGAGTTCCACCCATCTTACTTCCTCTGGGCGCCATCTTCTTTGCCCCTCCTCGGCGCTGCCCAGTCCGCCATGGTGGTGGCTGGGACCACGTGTGCGCACGCCGGGTCCCTCCCTGCTCTGCCATCCCCAGGACACCTGCTGGCTGGCTCCACGGGCCCTGGCTTGGGTTAGTTCGTGGGCCTGGCTCCACGCGGCTCCGTTCCGCGCAGCTTGGGCGGTGGCACCCGCGCATGCAGAGCCCCCGGGCCTGGCCTGGCCGCACCATGGCTGTGCTCATGCCCCACAATGCACAACAGGTAGTATGGATTTAAATGGTTCCCAACTGAGAACATTGTAAATGAGGGAGGACCTTTATGATTATTCCAATACCTAGGGTCACTGCTAGATTTTTGTGGGTGGTAGCCTGAGATGCTAAATTTTTTTTTTTTTAATTTTTTTGACAGGCAGAGTGGACAGTGAGAGAGAGAGATACAGAGAGAAAGGTCTTCCGTTGCCGTTGGTTCACCCGCATCGCGCTCGTCCGATGGCAGGAGCCAGGAGCCAGGTGCTTTTCCTGGTCTCCCCATGGGGTGCAGGGCCCAAGCACTTGGGCCATCCTCCACTGCACTCCCGGGCCACAGCAGAGGGCTGGCCTGGAAGAGGGGCAACTGGGACAGAATCCGGCGCCCCGACCGGGACTAGAACCCGGTGTGCCGGCGCCGCAAGGTGGAGGATTAGCCTGTTGAGCCACGGCGCCGGCCGCTAAATTTTTTTTTAACAGGCAGAGTGGACAGTGAGAGAGAGAGAGACATAAAGGTCTTCCTTTACTGTTGGTTCACCCTCCAATAGCCGCTGCAGCCCGCGCACTGTGGCCGGTGTACCGTGCTGATCTGAAGGCAGGAGCCAGGCGCTTCTCCTGGTCTCCCATGCGGGTGCAGGGCCCAAGCACTTGGGCCATCCTACACTGCACTCCCGGGCCACAGCAGAGAGCTGGACTGGAAGAGGAGCAACTGGGACAGAATCTGGCACCCCGACTGGGATTAGAACCCAGTGTGCCGGCACCACAAGGCAGAGGATTAGCCTATTGAGCCGTGGCACCGGCCAAGATGCTAAATGTTTTGCAATGCCCAGAACAATTCTGAGTAACCAAGAACTCTTCCAGTCAGAACTGTCACTTCACTTAATTCCTTTTGAAAGCCACCAGGAGAAGCTAAAAAATTTATAACCACTTTATTACTATGAATTCGGTCACATGGAATAAAATTCTTTAAATTTCTCTTGAATAAGGTTAGAATTGGCTCGCATCTCATACTCTGAGTTTCTGTTTCTTTTCATCTCTTCAATTGCCTTGTAACCTTAGAGACAATTACTTTGTTTACTTTATATCTTTTTTCTAGTCTAATCCAAGTTACTGAAGCTCTGTTGCTAGTCTTCCCTTGATGTTGCACATCTTTAAAAACTTTTTATGTGTCTGTTGTCAGGATTCTCACTGTACTGGACTCATTATGATTCTTCTCCATCTATTTTAGAGCGCAGTTCCTGATGAGTGTAGTAATCTGCTATGTACTACCTGCACAGCATATAATTACCTTATTGTTCTATTTTGACATGTAGAATTAATTTACATATAAGCACCTGCATTGATAATTTTGGTTAATGTGAATCCAAAATTTGAATATGGACGTCCAAACCCAATTGAGCCTTCACATTGTGCAATCTACTCTGAGAAATACTGAGGATGTGGAGATGAAATGAAGAGGAGGAGGGAGATGACTAACAGTCTAAGAATAAGTCATTCTATGGGAGTGCTAATCAGGAAGGATTGTTCTGAGGGAGTAGCACAAGTTCTAGTGAAGGTGCTTGTGGGGAAGAGCACGTGGGAGGCTGATTAGTGAGGGGGTTGGAGGGCATGGGCAGCAGCAAGGGGGCAGTTGAAATCATTATGAGTATGGAGTGAATGCTAACATATTCGCTGTTCTCACAGTATTCATTGCTTACATGAATCTTATTTATAAGGAATCAGGGAAGGATTTTTTTAAGCTACAAAATGTCACACTCAGTTTCTAATTTAAGTGTGTGAGATTTTTGGAGAGTGTGGAAACAATTTAAGAGATCACAAACTCAGAAATCCCTAGCCAAAGAGTTAGAGATACTGAGACTCTAAAACAAGTCAATGGGTGGCTGTAATTGAGGGATGTTTCTGAAGAATCAGCAGAACATCGGGACAGATTGGATGTGGGAGTGAGAGAAAGAGACTGATCTAAGATGACTTCAGTGTTCTGGCTGGCTGGAAGGTTCTGTCTTCCTGCAAGGTAGGAAATGCAGGGGAGGAGTGGCTTTAGGGTGTGGAGGAACTGATGAGTTTGTTAGAACTACTGCTAAGCCAAGATACTTCTTTACTATATTTGTACTTTTAGGTGTTAAAACTATAATTTTGACTGCTCTGTTTGGGCTATATTCCATGGATGGATGAATGTTTCATAATCAGCAATTTATCAATGTTACTCATCATATTAAAAGAGAGTTATAGAACAAAATAATGTGATTGCAGAACAAAGGTGTGAAAAGCATTTGATAAAAATCAGAAGCCATTCTAGGTAGAGGCACAAATCAATTAGGGGCAGAAGAAAACTTATTTGTGCCAAAGGCATCCCAACTGGAAAGAAAAAGCATCATATAGTATGAAGAAATACTGAAGATTAGTATGACACAAATCCAGGGTGCTATCCATCATCACTGTTATTCTACATTGTTCAACATTTTTAGAAAATCACTTAAGTAAGTCAAATAAGCTATACAAATATTGGAAAAAATAATCATAATTGTTTATAGATGGTTGGATGGAAAATATAAACAATTCAATTCTATTGAGAGAATAAAAATGAGTATTTAGTGAAGAACATGCATATAAGAAAAAGGTACTACAGTTAAAAATTAAAAATTTATAATTGAAAAAAATTATTGACACTAGATAGCAACAAAAATGTGAAACACTCAGGAATACTTTTAATAGCAATTATGTAAACCTATATTTTAAAAATTACTCAGTGAGATATAATAAGAATTAAATAACATGAAATCAGTACCATGTTCCTAGATGCAAAGATTTAATATCATAATGATGTTGTACTTTGCCAAATAAATGCATGACTTTAGTGTAGTTCCAAAGTACATTTTTTTTATTTTTATCTTTAAATTTTTAAAATTTTTGTAAAAGATTTTTGTTTATTCATTTGAGAAGCAGAGTTACAGACAGAGAAAGGGAGAGACAGATGGAATGTTTTTTCATCCTCTGGTTCACTCCCCAAATGGTAACAATAGCCGGAGATGAGCCATCCAAAGCTAGGAGCCAGGAGCTTTCTCGGGGTCTCCCACATGGGTTCAGGAGCCCAAGCATTTGGGCCATCTTCTACTACTTTCTCAGGCCATAGCAGAGAGCTGGATTGGAAGAGGTGCAGTCGGACTCAAACTGGCATCCATAAGGGATTCCAGCACTGCAGGCAGAAGCTTAGCCCACTATGCCACAGCGCTGGCCCCAAGTACATGTTTTTAAAAAACATAACATACATACACACACACACACACACACACACACACACACTGTAAAATGCACGATTCTGAAGTGCACACATAATAGTTTGAGAATTTCCAAATGATGTCAAAGTCGTTTTAAAATTTAAAGGTTATGAAAGAAAGCTCAAACTAGAAAACAGGGCTGGTGTTAGGGCACAATAGGTAAAGCCGTCCTTTGTTGTGCCTCCATTGCATTTGAGTGCCGGTTCAAGTCCTGGCATTGCAGCAGTCTGGGGAGTGAGCTGGCAATGGAAGATTCATTCTCTCTCTCTCTCTCTCTCTCTCTCTCTCTCTCTCTCTCTCTCCCCTGCTCTCTCTGTAATTCTTTCTAAATAAATACATGTGTTAAAAATAATTCAAATAAGAAAATTATATTACATTGAGCTTTCACATAATTCGTATTGATGCAGGTACCTAAAGCTAATAACTCTCTGCTATAATAGCTGTATTCATTCTGCAAGAGATACCTGATATCAATAAAGCAACATCTTTTACCAACTTAAATATATATGTATCACTTTAAAATACATTTCATTAAATTTTTTTCATTGTATTTATCAGTGAATTTTTCATGGTTTTAAGTGAACTATAAATGAAGAATTAATTCTAAAAATGGGGGTAAAGTAATCAGATAACATTATAATCAATAGTAATTAAGTCAATACCAGGATTGCTTAGGAATATTTTTTCCTTTGAGAATAATCTATATATTACTTAGGTTTGAATAAGTTTTTTTTTTTTACTAGAAAGGAACCTCTAATTTTGAACAAATGCGATTCTCTAAAACTGACTTTCTACCCTGAATTTGCCATTTTTCTAAGCACTGGGAATAGTGAGTGCCTGTAACAGACCTAACCCTTGTTCATAGAGTTTATATTCCATTGAGAGTGTCAGCTAATAAGCACATATCAGCATTAAGTACTGTTTTGAAAATAAACCAGGCTAATGAGACAGAGGGTAACTGCAGAGGGAACAAATTTATATTTATGAACAAGAAAGTCATGTCAGAAATAGGAACATTTGAAGCATAAGGCATGAAACAGGGTTAGATAGTCAGCAATTTGGGGAATGGTTTTCAGGCAAAGGCGCTGCTGACACAAAAGCCCTGAGGGAAGAATTTTGGTATGTTTCAAGAACAGAAAAAATGAATCAAGGAAGAGTTTATTGTACCAAGTGGTCACGAGGTGAAGATGGACTATACTAGACCATGTAAGACATGGTAGGACTTTCCCATAATAGATATAGTGGGAAATCTCTGAAATGTTTTATCAGGGTGATTTTATAATATAATTCATGTTTTAAAACAATATTAATTTGGTCGATCAGTCTGGGTTTTGCACTAAGAGGTAAATGCAAAAGTAGGGAATCCACCTGCAGTCATACCATAGCAGTGATCCAGGTTCAGAATGTACTCACACACACATACATGATTTTAGGTGGAATTAGGGAGATAATGCAAATGATGAACAAAAGTGGATGGAGAGCATATTTTAGAGGTAGATCCCATATAACCTGCTGATACAATGAATGTTGGGCTAGTTAGCATAAGCAGTGGGGTTGTATGGTAGTGTAGGTTTTTGCTGGTGAGCCTGAGGGTCAATTAAGGTTAGTGCTAGTTTGTTTTGAATTTTTCCTCCCTCAGTGAGGTAACATCAAGAAATCATTTTTCTAAGACTATACATTGAGATAGATGACTCAGGAAAGAAAATTACTTTCCACCCAGGTCACATTGGTGTTAACTGTTATTGTGTTTGCCAGACTACCCATTCTCACTGCCTCAGTGAATAGTGTGGTTTTATCTTTCAACCATCCTTATTGCTCTCCTCTGGATAGTTCCAGTTTGTCTTTATTGTTTTCTTCTCCATTGTTTAAAACAATTTTATTAAATTATAATTAACACACAATAAACTACACATATTTAAAGTTTAGAATTTGATTACCTTTGACAAATGTATACCTAAGAAACAATAATATACGGGGCCGGCACCATGGCTCACTTGGTTAATTCTCTGCTTGTGGCGCCGTCTTCCCATATGGGCACCGGGTTCTAGTCCTGGTTGCTCCTCTTCCAGTCTGCTCTCTGCTGTGGCATGGGAGGACAGTGGAGGATGGCCCAAGTGCTTGAGCCCCTGCACCTGCATGGGAGACTAGGAGGAGGCACCTGGCTCCTGGCTTTGGATTGGCACAGCTCAGGCCATTGCGGCCATTTGGGGTGTGAACCAACGGAAGGAAGACATTTCTCTCTGTCTAACTCTCTCGCACTGTCTGTAACTCTACCTGTCAAATAAAAAAAAATCATAATATAAATCAAAATGGCAAATTTTGAAAAAAGCACTTGGCGTGTTTACATATCCATCTTTAAAGCATGCTTTTACTCCCTGAAAATAATATTACATATGTGATCTAAATAATATAAGTATCTGATTAGGCATTTAAAACATTTATTTCTGGGATGGTATGTTATATGCTGAATATTTTTCCAGTAAACCAATTTTAATTATCGTAGGTTCTACATACATTGGAATACAGCCTAAGTATAGTGATGTTGACTTATTAGCAGTCACAGTATACTATTTCATCATATTGAACTTATTGTTCAATAAAACCTCTAGATCTATTTTACATTTTTGCTGATGAGATGCATCATTTTCATACTCAATTTAAGCAGTGAATTTCATCAACCTACTCTATTTATACACTTCAAAAGAGATTTTGCAATGGTTTTACATGAGAGCCACGGAAACAATAAAACAACTAAATTTTCATTATGCTAGAACCAAGAAAGCAAGTGTAATGAGATCATATTGATAGAAAACCTAGACTAAGGGAAACTCCTGAAAATGAGTTCCTTGATAGTTTAAATAATAATGTATACATGAGGTTATACAGCTCTTATTAACAAGTGCAGTGAAAGCGTATTAGATCATGTGAAAGCTCAAAATTCTCTGCAGTTAAACCTTCAGAGGAAGACATTGAGAGCCAGAGAGGACCAGTTTTTGTGTTTAGAAAATATATCTAGAGAGTTCTCTGTTGTATTGACCAGATTATTTCATTCTGTTCAACTTACACTTCTAAATGCAGGTACAAACTTTTGTTCTCTCTCATTGATGAGCATCAACCTATGATTTCTTTACTTTTTTTAGATTTATTATTTTTATTTGAAAGACAGAGTTACTGAGAGAAGTAGAGCCAGAGAGAGTGGTCTTCCATCTGCTGGTTCACTCCCCAAATGGCCGCAATGGCCAGAGCTGAGCTGATCCAAAGCCAGGAGCCAGTAGCTTCTTCTGGCTCTGCCACAAGGGTGCAGAGGGGTCCAAGGACTTGGGCCATCTTCTACTGCTCTCCCAGGCCATATCAGAGAGTTGGATCAGAAATGGAGCAGCCAGGACTCGAATGGGCGCCCATATGGGATGCCAGCACTGAAGGCCAGGGTTGTAACCCACTGTGCCACAGCGCTGGCCTCCCAACCTGTGATTTCGAAGGTCAAAAAATGGTTCTTAAGTATTCATGAGAAAGACCATTTTATCCTTTTTGCTTACATTGATTATTATTTGTGCTTTTCATGGCCTTGTATCCTAATCTCTATTTTCTGAAGTTACTCCTCTGTCTACCTGTTTCCGTGGTTTGTTCTCTATTAACATAGTGGCCATCATTTCCTGAAATATTTATCCATAAACTCTGAGTAGATATGACTGAACAAGGTATTTCTAAATTATATGAAAGATACATAGGGAAAGTGTTCCCAGGAAAGTCTTTTATTCTTTAATTGGTGTATCTGTGTATGGAACACAGACTGGCATAGTGTTTGTCCTATAAGAAATTTTAGTCCTTTAACCAGTTTTAGTTCTTAGTTCTTTAGTTCTTACCCAGTTTTGGTTCTTTATAATACTACAAATTTGATAATCAAGCTCAAAAATTTTTATCACTATTTTGATTAATCTTTCTGCAGTACGTCTTGTCTTTAAGAATGAGTATAATGTTTAAGAGTTTAGATTCTTGGCCAGTGCCGTGGCTCAATAGCCTAATCCTCTGCCTTGCAGCACCGGCATACCAGGTTGTAGTCCCGGTCGGGGTGCCCGATCCTGTCCCGGTTGCCCCTCTTCCAGGCCAGCTCTCTGCTATGGCCCGGGAGTGCAGTGTAGGATGGCCCAAGTGCTTGGGCCCTGAACCCACATGGGAGACCAGGAGAAGCACCTGGCTCCTGGCTTCAGATCAGTGCAGTGCAGCGGCCACAGTGCGCCAGCCACAGTGCGCCAGCTGCGGTGGCCATTGGAGGGTGAACCAATGGAAAAGGAAGACCTTTCTCTCTGTCTCTCTCTCACTGTCCACTCTGCCTGTCAAAAAAAAAAAAAAGAGTTTAGATTCTGGAGTCAGTCTAACTGGTTTCAGATTCTGGTCTGGCACAGGTAATGATTCTCACTGATTTTTATTTACATTTCTCTACCTCAATTTCCTCTTTGCTAAACTGTGCTAGCAAAATATCATGTATCTTCTAGGATAGTTGCCGAGATTAAATGAGTTTATATGTACCAATGTTTGGCACAAATAATGCATTGTTAAGAATTGTTATTTATATCATGTTTTATCTCCAACATTAATTATTATTTTTTATTTTTTCATTTCTCTTTTCTTTTCTCCAAGCATTTATATAATAAAACAGCTATTTGTTTGATATTTCATCAGTGAACACTTAATGTTAATATATCAGAATGACTTTTTCCAAAGTAAATTTCCATTGTATTATTTTGAAATAATTCTAATTATCCTTGTGAGTGATATAAGAGAAATATCACCTAATTTGTTCTTATTAGAAGATTCCATTAGAAGAAAAACTGTAAAAAAATCAACTTTCTTGGCCCATTCCACTTCAGTAACTTAGACAATACATACTTTCCTAGTAGCTCCACTATGTGAATACAGGTCATTCTCACTCATAGTTCATTATACAAACACACAGTTGTATATTTCTTTTCCTAGAAAATAAATACTATAACTCTTTCAGAACATCTCCTATTGAGGATTAATGTCATTTAAAGGAATCACTCTTTAGAACCTCAACTGTTATCTTCTGATTTATTTGGATCTCATTATTCCTTTTATAATTTCAGCTTACAGATGAACCTGTGAAAGTAGTGGCTTGAATTTTCTGATAAAAGTAGACATCTCAGCACAATCTGCATTCTGTGTTTTATTCCCCCACAAATTAACATTATAATTTATTTGTATAATTAGGAAAATAATTAGACTATATTATATAAAAAGTATCTCTAGGCAAGTAAAAATTCAGTAATACAATATTAAATGTAGTCTTCAAAAAAAGATTATAAGCTGTGTATTCTATTCTTTTTCTCTATTTTTTAAAGAATGACACAGAAAAACCCTAGCTCTGTCATGTGTTCCTAGCATCAACCCTCAATTTGATGATTTGCTAGGACTCATGACTCAACAAA
This sequence comes from Sylvilagus floridanus, assembly GCA_949820135.1. NCBI lineage: Eukaryota > Metazoa > Chordata > Mammalia > Lagomorpha > Leporidae > Sylvilagus > Sylvilagus floridanus. The sequence continues at coordinate 25,641,352 of OX463235.1, forward strand.
GAGTCATGCTCATGATTTATTATAGTGAAAAGATACAAGGCAAAATAACCAAAGAGAAAGATCAAAGTGACAGAGTTTAGAAGAAACCATCCTCAAGCTGCCAGGGTCCTCTCTCAGTGGAGTCACGCAGGACACATTTAATTTAACTGGTAACAAATTGTGAGAACATGTGTGAAATATTTTCTATCATGGAAGCTTGGCTTAGTTGAGTCCAGAGTTTTTATTGGAAGCTCATTCTCTTCTGAGCCTGCAGAAAAATCTGGGAGGAAGCAGGTGTTCAGCACAAATGATACTGTTTGCACAACTCTGGCACTGTGAACTACTCTTATCAATTAGAGAAATTTTACAACACTGTAGGGGACTGTTTACCATTCAGTCTCCCAAGATACAGCCAAGGGCAACCTTACAAGTAGGCCTTTCTAGAAATAGCAATCTCAGGCCTGCGGTGTTAACCCTTTACTATACCAGAGCTAAATATTGCATAATTCTAGATTCATATAATCTTCTAAAAGTGTTTTAATAACAATCATGATGCAGCAGGATTATGTTTAAAAACAGCTGGAGACATTATGCAAATTTTATATTACAGGTGTTTAACAAAAATTATTCAGTACCTTTTGAGGAAAAAACCTGCCATTGTTTTTTCTTTGTGTACTTTATAATGTGTTATCCTTTTCACTATCCTACTCACAGATTGTATACAGGATAAAAGGGAAATGAAGTATATGTTGTGGATATACAAGGACAAGCAAGGGACATGTAGAGTGCAAAAGAGAGGCTTTGACATTTCACTCTCATTATTAAGAAGGCAGAGCACAGGGTTTTGCTACACAGATGAGATGTTGTAGGGCAGATACTGGAGTTCACTAATGAGTAGTTAGTGCATCCAGGGCCAACATCACAAAGCCAACTGATTTGTAAGCAAGAAAAACAAAAGAACCCCAAACTAATGTGTGTGAAAGATGAAACCAGAGAGTTCTTAAATTATCAAATAGGATTTCAGTATTTTAGAAGTCACTTTAAGAGATTGTAGTACATTCTATATTTTTCTTTTTTAAATTAATTAATTTATTTTTAAGTAATACAAATTTCATAAGTACAACTTTAGGAACATGGTTATTCTTCCCACCACACCTGCCCTCCCACCCCTCATCTTCTTCCCTCTCCCCTTTCCAGTCCCATATTTCATTAAGATTCATTTTCAGTTAACTTTGTACACAGAAGACCAACTCTATACTAAGCAAAGATTTCAGCAGTTTGCACACACACGCATACACATACACACCAACTGTTTGAGAACTAGTTTTACAGTTAACTCTCATAATACAACTCATTGAGGACAGAGGTCCTGCATGGGAAGTTAATGCATAGTGATGCCTGCTGTTAATTTAACACTCTTATTTATGATGTCAGTGATCACCCAAGGCTCTTGACATGAGCTGCCTTTTGAATCCACAAACTCCATCATTGTTTAGATAAGGCCATAAGCAAAGTGGAAGTGCTCTCCTCCTTTCAGAGAAAAGTACATCCTTCTTTGATGGACTCTTCTTTGCACTGGGGTCTCACTCACAGAGATCCTTCATGTAGAACATTTTTGCCCCAGTGTCTTGGCTTTCCATGCCTGAAATGCCCTCATGGACTTTTCAGTTGACCAGGAAGATTTAGGGGCTGATTCTGAGGTTAGAGTGCTACTTAAAGAGATAGTCATTCTATGAGACTGCTGTGTGGCCTCCTTCCCATGTTGGAACATTCTCTCCTTTTTAATTCTATCTATTATTATTATTAGCAGACACTTGATCCTATTTATATAATCACTTTAACACTTAATTCTATCTATATGTTCACTTTAACACTTGATATGATCATTTTAACACTTAAGATGGCATTTTTACCACCCAGCTTAATGGGCTTGGGGGTTCCATGACAAGTTTTTAGACTTTACCCTTAGATTAAGTTTGTAAGAATGTATGCAGAACTTTACAGCTTTATAGTTACAAACTTCCTCTTCCCTCTCTTATTCCAACTCTTACTTTTTACTGAGCTCCATCCTCAATTAACTCTATGTTAAGTAAAGAGTTCAACAAATAATATGAAGAAAAAAACAAGCAAACAACAACAACAACAAAAGTTTCCTCAACTGTCAAGACAAGGCTCAGCTCAAGTCATCCCTTCTCAAAGTGTCAATTTCACTTCTACAGATTTCCTTTTAGGTGCTCTATTATTTCTCACAGATCAAGGAGAACATATGGTATTTGTCCCTTCAGGACTGGCTTATTTCACTAAGTATGATGTCTTCCAGATTCATCCATTTTGTTGCAAATGACTGGATTTCATTATTTTTTTTTTTTACTGTGTGTAGTATTCTGTAGTGTACATCTGTATCTTTCTTTGGTTGAGCTAAACGTCTACACAATGCAAATAGCCAATTTTAGTAAGTAGTACTTAAAGACAATTAAATAAGGTTACTAATGAAAGACAAAGAATAAATCTTTGTTTGAAAATATTCAGAAATATCAGTGATGGCAAATGAGGAAAAAAGTAATGCTTGTATACTCCTATTTTAAAAAACCTGGCAGTTTGGCTTCAGCTGGGTTAGTTTATTCATCAAAGTCACAAGGAAGGTACAGTTTTGTAGCCAATTCAATGCAACCATCTTTAAATTCCTATTATTTTTGTCATAGGAGATCTGGAAGGCAGTTAATCATATAAGAGCATGGACTTTGGAATCAGAGACCCTTGAGTTGCAAGCTTAACATTAACTTCACTCAGCACACCAACTTTGTGACCTCTCTATACTTCAATTGGTCACCTGTAAGATGTGGACCATTTTGAAAATTAAATGAGACATATTAGCAAGGTGCTTACCCATGTTCCTGGAACAAACTATTTATTCAATGAATTGTTCATGTTGGTACTTTTGCTAGTAGATAGTAGGTGCTATCACTATGATCCCTACCCTTATCCCTTATGTGAGTATATGATATGAGAGATATGCAAATAAATTCTGCTAATATACAATGTGTAGTGATGAATGTTGATTGGAGGTGGAGAATTGAACAGAAGTGAGAGGTTTTCTGAGAGGGAAGGAAAGACTTTGGAGAAGAGGTGAGCTCACTGTAATCAACAATTTAAAGTGAGATATCAGTAGGTGGGTAAGGAGAGAAAGGATATTTCAAAATGACATAATTCATGTAAAAATAAGAGTTAGGGGAGTTGTAAGTAAAGCCAGTATAATTAATTAATAATAACCCTGATTGGAAAAAAAGGCAAAATTGCTTTGTAAGTATATAATAATGAATGCACCCTATTTGAGTTTTTTGAAAAGAGGTTTATATTTACGTTGCATGTATAGATCTTAAATATTGTAATTTGTTGTTTTGAATAACCTACATACTCTTGTAATTCCCACTCAGAATACAAAGAATGTTTCCAACACATCAACAAATTCTCTACGTCCACTTATGATCATAACTGCATGCCATACCAGTTCAAACACTGTTTAGATATCTTTTACCATAGATTAGTTTTGTCCAGTTTAAAGTCACATTTAAATGTATAATCTTCTTTCCTTCAAAAATTGATATTTGTCCATGTTGTCACTTATATCAGTTATTCAAACCTTTTGAGGATAGCATTGCGGCACAGTGATTTAACATGCTACCCGCAATGCTGGCTTCCCATATTTGAGTACCTGTTTGAGTCCTGGATGCTCTGTTTCTAATCTGCCTTCCTTCTCAGGTGTGAGAAGGCAGCAGAAGATGCTGAAGAACTTGAGTCCCTGCTATCCAAGTGGGAGACCAGGATGGAGTTCCTGGCTCTTGGGTTTGACCTAGCCTAGACTGGAGTTGTAATTTGGGTAGTGAACCAGTAAATAGGAGATCTCTATCTTCCTCTATCTTTGCTCTCCACCTTTCAAATAATAAATAAATAGTTAAATATAAATAAGTAAATAATAATCCAAATCATTTAATTGTTGAGTGGCATTCCTTTCAGTAGATATACTACATTCTTAAAACAGTTCATGCTTAATTGCATTTGAATCATTTCCATATTTGGGAAATTATTATTAAAATGGCTATGAGCATTTCTGTAAAATTCTTTTTGTTAATATATATTTTAATTTCTCTTGGACACATGTTCAGTGGAATTGATTGGTTATAAATATATACATAATCTTTAAGAAATTGACAAATCTTTTTTAGGAGGTGGTACCATTTAGCACTCTCACCAGCAATGTTAAAGAGTTCCAAACTGTTGGACTTCCTTGCCAACACTGGGATAGCCAGCGTTCCTAATTTTAGCCTTTCTAGTGGATGTGGAAATGATATTTGGAGTTGGATTATTTTTCATGTGCATATTGTTCATTCGTGTATCTTCTTTTGTGAAGTATCTGCTCAAAACTTTTTAACCCATTTTTATAGTTTTCATCTGTCCTCTTATTAACCGTGTTGAAGGAGCTATATAGTCTGCATACAAGTTATTTGTTAGATAGATGTATCTATTGTGAGTATTCCCTTCCTGTTTGTATTATACTTATTCAGATTCTTGCCTTTTATGAAGTCTAATTTGTCACTTTTTAATAGTACTTTCTATATAATCTCCAAGATAACTTTAACTTCTCCAAAATAGAGAACATGTATTTTCTTCAAAAGGCTTTCTTCTCCAACATTTAATGTTTAACTATTTAAATTAATTTTGGTTTGTGGTATAAGAGGGATTGAGGTTCCTTTTTTAAAAGAATATGTTTATCTACTTGTTCTAACTCTGTTATTTTAGAATTATTTTTCCTATTGATTTTCCTGATATCTTTGGAAAAAACATTTTAATATATAAGATGACAATACAATTAAGGTAATATATTTTTGGACTGTCTTCTCTTTCATTGACTTATGTGTTAATCCTTTTGTTGATAGCACATTCTCTTAATTCCTGTAATCATACAATAATTTTAAAATCAAATTCTCTTAGTTCTGTGTGTTTTTGGAGATTTTTAATAGATTATAGATTCTTTGCATTTACATATGAGTTTTAGAATAATTTTGTCAGTTTGTACAATAAGAACCTTCTAGGATTTTTACTGTGATTGTGTTATATACATAGATTAATTTTGAGGCTTTGTCAATGCAGCAATATTTACTTTTCCAATATATGTATAAGGCATAACTATTATTTTCCTTCTTTACTTTCTATAGAAATGATTTGTTTTCAGCATAAATTTTTGCATGTTTTTGTTCAATTTATACTTGAGTGTTTATGATTTTTGATGCTATTGCTAGTATATAGAAATATAGTTGAGGCCAGTGCTGCGGCTTAATAGGCTAATCCTCTGCCTTTGGCGCCAGCACCCTGGGTTCTAGTCCCGGTCGGGACGCCGGATTCTGTCCCGGTTGCTCCTCTTCCAGGCCAGCTCTCTGCTGTGGCCCGGGAGTGCAGTGGAGGATGGCCCAAGTGCTTGGGCCCTGCACCCCATGGGGGACCAGGAGAAGCACCTGGCTCCTGGCTTCGGATCAGCGTGTTGCTCTGGCCGCAGTGCTCAGGCCACAGAGGCCATTGCGGGGTGAACCAACGGCAAAAGGAAGACCTTTCTCTCTGTCTCTCTCTCACTGTCCACTCTGCCTGTAAAAAAAAAAAAAAAAGAAATATAGTTGAATTTTGAAAATACTGACCTTGTAGCCTATGATTTGACTAAACTTATTACTAGTTTCAATATATATATATATATATATATATATATATATATATATTCTGCTTTTTTCAGTAAGATTTATTTAAAAGCTAGCGTTACACAGAGAGAGGAAGAGACAGAGTGAGAGAGAGAGTTCTTCCATCTGCTGGTTCACACCTCAGAAGGCTACAATGGCTGAGACTGGGCCTGGCCTAGGTCAGGAGCCAGTAGCTTCTTCCAGATTTCCCACATGGCTAGCAGCAGTCCAAGCACTTGGGCTGTGTTCCACTGCTTTTCCCAGGCTATTAGCAGAGAGCTATGTTGAACCAGGGCCCATAAGGGATACTGGCATTGGAGGCTGCAACTTTCCTCACTATGTCACAGTACCAGGCTTCTTATTTTTCTTAACTGTGAATCATATTGTTTTTCTTTTATTTTTGTTTTACATTTAAAGTATTTATCTTGACTTATTGCATTGACTAGGACTTCAAACATAATATTGTATAAAGGTTTGAGGAATAGATATTGTAGCCTTAATAGCAATTATATAAAAATATATTTGATGTGAGCCATGTATTTGCCTTGGGTGTTGAATGTTCTCAAATGCTTTTTATACATATATAGAATTTATAATATTCTCTGACTTCACTCTGTTAATGTACTGAATTATATTGATTCCTCAAAGTTAAACAAATCTTGCTTTCCTGACCTAAAGCTTGCTTGGTTAAGGTATATTATCAAATGATATATCATTGAATACAGTTTGCTAATGTTTTGTTACACATTGTTACATGTATTATTATGAAGGACATTGGCCTGCAATCTTCTTATCTTGTAATGACTTAATCTAGTTTTGATGTGAAAATTATATGGGTTTCAACAGAGAATTGGAAAACAAAGTGAATTGGACAGTCTTTTTTTCTTTTGAAATATTTTTTGTAAGGTTAGTATGATTCTCTAAAGTTTTCTTTTTAAAGATTTATTTAATTTTTTGAAAGACAGAGTGGCAGAGAGGCAGAGGCAGAGGCAGGGAGAGGTCTACCATCTGCTTGTTTGCTTCCCAGATGGCTGCAATGGCTGGAACTGTGCTGATCCGAAGCCAGAGGCCGGGAGCTTCTTCTGGGTCTCCCATGCGGATGTGGGGGCCCAAGGACATGGGCATCTTCTACTGCTTTCCCAGGCCATACTAGAGAGCTGAATTGGAAGTGGAGCAGCCAGGACTTGAACCGATGCCCATATAGGATGCTGGCACTGCAGGTGGTGGCTTTCCCTGATACACCACAGCAGCAGCCCCTCTCTCAAGTTTTGATAAAATTCCCTAGTGGAACTTAACGATGGAACTTTATATGTGCATGTGAAAAAAGATTATATTTAGGAATATTTTGCATTTATTTTATATATTATAATATCTCCTTTATTGTTTTGGTTCTATTTTTTGGTCAAATTTCCAAAAGTAAGCTTATACTAAGATACTAAGAGTGAATAAGCTTCTCCATTTTTATTTTGCCTACAGCAATTGATATGTGGAGTTTCAAATATTTTTATGGCCTAAAAGTTTAGAAGAAATCTAAATTTAGCCACCTGAGCTTATACCTATTGAGAATTATTTGAAAAGCATTTGGTTAGTTCACTAATTGTTAGCCTGTTCAGGCTATTTATCTTATTAATTGTGGGCAGATTTTTTAAGAAAACTATCCTCTTTTCTGAGACAGGGAAAATATTTTACCTCAAGTACATGTATTTTTGACATTAATTTAAAGATGTTTCCTTTGGGTTTAGTTTCCTAGTTGACTGTACATCCTATTTTTTTGAAATTTTCAAGTTCCAGTGATAGGGGCCAGTGCTGTAGTGTAGCAGATTAAGCCACTGCCTGCAGTGCTGCCATCCTGTGTGGATGCTGGTTCAAGTCCCAGCTGCTCCACTTCTGATCCAGTTCTCTGCTATGGCCTGGGAAAGCAGTAGAAGATGGCCCAAGTCCTGGGACACTGCACCTGTGTGGAAGACCTGGAGGAAAAGACCCGGAGTGATTTCCTGGATTGGTGCAGTTGCAGCCAGTTCCCAACATCTGGGGAGTGAACCAGTGGGTGGAAGAACTCTTTCTCTCTCTCCCTCTCCCACTCCTTCTCTCTCTCTGCCTCCATCTCTCTGTCACTCAGCCTTTCAAATAAAAAAATAAATCTTCAAAAAAAATTCCATGGAAAGAGTTACATATAATTTTATGATACTTAAAATTTCCTATCAGAATCTGAGGATTAGAAAGTATCTAAAGCTTGTAGGTGTAAATGTGTAAATCTGTAAAGGATTAAGTTCAATAGGTAGAATGTTTAATGTAGGTAACTTTAAAATATCTTTATTCACTGACTTTTTATATAATTTTATTTCCTTGATGGTAGTATATTTTTAATGGCAAAATTGTATTATTCCTGAAATTTTTAAATTTAAAATTTCAATATTTTCAGATTTCTTCAGAACATTTAAATATTACCATATTTTAGCTATTTCTTTGTTTTGTTTATTTACATTTTTATAGTTACATGTATCATATATATCTTCTCATTTTATTTTTTATTTAAGGGATTATCCTTTTTTTAATTCTCCAGTTTTTTTTTTATTAAGATTTATCTCATTTATTTGAAAGGCAGAGTTAAAGAGAGAGAGAGAGAGAAGACAGAGAGAGGTCTTCCAGTCACTGGTTCACTTCCCAGATGGCTGTAACAGTCAGATGTGGACTGATCCAATGCCAGGAGCCAGCAGCATCCTCTGGGTCTCCATCATGGGTGCAGGAGCCCAAGGACTTGGGCAGTCCTCTGCTGCATTCCCAGGCGCATTAGCAGGGAGCTGGATGGGATGCAAAGCAGCCAGGACTCAAGCCAGCACCCATATGGGATGCCAGTGTCGCAGGTGGTAGCATAACCCACTAGACCACAGCGCCAGCCCCTTAATTCTTCAGTTTCAAATTTTAAAGTGTTGCTGTTTTTTTTTTATCAAGCCTATACTTCCATGAATATGATATAATGTTAACACATTCCAACAAGAAAGAAAACTACCATATAAACTTATTTTAATCACTTACATTTTTATGTTAACTTGTTAAAAGATGTTTCCACTTATTTGTGAAAGTTTCTTATTTTTAGGATGTTGAATGCAGGCTGACAGGTCTGTTGTTTTCTTTTAGCACTTTAGAGATGTCATTTGATTGTCTTCTAGTTTCCACAGCTAGACAGCATTCATATCCTGTCTGTAAAGATGTCTTTTTTTCTCTGACTTTTTAATATATTTATATATACATTTATACCTTTACGTAAAAGAGTGTGTGCATATATGTGTAAGGCCAAAGCCAGAAACTGGAAACTGAATCCAGATATCCCTCAAAGGTAACAGAGTCCTATGCACATGCACCATCATCTGCTGTCTTCCAGGGTGCACATTGGCAGGAAACTGGAATCAGGAGTGGAACTAGGACTCAAAGCCAGGCACTCTGATAAAGGATGTGAGTGTTTAATGGGTGACTTGGACAAGGGGAACCCCCTCACCCCACTTCTGGCAGCTTTAAAGAGTTTATTATTGCTTCATAGTAACTAGACTATAATGTGTTTAGTTCTATTATTTTCTTTGAATTTGCTGTTTGAGGTTCTCGAATTTTTATTTTTTTTCCACTAAGAGTCTTGAAACTTTTTGAGTCTTTTCCTTCTTTGGATTTGAAAAATTCTTCACCATTATTTCTTCAACTATCATCTCAATCTCTTTTTCTGTATACAATATTTTTTGGAATCATACTAAACTGTTTATAAGACCTTTTGACCATGTCCCATATCCCTATTATTTTTATCCCTACTCATCTCTTCTTCTTTTTCCATGCTTTAACTGATATTTGTGTTAACTTTTATTCAAATTTATAAATCACATTTTCCTTTCTTTTTCCTTTTCTTTTTTCTCTTCTCTTCTTTATATGAGGGGAACACATTTCATGTATTTCAGATAAATAGTTTTAAGAACATAATGATATTTCTCATGCTACCTCCTCCCTCCCTTGCTATCACCCACCCTTTCTCCTTCCTTTTTTATTTTTCTTTTAATTTTTGCAATGACATATTTTCAATTTATAATCACAAAATTAATCCTCCACTAAGTTAAGAATTCAATAAGTAGTAGTAGAATCTGTTGTTAATTCTGTCCAATGAGTTCTTTGCTTCAGTTACTGGATTTTTCAGTTCCAAAATATTAATCAGATACTTTATAGATTTTAATCTTCTTTGGAAATAATTTATGCTTTCTTAATTTTATTAGTCACTTTCACTGAAGTAACAACAATTGTACTTCTGAAGTCTTTGTCTTTTAACTCTATTATTTGAAAACTCTCTTGTTCTCTTTCCATTAGTTGTTTTAATTTCTATCAATAACTATTTCCTGTTCCTCTACATGACTTCATTTTATTGCAAACTAAATATTGTGGACTATATGTTATATATGCTCTGCATAATTTTAATCTTCCTTTTAAAAAGGTTGTTGACTTTTATTCTGACAGTGAGTTAAATCATTGACAGACCATTTTGATTTTGCAGAGCTTTAGGTCCAATTTGTAATTTTAAAACGTGTTTTTTTTTTTTTTCTTTCTTTCCTTTCCTTTTTGCCTTATGAGCATGCTTTGGTGTTTTCCATTGAACAATGACCACATAACCTTTGAATTACAAAATCATGCATGTAGCTATTCACAGTACCAATATATGTTTGTATCTTAACAACAATTCAAAGTCACAATGACACTGTTCTCTCCCAGCTTTGCCTAGGGGAAAAAAAGTTATTCAGGAGGAACAAATAATTGGAAACTGAATAGTTCTGGATTAAACTGCTGGAAAGCACTTAAAGGGTTCCCTTTATTTTGCCATTTATTCATGCAAGATGGCTTTAGTATTTAAGTGTGTTTCTTTTTATTGCTGAATTCATTGAGGCAGTGAACTGTATCTGTATCTTTGTGGGACTTCTAATGTGGGTGAAATGGATGATTGCCATCCTGGGAACCATAATTTCACCACCACATAGGCACCGAATAACTGAAGGCATTTTGTCACCATGCAAGTGTTGAGGTATAGACTTAAATTATTTTCATGAAATATACCCCCTCTATAGTAGAATGTTGGTTGAGTCTGAGAAACTGGGAATAGCACAGAATGTAAAAAAAGAAAACACAATCACTTGAATCACATAGGTGGTCAACATATTCATCTTGCCTTTGTTTTTCTTTTTTTGAAGATTTATTTTATTTACTTGTAAGTCAGAGTCATATGGAGAGAGGAACAGACTGAGAGATCTCCCATCCCCTGGTTCACTCCCTAAGTGGCTGCAATGGCCAGGGCTGGGCTAGGCTGAAGCCAGGAGCCAGGACCTTCTGTCAGGTCTCCCACATGGGTTCAGGGGCCCAAGCAATTGGGCCATGTTTTGCTGCTTTCTCAGGCTCATTAGCAGAGACCTGGATCAGAAGTGGAGCATCCAGGGTGAATCGGTGCCCACATGGGATGCCAATGTCACAGGCGGCAGCTTTACCCACTACAACAAAATGTTGGGGCTTTGCCTTTGTTTTTTCAGTAGGAAATAAAAATTAAAAAAAAACACTTCACTAATTTCACTTGTTTCACTTGAAACTGTGTCAACATTCTGTAAAACCAAAGAATTGTTATTGTTCATGTGTGTCAAGACTAAAAATACAAAAGTTAATGATGAAGGATAATTAAGTGATAATAAAAAATGTGCAACTCAGAATACCTGTGGACTATTTTGAAGTGTTGACATTGTGCTGGAGTGATCACTAGATAATTCTGTTCAGATCAATTTCATTTTGTTTTATGTGGCTCAAAATCTCAGAAGCTTTTGTTGTTTTCAATACCGTGATAGTTTCATTTATTCATTCACTCATTTGTAATTATTTACGTGGTCTTTCAGACTGATATCCTTTAGATTTGTAGTAATGCTGATTTTGATCCACAACTTTGTTCAAACTGTTTGAGGAAAGGATGGTTGTTAAGGGATTTTCTGGGGTCGTCTCTACATTTTTGACTATCTTACTTGTGACCTTCTAAATCATGGTCTGGTTCCGCTTTATGTTCTTCAGTTTTATTTCTGGTCAGGTAATATGATCTTAAATGCTTAGTATTAAGATGTGCTAGCCTGAAATTAAATGGAAACTCAGCATAAGGTGTGTGGGATAGTTTGATCTTCAATGACTCAAAATTCCAAATTTGCTTATGTATTGCTGTGTTTTCTGACTAATGTATCATGAAATAACCCAGCAAGGGGAAAGGTCAGCAAAATGATTCTAACACAAGGAATAAATAGAAGTATTTTTATGTAATTGCAATAATATGATATACTGACACATCAACCAAACTTATGAATGGCCTGAGCCTATTTAATAGATATCTAAATAACAGCTCAAATTCCAAGAATGTTACAGTAATAAATTTGAAACTACTTATAAAATTTAAAATATTTAGTATATAGTATAAAGAATGTGGACTGTACCATTTATGAAATAATCTTTTTTGGTCATCATAATTTTTATTTACCCAACTTCATGCTTTCTTTTAATATTCTAAATACTATATAAACAATATAAGCCAAATTAGTATCTTTTTGACCCAGGATTGTGATAGGAACCATCATATTACAAAGTGATGGCAAATCTATGCCTGCTTTTGTTTTGCTGGCCCCGCTCAACCTCTGGCTGTCTCTTATAGGGTTTATTTTGACCCCTGTAAAATGAAGACTAAAAGGACTAATAAGGGCTAACCTCACTCATTATTCTGAGGTTTGTGAGAGGACTCAGCACTAAACTAGGCTCTGAGAAATATTCAAGCTTCAACAGTTCCTCCTTGCCCTTTGATAAGGTTCCTTCTCTTCCACCATGGGTTGAGCAACCAGTGAATCTGTAAACCAAGCACATGAGTCTAACACTTTAGGCAAAGTGAAGGCCTATCTTGTAAAGCATATGGGATTTGTCTACAAAACTACCAACTTCCAACCTAAAGAAGGACTAAACTAGCAGGTATAAGACTCCTGGGATATTGACTCCCTATGGATGTCTCCATCGTGACTAGGGTTTGAAGAGGGACCTCTCAGTTTCCTGTGCCATACTTGGAATAATATGATGAATGAGGAGTGCAGAGACCTAAGACTGGGTGAGAAGTCCTAGGGAGTCTATAGGGGGCACCACTTACAAGCTAATACCAACAATGATGCCACCTGCTCTTGGTGAGAAGTAGGGGCCTGGGCACTGGAGGGTGAAGGGTAGACTTGGCTCTCAGTAGCAACAGTGATCAGGCTTGAAAGCACCGTCATGGGACATGCTAAAGTACTAGGCTTGAATCTCAGTCAGCTGGTTCAGGTTCACTTCCAGTTGCCCAGGGTAAGCATTAGCTGCTGCCACTGCCTCATCCAGCTTCTTGCACAGGGAGTGAACACCAAGAGCATTACTCATCAGAGTGGGTCCTCAGCTCAATCTGTGCCAGCACCTGGTTCATGAAGGAGTTGCTCATCACAAAGCTGGGGCGGCTCAAGGCACAACCCAGGTTGACCAACTGATCCTCAGCGAGCAGGATGATGTGTTGCCCATTCTTCAGCCTGTAGCAGTCCAGCTGCGGCCTGATGCTCACCTTCTCCACAGCATTCTTATTGAGCCACTTGATGTCAATCTCCACATTGAAGTATCTGTTGTTATACACGATGACATCATTCTTCAGCTGCTCAAAGTGGCGCCCAAGAATGATGTCCATGCAGCCTGTGGTAGTGCCAAAGTGCCAAAGATGTTGTCCATCCACAGTGGTCAACTCCTAGCCCTCCATGGCATCCTTCAATGCATTGGTGGGTACGACCTCGGTGATTATGATATGGGCACCCAAATCCCTCAGGGCCTTGGGCATGACCCTTGCCCACATTGCCATTGCCCGCTACCACTGCCTTCTTACCTGCAGTTTAACCTAGCCTAGACTGGAATTTGTAGCAATTTGGGTAGTGAACCAGTATGCCTATAGCCAATTTGATGCCATCTGTGAGGGACTCCCAGCAGCCACAGAGTTTGTCAAACTTGCTCTTGGTGATGGAGTCATTGGCACTAATGGTAGGTACCTTTAAGACCCCATTGGCCATACTTTTGTAGAGGTTGTGGACTGCAGTCAAGATCTCCTCAGGGAAGTCCCTGATGCCTGACAGAAGCTGTGGGTACTTGTTGTGGATGAGGTTGATGAGGTCATTGCCATTGTACAGAATCCTGTTAAGGGGCTTGGGCTTAAAGTAGAGTACCTGATGTACTACAGGTGCTCCTCCTCTGTTTGGTTCTTGCAGGTGTACACTTGAATGCTGGCCTGGGCAATGGCAGCTGCTGCATGGTCTTGGGTGGAAAAGATGTTGCAGCTGGACCACTGCACCTCGGCACTCAGGGCAACAGAGTTCTCAGTGAAGATTGCCATCTCCATGGTCAGGTGCAGGCAGCTGGCCATATGGGCGCCCTTCAGTGGCTTGGAGGCAGAGCGTATCTCCCACATGTAAATCAGGGGCTGCATTGTCCAGTGCCTTGTGTCTCCAAGTAGCTAGCCCAAGGCCCTCACCTTTAAGGGCAGTTTGTCAGGCCTTCTGCCAGTGCTGCTGCAGGTAGTGATGGACATAGGTGTAGGGGGCAGGGCCTCGAGCAGGGCTCAGAAATAGGCCTGGCAGAGTGGGACACAGCATGAAATAAATTTATTGTATCTTTTTCCTCATCTGTAAAAGGTAATGGTAATATTCTACCACAAAGTGGCTACTAAACTAGATAAACTACATATGTAGGTGAAAATATAGTTCTTAATATATGATAGATACTGAGAAATTATATAATAATTAAAATTTTTTTAGCTTTAAAAATTTATTTGTTTGAGAGGCTGAGAAATCCCACCCTGATTCACTCCCCAAATACCTGCAAGAACTGGGTTGGGCCAGGGTTGAAGGCGGAAGCCCATTATTCATTCCAAGTCTCCCACATGGGAACGCTTTAGCTGGAATTAGAAGCCAGAACTGCTAGAAAAACCTAGGTACTCTGATATGAGAGGCAAGTGTCTTAACTGTTGCTTAACCATTGTGGATTACCATTTGACATCTAGTGCTGATAGATTATGAACCTAATTATCATATCATTTCCATTACTAATCTGTCCTCTAATTTTTGTGAGCTTTTGACTCAGTTTCCATGTTTATATAATACAATGATTTCTGTGCATATTTAGATTATTTTGTCTCATGCATTCTGCAAGAATAAAATCCACACCCGAAGAAAACCATTCAACATTGCTGTGAACTTCGAGAAAGGATAATACCTAAATAGAAGAGCTTCTAGGTAAATTCCTGCTCAGACTTAGGTAACCAAAATGATCTTTATTACTTTGTGTAGAAGACTGTAATCATTCGTGATAGGATCTTCCATGATTTTGCCTAATAGTCTAGCTACTACTACAACTTAGATTTAGATATTTTAAAAAGAAAACAGTTGAAAAAATTGCCAAGTATAATTGACTTTTGATTTCTGACACTTTTAACAGTAAGTTGTGTATGTGTGTGTGCCAGAATTCAAGACAAAGAAATATAACAGAAAGTGCTGGATATTTGGACAGTGTGTGATTCAGATATGACTATTCTATTTGCTCCATAGCCTTACTATTTTAAGTGTGGCTCATGGGTTTCTGTGTCAATATCCCCTGGGAGTTGGTTATTCATAGAGAATTTCAGGCCCCAACAAGACCTACAGAGTAAGAGTTTACATTTTAGTAATATACCCAGAGGAGTCTTATGCACAATGAAATTTGAGAAACAGTGCTTTAGACCCTGAAAAATAAAAATTATGCTCTATCTGAATTAATGACACTGGATCTCAAACTAAAAATCATGGAATATGAGAAATATTTGTAGACATCATGATAGTTGTTCTTATAGTTGTTGATCTCAGGAAACTTTTTAAACCTCAAGACCATACCCAGTGTAGTTACACATTTTCAAGACAATATTCCTTTACAAGCTAAATGTTAGCAGTGATTATAAATTCTTTAATAAAATGAGATATTTTAAATCAGCATATGCATATTGAAGTTAAACATGCAACTGGTGAAGCATTTTAGAGCTAAATGTGTCATTTTAACTTTTTATAGGTATAATATTACTAGTTACTTTAATTATATTATAAAATAGTCCTATAGAAATATTATTGCTGTCTCACACACTGTGCTATCTTCTCAGTGAAATTTTATATACTATAGAGTCGAGCAAGTGAAGCACATACAGTGTATGAATGTAATACTCAGCTCATTCCTATAAACTTTGGTAAGATCGTGTTTCTCAGACTCTATCTTGCTATAGAAAGAAAATCTTGGTTGTAATAAGATATATTCAGTCCCAGTATTCTTATAAAAATGTCTAGTATCATTATAAAATAAATAGTTTATTCCTTAACCTAACTAATATGTAATTATTGAAACTTCTAAGTGCCAGTCATCTGCTAGGTACTGTGGAGGGAGGAGTGAAAAGAGAAGACTCAGTTCTTTTGTTTTTTTTAAAGATTTATTTATTTATTTGAAAGGCAGAGTTACACAGAGAGAGAAGGAGAGGCAGAGAGAGAGAGAGAGAGAGAGAGAGAGAGAGAGAGAGAGAGTCTTCCATCTGCTGGTTCACTCCCCAGATGGCTGCAATGGCTGGAGCTGCACTGATCCAAAGCCAGGAGCCAGGAGCTTCTTCCAGGTCTCCCACGTAGGTGTAGGGGCCCAAGGACTTGGGCCATCTTCTGCTGCTTTCCCAGGCTACAGCAGAGAGCTGGATCAGAAGAGGAGCAGTCAGGACTCGAATTGGAGCCCATTTGGGATGCCGGCACTGAAAGCAGCATTTACCTGTTACACTACAGCATCGGCCCCGTCTAATTGATTTTTAATTTTAATGTATCTTTTTTGCTGGGATATCACTTTTTCTACATGGGTTCTTTTCAGACAATCTCATCTAAGTTAATTACTTATGGCGTATTTCTTTTTTAAAAAAGATTTATTTATTCATTTTTTATTCATTTTGAAATAGGGTGACAGAGAGACAAAGTCAGAGGGACAAAGAGGGAGAGAGCAAGATAATCCATCCTCCTGCTGGCTCATGCCTCTTGATGGCTGCAATGGCCAGGCTGAAGCCAGGAAGGAGCCAGGAGTTTCATTCAGATTTCACACGTGGGTGACAGGGGTCCATACACTTGGGACTTCTTCCACTGCTTTTCCCAGGCCATTTTCAAGAGCCTAGATCAGGGGTGGTGCAACTAGGATTTGAAACAGTGCCAATATGGGATGTTGATGTCGATGTTGATGTCGCAGGCAGTAACTTTACCAGCTACAACACAACCAGTCCCCTTATGGCTGTACAGAAATAATGTAACATAGCATTTGAGACCTCAGGAGTTAGACACACTTGACCCTGTCACTTTATAGTTGTGTGTTCACATAGAATACAGTTTGCACCTCTGATTCTTAGTTTTCTTATTTCCAAAACAGAAGATAATTATTACATAGTTACTATTGTCCATTAGTTACTAATAATTAATAAAGCCATGGAGAGCTCTTAGTAAAATAGTGTCTGTAGAATACTGAATTCATTGCTTGGTACATTATAAGAAACCATTATCAATTGATTCTATTGTTTTTTCTACTATTGCTATTATACAACCTTTGCTAAATTTATAAGTAGATATTTAACATTTGATATTTTTATTGTTTAAATTATTGCTATTCTTCAGCCTTTGCTTCACACTCAAATTCTCTGCAAAAATATTGACCATGGCTTTAACTCTTAATTATTAAATAATTAACTCTTTGTTAGCTCCTTTTTCTTCTTGAGTATTTTCAGCTTGTAGGGACATAGTAGTGGGGATAAGGGAACTTTCTCTTAGGTAGAGATATCTGCTAATTGAGGCATATGTTTATCAAGTGTTTTCAGTCATGCTTGCAATTGCTCTGTGTCAATTTTAATATCTTTCCCCTTTACTTCTCCAGCAATAATCACTGACTGATCACTGCAGAGTTAAATATGTAGGTTCTCTAACACTGAAAAGCAAACAGATACTACTCTGCTTCTCCTAGCCCCCAAGTTCCTCTTGCCCATTGCAGAGCAGTGCTGGGGCTTAGACACCCATGTGTGTCAAACATTTTGAAAACAACTGTTACTTCTCTCATTTTCACCCACAATGCTGTTTAATTGTCATACACACATGCTAGCTTATACTAACATGGAAAAGATCCCATTTAATTATAGTACCAAAATGTCACAAAAAGCACTGTCTTCTTCCAGGAGTCTGATTAAAAATATTAAGATTTGGGTTCAATGGATTGTATATTTATACAGGGTTAGCAGGAGAAATAGGAAATATTTTTGAGTTTGCTAAATATTCATGAATTTACATTCCACTAATTTGTAGATTTTGGCTTCAGTTACTTTTCATAAGAACAAAAGTGTAGTAAGCGTATAGATAGAGCAAAACTGATGTTTTATTTATAAAATGGTAGGAGAAAAACATTTTTTAACAAACTTACAACACATATAAAAAGTAACACATTTTTTTATTTACAGATGATCCAACTAAAGTACAAATGTGCAAAGTGTGGGTCAGTGTTTTGATGTAGTGGGCTAGGCCTCTGCCTATAGTGCTGTCATCCCATTACGGGCACCAGTTCATGTCCTGGCTGCTCCTCCTCTGATCCAGCTCTCTGCTAATGGCCTGGAAAATCAGTGGAAGGTGGCCCAAGTACTTGGGGCCTTATACCCAAGTGGGAGACCCGGGAGAAGTTCCTGGCTCCTGGCTTTGGATCAGACCAGTTGTGTCCATTACAGCCTTTTGGAGAGTGACCCAGTAGATGCAAGAACTCTCTTTCTGTCTCTACCTCTCTCTGAAATAAATAAATAAATCTTTAAAAAATGTGCAGTGTGCTCATTGAATTCATACAACTTACCTATTTAATAAAGTACATTAAAACAGTCTTTCAAGGATAGCCCACCTTCAACTGTACATATCTGCAATTATTCTGAATTCCAAAATGCCATGTGTGTAAAATGGTATGTGATCTATGTTCATGCTAAATTTACTGATACCTCCTCTAACCAGGTTTGAGAAGTTGAGAAGATATTTATATGATCGCTATGTACCAAATATCACTATTGGAGGTGCTTATTGACTATACACGCACACAGAAAGAGAATTGAAATAGTGAAATATGGCACAGTGAAATATGAAAGTGTCTGCTGTAAATTATTTAGTAATGTTCCTTCAGTACTTGCTGGTACAGTTCTTCGAATGTACTACTTGTGTCTCTCTGTATTTTTTTAAACCTGTAATGTTCTTGCGGCATAATGTTAAATCTGTATTTTATGCCCCATGATTTCTAGCTAGTTCATTTAGCTCTGTTTTCCTGAGGGTGATAGAAGGAGGAGTTAATATCCTCAGCTTTCTAACAGCAGACATGGAAAAGGATCATGCCTGGCTTTAACATTACTGGCTCTCTAAGCCACACCGCAAGAAATATTACAGGCAACAGAGAGTTTCATTTTCAATTTAGACACCCATTATTTGATGTTTACAGGCCATTCCTAATTCTGAGTTCAGAATTTATGGTTTGTTCGGGCGATTATCATCACAGCAATCTCCTACAACTGGGCTGCGCTTCATTGGGAACTTTGCACTGCTTTATCAGTCCTCTCTGACGTCTGGAAGTGATATATAGCACCACGTCCAAATCTCCCCTGCTCAGAGAGGCTTGGTTTATGACTCCCCGGATGTCCATCTCTTTCGGGTGGGTAGGCAGTTTGCACTGTCTCAGTGACGGGGAAAGTTGACCCTTGGGAAAGAAGGTCAATGTCATTAAACAAAATTCTAGCATTCAAGATCTGACCCACTGTGAATCAAACTTGATTATATCATTTATTAAGTCAAACTTATGAAGTTTTTTATTGTTAAAGGATAATGAAGCCCAGGTGTTCCCTTGTTTGCCTTGCAAACATAATATGAAGAATAACATATAAATCTCTTGAAGATATGGTAAAGTAGTGGAAACGACTTCTTAGGATTAATAATGACATTTCAAATGGTTACTTTGTGGTTTTTCTTTTGAATAGATAGTATTTAACTTTGCCTCTCAGACCTGGGTATTCTCCAGGCTGTGTTCAATAGCCTTAATTAAAACTTACTGAAGGGCTTTTAAAATCTCTGCACATTGTTTGTAAGAGAATCGCTCACTGAATATGCATCTTTGAAAGGATGTGGTAGAACATGCATCCATTTATCACACATGACATAGCGTGAATGATATTTCATTTTAAAACTTGCTTATTGGGCCGAGAATGAGAATATCTTTTGCCACCGATGCTGATCTACTTTTGTATTTTCACTGGGACCTGACACTTGCCCCTTGTCAGAAACGGGAACTAATAAAACCAGACAAGGGGATTGGGCTTGTTCATAAAGATAACTGAGAGCTTTCTTGAGAATTACGTCTTTTGCCATGGAAAGGAAAACAAAACAGAGAGCAAAACAGAAAAAAAAATACCAGATAGAGGGATGGGAAAGACTCTTTTCCAACTTTTGTCCAGTTTCACTGGTGAGGTAAATTCTACTCTTAGGAACCTACAAACCAGGAATATTCCTCCATTAGTGTTTTCTCTTAAGGAATGACATAAAAATTCACTTCCCCATACAGAACTAACACTAGGAGTCAAGCAACACTGCTAATAGGGATATTTGGTGCATAGTGACGACATGTGGACAGGACCCCAAGAGGTCTGTGCCCACACCCCATTCTATAGAAGAGACTTGAGACCCATAGAGACTATGTGATTTTCCTAAGCTCAAACATCTCATAAATGGAAAAGTTAGGACTTAAAACTTCTCCTCTGATAAACTATGTATAGATTATTATCTGTGCACCAGTATTTTGAAGGAAAAAAAGTTAGACATCTACTTGGAATTAGCTCAAGAACCATCACTTTGACTAACAATTTTTTTTAAGAATATTAAATTTATTGTGCACATTTAAGTTATATAACAATGTTATTAGACACACACATACACACATAGTAAAATGTCTACTATAGTGGAACAAATGAATATACCCATCATCTCATAGTTAATGTTTTCTTCCCCTGTGGTAAGAGCAGCTTTAATCTACTCATTTAGCAAAAATATCTGAATATAATACACTAACCACAGTCTTCATGTTTATGGTAGATCTTTTGGCCTGTTCATCCTACATATTTGTTAATTTGTGTCCTTTGACTTCATTTCCTCCCCACCACTGTGGCCCTGGTGACCATTGTCTTATTGTCCATCTCTATATAGTCATTTTATTTTTTTTAAAGATTCTACATGTAAGTGAAATCATACAGTATTTTTCTTCCTTTCTTTGGCTTATTTCATGTAGCACAATATTCTCTAGGTCTGTGCATATTGTATTAATTGGCAGAATCTCGTACATTTAAAGGCTGAATACTTTTGCAGTGTGTGTGTGAAGGGCACCTAGGCTGTTTCTATCATTTGGCTATTGTAGTTAATGCTGCAATGGATGTGAGAGTGCAGATATATTAACAAGGCAATGATTTCATTCCCTTTGGGTATAAATTGCAAAAAAGGGATTGCTTGAGCATATAGTAGTTTTATGTTTTAATTTCTTTGGGAATATTTACACTGTTTCAGTAATGGCTATGCCAATCCATAGTCCCATCAATATTGCTTAAATGCTCTCTTTCTCTACATTCATAGTAACACTGCTTATCTCTTGTCTTGTTGATAATAGGTATCTTAAAAGATATGAGGCATTGTCTTTACTGATTTTGATTTGAATTTTCTTCTGACTAGTGATGTTGAAAACTTTACTCATATACCTGTTGGCAAGTTCATGTCACTTTTATTTTTGTAGAAATATCTATTCAAATCCTTTGCCTTATTTAACTGGATTATGCTTTCTTTCTAATATGCTATATGAGTTTTTTATAAATCTTAGGTATTTATTCTTTATAGTTACAAGTATTTTCCCCAGTCCATAGGTTGACTTTTTATTTGGTTGATCATTTCTTTTGCTATGAAGAAGCTTTTTATTTTAATTAATTTATTTTAGTGAATTTTTTTTCTATTAGAGACAGATTGCCACAAGAGCTACTTTTTAAAAGATTTATTTATTTAATTATTTTAAAGTCAGACTAAGAGAGAGGGGGAGGGGGAGAGGGAGAGGGAGATGGAGAGGGAGGAGAGAGAGAAGAGAGATCTACCTTTCATCTGCTGGTTTACTCCCCAAATATTTACAACAGCCAGGTCTGACCTAAGCCAAAGTCACAAGCCAGGAAATCCATCCTTGTCTCCCACATGGGTGGCAGTGGCTCAAGTAGTTGGGACATCTTCTACCACCTTCCTAGACATGTTAGCAGGAAAATAGATCGGAAGCAGAACAGCTAGGTCTCAAACCAGCACGCCAGTAAGGGATGTGGGTATAGCCCACAACACGAGTACCAGAAGGGTTCTTTAAAAATTTTGATTTGGTTTAATTATTTAAGAGGCAGAGAAATAGAAAGAGAGGAATAGAGAGACAGACAGAGCTACAGGTGCCTGCAATGATTGGAGGTGAACCAGGATGAAACGGGGATCCAGGAACTCAGTCTAGATCTCCCATTTGTGTGACAGAGACCTAGTTCGTTGCATCTTCACCTACAGCCTTCCAGGGTGTATATTAGCAGAAATTTAGAACTGAGAACAGAGTTGAGGTCAAATCTAGGCACTCTGATACGGCATATGTGTGACCCATTGAGTGGCCAAGTCAAAGACCAGCACCCGGACACTTTTGGATTTGATGTTCCACTTATTTTGCTTTGCTTTTATGCCAATACTATACTATTTTAATTGCTATACATATATATATATATATATATATATATATATAGGTGTGCCCATTGGAAAGGATATTGTGGCTGTGATGCTGAGTAAGCCATACTATGTCCTCTTGGGCAGTTTTAACTGTGAAACATTACTAACAATTCTGAATACTTCAATGCTTTAGGCTGTAAGAGTTTGTGGCAGTTTGGTTGTTAGGATCCTCAGAGGCAAGGAAAAACATTTCTAGTTGTCTTTGGTCTTTTGTGTCACTTTTTCTCTTCTAATCAGTAATTATAATGTAATTGTCAAAACTTCTATATTGATTTTATTCCTCTGATTTCTCACAGTTCAGGCCTAATGTGGATTGGACACCCGTGATTGAAAGAGAACTTAATTAGCTTTTCTTTTTCTTCTCTCTTCTGTCATGGGAGCAAGTAGAGGAAGGAGAAGTAAAGAGAACAGGAAAGGTATTTCTGGTTCATTGGGTGTTGAAAGCTGAGTTTTCCCTGGATTTGCTGTATCCATTTGGGTCAGGAAGAGTAAATATGATACACCAAGCTTGTAATTTGAGGAGAATGTATTAAAGGGCCTATTTATGTAGGTGTGGATAAACCAACAGAGGCTAGAGCAAGACTCAAGGCAGCAACCATGAAAGTCTTGCCTGCCCATCCTGTAGAAAAAAGGGAAAAAATGGTCTTGGAGCCTGAGAGTGCAGCTTTTTCAGCATGGTTGCCTGACCACTTAAACCACTTGCAATGGCAACCAGAAAATAAATACTGCAACTTTGCTCTTCACCCACTCTTTCATGCCTCCTTATGGCCAAAGCCACCTGAAAGTGGAGAGCAATCTTTGTGGGAATAGGGGCAGAGGGGTTGGTTTAAAAGGATGGTGAATGTATCCATAGGTTCACATGCAGAAGGGGATTCGATTTCTTTGAGATTCCCCAGAGAAACAGATGAAACAGGATTCGTAAAAGGGGTCTTCAAAAGGCTCAAAAATGTGTATTATTGTTTAATTCCATTTTTCCACAAGCTTTTTATTTAAAGAAACATTCATTTATTTCAAAGGCAGAGTGGGAGAGAGAGAAAGAGAGAGAGAGAGAGAGAGAAGAAGAGACAGAGAGAGATCTTCCATCCACTGGCTAACTCTGCATATGGCCACAATAGGCTAGGCTAAAGTCAGGAGCCTGGAACTCTTTCTGGATCTCCCACATGAGTGACAGGTTTATAAGTACTTGGGCCATCTTCTGCTGCTTCTCCAGGCTTATTAGTGTTGAACTGGATTGTAAGTGGAGCACCCAGAACTTGAACCTGCACTTAGGATGGCAGCATTGCAGGTGGTGGGTTAAACCACTGAACCACAGTGGGGGCCCATTCCACAAACCTTTTAAATCCCTCTTGTACTGACATGCTTATGAGCAGATTTGTTGTGAGAATTGGCTCATCTGATTATGAGGGCTGAGAAGTACCATGATTAGCCAACTGTAAACTAGAGAATGAAGAAAGCTGGTGATGTAATTACCTGCACATCAAAATGACTGAGAACATGAGAAGCCAGCAGTGTAACGCCCATTCCAGGTTCAAAGGCTTTCAGAACCAGAGGAACTAATGTAAAACCTGAAGTCAGAAAACTCAAGAATCAGGGAGCTCTGATGCCTGAGTCCAAGAGAAGAGGAATGTCCCAGCTGCAGAAGAGAGCAAACACTTCTTCCTTTGCTGTTTTGTTGTATGAGGGCAGTCAATAGATTTCATGATGTTGACACACCTTGGAGAGGGTGGATCTTCTCTACACAATCTATTGATACAAATGCTAATATCTTCTGGCAGCATCTCACAAACTCAGAAGTAATGTTTTACCAATTATCTGAGTATTACTTTATGCATTCATTGTTGACACCTAAAATGAACCATCATAGGTAGATTTTTAAAAAGATGTTTCACATTTTAACTGATACAAAATTGTACATATATATAGGCTGTCATGTAATATTTTATGTCGTATAATGTTCCAAGGAGACTAAACATATCTGTCTCACCAAAAATTTATCTTTTCTTTTTAAAATAGATTTATATATATTGCAAGTTAGTTACAGAGTTAAGAGATAGAGATGACAGAGAGATAGAAAAATAGAGAGAGAGACAGAGAGAGAGAGAGAGAGAGAGAGAGAGAGAGAATCTTTCATCCTCTGACTCCCTCCCCTGATGGTTGACAGGGCTGGTGCTTGGCCAGACTGAAGCCAGGAGCTTCATCCAGGTACCCTACATGGGTTATGGAAGCCCTAAGACTTTGGCCATCTTCTGCTGCTTTTCTCAGGCCAGTAGCAGAAAGCTGGATCAGAAGTGGAGCAGCCGGGACCTGAACTGGCACCTATATGAGATGCTGGCATTCCAGGTGGTAGCATTTCCTACTATGGCACAAACCATCACTTTTATCATTTCTTTGTGGTAAAAATATTTAAAAAATGATTTTGTCAGGCTTTACTTTTTTACTTAGAAAAAACATACAATGTTATTTTCTGTAGCCCCCTTGTGCAATAGAATGCTAGAACTTCTTACTCATATGTAACTATAATTTAGTACCTATTAAATTATGTTTCTTCATTCTTCCTTTCCCCCACCTCTCCCAACCTCTGCTAACTGCTATTCTACTCTTAATTTCTATGAGATCAACATTTTTAAACTACAAATAAAGTGAGATCTTGTGGTACTTGTCTTTTTATGCTTGGCAGCTTTCCCAGTCCCATCCAAAGTGTTGCAAATAATAAGATTTCGTTGTTTTTTGTTTTGTTTTTGTGATTGAGTAGTATTCCATTTTGTGTATGCACCACATTTTCTTTATCAATTCATCAGGTGATGAACACTTAGATTGTTTCAATGTCTTAGCTATTGTTAACAGTGATTCAATAAACATGACAAAGCAGATGTCTCTTTGACAGACTGATTGTATTTCCCTTAAGTATATACCCAATTGTAGGATTACTGGATCACAGGGCAGTTATATTTTTACTTGTTGGAGGAACGCGTGTACTGTTTTCTACAACAGCTCTACTAATTTATATGTCTACCAACAGTGTTCAAGGGTTCCCATTTCTCTGCAAACTTGTCAGCACTTTATCGTTTGTCTTTTTGATATTGGCCAGTCTAACTGAAGTGAGGTGCTAACTCATTGTGGTTTTTAGTTTGCATTTCTCTGATGATTAGTGATACTGAACATTAATTCACATACCTATTATCCGTTTGTGTGTCTTCCTTTGAGAATGTCTGTTGAGAGCTCCTGGCAATTCACAGGTCACTTTTTAGGCTATTTGGAGATAGCCACTCCCCTTCAACTCACTTACTGTGAATGAGAGAGTCTCCTGCAGCTGACTGTTTATCCACCAACACAGTTTCTGTAATTTTTCTCCATTACCAATATAGGTAACAGTCTTGGACAGAGAAGCAAGAGGATCTCAAATCAGCTTTTTATTTCTTAAGACTCATATAGAGACCAGGAAAAATTTTCCAATGTGAGAATTCGGTCACATCTTCTGCTTACTCATGAGCCACTAGCCAGCTGTCTTTCACGGGTTAGATTTCTTGGAAGTGAGTTTACAACTGCCCACTGAATGTTACTGGAGACTAATATTTTACTTCCTAAATAGACATCTCTGTTCTCGAACCAGGTTGGGGTAAGGAAATAAAAAAGGAAGACTGTAATCCCATATTACTTTTCTTCACTTAAATCCTCTCCAAGCTATCTTCCCCAGTCTCCGCACATTTAAAAATTCATACTTTATTTTGGAAATAAGATTTCATTCAGTGTTGTGTGACTGGTTTTTGAAAATTTATTTCAAAATATTTTCAAATAAATTCAAATATTTTCGAATATTTATTTTGAAAATCATTATCTGGTATGACATCTCAGTGTGCAATGCTCTATGTATATATTGGTTCTTTTATTAAACCTAAATATTTTAAATGAAATAAAGATGAGTGGCAAATTTAAACTATCAGGTAGCATGTGAGACTAGTGGGGGATAAAGAAGAGAATATTTTTGGGTCAGAGTCATTGGTGCCTCTCAGGTTTCACCATAGAGATCAGTATTTATTCTGATTCGCATATATGTTAGATAATGTTTGTGAGGTTTTTCTTTCTGTTAAAATATATGCAAAAATCAAGTTTCATAGCAAATAATATCTTTGATAAGCTGAAGACTTGCTCTGAAAAAAATATATGTGTTCATCTTATTATGAAAAAAGTGTTACATACTAATTTATCTTGGAAGAAAAGTGTTCATGTGTTAAGTTTCTTTTAAGTAGGGGATATCTTTGCTTAACTTCCCTATATAATGTGGAGTATGAAAATCTTCAAGTTGCAGATCTTCAAAGTGTTAATTGAGGACACCAATAACAGAAAATATTTATGTTAATCAATGAGAACTATATCTGTTGAACTATTATTTTATAGGATCAAAAATATACATGTCTGCAAGACACAGATTATAGTTTACTGTGCAAGTGAAAACAGCAACCAGAAAGGTGTGTATCTATATATGCTAGATATCAAGGCATGGAAATACTTTATTAGGCAGTTGGTAATTAAAATATATAAAGTCCACTGTTGGCTGCAATTTCACATACTGGATATTACTAAACTATGAAAACTTGGACTGGGGAAAAAGGTGGAAATTTAAGAAACTACAGGATTAATAGAAGATAAAATTTTAATAAGATCAGTGGCATTCTGATTCTCTTCATCCTGAAGTATTGTGAGATATAATTCAAAAAACTGTGGTTCTATTTAAAATATGGAAAATAATTTACTTGGTTGATGTATAGAATAACATACCACTCATTACTAGACTCTGGTGGTGATTTTGAATATCACATAATGTTTTTGCTGTAAGAGCTCATCGTATAATTGACCACATAAAATGTTGCATTGTTCCACTTTCTTACAGATGCTCTTATATTACCATCACAGCTATTTTCTTCATGGATAAGCACTCTTCTGAAGTTGGCTACTAGGTCAGGCATACAAAATCAAAGAAATTTTCAGAATGAGCCACATTGCCTCTTGAAATACACTAAGGTCATCTGATGACTCATAAATGGCTTTGGAAATTGAAATGTCAGTCAATATATGGTGTGCAATTCAACCGTTAATTAACATTATACAATTTGTCAACTGGGCCCTAGATATCTATGATTTATATATATTCTCTATCTTGAAGATTACGGTATATTCTAGGCCTCAGTATATGTGTAAAAAGATCTCTAAAACCTTTCTGATGATCATAATAAAGCACTATCAAAGAGATCTATATTGTGTTTTGTAATTTCTTTATTAATCTGTGCCAATATTATATTTTAAATAATTAAAATTTATAAATACTGAGCACCTATTATGGTCAAGTAATGCTAGAGATATAGCATTGAATAAAATAATTTGTCTTCTATCCTCAATGTTCCTCATTTGCTTTTATTGCTAATGATATAATTTATTAAATTTCAGTAATAAGTTATTGTTTTATACACTTTTAAGCAATATTTAATTATCACAACAACCTTATAAAATGTATTGTCATTCTCATCCTATAGACAAAGACACTGAAGATTAGCTTACATAACTGGCTTGTGTTTTGCTTGTTAGTAGGTCTTAGCACTAAGATTTGAGGCCTATCGAAAGGACTCCAGTATTATACCAGTAGCAGCTGAAGATCGGTGTTATTTTCAATGCAATACAATTAATATAAGTGCCCTGAACATGCTAAGAAAATAAGTTTCAAAAACTCTGAAATATTTTAAACTCTCACACGCCAATGCAGTTGGCTAATTTAATCAATTTTGGTTGTGAGATTCGATAGGTTTCTTTCTTTGTCTTTGATTTTATTGAAAATTGACAACTATTATTTCCTTGTTTTAATCATTGATTCATCAAGTTCTATGTTTATTCGAATAAGTTAGAGACAGCCACATAGAGAACCTCCCGACATGTACACAAACTTTAAGACTGACAAGTGTTGTGTTATTTTGCTATGTCAAATAAAATATAATAGTTATCACTAAGTAAAATATTATTTTCTGAAATAATTGGCAGAAGGCTTAATATAAAAATGGAATTAGTCACAGGGTAGTTCTATGGCTAAATAACTTGACGATCTCTACTTTTGTATATTTACTGCATGAGTCTTGTGACAAGTACTTAAGAACCACTAATGTATATATTATCTTTGGATCCTGCCCTGGGCCTATGCAAAACCTCCAGTTTTGAACTTAGTTCCTTCATTGTTTATAGAAGCAGTTTCTGACCTAGAAGCTAGAAGGATCTGAAATTCATTAGAACAGGGGTCACAGTAATTTAGTTTGGTGTTGAATCACTGAAATTAACAAACTGTATCTCTTAAATTTTTTGCAATTAGTAACAGTCAATTCTAGAGTTTGCAGAGTTTGAATGAGGAGGGCAAACTAGCAGGAAGAGAAGAAAAACGAGACAGATCATCACAAAGTAAGATGTCCTGAAGTGAAAATACTGAGGGAGCCAGTGATTTTAGGAAACAAAGCATCAAGTTGCACCTAACTTTTTCAGTTTCTTCCAATTATCCAACATCTCTGGTTTGAGAGTACAGGCAACACAGAACAGAGTTCTCTGTAATTAATGAGTCCCTTTCTAGATGCCTGTCAACAAGAGAACTCGAGCACCCCTCACTGCGGAGCTGGGAGAGAGATCCACAGATTCAATTTAATTTTCATACTAAGTTTATATTGTACATTCGTATAGGAAATCATGGTAATGCTCTTTGAATAGAAACACTAATTGAATAGAATATTTGATAGCTAACAGAGTAGAAGTATATTACTTTTGTTAAGAATATAATCAGTGATTGTATTAGTAGCATAGTTTGAATATTATTTACTATTAACATAAGTTTGGATTACCACACTCCCATTTATTCATTTTGTCTGCAGTTATTGAGTACCAGATGTTATAGCAGATATTAAGATTATAGTTAAGATGTGATCATTTAAAAGATGAGGTAGAGTATAAATGAAAGATTAAATGTTTTGTAGGTGAACTTCATTTTCTTCATATTGCAAATGTGTGAAGAATTATTGTGAATACCATTGTCGAGAGAACATACATGAAGTGCTTGATATGGTATACGTTTGACAGAATGTGGTTGCTATTTATTGACCCCCATTTCTACCCCAGAAGTAAGCCACATGGGCATGGCATCATACTTTCCCAAAGGATTCAAAAGTTGAAGATGCTCACAGTCTTCAAGATACTTCCCTTGATAGCTAAATGATTCTATCCTTATACAGCTATGTTTTTAACCTCATTTAAAATCTCGGAGTTAATTTTCAGTTTGTTTTGCTTTCATTTTCATAGCACAGACCTTGTTTCAGAAAGATTAGTTAGCATGCTCACCATCAGGGTGTCTTCCTGACATGCTATTCAGTACAGTGGGATTCTAAAAGAAGAGATTTCATTTTTATGCTTGTCTATTTGTATGTCTTTCATGTCTGAAAAATGTGCGCTAGGATCTGTTACTCTGCTATTTGTTAAGAATAAAATATTTTAAAGCTATTTCTGCAGACAAGAACTAAGTTTAAGGCCATCATATTTCATCTTTACCATGAAATAAAGATTTTACACTTAAGGCGAAATATGTCATTTTAAAAGGCTGAATATAATGGCACAGATTTAAAAAAAAATAAAAGCAAAACATAACAAAACACAAACAAAAACATTTTCTTGCTATTTAATTTCTATGTAAGACTCATCTGTAGCAGTATTTTCATTTAATTATGAACTAGATACATTTTCATTTGCTTTAAACTTTGTTCCTTAGCAGTTGAGCTTCATAGTTTTCTGGGGTGAGCATCATGGCCTTCCTATTTCAAACATTTTATTTATTACCATTTCAGTTCCATACTGTAGATACAAGTTTCAACAGTTTCAATGGCTGTTTATGCAAGAAATGCTACAACAAAAGTAACATATTCTACAGTTCTTCCTTTTAGAGAACATGACCCTTTTATAAAATTTTAAAGTTAGAAAAGTATATAGGAACAATTTGGGAAAAGTCTTTGCTATATGAGTTTGGGAATTAAGGCCCAGAAATGAGATTTTCCTAAGTCTTATCTAGACTTTCATTTCTCCATTTATTCAATTTTTTATTTAAATTTTTTAGCTCCTACTGCATGCAAAGCACTGTGCTAGTTGTTATGTGGGACAAAACACGTTTAAGAGATTTCTCTTTCCCTCAAGGGATGTACAGTATAGTGAGATAATGCATAAGGGTAATCAATGAACCATAGGGCACATACAAATAAAGTAAACTCTATATAAGGCCTTTAACAATTCCCAAACTGAAATCATCATTCTTGTGCTGACTTGGCTTTCCCTTTGAAATGATATTTTCAGTTCATAGCATCCATCATCCAATCAGCCATCATTCCTGGAAACCTGGACACCATCATAGATTGTTCCATTTCCTTCACTTGCCAGTGTCTGCCAGTGATTATCTTACCCAGTTTTCTATACAGAATATTAAGTCTGTCATTTATCTGTTTCTTGACTACCACTGCACTATTTTTACACTTTTCTTTCTCTTGTGGATTATTGCTGTGACTATCTTACTGGTTATTTCTGTTCTTGATCTCCTTGAATTCATTGAATAGACATTAAAGCCAGTTTAACATGAGTGTCTTTCTCTATTAGTTACCTGCCTGAATGCAGTGATTCCCAATTGTTTACACCATCAACCCAAGTTCTTAGTGTTGAAAAAACCTGCAGCATTAAGCCTCCCCTCACAGCTTTTATGTCGGCTACCAAACCCTCTAAGGACCTTTGCTCATGATATCTGTATCTCTCTGAGTGAACATTTTCCTCATCTTCACCTGGCTAAGTCCTATATATCCTTTAATATTTAATTATTTCCTTCTCAGGTACCCTCCTTCATCCCAAAAGTAAGTGCTGATCTCATCAATCCATGTGCTACTCTAGTTAACTCCATTGAGTATTGTGTTTGCGTCTGTTTCCAGCACTGAACGTGTGTCCCTCATGAAGAAGCACAAGGTCTAACATATTATTCCTTCATATAGTTCATGGCCTGTAGTAGATAATAAATATTTATTGAGCTGTTTATTATACCAGATTTGGAAAAGGAAGTATAAAAATATAAGAAAATATCATGGAAGAGAGTGATTACTTATAACTGAGAAGGTCAATAAAGGCTCTATGTAAATTTTAATAATTGGCTTGCATCCTGAAAGATACCCACAATCAAAAGTAGGGGGCAAGAAATTAAAAGGGGCTTTCTACAGGCACAGTTGCTGAGTTGTGATTGGTATAGAGTACAAAGAGTCCGTTAAAGTATCTCATTAGTGACTGAAAGGTAAATGTGAGAGCAGATCAGGAGAGGTCTTTTACATAATAAATAAGGATTTGTTCCTAATTTCATCAGCAAAGGTGATACATGAAGGGCTTTAGAACACAGACATCAAGTAAGCACCAAAGGGTTGAACTTTTTTGTTTTGTTCGTTTACTACTCACTATTTTATTTTAATCTGATTGAAAATTACTTGCATAAAAATAGAAACTCATATATTTGAATAATCAATAAACGTATGCTTTAGAACAATGCTGTCCTATAGATCTCTCTACAGCAGTGGACCTTTTCGATGTTTGTGGTACCATACAGTAGCCCTAGACACATGTGGCTATTGAGTGCTTTAAAATGAACTAAGGAAATGAACTCTAATGTCATTCATTTTAATTAATATATTCTTAAATTTAATAGCCACTTGTGACTATTGGCCACCATAATGGACAACACAGTGTCACAAAGTTCTTCCCAGGAGGGTCCCAAAAGGAAACAGATGGAGCACTTGGAGTAGGATAATTCAAGGACAGTTTATTTATAAACAGACTTTTTCTAAATGTGTAAGCAGCTTTAAAGGAATCACTGAGAGAGTGCAATTAACTGCAGTTAGTTACATAGGAGCAATGGTGAGGTAGAATTACTGGGCAGACTCATAGTTGAGATGATACAGATGTGAGCCTTGATCACATTGGAAGGGTATATATAAAATGAAGTAATAGTTATAATGAAATTTCATTGAATGAAGTTCATGCTGAGAGCTGTTCTTTTCAATTAACATCCTTTGTGGCAGCTTACTTGCTTGCTTCCCCTGTCCAGTGCTGCTCCGTGCCATGTTTTGTTGGTGTCCTTTTCTCGCCACTCCAGTGTAAGTGGTCCCTTTTCCATTAGCAGGGCTGTGCTGACTTAATGATGTTTCCTAGTAAGGATTCCTTTAAAAGAATCATCCTCTTTTCTTAGCACTTGGGATAGAGGCAGATTCTGCCTGTGATCTGTGGTTGTGTTTTAATATCCTTCCCTTTCTATCCTTTATAATAGCACACACAATTCACCTTCAGTCCTAGCTCCTTGCTTGATGATTTGTTCAGGCTTGGAAAAAAAAAGAAGGAATGAGGGCTTTTAAAAAGGATGGGACTGTTTCTCCTTGCTTTATTTATTTTTATGCCATGCAAAAAGTACAAAGAGGCATAAAATGGCTTGACTGAAGTAAAATAAATAAAGATAAATACAGTATAGGTTCAATAAAAGGTTGGAGATGAAAGGAGAGCTGATAGTATTTGGGGTGATAGTATTTTCCTTCAGGGAAAAAAGAAGGAAGGATTTGTACTTTGTGTAATAATGGACCTGATTATCACCTAGAGAACAAAATGTCTTTGACCCAAAGCGGCATTTTAAACTAAGGTTAAGTTCTGGTAGAAATTAGGAAATCATCTTTATAGTCCTTATTGAATCTCTTCATGCTGTCACTTCCTGTCATCCTTTATTAAACTTTTGTATGCTTCTGTTGCTAGTTCTGAGAAGGTTGACATCTTTTACTTGTTCTGATGAATGACACTACAGAAGATAGTTTTTATAGCCAAGACAACAGGAGTTTCATATTATTTTTGATAATGCATGTGTGTGTGTGTGTATGTGTATGTGTGTATATGCATTTGATTTCTTTATCTGTCCTTGTGAACTATCTCTGCTTTCGTGAAGTGGAAAGAGATAAACAAGAGGTAACCGTACAAGAAACCAGAAAACAAATGCTAGGCTCTTTAGGAGAAACTGAAAACTCAAAACTCATGTGTATCTGCTTATGCCATTGCTTTATGTAGCCTTGAGTTAACTCTGCATTTTTCCACTGCTAGTTTGGAGAACATTGTGTAGGAACTGTGGTGATGGCTACAACTTTTGTCTGAATAATCACCATCATTTCTCTGATATCCATAATTTAATTTGTGCTCAAGGGAATGACCTAATACAATTATCTCCCACTCCTGCCATCCTTTTTTCCCCTCTTTGCT
Organism: Sylvilagus floridanus; assembly: GCA_949820135.1. Taxonomy (NCBI): domain Eukaryota; kingdom Metazoa; phylum Chordata; class Mammalia; order Lagomorpha; family Leporidae; genus Sylvilagus; species Sylvilagus floridanus. Next base: position 25,675,277 of record OX463235.1, read on the forward strand.
CTCTGGGCACAATTTTCATCGGGTACACATTCCACAATCTCTTTAAAATAAAATGTGCTAAAGTTATTAGTGATGCTTTTGTCTTCACATAGGAGACAACTGAAAATCCATGGTGCCAATTTTTGCTTGTCATCATTTCTAAGAGCTGATATTGGAATTTAGTACAAATAGTTCCACTGATGCCAAGCATCTTGCAGTTCATAGGATGATCTCAAAAGCTGATCGCTTTCATACCTTAAATGTCAATAATGCTGCTGCTGAAAAAAATCTAGGCCTTTTTGAGTTTTAAGTGGCAGTCAACAACTTTAGCTAACAGAGGACTTTAGTTATACCTTGAGGACTAAATGCTAAAATCTTCAGAGTCTATATTATGACACCCTCCTGGCAAATAGTAGGGCCCTAATACACCTATGTTGTACTTTGAATCAAATTAGCTTTTACACACTAATAAACTCTGTTCAATAATTCCAATGTAAGTTGCTATCAGAGAAATACTCCAGATATATTTACCAATATCAAGATCAAATAATACATTAATTTTGTTCAGCCTGCCCAGAATAAGTATACTGAGAAGTGTTCAAAATGCATTGAAACATGGAGAGGTGAGAATTTATTTTTGAGTAGATTTGTTGGAGGAATTCTTGGTAGAAACCATTGAGGAATAGGTCGGATTTGATTTGTTTCGGGAGATGCTATCTTAAAAGTACCTCACACTAACTGATTGCACAACTGGAGCCGTGGGAGATGTTCTCTTATATCAAAGGTACATTTTATGTAAGAACTTAGGGGAAGAGATAGAAAAATTATAGGTATGTTGCTACCATAAATATAATGATTAGAATATGTGGAAGGAGGTAAAACTAAAAATGTAGTTTATACTTTGTGTAAGTAGATGATCTCAAATTCTTAAGGAGGTTTTTCACTTGAAGTTATGGATCTTAGCTTGAAGTTAGTTGTTGGGAGTAGTGTCTGACCTACTACCTAATGATCTATACATTGACTCAGTTTCCTTTTTCATGGAGTCCATGCTGTAAACTATCTCAGTTTTCAGCTGTTTAAGCTTCCCTTCCTGGGGCAGGCTCTGTGGCTCAGCAGGTTAACGCCCTGGCCTGAAGCACCAGCATCCCATATGGGTGCTGGTTCCAGTCCTGGGTGCTCTTCTTTTTATCCAGCTCTCTGCTATGGCCTGGGAAAGCAGTAGAAGATGGCCCAAGTGTTGGGCCCCAACACCTGCATGGTAGACCTGGAAGAAGCTCCTGGCTCCTCGATACGGATCGGTGAAGCTCCGGCCATTGTGGCCAGTTGGGGAGTGTATCAATGGATGGAAGACCTCTCTCTCTCCTCTCTCCACCTCTCCATCTCTCTGTGTAACTCTGACTTTCAAATAAATAAATAAATCTTTAAAAAAAAATAAAATAAACCTGCCTTGCTGATTTTCAAGGTCTCATTGAGCCCTTTTCCGTTTATTAAATAAAACAGCAGCAATTTTCCTACAGGTGAATCACATAATTATTTTAACAGTCTTTTATATATATCACTGAAAAAGTATGATTATATTCAATCTAGTTGTCTTCCATTAAAAAAATGTAGAAAATACCAACTGAGGTGACTCTATATGTTAAGAGCATTTGATTAGGTTAAGGATATAGCAGAGCAAATTGTTCTGCTCAAAGAATGAAAAGGTATTGCACAAATTATCTTAAAAAGCCAAAAACAGCATCCAGTTCTTACTTAAAACAATTTGTTCTTGGAATATTGTCAGCTAAAATTGTGGTCAACTTTTTCGAATTGTATGAATTTGCACTGCATATTTTATTTAGTGTTTAGCAAACTCAAATATGGCTTTGCATAACTTACACAATACTCTATGAAAATGACTTCAGAAACTCCCACAGAAGTTGACAAATTGGGCATCTAATGCTTTTAAGCTAATTGCATGCTTAGCAGTTAAAGAGTTGACTTGTTAAGAAAGAAGATCAGATTTTCATGGAGATAATGCTGTACCTACTGCCACATTGAATCTAACCCAACCCTACATCAGAAATATTAAAGAAGCCTAAAGAAGAAAATAATGTGAACTTTAATCACCATTCTACTTACTCTTTAGTGAGATGTTCATGAATCATATGCAATAACATAACCATTTTGAAACCTATTCTTAAATTTCCAAGCTGTTATTTTCAGGAAATTTAGAAAGTAAATTGCTAAGTGATAAAGAGTAATTTGAGACCATTGCTTATGTCATTGTTTTTTCTTCCCTGCAGACTGGAAGAAAGGAAAGAAGTAATACCCTGAATGTTGCTATAGACAACATGTGCAAGAAAACAAGGGACCTTCGCAGACAGGTAAAGAAAGAGGGAGAAAAGAAGACACTATGTGCAAAATGAGTTTTACCCATGGCTGGGCATTTCTTGTTTTGCTCATAGAAAATAAGTTTAGAACAGGAAACAAAAATATGCATACTTAGGTACTTCAAACATGTTGGTGGCAAAAATAATAGTAGTAGATTCTAGGATTCTTTGAACATGTAAAATGGAATTAATATTATATAATAGAGCTATGAGGATTAAATGGATGCATATCTGTACCTAGAACAGAGTTCTATTTTAAGGAATATTGAGCAATTTATTCTGTTACATGAAAAACTAAGTTATACCAATGGTTATAGAAAGCAGCTAATAATTAATTAAGAGAACCTAATTATTAAGAATTTATTTTCAATGATTTTTATAAAAATAAATTTCTGTTTAAATTCAGGATGCATTTAAACCTCAGGTCATCAAGAATATAAAATTATAAAGGGTTTTATGAAGTGATTTAGAAGTCATCCAGTATTAGGTCACAAGTTAATTTTTTTCCAGAAATATGAAGACTTAGCTATTTTCAAAGACTTTTGCTTTTAATTCCTTTCCACTATTGAATAACCACATTTCTTATGTATAACTTTAACTTGGCCACCATGAGCTCATAAAAGAGCAGCAATAAGCTTCTCAAACAAAAGCTTTAGTACAAGATATTATTGTAATTTAATGGGAAGATTTAGTAAAATGACTGAGCAAGCTTTTAATTCAGTAGTAGATTTATAAGTGGCATAAATAGGAATCACTAGCCTTTTAATATTAGCTGTAAAAAAAACTCAAGGTACAAGCTGTGAAAATCTCAGTTTCTCAACTTTATGACCTTAATATGAATTTGATTTCTACCAAAGGAATTTGGAATCACAGGATGTAGGAGATGGAAGAAACTTCAAATAACCTGTCTTACCTTGCAGATGAGAAAGCTGACCAGTGTAGTAAAGGAAAAAGAGCCTTGAGTCAGAACTTGCACTAAAACCTAGAACTCAGATCCACAGGCATATTCTTGAGCTACTCCAGGATTTCTGCTCCATGTGTTCCTCCAACCATCAATAAGGTTCTGTGTTAGGAGCATTCAACATTCATGCCGCCGGAGTTCTTACAGTGATTATTTTTTTCTAATTAAAGTTAAGAAAAAGCAGGTCCTCATGATCATCCTCCAGATGATCAGATTTAGCAAACAAAAGCATGAGATGCCCAGTTAAATTTCAAATATATATTAATATAATTAGCCCTGAATATTACTTATAAATTTTTAAAAATAGCTGTGTTTATTGGAAACAAAAGTTTAACATACAACCTATGTTTTATCTTGCAATGCTACTTGTGTTTCCAATTCATTATCATTAGTGAGATAAAGAAATACCATTATAGATTACTAATACTTTCATCACAGAAAACATTTCCATTTTGTAGAGAACGGCTGTGTTCTGGAGGTATGACTATCCCATGTGGTTTCACAGGTTAACCTCTTCATTTTTTTTAAATTTTCTATTAATTTTTAACAAACAACTGTGAAAAACAGCAACCATTATTCCATCTCTTGATGCCGTGGCTTGGCTGGGAGTTGGCAAGGACATTTTTATGTTATTTTCACCTGTGAATTCCCCGGTACTGTCAAATGATAACTGGAGCTGACTCAGGGCTGTGTGTTTGGGGACTTATCCTATCCCCTCTGACCAGTGTGTAATCATCTAGTTTTTTTTTAAGATTTATTTATTTATTTGGTTTTTAAAAATTTATTTTATTTATTTGAAAGACAGAATTACAGAGAGAGGTAGAGATAGAGAGAGAGAGGTCTTCCATCTGCTGGTTCACAACCCAGATGGCCTCAGTGAACAGAGCTGCACTGATCTGAAGCCAGGAGTTTCTTCCGGGTCTCCCATATGGGTGCAGGGGCTCAAGAATTTGGGCCATCTTCCATTGCTTTCCCAGGCCATAGCAGAGAACTGGATGGGAAGAGGAGCAGCCAGGACTAGAACTGGCGCCCATATGGGATGCCGTTGCTTCAGGCCAGGGCTTTAGCCCACTGTGCCACAGCACTGGCCCCCTTTTTTTTATTTATTTAAAAGGCAGAGTTACAGAGAGGCAGAGTTGGGGAGATAGAGTGGTCTTCCATCCGCTGGTTCACTCCGCAGATGGACTCATGGCCAGAACTGCACTGATCTGAAGCCAGGAGCCAGGAGCTTCTTCTGGGTCTCCCACGTGGGTGCAGGGGCCCAATGACTTGGGCCAACTTCTACTGCTTTCTCAGGCCATAGCAGAGGGCTGGATCAGCAGTGGAGTAGCCAAGACTTGAACTGGCACCCAAATGGGGTGCCAGCACTGCAGGCCACAGCTTTAGCCATCTTGCTACAGTGTCAGCCCATCTTCTAGATTTTTAAGCATCTACTATTTCATTAAAAAATGAAAACAATCAAATATATTATATTATATTATACATACTGAAAGACACATTGAGTTTCATAAAGGGAGGTTAAAATTTTTATTTCTGCATATTAAGAAAAATTGTTTGATATTTAGCAAATGCCAAAGTAAGGATGTCAAAACACATAATTCTGGTAAAAATAAGCAAAACAAAAATATGATATGTTGTTGAGTTGCTAGATGGCTAGATCTTTCTTATTTTCATTCTTGGTTCTATCACTGCAACACTCAGAAAAATGTATAAGCTCTTATTCCTCCTAGTTATTTTCCTTATCATCAAATAATATGAAGTATCTGTAAGTATCTGTTCTACTAAATTGACAAAGAATATGTATCCTGAAATATTAGCTGATTTAGTTTCCGTTAGTCAACTGAGTGTTGAAAAGCATACTTTTAAAATTAGAATGGCATTGGTATGCACAAATATAAGTTTTAAAAGTTCTCTGAGGATGCTTTTCTAAGATACTTTCTCCTCTTTCTATTCCTCCTCCCACTTAAAATTTCATTCTTTCTATTACTTTATTTGTGTTGGTGGTGGGAAATTTTTTTTGTAGTTTTTGCTTTTGGGTTTCAATTGTAGGGAAATATATTATTCTATTTGAGATCCCAAGCCACTTATATCAGTGGGAAATAGAAAAATTGATATTTCCAAACCTTTTATTAAACTGTAGTGAGAAAAGATGGAAAGCCCCTCAGTTTGGTTTTGTTCTGACATCTTTCATGCCTGGCTACAAAAAGGTATTTATTGAAAATACATATTTCTAACTCCTCTGGGCCTCCCACTAACTCAAATTTTTAGTGCTGTGTCTTCGATTTCTACATTGGCATATTGCATTCTTCTTTAAACTTTTCCCCCTACTTTTTTTTTTTTTTTTACCTAATTGAAAGGAAAACTCTATGCCATCAGACAGGAAAGTACAATGGAAATAAATAAGTAGTGGTATAAATGTAGATATAGATGACTGTGCAATGTAATGTAAAACAATTTCTCATATGAATATGTCAAAATTATAAATAAAATTGCTTAGCATAACATTCTACCCCTTCCATAGCTCATGCCTATCTGTATTTCCAGCCCTATCTCATATTTCCTTTCTCACTGTCAGCATAATACAAAGCACAAAACAGAAGTGGCAGAGTGTTATCCTCAATAAGAAGTTTATGTTAGATGTTGAGGTCTGTTGCTTGGTGCATGAGCAAATAACATTAACACCAGATGAAATGAGTCTTTTAGATTGAATTCCCTGAAAGCGGGGCCTAAGACTAGGGCCTTGGTGCAGATAGTTCATTTGGGGAGAGATTATAAGAAGCAGGTAAAAAAAGAAAACAATGAGAAAAATGAGGCAGGGAAAGAGAGAAGGATGTTATTGTGATTTCTGATACAGACCTCAGGAACTTTAGGATCCATGTGAATTGACAGAATGTTTCCCAGGATCTCATGACTAATGGATAGTGGCTAGAAATTTTTTCCAGTTGTTCTCATCCCCATTCATCAAGGGTTTTCCTCAGTGATGTGGATGCTCCAAAAATTCATAGCTTGGGCTATGAATCTCAGAGATCTGGAGCAGGACCTGAAGCAGAACGAGAGAGAAGCATGAGATATCATTAGAAGATATGGAAATGTACCCCAGAGAACAGCTGAAATCAGAGACAGGTTTGGAGGATGAGATGTAAGGCATCAAAATCCTCTAACATAGTTCACAAATATAGCTGTGCAGGCAAAGCACCAAGAATCAACAAATCAGATAGCAACTGGTGAGAAAATTGTAGGATGATTGGATTAATTATGCTGTTTGCTGTTTGTGTGGGATAAGGGGCTTTGAGCATGACAGATATCTCCTTGCCTGCTGACTGTGTGCTCTCTTAAAGGTTTTACTCATGTCTAACACAAGCCACTGATTTCTGTCCACTTCTTTCTGCCATCAGACAAAAAGATCATGCAGGTTTCAAAGTTTGAGATGAAAGTTATTCTCCATCTGTCTCGAGTCTATTGATTTGGTGAGAAATTGAGAGAAAGGGAGAGAGAGAGAGAGAGAGAGACTGACTTCAGCCCTCTCATTCATTTCCTAGATGTCCACAAAGGTCCCCAGCTAGTGTTGAAGCTGGGAGCTGGAAACTCAATCCAAGTCTCCCTTGTGTGAGACTTTAAGCCATCACTGCTGATTCCCAGGTTCTGCAACAGAAAGCTGGAGTCAGGAGTGGAGCCACACATTAACCCAGGCACTCCAATGTGGAATTTGGGTGTTGACTGCTAGGCCAAACACCTGTCCACAATATGTTTGTTCTGAAAAGTGCAAGAGGACAGTCTGGCTTTATAAGTTGCAGATGGGAACTTTTATCAAACTCTTTTATATGAAAAAAATTCCTTCTTAAATGTATGTATCAATGTAGCTAATTCCAGGTCTTGCTTCTTGTCATTCTCCTGGTTTCCCATTTACTCGTCAAACCATAGCAATAGGACTCCTGCTCCCACTATTCCACTGATACTGCTCTTACTAAGGCCATCAGTAACCCCAAACCAAGCAGACAACTCTCACTTTACCTGACTTCTATTCTTTTCTGAAAATATTTTTTCTGTCAACATTCTGGTTTTCCTTTATTAGATTTAATGATTTTTTTCTCCACTCGATTATAAGGGACTATGTGTTTCCCATTCTGACATTTCTCACAAAACTTTGCTTTTGGTAGAAAGGTGATGGGTGATATTTAGATATATTTATTGGATTGAATGAAATCACATATACAGAAAAGAGAGTTCAACAAGTTTGTGATGTGGATATTATTATTTTGTCTGGTGGAATTAAGTACATTTTGAGAACGTCGATGCAGAAGTTTACTTGAATGTTTATCTTCTGTGGTTGGTAATTTGTCCCCTATTTAGTAGCCATTGTTTCAGTGTCTTTTTAGATCTGACTCTTCTATCTGAGTGGTTACCAGGACATGTTTCCTAAAACTTTGTTCTAGGGCACCGCACTGTGCACCTCCCTGTGAGTGGCCCTTTCCATATCTTTGGCTTAAGTCACCTCCCATGTTCAGGCTCTCAGTGGCATTTCCCTTAGAGCAGATCATCTCTCAGCATCTTTCTGTGTGTCCCAGTTACAGAAGAAAAATGAGAGTTTTTTTTTTTAACATAAAATTATTTCTCTGAGTGATTCCTTTTACTTTTCTTTCTCATAGCTGAAACTCATACAACATACGATTCCCAGCTCATGTGCTAACTTATAATCTCTTGCCTGACATAACTGGTCTACTCCCTATGGGCAGAAAACACATTATTTATTCATGAAAGGTTTCCCCCTTGCCTTGAAGTCTCTTAGGGCTCGACACTCTGTCCTAATAAGTGTTCAGTAAATATTAATTTATTATCATTAGTGATTTGCCTTCCCACATGCTAACCAGAATCCTTCCTTGGGGCTTTTCCTGCAGCTTTTGTAAAATTTTGCAATTCTTCTAAGTTCTCGGCCAGAGATATTTTTCTCCCAGATACCTATGTTTATAATGCATTTATTATCCTATGATTATTATAGGAAAATAGTGCTTTTTACAATGTAGCTCTATCATTCTGCTTATTGGAAATGTATTACTAGTAATTCTTACATAATATAAAAGTAGGCTAAGTGTCTGTTGGTGTAAAAATACATCAAAATATAGTTTTCATAGAAGAAAAATTATAATTTGTCTTATAGATATTTATCTTTTAGTTTTATTGTATAAAGGTTGTTAAACTAAATGAGGAGGTTGATCCAAAAAGCTTTGGATCTAGTCATAATCATTGATATTGTTAATGAAACATTTCAGGATATTGTGATCTTTAAAAGCTCAATATTAAATAAATACAATGAATTAATTTTCCAATGCAGTTTTAAATCTCAGAAAATATCTGCTGAATACAGTAATTATCTAATTGTCATTTATAAGCTTACATGTAATCTAATTTAGAGGAACTCATTGTAGCAGAATGTTAGAGTTGTTTAATAATTTAAGGTGTGAGGGCAAGAACAATTAATGCAAATGGGGAAAATTGGACATCAAACTCATTTATTATTCTTCTTGCTCTATTACTCAGTTATCAGCTGGCATAATCGGTGATCTAACTTGGTTTAATTACCATGAAGTCTACAATTTAGCTAATCAAAATTTATCATCGGTTCCTCCAACAAGGTGGAAACATTTTATAATTTATAATTATGAAAATACAAGATGTTCATTGCTGTTTGTACACATGCATAAACATTCTAATACTTCAATTTCCTTGAAAAAATGTAACATTACCACTTATAATATGACTTTTGAGCTAAGTACAATTTAAGAAAAATTAGTGACTTTTGGGGGCAAGGGAAGTATTGCTAGATGGCTTTTTAATTAAATATTTTGTTTTAGCTTTTGAAAGAATATTGATATACAGTCCTAAATATTATGATTTTAGATGTTATTTAAAATATATATAACATGAATTTTATAACCATATAAGAATAGAAAGTAACAAACTATTTATTGAAAAAAAAAACCCTGAATTTTTCATTCTCCTCAGCTGCGCAAGGCTATTATAGATCATGTGTCAGATTCCTTCTTGGATACGACAGTCCCACTTTTGGTCCTCATTGAAGCTGCTAAAAACGGCCGGGAAAAGGAAATAAAAGAATATGCTGCGATATTTCATGAACACACCAGCAGACTTATAGAGGTAAGTATGCTAGATCTTTAAAGTACTTTAAATCCAAAAAAATGAGGTTCCTATTCCCCATTTACAGTTGAATTATACTCAAATAAAATCTTTTGACAACATATTACAAATGTAGCAGAGTTAGGTCAAGGTAATTCTAAGGAGTATGTGCCCAATAGTATAAACTAACTGACATTGGCTTGGAAAAGAAGCAATTTATTTTGAAAGAGCTAAGAAACTATACTCAATAATGTTTTATGTTTAAGATTCATGTTTTACCAAGGGCCACAGAAAAGAACTGACTAAATATACGTAGTCTGTCTTAACCTTACAAATATCTTCTCATTCTAACTTACACACACCAAATATTCTGTCTGTTGGTATTACTGTTTCCCTACCATCTTTAAGTAACTATACTATTCCTTCAGCCTTTCATATCATGTTCAACTGTTGAACAGGAGCAAAAAACATGCATATATGGGGGGAGTAGAATTCATGAGTAATTAAGGGTAGTGGATTATTCCATATTCCAATAAGGATAAAGGACTTGATAGAACTATAATTCCCTCTGTTTAGAAATTTGAGATACCAGAATGCCCTGTGATTTGGAAAACAGTGTGGTATTGTTAGAGGAACCATGAAGTGCTAGGAGATTTCCAGGAGACCTGGGAGGCTATTATACTATGAACATCCGTAACATAGCTATAGTATGATAAAGAGCCTGAATGAAAGAACTTCTAGAACAATACCAAGGCAACACTCACAAGGCCAGGAATCAGTGGCAGGAAGGAGAAAATGCGATTTACCATAATCTATATACCGGAGCTGGTAGTCACGTTGTACTTACTCATTGGCATGACTGCACCAGGTTTTGTGGCTGATGTCTATTCTGAATGTCAGGGCCTGTGTTCATCAGGTTTCTCTAGAGATGTGAATTGGTAGGATACACAAATATGTCTATGAATGGGGGATTTAATTGGGATGCTTGACTTGCATGATTATGGCAGCTAAGGAAGTGTGCAACTCATCGTCTGCAGGCTGGACACCCAGGGATGCGAGTAGTGTGGCTCAGTCCAAGTCTGAGGGCCTGAAAACCAGGGAAACCAAGGGTGTAACTCTTCTTGGTTCTAGGCTAATATATTGAGTGTCAGCAGGGGGTCCACTGGTGTAAATCCTGGAGTCCAAAAGCCAGCATTATGATGAAGGCAGGAGTCAAGCATGTCTTGGCTTCCAGGGAGAGGCCAATTCCTGTTCTTTGTTTAGTCTCTCCAGACCTGTAGCAAGTTGATGGTGCTAGCCTACATCATTTCCAAGGCTTCTTTCTTAGTCTACCCAGAGCCACGTGCTAATATAATTTGGAAACACCCTCACACAAATGTCTAACGTAATGCTTTTTCAAGTATTTCTGTATTCCTTAGTCCAGTCAACTTGACACCGAAAAATAAATGTCACAGTGCCCATGCCATACAGTTTATTACATGTTTTGACTGCTGCATCTCCCTATTCCTGCCACAAACTCTTGAAATGTTCCCTGTGTCCCAAATTGATTGTAAACCTTGTGAGTGAGAAATAATCACCACCTGAATTAGTGTCGTAGTGTTTGACAGAACATCTACTAAAAAGAGGACTTGCCTAGCATATGTAATGTGAATCAACCAGGAAGGAGTTTTCCAATGTAGCTAGCATTTGTCTTTTAAACTCTCTGCATCCCAGTCTCCATAACAAGAAAATGAAAGGAGTGAATACATTTTGGACTAAAACTGCCTCATTCCCAACTTTGAAATCTCCTTTGAACTCTCAAGAATTCTTTGAAGTAGGACAATTTCAACTTGCCTTACATGAAATATAAAGGTATAAAAGCTGAATCAGACTAGAGTTGGAGCTGATTTTCAGGTTTAGAGCTTTTAATTGATTGATTCAATTATTAATTATTTATCATTTAGCTAGTTGATGTATTCCTTTGTGTACCCATTCCTCAAATATTTGTTCAGTATATTCACAAGAGAATGCTAAAAGTAAGAAGGCAGAGATGGGCATGTGGCACTGGGTTTAAGTCCCTACTTGGGACATCCTCATCCCATATTGGAGTGCTCCGTTCAAGTTGTAGCTTCTTTTGTTCTGATCCAGGTGCCTGCTAAGACACATCCTGGAGGCAGCAGAGGAAAGCTGGAGTACTTGGGCCCCTGCCTGCCAGGTGGGACACCCAGATTGACATCCAGGCCTCCTGGCTGTGGCTGGCCGAGCCCTGGGTGTTACAGGCATATGGGGAGTGAGCCAACACATAAAATATCTCTCTCCATCTATGTCTCTGTCTCTCTGTATTCCAAATGAAATGAAAGTAAACAATTTCTTTTTTTAGATGTAAGAGGGCAAAGCAAAGGGAATAAGTTTTAAACACCCAATTCAACATAGTCCCTTAGTGTCATGAAAAACTTTGTCTAAAAAGGTGTCCTTTCAGCTGAAATCTCACAAAATTATGAAAACACCTCTTCTGGTGAAATGCTCTGAAAGTAAAACTTGTTTTCTGCTGAAAAATGCATCTATATTCATATTTCTCCATTTGTCTTTCTAGAAACATAAATCTCATGATGTGCTCATTGGAGAAAGATACTTTGCTTAAGCCATTTTAGGAAAAAAGTTCTCTGGATAGCTTCCTTTAGAGATTTTGTATTCTTTAAAAATACTGAGAAATGAGATATCTTTAAATTACTTTGAGCCAGCATTTCCCCCAAGTTAGTTTAAAGAAGTTTTTCTTTCATAACACATATCTAAGGTACTGCCTTCAAGAACAATTGGGAAGGGAAAGGCAATTGGCACAGGGATTAAGACAATGCTTTGGGTGGGGTGTGGTATGGTGGCACAGTGGGTTAAGTTGCTACCTGCAATGACAACATCCCGCATGGGCACTAATTTGAGCCCCAGGTATTCCAGTTCTGAGCCAGCTCCCTGCTAATGTGCTTGGGAAAGCAGTGGAAGATGGCCCCAGTGCTTTGGCTCCTGCCATCCACATGGGAGACCTCAGTGGAATTCCAGGCTCCTGACTTCAGCCTGGCCCAGCCCCAGCCATTGTGATCATTTGAGGAGTGAACCAGTAGAGAGAAGATCGATCTCTCTCTCTCTCTTCTTTCTTTCTCTCTCTCTTTCTCTCTCTCTCTGTCTCTTTCTATCTATATCTATATCTATATCTGTAACTGTGCCTTTCAAATAATAAATAAAATCTTAAAAAAAAAAAAAAGACAGTGTTTGGGGACTTCTGTATCCCATATCAGAGTACTTGGGTTTGAGTCCCAATTCCACTTATGATTTCAGTTTTCTGTTAATGAACACCCTTGTAGGAAGCAGGTAATGCTCAACTAGTTGGGTCTCTGTCATCCACATGGGAGATCCAGATTGAGTTTCAGGCTCCTAGCTTTGGCCTGGCTAGTCCTTCCTGTTGTGGGAATTTGGGGAGTGAACTAGCAGATGGGTCTCCCTCTATCTGTCTCTGTCTCTCTGCCTTTTAAATAAACAAAAATGAAAATATTTTAAAAAAACACTTGGGAATATTGCCTTAATTTTTTAACCAAATGATGACTTACTATTACATACACTGAGCTCTAAGAATTTGTTTAAAATGTTCACAATTTTTTTTTTTGAAAACTCACTTGCATGTGAATATTGAAGGGAGATAAAGAATAGGTCTTAATATAATTACATATATTCCCTAACTAATTATAATGAAATTATGCTAGTTTTAGATTGACAGATATGAGGTTTGGTTCTCTCTGTAGAATTACTTAGAAACTTTGGTTTAAGTTCCAAACTTTAGTTCCAGTAACCTTTTACTATGTAACAAACCATTCCAAAACTTAGTGGCCTAAAATAACTATTATTATCTCACACTAATCTATGAGTAGATCGGGCAGAACTGAGCAATTCTTACTTGTAATTCTTCATGCAATTATTGTTGGATATTGGGCTGGGCATAGAGCCTATTAAAGGGCTGCCCACACTGGACTGGACATATAAGATGACACATTCACATGACTCAAAAGTGCATGTTAACTGTGTAGTAGGGAATTAGCTATATGGAGAACCTATACATGGCCTTTCTCTGTGGCAACAGCCTCACACAGTGTAATGTTTGGATTCTGAAATGAGAAGTCCCAAGAACAAGCAAGAGAAAAAATAAAAGCTGCCTCTTCTCTTACGGTTTGGGCTTAGAAATTTGCAGATTCCATAGTATTCTGTTAGGCAGAGCAGTAATAGCCTGCCCAGACCCAAAAGTAAGGAAACATTCAATAGACGGAATAGCAAAGTATTTTTGGTCACTGTCTTCTTAGGGCTTCATTTGCTTTATCTATAAAGTTAAGCTTACATAGGGCCACAGTTGTGGCTAGCAGGTTAAGCTGCCACCTGCAACCCCAGCATCCCATATGGATGCCAGGTAGAATCCTGGCTGCTCCACTTCTGGTCCTGTTCTCTGCCAAAGCACCTGGGAAAGCAGAAGAAATCATGAGACCCCTGCACCTGTGGGAGACCCAGAGGAAGCTCCTGGCTCCTGGCTTCAACCTGGACCAGCCCTGGCCCTTGTGGCCATTTGGGGAGTGAATCCATGATAGAAGTTCTCTCTCTCTCTCTCTCTCCCCCTCCACCCCACCCACTGTAACTCTGCCTTTCAACTAAATAAGATAAACCTTTTTAAAAAATTAAGTTTAGGCAAGATAACAGTTCAGATCATTCCTAGTTTCTAGAATTCTATGATTTTTTTTAGTTAACTCAGAGACTTCTAGTTTTCTAAGAGATGTAGACACAGATAAAATGAAAACTTTTTAAGTATACTTCTTGCACACTATGTTACATGTGTTTCAAGAATAAGAAAAAGAAGAAAAATATTCAATTTATCTCTTAGGGAAATTCTGTTTAGAAATGAGCTGCCTAACCAAAGAGAATCATCATTAATTTATAACAAACATTGGGAGAGACACTTCTATGACTGAGTTCTGGGAACTAGAAAGTCTTTACTATATCTGTTTCAGAGGATATTTTCTGAATTCTCCTTGTGTGGACTGCTTACCAATCCCCTTCTTCCTTCCTTCCTAGAACCTTTCTACATATTCATGCGTATATATCCGTGTTATTCTCAGGTCAAGTAATTTGACTTAGCAGGACCGGGTTAGGGTTATGGTTAGGTTAGTTATTCTAAATAACTTCGAGATGAAGCTATTTTCAACATGTCTAGGTTTTGATACTTTACAGTGTGTGCCAGAGAAATCTAAAATCAATGAACCTATTGAATAAGACTTAACTGGAAAGAAAAGTCCACTTTGAAAGAATTCCTATCAGATCTTTGAAGAAAAACTCCTTTATTTTAGAGGAATTTTTAAAATAATGGTTAGCTTGTAACTTTTACCAAAAGATGGTAAATGCAAACAACAAATGAAGGATCAAGAAATTCTAATGGTAATAATTAGAAAGTCAAAGGATTTAGGGGAAAAGACATGGAAACCAGAAGCAGCATGGCTGATAAATTGGGCTGAACCATGCCTATTTTCTTGTAGAGTCGTGTCAGAAATCTCTGCCACATTCTTATGTAATTTAGTGTACAGTGATCATAGATGATTAATAGTTATAAAACCCTGGGTAATGTCAATAACTGCAGAACCTAGATCTTTGAGACTAATTTCATCTTAGTTTTACTGAACTAAATAACTCCTATGCAAAGTTTTTCCCATTTGATCTTCCAGATTACTCTGTTTTTGGATTTACAGAGTCCCAGAGGAAAGAAAATGGGGTCAAGAGGTAGGCATGCTAAAAGTCACCTTAACATAGTGATTAACAATTAATGAAAATGTACTCACTAAATTATGCTGCCTCGTAATTTGATCTCACCCTGATGGTTGCTTAGGGCACCATTAATTCTATTAGCTTCCATCAATAGTACTATTAAACCGTTAAAATGAATTTAACTGAAAAATAAAAATATTGAATAATTCTACAGACTAAAGATTTTGTCTTTTGCTGATTTGAGCCTCATCTAAAACCTAAGTGCTCAGTAAATCCCTATCGAATCAAGGAAAACATTCATAATACCCACCTCAGGTTTTTGTTTTTATTTTATTTATTTATTTACTAAAGATTTATTTATTTTACTTGAAAGCTGGAGTTACACAGAGAGAGAAGGAGAGGCACAGAGAGAGAGAGAGAGAGAGAGAGAGAGAGAGTCTTGCATCCACTGGTTTGCTTCCCAATTGGCCACAAGGACTAGAGCTGTGCTGATCCGAAGCCAGGAGCCAGGAGCTTCTTCCAGGTCTCCAATGTGGGTGCAGGGGCCAAAGGACTTGGGCCACCTTCTATTGCTTTCCCAGGCCACAGCAGAGAGCTGGATAGGAAGTGGAGCAGCCGGGATGCCAGCACTGCAGGCAGTGGCTTTACCCGGTATGCCACAGCACTGGCCCTGTTTTTTTTTGTTTTTAAAAAGTTGACTTTGGGGATTCTAGTAACTAGACTTGAAATATGTCTGAGCCCAATAATTAAGCAGAGCACTTCCTTACTCTAGTACACATAGGTACTGTAAAATAATTCTTAACTGTTATACTACTAATAAATACCTTTAATTATCAAAAGCACACACTAGACACCCTGCTCCAGCTCTTCCTCTGAAGGAATTTCTAACAGTGCAGTAACATCTTTAAAGAACTTTCTGCTTCAGCCATGTACTTTGTAACTTTAATGTGATGATATATTATTCAGAAGAATGTCATTTCATTCAATAAATGCATTGTTTATATATAAATAGATTATGTAATATCTCTAAAATTATTAAAATAAATTTAAAGCTTTGACTATTATTTTTAATCATATAATTACAGTCGCATTATAATTTGTTTTCAGCAAGTCTGTTATGCTAAATTTATATTGCTGACGACTGACATCGTGCAAGCTCCAGTTTACCTGTGTATTTTACCACGTTAATTATCATTAAGTGTGACAGTATTGATGATCTAGGCCAGAAAATTTTCCATGAGGTAGAGAAGGTTCTCTAAGTGAAAAACCAGCTTCATCAGTACTTTGACTTACTCATCAAAAATTCATCCATCTTGATGCACCTTATTTTAGTAAGTTTCATGGGAGCCTTTCATCAAAAAGGAAAAAGTGGGTGGACATTTAATTATAATACTTCCCTACAATCTACAAGGCTGATTGTTCCCACTTGCAAAATGGCGAGCCAGATTTAGCAGAGCCTCCGTGCCAACCAAGAAGTATTTGCAAGAAGTGCTAATTTACTAATATCTTTGCTGCTTGACAGAATGCTGTTCAACTTTCACACTTTGCTTTCTTTAATTGATCATCTGTTATCAAATAAGAATATGTTTGATCATAAATAAATACAGCTTTTAGACTCTCATCCTATTCTTCCACTTTCTCCTGCTAGAAAAGGAAAATGTAAAAAATAAAAAGAACAAACCCATATTTACACTTGTGCACAACTAACAACTGTTCTTAGCAAGCATCTTGGCAGCTTTCTCCTCTTTTGATGGGGAAGTTTGTTACAGCTAAGTCAGGAATGCTTTTGCTCATGTAGTCGTTGGTGTGACTGCCCACTCCCTGGGCTACAAACTGCTAATCATCTTAATCCTCCTGAAACTAAAAAACCTGAAGACCTGAAAGTGCAGTGAGTTCCTTCCCATATTTGAGATATTTCTTTTTAATTTTCCATATATGGTCTTTTTGAAATATAATACAGGTAATGAATCAATTATATAGAAAATCATAGATTTTTCACTAACATGTTTAGACATTTTCAAATGGAATATTAATATTTTGGAATTCAGAGAGGAAATAAAACTACATGAGATTCAGCATGAAGTAAGCAATACTTAAATTTAACTCTGAATATGAGGCAGGAGTTGGATTTGACAAAGTAGAACTCCAAGTGGAGACAGCAGCATGAACAAAGGCACAATGTTCATTCCTATGCTATAGGAATGCTAGAAATAAAATCTAGATAGCTTAGTTAGCAGGAGAAAAAGTAGGATAGAGACAGTTGATGAAAAGGTTGAATATTTGGTTGCCAAGGTGAAGAGGTTAGACTTCATCTTATAATACTGGATTCAGTAATTGAATCGGAGCACTGCAGTACCTTCTCACCAGGATAGCATCTAACAGGAAATCATATTTTAGGAGAACCTGCATGTGGGTTATTTGTATCTGGATATAAAAATTTCCCACCTCAATAATTTATTCTAATCTTAGAAATATGTTGGCATTTAAAAGAGACTACATTTAAAACCTATGTTATTTTATAACAGAATATATATATATATATATATATAATAACAGAATAACACGGTTCTTTTAAGATTTATTTATTTATTTTGAAAATCAGGATTACAGAGAGGGAGGGAAATCCTCTGGTTCACTCCTCAGATGGCTGGAATGGCCAGGGTTGGGCCAGGCTGAAAGCAGGATCCAGGAGCTTCATCCAGGTTGCCCATATAGGTGTCAGGAATCAAAACACTTGGCCATTTTACATTGCTTTTCACAGGCCATTAGCAGGGCGTTGGCTCAAAAGTTGAGCAGCCAGCCAGGACAGGAGCTGACACCCATATGGGATGCTGGCATCACAGGCAGCAGGCTAGGCTACAATACTGACAACCAACGCTGTTTTAGTAATGAAATTAGAACAGAAAAGTAAGTACCCTAGGACTTACTGTTACTAAATCAATGCTGACCAATAGAAATAGAGCAATTACATATATAGTTCTAAATTTTGTAGTAACCACACTATGAAGCAGTGAAAATGGACATGTGAACTTATTTTAGTGTTTCCTTTAACCCACTGTACCCCAAATATAATTAATTTGAAATGTGATCCATATAAAACTTATTTATGAGATATTTTACATATTTAGTGTTTGGTAAGTCTTAGAAATCTGGGATGTATAGCCTATCTGCGATTTATAGCCTATCTTAATCTAGACTGCCACATTAAATAATTTATTGATATAAAGAGAACAAATTTCATGTATTCCATAGGTACAGTGATGGCCACATAGCCATGTGATTAATGGCGATGTATTGTACAGTGTAATTCTAGATAGATGATGAGCAAGTTGAGAACAGGAACACCTTCATTCATTCATACAATAAATAAGTCCTCAGTGCCTATTATATATCATATACCATGCTGGACCCTGGGACTACCACTAGAATCTTGTTTTATTTCCTAGTTTAATGTGAAACAAGTTCAATATTCAGAAAATGTGAATGAGTTAGCAAATTAACAAATAAAGTAGAATGTTCACTAGTCCCACCCATAGGAAATCTTAAAAGATGGTTATCATCATGGTAGATTGAATAGATTGTGAAATATGAAGGCAGATTTGGGTTAAATTCTGGCCAAATGTTTTTGTGAAAATTCCCCCACAACCTGAAGGTAAAGTAGGATCCAGTGAGATCACATATTAAAGTAGCACATGGAAGATAATACAGACATTGTTGTTCAGATAATATCATCTTCTATCATTTCCTCTCTTTTAATATCTTATCTGTAAAGAAATCACTTGAATCTCTAGATAATTTTTTTTATTGACAGGCAGAGTTAGACAGTGAGAGAGAGACAGAGAGGAAGATCTTCCTTGCGTTGGTTCACCCCCCAAAATGGCCGCTACAGCCGGCACGCTGCACTGATCCAAAGCCAGGAGCAAGGTGCTTCCTCCTGGTCTCCCATGCAGGTGCAGGGCCCAAGCACTTGGGCCATCCTCCACTGCCTTCCTGGTCCACAGCAGAGAGCTGGACTAGAAGAGGAGCAACCGGGACAGAATCCAGCGCCCCAACCAGGACTAGAACCCAGGGTACTGGCACTGCGGGTGGAGCATTAGCCAAGTGAGCCGTGGCGCCGGCCTCTAGATACTTCTGATCAGCAATAAAAATTTTCTCTTTGAAATTTCCCTGGATAAAATAATTTTTAAGTATACCGTATTTGTTGCATCCATCATTTTGTCTTTTGATACAAAGAAAAGTGTTTACAGCAACAATTAATAAGCAAAAGTTGGCACATGCAGAATTCCTTGCTGGAATTATGTACCCAAGGTTTTTACATACAGTTAATTGGTATGTGAAATTTCTGTGGACTTGGACACTTCCCAGTATTATTCTCCATGGTGGCATTTGGAGAACATTTAAGAAGCAAACATGTTAAGTGACAATTACCAAGGAATAATCTCATGTCTAGAGGCCAAATTTTGTTTTAATCACTAGTCTGATCAGATAAACTGAGGCTGAATTTTTAAAAATCAGTTTGTTATTCCACTCAACTGAAAAACTTATATTGAGTCCATAGAATGGGTTCTACAGAGCTCATTTGTAAAAAGCACTCCTTTTACAACCTGTTTCCACCACCTGGCAATGTGGTGTAGCTGGTTAAGCCACTGTGTGAGACACCAGCATCCCATATGGGCACCAGCTGCACTACTTCTGATCCAGCTCCCTGCTAATGCACCTAGCAAATCAGCAGAAAGTGTCCCAATTCCTTGGGTCCCTGCACCCATGTGGCAGACCTGGATGAAGTTCCTGGCTTTAGCCTGGCACAGCTGCAGCCATTGCTGTCACTTGGTCTCTGCCTGACATAGCCAGGACCTTTGTGGCTGCTTAGAGAGTGAACTGGTGGATGGAAGATATTTCTCTCCCTCTCTCTCTTTTTTCTTCTTCTCCTCCTCCTCCACCTGCTCCTCCTCCATCTGCTCCTCCTCCTCCTTCTCCTCCTCCTCCTTCTCCTCCTCCTCCTCTCTCCCTCCCTCCCTCCTTCTCTCTAACTCTGCCTTTCAAATAAATAAATAAATAAATCTTTAACAAATATCTACTCTTCTGTATTTTTTGTTGATTTTCAGTGATCAGAGCATTTCTTAAACAGCTTCAAATGTAATGCTTTCTTCTTGCAGAAAGTGGCAAGACTAATTAATTTTCTTAGGAAAAGATTTTTTTTTGAGGGGGTGGTACACACAACTATAGTTTTAAGTAGGTCCAATGTACATATGAATGTTTCTTTGGCAAGTTCTTCTTCCTCTGTCTCATACCCTATCATTGCTTATAAGCTCCCAAGGAGCTAAGAGGAAACAGCTGATCTCCGTGCTCATAACCCTCCCCAATTCAAGTTAAGTCAGTTTAGGAGAGAAAACTGAGGGGAACTCACCTCCCTAAACCAAGTCCCCTTCCTATATTACACCACATGGCTGTAATGCCTGATTTTGACCAATTGTACATCTTCCAGATCTTGTCTATACCTAAGACAAAAATCCATTTACTAAGTTCTGTTCCACTGCTTTAGCAAATCTTTGTATGTTTACTCTGTGAAATTCAGTTCCATCTGTAAATGGAAGATGAGGATTAAAATATTCATTTCTGGCATCCAAGGTCATAGAATTCAGAAGAATTATTAAACTTCTTTATATGGGTCTGCATAGGTACCTTAATGGTGTAAGGAGAAGGCTAGTTAAGACATGTTGGAGGAGTGTTTATTTTTATGGCTCTTATAGTACAAAAATACTGTTAAAAATAAAACCATGGGTATAAAATAAGGGGAAATAAATGAAACACAAGTAATTGTACCAGCATCATGCAAAGCTCTTAAAACTCATACCTTATTCTACCAGTTCTCACAGTGATCAAGATGAAAGTATTATTACCATTTTGCTAAAAAGGAAATGCTGTGTCAGAGAAATTAAATAGCTCACCTAAGATCATGCAGCTAATAAATGGAAGAGTAGGTATTACTCAGATCTGTCAATGCCAGAGATTTTTCAAGGAATAAAGATAGCATGAGAAATCTGAAAATAGAAAGTGAATCCAGGTTTTATATGTTTAATTCTCTGATTGATGACGAGAAGCCTTTCTGAATGCTTTTGGACAAGGGACCTGCTGCTGAGTGCGTCCAGCTGCAAGAGTTCTAGGAGTTGATGCTGTTTTTCTTATTCCACCTTCTCCAGGAAGAAAAGTAGAAAGCAAGGAGCATGCGTTTCAGCCTGAAAAATTATTCTGCCTGCAGTTATTCTTTCTAACTCTTAGGTAACTGGTTAGCGACTGCTTAGTGAGGATTTAAGACTTAAGTGAAATCAGGCTATCATCCTCTAATGAGACAGTACAAGTAGTCCATTTGTAAGTTGATTGTTTGGAACTTGGAATATGTTTTGCCTTTTTATTCAGCACTATGTATACTATTTAGCTTCATTTTATACTTCACAAAAGCCTATTGAGCGCCTAATAGAAGAATTGCAGGGCATTTTGTTAGCAGTATTCTTCCTAACTTAAAATGCATTTAGAGAGTGCCTTTCCCCATCAGCCGCTTCATGAACAATGCATCCCTAAGGTAGGAGCAGAAAATTCAGATGCTTACAGTAGAGTACAAAGAAGTAATGGGTGTATAGGGAAGGCTCATAATGCGGCCCTTAGTCCATGAAAAAGGACATTCTATGTCCTGGGGAGGTGGACCTCTGAAATAGGCCTCTCAGCAGCCCTTACCAGGGTAAACCTCTTGAGTAGAATCTGGTGGGGAGGGTCATTATGAACGTAATACAACTGCAGCTGTTTTGAGCACGAGCAAATTGTGCTTGTTTACTTCTGTACTATTTAATGCTGTGTGCTCTGCCTGGTGGTGTGGATTACTGGTGGGCCAGACGCCAGCCATCTCTCCCGTAAGTAAAGTTTCCTCTCCCCCCAGTTGGAGATGTGGATGGTTTCTTTGGATTAATGAATGTTGTATGTGAACCCTCCTGAGTATTGGGCTCCCGTAGCATGACATGGTGAAAGAAGGGCTCTGTAAGGAGAATCTGTGATGAAATCTAGAACCCTGTCTAAAGGGTATGGGCTTAACTCTGCCGCAGTCACTTACTGCATTGTGTGAGTACAGGCCTATTGTTTCAGACACTGCAATTTCTTTAAAGAAATTAGAAGTAGAGCTTTGAATATAAAAACCTATTGAATTTTAAGTGTAGACAGTTAATTCTATTTAAAGCAATATAATGCAAAAACACAATCCCATTACTTGTTCCAATACAAAATACCAAAGATCACTAACTTTTTAATATCTGCTCTACTGTCTTGTTCTGAAAGGTTCAGCAAGGTGGATTTTTGTCCTAGATGTAGACAAGATTTAGAAGATGCACTGTTTTTCAGAGTTGGGTATTACAGCTGTGTGGTAAAATATAGGAAGGGAACTAGGTTTATTGAAATGGTTCCTCTCAGTTTTCATTTCTCTAGTAACTCAAATTAGAACTGGAGAGGGTGGAAGCACAATTCCTACCACAGCTGTTACCCTTTATCTCCTTTGGAGCTTGTAAGCATTGTTAGAGCGGGGTCAAGAGAAAGTGGGACTTGCCAAAGAACCTTTCATATGTATATTAGATCAACTTAAGCTGTAGTGATGTGTACCCAGCAAAAATTCTTTGCTTACAAAATGAATTAGGCTTGGTATTTTCTGCAAGATGGAAGTGTTAGATTTGAAGTTCTTAATGAAATGTTCCATCACTACAAAATCAAGTCAAATTTACTCTGCTTTACATTGCCTGAAGTATAAGCTGTATAAAGAAACTTAGTTTTCAATTTACTCTTTGTGCGAAATCTGTGGCGTTCCAAAAGACAAGCAAAACATCGTTGAGGACTTGGACCTTCCCACTCTGAATCACTCTAATCACTGTCTCTTCACTGTAACATCAGTCTCTACTCCAGTTACTGGTATAGTTATTACCCCTGGTGTCAAAAAGAATATACAAAGTTGCTGTATATTTTTCTTTGCTAGCAACATGGTATTTAAAGATTTTGCCTTATGTTTGCAAAAGGCCACCTAGCCCTTTAGGTTTTAGTGTTTCTTCTTCTTTAAAGGAACGGTGCTAGTTGATGTAGTTTGAATCACAGGAAACAGAATCTTTTTCTCTTGGATCTTTCCATCTGGGAGGAAACAAATATCATTTGTATGTGGTTATGATAGGTGATGTGATGGGTGAACTACTGAATCCTAACAAAGACCAGTGAGACTTGAGTTTAGAATAAAAACATTCTAAGTTTGAGAAACTAGCTTTTAAGCTTTGAACTAAAGAGGATTTGGAGTTTTAAAGTTGAATCATGAAAAGGAGATGGAGGATGGGAAATTTTAGAGACAGAAGAACTGACACAATTTAAGACCAAGGAATAATAGTAGAAACTTTTAGTAAATAAATTTTTGAGTCTGTGATGGATTCCAGGAGTGGATTTGTTAAGTCCAATGGTATATGTATGTTCACCTTTCAAGAAATTGTCAAACTGTATAACAAAGCAGGTGGACTATTTTGCACTCCCATTAATGATAAATGAGTGTTCTTGTTGCCTTACATCCTTACTGGTTATTGGTACTGCTAATTTTTTTCTGCCATTCTAATATGAATAGAATATTTTAATTATAAAGTAATCATATACCACACTGACACACTTTAAAATATTTTCATTTCCCCAAAACTAGGCAAATACTAATCAACTTTCTATATGGATTTGTTATTCTGAACATGGTTTGTAAAATGGAACCATGTATTACATGTTCTTTGAGTGGTTTATTTTACTTAAAGTGTTTTTCAAGGTTTATTACATGCTATACATGTTTTATTTATTACTGATACATGTCAGTGCCTCATTTCTTCCCATGGTTAATTCTGTCATGGAATACTACATTTTATTTATCCATTCAAAGGTTGATGAATGTATGGGTTATATTTGCTTTTTGGCTGTTATGAATAATTCAGATGAACATTTATTCAAATTTATATGAATGTTTTCTTCACTATGTACTAGGAGTGAAATTATGGGTTATGTGATAACTGTATGGCTAACAACTGAGAAACTGAGACTCTTACCCAGTGGTACTATTTCTCATCTCCAGCAGCAGGATTTGAAGGTTCAGGTCTCTTGACTTTGTCAACTCTTATTTTTTGCCTTTGGTAGTAACAATCCTGTGAATGAGAAAGGACATTTCATTGTAACTTTAATCTGATGGCTAATGATGTTGAAACCATTTCATGTGTTCATTTGTATCTTTTTTTGGAGAAATGCCTGTTTAGATCCCTTGCCCATGTTAAAAAATTTTTGATTTTTTTTTTATTACTAAGTTTTAATCGTTTACTCATTCTGGATACATGTCACTGATCAGATGCGATGTCCAATGTTTTCTCCCATGCTGAAAGTTTTCTTTTCACTTTTCTGATGGCATCCAATGAAGTGCAAATGTTTTACATTTTGATGAAGTACGCTTGATCTCTTTTCATCTGTCACTTGTACATTGATTTTCATACTTAAGAAGTCATCGCCTACTCTAAGATCATGGACATTTACTCTATTTTGAGTTTTAGAATGTTAGCGCTTAGAACTAAATATTTGTACCATTCTGAGTTTTTATTAGGTAGGAGTCTAACGTCATTATTTCACTTAGATATACATTTATCTCGGCATCATTCATTGAAAATATCATTCTGGTTAGATTGCCATAAATCAATTGACTATAAATGTGAGGGCTAAGGGACTGGTGTTGTGGCACAGTGGGTTAAGCAGCTGTTTTCAGTGTGACATCTCTGAGTTCCAGTTTGAGTTCTGGGTGTTCTATTTCCAATCCAGCTCCTGCTAATGCACTAGAGATGCCCAAAGTGCATGTCAACCATGTGAGAAACCAGGATGGAGTTCCAGGCTCTTGGTTTTAGCCTGGCCCAGCTGCAGCCATTGTTGTCCTTTAGAGAAGTGAACCCATGCCATGGATGGAACATTTCCATTGTTTTCTTTCTTTCTTTTCTTCCTCTTTACCTCTCTAACTCATCTGTAATTCTGCTTTTCAAATACATAAGTCTTCTTAAAAAAAGTGAAGGTTTGTTTTTGTTCTTGGTTCTATTCTATTGATTTATATTTGTCTATTCTTATGCAAGTTCCACCCTGTCTTGATTGCAGTAGTTTTGTGGCAAGTTTTAAAAGTGGGTGCAGGGGCCAGCACTGTGGCATAACATGTAAAGCTGCTGCCTGCAGCGCTGGCATCCCATTTGGGTGCGGGTTTGAGTGCTGGCTGCTCCACTTCTGATCAAGCTCTTTGCTATAGCTTGGGGAAGCAGTGGAGGATGGCCCAAGTCACTGGGCCCTGCACCCACATAGGAGACTGGGAAGAAGCTCCTGGGATTGTATTGGACAGTTGTGGGCATTGTGGCCATCTTGGGAGTGAACTAGCAGATGAAAGAGCTCTGTTTCTCTCTGCCTCTACCTCTCTGTCACTATGCCATTTAAATAAATCTTAAAAAGGGGGTGCAACTGGAGGACATCATGTTAAGTGAAATAAACTGGAAACAGAAATATTACATGTTCTTCCTTAGTGTATAGAAGCTACAGAAAAAAAACCAAAAATAGAAAGTAATGCTTGAGAGTATCATTATTGCTACAAATGTTGCTTTGTCACATTTTTGCTTTGTCATGGTTAAGAAGAACAAATATACTATAGTTTTAATCTGATTATTTTAAAACTTATTTAAAACATTATAAAACTTTAAAACATGTGTGATGAATATATTTTCATTTGATTTATTGTTCATAGCCCTTGTCTACATTATTGCTGAATTGTGGTCTTTGTACTTGTTGAATTCTTTATTTGAAAAGCATTAAGCCTTTGACTATAATATACATTTAAAATACTATCTAAAAATTGAGAATGTGAAGTATAATAAGCTTAGAATTGTATGTATGAATTACATTGAATCAGCTCTTTATATTAATATCAACAAGAAAATTATGTTGCAGTTATCATGCATTTGCTGTGACCCAAAGAATGTAATGCATCAATGAATTCCTTATAAAAAAGATTCGAACAACTAACCAAAGAAGATACATAAACATTAACCATGTGAGGAGATACTGAAGATTATATGTCATGAGAGACAAAACACTTGTAACATGAAATGATGAGCATGTGGAGCTACAGGAACTCTCAATCTGTGCCAGTAGAAATGCAAGCCAGTAACTTTGGAAGATGGGTAGTGTTTAATTTTCAAAAAATATTTGAACCATAAGATCTAACAACTATATTCCTTAGTTAGTATCCAACGGTGTGAATTCTGTCCATGCTGAGTTCTATACTCTGATTTTGACAACAGATTTATTCATAATTATCAAAACTTGGGAGGCACTCAAAATTTCCTTTAGTAGGTTAATGGATAAATAATCAGGGATTGTATTCAGATATTGGATGATTATTCAACACTAAAAAGAAATGAGCAATAAAGTCATGAAAATACTTGGAGGAAACTTAAAGGAATATTAAATAAATGGAGATAATCTGAATAGGTCTACACTGTATAATTCAAAAAATATGACCATATGAAAAGGCAAAGGTACAGAGACAATAATAAGATTAGTGGTTGCCAGGGTTTAGTGGAGAGAGAAATGAATAAGCAGAATACAGACATTCTATTAGGGTAGCAAAACTATTCTGTTCGACATCACCATGGTGGGGACATGTCATACTTTTTAAAAACTTGGTGAATTTACAACCCAAGAGTGAACCATTAAACAATAGATTTTGGGTGACAATGAAGTGTCAGTGTTTAGTGTTCATTGTAGTATAGGAGTTGAGAGTGGGGAAAGCAAAGAAGGTGAAGTTTGGGGAAGTAGGGAGTCATGGGAAATTTTTTAATTTCTGTACAGTCTTGCTAGGAACATAAAATAATTTTACTAATAATTCATTAAATTTGTTTTTAAATTCATTTAAAAATCAAGTAAAATGAAAATCTAGTGTGACTTTTAAAAAATGTTAAAACAATAAGTCTTGGATGGCACCACAGCTCACTAGGCTAATCCTCTGCCTGCAGCGCCGGCACACCGGGTTCTAGTCCCTGTCAGGGCGCTGGATTCTGTCCTGGTTGCCCCTCTTCCAGGCCAGCTCTCTACTGTGGCCAGGGAGTGCAGTGGAGGATGGCCCAAGTGCTTGGGCCCTGCACCCCATGGGAGACCAGGGAAAAGCACCTAGCACCTGGCTCCTGCCTTCGGATCGGCAAGGTGCACTGGCCGCAGTGTGCTGGCTGTGGTGGCCGTTGGAGGGTGAACCAACGGCAGAAGGAAGACCTTTCTCTGTCTTTCTCTCTCTCTCTCTCACTGTCCACTCTGCCTGTCAAAAAAAAAAAAAAAAAAAAAAGGAAAAGTCTTATTTTAGAGTTTGGGAGTGGTAGGAGAGCTAAAAGTAGTTTGGATTGAAATAAGTGAAGCTGGTATGGTACATAATTGTGGCAAAGATACTAATATCAGATGTCAATAGGGGAAACAGTGTGAAAGGTATATGGTAACTATATTACTGCCTCAATTTCTGTTTCATAAGCTTCAAACTATTTTGACATAGTAGAAAATTGTTTGAGAGAATACTTTGATTATCTAGGATCAACAATTGATTAATATTTTAACAGTTTTGTATAAACATTGTAGTCAGAATCTCCAAGCAACTGATAGGAACTGTAGTGTATCTGTCAACTGGTGGCATGTCAGACAAAAAATATACCTAGGAAATCAACCACAAAAGGATATTTGCATACAAATTAGCAGATTTCTGTTTTCAAAAATTCAACAGTCTTTAGCAGCATAGGCCAGGATGAGAGCAGAAACATTCCTGTAGTAATACTTTTTTTTTTTTAAAGAGTATTTATTTGAGAGGAGAGGGGCAGAGAGAGAGGGGCAGAGGGGCAGAGAGAGAGAGGGGCAGAGAGAGAGGGAGGTCTTGCATCTGCTGGTTCATTCCCCAATTGGCCACAATGTCTGGAGCTGCGTGGATCCGAAACCAGGAGCCAGGAGCTTTTTCCTGGTCTCCCATGTGGATGCAGGGGCCCAAGGACTTGGGCCATCTTCTGCTTTCCCAGGCCATAGCAGAGAGGTTGATTGGAAGTGGAGCAGTGGGGACTTGAACTGGTGCCCATATAGGATGGTGGCACTGTAGGTGGTGGCTTTACCCACTATACCACAGTGCCGGCCTTGTAATGTTCCATTTTTAACCTTGAAGTTAGTGAAAAATGGCTGTGGAATTACTTTATAAACATGTAAACATACAAATTGATCTGGCATTTTTTTTTCAGGATAGGGAGAACTTCAAAGACTTTTAATCTCCAGATTTGTAAAATTTGTTATCCAACTTCTCCAATTTCCAACAGTTTTTTTGCAGTTGATTCTTGTGCTGGGGTTTGGCATGAGATGCTACTGATGCTTTTGATGCCAGAGATGAGCCAACGAGCTTGGGGGCAAGAACTGACATCAGGAAGCACAGTCAGCTTTCTCTACAAATGGACTGTCACCATCAATTCTATTTGAAAGTTTCTATTGTTGGCAATGTAAGCATCTTAGTTGACCTATGAGATAATGCCACTGAGGATAAAATATCTTCATTGTTTACTTATTTTCCTTATTTTTAGAGTTACTTGAAACTCTTGTTTAAAAAAAGAGCAAGAGGAAGATAAATGAGGAAAAGCATAGGGATCACCCAAAACTAATTTATTTCATTTTCATGTGTTTTGTGTGTTTTCCTAGGATAACCACCCCCTTAGAATGAAGCAGAATGATCTACACCAGCATAGTCACTATAAGTCCAAAAATTTCCATTTTTAAAGTCTTATTTGCTAAATCTCCAAGTGTATGGAAACTACATGTGCATGACTAACATACATGTAAGTTCTGGAATTTGGAATCTTTGGCATTTCAGCAGATATAATCTTTATATCTAAGTTCTGACTGTCAGAAAACAAGATGATGGTGCCTGGATTCAATAATTCAATCTGTGTCAGTTCATAATTATAAAACTAGCTGCTGAACTGAAGGTCTGTAGTGGGGCAGTGAGTATGACCTGCAGGCAATTATATAGGCGGTGAAAAGAGGACTCGAGGCTTTCATGGTGTGATCACTCCATATGTGCAGGTTTAGCAAATTGCTACTCACAACTATGGCTTCAATTAACCAAAAAATCCTGAAGAATTTCTAAATCATTTATGTCCTAAGAGTAGGATGGATTATCTTGACGTTGTTAACAGACTTGAATGTCTTTATCCCTTCAGGATGCCAACACAGAGGAAAAAACAAAAAGCAGTAAGACTACAGATGTTACACACTTTCTAAGCTTGTAAGGAACACACATGTGATAAATAGTCAAAAGCATTTGAATTAGGTTCTGGCCCTAGTTGTGTCTACGGACTGTGGATATTATGCCTTTGGGTAAGTCACAGTCTGCCAGCCTTTTTTTGTGTGTACCTTTAATCTTCATCCTCTTCCTGGAAGGCATGTCTTCTCTTAAAGATTCTTGGAGATTATTGACCAAAAATCTATGATGTATTCTGTTCATATCTCCAATAATTAAAAATCATGATTCCTTGACATTTTGCTGCTGCTTGCTAGTGTATGTGCACACACACATCACAATGACAGTGCAGCCATTTAAGCATATAAAAGGGAGATTTTTAAAGTTGCAGGGGAAAACTTTTAAGGATTGATTTTATTGGCATGAAAATATGGAATTTGACACTCATTAGAAGTCGAAGGACTCTCAGCAAGGCCTGCTCTCTAATTCTATTTATTTGAAGAAAAACTTAGAAATTGCTCCTCTGTATTCTCTATGGCAGTAAGTGAACATCTTTGTGAATTGGTTTCATCAAATGCAGAATGAGAATAATGCTACCCTACAGAGTAATTGTGAGGATAAAATTACATAGTTAATGTTTGAAGGCCTAGAAAAGAAAAAGTAGTACTGTCTGGATAATGCCTACAGTAATAATTACCATGTGTAAGTAATTGTGTGCCAGTGTTATATGCATTATCTTGTTTAGCTATTGTTTGTCTCATTTTATAAAGATTAAGAATGGTGGATCATTTACCAATATCATACAACTAGAAGATGGCAGAGCTGGAATTTGTGCCCAGGTCTGAATGGATTCAAACAATGCCTCATAATGTTTTTTTCCATTGTTCCTTTTATAAAAATCTCTTTGTCTTGATTTATTTCAAGGCAAACATCAGATATTATCTAATTTATAAAAAGCATTTTCTAAATAAAAACAACTGTATTACATCTGATTTACAAGATATGGATGAGCTTAAGGAACGTAGAGTCCACATTTTTCACTTTGCACATTAGAAATATAAGAATCACACTGATAGCATACAATTGACTAGTAGGACTGGGAACACCAGAGCCTTCCTTTCCAAATGCCATTTGTGGGGACCGGCATTGTGGCACAGCAGGTTAAGCCAATTCCTTGGATGCCACTGTCCCATGTGAGCTCCAGTTTCACTTCTGATCTACCTCCCTGCTAAGGAGCCTGGGAAAGCAATGGAAGATGACCCAAATATTCCCCTCTCTGCCTTTTTGTCTTCTTCCTCTCTATTCTCTCCCCTACCCCATACCCCTACCCTCTCGCCCTCCAACCCTCCAACCCCCCTCTCGCCCTATTTACCATCCCCCTCTCCTGGTCTTCTTTCTCTCCTTCTTCCCTCCCTCTTTGTAACTCTGTCAAATAAATAAATGCTTTAAATCTATCTCTCTATATAAATTTAATCAACACATTCTCTTTCCTTACCGTGGGATGAAATTGTCTTTTCTCTCCAGCTATGATATCAGTTTCTAGAATAATGGCTCTAAGAATTAGAACCATTGATTTTTCCACATATGGGACATATTGTGGCCATTAATAACTAGTTGAATTTTGAATGCACGTGGATACTTACAGAGCACATTCTTGACCAGCAGTGTTGGCTTTTTAAGGATGTTGAGTGGACACTTTAGTTCTTAGTGTTCTCTGCGCATCTCTCAGTTACTGGTAAATGCTAGAGTTAATGCCAGCAGATGAACTTATTCTCTGATGTGATTTCTACCAATTTTACTGGTTGCCCTCAGCAATTGCAGAATGACTAAGCAGGCAATCTGCTTTTTATAACAAGTTTTAATATATTGAGAATCTTCGTGGATTTGTCTGTGTGTGCCCTGCTTGAAAAAACGTGGTACTTGAAGGTTAGGTAAACCGTGGTATAATGTAAGAGGAGCTGCAGACCTTCTTGTGCTCATAACTAAGTATGTGGAGATAACATGACGAATGAGAGCCTGGAAGTGTTTAGTGCAGAGCTGACTGAAAAGGTAACTGAATTCTGCCCATCCATGGACAATAACGAACCTGGGGTCTTAAATTATACACTTGGCTTTTAAAGAAATCCTGTGTTAGTGTGGTGAAAAGAATTTAGCATATAAAATTGAACTAAGCTATTCCAAAGGTCATTAAATAATCACTTGGTGGTCTTGACTTCTGCAATAGTGTATTACGATTTATTTCTCAATAAAAAGAAACCATTAGAACTGCTAAATGCTTACACCTCAGATTCTGAAATAAACTCAAACGAGCAGTTCTATTTATTAAATCACAAAGAGACTTAATTACACAGAGTATTTTCTTTATATAATTGAGTAAGCATTTTGTGTTTTGGATATGGATTAGGTAATAATCCTGTTTTATTAAACAGTATTTGAGATGTTCAACTAACCAAATTAACCAATTATATAATAACATCCTGAAATAAAGCTAAATATTTAAAATATAAACTCAGGGCAAACAATTTTTCTTAATTTCTGGATAGTCAATGACCATTAGATAATATTTACTAAGAGGTGAACAGTGGAAACAGTAGACAGAGTCATAAGAAAATATTCTGTCCTTGCCTCAATTCTCTCACTAATTGAGCGAGTTTGACAACCTTAACCATTCCTTTACACAAAGGCATGGAAATGCATTATCTATAACGTGTTTTTAGCACTAGAAAATTATTTAATTCCATGACCCAAAAAAGAATGTCATATGCAAATGACTTGGTTCTGTATCTTGAATGATAAATGAGTCCTTATTTATTCGAAGCAATGATAATTTTTCGCCAAGTCAATGAAATGACAACTTGTACTGAAAAAAGTTTAAAAAGCAAATTTTAACAATTCTATCATACCATTTATATATACATATATCCAGATTGTCTGTAAAACTAAAGTTTCCTTTTCCAAAAGAAAGTGAAATCCTTTCAGAAGTGTATAGATCTCAGAATGCATTAGCTCCATAATGGCAGTCACGTTTTTTAGTCGCCCCACCCCCCACACACACCTACCACTCCTTCTCTCCCTTCCCTCTTCCATTTTCCCTTTTGCTTCTCCTTGTCTCTAGCAATTTAACTTCCACTCTGCCTGAATGCATTCTTCCTCTTATCAATAACTAAAAGTATTTCATGCCAGATTTTTACAGTCCAATTGATTGAATTACAGTTTTACTTAGTCATGTCTGTTCGAAGTTCACTCTCTAGTATCTCTCCAACATGGCTTTTGGGTATATATCTGATTAACCTCAAGATCTCATTTCTTGTTTTCAGAAAATATTTAGGAAGTGGCATAATGGAAATAGGTAAACCTCATGTTAGTGAAGTCATATCCTATGTCTTTTATTTGGAGAGGAAAACTTGATATTATTAGATGGGTATACCTTCTTTGGAGAGTAGGAGTTTCTCTGTATTTAAATGAATACAATGATGCTTATTTACGTCTTAGATGTAAAGAAATTTTATAATAATCCCTGTAAAATACATCGGAAATTACCAATTCAGCTGTCCAGTGGGGAGGTACTTGGGGTCAGCAAGGCCTTTTGGTGCTATGATGATCACATCATTTAGCTAGATGTAGCCTTGGCTTCGAAAATCCTAGGTGTTACACCTCATTTTAAACCTATACCTCTTCATTGCATAGCATTGGAAATCGGCTGGAGCATTAGTCTCTCAACATGTTATTCAAAATTCATGAGTAAATAGTAGAAATGGGGAAACAGGAGAATTGGTATAAACCTTACTAACTAGGTAGTAAAATAAAAATTTTAAAATAGCATGTATTAAAAATATTCTAAAACGAGAAGAATTGACTTCATAAGCAGGTGAAAATGTCAAAAACTAAACATCAGAAAAGGACCTCTTTGTCATGATAACTTAATCTGTATATATAAGAAAACCTGATTAAACATGCAGAGTAACCCAACAGAAGCCACACAAACACTTAAGACTTTGCAAAGGAAGAACTCCAATTGTGTAGTGCATTGTAGTAGATTATCTTTAAGGCCTCTCTAAGCTTTGAAAATTGGAATTTGTTTTTCTAGTTCTCAGTTTACATTACCATTATAAAGCAGAATTACTCTTCTTGGTCCAGCTTCATTTAAACCGCTCTGTGAGACTTCCTCTTCCTTCCCCTGGCATGAAACATTTTCTTGCGTGGTACTCCCATAGTGCCTAGATAATGCACTTAGACTTGGTATTTTGACTTGCTTTCCTCCGCACTTTGACAGATGGGCATTTCCCTGGCCTTGAGAAATGTAGCCATTCCCTATGACAACCTGTTAAAAGTCTTACTTTGCAATTCAAGTGGTAGAAGTTATCCCTCATCTATGTCAGAAAGCATTGCTTCCACTTCCTCAATCTATTAAGACATTCTTGTAAAAATGAATTTGCTCTGCTTCTGATCCAGATCCCTGCTGATGTGCCAGAAAAGGAGGTGAATGATTGCCTAAGTATGTGGGTCCCAGATAGAGTTCTTGGCTCCTGGCTTTGGCCTGGCCCAGTCCTGGCTGTTGTGACCATTTGAGGAGTAAACCAGTGACTCTGTCTTTCAAATAAATAATAATAATAAATGTAATCTTTAAAAATTGTCATAACATGTTTTGCTAGAGCAATTGTCTTCATTCTCTTTAGATACAAGAATTACCTGAAATGTTTTGAAAATGGTTTTGTTGCAGGGCTTATTTAGAGATTCTGCTGCAGAAGCAGGATTAGGCCCATTTCTAATAAGCACACAAGTGATGTGTTTGCGATGATCACTTTGAACATTACTATATCTAGCATATAACCTTATCAAGGTTCAGGGCAAGATTGGTTTTCATCTCAATATTCCCTGAAGTTCCTTGTTCTAGGAAATGTTCTATAGATAAAGGGCCTAATAAGAACAAGTAAAATGTAATCATACTTCTCTTCTAACTAATGAAACCCCCACAATGATAGGTTTACAACTACACAGCAGCAGTTTATTTGCAAAAAGAGCTTCTGTGGATGTTTATGAGCTGAACATATCTAAAAAGAATGTCCTTTTCAGGCAGAAAAGCAAATTGCTAAAAGTGAAGTGAACAGAGCCTAAATTGTAATATCATATGCTGGAAAATCCAAATTTAAAAAAACGCAAGCTGATTGAAAATAGGAATAGTGTAGTATATAAAAGAAAAGATTTGACCAAATTTAATATTGCATTGAAGTCACCAGAAGGTAATCTGAGAATTTCTCTTGGGAGCTGAAAAGTAAAACATTCCAAGTTTAGGAAACACATACTTTTGCGCACCCTGTCAGGGTGGCAGCTTTCTTGGAAATTCAAAAAGGTATGAACACTGATATGAAATGGAAAATACAATAATGTGAAAACATCAGTGTGAACATAATCCAGTTCAGCATAAAAAATTTCACAAAAACTTTTCACAAAGCTAACCACTGAATATATTGCAATTTTAAAAAATCAGAGTGAATATATGATAATTTGTAGATGTTCATTATGACTACTTAATCAGAAATTTTTATACTGTGAATTAAGATTACCTAGAAATAAACTCATTTTATGTTCACTTTGCATTGGTAGTAAGTAAACCATGGGAAGACCAATATTTTAGAAGTTTTCTTAAATGTGCTGACCAGACAATGTGATTCAAGGATGTATTTGAATACTTAAACTTTTGTATTACTAGAGAAAATTATACCAAAAGCTGCACAATACAATTTGTCAGTAATGGTAATAAGGGCAATAGATTTACCTCCTTAATTTTCCTAATTTCAAAATTTCAGGTTAACTTAAAAAATTATAAGATATCATAAGAGTACAAAATTATTTTCAGTTGCCTACCAAAGCAATTGATAATACAGGCTATAGAAGTAACTCAGGGGCTGGCACTGTGATGCAGTGGATAAAACTGCCACCTGCAGTGCCAGCATCCCATATGGGTGCCGGTTCAAGTCCTGGCTGCTGCACTTCTGATCCAGCTCTCTGCTGTGGCCTGGGAAAGCATAGAAGATGGCCCAAGTCCTTGGGTCCCTGCACTGATGTGGGAGACCTGGATGAAGCTCCTGGCTCAGATTGTGGCTATCTGGGGAGTGAACGAGTAGATGGAAGATTCTGCCCTTCCCCCTTACCTCTTTCAAACAAACAAATCTTAATAAAAAAGCAGTCATACTGAGTGACATAATTTTACACTTGTTATTACTAATAAGGAAAGATATAACATCAATGAAGTAGGAATTTAACTTAACAATTTAGGATAATGTAAGTAAAAATCATTGACTTTTCATTAGGTCATCCTGCATGTTGACATGCCAACTCAATGGCCATAATAAGTGTTTCTTTTTCAGCAAGTTGATGAGAACAGCTATGTAGGTGTTGGTAGCTGCAGTGGAATTGTACTATGTAGACTAAGTAGATGTCTGCTCTACTCATGTTCTATTTCTGCCCGAAGGAAGACGTTTGTGGCACATTTTTCCAAGACAAAGTGGGGCAGAACACAAGACAGGGATCAGTACACATGGAAGACTACTCAAAGCCCATGCTTGGTCGTGAATTCTTTTCTAGCTACCTCATAGTGCTGAAGGAAAATTTCATGACCAAGCCTCGATCAATGGAGCAGTGACTGTTCCTCTGAACATAGTGAATCATGGCAAGAGGAAAACAAAAGAATTGTGAAGAAATAATTATTTTTTTTCAATCTCTTCAAATTAAAAGAACAATGAAGAAAATGAAAAATTTTTAAAAAACAGATATTAAAATATTTTTAAATAAACTCATTTAAAACAGACTTGGCCTATAGTAAAACAAAGATGGTCATAAATATTATAAATTGGGAATATAATAGATATTTTTCAAGAAAACAAAATTCAACTGAATATTAGTACATTTGAAGGTCTAAGAAGCAATTTTCTGAGAAAACATACATTGCCAAAATTGAACCAAGATTTAAAATTCTGATTTATAACCTTTAGTTATTCATAACATTGAAGTATTATTGATTACATTAAAATAGGACATAGGATCCAAACTTTCCAGTATTTTTTTTTTGACAGGTAGAGTTATTGACAGTGAGAGACAGATGGAGAGAAAGGTCTTCCTTCTGTTGGTTCACCCCCAAAATGGCTGATACAGCCAGCGCTGTGCCAATCTGAAGCCAGGAGCCAGGTGCTTCCTCCTGGTCTCCCATATGGATGCAGGGGCCCAAGCACTTGGGCCATTCTCCACTGCCCTTCTGGGCCACAGCAGAGAACTGGACTGGAAGAGGAGCAACCGGGACTAGAATCTGGAGCCCATATGGGATGCTGGTGCTGCAGGTGGAGGACTAACAAAGTGAGCCACGGCACTGGCCCAGTTTTTAGTATGTTTAAGTTATTTCTATGCTATAGAATTTGGCATAGTATATAAAATGATGGAAAGCAGCCAACTCTTAATATCCAGATAGAAAAACGCTGGTAACAAAATTTGAGAAACATAACACAGAAGTGGTATCTACAGATGATATTTCTTACATGGCAAAATTTCATAGAAAAGTTATTCAACAAAATATGTAAGAAGCATAATTATTATATAGGAAAATAACATTTTAATATTACATAACCAAAAATATTGAGATAAAAGCAAAAAATATTCATTCCAGCAGATAGATAAATGTTGCTAATATGCCATATCGATTTCTGGCTTTTAATGTAAAAGTATATTGTCCATGCACACCAACAGTAAAATACTTTGAAGAAACATAGACATAAAAGATGATGTCTTTGTGGCTGGCACTGTGGCGCAGCAGGTTAAAGCCCTGACCTGAAGCATTGACATCCCACATGGGCACCGGTTCTAGTCCTGGCTGCTCCTTTTCTGATCCAGCTCTCTTCTATGGCCTGGGATAGCAGTGGAAGATGGTCTGAGTCTTTGGGCCCCTGCACCCACGTGGGAGACCGGGAAGAGTCCTGGCTCCTGGCTTCAGATCAGTGCAGCTCTGGCTGTTGTGGTCATCTGGGGAGTGAACCAGCAAATGGAAGACCTCTCTCTGTCTCTCCCTATCTCTACCTCTTTCAAATAAAATACAATAAATCTTAAAAAATAGTCCTTTAACATGCCAAATAATTATCCATCTTACCTTAACGTTGGTAGAAATTCACATTGTTTAGTTAGAGATTTTTGGTTTTAGTTAGAATAGAAATAGAAAGGATAATTATGATGAAAAATGTATAGTGTTTTATAAGTTTAGAGAGGTAAGAAAACCAAAATTTCTTTGAATTAATAAAATTTAATATATAAAATGAAAAAAAAAAAACAGTTTTGGGGCTAGCATTATGGCTTACATAGCAGATAAAGCCTCTACCTGGATCCCATATGAGTGCCAGTTCAAGTCCCAGATGCTCTACTCCTGGTTCCCTGCTAATGGCCTGTGAAAGCAATGGAAAATGACCCAAGTGCTTGGGCCCCTGCTGCCCACGTCAGAGATCCAGATGAAGCTCCTGGTTTTAGCCTGGCTCAGCCCTGGCCCTTAAGGCTTTATGGGGAGTGAACTAACAAAAGG
The DNA here is from genome assembly GCA_949820135.1 of Sylvilagus floridanus. Classification (NCBI taxonomy): domain Eukaryota; kingdom Metazoa; phylum Chordata; class Mammalia; order Lagomorpha; family Leporidae; genus Sylvilagus; species Sylvilagus floridanus. The sequence continues at coordinate 25,713,352 of OX463235.1, forward strand.
AAGATCTCTTTGTGTCTCTAACTCTTTTAAATAAGTAAATAAATCTTTCTGAAAAAAGTTGTTTCTCTAAGAATCACAAGTTATAGGAGGAAATAGGAATTGAATGCCATAGCAATTTACCAGAATTGAAGAAAATATGAGCTGATATTTCAAAGAGATAACATGGAACCTCACAAAGTTCAATGAAATATCGAATTAAAATCTTCACAAATTTTTACTTTTATGGTCTCATATATAATTAGTGATATAAAAATTGTGTATTTTTGTTTATCAAACATAAATAAAATTTCAAAGTAGTATCTGGAAAGATATTTACAATAACTGGCCAATTAAAGTTTATTAATGTGTACCAATTACCTGTGTTGTCATATTTTATGCACAATAAGATGTTATAAAAGACTTTAAAGACAAAATCAGCAACACCATAACATAAAGTAGATGTGAAGAAGCTTTTTATAAGCTACCACTTTAGATACAATTTCAAGAAAATCTTGAAACAATGTGGCATTCAATTATTTTCTTAACCCATAAGAAAATTTTATATACACTTGAGTAGACTATGCATTATATTTGTTAAATGAGGTTAAGTGAGCATTCTTTTTTAGTTTTATATATACTATAATTTGTTTCTATCCTTGGGAAATATACTTTTATAACATGAATGAAGCAAATACATTATATGCATTCATTCTAAAGATTAATTTATTCTGTGACTCGATTTACTCTGACTCAATTCATAGGCACATATTATCCAAAGATGATCAATAATAAATTTAAATAAGGAATATTATGGAGTATGCTGCCATAAAACTTTTTTATGAAAAATTTATGCTGAAGAAACTTTATCAAAAGATTATTACAACTGTTTTTTTTTCTAACTACACAGATAAAATCTGAAAGGAAATAAAGAAATGTTAGTATTTTTTGGGGTAAGAGGATATTTGTTTTTCTTCCTTAAAAAAGGATATACTTTCTTGGATATAATAAAGATATTTTAAAAAGGATATTATCCTGCTCATGATACAAAACTAACTGAATATCCCAAGAGTGCACTGCAGTGGTGAATTGGAAGGAGAATGTTGCATCCTCTGCTAAGACTGTTTTGATGACAATTTCCGAAAGTGCAGGATTCAGCTTATTCTCTGTGCCGTTGTCCACATCCAAGCTCTCAGAGGTCGCTCAATGTTCTCTCGGAGTGAATGCCTAAATGCCCTGTCTCCTGATGCAAATCTCTGCGATATTTTGCATGGACAACTTTTCCAGGCTCCCTGCTGGTACAGTAAAGGAAGAGAATATCTTGAGTAAACGAGAGTGAACTGTCTTCTCTGAAGTTAAATTCCAGGTGGTAAAAGCAGTTGTTACAAATGTTACTTAAATTTAATAGCAAAATTTTTATTATGCAATGTAAGGGTTTATTTTCAAATCTTGATAAGTAATTTGGAAGGGAAGATTGCCTCTTATTTACCAACTAATTATTAAATTGAAGGTTCTGTGAATCCTAAGAATACTCAGATTCAAGGATATATTTTTTCGTGTTTTTTAGTTTGAAAAATAATAATTAAATGCCTCTAACACCAAGTTTAGTTTAATAAGCTATTGTTGGTAATGAAGTGCTAAATATGTTTAACACAATATGAGGAGACTTTATAAAGTTCTGAAGGGGCAGGCATTTAGCCTAGTGGTTCTATGCCAATGTCCCACACTGGTGTACCCGGATTATATTGCTAGCTTCAACTCCTGAATCCAGCTTCCCCTTAATGTAGACCCTGGGAGGCGACTGTGAGGGTTTATGTAAGTGGGATCCTGTCACCCCTATAGAACAGCTGAAATGCATTCTCCTTTATTTCGATTTTCCATGAACGTTTTGAAGCATCCTCCTGTGTGTAGTGCACCATAATAAAGCACTTGTATCCCTTTTGTTTTAGCTAGGAAGAATGTGGTTTATGTTTTACTTTATTTGAGAAAGTTTTGCATTAAAATAAGTTGTCAGTATTCATATAAACTTGAAGAACTTAATATAAAACATGATTGTAGGACCTAAGTTATTAGCATTAACAGCAATTGATAGGTAAAATAGAAATGAGAGACAAGTATCAAGTCATGTTGAAACTCAGAAGGTAGGAAAGAATGAAGAAAGGAAGGAGGGAGAAAGAAAAAGTAGGCCACTGGGAAAGTAGACCACATTTACTGGAGCTTGCTCTGACTTAAATGTGCTGATTGAACTAAGCCAAGCTGTCTTGTCTCTCAATTCATTAGCAATATTGTAATTAAAAGAGCACCTTTGGTTCTAGAGGGTAATGACCTTTTTAATTGAACTTGGGGATTCAGATTGCTGCTGAATAGTAGTGAATGTGAATGCTGATTTCAGAAGCCAAATTTTCTTCTGGTAATGTGCAATTAGAATTCAAATGTGAGTTGCCTTAGCAATTTGTTCCTGTTTTTGTATATGGTATTCTTTGGATTTCAAAGGAAAATGGAACCTATTAAAAGTAATTCTTTGTTTGATGGACACTTGAGTGACCAATAATAGTTAATGGTCCACAGAAAATTTATAATAACTTTAGAAACTACTTGAATTTTATAAAACATTACCTATAAACAAATTCTATTTATACTTCCCTAGGGCCTCATGTCATCTGATTTATAACAAAATCATAGAATTTTGTATGTTTTTAAAGAATTCTTATTTGAGAGACAGTACTCTTGTCCTCTGTTTCATTCTCCAAATGTTTGCAACTTCTGGGATTGGACCAGGCCAAAACCAGGAGCCTGAAACTGAATCCAGGTTTCCTATATGGGTGGCGGGGTTCCAGTCACTTGCGCCATCACCTTTTGCCTCCACAGTGTACATGAGCAGGAAGCTAGAATCAGAATAGAGCCTGATCTTAAACCCAGAACTCCAGTATGGGATATGGATGTTGTGACACCTTAACTGCTAGACCAAATGTTGGCCCCAATTTGGTGTAGAGTATTATTTTGAGATCAAATGCTAAGCTACTGAAACAAAATAACATCCCAAGAGCCACTGTCCCAAAACAAGATTGATTGTATCCTGTGATAAAGTTTATTTTTCTCATGTGACAGTTATTACTGAATATTGCAGGTTAGTAATGCCTCTGTTTAACAGAACCACTCGGGGTCCCAGTCTGTTAGTACCTCTGCCTTCTTTACCACGGAGTATAAAAGATCACTATGATTGCTTGGTTGGCCTGTAAGAAGGTCTGGATGTAAAAAGGATGAGACTAATCTTAAAGCTCTCAGTGTCATACATCACTTTTGCTTTTATTGAAATTAGTCACATGACCTCTTCCAGCTTCAAAGGAGGCTGGTAAATGTGTTTCTCAGAGTCATTTGTAAAGCTGCAAATCTAGTGCTGGTCAAGAAGGGCTAACTAGATTTTTAAGGACATCTAATGGCTCTGCCACTATGTATATGCAATATTGTCTTTGACTTTCTCATGTAACATCTCTTAAACAATAAGCCCTTTATTTAGTGAAGATGATGCTGTAAAGGCCCTCTTGCTCTTTAATTTTCATTTTTTTGACATAACAGTTTCAACTAAAAATATTAGTAATGTTGTCATACCCTGAATATACTGATAAATATCTCTTAAATTGCATTTTAATGAAGATTTTAGTTGTATATAAATCCTTACACTGTAATTTACCTTTTAATTTATATGAAAATATTAAAATTGATGTACATGTTTCTAGAGCTGCTTTACAGTTTCACATATCATATTCTTTTTTTTTTAAGATGTTTTAATTATTTGAAAGAGTTATGGAGAGAGGTAGAAACAGAGAGGCCCTGCATCCACTGGTTCAGTCCCCAGATGGCCACAACGGCCAGAGCTATGCGGATCCGAAGCCAGGACTCTCTTCCCAGTCTCCCACGTTGGTGCAGGGTCCCAAGGATGGGGGCCATCCTCCACTGCTTTGCCAGGCCATAGCAGAGAGGTGGATCGGAAGTGGAGCAGCCAGGACTAGAACCGGTGCCCATATGGAATGCTGGCGCTTCAGGCCAAGGCTTTAACCTGCTGTGCCACAGGGCTGGCCCCCATATTCTCCTCTTTCTCTATAGAGCATTGAATATTCAGAGAGTTAGCTAAAAGTACTGTTTAATTTAGTATTCCATTCATTGGTTTACTAAAAAGCCTGTTTTTAGCTCTATATTATTCCTTTATTAGACTTATTCTACCAGTTGACATTTTTAAAAGGATAATTTATCAAGAAAGTATTTCCTTTATTTAAATATAGAGGAATGCAGGACAAACATTTTGTTAATCTTGGTGGTTAAAGTGGTGATTGGGAGAACTGCATCCCGTATTGGAATGCCTTAGTTCAAGTCCTGGTTCTGCTCTTAATTCCAGATCACTGCTAATGTGTACTCTGAGAGACAGCAGATTATGGCCAAATGCTTAGATCTTACCACCCATCTAGGAGACCTAGATTGAGTTCCTGGCTCCTGGCTTTGCCTAACCCAGTCTTGGCAGTTGGGGTCATTGGGAGAGTAAACCAGCTGGGAATAGGTGGTACTTCTTTGCTTCTTTGATCCTTTCCTTTCTCCTTCCCTCTCCGTCTTTCCTCCTCCCCTTCCATCTTCATCTCTCTTGCTACCTTGCTGTTATTCTCTCTCTTGCTGTATGTTGAACACATTAAAATAATAAAAAAGCAAAAACTGAAATACCAAGGAGTGAGACAATTGTATTATTATAATGGATTATTGTCAATGTGCTCTCTGAAAATGTTGAATGGATGTGTACACATAGCAAAGAATATAGCAAAAATGTGCTTGTTGAGTGAAACACAGTCTATATCAAAGTTCATCAGTTTTGCTTATTTCCCTTTGACCGCTATGAAACAGACTATTGTATATCTATAGTAAACAGAACAGCTTTTACAATTTTAAAAATTTTATCATTTTAACATTTTGCCACGTTTACTTCTAAACACAAATACACTATTTTGTAAACAGATATCAATTTCAGAGTGAGGGATTCCTGACAGTGGTCATAACATGGGGAAAGAATAATGTATTTGCCTTTACATGGTATGATTCAATGAAGCAATATTTGAATACCCAATGATATGGCATCCATACATTTTTTACATTATCTACATATAAAACACAAATAAGTGAAAATATGGCATTTGTATTTCTGGGTTTGATTTTATTTCACTTAGCATAATGATCTCCAGCTACATTCAAATTGTTGAATAACAGGATTTCATTCTTTATAATGGTTGAGTAATATCCATTTGTGTGTGTGTGTGTGTGTGTATTACCCAATGATCAGATGATGGATCACTAGGTTCATTCCATACCTTTGCTGGTGTGCATTAAACCACTATAAATATGGGAGCACAGATAACTGTTTCATATGCTGATTAAATTTTTGATGTATCCCAGGAGTGTGATAGCTGGGTCATAAGGTAGATCTATTTTTAGGTGTCTGAGGGAACTCTATTATTTTCCACAATGTTTGTACCAAATTACATTCCTACCAGTAGGGTATTATGATAAGTTTTTCTCTGCAACCACACCAGCATTTGTTACTTTTTGATATTTAGATAATAGCCATTCTAACTGGAGTGGTGATACTCATTGTATTTTTATTTCCCAGATAGCTAGTGATCCTGAGAATTTTTTTCATGTGCTCATTGGCCATTTTTAGTTCATCCTTTGAAAAATGCCTATTCATATCCCTTGCGCACTTCTTTAACCAGATTGTTTTGTGGATTTTCCTGAGCTCCTTATATATACTGGATATTAATCCTTTATTGGATGTGTAGTTTGCAACTATTTTTACCCATTCTGTTAGTTGCCTCTTAATTTTATTGTTTTTGCTCTGCAGAAGCTTCTCTGATTAATGTAATTCTATTTGTTTTTGCTTTATTGTCTGTGCTTCTAGGGTTTTATCCAAGGAGTCTTTGCCTAGGCCGACTCCTTGGGGGTCTTACAGCATTTCCTCTGTATTTTTCTCTAGTAATTTGACCACTTTAGGTCTTCAGTTTAAATCCTTGATCTATTGTGGGTTGGTTTTTGTTTAGGACACAGGGTAGGAGTCCAGTTCTAAACTTCTGCGTGTGGAAATACAATTTTCCCCATACCATTTGTTTAAAGGACTTTGCTTTCTCCAGGGATTGATTTTTAACTTGTTTGTCAAAGGTTAGTTGGTAGTAGATGTGTGAGTTAGTTTCTGGGGTTTCTCCTCTGTTCCATTGATCTCCATGTCTATTTTTATGCCAGCACCAGACTGCTTTGATTTTAACAGCCCTGTCATATGTCTTGAAATCAAGTATTATGTCCCTAGCTTTGCTTCATTATTTAAGATTACATTGACTATTTGGGTATTTTGTGTTTCCGTATGAATTTTAGGATGGATTTTTCCCCCTATCTCTCTGAAGAATGTCCTTGGGATTTGGATTGCAATTGTGTTGAGTCTAAAATTGCTTGCATGGTATGGTCATTTTGATTGTTTTAATTCTTCCAATCTATGAACATTTTTCCCATTTTTCATCTTCTTTTCTATTTCTTTCATTGATGCTTTGTAATTTTCATTCTAGAGATTTTCACATCCTTAGTCAAATTTATTCCAACATTTTGACTTTTTTTGTAGCTATTGTGAATGAGACGGATCTGATAAGTTCTATTTCAGCCTTGATGATGTTGGTATATAAGAATGCTGTTGATTTTTGTGTGTTGATTTTATATCCTACCACTTTGCCAAATTCTCTTATTAGTTCTCTTAGTCCCTAAGTTTAGTCTTTTGGTTCCACTTAAAAAATCATGTTTTCTGAAGACAAGGATAATTTGACTTCATCCTTTCTAATTTATATTACTTAGATTTCTTTCTTGCTGAATGGATCTGGCTAAAAATTCCAAAACAAGGTTTAATAGCAGTGGTGAGAATGGGCATCCATGTGTGGTTCTGGATCTTAGTGGAAATGCTTCCAGCTTTTCTCCATTCAATATGATGCTGGCTATTGGTTTGTCATATTTTGCCCTTTATTGAGCTATGTTCCTTCTATATATAATTTTTAAAGGTTTTTGGTAAAAAGGATGTTTTATTTTATTAAATGCTTTCTCTGCTTCTGTGAAGATAATCAATGGTCTTTATCTCTAATTGTGTTGATATGCAAGTTAAGTGTGATATTTCACATATTGAACCATCCCTACATCCTGGGGATAAATCCTACTTTGTTAGGGTGGGTCATGTTTTTAATGTGTTGTTGGATTCTATTTGATATTTTGAGGATTTTTGCATTTACATTCATCATGGGTATTGGTCTACAGTTCTTTTTTTTTTTTTGTATCTTTGTTTTGTTTTGGAATGAAGGTAATGCTGAGATCGTAGAATGAATTTGGAAGAATTCTTCCCCTTTCAATTGTTTTAAATAGTTAAAGAAGAATTGAAATTGGTTCCTCCTTAAAAGTCTGGTGGAATTAAGCAGTGAAGCCATCTGGTCCTGGGCTTTATTGTTGTTGGGAGGATCTTTATTATGATTCAGTCTCAGTCTTGGTTATTGGTCTATTCAGAGTTTCTGTCTTTGTGTATCAATTTTGGTAAATTATGTGTTCAGAAATCTATTTCTTCTATGCTTTTCAATTTATTTGCATATAGCTATTTATAATAATCCTTAATGGTTCTCTGTATTTTTGTGATTGATTGCAGTTGTAACATCTCCTTTTTATCTCAGATTTTATTAATTCAGATCTTTTTTGGGTGGGGGGGTTAATTGCCAATGGATTTTGTTAATTTTTTCAAAAACTGTCTTCATTTCACTGATCTTTTGTATAGTTTATTTTTAGTTTGATTATCCTATAATTTGTTATGATTTCTTTGGCTAATTTTTGGGTTTGGTTCTTGTTTCTTCTTGGCCCTTGAAATACAATGTAATATCATCTAGCTGATAAATTTCCATTTTTAAGTAGGCATATATTAGGATAAACTCTCCCCTTAATACTGCTTTTGTTGTATTCCATAACTTTTATATGTTTTCACTGTCATTTATTTCAACAGTTTTTTTTTTTCCTTTTGATTTATTCTGTGACCCAGGGTTCATTCAGGAGCGTGCTTTTCAATTTCCATGTGTTTACGTATTTTCTAGAGTTTTTTTTTGTCATTAATTTCTAGTTTCATACTCTTGTGATCAGAAAAGATAAAATGATTTTATTTGCTTTTTTAACATTTTTTTAAGCTTTATTTATTTGAAAGGCAAAGTTACAGAGAGGCAGAGAGAGAAAGCGAGGTCTTCCATCTGCGGGTTCACTCCCTAATTGGCCACAACAGCCGGAGCTGCACTGATCCAAAGTTGTGATTCAAACTGGCGCCCATAAGGGATGCTGGCATTGCATGCAAAGGCTTTTACATGCTGCGTGACTGCACCAGCCTCAATATGATTTTATTTTTTTGAGTTTCTTGAAATTTGAATTAGGTACAAGTATTTGGTCTATCTTTGAGAATGTTCCCTGCAGTGATTTAATGACCGTATATTCTGAGCTGTATGGGATGTAATACTCTGTAGATAGCTATTAGGTACATTTGGTCTATGGTGCTGATTAGCTGTTTTTTTGTTGTTGTTGATCTTCTGTCTGGTTGATCTGTCCTTTGATCAAAGTGGCGTGTTGAAGTCCCTATTTTAATTGTATTGATGCTTATGTTTCCCTTTGGATGCCCTTTGGGATGCATATACATTTTCAATAGTCATATTTTCTTATTGAATTGATCCCTTAATAATTGTACAAAATAACCTTTATTTTAGTAGTTTTTTAAAGATTTATGTATTTGAAAGGCTGAGTTGCAGAGAGAAAGAGGTCTTTGAACCACAGATGGCTACAATGGCCAGAGCTAAGCCAATCCTAAAGGAGGAGATTGTTCCAGGCCTCACATGCAGGTGCAGGGGCCCAAGGACCTGAGCCATCTTCCACTGCTTTCCCAAGCTATAGAGGAGAGCTGGATCAGAAGTAGAGTAGCCATGACTTGAACTGCTGCCCATGTGGGATGCTGGCACTGCAGGTGGTGACTTTACCTGCTACTCCACAGCACCAGCCCCAAATTTTAACATTTTTGTCTCAAAGTCTATTTTGTCTGATACAAGTATAGCTATTCTTACTGTCTTTCGATTTCCATTTGCATGGGATGTCTTCTCCATTTCACTTTCAGTCTGTGTGTATCCTTATTGGTGAAGTGTTTCTTATAGGCAGCATAGAGATTAGTTTTGTTTTTCTAACCATTCAGCGAGTCTGTATCTTTTAATTGAAGAACTTAATACATTTGCATTCAAGGTTATTATTGATAAGTAATGACTTGTCTGCCATTTTCTATAAATATTCTTATTTTTTATCTTTGTTATTTTTTAAGGAGTTTTCTGTCTTCATATTTTGTGATGCTGATTGTTGGTCTCTGTTTATATGTGTAGTATATCTTTAAGTATCATTTGTAAGATTGGTGAAAAAACTTTCAACGTTTGCTTGTCTTGAAACACATTTTTTTCCACCTTTTATAAATGAGAGCTTCACTGGGAAAAGTATTCTGAGTTGGAAGATTTTTTCTTACAGAACTTGGTCTGCGTCTTTCCATTCTTTTTTGGCCTGTATGGTTTGTTATGAAGTCTGTCAATCTGGGCATTCCTTTAAAAAAAGTAAGCTGACATTTCTCTAGAAAATTTTAACATAGTCCTCTTATTTTACTGTTCAAGTTTGATAATAATGTGTCATGGTGAGGATCTTCTCTGATCGTGCCTATTTGGGGTTTTTTGTGTTTCCTGTTTTGGATGTTTCTATCATTTCCAAATTGGGAAATTTTCTGCTGTGATTTAATTGAATAGGTTTTCTACACCATTTTTTTTTTCATGCCTTCAGGAACTCCTAAAACTCATATTTGGTCATTTTATAGTATCCCAGGGACCTGCAAATTGTTTTATTTTCATTTTTTTAATTTCTTTTTTTTTGTCTGAAATATTTCTAAAGATCTGTCTCCTAGCAGATATTGTTTGTTCTGCCTCATCAACTCAGTTGTTGTCATCTTTTCAGTTTATTTTTTAATTGACTTATTGAATACTTTTTTTTTTTTGACAGGCAGAGTTAGAGAGACAGAGAGAAAGGTCTTCCTTTCCCATTGGTTCACCTTCCAAATGATTGCTATGGTCGGCGTGCTGCGCCAATCCAAAGCCAGGAGCCAGGTGCTTCCTCCTGGTCTCCCATGTGGGTGCAGGGCCCAAGCACTTGGGCCATACTCCACTGCATTCCCGGGCCACAGCAGAGACCTGGACTGAAAGAGGAGCAACCAGGACAGAATCCGGTGCCCCAACCAGGACTAGAACCTGGGGTGCCGGCGCCACAGGCAGAGGATTAGCCAAGTGAGTCGCGGTGCCCACCTGAACACTTTATTTCTAATATTTGTTTGCTTTCTTTTCAGTAGCTATATCTCTGCTGAATTTCTTGTCCATGTAATTTATTGATTTTCTAAATTTATTCAACCATTTGCCTGTGTTTTTTTAGTAACCTTACAATCATGGTTTTACATTCTTTTTTCAGGCATTTGTCAGTCTTCCCTTCTTTGTGATCCAATATTTGTATCATTGTCTTTGTTTTTGGGTGTCATACAGCTTTCCTTAATGATTCTTGTATTTCTATATTGATTTGTGTGTATCTGGAGGATCTGTTATTTCTCTACTAGAGAATATTTTTATAATACTTCCTTCATTGAAGGCTTTATACCTGGAGATGTGCCTCTCCAGCTTGGTGGAGTGCCTGTGACATACACTTTAGTCCCAAGGTGTGTGGTGGGTGGGGCTAGGGCACTATAGCCATCATTCCCATGTTGGGCAGGAGTCCAGACTGACACCAAAGATAGGCATAGTGAAACCCCTTTGGCCACAGTCAAGGGGAAGAAAGGATGATAGTGACAACTGGAGTGTTCACAGTCCCAGTTGTGCTGTGTGCTAGGGTGAATTAGTTGATTCACAGCTTAGGATGAGCTCATGGTACCAATGTACTTTGGCTGCTCAGGTATGTACACTGTCCAGAGCACTGACTCAGTCCATAGTGTTTCCCCATCTGCAGTTTGAGATCTCTCCTTGGTATTCAGGGAGATCTGGGTCAGACTGGTTGTGTGTACAAGAACCCAGCTGCAACCTGCAATTTTCTTAGCTCCATGGCTTATGCCCACAGTTGTCACAGTCACAGGTTGCGAGGGGTCTGCTTTCCACCCTGTAAGTTGTCCTGTCTCTGGCTCTGGTGGCTTCTGATAGCAGCAGGACTTTTTGCTATCATCTGAATCACAACAGTTTAGCAGTACCTCTACCATTGCAAACAGCCTCGTGCTTTTTGGCGGATGGGGGAGAGAGCCTATGTGGTTTTGTTTTCCAGACCAAAGTAATTGCTCAGAGCCCTGTCAGCTTTCCAAGCAGGACTTAAAGTCAGTGGGGATGGTGAAATTTTCCCTCCATTAAATATGCCAGTGGTACAGGCTGTAACGCCTTCTTCCTACCTTAACATGGCAAGATGGCATTTCCCAGCCAGAAGCCAGTCACATAGATGTAGGGGTGACTGGGAGCAGTGTGTCGTTCCTCTTTGTTCACTATCCCACAGGGTCCCTGTTCTGTCACTTCTACATTGAAAATCTCAACCAGTCCCTTGAACACTGTCCTTCCATTTTTTTGTTTGTTTTGTTTTGTGTTTTTGTTTTTTTTCCTGGTATCTTTCTGTGGCTTAGGTCAGTGTGGGTTCTCACTATTCAGCCATCATCGGTCCCCCCCCCCCCACCCCAGGATAGTTTTTCGAATACTGGTTAATTTTGCTTTCTCTTCTAAATACAATGTTTCCATACCTCCAGAAACTGGTACATTAACATTAGACATCAGGCAGTTTTTTCAGCTCAAAGATCCTACATTGTTCATACCTGCCGAGGTGACCAGATGTCTGTGCTTCTCTGAGATCGGATGTAGACTCACTGAGCAATGGCATTAAGTAAGTGTGGAATTACAGGTGAATATTAAGTTCTAAATTGAAAGGCTGTTAAAGCTCCACTTTACAGCCCTTTGGCAAAGATACATGGTCTACTGTGCAAATGGACTTTATATCAGAAAATCAGATAATCCCCATCTCGACTTCTTTGACTTTGTTCACAGATAAACTCATTAATTTTGTCTTTACTGCATCAGCAATCAAGGTCTGTAGGAGATAGTTCATAGGAAAGTGATGATCTGTGGAAATAAAAAATCAGGAATAGGTCTCTTCACACGTTTCCTTTCAGGTTTTTAGATTTTAAGGTAGAAATTAGCTCATATTACTTCAAATCCATCCACAATACAAAGTTTAATGCTCAGCAGATAATAGGTGACGTACACATGTATTTATTCAATAAAGATTTAATTTCTTTTTTTTTTTCGGAGTAGGAAGCTGTTTATTTTTTTTAATAAAGCTTTTATTTAAAGTATATAAATTTCCAAAGTACAGCTTATGGATTACAATGGCTCCCCCCCCCATAACTTCCCTCCCACCCGCAGCCCTCCCCTTTCCCGCTCCCTCTCCCCTTCGATTCACATCAAGATGCATTTTCAATTCTCTTTATGTACAGAAGATCAGTTTAGTACATATTACTTAAAGATTTCAACACTTTGCCCTCACATAGGGACACAAAGTGAAAAATACTATTTGAGTACTAGTTATAGTATTAATTCACAATGTAAAGCACATTAAGATTTAATTTCTTATTATGTGAGTCTCAGATGGAGTAAAAGAAACTCCAGAGAAATGATGTGAATCAGCTAGTAGATAACAAATAGTTTGAAATATAATTTTAACTCTTGTTTCCTCATTATGTTGAAGATTTTTATCCTAAATGTATATGCAGTGTTAACACACACATATACACACAAATTATTCAAAGATCTTTTTAAATTCTAACATGACTTCCCCCATAACACTTAGCACATTTCTTCTCAGTATCAACTGGTGTGTGCTAAGGGAATGCGAATTAACTGTATTATTAATTTAAGTAAAACATAATTAGTAAGGTAAATCTTGTGCCAAAAACCACATAACACATTCCAAAGCCAAATATAAATGAGCTATGATTAGCTTGCTATTCTCCTTTATTAGTGCAGATTAATGGTGTATTCCCTGTGGGTGCAGAGATACACACAATCATTTGTGTATTTCAGGGGTCTTTAAAGCATTTGTGAACTGCAAATGGAACTTCACATCTCACTATCTTATGACACCATTCCAGTATTTAATTAATGTGAGAAAGCAGGTTTGATTGGACAAGTGTCAATTGATTAAAAAGCATGAGTAGAATTTGTAAGCAGAACATTTAATGAGCTAACTAAATTTTTCTGTCAGTCAATGGGAAAAATGCAAGCATTTCAGTGTTTGTTCTCTTTCCCTGGACTGTTATCCAGTCTGTATATAGTACTATTGTCAAAGAGCAGTTTCAGAACATTTTTGACTAGATTAAACACAGGAAGTAGCAATCCATTAATGAAGCAGATTAATTACATGCCACTTCTCTGTTCAGGCCTGTAGCACAACTCCAGGAGGGAAAAATATGATACAAGGAGGAGAAAAACCCTCAAATTAAATTCTCAAGTCTGATTTATGAGACTTCTCCCTCTGAAGATCTAGTTTTTTCTAATTGAAATTATTTTTTTCTTTCCTGACTAGGCTTTTCTAACACAAACAAGTTTTTGGCTTGCTGCCTGAGTTATTCCCTTCTCTGCTTATTCTTATAATAGCACTTGTGCCTGAAAGGAGTGAAGACCCTTGAAACTGGGAATCCAGACTATATAGAGCAAAACTGATTGTTGGCAATGGGCAGTTAAGAGACAACACAGGCTATTAACTTACAATGCTGTTTTTCTGGCAGTCATGGTAGGGCACTGCACGAATGCCATTATTCTCAATCAGGGTCACCATTCTAATCCCTGCTGGTATTTGCTTTTTATCAAGAACAAGTACGGAAGACCGCTATAGAGTGTCCTATTCAGTGAACTGGCATGTAAGATGTTTTTGATGACTTTAGTCCTTCCGAATTGTAACATGTGGCTATAAGGCAAAGTGCTCTAGGCCTGTATGTGTGCACGAGGGCATAATTTGGATATTAACTGTAAGTCTACTGCTTCCATTTGTAGAGTATTGTGAGATTTAGAAATATGAACCATTGAGTAGCGTTGTAGGAGGCCATTCTAGCTGATTAAAGAAATCTGTATAAGCAGAGATGGAAAGAAGGAAAATTTATGAGTCTAAATTGAGAATAGTAGCATGTTCACTTGAATAAAATAAAAGGATTGAGAGAGAATTTAAAATAGTATATTGTAATGAAATATGGGAGGCCATTTCCTAAGGATAATGGAATGTGTTGGAAAGGTAGGTAATTGGGAGGTCATTATGAAGGTTTTGAGGAAGGTAAGTGACAAAATCAAATATATACTCCAGGTAAATAAATTTCTCTCCAGCAAAAGGATTGTGTATCATACTAATCCATTGAAGAGATAAAGAATGTCCTAGTTAAAGATGATTGCAGAGTGGAAAGAGTAAGTTAACATTAGAGACTTAGGAGTTGGATGACAAGGTTATATACCCAATTAAGTATTGGAGAGGAAGAGAGAGAATTTCAGGATGACTGTGCAATTTCAAATCTGGGTGACTACAAGTCCTATATAATGGTTTAATCATCAGAAATAGAAAAAATAGAATGAGCAAAGTTTGGAAAGAAGATAAAAATTTGATTTCGAAAGCTCAATCTGAATTTCTAGCAGTTTACTTGTACAAACAACTTCCGGGTTGTTAAATAAGAGATTATAGACTTAAGAATAAAAGTGGAGCTAAAAACACCAATTTATATTTTGTTTTATTCATGAGAATAGATGGTAAAATCAAAGGAAAAGATGGGAAAGGAAATGCCTGAGGAGAGAAGAGTGAGGAACACTGGCTGGGAGTGAAGGAATCTAAATGCAAGAAAATGAATGACTTGTGATTCAGAAACTATTGATTCAGACACTGAAGGAGATTGTTTCCTGATAAGAGGTGGCTTACTTGATAAGTGTGGCTGTGACATCAAGGAATGTGTGGTCCAGGGCAGCTATTTGAAAATTCTGCACTCAAGAATATAAAGTGACCAGCTTTGGTTACAGGAATGTTACTCTTGACACAAGATGGGAATGATTTAAAAAGAAAAAGATATGAAATGAAGGCATGTTGGAAAGATTCCATTTATTCAGTCAACAAATATTTATTGATCATTTATTACATGCTAGGCACTGGTCTAAGGCCTGGGAAATGAGCAGTGAGAAAGTCAAGTCCAATCCCTTATCTAATAGAGATCAAAGTCTAGAGGCAGAAGACAGACAATATGACTGTAAAAGGTAGAGGTAAGCTGAAATCTGATAGTTTCAGATTCATAAAAAATTGAGGATTGCAAAAGGAAGAGGAAATTTTTTTCTGGAAGGAACAAAGAGATTAAGGGTACATAACTCACCTCCCCACAGGCCAATAGTTGAGGTTTAGCCAAGAAAAACAGCCACTCTTGGGTTTGCAAGGAATTTCCAAGGGAAATAGATATTTGGAGAAAGATGTTGAGGTAACATACAGAAGACATTTTGCTAATGAGTTTCAGGGTATATAGTGGAAGGGTTGTGATTGGTTTACAGGAGGTTTAAGATTGTATTAAATTAGAGGCTGATGAATTTTTAGTTTTTTGTTATGGCTAAAATAGTCCGGGAGAAAGAGATTCGTGGCATTAATCTTGATCACCCCACAGGCAGCTTGTAGTGAAGAGGATTTAGACCTTAGATTGAGGAATGAGGCAGATGGACTGTGAGGAGATAGGACTCAGTGTACCTCTCTTCAGATGTGGCTCTAGGGATGTATGGAGGGGTAGTGTAGGTTCCCGCACCAACTCCAATTATTCTCGACCATGATGGATGAAATTTTCAGCTGGTGAGATTTTCTTAGCCACCATGGAATATAAAGATATAAGTGAAAGGAATCATTGAAATAAGTGAAATGGATAGGTAGAAGCTGTTAGAAGGCCTGAAAAGGTGGCTAAAAATTTAAATTCTGTTGGAGAACAAGCTGGTGAGAATGTCACCACAAAAAAGCAATGTGTAAGACCATAGGGAATGGTGGAGCCTATACCTCTTCTATATATATATATATATATATATATATATATATATATATATAGATAATATATAAATGTTTATATATGTGTATATGTATAAAATACAAAATCTAATTTCTAGAGAAATATTGTGGAAGGTCAGATTTTCAGTGTGTCATCCTTGGCCTAGAAGACCTATGTTATTATTACTTAAGATTTATTTATTTATTTGAAAGAGTTAGAGATATTTTCCGTTCACTAGGTCACTCCTCAGGTGACTGGAATGGCCGTGGCTGGGCCAGATCATAGCCGGGAGTTTCTTCCAGGTCTCCCGGGTGGGCAGCCAGGGCCCAAGCATTTGGACCATCTTTTGCTGCTTTTCCCAGGCCATTAACAGGGAGCTGGATTGGAAGTAGAGCAGCATTTCATGAAAAGCACTTTCATGAAACTTTCTTGTTAGTACCAGGGCCTCCAGAATATTACCAGGAGCACAGGGAACAGGTTCCCCTATCTGCAGAACCTGAGCATAGGCAGAAACTGCACAGCACGTAAGAAACAATACACAGGGGCAAGGTTAGGTGCAGGCCCCAATTCTAGAAATAAACTGGGCAAGGAGGAGGTCCACTAGGCAGATTATCAAGTAGGTATCAATAGAGATATTGTGGCTTGAAATCCAGGACAACATAAGACAGGACTCATGGAAAACGCCAGACACTGGCACTGTAATTTCAGATGCAGTTGAAACACAAGTTAATTCCATGTGCTGTTGATTGATCAGTCATGCCTTCTCAGACACTTGAAGATTAATTGGAATCCTGAAATGGGGCTGGGCACGTAGCTGGAGCACACCAATGAAGTGCCTTGGTAGACAGGAGAGAACCAGCAGGGAAGAATTGAGATGGGAACAGATTGCAGCTGAAGAATTAAATAAGGCCGTGTTGGGAATGAAGAGATACGGAAGTCCTGGTAAGCGCAGGCAAAATTTTCGTTAGTTTTTTTTTTAAAAATCTGCTCACAAAAGCTTTTTAAGTTTATTTTCAGCTGTGAGGGGGAAAACATCAGACACTCACTTTATATTAATTTGACAAACCAGCTTGCCCACATGAAGTCTATTTCTCATTTAATTTCTTTTTGTGTCATGGGAGGACTGATATCATAGAGATAAATTGTTTTCACAAGGGGCTTGAACATTTGTAGCTCTGAAGAGGCATCCATAAATACTCCATCTGAGTGTAGAAAGAGCTGTTGAAACTTTTCCCTGTAGATTTGAGCAAAGGAGCTAAGCTCAAAGCTCTCAAGCTTGTGAATCCAGAGACTTGTTTTGAAAGTTTTTGTGCTTCCTTCTTGAAGAGTCACCTTCAGTTACTCTGAGAAGGAAAGCTCAGTGTCTTGGGCCATGTGATGCATAAACTTAATAAAAACAAAAAGTTAAAACTGCATTAGCATCAAAACATGAATAGCCACAAACATCAAAAATACTCCAGTAGAACTTTCAGAGGTAAAATGAGTGTATGCATGTCCCTAAAAGTGTCATTGCATCTCATAACATGCATAAAAAATTAACATCCAAATGATTATAAAGTAATCAAAGGTATGTACTGCTCTTTTCTCCACTGCTCTTTATTTTTTCTTGCTAGCAGGAACAGGTCAGACAAAATCCTTTGAAAATCAAAATGTGTGTATAAAAACCCAGAATGTTAGAGGAGAAAAAGACTTCAGAAAACATCTGGTTTCACACTGTGATTGGTCAAATGAGATAATGACCCTGCTGTGGTCCCCTGGGTTTTAAACCTGAACAAGTATGTGATGCTGAATCTGTGTCTATTCAACAGTCACTTTTCCCCACAGGACAGATGTGGCTCTTATTACTCTGTTGATGATGAAATGCTTTTCAAGTTCACAATTGTACCTATGAGCAAAGGCTAAATTGAAGACAATCCTAGAGAAGTATCCGTGGTTATACACTGTTGATATCAAAGCTTATAGAACCGTAAATGTGGCTGAAGGGACTCTGGATCAGGTGAACACAAGTGCAAAATCCAACTGTAAATGTCAAGTGTGTGTGTGTGTGTGTGTGTGTGTGTGTGTGTTAGGAAGAGGAGCTGATAAACTTGATTTTCATTGTAAAGCAGATAATTGGTTGGCTAGAGGTCCTGAGTCAACTAATGGGAGTCATACTGCTCTTAACTTGGATATTATACTGACAGTTGAGGGTAATCTTTTCTCTCTACTTACCAAAGCAAGAGCCTATTGCCTGTTCACAGACACATACAATTTAGCAATTTAATTAAAAGAAAAAAATAATAAATGAATACAATCTTGTCATTGTCCTTTAAAGCTACATTAGTTGACTGTTCTCCTTGAATGTCTCCTAATGTCACTCTTGATCCATGGATGCTCTTGTGTAAAGTATCTAAAGTATCCCTATTGTTACACTGTTTCTTTAAATTATGTAGTTTTATTTTTTAAGAAAGAGAATGAATCCCCATTCATGAGTTCACTGGCTCACTTCCAAATGTTAGTAACAGTAGTTGTGTGGACCAGACTAAAACTGAGCAGGGAACTCAGTGCTGGTCTCGCACATGGGTTGGGGGAACCAATACATGATTTATTATCTGCTGCTTCCCAGGATGGGCATCAGCAGGAAGTGGGCTCAGGAGATGGGCTGGGAATTGAACCCAGAGAGTCCAATGTGGGATGTGGATGTACTAAGAGGAATTGTAACTACTGTACCAACACCCACCCTCATTTACTTGTTCTTGAGCTTGTCATCATCTTTCAAATGAGTATGGGTTTGTGAGGATTAACGAAAATGCCTGAATAAGGCCTACACAGTATTTGACCTTACTGGGATTTCAATAAACCACAGCAGGGCTGGCGCTGTGGTGCAGCGGGTTTACATCCCATATGGGCGCCGGTTCGAGACCCTGCTGCTCCGCTTCCTGTCCAGCTCTCTGCTATGGCCTGGGAAAGCCATAGAAGATGGCCCAAGTCCTTGAGCCCCTGCATCCAAGTGGGAGACCTGGAAGAAGCTCCTGGCTTTGGATTGGTGCAGCTCTGGCCATTGCGGCCAGTTGGGAAGTGAACCAATGGTTGGAAGACCTCTCTCTCGCTCTGGCTCTTGCTCTCTCTCTCTCTCTCTCTTCCTTTCCTTCTGTGTGTAACTCTGACTTTAAAATAAATAAATACGTCTTTTAAAAAAGCAATAGCAATTATAATATCTGATGTTACCAGTAGTGATGAAGAGAACTTCTTGCTGCTATTACCTTCTGTTTTCATTGACTCAACACCAGCCTCCAGCAAGAGAAGCTTTCTTGCCCTCCCCTGGGTTTCGCTGTTTAGTAATGTGGGGTATTCAGTATTCTCAGCAGGAACCTGGTGGAGGAAGACTACAGTTCCTCTCTGGTTCATCAGAGCTTTCCTAGCAGAGTCTTCAGTGAGGAATCATGGTCCTTTTCTTTGTTTATTTTTTTTTAACATTTGTTTATTTGAAAGTCAGAATTACAGAGAGGAGAGGCAGAGAGAGAGGAAGGGAGGGAGGGAGAGACAGAGAGAGGTCTTCCCTCTGATGGTTCACTAACTAATTGGCTGCAATGGCCAGAGCTGTGTCAATCTGAAGCCAGGAGCCCGGAGCTTCTTCTGGGTCTCCCAAGTGGGTGCAGGGGCCCAAGGACTCAGGCCATCTTCTATTGCTTTCCCAGCCCATAGCAGAGAGCTGGATCAGAAGTGGAGCATCTGGGTCTCAAACCAGTGCCCATCTGGGATGCTGGCACTACAGGCCATGGCCTCAACCCTCTGTGCCACAGTGCCACAGCGCTGGCCCCTCCTGGTCCTTTTCTAGAGCAGGCGTTTCCAAACATTTTAAATCACTCATGCCTATCAATAAAATATTGTTGTGAGTAGACTTCTTTTGTACATTCACCTATTTATGAATAATATTCACTATACTAATAAGTCATTAACTTATTAGTTGACATTGACAAAAACAAAATTTAAAGGAATGGTGTTGGGTCATAGATTTAGATATTTAATCCATGTTGAGTGGATTTTTGTGTAAGGTGTAAGGTAGGGGTCTTGCCTCATGCTTCTGCATGTGGAAATCCAGTTTTCCCAGCACCATTTGTTGAATAGACTGTCCTTGCTCCAGGAATTGGTTTTAGATCCTTGATCAAATGTAAGTTAGCTGTTGGATTGATTTCTGGTGTTTCTATTCTGTTCCATTGGTCTATCCATCTGTTTCTGTACCAGTACCATGCTGTTTTGATTACAACTGCCCTGTAGTATGTCCTGAAATCTGGTATTGTGATGCCTCCAGCTTTGTTTTTGTTGTACAAGATTGCATTAGCTATTCGAGGTCTCCTTTTACATAAACAGAATTATTCCATACTTTTGCTGATCATCTTATAAAACTCTTGTGCATACCTCAAAAAAAATTTCCTATTTTAAAGATTTATTTATTTGAAATAATAAGAGAAAAAGAGCAACAAAGGGAGTTAGGGAGGAATAGAATGGGGTAAGGGGAAGAGAGAGAGAGAAAGGGAGTGAGAGAGAGAGAGAATGGGAGTGAGAGAGAGAGAGAGATTGATTCCATCTAACGATTCACTCCCGAAATGGTCAGAACCACCAAGTCACAACAGCCAGGTCCATCATCTTCTGCCTTCACAGATACATTATCAAGAAACTGGATCAGAAGTGGAGTCTCTGGGGCTCAGATTCACACTCTTAAATGTCAACCCTACCACAGTACTGGCTGCTCATTGAAAACTTGTGCTCTTGAAGCTTATCATGTTTTTTGCAAGGCAGCACACTCAAGAACCCAAGCTAAAAATCCAGAAAATCAATTTCAGACTTGGATTTCTTTCCATTAAGAAAGACTATAGTCTAGCTCTGTAGATTAGATACTTGGAATCCCTCTCTTATTCTCACACTGGCCCTCTAATCCTATCTGTGCATTGGATTCCCCTATAGAGCAGTTGAAAAGTCTGTGGCACCATCTGGAGCCAATATTATTTATGACCTGTCTGGTCACAGATTGAGAATGAACTCTACATCCTTAATTTATCTTTATGAAGTGTGGGAACAGAATAGGCTACCACTTAGCACAAGTTCTGGTCAGTACCGTATGCTGGGAAGCAGAGGCCTCAGAAGCTCCTGGAGAATCTCCTTCACCTACAACATTTTATTTTCCTCAGCTGTATTAGTCAAAGAAGGGTCTTGCTCCATGCTCTGAGGCCTTTTCTGGAGAAGCAACCTGATACAGTTTTGTCTGGGACCAGCCCATTCTACACAGCAACAGCCTCATCTGCTGCAGATAACAGAATGACCTGTCCTTGTTCTGAAGGTGAAATTTGGCTTTGTTCTGCAGCTGTCTGCAAAAAAAAAAAAAGGTTGTGAGAGCAAACCAAATATAATGGATGATGGACAAGAGGAAGGGAGGAGAAAAAAGAGTGGTGGTATGCAAGATGCCTATCTTTACTTCTCATTTATTTGTATTTTACAGAAATCCTGATAGCAAGGAGCTCATTTCTCCCTCTTTATTTTTCTTATCTTTATTCCAAGGAAGGGGAAAGAATGTCCTGCCAATATTTTTCCTTTCATCATGGGGCATCCTAAATCAGTGAAGTAAATATGCAATCACCTGGGGTGCTTGGGAAGGAGTGTTTCTCTCTGAGCTTTTATAAATATCTGTATGTATGCCTGCTTAACCAAGAAAGGAAATTGTATTCTCCTCCTGCTTCAACCTTCCCTTCACCTGCTCCTCAGTTTTTCCTTGTGAAAAATGATTGTAGAAGCCCGAGTCCACATTCCTACCAGGGATTTGAGTTGAAATTCAGGCATCTAAGTGTTAATAACAAATTATAATAATGCTCAACTGCTACCATTGAAGCCCAAGAACATTTCCCTTTTCCCACAACAAAGCCCCTATTATCTCAAGGAGACCTCTGGTAGGCACACATTTATACATTGACACAGGTACAAGTCAAATCAGCTTTGAACCCTGTGTTCAACTGACCACCTTGTTACGGCCTCTTGTCCATAAACCATGGCAGGCCACTGCTGCTGTGAGAATTCTCCAGGAGTGCTGTGCATTAAGTTACCCTGTCACAGCATTTTTGGACATAGTAGATTTCCCGAAGTGACACTGGATGTTCCATGTGATAATGCTGCCACACATGCCTGCATAGTAGACCAAGCAGTACTTAGTGCACTTTGATAGTGACCCTAAATTTTGTTCATTAATTTCTTCAGTTAATTGGAATGTGTCTTTTGCTCCTATAGAGAATAGGCATCATCGACGATAGTTTAGGGTCAGAGAGTTTAAATGGCTTGTCTAAGGTAGTATACCTGGACATAATGGAACTGGAAAGGGCACTGAACTTGAGAAAGGAAACCATGCAAAAATACATGAGATATAGTGGGCCGTAGAGAGACAATTATAGACTTAATACAAGTCATATTTATGTCTATGGATATGCCAGGCACTGTGCTAGAGAAACAACTATTATACATACATAGATTTTTATACTCAAAGACCTTACAGTCTGGTTATGAAGCTACAATACAATAAAACATTGAAGTGCAATGTTACAAATACTAAGAATGGAAGAAAAATAAAGTTCTTTTGACAACGTAGGTCTTGAGGAATCAAAGTACAAAAATAGACATAGGTAAGAGCCCAGTATGTTTGGAGATCATGGAATGCTTTGGTATTACAGAAGCCTTAAGTACACATGAAGGACTGATAGTACAGATCATGAACAATTGTCTATTGCATAGGTAGAAATTTAAATTTAGTCACATTGTATCAATCACACTTATTACTTTGGTACATGTGATGCAAACCAGATAATCACTTAAACAGTGTTACTGAAAATGACTTTTCCTCCTTTATTTTGCAAATACTCATTGATTGCCTGCTATGCCAAATGCTAGGTCCTTGGGTTATATCAGTGAATAAAATGAATATTTCTTTTTTTTTTTTTTTTGACAGGCAGAGTGGACAGTGAGAGAGAGAGAGAAAGGTCTTCCTTTGCCGCTGGTTCACCCTCCAATGGCTGCCGTGGACAGTGCGCTGCGGCCGGCGCACCGCGCTGATCTGATGGCAGGAGCCAGGTGCTAGGTGCTTTTTCCTGGTCTCCCATGGGGTGCAGGGCCCAAGCACTTGGGCCATCCTCCACTGCACTCCTGGGCCACAGCAGAGGGCTGGCCTGGAAGAGGGGCAACCAGGACAGAATCTGGCGCCCCAACCGGGACTAGAACCCGGTGTGCTGGCGCCGCAAGGTGGAGGATTAGCCTGTTGAGCCACGGCGCCGGCCTAAAATGAGTATTTCTAGCCTTATGAAGCTATATTCTTTTTATCATAGACTACACATTACTATGTACCAAATCATTTTTAAATCATTACTACACATTACTATGTACCAAATCATTTTAAATAATGGGGGATGTATTGAGCTTTATGGTCAATTAAAATCATCCAGTGTTTACTTTGAGTAAAATGTGACATCTGATTTTATGGCCTCAAAATGTAATTCTAAGATTTAACTTTGTTGTGTCCATTAGCGTTGGGTTACTATGGAACATGTTCTGCATGTAAACCACATTTGCATTTTGGAAATAATATACAGGTAGTTGTGGTGTTGGACAGGTGATGCCCGAGACTAATACCAGAGAGACTTACTAGGCTGCCTTTACATAAAAAATTCATAAATTTAGGACAAGAACACAATTGCAACATTTAGAAAGTATTGACATGGAGGAAAGAGAAGTTTACAGTCATTCCCAGAACTCTACCTTAGGTAATGGGATGAAGTATATAGAATATGAAAACTTAATGCAGGTAAAAGCCATTTTATACCCCTTTACTTAAACATTTAGGGGTCGTTTAAAGTGCTGTGCCAATGGGAGCTATTACCACTTGTTGGCTTTTGCTTTTCTTCATAACATGAAAAGGCTTTTTGTTCTGTTAGTAATGTGTGTTCGAGCCATAAAGCTAATTACAAGTTACACCGTTAGAAGAATCACACATTGGCTACCTTTTCATTCATTATTCACAGCCACAGACTGGGTTCATAAGGGCAGAGGTAGAAGCCATGGCTGAGTAACTAGAGAATCTAGAGCTGCTGTCAGCAAATTGACTTGTCAGCATTCTTTCAAGGAAATCACCTGCTGGCTTATTAAAGTTAATTGCTTGCAGGTACCAAGTTCCTTAGCCAGAGTTATCAAAGTCTCTGTGAGAGAGGTGATTAGGACTATGCTGGGAGCTTGGGAAAGCTGGATGAGTACCATCTCACGGGGTCTTGCAGCTTCAGAGAGACTGCTTCCCAACTCCTTCTGGTTTCTTTCTTTGGCTTTGCTCTTTCACCATCTCCTATGGCATGCCAGCTGATCTAGGTAATGTGTTATTTTTGCTCATGTAACATTTGGCAAACATTTATTGAGCATTTATTAAGCGACTGCCAAATTTTAGCCTCAGGAAATATAATAATGAATAACTTGGCCTTTGCACATTAGGGACTCCCAGTCTAGAAGACAGATTTTTTCTTTTTAAATCTATTACATTTATTTGAAAGAGAGGTAGAGACAGATCTTTCATCTGCTGATTCACTCCCCAGATTGTTGCCACAGCTCTGGCTGGGCCAGGCCAAAGCCGGGAGCCAGGAGCTTCCTCTGGGTCTCCCACGTGAGTGCAGAGGACCAAGCTTTTGGGCTGTTATCCATTGCTACCAGAGGTGCACCAGTATGGTGCTGGATCTAAAGTGAAGCAGCCTGGACTAGAACCAGCATCCATTTGGGATGCTGGCATTGCAGGGTGTAGATTAATCCACTACATTACACACCAGCTCTGGAGGCAGACTTTTAAACCTATTAAAATATTATGCCATGAATTCTGAAAACAGTGGCCTTTGCATTATACT
This sequence comes from Sylvilagus floridanus, assembly GCA_949820135.1. Classification (NCBI taxonomy): domain Eukaryota; kingdom Metazoa; phylum Chordata; class Mammalia; order Lagomorpha; family Leporidae; genus Sylvilagus; species Sylvilagus floridanus. The sequence goes on from OX463235.1 coordinate 25,738,378, forward strand.
ATGGGAAGGCAGAGAGAGAAGGTATATAGTACATATATGTTTACATTATTCAGGGATTATTTAACTTCACGGATTGAGATAAAAGATGAAGGAAGTATTTGCTTAAATCAGTTGTGGAGCTCCAAAAGGAATTCCCTCACATGATTGTGGGCAGTAGCAAGTCTGAAATCAATAGGGAAGTTGAGATACATGTTCAGGAAGAAGTGAGGGGCATTTATTGCAGTAGTTTAGACAGCAGTCTTATGACAGAAGTAAGGAGTGAGCGAATGGAGGGGACTGTGGTGAGTAAAACAAAACTTTTGGTTCTGTTTTGATGGGCTACTGTTAGGTGAGGCACTGCAACTGTATCAAAGTGTTAATTCTTTTCCACATCTCTTTGAATATCACAGAAGCAAAAGACAACAGAACTCAAATACCAGCAAAGTATACAGCTTGAGTTGCAGTTGACAATAGAGATGAACGCTTTGCTTTTCGCATGGGAGTAGAGTAGGCTGGAATTTGAGCAGTGGAAGAAAAAAGTGTTTTCAAATTCTTTCTCCTAAGATAAATGCACAAAATTATTGCGTAACCAAGGGTTGTCTCTGAGTAGAGCTGAACATCTTCTGTTAATATTTCTTGGTATGTTTAAAAATCCACACAGGTTAGCAAGTATTCACATGTGATGACTGAAATGTTATTTGGATTATTAAATTCAGGAGTGAGAATGTGGTACAGTATTTAAAATGCTGTTTAGGATACTCATATCCAAGTGCCTGGTTTCCATTCCTGGCTTTCATTCTGATGATTTCAGGATTCCAGCTTCTTGAACATTAGCATGCTCTGGGAGGCAGCAGATGCTGGCTCAAGTATTCGGGTGCCTGTCATCCCTGTAAGAGACCTGAATTGAGTTCCAGGCTTCTGGTTTTGCTTTGGCCCAACCTCAGCTATCGTCGGTATTTGGAGAGTGCCCTAGTGCATAGAGTATCTCTGTCTCTCCATTTCTCTGCCTTTCAAATAATGTAAAATTTAAACAATTAGTATTACTCCTAAACTTATGTGTAGCACCAGAAAAACCATGTATGTGGTATGCTATCAATTCTTTATATTGAAAAGCAAATGAATGTGCAATGTAAGACAAAGTAAATGAGAAAAACATTGCCTTAATGAAATAAACTGAAAATTTGATATTCAGATTATGCATGCCACTTTTAAACTTAAAAGGTACTTTTGAATATTTAAAAAATTTGAAAACAAATAACGTTGGTTTTGAGTTTTATACTTAGTATATTAATATATAATGAAAATTTTATTTTAATATTGGATATTTTGAATACAAATGGTTCTAAAATATATAATTTTGATAAAATAAAGGCAAAAATATACTTTTGAAAGAAGGGTTTATTAATTTTTTGCATGTCTACTCATATAAATATTGTGCTCTCATTCAACAGAACACCCAGATATTTTATTGAATATTAAAGGTGGTACTTTTTATATTTTCACAGTTTTCAGTCATCTGAAAACTGCTTTAAATACAGTTTTAAAAAATGAAAAGCAGAATTAAAGAAAGTAAGAGAATAAGAGGGAGAGAGAGAGAGTAAAAGAAATCTCCCATCTGCCACTTCACTCCTCAAATGCCCATAACAGCCAGGGCTTTGCTAGGCCAAACCCAGGGACCTGGAATTCCATCCTGGTCTCCCACATGGGTGGAGGGGTCCAATAATTGGGCCATCATTTGCTGCTTTCCCAGAAACATTACCAGGGAATCAAAAGTGGAATAGCCAGTGTTAGAATCGGTACTCAAAAGGGATGTCAGCATTGCAAGTGGTAGCTCAACACAATATATGGTGACATGATAGAGCATGTTTAAATCTTAATTCTATTTATGGTTTCTAAATATTTAGACATGTGTGGTATGTGACCCTCCACTTGTTCTCTTGCCTTGGGTCCTGCAAATCTAGGGATGGGTTCTCCATGAAACAATTGAGCCCATGTCTGGGGGAGCCTTCAGTAACCTCAAGGAGCCACGACTATTCCAAGAAATGAATGACAATTTTTATCTCTTGATCTAAGGGTAGGAGGATGGGAGGTGGAATCAATAGTGTCATTTCTATCTTTATCTTACCTCCTTGCACCTGACAAATAGACTTGATTTCTCTTTTAAAATCTAAATATATTAAAATGTTAATTCAGGAAAATTATGTAGGTGGACCTGGAAGAATTGGAATAGGCTACAAGCAAATTATTGAAATTGACCCCCAGAAATCATTCTGCAAAAAGGGACAATTGAGCTGAATCTGGAAAGATGTATAGAACTCTTCCAGGTGGATGAATTGTGTGTGGGAAGAGGTGCACTAGGAAAAGGCATAAAAAGCAGCCTGCGCTCACAATATTTCAAAACATTCCTATGACTAAAACACTAGGTTGGAGGGAAGAAATTGAATGAGAAGGAGCTGAAATATCAGAAGGGAAAGAGCACTATACATCTCTCCTAAGACTTCAGAATTCATCCTCTACCTGGAAAAGACACAGTAAGTTTTAAAAATATGACTCTGGAGCCTTGGTTTTTAAATTTTAGCATGATAATCCCTTGAAGGACTTGTTCAAACACAGATGGTTGAGATTCTGTGACTCAGTAGTTCTGGGGTAGAACCCAAGAATTTGCATTTCTAACAATTCCTAAGTGATGTGATGCTGCTGATATGGGAAACATGCTCAAAGAACCACTGTTCAGAAAGTGAGGGTGGGTAGTGACCTTCAGAGAAGTGAAATTACATGGTAGACCCGAAAGGCAATTACTGCAATAGGTCAGGCAACAACAATGAGAACATAATAGAGGTAGTGACGCAGTGTCTAATTAAAAGACCCTTAAGAATTAATGACTAGATGAGAGCATTTGGTGCCATAGTTGTCACCACTTGGGAAAATTGCATCCCACATTGGAAGGGTTGGCTTGAGTGTTGGTAACTCTACTTCCAATCCAGCTTCTTGCTAATGTGTAACCTGGAAGGCAGCAGATCATAGCTCAAGGACCTTATTCTCTGCCATCCATATAGGAGAACCAGATGGAATTCCTGTTTGCTAGGGCTTGGCTCAGTCCTAGGTTTGCAGGCATTTGGGGAGTAAACCAGCAAATAGAAGATCTCTTGCTGTCTGTGGATCTCTCTATTGTTCTTCCTTTAAAATGAAGTGAAAATTTTAAAAATTAGAGTCTAAATTTTAAGGACATAAAGAAGGAAGACAAGTGTTAAGGATGTCTCTTTTTCTGGCTTTGGACATAGGAAAGAGCTTAACTAGGTTTGTAACCTAGAGAAAGAGGAAGGGAAAAATAAGAGAATGTTTTCATTCCAGTCATTGGTATAAAGAAACAGTTTAATTGAATGTCATGCAATAACTTTGGATCATATGAATTTGGCTGTATTGAACTGAGGGCGAGAGAAAGTTCCTCACCTAGAGAATATATGAGCTTCTGTTAGCAAAGGTTTGAGGGTAACTCTTGTTGCATTGTCAGTTAGTCATGTATTACAATCACCATACTTTCACAATTACATTATCTTGGTGGGATAAATATTAAACTCCTTTTTAGAGGTTTTTAAATAGCTTAATCTGACTTCTTTCTAAGATTTTTTTTATCTTTACTTGAAAGCTATAGTGACAGGAGAGGAGAGAGAAACATCTTCTACTGGTATACTCTTCAAATGACTGCAACAACCAGTTCTGGGCCAGGTTAAAGCCAGGAACCCAGAACTCAGTCTAGGTCTCCCATTTGGGTGGCGGGGCTTAAGTACTTAGGCTATCATCTACTATTTCCATGGTGCATTAACAGGACTCTGCACTGGGAGTGGAGTAGCCAGGACTGAAACCAGTCACCCCATTGTGGGGTGTGGGTATCCTATGCTACAGCATCTGCCCCCCTTTTTTGGAGATTGCCTCAAGTCTTTGACTTAATTCTTCTCTTAAAATCTATAGATATGTTAGAGCATCTATGTTAGAGCATATGGTCATTCTATAATGTGATCTTCCTATCCAGTGTAACTTTATACTTTTCAATATTAGGTTTGGCAAAATGAATATTACTCTCTTCAACAAGGGAGAAGAAATAGGCTTACCCTTGGTATTTTTTAAAGATTCAGTTATTGATTTGAAAGCGTTAGCGAGAGATCTCCCATCCTCTGTTTCACTGCCCACATAGCCTCAGTGATCAAGGCTAGGCCAGGTAGAAGCCAAGACCTAGGAGTTTAATCTGTGTCTCCTGTTTGGGTGCAGGGGTTGAAGTTTTTTTTGCCATGTTCTGCTGTTTCCTGGGTACCATTAGCAGGGAGTTGGATGGGAAGTAGAGCAGCTTACACTGGAAATGGTGACTATGTGGGATGCCCACGTCACAGGCTGCCGCTTAAATGGCCCCACCCTTAACATTTGAATGGACCAGGGCAAGAAAATATAAATGGATGGTTCCCCTTCTATTTAGGTAAATGTTTAAAGCTATAATCTAAATTAACAAGTGTTCAATAAGATAGGCTCTATTCTTCTACCTTCAGAAAGAGATCCTCAGAAGATTTTCACATCATGTGTAAAGCTTTGTCTTTTCTATGATTTAAACTGAGTAACATATCAAACTGAATTTGATATGAATTTCACTATGATTCTGAATCTATAACATTGGTTAATAGTACTGTGGTGATTGAATTAGGCATAAAATGGAGACAGACATGCTTCATGTGTGTTATAAATTAATTGCATTATATTAGGTCATTTCAATGAAGCTACTAAATGGGCTACTGTAATTTTTTCTTTTTACTTATAAAAAGGGAACAAATCTTCTGTTCTTTTTTGGACAGGCAGAGTTAGACAGTGAGAGAGTGAGACAGAGAAAGGTCTTCCTTTCTGTTGGCTCACCCCCCAAATGGCTGCTAAGGCTGGCGCACTGCGCCGATCCGAAGCCAGAAGTCCGATGCTTCCTCCTGGTCTCCCGTGCGAGTTCTGGGTCACAGCAGAGATCTGGCCTGGAAGGGGAGCAACCAGGACCAAATCCGGCACCCCAACCAGGACTAGAACCCAGGGTGCCAGCGCCACTGGTGGAGGATTAGCCTAGTGATCCACTGCACTGGCCAATTTTCTGTTTTTCATGAATATATTTTTAAGAGAATAATGATTCTTCCCACACTTTTCTCCCTCACTCCTACCCTCTCTTCTTTTTTTTTCCTTTCAAGTTTTACAGTGACATATTCTCAATTTTCCTAATAATCTCAAGTTTAACCCTCCACTAAATAAAGAATTCAACAAATATTAAATAGAAAAACCACTGTTCCTCAGAAGTGTAGACAGGGATTATAACCAATAATAAGCTCTCAGAATATTTATTTTGCTTATATACATTATCTTTTTTGTACTCTCTATATTAGTTACCACAAAACAGGAAAACGTAGGATATTTGCCTTTTTGGGACTGGTTTATTTCACTATCATAATGGTCTTCTGCTATATCCATTTTTTTGTGAAATGCATAATTTCATTCTATTTGTGGCTGAGTAGTATTCTTACCTAGTCATCAGTTGATAGACATCTGGGTTGATTCCTTAGCTATAGTGAGTCAGCTGCTATAAACATGGGGATACAGGTCTTTGATATGCTGGTTTCATTTCCTTTGAGTAAATTCCCTGGAGTGGAATGACTGGGTGATATGTTGAACCTTTTTTACATTTATGAGAAATCTACATAGTATTTTTCATAATGGTTGTATGAACTTACATGCCTCATTTTTCCCACATCCTCACCAGCATTTGTTATTTTTTGATTTTTGGTTGATAACCATTCCACTTGGTTAAACCTCATTGTGGTTTTTATTTGCATTTCCCTGGTGGCTAGTGATCCTGAGCATATTTTCTTGTGTGTGTTGGGCATTTGTATTTCATCCTTTGAAAAATGCCTGTTCATATCCTGGATTGCTTGTATTCGTTGTTGAGTTTCTTGAGTTCCTCCTATATTCTGCATATTAATCCTTTATCAGATGTGTAATGTGCGAATATTTTCTCCCATTCTGTCAGTTGCCTCTTGACTTTGTTCTTTTTTTTTTTTTTTTGATTTATTTATTTATTTGAAAGAGCTACGCAGAGGAGAAGCAGAGAGGAGAGAGAGAGAGAGAGGGAGGTCCTCCATCCTATGGTTCAGTCCCCAGTTGGCCACAACGGCTGGAGCTGTACTGACCCAGAGCCGGGAGCCAGGAGCTTCTTTAAGGTCTCCCACTTGGGCCATCTTCTACTGTTTCCCCAGGCCATACCAGAGAGCTGAATTGGAAGTGGATAGCCGGGTCTTGAACCAGAACCCATATGGAATTAAAGTGATGCTGGTCTCAAGAAGGAATCTGGAAGAATTCCCTCCCTTTCAATTGTTTTGAATAGTTGGAGAACAATTGGAATTAGTTCTTCTTTAAGAGTTTGCTGGAATTCAGTGTGAAGCCCTCAAATCCTGGGCTCTTCTTTGTTGGAAGGATCTTTATTATTGATGGATTTTCCATCTTGGTTATTGGTCTAATTAGGTTTTCTAATGTCGTCATGACTCAATTTTGGTAGATTGTATGTGTGCAGAAACCTATTCATTTCTTCTGGACTTTCCAACTTGTTGGCATTTAGCTGTTTGTAGTAATTCCTGAGAATCTTTTCATTTCTGTGGCATCTGTTATAATATCTTTTTCATCTGATTTTATTAATTTGGGTCTTCCTCCTTCCACTTTTTTTTATTTGTTAGGCCAATGTTATGTAAATTTTGTGTGTTTCATCAAATTTTGTTTGTTTATTCTAGCTCTTCATTTTCTTGAATTTTTTTTGTGGTTAGTAAATTTTTACATAATTTGTATTCTGATAGTAACGATTTAAAGCATTAATATATAAAACAGAACAATGCCCAAATATTTAAAATTTAAAATTATATAAAATATTTAATATTTTATACATTTAAATTTAAAATAAATATAAATTTTAAAAATTTATATAGAAATTTTAAAAATTTAAATTGAATATAAAATTAAAAATGAGTTATTTGTAACTGGTTTTCTAGTTTTTCCAGTGTTACCTTAAAATCTTAGTACAAATTATGATTACTACATACCAACATTAAAATTGATATTAAATAAAATTGAACATTAAAATTAATGTTTTTCCTTATTTATATTTAATTCATTATCTAAAGCTTTGATATCACAGTTCAAGAAGAACATGTTTAGACTTTGTACATATTTAGAATATTGTGAATTGCTTAATATTGCAAAGTATTCACCCTCACCATGTGAACTATTGGGACTAGTCTAGGCTCTTCTGAAACAAAGGGTTAGGATCTGAAAAGAAAATAGATACTCTAAACACCTGGGGCCTAATACCAAATGTGAGAAAATACTGCACTCATAGGGGAAGATGATTGACAAGTTCATTAATTCATCTTTTCCCTGAGTACTTCCATTGTTCCTATACTCTTCACACTGGAACACAATGTCTGTCCTCAAACCAGATAACAGCACAATATACATATCTTTGTATAGCTTGAACACACTTCTTTTTCTTTTTTTTAAACATTAAGGAAATGGTAACAAATGCTGAGAAACATTTCCCTGGGACATGAATGCTGTTAATTGAGGGATACTAGTATTTATGTGCACAGAAATATTCTTTCTTATAGCAAGGGCAGAGTGTAATGGAAGAGTTTTGGGTGCCAAATATGTCAAATATGAATGCTACTAATACTCTAGACATGTTAAAAGAGAAAAGTACTAAATGATGGTTTTATTTTTCTCAATACCCTTTATTTAACTCTCTTCTTATCCATACGGTTCAGTCTTGTAGAAACATCTATGGTTTGATAGAAAAGGTGCTGTCAGTATTTAATCAAATTAGTGAATTTGGGACGAGTGCTATGGCATACCAGGTGGGGCAGCTGCCTGTGGTGCTGGCATCCCATATAGGAGCCAGTTCGAGACCTGGCTGCTCCACTTCCAATCCAACTCCCTGCTGTAGCTGGGAAAACAGTGGAAGATGGCCCAAGGTCTTAGGCCCCTGCACCCACATATCAAACTTGGAGGAGGCATCAAGTGCCAGGAGGCTTCAGATGGCCCAGCTCCAGCTGTTGAGGCCATTTGGGGAGTGAAACAGTGGGTGGAAGACCCTCCCCCCTACCCCCCCGTTTTAATCCATTTGGGTTGCTATTGCAAAAATACCATATATAGAATGGCTTATAAGCAACAGAGAATTTTTTCATAGTTTCGGAGGTTGGGACGTCTACTGAGGGGCCACTCTCTCATAGATGGCCTTTTTATTACAACCTCCCATGGTAGAAAGGAGTGAGCTCTCCAAAGCTTTTTTTTTTTTTTTTTTTTTGGGTCAGTAACTGGCAGTAACCCATTTACCCATTTACTTGAGCCACCAATGCTGTCTCCCAGGGTCTGCATTGGCAGGAATTGAACCCAGGTACTCTGATGTGGACAGCAACTATCTTAGCAGCAAGGCTAAATGCCCATTTCCTGAGGCCTCTTTTATGAGTACAAATTCCATCCATGAATGCTCTTATCTGGTGGCCAAATTGCCTCCTGAAGCTCCACCTTGGGAATTGGAATTTCAGCACAGGAACTTGAGGCAATTGAAAATTTGATGTATGCTTAAGAGATCTAAGAGGCTAGTGTCACAGCGAAGAAGTGAGAGAATGAGAGAGTAATATCAGCTGAAAACAGATATATCAGCAGGCCAGATGAAACAAGGCCCTGCCAGCATGGTGAGTACCTGAATGATATGCCGTGGCATGGGAAGATTTAATTGAGAGGAAGGATTTGTGTTTTAAAGAATAATCCAGACATTAGAACAAAAGACAGGGAAAGGGTGATGTAAAGAATATTCTAGATCATCATGAATCAAGGCCAGATACATTGATGGGAAAGAGACTCTGTTATGAACCTGGGAGATTCCAGGAGAGTTTATGGTTGCATTTAATGAAATTGTGGCATGACATAATCCAACTAGAAAGGATGGACAGTCCATCACTGGGACTTGAGATTCCAATTCAGGTGACACTTTCATTAATTTCTTTAATTAAAATCTTTACTACTCGCAGTGAGGTTGAAAACTAATCAATACAAAGCCCTGTCGGAAGCTAAGCTTGAAAACACTTAAAAGTACCAATTTGTTTAATATTATCAAATGAAGGAATATCTGTTCTGAATCACTCTTGGAACCAAAACCAAAAAGCAAGAGGCCTCTAGTAATTAAGCGATTTTAGAGTTGAGGCAATTGTAGGGACCTAGGTGAGGTCCGTGCTGTTTAAGACTGATAGAGACAGATCTAATTTTAAAGATATTGGAGGGGTTGGTGCTGTGGCGTAGAAGGCTAAGCCTCCACCTGCGGCACCGTCATCCAGGTACTGGTCTGTGTCTGGCTGCTCTTCTGATCCAGCTCTCTGCTGTGCGCTGGAAAAGCAGTGGAAGATGGTCCAAGTGCTTAGACCCTTATACTCATGTGGGAGACCTAGAAGAAGCTCCTGGCTCCTGGCTCCTGGCTTTGGATTGATCAGCTCCAGCCATTGCAGCCATTTGGGAAGTAAACAAGCGGATTGAAGGCCATTCTCTCTGTCTCTCCCTCTCTGTAACTCTACTTTTCAAATAAATAAAATATAAAAGACAATGGAACTTAGTTCTGTCTGGTAATGAAGAGGAATAAAATTTGGGTGGGTATTGACCTTAGAGGGGCCCAGAGTATAGCAGCTTACTAGCAGGCCCACTGTGCAGAAGAGCTAAAGCTTGGTTACCTTGATGGTTTTAGGAGGAGGTTAAAGTCCCTAGAATATATGGAGAAGCTCCTTAGTTGTTAGTGAGCTAATAAAAGCTTATTTGGAGATTTCAATCACAAGTACCCAACTTTTACCAGAATGCCCATGAGGAGCACCTGGAGAGTGGCTCCTGTGTGTTACAAGAAAGTAAAGAGATGACTCACAAGTATATGCTAATTCTGTGCTCTACATAGTTGTTAGATACACACATTCAAAAGGTATGTGCTTATCTATGGTACAGTCCAGCACAGGAACTGAATCTGAGATGTCTTTTCCACTTGTATCAGAAGAAATGTAAAATAAAATCATTCAGCGTGAAAATGTTTTGCTCAGTTTTAAGCAAGGTTTTCATTATGCTCCTATAGAGCTCCACTGTAGTGTGTCAGAATTTGTAGGGCAAGGAGAATTGACAATGTATTCAAATGTCTTTTGCCATAGGGTGTGTGTGTGAGAGCAATTGAGAGAGAGATTTATTGTCTGATTTGGCATTTATGAATAACTTTTCCACATTTTTAATTTGGAAAAAAGTACTAGTAACTTTCAGCTAACATTTGACATTCACAAAACAGACTATGTGTTGGGACAGTGTTGAAATATCAGAGCCAAAGGCAGCTCTTTGTAAAAATCATCTATTTATCACTGTTTACTCTTTTCTTCTGAAAAGTTAGAAAACCCTAGGGTGAGCAATTGGCTCAGTGGTTATAAGGCCATTTGAGATGTCCACATCCTGTATTACTCTTCCTGGTTCAAATCCTGGCTCTACTCTTACTGAAGGTCATTACCAGCATTCACTCTGTGCAGTAACACAGATGGTTGAAGTGCTTGGGTCTGTGATGTCCATGTGGGAGACCAGGATTGGGTTCTTCATTGCCAGTGTTGGCTTGGCCCAGCTCTGGCTGTTGAAGGCAGTTGGGGAGTAAACCTGCATAGGATGATATCTCTCTCTCTCCTACATCCCCCACAGCCCTCTTCTGAATTTCAAGTAAAGTCAAAATAAGCTTTAGAAAGGCAAAAATAGGAAATCCTGTGCTTTGAATCTCCCAATAGAAATTAATGATATAATTTTGAAGTGTATGAATCTTTGGATTTTGCCTGCATTTATTGTGAATCTGTTTTATCATGTGTTTACAACTTAGCATTTAAATATTTGCAGAGAACTTCCTATCATTCTTCCTTTTATAAGATTTATAGCACATATGTGGTTAATAAATAGAAAGTTTTGTGATAAAAAGAAACATTTTGGGCCGGCGCCGTGGCTCAACAGGCTAATCCTCCGCCTTGCGGTGCCAGCACACCGGGTTCTAGTCCCGGTCGGGGTGCCGGATTCTGTCCCGGTTGCCCCTCTTCCAGGCCAGCCCTCTGCTGTGGCCCAGGAGTGCAGTGGAGGATGGCCCAAGTGCTTGGGCCCTGCACCCCATGGGAGACCAGGAGAAGCACCTAGCACCTGGCTCCTGCCATGGGATGAGCGCGGTGCGCCGGCCGCAGCGCGCTGTCCGCGGCAGCCATTGGAGGGTGAACCAACAGCAAAGGAAGACCTTTCTCTCTGTCTCTCTCTCTCACTGTTCACTCTGCCTGTCAAAAAATAAAAAAAAAAAGAAAAGAAACATTTTGACTTTATTTTGGCTTTACTGGTATTGGGCCTTAACAAGAGAGTATTAGGGGAATTTATTTTTGTTGTGGGCTTCCTAACCTAGCAAAAATGAGCAAGGCCAGTAACCATGGCCAGTAATGGGTTTACAGAAAGTACTAAACTATTAAAAGCCCTCAACCAAATATTGTAAATAGTAAAAACATCAGAAAAGTAAGAGCTATAGAAAGCGAAGTCTAAGTGAATGTTTTGTAGAGTGGTGAAGATGCCATTTGGGATGCCTGCATCCCATATTGAAATGTTTGGGTTCAGGTTGGCTCCATTTTTCAGTCCCAGTTTCCTTATAATGTGCACCTGAGAGGCAGCAGGTTATGACCCAAGTAATTCAGTCAGTGTTGCCCACATTGGAGAACCCAGACTGAGTTCTATTTTCCTGGCTTCAGCTGTTGTGGGCATTTGGGAACTGAACCAGCATATGGAGGATCCCTCTCTTCTCACCCCACAATCCCCCACCCCGCTCTCAAATAAAAAAGTCAAGAAAAAAAGTAAGTCTGACCAAATTCTAAATTATGTTGAATACAAAAGGAAAGGCAGAAATACAGGAAAAATAAAAGTGGATTGAACGGCACATGGTGTGCGTGAGGGACCCCCAGGAGATCACATTATTTGAGGGGACAAGTACTTAATTCCATGTATCTCTTCAATTTCATGGTATAGCTGATACATTGACATTTCAGGTCTGTTTGAAGTTTCTAATGCTAAAGGATGGGATGTGTTTGTGTTCTTGTTAAAATTTCTTGGAGATTATTTGTATATACCACGTACCATATTATTTACTGTACCAAGAATGTATAGTTCCAACAAATAGATAAGTTGAGCTTTGTGTCAGTTGTTCTATATTTTCACTCACTATAAATATCTTTGTGAGGTTTCCACTGGTGGCTAACCCTGAATATTTTGATAAAAAGAAGAAAAAACTGTCTTTTGATATGAACTGCAATACATTTTAAAAAGTTCTACATAGGGGGCCAGCACTGTGGCGCAGTGGGTTAAAGCCCTGGCCTGGTGTGCTGGCATACCATATGGATGCCAGTTCTAGTCCCGGCTACTCCTCTTCCAAAATGGCTCTCTGCTATGGCCTGGGATAACAGTAGAAGATGGCCCAAGTCCTTGGACCCCTGCACCCATGTGGGAGACCTGGAGGTAGCTCTTGGCTTCTGATTGGCACAGCTCTGGCAGATGCGGCCATCTGGGGAGTGAACCAGCAGATGGAAGACCTTTCTCTCTGTCTCTACCTCTCTCTCTTTAACTCTTTCAAATAAATAAAATAAATCTTTAAAAAAAAAGGTTCTACAACTGTTATGCCTGCAGTCCGTGGTCCCCCGAAATCAACCACCAGAGATCGAAGTTGAAGCCAATTAGCAGGGTCGTTTTTATTAGGAGTTTGAACCCGGCCTCTCAGTGCCTCCAGAAGAGGAAGCCCCCTGAGAAGCCCCGAGCCCAATTCTAACAGAGCTTTTATTATCATGTACAAGCAGGCTTTAGGGGAATGCTTAGGTCAAGTTGACACTTCTGATAAGACACCTGCTGCCTCCAGGGTAGGGGCTGGTTGTTATCTCAAGCTTTAAACCTCCCTTTCACATTCCTGGACCTGGGTCAGGGTAGAGTCACGTCTGGCCAGATGGAGGAAAGGGGGAGTGTAGGATAGCAAGAGCCAGGAACAGGCAGTGGTGCGGTTTGTACAACAATCAACTTATTGTAGTTACTGGATTACTTAGCTCAACATCCAACATAATACATATATAAAGTCAAGGACACTTAGCATTGCTTATTATTACTACTAGTTGCCTAATAAGCTAATGTGATTACACTTTAGGTTACATTAAAATAATGATGATGTTTTCTAGTAAAAGCTGGTTGTGCCGGTGTCTTCTCACAACAAACCATGATAAAATTAATAGTATATCTTAAAGGTATTCTGCAGATAGAAAGTGATAGGTATAAAAGGTGAGAAATAATTTGTTACATACCTAATGCAAATAAAATCACAAAACTGATTTTAGCAAATGAGTAAGAAAGTTTTAACGTTTGTGTAAAACTTGAATTGCAAATATTTAGTTGTTACCTCAACCTATGTTTAATTAGGGTTTGAAATAGATTTTAAGATATATTTTGAGTATATGTCAGCATACACATTAAATTATCACAGATAGAACTTCAGGAAACCATTAAAGAATTTGACAAATTATAATTAATATAGCTTCAGTAGCTATATGTAAATATTTTCTAAACTCAGTTTATCTTACTGCTGAGGAGTTCACCAGTTTTATACACTAAACACTGTAGGCCATTCCATCATTCTGTCTTTACAGCATGTCATTAGTGATGAATAAAAGTTGAGAGTCCAAACCTTTTATGTTAGAAAAACATTTCCTCAAAAAAAGAAAAGCCCAGCTTTTGGGGATATACCAGTTTCTTGACTCTTTCTCATTTACAAATACAAAGTTTCCAATGGTTTCAGTCAGTTTCAGTGATGGAATTGCCCTGTGAAAAAGCATGAACACCTTTTAGTGATTCTGTTCTAACCTTGAAATGGCAAACAGGAAAAGAAGTAGAGTGTGAAGACAACATCTTCCGCATTGATTGTTCCAGTGACTGCTATTGCCCTAAACAAATCTAAAGTTTCAGATTCTCAGTTCTCACATCTGTTAAGAGTGTTTTCCAGATGGTTTCAAAGAACCCTTCCAGTTTTAATATTCTATGTCTATTACCCTTAGTCTCTAAGGATGGGTATATGGACTTTTTGTGACTACTTTATTAAGTGAGAGAGCAGTGTATTTTTGTTAATAGCTTCTTTCTTAATCTCTAATAACTGACATTTCAAATATGTTTTACGTTCTCATTAGAGCAGTAAAATTTTAAATGATGGTGTTTATATTTAGTAACTAAAGAACACTTTGGTGAAGTTATTAATCAACCTTGCTTATTGATACATATCCAAACCTTTTAATTGATGTTAGAAGTCAAATTTTGTGAACCCAGAAATCCTTAACAAGCAGGCGCTGAAATGATCACACATTGCCAATGTGTAGGAATATATATGCTGATTTACTTAATTTCTATTTCTATTGGTAATCAACAACTTTGATATAATCCATACTTTTGAAGGTGACATGAGCAAATATAGAACTAATGATGAGGAAGCAGTTTTTGTTTAAGGGTAGTCATAAATTCAGGTATTCCAAAATAGGACTTTTCTCTTTACATCATATCTATATTTAACCAGATGGCAAAAATGAACCTTGGTCATTTGGGGGTTCTCTGATTTATGGGAGTTTCCATTGTACCAAGGAATAGGGACCTCTAGTTATGCATTTATCAAAATTCACTCTTTTCCAGTCTGAGCTCATTGCAAGTTGCTGCTGAACCTTTGCTCCTATCTAAATAGACCTGTCTCCCCTACCTTAAAAGATCTTTTGGCAGGTGGCAATTATGTCCCTGTGTTACATCAAGGTACAGGAAATTGTGTGGACTGTTGTTGGGTCCATCTGCAGATACCCAGACCTCTGCCTTCCTGTGAAATTTCATTTCCCTATGTTCCAGGTTTTCCCAAGTCCACTAAGGTCTCTGCTACTGTTCTTTGACCTCTTAGTTTGATCAGGAAGAAGTGGGGTATGGGAGAATGTGTTTGTAGGGTCTTTCCTGATATCTACAGGGCCTGGGCATTTTGACCCTGGAAAGCCATTACTTTTACTGCACATCACTTTTGAGAGGTACTAAGTATATTTATCAAAGCTCTCTGAACTTGGGGGAGAGAGAAAATACCAGAGATAGAAAAAGCAAAAAGCAGAAACAAAACCACGTGGCTTGATACTCCAAAAGTACTGTGTTACCCAACAATGAATTACTTTCTATAAATGCCATCTATTTCCGTGAGAGTGGTGAGCTCCCTGATTAAGGAAGGAGAGGCTGACACTGGTCAGGGAAATGGTTAAGTGGCATTCTACATTGCCAGGATGGGTACGCACAAGGAAGCTTTAGGTCCTTTCTGGCTCCAAATTCAGGGATACTCAGTGTGGGCCAAAAAGTCAGTAAAAGATTTAGATGACTTGAATATCCTTTGATTCAACAAAGCTAATATTTATACCTGTGCATGCACACACAAATTCAATCACAGATAGCTTCACTAGAGAAGCCTACTAAACATTTAAGTGAGAAACAATCCAAATTCTGCAGATTCTTCCATAAAAATGAGGCAGATGAACTACTTTCCAACTTCTTTAGTGAAGCCAGCAGTATTCTGATTCTGAAACCAAAGGGACTACACAAAAACAAATATATAACACAAACATTCCTTAAGAATGTAGTCAAATTCATTTTAAAAATGTGGACAAGTTTAACTACATGTAAAAATGTTAAAATATGAGAAACCTTCAAAATAATTATGAAAAATATGCATTTTCTTTTAGCCTCATTTTTCCATAAACTTTTTGAAGCCCCCTCACATCCTGAAAGAGCTTTTCCTAAGAATCCATGGTATAGGCTGAGCTTATATTGATATTTTTTAAAAAGGAGAAAAAAACTTATGATTGTCTCAACAGACAAAAATATCAAATTTAACATTTATCCTTGATAGAAACCATCTATAAATGAGCAATGGAAATGTGCTTCAACTTGTTAAGATGCATGTATGGAAAATCCTACTCATGCAGATAATACCCTTAATGCTGAAAGACTGGGTACTTGTCTGTTAAGATCAAGAAGTATGTCCACTTTCACCACTTTTCTCCAACATGATGCTAGACTCCTAACCAATATAATGAAGTAATAAAATATATCCAGATTATAAAGAAGGAAGTAGATCTTTGAGATGACATAATTTATATTGCCAATATGATAGAATGTACTAGTGTTACCCCCGTTAGAACTGAGGTTTTGCAGAGTTTTAGAATATAAAAACCAAATACAAAAAAAAAATCCGTGGTATTTATATATACCATTAATGGTAATTGGAAATAAATTGAAACAGCAAACCCATTTACAATACCATAAACCACAGGAAATTAGCAAGACACCCCCCCCCCCCAGAAAACTAAGACATTGACAGGGGAAATTAAGGAATAATTAGTAGAGGTACTAATCTGTTCAGAAGAACTAAATATTGTTAAAATAGCTGTTCTACCCAAGTGGTCTTAAGATTTAATACAATCCCACCCAAATTCCCAGGAGGAATTATTGAAAAGTGTTGCTAAAATTCATGTGGAAATAAAAGGAGCTTAGAATAGTTAAAACATCTTTGTAAAGGGATAATATTGCAGGACTAAAAGTACCTGTTTTAAAGATTTATAATAAAGATGCAGTAATTAATACAATGTAGTATTTAAAAAGTTATAAAAATAGTTCAATGGAAGAAAATGATCTATAAACAGATATACATGTATGTGGAAAACTGGTTTACCAATTTCCTATTTTGAAGATTTTATTTTGAAAGAGAAGGGTATCTTTGATCTGTTGGTTAACTCCACAAATGCCTTCAACAGCTTTCTAACTTTCTGAAGAATGAGATTCCTGTTAATGTGCATGACAGGAGGCAGCAAGTTGTTGTCAGTGGGAAAATGGATGGAGTTCCAGGCTCCTGTATGTGAGCTGGCCCATCCCTGAATCTTGTGTGCATTTGAGGAGTTAATGAGTAGTTGGAAAATGTGTGTGTCTTATAACTCTACCTTTAAAATAAATAACGATATCAAAAATGGTAATCCTGGCATTGGTGACAATATAGTTGACATTACAGAAAAATACTTCATGGCTTACTTATGTATAGAAATTTTTTAGAAGTTAGATACAGGGCCGGCGCCGTGGCTCAACAGGCTAATCCTCCGCCTTGCGGCGCCGGCACACCGGGTTCTAGTCCCGGTCGGGGCACCGGATTCTGTCCCGGTTGCCCCTCTTCCAGGCCAGCCCTCTGCTGTGGCCCGGGAGTGCAGTGGAGGATGGCCCAGGTGCTTGGGCCCTGCACCCCATGGGGAGACCAGGAAAAGCACCTGGCTCCTGGCTCCTGCCATCGGATGAGCGCGGTGCGCCGGCCGCAGCGCGCCGGCCGCAGCGCGCCGACCGCGGCGGCCATTGGAGGGTGAACCAACGGCAAAAGGAAGACCTTTCTCTCTGTCTCTCTCTCTCACTGTCCACTCTGCCTGTCAAAAAAAAAAAAAAAAAAAGAAGTTAGATACATAAAAACAGTAAAATGAGAGTTAACAGGAGCAGAAAGGGAGAGGAAATTGAGAAATGTAGGTCAAAGAGTGCAAGGTTATAGCTAATCTGGAGATTTAACATACAGCTTGAGGATTATAGTTATAATAAAATACTATATAATGGAAATCTGCTAAGAGTAGGTTTTAAGTACTCTGATTCTCCTCCCTGAAACATACACAAAAAAGGTAATTATGTGTTATATTTTAATTTGGTTCACAATAACAACCACTATTCATATCAAAACATTACATTATATACTATAAGTATGTATACTAAGATCCTGTTTTCAAAAAACTATGCCCTAATCCTATAACAGAAACGGTGTGAGTTCATATTTCCTGACAAGCCTTCTTAGTGTTTGGGTATCCAATCTGAGGTACAAGTTTTGCCTTGAAAGTGAAGTACCATTTCCAGTACATTTTAGATATAGTATTTATTTTTCGTTGTAGCTCTTAGGTGCTGTGCTGGAGGTATTTTCATAGACTGTTTGACCTAAAATTGCCAACTTTTTTAGTGTTATCCAACAGACATTGTTGATGATTTCTGAGCCTAAAGTTACCCTGTCTTATATGTATTATTAACTAGTATTTCCTAATTTGCTTCTAACATGATTTACTTTGAGGCTGGCCTGATAACCTAGGTGACTCACTCTTGAGTCACTACTGATTCTTTAATAGAGCTGAGAGAAATAGTTTCCATTGTAGAACACTAAGATTGGATAAGATTGGATCTTAGTTTCATAAGGATTTGGAATGAGGTAAGCTGGAACATTCTTCCATGCTGACACCAAATTCAGGCCTATAATCTTGGTTTGATTCCCACTGTGTTGTTTAAAGTGGTTTAGGAGAGTGGTGTTTTTGAATTTTTTTTTCCTATTATGACCTGGTTAGAGTTCCTTTAGGCCACAACAGAGGAATATCTATTTGACCACCTAAAATTGTTATTTGCTGAGTAAAAGAAATATAAACTTGTCAAAACTTTGTCATTCCAGGTACTGTTTGTATGTTTCCTGCTTCACACTATTTTCTCCAGTAATTTTTAATTATTTCTTTACTTTTTTAGGATTGAGAGGAATATTTAGAATATGTCCTCTTTTTTTTTTTTTTAACCTACAAATACATCTGAATATACTCATTTTTCTGACTTGGTTTATTCCTACATTTTCTTGCACCTTTCATTTTCATTAAGAGGCTATGCAGTTTGGGTTTTTTTTTTTTTTTTTTGACAGGCAGAGTGGATAGTGAGAGAGAGAGACAGAGAGAAAGGTCTTCCTTTGCCGTTGGTTCACCCTCCAATGGCCGCTGTGGCCGGCGCGCTGCTGCTGGCGCACCGCGCTCATCTGATGGCAGGAGCCAGGTGCCAGGTGGTTTTCCTGGTCTCCCATGGGGTGCAGGGCCCAAGCACCTGGGCCATCCTCCACTGCACTCCTGGGCCACAGCAGAGAGCTGGCCTGGAAGAGGGGCAACCGGGACAGAATCCGGTGCCCCAACCGGGAGTAGAACCCGGTGTGCCAGCGCAGCAAGGCAGAGGATTAGTCTGTTGAGCCGCGGCGCCGGCCCTGCAGTTTGGTTTTAAAGATACAGGTTCCAGAGTCACTACTGGTATGCGCACAATTGTCATGCCAGACAATGTACTGTGTAACTGACTGTGTAACTCGCACCATGTTGCTCAGCTTCTTTGGCCTCAGGTCTTACAGCTGCTCTCAGAGAGCAGTCCTTTATATTATCCTTATTTTACAGCTGTAAGATCTGATGGAAGGATTATATGGACATGTATAAAGCTTTTAATTTGGGTTTGGTTCATAGTTAGTGTGAATAAATCTTAGAGAAGAATGTCTTAATTTATGTAATATATGTGTGCATATACATATATATCCTTTTTATTTTGTTTATTTGAAAGGTAGAAAGATGCAGAGAGAAAGATAAGACCGGTTTCCCATCCACTGGCTCACTCCCCAAATGCCTGCAACAGCCAGGGGTGGGCCAGGCTGAAGCAGGGAGTTGGAAACTCAATTCAGGTCTCTTAAATAGGTGGCCAGGACCCAACTTTGTGAACGATCACCTGCTGCTTCCCATTGTGTGCATCAGCAGGAAGCTGGAATTGGGGTCAGATCTGGAACCAATCAGTCTGATAAAAGATGTGGGTGTCACAAACAACATCTTTGAGTGTGCTGAACATCCACCTCCCAGTTTTATTTCTTAAAACTATAAGCTTGTGGTATAAATAAGCAATAGTATATTATGTGTGATGATACATTCAGAATATAGTCCATACACATGGGAAATATGAAATGTTTATCATTATGTATTAAGGCCAGTGCTATTGTTTTTTATTTGAATGCAAAACAAGTGAAATCACTGAAGTGATCCAACAGATCTTGATATTCTCAGACATCAGCACATTGCTTCACGCATACATTTTGATGAGTTTCTTGGATATCTTTATCTCTTGTGCTTTTAATTTTTTTGGCTAATGTTAGAATTTGAATTTAGTGCAATGACATTACTCTAAATTTGTCTCCTACATAGTATCTCTGAGAATTACAGAATTTAGGGCTTAATATCAGCATGAATCTGTTATTTCTAGATTTCATTTTGCCATAAAATTTGCATCTTGGTTTTTTTTTTTTTTTTTTTTGCTATTTCTGGATGGTTTCTCACCTTCAGTACAATATTATCATATGAGTATGGTAAACTTGTGATACTGATGAGGATTATGAGTCTTGAGCAAGAGCCTTCCCATTCTACCAACATTAAATGCTACTTAAAATTCTTAGAATTGGTGCCACAGGTATTACATATTTCACTTCTGATATCATTGGCAGGTATTTTCATTAAGTGATAGATTGGATGCAAACACACAAACACAGCAAGACTGAATTCAACTACTGGCTGAATTTTCCAAGAACACCAAATCTCATCAGAATTGAGATTACAAATTCTGTGTTATTTATAAGCAACCTAATTTTGATACTCGGGGGGAAAAAAGTTATAGCTATGGAAGCCAAATTCGTATGAAATCACTCCTTCCCCACCCTCACCCCAGCACTTATTTCTCGGAGATATTACATTAGAATTTACATGCATCTTGTTTAAGGGAATGTTAACATATATTGAGTTCTGGTTCTAAAAAAACTATCATTATGATGTCATTCTGGCATGGATAAAAAGCAGTTTATATACGAGTTTATCTATGAGAGAAAATAATCCTATGTGCAGATTTATCAAATTTGAAGCTCCATTTCTTTGGAAAGCAGTCACCTGAAATTAACAATTTGTTATGTTACATTTTGTTATGTTAATAAGAAGTGATTTATAAAGACTCAAATATTGTTTGGAATCAACTATTGGCCTGCACCAGCATAGCAGTGATTATGATGTGATTGGAACCAAAGATGCATGATACGTTAAAGTTTATGCGCTACGGAGCTCTGGAGTGGCTTAATTTATTGCTTGCAGTATTCATTCATAAATCCTTGAAAGCTGCTTTAAGAGGTAGTCTCAGGCCAATGTCTTTTCATTTACAGGGAATGCAAGCTTTTTTTTTTTAAAGTTTAATGTATTTTAATTTATAACACATTAAAATTCATAGAGAAGTGCACTGGGCATTTTTAAAGCCTGTGATCCACTGGAGTATGGAATCCATTCCTTTGAAATAGTTTCTCAATGTTTGATGAACTATATATTTTATATAGTATATTTACACATATACCTGGAATATTCTATGTATGCCTATGCATATACAAATGTTCTTCAAGGTGAATTTATTTGGAGGATGTGTATATACTGCATGTAATTGCTTTTCCTGGCGTTCATTTTTAGAGGCCTCAATACAATTTTTCCTAAGTGTCTATCTGACTAATAAAGATAACTTTGGCTTTGTAATATCGAAATTCCATGCAGATAGAGTAAAAATAATAATTTTGTTTCTAAGAGGAATAATTTTTCATGTGGTAAATAAAACTCATTTTTGCAGATAGATTAAAAATAATAAATTTTTTTTCTAAGGAATACTTTTTTTAATGTGGTCAATAAAACTCATTTTTCTCTAGATTACCTTGTGATTGAGCAATGTTTTCTAACAGTTCCATATAGATATCTTGGAAGTTTGAACATAAGAAGCACTGAGTTTTTTACTTGAATTGACCTAAGAGAGAAATCTGGTCAATAGAGAACATTTTAGATATTTAAGAGAGTGCTCATTCCATCTAGAATTAGTAATATTTTTTCCTCATCATTATGCCCACAGGCATGAGCCTAAAATATCACTTGATGATAACATCATAGCAGGGAGTACCCTAACCATTGAGAAAATCAGTTAGCCTTGGAGACATTCTCATACTTACTACATCATTATGTACCAAGAGGCTTTTACAATGTGTTATTTAAATATATACTGTCAGCCTGAAGGTTTAAACAATGGATAGTCTATAATGAGACATTATGTTTTCAGTTTTGCATCTTCTCACTTGAGAACATGCCTATCAGGAAGGCTGAAAAGTAATGAGGTAGATAACAATTCTTTATTGTAAAATGAAAACTCAATTCTTGAAATTCCAATGACATTTTAAAATGTTACAAAACTCACCAAATTTTATTATTTATGTTAAGAATTGAAATGAAATTCATATAACCTTCTTCTTAAAAAGATTTATATTTTGATAAAATTGGTTGCCTTGTTGTAACTGACGTTTCAAAAAAGACTACATATCTGTTGATTATCTTTGTCATACTTTATGTAAGCGAGATATTCAGATAAACTTCTTGATGACCTGACAAAGATATTTCATTTTATTTGGACTATGGGTACTTAGAAATTAGTTTAAAACATTTTTATTATACTCCCCTTCCCTTCTCTTCACCTTATTCTTGGATGGATTAAAATATCTTAGTTTTGAGTCACACAAGAGGACTCCAGAATTTGCATTGCCTTCATCTCCTAGGAATTGGAAACTTATATTTCATTCTATAAATTAGTCGTGAATTTTAAAATACGAATCTAGTTTCTAAGATAAGATGGGCCAATAATAATATTAGCTATGTCTTTATCTCAGGTTGCAACGTCACTCTTTCCTTGTAATGACTTTTATTATGTATATAATGAAACTAATTTCTAGGCTGTGTTCATTCCTCTGTTTACCACAGAGAGTATTTAAGGAATAATAGATTCTACAGATTGTGCTACTGATGTGAACATCACACATGCATGGTCATTTCATTTAACTTCTCATTTCTCCTGGGTGGTGGAAATTTCTATTTCAAATTTACAAATGTGAGAACTGAAGTCCAATTTTTGGTAAGACTCCATTTTACCCAAGGAAACACATGTTTGCTCAGCAGCTGAACCAGGTTTGGCTCATTCCGAAGAATTCCAGCCTCATTTGTTGTATTTCACATCTGTGGTGTCAGCGAGACAAGAGTCAAACATGCATATAGCTGCATTTCCCTATGGAGAAGAAGGATGATGTGTCCAGCTTTGCATAGCAATCTACTTAATGTGCTTCTTTGGAAAGGAAAGAAAATCCCTTGAAATGTCTCTGGCATTTTTTCAATGACATTGAGACATCAGAACATTTTGGGATAATAAAGTAGTCAATTCCTTTAGGTGCTATCGACCTTTCAGCAGTTGTATATTTTGTAGTTCATAAATAGCCAATTGTATTTCTTTTCTTCTTATACTGAAACAATGAGAATATTAAGAATAAGTTAATTCTGAAAGAAATTTTAAATAATTTGAAAAGTCACAAGAAGAAATACCAGTTTTCAAGATGATGCTTCCAATTTACTAAATTATTTAATTAATAAGACATTCTTTTTCTATTGCTCTTAGCTGCCATTGCACTTTATTGTTGATTTGTTAGAATGCACTAGTGTAGTTTATAGTGTGCATCATTTTATAGAGGCAAGTTATGGCCTGTAAGGCCCAATTCACCTGTTTTTGTGTGTCTTACAACCTAACAATAGTTAAAATATATTTTAAATGGTTGAAAACAAACAATAGGTGTCATGTGTAAGTTATATGGAGTTAAAATTTCAGGATCCATAAATAGTTTATCAGATTTAATCCTATAGTTATGATTCTCTTATTTCTAGAGCTAACACAGATGAACCCCCATTCAACATATATCCTCACACATACAATCACCCATATACAAGCACAGGCATAACTCTTACTCTATTTTTTTTTGATGGATGGTTTGTGAAGCTTTAAGGCTGTGGTGAATTTCTCTGGACCTAGTACTATTGAGACTTACCCTTTCATCCTCCTCTGCTGCTTCTTTGCCTTATTATTATCAGTAACAACTTTTCCAAATATTTTAATGCAAGGGTAGAGACATGTAGGTTAGTAGGATTTCTCTCTATCCTTTTTCTTGTGTTTATGGGACTACATCACAAGTACTGGCAATCTCCATTTAGCCCCTTGTATTTTCTCTCCTTTCCTTGAAATTTTGCTGTATTCTCCTTTATTGGTCTTCTCAATACCTTTCAATAATAACAGTTATGTTTCTGTTTAGCTAGTCTTACTGTTATTATGATTTAGAAAATTATTGCCTCCTCACTGGGGACTGAGGTGACATTCAGTATCATTAATATGTCAAAGAGCATTGGGAATTTTTTTTTTTTTTTGACAGGCAGAGTGGACAGTGAGAGAGAGAGAGACAGACAGAAAGGTCTTCCTTTTGCCGTTGGTTCACCCTCCAATGGCTGCCACAGCTGGCGCGCTGCAGCCGGCGCACCGCGCTCCTCCGATGGCAGGAGCCAGGAGCCAGGTGCTTTTCCTGGTCTCCCCATGGGGTGCAGGGCCCAAGCACCTGGGCCATCCTCCACTGCACTCCCGGGCCACAGCAGAGGGCTGGCCTGGAAGAGGGGCAACCGGGACAGAATCCGGCGCCCTGACCGGGACTAGAACCCGGTGTGCCGGCGCCGCAAGAGCATTGGGAATTTTTAACTGTTGATATATTTCAACTGTTCCAAGAACACTTGGATAATGGAAATCTGACCACAATATTATTTAATTAATATCACATCTCTAAATTGCTTTGTTTATGTTAATAGCCACTGTCTTTAATAAATAGTTGATCATTATTTTAAAAGTCTGCTTAAATCTCCTTTGGGTGAAAAGTGATCATGACCTGGTGAAATCCTTGAAATGGAGTCAGAATAAGTAATTTTTTGTGGATTACTTGATTTTTTGCATTCCCAATTTTGGAAAGAGCTTTGTGTGATATAGGTTTCTAGGCAAGAAAATTTTCTTTTGAAGGACCTAGGGCCTCAATAGAACATTCTGATACTCAGTTTTGCTTCAACTCAGTATGAAAAATTTCCATACTAATTCTGCTCATTAGAGGTACAACCCTAATCTTCATTAGAGATCCATCCTAAATATCTGTTACTTCTATTAAGCTCTCTTTTTTTAAAAAAAAAATATTTGTTGGAAAGACCTAGTGACATATAAAGATGGATGGATGGAGAGAGGAATAGAGAGATCACCCATTCGTTGCTTCACTCCCAAAATATCTTCAACAATCAATGCTGGGCCTGGCCAAGGCCAGAAGCCAGGAACTTCATCATGTCTTGATGATGATTGACAGATTCATATGTGTGTGTGTGTGTGTGTGTGTGTGTGTATAATGTGACCTACTATGTGTCAGATACTTTTCTGGATATCAGAAATAAGCAAAAATAGACACTTAGCTTCTGAAATTCTAGAGATTAATATTTTGAAAAATAGTGATGGTCAGTAAAAAGGTAAATAGATAAAAAAGCTTCTGCTATGGCGAAGAAAATAAAATACTTTGACAGGAAGTAAGAGGTGAATTGGTTGCTGTATATGGCTTCAGAGATGACCTCTATGAAGAGGTAGCATTATTTGTTCTGTGGCCTAATGCGAAGGAGATGCAATGGGCTTATTGGTACATGTGACATACTGTACTTAAATGAGGGTGCAAGAGAATCTGGAGTTTAAAACAAATCTTGTTCTAGATCTTCTTGTATTCTCAATGTGTCTGCAGTTCATAATTCATTTGGTAACATTACTTACTAATGTGTTTATATGTTAGTAAACAAAATAAAGATCTCAGAAACGGTAAATTGTGTTTATATTATGTGGGGATAGATAAAAATCAAAAGGAGTTAGAAGTACTTCTTAAAGTTCTGTTGTCAAATTAGAATGGGTATGCAAACACTGAAATCCTCTGGGAACAAACTGAGAGATGATGGAAAGGACTTCAGTCAATCAAGGTCTTTTAAAATTTTCTTGGTGGGGGCTGGTGCTGTGATGTAGTGAGTAATGCCACCGCCTGCAGTGCTGGCATCCTATATGGGTGCCAGTTCGTGTCCCAGCTGTTCCACTTCTTCCTTTTTTTAAGATTTTATTTATTTGATATGTAGAGTTACAGACAGTGAGAGGAAGAGACAAAGAGAAAGGTCTTCTTTCCGTTGGTTCACTCCCCAGATGGCCGCAATGGCTAAAGCTGCTGCGCCGAACAGCAGCCAGGAGCCAGGTGCTTCTTCCCAATCTCTCATGTGGGTGCAGGTGTCCAAACACTTTTCCGATCCAGCTCTCTGCAGAAGATGGCCAGAGAGGCAGCCAGGACTGGAACCAGTGCACATATGGGATGCCAGTGCTGCAGGGGGAGAGTTAACCTACTGCATCATGGTGCCAGCCCCAGCTGCTCCACTTCTCATCCAGCTCTCTGCTGTGGCCTGGGAAAGCAGTACAAGATGGCCCAGGTGCTTGGGCCCCTGCACCTACTTGGGAGACCCAGAAGAAGCTCCTAGCTTCAGAACGGCTCAGCACCAGCAGTTGCGGCCGTCTAGGGAGTGAACCAGCGAATGGAAGACCTCTCTCTCTCTCTCTGCCTCTTCTCTCTCTATGTAATTCGGACTTTCAAATAATCTTTAAAAAATTCTTCGTGTGAAGAACAACATACATGTCTTGACTGTTTCAGCATTAAGATAGATGACCTTTTTTGCAGAGTCCTTTTTCTTTTTTTCTATAGTTGGAAAATGCCCCTCTCCCTTTCTTACTTGCTACATACTTGGTATATACAGACTTCTTTTACCTATATCGTCACTAATCACATTTATTGAGTGCTTATTAAGTACAAGTATGTCACATGTATCAAACATATCAAGTTCTTTGAGCTTAAACTCCTTCATATATTTTAATCCTAGAATATAAGATGCAGTATACTATCATAATACATTGAATTCAGATGGAACTAATTATGATGTATACAAAAACAGTGAAAGTGCCTTATTCAAAGGGAATTTACTGGTTCATCCTCCATGAAGTCTGTCTTCATGCAAATACTATTGCAAAGACATAGATGACATCGTTATTTTATCTCAATCTCTCAGCTCTGCTTTATACTATTTTTTTAAGATTTTATTTATTTGAAAAAGTTAGAAGTAGAGACAGAGGTCTCCAATCCACTGTTTGATTCCCCAAATGGCCGCAATGGCTGGAGCTGTGCCTATCCGAAGCCAGGAGCTTCCTTCGGGTCTCCTACACAGGTGCAGGAGTCCAAGGAGCTGGACCACCCTCTGCTGCTTTCCCAGGCACATGGATCAGAAATGGAGCAGCTGGGACTCAAAACAGTGCCCATATGGGATGCTGGTGATGCGAGTCAGGGCTTTAACCCACTGGGCCACAGTGCTGCCCCCTATTCTATGGTTTAATTCACAGAATGCATCATCATGATTTTCTCTTGATCCCAGAAC
The DNA here is from genome assembly GCA_949820135.1 of Sylvilagus floridanus. Classification (NCBI taxonomy): domain Eukaryota; kingdom Metazoa; phylum Chordata; class Mammalia; order Lagomorpha; family Leporidae; genus Sylvilagus; species Sylvilagus floridanus. Next base: position 25,765,719 of record OX463235.1, read on the forward strand.
ATCCTTCCTCATTACCTCATCCTTGGTCCCAGGATAAGACACCTAATTCACAATACTTAAAACCATGTGTCACATTGCCACATCTGCAGTCATTGGTTCAGTGAGAGGCCCACAGTTCAATCACAGCACAGTGGAAAGAAGCAGACTATTGTTGGGTTAGCAGAGAAAGATAAAGACAGGATCATCTCTTTTTTTAAACTGGGATTTGAAAATAAGGAGGATAGTCCCACAGCAACACAGAATTAATATGTATGCTTTGAGCATTAATTCAACATAGCATGAAGCAGGACTGAGAGAGAGAAACCAAATACTGAGGATGTGATTTGAGTCCTTGGAGCTAGATCTGTTTGGTGATAGACTTTATGGAAGATAATTTGGTAAGTCATCTTAAGCCAATAAGATCAAGTTAACTTTCCTTAGTAGGTTTTCTAGCTAGTTGTGTTTTTTTTTGTTTCCTATTATAACATGAATTGTCCTTACTGAAACAGAGTAATGAGAATTATACAATGCTTTCTACCATATACAGATCAAATTATTTTCAATTCAAAGTTTCATAAAACCATAAAAATTAGAGCTGGGGGGGATTTTGAACATCTTTCCATTTAGTCTACCCTCTCTACAGTGAATGAAATAAATGAAGAATCAGTATGGTTGAATAACTCTCAATAAAAATCAGAAAGTACCTGAGGTGAGGCATTGAAACCAAGGGTCATGGTTTCTAGCTCTTTATTGCTTCCAGTACTCTAAACTTCAGCTTCAGTAAAAAGAACCTTCTACATATTGTATAAAAATTGTTCTTGATGGTGTAGCATTATGGCATAGCAGGTTATGCCTTTGCCTACAGTGCCAGCATCCTATATGTGTGCCAGTTTGAAATCCAGCTGTTCCACTTGCAGTCCAACTCCCTACTAGTACACCTAGTAAAGCAATGGAGGATGGCACAAGTCCTTGGGGCCCTACACCCATGTGGGAGACCCTGAGGAACCTCCTGCTTCAGCTCGGCTCAGCCCCAGCCATTGTGGCCATTTGGGGGAATGAAACAGCCGATGGAAGATCTCTCTCCCTCTCTCCTCCTTTCTCTGTAACTCTGTCTTTCAAATACATTTTAAAAAATATTTTTTAAAAAAACTTGTTCTTGGTCAATTAAGGTTTTGTTTATAGTAGCAAAACTTAAATAATTTTTTTTAAAAGATTGTATTTATTTACTTGAGAGGTAGAGTTATAGACAGAATGAGGGAGAGACAGAAAGGTCTTCCAACTGCTGGTTTACTCATGAAATGGCTGCAACAGCCAAAGCTGAGCCAATCCAAAGCCAGGAGCCAGGAGATTCTTCCAGATCTCTTGTGTGGGTGCAGGGGCCCAAACACTTTGGGCCATTTTCTACTGCTTTATCAAGTCATAAGCAGAGAACTGGATCAGAAGAGGAGCAGCTGGGACATGAACTGGTACCCATTTGGGAAGGCCTACTGTGCCACAGCTCTACCTCTTAAATAGTTCTTTGAAGAGTACCTTATTATAGCTCTGCTTTCAATATATTTCATTTTACCCATTTCTTCTAGAAATGCTTAATTTTTATATGTAACAAATGTAGTAATTCAAGCCAAAAAACAGTTTGCAAAATATGAACTATTAGCAATGATAAATCTATGGATTGTATCTAGATTATGGCTTTTTTACACCAAGATTATGAAATAAACTTGTTAGAATTGTCACATGTTTACTCCAACATAATCGCTATGTTTTTCACTGTTTCTTTTAATTATTTGTGGCAAAATGGATAAACTTTAGTTTTGAGAAGCAAGATAACACATTGTAATAATGTGCCCTAATCCTGACTTTGTACAATAACATTCTAAGTTATAGGGAATAAAAACTCAATTTATGTTTTAGGATGGTTTGTCGTGTAGGTATTTTATGTCTATAATGAAGAGGAACCAGTTTAGCAGCTGGTGTCCAGGAGACCTGGTATTTAGGTAGGATTCATTGTGTAGTTATAGCTTTCTGCTACCGCACTTTCATTCACATACATAGTGTAAGGACTTCAACAGCACTAACATTCTATTTTCAGCATGAATAACATAGATAGCCTCCAGAATTGTGTTTGTACATTTTTAACTTTATCTTCGACCTCCAAAAAAGTGTTTATAAATAACATCCCTGAAGGAGGGAAAATTTCCAGAATCTATATCTACAGATTTTTTTTTATCAGAGTATTTTAATATTCTAAAAGATTTTTGACTTCTTATGACAAGTTTAGGAAGATAGTTTTATTTTTTAGCCTTCACAATAAAAGTGACGAAAAATTAATGAACAGGAAGCCTACTGAAAAAGAAAGCACTAAGCCTATTATAAAAATGAATCATTTTTCTGCCAAGTGCTTTATAATTAAAAGAAAACTTGGGTGGAAAAGAAGCTTAAGCAGTAATAATAATATTAATAAAATACTGATTTTTTTAACATTGTTATTAAGCTGAGAATTACTGGGTCCTTATATACCCCATAATACGTTTTTTGGTGTAGTTTCCATTTAGAACTGAGCTTTCCAACCTCATTATTACTGAATTTTTCACTGTGAGATGTTTAGCAGCAGCCTTGGCCTCTACTTTAGATGCCTGTAGCACCACTTTCCCCCTGTGGTGCAAGCAAGCAACCAAAATATCCCTGACAAATTTGCTGCTTGATTTCTTACCTGATTTGAGAATCACTAGTTTAGAAATGGGTTAAGTGGGACAAAATCAAAGACTTGAACTTATCGCAGTTCAGTGTTAGTCATTGACATACCTGCTTTTTAGAAACCTAGTCTCACAACTCCAGCCCCTGAACTTTTACCAAATTTCTATTTGTGTATTTATTAGATCATATATATATATATATATATATATATATGGTTAGAATGAGCCTTTATTTCAAAACGTTCATGCATTTTCCTATCTGTCTAACCTTTTCAATATAGCAAGTGCATTTATCTGGTTATCACTGTGTTTGAGATATTCTAAATTCCCATGCCTACCCCATATTCCCTGTCTTTCTTCAAACCAGTCTAAAATACTAAATGACTGACAGCAGAAACTAAACCAAAGCAATCAAGATTTTGCCAAGTCTGACACTTTAGCAGCTCCCACAAACTTGAATGAATTGTACTTGAAAGGGAAAATATGCTCTCATAGTATGATGCTTATTAAACCGTATTAAAGCTTTGATTGAGCATTCCCTTGGTGATGACTTCTACAGCACATTACTGCATTAATGCAACCATTTTTGCATGTCAAAAATTAAATATGAAAAAGATCTGCAGTGTCATTTGGTTCACTTTGTTACCACTGAAGCATTGTTCCTCAGTAATGCAAGCTAGCCTTCTGTTCCCAGTCCAATTTAAACTCTAACTAATGACTGTATATTTCTACTTCCTCTGGGAAAGTGTTACAAAGTTTAATTTACTGTTTCCTAACTGCTCGTAATAGTATCAGTAGTTAATGTTACAGAATTTTGAATAGCAGAACTTTATACTACTTTTCACTCCTAGAGGTGAAAATTATAATTTATTTAGCAACATTTTTATACAGAGCAGCTTCGTTTCCTTAGACTAAAGAATGAGTCTAAGTTTTGCTTTTTTTAAAAAATTTATTTGACAGGTAGAGTTACAGACAGTGAGAGAAACAGAGAAAGGTGTTCCTTCAGTTGATTCACTACCCAAATGGCCGCTACGGCCAGAGCTGCGCTGATCCAAAGGCAGGAGCCAGGTGCTTCTTCCTGGTCTCCCATGCGGGTGCAGGGGCACAAGCACTTGGGCCATCCTCCACTCTCCTCCTGGGCCACAGCAGATAGCTGGACTGGAAGAGGAGCAAACGGGACTAGAACCCGGCACCCATCTGGGATAATGGTGCCGCAGGTGGGGGACTAACCTAGTGAGCCACGGCACCGGCCCCAAATTTTGCTCTTTCTAGTTATCCACAATTTTTTCCTCTGCATAAATTGTCAGAATAGGTTTGAAAGCCTAATGCTTGATAGCTCCTTAGACTTCAAAACACACACTTACACCACCGTACTTAATTTTTACAAGATCACTTTGGGCCAGTGTCAGAACTTTAACAGATGAATACCATATGGAAACTTCTAGGAGTTCAATAACTTTCCTAAGTCATTAATATTTGTGTAGCCCTTTAAGAACTGGTGAATATTGGTCTATACTCAATACCTCAGTTGTTCGACAACGCTATGAAGCAAGAAGGGCAGGTTTTACCATGAAATTCATTTTTTTTTTTTCTGAAGAGAAATTTGAGGTGCAGAAAAGTTAGTGACAGAGAAGATAAGTTTGGACTCTTGACTTAAGTCTTCTGGTTCAAATTTCTGTTTTTATTTTGCTTTTCCTTGTATTGCTTACATAATTATTTACTAGATTAAAAAATGTTTTAGAAAGAAAGAGACCTCTCCTGTTTGCTATTTCACTCACCAAATGCCTACAAGAGCAGGAACTGGACCAGACAGAAGCAAGAAGCTGTGAACTCAGTACAGGTTTCTCACATGGGTGGCAGGGACCCAAGTATTTTAGCTATCATCTGCTGCCTCCTGGGATGTGCATTGGCAGAAAGCTGTAATGAGAAAAAGAGCCAAGACCTGAACCCAGGCACTCTGATATGGGATGTAGGTGCCATTTAAAGTGCTAAATCAAATGCCTACCCTGTACCTATTCATTATTGAAAGTATATCACCATGTAGATGCTGGAGAATGAGGATTTCACTGTGATTCATAATAATATTATCATTGATAATAAAAATTTTATGATTTAACAAGAGCATCTCCTAATAACTGATGCAGTTGGATTTGTTGGTAAGCCAAATATATGGTATTAGGTTAATTACTTCTAATTTCTCTCCTTTCTCCCTATTTCTTCTTCAATCTGTATTTTAATCTGTGTCAGCCAGAAGCTCAGGATGAGCTTTGCGGATGAGCTTCTCTATTTGTTTTTATAAATTCTTTTTTAAAATATGTATTTATTTTGAACATCAGAGTTATACACACATACATAGGTCTTTTTTCTTAAAGACTTTGATTTATTAAAGAGGCAGAATTAGAGGGAGAGAGAGAAAGGTCTTCTGTCTGCTGGTTGACTCCCCCAAATTGCTGCAGCTGGGCTGGTCAAAAGCCAGTAGCTTCTTCTGGGTCATCACGGTGCAGGGGCCCAAGCACTAAGACTGTCTTCCACTGCTTTCTCAGGCCATAAGCAGAGAGCTGGATCAGAAGGGGAGCAGCCAGAACACTAACAGGTTCCCATATGTGATGCTGGTGCTACAGGTGGAGGCTCAGCCTGCTACACCACAGCACCGGTCCCACTGGAGATCTTTTATCCATTGGTTCACTCCTCAGAGGGCCACAAAGGCCACCATTGAAGCCAGGAGCCAGTCACTTCATCCAGGTCTCCCACATGGTTGGAAAGGATCCAAACACTTGGACTATTTTCTGCTACTTATCCAGGCTATAAGCATGGAGCTAGATTGGAAGTGGAGCAACTGGGACACAAACTGGGGCCCATACAGGATATGGGATTTATAGGTGGCATCTTTACCTTCTATACCACAATACCAGCCCCCTGTTTTCATATTCTGACATGTCAGCACTTCTATTTCTTTTTAAATTCTGGCATTTAATTCTTATATATGTGCTTTGTTTAGTCCCCAGCTAAAAAGGCAAAGCATTTTAGGAAAAGCTAAAAAATATTAGTCTTAACATATTCTGGGACATTCCGAACTATCCTGTAGAAAATGAGGAAAGACCTCTTAGATTTTATACGTTTCATGGTGTCTCATCACAAATGAGTATATGGGTAATTCTGGAAGAATCCGTACTGAAGCCGAAGAATTGACATACTTTTTGAAATTTAGGGGAATCAAAACTGCTCCCAGACTAGTTAGAAACTGGGTCCACCTAAGGGATGCAGACAATTGGTATTGAATTACCCAGCATTCCTCCTTTTTCCTACCAAAGTGGCAGAGCTTCTGTGGAGAAGATGGCCATTTTGACTATAATCAAAACACATTCCTCTTAGCATCAAACACCCAGCAATAAATTTCCGTCAAAATGAAGATCACGGAAAAGCCTTCTTTGGGCTAGTTTCCTAGTATACATGAAGAGAAAAAAAATCATTTTTAGGCTAAATCTGTTATAGGGTAGTAGGAAAATAGAAAATCTTTTAAGAATCCCCTGAGGTTCCTTCTTTGACTATTGGCAAACAGTCAATCTTACTTAGAATGTTAGGTTGCCTAGCTAAATGAAAGGTACGGTACATTGTGTCCTTATTAAATCTTTTAGCAGCTGAAAATGATAAAAATACTCATGCTACAAGAGCCAGAGGTGACTGAGGAGGAATGTAGTAACCATCACTGTACTTAGGTTGAGGTGCCAATAATGGTTTTCTTTTGAATAGTTTTTTTTTTCTCATCAATTCTCATGTTAATGTGATATTAATATGAAGAGAACAGATTCAATGTATTTCATAGATAGATTTTGAAGAATGGTTCTTCCTCCCTCCATTTCGTTCTTTCTCTCCTTTTTAAAAAATTTTTGCAATAACATTTTTAATTCACATTATTCCCAAAGGCGTACTGTCCCACTAAAGAAAGAGTTCAAAAATTAGAGTAAAAAGACATACTTCAGCAGGCATATAGGCATGGGCTATTTTTTTTTTAAGATTTATTTATTTGAAAGTTAGAATTATAGTGAGGGAGAGAGAGAGGGTGAGAAAGAGAGAGAGGGTGAGAAAGAGAGAGAGGGTGAGAAAGAGAGAGAGGGTGAGAAAGAGAGAGAGGGTGAGAAAGAGAGAGAGGGTGAGAAAGAGAGAGAGGGTGAGAAAGAGAAAGAGAGGTGTTTTCCACCCACTGGTTCACTCCCCAAATGTCCGTAAAGGGTAGAGCTGGGCTAATCAGAAGCCAGTAGCCTGGAGCTTCTTCCAGGTCTCCTAGGTTGGTGTGAGGGCCCAAGTACTTAGGCCACCCTCCACTGCTTTCCCAGGCCATAGCAGAGAGCTCGATTGGGAATGGACCATCTGGGACTCAAATTGGTGTCCATATGGGATGATGGCACTGCAGGTGGTGGCTTTACATGCTGCACCACAGTGCCAATCCCTATAGGCAAGGGCTGTTAACAATATGACTTCCTTAATGAGATCTTCCTTTATCTTCTTGTTTACTGTTTCTCCCAGGGAGTCTGGAGAGACTGTCTTAGCTCCCTCTCTCCCTACCTACTTCCTTATTTTTCATGGTTCATATAATCATCCATTGAATCATATACATATATATGTATATATACAGCATCTTATCAGTTCTTTTCTATCTTTTAAGAAACATTTATTTAAAATTTGAACTCAGAATGAGAGATAGGGAGGGAGGAAGAGGGAGGGAGAGAGAAAGAAAAGGCAAAGAAAAGAAAAATAAAAGACTTCATGTGCTGGTTCACTCTCCAAATGATTTCAACAGCCACAACTGGGCTAGGCCCAAGTCAGAATCCCAGAACTCAGTCTGGGTCTCCCATAATGGGTAGTATGGACCGAAGTACTTGAGCCATCACCTGCCGCCTCCCAGTATGCACACTGGCAATCATTTGGTTTATTCCCTTCCTTATCAACAATGCCTAGAATTGTACCTGTCCCAGATGAGAAATGAAAGATTGATCAGTTCTGGGTTTTGGTGTTTAGATTGGTAGCTCTTGGAAAGCAGATACAATGTCTTACTCATTTTTACATCACTAGCTTCTATCTTATCACATGGCTTATTTAGTCAATTTTTTTAAAATTAATACATTCAACACATTTGTTAAACAGTTGCTAATTTTCAGGCATGATTCCAGTCACATCTAGGGGGAGTTATCAAAATAGCACCACTTCTGTCCGTGATTTTTAGTTCAGAAATTCATTGAATATTGAATGGAAAAATGCATTTAAATTTAAATAGTGAAAGTGTTAGGATATACTAGTCTAGTTTAATAGTCAAAATGTATTCTGAGAATTGTAGATAAATACCTGGAAAAAAAAAGTGTGGGTGTCCATTCATACATACCAGTCCCCCATGATCTATACATTAATTACAAAGTCTTGTCTTTGTTCCTCAGTTGAATTGCCTTTGCCCTACTCTTGTTTATTGTTATACCATCATCCTCATTGAAAGATATAATTATTAGTATCATTTTTATTCAATATTATTACTATTAACAATACTGTTTATAGTTCCCTTCAAATGAGAATATTCAGGTAAATATTTTACTCAGCTCTAAGTAGCATAAAAATTATGATTTTTGAAACTGGCTTACTTATTTGGGGTATTAAATTTTTAATTGTAATTTTCCCCCTTTGCTCTGCTGCTTGAAAGTTAGGAGTCTAAAGTGTGACACTCGGCATTAATCATGTCAAGTGGTTTACATATTGTGTGTGAAGCACAGTACAGCTTTATCTTCATTATTTTACATAATTTTTCCCACTTTTAAAAGATCTATTTATTTATTTGAAAGCCAGACAGAGAATCTTCGATCTGCTGGTTCTCTCCCCAAATGGCCACAACAACCAGGGTTGGACCAAACCAAATGCAGAAGCTTGGAATTCAGGGTCTCCCATATGAGTGGCAGGGCCCAACCACTTGTGCCTTCTTCTGCCTTCCCAAGCACATCAGCGGGGAACTGTATCATAAGTTGAATAGCTGGGACTCGTACAAAGTCAGCAATCATAAAAAATGCTGGCATCACTGGCAGCAGCTTAACTTGCTACAGCACATCAGCCTCTCCACTTAGTTTAAGTGAAAGAAGATGTAATTTTATATTACGCCTACTAATGGGGAAAATACAGAAGATAGAAACCAATAATATTTATGGGATAAAATCAGTGGGAGTTGAATAAAGTCCCTTGAGGAAGGCTTGCTGAAGTGATCACAACAGTATAATGCCTTTAATCACTGCTAACCAACTTTTCTCTGTGTAGCCAACACCCATTTTCTAACTACCACCTCCTGTTGGTAACCACCTCCAGATACCCTCATTTAAACATTTTATATACACTTTGGATTTGCTTACATTTCAATCCTTTTTCTTCCCACTCTCATCTGTACTTGGACAAAATTTTTATCTTTCATGGACTGAAATTACCTATGTCCAAATTGCCCAAATGAATATTCTGAAAATCATTAATGAATATTTCTACTCATTTATTCTCCATAGCCATTAATTCTGTCTTTTTGGTGCCATTCAGATATGTCCTATTCTTGGAATTTCTACCTACTATTGACTTTCTCTAAGATCTTAGAATTTCTTACCTGAATTGTTAAATGAACTCCTGGCACTACCAACTTCATCTTGCTCACTTAAAAAAATACCCTTCATGAAACTGCCAGAAAAGTCTTTTAAATACAAAATATTGATCATATTTCCCCCTTATTTGAAAACCTTCCAATGACCTAATACTGTCTTCAGGATGAATCCAGAATCTTAGAAGTTTATATAAGAAGTTTCATGACCTGGTCCTTACTTTCTGTATAACCTCATTTCTAACTACTTCTCTCAGCAACCCTATTGCATTGTAAAATAATCTGTGCTGATAGATTTCACCATTCACAATGCACACAAAACCAACACACTCATCCTTTTTTTGGTTGGTCAAACAGGGGCCTACCCTTTGGGAAGAGGGTATTTTTAAACAAAGCATATTGCAGTAAAGGTATCAGAGCACTACAAACAGTAGTTCAAGGATCTGACTAAATCACTGTAATAGCACAACCATGTACAGTTAGAAAAGAATCAAGATGTAGTACCCATACTTTCAAAGTATGTTATTGGAAAATTAAAGAGGAAGGAGAGAGGGAAGGAGGTTAGGATGGGAAGCATTATTACATTCTTAAAACACACACACACACACACATACACACACATACTTGAAATACATGAAATTTGTTTGCTTTATATAAATTTATATATTTTATGTGATCCTCCAGTCTATCTTTGATGCATTCTTTCATTGCCCACTCTGCCTACTCCTAGTTGCGATTCTTCACATAAGGATTAATTTATTCTAGGGGCTGGTATGCTGTAGTGGGTTAAGCTGCCATATTTGATGTTGACATTCCCACACCAGCGTGGCAGTTTGAGTCCTGGCTGCTCCACTTCTGATTCAGCTTCCTGCTAGTGTGCCTGGGGAGGAGTGGAAGATGGCCCAGATAGTTCCACCCCTGCCATGAGAAGAAAACAGGATGGAGTTCCTGGATCTTGGCTTCAGCCTGGCCTGGATCTGGCTATCGTGGCCATTTGTGGAGTGAATCAATGGATGTAAGATTGATAATTCATTATCTCCCTCTCTACCACTCCTCCCTCTGTACAACTCTCTCTGCCTTTCAAAAAATGAATTACTAAATCTTTTTTAGAAAGTACTAATTTATTCTATATAACAGTAGGGCAGCCATCCTATAATGCTTTTTTCCTTTTGATCTTTTCTATTAACAAGTGATGGATACATATATACTTCAAGTACCTCATAAATGCAATGAGTAGAGCATTTACACTGATAAAGACATTTTGAATCTGGTTAATTATATTGATGAGAGAAGCATGGATGGGTGACTCGCTAGGTGAGGTGGTAGATGGCTTAGGTTTTAATAATGAGTTCTACTGACTTTTTATTCCTACTGTTCAGCAATGTAAGTAATCTCAAGTGACAGGGAAAAACATCTTGTTTTCATTGTTATTTACAACACTACATTGCTTTCTGAGGAAAACAGACCTTTATCTTGAGATCCCTGTGCTGTGAAGTGGGCTATGCTGCTGCTCGTGATGCCAGTATCTCATTTCAGTGTACACTGGAGTCCTGGCTGCTTTGCTGCCAATCCAGCTCTCTGCTAATGCATGTGGGAAGGTAGCAGAAGCTGGCCCATGTGCCTGGGCATGTACCACCCACCTGGCAGATTTGGATGGAGTTTCTGGCTCCTGACTTTGGCCTAGCCCATACCCAAATGTTGTGGCCATTTGTGAGTGGAACAAGAGAATCTCAATCAATCTCTCTCTCTCTCTCCCTTTCTCTCTCTCTCTCCCTCTCTCTCTCTCTCTCCCTTTCTCTCTCTCTCTCCTTTTCTCTCTCTCTCCATTTCTCTCTCTCCGTTTCTCTCTCTCTCTCTCTCTCTCTCTCTCTCCGTTTCTCTCTCTCTCTCTCCCTTTCTCTCTCTCTCTCTCTCCGTTTCTCTCTCTCTCTTTCTCCCTTTCTCTCTCTCTCTCTCTCCTTTTCTCTCTCTCTCTCTCTCCCTTTCTCTCTCTCTCTCTCCCTTTCTCTCTCTCTCTCTCCCTTTCTCTGTGTGTCTTTCAAATAAATCTTTATAAAGCTTCAAATATTTCTTTTGCCAAAAAGATTTATTCATTCAAAAGGTGGGGGTGGGGGAGAAAGAGCACATGAGAGAGAGAGAGAGAGAGAGAGAGAGATCTTTCATCCTCTGCTTCACTCTTCAAATGGCTGCAACATTCAGGGCTGGGCCAAGATAAAGCCAGGACTGAAAGACTCCATTTGGTTCTTCATGTGGGTGGTAGGGACTCAAGCACTTGAGTTATCATCTACTGCTTCCCAAGCACATTAGCAGGGAGCTGAATCAGAAGCAGAGTAGCTGGGATTTCAACTGGCACGTGGTAAGGTTGCAGGCCCTCCCTATCACATAGAAACCTTTAAGGTTAGGGTTGGAAGGAACTTCAGGACAATTGCTCAGTGTGATCTGTGGACCAGTGCTGGTCAGTCTTCAACAATAACAGAAGTTGATAGGAAGGTGTTACTAATTTTTATAACAACGGCATAGCTGTTGAATCTTTAAGAAAAAACCTACTTTAAGATTCAAAATCGATTTTTTGGAACTGACAGACACAGGGAAAACATGAGAGGCAAACACCACAAGAAGCCACTCCAGCCCTGAGCTCATCTTGTGCCCCATTTCTCTCCCAGGGAGCCAGGGAAGTAGATGGTGTTAGGTGGTCAGGGGTGGGTCTGTGGCTAAGCCAGGAAGAGTTCTCAAGGCTCCTCTCCCTCTCAGATTGACAGCACTACATCCTGCAGGTAGAGCTTGGTTGACCTCAGTAGGTCATCAGGATCAGTGTCCAGAACAGGGCATGGCTGCAGCAGGACTCTGGTGGTACCTGCTGAGTGACACCAGCTTGGGCTGCTATTCTGTATATCTTCATTTCTTTCATTTTCTTAATTTTTGAAAATATTTTTAAAATATCTTACGATATGAAAATGTAATGTTCTCTGCAAATGGGAAGTACTCTTTAGCACCTGTCTTTTCAGTAACCTTTAAATAATCTGGCTATCCTCTATAATTTACATCTCCTCCCAGATTCTTCATAGTTCAAATGTGGACCATAGATTAAGGGCCCTTGATCCATCTTAAACCTGTCATTTATTGACAAGATTACTGAACACTCAAGAAGCCAAGTAATCCTTTTCATAACAACTAACTACTATATTCCAGTTTTTCTTCCACTCTATGAAATTAATTTATTGCTTCTTTCCATATATCCCAAATTATGCCACTTATTACAGCCAAAATGTAGACTGTGTTTGTGCTGCTCAGGTTTTTTGAAGCACTGCTCTGTGGCATGTGACTTTGGGGGAACTTCGCCTGATTATCTTCATCCACTTGGTTAAGCACACATAGACAACGTACATATTATGGCATTGTAGCAAAATGAGAATGTGGATCAACCTGTGCCACCATTATATTAACTGTTGACTCTAAAGTTAATTTTTGCTGTAGGTTATTTGAATCTTCATTGAATATATTATAAAACTTGATTGAGAATTTTATTTGTAATAATTAATTGTCTTTAAATTTAACTAGACTCTGTTGGTACTTCCTGACAAACTTGGGTATTACTGACAAGTGTATTCTACGTTGTTTTTGTTTACTTGAGTCCTTTAAACATACGCATGGGCAGGGAGTGGGGAGAGAAAGAAGGACTATGAGAATAGTGTGTGTTAAATTTGAAGTCTGATGTAAGAGAGAATCTGCAGAGCCACAAATGAAAGTATTAAGTATCCTGGGCAGAAAGAGGGTACCTTTGACTTTCCTGTCGTGCATGATTGATGCTTTCCCTTTATCACCCTAGCTCATGTGTCCTAGCATTTTTTTTCTTTCCTGCTGCCACAGTCATAATTAATGATTAAAGTACGGTAACCAGCATCACACCTGGCTGTTAATTCAGGAAGTAGATTGGGGTGCACAACATTTAACCTCATATGCTCAGAAGAAGGCTGTAGGGTTTCCTTCATTGCATGAAGTTGAATGCTACCTTTTCCCATCCCAGCTGTGCTTCTGACTGCCTGCCTACCTGGAAACAAGTCAGCCTGACCTCTCTGTCATTATTTTCCAGTCCATTTCACAAACCAGTAGGAATAGAATAAAATTTAGGCATGTGTGTATTTTAAAGGTGCTAATTCAAGATGTACAAATTGTCAATATTTATGTTAATAGGAAATAAATCCTTCCATTGTACTTAATGTTTTCTGGCAATGATATAGACATGACTAGTTTTATTTAACAATAACTCTGCATTCTTGGACCTGTCTTCGGTCCCTTTTGTTTTGGGCCATCCTCCACTGCATTCCCCGGGCCATAGCAGAGAGCTGGACTGGAGGAGGAGCAACCGGGACTAGAACCTGGGGTGCTGGTGCCACAAGTGGAGGATTAGCCTAGTGAGCCGCGGCGCAGGCCCCCTTTTGTTTTATATACAGCCAGATTGTGACCTCTGTGTTTGTAAATTTGGCTCTCTGGGTAGCTTGACCTTTTCTTTCTGTAGTAGTCACTACCTGATATTCTGAGTCATAGGCAAGAGATTTAAATCTAATTTTTATGTTATTCTGAAGATAACATAAATAGGAGGACAGACTCTAACCAAAGCAGTGATATAATGGGCATCTATACCAATAAAAAGATTAAGGTTATTTTTCACTTATGAGTTGTCCACATCAGTACTCTTGACAACGAGCCCAGAAAGTTTAGAAATGAACTACATCTTTCTAATTAAGTGGTCAAAAGGTTTGAGGAAGAGAGAATGTAGCATAGCTCTTAAAGTAATTAAGTTCTGATTGCCAATAATTTTAATCATGACAACTATTGTCTTTGCATCGGTTTAGCTAAATAAGCAACTTAACATTACTCTGTCAATTCTGTTCCTCAGCTAACTCAACAGGCGTGAAAAGACTGAACAACTCAGTTATTTTCAAGATCCACAATAGGATTTGTAGCTTCAGATTAGGGAATTAACCAGTCCATTTTTCTTTCCTTCCCTTCATACCCTACTCTCATGGAAATGACTAAAAAAGCAGAAAGGGAGCAATCAAGCAACTCTAGAAAAAAAATAGAGAATAGTGATAGTAACAAAGCAGCCTCCTCCAGTAATCTATTGATTGAAAAGGAGGAGGGAGGGACATACAAAGAGGAAAAGGGCTAGCATTTACTTAAGGGGCTGTCAGAAGCTTTTGTTATGTCCAATATAAGCAAGGTAGGGAAACCCTGAAAGGCAACTAATCAGCTCTCCGCAACAGAATTCTGAGGGAATCCCATACTTGGAAAAATGTAGCATTATTTAACTTTTATTTGGAAGAGTGAAAGTGTCAGAATCTTCTAGAATTTACCAAAATTTTGTAGACAAGAGTTAGACAAAATATTTTTATATAGTACTTCCTTCAATTGGTGTCATCAGTGTCCTAAATATATTGGAACTTTGCCTATTTAACTGCTTTTTCTCTTTAAACAAATATGTCAGGTTCATTCCAAGCACGTATACCTGGAACAAAAGCTGACTTTGTTCCATTATCTATGTCGTGAGCATTCCAATTTAGTGTCAATAAATGGTAGCTTAAGCATAGGGAGTTCATAGCAGCCACTAAGACAGCCAATATAAACCTGCACACTATAAGTATGAAAACATAATGTTCATATTTCTCCCAATCATTAGGGAGGGAAAAAAGGAAAACTGGGAATCAGAGCAAATATTTATATACCATATACCATATATCCATATACCATCACATACCATTCTCTAAACTTTATATACATTAACTCATTCAATCCTTAAGATAACACTATGCAGGATATGTTATTATCTCTTTGTGTGAGAAAACAGGCATAGTTAATACTCTTTGCCCATGGTTAAAGCTAGTAAGTGGCCAAGCCGGGACTACAGAAGGTCCTAAATCTAGACCCCACACCCTTGATTATTATACTACACACCAAATACTGAGGCTGCAGAAACTGACAGGAAGGTGGCTATAATTTTATTGGGAAAAATAGTAAAGCAAGCAAAAAATCTGAGTAGGAAAAGTAAAGTGTGGAACAGCTGCAAACAAAAGCCAGAAGCAAAAACATAAAGAGTAAATAATATTTCATCAAACTAAGAAGGTTATGCACAGCAAAGGACAATCAAAAGTAAAGAGGCAACCTACAGAATGAGAGAATATATTTGCAAGCTATATTTGGCATAATCAGAACATAAAAGTAACCCTAAAAACTCAATAAATATAGGGGACTGGACTAGGTTCTGGGCTCTTGGCTTTGGCTTAGCCTCAGTTCTAAACATTGCAGTCATTTGGAGGATGAACCAGCTGATGAAATCTCGCTCTCCTTCTCTCCCTCTCTCTCCATCTCACTCCCTCTCTCTCCTTCTCTCTCCCTCTCTCTCCCTCTGTCTCCATCTCTCTGCCTTTCAAATCAAATGAAAATAGATAAATAAAAGCTTAAAAATCTCAATAGTAAATAAACATCTACTTAAAAATGGGCAGTAAAAATCTGACATCTCAAAGACATGCAAATTATCAATAAGTATATGAAAATACAGTTAACATCACTAATCATAAGGGAAATGCAAATAAAAACCATACATTGATATTACCTCACTATATTTAGATGGGCTATTATTGAAAAGATAACAAATGCTAATAAAGGCAGGGAGCAAAGGGAATTTTTTGCACACTCTTGGTGGGAATGTAGATTAGTAGAGCCACTGTGGAAAACAGTATAAATCTTCCTCAGGATACTAAAAATAGAGCTACCATATGATCCAGTGATTCCACTATTGGATATATATTCAAACAAAATGAATAGTCTGAAAGATACAGCTGCACTCCATGTTTACTGCTGCTCTATAGCCAAGAAATGGAAACAATCTAGGTGTCCATCCATTAATGAATGGATAAAGTAAATTCGGTACATATACACAATGGAATACTATACAGCCATAAGAAGTGGTGAAGTTTTGTCATTTGCATAGCATGAATGGAGCAGTAGGTTAAGTTAGGTGAAATAAATTATGTACAAACAAACCAAGTACTATATAATCTCATGTGAAATTAAAAAAAAAGTTGATTTCATAGAAGATGAGGGTAGAATATTGGTTATTTCAGTGGGGAGTGGGAAGGATGTACAAATCTTAATAGTATTAAATTATGATAGATAGGAGTAAGAATTTGTTCTATTAGGCCGGCGCTGTGGCTCAACAGGCTAATCCTCCACCTTGCGTCGCCGGCACACCGGGTTCTAGTCCCGGTCGGGGCGCCGGATTCTGTCCCGGTTGCCCCTCTTCCAGGCCAGCCCTCTGCTGTGGCCCGGGAGTGCAGTGGAGGATGGCCCAAGTGCTTGGGCCCTGCACCCCATGGGAGACCAGGAAAAAGCACCTAGCACCTGGCTCCTGCCATCAGATGAGCGCGGTGCGCCGGCCACAGCGCGCCATCTGCGGCAGCCATTGGAGGGTGAACCAACGGCAAAGGAAGACCTTTCTCTCTGTCTCTCTCTCTCACTGTCCACTCTGCCTGTCAAAAAATAAAAATAAAAATAATAATAATAAAAAAAAGAATTTGTTCTATTAAACTATAGATAGCACTACACTGGGCATTTTTCTTAAATGGCTAGAAGAAAGAATTTGGAATGTTTTCTCTAAAATGAAAAATGCTTGAAAAGGTATTTAGGCCTATTTGGAAATTACATGACATATACTTATATCAAAGCAGCCCATAATCCTCCATAAATATGTTCAGTTTTTGTTAAAAATTAAAATTATGCTTTAAATGCAAGAACAACAAATTAGAAAAACTAAGTATTAGACACATGGAATTTAGAAACAAAGTTTTATATATATATAATATTTTATTTACAAAAGGGAACAAAGTTTATGTATTGGTATATACAGTTTTAAGAGCATAATGAAACTTGCCACCCTACCCTCCCTCTCTCATAGCCTACCTCTTTTAAATTTTTATAATGGCATACTTTCAGTTTTCTTTATAATAACAAACTAACCTTACACTAAATAATGAACTAAACAAGTAGTAAGGAGAAAAATCACTGTTCAAGTGAATAGACAACAGATATAAATAATAAATCTCAAAATACTAATTTTCTCATACATGTTGCATATTTTAAATAAAGTAAGTTAATGAGGATAGCAATAATCACAGGAAAAC
This sequence comes from Sylvilagus floridanus, assembly GCA_949820135.1. Taxonomy (NCBI): domain Eukaryota; kingdom Metazoa; phylum Chordata; class Mammalia; order Lagomorpha; family Leporidae; genus Sylvilagus; species Sylvilagus floridanus. The sequence continues at coordinate 25,783,178 of OX463235.1, forward strand.
AAAAACAAAAAACATGTGCTATAGACTTGAGACCAAAAAACTTGAGCAAGAGGTGAGTTGATAACAATGAAATAAAACTAACATGCACATACTATTCTAAGAATTTTAAGTTTCAATAATAAAAGGAACACTATAAACTTCATAGTAGAATGCAAAAATGTTTACAAAGGCAAGAATCAAACTGACATTGAACTACTAATCTGACACTCTAAATAGCAAGACAGTGTACTTGGGAAGTGCTTGACATAAGCAGAAAAAATGTCCTATTTTATTTAAATATCTTTTGATGTTTATTTTTTTCCCTAAGATTTACTTTATTAGAAAGGCAGAGAGAGAGAGAGAGAGAGAGAGAAAGAGAAATCTTGCCAGGAGGAAGCCAGGAGTTTTATCTGGGTCTCCCACATGGGTGCAGAGGCCCAAGCACTTGGACCATCTGCTGTGTCCCCAGGTGCATTAGCAGGGAGCTGGCCTGTAAGTGGAAAGTGGAGCAGCTGAGACTTGAACCAGCTCCCATATAGGATGCCAGTGTTGTACCACAGCACCGGACTCTGATGTTTGCTTTGAAATCAGGAATATAATGAAGTCTGTAGGTAGTTTGCTTTGCCTGCAGGATTCTGTAGTTTATCCTTTCATAATATAGCTATATTTGATATATCTAAGTGTAGGAGCTGAATTATTTAGAAATTTTAAGCTTAAATATATTCTATGAATAAATAGTTTCTTAACAAAAAAATATTTACGGGTTTTCTATCTTAAACTACCAGAAAATATCAATTTTCAAGTAAGCCTGGTTTATTAAGGTGTCTTATTTTGTGTGCATCACTTTTATAATGTTGTAATGTGTACCGCTTGTCCTGTTTGGAGGAAACATAGCATACACCTACTTATAATTTAGTAATGTGTAATTATTTTATTTTTCTAATGTTTAGCTGTATTACCCCAAAATTAAATTATAATTTCATCAGTGTATGTAATTTTTCTATATGATTTAATGAGCAAAATCTTTTACAAAGATATAAGCATGATGGAAAACATTTTTTAAAAGGTAGAGTACATTTTGATTAAAGTGCTAAATGATGATGAATTCAGTTTTCAAATATTTCACATGCTATTTATTATCAGCTGTGGGCATTTAGTGCCTCATTAGCCATGGATTAAATCAGTTGTTTAGGGTCTATCCTTAGCAATAGTAAATGATCATTACATCCAATTCAAAGACATGCTGATGGGGAAATAAGTTGAAATAGGAATGGAATTTACATTCCACTTCTGGCTTTGTAACTAACTACCCGTGAGACCTTGAGAATGGTACTGAAATATTTAGAAAATAAAAATAATTGCATTAGATTGCAAACTTATCATCCAAGTCTGAAATCCTGATATCTTCAGAATATAAGATATATGAAAGAAGGCTGCGCAATTTATATGTTTATTGGTCTAATCTGACTATGTTGAAGGACTATTCTGAACTTTGTGATACATAAATTGAAAAGAATCTAACTGATGGGAAATGTTTAGCCTAGATGTTAAGAAATAGGAAGCCTGCCTCCCATATCAGAGTGCCTGGATTGGAGTCTGGACTCTTTTTCCAATTCCAGCTTCCTAGCAGTGTGCATCTGAAAGGCAGCATGTGATAGCTCAAGTAATTGAGCTCCTGCCACGCGTACAAAAGATAAGGATTCAGTTCCAGGCTCCTAGTTTTGGCCTGACCTAGCCTTGGCTGATGCAGGCATTTGGAATCTGTTTTTCACTCGGTCTCACAACAAAATAGAATAACTGAATGTAAACAACACCTACTATTGAGATGATGGTTAATGATGGGGTACAGTGAGAAAAGGCAGAGTGATGGAGAGAGTATGGGTTTGTGGAATTACAAAGGTAATTTGTTTCCTTTCCTATTTATCCCCAAATGCTTTGTAGAACCTGCATACATTATGTGTTTTCTCCATAACTTTTTTTTTTTTGGTGAGCATTTCTTTTAATAAAAGTATGAGTGACAATAGTGTAAGGAGCGTTTGAAGAAATTTTGATGCATATCCCCAAACCATTCATAGCTCATTCTCAACTCATATATCATTATTTCTCAACATTTCCCCCAAATTTTCAGTACTACAAATAGGAAAGTGATTTTCCTTTTCAAATTAAACAACTCATCAAAGGAAGGATGGCTTGAGGCTGCTAAGTGTATCTTTGTGAGACTGTGAACTTTGTAATGGGAGGAAATTTCAACTGTATCTTCATTACACAGGGCATATAAAATTATGTATTTGAATTGATTTTGGGATGAAGAAAGTTATTTGGAATCGTTGGAATGAGGAATACAGCTAAAGTATCCTTGTAGCATACAAACATAAGTGCCCGTGGGAGTACAGAACGAATTTCTGCACTGTATTCAGCCTCTTGTCTACTCTTTGATCAGCTGAGTTGGCTTTCAGGCAGTTCTTCTAGACCAAATTCAAGGCTGCTCATCTTTGTGTTTTCAAGCCATATAGACTTAAGCATGTAGGTTTTTGTTTTTCATAATCTGGATCCTAACATGGATATCAACTTAAGAGTAATACTGATTAACATTTATTAGGCCTATACTAAGTGCCCAGCATTTATAAAACGTTAAATGTATTTACTTACATGTAGTGTTTCACCTTTGCTGACCCCCTAGGAGGGATGTGTACTGCTCCTATTCCTATTTCAGAGAGGAGGAATTGAGAAGGTAGATAATATGCTTCAGGCCACTTGGGTAGTAAGTGACAGAATGAGATTGAGACTCGGGTGCCTGACTTTGTTCTCAGTCATTTTTGTTTATCAGGAGATTATACACAGTATGCACAACTATGTGAAACAGAGTTCTGTTGCCACGCTTGTGGAGTTGAGTGCCTAAAAGCACTTTCACTATAATTATTGCAGCTAATTAAAAAAGTAAGAATGTAAATTGACTTGTCATACTGTCCTTTAAAAAATGTGTTAATTCCATAATAAGCAAGTTCACGCCAAAACTTTGAAGATTAGAGCAATTTTTAAACTGAATATATTTGATATTTTTAAAAATTGGCTTTCTTTTTCTGCATAATACATCTTAAAATGAATAACCTAATACACTTCAATGCAAATGTTAACAGCATTTCAATAATTGTTTTTCAGTAATTGCACAAAATTAATATGGATCAAATAGATTTTTGATTTGCACTATATTTGTAATAAGGATAACAGTTTGTTTTTATAACATGCCTTATGGGGTTAATTTCCAGAGTAATTACAGTTAAACTAATGTTTCTCTAATAAATATGTTAGAATAATTGAATTTTGCAATTTGATACTTGACTTATACTGATAATTGCTTCTTACAAAAAGACATCTCTAATTGTAATCAAAGAATATCTTCTCTCGCATGCAAATAACTTTTTCCAAAAAATCCTTGACTTGTTTAAGAACACAAAACAATTAAAAGCATTCTTAACTGAAATTTTTAATAGAAATAATTTATCATTAACTATGAAGTTATCCACTCAAGTAATCAAACGGGGTTTGAGAATATTTTCTTTATAGATATTTTTATATTTTACATATTTTAATGAAATATGTAATATGAAATGAAAGTGCCAGTTTCTTATTGATAGTTTGTTCAAAAGAAGTTGAATTAAGTGCTACATTGTGTGTGGGTGTGTGTTTGCATTCATCATTTATAAATGGGTCTTTGCACATTGTATGTATTATTTGGTGCTTGAGAGCTGGAATAGTAGTTCCTGTTTTTGAGTCTTAATTAGAAGCATTCTTCCAGGCAAATAGCTCTTCAGATGGCAACCACTGCTTCCAATTCCAGATCTCCTTGAATCTGAAGGGCATACTCTGTGGTAGGCATAATTCAGGGTCCTCTTGTGATTCCCATTGCTGGATACAAACAATTATATGGTGAAAAGACTTTGCAGATGAAATTATTATTGCTTGTCCATACTGACTATTTCAGAGAAAGAGTATCTGATTAATCAGGTGCGATCAAGTGTCATCATATGAATCTGCAGAGGCGGAATACAGAAGAATCAAAAAAGCAGATAGAAGAGACCTAGCAGAAGGCAAGTCAGATTCCAACTTCAGCCTTTCTGGGTGAGAATGACCCTGAATGACAGCTACAAGGAAATGAATGGGGTCTCATTTAGTCATTATGAATGTGAAGTGGATTCTTCCACCAAATTCACAAACAAGAGCCCAAGCTGGCCAACATTTTGATTTGGGCCTTTTATGTCCGGAGCAAAAGAAATCAGCTGAACCCATTCTGACTTCTGACCTATAAGCTGTGAGATAATAACTTTGCATTGTTTTAGGCTGCTAAATGTGTGTAATCTGTTATGACAGCAATAACGAACTAAGACTAGATAAACAAAGGTTGCCATTTTACTCTCAGATAGTTATTAGTAATTCTCAGGAACCATTAAAAAAAGACCTTAAATAGTATTTATAGTGGGAATGTACTATGTATTCAAATTTTTCTTTCTCATTTTTCAGTACTGGAACAGGTTTTTTTGTTTTTTGTTCGTTATGAAGAAATCTCAGAATCTATTCTCTTGAATTTCTTTCTCCCTCCCTTCTCCCCACCCTCATGATTTTGGACAGCATTTATGAAACTCGGCATTTGAACCTCCAAAGGCTATAAGCCTGAGGAAGAATACATTTTTTTTCCGCTTGCCTTAAAAGTGCTCATGTATTTATAGTTTTTTTTTTTTTTTTTTTAGTTTTTAACAGATTCAATATAGTTTACTATAAAATATTAAGGATATAGTGATAGTCCTTTACTCTCTCCCTCTCTCTCTCCCACCCTCCCTCTATCTGCATATATATATATATATATATTTTATTTATTAGACAGAGTTACAGACAGTGAGAGAGAAACAGAGAAAGGTCTTCCTTCCGTTGGTTCACTACCCAAATGGCCGCCACAGCCGGCGTACTGCACCGATCCGAAGCCAGAAGCCAGGTGCTTCTTCCTGGTCTCCCATGTGGGTACAGGGGCCCAAGCACTTGGGCCATCCTCCACTGCCCTCCTGGGCCACAGCAGAGAGGTGGACTTGGAAGAGGAGCAGCCGGGACTAGAACCCGGTGCCCATATGGGATGCCGGCACCACAGGTGGAGGATTAGCTATGTGAGCCACATTGCTGCCCCATCTCTGTATATTTTAAGATTTATTGATCTATTTATTTGAAAGGCAGAGTCACAGGGTGAGGTAGAGCCAGAGAGAGGTCTTCCGTCTACTGGTTTACTCCCTAGATGGCCATAACGGCCATAGCTGCACCAATCTAATGCCAGGAACCAGGAGCTTCTTCCAGGTCTCCCATGTGGGTCCAGGGGCCCAAGTCCTTGGGCCATCTTCTGTTGCTTTCCCAGGCCATAGCAGAGTGCTGGATCAGAAGTAGAGCAGCCAGGACTCACACCGGCACCCATTTGGGATGTCGGCACTGCAGGTGGCAGCTTTACCTGCTACGCCTCAGCACCAGCCACATTCTCCCTATATTATTTTAGTTTTTGAGAAAAAAAAAATATATATATATATATATATTGACGGGCAGAGTGGACAGTGAGAGAGAGAGAGAGAGAGAGAGAGAGGCAGAGAGAAAGCTCTTCCTTTTGCCGTTGGTTCACCCTCCAATGGCTGCCGCAGCTGGCACGCTGTGGCTGGTGCATGGCGCTGATCTGATGGCAGGAGCCAGGTGCTTCTCCTGGTCTCCCATGGGGTGCAGGGCCCAAGCACTTGGGCCATCCTCCACTGCACTCCGTGGCCACAGCAGAGAGCTGGCCTGGAAGAGGGGCAACCAGGACTAGAACCCGGTGTGCCAGCACCACAGGTGGAGGATTAGCCTGTTGAGCCACGGTGCTGGCCAGATTTTAAGATAACATATTTTAATTTACATTATAGTAAGTGGTTTAATCCTCTATCAAGTAAAAGTTTAACAAGTAAAAAGCAAACATACCCTAACTTAATGGGAATATAGGCAAAGGCTATAAACAACAATCAGAGAGATGACCTTTTCACCCATACATGGTAAATTTTAAAGTAATGACAAGTCATTAAAATTATAGTAATATAATATTTCTTAACCACTGATTTGACTAAAGTGTGAAACAAAGATTGACAGTATATTTGCAGCAATACTGATACAGGCATATCTTTTTTTTCTATTTTAATTTAGCTCCCACATGAGGGAGAATATCTGGTATTTGTCTTTCTGTATCTGGCTTATTTCACACCATGATGTCATTTAGTTGCATCAATTTTGTGGCAAATGGTAGAATTTCATTCTTTTTATGGCTGAATAATATTTCATTGTGTGTACACACATTGTTATCCATTCATCTGATGATGGGCACCATGCTTGATTTCATATTTTGGCTACTGTGAACAGTGCTACTTTCACAGCATGGTGGTGCAGGTATCTCCTTGATACAGCATATTCATGTATGTTGGGTATATACCTGGAAATGGGATTGCTGGATCATATGACAAGCATATTTCTGTTTTTCTAAGAATTTTCCATAGTGGCCTCACTAATTACATGGTTCTAACTGTATTCTCTTATATACATCCAGTTTTGCCAGTACAATTTCTGAAGAGATTATCTTTACTCTGATATATGGTCTGAGCACTTTTGTCAAAAATCAGTTGGCTGCATCTATGCACATTAATTTCGTGGCTGTCCCTTCTGTGTGTTATTTTTAATTATCTGTGTGTCAGTTTTTAATGCCAGTACCATGGTTTTTTAATTACTAAGGCTTTGTAGACTGTTTGAAGTTAGGTATTCTGATACATTCGGTTTGATTTATTTCTTTTTTTAAAGATGTATTTATCGATTTGAAAGTCAGAGTTACACAGAGAGGAGAGGCAAAGAAAGAGGGGTCTTCCATCCACTGGTTCACTCCCCAATTGGCCACAATGGTCAGTGCTGCACCAATCTGAAACCAGGAGCCAGGAGCTTCTCCGGATGTCCCACATGGGTGCAGGGGACAAGGACTTGGGCCATCCTCTACTGCTTTCCCAGGCCATAGCACAGAGCAGGATTGGAAGTGGAGCAGCCAGGTCTCAAACCGGCACCCATATGGGATGCCCACGCCCCAGGTGGGAGGCTTAACCCACTGTGCCCCAGCACTGGTCACTGATGTGTTGAATCTTATGGAATGGTTTCTCTGCATCCATTGAGATGACCATATGGCTTTTGTTATGTATTCTGTTGATGTGATTTGTGACATTTATTAATTTACAAATGTTGAACCACCCTTTTATCTAGGATAAATCTCAACTGACTGTGATATGAATATTTTTGATGTGGTTTGCATTTGGTTTGCAAGTATTTTGTTGAATATTTGCATCTAAGCTCACTAAGGATATTGGTCTGTAGTATTCTTTCTATGTTTTGACTTTATTCAGTTTCAGCATCACAGTGATTTTGGCTTCAACTCTTTGTACAGTGAAATGTAATGGAAAGATGAATCCTCCCTTTATGTCTTCAGTTGTTTTTATCAAGCTTTTAAAGGACATGTGAAGAGGGACTTCTATTTTCCCAGCCCACTGTGAAAGGAGGCTCCCTGTGCTACCCCCAACTATACGCTCCCCTTTTCCATCCAGAATCAGCTGAAGAAGAGAGATTCTATAGGCAAATGTGGCAGTTGAATGAAGGAATAGAAGCTTTTACATTTTTTTTTCTGTTTAATTCCTTTTAACTTGATCAGATTTCCTGAAGGAACCTATTATAATGAATTAAGAGGTAATTGAGATACAGAAAAGGCTTTGGGAATAATATATAAATACTGTATTTACACCAATCTGCTTAAGAAAGATTATAAAAATATGAGGCTCTGTTTTCCTTTTTGGATTATTTAAGACATTTCAAATAAATTTGGAGTATCAGAACACATATATCCAGAATATATATATATTAATATATTATATATAATATATATAATATTATAATATATATATAATATCCAAGATACAAAAGTGTGCTACTGTCAGGTACCAACTGCTCATTTCAATAATTCTCATATTCAGTGTTCAATAAAGTAGTTGGTGTGATTTTATTTTTTTGTAATAGCAAAAAGCTGTTTCTTTTTAAATACTAATTACATGCAGTGAGATATAATTGTATGTCATCCTAAACCAGGTAATGAATATTTGGAGTTCTTAGATGTATCCACCTGCAGAGATTGTATCATTTTGCAACCGCAAGAGTTTCGGAGGGCACCTTAATGGTCCGGATTAGGGAACTCTTCAGACTAGCCTTACCAGCTACATCAAACACAGGTGCATAGATATCACATTCTCCACAATGGGAGGTAGCCCAAGGCCTGTACCAGTAAAAGAAACAGGCACGAGAGCCAGCACTTGGGCTCCATTTTGACCCAAAATTTGTTGTACTTTCACAACATGTAATTTTTTGGTTTAGAAACTACTTGCTGTGTTTTTAATGTAGTCAAAATGCTTTACTTGAGAACTTTGCATACAGAGCTATATCACAATTTAAGTGCTATTATATGTATATATTTAATTTTAGTTGGTTGGGGGGGAAGACTTAGGGACCCATCTTCATATTTCTGTTTGTAAATTATTTATAAACTATAAAAATGGGAGGAGTGTCCCCACAATGAAGAACATCATTTTGTAATCTTGTATCTTGTCTGTTAGAGTCTCTGGTCATTATATGAGAAGCAATATGATAAACTGAAGCTTGTCAGAACTTGGTTTTAATTTTAGCTCTGCTCTGATAAAATTAATTTATCTGGGTCTTATATGCTAGATTGAGATTTTTGTGACTGGAGATATTTCATATTTAATTTTTACAAGTATAGACGTATACATGGATTTAAAAATATTTTGCACCAAAGTTATTTACTACTTTAATTTTCTGAAAACTTTTTGATGTACCATGGTAATATTGATATTATATTTATGAATATATTGTCTCTTTTTAATCAGTATAACCTTTGTAATTATGTGTTCCTGCTGCTCAAGAGCTAGATGTACACAATTTGTGGGCCATCTGTCCTTGTGACATTAAAGATTCTCAACAAAATACTGCATAATTTGGCACAACTTCTCCAAGTTTTCCCTGTTACTTTCTATTTTGTGTTGTGTCAAGTATTATGGCAAGATCCAAATAGTATACCTACAGGTTTTCTTTATGTGGACATAAGATTCTAACCAAACTCCAGACAGGTAATCACTTAGAAGAAGCCAGTATTCCGTTAGGTGTTTTAACCTAATGGAATTTATGAGAAAAGGGGAAAGAAACTTATCAAGAAGGTAAATTATAGAATCTTTAATAATCCTATGGGTGATTTCTTCAATGGATCAAGTTGAAAACAGTATTGATTTGACAGAGCCTCTAGTTCAGTTTGTCTCCAAATGAATTAAAATTAAAGACAGATATTCCTACACACATAGACAAACATATCTTAGAATATATAACAAAATATCTCTATATATATCTATATGTGTATGTGTGTGTGTGTATACATGGTATATAAACACATGTGATAATACTTCCAAAAGTTTATCTTATTGTCCTCTTTGATACCTTGGGCAACTGTGGAAAATAGGAGCATAGGATTCCACTTTATGAATTTTATGATCTTTTTGGAAAGTTCATACATACATACATACATGAAACTAAACAGAACAAGAGCCAACTGGATATAACTGAGAAACACTATTATGAGAAGAAATGTAATCAATAGAACATTTAACTTGTTCTGGGCTGAGATGGCTTTATAGATTTGCATTTTTTGTGATACTTTCTTTTTTCATATTAATGTAATGTTAATATCAACAAAGCAGATTCAATGTAATTCACAGATACAAGTTTAAGAACATTCCTTCTCCCTTCCTTCTGTTTTAATTTTTGAGGTAACATTTTTAATTGGCATTATATTCAGGATGACTTTAGTGTTTCTTTCATGCCTGAAATTCTGTGACACCAGGTAGTGGACATTTTAACCTACGAAAAGACTTGGAAATTGGGGCATACTAACTTGGCTCCTATTACTCTGTCCAAGATTCACTGTCTGGCTCCAGCTAATTACTAACTGCTATAGACCTGTTTCCCTACTAACAATATGTTGGACTTAGATTAGATTTTGCCTATCTTTTCTAGTTCTAGAAATCTAAGATTTTGTGTAATTTATCGTAGGAAGATGCTGTTTTTGTTGTCCAACCTTCTCCACCAGCTCAAGCAATTCACTATGTGCTTATAAATCATAAACTATCTGACTTGGCCCCTTGAGTTGCCACATGTGATAAAAATATTATCTTGGAGAGAGTGTAATCTCAGATGGTAGTATGAAGAGTAGAAGGGAGAAAAGGGTATTTCATGAAACAAAAGAGGTATTCTATGATAGAAGGCAGAAATGACTTTTTTTCAAATTTTCTTTTTAGAAGTGACTTTTTTAAAGATATTACTAGTCAGAAATTTCTGGGAGTATTTTCCATCATTGGGGTTTTATGTACCTCCAGAGCATCAGACCTTACATGGCTGTATGGACAAAGATGGCATTACTGGGCTAAGCTAGCATTGAGATAGGTGGGTCAAGAAAGTGAGATGGTGTTTATAAGAATCTGTCAGCTTTTTCAACTGTGTGGTTGGGTAATGGTTCTCGGGTGTTTATTTGACTGAAAATCTAAGCCTGAGTAGAGAGTGTCTAAAATTTGTAAAAAGTATATAAAATAAAGACTAAGATAAAGTTGTACAGCTTTTGTGTTGTGGTATTTATGGCTCAAATCATATCCCTTATTGGATTTTACTGTGTAAAGTATAGAAAATGGGAATGTTGTTTATTTGATTTCCTTACCTCAGTTTCTTTTTTAAAAAAAATGTATTTGAGAGACAGTTAAACAGAGAGAGGAGAGACAGGGAGAGATCATCCATTTTCTGGTTCACTCCTCAAATGGCCACAATGATTGGGCCTGGGCCAGGCGGAAGTCAGGAGCCAAGAGCTTCTTCTGGGTCTCCCATGTGGTGCAGGGGCCCAAGGACTTGGGCCATCTTTGACTGCTTTCACAGGCCATTAGCAGGGGGCTGGATTGGAAGTGGAGGAGCCAGGACTGGAACCGACGCCTATATGAGATGTTGGCAATGCAGGCCTTGGCTTTAAGCTGCAGAGCCACAGTATCAGCCCCTCCTTAACTCAGTTTCACACCCTGAGGGTCTGACTGTGATCCAATGCTCATTTATGCTGGAGACTTTTGTTTTGTTTTGTTTTGAAATGGAGAAGAAGAGAAAGGAAAGGAAAGATCCTCCATATACTGGGTTTACCTCCCAAATAGTGACAATAGCTTAGGCTGTACAAGGTCAAAACTGAGAGCTTGTTATTTGATCTGGGTCTGCCATGTTGGTGACAAGTTCCCAAGCACTTGAGTTATCATTTGTTGCCCCCCCCACCCCAGGTTGTATGTTAGTGGGAAGGTGGAGTTATAAATGGAGCAAAGACTTGAACCCAGATACTCTGATAATGGCATCTGGGCATCCTAAGCAGTATCTTGGTGTCTGGCTCAAACGCCTGTCTTTGGGGCCTTGGGCTATAACACAATGGTTGAATAATCTTTATGAACCATTGCTGCACTCAATTTAGTCCAACTCTTTTAGTCTCTTGTAAATTCAAATATGCTTAATTAATGGAAAAGGCAGAAAATTTAGATGGACAGGCAAAATTGTATAGGATGGGAGGAGTCACCTTGTCATAACAGTAAGAGAAGATCTTTTGTTAACAGTGTTGCCTCCGATGAGTCATTGCACATCTCTGTCCTTCGTTTTCATCTCAAGTCAGAACGACAACATTGGCCCAGGGAATCATTTTAAAATAATTCTTAATCCTCACTGTAGATTAGAATTGCTGGTACAGTCTTTACAACATTAAGATACCTGAGCACCTCTCACTGTTCACTTAAAAAAAAAAAAAAAAAAAAACCTGAACTTTAACCTAGTTTGTAGGAGGCCTTGGAATCTATGTTTTAAAAATCTCTTTATGTGGTGTAGGGACACGATTGAATAATATTGTCAAAGAACCGGAAAAGGGCTGTTAGAAAAATTTTCCAAGAACAAGCATTGTAGATATTTTTTCCTTATGAAAATTTTCTTCCTAGCAACAGCAGTGTCTGGGCTGATTGCTATGTTCTACCCCCTACCAAGAGGAGTAGGAGTGACAGAACATACATAGATGATTTTGTTTGGTGAAGAGTCATGTTCCTAGGTTTCAGGCCTGTGGTAGTCATGGAACCAAAGATGACCAACTTGCACCTGTGGTTTCCCCAAGGGCCAGGTAAAACTTGGAACCATCATCTTAACGCACATGGTTCCATCAGAGAACAAGAGCTGCCTTACTCCTCTCTGCACAGAGATGAGACCAGTATCCATAAAGGGCTTCACCAACTTCCAGACATTCCCTAAAGTTATCCCTTTATGGTTGGTAAATTGAAAGTCTTCAAACTGTGCTTAAAATGTGACTTGGTTTGTGCTATATTTGATTGATACTTTTTAAAAAACTGTATAAGATATGACAGGGCAGGAGTATCAGGGGATTTCATTATATTATTCAATGGCAACCCTATAAATATTTATAGAAAAGTGTCTGGGAGAGATTAAACTCGTGATAAGTATTCAACAGGACAGAATAAAGATTAACCTTTTATATAAAAGATTAACCTTTTATATATGATAAAAAATTAATATAAAATATAAAATTAGTACCAAAGACATTTGGCAAGAGAGATATATAGGCTGAATTTGTATGTAGAAATGACTACACAGGCCTAATCTTAAATTAAGGGTGACAAAAGATTAACTAGCAAAGAATGTCATTCCTTAAGGTAACATAGGGGATACTATATTACTAATAGGAATCTTTCTCCAATCCAAAAAGATTATCAGGGGACTAAAGATAATTATAAAAAGAAAATTATGTTTAATTCTCACTACATAATGTCAGTTTTATATATAAGATTTTAGAAGTTTAGCTTTCTGGCTTCAAGAGAACAATTTTTTTTTTATTTTGCTGTATTTAAGCATTTGCTAGTCACAGGACATTGAATTTGATGTACATAATTGAACTCCGGTTAATGAAAGTTTTTCTATCATTTTCTTATTGATACCTTCTTTCAAATATGGAAATGTGAATTTCATCCAGAATGGTAGAGGGGGGTGGTGGGAGGTAATGAGCTGAAGAGATTTTTTTGATGGATTGGATGTGCAACAAAGATAGAAAAAAGAAAACTATTACCCACTAGACCTTTAAAAATATAAATAACTAGAAGGATGAAGTAGCCATTTTTGAGATGTAGAAGTTGGTGGAAGCAGAACATTTGGTAAGCTTTATCAATTATTTGAATTTGGATATGGCAAGTTTGAGATGGCAATTCTACATTCAAATGGAGTCATCAGCTAAGAATCTAATGTTGAGGCATAGCAGATAAAGCCACCGCCTACAATGCTGGAATTGGCTGCTCTACTTCTGATCCAGCTCCCTGCTAATGGCCTCGAAAAAGCAATAGAGGTTGGTCCAAGTGTTTAGGCCCTTGTCACCCAAGTGAGAGACCTGGATGAAGCTTCTGGCTTCAGCCTGGCCCAACACTGGCCATTGTCACAACTGGAGAGTGAACCAACAAATGGAAGATCTTTGCTCTCTGTCTCTCTCTTTCTATAACTCTGACTTTCAAATAAATAAATCTTAAAAAAAAATAAAGTTTAAGCGAAAGGGCCTATTTAGATACAAAGCTATACAAATTGGTGAGTACTGCTAGGGATCAAATGTTAAAAGGCGTCTGAAGACTAACTCTCACAGTTTTCCACTATTTAGAAGCTGGGAAGATTAGGGAAACTAGTAAATGACATTGAGAAGTAGCCTGTAAAACAGAAGAAACAGACAGAATGTGTTGTCCTGGTCAAGTGAAAACATACTCCAAAGAGAAAAGGAAGAAGGAATGATAAATTCTATCAAATATTATTGGTAGAAAATTTTTATGGTTTGAACTATGCCCCTCCCTTTAAGAGTTGTCAAAGTCCAAACTCTTAGTACCTCAGAATGTGACCTTATTTGGAAATAATCTCACTGCAGATTTAGTTAATTAAAATGAAATCCTACTGGACAAAGGTAGGCCCCTAATTCAATAAGATAGCTATATCAAGACAATGGCATACAGAGAGAAAGCATGTGATGATAAAGGCAGAGATGGGAGTTTTATACCTGCAAATTGAAGGATGCCCAATGTTCGGGGCAAAAACTTCAAAAGCTAGGGAAAGGCCAGGGAGCATTCCCCTACAGGTTTCAGAGGAAGCATGCCCAAGCCAACATTTTGATTTTGCATTTAATTGCCTTCAAACACTCTGAGACATATGTCTGATGTTTTAAGTCACACAGTTTGTGTTACTTTGTTTACCAGTCTTAGGCTACCAATATAGCAAGAATTTAGAAGACTGGTAATTGGCCATTGAATTCAACTTGGTAGAAGTCACTAGTGAACAATATAGGTGCAAATTCAGTGTGGAAGAGGGGGGAAACCTGACTGGAGTTTGGTTCAAGAGAATAGAGACAGTGAAATGAATTCAAACCAGTAAGTATAGGTAAATATTTTAAGTAATATTTGTGAAAATATGGAAACAGAAATATGAAATTAGAGCTGAAGGGAGAGAGATGGCCAAAGGAAGCATTTTTTCTTTTCCCTTCCTCTCTCTTTTCCTCCTTCCCCACATCTCTCCTGCATCCCTCAGTCCCTACCTCTTTTAGATGAACATATTACTACATAATTAAATGAAGATGAAAACCACCCACTAGAGAAGATAAAGTTGGTGATTTTAAATGAGGAACTGACAAGAATTGTAGAAATATCTCTGAGAGGAGAAAAATTATATTATCTATTGCAAAAGATGTGGGATTAGCCTTGCAACTATGCCAGAAAGAAAACAGAATGTGAACATAGATACAGGGGAGTGAACAGATGCTAAGTGACTATATGGAAACATTGCTCCAGCTGTTTCTATCTCTTAATGAAAGGGGAAGCAAGTTGACTTGTAAAGCCAAGAATGGTGGTAGGATTGTTACATATTCAAGGAGAGAAGAAAAAATAGAATGTAGTCATTCAGGAAAATGGGGAAGTCCTCAGAAAAATGTAGTAGGATTGGTAAGTATAGGAGAGTCTATAATAAACACCCTATTAAAATGAGTGAGCCTTTATGCAGAGACCTCTGAAAATCAGACACTTTTCACTGTAAGAAAATTTATTTTTTAGTTAGTTGGTTAATGTTTTTAGGGATGTCAGTGCCCCCATTGTTCTAAGGAAACTTAAGAAAGCAATAGTTTGGCAGCAGAAGTCACCAAGAATTTATTTTCCCTATGAATTAAAGTTCAATGTAGGATACTCTGTTAAATTTGAATTTCAAGTAAACAATATTTTTAAACATATGTTCCTTATTTGCTAAAATTTTGGATTTCCCACCTGCATATGTAAAGTGGTTGCCAGCTTTTTTTTTTTTTTAAAGATTTATTTATTTGGAATGCAGAGTTACAAAGACACAGAGGCAGAGAGAAAGGTTTTTTCATCTTCTGGTTCACTCCCCAGATGGCCACAATTGCTGGGGCTGCACCAATCAGGAGCCAGGAGCTTCTTCTGAGTCTCTCATGTGGGTGCAGGGGCCAAGGACTTGGGCTGTCTTCTACTGTTTTCCCAGCTCATAGCAGAGAGCTGGATTAGAATTAGAACAACTAGGACTTGAATTGGTACCACATGGGATGCCAGCGCTGCAGGCAGTGGCTTTATCTGCTACCCCACAGTGACAACCCGGGTTGCCAGCTTTTGTTCATTTCATGATGCAGATTGATGGTGGGCAATGCAGCACTTTCTGAGCCAGAGTTTTTAAAGATGTGTGACATGTTCACAAACTAACTTTTGGGTTAAATATAAATCTGCCAGGTGTTGATTCAACTCCTTAACAGTTTTTGCTACATAACAATAAGAAATGTTGAGGCGCTGAAAACTCTTCCTTGCTGTTCTCACCAGCTCTCTGGAAACATTTAGCCTATTGGCAGGCTGAATCTCTTCAATGATAAAGGCTGCCTTAACAACCTTCAGGGCAATAAAAGCTGTGCAGCAATGGTTGCTGAAGTGTGTATAGTTTTTTTGTTGTACTTGTTAAAACTCTAGGAATGGATTACAATGCCCCCCCCCCCATAACTTCTATTTTTTGGAAATTTATATTCTTTAAATAAAAGCTTTATTAAAAAAATAAAAAAAAACTCTAGGAATGAAGGGCTATTCTTTATCACCAAAGACTTCTGTTGTTTATATTTGTAACCAATATAAATATTTTAAGAGGATTAAAAATAAAATTATATTAGGGTCTTAAATTGGTGTAATTGAACATAGTGATATAACTTCTCTGATAGCACTGACCCAATTGTTTAGTATTGAAAACATACTGATTCAATCGATTCATAATGATAATATATAAATAATAATTATGGTCACCATTTATTCAGTACTCACTATGTAGTAGATACCACACCAAACATTTAACAGACTAAATTCTAACAAAACACTCTAGGGACTCAAGACTCTATTAAACAAATATTAATTGCACCAGGCCTTGGAAAAGGTGTGCATAGAAGAAATCCCTGACCCTCTGAAAGTTATTTTTTCACTAACAAAAACAAAAAGCTAGATAAGTAAATAACTATATGTGGTAATAAATGCTTTGGAGGAAGAATAAAAAAGAAAATGATGGGTGGTGGGAGTAGAGGTCAGTTTTAAATAGGGGAGGTGAAGGAATACTATACTGATGTTTGAGCAAAGTCCTGAAGTAAGTGAAGAAGTGATGCTTGTCGTTTGCAGTGAAAAGCATTCATTAGTAATAGTATCTCATGGAAACAGGATCCTTTTGTGGTGAGAGAGTGGGAAAGAGATAGAGGGAGAGAGAGTGTGAGTGTTTGTGTTATTACACCTGGATTCACTCCTCAATTTCACAACAATCAGATCTCTGAATGCAATCCAGGTCTGTTGTGTGGGTGACAAGAATCCAATTACTTATCATTGCTATTTCCCATGGTCTGAATTAGCAGGAAGCTGGAGTCAGGAGGAAGGAGGAAAAGTTGGGTCCTGAACATAGGTATGCCGATGTGGGACACAGCCATCTTAATTATTAGACTAAATGTCCTCCACTGGAAGCAGGAACTTAGAGTTGAATAGGATTTTAGAAATTAACTGATCTAGCCTCTCATTTGTTTTTTTTTTGACAGGCAGAGTGGACAGTGAGAGAGAGAGACAGAGAGAAAGGTCTTCCTTTGCTGTTGGTTCACCCCCCAATGGCCACCGCAGCGGGCGCACTGCACTGATCCAAAGCCAGGAGCCAGGTGCTTTTTCCTGGTCTCCCATGGGGTGCAGGGCCCAAGCACTTGGGCCATCCTCCACTGCACTCCTGGGCCACAGCTGAGAACTGGACAGGAAGAGGAGTGACCAGGACAGAATCTGGCGCTCTGACTGGGATTAGAACCCGGTGTCCCGGCACCGCAGGTGGAGGATTAACCTATTGAGCCGTGGCACCAGCCTCATCTTTGTTTTATAGTACAGCTACTCACTGCCAAAATTCTTGATTGAATTTGCTTCCAACAATTGGCAAAGATAAAAAAGGGACTACAATGTAAATATTTCAGCTGTGATATTGCTAAGGGCAATTTTCCTCTTGAAATTATTTATAACCAGGGTCTAATTGCATGGCTGTCTCTTCCATGTAATAGTTTGGTAATGATTTGAAGGAAAAAGTAAAACAAGCTGACTTCCAGGTAACAAAATTGTGGAGATATTTTTAAGCATGTTATTTTATTGATGAATGAGTATAAGTCTATACTCAATTAATGAAATAAAAATATATAGAGAAGCAGGCATGTAGTGGTTTTTGAAGACTTAACTATGAAAATATATAGCTCATTATTACAGGCCAGATTTTAGAGAAATTATAAACATTACAGCTCTTGGAGGAGATAACTCAAGTAGAAAAAAACAGTAAGTAAATAAGAATTTGTCATTCTTCAAAATATGGTCTTATTTACAAGAATAATTTAGCCTCTTCATTTCTATGTATGCATCCTGATAGATTGACACATTGGTTGCTTCTAATTGTGGCATCCAAATATCCCAAATGAACAGATAAAGTTGCTGTAAGTTTAAAAATGGTATCTGCTTTAAAAGGAAAGGTTCTTTAAGGCAGACAAGAGTCAAAACTGAAAATTTGCTGTCTGAAACCTGTGGGGAGTATTAATCCGTTCAATAAAGCTGGCATCCAAATCAAGGCAGAAATGTCAAATGAAATAGAACTTAGGCTTTCTTTAGGCATCACATCCAGGCAGAGGCCATCTTACTTTGTAGCATGCAACTCCTTCGTGCCCATCTCTTAAAGAGAGGAAAAAGGAAAATCTCATTAAAACTGGCACTACTCCACAAACACTGACCTCTGCTCAGAGATCAGCCTCGGAATTTTTGGTTTGAGCTCTTTGCGTAAATGTGTAAGGGTGTGAAGAAGTGTAGGGGAAATAGGGATTATCTTTTAAAAGCTTCAAAAGGGATCATTTTGGCAAGAAACAGTGTTAGAATTGTCAGAAAAATCTCTGCTCTTGGGAAGGGGCTACATTTCAAGGTAAGATGACTGATTTTCCCTCCCTCCCTTGTCCTCTCCTCTCCTCTCCTCTCCTCTCCTCTCCTCTCCTCTCCCCATCCCCTGCTCTTGGTCCTCTCCTGAAACATTAGAGCTCCTGAAGTAATTGAAAGCACAGATCTAGCAGTGTTGGCACAGCCTTATTTCTTATCTGTTGTGTACAAATATTGTTGCAACATGGATCCAAATGCTTTATGTGTCTGCCAACGCTCTTACTCTGGTGAGAAAATTAAAAAATAAATGTTTAGTGCGGGTTAATAAAATGCAGTCTTTCAGTGCTAGCCCGGATGTCGAACTTCCTCAAGAGCAGCTTGCCCTCTCTGCCCCTGGGTGTGAACTCCTTCCCAAACCTCTTTGCCTAGGCTGGAGCTCTCAGGCACTGGAACTGAACTTCACGGCGTTGCTCTGCTACTTTACCTCTCTCTCTCCTGGCTACCAAAAGCATATTTTCCTAAGGAAATCTACCTCCTTGCAGCTCCTGCATATTAGTTTTAGTTCTATTCCCTGAAGCTACACAATATTGAAATCAAATTCTTTTACCATATGGCAGCCATTTAAGTACTGAAGCAATAGTTACTTGTTCCTGCCTGTCATATTTAGGCAAAACATTCTCAGTTATGTAACTCTTCCCCGTATGCAGAGACTCTGGATCCTGGGCTGTCCTGCTCACTTTCCTCGGGACAAGTATCAAATCTGCTGTTTGAAACTGTCTCTCTGTAGCTTCTTGGCCACAGGAAAATTTATTCAACAACTTTGTGCCTTAATTTCCTTATTGAAACATTGACAATAATAGCAGTGCCTATTCTCTGTGCATTATAATGCATAGAAAACCCTTGAAGTCAATATGGTGCTCTGTAATATCTGTGACTACTGCTTTTAGTGTTCCTGAATCAGGGATTGTATGGGTTGACCTGGTTTTGAAATGATGTGAAACCAAGAATGGGCCTGAAGCCTGATTGGAGAGTCCAAAGGTACTAGTTCAGTGAGGAGGGCTGTAGCTGAGGTGGGCCTGGAGGCTGGGACTTAGGGAGTTCCAGGTTTTGGGTATAGCCTAGAGCCTGGGATACTGGTGTCCTGATATTGTGACAAGCCTGAGCCTAAGTCTGTGAGGGCTGGCGTCATGTTGAGGAGTGTATAAAGCCTGGGACCACTGTGGCTAGCCTGGAGCTGTTAGGGTTGGCTTAGCAGTGGAGTGGGCCCAGAGAACAAGTCTGCTGATCATACCAGGAGCCTGGGGCTGAGGCTCTGATCAGGTGCCAGAATGGACCCAGAGGTTCAGTCCTAGAGGTTCCAGTCTTGGAACCAGGGACACTGAGTCCTGTTTGACCCTGGGTTTTACAGGAGTAGATCTAGTTTCAGAGTCCAAGGCAGAACCCAGGGCTCATTGTCCGCTCCATAGGTATCTCTGCCTATGGTTGGTGGAGGGATGACCTGGGTGATGGGAAACCATCATTTTTATCCTTTCCATATATTTGCTTGTTAGTTCTTACTTCTGTGCTACACGCAGATACTATAATCCCCCTTCTGGCTTCCTGGGAGTTTGTGAAGATGCTTCTGAACATGAATCATTGTTCAAATTAATGCTTCTGCAGAGATACAAATACTGAAGAGTTTCATTCTACCATCTTTATACAAGCTAAAGAGTAGATAACAGGTAAAGTAAAAAGTAGAAACAAGAATTGGGAGAAAGCTTATAATCAGATTTCTGCTGTCTTTATTAAAACTGATGTAACATTTTCAACTATTCATTTTCTTTTTTTTTTATTTTTTATTTTTATTTTTTGACAGGCAGAGTGGACAGTGAGAGAGAGAGAAAGAGAGAAAGGTCTTCCTTTTGCCGTTGGTTCACCCTCCAATAGCTGCCGCGGATGGCGCGCTGCGGCCGGCGCACCGCGCTCACCCGATGGCAGGAGCCAGGTGCTAGGTCCTTATCCTGGTCTCCCATGGGGTGCAGGGCCCAAGCACTTGGGCCATCCTCCACTGCACTCCCGGGCCACAGCAGAGAGCTGGCCTGGAAGAGGGGCAACCGGGACAGAATCCGGCGCCCCGACTGGGACTAGAACCCGGTGTGCCGGCGCCGCAAGGTGGAGGATTAGCCTGTTGAACCACGGCGCCGGCCCAACTATTCATTTTCAATCACTCCTTTTAATTACTCTTTTCTCCTGACACCCATCATGACACATGGTATTGGTATTCCTCCTCCCTCTGGCTGTTCCCTAATAATTTTCTTTGTGAATATTTTTCTACTGCGTATGTTAGTGTTCCTTTAAATTCAACCTTACATGCTTTTTTCTTAAAGAAAATCCTGTATATCCTCATAGGGCGAATTGATGCAATTCCATGTCTTAAAACCTAGTTAGGGATGGCTGTGTGGCAAAGCAGGTTAGATAGCCACCTGAGACTTCTACATCTTTTATCAGAGTGCCTGGGATCCAGTCCTGCTTCAGCGTCTATTCCAGCTTCTTGTTGATACACTTGAGAGGTAGCAGGTGATGGCCCAGGTACTTAGGTTCCTGTCACCCATGGGGAAGATCTGGATGAAGTTCCCGGCTCTGGGTTCCTTCCAGACCCACCCCCGGCTGTTGTGGTCATTTGAGGAGTGGACTAGAAAGTTGAAGATCTTTCGATCTCTCTCTCTTTGTCTCCCCCCACCCCTTGTCTTTTCCTCTCTCTGTGTCATTCTGCCTTTCAAGTAAATAAATCTTAAAAAACCCAGATAGGTGCAGAAATCCAGTTGGTAAATATGCTCTATGTCATAAATGTACTCAGAAGTCAGCATGTCTACAGCAGGACTTGCGATGTCCCCTTCTAACCCCACTTCCAAGTCTGCACTCTTCCTCTGTTAGCTCTGAGGGAATGGTACTTACAGTCAGCTGGTTTCCCAAACAGAAATTCTAGGAGTCATCATTGCCTTTCTCTAATGAATTTTCTTGGATTCAGCAACAATTATTCCTACAATTTACAACTTGTCCTACAATGTCAGCTTATTTCAGAGAACTTTTTCTATTGCTTCCCATTACTGAATGAATAAATTATGCATCAGTTAGATCAGTTAACCCTTATCTTTAGGTAGCATTCATAGACTCAAACATTTTTTTCAAGATCATGGTTGCAACTCACAAAGCTATCTTGACAAATTTTCTCCTGTAAGTTGTATATAAGTCATGAAGTTCTGCACTGGTATGGAACTCTATGACACTATTTTTTTTCTTTCTAATGTTTGCTTCATCTTCTCTTAGACACACATTCTCCATGGCAGACTAGAGTGACTTCCAACAGAGATTTTCCTCATGTGCTTTTGAAGGACATCAATCACTGTTGAAAGCACAAAGACCCAGACAAACTGAGTCAAAATCCCTGGGGAATGGTCTCAGGTAGAAGGCTTTTGTGAAAGATGTGGTGACTCTAATGAGCTACCAGGGTTAAAAACTACCAGTTGGAAATTTCTGGGCCAGGGGGCAAAGCATTAAAGGAAGGTCAATGAGATGGAAACATGCAGGCTAGGGGGACAGCGAAGAATTACTCTATAGATAAAATCTTTCTACTTTTACAGTGTCAGCTGACCCAAGTGCTTGTGCTGCGCTTGGATCTTTTGGCTTGTCCAAGGAATATGCGGTTTAGCTCTCTGAACTGGATGGCAGACATTCATCTGTTTGTCTTCCCTCTGAATTCAGTCTCATTTTACCATTGGGATTTGGAGCAACATATTTTTTTTTGTCTTATTAAATGTGTAGTGATTTTTATAACTATCTGTATTTCAGTCTTAAATTACTTGAATAACTGTGATAAAGCCTTTTATACTCTTTTCAGTTAATACAACCAGCTCGCTGTTCCTAAAGCATTTTATACAATTCTGTGTTTATATTTACTTTCTCATATTTGTATGTGTGTTTGCATGCATATCAGTGCGTAGCAGTTTCTCAC
This sequence comes from Sylvilagus floridanus, assembly GCA_949820135.1. Taxonomy (NCBI): domain Eukaryota; kingdom Metazoa; phylum Chordata; class Mammalia; order Lagomorpha; family Leporidae; genus Sylvilagus; species Sylvilagus floridanus. Next base: position 25,805,771 of record OX463235.1, read on the forward strand.
TCTGGACTGTGAGTTCCTGGATAGCAGAAAGTTCATAATAAATGTTTAAAAACTTCTTTGTCAAGTGATCAGGAGAACAAATGATGTGACTCTCCAGGTTTATAGTATATATACATTTACATATTTATATTTGCTGTTATATTCAGTCATTTTAGCAAACATTTTTAAAGATTTATTTATTTGTGGCCGGCGCCGTGGCTCAACAGGCTAATCCTCCGCCTTGCGGCGCCGGCACACCGGGTTCTAGTCCCGGTCGGGGCGCCGGATTCTGTCCCGGTTGCCCTTCTTCCAGGCCAGCCCTCTGCTGTGGCCCGGGAGTGCAGTGGAGGATGGCCCAGGTGCTTGGGCCCTGCACCCCATGGGAGACCAGGGAAAAGCACCTAGCACCTGGCTCCTGCCATCGGATGAGCGCGGTGCGCCGGCCGCAGCGTGCTGACCGCGGCAGCCATTGGAGGGTGAACCAACGGCAATGGAAGACCTTTCTCTCTGTCTCTCTCTCTCACTGTCCACTCTGCCTGTCAAAAATAAAAAAAAAAAAAAAAAAAAAGATTTAAAAAAAAAAAAAAGAAAAAAAAAAGATTTATTTATTTGTGATACAGTTACAGAGAAAGGCACACACACACACACACACGCACACACACAGAGGTTTTCCATCCTCTGGTTCACTCTCCAAGTGGCTGCAATGGCCAGAGCTGACCTGACCATAGCCAGGAGCCAGAAGCTTCTTCCAGGTCTCCCACGTGGATGCAGGGGCCCAAGGACTTGGGCCATTCTGCGCTGCCTTCCCAGGCATATTAGCAGAGAGACGGATCAGAAGTGGAGCAGCCTGGGCTGGCGCCATGGCTCACTTGGCTAATCCTCTGCCTGCGGCACTGGCACACTGGGTTCTAGTCCCGGTTGGGGCGCCGGATTCTGTCCCAGTTGCTCCTCTTCCAGGCCAGCTCTCTGCTGTGGCCAGGGAGTGCAGTGGAGGATGGCCCAAGTGCTTGGGCCCTGCACCCCATGGGAGACCAGGAAAAAGCACCTGTCACCTGGCTTCGGATCAGCGCAGTGTGCCGGCTGCGGTGCATTGGTTGCAGCGCGCCGGTGCGCCATTGGAGAGTGAACCAATGGCAAAAGGAAGACCTTCCTCTCTGTCTCTCTCACTGTCTAACTCTGCCTGTCAAAATAAATCAAAACAAAACAGAAGTGGAGGAGCCAGGACTCAAATTGGCACCAATATGTGATGCAGCAGGCCAGGGCTTTAACCCACTGTGCCACAGCGCTGGTCCCTGTGCTAGGCTCATATTTATTTCTCAATTTCATTTGTTGTTTAAGGTTTTCATAGAGGCTGAGGTGAGCCACATTATTTTCCTTATTTTTTTTTTCCTATACTTCAGGTCACAGAATTATTATTTTTATTTTTTTCAATTAAACATCATTTCTTAGAGAATTTGAGGACATAGAATGATTCCCACCTTTCTCTAAACTTCTTTAATCCACTGTGATCATATTTCTGGCAACTAAACAGCTTTAAAGTTAACAAGGTGTCTTGTCTCTGAGTTTCTACTGCTTGGATGGCAAATTCTTCCTGGTTAGTTAACTTGGAAAACACTTCTCTTATGGCAGTCTCTGTATGGCAGTCTCTGTCCAAACAAGACTTAGCAAGGACACTATGTCATTGCACTGGTCTGTGCTGCCTTGATTCTAGTGTTAGAGTCTCGATCAGGAAAGTCGCCTCCCTTTTCCTTTTCGTTTTTAAAAATATTTATTTATTTATTAGAAAGGGAGAGTTAGAGAGGTAGAGGCAGAGAGTGAGAGAGGTGTGTTCCATCCCCTGGTTCACTCCCCAAATGGCCACAATGGCCAGAGCTGGGCTGATCCAAAGCCAGGAACCAGGAGCTTCCTCCATGTCTCCCATGTTTATGCAGGGGCCCAAACACTTGGGCCATCTACTATTGCTTTCCCAGGTCATAGCAGAGAGCTGGATCAGAAGTGGAGCAGCTGAGACTTGAACCAGCGCCCATATAGGATGCTGGGACTGTGGACTATGGCTTTACTTGCTACAGCACAGTGCCTACTCTGCCACCACCCTTTTCTATTCTTGACTGTCAGTTTAGGAAAATATCTGATGAGGTCACCTATTTTCATTTCTCTTTTATCTTTAAAAGAAGTTGGCTTGAGCATATTGTTAACTCAAGGTGTGTGTGCTTCCATACAGCCATATTATTGCTGACAACTTCTAGCTCCCTCTTCTCAAAAGTCAGTTCTACTGTAACAAAGTTAATGCCTTTATTGCTGAATTGAGTTAGGATTTCATGGCAACGTTCTGTGAAGACTGCAGAGTTAAGTTTAGCTCTTCAAGCTATACTCTCAGATTAGCCAAGTAACATTTTGTTACTGGCCAATCAATTGTGCTTTGATATGCACACATGCATGTACACACATACACACATCCAAATATGGTTTAAACATATAATCTACTTATGTACAACTTTATTCCAGATTAGTCTTATTCCATTGCTATAACATTACCTATTTTGTTCTTCTTTGCCAAGACATACATTTTTCCTTCGCCAGTTTCAGCCTCTGCTCCTCAAATGCGATTAGTTTTAATACAGTTCCTTCAAAATCCCAGAAAGTTTTTATTAATATATACACATAGATATGCTTATTCTAAATTTAAAGAGAAAGGAAAAGCACTAAAATAGTTAAGATAGGCTAAAAGAAGTACACTAAAGTGGGAGGAATTAGTCTACCTGGGACATTTTGCGGTTATTATATGATATTGACAGAAGGACAGACACACAGATCAACAGAAGAACAAAGAACTCAGAAATAACCTTGTATTCAACTGTTTTCTGACAAATATGCAAAACCAAATTTAGAAATTTCAGCCTTTTTAATCAAATGGCACTGGAGCAGTTTGACATCCATAGACCAAGAAATGAACGTCAAATTCTCACATTGCACATAAAAATAAACTCAAAATGGATCATAGCTATATGTAAAGGATAAAACTTGAGAATTTTTAGAAATAGGAAAAAAGCTTCTGTAATATAGGGCTAGGCAAAACATTCCTGAGGCCAATGCTATGGCATAGTAGGGTAAGCCTCTGCCTATGGTACCAGTGTCTCATATGGGTGCTGGTTTGAGTCCTGGCTGCTCCACTTCTGATCCAGCTCTGTGCAATGGCATGGGAAGGCCATTGAAAGATGGCCCAGGTTCTTGGGCCCCTGTACCCATTTGGGAGATCAGAAGAACTTCCTGGCTCCTGGCTTTGGATCAGCCCAACTCTGGCCATTGCACCCATTTGGGGAATGAACCAGTGGATGGAAGATCTCTCTGTCTCTCTCTGTGTAACTCTGCCTCTTAAGTAAATAAATAAACCTTAAAAAATATCCCTAGAATTGACACCACAATCATGAGGCATAGAGGAAAAAGTGATAAATTGGACCTCATTAAAATTAATTTTCACTCTGTGAAAGCCCATGGGAACATGATAAAAGCAATGATTATAGAATGAAGATAAACCTTACATTATGATACATACCATATGATACTGTCCAGTAATAAAAAGGAATAAACGTAATACACATAACAAATTGGCTAAGTCTGCACTTGTGTAAGAAATATTTTAAAAGTACTGAAACTTTACCTACTATATGACTCTACTCATGTCACATTTTGAAATAATAAAATGTATACAAGGAGAGTGGTTCAGTGGTTTTTGTTGGGTTATAGACTTAAGGAATTTGTGGGAATATGCAAGGAGGAAACTGGATGTGATTACAAAAAGGTAGCAAGAAAGAGTCTTTTGATATTGGAGGCATTCAGTATCTTGTGGTGACTATCTGAACCTGCGTTGGTGACAGAATTGTATAGAACATACATAACACACCAGCACCCATAAGTAAATTAGTATGAGTAAACTGGAGATGTCAGAATAAGATTATCTGAGTATGTCTGTGACAATATCTTGGTTTAGGTCTGAGAAAATGTTTCCATAGGAGGATGTCAGGGGAAGTGCACAAAGGATGTCCCTGTACTATTTCTTACAACAGCTTATTAATCTGCAATTATATTAATGAATAATTCAATTAACACTTTTTCATGTAATTAAATAGCCATTATTTTATGAAAACATAATACTGCAATATTCTTCTGTGGAGTATTTAAAATATATTCTTCTAGGTTTATGACACATGCATATTGTATGTTCTTCCACATCTATAATTTATTTGAAAGTATCATGATCTGGTATAAAGTAAATATTTAGAAGTAGAAATATATAGACAACCAATGTGGAACAAAGGTGATGGGTTATGTTTTGTCTCTCAATGGTCAATTTTGAATTCATGAGGACAGATATCAGGTACTTGTCATTGTCAATGAAATTAGTTAGTAACTGTTGATGTGTTGCAGAGAAATTTTGGGACAAAATATTTGTTAAATGTGTGTGTGTGTGTGTGTGTGTGTTAGAAACAGAAGAATAGAGGATCATGGGAAATTATTGCCGGGTGCTTATAAAAGGAGGTAGAATAGATACCTACCCCTGTGGATGATGTGGTAATGCCAAATCAACCACAAGTAAGAAGATTTCTATAAATGCCCTACTATTTAGAATTACTAATGTTCATGTAGATATTAACTCATAAAATTTTGAAGCTCCAAAATCAATGTTGATAAGGAGAATATTCAGTTAAGAAATGAATCTTTGAAGTATGTTAATAGGTTCCTAGTCACAAATAAGGTGTTTAGTTATCCAAAGCATCAAAATGTGCATTCTTAATGTCGAAGACTAGACATATTACATTCATAATAATATAAAGGAAAGGAAATAAATATTTGGAAATTTAAACTCTAGTATAAGATAAAGTGGGCTACCAATTACTATTCATAAAGTTTATGAGTTATAAATTTTATGAATAATATTTTAAGTACTAAATTTACCTAATTTTGGTTGCCAAATTTAGATCCATTTTTATATTTTAAATTACATGAGTATTGTTTGAAGTACCAAATGTGGTTGCCAAATTTAATACCAAACTGAATTTTTGCATGATTCTCTGTTGCCCAATTAGAACCTATAGTTTTGTTCCTGTCACCTAACATCTCTGTATGGATCTCTATCCATATCCATTTATTATGTATCTATCCACGTGTGTATGTATGTTTGTATGTTTCCCTCTGTGAAAAAGGAGGTTGGTAGGTAAATAGGCAACAGAGTGAACTTTGCTTTACAAAGAAGATTAGAAAAGACTTCTTGATTTTTCTGCTTACAGAATTGATCTAGGCACAGTTGCTTCTACAATAATCTCTAGAACCTGTTTGGCCATGGCCCTTGGATTCTAAATTAGTGCCTTCAATAGCTAGAATACTGACCTTTTTATGATAAAGAAGAAAACCTACAAGATGTCATTGCACAAATAATAAATTAAGTACTTAATGATGTGCTAATAAAAAGTTTTCTTTGTCCATTTTTCTTATGTGTACATATTCTAACTGTATACTTTTAAAGTATTTCAAGAATGTTATATGTAATTTTGAAAATGGCAGGCATTTATATTTATCGCATTATTTGGAAATATTTGTAGCCAGGGGAACAGTTGAGCTGAAATAAAAACATAGGCACTTGTATTACAGTTATAGTGTTCTGAATAACAGCGGTAGGTTAAGTGCATTATAGCAAATTGAAAAGTGGAGATAAGCCAATGCCAAATATCTTGGCAGCAATTCAGACCCTGCAACATTCTGCACAATCAGAGTGTAGGGGGAGTAATTTTCTACCTGACCTGCTGATTTTTTGAAAATAGATTTAGGTGTTGCTTAAATGACCTAGTCATCTTCTTTGGGTGGAGGGAATGTAAGACTTGATATTGTAAGTGTATGTGTGTGTGTGTGTGCGCATTAAGGAAATACCAACTTTTTTTTTTATTGCAAACTTTTCTCACAAGAATTTCAGTTACACTATTTCAGGCTGTGGCTATCTCAATTACATATGAGAGGTTACAGTGAGATGACTCTGATGGAGAACATGCAGAAATAAGATACTATACTGACTTCTGCATTTAAAAAAAAAAACTATTTGTTTATTTGTAAGAGTTAGAGAGAAAGATCTTCTATTCACAGGTTCACTCCTCAAATGACCACATTGGCTAGGGCTGGGCCAAGCCGAATCCAGAAACATGAGCTTCATAAGGTTCCACACACTTGGACCATCCTCTGCTGCTTTCCCAAATGCATTAGCAGAGAACTAGATTGGAAGTGGAATGGGCCAGGACATGAGCTGGAGATCACATGGAATGGCAGCATCACAGGTTGCAACTTAACCCACCATGACACAGTGCCGGCCCCAATGTAGCTGCATTGTTATCTGCATATCATGATACTAAAATGTGGGCACTCTGCTGCCTGTTTACCTACCAACCTCCTTTTTCACGGAGGGAAACAGCAGGCTCAAATAAGTAGTGTGTTCTCAAACCTTACCCTGGAATTGACGTAATTTGTAATGTGTTGTGCTGTAGTTTTCCTTTATTTACATAGTCCCTACAAGGACTCTGTAAAGAGCTGCTGGTTTTAGGAAATACTTGCCTGCAGGTCTTGAAATACGTTTAGCACAGAGACAATAATATGTATCATTATTTTGCCAGATGTGATTCCAACTTTGGGACTCATTAATAGTTCTGTGGTGAGGGTCCTGGATTCTACCACTTAACAAAGTATTCCTAAGGCATTCTTCTCTGTTTCCAGAACAATGAAAACAAGCAATGACACATGTTAAATACATTTTAAACAAAGCTATAAACTTCTCTTTGGTTTTCAAGTTTAATACATTCCCTGTATTTTAAAAGATGACATAATAACTAAGTTAAACTATAGTTGTTCTTATTATATAATTGTGAATAATAAATCATCACAATATTTAGTGACCTAAACCAGTGATTATATATTGTCCACTATAGTTTCTATGGGTTGAGATCATTCGCATGCCTTCACCCAGATTCAAAGTGAGGGAGCAAAGACTGCATCCCTAGTCAAAGGATGTTAGACTTATATTTAGGAAAAGTCATATGGTATGAGATATCTGGTGGTGTGGTCTTTTTTAGAAAATATCCTAAGTCTAAATAGGCAAATTTTTTCCCGCTATAAGGAAGCTTCTTCAGATATCTGTCAATGTGCATATGTTTCATCAGACTTATAACTTCAATATATCATCAAAAGTATCTATCAACAGTCTTAAGTCATCCTTAGAGGAATGATTTCCATGAATATAACTTTTCTTACTGAGATAGGCCACAATCAGTGTTGATACAACAGTTCCATTATCTTTGCTGTTATACATAACACCCTTTTACACATGTACATAAAAATTTCTAGATAGAATGAACTCTTAACTGTATCATTTAGGATTGCATTTAGCTATGATAATTAAAATGGTTTTTGGTTTTTTTTGTCCACATATCAAATTTAGACTGGCATAATTTACAACGATAAGTTCATTTGTCCAGAGGTGTTCAAGAGGCTGGGGTATTTTTGGATTCTTGGTCTATTAACTTTGGCTGTTATGGTCTTAAGATTATTGGCACCCTGTTTATATCAATGGAGGGAGGAGGACAAAAGGGAAAAGTCAAAAGAGCATATCCTATTGTGTCTTAGCTATTACTGGGAAAAAATTTTGCCTGGGGAAATTGTCTGATCTTAATGGCACATGGTCAAGTCTAGCAATGAGAAAGACAGAAAAATTGAGCATTTTTCCAGGTATTAAGATTTTGTAAGTTGGTTGCCTTAGAAACAGACCCTGACACAGATGATAGTGTGAAGTAAGTTTATTAGGAAGTCCTCTTCAGTGATAAACCTGCATGACGGGAGGAAGGCCGAAGTGCGTAGAGGGAGAAGCCAACTTGCAATGTGATTGCAGTGCAGAGCTCACTTGATGTTTTGGAGACTCAAACGACTTTTCAGATTTGTTAGAAACTGAGGCGAGGAAGCTGGGCTTTGGTACAGGCAACTCAGCCTGGCATGAATTCTGATGTCCTCCCCTCCCCCAGAGTGAGTATTGCCTTGAGGAAGGTATTTTCCTACCCCCAAGGGCAGTTTTTAGAGGATCTAAGCCATAAGTGGTCAATAGCACATATCCTCAGCAGCTGGGATATGTTTGCATTGTTTACAAAAAGTTCAGGCTGGGATTTACAGTATGCACTAGAGATAAAAAGGCAAAAGAAAGAGGAATGTGCAGAGTAGATGTTGGGTGAACCTGCCTAACACATCTGTTATTCACTCTTGTGTATAACTGCTTTACTTTAAGCATGTATTTCCTTTAAAATCAGTAAACTTTTGAATTCTTAAAAATATCATTAAAAATTAAATTTTATTAAAAGATAAATTTATCTTGGTACCAACAGATTTTTGAAATCTTTATATATGAAGAGTCCTGAAAGTTTTGGAAAAATTTGTATTATGAAAAAATTATGATTTCAAAATTGTTTGCACCAAAATAAACGTGTTTTGATTTTCTATGTACTTTTAAAAGTATTTGTGTGTGTAGTTTATTCATAGCATGATAAAAATTAGAAAAAGAAACACTTATTTTACTTCATTATGACAATGAATTAAAAATGATATACATAAAGTAAAAAACTGATAAATTTTAATTGGATCAAACTGACACATAGTTTTAGAATTATTCTTGCTACGGATTATATCTTTTTAAGGTACTTATAAACTCTCAAGAAAGCATATATGCATGGTAATTTTTTTTAGGTTTATTTTTTGAAAGGCAGAGTTACAGAGGAACAAAGAGAGTGAATGAGTGCTTCTATATACTGGTTCACTCCCCAAGTGGCCTCAAGGGCCAGAGCTGGACCTGGTCGAGGCTAGGGACCAGGAGTTGCTTCTGTGTTTCCTACATGGGTGCAGGGCCCATCTTCTGTTCCTTTCCCAAGTGCAGTAGCAGGGAGCTGGATCAGAAGTGGAGCAGCTAAGACTTGAACTGGTGCCAATATGGGATGCCGGAGTTGCAGGTAGCAGCTTTAACCTGCTAGGCCAAAATGCTGGCCCCATGCACAGGAATTCCTGGAGAATTTGAAAGAGTTAGAAGGAAACGTGTTCTTATAACATTGAGTGGTACTTTAAAGTATATGAAGTATTTCCACTAGACTGACATATTTGTGGGGACTACTTTAGGCTTAAAATGAGACTTTTGCAGTTAGTCATTTTCGTGAAAAATGCAATAAATAAAATTCAAGGTAACAGTACAGAAAGTTCTCTCTCCCTGGGTCCCTATATCCATACTGCCATTTCTCTGTATCTCAAATCACAGTGCTTCATATTCATAGAGAAGCTTCCGTTTGTACCTACTAACACAACTAGAATGAAGCTGAGTATTTTACTGGGCCTACCGTAACATAGCCGTTATCACTAGGTTGTAAATGTTTAAATGATAAAATATTTTTTTCAGATTCCATCTTATACATTCACTGTCACTTATAATATTTAACTGGATAAGCCATTACAATTGATTATTTGTTAAAGCTTATAACTTTGTCTATGGCTTAACCAATGGGTTAGAAAATTTGAGACTTGTCCCTCAAGACTTGACAGCTCTCCACGCTGTGGTTTCCAGTATACTTAATACAAAATGAAGAAATAGCTCACTATCCAAATTACTAAGTATAGATGTAAAACTAGTCCCTGCCTCACCAATTCTTTTAATGAACAACAGGAAGTGAATTGTTCAACAAAACAGAAGGCAGAGAAATAATCTTTCAAGCGCAAAAAAAATTTGTATTGTTTATGTGTTTCATTTACCATGGAAACAGAGGTGTGAAAAGAGCAAAATGGGAGGAAAAGCTTAAGAGAATCTTAGATTCTGAATGTTGGAAAACTTGGAGATGAGGGAGAATTTGTGTGATGAGAATGTGGATTTGGTGTTAGAGAAGAATAAACAATTCAGAGCCAGAAGTCATTGTAAGTAGCTCAGCTGTGGTACCTGGATATTCCCAAAGGACAAGCTGTGCTAATGGCAGTGTGTTGATTATGTGGAAATTGAGGAGTTCATTTTAAGAAAAAGTGTAGGCATTGGAAAAAAGAACCAGATGTGGGAGATGAAAAAATGAAAGTAGTTGTTGAAATTGGACAAGACCCGCTAAAATCTACCCTGAAATGTGGCCCCTTAAAGTTCCCTAGAAATGCTTTCTGGGGTGCCACACGTGCTACCGGAATTTGGGGTGCCATATGATTTCACCACGGGCTTATTACTAAATCCCAGATATTAATAAGCCCAAGAGGGTTCTTGCCTAATATTTAGAGAAGAATTCTAAATGCCAGCACAGATAAACGAGGCAGCATGGTACGTTTTAAGCTTTTATTTAAGAAAGATGAATAAGAGAGTGAGAGCTTTATTTAGGAGAGAGAAGTGAATGGGGGTTCATACCAAGCACCAGGAACCAGCTGCGTGGGAGAGCATCTAGGCCAGGAAGCCTAGAGCACATGGCCGGAAGGCCATGCGCCCTGGAGGCGCGGGGCTACAGAAAGCCCCTTTCTAGCAAGAGGCCAGGGAAAAAGAGCAGGCCAGTCCACACAGTGGCCGGGCTTTTAACCCACTTCCAAAGGGGAGTGATTAATTAACCTGATCGGCTGGTGGGCACCCAGGTGTGGCTAGGTAGGGGAATGAGGCCACACAGGGGCATGACAAAGGCATCAGGTAGGAGCATGAGGCCACACAGGGGTGTGGCGAAGGCGTGGTCTTCCAGTTAATAAATCTGATCAATTTTAACCTGTATGCCTGCCTACTTCAGTTGTGACTGGTGTTATTCCACCTATGGGAAAAGAAACAGCAGTGGATTTTGAAGTCCTTTCTAGAAGAGGAGAGGAAAATACATCCATTTGAGATTAAATAGCCTATATAGAAGGTGCTGAGAGAGAGCAAGAATTGTGCCTGAGTTGCCAGTGACCTTAGAGATACCTGTAAAGCAAGACATTTGCAAGAAAGATTGTAGTTCTTAACATGCTAATTCAGGGAATCTGCAGAAGGAAAACCCCTGCAGAGGAAACCAAGAATGGTATGTTTAGGTTGAAGCTTTTTTTTTTTTTCTTGAAAATGTGAAAAGTGGCACTGACAGTCCTGTCTCAGGTCCTCCCTTATTGGAGGGGATAATGAGCAATAAGGGTCCACAGGGTAGGCAGCTGGAAGGAAAAGAAACATTGTGCCTGGACAAATGGTATAATGAGCCCTCAAGTAATCTATCCAAGGCTGGGGCTTTTTGCAGGGACAGCTGCCCATTAGAGTTAATTAACCAACAGGAGACATGGATACAAGGTGTGAATGTGCTTCCAAAACCTGGCGGCCAGGGGAAGGAACAATCCACAATAGCCAGAGGCTGAGGTGGGGTAGAACTGCAATTGCAGAAGACAGAATGGACTGGGCTTGCCGTTGCTGTTCACTGTTTCTGGCTATTCAGCATCCAGGGCGCTTTGTGTGCTGCTTTCTGTGCTCATTAAGGTTTCCATTTCATAGCTGAGAAAGCCCAGCCCCTTCCTTCAAGAGCCAGGAAAAGAAGCAACCTCTCTCCTGACTTCTGGAACAAAACTGCATACAGTGAGCTAGGCCAGAATGCTGTGGGATTTGTCTCTTCAGAGGCTGACTCTGATAACTTTTTGAGAGACACCAGGTGCAGTGCAAGCAAACCAGCTTCCTGAAACAGGGTCAAGAACTGCGCTTGATGATTCAAAATGCCCTCCCGTTCCTGCGGACCTGATGGAAGGCCACGAAGTAGCGCTGGGGGAAGTCCAGGCTTGGCTCAGGCATCCCTGGGGTGCCAAGTGGCTGATGTACATGGAGCTACACTCAGTGCAGTGCTGTTTTCTCGAATTTTGATTCAAGGCTCACATTACTTAAGAATTGAGAACAGAACTAAACACTTAGAAAATGCTTCAAAGATAGAAATGGAATAATATATAACTTACAGTTTGTTATTAAGCGTTCACTAGACCATTCACTATTTATTAAATCCAAATTTTTATTTCAGAGAAATTTTCTGACACTAGGATTTATTAAAAAGTTCTATGTTCCTTAGTAACACATTTTACACAGTGTTTTTATTAATAGTTAAAAACAATCTGCTTTATGGAATGATTTATACTATCAAGTGAAAACTTTTTAAAACTTTATTGCATTATTTCCATTATTTCTGAGGCCCATCAGTATTTAGTGCTTTACTTGTTATATTTTAATGGTAATAATTTGTTTTTATGTTATTAATAGCTCTAAATGTTCTGTTTAGTTCATCTAACTCTGTCATTTCTTGGATCTTTTCCTTGAGTTTCTCAAACTCCTGCCTTGAGACATGTGCTAAATATTTGTGAATGATAAGTATTTGTGAATTTTGTAGTTCTTACTATCTTTAGGCCTCTTTAAACAGGTCAACTGTAAATATTAGTAGAGAAGACAATGTAAAAAATAATTTGCAATGTTAGCTGAAATTCATTCAACTCAACAGAACCCAATAGTTTCAAATCTCAGATCCAAAAATAGAAGAGGATTTGTATCTTCAAGGTTTTCAATTTAACCCTGTACAAATAGAATACTCCTATATTGGTTTGCTCTAATTGTTGAAGGTTACTGAAATAGTCTCTTCTTTTGCTCTTTCCTTCTAAATCTGATGGGAACCATGTCAACTATCAAACACTCCCAAGATGCATGGCAGGTGTCTTATCATATCTTCTAGTAACAATCATAACTCATAGCATAGGTATAATATTTCAGTGCATTATAGAGATACAGGGCTTCCTTTGTGGTACAGCTGGTAAAACTGCTTGAGATGCCGCCAGCCTATATGTGTGTGCTGGTTTGAGTCCTGGCTGCCCTACTTCTGACTCAACTTCCTGCTAATGCACTTAGAAAGACAGCAGATGATGGCCCAAGTACATGAATTTCTGCCACCCATGTGGGAGACTCAAATGGAACTCCTGGCTCCTTACTTCAGTCTGGCCTAGACTTGGCTATTTTGGCCATTTGGGGAGTGAACCAGCACATGGAAGATGTCTGTGTTTGTCTCTGTGTCTGTCACTTGATTGCCAACTATCATTCTGCCAAGGGACCTATTCTTTTTTGAAGTATGACTATGTGTCTGATTAGTCAGGGAATTGGGTGGCTTTAACTGTCTAATCCTTATCTAAGATTTTTATACAATTGAATTTGGCAGTATTTAACAACTATTTCTTTGTAAAATTTTTATTAATATAAAGAGAACAGATTCCATGCATTCCACAGGTACAGTTACAACAAGACAACCATACTGCCTCACTCCCGTGCTCTCCTCTTTCTCTCTTCATCAGTTTTTGCAAAGATAAATCTTAATCCACTTTATATTCATATCCTTAATTCACCACTAATCATAATATTTAACAAGTTAATGGGAAGACCCCTGTTCCACAGGAGTGTAAACAAGGGCTAAAAATGGTAATCATAGTCCAGAATGTCCATTTAATACTTACATTTTTTGTTTTCTATATTAACTGCCACATTATCAGAACATTTGTCTTTTTGAGACTGGCTTAGTTCACTGAGCATAATGGTTTCCATTTGCATCCATTTTGTTGTAAGAGACAGGATTTCATTTTCATTTGTTATATGGTTGAGTTGTATTACATAGTGTATTCATACCACTTTAAAATTTTTTTTTTATGTTTTTTGATAGAGTGGACAGTGAGAGAGAGAAAGATATTTTTTCCATTGGTTCACCCTCCAATGGCCGCTGAGGCCAGCGCACTGTGGCAGGAGCACCACACTGATCCGAAGCCGGGAGCCACGTGCTGTTCCTGGTCTCCCATCCGGGTGCAGGGCCCACGCACTTGGGCCATCCTCCACTGCACTTCCGGGCCACAGCAGAGAGCTGGACAGGAAGAGGAGCAACTGGGACAGAACTGGTGCCCCGACAGGGACTAGAATCCAGTGTGCCGGCGCCGCAGGCAGAGGATTAGCCAAGTGAGCCGCGGCACCAGCTCTTTTTTATTTTTTTAAGATTTGAAAGAGTTACAGAGAAAGAAGAGACAGAAAGAGATTTTCCATCCAATGGTTCAGTGCCCAGATGGTGGAGGATTAGCCTATTGAGCTGTGGTGCCGGCCTACATACCACTTTTTGATCTCAGAAGCTAAGCAGGGTTGGGCCTTGTTAGTACTTAGATGGGAGATATTGTCTGTTTCTGTGATGGTATTTTAAAGGAGCAGTCTGTACAAAATATTTGTTCAGAATTAAACTTACTGAAATCTTATTGGCTTATCATGTCATCTCTGTTTAAAAAGATGAATTCTCTTTCTGCCATAGGAGTGATTAGTTCACTGGTCATAAAATTGATTGGAAATTTGTCAGTTTCAATGACAACAAGGCTTACAAACTTTTTTTTTTTTTTTGACAGGCAGAGTGGACAGTGAGAGAGAGAGACAGAGAGAAAGGTCTTCCTTTGCCGTTGGTTCACCCTCCAATGGCTGCCGCGGATGGCGCGCTGCGGCCGACGCACCGCGCTCATCCGATGGCAGGAGCCAGGTGCTAGGTGCTTATCCTGGTCTCCCATGGGGTGCAGGGCCCAAGCACTTGGGCCATCCTCCACTGCACTCCTGGGCCACAGCAGAGGGCTGGCCTGGAAGAGGGGCAACCGGGACAGAATCCGGCGCCCCGACCGGGACTAGAACCCGGTGTGCCGGCACCGCAAGGCGGAGGATTAGCCTGTTGAGCCACGGCGCCGGCCACAAACATATTTTTTGACATCTGCTTTTTGCACACTGACCCTATTAATTTGGATTTATTAGAACTACAAGATTCATATTTATTTTTGACTTCGGCAAACAACAAAATAAACAATAGTTCAGGAAACAACCTGACCTTGTCTTTATAGGTTAGCATTTTTTACCTTTTAAAAAAATTGTATTTATATAAGGGGAACAAATGTCATATATTTGCTAAATACAGATTTAAGAGCATAATGACACTGCATGTCCTACCCTTCCTCACCCCCTCACTCCCATCCTCCCACCCACCTTTTTTTCTTCATTATTTGTCTCTTAATTTATGCAATCACATACTTTGAGTCTACTTTATAATCACATGCTTAACCCTCCACTAAGTAAACTATTCAGCAAGTAGTAAGTAGAAAAACCACTGTTCCTCAAAGGTCCAGATAAGGGCTATGAATAATAAATCTTAGAATGCCAACTTGGTTCATATACATAACATCTCTTTTTTTATATTCTGTATATTGATTACTGCAAATCAGGGAAACATGATATTTGTCTTTTGGAGACTGACTCATTTCACTAAGCCTAATGTTCTCCAGTTATATCCATTTAATTGCAAAAGACAGGAATTCATATTTTTTTTTAACAGCTGAGTGGTATTCTTCGTGTTAACCTCTCTCCCTTAGTTTTTTATCTTTGCTAGTTAAATAAATTTTGTTTAGTACTGTTTATATTATTAAATTCACTTGACAGGTATCACATACATTTATCTTTTGGTGATTTTTCAGGTGGAGAATAGTTCAATTTAGCGAATGATCCTTAAGTTGTTGTCTAGCTGGTTTTACCTTTATATCATGGGGTGAGTGCTGTCATAAAGCAGGATGGGTTACCCTTATCCCATATCACAGCGCCTGAATCAAATATTAGCTGTGCTGTTTCTAATTTAATGCCCCTGTGAGGCAGCAGATTATGGCCCAAGTATTGGTGTTTATGTTCCTTTACTTTTCAAATAAATATGTAACGAAAATAATTTAGGTAACATATCAGTATTGGACATGTGTATTCATGGAGAAGAATATTCAGTAAAATGGAACTCTTAGACTTCAGATTGAGTTTTGAAATATATACTTGACATAATTTGTTGAGAGCAGTACTGTAACAGAAAACTGTATTTGATCTTTGTGTGTGTGTACATGTATGTGTTTTTACCTCATTTGTTTTGTGATGACACATACTAACACAACATATTGATGTCTATATTTGGAACAACGGTGACATGTCGACCTAGAAAAATGATTTTTTCTTCATTTTCAGTGTTGTACTTCAAATTGTTTTAAAGTGAAAAAATTTCATGTCTTTCATATACACAGACTTAGGAGCTTGGTGATAGTTCCCAACCTAACCGCTTCTTTCCCATGCACCCACCCACCTCCTTTCCTACTTTTTTAATTTTTAGAATAATCTGTTTATTTTATACTCATAAGATTAATCCTATAGTAAGGAAATAATACAGTAAAAATAGTGAGAAGACAAAAAAAATTGTTGCTCAGCAGTAGAGACAAGGGCTATAAACAATCATTGACTCTCAAAATGTCAATTTTGCTCATATGCATTAAATTTTTTGTATTCTTAGTTGTCACAGGCCAGAGAAAACATACGGGGTTTGTTTTGGGGATGGGCTTCTTTCATCAAGTATAATAGTTTTCAGTTGCATCCATTTTGTTGGAAAAGACAGGATTTCATTCTTTTTATGGTTGAGTATAGTTGTGTGTGTGTGTGCTCGCATGTGTATATATATATCATATTGTCTTTATCCATTCTTCATTTGATGGACATCAGGGTTGATTCCATATATTAGCTTTTGTGAACTGAGTTTTAATAAACATGGTGATATAGATAACTCATTAATATGCTGATTTCATTTAGCTCAGTTAAATTTCCAGGAAGGGCTTGGCTGGATCTTAGAGCAGATCTATTTTCAGCTTTGTTTGGTACCTCCATACTGTCTTCCATGGTGGCTGTACTAGTTTACATTCCTGCCAACAGTGGATTGGAGTACCTTTCTCCCCACGTCATTGCTCTCCTTTATTGTTTCTTGATTTCTGTATGAGAGCCATTCTAACTGGGGTGAGGTGAAAACTCATTGTGGTTTTTTTTTTTTTTTCCTTTAGTTGATGGCTGGTGTTACTGAGCATTTTTTCCATGATTGTGTTGGCCATTTAAATCTCCTCTTTTGAAAAATGCCTGTTCAAATTCTTTAATGATTCATTTGAAAGGAACAAGTAGTTCGGATCCAAATTTGAATAAAAGTGTAGTGTGTGGATAAGATCTGAAGAAGAAATGTGGAACATATTAAAATCTCTCAATAATGTGCAGCATCACCTTCCATCTACTGCTGTTTCAGATTGGTGGACACACACACCTCATGCACAGAATGCCTTTAGCACTCCAAACAAATTAACTGTTAATTCATTATTATGATAAATTGTGGATGGTCTTATTTTGATGCTGACAGTAGGCCTTAATTATTTTATATTTTTAAAATTGTTTTTATTAGATTTTGGATTAGCATGTAATACCTGCACATTTTATGGTGTGCAGTGCAATATTTCATTGGATAGTCACAATAAAATTGTATCATACAACATAATTAGTCTCTTTGCTATTATATTAAAGATGAGGTAAAACCAGTGCCATATTCCTCTTTTGTGAATTATTAACCATATTTGTGAATCATCATTTTAAATTTAACAGCATATGAGACAATGAAAACTTTTTTCTACTTAGCATTTCTTTGTACTTGATCATTGCATATCTGTATTTTCTGGAAACACTATTTTTAAATTGTTCTGCATCTGTAGGCTTTACAGTAAGTGTTGTGATTAATATAATCCTCTTGATTGGTATTAAAAATTCATAGACATGTATGGAAAGTTTTTATTTAAAATGAACATTGCTTTATTTTTGTGGTTATAAAAATGATTCATTCCCATTATGATAAGGTAAGTTATAAATTTTAAAAGTCTGAAAAGAAAATTGTCATTCCTCATGAATAATCACAATTACTATTTTGGTAATTATAATTTTAGGTGTCACAATTTCATATACACAAATTCATCATCTTTAATAAATGAGATCATTATATGTTCTGTTTAACTTGTCATTGGCATTTTTCCATTTCAATATGTATAAATCTTTATCAGTCACCTTTTTTGTAAGTTAGAAAACTAATTTCAGTATTGATACCATGAAAAAAATGCTAGGAAAAGTTTCAGTCAGTGTAGAAGTGTATTGTTAAAAGGATGTGCTTCTCTTCACACTAATAGGAATCCTGCTTCGTTTCCCCTCTAGTAATTTATGCTAACAGTTGGGATTTGTCACTGGAGATTTTATGCTTTGAATTACACATAACTATATAGAAATAATTTAAATATTATCACACTTTACCCATATTCTGCATTTTTTTCCACTGAGACTATATACTTGAGATATTTTATGTCAACAGAGTTTTATTCCTTTTTTTTTTGGAATCATAGTTCTATTAACTTATTTCCCGCTGATAAATTTATAGATTTCATTTTACAAATAGTTTCCCTGTGGCTGAGTGCAAGGACATTAATTTGAATTGCTGCAGTTCTGCACATTTTAGATTTTCTTGATAAACCTAAGTTAACCTCTGAGAATTTAGCCACTTACTTACCAACTGCTTTCCCATGTCTTCAGCAATATTGGAAAATACATATTTTTTTTAAAATAAGAAACTCAGGCTATGGTTAATTAATTGTGACAAACATTTCATACTAATATGTTAACAATAGGAGAAATTGAATGTGTGGTACATGGGAACTGTTTGTACTGTGCAGTTTTATAAATTTAAAACAATTCTGAAGTTAAAAGTTTTTTTAAAAAATTAAGTATTGCTAAACTAATAACCAAAGTGTCATTTTATTAGTTGGGTTTCCTGTGAAATAAACAAATTCGATGGGGGATTTTTTTTCTCTTTGTCATTGTGCTTCATATGTGAACTATATTTAAAGATTTTATCCATTTTTAAATGTTTATTATTAATATTTAAAAGCTATTAATACCTATGGATAAATTATTATAGTATATAAATATTTTCCAAACTGTTTTTCTTTATGTATTTTCTGTACTTTGGCTTTAAACATATCTTTAGAGTCATTGAAATAGTCTTTTAAAAATATTTATTTATGGGATTAGTGCTGTGGTGTAGTAGATAAAACTGCTGCCTGCAGTGCTGGCATCCCATATGGGTGCCTGTTCTAGTCTCAGCTGTTCCACTTCGGATCCAGCTCTCTGTTAATGGCCCAGGAAAGCATGGAAGATGGCCCAAGTCCTTGGGGCCCTGCACCCACACAGGAGACTTAAAAGAAACTTCTGGCTCCTGGCTTGGGATCGGCTCACCTCTGGAGTTGTGGACATTTGAGGAGTGAACCAGTGGATGGAAGGCCTTTCTCTCTGTGTTTTTCCCTCTCTGTATCTCTACTTCTCAAATAAAACTTTTAAAAATGTTTGTTTCATGTGCTTGAAAGGCTTAGTGACAGAGGAAGGGGTCTTCTCTCTGCTGGTTCACTCCCCAAATGTCCACGACATCCAGGGTTGGGTCAGGCTGAAGGCAGGAGCCCAGAACTCCATCCAGGTGCACTGAGTCTTCTCATCCAGAAATTCAATATTTCTCCCCATTCCTTCAGTCATTCTTTTGCATCATTAAGTAAAATTTAATGTAATACTCAATTTAGCATATATTTCTACATTTCTTAATAGGTATATATATTGCTATGAAGTTTATAATACTAGTTGCTACTATGATATAAATTTTGCTTAAAAACTTTTATGTTGATTCTAGCTGATAAAATATATATAAATAATGTATGTTATTCATCCTATATTCATTCTGTATGAAGCATTGTTACTGACTACTCAGCAGTAATGAAATGATCTTGTATATTCTAGGTAGAAAATTTTGTCCCTGGAATTAAAAAAAAAAACTTTTTTATAATATTTGTAGCTATCATTTATTTTTGTTTAAGTTTCATTTACATTCACTAAAACCTCAAATAAAATGTTTAAAATCCCAGTAATAGAGAGAATACTTAATCTTGACTTTGAGCATAATATTTGCCATAACTTTATTCATAGCTCTCTTGGCTTTTATTTATTTTTTTTTGTAGTTTTGCTTTGTTTTTCTTTTATAAGAATAGGCATACAGCTTATCAAAAGCTATTTCAAAATATAATGAAATCTGGTAAGATAAGGAATTTATTAAATTTCCTAATGATGAGTTCTGTGTTTATTCCTAGGGTAAGCTACATTGTTATGCTCTATTACATTCTTTTATTAAATGGTTAGATTCAGTTGGCTAATATTTTATTTATAAATGTATGTTTAATAAGAAAGTTGTCTGACAATTCTACTTCCCTGTCTAATTTTGTTCCCAATTAGAAAAGCAGGAATACATAATTATTCAGATAGAATAGTAGTGGAAATCAGATCAATCTGTTCTTAATGAGATAATTAACTGAAGACAGATAAATAGTTACTTTTTGCAGAGCTATCAGACAGGATTTTGTGACTTCTTGAGATGTAAAGCTCAAGATAATTTGGAATTTCTTGATAATAATTTGTCTCCATTAAACCACTCTGACTACTGTTGCTTTTATGAGATTGTGTTACCTCTAGCTTTCTATTGTACATAGAGACTAGATTTTATTCTTTGGCCCTTTGGAGTGTCCCTTTAAATAGAGTGTGTCTCTAAGATTTGAGTTTCAAGGTCTTTGACCTCTTTGATTGCCCTGGCAGCTCCCAACCCACATAACAGGTGCATAATCAATATTGTTATTTGGTGAAACTGTTTCCTTGCACCTTGCTATGCACTTCCATGGCAGAGTTCTATTAGTTTACTGTTCTACAGAACTCAAAATATATGGTCATTTCTTATTACTACTGGGCTGCAAAGCAGCACTGTTTCACCAGGAGAAATAGAGGAGTCGACTTGTTAAGCCAGAGGTCACCTGGATGCAAACATGTGGCAAGCACAGACACTGTTCTTCAGTTCTTAGATGCAGTCCCAGATCTCTGAGCTAGGCTCTCTTAGAAGCAAAGCATGCCCTGCATTCGGAAAGACACTAAAGCTCCTGGGTTTGTTGATGGGAGTTATTGCACCTTGTCTCCATCTGCCACTCTCCCAGTATTTGGCAGCCAGCTTGGGTCATTTGAAGAGTTATTTTACTTGACCAAAAACAAATAAATTAAAAGCTACATCAGGAGCTATTCAGTAATTTTCAATTTGATATGTTAAAGTAAAACTTGAAAGAAGCTGCCCACTCCCCCATACACAGCCTTGTTAGGTGTGGTGACCACACTAGAAGGGAAGCATAGTATTTTTCTTTGAAGTCCAGCTGTCTAAGCCTTTGTGGAATGCAAATGAATTTCAAAGGGAAATTTCATTCTCCTTTCTTGTCCTGAATTTCTGATACTGTCTCTTCCCTCCAAATTCCATTTTTCTTTCTCTCTTTGCCTCATCTTCATCTAAGATTATATATTTTAAGCATATTGATGCATGTAATATACTTATTTATTCATTGAAGAACTATTTATTGTTTGGCTGCCATATGTTGGGTGCCAGGTGCTGATGGTTAAATGAGAAGCAAACACAGATGAGATTCCTACTCTTAGAAATCAGGGGGTGTTGGCACTAATGAAATAATCATCAGTGAATGCACAATTAAACACTAAGAATCATGCTCTGAAGAAAAATACCTCACTTGGGTCTAGGGTACAGTATTGGTGAAAATCTTTCCATGAAGTTCTAAGTGTTAAAAGGGTGGCTTTGAAGAAGAAAGAAAATTCCAGGCTAGAAAGAATACCACGTGTAAATGTCCTGTGATCAAAGGAATCATTGATATCCAAAAATACGTTGATGCAGCTGAAGCAAAGACAGAAAAAGAACTGCGCAATGAGTCTTGGCCCAAACTGTAAAAGAGCTGGTAGGGAAGAGCTTATGACATAGGAATTGGGAAATGATTACAGAGAAAACAAATTTGCATGTCAAAATATTTGGTTGTAGTATGGTGAACATATTGTAGAAAAATAACATCTGTTGACAAAGTCTAAAAATGGAGAAAATAATGGAAAAAAATGGAAAACCTTCACTAGGATAGAGGGCAACAAAAGCACGTGAGTCAGGAGATGATCAAAAGTAGTGGATAGATCTGGGAATGGAGGGAGTGAGGATTGTCCAGGTAGCCTGAAGCTCTTAGCTTCAGATCAAGATTCATGGGCCACCTTACCACTTACACAGCCCTTTGTCCACATGACAATAGTTTCGATGTCATCATTCCAATTACCCTGAGAATCATTAGCGAGATTCTGTTTGTGTAGCTGAGTAAATGAATGTTTTCAGTTATGGCTTACTTAAACTCTCAGCATTTAAATTTGATATCATTCTATTTTAATTTTAAATGTTTTGCTTCAGAATAGTTTTTAAAACTAAAGGATGAATTCATTTGGAGGCAAAAATTTTGAGATTATACATTGTTTTTTCATAATATACACTTTGCAAAAAGTTTGTCCTTTTTTACATTTTGTTTAAAAATATTTTCAATGCTTTATTGTTCATGTCAATGTAATGCTGATACAAAGAAAACAGATTCAATGTAGGTCATAGATAAAATTCTGATAACAAAATGATATTCTGTCTCTCTCCCTCCCTTCCCCCTCTTGTTTTTCTTTTTCTTTCTTTTATAGTTTTTGAGATAACATTTTTAATTAACATGACAGTCAAGGGATTTCTGCCCCACTAAATAAAGAGATCAATGAGTTAAAAAGTAAAAAGGCCTTCATTCAGTGGTAATATGGACAAGATCTATAAACAATGATCACATGGAACACATGGAAAATTGGGCATTTCATCCACTTCATAAAATTTAAAATAATTAATTTAAAATTTTATTAAATAATAATTATTTTATTAAATAAAATTAAATAATAAAATTATGATAGCATAATTTTTAAAATTATTTCATTATATATTATATATATTCATTGAATAATAAAATTAAATATATTGTATTTATTAAATATATTAAATAATATATTTTATTTATTAAATAATATATTATTTTATTAAATAATAAAATTAAATAATATTTAAAACTATGGTAGTATGAATTTTTAACCATTGGTTTAACAGCAATATAAAACGAAGTTTGACAAAAATATATTTGTAGCAATACTGATACACAGGGATCTTTTATGGGGTTTTGCTGATTTTTTTTCTTCTTTAAATTGTAGTTCCTACATATAAGGGAGAATATGTGGTATTTTTCTGTGTCCAGCTTATTTCACTCAACAAGATGCCCCCTGTTGCATTCATTTTACTGCAAGTAGTAGAAATTCTAATTTTTTACAGCTGAATAATATTCCATTGTGTATATATACCACATTCTCTTTATCCACCATCAGGTGATGAAAACTTTTGATTCCATGTTTTGGCTAGTGTGAACAGTACTGCTATACACATGGTAGTACAGGAATCTCTTTGATACAACATGTTCATATCTGTTTGATATATACAAAGAAATAGAATTGCTGAGTCATATGACAAGTCCATTTCTAAGGTTTGTTTTGTTTTTAAGAAATATCCAGGGTCTCCCACTGTGGCACACTGGGTTAAGCCACAGCCTGCAATGCCATCATTCCACGTGGGTGCTGCTTCGAGTTCTGGCTGCTCCCCTTCCAATCCAGCTCCCTGCTAATGCACCTGGGAAAGCAGAGGAGGATAGCCCGAGTCTTTGGGCCCCTGCACCCACATGGGAGTATAGGATGAAGTACCTGATTCCTGGCTTAAGCCTGGCTCAGCCCCAGTCATTGTAGCTATTGGGGACGTGAACCAGCAGATGAAAGATACTCATTCATTCTCTCTCTCTCTCTCTTCTCTCTCTCTCCCCCTCCCTTCTTCCTCCTCCTCCTCTTCTCTCTGTAACTCTGCCTTTCAAATAAGTAAATATTAAAAGGAATACCCATGCTGTTTTCAATTGTAGCTGCACTAATTTAGATTTCCACCAACAGTGTCTAAGTGTTCTCCTTTCTCCACATCTTTGCCAGGATTTGTTATTCTCTGTCTTTTAGATAACAATCATTCTGATGGGGACAGAGTGATATCTCATTGTGGTTTGATTTACTTTTCCCTGATGGCTAGTGATTTTAAGCATTTTTTCAATGATTTCTTCTTTTCAGAACTATCATTGAAGTCCTTTGCCCATTTCTTAACTGGATTGTTTCTTGTTGAGTTTTTAAAGTTGCTGTATATTCTGCATATTAATCCTTTGTTTAGGTAGCTTGCATTTTTTTTCCATTTTGTTGGATATGTATTCACTTTGTTGATTGATTCCTTTACTATGCAGAAGCTTCTAGGCTTGCTATAGTCTCATTTGTTTAGTTTTGCTTTTGTTACCTGTGCTTTGGGGCCTTATACAAGAAATCGTCCCCTACATCCATGTCTTGGACTGTTTCCCATATGTTTTTATCCAGTAACTTCATGGTCTCAGGTCTTAAATTTAGGTCTTTGATCCATCTTATGTTTATTTTTGTATATGGTGAGAGATGTGGATCTGTTTTCATGTTTCTACATGTTTATATATCTAGTTCTGCAGGCACCATTTGTTGAAGAGATTAGCCTACTCCACTGTTTGTTAGATCCATTTGTTCAATAGTGTGGTTCCAACTTGATGAATCTTTATTGGTTTTTCTGCCTGGATAATCTGTCCATTGATGAAAATGAGGTGTTGAAGTCCCCCACTATTTTGTATGGGAGTCTATTTCTCCCTTTATGTCTAATAGTATTTGCTGTATATATCTGGGATGTCTTGCATTGGGTATATATATATATTTATGATTTTTTTTAAGATTTTATTTATTTGAGAGGCAGAGTTACAGACAAGGAGAGGGAGAGACAGAGAGTAAGGTCTTTGATCTGCTCCTTTACTTCCCACATGGTGGTAATAGCTGCAGCTGGGTTGATCCCAAGCCAGGAGCCGGGAGCCTCTTTCAGGAATCTCATGCAGGAGCAGGGGCCCAAGCACTTGAGACATCTTCCACTGCTTTCCCAGGCCATAAGCAGGGAGCTGGATTGCAAGAGGGGCAGCTGGGACATGAACTGATGCCCATATGGGATGCCAGCATTGCAGGCAGAGGATTAACCTAGTACACCACAGTGCTGGCCCCATATTTTTGTGATTCTTACATCTTGCTGAATCAAAACTTTATCACAGTATCTTTGTCTCTTTTTTACAGTTTTTTTTTTTTAATTTAAAGTCTGCTTTATCTGATAAGAGGATAGCTACTCCAACTTGTCTTTGGTTTCCATTTGCCTGGTGTATCTTTTTCCTACTCTTTACTTTCAGACTATGTGCATCTGTATGCTTGCAGTAAGTTTGTTGTAGATGGAGTCTAGTGGGTTCTTATTGTGTGTGTGTGTGTGTGTGTGTGTGTGTGTTTTATCTTCAGCCAACCTAAGTCTTTTAGGTGTTGAATTTAATCCATTTATATTCAACGTGGGGATTGATAGGTAAGAACTACCACCGGTCATTTTGTTGATTGCATGCTGGTTTTACCTGCTCTGTCAGTTTGGTGGTTTCATATGTTTTCATGATGTTTACTTCTAATGTAGGACTCCTTACAGCATTTCTTGTAAAACTGGTCTAGTCATGGTAAATTGTCTATTTTTGCGTATCTGGAAAGTACTTTATTTCTCCTTCTGGAAGATACCTTAATTTGGATATAATCTTGATATTATCCACTCTCTTAGGGCTTGTAACATTTCTGCTGAGAAGTCTTATGTTTATCTAATTGGTGTTCCTTTACCTGTAACTTGACATTTTTCTGTTGTTGTTTTCAGGATTCTCTCCTTGGCCTTAGCTTTGGACAGTTTGGCTGCAGCAGGCCTTGGAGAAGATCTTTTTTGTTTGACTTCTGCTTGTGGTCCTTTAATCTTCCTGTATGTGGATACCCATGTCTCTTTCAAGCCCTGAGAAATTTTCAACTATTTAGCGAGTTCTCAACATCTCTACCCATCTCTTCTCCTTCAGGAATACCTACTATAGTAATATTTGGTCATTTAATGGTATCCCAAATTTCAGACTTTCTCCATTTTTTAAAATATTCTTTTCCCTTTATTTCTCTCTGATTAGATTGTTTCAAAGTCTTGTCCTCAAGCTCAGAAATCCTTTATTCTATTTGGCCTATTCCACTGCTGAAGTTCTCAATATTTATTTCACTGATTGAAGATTTAATCTCCAAAATTTCTATTTGGTTCTTTTTAATGCTCTCTATCTCCTTAGTAATATTTTCATTGATGTCACTCGTTGATTTTCTCATTTCTTTAATCTGTATTCTGTTGCATCACAATGAGTTTCCTTTTTAATTCTATTTCTGACGTTTCATAAATTTCCTTCAGATCAGTATTTAATTTTGGAGAATTATTGTGTTGTTCTGCTGGTGTCAGGCTACAGTGCTTTTTAATGTCTCCTGTCTCCATGCTGATATCTGCATATCTGGTATAATAGTCCCTTCTTCTTAATGGAGCAGGTTTTCTTGGAAAACATGGTTTAGATGGAATCGAGGGTATCGCCTGGCTTGTTGTTTTGGCTCTGGCACTAGGTGCATACAGAAGTATATCCTCTGAGTAATTTCTTTTGCTTTAATCTTTGTCAACTATATCAATAAGTGACATAGTGGTCTAGCCTGCTGCAGTTATTAGGGTTAGGAGAGTGGCTTTGAGATGAGTGTGGGTTCCCCAGGGTGCATATCTTCAGAACACAGAGCTTGGTGTCAGTCACACTGGAGACTATGATAACCAGAGCCTTGTTCTTGGTGCTGAGGGAGAAAACAGGTCCCACCACCAAGGCCAAGTGATGATGGGGCTTCTGGCACCAATCGCAATGCTCTAGGACTGTGTGATGTGGATGGATCTTTCCTCAGGTATTGCTAAGAGAGTGCAGCTGGTGCTGTGGATTATAACACCAACAACCCTAGTCCTGGGACTGGGGAGTGTCAGCTGAACCCTGCCTCTGTCCCCAAGGTTGACAGGAGATTTTGTTCTGGTAGGTATGTATCCAGAGATTTGCAATGCAGGTACGTCTTCCTAGGTCTATGGGGTAGATTCTGGTGGAACTGAAGAAATTAGAATAGATTGTTCCAGTCCTGGTGTTACAGGATACAATGGGTTTATAACCCAGATTTCCCAGCATTGGAGTGGATGTGGATTTTTTTTTTAATGGGCTGCTTCTGGTGCTATCCCCCAGAAGGTAAAGAAGCTAAAGGGAGCTCTCCTGGCCCACGTAGAGTGAGAGTGTAGCTCTGGGGCCAAAGCCCAAAAAAACCCCACAATTGTAGAGTGCAGGAGAAATGTCAATACAGTTTGCCCTGTCTCTGACCTTGTTTGCTTCTGGTAACTCCTGTGCAGACAGCAGTTGCATGAATTTTCACAGCCAAGTGCACTGGGGGGTGGGTGAGGGCAGGGAAGTGATGTGACTTCCCTTCTCAGAGGCCAGCAGGTGCTCAGATCCCAGTCAGCTCCCCAGGCTGAAGTTACAGTCAGTGGTGACTGAAGTTCCCCGTCAGCTACAGCCACAGTAGGCGGAGCATGCAGCAATTTCTTCCTATCTTGACTTGAATTAAGATGGTGATTGACAGCTGGCTGCGCCATGCGGCCAGCCTCAGTAACATCCTGTCCCCTTTCCTCACTGTCTAAAAATCTTTGTTCTTTTTATTACATCTCCACTGAAAATTTCTGTCAGATCTCTGGAAATATGTTTGTGTTTCTTTTCTCTCTCTCCCTCTCCCCTCTTCCCTCTCCCTCTTTTGCATACACTAGGATGGCTGTAGTTAGTGTGACTTCACTCAATTCAGCCATCTTGGATCCCCTCAGAATAGTTTTAAATTTGCAAAACAAAAATCATGAGGTCAAATAATTCATATATTTCTCCTACCCTGCTTTCCCTGTTAACATTTAGTTTTAATATATTTATCACAATTAATGAGCCAAACCATCTTTCCCCTATTTTTTAATTCAGGTACTTTTATCCCTTCCACACTTTACAGTGTTTTGTAATCAACATCCTGTGTTCAGATTGATTACTTTGTTTGCTTTAATTCTGTCTCCCACAAATTATGGAGAACATATGGTATTTGGCTTTTTGTGTCTGGCTTATTTCACTCAACATGATATCCTTCAGTTCCATCTATTTTGCTGCAAATGACAGGATTTCATTCTTTTTTGTGGCTGAATAGTACTCCATTATATGTATGTTTATCTGTATATGTATATACACACATATATATGTAAATTGTTATATATACTTATGTATATATCACATTTTCTGTATTGGTTTACCTGATGATAGACATCTGGTTGATTTCATGTTTTGGCTATTTTGAACTGTGCTACTGTAATCATGGTAGAGCAGATATTACTTTGATACTGTGAGTTCATGTCTTTTTAAAATTTATTTATTTGAGAGGCAGAGGCAGAGAAAGAGGACTTCCATTTGTTGGTTCACTCCTCAAATGGCTGCAGTGGGTTGAGCTGGGCTGATCTGAAGCTAGGAGCATCTTCTGGTTCCTATGCATTTGGGTCATCTTGTACTTCTTTCTCAGGCATATTTGCAGGAAACTGGATTGAAAGTGGAGCATCTGGGACTCAAACTGGTATCTATGAGGGATGACGGTGCTGCAGGTGAAGCCTTAACCTACTATGCCACAGCACAGATCATAATGACTTTTTTATATATACCCAGTAGTGGGATTAATGGGTCATATGCAATTTCAGTTTTAATTTCTAAGGAAATCTCCATATTGTTTTCTACAGTGATTTGTTCTAACTTGCATTTTCTTCAAAGAGTTTTATTATATTTATTTGAAAGACAGAGTTGAGCAGGGGGAGAGAGAGGGAGGGAGGGAGAAAAGAGACAGAGGCAGATATCTGCCATCTGCTGGTTCACTTCCAAGATGGCAGCAATGGCCAGGGCTGGGCCAGTCAAGAGCCAGGACCTTCTTAGTCTCTCCAGTGGATGCAGGGGCCTAAGCACTTGGGCCATCTTCTGCTGCTTTCCCAGGTATATTAGCAGGGAGCTGGATTCGAAGTGGAGCAACTGGGACTTGGACTACGGCCCATGTGGGATGCAGGCATTGCAAGAGATGGCTTCTCCTGCGATGCCACAGAACTTGCCCTGCTGCTCTGATTGACATTTTAACCAACAGCGCACAAGAGTCTCCCTTTGTCCACATCCTTACCAGTATTTGTTATTTTCTGTCTTTTTGATAATATCCATTCTGATAGGGGTGAAGTGATACCTCATTGTGCTTTTGATTTGCATTGCCTTATTCCTAGGGATATTGAGCATCTACACATATTTGTTGCCATTTTTATTTCTCCTATTGAGAACTGTTTTTGTATAAAGGTACTCTGGCCATTTCTTGATTATATTGTTTTTTGGTTTTTGAGTTTTTAGAGTTGCTAAAATATTCTGCATATTAATCCTTTATTGGTTGAATAGATTGCTAATATTTTATCCCATTATGTGATTTATCCCTTCACTATATTGATTATTTTCGTGTAGAAGCTTCTGAGTTTGATGTGTTCCAGCTTGTTGAGTTTTGTCTTAGTTTTCTGAGTTTGGGTTTTATTTCAGAAATCATTACCTACTTAGTTGTTTCTCTTGTATTTTCTTCTAGCAATTTCATAGATTCAAGTTTTAAATATAGGTCTTTGTTCCATCTTGATTTGATTTTTGTATATGGTGAGAGGTATGGATCTAATATCCATTTTTTACATATATACATTCAATTCTTTTGAACACCATCTATTAATAAAAAACCTTTCTTCCACATAAGTTCTTGGTACCTTTGTCAAAAATCAGTTGGCTCCACTTTTGTGGATTAATTTCTGGGATATCTATTCTGTTCTATTGATATATGTGTAGACTGTTACGCCAGTACCATGCTGTTTCAGTTATGATTGTCTTTTTAATTTTATTTAATGAACATAAATTTCCAAAGTACAGTTTATGGATTACAATAGCTCCCCCCCCAAAACTTCCCTCCCACCCACAACACTTCCCTCTCCCTTTCCATTCACATCATGATTAATTTTCAATTATCTTTATATACAGAAGATCACTTTAGCATATATTAAGTAAAGATTTCAACAGTTTGCACCCACACAGAAATACAAAGTGTAAAATACTATTTTAGTACTAGTTATAGTATTAATTAAACACCTAAGAATCATTGTGTATTAATTACAGAGTTCAACCTATAGTTTTAAGTAGAACATAAAAAATACTAAAAGGGTAAAGTATTAAGTTCTTTTTTTTTCTTTTTGTGTTATATACTTATTTTTTTGTTTAATAAATGTGAATTTACAAAGTGCAACTTTTGTATTGTTGTGGCTCCCCCCCCCAACCTCCCTACCTCCCGCAGCCCTCCCCTCTCCCACTCCCTCTCCCATTCCACCCTTCATTGAGTTTCATTTTCAATTACCTTCATATACTGAAGATCAACTTAGTATATACTAAGCAAGGATTTCAACAGGCTGCACTCACACAACCGCACAAGGTATAGGGTATTGTTCGACTAGCCGTGTTGTTTTTAAGTTTCATAGTAAAACACATTAAGGACAGAGATCCTACGTGTGGAGCATGTACCCAGTGACTCCCGTTGTTGATTTAACAATTGGCACTCTTATATATGACGTCAGCAATCACCCGAGACTCTTGCTATGAGCTGTCTAGGCTATGGAAGCCCCTTGAGTTCACCAACTCTGAACTTGTTTAGTCAAGGCTGTCTCACAGTGGAGGTTCCTTCCTCCCTTCAGAGAAAGGTGCCTCTCTCGATTGTTTTTTAATGTACCGAAATCAGATCTTGTAATGTCTCAGGATTATTTTGGCTGTTTTGAGTCATTTATGGTTCCCTATTTTATGATTTTTTTTCTAATTTTGCAAAGAATGTCAATATTTTGATAAAGATTGCATTGAATATGTAGGTTCTTTTAGGTAGTATAGACATTTTAATAATATTTTTATTCCATAGGAAAGAAATATATTTACATTTTCTGGTGTGTTCCTGATGAGTTATTTCATCCCACTAATTTTGGGCGTGGTTTGTTCTAATTTTTCTGTATTCTTGAGATGCATTGTTAGAGCATTGATTTGATGCCTTTCCAGTTTCTTGATGTAGTCACTAATTGCTATAAACTTTTGTCTCAACACTACTTTTACCTGTATTCCGTGTTTTGATGTGTTGTCATCTTTACTTGTTTCTAAGAATGATTTGATTTCCCTTCTGATTTCTTTGACTCACTATTCATTCAGGAGTATGTTGTTCAGTCTCCATGTGTTTGTGTCTTTTCTAGAGTTTAAGTTGTTAATTTCCAGCTTTTTTCCATTGTATTCAAAAAAGATACATGGTACAATTTCAATTTTATTGAATTTGTTTAGACTTATCCCAGAGAAAATTGCATACACTGATGAAAACAGAAGTGTATTCTGTAGCTATGGGATGAAATGTTCTCTAGATATCAATTAGGTCAATTTGGTCCACAGCGTTGATTACCTCTGTTGTTTCTTTGTTGGTTTTTCCTTAGTTGATCATATTGATGAAGGGGGGAGTCAGAGTCTCCCATTATTATTCTATTGAAGCCTATGTCTCCCTTTAGGTTTATTAACATTTGTTTTAAAAAGCCAGGTACCATTGGGGCCGGTGCCATGGCTCACTTGGTTAATCCTCCACCTGTGGCACCCATTATCCCATATGGGTGCCGGGTTCTAGTCCCGGTTGCTCCTCTTTCAGTCCAGCTCTCTGCTGAGGACCAGGAAGGCAGTGGAGGCTGTACCATGTGCTTGGGCCCCTGCACCCCTGTGGGAAACCAGGAGGAAGCACCTGGCTCCTGGCTTCGGATTGGCATAGCTCCGGCCATAGAGGCCATTTGGGGGGTGAACCAACGGAAGGAAGACCTTTCTGTCTCTCTCTCTCACTGTCTAACTCTGTCAAATAAAACATAAATAAAATTTTAAAAAAGCAGGTACCCAACTTTGGGTGCATATGCATTCATCATAATTACATTTTCCTGTTGAATTAATCAACTTTCACTGGAGAACTGTTGGATTTCTTGGGTTAATTGTTTAATTCCTAAATTTTTTATTTTTTGGTAGCCATTGTGAATGGATTTTTTCCTTGACTTACTTTCCAGCAAGATTATTATTGTGTAAAAATGATACTTGTTGTTGATTATGTGACATGTGTCTTTACTGAATTGGTTTATCAATTTTCACTGCTTTTTGGTAGAGAGTTGAGGTTTTTTCATGTACAGCAACATGTTATCTACAAACATGGGTATTCTGACTTCAGTCCTTCCAGTACTAATGTCTTTTATTTACCTTCCCTAATTTCTCTTGCTAATACTTACATAATATAGTCAATACAATGAGTGAAAGAGGATAGCCTTGTCTCGTGTCTGATCTGAGGGTCAATGCTTTCAGCTTTTTCTCACTCAGTGTGATACTGGCTGCTGGTGTGTCATATAATCTTTATAATGTTGAGGTATGTTCCTTCTATACCTAATTTGTTGAATAATTTTATCATGAATGAGTGTTGTATCTTATTCAACTCTTTTTTGGAATCTGTTGAGATAATAACTTCTTTATTTGTTCTTCATTCTGTTAAGGTCATTTATGAGGTTTATTAGTTGCAAATGTTGAGCTACACTTGAATCTCTGAAATAAATCCCATTTGGTCATGATGTATGATCTTTTGGATATAATGATGGATTTGGTTTGCAATTATTTTGTTGAGAATTTTGGCATCTATATTCATCCAGTATGTTGGTCTATAATTTTCTTTTTGGCTTGTGGCTTTGTATGGTTTTGGTATTAGAGTAAAGCTGGCCTCATAGATATTGGCTGACTTCCATTCTTCTCAATATTTTGGAATAATTTGAAAAGTATTGGAGCTAGTTCCTATTTGGATGCTTTGTAGAACTAATTTATAAGTCTATGAAGTCCTGAACCTGAAGGGGGATTTGTAATTACCACTTCAATACTGTGTTTGTTATTGCTCTACTATATATTTTCTATATATTCTTTTTAAAAATTTTTAACATTTTATTTATTTGAAAGACAAAGTTAAAGATAGAGGTAGAGCCAGAGAGAGAGAGGTCTTCCATTCACTGGTCCACTCACCAGATTGCCACAATGTCTAGAGCTGAGCTGTTGTGAAGCCAGGAGCTTTTTCCAGGTCTCCCACACAGGTACAGAGGCCCAAGCATTTAGCCCATCTTCTATTGCTTTCCTAGGCCATAGCAGAGAGCTGGATTGGAAGTGGAGTGGTCAGGACTTGAACCACTGCTCCTATGGGATGCTGGGGCTTTAACCTGCTGTGTCACAGTTTATATATATATATATATATATATATATATATATATATATATATTCTCCAGGAATTTATCCATTTCTTTGAAGTTTTCTACTTTGTTAGAATATAGTTGTTCATAGTAGTTTGTAGATTCTTTGTATTCCTGTGGTATTAGTTGTAATGTCTTTTCTGTATCTGATTTTATTTGAATTTGCCCTCTTTTTAAATCTTTTATCTGGCTAAATGTTTGGCTATTTTATTTCTTTTTTAAAAACAGCTTTTTGTTTATCTTTTATATTCATTTGTTGGAAGTTCATTCCGTTCTTTTCTGATTCTTAGTATTTCTCAACTCGCTAATTTTGGGTTTGGTTTGTTATTTTTCTAAATTCTATAGCTGTGTTTTTATATTTATTTGACATCTTTGTATTTTTAAAATGTACTTTTAAAAATGTAAACACTTTCTATTTTTAAAATGTAAGCACTTATCACTATGAACTTCCCTCTTAATATTATTTTTGCTCTATTCCATAGGTTTTAATATACAATATTTTCATTTTTCATTTGTTTCAAGAAATTCACTCAGTAGCATGTTGCTTAATTTCAATTTCCTATACTTGTTTTCTGTTTTATTCTTTTGTGGTTTGAGAAGATATATAGAATGATTTCAGTCACTTTAAATTTACAGAAAATTGATTGGTGCCCAATTATATTGTTTACCCTAGAAAATGTCCCACATTCTGTTGAAAAGAATGTATATTTTGCAGCTGTTGGATGAAATGTTCTATAAATATCTGTTAGGTTCATTTGCTCTGTAGTATGGTTCAACTCTGATGTATCTGTGTTAATTTTCTGTCTGAATGATCTGTCCACTGAGGACAATGTGTATTGGAGTCTTTCTTCCATTTTAGGTCTAATACTATTTGCTTTAGATATCCGGCTAGTCTTGTGTTGGGTGCATGTGTATTTATGATTGCTATATAGTTTTTTTTTTGCTGAAATTGATAATTTTATCAATATCTTTATATTTTTATAAAGGTTTATATAGGTTTTATGGTTTATGTTTTAAAGTCTGATGGGTATAGCTACTCTTGATTGTTTTTTGTTTCCATGTTATAGCATTTTTTCACTTTCTGTCTATGTATATATTTCCCTGTGATGTGTATTTCTTATAAGCAACATATAGTTGGGTCTTGTTTTTTTATCCATTCAGTCAACCTATGTTGACTTGGGAATTTAATCTATTTACGTTAAAAGTTCATATTGATAGATTCACAACTAACTCCTGTAGTTATGTTGATGGGTTACTGATTATATCTGCTGTGTCATTGAATTTGGTTCTGTCACGTGTTTTTTCATGAAGATTCTTCTAACATAAGAATCTTTGCTTGTCTGGAAAACAATTTTTCTCCTTCACTTCTGAAGAAGAGCTTTGCTGGACACAGAATTCTTGGTTGGATGTTTCTGTTTTTTTCTCTCAAGGCCTTAAATATATCATCTCACTTTTTTGACATGTATTGTTTCTGCCATTATTGGTCTAACTTCTCTTTCATTGCCTTTAGGATTCTTTCCTTGTTCTTAGCTTTTGACACATGGACTATAATATGACTTGGAGAAGGTCTTTTGTGATTGAATTTGAGATCCTCTAAGATTCTTGTATTCGAATATTCACATCTTTTTCCAGACTTGG
The DNA here is from genome assembly GCA_949820135.1 of Sylvilagus floridanus. Lineage (NCBI taxonomy): Eukaryota > Metazoa > Chordata > Mammalia > Lagomorpha > Leporidae > Sylvilagus > Sylvilagus floridanus. Next base: position 25,840,600 of record OX463235.1, read on the forward strand.
GATGTTTTAAATTATTATTTCATTCTGTAGGTTCTCAGTGCCTTTTTCCTTCTCTTTTCCTTTAGGTATCTCAATAATCTTATTAATTATTATTATTATTTTTGCTTAAGAGCATTTCATAAATTGCTTGGATTTCTCAATTCCTGAATTATTTTGTTTTTCAGACTAGATTATTTTGAATGATCTTATTCTACAGATGAGGAATTCTTTTTTCCACTGGTCTGTTCTCTTGTTGAGACTTTCAATTGTAGATTTTTATTTCCTTGATTAAAGTTTTAAGCTACAAAATTTGTTGTTTGTAATGATTTCTAAGTTTTCTTTTTATACTTTTTAAAATTTATTTAAGTTATACAAGTTTCACATGTTTCATATATACAGGTTTAGGAACATAGTGATACTTCCCATCCCAGCCTCCCTCCTGCCCATGCTCCAACCATCCTTCCTCCTCCCTCTCCCATTCTCTTAATACCTACAAAGAACTATTTTCAGTATATTTAATGATCATGAAGTTACATTAAGTAAAAGAGTTAAGCAAATGTTGTGAATAAAAATAATACTGTTCATTGATGGAAGAGACGAGGGCTATACACAATCATTGAATCTTAAAATGTTCATTTCACTCCAGTACATTGTATTTTAGGTTCTCTGTTTGTTACTTCATATCAGGGGAAACATATGACTAATTCTGCAGCTTATAGTACCAATAGCCCATGTCCCAACACAGGAATATATTCAGAGGATCTTGATCCAATCCCATGGGGGTGAATATAGATTATGTTGAGGATTGTGTACTGGCAGGTGTAGGTTTGGGGCAGTGCAATGCAGGTAGATTGTTCCCTGGATTCCACAAGGTGTGTTCTGATGACTCTGAAGAATATAATAATACCAATAGTCACAGTCCTAGAGCTGCAAGATACAGTGTGTTTTTATTCAGGTCTCATAGCATGAGTTCCAGTAAAGCTGGGGATCTGGGGATTGTGGACTGGTGGTTATCATGCTGAAGCAGAGGAATACAGATAGGGCTTTCCAGAACCACAGGTGAGTTAGTTACAAGGGGTTGTAGCAGCAACAGACCTGAGTTGGAGGGCACAAAAGGGACTGCTCCCCAGTTCCCATAAGGCACATGAGGGTTATGCTGGGGCTTATGTTCTGGGCAATCAATAGCCTATGCTAAAAGTTGAAGAAGGAGCTTCCTCAGGTCTGGTCCTCTGGGATTGTGTATGGATTGCTGCTGACAGTTAGCACAAAGAACCCAAAGGAAACTTCCCTCCATGGTACAAAGCAAGCATTGTAGCCCCAGGGCTAGTGCCCATAGCACCCACAGCTGCACGATTTACAGGAACCTACTCTATGCACTGCAAAGTGCCCTCAATGTCTCTGGGAACTTCTGGTATTAAGGGGCTGCTTGCCATCCTCTAGCATAGGTGGAATTTAGCAACTTAGCAGCAGCAGCTCCAAAATTGCTCTTTGGAGGCAGAGAGAGGTAATTTGGGTGCAATCGAAGTAGTCTCTCAGACCCTAGTGAGCCCTCTAGAGTTGATTTAAAGTCTGTGAGGACGTGATTCTCTTACAGTTAGGGCAGTCCATCTGTGGCCGTAGTCTGGATCACAGCACTGCCTCTTCTCTCCTAGCACTTACCTCTTCCTAGCAAGATGGCGTCCCCCAGCAGGGGAGCTAGGGTAGGAGCAGTGGGCAGAGGCATTGAACAGCAATGCACTCTCTCTCTGTCTCTTGGCTGGTGTTCAGAGCCTCTGTGCTATTTGTTGATCTCAATCACTTTTTTGCTGAAGTTTTTCAACCATTCTCTTAAGTTCTCATATTTCATACATAGACGCTTTTTCCTCACGAGATGGAATCCCTCTGCTAGGGAGCATGCAGAAGCAGCTGAAGGCTGCATTGTGCTTTGTTTCTCTCTGTGCTGGTTTTCATTGTCTCCATGGTGTTTACAGTTCTAATGATTCTTTACTCAAGTTTTCCTTGAGTCAGAATCGTCATTTCTAATATTTTATGTTTTGAACCCTCTTCTCAGCAAGGCAACAGTGCCAGGGTAGGAGTGGTGGCAGTATTTACATGCTTTGTTCCTCTCTATGCTGGTTTTCCTAGTCTCTGTGCTGTTGGCAATTCCTGTCACTTCTTTACTGAAGCTTTCCCGAAGTCTATCTGGAAATATGGTTCCTCCCTTGTTCTGAAAGTGTTCTCTGCTTGAGATGGATACAGGCCCTCTCTGTTCAGCCATTGTGGTCTCAACTGTGTTACCACCCCCTTGAACTTCTTTTTCAAGTCTCAGTATCACAGTATGACTAATAACCTCTATCTCTAGTCAGCTTTTCTAAGACTCATTGTAAGAGTAACCTTTTCTATCCTCCCAATAAATATTGGTATATTAAGTGCCCTTCTAAGAATATTTGCTCCCTACATAATCACATCCAACTACCATTGATAAGCTAGTGACTTCCAAATTAATATCTCCAATGTAGAGTCCTCTTAATTATATACTTATGAATTGGTATGTCTGCTTAAATATCTCAGTGGCATCTCAAACTCAAAGAATCTACTCCAACTCCCATTATCCCTGGTCAGATTGAAGAACTTCTAGTGTTCATTTTATCAGTGATTTGATCAGTGACTTTGTAAATTTGTTATATGTTAATGTGTCCAAGGAACATAAACCTCTCCTTTTCTTCTTTATGCCATAAGCTATCGTGAACCTTCATTCCTTTCTAAATTCATAAAGAAGCCCAAATATCATTTGCACATGCCAAGTCAAAAAGAACCCAACCCAGCATTTATTCATGCTTTCTTCCTTGTGTTTTTGCTACAAATCAGTCAAATACTGATGTTCTCAATGTGCATATGCAGTCAAACCAAAAACAACAGAGGGAGTTTCTTTGTTAGAAACTCATCCTCTGTAACCTAAGCAGTAGTACTTCACATTTGTGCTCATGCTGTATGATGAAGTGCTAGAAGGACACAGCATCTAATGAACAACTTACATTGTACTCAGGGTTCCAAAAATTAAAATTCACTGAATATATGAGTTTTAACACAATAGAGAAGATATTCATAATGACTCCAACAGTATTATCATTTTGTGTCTCTATGCGAGGGTAAACCGTTGAAATCTTTACGTAATATGTACTAAATTGATCTTCTGTGTATAAAGAGAATTGAAAATGAATCTTGATGTGAACAGAAGGGGAGAGGGAGCGGGAAAGGGGAGGGTGGGGGGAGGGAGGGAAGTTGTGTGGTGGGGGAGCCATTGTGGTCCATGAGCTGTTCTTTGGAAATTTATATTCTTTAAATAAAAGCTTTATATATATAAAAAAAAAAAAATTGAAAGGTTGTTGCCTTTACCACTGAGCAGCTCATTGTGTGGTAGAGCCATAGTGAAAAGCAAGGATATGCTTTGATTGTGATGGTATGGAAGGTAGAATTATGAAATCTGATTCTGAGTATTAGTGAACAATTTGTAGAGGAGTTGTCATTTGATCCAGTCCTGGAGACATGGGTATTAGTAGGAAGGTGATACTATGGATAATTTTCAGAAATCCTTATGGAAATTTTAACATAAAAATGGTAAATTATTTTTTAAAAACTTAGATTTCTTTTTTATCTGTTACATAAGATGTTCTAATAAACATAGAAGAATTAGATATTCAAAGAAAATTATAAGCACATTAATCTCTATGAGCAGGAATTGTAACAGATCTTTGCTTTCTTGCATTTGAACCCAAATTTAGAACATTCAGATTGACCAAATCCAAGGCAGGCATTAAATTAACAGGTGTATCCATAGAAATTATTATGGTACTGAATTACCATGTTTGAACTTAGCTGAAAGTAAATGCCTGAAATTAGTACATTTTTGATATGTGTGTTTCTGCTTCAGTACCAAATATCAGGTTTCTCTGGCTGCGTGGAAGAGAAAAAGAATTTGGCTTCCTTAAGGAAAAAGAAAGCTAGTTCATTGGAATGCACAGCAAAAGAGAGATTACCTTAGAAAACAGTTGATCAAAATTGAGAATAGTCATTACTAAAGACTAAAAAGGGTGAAAAAGAGGAGATAGATAGAAGTTGGATGCCAGGAACCAAAACACAATTAGAAGTAATAGATTTTGGTGTTTATTAGCCAGTTGGATGACTTTAAGTCATAAGAATGTGCTGGTGCCGTGGCACACTTGGCTAATCCTCCGCCTGTGGCGTTGGCACCCCGGGTTCTAGTCCCAGTTGGGGTGCCAGATTCTGTCCCGGTTGCTCCTCTTCCAGCCCAGCTCTCTGCTGTGGCCCAGGAGTGCAGTGGAGGATGGCCCAAGTGCTTGGGCCCTGCACCCGCATGGGAGACCAGGAGGAAGCACCTGGCTCCTGGCTTCGGATCGGCGCAGCACGCCGGCCTTAGCAGCCATTTGGGGGGTGAACCAATGGAAGGAAGACCTTTCTCTCTTTCTCTCTCTCTCACTGTCTAACTCTACCTGTCAAAAAAAAAAAGTCATAAGAATGTGTTATATACTGTATAAAGAACTGGAGGAGAGCTGAAGGTGGGCTGCAGACATTAAAGAAGGTTGCAATACTGGGGATGCAAATGTCTTATTTGGTCACTTTATGTTGCTCACAAATTGTGAAACACTAGATTGTGCCCCATAAAGGCATTCAAGTATTACGTAATTTTAAATGAAATAAAGAAAGATATATTATTAATGTGCTATAAAAGCTGATTGCAAATAAGAGAACCAATATTTAATACTAATAAAACTTTCTTTTTATTTGAAGATAAAGATGACCAAAATATAACAGGCTGGTTTCTCTGTAAAAATCCAACCTCCACCTCCTAACATTGGTAAAATTTTAAACAATAAACACCTAACCTAGTATTTTGTACATTAAAGAAAAAGAAGAATGAAAGAAGAGGACATAGGCTGGGCAGAAAGGAGGATTTCACTAGGATCATAGGCAGTAGGAATGGATGAATATGCCCAGCCTGGTTAGGGGAAGATGGGCAACTCTGATAGTCATTTCAAGACTTAATACATCTGGGTTAGAGGAAGATGGGCAACTCTGATAGTCATTTCAAGACTTAATACATCTGGGTTAGAGGGAGATAGGGAAGTACTCCAAAGAGAAATTAGAGTGTTATGACCAGAAGGAATGATATCACTTAGACCAGTAATTTTTCTTATCCTTGGTTTTCTTTATTTTTGATTATTCTGATTTTTAAATTTTTTTTAGTTTTCAAATAGTAATTTAAATAATTATCTTGTCTCCAGTTTTTGAATCATTTTACATGACTTCATAGCTTCTTGTATAAATACTAAGGTCATACTTTGGTAGGCTTTTGCCCCATTACCCTACTTTTCAGGAAGGGGTGTCTATCCATGTAAACAAATGCGTCTGTTGTTATTGTTTGTATGCATGTTGTGAAAGGGAGGTAGTATTTCAAAGTCACCTCTGAGAATTCAAATCATAAAATTTTGTATCCCTTATCTTTTCCATTCTTAAACCCTCTACACATATCAGAATATCTTGGCAGAGGGGAACTAGGGCTTTTTTTTTTTTTAGTAGCATTTGGTTGATGATTCTGTTATACTCTTTTTATGTATTTATGTAAAAGTTAAAAGGATAGATGGATGGGTCGAGAGAGGGAGGGAGGGAGAGACAGAGAGAGAGAGAGAGAGATCCCCAATGACCACAGCAACCAGACCAAAGCCAGGGGCCAGAAGCTTCTTCTGGCTTTTCTACATGGATACAGGGGCCCAAGCACTTGGGCCATCCTCCACTGCTTTCCCAGCCATATTAACAGGAAGCTAGATGGGAAGTGGAGCAGCCAGGACTTGAACATGTACCCATGTGGAATGCTAGAGTTTCAGTCAGCAGCTTTATCCACTACACCACAATGCTGGCCCCAATTCTGTTCTCAATATCTCTCATATTCCAGAAGTTGAGGATTCTTGATACAAAATGTTCTATGGAGCCAACTTCATTGCTGATATTGAAGATGTTTTACATGATGGATTCTATGACCACTTTGAGAAAGTTGTTGAGAGAAAGGTTTTACCTCTATAGAAAGGAGAATTTTGTAAATACATAACTTTGTACCTTTGAGATATTTGGCAATGCGAATAGGCTGCCTGCTAAATAGTAAATTCTCTGCTGATGGAAATGGTTACAATGGGGTTTCATGACCATTTGTCAGAGAGGAAGATGCATGACAATAAAACATTGACCCTGCTCCCACCCTGGGAGCTAGAATACATGATGGCATGATGTGACAATTAACTACATGAGCTATGTATAAACAGTGAATAAATGACAAAATCTCAACATCAAATTTTGCTTCATGTTATTGAGAAATCATACCACAGGTAAATACTGTGTGAGAACTCTTTAGTGACAGACTGAATGATGTGTGACAAGCAACTGTCCAAATAGTGTGCTCATTCTTAATAATTACATTTAGTTATCTAAGATGACTGAGGACTCCTAGCGTTCTTGAGATTTTAAATAAAACTTGATATTGAAACATTGAAGTATGGCATCCATACTTCAAAAGTAATTATCTTTATCAGATTAGAACAAACAAAGTAATGGGGGGCGGTGCTGTGGCTTAGCAGGTAAAGCCGCTGCCTGTGGTGCCAGTATCTCATATGGGTGCTGGTTTGATCCCAGCTGCTTCACTTCCTATCCAGCTCTCTGCTGCGGTGCAGGAAGGAAGTGGAGGATAGTACAAGTCCTTGGGCCCCTGCACCCAAGTGGGAGACCTCAAAGAAGCTTCTGGATTTGGATCAGCATAGCTCTGGGCCTTGCGGTCACCTACGGAGTTGAACCAGTGTTTGGAAGACCTCTCTCACTCTCTCTCTGCCTCTGCTTCTCTGTAGCTCTGCCTTCAAATAAATAAATAAATCTTTAAAAACTGCAAAGTAAGGCCTGCGCTGTGGCTCACTAGGCTAATCCTCCACCTGCGGTGCCAGCACCCTGGGTTCTAGTCCCAGTGGGGGTGCTGGATTCTGTCCTGGCTGTTCTTCTTCCAGTCCAGCTCTCTACTGTGGCCCAGGAGTGCAGTGGAGGATGGCCCAGGTGCTTGGGCCCTGCACCCCATGGGAGACCAAGGGAAGCACCTGGCTCCTGGCTTCGGGTCAGCGTGGTGCGTTGGCCACAGCACGCCAGCCGTGGCGGCCATTGGGGGGTGAACCAACGGAAAAGGAAGACCTTCTCTCTGTCTCTCTCACTGTCCACTGTCTGTCAAAAAAAAAAAAAAAACACAAAGTAATGATTGAAACTTGATTTAACCTATGAATTATATATTTACTTAAGGATCACTGAGAAAATTTCAGCTTTCCAAATATCCATTTTACAGGAGTCTCCGGTTCTGTAACTAAGGAGTTATATTCTTAAGGGTCAAGTAGGGTCATCTTCCTGACCTTGATGAAGAGTGAGGGACAGACCTAGCCAAGGTAGTGAAATTCTAAAAAGAGCCGTTTTTTAGAGCAGGGAATTTCTCACCCAAGACATTGGGTTAGGGTGTAAAGGGTACAGCATTACACGTCACAAAAAAAGGAAGACCTAAAGTCCAGAAAGAGCTTGAAAGGAATATTAAAAGAAGTACACAGAACTTTGAACCAGGAACTAGGAAGAGGAGAATTGTCAACAGCATTCTTCATTTCAGGAATTGTCTGTTCAGGCTTTGCTGTCTACAACAAGTTTTAAAAAGATTATTTATTTATTTATTTATTTGAAAGGCAGAGTTTCAGAATGAGGGTGAGAATAAGGCAGTGGAGAGGAAAAGGGAGAGAGAGAAATATCACTACCTAGATGTCCACAATGCCCGGGACTGGGCCAGTCTAAAGCCAGGAGCCAGGAGTTGCAGGGGCCCAAGCACTTGGGCCATGTTATAGTACTTTCCTGGGTGCATTAGAAGGGAGCTGGATGGGAAGCAGAGTAGCTGAGACTCAAACTGGCACTCATATGGGATGCTGGAGTTTTAAGTGGTGGCTTAACCTATGCCACAGTGCTGGGAACACCAGCTTTTCCTTTTTAACAAATATGTGGATATACTTGCCTATGATCGCATTTATTGAGGCTAATTTATACTCTGCTTTTCTGGGACTTGTCTAAGGATATAGAACAGTACGAATAAAAAGTCCAGCCAGTCATTTCAGTGCAGCAACTTGTGTCAGAGTAGCATTTAGGAGCATGCATGTATCTCTGGCTAATTGTCTCCCTGTTACTGGTTGGTCTGAGTATGTTTTTTCCTGTGTGGGAGTGGGTGTGTATGTCTGTAGATAAACACACACACCCCCACTCTGGAGGATAGGAGAGAGTAGGGTTAGAGGTAATCTATGAATTAAAAAATTCCAATGAGCTCTTAAATGGGGGGATTTTGTTTTATGCTACTCTGTTCTTAGGCCTTCTGGTTAGGTAAACACACTTATTCTGCTTGGGGGTCCACCATTCCATTCTACCTTTTTGCCCCACCAAAACGACCACCCCTAAATTACACCTAGATTCTGTGTTTGGACGTCTGGAATGGCTCTTGACAACATTTGGATGTATAGATTTTTGGTTAGGCTTTTTGTTAATTTTTTTAAGCTTCTAAGGATTTAATTCTACTTGAGCTCTAAAAATGTGAAGTTTCCCCTCTTTATATCAGAAACAGAGAGAATGTCAAGAAATACCTATGGGGCCACATATATCAGGCATTATCTCATTTAGTCCTCAAAATACCCAAGTGAGATAGGTATTGCCACATGCAATTTACAGGTAACAAAACAAGTTGGAAGAGATTAAAGACTTTCCTATGGTCAGAAATTTACTAACTGTGAGAATCAGATTCAAACCCAGATTTGTTTGTTTACAAAACCTTTGCATGCCATAGTTTCCCTTAGGAAGCAGAAACTTTTACAAGGCTCTCTGGAATGAGGAAGCTTTACCAAGATTTTTGAAGCATTGTTTCTATGATGTAAATATGATTTGTTCCCCCAAACTCGGGAGTTTGATTGCCAAAGTCTCATGTTAACAATATGAAGAGTGGAAATTCAGGCCGACTGGGGTGTTCAGAAGTGGAGCTTTTGGGAAGTGATTACACTAAATTAGGTCATCAGGGTGGATGATTGAATACAAGCGACTTCATAAGGAAAGAGAAATTCCCTCTCCCCCATCCCCCCTCCCCCCCTCCTCTCTTTTCCCCCCTCTCGTCCTCTCCCCCTCCCCCTCCCTCTCCATCACACACACACACACACACACACACACACACACACACGGAGGCAGGGAAAAAGGGAAAGGGAAAGATATATGTGATGCAGCTAAGGAGGGCCCTTGCTAAAGCTTGTACCATGCTCTTTGGACTTTGAACCTCTAAGGTGATAGTTTGAACCTCCTCGTGTGATAGTTTGTGTCACACCATTATATCAGTTAAAGGTACTTCATTATAGTACTGAAAATCTAACTAATAAAATTGTCAAACATAAATATACAAAGGATATCAGATTGTCAGATACCTCAAAACATTTAAAAAAATATTTCTTTTGTACACTTTTCTTCAACCAGTACGGAGTGGCTTTTATACTGTGCTTGGTGACATACTTTGAATGCCTAAAGAGTCATGCATAGCATAGGGATAATTATTTTTTTTTTATTTTTTTTTTTACAGGCAGAGTGGACAGAGAGAGAGAGAGAGAGAGAGAGAGAGAAAGGTCTTCCTTTGCCGTTGGTTCACCCTCCAATGGCCGCCGCGGCCGGCGCACTGCAGCCGGCGCACCACACTCATCCGATGGCAGGAGCCAGGAGCCAGGTGCTTTTCCTGGTCTCCCCATGGGGTGCAGGGCCCAAGCACCTGGGCCATCCTCCACTGCACTCCCGGGCCACAGCAGAGGGCTGGCCTGGAAGAGGGGCAACCGGGACAGAATCTGGCGCCCCGACCGGGACTAGAACCCGGTGTGCCGGCGCCGCAAGGCGGAGGATTAGCCTGTTGAGCCACGGCGCCGGCCAGGATAATTATTTTTAAATGTGACTTTGGAAAATAGGTCACAGATCACTCAAATTAGAAATCATAAAGACTTTCTATCACTTTTCTGATTTGTCACAAATAATAGCTGTCTTATAAATTCAGCTTTGTACAAAATAGCACTAAAACATCACTCTTATTAAAATAGTTGATTTTCTTGTTTACCTTGAATGTTTATTTGGCTTAGAATAGTACTGGTAAGAATTTCAGACAAGTGCTGTATTTTAATAAACACAGATAGAATGTTAGTATGATCCTTATTGGAATAGAAAACAGTTTCCTGTTAATTTTCACAGAGCTCTCATGGGAAAATATAACTCTATAAATGGAAACAAACAATATTTAGGATGATTTCTATGCTATGTCATTTAATTGAATTGGAATAAACATGGTGACTAGTAAATGTTTATTTTTAAAAAGGAAGAGGAAAAGAGAATAAAGAGTAAATGAGTGTCTACATAGATCAGTTTTCTTTCAGTTTTAAGCTTTGCTTCAGCAAGCATTCTTCTAATGTGATGAAGGAATTGAGCCAATAATTTATTTTTCACATCAAATAGTCCTCCAATTTACAGATAGATATTTTCTACAATGCAGTGAAAATTAATATATGTATTAGAGCAATTAGACTGCTATTTCAGTGAGTAGGTTTTGAGGGGTAGGGGAGAGAAGCACAAACTATTGGCCTTTTCAAATAAATCACAAATGTGCTAATTATGTGTCAAGTACGAAAGTTGTGACCTTCAAGCCAACAAAAGACCTTTTCAAGTTAGCCATTTCCATCCACATTAATAAAATGAACAGTACCTTCCATAGTTAAATAATATATGGCTGTTATTTCATTATATGTAAATGCAAACCAAGGAGTTGTTTCACTATTGACATAGTAAAGGTAGTGCTCTGGAAAGGCAAAGACTATAAATCAATTTAAATAATATTTTGTGGTAGTTTTAAGTGATGATCCAAAAAAAAGTTTGTCGTTCATTAGCACTTCATGCAGTTGTATGTGATTTCTCTGCAATTGAATTTATTTTGGATTTGAGCAATAGCAACTATGTAATGTTATAAGATAGTATAAAATATATTAAAGAGATTAGAGAAACATCGAATCTCAGGAAAGAGTTAGGGAGAAACCTGCAGAGGAACCTCCATACAAATTAGAAGGACACTGTGGATCTACATGGAGGGTATAGACACCCACAACTCAGGAACCCAGAAGCCAAGAGCCTTCGTACCAGCTTTGGATAGTGAAGTGCAACCAGACTGCAGTAGTCCAAGCCACTTGCGATAAAGCTGCAGGGAGAGCCTGGCATGAGTCTGGCTTGGAGCACTGTGGGGGAGAGCATACCTGCCAACCTAGAGGGAAAAAAGGGGGAGGATGTTTCTTTTCTTGACCACCTGGCCCAGACATCCTGTAACTAGCTGAGAGAGGGTGGGGATGATTTTGTACATATGTAACAGCTGTACCAGCTTGTATCCGCACACCCAGCAACCAGCGAAGAGAAGACACCTGAGTCTGGCTCAGAGACTTGACAGGAGCCTGGGTGCTTGTGACTGTGGAAGCCTTATGTTCTGGGGCTGTGAAAACACTGTGGCTGTCTAAGAGGGTATAGGGTGTGGCTTGGTCTTTGGGAAGTTATTGTGCACAGCTCCACACACTCAGGGCTCCCTGATTCCCTGGTGAGGTTGCTTGCTGCAGGATCCATGCTCACACTGAGGTCCTTTGTGTGGGTCTTGAGGCAGTGCAGGTGAATATTGTACCCACTGGAGCTAGCACCCAGGCATTGGTCTTCTTGGAGGAGAGGAGGTGAGCATGAGACTAAACCAACAGAACTGAACAAATCTCCCCTCTGATTTAAAAAACAAAACAAAACAAAACACTAACAACTTGGGTGTCACCTTGGGCACTCCCCTCACTCTGGAGCACTGAACAGAGCTCCCTGGCCACATGTAGCACACACCCCTGGGTAGTCACTGAAAGAGCTGACACACCACTAATCCACAGAGCCATAATTCAAAGATAAAAGCCATCACGGGGGAAAAAAACATGTATACCCACAAATGCCTAAAAATAAAAACAGCAATTAAAAAGAGAATAAGGAAGACAACATTAGCTCCCTCCAGAAGCACCTGGGCCATCCTCCACTGCCCTCCCGGGCCACAGCAGAGAGCTGGCCTGGAAGAGGGGCTACGGGGACAGAATCCGGCGCCCCGACCAGGACTAGAACCTGGTGTGATGGCGCCGCTAGGTGGAGGATTAGCATAGAAAGCCGTGCTGCCAGCCCAAGTGACCAGGAAATGTTCAGAGGATGAAATTCAGATGGCCAAAAGACACTTGAAAATAAAATGGTCAGGATCACGAGCCATAATGGAAATGCAAATAAAAACCACAATGAAGTTTAATCTCAGCCCAGTTAAAATAACTATCATACAGAAATTAAAAAAAAAAACAATGAATATTGGTGAGGATGTGGGGTAAAATGTACCCTAATAAACTGTTGATGGGAATGTAAACTACTACAACCATTATGGAAAGACAATTTGAAGGTTCCTCTGAGATCTGAAATTGATCTACCATATTACCCAGACATCCCCCTCCTGGGAATTTACCGAAACTAAATGAAATCAGCATATGAAAGAGTTATCTGTACCCTGATGTTTATTACAGCTCAATTCCCAATAGCTAAGATGTGCAATCAAACCAAATGTCTATCAAACGATGACTGCATAAAGAAAATATGGTATGTGTGACTGGCAATAGGCTGTAATTGGTTAGGGCATAGACCGCCCCTTGACTGGATTGGCTACCTTGGCTAAATAAGCAGCTGTAGCAACTGAAATAAACAAGTCTGCAAGCTGCTTGCCTCAGGCCTGCTTTCACCAGACTCCCGGGGTCTGTGTGGTGACTCCATGCCTCTTGTCCCCACCACGCTCCACCTCTCAGAAATGAATCCACTGCAACAGTATGTATACACTATGGAATATTACTCAACCATAAAACAGAAGTCCTGTGTTTTGCGACAAGATGGTTGTAACTGGAAACCATTATGTTTATTGAAATAAGCCAGTTCCAAAAAGACAAATACCATATGTTTTCCCTGATCTGTGGTAACACAGTACAAATAATATAATGTATATATGCAAAATTGACATTTTGACATTTGATTATTGTTTACAGTCCTTGTTTATACTGATGAAGAACAGGTTTTTTTCTTATTTGTGGAATTCTTTACTTACTGGGGGGGGTTAAGCTTATGATTATAAAACTATGTCATTGTACAAACTAAAAGAAGAAAGTAAGAAAGGAATGAGGAGGGAGGATGGGAATGTGGGCAGCAGGGAGGGTAGGGTGGGAAGTATTACCATGGCCCTAAATCTGTATATATAAAGTACATGATTTTTTCATCTTATATAAATAAAAATGAAAAGAACAAGAATAATTTAATTATTTTATATTTGTCTAGGTTTGGAATATATTTGGTGAATTAAAGTTGAATATTTATTGTAAGTTCAATATGTTCAGTAGACCTCAGAACAATAATAAACCAATTATAGATAATCCACAGTAATTTCAGATCCCAAGAACATTTTAGCATTCAATACGAAGATAAACTTACTTTCTGTAGTCCCATAATCATTTCTTATTATGGGTTATATGTAGATACCAAGAGATTGTACCAGGTTTAATGATTCATTCACCCAGTCTTTTCCTTTTGTTTTAAAAAGAGTTCTCTGGGGATGTGGGGTGTAGTGGATAAAGTCACCACCTGCAGGGCCAGTATTCCATAAGGGTGCAGGTGCTATGGGGCGTAGTGGGTAAAGCCACTGCTTGCAGTGCCAGCATCCCTTATGGGTGCAGGTTAGAGACCCAGTTGTTCCACTTCCAATCAAGTTCTCTGCTATGGTCTGGGAATGCAGAGGAGGGTGGCCCAAGCCCTTGGGCCCCTGCACCCATGTGGGAGACCTGGATGAAGCTCTTGGTTCCTGGTTTTGGGTCAGCACAGCTCTGGCTATTGCGGCTATCTGGGGAATGAAACAGTGGATGGATGACCTCTCTCTAGCTCTGCCTCTCTGTGACTCTGCCTTTCAACTAAAAATATCTTTAAAAAAAATTCTCTATGTCCCTTTATCATTATTTATTTTAATAGATTGTCTGAATTCTTTGATAAAATAGATACCAGTGACAATTGTGAGAGTGATGTTTCAATGAGATTTTTTTTTTTTTTTTGCCAGGCAGAGTTAGACAGTGAGAGAAAGAGAGAGAGAGAGGTCTTCCTTGTGTTGGTTCACTCCCCTAATGCCTGCTACAGCTGGTGCTGCACTGATTTGAAGGAGCCAGGGCTTCCTCCTGGTCTCCAATGCGGGTACAGGGGGCTCAAGCACTTGGGCCATCCTCCACTGCACTCCTGGGCCACAGCAGAAAGCTGGACTGGAATAGGAGCAACTGGGATAGAATCCGGCGCCCCAACCGGGATTAGAACCCGGGGTGCCGGCGCTGCAGGCGGAGATTTGGCCAAGTGAGCCATGGCGCCAGCCATCACTGAGATTTTCAATGAATGTGTACATGTTCTTGTTCAGGATAACAAATGCATTTGTATTACCTTGAAAATCTAAAATAATTTCTTTTCTTGATTGTAATTAGGTGGCAAATCTTGCTTGTTCCATGTCAACAAATGAAGATGGAATTAAAATTGTCAAAATTGCTGCCGGTCACCTGGAAACCTTGTGTCCACAGGTATGTTAACTGTTATTCTCCCTGTAAGAAAAAACGATACTCAGTTCTTCATACTTTTACATATGGAAGTATGTTATAATATTTACTTTAAACATAGAGGACTGAATTAGTCTTAATCTTACCTTTTTTTCCCTTAACTAATGAATTATTGCAGATCTTTTAGGAAGTGCTGTGAGATGCTAGTCTGAAACAACTTCTAGAAGTCTGAACCTTTAGAACAATCATTGAAAATGGGCAAATTGAGTTCTGATAATTAAACAGTTTCATGCATTGATCTATCTTGCTCAATTCTTTTCATCTCTAGTCAAAAAATAGAAAAGTGGCCATGTTTTTCAAGACTTCTAAGGAAAAAAATTATTCTATATTGGAAACTCTAAAATATTTTATAAAATGATATTTTCTAGTTAAACTCTTATAGATAAGCAAAGTGAATAACAGAAAATAAGTATTGCATGAATATTTTTTCATAAACCAGTTGTTATTTCAAAGGACAAAACAAAATTCTGACAAAATCTTAAAGACCTAGAAAACCTCTGCAAACATTTTACACTTGAAATAATATAAATTATTTCTTTTGATGAGTTTTTTTTAATATATGGTAGTAGTATTTCCCATTTAGTGCTAATATCATATGCTATTTTCTAGATTGAGATAGTAAAAATTTTCTTTCAAATATGATTCTTTATTTTTAGATTTTATTGTTTTTTTATTTTGTACATATTTATTGGGTACAGTGTGATAATTTAACTTATATGTTCATTATGTAAAGATCAAGTCAGGTTAGTTAGCATTTTATATATTTCTTTAAACAGTTAAATTTTTCTTAAAAATAATTGGACATATTTATGAGATACTGTGTGGCGTTTCAGTTCATGTATAAAATATGTACTGATAAAATCGGCATATTAGCATTCTCTGTCTTTGTTGTTGAATTATTTTTGGAGCCTTTGAGCTCCTCTCTTGTTTGCTCAGAAAATACATAAGAAGTTTTTGTGAATGGCAGCCTTCCCACTACGTTGTGTAACACTTGATACGTCTTTTCTCTATCTCTGATATGGTACCCATTATCTAATCTCCATCTGGGCCTCTTCACCCCATCTCTCCTAATCCTGATCTCTCATAATCACTATTCTATGTTCATGTTGATGTTTTCTAAGCTTCCACATATGAGAGAAAACATGCAGTGTATGTCTTTCTGTGTCTGGCTTATTTTACCTAACATAATGTCCTCTAGTTTCATCCATTTTCCTACAAATGATAGGATTTCATTCTTTTTTATGGCTTAGTGATACTCTGTTATGAATAGATACCATGTTGTTTTTATCCATTCATCTACTATAGGCAATTTAGTTGATCTCATACTTTGACTGCTGTGAGTAGCACTGGGATGATATTAAGTGGAAAGTTACCTTAGAAAACACATTTAATCCTAACTAATCACTAAGCTTCTTTTCATCAGCTAGAACGTATGAGTAAGTTTTTGTTTGCTACCTTACAGACTCTGTAGCTCTCCTCATTTCCATGGACACACAGCATGTCCTGTTCTTCTGGCACGGGTGATTCTTAAAGGCTGGCAGTGCAGAAAAAGAGAGATTTCTTCAGGGGCTATTTCAGAATCTCATGAAAGAGAAGTATGTAGTTTAGCTTATCTGATTTATTTTTAGTCATTTATTTTGAAATTTTAAATGACATGAACGAAATGACCTTTTATCAAAATAAAAAAGGCAAGAGATTTTTTCTTGTCAGCAGTTTAGGAGTTTCTTAAAATCTGAAGAGCAACACATTTTTTAGGGAATTATTTCTAGATGACTACTAGCCATGAAACCGTGAATTGGAATACACAAAAGGGCAATCTTTAAAACCCTTGTCTTAGAAGAAAAAGGACATGATATGGCTACTTCCTTCATAATAAAAACCACAAATGTTGTAAAGATGAGAAATACAACAATGATTGGGGACGTAAAGTCCCTGGACATCTGCTGAGATATTCTTTCCACTAGATGTACAGCATGTATTAAGTTCTTTATTTGCCTTGCCTACAATTTCATCTCTGAGTACTGAGGAAACAGTGAGGGAAGCTGCTACTTTGAACTTCATACTGGTTATCAGGTAAGATCTGATTGGAGAAGTGGTATTTGCAGAGACTGCAACTGAGATCTGCCGACTGATGTCATTTTTCCACTAGACCCTACGGAGAACAAAATACTGCAAAACATTACCAAAGTAGTTGAATCAATTATATTCCCTTTAACAGTCTGAGAACTTTCATCTCTATACATCATGAGTACAGGTTGATGCTGTCCCTTTTTAAAAAAACAGCTTTATTTATTAGTTTATTTGAGAGGGATGGAGATAAGAAGAGGGAGGAAGGGAGAAAGAAAATGAATGAACTTGCAAGGACTAGGGCTGGGCTAAGATGGAAGTGGAGAGCCGAAAATAAATCAAGTTTTCCGAGGGGATGACAAAGAGCCCAGTTACTTGAGCCATCATAACTACCTTAAAGAGTCTGATTTAGCAGGAAGCTGGATTTAGGAGCCAGAGACAGGTATCAAATCCAGACACTCTGATATGGCACCAAGGCATCATAACCCTAGGTCAAATGCTTGTCCGTACTGTCACATTTTGAAATGAAATGTCTTTTTAATCTGAAAAGTACTAAATGTATTTTATAAGTTTTTAATTTGTAATGTTCAAATTAGTAATCAGAAGATAATTTCAAATATTTATTGCTAATTGTCTTTCTTTGAATTACTTATATACTTTGCCAGTTTTTGGTTAGGTTGTCTTTTTTCTTTTAACCTTTCCAAAAAATGTTTTTAATCATAGAGAACTTTAAGAATTTTTAGGTATACATATTTCATCTTTAATTCCTTTAATAAATATTTATTGAGTACCTACTCAGTATCCATTTGTGGTTTTATGCCTTGTTAAGAAATTCTGCCAACAAAAATGTCATATATTTCCTGTATTATCTTTTAAAACACTCAAGTATTGTTATCCATCATTGTTATTCCTCTTGAAATTTATTTTTATGTCTAACATGAGGTAGGAAAATTTTTATAGTATTAATAGTGGGGCCATCATCATTTATTTTAATACTTGAGCCTTTCTCCATTAATGTGAAATGCTACCATTGTTACATGCACACAGCACACATACACATGATGCATGTACACATCTATAGATGCTTCTGTTTCATATATATTTTATACACATGTAAATGTATACTTACACACATATACTAATATACATGTGTAAAACTTATTTCTATATTATAATTGTACATACATGACAGATACATATCACAGAATCATAAGATAAATACATATCCTTAGTGCATAATTCTTTTTACTATTGTACCGCAGGTAAATAAAGGTTGATAAGCACATTGAAACATGTTTCAAAGTATGTAAGTTCCTATACTTTGTGTTGTAGATTTTTCTTTCTACCAAATTTTTATAACTCTTTTATATTACAATTCGTATGTGGGAATGTCATTCTAATCTCTAGGGTTTCTGTCTCATGACAGAATTAGCACAGGAAAGAACAGGGTGAAGGGAGACGTAGTTTACCGAAAGACACAGAAGAAGCTTCCAGCAGCTGGGAGGGGTCCCTGTCGAGGGTGGGAACTGTCTAGGGGTTTTTGTAGACTGTAAAATGGGAAGTTCTCATGATGGGTCTGGAAGAGACATTAAGTGCCGGTTTTGATTGGTTAATTGGATGAATGTTAATTAACCAATCACAGAAGTCCTTCGTAGAAGCTGGTTCTTTTTCTCAGGTTTTCCAAGACGTTATCTCCAAATGAGGGGGAGGGATCCCCAGTCCCTGTTGAACCTTGCTGTGCCTGAGCAAGTGTTGATTGACAAAAGAGTGCCGTACACTGATAAATTTTGGAGTCCTTTATTGCCGGTGGTGGAGGGTGGGCTCATGCCCTAAAGAACTCTGAACCCTGAAGCCCAAACTAACAGGGTTTATAAAGGCAAAACCCACAAAAATGGGAGGGGAAATATATGATTACTGGGGTCAAGCTAACCTAAGGCCTATACGACATGAATATCATGGAGCCTGTGCTGTGCTGCAGTAGGTTAATCCTCTACCTGCAACACTGGCATCCCATTTGGGCACTGGTTCTAGTCCTAGCTGCTTCTCTTCTGATCCAGCTCTCTGCTATGGCCTGGGAAAGCAGTAGAAAATGGCCCAAGTGCTTGGGCCCCTGGGAGACCTGGAAGAAGTCCCTGGCTCCTGGCTTCAGATTGGCTCGTCTCAGCTTCAGCCATTGTGGCCACTTGGGGAGTGAACCAGCAGATGGAAGGCCTTTCTCTCTGTCTCTCTTACTGTCTGTAACTCTACCTTTCAAATAAAAAATATATCAATTATAAACTTGACAATACAAGTTATAATCTTAACTCCAGTTACAATTTTGACATGAATCCAGGTGTTGGGGACATAGACATAGAATCATATGTGGGACATAGGCTGCACCTAGGTTAATGATAAGATTGTCATTTGTCTATCTATTTTTAAGCTTGAACAATCATGCTGGAGGGATTCTATGCTCTGCCAAATGTGATGTAGTGGACTGCTATTGTCTGAGTTTTTAGATCAGTTTCAGACCAGAATCTCATGGTGGGAAGTGCTTTCTCAAGATGAAATCTCAGGTGCTCTAAAATGAAGTCCCTATTGTCAGGGTGTCTGCCAGGAGTCTTTGTCTCTATTATTTGTATTCTATTCCATGCATCTATTTATCTCCATGCTAGGATTATAATGACTATTACAGTTGTGGATTTTTTATTCAAGAAATTTATTAATATGTTAGATTCTCAGGGTCACAGCAAATGCATGATAATTACTACCATGCAATTCTCATGTTAATGTGATAAATCAGACTTGGTAACTTCTATGTAATTGGCTCTGATTGTTATTTTTTTTTCTTTAATTTTCACTGTTGTTCTGACTTTTTGTGCTTTCATAGGACAAATATATCAAATAAAAAAACATGTTAGAATTTTCCTCAAAAATATTAAAATATTTTGAATTTTAGGAAATTTAGAAAATAATGACCTCCTTAAGATACTGAATCTTGCCATCACAAATATGTATTCATAATCAGATTTTTTGAATATTCTTCATTTGCTCTATAGTATTTTTATTATTTCAGTAAATTCCATAGTTTAGAATATTTCCGATATAATTAACACTTCCAGTTTTTTCCCTCCAGAGCAATTGTCCTTCCCAAAGACCAGACTCATGGGCCTGGTATTGTGGTGCAGTAGGTTAAGCCACTGGGTATAACACTGGCATCCCATTTTGGAGTGCCAGTTGAGTCCTGACTGTTCGACTTCCAATCCAGTTCCCTTCTAATGTGCCTGGGCAGGCAGTGAAAGATGGTCCAAGTACTTGGGCCCCTGCCACCCATGTGTGAGACCAGGAAGGAGTTCCTAGCTCCTGACTTCAGCCTGGCCCACTCCTGGCTTTTTGGGCATTTGGGAGGTGATTAAGTGGAAGGAAGATCTCCCCCCTCGCCCTCTCTCCCTCTCCCTCTCTCTTTCCCCTCTCTCCCCAGATTAATCTATCTAGTTTTACCTTTGACATCTCCACTTTGATAACTACAAGAATGCCAAAACCCTTTAAGATGTATTTTCTTTATTTGAAAGTAGATATATATATATATATATATATATATATATATGTGTGTGTGTGTGTGTGTGTGTGTGTGTGTGTGTGTGTGTATGTGTGTATATATATATATATATAGAGAGAGAGAGAGAGAGAGAGATCTTCCAGGTCTCCCATGTGGGTGCTGGGGCCCATGCACCTGGCCCATATTCTGCTGCTTTCCCATGAGCACCAGCAGGGAGCTGGATCAGAAGTAGAGCAGCCGGGACTGGAACCGGTGCCCATGCAGGGTGCTGGAGTCGCAAGTGGAAGCTTTACCTGCTATGCCACAACTCCAGTCCTGAAATCCAAAACTTAGAACACCTGAAAATAGAACTCCCTGATGCCCCCATCTATATCTCATTCTACTTCTTCAATAGTTTTAGGGAATTACCAGCCCTTCACCTAGTTGGCTCCAGTGAAAAACCTGTAGGATTTCCTTTATTTATTCCATATTATGTGAACATCTATGTGGTGGGAACTGTTGATGCATCTGGGGCCAAATAATTAAGACAAAAATCCTGCTTTTGTGAAGCTGAAATTCTACTCTGTTGGCTTTTTTGTACCTAATCCATTAACAAGTTAATTTTGATTGATTTTTATTTCATTAGCAAGGAGAGAGAAGGGGAGAGGCAGAAGGAGAGGGAGGGAGGGAGAGAGGGAGGGAGGGAGGGTGGGTGGGTAACATCTATCTGCTGGTTTATGCACCAAAGCCTTCAATAGCCTGGGCTGGGTCAGACTGAAACTAGGACACCCTGGAACTTCACCTGGGTCTCTAATGTGGGTGACAGGGACAAAAGTACTCAAGCCACCATCTGCTGCCTACTAAGCTCTAATAGCAAGAAGTTGGTTAAGAAGCAGAGGAGCCAGGACTAAAACCAGATCCTCTAATGTGAGATGCAGGAGTCGCAAGCACCAACTTAACAGCTGTACCAAGCGCCTGCCCCTAATACATTAATTTCACTAAAAATATCTATGGTACTTAGCTTAAATCTATGTATTTCTCTCCATCTTACCTATCAACATCTGGTCCTGTGGCATCATCATCTTTGTCTTGAATTACAGAAATTTCAAGCTTTTAAACAATTTCTCTATAATCCATATTCTATAAAAGCCAAAGTAAAAATGTAAAGGTGTTTATAATAGCCATTGCTGTTCTTAAAGCAGTTTCACAGTGTTTTTTCTTCTCATTTTACAGTGAAATGTGAATTTTTTTATGACCAATTCAGGCTTTAGCTCAATAATTTGCAACACCACCTGGTATTATTTTTCTTTTTATTCATTAGATCTCTATGTGTTGGCGTTTCTTTTTCTAGAACACAATAAGCCCCTTCCCACCTGAGAGAATTTGCTCTTCATAATTTCCCAGTGCTCTTTTCCCCTATGGTCATATGGAGAGCTTTTTTTCATGCTCAGTTTTTGAGGACTTAGCTCAAATGTCATCTTCTCAGAGACCAGACCCTTTAATTGACTCTTCCAGGTATGCCCTGTTAGGACCATGCTTATTTCTTTTCCATCTGTTACACTCTGAAATTATTTCCTATTTTTTGTTCATTTCTATTGTGTAAATTCAACACTCAAGCATAAAGTTTAGGAAGGCAATTTTTTAAAATATTTATTTGAAAGAGTTACACAGAGAGGGAGAGAGGGAAGAGGCGGGGGGGTGGGTCTTCCATCCACTGGTCACTCCCCAACTGGCCGCAATGGCCGGAGCTGCGCCAGGAGCCAGGAGATTCTTCCAGGTCTCCCATGTGGGTGCAGGGGCCCAATGACTTGGGCCATCTTCTACTGCTTTCCCAGGCCATAGCAGAGAGCTGGATCGGAAGTGGAGCAGCCGAATCTCAAACTGGTGCCCATGTGGGATATGGGCACAGCAGGCACCGGCTTTTACCTGCTATGCCACAGCACTGGCCCCTATTTTATCTTCTTTATTCACTACTCAGATCCTCTGTATACAGAAATGCAGTTTATATTAGGTGTTCAATAAATATTTGTTCAGTTTACAAGTGAATAGTAAGATTTCTAGAATGATGAAACATTCTTTATTCAAAGAGGACAAGAAGTCTTTGGGAGACTATTTTTATGATACTTAACATGATAGGTCTTTTTTTGAAAATATGAAAATATATGTGTACATAATTCATTTGAATTGAACCAATTAAAGAAAACTTTAAAAAGGCTGATTAATGTATAGATGCTAACCAAGAATGAGACCTTAATTGGTGGACTACAGTGATATACTTTTGACCTAATGCCATTTCATTGTGTCAGTAGTGATGTGGAGAAAATTGTAGAATAACTTTGTGCAATTTTACCTTTAAAAGTAAGACAGACAGAAAATATATATTAGAATCCAGTCCAAAAGAATCTGGATAGTCTATAACATAGATTGAATCTAAGTATGCCAATGAAGTATAATAGGTATAAATATTAAACCACATAAACTAGGTATTATAAAACCAATTGAAAAGATAGGGAATGGAGAGAGATGGCTTAGCAAAAATTTAACCTCCAAAAAGCTTAGAGGTTTTAGGTGATAGTTATCTCAGTCTGAATCTACAGCTTGGTACAGCTGTCAAAAGAACTAATATCTAATGATTTAGCATGCTTTCATCAAAGAGTAGATTCTAAAACTGATTCTAAACCTGCTCTGCACTTCAAAATTATTTTAAGAATTATGTCTTATGTTCTATCCTTAGGCTGTGCATCCTGAAACCTGGAAGTAGTATGTCTGAAATGCAGTTTAATTTTGCATGTGTAGATATGTAAATTTTACATTGGTAACATCTATTGAAATAAATTCTATACATACTGTCACATGCACTATTTCAGCTTCCAACAATCTATGGTACAGATACAAGTGTGCAGGTGCACAAATGCCTATGCAGCATTATTTGTAACAGCAAGAGCTAGAAGCAGACTAAATCTCTATCATCAGAAAATGTTGAAAGTCATTTAAAGTAGTAAGTTGGCTCTGTGTATATTTTGGTATGGATACTAACAAAGATAAATGAAAAAGGCAAATTTCAGATAAATATGCGTGTGGTCCCATTTACGTGAAAAAACAAGAAGATAGATTGTGCTATGTTTGTGTATTCACAGAAATTTTTTTTTTCAAAATGTTCCCATGAAAGTTTTAATGATGATCACCTCCAGGAAGTGAGGCTGGGGATGGCTGTGGATAAAGAATGAGGAGGAACAGATTTATCCTTAAGACTTTTAATTTAATTGGAAATAGTTTATTAATTTATAAATTAATTAAAGTGAAATCCTGAACTGATTCTGGAGTGCGTGAGGTAAACCCTGTGCCAGGAGGACCTGATAGGGTGGCATTTAATTTCTACTTGCTAAGTATGATTGAAATCACTTAGGTTCTTACTGTGCCTAAAGGAATACAACTGTGATACTTTGCCCAGTTACAGGTGTTTCACTTTTAAAAAGAATTCTCACTTGGAGCATGTTTAGCAGAGATGTCTGAAATAGTGACATGACTTAAAACCATGTCATAGGGAAACCTCACAAAAACAACCAAGAATTTTTAGCCAGGAAAAGGTAAGGCTTAGAGAAACATGATCATTGTCATCAAATCTTTAAAGGGTTATGATATGAAAGACTTGTTTTGAAGAGCCCTGAGGGGCAGAACCACAGCCTGTGAGCAAAAGCTAGAAGGTTAAAAATTTCATCTCACTGTAGAGATGAATTTTCTAACAGAGCTATGTGGAAGGAATTGGACTTTATTGATAAGGAGCAATTTGGAATTTCTCAACACCATAGATACTTAACACAAGGAAAGTGACTATTTGGTCAAGCTGTTTTACAAAGGGTAGGAGGCTTGGTGGCCTAGAAGCCCTTTAATATCCAGTCCTAAGATTCTCTAATGAGTCTTTCAGTTAAGGGAGAGAAATGTGATCTAGATGATAGCATCGATGAAGTGCTACAGCTGTTTGAACTGTTAAACTAGTGGAAGGATAACGATATATGTAGCACTTAAACTGTTTTTCATTTTAACAATTGGCTTGGAAGCATATTAAAATGAAACATTTTATATTTACATATGATACAGAGCTGAGAAAAATAAACAGAATTCAAGGTTCTAAAATATGTTGATCATTTGGACTAATATTTGAAAGATCATAAGCTGAAAATGAATGAAGGAAAATATGAAGTCAGGGCCTTAACTTAATATCTATTGCAAAAATGGACAGGGAAAAAATTACTTATCAAAAGAACCCGGAGCATCAGAAGTTGAAAGGGACATTTGTTATCTAGTTCAATGAATTTCAAACACAAGTCCATGAAAGCACTTTCATGGTCTATAGAGAAATTAGGTCACTGTAGTTAGTTTTTTTCATAAAGCAACATTTTATGCAACTTTCTACTCTGATTCATGTACATTCTAGTTGTTTGATATTCATCAAAACATTTGACTTATGAAAAAATAAAGTAGATAATGGTCTTTCTTACATTTTCATTTCATTATTGGCAGAGTGAAAAATTTCCAACTCTGTCAGTTTCTTCTGTATCCCTGTATATCTGTGGCCTGAAAAATCCAAATAATTAAACGTTACAGTTTAGATGACTCAACTATATCAGAATGATGTGAAGACTGTATTATAGCTTTAAAATGATTATGATACATAACTGGTGAAATAGGGGCAAATCTGCAATATATCTATGCAAGGATATCTGATTCTAGACCACCATGCTGGATACTGTGCACTGCAGTTTAAGGAACAGGAAGAATAAAAGAATAAGTTATTTTAAGCCATAGTGAGCTATCACCTCATCACTAGAAATATTTGAACTAAAACTCTCACAAGAACGTTGCATTTAGGGTTAATATGAAAAATGCACGTGACCATGTGTCCTGAAAATTTCTCTATCCTGTCATGATGGTACCCAAGGGATTTTATGCATTCCATTTACCCTATTTCTTGTCTTATACCCAATATTGCAGATTTTAGTTCTATCATGGAAAAGCATTGGGACCTCATTTTGTGTGTTGTAAATGACCTTCATTTTGGATTGTATGCATTGGCAGGTAAATGCTGAAAGCCGTTACTATTCCTCGTTCTTTGTTTTCTGAGAGGTATAGAAACTCCCAATTTCTCATTACAGTGATAAAAAGTCCCAGTATGACATTTTGTCTGCAGAAATACCAGTCATGTGAAGTGACTGGCATTATCTTGCTCTGCATAGACAGGATTGTTTTGTTACAATAGCAGCTTGCTCTGATTAAATTATGGTGTGCCACTGTGTTTGGTGTTTGTTTCAGTGAGAGCATTGGGCTATCTCTGTCAAATGGAAAAATATGTTCTGAGCTGTATATTTTTTGTTTGCTTTTGTAATTGAGGATGTATCCTATCTGTGAATTGGAAACACTTCATTTTCTAAGTATCATTCTCTGGTGTAGCAAAATTTTTGTAATCTTCTGTAGATGATGATGATAGATCTTTTATTTTCAACTAAACACTGAGTCAATCTGAAACAACAATATTCTTTAAGAATACTAGAGTGTGCCTGTGAGAGCAGCACAGGCTGTCTACATTTATGCCTAATTTATTTTTTCTTCAGAGAATTACACAATCCATTAAGATTTTGAAAATGGTCAGATCATATTATAAAAGCCTAAAAACATTTTTTTTTAAAAAAAGATCATGATTGAGTGCTTGATCCTCAAGACTGAGTAGGGTGATTCATGACTTTGGGTCTAGTACTAGTTCCTTCCTAATGATGCTGTGGCATCTATGTAAGGAAACAGTGTTAGAATGCAGCTAAGCTCATAATTGCACTCAAAGTGTGGAAATTAATGTCTGTGTCTTTGTACTGCTATTTTTCTGTTTCCTGTCCTAATTACACAATCAGCCACTCCTCCACTTACTCCAAGTATGTCGTCTTCATTCAGCAAATAATTTCTGACTACACACTGTTAGTATCCACAAAGCTAGCTATGCTGGGGCAGTGGATAAGAGTTCCATGGGGTATCCAAAGGAGCAGCTTTAAGGTTAAATGTTCTAATGTCTGAGTTTAACTAGAAGGAAAATCTGAGCTTATCTGTCCTGGCAGAGGAAACAGAAGTTAAGAAGGAAAAGTCATAGCTAATAAATTTAACTGGGAAATGGGGTCAAGCATGAGGAAATGTCCTAAATGTAGGCAGCCAGGACTACGAAAAGTTTAGCATGGAGCAAAGGGAAGAATTTCAGAATTAACCCTAAATCAGAGGGTTTATACACTCACAATGTCCTATTATATGTATGTTTACTATTAGTATGATTTGTTGTAATATTAATCATGTTAACATAAGAGACTTGTGCTGGCTTGAACAACATTCCAGTCATAGAAGAAAATAAAGATGGAGCTTTGCTTTACAATAAGAAGGGAATACATATTATCCAGGTAAAAACCAAGTGATGCTAGAAAGGAATAGCTTAAAATGGCAAGAGGGTGAGAGATTCATGTCTGGGGAATCAGGGAGAGCTCACATTAAAAAAGTGACATTTTCTATACACCTTGAAGGATTAGTAATTTCTGAGCATCTGGGAATATATGAAAAGGGCATTCTAGGCAGAGGAGGTGGAAAATTATATAACAGAAATGGAAAAAAAGTGAGTAATTGAGTGTGTCTAAGCCACATTGTTCCTTCACAGGAGAGCTCTTGGCCTTTAGGGTGGAAAAATTCTTCGTTATGTGTTGACAGTCACAGTGATAAAGCTTATAACACCAAAAAAAGAAAAAAAAAACCCAAATAAATCTCAGAATTAACTAAACTCACCACCACCATCTCTCACGGCCCCTCTTTCTATTTCTATTAACAAAACAGGCCTGCTCATAGTTTCAGATACCTATGAGATGGTGACACTGCCTTATTTGAGAACCAGTAGGAGTACTTAGATTGTAGAAAAGGTAGGTTGTAGTTCTTCCTGACAAGTGAAGGGGTTTAGATTCAGTGTAATCTCTGAGAGTTTAGAGCAGGGGTGTAACATTATTGCTACTGTACTTTCTGGGAATTAGTCTGGAGGGTGTGCTTTCACTGAATGGAAAATGGGAGAGGCAGAATCAGTTGAGACTACTGAATATTACATGCAGAAGTCAAGATCTGATAAAGGGATTCAGAAATAAAACTTTATAAAATGAGACATATTGCAAATGGACTAAATCAATTGGCCAGACACGGAAAATAAATTGATATGGAGGTGAATGAGAATGAATTTGAGATTTTTAGCTTAATACTTGGGAAAATAGTGGTTTTATTAGGACACATTAAAACAAGGAAGGAATTACATTAGGGTAGAAATTACGTATTTAATATAATACTCAAGCATCCAGGTTAAGATTATGGCAAAAAACACTGTTGGAACTGGAGATGTCACAGATAGATATGGTAATAATTTGTCTACAGCTATGGTAGGAATCTTAAATGTGGGGTGGTGAGATTGTTAAATAGCAAAATAACATAAAAGGATCAAAGATACAGTCTTAAAAGACACATAAAAGATGAAGAATATGAGAAAGAATAATCAGCAAAGTAAGGCAAGTCAGGAAAGTATGGCTTGTTGGAGGACGTAGATGGAGCAGTGCAGTAGCACTGTTAGCAATGCCAGGACTCCTGAGAAGTCCAAGACACCCCCAGATCCAGGAATTAGGAAGTCAGTAGTGATCTTAACAAAGAAGTACCAGTGACATTGTGGGGAAGGAGGACAAGGTTGAGACTAGAGGCTATATTCCTAGATTTTTTTTTTCCCCTAAGAATTGAAAAGCAAACTGGGGAAAAGAAAACACTCGAAAGCTCTTGGTCTAGCTCTCTCTCTCTGACTTTGACTAGAGAGCCCTACCATTTATACAATTTTATTTATTTATTTGAGAGGTAGAGTTACAGATTGAGAGGGAGAGACAGAGTGAAAGTTGGTCTTTCCACTGGTTCACTCCTCAAATGGCCGTAATGACCAGAGCTGCACCGATCTGAAGCCAGGAGCCAGGAGCTTCCTCTGGGGGTCTCATGCGGGTGCAGGAGACCAAGGACCTGGGCCATCATCTACTGATTTCCCAGGCCACAGCAGAGAGCTGAATGGGAAGAGGAGCAACCAGGACTAGAACAGGCACCCATATGGGATGATGGTGCCGTGGGTGGAGATTAACCCACTGTGCCACAGTGCCAGCCTCCCCCCCCCCATATCTTTTAAGGTGTCCTAGAATTGTAGGTGATTAACATTTTAGTACACAGAATCTTAAAAAATAGCTTTAGAACTAAGACACATGTATGCAATTCAATAGGTAATGTTAATGCTGAAAAAATTGGTCTGTACCACTATATTAAATGCCATTGTAAACATAAGCCTGAAATGAACCATCTGTTAGCAACAGGATATTTAAATAAATGGAAAATGCCTGAAACTCTCTCAGGAACTTTGCATTTAGGGTTAATATGAAACGTACATGTGACCATGTGTCCTGAAAACTTCTCTATCCTGTTATGACGGTACCCAAGGGATCTTACACATTCCATTTATCCCCTTTCTTGTCTTATAACCAAGATTGCAGATTTTAGTTCTATCATGGAAAAGCATTGGGAACTCATTTTGTGTGTTGTAATTGACAATACCAGAGATCCCTGAACCCCAATTTAGATTCAGAGTCGTTTACTGGATTCTCTTCAAGAGAAGAGTGAGTGTTCAAACTCTACACCCACACAGGCCTTGGAAAACTTCAGAGTGACAGATATTTCCTGGTCTCAGAATGCAATGTGTTAGGGTGCTGGCCTGGGAAACTCTGTTAAAAGAGCAATGAAATAGATAATAATAAATGTGAAAAAATCTATTATATAAATATCAATAGTCATTATGTTTTTATTTTATTGTTTCTATCATTTTTGTCCGAAGGTTGTCATTTTTTGACAATGCTTTATAAAATGTATTTTGGGTTACCCAGGGAGAATAAGACAAGAAGCTTCTAAAATAATTCAAGCAATCATACTATATCACATCTCAATATAAAAGGTTTTATGCAAATACTAGATCAAGAGGAATGAAACAGGTTGAACTCAAACTGTAAGGTCATAGTCCCACAGACAGAATGGATATGGTCTGGACAACTTAGGAGAGATAAAACATTGTTTAAAATAAGTAGCAAAGTATCAGTGTGGCATTGCACAGCTTATTCTTTTGAAAGTAAATTTAACCTCCATTTTGGCCCCTGTGTATACCACAGTAAAATTCTGTTTAGCTCTTGGAGGTCACAAGTTAAATGTCTTGCAGAGGAAATGTCGCTTTTCTTCGACCCCTCCTCTTTGGCATACTGTAGCAAATCCCTGAATCTGCTTCTGAATGTAGTCCTTAGTTGTGAATATATATACACACCTGTGAGAATACATGTGTGTACTTGGTAATAAATTCCATAGAGGAAGAGATGATCATCCTTCATTCATCTGAGATGTGCCAAGTGCTTTAATATGGTTATCAGAATTAATTATTGAAATGGTTTTGTGACAGAAGTACTGGATCATTTATATATAAGTTTTAAGAAATTTAGAGATGCTAAGTGAATTGTCCAAGGTCAAGGAACCAAAAAAAATCTTTGGGATAATACAAACATTATTCCTGAATTTGGAATTATTTCATCAGCCAGAGCTTTATGTATCCATATTTGTATAATTATCCGAGAAACACGGAAGGTTTTTTCCTAATTTTTGTAAAAGAGGTGATAAAGACACTGTCCAGGGAAGTCTTGTTTTCAACATTGAGTCTGTAATCTTTTTTTTTTTTTTTTTTTGATGCTCAAATATTTAGGATTTGCTATATCAGAATTCTGGGCCTTTGCTCCTTTAGAAAGGATGGCAATATTACTTGACATTTCTATATCACTTTATTATTAAGTCAGATTTTGCAATTTGTTTAAGCTACCAGTCTGTAGGTAATCTCAGGCAGGCTGAGTGGTTTCTATGAGATTATGTGGCAGACTAGGGGAAGAGATTGGAATATAATTCTTGACCTCTGGAATATTTCAATATTATTAATTACTTACCAGAAACTCCTTGAGGTAAAAATTGATGTATAAATGTGTATTTTTTGGTATAATATTAAAGATTTTATGAAAAACTGAAAGGATTGTTTATATGGGGAGTAGTGGAGTATAAAAGTATATATTTCCAGATGATAGGGAAATTTGATCTATTGAACAATTTGGTTGAGTATAAAAGACTGGGTGGTTTCAAGTAATCTGTCCTTATTTTCTTTAAAAATCTTCTATATTAAAATCCTCTTTTCAGGATCCGAGGCAATATGCTTAATTTTGAAAAAATTTGTCATAATGAGAGAAACTTATTCTTCTGAACCTTGGAATTTTTGCTCAGTTAAATAAATTATGTAACTTAATACATTTATCTTTGCGTCTTTATGGTAGATTTATTCAGTAAATATGTTAGCTTTTATCTCAGCAACTGTATTAGTCTAAGTGTGTTAAATTTGGTATTCCTACTTTCTGTTTATTCATTTACATATCAAAATGACTGCACTATTTTAGTAACTTTTATAATATGACATTGTTTATTACAAATTAATAATCATTCTTCAAAGGTTTTGTCTATATTCCTAGGTAACATAGGGACTCAAAGGAATGTATATTTGCTCTCACTCATACAGGTGCTGTTGAGTATATTTTGGTGGTAATGTTGAAGAGAGTTGAATGACTTTGGTGGAAGGTGGCAATCAGAAAGTTAGTTCTGTATGTTAGCTGGGAGAATGTGAAGTTGGAAGAAACTAACTGTAAAATGCTTTCTTTAAAGTCTTCAACATTGTTGACGATAGTTTGAAGTCACCTCTTCCTCTTGGAGAGGAGAGGAAATTATAGTCAGTTTTCAGTCTTACTAGAGTAGATTATTGGAATAATATTAGGATTCTTTTGTTTTTCATACTAAACAACACTGTGATCCACTTCAGGCAATCATTGCATTTTTCCCAGCAGTTCTGTTGCGTGGAAAAATATTTCTGTGGCTGGCACTGTGGTGTGGCAGGTAAAGCCCCCGCCTGCAGTGCCAGCATCATATATAGACACCGGTTCGAGTCCTGGCTGCTCCACTTCCAATCCAGCTCTCTGCTATGGTCTGGGAAACCAGTGGAGGATGGCCCAAGCCCTTGGGCCCCTGCACCTTCGTGAGAGATGGATGCAGCTCCTGGCTTTGGATTGGCACAGCTCTGGCAGTTGCAGCCATTTGGAAGGTGAACCAGTGGATGGAAGATCTCTCTATCTCTCTCTCTGCCTCTCCTTCTCTTGGTGTAACTATGAATTTCAAATAAATAAGTAAATCTAAAAAATAAGATTTTTAATACAATAATCCAGGAGCTATGTAAATCATTTAAGAGCCTTTTGCTGGCTGAAGGATCTTTTACCAACCTGGTAATAGTGTCCCTGGGGTAGGAAAGCTGACTGTAGCATGAGACAGACCAGGAAATATAGGTCATAAATCTTTTTTTTTTTTTGACAAGCAGAGTGGACAGTGAGAGAGAGAGAGACAGAGAGAAAGGTCTTCCTTTTTTGCCGTTGTTTCACCCTCCAATGGCCGCCGCGGCCAGTGCACTGCAGCCGGCACACCACGTTGATCCGATGGCAGGAGCCAGGTACTTCTCCTGGTCTCCCATAGGGTGCAGGGCCCAAGCACTTGGGCCATCCTCCACTGCACTCCCTGGCCATAGTAGAGAGCTGGCCTGGAAGAGGGGCAACTGAGACAGAATCTGGTGCCCCGACCGGGACTAGAACCTGGTGTGCCAGCGCCGCAAGGCGGAGGATTAGCCTGTTGAGCCATGGTGCTGGCCGGTCATAAATCTTAAGAGAAAATCATAACCCATGAATATAAAACTTCCTGCCAGCATTCTTGGTAGAATTCATGATTGTGCTATTAAGCCTGTGGCCTGGGAAAAAGTATGTATTATCAATCATCATCACTATTAAAACCATAAAAATACTCATCACCTCCCAAAGTTTCTACATACCAACATTAAAAGGATGATGAGGATGAAGATGATGAAATACATGATGATATCTTTAGTAAAAGCACTTAACATAGGAGATAACTTCCTACCAATTTTCAGTATACAATACAATGTTGTTAGTGTTAGACAATCTGCTGTATTATGGATTATATATAAATTCTGTAATTTGACTAACACTTCTCTACTTCCTCCTCTTTCCAGCCTCAGGCAATCTCCACTCTTTTTCTTCTAGTTGGCTATTTTGGGTTGCACATACATGTGGGAAATTGTGTTCTGTTATCTGACATATTTCATTTATCCTATTTTCTACTTCCTTCCATGTTGTCACACATGACAGACTTTTTATTTATTCATTCATTCATTCATTTATGAAACAGTTATAGACAGAGAGGCGGAGAGACAGAGAGAAAGGTCTTTCATCTTCTAGTTCATTCGCCAAATAGCTGCACGGACTGGGTTGTGTTGATACAAAGCCAGAGGCTTCTTCCGGGTCTCCTACATGGGTGCAGGAGCCCAAGCACATGCGCCATCATCTACTGCTTTCCCAGGCCATAGCAGAGGATGGGTCTGAAGAAGAGCAGCCGGACAATGAACATGTGCCCATATAAGATGCCAGTGCCATAAGCGAAGGCTTAGCCTACTGTGTGATGGCACCAGCCTCGACTTGCCTCATTTTTAAGACTAAATAAGACTGTATGAATATACCACATTCTTTGATCCATGTATCTGATGATGGATAGTAGATTATTTTTATATCGTGGATATTATGAATAATGTGATGAACAAGAGAGTGTGGATAGCTCTTAAAAATCCAAATTTTTATGTCTATGAGTAAATGCCCAGAAGTGGGGTTATTGGATCATATGGTTGTCCTATTCTCAGGTTTTTGAGAAACCTCTATGGTGTTTTCTGTAATGGCTGTAAATTTACATTCCCACCAACAGTGTACTCATGTTCTTTTTTTCCATATCATTATCAATACTTGTTATCTTTTTTTAAAAAAAAACTTATTTGAGAGACAGAATTACAGACAGAGAGGCAGAAACAGAGACAGAGAGATCTTACATCCATTGGTTCACTCACCAGATGGCCATAATAGCCAGGGCTGAGCCAGGCCATTTTCTGTTGCTTTTCCCAGGCCTTTACTAAAGAGCTGGACTGGAAGTGGAGCAGCCAGGTCACAAACCAGTGCCTATATGGTATGTCATTGCTGAATGGGTGGCTTTACCTGCTATGCCACAATGCTGGCTCCAACTTTTTTTTTAATAATAGACATGACTTTATTGCTTTTATTTACTTTTTAAAAAAAAGATTTATTTACTTATTTGCAAGTCAGAGTTACACAGAGAGGAGAGGCAGAGAGAGAGAGGGAGAGAGAGAGAGAGAGAGAGAGGTCTTCTATCCACTGGTTCACTCTCTAGTTGGTCTCAACAGCCAGAGCTACGCCCATCCAAAGCCAGGAGCCAGGAGCTTCCTCCGGGTCTCTCACACGGGTGCAGGGGCCCAAAGACTTGGGCCATCTTCTGTTGCTTTCCCAAGCCACAGCAGAGATCTGGATTGGAAGTGGAGCAGCTGGGTCTTGAACCGGTACCCATATGGGATGACGGCACTTCAGGCCAGGGTGTTAACTCGCTGTGCCATAGCGCTGGCCCCTGCTTTTATTTACAATATCTCTGATGAGTAGTGAGTGATGTTGAGTGCCCTTTTATATACCTGTTTGCCATTTGAATGTCTTTGGGGAAATTTTTTTAAAGATTTATTTATTTGAAAGTCAGAGAAGGAGAGGCAGAGAGAGGTCTTCCATTCACTGGTTCACTCCTCAAATGGCCGCAACGAATGGAGCTGCACTGATAGGGAGCCAGGAGCCAGGAACTTCTTCCAAGCAGGTGCAAGGGCCCAAGGACTTGGGCCATCCTCCACTGCTTTCCCAGGCCATAGAGAGCTGGATCGGACGTGAAGCAGCCAGGGCTAAAACCGGCACCCATATGGGATGCCAGCACTGCAGGCGACAGCTTTACCTGCTACACCACAGCGCTGGTCCCTTGGGAAAATTTCTTTACACACATTATACTTTGGTAACTTTTCAATTGTTTTTATTGTTACTGAATTGTTGCAAATCCTTAGATATTAAACCCTTATTTTTTTATTTATTGATTTATTTGAAAGGTAGTTATTGGATGTGTGTGTGTGTGTGTGTGTGAGAGAGAGAGAGAGAGAGAGAGAGAGAGAGAGAGAGAGAGAGAGAGAAAGAGAGAGAATCTTCCAGTCTATCTATAAGCCAGCCAGTAGGATCTGTGGCCAATCGTTCAGGTGTACTTGTAGCTGCCATAGCCCCAGTCCGTTTTCTGTGCTCCTAGATGCCCCTAGATGAGTCAGTAGTGCTAATCCTCTCAGAGCTGAGTGGGATGAGAACAAAGTGGGTCTCTTGGTAGCACCCATTTTGGTTCAGGAGAGGAGGCTCTCTTTGTTCTCATTGTTCCTGATGGAAGCCATAGGCTGAGGGGGACACTTTTGGCCTTGATTATGCCACTTTAGGGAAGACTCACAAAGGTAAAGTGAAACTTGTATCTCTTCAGTACACTCACTCTCAGAATTGTTTTTGCTCCACCATGGTGCTAGGACTTCGCAAATGGACTCCTGTAAAAGTGTTGGTAATAGTGAATGATTATTAAGTTTCTGTTTATGTGAGAATCTGGATTCTGGGACCTCTTACTCCACCATCTAGTAAGCATTGCTCAATCAAAATAATTTTGAGTAATAATAGCTAACATATATGTAGATATTGTATGTACCAGCATTTTAAATGGCTTTTATGTGTTTACTCATTTAACCCCACAAGAAACTGATGTGGCAGATATTATTTATACATTTTTTAAAATAAACTGAAGTCAAAAAGTTTTATGTAACTTGTCTTAAGTTAGAATAAGTTGGAGAGATAGGATTCAAACCTGGGCAGTCTAACATTCTAATCCATACTGTCACCCATCACACTGAGCGCTAGGAGAAAAATCAGATAAATTATGAGATAGAAATATACTCTGATATTTAAAACAATTGAATGTGATGAAACAGTTTGGAGGGCAGATTTAGCCTTCAGAGAGCTAAAGCAGGAAGGCTAGACTCATGGGGCATTCCAATATTCATCTAACAACAGGGAAGGAAAAACTCGGATAAGAACTTAGAAACCATACTCAGAGAACTAAGAAGAAAATCAGGAGATGGGATAGGGAAAAACTAGATAATTATTTTGTAGAAAGAAATGTTTAACTGTTGAATCTCTGCCTAGACCTTAAGATGAGAACTGAAAATCACTCTCTGGATTTTGGTCACAGATGGACTAGATATGCTTTGATACAGTAGAACATCAGAAATTATGGCTATGCATGATAGTTAAATTCTGAATAAGGTGGCCCAAAGGACCCTTAAGACAGTGATTCTCAAAGTATGCTTTGTAAGCCCAGGAATGTTGGTATCACTAGAACCTATCAAAATGCACGTATTAAGGTCCCACCCCCAATTTACTGAGTTGTAAACTCTGATGTGACTCAGCTGTGCTTTGACAAGTCCACGAGGTGATAGGGATGCATGCTTCAGATTCCCCCGGGCCAGAGGTTGCTTGAGTGTCATGGCAGTCTGGAGAACTGGCTGTGTGTATCTATTCATAGCTCCATGTCCCTGTTGACTTAAAATTACAGCTCCTCCATCCTTTCGTTCTGAGGGCTTATTATTAGTTCTTATTAGGGCTTATTACTAGTTCTGGTAAATTTTGTAATTTTAGAGTGGATCCTGTGAATATACTTTTCTAACTAACTCTCAGATGCTACTCATGTTGTCTAAATACCACATATTGAGAATTACCAGAACTAAACTTGTTTCATTCTGTGGTGCTTCTTGAGTGTTTTTCCCTTCTCTTCGTATATTTCTTAATTGTATGATCCTGAAATTTTTCTTTGAATTTTCAGTCTTCATTCCTTATAGCTAGTGAGTTCAGAGTCCTAGCTTCCACACTATTATCATTAACATTACTTTAATCTGGATATTCATTACTTCTGGCCTTAAATATTCCCATAGCTTATGTCCATGATAGTCTTCTGTAATTTATCACTACATATTTACCCTAGGTAAATACTTGAGCTTTTCTCTTTTTTTACTTCTCTCCTTTTACATAAGGTAATCCAATGGCTGCTATTGCCTCCTACTTTAATTCCAGACTCTTTTTTATGCTTTAAAATCTACAGTAGTTACTAGATATAACATACTCTAACAAATACCCATCCATTAATCTTTTGAATTTACCAATTCTATTCCTCTGTCTATGCTTTTATTCTTAACCCTGTAGATACCTGTTCTTTCCTCCTTTTCGATGACTCATAAACCTTATGTCTGTTCTGCACATTCTATCTCAATGATATGTTTGACTAGCATGAATTTGACAGTTTCTGATTATATGGTTGTGGCCAAGATGGAAAAAGTGGAGGTTGGATGTTAGTAAAAATAGGGAAAATTACAGCTAATTGACCAAAATGTTTTCAATAAATTTTACCCTGAAGAAGATTCTGTACGTATTTATGTAATTTTCAAATTTGAATATCTGTTTCTTAAATACTGTGATAAACATTTTTCTTACATTTTATCATTTGTATTCTCAGAGAAACTCTGTGTAAATGTATTGTACAGAGCCCTAGAAAACACAGAAATCTAATTGATTTAGTCTGTGGTTAACATAAATCTAGGAGCAAATACTGATGTTTGTGATGGAAAATTTATGAGTCACCCTATATTGCCATGCTAGAAGAATGAGTCAAAAAACCAGCAAGGGACATTTAACAGCAATAACTATAAAGCTAACATTCAAATAAAATGTATCTTCCGTATTTATAAGTTCTTATAAAGTGGCTTGACTGCAGCTCATGGGCGAGGTCAAATAAACTTCCAAAAGTTCAATATGCACTTGTAGGGTGCTATATGAGCTAATAAAGCAAGCATACCTTATTCTTTAATTACAGGAACATAGTGTCCAGATCAAAGAAAATATTTGTTTATTCTCCCTAGTCAGTACTTGTTTAGATTGTAGTTTCATTCCTTGAAAGTATATTTAAGAAGACTTTGACAAAGAACACAGCATAAAATAAGGGATACCAGGATGGTATCTTTATGATAGATAGTGGAATAAAGAATGTAGAAATATTATCAAATTTAAGTTCTGCCACATGGAAGTGCTGGAGCAGCTGAGAGCTGAAGGTAGGCAGATGGCTGGAAATTAAAGAGAGACAGATACCAGGTCAGTGTAAAGAGAAACTTTCCTAGAGTTAAAACCCAACAGAAGAATGGGCTGCATCAAGAAACTAGCGATGTCTCATCACTGAACTTAAGCAAATGATGTATTTTCCACCTGGGATTTTATTTTCTTTCCTATTTTGCCTTCAGGCTTATCGTAATCAAAATGATTTCTCCTCCTCCTAATAGAGCATATTTAATAATTAAAGTATCTAAATGTTCTTCCTTACATTTGAAATGCTAGTATTCACCAAAATCTTTTCTCCCACTGAATGTCCCCAACATGGCTGTGGGGGGGGAGCAGAAAATTGTTTTATATTCCACTCTATACTGTTCTGAATACATGGCAGGAGTTCAGTAAACACTTGTTGACTGGTAATTTTCTAACCTGCTGAAGTTGCCCTCTTTTGCAAGGGCAATTATACATTTCTAGCTGCCACCTCAAGATCTTAAAATTACACAGATCATGTTTTTTGCTTCAGCAGCAATCACTTCAGAAACCACCATCAGCAAAACAGGACAAAACTGTTGATTTGATTTGGTTAGTAAGAGGAGACAGGAAAGTAATTATTATTAAAACCACTCCCTCTTAGTAAACCATATTAAATTATACTTTGCATAAAGAATTAAGTCCCTCTGTTTCAAGTTTCTACAAATAAGTGCTTCAGATAGATTAGCAATGTCATCTCTTTTTATATATGCACATATATAAACCATTTCTTCCCTTTCTCTCAATAAAATGTATCATGAATTAATGGTATATTTTGTGGCTTTCATAGTTATAATTCCTTAATATTTTTCTCCCCCTTTAGAAATATGCAGACTATAACTAATTTTAACATTATCTACACATATTACATTGCTATGTTAAAAATAAATCCTGTAGCAATTAGTCTCATTTAATCAAAGACAAGTTTGTTTTTCTGATTAATTTTTCTTATTCCTGTGTATTTTCCTCATTCAGTGTTTTTGAAAACATTTTCATGGTCAGATTTATTATATCTATGTGTACATACAACTTAGTAAATAGTATACTGATTTAGTTGTCATTTTTGTCTTAAAATGAAATATATAATGTGTTTTGCTGATACCTAGCTGTCTTGTATGACTGATGTCATATTTCAGAGCTAGAAAGAGCAGTGGGCTTCCAGTCTGGAAATGGGTGCTGTACTGTATCATCTGTACTAGTGAATGATGTCGCTTTAAGCAAGTCAGTTGAACCTTAAATTCTATGGTTCTGCAGGCAATGCTTTGCAAATGAGTGGAATTGAACTAGATTTGAAGTTTACTTCTAGATCTAATAATCTACAATTTTAGGAAGTCTTTAACTTGGTTAAAGTGTGTTACATTCTCAAATATTTTAAACATGTAACTGATGTTATATAAATTTGACTAATTGAAATACTATCCTTGAATTAGTTCAAAACCTTGAATATTGTTAAACATTTTATTCTACTAAAGATTTTTCTCTTCAAAAACATTACTCCTTTCAATTTCTTTGCAGGCTTTAAGAAAATAATTCATTTCATTTCTACTTTATTGTTCTATAGAACATAGGACAGGATCTTCTATGAGAATCACAAAAATAACTCATCTGTCACAGCAAACTGGGCCCACTTGTTTCATTCCCATTGAAATGTGTAGGATAGTTTTTCCTTTAATCTAATTAACACTATTTTTCCCTAAGCTGTTCTTATCTAAGGGCAAAAACAAAGGAAACAAAGTATGAGTCAAACATTTGAAAACTTCTGCTTTAGAACAGGATAAACAACTTCCATTATTTCTGTTAGTATTAACACATCTCAGTTTCTATGCCATTTAATTAAAAGGGCACATCTTACTCCTGAAAACAGTAAAAAAGGAATTGTTTTGCTTTTATCATTGACTGGTTAAGCTCAAGCAAAATATGTGCTGGTTTCCTAACCTGAGGGGGAAAAATCCTTATTGATGTTGATGCATGATGGCATTTAGCACATGGACAAGGCTGTTGATAGTAAAAGAGAAAATATTAATATAGAAGATACTACTGGTTTCCTTCCACATCCATTCCACCCACATACTCAGTTCCATAGGGGTAGGGATGTGGTGTTGGGCTTAGGAACCCAAACTGACAATTCCTTTATTGAGCATGGCTGTGTATCCTCACAATCAGAATGAAATTGAAGAATTTCATTAGGTAGCTAGGAAACTTCCCTTCTGCTTCCTCCTATCCCTTCCCATCTCCCTCCTGCCATTCCCTCCACCCCATTCTCTCACTTCTACTCCCAGTCCTCACCAGCTCTGCTCTCCCTAAGTGTGTTGTGACCCGGGGGCACTTAGAAAACATAAGAGCTACTGGTAGCATTCTTGTAAGCACAGAAAAACCAAGTACAGGACAAAGTGAAATTCAGAAAGCACAGTGGAAATCGGGGAAAACAAAAATAAAACACATTGAGCTGCCAAGTCAGTTATGACCTGAAAAATATAACTAAAATTGAAGCTGCATGAGTAACTATTTCATTGCTAATCCATCTGAGTTTTCTATTTGCAACAAAAAGCATTTTAACTGATACAGCTGGCTTCAAATTAAAGTTTCTTTTTTTAAAAAAATCTCCACTTCACCCCCTTGTCTCCCATCTAACTAGAGACAGTTTTAATACGTTTCTGCATTGTCCATTCTTGTAACTCATGTTCTTACTTTATGGGTTTGAACATCTAGGATTTCATGCCTATAATAATTGATGCTAATGAACTTCAATTCCCTTCCACATCTTCTAGTGTTTTCTCCTTTTTTGTAAATATCTGACTTGTGGGTTATGAGTGGTATAATAGGACAGTCAGAAAAATTAAACTTAATATGCTGACTAGTTAACCTTCAAGGCCATAGCCTGATACCAATCTGCCTCCAAATAATGCTAATATAGATATGTGCTTAGTTGTGGATGTTTTTAGAATTTTTACAAGATTAATCTTGCTTAGTTATTTTTCTTTTCCCATTAAGTCACATCATTCTTTAGACAACATGGGGATTATGCTATAAAGTCAAGGTTTCTTCCCTCTAGGAGCCTATAAATTATTAGAGAAGAGCGACAATAAATTGATTGATAATATACTAAGAAAACTACCATAGGCAGAAGAGCCACAAAAAGTGATCCAGACAAGTAAACTGAGGTTTATTGGAGTTCATTAGATAATTAATATTCAAAGAAAACATCTTATTCAAGTTAATATTCCTTTTATTAAGAATATTCACTTGGTTCTCAACAAATGCATTTTAAATGAAATAATGAAGAGTGAATGAACAAATGAATTTCATATCAGAACTAATTACACGTTTTCATGTGCCAGGGACAAAAACTCCTGGAAAAGCCGTGACTGTAGAAGCCTCTTGCCTTTACTTTAATTTTTCCCCAATACATGTCTTGGAAAATTTCAAAATCCATTAGTTTTTTACTGAATGTGTACTGTCAGAGCCTCTAGGTATTAATATTGATAGTTAAAGAGTCTGGGGGTAGAACTGGAAGTAATTTGTCAGAACCGCCCAGCTAGAGCCACTCTGCTTCCAGGAATATGGACTAGTACTTTTCTCTTTCTTCTGCTGCATACAGCTGAACACCCCATGAACCTCGCATACAAAGCAAGTATAAGGAGACTCTGTAACGTAGCCTGACGATGGTTTATTGGACAGAGACCTTAAGTTGGAAGGGAAGACGTGGTATTAAAATCCCCAAGTTTTCTTTTCACCATTTACGTCCCACACTAGAACTGAAGAAGCTAGCATCCAATAAACACTAATGATCACAGAAAAAATAGAAAAGTTGTGATAAAAGCCTGTTTGCTTTAACTAAAGGACCAGGAATAGGACAGCTTAACACGACAGAAACATCTTAGATGATAACCATTCTACTCCAGTTTAAAAATAAAAATAAACACCTCTAATAGGAAGACATAGAACATGGGCCAAATAAATGCCAAGTGGAGAACCTAGACCTTCACCAAAATGACACTGTAACAAGGCATCCCAACCACCATGCCAAGCAGTGTCAGAGAATGGTGACAGTATTTTATCCATTTTAATTACTAGCCAACTTTAATGAAACATCTGGCCTCCCTTGGTATCAGTGGAGCCATGTGGAAAACAGTAACAAGACACTTCTACCCCACCCAGCAATGAAGTTGTCAGTGGAGACCTATGACAGAAATAGTATGTCATTAAAGAAACAGAAGATATAAGGAAGAACCAAATAAAAATATAAAAACTAAAAAAGAAAAACTCACATCAGTATTAAAGGAAAATATTGTTGGAGATGTTCAATAGCTGAATGAAGGTGACAGGAAAGAATCAGTCATGCGAAAAATAAACAGAAATTACACAATCCAGATAACAAGGAGAAAATAGACCAAAAAAACAAAACACAGCCTCAGACACATATGAGATGATAACAAAATATCTCACATTTGTACCCTCAATTTCTAGGAGAGGAAAGAAAAGATAGGGCTTAAACATTCCATGCAGAAATACTGGTTGAAGACTTCTTAAATTTGGGCCAAGCCCCAACCTGCAGATATAGAAACCAGGCAAACTCCAAACATAATAGCCCTTTAGGTATCCACACTAATACACATTGTAGTCTAACATCTCTAAACTAACGACAAACAGTCTTTATAGCAGAGGAAGAAGAATCACATTCTCTATGGAGGAAAAACAATTCAAATGACACTGGATTTCTCAGCAGCAACCATGAAGGCCAGCAGAGAAATTACAGAACATTTTTCAGGTGTTGAAAGAAAAGAACTGTCAAATCAGAATCCTATATCTAGTAAAAATATCCTTCAGGAATGAAGGGGAAATCAAGACATTCTCAAATGAAGGAGAACTACAAGAATTTGTTACCAGCAGGCCTACCCTAAAAGAATGACTATTTCAGTTGAGGTATCAATGACGTGAAAACTTGCAGTATTTACTCTCTGACTTGCATGGTTTTTGAATGCCTTGTTTTGGATAAAACAAACACAACAATACAATCAAATTTTTAAAGCTGTGCAAAAGTAAAAAGATCATACTTTAGATATTTCTGCTTTGATTGTTTTCTTCAAATTGTGTGTGTATTATAATATTAAAATCTGTACACATATGTTTGCATTAGTAATCTATTCTCAATTTAATGTCCTGTACTATTAAATAAAATTCCATTGTTTTCTCCATAGTGTTGATGGAAGAATGTGTTTTAACTTAGCGAAGAAATAACTCATTATGTTAGGTTTGTGACAATAAGAAAAGTAAGTGCTTTTGGTTGGAGACAGTGAAATATTTTCTTTATTTATGTTACTCTGGCATCTCTCTCTCCCTCTCCCTTTCTCTCTGATATTTCTTCTAGATTCTGTTACTCTGTCAGTAAAATGTGTATATGTGGTATAATTGAAAATGTGGAGAATTCAGTTTCCTTTCTTATACCACCTAAAATTTACCTTGAATTCTTGTTTCCAGGATCAAACTTCATGTTGGAGTCTTCACATAAGAGATAGAGAGGTAGATACGAATTCTTAAAATAGAATACATATCCTATTCACATCAGAATAAGTTGGGATATTTATAAAATTCAGATCTGGGCACCACCCCAGACTTACTGAATAAGAATCTCAGGTGGGTTAGCACTAAAAGTGTTATTAACAAATTCTTATCTGTGCTAGATATTGAGACCCACAGCATCTGTGGGTAAAGTAATAGTGATTTCTCTGTTCAGTAGACATACTGCTTTATGTTGGACTTCTTCTTGCTGCCCTGTTCTGCCTTTTAAAAAATTAAGGAGAGAAAAACATCTTTCATCCTCTGCTTCATTCCGCAATGGGCTGAGCAAGTCTGAAGCCAGGAGCCATGAACTCTGTTCTGATGTTGCACAAGAGTAACAGGGGCCCAGGTACCTGGGCCATTTTCTGCTTCCTCCCCAAGCCCATTAGTAGGAAGCTGAATGGGAAGTGGCATAGCCAGGACTTCAGCTGGCCCTCTGATAGGGGATGTCATCATCACAAGTGGTGACTGAACCATCTGCACCACAGTACTGGCCACTTCTCTGCCGTTTGCAGTAGAATTTCTTTGCCATTCTGCCCGTGGCAACCTAGAGGCTCTTACTAGGTGAGGTGTCCGGCTGAACTTTACTACATTCAGCAACCAAACACACAGTTGTTCTCAGAAAGACATTTTCAGACTGTGTATTAAACCTGCTTCAAGGCTCCAGAGCATTTGATTCCACAGTGATGACAGGTTTTAAAGAACTGATCTATTGATTTGAGGGCACCCATTTTTCATTCTTTT
This sequence comes from Sylvilagus floridanus, assembly GCA_949820135.1. NCBI lineage: Eukaryota > Metazoa > Chordata > Mammalia > Lagomorpha > Leporidae > Sylvilagus > Sylvilagus floridanus. Next base: position 25,884,531 of record OX463235.1, read on the forward strand.
ATTGTCCTTGTCCTCAGGGTACAGTGACAAGAGGCTTAGGAATCTAGCCATGTACTAGTTATATGATGTTAGCAAGTAGCATTGCCCCTTGAGCCTATTTCCTCATTGAAAACAGAAATAATTCTTACCTGCTGAATTCAGACAGTTAGGAAGACTGTGGAAAGGAGGCAGAATGCAATCACTGAGAAGAACACAGGGTTTGGAACTCGGGCAGAGCTGGTGTAGACGCCATCTCTGCCTTTTGCCAGCTGTAGGATGTGGGGCAAGTTGTTTCACCACTTTAAACTTCATCCTCAAGACAAGGATAATAGCAGCCCTTTGATCAAGATGAATTGAACTGATGCAGATATGTGGTGAGTTCTCAGGTAATTTGGACCATGATTATTTTCAGTTTGGGGAAAAACCTTGGCACGGTGACATGGACACATGCATTTTTATCTATTATGGTTTTAATTTTCTGAGTAGACTTATCAGCTGTGCAGCTATAAGATGGATTCTAGAAGCACACAGACCTGGAATGAATCCTGCACTAGTATTTATTACTTCTGTGACTTTAGCTCAAGTTATTTACATTTTCTGAGCTTCATTTTATTTTTTTATCAAGGGAAGAGTGGTAATATTTATCTGACAGAAATAGTATGTGTCTCTAAAATAGTATGATTCTTCTTTTTTTTCTCCCTCCCTTCTCTTCCACACCCCAGGGAGAAAAAAAAAAAAAAAAGATGGTGGCTAGGATAGTACATAGCTTTATAATCAGATTCTGATTGATGGTTCTGATATTCCATTCCTTACTGAGTTATGATTGTAACCTTCAAATAATTGCGATAGCTTGAGGAATCCAAACCTTGACTTAAATCAGGGAGTTTATTCTAAAACAGGTTTATTATTTCTTCTAGATTCTTGAATTGACAGTTACACATGTCAAGGGTCTTTCCAGATAATCCAACCCATTCAATATAGTGAATATTAAAAGAATGGATGTGCTGAATTTTAGTTTCTAGTCAAATCTATTATATATACTAAGATTCCTCTTTTTGGCACAGACTATGAGATGGGCATCCTTGTTTTTGTAAACTGTTTTCTGCTTTGGTATGGAAAATAAAACTTGCATTCACAGATAACTGAAATAATGAAAAATTATTTTTCCTAAATTCTCAGTACTTTACCTCATACTCAGAGTTCATAATTGATTGCTTGAGGTAGCAACATTGTAGGAAAAACAAATGCAAACTTGGTATAGATCATTCATCAACCAATTTTTAGATGAATTGGGAAATATTTCTGGAGAGCGGGTATGCGATTTATACTTCGAATAACTGAAAAATATTATCCATGTTTAGGGAGAAACTGGTTTTATCTTTTTCTGTTCTGATGTTTTAATTTTGTGCTTTTTTTCATTTATTGGTAATTTTGACTCCATGTACGCCGTGATGTTTCAGGGAGTTAAAATGTACTTAGAAAACGATGGTGGAACTTGTGGCCCACTTTCATATCTTTCTGGATTTTCCTATGGCCACTGAATAAGCTGTAGTGGCATATTATTGCTTTCCGTTGACTATGCCATTCATTGACATTGCTTTCCATTTTCTTTTTCCTTATTTCGACCCTGCCTCTGGGATTATCATGATACAATGGGGACATTTCTAAATTAAATAACCATTGGGGGGACAAAAAATGGGAAAGATAATTAAAGGACATTTATGTGTACCAGTTTCCTCTTTGTCAACTTTCCTCACGATCTAGCAAGCAGACATGATAACCTTCTGAGGAAGCTGTTTTGAAAAAATGTGCAATCTTGCAATTTTCTAAACTTGGTAATTCCTGAAATATTATCAATTTCTATTGTGTTTTAGGAATATAGTAATCTTATTTATCTAAGTTATTATTACTTATCTTACTATCTTATTTATCAAAGTAAAGTTCATTACTGTTAGAGTTCTTTAAAGGATAATGTTATTCTGAGAATATTGCTAATGATGATCTGTTGTCCAAAGATATTCCCAACAAAATAATCTAAATGAGAAATTAATAGCATTTCCCATTGCCAAAAATTGGCTTAGGTTATATATGAGTATAATTAATGCCTAATTCATTATAAATAAGTAACATTCTAAGATGCTAAAGGATTAATATTTCAGAAAAGGGAGTATTAAAAGTAATATTTCTGCTTATATTCATCTTGCTGAAAATTATTGATTTTGGACTGGTAGAAATGAATAGGTAATTAGGTATATAAACCATAAAGAAGAATTTATCATATATACTTGTTATGTAGTGATTTTTTAAACATTATTAAAATTGTGTGAAATATTTTGTCTGAAACACTTAGAATTTTCTTTGTAATGCTAGAGTGTTACAGCTATTAATTTTAAACAGAAAATGTTGTTTCTTTTCTCATTAATGGTAGGAGACAGATGCTTTACCTGAAGCTATGGGCTGCAAGCAACTCTAGGAGTCAATCACATCATTCATATTATGATGGGACTATGCTTTTGGCATTTACTTACTCAAAAATAATGCAAATCATTAGAATTTTTACTGCGATTGCACTTTTAGTTGATCTACTCTGATAGACCTAACTTAAAATACAACTGCCCATACATCAGTGAATTTTCCTTATTTTGAGAAAAATACATCATTTTGAACTGAGAGGTTTATATTTCAAGTGGACCTGAGCCATAGAAAATAATTCAATCTTTTCTTTGCCCAATGAAAGACATAGGAGAAGTCTTCAGAAAGTTCACGGAAAATGCCTATTTAAAAAAAAAAAAAACTATAACATGGATATCAAAAAAATTTTGTACCAAAATATATTTCACACTTAAATCTATTTCTCCACAGGCTTTTTGGAATACCCACATAAACCATTTTCTTTACGTGCATTGTTCCTATTACTCTACCTATGAATGTAATGTTAGTGTAGTCTGTGGCTACTTATCAGAGCCTCATCATTCCATTTGTTCCTAGAGGAAACACATGGAAACTATAAGACAGGAACTCCAAACAACTGATAACCAGATGGCAGGTTAGCCTTGATGTAGTGCAAATGTTTTCTCTTTGCAATACTGATATTTGCATACCGCATCTTTGGCGGATGATGGTACAGCATTGCACTGAAGAAACATATCTCCTGAGTCACATAGTAGACAGAAGGGAACATCTTCAAGTCTGTTTTCTCTTCTTTCTTTGCAAAGATGTTTTTTCTTAAATACAAAGATATTTTGAGGAAGATTTTGGAAGTGGAAGGTATGTCTTCAACCTGGGGCATTTTCTTTTTCCCTTCCCAGCTTAAGTTCACATTTAAAATACTATATTCATCTAGATTAAGTTCTATTTTTGCTGTATTTCTTGAGTCCTAGCCTGAATGGAGTTGATAGCCACAAAGAATGAGATTATCAATCTTACTAAAGTCCCAGAGTATAAGATATATGTATAGATAGGTAAGTACAGTTGTAGACAGTTCATCTGTATATATGTGTATACACATGTGCACATATATTTGCTTAGACTCATACTCATTTTTAAATCATACTCTACTCATGGAAGATTTCAAAGAATAATGAAGAGCAGTCCACAGGGTTTGGAATCTTTAGAGGCAGTATAGGTAATGTCTAAGAACATGGACTTGGAAATCACAATTGCCTCTGTGATATTGTATCATTTAATCTTTTATCTGTTCTTCAGCCACCTCATCTGTATCATGGCATTACTATAAATATTAGGGTTGTCTTGATATTAAATGAGATAAATCCACGAAGTTCTTATGATAGGGACTTTCAGATAATAAGTACTGTATAAATGGTTTTTCTTTTCTTTAGTCTAACATCTGTATACTACCTTCTGCCTAAGTTTTAGGACTGAAATTTTAAAGTACTCAATAAATATGGTTTCTCCTTAACTGGGCCTGAGTATCAGTCAGAGTCTCTAACTGCTCTGTCATGTGACTTTGAGTAAACTAAGTTAATCCTCCTAAGCCTGCTTGGGCATCCATGAAATGGGGCAGAAATTGCTGGCTTGTCTTCTCTTGAGGCTATTATGAAGACCAAATAAAATAATTCATATGAAAGCATGCGTTTAGTTTGAAATGCAAGCAAGGTGACTATAATGCTATTTTGATCTCTCGAAAGTAGTGTGAAGTAACTCACTGATCTAGCAGGCATAATAAGATACCTACACATGTGACTATATGAAAGGAAGAGCAAGCTAACTAAAGCATCAGAAAATTCCAGAACAAGTGCTATGATAAAGCTCAAAATATGAAGAAATTATTTCTGTCTATGGAAATAATGGAAAGAGGACAAATACTCTCCCCAAGCCTTACCACATGCTTTTAAGTAATTGTTATGGTTCTCAGTCACTGATTATTATCTTGCTTAAATTATATGTTTCATTTGGGGTCATTTCAGAAGAGTTTGGAATATATATCAAAAGCTCAGGAAATGTCAGCATTTGGAGAGATTTTATTTCCTGGTGTACTAGGTAACATCAGGATGCTTTTTTTGCGAGCCCCTTCCTCAGAACTGTTTTCATCTGAGGAAATTAAAAATGTATGGCACAGACACTTTGCTCAAGGCATTTTGTTCAGCTAGGATACATTTGGTACTTTCTCCTTTCAGAGAATAAAGGGTCTGTCTCACAAGCTCATGTGGTTTAGAAACTGTTTCCATCAGATAATATAAAATCTGGTCTATAATTCAAGTGGTTTTTGGAAGTCAAGTTGGGAGTCTATTCTGATGTGTTTGCCCTTTTAAAATCCATACTTTGAAAAACTTATAAAAAGAAATAGGATCTGTTACCTTTAGTTTAAGGTTTTGCCAGTATCTAGTTCCCAGTGGTAATGAGAAGATACACTGAATACACACAGAACTAAAACATCCAACTTAAGTATCCTTAAAAGGGTCAGTTTCAAGTCTTACTGTTTTTGTATTGTCGATAGCAGAGTGACTCTTGCACCTCAATTGGACTGGCGAGATTAGAATCACTCTTAACACCTGCATGGGTTTGTATTGAACCAAAAGTGAGTGGCTCAGAGGTTGCAGACAACATACCTATCCTAACTCTCCCTTTGTCCTTAAAAGGGAAGGGAAAACATTTTTCTAAAGTTTCTACTTATGTTATCAGTAATGTGTCCCACTGAATCAACTCATTGCATTTTATCACTGAAATGACTTTTATTCCACTCACACATGATACTGCTCATAATATCTTACTGAGGTACTTTGGGATATCTCATCACATATGGATGATTTGTAATCATGAAAAAATCATCAGTATAAATAATCTCTAACTACAAAAGGCTGATCCATGTAAGGCCTGGAAGCAATCCTGTTGAATATATAGAAGTTCATTCTCTGGAACTCAACAGGATGCTAACACCTACCATCAAAGTTCATGTTCTGAGAATAATGGTGGCTTATTATAATTTTGAATAAATATGTCCTGTTTATTAATTAAAATTGTTCTTTGAACAAAACATATTATTACTGTTTGCTTCCAGCTAGTGAGTCATGATACTGAGATGATTACTTTTGAGATTAATTATTTTTAAATATGGCAAATTGTATCTGTTGCATATTGTGCTCCATCTACAAAATTCTGTTACATTTGAGTAAATTTTAGTTCATTTAAAGTCCATCAAGGAGTAAGATGCTACTTTTACATGAGCCATCATCTCTTATTAACCTTGATGATTTTTGTACCACTGAAAGTAAGGGATAGTAAGAAAGGCAAAATTGCAAAGCAAAAGGATGGTATTTCTAAGAAATACTGTGCAGGGTATTTCCCTTTTCCCCTTCCACATACCCTCTCCCCACTCCTGTGATATTAGGGACAGTATAGTGGGGCGGGCTTCTCTGCTTTCTGGCTTCAGATTAAGCAAGGCCAGGAGAGGCTTCTGGGTTTTATTCTCTAGTTTCTTCTTGAATAAGCCACAGCTTATTGAAGGCTATGCTCCTTTCCAAAGCCACAGTTCCTGCCCTATGCTGTAGCTACAATTTGTTCTGGATTTCCATCACCTCTCTCATGTCATTATTCCTGCAGGAGGTAGAGATAAGAAGCAAAGGCTTTCTCTGCTGATACCTCTGGGAGACTCGCTTCCCAAGTTGATTTTCCTTACTTCTGTCCCATGCACATAAATTGTAGGATGAAAAGTCTGCCTTGGTGGTCATCTTTCTGAGTGTTCCATCTGTTGCTACTGGTTTCTCATTTGATTCTGGTAGAAGAGTATGCAAAAGAAGCCAAAGCTGCAGTTAGCTTCATGGGATATGAGCTCTTTTTTTTTTTTTTTTTTTTTGCTACTACCTAGTTTTGTGATCTCAAGCAAATCTATTCTTACTAGACTGAAATTTCCTCAATATGCAATTAAAGGCAAATGAATTAGATTCTAAGCTCTAAAAATTCTGTGTTTTGTATGCAACTCAAGATGTAGAAATGCTACCCCCCAATGCCATGTGGTTAATAAATTCTTCAGTCATTTCATGGGGGTGGGGAAGTAGGTAAATCAGCTCAGTGGCATTGATGGTCATACACTCAAGGGATATGATACACTCACTGGAGCTGTAATCCTTGATGTTTCCCAGTGTTCTCCTCTTTGGAATAAAAATGTTATCAAAATAGGGATATAACACCTATCAATTTTATTGAAAGGATTCTGTCTATAATCAGTTGGTCTATAATTGGCTTTAAGTGACACAGTGTCATCTAGTACTTAAGCACTGATTAGGATAAGAAAGGTGATTATTTGAAGGCCTTGCTGTACTTCTTTTAAAAGTAAATTTAAGATTTATTATTTATTTTGGAAGTCACAGATACAGAGAGAGAAGGAAAAACAGAGACAGAGATTTCCCATCCAATGGTTTACTTCCCAGATGGCTGCAATGGCTAGTGGTAGGCCAGGATGGAACCAGGAGCCAGGAGCTTCATCAGAGTCTCCAAAGTGGATTTCAGGAGCCCAAACATTTGTTCCATCTTCTGCTGATTTTCTCATGCCATTAACAAAGAGTTGGACCAGATTGAGAGTAACTGGGGCAAGAACCAGCACCTAGATAGGATGCATAGGATGCCAGTGTTGCTGGCAGTGGCTTTACCTACTATGCCACAATGCTGGCCCCAAGAAATGTTTCTTGAGACATCATTTTCCTAGATAACATGTGTCTGCTGCTTGGTGGGGCCCTCTCCTCATTTACCTTGCTCTAAGATGAATGAAAAAATGGTAATGTTAGTGTATACTTTAAGTCTGAAATGTGAATGCCTGAACAATTTCTAAGTTTCTGTGTGGTTGTTTTTATGGAGAGTACTGCACCTGTATCATTGACAATATTTTCAGGTCTCAAAGTGCTTGATCAGTACAGAAAATGAAAATTTTATTGTTGAAACCTGGAGAACTGCTGTGCTTAGCTAAAAAAAAAATGAATGATCAACTAAGGTGGATAGAAGCCAGTTTTGGGATGAATAAAGAAAAATTGAATGTGGTTAAGTGGCAATGACCTAAAACAGGAATGTGGGAAAACTGTATCTCAATAAAAAGGAGAGAGGATAAGTTTGTACAGGGTGGAACCTTTTGCTGTTAAGCGTAATAATGTCTTGATGATGACTGAAGCACTTGGTTTCTGGAAATTGTATAATGCACAGCAACATCATCTCTTGTTTTCCTCCATAGCTTCCCCTGCCTTCCTCTGTCACTGCTTCTGCTTCTATCGCTCTGATCATAGGAGCCACTGTGTCCCTCAAGTGCCAGTGCAATCCCCTGCATGTGACTCAGGATAATACTGAGTGATATTTAAAAATAAGCCCTCTTATTAAGAAAACCATGTAGGCACCCCCCCCAACCCCTGCTCGCTTTCTTTTTCTCTCCTCCTGCCTCTCACTCTCCCTCCGTCCCTTTCCCTCTTCTTCCTTTGTTTCCTTTCTTCTTTGCTTTATTTTCTTTCCTTCTTTCTCCCACCCTACCTCTTTATTTCTTCATTTTTTTTTCAAATTGAGAATACATATAAAGCAGAAATACATGATATGTCTTTGATTTAAAATTATTTGCTAATATCCATATTCAGGGACAATTCCCATCAGTTTACTTCAGATCTCGGTTTTGGAAAGAGCTTTTACCTTGGTTTCCCTTTGATGTTTTTGACAGGTTAGCAATAACCTTACTCAGGCATCACAGGAAATTAGTAGTAGAAGTTGCCTTCTGGAAAAGTATGAGGAGACTAGGAGACACGGATGGGAAGGAGATGCACATTTTACTGTGTAAACTTTGTTCTGTAACTTATTTTTTACCATGCACCATCTATTCAAAAGGATTTTCATGTAGCTAAAAACTAAAAAAAAAAAAAAAAAAAGAAGAAATACTCCTTCTCAGTTCATCAAAATGTTTCTTGGATTTGACTTTGAATTGTTTGAATACTTAAGTATGATGATTTTTAACTATGTAAGCTAACCCATATTTGAATCTGGACACATATTTATCATCAAAATGTTCCTGTTTTAAAAAAAAAAAAACTAGATCCTCTTCTTTAAATTTCCAGCAAGTCTTATGTGTTGGCATGATTTAGGACACTAATGATAATTATCTATGACTCTTCACTTTGCTCCTCCTCAATTGCCCAGAAATCCCAGGAATTTGCATTTATGTCTCTGATGTCCTTTTCTCTAAGTTGTACCATGATTCTAGTTGTGACTTAACTAGATTTTAGAGAGAATACACCAACATTGTTTTAATTGCTCTTTTTGCTTGGTAGTCTGTGTACTCTGCTCCTAGTCTTCCATGTTGCAGCTAAACTAACTTAAAAAGTTGTGATCTTCTTTTCTCATTAGAAAAAAATAAGTAAAATTCAGGGGCTCACATTGTATACAAGACAATGTTCAGCTAACACCTTGGCATTCTTTTTTTTTTGACAGGCAGAGTGGACAGTGAGAGAGACAGAGAGAAAGGTCTTCCTTTGCCATTGGTTCACCCTCCAATGGCCACTGCGGCCGGCGTGCTGCAGCCAGCGCACTGCGCTGATCCGATGGCAGGAGCCAGGTGCTTCTCCTGGTCTCCCATGGGGTGCAGGGCCCAAACACTTGGGCCATCCTCCACTGCACTTCCTGGCCACAGCAGAGAGTTGGCCTGGAAGAGGGGCAACTGGGACAGAATCCGGCGCCCCAACTGGGACTAGAACCCAGGGTGCCGGCACTGCAGGCGGAGGATTAGCCTAGTGAGCCGTGGCGCTGGCCTCCCCTTGGCATTCTAATTCCAACCTGCTAGGCTCATCTTTGGGATGTTTTTCAATATTTATGTGATTTAATTTTTTCTTTTTTTTTTTTTTTTCTAAAGCCTGCTACTATGTCAGATATTGTATCAGATACTGTGCTGGGTGTTGCAGGTTTCACAAAGAGCTAAACCAGACCGGAACTCTCATCTCAAAATGTTCCCTACACATTTGGGGGGACAGGCAGATGATGTAACATACAAATGCTTATTCCCAAGCAGAGATCAGTGCTCTGAGATGAAGGAGCATAGAGGTAGGAGAGCATATACCTGAGACCTGACCTAGCCTGGATATCAGAAAGAAAGTTTTCTGGGCAGGCGCCGCAGCTCACTTAGCTAATCCTCTGCCTGCGGCGCTTGCACACCGGGTTCTAGTCCTGGTCGGGGTGCCAGATTCTGTTCCGGTTGCTCCTCTTCCAGTCCAGCTCTCTGCTGTGGCCTGGGAAGGCAGTGGAGGATGGCCCAAGTGCTTGGGCCCTGCACCCACATGGGAGACCAGGAGAAGCACCTGGCTCCTGGCTTCAGATAGGTGCAGCACGCCGGCTGCAACGCTCTGGCCGTAGTGGCCACTTGGGGGGTGAACCAACGGAAAAAGGAAGACCTTTCTCTCTGAGATGAGGTTGCTTAAGCAGAGATCTGAAGGATGGATTGTAGGAACTTCTGGTAGATTCCATGCTAGCTTCAGTAAGCAACCTGCCTCAAGCTGCTGTCACTTTTCCTGGTCCTTTGTTCCAGGTTTTCCCTACCCCATCTGATGTTTGGTAAAATTCTGTTTAATCATCTTCCCTCTCTTTTTTTTTTCTTAATGGAATATTCATGATTCAAGATCTAGCTCAAATCTGACTTCTAAGGATAGCTTTTCCCTGACATTGATAATGACCCCGTTCTTGAATTCCATGGCCTGGAAGAATAAGTATCTCTCATCTCTCAGTCTTTTTATTTTATATAGATTCATTATTACTTGGCATCTATGTTACTGTTGCATACACATTTGATTTATTTCTCTTTCAATCTTTATTCTTTTCTATTCCCAGAATATGAAACAATACTCAGAACAGTGAGAACTCAGTGTATTCCTTGGATCAAGTGATACCTAACAGCTAATTGGTAGAGTAATTGTTTTATAGGTGCTGTCAATTTTATTGGCTTTAGATGATAAATATTTACAGATTCTCTTTCTCTTTTTCAATTTCATTAGTACAAGATGTCCTCATTATAATGAAGTAAAATGTTTCAATTATTGTTTGATTGATTAGTTTCAAACTTAGGATTCACTTCAACAAAGGGAGAGAAGGTTCCTGGATATGTATCAAAAAGCAGGATCTCTCCATGAAAAAAGTCAAAATACATTACTTTGGTTTTTTTTTAAGATTTATTTTATTTATTTGAAAAGTAGAGCATAGAGAGAGATAAAGACAAAGAGATTTTCCACCCACTGGTTCACTCTCCAAATGGCTGCAATGACTGGGACTGGGCCAGGTCAAAACCAAGAGCCAGGAGCTTCTTCCAGGTCTCCACATGGGTTCAGGGCCACAAGCACTTGGTTAATCCTCTACTGCTTTCCCAGGCACATTAGCAGGGAGCTGGATCAGAAATGGAGCATCCAGGACTCAAACTAATACCCATATGGGATGCCAGTGCTTCAACCCGCTGTGCCACAGCACTGGCCCTGAAACGTTACTCCTAACTTTTGCTAACTTCAAGACTTCAGCAAGTGCTTTCATTTATGAGTACTTACTTTGTATTATTTGAAAGTAAAAAATACAAGTAATTTCCATTAAAATTAGAAATTGAGTATGTAGCATGTATAAATTACTTGGTTCAAACAATGCAAGTTCAGTTCCATGATAGTTTTGTTGAGTTATGGGATCCGAGACATTTCCCAGTTAACCCACAAAAGACAGTCACAGATGCAAGGGCAAGAGGATTTATTATTTTATTGCCAGCTAACTGGGGCTCCCACCAACACAAAACATAGTGCAATGCGGGGATAAGAAGCCCTGCTTCTCTCCTTCTCAACGTTATTATACACTTGAGTAAACAAGCATATTCGTCCTTACGCACGTATGCTAGTTCTTTTATTCTTTATATGTCAATTACCTAAATTTGAGCATTTTATTGGTGCATCTCAGCAGTCCGGTACTACACATCTCAGAAGGAAGTGGTCACACAAGGAAGTAGGAGACCATTAATTTCAGAAAGTATTTACTAAGTTTCCTTTCCTGAGAATTGGGCCTTCCCATCTTCCTGGAGTTTGTGAAGCCTGTCATTGCGGTACAACTATTCCCCCTGCCCCTTTTCTTACGCTGGACATCCCGCATTGAGTCACTGAGCAAGCAGCGCAGTGCAGAAGCAAAAAGCTATTGATATTTAGCATCTGCTAGTTCCATATATATATATATATATATATATATATATATATTCATTTCAATAGTTTTTCTCTCTTGTATTTCTGACTCATTTCTTTATTTAACTTTTTATTCATTTAATTTTTTCAATTGCAGACAGATACAGAGATGTGGGGAGGGGAGAGAAGGGGAAGAGAGAGTGTGTGCTAGCTCTCCCATCTGCTGGCTCATTGCCCAGATGCCTATGATAGCTGGGGCGGGGCAGCACTGAGATCAGCAGCTAGGAACCCAATCCCGCTCCCCAACAGGGTGGTTGGAAACTAATCACTTGGGCCATCACTGCTGCTTTCCAGAGTCTGCCTCAGCAGGAACCTGGATTCAGGAGCCAGAGCTTGGAACTAAATCTTGGTTCTCTAATGTAGAATCTGGGCATCTTAACCCCTAGCTAAACAGCCATTCCTTTCTCTCTTTTTATGGCCTTCAGAGTAGAGGAACTTCCAGATGCTTTGTCAGGATGCGATCTCATAGACAGGCTGTTGGGAATAAGAAGTTCTGTGGTGTGCAGGCCTCCAACAAATTAGGAAGACCGTTCTTGGATTCTCCTTTGGCATTCACTCAGCCACTCGTTGACTCATTTGTCAAACGTTGGTCTTGCACTCCTTGTAACGAAGCAATCACATAGTCAAACCCTAAAAGTATCATCCCTTTCCATTTCCAGAGAGGTTTGGAAAGCTGTAAGGAGAGGAATTAGGATTTGGGTGTAAAAGATGTGTGAGTGAAAACGGGGAGGAATACCCATGAGAGCCGCAGCTGTGCTGACTCCCGGAAGACAGTGGAGCATTTTCCTGGAGTCTGATGGTGTAAACCTGCTGGTTGTGGGACCTGGCTAGAGGCCTTGGCTATGTAGAGTCACAGCACTCTGATAAGGACCTTGTTTATCATCTATAAGGGTATGCCATTCTGCTCTGGACTCTTGAACATAGCAGACGACTTTTGAAAACTTGCCCTCTTTATTTATGTGAGTAAAAACTGTGTCATTTCTTCCTACAATGGAGAGTATGAAACAGCTAGAAAAGTGATTATGTAATTAGATCTTTATAAGATCCTTTATTATGTAATGCAATGGTTTTTCTTTGTTCATCTTAAGTGAATTGTAAAACAACAGTATATTTTCAGCACAGAAAACTAAATCAGATTTTGGAATGCCTGTATTCATACAGAAAAATGAGTCATTGGTGAGAAGAATTGCTTTGAATTTTTCTGTAATTTGTACAATAAAGTAGTTGTGGTTATTTAATTTGTTCTTCTGTGTTTTTAAAACTATAGTCTGAAACAGCTGTGGTGCCTCATGCATTGATGGCTGATGTGGAGGGCTGGGATCTTTATTAATTACAGATATTTGGAAGAAAAAAGCAGTAGTTATCCTATGCCATATAATTCAATACAATTATGAACTATGCAATTAAAAAGCTTTGCATTCTGTAGAACACAAAGGGAGGTCGAGTGCTCTGTCACCTGCTGTGCCCCATGGGAAAGATGTTTCTGCACCAGGACATAAAAAGCAATAGCAACTGATGATGCATTAATTGATCCATCTTCCCTTAAAACATGGATATAGATCAAGCTCATAATACATATTTTTTAAAAAAACTTATTTTAACTTTTGTCAAAGGCAGTTTAAAAATTCTATTAATAGTAGTTACACTGTGTTGGAGCTCGACTGAAATATAACTGGGTACGCAAGATGGGTTTATTGAATAGGTATTGTTATTGAAAAACTTTTAAATTGCTTAGGTAAACAAAATATTTTATTTAGTTAAAATTACTGTTTTTGACAAAATAATTATAATTAGTAGAATGTCTTACCTTCAGTCATAATTATTACAATATTTTACAATCAACTAAAAGAGATACCCTAAAATGCTCTGTCCATTGTTCAGTATATATGGGCATACTCTAATGACAACAATCAAAACTAAGCATCTTTTTTGATTCAACCTCTAGGAAAGCTTTTTATACACCTGATATTATTTAAGATATTATGTTATACTGCAGAATATTATATTACTAAGTAATTCAATGTAGTAAAAGTCGATGTGCTCTGATAGCTATCTTTCAAAATTTTCTTTAAATGCTTGTATTATAGAGTCTGAAAAAAAGTAAAGGATAAGAAGGAACTTAGCATTACTTGAAGGAAGTGAACATTCAGTGCTCCAAAAGTAATAGTGCGATATTTACCTAACTGTGTGAACTTCAGCCTGTTGCTTAATGTATCTGAGCTCAGTTTCCTTTCTTTAAAATGAGGATAATAATTTCTACATTTATGGGAGCAAATTAAGGATTAAAGATAACAAATAAGGCAAAATATGAGTTACCTTATACTTGCATGTGAAAGCAAAGTTTTTTTTTAACATGCTCAATAAAATGGACTTCAGATTTCATTCCAACCTGAACATTCTGTCAGATACACAATGTTTGGTCTTCTCTATTGTGTGTGTATCATGTATAAACTTACATAAAATTTCAGGCCTTAAGTGTTCATGGAAATATCTGACTCCAACTTTTGTTACTTGGACTGTTGATAATAGTTAGGCTTTGGGGCTGGCGCCATGGCACAGTAGGTTAATCCTCCACCTCCTCCGCCTGCGGCACTGGCATCCCATATGGGCGCTGGTTCTTGTCCCGGCTGCTCCTCTTCCAATCTCGCTCTCTGCTGTGGCCAGGGAAAGCAGTAGAAGATGGCCCAAGTGCTTGGGCCCCTGCACCTGCATGGGAGACCCGGAAGAAGCACCTGGCTCCTGCTTCGGACCAGTGCAGCTCCAGCTGTTGCGGCCATTTGGAGAGTGAACCAACGGAAGGAAGACCTTTCTCTGTCTCTCTCACTGTCTGTAACTCTACCTGTCAAATAAAAAAATATTTTTTTTTTTAAAAAGATAGTACTTAGGTTTTATCTCTCACCTCTCTTCTTTCTTCTGTGAGCCATTCTGTATATGAGAACTTCAAAGAGTTCATGGAAAATGGAATTCAAATGGTTTTATTTGCATGCAGAAAATATTTTGAAATTTAAGGATAGGTTTTTCCTAACATACATTTCCATGAACTTGTTGAACATCCCCCCTACATAGAATTTCAAAATTTTATGCACTGAAGTGAACATAAAATGTTGATCTCCTTTTTTCCCATAGGCTTTTTGAAATATCTTCCTATGTGATACTTAATCCCTTATCCTTGATATCCCTCTCCCAAACCATCATCCCCAGCTAGATAGCCTATTTTACTAAAGGTTTTGGCAGTTTAAAGCAATGCAAACTATATAGGACAATGTACAATATAGGATAATGCTGACAACTAAAAATTAGAGGTTAAAAACCTTTGTTCTTATAAATCAAAGCACCCACATCCAAATTATATTACATTAGGGATTAAGCTTCATTATAGAAAATTTGGGAGGACACCTTCAGTCCATCCCATATCCCATTATAGATTATGGCTGAGAACAAAAAGTGGTGCTCTTGAAATAATGAATCCATAGAATGATGTAAGTTAAGCTTTGCAAATTTTCTAAAACATGAAGCTATAGATGACAAAAGAATAAATGTGTCAAAAGTCATGAAAATACCATAACAGTGCTTAGCTTTGTGCTCCTAATACATGTACTGCAACCACCATATATTGAAAAGATGTAGAGATGTCTACTAAAGATATAGAGAAATATACTAAAGTATCTATTATAGCTGTTATGGCACTGAAAATTTTTCAGAAGTTCCTCTGTGTAAATTTTTCAAACCCTGCAGCACTATCGTTTATTTCTTTAGTTTACTTATCCAGGTCAGCAATCTATTGCTTCCTGTTTTGAAGGTCTCCTCTCCTTAGATTCCTCTTTTTAATCTTATCCTTTATTGTACTGAGGATCACCAGCCCTGATCCTCCTATTTTTAAAAACTCTGATTCCCCCTTTTGCCTTTGGTTATCTCTCCCATCATGTCCGTTTATGTAGAAGGAAGTCTTACAAAAACATCTTCTTCTCAATGTTAAGACATTTTTTATCTTCCTTAGAAGATTGGGATGACTACAGTCTTACTTTGTTTTGTTTATCCTTTAATAAAAGGTGCTGTAAAAATCTAGTCTAATTCCTCTTGACATGAAGATTTTTTTGCTTTCAACCACAAGTTCTGTTGCTTTGGTGAGGTTTTATAGAAGTGATAAATATGAGCTTTTTTTTTTTTTTGACAGGCAGAATGGACAGTGAGAGAGAGACAGTAAGGTCTTCCTTTGCCGTTGGTTCACCCTCCAATGGCCGCCGCAGCCAGTGCACCGCACTGATCCAAAGGCAGGAGCCAAGTGCTTATCCTGGTCTCCGATGGGGTGCAGGGCCCAAGGACTTGGGCCATCCTCCACTGCACTCCCTGGCCACAGCAGAGAGCTGGCCTGGAAGAGGGGCAACCGGGACAGAATCCGGTGCCCCGACCAGGACTAGAACCCGGTGTGCTGGCGCCGCAAGGCAGAGGATTAGCCTAGTGAGCCACGGCACTGCTTAAAATAGCTTTTGATTAAGAAATTCTTTACTGAAACTTGATTCTATTGTGAAGTAGCCAAGTTATTTGGGGCAAATTTATTATATCCAAGCAATATATGCAGAATAATACTATCATTAATATTTACTATAAATATGAATTCAAATAAGTACAGTGCTTGACACATGGAAATTATTTATAATTACTGTTAGATATGGCATCAATACACCAATACATTTTTCTGCTGTTCATGGACCACTCTCTTGTCCCCTTGGTCCATTCACATAATATTTGTTAAAGGAACAGAGGAGGGGGCCGGCTCTGTGGCATAGTGGGTGAAGGAACAGAGGAAATCAAATAATGAAGAAACACATTGACAAACTTGAGAATTTCAACCTTTTTATTTTAGATAAATATTTTTACAGGACTGTAACTTGTTAGTATTTAATATATAATGATATCTCTCTGGCAAAGCTTTTCTTCTTCAGTTTTTAAACCTATTTAAAGAACCTTCCCATCTTAAGCAATTTGAGTTGCTATAACAAATTACCATAGACTTGGTGGTTCAAACAGAAAACATTTATTTCTCACAGCTCTAGAGGATGAAAAAGTTAAAATGAAGAGAGAACACTTCTGATTTGTGATGGCTGTCTTACTATGCTGTCACATGAAAGGAAAGAGAGAGAGAAATTTGTTTTTCATAAGAGCACTGATAACATGAGGACTTCACCCTTCTACCCTAATGACCTCCCAAAGAACACACATCCAAATTATATTACATTAGGGAGTAAGCTTCAACATATAAAATTTGAGAGGACACCTTCAGTCCATCCTATATCCCATTATAGATTATGGCTGAGAACAAAAAGTGGTTCTCTTGAAATAATGACTCTATAAAATGACATAAGTTTAGCTTTGCAAATTGTCTAAAACATTAAGCAATAGATGCCGAAAGAATAAATGTGTTGAAAGTTAAGATAACATCATAGCAATGGTTACCTTTGTGCTCCTAGTACCTGTGCTGCAACATCCATATAGTGAAAAGTTAGAGACATTTTACTTAAATCTTTTAGTTTTGGAATCAGCATAATAGTTGTAAAGTATCTATTGTATGTTTATTATATACCAAATGCTTAGCAGACAATTCAGTTATAACAGTGCAGTGAGGTAGGTTACTGTTTTACTGATAAGAAAATGGACTCAAAGTTCAAGTTTGCTCAAGCTTCGAACTCAATATGAAACCAGAGTAATCTGACTTTAGAAACCTGAAGTCCTACCACCAAACCTTGTTTAGTGATAGAATATAGGGAGTTTTCATTATGAACTCACTTAGAAAAAGTAGATATATTATGGGATAAGTCCCAGGAACTGATTTACAACTTCAAAATTCCTTCCTTGTTCCTGTCTTCGTACTAGTTCTTATTTTGTGCCTTCTATGTGTCCATCATGATATTCAACACAAAGATATAATAGGGTGCAGATAGGAGATTGTGTTGTAGAGACAGGCATTGACTAAATATAATGTCAGTGAAAGTAAAATTATATAAGGGAAGCACTAAAAATGAAGTGCCACATAGTATTACAAAAGCCCAAATAGTGGCGGTGGAGATGGTAGCTGTTAATTTAGTCAGGAGGGTAGACAAAGTCCTTGTAGAACTGTACTCTAGAGAATGAGAACACATTAACCAGGTAAATGAGGAAAGAACAGTTCATGTGGAGAGATGAGCATGCACAAAGGTCTGTTCTGATACTTGCGATGGGATGCCTGGAGCACAACAAACCAAAGAAAATCAGTGTTGCAGACTGAGTTCTCCAGGAAGCAGAATCTGAGCTCATTAAAGTGCAGGATATTTGTGAGGGCATGCCCTTGGGATTGACATCTGGGGATAAGGAATGGGGGAGACTGAGAACTGAAAAGAAGGAGAAGCCAAGTGTAGGTAGTCTGCCAGATGATGTGTCAGGCTAGGATGGCCAGGTCTTTAAACCCTTGTTTCTCTCAGTCATTGGCTGCAGGTTGTTCCTGGGAAGGGTATCACTGTGTGTGTGTGTGGGGGGGGGGGGGGCACATTCAGCAGCGGCAATCAGTCACAGAAAGACTGACAGACTGACAGCTGAAGGTATTCGATAAGAATGCCCAGCAACTGGGACAACAAGTTCTTCACAAGAGTGTCTATGTAGAGCATCACCATACCTATCACAAGCGTTATGAAACCTGCAGAGCAAGGTTTTTCAATCTTGTTACTTTCAGCACTTGGGACTTTTTGGTTGTTTGGAAGATGGTTTCTTCTGTGCTGTGAGATATTAATCAGCATCCCTGGCCTTTACTTATTATCAGTAGTAAATACCCTTTCTGAAATTATTAACTTAAAGTCTTCAGACATGCAAAATATCCCCCTGGGAAGAGACAAAATTGTCCTTGCTGAGAAAAAAATGACCAAGAAAAAGGTACAGGGCAGGATGGGAGAGGTAGGTAAAAACCAGATCATTCATGTCCTTGTGGCCCTATCAAGATACTTGTTTTCATTCTAAGAACCAGAAAAAGCCAGTGAAGGGTTTCTAAGAAAGGTGACAGAAAGACCAGATTTGCGTTGAAAGCATCAGTGTGGCTGCAGAAAATAATTGGAGAGGGCAGAGCAGGAAAGATAAGAGGAGGAGCCCATTAGGCAGGTAGTAATGGAAATTTGTAGGGATGTTCTGATATAAACGCTAAAATGAAGACAGACTGAAGAGATTCCTGTACATAAGGATCTGGACGAATGAAGGAAAAGGAGATGTCCAAGATGAGTCTCAGATTTGGCTTACAGAAATGGATAGATGGTAGCGCCCTCTAGTGCTGTATGGAACACAGGAGGAATAAAACAGATGGGTAAGATGAAGACCCTGTTTCTCAGTGACTTCTGAAAGGTAGAATGAATTACCAGAAAGACATCTGAATATGGATTTATAGCTCAGAGGAAGGACTGAGAATTGTTTTAGTGAGATTTGAATAGATATTAATTGACATTGTCAGGGCAAGAGTTTATGGTGCAGTGGATTAAGCTGCTACTTGGGACACCTACATCCATATTAGAGAGCCTGGGATTGAGTCCTGCTCCTGCTTCCAACCCACCTTCCTGCTGGAGTGTACCTGCCACCCATGTGGGGACCCAGATCCAGTTTCTGGCTCCTGGCTCCAGCTTAGCCTGTCCCGGTATTTGGGTGGTGACCCAGGAAATGGAAGAGATCCTCCAGCGCTGGCTCTGGCTCTTCCTTTCCCTTTTCTCTTTGTCTTGCCTTTTCTCTTTGTCATTCTCTCTGGTACTCTACTTTCCAAATATATTTAAGGTTTAAAAATGTGGGTGTGAAATTGGATAATTCTCTCTCCTCAAAGGGGATGTAGTCATAGCCAATAACTTCTCATGGCAGATTAAATTTCTTTCTATATTCTTGCTGTAAGGTTTGCCGTAAATATTGAAAATGTTGTCATAAATTTTAAATGTTTAACTAGCAGTGAGTGTTTGGCCTAGTGGTTAACACATTCACATCCTATGTCAGAGTGCCTGTGTTCATCTCCCTGTAGCAGCTCCTGTCTCCAGCTTCCTATTAATGCAGACTCTGGGATAGCAGAGAGGATGAGGGCTCAAGTTACAGGGTTTCTGCCACCACCTGGGAGACCTTCATTGCTTTCCTAACTCTTCACTTCAGCTCAGTCTCTGTCATAGCAGGTATTTGGGATGAACCAGCAGATGGGAACCTTTTTTTCTTCTCTCTTCTCTTTTACATTTTCTCTGTCTCAGTCTGCCAAACAAATATTTACCTAGGTTAATCCAGTAATTAAAAAGATACCCAGTTCTTCTCTGACCCCCTTCCTCACAAGGGTACTTTTAAAAGTTCATGGAAAATGGAATTATGAGATGCTTATTTGAGTGTGAAGAAATTTTGAATTCCATACATGATTTGTTTCATAATGCACTGTTGAGTTTTAGGATTTTAGGGTTTGAAGAGGTACAGAGATGAAAGCAGAACAGACTTTTATTGTAGAAAGGACAGCATACATGGGGGTTTGGCATGGGACTATAGGCTATCCAGAGAGCTGGTAGGGCAGCCGAAAGTGATTGCTCGGCAGCCGGGCAATGGTGTCGGCCTACTGATTTGTGTTTTCAGAGGGGTCCTGTTGCAGGAGGGCCAGTTGGTAAAGTCCCCTTCTTCTCACAATGTCTTGTCCGAGCAATTTGGAATGTCCAGGTGAGGGACTTTCCCAAGCAGTAGACATTCCACTAACCTTTGGATTATCAATGCCCATTTTTATCAGGTTTGAGGGGTTTGGGCTTCAGTGACCTAACAGGTTCTACCAGACCCCACATTTTCTTTTCTCTTTTTATCTTTTTAGAGGTGATGAAATTTAAATTTTACTTCTGAGAAAATAGAAAAAAAGCTGTTCTGTTGTAAATATAAATAAAACACACACATGCACATTGCATGTGTACACAGATAAGTCCACACATAAGTATTGTTATAATTTCTCATGAACTACTTCAACAGCTCTCCAGCTATTTGAGGTGAAAAATAAAGAAGTAGAAACTAGCCAGTTCAATAAATTTTGCCTTTATCACAATGTAGGAATTGATGTAATGGCTGGTACCTAATTGTTATCATAAGATACAAGTAGTCTTTTTCTTTTTAACCCAGAATTCTGCATTCAATAAGGAAATCTTGGAAAGTTGACAAATATTGCCAATACCCAATATACATTTTTAAACACTAAAACAATTATTTCTTCCCTTTTCCCAAAAGAAAATAATATGAGCAAAATCCTGGCAAGAGTTGGGGGAAAAAAGAGACAGTTAAATTAAAAGCATTATTCATGTAGAAAGTGGAAGTGCTTTGGCTTTTTGTAAAGGCTTGGAGTTGGCAGCCGGAGAGATGGCTACTGCAAGCATAACTGAAGGCCTCGTGTCTGACAGCAGGACCTGGGAGGTCAAGGCCAGAAACCTAGTGCTCTGGCCAAATGTGCCTCAGTCCTTATCCAAAAGATGGCATTTGCTTATCCACACCCATGCGCTCCCCAGTGCTTATTTTCTCATTTTTCACCTTCTATTCTCAGTTTTCTGCCAGTGTTTGGTGTCACTGACAGTCATTTTCAAAGGTAAGGATTATAATTGGCCTTAAAGGTCACAATAATCTTAATCTTTTTAATGTCAAAGCAGATGTCAGAACATAGATAATGTCTATTTTTAAAGGAGTTCAGTCACCAAAAAGAAATGAGTTCTATAAAACCTATTCAAAATTGGTAACAAGAAAAAAGCAATGTAAAAGAAATATTTTAAAATGGATAATCTGGATAGGCTAAAGATGGTTGTTTCATAAAGAAGAAAGACTAAGAATATTTCATTCATAGTCCCGGAAAGAAGTTAACTCTTTTGTAAGCCAAGTACATAAATATAGGGACTCAGTTGTGGGAGTGTACTTTTTTATGTGAACATCCACAGATAACTAAGGCCTACCTCTTCATTTCAACATCATTATCAGTCAGATGGCATGTTGAGAGAGCCAAAAACCCCACAAATGTAAAAAATTCCATTCTAAATGTTAATCTTTACTCATCATCCTATGTCATTTTACTAAAGTTCATTGAAATACTTCATGTGTTCACGATGTATTTGATAACGAGAAACTGAAAATGGTGTCCACCAGTTGTCCATGTCATATCATTTCTAGAATAACTAATAATGGACATCATTACCTTTTCTTTTTCAAAACTACAGGAGAGTGGTTAATGATAATTCACTGAAAGGTGTAACTTAATCATTAATTCTATTGGGCCCTATTTTTGGTGAGTCTGTTTCTTTTTTTGTTTTGTTTTTTTAAATTTTCAATTATCTTTATATACAGAAGATCAATTTAGCATATATTAAGTAAAGATTTCAACAGTTTGCACCCATACAGAAACACAAAGTGTAAAATACTTTTTGAGTACTAGTTATAGCATTAATTAAAAACCTAAGAATAATTGTGTATTACAGAGTCAACCAATAGTTGTTTTTTTTTTGACAGGCAGAGTGAACAGTGAGAGAGAGAGACAGAGAAAGGTCTTCCTTTTGCCGTTGGTTCAACCTCCAGTGGCCGCAGCGGCTGGGTCTTCCATGGGGTGCAGGGCCCAAGCACTTGGGCCATCTTCCACTGCACTCCTGGGCCACAGCAGAGAGCTGGCCTGGAAGAGGGGCAACTGGGACAGAATCTGGTGCCCCGACCGGGACTAGAACCCGATGTGCCGGTGCCGCAAGGTGGAGGATTAGCCTATTGAGCCACGGCGCTGGCCTCAACCAATAGTTTTAAGTAGAACATAAAAAGTACTGAAAGGGTAAAGTATTAAGTTCTTTTTTTCTTTTTTTTTTGTTATATAGTTATTTTTTTATTTAATAAATGTGAATTTACAAAGTGCAACTTTTGTATTGTGGCTTCCCCCCTCCCAACCTCACTCCCTCCTGTGGCCCTCCCCTCTCCCACTCCCTCTCCCATTCCACCCTTCATTGAGTTTCATTTTCAATTACCTTCATATACTGAAGATCAACTTAGTATATACTAAGCAAGGATTCCAACAGACTGCACTCAAATAACCGCACAAGGTATAGGGTATTGTTCGACTAGTAGTAGTGTTTTAAAGTTTCATAGTAAAACACATTAAGGACAGAGATCCTACATGGGGAACATGTACCCAGTGACTCCTGTTGATTTAACAATTGGCACTCTTACTCATGACGTCAGCAGTCACCCGAGGCTCTTGCCATGAGCTGTCTAGGCTATGGAAGCCCCTTGAGTTCACCAACTCTGAACTTGTTTAGTCAAGGCCGTATCACAGTGGAGGTTCCTTCCTGCCTTCAGAGAAAGGCACCTCCCTCCTTGATGGCCTGTTCCTTCTGCTGGGGTCTTGTTCACCAGGATCTTTCATTTAGATTGTTTTTTGCCACCGTATCATGGCTTTCCATGCCTGTGAGACTCTCATGGACCTTTTAGCCAGATCTGAATGTCCCAAGGGTTGACTCTGAGGCAGGAGTGCTGTTTTGGGCGTTTGCCATTCTATGAATCTGTTGTGTGTCCTGCTTCCCCGCAGGATCATTCTCTCCCTTTTAATTCTATCCTTCATTATTTGCTTACACTGGTCTTACTTGTGAAACGACACATACCCTATATTTTTGATTGGTTGTGTATTTACACTTATCACTTTACCAAGTGCGCTGGCATTGGTACCTGCCTCCTTGGTAAGACTGAGTTGAAATCCCCTGGCACATTTCTAGTTCCACCACTGGAGGTAAGTCCGAGTGAGCATGTGCCAACCTATTTATCTCCTCCCTCTCTTATTCCCACTCCTGTGTTTAACAGAGATCACTTTTCTGTTAATTTTAAATGCGTAAGAATGATTGCATATTGATTACAGAGTTCAACCAGTGGTCTTAGGAGGAACAAACAGAGCAACAACAACAACAACAAAAATACTAAAAGGAATAAAATAGTAAGTTGTTCCTCAACAGTCTAGACCAGGGCTGATCATGTCATTGTCTCTCATAGTGTCCATTTCACTTCAATGGGTATTTCTAAAAAAGTTTATAGAAAGTTGATAGGCTAAAAATATTGGTATTGTTTTCAACAAATTTGTAGCATATATGTACATTGTTTAACCCAATGAAAAACAGATACTGGATTTCCCTTTAGAAGGTTAGTTCTGAATTGAAAAAGTCATAAAAGCAATATTTAATACGTACTTGGTAGACATAAAATATGTGACTAAAAAAGTCCATTTAAGGTGTACAACATGATGTACTTTGGCTTCAGTATAATATATATACTGTAATGCATATTATATCCAAGTATTATATATATTTTATAATGTATAATGTACATAATATATAATATAGCATATAAATATACATATAATTGGTGTAAAAATTGCACGTTTGTTAAATCCACATAGAAAGCTATTAGCTTTCTGAATCTGTTAATGATAGACTAAGTAACTTAAAACAAATATATCACTAAAGACAATTAAAATAGCTAGACCAGATAGCATTGAAAATATATTTTTATAGGCCGGTGCTATGGCTCAATAGGCTAATCCTCTGCCTGTGGTGCCGGCACACCAAGTTCTAGTCCCGGTCGGGGTGCCAGATTCTGTCCCGGTTGCTCCTCTTCCAGGCCAGCTTTCTGCTGTGGCCCAGGAAGGCAGTATAGGATGGCCCAAGTGCTTGGGCCCTGCACCCGCATGGGAGACCAGGAGAAGCACCTGGCTCCTGGCGTCAGATCAGCGGGGTGCACTGGCCACAGTGTGCATTGAGGGGTGAACCAACGTAAAAAGAAAGCTTTTCTGTCTCTCTCTCTCACTGTCTACTCTGCCTGTCAAAAATATATTTTTATAAACATAAAGAATTGACAGAATAATGAAGAAGGACTGGGCTAAGATCAAGGTGAAAGTCAAAATTAAGAAGTGGTCCAATCATTTTGGTCACTTTTGACCAAGGTTCTGGTTAATGTATCAAATACAGGTTGCCCAGTCTCACTTGAATTTCATTTAAATACTAATGTTTTTAAAGATAAGTGTATCCTACATATTGCATGAGACATTCTTACACTAAAATTGGTTCAGTGTTTATTTGAAATGTACAAGTAACTGGCCATTCCATATGTTCGATTTTTTGTGTACAGCAGTGTTAACAAAGGGGCATCTGTAGTTCTGCAAATGTGGCTCAGAGGATAAGCAGAACTTTTGACAGACTCAGGAGATTTTACAACAAAAATCAAGTTAAGAGACTACTAAAGGGAGGAATACCACATTTTACTTTGGCCTATGACCTTGAAGACCTGTATGCGAGAATAAGAGTGAAGCAAAATTATATCAGGTTACACTGATATAACCCAATTTCAGGATATTTGAATTGTCAAAAACTTTAAACGTTGAACATTAACTGAGGCAATCATGTACTGACAGTATTCATCACATGAAAATCCTTCAAATAACTTTGTCAGCTCTTATCACCCCAGGTCTCAAGTATTTTCTACAAATACCATTAGGTAATATCCTCCACATAATCAAGTATGTCATAAAACTGAAGTAATATGAACAAGAAAGAATGGGGGGAGCAGAAATTCCTACAAAGTAGAATAACAGTATCACCAGGTGTAAATGTTATCAATCAGAAACCAAAGAAACAAAAAAGGAAGAAATCCAGGAGGATTATGGAAAGACCAGAGGAAGAAAGCAAGGAATCTGTTCTTACTATGTAAAAATAGAACTTAAAAATGTTACTAATGGGAACTGAAATTTGTGGTAAGGGCTAAACTGCATTCTTTTTTTAACTTTTATTTAATAAATATAAATTTCCAAAGTAAAACTTTTGGATTATAGCAGCATTTTTCCCCCCGATAACCTCCCTCCCACCCACAACCATCCCATCTCCCATTCCCTCTCCCATCCCATTCACATCAAGATTCATTTTCAGTTATCTTTATATACAGAAGATCAATTTAGTATATACTAAGTCAAGATTTCAACAGTTTGCACCCACACAGAAACACAAAGTATAAAGTACTGTTCGAGTACTAGATATACCATTAATTCACATAGTACAACACATTAAGGACAGAGATCCTACATGGGGAGTAAGTGCACAGTCACTCTTGTTGTTGATTTAACAATTAACAATCTTATTTATGACATCAGTAATCACCTGAGGTTCTTGTCATGTGCGGCCAAGGCTATGGAAGCCTCTTGAGTTCGCCATTGCCAATCTTATTTAGACAAGGTCATAGTCAAAGTGGTAGTTCTCTCCTCCCTTCAGAGAAAGGTACCTCCTTCTTTGATGACCCGTTCTTTTCGCTGGGATCTCACTTAGGGTTGGTTTGTTGTTGTTGTTGTTGTTTTGCCACAGTGTCTTGGCTTTCCATGCCTAAAATACTCTCATGGGCTTTTTATCCAGATTCAAATGCCTTAAGGGCTGATTCTGAGGACAGAGTGCTCTTTAGGACATCTGCCATTCTATGAGTCTGCTGTGTATCCTGCTTCCCATGTTGGATCGTTCTCTCATTTTAAATTCTATCAGTTACTATTAGAAGACACTAGTCTTGTTTATGTGATCCCTTTGATTCTTAATCCTATCATTATGATCAATTATGAACTGAAACTGAACACTTTGACTAGTGAGATGGCATTGGTACATGCCACCTTGATGGGATTGAATTGGAATCACTTGGCAAGTTTCTAACTCTACCATTAGGGGTAAGTCAGAGTAAGCATGTGCTGAACTGTACATCTCCTCCCTCTCTTATTCCCACTCTTACATTTAACAGGGATCACTTTTCAGTTAAATTTAAACGCCTAAGAATAATTGTGTGTTAATTAAAGAGTTCAACCAATGGTAATAAGTATAACAAAAAACAATACTAAAAGAAATAAAGTAGTAAGTTGTTCCTCGACAGTCAGGACAAGGGCTGATCAAGTCATTGTTTCTCATAGTATACATTTCATTTCAACAGTTTCCTTTTAGGTGCTCAATTAGTTGTCACCGATCAGGGAGAACATATGATATTTGTCCCTTTGGGACTGGCTTAATTCACTCATCATAATGTTTTCCAGACTCCTCCATCTTGTGGCAAATGGCCAGATTTCATTTTTTACTGTTGTATAGTATTCTATAGAGTACGTATCCCATAATTTCTTCATCCAGTCTAATGTTGATGGGCATTTAGGTTGATTCCAGGTCTTAACTATTGTGAATTGAGCTACAATAAACATGGAGGTGCAGACAGCTCTTTATTTGCCAATTTAATTTCCTTTGGGTAAATTCCAAGGAGTGGGATGGCTGGGTTGTATGGTAGGGTTATATTCAGGTTTTTGAGGAATCTCCAAACTGACTTCCATATGGCTTTACCAGTTTGCATTCCCACCAACAGTGGGTTAGTGTCCCTTTTCCCCACATCCTTGCCAGCATCTGTTGTTGGTAGATTTCTGAATGTGAGCTAATCTAACTGGGGTGAGGTGAAACCTCATTGTGGTTTTGATTTGCATTTCTCTGATGGTTAGTGATCCTGAGCATTTTTTCATGTGTCTGTTGGCCATTTGGATTTCCTCTTTTGAAAAATGTCTATTGAGGTCCTTGGCCCATCTCTTAAGTGGGTTGTTTGTTTGGTTGTTGTGGAGTTTCTTGATCTCTTTGTAAATCCTGGTTATTAAACCTTTATCAGTTGCATAGTTTGCAAATATTTTTTCCCATTCTGTTGGTTGCCTCTTCACTTTCCTGAGTGTTTCTTTTGCAGTACAGAAACTTCTCAATTCGATGTAATCCCAATTGTTAATTTTGACTTTCACTACAAGTGCTACCAGGGTCTGTTCCAAGAAGTCTTTGCCTGTGCCTATATCTTGCAGGGTTTCTCCGATGTTCTCTAATAATTTGATGGTGTCAGATCATAGATTTAGATTTAAAGAACCAAATAGAAATTCTAAAAGTGAAAGAGGAAATAGCTGACATTGTGAACTCAGTGAAT
The DNA here is from genome assembly GCA_949820135.1 of Sylvilagus floridanus. Lineage (NCBI taxonomy): Eukaryota > Metazoa > Chordata > Mammalia > Lagomorpha > Leporidae > Sylvilagus > Sylvilagus floridanus. The sequence goes on from OX463235.1 coordinate 25,912,148, forward strand.
GGATTAAATGGCATATTAAAAACAGGTAAAAAGATGACTTAGAAATATGCCACACTGTTATGAAGAATATGCATACGAAGAGATAATGGATTGAAATGTGAAAGAACAACTGTAGTTAAAATATATATTGAGAATGTCTAGTATATTTACCATCATGACCAGAAAAGTGGAGGAGAGATAAGTAGGCAAAATAAATATTGAAAAAGATTATAGCTAATAATTATGCAAAACAGATAATTTAGGAAATCCAAAATTTTTGAAGATGGGTAAATAAAATTTTATTTAGATATACAGTGCCTCAGAGGTACAAAAACAAACCAAAGATTAAAATGTTAATATAGGGGCCAGCACTGTGGTACAGCAGGTTAACACCCTATCCCGTGGCCCTGGTATCCCATATGGGCACAGGTTTGACACCTGGCTGCTCCACTTCCTATCCAGCTCTTTACTATGACCTGGGAAGGCAGTGGAAGATGGCCCAAATCCTTGAGCCCCAGTGCCCGCGTGGGAGATCCAGAAGAAGCTCCTGGCTCCTGGCTTTGGGTCAGTGCAGCTCTGGCCATTGTGGCCAGTTGGGGAGTGAACCATTGGATGGAAGACCTCTCTCTCTGCCTTTCCTCTCTGTGTAACTCTGACTTTCAAATGAATAAATAAATCTTTTAAAAATGTTAATATAGCAAGAGAAGAAAATAGGTTATTATCAAAAATAATGGGAAACTAGGACACATTTCAGTGATGGATTCAATCTGTTGAATGAAAATAATCACCAATCTGTATTTCTATACTCCAAGAGAATATCTAAGAATGAGCATAAGTTTAGCATATTCAAAAAATAAATAGAAAATAATTCACAACCAGAATACAAATACAAAAGGAAACTCTAAGCCTTATTTTTAGAGCAATGAAAAGTGATTCTAAAAATAGAAATTGTTAGAGGAATATGTAGGTAAATAAACATTAATACTGTAAAATAATAGCATATTTTGAGAGTATAATATTTTAAGAATCCTATCTTCCTCAGTGAAATAAAGTTGTGTCACTAAAGAAAGGTAACAAGACATTCAATATATAGTCAAATTCAATATATTTCTTTATATTTGTAATTTATTTCTAAGTAAACATGAGTCAGGGAATAAACCATACTGCAAATTAGAAAAAATTAAACTTACTATAAAGCTACAATAAGTAAGAGTATTTTATACCCCATGAAGAGTAAACAAATAGAATAGAAATGCAGATTTATACCTTTGTTATGCTGATATGATTTGACATTTCAAAACCAGGGAAAGTATGTTCCTTTCAGGATATTACATGTATACAAAAGAAAATAAAATTTGAGTTCTACCTGAGACCCTAAAAATTCCATATGATTAGCAATTTCAATGTGAAAGGCAAATCATAATCTTAGAAGATAGTGAAGAATAATATCTTCATAAGCTTGCAGTGCAAAAACTATGAAACATAAAAATAAATAACAAACTGACTATACTGCATTGAAACTAGAGACTTTTGCTTATCAAAATACATCTGTAAGTGAGTGAAAGGAGCTGGTATTGTGGCATAGTGAGTTAAGTTGCCACAGAGTCCTGGCTGCTCCACTTCTAATCCTATTCCTTGGGAGTTCAAACAGAAGATGGTCCAAGTGCTTGGGCTCCTGCCACTCACAAAGGAAACCTAGATGGAAGTCCCGACTTATGAATCAGCCCCAGCCTTTTGGGGAGTGAACCAGCAGATGGAAGATTCTCTCTCCCTGTCTATCTTTAATTCTGCTTTTCAAATAGTTAAAATAAATGTTAAAAAAGAGAGTAAAAATAAACTTTCACATGGGAAGTATAGTTGCAAAATATTTAACTGACAATGTATTCAGTCAGAAGATACACATAAGGGGACTTCAAAATGTTCATGGGAGAATGGAATTGAAAGATAATGCACATTCTCCTTTGAAGATCCCTCATATATCTCTATCTATCTTGTTACTTATCCATCTCTACATATCTAATGTAATTGATAGGAACTATATTTATGTAGACAGGGATAAAGCTTTATGTATAGATGTGGATATATAAGATATACAAAGACTGAACCTAATAGAAAATGGAAATAGGAGGATATCATTTTTTTGTGAATAAATTGCTGTCTTTGAAGCATACAAAAAATTCTGAGAACATCCTGTGAATGCCTTGAAACCACAGATAATACCAAGTGCTATATGAACTGCTTTGTTCAATATATACATAGTATAAATTCTAACTTATACATTAGGATCATTAAAAATAAAGAACTTAATCAAATATAATAATTATATCAATATACTGCAATAAAAGTTGTGTTAATGTGGGCTTGTTCTCTCTCAGTCTAATTGTACTGCAGCCATTCTTCCTACATAAAGATTTAAGATGACACAATGCCTTTATGAAGAGATGCAGTAAGGATAATAACAAAGGCATTGTGATGAGTGTTAAGCCATTATTGACCTTCCAAAGCAACTTTGTACTCTAGGCAAAGGGATGATTCAATTCTGTGGTGGAATGGAGGAGGACAAAGCATTATGGCATGAGATTTCATCACACCATTCAGAATGACACACAATTGAAAATGTTAATTGCTTATTTCTGGAATTTTGCATTTAGTATTTTCAGATAGAAGTTGACTGTGACTACCTGAAACTGAGAAACAAAACAGAAAAGCAGAGACTGACTTGAAACACATAGAAATGGTCTAACCTGTTTGGCTATAAAGAACTGAAAACACAACCATAGCTGTACTCCTTCCAGAATGGCTGAGATTTAAAAGACTGACAGTTCCAGGAATAGGCAAAGATGGGGAATATCAAGAAACCTCAGATATTGCTGGGAGGTTACATTTTTGTGCACACTTTAAAGGCATATTTGGTATCATCCTTTAAAGTGCAAGCTGCATGCAACCTGTGACCCAGCTCTTCTGTTTCCAGACATATACCCTGAAGAAATAATCCACGCATGTAGGAGTGAAAGATTCGCAGAAAATGTTTTACCAGCATTAATTGTAATAGCCAGAAACTAGAAAGAACCAACGCATTTGTCAGGCCAGATAAATAACACATATTCATATAATGGGAAAAAACACAAAATGAATGATGTGTTTAGGTATAGCAACCTGGATAATTCTAACTATAATAATAACCAAAGCCAAAAATAAAAATTTGTTTTCATAAACTTCAGAAACAGGTAAATGAAAATTATAGTGCTTAGAAATACAAATTTATATGATTACATTGTAAGGAAAAATAAGGTCATAGGGGAGTGTAAACCATGGCAATTGCCTTTTTCTCAACCTAGATGTTGGTTATGATTTTTACAGTTATGCACTCTGTTTTATATGCTTGATATATTATTGCCTATATAAAGACCTAAAAGAAGAAAATAAAAATATCCTGAAGATTCAACTTAATATTTTTAACATATTTAAGTTTCTGCTGTAAAAGGGCTGTACTGTTTTAAATGTGTTTTGCTGCTACTATGAAAAAATTCTACACCCATAGAAGTGATTAATTACAAGAAAAGCAGCCCTAATCTTTTATGCTTTCAAACTAGAAGATAATGGCTTATACATAAATCTTTGTTCAAAGCAGTAGAAGGTCAACAAGACTATGTTGGTTTGTTTAGTCCTGGACAAGTTTAAAATAATAAGTATAGCATCTATTCTCTTTTTGTATATTTAGAAAAATCTTAATATTGTTATTTTTGTTTTACTTTATTTGTTATTTTTAAGGAATTTATAGTTATGCTAACTTCTCAAGGTCAAAGCAAATGCATGATAAATACAACATAATTTTATCCATTCTCATATTAATGCGATATTAATACAAAGAGAACAGATTCTGTGTAGTTCAAACATATAACACTAAGAAAATAATATTTTCCTTCCTCCCCTCATTTCCCTTCCTACCTTCCTTTTTAATTTTTTGAGATAACATTTTTAATTTACAGTATAATCAAAGGCATAATGTTCCACTAAATAAATACTTCAGCAAGTAAAAAGACCATAGTTCAGCAGGAGTATAGCAAGGGCTATAAGCAATAATCATATGAAAAATGCCTACTTCACTCATATATAGTAAATTCTAAAATAATCACACATAATTAAAACTATAGTAGTATACCATTAATAACTGTTGCTTTGACAAATATATAAGACAAACTTTGGCAAAACTACATTTGCAGCAGTACTAACACACATAAGCATTTTTGTTTTGATTTTGATTTGTTTTCTTTTTAAATTTCAGCTACCATATGTGTGGGAGAACCTGTGATATTTGCCTTTCTGTGTCCAGCTTATTTCATTCACCCTCATGTCTTCCAGTTGCATCCATTCTGATGCAAATGGCAGAATTTCATTCTTCTAAAACTGAATAATATTACACTATGTATATTCACACACACACTTCCTGTATTTTCTTCGTCCATTCATCTGATAATGGGTGCCTTCATTGATTCCACATTTTATTATTTAACAACATAGCTTGTTATAATTTTCAAAGATATCATCTGGTAATTCTGTATTTATTAGACTGTAGATTTTAAAGCAAAACTAAACACAGTTATTCCATAAGTAAAACTAAGTTTCGATTTCATTTTTCTCTACATAGTAACTTATTCATTCATACAGTAACACCACATAAGCTTAGTGCACAGAATACTCAAAGGATTTATTAACTCCAAACTATACTATATAGCTAAAACTAAGATAGGGATTTCTTGTATTTTCAATTAATCCCAGTTCCCATTTATTAAAATGCTGAAATAGGGTCACCCAGAGATTTATGACCCAGTCAACAGGGAGTTTTCAGTTAACATCTCCTGCATATATGGAAAGAGAGATTTTACAGATTAATAAGGTACATGGTTTAAAGTTGGAGAGAGAAATTTACTAGGGGGCTAGTAAATTTACTGTGAAGCTGGCATCCTGTATCTGTTATAGTTAGCACATTAAAATATTTAATGCCAAAGGGTACATTTTAGCTGATGAAACCTTGAGTCATTTTTGGTGTGAAGTAAACCCTAAAACACCATTAAATTTTCTGCATTAATTTGTTTTACCTTGTGAAGCAGTAAATACAGTAGTGATAGAGTTGGCAAATGGGTTGTCTACTTCAAAAAATTCTGCAGAGCACACATTCATAAATACATTAATATATAATACACATCCTCCTTTGTGTATCTCAAGAGTGATTAGCTAAATTCTAAATAAGAATAATTTAGCAATTTTATTGTATTCATCTATTTTACCATAAGCAATAGGAAAAGGCACTTTTTTCATTTTTTTTTTGACAGGCAGAGAGAGAGAGAAAGGTCTTCCTTCCGTTGGTTCACCCCCCCAAATGGCCGCTAAGGCCGGCACTGCGCCAGTCTGAAGCCAGGAGCCAGGTGCTTCCTCCTGGTCTCCCATGCAGGTGCAGGGGCCCAAGCACTTGGGCCATCCTCCACTGCCTTCCTGGGCCACAGCAGAGAGCTGACCTGGAAGAGGAACAACCCGGACAGAATCCGGCGCCCCGACCAGGGCTAGAACCCGGTGTGCAGGGGCCGCAGGCAGAGGATTAGCCTAGTGAACCGCAGCGACAGCCATAAAAGGCACTTTTTAAAAGTCCTCTCATGATTGTGAATTGGATGTAGCCACATGCTACTCACTGCTTCCCTTATAAGTGAACTGAGCTCAAGTGATAAACAGAAATTCTGATAGGAAAGTTTTTTAAAAAAATTTTTAGTTTTATTTGATTACTTTTATTTATTTAAAATACAGATATCGTCCATGCACTAGTTCATTCCTCAAATGCCTGTATTTGGCCTGGGTAAGCCAGGCCAAAACCAGGAGCCATGAACTCAATCTGGATCTCATCACCTGCTAGGACTCGAAACTAGGCACTATGATATGAGATGGGGGTGTCCCAAGTGGCGTCTTAACCTCTATGTCAAATGCTTACCCAGGAAAGATTTTGAATAAGCTGTGATAGAACATTGTTGTTTTTCCCCTATCATTAGAAATTCATGTTATTTTTAAAAACCAAAACAAAACTAAATATAGAAATGTATTATAATCCCTTTAGAAGGGATAGTTTTGAGTCCTGCTTTGATGTGTGTCCCTTTAGATTCTTCAGTGTAGGTATATAACTGTACATGAAACCAAAATGTATTACACATATTTTTAAAAACTTTTACTAATATAAAATACAGATTTTATGCATTCTATAGGTAGTTTGAAGAAGGCAGCCACACTTTCCTAACTTCTTCCCCCCATCATCCTCCCTCTCTTCATTGTCTTCATGAGTTTTGCAAAGACATTATTTCAATTAATTCTATATTCACAGACTTAATTCACCACTAATCATAATATTCAACAGGTAAAAAGTGGGAAGACCACAGTTCCACAGGAGTTCTAAAAAGAGCTAAAAATGACAACATATCCCATAATGACCTTTCATTCCTATACATTTTTTGTATTCTGTATTAACTGCCATGTATCTGAGAAATCATATTTGTCTTTAATACACATATTTAATGCTTATTCTTTCATTTACATTGACTTGAACTCCTCGGCATGTCATTTAATATTGTTATGCAATGCAATTTTTACAGCTTCATAATATTTTAATAAGTAATAGCATTTAATTTACTTAGTGATTATCCATGTATTTGTGAAAGAATATTGTGGTCCTTTTAAGTTACATTTTAATGTATACCTTTGATTATTTTCATAGAATGCATTTCAAAAAACAATTTCTATTTTAAAGAATCTTCACACTTTACATTTTGAAATATGCATTGCAAAATAGTTTTCACACACATATATAGGAACTTCTTAAATGAGTCTTTCACAGCCATTTAATAGTATGAATCTGTTAAGTGTTGTAAAGCTAGGAGACACTGAGTGGAAGGGGAGAATGGAGAAACCTGCCTCCTGGGTTGAACACATGTTTTAGAATCCAACTGTTCATCTGTTAAACAAGAATTTTGACTTTGTGGTATGTCAAGATAATTTTCAAGTCTTAGCACCTTACAGTACCGAAAGATACATTATTATGGAGTTAAGAATGGATGATTTCTATGCAAGAGCATATTACCTTATAATATATTAAAGATCTTTTAACATATTAATAATTTGTGAGAGATATATTCATTAAAAGAACCTCAGATCCTATAATGAAAAACATGTTAATAAGATATGGAATCATATATGGAAGTAGCTCAGGTGCAAGAAATACATTTTTTTTTGACAGGCAGATTTAGACAGAGAGAGACAAAAAGGTCTTCCTTTTTCTGTTGGTTTACTTCCCAAGTGGCCGCTAAGGCCACTGCGCTGTGCCTATCTAAAGCCAGGAGCCAGGTGCTTCCTCCTGATCTCCCATGTGGGTGCAGGGCCCAAGCACTTGGGCCATCCTCCACTGCCTTCCAGGGCCACAGCAGAGAGCTGGACTGGAAGAGGAGCAACCAGGACAGAGTCTGGTGACCCGACCAGGACTAGAATCCCGGGGTGCTGGCGCCACAGGCAGAGGATTAGCCAAGTGAACCAAGGCGTAGGTTGGAATACATTTTGTAAAATCTATATAAGGTAAGAACAGATTTGTGAATTCACAGACTAGAACTTGCAATGCATATTTTCTTTTTTAATCATCTCCCATGTAGACCCAACTCTGGGTCTCCCAAATTGCAGGTAACTTTAAATTATTTTCATTGTATTAGTATTTATATTTTTTAACAGAAAAGCCAATATATACTGCTACAAATGCAAAACTAGAGTTGCTACCATGAGAAACAGCTGAGATTGATATCTGCAATTTGGGAACATCTACACTAACAACTTTCAGTTTCAGACTCATCTCAAAAACTCTTTACTTTTTCTGTCCAAGATAGCAGACACATGTGGCAAATCTCTGTCAATCAGTAGCAAAGTCATTCTCTTGTATTGCCTCTCAGTTTCTGCTGCTCTCAAAGATAATCATCTAACTTTGCAGTGTTTTCTCCTCTAAACCAGAAACTACCAAAGCCAATTTAATGTACAACAAATAGCTTGTATTTCAAGTGAAACTGTTCCAGATGTGCCACCCACCCAGTCATTATGTTGTGATGCTCATTCATAGAGACAGAAATGAAATTTTATTTTATATAGACATCTCACATCTAAGTATCCTATGTAGATTGCATGCCATTCCATAAAGAACATACACTATAGATCAGGGGTCATGGTTTATACATACAGCCCTAGTGTTTAAAAGAGCATGAATTTAATTCTTTCTATCATTGTTATTTGTGGAAATAGTGTTCATTTTTCTGGTGATAACAAATAGAAGAGTAACTTTTTAAGATAGAAAATGGATTAGCCATTTTCTAAGTTGGAAAGGAAGTATTTATTAAATATTGACCAGGGACTATTATAAGGTATTTTACTATAAAAATTAACTATTAAGAAGTAAGTTTAATCCCTTGGGTTAATGTTTTTAAATATTTAATATATCTATGAATAATCTGGGCTCTTGTTGAAATACGCATTCTGATGAGTGGTCTGGAATGGAGCCTGAGACTGCATTTCTGACAAGTTCCCAGGTGACGCTGATGGTCAGCAGGATGCGATTTTAAGCAATAAATTTCAGTTAGCTCCATGAGGTAATATAATTATGGTGACATTAATAGTAATAATAGTTTAACATTGAATTCAAACAAAAGCTCTAGAGGGTAAGTAAAGTAGACCTAATATGTGAAGAAATAAAACTAAATTAGTTTGGGATATCATAAACTGATAGAACTGTGAGACTTTAAAAAACACCATGATGGGGGGCCGGCTCCGTGGCTCACTTGGTTAATCCTCTGCCTGCGGTGCTGGCATCTCATACGGGCGCAGGGTTCTAGTCCCAGTTGCTTCTCTTCCAGTTCAGCTCTCTGCTGTGGCCAGGGAGGGCAGTGGAGGATGGCCCAAGTGTTAGGGCCCTGCACCCACACGGGAGACCAGGAAGAGGCACCTAGCTCCTGGCTTCAGATCAGCGCAGCACACCGGCCTTAGCGGCCATCTGTGGGGGGTGAACCAATGGAAGGAAGACCTCTCTCTCTCTCTCTTTCTCTCTCTCTCTCTCTCTCTCTCACTGTCTAACTCTGCCTGTCAAAAAAAAAAAAAAAAAAAACAGTACCATGATGAACATCACTTAAACTACTTTAATACTTGTCTCTAAAAATGTTCCTTTTTCTAACTCAGCTAAATTCTAGCTGGGATGGGATTTGTTTACAGTACAACAATATTGTGACAGAAGACATTTATCTTTTCCTTAAATTCACAGCAGCTCCAGTAACATACTTGTTAAAATCAGCAATTTTCCTCATGCTTTCAAGGATTAGTCTATCCAGCACCATATACAAGGGATCTTTTGGTAATTATTTAAAAGGGTCATCATTAAACTCTCAAATGCCTGACTCAGGAGAGACATGTATCTGCTGTAGAAGCACTCGGGCTAAGCATCAGAAAAGTAAGCATTGTCCTTTAAGTTACGATGATTCCAGCAATGCTCCATTCTTGAAATTTACCACAGTAATGGATGCTGAAGTGCAGAGTCCATAGGTCCAAAGTCACTAAATCCGCCAGTTCTAAACTTAGCATATGGAGAAGCACGAACCTTTGGAGTCACCTCTCGCCCAGAAACAGCCTCTGCCTGTACTGTGCTCAGTAAAGCCGATTACTATAATGTTTCTAAAGCACTACCTTGGAAGTGCAGAATAGGGACTTCTGGTTTTTGTATCAAAGGTATTCCTTTCTTCACTGAAAAGACTGAATACTAACCTAGTCTTTTATTTTACAGATAAGTGAATAAAAGGGAACAAAGGGAAAATTAAAATATTGTGTCATTAAAGTGTAGCTAGTCAGAACTGCTTATCTAAAGGCAATGGGTCATGGGTATGTTCCTACTCTGTGGAAACAGTCCATGAAAGAACGTGTTATCTCATGTTAAGAAAATATGTATTACTGGCTCTTTACTACTTCCTGAGGGAGAGGATATTTTGCCATGTGGAGGTGGTGCTTAGGGAGCAGGAGAGAATAGCTTTATGATAAGCCCTGAGGAATGATTTAAATCTTTGCCTTCTGAGTGGAGTAAAAAGTTCTCGAAGTCAGACCTAAGAATCATGGTCTTCCTTTTCTCACCCCTGCTTTTAGGAGAATATTAAACCTATTTACTCATTTTAATAACATCATTCTTCAAATATGGTGGCAATAAAATAGTTAGGGTGACAAAAGTTTGCCTTGAGTTTAATCTTGCATAATCAAAGATAAACTAAGAACTTTGTAATTTCAATGGGGCATTTCCAAGTTAATGAAGTCATTGTACAGACTGTGTTCTGATGAATCACACAGAAAAGCTTGAACATTGAAATTCCGGAAACTGTCCTCTGACTCAAAGAAGTTTGACCTCTGTGACTATAGTAGTCATCTTATTATCCCTTACGGTTTGTCAATCATTAGTTTCTGTGATTTAAGTTAATGATTATGTAAATTATTAGCCAATTCTCATATCTTACAATTCTTTCATGATATTATAACCATTTGCCAGTCTGAAGAAATCAAGCAAGTTATTTGGAAAATGGGAAAATTTTATCTAAAGCAAAAATATCCCATATATAATTAAATAAACCACCCATAGTTTTAAATTTCCTGTAAGTGCGTTTCAGTTAAAACTGTGTTCAACATAAAAGATTTTGCTTCTAGTTTAACCTTAATCTGTTGCATTCTATTTCACAGTTGACCCTGAAGAATTAGCTCATTTTTACTGTGTAAATGTCATTCTAAACACTTTAGGATAAAGAAAATTCCTTCTTATAAACTCAGTTGTATAATGGAAGAAAGACACTGAGGACTCAAATATATAATTCATTGTAATGCTCAGTGAAGAACAAATGCCCACTACGTTTCAGATCAATTACAAATAATCCATTCCATGATCCATTGTTTTTCTCCTATGTTACCTTCATGTTTCTTTCACAGAATTGCACCAAAACTTCTCTATTAAAGGCATGAATGTCTGTATCAGTGGCAAATTTCTGAACTCCTATCTATTCCTATCTTATTTGACTAGTTTTTAGCATTTGATCCTATTGATGACCATCTTGTTGAAATTCTTACAAATCCATCTTGATGAATTTTCTTTTTGACTATATTTTTTTTTTTTTTGACAGGCAGAGTGGACAGTGAGAGAGACAGAGAGAAAGGTCTTCCTTTTGCCATTGGTTCACCCTCCAATGGCTGCCGTGGCCAGCGCACTGTGGCTGGTGCACCGCGCTGATCCGATGGCAGGAACCAGGTGCTTTTCCTGGTCTCCCATGGGGTGCAGGGCCTAAGCACTTGGGCCATCCTCCACTGCACTCCCTGGTCATAGCAGAGAGCTAGCCTGGAAGAGGGGCAACTGGGACAGAATCTGGCACCCCGACTGGGACTAGAACCCGGTGTGCCAGCGCCACAAGGTGGAGGATTAGCCTATTGAGCCATGGTGCCGGCTTTGACTATGTTTCTTTCCCTTCCTGCACCTTTGAATATTAAAATTCTCTCTGTCCATTCCCCCACCCCCCACCCCATGTGCTTTCAACTCCAGGGACTCAATCCATCCTCAAATTACACTAAAAATCTATTTTTCTGTCCAAAATTTTATTTCTGAAACCTGTACATCTCCACATCCATTTGCTGTAGTATCTTAATTTCAGTGTATCTATAACTCAGAATTGTATTCCCTAAAACTATATATTTCTTTACACTGGAATCATCCTTAATGGAGCCACTCAAGCCAGAAACATGAAGAACTATCCTGGATTCCTCTACAATTCTCAGCTCTCACATGCAGCAGATCAAATTTCTGTGAATTCTGCATGTGAATTCCCCCTGAAATCGTGCTTTCGCTGTAGCTATAGCCTCAGCTGACTATGGAGAAATGCAGACTACTTTACTACAAGGGTTGGAAATGAGGCTAGAAAATTGAAGGAAGCTATAGTGTCTGTTATGACAGAAAACTCAGTCTTCATGGAAATTATGCTTGGCCCGCATTATGGAGTGCATCCAGTTCTTCCTAATCCATTACCTAAAATGGCATTAGCTCTTCAAATAGACCCTGCCAGCTGCTAAAAGCCATTGTACATTTGTCATCTATATTTCCCCAGAGAGAATCTCCTCTTGTTCATAGCTTTGTATCTTACTATTCAATTTAATTTACACAGTTCAGCTCCCAAGAAACAGTAGTACCTTATTCTTACATTCTATACATAGCCCAGTGAATTCAAGTCTGTAATTAAAAAACACAGCCTTATTTATCATCTCTTCTGCATGTTATAGTTCAAAATTGCACTTCACGAAATAAACAACACTTTACATTAAAAACTGCCGGTCTGCCCTCAACAAAACATGGCTATTTTCCAATGTATAATTTTGGTTACATCTTCCTGCAGTAATTTTTGTCTATCAGCTAATTCATATTGAAACTGGGAATTCAGATGTTCTTTTTTACTTAAGAAGCATACTTACAAAGTGATTACTCCTGAATGTGGGGCATTGCTTCCTCAGTATGTAATGGTTATAATAAGTGGTGCATCACTGTGGTACATTGCATGCACTGGTGAATTTGCTTCAGCAATTAAGGACTCCCAGTCATACAGAATGAAATAATAAACATACAGAACTTTTACAATCTGTTATAGCCAAGAAAGATCCTTTTACAATGTAGTAGTAAATTTTAAATGTTAATGTTTGTAATTATGTGAGGGGGGGAAACATGGTTATTTTTCCATCCCTTTCCAGAATAGGGGGAAAAAACTTGTATGCTCTCTTAATCATTTAAAACCAGGAAATTTATTTTGATGTAATACTTTAAGAACATGTGGTTTGTGTTTTTAAACCAGAACCAATATACTTGACTACTCAGTGAATAATTTACTAAAGTGTTATGAATTACAAATTGTGTAGTTTTGTAAATAATGTTACATGGAAGTTAACATGGAAGTTACATGGAAGTTAACAAAGGTTGGATTGCCCAAACTACAAATAACGTTTTTGATTTGAGAAATACAATATTCTTCCATTCTCAGAAAATTTTATTTCACACATCTTTAGGAAAAGGTAACTTTGTTTGGGTTACTTTAATGAGGAATACAGGCATCCTAACTGGCATCTTACTTTTTTTTTTTCCGGGGAGGCCCGCAGGCGTGCTCCTGAGGCCGGCCACTGCCTCTAGCTAGCACCTGTGGCCAGTTGGCAGCGCCTGCCGGGTGGGTCCTGAAGGCTCCGCATGCGACTGGCATACGGAAGCTGAGGGGGGCCAGCCTGATCCTAAGCTTCCTGTGGCCAGGAACACAGAGGATGGGGAGGGGGTTCGGGTCTAGGTTTGGGATGCTCAGCCAGAGGGAGGGAGCCAGCGGAGGTGCAGCCAGGTCCATCATCCCAGAACTGCCAGTGGAAGCCTAGGGAGTACACACTGCGAATTCTGGGCTTGGTGTGAGACCTCCCATCTCCGTGTCTCCAGCTGTCCCAGCAGGCTGGGGGATCAGGCGCGGCTGTGGGCCTATGGAGCTGGCTGCCCGTGGGCAGGGCCTCCACGTGCAAGGTGGCACAGGCTGTTCTGAGGCTGCACCTCATCCTGGCCCAAGGGAGGTGGGGGAATCCTAGGAGGCACCCAGGAATGCAGCAGAGGCCAGACTCTGGTCCTGCAGGGAACACATGAGGGCCCACGCGTGGCTGCTCAGGCTCAGGAGGCTGTTGTGGGACAGCCCGCACCCCAGCTCCGAGCTCATCTTGCGTGGACGGCCCCAGTAGGCATCAGGAGTGGGTCCTAACTGGCATCTTAATTATAGGGCTGAATATCTGCTACAAACATCCTTTTATTCTACTTTTCCCACAAAATTATTAAAGTATCCTCATATATATTTTATATATAATATATATTCATTGTAAGTTAAGTTAAATACATTGTATTATAAATATATTTATATATAAATTATAGATGTAACTTACAAAATAACTGAGAAAAAGTTGACAGTATTCCCTTTTATATGTACAATTTGATTTTTAGAAATCTTATAATTTAGTTTTACTCTTCCATCTGTAGATAGGTAATGACAGTCTTTGTCTTAGCATAATTTAAATGGATTATAACAGGATCTGTTACTTATCTCAAGTGTGTGGTTAAAATGCTACAGTATTTCTAAATGGCCTTTTGTACAATAATTCTTTATTTTGTTTTCCTGTTCTGAACTCTAGGTAACAAAGTTCTATAATGAAAATCTGAAGAACTAGCAAGATAGTCAAACTTAGACTACAGCAATTACATGAGGGGAATGATACTTTAAAGTTCATCTTCAATTCCAGTTTCACTAGGATTGAGCAAAGTTTGCCTTAATAGGAAAAGACTGGTTATCCAGTCCAAAGGCAGATTTTCCTCAACTTGAAATGATCCCCGGAATAGCTTAATATGGAGGTTTGATTAACACTTTCTCTGTTGAGTAGACGCCATAGTAGTGGCCCTGTTTTTATTGCAACTCTAGTGTTTAGCTATAAATAAAATGATATGGATATATTCTTTGCCTTAGTTACTATTTGAGAGGTTCTTGTAGAGATGGACTTGTTCACTTGAGAGAAATACTTTAATTAATTTGTTACAGAACTGTCTAGATGGAAACATGAGCTGTGGTCCTGGTTACATGGCGCATGTTTCTACTTAGCTCTTTTTCACATACTCTGAGGACATAACACAAAGACCCCTGTTTTTTGGTAACAGTGGGATGTGGGGATCAGGCATTAATCAGATGATCACTGTAATAAATATATTGCTTGATAAGATAAATATTCAAATTAATAGAGACACTGTCCCATGGTAGTATATGATTGAGGAACGTGAAGTAGAGTTGATAGAGCTTCTCTGAGGAAATGATTCTTGAAGTGATCTCCACCTAATGAATTGAATACACAAGACATAGCACAGATGAATGTCTCTTGGCAAGGAAGAAGAGTAGACAGTTGGAGATCTGATGGGAAATGATGCTAGAGGGATCACCAGAGGTCAAATATTTCAGGGCTTTAGGCCAAGTTAATGACTTTGGCTTTTATCTTAACATAAAAGGGGAGATGGGAGCTTCCTGATATTAGTAATTTGGAAATAACGCTTCATAGAGTATGGGTAGGAGCAGAGCTAAAGCTACCTCTGTTGTCCCAGTGAGAGATAATGGCAGCAGAGCTGGCTTGTGGCAGTAGATGTACATCTGAGAAGTCAAAGTACTAGATTAGGCACTTTAAGGAAATTTCCAGGAACCTGTTAGTGGAAGAGAGAAAGAGAGTAGGAGACAAAGAATAATGAAGGAGAAAGAGAGAAAGTTGTCCCTGACTATTTCAATCCAACTTACACACTATCCTCTCAAAACACCTAAACAGCTCAGGGAAAATACTGTCTATATAATTTAGATTTTATATGCTTATTGTTTTCTGAATATTTGTATTTATTTCCCTTAAAAATAGTTTTTATTTTTAACATTTCCTGAGTTTTTCTGTTATTCAATCATGGATAAATGATAAATACATGACTAAAATTCTTTGACAAAAACATTAAATTTCTTTATAGTACATGAACTCTTTTTAGTGCAAAAACAAAAGTTAGATAATCAAAAATTCCAAATCTATGGTAAAAAAAAAAATCTAATCCCTAGCATTTAGACTTTGAAAACAACTTTTTTTTATGCTCTTCAATTTTTGCCAACTTTTTATTATATTATAAAACACATTTTGGTAATTAATGTCTAGCTTATCTTTGCCTTTATGGCTATATAAAATTGGATGGTATACTCAAGGGAAACTTTGTTGATGTTTCTGACATAGTATACCTTTTATAAAAATTTATCTTGGCAAAGATTACAAATTCATTTTTAATTCCTCCAATTGAACCCAAATGACTAAGAAATAGATTTTTTTTCTATTCCAAATTCTAAATTTAAGTCTTAGGGTAACAAATTATAATTAATCAAAAGTATGAACTTATCTACATCATTGGAAATTAAGATAATTTCCTGTACCTTAATTTTGTATTATTAGTTTCAGAATCCTTTTTCTTTTTAATATTTAATATTTTTTTTCTCCTTTTTGTTTTATAGTAAAGATAAACTGATAAAGTGTTTCAAAAGGTCCACTTTTCTTAACATTTTATGTAACCAAGAGATTTTTTTCTAGCTAGAGTATCAAAGTGATGATTGGACCTAACAAAATCATAAGTTGTTGTATGCATGTTTATGTAAATGGTATTATTTTAAAATGCTGAGCATTCCACAAAATATGTGTATACAAGCAAACATTTATGAAATTCTAACTCTGAGCTAGATGAGTGTTAGTTTCTTCATTTAATTAAAAATATGCACAACTACCTTTGTAATAAATATTTTTATGGCGTTACAAATTAGGAAATTGAGACTCCTAGTAAGGGATTTGTTTAAAGCCACACAAAACTTCTCTGTAATGGAGGTGTATTCTAATGTTAAATTTACGTTTTCATGGATGCATTTGTGACACAGTGGGTCAAGATGCCACTTGGGATGCCTGCTTCCTATATCAGAGTGCCTAATTAAAGTCCTTCCCCACCATCCCATCCCCTGCCTTCGCTTCCTATCCTGCTTCCTGCTAGTATGGGTGGGTGTCAGCAAATGATGGTTCACATGCTTGGATCTCTGCCACCCACATGGGAGACCTGGTTAAAGTTCAGGGTTCCTGGCTTCAGTCTTGCCCAGCCGTCTCTATTGGGCATTTGGAGAGTGGACCAATATATGAAAGATCTGTCTTTCTTTCTAATTGGCCTTTCAAATAAGTAAATGAATAAATCTTTAAAATTTTTTTCATCTTAATTTGCATATAAAACTTGTTTACTGGTGTCTTGATTATGCCAAAATTTACTTATCTAATAGGTTGTCCAATCTTCATATTCATATAGAGGACACACAAATACAGAGGTTGAATTTCATGTGGATTCACTGCCTTTTACAGGCTTTCTGGGGAACATTACTTTTCCTATTTATTACATTTTTTCCATAGCCTAAATAGTTCTATGTTGAATTTTTCTGCTTTCTCTGCCTGTATAAGTTATCAGATATGAAAATCCATACTGGGATATACTTCACAGAAAGCCATATCCTCCCAGAACTAGGCTTTGCATCTTTCCTTTTTAAAAAATAATTTTAACCCCTGCAGAGGTTTTTTAGTGTCTTACATGTGTCTCCAAAGGCAAGATAAAGCCGTATGAGAAGTTTCAGCATGAGTAATCCTATCACACAGGATCATCCTTTCATGGAATAAGGAGATTACAAGGTTGTGAAGCCAGAGTTGAATGCAGTTTTGTTAATTGCCTGTAAACCTGAGTCCATGGAAAGCTATGGCTCCTATCACCATTTCCTTCCCAGCCCTGAAATGCTTTTGTTGTTTACTGTGAAATTATGACTATGGGAATTCATGGTGAGATATACTGCATGCCTCAATTTAAAACACAAGAGACATTCCCCATAAATGAATTATAATATGAGAGAAGACAAAATACAAAAGGTCATGAAACTAAAACTGTTTAATCAGTGACATAGAAAATGAGAAACATGTGGTAGTAGAAAACCATTTTAACAACTTAGAAAATGAGCACTCAGGTGCGTGTTTTAACTTAGAGGTTAAGACTTTGGTTGAAATGTAGTACACCACATCTTGGTTCCAGTTCCTAACTTCAACTTCCTGCGAGGAAGACCCTGGAAAGCAGTGGTGATGGCTCAAGTAATTGGGTTCCTACCACCAACATGAGAGACATCGAGTGTGTTCCTAGCTCCAGCTTTGGCTTTGGCCCAGACCTACCTATTGGGAGACATTTGGGAAATGAACCATTAAATGGGAAATCTCTCTCTCTTTCTCTCTCTAACTGTAGAATCAATACGTTTTTAAAATAAAATAATGCATAGAATTAGAGCATTGAATTTGATATTATCACCATAGTTCCTAGAATTCCAGAATTATTTTGATGTTACCAACTTAAGTATATCTAATATAAATTCACCTTAGACACAAGCTTAGAAGTATCTAAGCTATCCCATATCTTCTTGAATTTCATCTATATGCCATGATACTGAAGTAATCAAATCTGTAGGTACCATGCATAACTCATCTTTTTAATCTACAAAGTGCTTCTCTTGTGTTATATAAGATTTTAAGATTATTTGTACCAATGCCAATGTTGAGCTATCTCAGGGAGGATTTAAATTATATAGATTTTTTCACTTTTTAAGTAATTGTTTTTACACATCTTTCAAGAGAAGTGTGTATTCATTAAATCAAAGCTAAAATGTGAAGGAGCCTCAGTGAGATGGGTTAATGCAAACGCTGACCCCATCCTCCTCCCAGTGTACATGGACTTAGAAATTCTAGGATGTTGACCCCTGGAGAATTAGTATGAATCTTTTAAAGACAAAGTGTGAAGCAAAATAAAATTCTAACTTAAGCCCCTTGGCTCCCAATTTAAAGTCCCTTCTATAATTGTGGGCAAATTATCCAATCTCTGTGGTCCTCAATTGTCTCATCAGCAAACTGGGGATACTTGTAGGATGAAAAATCCGAATGCAACAATGCTTAGAAAACATGCCTGTCACACTGCAGCCCTTCAAAGATATTATTTTTTGTAAGATTTACTTATGTTATTTAAAGGTGTAGTTACGGAGAGAGAGGAATTATGTGTGCGTGTGCACATGCACAAACACACACACACACACACACATATACACATTCCATCTGTTCATGCACTCTCTAAATGCCCATAACATCCAGGACTAGGACAGACCAAAGCCAGGAGACAGACTGGAACCAGGGGTCAAACATTCCATCTGGGTCTCCCACATGGGTGATAGGTGCCCTTGTATTTGAACCATCGTCCACTGTCCCCTCATGCATTAGCAGGAAGCTGGATAGGAAGCACAGGGTAGCCAGGACTGGAAAGAGGTACTTTGGTATGTGGTATGGGCACCCCAAGCAGTGGCTTAACCTGCTGTGCCCCAATAATACTCTTTGTGATATGGGATATGGGTATCTTGACTGTTAGGCTAACCACCACTCCTATGCAAACGTAAGTAAAAAAAAATAATAAAAGAGAAATTATTTTAAGGAAATCATTGTTAGACCAAAGAGAGGGTAGTAGAAAAGGAATCCATTTCTGGAGGCATTTGGGAAGAGAACCAGCAGATGGCAGTGGTTGGGGGGGACACACACATTCATTCTCTCTCTGTCACTGTGCTGCTCAAATAAATAAATAAAAAGTGACATAGTTCATATGAGATACTGCAGTGTTATCTGTACTTATTTTATCATTTTAGAAATTAGGTAGCTTTTTATGAAAACTGTATTGGTTGTAGGGCCTAAGTTCATGTAATTTTGAGGGCCTTTAAGGAAAAATGAATATTTATTAAAATGCAAAAATATCAAGATATTAGTTATAAAATTCTGAAAATATAAAATCCAGAAAACATGTTTTTGTAAATTATATAGATACCTCCATGGTACTTCATTTTTCTTCTTACCTCCTCGCTACCCTTCCCCTCCACTCTTTTCCTTTCTTGTTTTTTGCTACACATTATTTATCCCCTCTTAAGTAAGAATTTATTTTGTAATATCATGTTCCACAGGAACTAGGAACTAGGAAAATGATTTTATCTTAATTTTGACATTCTTTGGGGCCTTTTGAGGAAGGAGAACACATAAAAGTAGAAGAGTAAATGTGGTATCAGCATCACAACTGTGAGGGTAGTGAGACACATCTAGCACCATGACTGGAAACCTACTAAAATTACCCAATAAGCCCCAGGTAAATGGGTCAGCTCAATTTGCCCCTAGCTGGATCCCAAAATATTTGTGGAAAATTTCACTAAAACAAATGAGCATGTGAACAAAATTACACAACCCTTCCTCAGGACTTAGAGCAGGTTTGTACAAGTGAGGTTCCTAAAATACAAGGTCCTGATAACCTAAATATTATAAACCTGGCTTAAAAATTTCAAAGCTTCCCAGGACAAACTAGCATAGGATATAGTAAAAATAACATATTTGGTTTTATGTAAAAATGTGAGGGGGTTAGCCTAGAGATCTTGGCCACAGACATGAATAGAAATTGTGGGAAGTCTAAGGCAGACAGGCAGGGTCTTGTGAACCTGAGCTGGTTTTCCCCAGGCCAACCCAATGTACAGTGAATAACAGGAGCTGCTCTGGGCAGGCCTCTCTGAGGAATGGTAAATAGGGATCTGTCTGCATAGAACACAGCCTTTATTAGTAAGCATGGACAGGGATTGTGATTGAAATAGTAGGAGCCAGATCTAAATAGGCAAAGGCTGACAATCATATCAGCAAATCTTTGGGCTTTCATATTCTATACCTAAAACCTCACTCAACTCCTTTGTCTTTTTTATTTGTCTAACAAAATCCAACTGAAAAATTTATCGTATATTCAAATTTTAAAGTAAGGTCAGCACTGTTTATAAATCACATGAATGGAGATAATGAACCTATTATACAGATTTCTACCATTCTTTTATTTTTTACTCCATGTATAATGTCCTTTCTTGTACAAAAGTTTTTAATTTTGATGAAGCCCAGTTGATCTATTGACACATGACTAGATAAGCAAAATGCGGTATGTATATCCAGTAGAATATTATTCAAACTTACAAAGTAAAGAAATTTTGATGTATCTTCTAACATAGATAAACCTTCAAAATATGCCAAGTGAAATAAGCTGGACCTGAAAGTATACATGTTGCATAGTTCCACTTACATGAGGTACCAGGAATAGTCGAAAAATAGAGATGGAAAGTATAATAAAAGGAGGTACTTAGAATAGCTTACAAAAAAAGAAAGTAAGTATAATAAAGGTTACCAGGTGCTATGGGGGAGGAGGAATAGGAAGTTACTGCTTAGTGGGTATAAAATTTCATTTTGAGATGGTAGAAGAGTTCTGGATATGGAAAGTGATAATGGTTGTACACAATGTAAATGTACTTAGTGCCAATAAATTTTATAGTTCAAATAACTAAAAAAGTAAATTTTATATTATGTATGTTTTACATGCCCCCCCCAACACACACATGGAAATGTAACCACAAAACCTCATCTAATCTCCACCCTTGCCTCACCCCAGGCATTGTAATGTTTTCTTAAGTAAGCCCCCTTTGGATTTAAGGATCATAGACTCATGACATCTTGGATAATTTTTTTAGTATTATTATTATAGCTAATATTTTATAACTATAGGAGTTAGCATGATGTGGAGTTAACAGGATGAACAGTGAGCCTAATTGACAGGTTTTCCTTAATAACTGGTACTTTGTATGAAAACAGGGCTATTGATAGTACCTATCTCATTGTGTTGCTTTAAAACAAAAAGATGAATTTCGAAAAGTCAGTGTATAGAAAATGCTTGAAACAATATACAGCACAAAATGTGGACTTTGAGTGTTAGCATTTTTGTAGTTATAACAATTGTTATCATGGTATCTATGTTAGTATTATGTAGTATTTCTATTATTATGTTATTATTAAATATCTCTGTGGTTTTTTAACCCAATGTAGGATGTTCTCAAAAGCAGTCAACTGGCAGCTTTGTAGTGTTCTGAGTATCACTTCCTCTCTGCTGCTGCTTGACTCTGCATGCTTTCTCTTCTTGCTGTCCACTGGCTGGTCATTCTATACTCGGTTTCTTTATCTCATAGCTTCAGTCTACTCATAGTTTCTTCTGTCAGTTTTGGCTTACTCTACATTCATTGTGACCTTAACACTATCAGTTCCCACTCGTTCTTAGGTCAGGTGGTTTTTCTCTACACATATTTTGAAAATTAACCTTTATTGAAAACCAATGGTTCATTCATAATTCTAGTTCAGATTTTTATGCCATATGATGAATTGCCAACCAGTCTACAGATTGACTGTTCTTGAATTGGTGCCCCCTATGACCTACACAGTGTAATGAGGGAGAGAAATGATACAAACTTGGCTCCCTGTTGATATTCGCTTAGTGTGGGCTGTGAACACAGTAGTATCTGATAGGGAGAGTTTATGAATGTAGTAATTAGTATGATTAACATAATTAGTACATCAAGATGCAAAGCTGATTAGCACACCATCCTACTATAAAGGGTGCTCGGTCTACCCAGAGCAGACTGACGTTTAAACAATCATGCAATAAGAAAACTATTTAGTTATATGGACAAAGCGCTTTTAAAATACAGAGGAAGGAGCCAACATTGTGGCACAGCAGGTAAAGCTGCCACCTGTGAGGACATCATCCAGTAGACACCAATTGGTGTCCTGGTTGCTCCACTTCCGATCCAACTCCTTAATAATGACTTGGGAAAAACAGCAGAAGATGACGCAAGTACTTGGACCTTTGTGCCCATGTGGGAGACCTGGATGGAGCTCCTGGCATCAGTCTGGCCCAGCCCTATACATGTGGCCATCTGGGGAGTGAACTAATGGATGGAAGATAGCTCTCTCTCTCTCTCTCTCTCTGATTTTAAAATAAATAAATACATCTTAAACAATAAAAACACATCAAGGTTTAGGGAACAGGATATGCTTCACATACAGAGTGACATTTCCATGGATTTGTTAGAAGAAATGTTCCCTTAGATGCCCTAAGAAGGAATAGAGAAGAGTGTTAAGGCATATTCTCTTTAAAAAGCAAAGCAAGAGAGGTATTAATATGCGTGGACAAATTAGAACTGTCTTATTTTTTTTTAATTTAAGATATACAAGCTTCATGTATTTCATATTTATAGAATAGTGATATTTCCCACCCTATTCTCCATGCTGCAACCCTTCCTCCTCCCTCTCCTAATCCCACTCTTAATATTTACAAAGATACATTTTCAGTTTACTTTATACTCATAAGGCTAACCCTACACTAAGTAAAGAGTTCAACAGATAGTATAAAGGAAAAAAAAAAAAAAACTGTTCCCTAGCAGCAGAGACAAGGGCTGTAAACAGTCATGGAATCTCAAAATGTCCAATTCACTCCAATATGTTACATTTTAGGTCCTGTCTTTGCAACAAAATGAACACAACTGGAAACTATTATACTTAGTGAAATAAGCCAGTCCCCAAAAGACAAAAATACAATATGTTTTCCCTGATCTGGAGTAACTAAGATAGTACCTAAAAAGAAAAGTAGAACTCTATTAAAGAATAACAGAAAGTAGAAGCCAGGATCACTTACACGTTTGAGAAAGAAATGTGTTTGTTGTAAGAGGAATGAATAAATAGTGATTGAAAATTAGAAGAATATTACAATGGTCCATTTAAGATTAGAAAAAAAAGGACTTGAACATACAGAAACTGTTTCAAAGGTAGGCTGACTAGGTTATTTTCAGGTCAAGGTGATTCTGGTATGTACACATCGCACCCATAATCTAAAGTAACAATGCTTCTGAAAGCAGCATAGTTTATTTCAAAAATCATTACCTATTCATAAAGAATTAAGGATGTATATTTTCCTTTCTAGATACATAGTGAAAAAACTAGAACATGACATTGGGATGAAAATTTCTTCTGCGTTAAAGAGAGTTAGCACAACTGAATTGTCTGCTTTTAGATTTAAGCTAAGTATCAGGAGAGTCAAGTAGGATAAACCTTTCTCATAGTGTGCAGTGTTGAATCAGATAAATTCAAAAAGCAGCAGAACTGAAGATATTCTTATAAATTGAGCCTGGCTTATATTAAAGACTCCATTTCCTCACTGAGTGTTCTGCACCAGTATTGTAGAACTATACCTTGCTGTGAAGGCATAATTTCAAAATAACTACGTGGGAACACAGTTGTCCAATTGCAGAAACAATGGAACACCAGAAACCAGAGCCTTTGCAGTGTACATAATGGTACATTGTAAGTTAATAGGTTAATAAAACTCAAACTGAAGTCAAATAATACTGCACAGTACTTATTTCTAAAGTTAGTGTACAGTGCCTTAAAATTTAATGTGTTTCTTTTTCATAAAAAAATAGACTCTTCAAACAACTTAAGTCTTTTCTACCTCCAAAAAGTTTGTTGAAACTTACCTAAGATGCAACTTTTAAGTTACTGAGTTCAAAAAGTTTATTTTTTTCATTGTCATTATATTTTGGAGAAATCTGAATCCTATGTCCAGCATCCTGCTGTATCAGAGACTCCTGTTTTTTTCAAATTCAAAGGAATTTTTCTATTGCTCATTGCTTGTGGCTCTCCTGTAGCAATTGCCTTTTTTTTTTTTAAAATACATTTTTCTCTTGATTCTAACATGTTAGTTTTATACCTTTTCTGCTGATTTCATCTCTCATCTTGATGACCACCATTTGATCTTTACTTTTTCCTGTATGTTGGTCCTTTGCAAGGAAGTGTTCTTTACTATACTATTCCATTGAATTTTTTTTTATTTTCTTGAGTATTTTACTATCTCCTTTCTGCTGAACATCCCCTAGGAGGTGAGATTAGACCCTGTCTCACTGCTGCAGCTTTGCACATGTTATTGTCTTTCCATAAAAGGGTGCCATCATTTTTGCTGTGCTAATTCTGCTTATTTTTCAGATGTCAGTCATTTGGGGTATCTCCTCTTATGAAACTGAGTACTTCTCCAATGTGTTCTAAGGCACCCTGTACTTAACCTTTATGATAGCCCACCAACTTTTTAGCACTTATAGTACATTACAATGGTTCATCAGTATCCCTGGGCATATCTCAGAAATGCAAAATTTCAGGCCCTATCCCAAATCAACTGAATCCAGAACTCTAGTGTGTGGCTCAGGAATCTGTTTTAACTAGCCTTCCAGGTCACTCTGAAAGAGGCAAAAGTCTGAGAGCAACTGATTTGTTGCATAAGCCTGGGTTTCAGTTGATTCTCCTATTAGATTTTGGACTGTTTTAAGACAGAAACTGGGATGGCATTTTTCTCATGGTGATGTTACTAGTGTCTGGTATATCACCTGATACTTTATTGCTACATAGTAACACTTCAGTACCTGAACAAATGCATAACTAGTTGTTTTTTTTAAAAGATTTTATTTATTGATTTTAAACAGTTACAGAGAGAGGTAGAGACAGAGTTCTTCCATCAACCTATTCATTCCCCAGATGACTGCAACGACCAGAGCTGCGACTATCCAAAGCCAGGAGCTTCCTCCAGGTCTCCCACACAGGTGCAGAGGCGCAGGGACTTGGGCCATCTTTCATTGCTATCCCAGGCTGCAACACAGAGCTGGACTGGAAGAGGAGCATCTGGGACTAGAACCGGTGCCCATATGGGATGCTGGCACTTCAGGCCAGGGTCTTAACCTGCTGTGCCACAGCGCTGGCCCCCTGTAACTAGTTTTTATGAGCTTCATTTCTTCACCTGTGCAAATTTGGTAATTTGTACGCAGAGCCAAAAATCACTTTAAAGTCAACCTCTGGGGACAGACATTTGGCACAGTAGTTAAGCCCTGGCTTGGAATGTCTGCTTCCATAGCAGTGCCTGGCTGAGTTCCAGCTCATCCACTTGCAATCCAGCTTCTTGCTAATGCAAACCTTGGGAAGCAGCATATAATGTTACAAATACTTGAGTCCTTGCCACCCATTTGGAAGACCGTGGTAGAGTTATAGACTCCTGGCTTCTACTTGGCCCAGCCCTGGCTCTTGCGGACATTTGGGGAGCGAACCAATGGAACCTCTCTCTCTCTCTCTCTCCCTCTCTCTCTCTCTCTCTCTCTTTCTTTCTCTCTTTCTGCCTTTCAAATGAAATGAAAATATAGTTTTTAAAAAGTCAGCCTCTGCAATAGGTATGGTGACCTGTATACCACCATCAGTATTAACCTCCAAATAACACATGAACACATCTGCCTCTACAACACTGAATGTTTGAATTTATGACTTGTCCTTTTAACAGTAATACTTGTAGGGATTAGTATTTTGGTACAGCAGGTTGAGCTAACTCTCCACTTCCAATCTAGTGCCATGTTAGTATACCTAGGAAAACAACAGAAGATTGAGTGCCTAGGCCCCTGCCACCCTCATGGGACACCTGATGGCATTCTGGGCTTCTGGCTTCGGCCTGGAATGGCCCTACTCATTGTAGACTTTTTGGAGTGAACCCGCAAATGGAAGATTTCTCTCTTCTCTCTGTTTCACCCTCTGTAACTCTGCCCTTCAAATAAATAAATCTTTACAAAAATAAAAATAATACTGTAATGATGTCCTTTACTTATGAAAAAGTTTCTTCTTTGAAAAAAACATAATTTATTCTTGAGTATACAACCAAAACATATTCACCAAAAAATACCTAAAAGACACACACATTTGCAAAACAGAAGAAAAGGCACTAGAAATTCTACCACACTGAGAGGACCACTAGTGGTTGCATATATTCCATTATTTTTTATTTCTAGCATTTTCTATGCATTTTAGATGTACAAATGACTCTCTGAAACCAACCACTATTGGCTGGTATGAGTATGTTTCTGTGTCCTTAAATACTGTTTTCCACAGTTTTGTTAATGGCTGCATGGTATTTTTGACAATGATCTTCAGCTTATCCACATCCTCTTCTAATTAGTGGAAAGTTCTCAGGTCCTTTTCATTACCGCTACCCGGGCAGTTCAGGCTGTTTTTCATTTCTATATCCTCTTATGGTAGCCTGTCATGTTTAAGGAATTAATGTTTCTTAAGTATAATTCTGAGCCAGTTGTACAAAAGTCAATGGGACTCTCTGGTGTCTTCCAAATAAGGCTGCAATCCTGAGCAGGCAGTGAAGGATTCCTGCTGGTCCTTTTGCATACCTAAGCTCTAAATGAGATTGCTTACCATTCTCACAGTTTTCCATTTATCCCCTCTTGAATCCTCTCACTCTGTAGCCCCAAATTCTTTCACACTAATGATTTTATTCAAAATTTCTTTCAGTGGGAAGCATTCCTAAAATTAAGTTCCAACCCTCCCAGCACTCACTTTTTAATCCCCTTCTCTGTTCTGTTCTCTGTTCTTCATAGTCATTATAATCATCTTACAGACAATGTATTTTACTTGCTAATTGCCTGCCATTCTGACTACAATTTAAATTCCTTGAAGGAGGTCATTTCTGCTTGTGTCTTCCTCATTGTCATATTTCTGAAACATACATTTCTTGATACATAAAAGACATTCAGTATATACTGAAATATTGAATGGGCAGGCATTTGGTAGAATAGTTAAGCTGCCACTTGGGTCATTTGCATTCTGTATTGAAAGGCCTGGCTTCTTACCTGGGCTAGGCTCCAGATTCCAGTTTCCTGCTAATGCACACAGTGAGGGGCAACAAGGTGGTGGCTCAAGAGTTTGGATTCCTGCCACACTTGAGGGAAAACCTCATTGAATTCCCCACTCCTGCTTTGATTTGGCCGAGTGTGGGTTGTTGCAGTCATTTGAGAACTGAACCAGTGGATGAAAGAGTTCTGTCTGTCTGTCTCTATCTCTGTTCACTCTGTGTCTCAAGAAGAAAATGAAAGTAATAAATAAGAAATAAGAAATAATGAATATATGAATAGAATGTTTATTGATAAAATTCTACAAGGTTGGCTACTTGTGGCATTTCTTGTATCCTGTGTTAAGGTATAAGTATATGTTGTCACTCCCATTGAGTAATTTATGAACTATTTAAAGGCAGGCATCAATAAATTTGTGTTTCTTGCATTCTTAATGCAGTGACGATAAAGTTTTAAAATTAATTAATTGCCAAAATAAAACTAAATTATTACCAAAAGCCAAGAGGAAGTTATATATGGAGTTTTATCATTTTTCCTATAGCAAGTGATATATGTAGCTAACCTTTGAAAAGATAATACCTGCTAATCTGCACAATGATTAGAATTCCCAAGGAAATCATCTTGCAAACATTGTCCATCTTTACAGATTATTAATGCTGCACTTGCTTTGGCTTCAAGACCCAAAAGTCAAGTAGTGAAAAATACCATGGAAATGTACAAGCGCACATGGGAGAATCATATACACGTCCTCACTGAAGCTGTAGATGACATTACAAGCATTGATGACTTCCTTGCAGTATCTGGTATGTTTTCAATCTTTTATATATTTGCTCTTGCTGTGTTTTTGAAGTTGGATTATACTCAATATTAACAGTTTTATACAATGTAAGGAACCTTTCCTGATGGGCTTTCGAGAAACAACTGTTACTATATAGTAGCAACAGATGTGACATCAGTCTTCTATGCTGGAATCATGAGCTTCATGCCATATAATCTTACAGTCCAACAGTTTATGTTGTCTTCAAAAGAAAATTCTATTCATAGAATAATAGAAAGAAATAAAAGAGCATAATAGAAAAAAAAGCTGTTAATTTTAGGATTTGTTTTGAATTTTTCAATAAATCGGCATTTTCCCCCTCTAGTACATTTTTAAGTCTTGATTTTCCTGTACTACATTTTCAAACAAATTTACACCAGGAAAGAAACAATATATAAATGGGAAAAGATTCCATTGATTGGAGCTGGAATGTGGTAATTCATCTATACAATGTGTATTTAATAGTGCTAACTGAAGAACCAAAGACACAACTCTAAATATCAAGAAAGTTCAGTAACAGACAGGCTTGAGATTCTTTGTGAAGCTAGGATGATTCTCTCATCATAGATTAGAATGCCATCTCACAAGATTGTGAAAATACTTTAATAAATCCAAATCCTTAGAAGTATTACTTAGAGTTTGATTATATTGTTGTAACAAGAAAGAGCTAAATATTTTGTAGTCTTTTTTATTGTCTTAGAAGCAAGCCTCTCCTTAAAATAAATTATACATTTGTCTTTCATTTTTTATAAGGAAAGGATTTTCTTGGAATGTGATAGTCTTTTTATATAAAATGCAAATTCTCATGAATTTCTAACATCTTTTTATAAAGTTTCCTCATGTATGTCAGTCTAAATTATTGAATTCAATTACTATCATGTAAGTTTACAGTAATCCTGAACAATAGTTCCAGAAATGTGATATATAAAAGAACTTTAAAACATTTTTTGAAATATGGAATTAAATGATGCTTATATTACTGCAAAAATAATGCAAAATTTACGTATAGTTTTTTACCAAATATATTTTCCATGATTTTTTTTTTTTTTTGACAGGCAGAGTGGACAGTGAGAGAGAGAGAGACAGAGAGAAAGGTTTTCCTTTTGCCATTGGTTCACCCTCCAATGGCCGCCGCAGACTGCGCGCTGCGGCCGGCGCACCGCGCTCGTCCGATGGCAGGAGCCAGGAGCCAGGTGCTTTTCCTGGTCTCCCCATGGGGTGCAGGGCCCAAGCACCTGGGCCATCCTCCACTGCACTCCCGGGCCACAGCAGAGGGCTGGCCTGGAAGAGGGGCAACCGTGACAGAATCCGGTGCCCCGACCGGGACTAAAACCCGGTGTGCCGGCGCCACAAGGCGGAAGATTAGCCTGTTGAGCCACGGCGCCGGCCTTTCCATGAATTTTTAAGTATCTTAATATTTTTATGATAAATTAATGAAAAGGAAGTATGTGCTAATGAATTTAAAGTTATTTAAATTTTACATAGTTTAAAACTTTGAAAATACATGGAAAATATAGGTAAAATATTAATAACTTTATGTAATCACTGATAAGATTTTGCCATCTAGTACTTTTCTATATATAATTTATATGTCCAAAGACTATGTCATGTCATAATGTATGTGTGTGTATATGGATATGTGTATATAAATTATTTGATTTTTAGACATGTTTGGCTACATATTTCTGCATCATTGTATGTCCTTAAAAATTCATTTATTTTCTATTAGCTTTTAGATAATTTATAATTGTAATTATTAAAAAGCAATGCTATATTTAGCATATTTTAGTCTATTTGCTATCTCCGTAGTCTAGACTGAACAATGTAAATTTAATCAAATGTTATTTTGAAGCAATCTTTGGTAATTTAATTTGTTAAATGCTGGGTTTTGTTTTTAGTTGGTACTTTGGTTAAGAAGCCCAGTGCGTATTCACATTGATATAAAGGCAGCTTATGATAGAAATACTGACTGCACATGGGCAGAATCCTTTGGACACACAAGGCAAATCATAATTGGTCAAGCCTTACTTGATTAGAGCTGAGGCATCCAGGCAGCCTGTGGGCCCTCACAGCAAGAGCACATGGTTTTTGTGCTCTATCAATCTGACCTGTTAAAGTTTAAGATCTAATCTTTTTATAGAGTAAATTAGTTCAAAATGTTATGACCAGAAATTAACAGAAGACTCGTATAAAGGTTACTAAATATCAAAATATTTTATTTTATATAACTGAATGTTTGATTTGGCTTACTAGCCTTAGCATACCAGAGGACAGCCCAGCTATGTGAGGTGGGATGTCTTTTCAGTAATACTGTCTAGAATTGTTGACCTGAAGGGATGAGAAAAAGTGAAGTGATAGCTAATATCTTTGACTACTTTTCAAAATTCTCTAAATTATGTTGACTATGCATCTGTTATTCCCCCTACCCAGGATGGGTTTCTGCTTGCCTATGTTTTGGTTTCCTTGGTAATAGTTCAAGGTTATTAATGATCTACATAGGCGTTGTTGGATTAGGTTGCTCTTCCTTTAGGGTTGCATCTTAATATCTCTGAAAATAGGAAGACAAAGTGGTTTTAAAAGTTAACATGTCTGTCAAGAACAAAACGTTTCCCAAATGATGTTCATTTGAATTTCTGGTCCTATTCATATGTCAGAACTAGGTCTATAACTTTGTCTCATTGGTAAAAGAAAATTCGATTTTAATGATATGTAATAAATGATGAACAAATGTCTGGGGTCTGGGGGTAGCAATCCTATTTGGTCACACTTATTGATTTCTATGGCATAAATAATTCCACCTTGGCAAGTTTCAAGCATTCAAAGTGATCTCACTATAATCTGTGTTGGTAAAAGATGCATAAAATCCATTCGCATGTGCTGATGTAAACAGGTTCTAGCAGATTTCTGGATTTAGATTAGTCAGTATGTATGATCAGCCACCTACTTCACAAACAAAATCAGAGGTTTATTGGCAAAAAGAAATGGAAATAACTGTTGAACAGACAACAGAACATATTTACCAAAATACTGAGTGGCATCCACTGTTCTCTCAAGTTACTAGGGCTTTATAAACTTAAACTGTTGCTATTCTTGCATGGGCTCCAAGGATTCTTCTTAGAACCTCATAACTTCTCAATATCATTTCCCACAGATGATGACATTGCTCAGTTTTTCTAGACAAATAAATGAGAATCTGGCTGCATGCATTATTTATTTATTATTGATAGGCAAGAAGTCCTAGCTACAGGGTCACAGGCTACCCCATAGAAGGTTGCTTTTTTTCAGATGACTAATCATAGTTCAAATAGCCGTGATGTGGGCAGTCACAATCTGACAGGTTGTACGTGGTAAAGATGTTCTTAGAAAAAGGTGCAGGTGTGTTCAGCCTTGGATGACTTACCTGGTCCCCTTTTAGAATGATCTTTCAGAGTCATGTGTTTGTATTCACAGACTTTTTGCTGCTTCTTCTATTTTCAAGTTTCTCAAGTGACAAGTGAGTTCATATGGTTTCTGAATTGTGAATTATCTAGGAAAAACTATATTTTTAATGTTTCTCTAAGCATTACACTTTGGCTTGGACTTTTTTCCCCAGTAGTCAATAATCATATTGAATTTTTAAATTTTTAATAAGAATAAAAAATTAGGGTCCTGAAAAAATTTCCATTTTCTCCTGATTCAATT
This sequence comes from Sylvilagus floridanus, assembly GCA_949820135.1. Lineage (NCBI taxonomy): Eukaryota > Metazoa > Chordata > Mammalia > Lagomorpha > Leporidae > Sylvilagus > Sylvilagus floridanus. Next base: position 25,943,915 of record OX463235.1, read on the forward strand.
GTAAAAATGTGTGGATTCTAACAAAAATAACTTTCCACATTAAAATATAAATCAAAAATAAAATCTAAAATCAGTAGGAAAGGAAAATTAGCTTTTAAATAATTATTTTATAATCTACTAGCATGAGTAGAAATCACATGTATCACAAGGTTTGCTTATCATTCCAAAGTGATTAGATGTATAATACTAACTAGAAATTCTGGACATACTGGTATCTGTAATAACAAATGTCTTCTATTTATCTGCTGCAGTTCTAAGGATAGGACTATCTTTGCTGACTTGTAAATTTTATGTTTGGATCCTCAGCAAACTTCTCATGACATACAAATCTAATACCTATTTTCAGAAATAATATTTAGATTTATTTGTTTTCTGTTATGCACAGAGAACTCCAAATATAAGTATAGTCAATCTGTTCTTAAAAATTGTAAGTATGGCCACATCACCTATTTATCACTCATCATAAAATTTTCCACACAAAATTAAGCATCTAACCAGAAACTCATTTCCAGGAAAAAAAAATATGGCAAGCTAAGTCTTTGAAATTCAGTTGTCCAAGAGGCTTTTTTAGTTTAATGTTACTTATGGAATCACATCAGTGGCTTATTCAAAGTAGTTAGAAAAATTCTTGTTTTTTTAAAAGAAGTTTATTTTTAAAATTAGAGTTACAAAAAGAGAGGGAGACATGGGGTGGGGTGAGAGAGAGAGAGAGAGAGAGAGAGAGAGAGAGAAAGAATATCTTTTGTCTGCTGGTTCACACTTCAGATGATCACAAAGACCAGGGCTGGGCCAGGCCAAATCCAGGAGCTTCATTCAGGTCTCCTCCAGTGTAGGTGACAGGGGACTAAACACAGTCCACCTTCCACAGCTTTTCACAGACCATGAGCAAGAAAGTAGAGCAGCTGGGACAGGAACTGGAGCCCAAATGGGATGCAGGTGTCTCAAGAGACAGCTTTAGCTGCTCTACCATAATGCCAGCTCTGAAAAATTCCACCAAATATGTTTGTCCCATCACTGACCACAGGGCTTTTCCCCACACCATTCACTGTGCCTTTTGTAATCCTCTGGAAATGCAAATGATAAAAATCTGTCAGAAAGTGACTTTTGTGAAAATGATTTGACCACATCAGAGCTTGTCATATTTATAAACAGAGGATATGCCTAAATTTTGAGGTTTGAGGATTTCTGTTTTCTAGACTGTCATGGTGCCTGAAATATCCAGTATTAATTATCCCTGTGGGGATATAAAAATTTATTTAAGATTTGATTTTAAGATATTAATATATGTATAAGCATTTTGAATTGTTATTTAAATTGACTCACAGTGAGTCAACTTTGATGCAATGGAGGAAGGGTTTGAATTGTGAGAACTATTCAAGAATCACCAAGAATTGGTTAAATATGAGGGCTTGTGAAGATAACATCTTTCATTTTTTCACCAAATACTCCTTGCATAATTTTAACTGTCAAAGCTGTGAAAGGTATTAGAGATTGAAAAATAAGTGAAAATAGAAGAGATACCTTGCAGGAGAGTCGTGACAATGGGGATTGTTGGGTAAAAGGGCATCGTGTGAGGAATGGAGAAAGACACTCGGTTAGTTTAGCATGTTCTGAAACAGAGATTCAACACTTAATAATTAAAACTATAACTGCTGTTACCTTACTGCCAAAAAGCATTCTTATTTTAAAGATAACATCAGACTATCAATGTTTTATAGTGTTGAAGAGTGGTTGAAGATAGCCTTTATTCCACATACTGAATTCTAAATATGTCCAATTTCCTATATCCCTGTTTCCACTCCAACTTGGGCCGCCATCTGTTACCTGTGTTGCCAAAGGATTTTCCTAATTGAACCTTCTGCTTCCATAGTTTTGTTGGAAGTCTTTTAGCAAATATTTGTGAAATGGGTAACAATATTTATTCTCCTCTTAATTCTAGTTCAACTTTTGTTTTTCAGGATTTATGTCAGGGTTTATATCATGTTTTCATTAAATATGCTTGGCCTTGGAAAAAAATTTTTAAAAATCTTAAAGTTATGAAAAATAATCTTCAACCATATCAATTATTATGTTATGTGACCTTGACACAAAGATTACTCTGATACTGACATCAAAAATGCACTAACAAAGACTTATTTGTTCGTGATATTGTGGTTGGCATGATCTTTGACTTCTGTAAAGTTGTAATCTAAATCATCTGACCATGGAAAATAAAAAAAAAAAATTTCCAATTTCATTTTATAAGGCAATGCCAAATAAACATATAATGTTAGCAAGATCAAAATGATAAAATGACTCATACGAAATAGACATTATTAAATATCAATGTGATATTTATGAAATAAGAGTTGGTGTAAAATATTACCCAGGTAAAAATGATTTATTTAATATAATTATAACTAGTTCCCCATTACATTGTACATATGCTATATTCTTCAATATGTACCTAGTTTAAGTTTTAATTGATTAGAGATATCAAATATTTTAGTGTTTTCATACAAATACATTATTTTAATTTTGATTATTTTAAATCATGTCCTGCAAAATGAGTATTGATAAAATGATTGCACATCTACTATGTGTAAGGCAATGTTCTGGGGTAATGAAAGAGAATGTAAGAAGGAAAAATTCACAAAATTTTATTTCAGAGAACTGACTACTGTATATAAATTGATTCCAAAAGGAATATAATACTCATATAAACAAACTATTTGCAACTAATGGTGTTGGAGTGTCAGAGTATTGAGGGAAGCATTTTAAAAAGACAGTTGTTAAACTGAATTATTGAGTTGAATCTTAGATAGACTAGAAAAGTAGCTCATAGACAGAAAAATATAGGAAAGTGCGTGGCAGGTTTGAGGGACAGCATGTTAGCCAGTATAACAGCAGCATAGGTTGCATCTGGATTGGTTGGTCTCAAAAAAGTCAATCTGTGACAGTCTAGAGATCCCTGAATGTTTGTAGGCAAAGGTAAGCCATCCCATCTAAAATTTCAAATAGCAACATCATAGATGTTTGTCAATTTTGAGAAATATTACTCCATGCCAAAATTCATATTTTGGCATATGTAGTGCTAAATAATGTTTTAATGGCTTTTAGAAGTGAAAGTAAAATAAATCCAATGTAAAACAGATGTCTCATTTTCTCTGCCCTATTTCCAAAACAATAAAGCATATTACTGACAGATCTGAGATCAAAAATAGGAAATTGAGAGCCAGCTTGATTAGTGGATTGTTGGCCGTATAACATAGATTCCCATTTTCCAAGAAAACACATCTTTCTTATCAGGATAGTCCAGTGACTACTTGTGGTAAGGATCTTCAATGTCATTGGCTGAAATCAACAAATAGTCTTTCTGTAGTTGTAAGTTTTCATCTCTGGATCCTCTGTGATTTCATTTTCATAGGATGGTATATGGTTTAGTGATCACTGTGAAGACTGCAGAGAAATTGTACACAGTTTTGCATAAGTCATGGTGGAAGACGGGGAGAAAGCATGTATTCAAAAATGATTGAATAGACTCCCCCAAAGTCATCCATTAATGCTGCTTTGGTAATTACACTTTGAATTACTGCCTGTACTTACATGACTGAAGAATAGTTTGGGCATGAGAACTGGAATTTATCACACATCATTCCATGTACTAACAGGCAAGTCCATTCATGACACTCTCATTTGAATGAACAATAGGTATGCTGCAGGACTATTATTTAAAAATTGTGTATTAGATCTTGAGAAAAGTTATAAGTGAAAGTTCTTTTGTGACTGTCAAAATCAGTCAGGTTTGAAAATTTTTACTATAATGTTGGTAGAGCAAGAGTAACCATTAATAATCTTACTGATAAATAGGAAAAAGAGTTTGCATTTTAGCCTTTTATACAATATAATTAATAATTCCTAAAATCTTCAGGTACATCAGATATTTGTATTTACAAAGGCTCTGAATGATAGAATATATATTTCAGAAAGTATTTGTTTAAATAGTATTAGTGAATGCACAAATATAATCAATAAACCATACCATTTGGAATAGCCAGATAAATTGAAAAAGACTTTCAACAAAAAAATCGGAGTGTCAAAATGAGTTCCATAATTTCATTTGTATTTAGTTATTTTGGGGCAGTGCCTCAACTTTAAGCATATACTTTTAAGTGATGTCATTTGGGTGACTAACAGTCCTTAATATAGTGAATCCTATGTGACATTTTATAGATTTGATGAAGGATTAGAAGGAAAGTATCTCCTTGACAAACAACACCAACAAGTCCAAGACATACTCTTGGATTTTGTGAAAGTCCAAAGCATTCACTTGCAGCTGATGGGTTTTTAGGCAGGTGAGAGCAAGATCGTGCTAACCTACATACTCTCTTAAAGATCCTCTCTGTCCCTGGAAAGCATTATCATGGCAGCAACTCATGTGGATGCAGATACAATATCTGAAAACAAGATCGTGCATCTGATCTTACAAGGGTATGTTTTTATAGACTGAGAGACTTTGAAATTGTGCGGGAAACTTTAACAAACCTGTGCTTACATTTTGGCTCCAGAGCCAGAGCTGTCAACAACTTAGATACATTTTAAAAATGCATGTAAGACTTTGTCCAAAAAAGTTGAACTCATAGAAGCAGTGAGGAAAAGTGGTTACCAGGGACTGGGTGGCTGGAGGGACTGGGAGGTGTTGTAAAAGGATACAAAGTCATACTCGGAGGAGTAAGTTCAAGAGGTCTAGAGCCCAGTGTTGCTGTGAACAGGTTAAACTGTTTGCAAAGCTGGCATTCCCATTGGAGTGCCTGTTCAAGTACTGGCTAATCTGTACTTCTTATCCACCTTCCTGCAAATGCATGTAGGGAGTAGAAGATGATGGCTCAGTACTTCGGCACTTGCCACCCTTGTGGGAGATCCAGATGGAGTTTTTTACTCTTGGCTTTGGCCTGAATGGATTCTGACTATTGTCGGCATTTGAGGAATCAATCAGTGGAAAGAGAATATTTTCCATCTCTTCCTCTGTCTCTCCCTCTCTCACTCTGCCTTTCAAATAAATGAATGAATAAATCTTGTGAAAAATTTGTTTCCATAATACTTAAAAAGAGATCTGTTAAACAACGTGGTGATTGTAGATAGTATCAATGTATTGTGTACTACAAAACTGCTGAGAAAAGAGATTCTTTTTTAAAATTTATTTATTTAAAATGGTTGAGAGAGAGGAACAGACACAGAAAGATGCTATCACTGGTTCAGATGGGTTGTAGGAGCTCAGACACTTGGCCCCTCTGTTGATGCTTTTCTCAGGATAATAGAAAGGACTGGATTGGAAGTACAGCAGCAGGGACATGAACTGGTGCTAATAATGGAATGCCAGCATTGAAGTGGCAACTTTACCTGCTACTTTGGAGTACTGGCCTCTTTAAGTGTTTTCTCCACACACACAAAACATAAATAGGTAGAGTGATATAAATGAGTTAGCTTGATTTAGCCCCTCCACTATGGGTGTATACCTATTTTAAAGCATGTCGCATAACAAATATATATAACTTGTCAAAAAAGAGATTAATGATTAAAAAGAAATAAAAATTATAATCTTACCATCATTATAAAATTAAAATTGAAATAACTTTTATAGATTTCTAAAGACTTACAAGGAACACAAAAAGATACAAGTCTCAAGGGAGTGAAGTATGCTTAGGACTTTTTTATAAGATCTATAATTTTTGAGAAATCAATTAACTTCCTGCTCTCAAATTCCATTCCTTAAAAGTGTTAGTATATGTATCATTTATTCATCCATGAACACATTTGCTTGTGTTTAAGGACTGTTGCGTAAGCATTAAGAAGCTGTCTATTTTTAAGTCCTAGAGTTAGAACAGTCAATAAAATAGACAAAAAGTTTCTACCCTCTTAGAGCTTGAATTCTGGTAAAATTGGAAAAATTGAGTAAAATGATGTATTTTAAATGCTTTGTAAAGTGTCTAAGGCATACCAAATAAGCAAAAGCTAACAATTCTTACCACCATTATTAGCAAGCATTTATTAAAATGAAGTGTTGGAATGGCAAATCTCTTTAAGGGGCCCCTTGTTATACCTACACCAGTGGTATGCAATACCACAATAAGTGAAGAATTATGTTGATAATTGTGGTAAGTAATTATCAGGCACCAAAATAAAAAAAATTGATAATTCTAATTATTAGAAAACATATATTTAAGAAGTCCTTTCATATACTGTTTCTAAGAATAGAAATTGTTTTCTTGGTTTTCCCTGTTTAGAGCAGAATCACATATGTGGTAGCTGGTTTTTTTTTCTGCCACAAATCTCCTTCAAATTATATTTAAAAATCCTGTGTGCATATTCTTACAGATTTGTACAAATATGTCCTTTATGGACTTGTTTCCATAAATACAGTGATCAATAATAGCAAACATAGTAATAAGACAAATTTGTTCCATATATTTAAAGGATGGAGAGTTTTTTTTTTTTTAATTTTTTTTTCTTATTTAGAATATAAATTTCCAAGGTACAACTTGTGGATTGCAATGACTTCCCCACCCATACCTCCCCCCCCCACCCTTCCCCCTTACCCACTCCCTCTCCCCTTTCATTCCCATTCAGATTCATTTTCAATTCTCTTTGTAAACAGGAGTTCAGTTTAGTATGTGTTAAGAAAAGATTTTAAACCATTTGCCCTCACATAGCATCCTAGAGTGAAGCATACTCTTTGAGTACTAGTTGTAGCTTTAAATCACGTTGTACAGCACATTAGGGACAGAGATCCTACATGATATTATTTTTTTTAATTGATTGATTTTTATGTAACTTCCATTTTTTTTAATCATTTCCAATTGTCTTTCCATACGGAAGATCGATTCAGTATATATTAAGCAAAGATTTTGTCAGTTTGCATCCGCGTAGAGACACAAAATGCAGAAATACTGTTTCAGTCCTAGTTATTGCATTACTTCACCTTGGACAACACATTAAGGACAGATCATACATGGGCCGGAAGTACACAGTGACTACTGTTGTTGATTTAACAATTTGCCACTCTTGTTTATGGCGTCAGCAATCTCCCTAGGCTGTAGTCATGAGTTGCTGAAGCAATGGAAGCCTTTAGTGTTTGCCGACTTGGATCTTGTTCTGACAGGGTCATAGTCAAAGTGGAGGTTCTCTCCTCCCTTCGGAGAAAGGCACCTCCTTCTCTGGTGGCCCTGTTCCTTCCGTTGGGATCTTACTCGCAGAGATCTTTCATTTATGTCTTCTTCTTCTTCTTTTTTTTTTTTTTCCCCAGAGTGTCTTGGCTTTCCATGCCAAAAATACTCTCATGGGTTCTTGAGCCAGATCCTGATGCCTTAGGGCTGATTCTGAGGCCAGAGTGATTTATTAGGATATCTGCTATTCTATGAGTCTGCTGTGTATCCTACTTCCCATGTTGGATCAGTCTCAGGATGGAGAGTTTTTTAAAAATAATGTTGAATGGATGAACAAGTTTCAGAGCAGTAAGGACAGCAGGGTGGCATAAATGCCATGCCCTCTAGCTACATGAGAAGGATAGCTCTGGATCATACCCACTAACTACATAAGACAGCTCTGGATAGGGAGTGAGTTGGGTGACACTAAGAAGAGTACATCTGGGACTTCAGTTTTATCTGTAATGCTTTATTCTTTAAAAATCATTTCAGAACAAAATGTCATCTACTTAAACATGTCTAATACAAAATTATAGTAACCAGGAGAAGTAAACATCAAGTTGCAAAGGCAGATGCCAGGGATGCCCATGTGCCTAGTGGAACAAGCAAATTGCCTCAAGTTGACACATGTTGGCGCCTGAAACTGACCCAAGAAATCTATTCCCCCAGAATTTATATACATGGCCAAGAATCTTGCTATACAGTTTAAGAAAATGCATTGTGAAGGTTAAAAATATGTTAACTATTATCATCCAGAGTCAGACCCTCATGGAATAGTAATCTGCAAATTTTATGCTGTTTTTCACCCTTGTTTTGTGAGTGGGTAGAGGAGGGCTATAATTTTCTAAATATTTTAGTCTGTAATATTTAATACATCCATAAAATTAGAGTGATAGAAAAATAAACAATATAATCATACGACGAAGCTTTACTAAACTTAGCTTTTCACACACTTGTTACTACATGTATAATTGAAGTTCCATGAGTAATCTTGACCAGGATTTTACAGTTTTTCCTTCACTAAGGATTTTGATGAAAGTCTTTGCTTCCTGATAAGCACATATGCATGACAGACTTTTTCTTTCTGTTGGATTAGGGGCTATAGGTCATCAAAAATAATCAGAATCCCCCTCCGGCAATAGAATATTCTTACATTGGGCATATGAAAACTCAAAGATAAAGCTGAAAGTTTGTCACAGGAACATGATAACATTCTGTGCAGCCATCCTATAATAATCTTGATACTAATATGAGAATGAATGTCCTTGAAGCAAGCACTCAATGTACTCTTTGGTATTGAAAGTTAATCATTCATTGTGTCAGTTAACAAATATTTGTTGAGAAATTCCTACTCACTGTAGAGATGTGATGATGATAAAGCATAGTAGACTTATTCACAAAGGATCTATAGTCTAATGGGGGAAAACATACCCTCAACTGACAATTACATCATGGTAAAATAGGTTCTGTTGGGAAAGTCACCAAGGGTATCTATCAGCAAAGTGATTGTGTGACAGCCAGTCTAAAATCTAACACATTTTTATTGTTACTTGAGTTTATGATCACCTTTTCATATATTTTGGCATGTAGTAGTTTATTCTATGGACTTAAGTGACAATTCAGAAAGAGTGAAAAATATATGGTCCATGTTCACTATGATATTGTTCTATTCATCTCCACAGTAATTAAAATGTATAATAATAATTAATTTTAAATGTGGCTCCCCATAACAGTTCAAAAAATTAATTAGTAGGAATTTATAAATAAGTTAACATTTTAAATTCATTAATAGATAATTTTGCAAATTATTCTTTTCTCTAGATTTTCTTGCAGTAAATCAATTGCTTTGAGATTTCAAGCTTTCATAATGCAAATGCAGTAACTGTCACTTGATAATTGTAGAGTGTGATTATTAAAATTCTACACTGAAAAAAAGATATACTTAACATTACCAAAAATCTAACACTTAATTGTAATATATTGATTTTAAAATTTTCAGTGACATCCAGACTTACTGGCACAACACTCCTTCTAACCTTTTTGATTTAATTAACTTCAGTAGCTTCATGAAATAGATGAAATTTAGCTCTTTGACTATAGATCTAATATTGTATGTGGAAAAATAGTTATGGGAGGAATAAAAATATGTACTTTTCGTGCATCTACATAATTTTAGAAATTATAGCAACATTACATTCCCATGTGAACATTTAATATCTTTTCACAAATCTGCATTCACCATTTTGATTGTGATTTATGTACTTTTTGTTTCTATAATAAATTGCATGAAATATTCTTCACTTAGTTACATGACAAATTTCATGGAAGCACTTAATCTTGTGTCTTAATCCTTTTTTCTCCTACTGGGTCATCAAGTCTAATACTCAAAATTCTATAAAATGTTTTTGACCACTGAATTTACATGTTTGAAACAAAAAAACTATGGTACAATGAAAACTTACTTAAAATTCTGCCAATTATGTTTTGATATACTTTCCACCTATCATATATAGCAAAATAATATATGGAAGCTATATTAATTAAGAGCACTTTATTAAAGAATGATATTTATGCTGTCACTATTTAAATTTAAAATTTTATGGCATCAGTATTTTAGGGTTATTATAAGCATAAAATGCATTTGTGTTATGTTTTGTTTTGGTGCATGGATTTTAAAAATTGTATTTATTTGAGAGACAGAAGGAGAGAGCATGAGAGCATGAATTCGCATCTCTTGGTTCACTCCCCCAAAAGCCAGAGATGGCATGAACTGGGCTGAGGCCAAAGCTGTGGACAAGGAAGTCAATCAAGGTCTCTCAAGTGGGTCTTAGAAACTCCAATACTTGTTACTTTAACACTGCTTCTCGGGATCTGCAATAGCCAGAAGCTGAGCTAGGAGCCAGAAGTATGTAAGGAACCCAGGAACTCAGATATGGATACACACATCTTAAGAGTCATTGGAGGCCGGCACCACGGCTCTCTAGGCTAATCCTCCACCTGCGGCACCACCACACCAGGTTCTAGTCCTGGTTGAGGCACTGGATTCTGTCCCGGTTGCCTCTCTTCCAGTCCAGCTCTCTGCTGTGGCCCGGGAAGGCAGTGGAGGATGGCCCAAGTGCTTGGGCCCTGCGCCTGCATGGGAGACCAGGAGAAGCACCTGGCTGCTGGCTTTGAATATACGCAGCAGATCAGCTGCAAAGCATCAGCCATAGCGGCCACTTGGGGCAGGGGGTGGGGGTGGGGGGTGAACCAACAGAAAGGAAGACTTTTCTCTCTCTCTCTCTCACTGTCTAACTCGCCTGTCAAACAAACAAAGAGTCATTGAAAACATAAGGCCTGCCTCTGGTACGTGGATTTTTAAAATTAATTTTTCTTAAGTAATATAACTTTTTAAAAAATTTGACAGAGTTATAGACAGTCAGAGAGAGACAGAGAGAAAGGTCTTTCTTCCATTGGTTCACTCCCCTAATGGCCGCTACAGCTGGCGCTGCGCTGATCCGAAGCCAGGAGCCAGGTGCTTCTCCTGGTCTCCCATGTGGGTAAAGGACCCAAGCACTTGGACCATCCTCCACTGTCTTCCCTGGGCCACAGCAGAGAGGTGGACTGGCAGAGGAGCAACCAGGACTAGAAACCAGCGCCCATAAGGGATGCCAGTGCCTCAGGCAGAGGATTAACCAAGTGAGCCACGGCACCGGCCCTAAGTAATATAACTATTAATGTACATGAGACTATTTATTTTTAGAACTTTAGGAATTCCCTTGATATTTTCTCATTTAACGTTCCACTTGGAATGAGTTTAGCTAATATAATCATGTTTACTGTAACTAGTCACAGAGAATTCCTCAACTGCTCAGATTCTCTGAGAGCATAATAATAATGATGTTGCTTTTAAGTATATCCTCCAGTCAGCCCATTGTCCCCATATTAAAAATTGCTTTTCCATGAAGTTAGGTTATACCTAGTTTTTAATGTCAAAATATAGAGAGAATGATTATGAATTTTCATCTGTAACCTTCCTGAATCAGGATGAAAAAAATGTTTGTTAAAGCCTAGTTTTTAATAGCTTGCTGATGGGGATTTTGAATCAAATAATTAATAAAAACTCAAGTGTCTTCATCTATAAATCTTTGGTTTCTCATGCAGATATAGCTGAATAATTTTGCCTTGTGATATGGCAAAATAAAAATACTTTAGGCTCACATTAAATATGTTTGAGGTGGTTAAATGAGACTCTTGTCTCACTAGAAATTAGTGAATTAATTGAAAAATTTTGTTCAATTTTTATTTTACTTATTTTCATTTTATTTGAAAGGGAGAAGGAGAGGGGGAGAGATTGCCCAAGTGTCGACTCACTCTCCAAATGCCCCCACAGCAAGGAGCTAGGAACTTGATCCTGATCTCCCTACGTGCTTGATAGGGATCTAAGTGCTTGAGCCATTATCTGCTGCTTCCCAGGATGTGTAGTAGCACAAAGCTGTATTAGAACTGGAAAAGCTGGGACTCAAACCAGGCACCCCAGTAAAGGATGCAGTATCTCAAGTGGCTTTGTAAATACTGTGCCAATCAACAGCCTCTGGAAGAAAATTTAAATAGGAGTGTATGGGGGAATGGGAGGGATAAATGAAAAATACCAGATTAGTAAAAAGTGAAGAAAGAGAAGCAACTAACAACCTTGAATTTGTGCGGCTTTAGGTTTTACTTTATTGCAGTGCTTTACACAGTGTTTAGTTTTAGTGTGCTGCGGATGCCTAAGAAACATTTGTTTAATTAAATTGGTTTTCCTTAAATAAACACTCATTTAGTTCCTATAGGAGTAACCTCTAAAGTGATGGAGGGCAGAATTTACTCTGTTTTCATTTCAGGGCCACCCAGCACAGGCTGTAGAACAAAACCGGAGTACAAGTAGCAATACTATTCTTGGCAGAGAGCAAAAATTTAGTCTGGATATGCAAAGTGATTTTCTTATTGGTATAATACTCTTTCTAAATCAAGACTTCACCTAACTCTATAAAGGCATACAGCGATCACTCTATACCTTTCACAAATACAAAAGATGAAGCTTATTTCCTACAGAGCTAAAGGTTTATTAGCCATGATCTTTATTTCCTAGTATAAAATCTGATGTTTTAAATTTGACTTCATAATTCACTGAACTTAGTTCTGCAAACCAGGCCCTAACAAGTGATACAAATATGGGATTTAACTATATTTCAAACATTTTATGACAAAAACTTATAATAGAGGAGAATATTTTAATGTATCTTTGGAAAAATATTTATGGAAACCCTATACTTTTTCAACAGTTTTAATATCCCATATCTGAACACCAGTAATTTGTTCTGACTTAAGTAGTAAGTGAAAGTTCAGTCTATCTACTAGTGACACATATGTAAGAAGTCATAAAGAAGTATATATTTATTATAATTTCACCAAATTTCAGCATACTTCTCCTTTTGAAAATGTATAGGGGAAACTTTTGTAAGTTTTTTAGTATTTTTCAAGTAAAAGCAATCCAAATATTTTTATCAGAAATATTATTTATCAAATAGGACCAAGAAGAATGTTGCACAGCCAAATGATCACACTTGCTGGTAATAACATAAAATATCATAGTTCTACTTATTTTGGACTTACTGTTGCTTTCTTACAGCACCTAATTTAAGATACTATTGTGGCACAAAAATTTCAAAACTGCCCTCAGAACAAATTTCTATGGGCATAGCTTATTCATAAGTAGATTTTTCTTTAAGTATGATCCAGTTGCTATTGGCTTTTATTAGCTATGCTTTCTTGGTTTTCTTCTAGTATATGATTGGTAAAATTCAAATTTTGGGGGACAGCACTGTGGCAAAGTGGGCTAAGCCTCTACCTCTGGCACTGGCATCCCATATGGGCATCAGTTCGTGTCTCAGTTGCTCCTCTTCTGTGGGCTGGGAAAGCAATAGAAGATGGCCCAAGTACTTAAGCCCTTGGAACCACGTGGGAAACCTGGAAGAAGCAACTGGCTCCAGGCTTCTGATGGGCCCATCTCTGGCTGTTGTGGCCATTTGGGGAGTGGACCAGTACATGGAAAACCTTTCTCTCTGTCTGTTTTTCTCTCTGTCTCTCTGTGTCTCTCTCTCTCTCTCTCTGGTTGTAGCTCTGCCTCTCAAATAAATAAATTAAAAAATATAAAAAAATTATCTCCCTATTCTATTTCTTTTGAAACATATCCACTAGTGCAAATGACATGTTGGAAGATGGTGAGGTATTATTTTCTGTTTCTTATTATTGGCATATTACATATTTACATAGAAAACTGAAGAAAATATGACTTTCTATTGCTGCTTTACTATCTTACTATCTTAAATGCATATTAAGCCATGCCAAAGTATTTGATTATAGTTAAAATAAAAATTATCCTTATGCAGCACTTCCTCAAATCTAGTTTTTTTATCCTGTTGCCATTCTCATCTCAACCTAGCAAATTTTTTCCTTAGAAAATGACTTCTTGTTTTAAATGTAACTTTTTGTATGCTGCCTCAAGATTTCAAGTTTATACCATGACTTTCATCAGTTGCTGCTTCTAATATATGTGTGTATATTCTCCATAACACATACACACACACACACATATACACATACATTCTTCCCTATTTTGAAAAGCCTGCAAGGCTTTACTATGTTCTGAATTATGTTCTCCTGAAATTGATTGAAGTCTGAATCAACCCCCAGTATGTTAGAATATGACTATATAAGGGTACTTTAGAAAGACTGCAGAAAAATTGAATTAAAATATTTCTTTTGATGGAATTTCTTTAGAAATCCATGCATAGCTTTTTCATAATGTGCGGTTTATAATTGTGTTATTAGGATGCATCTTAATCCAGTCTCACTAGGAATAGACATGCACAGAATGTAGATCATATGAAGACATGGTAAAGACACAGGCATCTACAAGCCAGAGAGAGGCCTCTGAAAAAAACAAGTTTTGTCAACACTTTGATCTCAGACCTTTAGACTCCAGAAACGTGAGAAAACAAATTTCTATCATTCAACTCACCCAGACTGAGGTACTCGAGAATGGCAGCCCTAATAAACTTGTTTAGCTACTATTGATCTTTGTACCAGACCACTTAACACAGTACCTTCTATCCAATACTATCTCCATAAAGGTCATTAAATCGATTCCCCACAGAGTTTATTCACGATTAACTAAAATAAAGTTTTGTTTCAGTGAAGGAGAATACTAAGACCATTCCCACTTTTATCCATACCACTGAAGAAAATATTAGCCATCATTAATGATACAGCTTTCCTTCTCAAAACTTTTATTTTGCCCTTCAAAATATATTACTTTTGACAATCGATGACCTCTGCAATTTTGTAAGAATCTTCTGGTTTATCTAATTTATTTCTGGTATGTATAATGCATTTATTTTTTGTTTCTTAATTATTGTACCAATGAGATAATGATTTTGCAATTTAATCAAATTCAAATCACTTCATTGTCATTTTAAAAAAAATAACTGTTAGGGCTTTTTGTTCTTCTTAATACTGCATAGGTAAATGATTTATGACATCTATTAATCCACCAGCTTATTCCATGTATTTGAAGGAAATCAAGGTTCATGTTTAGGAATTAGCTTTGTTTTCAAAGTGGATGCTGTGCTATTTAAAATTGTTTTTCAATACTCCAGTTTTTCTTCAGATCGTATAAATCTTTCGCCTTTTACTAAAATTGTTTTTCAGATGGGCATTGGTGCAGAGGTTAAATCACTGCTTGGGATGGCTGCATGCCACATCAGGGTAACCTGGGCCTAGTCCTGGCTCTTCTTCCAATTCAGCTTTTTGCTAATGCATCCTGGGAGGCAACAGATGACTACTCAGGTTTTTGGGACCCTCCCACCCATGTGGGGTGCCTGGATCCAGCTCTGGACTTTTGGCTTCTGCCTGACCCAACCCTGGATGTTTGGGCATTTGGCAAATAAACCAACAGATCTTTCCATATGACTCTCTTTCTCTTCCTCTTTCTGCCTTTCAAATAAAATGAAAATAAACGAATAGAACAACAGTTTCCTTGGGACTTCAGTGAAAAGCTTTTGTTGTACAGTGTGTACACATGTACACATGTGTTGCTTAGCTGAGTATTCAGTTAGCTAAAGAATGAGAAAACTATATGGAAATAAAATAAAAACTCAAATGATATTTTTACCCATCAGTCTATACTATATAGTTGTTAGCAAATTTCCTTGGATCATTATCATTAATGCCTGGTGGAAATAGTTTCTATAAATGTGCCAAACAAATGATTTCCATTATATTTTTCCTTTTCTCTACAATGAAGCTTAACTGAATTTCCGAATTACATAGTTTATTCTAGTAATGATTAATGAGATGTAAGAAATCACATGTATATTACTGATTACCACATTGATCTCTGTATCTCAAGTGAGTAACTAAATATTAAGCAATAGGTTTTTTCCCCTTAGTGATATTCTCACTAAACTTGTCCCTTTGATTCCTCCAATTTGAATTCTCTATGTTGATATTGCTCTATCTGTATTAGGTTATTTGAAATACATTAGATGAAATTTTCAATAGCATTTAATTCTTTTAAATACAATTTTGCTTTCCTTCTATCCTTTTAAAATGTGACTACTAAAGTGGTGGGGAGGATAAGGAACTCTGACAGTTTATTGGCTGGCCAAGGAATGATTTTCTCTTCCTGAGTCACAGTGATTTAGGCGTATGCCATGCTAATATATTAATATGCCAATAAATACACATTTACCTGGAAGTGTTTGTTACAGATTGATAGGTTGATGGTACTGCATAGAATGCAGGTGCTATTCACTCTTTATCCTCTGCTTTACCATTCAGCACACAGTGTGGAGTAGCCTCAGTCCCTCATCTTGGAGAGGAAGTTACTGTGTATCATGCGCCTTCTCTCACTCACCAGCTATGTGGCCCTGGGTAACTTGCTTAATATGTTTTGATTCCCTATTCTCTAAAATAGGATTAAAAATTTCTGCTTGTGAAAGCATGGTAGAGTTACTGTGACGGAGCTCTGTCAACACTATTGGTTGACTCCAAATCAAATTTAAAAATGAACGTTTGAGCCTTCCTCGGTCATGTACTAAGGAATCATTACACTCTGTGTTTCTTAGCTTTCTAATTTCTCAACAAACTCTATTAAACAATTTTTCTTCTTCCATCTCCTGCTTCTTTGCTGCCACCAGTCATAAGAGTTTAGGAAACTATTACTATAGGTGACCTGTTACCCAGCATCCCCTCCTTCCCCCCTTCCCCCCTTCCTTCCTTCCTTCCTTCCTTCCTTCCTTCCTTCCTTCCTTTCTCTTTCTCTCTCTCTCTCTCTTTCACAATACTATTTACAGAGTAAGGAAGGGGGAGAGGAAGAAAGATAAAGAGAGAAAGACATGTTCTTTCCACTGGTTCACTCCCCAAATAGCAACAATGGCCTGGGCTGGACCAGGCTGAAGCTAGGAGCCAGAAACTTTTTCCAGTTCTCCCACATGGATGGCAGTGACCCAAATACTGGGGACATTATCCACTGCTTTCCCAACCCATTAACAGGGAGCTGGTTCAGAAGTGGAGCAGCTCAGACTTGAACCAGTGCCCATATGGGATGCTGGCATTTCAGCTTAGCCTGCTTTTCCACAGCGCTAGCCCTGAATTTCTGTGTTGACATGGGTGTAAACCTTAGACACAATCTTGTCTAATGATTTTAGTGCAAATGGAAGAATGATGAGCCATTAAACCTGTAAAGGTGATTTATGATACTGGAAACTCATTATGTTTTCTATTTTCTCTATGAGACTATAGAATAAACAATGTGTATACTCTGGAGTACCAACTTGAACAGTATCTGCTACATGCTACCTTAGAGTTCAGTTGGTTGATTGGAATTAATTTTCTTTTTGTCATCTTTAAATACTGGTTGGGGCCGGTGCTGTGATGCAGCGGGTTCACTCCCTGGCCTGAAGCGCTGGCATCCCACATGGGTACCGGTTTGACAAGACCCGGCTGGTCCACTTCCGAACCAGCTCTCTGCTATGGCCTGGGAAAGCAGTAGAAGATGTCCCAAGTCCTTGGGCCCCTGCACCCATGTGGGAGACCCGGAAGAAGCTCCATGCTCCTGGCTTTGGATCGGTGCAGCTCCGGCCATTGCGGCCGATTGGGGAGTTAACCATCGGATGGAAGACCTCTCTCTCTCTCTCTGTCTCTACCTCTCTCTCTCTCTCTCTGCCTCTCCTCTCTCTGTGTAACTTTCAAATAAAAATAAATCTTAATAAATACTGCTTTTTTCCCATATTTTGGGATGCTGTTGGTCTATGAATCGTGTCTCTAGGTCTCGGATAGAACTAGTAATTGTAGCCTTTCAAAACCCAAGAAAATAAGTTGAAAGTACCAGGTGAATTTGAAGGTTCATAAAACTTAGAGTGCTAAAGGGATTAAATCATGAGAGAGATGTAAACTATCACTTTCTTAACCTTTTGTGAGTATTTGTTGGGGAGAACAGATGGATGTAGATTTGGGAGGAATTTTACAGCCCTAATGGATCCAGAAGGCTATTACAGGCTTGTGTTGTCATTGTACTGCCTTTGTTGCAAACCATTCATCTCTGGTCTGTCTTTCATTGCAGTTTTGTAAAAGAAATGCAACTGACATTGCAAAGCAATTTTATATAGTGCAGCATACAGAATTATTATTAATTAAGGAGAAGACATGCTTCGGTTAGAACATTAGTTTCCTATGTTATAATTATGTCACCATTGATCTTTCAATTGGTTCAGTTGAGTGTTTTGTCTCTTTGCCTGTATCCTTCTTCTTTGTAAATTTGATATAGCAATTATTAGTATTGGGACTACAATTCACTAGGTAGATATAAGCTCTTCAGTGCAATTTGGTATGTTCACAGTAGTTTTCAGTTCCTTTCCCAACATAAGTCATTAAATCCTCCTTTTATGTCAAAGAAGTGTAAAGAAGATAGAAGCTCAACTGCTTAGGCCAGGTGGTAAGAAATCAGATGACAGAGACAAAAATCACAGTGCCATTTACTCTGGTTTGGTTCTGTCTTTCCCGTCAAGGAAAATGACCCTTAAACTGGACAGCATATAACTATGGTTAAGGGGATCCAAGTCCAATTTATGGTATAGTAAAAGCACCTGGCTGCTTCAATTACTTCAAGACTCTAAGCTAGACATATCATGTCCTAGAATTTTGAGAGAATTGGCAGATGTTGATGTAGAAGTATTTTCAGTTATTTTTTTCATAACCACATGGAACAACAGCACTGGAAAACTAAAGGGAAATCCTCTTCAAATCTTTTTTAAAAAAGGAAAATATTGTGTTTACTTTCATCAATTGGTAATTTCAGCGAATTTTTAGAATAGAAATTTGAGCATTATGAGCATTGAAACAAAATGCTGAATTCTCTAAGAATCTGGCTGCCTACAGTGGGTGTTTTCTTCTCTGTTTGAATTACAAGATTGAGAGAGGAAGGAAATTGTGCAGAAGTCGGTGATGTGTAGAGATTTACAAAAAGTTTAGCACAGTCATACTTCCTTGCAGGAAAAGTGCTTTCATAGTACTGATAAATAAATCAATTTCTGTTTGGGAACAAGAGGCTAATTCACATGAAACCGCTGGTGAATCGTAGAAGTAAAATGTGTTGTAGTAAGGACAATAATGACAGAAATACAATAAGAATGATCTCTTGGTGGATGCAGTAGGAAACATTTAAGCCAGAGATTTAGGAGAGATGTTTAGCCTATGAGTCAGGGTGCTGCTTGGAATAACCGCATGTTGCATTGTTTTCCCTGGATTTGAATTCCAGTTACACTCCTGATTCTCTGCTCCTAGTGGCAAACGTTGAGGGAGGCAGCAGGTGATGGTTCAAGTAATTGGGTCCCTGCCACTCGAATGCAAAATCTGTGTTGAGGTTTCAGCTCCCAACTTGAGGCCAGCCAAACTCGGGCTGTTGCAGGAGTCTGGGGAATGAACCCTTAAAAAGAAAAATCTTTGTCTCCTAATTTGCACCTCACACTAAAATAAATAAATAAAATAATTAAATTTTAAAAATAAAATTTGAAATGATTCTAGGTTGATGGAAATCACTTAAAACTCCGAAGTGGGGAACAAGAAAAATAACATTTACAATCAAGAGAATGTCATCATGGCCGTTCCTGATACTTACTACACACTTCCTTATGACCAGATTAATTCTTTACTTTTAGGGATTAGCAAAACTAGGAATATTTTGTCTTTGGTTTCTTTTAGTTACATATTAGTTTAAGTGCATGGATGAATCAGCTATTTTCATATTGTTTTTTATCCTTCACCTAAAGATGGGACTTTTCAGTTGTCTGCTTCCTAGAACTGCCACTAAGGTGGTTAAAGTTGGAAAACAGAATTGTTATCAAAGGCTTCTGTAGTTGATGTAGGCTGTCATCTAACGAAGAGGAGATCTTTTGCTGACCGATTTTTACTACTTGTAAAAAATTAGGCTACCACTTAAAACCATTTGTAACTCCTCTGGCAGCTATGGTGATAGAAAGAGACAAGTGTTGCTTTAATCCATTTAAGAGTATTTAGCAAAAGAACAAACAAGGAGGATTATTAAATAAGTCATCAAGTAAGAGATTATAATATGGTACTGATTTCCCATGAACAATGAATAGTCAATTAATTAGAGCAGATTAATTTTTAAAATTAAATTGTTATTTTTCTTAATCCCATCTTTGGAAAATAAGTAAATATGTTAAGTTAAAATGACAGATTTCTCCCACACAATCTGGAAACACTTACAAGGGGCCATAATTGTGGCACAGCAGGTTAATCCGCTGCTTGTAAGGCTGCTATGCCATTTTGGAGTGCCAGCTTGAGTCTCTGGTTCAGTGTTTCATATCCAACTTCTTGCTAATGTTCCTGAGAAGGCAGTATAATGATGACCCAGTGCTTGGGCCTCTGCCACCCATGTGGGAGATGAGGAAGGAATTCCTGGATCCTGGCTTTGACTTCGTCTAGCCCTGGCCATCATAGCTCTCCGGGGTGTGCAACAGCAGATGGAAGGTGGCTCTCTTTCTCTCTCTGTCCCTTTCTCTATAGAACTCTGACTTTAAAATAAATAAATATTTTTAAATACATATATTTAATATACATAAAGATATATATAAATATATATTTCAAGAAATATATATTTCAATATATCCCCCAAGCCTTGCTCTAGCTAGTTTAGAGTGTTAGTGATGGTGCTGTCTCATTTGCCAGGAAAAAGTCCCTCACTATCTGCTGTGCTGTATACAATAGGTGCTTACAATTGCACGAGTGCTGTTCCACTGGGTTCATCTTGCTTTTGCCTGGTTCACAGTGACCTAAAAGGAAACAAAACCCATTCTACCTTCAAATGGATCTTGTCCTCCTTAATTCCTTTGGTGTGTTTTTGTGTGTTTAAATATCATCACCATTTCCACCTGAGCTTTTTATAACAACTCCATCTAAGCCCAATTATACCTGCTCATATTTATTGAGATTTTAAGATTTTGGTATCCATTTCCTCATGAAAAAAAAAAAAACCTAAAAGATGAAAAAAAAAATACATCCTTTAAAAACAATAGCATACAGGTAAATAGCATATTATGTTTTAAAAGGGAATATTGACCTAAGCAATGATCCCTATCATTTTATGTTCTAAAGCATCAAATGACAATTATTCCACTTAACAGCAGTGTGACTAATGATAAACTGAATCGCCTCTCAACTTTCATTTCTTCATATTACAGTGCCTTTGAAAACTATGGAGAGATGGTAGCATGATGAATTAATACATTTTATTTAAAGTCCCAGGAAAATGCCCTATATTTAGTAACCCTTAGTTATTAGGTGTATGAGTTATAATAATGATGGATACATACTCAATTTATGTTTGAAAAACAAAGTAGTGGGGCCGGCTCTGTGGCACAATGGGTAAAGCCACCGCCTCCAGTGTGGCATCCCATATGGGTGCTGGTTCGAGTCCAGGCTGCTCCACTTCTGATCCAGCTCTCTGCTATGTCCTGGGAAAGCAGTAGAAAATAGCCCAAGTCCTTGGGCCCCTGTAACCACATGAAAGACCCAGAAGAAGCTCCTGGCTCCTGGGTCCAGATCGGCACAGCTCAAGCCATTGTGGCCAGCTTGGGGGTGAGCCAGTGATAGAAGACCTTTTTCTCTCTCTGCCTCTCCTTCTCTCTCTGTGCAACTCTGACTTTCAAATAAATAAACAAATCTTTAAAAAAATGAAAACAAAGTAGTTAGAAATTTATATTGTTTTTAGGTTTTTCTTCAATTACAATGAGTGCTTTTTTTAAAGATAGCTTTTGTGCATGTATTTAATTTTAAAGATTTATTTATGTATTTGAAAGTCAGAGTTACACAGAGAAGTAGAGTAAGAGAGAGAAGAGGGGTCTTCCATCCTCTGGTTCACTCCCCAAGTAGCCACATGGCTGGATCTAAACCCATCTGAAGACAGGAGCAAGGAGCAAGGAGTCTTCCCTTGGGGGTTCAAGGGTCCAGAGAGCTGGGCCATCTTCCAGTGCTGTCCCAGGCCATAGCAGAGGGCTGGATCTGAAGTGGAGCACCCGGGTTTCGAACTGGTACCCATATGGGATGCCAGCACTGCAGGGAGCAGCTTTACCTGCTACACCACAGCACCAGCCCCAGCTTTTATTTAATGAATGCAAATTTCATAGGTACAGCTTTAGGAGCATAGTGCTTACTTTTAGTATTTAAATTGGAATGTCTTTTGACATACAGGGGCAGTATGCCTTGACTTGAGGTAAACTCAAGTCCTACTCTTAGATAATAAAATACTGTTGGTGGCTTTCTATTTTAAGTTCTTTTAAACTATAGCCAGAAATCTTAATTTCAGCTAGAAAACACACTTGTCTGTTGTGTCACTCCTGATACTTAAAAACACACATCTAAGATGAAGATAGAAAATAAAGATTAAATAGAAAATCTGATTTAATCTTTATTTTCTCATGTCTTTCTAAAACAGGATATCAATACCAGTGTAAATGTAATGTTGTAAAGATAAAATGCATTCATGGATCAAGTATGGCTCCTAGTAAATAGTGATTATTCAAGAAACATTGTTTATTTTTGGTGTTTGATATCTCAGTGTAAGAAGTAAGGAAGTAAAGTTTATGAACTTTGTTTCTATGTATTCAGTACCAGTAATATCATAGGGCTTATAATAGTTGATGAAATTTTAGTAAATATTTGTGGAGTGAATGGAAAATAGTAAATGTATTACTAGGTTTGCCAACAATATCTGATTCTTTTGTTAAACTAATGCTTAATCAGATTGATGAGAACTTTTGCATTTTTAAATGTTTATTGATTTAATTTATTACAAAGGCAGAGAGGGAAGGACAATGATAGAGATCTCTCATTCACTCATTCACTTGCCAGACACACACAAGAGCAGGGACTGGGCCAGGTCCAAGCACTCAATTCAGATTTCCTGTGTTGGTGGAAGGGACACAACTACTTAGCCATCACTGGCTGCCTGTCAGTGTGTATTAGCAGGAAGCTGGAATTGGAAGCAGAGCCAGGACTCCAACGCAGGCACTCCAATATAGAATGTATGCAACCCAAGTGGAACCTTAAGCTCTATACCCAAACCCATCCTATTTTGCATCTTTAAAAGTAGTTGTACTGGCCCGTGCTGTGGCGCAGTGGGTTAGGGCCCTGGCCTGCAGTGCTGGTATCTCATATAGGTGTCAATTCTAGTCCTGGCTGCTCTTCTTCCTATCCAGCTCTCAGCCATGTGCTGGGAAAGCGGTGGAAGATGGCCAAAGTCCTTGGGCTCCTGCACCCCTGTGGGATATCCAGAGGAAGCTACTAGCTCCTGGCTTTAGATCGGCACAGCTGTGGCGATTGCAGCCATCTGGGGAGTGAACCAACAGATGGAAGACACTCACTCACACTCTCTCTCCCCCTCTCTCCCTCTCTCTGTAACTGTCTTTCAAATAAATAAAATAAATCTTCAAATAAAACAAAAAGTAGTTGTCTAAAAGACTATCTAATTACTCTCTCTCTGTCATATAATTTTAATACATTAGCTCTAAATTTGTAGTGAGAATTGGCCTCTTTGACATGCATATATATGTATACATATGAATACATTTTTAATTACATTGGAATTTTTCTATCTGGTGTCCTATTTTCCATGTTATTTCTTTATTCATTGTGCATACGGATTATTTTTTTTAAGATTTATTTATTTGAAAGAATTACCCAGGCCATAGCAGAGAGCTGGATCAGAAGTGGAGCAGCTGGGTCTCGAACTGGTGCACATATGGGATGCTGGTGCTTCAGGCCAGGAAGTTAACCCACTGTGCCACAGCGCTGGCCCCAGATTAGTTAAATTTTATCAATGAAACTTTTGAAAGTCAGATTTTATCCATGCATTAGTACTTAACTAAAGAGTTGTGATATGCTTCTGAAGTAATGCTTAAGTACACTTAGAAAATACTTGTACATTTTACGAACAGGTGAGCGTCACATAATATCACGTTTGAGATGTGAAATCTCTGAACAGAGAGACCAGATTTCTATTACACAGTGATATAGCTCTAGTATCTGTTAGTTCAAACAATAAATGAGTGTTGAAATCAATGAATGAATAATTGAAGGAGTAATGGAAGAAATAAATACATGAGTTATTGGAGGAAGTAGGAACATTAAAAGCGGCAAATAAGTAATTGCCTCTTTATAAAATGCCAAGATAAAGTATAAATCTTTAAAATTTAAATAAAGAAATAAATCATTGTTAGGGACATGCTGTTTTAGCTTAATAACTCCAAAGTTCTGCTCTGAAACTGACCAGAACTGTGAGACATATAGCTAGATGAGTTAGTGAAATAGAGGAGAAATTTAATTTCCTTAGTTAATTCACTCAGACAAGGAATAAATAGCTTGAGAAGTAAAAACTGTCTCTAAACAGTGATCTTGTTTCCATTTGGGAATGTTTCAAAATCATTCCCAGTTTTAGGCTTTCATTTTCATGGCAGGATTTTATGCCAATCACTTTACTTAGTAATTTTCATAATGTTGGCTGAGTTGGAAGTTCTAGGTAGTGTGTGTATGTGTGTGTGCACAATGTACACGCACTTTGGTGTTTTAAAAAATTCTTGAAGTTTTTCTTTCTATGATCTCTTCACTAGAATGTGCAGAAAATGTTATACTGACTTTAGTATATACCGAGCATATGAAAAGAAAACCAGATAACAAATTCAGCTGAAAGTGTTATAAAAATAAACATTATGCAAACATGACACAAAATTAAAATGCAACTACTTATCTCCATCTTGAACATGCCTTTCCTTGATTCCTTACCCTGTCTCAGCACAATATTTATAATATGGCCTAGGTTCAACATAGGTGTTTAATGTTATTTAATTCCAAGATGTTAGACATATTTCATAATATTGGTATATTTCTGAAAGAAGCTATAGTGATTTGTGACTAAGAAGTGCTGATAGAGACATGAAAAATCAAAATAAATGGATTAATATACCATGTTAATTGATTAGAATCTTTAATATTGCAGAGATGTCAAATTTCCCAAAAATTTATGTATTGATTTGAAGCATTTCTAATTAATATTTCAATATGATTATGCTTTGTGTGTAGAAGTGAACTTATTCTAAAATTTTATGTGAAAGGGCAAAAGGTCAATAGTAGCCAAGAAGCTTTTGAAAAGTAAATTGAATAGACTCTATCAGGTATGATGAGCTTTAGTATTAAAGGCAGTGTGGTACCGGCTTAATAATTGATGTGGATAGAGATTTAGATATGGATATAGATAATGAAAGAGAATGAAGAGCCAAAATGCAGAGCCAAATTTTATAGATACTTGGTAAATAACAGAGGTGGTTCTTGGGAAATGGTGGGAAAGAGTAAACATTACAGGGCCAGTGCTGTGGCTTACTAGGTTAATCCTCCACCTGCGGCGCCAGCATCCCATATTGGCGCCAGGTTCTAGTCCCAGTTGCTCCTTTTCCAATCCAGCTCTCTGCTGTGGCCTGGGAAGGCAGTGGAGGATGGCCCAAGTGCTTGGGCACCTGCATCCACATAGGAGACCAGGAAGAAGCACCTGGCTCCTGGCTTCGGATTGGCACAGTGCCAGCCGTTGCAGCCGTTTGAGGAGTGAACCAATGGAAGGAAGACCTTTCTGTCTCTCTCTCTCTCTCACTGTCTAACTCTGTCAAATAATTTATTTTAATGTTTACTTTTTTATTTTGTAAATCTTAAAAAATATAATAGGATGCAAACCAAAATTGCACAAAAATAAATTTTTTATATTTTAAAAATCTGAATAAAAAAGGAAAATCTATGAAATATTTGGAAATTTGAAAAGACAGATACTGTATGTCATTACTGTCATGTGGAAGCTAAAATATTTGGTTGTATAGATGTAGAGAATAGAATAACAGTTACTACAGGCTGGGAATGTGAGGCTGGGGATATAGATGCAGTTTAACAGGTACAAGATTACAATTAAGTAGGAAGAAAATCTTTAGTGTTACATATCACAATAGGTTGTGGTTGTCTACAGTTAAAAATTAATTATTGAATAATTCAAAATATCTTTGAGAGATGTTGAATGTTTCTAACAAAGAAATGATACATTTTTGATATTATTTATATATTTTCCCTTTATTATTTCACATTATTTACATATTATCAAAATATCACTATATAACCTATAAACAAGTACAATCATGTGGGAATCAAAGTTTTAAAAAATAGGTCAATATTCTTTATAACCATGGGATGGAAGAAGATTTCCAAAAGCAGATATAAAAATTGTTAGTTATAAAAGGAAAATTGATGAATTTGAGTATATTAATATTGAAAATTTCTCTTTATTATGAGTTTCAGGAAAAGTAGCCCATTCACAGCTTTAGATCTCTAACTTAAAGTAAGCTTTATATGTAAACTCCCCTATCGACCATTGGAATCAAGCATTTGAACTGTTTTGTCTGTTTTTTTTTTTTTTTTTTTTTGACAGGCAGAGTTAGACAGTGAGAGAGAGAGAGAGACAGAAAGGTCTTCCTTCCTTTGGTTCAACCCCCAAAAGGCCGCTATGGCCAGTGCGCTGTGCCAATCCGAAGCCAGGAGCCAGGTGCTTCCTCCTGGTCTCCCATGTGGGTGCAGGGCCCAAGCATTTGGACCATCCTCCATTGCCTTCCCGGGCCACAGCAGAGAGCTGGACTGGAAGAGGAGCAATCGGGACAGAATCCGGCGCCCCAACAGGGACTAGAACCCAGGGTGCCGGCGCCATAGGCAAAGGATTAGCCTATTGAGCCATGGCACCAGCCTCTTGATGCTTTTTATAAATAAAGATTTATTTCTTTATTTGAAAGGCAGAGTCACAGAGGGAGATTGAGAGAGAGAGAGAGAAAGAGTCAGACATCTTCATCTGTTGGTTTATCTTTCAAATAGCCACAATAGCTGGGATTGGGCCAAGCCAAAGACAGTCTGGAAATCCATCCAGGTCACCTATATGGCTTGGGATCCAAGCACTTTCTCTGTCTCCTGCTACCTTCCAAGGTACATTAGCAGGAAGTTGGAATAAAAGTGGAGCAGCTGGAGCTCAGACCAGTGACCTTATGGGAAGCCAGTGTTGTGGGCAGCAGCTTAACCAACTGCACCACAACATCGGGCCCTTTTTGATACCTATTTTAAAAAAGAGATCCTAGAAAAGTTGTAATTCCAAGGTAAAGTAAAAGAACCACATAGCGGTAACATCTGACAAACCAAATAGGAAAGTTCTAGTGTCATTTTTCTATGATGGTTCTTGGGATTCCATTTGTGTTAGAATTTAAGGTAGCATTTTATAAATATAGTATAGATTGGTTTACTATGTTTTGGACATGTTTATGATGAAATCAAAGTAACACAGATAACAATAAATTCAAATTATATTAATTAGTTAAAACTAGTTCAAATTTCCTTCATAATGAGATAAACTAATTTAGGAAAACCAGACAATCTCCTGCATGTGAATTCTCTCAGTGGAATAATTTTGTATACTTGAGTCCATTATTTAGAAATGTGTGATCCCTAGAAAGGCTTTCAGTATAAGTAGTGTGTAGTTCTCATTCTTCTTGATCTTTTATACTTTTGAAAGACAAAGTAGATATATAAGTGTGTATATATATGTATATATATATGCAAAGTCTAGATTTTTTGTTAAATCTGCGAATTGTATCTTATAGATGGATATGCAATCCAAATAATATAGTACAAATTGTCACAGTTGGAAAGAGTTGATATTAGTTTAAGTTTCATTATATCTGCCTAGAAAATGTTAAAATATGGTGCTAAAACAAAACAAATTGTTTCTAGAAATGATTATAAACTGGGACTGGCATTGGGCTGTAGAAGGTTAAGCTACAGTCTGTAATGCTGGCATCTATATAAACACTTGTTCTAATTCCTGCTTTTCCACTTGAGTTCCAGCTCCCTACTAATGTGCCTGGGAAAGCATCAGCAGATGACCCAAGTACTTGGGAGACCTGCATGGAGCTCCTAGCGTCAGTCTGCCCCAAGCCTAGTTGTTGCAGCTATTTGGCAAGTGAATCAGAGGATGGATAATCTCTCTGTCTCTGCCTCTCTGTGACTCTACATTTCAAATAAATAGATCTTTAAAAGGATAAATGATTATAAAGTAAATTAGTGATTTAGAAACTCTACCTAAATCTCATAAATCCACACAAAACTCACTTCATTATTTCATACCAAACTTAGGTAGGGATAAAACAATGAAAAATGAACTTTTTAATATTGATTACTCATTTGGACTGTCAGAGGTGCAATAAAATGTTAATAGAATATGACCCTCTACCAATACCTAATCCAAATTCTAGATGTTCTATTAATAAATATATGAAATTATGAGTTAAAACTTTTGAGGCATGGAGCAGGCATGCGGTATAGCAGTTTACCCTGAACATTTGCATTCCATATCAGAGGGCCAATTTGAGTTCCAGCTGCTTAGCTTCTGATCCAGTTTCCTGCCATTGCACCTGGGAAAGCACCAGATGATGGTCCAAATACTTGGATCGCTAACACTCATGTGGGAGACTTAGATGGAGCTCCTGGCTCCTGATTTCAGTCTGCACCAGCCATTGGTTCTGTCTGTCACTCTGTCTTTCAGATAAACACATAAATAAATAAATAAACTCTAAAAATTTTGAACTATAAAATATTAATTTTACAACTTGAATACAGTTAAGGAATTATTAGACACCAAAATTCTATATCACCTCAGCTGTAGATGCATGAAATATATAAACAACCAAGCACATACCTCTCCAGCCATCCTGCATCTCTTACCCTTGTTTGAATTTAATTGCAGCTCTGTATCTAAGTTCTTGCTAATGGATTTCAATCAGAAGGACATTTTCTTTCTTCTTCCAACAAGCTGAAATACAACACAACACATGATTATTCAGGCCACATCCATGCCGAGGATTTGAGTTGCAACATAGGGGAATGAACCTGGGTTCTTCAGTGAACATGTAGAGTTGATCTACCTGTCAATTCAAAACACTTCACTCAGTCTGTTACAAATGGGAACAGTACTCTCTCTCTCTCTTTTTTTTTTTTTTTTTTTTTACGATTTATTTCTTTATTTGAGAGTTAGAGAGAGAGAGAGACAGATCTACCATCAGCTGGTACACTCCCCAAATGGCCACCATGGCCAGAACTGGGCCAGGCTGAAGCCAGGAGCCAGTAGCTTCTTCTGGGTCTCCCACACGAGTATAGGGGCCCAAGGACCTGGGCCATCTTTATTGCTTTCCCAGGAGCATTTGCAGGGAGCTGGGTTGAAAGTGGATCAGCTGGGACTGAAACCACTGCCTGTAAGAGAGAGCCGGCTGCATACGGCAGCTTTACCCACTATGCCACATAGCTAGTCCCAACAATACTCTTTTTTTGAAAATCATTTACTGATCATTGGGTTTCTGTCTTTTGCAGAAGCCCAGATTGAACCTAAGTAACACACAGTGGTTTAATTTGACCCTTTCATTGTAAAGATTCATCAGGCAGGAAGTTCTGGGGACAGTATTTAGGGGAATAATATTGGAAAGTGGTAGAACTAGAGCTGAAAATGTAAGCAGTTCAGTACATTAAATATAATGTTGTGAGGGTGATTTTGTAAATAAATGACCACGGTAAAGAAAGCCAGATGATTACCCAGAGATTAACCAGTAGGAATGAATGTATCTCTTCTTTATCCAAAGAATCAGAATAGGTAGCACAGCTACCATGAGTAAATTATACTAGGGGATCCGCTCTGTGGCATAGAGGGTTAAGCTGCCACCAGCAGTTCTGGCATCCCATATGGAGGCTACTTCAAGTCCTGGCTGCTCCACTTCCCATCCAGCTCCCTTTTAATGCACCTGAGAAATCAGTGGAGGATTCCCCAAGTACTTGGGCCCCTGTTCCCATGTTGGAGACCAGGAAAAAGCTCCTGGTTCCTGTCTTCTAATCAGCCCTGCTCTGTCCATTTGGCTATTTAGGGAGTGAACCAGCAGATGAAAGAATTTCTTCCTTGTTTCTCCCTCTCTCTTTAACTCTGACTTTCAAAATAAATAAAATAAATTAAAAATTCTCAGGGCTCCTTACCTGGGCTCTTTCCAAGTTCTTGCCGAGGACTATAACATTTGAAGACACAAGATTGAAAGTGTTTAAGTAGGGTGGGCATTTGTTTCAATGGACTCAGATGCCATTGGGGATGCCTTCCTACCATCCCAGAGCATCTGTATCCCAGAGCTCCGTATTCCAGCTTCCTGCTAAAGTGCACTCTGGGAGGCAACAGGGAATGGCTCAAGTACTTGGGTCTTTGCTGTCCACATAGGAGACCTGGACTGTGTTGCTGGCTCCTGGACATTTAGGTTATGAACATGCCAGAGGGTTAACTGAATTGTCAGTGTGTGGTAGAAATACTTTTGGAACCTATTGCTGCATCAGACATTGAGATGAGTGTCAACCACATAAATGCATCATACTAATCTAAACTTAATGCGACCCAACTCAACTTTCCATAAGCAAGTTTTCAAAGCAAGGTTCTGTCCAATTCTTGTACCATAGGCATATCAGTATTTTAAAAGCTCTAAAATATAAAAATATAATAAACATTTTTAGAGGGTGAACACAAATGTAAACAAATTTATTCAAAATGCTCACAGATCTTAGATATGCTATTATAATTGCAATTTGAAAAAATTTTGAGATTTTCTGTGAAACAGATTTCAAAATAGTGACTGTGTCATAGGACAAAAACAATAGATCAGAGATTCAAAGGATTTGAGAGACCAGAAAATCAGAATTGTGAAACTGTTTTGGAGGGCATGGCAAGATTCGCAGTAAGTAATTCTGAATATTTGGAAATGAGTACAGTATAAACAATGAACTGGGTATTCAAAACGTATAGATCAAGTTGAACTTAAACACCTTGTGGAATTACTAAGATTTTAAGCTCAGAAAATTTAGTAGCGATGAGTAGGAGAAAAAAATCTTAAATATTTCATATGTCTTGTTCATAGACTGGTATTTCAAAAAGAAGAGATTCTTAAAGTGACAAAGAAGTACATGATTTGGATGGGGAGAACATTGCTTTAACTTAAGTTGCCTGTGAATTCTCCAAAAGCAAAAATCTGGTAATCACCATTGCCAAGGATTGGGCAGTTCTTAGCTAAATACAGAATGAAATGTAATTTCTCAAATTGTGTTTTTTTTTTTTTTTTTTTTTTTGCTAATGCTTACATTTTCAACCCCTGCTAATTAAAGCATCTTTGATTTTGAGATGTAAAATCAAGTAAGCTAAGGTATGTGATGGCAATTTGTAAACTATAATATATCATGCAAATGTTTGTTGCTATTTTTATACAGAACTGGAAGATGTCTTAATATCTTCATGTACTTCAGTGGCTTCAGGTTCCATGATAATTGAAATAGAACAAAATACAAGTTAATATTTGATTTGCAAATTGTGCAGGTTCTCCCACAAATGCTGTTATAAAATTACGCTTTATATTTAAGCAGGATCACAAGTATAATGTATTTTCCCATTATTTTACATATTTTTAAAGTTAGTACATTTTCTTAAGGTGAGAAGGGATTCAAAAGTGTTCCTAAAAACTTTTCAGGGATGAAAAATTAGTTTGGCTTTGAAAATTCCGGTTTTAGCAATGATTACCTTCTCTACCCCGTGATTTATCATTCATTTAATTATTATCTTCTTTCCACTTGCATCAAGGCTTTGTGTCATTCTCATGAATATTAATAAAAGTCCCTAAATGTACCAGCTCTAAGGTTTTCATGCTCAAAGTCAAGTTTTGTAATAGCTGAAAACCAGTAACTTCTACTGTAAAAACTCAATAATTTCTATTTTCTTCTCTTATTTGAATGTTTGAGAGTATGCCCTATCAGAACTCTAAAAATAACATATTGAATCTTTGTTATCATCAGAAAGTTTTTAAAAAGTCCTTTAAGATGCATGACCTTTTCTTTGTATGAAGAAACCAATGATTTTTAAGCAGCATGTTCTTTTCCCTGAGGCTAAAGACATTTTCCCCCTTAATTGAAGTAATTTAGAAAACAAAGAAAATGAAGCATGCTTCTGTTTTCCTAAAATTTTTTACAGGAACAATTTCTGTTTTTTTTTTTTTAATGGGTAAACTTGATTAATAGATGAATTATTTTGATATTCCATACCATGTTCTGTGGATTTTTAAAAGTATAATCATTCCTAAGCTGCTTTATCCCACAGACTTCCTTACTTTAGTAAAAAATCATTCTTTTCTATTTTTGCTAACCATAAACACTGGAGTTCTGTTTAACTATCTTCTTTTTCATTCTCCATATCCAAATCATCTGCAAAAGCTGACAGTACCATTGTAGGTGTGTCAGATATATCAGAAATTGTTCCAGTTCTTTAACTTCCATTATAACGACCAATATTTGACAGCATTGCATAATCTTCTACTGCATCATAAAAATGTTGGATATAATTTTTCAATTTTTTAATGCCTAAGTTTATACCAGGTACAAAATAAGTGTCACAAACATTGCTTTAGTAATTGTGGAATTGAGGTAATTTTAAGGTGATATCAACTAACTACTTAATAAGGATAAGTATTTTAAATTTTGGATCAATTTAAAATGATAAAAGATTGGCAATTGGATGCCATTCAGTACTTCAATATTTATTTTTTTTCTAAAAAAAAAAAGGAATTAGAATTTTTGAATGCTTTTACCATAAGGAAACAAGAAATGTTTTTGAAGTGATAGATATGTTTTACCTGCTTTTAACATTATACAAACTATGCATGTATTAAATCAATATATAATATCCCATAATATGTACAATTTTATGTATCAATTTAAAACAAAGATAAGATAGATATTTTAGAAATAAATTATATTGGAATTCTAGATTAAGAAAAACAATACTAATATAAAATAAGAAGCAGTCTTCAATGACCATACATTTAATATGGATCTGTTAAACAGGATACAAAGAAGTCATACAGGAATCAAATTCTTTTTATTTTAATGTGTTTTTTTAAGTTTTAAAAATTATTTTTAACTGACATAAAATTGTACATAATTGTGGGGTACTCTGAGATGTTTCAATACATGAATGAATGGTATTTAAAAAAAAACTCATGGAAAACATATATTTCAAAAAACTGTGGATATCAAAAATTTTACACCAAAAACTTATCTTTTAATTCAAATTTCCACAAAGTTCTGAAGTGTGTTTAATATATTCTGTAATTTTCAAATCAGGGTAAGCATATCTCTCTCCTCAAACAAATGTCAACAACTTTTTTTATGGTGAAAATACTCAGGATCCTTTCTTATATGGTTTTCCTTAAGAAAAATGCATAATATCTTATTATCCATGGTCATCATTCTTTTTTTATATATAAAGCTTTTATTTAAAGAATATAAATTTCCAAAGTACAGCTTATGTATTACAATGGCTTCCCCCCCCATAACTTCCCTCCCACCCGCTACCCTCCCCTTTCCCTCTTCCTCTCCCCTTCCATTCACATCAAGATTCATTTTCCATTCTCTTTATATACAGAAGATCAGTTTAGTACTTATTATGTAGCGATTTTAACAGTTTGCTCTCACATAGGGACACAAAGTGAAAAACACTGTTGGAGTACTGGTTATAGTATTAATTCACAATGTACAGCACATTAAGGACACAGATCCTACATGATTTTTTTTTAAATGATTAATTATCTTTGCAATTTCCAATTTAACACCGTTTTTTTTTTAATCATTTTCAATTATCTTTATGTACAGAAGATCGATTCAGTATATACTAAGTAAAGATTTCATCAGTTTGCACCCACACAGAAACACAAAGTGTAAAAATACTGTTTCAGTACTAGTTATAGCATTACTCCACATTGGACAACGCATTAAGGACAGATCCCACATGAGACGTAAGTATACAGTGACTCCTGATGTTGATTTAACCATTTGACACTCTTGTTTATGGCGTCAGTAATCTCCCTAGGCTCTAGTCATGAGCTGCCGAGGCTATGGAAACCTTTAGGGTTCGCCGACTTTGATCTTATTCCGACAGGGTCATAGCCAAAGTGGAGGTTCTCTCCTCCCT
Organism: Sylvilagus floridanus; assembly: GCA_949820135.1. Lineage (NCBI taxonomy): Eukaryota > Metazoa > Chordata > Mammalia > Lagomorpha > Leporidae > Sylvilagus > Sylvilagus floridanus. Next base: position 25,977,794 of record OX463235.1, read on the forward strand.
TCAGAGAAAGGTACCTCCTTCTTTGATGGCCCCGTTCTTTCCACTGGGATCTCACTGGCAGAGATCTTTCATTTAGGTCTTCTGTTTTTTCCAGAGTGTCTTGTCTTTCCATGCCTAAAATATTCTCATGGGCTCTTGAGCCAGATCCGGATGCCTTAAGGGCTGATTCTGAGGCCAGAGTGCTATTTAGGACATCTGCCATTCTATGAGTCTGCTGTGTATCTCGCTTCCCATGTTGGATCATTCTCTCCCTTTTTGATTCTATCAGTTAGTATTAGCAGACACTAGTCTTGTTTGTGTGATCCCTTTGACTCTTAGACCTATCAGTGTGATCAATTGTGAACTGAAATTGATCACTTGGACTAGTGAGATGGCCTTGGTCCATGCCACCTTGATGGGATTGTATTGGAATCCCCTGGCATGATTTAACTCCATCATTTGGGGCAAGTCCGATTGAGCATGTCCCAGATAAACAGACCTATAACTGAGACAGAAATTGAAACAGTAATAAAGGCCCTCCCAACAAAGAAAAGCCCAGGACCAGATGGATTCACTGCTGAATTCTACCAGACATTTAAAGAAGAACTAACTCCAATTCTCAAACTATTCAGAACAATCGAAAAAGAGGGAATCCTCCCAAATTCTTTCTGTGAAGCCAGCATCACATTAATTCCTAAGCCATGGTCATCATTCTTTACAATAGAATACCAGAACTTGTTTCTCCTTCCAAACTATGACTTAGCAGCTATTAATCAACTTCCCATCCCTGCCTCATCCTAATCTTCCTCCCCATCGTCCTGTGATGGTCATTGTTCTCTCAATTTCTACTGTATCAGTATTTAAGACTCACATATGACAGCAGCCATGTGGTACTTGTCTTTCTGTTCTTCGCTTATGTCTCTTAACATGTCTTTCGATTCCTTTCTTACTCTGTTTAGTGTGTCAGAGATTTTTGCTTTGTAGTTAGCATAAAGCTTGCAAAAGCCACTTTTAGTTATTAGCAATCTATTTTTTTTTTTTTTGGACAGGCAGAGTGGACAGTGAGAGAGACGGAGAGAAAGGTCTTCCTTTTGTCATTGGTTCACCCTCCAATGGCCGCTGTGGCCGGCACGCTGTGGCTGGTGCACCGCGCTAATCCGATGGCAGGAGCCAGGTGCTTCTCCTGGTCTCCCATGGGTTGCAGAGCCCAAGCACTTGGGCCATCCTCCACTGCACTTCCCTGGCCACAGCAGAAAGTTGGCTTGGAAGAGGGGTAACCGGGACAGAATCCGGCGCCCTGACCGGGACTAGAACCTCGTGTGCCGGCACTGCAAGGTGGAGGATTAGCCTAGTGAGCTGCGGCGCCGGCCAGCAATCTATTTTGATCATTGATACCAAATTAACATTGATTATAAAGATAAATCAACAAAAAAGAGAAGAACACTACACTTACACTCTATTTCATTCCCCCATTATGAAACTTTGATGCCATATTAACATGTTTCTATATTGCCTACCTCAGCAAATTAATGTAGCTTTATTATTTTTGTTAGTCTCCATAAGAAAAATGAATAGGTTATGCACCATGTTTATAATATTAGTACATTCTTAATTTGTATAATTAGTCTTACCAGATAATTTTCGACCTTCTATTGTTTTCTTCCTCCTCATTAAAATTTTTGCATTTGAAGAACTTCCTTTAACTTTTTTTTTTGATGGGATAGGTCTGGACATAATAGATTGTCTGTTTTTGTTTGGGAATATCTTCATCTCTTCTTCACGTCTAAAGGATCGACTTGCTGACTACAGTATTCCTGACTGACATGTGTGGTTTTTTTTTCCCATTTCAATACTGTCTTATGGCTGTAGGTTTTCTGGCAAGAAGTCTACAGTCAGACAGATTCTATGTGTTTCTTGTCTTTTCTCGGGCAGCTTTATTTTACTTTGTCTTTAACCTTGAATACCCTGACTGTAATGTCTTCTGGAGTAAACTTGGGTGGATTCAGTGTGACTGATGACCTAGCTGTCCCTGGGTAGTGGTAAACTGTATCTAGATTTGAGACATTTTCTGTTATTATCTATTCGAATATGCTTTCTGTTCCTTTGGCCTCTTTGGTTTCTGTTTCACCTTAAATTATTTCCACCTCTGGAACTGGGGAGGTGTTTGGACAAACAGTTAAGATGCCCACATCTCATACTGGAATGCTAGGGTTCATTACCTCTATCTGGTTACTGACTGTATTTCCTGTTAATCCAGACCTTAGCAGGCAATGATGATAGCTCCATTAATTTGGTTTCTGCTGCCCATTTGAGAGACCCCAATTGAGTCCCTGATGCTTAACTTCAGCCTAGCTCCTTCTTGGATGTTGTGAATAATAGGGAGTTAACCAGAGGATGGGGGCCCGTCCTCTCGTGCTTCTCTCTCTACATATCAAATATGAAATATTTAAAAATTAAAAATAAATTTAAAAAGTAATCTGTCCCTGAAAGCTTCTTTCTAGGGCTGGGATTGGCCCAAATGCCTTATTTACATTCACTGATCCATTGTCAGGGACCACAGAGTTCTCTGTTTCCTATCTGAAATCAAACTCTTTATTCCTCAAATGTATATTCCTCAAATGCACGCAATGTAAATGTGCTTCATAACATGCACATGAACAAATATGAATGATAACTGCAACATTATTTGTTATTCAAGTATGTATCATCTATATTAATGGATAAATTAATCATGATGTATCTATACCATGAGATAGTATACAAGAATGGAAATAAATTACTGATAGTTGAAGATCTGTGAAATAAAATAAAACTTTTTATATAAAATTCAAATATAGTCAGAATTAGTCTGTATTGAGTGTAGTTAGACTGGAGGTCAGTTTTGGGGATGTGGAGTGACAAAGGAAAACAGCGCTGTGGATTGATGCAATGGACCATTTATAGGTCTCGATGGTAGCTAAACAGATATAATTTGTAAAAAAAAAATTACATAGTTATTTGAAAAGCAGAGTTACAGGGGCGGGGTTGGAAGGGGAAGATCCACTGGTTCATTCCTCTAATGGCCTCAGTGACCAGGGCTGGACCAGGCTGGAACCAGGAGCTTCATCTGGGTTGCCCACATGGGTGGCAGGGGCCCAAACACTTGGGCCATCTTCTGCTGCTTTTCCCAGGCCATTAGCAGGAAGTTGGATTGGAAGTGGAGAGGCCAAGAATCAAACCAGCAGCCATATGGTATGCTGGCATCAAAGGTGGTGGCTTAACCCACCATGCTACAGCTCTAGTCCCTAAGCAGATATATTCATTGTGTAAATAAGTAGTTGCACATCTTTGATTCATTTGTTTTTCAAAACTTTTGTGGAAAAATAGAATTAAAAGAAGATAAAATTTTCCATTAACATTTTGAAGTCCCTCTGACATGATATTCTGGAATAAGCTGCTCTAAAATGATTGGTAGTGGAAAATACCTACACATTTATATCTGTGTGTATATTAATATATATATATATCAATATAATCTATGTAACATACAAAAGATATGCAAGGGAGAAAAGAGATAAAACTTTAATGGACTTTATATACTTTATTATATACTTTCTTATATAAAAAGTATGCATTTTATGACACAGTATACCCTAAATAGAACATAAAATATGCCAAATATAAACATGACTCAAAATGTATTCTTATTATTTCAAAATTTACACAAAATAAATTTAGAAATGATTGCTATCATTGATAATTAATTGGATGATGATAAAATCACATACATTAGAAATTCTTCATTTTATTCAAAGCTGAATATATTGTACTGTATTCCATTGTCTATTGAGGTCCATGTCAGTCTTTGATTTCTCCAAGAAAAATGAAGAAAATATCGGAAAAATGGGAAGCAAATGTGAAATCTCGTTTCTGATGCTGTCATGTTATATTTTGAAAATATTTTAGATTTTGGGAATGATTTTATGACATTTTAACATAGTATTTTAATTTTTGAAAAGCATATTTTTAATTTGTGTTGTAGTGAAAGATTTAGTACGTGACATTTATTAAATAGGATATTGTTAAATATTATTAAGTTAATAAATGAGATTGTTTAAGTTGATTTCACTTTTAGCAACTGAGATAAAACTATATGTTACTGCCACACTGTACTTTTTGAGTTTCGGAAGAATTACTTCAGATTCCTATAATAACTCACTAATCTATTAGGCAGTTTGAAACTGGGAAAATTAGGCCATTTCATATAAATATTTAAAAATAATCTGTAATATTTCTAGAAGACCAGACTTTCTGTATGAGCATATCTGAATTTTAATAGATACTGAAGCTGCATTTCAATTGTGTTATTGTGAAGTAGACATTAAAGTCTATTTCAAAGAATATTTAAAATACGTTCACATACAGAACGAAGTGCAATAAAAAATAAAAACTGTAAAATAAAATGGTAAAATCAACTATATTCCTCAAATATGGTTTTCACCTTTGTTTTCTCATTCATGCATCTACTGCTACAGCAGACTGTTACCTCCCTGATTTTCCTCCCTTCGCCATATGGCTGGTCATCTGTTATATGATAAAATAATACAGCATGTTCCAGAGTCTATGGGGGATACAACCCTGCTGTAGAATGTTCTGCCCAGATCTCAACAAACCTGGATTAGATGACTCTTCCTGTATAAATCACACTCTGCTTTCTTAAACAAAAATGTAATTCATCTCATTTTGTTCTGTTAGGTAGAATAAAAAGCACCCTTCCTTTTGCCAAGGTATTTGGCCAAGTTCAGGCTTCCATGATGTGTAGATAAGCTGGCATTTTATTCTTTCTTTAGCTTGTCTCATGTGACTGAGCGATTAGTTAAAAGCCCATGCAAGATACTTTTAAAACACTAAACAATCTGCTCTCCTGCATATTATGGACTAAATAGCAAATGCTTATTATGCTTTTGCATATGTCAGTTTGAAATTGAGCAAGAAACAAGAATCCAACCTGTAAAAGATCTGGAACACATTCAAGAGAAATGGATGAACATTTTCAGCAACCAATATATTTTCATAAGTTTGTTAAAAAAACCTCAAGTGGAATCCATATAAGAACAGAATATAGGAAAGCATTTTACTCATATTTTAAGATTGATTAAATAGTCAAAAATAAAATAAAAAATAGGAATATCTTCTCACCATGTTTTGAGCTAGAACATTCTCAGAGCACACACACAGTGGAGCAGACATTTATCCTTGATGACACTGTGCAAAACTATGTTATTAATTAATTTTTAATAAGTCCATTGGGCAATTTTACCCAAATAAGTTTTAAAGACAACCGAGAAACATTCAACATTGGAATGAGTGCTCTGTTGGACTTACTGATGTGGAAATTGTTGATGTAAAACAAAACTAAATACAAAACAGCTTATATCCACATGGAAAATGAATAAAAATTCTTCTAAGAAAAATATTTTAACTATAGTAAAAATAAGCCAAGTAGATTTAATATGATGAACAGTTTTTGAAAAATCTAATATCAAAGAAATAACATTCCAGTCCAAATATATTTGAAGGTGTGTTTATTATCACTATATTCTTTATGAAAAAGTATGAAAGAGATGTAGTAATACTGGAAATAAAGCACCAAGTTTGTAGACACATGCTAGAGATTTTAATTGCTTTTATAATTATAAAAAATCTACATTTCAGTGACAGTTTTCAAGAAGAGGATTCTTCCAGCCTTCCAATTCTCCTTTAAAATTTCAAGTTGATTTAAATACCAAGCAGTTAATAAAAATTTAGTGAAAGCCTACCTAAATAATACTAAGCACAGTTCAGGAAGCAGTCCACCCTTTATGCTATGCCTTCTTTTGTATACTGTTTCTGCACAGAATCCTGTAACAAGTAAAGTGGACAATCAATTGGTCTGATCTCTCCCTACACTTTTTTAAGTTTGTTTATTTTTATTTTTATTATTTGAAAGAGTGGCAAAGAGAGGGAAGAGAGATCTAGTCGTTGATTTACTCCCCCAAAGCCTGCAACAGCTGGGGGCAGGCCAGGCTGAAGCCAGGAGCTGAGAAATTCTGTTTGGGTCTCCTACAGGGGCAGAAAGGCCCCAGGTACTTTCATCTGCTGTTTCCAGAGAACATATTAGCTGCAGCTGAATCAGAAGCAGAAGTGGGACTCAGTCCCAGGCACACTGATATAGGATGTGGGCATCCTAGCAGCGCTTTAACACACTGTGCCATGATACCCTACCTTCATTCTTACTTTTCAATCAGGTAAATGATGTCTACCTAAACTAAAAATATCACCGTACCAAAACCAAGATTCTTATACTATTCGTTGTATCATTTTACTCTGCTTCTCGGGCTTCGTTGATTCATTATTCACTAGGCAGAGAAGAGACATCACCAGAGTGAATCCTGTAGTGAATTTGGCTGTACCTTGTGTTTGCAGTTTACTTTCTCACTGCCTACCCCCTACCTTCCACAAAACACTCATCATTTTCTCCAACCAAACTGCCATTATTTGGAACTGTCTTGCATTCCATCTCTTCTCTTTTTTTTAAAATTTTCCACCACATATTTTCTTTTTAAAGTCATCATTGAGATAGAATTCAGGTAGCATAAAATTTACATATTTAAATGTATAATACAATAATATTAGCATGATAACAGTGCAAAACCATCACATAATCAGTTTAGAACACTTTGCTCACCCCAAAAATAAAACTCCGTGCAAATATCAGTTACTCCTCATTCCTACTCTTTTTTAAACAATATTTTTATTTGCATAAAGTGAACAAATTTCATATTTACAGACTTAGGAACATGGTGATACCTCCCTCCTTATCTTTCCTCTGGCCATGTTCCCACTCTGCCTTCGCCTTCCTTTCTTATTATTTTATTTCTTACAGTGACATCCTTTTAGTTTATTTGTAATCATAACATAGCCTTTCACTAAGAAAACAATTCAACAAATGTAAGAAAACAAAAACTGTTCCACACCAGTAGGGACAAGGGCTGTAAACAATAATTAATTCTCAAAATATCAATTTCACTAACATACGTTATATATATTTTTAAATGTACTGTCTGCTATTGTCTTCTCTGAACTCTTGTATGGGGGCCAGCACTGTGGAGCAGCCAATTAGGCCACTGTTTGCAACACTGGTGTGTCCTAACGGAATGCCAGTCTAGCCCAGATATTCCATTTCCAATCCAGCATCCCTTCCATTACATCTGGGAAGGCTACAGGAGATGACTCAATTACTTGGGCCCCTGCCACTCATGTGGGAGACCCGAATGGAGTTCTGGGTCCTGGCTTTGGCCTATCCTAAACCTAGCTGTTAAGAGCATTTGAGGGGTGACCTAGCTGATAGAAGATCTGTCTTTATTTCTTTAGCTTCTCCTTCCCCCACACAAATAAATAAATAAAACTTAAAAAAAAAATCCTTGTATGTAGATTGACTTCATCTTGAAGGTGTTAACAAAATGGTAATAGCAATTCCAGCTATGAAATCCACACACCAAAATTTTACGGAGAAAGGGAAGAGCTTCTGTACTTTCTGTCCATATTTATGTGAGAGGCAAGACTGTATATCCTTAATTAGAACTGTAGTATATGCCCATTCTTAACCACTGGTAAAAAGAATCACTGGTAAAAAGGAGATTTCCATTTTTGTCTTATAGAAGTCAAATAGTTTGGGTATCCACACAATCATCTGTTAGTCTTTGCTTATAAAGGAGTGAGTAGAGGATATTTAGTGTTAAGCCAAGAAGTGTCTTTCACAATCAGCATTCATACATTCATTAAGTCTTTTTTAAAATAATTATTCATTGAAAACAAGACAGAATATTCCCATCTCCTGGTTCATTCCCCATTTCCCACAACAGCTAGAACTGGTCCAGGCCAAAATGAGAAGTTGTAAACTTGGTCTGAGTGTCTGACTTGGGTTATAGAGCCATGGACTTGAGCCATCACTTGCTGCTTCTGATGATGCTCATTAGCAGGAAGTTGGCATTGGGATCAGATGTGGGACTCAAACCGAGGCACTCTGATGTATGATGTGGGCATCCAAACTAGTGTCTTACATGCTAGACCAAACGTTTGTCTCTCTCTTTTAATACTACTGTGTAATTGTATCAGCTGTGCTGTGGCCCAGTCAACAGTAGAGGGATCAGGAAGGACTTTCCAGATGAAGCACTGCCTTGACTGAGACTTAAGTAAGTTATAAGTAGGGTTTAAGGAGCAAAATATTGGTGAAATGAGAAAGAAGATTCTGTCAATTCTGCCACTTATTCAGTCAGTAAAAATATCTATTGAAGGCTGGCACCACAGCTCACTAGGCTAATCCTCCACCTGTGGCACCTGCACACCAGGTTCTAGTCCCAGTCGGGGCGCCGGATTCTGTCCCGATTGCTCCTCTTCCAGTCCAGATCTCTGCTGTGGCCCGGGAAGGCAGTGGAGGATGGCCCAAGTGCTTGGGCCTTGCCCCAGCATGGGAGACCAGGAGAAGAACCCAGCTCCTGGTTTCAGATCAGCGTGGTGCACCGGCCGCAGCGGCCAATGAGGGGTGAACCAATGGAAAAGGAAGACCTTTCTCTCTGTCTCTCTCTCTCTCTCACTGTCCACTCTGCCTGTCAAAAAAAAAAAAAAAAAAAAAAAACTGAGTATCTCCTATTCACCAGGTTAGTTTTTAATCTTGATATTAGAGCCCCTACTCTTGTGAGATTTATATTAATGGAAACATGAACAGGTAAATAGTATTAATTAATGATGAGCATAAAAGTGATGGGAAGTAACACTTTACATCCATATTTTCCCAACATTAATGTGCATATGAGTCACTTGAGGATACTACTGAAACATAGATTTTATCTCAGTTGATCTAGGATACAGCCTGTGATTCATTTTTGATAAGATCCTGGCCATGTCATTTCTAATGCCTCAAGACCTCTACTCTGACTTGCCAAGCTATCATGTTATAATTGACCAGATACCTGGGCAAAATGGAGTATACACTTGTGGGAGAAGAAAATACCCCAGGAAAGGAATAAATATAAAAGCTCAAAATAGAAAATTACTGGGTTTCCAGCAGCCACATCATGAAGAGTTTATACACTGTGCTAAGGATTTTGGATTACTTTTTGTGTGATGATGTGTTCTTGCAAGATGGAAGCTATATTATAATTGATATTGGAGATGACCCCTTAAATTCTATACAAAAATGTGGCCCCTTAAAGTTCCCCAGAAGCTCCATCTGGGGTGCCACATATGCTACCGGAATTTAGGGTGCCATGTGATATCACCATATGCTTCTTAATAAATCCCCAATATTAATAAGCCTGAGAGGGTTCTTGCCTAATATTTAGAGAAGAATTCTAAATACCAGTACAGATAAATGAAGCAGCATGGCACATTTTAAGCCTTTATTCATTGAGAGAAATCATAGAGCGAGAGCTATATCTGAGAGAGGTAAATCTGAGTTCATACCAAGCACCAGGAACCAGCCATGTGGAGGAGCATCTAGGCCAGGAAGCCTATGGCATGTGGCCCTGGAGTCTCAGGGCTACAGCAAACCCCCTCCTGGCAAAAGGCCAGGGCCGAAGAGAAGGCTGGGCATACCGTGTCCCAGGCTTTTAACCCACTTCCAAAGGGGAGTGGTTAATTAAACTGATTGGCTGGTGGGCACCCAGGTATGGCCTGGTAGGGGCATGAGGTCACTCAGGGGCGTGGCAAATATATCAGGTAGGGTGTGAGGTCACACAGTGGCATGGCGAAGGTGTGGTCTTCCAGCTCACAAACCTAATCAATTTTAACCTGTATGCCTACCTACTTCGTAACTAGAAGCAATAGAATGTGTATGTGTTCATTTGAGTGTTTGCAGGGATGAGATAGAGAAAGAGGAGTAGAGGAGAGTAATTTATTTTATGGAATATCTTATGCAATTGTGGAAGCTGGCAGATTTACAACAAGCATTGTAGGCCAGCTGGCTGGAGACCCAGGGAAGAGGTGATACTGCAGTATTCAGTGTGAAGAAAATATTCTGGCAGAAATCTGTTTCTCAGGGATGGCAGTCTTGTTTATTTTTATAATTTCAACTGATTGAATGAGAACCTCTTACATTATGGAAGATAATCTACATTATTCAAGTCTACAGATTTAATAGTTAATCCCATTTTATAAAATAAGTTCACAGAAACATCCAGACATGTTTTACTAAGTGTGGGTAACACAGCATAGTCAACTTGACATGTAAATGTATTTGTCACAAAGAGCATGTAGATGACTTATCTGATTGTGCTATTTCCATTCAGTACATTTCAGTCATACCCCTAGTATACATGAGTGAAACTGAATGATTTATAATATTACTTCCAACTCCAAGACCCCAGAATTCTGAGAAATAGTCAACAGATAATCTCTTGGACCATGTACAGATGGAACACATTTCTGGATTGAAACCAGAGTGATGTTAAATGCTGCTCCAATGGCTCTTTTGACATTTTCTGACCCTGCAGAGACTCAAAATTACCTGACTTAATCCCAATTTGATAGGGTATGTTTCCTGAGCTGGATTCTCAACCAGTAGACAAGTGACATTGGATTTGACTCTGAAACCTACTATCTTCAGCATCACAGAGGCAAGAGTAAATAATTTGCCCTCATATATAGTAAAATTGCAGAAATTTCTTCAGTGCAGATCTTAACAAGATTCTTATAGCAAAATATCCCAATAGAACTTTGTAATTTGATACAGAATTTTTATATGACATGTATATGACATGTGCTGTGAAGTTTCAAAAAGATCTAATTTATTTTGTCACATCAAAGATGATCCTAATCTGAACACTGATCTTATTCAAACATTTGAACATTTACCACTGAATACAAGTTTATGAGGATTTTTTTCCTTTTAGTGATGCCCCAAGAGGGAGCATGCATTGTGTATCACTCATTAGATTTGATGATCAATCACTATCACTCTTAATCTTCTAATTATATACTCTGTAGTTAATTTTCAGCAGTTTATTAAAATATTTTGTCAACTTCTGATGAGCAGTTTATTTGTGATATGACTGTAGCTCTGAAATCTATTTTAACCATTAAAAAGTCTATCTTGAGATTCTGCTTTTATCCATTACTGTACCCCATTCCATTCATTGTTAATACCAATTAACAAGGAAGAAAATTGGCATTACTCTGTTGCACATCCATATTGGTAATCTGGTTGAACAAGGAGATTATCTTCAAAAATTGAATTTTTTTTAAATTAGCATGACTGCCTTGAAAATTAATCTCCATTCCAGTTACATTACAAAGAGACACAATTCTAATTCCAGTTTAGTAACCTTAAGTTTCACAGAAAATTTTCGATTTCCCAAGTGCTGTGGTATACTTATTCCAGGTGGAAAAATTACAACTGAATATGGGGAATAAGCGATCATAAAGAGGCAGGTGTGAGTTAGAACATTGTGGAAAAATAATAAATTGGTCCAATAGCATTAAACTCTGCAGGAAGATTATTTGCTGAATAACAAATGAATTCAGATTCTTTAAAGGGAAATTTCAGATTTCTTATATAATTTTAGTTGAATGGTTTCTGTTATAAAATATTAAAATTTTATTGGAAAACTGAAACTAAGTTTAAAATACTCCAAGTAGTTATTTTATAGAATTTTGTCTAATTAGCATACTTCCCCTTTCTTATGACTTCTGGGAATACCTAAAATAGATACATTAATAATACTATTTAACAAAAATAGTAGATAATTTTCTTTGCAATGTTACAGAAGGAACCTGAGAGATCTTGTGCTCTGGTCTTTTTTTCTTTTTGACTTTTTAAGTAACATTTAATGAAAATAAGTACATTTAATAGTCCGGGTAGGCAACTCAGAAAAGAATTGAGACAGTCCATTCTAGGCGAAGGTTTTTATGTATAGGTTTTTGGGTCCCTGTTTCTCCTTTCCTGTACTCCAGTTTTAAACATACATTGTTCTTAATTGCAAGCTGATTTGAGGACAATTGAGAAGTAGCTACTGGTCTGTTCAGATCATATAGTTTGTTTTTCTAGGACATCATTCCAAATTGTTACTTTACACTCTTGCAAAGCCTGCTAGATCTGTGTTTTACTAGGCTACAGGAAGAAAAGGAATGGCTCATTCCTCTGGACTGTCTGTCTTTAGTATGGAGGATCATTTAATTTCTTTCCAGATTATGGGCTATAAATTATTTTCACAACATCCATCACTTACTATAGTCAATGGGATGATTTTTTCATATATTGCTAATGTTTTCCTTTACATTTTATGGATTTTTGGTATTTTTTTCCGATATGTTATTCCATCCATATCTTACTTGAGGGTAAGGAAGTATCAATATGGTCTTAAAACTGTATAAATGAAATACATGAAATTTTTTCCCTTTATATAAATAAAAAGTTTCAAAAACTACTTTTCAATTTGAAAGAAGCGTTTCTACTATATCATTTTAAAATATTTTCTTTTTATTTGAAAGGCAGATAGACACACATACCTTGAATACAGAGAGAGACAGAGAGAGAGAGAGAATGTCTTCCATCTGCTGATTTACTCTCTAAATGCTCTCAAACAACCAAAGCTGGGCCAGACTGAAATCAGGAGCTCAGATCTCAATCCGGGTCTCCCACATGGGTAGCAGGGATGCAACCATCACCTACTGTTTTTAGGGTTAGCAGGAAGCTGGAATCACAATCAGAGATGAGACTCAAACCTAGGAACTCTGATATGGATGCAGGTGTCTCCAGAGTGGCATGTTAACCATTGCATCAAACACCTGCTCCTCAACTATGGGAGTAAGAGTGATGCAGAAAAGAAGATATGAACCCAAATGACAGAGAGATGCAATAGTAGCAATTTAATAAAAGGAACTATTTTGTGTTCACTCTTTATCCCAGAATGTAAATGCATTATTTTATTTTGACTCTAATTTTAGAAAAGCATCCATAAGAACATTATGGATGATAACAGCTTATTTTACTTAGAGTAATTTCCATTTCTAATGATACTAACTTTGTACTGAGATGATTCCTGTCCTGACTCTTCCTTTTCAGGTTTCTTAGGACGTTAGTGAAACTATTCAACCATTACTTTCACTTTCTTCATAAATCCAAGATGCCACTAAATGTCTTTATTATAAGATTATTATGAGAATGACATAAAATGATTGATGTAAGATTTCAAGGTTCTTAACATAAACACTCGCAATGAGTAAGGCCTTAATAAATGTTGTGACTTATTTTGGTATCATTAGATAAATGCTAACGGTATATAATTTTGTGGGTAAAGAAAAATAAAAAAAGAAACAGAGGAAAGAATATTATTAATATATGAACCAGGAAGAAGATGAAAGAACAGAAACATATAGGCAAACTCTAATTAGAGATTATGATTACAATGAAATTACATGTGGGAGGGAAAATGCCAAGTAATATTATATATTCAGAATAAAGTAAGAGGTAATAGTGAATGGTGTTTAAATTTAAAAGTTCAAGTTAATCTGTGTTACCAAGGAAGAGCAAATTAAATCATATACAGAATTGTATCATATGAGATTGAATCCTATTTCCCCCGGAATATTATTAAGAGCCTTTCTTGTGTATAAATGGCACATGTAATCAGTTTACCCTACCTCTCTTCTTCTACAAGTATGTTTCTGAAGGTTAGAGAGACCATCCATATGAAAAGATTTTAAGTGAAATAAACTTTTTTTTTTTTCTGGGAGTAACAGACACACAAGAATGGAAGGAAAAGAGCATTCTTTGAAATGAGATGTTTATAATTCTTGAAATATTGATGCTAATAAAAATCCAAGTGGAAACAGAAGTGTTACTTCTTAAATAGTAAGATGTAACAACTGTGCTGCCAGGGTTTCTAACTGTACTGCCCAAAGGCAGGGTTGCATCCTGGACTACTTTAGCCCTCCACTCAACAGTTAACTTCATAGAAAATGAGTTGATCAGTTAGCAGCATACTTCCCATCTCTTTCTAATTTCATTTGATAAGCAATTTATTATAGTCACAAATAAACATTGTTTTTAGAAGATTTATTTGGAAGAAAGAGCAGCAGAGAAGAGAGAAAGACAGAGATTGGGTGGCGGGTGGTAGAGGAAGAAATATTCCATCTATTGGTTCACTCCCTGGGTGACCTCAACAGCTAGGTACAGGCCAGGCCAAAGCTAGGGGCCAGGAACTCCTTCCCGGTCTCCCACAAGGCAGGGTAGGGGTCCAAGCACTTGAGCTATTGCCTGCTGCTTTTTCTAGGCACATTATCAGGAAGCAAGCAGAGTAGCCAGGACTCAAAGTAACAATCTGACGTGGAACAGGAGTGTAGCAAGCAGTGCCTTAACCCACTGCACTACAAAGCCGACCCCTGAATGTGTTATTTTAAAATCAAATTGGAGCTGGTGCTGTGGCACAGCAGGTTAAATACCTGGCCTGCAGTGCCAGCATCCAATAAGGGTGCTGGTTCCAGTCCTGGTTGATCCACCTTCCGATCCAGCTTGCTGCTATGGCCTGGAAAATCAGAAGATGGCCCAAATCCTGGGCCCCTGCACCCACATGGAAGACCTGGAGGAAGCTCCTGGCTTCAGATTGGCTCAGCTCCGGCCATTGTAACCATTTGGGGAGTGAACCGGTGGATGGAAGACCAACCTCTCTCTCTCTTTCTCTTTCTCTCTCTCTGCCTCTCTGTAACTTTACCTTTGTCTCTCCTTTCTTTCTGTGACTAAGACTTTCAAATAAATAAATGTTAAAGAAAAAAACAAAGTTCAATTTTCATGAATCTTAATATTTTATTATTAAAATTATCATTGATCATGCCTTTGGTATCATGTCTAAAATCTCTTCCTAGTTTTCTCCTATGGTTTTTCTAAATGTCCCATGGGATGTTTACATTTAATATTTTAATCATGATTTATTTTGAGTGAAATTTTGGATAAATTGTGAAGTGTAGTAGTGATTCTTTTTTGTTGCATCTGCTTGTCCAATTTTTCTAGCATAAATTTTTGAGGTTTTGTAAATGATGTTGTTTTTGAAAATTCAGTTTAGCGCTATACATAATATACATTAAAATACATTAGTAATTGCAGAAGCAAAGTGTCTTTTCTGTGTTGATATTGTAATCTATGACCTTTTCTGTGTTGATACTATAATCTATGACCTTTCTAAATTCAATTTTGATTTAAGAGTATTTCATGGATTCCTTTGGATTTTCTTTCTTTCTTTCTTTCTTTTTTTTTTTTTAAAGGCAGAGTGGACAGTGAGAGAGAGAGACAGAGAGAAAGGTCTTCCTTTGCCGTTGGTTCACCCTCCAATGGCTGCCGCGGTCGGCGCGCTGCGGCCGGCGCACCGCGCTCATCTGATGGCAGGATCCAGGTGCTAGGTGCTTTTTCCTGGTCTCCCATGGGGTGCAGGGCCCAAGCACTTGGGCCATCCTCCACTGCACTCCCGGGCCACAGCAGAGGGCTGGCCTGGAAGAGGGGCAACCGGGACAGAATCCGGTGCCCTGACCAGGACTAGAACCTGGTGTGCCGGCGCCGCAAGGCAGAGGATTAGCCTGTTGAGCCACGGCGCCGGCCTGGATTTTCTTTGTAGACAGTCATGTCACTTTTGAATATGGATGGTTAAGTTTCTTAATATTCTATTTTAATTCCTTATAGTATACTTTTTGTTTTCATTGTTATGGTTAGGACTTCTATCACAAGTTTGGAATAGGAAAAGTTAAAGTGAACATCCTTATCTTCTTCCTAATCTTAGGGGAAGAGCACATGTTCTTTGACCATTATATATGATAGTTGTAGGCTTTCATAGAGGTCCTTCGTCAGGTTGAGGATATTTCTTCTTTACACGTAAGAGTTCTTTTTAATCATTAATAGATACTCAATTTTACCATATTATATTTCAGCATCAGTTAAAAGGACTAGTTCATTTTTCTTTAAATTACTAGTACAACAGATTATACAGATGCTTGACCATTGAACCAGCTTTTCAGTACTGTAATAATTTGCATTTGGTTGTGGAGTATTCTATATATACACATATTAACATATGATGTATAAGCCAGTTTGTAGGGATTTCTGCATCTGTGTATATCAGAGATACTGATCTCTCTATTTTTCTTTTCCTTCTCCATTTTCCCTTCCTCCTCAATTTTCAGTCTCCGTTTGATATCAGGGTAATGCTGGCCTCTCAAAATGAATTGGAAAGTACTATATCTTCTGTTTTCCGAAGAATATATTATAGAATTGTGTTATATCTAAATGTTTGGTAGATAGCACCAATGATATAATCATTAGTGATCTTTTGGGAAGAAATTAGATGATTATTTCAAGTTCTTTAACATCTTTGAAGGTATTTGGAGTACATAATTCATCTTGATTGAATATAGGGAATTTGTGGCTTCAAAGGAATTGATTCATTTAAGATGTAAAATTTATGACTATAGAATTGTTCTGATTTTCTCTCATTCTCCTTTTAATGTTCATGGTTCTCTAGTGATAATTCCATATTTCTTTCTTAATATTGTAGTTTGGGTTTCTCCTTTCTTTCTTTGACAATCTTGCTAGATATTTTTATCTATTTTATTGATATTTAAAACAATGCTCTTTTGGTTTTATTGCTGTAGTAATAAATTATCACAGTCTTAGTGGTTTAAAAGGACACACACTTCTTTTGCCTTCAACTGTAAGTACCTATAATTACTATAGGTTCACCTCTATAATCCTCCATAACTGCCCATCTCATCTCAAAGTGAAGAGTTTAAAATCATCTAAAGTCACTTTTGCCATGTAAGTGAACATAGTCTGAGGCTCTGAAGATTATGGCATATAACATAAAGATTTTAAATATTACATTGTGAGATTTGTTTACCTCCTATGGAGACTGTTTATATTTTTGCTTAAACAGACAATCAACATGTTAAAGTTCAGGCTACAAGTTCCAGCTCACATTCTGTTTACTGTGGTTCCATTATGGGTCAATTTGTAAATGTTGTGATGTGCTATTAAGATATGTCCCATGTTTGTCACCAACTGAATTCTTTCTGGTTTGAGAGGTGGCTTACTGGACTGTTAGTTCAGTAATACTGTTTACGATCTGATCCACATAAACTTGAGTTGGAATTTAGGCCAGGAGTTTACCAATCAGTTTCCTGGGTTCATTTTCCCACAGTTCCCTCTCCCCCATCTTCCTGCTTTGATGGTTCATTAGCCAGGTCTCCAGCCAGAATTGTGTGCCTTTGTTACCTGATCTACTAAGGCATTCCACAAGTGAGACCAAGTGGGAGAAAGACCCACAGAAATAAAATTAATGTATGTTCATTCCACCTTCTGGGGTCATAGATCTATCATTCACTGCTGGTTTTAAGGCTATATTGACAAACAGTCCTGTAGAAAACAACACAAAATATTGTGAAAAATGTATACTGCATATAAATATGAAAATCATAAATTTGTCCATGATACTGATTTGGAATATAAAAATAGAGGAAAATATAAATGTCAACCAAAAGAGAAATGATGAAATGCCAGTATTGCCATCAATTTGAAAAAAATGTAAAGACTAATTATTTGGTGTAGAATAGAAGGCATTCACTGTTAGTACATTTATGACTTTAAAGTGTGGGTTGTTGAAACTTTTTCTGAGTACTTCCACTCTTAGGAATATCTTATAAAATATTTTCAAAGGATGCATATAAAAAGAAATGGATTATACTGTTCATCATTTTTGAAAGCTAAGAAAAATATCTATAGGAAATGACATTGGCCGGCACCGTGGCTCAATAGGCTAATCCTCCACCTTGCAGCGCCAGCACACCGGGTTCTAGTCCCAGTCGGGGCGCTGGATTCTGTCCGGGTTGCCCCTCTTCCTGTCCAGCTCTCTGCTCTGGCCTGGGAGGGCAGTGGAGGATGGTCCAAGTGCTTGGGCCCTGCACCCCATGGGAGACCAGGAGAGGCACCTGGCTCCCAGCTTTGGATCAGCATGGTGCGCCGACCACAGCATGCCAGCTGCAGTGGCCATTGGAGAGTGAACCAATGGTAAAGGAAGACCTTTCTCTCTATCTCTCTCTCTCTCACTGTCCATTCTGCCTGTCAAAAAATAAAATAAAATAAAATAAAAATGACATAATTACAATCTAAATACATTTTGGGCTCTCATAGCCTTACAAAAGGGTAAACAGCTATCAGTACTGATAAGTAAATGTTTCATATATAATTGGTAAGTAAAAGAAACATTTCACAGAGTGTCATAAACAGAGAATATACATTTTGTTTATTTTTTAAATTTATTTAAAAAATTTTTAAGATTAACAAACTGCATTTATTTCATATATACAGATTTAGGAGCACAATGATACTTTACACCTAATCTTCCTTCCTGCCCACACTCTCAGACTTCCTCTCCCTTCATTTCTTATTTTAATTTTAAAATGATCAGCAGTTTGTTTTATACTCGTAAGATTAACCCCATACTAAGTAAAACGTTTAACACATAGTAAGAAGAAAAAATACAGTTCCTCAATAGTAGAGAAAAAGCTGTAAACAATCATTGGATCTCAAAGTGTCAACTGCACTCATATACATTACATTTTTGGCAATCAATTATGTTACAACAAATGAGGGAAAACATAAAGCATTCGCTTTTTGGGGATTGCTTCTTTTCACTAAGCATAATGGTTTCCAGTTGCATCCATTTTGTTGCAAAACACAGGATTTCATCTTTTTTAATGGATGAGTTTATATATATATATATAAAATGATTTCATCAGTCATCATTTGATGGACATTTGACCTGACTCCATATCTTAGCTATTGTGAGTTAAGCTGGAATACCTAAGTGGGTATAGATCACTCTTTCACATGCTGCTTTTATTCCATTTGAG
This sequence comes from Sylvilagus floridanus, assembly GCA_949820135.1. NCBI lineage: Eukaryota > Metazoa > Chordata > Mammalia > Lagomorpha > Leporidae > Sylvilagus > Sylvilagus floridanus. The sequence goes on from OX463235.1 coordinate 25,996,682, forward strand.
TAAACTTTCAGGAGTGGGATTGCTGGGTCATATGCTATATTTGTTTTGAGATTTCTGAAATATCTCCATATTGTCTTACACAATTACTATACTAGTTCACATTCCCACCAACACTTGATTAGGTCACCTTTCTCCCCACATCCTTTCTGGCATTTATTATTTTTTGATACTTGTATGAGAGTTATTCTAACTGGAGTGAGGTCAAATTTCATTGTGGTTTTGATTTGCAGTTCCCTGAGAAATAATTATTTTGAGCATGTTTTCCTGTGTCTTGTGGCCATTTGAATTTCCTCTTTTGAAAACTACCTGTAAGGTAGGGGTCTTGTTTCATATCTCTCCATCTGGAGATCCAGTTTTCTGAGCACCATTTGTTGAAGAGACTGTCCTTTCTCCAGGGATTGGTTTTAGCTCCTTTGTCAGTGATTAGTTTATTGTAGATGCATGGATTCATTTCTGGAATTTCTATCCTGTACCATTGGTCTACATGTCTACTTTTGTGTTAGTACCAGGCATCTCTTTTTATTTTTTAAAAAAATTATTTATTTGAAAGGCAGAGTTACAAAGAGACAGAGGTTGAGAGAGAGAGAGAGAGAAAGGTCTTCCATCCACTGGTTCAGTCCCCAGATGGCCACAATGGCAGGAACTGTGCCACTCTGAAACCAGGAGCTTCTTCTGGATCTCCCATATGGTGCAGGGGCCCAAGGACTTGGGCCATCTTCTACTGCTTTCCCAGGCTATAGTAGAGTGCTGGATCAGAAGTGGAGCTTCCAGGACTTGAAACAGTGCCGACATGGGATGCCTGCACTGCAGTCCTGTGCTTTAACCCACTGTACCACAGCACTGGCCCTACCAGGTGTCTCTTGAGTTTCCATTTGATTTTACCATGACTTTTTCCAGAACTGAGAATGTTTGGTATTTTGATTGGCTTCACATTGTATCTGTAAATTGCTTTAGGTAATATAGACATTTTAATATTAATTCTTCTGACCCATGAGCATGAAAGATTTTTCCATATTTAGCGTGTCTTCTATTCTCTTTAATGTTTTGTAATTTTCATTATAGAGATCTTTTACCTAGATTAAATTTATTCTAACGTATTTGAATTGCTTGTAGCTATTGTGAATGGGATTAGGTCTTACAAGCTCTGTCTCAGCCTTAGTATTTTCTATGTATACAAAGGCTATTGATTTTTTTGTGTTGATTTTATATCCTGCAACTTTACCACACTCTCTTATGAATTCCAATAGTCTTTTAGTGGAGTCTTTTGTTTACTGTATATATAGAATCATGTCATCTGCAAACAGGGGTAACTTGGCTATCTCTTTTCCAATTTCTATCCCTTTGATTTATTTTTCTTGCTTAATAGCTCTAGGTAAAATTTCCAAGACTGTATTGAATAGAAATGCTGAAAGTGGGCATCCTTTTCTGGTTCTGGATCTTAATGGAAATGCTCCCAACTTTTCTACCTTCAATTGGTTGAAGGGTAGGAATGTGTGCAGGAGGGATGATAGGGTGGTAAGTGTCACTGTGTTCCTAAGTATGCATATATGAAACACTTGAAATTTGTTCACCTAAAAATTAAAATAAAATGAAAAATTTTAGAGCAGAAAAAAATGCTGGCTATAGATTTGCCATAAATTGCCTTGATAGTATTAAGGCATGTTCCTTTTATATCCAGTTTGCTTAAGGTTTTTATCATGAAAAGAGGTTGGGTTTTATCAATTGCTTTCTTATTATTTTTAAAAGGATACTAAAGAAAAAAATGGAAGGGTATATGATAAGCTGTTAAGTATATCAACATAAAACTGGAAATAATTAAGGTAGGTTAGACATTGACGAAAATCTGTGTTGTTTGACTTTTTATAACTAAAAATACAAAAGTACAAGGCACATGTAAAACATGAAAAGCTACATGATTTTCAGGAACTATTCAAATAATTTATAATCAGAAATTTTGAACTACTCTAAGGAATATACTTGTAGATAATTTGTTTAGAAGTACTATGGATTTGGCCATATTAGTATGATTGAGAAACGGCAGGAATTAGCTTTTGTTATAAATTCTGAGAAAAGAGGTAATGCTTTTTATATTAATCAACAGACAAATTATTTATATTTTAAATTGGATAGGTTTTTATAAAAAAATGGAATTATGGATCCAAGAGTCTAACATATCACTCTTTTCTTAAAGTATTAAGACAGTATTTAAAACTATATATTATTTTTATTGATCTTATATATTTTACTTAACAGATTTTCTCTGAATGTAGATAATTTTTGCATGAAATCTTGAAGATGTCTTAACTTTTGTTTTATTACCTTCTAAAACAAATCTTTACACCTCTTCTGTGTTACATTCTTATCTTTCTCTATGCCCCAATTTTCCTCATCTATTAAGTGGGGATGGTAATAATAATATTTACCAATTTGTACTGTTTTGATGCTGAAATAAATGAAATGGTATATATAAAATGAAAAGTTCCTGGTATACACTAAATGTGGGTTAATGTGTCTTTGAGGCTATGTGTGTGGTGTACAATCCTCTCAAAAGCTTCATGTGATAGCCACTTTTGCTAAGTACCATCTATATTGGAGGAAGCAGGCACAGTGAGAACTCATGACCAGTCCATGATCACAGTGTTGGCAAATGTTAAAATTGGAAAGAGCTTTGTCTCAATAAAGCTAGAATTATGACTTGGAAAGGGAGTTGTGGTATAACTATTTCATTTTATCAGAAATCTTTACAAACCTCGTTCAGAAAATTAACCTGAACAAAAAAGGAACTATTAATTTTGAACAAAATAATGCCTCTGGCTTATAAGTAAATGAGGTAACCTTTTGAGTATTACAACAGGGTTTGAAGCCTGGCTCATTTTTCTTCACTTGCTGTTTCTTCTTTGAGAGGTGACAGCAGCAAAGCAAGATTTTTCTTTTAAGTGTAAACATTCTAAGGAACATTTTCTTACCTGCTGTAAAATGCAATTTCGTGCTATAGTCTATGATGTTCCTGGATACCATCCTTATCTACTCAGTCACTGTGAATTGAATAAACTGAAATATAAAACTCTCAGTGTTTTCCTGGCCCTTTAATGTTAATAGATTAAAGTAAGGTCTTAAGCTTTTCTATATTATACAAGGGACACAGAACAACAAACTGCTCTTTATATAGATTAAATTCTCTTCCAACTTATATGTTGTTTTTTCCAAGCTGTATTTATATTACTACACCAAAGTGTTTTATTTCCTGGAAAAAAATATGAAAAGCCTTCTGGCACATATATTAAGTATAACTGCAAAATATAAAATGAGAAAATAAATCCAAATTGCATGAGTTTCTATAGGAAATAGCTTATCCTTTTAAGTTGTTTATCTGACATCTTGTATACAATGATCTGGGTCAGCTGGGAGCTATTAACTCATAGTTTTATTCTTGAAATTTCAGAATGGATCTTGGAAGTGGTAATTTTCATTTTGCAATATTATTTTTAATTCTAGTTTTGAAAAAATATTCATTGCAGTAGTTACCCAAAAAACAAGAGTGTCAACATAGACTAAGACCTAGAGTAGAGAATAAAATAATTTTATTCCCTAGTAGGAAATCTGATAAAACCAATACCCGTTTCTGTCCATAAGTGAAACTCATGATGGAGTTAGGGTTTTAGTATTTTAGTGGTATTTGTCAACTCAGGTATGTCCTTTCCATGTAGAAGATGATCAAAAGAAATGCATTAATACTTACTGCAAAAATAGCAGATTGATACTCTTTAGTATATAGTATTATTTTAAAAGATATATTACTGGGCTCTGAGTCATTAAGTGATTCTCCTAAGATGATGGTGTTCTCTGGAATTTAGATTTTCTGGATGAATGCCCTTTGGTAATGTAGTAGTTACTGCCTCTTGCTTAAGGTTGTAATTTATTCAAGCAAAAAAAAAAAAAAATCACAGCCTTTCCTGGAATTGAAACAGCTTTCCAAAGGCAATTATTTGAAATATTTTACTTAACATTATTTACTAAGCCAAAACCTTAACTATCTAAAAAACCTTTAAATTGCAATTGTTGAAATGTCTAAAATGAAATAATTGGAAACCAAAATGCCAATTTGTTTCATATAATTTTTTTTACCACATTATAATGTCTACAGATAAGGCCCAGCACAATGTTGTGGTATTCAACACAAGGAATCTTTTAAAAATTCAAGGATAACACATTTATAATAAAAAACATGAATTTCAAACATTTTTGTGGCCAAATTCTTTTAATTCCATTTTCCATGAAATTTTTGAAGTCCTCTCCCCTGTTGCCTCTCTGGTTCCTCTCCTCTCTTGTTTCTTTACTGATTGGTATTTACAATTACAACATATTTCCAATCAGCACTTAGAAAGAATATATGCAGTCTAATTTTCACTTTTTCCCATTACTTGTAGATAAAATCACTACATGTAGATGTATGCACCCCAGCACTTTTAATATCCTCTAATATATTTATTTCATCCTTTAAATCATGTATTTTCTAGGATTTAAAAATTTATTTTTATATAATTATAATTAGGTATTGGTATATTTCTGTATCTGCGGGTGGCTTTATTTCTCTAATACTTCAGAATGACTAAAATTTCTAAATCTAAAACTGAAAATAAAATATGAACTAGTGACTCTTCATTAAAAAATGATATATGTAGATTTAGTTTTAGCTAAACTCGTATGGTGGTTGTGAGTTCTGTCCAATCTGAGAAATAAAAAAGCAATTTATGCATAGATCTAGAGAACATAAGCTAAAGGTTAGTTCTACCTGCCTTTTATTGATAGTATAGTGAGGAGTCAGGAAAATGAGGCTAATCTTTTTCCAAAACACAACTTTTGTGTGGAGTTTTGGATATGTGTGCAAATAGTCTGAGAAACTTGTTTATTTCATATGGGTAAATCTGTTTTATGCCATATTCTATTATATAATGTTTAGTTTTGGGGTTGGTAAGGTAAAATTTCATGCAACAAAATATTTTGTGGTTATTTTAGTTGTAAAGATGTTATTTAAAATTTATTTAGTAAAATTTACAACAAAATATTTGAATGAATTTAGCAAAAATACAAGTAAAGGCTAGACTAGATAATATAGGATTACAGTGTTTGAAAAAACTATATTTTGTATCTAATAGTGCTTTTGGTGTCAATAATAATGGTAATGATTGATGAAAATATCTTTTTTCTTGCTAATATTTTACTTAATTTTTTGTGATGGCATATTTTTCATTTACAGTCAATGGCTTAATGGAACTACTAAATAAAGGGCTTAATATTTGTGTTAATAGTGTAGAAATATAGACCTCTGTATTTTCCTTTACAAATGATCTCCAGGTATTAGAAGTCTAGTCTGACTTACAATTTGCCAAATACAGAACAATGAACCTGCCCTTATTATAAGTTAATATAACATTTTTATTGAAACCTTATACAGAGTGGTTTTATATTCTGGCATAGTATAAGAATTTTTCTAAAGAACATAATATGTGTATCTATAAGTGGATAGATAGGGAAATATTAAGATCAGATATTTCAAAAAAATCTTGTGGACATTTGGTGAGGTTATTAAGATGTCACTTGGGACACCACATCTCCTATCTTACCGCCTGGTGTTAAGACCATCTTCTCTCCTGGTTCCATCTTGCTGATTTGCACCCTGACGGGTGGCAGGTGATGGTTCACATAGTTGAGGCTCTGTCACCTACATGGGAGCTCTGGATTGAGTTCCTGCCTGCTGGCTTTGGCCTGGCCGAGATCTGGTCATTTGGAGAATAAATCAGCAGATGGAAAATTGGTGTCTCTCTCTCTGTACCTATCAGACAAAATAAGTAACAATTAAAATAAATGCAGTTGGTTATCTAAAAATGTTTTTTATGTGATTAACATGTATAACTGGAACTAGAAGAGTTCCTAATTATTAAATTGTGAAATTGCAATGCAATATTCAGAAATCTCGTTTTAAAAATATCGCTTATTGGCAAAACTGGTTTAAAAAGGAATTGAGAATATAACTCTAATTTTACCTAGCCAGGTTTGTGTGAATGACCTTCCATTTTTCCTTTTCCAAAATAATTTCTGTTTAATCTCATATATTTCAACTTAGATATCATTTCCTCACTTAAGTAACTTCTCAAACCAGAATAGTTCTGTCATAATATTTTGTCTCTATTTTTTACAGTTTATTTATTTATTGCTCATTATTTTAAAGGGTTGGGGGAAAGGTGAGGGAAACAGGAGCCCAGCTAAATTCAGAATCCATGAACTCCATCTGGGGCTCTCAAGAGGATGGTAGGATCTAAGAACTTGAGACATCTGCTGTCTCCGGGGTATACATTAGTGGGACTGGCTGGACTCTGCTGAGTGTCCTGCTCAGTTGCTTAACTGACTGTTCAACAACACACTTCTCCATCGCTCTTAGAGCTCCATAAAGGAAAAAAGTTATTTGATAATCATTAATTGTTGTATTTTTAGTACCTGGCTTGCTGTCAGAGAAATACACAGTAGGCATTCACTTAAAATTATTAGTAAATGAAAACAATCTGATTTAGTAGACACTAATAATATTTTGAGAGTAAATGGTACATACTATTGGCATTTGTATAGGAGCATCCAGTAGGATTAAGAAATTCGTTTGGAGAGAATAAATATTAACAACCATCTGTAAAGAATTTAATATGTAACAGACCTAACAAACATCTACAGAGCACTTATCATGTAATAGACTCTATTCTTTTTGTTTATTTATTTATTTTTATTTATTTATTTATTTATTTATTTTTATTTTTTTGACAGGCAGAGTGGACAGTGAGAGAGAGAGACAGAGAGAAAGGTCTTCCTTTGCCGTTGGTTCACCCTCCAATGGCTGCCGCGGTCGGCGCGCTGCAGCCGGCACACCGCGCTCATCTGATGGCAGGAGCCAGGTGCTAGGTGCTTTTTCCTAGTCTCCCATGGGGTGCAGGGCCCAAGCACTTGGGCCATCCTCCACTGCACTCCTGGGCCACAGCAGAAGGCTGGCCTGGAAGAGGGGCAACCGGGACAGAATCCGGCGCCCCAACCGGGACTAGAACCCGGTGTGCCGGCGCCGCCTTTTTGTTTATTTTTTATTAAAATGTAATGGTAGATATTTGTGGGCTATATTATGATCTTTCAACACATGTAGATAGCACGTTCTGATCAAATCAGTATAAATTAGCATCTGTATCTCCTGATCATCTCCTTATGTCTGGGGCCTTTCAGCTCATCTCCTATAGCTCTTCATAAAATATACAATGTGTTACTATGAACAATAGTGACCCCACTGTGCAGTGGTACACTAGAGCCAATTCCTAATATCTGTGCTTTGGTGTCCATTATCCAACTTTCCTTTGTCTTCTTCCTTTCCAACCATCCCAGCATGTAGTAATCACTATTCGATGTTCAGATCAACTTACTTTATTTTGCACAAATAAAAGAGAAGATTCAGAATTTGTTTTCTGTGTCTGGATTATTTCATTACTATAACGTCCTCTAGTTCCAAATATTTTGCTGTGAGTTACAGGACTGCAATCTTTTTCATAACTGAATAATATCTCATTATATATATAAATAAAACATTTTGTATATAGATGAATGGATAAATAACAATATGTATAAATAAATTAGTCTATATAAATGTTACAAATATGTTTTATGTATTTATTGATATCAGACATTTTTATTTACCCATTCATATATTTTTGGACACTTTGATTCCATATTTTGGCTATTATGAATAATACTGCAACCAGCATGAAAATATAGGTATTTTTTGATAGAATGATTTCATACATTTTAGTTATGTACCCAGTAGTTGGATTTCTTGAACATATGATAGTTCTATCCAAATGAATCACCATACTGTTTTCCATAGTGACTGCACTAACTTACATTCCTACCAGCAGTGTTTAAGAGCTGATCATTTTCTGAATCCTTGCCAGCATTTTCAATTTTTTGTGTTTTAATAACTACTCCATTTGAGGCAAAATCTCATTGTTGTTTTGACTTACACACCCTTGTTGATTTGTGGTATTGAGTATTTTTTCATTTGATTATTGGCCATTTTTATTTCTGCTTTTGAGACATGTCTTCATATCATTTCCCATTTTAATTTAGACTATTATTATTTTGCTATTGTTTGAGTTCCTTATAAATTCTTCTTATTAATCTCTTGTTAGATGACTAGAATATATATTTTCTCCCATTCTGTTGTTTGACTCTTTAGTTTGTTGATTGTTCCTTGGTTATGCAGAAGTTTCTTAGTTTGATATAATTTCATTTTTCTATTTTTACTTTTGTTGCCTGTGCTTTTGGGTTCCTATCTCAAACATGTCTGCCTTCATTAATGTGCCTTACATTTTCTTCCACTAACCTCATAGGCTAAGGTCATATATTTAGTGGCATGATGCATTTAGAACTGATTTCTGAGCTTGTTGAAAGGTGGGGAATCTAAAAACATTCTTCTACATATGTGTATTCCATTTGCCAGTCCCATTTATTGAAAAATTATCTTGCTTTAATGTATGTTCTTGGCATCTTTATAAAAAAATCAGTTGGCTGTGTAAACATAAATTAATTTCTTGATTTTCTGTTCTGTTCCATAGATATCTTTTTGGTTTTAGGCAAGTACCATGTAGTTTTGGTTACTATAGGTTGGTAATTATATTTTTTAAGTCAGATACTTTGGTGCCTCCTTTTTTTTATTGGACAGGAACTCTGACTCTTCTGGGTCTTTTGAGATTTCATTTGAATTTTAGTTTTTTTTTTTTTTTTTTTTTTTTTACTATTTAAACAATATCATTGGTATTTTCTTAAGGATTGCATTGAATTTATAGATGACTTTGAGTAGTATGGTCATTAGTATTGTAAAAACAATATGAATTGCCCCAATCCATAAATATGGACTATCATTTTATGTTTCAATATTTTTAAATTTTCAATGTAGAAATCTTTAACTTTCTTGGTTAAATTTATTTCTAAGTATTTTGTTTGTATTGTAGCTTTTGTAAGTGGGATGGGATAATTTTCTTGATTACCCTTTGGGCAATTTATTATTGGTATATAAATATGCTACTGTTTTTATATGTTGATTTTTCGTATCCTCCAACTATACCAAATTTGTTAGTTCTAAAAGCATTTTGGTGGAGTATTTAGCTTTTTCTATGTGCAAAATCATGTTATCTGAAGTTATGCATAATCTTGTTTCCTCCTTTTCCATTTGGATTCAACTTACTTCTTTCTCTTGCTTAACTGTTAAATCTTACAAAACAATATTGAATTAGCATGGTGAAACTATATATTATTTCAGATATTAGAGAAAATACTTTTATATTTTCCTCATTCGCTATAATACTAGCTTTGATTTGTCACATACAGCCTTTATTATTTTAAAGTATGTTCTTTCCATACCTGATTATAGGAGTTTTTTTTTTTTTTTACTTCATGAGGGGATGTTGAACTTAATAATCGATTCCTTTTCTTGTATCTATTGAGATGATCATATGGTTTTTGTTCATCATTCTGTTAGTATGGTATGTCATATTTGTTAATTGGAGAATATAAATTATCCTTGCACCCTGATAACAGGTACCACTTGATCAATGCGTATAGTCATTTTGGTGTACTGTTGAATTTGGTTTGCTAATGTTTTCTTGAGGATTTTTGCCTCGGGTTCATTAAGGATATTGATTTGTTGTTCTTGTCTCTTTGTCTGGTTTTGATATCAGGGTAATCCTGGCATTATTTAAGGAACACTGCCAAATTCCTTTTTTTTTTTTTTTTCAGTTTCCTGGAATAGTTTGAGAATAATTGGAATTTGTTATTCTTTACATGCTTTGAAAATTTTGATGCAAAGCAATCTAAATGTAATTGCTTTGTATCCTTTTAAATCTAAATTCATTTAGTATTTTATTAAAATAAAGAGGACAGAATTCATATATTTCAAAGGTACATTTCTTAAACTATAAGCATACTTCCCTCCCTCTTTCCTCCTTCCTTGATTTTTTTCTTTTAATTTTTTCTGTAACACACTTTCAACTTACTTTACAATCACAGATTTAATACTCTACTAAAAAGTTTTAAGGGTATGGTTTAGAAAAGAAAATAATTATTTGATGGGGGAAGAGGAAGCATAACAGAAAGAAAATACACTTTCATCCAGCAGTTCATTCCCAAATGCTTGCAACATCTGGGGACTAAAGCAGAAGCCGAGAGCCCAAAACACAATCCAGATCTCTCATTTGTGTGATAGAAATCCAATCACTGGAGCTGATACCACTGCCTCCAGGTCTGCATTTATAGGAAGCTGGAGTTAGCAGCCCGAAAACTGAGTTGAGCCCGTGTTCTCTGATTTGGGACTCAGGCATCTTAACTGTTAGGTGAAACTGTTTGCTATTTGTTTGTCTGTTAGGGTTTTCTGCTTCTTCTTGATTAAGACTTGGTAGGTTATAGGTCTATGAATTTATCCTTTTCTTCCAGGTTTCCCGGTTTGTTAGCATATAACTATTCACAGTAAGTTCTTATGATTCATTTCTATAGGAGCATTGTGACTTCTCCTTTTTCACCTGTAATTTTTGAGTTTCTATTTTTTTGTTCATCTAGATAAATATTTGTCAATATTTTGTTTATATTCTCAAAAACCTCTCCATTTTACTGTTCTTTTGTATTTTTACTTCCCTTATTTCTACCTGATCTTTTGTGTTTTCTTAAAGTAATTTTGCATTTCTTTGTTGTTGTTTTACTAAGTCCATGAGGTACATCAGTTGACTGAAATCTTTCTGTTTTTTGATGAATGAGTGTGACTATAAACTTCCCTATTCATACTTCTTTTGCTATATTCTATAGATTTAAATTTGTGTTTTTAAATTTCATTCATTTAAGAAATTTTAAATTTCCATTTACATTATTTTCTGCGATCCATTCCTTATTCAGGATTATGTTCAATTTCTGTACATTTGTTTATTTTCCATCCTTATTACAGCTTTTTAGTTTCATTCTAGGTTTGAAAAGATGCATGATATTATATTCGATTTAAAAATGTTATTGAGACTATGTTAGTATGGAGAAAGTTTCATGTGGAAATGAGAAAAAATGTGCATTTTCAAGTATTTGATGAAATATGCTGCAAATATCTATTATGTCCAATTCTTCTACAGTATAACTCAATTCCAATGCCTTTGTTGATTTATTAATGAAAATGGAATGTTGAAGTTCCCAGCTTTTACTGGATTAGAATGTGTATTTGCCTTTAGATTTAATTATATTTGCTTTATATATCTGTGTATCTATTGTATGCATCTGTGTCTTCTTGATGAATCGGTCTTATTCTCAATATATACCAACCTTTCTAACCAGTTTTACAGTTTTTTTCCTTCAAAATCTGCTTTACCTGTTTTGAGTGTAGCTACCATGCTCACTTTAGTTTCTGTTTATGTGGGATATATTTTTCCAGCTCTGCATTTTCAGTCGTGAGTGCAATGAATTTCTTAGAACTGGTGTTTGCTTAAGTCTTACTTATTTATCCATGTATCCAGCTAATCGGATTCATTCACAGTTAAGGTTATTGGTAGGAAAGAACTTACTCCTGCAATTTTATTAATTGCTTGCTGATTGTTTTATATTTTTGTTTCTGCCTCTCTCATTATTTATCTTTGTGACTTTCCTCTCCCCTCTTCTAGTGAGTTCTGAACTTTCATGATGGCAGTTTTCCTCCTTTTCTTTCTCACTTAGGAGGCTTTTATATTTCTTGTAGGTCTGGTCTAGTGGTGATGTTCTTCTCTAATTTTGGCTTTTCTGGGAAAGATAATTTCTTTATTTCTGAAGATTAGATTTCATTTGAATATACTATTCTTGGTTGGCATTTTTTAATTCCTTCCAGATTGTACTTATATCATCCCATTATCTTTGAGCTGCAAGATTTTGTTGCGACGTCTGTTAGTCCAATGGAGATCCTATTGCATGTAACTTGATACCTTTATCTTGATGTTTATAGAATCTCTTTGACTGTAACTTGTGACAGTATGACTATAAATGCCTTGGAGAAGACCATTTTTGACTGAGTCTAGTCGTGCATAATGTTGATGTCTGTAAATCTGACATAACAGTTGCTTCATCTAATTTTATGGAGTAGCTTTCATTAGAAAGACTTTTTCATATAAATGCGATGTGGGTATCAGTTGAGTAGGTGCTTTAGCTTTGGTTCTAAGTGCGATCAGAAGTGTAAACTCTATATTATTTCTTCAGATGTGACCAATGTGTATGAGTGCCTCAATTATATAGATTTTTTTTTTTTTTTTGACAGGCAGAGTTAGACCGTGAGAAAGAGAGAGACAGAGAGAAAGGTCTTCCTTCCATTGGTTCACACCCCAAATGGCCACTACAGCCGTTGAGCTGCACAGATCCAATGCCAGGAGCCATGGGCTTCCTCCTGGTCTCCGCTGCAGGCGTAGGGCCCAAGGACTTGGGCCATCCTCCACTGCCTTCCCAGGCCACAGCAGAGAGCTGGACTGGAAGAGAAGCAACCAGGACAGATTCTGGCACCCCAACCAGGACTGGAACCTGGGGTGCCATTGCCGCAGGCGGAGGATTAGCCTAGTGAGCTGCAGTGCTGGCCCCAATTATGTAGATTCTAGCACTTGATGAAGATAAAGGTGCTACTCTACTGTGAATGCTGGCTTCCAAAGGTATAGTTGTCAGGCTCTATGAGTGCCAGAAATTCCACTGTGTTTTTGAAAGCAGCAACCCTGGCCTTACTGCTGTAAGATATATAGGAGACCATCACCAGGCCTGGCTGGGCAAACATAGGGGACACCAGAAGTTGTGGGTTCAGGCATCCATTGTGAACTGAAGGGACCTTCCCCAAGCCCATGGGGAGGAGTGTAGATGATTCCTGGGCTTTTGGTACAGACAGCCATGGTCATGTTGCTGCAAGATGATCATTTGGTCATCTTCAGGTCCCATAGGGTGAATATGGCTGATTCTGGTGCACTGACAGTCATGGTCATAGAGCTGTAGAATATAGATGAGACCATGTCCAGTTCCCACAGGTTGGGTATAGGAGGCATTGGAGCTTGCTGCACACAACAGTCATAGTTGTACAGCCATAGACATAGTTTGGGTCATTGCCAGTTCCTGTGGACCAAGTGTGGATGATACTGGAGCTTTTGTTTACTGCCTGGACTTATTATAATCTGTTTACATATATTTACTCAATTTATAGATGAGAAAAACAGGAAATTTGAATGCCTTACTTAATTTCACAGAACTAATTATATGGTGGTGGTCCAGGATATAAACTCAGATAACTGGACTCCAAATGAGATACTTCTAACCATCGCACTAATCTTGTCTCAAGATTTTTGTATTAGGTAGAATATAATTATGAAGACCCCCTAAAATAGATCTTTTTAATAATCATTTAAGAGCCAGAAGCCATATGGGGAAATTGACAGACTTTTTTTTCAGTTCAACATTAGAAACTTGATATAAGCACGATAATAGAAATATTAAGGGAAGAGACAAATTAAAAACTCAGAAAAATACTAAACATGACAGAAAAGGTGGGTAGTGCTTAAGAATTTATATAGAAAATGCTAAAAATCAATAAAAGTTCACTAGATAAATAAAAGGTATGATCTGGCAGCTAATATAGTAAGAAATATCAACGTGCATGAATAAATATTATATTCCCAAGTGCTACTAATAATCCAATAAAATAGATTAAATCATAGAGATATATTATTTGTGACAGTCATTGATTCTAGTTTGGACTACATTAATTTTACCTACAGATATCTAGAGTAGAAATTTAATTGCAGAATATTTGTGGAAAATATTTATTGGAATGTCGTTTTAATATACTAAACAGGAAACTAGCAAAATTCTATGAATATGAGTAATTGATCACAAAGTATAACTGTAGGAGATTAAGAAGCTTGCATAATATTATGTGGATTGTGACATTCAAGTCTACTTCAATTTTATAGAAATAGACAGATTTAGTGTGAAGAATATTAATTGTTAAGTCTAGTACAGATTTGCATTGAGATGTTGACCAATCTCCATTTCTGTAAAATTGTGACATTATCTACTCATATTTTATATTCAGGCCTTTATATGATTTAGTCGTCCTTCATAGTCTAACATATTAATTTGATTAACTCCTTTATTGTTGACATGAAAATTAATCTATATCTGGATTTTCATTTTTTCCTCTAGTGACCTAATATAAGCCATTCATATACTAAGTGTAATTAATTATTGATTAATTAAAAGTTTAAATGGCCGTGGGATTAGTCATATCTCCACATGCTAGTTTAACATTTGTATTTTCTGTTGAGACTTCTTTGCTAATATACTATGCTTATTTAGCAACAAGCTCTTTTGAAACTGTAATTTATATTAATTTTTTATATTAGCTACAAATATTTCCAACAGTAAACTAGTTTGTTTCAATTATACTTTTTAAAATGCAATAATTTCAAGTGTTTTTGGGAATGACTTTTTCTTTCAAATTTAAACTTAGATTTTTAGATAATTGATAGTATATTAACTATTTAGATATTTGAAATATTTTCTAATTTTCATTTTTTAAACTCAATTTTGTTGGTACTTGTGTTGGTGTCATGCAAATATGGGGGTAAACAAAATATTTTTCTTTTAAATTGTCAATATTCCTAAAACCATATTTTGAAAACAAAGACCTATTTATTATTTTTACCAATTTATGATTCTCAGAACCTTTTCTATTACAAGGTCTTTTGCCTGGCTGGTTATTCATTTGATCCAATTTTGTACTCATTCTAACAAAATATTAGTTTTCCATGTCTCAACTTACTTCCCTTGCACACACCCCCAGACCTTTCTTGGCTAACATTGCCTGATCTTTATCCCAATAGAAGATGGTGCATGGTAGAATGAATATGAGCTTGAGACTGAGAAAGACTAGGTGTTTAATATACTTCTACCACTGCCCTATTGTTAACTTAATGAATTGAGCCTATTGTAGAGAGGTTGATCTATTGGCTTGAGGGCAGAAGCCAATTTTAATATTTTTATTGCCCAGTCTATATGATAAGGTTTAAGGGAGAAGGCTGAAAATATATAGACTTCATATATAGTATGGTATGATCACTAAGATGTTCTATCTTAGATAATATCCCTATATGAATTTGTTACTTCTTAAATCCTTTAATATAATTTGGTTATTCATTATTAAGAATATCCAATACTGTCCAGAAAGATTCCTTTTTATTATTAAATGATATATGATTTTATAACTTAAAAATGTGTTCTGGTAGGTTATTTCATATAATTCAAAAAACAACCAAGTTTGAATAGAAGCATTATTCTCATATTTCCTGTGGGAAGATTGGGACTCAGAGAGATTAAAGAACTTTTCATATTCTATCAAGTAGTAACTAAGGGTTTTGACTGCTTCAAACGCCCTTACTGATTTTACTGTGTAGTGCTTCTTTTGTTATACAAATGAAATTTGGTAATTTATATCTTTATTTAGACCTTGAGAAGTTATATATTATATGTAACTCTTTGGGTACATAAGTAATTGGAATTCGGTATCTTATTCTATCCTAACTAGTCATTCCCATGTTGCTGTTTTTGAATTTGTCCTCATCGAACAAAGGACTTAAAGGCATAATATAGTTCAGAAAGACCCTTTGTGGGACCTTGTGTTTAAGATCCTGGCTCTGTCATTTAACTGTCTAAAAACCTCCCTGAGTATACTCATTTACCATGGGAAAAATATGGATTCTACATCATTAGACCCGTGGTAGGATTAAATCTAAAAAACTAAGTGCTTAAAACATTGTCAGACGTATGATAAGCTCTCCATAATTGTTAGCTATGGCTCATAAGAGTACTAGTATATCCTTAAATTAGATATTCAGTCATTATATGAATTTCTGTTATTCTCAAAAGCAATTCTTCGACTTCTTTAAAAAGATGTTTGTGATGTTACCAAGCAAAATATAGTATTGGTCAGGAAATTTACAGAACCCATTGAAAACATGTATCTGTATCCCAAAAGCCTACATTTTGACATGGTACACAATTTGCATCAGAAATAAATATAATGTAAATATTATTAAATATTATCCAGCCATAAAGAATGGAATTTTTTAGTTTCCAGCAACATGGATGGAAGGATGGAGAACATTATTTTAACTGAAATTGATTTCACTGAAGTAGAGACTATCATAGTGGTTACCAAGCCTGAGAAGGTTAAGGGAAAAGAGAATAAGAGGATGATTCATGGATACAGAGGTGCATTTGGATAGGAGTAGTGGCTTCTATCATTGTACAGCATAGGAGGATAACTAAGGGTAACAATAATTAATTGAATATGACAAAATAGCTAGTAGAGGAGATATTAAATGTTCCCAACACAACAAAATGATAAGTATCTGAAGTGACAGACATGACAATTACCTTGATCTAGTCATTACATATTGTATATGAATATTGAAATGTCATACTGTGCCCCCAAATATATATAATATGTGTCAATTAAAATTTATGTATCTCAAATGAGCACGATGTTTTTAGTACTTCACACAAAAACTCTTTATCTAACATGAAACTATGCCTTAAATGTTAGAAAACATAATTATATGAAATATTTTATGTAGTGTACTTTCTTAAGTCATATAGCTTAGAATTTATGGTAGCACTTGGGAAAAAATACCTAGACAAGGGTGCTTCTTTAAGTTCTTAAATTGATCGTATGCTATTTCTTAATTCCAGAGATGTGATCTTAGAGATAATTAAATTTTTATCCCGAGGGGAGAAAATCCTTTTTAAAAATAACAATTTACACTTAAATAAAGTATAATCATGTGTGTCATTACCTAAGGATACATTAAAAGAGAAATTCAATCAGCCAAAGAAGATTTAGAAGATTTTCATTGAATGAGACCCCTTTGGAAAGCTTAGGACCTTGCTTCCGTATCCTTGCAACATCACCATTGGTTAATTTATGTTAATGTTTATAGCATCAGGGGTTTTTAAGTAAGAATTATTTAAGGTCAAACTTTAATCAACACACATCTTGCATTAAATTCTAGTGGGTAGCTAAACATACTTGAAATTAATCAAAATAGACGTAGCTAATAAGATAGAGTATTCCAAATTACGTAAAATACATTGCCTATCACAATGCTGATATTACAACATTTGTTGAGGTGGTTTATTATTGTTATACCTCATTTTACAGTAACAAAAAATATAGTAATATTCTTCATTCATCCATATTGTGGGTCCAAAGGTAAGCTGAGCTTCAGGATGAGATGCATGTATTTATTTATGTATTTTTTTTATATTTTGTAATATTTATTTGTTTGAAAGAGTTACAGAGAGAGTGGGAGAAGCAGAGAAATAGAGAGATCGCCAATCCTCTCGTTCACACCACAGATGGCCACAGTGGCCAGGGCTGTGCCAGGCCTAAGCTGGGGGTTTCATTGAGGTCTCCCATGTAAGTGGCAGTGGCCCAAACACTTGAAACATTTTCTGCTGCTTTTCCCAGACCAGGAGAGGGAGCCTCATTGGAAATGAAGAAGCTGGGACAGAAATCGGCACCCATATGGGATGCCATCGTCACAGGCAGTGTGGCTTTATATGCTGAGCCAAATGCTGGCCCTTCATGATGAATTGTTGCCCCTTTTTACACCAGTGTTTGAATATTTTTCCAGTTGGGGAAAAGCACACCTCATGCAACTGAGGACCTGAGCTACAGCTTTTAAATCTTAGGTGGAAAAAGAAACAATAAAAACAGTCTATCTTGGCATGGGTATCTCTGAGAGAATGACTAATAAAAGTTAAGAAATCAAAAAAGAAAGTGAATTGCTTTTAAGTTATGCTTTGGTATTATTTTCAATAACACTTATTATTTATCAGAACAGAGGATAGAGAGAATGAATGAAAGGTCAGGCACAGAGAAAGCAAATGCTCCCATTAGCTTGTTCACTCCTGAAATCCCGACTGCGGCAAGGTTGGGCTGGACTGAAGCTGGGAGCCAGAAATTCGATCCATATCTCCTACATGTGTTATTAAAGACCAGTTACTTCAGCTGTCACCACTGCCACCCATGGTTTTCATCAGTCAGAAGCTAGAATCAGGAAGGAGCCAGAACTCAAACCCCGGCTTTCTGGGAGGTAACATGGCATTTTAAGTGAATGTAAATGTAACTATCACCAAGGGTATTACTGATATGAATGATAGAGATGAATAATTCATGAAAAATGTACTGAAAAGAGAAAAAACAGGTATAAAAGACAAGGGTACTGTTGTGCTCCGATCCTCAGATCCCCAGATGCTGCCAGAGACTTGAACTCACCAAAATGCAAGAGCAAGGTTTATTTTGGAAGTACAAGCTGTAGCAGGGACCCCCGCGCAGCGGGGGACAGAGGAAAGTCCCCAGCCTCTTTTAAAGCCGGGTTACCATGTCATCGAGGGGTGTGGGGTAACAGTGAATTGGCTGGGGTCACTTCTGGTGCTTCCTGATCTAGCGCAGTTGTTCCTGATTGGCCAAACCCAGGGGATTTTCTTACATGGTGAACTCTAGCAAGCTGTTCCCTTGTAACTTTGGTTTTCCCCAAAGTGAGGCTGCTTTTACGGGAAGTCGGGCCTGCCTGTCCAAATGGAGGCACATTTTCAAAACATAGTTAATCCAGCCCTTCCGTACTTCATAAGGTTTATGGAAAATGGAATTAAAATATAAGATTATTTTTGGTTTGTTAGAAAAGGTAATAAGCTCTATAGGTTTATGGTAAAGCTCTACACCAGTACCCTTTTTTTTTCATTAGCTCCACTGGCATCTGGCAGTAGCATCTAGCATTTGGCACAGACAAAAAGGCTCCACTTGGGACATCTGCATCCCATATGTGTGTGCTGAGTTCAAGTCCCTGCTTTCTTCCCAATCCCAACTTCTTGCTAATGCACACCTACTTGGGCAGCAGGTGATGGTGTAAGTAGTTAGTTTCCTGCTACTCATATAGAGACTTGGTTTGAGACCCAGCTCCTGATTTCAGGCTGGCCTAGCCCCATATTTTCCAGACATGTGGGAGTGAACCAATAGATGGAAGATAGCAGTGTCTACGTTTCTCTTAAAAGAGATGCATCACATAGATTTGATTTTTTTTAAGATCTGCTTTATTTATTTAAAAGACAAGAGTTAGAAAGGCAGAGGCAAGATAGAGGTCTTCCATCCACAAGTTCATTCTCCAAATGGCTGCAATGGCAAGAACTGAGCTGATCTGAAGCCAGGAGCCAGGAGCTTCTTCTGGATCCCTCACATGGGTGCAGGGGCCCAAGGACTGCTGTCTTCCCAGGCACATTATCAGGGACCTGTATCAAAAGTGGAGCAGCCAGAACTCGAACTGGTGCCTATATGGGATGCCGGCTCTGCAGGCTGAGGCTTTAATCCGTTGCTCCACCATGGCAGCCCCTAAATATGTTTCTTAAATGCTAAAGCTTGTATCAAAATATTAACTTGATTCAAAACAATGTAAGTGAGCAATACCTATAGGGATTTATTTAGAAAAGAAAAACACATTAGCATAAAAGAACGATTTACAAGTATTATAATGCTCTTTAATTTGAAGATAGTTTTTATAACTAATAAGGAAATTATGGATATATATATATATATATATATAAAACCTGTGTTGTACAATTTTAATTCACTGTTATCAGAAATTTAAAGCTCAGGCAAAACATCTACATAATATATATGTAAGATTTGAGCAAGTTGTCTGCAAGTCTTGAGTTACACTCCTATAACAAATAAAGAATATGTCTTTACAAACACATGTGCAATGTTATGAAAGTTAAAAACAGATTATGCCAAAGTGGAAGACACCTTGTCTTTTAGACTGAAAGACTCAGTCTATTATAAAACACATTAACAAGAAACAGTATGATTAAATTAGCTATTTGCCATAAAAGTTCAGAGGATGTGTGTTTGAAAGCCAAAAAAAAAAAAAAATCATTTTTACATATCTAACAGGTTAAAGAGGATCTCTTAATAGAAAGTAAGAATTACATAGACCTGAAAGAAAATGAGAATCTATTTCATAACCAGCAGAAGGTACCTAAATCTAAAATAGTAATGAAAAATATAGTGTCAAACTTATTTATTTAAAACTAAGAAAATGGGAAATATTATTTATCTCTGGCAACTGTATAAAAATAATAGTGTTAAGCTTAAAAATAAGCAGAAAAAAATCAGAGTAGGAAATAATGCAAAGCAAACAAAAACATACAGAATATTTAAAGCTGATTCTTTGAAAGTTTAGAAAAAAGAAACAGCTCATGTAGGATTTAATATGGCTTTTTTTAAAAAAATTTTTTTTGAAAGGCAGAGTTACAGAGAGGGAGAGACAGAGAAAAATCTTCAACCTGCTGGTTCACTCACCCAAATGGCTGAAGCCAGAAGCCTAGAATTCTATCCAGAGTCTCCCACATGGGTGGCAAGGGCTTAAGTCCTTGGAGCTTCCCCTGCTATTTTCCCAGGTGCATTAGCAGGGAATTGGATTGGAAGTGGGGCAGTATAAAATGCCAGTGTTGCAGACAACAGCCTAATCCACTGTGCCACAAACCGGCCCCAGGACTTCTTATTAAGTGTGATCATATGATAAACAGTAGAAGGCATAAATATTATTTGAGGATACTATAAAAAAACTTTAAGGAATATAGCTTCAATATGTTTCCAAATTTAGATGAAATGACCATGTAGTATGATATAAAATATAATTCTTAATTACATAAGATAAAAAGCCTGAGTAAACTGGCAAAAATATATGTTAAATTGAACTGGTAGTTGTCAAACACTAATTGCTCCTGCTTCATCCCTGGTAAAAGACATAAACCCTATAAAAATTTTGCCAAGCAATTTCTGCCAAATATTCAAGGGATAAATGATTTCCGCCTTTCACAAATTATTCCAAGACTAAATGCAGTTGTAAAATAACCTGATTAAATTTGTTAGTATAATCTCAACATCTACAGCAGTCAGGAAGAAGAAAATATAGGCCAATTTCATATTTATGCAATATGAAGTCCTAAAAAATTAAAGCAAATTAATTTGGCATCATTTTTTACATTTTTTAAAAACTATTAAACATTATGACCTAATTTTATTATTCTTAAAGATTATATTTATTAAAAATCTGATAGCCTTAGATTTTTTATACAGGAGAAGATAAGAGTTGGACGGAGGGCTATAAAAGTTATGGTTGATGACATTATGAAGAGGTTATACCCCCCATGGTACTCTTGGCCTACTAAATTTCTTCCTTCTTTTTTTTTAAATCATATTTCTAAAATTACAAAAGCTTTTTGCTGATTACAGTAAAGTGATTTGGATAAAAGCAAAGAGATATGTGCAATGATGAGATATATATAGCATTTCTGTAGAGTTAATCCACCCAACAGATGCATGCTAGAAAATGGAATAGATACATTCAAAGAGCCTATGAATAACAGAGGAACAACTTCTTGTTTTTGAGGAAAAAGTTTAAAAACTGAAAAAGAGCATCAGTGATCTTTGTGAAATAGGCCTACATGAAAGGAGCTAGGAACCGAGCAGACTTCGAGCATCATACATATACTCTTCTGTCGTGAGAAATAGAGAAACTTGAGTGATCTTAGAGGAGAATTATATCAAGTTATAGAAAACTCATACAATGTGGCATTCTTAAGAAATTGGGACTATTTGATTCAGCAAAAGTTAAAGGATGAATATTAATAAATGTTCTCAAGTGTTCTAACTAGTTTCATTTTGAGTTATTTGTGGTCAAAATTAAAATTGCTACAGAAGTCACTGATTACAACTGAAGCAGAATAAATTACATGAAATATTTGAGGGCTATAAAAATACAGAATGTATTTGTATAATATCAACTTCTAAGATCAATTGAGAAGTATCAACATTGAATGGTTTGTTTATAGACAGCATGAAGCCAGGGTCCCAGAAATGACAATCTAGAAATTCCATTTTGAAAAAATACAATCCATGCCCCACTTACTTCTACAAAGAATTGGAACCAGCAGGGTTCATTTCAACTTTGTATTTCTAAACTCATTTTTTCTTATATCCATATCACATTTATCATGAAACTCTTATGAATTTTAAAACATACTTTTGAACTAAATTGCCTGAACAGAGAATTTGTTTTGAACATACTTACATATTTAAATGCTTTAATAATCCCTTTGTTTCACTAATAAGCAAACAATGAACCACATTCAGGAAATAAAAGAATTATTTGTTTTTCTCATAAAAGCACCTTCAGGGAAAGATGAGATGTTCTGATTATATCAAACAGCAGGACTGAGTTGTGAAGATTTAATGCATAGGCAATATCTTTCAACAATCTTGTATGTCTCCTCATTTTATGTTTTAAAATTCTTTTTGGCAGATAAAGTAGTACCTGTTGTTGATTGTGGGTATCTGGATGTGGGAAATTGCACTCAGGCATAAATCTCTAAAGGAAAGACCTTGTGTTCTCTTTGTTGTTATGAGTCGGCATTCTCTATAATGGGACACCCAGGAACTGACATTTATATCTAACCTTCTAGATAATGGGTTTACATGGCTGTCTAATCTTTTAAGGAAAGAGGAGTGCTCCTGAGAGTACATTTGTATGCCTTGTAAATCACACATTAGTGATACTCTGATACAAGAGGATGTCTTTTCAAGCTTTATCACCTGCGCCTGTCATCTGATTAATAGTTAAAGCAATTTTACCACTATTTGTTTTGTAGAAGTGACAAAATACTGAAGGTACTAATTCCCACCTATTTTAATGACCAATTTGAGTCAGTATAAAAAGTTTGGGGAAAATTCAGAGCAGCGTTTGAAATTATAGCAATTGTCTTGCAATGTAAGACAGTTTTTACTGAGTGAGGGAATTAACTGTATAAGCTTCTAGAGTAGGACCTTTAAAACTTTAAGTTGGCGTAGGCACTTGTCCTAGTGGTTAAAATGTGTGTGGGCTTCCTGTATTTCATATCAAATGCCTGGATTCAAGTCCCAGCTCCACTTTCAATCCTGGTAAAACATACTCTGAGAGGCAGCAAGTGATGGCTCAAGTACTTGAGTCTACCATCCTGATGGGAGATTCTGATTGAGATCTGAGCTCCTGGCTTTGCTTGTCCCAGCCCCAATTCTTGTGGGCATTCTGGTAGTGAACTAATGGATGGAAAATCTCTCTCTCTCTCTGACTGTCTCTGCCTCTGCTTTTCAAACAAATGAAAAATAAAGAATTGTTTTTAAAAAAGTTAAGAGTGATAAAAATAATTTGGGAATCTTCTTCTTGAAATGTAGATTCTGATCCAGTTCATCTTTTGGGTGACTTGAGATTCTGTCTATCTAGCAAGCATTAAGATTCTGAGAGAGTTGACCTGTGAACTAGACGTTGATAACAAGAATGTGGGATAGATTTGCAACCTGTACTCCATTTTTGACCCTCAAGGTTTGTGTGAACTGAAACTGCACAGTGTCTATGTGTGCCTGTGGGAGGGGAGCATCTTTTCAAGGAAGAGTAATCATACGTTTTACATATTCTCAAGTCTTCTGTGACCTACTATTCGGAAGCATTGATTACTGTTTTCTTGGTATATTCCTTGAATTGCTAGTTCCATGATGTACTAACATAAGACATTTGAGAAACTAGATATATTTTATTTTTTGGATATTTACAGTGAATATTAATGGGTTAAATATCACAAGAAGTCTTAGAGGTACTACTACATCTACTTTACTTTCTTTAACCTAAATTTTTCCTAAAGTACTCAGTAATGATTTTTTTCAACTTTTTTTATGCTGTTCCATAAAGCATGAAAGATCTGATCTATTACTTCCCTTCCACTATTTTTAAAAGGTTTATTTAATTAAACAAGTTATATAAGTTATAGAGAGATTGAAGATTGAGAGAGAGAGAGAGAGAGAGAGAGCGAACTTCCATCCACTGGTTCATTCCCCAGATGGCTATAATGTCCAGGCTAAAGCCATGAGTGTCATACAGATATTCCAGGTGGATAGAAGAGCCCAGACCCTTGGGCCCATCTTGCACTGCTTTTCCTAGGTCATTAAGAAGGAGCTGGATGAGAAATGGAGCAGTTGAGATGCCAACCAGCACCCATATGAATGCTGGCATTACAGGTGGAAGTTTAACCCTGCTAAGCCATACTGTCTCACCTCACTCTACCTAGGCCCCCTTCCACAACTTCTTTAGTTGTTTTTCTGCATGACTCATATTTATTCAGTTGTTCTATCCAGTACTCTCACCTTCCAATCTGATGTCCATTTTTATTTCTTCTGTGTGTGTGTGTGTGTGTGTGTGTGTGTGGTGGGAGGGTTGACATGTAAAACTTGCATGTAGTAGAGTGTTGGGTTGTATTTCAATACATGTATACAGTGTGTGCTGATTAAATCAAGTGATTGGCATTTTCATTTCCTTATTAGATTTTTTTTTGTTTTAATTTGAGAGGTAGATTTATAGACAAAGACAGGGAAAGAGAGAAAACTCTTCCATCTACTGGTTCTCTTCCTAAGTGCTCACAATGGCTGGAGCTAGACCAATCCAAAGTCAGGAGCTTCCTCTGGGTCTCCCATGTAGGTGCAGAGGCCCAACACTTGGGCCATCTTCCACTGGTTTTCCAGGCCACTAGCAGAGTTCTGGATCAGAAGAGGAGCAGCCAGAACACAAACTGGCACCCAGATGGGATGCTACCACCACAGGCAGAGGCTTAGCCTACTAGCTACCCCCCATCATATTTTACTGATGGGGCTTTGAACTCTTCAAGTTCTTCATAAATTTTTTCTTCGTTATTATTTAACCACCTGTTCCTATGATCATCATTATGAATAAATTTTCCTCCTCCAAAACCTGTATTTTTCAAGATTTATTTATTTGGAAGTTATAGTTACAGAGAGAAGGAGATTTTCCATCTGCTGGTTCACTCTCCTGATGTATACAAAGGCCAGAGCTGGGCCAAACTGAAGCCAGGAGCCTCATCTGATTTCCCATGTGGGTGGCAGGGGCCCAAACACTTGGGCCTTCTTCTTCTGATGTTTTCCCAGGCCATTAGCAGGTAACTATAGCAGAAATAGAGCAGCAGGGAAAGAATCCTTCACTCATAAGGAATGCTGACATTGTAGCCATGGCTCTATCTGCTATGCCACAAGACCAGCCCCCAGAACCTGTATTTAAAGTCCTATTTTCTGATTATGATCAATTATCATGGCAACACTTGTTACAGAACTCTTTGTGACTGTAGTCAGGTTCTTGGTTTTAAATGTTGCCTTTTTAACTTTTAGAATGTTGATCTGTTATAATTTCTTGAAAGAAAGCTATTGCTCTTGGTATTATTTTTCTGTTTTCTGTATAAATAAAATATTTGTTCAGTGAATGCAGCTCTAAGATAATTTACTATAATATAGATATGTTATCACTGCTCTCAGAGTAGGTGGTTTGACTTCTGGATTTCTCCAAGTGTTCTTAAGTTAAATTCCATGCAATGAAGCTCTATAATACACTTTATACCTATAATACTGTCCCAATATTTTAGCTGTACATTCTATTGTAATTGTATCATCTCTCTTGGTTTCCCCACATGAACTACTGAATCAAGAAGAACCCCAAATTCATTCTAACCTTAAAAATACTCATGGTAATTAGGAAATTCTGTGTTGAACTCTGGTTGAAAAGCACGAGATGAGGTGAGGAAATTCAGGACCCATATTAGGATAATACAAATTCTGCAATCAAAAAAATATTCCCTTTGACCTCTTCTCGTTACTCAATTTTTTCTAGAGATTTCTTATTAGAAGATAACATTTTCAACCAGGCTTCAGGTAGCAAGTTAACTGTTCAGAGTGTACAAGATAGCTAGAATACCCGCAAAATGTCATCAGAAGTAGACTGAATAGAATAGTAGTCTGATGGAGGGACTCTAGAAACTCAATAATTGTATTTTGCAATAATGTGCTATTTTGCCATTTTGCAAAAAAAAAAATTGCAATACTTGTTGAGATGATCTCATTTATTGTATTACCACTTTCAGTTGAGGTCTGTCAAAAAAGTAGGACATCTGTAGATGTGTCATGCTCACATAGATGAGGAACAGTAAGACGAACTCTGAAAATCTCCATTTCAGTCTGTGAATTCTATTTTTTAATGTTTAATTCTTGACAGATTCAATATAGTTCATAGATACAATTCTAAGAATATAATGATATTCCTTTCCTCCCTATAATCACACCTTTCCTTCTCTCCTTCTCTCTTTCTTTTTTTAGTTTTTGAGATAACATTTTAAATTTACATTACAGTAAGAAGGCTTATTCATTTTCAGTCAAGTCACTACACTGTTCTTTTAAAATGTTTAGTGTACTCATTAGTCATCTGCATATAATCACTGACATTTTACTTTGAATTTATTTTACTCAAACATTGATTGTCAAGGCCATTTATGCTAAAAAGTATTATTAAAAATGAGGAGAGGGAGGAATATTTATATATTAAAGAGTTTTAATGGACAAACTATGTAAGATATTTTGGATAACTTTAAAAAAGATTAAAATTGGGATTTGGAGTAGGCATTTGGTGCAGTGGTGAAGATACCACTTGGGATACTCACTGTGGATTCAAGCGCCTTCTTTGCTTCCTATTCCAGGTTCCTGATAATGCACTTCCTGAGAAGCAGCAAATATTAGCCTGAGCACTTGGGCCCCTGCCACCCCATATGGGAGACCTAAGTTTCTTTTCTGGCTCCTGGCTCTGGCCCAGCACAGCACAGTCCAGGTCATTGCAAGCATTTGGAAGTGAACCAGTTAATGGGATCTCTCTCTCTCTCTCTCTCTCTCTCTCTCTCTCTCTCTCTCTCTCTCACACACACACACACACACACACACACTGTCTCTCTCTCTCTCTCTCACTGTCTCTTTCCCTGTGGGTCTTGCTATTGCTATCCCTTTTGCTATCTATACCACTGCCATTCAAATTAAAAAAGAAAATGGAGACTTAAAATAAGAGTCCTCAGAAAGCTGGATAAATACAGGAGAGGGACTAGACATTTAGCCTAGTGATTAAGATGCCAGTGTCCCACATTAGAGTGCCTGGATTAAATTCCAAGGTTTAGCTTCTGACTCCAGCTTCTGGCCAGTCAGACCTGGGAGGCAGCAGTGATAGCTCAGGTAACTGGGTTCATGCCACTGGATTCCTAGATCCTGGCTCTTGACTGTAGCTCGGGTCCTAGACTGGAACCTACCAAAGTTTGTTCATTCTCTCTCTCTCTCTCTCTCTCTCTCTCTCTCTATCTATCTCTCTCTCACTGTGTTTATCTCTCTGCCTCTCAAATTAAGAGGAAAAGTTACTAATATACTGAAGAAAGTATTTGTCTGCCTTTTAATTTTTATTGAACCTGGGCGCAGTGAAAATGATCCAGGTGTGCGTCATGTGGTGGCACTTTTATTTTGTGACTAAAATATGACCCATATTCTACCAAGATAAAGAATTGGGTGAATGAACTATAATTTTATATTTGAAAGAGTGGGAAAAAAAGGATACCATGTGAAAAGTGTCAAGTGTCTGTAAAATGGAGATTGAGACAGTAATTTTAAAGTGTGTGAATGGACCTGCAAATATTGAGTAAAAACACTTTTAAGTATGTGTAAGTTTCTACAATGATCTTTTAGCTTCAAATACATCTATGCCTAGAATCAAATCCACAGCTAATTAAAGAACAGAGGGAAAGTATATTCAAGTATCTGGAGCAATCTGAAAAACATGAATGTTCAGTGAGTTACTTTGATTTTCCTTTTTGACATTTTCAGTGATCGGTCTTCCTTTCTGAGACTGTGACCTTGTGTCTAAGTAGACTCTTCCACTTGATATGTACATAGGCTGCTCTGAAAGTAGAGTGGAGTAGCAGTAAATGTCACTGAAATATGGTTTTTAGATGTAGTTTGGTTAGAGTTGAGAGTACATAATAAAAATGATGAATTTACTAAAACCTTCCTTTCCTGTTTTCTTTCTCTCAAGCAGTTTTAAAATTCCCGATATGGTTAGAATACATGCACTTTTAAGAAAGCATTCTACTAAAAGTAATTGGGTATTTTCCACTAGTACATAAATCTGTTAGCTGGTGTTTGATATTCTTGGAAAATCAGACAGTAGGCATTTATTACTATCAGAGGGACCCTCTAAAGAGAAAATTCACAGTTGTTCAATAAAACAGAGAAACTTAATGTATTCCAGAAAAAATTCTTTGACAGAGAATTTTGTTCAGAAACTTTTAAAACTTAAGAAAGCAAATGTATCAACACAGTGTACTTTTGTAATGAGGAATATGTACAACCGTATTTCACTGAATAGTTGTAAAAAATTATCTGTACCATCTATCAAAATGACATAATTGTCCTTGAGTAACAACATGGAGAAAGGGTTTAGGCCAAAGCTCTGAAGTCAAGCTTCCTGAGTTCTGTCTTATCTCTGATACTTAATATTAGTACATGAACTTCAAACATATTACTTGATTACTATTTGCCTCTATTTCTTTGATGGTAATAATAGGAATTATATCCTTGTGTTCTTTGGAAGACTAAAGGATATAATATATTAACAATGCCTTGTACATACAAGTACTCAAAATTAGCTTATTATTAAACTATAATTGCTTTTTTTCATATGGTTTAAAGATCAGGCAATTGATAAAAAAAAAAATCACCTTAATTTTGAAATTGTTCCTGAAACATTGGACGCTAAAACAAAACGAAAGCTTATAGAGTAAGTGCATTACATGAAAATAGAATAGGAAAAAGTCCTTTCAATGGAAACAAAAGGCCCACAGAATTTTATATCCCATTTCCATTTTTTGTGCTGATGAGCAAGGGTGCCTAAAAATGAGGAAATGAAAAAGCAAAGATCTCAATCATTCTCCATTACAATACTGGATTGTAACTCCTGCCTATTCCAAAAGATGATCCTTAAAAGGGGCGGCTGTCCTCCTTTGGGAGTCAGAAGAATGCATATTATTGGAAAACAGTCCTCAGCATTATTCTGTCTTGTTTCTGATTGAGATTAGTTGCCTTTGGTAATATCCTTTTCCTGTATTATAGACATCACTCTCAGAGAAACCTGTTTTTGCCTCCCCAAAACCATAATGTTAGATGAATGTCTCCTTCCAGAGTACACTAAAAACTAAAACGTGCAGCTTGCCTGACAAGTCAGTCTGAAAAGTTTCTACTTTCATTATATGACCAGAACAGTTCTGGAAGTCAGTGTGGCCAGGAGGAAAAGGGTGACAAATGCAGTCAAAGGTACTCTGACAAGGAGAGAAGAGTTGGAGCAAATTACAAAAACAGCAGGTTTAACTTGAACTCTGTTTTAAGAGACAGGATACCAAGAAGTAACACAATCTTGCAAGCCAGTGTAGCACAAGAAAGAACACTGGGCATCCCAGTCTCCTGCATTATAACCCACTGCTCAAATGTGGAATGCAGCAGAATAGAAAATGCAGAGAGTGGTGTAATCTCTAGAAAGGTTCTGGAAAAAACGTTTAGGAGAAATTTATGTGGTTTTCATTTATGTGTGTGTGTGTGTGTGTGTGTGTTTCTGAGTTTACTTTTATTTTTTTTTAACTTTTATTTAATGAACATAAATTTCCAAAGTACAGCTTATGGATTACAATGGCTTCCCCCCCATAACTTCCCTCCCACCCGCAACCCTCGCCTTTCCCACTCCCGCTCCCTCTCCCCTTCCATTCATATCAAGATTAATTTTCAATTCTCTTTATATACAGAAGATCAGTTTAGCATATAGTAAGTAAAGATTTCAACAGTTTGCACCCACATAGAAACACAAAGTGAAAAATACTGTTTCAGTACTAGTTATAGCATTAAATCACAATGTACAGCACATTAAGGACAGAGATCCTACATGAGGAGTAAGTGCACAGTGACTCCTGTTGTTGACTTAACAAATTGACACTCTTGTTTATGGCATCAGTAATCACCCTAAGCTCTTGTCATGAGTTGCCAAGGCTATGGAAGCCTTTTGAGTTCACCATTGCCAATCTTATTTAGACAAGGTCGTAGTCAAAGTGGTAGTTCTCTTCTCCCTTCAGAGAAAGGTACCTCCTTCTTTGATGACCTGGTCCTTCTACTGGGATCTCACTCACAAAGATCTTTCATTTAGGTCATTTATTTATTTATTTATTTGCCAGAGTGTCTTGGCTTTCCATACCTGAAATACTCTCATGGGCTTTTCAGCCGGATCCGCATGCCTTAAGTGCTGATTCTAAGGTCAGGGTGCTGTTTAGGACATCTGCCATTCTATGAGTCTGCTGTGTATCTTGCTTCCCATGTTGGATGTTGGATCGTTCTCTCCCTTTTTATTCTATCAGCTAGTATTTGCAGACACTAGTCTTGTTTATGTGATCCCTTTGGCTGTTAGTCCTATCATTATGATCAATTGTGAACAGAAATTGATCTCAAATGACAGAGCTATTATAAAATGTTTCCTTTAGGAGTTCATGTTCAAAGCTTGTTATATTAATAAAGAGATAATTTAAACAAATGATTTCCAAAGAAGTGATACAAGCTTAGGTGTGCTGAATCAGATAAGTAGTGTTTTTAATATCATGGAAAGTGTGTTCTTTCTTGACACTTGGCAGCAAATTATAAAAATTAATTTATAGGAGCC
The DNA here is from genome assembly GCA_949820135.1 of Sylvilagus floridanus. Lineage (NCBI taxonomy): Eukaryota > Metazoa > Chordata > Mammalia > Lagomorpha > Leporidae > Sylvilagus > Sylvilagus floridanus. Next base: position 26,027,437 of record OX463235.1, read on the forward strand.
GGCACTGTGGCTTAGCAGGTAAAACCACCACCTGCGTGCTAGCATCCCATATGGGCGCTGGTTTGAGTCTTGGCTGCTGCACTTCTGACCCAATTCTCAGCTATGGCCTGGGAAGGCAGTGGAAGATGGCCCAAGCCTTAAGCCCCTACACCTGTTGTTAGACCAAGAAGAAACTCCTGGCTTCAGATCCACCCAGCTCTGGTCATTGGATCCATTTGAGGAGTGAACCTGTGGATGGAAGACCTCCCTCTCTGCCTCTGCCTCTCTGTACCTCTGCCTTTCAAGTAAATAAATCTTTTAAAAAATTAACTTATGAAGGGCAGAAAGTCGTATAAGTCAACAACATAGTTATCAGCACAATTAAAACATGATTAACTTTACCACCAGCGACTGTATTCATTGAAAATGTGATATTAGGGTATATCCAGCAAATTTATTTTAAAAAGATTTACTTATTTTATTTGAAAGAGTGATAGAGAAAAGGAAAGATAGTGAGCTGGTTTACTCCCCAAGTGACAGCAATGGCCAAGACTGATCCAAGCAGAAATCAAGAGCCTGGAGCTGCAACCCAGACTCCCACATAGATGACGGTCCTCCACTGCTATCCCAGGCACATTAGCAGAGAACCAGATCTGAAGTGGAGCAGACGAGACTCAAACCTGAGTGTGTGTGGGATGTTGGCCTCACAGGCGGTAGCTTAATTCACTGTGCCATAATGCTGGCTGCCAGCAATTTTTTTAGATGACAGTGTAGGTCTATGACGTAGAAAGATAAAGAACAAAAAAACTTTATATTTTGGTGTGATAGCCTTGAAAACAGATAACATTTTGATAATGTCAGGTCTAAATTTTGGAATGAATATTAAATGTGAGAAAAATAGCCCTGTTCTTATTTAAGTCCTTTAATATCATTTTGTAATGTGTGACAGATTCACTTGTTCACACATTGTGCCACATGCAAAATTAGGAGGGAATATAGGGTGCCAAATGTATGAATTTCCTTACTCATGACTGCCCTAATTGTATATCTCTTGGAGTAGAAAATTTTGTACCTCCTGTGGTTTTTTTATTAAAATGATATTGTACTGAATGATCAGTTTATTTTTAAAATGTTGAGAATAATCTAGAGCAGAAAACACAAGAGGCAACCAAATACAAGGAAATAAGAGTCTGAATACTTAGCACTGGAAAAATATTCACAACCAAGTTTAACTGGCGTTTGATTATTGTGGAAAATACTATAAGAAAACAAAGCTTATACCAACATCCCGAAATTCTTGAGGAAAGAAAGGGTAATTATAGTCTCCTAAGTTACTACTTCACAGTTAACCTTAAGCTGCAATATGGACCACTAACCCTAAAAATAGACAGTGAAATCAGTGAAATAAAGACCACAAACACCAATGAAAATTACTATTTGTAATACAACAAACATGGTTGGAAAAAGAAATAAAATGGAAAAGGCAACAAAATGAAAATTAAAGGAAAACGAAATCAGACCAGATGTTGCGAATCTGTTTTTCATGCAGAGATGCTTAAATGCGAGCAACGGCCTTCCAGGCAAGGTTGCTGAGATAATAACACTGAATTTGTTCAGGATGGTTTGATTAGGTGGTCTGACAGTGGAGGTTTAGAACTAACTGGAGAACAAGCCATGTAGGCTAACTGAGCTGTTTATATTTTTAAAAGACATGTCTTATCTGTATTCAAGTTCTTGAATGAAGATTGTATTTTCTCTGCCTCTTGTAAGATTTAACATAAAAAGGACAACGTACATTGTTTTGTGTTTTCATCAAGCTTTTCAATAGCTTCCCTCTCATTACTATCAGTACATTTTACTGTCATTTATCTTTTCCTGTGACTTGAACAAAATTTTGCTCCCAAATGCTTGTAGACATTTAATCCTGAGAGGAGGAGACTTGACCAAGTTGTTGTGTTTAGGGGATAAATCTGGTTGGAGGTGCTTAGACCACTAGGGCCATGTATTGGAATAGTTCTCACTAGTGGTTTGGTTATAAGTCTGCTGATTGGGCTCAGTTGCCCTCTCTCTGCTTCTTAGCTTGTCATGTGATCATTCTGCACACATTCTACTCTAGCCACACCAGATGACCAAATCGATAATGTTGCTTTGATCTTGCATCATGAACCTCCAAAACTACAGACCAAAATAAAAGCTTCTCCTTTATAAGTAGCTTTTATCGGGTATTTAGTTTGACTAATGAAAAGCTGAGCGCTAGGACTTTCTTCCTGATTTTATCACTGACTTCATAATGGCACCTCTACTAAATTCCTCTCCTGTGTTCCTTGTAATGCACACATTTGTTCCCTCTACTATTTTCTTTCATCCTGTTTGAATCATGGCTGAAATTTCTGCTCAATAAAATACCTTGTGGATAGGCTATGCCAGTTCCAATGAATCACTGTAATTGTTACACATATGAATACTTTGCATGCCGGTGTTCACCATAGAAGTTTCCGTATGAAACAAAAAATTTGTTTTTGAACACAGAACTAGAAAATAAAAGTATCTTTTATTTGTGTACATGATGTTTTCAAGCATCTCTTTTTTCTCTACCTGATCTAAACTGAACAAAGATGTCTGTACACAGTGAATTGTATTTTGCAAGTTATAAAAGAAGTAATTAGGCCGGCGCCGTGGCTCAACAGGCTAATCCTCCGCCTTGCGGCGCCGGCACACCGGGTTCTAGTCCCGGTCGGGGCACCGGATTCTGTCCGGGTTGCCCCTCTTCCAGGCCAGCTCTCTGCTGTGGCCCGGGAGTGCAGTGGAGGATGGCCCAAGTGCTTGGGCCCTGCACCCCATGGGAGACCAGGAAAAAGCACTTAGCACCTGGCTCCTGCCATCGGATGAGCACGGTGCGCCGGCCGCAGCGCGCCATCCGCAGCAGCCATTGGAGGGTGAACCAACGGCAAAGGAAGACCTTTCTCTCTGTCTCTCTCTCTCACTGTCCACTCTGCCTGTCAAAAAAAAAAATTAAAAAAAAAAAAGTAATTTAAAACAAATGAAAATGTGTGAAGAAAAAAGTTAAAAACAATCAATAAGCAATTTAATCAATAATGTTTATAAACTGTATATTATAAAACTCTCCCAATAAAATGTCTTTAAAAGAAATTATTGTTTCATGTAAATATCGCTTTAGCAAATCACTCCTACTGTTAGTCAGTTGTCTCCAAATTCTAAGTAGTTGGAGACATCAGTGCCTGTTGAACATAAATGTACTCAGCATTTTCATAGGAAAATTGACCTACCCCCTACTGCAATCATAAAGGAACGTATAAATACACTCTAAAAGTTAAAAAATATTTCCAAAAGGGCCAAATTATACATATTGAGGATAGTTGGATCTCCATGGAACAACTCATGGAAAATAAAGGAATGATATACAAACGTGAAATGAGAAAAGACATTATTAGAAAAGGAAAATGTATAGCACTGTTTACCCATGTGGATTATCGTGCTTATCATGTGTTCTTTGTAATTATTTAATAATGTGTTCAGTTCTGTGATTAAACTGTGAGGTCTTTCAAAGCAAAGACAGTAACTATTGATCTTGCCATTTCCTACACCTGACAAAATAACAAGCGCTAGGAGCTCTGTAAACGCTCATGCAATGAATGAATATATCATTATTTAATCATTGATAACCTAGATGGGCACCTTATTTTATTGTGCTTTGTTTCATTGTGCTTCATGGATATTGAGTTCTTTTACAAGTTAAAATTTGTGACAACCCTGCAGGAAGCTAGAGTATTGGCACCATTTTTCTACCAACATGTGTTCACTTCATGTCTCCATGTCACATTTTAGAAATTCTCAAAATATTTCAAATTTTCTCATAACTGTTACGTTGATCTGTCATCAGTGGTCTTTGATGTTACTGTTGTGATGGTTTGGAGCACCCATATATCATGCTGATTAATGGGTAGATACATCATGTATTGTGTGTATTCTACTAGCCAGTCGCTCTTCCACTTCTCTCTCCTTGAATCTCCCTATTCCATGAGAGAATAGTGTTGAAAGCAGGCCATTGAATAACCCTACAATAAAGTCTCAATTTTCAAGTGAAAGTAAAACTCCTAAGTCTCTCATTTAAATCAAAAGCTAGAGATCATAAATCCAAGTAATAAGGGCTTGTAGAAAGCAGAAACAGACTAACAGCTAGATCTCTTGTACCAGTTAGCCAGCTTTTGAAGGCAAAGGCAAGGTTCTCAAAAAGTGCTGCTAGAGTGAGTGCATGAATGATGACAAAATCAAACAGCCTTAAAGATAGGGAAAAAGGTTTAGTAGTCTACATGAAAGATCAAAACAGTCACAGCATTCTCTCAAGACAATACTTAATCTAGAACAAGACCATACTACTCTTCAATTCAGTGGAGTCTGAGAGAATTGGCAAAGCTGCCAACAGAAGAAAAAATTGAAGTTACCAGAGCTTGTTTGTGTGGTTTACGGAAGGAAATAATCTCTATAACATAAAAGTGCAGGTTGAAGGAGCAAGTGTTCCTATAGAAGCTGTAGCAAGTTATCCAAGAGTTATAGCCAAAATAATTAAATAAGGTGGCTATACTACAAAACAGAGTTTCAGTGTAGATTATCCACCCTACTTTTGCAAGAAGATGTCATTCAGTTGGTTCATAGTTACAAAGGCCCAGTTAATGTTCTAAAGGACAGGCTGACTTTCTTGCTAGAGACTGATGTAGCTGGTGACTTGTAAGTTTGAGCCAAAGCTCAGTTGCCCTTCTGAAAACCTTAAGCCCTTTAAAAACAGTGGCACAGTGGGTTAAGCAATCAGATGGGGTGCTGGCATCCCATATCAGAGTCCTGTATGCTCCACTTCTAATCCGGCTTTCTGCTAATGCACATGAGAAAGCAGTAGATAACGACCCATGTACTTGAGTTTCTGCCATTCATGTGGAAGACCAAATGGAACTCCAAGCATTTGCCTGGTCCAACCCAGGTTGTTGTAGATATTAGAGTGTGAACCAGCAGATGGAAGATCTCTCTGTCTCTCTCGCTCTGGCTCTGGCTCTCGCTCTTTCTCTTTCTCCTTCCTTCCCTCTCCCCCTATCTTTTGCTATGCCTTGCAAATAAATTAATCCATCTTTTAAAAAGAACTGTACTAATTCTACTCTACCTATACTCTATGTATGTAAAGGAAAAACAAATCCTAGCTAGCAAGACATCTGTTCACCACACGGTTGACTAAATATTTTATGTCTGCTGTTGAGAGGTTCCTTCCCTTTCAAAATGTTAGTGATCATTTGCAATGCACCTGTTTACCCTAAGAGCTCTGATGGAGATGTACAATGAGTTTAACATTGTTTTTAGCCTCCCAACACAACATCTCTTCTGCAGTTCTTAATGAGTCAAGGAGCAATTTTGACTTAAAAGTCTTACTAGTCAAGAAATACATTTCAAGGGTCAATGTTATAACACGGAGGGTTGCACTGCCATTCCTACAGTGTATTTGAAGTCCAGGCTGATCTGCTTCCCATCCAGCTCTTTGCTAACATGCCTGGGAAGGCAACAGCAAATGCACTAAGTACATGTACTCTTACCACCCGTGTGAGAGACCATGATGCAGTTCCTGGCTCCTGGATTTGACTAGACCTGGTTGTTTATGGCTTTTTTAGAAGCGAACCAGTGGATGGAAGATTCCATATCTCTCTCTGTCTCTCTCTGCATCACTTTCTCTTTGTGTATGTATGAATATGTGTGTCTCAATTATTTTCTGTCACTCTGCCCTTCAAATAAATTCACTAATCTTAAAAATTATGTTTGAGAAGGCTGTATTTGCTAGCTAAAGTAGATGGATAAATTCTGGAAAGGATTCATTGTTTTTTTTTAAAAAAAAATCTGTTAATCTTTATTCGTGAGAGATGAGGGAGGGAGAGGAAGAGAGAGAGAGAGAGGTCCCATCAACTATTTTACTGTCTAAGACAATGGTTTAGTTTCTAAATGCCTGAAATGACTGAGGCCAGGGCTGGAGCCAGAATCTGAGAATGCTATTCAGGTTTCCCATGGGGTTGCAGGAACTGAATTACTAGAATCATCACTGCTGCCTCTGAGGATCTGTGTTAGCAGGAAGCTGGACTCAGGAGCCAGAGGCATGTTATCAAACCCAGGTACTCTGATAAAGGAGTTGGGCATCATAACTACTAGGCTAAATGCCACTCCCTAGATTTATCATTTTAGATGACACTGAGGACACTTGTAATTTATAGAAGGAGGTCAAAATGTTAACATTGAAAGAGCTTTGAAAGAAGTTGCTTCTAATCCTTGTGACTTTGAAGTGTTTAAGATTTCAATAAAAGGTAACTGCAGTTAGGATAGAGAACTGGAATTAGAAGTGGACCTGGGAGCAGGTATTTGGCATAGCCATAAAGTCTCCACTTGGGAGAGCTGCATCCCATATCAGAGTGCCTGAGTTCAAGTCATAGCTCAGCTTCCGATTCCAGCTCCCTGCCAATATACCTCAAAAACAACAGATGACAGCTCAAGTACTTGGGTCCTTGCCACCATGTGGGGGATTCATATAGAGTCCCAGCTCTTTGCTTCAGCTTGGTCAACTTCAGGTATTATAAGCATCTGGGGAGTGAACCAGGAGATGGAAGGCTGATAGGTTGGTGTCTATCTGTCTCTGTCTCTGTCTTTCTCTCTGCCTCCCAAATAAATAGATAGCTAGATATATGGTAACTGAGTTGCTGCACTCCCAAAAAACTTGAACAGATGAGGAATGGCTTGTTATGAATCAGCAAAGAAAATGGTTTCTTGAGATGGAGTCTGTTCTTGGGGAAGATGCTGTCAACGTTGTTGAAATGATAACAAAGGATTTAAAATATCACACAAACTTAGCTGATAAAGCAGCAGCAGGATTTAAGAGGATTGACTCTAATTTTGAAAGAAAATCTGCTGTGAGGAAAATGCTGTCAAACAGCACTTCACGCTACAGAGAAATCGTTAGTGAACGGAACACTCAATCCCACGGCAATCTTCATTGTTGTCTTATTTTAAGAAATGCTACAGCAACCTTAGCCTTCGTCAGTAGCCACCTTGATCAGTTAGCAGCTATCAACACTGGGGCAAGGCCATCCACTGGCAAAAAGTGCGCAGCTGCTAAGGTTCAGATGATCATTAGCATGTTTGAGCAATCAAATATTTCTCAATTAGGGTATTTACAGTTTTTTTAGACATATATGCTATTGTACATTATAAAATCATACTGTATTAACATGACTTTTATATGCATTGGGAAATGAAACAATTGTGTGATTTGCCATATTGAGATATTCATATTAGTGAGGTGATCTAGAATTGAACTTGCAATATACCCAGAGTATGTGTGTATTCAATGAATGAATGAATAATATATGAATATATATAAGTACTTCTTGAATGAAAAAAGACAAGTTTACAGTTATTATCATTTTTACTTGCAGAAGAGATAAAGAAGGGAGAGAAAAACAATCCTGTAAGACTCAAACCTTTGAAGTTTTTTTTTTTTTAAAAAGATTTATTTATTTATTTGAAAGAGTTACACAGAGAGAGAAGGAGGGGCAGAGAGAGAGAGACAGGGAGAAATCTTCCATCCTCTGGTTTACTCCCCAAATGGCCGCAATGGCCAGAGCTGCACCTTTCTGAAGCCAAGAGCGAGGAGCTTCTTCTGGTCTCCACATGGGCTCAGGGGTCCAAGATCTTGGAGTCATCTTCTGCTGTTTTCCAAGCCACAGCAGAGAGCTGGATCACAAGTGAAGCAGCTGGAACTCAAACGGGTGCCCAAATGGGATGCCAGCACTGCAGGTGGTGGCTGTACCAGCGGGACCACAGTGCTGGCCTCTCAATATTTAAGAACCACTGCATGTTTTGAGTTAAATTAGAAAATCAAATAGTAGTATGTAAGTGTATAGAACATCAAGCAATAAAAATTCTTTTTTAAAATTTTTTTTATTTTTATTAGACTTTTTATTTTTAAAGTATTTATTAATGCTTTTTAAAAGAAAGATTTATTTAATTTATTGATTGGAAAAGCAGAATAACAGAGAGCAAGAGGGAAAGTAAAAGAGAGATCTTTCATCCATTGGTTTACTCCTCAAATGGCTGCAACAGCCAAGTTTGGGGCAGGATGAAGCCAGGAGACAGGAACTCCATCTGGGTCTCTCACTTGTGTAGCAGTGGCAAAAGTCCTGGGACCATCATCTACTGCCTTCCAAGGAATTTAGCAGAAAACACAATTGGCATACAGCTGCTAGAACTCTGCCTAGCATTCTGATACGAGATGGAGGCATCACAAGCGCCAGGCGGCTCTACCCAGTACCCATTCATTTAATGACATGTATCTTACTCTTCATATTTTAGCCTGTAATTTGCTATCCAACTGCATATAATTCTGTAGGCATTTGCATGTTGTTACAAGCAAGCATGGTGAATGAGAATATTATATGAATGATACTGATTTGAGGATGGGGAATGGGTTTTTATCATAGACTTCTTTGCTATCTGTTTGGTAAATTTAAGATTTTAGTATTAGGTAACCTGAAGCAATATACAGACTGAAATGGAGAACTTGTCTCATGGAGAGAGATCTGCGTGGTCAAATTTTGTGCATCTGAGAAGAAAATATGTGAGAAACACAAATTCCAACAAAAGCATCAAGCTTTAAAATAAATAGTATTCAGTAATAGCCATGTCCTTTTTAAGTGTTAGCTTTTCATATTTTTCCAGTTGGAGAAATGCTATATTTTGGAGGGTAATCAAAAATAGTTTAACTGCATACTTAATGTTCTGGAGGAGGGAAAAAAAAGTAAAATTGATCAGATTATAAGCAACTTGTTTGTTCTTAAATTTATCAGTACATCTTCTGTTTCATGTATTTTATTCCGTAAGGTTTCCATTATATATGTGGCATATACCTTTTAGAAGTCATTATTAAAATGAGCCCAGATTATACATCTCTGTGTACAAAAGTACAGGTTTCATGATTGAACACCTAAGTTGTTTTGAATAGCACTCAGGTGACTGACTGCTTTTACTAGACTATCCAGCAAGAGAGGCATCCCATCATTGGCATCCAGTGTGCAGGAACTGACTGGTTTTGTTGCATAACACAGGAGAATTGCTCACTACTGGCTGTTCCTGCTGACATTCCTGATGTGCAATCTGGTAATACCCTCAAAGCTATTTTGTTGTTGTTGTTGTTCCCAGTGCTTTGTTATTAGATGTTAATAGGTTCTTGGCCTATAGGAGAGAAAGCAATGGGATAATTAACATAAAAAAACAGTGCTAGAAGAAAGCTCAGTGGAAAAAAGTGAGATCTGAATGAGGATGTGTCATGTTTATTTGACTCTTCCTATTTGTTTATTTTGCCAAGAGAAGGGTAGCATAACGTGCAACAACCTAGACTTTTGCTCTGATGCCAGAATGGTTGAGTAGTAGAGGCATTAAACTTTGTTAATTTCTTTTTCTATAGCTATCTTACTTTTGATGTTCTTGAAATATATACTTTGGGTTCCTCTAGGACAGATCTAGAATATTAACGTTACAAGTGCAGTGTCCATGTGCTCTTTGCAAAATTAGAGTTATTCCTCTGTAAATGCATTAAAGTATCTTATGCCTAATTAAAATTAAGATGAAAAGTATAATGCATTCCAATCTTTATTATAATAGAATAAACATTGCTTTATACTATTTCTATAAAATTTAAAAATAATTAAGAACTACAATTTGCTCTTCCTACCAAATATTTGAAATAGTTCAATGATATAATTGTAGAATCATGATTTCTGAAAGCCAGATGAGATTTTAGCATTTGTAGAACCTTAGCAGCTTGGATAAAACTGATCTTGAGGTGTGATTCAACTAAAGGAACTTTTTAAATTTTAGAAAGATGTTATCTACTCCAAGCCTGAACTTCTTCATCTATAATATCGAAATCTAACAGCCAATATCTTGGGATCATCATGAGAGTTAGGAGAAATAATGTGTGCATATTGCCTAGAACAATCGCTGAGAAACAATAGGTACTCAAAAGATTTTTGTTAGAAACTCAAAGAACCCAGTTGAAAACAGAAATCTGAATGAAGGTTGGAAGTAATGGAGAAAGAATAGCACTAAATGTTTTCTTATATTCATTGAAAAAAAGGATGAATGTTCAAAATTCCCATTTTACTAATTGTAGACATCTGAAGGTAATATATGCTACTGATTGTGCAGGATCAAATGGCATCAGTTTTCTTCTAATTTTAGAGGATGAACATTCAGAAGATCTCAAGTAGACTTGGTATTGAATATAAAATATTTGGAGACTTGATTTTGCTATTTTTACTAATTTTACTTTTGTATTTACTAGGTAATGTATACTAATGATATGGGATTGAACATCATAAATTCTCTTCTAACTGTAGAAGATAAACTGTTTAGAAGATCAAAAATAAACTTGGTATTGAATATAAAATATTTGGAGACTTGTTTTTTGCCATTGATGAACCAATACTGATACATTTTTATTAACAAAATTTCACAGTTTACATTGAGGTGGATTGTAAATTCTGTGGACTTTGACAAATGTATGTTGACATATTTTGAGCATGACATTGCATATGGAATACTTTCACTATCCTGAAAATCTGTGTTCCACATGTTCATCCCACCTTCAGTACTGTGGGACCCCTGACAACCATGGGCATTTTTATTCCTCAATAGGTTTTACCTTTTTCAGAATAGAAAATAGTTCTAACTAAATCATATGTAGTGATCTCAGATGGATTTCTTTCATTGGCAATATACACTCAAGTTTTCTCCATCTTTTTCTGGTTTGATAGGTAATTTCATTTTGTTGCTTTTATACATTCCATGGTTTGGATTCTGCAGTTTACCCATTTATTAGTGAAGAACATCTTGGTTGCTTCCAGGTTTTGGCAGTTATAAGTGAAACTTCTATAAAACTCATGTATAAGTTTTGTGTAAATGTGAGTCTTTAGCTTATTTACCAAGGAGTGTTATTGGTTTATAATATGGTAAGAGTTTGTTTTATAAGAAGCTGATAACTACCTTTCAAATTGGCTACACCATTTGACATTCCCACTAGCAGAGTGTGAGAGCTCCTGTTGCCCCACATCTTCAACAGCATTTGGTGTTATCAGCATTTTGAATTTTAGTCATTTTAATGTTTAGAGTGCGTGCTTTATGTTTTCTTTTTGTTTATTTGAGAGAAAGGAACAGAGAGAGCAATTTGGAGAATTCCTGTTTGCTTCTTCACTCCCCAAATTTACCCAGGGCCTGGGGCAAAGGGGTAGAAAGGCAAAACTGGTGAGAGCTGAGTTGAGGTCTCTTTGAGCCATCACTGTTGACTCCCAAGATCTGTATTAGCAGACAGTTGGAATCACGAACCAGAGGCCCGAGTTTAACAGAGATACTCTGATCTAGGATGCAGGCATCCTGACAGTGGCTTAACCACTAGGCATTGTGTCCACCCTAGTGTGTTGCTTTTTGCTTTCAGTTTTTATTTATTTATTTTCATTTTACTTGAAAGGCAGGGATAGGGGACCTAAGGGGAGGAGGAGGAGGAGTATAGGAGGGAGGAAGGGGGGGAGGGAGGGAGGGAGGAAGAGAGAGAGAGAGAGATAGAGAGAGAGAGAGAGAGAGAGAGAACAGGCAGTCAAAGCCAAAATTAACAACTGGGATTGCATCAAATTGAGAAGTTTCTATATGGCAAAGGAAACAGGAAAGTGAAGAGGCAACCGACAGGATGGGAAAATATTTGCAAAAAAATATTTGTTTTCATTTTTAAAAATAGACTATTTGAAAGGCAGTGACAGAGAGGAAGAGACAGAGGGAAAGAGTGGGAGAGCAGGGAGAAAGGGAGAAGGTGGGTGGGGAGGAGATCATGATCTTCTGGATTACTCCCCAGGGGGCTGCAACACTCAGGTATGGAACAGGCAGAAGCCAGGAGCCAAGCACTCAACACTGGACTCTCCCATGAGTGGCAGGGGCCCACATACTTTGACCATCTTCCACTAATTTCCTAGGTTTCTTAGCAGAGAGCTGGATAGGAAGCAAAGAAGCCGGTATTCAACTGGTACTTGATAAGGGATGTCAGTCACACAAGCACAGGGTAAAGACAATGTGCCACAATGCCAGTCACCTGATATTTTTTTTTTTCTAAAGAAGTGAGTTACAATCCAAAGTCGGTTGGTATTAAATTGGGAATATTAAAGGTAGCTACCCAGGATAACTGTGCTTTAGAGGGTTAAGCTAAGTTTTATTATAAGAAATAAAACTTGAAATAAATGTATATCTACAGCTACATATAGATCTGTAGCTCTATAGAGCTCTATAGAGCTGTAGAGCTACATATTTCAAGTCCATTATATAGACAACTATACAAATGATCAACAAAAACAAGAACACAGTATATTTTTTCTCTCCCTTCTTACCAAAACACACATGGAATTAAAAAGCAAACACAACATACAACTATATAATTATTCATGTTTTATATATCTACTTAACATTGGGCACAACTTCTGTTTGGTAAGCCTCTAATCATGATGATTCATTTTCAATTTAATCAATATCCCACAGAAAGGTTTAAAACAAGTACATTGAGACTAAAAATTGTATATGGCTCATTGTAAAACACTGTAAAACTTCTTACCCACTTTTCATATTCAACATTCTTTCCTCTGGTCTCTGTAATTTCAGTCTTACTATGTGTTAGAAAATGTAGACATAAGACAAGGTATCAGTTACCAGCTGGAGTCTAGTATCAAGGTGGATTCATTATTTTCAAAACTTGGAAGGACAATCTCAGACGGGCATCCACGAGGTTGGATAAAGAGAAAATTGTGCCCATACTTCAAATTCCTTCTGAAGTGAATTCTAGGATATGACATCTAGATTCACCTTTGAAAATGAAACACTTGTACACGTCCTAGATGGCTGAATGGGGTCGGGGGGAGATTTGCTGGTTTTGACCAGAGGAAGAGAAAAGAGTAGAGGACGTGCATTTCTGGAAACAGTAGGCAGGAAGTTTGCAGTGGAAATTCTACCAAGAGAAGAGATGCCGTGGAGTGGCACGGAGAGTACAAGCACATTGCAGTGAGCTGGGACACCATGCCATGGAGACCCAGAGGAAGCAGGTGGGAGGGAAGTTATGGGGGGAAAAAGCCATTGTAATCCATAAGTTGTACTTTGGAAATTTATATTTATTAAATAAAAGTTAAAAAAAAATCAGTATCATTTTTTTTTCCATTCTCTACAGAGTCTTTGTCTTATGTGTCCAAGTATCAATAGAAAAAAAATTTGTGGAGTATTATTCCCCATGTGATGGATTATAATATAAATTCTTTTCTTTTCAGTGTTTTCCACTGATATATTCAATGGATATATTCCATTGATATATTCAAACTTTAGGGATTAAAAGAAAAAACTTTTATTTCTCAACAAAGTCTGGATTTTGCAAATAAAATGTGCTGTACTTTCATTCAGTTCTCTGGGTTATAGATCTACAAAATTCTACTTTGGAGGTCAGGGGCCATAAATCAACTTTTTGTTCTGCTTGGATTTTGTCTGTTTTCTTCCCTCCCTGGGGCAATAGACTTGTCCTTCAAAATCTGGTTTTAGTTATGGAAAGCTGAAGAATTAATTTAAAAATTAATAGATTTTTTAAAAATGTATTTCAAACTCTTGTGCTGTGCTTGCAGCCATTGAAGATGCAGTTACAGAAGTTTGCAACAAGTGAAGTACCATTTTAGTAGATCAATTCCCAGCATAATAGAAATCATCATTTGCATCTCAGTATGGCTTTGAAATGATTGATAGAAAATTCTAGTAATGCAGGATATCGCTGCTCTTAAAATAGTTCATTTCAGCATTTGCACTAAGGCCAGGATGTTCTACCCCTCACATCAAATCACTAATTTAAGCTGATACTCTGAAGCTATTGAAACAAATATTCCCTATATGTCAGTCCTTCAAAACAATACTCTAAATGTGCTTGTTCTATAACAAATTCTCTTTAAAATTCATTTTTAAATGATGTAATTATTGAGGACAAGTACACCTTTAGAACAGAAAAAAATAGATGTAGGAATCCTACTGACTTTAACTGTGTGTAATGAGTAAGCCCATCCCATCATCAATTTTTAAAGAGAGAACAGTAGAAAATGTTACGAAAGGTGTTTGGTTTTTTTTTACCCCAGGGAATTAAGGACTGTATAGCTAGGCATAAGAAGTGAAGCCACTCATGAAGTTCTCTTAACTACTTAATTTCAGCTGAAATAGGAATAACAAAGAAAATTATTTTTAATAATTTAGTTTAATATTTCAGAATTGTGAATATGTGGGAGGCACCCAACATTTTGATTTTCTTTTTCTGGTACTCTATGTTTAGAACTTGATGCAAATAGATGTTACTAACATTCTGTGAAATCTTCAAGATAATGAGAAAGTGTCATGATAATGGAAAATTTGTAAACCCTTATTGGTACTTTTGAGCTATATTTAATCTTAGTAATCTAAAGATCATTTAGTCATCACCTCCAACATCCTCATTTTAGTTACTTCAGATTAAATATAGTTATATTCTTCTTGCTACTTATTTTGCTTATTGCTTTTTGAATTAAATATAATTCAAATAAGAGTTTTATTTCCTTATCTGATCTCACTCTCGTAATCCTTCAATATGTTTGACACCATGGTTTCTGAAAGCATTATTTAGGTGCAGGGAATAACAACGCAAACTTTTGTGAAGCCAATAAAAAACTTAGAAAAAATCCTTGCTGTTTTTATTATCTGCTTTAAATAATAACTTGGTGGATATAAATATCTGTGTTTTGTAAAAGAAGTGACTACTGAGTTCTCTGTTAGTGAATTTTCCTTCTCTGTTTTCTCTTGTACAAAATTCATTAGGAAAAAAATAGTTGATGGAAGCAATGATTTCATCTTAAATTAACAGACTTAACAGACCTTAGTGGATGATTAATCTTCTAAGAAAGTACATGTTTTTACCTATTTTTTCACTTTTATAAGACTGAACAAAACTATCTCTAATATAAAATTAACCACCTTTAGTGAGTGGGTTAAACATTCCTTATATATACGCATTTCTGTTTGCTTCAAAATGAGAAGTTTCTACTGTACTTGGGAAATGATCACTTCTTAACATGTTGCCAGAGTGAATAACTGTTCATTTTTTAACTGATGATTTTATGCCTTATGCATTCAAACCTGTACTGCGTTTTTAGGGGAAATATGGTGATGCTACAATTGAGCTTTCTACTGAAATGAGACTGCCTGGGTTTATTATCAGCCCTAATGATAAACTCATGGCTGAGTGATAAAACTTTGTTTAAACCGCTAGTGAATTTAAAATGAAGATTTTAGTACTTACCTTTTTAAAGTAAGTTTCATTGACATGGATTAAATTGACTAATTTTTTGGGCCACAGAAATGTGTGTGCCTGTGTTCATAATCTAGAATTTAGAATTTAGATGACATAATTACTGTCACTGATGTGTTATATAAAAGAGGTTTGTTCAATCATTCAATATCCTTGATAGGCAACAATTACCAAGTATTAAGACACATACTAGATGTAATACCTCAAAAAGTAGAATTTCTGCCCTTGGATATGTTTCAGTCTGTTAGATCTTTTTATAAGTACATCATTAAAACACATGAAGAAACTCTAATAGGAGCCCATAAACCATTTTATGGGAATTCCAAACAATATTGAACCAAATGAGTCTGTTATAGGGAATGAGTTCGTCAGCATGGAATTCCTAAACCAGAAACACTGGACTTGCATCGTGAAATAATTCAAAGAGTAGAGCAAGCAGAAAAAGGAGAAAGTTGATCCTAGGTCAAGGTTCTAATATGCCCATAGAACAGAGGCTTAGAAAAACATAGAGGATTTTGGAAATCAAGCTATGTATAAGGAAAGCATATGAAGCCTGCAGATAAATAATGCAAGTAAGATCTAAGATCACCAGGTACCATATTCTATGGTAGTTTGGTTTTATTATCTAGCAACAAGATAAAGATAGGAATCTTTAAGGAATTTCATTATTGATAATTGTCCTATGTAGGTTACTCATAGGTAGGCAGCACATACACAAGGGATCAAGAGAGAGGGTGAGAGAAAAACAGAGTTAATAATGTGTTCTGGAGTTACTGAGATATTCTCGTAATTGTTATTTGTGTGTGCTTTCAAATAAGAATGGTTAAAGGATTCGTATGATAAAATCAGAAGCTGAAACACTGATTTTTACTATTTTATCAATCTTTTAGCAGTATTATTGCCATTGCCATTGTTGGTTGGTACTCTGCATATTTACTCTTCTGTTAGTTTTATCTGGGAATATTAATAATTTATAGAGAAAGAAAGTATTATGCAAGATAACTTCCTAATGTCTCCATGCTTTAATCAGGCAAAGTGGGGAGAGATGGAAAGCCAGAGAGACTGTTCAGAGTGGATGACTTTCTGTGGGATTCAGTTTTCTCAATTTTTAAAGACTGTGTTTATGTTCACAGACCAGTGACTTTATGCCCTACAACTTAAAATTAATTTTTTCACATTTTCTATCACTTATTAGTTTACACGTTTTATATCATTTTTTAAACCCATAGCGAGTCAATGAACATGGGTTAAATGGAACTGCATAGTTCTGTTTTTTCCTTCTGTGAGTATTTAACAAAGGTGATATTTTTGAAGAGTTACTAATCTGTACAATATTGTTTTTATCTGGAATTCAGCATTCCTGGGATAGGCATTTGGCACTGTGGTTAAGATGTTGCTTGGGATGCCCACATCCTATTTTGGAATTTAAGAATTGAGTCTAGGTTGTACTCACAATTACAACTTCCTGTTAACATGAACCTCAGAAGGCAGCAAGTGATAATAGCTCAAGTGGTTGGATTCCTGCCACCTAGTTTTGAAACTTGGATTGAATTGTGGTCTACTGGTTTTGGCCTGGCCCAGCTCTTGGGTTTGTAGGCATTTGGGGAAAGAGTCAGCTGATGGAAAATATCTCTGTCTCTCCACCTTTCTGCCTCTGAAAAAATGAAATTTAAAAGAATTCAATATTCCATCATTATGCATTTTATTTTCATTTAAATCTCAAATCTGTCCTTAACTTCTACCTGTATGTCTCTCAAGTCTAAAATCTAATCTACTGGAATTAGAATCTAAAATAATACATAATTGATAAAAATTTCTCTCAAAATATAAAATTTGTATGTCATGTATTTCCTTATATAAAAGAGATTTAAGCAAAGTATATTACTAATTTTCCTTCATAAACTAATTCTCAGCGTTCTGGACTGTTTGCATCCTATTTGAAGTCAGAATTAAACTTAATTATAACAGGCTAGATTTGTGTGGTTTAAAACAACACAAACACACGTTCTGACTCTTGATCTGTTTACTTACAGAAAGCCATATCCTGGAAGATGTCAACAAGTGTATTATCGCCTTGAGAGACCAGGATGCTGATAATTTAGACCGTGCTGCAGGTGCTATCAGAGGACGAGCAGCAAGAGTTGCTCATATCGTCACAGGTGAAATGGACAGTTACGAACCAGGGGCTTACACTGAAGGCGTAATGAGAAATGTTAACTTCCTTACAAGCACCGGTAAGTCTCAGTTCCTGTAACAGTTGCATTGTTCCTGATACTGGAATGCACATAGCTGCCAAATATTCATATATATGGAAAGGTGGATCTCACACAGTACATTGCTATGCTGTCTGATCAGTGCTTGCATCTTGTGCTTATATAATTTGAAATTTATCTCTAAGAAGTCAGACCTTAGCCACATATGGGTGTTTATTAATGTCAGCACTGTTCAGATATGTAATTATTCCAGTGTGATTGAAAGTATTAATAGTCTCCAGACCCTCTTTTAGCTCTGTCATTGGTATCCCACATTTTGATTTCTATTACTTAGAATAAAGTTGTTCTATGTTTCCAGAAAAATGCTTTCTACCTTCATCTGCAATCTGTTTGCAAAACAACATTTTGTTCTTGCACATAATCATCTTTGATTGCCTTAGAAATAGAACCCAGATTTGTTTTGGTTGTAGCACCCAAGTTTTATTTTCCTAAAATCAGCCAGTTAATGTTTAGTTTTTGAATGACTCAGTAAAATGACATTCCTATTTTTAATGCTATTGTTATTTCTCAAACAAAACATACAGAAGTGTCAGAATTTATATGGATTTACACACAAGGAGAGCAATAGACTGTTTATATAAGTCATGATAGCAGACTTCTTTTCTATGAAAACTGTGGATCTGTGAAATCCTCAGGTTGATTTTTTGCTGTTGTGATGGTCCTTCTGTGATTCCTAATATATTTGAAGTTATATGCTGAAATCATTGATCCTACATCATTGCTGATGTTATGCATAAGTAGTATTAAAATTGGAAGAGATGTACATTGTTTAATCAAAGACTTGGAAGGAACAAATTTTTTTTAGTTGTTCCTTGAAGTGAATTAAGAGAAATATACCATCAGTTGAATAGCCTTCACTAGAGACTGTTTTTGAAAAGCTTCACCACAGACTCACCAAGGTTTGCAGAGAACTTTGCTGATTTCCTGACATGCTGATATAGAAAATCAGTGATGAATCTTGACACGCAGTTTTGTCATTATGTTAGCAAAACAATAAAAATATGTTAAGGAAACACAAAGGAGATACTTTTGCAACTCTTGATACTGAATTTATATTCCTAAAACCACTCCTCAAAGTCATTGGTATCAGAAATAGAGCATATAACAGTTCTATTTTCACTTTAAATAGCGATATATTTACTTGTTTAAGGGAATTATTGTGTAATTCATCATCTCTTCCATAAACTGGATTTAAATGATTTTTTAAATGGTCCTTTCTTCCTATAAATCAAGGTCAGAATTATTTGTGTTCCTGGTTTTCTTCTACCTTCTGTTAAATGAATTACATGTAAAAGAGAATGTTATCAAGTGTTCTCTTTTAGTCAAATGAAAATTACTTGTAGAGAATTGAAGAGATAAAGTCTGCCAAGACCACCATATATTGCCCCTCCCTATCTCAATTTTTAAATCATGTTAGTAAAGTTTTGTGAACATGCTCTTCATTATCATGATGTCTGCATGCGGTATCTCATTTATAGTTTTATAATCCACTGTATCATTGAAAACTTGGTCCCTGTCTCCTGTGCCATATCAAAATAACTAAGGACATGGTTTCAGGGTAAAGAAAAGAGAAAGTTTAATCTGTCTACAGATGAGGGAATAGCAGATCTCTGATTCTCAGGGTCTATCATCCTATGAATGAGGTTGCTGGCAGGTTTTTAAGAGGTGACATTGAAAGGGAATGGTCTGGTGAAACTGCAAAGGAGTGCAAGTCTCTGGGGTGAGGTGCTGAGGCTTGAACATTCCTTCTCTGTCTTCTGCTGTCTACAAAAAAGTTGAGATAAGGAACAATGCAGTGTGACCTTTAGGAGTTGGGGTCAATTGGAAGCCACTGTTCATTCCCAGAGAATCAACACGATGCTCAGCGTGAGCTGCCTGCACTGTGTCACCTGGTTGATATGGTGGTCACTTGGGCTTTAGTCAGCCTAGGGGCTACCTGTAGTAGGTAGATACTTTCTGCACCAGCCCTAGAATTCCCATTACCCAGACCTGGAATTACCCTGAAGAAAATCCCTGGGGATAATATTGCCCTCCAGAATTTAATTTAATAGAAACAAATCACATCATTTGTCTTGGTTTAGAATTTTGTAGGGCTGCCTGTACTACTACATTGATTTAGTGAGTTAAGCTAAGGAGAGTGACTAGGAGACCAGGGCTTTGTGGACGTAGCATCCCCCTTCAAGGCACTGTTTAGGGGCTAGGTTTCAATAAGAATGAGTTTATATCTAACATAGTCAAGGAAGTGGAAGTGAAGCTCTGAAGTGTTGAGAATATGGAGTGTGTTGTGGATATACTGTTCCTAAAAATAAACATGGAACAGGGTTCTTTACACATTGATTACAAGCTTATTCAAACTTCTGTTATTTATAATGATCTAACCAGATAACCACTCCATATAGCTATATTGCCAAAATCAGAAGAGAGGGAAGTCATTTTCTCCTCTAGTTAGTTGTATGCCATTTTAATTAAAATTCTCAAGATAAATGATATCCTGTATATCAAATATAAAAATATTGAATAATCCTGGCTTCTCCTGTACTAATAGCATCTTGTTGTTAATAGAACAGTGTAGTTTATGGCTTTCCACTTCTGTCATTTTAGTTTTTCAGCTCATTCTTTTCTTTGGAGAAAATACCTTATTTTGTTTTATTCTAGTTGCCTAATTTCAAACTTTTCTCTAAGAAGCTTTCCTTGAAATTTACCAGATATACACCTCACTAAAGGGAATTATGAACAATAAATTAGCTGAACAGTCTAATTAGATCAATTTGATCTTAACCAAAGCAGAAAAATGAGAGCATTTTCTCTCCCATAGAGGTATTGCCTTTGAAAAATAATTGTTCTCTCTCCACAGTTAACTAATAGGAGATGCTCATATTTGTTGTTAGCTGCTTCTTATCTTGGACTTATCATTTATAAATAGTTATGAAATTAAATAATTGTAAATGTCAAATTTTGTGATTTGAAGCTTCAATTCTTTACATTTTAGCAAGTGAATGATTATATATGCGGCTTGTTTTTCCCTTTGTTTCTTTTTGCTTTTGTTTTATACAATTCTCAGGTCTTAACCCTGCTCCCTAAAAATAATGAGGAGCAATTATGACTTGTTTTTATACTGAGGGTTCCTAATCTTTGCAAAATTTGTCTTAAAATATTGTCATCAATGGTGAAACCTAAGCCAAACTTACTTAAATCAAAGAAGAATTTTTTTTAGAATATAACACCTATGATTTTAATCAGACTTTGTGGCTCATTAGCATGTTTTCAAGATTTGATTATCTTCTAAGTGTTTTCTCAGCATTAGGAAGCAAGGTTGCCCTGCTACATTTCGAGAATTTACATTGTTCACAATCTCGAACAGTAGGTTTTAAGTGAAAGGCAGTCAACATCTGGTATGCTGCATTTTACGCAAAGGCATTATATTGTAATCTCTATATGAAATTGTTTATTTTGCCTTATTCTTTCCTTTTTCTGAACTCCTCCACCTGTCAAGAATTCCTGATAGGAAAGGCGTAATATATTGGCTTTTTTGGTTAAATAAGCTGCCTTCTGGTTTCCAATGTGAAGGCTTATAAGTTATACTATTAATATCAACTTCAGTTCTTTCATCCTAGATTGGTGAAAAACCTAACCCATTAGTGGACTGATAGAGTATGTTTCTGTGTGATTTATGTACTCCATAAAATTTAGAAATTAGCAGATTCAAAAGCATCTGTTACAAACCTCCAAACCCCACATGTTTTTACTGTCAGTCAGGCTCACTGACCAAAACAAAAGAGGCACATAATTGAACCTGACCAAGACATCACGATGGCATCCACTATTGGCAATTGGTAGTGATGAGAAATAAAGCTTGATCCATCAGGTACGTGATAAGGCCAACACTAGACAGTGTGCATCCAGAATTCACTCCTTTTTAAAATAGAAAAGGGGCATATAGTTACTTTTGTTTTCTGAAGGCAAATGGCACAGCTGAAAATAATTTGGGACCAACAAATATTTCTGAAATTTTGCTGTAAGTACTTCATATCAGTTAAAATAACAGACTTGATTAAATTGATAATTAAGTTGAAAGATTTGATTAAAATATTCTACTTTCCTTATGATGCAGCTCTATTGTACAACCTTAGTTACAGGATTAAAAAACAAAGGATTTAGCTCTAGCAAACCTTGACTTTTATAATCCAACAGTGCTTGAAAATTAGTAGTCCACATACCAGATATGACTCACGAATTGTTACGTGTTCAGCAGAGACATTGTTATTGACTTCTGCAATTTTCACTGTGGAATTGGCTGGATCTTAGTGGTGATCCTCTCTTCTGTTGCACCTGGGCTAGAGCCTCAACCATAGTATAGTTTTTTCACTCCTTCTCATTATAAACTCAGTCTGTTTTCTTCATTTAATTTATCTTTCTTGACTTCAGAGGCATTTTAACTTATGTACATTTTTATTTCTAACATTCACATAAAGTTTCATTTCTAGAACATTCTTTCCTATTTTGGGCCAAGAGGTTCTTTCTATTCGATCTAAGTTGACACTTCATACTTACATGACATGCCATGATCCTGACTGCTGTTAGGTGTTTTCATGCTGTCCCTCTCATTTTCAGTATCCCTTCCCCTTGTTTCTCATATCAATTCTGCCCATTTGTCGAAAAATACCTTATATCTCTGTCCTCCAGGAACCTTCTTCACTTCCTCTGGCAATAGAGAATCATTTTGCTTTCATGTGCTATGTCTCTTAGGGGAAATGCCACTCAACTAACACCATTCCAAACTACTATGCACTATTGATGAACTCTTCATATCTACCTACATAGAAATGACTTTTCATTCAAAATAGACTAAGATACAGGAGAGCAAGGTACTCATATGCTTTCTTTTTGCATCTTTCCAAGAGTTTACCATTGTGTCTTGTAATGGATTTCTAAACATAAAAACAAAAACTAATGTTCTTGAGGCAAGCCTCTATCTTTTTGCTAATTCTAGCCCTGCCATTGGAATGTTTTTTCTTTTCTACTGTCCTCTCAAAATTTAATCACTTTCCAACATCTTCTTAAATGCCACTGCCTTTGCAAAGGAGCTCGTGATGTCCTTTTAGTTAGCATTGATTACTCCATTGTCTGTTACTGTGAATGAGCTTGAACTCTAGTTCATGTTTATTTCACTTTGCCTTTATCATAATCAAACATGTTACATACAAGTTTCTCACAATAGATTTTAACGTACTTATAGATATTTATTTTACCCAGTAATATCTATCTACACGTAGTAGATGTATCCATTGATCTTTGGTTCCTAAGTTCTTCCAATTGAAACATGAAATTCTACTACAAGAT
The DNA here is from genome assembly GCA_949820135.1 of Sylvilagus floridanus. Classification (NCBI taxonomy): domain Eukaryota; kingdom Metazoa; phylum Chordata; class Mammalia; order Lagomorpha; family Leporidae; genus Sylvilagus; species Sylvilagus floridanus. The sequence goes on from OX463235.1 coordinate 26,050,462, forward strand.
TATGCTGTTAATACTATCAAAAGTAAGATGGTTAAGCGAAACAACGAACTGGCTTCCCAATTCAAGAAAGGAAAAAGCCAATAACTCAAAAGCAGTGGATTATGCCAAAGGCTAGGGCAGAAAAACGATTAAGGGCACGATTCATTATTGTCCAGAGTTAGACGTTAGGAACTTCCGGAAACCTTGGGGTCAGATTTTTAAAAGGTCCTGCAGCAAGCTTTTGAACAAGAGATCATGGCTTTTGTGTATTCAATTACTTACAAGAACCATCACTGAACTACATCTGTTGAAAGATCCCACTGATCTAATTTCACTAATGCTTCCAGCAAACTCCTGCAAGGGGTAGCAATCTTCTTTGAAATTCAGAAACCATTGTTGGCAACCTCCCCTGTCTCCCACCCTCCTAGCAGTCTGAGACAGGATTTCCAATTACATACACTCTTCTATTATACTTCTGTCTTAGACTGAAACTTTTAAACATGGTTCATCAGTGATCATTAACAGAGATTTCTGCCCACATATCACTTGGCTAACTTGGATAATCAAAATAATCAAATTGATGATTCCAAAGACAAAGGATTTTTTAAAATTAACTTTAAAGATATAAAAATTGTGCATATGTTGGGATGCTGTGTGTTGCTTAGTTACATGTCTATATGATAGAATGTCCTATCAGGGTAAACAGGTTTATCCTTTCAAGAACTTAACATATCTTTATAGTGAAAAATCCAAAGCCTTGTCTTCTAGTTTTATACTATAGAGAAATATACAGTACTTTAGCATTATATGTAGTCATTGTATTGTGCACCAGAACACCAGAACTTCTTACTCCTGTCTAGCTATAACCTTGAACTCATTAATCTGTCTTCTCCCAGATCTCTGTGCCCATTTCCCTTCCTACCCTTTGGTAACTACAGACATATTTTAACTTTTTTTTTTTAATTTATTAACACAAAGAGAATAGATTTCATGCATTTCATAGATACAATTTTTAAGAAGATAATCAGGTGTAGTGGGCAAACCCTTTGCCTGAGGCACCGGACTCCCGTACAGCACCAGTTCATGTCCTGGCTGCTCCACTTTCCATCAGCTTTCCACTAGGACTGGGGAAAGCAGTGAAAGATGGCTCAAGTGCTTGGGGCCCTGCATGCCCGTGGGAGACCCAGAAGCTCTTGGCTTCAGTTTGGCCCAGCACTGGCCATTCTGGCTATTTGGGGAGTGAACCAGCAGATGAAGGATTTTTCACTCTGTTTCTTCCTTTGTCTGTCTATAACTCTACGCTTAAAAAATTTAAAATTTTTTTAAAATGATAAGATAATCATTCTTCCTTCCTTCCCTTAACCACCCCTTTCGGTTTTTTTTCTTTAGTTTTTATAATAACATAACAATTTATTTTTAAATCACAGACTTAATGTACCACTAACAATAATGTTCAACAAGTAAAATGTAGAAAGACAAATATCCCATAGAAATATAGGCAAGGACCATAAATAATAATCAAATAATAAGATATCAGTTTTCATTATTGTACATTGTTTTTTGTATTCTATATTAACTAATAGATATCAGAAAAAACATATGATATTGTCTTTTTGAGACTGATTTATTTCAGTAAGCATAATGGTCTCCAATTGAATCCATTTAATTACAAAAGACAGGATTCCGTCTTTTTTGTGGCTGATTCGTATTCCATTGTGTGTTTGAGTATATATATATATATCGCCTAGTTTTTAGACTTCACATATGAGTGAGATCATGTAATATTTGTTGTTCTGTACTTGGATTATTTCACTTAATACTATTACAAATGGTAAGATTTCATCCTGTTATTGCTGAGTGACACTCTATTGTATATATGTACCACATTTTCTTTATCCATTTTTCAGTGGTTGGACACTTATGATGTTTCCTTTTCTTGGCTATTGTGAATAGTGCTACAGAGTATCCATAAATCTCCTACAGATGAATTTCACTTTCCTTGGATATATATACTAAGGAATGAGATTGTGTAATCACATGCTAGTAATATGTTTATTTTTTTTAATCTTAGGTCACTCTATGTTCTTTAAAATAATTTGTATTCCCACAAATAAGGTTTGCTTTTCACCACATCCTGAACAACACTTACTATCTTTTTTCATTTTAGTAAGAGCACATCTTACTGGAATGAGATACTATTTTGTTGTGGTCTTGATTTCTATTTCTCTGATGATTAGTGATGTTGAACATTTTTTTTTCATATACCTCTTATCCACTTTTATGCCCTCCTTTAAAAGTGTCCTTTTAGCTACACTCCCCATTTTAAAAATTGGGTTGTTTGGGTTTTTGTTTGGTTTGTTTTGGTTTTCGGTTGAGTTCTTTATGTAGTCTGGGTATTAATCACATGTCAGACATATAACTTGAAAATATTTCTCCCGTTCTGTAGATTGTGTCTACACTCTGATGATTATTTCCTTTGGTATGCAAAAGCTCTTTAATTTGATGGAATCCATTTGTCTATTTTTGCTTTTATTTCCCATGTTTTTGGGGTCTGATCCAGAAAATCCTTACCCATTCCAATACCTGAAGTGTTTACTCTATGCTTTCTTCTAAGACTTTAAAAGTTTCGGGTCTGACATTTAAGTTAAATAATAACTCTTCATGGCCTTGGGCTTTGGTTCTTGCAGAGTGAAGGACATAGGTTACACTGTGAGTTGAAGAAAGTATAGCTACTCCAATTTGGACATACAAAAACTGTTTTCTACTCAAGGAGGACTGTATTTTATAGGGCCTAGATTCAGTAAGGGGACTGAGGATGCCTCTTATCTTCCCATTTTAAGAAAATAGAAATAAAAACTTAGAAAAAAGAAAGAGTCAGACCCAGTGCTGTAGCATAGCAGGTAAAGCCGCCACCTGCAATGCTGGCATCCCATATGGGTGCCAGTTCGAGTTCCGGCTGACTCACTTCTTATCCAGCTCTCTGCTGTGGCCTGGGGAAGCAGTAGAAGATGGTCCAACTTGTTGGGCCCCTGCACCTACGTGGGGGACCCAGAAGAAGCTCCTAGCTTTGGATCAGCTCATCTTCGACCTGTGCAGCCAATCCGGGAGTGAACCAGCTAATGGTAGACCTCTCTTTGTCACTGCCTCTCCTCCTCTCTGTGTAACTCTTTCAAATAAATAATTTTTTTAAAAAAAGAAAGGGCCATAAAAATGAAATCTCCTCTATGTGTTATATAATGTAAAAATTTTTCATTTTTGATATGGTATGTCAAAACATCTAAAATACAAGCATTAATCGCACATACACAGAAGACATTCTGACACAATGGTAGAAATTTTATTGTCAGAAGAGGAGATAATATAAAGAAAGGGTTTCAGATTGAACTTTAAAGGATTGTGCAGAAACCCAGTAACATTGCCATATCTGAAAATGTAAACTATGTAACCTAGAGATTGATGTCAAAAGAAGTTAGACTATGAGTCAGGGAGATGAATTGGCATGATCAAAAGGAGAATATTAAAAGAGGTATCAGAGGATGGAGACCCATTTATCAGTGAAAAGATGTCTGACCAGTCTTGTGTCTACTGAAACCTGGACTTCTGTGACCAACCTCACACACATTTTTTCCAGGCAGTCATAACATTGCATAGAAAGAGAAACACACCACACCCATGGGACTGATTGTAATTTCATATTTTTCTGTAAAGGTAGTCTGAAAATTCAGATGGATTCTATAAGGCTTTTTTTTTTTTTTTGGTAAAGATAAATAACAATTTGTACTAAAAAGGGTTAGGCATGAGGTCCTCATTTTAGTTTTGGGTTGTAAGAAAAACTAACAGTAGTATATTAAGCAGAAAAGCCAATACAGGATGGCTTGACTATAAGAGAAAAAAGACTGCAAGGAGCACTTCATAGAGGAGCCACAATTAAAGTTCTCCTAGAGAACTGTTGTTGGAGGTGGCGTTCCAGCCCCCTCTGAGAGTTTAATACCACTGATCCCAGGGATGGTCCGCTCATTTGCATATTTGTTACTTTTACCAATGAAGTAAAAGCTAAAATATCTGTGCTTTTGACTCACTTGTTTTGAATTCAGCTTCATGGAGAGAAACATCACATTAGCAGAGTTTAAATCATGTGTCAACCTCTTTCTTGGCTGTCAGCATACAGAGAGGGAAGTGCCTGGACTTTGAATGCCTGCAGAGATGGTGCAGTGCCTGATAGAAGACTTGGACTGGCAGATTGCCCAGAAGGGGAGGTGCTTTGGAGTTTGGGTTTGAAGGAGGGGCTGGGACAATGCAAAATAGGACAAGATGGTTATCAATGGGGGAGTAAAAAGACCCAGAAAGGGGAAATTGAGGATTGATATTACCGAGATGATTGGTCCTAGGACAGTGGAACCACTTCTACGTGGGTCACCCAATTAGGGGCATTGTCCTACATCAGTTTATTGCCAACCCAGTGTGTTTCTCTTTCTATGCACTGTTATGACTGCGGTGCCAGCACACTGGGTTCTAGGCCTGGTCAGGGCACCGGATTCTGTCCCGGTTGCCCCTCTTCTAGGCCAGCTCTCTGCTGTGGCCATCGAGTGCAGTGGAGGATGGCCCAAGTGCTTGGGCCCTGCACCCCATGGGAGACCAGGAGAAGCACCTGGCTCCTGCCATCGGATCAGCGTGGTAGGCCGACCGCGGCAGCCATTGGAGAGTGAACCAACGGCAAAAAGGAAGACCTTTCTCTGTCTCTCTCTCTCACTGTCCATTCTACCTGTCAAAAAATTTAAAAAAAAATTTCAAAACAGACATAAAGTCATACTTTATTCCTGGTAGATTTTTTAGTGAGGTATGATGATACCTCTCCGAATCTACATATGTTCCCAGGAAGATGTGTCACTACAGAAGATAACACGTGAATGTAATTCTGTTGCACAAAATTGTTTGTTTTGCTACTACAATGGAAACAAAAGGGAGTTATATGATGTATTTCAAAAAAATAGGAAAGTATATTCTTTTTTTGTTTTTTCTTTCTTTGTAACAGCATCAACAAATTAACAAGTCCATATGCAGTTATTGTTTAAATGTACAATGATGCCATATTGAACTGTATCATTTTAAGTCTAAAGAGATGAGGACTTTGACTCCATTTATGTTTGAGGTTACTAATTACTAAATCTCCTTAGTTAACAGCATAGGCTTTATCTCCTAAAATCATAGTGCTTTCGCTTGTATTGGGCAAAGAGAAGTAAGTGGTTGCCCAAGGTCAGAAGGGATCAGAAGCTCTGGGGTTTCAAGCAGTCTTACGAGCAGTTCCTTTCCAGCTACCCCAAGGGTTAAAGATGATCAATATCTCAATACTCCTCTAACTCACTAACATATGCTATTATGCTATAGCACAGTTGTAAAGCAGCTCTGGGCTAGACAGCTATCTACTGGGTAATCCAACAATTAAATTTCTTTCTTAGAGAATCGCTGTAAAATGTTTTATAAACTGTAACATAGAGTATGTTTTTAAAGTTTAAACAATGTCTGACAGAATTCTTTATTCCACTCCTTCTTGAAAACCAGATTTAGGAAATGAATGAAATGACTCCCTTCAGCTGTTGCAAGTATATTCATATATTAATAGCCTTCAGCTGCAAAGACAGTTAATTTTGCTTTTTTAAAAAGAGATCTTTATGTATAACCTGGAAATCTGCTTGATATTTTGATGTAAATCGGCAAAGCTTTAATGTACTCATCTGTAAAACAAAATTTGAGGTCCAAGGTCACCAAGTCTAGAGAGTAAATTGATAAGGTATGTCACTTGGATCTTTTGTTGTTGTTGTTCTGGCTTTGGAGAAAGCCTAAATATGCATTAAACATATAAATGATGTTGCATTTTCCTTGGTGGTAAGTGGAGCAGATAGTGAACTTTATGGCAGTGGTTTCAGCCATTTCCTCCTCAGTATTGCCTTCCTAGCTACGTCTTTCATGTCACTTTTTCCAGGATTCCTCAGATACAGACCTGGTGAAGTGTGATTGGCCACAATGGACACAATTTTATTGCCAAGTTTAAAATATAAGAATAAGTGTAGTAAGTGAAGAATTGAGTGCATCTAAGTTGAACAATATCTATAGCTGTTGCCAAAATAAAGATTGCATTTAGGCTGTTAGACTTCATGGATGTGAAAATAAATGCTGGAAGAATATCATTGTAATGAGAAAAACAAATTAGCAGGCCAACAATTGCAAAGCTTTATTAATTGATATGAGTGTTACCTTCATCTAGTCAATATACTATTTATCATGGATGGGGTGATTAAATATTATGTATCTTTCATTTGAGGAATGCTGTAAGCGTGTTGAATACATCAAAATCTTTAGACTGAAGGAGGGAAGAATATTTTGAATGATAGCCACAGCTGAAAGACTAATGCAGAGGGTAGAAAAAAGGGACATCAATGAGATGTCCAGTTAACCATCTGAAGAAACAGATCGTTCAAGAAAATCCAAGGACATTCTAGGCAACAAGAAAGCTCTTCTCACCATATGATATCCTGGTTTCTGTTGACATATATTTTCACTTCACATAATACATTTTCTGGCTCATGGTAATATACAAGTTCCCCTTTCATCAATTACAAAAATATTAATGCTTAACCATCCCAAACAGCAGGCTAAGGATTTGAGAAAATTTTTCCTCTCCTCAAATGTATTAGTAACCCAGTGGTATCTTGGGAAATATAATATATTCTGCTGATCATCCACCATTTAATTTTACTGTCTGCCAAAATCTATAGCCGTTAAAGCTAAGTGAACAATTTATATTATGAAATTTCTCTGCTGATGTAGGGATTTTTAAAGGTATCATTTATTATAAACACTACTGGCAGTATTTCTTTAAGATTTCAGGTATTCTAAGTCTAATTTTGATTGTAAGGTACAGTGATTTAGGAAAGGTTAGACACACTCCTTCATCACTTGCCTTGAAAACCCTAAAGAACTAGAACAAGGAATTTGTGTATGGAAATTGATTGAAGAAACAAAACTATTTTTGAGGGAAGAAAGAGTAACTTAAATTATTGGCTTCTCTTATTATCTCCCTGCCTCATTCATTTTTCTTTCTTCTACCACCCACTTCTCTTAGTAAATATTTGCTAATATGTCTCCATTATTTGTATTTATTAATGTGTTTATCTTATATTCACAATTAGAATCATGTAACTTTCAGTCCAGTGACTAACAATGGCTTTTCCACTCTTTCTGTTTAACAAGGTAGTAAGAAAGCAGAATATGTGGGGGGGAGGGTTAGTTCAAAACTAGTGGGAAATGAAATGAAAAGATAATTTTGTTTCAGTGCAAAAAATATTTGAAGCACACACATATGAGGACTATTTTGAAAGTTCATAAAAGTACTATTCTGAAAAAAGTATGCTTGGATTTCAAAAAAAATTTACAATAGAATTAACTTATTTTGAATTCCATTTCTCTGGGCCAGTGCTGTGGCTTAGTAGGTTAAGCCTCCACCTGTGGTGCTGGCATCCCATTTGGGCACTTGTTCGGGTCTAGGCTGCTCCACTTCTAATCCAGCTCCCTGGTGGTGGGCTGGGAATGCATTAGAGGATGGTCCAAATGTTTTGGCCCCTGCACCCACCTAGGGGATCCATAAGAAGTTCCTGGCTCCTGGCTTCAGACTGGCCCAGCTCTGGCCATTGTGGTTATTTGTGGAGAGAGCCAGAAGATGGAAGACCTTTCAGTCTGTCTTTCTGTCTGTAACTCTATTTCTCAAATTAAAAAAAAAAAAATCAAGTTTTCTGCTAACCTTCAAAACTTTATTTTCATTTCATTGGAAAGGGAGAAAGATATGAGAGGTAGAGAGAATCTTTAATTAACTGACTGGCTCCCCAAATGCCCTCAACTAGTTGTAGCTGAGACTGAAGCCAGGAGCCCAGAATTCAGCCCAAGCCTCCCATGTGAGTAGTAAGGGAACTAGCTGCTTGAGCTATTACATCCCCTCCCAAAGTGCACATCATCAGGAACCTGGAATCAGAAGCGGAACTCCAATATGGAATGTGGGCATCCTAAACAGTGTCTTAATCATTTTGCAAAACGCCTTCCTTTTGGAAGTGCCCTTTCAAATGTATTTATGTCAGCCCCTCCTCTTTAAAGCAGTCATAAATGAAGGGTGGGAGTTTGACTTACCAGTTAAGATGCCTGTGTCCCATGTCAGAGTACTTGGCTTCAATGCCTGCCTCTGGGTTTTGATTCCAGCTTCATGCTAATGTAGATCCTGGAGGAGGAAGTGGTGACTTCATGAGGAATTGGGTTTCTGCCACCAAAGTGGGAGACCTGGATTGAGTTCTGAATACCCAATACAATGATGGCATACCATTTAAAACCTTACTAAAGGAAGGCTTAGAAGAACAGAAGTGGATTATGAAGCTTAATGATGGAAAAAGAATATACTTCTTTCAAGAAAAATATTGTAGTTTAGGCATAAGCCTTAGAGGTAGATCCTGGTCCTGCTTGAAAGGAGTATAGCAATCCAAAAATCTAATATAATCTTTTATTTCAGCCTTTTTTAAAGTTCAATTTTTGTGAATATTTTCCTTTGGAAACCCTCAACTGAGTTTCTGCCCAATAATGAACAATATTGATTTTCTACAGAAGAATGGGGGAGGCTGTACTTCTGACCCCAACACTCCTGTAATGAACGCATACACATGATTAGATATGAAAGAACCTTCTACACATAGCTTTATCTTACTTAGGCAGAAGCAGGAAACTATTTTCCATGTGTAGGTATTGAGTAATGTAAAGCTTGTGTCATAGAAGGGATGTGACCATTTTAAAACATTTTTAAAATGTACAGATATAATGTTTATAAAGTCTTCAAATGCTGAAAAATTATATCAGTAAGATACAGCCAAAGTGGCATACAATTAAATAACAATTAGTGAATCTCCTTAATAAAGCTGTATTGATCAACATTGGCAAGTAAGCATTACACCTACCAAATACTAATTAATAAAAAGTAAATAAAACATAATTCTTCCTGTATAGAAGCATAAATATACTTGAGGTAAGATAGCAACTCCTAATGAAAACAGAACAGAGATATACACAATATCTTATACTTCATGTTATTTGCCTGGAGATGATTAAATCCAGAAATCATTCTCCATAAACTATGGGAAAATTGAAAAACTTCCCTTAGGCTAAATTCTTAAGTAACTTGTTTATCAGATCTATTGCATAACTATAGGACACCATTAATCTCTGATATTTATAGGTAATTATTAGACCTAATTTTGATATTACCAGATTTTTCTCATGCACCACTTTTTTTTTTTTGACAGGCAGAGTTAGACAGTGAGGGAGAGAGAGAGAGAGAAAGGTTTTCCTTCAGTTGGTTCACCCCCCAAATGGCTGCTATGGCCCGCGCACTGTGCTGATCCGAAGCCAGGAGCCAGGTGCTTCCTCCTGGTCGCCCATGCGGGTGCAGGGTCCAAGCACTTGGGCCATCCTCCACTGCCCTCCCAGGCCACAGCAGAGAGCTGGACTGGAAGAGGAGCAAGTGGGACAGAATCCGGCACCCCGACCAGGACTAGAACCTGGTGTGCCAGCGCCACAGGCAGAGGATTAGCCAAGTGAGCCACGGCTCCAGCCTCTCATGCACCATTATGAAATACAAGGTTAATCAATTCATAATTTCTTGGCTTAATCAGTCCCATCCACTAACCCCAATCTCCATCCATAATAAAAATATATTCCCTGAAAGTAAGTGCAGCACTTTGTTCTTTCCTTCCTATCTCCTAATCTACCAACATTTATCTATAAAGAGGCTATAAAACTGTCTTCAGCTTTTGAGCATTTAAGTGCCTGTGTGCAATGTTATTGTTCTCTGCTCATTTAAGGTCAGAATATAATGAAGATTAAGCTTGCTTTACTTGTTTTTTTCCAGCCAAAACTTACTTGGTAAAAAATTTGATATTTACTTACTGTGTGTATAGCATTTAGCTAAGTGCTAAAAAATATACCATGATTCAAATCTTCTAGGTGTCTTACTATGGCTGAGAAATATTAGAGAGCAGGATTACTTTATGATACAAGGCAGGAGTACATTTAGGAGCAAAATGCATAATACAAAAAGGAATAGGTTAGAGAATAATGAAAGTATAAGAGACTAATAAAATATGTCAGAGAAGACCATGTAGAGGAAGCAAGGATGAAAACAAGGGCCTATAGATTGTTACATTTAAGGGAATAATGTAAATCCATCCTGGAAATAATGTAAAATTAACAGTGTAATATTATAATGTAATTGGAGTCAATTCAAATTATGCTGGGTACAATTTAATCATCTGTTGATTGAGAGGATAATTCTGATCCTTAGAGCTTCAAGATCATCCTTAGAGTGCTATATATTTGGGGGAAGAGTGAGTAGAAGAGTAGGTTTTCTTATTAGGTCAGCAAGTTTATGTACACAGTGAGTCCTAGGTGAGACTGGATAGCTTGCGGCATCAGCCTCTGTTTAAAATATGTCTCCTCTCTCTCTGATTTCTCAACTGATCCCAACTAAAACTTTGGAAATGATACATAAAGTGAGTCTTGGGGGACTGTGAAACAAATAATAGCAGACAGGAGAGGAAATCAGAGCTTGAAGAATGACCTCATGCAATGTTAAGTTCTCTGTACTCACTGATTTATCTTCTATATTTCCTGTCTTAGACTATTGGGCAACTTGAATCTTAGAACAGAGTTCCAAAACACAAACAGAAAAGCTCCCTTTCTCAGTCCAGAGAACAGATAAGTGGAAGTAAGAATTTGGGATGAAACTCGTTTAACTCTCTGAGCCCAATGAAAGGCAGGCTCACTCCTGAGGTAGTGGTGGCAGCAGTGGTCCTGATGATCAAACACAGAAAAGAGGAAATATAAATTATCAATGCCAGGATTGAAAGGGTTATTACTATAGAAAGAAAAGAATAAAAAGAGTCCTCATAAAACACTATATAAAACTCTACCCATATAAATTTGATGAGCCAGATGAAATAGATCCATTTGTTTAATTATGGTTGATCATGTAATATCAAGGCATGGGGACACTGGAATCCTGATATACTGCTGATGGGAATGTAAAATAGTACAGCTGCTTAGGAAAACAATCTGGCAGTTTTCAGACAGAAAAACATATGAGAAACCATCTGATCCAGGAAGCTAGTCCTAGGTAAATACCTAAGAGAAATAAAATCATATGTCTACACAATAATCTATACACAAATACAGCAACATTAATGATAACAGCCCCAAAGAGAAAACAACCCAAATGGCCATCAGCTGATGAAAGGATAAGTGAATGTGGTATACAGGTACAATGGGATGTAATTTGGCAATGAAAAGAAATGAAGTACTGACATATATTGCAGAATAGGCAAATCTCGAAAGCATTATGTAAATGAAAGAAGCCAGTAAAGTACTACATAGTGTATGATTCCATTAATGTGAAATGTTAGTTGCTACTACACTATTGGAAAATATAGACACATAGAAATTAGATTAGTTGTTGCCTGAGAAAACTAAGGAGATTTAGGGGTGGTAACTAGGTGTAGAGTGTTGTTTTTTTTTTTTCCCCTTAGGCAGGGGATGACAAAAATGTTCTTAAATTGATTGGAGTGATGGATGCAGAACTTTGAATATAGTACCACATTCGATTGTACCCTTTAAGCTGATGACTTATGTAGCATGTGGCCTGAGAAAGCAGTGGGGAATGGCCCAAGTATTTGGGCCCCTGCATCAAAGTGGGAGATCTAGAAGAAGCGCCTAGTGCCTGGCTTTGGTTTGGCCCAGCTCTGGCCATTGCGGCCATTTGGGAGTGAACCAGCAAATTGGAAGATCTCTGTCTCTCCCCATCTCTCTCTACAACTCTGCTCTTCAAATAAATAAATATTTAAAAATATATGTAAGGTGAAGATAATCCATTATTTTTTTAATTCAAATTATAATTTTCCGCTTCATGATAGTGTGAAGGTGATATGAATCCAGCAGAGCTGCACCTTGAATTTTGAGCTTTGCTCTCTTTCTGGGTTAGCAATATTTGGTATGATATTTCCTTGCGAAGCTGGGCAACTTCAGTGAGCTGAAACTCACATTCAGTCACATAATCACAAGAGTAAACGTATTTTACAATGTACTGTTTTGCTAAGGTAGGTGAAGTGCATTAAATGTATTTTTCACCTATGAAGATGGGTTTATTGGGACATGACACCATCATAATTCAAGATGCATTTGTTTATGTCCTTAAGGAGCTCACATTCTGTATGGAGTAGAGCGACACCCTGCAATGACAACAGAGAGATGGAAATCTAAGACTTAAAGGAATAAGATACAGAAAGACTTCGCAGGACACATGAAATGTAGACCTAAATCCAAAGAGGCTGGGGATGTTCCCCTGGTGTAAAGCATGGGAAAAGAGGAGGTTCTTTCAGTATCCCTTTTTCTGTGAAATAGATACCTTCAACTCAGCTACCTCTAAATATCTTAGTGAAAATTTTTAAAATTCAGATGACCTACCCTCAAACTAACATTCAGAGTTGCAGTTCAATTACCTTTAGACAATTCTGGTATCTCAAGGTAGTTCAGAACTTTGTTTTGTGAGACAGAGGGAAGTAGGGCTTGATACCTTCTTGTTGTTTCAGGAGCCAGAACCACAGTTCCTGTTTTAAACACTGAGTACCAAGGGAATCATTTTGTAAAATGTTCTCAAAACTTTTACTAATGTCACAGATACTCCCATATGGATGATTATTTTTTTCTCACTGTTCACATTTTTAAGTCTTTTTAATTCCTTTTTTAAAACTCTTTTCCCAATTGCATAGCCAACACAAAACAAAGAGCTTCCTCAAGTATGCCTTTAAATCTCATTTTCATCCCCTGAGATTTACCTCAGCAATCCTTTTCCCCAGTTACAAAAATTATCTCTGGATTTATTCATCTCAGCATCCTCCTCCCTGTCTCTGTTTTTCTATATCAACCTCTAAAATCCAGAGGGAAACAAAGTACAACACGTAGACTCTCTTGACTTTGCTTGGTTGCTCCCCTAGCAGGACAAGTGGGCAGAGTCTGACCAGCTGTCTGTCCTAATTTATGTGGATAACTATACTTCCATGTTCTTTTCTGCTTGTCAGAAAAACACGTCACACTGGTGCATTTTCTTAAGGTTCTCCCTCAGGCAAAGCTACAATGTGGTTCTCTGGGTATGAAAAATACAAAAACAAGACAACAATATTTTATTTTTGTTATCAACAGATGTCTGCTTCAACACAGTGAACTGTGCAACCAACAGTCTAAGAAAGACTTGCAAATATAATCTTTTAATTATATATCATATGCCAATTTTTGTGAGCCTGAGACAGTCAATGGTTTTATAATGAGAATGAATCTGATATCTTAGCAATGATAATTAAGGAAATGTCAAATCTACCTACATATCTATCTATAATATATATATAATTATATATATTTCATGAGCTTTAAAATGATTTTTTTCCAAACACTAAAATTATACATTTTTGAGGGTTTTTAAAATAACATTGGGAAATCTTCAGTGTATGTTATTGATGGACAAAAACTAGGACAAAAACATCGAGGAGCATATATAATATTTTAAGATACAACTACTTATTAACTCATTCCTGGACAAATACTAATATGTAGTATTATATAAAAATAATAAACACCCATTTACATATTGCTCAGCTTAGGAAATGGAACCCTCTCTACATTTTAGAGGTCCATGTCATTCTCCTTTGCCATATGCTCTCTCTGCTTTATAATCCCCTCTCTTCAAGGCAACCACTAACTATTTTCAAAATTATTTCTTCTCTTTGAAAAGATTTTTTTTCATGATGTTAATATAAGTCATAGCAGTGAAGGTTATCTATGCATGTCTTTGAGATGAGTATTATGGAATCACCTAGTATCTTTATGTTACTTGGTGTTCAACTATCAATTCATCCTGGTTATAACAGCTATAACCTGTCAATGGAATCTTGAGAAGTAAGAGTCTCTGTCAGCTAGAGGGTTTCATGGTAGAATTCTAGTCCATTATTAATAGCACAGTTTAGTATATGACTCTGTACAGGCCAAAGTATCCAATGCTGTAAGGCTAGACAGATTCAGAAGAGTCTGAGACCCGGTATCCCTGCAGTGCTGAGTTCCACTGTTATCTCCATTTTTCAAACCCTCTTGTATCTGCTTTCCAGTGCTAGTTTTCTTCCTCTATTATCAATCTGTTGTGTGAATACCTTTGTATTCCTTAATGGCTTGGTTCAGTCAGACGTATATCAACTTGTTACACGTGTTTGCCTATGCTTTGATCATCATTGTCCACTTTATATGCTCCTTCCCCACTAAAGACCTCTCCTCAATTTGTAAATCATTCTGTGAACTTAGATAACAAGACGGAGGATAGCCCCTCAGTTACCAAGTCATGTATACTTGCATCTACATTCTTGTTCAGATAGAACCTTATTTCCTAAGTATAATATAATATTCCTTCCATTTCACTCTTATTTATTGGAATTCTACTCCTTAAAATTCAATCAAATGGCATGTGTTCTAGGAGCCCTTCTGAATTAAGTCAGTGTGAAGTCCTCTCTTTTTATTGCTTCTTCCACTTTTGGAGTGTAGAACTTCCTTGATGATACTTTTACAGTTATAATTATTATGATTTTATATTTACCTTTGATATAGTAAGTTACACTTTGAATTCCTCTGAAAGTAATCTACTTAATGACATACAATAGTCATTACATATGTTAATTTATATTTGTGTTAATTGTATCATAAAATAATTTAGCTTTGCAGGCTTCTTTTCCATGATTCATTTATTTACTTATTTGAAAGGCACAGTGACAGAAGCAGGGAGAGACAGAGAGAGAGAGAGAGAGAGAGAGAGAGAGAGAGAGAGAGGGGAAGGGAGAGAGAGAGAGAGTGAGTTATCTTTCATCCACAAATTCATTTCCCACATGGAGCCAATAGCCAGGACTGGGTCTGGCCAAATTCAGGGGAAAGGCACTCCATCCCAGTCTCCCATGAGGGTGGTAAGGGCCCAGGTAATTGGGCCAAAATCTGCTTTCACAGGCAGATTAGCAGGAAGTTGAATCATAAACCAAGCAGCTGGGACTTGGACTGGCACACTGATATGGGTTGCCCATGTCACAAGCAGTGACTTCATCTACTGTATCACAACACTGGTCCCTGTCCAAAATTGTATAATAAATCTTTAAGAACATAGTCCATAACATTTTCTGAGTAGTTATATAATTAAAAGAATTTCACACAGGAAATTTCTTATGAAACTGACTCAGATTTATTGGCATCACCATACCAAATTTCCATGCTATTCAATACAGCACCTTAAAATTTAATTTTTAAAATGTGTTTTTATAATTATCTGCAGTGTAGTTGGGTTTTCAATATTTGTGGGATATTGTAAATCTAACTTAACATTTGAATTTTATATAATTTGAGATGCTTTCAATCTCATTCATCAACCATATTGTTAATTATTCCTAGATAAACATAATACAGAATTTCCTAGTTTTTTAACATTGATTCTTTGTTATTTCTTGAAAAATGATTGCTTTTTGGAAGTTATGACTCAGAAATCAGATTGACTGTATTCAAATTTAAATTCAACCTAATTCTGAACTTTCAGATCCATTCTCCTCGCCTAAAAGTTTAGGGGAAATGAGAGTTTCAATTCTATGGGCTGTTGTGGTAACTTTTACATAATGAATGGGATAGTAGAACACTTGGCACATAGTAAATTTCCCATGAACAGTAATTGATAACATCCCTAAGGGTGTTAATTTTAAGATGTGAGCCCTGAAGCAGAATGAGTTGTAGAAGCATGATCTATTGAATTCTGCTATAAATGGGAAATTAAATTTTTAAGTCTATGTACAAAATGATGAATAATTTCTTTTTGTTTTGTTTTCAAAGAAAATGACATTTACCAAAAAAGTTGGTACAGCATATTAATTTATGTTTACCTGAGAAATCACTAAAAATGGCTGTTTACTGTTGAGTTGTGAGAGGATTGTTAAAGATTATTTGCTATTTAACAAAGTCCCAGATCTTTCCCACAGGTTCTTCTGCAGATAGAAAAGACTTGTTTTCTTCTAGAGCATACCAAGTAAAACCTCAAAACTGGAGATGTGTTAGCAGTGTACAATTCAGGATATTCAAAGACCAAAGACAAAATTCTAACTTGTGTTAATATGTAAATAAACTCAAATCATTGACATCTGTTGGCATGGCCTTGATCCTGATTTGTTGTCCTGAAATGAGAGGAAAATAAGCATTTTGCCAGTTGCCACCTCAACAACTTCTGAAGACACTTTTTTCCTTATAGCCTGTTTCCTATTTCCTACCTTTTCTTCAATGAAAGCTGAGAATCCCTTTTTCTATTTTTCTTAGGAGCTACATTTTGAGTCATTTTCTGTTAACTGACCCCAGTGGCAAAAAATATCTTTTCTTTCTTTATCTAGATAAATTTTTCCAACGCTGTCTTTTTTGAGGGGCAGGAAGTTCAATTTTAAGTGTTGCCTTTTGTTTGTGAAGAAGTATAATCAAAGTTTTTCTCTTACTCAGAGCAAATAGAATGTTTCTATTATTTGCATAGGGAAGACAGTGAGCCTCTTTCCCTCTCTTTGCCCTGGGTCCTTTCTCCATGCTCCTTGTCTCCATGGGCAGCCCTGAGGATTTTTACAAGAATAGTCAGAGATGCTCACAGCAGAGCCAATTAAGTCACTTTGAAGTATTGCACATAGTAGAAGAATATTGGAGTTAGCACATTCTCAATAAAATACCCAATTTATGCCTGCTACTTAGAGCCATTTATACTAAAATTAGAAAATAATTCTATACACTGATTGACCTAATTCTGTATCATTGATGCTTTATGTTGCTGTAGTAGAGGGAGTGTGGCTTCCTGGGAAGTCAAATAATATCAATAATTGTCCGTTTAGGGCCTCCTCATTGGGCTATTACCAACATAGAGCTACCATTGAAGCCAAGAAGAGTTTCACACACACGGTAGAATCACAATGGCTGAAAGATACAAACCCCTACATATTCTCCCTTCACTTAAACCAGAGATAAATTGGGGAAAATAGAAAGTACAATATTGAAGTAGAACTACGAACCATGGTAGGATGGAAAGAAAGAGGGATTCTCATATTCTCACCTGCAGCAGCTTTATCTTTTTTTCTGTGTTTATTGAAGCAGAACAGACAAATGTGATGGCTTCCATTAGGTTAGTTTTGCAATTTATATAACCTGAAATTTAATAATAATAGTTCATTCTGCAGTGGTGTTAGTAATGTCGTTGTTGTTACTAATAATGTTATTGACTGAAGTAATAGTAGAGATAGGCTAAGACAACAGATATAGAACTCATTTTGTTGATCTTGCGTGGCAGCATGCCTCACTGCATCATTTGGCTAACCTTTGTACTTAATTTTCTTTGGCTCCATCAACTGTCTCCAAGGAAATCTTCAAAGCCACTGGGAATTGGGTGACTAAAAATCCAGTGTGAGAGTCTGAAGAATAAATGAAAAGTGTGGTTAGTTTTGATCAAGCCATGTCATTGTTAACTTGCATGAATAAAATATACTGGTGACTATTAAATCATCTTATTTTGAAATTCTTGTATAAAATACTAAACTTGTATATGTGACTTTTTCTATCTCTTAATCCTTTTTCGGAATTTTTCCCATGTAAATACAGATAAATGCTACCAGTACATGTTATACAAGATGAAGTTCTTGTGTTTCATTTTTACAATAACATTGATGAAACACTAGACGTGACAAGCAAATGGTCAATAATTTTCCTGTCCAAGTCTACTATTAGTGCATATAATTGTTCTTGATTTTTACTATGACTGTTTTTGAGGTGGCTTATTTTCTGTGGTGTCATGCAGTATCACTAACATGAGCCTCAAAGTGGGTTTATTTCAGCTTAGACTTGTTGGCTTCCCTTTGCCTCTCTCTGTAAATTGATGTGTCTAATAAATTTTAAAAATTTTTCAAATATTCTCTACTCAAACATAGCACATATTCCAGTGTCTTTGTTCTCTTCGCCTGAGCATTTGATTCATGACAGATTTTCTCTTCCTATTCACCATATTCTAAATGTATATTTTAATATTTCCTGGTTTTTGTTTCTCTGTTCTACAATCCAGACAATTTCTTCAGATAAACTCCAATTTGCTGATGTGTTCTTCAGTTCTGAACAATATCATCGTTTGCCCATTCTTAACATTTTTTTTTATAGAAATGTAGTTATAGTCTTCTCGGATGCCTATTCTCACTCATCTCATGTGTAAATCAGAAATACAAAAACTGATTCTTCTTTAGATAATTGTTGAAAAATTTAATCACTTGATGTATTTAAAGCTTTTAAATGATAATTGATCCAAATACGGTGCATGTATGGATGTATTTGCTACTATTTATTAATTTGCATGAAAATTATTTTTGTTTCTTAATGAGAGAAAGAGAAGGGGGTATGGGGAGAGACTGACTATACAGATAATTCCAGAATATAAAGTTCTTAAAATCTATATTTCATCTTTATTGTTCTAGGAGTTTTTCTTAGAATATGTATTTTTTTTTCTATAGCTGAAACTATGACACAAGCATGGGCCAGAAATACCCAGTTGCTAAAGAGCATTTGCTACATCATTTCATTTATATAAAGATCCCAGCCATGCAAACTAACCAATGGCTGTGGAGGGCAGAATGGGATCTCCTAAGGAGGAAAAAGGCTGTGCCAATTGGAAGGGGACACAGAGGCGCTGGGGGCATGAGGGGTGTTGCTCCTTGTTGGTGCATACACTCTGAAAACTGACAGCTCTCCGCCTTAAATTTGCATACTTTCCTCTACATATGTGCATATGTGTATGCATATATATATATATATATATATATATACATACACACGCATTTAAGTATCACCCACAAATATATATATACACATATCAAATATATATATATATATATTGCCATTGCAGATCTTCGACCACATTTGTCCTGTTTTAGGGCCTACAATTACTTAAAATTCTTTGTTCTATCATCTCTACTTCCCTACAGTTTAAATCTAGATGCCCAATAACAGTGCTAATATGAGCATATGCCCACAAAGGCAATGTGATCTTTCACAGTTGGTAACAACTCCTTCCCACACCTGTCAGTAAGTTTCCTAACTTATTAAGAACCCAGAAATATAACAAAAATAATGTTTTATAAATGGTTATTAAGTAATGATCAAGGAATTCTAATTACCATACAGATATAAGCAAGTCCCTAATCTAGTCATTACTGGCTTTCTAAAATTTATAATTAGAGAAGCTACTAAAAATGTTTTTAACTTTTACAAATATATGTACTATCCAAATCAGTTTGCTACATTGCAACAAATTGGAAGATATATTTTCCATTTGAATCTGAAGACAAGAGGCTATGGTTTCAAAGTGATTATAAGGATTAATTTAAATGTTGTATAGTATTTTAATAGAACTCAAGTTTTTTATGCTTTTTTTCTTTATCCAAGCTTGTCATTATAAAAAGAGCTTTTCAAAAATTAATCTTGCTATTTCAGGGAGAACTTAACAAAATGATACTTGCCAAAGTGAAATCATAACTCTGTTCTCTAAGGCCATGCCAAATCTCCCAAATTCTAGTTTGAGTATATTTATTCTCAGAAAAAAGTATTTCTGCATTAGTTTAAGGGAAGAAATAAACAAGCAGCATTGCTCCTAGAGGTTCAACATGCTTTCAGATTATCAGGGGCTGAGCAGTTCCTCTTAGATGAAATGTCAGAAAAATGCCGTAGAGTCCATAAACTAGTCATGCTGCTTGATTCATCGCTAGTCATCAAAAATACAGTAATTAGCATTTTGTTAAAGATAATTTATTTGCGAAGTAGAGTTACAGACAGAGGGAGAGACGAGAGAGAGGTCTTCCACTTGCTAGTTCACTCTCCAGCTGGCCGCAGCTGGCAGAGCTGGGCCAATCTGAAGCCAGGAACCAGGAGCTTCTTCCTGTCTCCCTCGTCGGTTCAGGGACTTAAGCACTTGGGCCATCTTTGACTGCTTTCCCAGGCCATAGCAGAGAGGTGGATTGGAAGTAGAACAGTCAGGACATGAATCAGTGCCCATAAAGGATACCAGTACCACAGGCTGAGGCTTTGCCTACTATGCCACAGCACCAGCCCCCAGTAATGAACATTTTTAGATTTTGAAATATTTGTTTAATATTTTAGAGGACTTTGAGGGTTTTATGATGCTGTAGATTTCCCAGCAACCGTTCAAATATTCCAGCTGTGAACCATATTCTCTCTCTTTTTTTAATTTAAAAATTTATTTATTCATTTGAAAGACAGAGAGAGGCAGAGGGAGAGAAAAAGGGAGATTATCTATCCAGTGGTTCACTCCCCAGTTAGCTGCAAAGATTAGAGCTGTGCTGATCTGAAGCCAGGAGCCAGGAGCTTCTTCCAGGTCTTCCATATCCGGGCAGGGACCCGAGGACTTGGGCCATCTTTCACTGCTTTCCCAGGCCATAGCAAAGAGCTGGATCAGAAATGGGGCAGCAGGGACTTGAACCGGTGCCTATAAGGGATACCAGCACTTCGTCCGGTGGCTTTAACTGCTACGCCACAGTGTCAGTCCCCTATATTGTTGGTTTTTTTTTTTTTTAAGAATTTATTTATTTATTTGAGAGGCTAAGTTACAGATAGTGAGAGGGAGAGACAGAAAGGTCTTCCCTCCGCTGGTTCACTCCCCAAATGGCTGCAACGTCAGAGCTGCGCCTATCAGAAGCCAGGAGCCAGGTACTTCCTCCTGGACTCCCACGTGGGTGCAGGGGCCCAAGGACTTGGACTGTCCTCCACTGCTCTCCCATGCCACAGCAGAGACCTGGATTGGAAGAGCAGCAGCCTGGACTAGAACTGGTGCCCACATGGGATGCCTACGCTGCAGGCGGAGAATTAACCTGCACCACGTTGCCAGCCCCCCCCCCCCCCCATATTCTCTTTAAATAATATTGTAGTTGGGAATGCCAACAAATATTCTAAATTTGAAAATATTAAAACCATGCCATATTTTAAAAAAACAAAAAGCTGTTCTTGGTCCTGCTCTTCTGCCTCAATGGTGTCACTCCTTTGTTTTAAGATTTACCTGTGCTGTGACATCAACATGTGTCCTAAGACATGTTTTATTATTAAATAATAATAGTGTAGGACTTCAAGTTTCCACGTAGGAAACATTTATTGTATGTTTACAGGCAAGGAAGTGTTCATGTTTATAATTTGATACACTGAGAATTCTAAAACAAGAAAGAGTGGAAAATGAGAAAACTGTGGTCATATCAGCTGGCTTCCTAAACCAGATGTTTCTGTCCATTGATAGCACCATTGATCACATTGTCTGAAAGATATTTCCTTCTACAGAAATCACAAATGTTTAAAAAGAGACTGAAGGCTGGCACTGTGGTACAGAGGGTTAAGCCACAGCCTGCGGCACCCATAGGGGCACCTGTTGAACTCCCAGCTGCTCTGCTTCTGATCCAGCTCCCTGCATATGTGCCTGGGAAAGCAGCAGAGGATGGCCCAAGAATATGGGCCCCTGCACTCACGTGAGAAACCTGGAGGAAACTCCTGACTCCTGGCTTTGGCCTGGTACAGCTCTTGTCTTTACAGCCTTTTGGGGAGTGAAACAACGAAAGGAAGATCTCTCTTTCTGTGTCTCAATGTCTCTATCTCTCTAACTTTGCTTTCCAAAGAAATGAATAAATCTGAAAGAGAGAGATGCAGAAAGACACTGTTTGGGTTTGGGACCATAGAAGGATGACCTTAGGTCACAAAGATAGGTATATCTAACTTAGGTTTATGTGAGTAACTCAACAGTGACAGGAGTTTTGAGCTTTGATTTTTTTTTAAAACTTGAAACATCCAAAAAGACGCACAAAGGTAAGCTTTATGGAAAGATTATGGCAGAATGAAAAATTCCCAGATTTGCAGTGCTAGTTTTCCTTGAAACTTTACCTCTGACTGGTTTGTTGCCCTTGGACAAAGTACTTTCCTTTCTGAACTTCATTATTCACATGTGTTAAGTGATAGCTTTATGGTATATTTGTTGTGAGAATTAATTATAGTGCAATGAAAATATTGCACTTTGCACAAAGTTTCTAATCAGTAAATTATTCAAATAATTCTGTATATATCCAAATAATTCTGTAGGGATCACCAAACAATACCACAAAATTGCTGTCTTCTAAATGTTACTGAATATTGGTGAACACACCCAGAATATTGACAAAGAAACATCCTGTTATGTACATTATATAATACTAGTTCCTTAAAGAGCCCATTTCCTTTGGTAAACAATCAAGGCATTGATAAACTGCTTGACCAATCCTTATAAAACAGAACCAGTTCATTTTCTTGCTTATTGATATTTAACATAAACTGTTAAAGTTCTCCATTATTGGCAACCAAAATAAGCAAATAATATTTCATACACTTTGTATAACATTGTTCTTTAAAATTTTGTTGACTCTGTGTTAGATAGTAATATTTTCTAATATAGAACATTACTCCTATCCTACACATCAACTACAAATTTGAACAATTTGAAGATTTAGAAGAGTTTACAATGTTTGTGGACTGCTAGTGTCTATAAATTTACACAGTTTTATAAGTGAGTAAAAGAGTTTTATCTTCTCAATTATTTGATTAACTTACCTGATCTGTAGTAGGCATCTTGGTGAGCTCTGTGGAAACAGTGATAATAACATAATCAATGTGTATGCCTTGCAGATATTTGGTCAAGAATCTTTGCTGAGCATCATATGTTAAGCACAGTATAGTCTATTAAAGCTCATTGTAAGAATGTAGTACAGTCTTCTAGGATCTAGATAAAGATTGTCACATGAACTAAGAATGAGATAGAATGGAAAGAGAATTTTGGCTCTACTTTAAAGGATTTTGTGCTCTTGGATAAATTACAAACCATCCTTGTCCTTTAAGATCATTGTTTGTGAGACAGTTTACTAAGAATATTATTTATAATGATGCCAGCTTCATGAAGGTGATAGAAGAATCCATCTCCCTGGTATGGTTACTAAGGATGTTCCATTCCATTTCCATAAATATCTCCCTTTGAGGATAATAGTAAGAGGATAGCGCTAGTAGTGTGAAGCTAGCTGTTGACTGGCATTCATACTTGGTGGCGTCTTCCCAATTGTTTTAAGGAGAAATTTGTGTGTTATTGATATAATTTATTTTTATTCAGCGAGGTCACTCAATTCCATAAATGTAAATAGAATAGAAAATGTTCCATTGAGATTTTAATTTCATTTAACCATTGCTAAAAAATAAGTATGAAAAGGTAAATTCAACTGTAATGATTCATTTTAATGTCTGAGTATTTACATTTGTTTTCTTAGATTTTATTCTGTGAATCAATTAGGAAGGTAACCCCAAAGAATTGTGCTTAAAGATAAGTCAAAAAATCCAAGTTACTATGTCCATTTTTTCTGCCAATTTTAATAGTAACTACTCATGAGCCATGCATATAAGATATGCAGTGTAGGAGGCATATGTGTAGCCAGTTAGTCCTATTTCTTCATAGAACTAGCAGTGCTTTTTTATTTGTGGTTTTAACAGCTTAACTTTGCTTATGTTACAATTTGAAATGAGTGTAGTCAAAGTAGCCTCTGACATCCAAAGATGCCAGGTTTTGCTTTCACTGAATTTATTTTTTTAAGTCCTTTATTATCTCAAGTTACAGCATGGCAACAAGATGACTTCATTTCCATTTAGTAAATTTTTAAAACCTATGCAGTTTTGATAGCTTCTAATTTACCAGAATGACAGCTTTAGGAATTTGATGGTTGCCAAGGTGTTTGTGGTTTCCTAAAGGAAGAATGCTTTTACCATACTATTTCATCTCCCTTGAATTCAGCAATCAGCATGTTTAAGTCTTATGGAAACATTTTTGATAGTCATTCTGAAAGTAGGTAGGACATTGGGATGATTATATTTAAAGGCACTTAACGTTTATTTACTTGCACACATGCATATAACCACTGTAGTATGAATATGTAGCAAATGTGCATAATCATGGACCTCATTGGTTAATGAAGTATTAACTATGAAATTAATGAATGTTCAGTACGAGAGAATTCTACAGAGCTCCAGACACTGGGCTGTATTTCAAGGGTGAGATCCATGGGGTTTGAGTAATCCATCAGAAATTGCTATAATGGGTAGGGGAACTACCAAAACTTGGACACAGAACAATTCAAGTTACTGAAACGAAGAATAAAGTGATGCCTTCATCTCATGAGCCCAAGGTTAGAGCTGAACTATCCATACCATTAAATCTGTTCTGATCCTTCTGAACATTTGTTTTTTGATGTATGTTTATTTCTCACTTAAAAGGCAAAACAAGAGGGAGGGGAGGAGGAGAAGAAGAAGAGAGAGTGAGAGAAAACGGAGAAATGCAAGCTTCCAGCTAGTGGTTCACCCCCACAATTTCTTGAGCAGTGATTTTTCTAAATTGCCTTTTCCATAGGAAAAGGATAAGAGGTTAGTATATTGGACTGAACTCAAGAAACATGAAGGTGGGATGGGCACTTGGCACAACAGTTAAGATGCTGCTAGGAATGCCCACAATCCATATCGAAGTGCCTGGTTTCAAGTGACAGCTTCACTCCTGATTTTAGCTTACTGGTAATGTATATCCAGGGATATAACAGATCCCAAGTATTCAAGTATTTGGGTCCCTGCCACTCACTTGGGGGGACCAGATGAAGTTCCAGAGCCCAGCCCCTCTTGCTGTGGGCATTCGAGGAGTGAACCAGCAAGTAAAAGATCTGTCTCTTTACCTTTAAAATAAAATAAATAAATGATTTTTTTAAATTAGAAAAATGAAGCAGAAAGGTGTCTATGGTATTATCTGTGGAGGTAAAATTATTTTTGAAGTTAGAAAAACAAACATGATAAGATAATCTACCATGGCTGAGTTTTGAAATTTTTCTTCTGATATCTTTATCTATTTCTATATTTTAACTTAAAATTCTTGTCCTTTCTCACATTTTCCATTTCAATTTTGTCAAAGGTTAAAATCGTATTGGTAAATCTAATGTTCCTGTTGACTGTATGAACATTTCAAAGGATTTAACAAGTAGTGTTTATGAGTACAATATATAAATTAAAACTTTATTTAAATATTATTGATATAAGTGCCATTTTCATTCTTTTACTTTGAAATAAGTGACCTTCAAATATTTTCTCTTTATAGCTAAATTCATATTTTATCCCTCAATGATTCTTTTGTTGGTCAATTGCTCTCAATTAATAACTAAGTTTAACTTTAATCTCTTAAGATGTCTTAGTGTTCGTGAGAATACATGTGTGTCATATGTGTTACCCAAATTTAATTTTCTTAAAATAAATCTTATTTTCTGGTAGAGCTAGATGCTAGTAACATCTCCCTTACAGATGAAGATACTGAACATTAGTGAATGTGAGCATACACCCTCAAGGCTCAGTCCTAGGCCATCCATTGATGCAGCATCATGACTTCCTGATTCAGGAAGGGAGAGCTCTTTCTCCCTAACTTAAAACACAATAACATAAATATTCTTTAAGAAACCATCATGGATAGTGATCTCTTAAACTCCTAGAAGCCTCGACTAAATTTTAATCCATTTCAATGTAAAGCTATTTTTAACTTTGTTTACGTAATTCTTATAATAACTGAGAAGGTCTGATATTATATTCCTGTGGTGTTAATGTATATATACTTGTATATGACTATATGATGAAGTAACTCTTTGTATTCATCTGTATAAATTAGTAACACTCACTTTTGGGTTTTTGCTAAGATATTCCTTTTCTCAAGCCTCCACAATGTTTTCGTTCTTTTATAAAATTACTTTGCTTTGTTCCTGTTTTTCTAAATCTTAAAAATGGAAACCTAAACTTAGGTAGCTATTTCATCAAAACTCAAGGTTGAATAAATAAAAACAGTAATTTGCATATTTCTGAAATATTTATTATAAATTTAATTACAAACAATACATTCTAATTTTAGAGAATATAGTAATCCTACAAAAAGTTTAAAAGGAGAAAAAAAATCACTAAACTTCTAGAACTCAGGAAAGTGACCATTAAGTGTTTTTATAGTATTAAATGTTAAAATATGTATTTTATTATATTTTGTTTTAGTCATTTCAGGTTTCCTATTTTTAAGATCATATTTTGTATATAACTTTATATTTTGCATTTTATATGAAGCGTTTGGACATAAACATGTTTTTTGTAATCATAGTCTCATGGAAATATCAGTTTAAATAGTTCATTAGATGAACAATATAATTTTTTACTATTCCTCTAGAAATATTTAGATGATTTTCAATATTTCTATTAGAAATAATGGCAAATATTTTTTGAAATAATATTGTTTTCCATAGTTAATTTTTTAGGGAAAATTTTCTTAATAGAAATTGTTGGCTACAGGAAATGAAATTTTAGGAGCTTGAGTCTGTTTTCACTTTGAATAAAGGCTGTTCTCATCTAACCAGTACCAATTAGATTTGGAATTCAAGAAAAAAATAAAGATGGTTAGTGAAGAGGGTAGACGGAGGAAGAAGAGGAAGGAGGGTTAAAGATTTTCTGTAGGTTGTTCACTCACCGAACGCTGAGCTAGGCCAAAGCTAGTAGCCTCAGCATCCATCCAGGTCTTCCACATGGACGGCAGGGACCCAAGTACTTGGGCCATCAGGAAGCTGATTTGGGATGTGGATGTACCAAGAGGCTGATTAACCTGCTGAGCCACAGTGCCTGCCCTATAAGTTAATTTTTGAAATAGCTAAAATGAGGCCAGTACTGCGGTTCAATAGGCTAATCCTCCACCTGCGGCACCAGCACACCGGGTTCTAGTCCCGGTGGGGGCAGCGGATTCTGTCCTGGTTACCCCTCTTCCAGGCCAGCTCTCTGCTGTGGCCAGGGAGTGCAGTGGAGGATGGCCCAAGTGCTTGGGCCCTGCACCCCATGGGAGACCAGGAGAAGCACGTGGCTCCTGGCTTCGAATCAGCATGGTGCGCTGGCCACAGCGGCCATTGGAGGATGAACCAATGGCAAAGGAAGACCTCTCTCTCTCTCTCTCTCTCTCTCACTGTCCGCTTTGCCTGTCAAAAAAAAAAAAAAGCTATAATGAATAATAATAAGTCAATGTAAATATTTTTATGAAACATACTTTCAGGAACAAAATGAATTAGAAAAGTAGCATTTTTTGGTTTTACCATGTGCATATACATTTAATGTTGGGCTCAATAGAAAACATCTGAATACTCATTTCTACTTCTGTAGTCTGTTGTATTATCACTTCAGAGAGCGTCCGGAAAAAATCCAGGTTCCTCATGCGATCATGTGAGTGGAAATGGCAAATAAAGTCTTCATATTATTATGAAAATAGTTTGAGCATGTAGATGATTAGTTGAGTTCTGAAGGCCTCCCAGAAGCTTTGGCCCACACTTTGTGAACCATTGCTACAAGGTCTAAGAAAGAATTTTTCAACCCAATGAATTGGACCCTGTTGATGCTCAGCACTAAGCTCTGTGCTAATGCCTTTGGAATGTTGGGGAAAAACTTTATGATTGGAAGGGAAACATATATGGACTTTTTGGAAAATAAGAAAAGATCATCAAATTATTAAAACAGGGAATTTTTGAATAAACAATCTTTTAAAAAATTGCAATAGGTATGAAAGTACAATTATTGTAGACAATTAGAAGATACTTACCAGATGGGATGTGAAATGTTTTAAATCATAATTTCTATGGATAGAAAACTGTTTTTATAAATTTTTAAACTGTCTAGAATTCTTTTTACATAAGCAAGGATTTAAAAGTTCTTATTGAATAACTAGCAAATTAAGGATGGCTAAATTTTGGATAATCAAGTTGAGTAGGAATAAAATATGTACTCATTTTTTTTCCATTTTTTTCTAACAAATTCATGAATTGATTGTTCAATATTTTAGGGTTTGGAATTGTGTCCTAAATGCAATGTTTATTTGATGATAAAGATTAAATTCTAAAATACAAGTTTCTGATAAGAAACAGCATGAGGAATATCTTGTATGATATGGTAATATAATGATTTAATTTATAATCAAATTATGTAGGCTTATGACTCTCAAAGTCTTGTATAAAATAAATAGCATTTCTTCAAAAATAAGTTTTAAAAAGATTTTCTGCTGCTTTCCCTATACATTAGCAGGGAGCTAGACTGGAAGTGGAGCCGTTGGTACATAAATTGGCACCCTTGTGGATGCCAGCACTGTGGGCAGTGGCGTTGCCTGCTACATCATAGTGCTGGCCTCCAAAAATAGTATTTGCGATGAAAACATCAGGAACTTTAGAAGCATCTCTGACATAACTGTTCCTTTGAGGAGAAGAATATTAAATTACGCACATTCAGTTTGGTGTGATACATCTTCCACACTTCTGCTCATTAGTGCTTTGGTTATGATTTTGTCCTTTTCCTCCCTCTGAAATATGGTCAATCTCTAGAAACGCTTCAGAGAGATGAAGCCTCATTGTACACACAGGGCAGCACCACGTATTATATTCCTTCTGTAGATGGTGATGGTTAATTCTATGTTTGTATTTCACTAGCCCATGAGATATGCTGATTAAACATTGTTTCTGGGTGGGTCAGTGAGGGTCTCGATGAGATTAGCATTTGATTCAGTGGATTCAGGACAGTAGATTTTGCTGCCCAGTGTAGTGGACATCATCCACTTTGTGAAAGGCATGAATAGAACAATAGGCAAAACAAACAAAACAGGATTTTACCCCTCTCCCAGCTTCACTGCTTGAAATGAAAACATCTCATCTTCTCCTGCCCTCACATTAGGATTTACATAATTGGCTTCCCCTGATTCTAAGGTCTTCAGACTTGAACTAAATAATGCCACCAGTTTTCTGGGTTTCCAGCTTGCAGGGTCCTCATCTGCCGCTATTGCCTGAGCCCTTCCTCATTTGATCTATGTCCTTACTGGCTATGCTTTTCTGTAGAACCCTGAGCAATTCACAGACTCATACAAAAAGTGTTCATGAAATTCCAGAGAAGAAATCTTATAATCATCAAGAATGACTTGCATATTGAGAATGTCTGTGCTGTTTTGATTATAGACGAAAAGCGAGTCTTTTTCTGTTTAATACAGAGCTTGAATTGACAAGTATTCAGAATGACTTATAATGGTAGGGAAACACAGTAGCATCACAAAGAGGTACCTTTCTGCCTGCTCAGGTCTCTTAGCTGTCACTTGATACAAATTAATCAAGGAACTTTTAAAGATAATGAATCACTAGGTTCAAATCTTGCATCTACTACTTATTAGCTCGATAACTTGAGAAAATGATATAAGCCCTAACTTGTATTTGTAAAATGTCAATAATAATGTTTATCTTAAAAATTTGTTTTAAGGAATAAAGAGCATATGTTGAAAGCTGCCAGCATTATGTCTGACCCCTAGGTGGGAGCAGGGTTAACATGTATTTGTTACCATTATCAATCCCCGCATACCTATCTTCAGGCAAAAACAGCACTTGAAATACTGTCAGCATTGTATAATGCGTTAGACCATGGATGTTATTAGAGTCCTATTATCTACATTCTCTTATTAGAAATAATTTCTTTTTCCATATCTCAAATTATCTTTCCTGAGCAACTGACATGGCATTTCTCTCAAAATGATTGATAGTAAGAAACAAACCAAGGGTAACAGATCAAAATTATGAAACACTGACATGCTCAGAAATTCTTTTAAACAGAAAATCTTAGTTATAGTGTAAGCTGATACAATGAAAGAAAACCATAGTTTATGCATAATATAATTATAGAAAATTATTCTTGTTAACGTTTTAAGAAAATTTTGTTTATAAGCTAATCTCAATTCTCTTTATATTTCCAAATATAAATATACATAATGGGAAATTTTTAAAGTTTTCAGTCTATGGTTTGAAGAGTTACACTTGCAGGTTTTATTTCTTTCTCTATGTGTGTATATTTTAGTTAGAGCTCCCATCACTGGTTCATTCCTAAAATGCCAACAACAGTCAAGACAAGGAGAGAAGCTGGTAGCTGAGAACTCAGTCCCAGTTTTCCAGGTGACAGGAATCCATTCCAGCATCGCTGCCTCTCAGGGTGTGCATTAGGAGCAGGTAGAGTCAGGAGCAGAGCTAAGTATCAAACCCAGGTCCTGTGATTTGGGATGTAGATATCTTACTGGCATCTTAACTGCTAGGCTAAATGCTGGCCCTAACAACTGGATGGCTTTTAAAGAGTTGAATAAGATTAGAATTTTTTAAGGGAAATAGATATTGAGAGAACTGAGTCTAGAACACTAAGTGTAATTTGGAATGATAAGTATATGCCACATGTGTAAAGAAATTCTTGGTATTATTTTTCTTCTGAAGAATATTTCTAAATTTCTTGGGTTCTTAACACTTTAATTTGTCTTCTTGGCATGGATATTGATAAGCAATTTTGCAATCTGTGGGTTCTTTTAAATGTTCGAAAGATAAGTTTGACAGGGAATAGAATAGAAAGCAAACTTTCTTATCAAGTTCAGGGTTTGCAACAAATGACTGCTTTCCTACTGTGAAGAACATCCGTTCCTTATGCAATACAATTACTCACTGTATACATAGGAAATTGATAGCAGGAGCATTCCTATTTGTCATCTTCACAGTTGCCAGCTTTTAGACTCTTAATTTTGTACGGTTCCTTTGCAATCAAATTTAGTGTTGTTGCTTTGAAATAAATGCTAAGTCATATTTAGTTAGCTGGGTTTTGACATTGTTTTCCAGGAGTCAAGAGGTGACTAAAGTCCCTGCGGGCCTAAAAATAGTTCAGGAACAGAAGTGTACACCCTGGGGGCATGATTATCTTTGTGAGCATGCAATTGTATTTTCAACACAATTAGCTGCCTAACTATGTGACTAAACTTTTCTATGTATTTGCACATATAAATAATTGCGACCAAATTAAAATCTGAAGAGCTCTCTGCCTCCGTTGCTTTCCCTTATGAACAAAAATAAAAACCTATGTTCAAATAATTGTTGCACAAAATTTTTCATTAAATGAACCTAATGTAAAAGGCCATATTTTAAATATTTTACCAAAAAAGAAAAAAATGGACATAATAGACAAAAAATGGAGATAGTCGACATAAAGGAACTTGTATGCTATTACCATTTCTTTTTTTTTTTTTTTTGACAGGCAGAGTGGACAGTGAGAGAGAGAGACAGAGAGGCTATTACCATTTCTGATCTGTTCTCCCACTTCCCCACCAACATACCTGAACTTAAAATACATATGTTAACATTAATTTATAAAATGTATTAATTTAGTATATACTCAAACTCAAAATTGATAACCATTACAGTTCACTTTGGTTATAGTTCTAGTTAATATTTTCTACTAGTCAATGTATTACTTTCCTATATTTATATTAACTTTTAAAAAAATTATTTAAAAAACAGAGCTACAGACACAGAGGCGCGCACACACACACACACACACACACCCCTTCCATCTGCTGGTTCACTGCCTGAATGGCCACAGCAGCCAGGTCTAGGATAGGCCAAAACAAGGAATCAGAATTTCCAAGCTGGACTTCCACATGGATGTGAGGGGTCCCTCTTCTGTTGTCTTCCCAAGAGAATTAGCAAGAGGCTGGATTGGGAATGGAGCAGCTGTGACTCCACTCTGATATGGGATGCCAGCATCCTAAGTAGCAGCTTAACCTGCTGTGACACAATTTTGGCCCCTACATTAACTTTTTATGTGACTCATGCTTTATATCCCTATGCCTTACTGTGAATCTAACTCTGAACAGAACATTTAATACATTATTTAGTGTACTCTTTAGATATGAATTTGCCCTTTATACCAGCCTCATAGCTGGAGGCCGACTTGTAAGGCATTTACAAGTACCACCTGTGCCAGATGTCAAGCTTGGCTCACCTGCCTATGTACAACTTCTATTGGCTATCTAGATGAAGACCATGCTGATGCGATGATTAGTATGCTGTAAGAAAAGAGTCAAATACAGCAAGTAAAGCAAGTGGCAAAACCCTTCATTTTACCCATTCCTGCTATTTGAAGCTCTCTCCTCTAAATGTCAAATGAATATTTTAAATCATCTAATACTCACTTTGCATGGTAAAGTATCTCCAATTGCATTCCCATCCTAGTGTTATGCTTTAAATTATAAAGGTTACTCTATATTAGCAGGATTGAGATTGCTCATTTTATAAAATCCTGATTTAGTGCTCCAAAGTTTGAATCAATTACTTTAAACAATGCAGGCGTTTAAAATTGAGTAATCAGTTTTTTTTTTCAGTCATTTTTTTAAGGGTGGGTTTTTTCATGCATGGTTAACAGTGATTTGGGCTGTTAAATCCCTCTTTCACTGAAATAAGCATTTTAATTCAGCAGTGTGAAAATGTTGAATAACAGACATTGTCCCGTTCTTTTGCTCTCCTAACTATTCAGTTCTCAATTTTCAAAAATGAATATGTACATCAACTGTGTGATTGCCAGACCTATATTTAAGGATCTCTGGTAGAATCACTTCATTTGGATCTCCTTGACAGCTTCAGATATAAGAAGTCATTCCTGGAGTCAGCTTGTAAAGCAGGAATCCCATATGGAGTGCCCGTTCAAGTGTCAAGTCCCCAGCTTCCCATCCACTTTCCTGTTCATGCACCTAGGGTGGCAGTGGAAGAAGGCCCCTGCAAACAATGTGAAAGACCCAGATGGAGTTCTGGTTCCTAGCTTTGGCATGACCCAGTCCTGATTGTGGCAGCCGCTGGGAGAGTGAACCAGTGAATGGAAGATCGATCTCTCTCCCTCTCTGATGCTCTGCCTTTCAACAAATAAAAAATATTTTTTTAAAAAAAAAATCCCTATGACTTCAGCTTAACTAAGTTCATTCATGTAGACTTTCTTGCAGGGAAGAGTTAGAACATGTAAGAGTCTTCAGAGCAAACTATTGTCTTAAATGAAAACATTTATTACAAAATCCATTGTTTTTCTGCAGATAAAACATTAGCAACTCACCTTTATGCATGTTTTCTATTTTCTATCCTTTGAAATGACAGAATTATTTTTGTCATTCATAACTTTCCACATAAAAGGTGCTAAAAATTGATGCTTCTATTCTTTCACTCTAAGTACAGTAATAGTCAATACTAAACAAAAACTAAGTTGAATGTAGCTAACAAACTAAAGTCATTCTAGATTATTCTGAGTGTACCTGCATTTCTACTGATGAGTTTTCTATGCCTATTTCTATTTTAAATATTTCGGTTTTGACCCTGAATCCTATCATTATGATCAATTGTGAACTGAATCTGATCACTTGGACTAGTGAGATGGCATTGGTACATGCCAACTTGATGGGATTGAATTGGAATCCCCTGGCACGTTTCTAACTCTACCATTTGCGGCAAGTCTGATTGAGCATGTCCAAAACTGTACATCTCCTCGTTTATTCCCACTCTTATATTTAACAGGGATCATTTTTCAGTTAAATTTAAACACCTAAGAATAATTGTGTGTTAATTAAAGAGTTCAACCAATAGTATTAAGTAGAACAAAAAAAAATACTAACAGGGATAAAGTATTAAGTTGTTCATTAACAGTCAGGGAAGGGCTGATCAAGTCACCATTTCTCATAGTGTCCATTTCACTTCAACAGGTTTCCTTTTAGGTGCTCAGTTAGTTGTCACCCTGGAAGTTTCAAGGTTTTTTTTTTTTTTTTTTTTTTTAACATTTCTGGAACTCTTATTATTATTTATCTGAAAGAGCTACAGAGAGAGAAAGAGCCACCCAGGGAGGTAGAGGGGGTTAGGGGTAGAGGTCTGCTGGCTCACTCCCAGATGGCCTCAGTGGCCATTGCTGGGCCATGCTGAATTCCGGAGCCAGGATCTTCATTGGTGTCTCCCACATGGGTGGCAGGGACCCAAATACTTGGGCCATCCTTATACTGCTTTTCCCAGGCTATTAGCAAGGAGCTGGATAAGAAATGGAGTAGCCAGGACATGAACTAGAATCCATATGGGATGCTGGCTTCTTAGGCACCAGCTTTACCCACTGTGCCACAATGTGGGTTCCTAGAACCCTTTTTAAATTTAATTCCTCTTCTCTGATCCAGTACTCTACAAATCTAACCACCTTACCTCCAAATGTGAACTCTTTCCACAGTGAGTAATACAGACAGGCTCTGTTTTATTTTTCTTTCTTAGGACTTAGTCCAGAAAGTGTTTGCAATGTTGGGTTATAAAATTATGATAGTTCTCCATTTCTGAAATAGTTAGAAAGTATCTTCTGAAATATAATTACTTTCAAGGCTCCAGTGTTTAAAAAGTATCATAAATGGCTGATCTCTGATCTACCTTAATTTCTTTTAAATACTCATTTCTGGTTTAAGAATGGTAATAAACTAATTACAGCAAACTGAAAGTCAAGGGTATATATATCAGGTTAAATGATAGCTTCTCCCAGCATCTTATCATCATATTGGAAGTGCAGATGTCACTACACTTGATGATTAGGTACATTTGGTTTGGACTTATAAAATAGATGCTAAATGTGGCAGTTTAATTTACTGGGACTTACTGCTGTTGGACTTTTTTCTCCTCTAGAAAATAAAATTACTTCTTTTTTATATATTAAAATTAGCCAAGTTCGGTAATTCCTTATCTCGTATACTTTTGTGCTTCAGACTTAAAACAAGTTAGTAGGGACCCAGGAGCCAATAATTCCTGGCTTTTGTTTACTGAAGTCTGGGTTTAATTTAGGAGGAACTAAGATGAATTGTTCTGGCAGGAGGATGGAAGTGTTTGGATTTTTAGGAAATGGAAGTAAGCAGAGGCTTTTTAAAATTTTTGTTTAATGTTTATTTTTAAATGTCTATTAATATAAACAGATTTCATGTATTTCAAAGATACAGTTCTAAGAACATAATAATACTTCCATACCAGACCTCTTGTAGGTCCTTGGCAGAATTGAGATTTGGGAAGCACCTGTCTCCTTTCTCACACTGTCCTAGGGAGTAGTATATGAGTGATATGGGACTCCAGGTAAAGATATTTAGGTCTTTACTTGGTTGTCGTATTTTGACAAAATCTCTTTTCCTACGGTTAACAGTAAGTTGGAGCTTGCAACATATTCAACAGGATTTTTGTTCTTCCCAGATATTCAGAATTGTAATGTTCCTGGCCAATATTATATTTTCCTCCAAAGGCTTCTTTCTCCCATGGTTGTTCTTTGCAATGTTTGTGGAATCTCTTTCCTGCATTTACAGTTCATTCCAGGAACTCCATGTAGAGATTTCTGGAACTCTTTTCTGCATTGCTCCCTAGTCTCTGTTAAACTGGCGAAAAAATTCCAACTATCTCATATCCTTCACATGAAATTTGTTCTCTGTCTCTGCAGTTAACTCTGATCTGCATGTCCTGCTTGGGTTTTCTCTGCCTGTGTCTAGGTCTAGATAATGTCTCCAGGCAAAATCCAGGGTGACCCTAGGACACGAGTACTTTGTCCTATTTATTGGAAAGCCATCCCTGTAGTATCTGTTTTCCAATGCTTTCTAACAGCTGTTTCACATTTTTTAAAAGTTTTCCAGGAGTTTATATTCAGATAGCTGATTTCATACCAGTTTTTCTCAAAGCTAGAAGCAGACAAGAAAGTGCTATTTTTAAAAAAAGATCTAAGTATGCGATTCTTCTTAGAGCTCATCAGTCTGTTTCCACAGCACCTGAGAAAGATTACAGTACTTTGAAAGGCCTGTTCTGGGCCCTTTCAGTGGAGTGTCATCTCAACTGCTACATTGTCACTTACTAGCCTAATTATTGTCACTGTGTTTTAGTATTCCAGGGTACAATGTGCATTCCCATATCAAGATCCTCTCAACTCACTGACCTTCTCTATGGCACATGGCTTTCCCCTTCTCCCTCTATTAAATGTTAACTTAGCATATAGATTTCTGTTCAAAATTACTTTCATAGCAATGTCTTCTAGAAACCTGGAGACTAGAAAGTGTCACTTAATGTATTCTCCCAGAATATGTCTTAGGAGACACATTTTCATGGGCTTCTTACGTTTCTGCATTTCTGTGAGCAGAGGCACTGACTACCTTTGTTCTGGACTATCTTTTCAAGGATATTGGTTTTGCAAACATCCTTGAAGAATTAAGTTGTATCTCTCCCAGAACAAAAGTCAGTATAATAGTGATAATGCTTCCCTCTAAGAAAACTAGAGTTTTTTGCTTATTATAAAAGTTTAAAAATTTGGGTTCCCTGAATTCAAACTTCATCTCATGTGTTGGGGTTCACTGTGTATGTAAGTATAACCTGGCTCCCTTGTGTTAGTCATTGAGAATTAGGGCAGAGTAGTAAATGCTGACACTGGCTGCTCCTATTGCTGTGAGCAGCAAACTATATCTTGTCTCTGATCCAAGAGTATCTACCACCAGTATTTACGAAATTATAGCAAACTAACTTACTACATTTCAACCAGTGAAAAATTTTAGACTATTGTGTGCTTAACATTCTCTACTTCAACTTGAGTGCTTTTTTTCTTATTTTTAATTACATATTATCTTTTGATTTGTTGCTTGTCCACTGTTAGATAAACTTCATACAATCAGGAATCATTTTACATCTTATGACTGTACTGAAAGAGATCCATTACTTGGTTGAATGAGTAAGAATAGAGGTTAAATATAGATCCTACACAGGGCTTCCCTGAAGATAAAAGCAGACAGTTCTTTGAAAGGATCATATAATCTAAATTGTTACACAAATATGAATTTAGTACTAATTTTTATTTTTAATAAAGAACATGGCTTTAAAAATGATAGTTTTGAGTTCTGACATATCTTTTTCTATGTAATTTTTAAATAGATTGTTCAAATTTGAGTGTTTTTTTAAAGTATTAACAATATCAACTTCAAAGAGCTCTTATTTGAAAGTAATAGATTCAGTAAAAGCTGAGCAGTAAAGAACAATGTTCAAAGCTGTTTCTTAAGAAAACCATTGTAGCAGTAATGCAGCATGCTAAATAAGATTGGCTGTCTTGACTATATCAGAAAAAATGGTGATTTTCTATTATGTTAGTGACGAGCCTCTGCAAACAATATAAAACAAATATGAGACATAGAAATTAAAACTCATTATTAAGAATAATTCTAATATGCATAATTTTTATAAAATGGGTAAGTCATTTGGGATTTGAACCTTTTTTGAGTAATACCATTAAAATTATATACTTCTTTGGCTTTCAGCTTCTATCTCTTTTTTTTTTTTGACAGGCAGAGTGGACAGTGAGAGAAAGAGAGAGACAGAGAGAAAGGTCTTCCTTTGCCATTAGTTCACCCTCCAGTGGCCACTGCGGCCGGCGCGCTGTGGCCGGTGCACCGCACTGATCCGATGGCAGGAGCCAGGTGCTTCTCCTGGTCTCCCATGGGGTGCAGGGCCCAAGCACTTGGGCCATCCTCCACTGCACTCCCTGGCCACAGCAGAGAGCTGGCCTGGAAGAGGGGCAACCGGGACAGAATCCGGCGCTCTGACCGGGACTAGAACCCGGTGTTTTGGCGCCGCAAGGCAGAGGATTAGCCTGTTGAGCCACGGCGCTGGCTTCAGCTTCTATCTCTATTACAACAGTATATTTTTGAGGACAATATAATCTAACTTGTTCAGGTGTCTGCCCCTGAATTATTCCATTATGCACAAGAATTCAATGCCACACATTACAGCTTGGCCACATGTACATATATATATATATATATATATATATGCATTTTCTTTGATTTGGCATAATAAAAAATTATATGGAGCTTTATGGTAGTAACAGATAGAGGTTAAAATATAAAAAACTGAAAATTTTATTGTGGGCTTAAAATACATTCACAATAGAAAATATGCTATGAGATTGTAAAAACTATGTGAAATCTTTGATCATGGAAAAGAATATGTTTTGAAATTTAAATGTTGTCATTTAAACAGTTATCCTAACAGTATTCACTACAAGTTTTCAAAAATATGATGTATAGCTATTTATATTTAGTAAAAGTAAACATTAAGAGGACAAACAAATAGAATCATTAATGATAACTTGGATTATTCTAAAATAGACTTTGAGTTTTCCATTGGTTTTAACTTTTACTTTGCCAATGTTTTGTTTTAATTACACTGACACCTTGTTATTTTAGAATTCCCACCAGACCACCTTCTTCTACTTCTAACCTTTAAACTGTATAAGGTATGAGCCTATCTATAGAATATATTTTTTAATTCTGTAACTTAATATAATAGAATCCCAACCATTAAAAATGGATTTTTCCTGAACAGTCTTTTGCAGTAAGCTCTTTTAACATGGAGCTCATATTTTTTAATATAAATTTTATGTTTTGCCTCTTCAAGAAAGATGGCACATTTGAAAAGCATTGATCACTTGGAGAGTTTGGAGTTGGGTTACTCTGTAAACAACTCCAAAGGATACTGTTTATATTCTCATGTACATGAATGAGGGCTCCTGGAGCAGGATAGAACATGGCCTGGTCCACAATTTCTCATGGGCCTTTATCCAAACACCTAAGTCATTGCATTTGAAGAGTTATTTATTGCATTCTTGATTATCATAACAGTGAGTAATGTAACTATGATTCTTAAAGGCTGAACATTTGAAAAATGGTGATGATTGCACAGTACTTTTATTTTAGCCACTTTGTTTAAATAGATCAGCATATATTATTAGATTAGATAAGATAAAGTTATATCTATTTTATATATATTTTTTGACAGGTAGAGTGGACAGTGAGAGAGAGAGAGAAAGGTCTTCCTTTGCCATTGGTTCACCCTCCAATGGCTGCCGCGGCTGGCGTGCTGCGGCCAGCGCACTGTGCTGATCCGATGGCAGGAGGCAGGTGCCTCTCCTGGTCTCCCATGGGTTGCAGGGCCCAAGCACTTGGGCCATCCTCCAATGCACTCCCTGGCCACATCAGAGAACTGGCCTAGAAGAGGGGCAACCTAGACAGAATCCAGCGCACCGACCGGGACTAGAACCCGGAGTGCCGACGCCGCAGGTGGAGGATTAGCCTATTGAGCCGCGGTGCCGGCCCTCTATAATATATATTATAATTAACGTTTTCATTTTGTATCATTATTTCTGTCCCCTCTTTTATCTATATTTGACAAATGTATCCCCTTTTCTATTATGATTGAAAAAGTATTTGTAACTTGTAAGATCAAAACCATTTTACGGATAAATTAGAAGGAATTAAAGGAAATTGTGTTTTGAAATATCAGAAACAGAATATCTCAGGGTAGGAGAAGGAAATGAGAGCAAAGACTCTTATATAGTTTCATGTGAATATATTGTGCTCTTCAGTGCAACAAGCAGTCAAGAGATATGGAGATTTCCCAAGATACCAGAACTGACAAAGCTAAGGCTAGGATTTGTAAGATTCACATTCAATTTATAGTGGTTGAATATATGTTTTTTCAGGTGGTATGCTAGTTACATTAACATTCATTTATTTAATTTTTTTACATGAAAAATTTAATATTCAAGAGTCAGTTCTTCAAATACTGGCCTATATGGCATGTTGTTTTTTTGACTTTTATTTAATAAATATACATTTCCAAAGTGCACCTATTGGATTATAGTGGCTTTCCCCCCCATAACCTCCCTCCCACCCACAACCATGCCATATCCCATTTCTCCCATCCCATTGTTCATCAAGATTCATTTTAAGTTATCTTTATATACAGAAGATCAACTTAGTATATAGTAAGATTTCAACAGTTTGCACCCACACAGATACACAAAGTATAAAGTACTGTTTGAGTAGTAGTTTTACCATTAATTCATATAGTACAACACATTAAGGACAGAGATCCTACATGGATCTACAGGGAGTAGGTGCACAGTGACTCCCGTTGATTTAACAATTGACACTCTTATATTAAACATTATTTAAAGCTAAAATATGCATTAAAAGGATTAAGATGCCAACAGGCCAGGGGCAGAAAAATTAGAATCAAGTTGGCTAGAGAAAGAGGTATGCTAATGGTATAAAATCAGGAAAAACTGAAAATCACAACTAGAGGAATATTTGGAGGAATTAAAACAGAAGCCTAAAGTCATAGGACAGCTCTGACTCGTTAATAGGAAGAATCTTCAGATGAATTCTAGGCATACCACTAACGGTGTCTTAATCCTTATCTGAATACCTGGGTTCAATGCCTGGCTTTATTCTAATTCCAGCTTCCTACAAATGTGCAACCTGGGAATAGCAGGCAATGGCTCAAATAGTTGGGTCCCTGACAGGCATGTAGCAGTCCTAGATGGAGTTCTAGTCTCCTGGGTTGAGTCTGTACTAGCCCTGGCTATTGTGAGCATTTGGAGAGTGAATGAGATGTATCTGTCTGCCTTTTTCTTCTTTCTCCCTGTCAAATAAATAAATAAAAAAGAATGCTTATATTGAAGATAATAGTGATAATAATCACGATGATGATCTATGCTTATTGATCGTATGCAATGCTGCATTAAACCTACAAATCCACACAATGTAGGAATAATATAACTTTTGTGATTGGTTAAAATGCCAGCTTTATTGTAATTATACTGCAGAATGCAGTGGATCCTATGAATCAGCATGAATCTTAATGACGTTCTTAAATAGGTTTCCATCAAAATTAAATTTTCCCACCAAGACACTGTAACAGTCCAAATATCCACTCTAATTTAGAAGAGAAGAAAAGGAAGATGGATCTGTGCATCCAGTCTTTTTTCAGTCTTACAAATAGATACAACTCTCTTCCTTTGAAGATCGGAAGTAAGGAGTAGAAGGAATCCTAATTAGAAATTGCCTTTGACCACTAATAACAGAGATTCCAAATACACATTTTGACTTTAATGGTACTTTCCACCCTACCCACCCTCTCTCCCTCACTCCAATACTCCCTCCTTCATCTTTTCTTATTTTTCTTTAATTTGTACAATGTCATAATGGGAAGTATTCTTAAGATTGTTCTCAGGATAGTTTCCTTATTAAAACATGAATAAAGGCAAATGGAAACCCACTTGTATACTTCTGCTATCCAAAGTTCAGCTGAGCAGCTAAACCAAATGTGAATTTACCTTCAAAACTAAAATTGACTAATTTAAGAACTCAGTGTCTTAAACATTTGCTAGTACCCTTCTTTTTCTCAATAGTTAGTTAAGGAGCTGCAGATCGTAAGTGGATAAATAAGTAGTTAGGTTAATGGCAAGGGGGTACTGAACTACAAAGATAGCCCTACCTTCATGTTACAGTGATAAGAAGTCAAAATCCTGTTTTGACTAAGAGAAGTTAAAACCTAAA
The DNA here is from genome assembly GCA_949820135.1 of Sylvilagus floridanus. Taxonomy (NCBI): domain Eukaryota; kingdom Metazoa; phylum Chordata; class Mammalia; order Lagomorpha; family Leporidae; genus Sylvilagus; species Sylvilagus floridanus. The sequence goes on from OX463235.1 coordinate 26,091,935, forward strand.
GTGTTCTCAAAAATATATTTCTGGATTGCATGCATCAGAATCATTTGCCAAATACTTTGGGAAGGAGCCAGGTAACTGCATTACTGTCATTTGCAAAGAGCATTCTTACATCCATACTGAAGCTTGAGAGCAACTCAAAGGGTAAAGTTAGTTCCATATGAGTATGGAAACATCCTTGATGGAGGTAGTGTTCCGACAGGTTGTTGGGAAACAGTGAATATTTAGAAACATGGAAATAAAATTGCACATGGGAGGACGTGAATATGAGCAGTGTCATGGAGAGAAGCAGATGGCATAAAAGCGAAAGGACACAGAGAGCTAGAACTGAAATAAATGAGAGACCATCGTCATTGACCACAATACCAGAAAACAAAGAGAAAACACAGATCTCAGAGGAAAGCATGTGGGGAGATTGTTATCATTGGCCAGCAGGAATATAGAGTATGCATGATATTTAGAAGAAATATATATATATATATATATATATATTTGTGTGTATGTATGTGTATGCATATGTCCTAACAACTACGTCTGCAAATCTTACTCAGCTTATTTCACTAACTAGTCATAGGTTATTTGGTTGATATGGGACAAAAGCAAGATAACACCCTGATACACCACTGGGGCACCTGAAAAAGAAGCTTCATGGGAGAAGAAATAAGGGCCTGCATGAGAAAAGTTATTCACAGGAAAATGTGAACCTTTCCAGAGATTGCTTCCTACTAGAATCCACAATGTGTTCAACCTCATTCACATTTTTTAGACCTTGGTCCATATAGTTGTTAACATGTACTTATTTAATGAATGTCAAACTATGTGGAACAAAGGAAATATTTATTAGTGAATGTGATTAAATATCGCACTTAACATTAATGAAAAATTTGGAGCAGCTATAGAGATAATTTGCATAACCTTGGCAGACAGAACATTCAAATGCCCTTTTCTAAATAATGCTTTCTAAATAAATCACTATTCATTCTTTGACTGTTTATGCCATTAACATTAAAACATAGTGTGTTTCACTATCTCCCTAAAGGTGTATTTATGAAATACATGAAGTTTGTATACCATAAATAAAAGGTTTCTGGGTTAAAAAAATAGGTAATGTATCTATGATGTATACTTAATTTATTAAAAACTAAAAAAAGAAAAGAACAAAGCAAGAAGAAAAAAGAAATAAAATGAGAAACATGTTTGCAATATATGACTTTAGGTCAGTTTTGTTGGTAGATCATTATCTCTCAAAAGTCACAGTAAAAACTAATCCCAGAATAAAGATGAACTGAAGGCATAGACAAGTGGTTGACAAAGAATTCTAAATGGCAAAAAAATGTTTAATTGTACTAGTTATTTAAAAATACAAGTTAAGGGGCCAGTGCAGTAGCATAGCAGATTAAGCCATCCCTGCAACATTGGTATTGCTTATAGGTACTGGTTTGAGTCCTGGCTAGTCCAGTTCCTATCCACCGCCCTACTAAAGTGCGGGTGGAAGTTCTCTCTGTCTCGTCTTTTCTCTCTGTAACTTTGCCTTCAAATAAATTAAAATAAATATGAAAAAAATCCAAAACATTTTATAAATGAAAGTTAATATTAAAAAGGAGTAATTTGATAAATTAAAAGGAATTTAATAATTCTTAGAAATATTTCTACAAAGATTGTGTAATGAACACTCCCAAACAAACTGGTGGTTAGGTAGAAATTGAAAAACTTGAGTAAACATAGATTTAGTTAGAGAAAAAATTAAGTTATTCAGAGGCATGTATTGAACATTGCATACAGAACTATTGAATATTCTTAGAAACATCAATTTTTTCTTTATTTTAATGTACTGTATTAACATAGACTTCCATACTTGAAATTTGGTGTGTGAATTGTATCTTATTGTTGGAATGATCATCAGACAGTATTGATAAAATTTTACTTTTACTTAGTTTGAATAAGCAAACCTGGAGAAATGAAATTTTTGTGTGCAATATGATGCTATCTGATCTGCCTTTGAATATGTGTATAGCTTGTGCACTTTATAGTATTACTACTATTTTTATACTTGATCTTAGCCATTTTTTTTTACTTATTTGAAAGTTAAAGTTACAGAGAGAGGGAGAGAGAGAGAGAGAGAAAAAAAAAAAAAAAGGAGGCAGAGACAGAGAGAGGGGGAAAGACAGAGAGAGAGGTATTCTATCTACTGGTTCCCTTCCCAAATGGCCACAGCCTGGCGTTCTTCCAGATCTCCTACATGGGTACAAGGGTTCAAGCATTTGGGTCATTTTCCACTACTTTCCCCAAGGGCCTTTACAGGGAGCTGGATCAGAAGCTGAGCTGCTGGGACTCAAACTGGCACCCATATGGGCTGCTGGTGCCACAGGTGGCAGGTTGACTCACTAAGCCACAGTGCTGGCTCCCATATTACTACTTTTAAGATATTCTGCTTCTTGATTCTGCTTAAGTTTTTACCTAATTAGTTTTATTTTGTAGTCACTAGTTCATGAGAAAATTTCACAGTATTTGGTCATCACGATAAGGTAAATTTGTATTTACTCTTCTTAAAATACCTGTTGATTGGATCATCGAAACTTGTATTGAGTATTTAAATTTAAATAAATTGTAGTATTAAGATAAAGAGAACAACAGAGTAACTGTCTTTAAAATCTTTTCAAATATTCACTTCAGGATAGTTTATTTACCTTCAGGTTTTAGATTTTTATTATGTCACTGGGAATATGGGCTTTAGCTCTGCCAGTACTTAAAAGAATAAATGTGTTATCTTTGTTGTGAGGATAAAATTTTACAGAATAAGTTCTCTCTAGGTCAAAATATAAGTCAACAGGAAATTCTTAACAAGTTACTTGTTATTGGCCTCACTCTGTCTGTAACATCTGGCCTGAGAAATAAGCAGGTTGATAAGCTTTGTGGTATAAATCTAAAATACCAGAAAGAATTCTCAGGTGTATATAAACAAAGATCAAGTTATTGTCAGTATTCAAACCATAGCACTCAAATAAAAACCAAAGCACACACACTGGGGAAAGTAAGACATTGGAGACACTTAGCTCTGAGTTGGTTTAAACACTGAGTCTTTAATATTTGTCTTTCAACTTGTTTGAAACTGCCTTTGTTCATTAAAAAGAATAAGCCCTATTCAACTTGGTTATAGAAATTAGAGGTAGCATACACAAAACCCTTGTACAATTCTGCTCCATGTTTTGCACCTAAAATCATGTAGCCATTATTAATTCTAAATGAGAGGATGATATGAGGTACATTCTTTAAATAGTCATAAGATACTGTGATTTCAGTTAGAATTTCTGAAACCTTAGTAAACACTATATATCTATATCTATATCTATATCTATATATATATAAATACTTGTAGTTAAGAAGGGAAATTGCCTATTTCTTTTTAAAAAAATATTTATTTTTATTTGCAAGGCAGAGAGAGAGGAGGGTGGTGCTGAGAGACAAGAAAGGAAGGAAAGAACGAGGGAGAGAGGGAGAGAGGCAGAGAAGGAGAGAGGGAGAGAGGGAGAGAAGGAGAGAAGGAGAGAGGGAGGGAGGGAAGGAGGGAAGGAAGGTAGGAAGGGAAGGAGGGAAGGAAGGTAGGACGGAGAGAAAGAGGGAAGGAAGGAAGGAGGGAGAAAGGGAGAAAGAATTATTTCCTATCTACTGATTGATTCCTCAAATGTCCACAATAGCTAGGCCTGGGAGAAGCCAAAACCAGGAATTGGAAACTCAATCTGGGTCTCCCATATGGGTGGTAAGGACCTAGCTGCTTGAGCCATCAACTTCATCACTTGCTGCCTTTCATGGTGCCCTTAACAGGGAGCTAAGACTGTAAGAGGAGCTAGTACTCAAACCCAAGTACTCTGATACAGGATGTACGGATCCCAAGCAATGTTGTAACTGCTGTGCCACATTCCCACCCCACTTATTTCTAAGTGAGAAACAAAATGGAGCAATAAGCTATCTTTGGTAAAATTGATTAGTAAATCACTGTGGTATACAATCACTGTTGAAAATTTCAATTTTTCCTTCAATTCTTCCCATGTCTTCTTGGAGATAAAAGTACTATAAATGAAATCATGGAAAAATAACACACTGTCCATGATACATTTCACCCTAAGAGCTGTCACCTTCCTTCTCTTTTAAAGGGACTAATTTTTAGAAGTATATAATTACGAGCAAGAATAGATGTTTGATTATGTTTTTTTTTTCTAATTGGACTTTTTCAACTATAAATTCTTGTTCCTTTTTTCCAAAGACAGTTGAGATATAAATATTGCTTGCAATCATGAAAATGACAGTTTGTACACTGAATTAGTTTTTTACATAATATTTTACATAATAAATTATTATATGAAGATTTTACACTCCAGACGTTTGATCCTAATTCTATTCAATCTGTATCTGAACTTTTATAAGATACTGAAGCTCAGAGAAGATGCGAAACTGAGTGCAGATTCTGTATTTTAATGGGAGGAAATTAAGATGTTTTCCACAGTGTATTTGGCTTTATATTTTCTCTACTATATTTCAACTTTGACAGTAGAAAAGGAGAATAACAGATTATGATAATTAGGAAATGGTGGCCAATGAAGCATAGTTCTACAGTGTTTCCATAATGCTATTTTAGTTTTTATACATTAATTTTTGTTACCTACAATAAGAAATATTTTGCATTAAAATCTAATTTCTGGCCTCTCTACAAACCAAAGAAACCAAAACAATAGCACAACTGGGCCCTATCGCACAGCACACACACGCCTTGGAATTAGTTGAATCTAAGGTGGAGCATCCGCCTTTATGTAGTTTTGAAGGGCCTTCAAAAACTTTATGGGAAATGCTTATTGGAAAAAAACGATGCATAAATTTCAAAAATTTTTCACCAAAATAAAACAAACTTTTAAAATGCTACAATGCTCTCCCTGAGTCAGCTTCACTCAGTTTTGTTATCTGTGTAGCTCCATAGGAGAGCATATGTGCCATGATAGTCCCCCAAATGTCATGTTTCCATTGATTGGTGGAGCCTTAAAGCCCACAGAAAAAGGGGGACTTTGTATAAGCATGTATATATAACGGTCTTCCTAAGGTTCATGGGAAATGTGTACTGTGGAAAACTGTGCATGGGTTTCAAAAAGCCACTTATAGCAAAATAAACTTATGTTTCAATTTCATTTTCCATGAAATTTTAAAGTCACCTTATATGTTTTTGTATATTTTTGCTTCAAATCCTCTTTAGATAGGGAGTTCCTGGGCCAGTGCAGATGGGAGAGTTTTCATGACTCTTGATTAGGAATCAAAGTGGAGAACAAACATCTGAGGGCCTTACTAAATCACACATTCTATATGTGGAAGATGTTTGATTATTAATTTTGATGACCCATGTTTGGATTCTTATAATGATTATGGAACAGAGGGGAGTAATATATAATGACTTAATTGTATTCCAAGCTCTGAGTCAGATTATTATGACTTATATATGCATTTATTCATCCACACATTGAATGATTTTATATAAATATTATAGCATTTGATAGAGTTACATACCTGACCTCATGGACTGAAATTTTGAGGTGGACAAATAACAAATAAGTAATAAAATGAATACTTCCCTGCCTGTGCATGATGTTTTAGGGGCTTTAAATGCAATGGCCAGAGGAGGACTCTTGAGCTGAGAAAGAATCAAACACTGAGCTAACTGAGAGAAAGAATCTCTAGGCAGAACGACAAACAGATGCCAAGGTCTTGAGGCTGAAGGGTTTTATCTCCCAGTTTTAGAGCCTGACAATGCTGCTAACATGATAGCAATATAATGAGTCAAATGAAGGACATGATGGCAGAGTGGGCAGACCATGGTGAAGTTTGATGTGATAGTTGGAAACTCATTTAATCCTTCCCAAAGGCCTTCTTGAATATCAGTCTCAGACTTCAAATCAGGCAGGCTAACCACTTACTAGCTGTTGAATATTGGGCCTCATTTTAATCTTTTTCGAGTTTTAGAGATAATGGTACCCTCATCATAGAAGTCTCTGTCAGGATTACTTGGGTTGTGCTATGCAAGGTTCTATGATAATCTTCAGCCCACAGTTAAATTTGCTCCATTAATTACAGATCTTATCACTGTATTTCACACACAGTGGGATGAAAGTGCATTCTGTATTGTATCAACCTAGATTCTCATCCTTCTTTCATTGGAAAATTTATTTAAAGACAATCATGATCAAGATCTACCTCTAAGAACTTCAGGAGGTAACGTATCTGAACTCTTATCATTACTTCTTCCAACCTAAATCATCTGTTATTCCTTGTTTCCTATATCCAGCAGTTGTTGACCATTTAAAAGATCTGTAATCCAATGAGCTCATTTAAGTCCCTGAATCTCACGACAGCCTTCATATTCACCATCCTCTCCCCAATACATTTCTAGAGTAGGAGGAGAAACATGAAGTATTTAAAGATGCTGCTTAAAAGGTTTTCAACAAAGATTGCAAGCAGGATATACATACTAGATAGTTACAGACATAACTAAATGACGATATGTGAAAAATTTAGGTTTAATAAACTTTGCCTTTTGCTGAATGTGACTGGTTTGTGGGAAAGGAGATCCATCATGAAACAAATGAATAAGAGTTTATTGTGGCTATTAAGCAGGTATTATATAGATGTGAGAATTAAGTGAGAAAAATCCATTTGAATTAATTTTATCAAAATAATTATAACTACAACCATTATTAAAATGACCTATATTTGGCTAATTATCATATATATAAATGCTCTTTGGCATGTTCTTAATCATGGTATATAGCAGCTTTATTTCAGATTTTATATAATTACAACATTATAATACATTCAGCTATGTTTCAAATTCTATTGCTCAAGTAGTAAGTCACCATCTATCGAAAATGGAAATATAGAAGCTAGTACACGACCTTTAAAAACTCCTCTTATAACATCTAATAAGGACAAGGGAAATAGGAAAGGTAAAAAGGACCTTAAAATTCCTACATGAGAGTAACTATTGGGGAGGCAGATGAAATAATCATTTTCTTCCTTACTTCTGTAACTCCAAGAAATTCTAGACATAAAGGGGCCTCATGTAGAAATTTCTGCTTATGGCAAACTTCCTGTATCTAATACTGAAGCTTTCCTCAGGCCCTTTCGCTATATTAAATAAAGCACTATGTCACTTTTAGGACTTTCTAAAGTCACTGTTGGGTGCTCTGTATGAGGGTGGCTAAGCTTAGACAACTGATGGATGCAAATGTTCTACTCCCTGATCCCTGCACTGACTATTCTGTTCCAAAGATTAGGAATTTAACAAGCGCTTTAGAAACCCAGTTGTTCAGCTTTGCATCAAGCCTGTGCATGTTTCTGTCTACATTTTTCATACTACTTTTAGGTAATTCAAGTTGCTTGAAACCTACAATGACAAGAGCTACAAACTTCTTGGTGCTTAATCATTGTTTTAACCTTGACAATTGTAAAGGTAGCTATCTATGTGTTTGAATGCAGGGTCCATAACTAGTGTAATGGTGTGCTCTAGGAGATATGTAGAGCATCAGTCATCTTTGAGCATCTGTACATATGGTATCCTGCATGGTATGCAAGCAGTGACTTGATTACAGTGACTCTAAGATACACTGTGTCCACACCATCATGGAGTGTGGAGCATCACTGCCTTTGGGAAAACAACATAGGAAACAGTGAATTCTGTTTCCAAAAGAGAGTTAAATTAAATAGAAAACCTATTATTGCTCAACTGGTATAATAGGGACAAATATTTGCTTTCATGTTACCCTTTTCAGATCCTATTAAAAGAGGCCACGAGAAACATATAGTGGACCATTTTAAAAACTGAATTTAGCATAGTTTAATTAATCCAAGCCAAAGTTTTAAAGATATACTTGTTAGAATACACCCCGTTTTCCAGAGAAATTACCAATCATTTTGCCCAAGGGAAAGCGGTTTGTAAAATTAGTTTAGATGCAGAGGTGGATAGAGAAGGATGGCAGTGGGATACTGAAGTAGATTTAGAAGTGGAAGAGGCAGACTCTGTATGATAATGGTAAATCAACTTCTGTAGGCTTCAGGCGATACCCCTATGCACTGGGCTCTAAACTGGCCCAGTTCTGGCTATTTCAGGCATTTAGGAAGTGTGTCAGTGGGTGGAAGAACTCTGGCTATCTCCGTCTCTGTCTGTCTTCCTTATAAATAAAAAAAAGAGGCTGGAGCCACGGTTCACTAGGCTAATCCTCCACCTCGCCAGCACCCGGGTTCTAGTCCAGGTCGGGGTGCTGGATTCTGTCCTGGTTGCTCCTCTTCCTGTCCAGCTCTCTGCTGTGGCCCGGAAAGGCAGTGGAGGATGGCCCAAGTGCTTGGGCCCTGTACTCACATGGGATACCAGGAGGAAGCACCTGGCTCCTGGCTTCGGATCACAGAATTACCTTGATGTAGAAAGGATACTAAGCATTTTGTGGACCAGAAAATAGTCAACTCAAGAAAGATATCACCTAGGATCAGAAGAATTGGAATATTATTCTTAAGAAAGCGTATTAAAGATGTGGTAGTATTTTGATTTCTAATTATCCTTATTCATATATAGTTGAGATCTCTCCTTAATGACAAAACTTTGAGAACCAAGAACAAAAAGATGCTAGTAGTATGATGTGTGTGTATGTGTATGTGTTTGTGTGCTTATGTGTTACTATCTTGCTTATACTTATAAGTATTTCAAAAACTGTGGTGAACTTAGTGGAAAGTCATGAAAAATTTGAAATGAGAAAATAGCATAGCTCTAGGTCTCTTTTTTTTTCTTTTTCACCAAGAAATATTCATCAGCTTAAATATAAGGATAAATAAAATTCCCTTTAAAAATCCCTGAATGAGCATATTTTTTTTTGACAGGCAGAGTGGACAGTGAGAGAGAGAGTGAGACAGAGAGAAAGGTCTTCTTTTTGCCCTTGGTTCACCCCCCAATGGCCACCGCGGCTGGCACACTGCGGCGGGTGCATCACGCTGATCCAAAGGCAGGAGCCAATTACTTCTCCTGGTTTCCCATGCTGTGCAGGGCCCAAGCACTTGGGCCATCCTCCACTGCACTCCCGGGCCACAGCAGAGAGCTGGCCTGGAAGAGGGGCAACCGGGACAGAATCCGGCACCCCGACCAGGACTAGAACCCAGTGTGCCAGCGCCGCAGGTGGAGGATTAGCCTAGTGAGCTGCGGCGCCGGCCCTGAATGAGCATATTTTTACAAAATAGATTTTTGTTGATCTTTTCCAGCAGATGTGAGTGAGAGCCCTTCTAGAGTTGGCAAAAGTACGACTTTATGTAGCCTTCTCAAATTAATTGAGAGAATGCACCAAGTAGAAGAAAGGTAAATGACTGAAATAAGATATTAAGCCAATTGAGTTAACTTTTAGATAATTTTTTATTTCCCCCAAATAAAGTAACAGATATTAAGGGAGAACACGTGTTTCCTTCAAATTATGAAAAAGCTGAGGTATTTTGGTGAACTCCTAGTCACCCTGATTAATTTTGCTTCAGAGCTTTGAAATATGTAATAACACAAATTTCATTGGTGCTAAAATACACACAAATTTATCTTTACAAGAGCTAGCCAAGAAATTGTCTTCACTGACATAATTTGATTTTGAAAAACAAATGTGAATATTTTAATACAAAATTAAAAAGTGATGATTTTAAATATACATAATTATACATACATTTCAACAAATACAAATCACAATATTTTATGCTTTTGAAAGTTTAAGTAAAGATTTCAAGATTCAGAATTCCCTAAGCTTATAAAGAGTTGTTAGAGTGGATATTAGCCACAAAGGTGTAGAAGCCACTTGAGATACCTATATCTCATTTTGGAATGTCTGTGTGTGAGTCCCATCTTTGCTTCCACTCCAGCATTGTTCAAAAGCACACCTTGGGAGGAGGCAGCAGGTATGGCTCAAGTACTTGAGTCCTTGCTACTTTTGTGGCCGATTTATATTGAGTTCTGGACTCCTGGCTCTAAACTGGCCCAGTTCTGGCTATTTCAGGCATTTAGGAAGTGTGTCAGTGGGTGGAAGAACTCTGGCTATCTCCGTCTCTGTCTGTCTTCCTTATAAATAAAAAAAAGAGGCTGGAGCCACGGTTCACTAGGCTAATCCTCCACCTCGCCAGCACCCGGGTTCTAGTCCAGGTCGGGGTGCTGGATTCTGTCCTGGTTGCTCCTCTTCCTGTCCAGCTCTCTGCTGTGGCCCGGAAAGGCAGTGGAGGATGGCCCAAGTGCTTGGGCCCTGTACTCACATGGGATACCAGGAGGAAGCACCTGGCTCCTGGCTTCGGATCGTATTGGCCATTTTGGGGGTGAACCAATGGAAGGAAGACCTTTCTCTCTGTCTCTCTCTCTCTCTCACTGTCTATAACTCTGTCTCTCTCTCACTGTCTAACTCTATCTTGCAAAAATAAATAAATAAATAAAATAAAGTAAAATTTTAAGAAGAATTAGTAAGTTTATGGGTTGTTTTTATTTTAAAGAACAGCATTCAAAAACCATGAAATCCGGTCATTTGCAACAAAATGGAGGAATCTGGAAAACATTATGCTGAGTGAATTAAGCCAGTCCCAAAGGGACAAATATCATATGTTTTCCCTAACAAGTAACTGAGCACAAAAGGGGAAACCTGTTGAAGTGAAATGGACACTATGAGAAACAGTGACTTGATCAGCCCTTGTCCTGACTGTTGATCTACAATGTAATACTTTATCCCTTTTAGTATTTTTTTTTGTTCTAGTACTATTGGTTGAACTATTATTCTTAAGTGTTTAAATTTAACTGAAAAGTGATCCCTGTGAAATATAAGAGTGGGAATAAGAGAGGGAGGAGATGTACAATTTGGGACATGCTCAATCGGACTTGCCCCAAATGGTGGAGTTAGAATCGTGCCAGAGGATTCCAATACAATCCCATCAAGGTGGCATGGACCAAGGCCATCTCACTAGTCCAAGTGATCAATTTCAGTTCACAGTTGATCACACTGATAGGTCTAGGAGTCAAAGTTATCACACAAACAAGACTAGCGTCTGCTAATACTAACTAATAGAATCAAAAAGGGAGAGAACCATCCAACATGGGAAGTGAGATACACAGCAGACTCATAGAATGGCAGATGTCCTAAACAGCACTCTGGCCTCAGAATCAGCCCTTAAGGCATGCGGATCCAGCTGAAGAGCCCATGAGAGTATTTTAGGCGTGAAAGCCAAGAGACTCTGACAAAAAAAAAAAAAAAATACCTAAATGAAAGTTCTCTGTGAGTGAGATCCCAGTAGAAAGAATGGGCCATCAAAGAAGGAGGTACCTTTCTCTGAAGGGAGGAGAGAACTTCCACTTTGGCTATGACCCTGTCGGAATAAGATTGAAGTCAGCAAACTCAAAAGGCTTCCATAACCTTGGCAACTCATAACTAGAACCTTGGGAGATTACTGATGCCATAAACAAGAGTGTCGTATTGTTAAGTCAACAACAGGAGTCACTGTGTACTTAATCCTCATGTGGGATCTGTCCTTAATGTGTTGTCCAATGTGAAGTAATGCTATAACTAGTACTGAAACAGTATTTTACACTTTGTGTTTCTGTGTGGGTGCAAACTGATGAAATCTTTACTTAATATATACAAAATCGATCTTCTGTATATTAAAAAAAATTGCACTGGATTGGGCTGATGCAGCTCTGCTATGGCCTGGGAAAGCAGTAGAAGATGGTCCAAGACCGTGGGAGACCTGGTAGAAGCTCCTGGCTCCTGACTTTGGAGCGGCATAGCTCCAGCCATTGCAGCCACCTGTGAGTGAACCAGGGGATGGAAGGCTCTGTGTCTACCACTGCCTCTCTGTAACTCTGTGTTTCAAATAAATAAATAAATGTTGCTTGTTCTGTCTTTTTAAAAAGGTCTTTTTATCTGAGAGGCAGAGGGAGAGAGAGAAAGACTCTATGTATGTGTGTGTGTGTGTGTGTGTGTGTGTGTGTGTGTGTGTGTGTGTGTGTTTAGAGAGAGAGAGAAGTGGGGGGTGGAAGGAGGGTGAGAGAGGGGTCCTATCACCTAACTCATTCCCCCATAGCCCACATCAGCATAGCTGGGACCATAGTATGTCCAGGAGCCAGGAGCTCAATCTGGGTCTCCTACATGGGTGGCAGAGATCCAATTATTTGAGCCATCACTGCTGCCTCCCAGAGTGTACATTAACAAGAAGTTAGAATCATGAGTGGAGCCTTTAATCAAACCCAGGTACTCTGATAAGGGATACAGGCATTGTAACTGACATCTTAACTACTAGGCCAAATATGTGTTCTGTTTTGTGTTTTATTTTAAAATTCTATTTTTACTCATTTCATAGGCAGATAGAGAGATACAGACAGATACATATATTCACAGAGAGCTTCCATCTGCTGGTTCACTCCCCAAATTCCTACAAGAGCTAGGGCTGGTGCAGGCCTAATCCTGGAGCCTAAAACCCAATCCTGGTATCCCATGTGATTGGCAAGGAGCTACGTACTTGAAACATCACCCACTGTGTGAGAGAACACATTAAGCGAAATCTGAATTCAGAATTGGAGCTAGGACTCCACTTTAGCCTCTCCAATATGAGATGTGGGCATCCAAAGTGACATCTAACCACCACACCAAAAACCCGCCTTCATTTTGTGTTTTTAAATTAATAATCCCTAAAATGATACTGTGTTTCAGGAATAAAATCCCTAAATAAAATCTCTTGGAGGTAAAATCATTTGGAATAATTGATTCAGTGCATATTTTTAAACCTTAATATCCATATTTAAACCTTAAATGATTGAGAATTGTTTTAAGAGTTTCAATAATTCCTTTTAATTCACTGAATAATTTTTAAAATTTATTGAAAGATTGAATTTACAGAATAAAAATAAAGTTAAGACAAATACAAAGTATGATCAGTTCAAACAAATACAAGAACAAAAATTACTCATATTCAAGACCTGATCATTCTCTCTGGAACCATCTGGATATTTTCATAAAACTTTATCTGATGAATGAGCCACCTTAATTTTTCTTTTGCAAGAAAATACAGTTACAGAAAGATGTTTAAAACATAAAAATTCTGCCACCTACAGTATAAACAAAGGTATGATTTAGATACTGTGTTTCAGTGAAAACCTTGCTCAAATGAGACCTTGGTCTTGCAAATTAGGGCGGCAGCTCAGTGACCCTATCCCACTGTGTTCCAGGTGTGCCTTGGGCACTGGAGCCCACTGTGCAGAGAACATTGAACTCAGCAGAGAGTGCTTGGTTAATGGAGCTGAGCAGCAGCCTGCATTTCTTGCCACATTTGACAAAGAAGTTCAGTCTCAGCTTGTAAACCTTATTTAGGGAACTAATGTTCTCCATTTGTGTATTTGCAAAGGATATGCTTCAGGCAGTGTTACCAAATGAATTCTCAGGAAATCAACTAAAATGAAACTCAGGCCTTTAGATCAATAAATTGCAATACCTTTGATTTTTATGAACTTGATAACAAGAGTCGCAGTTTACAACTGGGAATCAAAACAGGCATGGGATTCATTTATTTTAAGTTAAATAAAAGATAGCTTTTGTCAGTTTAAGAAAAAAACAGCGAATGGGAAAATAACAAATCAGAATTTAAGACATCACATCATCTCTGTATAAATAAGCAGTTTTGAAGTTGACAGTAACAGTTATATATATATATATATATACATGCATATATATATATATATATATATATATATATATATATATATATATATATACAAGCAGATTTAGACAGTGAGAGAGAGGGAGAGAGAGGGAGAGGTCTTCCTATCCATTGGCTCACCACCCAAATGGCCAATACGGCCGACGGACTGTGGCCAGTGCGCTACGCCTATCCGAAGCTTGATGCTAAGTGCTTCCTCCTGGTCTCCCATGCGGGTGCAGGGCCCAAGGACTTGGGCCATCCTCCACTGCCTTCCCAGGCCACAGCAGAGAGCTGGCCTGGAAGAGGAGCAACCAAGACAGAATCCGGCGCCCCAACTGGGACTAGAACCCAGAGTGCTGGCGCCACAGGCAGAGAATTAGTCAAGTGAGGCAAGGCGCTGGCCCAACTGTTTATATATTTTAAGACAAAGTGTTGCTCTATCACAAAAAAAAAAAAAAAAAAATTGTAGAACCATGGCTGCAAACATTCATTCTAATTTATAAAACAATCTAATTTTTAAGCATTAGTATGCCTTCATTGAAAATATCTTCATATGTATAACTAATATGTAAAAATTTTCAGATAGTTTAATTAAAAATTTTAGTTCTTAATTTATATACTACATCATTGAGGGTGCTTACTTCAACACATTTATCAGCATATAAAATTATTCAAAATATTCATTTTACATGCAAGAAGAAGGTTACATGTTTAGTAGAAATTGCTCTTTCTTCCTGTTTTATTATGTACTTTGTGTACAATCTCACAACACTGTTTCTTCATATACCCTGGAGATAGTCATAGTATTTAATTCAGAGGGATGTTGTGAGGATTGTGTGTATTAAAACTTATAAAATGCTTTAAAATTGTTCCTGGCACATACATATTAAGTAACTGTTAGATAGTAATAGTTTAATTTTAAAATATTGTTTATTAATTTTCATGTACTGGAAAGATGGAGTGGGATAGATAGAGACAATGGAGTGGGGTGGGGTGGGATTTTCCATTTGCTACTTCATTGGCCAAATACCCAAAACAGCCAGCAGTGGGAGAGGCTGAAGCCAGGCTGGAGCCTGGCCCTCTGTCCACATCTCCCACATGTGGGATAGGGGTTCAAGGACATGAGTCAGCATCTCCTGCCTCCAGCATGTGTTAGCTGGAAGCTGGATTGGATGTGGAACAGCCAGGAGTGACACTGGCACTCCAGTATGGGATGCAGGCATCCCAAGTGGTGGCTCAGCCCACTGTGCCACAGTGCCTACACCATCATCGTCATATTCTTAAAAATAGTTTGGGATTCAAAAATATTAATATAAACCTTAACTAATGATTCTTTTAAGCTCTGAATTTTAAGCTTAATAAGTCACTGACTTCTAGAAGCCCAGTTTTTTTTTTTAAGTAAGTGCTTTTGAGATGTACTTTTATATGCAAAGGTTTCAGACACATAGACCATCAGTCTCTAATTTATTTTTATCTCCAGTATAATCCTTTGAACCAAATATTACTATCTGTCAGCCAAGGGCAGACAAGTACGCATTTTTTTCAGTGTAAATACTTGACAGAAGTTATGGTGAGATGATTTTATAGCAGTGTCTTTCAATTTCATCCTTGCATATGCTGGTATGAAATCATGGAATTTCACCCCTTAAATCTTGTTTTATTATTAAGTGATGGCAGTATGGCTCAGTAGAAAAACAATAGATTAGGCACAGCCGTAAATTCCGACTCTGGCACCATCATTGACTCACTAAGCTCTTCTGTGCTCTAGCATGAAGTGCATCATTGAGAAGCACCAGTGGCTGAAACTGTCCTTTGGCTTCCCGTACTGGCAGTAATCAGAAGATACTAAATTAATGGCAGTTAAAGAGGGGGAAAAAAAGGACTCAAAGCACAGAGCAAACTTTTTGAATGCCTAAACTTTCTCAGTTTTCACATGAGGCTGAAATTCATGGAAGTTACATGATTTAGTGAAGGTCAAACTACAGAAAACAAGATCTAGTGGCTGATGGCCAACTTCGTTGTCTGTCTCTTATGCATGATACCAGATGAAAACTAGGGTAAAAGCCAGTTCATTACCTGGACCTGTATCTCAGTCTTATTGTTTGTATTTCTGGATTTTTTCACTAGATTCTTAACTGATTTTACTATTTATTTAGATTTTGAGGTGACATGATATTCCGAGTGTAGTAATAACTGACAAGTGATATGTTTTTTGTGTTTTTTTTAATTTTTTTTTTTACAGGCAGAGTGGACAGTGAGAGAGAGAAGGAGAAAGGTCTTCTTTCCATTGGTTCACCCCCCAAATGGCCACTACGGCCAGCGCACCACGCTGATCTGAAGCCAGGAGCCAGGTGCTTCTCCTGGTCTCCCATGGGGTGCAGGACCCAAGGACTTGGGCCATCCTCCACTGCCTTCCCAGGCCACAGCAGAGAGCTGGCCTGGAAGAGGGGCAACCGGGACAGAATCCGGCGCCCCAACCAGGACTAGAACCCGGTGTGCCGGAGCCGCTAGGTGGAGGATTAGCCTATTGAGCCACAACACCGGCAAGTGATATGTTGATGAAATACATTTAGTTGTGTCAGGACCGGAAGAGCCAGTATGTATGTCACTTTGCGTGGTCAACACACTTTCTGAGGTTGGGATCTGTAACAGAGCAATCAGCTGCATGAAATCGATAAATGAGGCAAAAGAGAAGGGATAGGACACAAAATTCACCTTTATGAAGAACTTAAGTGTATGTCTATCATTGTGCAAAGTGCCTTCCATAAATGCTCCTTCTAAAGAGTTAGACAGTCCTCTTCGAATTTGTGGCATCAGTGTCAGGGTGGTCCTTGATCGCCTTATAACCTCAGATGACTCTTTTATCTGACCTGGACCTTGGGTTTCTTATTTGTAAGACAGACACTGTCTTAACCAAATACTTCATAAACAAGAGACTTCAGCTATGAGAGTTCTAAGGAAGGTATACACACCATCAGAATTTAAAATCATGTATTATTTTCTTTCAGTTGATTCTTTGCACAAATTATATTTTGTGTAAAGGAATTTTACTATCACCGAATTCATATAAGATGCTGAGAGGATATAAGATGATATAAAAGATTTAATGAAGATAATTAGCCAAAAGCTTAGTCCACTGGGAAAAATAGGGTTGACTGTTGGCTTTACCTTGTCATCTTTCTTCTTTTTTTGTGTCTTTGTATGTTGACTATATTATCAGCACTATTTTTTACAAATTCCTTCATAGAAATCTATAAGAGTGGTTTTAACCTGATAATGTGTATTCATACTATCCAAAAGTAATAAAATGAAAATTAATACATCTAATGATAATTTAAATACCTAGAAGGATTGCATTAGTCATTGGAAGTTGGGTATGATTTTTCATATAGTATTTAAGATAGGATTCTTAAAATGGCATAATAACATAATTGTTCTTTTTTTAAAGATTTATTTATTTATTTGAAAGCTCTCTGGGAGAGCTAGAAAGAGAGAGAGAAAATCTTCCATCCACTGGTTGACTTCCCAAATCGCTACAATGACCAGGGCTGGGCCAGGCCAAAGCCAGGAGCCAGTTGCTTCTTCTGGGTCTCCCATGTAGGTACAGGGGCACAAGCAACTTGGTCATCCTCCACTGCTTTTCCAGGCCTATTAATGGAGCTAGTTGGAAGCAGAGAAACCAGTATTGGGAATGGTGGCCACATGGGATGCCAGTGCTGCAGGCTGTGGCTTAACCCAAGGCACTGGCCCAATAACACAATATTTAGGTATGTATGTATTGTGTATATGAAATATATATGTGTATATATATATATATATATATATATAGAGAGAGAGAGAGAGAGAGAGAGAGAAACGAGAAACACTTTATTATGGGGGAAAATTTAGCTTTTTTATTCTTTGTAACTTCTTTTTTCCTCATTTTGTTTTAAAAATATAGATGTAGTATTAAATTATAAAGACATATCAAAATATATTTATTGTACTGCTAATAAGACTATGCATTATCAAGGTGTTTGTTTTTCTGTTTTTTGTTCTCTTTTTCTTTTTTTCCTATTATGTACCAAGCAGCTATTAACATTTTAATTCTGGTCCATTTGGTCCGAAAGTTTTCCAGGATACTTACTTAGGAGGGAAGGGCAGGGCCACAGATATGTGACTACCAAGAAGAGGTAACACCTGATTGTTTTCCAAAAGGCTTTTCTGTTTTGTTTGTTTTAAATATTTGTTTAAGTATTTGAAAGTCATAGTCACTATGGAGAGACCAAGAGAGAGATTCATTTTTGCTAGTTAACTTCTGGACTGTCTGTAACAGCCAAAGCTTGGGTAGACCTTTCCAGGAGCCAGGAATGTCATTGGGGTCTCTCACTTGATTGGCAGGGGCTCAAGTACTTGAGCCATCATCTGCTGATTCCAAAGCCTGTTAGTAGATCTGGAGTGGAAACAGAGCAACTGGGATTCAAACCAGCACTTCACCATGGGGTGTCAGGATACCAAGCAATAGTTTAACCTGATATAGCATAGTGCCCCTTCACGGTTTTTCCATATTAGATTACATTAAGTTCTGGGAGAATAAAAATGTTTGATACTTCTCTACAGAACTCATACTTTGAATTTTGCATTCTTTTTTCTACTTCTTTGGAGTATCTATTTGGCATTGACTCATTTTCTACCGGGTTGCTTTTATATTTCTAGGTACCTCTTGCTATCTATTTTATATCTTTCCCAGTTTGTACTTGTTTTTCATTGTCTATTTTACTAATGAAGAAAAGTTCAATGTTTAGGGGCTTATGCTCTTCTCTATGCTGAGAGCTTTTTAAAAAAAAAATCCTTCTACATTGCCTTCTGAAAGTTTTCAAATTTTGCCTGTCTTTTAGAATCAAATAAATTTGAATATTTTGTATATTGTGGCATAAGCTTTTATGTTTATTTTCTCTATATGCCTAACCAATTGTACAAGAACATTTTAATCATTTTTTTTTTAAATAAGAGTTTATAGAGCCAAAAGGTTGATGCATTAGGCTAAGCTGCCAACAGTGATACCAGCATCCCATGCCAGTTCAAATCTGAGCTGCTTCACTTTCAAACCAGCTCCCTGATAATGTGCCTGGGAAAGAAGCTGAAGATGGCCCAAGTGTGTGGACCCTCACACCCATGTGGTAGACCTGGATGCAGTTCTAGGCTCCTGGCTTTGACCTGGCCTAGCTCCGCCTATTGTGGCCATTGAAGGAGTGAAACAGTAGATCGTTTGATCTCTCTGCCTTTTCCTCTCTTCTGTAACCCTGTCTTTCACATAAATAAATAATTTTTTTAACTTTTATTTAATGAATATAAATTTCCAAGTACAGCTTATGGATTACAATGGCTTACCCCCCCCATAACTTCCCTCACACCCGCAACCCTCCCCTTTCCCGCTCCCTCTCCCCTTCCATTCACATCAAGATTCGTTTTCAATTCTCTTTATATACAGAAGATCAGTTTAGCATATATTAATTAAAGATTTCAACATTTTTTTTAAAAGATTTATTTTATTTATGTGGAAGACAGAGTTACAGAGAGAGGTAGAGAGGTAGTCCATCGATTGGTTCACGCCTCAGATGGCCATAACGGCTGGAACTGTGCTTATCCGAACCCAGGAGCCAAGAGCTTCTTCCAGGTCTCCCACGTGGATGCAGGGGCCCAAGCACTTTGGCCATCACCTACTGCTTTCCCAAGCCATAGCAGAGAGCTGGTCTGGAAGAGGAGCAGCTGGGACTAGAACCGGCACCCATATAGGATGCCGGCGCTTCAGGCCAGGGTTTTAACTTGCTGCGCCACAGCGCAGGCCCCAATAAAGTTTTTTTTTTAATAAAAGAAGCTTATTTTACCCATATTGATGGGCAGAGCCACAGCTACCATACGTATATGTATATGTATATATATCTACATACATATATAATCCCATATATCATGGTCTGAGTGTATGTCTTTGATCATTATAGTCTATGTGTGCATCTCTATTCTTTTGATATGCATTCTATTTAATATGCACACACTTGATATCTGCTAGCAAAGATTTTTGTGACTACTTTTTCCTCCCTCCTATCATCCAGAATATACCATATATTCCTAACCTTTGCTCATTCAGTTTGTGGTACGTTGTTAGTTTCTTTTCTAATCATTATGCTTTTAGTCTTCTTTTTCTTGCATTATTGTGCTGGCTACAATATCCAAGACTATACTAAAAAGAAATGGTATTAGTGTGCATATTTGTTGTTATAGCTTATTTTAAAATGATGTCTGTAATATATCACATTTGAATAAGATACTTCTGCAGATTATCATGCATGAACTATAATCAACTATATCATGTTAAAAATATTCCCTTCTATTCCTAGTTGGGATAATATGATGTATCATGAATTTCTATTTTATCTCTCCTTTCTATTAAGAAGATTATGTGTCAGTTCTCCTTTAATCTGTTAATGAGATGAATTAGAAAGTAAATTATGCCATGTTAAACAGTCTTACATTTTTGAAATGAATCTGTCTTGAGCATGGCCTATTATCTTACATACACAATGAATTTTTATTTTCTTTTTTAAATAATTTTTGTTTATATAGGGTGAATAAATTTCATATATTTCATACACACAGATTTAGGAGCATACTGATATTTCCCTCCCTTCTGCCCAAGCTCCCACCTATCCTCCTCCTTCCTCTCTTATTCTTTCTTTTAATTTTTTTAAAGATTTATTTGACAGAGTTACAGACAGTAAGAGGGAGAGACAGAGAGAGAGGTCTTCCATCTGCTGGTTCACTCCCCAAATGGCTGCAACAACAGGAATTGGGTGGATCTGAAGCCAGGAGTCAGGAAACTGCTCCTGGTCTCCCATGTGAGTGCAAGGGCCCAAGTACTGGAGCCATCTTCTACTGCTCTCCCAGGCCTTCAGCATGGAGCTGGATCAGAAGTAGAGAAGCCAAGACTAGAACTGCAGCCCATAGAGATGGATGCCAATGCTGTAGGTGGAGGATTAACCTACTGCAGCACAGTGTAAGCTCCTTTTCTTTAATTTTTACAGTGACATACTTTCAGTTTATTTTATAATCATAAAATTAACCTTCTACTAAGTAAAGAATTCAACTGTATGAAGGAAAAAAAATGCTTCTCAACAGTAGAGATGAGGGCTATAAACAATAATCAAGTCTCAAACTGTCAATTTCTCATGATATTTTTGTACTCTGTTAACACAGATTAGGGAAAACACATGGTAATTGCTTTTGGGAACTGGCTTGTTTCACTAAGTGTGATGATTTCCAGTTGCATCCATTTTGTTGCAAACAGGATTTTATGGCTGAGTAGTATTCCATACTGCATAAATGCCACATTTTCTTTTTTTCATTCATTGGTTGATGGACATCTGAGTTGATTCTGTATCTTAGCTATTGCAACTTGACCTGCAATAAACATAGGGGTACAGATAAATCTTTCATATGCTTATTTCATTTTGTTTGAGTAAATTTCCAGGGGTGGAATGGCTGAGTCATATGGTATATCTATTTTCAGATTTTTGAGAAATCTCCATTCTGTCTTCCATAATGGCTGTACTAGTTTACACTCTCCCCAGTAGTGGATTAGGATACCTTTTCCCCACATTCTTGCCAGCATTTGTTGTGTGATTTCTGTATGATAGCCATTCTAACTGGATTAAGGTAAAACCTCCATGTGGTTTTGATTTGATTCGATGGCTAGTGATCCTGAGCATTTTTTCCTGTGTCTGTAGTCCTTTTGAATTTCATCCTCTGAAAAATGCCTGTTCAAGTCCTATGTGCCTTTCTTACCTGTTTGTTGTTGTTGAGTTTCTTGAACTCTTTATAGATTCTGGATATTAATTCCTTATCAATTATATAGTTTGCAAATATTTTCTCCCATTTTGTTGGTTTTCTCTTCACTTTGCTGACTGTTTCTTTTGCAGGGCAGAAACTTCTTAGCTTAATATAATTGTGTTTGTCAATTTTGGCTTTGATTGCCTATGCATCTGTGGTCTTTTCCAAGAAGTCTTTGCCTATGCCAACATGTTGCAGAGTTTCCCCAATGCTCTTCTGTAGTAATTAGGTGATAGGTCATTGATTTAGATCTTTGACTCATTGTTAGTTGATTTTTGTATAAGGTCTAAGGTAGGGGTCTTTTTTCATATTTCTGCATGTGGAGATCCAATTTTCCCAGCACCATTTGTTGAAGAGACTGTCCTCTCTCCAAGGATTGATTTTAGTTCCTTTGTCAAAGATTAGTTGGTTGTAGATGCATGGATTTATTTCTTGAGTTTGTATTCTGTTCCATTGGTGGACATGTCTATTTTTGTGCCAATACCAGGCTGTTCTGACTATAACTGCTCTGTAGTATGTCTTGTAGTCTTGTATTGTGATACCTCCAGCTTCATTTATATTATTTAAGATTGCTTTAGCCACATGGGGTCTCTTGTGTTTCCATATTAATTTTAGCATCATTTCTTCCAGATCTAGAAGAATGTCATTGGTATTTTGATGGGGATCATGTTGAATCTCTAAATTGCTTCGGGTAGTATGGACATTTGTTTATATTAATTCTTCCAATCCACAAACATGGAAGATTCTCCTGCTTTCTAATAAAAATAAGACTGTCTAATAAATATTTGGAGGGAAATGTCTTGAAGCCTTATAAATATCCTTTTTCTCCTAATGTCTTATCTATTACTTTCAGTATTTGTAGCTAGCAATTATTACTATGACATTTTAAGAGTAATGTGTTTATTTTCATCATTCCTCATTTTATCATTCTGAATGTGTATTATTTTTATTTTATTTACTATTTAAATTTTTTCAGATTTCTTGAACCTGGAAATTAACAGGTCTTCTTAGTAAATATATAGTATGAACCAGTTTTGTCGCTTTTACTATTATTATTTATTGACTTCACTTTTTATTTTCCATCTCTGACTCTTGATGCCTCATCCTGTATAATTTCTTCAAATCTGCTCTCCAGTTTATGTATGCCAACTTCTTCTCTATGAATAGATAGTACAATGCATCTTCAAAAAATTAATAGAAAACTCATGAAAACACAATGTGTGGGTAAAAACTATTTTGCAAAAACAAAATTTGCAGCCCAAAAACTTTTTAAAAAATATTTATTTATATTTGAAAGGCAAAGTTACAGAGAGGCAGAGGTCTTCCAT
This sequence comes from Sylvilagus floridanus, assembly GCA_949820135.1. Taxonomy (NCBI): domain Eukaryota; kingdom Metazoa; phylum Chordata; class Mammalia; order Lagomorpha; family Leporidae; genus Sylvilagus; species Sylvilagus floridanus. The sequence goes on from OX463235.1 coordinate 26,114,845, forward strand.
CTGCTGGTTCACTGACCAGATGATTGCAAATGTCGGAGCTACACTGATCTGAAGCCAGGAGCTTCTTCTGGCTCTCTCACATGGGTGCAGAGGCCCAAGGACTTTGGCCATCTTCTACTGCTTTCCCAGACCATAGCTGAGAGCTGGATCAGAAGTGGAGCAACTGGTACCCAAACTGATACCCATATGGGATGCCGGAACTTCAGGCAGTGGCATTACTCTCTATGCCACAGCACTGGCCCTAATAAACTCATATTTAATTCAACTCTTCCACAAACATTTCCAGATAGCCTATAATTTTGTTATATAGATAGATGTATATATGTAAAGAGTAAATTGCTGGGGCCGGCGCCGTGGCTCACTTGGTTAATCCCCCGCCTGTGGCACCAGCATCCCATATGGGTGCCGGGTTCTAGTCCTGGGTGCTCCTCTTCCAGTCCAGCTCTCTGTTGTTGTGAACCAAGGAATGGAAGATCTCTGTCTCTCCCTCTCTTCCTCTGTAACTCTGGCTTCAACATAAACAAGGTAAATCCAAAAAAGAAAAAGTGGGGGATGGCCCAAGTGCTTGGGCCCTGCAACTGCATGGGAGACCAGGAAGAAGCACCTGGCTCCTGGCTTTGGATCTGCGCAGTGCCGGCCATTGTGGACATTTGGAGAGTGAACCACCAGAAGGAAGACCTTTCTCTCTGTCTCTCTCACTGTCTATAACTCTACCTGCCAAATAAAAAAAAAGAGTAAATTGCTTTTGAGATAGCATTTTAATTTACGTTAAAGACAAGGACTTAACTCCACTAAATATTTTAGTAAGCTAAAAAAGACCCAAAGAAAAAGAAAGAAGCAAAGGAAGAGAAAAGCATGAAGAGAATATTCTTATGTTCTTAGAATTGTGAAATAGATAAAATACAAAAAGAAAAAAAGGACTTCAGTATTGTCTTTAAAGCAGTCATGTTAATAATATATTAATACATATTAATATTATATTATAGTATATTTGTAATATTTTCATATTTAATGGGCTATTTGCATTATTAAGATTGTATATACATATTTTAATAGTAGATTTTTTAATTAAGGAGTCAGTTATTTTATGACTATTTCATTATTGACTTCTGGTAGGTTTAGCTTTCCTGAAATGTAGATTTGAAACTATGACTAACTTTACAGTTTCTACAAATTCATCTGTGCTATAATCTTTCTTCAAAAAAAAAAAAAGTGTGTTTAAGGACTTAGCACCAAGGATCTGTCCTCTAGCCCTGCTTATGAACTACTTCTATTTTGCAGAGCGATACTGAAAGTCTTCTCTAACGATTTTGGATGATGGCCTTTCCCAGTGCCACTAAAACTTACGTGATTTTGGCCGGTGCCGCAGCTCAATAGGCTAATCATCCGCCTAGCGGCGCGGCATTCCAGGTTCTAGTCCCGGACAGGGCGCTGGATTCTGTCCGGGTTGCCCCTCTTTCAGGCCAGCTCTCTGCTATGGCCCAGGAGTGCAGTGTAGGATGGCCCAAATGCTTGGGCCCTGCACCCCATGGGAGACCAGGAGAAGCACCTGGCTCCTGCTGACCGCAGTGTGCCAGACGCGGCGGCCATTGGAGAGTGAACCAACAGCAAAGGAAGAGCTTTCTCTCTGTCTCTCTCTCTCTCACTGTCCACTCTGCCTGTAAAAAAAAAAAAAAAAAAAAAAAAACTTATGTGATTTCTGTTGTGGTTGCACTTAGACAATGAATCAAGCAGAAAATATAGACTCTTAAGTTGGTTAATTACATGTGCAGTTTATTAAAATTTATAGAGTTTTGTTACAATAGAAATTCACTGAGTGATGGCAGATCCTGTTTCTCTTTACCTGAATTCTGAAAGACAGAGTACATATTCCTGTTAAATTCATCTGCTTTCACAATCTACATAACTACTCTCTGGCTACATCCCAGGAAGTTGGACTTAGGTGTCCACGCAGCCAGAGGCAAAAGCATGGTGGGAGGTTGGATGATAAACACTGTGTCTCTAACACAAACAGCTGAGAATCCTGTTTCAACAGTGGTTGCCTGGAAACTCCTTTATTTCATCTTTTCTTAAAAACACTTCAGCAAGAAATGGTGAAAGGATGTGAGAAGAAAAGACATGTTGATTCCTGAGGATTTTTTAAAATGTATTTATTAATAAAGAGGGGGAAAGAGAGTTAGTCACTGTTTGACTCCCCAAGATGGCCACAAAGGCCGGGGCTGGGTCAGGCAGAAACCAGGAGCCTGGAACTACATCTGAGTCCTGTGTTGAAGGGACCCAAGCACTTGGGCCATCATTTGCTGTTTTCCCAACTGCATTAGCAGGAAGCTGGATTGGAACCAACATTAAATACGGTGTTCAGGCATGGCTGCTGGAGGCTTAACCTGCTGTGGCACAATGCTGCTTCCCCTTGAGAACTTTTCAAGAGTAACAAGTCAGTATGTAGAGCAATGGTGTCATTAAGTGAATATTGGTTGTCACTTGAGTTTTCCAACCCTATGTGAGCTGATACTGGAACCTTCCATTTTAGGAATTGACCCTGAAAAAAAATGATTGTTTAGAAAATCACTGTTCACTTGGTAAAATCATTAGTAGAGAAAAAAAATAATGCTAGCCCAAAGTAATACTACTTGAATTACATCCTAAACTTTTTTCACAAATTTCTGAATTTCAAAAATATCTTAGTAATTGTCTGTCTTATAAAAGGATTCTTAAGAACTAAAGTGTAGCCATAAATTCGAATTTGTCACTCTGCAGATTCCTTTCACCAGGGAATTGTAGTGGTTAGAGAGACTCCTTAGACTTTAATATAATACTATTCATTCCTTAATTAGCCTTTTAGTCTTTACCCTCAGGGTGCTCTGTAATCACCTAAATCTCTATTCCTTTTTAAGTCATGCAGATAAATCCTTGGGGCCAAACAAGACTCTTAAAATTTCCTTTAATCTTAGCTCATGAGATTATACTGCCTTAATTTCACCCTCTTATGTTGAATCTCATTATAGAAATGGCAAACATGTCAAAATAAATGTCATTTTATTAAGTCAAAGTTTGTACTTTCAGCTACCATGTCAGATGCTTTGCATATATGTCTCATCATTTACTAATATTGTGGTACTTAAATATTGTCTTACTCTTCAATTCTACTATTGTAAACATGTTTATTTCTTGGAAACTATTCTTTTTAAGGGACTTTACATGTGTGATTTACAGTTGAAAGAGCCACTGTTTTCCTGGGGTCCTAATCCAACTCTATGCAAACTATATTTAGGTGAACTATTAAATGTCAGATCTCTGGTACCCCTTCTTTCCTTGTTGCTTGTAATGGTCGTATCATCCATATATGAACAGTGACATCAAAACATAAGCTCTTGGGAATTTTTTTCTCCAAGATAAAGAGAGAGAGATACTGAGAGCTCTGCTTGCCATCTCCGTCCTTCCTGATTTTGTTTATGTGCAGACGTGCAGCTCAGCTGCATTATCTATCTTGTAGCCATGCAGCACTGCAAGCCTGAGGATAGAAATGAACATGGTGAGGGCTGCAGATTATTGTTGGGCCCCTGAATCTACAGTGATCGCCAAACTGTGCAATGATTATGAAGGACAATAAGAAACCTCCTTTATGAAGGCCACTTTTATCTGGGTAATATTTTCCACCAGCTAAAAACATCCTGATTTGGCCTTTAAGCATATTTGGTGTTCTATAGAAATACAAGGTTTAGATACAAGTAAGAGATCTTGGAGGAAAATGAAATGGTTCTTTGAGCAGGGTGACAAGAGACTGGGTAATTTTAGTTCATATGTAAAATTTATCTTTTAATAAATAAAATTCATGCTTTAAAATGTAGAATTAAATAAACCTCAAACAATTTTTAGAATGTCCATTTTCAAGTTTATGATTCCATCATGTCCCCAGAATTTATTTTAAACTGTTACTTTGCTTTTAAAAAATAATTATTATTATTTAGAAAAACGAGTTACTGAGAGAGAGAGAGAGAGATACAGACAGAGCAAGAAAGAGATTGTCCTCTACTGGTTTATTACCCAAATGGCCACAACGGTCAAGGCTGGGCCAGGCCAATGCCAGGAGCCTGGAATTCCATTTGGATCTCCCACATGAGTAGCAGGGGCCCAAGTACTTAGGTCATCTTCCATTGCCATTGCAGGCACATCAACAAGGAGCTGGATTGGAGGTGCAGAAGCCAGAACTCAAACCACCACTCACTTGGTGTGTCAATGTCACAGGCAAGCAGCTTAACCTGCAATACCACTATGCCAGCCCTTTATTACTTTATTTTCAATCTCAAAGATCAGTTGAAAAGCAATGATTCTATTTTCCTCTCTGACATGTATATAGGATTGGATCCTTCCATTCCACTAACCCATGTACTTCTATACTTTTCTTTCTAATGTAAGTTTACATGTAAATTTGTAGAATTCTTTTATATTCTATTTCACTAATATGTTCAGTTTGTTTAAATAATATTACATTATCTAAGTCATCTTCAGAACAAGCAAAATTGAGAGTATCCATTTCCAAATTAAAGTAGGCAAGAAAAAAAGTTATGTGTATTGTTGGCATGGATTTTCGTTGGGACCGGAACGAACGTGCCTGAGCCTTTCTCTGCTTTCAGTTGCATGCATTCATTGTTGTTTGCACTCTGAGTAGTTCTGATTTTTATTTGTGTTTGCTAATCAAGCTTTCAAAACCTCTTGTCTTGTGACTTTTTACACCTGGGGAGAAGCGTAACACTTATCCAACATTTTCTAAAATGTCACACAGTTTAGTGAGGTAAGATCTTCCTGAAATCCATACAGATGATCCTTCGTTGGATTATAAACATTATTTAATTCCCTCCAGTGTTTAAAATCAATCAACAGAGAGGATCGGGTATTTTTCATATTATTCCAACCTTACCTATTTTAAGATGCATTTGGGGATAAAATGAGAGAAATAAAATGAAAGATGTGAATCCAGTAATAGGAATAGAAGGCAGAATTTCATGCCTTTGTTTAGAAGACTTCATAATCATTTTAACATAGTGATGAATCAGAAAACAAAATTCCTTTATGGTTGTAATCAATTTGAGTAACAGCTGAGACAGTACAATAGAAATCATATAGTTTTTACCTTTATCCCATAAAAGTCATGAAATATCCTGACAGTGCAATTTCATCTACTTGCCTCTTCCTATAAATCTCTAAAAGCCTTTTTAAATAATGAGATAATTTCCTTACCACATAAACCAAATATACTCTTTGCAAATCTGGGACTTACCTCTTTCCAGAATTATATAGAGTCATTCCATTTCAGTTGAAGTACAAAGCAGAGATACTGGTTTTAATAAAGGTTAATCATTCAACATATGTACACCTTAATTTTTAACTACAAAAGTTTCATTTATATGAATAAATACTTTGAAGAAACATCTCAGTACTACAAAATGTTCCTGCCCCCTCCAAAATGTTTCCTACTAAAGGAAGACAGTGATAATGTTATTAAGAATGCACTATGTTCTCTGTTGCCTCTTCCTCTGACAACTGGGACTTTTTGCCTGACAGAAGTTGGGACAATTATCTTGTCCGTTGTGTTTAGTGATGATGTGCTGACAGGTTATTTCCTGAGCGATACCTGAGATATGTGACCTGCTGTTCTTACCAGGAGAGAGCCTGTTTTCTAGTTGACAGCAGCAACCACTGAGAAAAGAGCTTGACATTTGTGGCCTTGGAGCCTTTGGGTCAACTGAGTCTGTCACTGATTCTCCTGGGTGGAGTGGTGTCCTAATGTCTGTCCTGTCTTGGTCTTAGATGCTGACACTGCTTTGTTTCCAGTGGTTTCTCTGGGCACTTCCTCTGTGCCATTCCCCAGCAGATACAATCACCTCCCCTATCCTTTAGTGACAACCTTTTCATTCCCGTGCAATTTCCCCCAGTCTCAGCAAAATGTGCTGAGCCTCATTCTGAATGAACTTGAACTTGTTGGCAATAGGAATGAAAAGGTTGAGACATTTGGTACTGAGATAGAAACTTCAAGATTTTATTACTGACTAGATGTGAGAGAAAATAGAAGGGAAGACTTCCAAGATGGTAAAATTATTGACCCTAATGTCTAGAGAAAGGGGGTAACTGTTATCAGTAGTTACTGGAGAGTAGTTTCTCCTTTAATTGCCAATAAAGAGACAGTACAATAGAAATCATTTCTTAGCCTATTCTTAGAATGTTTGAATTGAATGTTTCTCTTCCAATGCCTTAAGTAATATAGTTTCAATAATAAATGCAGAAAAAAAGGAAGGAGTCTTATGTTGATAAGGCTCTATTACAATATAATAATAATGTTAAATCCTTCTTACATTTGAATGGTAATTTTGATTTCCAAAGTCCTATTATATTCAGTTCAGATAGTCTTATAATATTACTGGTTGTTATCAGAAGGATAAAGTCACCCTTGTCTTAAACATCTATATAATACTATCAATGAAGATATATTTATTTCTGAGTACTAAGTTCTCTTGAAATTATAGGACATATATCTTTTTTTCTGTTTTTTCTCTTAATTTTATTTAAGGTAAACAGACCTCATGCATTTCATATGTACAAATTTAGGAAAATAGTGATTCTTCCCATCCTCCCCTACCTCCCTCCTCTGCTCCCACCCTTCTTCCTCCTCTCTCTCCTATTCCCACTCTTCATTTTCCCAAAGATCTATTTTCACTTTTCTTTATACTCTTAAGATTAACTCTACAGTAAGTAAAGACTTCAACAAATAGCATGAGGGGAAAAAAACCACTGTTCTTCAACATTAGAGACAAGGTCTATAAATAATCATTGACAAATATCTTAATGTAAAAATTTCAACTGTGTGTTCTCCTAATTCTTCTTCTGGCTCCCTCTCCATTTAATCTTTGCAACCTTGGCTAACTCTACTTAAATGAAAATAAATATTGATCTTAAAAAATCTATGATTTGGGGGCCAGCACTGTGGTGCAATGGGCTAATGCCCTGGCCTGAAGTGCCAGCATCCCATATGGGCACCGGTTCCAGACCCGGCTGCTCCACTTCTGGTCCAGCTCTCTGCTGTGGCCTGGGAGGGCAGTGGAGGATGCCCCAAGTCCTTAGGCTTCTGCACCCACGAGGGAGACCTGGAGGAAGCTCCTGGCTCCTGGCTTCGGATCGGCTCAGCTCCGGCCGTTGTGGCCAACTGGGGAGTGAACCATCAGATGGAAAACTTCTTTCTCTCTCTCTCTCTCTCTGTGTCTCTCTTTCTCTCTGCCTCTCCTCTCTGTGTAACTCTTTCAAATAAATAAATAAATCTTTTTTAAACAAAAAAGAAAGGTTGGCGAAAAGAGGGCAGTATTAGTTTTTAAAAAAATCTATGATTTGACCTACTTCCATGGCTCCAAATGCCATCTTTATGCAAATACTTATCAAATGAATCAATAACACCCACTCCCTGTTTCTCTTGATAGTCTTACAGATTACTGGACAGGAAAAGTTATCTCCAATTTAACATGAATACACTCATTATCCTATCTCTAAGACTTCTTTATCCCCTTCTCTATTACTGATAATAGTTCTCCCCTTTCTCTAGACATGAAAATCAATATTTTAGTTGCCTTAGAATCCTTCTTATTACTTCCTGTATCTAATCAGTAATAAAACTTTGAGATACATATTTCACTACCAAATGCCCCAATATTTTTATCCCCAGTGTCAATGTACCCATTCAGAACTAGAAGAATTATTGTCTTCTTGCCAGTTACAGCAGTCTCCTAATATGCCTTCCTATTGCAGGTCTGTAATTTGTTTTATACATCTTTATGTTAATTATTTGAAGCAATGATTTCCAAAATATCTCTTTAGTATTATATCCTTTTTTAAAAATGATTTATTTATTTATTTGAAAGGTAGAGTTACAGAGAGAATGATTGACAGATCTTCCATTTGCTGGTTCACTCCCCAAATGACTGCAATAGCCGGGCCTGTTCCAAATCGAAGCCAGGAGCTTCTTTGGGTCTCCCACATGGGTGCAGGCACCCAAAGACTTGGGCCATCCTCTGCTGCTTTCCTGGACACATTAAGATGGAACTGGATCAGAAGTAGAACAGCGGGGACCATAGCTGGCATCCATATGGAATGCTGGATTTGTAGGCCATGGCTTAACCCACTGTGCCTCAATGCCCACCCCAATATCACTGCCTTTTATTAGAACTTGAACTAGAAATGCATATTCAAGTGGACACTTTTATTCCAATTAAATGGAATCCAAATACATAAACCACAGAACTGAACTGCTTTCTTTGCAGCAGTGACAGTGTGGATGCTCACATTACTTCCAGTCAGGCTTCTCCTTACTCGACCTCTTCTCTCCCCAAGAGAGTGCATCCTGGGATGGTTGAAAACATTCTGGGATGATTACAACATTTTTGCAGTCAAATTAATTATGACCAAATGATAAAATTTTATTTCAAACATGATGCGAGGGAGTAGGCTTTGGAAAAAAATTCAAGCATATCCTCTTCATTGAGATGGTTCATAACAAATGATGAAATAATGATTATTATCTTATATATAACTACACCAAAAAATTCTGGTTAAAGACTATTAGGATCCTGTCATGATGGCTAGTTGAGGCAAATCTAATTTCCTAGAATAGGCTGTCCTAATGTCAAAAAATCTCTCAGAATATTTGTTTGTATTATTTCTTTAAGGAATGCTGATTACTTCCCAGAAAAATTAATTAATTACATTTTATAAGAAGTTTTGTACCAGATAAAGTATATTTCCTTAGCACTCCTCATATCAGAATTCTATTGAAAATACCTGAAGACTATTAATTTTCTATGATATCAAGCACAGATTTTTGGCCTAAGGCCTAAATCACAACTTAGTATGGTCTCTAACTTTTGGCCTTTCCTCTGTTTTACTACATTGCTGAGTATTGCAATATATATTCTACTTCCTCTAATTTAAAGTCTCTGAGAATTTATATACATCTTTTATGACAGTGGCCTTTACCTGCCTTGTATTCTACAGATAATAGAAAACAGACAAATTTATAACAAATGATTTATTGATATCTCATTGTAATATATGATTGCAGCTTATACTGTGGACATGCAATAGGCTGTGATATATTTCTTTTTAAACTCCAAATAAATTCTTAACCTTTTAATGGAGGTTCTGCAGGACAAAGGTTTGTCTTTAGAATGTGTGGGTCTGTCTTTTACTAGCTCTGCAGCTCTCCAGGCATTCATACCTAATCTAACTGAACTTTGGTTTTGTCATCTTCAAAATTGAGATAATCATGCTTATAAATAAATGAATGCCTACTGAAATTAGTTTTCCCTGCAGTGGGAAAAAAATGTGCAATGCACAGCACAGAAGAAGAAAGCCCGAGATATATTTGGCTATCTCTGGATGTCTGTAGGCATCTTCCAGACAGTGGTTTTCAGGGCATGGTAAAGAGGTCCTCTGAGGAGAAAGGAGCCAAGAACCTAAGATTGATAACGTGTCTTATATTTACTTTTGCTCTTAGTTTTTCTGGACAGCTTCATAATTATTTGGAGAATTTTAACAGTAGAATTAATAAAATGATATGCAAGAGGCTTTTCTTCTTTCAAATGAAAGGTTTTTGAAGCATTTTTGCTTACCGAGGGAATTGATATTAGCTTTGTATATTTTTGGTTTTATTTTAATTAATTTTCTTCAGAGCTTTGTCCATCAGCAATACATTAAATGTACTATGTGAATGCTGTAAAGGTGAAGCCAGGAATTGTAGCTTTAAGGGGCAGGGACAAATAAGTTTGAGAAATGAACTTTTCCAGAGGAAGTGACCAATGACAGTTCCTTGATTTAAACAAGTGATAAGAGTAGTATGTGATTTAGCTTTAAAAAATTTTAGTTGCATCTATGAAACTGTGCAACTTATATTTTAGTTTTATTTTAATTGATCTAACAGTTATAAAAGTTAAGATATACTATGTAATGTTTTCATGCATGTATACACTGTGTAATGATTAGGTTAGGATAATTTCTATATTCAGTACCTCAAATATTATTAAAACCCTGTCTTCTAGCTGTTTTGAAATATATTATTATTGACTATATCAACCTACTATGAAGCAGAATACCAGAAAATTTTAAACTTAACTATAACTTTTTATTTACCCTTTGAGCCACCACTCTCCCTTTATCCCTGCTTGTACTCTGACTAGCCTCTAATAACAATTATTAAACTCTTTACTTTTATTATATTTTTTGAGATTCTGTGTTTGAGATCATGCATTATTTGCTGCAGATGGATTATTTCACTTAATGTTCTTCAGGTTCCTCCATGTTATCGCCAATAATATGAATTCATCTTTTGTTTGAATAATATTTCATTGTATATAAGTGCCTCACTTTGCTGATATATTCATCTAATCACATATACTTAGATTCTATATCTTGAATATTGTGGATAGTACTTCAATAGACACAGGAGTGTAGACAACTCTTGAACATACTAATTTCATTTCCTCTGGGTAGGAATTGTTGGTCCATATGGAAGATTATATTTAATTTTTTGAGCAACTTTAATACTATTTTCCATATGCTAATTTTTTATTTCCATCAGCATTGTATACAAATTCCCTTCACATCCTCTCCAGGATTTTTTACCTTTTCTATTTTTGATAACGATTGTTTTTACTGGAGAGTAAGTTGATAGATAAATGGAATTACTTTATCCATAGTTTTACTTCCCATGGTTTTAGTAGTCCACAGTCAAGTACAGTCCAAAAATAATATATGCAAAAGTCCCAAAATAAATAATTTAAAAGTTTTAATTGCACACCATTGTGAATACCATGATGAAACATTATTCCATTTGGCTACTTCATGCCTGAAACATGAATCATTTTCTTGTACATCATATACATCCTGTATATACTACCTGTTTGTGTATATGATACCCACCTGTTTGTCATTTCATAGTCATCTTGGTTATTAGATTGTAGATTGACTGCTATAGTTTCATGGTGATTGTATTCAATTAATTTTACTTAGCAATGGCACCACAGCACAAGAATAGTGATGTTGACATTTCAGATCTGCCAATAATAAGCCTAGGAGTACTTCCTTAAGTGAAAATTTGAATGTTCTCAACTTAATAGAATAAAACATATGAATCAGTACTATCTATAGTTTCAAGCATTCCATTGGGGATCTTGAAGCATATTCCCCATGAATAAGAAGGACTACTATATATTGACTAAAAAAAATTCTATACAGTAAATGGAATAATTTTAATGGAATGGAGAAACAACCTACAAAAGGGGTGAAAATTTGTCAAATGTATATCTAAGAAGTGATTATTATCCAGATTATATAAAATCAGGCAACTTATGAAGTGCTTTCTTAGTCCTAGGGTACATTAAAATTAAGATTATTCAAGTATTAGAACTTGAACTAGAAAAGCATATTAACTCAGTGTACTAAGCAATTCTGTGTTTCAGAAACATGATTTGGAGGCCAAATCATTAGAGTTAGTGATTTACTGATTGAATATGGGAAATGAGGATATTTGGGGAAGGGAGAGGTAAAATTTGATTAAAAAAAACTGATAATGTCACATGCTTGGAAGATGTGTACAATCTATACACATATATGTGCGCATGTATCTTCTAATTACTTGCCTTAATGGAACATCAAATAAGATGACAAATAATAATAACAACCATAATAGTAAATTCTCTTATTTAATAAGATGTTATAAAAGTTCTGAGAATACTAACTCAGTCTAAGATATTAGTAAGAAAAGAGAGGAGAGTCACAAAAGGTTCAGTAAAGGTTGTTCTTTATTAACTTTTGGGAGGGGAAGGGATTATCATACTGAAGAATGTATAGAAGGGTATATCCTTCAGGGAGAGTAAAGAGAAAATAAGATATCATGTAGAAAAATTTACAAGGTGTTTTGAATGATTTGTCCAAAAAATATTTAGTTACTGATGTTTAGTTACAGATGTTTAGTTACTGGTGGTAGTGTTTAAGAAGAAGGAAGAATGAGTGCAATGGAAACCTTAAATACTAAACTGAATGCTTGATTTTCATTATTTTAAATAATAAGCATCCACCATGGGATTTCACCAGATCACGAAAATGGTAAGAAATGATGGTATGAACAACACTGTGGTAGAGGAGGAGAAAGATAAGTGTGAGGACTATTTATGACGGATGAAATAGGGAGGCTTCAATTTCTATCGAGATGAAATGTGGTGGTCAAGGCATTAACAAGAGCAGTGGTAATGGGGATTTAGAAAGAATCCAGATAAGAGTATTATTTAGGATGTAAAAGAAATCAAGCTTTGTGGTGATCAGGGAATATAGATAGACAGGAGGACTCAAGGAAGACTCCCAGCTATTTTGTCTGGATGCTAGGTGGGTGGTTATTATACTTAGTAAGACTGGGAATGTAAGAGCAGTGACAAACTTGATTAAAGAACATGATGATTTTATTTTCTTATGTTGACTATAGTTTGTGCAATTTGAGATACACTGAAAGTCATATGGGTCAGGTTAGGATAAGAAATGAGAGGCAATGGGGCTGGTATGTCAACATCCTATTGTGGGGTCCCACTTTAAGTTCAGGCTACTCCAGTTCTGATTCAACTCCATGCTATCAAACCTGGGAGTATGGCAGAAAATGATCCAAGTACTTGTGCCCCTGCTGTGCACATAAGAGACCCTCATGGAGTTCCAGCCTCCTGGCTTTGGCCTGGCCTACCCTGCACAGTGAATCAGCAGATAGAATCTCTCTCTCTATCCCCCTCTCTTTCTTTCACTCTAAGTTTCAAATAACTAAGTAAGTAAATAAATAAACAAACAAATTTTGAAAAAACAGGCAATAATGATAAACGGAAATTTTATTTGTGTAGACAGTAGATGAAGGTACAAAAACAATGGAAATATCCCACCTAATTAAAATGCCTTACTTAATCAGTAATGAAGCTAACAATCAGCATTTCACTTACCACAAAGAATCACATACCTGGGTTAAAATACTCATATAAGAAATATAAATGATCTTCAGAAAGCTCTCATAATTCATACATTACCTTTTAATTCTATTTCCAATAACTTTTTCAAGTACCCTAATATATAGTTTTAGATTTTATTCAACACTAAATCCAGATAAAAATACTGAAACAGCATCACAAACATGAAGATACTTCAAAAAGTTGGTGGAAAATTGAATTACAAGATAAGATTTTTTTTTTGGTGCAGAAACAATTAGAAATCCATGCAGTTTTTCAAAATATACATTTCCATGAACTTTTTGAAGTGCCCTCATGTATTTAAAGCTTTAGTTAATAGTTTTTAAACAAAGCATGTGCAAATAAATATTTTTTGTTTTAGAAAACCTCAATGCCCAATTACGATCTGGTGCTTGATGTCATTTCCAAAATCTCTGATATTTTTATATCCTAAGTTTTAATTTGGTTCTTTATTTCCTGAAAACTCTCCCTAGTAGTCATCCTGCAGGAAATCCTTGTTATTGCATTAATATCACAAACCATGGAAACATCATTTGAATATAAGACACTGGGTGAAAGAGAACACTTTATCAACAGCTGCACATGGATAATAAAATATAGGTTTATTATTGTGCTAACTTTAAAAAAGTATGCATAGTTTGTTTCTAATACATGCTTTACATGAACTTTTTGAAGATTCCTTATATATATATGGATTTCAAATTTTTATGTCAAAACAAGTATATTTTAATTCAACTTTCTACACTTTTTGAAGTCCTGTTCTGTGTAACCTATTCTTTACCAGATATAATGCTATGGATTCCCTCATTTTTCACCCGAACATTTGAATTTGATATAAATAGAGTAAGATAATAACAAGAAGATTCCAAGGTGGTGAACTAGGGAGCAATTTGTTATGCTGGGCTAAGAATAAACTATGAAGAGAAAAGCATAGAAAGTGTATTCTCAGGGGAGAATTAGAGAGAAAATCACACTAGAAGTCCTACAGAAGGAAGAGGAAGAAGAATGCAGTGGATTTGTGTGGAGTGTGCAGACATGCTGCTTGAGCAGGAGCACAGTTGAGGTGGCCGAGAACCAAAACAAGGAGCAGTTTGGAGATGGAGGTGAGACCGGACTGCAACAACTCCTGGTAATATCACCATATAGAGAGAGGCCTATTTAGTGAAATAATTACAGAAAACTTCCCCAATGTGGAGAAAGAAAAGGACATCCAAATAGAGGGAACACATAGAATTCCTAAGAAACATGACCAGAAAAGATCTTCACCATAAAACATTGTAATCAAACTTTACACAGTAAAGCATAAAGAAAAGATTCTAAAATGTTCATGAGAGAGATGCCGTATTACTTTCAGAGGATCTCCAATTAGACTCAAATCTGACTTCTCATCAGAAACCATACAGGATAAAAGGGAATGGCAAGATATAGTTCAAATCTTAAAAAAAAACTGTCAACGCAGAATACTTAACTCTGCAAAGCTCTTATTTATGAATGAAGGTGAAATAGAGATTTTCCATAACAAATAGAAATTGAAAAAATTTGTCACCATTCATCTAGCCTTATAAAAGATACTTATAAAAGATACTTAGTACTCCAACAGTATTTTTCACTCTGTGTTGCTATGTGGGGGCAAACTGTTGAAATCTTTATGTAATATATACTAAACTGACCTTCTGTATATAAAGAGAATTGAAAATGAATCTTGATGTGAATGGAAGGGGAGAGGGAGCAGGAAAGGGGAGGGTTGTGGGTGGGAGGGAAGTTATGGGGGTGGGGAAGACATTGTAATCCATAAGCTATACTTTGGAAAGTTATATTCTTTAAATAAAAGCTTTAAAAAACAAATAAAAAACATAATAAAATAAATAAATTTACAAAAAAAGATACTTAAGGATATTCTACAAACAGAAACAAGAAAAATAGCCATTATTATGAAAGAATGAGAAAGCAGAGACTCCCCCAGTTGAAGTACAAAAGAAATCCAAACAGTAGGAATATTTATTTATGAGAAAATGGCAAGACTAAATTGTTACTTATAAAAAGTCTGAATATAAAGGGCCTCAACTCTCCAGTTAAAAGACACAGACTGACAGAATGGGTTAAAAAACAAAACCCATCTATTTGTTGCCTACAAGAAACATAATTTACCAACAAAGAGACATGCAGAGTGAAAGTGAAAGGATAGAAAAAGATATTCCATGCTAATTGAAACCAAAAAAGAGCTGGTGTTGTCATACTAATATCAGACAAAATAGACTTTAATATAAGAGCTGTCAAAAGAGAAAAAGAAGGGTACTATGTAATGAGTAAAGGACTAATTCAACAGAAAGACATGACTATCATAAATGCATATGCACCCTGTTACAGGGTGACTGGCTATGAAAAAGAAACATGAATGGATCTAAAGGGAGATATGGACACCAATACAATATAATGGGGGACTTCAATTCTCCACTTTTAGCAATGGACAGATCAACCAGACAGAAAATCAGCAAGGAAACAACAGAGATAACTGATACTATAGACCAGATAGAACTAATGGTTATCTACAGAACTCTCCACCCCACAGTGGCAGAATACACATTCTTCTCAGTGCATGGAATTTTCTCTAGGATAGACCACATGCTAGGCCACAAACCAAGTCTCGGCAAACTCAAAAAAAAAAAAAAAAATCAAAATCATACCATGTTTCTTCTTCGACCACAATTGAACAAAGCTGGAATTTAACAACTCAAGAATGTCTAGATCATATGGTAATGAATGGAGACTAGAAAACATGGTCCTAAATGAACAGTGAGTCATAGAAGACATTAAAAGAGGAAAAAAAAGTTCTGGAAACAAATGAAGAAAACACTTATTATCAAAAATTTATAGGATACAGCAAAAGCAGTTTTAAGAGGAAAGTTTATAGCAATTAGTGCCTACATGACAATATTGGCAAGGTACCAAATAAATGAGCTATAAATACATCTCAAGGACCTAGAACAACAACAAACCGAACTCAAAATTTGTAGGAGGAAAAAGTAATTAACAGTAGAGAAGAAATAAACAAAATTGAAACAAACAACAAAAAAAGGCAAAAATATCAGTGAAATGAAGAGCTGGTTTTTGGGGGAAAAAAAGAAAAGGATAAGACCCAAATCAATAAAATCAGAGATGAAACAAGAAATTTAACAACAGATACCACAGAAATAAAAAGAATCATCAAGAATTACTACAAAGAGCTGTATGCCAACAAACTGGGAAATCTAGTGGAAATGATAGATTTCTAGACACATACAATCTCCCAAAATTGAGTCATTAATACATAAAGAACCTAAACAGACCAATAACCTATACAGAAATTGAATCAGTAATAAAGACGCTACCAACAAAGAAAAGCCAAGGACAAGATGGCTTCACAGATGAATGCTACCAGACATTTAAAGAACTAACTCCAATTCTTCTCAAGCTATTAAAAATAATTGAAGGGGGAGAATCCTCTAAAACTTCTGATATGAAGCTTGTATCATCTGAATTCCTAAGCAAGAAAAAGATACAACAGAGAAAGGGAACTGTAAACCAATATCCTTGATGAAGATAGATGCAAAAAAAATCTTCAACAAAATATTAGCTAAACAAATCCAACAAAACTTCAGAAAGATCATTCACCTGGACCAAGTAGGATTTATCCTTGGTATGCTGGGACAGGTCAACATTTGCAAATCAATGTGATACATCACATTAACAAACTGAACAACAAAAACCATAATGTTATCTCAATAGATGCAGAGAAAGCATTTGATAAAATACAACATCCTTTGGTGATAAAAACCTTAAGCAAATTGAGTATAGAAGAACCATTCCTCAACATAATTATCATAATTAATGACAAACCCTTGGCCAGCCTTTTACTGAATGGGGAAAAGTTGGACGTATTCCTGCTAAGATCCAAAAACAGACAAGTATACCCACTCTCACCACTGGTATTTAATATAGTCCTTGAAGTTTTAGCTAGAGCCAAGAGAAAGTAAAAGAAATCAAAGAGATACAAATTAGATAGGAGGAAATCAAATTGTTCCTATCTTTAGATCATATATATATAGGGGATCCAAAAACAACCGAGAAATTATTGGAACTCATAAAAGACTATGGTAAAGTGTCAGGATTTAAAATCAACATGGAAAAATCAATAGCATTTGTATACACAGACAATGTTGTGGCTGAGAAAGAACTTTTAAGATTAGTTCCATTCACAATAACTCCAAAAGAAATTATATACCTTGGAATAAATTTAACCAATGATGTCAAAGATCTCCATGATGAAAATTACAAAACAGGAAAGAAATAGAATATATTAAAAAATGGAAAAATCTTCAATGTTCATGGATTGGAAATATCAACATCATCAAATTGTCCATACTACCAAAAGCAATTTACAGATTCAATGCAATCCCAATCAAAATACCAATGACAATCTTGGCAGATCTAGAAAAAATGATGGTAAAATTCATATAGAAACACAAGAGACTCTGAAGCTAAAGCAATGTAATACAAGAAAAACAAAGCCAGAGGCATCACAGTACATGATTTCAAGACATATTCTGAGAAGTTATAATCAAAACAGCCTGGTACTGGCAAAAAAATGGACTTGTAGATAATTGGAACAGAATAAAAACTCCAGAAATCAATCCATGGATCTACAACCAACTTATCTTTGACAAAGGAGCTAAAGTCAATTCCTAGAGCAAAGACGGTCTCTTTAACAAATAGTACCAGGGAAGCTGGATCTCTGTGTTCAAAAGTATGAAACTAGACTCCTACCTTACACCTTATACAGAAAATCCACTCAAAGTGGATCAAAGTCCTAAATCTACGACCTGACACCATCAAAGCAGTAGAGAGCATTGGGGAAACCCTGCAAAACATTGGCACAGGCAAAAAAAATCTTGAAAAACACCCCACAAGCACAGACAATCAAAACCAAAATTGACAAATAGCTGAGAAATAAGCTGAGAAGCTTCTACACAGCAAAAGAAACACTCAGCAAAGTGAAGAGAAAAAGGACAGAATGGGAGAACATATTTGCCAACTTCTCAACTGATAAAGGATTAACATCCAGAATCTATCAACAACAACGAAGCAAACAATGCAGTTAAGAAATGGGCAAAAGACTTGGACATTTTTTAAGAGAGGAATTTCAAATAGCCAACAGACGCTTGACAGTATGCTCACAATTACTAGCCATCAGGGAAGTACAAATCAAAACCACAATGAGGTTTCACCTCACCCCTGTTAGAGTGCCTCTCATACAGAAATCAACAAATGACAAATGCTGATGAGGATACAGGGTAAAAGGTACCATGGTCCACTGTTGGTGTGAATGTAAACTGGTACAAACACTGGAAGACAGAATGGCGATAACTCAGAAATCTGAATAAAGACATACCGTATGATCCAGCCATACTACCCCTAGGAATTTACCTAAACCAAAAGGAATCAGTATATGAGTTATCTATAACCCCATGCTAATTATAGCACAATTCATAATAGTTAAGATATGGAGTCAACTCAGCTGTCCATCAACTATTGACTGGATAAGGTATGTGTTACCATATGGTATATAATACTATATATATAAACATACATATACATATACATATATATAGTATATAGCACTACTCAACTGAAAAAAAAAATGAAATCCTGTCATTTGCAGCAAGATGGTCACAACTGGAAATCATTGTACTTAGTTAGATGAGCCGGTCCAAAAAGACAGATGTCATGTTTTTCCTCGTTTGAGGTAACTGAGTACCTGAAATGTAACATATTGAATAGAAATAGACATTTTGAGGATCGATGATTGCTTATAGCCCTTGTCTTTTCCATTGAGGGATGGTGTTTTGTTTGTTTTGTTTTTTTCTTCATGCTATTTGTTAAAATCTCTTACTTGGAGTAGGGTTAACTGTACAATCATTAGGTATTTTGAAAATAGATCATTGGCAAAATTAAGAGTGAGGAATCGAAGAGCAAGGGGAGGAAGAGTTGGAGCATGGGCAGGAGGAAGGTCGGGGTAAGTGTCACTATGTGCCTAAATCTGTATATATGAAATATATGAAACAGCATATGAGTTTAGAGACCCATTTCATTTCTGCTTGGTTTAAAGGAGATAAAGAACACTTGGGTATAGCAGTTACAGCAAACCAAACCCAAAATATAACCATCAATATGCAAGAAGTGGAAATAATGCAGACTTTAGAGTCATTCGAACTGTGTATAAAATTTGGCACTGTTAATTATTAACTATAAATGTGAGCAGTCAACAGGGTGTCATTTTTCTCATTTTGGGCTCATTTTAGTAATAAATCATATTATTCAATAAATTATTATGATTCTTTCAACAGCGAACAAGAGATAGGTTTATAGATTTGCATAGCTCTAAGTCCTGGGAATGTATAACTCCAGAACTATTTAATTCAGCGGCTCATCAACACTACCAAAGATACATCTACTTTTTGCTCTGTCATTTTTACTCTGTCATCTTTGATATGACAGTCTTTCTCTTTGTTGCAAGACAGCTGCTGCAGTTCTAGGCATCACAGCCAGACATCGAAATGTCAGAAGAAGGACTATCCTCTCCATTGTTCCCCTCTAAACAGAAAGCCTTTCCCAGAACCTCTCCCCAGTACACTTCCCTTGTTTTCATTTGCTAGAATGGAGTGTCACTGACACTGAAAGTTACCAGTCATTATCAGGATTAGTCTCTGAGCTGAGAACTGCATTATCTTCCTACAGCTTGGATACCTGAGAAAATCCCTGGCTCCTCCAAAGCAATATTGTTAATGACTGCTGGGGAGCCAACCAATTATGTCTGCTACTAGTGATCCTCAAAGTGTGATGCCTGAATAGCATTCATATCCCTTAAGAACTTGTTAAACCTCACAGTCTTTTACTTCACTTCAGACCTAGTGAACCAGGAACTCAGTGGGTAGGACCCAGCCATCTGGGTTTTAATAGGCCCTCTTGGTTATCCTGATTCATGGGGAAGCTTGAAAACCACTGTGTTACAATAAACTTTACTGAAGAAAGATTTTAGTGTTAGCTCAGGGATGTAACTGCAGAGGAAAAGCAGTGCATACCAAATGCAATGAGGAAAATGACCTCCAGCCAGGAATTTTGATGACAAACCTAGACTTATGATCAATACAACTGCTGCTTTCACATGTATAACATACTAGCAGATTTATTGGCTCCTAATGAGCAGTCAATAAATGTCTGCTCTTATCCCAGAACTATCAGATACTGTAGTGGTCACTTGCAGTTAGATAATCATATGAATCTAAGGAATCTGTGGCTTCCTGCAACAAAAATACAAATAACTTTTCATTTTCATGGGAAAACATGAATTCACCTCATCAACACTCCATATATAAAACAAATGGAAGTTCTTTCATCTAATAACCTTGAATGACAAACCCTGAAGCAGTAACTCACTATTGACATTGGTTTCAGGTAATTTGTGACTGATTCCTGTCAAAAGCTGAGCTGAAATCATACATTTTCTATTAAATTTATTTCTAGAATGTTATCCTCTAAGCCCTAGTTCTGTATCCTATCATATCAGATGGCTTAAACCAAAACTGTGGTATTTTAATTATCTGAAGAAGATAGCACTCATATTGCATAATAGTCGTATCAAGAATGCTATGTTTTACAGTTTTTATTGTAGAAGTCTCACTGCTTTGATTAAACTTATTCCTAAATATTTGATTTTTGTTGGTGTTCTGGATGAGATTTCTTTTTTCAGTAAGATCATTGCTATTGTATAAACATGTTACCATTTTTTGCATATGGATTTTCTATCCTGCAACTTTACTGAATTGGTCTATCAGTTGTACCAGTGTTTTTTTGGAGTGTTTAGAGTTTTTCATGCATAACATCATATAATCTACAAATGTGGATAGTTTTACTTCCTCATCTCAAATTTTGATACTGTTTATTTCTTTCTCTCCCCTAATTGCTTTTTCTAATACTACCAATAATATCAAAGAAGACTGGTAGAAATAGTCATCCTTGTTCCAGATCTGAGAGTAAATACTTTCTTCCTTTCTTTTTTTAAAGGATTTATTTTATTTATTCAAAAGACAGAGTTACAGAGAGAGGTAGAAACAGAGAGAGAGGTCTTCCATCCACTGGTTCACTTTCCAGATGGCCTCAACGGTTGGAGCTGAGCCAATCCAAATCCAGGAGCCAGGAATTTCTTCTAGGTCTCCCACGTGAGTGCAGGGGCCGAAGGACTTGGGCCATCTTCTGCTTTCCCAGGCCATAGCAGAGAACTGGATTGGAAGAAGAGCAGCCGGCACTAGAACCGGAGTCCATATGAGATGCCGGTGCTTCAGGCCAGGGCTTTAACCCGCTGCACCACAGCAATGGCTCCACTTTTCTTCTTTTCTTTTCTTCCTCTTTTTTTTTTCTTTTAGACAAGCACAGAGTTAGAGAGAAAGGTCTTCCTTCCATTGGTTCACCCCCCAAATGGCCACCACAGCCGTTGTGCTGTGCTGATCCAAAGCCAGGAGCCAGGTGCTTCCTCCTGGACTCCCATGAAGGTGCAGGGCCCAAGCACTCAGGCCATTCTCCACTGCCTTCCCAGGCCACAGAGAGCTGGACTGGAAGAGGAGCAACCGGGACAGAATCCGGTGCCCCAACCAGGACTAGAACCCAGGGTGCCGGCGTTGCAGGTGAAAGATTTGCCAAGTGAGCCGTGGCGCTGGCCTATACTTTCTTCTTTTCAATGTTCAGTATTATGTTGGCTGCTTATTTGTCATGTATAGCATTTATCATTTTGAGGTTTGTTCCTTCTATACCTAATTTGTGGATCATCTTTAATCATGAAGAAATGTTGATTATTCTTAAATGCTTTCTCTTTATCTGTTGAGATGATCATGATTTTTGTTCTGCATTGTGTTGATGTGACTTATTGTGTTTATTGATTTTTTTTAATGTTGGACAATTCTTGCATCTCTGATATGAGCCTCAGTTGATTGTAATATATGATTTTTGGATAGAGTATTGGGTTCAGTTTGCTAATAATTAGTAATAGATCTTTGCATATGTTCATCAAGGATATTGTTCTGTAGATGTTGTGTATGTTGTGTCTTTGGTTTTGGTAGAAGAATGATGCTGAATTGTAAAAAGGGTTTGTCAGAGTTCCATACCTTTCAATATTTTGGAGTAGTTTGAAAATTATTGGTGTTAATTCCTCTTTAAATGTTTAATAGAATCCAGTAGTAAAACCCTCAGTTCCAGGTTTACTTTGATTGAAAACGTCTAATTAGTGCTTTGATCTCATTTGCTTGTTGTTGTTTAGATTTTTTTATCTTCTTGACTTACTCTTTATAGGATAGATGTATTTAGCAATTTATACATTTCATTGAGGTTTTCCAGCTTTGTTAGCATATAGTTTATGATCTCTTGCATTTTTGTGTTATATGCTGTAGTCTCCTTTTGTCCTTTAATTTAGTTATTTAAGGTTTTTCTCTTTAGTTTTTGTTAATTTGGCTAAAGGTTTGTCTATATTGTTTATCTTCTCAATAAAACCAGATTTCCATTTTGTTAATTTTTTTCATTTTCATTATTTTTTCTTTCTTCTCTGATTCTTACTATTTTTTACCTCCTAATTTGGGTTTGGCCTCTTCTTTTTTTTCTAAGCCCATGAGATGCATAATTAAATTGTTTTCTTAAGATCTTTCTATTCTTTTAATGTACCCATGTATTGCTATACACTTCCCTTTTTTTTTTTTTTTTTGGTTTAGAAACAAGAGAAATTTATTTCAAATATTTCTGGGGGCTAAGGACAAAATCAGTTTTCCAATAGATTTAGCGTCAGGTGTGGGCACATCTTCTCATAGATGGCACCTTCTTGCTGTGTCCTCACACAGCACATACACCAATTCCATTCAGGGGGCTCCCAAAGGCCCCCACCTTCTTATGCTATCACATTGGAGATTAGGTTTCAATGCGTTCAGACCACAGCAAGTGCAATATTTGCACAATCTCAGTTCAAGACAATTGGTCCCAAAGAAATCCCAGGGAGAAGACTCAGAATGGGGTCCAGTCACCTGGCCAGGAGTACTGGTGGAGTACTGGTGAAGTGTTGCAGCCTGAACTAGTTGAAGTATACACTTCCCTTTTAATACTGCTTTTACTGTATCCCATAGATTTTCTTTTATGTGCAGTTTTCTTTATTTTGTAGTTTTTCAAGGTGAACAAATTTCATGTATTTCATATATACATATTTAGGAGCATAATGATAGTACCAACCCTGCCATCCCTCACCCCCCTGCTCTCTCCTTACCTCCTCCTTCCTTTCTTATTCTTTTAGTTTTTACAATGATCTTCTTTCAGTTTATTTTATACTCAAAATGTTAGCCCTCCACTAAGTAAAAAAATTCAGCAAGTAATAAGAAGAAACACTTTCTCATCAATAGAAACAAGGGCTGTAAACAATCATCAAATCTCAAAATGTCAAGTTCACTAATATATATTTTTGTTCTCTATTAGTTATAACAGATAAGGGAAAACATATGTTATTTGTCTTTTGGAGACTGACTTATTTCACTGAGTATAAGGGTTTCCCCTGGCATCCATTTTGTTGCAAATGACAGGATTTCATTCTTGTTTTTACTGCTGAGTAGTGTTATATAGTATATATATAATATTTTATCCAGTCATAAGTTGATGGACATCTGAGTTGATTCCTTATCATAGCTGTTATGAATTGAGCTGCAATAAACATGGGAATATAGATAATTTTTTCATGGGCTGATTTCATTTTGTGTGAGTAAATTCGCAGGAGAGAAATTACTGGGTCATATAGTAGATTTATTTTTATATTTCTGAGGAATCTCCATACTGTCTTCCATATTGGCTGTACTAATTTATATTCTCCCCAACAGTGTATTATGGTACCATTTCCCACACATTATCACCAGCATTTATTGTTTGTGGATATCTGTGTGATAATCATTCTAACTTGGATAAGATGAAAACTCCTTGTGGTATTGATTTTCATTTATTGATAGCTAGTGATCCTGAGCATTTTTTTCATACGTCTGTTGGGCATTTGAATTTCTTATTTTGAAAAATGCCTGTTCAAGTCCTTTGCCCATTTCTTAATTTATTGTTTGCTCCACTGTTGTTGAGGTTTTTCAGCTCTGTATAGATTTTGGGTGTCAATCCTTTATCAGTTAAGTAGTTTGCAAATATCTTCTCCCTTTCTGACAGTTGCCTCTTGACTTTGCTGAATCTTTTTTTTGTGGTGTAGAAGCTTCTTAACTTGATGTAATCCCATTTGTCTATTTTTGCTTTGATTGCCTATGCTTCTGTGGTCTTTTCTAAAAGGTCTGTGCCAATACCAATGTCTAGAAGTTTCCCTAATGTTCTCCTCTAGTAATTTGATGGTATCAATTCATAGATTTAGATCCTTGATCCATTTCGAGTTAATATTTCTAGAGGTGTAGAGTAGGGGTCTTATTTCATATTTCTACACACAGAGATCTAACTCATTTTCATTGGTGTCAAGAAATTTAGCAGTTAACATTTTTTAGTAGACTTTCTTAAAATAGTGCTTATAAATGGCCATATAAAATTAATATTTGCAAATAAATAGAAGTTAGAAGGTAAATATTTATTTTAAAAAGTCCCTTAAGTTCTTTTAAATCAGAAGCTCCTCAACTGCACTTAAAACATGAATTTTTCATTATCTAAACAAATATTAGAAAAAGGAGTAATTCAGCATTCCAGGTTTTGTTGCTGAAGAAGTTCAAAATAAATATAGATATATATTCATAAATTGTAGAAAAATCTCTTTGTGTTGATTAAACATATATCATGTTAATTTTAGTTTTATAGAGTTTTAAAATATTGGTAATACTGGAAGATTCAAGATACATGAATGTTAAATATAATCAAAATAAATTTGTTTTTAAAATCTGTATTTTATGCCTCTCCATGTAGGAAGTTTTTATGCACCATAGCAAATGCATGTAATGTGAGGGAGAGCATTATTATTTTTAATGATTTATACTTTCTAAACCTTAACTATAATGTTGCAGCTTAGTAAACATAATTAAAAGTTTTGTTAGGAGAAAAATGACAAGTAGAAAGTAAAATTCCAGATATTCTCAACATATATTATAATTTGAACAATTTAACAAATATATCATCCAATAACCTTCCAGGGTTTGTCACAATTAATATAGCAAATATAGCATCTGTAATTTTCAACCAATGATATATTTTTAACTTTTATTTAATAAATATAAATTTTCAGAGTACAGCTTTTGGATTACAGTGGCTTTTTCCTCCCCATAACTTCCCTCCTATTCACAACCCTCCCATCTCCTGTTCCCTCTCCCATTCCATTAACATCAACATTCATTTTCAATTGTCTTTATGTACAGAAGATCAATTTAGTATATATTAAGTAAAGATTTCAACAGTTTGCACCCACACAGAAACACAAAGTGTAAAGTACTGTTTGAGTACTAGTTATAGCATTAATTCACATTGAACAACACATTAAGTACAGAGATCCTACATGGGGAGTAAGTGCACATTGACTCCTGTTGTTGACTTAACAACTGACACTCTTGTTTGTGGTGTCAGTAATCACCCTAAACCCTTGTCATGAGTTGCCAAGGCTATGGAAGCCTTTTGAGTTCACCAACTCTGATCTTCTTTAGACAAGGCCACAGTGAAAGTGGAAGTTCTCTCCTCCCTTCAGAGAAAGGTACCTTCTTCTTTGATGGCCCCATTCCTTCTACTGGGATCTCGCTCACAGAGATCTTTCATTCAGGTCCTTTTTTTCCAGAGTGTCTTGGCTTTCCATGCCTAAAATACTCTCATGAACGATGATACATTTTCTGGGTTAGATTGTCATCTGTATTAGTACTAAGGAGGATATATGTCAATGAACAAAGTCAAGAGTGGTATCAGTAGATAGACTCTGATATATAGTTTTGCCCAGGACCATTTTTATCTATCAGAGAGGGCTTTCTCAAAGGTTTGTAACTTGAATCAGTGAAATAGAAAAAATTTCCAAGTGGTACCAATGTGAATCTTCCAAGATCCCAAAGAGAGCATCTACTAAACGAATAATTGCCTAGCAAATATTGAGAAATGTGATGTATAACAGAATTTTTTTGTGATGAGGGCCCTGAGTTATCTATACTGTCCAATATACTAGTGACATTATATATATATATATGTATATATGTACATATATATGTATAATATATACTAGCTATATTATATATGTATAATATATATTACATGCATATATACATTATATAGGCATAGAGTAAATGAGGCAATGAATTTGTCATTGTATTTAAATGTTATTAATTTAATTTAAAGCCAGATACCAGTAACTATGTAGTGGTGACTGTATAGGACAATGCAGCACTTGACATTAATCAGTTGTGAGCAACTCAATAGTGTACACCTTGGAAATTCAAAATATCGTTAGCTGTTGCTATTTGAATTGCTTCTGAGATTCCTTCTCCAACACACACACACACACACACACACACTATAACTTGTTGATTCAATTTTATTTATTTTTAAATTTTATAATTATTTTTAATATTCTTCAAAAGTTAAATAAATGCAAAAACTATTCTAAGAAACTAATATTCTCAGGTCACTTCTTTCTTATTTTTATCATACCTTGTAGACAACAATCCTCTGTAATCCTTTGTTTATCCTTCTTGTGAGTCCTTTTAAGTGTGAGTAAAAACATACGGAGTAGGATATTCTTTGTTATTTCTCCTTTCTTTCACAAACAGTAATATATATCTTTGTACAAAATAATGAATAAAAAAACCAACATCCTCAATTTAGTCTAATCTCACAGGCTTTTTTGTCTTATCCCAGTACATAGTACTATTTCCCTGCTTCCAAAATGAAAATCCTAGCTCTCAAAAATATCTACACATATCCATATTGTGTCAGTATTACAGTACACATCAGTTCCGCTGGGGTTTTGGACTCCACTGTTTACTCAGCCTCATGCTTTGATCTTTCAGTTCATCTCTTATTTTAAGAGTGTCTCTTCCAAGTATCTTCTAATAGAGAGTTCAGGAAAATTAAAAATTCTGTGTATTTGAATGTCTGAAAGAATCATACTATTTACTTGATGGTTTGGCTGATTACTTAATTTAAATTTTAAATGATTTTCCATAGAGTTTGCAAGTATTATATCACAATTTTTCCTTCAGTATCTAGTGTTGCCATAAAAAATCTAATGTCAATATGGTCTTAATATTTCTGGATGATGATCTTTTTCTCTCTTAAAGATGTATTTCTTTTCTTTATCCTCAGTGACCCCCACTGTTTTGTATTTGTGTCTCTGGGTGATTTTTCTTGCAACCAAGCAGAACATACTGCATACCAGTTATTAGCACAGGCTCTGAGTCAGAGTATCTGAGTTTGAATTTTTATTCTGGTACCTACTATTTTTCCTGTGGAAACAAAGACAACATGACAGAATTTGTGTTTTAAACCTCACTGTCAGGATTTGGGGAAAGGCTGAGTAAAAACAAAACTATGCAATTAGAGAAACCAGAATCTTTGTTTAAGCATCAGTACCTAATAGAGTTGAGGACGTGAGTCCACGTGATAGTCATGGAAAGGTTCACAGAGGAAATGACTTCTAAACTGGATCTAAAAATGGGTGGAAAGTCACTGAGTAGATAAGGTTGTGAAAATAGTGTTACTTACTAATCGTCATAGACAGCTGGGAAGAAAGTTGGAATTTAGAAAGCTGGGATTAACTCATTTGTTTTCCCCTAAGGAATCTCCAATCCATGGGAAGAGTCATCTTAATGCCACAGATAACAAAAAGATGTATTTCTTCTACTATATATGTCATAGTGTCTTTAAGGACACTTTCCTCAACACCTCTTTCCATTTCTATACCCCAAGATATTCCCTGAGCATTGAAATGCATTTTGCTCCAAGTACAGATATTGGATCGTTTTGCCTCTCTATTTTTGTTTTAGTCACTTGCTGCTAAATGTTTTTCTTGATGATAGATAGTGGAGACATTTAGGAATGAGCTTTAGCAATAGACAGGATGGTGACACTAAAAGAAAAAAAAATTACAATGAACTTGAACAATAGATAAAATAGTAATTTATCTAAAAGAAGAAAAATGTAACAGTCCAAAGGCACATAAGACAAGAAAGAAGATAAAATATCAAAGTAATCCATGGTCTTAACAAACAGAATTTCAGTGTATACTGTAGATCTCTAATAGAGATATTAAAAGGGAAGAGAGACACACCCTCCTGAAAGTGAAATGTAAGTGATGGAATGTACCAGTCTACAGGGATGATGTGCTTAAAAAGCTAAATGTTCAGGGAGTAAAATTTTTTCCAACTACCTTGGATACTGTCAGCATCTACTAACATGACCTATATGTGTATTCCATGGCCTACCTATTCACTAACAGATATAGTTCCTACAAATACATATACATATCACCAAAAGTTGTTGTTCATTGCAGCACTGTTTTCATATATAATAGTCCAAAACTGGAAAATTTATGAATAGCCAATCCATAGAATGGATAAATAAATCATGATATAATTATCCAATAACAACATACTGTATATCAATGTGGCTGAAAAATTAATGTTACACACAACAGTGAGACAAATCACATAAGTTTGAGTGTAACTAGATTGAGTATACAGAGAATTATCCCACTTTCATGAACTCAAACAGGTCAAACTATACTTTTCAACCCATAAAAACTTCACTTATCCAAAAGAGGCTGTGTGGCTTTCCTGTCCAGAGAGCGGTTCTTGTTGTCACAATTACCTGCCCTGCCCCTCACTTAGTAGCTGAATGACCTCAGTTTCCTCACAGGTAAAATCAGGGAAGTAATTGTTTCTGCCTGGGAGAGCTGCTCTGAGGAGTGAATGAGTCACACACGCAGTGCTTAGCACACTGCCAAGTTGAGTGGGAACTCAATGAATGTTGACTATTATTCTGAATATTCTGAAGAAAGTTGATGGTCCAAAAACAGACTTCAAATGAATTCAGAACTGGTTTAGAATCTGGGAGTATCAAGCAGACAAGATACATTGTTTGAAGTTGACAATGTATTGACCCAAAGGCCACTTTCATTTAATAAATCTACACTCTAAGGTTCAGAGCAGTTTATCTTACCTGACACTTTAATTGATTAGAATGAATTTGTTTAAGATACCCAACTTCCTTGTCAATGAATATATGGCCTGATTATGTATTATGTATTATGTGTAAATTTTGGATTCAAAATAGGTTTGTTAATCTTTTATTCTTTCTAAATTATCATTAACTGGCTGTTTTTAATAAACTTTGTGTTTTCCTAAAACCATTAAAATTTTTCTTTCTTTTGTTTTTTTTTCAGAAAGAGTGCTTTTGTCTATCAGTATTGCTACAAATATAATTTCACCAAACTTTGTTTTATACCTTTGTCAAATGGTTAAGAATGATATACTGCTATAGTTTCTGTGATTGTGATTAGTTTTAAAATGTACACTGTGTGTAATGTTGACATTTTTTAATTTATTGTGTAGAGCCCTTGCCTATATTCTTGCTGAACTATGGTCCTTCTACCTTTTACTTATTCTTTACTTAGTGGAGGATTAAGCCTTTGATAATGTAAATCAAGGCAGCATCATCTCAAAAATTAAAGACAGAAAAAAAAAAGGGATGAAGAGGAGAGGGGTGAAGGAGGGAGAAAGAAAGGGGAAGAAAAGAGGAAAGGAGTGAGAGAGAGGAAGAAATGAAAGTGTCACTATATTCTCAGAATTGTATCCATGAGCCACATTAGATCTGTTCCCTTTATATTAAAATATTCATTGTTGCTTGATCCAAGCAGCCATATGTCCATAGTGTAAGTAAAGCATACCCACAGTGCATGTTTAAGCTAATGAAATGAGTGTTGAATAGCTCATTTGTGTTTTTAGAGTGAAAAAAGAGTAGCACCATCTGACTTCGGAAATTAAACATTTGCTTCTAGCAAACTTTCTTTTATTGAGGCTAATATTAGTGAGAGGCTCCTAGAAGAGTTAAGACAAAATCATATAACAATCAGAAAACTATGTGTTTTGCTTAAAAATCCTCACATTATATCACAGGGAGTGAAAAATAGGTCTTCACATGGTTTTATGTTTTCCTTTTTTCCAAAATCTACATAGAAAGATGACTGGAGCAATTGTATATTGTAGAGACAGTAATAACAAATTCAAAGTATTGGTAGAGAAAACAGATTATTACAGTATTGCATACTTGTTTGATATGTGATAAAAACATTTTAAGATGTTATTTATTGATTTTCATTTTATTTGAAAAGAAGAGAGAGAGATGGCAGAAAGATGGAGAGAAAGCTTCTAATGACTGGTTCAGTTCACATTTGCCTGAACAACTAGGGTTGGCCTGGCTTAAGCCAAAAGGCCAGAACTCAATCTGAATCTCCTACGTGGGTGGCAGGAACCTGAGTACTTGAGCCACCATGTGCTACCCCCCAGGGTGCTCAATAGCAGGAAGCTGGATCAGAAATGAAGTATTTAGGAATAGGAAGAGACTCTCCAGTTTGAAATGCTGGCGTTCCAAGCAGTGACTTACCTGCTGTGCCAAATGCCCATCCGGAGAGAAAACCATTTTTAAAGGGGAGAACTATGAAAAAATGTTGTATATGACACATCACTGAGGTTTAGAAAGCCTATCTCTTTGTATTTAACTATATGTATTTAGAATTAATAGAGGAGGACAAAGAGATTGGAAGCCACACTGTCCTGTTCTTTCTGTTTTTTAAAAATTATTTTTAAATTTTTATTTTAAAAGCAGGGATTGGGGATGGGGAGGAGAGAGAGAGAGAGATCGATCTATCTAATGTCTGCTGGATGACTCCCCAAATGGCTGCAATGGCCTGGGGCTAGGATAGGTCAAAGCCAGGAGCCTGGAACTGCATTCCAGCCTCCCATGTGGGTGGCAGGGGCAAAAGTACTTGGGACATCTTCTGCTGCTTTTCCAGGTAAATTAGTATGCAGCCGGATTGGGAATTGAACCTGTGGTCTTAAGGGATTCTAGCATTGCAGGCTTAATGTTCTGTGCCTCAATAGGGACTCCTATTCTGTTCTTTAGAGTTGTAGTTTTGAGAATAATTTTCTGTTCACCCAAGAACCTGAAGGAAATGTAATTAGCTGGACATATTTTCTTAAGAATTCCATCCTCTCTCAAAACTATTAATTGTAATGGTTAACTGATTTTGTTTGAATGTTCCCATATGCTTACATAGAAATTACTTTTGGAGCTTCCCAAATATGAATAAAATCTAAATCGCATTGAAACATAAGCTGGCCATATTACACTGTACAGTTGCTTTTGTCTGGCTTTAACATATTGTATCCATTTACTTGTTGATTCATTAAATCACTAAATTCATTCACTTCTTTTTATCTATGATGTGCCAGGATAGATATTGAGTATACAAAAAGGATAATATTTCAAGGGATTATTAAGACATATAAACAATGTAAGGACATCACAAATAGTTATATTAAGTATCTACTATGTGGCAAATGCCGTTACACTTAATGATAAGAGCATATGTAATTAATAAGATCACACTTAAAATGCATTTGAAAGATGAGCAGAATGTGGGCAGAGGAAGTGCTATTGTGTAGTCTCAAACAAGTTATGTTGATAGCTTGAGAAAGCAGGGCTAAACATTGGCAATAGACTTAGAATCATGAAGTAGAGCAGATGGTACTTAGTATACATTTGGATGTACAGGATTAAGAAGAATAGGAAATCAAAAGAAAGCATTGGGATTTTTTTCAAGGGTGAATGAGCATCAGGATAAAACATTACTATGATTTGACTACAGTTTGTCCTCTCTGAAACTCATGTTTATTTTTTTTTTTTACCAGTATGAGATAATAAGAGGAACCTTTAATAGGTGATGAGGGCTTGGCTTTCATGAATGGATTACTCTATACATGCAATTAATCAATGAATGGATTACTGGATTAATGGAAGGTTTAGCTCATCAGTGAGACTAACCCAAAGGTAGCTTGGCTAGGTCTTAAATGCTGCCTCAGGCCTCTAGGACCAAGCACCTAGAAGGAGAAATGAAAGGGACAGGAGACACAAGGAAGGCAGCAAGACAAGAGTTCTGATCAAGCTGCAGAGTTTATTTTTTACACAGGGTTTTACATACTTCTTAGGGGGTGGGAAAGAGGAGCTGTTTCAAAATCTGTTCAGGGTTGAAGGTCAGGTGGCAGGACTTAGTTATCACAAGCAGGCACATGTTACGGTAACCGGATGTTTAGTTATCGCGGAATGTTTCAGTCTTCAGGGCAAGAGGCTATGCAGGCACCTTTAAATGCCTAGAGCTATTAGGGAGGGGGAGAGTGTCCCCAACAATTAGCAACATAAAGTGGACTGAGATAAACATAGTAGAAAATTTTTCTGAGTAGAAAAAAAACTATGTTTATCTTTAGAGTTTGTGGTGTTATGAACTATTCAAGGGTAATGAATTTAATTTTGAATAGCTACATACATTATCTGCCACTTTCTATTGGGCAGTGCACCAAACTATGGACAGAGAAGATCAAAGTTGATATTCCTGATAGGTATGGTGACTAACAAGGTATTGATGATACATGTTACCAGGTGGAGGAAACAGGAGGCTGGAAAAAAAAATTAGTGTCCATGTAAATCATCAACATTACCCCATTTCAATAATAGGGAAGGAGGGATTACAAGAAAGGGTATGCCATCTATGCAGATAAAGATTTGGATATAGGGAAATATTTATCAATATTTATATACTATTTAAAATACTGCTTTTTTTTTTTTTTACAGATTTAGAATCATTATCCTAACACTCTGAGTCTTTCTCATTATAGTAGTTAAGAGTGTAGATTCTGCATTTTGGCAGTCTGAGTTCAAATCTCCTTTCTGTTGTTCATTAGAAGAAAGACTCTGTGGAAGATTCTTGAAATCTGTCTCTAGTTCTACTAATTAAAAACTCTAGCTTAATACTGGGCTATTTTAAGATTTAAATAACATTGAACACTTAGAAAAGTGCCGTAAACTTAGTGAAGAGTTAATAAATGCTACTGTTATTAACATTAAAAGTAAACTTGCAGAATAGGGCTTATTTTGAAACATTAAAAATATATCCAGAGACAGGTTTCACCACTTGAGATGCCAGTGTTCCCTATCAGATTGCCAGTTTACCACCCAGCTATACCGCTTCTAATCTGACTCCTTGCTAATGCAGCTGGGAAACAGCAGATGAGAGCTAAAGTACTTGAATTCCCGGGTGGGAGACCCAGATGGAGTTCCTGACTCCTGACTTCCTCCTAGCCCAGTCCTGGCTGTTGTGCCCCTTTGAGGAGTGAACCTGGAGATGGAAGATTTTCTGTTCTCTCTCTTTCTCCTTCTGTTTCTCTCTCCTCTCTCTCTCTCTCTCTCTCCCCCCCCCTTCCCCTTCTCTTGCCACTCTGCCTTTCAAATTAATAAATAAACTGGATAACTTTTTTTTTTTAATCCATGACTTGGTCTTGCTAATAGATAAATTCCCAAACTCATTCAGTGTTTTGTTATTTTAGAAAGAGTTTGCATATGAGATGGTCAGTTTCTCTTATCTTTTTATTGCAGGGAAAACAACTTACCAAATAAAGTTCACAGTCTCATTATTTCTATAAGAAAGAGTTAGTACTTTTAACTAAATTTTCCTGTATTAAGAGCTTACCTGCTATCTTTGTTTAAATATCTTTATGTTTACCCTTGCAACTGTTGTCCACACTGATTCTTTTATTTAAATATTGTTAGATTTATATTGGATAAAATATATGGTTGGAGGTATGGTAAAAACAAACATTACTTAAAAGACAAAGATAATCTTAAAACATTTCTATAAAATTGTTTTCAAATCCTTTACATATGTGAGAATCCTCCCAAATGTTTTATATACCTACACTTAAAATAGTTAAAAGTGTATTAGCCAAATATTAATATTAACTTAAAAATGCAGGTCTACATTTCTTAGAATCTATAAAAACCAAAAAGCCAAAAATGACAATCTTTTGTTTCTTGTTTATTTTAATAGTGATTCCTGAATTTGTAACACAAGTCAATGTTGCCTTGGAAGCATTAAGCAAGAACTCCTCGAATGTGTTTGATGATAATCAATTTGTGGACATCTCAAAGAAGATCTATGATACAATTCATGATATCAGATGTTCAGTCATGATGATTCGGGTAAGTTTGCCTTACCTTCCAATGAGTTATTACAGGATTCTTTGTGAATGCTTGGAATGATTGTAAGAATTGTTTGATTTCCATTATTTAATGTCTTGCTGAAATCTGTGGGAACTGCAGAAATTCATGTGTATCCCCAAAGTCAGATTAACCATCAAAAATAACACTTTCATTTATGTATCCTGTGGCAATTTAAACAAGTGAGTACATTTAACTAAAGTGTATGCAGAAATGATAAGATTCCTTATATGCAGGTATCATATAGCATGATCAGGAGCCAAACAAAATCCTTAAAGTGGTTTGCTTTCTTTTCTTGAATAAACGGAAAAGACCCTTCTTACTGCTGTAGTGGAATTGATAAGAACAACAACAAAATATTGAACTCTCATGGTTTGGAGTTGTCTTTTAGGGAAAATACCCATAGATGCCACCTTCTCAAGAGTGTAAATACATCATTTGTTGCAGGAACATTGTATATACAGAGACCAGGATTATGCGTTTTTGTATAAATATTAATATTTGCTAAGTTACTGAAAAATGTAAGTCTTCAAGAAATATGTGTGTACAGATGTACCTTAAGATTTGTTCGTTGGAAGACAGATCTTGAGAAATACTTTTCTTTGTGTTATCAGTAGTCCGCTTAGAAGAAAGTGAGGCCAGGACAAGAAGGACGTCAATAAGTATAATTATGAGTCACTGCAGGTAACTAGGGCTTGATCTGGGTGGGTTCTGGGAACATCTATAGAACTTGTCCCATAATTACCATACTAGAGTTGAACAGTTTATCTACCTGTTCATTCTTAGTTAAAGGATACCCTCAGAGGTACTAACTGAGTTAAAGGATACCCTCAGAGGTACTAACAGAGACTCTTGCTCAGGAACAATCAAGCCTTTGTGATCTGAAGTAAATACACACATACATACATACATAAATAGGTGCCAACTTTGCGACAGGATGACAGGTGCTTACAGTAGGAAGATCCAGTAGGACTAGTGAATGTAATTTTTAAGTGAGAGTAAATTTCAGTATTGAAAATCTCTGAACTTAGTATGACTATAAAATGGAAATAAAAGTTCCAAGAAGATAACAGCAATGCATCAATAGTAACTGATAGGCCTGGGTATCACAGTTAGGCTACATGGAACATTCTACAAAATTGGAATTGTTACCAGAGAAATGCAGGGTTCTTGTCTTCGCGTAAGAAAATTCAGGCATGAGACAGAGTAGTGGAAAGTAAAAAGTAGCAAAGTTTATTAGGGTAGGGACATCCACAAGAACGAATGGGCACCTCTCCAGACAGGACCTGAGAGAGAGTGCAGTCGCTCAGGCAGGGGGAAGGAGGGAGGTTACATGGTTGAGTGGAGAGATTACACCTGGCCAGGCAGGCTGGCTGCTCAGCAGAGAGGTAGAGGGCTGAGCAAGCAGTCAGCTTGAGGCTAGGGGTGGGGGGAGGGTTAAGGAGATGGGTCTCTGTCTTCACACATTTCCTCCTGTGCTCGGCGCCGCCCTCGTCCAGCAAGAGACAGAGACCGAACACTTTAAACGGGGTTCCTTTATTGCTCGGCAAGCAGGAGATCCAGCTTCGATCTCTTCTGGGGAGAAGACACCCTACATCCGGATTGCAAGGGTATATATGCACAATACACGTCATGAATCGCGTGACAGGCTAGAAGCGCTGGGATAGGGCAATTTCGCGGCGGAGCGGGAAAGTTCGTAGTGAGGCGGGAAGTCCCCTAGGTGAGGAAGAACCCGGAAGCAGGAAGTGGGCGCCATCTTAGGGGCACGGTTCCTCCGGTCTGGTCCCCGACATCTCCCTCCTTTTGTTTTTTGCACAAATCACACCCCCGACGGCCCTGGCTCAGGAAGGCCGGGAGAAATTTTACTAGGCAGAGAGTAGAGGTGCATACCCAGCGTGCCTATGATCCACTAGTCACTGAGCCTCGAGGGCCTGGCCACAACCCTCGATGCTCCTGTTAGGGATCAGGTTCCCCTTTTGCTGGGACAGGCTGGGGTTCGGGCCTGTATGCATATGCATATGCTCTCCCAGTGCCCCCGGAACCCCCGGGTGGACTCCTGCTGCAGTACCTTTGGTCTCGCATACCTAGTTTTGGCTCCCGGTCAGGGATGGGTGCTACAGTCCAATGAGGGAGAGGGAAGTGGGACAGACAGCTCGAGGAAGGTGAGTGCCTAACAGAGTGATTATCCAAAAGTGAATCGAGAGTAGGGGAGGGAGATGCGGGTTTTAATCGTCGGTATGGACTCGGTCATAAGTCAGGCGAGCTAGCATGGCATATGCATCCGGATCACGGTGGTGGAGAGCAGCATACGCCGCCGCGCGGAACTGATGTCTGACTCTCTCCAATTTGTTGTTGATGAAGGAGCTCACCCAGCGAAACACACAGGGACCTATGGACAACAATAGGAACAAAGATATTAATGGGCCCAGGAGAGGGAGGAGGTAAGGAAGGAATCCGTTCCAGGCGCTCCAGAGTGGGTTTTCGTATAATTCTTTGCGTCTTTTTTCTAAGGACTCTTGTAGGTTTTTTATTCGATCTCGGACCACTCCAGATTTGTTGGTATAGAAACAACAGCGTTCCTGCAAAGCAAGACAGATACCTCCCTTTTCCACGGTTAAAAGGTCCAGGCCACGCCTATTTTGTAAGACCACTTCTGCAAGTGAGTCTATTTGGTCTTGAATTTCCTGGAGAGATTGACTTACGGCCTCCATATCATTAATTATTTGGTGTGCAAGTTTGGTATATTTATCCAAGGAGACTCCCAGTCCTGCTGTACCGGTGCCCACGGCGGTGGT
Organism: Sylvilagus floridanus; assembly: GCA_949820135.1. NCBI lineage: Eukaryota > Metazoa > Chordata > Mammalia > Lagomorpha > Leporidae > Sylvilagus > Sylvilagus floridanus. Next base: position 26,151,998 of record OX463235.1, read on the forward strand.
GATGCCAAGGCCTACTAACAAGGGTACCATGTGGACCGCTCGTTTTGTACGGACAGGCCAGGTATCTAAAGCGGGAATGGGGACCGGTTCGCTTCCTGGAATGATCTCTATGTCCGGGAGAACGATGGCAAGAGCACAGATCCCAGTCCAGTTAGAGGGAAGCGCGGAATAGGCGTGGGACCCGCAAACCAACACATGACCAGGGGGAGCACATCTTTGGGACGAACTGACGTTCAGTACGTCGCCGCATTGTGACAGTGTGATTCCTACCGGAACAGCACCTGTTGAATTTAAATTGGTGGTAATACAGGAGGCATTTAGAGGGGAAGATACCTGTACAGGAAAAGGGAGAGCAGCAGAACAATTGTTAGTGGTAAGATTGAGGAGGGAAGAATTTAGGATAGGAATTGCTAGGGGGTAAGGTGTCCCTAGGGCCATACACAGCCAGCAGTCTTGAGCCAAATCGGGGGCAGTCAGATTTAATGCCCTGTGAGTAGCCTCAAGAATATCCTGAGTTTGTGGATCCAGGGCTACAGAATGAGGTCGGGGCCTGACCAAGGGGTGATACAAGAAAGGGGAGGGAGAAAAGAGAGTTTTCCAACGCTGCGTCAGTTGTTGGTGGCGGAGCTGGTCCTGTGGGCCTCCACCATCAGAGATATGCACGGGTGCCGTAGTGCGCCAACACGCCCATTGTCCCACCTGACCGACACAGGGGGCCGAGGAGTAAGGAGATGAAAAGACCGCCTGTGGTAAATGGTCGGGGCTAGATGGACTGCGAGTACTAGTTAAAATGGCGGAATAGAACTGCTGACCCGCAGTAGTACATGTGGAGAATGTAGAATAACAAGAACTATGCATTGAGTCCTGAAAAGTCGAGCAAGGACATGAGGTGTTTTTGTTATGTGAAGTAGAAAGACGGGGCTTGAGTACACATACGTAGCCGCGCGGTAAGCCGGGGACATGGGCTCTTGGAGGATAAGCAGTTTTGTCTCCACAGTCAGTTTGTGGACGGGAGTATGGGGGTGGCTGAGAGGCAATTCCCCCTTTGCAGTCGCAGGGGTTGCCAAAGGCTTGCTGCAGGGCATGTGGGTTGGAATTGAAGCCTGCATAGGAGCCAGGGAGCAAGGTAGCTGTCAACATAAGGAGACAGAAAGGGTACATCTCACGTGTCGTTGATCGGTTGTAATTCGTTATTTTGTGAGGGTGTGGTGACCTCGGTTGCCTCGGGGGAGATGTCATCCGTAGGTGGTAAAGGCGTATCTTGTGGCGGTGGAGTTGCTTTTCTGACCAATCTTTCCGGTACCCAGAGAGGTTCTCTTCCAGGCTCCTGTGGGAAGACACAAACTGCGCCTCGGTTCCAGCATAATACCGGATCCGGGCCACACCACTTTCCCGTGAGGATATCTTTCCAACGAACATAGCCTCGTGAAGATGGCTCTTTTAACATGTGTCTGTCGGCAGGGGACATAGAATTATCTGTCAAATTTAAAAAATTTATAGTAAACAATGCAAGGGAAAGGCGCATGCGAGGGGTTTTGCCCATGGCAATTCCCTCCTTTTGTTTTGAGAGAAAGGCCTTGAGGGTTCGATGAGCCCTTTCTATTATGGCCTGTCCCTGAGGATTATAAGGGATTCCAGTTTTATGTTGTACCTGCATACGAGTGCAAAAATCTTGGAATGACTTGCTTGTGTACGCAGGACCATTGTCTGTTTTTAAGGTTTTTGGCTTGCCCCAGGCCGCCCAAGCGGCAAGGCAGTGACTGATGACATGGGTGGTACGTTCACCCGCCTCCAGAGAAGCGAAAATTACTTGGGAGCAGGTGTCGATTGACACATGAATATATTTTAAGGTTCCAAACTCAGACATATGAGTGACATCCATTTGCCAGATATGTCCCGGTAATAATCCTCGGGGATTAACCCCCACTGAAGGCATAGGGGTTAAAGTGGGACATGAGGCACAGCGGCGAACAATGTCGCGAGCGACAGCACGGGAAAGGCCGAATTTGGCGGCAAGAGTTTTTGCATTTACATGAAACTCTGAATGAAACTGGGTGGCTTGTTTTTCTGGGGAAGGAAATTGGAATATCCAAATAGGGCGTGTGGCTTGGTCAGCTATAGCATTGCCCGCGGTCATAGGTCCAGGTAAGGAAGAGTGGGCTCTAATGTGGGTAATAAAGAAAGGGGCAGATCTGCGCCAAATAGATTGTTGCAAGGTAAGAAAAACTGCTGCCACGGAGGATGAAGGATTAATTAGTCCTGCGGCCTCAAGGATAGACACAGAGTTGACCACGTAACGTGAGTCAGACACAATATTCACAGGTCCAGGGAAGTCAGAGAGGACTTGGTTAACTATAAGAAGCTCAGTTACCTGGGGAGAGCCAGTAACGAATTGGAATGTTTTTGGCACGGATTTTGAGACAACATATGCACCGAGCCCCGTTTTTGAGCCATCAGTATACACTACGGGGGCTCCCTGTAAGGGCTTTTGGGATGTGGACTTTGGAAAAATAACAGGGTGAGACTGAACAAAGGTTAATAAGGGATCAGAGGGTGTTCTGTTAGTAATAGTTGCGGAGGTGGAGCAGGCTAAGACCGCCCAAGCGTCAGTACAAGCGATCAGCACACGTACCTGTTCCATGGAATAGGGGACAACTATGGTAGATGGTTCGCGGCCAAAGTGTTGGATAGCCCTTTGAATGGCTAGGAGAGTTACCTCCGCCACTGCCACGGGATAGTAACTAATAGATTTAGAGGATGACATTGAAGGATGAATCCAGAGGAGGGGCCCATCCTGCCATAGGACCGCGGTAGGTTGTTTGAGGGTGTTAAGAACCCAAAGAGTGAGGTCTCCCTTAGGGTCCCAACGTTTTAGGGCAGCTTTACTAAGGGCATCATTGACAACTGACAACGCTTGTTTAGCCTCAGGGGTGAAGGTTCGGGGGGAAGTAAGATCCGGATTTCCTTTAAGTATATTAAAGAGGGGTTGTAATGTAGCATTAGGGATGTTAAGGTAGGGCCTAATCCAATTGATATCCCCTAAAAGTTTTTGTATGTCATTTAAGGTGGAAATAGTATTGGTTTTTATTTGTATTTTTTGAGGTTTAATTTGAGTAGGAGTGACTATAGCTCCAAGATAAGATACCACAGATGACAGCTGTACCTTGTTAGGTGCAATATGTAACCCCGCCTTTTTTAACACTTGTTGGAGCTCACTGTACAAGGCTAGAAGTCTTTCCATAGTGGGAGCCGTACACAGTAGGTCATCCATATAATGTAGGTATTTACAGTCGGAATACTGGCTTTTAAGAGGCTCCAACACCTGGGCTACATAGATTTGACACATGGTGGGGCTGTTTGTCATTCCCTGAGGTAGGACTGTCCATTCCCATCGTTTGTCCGGTTGTTCTTGATTTTGGGTGGGAACGGTGAAGGCAAAACGCGGGGTATCCTTTTTATCTAATGGAATGGAAAAGAAGCAATCCTTAAGATCTATAACAATAACAGGCCATTTGTTGGGGAGCGCTGAAAGTAGGGGAAGGCCACGTTGTACAGGGCCCATAGGCTGCATTTGTGCGTTGACTGCCCTAAGATCATGTAAGAGTCTCCATTGGCCTGATTTTTTGCGAATGGCAAAAATAGGCGTGTTCCACGGCGAGGTGGACGGGATCAAATGGCCAGCGTTAACTTGTTCCTGGACCAAGGCGTTGACTGCCTCCAGTTTTTCTTGAGATAGGGGCCACTGTGGAACCCAGACGGGTACGTCTGTCAGCCATGAGATGGGTAAAGGCTCCACTGGTTTAGGAGGCGAGACAGTGACCCCTAGGAAAAACCCAGGCCAGCCTTACTTGGTTTTTGCTTTGGCTGGATGGGAGAAGGGTGACCCTGAAGCTGAATGCCGAGTCCCTTGCCGGGGACATAACCCATTTTTTGTAGCATAGATTGTACGGCAGGGGAAGTGGTGACCAAGGCAACATCCATTTCGGCCAGGACATCTCTCCCCCAAAGGGAAATGGGGAGAGGTAAAATAAATGGAGAAAATTGTCCTTTATGACCCTCGTTATCCTGCCATGATAATAAGGTCGCACTGATTTTTGGGAAGTGGGCGAAACCAAGTCCTTGTAAAGTTTGTTCCGCCACATTTGTAGGCCATGAACTGGGCCAGTCCTTTGTTGCTATAATGGACTTGTCGGCTCCTGTATCCAAAAGTCCCTTGATATCCTTACCATTAATCTGCAACACTAGAGTGGGACGTTCGTTTAAAAGCATATGTAAGCCGGTGAAATTAGTGCCAGAGGATCCGAAACTACCAGTACCACGAACATGATTTTTAGCTAAGGTTAAAGAGTGAAGACTGGGTAGTAATAGCATCTGTGCGACTCGGTCTCCAGGATTGATTACTACGGGTCCTTGAGGGGCCTGTACCATAATTTTTACCTTACCAGTGAAATCAGGGTCAACTACTCCAGGGATCACGGCTAGCCCTCGGAGGGCAGCGGAGGCTCGACCTAACAACAGCCCAACCGAATTTGGTGGCAGCGGTCCAGAGCAGTCGCTCTCCACCAACTGTACCCCCATCTCCGGAGTTAAGAGGAGAGGGGAGGTGGCACAGAGGTCCAGGCCTGCTGATCCGTGGGTGGCACGAGCTGAGGGTGTACTGGGTACAGCGCTGACGCGGGAGGAGGAACCTGAGAGTAGATTTGTTTTTGGGGGCTCCTCGCTGGATTGGGGAGCCCCCTCTGGCCGTTTTTTGACCCCTGGGCAGTACCGGTAAGCGGGTTGCCGTCGATATCGAAAGCAGAACGGCACTCCTCTGCCCTATGAGGGCCTTTGCGGCAGCGACGACAAGGCTCTATGCCTGAAGGCTGTGCCGTGGGATATCCGTGGCTGAGAGTGGGACAATCGCGTTTTCTATGACCCGGTTGGTGACATTGAAAGCAAAGCCCTGAAGAAATAGATGGTCGGACCGATTTGGTCTTTGAGCCGTTTTTTCCGAATTTTGAGGGGTTTAGAGTGGTGGCCAACATAGCAGCTAGGCCCGCATTAGTAAGTGGTCCACCGGTATCTCTACAGAGTTTTAGCCAAGAATCTACAGATTTATGTCTATACTGTCGAAGAATGTTTTTGCACTCCTTATTAGCCTGTTCAAAAATGATTTGCTTGACCAGCGGCTGAACATCAACTTCGGGAGGAAAAATACGCGATGCAGCCTCAAGTATACGAGCAACAAAGTCTGCGAAAGGTTCGGCCGGGCCCTGAATAATCTTGGTGAGGTGGCTAGCTGAGTCACCTGGATTGGACGCCTGCCTCCACGCACGTTGGGCACAGTTGGAAATTTGCCTATATACTTGTCTGGGGAATTGGGTCTGGTCGGCCTGATAAGGTCCCCGCCCTAAAAGCATATCAGCATTCCACGTAGGGTGGCCGTCCTCAACATTATCATCCGCCTGGTCATGACAGCACTCTGTATTCATAGACTGCCACATGAGGAAGCCGCCTGGACTCAAACAGGCCCGAGCCAATTGGGTCCAGTCGCTAGGTGTTAAAATGGACTGGCCGACTGATTCAAGGAGTGACAATGTGAACGGGGCCGTGGGCCCATAGTCATGGACCGCGGCCTTAAGTTGTTTTAATATTGTCATGTCTAATGGCTCGTGTCGGGCCTCCCTCGTGCCCACGGCCAAAACAGGGTAAGCCTGAGCGGGGGCAGCGGGAGCGCTAGTTCGCAACTGTTTCCAGGCTTGTTGATGAAACTGTCTGCCTGAAGAAGGTGGCGCATTTGGGGCATTTGATGGCCACGGCGGCACGGGTGTTAGATGGGGCTGAGTTACATCTGCGTGACCATCACCAGGGGGCGCTGCGCCTCCGATCTGATGGACGGGCATGATATCAATAGGAGGAGCCGTAGGCACTGGAGGGCGCGCACAGGCATCTTTTAACTTTTGTCGCAGCTGCGCATACGAAGGAGGCGGGGATCCAGGATTACAGTCCCTCTCCTCCTCGGACTCGGAGGAGGCGGAGCCGCACTCGGAGCCCGAGGCTAATGAGGAAGTTTGGCAACCCGTGTCCTTGAAATGTATAAGGTCCCGGGCGCCATCCGAGCTCTGAGAACGAACTTCCTCGAGCAGCTCACGAGCCGCCGTAAGAGCTGGGCGGTCCGCTCCCTCCGATCTCTCCTCTCGGAGGCATGCCCGCAGCAGCTCCCATAAGGGGAGTACGATGGGATCAAGATCGGGCTCCTTGGGATCATTAGCCGTCCGCTGGAAATCCTTTCCTAATTTTTCCCAGGATTCAAGGGTTATCTGACCCGTGTGGACGAACCACGGCGCAAAAAAATCAACACATCCAAGAAACCTAACAAGCGTGGCTTTAGAAACCTTAATTCCTTTGCTACGTAGCAGTATTTTTAACGGATTAATTAACATTGAATGGCTAGATGAATTACCCATTTTTAATCTAAAGCGGGAAAACACGTCCGCAATTTCGGGGTGCGTCCACCCTCCAACCACGAGATATACCTCACTCGCGGAGCCCCAGGCGGTAAGACCTACCTCGCTTACCTTCCACTTACCGGGCAAAGTAGAGGAAGTTTCCCCGTACGGGCCACCAGCTGCTCGGCGCCGCCCTCGTCCAGCAAGAGACAGAGACCGAACACTTTAAACGGGGTTCCTTTATTGCTCGGCAAGCAGGAGATCCAGCTTCGATCTCTTCTGGGGAGAAGACACCCTACATCCGGATTGCAAGGGTATATATGCACAATACACGTCATGAATCGCGTGACAGGCTAGAAGCGCTGGGATAGGGCAATTTCGCGGCGGAGCGGGAAAGTTCGTAGTGAGGCGGGAAGTCCCCTAGGTGAGGAAGAACCCGGAAGCAGGAAGTGGGCGCCATCTTAGGGGCACGGTTCCTCCGGTCTGGTCCCCGACACTCCTGAAACAAAGGATTTTATGGCTGTAAATATTAAGAAGCTCCTATCTGAGTTTTCCCTTGAAGGTATCAGACAGGAGGAAGCCTAGCTGGCACCATCCTGGGTTCAGAGGAAGGGTGAGCAGGACCCCCTAGAGAATGGGGATCAGAGTGGGGTGTTTGAAATGCAGATACTGGGCTGCATCTGGGAGATTGTGAATGATTTGTCAGGCAGAAGGGGCAGGTACCCCCACCTGGCAGGTTATCAGGTGGAAGGGTCAGGGCAGGATTTGAACACTGGTCTGCCCCTGAAACATTATCGGGATGACTTTGAGATGTAGATGCATATGCTGGACATAGAAGTCTTCCCTTTAGGCCTTTGTCATACACACATAAGCTCATATCTAACTTCCTACCTAACAGAATCATTTGTGGAATTTGTAAAAAAAAAAAATAAAACAGATATTTGAGAGCACAACTGGACAGATGGATGCAATGGAAGACATTATAATAGAAAGGCTAAAGGGATCAAGATGCAGGCTAGCACTTAAGGTCTTGGGAAAACCAAAAAGCAAATCATTTATACATATCAGAGAGAAAACTGTATATGTGTGTGTATGTATATATATATATACACACACACACACACACACATACATATATATATATATATATATATATATATATAAATCCCTGACTTAGCAATGACTTAAAATTTTTCACTTTATGAAGGTATAAAACTGGTACACATTCAGTAGAAATTGTACTTCAAATTTTGAATCTTATTCTTTTCCCTGACTAATGATGTTCTGTGTGGTACTCTCTTGTGATGTTGGTCAGGGGCAGGTAAAACTAAATTTTAGTCTTGTGTTTGATTGCTGTACAACGTGAAATTCAATTTTTGAGGCTTACAGGATATATAAATTTGTCAATTTTATTCCTCCGTTTATTTTTCTTTGTTTTTTAAAGGTCATAGTAATATTAATTTTGTCTTAAGATCCTTAGGATCATGAATGAGTTTTTATAAAACAAGTACTTGCTAAGTATGTTCAAGATGCAGTGATTTGGAGTGAATGTATGTATTGATTTGCATAGGATAATCTTAGATTGTACCCCCATTTACTCTTAAAAGTGTTGAATTTGGATTAGAAATTGTCATGCTCACTCTAGTTACTCTGGGTCATGACACATTGTTTGAGGCTCCATGGCGTATCACCTCCAACCACTGGGCAGCTTTCTGTAGTGCTGGACACTAATGATCATAGTTCCCTATCAGCCTGGTTTTCCAGCCCCAGGGAAAACTTTTCTATAGCCTGAATGCTGTCTCATATTAGCTTGTTCTGTTGCAGTCTTAGAGATCCTTTGTTGACTGCAGGAAATCTATCCAGGCACCATTTAAAATTTATTTAACATACAAAGGTTTTTAGACCTTTTCATTTCCCAGTGTTAAGCAGGTTTCCTAAATTCATCTTAGTCACTCTGCTGCTCATTCTCACAGGCATTTTGCCATGGAATTCCAGTACAAATATGCTGTGCTTTTTGGAACCGATATGACTCCTTTATAGTATCAGAGCCAGTTTGTAAAGAAGCCAGCTGCCAGGGGACTTCCTAAGGGAACTTAATAAAGGCCTGCAGCAAAATAACCTTAGCTTTATATGCAAATTTAAATCAAACTGCAGTAGGAAGAATTCTATAGTGGGGCTCCTACCTTTATCTCTGTTAAAAAAGAAAAAAGGTAAAGGTAAAGAAACCCAGAAATTCCAGCTGGCACTGAGCAGCAAGAACTGAAGTCATACTCTCAGCACATTTAATGGCCTTTCTCATGTGTATACCATTTGAAGAGACTTTTGAGTAAGGGAACAGAGGTGGCCAAAGTAAGAAATAATATTCATTGTCCAACATTGGTTAAGCTACAAAATTGTCCTAGTCAGTGATCTTTTCTTTTTTTCAAAGCCTTATTTTTTATTTGAAAGTCAGTTAACAGAGAGAGGGAGAGACAGAGAATCTTCCATCTGCTGGTTCATGCCCCAAATGGCCACAAAGGCAGGTCTGAGCCAGACTGAAGCCAGGAGCCCAGAGCTTCTTTCAAGTCCCCCAGGTGTGAGCAGGGCCCAAGCACCTGAGACATATTCTGCTGCTTTCCCAGGTGCATTAGCAGGGAGCAGCGAGGACACAAACTGGCATCCATGTGGAATGCTGGCTTCACAGTCTGAGGCTTCACCTGTTACACAAAATGTCAGCCCCCACTGTATTGTTCTTATAAAGAAAATTTAAATGCTTCAAAGAATAAATGCACTTATCCTCATTGGATATAACATAACATATACATGTAATGAAATATCACATAATAGCCCATAGATATGTATAATTTATATGTGTCTACTAATTTGTTGAAAGAAAATTTCTAAAATGCCAATAAAAGTTAAAAAAAATAGTTCTGGGGCCAGCATTATGGAGTAGGTTAAGCCACCACCTGTGACATAGGCATCCCGTATAGAATAGAATAGTTTGAGTCCTAGCTGCTGTACTTCTGATTCAGCTCCCTGTTTAGATGCCTGGGAAAGCAGTAGAAGATGTACTGAGAACCCTGCACCCACGTGGAGTCATGCATAAAATTCCTGGCTCTTGACTTCTGCTGTCCTGGCTCCAGCCTTTGAAACCATTTGGGGAGTGAACCAGCAGACAGAAGAGCGCTCCCTCTCTCTTTCTGTCCCCTCCTACCTCAAACAGCAAACAGTATTTGAAAAAAGAAATTTCAACTCCCTGGTTACATTTCAAAAATAACTCTTAGAGAGTTAAATAAATCATTCAGAGAATGTACTCTGAAAAAATAAAACTTAGGAAGTGGTAACTTTTTAAAATAGGCTTTAGAGTAGCAAAGAGAGGGAAAGAGATTGAGACTTTTATAGTTCTCATCTCTATAAAGTAAAAGATGGAGTTTCAAAGGGAGAAATATTCTGGAGTCTGATAGTAAAAGGTCTGTAAGTGAATTGAGGTGCTGGAGGTCACACAGTGATAGGAGAAGTCACAGGGCGAGACTTCGGGTCTTTAGACACCTGCTTCAGAACATTTTCTTTTACCACAGGATAAGGAAGCAGCTTAATGTTTTCACACCACGGGAGACTTTAGATTTCATTGACTACCCTTTGATGAGGGACCAGTTATAAACACATAACCCCAAGAATCACTCGCTGGGCAATTTGTTGAAGAACACTTACTCCACAACTCCCTTCTCCCTTAGATTCAAACACATTGACCTGCTGGCTTTTCCCGCAATTTTCCATACCCACCATTGTTTCTGGCATCTTTCTACTTCCTACTTTCTCTGACTGCAATGCGTTCTTCCAGGAAACCACTTGTGAGTCCTCTTCATGTTCACCGCAACATTACCTTGTACAACATCCTGCACAGATCCTATAGAGTTATGTATAAAATGGCATTTCTCAACTCAGCCATGCTCCATCTTCTTAGTCAAGTTTATGCTTACATAGTATCTGTCTAGGCTTTTGACATGTTACGAACTATTGCTGTATGTATCTGTTATTTTTCTCCCCATACAAAAATGTGAGATCTCTGAAGGAAGGAGTTCTTAGCACTTTAAAACAAAATCAGATGTCAGGATATTTTATATTAAATATTAAGTGGTTAATTTGGTTTCCAAATTTGACATTTGTTTGAAATGTCATGATTTGGATTCCAAGGGATATAGGGTGAGAGCAAAAGTGATGTTACTTTTTCATATTTTATGTTGCAAAATGATGTACAACAGGAAATAAGTTTGATTAGCACTTTCATCAAGATTTCAGATTCACTTGATCTTTAATTTAAGACGATTTTAAGAGTATCACAAATTCCTACTAAGTATTTTATATCATGGCCACTAATGTAATCATGGATGCACAGTATATATGAGTATGGAAGCTTTTAGTCTTCATGCAAGTTTCAATAAAATTAGTTGTGTGTGCTTGTTTTAAAAGTCCTTCATTTCATCTGTGTTATATATTAATGTTAGCCATCACAAAACACACCGAACGTCGGAATAAGGAAAGGGTTTATTGGGGAACACCCAACAGACCAGAGTGAAGGGGTGGCGAAGGGAAAGAGAGAAAGTATAGGAGAGAGAGCCAGAGGAGAGGAGCTAGTGAGGAGAGAAGATAGAGCTGAGAAGAGAGGAGGAGAGGAGAGCAGAGAGCAGCAGAGAAGAGCCCAGAGAGAAGAACCAAGAGACCAGAGGAGGAGGCTATAGAGAGCCACGTGTTCAGGAACAGGCCCTTTCAAAACTTTGTCTGAGGGCAGGCAGGGAAGCAGGAGCAGCGAATCCCATTAGGATGGGGATGGAGCCTGGCACAGGTCCATGAGGCCACCTGGCTTCCAGCAATGGTGGCTGGGGCTAGAGCTTGGGATGTAAATCAGGGTATAGATTGTGCCATAGTTAAAACTGTGCCAGTTTCCTAACAATCTAGTGCACATGACTAGATTGATTTTTTAAAATTATGGTAATTATAGAACAGCTCTGAGACTTGTAGGTTTTGTGTATTATTTGAGTTGTGGAAGAGTTAAAGATCCTTGAGGTTGGGTTTGTGGAAGTTGCTAAGTGTCTCTTACATACATTATCTAGCATTATAAATCCCTTGGTATTATAAGGTCTGAAAAGCCATAAAATTGTCCACAAATTTAATGATTAAAAATCTGTTTTATAGTGTCTTCTAGTGCAATGTTTGGAGCAAAAATCAGAAATTTAATTAAAGCCATAAAATATAGAAAGATAATATAACAATTGTTTTTAACCTTAAAATGGCTAAAAAATACATTTTAACCAGTCCATGTTGGTCTATTTACTAGAAATAAATAAAACAAAAATGGATTTTTATATATTTACTATTATCACCAATGTTAGTGATTTGGAGACTACTTTGTAGTAGCTGCTTATCAAAAACTTCTATTGACACTGTATTTATAGGTAGGTAACCTCTTCTAGTAAATCTTGCTATCTTGAACTCTTAGAGTACAACCTTATATAAGGTTCTAATACTTCATATTTGAGGAAATCCCCTTTCTTTAGAATATTTGTGTGACTCTGAAAAATTGCTTTCAACTTCAGAGTTTGAAAATTTATTTATTTGAAAAGCAGAGTTACAGAAAGATGGGGAGAGACGGAGTGAGAGAGATCTTTCATCTGCTGCTCTACTCTTTAAATGGCCACAATGACTGGAGCTGTGCCAGGCCAAAGTCAGGAGCTTAGAATTCTATCTTGAGACCTATATGAGTACAAGGTCCCAAGCACTTGGAGCATCTTCCACTGCTTTCCCAGACACATGATCTGAATCAGAAGTGGAGCAGCCAGGTTTCGAACCAGTGCCCATAAGAGAAGTGTCAGCCCCTCAACTTCAGATTTGTCTTCTTCATATGGGAACGACCAAATAATGCATGATTAGAGTTTATCACATGCAAAGTATTTAGCAAAGCTTTTAGCACATTCTAAAGGCTCAGAGATTGTTAGTATTTTTAGAGTATCAAATGCTCCCAAATCCCAGTAGCTTCTCAATGATTCAGTCTTGATACTGTCATCTCTGTAATTGGCCTCCACTGCCAATATAAAAAAAAAAGGAAAGAGAGTAAGTGAGTTAATAGGAAGTTTAGTAACCAGACATCAATGTGGCATATTGTCTTCTAAATCCCATTGGCCAAAATCCAAGCAAATGGACTCAAATGAACTGCAAAGGAGTTGGCAAATGATCTCTTCCAGTGTGTCTAAGAAAAAAAATAAATGGGATTGATGAGCATATAACTATTTTATTTACCAAGATTTTTGTTCCACTTATTATTTCTGTGTGATAAATTAATCTAAACTTGATGGCATACAACAGCAACAAATTTATTATGCTCACAGAGTATATAGGTCAGAAATTCAGAAAGGGGACAGGCCTTGCCCTACACATGTGGTATTTGGGCTGATGACTAGGAGACCAAGAGAGATGATATTTAACCTCTCCTTTGGCTTGGCTTTCACATAGCATGAACGTCTCTTGATAGTTAGGCTTTCTTGCAAGATATTTCAGGGATCCAAGAATAAGTATTACAAAACGAAGTTAGCAAATTGCCTTTTTAATCCATCCTTGGAAATCATATGATGTCACTTCTGTCATAACCCATTGGTAACACAAAATGTCAAATGCCTTCCAGATGCAAAGTAAGGGAGACATGAATTCCACGAAGCATGTGGGATAAGAGAAAACATTGTATCCACCTGTGGAAAATACAATGCGCACCATATTTATTACCTTAACTCTTATCAGAATCATCAGCACTAACAATTATTATCTTTTGTTCTATTTTATTACCATAATTTAGTTTAATTAGCTTTCTGCTCATTAAATAAGCAAATAAGCCAATAGAATAATACTTTTTCACTTTATTTATTTGAAAGGCAGAGCAATAAGGAGAGGGAGAGAGAGAGTGGGAGTGAGGAGGGTCTTTCATATGTTGATTTGCTCTCCAAATAACCACAACATTCAGATCTGGGCTAGACTGCAACCAGGAGCTAAGAACTGGTCTCTCTTACATGGATGGCAGGAGATCAAGAACTTGGAAAATTCTCCACTACCTTTCCATACATATTAGCATGGAGCTTGATCAGCAGCCAAGTAGTCACAGCCTGGCATTCCACTATTGGATACTGGCAGCACAATGCCAGCCCCCTGGAAAGATTATTAAAATGCATCAGGTAATAATTTTTTGATGACATTTAAATATTTTATAGATTTGATTCATCAAATATTTAAAAGCATTTGAAATTTTTCTATATTTTATCTATTTGAAAGCCAGAAAAAAAGATAGACAAAATAGCTCTAATAGTCCAGGCTGGGCCAGGCTGAATCCAGGAACCAGGAACTCAATCCAGTGTAGTACATGGGTGACATGACCTAAGTGCCAGAGCCATCACTTTCCTCCCCCAGGGTGTACATTTTTGGAGGCTGGTATCAACAGTGGAGCCAGTTTTCAAACCCAGACACTCTCATATAGGATATAGGAGTACAGTTTTCTCAATCAACCACTTGAGATCTTTTCTTTCAAACATTGAGCTAGGTTTTAAAAATGCAAACATGAATGAGTCATGATCCTTGCATTCAAATAACTGGTTTTATTTACTAAAGATATATAACCAAATGAAGGGAATATAATCTGATGAATAATATAGTGGAAGTATATAGAAGAATTGTTGGAAACATAGAGGTTTTTAATTTTAATATGAAGTTGTGCATTAGCTTAGCCATTTAGTGATATTTCATTTGGGCTTTGATAACTGAATAGGGATTGCATTGTTAGGGTTGTGATTTATGACATTTGCAAAGATATATAGGTAAAGACATGCTTAGAGACAACAGCAACTAGATCAGGGTGCCCAGACTCCAATGTATAGGTGAGGGAAGAGGTGTCTAGTTCCCCAGATCCCGTGAAGTTGCCTTTGTAGACCCCAGGGGCCACTTCTGTCCCAGGTGTGTGGAGCTCTGGTTTCATCCCCACTGCTCTTCCTTCCTCCCAGAGTGGCTGCCAGGTGCAGGAGGCACAGGGCATGATGAGCTACCAGCCCCCTGTGGGAAGACTGAGGGGCCTAGGAGGCCTACGAGTGGTAGCTGGGGGGTGTGGGGGGGGCACTGTGCTGGGGTAGCTGGTGGCTCCTCCTGCTGGCTTTGTTGGCAGGATGGTAGGATCAGCATTCCCTGGGGGTCGGCCCTCTGGGAAGGAGGAGGTGGTGGTTGCCATGGCAGCTGGAGGGGGTCCTGTGGGCAGGACACCTTCAGAATGGAGGGTGGCTGCTGTTGTCACAATGGCAGACAAGGTGTTTGCTCAAGGGTGCTGGTCTGGATGGGGTGTCGTCGTTGCCATGGGAGATGCAGCCAGAGAGGAGGGGCCGCTGGGATGGGGAATGGTGGAAAGGTATGAGAGGAATGGTAGAAAGATAGTCAGGATTACCTTTTTTTTTTAAGATTTATTTATTTATTTGAAAAAGTTACATAGAGGAGAGGCAGAGAGAGAGAGAGAAAGAGAGAGAGAGAGAGAGAGAGGTTCTCCATCCACTGGTTCACTCCCCAATTGGCTGCAGTGGCTGGAGCTGCGCCGATCCGAAGCCAGGAGCCAGGAGCTTCTTTGGGGTCTCCCAAGTGATTGGAAGTGGAGCAGCCGGGCCTAGAACTGGCACCCATATGGGATGCCAGCACTTCAGGCCAGGGCGTTAACCTGCTGCACCACAGATTCAGCCCCAGGGCTTATTCCAGGAGACATGACATAGTTAAATGGTATTCAAGAGTCACTATAGAAGTATTCGGTAAAAGGACATATTCCTCTCATTCTCACACCATAATTGGCAACTTCAATTTGTCTAATAATTCAAAATTGAGACTCTTTTAACAAGAGAGAAGGAAGATATATGATTGAGTAGGCAACAAACAATCCCCTACAGTCTATTTACTATTAAAGGAAGATAGGAATTTTAATCAAATACTAATCACCCTGTTTATGCTTAACTAAGTATATTAATCATGTATGATTTTCACCAATTGTTCTTACTTAGGAAATGGAACCTCTCCAAATGCGACTTTAGAAGGGTGAAGAAGTTAATAATATAAATAAAATAATAATAATAATAGAAAAAAGGGAAGTTTGCATTTGGAACAATATCTTTTGTATTTGCAGTGGCTGAAGCCATGCATATATCAGTGTATCTGACTGCCTGTTTCTGAAGAGGTTTAAGAAATCAGACTGGCAGTCAAGCTTGTTCACCACCAGAGCAGCCAGGGTGAAGGGATTGAAGTGCTGTCTCATCAGCTTCGGGGACTCACTGAGTCTGTTCCAAAACATAACACGTCCCTGATTATAGAGAATTTTTGGTGTTAAATTGATGGAAGAAATTGCTAATCAAAATGCAAGTGGGAGATGTAAATGCAAAAAGATATGAACTCACCAATTAATGCACAGAGAATCATTTTCTCCTTCAGATACCTTGTTTCTTTATTAAATCTGAAGCTTTACACGTTAGCTTCAAAGGAACCACATCAATCAGAGAAGGTTGAAAGACTCTGTTATGCTGTGATGAGCACTGGATTGGAAATCAAAAGACCTTAATCCTGGCCTCTACATTCTATATTAGCTCTGCAGCCCTGGTTCCCTCCCTTTAACACATTGCTACATGGCATCCTAACACATAAGGTGAGGGGGCTCCTCATGCTTGCCTTGCTTATCTTATTGCACATATTTTAAAGAGTCCTCCCTTCTTCTCTCCCTTATATCCTTTCTGTGTGTGTCTCCTCTTTTATCTATTCCTTGATATATTTTATCCATGTATTTATAAAAGTTTTATTGAGTGCCTGCTATTTAGCCATAAATCTTCCACTTAGTCACATCAAGATGGATAAGCTAGATAAGATCTCCTTCTTTATGAAGCTTACGTTCTTGAAGAGAAAAACAGAGTAAATTAAACACAAAGACTAGGCACTTAGGATAACTTAAATGAAGTAAATAGGACAATATAATGGACAGCAGGTTGGTATATGAAATAACAACACTTTAAATATAGTAGTCAAAGAAAAACTTCCTTAGATAAAATTTGCAATAATGAGGAAGCGATTTGAAGACAGGAAGATTGTCAGGCAGGGCAGATCATTTCCAAAGATGACACAATTAGGGAAATTCTTAGCTGTAAAGAACAGAAAGCAAGCACTCTTTCTAACCTTAGAGAATGGAGGGGGAAGTATAATAGGGTTTTTTTAAATAAGATTTTTTTCTTTGAGAGTTAGATTTACAGAAAAAGAGGGGGAGACATAGATAGAAAGGTCTTTCATCCGTTGGTTCACTCCCCAAATGGCCACAGGGGCTGGAGCTGGCTAATCTGAAGGCAGGAGCCAGGAGCTTCTGGGTCTCCCTTATGGAGACCAAGGACTTGGGCCATCTTCCACTGCTTTCCCAGGCCAAAGCAGAGAGCTGGATGGGAGGAGGAGCAGCCTGCACATGAGCTGGTGCCCATATGGGATGCCAGCTCTGGTTTAGTCTACTAAGCCACAGCGCCATCCACTATGATAGATTTTACAGAGGCAGACGGGTGATAGGCTATTTAGTTTTGCCAGGTGTGTTAAAGAGTTTGAATTTTGTTCCAAAGCATTGAGATCTACAGAACTATTTTTTAGCACATAGTGTTGTGACCCCTATTGCATTTTCCTAAGTCCCCTCCCAACTTGGTTTGTTGAGTTATTCACTTTGCAAAAACTTGAAATATGTCTTAACCTTGTAAAACTAAAAATATAGAAGAGAATGCCAGCCAGTCAGAATCCTATTAGTGTCTCAAAGTGGACAAATTATAGAAGGCTCATTACAGCTTTTTAGTGCCAGTTCTGAGGGATTTTGAGGTACACCTTGAATGGGGGAGAATACTTGGGATTTGATGATATAGTAGATTTGAATGGGTGGACACAATGCACTGAAGATTTTGAAGTGCATACTGATAAGCCTGTTAGTCTTTAGAATTGATGAGTTTAGTTGTTTGGATTTCTCTTTAAGGAGCAAATATTCCCTGGGAAAAACAGCTTGCTTCCTTCCTTCCTTCCTTTCTTCCTTCCACTTAGAAATGTCAACAAAGGAACAAAATCTACCCATTCACATTATTGTGTAACACAGACAGGAAATGGTGTTGTTTATTTCTCTCTAATCCATGGAAAACATGTTGCTAGAGATGGAGAGTGGAGATACTAGGTGTGAATTTCTGATGGTTATCTCCACCCTAGACAGTGTTGAATAGCATACAGTTACAAAGCTCAATACAGTAGGTACATGTGGCGTCTGAGTACTTGGAATGCAACTAGTTTGAAATGAAACGTACTATGTAAATCACGTGTTTTGAAGACATAGAAAAACAATAGCAAATATCTCATTTGTATATTTTTTCTAACATTGAATATGTCAAATTGAAGCTAATAATATGTTTTAACCAGATGTATCCAAAATATTATCAATTTGAGGTATATAAAATTTTATTGTGATTACTATCACATTTTAATTATATACGTTTGATTATATTTACATTGAACAGTACTAGAGCATTGACACAAGAGGTAGACAAATTTGAAACTCATTTTGTGGTAAAATTGAATATATTTTTCAAGAATGAATGTGGGATTGAAGGAAATTGGGGAGTAAATAAGGCTTTCTGGTTTCTTGTTTGGTACAATTGTGTGGATGTGAATGAGGATGTTGATGTGAATGCCACTTAATGAGCTAGGGGAGGCTTGGAGGAATCAGTTTGGGGTAGAATTTTGAATTTGTTTCAGTGTTCTCATTAGATACCAAATTTAATAGTTTATAGATAAATGGATATATGATTTTGGAACTCAGAGTATAAATTTTGCCTGTGATGGGAATTTGGTTTTCCTTAGAATCACATGCAGACAGGATATATGAGAGAAGTAATATTATAAGAGCAACTGTTTCTACAATTCAGATTGAGGAGGAGCTGATAAAGGAGAATGACAAAAGATAACTGGAAAGATAGAAAGAAAAGCAAGAGAGTGCTATCTGAGAAGCCAAAACAAGAATTTTTCAATTGTGTGGAATATTGTTTAAAGTACTAATAAGATAACGAGATGTGTTCACTGTATTTGGAGACATGGATGTTCAAATAGGTAATATGTATTCAGACATCCATTGCATTGATGTCAGGGTTTCCTGGTTTAATGACGAAGGCAGTAGCTGGCAAAAAGAGCTAAATAATTATAGAATGAAAACACAGCCAGTCTGTTGGGACCTGGACACTTCTACAGGGTTTAGACGGAACAAGAGGATTTGGGAGAGGGAGTGAGAGACAGGATTAGATTTTCTTTTAAAATGTGCAGTATTCAGGAAAGGTTTAATAGTTCTTCCCTTTCTCTTTGGCTTGCCCTTTGAAGCACTCTGTTTTCCTAATAATATAATGGAGGAAAAAAGAACAAAAGAAACCCTGACAAACACTGAATCCATACTCTATAAAATGAACCCATTATACTTTATGTAAGCATAAAGTCATACAAGTGTAAACATTACGTATAAGATTTTGATAAGAACCTGGGACTGGCATTGTGGCATAGTGGGTGGAGCCGCCATCTGCCCCACTTCCAGTGCAGCTCTCTGCTAATGTGCCTGGAAAAGCAGCAGAGGATGGCCCAGTAGCTTTAGCTCCTACACCCATCTGGGAGACCAGAACAAGCTCCTGACCCGTGGTACCTGGCCCAGCCCTGGCCATTTCAGTAATCTGAGGAGTGAACCAGGGAATGGAAGATTCTCTCCTTTTCTCTCCCTCTCTCTCCCTCTCTCTCTCTACCTCTCTTCTCTGTAACTCTGACTTTAAAATAAATAAATGAATCTTAAAAAAAAAGAATCTAGTTGCTAATAACTGCTATCATATTCTTCCTTTTCTTGTTGTTTTTGCTGTTGAACTGTACTATCTTTGCATGGAAATCTTTGGTCCTTATGAATATCTGAAGAGTGTTATTAGTCTTTGCTCATATGTTCTCTGGGAAGAGTTGCCTTTAAATGCAGTCTTTATCTATTGGTTTATGTGGGAAGATTTGCTTTTCTCCGATATGCTCTGAAATGCTTCCCCATCCTATCCCATTAACTCGAATGATGGAAAGACAGTTCCAATGCTTCCTTTCTTCCTGTTATATGCTCAGTATCTTAATTAGTTTTCTTATCATAAATGCAATGAGAACAGTAATCTCAAGTCACTTTTAGAAGAAAATATCGTTCCCTGACTGGATCAGAGCTAAAAACAGATTTGTCTGCTGGCTACATCAGGCATTTCCTGTGTGATATTTATGAACATTTCTTCACCTCAACTTTCTCCCTTGTTAATCACTTTATCCCCAATATATGGTAAACCATAAAGCCATTTTGTAAGCTCAAAACACCATGTAAACAAAAGTAAATATTCATCAATGAAAATATTTAACATATTTTCTTATGATAACATGTTCTTGTTCTGATAAATTGAATATAGTATAATTTATAGTGAAAATTTAAGCTTGACTATTCCTACTGCTCCATCTCAGACTTGTTCTTCCAGGCTAACTTCATTTTAGTAACTTTTTATAAGAAATCTATGATTTTTTTAAACAATATACTTTAATTTTTAATTTTAATTTTAATTTTTAACAGACTCAGTTTGCTCTGTAGACATAATTCTAGAATGTAGTGATATACCCTTCCTCACTCCTTCCCTGTCACCCTCTTACCCTCCCACCCTCCTTCTATCTCCCTTTGTTTTTGCCTTTTTAGTTTTTGAGATATTTTACAGTGCAGTAAAAGGGTTTAACACTTTTCCAAATAATATGTTTAACAAGTAAAAAGCTTAAAGAGCCTAGTTTAGTGGGAATATACACAACAGCTATAAATAAAAATTGAATGGAAAAATCACCATTTCCCCATATACAGTAAACTTTAAAGTAATTGCTCATCATTAAAATTAAAGTAGTATAACATTCTTAACCATAGGGTATTTATTTATTTATTTATTTGAAAGTGAGAATTAAAGAGAGGGAGAGAGAAAAAGAGAGATTGATCTTCATCTGCTGGTTCACTCCCCAGATGGCCACAATGACCAGGGCTGGGCCAGGCCAATGCCAGGAGCCAGGGCTTCTTCCAGGTCTCCCACATGCATAGCAAGGGGCCCAATGACTTGGACCATCTTCTGCTTTTCTTGGCCACTAGCAGGGAGCTGGGTTAGAAGTGGAGAAGCTAAAACTTGAACTGGCACCCATACAGGATGTTGGCATGGCATGCAGCGGCCCAACCCTCTATGCCACAATGCTGGCCCCAATTTTAGTAATTTTAATGTATACATACGGAGCATTTTCTATATAAATCCTACATATATTTACATATGAATGTATATGACTTGACGTATATTTTTATGCATTTGAGTTTGCTCTTTAGATAATTCTATGCCTATTATGAAAGCTTATTTGATTTTTTAATTTTTCAAAAAGTTATGTATTGGCTTCTCTTACAGCACAAAGTTAGCATGGACCTGTACCAGTTGTTGGTGACACCACTGATTCTTATAAACCTTTCTTGTAGGTGAGCAGAGGATGAAAGGGAAGAAAGGATAAGGCAGCTAGAAGCAACACACAAGAAAAATGAAAACAAAAAACTAGCATAATGGCAATTCATTGATGGAATGCTATGCTGGCTGTAAAAGTTGAGTCTTAAAACCTTATTGCAACTAAGTTGAGTGAAAAATCACTTACTGTGGCCGGCGCTGTGGTGTAGTGGGCTAAACCTTCGCCTATGACACTAGCATCTCATATAAGCACCAGTTCTCTTCCTGGCTTCTCTTCTTCAGATTTAGCTCTCTGCTATGGTCTAGGAGATCATTAGCAGATGACCCAAGTTCTTGGGCCCCTGTACCTGTGTAGGAGATGTATAAGAAGTTCCTGGCTCCCGGCTTCAGATTGGCCTACTCCTGCTGTTGTAGCCATTTGGGGAGTGAACCAATGGATGGAAGACCTTTCTCTCTGTCTCTCCCTCTCACTATCTGTAACTCTACCTCTCAAATAAAAAAATGAAACAAAAACAAAACAAAAAAATCACTTACCTTAATATCCTCCAATGGTTTGAATCCTACAGGGGTGAAATGAGTTGCTTAATTAGTGTCAAAGTCAATATTAGAATCCAGGTCGCCTGGTTGAAAATTCAGCATATTTTTGATATTTCTGTAATCCAAGGTTCACACTAATACAAAGACAATCAAATTATAAAAAATAATTTATAATAAAAAGTGTTTACTGTTTTGTATTGTATTTAACACGATTTTAAATGTCACTTAAGAACTATATTTAAAATCATTTACTAAGAATAGGAATACATCAAATTAAGGACTGGAGGAAAAGTGACAAGTGACAAGTAGGTAGGAAAGAAAGGTCAGATTAGGTCCTCTGAAAGAGAAGTCAAATAAGAAGATCAAGTGAAATCATTTAAATCTATTGAATTTGCTTTAGAAGTGAAGCAAAAAGAAACTGCCCTTCAGTTTAAAGCAAAATTCCCAACAGACATGGGAAGATCAAGTAGAGGAAAAAGTTGTCCCCTGGAGCTGCTGGTAATGAAATCTAGCCTGAGGGATGGAAGTTTTGTTGAATGATCACTACCTGGTGGGAACTTTACATACATGCTCTCATCCTCTCTTAAAGCAACCCTTGAGGAAAGGATTTAGACAACCATCTCATCCATAGGAAAGGAAACAAATTACATAATGATGTCACTGTGCTAGAAGTGGTCCCTGGCAGGGTTCAGACTAAGGCATTTCTTCTGGATCCAAAACCATCTTCACTGTGTGTCTGCATGCTGCCTTTGTTAAGCATAAAGGTGGAAAGAATCTTTGTTAGAGTTCAGACAGATTAATTTTAGTATTTCTGACCTATCCGAGAGAATATACATTATACAGAAGAGAAGATTAAGAACAAAAAACGAATGGTTTATTAGACGTTACACATTAGTTGACAAGAATTTTTTTAAGCATAAACTTACTGTCATTTACCTGTTTGACTTTTCCTTGTTTCAAGTCCATTTGCCTGGGCTTGAGAAATTCAAATAAGCAAAGACAGAATTATTGCAAAGGAAGCAAATCTCGACTGAAAAACTGTTTCTCATTAAGGTTTCTATTTGCAGGCCAATTCTTTCATTTATATGCTGTAATCTTTTAGGTTTGTCTCAAAGATATCAAATCGAGGGAGGAAGGGAGGGAGAGGGGGAGGGGGAGAGGGAGAGAGAGGGACAACCCATCTACCAGCTTAATCCCAAAATGCCTGCAGTACCTAGGTATGGACAAGAACAAAACTAGGAGCCAGCAGCTGAATCCAAGTCTCCCACAAGGATTGCAAAGACCCAACTACTTGACCCATGTCCATCGCCACTGCCCTCCTAGGGTGTACATTAGCAGGAAGCTGAAATCAGGGGTAGAGCCAGTATTTGAACCCAGGCATTTTAATATGGGACATGGATACCCTAACCAGGGTCTTAAACATGAGGCCAGGTTCCCACCACTAATAACTTTCTTTGAAAAAAAAATAATAGCTTTAAATCTAAAGGTACTGATTTGAAATAGAGTTTTTCAGAGTTAAAGAGATTTGTTAGGTACTAAAGTCCGATTTTGAGGAATAGATATAGGGCTTATCAATAATAAATAGATTGAAGGAAGGCTAGAAGAAGAGCTGGCTCCCTCTGTCCTCCAGGGAGATTTAGTAATGTCATTTGTCTTGGGGGGTCAGAGTAACAAAAGTCAGCCAGGAGCATGGAGAAAGCAGAGACAGCTTCTCAAGCTCTCCAATCTCTCCCAGGACAAGTACCTTTGGTGACCAACTCTAAAGCCAAAAGGGAAGGCAAGACAAACACCTATGGAATAATGATTTGTCAACTGTGCTGAAAACCTTTATTCTTTCTCTTGCTCTGCAGACATAGTTGTCCACATGTTCCCTGAATTATGCAAAAAGAACGCTAGTGTCTCTAGACTGTTGGAAATACTATAAATCCAAGTCCATTTTTAGTGACTCAGAACACTAAATGACCTCCCATCGTTAAAAAAGAGAAAAAAAAAAGAGAGAGAGAGAGAGAGAAAGGCACCTTGGATATTCTCCAGAAAGGCAAAAATTATTATGAATAAAGAGCTTCAGAGTACCAGTACTCTCTGTGGTGGAAACACTTTAACCAGCTTGAAGTACCTGCCCCTTACTGTAAATATCAGTGGTGAACTCTTCCACCACTGGTTAACTCCTGAGTCCTCATTGGCTCTTTATTTTCTGTCTAAATTTATAATAGAGTAGTGTATGTACTCGGAGCTAGAACAGGGAAATCCCGCTGACCACACAGAAGCTTATGGTATGGTCAGATGAATTTTTCAAACATGATTAGAACACACGAGCAAACCTTGCTCAACCTCATTACAGATTGGAAAGCAAGAGAGAGAGTGAAAAAAGAAGGACGTCTGCAGAAGCCTTTTGAAAAGATCTGTTGTCTTCCTGTATGTGTTTGATGATTACACAGAATATTAATGTGTTATTTGCACTTGAAGGTAATGATAGGGGTGTTCACATGGTTGATCAGAATTATTCCACTAGATATGATGCAATGATGATAGATTGTTCCTGTCAGGATAGTGAGTTAGACATTTCTACATCAGATGACAAAGGAGATAAAATGACATCGGCATGATGAATCAAGAAAACAATCTTAATTAAAGAAAGGCCTCTTTTATGTGAGAGGGTAGAATAAGCATATTATAAAAATGATATAGATGGTAGAAAAAATCTTATTCTGTTTTCCACTAAGCACCCTTCATTATCTCCTTCAACTGAAAATTTAAACAGACCATGTAAACTGAACTTTTCCTTAGAAAAATGCTTTTATCCACTGTTTATTTGCATATTAAATGAGCATAATTAATATGAAAAGAATTTAAAACAAAAAATTCAAGTTTAAACAAAATTATTTAACTGCTTGCTAGAGCCAGAAATGTTGCCATCATCCTCTGATGATCCCTTTTCAAATTATTCACCAAGTTCTGCTATCCCTGAAAAGTCATTTTGTCATTTGCCTGGGCCTCCTACAATGATTTTTATTCAAGCTTGAATATGTTTAAATGTCACTTCCTTCTGGAAGGGTTTTTTTCAACACAATTTATGAATTAAGTTCTTCTTCCATATGCATAGCTCCTCATAGCTTTCATCAAAATGGTTATCATATTGTCTGTTTGTTAGAAATTAAGAAAGTCCAAAGGGGCCAGCATTGTGGAATGTCAGTTCACATCCTTTCCTGGCTGCTCTGCTTACAATCCAGCTTCCTGCTAATGTGCCCAAGAAAGCAGTTTAAGATGGCCCAAATACTTGGGATCGTGCTACTCATATAGGACACAGAGAGAGAGTTCCTGGATCCTGACTTAGGCTTGGCCTATCCTGGTCTCCTTCTTTCCCTCTCTGTCACTCTGCCTTTCAAAAGAATAAATAAATCATAAAAAAGAAATTAAACTCCAGGGAAAACCAATACTGTTACTTCAGATTTTTTTTTTTTTTTACTTTTATATAACTTGGTACATGGTAGATATTTACTAACTAGTTTTTTAGTGACTAAACAAAAGTCTTACTCTAATTTTAAAAAAAATTAGGAAGGGTTCTTATAAGAAAGATGATTAAAAGTAACTTTTTAATTAAGAATTAATTAAATATTTTTATGCCTCGAAAAAATAAAATTTGATCTTTAAATTAGAAGGTTAGATCTGATATTTCTTTGAGTACTCAAAGATTTGTGAAATGTAAACAGAACATGTTTATTCTCATAAATATATTCTTTTCTAAATTCCCCCTTTATATTAAATCTATATATGTCACAAAGTTATGATTATTCAGGATAAATGTGTGCTTTTCCTATTTCATGGAATGATATTGGTTAAAGGTATTGTCTGTAGATCAAACTGCATGGAATTTACATCCTAGATCCACTATTTAACAACTTTTTAAAATTAGGCAAATTGGCCAGTCTTTATATAAATATTTCATCATTTGTAAAAATGGATATACTAAATCCTCTACTGAGGAATGAATACCTCAGTGTTTTTTAAACTCTTAGAACTGTAGAATATTGTAAATGATTAATAAATGATTATTATAATTACTCAAAATATTGATTTCTATAATTGCTGAATTACCATGTTAAATAAGGTAATTAGTATTACTTATATTACAAAATCATTTTGATATACTGAAATATTACAGAACATTTCCTATATAGCCAATGGTATTTATTACTACTGGTATTTTCTTTGATTCACATTTGCCATTGTGGACTACTGGGAATGCTATGTTAGTGCCTTGGTAGGAAGATTTAATATTTTAGATGGCAATTTACCCTTGTTAAACCTATAAAAATGAAGCTCAAAGCTAATTTTCAAGGAAGAAGTTTTGGGAACTTACAAAATTATTCTAAAATTTCATCCTAAAAGAGCAAACATGCCAAAAATCTAAGGAAATACAGAGAATGAAGACTCCACGGGGATTAACAAGTATCAAATATTGAAAGCCTTTCGAAGGTATTGTATTGGTCATCTGGTACTGCTTCCTGAGTACAGAGACTGGTCATGAGGTAGAAGAGGTGCCCATGAAAGAGACCCGAATAAATGCTTGGTTTGGAGCAGGCTGTACGAAGTAGCTACTTATTGTAATCCTTTTCCTGGAGAGTTTCTGTTAGTCTGATAGTTGCCTTTCAAAGGGATCCTTGCGCATAGTTTATTGTATTTAGTTCGTTGTGACTCTGAAAACCAAACCAAGGGTTGTTGGAGCAGGGGTAGCCTCTCCAAAGTCTGTCCTCTCCGAAGTCTGTTATGTAACAGGATTGAGAAACATCTATCCATGGGCCATATGAGTCCACAAAATCATTTGTTCCCACCAAGGTAGCCACAGGTGGAACTCTAAATTCAATAAACTATAGCAGGCTAATTTTTAACTTGATAATTTAGTATGTCCATCCAATGTTGTTAAAAGTATATGAATGGCCCTTGGCAGAAGAAAAAAAAGTTCCCTATCCCTGAGATTTTAGAATGATGAAAGGCCTGCAAGGAAGACCAATATGAGAAGGCTATGGACACCATCCATTACTGATATTCCCTTTCATATCTGATAACTGGCCAATTCTGTCAAATCCTCTTTTGTAGATGTTATGAAAGGGCCAAATAGAAATAGCAACAAAAGGATAGGCATTTGTCACAGCAGTTAAGTTATCACTTGGGATTCCCACATACTGTATTGGAATGCCTGATTCACTTCCTCGCTCCTTCACTGCTAATCCAGCTTCCTACTGATGTACACTCTGAGGGGCTTCAGGCAATTACCAACCACTGGAATGCCTGCCACTCAAGTGAGAGACCCAAATTGGGCTTTAGGAGGCTGGCTTCTGCTTGTCCCAACCCTGGCTGTTGCAGGCATTTCGAGAGTAAACCAGCCGAGGGAAGATGCTTTTATGTCTATTTCTTTTCTTCTTTTCAAATAATAAAAAGTATATTTTAAAAAGAAATAGGAATCATAGTGTAGCATCACAGAAGACAGAAAAAAGGCAATCTTGAGCTGTTATAAAAAAAAAAGCTATGAGTATTCAGTTTTGAAAGAGTTTGTAACAGCAAGAAGCAATAGAAGCGTAGACAGAAAGTAGTCGAGTCGCCATAGCATACTGGATTGAGGAGCAAGACACTTGGTGACAAGGTAATGCTAAAACAGTGAGGTTGCTAGAGCTGCGATATGTTTTAATGCTGTAGGAAGTTTTGAACCCACCATTCTGAATCCACTATAGGCTATCAATTTGCCTCATCTGTTGATTCCAGGATTGTGAACCAGTTTCATGAAAATGTTCTATCAATACCGTGTCCTGTACTTGGAACTCACAAGATTCTTTGCTGAGCCATTACTTTGTATAGTGAGAATATTGTGAGTAAAGTTGCTGGAAGTTTGCAGATAGTTTTTAATGTTCAACTAGTAATTTTTTTAAAGATTTATTTATTTGAAAGAGTTACACAGAGAGAGAAGGAGAGGCAGAGAGAGAGAAGGAGACTTCTGTCGGCTGGTTCACCCCCCAATTGGCTGCAATGGCTGGAACTGCGTAGATCCAAAGTCAGGAGCCAGGAGCTTCCTACAGGTCTCTCATGCAGGTGCAGGAGCCTAAGCACTTGGGCCATCTTCCACTGCTTTCGCAGGCCATACCAGGGAGCTGGATGGGAAGTGAAGCAGCCAGGTCTCAAACTGGTGCCCATATGGGATACCGGTATTGTAGGTGGCAGCTTTACCTGCTACGCCACAATGCCAGCCCCCTCAACTAGTAATTTTAAACCCTAAAATCAATCTGCGAGGTATATGCAGAGTTATAAGGATGAGCTACTTGCAGAAATATTAACATCTTCATAAGATGCCTAATTAGAAGTTGATGCAATGTCAGTAGTATAAAGGTGAATTAGAGAAAATTAAATTAGAGTGATCACCTATTCTGCTTTATTTTTTTAGTTTTATTTTTTATTTAATGTGAATTTACAAAGTGCAACTTTTATATTATTGTGGTTTCCCCCTCCTGCGGCCCTCCCCTCTCCCACTCCCTCTCCCATCCCGCCTTTCATCGAGTTTCATTTCCAATTATCTTTATATACAGAAGATCAACTTAGTATATACTAAGCAAAGATTTCAACAGACTGCACTCAAATAACCGCACAAGGTATAGGGTATTGTTTGACTAGTAGTGTTATCTTTAACTCTCATAGTAAAACACATTAAGGACAGAGATCCTATGTGGGGAGCATGTACCCAGTGCTCCCATTGTTGATTTAACAATTGTCACTCTTATTTATGACATCAGCAATCACCCGAGGCTCTTACCATGAGCTGTCTAGGCTATGGAAGCCCCTTGAGTTCACCAACTCTGAACTTGTTTAGTCAAGGCCATATCACAGTGGAGGTCCCTTCCTCCCTTCAGAGATAGGCACCTCCCTCCTTGATGGCTGGGGTCTTGTTCACCAGGATCTTTCATTTAGGTTGTTTTTGCCACCGTGTCATGGCTTTCCATGCCTGTGAGACTCCCATGGGCCTTTTAGCCAGATCCGAATGCCCCAAGGGTTGACTCTGAGGCTGGAGTGCTATTTGGGGCATTTGCCATTCTATGAGTCTGCTGTGTGTCCTGCTTCCCCCGAAGGATCATTCTCTCCCTTTTAATTCTATCCTTCATTATTTGCATACACTGGTCTTATTTGTGAAATCTCTTTGACACTTACCCTATCTTTTTGATTGGTTATGTACTTATACTTATCACTTTACCAAATGAGCTGGCATTGGTACGTGCCCCCTTGATAGATTTAGTTGAAATCCCCTGGCACATTTCTAGCTCTACCACTGGAGGTAAGTCTGAGTGAGCATGTGCCGACCTGTATATCTCCTCCCTCTCTTATTCCCACTCTTATATTTAACAGATCATTTTTCTGTTAATTTTAAATGCCTAAGAATAATTGTGTATTGATTACAGAGTTCAAACAGTGGTATTAAATAGAACAAACAGAGCAACAACAACAACAAACTACTAGAAGGAATAAAATAATAAGTTGTTCCTCAACAGTCTAGACAAGGGCTGATCATGTCATTGTCTCATAGTGTCCATTTCACTTCAATGGGTTTCCTTTTAGATGCTTGTTTAGTTGCCATTGATCAGGGAGAACATATGATATTTGTCCCTTTTGGACTGGCTTATTTCACTCAGCATGATATTTTCCAGATTCCTCCATTTTGTTGCAAATGACCAGATTTCATTGTTTTTTACTGCTGTATAGTGTTCCATAGAGTAAATATCCCATAATTTCTTTATCCAGTCATCCGTTGATGGACAGTTAGGTTGATTCCATGTCGTAGCTATTGTGAATTGAGCTGCAACAAATATTGAGGGGCAAATAGCTCTTTTTTTCCCCCTTTAATTCCATTTGGGTAAATTCCAAGGAGTGGGATGGCTGGGTCCTGTGCTAGGGCTATATTCAGGTTTCTGAGGACTCTCCAAACTGTCTTCCATAGTGGCTTTACCAGTTTGCATTCTAACCAACAGTGGATTAGGGTACCTTTTCCCCACATCCTTGCCAGCATCTGTTGTTAGTTGATTTCTGTATGTGAGCCATTCTAACTGGAGGTGAAACCTCATTGTGGTTTTTATTTGCATTTCCCTGATGGCTAGGGATCCTGAACATTTTTTCATGTGTCTGTTGGCCATTTGGATTTCCTCTTTTGAAAAATGTCTGTTAAGGTCCTTGGCCCATCTTTTTATTGGGCTGTATGTTTTATTTCTGTTATGTTTCTTGATCATTTTATAGATTCTAGTTGTTAATCCTTTATCTGTTGTGTCGTTTGCGAATAATGTCTCCCATTCTGTCGGTTGCCTCTTCACTTTCCTGACTGTTTCTTTTGCTGTAAAGAAACTTTTCAATTTGATGTAATCCCATTTGTTTATTTTATCTTTGATTACCCATGCATCTGGGGTCTTCTCCAGGAATTCTTCGCCTGTTCCAATGTCTTGAAGGGTTTCCCCTATGCTCTCAATTAGTTTCATGGTGTCGTGGTGTATCTCCAGTTCTTTGATCCATGTTGAGTGGATTTTTGTATAAGGTGTAAGGTAGGGGTCTTGCTTCATAATTCAACATGTGGACATCCAGTTTTCCCAGCACCATTTGTTGAAGAGGCTGTCCTTGTTCCAGGGGTTGGTTTTAGGTCCTTTGTCGAATATGAGTTGGTTATAGATGTTTGGATTGATCTCCGGTGTTTCTATTCTGTTCCATTGGTCTATCCATCTGTTTTTGTACCAGTACCAGGCTGTTTTGATTATAACTGCCCTGTAGTATGTCTTGAAGTCTGGAATTGTGATGCCTCCAGCCTTGTTTTTATTGTAAAGGATTGCTTTAGCTATTCTCGGTCTCCTGTTTCTCCATATGAATTTCAGCATCATTTTTTCTAGGTCTTTGAAGAATGACTTTGGTATTTTGATTGGTATTGCATTGAACTTGTAAATTGTTTTTGGGAGAATGGAAATTTTGATGATATTGATGCTTCCAATCCATGAGCATGGCAGGTTTTTCTATTTTTTGTGTCGTCTTCTATTTCTTTCTTTAGTGTTTTGTAATTTTCATCATAGAGGTCTTTGGCATCCTTGGTTAAGTTTACTCCAAGGTACTTTATTGTTTTTGTGGATATTGTGAATTGGATTGATTTTAAAGTTCTTCCTCGGCCATGGCATTTTCTGTGTATACAAAGGCTGTTGACTTCTGAGTGTTGACTTTGTATCCTGCTACTTTACCAAACTCTTCTATGAGTTCCAATAGTCTCTTATAGGAATTTATTGGGTCCCCTATATACAGTATCATGTCATTTGCAACAGGGATAGCTTAACTTCCTCCTTTCCCATTTGTATCCCTTTAATTTCTTTTTCTTGCCTGATGGCCCTGGCTAACACTTCTAGGACTATATTGAATAGCAATGGTGAGAGTGGGCATCCCTGTCTGGTGCCAGTTTTCTATAGAAATGCCTGCAACTTTTCCCCATTTCAATATGACGCTGGCCATTGGTTTATCATAAATTGTCTTAATTGTGTTAAGGAATGTTCCTTCTAACCCCAATTTGCTTAGGGTTTTCATCATGAAAGGGTGTTGAATTTTGTCAAATGCTTTCTCTGCATCTATTGAGATAACCATATGATTTTTGTTTCTCAATTTGTTAATGTGATGTATTACATTGATTGACTTTTGAATATTGAACCATCCCTGCATACCAGCGATAAATCCCACTTGGTCTGGGTGAATGATCTTTCTGATGTGCAGTTGGATTCAGTTTGCCAGAATTTTATTGAGTATTTTTTCATCTATATTCATCAGGGAGATAGGTCTGTAGTTTTCTTTCATTGTTGTGTCTTTTCCGGGCTTAGGAATTAAGGTTATATTGGCTTCATAGAAAGAATTTGGGAGGATTCCCCCCCTTTCAATTGTTTTGAATAATTTGAGAAGAACTGGGGTTAGTTGTTTTTTAAATGTCTGGTAGAGTTCGGCGGTGAAGCCATCTGGTCCTGGGCTCTTCTTTTTCGGTAGTGCGTTTATTACTGATTCAATTTCTTCCATGGTTATGGGTCTGTTTAGATTTTCTGTATCTTCATGGCTCAGTTTAGGAAGGTTGTATGTGTCCAGGAATCTATCCATTTCTTCCAGGTTCCCCAATTTGTTAGCATACATCTCTTTGTAGTGGTTTCTGATGATTCTTTTTATTTCTGTTGTGTCTGTTGTTACATTTCCATTACCATCTTTCATTTTATGGATTTGGGTCTTCTCTCTCTTTTTTTCTGTTAGTTGGGCCAATAGTGTGTTGATTTCATTTATTTTTTCAAAGAACCAGTTCCTGGTTTTGTTGATCTTTTGTATTTTTTTTTTGTTTCAATTCTGTTTATTTCTTCTCTTTAGTATTTCTTTCCTTCTGCTAGATTTGGGCTTGATTTGCTGCTGTTCTTCTAAATCCTTGATGTGCATAGAGAGTTCATTTGTTTGGTTCCTTTCCAGATTCTTGATGTAGGCACCAATTGCTATAAACTTTCCTCTTAGCACTGTTTTTGCTGTGTCCCATGGGTTTTGATAGGTTGTATTATCATTTTCATTTGTTTCTAGAAATCTTTTAATTTCTTCGATGACCCACTGTTCATGCAGGATCATGTTATCCATTCTCCATATATTTGCATATGGTGTAGAGATTCTTGGGTTGTTGATTTCGAGTTTCACTGTGCTATGGTCTGAGAGATGCATGGTATAGTTTCAATTTTTTTGAATTTGTTGAGGCTCCCTTTATGGCCTAGCATATGGTCAATCCTAGAGAACATTCCATGTACTGGGGAGAAATACGTGAACTCTGTGGCTGTGGGGTGGAAGGTTCTGAAGATATCTATTAGGTCTATTTGGTCTATAGCGTCAATTAGCTCTGTTGTTTCCTTGTTGAATTTCTGTCTGGTTGATCTGTCCATTGGTGAGAGTGGGGTGTTGAAGTCCCCTGTTACTATTGTATTTGAATCTATATCTCCCTTTAAATCATTTAGTAATTCTTTCAAGTAGTCAGGCGCCCTGTAATTAGGTGCATATACATTTATAATAGTAATGTCTTCCTGTTGGATAGATCCTTTAATCATTATATAGTGCCCTTCTCTGTCTCTTTTAATAGTTTTTATGTTAAAGTCTATTTTGTCTGATATTAGGATGGCCACAACAGCTCTTTTTTGATTTCTGTTAGCTTGGAGTATTTTTTTCCATCCTTTCATTTTCGGTCTGTGTGTGTCTTTGCTGATAAGGTGTGTCTCCTGAAGGTAGCATATAGATGGCTTCTCTTTCTTAATCCAATCAGCTAGTCTGTGTCTCTTGGTAGTAGAAATAAGACCATTCACATTCAGTGTAATTACTGTTAAGTACTGTCTTTTTCCAGTCATGTTTCCTGAAATGAGCTGTTTATGTATTTTGAAATTTGTTTGTAGTTTACTCTCCATTCGCTTTTTTTGTAGTAAAGTTCTTGTTTTTGTATTTCTGTGTGCAGCACATCTTTGAGCAAGTGTTGTAGGGTTGGATACATGGATAGAAAATCTTTCAGTTTCTGTTTGTCTTGGAAGATCTTTATTTCCCCTTCATTCATAAATGATAGCTTTGCAGGGTATAGTATTCTACGTTGGCGTTGTTTGTCTTTTAAAGCTTGAAATATATCATGCTATTGTCTCCTTGCCTGTTTGCAATGAGAAGTGTGGGTAAGTCTGATTAACTTACCCCTGAATGTGATTTGTTGTTTCTCTCTGGCACATTTTAGGATTTGTTCTTTCTGGGTCACTGAGCTGAGTGTTGCCACAATGTGTCGTGGTGAATTTCTCTTCTGGTATAACCTGTTGGGACTCCTGGCTATCTGTTGAATTTGCCTGTTATTATCCATTTGCCTTTGTTGGAAGTTTTCTGATATTATTTCATTGAAAACACCTTCCAATCCATTCTCTCTTTCCACCCCCTCAGGGACTCCTATTATCTGAACATTACACAACTTGATTGAATCTTGTAGGTTTCCAACCGTATTTTTTGATTTTCTAATTTCTTCTTCCTGCGTTTGAACTGACTGTATTATTTCTGGAAGTTTGTCTTCGAATTCTGATATTTGCTCTTCTATTTCATCTGTTCGATTTCCTAGGGATTCCATGGTGTTTTTCATTTCCAGTATTTCATTCTGGCTTCTCTTTAGGATCTCTAATCCTTGGGCTTGCCTTTTATTCAGCTCTCGAAACTGTTTCTCATTTCTAAGTAATCTGATTATTAATTTTCTGAATTCTTTTTCTGGCATGGTTTCAAATTATTCTTCTTTTTCAGCTTCTGTTATGGTTGGTTTAGCCTGCTCCATTGGCAAGTTTATATGTTCTTCTATATTCTTATTCTGGGTTTTTCCTTTGTTTTTCGGCATTCCATTTGGCTTGATTTTCAGGTTGATTTCCCTCTGCTATGGGCTGCTTTGGGTCTGTACCAATATCCAATGTAAGCAGTCTTGTACCTTCTAGGGTTTGTTTGTTTGTAACTTGAGTGGGCTGGTGTCAGGGCTTTGAGGTGCCAATCTCTGCCCTTGGGGGCCGGTTTCCCTGTTCCTTTTCTGTGCCTGGGGTTCGTTGGTCAGCCACTCTCCCTCACTGCGCCTCCTGCATGAGGAGTGCCCAGTAGCTCCAGACCACCTTTGGACTCTGCCCCTGCAGCTTCCTCCTTCGGAGCAGAGGCCAGTCTCCTTTACGCCCCAATGTAAACAAACAAGATGGCTGCTCTCTGCCCGCTGCAGCTCTGATTGTGGGGAGGGCAGAGGCTCCAAAGGATCCTGGCATTTTTAATCCCTCAGTTCCTCCCCCTGGATCATGCCTTCTATTCAATTTTTTTTTTTTTTTCTGGTAACTTGAGTAGGCTGGTGTCAGGGCTTTGAGGTGTCAAGCTCTGCCCCTTGAGGCCAGTTTCCCTGTTCCTTTGTTCAGCCTGAGTCGTTGGTCAGCTGCCCTCCCTCGCTGCGCCCCCTGCACGGACGAGTGTCGAGTCACTCCACTCCAACTTTGGACTCCGCCTCTGAAGTTTCCTCCTTCTTCATAATGTGGAGGCAGAGGCAGTTCTCCTTTATGCCCGAATGTAAACAAACAAGATGGCTGTTTTCCACCCGCTGCAGCTCTGATTGGGGGGAGGGCAGAGACACCAAGGGATCCTGGCATGGTCAGTCCCTCAGTTCGTCCCCCTGGATGCAGGCGCTATTCACTCTGTTCCATTTTTTATTTCCTACCTCACTCAGTCTTGTGTGTCTCACCTGTCCGTCCCAGGGTGGGTTGGGGGAGGGGTGGTGGCAGCAGTGCCAGGCGTCCTGTCTCACCTCGGCTTCCAGCATTGGTGCATAGATTCGCCTGCTGGTGTCCTGCGCTTCAGATGTCCGCGTCCTCCTCGCATGTCCACCCTGTTTCCCCAGTTTTGGAAGAGTTTTCTCTGCAGTATATTTTCTCTGACTTTTCCCCAAAACTACAGAATCTTACCCCTCCTTGGACTTTCTTTTCCCGGACTATCAGTGTGCTCCCTCCCTACTCTGCCATCTTGCCCCATCCACCTATACTGCTTTTTTAAAAAAACATTCATTTAACTTATTTGAAATCCAAGAAGAGAATGAAATTTTGTAGCAATTGAACCACTCCCCAAATGCCTGTAACAACTGGGGCTGGGCCAGGCTGAGGCCTAGAGTTAAGACTTCTATCCATGTCTCCCACATGAGTGGAAGGGACCCAAGTACTTGAGCTACCATCTGCTGCTTCGCAGGGTGTGTATTAGCAGGAAGCTGAACAGGAAACAGAGACTGGATTTGATGCCAACCATTCAGATATGGGATGCAGATGTATCAAGTATTGAATTAATCTGTGCCACACACTGCTCCTACTTTTGGAAGATAATTGTAAAACAAAAATTAATAAAAGAAATTTGAGAATACAGTTCTGACAATAGAGAATCTTGAGGACAATGAAAAATCTGAGACTAATTTTTTTTCATGGACCAGCTGACTATAAATCCAAAGGCATTGGTTCTTTAGAATTAAATACGATTTTTATATATTTGTATATGTTATGGATTATCTTTGTCAGTTGATTGATCTTCCTTTGCTCAACATACTGTTGTTTTGTTCCTCATCCATATTGTTGTCCATATCAGTAGCACAATGATTTTTTTAAAATATTTGTTTATTTGAAAGGCAGAATATCAGAGAGAGAGTGACTTAGAGAGGTCTTCTATCACTAGTTCCCTCCTCAAATTCCTGCAAACATAGGAGCCAGGAACTCTATCTATTTCTCCCACGTTTGTAGGAGGGACCCAAGCATTTGGATCCTTTTACACTGCTTTTCCAGGCACATTAGTAGAGAGCTGAATCAAAAGCTGCACATCTGGAACTTGAACTGTAACTCTGATATGGGACTGTTATTTGCAGGTGGCAGCTCATCCTCCTGAACCACACACAAATCCATCCATTTCTTTTTGTTTTTTGTTTTGGTAAGTAGAGAGGCAGAGAAACACACACACAATCACACTCACACTCACAGTCAGTTCACATCACTGGTTTACTTCTCAAATGTCAGCAATGGCTAGGGCTGGGCCAATTCTAGAATAAGGACCAAGGTACTCTCTATGGGTCTCCCATGTGACCTGGCAGGAACTCCTAGGTCTCCCACATGGGTGGCAGAGACCCAATTGGTTGGTCATCACCTACTGACTCCTAGTCCTGCAGGAGTAGATGGAAGTTAGAGTCTGAGCAGGGAATCAAATCAGGCACTTAGATGTGGAACTCGGACATATTGGCCATTAGACCAAACATCCCCCTGTGCAATCCTTTTATTCTCTAAACAGTATTTAATTGTATTACCCTGCCACAATTTGTTAATCCATTCTTCTATTAAAAGACATTTAGTCTTTTCTCATTTTATGGGCTGTTCTGAATGAGCATGCTATGAATATTTTATTTGTCTTACATAAATTCCATTCTAAATAGTGGAATTGTAAGTATGTGGACTAAATTTATGCTTCACTTCAGAAACTCAGACTCCTTTCCAAATTGTTGCACATTTTATGCTCCCATGAGCAATAGTTGAGAGTTCTGATAAATCTACATCTCAATTTTTAGTGTTGTTAGTCCTTTTGATTTTAGTCACTCATAATATCTCCTTATGTTTTTTATAGGCATTTTCCTAGTGGTAGATTACTCCTGAATCTAACAATCTACAATGACTCAACTATTCTGTCTGTCCTTCTATTGTTTCTTCTTCTCTTATATTGCAAACTTTAAAATTGATCACTCATAGCATTTACTCTCTGATACTCGTTTCTCTTTCTGTTTTCTGTGCTGTTCCATGAATATTTCTC
This sequence comes from Sylvilagus floridanus, assembly GCA_949820135.1. Taxonomy (NCBI): domain Eukaryota; kingdom Metazoa; phylum Chordata; class Mammalia; order Lagomorpha; family Leporidae; genus Sylvilagus; species Sylvilagus floridanus. The sequence goes on from OX463235.1 coordinate 26,188,887, forward strand.
CTATTCATTCTTTACTGGATGCTTATGTATATATCTTCCTTTGTGGGAGTCTCATTCAATCTTTTTCCCACTTTGGATCAGTTTTTTTTTTTTTTTTTTTTACTTCTTTAAAGATCTAATTATTTATTTGAAAGGCAGAGAGAGAGAAAGGAGGAGAGGGAGGGAGGTTAAGGTAGAGGAGAGAGAGAGAGAATATCTTCCATGTGTTGGTTTACTCTCCAAATGGCCTCACTGACTTAGTCTGGGCCAAGTGGAACCATGAGACTGGAGCCAGAAGCTTCATCTGGGTCTCCCCATCAGTGGCAGGGGCCCAAGCACTTGAGCCACTTTCTACTTTATTCCCAGGCCTATTTGCAAGGGAGATGGATCAGAAGTGGGATGCCAGCACTGCAGACAGTGGCTTAACCCACAGCATCACAGTTCCAGCCACATGTTGTTAATTTCTTTTAAAAAGTTTTGATATACATTTTCTATGTTCTTGACATCAGCAAATCTAACTTGCTGCATCACAACACTCCACCCTTAAATTAATTTCTGAATACTCTGCTGTATTTGTACGAGTTATTTAGGTTTCTCCCTTTTCATTTTGTTTGGTGACCTTTGGTATTTCCATTTATGGTTTCTTTTTATAGCTTCATGGTTGCTCTGTTAAGTGCCTCACTTTTTTCAAAGTTACTGTTATTTCATCGAACTCAGGCCTTTGTTGCAAGCTGAGGCTTAACCCTCCATGCTGTGAAGCCAGTCCCCTGGCTCCACTTCAAATTACAGCTTTCTGTTAATGCACACTCTGGGAAGTGGATCACGTCCTTGATTTCCTGTTGTCTGTGTGTGAGACATGGATTGAGTTCCAGGCTCCTGACTTCAGCCTGTCCTAGTGTTGGCTTTTGCAGGCATTTGGAGAAGGAACCAGCAGATGGAAGGTTTCCTCTGTTTCTCTGTGTCTCTGCCTTTCAAATAAATAAATAAAAATAAATAAATTTTAAAAGAGTTGCCATTGGAATTATAACCCTAAAATGATTTAAATCATTTTTCTTTATTTTTAAAACTTTTTATTTCAATATATTTGTAGATTCACATGGAGTTATAAAATATAGAGATTCTATGTACCATTCACCTGTAACACATTTCACAGCTATGGTACAATATCACAGTCAGAAAATTAACTGCAATACTATCTACTGACCTTATTCCGATTTTACTTTTATTTATTTGCATGTGTACTTGTCATTTAATTTTCAACTATTTTAATAATACAATGAAATTTTAACATTTGTGGTTGATCTGTTACAATGTAAATGAGCTTGAAGAGCTCCTCTTTTGTTTCATTGCTGCGGGAGTTTCTCATTCTTGTAAGTTAACAAAGAGCATCTGTTCCTTTAATTTTGTAGTACTGCAGTGCATCTGGTAACCCTGTAGGCTACCTATTTGGTTCTTACAGAGATCTGTGGGACTATTATTTGTTTTGCCTGGCTGGAATATACTCAAAAACCTAAGGAAGGAAACATGTATGGATCATGTAATGCTTAGGTTAAGATATATACGCTTTATAAACAGAGAAGTCAAGTGCGACTGTTAATGCAAATATGTCACTTATATGAGTTATGTCACTTGTATGAGTTAATGTTGATATCAGAATTGTGTTTTTCATTTTATAATTTAGGAATTTTATTTAAAATGCTAAGAATGTATTTCCAGAAACCTTTTACTTCTGAACCATGGGATTCTCTAAGAGAACGGTGAGGCAGAGAGTTGTAAATACAACTGAGACATTCCTAAGTAGTCTAGGATGCAAAAGTTTGTAAATATATTTATGATCATTATAATAAAAATACAGAAATACAGTTGACATGTTGTGGGCAATATATATTTAACAATTAGGGAAATATAAATGAGATATAGATACAGATATATTTAATTACCCATAATTTATCCTTATAAATAATAATTATAGCCTCTTTTCTCTGAATATTAGACAAGAGAATTTAAACGGAACATATTGGGCAAAGGTTATGTAAAAGATTTTGTGTCAGGAAAAACTAGTATACAGTGAAATTAAATAACCTAGTAATATTTTCTGCAACAAGTCTTGTCCCAAACAGTGCATAGTTGAAAGAGAATATGAAAGAACACCAACAAACTAGTTCAATGCCACCTGCAACTTACGAAGAGTTCTTTCTGAAAGATTTTTATTTATTTTCATTTTATTTGAAGTGCAGAGGGACTGAGAGCATGAAACAGAGATAGAGAATGATCTTCTGCTAGTTTATTCCCCCAAATGCCTGTAACAGCCAGGGCTGGGCCAAGTCAAAACCAGGAACTCAGAACGCAATCCAGGTCTCTCATTTGGGCGGCAGGGATACAAGTACTTGAATCACCCTCTGTGCCTTCCAGAGTGCACATTATCAGAAAGATAAATCATAAACAGAAGATCTGGGACCCAAACCAGGTGCTCTGTGCTGCTTTTACTACTGTGTCACACCCCTGATGCAAAGGAAATTATTCAAATACAAAACACGTGTACCTCAGATGATAATTTCTCACTAAAGTGTGAAATGCTGCTAGTTGTGATGATAGCCTTATTTTATTTGAAAATGATATTAAGATATTTATTTTGTACTGGTGGTGGTGTTGGTGATATTGATTATTCTGAAGTCTGTTAGGTTTTATTCACACAATTTTTGAAGGAAAGCATCAAAAGGTAATTCTAGGATTTTTGTTTTATTTCATGCTTTTATACCTCTTCATTTGCTATTGGTTAACTTTTAGACTGTTGGATTTCTTTAATCTTTAAAGAATATATATTTATTTATTCGAAAAGCAGAATGATGAGAGAGAGCCTTCCACCCACTTATTACCTCCCCAAATGGTCACAATGACTGGGGTTTGTCAAGGCTGAAGCTAGGAAACAGAAGCTCCATCCTGGTCTCTTGTGTAGGTGCCACAGGCCCAGGCACATCAGCAGGCCTGTGGACTGGAAGCAGAGCAACAAGAGCTCAGAGCTCTGAAATGGCATGTGGACACTGCAGGCGGCAGCTTAGTTCACTGTGCCACAACACCAATCGCAAGAAATTAGAATTACAGCAGTGTTTTTTGCAGTAACATGACAATCCTAAATAACTATCTTACTAAAAATTTAGATTTCTCACTAAACTAGTTTTTCTAAGTGAAATTGTCTATAAAACCAAACCATATTTTGAAAGAATTACTTTCACTCTATGCTTGGTTCGATGATAATGTGTATTTCATAGAGTCTGGGTCATACCAGATAACTTCTTTCATACTTAACTGATTTAATATCATGACCTAGTACCTCCTAGCCCCCCCCCCAAAAAAAATCCAAGGAAACAAGAGTTGAACATTGAAATTCAAGTTTCTTTTTTCTTCCATTAAAAGGCATAAAAATAAAAATAATTGGAGCTGGTCTTGCTTTATATTTGGAGTTGGAATAAAATGTGACTAATCCATAATACTATCTTTTAAAACATGAAACATATTTTCCTTCAAGTACTGTGAATTAGAAGATACAAAATCGAATATTTTATGTGTTGAAATAACCATTGTTCCTATGAAAATCTGGAAAATATATTACTTTTTTTATTTTTTTTTCTTTTTTTTTATTTTAATTTTTTTATAACGCTTTTATTTAAAGAATATAAATTTCCAAAATACAGCTTATAGATTACAATGGCTTCCCCCCCATAACTTCCCCCCCACCCGCAACCCTCCCCTTTCCCACTCCCTCTCCCCTTGCTTCACATCAAGATTCATTTTCAATTCTCTTTATATACAGAAGATCAGTTTACTATATATTAAGTAAAGATTTCAACAGTTTGCCCTCACGTAGCAACACAAAGTGAAAAATACTGTTGGAGTACTAGTTATAGTATTAATTCACAATGTATAGCACATTAAGGACAGAGATCCTACATGATATATTTTTTAAAAATTGATTAATTTTCTAGGCAATTTCCAATTTAACACCAAGATTTTTTTTTCATTTTTAATTATCTATATACAGAAGATTGATTCAGTATATACTAAGTAAAGATTTCATCAGTTTGCACCCACACAGAAACACAAAGTGTAAAATACTATTTCAGTGCTAGTTATAGCATTACTTCACATTGGACAGCACATTAAGGACAGATCCCACATGAGACGTAAGTACACAGTGACTCATGACTATATTACTTTTTTTAAAAGATTTATTTTATTTATTCGAAAGGCAGATTTACAGAGAGAGAGAGAGAGATCTTTTATCTGCTGGTTCATTTTCCAAATGGCCACGACTGCCAGGGCTGGGCCAGGCTGAAACCAGGAGCCCTGAGCTTCATCTGATGTCTTCTATGTGGGTGCAGGGGCCCAAGGACTTCAGCCATCTGATGGATTTTTCAGGTGCATTAGCAGAAAGCTGGATCCAAGTGGAGCAGACAGGACTCGAACTGGTTCCTATACAGAATGCTGGTATCTCAGGTGGTGGCTTAACTAGTTATGTCAGCCCTGGTAAACATATTTTTTTTCATATAGCACATAATTTGGTTTACAATGCATAGTGTAAATTAAATTTCTTATCAGAAACGAGAGATAATAGATTTTGGGGACAGAACAGTGAAGTAAATGATAAGCTCTCTGTATTACAGTGTCAAGAATGGGAGCAGGGACCAGCGCCATGGCGCAGTGGGTTAATCCTCTGCCTGTGGCGCCAGCATACCATATGGGCACCAGTTCTAGTCCTGGCTGTTCCTCTTCCAATCCATCTCTCTGCTGTGGCCTGGGAAAGCAGTAGAAGATGGGCCCCTGCACCTGCATGGGAGACTGAGAAGTAGCTCCTGGCTTCAGATGGGCGCAGCTCTGGCCGTTGCAGCCATTTGGGGAATAAACCAACAGAAGGTAGACCTTTCTCTCTCTAACTCTACCTCTCACTGTCTATAACTCTACCTCTCAAATAAATAAAATATTTAAAAAAAATTTTAAAAAATGGAAGCATCACATTCCATATTTTTCTTTTTTTGTAAGATTTACATTTAAAATGTAGTTGAAATAAGACTTGAATAATAGTATATAATTTAATAAATTACTGACACTTCCAAAAGAAGTTTTAATACCGTTTCAGTTGATAGATTTTTTTTCACTCATAATTTTAGTAGTTTGCAGTGAGTCTTAGGTACCCCTGACAGAAACTCCCGAATCATCAGTAGAGTAGGCCATTGCTGTAATTGAATTACTACATATTCACACCTTTAAAAAAATTGCAAAGGACTTGGTTTTAGGGAGCAACAGGTTAAGCTGCTGCTTGCGATGCCAACATCCAATGGCATCCTATATCGCAGTGGTTGTTTAACTCCATCTGCTCTGCTTTCGATTCAGCTTCCTGCTAATGTGCCTGAGAAGGCAGCAGATGATGGCCCAACTATTTGGATCCCTGACACCCATGTGGAAGAGTTGAATGGAGTTCCTGGCTCCTGGCTTTAGCCTGGCCTGGCCTGACTATTGAGCCATTCAGGGGAGTGAACCAGCAGATGGAAGCTCTCTGTCTCAGTTTCTCTCTGTGTATGTGTGTCTCTTCCTCTACTGCTCTCCCTTTCAGAAAAATAAATAATAAATACACAAATATTTTAAAATAATTTCAAAATCCAATTATTGACCTCAAGAAGCTGCATTTTGATGTAAAAGCAAATGTTGACTGGGAGGCCAATAATATCCTCAAATTATTAAGGCATCTCCTGTTTTTAATACCTAGCACTCCATTTAGAAGAAGATAAAGTAGCAAATATGCGAGGCATTTCATATAGTAACTGACTGATCTTAACAATTATGATTTTATTCTTTCCAAATGAAACAATTGTCTTAATTTCAAGTTGCAAACTATAGCACATTACATAAAAATTGGTTAGGTACAAGGCTTTGTACATTGATTTTCTATTTGTGGGTAGAGAACAAGAATCCCTATCTCCTGTACATATATCTATTGATTGAATATAAAATCTCTTTTGTTTGCTTTTATAATTATAGATATAAATTTATATATTCAAGTATTTAAGGTTCTTCTTAACCACATGCAACTTTTCTTAACGCAGAATTAGAGAGAGAGAGAGAGAGAGAGAGAGAGAGAGAGAGAAGAAATCTTCAATCTACTAGTTCACTTCCCTAATGGCCACAATGACCATAGAGAGTCCAGGTCAGCTCCAGGAGCTTTGTACTCCATCTAGGTTTCCTTCATGGTGGCAGGGGCCCAAGTACTTGGGTCAACTTCCACTACCTTCCCAGGTGCATAGCAGGGAGTTGGATCAGAGATGGAGCATCTAGGATTTAGGATTATAAGATTATAGGAATCCAGTGTCACAGGTGACAGTTTAACCCACTGTACCACAACACTTGTCTCTATATGCAATTCTTATGCATAAGAAAATGACCTTTCCAAAATCTACACCTGAACAAACCCAAAAGGAATGTAATCATGTTGGAAAGATAAACCTGAACAAATATTTTTCTTTTTCTTTCTCTTTCTTGTACCTGCTGTAAGACTTTTATTCTCTAGAAACTGGATAAACTGGCATAGAGTGGATGAGGATTGGGGAACGATTTCAGAAGTACAATTTAAAATTATTACTGATAATCTCACATTTTCACTGAAAGTTATGAATAGTTCAGTTTTTAGATTTCCCAAACTTTGTTTCCAGGTGGCATTTACTATAAAATAGAAGAGATGTACTTTCTTACTCAACTGCCTGCAACTATCTTAAAGATTAAATATTATGAAATATTTAGATAATTGCAATAGCTTCAAAATATACTAGATCTGCCTATTTTATTACCACATAACTAGTCTCAAGTGTAGCTTTCCTAAGGATTTGTGTGCTTGTTATATGTTTGTACCATATTTTTGTATTAGATTGGCCTAATTTTGTATGAGTTACTTATCTAGGGGAAAAGATAAAAATACATTAAGAAGGCAGACTTGATTATTAAGAAAACTTATGCTTAGTTCTGACTTCTCTATCTCTGAGCCCTTTTATGTTCATTTTCTCCATCTGTTCCTGTTTTTTTTTTTTTTCACAAATGCTTTTCCTTATTTACAGGGATTAAAGAAAGATAAATGAAAATACACATCTCTATGTCTTCCTCTCTAAAGAAACTTCAGATAACCCAAAGAAAGAGACTTAAAATTTCCTTTGTCTTTTCCATTGAGTGACCTTATTTTCCAAGACTGTTAAGGTGCTAGTATCAGTAAATAGAGAATGAAAAAAAAATATTTTAAGGCAGAAATTTCTTGCAAGTGTTTAGGAACACACTATGGATCTGATAAGTGAAGATATACTACATTGCAATACAAATAAAAATAATAAAATTAATAACTTGGGGTTAAATATCATAAATGTAGTTAAAATTGAGACTTTATTTTATTTATTTCAATTTTATTTAGAAGGCAGAGATACAGAGGGTAAGAGAGGCAGATGGACAGACAGATCTTCCATAGACTGGTTCACTCCCATATGCCTGCAACAACTGGGACAGAGCCAGATTGAAGTAAGGAGCAGGGAACTCAGTCTCCTATATGAGTAACAGGGACCTAAGTACTTGAACCATCACATGTTGTCTCCCCGATCGTTCATTAGCAGGCACATGGAATTGGAAGCAAAACTGGGACTTGAATCAAGGTACTTAGATATGGGATGCTGGGGTCCCAAGAGGCCTCTTAACCACTGCCCCAAATATCCACCCCTAAATGCCACTTTCAATAACCAAAAATTGGAAATATGAATGTTAAAGAGTGGGGGCAGAGTTTTAGCCTAGTGGTTTAGATGTGTGGGTTCCTATATTGGAGTATTGGTTCAATACCTGCCTCTGGCTCCTGACTACATCTTCCTGCTACTGCAGATCCTGGGATACAGCAGTGATGACTCAAGAAATTGTGCTCTTGCCACTCATTTAGGAGACCTGGATTGACTTCCTGGCTTCTGGCTATGGCACAGCCCAGCCCTGGCCATTTTGGACATTCGGGAAGTAAACCAGTGGAAAGGAGCTCTATCTATCTGCCTCTCAAATAAAGGGAAAAATTTTTTTAAAAGAATGAATAAAGGAGGGTTGACAGAGTATAGATTTGGTATCTCTTGCTATGTAACAGATTACTTCAAAATTTAGTGGTTTTCACAATGTTTACTACCTTTCATTTTCTTTAGTTTGGAAATCTAGGTGTAGGTTGATTTGGTTCTCTGGCTGAAGATTGGTCAGAAGACTGCACTCAGTCTCCTCTGGCACTGCAGTCTGTCTAGAAGTTCGACTAGGGAAAGGTCTGCTTTGAAGCTTGTGTTGCTGTTAGCACAATTCAGTTCTTCTTGGGCTACTGGAGTAGCTGTTGCACAGAGATTACCTTCAGTTCCTTGTCCTGTGTGCTGCTCCAAAGAGCTCACAACACTGCAGATGACTACATCAGCATGAGTGAAGTGAGCAGGCTAGGGAGAGCATGCGGGGAAAATCAGGAATCAGAGTCTTTTAGGACCTAATCTTTTGCTGAATTTTATCCACAAAAAAAAAGAGTCACTGACTGGAGCCTATATTCAAAAGAAAGGGAATACATATAGTTGCATAGCTGTGGCTACAAAGAGATGCGGATCACTAAGTGTCATTTTAGAGGTAGATCACCATAGATTACAAAGAAACAATGGACCTTCACCATGATACTGACCAATTTTAGTTTTCTAATCACTACAGTGATCAAACCAAACATGTTTTCTCACTTCAAGGTTAATTTTGTCATAAATCAAGGAACTGTGTGTATGTGTCCACCTGTTCTTTTAGACTTTATTTCAGATCTCTTTCTCAATGTTCCATAACCTAGCGTAGGCATTTGGGCACCTGCATCCCGTGTCAGAGTGCCTGGGTTTAGACCTCAGCTCTGCTCCTGATTCCAGATTGTTGTTAGTGCATGCTCTGTGAGGTACCTGATGATTGCCCAAGTTCTTGGTATGCTGGTACCCATGTAGGAGAATCGAATGGAGTTTCTGGTCCAGCATTGGCCTGCCCCAACCCCAAATGTTGCAGACATTTGCAGAGTGAACCATTAGATGGGAGATCTCTGTCCTTTTGAATTTCAAATAAAGTAAACAACGAAATAAATAGTAAATAAATATTCCATGATCTGCCTTTGTACTACTTAAACACATATCCTCCTTCTTATTATTATCTTGGCGAATTTTTGGCTATTTTCTTTTCTACTTAAATTTTAGAATTCTTTTTAAAAATATTTATTTTATTTATTTGAAAGAGTTTCAGAGGTAGAAAAAGAGAGAGAAAGTTCTTCCATTTGCTGGTCTACTCCCCAAATGGCCACAATGGCTGGAGCTGAGGGGATCTAAAGCCAGGAACCAGAAGTGTCTTCTGGGTACCCCATGTGGGCATAGGGGCCCAAGCACTTGGGCCATCCTCTACTGCTTTCCCAAGTGCATTAGCAGGGAGCTGGATCAGAAGTGGAGTAGCCAGGATTGAAATGATGCCCATATGGGATGCCAGAACTATAAGCCAGGGATGCACCATAGCACCTGCCCCAAATTTTAGAATTCTTTTAATTTTCTCAGGAAAAAAAATCTGTGATTTTTAACTGCAGTGCATTAAATTGAATGACTAACTTGAGGAAAATTGACATCTATATGATATTGAATCTTCCAGTAAATGAGCATGGTGAACTGTGTTAGTTTTTTTACTGTTGCATAATGTATTACCGTGAACTTATCAGCTTAAAACCACATAAATGTATTGTCTCAGTTCCCATGGGTCAGCTGTCTGGTGAATACTAGCTGGAGTCTCTCAGTGTCTCACCAGGCTTGGAATCAAGGTGTTGACCATGTCTTCTCTCTGAGCTTCAATAAGCCAATATTATCTCTGAAAACCTCCAATGGAGAGTAATTGGGACCCAGTGCAAATTATTTGCCACTTAGTTTTCCTAGGTTCCTCTCTTCTGTTTAGATAGTGAAGTAGAATTTATTCTTTACCAGTAGCAGTATAAAATGAAGATCGTTTGTTCAGTAGTACTAATTTGATTTTGTGAAATCTGAGAGTAAGGAGGCAGACTACAAAGAGAGGGAGCTTTGTTTATCAGATAATTGTGAAATCGTCAACTCTCACATTGTTGGCATTCTTACAGATACAGCCGAATAATACACAAAGCTGTGGATAATTAGCTAATAACTGCTAGTTTATTTACTTTAGTTATGCAATGAACTTCTCTGATAAATGGGGAGGATGAAATAAAATAACTTTATTAATTTAAAATACATACCCGTTCCAAGATGTTTTGTTTTCCTTTTACTCTGATATAAATGTGCAGACTAAAACCACTAATTATGTTGTATGAAGCTATGTTAAGATATACTGAGAGGAAACAGCATGCAAATCGGGAGCCAAGAAGGCAAGCTCCTGTTGTATCAGGTTACATTTTTAAACCTTCATATTCTTTGAGATTCCCAACCTCCCCACCCATGAAATTTGACTTTTCAGATATTTAAGATGGCTTCATCAAAAATTAACAGTACTTGATAAGTTAGTAAAGCATATGAGTTTGTACATTAAGAAATATTTCTATGTGTAAAGACTTTTTAAAAAAGATTTGTTTATTTAAGAGGCAGAGTTACAGAGAGAGAGGAGCGACAGAGAGAGCAATATCCATCTGCTGGTTCACTCCCCAAGTCGCTACTGACCAGGACTGGGCCAGACTGACGGCAGGAGCTTCTTCCGAGTCTCCCACATGGGTGCAGGGACTTAAAGATTTGGGCCTCCCATCCAAGCACTAACCTATGGCCTTGTCTAAATAAGATGGGACTTAGAGAACTCAAGAGGCTTCCATAGCCTTGGCAGCCTATTGCAAGAGCCTCGGGTGATTACTGACGTCATAAATAAGAGTGTTAATTGTTAAATCAACGACAGGAGTCACTGTGCACTGACTCCCCATATATGATCTGTGTCCTTGATGTGTTGGATTATGTGAATTAATGGTATAACTAGTACTCAAACAGTACTTTATACTTTGTGGGTTTTTTATTTGTGGGTGCAAACTGTTGAAATCTTTACTTAGTATATACTAAATTGATCTTCTGTATATAAAGATAATTAAAAATGAATCTTGATGAAGAATGGGATGGGAGAGGGAATGGGAGATGGGATGGTTATGGGTGGGAGGGAGGTTATGGGGGGAAAAGCTGCTATAATCCAAAAGTTGTACTTTGGAAATTTATATTTATTAAATAAAAGTTGAAAAAAATAAAGGTTTGGGCAATCTTATGCTGCTTTCCCAGCAGCATTAACAGGGAATTGGATTGGAGGTAGAGCAGCCAGGACTTGAACCAGCACCTATATGGGATACCAGCACTGCAGGCCATGTCTTTAACCATGGAAGCACAGCATTGGCCCCATGTAAAGACTTTTTAAAATGAGGTTTGACACAGAAAATAAAAACAGGTATTAAATTGAGACTGCTTTTGGAAAACAATAAGGGCTTTGCATTTCATGGCACAATGCCACTTAATTTCTACATATTTCTCTTTAAAGGACCTTTTCACGCTTTTATGTTCAGTTCATATCTTAAGATAATTACATTCTATCTTCAAGAGTTCTTAGGACTTTAATGAGAACTTATTAGTAACTTACAGATAAAGTCCATTTTTGCATTTTTCTTCGTATTTATTAACACATAACAGGACATAGGAGATTTGCATCAGTGTCTATGAACTGTATCCATCATATGAGAAGAAAAAATTAATAGAAAATTCCTGACTAAAAGTAATTTAGTATAAAAGCATTTCTAATCCACATTGTTATCATGACAAGCAACATAATATTATATGACATTTTCAAAATATCAAGCCATCTGGAGAAAGATATCTTTACTAATTGACACTACCTGGGGTGATAGAAAAGCATGGATTAAGAAATGTGGTAGGCACGAGTTTGAAACCCCCCTGGAGAAAATCTTTGTTGAACTGAGCACCTCCTACCTGTTTTAATCCAGTTTTCCAGAGAAATGGATCTAGTAAAAATTATTTATATTAGGAAAATTGGCTCACATAAATATCAAAGTTTTAGGGTAATATGTTAATTTATGTAGGTGTATATCTTATCTGTACACTAATATTTATAGACAGGCATATATACATGCAGATATAAACAAATTTAGTTTGAAGTATCTCAAATTAAATTTCTCATTAATTGAGAATTATTAATTTTACTTTAAATGCTCAGTGTCAAAATGAGAGGGGACATAAAATTTTTCATGAAAATTTGAAACATATTCAAATAATAATAATAAAAAAGATTTGGTGGCACAATGCAGTCAAAAGTTTAAGTCTGAAGTATTTTTTTTGTTTTTGTTTTTTTTTATTTATTTTTTATAAAGCTTTTTTTTAAAGAATATAAATTTCCAAAGTCCAGCTTATGGATTACGATCCTCCCCCCCATAATTTCCCTTCCCACTGCAACCCTCCCCTTCCCGCTCCCTCTCCCCTTCCATTCACATCAAGATTCCTTTTCAATTCTCTTTATATACAGAAGATAAGTTTAGTACATATTACGTAAAGATTTCAACAGTTTGCCCTCACATAGGGACACAAAGTGAAAAATACTGTTGGAGTACTCGTTATAGTATTAATTCACAATATACAGCACATTAAGGACAGAGATCCTACATGATATTTTTTTAAAAAAATTGATTAGTTATGCAATTTCCAATTTAACACCAAGTTTTTTTAATCATTTTCAATTATCTTTATATACAGAAAATCGATTCAGTATATACTAAGTAAAGATTTCATCAGTTTGCACCCACCCAGAAACACAAAGTGTAAAGATACTGTTTCAGTACTAGTTATAGCATTACTTCACATTGGACAACACATTAAGGACAGATCCCTCATGAGACGTAAGTACACAGTGACTCCTGATGTTGATTTAACAATTTGATACTCTTGTTTATGGCGTCAGTAATCTCCCTAGGCTCTAGTCATGAGTTGCCGAGGCTATGGAAGTCTTTAGGGTTCGCCGACTTCGATCTTATTCCAACAGGGTCATAGTCAAAGTGGAAGTTCTCTCCTCCCTTCAGAGAAAGGTACCTCCTTCTTTGATGGCCCCGTTCTTTCCACTGGGATCTCACTCGCAGAGATCTTTCATTTAGTTCTTCTTTTTTTTCCAGAGTGTCTTGGCTTTCCTTGCCTAAAATATTCTCATGGGCTCTTGAGCCAGATCTGAATGCCTTAAGGGCTGATTCTGAGGCCAGAGTGCTATTTAGGACATCTGCCATTCTATGAGTCTGCTGTGTATCTCGCTTCCCATGTTGGATCATTCTCTCCCTTTTTGAGTCTATCAGTTAGTATTAGCAGACACTAGTCTTGCTTGTGCGATCCCTTTGACTCTTAAACCTATCAGTGTGATCAGTTGTGAACTGAAATTGATCACTTGGACTAGTGAGATGGCCTTGGACCATGCCACCTTGATGGGATTATATTGGAATCCCCTGGCACGATTCTAACTCCATCATTTGGGGCAAATCCTATTGACCAAAAGTCTGAAGTTTTGAGAGACATAGGAGCTAACAGGCCAAATCCCAGTTCCAGAACATGCAAATGAGACATCACAGACCAGACAATGATGCAAGAGAAGCTGATGAATTTTATCTTTCTTGGCCTTTTGTTCTATTCAGTCTTTGAAGAATTTGATAATATGCAAGGTGATATCCAACCACATTCTAGAGGGCAATGTAATTAACCGAGTCCACCGATTTAAATGCTGAACTTATCTAGAAACACACAGTACATTCAGATAAAGTGTTTAATTTGAGCACCCTGTGCCCAGTTAAACTAATACATAAAATTAACTATCATTATTATTAATATGGTGATCATAGACATGTATACCTGGCCAATAGTAGACAAATATGCTAACTTGTATTTGTAAACTCATTTCTTCATGTGTTAGATAAACTAGGAGCCAACATTACTATTTGCAGTTCCAAAAACTAAATAAATTAATTAAAATTTAAAAACCCAAATGCTGAAAAATAAAAGCTAGTCTTACAGATCATTTGGTAGTGAACCTTGTACAAAAAAGTAAGATGAGGTAACTAGTAGTCTTTTATTTAGTGTAAAATAATAATAACTTAACTATCATTATAGTATGAAAAGAAAGAAATGTTTTCTAAATTTTTTAAGGATTTAAGTTATATAACAAGTTTTTCTACAAAGGATTTTTATAAAAGAGTATGTACGTGTTCTTTTCATAAACACATTACCTAATACATATAGATATCTTAAAATACTAGCTTCCTTGCTGATACTTTATATTATTTTTTAGATATTTGAATTTTTATTCCCTACTTGTTTTTCCAAGTCCATATTGATTTTTCCTAGTGTCTAGAAACATTACAAACAAAATATTATGTCAAAAATACATTTCAGGGATGTTCTCAAAGGTCAACTTAAGGGAATTAGAGACAGTTTGTTAAGGGTCTCTTTGGTTTTGTTTGTTTTATATCTTAGAGGTGAGAGCATGTTGAAAATGTGAATTTTATAATAAATATCTATTCACATCTCAAATGTACTATATAATATAAATAAAGTAAGATTAAGGCAGTTATTACAAGGTAACTTTTTAAAAAAATGACATTTGGGCAGACAAACTTTTTGTTGAAGAGAACAGCTATCTGGAAAGCAATGACTTGTATGTGCTTACTGTACAAATGTCTGTAGTATGTTTTGTGCACTCATGCATGGTCATGTCCTTCCACTAGACTGTAGAACTTTCAAGGATAGGGTCCTTTACTCTCCCTTTCCATCCAAGTGTCTGTATATTAAGTATTGACTCCTTTTTTTTTTTTAATAAGTGAATAAACATATAAATGGAAATAAGGGAATCAGTTGAACCTATGGCCAAAATGACAGAATTTGAATGAAAAATATTAAATGTAAGAGTCAAATAGATAACTAGTTATGTAGGGAATGAATAGACTTCCTAAATGAGCAAATCTAAATTGATCAAGTACAGAGTAGGCATGATTCCTGGTAATATGTTATTCAAGTGTGGGGTATCATCTCTGTAAAGTTACTTGGAAGCATAAATTAAGTGAGAAAGTCATGTAGATATATGAACAAAGAAGACAAAAGGAATCAGACCAAGAAAAAAGACTAAACAGAATTTATGAAAGTCATGACAAAGAGAATGTTATTTTCTATTAACCCTTTCAAGACTGAACAAAATATCTATAATCAACATTTTAATTTCACCAAACTGAGCCAATTTTAATTAAAATAATAAGGTCCAATGCCCCATTGATTGGACAATAGCCTAAATCATAAAAAAATTGCAAACATCTCATTTGTTATTTATGTAAGTCTGAAGATTCTGTCTTCTGTCTTCTTTAAGGCAAATCTTAGAATGCAAATTAATTACTTTTAAGCATTGTGATTTCATTCTACAAACAAGGTCTTTGTAAAATTGTACTTGACTGACAGAATTGAAGCATATATCCATACCTAACATGATGGCATGAGTTTTTCCCTCCACGGTGTGTTACATCGCTTTGTTCTGTTAATCTAAATAACAATCACGGAGAGATTCACCAACAAATAATGATGTTTATTCGGGAAGAGTTGATGAATGTAATGGAAAAACTTGTGCACAGTAAAGTTTGTGCATATTCAAGAAGATTGAGGCTAGTGGAATTGACTCTCAACCCAGATTGGAGAAAGTTTATTTTGAACATTGATACACTTTGAAAGTACTCATTGTTTTTTTGTTTTGTTTTGTTTTTTGCTGAGACAATAAAATGCAAATTTACACAATTAAAAATTGCTGAGAAATCGAATGTGTAAGAACCACAAAAGTACAAAGCTGGAAAAAAATTTCATAGTATATGACTGCAAAATTAAGAGTTGCAGTCACATCAATTGGGAAATTAAACTTTTCCACTAGCTTAATATTTTTTTTTGACAGGCAGAGTTAGACAGTGAGAGAAGAGAGAAATAGAGAGAAAGGTCTTCCTTTCTGTTGTTTCACCCCCCAAATGGCCACTACCGTTGGCAAGCTGCGCCGATCCGAAGTCAGGAGCCAGGAGCTTCCTCCTGGTCTTCCACTTGGGTGCAGGACACAAGAACTTGGGCCATCCTCCACTACCCTCCCGGGCCACAGCAGAGAGCTGGACTGGAAGAGGAGCAACCAGGACAGAATCCGGCACCCCAACCAGGACTAGAACCCAGGGTGCAGGCGCCGCAGGTGGAGGACTAGTCAAGTGAGCCATGGCACTGGCCTCCACTAGTATAATATTATCTTCAGTTGTAAATCTATTTTCTCCTTCACTTCTGACCCTTTTTGTGCATACAGAACACATACACACTCACATGCACATACCTACACACACACAATGATAACATGAGATAAGGGGAAGTTCTGATAGGCAAAAATTGAGGATTTACAGTAAACTGTTCAGAAAGTTAATTGGTTTGTGGCTTGGTGCTGGCCAAGTGTTCTGCCCAGAGCACCTTGTCGGAATGCTGCAGTCTTGAAGAAGGCTAAACTTCATTACAGAAGTCTTTGCTTCCCTAAGACAAAGCATGGGGTTCATAATGAATGAAACAGGATCTGTTGTGGGATTTTAGAAAGCCCTTGATATTATATTTATCTCCAACAGGCAAACATGAGCCCTCCTCTTTCAATACTTGATGGCTCTAATATTGTTAGGAACTGATAAGAACAATTTCATCTTTGTATCATAAATGTTCACAGTTAATGCAGTCAAAATATCTACTTTGAACTGGAGGTTCCAAAAATTAACCAGTACATTATTCATTTTTCCAGCTGTTTTGTTAGTTAAATAGAATAATAGGTTCTACTTGATTGGATGGGTGACAGTGTAATTCTTAGTTACTGCAGTATTGAATTTAGAGTAGATGAAACAGAGGTCTCATTACAGAGAGCACCCCACAGACAGCAAAGAGGCAGAGGGCAACTCACTAGTTGGTAGATTTCAGAGCAGTTACCCTCTTCTTTTGATTTAAAAATATCATTTTCATGGAATTCCGGAATTGATCTGGAGTATAATTAATAGCTTTGGCTCAACGTGTTCATAAAACATTTAAAATAAAATCAG
Organism: Sylvilagus floridanus; assembly: GCA_949820135.1. NCBI lineage: Eukaryota > Metazoa > Chordata > Mammalia > Lagomorpha > Leporidae > Sylvilagus > Sylvilagus floridanus. The sequence goes on from OX463235.1 coordinate 26,206,012, forward strand.
AATGTTTGTTTATTTATGCTTTTGGTCTTAAATTCCACATAACTTAGAAACTCATATGATCTAGCTAAAGCCTGGACTCCCTCTAGGAAAGTGCTTAGCTTAGTGTTATCAATTCTATATTATCTTCTACTCCATACTGGCTGAATGACTTCACCTTACCTGCTCAGAGCATGTGTTCCCTTGAATAGTACAGGAGATACCCTCAGGGCTCCTAATGTCTGATAGTTTCCTCAGAGGGAACAAGCTTCAATACGTTGACATATTTTCTCCAAATTATGATACAATCAAGTTATGCCTTTCTGAGAGGCATTATTCTGAACAATTTTAGTTGAGTTTAAAATTTCATTTTTACAGAAAAATAATTGCAACTTCTGTATCATATAAATTTATTTTTGTTTCTCTGTTTGTGGATACCTTTAATCTTAAGTCTTAATAGTCACTGTAGTGTGATTGTTGTAGTAGCTGTTTTTCACCATACACCAAATTATCTCAAAGCTTAGTGGCTTAAAAATACATTTACTATGTCAAAGTTTTGGTGGGTTAGGAATGCAGCAGCAGGTTAGCTGGATGGTTTTGTCCCAGGTTTTCTCATGAGGTTTCCATAGAAGTGTTGAGTAGACCTTTAGTAACTAAAGAAAAACAATAACAATTGTGTTTTAGAGCTCATTCTAAGATTGCTCATGTGACTGTTGGTGGGAGAATGTATTTCTTTACAATGTAAGCTACTTGCAATTGACTTTTTTTTTTAAGTTGATTTATTTATTTGAAAGTAGAGTTATATAGAGAAGCAGAGAGAGAGAGGTCTTCCATCCGCTGGTTCACTCCCCAGTTGGTCGCAAGGGCCACAACTGTGCCAATCCAAAACCAGAAGCCAGGAGCATCCACCCTGTCTCCCACGTGGGGGCAGGGGCCCAAGGGCTTGGACCATCTTCCACTGCTATCCCAGGCCATAGCAGAGAGCTGGATCGGAAGAGCAATAGCCGGGACTAGAACCAATGCCCATATGTGATGCCAGTGCTTCAGGCCAGGATGTTAACCCACTGTGCCACAGCTCCGGCCCCTGTAATTGACTCTTAAAGTGGCATATTGTTATTTGGGCCATGTTCTCTTTGTTATACAGATCAATCCTGGTGCAATAGGGGAGGAGCCATCACAGGTATGTGAATACCAGGATTCTGGAATTGTTTTGTGCTGTCTAAGAGGCTGGCAGCCAGTTGGCCTCTATCCCTGGTGGATCATATCCCTCCCACTTTCCAAATACAGTTGCTCTCCAAAGATCCCCACAACCTCAAACTATAGCAGCTCAGCTCATTATCTAGACTCAGATCATGGGATTCAGGCCAAGGAATTTATGGATATGTTCCATGGTTGAAGTTCTATAGGTGAAGTTTTCCCTTTAGTTATAGACCTGTAAAGATACAAGTTACTTGTTCCCACATCCCCAGTAGACAAAGGTGAGATGTGGTTATCACAGCCACCATAGAGATATCCAATAAGGAATGTGTGAACATAGAAGTTAAACAATAGGCTTTGATCTCTAGAAATTTTTAAATTCAGCCAGGAAAGCATTGATGTTTCTAAATTAGAATTCTGTCCTAACTCTGTCTGGGAGTTAGCCATAAAACAAAATTTTATGAATAAGAGATTCAAGGCACTTTACGACACCACTAACACTCTTTTAAAATCCTTACAATTTATTCAGCTCCATCAATTCATTAGTTTCAAAGCCACTGTCACATTTTAGGTTTTTCTTTTGATAGCACTGAGCTTCTTATATCAAAATATGTATTTGCTGTGTATGGTTGAGTAACTAATTACAAAAAACTTTTTAAGGCATCTGGGAGTGTCTTAGCTGGTTGAATTTCATTTAGGGCATCTCAAAAGGTTACAGCCAAGTTGTTGGTTAGAGTCATAGCCTCTGAAGACTTAACTGGAGAGAAAAGATTAATTTCCAAGCTCATTCATGAGATTTTCTCAGGAGGCTTCAATTCTTTACAATGGGCTTTTGCCTTAGGACTCCTTACAACATGAATTCTCTTAGACATAAATAAAGACAGAGGGGTTGGAGACAGAGACAGATAAGCAGACAGACAGACACAGTCTTTTATAACCTAAACTCAGAAGTATATACCATCACTTCTGTTATGATCTATTAATATATATTCCAAACTTAGTAAAATGTTGAAGGGATTACACAGGTTTGTGAATATCAGAAGGAAGGAATCATTGGGGATCATATTGGAGACTGGCTAGTGCAGCTACCATAGGTATTATTTATTCAATATTTAGGAAAAACTAAAAGAAGTGGTTAAAAAAACATCAAATTCCTGGTAATGTATCCTAGAGTAATGAAAATTTATGTTCACACAAAATCATGTACATGATTTTTCACAGCAAGTTTATTTGTAGTAGTGAAAAACTCAAGCATTTAAAATGTCTGTCAACATGTTAATGCTGACTTTGGTAAGTTTATGCCATAGATACTACTCATCAGTAAAAAGGAACATGTTATTGATATAACCAACAGATTGGATAAACCTAAAAGGCACATACTCAGTGAAAAAAAATCCAACCTCAAGAGATCACATACTGAGACTACTTTATTATTTTCTAGGGTTTAGAGATGGTTTGCTGGGAGAATAGGTGTGAATATGGAATAATATGAAGGAAATCTTTATGGTGGGGAACACTTCTATATGTTAACAGCTGTGATCACATAAATCTATGCACAAGATAAAATGACATGAAACAGCCATGTCATTGCACCAATAACAATGTCCTGTTGTGGATATTACACTATTGTGATATAACATGGAACTAATTGGGAAAAGTGAAGGAATGGTTATTTATCCTTCTGTGAATACTTAATTTATTGCCAAATATCTGGAAAAATATATCTCCTAAAATTAGATATATGGTGTTCAAACCCAACTCTGTCATGTATTAATTGTGCAGTTGTAAATTTGTTGCTTCACCTTTTTAAAATAGCTTTTTAAATTTTTCAGTTAACTAGTGTAATGTGTAATAGAAAGAAAAAACTTTTGTATTAATGCTGACAAGAAACAACCAGAATTGAAAACACAGATGGTTGAGATTTTGGCTTCCTTTGGTTCCCAGTTTTGGAAATATGAACAAAAAGGGTGGATAGGTAATGTGGGAGAAGCAGAAGAGCATGAGGACTCTCCAGAATTTAATTTTCATTGTATAACTCCTCACTGGGGTGGCATTCTGAAATCTTTATGGTCTTTCTAGGGTGTAGTTTACTGAAATAGTTACCAAACTATCGGCTCTTATGTAATTGTTTCCAAATCTCTCCCCTCACGGTTTTTATATGGTACCCTTAATGATTTCATTGTGTCTTACCTTACACCATAAATTATATTTATTTTAAATGCCTTTTAATTGTCTATAACCAATTTAAGTATGGATATAATATATTGTTCTAATGATACATTCTCATTAATAGCATGAATTCTTGCTGGGCATCTTCTATTATTAATTTTAATTTTTATTCTTTTTTAAACATTTATTTATTTTGCTTGAAAGAGTTACACAGAGAGAGAAGGAGAGTCAGAGAGAGAGAGGTCTTCTATCACTACCCAGATGGCCACAAGGCCGGAGCTGCACCTATCTGAAGCCAGGAGCCAGGAGCTTCTTCTGGGTCTCCAACGTGGGTGCAGGGGCCCAAGGACTTGGACCATCTTTTGCTGCTTTCTCAGGCCATAGCAGAGAGGTGGATTGGAAGTGGAACAGCCAAGGCTTGAAACAGCACCCATATGGGATGCTGGCACTGCAGGCGGAGACTTTACCTGCTTCACCACAGCACTGGTCCCTCTATTATTAATTTTAATACCATGTTTCCATTTCGAAAACCCCTAGAGAGGAAATTGTTGCATGTTTTCATGTGTTAGAGGAGAATAAAATTCAGAAGCAAACATTTTCCTCAAAATATTTTCTCTGATATAAGGTTTACTTGTCTGTAAAACAAGGAATCATAAAACCTAGTTTAAAAATTATGGGCTTCAGGTGAGTCAATGGATGTAAAAGACAAAGTACAATCCGTGGTTTGAGCTCAAACACCGAATAAATAGTATTTCAATATGCCAGCAGCAATTTCTCCTTCTGTGGTTCTATCTTCCTCAGATTTGATTATGCATGTTCCACTTCCTGCACAGTGACATCCAGTGTTACAGCTGAGCCACATGTTCTGAGTACTTTCACTTCCCACTGGATATCCTCACCCTTGTCATTTCTTTTCCATTACTCTGTGTGTATCACATCCCACTGGGGCCTGAAGACATTGGAAAGAGACCTTTCTTCGATTTTTGTTCCCTTCAAGTATTGCTTCATACCACGCATTAGCATAAATATAGTTTCTGAATATGCATAGTGTACTCTAAGGGTTTGTTTAAACAAATGTCTTTTTCCTAAGACTCACTCATGAATCATGATCTATAGGGAGCTACTGGGAACTCCTTGGAGCAAAATCATCTCACTATATTGACAATCTCCTACATCCTCAGACAGCCAATCTGCATTTTTAGACAAGGCTTTTGCATATAACTTCTATTTCACTTGAATTTTCTAGAAGGTTTCTCCTTTCCTCTGGCAAATAGAGTTCTTGTACCGAAGGGATAAGTTAACATATCCCATCACAAAACCAGAAGGTAAAACCATTTTATTTCTTTTCTCATTTTGTATTCAAAAAATCTGCTAAATGTATTTTTTCTTCTGTTTCCTGAGATACCTAATTATTAGAAAAACTGAAGGTATCCTAACCAAATAGCAGCATTTCTAGGAACAATGATGAATATATTTTCTTGAATTCTGCAGGCAGAGAGAGAGAGAGAAAAAAAAAAAACACAAGCTAAAAGGAGTAAAATATGACAAACTGGTTCTAATATACAATTACAAAAATATAGTGAAATATATATAACTAAAATTTTATATTTTATTGTCATCTCACAATTAATACATTGTGCCTCTAATTTGTGTGCTGGGCAAAGCTTTAACCTCCTGCCTGCAGATATGTAAATATTGTCTATGAAGGAAAAGTAAGCACAACTTAAGCAGGTGGGCCTGCATGCTGCAGATTCGCTGGGCACCCTTTCTTTTTTTTAGTAGGATAGGGTAATGTTACAGTGAAGACAGTTAAGGAGGTGGAGTAGTTGCTACCTCTGAGTCTTTGGCAGACTGCCAGCATCCTGGCAATGGAGTCTGCTTTTTTCTAATCACTTTTGCTCACCTACACTGCTGAACACAATGCCTGGAAACACACTCCTTTCAAAAATACACAGCCTCCATGTTCCTTATAGTGTTTTTGGCTGCTGTCAACTAAAACCCCAATTTCAGCTGATTTCCTGTTTTAAATGACTCTTTTAAAATAATTTACTGAGTTCTTTCTTGAAATAGTGTTAAGGGAAGAAACATTTTCTCCCTCAGAAATGTCAGTAAATATAACTAGGGACCCAAAAAGAAAACCTGCTTTGTGAAACAGGTTTTTTTAATTTTTATATACCATTTTTATATGTTAAACCCATTGATGTGAACTGAGAATTTAGGCATCTATTTTTCCACTACATGTGACTTACAGCCATAGGTCTTTCTGAATGCTATGAGCTAAAAAATTGTAGGCAGGGGGGTGATATTTGGTGCCTCAGTGAAGTCGCCACTTGGCACACCTGCATACCATCTCAGAGTCCCAGTTTCTTGGCTTCCAACCCAACTTCCTGTTAATGCATACCATGGGAGGCACTTATGATGGCTCAACTATTTGGTTTCCTACCACCCATGTGGGAAACCAGTATATAGGTCCTAGCTCCTGGCTTCAGACTGGGCCAGCCTTGGCTTTATGGGCATTTGGGGAGTAAACCAGAATATGGAAGAACATTCTAAGTCCATCTCTTTCTACCTTTCAAATAAAAATAAATAAATATGTGAAAATATTGTTCATATGCTCTGATGATTGAGTTCAGAACTGATTTAGGTTATCAAAATGTATTAATGCCATTGGTATTTGCATTAGTGCTGTTGGTATTTCTTTTAGGGGCTGGAATTGTGACACAGCTGGTAAGCCACAGGCTGTGTAGCAAGCATTTAACACAGGCACTGGTTTGAGTCCCAGCTGCTCTGTTTCTGATTCAACTCACTGCTAATGTGCCTAGGAGAGCAGTGGAAGATGGTCCAGGTGTTTGGGCCTTATACCCACATGGGAGATTGGGAAGAAACTCCTGGCTCTTGGCTTCAGCCTGGCCATTGAAGTCATTAGGGGTGTGAACCTGCAGACAGGAGACCTCTCTTTCTCCTTCTCTCTCTCTCTCTCTCTCTCTCTCTCTCTCTCTGTAATTCTGACTTTCAAATTAATAAATACGTAAATCTTTAAAAAATATTTCTTCTCATCAGCTTAGCTCATACCCTAAGATAATAAAAGTACAGTGGAGGGGTTGGTATTTAGTCTAATGCTTAAGATGCTTACATTTCATGTAGGGTTTGGCCCTGGCTTCTTATTCTACCTTCCTGCTAGTGCATATTCGGGGAGTCAGCAGTGATAGCTCAAGTAATTGTGTCCCTGACACCCAGATGGGAGGTCTAGATTGAGTTGCAGGCCCTAGCTGCATCTGTGGCACAACTCCAACCAATGTATACAACTGGGGAATCAAACAACAAATGAGAGCTCTCTGTCTTCTCTCTGTATCTATACCTCCCACACAAATACGTATTTTTAATATAATGGAGTTATTATGCTTATATGAGAGGACTTCAAAAATCCATAGAAAATGTGTACTCTGAAGAAATTATGTCTGAATTTCTTTTTTTTTGCAACAAAATAAACTTATCTTTTGATTCTGTATTTCCATGAAATTTTTGAAGTTCTCACATATCTATCTTAACTACTAGTGCAATGCTAGAACTTTTCCTTGACATAGAATATAGTTCATTAGCTATTTTTATAGCTGCTTTGATAGGTGGATTAATGACAATTTTTTAAATGTGGAATCCTGTGGTTAGATTTAACAAGACAAATGAAAAATATAATTATTGAACTAAATGAGAATAACAAGTTTATGGAAATTTTTCCATATTCATCTTCAAATATGATGATAGTTAACATTATATCAAATATTTCAGTTAATTTAAAGATAATCTAAATGTCCTATGGAGTTAAAAGTAGAAAACTAAGAAAAGGCATTGGTGTTGTAACACAGTGGGAAAGGCTGCACTTGCAGTGCTTGCATCCCCTATTTGTCCCAGCTATCCTGATAGGGCTCCCTGCCAATGTGCGAGGGAAAGCTATGGAAGATAGCCAAGTACCTGGGTTCCTGCCGCCCACAAGATGCTTGTGTAGAGTTCTGGTCTCCTGGCTGAAACCAGGATGAAGTCCAGTAGTCACCTGGGGAATGAACCAGTGGATGGAATGGATAGAAGATATCTCTCTCTCTGTGTCCCTTTCTCTTTACCACTCTACCTTTCAAATAAATATCTCTTTTAAAACACTCAGCAAAATAAAAAAAGTCCTTAAATTAATGTAAAAATATTTTAACTTAGAAATTTGGAGATATAATGTAACAAATGATGTATTTATGGGAATTATTTGAATGGTTTGTATATCATAGATCAAAAAGGACATTTCCTACTGTTAGCCATCTCTGAATACTTTCCCAAGAAAAAGCTGTACTTATATAAATACGTAATACAAATACCAAAAATTAAAATCTTTACAACAATACACTGTTGAAAGCTTTAGTCCTCAATTACTTTAGTTGCACTCTCTCTAAAGGCATCAAAAAGAAGGATTAGCAGAAATAGAACTCTGCCATATGAAAGATAGTCAATACATTCTACCAAAATAGTACTAAAGTAAAATTAGAAATAAACATTCTAGGTATGATGAATAAAAAGACTAAAAATGTTAACAGCAGCGAAGTAACCTGAATACTCAGATATCGGATAAGAAATAAGATTTTGACATCCCTAAAGCACATATGCATGAAGAATGTTAAAAGCAATTTTTGGTTGAGGCACCAAGAAACAAGAGTTGTTGTATTAAAAATGAAACATTAACTATTGTATAGAATTTACCAAGGAAGTAGCCTGAAATTGGTTTAACATTTTTTTTAAAGATTTATTTATTTATTTAAAAGTCAAAGTGAGATGGAGAGACAGAGAGAGCTCTTCCATCTGCTGACTCACTCCCCAAGTGGCTGCAACAGCCAGAGCTGCATCAGGCCAAAGCCAAGGAGCCAGAATCTTCACCAGGTGTCCTGTGTGCTGGACCCAGGTACATGCCACCTGCCACCACTTTTCCAGCCATGTTAACAAGGATCTGGATTGAAAGTGGAAGAACTAGGACACGAACCAGTGCCTGTGTGTGATGACAGCACTGCAGCTTAACCGGTTATCCCACAATTCTTGAACACATATCCACATCCATAGAGGGAGAATGGAGATGGAGAAATAAATGATTCTTGAAGAGAGGTTGTGAGACTTCCCTGTTGAGTCCTGCTGATTATAACTCTGTTGCTGAGTTGGGTGGTTGTTTCCCGCCCCCTTCATCATGGTCCTCCAGTAAGAAAACTCAATTCTTAACACCAGCACCCCTCACCCTGGCCTCTTGCCCTATTGTGCTGGACTCGTTTTGAATGGCTCCAGACTAAGATTCCTAATGCAGATGTTCCAGCTTGCAGCTGAAATTTATACCCTTTCAACACCAGGATTGGGGGCTGGGGAGCTGCTATTGGACTCAAACATAGGCTTGAACCCTGCAGCCACTAGCCTACTTCACATCTCCAGACAGTAGATGCTTTCCAGGCCAGTGTATCCTCCAACTGTAGGTAACTCGTTCTAGTTCTTTTTTGTACTTGCAGAGTGTTCTTGTTTGGGTTTACGAGACTCCCTTGCATTTTTCCTTTGTCATAGAGGCTATACTGAGAGCACCGTCTTTTCTAAAATAATCTCTCCACAAATGCTGCCTGTGTCTTCTGTCCCCATATATGGGGCCCTTTAGAGCTTTAGTGTGAGGAAGGTTGAAGTGCCACATTACTCATTTTTAGTATTTCACTTTTTACATTCTGCATGAGGTGTAGCACCTCCATTGGAATTCAGCATCCATTATATCTTCATGCCTTGGCCCAAACTTCAACAATTCCCCTAACTGCTGTATTTTTCTGTGTTGGTGTTACTGTTGAGGCTGTGCTGCTGCTTGCAAGCATTCTGGGAAGGTAGCCAGCTCCAAATTTACATTGGTTATCAATCAGGCAATTCATTAATGGTACAGCATGACCAAATGTTCCCCACACGTTGCTTCCCTGAGAGTTACCACTTAGTCCTGTAGATGCCCCCAGAGAGCTGACTGTTTATGGGAAGTGTTGTCTCTATGATGTAAAATCAGAGAACATTTCAGTGTGTGTAAGCCATCCAAAAACCGTGGCTTCCTGTGTGGTAAAGGAAACTGTGAAACTGGGAGATGTTATAAATAATTCTACCATTGTCATATTTTAAATCACAGATTGTAAACTACATAATTATTTTGTGAACCTTATTGACTATGTTGTTATATGTGTTTTTGTGTTCTTGTTTGTTAACCACATCTGCTGAGTATAGAATTTTACTTATATTCAGCATCCACTGATATTTTTCTTATATTAAAAAACACATGTTTTCCTATATTATTTAGTACAGTTCTAAATGGTACATTAATGTAATGTATGTATTTGCTATGGAATCATAAAATGGGATTTACTTAAAAATTTATTTATTTAAAAAATTTTTTTAAAGTTTTATTTTACTTGAAAGGCAGAGGAAGAGAAAGGAAAAGGAAAGATCTTCAATCTGATGGCTTACCCACAACCAGCCAGGGCTGGGCTAGGCCAAAGCCAGAAGCTAGGAGCTCCATCTGCATCTCCCACTTGGGTGATAGGGATGCAAGTACTTGAGCCATCATCTGCTGTCCCCCGAGGTATGCGTTAGCAGAAAACTTGATTGGAAGTGGAGTAGATGGGACTCAAAACAGACACTCAAATACAGGATATGCCATCTTAACAGCTGTGCCAAAAGCCTGCCTTCCCCCTGCCCGGCCACATATTTATTCTCACTCTATTTCAGCTGGTTTGCACAACATTAGTATTTTAAGTGGTCAAGCAAACATAATTTTAACACACTTTGGATGTGATATGCTAGATGCATTTACTTATAAATCAATATCAAGTAATGTATTTGTATTTTGAAGATCTGAGAGCTAGAAAGGGGTGCAAAATGAGAGTTAAAGTATTCCTAGGTAATGTATTTTCCTGTTGTACTTCTTTTCTTGTCTGTTTCTTTCTTTCTTTCTTTAACATATAAGTTGCTTGAATTATAGACTGAAGTGTTTAATGTTAACTAACATAAAATGCGTAATTATCTGCTACTGTATATTCATATAGCTGAGTGTAAGAAGCGCACTCTAAGGTTTTTCTGAGTCTACTGCCCTTATGTATCCAATTTATTTTTTTTAGCAAACCTAGCCTTATACTATAAAATGTGAAAACATAGAAAATGGACTTACCTATTTTTTGCCAAGCTTTTCATGACATACTGTTCCCTAAGGCCCTCGTAATTGCTGACTGCATTGTCCACTTTACCTTGCTTGCCCAGTCTGCTTCTCCATGCTGACCTCCCTTCTTGCTCTCCAAACACGCCCAGCATAATCCTGAGTCAGGATTTCAGAGCTATTTTTCTGTTTCTATGGACTATTCCTAACCCAACTGTATGTACAGATCTCTTCCTTACCTCCCACCAAGAATCCTCAAATTTCACCTTATTGGTTAGATGCACTTTAAGCTCTATTTAAAACTGTAACTGATGCTTATTATTCTCCATCCTTCTTACTTTGTTGTAATTTTGTATTATTTATTTATTCATTTCATTCATTGTCTTTCCCCTCACTATAGATTGTGAGCCTCAAAAGTATAGGAACTTTTATCTGTTTTTTTTCCTTTGATAGATCCCCAAAACTTAGAATGGTGCTTAGCATAAAGTAGTCTCTTAATGTGGAGTGAATAAATGCATGACTCACACCAGAAATTGTGCTATTACTTTAACTGGAAAAATATCTTATTTAATGATACATCCAGAGCTTCTAAATAGCAGTTTTGAGACAGACATCTCATCAGATGTTAGGGGTGAGACTGGAGAACTTTAAAAATATGCATTTACATAAAAAAGCATGCTAGTTGTACTTAAATTGGGAGCTCTTAATGTGGTATTGGTAGGAGGCACTGGTGGGCATTGCAGTGGAGAATAAGCTATCCACTCCAGTGTTCCCTGGACATTGGCATTGATTTCTCTAGTGACTGGCAGGGAGAAATTCTTTTGTTGCTGAGACAATGGTGCTTTTGTGGGAAGGTGAGTGGTCAGGTGTATGTGGGGCTGGGGGTTGGTAGTGGTAGTATTTATTTACATATTTATCAAAACATTATGTGTAAAGGTATTTTTCAAGGTCAACTGACTATATTGTCAACTGACTTATTATCTTTGTGCACACATGTTGTCTTTGCAAGCTCCCTCAAGTGTGTCCTTCATTTTCCTTTCAAAAGTTTTTATTTTATCTACTTTCATTTATTTGAAAGAGATGGAAAGGGACTATCTACTGGTTCACTCCCCAAATGGCAGGAACTCAATCTGGGTCTCCCAAGATGCACATTAGCAGGAAGCTTGAATTAGAAAGAGAGCTGAGACTTGAATATAGGCCCCCTCCAATGTGGGATGTGACTGTCTTAACCTACACACCTGCCTCTTAGGAATATTTCTTACCCCTTTAAATGCTTTTTAAACTATTTATTTACTTACTTATTTATTTATTTATTTATTTGAAAGTCAGAGAGACAGACAGATATTGAGAGAGAGAGATCTTCCATCTGATATTCACTCTCAAATGCCCACAATAACTGGGGCTGGGCCAGGCTAAAGCCAGAAGCCAGGAACTCAATTCAAGTCCCCAGGTGAGTGGCAGGGACAGTTGATCCATCGTCTTCTGCCTTGCAGGCTGTGAATTAGCAGGAATCTGGAATTAGAATTGGATGTGCCTAGGTACTCCAGTACCGGATACAGAAGTCCCAGTGGGGTGTTAACTGCTGTGCAAACATCTGCCCCAACTCTTTTCTTAGAACACTCTGAGAAGATGTTTTTGTTTTTGTTTTTGCTCTTTAATCTATTTGCTGAAGATGGTGACTGGGAGAGGAGAAATATTCTCATTGTGTGTGTGTGTAACTGCACAGTACCATACAAAAGTTCCTTATATTAATTATTACTATTCTGTAGTAATTGTGTTATGATTCAGTTTAGTATTGCTTACTTTCTGTGGTATCATCAGCCTAGGAATGCTCCTAGAGGTCTAAGATCATTTTGGGTACTTAGATTTTATAATTCATCTCCTATGAATATGTAAATGGAAGAGTATTGGCAGGTTTAAAATTCTTCTCCTTTTTCTCTTCCATGTTTGAGTAGCTCCAGAATTACTAAACCCTATGCAATCTTCTTCTCCATCTATCTAGCTAGTTCTTACTCTAGAGATGAGAAACTAAGACCATTAGCTATTTTTCACCTTTGCCTGAGTTTCTTCTATTGCCTAGGAATCTGAAACTATAAGTGGGTTGGAAAATTGAGCCTGATAAAAAACATTTTTGATATTCTTCCTCCACATTTTCTCATTAAATGTTATAGAGAAGTTCACTGATGCTGACAGAATAGAGGATTGTGCCTAGAAGTATTTTGATGGCAAGTACAAATTAAATCATCCTGGACTATTTTGTGTTTTGCTGTTTCAGCTGCTGTGAATAACTACAGTGAAATAATTTTTTATTAATATGAATAAATAAATGAGGTAGAAAATTACTTTAAAAATAGTGACTTTGACAGTGCAACACTATTTCAATTCAAATGAGAACAATAGTACGAGAAGATTCGTATGATCATCACTAGCCCTGGTCTTCTTAAATAAGGATTTACGTATTTAGAAAGCAACTGATACATTTAGAAACTATCAGTAAAGCTATTGCCTATTCTTTTTCTCACCTCTGCTATTAGGTTAAAACAATATAAACAGGCCAGCGCCACGGCTCACTTGGCTGATCCTCTGCCTGCGGTGCCAACACCCCGGGTTCTAGCCCTGTTGGGGCGCCGGAATCTGTCCTGGTGGCTCCTCTTCTAGTCCAGCTCTCTGCTGTGGCCCGGGAGGGCAGTGGAGGATGGCCCAGGTCCTTGGGCCCTGCACCCCATGGGAGACCAGGAGGAAGCACCTGGCTGCAGGCTTCGGATCAGCGCAGCACACCAGCTGCAATGCGCCCGCCATAGCGGCCACTTGGGGGGTGTGAACCAATGGAAAAAGGAAGACCTTTTTCTCTGTCTCTCTCTCTCACTGTCTAACTCTGCCTATCAAAACAAACGAACAATATAAACATCAACCCTTCTAAAAATATAGGAGTTGTTATGTAGAAAAGTAAATTCTTAAATCAATGGCATATTTAGAAGACAGACTACTTAGGGAATAAGAATAAGAATGAGGAATAGGGCTAAGACATAGCATGATATTTTAGAAAATACTCTCTAGCAATTACATGGCTGTACATGTATCTCAGACATGGGAGGGACACACATGTTCTATTTTTAATATGATTCTTTTAGTGGAAAAAAAAATCCTTCTTTCTTTGGTTGCATATTATATAGAGGAAGTGTACCAACCCCACGCAGGCCAACTATCTCATCACTGGAAAATCTAGGCACATATGTATGTTTTGTATTATAAATTATGGTTGATACATTCCAATTGCTGTATGACTTTCAAGAAGTTAGGGAAGTCTATATATTTATGTGTGTGTGTGTGTGTGTGTGTGTGTGTGTATGTATATACATTACGTTCAAAAGAATCTTGAATTTTTTCAAAAGGATTTATTTGAAAGGCAGAGTTACAGGGAGAGAGAGAGAGAGAGAGACAGAGACAGAGATGGAGATCTTGCATCTACTGGTTCACTCCCCAAATGGCTGCAACAGCCAGAGCTTGGCCGGTCCATAGCCAGGAGCCAGGAGCTTCTTCTGGGCCTCCCACATGGTGGCAGGGGCCCAAGGGCTTGGGCCATCCTCCACTGTTTTCCCAGGCATAGTAATGGGGAGATGGATTGGAAGTGGAGCAGCTGGGCCTCGAACCAGCACTCATATGGGATTTATATACAAAGTATAATTTGTTTTTTCTGTTCACACCTTGCATACAATGGTGGGTCTTAATTTTCACAGAAGTTAGATTCTAGATACCAATTTCTACATAAGGAGTTGAAAATTCAGAATGTGTTCAGTTATAGAGGGAAAATGATGCAATGCATTTAGGCTCCCAGGGTAGTCTTATAAAATTTGCTCAATTCGTATCATTTTCAAATAGCAAATGTGTATGTCTAACAAAAAGTTATAAAAATGTAGTACTGTAAAATTAAAGTCAGTGGAATAAGAAGGAAATAGTCATATCCAAAACTATATCTGAAAGAAAAATCAAGTTCAGTTAGTGGATAGAAAATGTGAAAAATAGAAAACTGTGCACATTGTAAAGCAGATGTGCCAGTGTATCTGTATGCCTGAGATTGCTGGTACTGAGTTGTAAGACAAATTTCACTTCAAAATCATTACTCTCTTTTTCAATCATATCATTATATCATTAGCACAATTGTGCAAATTATTAAAAAGTACTTAATATCTGATCTTGTTTATACGATTATTTAAATATGTATTTCTTCATTTTTTCAGCACTTATTTGGCTTCTACTTGATCCTTAGCACTTAAATATACTTAAGTAATTTCAGCAGAAATAAGTTACAGTCCCTACACACACATAATTCAGACTAAAAGGAGGATACAGAAATTTGAGCTGATAACTTCTGTAGTGTTAAAAGTGCTATAAGTAGAACTGAAGCATGAAAGGATGGGAGTAGGAGGGAGGAAGTGGTTATCTATGGATCTCTAAGAGCAGACTAACAGGAGTTATAGGTGCCAGGAACTATTCATTGCTAGGATGAGAGACACATGTAGAAAGGCAGGCTGAAACAGAGGGTTAGAGGACATCGCTGTGATGCAAAGACTTTGGAAGATTCATCTTACAAGCAACATTGAGCTGTAAGCTATGAAACATGAAATGTTTTGATCAGAGAAACATTCTTGTAGCCCTGTGAGCATTAGTTTATGATATATAAACTAAAGGAGACTAACTTGATATTGTCTACACATTCTTGTTTTAAAATTTTATGATTTATTAGTTTAATTAGGTTCATTTTGTTAAAGAAAGAGGGAGAAAGCAACAGAGAAAGTGTGTGTGAGACTGGATGAGAAATTTAGATAGATTGCCTGCTTATGTGAGCCACCAGGTAGCATTTTCAACTAAAGAGAAGTTGATAGGTATTTGGAGTAGCCAAGAAATGGGGAGGAGACAGAACAAAGTGAGTAGTATTTTAAGATATTTTTATTGTGGCTGTCATTGTGGCACAGCAGAGAGCTGGACTGGAAGAGGAGCAACCCGGATGGAACTGGTGCCCCAACCGGGACTAGAACCTAGGGTGCTGGCACCGCAGGCGGAGGATTAGCCTAGTGAGCCACCGGAGTAATGAAATAATCTTAGTCTTAGCTCCAAACTTTTCCTAAAAGATAAACTAGTGTTGCATCCACTCGTCAGCTAAAACAAAATGTTAAAAAAAAGCAGTGACAATCACACATGAACTTTATTGAAAATGAGAAGCAAATGAGAGACAAAGAGAGGCAAGGTAACAATTGGGACCAGCCACCGATCCGGACCAACACTTCTTACCAGAGTGCGGCCCCAAGAGCAGGTTACATAGCTTTTTATAGTATTCTGTCCACCAAGGCTCACAATTTCAAACTGGACCCCTTGTATGCAGTGAACAATAAAAAGGAAAACCAGAATATGGTTGTAAGATAACAGTTAACAATAACAAACCCAATAACAGATCCAAGATATGGTTGTAAGATAACAGTCAAGGACACATTTTGGTCAACCTAGTTCCTGGGAATTTGGTCCCACATAGTTTCACAAGATATACCCTTAGCCATTAGCAAGCAAAGCTAATATATACAGAAAAAAAGAGATCTGCACTTAGCTTTTAGCCATACTCACTCCATTTTGATTCTGATTTTACACTAGCAAGTGTGAAATATGTGGCTTTTATTTAGAATTTAAAGTTTTAGTTGAGGTGGAGAGATGAATAAGCAGTGATTAATGCAAACAGAAGAAATATTAACCAGTAAATTTTTTCCCATGTGGTTAGGTGAGGAGTCAGATGGGTTAATAAGTGATTCCAGTGGAATTTGGGGAGTAAAATACTAGCTTTCTTCCCCAAAACTTTATCTTTAGCAAGAACATAGGCCACCATCCTTCCTTTGGAATCTTCAAATTTACCATGAGAATAGCAAGGGAGCTCCTCCAGAGCTCACAGCTTATTGTGCAAGCAAGTTATCTACCCCATCCCAGGGCCAGACAGGATGGAAAATTGTAAAAGAGGTCAATTTATTTGTTTGGTTTTTTATTTATTTATTTATTTTTGTCCCTGCCTGGTAACTGAATGTCAATCTAACCGTCAAGTTTTATTCCTTCGAAATTGTACTTAACGCTGACTGCCACCAGTCCCCTTTGGGTTTTCCTCTCTTGGATGCCCGCCTCCATGCTGCTCTGGTTGAAGGTCCTTGATTCTAATAAATACTTTTAAATCTCTTTGCTGTCCGCTTGGAAATTCTTCTTCCATGTGAAACAAAGAACAAGGTAACCATAATTTCCCTACCACCATTTTCCTGTAACACTTGGGTCTCTGCTACTTATGTGACAGACTAGATTAAGTTCCTGGTTCCTGACTTTGACCTGACCAAGTCCCAGATATTACTGGCATTTGGGGGGTAAACCAGCAGTTGAAAGAAGTCTCTTTGTTTCTGCTTTTCAAATAAAGTAAATTTGAAAACATATAATAAAATTCAAACTTAACTGCAAAACCAAATGTTCATGATTTTTTATATGGCTTAACAAAATTTTTGAGATTGAATATTTTATTTTGATATTTCCTCTTTGGGATACAAAATTAATTCCAGAAAGAGTGTGAAAAGCCAGAGAGATTTTAACTGATATTTCAGTATTTGAAGTTATACTTATCTCATAATTATGGTATTAAAGTCTCTTAATATCATTTTTTGTTCACTAAGATTATTCCATGTTATTCTCACAATTACTTTTTTACTTACATAGTAGTAGGAGTCCTCCCTTCTTACCTAAGACTTCTTGAAAACTCAGAAAAATTATTTTAATGAATGTAGACTTGTCATTCAAAAATGTCATATCCTCTGAGGCATACAGCATTGTAAGTATTATTTATTGTGTTTATACATACAGCCTTGCCAATTTTATAATGGACGATCATTTTTCCCATTTATTTTTTAAATTTTTAAAATTTTATTTAATTTATACAAGTTTCATGTATTTTGTATATATTCATTTAGAAACGTAGTCTGATTATGTTTCTACCCTCCCTCCTGTCCATGCTCAAACCCTTCTTCCTCCTCCTCCTCCTATTCCCATTCTTAATTTTTACAAGGATCTATTTTCAGTTTACTTAATGATTGTAAGGTTAACCCTACACTAAGTAAAGAGTTCAACAAATAATATGAAGACGAAAAACATTGTTCCTCAACAGAAGAGACAAGTGCTGTAAATAATCATAGAATATCAAAATGTCCATTTCACTCCAATACATTACCTTTTAAGTACTTTTTTAGTAACCCCAGATCAGGGAACTCATATGATATCTGTCTTGTTAGTACTGGCTTATTTCACTAAGTATGATGGTTTCCAGTTGCATTTTGTTGCAAAAGAGAGGATTTCATTTTTTACAGTTGAATAGTAATCCATAATGTATATATATACCATAATTTCTTTATCTAGTCATCAGTTGATGGACATCTGGGTTGATTCCATATCTTAGCTATTGTGAATTGAGCTGCAATGAACATGGAGGGACAGATAACTCTTTTCATCTGCTGATTTCATTTCCTTTGGGTAAATTCCCTGGATTGGAATGGATGGCTGGGTCATATGGAAGGTCTGATTTCAGATTTCGGAAGTATCTCCTTATTGTCTTCAATGGTGGATGAATCAGTTTACATTCTCACCAACAGTGGGTTAGGCTATCCTTTTCCCCACATCCTCACCAGCATTTGTTGTTTATTGATTTCTCTGTGAGAGCCATTCTAACTGGTGTGGGTGAAACCTCATTGTAGTTTTGATTTGCATTTCCCTGATGGCTAGTGATCCTGAGCATTTTTTCATGTGTATAGACATTCATTTTTGTTCCAAAAGTGTGGATTGATTTGGCTTTTCAGTAATTCGGCTAAGGTCACAGTGATTGCCCTCTCTGTTCTGAGGTATCATATTGACCTTTGAGAGTGTGTTGAGTATTTCATTAGGAAAGGTACATGGATTGAAATGTCAAATTATACCCTATAAATATGTATAATTATGATTACTAAAAATTATAGAAAGAAAAACAGTTGTAGATATGGATGTATATGGTTGAATCTCATCTACATTTCAAACTGTTGTTGAAATTTTGAGTGATTTGTCTCATGGGGTTTAGGCTGGTCTCAGTAGATTCTCTTCTATCATATTTGTATCTCCTGACTATACAATGTGAAAAAATAAGACCATATTGGAAGGGAGAAGCTTATTCAATTTGATTCAACTGAGAAAAATCTAAAAACCAGCATTCATTTAGTACAGTACTCATGATTTATTGCTAAATAATTGACCCTACCTTGTAAGAACTTAAAATCTCACCAGCATGACTCAGAGTTGAGCCTTAGAAAGAGCTTACAAAAGAAGATGAGAATGATGCAAAAAGAGACATAATTTGAAGGGAAAGAAAGAAATACTATGAGACATGTGGTCCAGAAAAGCCAAAGATTTGATCTAGCCAAAAATTAAGATATGCTTGATTACCTAACCTGGTGGAAGTGAGACTTTATGGTATAGAGGTTAAGGAGGAGATTGTATGAAACTAAGGAGTTCACACCATGTAATATGTTTGAAATAAAAAATAAAGAAGAGAGAATAGTTGAATGTTAATGATTTATTTAAAGTTTTGAAGTGGGTGCAGTAACTTTCTCTAACAGAAAGTGGAGTGTAACAATCAAGGAAGAATAAACATCCAAAAGAGACTATCATTGGTCTATAATAACTATGAGGAAAATCACTCATGCCTTGGAAAACAGGATGTGCGTATATCTTTCTGATGAAGAGAAGTAAGGCCACTACAGTGAGAAATATTTTGAAATATAGAGTCAATTAAAGGAACAGCACCACATAGCTGAAGTCTTCTAGCAGTATCTGCTTTAGAAAAAAAATTAAAAAGTAAAGTTTTGGACTACAAAAGAGACATTGGATATACGACTTGTAGATAATTCACCAGAACACTGATACAGAATAAAGAATATTACCTGCAAATGAAAATGTAGTTGAAATTAGGTATTAAAATTTACAACAAGGCAGATTTTCTTTTTGACAATTAAATCAACATTAATCAAAAAGGCAGTAAGAATGATTCAGGATCAAAGATTAGCTACCCAGGGAAGACTTGGAATGGTGATGAAAACAGAAAGGGAAAGAAGGATCTCTAGGATTACCTACTATTAGCGAAGATAATAATGCTGTAAGTACACTGAGTCATAGTCTGGGGTAGTGAGTAAAGTGTAATCAGAAGCTAGAGAAATAATATAGAAAAATATGTGTAGGTGATAGATCTGATATGGATGAGGTGGAAATTTAGTAATTTGAGGACAATGTGGTTGATACCACCTAAGAAGAGGTGTATAGATTATGAGGATGGAGAAATGCTGAATGATGGTCTCTCTTTTTTGAAGAAGTTGGGCAGTATGGTAAAGGAGCTGAAGAAACTGAGTTCCAGATTGTCACACGGGTTTGCAGTACTGGCTTTGAAGGTGTCAGTAACAGTGAATAACCAAAAAAAAAAAAAAAAAAAAAACTGAACTGAACTAAATGCTAGAGTTCTGAGGAAGACAGGATGCTTTGGATTATTTTAATTGTTTTAGGTGAAATATTTTCTAAAACTGCAACCTAAAGCAATTTGCTTTATAGCAAAATACTGCTTAGGCTTCAGCTATTAAGTTAGGTTTATGTGCTGAGTAATGTTTAATACAACAAGGTTTCAGTAAAATACTATGACCACAGTGATATGACTCATATGCATATTTCAAAAATGGGATTGCACAGAAATATAAAAGAACTTCCCATGGTCATAAATTAGAAATTGCAGCAAGAACATTTTACTGGATACACATGCAGTGCAATTCTGAAGAGAAGTCCAGTCATTGTGATACCTTCATCCATATTTTATGCTGAACTTCATGAGAGTTTAAATCATCATTCCAAAACTAGCTAGTATTTATTCAGACTGCTTCAGTGCATTTAATAGCTCCATTCGTATCTCAAAATACCTATACCCCATGCAAGAACTGGTGGTCTGGTAGTCATTCCAGGTTATTTTACTTTTGTTCATGCTTCAGAAACTGTTCATTCTGTTGACCTTGGTTATCCCTTTGCTTCTGATTGCATTCTTGCCTTTCTGCCCATCTGCACTGGATTTGATGCAAAGTATGGTCCCACTGACTCTGCAATCTGCCTCTGTAATATCTTCTCTTCCCTCATGAAGCCGCTCTTAGCTTGCGACTTGTACACATCCCTGACCCAGCTCTCTCCAAGACAAGATGCACTATTTATGTGCATTCATGTGCTTCTGAGAAAGTTTTCATCATTTGAAATTTGCAGAAAGGAGGTTAAAATAAGTCAGCAATTTTTTTTTTCAGTTGTATGGCCTATTCACAAGGGTCCCACTGATATTTTGTTAAACATATGTAAGTAAGTAATCTGAAGTGTAGTAATTTTTTGGTATTCAAATATAAGTAGGATAAAATTCCAATTCAAAGGCAAAGCATACATATCCCTGAGTTGTACGGGTTTTGTTTTTTCTTTTGACTTAAGGTATTTGTTAATAGGGCAAACTTTATGGTGTGGCAAGTTAAGCTGCAGCTTAGGACACCTGCAACCCATATCAGACTGCAAGTTCAAGTCCCAGCTCCTCCATTGTCAATAGATTCCTGATAATGTATCACGAGAGGCAGCAGATGATAGCTCAAATGCCTGGGCCCACACCACCTACACAGGAGACAGAGACAGAGCACTGGCATCCTGGCTTCAGCTGGCACAACACTGGCTATTGCAGGCATTTGAGGAGTAAAACAGAAGATTGAAGATCTCTCTCTCTTCCCCTCTCTTGCTCTCACCCTCACTCGGCCTTTCAAGTAGATGAAAATAAATGTGTAAAAGAGACCTGTTAGTATAAAGAGATTTTATCACGTCTAAACAAATGGATTTGGATTTCCTTTATGTGGTTCAAAAGCAGAAAACAGAAGCGTGAAGTCAGCTACCAGAAAAGAAGTATATTAATTTGAGCAGCTGGCATTTTGTTTTTGTATTAGGCCAAACACAATTTAATATGTTACCTTATAACACATTTAATAGAGTTGATCTTTGAAATTTTAAAAACTGGTGCTACTTCCACTAGATTCCTGCTACTTGATTTGGTAAGAGCAGCTAGAATCACCTTGAAAATCAGCCTTCGAGAAGGAAAGCCAAGGACAGTAGCATCTTTGAAGCTCAAACTGGAAAAGGTAGTAGAGAGTCATGTTAGCAGCCAGGAGCATTATTCACATGATGGAAACAACCCTGCAGCAACACAGGAACGCTTGTGCTGTGCAGGATAAAAGGAAAATTTGATCTTCAAGTGCTGGCTCCTCTCACTTATTCCTACAGCATTTGGAAGACTATCTCTCATCTTAATTCTCTAAAAGTCCAGCTGCAGAAAAGCACACGTCTTCAACATCCTCAAAAGGAAGAATATGATCCAGCAGCATTATGTGTTCTCACTAAAGTGAGAAAGACAATGCAATAATCATCGGGTTAAGGATCCTCTAGAGTGTTTAGAATGTAGTTGTACTGGATAAATGTATATATGCTATAATGTTTTAGGCAGATAAATTTTATCAGATTGGGGAAGTTTTCTGCTATTCTGCAACTGCTAAGTTTTTTATTAATAAAAATTGGATTTTACTGAATACTATTGAGAGGATTTTTTCTTGAAGAACATTTTGAATTTTTGATATGTTATCTGATACTGAACAATCTAGTATTCCTGGGATCATTATTTCCATTCTCACACTATAGCAGATACAATTTTCCAGTAGCATTTTATTTAGTATTTCTACTATGTACTTAAATTATATTCATCTCTGATTTCATTTTCTTCATGTCTGGTTTTGCTAAAAATTTATACTTGTTTACCAAATTAGGTGAACATTCCTCTTTAATCAGTTTTCCAAGGAAAAATCTCCAAAAATAAGGACCGTTCTGTTTATAATCAAAGATGACAGTTTATACATAGATTAAACCTTGATCTTTCTCTAGATTTCACTAAAAATGCTTGAAAAAATATATAAACACGGAGAATGGAGTCTGGACAAAAAAGGCTACCTTGGATAAGAAATGCCAATAAAAGTTTAGGATATTGGAAAATGGTTGAGTGAGTCCTATAGAGAGAAATAAACTTACTCAATTTATCCATTATTAGAAATTAAGCAAAAGTGAAGGTAGTAAAATTTACTTTCAAAATCCTCAGAAGAAAAATTAGACATACAGCTCATCTCTAGATCTACATGAGAGATTTCAAACATGGAGACTTTATTCTCAATTCTCTTTCTCCTACACACACACACACACACACACACACACACACACACATGCATCTCTTATTAAAGCTTTTGATTGCCTTTGTGTCTCTTAAATTTATTTTCCCTCTGTATCTCTCTCGTATTTTACTTCTTCCAGTCATCTCTTAAGGAAATCTGGATCATCTCAAGTTGGTAAGCTTAGATATTTTTCTATCATCTTGAGTCAGGAAGCTTATAACATGTTGGTGTTTGTCTCAGCAAGAAAAGCCCAACAGAACACCACAAGTCATTATTGGCCTTGCATTTGTTTCCATAAATCTTCCATCTAGTTCCAAGAGGAATTAAATTTCTTTATTACATTTTTTAATAATTTTTCGTTAAGGCAGTATCTTTTTTACCTCATTGGCTTTTGATCTCTGGGATGATATAAATCTCATGTCTTGTTCATATATTGATTTAAATTCCAAGTTAATAAAATCATTTTATGTATTAGAGTTCTTTTTTATAGATGATTATTAGGGAAATTAAGGTGTTATCTAATAATTAGATATTAGTAATAATAAAGTTCATGTGCTTATCTAAGTTTATGAATTCACAGTAATTGATAGTTTCCTTTGCTTATAGAAATCTGCAGGAATACATAGAGAGTGACACAAGAGAAATAGATAATTTGTAAATGAACTTGTACTGTACATCAGTGGTCATAAAGTAATACTTCATGGATTGACTAAAATACATAATCAGATCTTTATTTAGTCCATAATCTGTTTTATTAATTTTTTAGATAAGCCAATACTTCAGAATGCTCTTTTACATAAAGCAATTCTAGATATCCAGTTTGTCTTGAAAAAATTGGAAAGACTGGCAACAAAGGCCAACATCCTGGCAGGGTGGCTGTTTCCAGTGGTCAGGCAGCAGCATGTCCTCTTGTGTTCTCCACGGTTTCCATCACTCTTTATTACATTCCCATCACTGGGGATGAATGTCAGTTGTAATTTGTCCTGCCTAATATACCAGGTTCAATTCATGAGCCGCCTCTGATTTACTCAGCTTCACCTGTCTGCCGAGCTATTGGTCAGTAGCTCGTGGAAGATCCTGGTTGTGGCTGCTGCTAATGCAGCTGAATCTGCCTCAACTTTGACAGTGTCTAGGGTAAGTAATGAACTTTCTAGTTGGCCTCCATGCTCCTTCTTGCTTGGCAGGAGCTGTAACAGCTCTGGCTATCACACTCAACACAATGAGATCTAAAGGGATTCTGGATCAACTTCTTCCTCCTAGGCTCATGTAAAGTGGTGTGGCAAAATTTTCCTCAGAAGCCACCCCAGGGCCTAGGTGATGAAACCTGGAAGTGAGGGGGTTAATGCCTGAAGTGCATACGAATGCAAACCTGCAGAAGACCTCAGGGAGTCAGCAAATCCTTTCCTTTCCTTCCTCCACTACACAGGGCGTAGGGCATAGGAGTTCTCTGAAGATGTCCTCTGTGACCATCCAAACAATGGGTCTTTCATCAAGTGACAGCCAGCTTGATAAAACAATCCATTGATTGCCTCACTTTCTTTCCTGTCCATGGCTTCTGTTTTGGGATCCAACTCTCCTCAGACTTTGTTTCTCAGGGAACCTAGGCTTGGAAACCTACTTCTCCCATTAATGCTAACTCTGTGGTCTCTGAAGACTTTGGAACTTTTAACCCTCACTCTACATTTTAAACTTGCCTCTTTGGTCATTTAGTAATATATTATGTAATATCTTTTCAGTTTGGAAGCTGAAGATAAATCTTGTTCTTTTAACAATTATGTAGGATTTTTTCATGTATATATTAATTTCTTTTTATAATTTCCTTCGTTAAAGCATTTAAAATGCTTCTGATAGCACAAATAATCTAGTTAAGGACACTCTGGCCCTGTGTGTGTGTAGGTAGAAGATGGATATTTTTATACACCAATGGCAGTATTTCAAAACATTAATTTATTGTTCATTACTATGGCAATGGCTAACATGTGTTCACTCAGCAGGATTTTTGTTTTTCAGAATCTGTTAATGTTCTGAATATATGTTCATCACACCATAAAAAAAGATCTTTTGCCTAAGGCAGCATATGTAATAACAATTGGTGGAGATATTGATAATGTCCCATTAATTTCACCCTACTTTCAACTGCATAGAGTCTTATTCTGGTTGACATCTTTTCATGACAAAGAAGGAAAGGTTTAAATAAAACTCATTCAAAGACATGCCCAAGTTTATTCTCACATGTGGAAACTCCTGGACCATCTGGTTTGCTTCTGTTGCAGCACCTGGTACTACTGGCATTGAATAAATGTGACTATATTGTTAGCTGAGAAAGGGTTATATACAAAGCTCCCAAAATTATTTGATCACAACAATAAAAGTAAATTAATATGAAGTAATCTATTTAAAAGAATAGAAGTTCGAATACACACAATCTTAGCAACATGCATATATTGTATTTTTGTCTTTTTCTTTATTTATTGATTTGCCAGTGGCAATATATGTCGTGGCTGTTCTAAGATTGTATTTTAGATGTTTATGATTGATAGAAAAGCACTAATGAACCTGTTTTCAACACTGTTTTATACAGAGAGAAAATAAATGTCACCTTAAAAAACTGATATCTGGAAGTTCTCTAAAACCTGTGATATCCAGTTTTAATATAAGGTATAGGCTACATTTATTGGTGGCCAATATGATCAAGCCCAAAATAGGTTAATTAGAGATTTTCCATCTAATCTAAATATTTTTATGCTCAAGTTCACCTAAATTATTCAATGTCATTTTATAAAATCAAGTTCTCTGGTTGTACTTCATACAACAAATTATTTTTGCCAATCTACTAGGCAATTCAATTGAATAACGTAATATACTCAAGAATTCTCGTTACCTCAGTGATGGGGAAAAGACAGGATAGGGCCTGATTTTCATTGTAAATTTATGTAGCCTGGTCCTCCTCTAGTCCTGGTGTCACTGTGCTTCAACTGGTGAATAATGTGGTGCTATGCAGAGCCAGGTAAGATGGACCATTGCAGAAGACTAGAGAAGAGGTTGTGAGCTTATTGTACATCTGAGAAACAGAAAAATGCTGAGTATTATTGTTCTTTTCCACGTGTCTGTTTCAAGTTCTTGGCACATGTCAGTTCCATTCAGTATTAACATTATATTTTAAATCTATCCACTTGAGCACATCAAATGTTTGATGAGAAATTTAGGCATAATACTACTGCAGTATTTCACTAAAAAATGTTAATTATGTTACTTTAAAAAGTGTTTCCCAGGTCATACATGCATTCCAGTGTTGTGACCTCTTAATATATTGCTGTTTCATTAAAACCTTTGTTTGTATTTAGATGATCAAGTTTTGGCACTCCTTCTGGTTGTTTATAAGCATGCTGTTTCCAGAATATACTATATTTAAATTTGCATCATTTTTCTCTTTCTCCCTGAAAGAAAAGATGTAATAGACTTTATTATAATTACATTCATGGACTATCCAAGTGCTATTTGGCTGTGTATGGACAATATATTCTTGAATATTAAAGATTTAGCCTTGCAACACTTCTGTGCCCATAATTCTTGTTGATTTCAATGAGTATTATGTACACATAAGAGTTATGAGATGGATTATTAGCAAATAGAGAATATCCTACTGTATGTTGCTGTGCTGTTTGAAAAGAAATCTGCTGTGCCTTGTGCTTTCATACTGAGATAAATGAAGCCGATCATTAAGGAATAAAGATAAGTGAATTAAATACTGGCATATAATTATATTGAGAAGTCTCTATCAGGTTCGTGTCTGATTCCAGACAGTACAGCATTAACTTTAGGGACAGTTTCTGAGATGATCATTCCTACAAAGTTTGCAGTTTAGCACTGGATCTGAGGTTTGCTGATTATGTGTAGATTCTTCCTAAGTGTTTGTACGAACTTCTCTAAGGCTGCTGTTTTGCTAATTCAATGGGTATTTTTTTTTAAAGATTTATTTATTTACTTGAAAGAGTTACACAAAGAGAGGAGGAGGCAGAGAGAGGGAAAGATTGGTCTTCCATCCACTGGTTCACTCCCCAATTGGCCGTAGTGGATGGAGCTGCACTGATCCAAGGCCAGGAGCTGGAAGCTTCTTCTGGGTCTCCCACGCAGGTGCAGAGGCCCAAGGACTTAGGCCATCTTCCTTGGCTTTTCAAGGCCATAGCAGAGAGCTGGATCGGAAGTGGAGCAGCTGGGGCTCGAACTGGCGCCCATATGGGATGCCCGCGCTTCAGGCCAGGGCATTAACCCACTGTGCCACAGCGCCGGCCCCATGCATATGATTTTAAAAATTAATTTACCTTTCACAGACTTTCCTTTTCTCTATAAATAGACTAGTCCCTTGATTCCATGACACCAAAGTCTTACAAGTTTATCCAACCCACTCTATTTCTTCTCTGACTCCTTTCTAGCAACATCCTTCTTTGCCTAGCATCTGTATCTTACTATAATTGAAATTTTACTGGTTTCTGTGACTACTGTATTAATTATATCTCTTCCACTAGATATTGATTCCTTGAAAACCAAAATCATATGTTTTTGTCTTCTTACTCTACTTCCTCTCAATATTGCTTGTAAATAAATGGTCATGGTCTTCAACACTGCTGACAAGCAAACTTATAACTTTATTTTTCCTGAGGAAATCCTTCTCTGATTTATTCATCAACTTTATTCCTTAAAATTAGAGATGATCTATGATTTTTTATGCTTGTCTTTCTTATTAATCAAAATACTGTTGCTCTGTGAACAAACATCTACACAAAATACCTGGTTATCCATGATACTTTTCAAATATGCAATCACTTAAATTATACCTTTGCATACATTATTCATGGTGAATGTGTTTTCAAGTTTTCAAAATAGGAGACTACAGCATTTTGTCCAACACATTGATAACTTCAGTAATGATTTACATATTTTTATATATGTGGGAAAGGGAATTCCATTCATTTTCTTTCTTGGTCTCCAATGGAATTAAACTATATTCTCCCTTGATTGCCTAAGACAATTTGTTTACGAAATTCTCTCCCCCTAGATGAAGCTTCTCCCCCACCCCCATCATTCCCTTCTGCTGAAGCTGTGAATGCGGAACAGACCACTTGCTTCATAAAAGAGAAATTTAAGTAAAATGCAAAGGAAGATCTGTCCTCTGTCAGGCATTGTGTTAATCAATGGAGATAAAATAGAGGACAAAAACCTGACTCCTGTTCTTACAGGACCCAGGTCTGGTGTAGGAGATCCGATTGATTAAATAGTTATATAATTAACCAAGCATCATTTGAATCGGAGCTAACTATTTGAAGAGACTAAAACATATATGCAAATAAATTTACTTACACAATCTGGGGAAATGGAAAAAATTGCTTTAGCTGAGAGTCTACACATTATAACAAAGTGAGGAAAAAGAATGTTTTCTTTGAAGAAATAAAAGCAGGCTAGTTTGGCTGAAGTTTAAAGCCATATTACTAATTGTTGAAAAATAGAAAAGAGGGCTAAGATTAAATCATTCATTATAGCTCATTGTATACATCAGTGTTTATCCTTTTAAGTACATTTAGTTGTTTTCATTTATTTGGAAGGTAGAACAACAAGTATAGGGAGAGGTCTTCCATCCATTGGTTCACTCCCCAAATGCCTTCAATAGTCAGGGCTAGACCAGGGCAAATCTGGCAGAGACCCAAGTACTTGAACCGTCATCTATTGCATTCCAGGGTATGCATTAGCAGGAAAGTGGATTAGAAGCATAGGTGAGACTTGGTCCCAGAAACTCCAGTATGGGATGCCAGCAACCCAAGTGCAGCTTAACATACCATGCCACAGCATTCATCTCATGAGTGTTTAACCTAGAAGTACCAGGAAAAATGCTTTATTTGCTAATGATTATTTATATGTATGGTTACTTATTTTCTAAAGCCACTGAGAGTCTTACCTTGAGTATATGGCTGCCACTTACCAGTTTCTTTCATACTAAGTTAAAATGACTGGAATATAAAAAACACAAGTTGAAATTTTGTGTAATTTTCTCAAGACTCTTCTTTAACACTGGAATTTTTACTGAATATGTCAGAATTGCATTGAACTCTTAGTTATAAAGTTACTGTATGTAGTCAACTAATAGACAATGTTTAATTACTGAGAGTATATATGTATGCATGAATGTGTAGGATGTAGTTCTGCTGGGTTAAGTAGAAGAGATACTACTAGAATATAGAACTGTGTTTTTCAAAAATCATGATGCATTTGTAGCTCTGTACTTGGCAGAGTTGAGAATTTGTTATTTAAAATAAAAGCTAAGGAATAATATCTAATTTACCAAGGGATTCAAATGTACACTTTTTTTTTTAAGATTTTATTTATTTTATTTGAGAGGTAGAGTTACGGAGAGAGAGAGAGAGAGAGAGAGAGAGAGAGAGAGAGAGAAAGGTCTTTCATCCGTTGGTTCACTCCCCAAATGGCAGCAACAGCCAGAGCTGTGCCAATCTGAAGCCAGGAGCCAGGAGATTCTTCAGTCTCCCACATGGGTGCAGGGGCCCAAGGACTTGAGCCATCTTCTACTGCTTTTCCAGGCCACAGCAGAGAGCTGGATTGGAAGAGGAGCAGCTGGGACTAGGACTGGTGCCCATATGGGATGCCAGCACTGCAGGCGGAGGATTAACCTGCACCACACAGTCGGCCCCCAAATGTACACTTCTTGAAGGGCTTCAGAATTAAGTCCTAGATTTTCTTGATGGCCAAATAGACACAGGATTCTCAGTGGAACTGTGACATACTTGAGCATTCACAAGTAGTGGAATATGTTGATATTTTAAAATGAACCTGGAAGGGCTGGCATTGTGGTGCAGCTGGTTAAGCTGCTGCTGCCATGCCGGCATCACATGAGTGCCTGAGTCCCGGCTGCTCCACATCTCATCCAACTACCGCGAATGCACCTGGGAAAGCAGCGGAAGATGGCCCAAGTGCTTTGGATCCTGTCACTCATGTAGGAGACCTGAATGGAGTTCCAGGCTCCTGGCTTTGCCTGGTGCAGCCATAGCCATTGCAGCCATTTGGAGAGTGAACAAGCAAATGGAATAACTCCCTCTCTTTCTCTGCGGCTCTGCCTTTCAAATAAATAAATATTTAAAAAAAAAAAAAAAAAAAAGAACCTGCAGAGAAAAGATGCCTCAGGCAGCCTCAAAGTGAAGCCTCACATACTCATGAGCCTGGCGGCAAGGAAGAGCCAGCCCAGAGTTTTACCACTCCTGGGACCTTCATGCTGTGGCCTGTGTATAGAAAGTCTGCTCCGAGTACAGAAAATAGGGTGTAGATCCAAGCAAGATCACTCCTACTGACATCTCAGAATCTGATCATATAGACTAAGGTAGGAATAGAGAAACTTCCGAGTGCCATAGGAATGAAAAAAGTCGTGAAGTTAAGGTTAAGATAAAAAAGGCAAGGTGGGGCTGATCAGTCTCTTATCACATCACTTTAGAAAGTATATACTCTGACTTGATCCAAAAGCTAATGTTTACTTTCCAGGTGACATGGATAACTGTGCTTATTAAAAAGCCTATCAGTAACTATCACTTGCAGGAATATAGTGACCAGTGGCCTTGTGGGTTATCTTTTCTTAAGGACTTCAGCAACGCACTTATTTCTGTTTACACTGAGGCTATGCTAGTGGAGGTTCTCTCGTCCACGAGAAACAAGCTGGTAGGAAAGGTGTTTGGGAAAGGTTTAACTTAATTTACTCTCAGGTCTCCTTGCTTTGGACCACTGAGAGAAAAAGATGGGCTACTTAACAGAGTGTGTTTGCCTACTCAGAACCTTGCTAAATCCTATCAAAGAGGTTACAGGATTAGAAGATGAAGAAAGCAGATAATAGGAGCTAAATCACTAGAAACAAAATAAGCATAAGAGATAAAGGGAAGGAAGAATAGATTAGAAGTCTCTTTTTGCTGATGGGGAAAGGAAACAACTCAGGAGATGAGTATGCATAACTGGGAAAATGACTCATCAACTCCATGTGCAGGACATATTGACTGAGTCAGGTGTTTGGGAGGAGAGCAGCTATTGGAAAAACCACCACTGAACAAAATCCATACTGAAGGCTCTGTGACACGAGATTATGTATAGTTCAATAGAATCTCTCCCCACTGACCTTTATTTAACAGATTAATGATGTAGTTCACTCAGTCTATAAAGCCTCCGGCTGATGTCCACAGCACTCTGCAAGTCAGAGTAGCAGAGCATTCTCTGGCCCGGAAGACTACTCTTCCGGGTGACACACACATTAGTTTCTATCAGTGGAATTGTATGTCTCCTAAGAAACAACACTGCTCGTTCCCCAAACGATTTACGTCTGTTGAATTTTGTTATTGTAATCGAGAAATATGTTAAGCAGTGAAATGAGAGAACAAAAATAATGATGTTTGTTTCAGACAAATTGATTTATTTGGAAAGAGTCCATAAGGGAAAGTCAATAGAACAATTGTCATAATTGGTGAGAGTAAGACAACAATAAAATACTAGAGAAAAACAATCAAAAGTCTTTTGGATTGTGGCCTTATTTGTCTTTCAGTCCTTAATTCTAAAATTCTGTTTTCTTTAAAGAGACCCAATTGGAAATGTTACATTCTGGGTAACAGGTATATCTTATTTAAGAATGAAAGATGGGGCTCTAATTACTGAGCCTATGCTAAAATAAACATGTTGAGTCATAGGTCTAAAGCTTTTCAAATGAATGCTTGTTTATATTTGTGGCTTTTATGCACTAATGCTTTTTCTCTAAATGTTTACTTTCATGTTACTTAAAAAGCTGAGAGACAGAGAAACAGAGATCGGGATCTTACATCTGCTTGTTCACTTGCTAACTGCCTGCAACAGTCAGGGATGGACCAGACTGAGATTAAGAACACAGACCTCAACTGGGGTCTTCCTTGTGGGTGGTAGGAGCACAAATACTTGAGCCATGACTGCTGCCTACCGGAGTGCACATTAGCAGGAAGTTGGAATGGAGAATGGAGCTGAAACTTTGACCAAGGCACTCCAATATGGATGTCGGTGTCCCAAGCACCGATTTAACTACTGCACTAAACACCTGCCTCTATGTGCTCATTTTAAACTAACATTTTTACTTTAAAACTGTTAGTTATTATGATAATAAAGGGTATTGAATATATTTAAAATCAGTAACAATTTATATTCCTTGCTTATTAAAAATTAGTAGTAAATCAGTGAAATTAATTCAAAAATATTGATAAACTTTTAGATATTACAGCAGACCTTATACTTATTGTTTTTGTTCTTAAAATAACTCATAATATGAACTAAAATACAAACAAATGCCTAAGCCCCAGATGACCTGAGTTATTTGCTTGTTTCTTTGTGGCTTAAATTTGTAGTACTTGCAACATAGTCTGATGGGATCTGAATGTTTTCCTCAAAATTCCTGTATTAGAAATTTAATTCCCAATGCAGTGTTATTGGGAGGTGAGACCTAGTGGGAGGTGCCTAGGTCAGGAGGCCTCCAGCTTCATGAATGCCTTAAGGTAACTATTAAAAGGCTTGTGGGTGTGGGCTGGTACTATGGCATAGCATGTTAACCCTCCACCTGTCATGCCAACATCTGATATGGGAGCTAGTTTGAGTCTCAGCTGTTCTAAAACCCTGATGGGGAAAAAGTATCCTCTGGAAAATATAAACTGGAAATGATTGTTTAAAAAACAAAAAAAAACAACTGCAAGAAATCTTACTTGTTTCTCTGACTGGTACACTGGTTCTGCATTATACAAGGCTTGAGATGAATTCAGTTTTACCTATATTATAGGAAAAAGTGTACCAGTGGACTTGCAAAATACTCTTGAGGCATTCCATTTCTTTTTTATTATATTTGGTTAAGCTACATTAAATCAATAAAAATAAGAAGTGCATTCTGGGCCAAAAATGTACATTTATATATTATTACCAAATTATGAATAGAAAACCTAAGGTAAGTGACTTGCTGAAGTTCTTCAAGTAAAACTTTTGGTAGAACCTAGTATAAATAGTAAGCATCTGGATTCTGTGTCAAATGCTATCATTGGTACCTTGTGATCTTAAACAGAAACTTCAGGGCCAGTGTTACGGTGTAGTGGGTAAAGCTGCTGCCTCCGATGCCGGTATTCCATGTGGCACTGGTTCATGTCCTGGCTGCTCCACTTCCGATCCAGCTCCTTGGTGGAAGACAGCCCAGGTGCTTGGGCCTCTGCACCCATATAGGAGACCCAGGAGAAGCTCCTGGCTCCTGGCTTTGAATCAGCCCAGCTCCAGCCATTGCAAGCATTTGGGGAGTGAACTAGCTGATGGAAGACCTCTCCATCTCTCTGTAACTCAGTCTCTCAAATAAATAAATAAATCTTTCAGGACAAAAAAGGCTTGTGGGCATGGGTTCCTTGTTTTGTTTTTCTGCCATGTGAAAACAGAGCAAGAAGGCTCTCAACAAACACTGGGTGCAAGGACTCTCGTCTTGGAATTCCCAGTCTCCAGAGTTAGAAAAACTGTGTTCATTGTAAGTCACCCAGTCCCAGTTACTCTCGTATGACAACACAAAGTTGACTAGAAGGTCGTCCCAGGTTAATAACATTTCCTACAAAATAGAAATGCAAATTCTGTCTGCAGGGACGCTTCTTAAACCTAAGTAAAGTGGAAAACACTCAAGGAAATGAAGTAACGTGAGTGAATGGAAAACATGGTTGGAAGAATGAGATAAGTCAAGACAGCAGATCAGATACAAAACATAAAATCAGCACATTATACATTCAAGGAAATAAATGAAAGGATTATTATGGGTAAGGAAGGTGAGAGCAAAAATATGTCTAAAAGTATCAGAACTGGTCTAGATTTATAGAAACTTCGGTAGATTGATAACACGGTTTATCCCTGCTGACTTTAAGCCTGATCACCTGGATAACGTAGTGTTTATTAGGATTTCCACTCTAAATGTACTCCTTTACTCTTTTTTACACTGTGTGTCCTTTGGAAATGAAATCGCTTTGTGCAACTCATAATTAGAGAGTAGAGTTAAGAGAGTTAGATCCACCTCTTTGAAGGCTGAGTATCTACATATGTTATTTGTAATCCTCCTGCTTTGAAGATTTGTCTCTCCTTCTCTATGTTCAAAAACTCTTATTGAAATATTCATATATATATGTAAACAAAATACTTTGGTTTTGAATTATGATCCAGTACTAGTTATTTGATTGCTCAGATTGCTCCATATTGTACCATAGAGGACTTTGTCAATGTTCTTTTGTATCCTTTTGATTCACTCCAATCATTTTGTGTACATGTGTTATTTGTTGGTTGGTTTGTCTTGTTTATTTTTGGAGCAGAGCCTTACATTGTCACAGCAGGACATGCTTCAGGATCATTTTGTATGTTTTCTCTTTTATTCCTAGAATCACTAACTTTTCCTAGAATTTTCCTAGAATCACTCACTTATCAGACCTGTTTCACAAATATTTTGAATAACTTGCCTAAGTCAGCAAGCTTCTCTGTGAATAAAAATACATTACTGAAATCTTAGGATTTTCAGACAAATTCCTGATGTTAAAATTTCTTTATTTCATTTAAGGCACAGTATTAACATTTGGATTTTTGAAAAGGCATTATTTGTTTGTGTGAATTCATTTAACATACCATTTAATTCCAGATTAATTAACAATTTTAATGTTACAGTGTAGTATAGTAGTACATTATTGATCTATGAATCTGAAAGTTTTATTAAAAATGATATAAAATCTGTACTCTAGGGAGAATATAGGCACATTTTGTTACATTTAAGTTGATTTTTGTTTTATAAAAATCATCTTACCTAGAGATAAAAGAATGAAGGATTCATATCCCTATTATTTTAAAAAAACATATTTTATTCAATGAGACAAAAAGATTAACTGAGGGGGAGCAGAGAAACAAGAGCTTAAATAGGATTTTCATAGACATTAATACATTAAAGGTCATTAATGATGGGAAAACATACTTAGAATTGACAGAAACAACAAAATTTCCATTGATTACTGTGACAGTAGAAATAAAAGTCACACTATGAAGTGTTTTACAACAGTGCTGAAAAGTAAATGGACATTCAGGTAAATAATCCAGAGAAACTTGCACTTGTAAGGAGACATGTACAAGAACAGTCATAAAAACATTTCTGAGCAACAATGAAAGTATCAGACCCAACACAAATGCCTGTTGACAGTAGAAGGGATTTCTATCTATTCATATATCATAATACTCTATAAAAGTTGAAGTTAATAAAGTAGACCTATATTCGTCTTCAATAAATCACAGAAACCTAATGTTAAATGTAGCGAGCCTCCAGATGATGTATTCAATATAATAATGTTATATAAATTTATCCCTTCAGCATTGGTTGGCTCTTAATCATTGGGCCAGGAGAAATGAGAAAAGACAAAATATAAGAGAACTCATACACAATGTGCAAATGGCATAGTTGTGTCCATTAAACTCTATTTACATTCACTTTTATGTACAAAACAAATGGAGAACTTAATTGGGACCCTGGGCTGTATCATCCAAACCCTGTGCTAGATTATGAACTGCCTAAAGATTTTACATTTTTCTCCTTTTGTTTTCTCTATGTAAGATATCTATCTTATTTTTACACAAATCCGTTTTCTGATGGATTTGCCATCCGTCTTTCTAAGGGAACTGTTTTAAGAAACAGGTAGTGGTAGAGAAATCTCCTATATGAGGCTGTAAGAACTTAACTCCTTAGAGAGGGCCCATTTTCCTGCATTATGATTTAAAGAAAATTCATGATTAATGTTACATTCTCATTCATTATTTACCACAGATTGTGTCTGTGACACTATCAAGTAGCAAAATTCTAATTATTGAGTGGGACCATGGTTTTAGTCTTGTGACTGACTTGCTATACTATGAGTATTGACATTTTGCTTTCATTTAGGAGTTCTTAAGTTGTATCTTAAGAAAAATCATTTTATTTTTGCATAGAGTCTGGAAAGTTTGACCATGTAAGAAGGTGGACAGATTGAGTGGTAAACAAAAAGTCTGAGCATTGAGAATATTATGTTTTCAGTTTTCATTCAAGTTTTAGTTATTTACTTTTGTTTTTAAAAAGCTTATTTGAAAGGCAGAGCAACAGAGATAGAGGGAGGCAGAGTGGGAGGGAGATGAGAGAAACAGAAAGAGTGCAAGGGAGGGAGGGAGGGAGAGAAAAAGAGGCGGGGGGGGGGGGGTTCTTCCACTTACTGATTCATTCCACAAATGTTTGCAACAGCTGGGACTGGGCCAGGTTGAAGCCTGGAGCCAGGAACTCAATGTGGGTGACTTGGGGCCCTCAAGAACTTGAACCATCACTGCTGCCTTCAAGGAAGCATTAATGGAAATATAGAACAAAAGTAGAGTAGAGGAGACTTTAACTGGCACTCCAATGGAATGCAAGCACTTCAAGTTCCGTCTCTTTACTGTTGTGCCATAAGAGTGGTTCCTGGAGCAGTCTTAGGAATCACGTGTGATGTCGCTGTTCAGCAATAGGTATATCCACTAGGAGGGTATGGATATTCATATCTGAAATTGGAGATATTCATGACTTTGAGATTTTCATACTTGATCACAAAAGGTTAAATTTATGATTCAGAATAAATATGAGCCCCACAAAGTCGAGAATTAAGCAAATGGATATGCCATTTCTTTATTTTGCTTGTGTTTTTGTAAATAGTTGTTAGGATGTCCATAGCTTGAAATACAGGTTTTTGGATTATTGTAGGAAATAGTGGCACAGTATTAGCAATTACAAAATTGCATGTTTCCAGTTTAAACAATGTGATACAATCCTGATAGTTTAAGCAAAAGTAAGTCTAAAAGGGAAATTAACTGGAAACAATATTGAAAAACATGTCTAACGGTTATTGGATTTTTAAATATTTATTTAAATAGTTTTACCATAACTGATTAAAATATCAAAGAACTGATTTGGAGGTGGATCTGATATCTCCTTAAGCATACCAACCAAGAAAATCAATGAAAAGAAAAAGTGGCAATTTTACCATTGAAATGTGAACATTGTACATCTGCCTGATCAATATAGCTTAGGAAGTACATCTCAGGGTGAATTCAGTATTTTGGGGGTTCACTATGGAAATGTCATTTCAGTCACATGAATAAGCATTTTTAAAATATTTTTGCTTTTAGAAATATAAGGCATCAGGTTGGTGCTTGATAAGGTCCTTGATAAGGACTACATAGCTTTGGACACAGGTTCTGAAAACCATGACAGGAAAATGAGCATAGAAGGATTTGCATTACCTGTCATTTCCATTAATAAATCAAACAATGCTAATAAAAGAGCTCCAAGAGTTCTTTTATTGAACAATGTCAGATTTTCTTATTGTAGAGTTCAAATTACATATGTTTATATTTTACTTAGAGTTAGTTCTCTAAATTGGCAGATAGCCCAAATTGAAGTCCGAAGAAAAGCTTATAATAGCCTCATTACTTCATTTGTTTAAGAATCAGTTAAAATAAATATATGATTTAAATATGAAAATAATTAATATAACAATTTATTTTAAATTTAGTTCATTTTAAGTACAGTGGAGGTTTATGAATATATTTCTTAGTTTGAAGCCCACATAAATATAAAATTTGTTTTTCATTTGGTTTTTGCTCAGTGTGTTAGGTCACCCTTTACTTGAGGTATGAGTAAAAGTTCTCCTATTGCCAATGGCATCCTTTTTGCCTGTTTACACTTGTACCAGAAATGCTCTATTTAGATGACTTAATGTTTTCCAATGGTCTTCAATTTATGATCACAGCTTGTATTTATTGAAGTGGCCACTAGATGGCAAACCTACCACTAAACAGAATTTCTGCACAAAGGAAATTCTGCAAGTAACAAAAAATCACACTGCAGAGCAACATTTATTTCAAGCCTCACTTAGCTTCTCAGCCTAGGCACTATCTATAGTTTGAGAGATGCATGGAAATGACTGTGACATAACTTTTTCACATTGTTTAAGGTTTAATACTTCACAAACATTACTTCTCGCAATAACCTTTTGATTGATAAACACTGCCATATTGCAGATGAAAACATGGGTTTCCCAGGGCATATGGCAAAGGTTATTTCTTTAGAGAGTTGCATGGAGACAACTTTGAAGAATTTTGCTTGAGGGATCCAAAATTTAATTGCATTACTGTTTGAGATGTATTCTGGGATAACTATTGGCTCTGTATCTGATGTGTATTTTCTGCTTATGCTCTACATCCTTATATTTCTAAAAGAAGTCCATTCCCTCTAGGAGCCTGCAAATCTATCAGAGCTACAAAACCATTCCCTCCTCAATGATACTGACCTATCACTTCTTTATTTTATCTTGCCCTTTGGAATCTGGAACAGAATTATCTTTATCCAGTTTCTTTCCATTTCATCTTTTGTATTCACTGAGACCTTCTGTCACCATAACTTAAATTGCCTCTTGATTTCTGATGTTGAGCACTGGGCTTCAGCTCATTTTCAGCTTTTGAAAATAGGCCAGCAGTTTTCTAAAGAACTGGCAGTGATCTTTTGCAGAAATTAGAAGCATGTGAATGGTTGTGTGTGCACATACTCTTCCAGCCCTGCAAAAGTGATATGAAATGATTTCCAATGCATCTTGTATATAATTGGCAGCATAGAGCCATAATACACCGCCACTAGGTCAGAATATCTAATATCTAATTAACACTTTTAAGTTCTGAAAGCAAATTTAATTTTTGGTAAATGTTAGTGGATCAAAGAGCACCTAAAATAAATAATAAAAAAAAGGTAAGGCCAGTGCAACTACTACCCAATACATTTTCTTTAGTAGAATTATAAGTTTATGCTCTAGCCATGAAATAGCCTGAGCACAGGTTTAAATATTTCATGATAGACAGATGGTGATTTTAAAAAGTTTTCTTTGAAACATTGGTCCTTGTATTGATTGAACAGAGGAATGTGTCTATTCCTAAAGGATATTTAGGTTTACAAGAGTATTTTACTTCCTCTTCCTATTACTGAAACAATATAGATTTACTATAGAAAAACTCAAAACTACAAATGAGAAAAAGACTAGAACCTAGAGCTCTCTCTTTTACAATATGGATCTCCTTTAAGAGGTTGTCAGTCACTTTTTAAATTTAATTATTTGTTATTAACTAAAAGACCCTCCTGTTAACATTTTTATAGCTATACAAATGAGTAAATCAAACAGTTTATGGAACATGCTTATTATTAAAATACTGCATGAATTTTAGAAAATTTCATGCAAATTAAGTCAATTTTACAAAAACCTCTTAAAGTACTGTTCTGTTTCTCTCCAACTCTACCTCTTTAGTGGAGCTCACTAATCCATGTTTGATTTCTGTACTGTTGCCTTAAGAATGTGGTATGAGTGAGATCATATAGTATGAGCATTTGGGAACTAGGCACTCAGCCTAATTCTCTGGAGATGTCTTCTTTTGGAGTTATTATGAACATTCATGTTCAGGTTTTCGTGTGAACATTGTTTTTAATTTCTCTGGGAGAAATGCACAGGAATATTACTGGATCATGCAATAGTTACATGTTTTTTATTTTAATTTTTAAAGAGTATCATACTGTTTTTAAGAATGGTTGTGGCATTTACAGTCCAATGAGCAAGGTATGAGCGGTCCAGTTTCTCTGTGTCATCACCAGCATTTAGCATTGATATTACTTGGGCATTCTAGTAAGTACTTTATAATATTTCACATAATTTTAATTTGCCATTCCCTAAGGCTTAAATTGGTAGATGTGTTTTTATGTGCTTATTTTCCATCTGTATATCCTCTGTTGACATGTCTGTTTTATTTAATCCAATTTTCTAATTGCATTGTTTTGCTGTTCAGTTTTGAGAGTTCTTTATGTATTGTGGATACTAGTCATTTGTTGCTTATGTGGTTCTCCAAGTCAACACTTCTGTTTTTCATCCTCTTAGCAGAATATTCCACAGAGTAAGATATTTTAATTTTTATGAAATCAGAGGCCAGTGCCACAGCTCAATAGGCTAATCCTCTGCCTGCGGCGCTGGCACCCCAGGTTCTAGTCTCTGTTGGGGCGCCGGAATCTGTCCCAGTTGCTACTCTTCCAGTCCAGCTCTCTGCTGTGGCCCGGGAATGCAGAGGAGGATGGCCCAAGTGCTTGGGCCCTGCATCTGCATGGGAGACCAGGAAGAAGCACCTGGCTCCTGGCTTCGGATCAGCGCAGTATGCCGGCCACAGTGGCCATTGAGGAGTGAACCAACGGAAAAGAAAGTTCTGTCTCTCTGTCTCTCTCTCTCTCATTGTACACTCTGCCTGTCTAAAAAAAAAAAAAAAAAGAAATCAAGTTTACATTATTTTCTTTTTGTTGAAAATATTTTTTAACATTTTATTGCATAACTTTTCTTCTCTTAGCATCTCATATTAGTATATTTGTTACATCTCCCTATTTTGTGTTATTCAAATTACTTTTATTCATCCCATCTCTTCCAGCCTCTAGTAATCAATATTCTTTGTTCAAATTAATTTTTATTTGATTTTTATTTATTATAGTTATTCAATTTTAGTTATTTTAAAGAATTTATTAATACATTACATTCTCAGGGTCACATCAAATGCCTGATAATTACTACTACACATTTCTCATACTAATGTGATATTAATACAAAAAGAATTGTTTCAATGTAGTTCATAGATAGAGTTCTTTTTTTAAGATTTATTTATTTGAAAGAGTTACACACACACACACACACACACATACACACACAGGGATGGAGGGAGGGAGAGAATGAAAGAAAGAGAGATACCTTCCATCTGCATGTTCACTCCCTAAATGACCACAGTGGCCTGGGCTGGTCCAGGCTAAATCAGGAGTCAGGAGCTTCTTCCAGGTCTCCCATGTAAGTGCAGGAAGCCAAGTTCTTGGACCATCTTCTGCTTCTTTCCTGGGCTCATCAGCAGGAAGCTGGATTGGAAGTGGAGCAGCATTGTCTGGAACTGGTGCCCATATGGGATTCTGGTGTTGCAGTCAGTGGCTTTTCCCACCACACCACAATGATAGCCCCCTTAGATAAAATTTTAATACTTCCTTCCCTTCCCTCTCTGTCCTTTCTCTTATTCTTTCCTCCCCTCCCTTCCTCTTCCTCCTTCCCTCCCTCTCTCCTTCTCTCCCTCTCTCCCTCTCATGTTTTTTAACTCCCACATACAAGGGAGAATATGTAATATTTCTCTTTCTGTCTAGATTATTTCACATAGTATATCCTCCAGTTCCATCCGTTTTTTAAAAGATGTATGTATTTTGAAAGAGTTACAGACAGAGACAAAGAAATTTTCCATCCACTGGTTCAATCCTGAGATGGTTGCAGTGGAAAGCGCTGGGCCAGGCCAAATACAAGAGCAGACGGAACATGAACCAGTGCCTATGTGGAGCGCTGGCATCATGCATGGCAGCTCTACCCACTACACAACAAAGCCAGTCCCTAGGACCATTCATTTTCATGCAAAAAATAATATTTCACTTTTTAGTTTAAGGTCATGTACACATATAAAAACACAAAAAGAGTCTTTAAAATTTATAGAAAATGAATATTATGAAAAAGTTAAGGTTGGATTTTAATATTTTGAGTCTAAATAACCTTATATTTTATCCCATTTGCCAATGAGCTATTTAAAGTGTCTGTATTTTGGAATGAAGGTCCAGAATCTTTATTCTACAATTTTTCTCTTTATGCTATATTTTCTAAGAATAGTGAAATATATACCCAATCAACCTTCCTAGCTGTTGAAATCTGTCAAATTTACTTTACAAAAGGGAAACTAATTAATATTAATTTTTCAGATATTGCACTTATATAACTAGGAAAGATAAAAAGTTAGATTCAAAGTTATATACAATTGCAAAGAGAGATAACAAAATTGTAAAATCTTGCATTAATATTTCCCGTGGTATATAATTAAAAATAAAAGTACTAAATAGGCATAAAATGTTTTCACTGAAAACACTGTCATCAATTTAAGTTTTTATCAATTATAAAGTTTAACACAGTTTGGTTAAGAATTAATTGAAAATAATTTACAAAACAGTTGGAATATTTAGAATATGCATTGCATTGTTTGTAAGATTTATTTATTTATTTGAAAGTCTAAGTTAGAGAGAGGGAGAGACAGAGAGAGAAAGAGAAAGATCTTCTATCTGCCGGTTTGCTCATCGGATAGCAACAGCAGGTTGAAGCCAAGATCTTTGGGTCTATGATGTGGGTGGCAGGGCCCCAACTACTTGGGCCATCCTCTGCTGCTTTTCTAGGCTATTAGCAGAGCACTGGGTCAGAAGTGGAGCAGCTGGGACTTAAACTGGAGCCCAAATGGGATGCTTGCATCACAGGTGACTACCTATTGAACCACATCCAGTCCCTATATATTGGTTTTGAACTACCCGTCTGTGATCAAAAGACTTTTCTGAATCAAAATTATCTCTTTTTCAGTAGATCTTTGGTAAATCTCTGGATATTTAAATATGTATATAGGTAGTGCATGTAATTCATATTCATACAAAATGATAACTTGTTTTTGGTATATTAGGTATAAAATGGTTGCTACCTTTTATAACTAGAATAATACCTTTCTGAAGTGTAAGACTAGAAATATGTTGTAAACTTCACTTTAAAAATCATTTAAAATATCATTCCTTTTATCATTTGGCAAGAATTCTGAAAGGGACATGGTTATAGTTCTGCTTTTCCAAAAAATTGTGATTTTTTTTTTCCTAAAGACTAGAGCCCTCTAAAAATACAATGTTATACTTGAGATAACGAATCAAAGTTTTAAAAATTCTAGTGGGTTTTGGACATATATTTTAATGTTCATTTGTTGAACCTGATGAATCAAAATTAGTTTCTGGGGCTGATGTTGTGGCCCAGTGAGTTAAACCACCACCTGCATTGCCACTACCCCATTTGGGCACCACTTTGAGTCTGCTGCTCTACTTCCAGTCCAGCTCCCTGCTGATGTACTTGGGAAAGCACCAGAAGGTGGCCCAAGTATTACCCATGTAGGAGATGTGGATGGAGCTCCTGGTTCCTGGCTTTGGCCTGCCCCAACCACAGCAAATGTGACCATCTGGAGAGTGAATCAGCACATGAAAGGTCTCTCTCTTTCCCTCTTTCTCTGTCATTCTGCCTTTCAAAGAAATAATTTTACAAAGCTTTGTTAAAATTGGTTAGGTTCTGAGTTCTTTAATTTTTCTTTTAAATTTTTTGCTTATAATCTTAAGGTGACCAGTTAATTTGGAAAATTCTAAATTGATTTCTTTCAATTAATATAAACAGACTGTTTTTAATATCCTTATTTTTAAGTCAAAAGAAAGAGGTCAGGAAAATTTTTAAAACCTTTACATTTTCTGGTACACTTCCCAAAAACATTCAGGTTTAAGCAATAACTGGTTAGATTTAGGTTGTGTGTGGGTGAGTATTTATTCTGCACTGTGAGTTTTTCATGGATTTAAGACTTTTAGAGAATTATAAGTTACTTTCTGATCTTTCCTTTGCTCATTTCTCAAAGTTTGAGTTCCTTTTAAATAAGAACACTTTTTTTTTTCATAAGAAAGTATTTGCAGTTTCTGAAGACTTGAATGATTTAAAAATATTTCACTTATATGAGGTCAGAATGGAGTTTATATAAGCCTCTGCCTTAGTCCATTTGGGCAAGTACAGCAAAATACCACAAACTACATAGCTTATAAACAAGAGAAATTTATTTCTTATGATTTTGAATGCTGAGAAGTCCAAAATAAAGCAGTTTTGTTGCTGCTGAAAATCTACTCCCTGGTTCATGGATGGCTTCATCTGTGTTCTTTGCAGCCAGTTCTCTGGGTTTTTCCTGCTTGCTCTCTGGACTCTGTTTTATAAGGGTAGTGTTCC
Source organism: Sylvilagus floridanus (assembly GCA_949820135.1). NCBI lineage: Eukaryota > Metazoa > Chordata > Mammalia > Lagomorpha > Leporidae > Sylvilagus > Sylvilagus floridanus. Next base: position 26,249,799 of record OX463235.1, read on the forward strand.
ATTCATGAGGGCTCTACCTCCTTGATTTAACCACCTCCCAAAGCCCTCTCCCCTCCTCCCAGTGCCATCACCGTGTTCTGAATTATGATGTCATATAGAAATTTTAGTGGGGATGCAGTCATTCTGCATTGTGATTTTTATGTAGAAGTTAAGATTTTTAGAGAATTCCAAATCACTGATATCTCTTTTGCTCTCTTTAAATTTATGAGTTATTTTAAGCAAGAACTTTTTTTAAATATAAAAACTATTTGGGGATTTGTTTTATACTATTTAATTTTTTTAAAGTTTATTTTTTAATCTAATGAAAGGCAAAGTGAGAATCAGAAGGGAGGAGAGGAAAAGAATAAGAAACCATTTGTGATTTCTGAAAACTTAAGTGATTTAAAAATATTTCAAATATAGACAGTTAAAACAGTATTTATCTAAACTTCCCATTTTTGTATCTAAGTGATTCTTTTCAGAAGCATTATCTTTTCTCCTTGTCTTTCCTTTCAGTCTGTTATCTGTCACATTTGCTTGAGTCTTCTTCTTCATCTAATTGTATATACACTCCTTCACAAACTGCACATGCACATGTGCATGGATACACAAGAACACGCAAGTATGCACACACACAGCTACTGGACTTGTCCTAAAGATAAAGCTATGACCACAATGAAACAGCTCTGCAGATTTCTGTGTAATTATGATGATCTCCACCAATCGAGTTTCCTAAAGTTCAGAAAATGAAACTGTTTGCATCTTATGATTGATCTTAGGTAACCATGATAGAAAAATCACATAATTAGGAAAGCTGAATGGAAATCCAAAGAATTCTTGAGTTCACTTTGTGTTGGACAATTGTAGAGTTGTCAGCATAGATAATTCTGAAAGTTGCTTTTCCTTTGGGGTCAGCATAATCCTAGGTTTAACCCAAGATTTTTTTTTTAACTTGGCGCTTTCATAAGACATTTCTGAATAATGGTCTTTTTATGGTTCTTTAAAAATTTTTGTTAATGAATCTTGTTACCATTTGGATAAAAGCCTTCACTCGGGAGATGTTAGAATGGCAGAAGGATTACCCAGCTCTAACTATACAGTCCCCATTGTGCCGAGCTAGTTCCTAAGAATTCAAAGTATGCAAAATCCTATTCATCCACCGCACCTTTCTCTTTGGATTATAGGTGTCTCCATCAGATCTCTCAGTCATCTCCTTTTTGTTGGTTGTGTTTGCTGCCCATAAAGCAACCCTTCACTCTAACTTTGGGAGGTCCCTACTCTACTATCATCCATCCAACCTTGCCTATTTCAATGTCTGATGATATTTCTATATTTTTAAATGAAAAGGTCAGGTTTGTATTTTTTATGTCAAATACGGCCTTTGAAATCAGTCTTCCTTGGACTAAAAGGGGATTACCTTCTATCTTTTGTTGAATCCCAATTTCATTATTTAAACCATGAGTTTCATAAAACTATGTCATAGGGCTATACTGCATATTGGATGGAGTGATATGGATACATTTATATATTGTATACAAAGCACTTAGTAGAGTGCCTAGCACAGAGGATTGAGAGAAATATTTTGTTCTGGTTAGAAACAAAGCACAGATTCTGTATTCAGGCTGTCTGGCTTCTCATTTTGGCTTCTACTTACAAATTGAACAAGTTACTGAAAATGTCTGTGCCTGCTTTTTTTTCTTTGTTATAAACTCTTATAAATAATCATGCATGGAATGTAGTAGGTGATTAACAAATACTGAATGCATGAATAACCTCTAGTTATAATTATAAATCTCTATTCCTAAGTCCTTCCATTATGACATCAGAGAACCTGAGATACTCCCAAAATTCACTCAATATTCATTGCATTGCTACCACATTATGTAATATGTCTTTCATTAGAATCCTTTTTGAAGATGTTAAACATTGGACATTACCAGGAATCTCCTCCTCCATTGAACTCTTGTCAGTCAACTACTGTATTTCGACTGTTTCTTGGCTTTTCCCAAAATATTACACACCTACTATTCCTGTATTTTTCCTCTCATTTTCAGGAATTCATATATAGATTTTCCCTCAGTGTTCTACAATTCACTCAGCATGGTGAATGTTAAAATGTATTAGTCTTACTCACTTAGTAAAACCCTTAAAATTTATTACAATGCATACGAAAATATGGGTTTTTTTGCACAACATTCCTTATATCTGTCTGACAAAAATCTTACTGTTAACTTTGTGTAGACCTTTATGTTTTTTTCTCTTAAGATTCTTACCACATATGGCATTGGATCATGTGTAGGCTTTTACTTTTCTTCTAAAGTATACATTATCTATGGGTTGAAGTTGTGTCTTGCTTATCTTTTCATCCCCAAGACAATTATCATAATACCTTATTCAAATTAGATGTCAAATTGCTGCTATCTGTTCATTTTTAATAAGCCATATAATTAAATTATTATTTCCCATGGTGCTCATTTGGATACTAGGACCTTCAGCCTTCAGCACAAGTCTTCAGAGTATATCCAACTTATGGGATACATAGCGCTTCTCAACCCTGTGTGAATTTTTCTGAAGTTGATTGCTTGAGTAAACTGGTCTTTCTTTCCCAAATAAATATAACTGGTTTAGTATAAATATGATGAGTTAAAAATTGCATGGGATTTTTATCTCAATTCTTGTAAAAATTAAAGTCATAAAATGGCTGAAATGGGAAGTACTCAGACAAAAATTACATATTCATATACTCCTCTATATAATGAGAAAAAAGAAATAAAAATAATAGTACTAAGGCTGAAAATAAGCAATTTTTAAAAGCAAACAATTTTACAAGATAATGCAAAACGTGAAATTACAAGTTTTCCGAAAGAGGTATAAGTGCCAGGGGAGAATTAGTTAAATAGTAAAGTAGGTTTATACATTTATTACAGAAAAACAAAGGCTTTGCTAAACTAATGAAATGATTATTACATAAATTTGTACTGTGTACCAAGTATAGGGATTAAAACTATTTTTAAATTACTTCTTTCACTTTTACAGTGAAAGAAAATTGTGTACTTTCACAGCTGTCTACTGTTTGGTCCTATCTTTAAGCTTGCAGGGAGCGTATAACATTAATCATATAAATTAACTTTCCATCTCAGAAGGGACGCGTATAATTAAGGCCAAAAAAGTACAAGCAACGTACTACACAGGTGAGAGCCCATGCTGCCGATGTGTTTTATCAACAGAGGAGCACTTTTATTCTTTGCCAATGATTTTGTTGAAAAGAGTAAGTGTTATAGATATTGGCACTAATAAAAAGTTAAGCCTGATATGAAAATATTTTTAGCTACATAATAGCATAGATTGTATATTTTCAATAGTTATATTCCCTCATGATATCATGGTTTAATTATATTCCATATATAATTAAATTTTCATTATACCCAGGGCCTACTGTTCTTTGTCATACTGTCTGCAAAATCACGGCTCCAAGTTTCAGCTAAGTCAGTGATCAGAATCCGCAGTAATTGTTTTCTTCTATACTAGGCCATTGTGTGAACCTGACCAAAAGGCAGTTGTTGCAGAGACTGTTCCAGCCAGATACAGTAAAGAACACAATGCACCACTTAACAGAAACTCTTGAAGTATGCACATTCATTTTATGTTATTTTTGATTAAAATTTAGTGGCACATGGTTTTGATAAGCTTAAGACCCTGATTGAGTTGACCACATTCCATGTCAGAGTGTCCAGTCTGAGTCCTGGCTCAGCTTGAGATCCAGCTTCCTGCTCCTGTGGAACCTGGGTGGCAGCAGGTGCTGACTTAAGAACGTGGGTCCCTGCCATCCACATGGGAACCCCGGATAGATTCCTGGCTCCTGGCTTGGACCTATCTCAGCCCTGCTTGTGGGCAACAGCTGGAAGATCTCTCTTGTTTGTTCCCTCTCCCTCCCTCTTTGTGTCTGCCCCTTTCTCTCTCTCTGCTTCAAATCAAAAATGATTTGATTGTTGTCTTTAGCCCTTTTTATACTCCTGTGAAAATATATGCCTTCTACTATCTTCTTGCTGAATATTATGGTTAGTGGTGCATTAATCCTATGATTATACAGTGGACTAAATTAAATTTTTATAAATTAAATTTTTATAAAATTAAAGAGAAAAAAAGGAATGAAGGGAGATTGAGGGAAGGAGAGGGGGAGGAAAGGAAATATGGTATCTTTTTAGAATTGTAGCTATGGAATACATGAAACTTGTTCTCTTTATATTAATAAAATATTTTTAAAGTTTTTTTAAAAGTTAGCTTGTCTTTTTAAAATAAAGCTTAGTATGGTTTGAAAAGACCTATGTAAAATAGTCTCTATTGGTTAATTTGGCCTCATTTTCTTTCAGGTCCTTCCTAGTGGACATTTATTTCAGGCTTTTGACACATGGTGTTTATTATGCTGGAAGGCTTTTACCCTCTCCCTACCTACCTACACTTCAGTTCACACAGTTAATTCCTTTCCATTTGGGCAAATATCACTTCCTCTGGTGTGTCCTTCCTGACCTATGTAACTAGACAAAAGCTTTTTATTCAGTCTTCTCTCTCGGCACCATTTTATCCCACTCTCATCTCAGTTTGTGATATTTATTTCTCTGCCTATTGTGTATCCCAATCTAGGCTTTGTGCGTTTGGCTCCCTGCTCTATCTCCATTACTTCAAAACAGTGTTTGGTGCATGAGTTGGTATTCAGAAGACATTTTCTGACCAAATGTATTTTGATATATAAAGCTTACACTTTTTCAGAAGCATGAAATGCTTTATTATTTATAAAGTTGTAGAAATAAATTTGGATATACCCCAAAAGCACAGGCAACTAAATGGAATTAAATCAAACTAAGAAGTTTCTGCATAGCAAACAATTTATAGAATGAAGAGACAGGATTACTAAATGTAAGCAAAAACATTAATAATAATTTGATTTTAAAATGGGTGAATTATCAGAATAGCTGCTTCTCAAAAGAAGAAATACAGATGGCCAATAAGTATATGAAATATTATTCAACTTCAATAGTCTTTGGGAAAAGGAAAATCAAGTTCACAATGAGACATCAATCTCACACCATACAGAAAACCTACTGCCAAAAAAGAAAAAAATAACAAATACTGGTTAGCATAAGGAGAAAAAGAAAACTTTAAAGAATGTTGGTAGGAATGAAAATAAATATAGTATGAAGGTCTTAATAAATCCTGGCTAAATGTATCAAATACACTTTTTCCCAGATCGTGATTAAGTGATATACTACTTTTATTGCCCAACTGACATCAATTCTCAGCACAATAGAAAACGAGGTCAGGTGCCAGGTCTAGCCCTGGTAAGAGCTGGGCAGTATAGAAGCTCAGGGCATATTGCCTGCTTTCAATGTCTGGCTATACTTTTTACTTTTTTTTTTGCTATGTGAAATTTCTTCTGGTCTCAAATTTCTCATCTGAAAAACCAATTATTTAATGTAATAGTAATAATAATAAACAACTCATAGTCTCGCCATCAGGGATATGAGTAAATGAGTACAGATGGGTTAGTGACTGAAAGCAATGTCTAGCACTAATGTTTCATTATCTATATGTATAAAATTTTCTTTTTTCATTTCACTATCGTTTAATCTTCTTTATTAATTAAAAGTTGGTTTGTGGGTTCTTTTTGTCCCAAAAGAGTCCTTTTATGAATGTTTCATATGCCTTCGATTATCAAGACCACATTGAAGGATGAAATTCTTTTAATTGAATATTTACTTTTATATAGTAGATGTATCAAATAATTATATTTTCACCTTTATTTAAAGAAATGTTCATTGAACTATAATTCTCAGAGTATCTGAAGTTCAATGGGAATATCATATACATATCTCCTATAATTCCATAGCTTTGGAATTGTTTTTTCTAATTTATTAAGTGGGTTAAAAGCAACTCCAGAGGGGAATATACACTTTAGTCTTTACAAGTTAAGTTTTATTTCTTTGTTTATGACCATCTCTCCCCTGACTATCACTGTGTGTGGTTATGATCATTACGCTGGAACAACAAACACGCGGAAAAATGCTTCATAGATCAAACAATTCATCTTTCACTATGCAGGTTTCAGACATTTCACTAATATCAGTACTTTGTCGTTTATCCCTGTAATCCATATCACTACTAGAAATTACAAATCTACATCTGTGCTTTCAATCGAACTGTCCTGTAAACAGAATGCCTACCTAGTTAAAATAACTAAGTAGTATAAATAATGTGGTTTGTAGGGATTGGTGTCTATCAGACCATAACTGTAACCAGCATCAAATTCCCACGCCCTTTTATTAGTAACAAATGGAAGGTATATCTGCATTTCATAGAGTTATCCCAAAACTCCAATCTGACCTGTGTATAAGTAACCATAGGCAGACCAATGCACTCTCTTTAGTAGGCTTTCAGATGTCTTTTTTATCAGATCTACATGGAAAACAAAAGGATCCAGCTTCTTTGAACACTCATAATGTGTGTGTGGTGGGAGGATGGTGTATTCTTTTATGATACGGTTTTTTTTTTTTTTTTTGCTCAAATCAGGTTTGTGAGACTTGTCCATATTGTTATATTTAATACCCATTCATATTTTGATACTGTACTGCATTATATAAACATACTAAAACTTATGAAACTGTTGATGGACATTTGGGTAATTTCGGGTTTTAGACTGCTATGAGTAGTGCTGCCGTGAAAATTCTGGGGAGATTATATGCATGCATTTCTTTTGGACACCCCTCATCCTCCCCCAGTTGAAATTTCCAGGTCATAGAGATGTATAAAGTTTAGCCTTCACATATCTAATCAAATTGTCTTCCAAAAATCTTTGTATAATTTGTAAACCTTCCAGAAATGTGTGCAGAGTAACCATTGTTCCATAGCTTCAGCACCACTATGTCCTATCTTCTGTCCTATTTTTCTGTTCTGTTGAGTTGGTAGTGGTATATAATGCCCTTACTTTGTATTTCAATAGATAATGAGCTTAAAGTCTTGTGAAAGTATGTTCTTTGGTCTTTTGCGTATCGTCTTTGATCAACTTTCAGTCATTTGCCTCTTTTTCTATTGTGTTTCTCTTTTGCTTACTGGTATGTTGGAATTCTTTGAATATTCTGACAAAGTTTTCCCACACTGTGGGCTGACGTTTGACTCTGTTAATGGTATCTTTTGAGAAGAAGATGTTTGTAACATATTTATATTTCAGTGTATCACTTTTTCTTTGCCACAAGGTAATAAAAATATTCTAATGCTTCTAAAGGTTCTTATATTTCACCTTTAAATATTTATTTTATTTATTTGAAAGGCAGAGGTACCAAAAGAGGGAAAGAAAGAGAGATCTTCTGTCCACTGGTTCACTCCCCCAAAATGGCTGCAATGACCAGGACTGGACCAGGCCAAAACCAGAAGCCTGGAACTCCACCCTGGTCTCCCATGTAGGAGGCAGGGATCCTAGAACTTGGGTCATCTTTTGTTGTTTTCCCAGGCATGTTAGTAGGGCTCTGGATTGGAAGTGGAGCAGCCAGAACTCAACCATTGGTTTGATAAAGGATGCAGGCATTGCAGGTGGAAATTTGTCCCTCTACCTGCCCCTATGTTTCACCTTCAATTAAGAAATTTCTGTGTAATTCACTTTGATGTGTGATACAAAATAATAATCTATATGAATTTTTCTCAAGTGTATGCAGTTTATTAAAGTGACTATCCTCATCTCCACAGTACTAAAGCACCATGTTTCTTCTGTATTAGATCAGTAACTTGTATGTGTCTTTTCCTGGAATTTATTCCATTTATCAATGTCTCTTTCTTAGCCACAGATATTTCTTTTATTTCCTGATTAAGATAAAAGTTATATAAGGTGATACCACTTTTAAAATCAAAGGGTGTTGTGAAGTTTGGCCTAGTTTGGTGAGGAAAGTTAAAGGTGTATTATTATATAATAATAAATATATATAAATATATATTATTATTAACATATATATTCTAGTATATTACATAGTGGAATAGTAGAGCAGATAGTCAGTAATTTGTATTTATTCCCAGTGACCAAGGAATGTAATTGATGGAATTACTGAAAGGAAATAGTAGATTCTCACACAAATATGTAGAAGGTTACTTCTAAGATTTTCAGGAACCCTCGTAAGATCTAAGAATCTATGAACTTGTATCTGTTTTGAGATATAAATAAATACTGGGTAAATTCAGAAGCACCTTGGAATTATTTTGCACTATAACTCTAAGTAAAGTTTGATAAACTACAGAATAGTAGCTAAATTGCTACATATTATCTTTTTTAAAAAGATTTTTATTTTTATTTGAGAGGTAGAGTTACAGATAGTGAGAGAGAGAGACAGAGAGAAAGGTCTTCCATCCGCTGATTCACTCCCCATATGGCTGCAACGGCTTGAACTCCGTGGATCCAAAGCCAGAAGCCAAGAGCCAGGAGCTTCTTCTGGGCCTCCCACGTGGGTGCAGGGGCCCAAGGACATGGACCATGTTCCACTGATTTCCCAGGCCATAGCAGAGATCTGAATTGGAAGAGGAGCAGCCAGGACTAGAACCGGCACCCACATGGGATGCCGGCGCAGCAGGCAGAGGATTAACCTACTGCGCCACAGCGCTGGCACCTGCATACTGTTTTTGTAAATAAAGTTTTATTGGCTAATTTTGTTTTAAAATGATAGGGTTGAATAGCTGTAAAAGAAATTATATGACCCACAATGCCTAAAATATTTTCCACTTGGTTCTTCATAGCAGATATTTCCAACCCTTTGTAAATCTTTACTATAGAGAATCTATACTTGATCCTCTAAAAGAACAGTTTAACATGATTGCTGTACAAAGAGCTCAAACAAGCTAAATTACTGTATTGCCTTCTGGTGCAGTGTTAAGAAATTAATATGAAGTTTTCCTAAAATTGTACTCCAAATACACTACTGAGGAGAAAAGATCTATCATAAGCCTTTCAAAAAAAAAAAGTATTGATAGAAAATTATTGCCAATAACTAATGCAGGGAATTTCTCAAAAATAAGATTTTCCAAAACTTAACCATTAAAGAAATTTTCAGGGGAAGCTATTATCACTGGGAGTGGCTTCTGGAAAATGCAAAAATGTTGCCATCAACAGTGACTTTCCAGTAATATACAGAGCTAATATAAAATCTGCCAGTGAAAATTTATTTAAAGACACATTGTTAGGCGCTACTAAAAAAACATCTCTAGCAGAAGATGCATAACTAGGCTTCTTTAAATGCATGTACTGAAAGTAAGATAGGCTTCTTGAAGTATGGGAGAGCATTGATATGGAGAATATAGTTTTCTCATGGTTTTTAAGTTAAGACAGCTGAATGAGTCTAGATTAGACTACTTTACGTTGATGGGGAAACCTGATATTCCGGAGCAACTAAAAAGCAAAGCCTAGACTTTTGCTTTTTTGCAAATGAAAAAAAGTAGAATCAAAGTTTAAATAGCAGAAAGGAACCAACTGAGGCTGGACATACTTGGGGACAAGAGAGATCTTGGACAATAACCATTAACATCAATTAATGACTGACTCTTTTTGAATTATTTGGAAATAATCTTGAACTTGTGAAAAAATAGACTTTAAGCCCTTTGGATTAATCACAAATGGTTTCATTTCTTGGATGATAGAATAAGTTTCTTACAGTTCAACTCATGAGTAACTATAAAATCTGAGTTCCAAAAATTCTGTAAGTTATAAATTTAAATACGATTTGTATCTACACGATATATAATTTATCCATAAGGCATATTTTAGTATTTTATATATGTATACAAATTATCAGAGGTGGATTTTGGAGAAGAGACAACACTTTGAAAATGGGGCTGACATAGGTTAAGCTTCTGTCTTTGTATGGAAAAGTGTCTTTGGAGAGAAATCCAAGTGCTAGAACTATTGAGCAGAACTTGAAGAGATTTGAATGTTGAACACCATATAGATGTAATTAAGGAGAAGGCTAAAGACTACTCTTATTATTGCTAGTAACTGCTAGAAAATGCTGAATTGTGTGTAGGTTCTCCCTTAGGAATGAGGAAGAAACTATGTACTGATATAGAGTGTTCAGAGGGATTTAACATTGTGTGAAAACAGAAAGAGAACAGTGTGAATACTTATGGATATATAGTGTATTATCTGTTGTATAAAAAGTGGGGAATTGGCACATATAAAGAATGTATTGCATTTTCCCATAAGACTGGAAAAATAAACTAAGAGATGGAGTTCTCTAAAAGTATATATGTGAATTGGAGGATCCTGGGGTGTAGGACAATGTTGGTAGGAAGATTTCCTCGTATATATTATTCCATGTGGTTTCAACTGCTGAATTCTTTGAATGCCCTACTTATTAAAAATTTAAGTGAAAAACCTAACCAACCAACCAACAGCACAAACATTTATTTTTCTTGGGGTGTTTTTGACTAGAAAAGCAAATAATTATTAGCTCAATTCCCAACATATTCAAAATTTAGTAATGTAATGTTTGATAAAGATAAAAATATAAAGTGAGTGATAAGTTAGATTCTCCATTAAGTCATATGATTGATTGAAAATTGTTCCATTGCATATCTATGGAAACAAGACTTGTGTAATCTGATCTCCTATTTTAAAAGCTACTTGCCCTAGTTGTGATAAATTGCACTTTATTCTCAGTTCTATGCAAAAAATATAGGGAGAAATTTTAGAAATACTGTAGTGAAAAAAGAAATCATAGGAATACAATAAAATGAAGTTATATAATAAAAATAAATTTCCTTAACAAAAAAATTTGTTTTCTATCAGTATAGAAATATTTTATATGCATTCCAAAATTTCATATGAGGAAAACAGTACTATCATTAGAACATAATGTAAAATAATTTTTAAACCTGTAATTGAGTTATTAATTTGTGATGTAGCCATCGTTTTATTTAAATAACTAAATCAAGATTACATCTCTATATTAGAACTGATGTATGGTTTAAAGTTCATGATAAATCAGGCTGAAAAATTGTAACATGTATTTATTAAATTCACATTAAAAGATTGAGGTTCAAAGGGACAGAATAAGTGGAAAGACCCCATCTTAGAATCACTTGGGATAAGTTGTGACTTTGGTGACTTAATTAGGATCCCAATGATCATGCCTTCCTTCTCATTCTCAGAACTTCTATAGAAATGTTTTAAAAGGAATTAGGAGAAATAATGAAGCATAAGAAAGTCATTCCATTCATCTCTGTTTAAGTTATTGTAGTCATTTAAATTAAATTTGATTTGTAGTAGCTTTAAACATTTTAGTTTTGCTTAATTAATTGTAAGTAGAAACAAGATTTGTGACAGCACTACTATGCTTAATAGATAGAGGGATGATATATTTAACCACCAAACTGGAAAATGACAGTTTTATTTTATCAGTGCCTTGAGTTCTTTTCCTAGGACATATTTAAACTTTTCAGAAACAGACTAAAAATTAGGGACCTGTAAGACTTCTAAACAAAATATGTTTTTGTTACAAAGAAGTACCCCCCCTTATGTTTCAGTAGTTATTGATTGATGCCTTAATTACAAGCTTTAAAACACTGAAATAGGGAGTGGATGCTTAGGCTACCAGTTTAAGACAACCATGTCCCATATTGGTGTGCCCAGGTTTAGTTTCTGACTCCAGCTTCATAAGTATACGGAGGCTGGGAGGTAGTGTGTTGGCCCAAGTACTTAGTGTGGGAGACCTGGATTGAGTTCTTAGGTACTCACTTCAGCCAGCACAGCCTTGGAAATTGCAGGCTTTCAAGGAGAGAACCATTAGATGGGAACTTTTCCCTCTCTTTCTCTTTGTCAGCCTCTCTCAAAAAAATTCCATGAAAAACATTACGATAACTCTATATACATTGTGAGATGGTTTTGTAGGCTTATCTCAGTAAATAACGAATATGTATTTTACTTTTTCCCTATAGCAAATTGCTGTTAGATGATTCATGTTCATATTTTTATGATTGAGCTTAAAATTAATGATGATGATATATTCTGTTAGATAAAAATGAACACATATATATTAAAATATTGTTTAAAGCTTTGAAAGGTAAATATAAATTACCTCTGAGTTCCGTATACCTCAAAGATACCACAATGTTTGTTATTTCTATACATCTCTGAAAATAATTAGAAGGCATAGGAGTTTTAAGTGAGTATAATTGTACTTCATTCTAACTCTCTGCTTTTGGTGTGAAAGCTTGAAGGTTGAAGACAAATAGAATGTCTTTCTTTAGAGCATCTAGGCTCTCTCTGTATTGTGTGGCAGTAAGTTTGCTAGAATTTTGTTGCTTGGATTGATTTCTGGAGTTTCTATTCTGTTCCATTGGTCTATCCATCTGTTTCTGTACCAGTACCATGCTGTTTTGATAACAACTGCCCTGTAGTATGTCCTGAAATCTGGTATTGTGATGCCTCCGGCTTTGTTTTTGTTGTACAAGATTGCTTTAGCTATTCGAGGTCTCCTGTGTCTCCATATGAATTTCAGCATCATTTTTTCCAGATCTGAGAAGAATGTCCTCGGTATCTTGATTGGTATTGCGTTGAATCTGTAAATTGCTTTTGGGAGAATGGACATTTTGATGATATTGATTCTTCCAATCCATGAGCATGGGAGATTTCTCCATTTTTTGGTATCCTCTTCTATTTCTTTCTTTGAAAGAACGGGGCCATCAAAGAAGGAGGTACCTTTCTCTGAAGGGAGGAGAGAACTTCCACTTTGACTATGGCCCTGTGGGAATAAGATCGAAGTCGGCTAACCCTAAAGGCTTCCATAACCTCGGTAACTCATGACCAGAGCCTAGGGAGATTACTGACGCCATAAACAAGAGTGTCAAATTGTTAAATCAACATCAGGAGTCACTGTGTACTTACGTCTCATGAGGGATCTGTCCTTAATGTGTTATCCAATGTGAAGTGATGCTATTACTAGTACTGAAACAGTATTTTTACACTTTGTGTTTCTGAGTGGGTGCAAACTGATGAAATCCTTACATAGTATATATTGAATCGATCTTCTTTATATAAAGATAATTGCAAATGATTAAAAAATCTTGGTGTTAAACTGGAAATTGCATAGACAATTAATCAATTTTTTAAAAAAAAAAATCATGTAGGATCTCTGTCCTTAATGTGCTGTACATTGTGAATTAATACTATAACTAGTACTCCAACAGTATTATCATTTTGTGTCTCTATGCGAGGGCAAACCGTTGAAATCTTTACGTAATATGTACTAAATTGATCTTCTGTGTATAAAGAGAATTGAAAATGAATCTTGATGTGAACAGAAGGGGAGAGGGAGCGGGAAAGGGGAGGGCGGGGGGAGGGAGGGAAGTTGTGGGGGGGGGGAGCCATTGTGGTCCATGAGCTGTTCTTTGGAAATTTATATTCTTTAAATAAAAGCTTTATAAAAAAAAAAAAAGAAGAATTTTGTTGCTTGTCCTGCTCACAAAATGAGCAACTCAAAATCACAATTTATCCTACAGTTCTTCAGCTAATAAAAATTATTTTAAAAATTTAACATATAAATTTATACATATTTATAAGGTAATAAATGATGTTTTGTTACATGTATAACCATATAATGTCCAAGTGAGGTGAATATATTTGTCCATTCAGTATTTAACATTTATGTATAGGAAAAACATGCAAAAATCCTATATTCCAGTTTTTTTTGGAAGAAATATACAATAACACTTTCATATTCACCCACTTTTTTTTTTTGACAGGCAGAGTGGACAGTGAGAGAGAGAGAGAGACAAAGAGAAAGGTCTTCCTTTTGCCATTGGTTCACCCTCCAATGGCTGCCGTGGCCGCCACACTGCGGCCGGTGCACCACACTGATCTGTAGCCAGGAGCCAGGTGCTTCTCCTGGTCTCCCATGGGGTGCAGGGCCCAAGCACTTGGGCCATCCTCCACTGCACTCCCTGGCCACAGCAGAGAGCTGGCCTGGAAGAGGGGCAACCGGGACAGAATCCGTCGCCCCGATCGGGATTAGAACCCGGTGTGCCGGTGCCGCAAGGTGGAGGATTAGCCTAGCGAGCGCTGTGCCGGATACCCACTGTTAATAGAATCCAAGAACTACTTACTCCTGTCTAGTTATAACCTAGTATCCATTAATTGCCATTCCCCATTCCCTCTCTCCCCTCCTCCTCAAGCCCCTAGCAACCACAGTATTTTTAACTTTTGGGAAATTGCCTATGTTTTTAGACTCCACATGTACGAATGAGATTTTGTGATTTTTTGCCTTTCTGTCCTTGGCTTATTTCATTTAACAAAATGACCTCCAGTTCTGTCCTTGTAGTTGCAAATGGTGAGCCCATCCTTTTTTATGAGGGAAAATTTCATTGCGTATGTGTACCATATTCTCTTCATCATTTCATAAGTCAATGGACACATAGGTTTTTTTTCTATTTTCTGGCTATTGTGCATAGTGCTACAATAAGCATGGAAGTACAGATGTTTATTCAATAGATGGATTTCATTACCTTGGGAATATACCCAGAAATGGGATTGCTGGATAATACATAGTTCTAAGTTTTGTTTTTTTTAGAAAGCTTTTATTTACTAAAAATAAATTTCATAGGTACAGCTTTAGGTATATAGTGGTTCTTTCCCCCTGCATCTGCCTTCTCACGTCCACTCCTGTCTCATTTCCTACTCCCTCTCCCATCCCATTCTTAATTAAGATTCATTTTTAATTATCTTTATATACAGAAGACCAACTCTATACTAAGTAAAGGTTTCACCAATTTGAACCCACACAGACACACAAAGTATAAAGGACTGTTTGAAGAGAAGTTTTTCCGTTAAATCTCATAGTACAACTCATTAAGAACAGAGGTCCTACATGGGTAGCAAGTGCACAGTGACTTCTGTTGTTGATTTAACAATTGACACTCTTATTTAAGATGTCATTGATCACCAGAGACTCTTGTCATGAGCTGCCAAGGCGAGGGAAGCCTTTTGAGTCCAAAAACTCTGTTAGTATTTAGCCAAAGCCATAAGCAAAGTGGAAGTTCTCCCTTCAGAGAAAGGTACCTCCTTCTTTGATGGCTCCTTCTTTCCCCTGGGATCTCACTGATAGAGATCCTTCATGTAAGTCATTTTTTGCCACAATGTCTAGGCTTTTCATGCCTGAAATGCTCTCATGGGATTTTTAGCCATATCTGAATGCCTTTAGGGCTGATTTAGGGAGTGTTTAGGGCGCTTGTCATTCTATGTCTACTGTGTGGTCTGCTTCCCATGTGGGATCATTCTCTCGTTTTTTAATTCTATCTATTGTTATTAGCAGATACTTGGTCTTATTCATGTGATTCCCTTTGACACTTATTCCTATCTTTATGATCAGTTATGAGCTTAAACTGATCACTTTAGTAAGGTGGCATTGGTACCTGCCAACTTAATGGGATTTGGAGATCATGGAAGTTTTTAGCTTTACCCTTGAGGAAATGCCATACTGTCCTACATTGGCTGCACTAATTTACATTCCCACCAACAGTATACAAGAATTGCCTTTTCTCCACATCCTCACTAAAACTTATTATCTTTGTCATTTTTTATATGAAGCAATCTTACTGGAATGAATACCTCATTGTGGTTTTAATCTTAATTTTGCTGATTATTAGTGACATTTAATATTTGTCTCGTATCTCTCGTCCATTATGTGTGCCTTTGAAAGTCTGTTTGAATCCAATCTCAATTTTTAACTGGATTATTTGACTTTATTCAAGTTTTTGAGTTTGTTGTTTTTTTTTTGGATGTTAATCTCCTGTCAGATATATAGCTTAAAAATATTTTCTTCCGGCCGGCGCCGTGGCTCAACAGGCTAATCCTCCGCCTTGCGGCGCCGGCACACCGGGTTCTAGTCCCGGTCGGGGCACCGGATTCTGTCCCGGTTGCCCCTCTTCCAGGCCAGCCCTCTGCTGTGGCCCAGGAGTGCAGTGGAGGATGGCCCAGGTGCTTGGGCCCTGCACCCCATGGGGAGACCAGGAAAAGCACCTGGCTCCTGGCTCCTGCCATCGGACGAGCGCGGTGCGCCGGCCGCAGCGCACCGACCGCGGCGGCCATTGGAGGGTGAACCAACGGCAAAGGAAGACCTTTCTCTCTGTCTCTCTCTCTCACTGTCCACTCTGCCTGTAAAAAAAAAAAAAAAAAAAAAAAAAAAAATATTTTCTTCCATGCTCTAGGTCATCTTTTTACTCTTTGATTATTTACTTTGCTGTTCAAAATCTCTTTAATTTGATGAAATCCCATTTGTATTTTTTTTTTGCTTTTATGTCCATTGTTTGTGTTGTCTGATTCAGAAAATACTTGCCCATTCCAATGTCCTGACATATTTTCTCTGATTTCTTCCAATAGTCTCAAAATTCCAGGTATAATATTTAGATATTTAATCAATTTTGAGTTCATTTTATAAATGGTGATAGAAAGTTGTCTAATATTTTTCACAGAACTGGATAAAATACTACTAAAATTTGGATGGAATCACAGAAGACCCTGAATAGCCAAATCAATTTTGAACAAAAAGAACAAAAGGAAGGCAATATATTCCTTGACTTTAAAATATTTTATAAAACTACAGTACTTAAAACATCATGGTATTGGCATAAAAACAGATTCATAGACTAACTGCACAACATAGGAACTCTAGAAGCGCACTCGCATAGCTACAGCCAAGTGAGTTTTGATAAATGTGCTAAAAATGTATATTGGAAAAAGGATATATTTAAAATAAATAATGCCATGAAAAATTTATTTACATATGTGGAACAATGAATCTAGACACTTTGTTTCTCCCCCAGCAGTTGCTTACACAACACCCCAGGCACCAAACATGCAATTTTGAGACACATGTATTCCCTAGTGAGGCCAATTTCAGAATCTCAAAAACTCCAAGACAACATGACCAGTTGATCCTTCTAGTCCCTTTACATAATCACCAAGGACAAGGAGAGCAACAGAAAGCAAAATCCTCTACTGGAGTTCAACTCAAGATATTCCTTACTTCTCTGATCTAACATCATCTCAGGAATGATTCAGATTGAAACCCTAATACCTATAGACCTGACTATCTCTAACCTCTATATTCAACAGTGCAATATCTGTAGTGTCAGCCCATGTCTTTTATGTAATAAATACATGATCATTATTAAGAGGGACAATTATAATTTTCTATTGTAGTATGATACATTTTAAGTCAAATCTACTGAATATTTTCATATAAATATAGGTAGATACCTAATACACTATTAGTGGGAAGATAAACTAATACAACCATTATGGAAGACGGTATGCAGATTCTTCAGAAATCTAAAAATAAATTTATATGACCGACCTATCCCACTCCTGGGAATTTATCCAAACGAAATGAAATTAGCATGTGAAAGAGTTACTTGTACCCACATGTTTATTGCAGCTTAATACACAATACTTAAGATATAGATCAACCCAGAAGACTGAATAAAGAAATTGTGGTATATATTCAAATGGAATGCAATTCAGCTATTTAAAAAAAAAAAGATGAAATCTTGTCTTTTGCAACAAAATGAATGCAGCTGAAGACCACTCTGTTGAGTCAAATAGGCCAGTCCCTAACAAGTATCATGTTTTCTCTGATATGTGGAGTTTATATCAAATGTAAAAAAGATATAAAATGAAATTGATATCATGTGACTTGATTATTGTCATTAAGCATTGTCTATACCCCTGTGGAACAATGGTCTTCCTACTTTTTACTTTTTAAACATTATAGCTAGTGTTGTATTACGCATGTGCATATAAAGTAAATTGAAATTATGTTATTGCTAAAATTTAAGGGAAAAGAAGGAACGGGAGGTTGAGAGAGGGAAGGAAGTATGATTATCTTCTTATAATTGTATCTATGAAATCTGTTCTCTTTATATCAATAAAAATTATAAACATAGGGGAAGACACAGGTAAAAGGAAGAAAAATCATCATTCTCAAAATTTAAAGCTGACTTATAAAACCTTGAAAACCAGAATTGGGAAAACTCTGAATTTTCATAAACAGGTTTTCTCTGAGCTCATCAAGAGTATTGTAGTCAAAGAGAACCTTTCATTGAACAATCGAAAATCCAGGTCAATATATAGTTGTATGAGTTGTATACCATTCATATCAGTTATGAATGGCTCTCAGGAACTGGAACAAAATGCCAGCAAGGTATAAATGGCATCAGTGGTAGTTGTGCCTATAAATATTTTTAGATTTATAGCCCTGGATCTGAGGAACATATTGTGTGAAGAAATACAGTGAGAGTAAATGGAAATTGTGCTCCACTTAAGTAAGAAAAGGGAAAATACAGTTTTATTTCTTGCCCAACATTTCTGCATCATGATATCTCTAAGTGTGCAGCCATAAATCTGAGGTGAATCTCAGGAAATGGTGTAAAAGATTTTATTTCTAATATGTCAGCTTTAGAATTTCCTTCATTCAGTCAGAAGAAAAATCACACAGGAAAAAAGCAAACTATATGACCAGAGAGCCTGGGAGAACTTTGGTTTTCTTGGTCATTTTGTGTACAAATTTGAAATTGTGAAGAATAAGGATTAATTTAAAATTATGTTTATTATGAGAGGGTAATGTGGAAAAATCAAGATATTGGATCATGATCTAGAGAAAAACGAGATAAACAGCTCTCATCTCTTAATTCACTCCCCAAATGCCCAGGGTGGGAAGTGGACTGAAGCTGAGAGCCAACAACACACTACAGGTCTTCCTTGTGAATGACCATCACTGTTGCTTGAGCCATCATTATTAACCCTCAGGGCCTGCATTAGCATGAAGCTGGAATCAGGAGTTGGAGGTGGGTTTTGAACTTAGAAAGTCTAGTATAGGATATATGTGTCTTAACCGCTAGTCCAGATGCCCATTCTTCTAAATCAGGCTTTTGAACATTGAACAACGTATGCAAAGCATTACCATAAATAAGCCTACTTTTTTATTTGCCTCAAGAACACACACGCACAAAGTATCTCAAAAACAGTTTTCTTTGGTTATTATAAATTGTAACGACCATTTATCATTGTTCAAAAGCATTCATTATTTAAAGTTTGTTATCTTACCTATAAAATAAGAAGTACAGTATCATAATGTGATGTGAGGCATTAAATGAGACACATAAAGTGAATTTTCAGGTTATGGATCCACACTTGTTGCTCAATAAATAGTACCTAAAATTTTTATTCTGGATCTAGGACAAAAGTTTCAAACTTTATTATCTTAATAAATGACTTTGAAATTAAATATATATACATGTCTATATGTGTATATTAACTATTTTCTTTTCAAAGAATATGCAAACTTTTATTTTTCATTTTCAGAATTATGTTTTAACCCAGATTCAATATATTCTACTGTTTTTATTTTGTTTTCTCTCTTTATATGTAGATGACATCATTTACCATGATATATCTATGTGTAAGTCTAGCCCATAAAATTCCTGAGATTTTAAAGGAAGTCATTAAATGCAGTAATTACTAAAAGTTAAATTGCATGGAATTATAGTTAATATATATAATCAAAGGTAATATATACTAAAATTTACCGTGTACTAATTATTTTGCTACATTTCTGTGTATTGTAATATGGTATGTGTGTTGCCTTTCTCCCTTTCAGCTTTCCTGTCCCTTCAGTGATGTCACACTGGTACCTAAAAATAGGCTACTGTGAGAATATTTATACCACAGAAAATGGCAAAACCTGAAAATCAGAATTTGGTTCATGATACTTTTGAGGGATAAGAATGTGATGGAGGAAATGTAAATAGTATACATTAAACAAAATTGCACTGTGTCTGTAGCTGTTACATTGTGTTATATGTGCAATGAAGAAAATGTAGAAATGGCTTTTCAGTGTTAGAAAACTGTTATCCTGTCTAACAAAGAAGTATCTCATGTCACTGACAACTCAGCTAAGTCACAACATAACATTTTGCTTGTTTTAACTTTGGTCTTGTTTTTTTTTATTATTTATTTATTTATTTTTTTATTTTTGACAGGCAGAGTGGACAGTGAGAGAGAGAGAGACAGAAAGGTCTTCCTTTTGCCGTTGGTTCACCCTCCAATGGCCGCCGCTGACGGCGCGCTGCGGCCGGCGCACCGCGCTCGTCCGATGGCAGGAGCCAGGAGCCAGGTGCTTTTCCTGGTCTCCCCATGGGGTGCAGGGCCCAAGCACCTGGGCCATCCTCCACTGCACTCCGGGGCCACAGCAGAGGGCTGGCCTGGAAGAGGGGCAACCGGGACAGAATCCGGTGCCCCGACCGGGACTAGAACCCGGTGTGCCGGCGCCGCAAGGCGGAGGATTAGCCTGTTGAGCCACGGTGCCGGCCAATAGAATGTTTTTAAGCTTTGTATTTTTTTCAGTCCAACAGGCTAGAAATACATTGCTATAGTTCCTATGTACCTTATTTATGGAGAATTTGTTCAATTTGTGTATATAAAGCCTTGTATATTATTTTATATGAAATTCATATTTTCCCATCTCTGTCATGGTTTTATTCTTCTTCTACTTATTTTTTAATAGTTCTTTATGTATTAGGAAGACTAGAGCTTTCTTTATAATGAAATGATATTTACTTCCAGTTCTATATTTCTATTATGTCTTGACTTATGGTATTTTTGTCATTTAATTTTTTTAAAAGATTCATTTTATTTATTTGAAAGAGCTACAGAGAGAGGTAGAGCCAGAGAGAGAGAGGTCTTCCATCCGTTGGTTCACTCCCCAAATGACCTCAATGGCCAGAACTAATCTGATCCAAAGCTAGGAGCCAGGAGCTTCTTCCAGGTCTCCCATGTGGGTGCAGGGGCCCAGGGACATGGGGCATCTTCCACTGCTTTCCCAGGCCATAGCAGAGAGCTGGATTGGAAGTGGAGCAGCCAAGACTCGAACCAGCGCCCACATGGGATGCCATCACTGCAGCCTGGGGATTTAACCTGGTATGCCATGGTGCTGGCCCCATTATTTAATTAGTTTTAATATTCATGGAGTTGAATTTTAATTTTATTGCATATCATTTTATTATATCTGCATTTCATATCATAGCTAAGTTTACCCATAACCAGGATATCAATAATGATCTAGGTGTCCTTTTACTTGTTATGTCCTATTAAAAATTATTATATTTATTTCATTTGAAGTTTTTCCTGTACATATTATTTATAGTCTTTTATTTCTATTCTAATGAAATATAGTCATTGTAATCTCAATCATTTTAAAGTTCACCTTTTGGGGTAGGCTTTGTGACACAATGGCTAAGATGCCACTTGACAAGATAGCCCATATCAGAGTGCTTGGGTTCAAGTCCTGTGTTCACTTCTGATCCTGCTCCTGCTACTTTTTTCTGTTGTTGTTAAGATTTATTGATTTATTTAAAAGTCAGAGTTACACAGCTGATTCTGCTCATCTACGCACACCCTGAGAGGCAGCAGGTACCAAGGTCCCTACCACCCTTGCAGAAAATCCATACTGAATTCTATGCTTCTGGCTTTGACTTCACCCAGCCTAGGCTGTTGGGAACATTTGGGAAGTCAAACAGCAAATGGAACATTTCTCTTTTCCCTCTCATTCTCCCTTTCAAATAAAAAAAGCTTGTCTTTTCTAAAGCTACTAGAGATTTAACTTTTATCATTTGCCAAGCTTCCATATTACATAGTTTTACTTCTAGAATTTCTAGTCTGTTAAATTGAGAACCAATATACATTGATTTTAGAGTATCTAGTGTACATTTTAATTTCTGATAGAGCTGGTTTTACTTCATTACCTTTTTATTATTCAGGAGTTTCCTAAATATTTTTGAATATTTTCCTATAAATTTTGTCCTACAAAATGTCAGCATTACTTTTATTACAATAATAAACAATATTAGCATGAGAGAATTTGCATACATGTGATGTTTGATAATTTTTATATAAAGATCATTGGTTGTGGTGTACTATTTTTCACATACATTCTGTATCATTTTTTAAAAGAGAATGTTTTAAGAGAAATTTTAGGTTCATAGCAAAATTGAGTAGGAAATACACATATTTCCATATTCCCCCACATTCATCTATGCAAAGTTTCCCTTATAAGCAATATCTTCCAGCAGATGGGTACTTTTTTCATGTTTAAAACAATATTTTGGGGCTTGTGCTGTAGAATAGAAGGTAAAAACACCACCTGTTGAAGAATATTTTGATTGCTTCCAAGTTTTGTCAATCATGAACGAAGCTACTGTAAACATCTGTGTGCAGGTGTTCGTGTGGACTTGGACTATTTTGAAGTTTTTTTCAGAAAGTTTGGTACCTTTGTTTTTTTTTTTTCTCTAAATTAACAAATATGTTATATTTATTGTGTTTGTGAATGGATTACTTTATTTTCATTATATTCTCTATTGATCACTATATATATATTAATGCTATTGATTTTTATGTTTCATCTTTTTTCTGAATTTTTAAAACTAGGCTTTCAAAAGACTATTTTAAACTTACAGGAAAGTTGAGAAGATATCAATTAGCATTTCCAGTACACTACATACCCAGTTTCCTTCCTTTTAACATCTGAACCAGTATAGTATATTTGTTAAAATTAGTGGTTGACTATGTTACAAAATTATTAATTAAAGTCCACAAGTTATTCAGATTTCTTTAGGTTTTACCTTAGGTCTTTTTCCTGTTCTGGGACTGTAGTAAGGATAGCACATTGCATTAGTACTAAAGTATGTTTAGTCTTAACTTGGCTGTGACAATTTTCTGACTATTCTGTTTTTGATGACCTTAATGGTTTTCAGGATTTATTTTGTAGGATGCTCCTTTATTGGAATTTGTCCTAGTTCTTTCTCAGATTATCCTGTTGCTATATAGTTTTTTGGACGAAGCTGGCAAAGTGCCATTTTCAGGAGTCAACATTCTGTATAACCATTTTTTTAATTTATTTATTTATTTACTTACTTACTTGAAAAGCAGACATAGAGAGAGATCTTCCATCCCCTGGTTCACCGCTCAAATGGTCTCAATAGTCGACACTGGGCCAGGCAAAAGCCAGGAGCCAGGAGCTTCCTCTGGGTCTCCCATGTGAGTGCAGCGGCCCAAGGAATTGGGCCACACTCCGCTGCCTTCCCAGGCAGATTAGGAGGGAGCTGCATTGGAAGCGGAGCAGCTGGGACTCAAACTGGTGGTCGTGTGAGATGCTAACACTGTAGGCAGAAGTTTAAGCTTCTACACCACAGCACCATCACTATTGATGGTCACCTGACTTGGGTTGTGGTTTCTTAATGAGTAATTTTTCCCCTTATTTATAATGTAATTTGAAATGATGTTACTATGTGGTACACACTTAAGGAGTAAGAGTTAAGTCCTCCTTAAAGGAAGACTATCTCAATAAATTTTTGACATTATTTAATATTTAATTATTTTTGAAATTTTCATTTAATTAGAGAGAGATTGAGATTGAGCAGGCAAGCACACATACTAGAGCTTTCATGAGAACTCTCATTCTCCGGTTCACTCCCCAAATGCTCCCAAAGCTGAGGCTGGGCTATGGTCAAGGCTGGAGCTGGGAAATTGGTTCTGGTCTCTTATGTGGGTGGTAGAAACCCAATTATTAGAACTTTGATTGTTGCTTCTTGGGGTTTGTATAAGCAGGAAGCTAGAGTCAGAAGTTGGAGTTGGGAATTGAACCCAGATACTCCATTATGGGATGTAGGTGTCTTAACTATTAGGCTAAATGCCTGCCTCTATTTAGCATTTATTTGGAAAGAATTTTCAAAGTATATCTGTATATTTGCTTAAATCTATGCATGTAGTCAATCATTTTTTTCTATCATTATGGGTTCGTGAAAATTTGCTTTATACTTTAGATTATAGTCCAATACTACTTTATTTTGCTGTACAAATTGTTCCACTTTTAGAGATTGAGGGCTTTTTCTATTGTTTCCTGTGTCCTTTGGCAAACTCTCATCAGAGTGTGGATTTTTCATTTATTGAAAACTTTATTTTGGCAGTGCCAAGATACTCTGGTTCTTCTCATTAATTTCTTGCTAAGCCATAACTCATAAAATCAGTCATTGTTCCAAGAGTCCCAGTGTATTTATTGGAGATGGTATCAGAAACCAAGATCCACATGCTAGGTGTGCTTGTTGCTTTTGGGGCATAGTTTCTTTTGTACTATCTCAGATGACAGAGAACATATGTATGCATACTAATCATTGTATATACACATGTTTCAATATTCCTCATTATAGACATTTTATGTATATTAACTTAAATATGAACTACTAAGACAAGGATTTTATTGATAAGAATCATATATAAATATTTTTGTAGACTTAGATTTGCATTTACTTTGGTTAAATATCTAATGTAAAATTGCTGGGTAATGGCAGAAAATGTTAGTTTACCTTTGTAAGAAACCAAAACTGTAATTGCTAAAAGTGACTTTACTGTGTTAAATTCCCACCAGCAATGTATGGGAATTCCATTTCCTTACCAACATTTAATATTGTTAAATTGTATATTTCTTATATTCTAATAATAGGAAAAAATATAACATTCCGGTATTAATTTACTTTTATATTATTGACACTGGATACTTTTTGATATTTATTTATATAAAGGGAACATGTTTCATGTATTTCAAATATAGCTTTAAGAAATTAATGATAATTCCTACTCTCCTTTTCGCTATTTCTCCCTGCTATCCAAATTATTTTTATTTGAATTTTTGTAATAACATACTTGTAATGACATTATTTTTAAATGACATACTTTTTTCTATTAAATTTCGTAATGACATCTTCCACTAAACAAAGAATTCAGAGATGGTAAATAGAAAGCTCACTGTTCCTCATAGACATGGGCTATAAACAATAATCAAAGCTCAGAATGTAAATTTCACTCATATACATTACACTTGCTAAGCATCATGTTCTCTGATTGCATAAAATCCATTTTTTGTGAACAACAAGATTTAATTCTTTTTATGGTTAATATTAATCCTACATCACCACATTTTCTTTATCTAGTCATCAGTTGATTAACATTTGGGTTGATTCCATATCTAAGCCTTTGTGAAACAAGCTGATATAAACATGGAGTACAGATATCTCTTTTATATGCTGATTTCATTTTCTATAGGTATATTCCAAAGGGTCAGATTGCTGAGTCATGAGATAAATTAATTTTCAGATTTCTGAGGAATCTCCATACTGTCTTCCATAATGGTTGTCCTAGTTTGCATTACCCGCAGTAGTGTATTAGTGTACCTTTTCCCACACATTCTGACCAGAATTTGTTATTTGATTTCTGTTGGGAAGATAGTTATTCTAACTGAGGTGAGGTAAAACCTCTTTTTAGGGTGTTTTGGGGAAATTTTTGTTCGTTTGCATTTCCCTGATGACTTGTGATCTATCTTTTCATGTGTGCATTGGCTATATGTATTTCATCCTTTGAAAAAAGGATGTCCATATCCTTAGCCCATTTTTTACCTGAAGTGTTTGTTTTGTTGTTATTGAGTTTCCTGAGTACTTTATATATTCTGCATAGTAATCCTTTCTCAGATGTATAATTTGCAGATATTTTCTCCCATTCTGTCTATTGTCCTTTTGCTTTGTTGAATGCTTTCTTTGCTGTGCATATACTTCTGAGGTTGATGTAATTCCATTTGTCCTATTTTGCTTTTATTGTGTGTGCTTCTGGGGACTGACGCAAGAAGTCTTTGCCTGGACCAGTATTTTGCAGTGTTCCTCCATGTTTTCTTCTAGTAATTTCATGGTTCCAGGTCTTAGGTTTAAATCTTTAATTTCCTGTGAGTTGATTTTTTTGTATACAATGTAAGGTAGAGGGTCTCTTTCAAAATTCCATCTGGAGACCCAATTTTCCCAACACATTTTAGTATTTATATGAGATCCCATTGAATCTGTAAATTGTTTTGGGTATTATAAACAACTTGATATTAATTCTAATCCACAAACATGGAAGATTTTTCTGTTTTTATGTGTCTTTTTCTTTCCTTTTTTTATTTTTCTTTGTAGAGATCATCTACTTCTTTCATTAAATTTATCTGAAATTATATAAAATTTTTTAGCTAATGTTTTTTCTTAAAGATTTATTTATTTATTTGAAAGCCAGAGAGATAGAGAAAGAAAGAATGAATGAATGAATCTTCAATCCACTGGTTCACTACCCAGGTGGCCACAAAGGCCAAGACTGGGCCAGACCAAAGCCAATAGCCTCATCTGCATCTTGCGAGTGAATTTCAAGGGCCCAAACACTTGGGCCATCTTTCATTGCTTTTCCCAGGCCATTAGAAAGGAGCTGGATAGGAAGTGGACCAGCGAGGACATGAATTGGTACCCATGAGGGATGCTGGCATACAGGTGGTAGCTTTACTCACTATGCTATAATGTCAGCCCCTTTAAATATTTTAATGGGACTGATCTTACAAGCTATTTCTAACATATGGCATTGTTTTTATATACAAATGTTATTAATTTTTGTGTGTTGATTTTATATCCCACAACTTTACCAAATTCTCTTATGAGTTCCCGTAGTCTCTTAGTGGAGTCTTTTGGTTCTCCTATATATAGGATCTTATCATCTGCCAATAAGGATTATTTGAGTTCCTACTTTCCCACTGATATCCCTTTGATTTCTTTTTCTAGCCTAGTGGCTCTTGCTAAAATGTCAAGATCTACATTGAATAGTGATGTCAAGAGTGGGCAGCCTTGTCTGGTTCTGGATCTTAGTGGAAGTGCTTCCAGCTTTTCCCCATTCAATCTGATTCTAATGGTAGATTTGTCATATATTGCATTGACTTTGCTGAGACATGTTCCTTCTATGCCCAATTTGCCTAAGTTTTTTTAAATCATGAAGGGCTATAATAAATTATCAAATTCTTTTTCTATATCTATTGAGATAATTGTGGTTTTTATTTGTTAATGTAATGTAACATGTTTATTGATTTTTATATGTTGAATCATCTCCACTTCCCAGGGATAAATCCTACTCCATAATTGTGAATGATCTTTTTGATGTGTTGTTGGATTCAATTAGTTAGTATTTTGTTGAGTTTTTTGGATCTATATTTATCAGTGATGTTGGTCTATAATCTTTTTCTGGTTTTGGAATTAAGATGATGCTGGTCTCCAAGATGAAATTTGGGAGGATTCCCTCCCTTTCAATTGTTTTGAATAGTTTGAAAATTGGAATTAGTTCTTTAAAAGTGTGGTAGATTTCAGTAGTGAAGCCATCTGGTCCTGGGCTTTTTATTTATTTATTTATTTGGTAAAATCTTTAATACTAACTCAGTCTCCATCTTGGTTATTGTCTACTTAAGTATTATATGTCTTCATGCCTCAATTTTGGTAAATTTTGTGTTCAGAAATCCATCTATTCTCAATTTTCCAATCTGTTGGAATATAGTTGTTGTTTGTTCTAATTCCTGATGATTCTTTTTTGATTTCTGTGATATCCATTATAGTATCCTCTTTTTTCTTTGATTTTATTAATTTGGGTCTTTTCTCTTTTTTTGGTTAGTTGGGCCAAAGATTTATGGATTTTATTTACTTTTTAAAAGAACCAGCTCTTCATTTCACTGATCTTTTTTGTGTTTCTAAATTTCAATTTTGTTCAATACTTCTCTAAGTATAATTATTTGTTTCCTTCTACTAATTATGGGTTTGATTTGTTCTTGTGTTTTTAGGTCCTTGAGATCCAGTGTTAGATCATTTATTTGATGTCTTTCCAATTTCTTTATGTAGATAGTAATCGCTACAAATTTTCCTCTTAACATTGCTTTTGCTATATCCCATAAGTTTTGAAATGTGTTGTCATCTTTAATTTCTAGGAGTTTTAAATTTTCCCTTTATTTTAGCAATTGAACATTTTTTGAAATGCAGTAACCATAAATTCGACTTGGGCAATTTATATTTATTATTTTTTAAAGATTTATTTATTTATTTAAAAGGCAGAGTTACAGAGAGCAGAGGGAGGAAGAGACAGATAGGTCCTCCATCCAATGGTTCACTGCTCAGATGGCCACAATGTTCAGAGCTGCACTGATTGGAAGCCAGGAGCCAGGAGCCTCTTCTGGGTCTCCCATATGGGTACAGGGGATCAAGGAGTTGAGCTATTTTCCACCACTTTCCCAGGCCATAGCAGAGAGCTGGATCAGAAGTGGAGCAGCTGGGACTTGAACCAGTGCCCATATAGGATGCCGGCACTGCAGACAGTGTCTGTCCCTACCCACTCTGCCATAGCACCTCTCTGATTTGCATTTTTATTACTGATTTATAGTACTTTTTTAGATATTTAAGACATAGAAATATAGGAAAAGTTTAGATAGTATGACTTTTTTGTACGTAAAAGGAAATAATATTTTTATTTATAAAATTAATTCATATAAATTCATATAAAATTTAACATTAAAAACATAGTTATCTAGGGGTGATTAAAATGGCCTGAATTTAAAAAAAGATGAAAATAAATATTATCCTCTAAGAATACTTTTTTCATGAAATTGTTATATTTAAATCATGACAATATTTTGCAATTAAAATTTAAAATTATATAAAGTTTAAAATAGCTACATAACAAATAAAACCACACTTAACTGTATATCAAATTGATGTCTTTGTTAAATGTACTGATTCTTTGAGTATGATATATTGTAAAGTTTAAAAGAATTGCAAACAAATATTACATGTTATTTGATAATTTGTTGTTGTTAGTATCATAGAAGTTGAAATTCTGTAACTGTTTTAGGTTTATTGTAAGAGAGAGCAGTGACTATACATTGATTTTTCCTTACTGTCAGAACACTCACTCTAGAAGAGTAGCAAGAATCTAATCACTTTAGACATCATTATTAATTCATAGGGACTGTTCCATCAGTAACCTGAAATCAGGAACCAGAGCTGGGAATTGAAATTAGCTATTCTGATATTGGATAATAGTTTAACCACTAGGCTAAATGCCTGCCCTATAAGGAATGTGATTTGAGTGTATTATGTAAGGAAGAAGTTTGTGAGGTTGGCACCTCAGACAACAAGCAAACCAAGTTCCGTGTCATGGTTTTTAAATATTATACCCCACTAAGAAGTAAAAGATCTCTTTGGAAAACGTCATAAGAACATGCTTTGACCAGAAAAATTGAATTTAGGTTATTGGCACGGAAAGATAATTTGATAGGTAAATGAATTTCAGTGTATCATATATGAGCAGTTGTTGCAATCAAAATAGTATCCTCATTTACATAATTAATTTTGTAAAAACAAATTGTAACATTTAATAGATTCTGATTTGTATTGATTGTCTTAGAACAAATATTTCAATGAGTTGGCAAACCTCAATGACTTCCTCCCACCCCCAACATATTTATTCCAAGGGTTTATCCACTCTGAAATACCAAGTGATGGTCATTTTAAGCCAGTGTATAAACAGAAGGAGTGGAGGGGTCATAAAAACAAAACTGAGGCCATCCTGGTTATGTACAATCTGAAAATCTTGGACATTATGCTTAAAAGCACAGAAAAAAAGTAAGGAAAATCCATTTCTATTAGTAATCAGCAATACTTTATAAATTACATATAGAGATTTATAAGCAATAAACTTTAGTGATTTTTTTTTTAATTTCCACTGTTTAACTATGATTTACCAATATTAGGTCAAGGATAATGATCTTTTTAAATTAAGGAACCTGAGATTGTTTTAACTGTTAACCTCTGCTTAGTAAATCTTCCAAAGAAATAACTTGGGTGCCTCCATGATAGTCCAAGAGAGGATGTAAAAGGTCAAATTTCTGGTTTCTTGGTTTCAGCTGAGTAAGACTTTGCATCTAGGACATCTGAGGTAGACTTTACATGGAAAATTTACTCCATGGACAGAAGCACAAAATATATGGAAAATGCTGGCTGTTCTCACAGCTCTGTTACATAATCAACAGAAGTATTTCCATGGCTCCTGTGATATACTTTCATTGCATTACGTGACAACAAGAAGATTGCGATTCCTCCCCTCCCATTCTGAAGTGTTTCTCGTATCTCTTCAGATCTCTAGTGCTATGGGCTTTTTTTTTTTTTTTTAAGACTGATTGACTTGAAACGCAGAGTCAGAGATGGAGCGTGCATGTGCACAGAATATAAGAGAGAGAGAGAGACAGAGAGAGAGAATCTTCCATCCACTTGTCCACTCTTTAAATGCCCATAACAGTCAAGGCTAGTCCAGGCTGAAGCAAGAAGCTTCATCCAGGTCTCCCTCATGGGTGGCAGGGACTTTCCCAGGTGCAAAGCAAGCAGCTGGATCACGAAAAAAAAAAAAAATTCTGGGACTTGAACCTGCAATCTAATATGGGATGCTGGCATTACAAGTGGCAGCTTAACCCTCTGTATCACAATGCCTTCCTCAACTGCACATATTTAAGGCATATAACTTGATGTGTTTTATAGGCCTACACTTACAAACCTGAGACATTACCATAATTAAGATGAGAAACATACATATCAAAACCAAAAGCTTACATCCCTTTATAACCTAATCATTCCTGTCCCCTAACTCCCAAAGAACCACCAATCTGAATTTTGTCAGTATAGATTGATGTGTGATTTCTAGAATGTTAGACATTGAATAATATAGTCTATCATTTTACTTGAAATATTTTTTAAGATTTTATTTATTTGTTTGCGAGGTAGAGTTACAAAAAATGAGAAAGAGAGAAGAGAGCAAGGTCTTCCATCTGCTGGTTCACTCCCCAAACGGCCGCAACAACCAGAGCTGAGCCCATTGGGAGCCAGGAGCTTGAAGATTTTCCTGGGTCCCATGTTGGGTGCAGGAGCTCAAGCGCTTAGACCATCCTCTAATGCTTTCCCTGGCCATAGCAGAGAGCTGGATCGGAAGAGAAGTAGCTGAGACTCGAACTGGCACCCATATAGGATGCAGTTGCTGCAGGTGGAGGATTATCCTACTGCACCACAGTGCTATCCCCTGAATTATTTTTTAATTTGACACTTTACTCTGCATAATTATTTTTATATCCACATATGTTGTTATATCAATAGAATCACATTTTTTATAACTGAATAAACATATAATTTGTTAAATAATTTCCCTGTTGGACATTTGAATCATTCATACTACTTGGATATTACCACTTTACCTGCCGTGAATATTTATATTAAAGTCCTTATGTGAATATGTGTTTCTACTTTTATTGACTAAAAACAGCTTAGTAGAATGACTGGATTCTGTAGTATGCAAATAGTTAAAGTATCAAGACATACATGCACATTTTTTGAATCCAAATTTCCCCATTAGATGTCTTCCTTCACTTATCCTAATTCCTTTAAGACACGTCCCTGTAGAAACAGCACAATTCAAATTCCATGAGAAAGTTGTACAGTCACATCTGACTACATTTTGTACAATGATATATTCACTTGATTCCACAAATAGGGCTTTTAGTTTTCAGACTTAAAAATTCCTTTATATGTGCAGCACAATTCTTCCTTAGGGGTTGTCCAAATACTTGTTTTGTTGAATTCTAGTCTTCTATTTTATATATAAGCTGCCTACTTAGGCTATTTTATTCTACTAGTGTGGGGAATTCTTATGTCCCATAGAGCAAACTTCAATCCAGTAAGCCTGAATAATGTGTCCAAAAGTCTAACATAGATCTGAATTACTGTCTTTTCAAGCAACATCTTCTCCATAATATGTAGCTTCTTTCATACTTTTCCATTTTTTTTTATTTCGTTGAAATAGTGGTGTCAGGTTTGGAAATCCTGTTTACTCTTACATAGCATCCATGGCTGAAAGAGAAAAGGCGAGATTTTTCTTTTTTGTCATCGTGGCTTTGTTTTTGCTTTATTGCTATGCCTGGGGTTACTTTGGAACTCTTGATGGATGAATTTGACTAGGGTTGTTGATATTATACATAGCAGCCTAATGATTTTTTAAATTAAAAAATTTCCTGTAGGTTAAAAATACTATCTCCACTGAGAAGTCAAATCACAAACTTCCTCTTTTCAAAATTTTTGTTACAGAATAATTTTGTAAAACTAGTTTCCAGGAAGCTAAAAATGTGATATATGAAATAATGAAGCAAGTGCTTTTATGAATTCACAGAACTAAAAAGAGGAATGCAATATGGGAAAATATCATTGGAGCCATTAGGGGATACTATTGGTATCTGCTGTCGCAGTTCCCTTTAATATTTGTTCTAATAATGAAGACATACAGTACAATTTTATTCTTACCTATTGAAAGCTTTTGGCTGTAACAGATCTATTGTGAGTTTTACAATCTTACCCATTTTTTAATTGTTGATATATAATTGAAAAGGAACATTTCAACCCCAAGCAGATTTTCACGTAGTTCTTACTACTCTTTATTTTTCCATTTACTCCTTTACTACATTTTTTTACTCTGATGGTAAAAGTAATAAATATTATTGTATTATATAATTTTAAAATATTGCATAATTATGGAAGCAAGAAGAAAAATTCTCTGTAAAGATGATATCTTATTATAAAAACATTGGCAAGCCATGTACCTTAAATTTTGTATTCATACTTTGGAAATTTTTTTTCTTTCATTCTCTCTCTTGCTGTCTTCTCACAGATAAAATATGTACAATCTAAGTTTTATATAATTAGAATATATACATAAATTTACACATTCAATTAAAAGTGAGGTACATTTTCTCAATGGATAATCTCAAAATATTCTTGTTATTTTAAATTATTTGGTGAACACAATTATCGCACATTTTTATGGCATGCAGTGTAATATTTCAGCACTTTTGGTGACATTAATATTTGTAGGATAGTTTTCCTTTAAAAGAAAGATGAATGAGTTTTAATTAAGCAGACTCTTCATCTGTCTATACTAAGAATAAAATTAAAAATTCAGTTATATAATTTTCTTTTCACTATAGTTTGATGCAAATGATGGATTTTTCCTTATGCAAATAGATTAAAGTTGTCTGTGACAGA
This sequence comes from Sylvilagus floridanus, assembly GCA_949820135.1. Taxonomy (NCBI): domain Eukaryota; kingdom Metazoa; phylum Chordata; class Mammalia; order Lagomorpha; family Leporidae; genus Sylvilagus; species Sylvilagus floridanus. Next base: position 26,282,802 of record OX463235.1, read on the forward strand.
TGATAACCATGATCTGATGTTCATACCTACAAGTTGAAGGTCAGAGAGTGTGATGCTGCTGCTGCTTCAACTGGTAGTGCTACTAACGCGTCTCTACCACCACTATTATTACATCGCTTCCAATAACATCATCCCCTTCCCCACCTGTAGAGCAGTGAGAGTAATGACATAGCGAAAACTGTCAATGATATCATCAAATAATGTGTGTGAAGAAACTTCTCATCATCCTGTGTAGTCCTGCCGTCCTCCCCCTTCCCAAATTTGAAAGCTATTTCTAATTTCATGAGAGATTAACAATCCAAAAGAGATATGTGATATAAAATTCTATCTTGCATTTAAAAAAATGTTCTGATTTTTGCATTGTTAAGCCATTGCCTGTGACACCAGCATCCCTAATGGGCACCAGTTCAATCTCCAGCTGCTTCATCTCCAATCTCCCTGCAGTTGAGGGCGGGAAAGCAGCAGAAGATGGCTTAAGGACTTGGGCCCCTGCACCCATGTGGGAGACACAGATGAAGCATACCTGTCTTCTGGCTTTGGCCCTGGCCAGTCTGGGACATTGGGATCATTTGGGGAGTGAACCAGAATCTCTGTCTCTCCATTTCTCTCTGTAACTCTGCCTTTCAAATAAACTAATTAATCTTTTAACAAAAATTTTCTTGAGAAAATATTCATCATCATTGTTAATACATTGTAACTAAACCTACAGTACAATTGTTGAGTTAGTATAATGCTCAAAACCTCAAAAAGAGGTTTTCTAAATTATTCTAATCCTTTCATTTACTTCTGAGAAAGCTGCTTTTTCAACAAGGGAAATTCTTGTTTTTTTTTTTTTAAACATTTAGTTATTTACTTGAATGGCAGAGTTACAGAGACAGAGAGACAGAGACACAGACACACACACACACACAGAGAGAGAGAGAGAGAGAGAGAGAGAGAGAGATCTTGTATCTACTGATTCACTCTCCAGATGGCTGCAATGACCAAACCTGAGCCAGGCTAAAACCAGGAGCTTTCTCTAGGTGTTCCATGACAGTGGCAGGGGCCCAAATACTTGGGCCATCCTCCACCACTTTTCCCTTGTCTTTAGAATGGAGATGGATAGGAAGTGGAGCACCTGGAGCATGAACTGGTGCCACTGTGGGATACTGGTGTCACAGGCAGCAGCTTTCCCCACTACACTACAGTGCTGGCTCTGAAGTTCTTCTTTAAGATCACAAGGTATCACTGGTAGCATTTGATGTAGAATCCAGATGCTTACTACTTATTTTATGTTCTACCATAGGTTTTCCTTTGCTTGATGAACTCTGGCAAGTCACTTACCTTAGGTTTTCTATTGATAATTTGGAAAAAACATACACATGCACAGCTTTGGCCCACAGGCATTTTTTTTATTTTTGCTGATTTAATGTAGCTTAGCCAAATAGAATAAAAAATAAATGGAATGGCTTGAGCATTTTGCAAGTCCACTTGTACACTTTTTCTTATAGGTAAAAATTGAATTCATCTCAAGCCTTGTATAATGTAGAGCCAGGGTACAAGTCAGAGAAACAAGAAAGATTTTTTCCAGTTTTTTTTTAAAGCATTGATTTCCAGTTTATTTTTTCCAGAGGATAGCCTTTGTTCATCCCTTCTAGACTAAGCTCTTCACCAGGACATTGAGCACCGGCCATTCCAAACCATGAAGATGGTGTTTGTCCTTTCAGGCTTTACAAGATCAACCTCTGACAAGCTTGCTGTGAATGGCACAATTCCCATGATAATATAGCTTCACATGCAGCTTGGGAAGCATGTAAGGGTCTAATACACTCACTTTGGAGATGTCCCTGAAGGCTGTGCCTCCACTGTGTTTCACATGAAGGACTTTGTAATGGCCTTATCCTTTGGCATGCATCAGCGAATAGGCCACTAGCCCTCTGGGAACTGCTGTTGTTCCTTCTTTGTTGTCTTGGAATTGAGCACCCCAGTTGGTTAGGATTTCAAAACAACTGGTTCAATCTCAGCAGCAGTGGAACAATGAGGAAGGGCTGACTCACCTGTTTTCTCTGGACACCAAATTTCTTTCTTTCTTTCCTTTTTTTTTTTTTTTTTTGACATACAGAGTGGACAGTGACAGAGAGAGACAGACAGACAGAAAGGTCTTCCTTTTTCTGTTGCTTCACCCTCCAATGGCCGCCATGGCCGGCGCACTGCGCTGATTCGAAGGCAGGAGCCAGGTGCTTCTCCTGGTCTCCCATGGGGTGCAGGGCCCAAGCAGTTGGGCCATCCTCCACTGCACTCCCTGGCCACAGCAGAGAGCTGGCCTGGAAGAGGGCAGCCGGGACAGAATCTGGCACCTCAACTGGGACTAGAACCCCGTGTGCCAGCGCTGCAAGGCGGAGGATTAGCCTATTGAGCCGCGGCACCAGCCTGGACACCAAATTTACGGAGATCTAGAAGTCTTTTTTGGGAGAGGGAAAAGGGGATTCATGAACTGCTCTGGTGTTGTGCTTCTGAAAGCCCGTGAACACCTGGCCTGACTCACCCTCTAACTAGTATATACGTGCTATCAGAAGCTCATCTTCTGTGCTTTGCTTTGTAACTAACTTGCTACATGGCTAATAAAACGTGTGCTGTACCCCACTTTGGACTAGCTCTTTATTAACTGTGTTATATGGAATAGACTTTGATCACTGTAAGGCTTAGTTTCCTCAGCTTTGGTACTAAGTTGATAATATTTTACTCTCAGGCTTATTGTTAAGATTAAATGAGAAAAGGAATGTGGAATAACTGGGCACAGTTTTGTTAATAAATTATATTAAGACCTCCATTTGAAATGATTATTTCACTTTTCACAAAGGGAAGAGGGTCTAAGATCCTGAGTTGACTCTGGATATTTCTAAGCTTTGAACTTTCCAAAAATAGGCTTTCACCCAATCCTTACTCTTCTTGGCTTCCATTTGTCTTTGATATCTTTATTTAAACTTTCAGCTGGGCTACTTCTTATGACAGTTTTCATGAATTAGACATGCAGCTCTAGGAATATAATCAAGTCATAGATGGCAGAGTAAGTATAATGATATTGATATCACTTCCCCTATGACCATCTTGCTGATTTGCTCTATGTTTTTCTAGTGCTGTTAGCTTCATTGATGTCTTAGTAGCAGTGACATGACTGCCCACACACTTTCTAGTACAAAGACAAATTGAGGCTAAACTATGATTTACACTATTTGATTTAATCTTTGTTTGAATCCTTGGAAATGCTTTATATACACTTGAGTGATTCTGATTATCACCTACGATAATCATCATAATCTGAACTCAACCACACGCCAAACGTTTGGATATTTGATGACTGTTGGTCTTAGTAAATTTCTAACTAGTGACTTAGAAGAAACTTATTTCTTAGAAAATCCTCCTTGTCAATATTTGTCTTTCCAAGTTGTCCTATTTGACTAAATGCTTCATCATCATCTTTTGTTCCTTACAGATATATATTATCCTCTTACTTTAGGAGAGAGTTTTATATTATGTGAATTAGCTTTTATCAGACTGTGTTCCCATTATTGCAGTATTGAGATCAAAATCAACTCAGTTTTAACTTCGGTCCTAATAAATTTCTTTATAGTAATCAGTTGGCTTTCTCTTTAACATCCATGTTGGGCCGGGTAAACTAGAGTTCTAAAACAGTGGTTATTTAACAGCAGTTAATTCAGACCAATCACCACCCTGCCAGGGGGTATTTGGAAACAACTGGAGTTGTTTTTGACAGTCACAACTGAAGAGGGGCCTGTTATATGTGGTCTGTACACTCTCACAACCAGAAATATTTAGAGCAAGATTTCAATAGTACCAAAGATTGAGAAACTGTTTTGTAGAGGGTTAGGTTACATCATGACATCAGGGATTCCCATCTGTCATTGTTACTTGCTCAGGCTGGTTACCAATGAGATGCCCATTGTCTTAGCCCATGCAGCTCCTAAGGTCTCCCAGCTTGCTGTTTTCATGACAAGGACCCTGGCAAGACTTGAAACACTGGTTTTGGTCTAGATGACATTTTCTCAGAAGTCTTTTTATATTTCTCATTTTGTTGCCGGGGAGCAGGGCAGAGCTACTACTGATTGTGGGATCATAGAGTTCTTTTGGTCTTTACAGGCTGAGAATCTCTTTTGATCTTGTGGAAAATCTCTATCAACACAAAATCTCATCTCATTTCCATGAAGTTCTTTAGAAACAAAGTCAAAGAATCCACCACAAATTTTCCTTTAGGCAATGTTTTGGCATCTGTTGAAAGCAGAAGAAAAAACATTTTCCACAGTCCAAAAATGTTCCCATGACTTTCTGATAACATTGATAAATAATCTTACTGGTTATTTAATTATTTGTTACTTTATTTAGTTAGAAAACATAAATTGAACACAGACTATGTTTCGTTTCAAGGATTCAGATAGAATGGTTAACAAGACATCATCCCTGTTTGCCTATAAGTTGTGCTCTAGTGAGACACAAAAAAGAGTAAAAAGAAAAATTTAATTTTAAGTTATTATAGTAGAATGAAACCAGAATAAAATATACAGGGTAATGTAGCAAATGAACTAAGTTGCAAAAAGGGTTAACGTTGGGCATACTGACCAGGGAAGGCTTTTCTGAGGGTAGAGCATCTGAACTCCAAATATTGGGCCTGCAAGGGAGAAATAAAGAGACAAATAACTTGCAGTATACAGAGCAAGAAGTGTGACAAACTGAAGGGTTGAAAGGAGCATGACAGGAATGTCTTTCATTTCTTCAACATTCAGGATGACAGAGTGCTATTTTCTTGTGTTTTGTGTGTGCATGTGTGTATGTGTGTGCAACAAGGGACATTTCCTTTAGATTTCTATAATTTCCTATCTATGTGCTCATGTTAACACAATATAATCACTTTAACAATTAAGATGGCACCTTTACTACCAAGTTTGATGAGATTTGGAGGCCTAAGACAAGTTTTTAAACTTTATCCTTAGAAGTAAGTCCGTAGGCAAATATACAAAACTATACAGCTTTACAAACTTCCTCCTCCCTCTCTTATTCCCACTCTTTTTTACTGAGATCTATTTTCAGTTGACTTTATACACATATGATTAACTCTATGTTAAACAGTAACTATTTGTATTTCTAAAATACATTTTAATTCTGGCTGCTTCATTTTGAAATTCTGTCAACAGCTTAAATAGGACAAAATATCTGAACCTGTGACATCCGCTTCTGCTTAGGATGGACATAGTAGCATATTTTCCAAGTGCTTCTGGTGTCAGACCACTGTTGAAATTACTTTGGCATGAAGAGTAGCAACAAAATAAGATATATGATTAGATCATTGTAGGATTTAGAATTTAAGCTTAATTCTAAGAGGGAGCCAAGGGCAACTCCTATTACCAAGATAAATCATTTTCCTTTTTATTTTCCCTTCCCTCCCCCCTCTTTCTCTTCATTTCTTCCATCCTTTCCTTCCTCCCTCCCTCTCTTCCTCCCCTGCTTCCTTTCTTTCTTGCTTCATGTTGATTGGTGACCATATATTTCCTTTTTATATGTTGTAGTACTAAACATTTTTAACATCTGTGCAAAGTGAATTTTATAATGAATCCCTAAATCTGTCTTCATAGGAATGCTGAATTAATGACATAATGTCTATAGAAACTATTAAACTCCTTAGGGGAAAAAGGAGCTGCATATGCAAAATTTGTTATTACCTTGAAGTTTATTGGATTTCTACTATTTTATTTTTGCCCCAGCTCCTATATGAAAATCCCATTCAGTGGGCAGAAATTGTGATACAGCAGGTTAAGTCACCATTTGGGACATCTTCATCCAATATTGGAGTGCCAGTTCAAATCCCAGCACCTCTGCTTCAGATCGGATTTCTTGCTTAAGCATATGGGAGGCAGTAAGTATTGGCTCAATTTTCTGGGTCCCTGCTAACCACATGGGAAACCCAGATGGAGTTCCGGGTTCCTGACTTCAGCCTAGCCCAGCCTTGGCTGTTGGAGCACTTACGGATTTGAACTAGCAGTTGAATCTATCTGTGTCAGTCTTTCTCTATTTGTCTTTGCCTTCTTCCCTCCTCATTCCCTCCCTCCCTCTTCCTTTCAAGTAGGTTTTTAAAACCTCAGACTAAATGTTTTCAGATTCTGAACTTGTTTTCCAGCTCTTCACCATAAGTACCTGAGATAACAACCATGATAATAATTTATAATGATCACAAATAATAGTGAATAGTTTTCTAGTTTTTTCTAGCCTGAATAATATTCCATCCATCATATTTTAATATTCACAATAACCCTAAGAATTTGGTTGTATTGTTGACATTTTACAGATGAGAAAACTAAACCTATTTCCAATCATTTTTGGGCTGCCTAAAGAAGACTTTAAATAATCCGTGACAGTTAAAATGGGAAAATATGAAATGAGAAATAACTAATTAATGGCTAGGTATGTTAACAGTCTTCCTGGAAAATGGGTCCTCTTCATCAGTGTCTCAGCTTACAGAAGGCAAATTATTTCCATCCCTGAGAGTTTGTGCTAGAGTAGATCTTCACTGGGGTCTGTTAAAGAAATAATGTTATTTTTACATATCATTAAAATCCAATCAAAAGAAATTTCTCATTTAAAGAGTGCTGTGAGTGTGGAGTTATATTAAACCCCATTTAGTATGATCACATTATATAGTCAAAATCAGGTGAATGTAACTATAGCAGCTAGTAAATATCATGTCAATCCAGAATAAATTTTGGAGAATCTGAAATACAGAAATACTTGTTGACTTCTCCAATGTCCCAAGAACAAAACAAATTATTATTAAAATAAATCAAAGTAGAAATATAAAATGTTTATGAAAATAAGGCAATTTAGAGAGATGAGGTTAAGATGGTAAAGATAGGAGATAAAAGCAACAGACAGAAAGCAACACACAACTTTCTGGACTTCAGCTGTTTGTGGCTGCTAAGCTCTTAAAGCATCTTAGTATAATGGAGCACCACAGCAACATTTAGGACTATGTTTTGTAGTTCAAACTTTTCCCCTGGGGAAATCAAGGTTACATAGGGTATAAAACTTGCCTGATGTCTTAGAATCACTTATTAAATGGTTAGAATTCAAATTTAGGGCTGGCACCGTGGCTCAATAAGCTAATCCTTAAGCCGGCACACCAGGTTCTAGTCCCAGTCGAGGTGCCGGATTCTGTCCCGGTTGCTCCTCTTCCAGGCCAGCTCTCTGCTGTGGCCAGGGAGGGCAGTGGAGGATGGCCCAAGTGCTTGGGCCCTGTACCCCATGGGAGACCAGGAGAAGCACCTGGCTCCTGTCATCGGATCAGTGCAGTGCGCAAGCCGCAGCGCGCCGGCTGCGGCAGCCATTGGAGGGTGAACCAACAAAAAAGGAAGACCTTTCTGTCTGTCTGTCTCTCTCGCTGTCCACTCTGCCTGTAAAAAAAAAAAATTCAAATTTAGGCTTGTATCATACACACACACACACACACACAGCCCTACATTCATTCATGCATGCTTTATTTTATTTTATTTATTTTTTTGACAGGCAAAATTAGAGAGACAGAGAAAAAGGTCTTCCTTTTCCATTGGTTCACCCCACAATTGGCCGCAATTGCTGGCGCGCTACAGCCGGTGCACTGTGCCAATCCGAAGCCAGGAGCCAGATGCTTCCTCCTGGTCTCCCATGCAGGTGCAGGAGCCCAACGACCTGGGCCATCCTCCACTGCCTTCCCGGGCCACAGAGAGAGAGCTGGACTGGAAGAGGAGCAACCGGGACTAGAACCCGGTATGCCGGCATCACAGGTGGAGGATTAGCCTAGTTAGCCGCAGCGCCGGCCTCATGCATGTTTTAATATATACCTTCCTTAATTTACCATAAGAGTAAATGTATACTGTCTTTAAATGCACTAATACAGGACAATCCATCGTCCCTTATCACTTTTATTAAATATTTTCTCTTTCTACTTATTTTTCATCACCGCTGAAAGAGGTAATGCATCACCCCAAAACGACTGAGTACTTCTTAGTTTCCACTTATTAATTTTTTTATTTTTACCTTTTCTAATTTTATTTTAAAATATTTCAAATAGATCAGAGAAGTATAAAGAGGAGTTCAACCAGCATGCATAGAATTAACAATTTTGATCACTGTTTATACTTACTTCATATGTAAATTATGTTTATATATACATATTTACATATACATACATACTATTTTTCTTGATAACAGAGATGATTATATTAATTCCAACTTCTTCTAATGTGCATCCTAGGAGAAAACAAATAATAGCTTAAATACTTGGGTCTCTGACACCCACAGGAAAGACGTAGATGAAGTTCCTGGACATTTGAGGAGTGGACCAGCAGTATGAAGGAAGAAAGATTGTGTGTGTGTGTGTGTGTGTGTGTGTGTGTGTATGTCTGTGTCTCCTCTCCACTTCCATCCCTTTGAAATAAAATGAATATAAATTAAATATTTTAAAAGTTTCCATTTAATTTAAACTATAATACCATATACCTCTATTTTCATAATACCAGGTACCTTCTTGCCTTACAGAATATGATGTTCTGCCAGCAAGTGTTTTAATACTGTTCTACTGATTCTGTTCATGAAAATAAGTAAATTTTAGCACTTTTGAGAGAAAACTACTAGTCCTATGTTAAAGACAAAAGCACAGGAGTATGTGGGTGTAAATGGTGGGCTTAGCTCTTCCTGCAACAACCACAACAAAATTGGGACATTTAACTTTTGACAGCAGAAATTGTTCTAAGTTTCCATTCCATCGTTATTTGGGGATTGAATAAAATACTGGAGTGAATGTTGAAGATAAACATCACTGCATGATAAGGTAGAACCCAAGTAATCAACAGCAGACATTTACAAAAAAGCGATCATAGTAGGAGTCCTGATAGTCTTCAATTGCTAACCAACAGGAAGCAAGAAAAGAGAATTGTTTTCTGAATTCAGATGTTATAAAGGCCCTGGTAATATATTAAGAAGGGAAATTTTAAAAGATGATTTATTAATACTGTGAGAAGTGGGCACAGACTGGCTGATAATGGAATGTGTGATTGTATAGAAGTTTCATAGCAGTGTACAGCTATTAATACCTGACAGAATAACTGGCTGTGTGCTTATAATTGCACATAGTAGCAGCAAAGGATAGCTGCAAAATATCAACAGACAACAAATACTCAGCATGTCGGAGGCCATAGTGTGGTGGGAATATTAATGTCTGAGATAAGTGCAAAAGACTTTGTGTAAGTGGGTAGATGATGTTAGTTTGAGCCCAAAGAAAATGCTGGTTAAAGACCCATGAGACGAAAAAGACCTGAAGCCATTAGTGAATGGGAAAGTGGTAGCTTTGTTCCACAATGCAAGCTAATCACACATCCTCATAGCTGGAGTGGTCCCAAGGGAAATAAAGCCTTTGACAACCCGAAAATAAAGTGCCTGTGCGCAAAGCAAGGTTTAAGGGAATGCAGAGCTGCTTTAAGAAAGCAAACTTTGCCCCTTTTCATTCTTTAACAGCAATGTGTGCATAAGAGTTGCAGATGCAAGGACGTCTTCTTCCATTTTTGATGTTTTTTTTTTTTTAATGAAGGCTAATGTTTATTTTTTGTGTCTGTTACTGTGATTGAAGCAAAAATCATCATAGTATAAGCTTGAGCCTGTGTGAAGTAAAACAAATGCAGATTAATTCTTTTTAAGTAGTTTTACTGTGTTTTCAAAATGAGAGGCATTTTTATTCCTGCAGTCAGACTATGGATATGAAAACCTGAATTAGGAAAAACAGGTTTTTGTTGCTGCTGCTGATCTGTTTTGTTTGGCCCCTTCTCCATTTATATGTTTTGACGTTTTGCTATCATTGTGCATAGTAGTGGTGCTGCGAGTAAGCAAGGAAGACCTGGATCATGACTCACAGAGTAAATGTTAAATGATTGGTGCCTAATTCAAAATGCAATGATATAATAAAGTGTGATGAGCATTAAGACAGTGCAAATAGAGGAACCCAGCCCATCTGGGAGGATTCCTTAGCAAGACATCACCTGAATCAGATGTATTTAAGAGGACATTGAAAACAAACACATAGAATAAGTTAACGAACTGTTTATATTATAGACACTGAAATTCCGGTTAATTTATCATTTAAGCCCCTTAAAATGCTAATAGATAATATTGTATGCACACATATGTACCATACTGTTTGTCCATTCATCAAAAAATGTTCATTTGAGTTGTTTCTGATTTCTATTATGAAAGCCATTGCTATGAATGTTTGTGTACAAAATTTGCGAAGATGTGTGTCTTCATTTCTCTTGGATATATAAGAATGGAATTGCTAGGTTTTGTGTAACAATACCTTTTGGAGGTATTGCCAGACTGCTTTATAAAGCGACTTCAGCATTTTCCATGACCACCAGCAAGTTCTGCTTTCTTTTTCAGACTCCAGAGGAGCTGGAAGATGTTTCTGACCTTGAAGAGGATCATGAGGTCCGCAGTCACACCAGCATTCAGACCGAAGGGAAAACTGACCGGGTAAGTCACCTCCCTGGAGGGCCGGCTGTGTGCCCTACCCCAGGAGTGTGCCCTCTCCTTGGCCATCTAGGCAGCCTCTTACAGGTGTGACTCCTAGATCTGTGAGGTACAGTGGGAACAGCCATGGAAGGTAGGGACAATGGCCTACGACGAATTATTTCTTCTATTTTAATAATTCACAATGTAGCCATTTCAGATTCAGTAGTGAATTACTGCGTCCAGCTTTGGATCTTTACAGGAATCGTGGGAATATAAAAATGAAATATTTATATTTCTATTTATTTAAAATAGAAAAAAAAATCAAGAGGTTGTAAATATACTCTGAAATTCTAAGGAAAAATCCTTTCTGATTCATTACTCTTCTTTCTATATACAGTGCCCTCCTCTGCACCCCACCCCTCACACATACACACACATGCACACACACAACTTACACAATTCTAAAAATTTAATCCATTTCTAAATTACTGTGACATTCTTACTTCACTTTGCTCACGTGGAATGCATGGGGATGTGTCAAAGTGTGGCGATCTAACCACTGATGGCTTGCAACTATAGACTAGACTGCAGAATCTGGATCTGAATTCATGTGGTATAGTACAGTGGCTCAGACTTCCTGGAATGCAGCTACCTCCTTTAATGCTCGGGAAAGTCATTTGGCCTCTCCATAAGTTTCCTCATTTGTTAAATGAGGATATTAGTAATACCCTTGGTGTGAGGATTAACTGAGTTAACAGAGCACTTACATATGCTTCCTCAGTTGTTATAAAATACAGAAAATATGGTGAGACATGTTAAAACAGATAAATGTAGGAAAATTCTGTTTCTGGATATTGAAATGGCTTACACTTAGTATTTATCAGCCAAAAAATCCCCATGTTTTGTTAGAATGTTGTGTGTTTTTGGCAATTGTAACACTCTATGTTTAGCTTTCATGGATATTTTTATTTTGCAGAAAAAATGTTCTCCAGTTAATCACCACTGTTACATAGCCTATCAGTATTTGGTGATGTATCAGGCAGTGTCATTTTGTTGAGTTTCCATCTCTTGCTGATTATCTGGGCTATTTGTCAATCATTTAGAAGCCAGTTCATGTTGAAAACTGTCTGAGATCACACAACATCTGAATTTAATTTCTTTCAAATGTATTTAGAATCATTGGTAAGAGACCAAATCTTGCAAATGACCATGGTATTGAAATACATGTTGCTGTGGGAAACATGCTCATATTTTCAGTGAAGTGAATGGTTCACTTAATCTGATGCTGGGTCAGTGCTGGTAAATGGGGGTATCAGGGCTTACCAAAAAAATTGAGAGGATAAAATTTTAATTAAAGCACAAGTTTCAGAATTCTGGAATTAAGATAAGCATTGATTTCTTCAACAGAAAAATGAGAATACCTTCTCACAGCATCATTGGTAGACTGCATCCCATATCGGGGTGCCTGGGATCAGTCCCTTCTCAGCTTTGAATTCAGCTTTCTGATTGCGCATCTGGAAAGTATAAGATGATGGCCCAAGTTCTTGGGTCTCCCCCACCCATGTGGGAGACCTAGATGAAGTCTTGAGCTCCTGGATTCCAGCTGTTACAGGCATTTGGAGAGTGAACCAATAGATGGGAGATATCGGTCTGTCTGTCTGTCTCCCTTTCTCTCTCCCCCTCTCATCCTTACTCCTTTCTCCCTCCTCCAATATACCTTTCAAAGAAATAAAAATGAATAAATTAATATTTTTAAATGATGTTATTAAAAGATAAACTTCTTTTACTATTTTTATTTGTATTTTTGCTCTTGACCAGGATTATATGTCAGCTAAATGAGTCCCTACCCATTACTCTATAAATTATAAAACTGATGTGTCTCTGCTTCTGAATCTTTCATAGATGCCACTGCTTTTCACTTTGTGGCACTCTGAATCTGCTCTGCTTCTTGGATTTGGATCCCACTGTTCACAGCTAAGCGACAGTCCAGTTGACCTGAGATGCCCTGGAATGATAACATAACCACTGTTTTATGATGGGAAGGTGAATACCAAATCTATTAAGGATAACACTTTATTCAGCCTGGTCAGTCTCTGCTTTTTGCATATCTCCTTTCCATAAATTACAAATAACTCAGGTTTGGTTCACTTCCGGTAGATTCCCTGAAGCTACTGTGAACATTACTTTTCAAGCTGCTCTTTAAATCACACCCAACCTTATGTGAGGGTTAACATCTCACAGAAAAATTTTTGTTTCAGTCCTGATAGGGACAATCCTGTAGTGCATTTTCCACAGGTCTTCAGCATGTCCCCAGTGAGAGCCAGCCCCGGTGGCAGTCGCAGTGACCATCTTGATAATGCCTCTTTGGACTGGCTTTCTTTGTCTTCATTCATTCTTCCAAGCATACAGTTTGCTTCTTAAGATCTATTTCCAAAATAAACTACTGTGAAATCTCAGAATCTACTCTTTAGGGGAAAACAAGGAAAGATCAGCACTTCAAATAAATGACTTAAATATCACATTCACTTTGCTGTATTAATAAGACCATGCACCGTGGCTCTACAGGCTAATCCTCCGCCTTACGGCGCCGGCACTCTGGGTTCTAGTCCCGGTCGGGGCGCCAGATTCTGTCCCGGTTGCCCCTCTTCCAGGCCAGCTCTCTGCTGTGGCCAGGGAGTGCAGTGGAGGATGGCCCAAGTGCTTGGGCCCTGCACCCCGTGGGAGACCAGGAGAAGCACCTGGCTCCTGCCATCGGATGAGCGTGGTGCGCCGGCCGCAGCGCGCTGGCCGCGGCAGCCATTGGAGGGTGAACCAACGGCAAAGGAAGACTTTTCTTTTTTTTTTTTTTTTTTTTTTTTTTTTTTTTTTTTTTTTTTTTTTTTTACAGGCAGAGTGGACAGTGAGAGAGAGAGACAGAGAGAAAGGTCTTCCTTTTGCCGTTGGTTCACCCTCCAATGGCCGCCGCGGATGGCGCGCTGTGGGCCGGCGCACCGCGGGCAGGAGCCAGGAGCCAGGTGCTTTTCCTGGTCTCCCCATGGGGTGCAGGGCCCAAGCACCTGGGCCATCCTCCACTGCACTCCGGGGCCACAGCAGAGGGCTGGCCTGGAAGAGGGGCAACCGGGACAGAATCCGGTGCCCCGACCGGGACTAGAACCCGGTGTGCCGGCGCCGCAAGGCGGAGGATTAGCCTGTTGAGCCACGGCGCCGGCCAAAGGAAGACTTTTCTCACTGTCCACTCTGCCTGTCAAAAGTAAAAAATTAAAATAAAAATAAATAAAAAATAAAATGGTAAAAATAAGATCATGAGGATTATATTTTGATGATTTGTCTAGTAAGTAGATTGTTTTTAGTTTTAGCCCTTTAGTGACTATCAAATGTGAGTTCACATAGGACATAAAATTTGTAGGATGAATCCTTTATTAACAAAGAGCTGCAGCTACAACAAATCTAATACATCATGAATGAAATGAGAAAACAGAAAAAAAAAAAACCAGATTCTTCAGCTGTCTGAGAAGGGGAAAATAGAAATTTCCCTTTAATTTTTAAAGAGTAATTATGTATAGTGTCAACAGTGTAACTCCAGCAATACTCTCTTACTGTGTATTTATATTGTGAGTTGATTAAAACAGATTCTACATTCGCATCTAAAGTTTGTAGTACAGAAATTCAAAGAGGATAGCTCAAATCACTAGACCAGAATAGAGATAATTTTTGCACAGATTTCATAATCTCCACTACACATTTTTATCTATAATAGTACCATATTCCTTATAATGATATAATGGTATTCATAGGCTAATTTTAATATCCTTTTGAGATTTTACGTTTGTATTCTACCCAGCAATTCTCTAGTTTGTGTCCTTTGGACTGAGTTTATCTTTTGACACATTTCATATGCATAGCACTTTCAGAAGAATCTATAAGATTTTAAAGTGGATTCTGTTGAGAATTATTTGAATAGTCAATGTATGCTCAGTGTTGAATTCCTGGTCACTGTCCAAGACCTAGTGTCTGGATTCCTTTTTGTTTGCTCCTGTTACTAAGGAGTAAATGCCTTTTTGGTTCTTGGATTATGCAGACTCTGCTATACTGAACATGTGCTAGAACAATTTCAGGCACTGGCTAGTAATGGAGTGACAGTTATTTATTATCATTTTACTTTCTGCATTTCACTGCTAGTAGCTTTGGCTCAACATCATCTGTTACTGCTGTCATCAGTGGCAAATGCCACTGGGTGTTGTAAAGGTCTGTAACTAACAAATAATGATTTAGAGTTCATGGCCAATGACAGAAAAACACTAAATGACCAAAAGTGCATGCCTTATGAAGTGGCAATAGAACACAACTGGAAATTAGTGATTGACTTAATTATTAAACATGAATACTTCCTGGAGTGATATTGTGATTATATCCAGCGATTCCTCATGTTCACAGTGACACAGGAATTTGATAGGTTAAAGGTCTACAGAGCAGTCTCCATGGAAGTCACTGTTTATTCATTTCATATTTTCATCAAGGATAAAATGGGCATCTTTTATTATAAAAGCTCAAATTTGAGGAGAACATGAAAATACACTCTGGTAACATAATCAAATTTCCAGTCTTAATGATAAGCTTTCTGTAAGTCCTGAAAGCTTCCTAAAAGATTATTAAAAAATTATGCTAAACTATATTTTCATTTTAAATAGGGCAATGTTAGTTATCACTGAGCACATTGTAGTTTATATAACATTTCTAAATTGGTATCTTATTTACTAAGTTCCTGAGGTTTATTTTCTTTCATTTTCCATTGATTTTGCTATTTGGAGAGCTAGACTCAAAGAACTGAAGTAGTTTATGTCAGTCATGTTGGCTGGGACCAAATGCCCAGTCTTCTGACTGAACCACAGTTTCTTTCTAGTATAGCATGCTTGAAAATTGAATACAGTCTCATCATCTCTTAAGATCTCATAGCTGTAGTCAATATTGCATAGTTGATATTAATTGCTGTAGAAATATGATTTTTGAAAATGAACACTGCAGATTTTAAAATCAAATGTGTTTGACCTATGCAAACCCCAGATGCCTTAATCCTATGATGTTCCCACAATACCAAAACCAATGTGTTGTCTACCACTTGGAAAGTACCCAATGATGCACAAAGTGTGATAGGCTCCTTGGGGGATCACTTCACCTTGATGATGTGGAGACATTTATCTTGGGCCTTTGGGATAAGGCTCTAAAGTCCCCCAGCATGAAATCCACAAGAACAGAAGCAATGACTCAGGCTCATCATATTGGCTTTTATGGTATTTCAGTAAAATGAAACGTCTACTTAAGAGAAGTTTTCTCTGTTTATTTTCTATAATAGGGACTATGGTAGCAGCAGAGACTCAGGAAATTGTTAAAGTCTTAGCAGGGGGCAACTGAGATAATGTTCCTTAAGGCTTTCTGGGGCCCAAATGTGGATTTAGAAAGACTTAATAATATGGATCAAAGGGGAGTTTGGGGAATGGAATGGATGAACTGGTGATTCATCTTTTCTAGCACTGCCTGATGATGTAGAAGTCAAGACTATAGACTTTGAAATCACATAAACCTTGACTCAAATATTTCTTCTACCAATTACTATCCATAAGAGCCTAGGAAAGTTATCTTATATTTCTAAGTTTCAGTTTTCTTCTCTGCAAAATTGTAATAATAATAGCAGTTATAATAATGAAAGTTATATTAGATAAATGAAAATTTAGTTCAATTCTTGCCATGTGTGTAATGCCCAATTAATTTTGATTTTTATAAAATGAATTGCATGATTAGTATAGATTTGTGTTTGCTAGTATTCGACTTTGACTTCTTTTAAAATGGCTCAAGGAGCTGTAGAAAGACAAATTTCTTAGTCTTCCAATATGATGATACACATTTTCTTGGAGCCAGTTCTTTTTGACATTCTGGACACTCTACCATGAAGAGTCATTTGAAATTTATTTTGGTATGTTTTCTTTCCTCAAGAAGAAGCTAATCAGAAACTGCTAGAAGATTTTAAAAGAAATATGACATTAATGTGCTTTTTAATGATGGGGATACACTTATGTTTATCTATATTCACATAAAGTTGAACTAAAAACAGTAACCATGAAGGGCAACTCCTAGCAGTAGGAAAAATACAAAACTTAACCCACTAGTTGTCAGGTTTTTTTTTTTTTAATTTTCTTCAGCATTTATGGAATGCTTGCCTCTGTATTAGGAGTTAGTCTTAGTGTAACATCGATGGCATGGTGCTCCATTAGTTCATGTCTCTCTCAAATTTCTCATCCATCTTTAGAAAATTAAATAGGGATTAAATTCCTAGGAGTTTTTTTTTAATTTTGGTACACACTGTGTAATAAAAAAGGAAAAAATAGCTATTATCTTGATATTTGTAGACTACACATCAGGGACAGTATTGGACATAGTCATTTAAAATCATCTATCCCTCTCCAAATAGTGCTTCCGCTCCAGTGAGTCTTCCTTCAACCTGTCTTGAAAACAAATAAGGTCTAGGGGCCCAGCACTGTGGTTCAGCAGGTTAGGTTGCCACTTGCAATACCAACATCTCTATCAGAGTGCTGTTTCAAATCCAGCTACCTGCCAATATGCCTCAGAAGGCAGCTGAAGATGGACTAGGTGCTTGGGCCCCTGCCATTCACGTGGGAGAACAAGAGGGAGCTTCCAACTCCTGACTTTCTACCTGGGTGTTGCATCCATTTGGGGGGTGAGCCAGCAGATAAAGCACTCAGGTCTACTCTCGGTATTGTTCTTGCTCACTTTGCCTTTCAAATTTAAACTTTATTTTTTAAGCAAAATATGAACTTTGTTCATAATGGCTTATAGA
This sequence comes from Sylvilagus floridanus, assembly GCA_949820135.1. NCBI lineage: Eukaryota > Metazoa > Chordata > Mammalia > Lagomorpha > Leporidae > Sylvilagus > Sylvilagus floridanus. The sequence goes on from OX463235.1 coordinate 26,300,173, forward strand.
TGAAGGGTATAAAAGGAACCCGTTTAATAGTACTGAATCAAATAAGGTTTATATGTGAAGGTGTATGGTGCCATTGTCTCCGAATGTGGGAGTTGAATTTAATGAATGGAACATTAAAACCAAAACAAAACCCTTAAATACTCATAATTCAAACTATAGTCTGTTCATATTTTATCATTACAATGGCATGCTACCTTTTAAAGATATATTATCGTATATTGAAGATTCCAAATTACCAAAATTGAAACATACAGTCTGTGTTGGATGACTAAGGTTTGCCACTTATTAATATTAATAATTAACATAAAATATAATTATAGTTACTAATATTAATTAAATACTACATTCATGAGCAAGCATATATTTTGTAAACCTTCACTGTCTTAAAGTGAATCTTTGAGGCCGCTGAAACTATATAAGCTCTATAAATAGAAGTAAATTAGGACAGAAATAAGAACAGTTGCCTAGGTTACTGGACACAACCTCAAAATGTCAACAGCAGCAAATGAATTGGAGCATATCAAATCTTAAAGTGCTGGAGATGATTCTTAGTGTTTTTTTTAAGCCATGTGCATTCTAACTTCATGCTGATTATAGGAAGTACTGCCTCATTATTGCTTGTCAACATGTAGTTAGCTGAATATCTTTTGCTGTGAGAATGGAAAAAATGCTGTGGATGGGTGATTTACTTTAAAAACTGGAATAAAATTAATAGGTGCTACTTGTCATCAGAATACGCTCTCAAATAGCTTAAATTTATACTGAATTACCATACATAATAAGGAGTCATGGCCTTATTGCCTTCTTCATCGTATAATTTGCCCTAGGTCATTATGATACATGGCCCAGCTAAACATGGCTGAAATTGCATTATTCAGCAGCAATATAGCAGGCAGTGTATTGGTTTCTATGATTTCAATTTTCTGTTTGGCAATCACTGTTTTTTCCTAACTTTTTTGGTGATTATTCTGTTTTATATTCATAATTACTTTTGTTCTTTCCATTTCTAAACATTAAGATTCATGGAGTTCTTATATAAGCCCTCTGGTTCCTGAGTTTTCCTAGACTTTCTTAGGCAGTCCCAAAATTTTCACTATCATATATAGATGTATGACTCTAGCCTATTCCGCTCTCCTGAGCTGTGGCCACATATGTAAGCATAAATGTAAGTCTCCTCCCACTGGATGACTCACAAATACCTGTGGCTCTTATTGTTTTCATGCTTAAATGTGCTGTCCTGTCCTAAAAATCTCAAACTCCTATATACTCATTGTATCTCTATACATTCAGTTGTTCAATTCTGAAACCAGGAATATTTTTCTCATCTTCCCATGGCTGGTCATACACACAATTCTTGTAAATATCTTATGAACTTGTTCATTTTGCACCACCCCCACCATCATTGTTGTCAAGGGATTTCACCAAAGTTAAACAGGAATGTTCAACTTTATTCAAAGCTCAACTATGCTGATGTAAAAGACTGACGATTTTTCAGAGATGGCGTGATAGGGGTTGTAGACCATCAAGTTTGTGAATTGATTTTACCCAAATGAGCAAGAAATTTTTTCATAAACCTTTCCTTCATGAAAAGAGGTAGTTTTACAACTTGAAGCAAGCTACCTTTTCACGTTAGGCTCCTACCCTCCTAGAGAAACTGGGATATAAGGGCTTTATCTTTATGATCACATTTCTAAAGGATAGCTCATATCTTTGAGATGGATATTCCTAGGCAGTAAAATTGGCCAGAAACTTTTAAAAATATTTACATCCCAAATGGCAAATCAAGAATGTATATTTTTAAGGTTTTTAAAGTAAAATGCACTAAGAAAAGGGAAAGGCCTAGAGTCATGAGGAAACCTTTCTAAAGTTTTGGGAAGTTCAGGGAACATTAAGGCTGTCTTGGTCACTACCTTAGTTCACGCACTGGCATTTCTCACCTAGATTTCTAAAGCAGATTCCTAAAATGGCTTCTGCCTCCAGGTTTGTAACCTTCCTTTGTCCATGCTAAAACTCACATGATAGTTCTAAAGTGCAAATCTGTCATATATCACCATACACATTTATATCACCCTCCTGTATCTCAGCATCGCCTCTGACCTTGACATGCAATAGAATCCCTTACTGCCCTGGGTGAGAGAGCTTCGCAATCTACCCTCTGCTTCTCTGTTTTGTATAATATTTCACACCTTCTCTCCAACCCCTTTTCCTTGTGTGGAGACTTTGGTTCTTGTAAAGCATCCAATTCTCCCTTATGCCGTTCCTTCATCTAGGAGGAAAACAATTTCATCCACTCTTCCATCTCCTCTCTTCTATCAGTAAATACCAGCTCATAGTTAGGATTCCAGTTTAACTCTGCCTACTCTGACACCTAAGTTCAATCACAGCTTCCCTCCAATGTGAATCTTGAATGCATGGAGATTCCCACATCATGACAATCATTGTGCATGTGTAGTTTTTTACGTAAAGGATTTTCTTTTCCACTAAATTCTAAATCCTAATTGTGCAGTAAACAAGTTTGTCTCATTTGTTGTTATGTTTACAAACTCTGGGGCATTGTATCTTACAGAGTAGATTTATAAACGAATTTGGCCACACGTGAAAGAAGACAAAAGAAGGATTTCTTCTGTAAGACATCTTACATCAGAAGTATATCAAGGGCTGGATGCTGTGGCATAGCAAGATAAGATGTTGCTTGTGCTGCCCTCAGTCCACATTCCACACTGGAGTGCCTCTTGCAGTCCAAGTTGCTCTGTGTCTGATCCACCTCCTTGCTAATGCAACCTGGGAGGCAGTGAATGATGCTGTAAGTGCTTGGGTCCTTGCCAGATGTGTGAGAGACAAGGATAGAGTTCCAGTCTCCTGGTTTAGGCCTGGCCTACCCCTGGATGTTGTGGGCATTTGGTGAATGAATGAATGGAAGACCTCTCTGTCACTCTCTTTGTCATTCTGCTTTCAAGTAAATGAAAATTAAAAAAAAAAAAAGTTAGGACTTACAAGTATCAATATTAATTGATCTCCTCATTTGCCAAACTCCTTTGCAATGCTTGCATATTTCTGGCTGTATAAGGTATACAAGTCAAAAATCTTTATTTTTTAATTGGCAAATAGTGTTTGTATTTATTTATGAACTATAATGTGATGTTTTATTATATGTTTACAATGTATAATGATAAACCAGACTAAATAACATATCCATTACCTTACATTATATATTTCAAAATCTTGAAGAAATTAAATTAATTATTAGCTTATTTTTGTGAAAAAACTGAAATCCATGCATTTTTTTTTGACAGGGAGAGTGGACAGTGAGAGAGAGAGACAGAGAGAAAGGTCTTCCTTTTTGCCGTTGGTTCACCCTCCAATGGCCAATCCATGCATTTTTTTGATATGCTCTTCCATACATTTTTTTTTACTTTATTTTTTTTTTTTGTGGTGAAGACGCTTTAAAATCTCTCTTAGGAATGTGAAATACATGATGCAGTATTATTCTTATAGTCATCCTATGTTCCAGATAACTAAAGGTTATTCCTCTTAACTGAAACTTTGTACTCTTTGATAAACGAACCCCTCTTTGCCTACCTGCTATTTCTCTTAGCCTCTAGTAACAATCATGGTACTTTCTGCTTCTGTGTTCAAGTATTTTAATATAAGTAAGCTCAAGCAGTATTTTTCTTTCTGTCTCTTCTTTATTTTACTTAGGATAACACACTCTGGATTCATCATGTTGCAAATGCCAGGATTCTGTTCTTTTTCTAATGCTCTGTGGTTTCCCATTATCTCTCTGTATCACGTTTTCTTTATCCATTCATCTGATGATGGGGACCTAGAATTATTCCATGTCTTAGCTGTTGTGCATGATGCTGTGGTGGACCGGGGAGTGCAGATACAGCATGTTTTCCCTTGTGACTGCATTAACTTACATTCCAGATTAATAGTGCCAAGGATTTCCTTCTCCACACTCTTGTTCACACTTGTTACCCTTTGCTTACTCAAAATAGTCATTCTAACAGTTGCGAGGTGATCTCTCCCAGTATTTTAATATGCATTTTCCTCATAATGAATGATCTTGAGTATTTTTCATATATCTGTGTGTCTTCTTTTGACAAGTATGTATTTAGGTCCTGTGCCTATTTTATTATTTTTGCTTATCTTTTAAAATTTTTTCTTTCATATTTTACTTGACACATCATAAATATTTGTGGTATGCAGTGAGAAATTTCAATACATGCGTACAATGTATAATGATCAAATCAGTGTAATTGGCACATGTATCCCTTAAACATTTATCAATTCATTGTATTAGTAATATTCAGAGTCCTCTGTATTAGTTATTTTGAAATAAAAGGTTCATTGCTTGCTACCATTTTTATCCTATTGTGCTTTATAATACTAGAAGTTACTCCTCCCATCCAACTACCCTCCTGTACCTTAAACCATCCTCTTTTCCTCTATTCACTCCATACCCTTTGCAGACTCTAATAACCGCTTTTCTACTTTCTACTATGAGATCAACTTTTAACTTTCACATATAAATGAAAACATGTGGTATTTGTCTTTCTAAGCCTGAGTTATTTCATTTAACATAATATCCAGTCATATATGCACAAATGGCAGAATTTCATTCTTTTTATGGCTAAAATATTCTGTCATGTATGTATATTTTATATGCAAAATTTTATTTTATAAAATTTTATATATTTTTAATTTATACATTTTATATATATAATGTTTCTTTATCCATGTGACCATTTGCAGACACCTAGGTTGATTCCATGTCTTGGTCGTTATAAATAGTGCTGCAATAAATATAGAGGTGCAAATAACTGTTCAACAGACTTGTTTCTAGTCATTGGAATTTTCCTTCACTCTCTCTCTCTTTGCAGAATTTCTCATTCATGTCATGTACAGCTTTCCTTATGTTATTTACATAACTGTGTTCCTGTGTGACCTTACAGTCATCTCTTAGATTCTTTTCAGGCACTTAGTCAAACTGCCCTCCTTTGGAATCCAATATTAATGTATTATTATGTTCCTTTTGCGAGTCATATTGCCCATCTTGTTCATATTTCTTGTGTTTCTATGCATTTTATGCATCTGGGGGATCACTTGTTGTTATCTCTTCTAGGGGATTTTATTTTAATTGAAGGCTTTATTCTTAGAAATGTATCTCAATGGTTCTATTGGGTGCTTGAGACTTGTGCTGTAGTTCCAGGGTTGTGTGCTGAGGGAGCGGGCAGGGAGCTCTAGCCACTGTTTATGGACAGTGCAAGTCCACAGCCAAGTTGAGCATGGTATAACACCTCTGGTAACAGTCAGTAGAAGAGGGCATATTGGAGCTGGCCTGTGTGTACATTCCCAGCCCTTCTCTGTGTCACGGTGAACCAGCTGATTCATAGCCTAGGGTAAGATCACAGTGCCTTTGCGTTCTACCCACCCAGGCACACACACCCTTCAGAACACCAACTCACTACTCTGTGTCCCCTGAGCCCAGAGAGATCTGTTACCAACACACACGAAGCTCTGAGTTTCTACAATAAGACTGAGTGGGTGCACAGGAGACAAGGCACAACTCTGGCCCTCTCAGCTGTATGACCTATGCCCAGATGCTCAGTCACAGGGTGCAGACAGTCTGCTCTCCCACCCATGAGTCGGCACAGAAATCAGCTGCAGCTCTCCCTCAGCAAACTGAGTCTGCTACTTTGATGGGGGAAGGGGAGAGAAACAACATGGCTTCCCTTCATGGGTCAAAGCAGTTGCTCAGCCCCACGCCAGGACCCCAGGCTGGACTCAAAGCCTGTAGGGACCATGAAATTCTCCCTCAGTAAAAGCTGTTGGTGGCAAGGGCAGCGGCAGCCTCATCTCACCTAGCCTTTCACAGCTGGGCAGTGGCTGTGAATAGGCAGGAGTTGCTCATATTGGGTTGCCAGTAACTGTGTGTCTGCCCTCCTCACTGCTTGGTGCAGTCTCTGTTTGTTCTTTAAGTTCTCCACTGACAATTTCTTTCATTCAAGTACCCTGGGAACGTCTTTGCTTGAGGTCAGCATGGCTTCTCACTCTACAGCCATTGTGGATCTCTACCTCTCTATGCCTAATTCCTGAGAGGTTTTTGTTTTTCATTTTTAATCAATAAATGATATTGAATTTTATCAGATGATTTTTCTGCCTCTAGTAAGACAATTGAATGAGTTCAAAAATTCTTTTTATTTGCCAAAATGATGGTTATGCTTCTCATAGTTGGGAGTTTTCCCTGAGGCTACATTTGTGATCTCCCTGTTTGGATAGTCCACTTTTTTCTTTCTTATGTCCTCATTTCTAAGTTCCTCTAAAAGAGCTCAACTCTTTTTTCCATGAAGTTTTCTTTAAAACTTAGTCTCTATTGGTTTGCTGATGCAGAAACATCTACTAGGAAGTGATCTAAAGAATCGTTTATTCTGTTTGGATGTTTAAAAGGGGCCACTGGGCTGTATCTTTCTCCATTGTAAACATGTGTACATGGAAAGTTTCACCTTTGTTTAATTCAAATTCTTTTCTTGAATATAAGTGTTATTCCTTTGATTTTTGAATTCAGTATATAAAAATCTAAGCAGAAAAAAATCAAGTTTAAAGTATCTGTTGTATAATTCAAAACTTCTCACATATTAGAATTATTTTACTAAATGCTTTCTGAACCTTCAATCCAGGAAAGATTATTACTAAATATCTTAATAAATATCTTAAGATGTTCTCACTTATCAGACAATAAAACCTTTGTGTATATATATATATATATATATATATGTAATATATATATATATATATATATATATATATATATATAATCACCTTTACTTGGCTGTTGAAAGTTCTAAGTAACAACTAACATTCTGTAACTCACCTTAAATTTTTTGTATTGTTTGCGTCATGCTCCTAATTTTTATTTGATCTTTGGAAAGAATTGACCACATTACAAATTCTAAATTTAAAAGATGAAAAATATATCATATTTTATTTTTATTTTTATTTATTTTTCCATTGTTAAAATTTTCTTGTTACCACTAACACTATGAATTTGAGAAAGATATCCAGTACAATATATTTTTGAAGTAATAACAACTTTTGTGACTTATATGTAAATCTTTCTACTATTTAATTGAATTGCAGAGTACAATATTGGCATGTTTTTACTTTCTTATTAGAAATGAAATGATGAAAATTCAAAAAAATGTACTGAGTAGTTTATAATGCCACTAAGACATGAGTTTAAGTGATAAAGTGTAATATTTACATGTGAGTCATTTGTGAGTTAGTGAGCCTAGCTTTCTACAAAGCTTTCATTAGAGTGTTTCCTGCCTGTCGATGCATCACCCAGAGGAGGAATATCAAGTAGAAAAGCTGTGAGGAAGCAATGCCCTTAAAGATGAGTTTCAGGGAGGTAAGCACTGACAGAGGAAATCTGAAAGTGAGAAGAGGCCTGGTCCTATAGGATGGATAGAGCATTAGACATATTTTGCTTTTTCTGAAAAGTAAAATAGTAAAATATTTGAGGGCTTTGAGCAAAAATGTAGCATGCTCCAGTATATTTTAAAGGTGTTATTGTGAATACTGTGTTGGAACTAGTCTAAGCAGTGGTACCAGAAAAAGGAGGAAATTATGAAGTGAGTGCTACTATTAAGATATAAAGTGATGGTATCTAATTTCAGGATTCTAAATCCTTTTGTTTATTTATTTATTTTTTAATTTGGGAGGCAGAGACAGAGATAGGTAAGAGTACTCCTACCCACTGGTTCACTCCACAAATGCTCACAGTGGCCAAATCTGAGCCAGATTGAAGCCAGGAGATAGAAATTCAATCCAGATCTCTTTTGTGGGTTGAAGGGACCTAACTACTTGACCCGCTGTCTCTCATGGGGAATGACAGCTGGAAAATGAGTCGGAGAAGAGGTAGAACTCAAACCCGGGCATCTTACTTGTCATTTTAACCACTAGGCAAAATTCCTATGCTATTAATATTTTAGAAATAGAGAAGTTAGGGGTTGCTGCTGTGACACAGCCAGTAAACCCACCACCTGCCATGCCAGCCTCCCATGTGGGCACCAGTTCGTGTCTCAGCTGCTCCACTTCTAATCCAGCTCCCTGCTAATGTTCCTGGCAAAGTAATGGAAGATGGCCCAAGTGCTTGGGCCTCTGCACCCATGTGAGAAACCCAAAGGAAGCTTCTAGCTTCTAGCTTTGAATTAGCCTAGCTCTGGTCATGGTAGCCATGTGGGGAATGAACCAGAGAGTGGAAGGTCTCTTTCTGTCTCTCCTCTCTCCCCTCCTTAACTCTTCCTTTCAGATAGCTAGCTAGCTAGCTAGCTAGGTAGGTAGATAGAGCTTGAAAGTTGTTGATTGTATCCGGTGATGGGGGAGTCAACTAAATTTGCTGAAGATTTCAATGTTGGGTATGAGAAAGACAGGAATCAAAGACAAAGTAAGGTCTATGGCTTAAGAACTGAAGAAATTGACTTAACATTTGTATTGATAAGGAGATGGAATTGAAAAGGTTGTGAATGGTTGGGGATCCAAAATTAATTTTGGATATGTCTAGTTTTAAAAGTCTATTAAAGGAATAGTTAATTCACCCTAACACTTGAAGTGACTGCATTCCTGACTCTGAGCTTCGGCCTAGCCCAGCCCCAGCCATTGCAGGGTTTGGGCGAGTGATCCAACAGGGAGAAGTGCTCTCTCTCTCCTCCCACCCCTCTCTTCCTTTCTTTATGCCTCTCAAATATATAAGAAAATTTTAAACTAAAAAATTAAAGTCCATTAAACAAAAGGAAGATATCAAGTAGGCAGATTTGATATTTATAAACTGGACTGGAAATCATCTCACAGGTATAGCTTCAATTTTAAATTTTATAGCCCGGTAAAATTACAGTCAAGTTTTTTACATTTCATTTATTTATTTGAGAGAGCTACAGACAAGAACAGAATGAGCTACCATCTGCTGGATCACTCTCCAAATGCCCACTATGGCTGGGGCTGGGCCAGGGCAAAGCCAGAGCTAGGAAGTCAGTACAGGTCTGTCATTGGGTATCAGGAACCCAGTCACTGGGGCTGTCACCAGGGCCACCTAGGATTTGCATTTGCAGGAAGCTAGAATCAGGAGTCAGAGCTGCACATTGACCTATAGGTACTCAGGGGTGGAACACAGGCATCCTAGTTGACAGCTTAACTGATAGTTCAAACACCTGCCTATAGTAGAATTTTATGTTACTTAATGACCATTTTTTTCATCACATAAGTTAATATTTTAGAATAAGGTTTTGTTTCCTTCTCCCTTCATACCTCATCCTCAACAAACATCTGCTAAGACACTGACTCTTAAATATCATCTTTTTAGTAAGGCCATCACTAACCTCCCTGCTTAAAACTGCAATTTCATTCCAAATCCTATAACTTCAATTGCTTCTTCATTTATTTTTCCTCCTAGTATTTGAATTGACTGAATATTTGTTTAGTATGACACTACTGTTAATTTCAATGAAGTCAATTTATTTTTCCTTATGGCATATTTCCCTACGCTTAAAACAGTGCCTGAATCAGAGGAAATATGCTTTAAATATTTGTTAGAGAATAATTGTTGGCCATAAACATGCTTTTGGAAAAGAGGTTGGACAGAAAATTTAGGGTAAGGACAATCTATATAATTTAAAATAATATTTTAGCAAATAACTACTTAGAAAGCAGGCATTTGGGAAAAAGCACAAAATATTTAGGTGATTTTTGTCTTTTTAAGTTTAGAGATGTTTTTGGCTGTGAAGTACTCCATTAAAGTTATCATTTAAAAAGTATTACTTCTTTCTAAATGTTGAAACTCAACAAATACACATTAAGTGTTTTTGAAATGACTAGTCTCTGGAGAAATTTGGTGTATATCCTTACTTTTTTCCTACTAAAAATAATGTTTATCAAGAAATAGGTAAGTTGGCTGAGAAGGAATCAGATATAAAACCTGTTTTAAAAACACTCGATATTCTATAATCTAATGTAGAATTATAATGCACTTCCAATGCATTATGAAATACCATAATTTTAATATTGGCTTTTTATTTGCATATTTAAGTCATGGAATGATTACTATGCTATATTTTTCAGAAATGAAGACATATATTTTATGAACATGAGCTTTATAGACTACAGCATCACAAGATATTTAAGGCTTAGTTAAACTTCCATGTAAATATAGGTATGAATGGACATAGAACATAAGCATTTTTCCCTTTTTTTGAGATTTATTTTATTTACTTGAAAGGCAGAGAGAGAGGAAGACAGAGAGAGAAAGTTGTTCCTTCTGAAGGTTTACTCCCCAAATGACTGCAATGGCTAGAGGTAGACCAGACCAAAGCCAGGAGCCAGGAGCTTCTTCTGGGTCTCCCACGTTGGTGCAGGGACTCAAGTATGTGGAACATCTGCTGCTGCTTTTCTTAGACTATTATCAGGGAAATGGATTGGAAATGGAGCAACTCAGACAAAAACTGGTGCCTATGTGGGATGCCAATGTCTTAGGCAGAAGTTTTACACACTGCCACAATGCTAGTCCCTATGGACACTTCTGTTAGAATTATAGAGATGACAGTTACTGTAATAATATATCTGTATCCAAATGACAACTAGAAAACATAAGAACTTGCGGTGTCACAGTGTAAACCTAAGAGAGGAACCTGGAGCAGGAGTTGTGTAGTACAGGAGTTGTGTACTACTCAAGTATGATACACTTGAGACTGCATGTATCCCAGATTGGAGAGCCTGATCTTTTTTATTTTTTGTTTGTTTGTTTGTTTCAATTTTGTTTATTTCTTCTCTAATTCTAATTATTTCTTTTCTCCTACTAATTTTGGGTTTGATTTGCTGTTGTTTTTCTAGGTTTCTGAGATGCATTGAGAGTTCATTTATCTGGTACCTTTCCAATTTTTTCATGTAGGCACCAGTTGTTATAAACTTCCCTCTTAACACTATTTTGATGTAGCCTGTAATATTTGATATGATGTATTATCATTTTCATTCATTTCCAGAATTTTTTTGATTTCTATTTTTTTGATTTCTATTTTGATTTATTCAATCTCCATATGTTTGTATATGAACTAGAGATTCTTGAGTTGTTGATTTCCAGCTTCATTCCATTGTGGTCAGAGAAGATGCATGGTATGATTCTGATTTTTTTGAATTTGCTGAGACTTGCTTTACGGCCTAGCATATGGTCTATCATAGTGAAACTTCCATGCACCCATGAGAAGAATGTGTATTCTGCAACTGTGGGGTGAAAAGTTCTGTAGCTATCCATTAGGTCCTTTTGGTCTATGGCATTGATCAGCTCTGTTGTTTTCTTTGTTGATTTTCTCTCTAGTTGATCTGTCCATTGATAAAAGCAGGCTGTTGAAGCCCCCTATTATTACTGTATTGGAGTATATGTCTACCTTTAGATACATTAACATTTCTTTTAAGTATCATCCACCCTGTAATTGGGGACATGTATGTTTATTATAGTTATATCTTCCTGTTGAATTGATCCCTTAATCATTACATAGTGCCTTCCTTGTTTCTTTTAACAGTTTTTATGTTAAAGTCTATTTTGTCTGATGTTTGGATGAGAGCACCTGCCCTTTTATGCTTTCCATTAACATGGAATATCTTTTTCCATCCTTTGAATTTCAGTCTGTGTGTATCTTTGCTGGTGAAATTTCTTTCTTTTTTAAGGTGCTCAAGTAAGACAGGATTTATTGAACATCAGAGAAAACATATATTCATGTGTGAATGTGGCCTGCTGCATGTGGAGAAATACCCATGACATGTTGTCCAGATTGAGAGAGAGAAGCCCGAGTAATGCTCCAAGCTGTAGTCAGCAGTGAAAAGAGGGCTCTTCCCCATTCTCATCCTCGTTTATGAGGTATGGATGGATGTAGTTACATGTGTGGGAATTTTATCATGCTTCCATCTTTTCCAGATGGAGCTTAATTTTTTTTGTTTTCCATGAACTTTTTAACTTTATACACATTTGATTAACTCTATACTAAGTGAAGTGTTCAACAAATAGTAAAAAAACAAACAAACAAACAAAAACTGTTCCTCAACAATTTAGACAAGGGCTGTTCAAAGTCATCTCTTTTTTGAAAGATTTATTTATTTATTTGAAAATCAGAGTTACACAGAGAGAGGAGAGGCAGAGAGAGAGAGAGAGAGAGAGAGAGAGAGAGAGAGAAAGAAAGAAAGAAAGAAAGAAAGAAAGAAAGAAAGAAAGAAAGAAAGAAAGAAAGGAAGGAAGGAAGGAAGGAAGGAAGGAAGGAAGGAAGGAAGGAAGGAAGGAAGGAAGGTAGGTAGGTAGGTCTTCCATCCACTGGTTCACTCCCCAATTGGCCACAACGGCCGGAGCTGCACTGGTCGGAAGCCAGGAGCCAGGAGCTTCTTCTGGGTCTCCAACATGGGTATAGGGGCCCAACGACTTGGGCCATCTTCTACTGCTTTCCCAGGCCATAGCAGAGAGCTGGATCAGAAGTCAAGCAGCCGAGACTACAACTGGCACCCATTTAGGATGCCGGTGCTTCAAGCCAGGGCATTAACCCACTGTGCCACAGAGCCGGCCCCGTCATTGCATCTCAAAGTGTCAATTTCACTTCTGTAGATTACTTTTTGGTTCTCCATAGTTATCACAGATCAACAGATCAGAGGGAAAATATGATGTTTGTCCTTTTGGAATTGGCATATTTCACTAAGTATGATGTTTTCCAGTTTCATTCATGTTGTTGCAAATTACAGGATTCCTTTTTTTTTAAAACTGTTGTGTGTTATTCCGTGATGTACATATCCTATAATTTCTTTTTCCAATCTTCAGTTGATGGTTATTGGGGTTGATTCTGTATCTTAGCTATAGTGAATTCAGCTGCAATAAACAAAGGGGTATAGATAGCACTTCCATATGTTATATTCATTTCCCTTGGGTAAATTCCCAGGAGTGGGATGGCTGAGTCATATGGTAGGTCTATATTCAGATATGAGGTGAAACTTCATTGTGGTTTTGATTTGAATTCCTCTGATGTTTTTTGACCCTGAGCATTTTTTCATGTCTGTTGGCCATTTGGATTTCCTCTTTTGAAAAATGTCTGTTTAAGTCCTTTGCCCAAATCCTAACTGGATTGTTTGTTTTGTTAAGCTTCTTGATCTCTTTATATATTCTGATTAGCAATCCTTTATCAGTTGCATAGTCTGCAAATAATTTCTTCCATTCTGTCAGTTACCTCTTCACTTTTCTGAGTGTTTTTTTGTTTGTTTTTTGTTTTCTTTTCTTTTTTCTTTTTTTTTTTTTTTTTTGCAGAAGCTTCTCAAATTGATGTAATCCCATTTATCAGTTTTGGCTTTGATTGCCTATGTCTCTGGGGTTTTTCCAAGAACTCTGCCTGTGCCAATGCCCTGCAGGATTTCTCCAGTGTTCTCTAATAACCTGATGGTATCAGGTCATATATTTAGATCTTTAATCCATTTTTCAGTGAATTTTTGTGTAAGGTGTAAGGTAGGAATCTTGCTTCCTTCTTCTGTATGAAGAGATGCAGTTCTCCCAGCATTATTTGTTTAAGAGACTATCCATGCTCCAGGGATTGATTTTAGCTCCTTTTCAAGATAAGTTGGTTATAGATGAATGGATTGATTTCTGACATTTCTATATTGTTCCATTGGTCTATCTATCTGTTTTTAGCAGTACCAAGCTGTTTGAATTATAACTGCCTTGTAGTATGTCTTGAAATCTGATATCATGATGCTTCTGGCTTTGTTTTTGTTGTATAAGATTGCTTTAGCTATTCACGTTCTCCTGTGTTTACATATGAATTTCAATATCATTTTTTCTGTATCTGAGAAAAATGTCATTGGTATTCTGATTGGGATAACAATGAATCTAATCTGTAAATTGCTTTTGGTAATATGGACATTTTGATGATATTGATTCTTCTAATCCATGAATATGGAAGATTTTTCCATTTTTTTGTGTCTTAAATTTCTTTCTTTAATGTTTTATTATTTTCATTGTAGAGATCTTTGACATCCTTGGTTAAATTTATTCCAAGGTATTTGATTTTTTTATAGATGTTTTGAATGGTATTGGTCTTAGAAATTCTTTCTAAGCAATAGCATTGTCTATGTACACAAATGCTATTGATTTTTGTGTGTTTTAGGTTTGCTTTGCTATTCTTTTTTCTAGATCCTTGAGATGCATTGATAGCTCATTTCTTTGGTACCTTTCAAATTTCTTAATGTGGGCACCAATTGCTATAAACGTTCTTCTTAACACTACCTTTGCTGTATATCATAAGTTTTGATATGACATATTGTCATCTTCATTTATTTCAAGGAATTTTTTATTTATCTTTTGATTTCTTCTATGACCCAGTGTTCACTCAGGAGCATGTTGTTCAGTCTCCATGTATTGCGTATGTTCTAGAGATTCTTGACTTGCTGATTTCCAGCTTCATTCCATTGTGGTCTGAGAAGATGCATGGTATGATTTCAATTCTTTTGAATTTGCTGAGTCTTGCTTTATGGCTTAGCATGTGGTCAGTCATCCTAGAGAAAGTTCCATACACAGGTGAGAAGAATGTGTATTCTGCAACTATCAGATGAAAAGTTCTATAGATATCTATTAGGTTGATTAGGTCTATAGTGTCAATAAATTTGTTGTTTCCTTGCTTATTTTCTGTCTGGTTGATCTGTCATTGCTGAAAGTGGGGCTTGAAGTCCCTCATTACTATGTAATGGATTCTATGACTCTCTTTAGAACTATTAACATTTGTGTTAAATAGCCAGGTGTTCTGTAATTAGGTGCATATATGTTCATAATAGTCACATCTTCCTGTTGAATTGATCCCTTAATCATTACATAGTGTCTTTGTCTTTTTTTTTTAACGCTCTTTGTGTTAAAATGTATCTTGTCTGATATTAGGTTGGCAACACCAGCTCTTTTTTGGTTTCTATTAGCATGGAATATCATTTTCCATCCTTTCACTTTCAGTCTGAATGTGTCTTTGTTGTTGAGATGTATTTCTTGTAGGCAGCAAATAGTTGGATTTTGTTTTTTAATTCATTCAGCCGGTCCGTATCTTTTAACTGAAGAGTTGAGGCCATTTACATTCAAGGCAACTATTGCTAAGTAATGACTTGGACCTGCCTTTTTTCAATAAACATTCTTATATTTTTTATTTAGTTTTTCCTTTGTATTTTTATTAGGGAATTTTCTACCTTCACATTCTTACATAATGATGGCTATTTTTCTGTGTTTCTGTGTGAAGCATGTCCAGAGTGTCTGGTTCAATTTCCTGTTACCTTTGCTTCTGATCCAGCTTCCTGCTAATGCACCTGAGAGGCAGAATATGATAGCCCAAGTACTTGGCTGCCTACCATCCTTGTGGGAGGCCTGGCTTGAGTTCTAGACTCCTGGCTTTAGCCTGGCACAGCCCCAGCTGTTGCAGGCATTTGTGGAGTAAACCAGCAGACAGATCTTAAAAGAAGTCAGAGTGGAAATGGTAAAAAGATGGAGAGAACAGAGGAGCCCCTTCTGTACTGAGGAGCATTTTCTCAGCCTAGCTGTGGAACTTGCCTGAGATAGGAAGCAAGTATGATTATAAAAGAGATGTAAAGAGTTTCTTTGATTCATTGGGAGAAAAAACAGGTTTGGCACCGTGGTCACGTGGAAGGCCAGGTGGCTGGAAGTGTCTGTGATCAGTCTCCGGAATGTGGTAAAGACAGGTGGCTTCCCGTCCCCATAACCCCAGAAAAGAACTTGTGCTGTGTCCTGTCATCACCACCAAAGGGAGGATTGGGAGCTAAGAAGGCAGGATGTGCTCACCACATAAGAAATGCTTTTTTTTAAGGATCCTGTCCAAACATCGCACTGGGTAGAAAACCCCCAGGTCACTTCCTTTGAACAGCTTTTTTGTTCTGAAAAAGCCCCTCCTAGCTGCTTTCTTGGGAGCTCTCCCTCTGCTTTTTTAATCTCTTTGCTCTTTTTTTAAACTTTATTTGAAGGGCAAAATTAGAGAGCAAGAGACCGAGAAAGAGAATCTTCCATCTGCTAGTTCACTCTTCAAATGATCACAATGGCAGGGGCTGGGCTGGGCCAGGCCAGGCCAAGCCAGGAGTTAGGAGCTTCATCTGGGTCTCCCATGTGGGAGCATTTGGGCCATCTTCTGCTGCTTTCCCAGGTGCACTAACAGGGAGCTGGATCAGAAATGGAGCAGCAGGAACTCAAACCAGTGCTGATATGGGATGCTGACATTCCAGGTGACAGCTTTACCCTCTACACCACAATGCCAGCCTCAAACAAAAGCATTGCTGTAGTATGAAATCATAAATTCTGTGAAACTCATGTTTGTAATGATGCACTGTTCTTTACAAACATTAAATCGTATAAGTCACAATAACCGTATGATGTAAGTGGACCAGTTTTGAAAAATAAGCATCATTGCAAACAGTTTCCACCATCATCATGTTTACTACCACTACCACCACCATTATCATTGTTATGATCATTATCACCACCATCATCATAATTTGTCAAATGAATTCAAATTCATGATACCTCTGCTATTTTTGCATGTTTACCATCGTTATTGTCCTGATTAGACTTCTTCCAAACTTCCACAATAATTTCTGGAGAAAGCCAGTCTGATTAGCCATGCTAAATCAATGTCCTCCTACACACAAAGCCCTTGGCAAACGGTTGTTTCGTGCATTACTAGGTAACTCACAGATGGGTAGCATTTGACTCATGTATTTACCCTGGTTCAGTTTCCACTTGCTGCTGGATTAGGGCTGTTATTGTACTTGCTGCCACACTGATTTGTTTACAGTTGTATAGCCATGATTATAGTGTTGGATTAGTGTAGTTCTGTGAAATAAAGAAGTTACAAGCTACTTTTACTAGAATTTTTCTAAAATTATATGAAATGGTGTTACGGAGGAAGGGAATTTCATTTCCAAATATGGTTTCTGAAAATAAATAGACATCTTTGATTCTGTTTTGCTTTTATGTTTATAGCAAGCATCATGAAAACCCTAGCCCTAGAGTCTCCATACCTGGGAGTTAATCTTGTCTACTTGAATTAGTGACTGAATGATTTTAGTAATATTTTTATTTTTCTTAAATTATAATTTTGTATGATTCCATCTGATGATACATCGTGCAGTCTTGTCATTAGAATGCATATAAAGGATCTAGTGTGGTGAAAAATAATAGGTGTTCTAAAATACTTAAATTACAAAACAAATAACTTCTATACCTATAGGACTCACATATTGTGCAGTGAATTAAGTATGAACACTCTAACATCAAGGTTAAGGATAGTTTCTGTTTTGCAGAGAGTTATAGAGAAACAGGTGTAAGGACTAGAAAAAAAATGAGAAGGCATAACTGAGAGGAAGGAAAAGGGAAGAAAAACAAGGGAAGGGGAAGAGAGGGAAGGGGAGGGGAGGGTGAACCAGATTTGGAGTAGGGAATGCCCTCTGTTTACCAAGAGTGATAGCAGCAATGAATGGACTATGACTTAGGCAATCTTCAGTTCCTGATTTCTAAGAAAGAAAAAAAAAGGAGGGGCCATTTTAGTAGTAGAAAAGAGTAAATATTTTAATTACCTTGAGATGATAAAAGATTTTTGAAGTATTTGTATGATGCTAATGGTATCAAGGAAAAATCAGGCAAACTATACTACTGAAAGCACCAAATAAAATTTTAAAATTCCATATAGAACAAAAGATATTATGTCAGAAAAATTGTTAAAGACAGGAATCAGTTTTATAAAAAGGCTTGTTTATTTGAAATTCAGAACTATAGAAAGAGGAGAGACACAGAGAGAGATCTTCCATTCACTGATTAATTTCTCAAATTACTACAATGGCCAGGGCTGGGCCAGGATGAAACCAGGAGCCAGAAGCCTCCTCTGGGTCTCCCACATGGGTGCAGGGGCACAGACACTTGGGCCATCTTCTGCTGTTTTCCCAGGTGCATTGGTAGGGAGCTGTTGAAAGTGGAGCAGCTGGGATATGAATGAGCACCCACATGGGATGCCAACATTGCAGGCAGTGGCTTGACCTGCTACAGCACACCACTGTCCCCCAAGCATATCCATCACAGGCTATTCAGTATACATAAATGTCTCTCTCTCTCTCTCTCTCTCTCTCTCTAACTCACACACACATACAAACTAAGGTACTTATAAAGCTTCATAGTAAATTGAATTAAAATATTTTTCATGAACATTTTGAAAACCTCTGCTATGCAAATGTATACATACCATATAACGATATGGACCTATTTATGGCGATGGAGACATATGTACATATGAGAGTAAAAAAAACACCTGATGGACATTAGCATGTAAATAGTTGGATACTAGATTTATATGATGGAATAAAAAAAATTTAAAATGTTATGGTTGTCCATAGCCTAGCAGCTAAGAATATTAAAGTACCATGATTCCATTTCTGGTCCCAGCTCCTAATTCCGGTTTTCTGGTAATGCAAGCAGCAATGATAGCTCATGTAATTGTGTCTCTGCCACCCATATGTGAGACCTGGATTGAATTCCTGACTCCCACTTTTGACCCAGCTCAGTCTCAGTGAATGACTAAGTGCTCTCTTGCTTGCTGTCTCTTTTTCTCTGCCTCTTGAATAAGTGAATGAAAGAATGTTTAAAAAGAAAAAAAAATGATGGAACTGCATTTTAGATATTGAGATACTTTTTAATGTAGTAGGATATTAAAATACTTTTAAAATTATACATGCGCTATACTTTGAACAGAATATGGCTTCTGAACTCATGCGTGAGACAAAGTTTCAAAGTCACGCACTGAGAGTACTAAGAGGATAGAAGATTGACTTAATTATGATGTCTAGGAGGCAATTCTAGTGGGAGGCCATTAGGATTTGGGTTATGCTCTAGAAAGGTAGTCCTTTTAAGAAGATTGCTTGTAAGAGCTGAGTTGAGCCTAACCACTCTCTCTGTGTCTTGCCTGTGATCTTTCCTCCACATCTGCATTGCCATCACCATCCTCTGTCCTTACCCGGTGACCAAACTAATGGGTGCACCCAGTCTTGGGTTATGAACCTGCAAAACTGTGAGCCAAGATAAATTTCCATCCTTCATAAGTAGATTGTCTTAAATATTACATTGTAGCAATGAAAGCTGACTAGTGCAATGCGGTGGGATACAATTTTTGTAATACAATTTGTAGAAATAATACAATTTGTAGAAATTACTGGTGGAGCCAGTAATTTGGTATTGCAGTTCAGATGCTGGATGGAATGCATGCGTTTCAGATTGGAGTACCTGCATTTGCATGCCAGCTCGGCTTCCAATTCTACCTTACTTCACCCTGGAAGAACTTGGGTCCCTGCCATGCACCTGAGAGACCCACTCTGAATTCTGGGTATTTGGCTTTGGCCCGATACAGCCCTAGATGCTGCACATATTTGGGTAGTGAGAACTAGTAGATGGGAGATCTCTGTCTCTATCTCTTGCCTTTCAAATAACATAAATATCTAGTTATGAAATAATGTTTTAGAGGTACCCAACTATTATATATGAAAGTTTAGAGGGATTACAAGAAGCCCCTATTATTTACACTTTCTGCAGGATTTCATAGACTGATAGTTCAAGTAAAGGCAAACAGAAACAACCTTTAAGTTTATTATCTAGAAAAATGTGTTTATTAATTCATTTATTTTAATAGCCTTTAAAATAAACTTAACAAAGTGTATATTCTTTAATTAAATATTTAACCATATGCTATTAAAGTCTATAGTAAGAAGAATTTTCTACTTTATTTCTTTTGGTGTAGGCTACTAATTCTTTACTCAAACTGGCTAAAATCCTTTTACACAATAACCATGTATTAAGTCTAGCATCCTAAAGCTCAGATACAAATTAATAAGCCAATGGAGTTGATATCATAGCAGTAGAGTTGCACGAAAGATTTTAGTGACCAGTTTTTCAGTTGTGTCGTCACTGATAGACAATAACTTCAGCATTATGAGTCTCCCTTTTCATTTTTTAAGTGAGAAATAAGTTAAGAGGCAGACAAACATGCCAGAAGTCCTTGGTTCCACAGTTTCATTAGCACATTAAGGTTCATGTGAGCCAAAATAGCCACTGGCTCTTGACCAAAATGTTGATTGTAAGGAGGGTTTGCAAACTTTTGTACTATTGACATTTGGGGTCAGAGATTCTTTCTTGTGCGGACTGTCCTGTGCATTGTAGGATGTTTGGAAGCATCTCTGCACTCCACCCAATAGATGCCAGAAGCATACACTTCTCAATCCAGTTGTAAAAAAAAAATCCAAAGAAATGACCAAGTACTAATGAGGCTATGTCTTTTTTCGGTGGGGTGGGGAATAAAATCAGAGTAATAGCCATGCTTTCTTGGAAAGGTTTACTCTTTTCAATTGCATTCTTCCCAATTATGTTGACATTGAAATACTCTTCTTAATAAGAATGAGTGTTGATACTAAGTGTTTTGTAATGATTTTTTGTTTGTATGAGAGGTAAAGGTAGAGGTAGAGGTACAGTCAGACAGAAAAAGAGAACTCGCCAGCGCCACAGCTCACTAGGCTAATCCTCCACCTTGCGGCGCCAGCACACCGGGTTCTAGTCCTGGTTGCCCCTCTTCCAGCCCAGCTCTCTGCTGTGGCCAGGGAGTGCAGTGGAGGATGGCCCAGGTCCTTGGGCCCTGCACCCCATGGGAGACCAGGAGAAGCACTTGGCTCCTGCCTTCGGATCAGCAAGGTGCGCCAGCCGCAGCGCGCCGGCCATGGTGGCCATTGGAGGGTGAACCAACGGCAAAAGAAAGACCTTTCTCTCTGTCTCTCTCTCTCACTGTCCACTCTGCCTGTCAAAAAAAAAAAAAAGAAAAGAAAAGAAAGAAAAAGAAAAAGAAAAAGAGAACTCATTTTTCTGTTTCACTTGCCAAATACTGGAAATGGCCTGGAATGGGCCAGGTTGAAGCCAGGAACTAGAAACTCAATCCATTGTATTCCAGGGTCTGATTAACAAGAAACTGGAGTTGGGAGCCGGAGCTTGGTATTGTACCTGGGTACTCTGATGTAGTGGCGAGGCATCTTAACCTCTAGGCCAAATGCGTAGCCCTGTTTTCTGTCTTGAATGTTTGCATTTTATGCCCATATTTGTTAAAATAGTAGTTAAAATAGTTAATGTTTTGAGTGTGTGTCTTTCTTCCTCTTACTTGATAAAATAGAATCATGTACAAAATGTGTTTATTTTATTACACTATTTTTTTTCCACTGGCCTATGTAGTAGTCCCTTTGGCCAAAGCATTATATCACATTTTAATTTTCATGTTTCCAGTTACTACAGATTTTTCTTGTGAGTTGTCTGTATTGAAGCTGTAGTAGAAATGATGTATATATTTATACAAATCACTGAAGTTTTACGTTTGGAAGCTTAGCTAATTGAGTCCCTACTTTTCTTTTTGTATTCATCCATAGGCACCATAATGTGTATATACAGTCATGAGGTTCATGTGTCAGATACTGCCTCTCAAAGGGTTTCATTTCTAGTTTCTGAATGGAATTTTACTTGAAAACATCTTTTCTACAGCTAAGTGCCTTTCTACTCCAGATGCTTGCCTCTCCAAATTCGCATTCAGAAGGCAAGAAATATGTTTTGTTTATGTAATTTTGGAGCATGATCAGACCATATGGATGTAGGCTTACACAAATTCAATGTATTGTTAGTGTTGCTGAAATAAGAGATGTTACTATTAACCCTGCATTTTCATTGTTGCAGAAGCCAACAGGTGTTTTACACATTTTGAATCTCAGGCAGTAATTGTGCCAGATTAAAACATAAATGCGATTGTTCCTTGGCATCTGTGGTAGAGTGATTGTAGGATATATGCAGGTACCAACATTCATGAATGCTAAGTCTCTTTTATAAAACAGCATAGTGGGGACCAGCACTGTGGCACTGCGGGTTATAGCCCTGGCCTGAAGCAGCTATGGTGTAGTGGGTAAAATCGCTGCCTGCAGTGTCAGCATCCCATATGGGAGCCGTTTCTAGCCCTGGCTGCTCCTCTTTCTATCCAGCTCTCTGCTATGGCCTGGGAAAGCAGTAGAAGGTGGCCCAAGTCCTTGGGCCCCTGCACCCATGTGGGAAACCTGGATAAAGCTCCTGGCTCCTGGTTTCAGATCGGTGCAGCTCTGGCCGTTGTGGCCATCTGGGGAGTGAACCAGTGGATGGAAGACCTGTCTCTGTCTCTACCTCTCTCTGTAACTCTATCTTTCAAATAAATAAAATAAATCTTTAAAAAGAAACCCAAAAAACAGCATACATAGTGTTTGTGTATAATATACATAGGTTTATGTGTCCTAATGTATGTATATCTAACAATGTCTAATGCTGTTATATATAGTCCAGTCTTAAACTAGCTGGAAATAAGAAGGTAAGAGAAATTGTATTTGTCTGCATAAGCAATATGTTGGGTGGGAAGTATGCAGAGGTCCTCCAGTGAAGCCAGGAGGTGCTAGCAGCAATCATTAGGAAGAAATAGCCAAAGGCAAGGTGAAATGAAATAAGAATGGCAGCGCCTATTTTTCAAGCTGCCATACCCCTGTAGAGTACCTCTTAGTGGGAACAACCCAGAATAAACTGTTCTGTATATCAGAACCCTTTTAAAAATCCTAAATGACAAATGTCTTATCACTTATATGTGATGCTATAGTATTAAAACCTGGCCAAGTTTTCCTCAAGAAAGCATGTTGTTATCCAAAATTTGAAGGGTTTTTATAGCTTCTCAGTTTGTTGACAAACATTTAGATTTGCTTTGAGTTGTATCTGTGACATTAGGATTATGACATTTTATTTTTTAAAAGATTTTTTTAAATTTTTATTTATGAGAGAGAGAGAAATGTTTCATCTGCTGTTTAGCTTCCCAAATGGCCACAACAGCCATGTCTGGGCCAAGCTGAAACTAGGAGTCAGAAACTCCATCAAAGGGCCGGCACTGTGGCACAGGGGGTTAATGACCTGGCCTGAAGCATCCCATATTGGCGCTGGTTTGAGTCCTGGCTGCTCTACTTCTCATCCAGCTCTCTGCTATAGCCTGGGAGAACAGTAGATGGCCCAACTCCTTGGGCCCCAGCATCCACGTGGGAGACCCTGAAGAAGCTCCTGGCTCCTGGTTTCGGACCAGCACAGCTCTGGCCATTGTAGCCATCTGGGGAGTGAACCAGCAGATGGAAGACCTCTCTCTCTGTCTCTACCTCTCCCTGTAACTCTGTCTTTCAAATAAATAAAATAAATCTGTAAAAAAAAAAAAAACTCCATCCAGCCCTCTCACCTGAGTGGCAAGAGCTTATGGACTTGGGCCATTTTGCACGGCCTTCCCAGGATCATTAGCATTAAGCTGTATCCAAACAAAGCAACTGGGCCTTGAGCACACATTCTGAGACAGGATGCTAGTGTTTCAAGCAGTGACTTAACTTACTTAACCACAACAGTGGCCCCAATAGTGACTTTTAAAATTTATGTTCCCATTCCTTTTTACTTTCGCATTAAAAGCAGCTCTAGAAGCAGGAGAAATATCTTTACACTGTCATTTAAAATTAATGAAAGAGATCCATTCATATTACATAGTGAGTAAGTCTATATACCCATTGTTGATAACAATCTTATATTTTCTATTAAAAGCTTAGTATTGGATGGGGAATGAATCCATTATAACATGATTTCTACAATTCAGTGTTCTTGTCTCCATATTCATTAAACTGGAGAAGTTTTAGAAACATTGGAAAGTCCACAGCTACCCTATCCGCTGCATATCATCAGAGCTGCTCCTCCCTGCCCTGTTCCGTCAGCAGTTACCCACTTTCTCACCATTGTCCCTGTTCCTCCTGTTCTTCACCTCCACTGATCTCTATTCTACTTTCTACCTCTATGTAACCCACATTTACATGCATTGAATTACAACAGTGTATCCTATAAATACAAATATTGTGTCATTTACAGTAAAATAGTGATAAAATATGGGAAAGTATAAAGAGACAATATATCCAAATACATCAATCTAGAAGTAATTAATATATTTATATATTTGCTTTCAGCCATTTTAAAAAAAGTAGATGTTTTAAAAGCTGAGTTCTCCTTAACCAAATCACATGCCACCTTGTACAGTAGTTCCCATCCCTTCTCCATACCCAACATGTGATCCCTCTCAAGCATTTGATCCATATCTTCCCAACTCACTTCAAAAATGTTTTCACACATATATGTATCTATTAGAAAATATAGTAGTGAGTTTTGTGAAGGAATTTTTATTTCCAAAAATTTTGAAAAATTATTGTGCTGTATGCATCATTTTTCAACTTAAATTTTCCCACTGAACATGTTTATTCTCAAAAAAATTATTTATTTGAAAAGCAAAGTGACAGAGAGAGAAGGGGGGAGGGAATGAGGGAGAGAGAAAGAAAGAAATCCATCTATCATCCCCCTAGTGCCTGTGACAATTAGGGCTGAGTCAGGCTAAAGCGAGGTGCCAGGAACTCTGTGTTAATCACCCAAGTAGGGGGCAGGGTGCAAACACTTGAGCCATCATCCGATGCTGCTCAAGCACCTTTGCAGGGAGCAAGATCAGAAGAGTAGCTGGGACTCAAACTGTCTCTCCAGTGTGGGATGCCGGTGCCCCAAAGTGGTGACTTAACCTGCTGTTTCACAACGCTGGTCCCTAATCATGACTTCTGAAATCTTTCTGTGAACATATGTGGATCTCATTTGTTGCACTTTAAAGGTATATACTATTCCATCATTTAAAAAATTCATTTTGTTCCTGTCAAGGCTTTCAGTGGTTTCTAATTTTTTGGCTACTACTAATCAAGTCATAGTCCAAATCCTGGTACACATTCCTGAGCAGACATCGTGGAAATGCTAAGTATTTTTGGAATTTGTTGTAAGAGACATTTTACTACTCTGAGGTCATAACTGTTTTAACGTATAGCTTTTTAGTATTCTTATTTTTAATTCTTGTGGATTTTATTTTTGCGTTTGATTCAAGGTCGAATTTTTCCCTTGAAGAACAAGTGATCTTCAAACCACTAAAAAATTGATCCCATTGTTTTCTCACCTCCTGATGCCATTGCTGTCATATCTCAAATTCTAATAAGTGCCTAAGTCTCTCTCTGGAATCTCTTCTCTTTTGCTAAATTAATGTCATGCAGTTTTGTATGATTTGTACACCATCATATCAGCTATTTTTCTCTTCCTTTCCACTACTCACAACTTATTTTTCTTATTATACTGGTGAAGATCTCCAGATCTATGCTGAGAGCAATGACAAAAAAAATGTTGTCTGTTCCCAATTTTAGTGGAAATGGTGTGATCCTTCGATTTCATCTTTGCTGATTGCTGTAGGGATTTTTGTTGGGCATAGACTTTTTTCATACAAAGATGTCTCTCTCTTCAGTGTAAGTTCTCCAGTGTCCCACAGGTTGTTAGCAGTTGTGAAAGTTTACCACGTTCAAGGTATTTTACTTCAGGATGATTTTTCCTAATGATTCTAGTGATCTATGAGGTATAAATTCCTCATAACTTCGTTCCCATTTTCCCAGCATTTACAGTATTTTCAATGAGTATGAATTTTCTGATGCCCAGTGGGGAATCTCTTCACTGAATGTTTTCCTATGTTCACTGTACTGACAAGGCTACCTAAAATGCAGGGCAAGGGTTGAGAACTAAGAGCAAGCATTTCCCTAATGATTACAGTCATTCTCATCTGCATTACTTCTCATATGCACAGTAAGAGGTAAACTCCGACAGAAGAGTTTCCCACATAGATTGCGTTTATAAGTTTTGTCATCCAGGTGAATTCTCATGGGTACAATAAACATGCTGTTTGAGGTGTTTTACCTCGTGCATTACATTCATTACCCTTCCTGTGTTATGTTAGGAGATACTTCTGGCCAAAAGCTGTTCCACATTCACTTCATTTAAGGGGGTTCTCTCCAAAATGCATTTTTTCACATTCAATAAAATTTGATTTGACACTCAAGGTTTTTCTATACTCCTTATAGACAAAAAACTTCTCTCTCACATGAGTCTTCTAGTGATCGAAGTTGAAAGCTTTCTCAATAGTTTATGCTAGAAGTTCTCTGGGGCAGCTGCTGAGGAACAGTAGGTTAGGCTGCCATTTGGAACATGTGCATCCCATATTAGAGCGCCAGTTTGAGTCCTGGATATGCTGCTTTCAATCCAGCTCCCTGCTAATGCATTCTGGTAGACAACAAATTCTTGAGTTCCTACCACCCACATCAGAGATCCAGATGACTCCTGGCTTCAGCCTTGCCCAGCCCTAGATGTTGCAGCCAGTTGAGGAGGGAACCACTGGGTGGAAGATCTCTCTGCTTTTCTCTCTCTTTCTGCCTTTCAAATAAATAAATTCATGCATTTTTTTAAAGTTTTGTTGCAGTGTGCATTTTCTAATGGATATGGAAGTTTATTCTGATTAAAGGATTTTCCACATTTGTTACATTCAAAAAAGTTTCTTTCCTGTGTGGGTGTTCTGATGTTAATAATATATTGCCTTAGGCTAAAGACCTTTCCATTTTTATTATACTCAAAAGTTTTTTTTTTTATTATGAAAAATGCTTATGCTCACTGAGATTTGATTTGATTTGTAGCTGAAGACTTTGAACATACCTTTCAGGCAAGGGATTTTCCTTGCTATATATTCTGTGCTAACTCAGTCGTCGCATATGAATGAAAGCTTTCCCTCATTCACAGAATTTCTCTACTATGCAGTTTTTTCTCTACTTTTTTATCATTTAAGGAGCAGAGAAAGAGACAGAGAATGAGAGCTCCCATCCACTGGTTCATCCCCTAAATACTTTCAAATCTGGGATTGGGCCATGTTGAATTCAGGACCTAGGAACCAAGTTATGAGATGTATTTGCTTTAGCTAGCATCTTAACCTCTAGGCCAAACATCTGCCCCCAGTATGAAGGTTTTGATGAATGCCAATTTACTTTTGGATGAAGACATTTCTGTATTTCTTTTGTTGTAAGGCTTTTCTGTGTATATTCTCTTAAACATGGAAAATTTTTGTTGTACTCACTGTGGTTATACCTTTTATTGCCAGTATAAATTTTCCAGTGTTTAATGAAGTTTTGCCGTATTCAGTGGTTTTCCTCCAGCATAATTTGCTTCAACTCAGCTAGGTTTGCCATTTAGCGAGACCCTTTCAATATTCTTTGTGGGCACAAGGTTTCTGTTCGGCATGACCTGTTTGTTCACTGAGATGCGACATGTGAGTAAAAGTTTCTCCAGATTTAGTGAATTCACAAGTATTCTCCCCAGTATGAATGCTCTGGTATCAGATAAAGTACACACTTTTTAAGCTGAAGAAGTCTCCACAGTGTTATACATGTAAACAACATTTTAAAATAAGCAGTAAGGTGTGTTAGAAGATTCCTAAACTAATTAAATTGAATATTCTTTCTTGCACAGTTTCTCTCATGATTTAAATACAAACTGTGTTTTAAACTCAAAACTTCACAAAGGTATTGTAATAGACGCAATGAAGTGTGAGATCATAGGATAGATCCTACGAAGCTTCGGTCCTCAATCTGTGTCTCATTGGCGTGAATGTAGTTTGCCTCCCAAGGTCGTTGCTTCTCTGCTTACTACCTTCCCTGATGCCTTCTGGGTAGAGTTCCTTTCCACTTCCTTCTCTGCCATCTAGTTGATTTTCACGCTTTTGTAAAGATGACATACATTTTGCTTACATATTTTGACGCTATTTTCGAACCACATAGACCCAGGGCCCTTATTGACCTGTAGACAAGAACAAAATATCCCGCATGCTATACCTGCACACCCTGCGGGAAAATATCTTAATAGTTTTGGACTTTGCTCTCTTGGAAGGAACTCTCTTTCTTCAGGAAAATCATCTCCCACAATGGTGAAAGCTGAGACTCTGATAGGTGTATAGATACAAGACAATACATAGGAAGTTTGTATAGAAAGCACAACAGTGCAGGCTCAGTGGCTCAATAGGCTAATCCTCTGCTGTGCCAGCACACCGGGTTCTAGTCCCAGTCGGGGCACCGGATTCTGTCCCCGTTGCGCCTCTTCCAGGCCAGCTCTCTGCTGTGGCCCGGGAAGGCAGTGGAGGATGGCCCAAGTGCTTGGGCCCTGCACCCTATGGGAGACCAGGAGAAGCACCTGGCTCCTGCCTTTGGATCAGCGCAGTGCGCCGGCCGCAGCACGCCGGCCACGGTGGCCATTGGAGGGTGAACCAATGGTAAAGGAAGACCTTTCTCTCTGTCTCTCTCTCTCTTATAGTCCACTCTGCCTGTCAAAAAACAACAACAACAACAACAACAACACACACACACAATAGTACCACTTTTGAATGGGGTATACTTTCCAAGGCTCCTGAAAGACATCACATCACAGATAGAGCCAAACTCTATATACACTATGTTTTTCCTATAGATACATGTCTAAAATAAAGTTTAATGTATAAATTAGGAACAATAAGAGATTAATAACAATAATAATAAGATAAAATAATTATAACAAATTGCCACAATAAAATTGCCAGTATAGCCACTCTTGTGCTTTAGGGAAATTATTAGATAAAATAGGGTACTTGAACATGAGCCGTGTGATCCCAGGTCAATCAAAGTGATAACCAAAATTACTATTAATTGATCAAGCAATAGGTAGTCCACACATCAGCATGGTTGGGGTGATTCACATCCTAGGTGATGTAAAATGACAGTAACAAATTTCATAACACTTTTCAGCATGGGAAACTATTGAAAATTTGCAAATTATTTATTTGTGGAATTTTTCATTTCATATTTCTGGATTACAATTGATCATGGATAACTGAAACCATGTAAAATGAAATCACAGAAAGAGAAACCTCAGATACGACATGAAAGACTACTGTTTGTTTTAAGAAAAAGCACAGAGAAGAAAAATAGAGAAAGGGTAAAATAAGAAAGTTTGGGAAGTTGAGAGTTTTCAAAAAGTTAGTCACCAAGAAATAAATTGTTCTGTATTTGCTGAAGTATAATTGAGGATTAGAATGTATATTTTACATTGTTTCAATGTTTTATTTTGAAATAATTTTATAATTACAGAAAATTTTAAACATTGTTCAGAATTCCCATGTCCTTTTTTTCATCCAGTCTGTGTATCCCAGGCTCGTTTATCAAAATTAAGAAATGATCATTGATATTTTCCACACTACTAAAGACTATTTGGATTTCAGCATTACTTCCATTCTTTTTCTGTTGTAGGATTCAATCCAGGATGTAGTATTTTATTTAGTTATCTCCTGTTCTTCTCTCTATTCTGTAGTTCCTCAATCTTTTCTTGACTTTTACGGCATTGCTATTTTGAGGAGTATAGATCAGGTATTTTATATAATGTTTCTCAATTTGGAAATTACTTATGATTTTCTCATTAGTTTAAGGTTATGCATTTTTGTAGGAACTACTACAGAACTGACATGGCCTAAGTCCATCGAATCAGGGTTACAAGGTATTAACAGGTTTCATTTCTGAAGATGCTGGTTTTTGTCATTTGGTTGGGCTGTTGCTTGCTATCTTTTTCCACTTCATAGATATTACTGTTGTTTTCTTTGTAGTTATTACATATTTTGGGGGAAATAATTAGAAATTATTCCAATTTTATTTCTTCTCATATGTTTGCCTCTTAATTTTAATATCCATCAGTGAGTCTTGCCAAAACAATTATTACAGTGATATTTGCCTAAAAGGCATTTTTATATTTCCCTTATATTTTCTTAATTCATTAACTGGAATTACAGGAACTGTCTATCTTCCTCATTCATTCATTCATTTCTATCACTATGGACACATGGATATTTATAAATTTATATGGTTTTTGATTTTTTTTTTACCAAATTGTCAAAATTTTCACAGGTTAGTTTATTACTTTTTAACATATCCTCCCCTACTTTATACTTCGCACAGTTGCTTAATTTTTATATTCGTAAGCTGATTCAGGCTCTATGAATTTGTCAACTATTTTAGCTGAATACACTTTATCAATGTCCAGTGCTATCAGCCCAAGACAAGCAAGCACTGTGTCTTATCGCATCCAGAAAGCTTCTGTCTTTCCCTAGACCCTGCTTTAGTTGGTTGTTTTGGGGTTTCTGATCAAGGTAGGCTTAAACGTCACCCTTCTTTAGACTAACCTTTAAATGGGATTCTTTAGGAGGACACTTAAGTTAGAGAACTTTCCACTGTAATCCTTTTCCTCTCCCCTTTGAGATGTAAATCTTGTCCCAAGCTTTTGCAAGTTTCACAACCAAACAATATCTTTCTTCTTCTTTTTAAAATATTTTTGGCCTTATATATTCTTTTTTTAAAGATTTATTTTATTATTTATTTGAAAGAGTTACAGAGGGAGGTAGAGCCATAGAGAGAGGTCTTCCATCTACTGGTTCACTCCCCAGATGGCTGCAAAGACCAGAGCTGAGCTAATCCGAAGCCAAGAGCCAGGAGCTTCCTTCGGGTCTCCCATGCGGGTGCAGGGGCCCAAGCACTTGGGCCATCCTCCACTGCACTCCCAGGCCACAGCAGAGAGCTGGAACATAAGTGGAGCAGTGCCTAAATGGGATGCTAACACTGCAGGCTAGGGCTTTAACCTGCTGTACCACAGCACAGACCCCAGTAATATCTTACTTGAAGACCTGAGAACCATCCCTTTAAAATGTAATCAGCAAAAAACTTGGACCTCTATTTTTTTAGTCTCTTAGGAGGGTGGAAACTTAAATTCAGTGAGTGTCAATTAACAAACACAGATAATCTACAGATATTGACCAACCTCCCACTAACTACTGCCAATAGTTTCCTACTGTCCCACTCAAATGCTTAAAATTTAATACGTTTTATTTCAGTAGAGTTGACTTCAATCCATCTCCCTTACTGACAGAACTCTTGAATAAAATTACTTTCATTTGCTTCATTTGTACAGTGCATTTCTCTGATACCTTTGGTTTTAAGAAAAATAATTCTTGAACTTGCAGGTTTTCTGGCTGTTGTTAATGCTGTAAATTTGGAATCAATAATCAGAGATATTACGACATTAAGTTTTTTTCCTTCTCACTTTGTAAAATTCCCATGTTAACCCTGAACAGTTTTACAAATTTTCCATATATACAAATTTTATATGTGTGTGTGTGTGTGTACTACACACCTATATATATCTTATATATATATATATATATATATATATATATATATATAGAGAGAGAGAGAGAGAGAGAGAGAGAGAGAGAGAGAGATTGATGGAACAAGGGCATAAGCCTTACCCATTCTCAGTCATTACCCAAAAGATAGATAAACATTGGAGTTTGTTCCTGGTCCCTGAAACTCCATTGGTTCTCACACTCTATTGCCTTTACAGGCCCGGATTCTTTTCCAGATTCCCAAGGCCCTGCCCAGCCATCTGAAAGAGCAGTTCAGGAATTCACCTCTGCCTGCTGTCCCCTACCCCCACCCGATCCCTAACCCTCCTAAAATAGAAAAAGGCCTGGCCATTGGGGTCGGGGCCTTCTGCCACTTGTTCCATCAATGTGTACTCTGGCAGTTGGTCACCCACCTCTACAAATTTATTTTCTCTGAATAAATTCGGTCTGGCTGTAGATTTATATACTACCTCCTCTCTATTCTATGACTCGTTTCCTAACAGAGATGATTTTTAAATTTTGGTTCATTACAGTGGAATGACAATGGAGCAGTCTTAAATTAGCATCAAATGAAAGCAATGGATCAATGGGAAAAGAAATGCAGAAAAGAAAGGTAGCCTATGGTGAAGACAGAGTTACAGAAAGAGGTAGAGCCAGAGAGAGAGAGAGATCTTCCATCTGCTGGTTCACTCCCCAGATGGCTGCAAAGACCAGAGCTGAACTAATCCGAAGCCAGGAGCCAGGGCTGGCACTTTGGTGTAGTAGACTAAGCCTCTGCCTGTGGCACTGGTATATCATATGGGTGCCGATTCCTGTCCCAACAGCTCCTCTTCTGGTCTAGCTCTCTGCTTTTGGCCTGGGAAAGCAGTTCAAGATGGCCCAAGTTCTTGGATTCCTGCACCCATGTGGAAGACCTGGATTTCAGAGGGGCCCAGCCCCAGCTATTGCTGCCATGTGGGGAGTGGACCAGCAGATAGAAAATACTCCTCTCTCTCCCTGTCTATAACTCTGCCTCTCAAATAAATCCTTAAAAAAAAAAGAGGGGTCTGCACTGCAGCTCAGCAGGTTAAAGCCCTGGCCTGAAGCCCGGCATCCCATGTGGGCGCTGGTTCTAGTCCTGGCTGCTCCTCTTCCAATCCAACTCTCTGCTGTGTCCTGGAAAAGCAGTGGAAGATGGCCTAAATCCTTGGGCCTCTGCACCCACAGGGGAGACCCAGAGAAGGCTCCTGGCTTCTGGCTTTGGATCGGTGCAGCTCTGACCTTTGTGGCATTTTGGGAGTGAACCAGTGGATGGAAGACTACCCTCCTTTTTCTTTCTCTCCCCCTCCCCCTCCCTCCCTCCCTCCCTCTCTCTCCCTCCCTCCCTCCCTCTCTCCCTCTCTCCCTCTCTCCCTCTCTCCCTCTCTCCCTCTCTCCCTCTCTCCCTCTCTCCCTCTCCCCTTCTCCCCCTCTCCCCCTCTCCCCCTCTCCCCAACTCTACCTCTCAAATAAAGAAAAAAACATAGTTAAGATAATATTCAAAGAAATAAAAGATACAGAATTGTTTCTTAAGTTACACCTATTTTAGTGCTGTATTATTCACATTTTTTCAAGATGAGATATAAAACATAAGTCATTTGAGTTAATTTTCAAAGTGTATTTTATGCATACTTACCTTACCAATCAAATTTTATAAATAGAATTGTATCTATTGTACCCAGGGATATTTTAAACTCTTTGAAAGCAAGAATGTTGCCAATTAATCTTCCTGTGCAGTAGACCTGAATGAATGTTAGGTGATGATGTTGTGGATGACTCATTGCCAGTATTATGACAAAATATAATTGCACTATGCGGTAATGCAGTAATAGGTGTCCTGATATAATCAAGAAAACTTACAAACTAAAAGACCCCTGTTATCTGAATGTGGTTTCTCCTGTTTGGTAGACTTTTTTTTCCATCCTTGTAGTCACACTAGCATCATCCGATTTCCAATTTACTGTAAACTGAGGAATGGAATTCAGGTAACTAATATTACTTAAATTCTGTGGAAAATAAAATAAGCTTTGAGCCACATCCTAAGTGCAATCCTCTGAATAAAATCAGTAGGATTCTAGAGCTTGCTGTTTGACTTCCTCACAGCCTTTATAATATTTATTTATTGAATTACTCAAGGCTATCAATACTGTCAGCCTTGCAGAATTTAGAGTTTTAAGTAAACGTGATAATTTAGGTATAGCTTATAGGTATATACCTCTTATGGGTGTATGTGATGATTTAGCTATAGCTTATTTTTCAGTTGAACGTTAATAATGAGTAAATAATGTGCATAAATATGATAAAGTTTCCACAGCATTTTCTGCTTTTATGGAGCAAACACTATCCTAAAAGAAGACAATTATTGTTTTCTTGTCAGAATTCACCTTAGCTATTGCACTTCAGATGAAGTGACTTTGTAAAAAAAACAGTAACACATTGAGGTCTCACCAAAGGATTATGTGGCTAACATGTTTTTAAAGAAATGTCAATAATTTAATAGTGCTCTAGTGAAGAGCTGTATATAAAGAGATGAATGAAAGGAAGAAGAGACTGCTGTTAAGAGCATCTGATGATTGTTTTCACATAGCTGAAGGCCATCTTGTGGAACATAGATTACATGTACTCGTTTCTGTTCCAGAAGGGAAAATTCAGGCTAATATAAGAGGTAAGAAAAAACTATCTCTGATAACCAGCTTCATGCAAGAGAATGGAGTGCCTCAGAATATAACGCATGCCCGACATTGAACGTAAAGTAAAGGCTCAGTGGAAGAAGGGCCAAGGGCTCAGGGACAAGCTAATGGGTTATTGATAACTGATGAGGTCTCTGAGGTTCTAGGCTGGGTATCCACTTTGTTGGAAACCCAAACTCAACAGTGACAGTGCCCTAGAGGGATTTATCAGGCTTTAAAAGATTGACTCAAGCTAACTAAATTTGTCAGGAATATAAGTAAATTATATACATATATATGTACTATATAAATATAGTTATCTTTAAAAATTTGAATAGTCTTGTAAACCTGTTAAGGTGTATTCTGCCCTTCATGATAGTCTATTTTACAAGACATTTTATAGTAAGCCAGCTATTTTAGTGGGAAAATAACCAAAGAAAGGTTCTCAAGCCTACATTGCTACCTAGAGTTAATACATATGTATGTACCAGAAGCATATGTGTGTGTATGTGTGTGTGTGTGTGTGTGTGTGTGTGTGTGTGTGATATGATGAGATTACAGCTGCAAAAGAGTGAGGATATTCAGGGAAACATTTTGATGATTCCTCCCATTAGCACCATTACTGGGGGGGGGGGGCTCCAGTGAATCATAAACTTTGAAATAATCTTACTTTTAGAGAAAGATTGATATCAAGCTCATCTAAAGTTCAATCATCATATATGCCAAGATTCTGAATGAAATTGTTTCCCATAGATCTTCTTTTATTTTTTGACAGGCATAGTTAGACAGAGAGAGAGAGAGAAACAGAGAAAAAGGTCTTCCTTTTCCGTTGGTTCGCCCCCCAAACGTCTGCTACGGCCAGCGGACTGTACCAATCCAAAGCCAGGAGCCAAGTGCTTCTCTTGGTCTCCCATGCAAGTGCAGGGCCCAAGCACTTGGGCCATCCTCCACTGCCCTCCCGGGCCACAGCAGAGAGCTGGACTGGAAGAGGAGCAACCGGGACAGAATCTGGCGCCCCAACCGGGACTAGAACCCGGGAGCCGGCGCCACAGGCTGAGGATTAGCTTAATGAGCCATGGCTCCGGCCTCCCATAGATCTTTAAAAATACCTATGTAAGATTTACTTTTAGACATCATGGATCTCCCTTATCTTGTTGTAATGTTTGCTGGTAAATATATATGAACTACCTTATTTCTCAGTGTCGGAGAATCTAACACTGGACCTTCAGGAAAGTTCAGGGAGGTTAGAAATGTCTTTGGTGAGGAATGTTGCAAGATGGATCATGTTTGGGACTACAAGAATACTTTGTATGACCTATAAAATCTCTTGTAGCCTTGACAAATATTATTTGTTTGCAATTACTGTGAAAAATAAAATGCACAGAAAAGTTTAAACACTAGTACAGAGTATATCTCTGATCCCTTGACCTGGATACAACAGGTGTTTTTTTTTTTTTTTTAGATTATTTATTTGGAAGTCAGAGTTACACAGAGAGAAAAAGATAGAGAGAGAGGGAGAGAGAGAGGGAGAGAGAGAGGGAGGTCTTTCATCTGCTAGTTCACTCCCCAGATGACCATGAAGGTCGGAGCTTCACTGATCTGAAGCCAGAAGCCAGGGATTTCTTCCAGATCTCTCATGTCGGTGCAGGGGCCCAAGAACTTCAGCCATCTTCTACTACGTTCCCAGGCTACAGGAGAGAGCTGGCTCACAAGTGGGGCAGCAGGGACTCGAACCAGACCCCATATGGGATGCAGGAACTGCAGGTGGCAGCTTTACCTGCTACACTACAGTGCCGGCCCCCTGGAAATAACAGTTTTAACATAGTGTCAGAACAAGTTTGATTTTTTTTAACCATTTGAGAATAATTTTAAAAATCATACCATTTTATACCTAAATATTTCAGCAGTTGTATTTGACAATTATGGATATCCTCAGATATAACTACTAAATGCTAGTTACACTGAAGAAATTTAATTATTTTCTTTTTTTGTTTTTAAATTTTATTTAAGGAACACAAAGTTTATGCATTTCAGACCTACAAATATAGGAACATAGTGATTCTTCTCACCTTAACTCTCTCCCACCCATCTCCCATCCTTCTTCCTCCTCTCTCTCCCATTCTATTGTCTATTACCTAATCTATATTGAAATTTCTTCAGTTGTCTCTCAAATGTCTGTTATACCTATTTTTTCCTGGAATCAGAACACAAAATTGGTTCATAAATAAAATGGAACATTTTTGGGTCTAAAAGAAAATATATTGGAGAGGGTCTCTCTTTAATTTGTAAGAGACATATGTATGACCACCAAAGGCCTCATTCCATGGTGTGATATTGGATATTAATAATATACACCTAATGTTATTATTATTTAAATGAGTGATGAGCATGCCATTTTTATTTCCTTTAGGAAAGATGATCAATCTCTTAAGTTTGATAATATTTTATTTTATGTTATTTGAGAGTTAGAGTTACAGTCAGCGAGAGAGAGAGAGATAAAAGTCTTCCTTCCTTTGGTTCACTCCCCAAATGGTCGCAATAGCCAGAGCTGCATCGATCCAGAGCCAGGAGCCAGGAGCTTCTTCCCAGTCTCCCACACGGGTACAGGGGCCCAAGTACTTGGGCCATCTTGTAATTCTTTTCCAGGCCATACAAGAGAGCTGGACTGGGAGAGGGGCAGCCGGGACTCAAACCAGCACCCATATGGGATGCTGGTGCAGCAGGTGGAGGATTAACCTATTGCGCCATGGCACTGGCCCCCAAGTTTGATAATTTAATAGGTAACATTTCTTTGACTTAGTCCTGAAGACTATGAAGTTTTATAATAAAATTAGACAAATTTATATCATGAGTATAACCCACAAGGTGTTAAGAGTGCTATTTTTCTCACAGATGAGGAACTTGGGAGCTTATTAAAGCTAATATAATTATAAACTTGATTTAGGGATGTATATGCACACACACATATATATGTATATATCATTCATTAAAGCAAAGCTTAATTTCAATCCCTCAATGTCATGTTAAAATATTATGGAAAACAGTTTTAATAGATTCTCAGGATTATGTTTGAAGTCACAATTTAGAATGCTTAAAATATTAATGCAGATGTACTTTTCATTAATTTATCCTGAAAATTTCGATTAGGTTGAATTTTTGCTGGCAACATTTTAGCATTTTTAAGTTGCATGCAAATGCTCTACTATTTATGCTTTTGATGTATTAAAACACACTCATTTCCCAAATGCCTCTGCTTATTAAAAAAAAAATACATAGATACCACCATTACATTTGAGAAATTTGAGATGAATTATTCTTTTTGAGGTATTTCTCCAAATATACATATACCATATGTATGTACATATGTGTTTATAGTATATATATGTATATATGTGTGTGCATATATTTAAAAGATT
This sequence comes from Sylvilagus floridanus, assembly GCA_949820135.1. Classification (NCBI taxonomy): domain Eukaryota; kingdom Metazoa; phylum Chordata; class Mammalia; order Lagomorpha; family Leporidae; genus Sylvilagus; species Sylvilagus floridanus. The sequence continues at coordinate 26,337,508 of OX463235.1, forward strand.
TATTTATTTATTTCAAAGGTAGAGAGACAGGGAGACAGATCTTCCATCTGTAAGTTCACTCCCCAAATGTCCATTAACAGCCTGGTCTGGACCAGGCTAAAGCCAGGAACTAGAAGCCAGGAACCCCATCCTGGTCTCCTACGTAGGGAGCAGAAGTCAAAGGACTTGCTCCATCTTCTGCTGCCTTCTTAGGCACATTAGCAGGAAGCTGGTTCAGAAGCCCAGCACCTGGAACTCAAATTGGCTGGCAGGTGCAGGATGCCAGTGTCAGGAGTGGCTGTTCAGCCTGCTGCACCAGGATGTTGACCCCTACCATGCATATTTTTTTAAGTTTCACAAACTCGTTGATTTTGAATGTTGGCTCTAGGTTATCTACCCATATTAATTATATGAAATAATTAGGTCCATAATATTCATATAATTTTAAAAATTAGTAACTTTGGATTACTCATTAGTAAAGTAGAATTTCTGTGTTTCAGTCAGTTCCATGGATAGAAAAAGCAGCAAAGTTGTGTGGTTTATCTAAGAACTAAATTTCCATGAAGAAAGTTATAGTTAATGGAAACAAAAAAAAATTGTAGAAAGAGAACAATTAATAGAGTCTCAAGGATTTAAATATCAAAGTTCCCACTAAGCTGCTGGATGATATTTTTGGAATCATTTCCTTTATTTGAGACACAACTCCTTTTATCTTCAATTTAAGTGTCTTGAATTCTAGAACTTATGAGAATAAGATAATTATAATGACTTGATGTCTCTATAGCTTTATTGCTTATGGAAGGCATCTGCCCAGTATTTCATTTGATTCTTGCCAAGGCTCTGTGAGGCAGACCAGCTGATTATTTTAGCTATCTTTCTCCCCCATTGTGGAAAGATTTGAACAGTTTAAAGCATTAATCATAAGTACCATTTAGTAAGTCTTTAATTTATCAGTGCTATTGTTAACAGATGTGACTGTAGTTCTCACAAAACTGCTACATTAGTTTATATCACTTAGCATATAGTGAAATGGGTATAGAATGCTTAAGTAACTTGCTATGTAATTAATGCTTGTCAGAGCAGAAATTTAAATAGAGTTCTGTATGGTAACTATTCCTGCATTTTTTCCATTATACTACCTTTTTCTCTTCTTTTTATCTATTTAAAGAACAAAGAAAATTATTTAAAGTTTTTAAGTGGACACATAATATAAGCATATCAATAGGTGACACACACTAGTAATAAACATAAGGTGAAAACTCAGAAAAAATTATGAAAAAAAGACCAGTCATGCTCTTAATCCATTTTTAGAGGAATATGAGGAACTGAGTATGAAAGTGGACAGGAACAATATATGAAAGAAATGAACATATAATCCTCATAGAGGTAGAAATTTGTAATTTATGAAAATGCAGATGACAAAGAAAATATAAGATCAATGCAATAAAATGTTGAACCTAAAAACTTATTATTTAGCTCTTGATTACTTCTGTTAGTAACCACATTTATCATTTATATATACATACACACATAAGTAAAATATATAGATTTATACATGTCATGCATATGTATATATTTAAGTTTATCTATAATGTCACTACTATTCTGAAAGATAATTTTTTTCTTTTTTTTAAGAGTTAGGTATTTATTTTGAAAGATCAAGAGGGAGAGACAGAGACAGAATCTTCCATCCACTGGTTCACTCTGCAGATGACCCCAATGGTCAAAATTGGGCCAGGCTGAAGCAAGTAGCCAAGAACTTCATCTAGGTCTTCACATGTTTGGTAGGGGCCCAACACTTGAGCAATATTCTGCTTTTCCCAGGCCATTAGCAGGGAGCTGGATAGGAAGTGGAGCAGCCAAGACACAAGCAGACACTGATACAGCACCACAACACTGACTCAAAGATGATTTTTCTTTTAACGACCTTTCCTTAAGTAAGTGAGATATTTTTGTTCACTAATGGTTAGACTACAAGAAAGAACACTATCCGTATCAATGGCTGGAGGAAAGACTGACGTCAAGTTCTGAAGTTTTAAAAAAATATTCATGAAGTGCTAGAGATTGAAGAAGAGTAGGTACTATATAATGTGGCCTGGAAATATGATAAAATTTGAACTGAAGAAATAGGAGAAGGGGATAAGATGAGAAAAGGAATTAATGGGCAGTATCTCAATTTTTTTTTCCTTTAACAGCAAAGAATTTAGATTAATGTCAGGCTACAATGCATAGAATGACACGGAAGTGAGATGAAATGAGATTGCAAAACTGCTAGAGGCAAAAGGTTGTAGTGATCACTCTAACATACCAATACCACTCACACACACACACATATACACATATATACATACATATACAAATGAAATGCACTTGTATGTACACACAAAGAAAAGTCCAAGAACATATATTATTGTGTCAACCAAAAATGCTATTGTCTTGAAAGATAATTTCCAGGGGCCGGTGCCGTGGCTCACTTGGTTAATCCTTCGCCTGTGGTGCTGGCATCCCATATGGGGGCTGGGTTCTAGTCCTGGTTGCTCCTCTTCTGGTCCAGCTCTCTGCTGTGGCCTGGGAAGGCAGTGGAGGATGGCCCAATTGCTTGGACCCTGCACCACATGGGAGACTAGGAGGAAGCACCTGGCTCCTGGCTTCGGATCAGCATAGCTCCGGCTGTAGCTGCCATTTGGGGGGTGAACCAATGGAGGGAAGACCTTTCCTTCTGTCTGTCTCTCTCTCTCACTAACTCTATCTGTCAAATTAAAAAAAAAGATTATTTACAGAAAAACAGATAGATAAATTTTGGAATAATATCTGTTTAGAACACTGAAAATAAGCAGAATAATTGCACGCAATAGTGTAGCTGCAGATCAAATAAATGTAGATCACAAGGCCAGAAACAAGTGTACGGGTATTACAATCACATTTTCATAAAGCTTAGACATGGCAAATGTATAGTTTTAGAAATCAAGGTAGGCTGATGCTGTAGCTCACTAGGCTAATCCTCCACCTGTGGCAGCGGCACCCCCGGTACTAGTCCCGATTGGGGCACCGGATTCCAGTCCAGCTCTCTGCTTGGGCCTTGCACTGCGTGGGAGACCAGGAGGAAGCACCTGGCCCCTGGCTTCGGATCTGTGCAGCCCGCAGGCTGCAATGCGCTGGCTGTAGTGGCCATTTTGGGGAATGAACCAATGGAAAAACGAAGACCTTTCTCTCTGTCTCTCTCTCACTGTCTAACTCTGCCTGTCACAAAAATAAATAAATAAATAAATAAATAAATAAATAACCAAAGTAATTGTTTTTCTTAAAAGATAGTGACTGGGAGACAGAAAGAGGCTCCTGGAATACTGGAGCCTTCCGTAGGTTCACCCCCTAATGGCTGCCAAGGCCGGTGCGCTGTGCTGATCTGAAGCCAGGGGCCAGGTGCTTCTCCTGGTCTCCCATGTGGGTGCAGGGCCCAAGCACTTGGGCCATCCTCCACCCTCCACTGCACTCCCGGGCCACAGCAGAGAGCTGGGACAGAATCCGGTGCCCTGACCGGGACTAGAACCTAGGGTGCAGGCACCGCAGGTGGAGGATTAGCCTAGTGAGCCACGGTGCCGGCCTGGTAATTTTTTTTAAACAGATTTTATTTATTTGAAAGGCAGAGTATCAGAGAAAGAGAGATAAGAGAGAGAGGGAGCAAGATCATCAATCCTCCGCTGCTTCAAACCCCAAATAGCTGTAACAGACATAGCCGAAGCCAGGAGCCAGGAACTCCAGGTCTCCCATGTAGGTGGCAGGAACTCATGTACATCCATCATCTGCTGCTGCCCAGGTGCCTTGACAGCATTCCAATAGGAAATGTGGCCCTCACAAGCTGCAGCTTTACTCAATTTTCCTCAGCACCCTCCTCAGTCTTTTGATTCTTAATTTCAGTGTTAGATAAAGAATTTTCTCAGTTTATGAAATAATTAAAATGTAAATTTGTTATTTGGGCACTTTCATATATGATTTTTTAAATTTAAATATAATGATATTTGAAATTGCTCTTTATTTGATAAGGAGATAGGGATGATGTTTTGTAGCTGAAGAATTGCACAATTCCATCAAATTCACAGAGATTGAAGATAGTGGCAGCAAGAAAAAGGATTGAAAATAAAAGAGCAAATTAAGTCCAGAACTTGGACAGAAGGCTGTGGACAGGATAAAAGTATACAAGATAAAATGGGAAAAGCCTGTCCCTACCAGAGTAGGATAGATTCAAGAACAGAGAAGACAGTTTTTAAAATGCAATTTCACTACTAGGTGATAGGCAGTATCACTGAGAAAAAGGAAAATCAAGAATGAATGGTGTGACTGAGTTTGATTTTCACTGTGCTGTGTTGGGTGTCCTGCAATGTCAGTGGCAACACTCAACACAGTGTTGGAATGAAGAAAGGACAGGTTTGGAGAGAGAGTTTTGGAATCATCTTTGTAACACTGATGCTCTAGGTTAGGAATGTGGAATGCGGCTTGCATAGTTGTGAAATGACAAAAACTAGCTAACTGGCCAGCACCACGGCTCACTAGGCTAATCCTCTGCCTTGCGGCGCCGGCACACGGGGTTCTAGTCCCGTCGGGGCGCCGGATTCTGTCCAGGTTGCTCCTCTTCCAGTCCAGTTCTCTGCTGTGGCCCTGCACCCGCATGGAAGACCAGGAGAAAGCACCTGGCCCCTGGCTTCGGATCGGCGCAGCGCTGGCCATAGCAGCCATTTGGGGGGTGAACCAATGGAAGGAAGATCTTTCTCTCTCTCTCTCTCACTGTCTAACTCTGCCTGTCAAAAAAAAAAAACAAAAAACTAGCTAACGAATATATGCATTATCTCATGTATGTATTATTTTTGAGGTTAGAGGAGTTTATAATTCATACTCAACATTTTTAAAGAACACAACTTTATTAATTACAGTCACCATATTATTACTGTGGATCTCATGAACATATTCTTCTTATCTGTCTGAAATTTTTTATCCTTTGCCCAACATCTCCCCAACCTTCACCTCCATTCTTCCCCTGCTAGTGATCCACTACTTTTCTGAGATCAACCTTATTTAGTTTCCACATGTAAGTAAGGTCATGAAGGATTTGTCTTTCTCAGAGTGACTAATTTTACTCAACATAATGCCTTCCAGATTCATCTGTGTTTTAACAAATGACAGGATTTCAGTTTTTCATGACTGGATACCATTAAATTGTGTATTCTACAATAGACTTCAAAAGTTCATGTTATACCCAGTAAATATATGAATTTTTTTTGTCAATGTAAAAAAATCAAAGCAAGTGAAAAAAGAAAACAGATGAGTGTATTTAGGGAGAAGATGATGAAAAACAGTGAAGAAGGTCAGTAAAGATTCTTAGAGATTCATGTGGGAGCTGAGGGGAAGCAGCAGTCTGAGACAGAGCAGTTGGACATAAAGGGAAGTCAGGGCCGAGAGTTCAGTGTAAAAGAAGGCGAGGAAGCCACAAAACCTTGATATGTTACCGTCAGACATGCAAGAATATAGAAAAAGGCAAGAGTGAAATGCATTTCAAGGATCACTTTGTCAGCCATTTCAGTTGATATAAATATGTTAAATTTAATGAAATTGAGAGAAAAAAAAAACTCAGGACATTCTATGTTTCCTGTTTACTGGAAAAGGTTTGTGCAGGTGTTGGCAAGGTACAACCACCAGGGAAATCTGGTCTGCTGCCTGTTTTGGTACAGCCCATGAACTAAGAGTAGTGTTTGTATTTTAAATGGTTGGAAAGTAAGAAGAACAAAAATAATTTCACTTGATCATAATATTTGAGATGCATGGAAATGATGTGGAAGATGAAGCTAATTGTTCAGGATAAATTTTATTGGAACAAGGCCACAATAGTTTGTTTTCACAGTACTTAATGACTGTCCCTGCATTATAATAGCAGTTGAATAACATGATAGACAGGCATGAAATGGGCTACAAAACACAAATTACTAGTATGGTCTTTACAGAAAAATCCTCTTGACTCTTTTTTCAGTGTTTAAAATCCAAATGAAGTGTGTACTTAAAAGTGTATAACAGGCTAATGGAAGAATAAAGCTTTTGCTCAAAAAGTAGAGGATAATGTTAAAAATAGAATTTAAAGGGTTGTCATTGCAAGGAGTGCAGAAATAAATCTATTAGTATGAGTAACAACCAGCAGTTAATATCAATGAAGAATTTAGAATATGTCTTATATACAAAGGACCTTCAAAAATTTTGTAGAAATGCATATTATGAAAGAAATATGTATGGATTTAAAACATTCATATACCAAAAAAAATCATTTCCCCTCTTGATTTGTTGTTTTCTACTTTAATTGCATCCAAATATTTGCTTAAATTATAAAAATCTATCCATCATCATCTCCTTAAAACTGTGATACCTGCCTTAATAAAGCACTAAAAATCATAATAGCATACTTTTTTTTGACAGGCAGAGTTAGACAGTGAAAGAGAGAGAAACAGAGAGAAAGGCCTTCCTTTTCAGTTGATGCACCCCCCCCCCAAATGGCCAATAAGGCCAGCGTGCTGCGCTGATCTGAAACCAGGAGTCAGGTGCTTCTCCTGACCTCCCATGTGGGTGCAGGGCCCAAGCACTTGGGCCATCCTCCACTGCCTTCCTGGGCCACAGCAGAGAGCTGGACTGGAAGAGGAGCAGGACAGAATCCGGCGCCCTGACAGGGACTAGAACTTGGGGTGCTGGTGCTGCAGGTGGAGGACTAACCAAGTGAGCCGTGGCACCGGCCAATAGCATACGTTTATACTCTCACAGTTGACTATAAACAGAGAAAAAGATTATTAATATAAATAAATCTATCTTCTAATTCTACTTTATGAAAACATTTTGAAGTACTCTCATAGATTATGTCATTTGATCTCCAAAACAATCTGTGAGGTAGGTAGTGTGTCTAGTTTACAGATGAGGAAACTTAGATTACTAAAGATAATGTGATCATACTTTGAAGAACAGTTGTGTTTGAATATAGAGAGTGATGAATATCATCATGAGCATTTGGATACTTGAATATTGTGGACATTATCACTTATGGTTGTTGACATAGGGATAAAAAGAAAAATCTTAGCCAGATTCTGTATATTGCGTCCTGTTCTACCTAACTAGTGCTAAAATATTCATCAAATCAATCTTTCAGGGAGACTCAATTTCCCCACCCATAAAATTGGAATGATGGTTAACATTTCTCTCATAGGGCTACCATGAAGAGGATAGAAGTTTAAATATACGTATATTTGTATGGTGCCTTAAGAATGTCTGGCATATATAAATGTTCTCTATTTTATTATCTTTTATAACAAAAATCAGTAAGGAATATAATATAATACAACATAATCTCATTCAGATGGCAGTGATTCACAAAGCCTTGACAGCTATTTATATCAGAGTTCTGCCAAACTGAGTAAAGGCCTAGACATATAGCCACCTGCCCATAGGCATCAGAAATTCTATTTGACCTGATTTGTCTATTTAAAAAGATTTATTTTATTTCTTTGACAGAGTTTTACACACACACATACACACACACACACACACACACAGAAAGAATTTTCCATCTGCTGGTTCACTCCCCAAATGGCTGCAATGGCTGGAGTTGAGCTGATACTAAGCCAGGAGCTTCCTCTGGGTCTCCCACATGGGTACAGGGGCCCAAGGACTTGGGCCATCATCTACTGCTCTCCCAGGCCACAGCAGAGTTGGATTGGAAGTGGATCAGCCAGGACTCGAACTGGCGTCCATATGGGACCCCAGCACTGCAGGCTGGGGCTTTAACCTGCTGTGCCACAGCGCTGCCCTCTGACTTGTCTTAAGCTTTATACCTAGTTTCATTTCTTTTCCTGCACAAAACAATTCAATGAGGAATATTCTCTTAGAATTCCTAAAACATCAAATGTTCTTTTGAGTCATATTTTGAAAGTTTCATTATGATTGAAGTTGACTAATGGCATATTTTAAATCATTTAAAGAAGAATTCAAAACCTTCAGTAAAAGTGCAAGTCCATAATTTAACATTTTCTGTTTATTGTACCCCCTATGGGAAAGGATCAGAATTCTTTAAAACTTTTAATTTTTCAAGCTATTTCTCAATGTTTGGCCCTTCTCTTGTCAGTGGTAAGTGTCTGTTGATTGTAATTCACCATGTGAGTTGAGATGTTATTAAGGAAATCGAGTGCAACCGATGAGCTCCCTGTCCATGACAGGGTCAGTCTCAATGTTATCCAATAATCGACTCTGTTCACTGCATGGCAGGTGGGTAGCAATGGCAATTATTGTCCTTTTGTTTCTGGGGAAACTTTGACAAGAGGTTTAAGTGACTTTCTCAAGGTCATATTGGAAATCAGTGACATTTCAAGAAACAGAACTCAGAATACACTTAACCAGATCACCTCTTGAATAGTTTTAGCTTTATTATAAATTTAGTGAACAATTTTCCATAATATACCAGTGTATAATTCAACATTTTTATTAGATATAAAATTATAGGTTTATTAGCCCTGTCACTTAGGTTCAACTGTGGCTTCTTTATACATTCTATCTGTAGCCTTTATTGTTTGAAAGTTTAACACTTTTTCTAAGAGATTGATAATGACCAGTTGTCAGGATGGAGGGAACTCATTCTAGTTATAAGCTGTTATTGGGTTTGTAGCTTATAATTAATATACTTGCATGTTATTTTTTATTTCAAGACTATTGAGCTGTATTCTAATTTATATGCCTTGCCAGATGCTAGAAATAATAAAGTAACTTCTTGTACTTCCTGAGAAAAAATTACAAACTGTTTTTAGATGCTAAGGAAAAGCGATTCTATAGGTCATGAATTAAAAAAAAATACTAATCTCATGCAACTTAAGCTTATCCTTAGAAGAAAATTAAGTAAAAATAATAGCTATCTGAATATAGTTTAATAATTTTTGTTGTTGAGTAAGAAATATCTGTCTTTTATCAAGCATTCAACAAGTGTCACACGTCATGGAATTTTAAAAAAACCTGCAAATCAGAAAATCTCAATTTATTTTCTTGACTATGTAGAAAGAATAAGTAATTAATCCTGATATTTTTACAGACACTATTTTAGGCTTGTGGTTAGACAGACTAAATAGATAATAACTATCAGACAATTGATGTTTTGCTTGATTTTAGAAATTTTCACTTGTCTTTTATAATTGTAATTGTGTGTATTGGGAATAGAGTGATAATTTGATGCATAGATGCAATAAGTGATGAGAAAATCAGATACAATAGCATTTTCATATTCTTAAACATTTTTAAAGTTTTTGATTATCAATTAATTGTACATATTTTTGGAATACAGCATGATATTTCAATAAATATAATCAGAGCAACCATTCTTTTAATTCCTTCCTTTCATACATTTGATATTTTTTGCTGCTGCACATTGTTGATTCTGAAAGTACATTTTCAGAGCTCTTGGCATTGTATCCAGAACCCTGCAGATGTTTTCAATTTTTAAATTTACTTATTTGGACCAGCGCTGTGCCATGGAGGGTAAAGTTGCCACCTGCAGTACTCACATCCCATATGGGCACTGGTTGGAGTCCCGGCTGCTGCACTTCCAATCCAGCTCTCTGCTATGGACTGGGAAAGCTATAGAAGATAGTCCATGTCCTTGGGCCCCTGCACCCACATGGGAGACCCACGAAGATGCTCCTGGCTTCAAATAGGCTCAGCTCTGGCCGTTGTGGCCATTTGAGGAGTGAACCAGTGGATGGAAGACCTCTCTCTCTGCCTCTGCCTTCTGTAAATCTGCCTTTCAAATGAATAAATACATCTTTAAAAATTACTTTTTTTTGAGGCAGAGAAATATAGAAAGATAGATAGGCAAAGAAAGAGACCACTTATCTGCTAGTTCATTCCCCAAATGCTTGTAACTTCTGGCAGCCAGAGGTAGGAGCCAGGAACTGAATCCATGTCTAGTACCTCTATGTTGGGAATCTAACTGCATCAACCATCATTGGTGCCTTCCCAGGATTCACATTATCAGGAAGTTGGAATCAGAAGCTAGAACCTGACATTGATCCCAGATACTCCAAAAGAAGAAGCAGGCAATGTAACCAGTGTCTTGACAGCTTGGCCAAATGCCCAACCCTGCAAAGTTTTTCGAAGTGATTTCTTGTTTTACTCATCTACTACGTAAATTCTACTTACATGATTTAACTTTTTCAAAATGCTTCCTTTCATCCTCTACCCAGTAGTGTATACACTACTGTTAGATATTTGAAATTCCTTTTTGATGATATAATTACATGGGAAGTCTTGTGAACTCAATCTTGAAATTGTCAGATCACTTTTACTTCAAGATCCTTTTTTATTTGATTAAAAGTGATAGGTCTCAAGGGTGAGAATTCTGTGTCTAGTAGTTTCAGCATATACATTATTGTCTACCCATTCCCCAAAAAATGATATGGTATGCAAATTAAATTAATGTGCAGGAGAGATTAAACTCGGCATGCTAATTAGGGAAAGCTGCCTTAATAAATGCTGATGATAACAGCTTTATTTTTCACGGTAATACTTTGTATACATATGTGCATATTAGTGTGTTTATATGTATAAAATATATATACAGTCTTATATATATAAACAAATGATTTGTATATGTATATTTTTACTATCAACCAATATATATTCAGTGTTTATGTAAGGAATCTACCTGTATGTGTGCCTGTATACATATCCTTACACAGGTAGACAGTCTCAAGTAAAATTTTGTTAAACCTTTACCTTTTAAAATAAACTACCATGTAATTAAAAGCATATTGCATTTCTAACAAGTGTAATATATTGCATTAAATAAGAATTTAAAATTTTAATGTTAGAAGTTTTGAAGTCCCACCTTTATTTTAAAGAATAGATTTAAGTATTTCAGACATCTAATTCTACCTTTTTATTCTCACATATAGCATAGTTCTAGAGAACATAATTATAGTTTAACTGATGTATTATTTTGAAAGTGTATCATTGTAAGAATTAAAAGAAAAGTTAGATAAGAAGGAGGGAAGGAGGTAGTTAAGGAGCGATGGTAGAGTGAGAAGTATCATTGTGCTCTTAAAACTGTATATATGAAATATGAGAACTTTGTTCTCTTTTTTAAAATAACAAAATAAACCTGGTATGTTTGGTTTGAATGATTTAAACTATTGAGTGCTTCTAATTTTAAATGAACATATTTTATGGTTGTCTTACAATGACGTTTCTACCTAAAATGCATTTGAGATAGTAGAATGAATTCACGTCTAATTATTGCATGTTTTAGGCCAAGATGACTCAGCTGCCTGACGCGGAAAAGGAAAAGATTGCTGAGCAAGTTGCTGATTTCAAGAAAGTAAAGAGTAAGCTAGATGCGGAGATTGAGATATGGGATGATACAAGCAATGACATCATTGTTCTGGCCAAGAAGATGTGTATGATCATGATGGAGATGACAGACTTCACAAGGTAATTAGGTAGAAAATGAAGTGGAAAACTGACAATGGTTAGAACATTTGTCACATTAGTGGAAACTCACGTTTCACTGAGTGGCAGGTGGTAAAAATCAAGGGAAAGGGAAAAGCAAATGAGATAGAATTGCAAGGTCGTAGTTGTATAATTCTAGAGGTCTTGATAAATAAATATGGCAGAATTACTGATAAGCACTCAAAAGCTCATTTTGGACACGATCAAGATATTTTGTGTGTATCACATTAACGGGTAAACCAGTTATGTCTGTATAGGAGCTATCAGAATGACTGATTTCTGTACCTAAATAATTTTAGTTATAATGGTAAGTTTTACTATCAGGGTTAGTGGTGCATTTTTCTCCAATCATAGCAGATAGATAGATAGATAGATAGATAGATAGATAGACAGACAGACATTTGAAACTATAGTGACTTAATGATAGTAATGAAAATATTTGTTATAATTTTAAATATAATTTTCTAAAATTTGCCAAAGCTAATGCTAGGGAAATATATAGTATTTGTCCTACTACTTACCAAAATATATAAAACTACAACTACTAAAATAATTTAGTCTTGATGTAGTTATAAAAGCCACTGAATGGAAGGGAATCCTAAAGCAAATCTAGTACAATTAGGAAATCATTCAGTTCCATCAACATATATCACAGGCAAAAATAATTTTCAGAGGCAGTAATAGAATACATGTAACTTTATATAATAATTAATGGGGAAATGCAGGTGAGTCTTGCACTGAAATGAAGATTGAGAAAATGTTTCTAAGCTTTTCACACAAAGGACGCATAAATAAAGAATTTTAAATTGAATTCAATTGAATTATTCTAAAATCTTGTATTGTAGTGGAATATCCTGAAAGATGTGGAAATCTAAATGGATAACAGAGTAATTATTTATAACAAAAACAAAAATATCCATTTGTATATAAATGATATTTAGATAAATTATAATAAATACAAAAGAAGAATGGCCAAAGGTAATGAGTAGATAATTCACCAGCTTCTCATAAAAAAGTATGACTGATGAGTAGCATTTGAAAAATAGCTAACCTAAAGCAGTGAAAATAAGTTAACCTAAAGTAGTTAAAAATTATGAAGTTGGCTGAAAATTTCCAAAACAGGATGGGTACAGAATATGATGGTAAAAGCATAAATTGATATAAGCCTTAAAATAATTTTGCGGTATGTATAAACAAAAATCTAAAAAACTTTTGATCCATCTGTGATCCATTTCTGTACCTATATTGCACTTCAGGGAATGTATTCCAAGGAAATAATCTGAAATGACAATAATTTTATGTAAGTACAGAATTATTTAAAATAGGATAATTAGAATCATTAAACTAATGATGGGTTGCCATATGAAGAGTCTACAGAAAATAAACTCAAATTTTTCAAAAGAGTAAAGAAAAAGATAACTTTGATCTATATTTTGTAGTATGCATGTGTATATAGTGGTTCTTCTATGAGTATTTCTCCATTGTTTTGTTTTATACCAAACTTACTCTTTGTGACAAAACGCAGTTCTCCTTTATATTTCCTTGAAAGAAAATATACCTCTCAGAGATTATGGAGAGTAAAGATTTCACTGCAGGTTTTATTTGAAAGTAAATAAATTAAACTTATGTGTCAAATTTCATAAAGTATACCATTAGAAATGTTTCCAGTTTTCCTGGTTGGCTCTTAGCATTTTCTCAGTCCTTTCCCATAGCATCTGAGTGTTTTCTCCTTCTTACCATCCATGGAGTAATTCAATTTTGATCCATTGCTCAGTTTATGCATACAAAGATTCTGAGGAACTTTTCGTTTCTCTTACTCTGTGTATATATGTATGTGTGTGTATGTTTATAAATCTGTATTTCTTTGTTCTCTCTTAATCCACATAAATATATTTATACATACTGTGTGGTATATATCTGTATCCATATACATAATGAATATGGCTATATACAGGTAATATAAATATACCACAATAATATTAAATAATGAATATATCCTAGTAGTTGAATTTGAATAACTTAATCATATTATACCTTTTTAATTACAATTTTTAGGCTTCTTTAATTTGTTGGTGTCCAATAATACTATTTATTTTTACAGCTTTATAATTTGGTTTTACATGTATCCAAGGATAGTGACAGTAGACTAAATTTTAATCATTCCATTCACAGTTTTCCGAAAGTTTAGACTAAGAAATAGTTGAAAAGAGCCTTACATGATGACAATTTTCAGCACTACTAAGATAGAATAGTATGAATTTCAAATTGCCTTTAACTACAGAAGCATACACCGATTCCAACAGAGGGCTAATGCTGATATTCTGTCATTGCCATAAGCCTGTTCATCTGAAGAACAGAGATTGAGATGATTAAAATGCTTCATGGAGAAAAGACATGAGAGCAGGTAATTGATAAAGTACAGAAGAAAATTGGGCCAAAATAAGACCACTTGATATTAAGTGATAAAAGGTTGATAGGTCTGAGACTTGGAATTTTATAACACCAACTATAGAATAAAATATTATAATTTATTTTGATTGGAATTGGAGACTTTATAAAATCTATTTTAGAAGGAAAAGAAAATATGGGGAAGATGACCAGAAGTTTGCTGGTGATTAGGAAATGGACTTAAGTAGAAAACAATAAGGGTGTTAGATAAAGGAAACAGGACTGCAATATGGGATGCCGGCACTGCAGGTGGTGGCTTAACCTGCTATGCCACAGCGCTGGCTCCAAAACATCCAATTATTAACACATGCAAGTTTTCCTCAAAACTAAAAACTCCTAATTTATTCTACATATTATATAATGTAATATAGTTTATAAATTATATATATATAGACATGTATGTGTGTAAACACACAGAGATAACAAGGTAAATAATAAGAATTTTTGAAAAATAATTCTTGTCTCCTCAGTCATGTACTTTTAAAACTTAGTCTGAATTAATTCCCATGATTGTATCTATTTCTCTAAACAATGTGCTTTGTTTTCAAATATATAAATAGATATGTGACTTTTTCTACAAATGAGATACATGGCTTTTGTATAAATGATAATTTAAGCTTCTTATTTACTTTTATCATTTCTCGCAGTCCTAATGTTTGATATATTTATGATGACACTATTTTATTAACAATTTGTAATTTATTATATGTATGTTATATATCAACTTCCTACTGTATTTAGTGAGGAAACATCTAACTATACTTTCTTCTATTTTTGCTCCCTGTTCTATATATTATTTATTTATTTAGACTTTGGGGCTTTTGTTTCCTTTTCCTCACATATCCTTGATGTTTCTGAGAAGCAACGAGTCTGCACAGCAACAGAAAAGTCTAGTCATGAGCGTTCATTCAGAGAGCACACTTAATATTTACACACAGCTGTGCCTTTCAAGAAATCTGCTATTTATAACCCAACTTCCCTTCACTATACCTCTTTCTACATTGCTGTTAGGTAACACATATTTTTCTAAATAATTATAGTAACATCTTTCTTATTTAAGCATATAGGGTGATTTAACAATAAAGATTTATAATATTTCCTTTATGAACTTGATGTAGATAACCTTGATAGGATACAAATGAATGAAATGTGTTACCAGTTGAAAGCTAAATTAGATTTTTCATATGAGTTAAGGTGTCTATATACTTATGTAGAAAACAACATGTCATACAAGGAAACCTGAAATAATAAGTATGTGATAATATCAGCTTGATAAGTGGCAATGAGAATCCTCTTAACCTTTCTTACTATAGAAGAGTATCAGTGTATTTATAGACACACATACAGCTAGAAGGAAAAAACACTAAACAACAAAACCACAAGAGAAAGAAACTGACAGAGAAAGAAGAATCCCATACAGACAGGGCACACGAGTAGTAAAAAGAAAACTCTAACATAAAAAGAAGAAAACTGAACTATAGAAATTTCAGTGAATTGTTAATGAATTGCTTTACTGGAAGAAATCTCAAGATCATTATTGAAAAAAATCCTAGTTTTAAAAAGTCTCAATTCTTGTTTTTTTTTTTTTTTCTTAGTACCATTACTAATTAGTCAACGTGGTGATGAAAGCTGTTTTAAAGAAATGGACAACAGAATAACTGATGAAAAAACAAAGATATTCAAACATTATTTTTTTCCCAGAAACCTTAAATTTAAGGTATACAAACTTCATGCATTTCATAAATACAACTTTAGGAGCATTGTGGTTCTTCCCACCCTATCCATCCTCCCATCCACACTCTCACCCTTCTTCCTCCTCCCTCTCCTATTCCCATTCTTATTTCTTCTTTACTAAGTAAAGAGTTCAACAAATAGTATAAAAAAAAACTGTTTCTCAACAGTTGAGATAAAGACTCTCAAAGTGAATTTCACTTCTATAGATTATATAAGTCAAACATTAACTTAAAGGAGGCAAGTGATCAAGATTTTTAAGATTTCTTAATTTTTGAAAATATGTAAGAGTAAGATGTATAAAATTTAAAATTAGTCTTATTTTTAGTTTTATACTGATAATTTATAATAGCATGCATATGCTTAATATATATTTAATATATGGCCATTGAATAGGTTAAAAAATTAACAAATCCAACTTGAACTCAGGAGGAACCAGGAATAAAACAACAAAAACTCAAACAAAACATGTCAGATAAGCACAAACTTAAGCCTGTGAAACTCAATCATTTTGTCTGCTTGTTTATTTTTAACCCATATTTAGACTCTGAGTGTTGAATATTTGGATTTTCATGTTAATGCTTATTTAGCATTAGCATTGCGAAGAATCATATGGTCAGGGGAACTGGAACTGAGATCCCTGGAAAACCAAACACTGTGCCTCTAAAAATGAAATTTGAAGTGTTTTCATGGACCTGCTTTGAGAATCATCAAGAGAGATGATTTTTCTCTAGAATCTAGATCAAATAAATATACAAGATATTTAAGAAAAAGAGGCCCAATATATGACCTATAAGTTAAAGTATTTGAAATTGCATAATTCAAAATGCTGTACCCTGAAAGATTAAACATACAGGAAACAATGTTAGGCAAAGAAATTAGAAAATATCTTGACATAGCTGGATAAGCCTCAGAACAACAATGACAACAAAAAATACTATTTGCAGTGACCACACTACACAGGACACATACAAAGTTTGGAGTTAAGTGCTGTAACAGCCTACTATTCTTATATTCAGGATTATCATTAACATTACATTTAAGTTCATTAACATTGTATCTTACTACGTAGAAATTTATATAATGCATCCTTAAATTTCCAAGACAATTTTAAAATAATGGAAAAAGAATCTAATAGAATAAGCTTTCCATTTCAATAGATGAGAATAATGTATAAGGGAGAAATTAAGTGGTAAAATTTGGAAAACTATTGGAGAAAAAAGGAAATGATTATAAAGATGCAATCCTGTCTTAAATTATATTAAAACATTACTATTTCTAATATGTAGTTTATTAGATTTTTCATCTACATACAACAATATATTAACTGCAAAAATGTAAAAATGCCTATCATTTAACTTGGAGGCATACAGGAGTCTTTCTCTCTAGGATAAATGGAAAACAGGAGGAAATCTCTGCGAGAGCAAGGATATGCCTAAATAAATGGGAGTCATTTGTGAAGCAAAAGGCCATAGCTTCTATTTACTGGAGGATGCCATCATAGAACATGAGAAGTCTGGAAAAGATGAAAGTGTAGTGATAACCTGGGTAGAGAAACAAATCTGGATATATAAAATGTGTTTAACTTGGAATATATTTTTCACCCATCTTGAAACCTAATACATTTATTAGGAGCAGAATATATTCTGACTAGTGGGTTGGGTTTACAGAAATTTCTGGACTGCAAAGGAATTTGCAGCACAATCAAAACTGTTATAAAGGTTTTATTGAAATAACTATCTATGTCTGGACTGGGAAAGAAGGGAAAAACATCAGGGAGTAGAACGGATGTGGGATGGTGACTAAGGTATCACCTGAGTTGATGAGTTTACTGATTTCCTCAGATTTTCCAGCTCTTCTTGGGCCTCCTTTCCAAAGATATTAATCTCTTGCTGTTGACATACTTTGAATGCAGTTGAAGAAAGATACTGATACACCAGTGACTTTCAGGGTTTTGTAAGCTGTAACTAGTATGTTAGAAGAGGATTTACAACTCCATTGAATAATAATTCATCGAAAAATAAACACCTTACAAAAGCTAAACCTCCCAACATTCTCACCATGTGCCACTGCCATAGAACAGGAATACCATGTGTTTGATTATAGTGCAAGTAGGGTAGCAAAACTGAATTTCAGACTTTGGAAATCTCTTTTGCTTGAACTGAATCAGGAGTCACCCAAATTTTGGCTCACATAAACTGTGATGAATTTCCAACTGTTATAAAATGGCAGAAGACTTTTTTTTGCTGCTGTTGCTTTTTTCTTCAACTCCCAATTCTGTTTTAAGAGGTTTATCCTCAGATAATATAATGGCTTCTGAGAGTTAAATTTTGCAGATTTTTTAATGAGATATTCCTTAGTTTGACCCATATAAGAAATTGTTTCAACTTGTGTGTAATGAGATGTATAAGAGTGATGTTCATAGTTGATGAGTATTTATCTGCAAGTAGTCATTTGTTTGGTAGTTGTATACGCTTTGCCTGAGGTGTATACATTTAAATAGGTATAGTTACAAAATAATAAAAAGAAAAACAATATATCATTTACTTCTGAAGTGTTGCTAAATACTGTTATCTCATTGTCTTCAAATATACTATTTTTTTAAAATGGCCTAATAATAGTAAACTTTAATGGATATTTACTATGCATTGATCCATGAGAAAAGCAAGGTTTTCTTTGCATTTTTATTTTCAGAATAGTTGAGTATTATAATCTCCATTTTATTGTTAGACAAATAGGGATCAAGTAAGTTGTTCAGGGGCACAGAAGTGAAATTAGTTTTGAGTTGACATTCATATCACCTCAGAATCTGAGCACCTATTCCTGGCAATATAAGTCTACTGTGTCTTAAATACAGAAGATCCAATTTTTTTCCCAAGAGGAGAACAAATAGACACGTTAGAAATAATAATAGTTGTGAAATGGGTTCTGTGCTCCTAGCTGTAACTATGTTAGGAGAAATCGTATTGGTGGAGAATAGAGTAGAAAAGTACGGACAAGTGAAGTTTATATCGGACTTTGTGTGAGATGTGAAAGTCATAGAGAGAGGTGATGTAAGTGTGAAAACCCACACGTGCGAAGGCCAGAAAGCAAGGGTGAGACAGAACCATATGGAGGTCCCAAGGGAACAATACATACCAGGAAAAATTAGAGTGGACATGGAGAAAGTAATGGATTATTAAAGGCCTTATAATAGAAATTTTTATTAAGCTGAAAATAGAGAATGGTTCAAGGATTATGATTATAGTAGAAGCATTTTATTAAGAAAAGAAATCTAGGAACTACTCCAGGAAGAGTGGCAGGGGCTTTTGGATGGCACTGATAGCAGATACTTAACCCATAAGAGTTTGGTCACAGTTGGAGACTCACTTAATTAGACTGATTTTAGAAATCCTGGTTTAGACTAATAGAAATTTAATAAATTTCTAGACAGTACTATGCCAGGTATTAGCTGAAATCTTGAAAAGGAATGTAGAATGTTGCTAGAACTGAGATGTAAATAAGCAAATAGATATTCCCAAGGTTTTCTCTCCTGAGTCCACTTGAACCTGAGCATCTGAGACTATGACAGACATTGAATTAAAACTCTCTAAAGTCTGTGAACCAGAAAAGAGAAGGGTGGGAAGGCTCTTCATTGTTACACTATTTATATTTTTAAAATTCTCATGTTAATGTGATAGTAATACAATGAGAAAAAATCAATTTCAGTTCATAGACATAATTCTAAGAATATAATGAGACTTCCCTTCCTCCATCCCTGTTCTCCCCCTTTCTTCTTTCTTTCCTTTCTTCCTTTGTTAATTTTTGATATATTTTAATTCACATTATAGTCAAAGGCTTAATGTTTCATTAAATAAAGAGTTCGACAAGTAAAAATGCCATAGTTCAGTGGGAATATAGACAAGAGCTATCAACAGTAATCAAATAAAAAACGTGCATTTGATTCATATACAGCAAATTTTAAAATAGTTACAGATCTTTAAAAATATGGTATATAATTTTATATATATATATATATATATATATATATATATATATATATATATATATATATATATATAAACTGTGTATGAACTACCACAAAAAAGAGGAAACATGACTTTCTTCTTTTTGGGTCTGGCTTCTTTCACTTGGCACACAGATCTCCAGTTGCATCCATCATTTTGCCAATTGTAACGGCGCACTTCTATGTTTATGCCACAGATGTTCTGAAGAAGACTTCTGAGAGAAACAGCTTCAGAAAATAGATTGAATTTTCTGTAAAGTTAGTATAGATGCCAATTTCCTTTATCAAAATGGAATTAAATCCTTGTTAATATTTCCCTTTTGACATATAGAAGCTAAATATATAAAAATTATAAATTTTGAATAACCTAATTGTTAATAGAAATTAATTTCTTGGTAATGGACCAATCTTCCTGGATAAAATATAGGCAAATATAAGGTCACTCAAATACCTCTGAAATACTACCACTTGATGAAGTCAATTAGTACTACAATACAAGCCCTGCATGGGAAGAATATAATTTATATTTCATTCTGATTGGATACCCAGGAGAAATGTTACATACTGCATTTCCTGGAAAGTTTGAAACTGGTTTATTCTGTGTACTTAATATCACTTCTAATAATTCTTCTAGGTTTATGCAACTATTTCTGTAATATTCTACACACATTTTCAGATGCTTGGTGCCAGTTAGTAATGCCTATGTGTCTGCAAAAAGCCATGAGTTTTCCACTCTACCTGATTTTTTCAAAAAGATTTATTTATTTATTTGAAAGGCAGAGTCACAGAGAGGTAGAGGTAGAGGTAGAGGTAGAAAGAAAGAAAGAGAGAAAGAGAGAAAGAGAGAGTCAGTCTTCCATTTGCTGATTCATTCCCCAGATGGCCACAACTGCCAGCTAGAGCTGAGCTGATCCAAAGCCAGGAGCCAGGAACTTCTTCCAGGTCTCCCATGTGGGTGCAGAGGCCCAAGCACTTGGGCCATCATCTACTGCTTTCCCAGGCCATAGCGGGGAGCCGAATTGCAAGTGAAGCAGCTGGTTGTTGAACCTCAGTCCGTATGGGATACTAGCACAGCAGGCAGCAGCTTTACCCACTACGCCACAATGTCAGCCTCTACTCGACCCATTTTAAGCATGACTTATGCTCCAAAGTTAACCTAAAATATGGAACAATGTGTGGGTTGCCAGGTTTGCTGTGAAACACTGAGCTCTTAGCCTCTTAGTCGAGGAGTACCTAGGTTTTGATTAGGCAACAGAGGAGCTGTTTGGTATCTGTCAAGCTAAAGGACAAATAACAGTACTTATAAATACTCAAAGTAATATTGCATTTCTTATAGAAAAGGGATCCTTGGGTAAGATGATATAAGAGTGACTGTGAATGAAGAATGGGAGCTGATTGCATTTCTTCCAAACTCTGCATACTCCCAGAGGAGACAGGCTAGAATTTATGGAACATTTCTACTTTACATGGCTTTGCCAAAATACAACCTTAAGAAATGGAATAAAAAATGAGTGAGTGGGTGTGTGTGTGTGTGTGGCAGGAGTGGGGTCGGAGGAGGTAAGGTAGGAATTCACTTTGCCTCTATTCAGGTAGAGTTTCAGAATGAAATCATGGTGGCATGGTTGGAATGTATGAAATCTACTGGTTCTATGCTTTACATCTTTTTTTTATTGTTAAATAAAAAATCTCTATGCACATGGCAAATTCTACTTTCCTAGAGGAAACATTTATATTCTAATATAATGTGTTAATCACACTAGCAATTTAAATGTTGCAGCCAAGGGAATAAGAAATGGTGGTTAAGTTTTCTGTTTTTTCCTTCTAAAAATAGTCTACATCTTATGACCTAAGTGATAAAGTAAAATAAATCTAATTTTTGCTTTATATAGTTTTTGGGTTTTCTTTCTAATATATGATATATATATAAATATATATATATATATATATATATATATATATATAGCAAATATTTTAAATAAATCTAAAGTATGTGGATCTTTAAAATTTTGAGGGGCCAGGGTTAAGCTGGCATTTGGGATGATGGCATTGCATGTTGGAGCTCTGGTTAGAGTCTCAGTTACTCCTTGGACATACTTTGGTGGTCACAGAAAATCATTAGCCAGGTCCTTTCTGCTAGGTTTTGCCAATATGAGCAGTGGTTGATTGGCTACAACTATATAAATGTTAGTTATTTTCATATTAATTGCCACAGAACTTAAAATCTTCCATCATTAAAATGAGGAAAGCAAAGGCAAAGATTTTCATGGTAGTTCAGACTCTACCTGGGACAAGCACATTCCATATTAGAATGCCTGGATTCAAGTCCTGGCTGGGTTGTTGATTCTAACTTCCAGCTAATGCATACTCTTGAAAGCTTAAGGGACCAGTACATGCATTCGTGCCAACCACGTTGGGGAGCCAAACTGAGTTTTCAGCTCCTGGGTTTGACTTGGCTGAGTCCTGGTTTTTGCAGGCATTATGGGAATAAGGAAGCAGATCAGCTCTTTCTCTCTGTCTCTCTCTGTCCCTCCCTCCCTCCCTCCCTCTCTCTCTCTCTCTCTCTCTCTCTCTGTCTTTAGCTCTCTGAATTTCAAATAAATAAATTGATGCTGATGGATAAACAACTTTTCTACATAGGAAAGTAAATCCACCTTACAAATTTGCTGTACAAACTGATGTTTAAAAATGGTGACTGCTGTTTTCAAATGGCTTTAAATTTTCTTAAACATGTTACAATAAAAAAGGCCTAAATCAGAAATGTTGTAATTTAAAATTCCTTAGAGAATTCAACAGAATTTAACTGGAGAGAACATGGGACAAATTCGCCTAATGCAGTAAGGGAGTGAGAATGTTTTTAGCCAGCATCAGATGGCAGAAATACAATGGAAATATTTTGGACAAAAATGCCATGAATCAGTCATCATTGACAGCTTGGTAATATTAGAAGAGAGTCAAAGGGTGAATTAGGGTTTGGGTAGTATATAGATCTTAAGGAAGAGGTGTAGATTATATTCTGCTTCGCTACAAATAGGTAAATTCAGGTAAGCTTTCCAGTACATTTCAAAATAGACAAATACGGAAGAATATTGTGTTAAGTAAGTATAAACTTTGGATTGCTTTCTTTTGATTTTTTGCTACATGAAGAATGTGATTATAAAGCAATAGAACACTACATTTTTTTTAAGAAAGAAGTCCTGTACAAGTGCAAGTAATTTTACTCACACCTTAACATCTTGATATCCCTTGAGATCTGCCTTCTACAAAATATTTGATTGGAAAGGGCAGATTCAAGCATTGCAGGAGTGTCATTTTACCAGCTGGACACCATGTGTTTGGTGTTTAACAGCAAGTATTGGCTGACCTCTGCTGCAGAACATGGATAGTGTCTGGGTACCCGAGGCAATTGCAACCCACAAGTGAAAACACAATCTCTCAGATTTGTAATGGAATACTGAGAAATGTCAAGGTGAGTCACATCACATAAATGTCACCTGCTCTGACAGCACTCAGGAAATCTGGCCATAGTGCTTTCCTTCTGATTTTCCCCTTGTATAATGAAGCAATTCTAAGATGCCAGTGGGAATTGGTAGGCTTATAGTGTATCAATAGAAAAGGACATTATATATTTCAAATCTGGCTCATTTGTTATAGCCAAAGGCAGATAATGAATTTCAATTGCTCTTGATAAGAGCAAAACTCATTTAATATACCTGCACAGAAAAAAAATTAACCTAAAAAAAAGGCATGAGCAGCTCTATAGTACTCTTAATGATTATGTTGCCAGTAGACTTGCTGACTTTTGGTTCAGTATTTATCCATTATTTTTAATAAAACTATATGTCCATTATTATTGTTAGAAAATTCCATATTCTACCAACAGACAAAAATTAAATATTTAACAGTCATTGATCTAATATATTTTCAAGTCATAATTTTAGTCTTTGTTTTCTGTATTTCAATATTCTTTCATTGGTAGTGTCATTAAATTATGTCTGCCAGTGCCGTGGCTCACTAGGCTAATCCTCCGCCTTGCGGTGTCAGCACACTGGGTTCTAGTCCCCGTTGCGGCACTGGATTCTGTCCTGGTTGCCCCTCTTCCAGGCCAGCTCTCTGCTGTGGCCCGGGAGTGCAGTGGAGGATGGCCCAAGGGCTTGGGCCCTGCACCCCATGGGAGACCAGGAGAAGCACCTAGCTCCTACCATCGGATCATTGCGGTGCGCTGGCCATAGCATGCTGGCCGTGGTGGCCATTAATTAATATGAGTCCCTCTTTTCTTCCAATACTCAGCTGGCTACTTTATATTTGCTTTTTTCTATGGGTATCACTAGACATCATGCCTTCTGGTTTATTGTCTCGTAACTCTCTGGCCTCAAAGTAACTATATTTAGGTAGCATTTTTTCCCCTTTCTTCCTGTGAGCTGCCTCTCGTATCTTGTCATCTAATAATCCTGTTCCCCACTCTCTTCATTTTCTTTTTACTGCCTCCATTTCTCCTTTCAACATTCGCCTCTTCCATGCAACCCTCCTTATAGGTTTCTCTTCAGTGATCTTTTCCCTTTATTTTTGCCCTTTGTATTTTGTAGAAGTTTCTTCTTACAAATGACTTTAGTCTTTCGTCACTATACTATGTCTTTTTCTTTACATCTGTGTGCTTCTGTATGATCTCTTTTTCTACTACTCCCTTTAGTTACACATAATTGTTTGCTGCCTTTTCATGTGTGCCTGGCTTGTCGGGACTTCATGATAATATGACATGGAACTACCTACAAAAAGTTCTCCATCCAAAAGAGATAGAAGCATAGATTTAAAAATCTATATAAGTGTAGAAAATACACAGATAAAAATGGACAACTGGTTTTATCAAAGCACTAGAGAATAGCAGTATGGTTGTGAGCACCAAGGAAATACCCTGTTTTGGTAAATGAACAGATCATGACTGTTCTTTTCACAGAAGGGAAAATGGGCAAGTATGAAACCAGGTTGTATTAGTTCCATTGTAGCAACCATTTAACTATGAACCTTATAAAATCATACTATATACTTTCAATATTTACAATAATATTTATTACAAAAAGAAAACACATCCTGGCTGCTGGATGATGTTAGCTAATTATCAAGGGAGGAGTAATAAGGGGGTAGAAGGAACTCACTAGGTAAAGGGGACAGCATAAGAAAAGACTCAGGCACACAAAGCAGCGTGCTGTGGTAGAGACAAGGAGGCAGCTTAGCACTGGCAGAGTGTATTGGAAGACAGAGGATGTGGGAAAGGAGCTTGCAATCAGGGCAGGGCTTCATTAGAGAGGGTGTTATTTGCCATGCAGAGAAACATGAACATGATTAAGAACCTTGAATGCATATGAATCAGAAAATTAGCATAATCAGTTATTCATTTTTATCATATATTCTTGCAGCTATTTAGAGAATAAATTTTTAATCTTTTTTTTTTTTTTAAAAAACATATGAGACAGAAAGTTAGTTAGTTCCCATTAACTGATCCACTCCCTAAATGCCTGGGTCTGTGTGGGTGGGAGACTGAATCCAGGCTTCCCACATGGGTGCCAGGGATCCCATTACTTGAGCTGTCACTGGCTGCCTCCCTAGGCGTACACCAGCAGGAAACTGGAATTGGGGATAGTGGAGCTGAACTCAAACCAAAGCCCCTAGAAATGATGTATAGACATCCCAGTGGCTTTGTAACCACTGCATCCGATGCCCATGGCAGGAGGATTGGTTTCAGAGCTGTAAGAATGTACTTAGGGATCCTGGTCCAAAGCTATTTTATGAACATCTGAATTAGGATGGAGAAAGATAAAGATCAGAGAGGGTAATTTTGGGAATTTTTCAGATGGGACAAGAAAGAGAGCACAGTTGCTGATTGGATATAGGAAGGAATCTACAGTTAGTTATTAGATGCAAGGTAATGTCCACCCCTAAGACAGAGCATATGGCTGAGGAAAGAACCCAGCCTGGTTCTCCCTTCAACAATACTGGCGACTTACATTTTTTAAAGTGCACTGTAGTTTTGAAAGCCCTTTTCCATCCATGCGTTAGTTCAGTCCTAATGAGAATCCTCTGAATTTGCCTGAACGGATAGGTTTATCTACACTTTTCCAATATGAGTGGGAAGAAACCTCTTCTCAGACATGTACCCTAGTGAGAGAAGGTCATGTGCATGACCAACATGTTTCTGTAGGTGGAGAGTCTAGGCCCTGGTCTGGCAGTCAGACTGCCACTGCTTTGGCTCAGTAACGTGGTCCTAAAGATATTGCCTTCAAAACAGTAAGACTTTGGAGAAGATGGCCCTCGAGAGCAGCATTCCACCTCTCCCGGTGATGCCTTGATGCAGGAAAGTTCTTCAGTTACTCAACACCAGAAGGAACACCTTCAAGAGAAAGGAAGGTATCAGTTGGTTTAGAGTGCACCTTTAAGGAGCCAATATGGGACATATGCATAAATTTGTTATTGAAAATCAGGTTGGGCCTGCTTGTCACTCACATGCCGAGACTTCACAGACAAGAGGTGATGCTAACAAGTTAGGTTTATTCAGGAACTTGGCAATCTTGAGGGGATGGAGGACCTTCCTGCTACAACGACCAGCTCCCTTTCTCTAGTTAACAGGAGAGCTTTTCAATTTTTTAAAAAATTATTTTCACTTTATTTGAAATACAGAGAGAGGAGTAGAGAACGAAAGAGTGAGAGTGAGAGATACAACATCCTCTAGTTCACTCCAGTGCAACAGTTGCTGGGGCTGGGATGCCGGCACTGCAGGTGACGGCTTTACCTGCTATGCCACAGCACCAGCCCCTAAAAATTTATAAAAAGATGTATTTATTTATTTGAAAGGCAGAGAGAGAGAGAGAGAGAGAGAATGATCTTTCATATGCTGGTTCACTCTCCAAATGGTTACAACAGCTAGAACTAGACACTTCTTTTGGTCTCCCACATAGTGGAGAGGCCTAAGCCCTTGCACCACCTTCTGATGCTTTTCCAGGCATATTAGCAGGTAGCTGGTTTAGGGATGGAGCAGCGGGGACATGAACCGGTACACATATGGGATGCCAGCTTTGCAGGTGATGGCTTAACCTGCTAGGCCACAATGCCATTCCTCTGGGGAGATTTTTAACATATATAATTTTTGTCCCTTCTGTGACTTATTGAGCCTGAATGTCAGGTTGTAACAATTGAGAATACTTTAATTCTTCCAGTTGATTCTGCTGTGAACTATTTGAAAAGTGCCAGCTTAAAATACCTGCATAATATTATCCACCATCAACAGGAGTAAATAATGTTTATAACTCTTTGTGTAGCAGGCTACCATCATTGTGTGTGTGTTAATCCTGAATATAAGACGTCTTTGTATGGTTTTCTAGAGAACTTCGGATCAGGCAAGGATGATGGAAAATTTTTTTTGTCTCTGTAGAACATACCTTTCTTTGAAATTAGTTTTTTTTTTAAGTTTTATTTATTTATGTGAGAGGCAGAGTTACAGACAGAGAGAGGGAGAGAAAGAGAGAAAGCTCTTCCATTTGCTGGTTCACTCCCCAAATAACCACAAGTACTGGAGCTAGGCTGATCTGAAGTCAGGAACCAGAAGCTTCTTCCAGGTCTCCCATGTAGGTACAGGGGCCCAAGGACTTGGGCCGTCTTCTACTGCTTTCCCAGGCACATTAGCAAGGAGCTGGACCAGAAGAGAAACACCCATGACTTGAACCAGCTCTTATGGGGGATGCCAGCATTGGGGGCAGAGGATTAACCTACTCTGCCACAATGTTGGCCCCTGAAATTAGTTTTCACTAAGAGCCTAAGTTGCAAATGTAGAAGGGGATGAGTGTACAGTGTGGGATGAGGATTTGAGTGTATCTGAAATCAAATAATGTGGAAAAGCAGGTATTTTATTCCATTCTTTTTAACACCAGGTAGGTTTCCACTTCTAGAAAAATTCTGTTTTCAGTTTTTAGGAATCATCAGTTAACATGCTCAGTAGGCATCCTTGCCCAACTTTTATCTTCACCCTATCTTTAAACCTGCACACATAATTATTTACAGAGTTCTCATACTAAATCAGGCCCTTGGTGATATATGGTTGTTATGTTCAAATGTTATTAATAAAAACATAGACATATAAATACGTGTAATATAAACTCATCCATTAAGTATTAAATAAGTAAAAGTCTCTACTGAGAATCAAATACATTTATTATAAAAGGACAATGGGAAATGCTGGTGTCCCTTCTAATACTACCATCCTTTCTCTGTGCTATGTGGAATATCATCTATTTCCTGCCAATCTTTTATGGTTTTCATTTTAATTCTTTGCTTCTACCATAGTACTCTAAACTTTTGCTTAGTTCTTGATTTATTCTGAATTCTTAATGGTTGCAAAGGAACTACCTCACAGGGAATAAGAAATGGAAATGAGAGGGAAAGAGAATTTTTTGGACTCTACAAGTGCATACAGTGTATTTTTCCGAAATGTTCCTGTGACTCCCTACCTATACCTTTTTCTGTCTTACAGACCTCAGAAATGTATCATCCATTTGTGTATCTAATTACCCCTCCTGCTTGTTATGAAATATGTACCTGGTACTGTAAAAAATCTGAAGGGTACAAATGAAAAAAGACTTGTGAACACAAGGCAAAGAAGGAAAAAGGATTTGTTTTCAAAATAATGCAGAGTAGGAACCAAACATTAAAAAGTATGTTGAAAAAAACATACACTTATTTAAAGTGGTACATAAATTTGATTGTAAGCTATTTATCTAAAAACGGTGATTTAAAATAGGAAAGTCTGATTTTAGAAATATAATTAAATGTTCTGGTGGAGCACAATGGTTTCTGATTTGCAGGTACACAATTAATTGTTATTATTAACCCAGAGTTCAGGATTTTGCTTATGGGTGGTATCTGTTTTCCTTTCATAAGCTTTAATTGGCTAAAATGAATCCTCTCCCATTCAAATGAATAGTGTCTGGGTCACAGGAAGTTGAAATTAAGTGGCTCTTAAAGGAATTATCTGGAATGCTCACAGTGCATAAATTAGAGTTTTATAAATGATTTAAACTAATAAATGATCAAAATAATGTTCATCTTGAGCTTATGCAAATGAACTTAAGGGATGGAAGGCAGCTTTTCATGTCACCTAAATAAACCTGTTATTTTCCCATCACTGATCTCTGGGTTACTGTTTCTGTTGCAGAAGTTTAGTAGAAATTGTAAAGGATTGAACTGGAGGAAGTGTAACAAATGTTTATATATCCCAGAAATGTTAGTAAATACTTCTTTTTATTTCCCTTTCCCAGAATTCCCTAGTGGAACTAATTGGATATTGATGCTAACTGAATTGAGAGGAAATATGCAGAGCACTTCAGAGTATCAGTCAGTCTTGACTGTATAGCATTTAAGTACAAGAGGTCTTTTAAAAGTTCATAGAAAATGAACATTAGAAAAAACTATGCATAGAGTTCAAAATTTTATTGAACCAACATAAGCCTATCTTTTAATTCCATTGTCTACAATTTTTGAAGGGCCCTCATATTTTCATGCAATACTCCAGATAACACTGAATGACTTAGAACTTACTAAGTTTGTATATTTTGTTGTTCATCATAAATACATATATGATTAATAGAAATAGTAAGAGTACTTTCAAACCATATTCACTTACACCATCAAACTTGATTATCCAGATCACTCATATGGAAGATGAATATAAGTGATGGTAATTTAAGTATCATTATCCTTCAGACTCTTTTTCAAAGTCTTTATGTAACTCATTTAAATAAATGTTATACTGTATATACTGTTACTGTTTTGCACATGAAGACACTGAAGCAAGGAGAAAATATATTAATAACTCAAAGCTGATAGATGCTAGAGGTGGGATTAGGCAGTCTCACTTCAGAGCTTACCCCTAGAGTTTATCAGCGCATTACAGGGAAGGAGATGAAAACAAAGTGATTGTGTAATTGTGTGATTCTGAATACATGCTTTGATGTGACATACAAAGAAAGGTGCAGAAGTACAACTGTAATTGTATCTATCTACCTATCTATTTATTTTAGAGGGAGAGGGAGAGAGAGAGAGAGAGAGACAGACAGACAGACAGACAGATGCTTCCATTCTATCCACTGGTTCAGTCCCCAAATACTCAAAAGGTAGAAGAGCCCAGACTGCGCTGGCAAGTCAAGAACTCAGTAGAAATCTCCCATGTGAGTGGCAGGAACCCAATTACTAGACTTATCGCTACTGCCTTCCAGGGTCTGTGTTAACAGGAAGCTGGAATCAGGAACCAATGGTGGGAGTCAAAGCCAAGCACTGAGAAGTAAGATACAGTTGTCTTCACCAGTGTTTTGATGTTAGGTCCCAAACCTTAAGTTTTTAATCAGACAGATTATAAGGAATTCCAGGATCCTGGCTTAGGCCTGGCCATTTGAGGAGGGAGCCAATGGATACAAGATCTCCCTTTGTCTGTCTCTCTACTTCATGTGTGTGTGCTTGCATGTGTGTATATACACATAGACATGTGCATATATGTATATATCTCTTTCAAATAAATAAGTAATTTTTAAAACAACTCTCCCTGAGTCACCCTTTTCTGATGAGAGGAATGAGGAGGAACACTGTCATGGACTCCAAAAACTGTCCTCTGACACTTCCCCAGGTATTGTCCTGAGAAAACTTTGACCACCTTTCTCCAAACACATTACTACTAAGTGGATCATATCATTCTTTGTTCCTATAGAAAGCCAAAAAGCAAACGCCTTAAATAGCCCCAAAAACTTTTATTGTGTCCCTTGCTCCTGATTTAGCTGCTTTAGCATTGATGAGACCATTTCCACCCCTAAACAGTCATTGTTTTGATTGTGTGTTATCTTCCAGTTCATACTGGTAAGGCCTCCTTTCCATGGCCTGCTAGAGCTCTTCAAAGAAATGCTTCAGAGTCTTGATGCCATGTGTTCATAATTTCCCTTCAAAGTTCTGCCTTGTCTGCAGTCGATTTGGCTGCAATGGTTTTGTCACTCATCAAGTAGAAAGTTAATCCAGTTTATCAAGTCAGAATTGCATAAGCTGAACCAGTGGAGGTGTCTACGGTATTGGTTACAAATTGTTTTTAATTGTCAGTGCTCTTCACTTAGGGCATGAAAATGATTAATTTTTTTTCACAAATTGCTTTAGGTTGTATGACATTGAGGGTTTCATATTCAACATTCTCTGGTTCCTTTTAAAAACGGGTTGTCCATTTATACAATACTACTATACCTGGGGAATTATTACCATAAACTTTTTGTAAAACATCAGCAATTTTGCCATTCTTCCACCTATGCTTCACTATAAAAATGATGTTTTTTTCAGCTTTGATTTTAGCAGAATTTATGTTGCTCTGATAGATACATTTTCAAACTTGTATCTTTACTTTTGAGTGACTCAAACTAAATCCTTTTCAGAGATGTTATAACAAGTCATCTGAGTTTATTTTGGTATATAAAAATTGAAATTCATATATGGTATTTTTATAATATACACTTTTATGATCCTTTGCAAGATCTCTTATCTAGGTTTATGAAATAAACCATTGTATACAGGGTATTTCTTATCAAATCAGAACTATGGCTTTAGGTGATGAAAACATTAAGAAATGAGAAAATGGCTATATAGAGTCTCTTATAAAATGTTGCATAGCACCTGGAAAACATCAGGTTTATAATGGAAATTTGGTGATAAAGATAAATAAAAAGGAATTTGGAGTCTATGGCAAGTTTTTAGCTTCACCCTTAGGGGTAACTCTGTGGGAATGTAGGCCATTCTGTACAGCTCTTCCCTCTCTCATTCCCACTCTTATTTTTAACTGGGATTTAGTTTGAATTGTCTTAATACATCTATGATTAATTCTGTGTTAAGTAAGGAGTTCAATCAATGGTATTAAGTAGAGAAAAAAAAAGAATTAAAAAAATAAATAAAATGAAATAATCAACTGTTCCTTGAAAGTAAAGCCAAGGGCTGTTCAAGTACTTGCTTCTTGTACTGTCAGTTTCACTTCTTCTGGTTACCTTTTAGGTGCTCTGTTAGTTCTCACAGATCAGGGAGAATCTGTGGCACTGGCTTATTTCACTAAGTATGATTCATCCATTTAGTTGCAAATGACCAGATATTTTTAGCCACTGTATAATGTTCCATACAGGACATACCCCATAGTTTCTTTATCCATTCTTCCGTTGTTGGACATTTGGGTTGATTCCATGTCTTGGGTATTGTGAATTGAGCTGCAGTAAATTTGGAGGTGCAGATAACTCTTATTTGCTGATTTCGTTTCCTTTTGGTAAATTCCAAGGAATGAGATGCCTGGGTTGTATGGTAGAACTAAACTCAGATTTCTGAGGTATCTCCAAATTGTCTTCCATAGTGGTTTACCAGTTTGCATTCATACCAACAATGGATTAAGGTACCTTTTTCCCCACATACTGGCCAGCATTTCTTGTTTGTTGATTTCTGTATGAAAGCATTCTAACTGGGGTGAGGTGAAACTTCATTGTGATTTCAGTTTGCATTTCCCTGATGGATAGTGACCCTGAACATTTTCTCATGTGTCTGTTGGCCATTTGGATTTCCTGTTCTGAAAAAGGTCTATTGAGGTCCTTGGCCCATCTCTTAAGTTTGTTGTTGTGGAGTTTCTTGATCTCTTTGTAGATTCTAGTTATTAAACCTTTATCAGTTGCATAGTTTGCAAATAATTTCTTCCATTCTGTCAGATGCCTTTTCACTTTCCTGACTGTTACTTTTCCAGAACAGAAACTTCTCCGTTTGATGTAATCCCAGTTGTTAATTTTGACATTGGCTGCCTGCACCTCTGAAGTCTTTTCCAAGAAGTTTTTGCCTGTCCAATATCTTGTAGGGTTTCTCTAATGTTCTCTAATAATTTGATCATGTCTGGTCATAGATTTAGATCTTTATTCAATGTTGAGTGGATTTTTGTGTAAGGTGTAAGGTAGGGGTCTTGCTTCGTATTTCTGCATGTGGAAATCCAGTTTTCCCAGCAACATTTTTTGTTTTTTGTTTTGTTTTGTTTTATTATTTATTTACAGGTAGAATTATAGACAATGAGAAAGAGAAACAGACAGAAAGGTCTTCCTTATGTTGGTTCACTCCCCAAATGGCCACTATGGCCGGCGCTGCACCAATCCAAAGCAAGGAGCCAGGTGTTTCTTCCTGCTCTCCCGTGCAAGTGCAGGGGCCCAAGCACTTGGGCCATCCTCTACTGCCCTCCCAGGCCACAGCAGAGAGCTGGACTGGAAGAAGAGCAACCAGGACTAGAACCTGGTGCCCATATGGGATGCCGGCGCCGCAGGCAGAGGATTTATCATTTGAGCCACAGCGCCGGCCCACCAGCATCATTTTTTGAATAGACTGTTCTTGCTCCAAGAATTGATTTTAGCTCTTTAATCAAAGATAAGTTGGTTGTAGATGTTTGGATTGATTTCTGGTGTTTCTATTCTATTCCATTAGTCTATCCATCTGCTTTTGTACCATTTCCAGACTGGTACCATATTTGCTTAGAGTTTTCATCATGAAAGGGTGTTGTATTTTATCACATGTTTTCTCTGAACCTATTGAGATAATCATGGTTTTTGTTCAGCAGTTTTTAATGTGATGTATCACATTGATTGGTTTGCAAATTTCGAACCATACCTACATACCAAGAGTAAATCCTTCTTGGTCTGAGTGGATGATCTTTCTGATGTGTTGTTGGATTCAGTTGGCTAGAATTTTGTTGATGATTTTTGCATCTATGTTCATCAGGGAAATTGGTCTGTAATTCTCTTCCTCTGTTGCATCTTTTTCAGGTTTAGGAATTAAGGTGATATTGGCTTTATATAAAGTATTTGCGAAGATTCCCTCCCTTTGAATTGAATAACTTGAGAATAACTTGAATAACTTGAGAAGAATTGGAGTGAGTTCTTTAAATGTCTGGTAGAATTCAGCAATGAAGCCATCTGATCCTGGGCTTTTCTTTGTTGGGAGGCCATTTATTACTGATTAATTTCCCTCTTGGTTATGGGTCTGTTTATGTTTTCTGTGTCTTCATGGCTCAATTTAGGTAGGTTGTGTGTGTCCAGGAATCTTTCCATTTCTTCTAGGTTTCCCAGTTTGTTGGCATACAGCTCTTTATAATACTTTCTGATGATTCTTTTTATTGCTGTGGTGTCTGTTACATTTCCTTTTTCATCTCTAATTTTATTGATTTGGGTTTCTCTCCCTTTTTTGGTTAGTTGGGCCAATGATGTGTCAATTTTGTTTATTTTTCCAAAAAACCAGCTCTTAATTTTGCTGATCTTTTGTATTTTTTTGTATTCAATTTTGTTTTATTTCTTATCTTTTTAATTATTTCTTTTTTTGTACTAGTTTTAGGTTTGCTTTGCTGTTTGTTTTTTTTTTTTTTTCTAGATCCTTGAGATGTATTGACAGCTCTCTTATTTGGTACTTTTCTAATTTCTTGATGTAGGCACCTTTTGCTATAGACTTTCCTCTTAACA
The DNA here is from genome assembly GCA_949820135.1 of Sylvilagus floridanus. Lineage (NCBI taxonomy): Eukaryota > Metazoa > Chordata > Mammalia > Lagomorpha > Leporidae > Sylvilagus > Sylvilagus floridanus. The sequence goes on from OX463235.1 coordinate 26,371,708, forward strand.
CTGCTTTTGCTAAATCCCATAGTTTTGATATGTTGTGTTGTCATCTTCATTTGTTAACAGAATTTTTTTTATTTTTCTTTTGATTTCTTCTATGGCCCATTGTTCATTCAATCTCCATGTAGTTGCATATGTTCTAGAGATTCCTGAGTTGCTGATTAGTAGCTTAATTCCATTGTGGTCCAAAACGATGCATAGTATTATATCGATTTTTTGAATTTGCTGAGACTTGCTTTATGGCCTAGTATGTGGTCAGTCCTAGAAAAAGTTCCATGTACTGCTGAAAAGAATGTGTATTTTGCAACTGTTAGGTCCATTTGGTCTAAAGTGTCAATTAAATCTGCTGTTCCCTTGCTGATTTTCTGTCTTGTTGATCTGTCCATTGCTGAAAGTAGAGTAATGAAGTCCCCCAATACTATTGTATTGGAATCGAAGTCTCGCTTTAAATCCCTTAACATTTATTTTAAGTAGCCATGTGCCCTGTAATTAGGTACATATATGTTTATAATAGTTACATCTTCCTATTGAATTGATCCCTTAGTCATTCTATAGTGCCCTTCTTTGTCTCTTTTAACAGTTTTTTGTGTCAAAGTCTGTTTGTCTGATATTAAGATGGCTACACCAGCTCTTTTTTGGTTTCTGTTGGCTTGAAATACCTTTTTCAATCCTTTCACTTTCAGTCTGTTTTTGTCTTTGTTGGAAGGATGTGTTGGAAGGATGTGTAGGCAATAAATAGATGCATTTTGTTTTTTAATCCATTCAGCCAAGTCTATGTCTTTTAACTGGGGATTTGAGGCCATTTACATTCAAGGTGACTTGATATGTAATGACTTTGCCCTGCCATTTTTCCAGAAATTTTCCTGTTTTTTACTTTGAATTTCCTTTGAGCTTTTACTGAGAGATTTCCTTCCTTTACCTTCTTTCATAATGATGACCATGTTTCTGTGTTTCTATGTGCTACACATCCTTAAGCATCTTTTGTAGGGCTGGACAGGTGGTGATAAGTTCTTTCAATTTCTGTTTGTTATGGAAGGTCTTTATTTCACCTTCATTTACAAATGAGAGCTTTTTCAGGGTATAATATTCTGGGATGAGTTTTTTTCTGTCAAGACTTGGACTATCTCTCACCATTCTCTCCTGGCCTGTAGGGTTTCTGATGAGAAATACCCTGTGAGCTTAATTTGAGATCCTCTGAAAGTAATCCGGTGCTTCTCTCATGCACATTTTACAATCTTTTCTTTATGTTTCACTGTTGAGTTTGATTGCAATGTGTTGTGGTGAGGATCTTTTCTGGTCATGTTTATTAGGAGTCCTGTGTGCTGCTTTTCTGGATGTCCCTTTCTTTCTTCAAACCAAGAAGTTTTTACTATTATTTCACCAAAAAGACCTTCTAATCCTTTCTCTTTCCATGCCCTCAGGAACTCTTAGAACCTGTATGTTGATTTTTTTTATAGTATCCTGTAGATTCTCAACAGTGTTCTTTAGTTTTTTAATTTCCTCTTCTTGCCTTTGGTTTGACTGTATACTTTCCTATGCTTTGGCTTCTAAGTCTGATTTTCTTTCTTCAGCTTCACCAATTCTGTTGTTAAGACTCTCCACTGCATTTTCTATGTGTTGTATTGAATTATTAGTTTCATTTTGATTTCTCTTTAAAGTCTCAATTTCATGGTATAAATTTTCTTTCATGTTCTGTATGGATTTCAGTAGTCTGGGCATTTGCTTCTGATTGCTTCTATGTAATCTTATGATCAATTTTTTGAATCCCATTTCTTGCATTTCTTCTATCTCATCATCTTCACAATCTAGTATTGAAATGTCATGTTCTTTCAGGGGCATCATGTTGTCTTTCTTATTTTTGTTTGTGGAATTGGTGTATTTGGTGTTTGTGGAGATAATTGTGTTCCTTTTTTTTTTTCCCCCCCTGTGGCGACTTTTATCTTTGTAATAAGACTCTGCAGATAAGCGGAATTTCTGCTTTCACAGAATCTCTTGAGGCTTGCAGTGGATGTGGCCAGAGAGCTCTGTTCAGTTCTCCAGGATTAAGGGTGTGCCTAAGGTGTCACACAGAGGTTTGGCATGGTAAATCTTCTCTCGCTCTCTATTTTTTGGTATCAAAAGGGAAGTTTATTCTGCTCAGCTGAGCTCCTCTCCTCAATGGAGACCAGTGCCTGTGCGCTAGCCCTACTGGGTATAATATTCACTTGCTTTGTCCCAAGGACTACACAAAGGATCTGTGCAGTCCTCAATGTAAGTTCAGATTCCTCAGCAATGACTCTTACCAGGTAACCAGGAAATCCCAAGCTTGTGGATTCTCCCACTGTGACTGCTCAACATCCCAACCACACCATGAGTCCTCCCACACACCCTCTTTTTGTTGTTGTTGTTGTTGTTTTGTTACAGTCCCAGTATAGAAGCATTACACAGTGATAAGCTCCTAGCCCATTAGTTCTCCCCACCAGAGTCAGGAGTCTTCACTTCGCTGGCTGCTGAGAACAGACATGAGCTGGCATAACTGTTATGTTTGTCCAAAATGGAGCCCACTCTATCACCTTGTTACAGGATGCCATTATAAAGTTATCGCAGAGTGAGAAATGTGTCCATGCTCTCCTTTCTTCTTTCTCTTCTAGTCTGGCTGGTACACTTTACCCCACGGGGCTCCAAGCTAGGTTCTCTCTAGGCTCTTCCTGCAGCTTTTTCAGCAGTGGCTTGGACTGCTGTGGTCTGGTCTCACTTCACTTTCCAATGCTGGTGTGTAGGCTCTCAGCTGCTGGAGTCCTGAGCCATAGGCATCCATGCCCTCTACATAGCTCCACCGTGTTTCTCTAATTTTGGTAGAGTTTCCTTTGCTGTTTTCTCCCCAACTTGTCCCTGAGAGTGCACTATCTCCACTTTTTAAAACTATCTTCACCGGGGCTAGGGCAGTATGTGCCCTCCCTACTCTGCCATCTTGGCATGTCCACTCCTGTATTTCTCTTTTTGAGAACTATCTTTTGCAGTCCTTTGCCCATTTCTCAACTGGATTAATTTTTTTATTGTTGAGTTTTTTAAGTTGCTGACATATTTGATATATTAATCCTTTGTCAGACAGGTGGTTTGCAGTGAATTTATTTTTCAAGAGTTTGCCCTCCCATTCACACCTTCTATCTCCCAATCTAAATCACAAGATATGACAACTTTTTAAGCTATTTTTTATTCAGCTATTCTTTTAGTTACCTATATTTTATTAAACAATCAATTTACTCTTTTACAATTAATCAACTGTAATCATTGTCTTTTAACTCTCCGTAAGTTTATACCAGTGTTTATAAATTCATTCACTGGCTACCTCTATAATTTTAGAAATAATATTCTAATACTATTTTGTTAACTGTTTATCAGATTTCTATGTTAAGAAAAGGATTCATTTGGACTTCTAATTTGTATCATGATAACAGAGTAGCTATTTTACCTTTTCCCCCATTCTCTGCTACCTCCTACCTTATCAAATCTTTGCCATGTACCTTGATTTTAAGTTTTCAAGGTTACTTTATAGCCATAATTTTATTCATGCTTTGTTTTATTATATGATTCTGTAAGTTCATCTTTTCAACTCCAGTATTCAAATCTTGTCCAATTCAGTGGAGAATTTCATTTATTTTTGTACCTATTTCTATAGTGATTATAGAGCATCTTCCACATGTTATTTTACTGTTCCAGGATTGTGGACTATGTTGAAAATACAAACTACAAAGGTGCTGGTCCTCATGGAATTTCCTAGCTCATTGAACAGAGATAGACCATAAAGAGTGAACATAAGCATATAGATTACATCATGTTTTATAAAGCTAAAAGGTAATTAAAACAGAACAAAGAGAAAAGAGCACCATGGCTGATAAAACCTATGGCTTTATATGCTGTATTAGGATCAGCCTTAATGTAAATGATAGTTGAAGGAGATGAGGAAGTTAAGCATAAAAATATTTAGGCGAGGCCAGTGCTGTGGCATAGCGAATAAAAACGTTGCCTGAAATGCTGGCATCTCATATGGGTGCCAGTTCGAGTTCGGGCTGCTCCACTTATGATCCAGCTCTCTGCTATGATCTGGGAAAGCAGTGGAAGATGGCCCAAGCCCTTGGGCCCCTGTACTCACATGCTGGACTTGGATGAAACTCCTGGCTCTTGGCTTTGGATCAATGCAGCTCTGGCTGTTGCAGCCATCTGGGGAGTGGACCAGCAGATAGAAGACTTCTCTCTCTCTCTCTCTCCCTCTCTCTCTCTCTCTCTCTCTTTCTGCCTCTCCCTCTCTCTGTGTGTAACTGTGACTTTCAAATAAAATATAGAAATCTTTAGAAAAATTTAAGCAAAGAAAAATTGAGACAAGAAACATAATTTGTGGAGAAAACCCTGGCTAAGGGGGGATGCTTGATCTTTGAGGCAGAAATCAATGAAAGTAAAAGTAGCAAGAGATGAGGTCAGAGACTTGAGTGCTGGGAAGAAATGGAGAAAGTAAGCGGAGAGAGAGAGAGAGAGAGAGAGAGAGAGAGAGAGAGAGAGAGAGGTCTTACATCTGTTGGTTCACTCCCTAAATGGCTGCAACAGCCAGAGCTGGGCTGATCTGAGGCCAGGAGCCAGGAGCTAGAAGCTTCCTCCAGGGTCTGCTGTGGAGGTACAGGGGCCCAAGGACTTGGGTCGTCTTGTACTGCTTTCCCAGGCCATAGCAGAGAGCTGATTAGAAGTGGAGCAGCCGGGTCTTGAACCAGCCCCCATATGGGATGTTGGTACTGTAGGTGGTGGCTTTACCCACTACACCACAGTGCTAGCCCCTTAGTTGGATGTGGAGATTCCTGTTTTGACTATGTATACCTCTTAGCTTCTTCTCAAAGGTTCTATCTCTTGTTCTTGATTGTATCACCCAACACTTCCACTGAAAGTATCTTTTAGTTCCTATTTTCTTTCTTGTTCTTTAAGTATATTAACATCCCCATAGCATCTTATATTTGTGTTATTGATACACTGCATTCATAAATACTTCTAACAATATGAGTAGTGAGTTTTATTCGGGTTAATTCAGTTTAGCTTTATTTTTCTTTTTAAAAGTGTAATGTTCTCTGCTTTCTCAATGGTCATTTCTCTTGATTATCATTTTTTTTCATGTTGAAGGCTGTCTTTATGCATCATGCATCATTGTTTGCATTCTTGGATCACAGTTTATATTTAAAAATAAGTTGAAGAAAAACATACTTGAACTCTGGATTTCTAGGCAGGTCCTATTTCCACTTCACCCAACAAAGAATGAGGATAATAACTCTGGCCTTTAAATTGAAAAGCTCTACATGCTTTAGTCTGGGATGCCAATATTTGTGTTAGTGTTAGAGAATTCTTAGAATGTCCTTTTTATATTTCTTCAAAAAATAAATTTCTACCTATAAGCTTCAAAGATACATGTTTGGCTTTCAGTTGCCTGTGAGCCAAGAGAGGGAGGGATATTTGGAACAGAGTGGAGTTGACTATTTGTAAACAGAATTTGTGTTGTTTTTTTGCTGACATTGGTGTTGCTGAGCATGAGGGTGACCCTAAGCTGAGTCTTCTTTCACTGAGAACCATAACTAAATACAAGATGACATACGTGATTAGTGCTCTGCTTTTTGTTTTAGAAATACAACAAATTACTTCACTTAATGAGGTCAAGGGAATGATAGTTTTGAGCAGAGTTGAGTGATAAGGAGGGATTAAGAAGATGAGTATGATAGAAATGCTATTCCTGGCATAGCATGTTCAAAGACCTTATTTGAACAGGAAGATGTCTTTTTAACTTTTCATTGCTGTTCATTGCTCCATTTTGGACTCTGTCACTAACAGCTGTGATTAATTATTATAACAAACATGCATAAATCATGGCTATTAACATTCACTTGTAAGAATGATTACTGAAAGCATCTAGCCATTGTGAGCTCCTTGTGCAGGTTGAGTTTCCCTTGCTCAGAATGCTTGAGATCGGAAGTCCTTCAGGCTTTGAAATTCCTCAGGTTTTAGAATATTAACAGTCTTTCCAACTGATCATGGCTATATATGGACCTTGGAGAATTTAGGATTTTCCATTTTTGAATTAGGGATTTCCAACCTATATATGTCATTATTTCATGTGTTAATTATGATATTCAATATCATTATCATCTATAGAAAACAAAGAAATATGCCTAATGTCAAACAGTTACAAAAGGCAGAGATATATACACTCAAGAATCTTGATTTGTGTACTGTGATTATTTTCTTTCCAGCATCTTGGGAAATAAACCATTATTACAAGGATTGGTAAGATGATCTTTAAAATTCTTAGATTTGAACAGCAATTTGTTTTATTTTTTTCTTAATTTATTTGTTTCGGTGTCTAAAATAGCCAAACAAAACTGAACATAACAGACTGGAAAAAATAAGGCCTAGGATTGGGGCACAACAGGTTAAGCCACCATCTGTGACATCAAAATCCCATAGGCATGCCAGTTTGAAATCTGGCTGTTCTAATTTTTTTTTTTTTTTTTTGACAGGCAGAGTTAGACAGTGAGAGAGAGAGAAAAAGGTCTTCCTTCAAATGGCTGCTATGGCTGGCGCGCTGCGCTGATCCAAAGCCAGAGGCCAGGTGCTTCTTCCTGGTCTCCCATGTGGGTGCAGGGCCCAAGCACTTGGGCCATCCTCCACTGCCTTTCAGGGCCACAGCAAAGAGCTGGACTGGAAGAGGAGCAACCGGGACAGAATCCAGCACCCCAACCAGGACTAGAACCCAGAGTACCAGCGCCACAGGAGGAGGACTAGCTTAGTGAGCCGCGGCGCTGGCCTGGCTGTTCTACTTCTAATCCAACTCCTTGCTAATGTGCCTGGGAGAGTGATAAAAGATGGCCCAAGTGCTTGGGTCCCTGCAACCACATGAGAGATCTTGAATGGAGTTCCAGGCTCCTGGCTTCAGTCTGATGTAACCATGACTGTTGTAGGTATTTGGGGAGTAAACCAAGAGATGGAAAATATCTTTCTCTCTCTCTCTGCCCTGTTTCTCTCTGTAGCTCTGACTTTCAAATAAATAAATAAATAAATCTTTAAACAAAAAGGAAAAAACCTTAAAATTCTAATAGTGTTCATTATTGTTATTAGTACTTTACACTATCTCTTAAAGCACCATTTTCATACAGAATCCTTCTATTTCTGAAGACTAGAGCTTAACCATGGGTGATTTTTTAAAAAACGATTTATTTATTTATTTGAAAGACAGAGTTACACAGAGAGACAGAGGAGAGATAGAGGGAGAGGTCTTCCATCTGTTGATTCACTACCCAATGGTCATAACGGCCAGAGCTGCACCAGACTGAAGCTAGAAGCCCAGAGCTACGTCTAGATCTCTGACGTAGATACAGGGACCCAAGTGCTTTAGCTGGGATTAAAAATGGTGTGCATATGGGATGCTACAATTGCAGACCGCGGCTTAACCTGCTTACCATAATGCAGGCCCCAATTGTGGGTGATTTTTTAAATCTACTCTGACACATATGACATCAAAATCTAGTGTCAGCAATGCCAACAAAGTGATAAAATTATACTCTTGTTGGATTTGTTAATAAATGAGAAAGATAAAAGCAAAAAGAACATTCAAATGGAAAACTACATAGAATTTGGTACTTAGAATTGTGATTGAAAGAGCTGGAGGGGAGCACTTACATGTCAAACGGGGTCTAGTAGAATACCAATGATTTAAACCAAGTTACTTTAATTTTTCATTGAAGAAGGTTTTTTTGAGCTTTATCATTCCATGGATGTTATTGAAGAGTTCAATGATTCTGCTCTTTTGCTTTGTTTAGTTAAATTTTTTAAATATATGCTTTTTATTTTTCTGTTCTTTAGAAATCAATTGACCTAAACTAGAAGAGAGAATTACAAATTTTAAAAGTGCCAGAATTCACCTTGATGAAAATAATGATTAAATACTTCCATCAAAGTAAAAGTTCATATAAAAAGCTCTTTAGAAACATGGAGGTTTATGTATAGGAATTATAATCATGCTGGGAATCTTGAACCCATCCTTTGTTATTTTCTCCTGGGTTAAGCAGGTGACATAGTCTTTCTTTGAAAACATGTGCAAAACAGGATTACACAGAAATTCAGAGGTAGAGTTAGAAATCAGAAGGAGCTGGTTTGTTTAACATCATGAAAGTAAAATCTTTTTTTTTTTACAAAGATCTTTAATGATGATGTCTCAAATATTCAAAATAGAAGTTCATGAGAGATATACAAAAACTATTATTTGACAACCGTGTTCATATGTCTACTTTCAGCTCAAGTGTGTATGTGTGTGTATGTTTCTAATATTTGGCAAGATTATGTAGAGTCTGTTTTTGCAGTGTTTTAATAATCTGCCATCTAGACCCAGTTTAAAATCATGATATTTTATGAAAAAGGATATCTCCTACTGGTAATGCTTAGGTAGCAAAATGCCTATTATTAATCTAGCCAGGTATATTCCACTGCTGAAAATTCTTCTCTCCACCTGAGGCTCAGAAAATGTACTCTGGTTTACATAATTATACCCTTTGAAATCACCATTTCTGCCTGATGCAGGTTGAATACTGCTGCCTAGAACATATAAATTATTCCTTTGCTACAAGTGGACAAACAATAGAAATGGAAGATAGTTGTTAGAATGAGGAAACACACTGAAAGATGTAAAACATGTTTTTCTGAACTTATATGTTCCATCAGTATTCAGGATGAGGCAACATTTGGGGAAACAAAGACAAAAAAGAAACGATATAATTTAAATAGAATGCACAATGCTGATTTGAACCATGGACCGTTGGCTTTATTTTTCAGCAGACAGAGTGGATTGGTTGTTTTGATCACCTCCACTGTTTTGCAAGCTTCCCCTGTGACCCGCACTATGCATTTACAATTGGGCTTTGCTGAAATAACAGCTGGAGCTTGTACAGCAAGGTTTTTCTCTGCCAAGTTAACTGGGCTGTATGGAATTAAAACTATGACCTTGTCCTCATTAACCCAGTGCTCTAACCAACTGAACTAACTTCTCCAGTTCACTTTGGAGTGTGTGCTATTTACAATGGTAGATAAATAAAAGCAGAATCTGTAACATGATGGACATTGGCAACATTTTCATTTTTAAAATGATGCTTGCAGACCCTGATACCATTCTCTAAATTAATCACCATTAACTGAAGCATTTAACTAGATGCAAAGAGTTCACTGCTCCATGTGCAATTGAAAAACATAAAAAAATGCTGTTAACATTAAAATGTTTCTGTGTCTGCTGCTAAGAAGTTGTGATCTGTAAATAATCAGCAGCCATTTCTTCAGGTTCTGGTGCATTATAACCAAGCTGGATTCTAAATGCAGAGGATCAACCTTTTGCTATCTGTATCCCTCATTCCTACATTTCCTATCTGCAGTTCACAAAACTTGTCTTAGTTTATCTCAGCATACTTGTCAATTAGTGTCATCATTTGAATATGTGTTGCGTTAGTTCCCCAAGTCTGCCATCTCTGAAAATCTTAGCTCTGGTTCTTAAACTGGACATTGTTATATTATCAGTTTAGTGCTGATAGAGTTTAGAATGGCTATTTTGAGTTTAGAGTGACAAATGGAGTTTAGTGACTATTTTGTATTTCTGTTTTTCATGAAAATATAAGGCAATATGGAAACATTTCCTGACCCATGTATTGCTATGCATTTTTATGGAAGATGGCATCACCTTATTAAAGGATTTATTAACCAAAGTAGAAGGGTACATCAAAAATGGAATTAAAAATAAATTTATTGTGCTGCAAACATTTTGAAATTTTGTGTAAGACTGCATTGCAAAAAGTTAATGGAGGGGCTGGTGTTGTGGTACAGTGAATTAAGCTGATTCTTGTGACAACACAACACAACCCAAATCATAGTGCCATTTATAGTTCTGGCTACTGGTCTCCCAGTTTCCTGTTAATGCACCTGGGAAGGCAGAGGACAATGGTCCAAGTATTAGTGCCCCTACCAACCATGAGGGGGACTGGAATGGAGTCCCTGGCTCCTGGCTTTGGTCAGGCCCATCTCTAGCTATGGTGGGCTTCTGGGGAGTGAACCAGTATTTGCAAGGTCCCTCTCTCTCTTGCTCTCTCCCTCCCACTCTCTCCCTCCTTCCCTGTCTGTCACTCTACCTTTTGAATAAATAAATAAATCATTTAAAAAGTTGATGGATATTGTGTATTATGTAACAAACTATGCATGTATTTCAATTTTTGGTACCAGAATACACTTACATTTTAATTTCATTTCCAGAAACTTTTTGAAGTGCATGGATATAGGCATTTTCATACCTCTGCCTCAATGACTTTGGACAAATCTCATTTATTTTGTTTAACTTTTTAGTATCTGTTTCTCAGGTAATTAGAGGAGGCACACTTACTCACTAAACCAAACTGTCCTAATGAAAAGTACTCTGACTCTAATCCATTTACAAGAAGAAAGATTGGTCAATAATCACCATAAACTCTGTATTGGCTAAAACATCTTGAAATGAATTTCTAGTAACATCTAGAGTTTTTCCCAATGATACTAAAACTTGTATGTTTTTTTACTTTTCCCTAAAAGGAGACTGTGTTTTCCTAAAAGAAGGCAGTTGAAGAACTGATACAATCTGTCAGCAATTTATCTGTTGTGAAAATCATAAAACCAGAAGTTATATTCCAAGCATTTAAGAGGCCTGACAGCTCCTATAGTCCATGTTCTCAGTTACAGCTGAGGAAGGGAGTGAAACTCAGGAAGACGTCAAGAAGTAGTTTGATGATACATTTAGGAAGACTCTTGGAGCATTTCACCATTGAACACGTTTGTGCTGTGTGTGTTTTAATTTTATTTATTTGAAAGAGAGAGACAGATTTTCCACCCACTGGTTCACTCTTCAAATACACAGATCACCCAGGAACCAGGAAGTTAATCCATGTCTGTCATGTGGATCACAGGACCATGAGGGCCATCACCTGCTTCTCTCCCACTCCCAGAGTATGCATTAGGAATAAGTCATTACCAGGATTGAAGCTGGACCTGGAGCCCAGGCTCTTCAATGTGGGATGTATGTGTTTTTTTTTTTTTAAATTTATTTATTTATTTGAAAGTCACAGCTACAGAAAATGGGTGGGAGGAAAAAGAGAGAGAGCGAGAGAGCGAGAAAAAGAAAGAGAAAGAGAGAAAGAGAAAGGAATCTTCCATCCACTGGTTCTTGGCTCACATGGCTGCAACCAACAGGGCTGAGCCAGATTGAAGCCAAGAGACAGGAGCTTCATCCAGATCTCCGATGTGGGTACTGGGTGCAGGGGTACAAGCACTTGGGTCATCTCCTGCTGCTTTCCCAGGCTATAAGCAAGGAGCAGCCAGGACACTAACCAGTGACTGTATGGAATTGCAGAGTGAGAGGCGACACCTTAACGTGCTGCACTACAATGCGAGCCCCCCCTCCCCCGAGTGACACATTAACTGCTATGCCAAATGCCTGCCCCTGTGTTGCTGTTTTAAAAGTAGATTTTGTTGTAACATTCATAGATATTCTTTAGTAGATATATCTGATATCTATACTCTTAAAACAGAGGAATGTATATCACCTTTTTCATTACTGAAAATGAGCAAGCCAGACACTAAGCCAACATTTGATGATATAAACATGAATCAACAACTTCAAATATTGTCTCTGCGCTTCAAACTCATAAGATATGTATGCCAATAAGTACCAAGTATAAAACTGCCTATGATTTCTTGAAAAATATTTTTAAATCAATTTCTGTGTTGCACTATAGATAAATGTAGCAATTCCACAAGCACATGAAAACTATGTGTTGTTTATTTCAGCACTGTTTTCCTAGGTTACAAATCTAAAAAAGCATGCCCATTAAGTGGTTGGTAGAAGGTTTTCTGAAAACATTTGTTATACACCTAATTCATGATAAGCATTGTTCCAATTACTAGAGATGGTTAAATTAATATTATTTTTATCTAGCCCAGGAGTTGTCCAGATGCTAGCAAGGAAGCAAATGCTATTGAAAACAGAAATCCTGGATTTAGATTAAAATCAGTGTTCTATAGCTAGTGTTACAGATGAACAGTGAAATGAATTGTTTTGAAAAGCCTATATATATATTTTATAAAAAAGATGGAAAGTAAACAACAATATATAACAGAATAAATTGAAATTTACCAAGTGAACAAGCACAGATTGGGATTATAGACTAATGAAACAGAAAAATCTAGTAATGAGATGGGACTACTCAGGGGTGTAGGAGCAGTAGAGTCAATTTAGTGGACTCATAGGTGTTGGTGAGGAGTGGTTGGGTAATGGCAGGTACCCTTGCCTACACGAATCCTGGATAGTAAACAGTCATGGAAAGCCTTGCTAAAGAAGCTTGCTTGCTTTCATTTTGTGTGTTTTTGTGTGTCTGCCTGCATGCCATAATGTTTGAAAAGTAAGTGTATAAGGGACAATCTCCCCTTCCCCTGCCTCTCCAAAGTAGCTACTCACACAAGAACTTTAATGCATCACAGGTCATAGAGGCATTTTTTTTAGTAGATGCTAATACTGAAGAATTTGAAGAGAGTCATGAGTGGAGCTGTCTGTCTTTCATCAAAGCCAAAAAGTCCTCTTCAACCTTGTACTTTGTACATAGGTTGAGGATAATTGCATACATTATTCATTTTTGCAGGATGACTTTCATTCAGAACTCCAAGAGATTTTGCTGTTTACTGTTTATTTGAGAGTGGCAGAATGAAAGTAAGAAGAATCCTACAAATAAAGTTTGAGTACATCCCCAAATAGAGGAATTCAAGGTCAAAAAAACATTGCTTGCCTTTATAAAAGACGTCATATAGCAGAAAATATAGTAAAGATCCTGAACATAGAACTTCCAGGTTACTTTGCAAGAAAAAGACATGTTATTTGAAGTGATCATCCAATCAAGATAAATTGTTTTTAATTCATTTAATATTGTTTTATTTTTCTCCCAATTTGGACACTGATACTATGATTGGTCAAACATGAAATTTTCAGCATTTGAGAGATTTATGAATATTTGTTGTTTGGTATTCACTAATTAGAACTCTTGTGGTATATCATATTTAGAGTCTTTTTGAGTAGAATCCAATTACCATCTTAAGAGTCCAAATATGAATGAATCTGTGAGTAAAAATTTTGCCAAAGATCAGAGCTGCTTTCAATGTATTACTATTTACAAATACTTCATTAATTTTAATGTAAATTCTTTGCAAAGTATTATTATGAATATGTTAAAGAAATAATTCACATTTTAAATGACAAGGATTAATGTCAAACATAAAATACCTGTAGGCAATTATTGTAATTATTTCTCCAGTTTGGCAATACTCCTATAAGAAATGATTCAGTGTTTTTTTTCAGTAACATTGTTTTCCCATCATTTTGAGTGGATAAATTCAGCCTCTTAAATTCTTGATATACTAATGTCAGGAATTTATTGATGTATTCAGTCCAATTATTGCTGGTGTTTTAACACCATGATTCTTGTTTGATGTTTTGGTGTATACAAAAATACATATACCAGGCTTTGCATCCTAAAGTAATGTCTATGACAAATAGAGACCAAGTCCATGAAATAATGTTAAGAAAGTGAAGATTACGCTAAGAAGGCAGATAAGAGAGACACTTAGAAACTGTTGAAGGCCATGTAGAGGGTTAAGAACGATTCATCCATGAGGCATGAGTACAATTCAGATCATTAGCAAAGGTTTAGGCTTGGAGCCCTTTCTGCCGAAAGCACGCAGAAGAATGGAAACACTGGTAAATCACCTCGGAGGCTGGCCAGGGTTCTCTGAGCATCAGAGTTTACTGGATACAGAGGAAGAGAAACTAACACTGCATTCCTAAAATAGGAATTTTCTTTCCTCTGCAATTGTGTTCCGTTTTCATTGAAAAGTATCAAGCACATAGATGTCCTAAGCGTGTTAGCGTTCTAGGTTTTCTAAGTCATCTTCCCGCCTGCTCTCTGTTTCTAGTGCCCTTCCATTCTGTCTTCTGGTTAAATCAAAAGCATTGTGACAGAGCAACAAAATAACCCCTCTTCGTGCTCCATTTCACTAAGTCTTCTACTACCAGCTTAAGGCTATCTTCATGCACTTTTGCACTTCCCTCTTGGCCTAGTTGCGTGAAGACAGTATCTTTCTCCCCAATTAGATTTTATCTTATGGGCGTTAAAATAATAGTAGGATTTGTTTGCTTTGGTGCTATTGGCTGTATTTGTTGACACAATTGAAATATATAAAGATCACATAATTATATTTACTGCTGAAACTTTTTGACAAAGAAGTTTTGAAAAAACTGTCTTGTCCTTCATTAGATTGTGAATGTTTGAAAATAAGTGTGATTGAAGAACTCAATCTATTTTCATTATAATTCCTCTGATGGAATTAAATTAGTCTCATATCCAGAGTGAGTGTAATATTGCATAAATTACAACACAGCAAACATAGTAGACACCAAGAAATAATGAACTAACTGTGGTAAAATATTTCCATTTCTAGGCAGATAAATAAAAAATCAACATTCCTATATGAAATTATTCATTTTATAGATTTAGGAGGTACAGGAAACTATGTCTATATTATAAAATTATATTAAGTTTTTTTATGTTTATTTTGCTTGTTTCTTTTCTGCCCATTTCTCCTTGACTTTTATCTTACCCTTTTAAAAAAATCTTTTTCTCTTATGCTTTCTCTGGACTTAGGTTTATTCAGATAATTCAATATAGTATTCAAATATTCCAGTAACAACCTTTTAAATGTTTAAAGCATTGGAATTGTTTTAAATATCAAAATCTTAGGTAGAACTCCATTCTACAGTTCTAGATAAAAGCATATGAACTGAGGTTGCTGCATTGGGAGCCGTGGGAGCCCCAGTTTGGCATCCTTTTGGGGTCTGGTTTCCCTTGTCTACTCTTTACATTTTTATACTGAGGCAAGTGGGAAACAGTCTGAAAATATTAATTCAACTACCAGTTCTACATAGTAGGTTATTTCCCATCATCATCTGGTTGAGTTTTTAGAAAATGTGGATATTTGCATGTTCCTACCTATAAAATTGTAGGTACCTGTAAATGAATATGGATAAAAGATAACTCATCTCTAATTTGTTGGAAAAGTAATTGTAAAATAGAATGGCTGGTCCTATGGTAATTGTTAATTATGACACAATTTTTCTGCAATAAAACACTCTGCTAAATAGGTAATATATGGCATTTTCATGAGTTAGTTTAGCAGTTTGGTTAAAATATAAAATGTTTCATGTCTGCCTTGGTTATACATTTATTAATGCCATATGGTCCATCATCTGTGTAACTGGCTTCTGAACTGGCTCCCGATAGCTGCAAATGAAAATATGTTTGCTTTATAACTATTCTAGAAAATAAATATTTCCCACCATAAACATAAATATGATTGATTATTACTACAAAGTTAACTTTTTTCCTTTTAATCCAGAAATATGCTCTATTTAATTCCAAGGAATACTTATTGAAAAAGAAAAAACTTAAAATTAGAGGATCAAAGAGATGGAAGTCCCTGAGAGATTATCTTGTTCAGTCTTCTCCTTTTACAGATAAATGTGATCATTCCTGTTTCTGAACATGCAATATTCTTTCTAAAATGAATGGTTTGAAAACTAGTTTAAACCTCTCCTAGACCATTGCCCTTCAGGGTTTTTGATTTAATGTGACATTTCTCATGAAACAGGAAGTGCTGATTATGTAATAAGTAAAGCATATTGCAATATAATTACTCTACAGGAATTGGCAGTGTTCATAATGAAAGTCTTTGGTGAAGTAGATGTCATAATTGTGCTCATAAAGTAATCTGAATTTATTCTGTGGTGATTTATTATTTTATATAAAAATAATACAAGGATATTAGAAAAAAGTCTCAGAGCTTTCACAATGTTTATTTGGATAATATATTGTTTACCTGTATAATATCTATATCTTTATATCTAGCTATATATCCATCTGTCTACGATTGTTATTCAACTTTCAAAAACAGGTTAAATAATGCAATACTTTATTGAACGAAATTTAAAAAGTAATAAATGGAAACACTTCTGATTTGTAATGGGCTATTTTATATACTGAGCACTTTTTCATTTATTCTTTGTCAACTAATAAAACAGTGTGAGTACTCAAGTTACCTCCAGAAGTAAACATTTATGCCACCCACTTGGCTATGGGTATGTGTGTTTTGTAATTTGTAACCAATATGAACAATTGAATTCTTTTAAACTTGCTTCTGAGGTGAAGTTGAGAAAAATCTCTATAAAACTAATGATGCTCTCTTATGCACAAAGATTTAAGCTGATGCAGAAGACTGTATCATCCAAGTCCATGTGCTTTCATACACCTCACTGTGATAACATCAGTCTGATCAAAATGAGCAAGGCCTTAGAGAACATGTAAGCAAACCATGCATGGCTTGGAATAAAATTAATTATTCTTCAAATAATTAGTCCAAAGCAATGCTAATAGACTCTAATCCCATTATTTATAAATATGTCATTCTGAACTACTACTATAAACAAATCCAGTTTCTCAGTTGTCAAGCCAGAAATTCAGTGCATAGCATCTTGGCAGTGAACAACTGTACTATTTAGCACCATGAGTAAGGGACATTTAGTATAGTCCATCCACTGCATCTCTTCTTTATGGGCCTGTGTACAGAAAACATTTCAGAAAGAAATTCTTTAGTTCCTGAAAATCCCTAGTCCTAATTTACCAATCTATTGTTGTTTTGTTAAATTGGCTAATTTTTCATGACTGTATTATCAAGTGCAGTGATTTTATTTTACCTTTTCTGGAAGTTCAAATAAATTTCTTCAATAATATTTCAGTTGTTTATATGAGTGTAGAATGGTAGTTAGCTGAGGCTGGGGAAATTAGGAGGAAGGAAACAATGGAGAAAGTTTGATTAGTAAGTACTAAGTTGTTGTTAGATGGAAGTAAGAAGTTCTGATGTTCTATTGCACAGTAAGGTGACTATAGATAATAATATACTGCATTTTTTACTGAAAGCCAAATGAAAGGATTTTAAATATTTCAACCATAAAAAATATAAATATCTGGGGAGATAAATGTTTATCCAATTTTAATATTACACAATGTATACATATCAAAACAGTACATGCTGTCTCCTGAATATGAAATTTTTTTAGCTATCAGTTAAAAATATGAAAAAAATCCATGTGGAGCTATAGTTATCTCTTTGAATAGAAATTAAATATTTTAAATTTTGCTTACTAACAGTACTCACAGTGGCTATCCAGGATTTTTTTGGAATCCTCTGCATTGGGTGCTATGGTTAAAACTAATTTTGGAATAATGAATTATAGAGACAAGTCTTTTGTATCATCTTTATGTCCACCTGACTGATTTTATAAGACTAATAAGGCACCACACTGAAATAAGAACAATGATTCAGAGAAGTGGAAGGAGCATATTCTAAAATACTCTTGGTTGCACAATATAATGTAATTGTAATGATAGTTGGTTCTGTTTTTGAGTACCTGTGCACTCTATAAGTCAACCAAAGTCTATATTTCTACATGTTGCTGAAAAAGGATAGCATAGTCTAGATATCTGTATAAATCAGATTATACTGTATAAACTCAGAATTTATTCTGTCACAATGAAATGAGAAAGAAAAAATGCCTTAAGTTGAAATATTATCTTATATTTAGGCATCTCATAAGTGAAATCATTCTGATAAAGATGAGAGAGACTCTAAAATACAGAATTTTAAATACACATTTCTGTTAATATCCAGTAATTTGAATTACAGTCTCTTCTTCAAAACATCCTGGAAGTGTATGATTTTATCACAAAGTCCCAATGATAATAATGGGACTGCATTTTTAAGACTTATACTCATCAAATATATCACATGAGAATTGAAGTATATCTATCTTCTACATTGTCTGCTTAAAGAAAGAAAAATAAGGACCACGTCTACTGAGGTCAGACAGTAAATTTTAATTTAAGAATTTTTTTCTAACAAAGCAGTTGTTTTGAAGAATTCCAATGGAATTAGAACTACTCTGAAGATACTTATAATGTAATCCAAATTGAATTATTTCTGTTTTGAAATAAGTCTAAATACTTAACTGAATAGGTAGAGGCTATCCTCAGGGATCAACAGACCATTTGTGAGCTCTTCCAATTGTTTCTATCATTAAATGATAGATCCAAAGTGTCCCCTTGTGTATGCTGTTTTCCTCTGTGTCTTCTTAATATAAGCTGATGGCATGAAATATACACCCTACAGAAATCACTGAGAAAATCTAATTTGAGCTTTCTCTCCTCCCCGTTGGATTCAGGTAAGGGTATGCATAATGCAGCCACTGCGAAGACCCTCAGGGTTTATTTCCCAGGCTACAGCAGATGAGCACTGCTTAACTTGTCATCTTTGTGTGTCTGTAGTAGGTACATCCCAACTTCTTTAAAATGAGTTTGGAATGAATTTTATATTGTACTCTGTCTAGGGCTGATAGTCATTGATCAGCAAGATTTTAAATAGAGACTTATTATAAACTCACCCCTTTTACTTAAATTAAAAAAAAGATGCCACACATGGAACATTTGACATGATTTGCATGAAAACACATAGGACTTTGTTTGTTAAATACTAATTACAGTTTTATACATATGAATATATGCATAAATGCATATTTGTATATATATTTAAGATTTTAATGCCTTGCTAAATGTTGTGTATGTACATGTCACATGTAACATATTATAAATAAAATAAAATGTTATATGTTATATAAGGCAACTTCAAAATATTCATGGAACATGGAATTATAAGATAAAAATAAAAACCCAGTATATCTAAACATAAGCTCCATTAAGGTCAAACTGTTTTTGTAAGCAGCAATTCCAGCTGACTAGTGCATTCTTAAAGAACTGAGGGTCCTGGGGACTTAACCACCTCAATGCAGTCTTTTTGACATTATTAACTGAAGAAAAATAGATGCCTATTATAGATTGTATAAGATTATGAGACAAAAAAGGAAGAAGGAGCCAAAACTCAGACAAATTTTCCCTTGTTTGAATGACCAGCAGCATTGTTGGGGTAGAGAAGGACTCTCTGGTGAAGTTATCCTGGTGATTTTCTGAGATAGCTTTCCCTAACTTTCTCAAAATACAGTTTTATTTTTTGAAAAGGGTTTATTTATTTAGTTATTTGTTTGAAAGGCAAAGTAATAGAGTAGGAGAGAGAGAGAGAGAGAACTTTCCATATACTATTCTGGTTCAGTCCCAAATGCCCACAATAGCCAGGGCTGGGCCTGGCTGAAGCCAGGAACCTGGGACTCCACCTGAGTTTCCCACTTGGGTAGCAAGTACCCAGGTATTTGGGCCAACAGTCACTGCTTTCCCAGCCACATTAACAGGAAGCTGGTTTAGAAGCAAGGTAGCTGGGATGCAGACTGGTACTCCAGTAGGGGACATTGTCATCACAAGTGGAGATTAACTTGCTGTGCAACACCAGCCCCCAAAACACATTTTTAATAAGCAGATGTTATTCTTTGGCTTTCTAGTAATGCAACAGAAAATAATTGCCTAGAACATCATTATAAACTCCTGCTATGACCTTTGCTCTTCACTGGTTTTCTTGTACTTTGGAACTCCACCTCTTGGGAGCCATTGCTTTGATTGTGCATTGTCATCAAGGTTGTAATGGTAAAGCCATATTCCATTTTCTGGTGTAATTCTTCAAGATACGCTTCAGAATCTTGATCCCACCTGCTGAAAATTTCCCTTGAGAGCTGTGTTCTATTCTGCAGTTGATATGGGCACAAAGTTTTTGACACTCTTCGAGCAGAAAGTTTGTTCCGTTTTAATTTTTCAGTAATAATTGTGTAGGCTGAATCAGTGGAAATGTCTTTGGTGTTGACTATTGTTTCTACTGTTAACCATCCATACCATTCATGTTAGGGCACAAAAAGAAATTTTTTCTGTATAAATTTATATAGATTGTCTACTGCTAGAGTTTCATTTTCAACATCATCTACTTCCTTCTTAAAAGGAATTATCAGTCTGTAAACTGCTGATTTCTTTAGAGTATTGTCCCCATAAAAATTCTTCTATAGCGCCAGTTTCATCATTCTTTTACCAAAGATTCATTATAAATTTGATGTTGTTCCTAATTCAATTTCAGTAGAAATCATGTTGCTTAGATAGTTGGTATTTCCAAACTGCTATCTTATCCCTTCTATTATTTCAAACTAAATGTTATGAAGCTTTTATTTTGGTGCAATAACTGTTGAAATATATAGTTTTTCTCATAACATATATTTTCTATGAATTTTTTAAAGACCCATGTATGTGTTATATATAATGAATGAACTAATAAGACTGCACAATAATATTATGGAGGATTTACCCTTGTATTTATTACATAAGCATTCATCTAGGTTAGGATTTGGAATTTTTTTCCCATAAGGAGATAGTATATAGTTTAGGCTTGACAGCTTATATGGTCTCAGTCATAAGTATTTACCTCTACAAAAGCAGTCATAGAGAATGCATCAGTGAATGTGTATGACTCTGTTTCGATAAAGTTATGTATACAAAAACAAGCAGTGGCCTGAACTTATCTTGGAAGTCATAATTTTTTCCTCTTGTACTAGGATGTATGGGAAAGATTTTGAATATATTCTGAATATTGAACTAGTTCTGTTGCTTTGGCAGCTTCATTTCTACCACAGCAAATGGTGGTTGAAATATCACTGGTTCTATTAGGTAGCAATATTGTTTTCCTTCTTCTAGATAAAACTAAAGGATCCTACCACAATATTTGTAAAACTTTTAGCATTACCCTGAACTCCAGTCAAGCACATTTCATTAAATAAGCATATCATGTATCATGATTAAACCTATGCTGCCTACCCTAGTAAATCTTAGACAAACTTTGCTATTAAGTTTTAATTTTAATTTCTGAGCTTCACAAAATACATTTTTGGTGATCATTAGCTGCATGAGTCTAATGGCTAGTATATTGGATAGCCTAGAGAATATATTCATTATTTTTTCAAAAGTTATTGGAAAGTACTAAAATTGGACCAAAACACATATCCAACTGGTAAAAGCATTTGTAAGAAGGTAAATATTTTAATAGAAGTGATAGAACTGAAGTGTCCGATGAAGAAATAAATTCAAAACATTCAGACTCTATAATTATTCATTTAATAAATTTAAAGATTTCCATTAACTTTGATTACCATGAAATTTTTCTATTGGTTTTTGCAATGTTCTTGTATATTAAAAAGAAATTCCAGCTCAAGGACTAAGTTGTAAATGCCACGTATTGAAGTTACATGACTAAAATACTGAAAATGACCAAATTGCTTTATGTAGGCTTCTGCTATTTAGAAATTACTAAATAATTCCAAAAATAGTTCATTTTCTAAAATGAGATTATACCATCAAAAATGGTTTCCTTAGGTTTTGTTACTGACCTTCTGTCTATTTAGCTCCAGACTATAGCAAAAAGAAATTTTATTTGTACAATGAAAGATCTAAAAACAGTTGAGTGAGGATCCATCTTGACTTGTTGAAGATCTTTATACTTTCAGAAATTCTCATTACTTAAGCATTTTAGAAATTTCAGAATATTGAGATTCTAAAGGAAATTACATTGCAGAGTTTTTAATTTTTAATCTATTAAAGGAAAATAGCTTCAAATCAATTATCCACAGTTTTCAATATATAATCAAGAATTTTGACAATATTTAGATGTTGAATTGCCAAGCTATTAGCAACCAAGAGATTTGATTAGACATCCATATTAATAAACACCTGTCACAATAGCATAACAGATGTTCTAGGAACACAACTAACAGAAAATCTAAATTTAAAAATTTTGGACATATTCCTCTACAATGCAGCACTTAAATTAAACTTTATGACCTTTATCTATTTGTCTTATTAAAATTCAACTCCTGAAATAGTTTCTAACAATAGACATATTTTTATTTTAAATGACTAAAGGTTTTATTGAAATCCAAGCCTATTGCACAAAATTTTGAAATCCTCAGTTAACAGTACATTATCAAAACAACAGTGTATTATAAATATATGTGTGCACATAATATTCAAACATATGTATAATCCATTATATAAAAATCTGGTAGTTCAGATCAGGATATATGATTGATACTCATATATGTGACACATATTTACAGTTTTTGACAAAGGTAAATGAACACAGGCTCACTCAACATAATGATTGATATAATATGTTAAGCTATTTAACAAATTCTGTTTCCTCAAAGAGTGTATTTTGTGAAAATAATATAGATAAGCAGTATATGCAAAGAAGTATCAACTATGCAAAGAAAAGCAAGTACACAAATAATACCAAAGCAGGTTATCTATGTGAGTTGGACTGAAGAGGGTCTTTATTGTGCAAACACTCATTTTTCCTCAACACAAGTTCAAATACAAAAAATTTCCCATATACATTATATGAGCATTAGGCAAGTATCAACCTAAAGGAGTGCCTTCTGGTTAACTATTTGAGATTATTAACATATTTATTCCAAGTAATACCGACATGCAGATGGATAGTAGTAGCATATATTTCTATGTTAATATGTGCATTGATTACTTCTATGTATGTATACTAACCTGTTTAGCTCTAGAAATTTTTCTATGACAATAATTACTATGCTTTTTTTTAAAAGATTTATTTATTTATTTAAAGGCAGAGGCAGAGAGAGAGAGAGAGAGAGAGAGAGAGAGAGAGATCTTCCATCTGCTGGTTCACTCCCCAGATGGCCGCAACAGCCAGAGCTACACCAGTCTAAAGGCTGAAACCAGGAGCTTCTTCTGGGTCTTCCACATGCGTGCAGGAGCCTAAGTCTTTGGACCATCTTTGATTGCTTTCCCAGACCATACCAGAGAGCTGGATGGGAAGTGGAGCAGCTGGGTCTTGAATTGGCATCCATATGGGATGCTGGCACTGCAAGCAGCGACTTTCCCCACTGTGCCACAGCACTGGCCCCACTATGCTTGTTTTTAAGATAAAATTGATAATTGGGGATGTTGAGTAGTGAATGTTTTTGAGAGGACGGTATCCTCAGTCCATTCCTCAAGGTTGTGGCAAGTTTGCATGGACATTCATATGCTTGATATTGACAGCATCAATTTTGGCAGAGGTACAAATTGTTTTTAATGAGAAGTAGAAAACCTAATGATGGGTGGACAGTTGACCTAGTGATTGCGATGCTGTTGTTCCACACCAGAATGGCTCAGTTCTACTCTGGGTTCCAATTCTTGATTCCAGCTTCCTGCTGGTGCAGACCCTGGGAAGAAGTGGATGATGGGTACCTACATAAGAGATTATTTGGTTCCCAGCTCCTTAGGTCTGGTCTTGGCCATTGCAGGTGTTTTGAGAGTTAACTAGCAAATGATAGGAATCATGCCTGACACTACCATATTTTGAATAAAAAATAAATAGAAGAATCCAAGGAGAGTGCTCAAAATTAGCAACTCAGGGAATAATGTTACGGGTGTTACAATGAAGCTGAATACAGCCTGAATGTTGTCTATTGGGAGACGAAGTGTTTTTAGGAATGAGAACCCGATAGATGGGGTTATCATTCAGATAATGGAAAATTAGCAATAGGAAATGCTTCAAAATGTTATGACCTTAAAATATATGTATTCCTTTCATTTAATGAGTAATTTTTATCTACTAATTATGGTCATTAGAAAATATCTTTCATCTTATAAATTTAGTTCTACCTGAAGGTTGAAATAGAAAAGTTAGGGTTTCTCCTTCTCTCTCTCATCTTTCCTTCTTCCCTCCCTTTCCATAAAATGTACAATTCCTCACAAAACTTGACTTTAAGTCTTTAAAGGCAAGTTTAACATGTTTCCATATATAAGCTGCTGTTTGTGTAATTATCTGAGAGGGGCTCAGTTTGTTCTTCCAGCAGTTTCTATCTTTTCTTTGTAGTCAAGGTGAGTTTTGATAAGAAAACTGTGCTATATCTGATTCTCTGGATTTGCCCAGATCTTGACTGGGGGATGATGTGTGTTTCCAATTAACTTTTTTCCTTCTTGAACCTTCTTTTTTGTCTAACAGGGTAACCTTATTAGTTACCACTTTTATGTAGAGAAGTTTTATTTTCCCTTTCAATTTGTTTGCTTATTTTATTTGATTTTGAAAAATGTCCTTTACTGTCCCACAGCACAGTGAGGTGACTCTAGTTCACAATAATGTCTTATGTATTACAGCTCATATGAAAAGCTCGAAGACAGGAGCTGGTTAGTTCCAAACACAAAAAGAGATAGGGAAATATGAAGGGTACTTGCCTAGTTTTGTTAGTAGACACCAGAGTTCCATCCACTTGGGAGTCACGGATTAGCAATCTCAAGAGGGAGTTGCTCAGAGGAAAACTTTATTTGCTTGTTAAAGTAAAGAAAATAGTGGGAAGACAAAGCTCCTAAAGAAATTGCTCCCTTGGAAACAGTTTTCCAGGGCTTTTACAGCAAGGCTAGGGGAGTGTCCACAATGTAAATAAAAGGAGGGCAATGGAGAGCCCTCCTGCTTGCTGAATACCGGATGTAGAAAAGTGGTAGCAGGTGGGCCTTGCCTACTTGCTATATACAGTTTCACGCAGCTCAGATTTAAGATTCTGACTCAGACTGGTTTCTTGTGGTTTTGCTGGTATGTGGTGGCAGCATTTGTCCCCTCTGAGCATAGTGCTGCAAGATTAGCTTTCCTGGAACATTCTCTGAAAAACGAGTTCTGATGAGTAAACTGAAACTCTCTGTTCCTATGCTGCCCTCTCACCTACAACCCACGCTCTTGGGAACAGTATTATCTGTTTACACCACATCTACATTTAAAGTATCACACTGCAGCCCATAACAAGTACAAATATTACATGCTAATCAAAATTTTTAAGAAATAAAATGATTTTAAAATTGAACTTATGAGAAAATACAATGGTGTCTTATCAAACATACAAGATACCTAACCAATTCCTTCATTCTATCGGAATTGCATTCTGTGGTGTTCTAGAGGGTAGACCTAGGACCAAAATGAGAAAATCAGAAACCTTTCTTGTTCAATTTAATAGCTAATACATGAAGCTGTCAATCCAATAAAAAGAAACCTCCCCCATAAGTTACAGGCCCCCAATGTAGAAATATGCGATCAGCAATTAGATGGCTATTAGTCATGGAGTTTATAGAAATGATTTCCACACTTGACAGAACCCAGAATAATTGAACAGCAAGTTCTCATTCAACTATTAGTCTCCAATTGCATAGTTCAAAGGCATTTGTGATTATAAATAATCATGATTTATGTCCACTCTGAATATTTTTCCTTTGCTCATCTCATTTTACTTGATTTTATCCTTTAGTGTCATTATGTATGGTTTATTGTACTTATTGAAGAAGAGATTAGCTCCTTTGGAAACTTTGGATGAGACATTCACAACTCCAATTAGACTTTAAAATGTGAAAAGTTAATACCTCTTTAGATACACATTCTACTATTATTATGACTTCTGCTAGTTCCAGATACGATGCAGACATTGTTTTCCTGCAACTACTGTTACCCCTTGCCCACACCACTAGTTTTATCATATTTTTGCAGTGTTGTTTTCATCTTATCGCTCTTCTCATCCAAAGCTATTACTACTGAAAACAAAGCTGGGCTGCTTGCTGATCAAATGCCAATACATACAGGAATTGATGCAAGGAAATCAGAGGTATTCAGCTGCCAGCAGTCTGGAGGACATAATTGTCATCAAGACCATCTCAAATTCTCAGGTTCTCAGGAGAGCTTTGAAGGCAGCAGAAAGGAGAGGTAAAGGGGAATCAGAAGCAAGGGGAACACAGGACAGGGCCAGCTGCGTGGTAGTGATAACACATGGCTAGGTGATATGAGGCTGGCCAGTCCCAGCCACAGTGGTTGCTTTTGGCCTGCATTCCTACGTCCAGTCCTCTGGTTCTGCTGACTGGGGTGGGTCACAGTACTTTGTAACTTGAACCAGTTTTCTTAAGGCCAGTTTCTAGAATTCTTAATCAAGCATTATTTATCTATTCTAGGTAATATTGATTAGTTACAAAGGTAACTTTCAACTTAAAAGGTAGCATTTAAATTTTGTTAAGCAAAATGGAACCATCTGAGCTACTATTCCATTATCTTATTGAGGTAGGCACCTGGCCTAGTGATGATACTGCTTAAGATGCGTGTGTCCCGTGTCACAGTGCCTCAGTCTTACTCCTGCCTCTGACTCCTAATTCCAGCTTCCTGCTAATGTGCACCATGGGAAGCAGTAGTGATGACAAAAGAAATTGAGCTCCTGTCACTATGTGGGAGATCTGGATAGCATTCCCAGTTCCAGGCCCTGGCCCTGGATCTGGCCCAAACCAGCCATCACCAGCATTGGGACTGTGAACCAACACATGGGATCTCTCTCTCTCTCTCTTTCTCTCTTCCCCCATTATACCTTTCAAATAAGTAAATAAACTTTTATTATTTTTTCTTATATGTTTATTTGATTTTTAACTTTTTTGTTTTCCCTATCAAATTGCAAGCTTGATGGCTGCTGTTGTCTAGAAAATATCCAAGTAAAAAATGCACAGCAACTAAATATAATAAATGAATTAAGGAAGAAATGAAGGAATGGAGTAGTCTACTTTTTATTTAAGATTTACTTATTTTATTTGGAAGAGTTACAGAGGGAAATGGAGAGACAGAGAGAGAGCATCTTTCATCTGCTAGTTCACACCTCAGATGTCCTCAATGGCCAGATCTGGGCCAGGAACCAGGTGTTCTGAAGTCAGGAACCAGGTGCTTCATTCAGGGCTCCTACATGGGTGTCAGGGACACAAGGGCTTGGACAGTCTCCTGCATTTCCCAGGCTGTTAGCTAGGAGCTGGATCAGAAGCAGAGCAGAAGGGATGCAACTGGTGCCCATATGGGATGCAGGCATTGCAGGCAGCTCCTTATCAGCTACATCACAATGCTGACTCCTGTTCTCTTACCTATGTATCTATGGAGGTTTTTTTTTTTTTTTTTGATCTAATACAGAAGTCAATCATAACATGCATGGTTTTCTCTTTGGAATGTGATTTCCTTCTAGTCATATTGCAGAGAGCATGAGCTATGCCTTTCTCTTGTCTCTATACATCATATATAACCTAGAAAATGTGTCTCACAAATAATAAAGAGTAATAATTTTTAAATGAATGCCTTAGTTAAAACTATTCAAGGAACTGGATAGCATTTGTTAAACAGTATTATTAATTTAGAGTCTTTTAGGATTAAAGATAGGAGAACGGCTGTGTATTGATTCTTGGCCTTAGAGACAACAAAGGAAATCGCAAATCTATGATAGTAAAAGCATAGGGCAAGAAGTAGAAGTAACAGATTTGATTGATTCCTGCCAATTGATCTCTGCCAGTTGCTGACACTATGAACTTGATAAAATCTCTAGCTTACATGATCATATGTATCTTCTTTTTTAATTGAGGCTAATGATCTCTGCCATTCCTTAAGCCTTGCTGGATTTGCATTAAATAATATGTGAGAAAGTGCTTTTTAGATTGTGAAATGCCAGTTAATACATCTTTTTATGAGATTCATTAAAATTTCTGTAAAAACAAGAATCAGAAATTGATTTAATTTGTAATTAAGACAATGAGTATTTCCAGTTTTAACTGTCAGGAAAACAGAGGGAGAAGTATTAAAATAGGAAGAGAAGAAGAAAAGAATAAAAGATCAGTATAAAAGAGGAAATGTTTGGCACAGTGATTGACATAATTCTTGGGATGCCTGAAGCCTGTATCAGAGTGCCTGGGTTCACGTCCTGGCTGTACTTCTGATTCCAGTTTCCTGCTAATGTGCACACTGGAAGGCAGAAGAATGTGACTCAGGTACTTGTATCCCTCCCACCCACACGGGAGACCTGGATTGATTTCTGGACTCCTGTCTTCCACTTGGCCCAGGGCTGGTTGTTGCAGCCATTTGGAGAGTGAGCCAGCATGAAAGGTCAATCTGTCTGTTCCTATCTCTTTTGCTCATGTTCAAACAGATAAAGGGGAAATAAATAAAAAGATTTCTAAAAATATAAGCATGGAAGAATAGAGGAGAACATGAAGAGCACGAACAGGAAATGTGCAGAGTGAAATTACAAGGGGTATACGCGGCTGGGGAAAGCAGAGAAAAGGAAGCAAAACATAGGATATAGAAAATAATTGTTTATCATGGGATTTGAGAGTAACTTATGATCACTGATAGGTTGAAATCCCTCTCTTTCAAAAGATGAGATAAGATTGTACATTTCTGTATAGTACAGGATTAGCCAAGAGGTGTCATCCATGGAAATGGATGAATCCAGACCCGGAGTGACAAGCACCTAATCGTTGTTAAGATAAAAACTGTATCAACAATATATGTTCATGCTTACTAAGAATTTCTTCCCTAGTAATTGATAGGAAATCTGATTTCCAAGTGCCCTAGTCTGGTGATAATCTGCCTTCTGGTGGTGAACCAGGTCCTTGAGAGTTGCCAATCTAATCAGCAGTGCAGAGGGCTGGTTGTCCAGTCTGGCACAGCTGAAGACCCTGCCATTCCATTAAGCCTGGTCTGGGACAGTTCCCCACAGTTAATTATTGTGTGTGTGGCATAATAATGTGAACATAATTTTGAAAGAAAATTAAATCATTAATCTCACTTTGGTGACACTTGAGAGCCATCTTAGTGCGTGGAAAACTGGTTGCTATAAAGGATACCCAGGCTTGATTCTCAGAATACAGAATGCAACCTACGGTTCTCAGCCTTTGAAGTATTTTCCATGTTTCTAGAAATAATGACCATGATTAAAATAAGCTACTCTTTTGTTCCTTGGATGTTTTTAAAAACTGTTATTAATAACCATGTTTTCTGGTTTTAAATTTGAGTTCTCCTTTCCCCTTTGGTTCTTTGCTGGTCTGTTAAAAAATCCTAAAAATAGTTCTTGATGAATTTAGTACAACATCTGTACTCACAGGAATAAACTGCTTTTTAGTTGTTCTCTAACTAGCATAATGTTTCCTTCTCTAAAATGCAGATTCTAAAGTAAGGAGCAATACATACATATATTTATGGCTGTCCACAGTTTCTGTTCAGAAATAATTTAGAATTGGAAAAGGATATATTAAAGATGATTATAATATGTTGAAGGTGCATGCATATTAAACGAATGGAATAAAATATTTCAGGATAATCATTCATTGTCTAATTTTAGTTATTCAAATACAATATTCCATTGTGAATTTGACCTTTATTTTGAACCTTCAGAATAAAGTAAAACTTCATTATTTCAATCTCTTATCCTGTATGTGTTGCAATAATCTTTTAATAATACCTGCTACAGCCAAGAATATAACTACAAGCCAAAATTATGAAGATAACTTTGCAACTTAAAGGAATTCATTCATTTATATACTGAAATTCATAATTTTGGAAGAGCTGTAATAAGCAAGTCCAATATTCTTCTTGCTTCCAGCTGCCCTAGGAAACCCAAGCATGAATCATCTATGGACCATGCCCTCAACAAACTTAGTATCATTCTCACAGCTAAGACATCTATATATGTTATGCTAGGGTGGAAGGGGTGACAGTATAAGAGAGGTACAAAGATGGTGAGAATTTTCAGAAGGATCAAAATCTGCTTCCTGCTTTGGACAACAGGTAGATTCTTCTGGAAAATAGAATATTTGAGCTGTGCTTTTAAATATTAATCTCCAAAATGGAGCTATAAGAACATTTGAACAGTGGAAAAGTATTGTCAATCATAATGATATTTGTCATCTAAAGTATAGGGATTGTACCTTAGCAGTATTTAATACATGATTGGCACTGATGCTCTCCTTTGGGGTATATCCCAGAGAAGAGAGCTCAAATCTCTTAAAGGGCTTTGTGTGGCCTTTATTTATTCAGTATCCCTCACCATTAGCAAAATTCATGTGAACTACACTGAATCTGTTCTGTTTTTTATTAATATCACATTAACATGAGAATTGAAACAAATACAAAAATTGTGTGTACCTACTTTTCTAGATTTTTGAATTATGGAATTTTTTAAAAAAAAAAAATTTAAGAAAAGAAACTATAGGTTGAGAATATCTAAATAGGAAGCCCGAACAAAGAACAAGATGTCAGAGTTGACAGGTCTCATTTGTAAGAGATGTTGGCCAGCACACTACAAAATCAAATCAATGCATTTATCACAATTTAGAAGGACTATAACAGTACAATGAACTATCAAGAGAAGTACTTCAAATAGGTATTTACAACCTCCAATAATCACTTTAGGTTTTTCCTAAGGGAATGTTTTACCTTGAGATTGTTTTTAATGGCATTATCATAAAGAAGATATTTAAAATAGACTTTTATCTTTATTGATCCCTTTATATATTTCTGTATATTTTTTAATATGTGTAATTTACAAACATGGTAGTACACATGTAAATGAATACACATACACAGAGGCTGTAAGTACAACATGTGCCATTTCAGTATAGGCCAAATGAAGGCCTTGAAACCACTTGTGTGCCTAAAACTGTGCAGAACCAAATCTCACTGTGGAAGAGGAGATGCCTTTGAGATGCCAGGTCCTGGAGTAAGCATATGAGCCTTCTCTGAGCTGATCCCATAGAACAGTAACATTCTTACGTATTTTAGCCTTCTGGGGAAAAATCATTTTCTCCATTGAGGGTGGTGCAGAGTTATTCAGCACCAGAGTGTACAAGACCAAACTGAATTCTATTAGCTGCTTTCTGAAAGCAGCGAAGGAATTTGTATTTTATTCACAGTAACCTTTCCATCACGGGGCTGTTCGTTTTCTCACTCTTTATTCTTTTCTTCCTAAATAAGCCAACTTAATTGGAGGTTTAGAGTCTCGTATTTAAAGGAAGATTTTTAAACAAGAAACACTGGGATTTAGGGAGTTCTAGGCAGGAGAGAAAGGCAGCTGTCTTAATCTTGCTTGATATGCTGGACCCCATCATTAAAGACTTCAAAAGAATTTTGGCAAAACTTTCAGTCCTATGATCAGGAAGAGAGAACTGGCAGACCTTGAATGAAATAGATCTTTGGAAGAAAAGGGTGAAGGGATGTGTGGCTTAATCCATCCTGACATGGTGACCCAAGGCATACTCCTGGGCCAATGCCAAAGCATCCACACCTTCTAATAGACAGCACAAAAGTCTAGGGAGAAAGAAAGAAAAGCAGAAATAAAGAAGGAAGGAAATGTAAGCCTAGTTTATATGTCTGTCAGTCTGGTACCAGCATGTGATCCTTCAGACTGAACCATCTGTTATCAAAGCAGGTTTCAAGT
Organism: Sylvilagus floridanus; assembly: GCA_949820135.1. NCBI lineage: Eukaryota > Metazoa > Chordata > Mammalia > Lagomorpha > Leporidae > Sylvilagus > Sylvilagus floridanus. The sequence continues at coordinate 26,403,122 of OX463235.1, forward strand.
ACTTAAGTGTGGTGCAAGCCTGTTATCCCAAGGCAAGACACTTTGAGGGCAAGAGCACATACAGGTGAGAAAGGGGATAATAATGTGGACATACCTGGACACGACACTGGATAATTATTGAAATATAACTTCAACTGCTCTCAATGAGGAAACATTAAGTATTGTCTCAATAGATAATTGGACATGAGGCCTGACAAAGGAGAAAATAAACCAATAATAATGATGCAATTGATGATGATGTATGTTTGGACTGCAGCTGATTACTTCAGTTTGAAAATCATCACCCAGTTTTTTAACTTTTATTTAATGAGTATAAATTTCCAAAGAACAGCTTATGGATTACAATGGCTTCGCCCCCCCCCATAACTTCCCTCCCACCCACAACCCTCCCCTTTCCCGCTCCCTCTCCCCTTCCATTCACATCAAGATTCATTTTCAATTTTCTTTATATACAGAAGATCAGTTTAGCATATATTAAGTAAAGATTTCAACAGTTTACACCCACATAGAAACACAAAGTGAAAAATACTGTTTGAGTTCTAGTCATATAGCATTAAATCACAATGTACAGCACATTAAGGACAGAGATCCTACATGAGGAGTAAGTGCACAGTGACTCCTGTTGTTGACTTAACAAATTGACACTCTTGTTTATGACATCAGTAATCACCCTAGGCTCTAGTCATGAGTTGCCATAGCTATAGAAGCCTTTTGAGTTCACCGACTCTGATCATATTTAGACAAGGTAGTAGTCAGAGTGGAAGTTCTCTCCTCCCTTCAGAGAAAGGTACCTCCTCTTTTGATGGCCCCGTTCTTTCCACTGGGATCTCACTCACAGAGATCTTTCATTCAGGTCATTTCTTTTCTTTTTTTTTTTTTTGCCAGAGAATCTTGGCTTTCCATGCCTGAAATACTCTCATGGGCTTTTCAGCCAGATCCGAATGCCTTAAGGGCTGATTCCAAGGCCAGAATGCTGTTTAGGATATCTGCCATTCTATGAGTCTGCTGTGTATCTTGCTTCCCATGTTGGATCGTTCTCTCCTTTTTTTATTCTATCAGTTAGTATTTACAGATACTAGTCTTGTTTATGTGATCCCTTTGGCTCTTCGTCCTATCATTATGATCAATTGTGAACAGAAATTGATTACTTGGACTAGTGAGATGGCCTTGGTCCATGCCACCTTGATGGGATTGAATTGGAATCCCCTGGTATGTTGCTAACTCTACCATTTGGGACAAGTCTGATTGAGCTTGTCCCAAATTGCACATCTCTTCCCTCCCTTATTCCCACTCTTATATTTAACAGGGATCACTTTTCAGTTAAGTTTCAACAATTAAGAATAACTGTGTATTGATTACAGTATTCAATCAAAAGTATTAAGTACAACAAACAAAAAAAATACTAAAAGGAATAACATATTAAGTTGTTCATCAACAGTCAGGGCAAGGGCTGATCAAGTCACTGTTTCTCATAGTGTTCATTTCACTTTAACAGGTTTCCTTTTTGGTGTTCGATTAGTTGTCACTGATCAGTGAGAACATATGATATTTGTCCCTTTGGGACTGGCTTATTTCACCTAGCATAATGTTTTCCAAATTCCTAACAGGGATCACTTTTCAGTTAAAATTTAAACACCTAAGAAATAATGGCACACTAACATGAAAACAAGCTGAATAAAGCAACCTGTCTCAGGACACAGTCACTATGAATGGGCCAATTGAAAAAGGTAAACTTTACCATGTCACTGTATCAAATCGGACTAGAGGAGAGGGACATGCCAAAAGTTGGCTCTCTGGGTCTCACCATCTCAGAAACAGCAAGACCTGTGACTAGTGGCAACGGTACCCAATCTGCTAACTGTGATAAGTTTCATTTAAGTTAGTGACACTTTTGTGTTTATATATTTCTTTATCTGGACCTTAGGATAACATTGCACTGTGACCAGAGTAAAAAGTGAGTTGGTAGGCTTTGAGAAGTTCAAATGCCAAATAAATAATAGCTGAATTATTTTATTTTCATAAACTGAAATTGATCATTTTCTGAACCCATAAAATTTGGCCTGTTATTACAAGAGCAAGTACAGCCAGTATATTAGAATTGTTTAAGGGGAGGCTAGAAAAAATGCCCAGGCTCTGCAAGAGATTGTGCCCATGATTAATGCTGAGGCTATGCCAACAGGAAAGAGAGGGACTCCCACAGTCAGAGACTGTGATTGTATTTACAGTACATTGGCTTTGATTAATGTGTGCACTCAGAGAAGGAATATGTAGAAGGCGAGAAAAGACCTGTTTTCAAATGTTGGTGCCGAGTACAGATTTCTCATTATGTCCTGAGAAGGTGTTAATAAATAACGACTTGCATTCTATTTTGGGGAGAGAAGAGAGACCACTGTGGGGGTATATTTCCCATACATGAGCAAAGATTCAAATTGCTGCTTTTTTTTTCTTTGTCATTTTCATTTTTATCCACATTTCACAGTTTCAGGAACCAGTTGCATCCAAAAAGATTCTTAATTGGTTTTAAATATAATGTTGAATGCAATAGATAAAGTGTCTGAATGCTTTGTTAAAACATGTTCTAGAGATTTCAAGTCCTCTAGGTCTGAGAGAGGAAATAAATACATATAAGAGTCACCCAAAAAACTTTCCCCATCTTCCTGAGAACAGCGCTCCTGCTCCCTTCTTGCTCTACGCCACAGTTTGATGTGCTTTTAGGGTGAGTTTCATGTGTAGTATCAGGAGAAGAAAATGGCAGGTAAAAATTAATATGTGGTATATAGGGAAAAGGGATAGTCCCAGGACATAAAATGGCTCCTAGGTTTTCTCAGGTCTCCAGGTTTCTCCAGTTTACCCACTTGGGTGTGAATTGTAGGTAAAGGGGCATACAGCAAGCAATCTATTAAGAACCAAGAACCTTATGATTTTATTGGCATTTGGAATAACGTACATCATATTGAAAAATAATTACCTATTAGAGAACAGCTAGTACAATACTATTAACTTGCCCCAGCTGATTTGATCTAACGCTGCAAAAACCAGTAGCTTCCTCAGAAGTGCCACCTTTGACTACTTAGTAGTAATGCTTGAGGATTGTGGTAGGCTGAGTAATGGCCCTCCAAAATCTCCATTTCCTAATTTCCAGAACCTGTGCCTATTATCTTATATGGCAAAAGGGACTTTGCATATATAACTACATGAAGAAATCTGAGATGGAGATATTATCGTGGATTAGCTGAGTAAGTCTGATGATAACATAAGGGTCCCAACAAGAGGGGGCAAGAAAACACTGATGTGTTGACAGCAGCAGAAATTACCATGATGTGCTTTGCAGACAAATGAAGGAAACATAAGAAATGCAGGCAGCCACCACAGGCATAAGTCAGTGGAATGGGTTCTCTCCCCAGAATCTCCAAATGGAACCAGCCCCACTGACACTTTGACATTAGCCCAGTGAAACTTATTTCTGACTTCTGACTTCCAGAAATGTAATATAATACATGAGTGTTATTTTAATCCACCGACTTTATAGTGTTTTGTTATAGCAGCAATTGAAAACTAATAGAAGGGTCCTGTGAAGGTTTAGGAGAACAATTGATAACAGTTACGATTTTTAGAGGGTGCAGTAAGAACTAGGATAAATAAAACTACGAACTTTTAGTTTTCCCTTTAGAAATTTCCTAGGCATCAGAGAGTGACTATATATATATATATATATATATATATATATATTTGCTAATAATGGCTGAGGTCAGTAGAAAAAAAAAATTCTATCTAAAAATCATCACAATTTTCACTAATTCTAAGGTTCACAGTGACTTTGTAGTTAGTTCTAGAAAACATCTGATGGTCAATCTTGGTCCCCTACAACTAGACTACATGTCTCCATGAACCATAAGTCCAATTGGGAGAGAAAAAGATTGCGGCTTTTTTCCCTAGATGAGTCTACTTTCATACCCAAATGGGACAGATGAAAAGGGAAAGACAAAGATAAATGTCAGATTGCTGATAAAAGAAATTGAACCAAAGAAGGGGTATTTCATTTATAACCCTTTCAGGTAGATAGAGAATGATGCTTCAATAGGACTGCACTCAGAAATATATCTGGGGATCTCTTGTTCTTGGTTATTTCTTTGCACTATATGAAAGATTTTGCTACACACACATATATACACACATATACACACACATTAAATACATAGTGAAAACAAAGGTAGGATTAGAAGTAAAATTAAGAATCTGTTTAGCAAAATTTGGGCAGTATTGAGAAGTATACATTGAATTCCAGTGCATAAAAATGCATACTTACAGAAAACCTAAGATGATATTTTCACCATGTGATTCAATTGTAACTGCCTCCAAAAGTAATAATGACTTGACTCCTTATTAATCAATTTAAACTGTCCTGTATTGATTTACCTTGAAGAAAACATAAGGAACTGTCAGCTTCCACAATTCAAAGGCAAAGACAATAGATTTTAGTAGCCCAGTTGGCATATGAGGCAGCACAAATTGTGGTGTGCATAATTAGAGTACCCATGATGCGAATGACAACTTTTAAATTTGTGTTGAATAAAATTGCTTAACTCTATACATCAGGGACGGATATAAGAATTGAGAAAGAACATTAAGCAATTGTAACAGTGCCGGGAATATAATAGACATACAATAAAGTTTCTTATTAAATATGCTTTCTGTAGGAAATTACATAGAGTTGTTGTAAAATCTTCATTCTTGGAAAGAGCTGGAGTAAACCGTCTGTTTTACTAAAGACAAAAATAGAAAAATCTGTCTAACTGACCTCTATTTTGCCCAAATTTTGCTAAACAGATTCTTAATTTTAATTCTAATCCTACCTTTGTTTTCACTATGTATTTAATGTGTATATGTATGCATATGTGTGTGTGTGTGTGTGTATAGCCCTCCATTAAATACTCCCCTCAATTCTACAGTCCAGAATTTGACATGAAACAAACAGGTGAAGTGTAAATTAGAGGAAGTTAAGGACTGAAAGCGTAAAGAAAGAGAGATTTACAGGTCAGATCTTTTTAGAAAACTAATTTGTATATTTGAGAAAGGGAATCTCTACTCCCTGTGCACGCACACACACACACACACAGCATCAGCAACAATAAGTAAAATTATTCTTCCAGAATGATCCTCAAAAAATAACTCTAAACTAAGCCTGTCCTCATTTCATAAACAAGCACAACATTGAACATGACAGGCTATTATTATCATACAAAGAATAAATCTTTTGTAATTTTTGTTTTTAAAAATAGGCCATCTACATTGCAACCATTTCAAAATAAGAAATATAACTGGACTTGTGCCCAGCAGACTATATGCCTCATAATTTCAGCTGCACTGGTAAAGGGCCTTGATGCTTTCCCAACTTTCCCCTTCTACCTGGCAACATCAAAATTTCCTTTCACAAAGAATACAGTAATTTGTTGCTAAAATTAAAACTATAAAAGGATTTTAACACCTCTGGGAATATATTCAGCAGAGATTCACAAAACTCTTTTTTTTTTTTTTTTACTCAGCTTAAATATAATACATTTCCCAGCCTTTTTTGTGGCCACGTGACTGTGTGTCTGAATTCTGGAATGTGGGTTGGAGTGATGTTTTTCAATTCCTTTCCCAACCCTCCTATGAAAGAAAGGCTCTATTCACATTTTTCCGGTGTTGGATGTCTAGATACAATGGATCCAAATGGACTCTGAGACTTAGTGGAGAGGAATTCTTGTTTTTAGAAAGTACTCACATCCTTAACTGACTATGTGGTATACTTGCCATATCACAGCTTATCTTGGATAAGATATGAGAGAGGAACAAACAGTATTGTGTTAAGTCAAGAAGACTTTTTGATCTTGTTATTGAAGTTAGGCTGCTCTGAATAGTATGGACCACGAGGAGCTTATATAATGCTCAGGAGGATATTTTCACTCTTTAATGGAACAACAATTGTTTTTCAGACTTAATTCCCAAAGGTTTCTTAGAATATTAATTACTCAAGGTGATTGTTAGCTGATTACTTAATAGCCAGTTTTATAAGGAATTTTATAGGGGCCTGAGAACTTGAGATGGTACTTTATAAGAAAAAGTAATATTCAGAGGGAGAAGGTTGCCTAATTAAAGTTTCATATTTGCATATTAGAGGAATTTTGTGCCCTTGCTTGAGTCTGATGCCTCTCTTCATCCTATCATTTTTGGTCACTTCCATGATAATTACCCTTTTTTCTTTTGTATCTATTATGGTATTAAAAGAAAGGGAAATCTGATAGTACACCTTGTAGAGCTAAATCCTTAATCCTAGGAAGTTTTATTACCACAAAGATCTATCACTAAATGTAAATAAACTTTGTAAAAGAAGTTAAGGAACAACCCTGAAAAATAAGAACAAGTGCATAAACACATACACACACACACATACCTCGAGTTTATGTGTGTATGTATTTTATGTTTTTTCCTTAGTTAAGTGATATTATGAATGGACAAATCTGTACAAAGTAATACTTTTGGCAAGTATAGTAAGGAACTCAATGTAATCTTTTCCATTGATATTCTCTGGCAACTATGCTAATATTTAAAAATCCGAAAGATGAACTTTGACAAAATACCATTCGTAAAAATAGAAAGAAAAGAGAAAATTAATGTTGTTATGAGCACCTACTATGTACCAAACACTGTGTAAACTTGTAAATGCTAGATTTGATAACATTATAAAAATATAATCATTTTTCAAATTTGAGAGGCAGAGGCCGGCGCCATGGCTCAACAGGCTAATCCTCCGCCTTGCGGCGCCGGCACACCGGGTTCTAGTCCCGGTCGGGGCGCCGGATTCTGTCCCGGTTGCCCCTCTTCCAGGCCAACCTTCTGCTGTGGCCTAGGAGTGCAGTGGAGGATGGCCCAAGTGCTTGGGCCCTGCACCCCATGGGAGACCAGGAAAAAGCACCTAGTACCTGGCTCCTGCCATCGGATGAGCGCGGTGCGCCGTCCGCGGCAGCCATTGGATGGTGAACCAACGGCAACGGAAGACCTTTCTCTCTGTCTCTCTCTCTCACTGTCCACTCTGCCTGTCAAAAAAAAAAAAAAAACAAATTTGAGAGGCAGAAAGATGGAGAAAAAAGGATAAATGGACAAGAGATCTTCCCACTGCAGGTTCACTCTCCAAATACAGTATGATGAGAGCTGGGCTTGGGGTAGAGTTAGGAGCTGGGAGCTCAACACTGTTCTCCCATAAAGGTGGTAGGAACCCAATTACTTAATCCATCACTGCTGCCTGCGGAGGTTTATAATAGTAGGAAGCTGAAATTAGAAGCTGGAGCCAGGAATCAAACCCAGGTATTTGGATGTACAACACAGGTGTCTTAATGATTAGGCTAAATACCTACTCCCTAATTTTTTTTTTATAATGAAGAGAAAATAAATTCAAATAGCAGTCATTTACCCAGGATGGCCTGGCTAGTAAGGCATAGGACTGGGATCCAGGTGAAATGTATTTTCTGAGTCCATATTCATTTCGTGTACTCTTTAGAGCATAAAATTGAATATTATCAATAAATAAATATAACTATGTCTAAAAAAGCAGCCGAAGATGGCCCGAGTGCTTGGGCAACTGCACCCATGTGGGAGACCTGGAAGAAGCTCCTGGCTTTGGCCTGGCCCAGCCCTGGTGCTGGCAGCCATATGGGGAGTGAACCAGTGGATGGAAGACCTCTTTACTCCCTCTCTCTGTCTCTCTTTATTTCTTTCTATAACTCTTTCAGTAAATGAATAAACGTTTAAAACCAAAATATTTTAAAAATTTAACTGACAAATATTTGCTAAATATTTTTCACTTACCACATGATGTTTTGAAATATATATACATGGTGGAATGGCTATTTTCACATATGCATCACATCACGTAGTTGTCATTTGGCAGGCCTGCCACTTTATAACATGATCTGCCCTCCTTTGAGGGAAATAGATTATTTTAACCACTGTTTATTAAAAGTGTCTGGCCTCTGGTTTCATTTAAATGTTTCCTATCTCAACTCCTTCCTCTGGGTCTATTTCTCTGTAGGATTCAATTCAATGATTTAAGACACAGTTTGCTGACAAGAGATCCTGAGAACCCATTACGAAAATGAAGGCAGCAAACAACCTTTGAATGTATTTCCCAATTTAAAAGCCTTCATGACATAGCACATTTCAGGCCGAGATTGTTAAAAATTTATCATAGTTTCAGTAATTGTAGCTTAGTCTGGAAGCTTGGCATGATATACAATCATTTGTAAAATGTATATTTTGTTTGGCACTCAGTAGGAAGCTTGCCAGGCAATACATTTAATTAAGAACCTTGGAGAGAGAAAAACTGTGGTCTGTCATAGTATGTTATCATTTACTTTTAAGTTCTGAAAGTTATTGTTATTTTAGGACAGCGGTTTTGTAACAAGGTATATATTTAAGGTTAGAGGTAATTTCCCTTTTATCGGCTCAGAGTTTTTATATAGGGAAATATATTATTTTGAGGGGAAGGGTGCATTAGCTGCATTCCTTAGATATAACTCATTGTCTATTGTTCAAGCTATGAGTACCTTAGCCGCTCTCCTTAGAAACAACCTTTGTCCATTGTTTAAGACCTTGAAGATTGATGCATTGCCTTGTGGGAGCTTAGACAGCTTTATTTAAGTTTAACTTTCTCTGGAGATGCATAGAAATAATGAAATGCAATGCCTTTCTTGAACATAACCATGTACATAACATTGATTCCTCCCTGATGCATAAAGTAAATTTTGTAAGAGCAACTCAAATATTGTAATGATGAACGTTGATTTTTTTCTCCCTTTTATTACAAAGCTACCTGTGTCAGCAGATTCAGAAGGTTGTGATGATAACCATCTCTGAGGGCGGGTTTTCACTGTGTTAGACACCCCATTCTGTTTTTACAGGAAGATTTGTTTATAACAATTTTGAGAGGCATCATGGGGAAAAGATACTGCAAGGACCCTTTTGGACATATAAAGCCCAAGCTTTTTGGTGTTCAGTATTTCAGGTATAGAATTCTCTAATGATTTAACTTCACTTGACCCATCTCTGTGTTCTATCACTGCATAGCATTGCTCTTAATGAACACAGATTTTCCTCTAATAACAGATCTTACCTGATTTTACATTAGGGCATCCACCCTCAAGATCTGTCCAGTGTATAAATAAGACACAGAGAAAGATTGTTTCCACTCTATTTCTCTCTCTTTTTTAAAAGATTTATTTATTTATTTGAAAGAGTTACAGAGAGAGCCGTGCACACACACACACACACACACACACCATGGGGGGGGGGGAGGGAGAGAGAGAGAGAGAGAGAGAGAGAGAGAGAGAGAAGAGAAGCGAAGCGAAGCGAGAGAGGGATTCCATCCTCTAGTTCACTTCCCAGGTGGCTGCAATGGCCAGAAACTGCACCTGTTCGAAGCCTGAGCCAGCAGGAGCTTCTAACATTTCTAACAATTCTCCCATGAGGGTGCGGGGCCCAAGGACTTGGGCCATGTTATACTGCTTTCCCAGGCCATAGCAGAGAACTGGATCAGAAGTGGAACATCTGGGACTTGAAAAGGTATCCACAAAAAATGGGATGCCAGCACTGCAGATGGAAGCTTTATCTGCTACACGATAGCATTGGCCCCTCTATTTCTCTTTTAGCTCCATATACCTTAACTCAAAACCTTTCTTTTCTTACTCTAACTCATTCCTCTGTTCCACTTTGCCTATTACCACTCCCTCCCTGGAAGCAGGAGAACAATTGCTCTAGTGAACCAGGCTTTCAGGGTCTCATTCCCTGCTGTGAACTAGGAATAGAAATCAATAATAAAAACTTTGACATTCAATGTGGTGATACTCAGAGTTAGGAATTAAGGAGAGGGTTAGGAATTAAGGAGAGGATTAGTTGTGAGTGGATAGAAGAGCTACATTCATTCAGGAAATCATAGATTATTTTTTCAGGGAAGTGGATATAGAAAAACACCTCCTTATCACATCATTCCAGTTGCCTAGCTGTGAAGACTGAAGTATGAGCATAAATGATCAAAGAACAGAGGTGTTTTCTGCTATGGAAATGTTGTTCTTTTTTGGTTTTTCAATAAACAAATGGGAAGTTGGTTCAGAGTTTAAGAAGTGTGCTACTTTTTCTTCATCTACTTTGCAAAAATCTTTTAACTTTGTGGCATTAGGAACCAAAATTGTCTTAAAATAACAACCTTAACATCTTCTAGAGTGATCACTTGGAACATTTGAGTACTTGGTAGAAGTTAGCGCCATTCAATGGTATTAAGTAGAACAAAAAAATACTAAAAGGAATAAAATAGTAAGCTGTTCCTCAACAGTCAGGACAAGGGCTGATCAAGTCATTGTTTCTCATAGGCCCATTTTACTTCAACAGGTTTCCTTTTAGTTGCTCAGTTAGTTATCACCGATCAGGAAGAACATATGATATTTGTCCTTTTGGAACTGACTTATTTGACTCAGCAATATATTTTCCAGATTCCTCCATTTTGTTGCAAATGACCAGATTTCATTTTTTAGCGCTGTATAGTATTCTAAAGAGTACATATCCCATAATTTCTTTTTGTTCTACTTAATACCATTGGTTGAACTCTTTAATTGACACACAATTATTCTTAGGAGTTTAAATTTAACTGAAAAGTGATCCCTGTTAAATATAAGAGTGGGAATAAGAGAGGGAGGAGATGTACAGTTCAGCATATGCTTACTCGGACTTACCCCTAATGGTAGAGTTAGAAATGTGCCAGGGGATTCCAATTTAATCCCGTCAAGATGGCATGTACCAATGCCATCTCACTAGTCAAAGTGATCAGTTTTAGTTCATAATTTATCATAATTATATGATTGTCAAAGGGATCACATAAATAAGACCAGTGTCTGCTAATACTAACTGATAGAATAAAAAAGGGAGAGAAGGATCTAACATAGGAAGCAGGATACACAGCAGACTCATAGAATGGCAGGTGTCCTAAACAGCACTCTGGCCTCAGAGTCATCCCTTAAGGCATCCATACCTGGCTAAAAAGCCCATGAGAGTATTTCAGGCATGGAAAGCCAAGGCCCTGTGTCAAAAACAAAAATGACCTAAATGAAAGTTCTCTGTGAGTGAGATCCCAGTGGAAAGAATGGCCATCAAAGAAGGAGGTACCTTTTTCTGAAGGGAGGAGAGAACTTTCACTTTGACTATGGCCTTGTCTAAATAATGTTGGAGTTGGTGAACTCAAGAGGCTTCCATAGCCTTAGCAGCTCATGACAAGAGCCTCAGGTGATTACTGACATCATAAATAAGAGTGTCAATTGTTAAATCAACAACAGGAGTCACTGTGCACTTAGTCCCCATGTAGAATCTCTGTGCTTAATGTGTTGTACTATGTGAATTAACAGTAAAACTACTAATAAAACAGTACTCTATACTTTTTGTGTCTGCGTGGGTACAAACTGTTGAAATTTTTATTTAGTAAATACTAGATTGATCTTCTGTATGTAAAGATACTTGAAAATGAATTATGATGGAGAATGGGATGGGAGAGGGAGTGGGAGATGAGATGGTTGCAGGTGGGAGGGAGGTTATGGGGGAAAAGCCACTATAATCCAAAAGTTGTACTTTTGAAATTCATATTTATTAAATAAAAGTTTAAAAAAAGAAGTTAGTGCCTATCATCCTTGGAATGACTGTATGTTGGGTGGAGCAATGGTTGCTTTATGTTTTGCTCAATCTGAGATGAGGGTACTTTAACAAATACATGCAAAATGACATTGGAAGTTAAATTTATTTGGTACAAAATTTTTAAAAATGATGTATATAGTTTTTTAAATATGTGAACTCATATTAGGAAAAACTTGTGCATGAATTTCATATTGTTTTGGCACCAAAATAAAGGCATCTTTTAGTTGGAGTGAGGCTTACTATAATAAACAGCTGGGAAAGATCAAAACAAGCTCATGTTCCCTTCAGTACTTCCTGAATCTTAATACAATAGGACTTCACTTTTGTTTTTCATTTTTCATATAATAGGAAGTCTGATTGAATGATTGGGTCCTTTCCAAGACCAATGTCAGTGCTTGGAATGCAAATCATTGATTTACATTGATATTTGGATATCTATGCCTACATATATTGTTCCTGAACCACTACAACTCAAATTCTTTTAATTTCAGGGGTAAAGGACCTCTAAAGCATACAACTGAAGTGATCTATGCAGCTAAAATGATTTCAGAATCAGGATCGAGAATGGATGTCCTGGCTCGACAGATTGCCAACCAAGTGAGTCACTTAAAGTGGGCCTGGTCAATGTTCATGCTAATTGCTCTTTGCCATTGAAACTTTGATTAGGACAACACTGAATTTTTCTATATGGGATTATTTTCCCCTAAACTTTAAGGGAATTATCTGATTTATTTTTTATTTATTCATTTTTGTTTATGTGAAAAAGCAGAGAGAGGGAGGGAGAAACAGATAAATCTCCCATCTGCTGTTTCATCCCTCAAATGCTCCCAATAGCCCAAGCTAGGTCAGACTGAAGCCAAGAGCTTAGATCTCAATAGGAGTCACCTTCATGGTTAGGAAAGATCTTAGTACTTAGCCATGGTGACCTCCCAGGATATAACTGCATGTGGAAATGGGACTTTAACCAGGTGCTCTGACATGGGATTCAGGTAACCAATTGTTGTCTTAACTGCTGCAACATATACCTACCTCATTTTTAATTTTATTACATTATTAATGTATTAGTAGCTGACAAGTTTGAAGAAGCTTAATTGTTCAAGGGTGGATTTTTTAGGCTTAAATATGCTCATTTTTTTAAAAACATAAGCTTTTCAGCTTCAGATATACTCAATTTGTTTTAATTGTGGTAATAACCAAACAGCAGTTTTTCATTGATATCTTATTTTTTTATTTTTGTTCCTCAGAAATCAGTATGTTTTAAAATTCTGTTATGTTAGAATTTATGTGTCAACACTATATTTAAGCATTCTATGTAAAGTTAAAAGGCAAATAATGATTAGTGGAATTTTAAATTAAAGCTAAAAAATGAAGAAAGTGTGTTCTGTGTTTTAAAGATTTATTTATTTGAAAGGCAGAGTTACAGAGGCAAGGAGAGAGAGGGGGTGAGAAAGAGAGAGAGAGAGAGAGAGAGAAATCTTACATCTGCTGGTTCACTCCCCAATGGCTGCATTGGCCTGAGTTGGGCCGATCTGAAGCCAGGAGCCAGGAGCTTCTTCCAGGTCTCCCATGTGGATGCAGGGGAAAAGGACTTGGGCCATCTTGTACTGCTTTCTCAGGACATAGCAGAGAGCTGGACTGGAAGTGGAACAGTCGGGACTTGAACTGGCACCAGGGTATATGGCATGCCGGCCCTGCAGGTGGCAGCTTTACCCAGTTTGCCATAGCACTGGCCCCAGAAATTATATTCTTATAAAAACTAGAATTTCTAAACACTTCTGTTACTTTTCCTTGTATTTCTCACAACCCTATTCTAATTTTTAAACAGCAGCTACATTATTAGACTTTCCTTATGTCTGATTTTAATTGAAAAATCTGTCAGTTTCGTAAGTTAGCATACTGGGAGAATAAATTAATATTTCAGAATGGGGTATAATATCCCTTTGAAGCTTTTATATTATATTCAAGTTCATAATACATATTTATTTCCCTTTAGGGGAAACACTTTTCTTTTTAACTTTGCAACTATTCCACATTATTTCTTGCTTATACATACATGGGGGAATTTTATTGGGATGCTTATTATTACCATTCAGTCTTGCTATAACATGTTCCTTGGGACATGAGGAACTCTTTCCTGTTACAAATTTGTGGATACAGGGAAGAGAAATAGGATGAATAATAGCAGAGAAAAATGTTTGAAAACATATCTTGAATATACATGTGTACAGTATCTTGATACTTTAAGCATTATAAATTTTTTATTAATCTTGGCTTTTTTAGTCTTTAATATTCACAGCTAAAAACAAACTCTATCCTAATGTAAGTCAAAATTTCCTCATTGAGTGACTGAAGTTCATCCATGACTATGGTTGTTTCCTTATCTTGGGTTTTTATTGCATTACTTTTATAAGACTATTAGTGTAATACTTTTCTTTTAATTTTTGAGATACTGTGTTTGTAGTTTACATTTTAGTCAAATGCAGTGCTCCACTTAATAAAGAGTTCAAGAAAAACAAAGAAAGGGAGGGAAAAAGGGATGGAGAGGAAGGGAAGGAGCAAGGGTAGTATTATTATTTTCTTAGAATTGTGTCTATGAACTACATTAAATCTGTTCTTTATATTAAAAAATAAATTTTAATGACAAAAACAAAGTACTGAATGATTCCTATCATTGTTCTTTTGTTTACTTTGGAAGATATAATTTTCAATGTTTGAATAATTGTTTCAATTTTTTTCTTATGTTGATATTCTTCAATTGGATTATATCACCATGCAGTGGATACTCGTATAACATACAATATTAAATCATTGTTCTAGCATTATTCAAATTGTATGCGGGAAAGTGAAAAGTGTTGTCTCACTTCCATAAAGCTTTGACATTTAAAGAAAAGTTTAAAAAGCAGTCATTGTCTAATGAAGAATTATGGGTGACTCTCTTCAGCATTTTCCACTTCATATAGTAGATTAGTTTCAACTGAATTACTTTTGTTCCGGACAAATAATGTTCTGAAGAATCAAAGCTGAGACTAAAGAAACTAAAGAAAATGATGGCACTGACCCTGTTGCAAAGACTGTCTTTGAGTGTGTGTCTGATATTGTTTGATAGAGTAACACAAAAAAATTTTGGCAAAAAATAATATCCGAAATTGATGGTGAAATTCAGCTGAATAATGTCAGCAAGATGATACTCAATGTTTATGTTTGTGATGAAAAAGGTTGGCTGGAGCAATGGTTGGTTTTGCTCAATCTGATATGAGTGTGCTTCAACAAATTCATGGAAAATGACATTGGAAGTTAAGTTTACTTGGTGCAAAAATTTTAAAATTCATGCATACAGTTTTTTATCATGTGAATGCATATTAGGAAAAACTGGTGCATGAATCATATTTTTTGGCACCAAAATAAAGGCATCTTTTAGTTCCATTTTCCATGAACTTTCCAAAGTATCCTTTAAAGAAATTTACAGATGGGTGTTGTGACATAGCAGGTTAAGCCACCACTTGGAATGCCTGCATACTATATTGGAGTGCGTAGGGAGCCTGAGTCAGAGCTAATCTTCTGTGCTTCCTGTTAGTTCCTAGGCAGGATGGCCAAAGAATGATGGCCCAAATACTTGGGTTCCTGCCACCCAAATGGGAGACTTGAATGGAGTTCCCACCTCGTAGTTTCATCCTGGCCCAGCCCCACATGTTGTGGACATCTGGAGAGTGAACCAGTAGACAGAAGATTGCTTTCTATCTCTTCTCTCTGTGTCACTCTGCCTTTCAAGTACATATATTACTTTAGCTGTTAAATTATAACAGTTTATATGTGCTTTCTAGTCTGTTATTTGCTGATATATTAAAAGGTCAAGCACCAATTAATACCAATTCCATTTCCATTAAATATATATATATATATATATATACACTTAATTCTATAAAGTTTCAGAGTCAAAGTTCATCTTTAGCAAGAATGGAATGAAATCAGATTAGCTTAGGTTTCTGATTCTGCTTGCATGGCTGTTCTGATTTTTTTTTTTTTTTACCCCTCTTTGCTTCCCTGCTGACTTGAACATATATTTATTGTGTATATACCACATATGGTTTACTAAATTGTCATTGCTACTATCCAACCAAGAAGAGAAAAAAATAAGCCTTCTGTCTAACCATCTAGTGCCTTCATGTAAGCTAATTTGACCCAATAACCCAACATCTCAGTTGTCTCAAGATGATGTGGCAGTTTAAATATGTTACTCAAAAACTATTTGTTTAAATCCTGTAGAATTATGGTATAAATTCCATCTCCACTAAGCAGAATATTCCTAAAGGACAGCTTGTCAACTACCTCAATTCTGAAGCACTTTGGTTATGAATAAACAAGATGTCTTGTTGGAGAAGTGTAACATATATCCAAGATTCCGGAAACTGGTACACATTTCTGTTCTTCCATTCTGTGCTATAATTCATCAAAATTAGATGAATTAACACCTTGTAAGCAAGAACTAATACATGATATGAGTTCAATTTGTTATGAAGCAATGTACCCCAAATAGGAAAGAGAAACATAGGAGCCAAAATAAAACTAGCATCTGCTAAAGTGTTTTCCAGAAGGCAGGAACAAAATTAGATTTTTTTTGACCACTGGATGAGTTTTATGAAATCTAATTACTCATTCATTGTGATTTTTGTCTGAGCCAAGATATCCAGATTATCACAAATAATCATAAAAAGGAGTGTTTTGTATTAAATACATTAACATTTAATACTAATTCAAGAAAAGATCAAATTTTAAAATCAAAAGATTTATAAACCAAATCATATATATATATTTAATTATGAACAAACCAACCTACAAGTATAGTTTATATTGTTTTTTAAAAATATTTTATGTATTTATTTGAGAGATATAGTTACAGAGAGAAGGAGAGAGAAAGAAAGGTCTTCCATCTGCTGTTTCAGTCCCCAAATAGCCGCATCAGTTGCAGCTATGCGGATCCAAAGTCAGGAGCCAGGACCTTCTTCTGGGTCTCCCACATGGGTGCAGTGGCCCAAGCACTTTGGTCACCTTAAACTGCTTTCCCATACCATAGCACAGCACTGGATCCAATGAGTAGCAGCTGCTGGGACTAGAACCAGTGCCCATATGGGTGCTCATGTTGCAGGTGGAGGCTTAGCCCACTACACCATAGTGCCAACCTCTATATTGATTTTAAGCAAAATAGTGTTGGTGCCTGATTTTATTGAAATTTTTTTCATGCTGATGTTTTGAATCAAAAATATTTATTACTATAAAGCTATACTAAAAAGGGATTTCTGGAGTATCCATTATGTCATTTTTACATGTCTCTGAATGATATAATTCCCGGATGTTCCATGTGATGGTATGTGTATTTTGATGATATTAACTCCATGAAGTTTATTTAATGCAGACAAGTTGATATCTAGATTTGTTCTCCAGATTAATAAAATCCTACTTCATAAAAAATAAATGCATAATAGCTTCTCAGGAAGTAAATAAATAAAACTAAATTCTCAAATATCTGACCCCTTGAAATAATAGTTCACAATTATTCTGTTTTAACTGTTGTCTTCTTTTATCAGATCTTTGTCATTTTTCCTTTAAAACGATGTCTTAAACGTTTTGAGCATGATTATATATTCAGGTTAATATCAGGTCTACAAAATTATAACCTGATGAGCCAAATAATATGGTGACCTTGTTGGTAGGAGGCGAAGAAGGGAAAGAAAAGTTCATCTATACAGCTCACTGCCTTTAATAAAAAATTCTAAATAGCCAGAATTTGTCTGAGCTATCTTTCCACAGCCCTTTCCAATATACAGGGTAATGTTTTTATTTTTTTTGTTTCATCTCCAGTAATTCTTTAGTTGAAAAATTCCGGGCATAAGAGTAGAGTGATGTTTTTGAATTGTCTTCTATTACTTAGGAAATTCCTTCCTTTGGAGAATGTCTTGAGGAAGTCAACACAAAGCTGAAAAGTACATTGGACCTACTTTTCTTTATGCCTAGTAAGAGAAAGGCACTTCGGTGGATATAGAAAACATCTTTGACTTCAATTGTATTAGTGTTGAAAGTATATGTCACGTTCTCAGTGATTGCCTGTCCAACCCAACTTGAAGTTAAAAATGAATTTTAAATGATTCTTAAACTGAAGGTGGTTTAAAATTAAATAGGGTGACACAAAGAAATTTTAGCATCATATATAATTTCTGGTTAAACAACATTTGTTTACTGAGATATGTCACAAAGTGGTTTCCCAAAAGTAACTCCCAAATCAGGATGTCCAGTTCTGACCATAAGGGACAATGTGATCCTATGTCACTGACACCATAAAGGAGGTACAGTATATTTGCATCCATTCCTACATAGATACCTTCTCTGGTCTTTGTTTCAGAAACCTTACTTTGTTAATAAGCAGCCATAACAGACACGGCCATGAAAAAATACTCAAAGAATGTTGGGGTTTCCACATGTAGAACCATCACAAATTAATGACTGATTGGATTTATTTTTTTTAATAAAGCTTTTGTTTAAAGAATATAAATTTCCAAAGTACAGCTTATGGATTACAATGGCTTCCCCTCCTCCAGACTGATTGGATTTAAAACAGTAGGAGAGGGAAAAGGACTTCTTCCCTGAGGTGTTGATGGAAAGCGAAAAGTAGATTTCAGGGTAGGCAAGATAGAGAATATGACAGATGAAAGTTGTATCTGTTGAGTGTGAAGTTTGCATGACACACTAAAATGTTATGGGTGAATGAAACAGGTATCTCTATATATCTGTATCTATATCTCTTCACTATGTACATACACACACATACATCTATATGTGTGTATGTACATAGTGAAGACAAGTCTGAATGATAGAAATTTGTAATTTGTATTGTCTAATTGGTGCATGAAGGCAGAAAAGTGTCTACTATTGTCTGAGGGACAGGGTGAGAGCAGAAAAGATGCCTAGGAATAAAAACTGAGAATACAAAGGGACAGGCAAAAGAAAACAAACGTTTACACAAGAGACCAGAAAGTTTGCTTTCAAACCAGGAAACAGCATTTATGAGAATCAAAAGGGAAAAAAAAAGTGATTATGAAGAGATGGTAGAATTTCAGAAAACAAAATCTGGAAGCTACAGAGAGGCGAAATAAAGGAAAGGCTGCCGTAAGTACGATGCACTTGGTGATTTGAAAAACCGTAAGTGGTATCAGTGAAGCAAGATTCTGTCTAGTGGAACAGCTGGAGCCAGTTTCTAGTACGCTGTTGATCTGAAGAGTCTGCATGAAACATTTTTAGAAGGCATGGTCATAAACAAGAAGAGAGGAGATTACAGAGAGATAAGGTGTTTTGAGAGACTTTACGATGATATATTCAAAGACTGGAGAAAAAGACATTAAAAATACAGTAAAACACGGGATCATTGATGATCTGTGACCCTGAGACCAGTGAAATGAGGCAGCTTCTGGACTGGATTATTGGTGAACAAATGAACCCTATGAGAGGGTCAAGGGTACCAAGTACTTTAACTACCACTGATTATTTAAAATTCTAGTTTGGAAATTCACTTTAGCACCTAATACTTTACATTAACAAACTTTGCCAGCTTAGAAGAATTTAAGTTGCTGTCTGTAATTGCAGAAGTCATTTAAAATGTGTCTTAAATGAAACATGTACTCCAACAGGAGCAAAAAATATCACTAAAGTTATGGAATAAAGTTCTTTTAAAGTGTTCACTTTGAAAATTCAATCTGCAAATTCAAACTGGAACATAATGAATGTCTTCCACTTTTCCTTTCATTACTAAATGATGTATTCTGTATGGGTACCACGAATCTTAGTAGAAGAGTAAAACTGGTTTAATGTGAGAAAACCACTTAGGCTGACACACAATCTGTTTACCTGTAGTGGTGTCTGTGGTTATAAAACTTAAATTGAAAAGAAGCAGTTTTTGCATTAAAGGGCTAACCAAATGTCTTGGCCAACATATCCCAACTTAATAAAGTGGGAGGTAATAACCAAATTTGCTGTGATATTCTACTACTTGGTTTGCCTAAAAGCCCCTTGCAGTATTTCTTCAAAAGTTATTTTTATGCTAGTTATATTTGGAAAAAGATCAAAGGCAAGAATGGTCCACAAATCCAGGGTCCAAAGCTTTTCTGTCACATTATATAAAAAATATAAATGATAGGACATTTTTTTCATGTTTTTATAAAAATGGTATATATTGAAGGTATATAGTGTGAAGATTAATAAAAGAAGGCAACCTACAGGATGGATGAAAAATTTGTTAACCATGTATCTAAATAGTTAAGATCCAATTGTATAAGGGATGCATACAATTAATAGGAAAAAATAGCCTTCAAATAACCCAACTTAAAAATGGGCAAAGAGGGGCCTGCGTTGTAGCACAGTGGGTAAAGCTATCACTTACGATACTTGCATCTCATATGGGCGCTGGTTTGAGTCCCAGCTGCTCTACTTCCAATCCAGCTCCCTGCTAACTATCCCCCTGGAAAAGCAGTAGCTGATGGCCCAAGCTCCTGGCTTCATCCTGGCCCAGCCCTGGCCATTGAGGCCATTTGGGGAGTGAACCAGCAGATGGAATATCTTTCTTTCTATTTCTCCCTCTCTCTTTCTGTAATTATGCCTTTAAAATAAATAAAATAAATATTTTTAAAAAATGGCAAAGAACCTGAACATTTTCCAAGGAAGAAATACAAATAGCCAAAGGAGAATTGGCAAACGGTAGGAGGACATTCTTCAAGGGGCAATGATTCATTTTCTTGATTCTTTCTTTAGGCAGCTAAAACCAAGTCTTAAAGACTTTACAAATTTCATCAGGAAACAAGGCCTTACTAATAGCATAGGAATTTATCAATTAGTATGTTTTTCTGCGTGGGTTATAAATTGAGTGCCACCATTAGGTATAATCAAGATTGCCATTAATTCTGCAAATGATGAGTGAATCTGAGTCAAGTGATTTTGAATTTGAAAAATTCAGCTTCAACCCTCCTACTCACCTGACTCATCCTTTCCTTAATAGAATTAGACTTCTAGTGCAGCCGTTAGTGTATCTCTTGAGAGGGATGAAATATGTTGCTTAACTTTGACTAATTACAGCATTGGTTACTGGTCAAAAATTTCACTGTTAATTTGTCAGATTGATGTTAAAAAAGGTTATATAGTGGTTTTCAAGGAAACAAAATCCACACTAATGCAATTTGCAATTTACAATTTACAAATAAAAAATTTCAGCTTAAGAAACCAATTTAGAAATCCTAGTGGCAACTTGCTGTTCATTAGATACAACTAACACGATTGACCTTGTTTCTAGACAAGAGGCAAGGAAATGAAACCAGATCTTGTTGAATACCAGCTCTACTACTTACTGTTGGCAAATCAATCAACCCCACTGTGCCTCAGTTTAATCCTTTAGTAAATGGGAACAATAACTAAAACTTTCATGGAATATTAATATTATTAAAGGAGTTAATATAGAAAAGTCACCAAAATAGTGTAGGGCAGATAAAACAAACATTATTCCCTAATTTTAAGATTATTATTGAGTATATCCATAAGAAAACAAAATAGATAAGAAAATGCCTCAGTAAAAAAAAATTTTTTTCAATGAATGTTGTGTAGAAGAGATCACTGTATGTTCATATGAATGATCCAAGAACACTAAATTTCAGTCAATTACTGTTTCTGAAACTGACTTTGCCAGATCTAAAAAATGGTAATAATTAAATGCAATCAAAATGATGCTCTAACTACTAACTTGGAATGATTCATGTAAAGGACCTATCACAGAATCTGGCACAGAGGAAGTACTTGATTAGTTTCCCGCCCAGAAAAAGCAATGAGATGACTTGTTTTTCTTGAATATAGTTAATTTCTTATCATCAAATTGTGAAAAAATATATTTGTCTTTCAGGTCACAGATGAAATTGTATGCCTGAATTAGTTAACATCAAATCTGATATGTAGTGAGAATGCAATGAGAATCAGCTATTCTTTTTCTTCCTCTAGTCTCACTTTCTTTCTCCTCCTCATTGTCTTTATCCTTTTCATTCTTCTTTTCTCATATTTTGCTTTTTTCAGGAATTTATTAATACATTAGATTCTCATGGAGGGTCACAGACAATTTATGATAATTACTACAACACAAGTCTTATCAAGTCTCGCAATGTAACCCTTTTGAGGAGATTTGGGAGAGATCACCCTTATTTTCTTATTGAAAACTTGAGAAATGCCCTCCATCTCAAGATGCCTGTAGGATCTTGTCTGATAGTCCCTCTGGCTGTCTATCGCAGGCTACTTACCCACGCGTATGATCATGCCCACCTAGCAGACTGCTAGTACTCTTCAGAAGAATTGGTTTATTTGCTGTCTTTGTGGATTATTAGTAACTTTGTCTCTGGTTTGCATGTCTTCATTTGTGCACACCGTCTGGGCTATGTGACTTGTCTAATAACTATAAAAGAGAATAAAAATAAAAGTTTCTTAGGAATTTTGCAGCCTAGTTATTACTTGCAGGTGGCCCTCTGTATCTGAGGATTCACATCCACAGAGTCAATCAATTGAGGATCATGTCCTATGTAGCTACCAGGCACTAGATTGTTTACTGCACATGTACAGTTGTCATTATTCCCCACCAAAATATAGTATAACAACTGTTGCATAGAATTTACTTGTATAATGTATTATATGTAATCTAGAGATGATTTATAGTTTATGGTAGAAGACTGTAGGTTATACGCCAGTACTATGCCATTTTTTTTTTTATTTGACAGAGTTAGTGAGAGAGAGAGAGAGAAAAGTCTTCTTCCGTTGGTTCACCCCCTAAATGGGCATCACAGCTTGAGATATGCCAATTCAAAGCCAGGTGCCAGGTGCTTCTTCCTGGTCTCCCACGAGGGTGCAGGCGCCCAAGTACCTGGGCCATCCTCCACTGCCCTCCCGGGCTACAGCAGAGAGCTAGACTGGAAGAGGAGCAACCGGGACTACAACCTGGCACCCCTATGGGATGCCAGCACCACCTGCAGAGGATTAACCAAGTGAGCCACGGCGCCAACCATGCTATGCCATTTTTTGTAAGGGATTTGAACATCCTTGGATTTTGTTATCCACAGGGATCCTGGAACCAATCCTCCCATGATAACTGTACTGGATAAAAGCAGACTTGTGTGATATGTTTCATGATCTTTTATCCTAGTTTAACTTAAACTTTAGGCTGCTAGATCTAAAGCAAATAATATTATAACGTGGAAGACACTTTCATTTTATTTTTATCTTAAGTGATGTTGCAACAATTTTCCTTCATTATAACATTATAATAGAACTACCATATATTTAATATATATAAAATATGAAAAATAAAAAAATTGGCTATCATATTTATTGATTACTTTCATTTCTTGTTATTTTAAAATGCAGATTTTTACACAATCTGATTGAAATACTACATGGCGTTTTAAAGACCGATTTTACTTTACCTTCTAAAAACATTTTCCTATATCCTTTGATAACGTTATTTTCCTGAGACTATAATGTCACATTATGTAGCTATAATTTCATATTTAATCTTGCAATTGTTTTAGGGCATTTAGGTCATTTCCAAAATTTGCTATTATAAGTAATGCTGCAATGAATATTTTTACATGTAAATCACTATCCACATTTCCATTTTCCTATGAAGATTTATTAAAATTGGAACTAATTTAGGGAAGATTCAAAAAAATCTATTATCATTGCATAAGGCAAAGAGCATAAAGATTAAACCCTAATGAAAGATATTTAATACGGTGAGGTGAAGCTCAAAATTGTCCTCTAGGAAGTAACTGATGGAAGTTCCTATAGCATAGGAGGCTGTTCTGGGCAGAGATTTAAAACATCTCTAAACACGTTCACTGTTTCTTGGCTACATGCAGAGCCACAGCTGTTATCTAAGTTAGAAATTATTTCTTTTGTGTAACAGTTAAGAACATTTAATGCTGAAACTAATAGTGCATAATGTTTTGTTGCAGAATTTTTATGTTCATACAAATAATACAAGGCAGACAATGTAGAACTCTAGATCTAAGGAGTATTCTAATAGTTATTCTAGATTAAGGGAATGATTGCATTTTAAAAGTCTTTAAATTTACCTAAAACCTTTAGGGTTACAGACTTATCATAAATTAAAGATTATTATTTTATGTACCATTTTATATCTGAAAATTCTTTTAACATTTCTTTTGTCCTAGCAGAAATAATAAAGGTTGAAAAGTGGATAAACTATTTTAGTGGGACTTGATCTGAGAAGTGGGACTTATTAAAAATAAAGTTGCTATTTTGTAATTTATCTGTAATGTAATGTGATCAAAGCATTATTTATTTTGCTGTTTCTGTTCTTTGATAAATATTTAGTGCCCAGATCCATCCTGCAAACAAGACTTATTGGCCTACCTGGAACAGATTAAGTTCTATTCCCACCAACTGAAAATTTGCAGTCAAGTCAAAGCTGAGATCCAGAACCTGGGTGGAGAACTCATCATGTCCGCTGTGAGTACTGCCCCTGGCTTACACCAGCACAGTTGTAAGATGTGGAAAACGGAGCAGTCACACCCCTGCTCACACCACCAGGTCTTTTAGGTAAATTCCACCTAGGACAAACATAAGCAAAGTTTGTATAAAAGTGTGTAATTAAACCAGCAAGGAAGCATGCCAGATATCTTTTAAAAATGTTACGTAGATTCAACTTGTTTTTGTTTACTTAAGAGATTAAAAGATAAATCAGGTTCTGTTAACCACTTGGATGAGAAATGAATGTTAATTTGGAGCATAGTTTTCAGACTTCAGAAAGTGTGCAGATGGAACTCTGAATTTAATCCTTCAAGGTTTTTAAAATAAATGCATGTGGAATTTCAATTAGTAAAATGATTGATTTATTGTTAACTGATATTCATTTCACACTTGTTCACTTTTATAATATGGCAAGTTAGGTCCTGACATTTATAAATTTCCATATATACTTTCAGATGTTGAGTGTGAAAGGGCAATGTAGATTCAGAGGAATTTACGTAAATTCTTTGCTGGCTCAGATTTTCAAGCTGCTATCAAATTACGGTAGTAGAAATAATGTCTAGCTTTTTTACACATCTTTTTTTTAATTTTTTTTTTTATTTTTTTTTTTTTTACAGGCAGAGTGGACAGTGAGAGAGAGAGAGACAGAGAGAAAGGTCTTCCTTTTGCCGTTGGTTCACCCTCCAATGGCCGCCGCGGATGGCGTGCTGCGGCCGGCGCACCGCGCTCATCTGATGGCAGGAGCCAGGTGCTTTTCCTGGTCTCCCCATGGGGTGCAGGGCCCAAGCACCTGGGCCATCCTCCACTGCACTCCTGGGCCACAGCAGAGGGCTGGCCTGGAAGAGGGGCAACCGGGACAGAATCGGTGCCCCGACCGGGACTAGAACCCGGTTTGCCGGCGCCGCAAGGCGGAGGATTAGCCTGTTGAGCCACGGCGCCGGCCTAATTTTTTTTTTAATTTTTGACAGGCAGAGTGGACAGTGAGAGAGAGAGACAGAGAGAAAGGTCTTCCGTTGCCGTTGGTTCACCCTCCAATGGCCGCCGTGGCCAGCGCCGGCGCGCTGTGGCCGGCGCACCACGCTTATCCAATGGCAGGAGCCAGGTGCCAGGTGCTTTCCCTGGTCTCCCATGGGGTGCAGGGTCCAAGCACTTGGGCCATCCTCCACTGCACTCCCTGGCCACAGCAGAGAGCTGGCCTGGAAGAGGGGCAACCCGGACAGAATCTGGTGCCCCGACCGGGACTAGAACCCGGTGTGCCGGCGCCGCAAGGCGGAGGATTAGCCTGTTGAGCCATGGCGCCGGCCTACACATCTTTTAATAATAGTATATCACTTAAATAGAGAACATATGGTAATAAAATAATATTTAATATTGGATTCAGTTATCAATGACTTTGTGAAGGACATGGATAAAGATTATAAATTCAAGTTAAAATGAAAAATAATGAATATTCTAGGAATCTCTACTCCTGGGATCCATTTTTTTAAATTATACCATATACTTATAAATTTACAACATCTAGAGCCTCTACATACTTGCATTGGGCTTTCATTCAATGAATTCATATTCTTGAAGAGAATGGAACTGCAAAAACACAAGCAGAAGATTATCATCAAAGGTAGAGGAAATACTCCTTATTTGTCTCTTGCCTATATCTTACTCCTCCAAATAATATTCCAGATATTTGGTTTATTTGACCACTTTATTTTAGTGTGAAAAAAAATCAACTCAGAAAATTTAAATAGCTCTGTGAAAGTCATCCTAGTAAATGTCACTGCTGGGGGTTTCCAAGTTCAGGTGGACAAAGTTTCATTGATGATGAAACTGAAGCAATCAAACCAAAAGTGAAAAATCTGAAAATTAGGTGGTAGATTTGCTATATAGTTTTCTGTTCTGGTTATTGTTAGAGGGAAAAAATTTACTTGCTATTCAACTTTCACAAAACAAAAATATACAAACACAACCTGTGCGATACTGGTGCCCTGTATTTTTCAAAGCAAATAGATTTTAAGCAGTCATAACCCATACAAACAGAAACCTGTCTATATAGATAATTGTATGCATACATACAAATACAGATCCATCCGTATGTATACATACAATGAGTGTGAGTGCATATGCAAATGTTCCTCAGTTTACAAATGAGATTATGCACAATAAATCTATTAATCAATTGAAAATATATTTAATACAACTAAACCACCAAACATCATGGCTTTGCCTCACAAGCACTGTAGAATGCTCCTTTTTTACCCTCCTGACTGCTCTACGCTTCCTCAAGGCTATTAGGGGCTGTGGTCACTGTCACTGCCTGACATCACGAGAAGAACAAACCACATACTGCTGGTCCAGGCAAAGACCAAAATTCAAAGTTATTTTTTTTTAAAGATTTATTTATTTGAAAGGCAGAGTGGAAGAGAGAGACAGAGAAAAGTCTTCTATCTTCTATCTGCTGGTTCACTCCCCAAAAGGCCACAACAGCTGGAGCTGTGCTGATCCAAAGCCAGGAGCCAGGATCTTCTTATGAGTCTCCCACACAGGTGCAGGGGCCCAAGGACTTGGGCCATCTTCTACTGCTTTCCCAGGCCGTAGCTGAGAGCTGGATTGGAAGTGGTACAGCTGGGACTCAAACTAGTGCCTATATGGGATGCCAGCACTGCAGGTAGCAACTTTACCAGCTACATCACAGGGCCGGCCCCCAAAGTTACAGTTTCTACTGACTGCTTTTGCTTTCACACCAGCTAAATTAAAAAATCATCAGGGCGAGCACCGGGGCTCACTTGGTTAATCCTCCGCCTATGACGCCAGCATCTCATATGGACGCCAGGTTCTAGTCCCAGCTGCTCCTCTTCCAGTCCAGCTCTCTGCTGTGGCTGGGAAGGCAGTGGAGGATGGCCCAAGTGCTTGGGCCCTGCACCCACGTCAGATACCAGGGAGAGGCACCTGGCTCCTGGCTTCGGATCAGCCCAGCTCTGGCCATAGCAGCCATTTGGGGAGTGAACCAATGGAAGGAAGACCTTTCTCTCTCTCTCTCTCACTGTCTAACTCTGTCTGTCAAAAAAAAAAAAAAATCATCAACTATCATAAGCCAGTGACTATCTCTGTGCATATAAATGTTTTAAAATATGGTATCTGCATTTTGGACTTTCTCACAGGTCGTCTTTTCTCATTTTAAAATATCCTATTTTAAACATATATATATTAATATATATATATATTTTAATTTGGGGACCAAACCTATCTTCTATTTACTTTTCTCAGTTTCACACACTCACCATCCTTCATAAAGTCTAAATGCATATAAATTTTATTTTCCAAATATATGCTGCTTTTTTATGTTGCCTGAAGCTGAGCTTTCAAAAAATGTAATAGAAGTCTAGTTTATATGTAGCTGTTAAATTATGTCACTGTTACTTGCCCCTCCAAAATATAATTCCCTCTAGATGTATAAATTGAGTTTGAATTTTTTCCTATTCAGTGTGATGATTCAAGTTCATGAACTTTAGATATTTTGCAGATAGATTAGTCAGGAGCCATTTAAAATCTGTGACTTAGAATTTAAAGACTGAGTCATAAAATGAGGAATGGCACTGCAAATCCAAACTATGTGTCATCATTTTGCCCACAATTTCCCATTAGAACAACAAAAAAAAAATCTTTAAAAAAAAAAAGGAGAGCATGGCCACTTTCATATACTTTTCTGCCTTGAGCTTGCAGTTACATCCTGGAAAGCTTTTAAGATAAATTTCGTTTATGTGTGCCAAAACATTCTCGCTTTAACCTCGTACTGAACATGGTTCTTGTCAGGTTTTTCTTTCTTCTTTAAATAGAGATGATGTTATCTATGCTATTTTTTCCATGATGTCTCTTGAAAAGTAACAACTTGACTCGTATCAAGAAAACACTAAAAGTTACAGAATTTTGGTTTTCAAAAAGTGCAGATTGTTCAGAGTTCACTAAACCAAATTTGCATAAAACATTGCTTTTGATAAATATATTTGACTAATAACATGTATGAATGGAATGCATTTCTGGAATGAATGGGCAATGATATTGTGGATCTGGAGTATTAGGATTTAAAATAAAGAAGTTTTATTAGTAAGATAAAGCAAGTTGGAGGCTATTCAATAATATACCATTTAATTAAATTACTTTTCAATTAATCTTAAATTTAAATGTTAACGCTTATGTTAAAGTTGAACGTGTTAGTGTGACAAAGTAAAATTGTAGTTAGTTCTAGTCTACTAATATGAATTGACCACCCTTGCTTTGTGTGGCATAGAAGAATTTCTGGGAGATGCAAAGTTGGCCATATGATGCTTCCTTTAAGATTCTCAAATATGTATAAAATTAAGCATAAATATATCTGAACACACAAAATGTCTCTAGAACAGTTTAACACACTAATAGCACTATGCACAAATGCACATAGTCTACAAGGTGAGAGGGATAGTTGCAGAGGAGGCTTGTACCACAGGTGGCTTTATTCTAACGTGTCCTTGATTAATTTGTAGAAATAGTTGTGAATGTATAGGGGAAGGGGAGGCAAAATGATTCAAGATAGATGGGACAATTAAAACAAGGAGAAATGGGCAAGGCACAGAGTATTATGCAAATGGCAAGCAGTCAGGTGTGGCTGGAAACACGTTTACTTAGGACTCTTGGCTTGCGTTTTATAGGGGAGTGAGATAAAAACAGAATCTCAAAAAAAAAAAAACTGGGAATGTTTAAAAATGTTTATAGAATTTTACTTTTACCATGTTGACAATTGAGAGTAATTGAAAATTTTAATATTTAGATGCGCATAAACAAACTTATCTATTTGACAGTTTACTGTTTCTGACACAGTGGTGATAGATTGGGAAAATGAGGTGTTAGAGGACAGAGTCCTGCTTACGAATGACTTTGGTTTTTAAATAGTTCAAAAAGAATCAATGAGATGTTGGATGCAGGTTACATGGGTGAGAATTGAGAGGAGTGTATCTATACAAGAAAAAATTGTGAAGTTATAGTATTTAGGGTCACTGAACTAGAAAAGAATTAATTTAAGATTTGGGGGTTTGATAATCAACAGTGCCATTATGTACTACATCATTTACTACAAGAGACAACATATAGAAGGAAGATATCTTGGACACAGTAAGGAAATTCATTTTTCTCCAGCAAGTGATTCTCATGTACCTTTACCAGATAACAGAGGTTTGATTGAGACACTTGAAACAGATTGGGAATTTACCATCTCCATAAAGGGAGTCTGAGAATGTGCAATGCACAGTTGTTATGGCAGCTTCACACAGCAATCAGGGAGGCAGGAACTTCTGTCTTCTGCTTTGTGGTTCCCAGCTTCTTTCTTTCATTATCAAGGTCAAAAGCATGGCTCCTGTAGCTCTGGCTCTTGCTTTTGTATCCATACAGCAAGAATGAAAGGACTCAGAGGCAAGGAGCTTTCTAGAAAATCCCTTCCAAATGCTTTTTCTTATACATTATTTCTTATACATTATTGGTCAGTGTTTAGTCATACAGCTGTAAGAAATGTTGAAAAATGCATATTTTATATTTGTGTTTTTTGGCTATACTAATTTAGACTGTAATTAGAGATTTGCACTTTTAAAAGAATGGATATTGAGTGTCAAATAACAATTTTTATCAAATCCCTCTGATTATCAAAATCATAACATTACTTGACAGCACTTCAAAAAGTTCATGAAAATGCATATTATTAAATATTACGCATATATTCCAAAAATGTGCGCCAAAATATTTATTATTCACAGAACTTTCTTTTTTTTTCATTTTTTTAACCTTTAGTTAATAAATATAAATTTCCAAAGTACAGCTTTTGGATTATAGTGGCTTTTTCCCTCCCGTAACTTCCCTCCCATCTGTAACCCTCCCATCTCCTGTTCCCTCTCTCATTCCATTCACATCAAGATTCATTTTCAATTATCTTTATATACAGAAGATAAATTTAGTATATATTAAGTAAAGATTTCAACAGTTTGCACCCACACAGAAACACAAAGTGTAAAGTACTCTTTGAGTACTAGTTATAGCATTAATTTACATTGTATAACACATTAAGGACAGAGATCCTACATGAGGAGTAAGTGCACAGTGACTCCTGTTGTTGACTTAACAATTGGCACTCTTGTTTATGGCATCAGTAATCACGCTAGGCTCTAGTCAGCAGTTTAGAGGTGAAAGGACCGAGGGAAGGGGAAGGTTTAGGGATGAGAGCAGACTGGATTGCTGAATGCTTCCTTTTGTGTATATTCTGGTTAAGATTTTTATTAATTTATATCTAAATTAATTTATAATTTATGTAAAGAAAAGAAGCATCTGGAAGAGAACAGACCTATGAAAAATTAAATTACAATTTATGGAATAAAGTCTTAAGCACTTGAGAGGGAAAGGTTTAGAAAAGGTAGAACGATGACGTTTGGGACGAAAGAACTTCTGAGCCAGGATAGAGAAGACTGAAGATATAATCACATTTAAAGACAAATGAATGAGAAGTTTGAGTACTTTTTTTCTGAGGGAACCCATATTTTGATAAAATGGGAAGAATTGTTTTCTGTTAAGACTAAAATCCGAGTGTGCTATCCAAGTTTCATTTCAACAACAGAACAAAGATGTCCACATCCTCAATCACTTTTCAACATTGCTTAGGAGAGAAAATAACCTAAGGTAACAGCAATGATTTGAGATAATGAAAAGAGATACTGTTTGCTAGACATGATTGTGCTAGAGCTAAGCTGTAGGACATTGATGGATCATAGGATCTGTCTTAGATTCAGTTTATCCTTCAGCTGAGGAAATGAAGCCAGCATGGCCTGCTATCTTCTATCTTGTTTCAAATGAAGAGGAGGTAATGAACAAAATGATGGCAGACACAGAGACTAAGAAAGTTAACATGTTGTTGTAGTTCAGTTTCCCTAACCACCTTGACTTGTGATTGTCCAAAACTGGAGTAGAAAACAACTGCAATAAAATTAACACATACCTAGGTTACTGGAAGACAATCCCACAACTTCATCAGTTATTCTTCTAGTGTTCTTAGGTGCGATTGGTGGGAAACCTGTTGTGCTTTGTGAAAGAATGCTTTCCATAAAGGAACAAATATTGTTATAGCTAGCCTGTGTAAATAAAAAGAAAACAGAAGGCCAGTGCTGTGGCTCAACAGGCTAATCCGCCGCCTTGCGGCACCGGCACACCGGGTTCTAGTCCCGGTCGGGGTGCTGGATTCTGTCCCAGTTGCCCCTCTTCCAGGCCAGCTCTCTGCTGTGGCCCAGGAGTGCAGTGGAGGATGGCCCAAGTGCTTGGACCCTGCACCCCATGGGAGACCAGGAGAAGCACCTGGCTCCTGGCTTCGGATCAGTGCAGTGTGCTGGCCGCAGCACGCCATCCGTGGCGGCCATTGGAGGGTGAACCAATAGCAAAAGGAAGACCTTTCTGTCTCTCTCTCTCCCTCTCTCTCTCACTGTCCACTCTGCCTGTCAAAAAAAAAAAAAAAAAAGAAAAGAAAACAGAAGAGAAAATGAAATAATTAAGACGATTTTGAACTCTTAAAGTTAGCCTTACCCAAAGTGTCATAGTTTGGGGTCAGCAAATTTTTATACTACTTAAAACTGATTAATTATGTAATCACTATGTTTTGTGAATTTTCTTTAATGTGTTTAATTGTGCTCTCTTACCCGGAGGCCGGTGTGCCAAAGCCGCAATTAAAAAAAAATTAGATAAATAATGAAGCTAATCGGTCAGCAGGGAAAGATCAGCAAGATGGAAAATTTGCCACGCAAGTGCAACTCAGCTTTAGCAGAAGTTGAGGGGCAGTACACATTCAATTAGAAATGATGGGAAAAGCCAGAACACAGCTATTGACCGAAAGAGCCACCAGGGCCTAACAGAAGTTGGGCAATCAAGTACATATAGAATAACTTAGTAGGTTAATATGCTCGTGACATTAAGGCACTATGGGGATTAGTTAATGAGCTTTCTGAACCAGCAATAACCATTTGTAGACATCAAGGTATTGAGAAAACTAAACAACTGAATTGGAAAATGAAAAAGAATAAGGTGAAGTATGAAACAGAATGGGGATAAATGAAATAAATGAAGAGGGGGAGAGGAGCCAGGAGAAGAGCAAGGAGATAGAAAAGGAAAAAGAAAAAAGACGGCATATTGCCAGTACACTTTACTCTATCAAGAATAATTTTGTTTTTTTTTTTTTTGCTTGTTTCCAATGCTAGGTAAAAGGAATATAGGAGAAATCAGACCTTAGTAATTTGAAGAACATATTTTAAAATCACAAATATGATTGTGGAGATGTGGTTGTTTTCTTTGTGTATTGTGTTATATAATAAAGTTGAGTTTATTCTCTTGGTACCTAAGTGAAGTTAAATTAATTGGATTATTTTGAGAATGCTGATTTTACTATACATCTAGTGTAATAGTACCTGAGGGGACCTTAGAAATAATGTATGACTATTTGTCTCAAATTCATCTTACAAATAACAAAATAAGTCCAGGTTACAGAATTACTTGTTCCAGTTCACAAAGGTATCCGTTGGGAGAGCAAGGATCAGAATCTAGGTCTCAAATGCCTTACTTCCTTGCTACTGAAAGTGAATTTAGCAGTAGAATGATGGGAAGCAGTGTTAGCACCTGCAGCTGGGAGAGTTACCACACATACCAAGGACTGAAGAATAGCTTTTTAATATTAATTTCAGAGAGGCCAGCGCCAAGGCTCAATAGACTAATCCTCCACCTGCGGCACCAGCACCCGAGTTCTAGTCCCTGTCAGGGCGCTGGATTCTGTCCCAGTTGCTCCTCTTCCAGTCCAGCTTTCTGCTGTGGCCAGAGAGTGCAGTGGAGGATGGCCCAAGTGCTTGGGCCCTGCACCCCATGGGAGACTAGGAGAAGCACCTGGGTCCTGGCTTTGGATTGGCACAGCACGCTGGCCGGCGGTAGCAGCCATTTGGGGGGTGAACCAATGGAAGGAAGACCTTTCTCTCTGTCTCTCTCTCTCACTGTCTAACTCTGCCTGTCAAAAATATATAAAATATAAAAAAATTTAAAAAAATATATTAATTTCAGAGAGAGGTGAAAGGAGAGGCAGGGAGGGAGGGAGAGAGAGAGAAAGAGAGAGAGAGAGAGAGAGAGGAACCCGCATCTGCTGCAGGTTCATTCCCCCAAAATGCCTGAAATGTCAGGGCAGGGCCAAATCTATCTTTAAGGTTTGGGATAAGATGAACTTCATGGTTCCTTCTAACTTAGACTTTCCAGTCTCATTCTTTCAGTATACCTTTTCCTTCCCGGTTCTATCCAAGACATCTCTGTCAATATAAATTGGCAAATAATATTGTAATGTGAAGACACTTTCATTTTATTGTTATTTATCTTAAGTGATATTACAACAGTTTTCCTTCATTCTGTGTCAGTGAGAATGAGATCATGTTTCATGAACTACCTGTTAATTGCACTTGAAGAATAGTTTTATATATATATATATACATATATATATACATGTATATATATATATATATACACACACACACATATGTGTGTGTGTGTGTGTATGTCTCAAATGATGCAATATATCATTCATGATTTCCTGACTAATTTGACATGACTTTCCTGAGCCATGATCTGTTTTGTAAAACAGTATCCTTTAGTGTTATTAAAAAGGTGGGAGCATAATATACCTGAATGGGACACACACATAGCAAAGGTGAATGTAAGAAGGAAAAACAATAGAGAAAAGGAAGAAAAGTATAAATGTGCTGTAAGAGTCTTGTCTCTATTACTACCAATTTTATTCTTAGAAGAACTGTCATATTCTTATTTTTGTGTCAAATTTTTCCATATTATTTAAAAAGAAGATGCTGAAAGAATTTAAAACTAAATAGAAATGACCAGTTCTGATCTACTAAGGAATTGGCTTATCAATCCTTAGAAAATAAGGTAATGAACCAGATGTGGCCATCTGGATAGTGAACCAGCAGATGAAAGACATTTCTCTCTCTCTCTCTCCTTCTCCTTCTCCCTCTCTCCCTCTCCCCCTTTTTCCCCATCTCGGTCTCCCATTCCCACTCCCACTTTGTAACTCTGCCTTTCAAATAAAATAAATAAATATCTTTAAAGGAAAGAAATGGGAGGCCATAAAAGTGAGCAAGATGTGTTTGACAACTATAGGATGGTGCCAAATTCACCATTAGGCAAAGTGCAGAGCTGGATGCAGACATCCTCATGAGCCTGAGTTTATTTGGAAGCCAAGGAGGAAAAGCACAGAAGAAAAGGAGAGAGAAGAAAATCAAGTTGCTGAAGACTCTAAAACAGCAAGATCCATGAAGGCATGAATAAAGCAAATCTGAAGAAAGACACAAGAAAACTTGGATAACATTTACAAAAGTAGTCATTTCAGTCCATGACATCATGTGGAACTTATGCTTGCTGTTGTATAAATATAAGTTATATTCATAGGGCAAATGCTCCTCAGAAACACACAGAGGAAGAGAGAGAAAGAATGAGAGAGAGAGAGAGAAAGAAAGAAACTAGTTTGCCCTAGCAAAATCCATACAATCTCACATTTCCCCTTTTTTGATTAGTAAAATCTGAATGATACTAATAGCAAATAAATAATCAACTACTATGAGGGTATATTTAAAAGTTCATGAAAAAGTATTTAAGATATGCTTATTTCTGCAAAATTTTTGAAATCTCTGCACGGGTTTTCTTTAAAATGTATTGTCTATCGACTTTTTGAAACTCCCTTGTAAATATTAAATATTGAATTTTTGTGTTTCATCTATTTCAGGGTTTCTTATCCCCAGAAATACTGACACTTGGGGACTAGATAATTACTGTTGTAGGGAGCTCTCCTGTACTTAACAGCATCCCTACTGTACTCACAGTCCTTCGTATGATCGAGTCAAAACTAATCTCTGCCAGAGATTAATGGTGTGTTAATCCCTCCCCTTCTCCTAAGAGCAGACCTTCAGTGAAGTACATGCACAGATTGCTCTCAGCTTGTCTTTGTAAGCACCTACTCAGGAGACAAATGGTAGCATCGTTGTGTCCTTCACTGTCATTTACTTTGTGGATACAGAAGAGTTTATGGGAGAATTTACTGAATTGGGTCTTAATGACACATTCATATATATTCTTTTGTCCCATCAACAGTTCTATAAATAAATTCGTGACATTTTCTTGAAAGAAAAACAAAGCTAAAAAATGAATTTAACGTTCCAAATGCCCCATAGTTAGTAAGCAAAAGAGTGAAAAATATGAATCCAGATGCTAGTTTCAGAGTGTTTGGTGTCATTCCGCATTAACATATTTTTATTCTGATTTTCCTGCTCTGAAAAAAACTATACAGAGAGAAGTGGGTAAGGTCCTGTTCTCCAGAATTTAGTTGGCAATAAAACTAAAGCAAAAAACAATTTATAGGAAGTTTTATTTTTCAAATAGAATTTACATTCCATCTACTTCTAAAAAAATGCAACAGTTACAAAACTAACAATATAAAAATTAGAAACTGAAAATAAAAATAGACCTTAAGGAATTTTTCAAAGTATATAGACATTTAGGATAAATTTGTTACTCCACTTGAGTATATTCAAATTAATAAGTAGTTATAATATATATTTGCTATTGCTTAAAGATAGACAATACAGCCATTTCTTGAGACAGAATATTTTAACAGACTGTAAACTTAAAATATAATATTTTTTTCACAGTCATTATTTTACTAACAGTTGATAATATGATGGACAGTGTCTTAACCTAGGTGTTTGTAAAAGACAGAAATGTTCACGTGAACATTTCTTACACTGACCTTCAATAACACCTGAAGTTACAACATTAAATCTCAATTTAGTGAAGCATTTTCAGCAGGGAGTTGTGATAATATGGTCTGGAAATGCTATTTTCTGATGACTCGGCTGATCACAAAAATAACAGTGACAACCCTAGGGGTACAAGTGCATTAAGTTGTCTCTTTCCAATATTAGGTGTTTCATGGAAGCTTGAGGTCAAACCCTGGGTCACAGGCAATTCCTAGTTGAATTGTCTGATAATATTCAGTGTGGATTTTTTTTTTTTTAGAAAATGGATCCATACTCTTTATGCATCACTTATGTGTTGTACAAACAGTGAGCACGTACTGTGTGAGTGTGAATTTGTAGTAGGATATTGTGTCATTTGTGAAATTATTTCTTAGAGCTGATGGTAAAATTGATGTTTACTCTGAAAGTTTTAGGAGCCTTTTTTATACTTTGAACTACATGTGGAGTGCAAATCCATTCACCTTCCTTACAAAGATGACTTATTTTTAGTGCAGCCAAATATTCTGCATCATATAGCATGGAAAATAATTAAATGTTGAAGAATTTTTTTAGTCAATTTAGGTTAGACTATGTTGTGATAACAAACAGTTCCCAACTCTCAATGACTTAAAACAACAAAGTTTTACTTTACCTGACATTTAAGTTTGAAAGGGGCTGAAAGGAGGAATTTTCTCTAAAGATTCCTTGGGGATCAGAGTTTATGTAATTTCTGGAATCTCATTATCATCTCTGTCCAAGGAAAGGGGAGAGTAAAGGGCTGTGAACTGGCTGACATACACCTTTCAGGATGGAAATTCATTAATCTGCTTGTTACCAATGCAAGAGGAAGCTTTTAACTCTTAGATTCAAAGAAAGATGAACAGATAGATGTTTTTATTCAAAATTAGAGTGTTTATATAAATGTTGTACACTCAGAATTGTTCAATTACAATATAGAGTAGAGCTTTGGCTACTCAGCAATTAAATAATTTTTGACAAGGTTAATGCTTTTGGTAGCACATTTAAGATGTTGGGCAGGGTAGAAGAGCCAATACATTGCAGGAATCTGTAAGAGCAATACAAATGAACAAGTAATGGTTTTGGAGAAGGGATACCAAAGATGTGCAGCAATGGATGCACTGAATTTAAATTGCCTAACGTATTTCACTGAAATTTTAAACTAAATATTAAAAAATGGAGAAATTTGCTTGGATGTAGAGAGAAAAAGTCTATGAAACTGATCTGAAAATGTAATTTAAAAGGCAAGGTACTGTTTTTAATAATAAATTAGGAAAAATCTGTTTAGAAAATTGTAAAAGTATAGATTCACATAGTAACCAACATTTTGCCAGCATATAGTGTGAGTGTGTGTGTGTGTGTGTGCGTCTGTGTGAGCAAGTGAGGAAGACAGACTGAGGCAGAGTGATTGATAAAACTTGACTTTATCAAGCCAAAAATTTCTGATTCTTTTTAAAATTAAAGGAATGAGGAATTGTGTATATGCAGGCCAATGCATTTTGTACATGAAAGCAACATATATAATGTATCCATATGCTTTTCTTTGTGAATATGTGAAATTGGGTACTTATTAATTCTAGACACCATTCTAAATCTTTGAAATGCATTTGCTTTCAATAATATGTTTACCAAAAATTTTATGAGGTAGCTATTATTACTATTCTGTGTATATGTAAACTGAAACTTAAAGAGGTTGGACATGTTGTCTGAGATCACAAAGCTTTTAAGGTACAAAGTAAAATCTGAAACCAAGTTCTCTTATTCTAAAGCATTTACACATAATAACAGAGGATACAGAAACCATAGTGAAAATGTGAAATGGAGCAGTTCAAGAGTCTATATGTCTCTCTCTGGCCAGATGGGGCATCGTTCTAAGATTATATTCTTATTGTTCACTAATAATAACATTGACAACTGGCATTTATTATGTTCTTAATAACGACCAGTGATATTTCAATCCCTTACTCTATCATTTGAATCTTTTTTTTGTTTTGTTTTGACAGGCAGAGTGGACAGTGAGAGAGAGAGACAGAGAGAAAGGTCTTCCTTTGCCTTTGGTTCACCCTCCAATGGCTGCCGCGGACGGCGCGCTGTGGCCGGCGCACCGCGCTCATCCGATGGCAGGAACCAGGTGCTAGGTGCTTATCCTGGTCTCCCATGGGGTGCAGGGCCCAAGCACTTGGGCCATCCTCCACTGCACTCCCGGGCCACAGCAGAGAGCTGGCCTGGAAGAGGGGCAACCGGGACAGAATCCGGCGCCCCGACCGGGACTAGAACCCGGTGTGCCGGCGCCACAAGGCGGAGGATTAGCTTGTTGAGCCACGGCGCTGGCCTATCATTTGAATCTTTATATCAGTGAAGAAACTTGAATTTTTTTCCCCATGTTGTCAATGAGAAACTGAGACCTAGAGAGCCTGAGGACTAGGAAGAAGACATCTCTCCTTTTTCCGCCTTCTCTGCTGCCTCCTTCCTCCATTGTTCTCTGATCCAGAAGGGTGTGTGTCGCCCACAACATTCAGAAACACTTAGGCATTGAGTGGCAAAGACAAAGGCTGGCTATTTGTTTGCATGACCAGTACCAGCACTATATTCTGAAATAGGCAGCCCTGAGCACACGCAAATCATCCACATGGCCCATCACACTCACTCCTTCCTTCTTAGAGTTCAGTCTTCTTACACATTTCCTATGTGCCGCTGTGAGATATCAAACAAGTTTTAAAGAAAAGGACAATATCCTAGGGCATTTCTGCCCATAGTCAGTTATTCAAGTAAAATCAAAACTAACATGGTGGGGTGGGTGTTGGGACTAGCTGTTAAGAACCTAGTTAAGATATAGATTGGGACATTCACATCCCATATCGGAGTGCCTACAAGTAAGTTCCGTCTCTGCCCTTGATTCCAGCTAAAGCACATCCTGGGAGGTAATGGAGTATGCCCAAGAGATTGGTTCCCTGAAGCCCATGTGGGAAACCTGAACTGAGTTCCCAGTGTCTGGATTCAGCCTAGCCGACCTGATGAATGCATTTGAGTGGACTTGTAGATGGGAGTCCTATCATTCTGTCTGTGTCTGTCTCTCTGATTCTGAAATAACAATAAGAAAAAAATTAATGTGCATAATGAATATTTTAGTGCCATATTTTTGTTAAAGGCACCTCTTTATTTATAGCTATGACAAATTCTAAGAATTTTTCTTAATTAGACCAACAGCTTTTGTGCTTTTGATAGTTTCTGTGTTAGTATCTTCTCTACAATTCTCTTTCTCTATCTATCTATCTATCTATCTATCTATCTATCTATCTATCTATCTGTGTTCCTAGTTATTACTATAGCTTTTTGACCTTTATTTTGTCTCTTCTGTGTCTTAAGCAATTACTAGAATATATGAACCAAGCCTCCCCTTTGTACCATTTAATTTAATTAGACCTCTCATCTGAGTTCTTGCTGAATCAATATTTAGTTCCTTGTGTGTGTCCCTGGGATAACCTGAAACATTCCATACGTTCACTAAATGACTTAATAGCCATGGGTATATGAACTGAAGGCCTTAGTTTGCATTCTCTCTGCACAGCATCCAAGGGAAGCTGCATAAGTTCCTGGCTTTGCTTTTTCTCTTAATTGTACTCCTCCACGGTTCACACAGTAATTCCTTTCTCTGGATGATAACTTATGCTAGAACAGAAGGAAGAGCAATTCTCAGCACTGTCTTACTAATTTTGTTTGTAGAGCTATTTTTCTAATGGAGCAGTTTCAAATAGCCCCATTATGCATCTGCTTCTCCACCTGGGAACACTAGCCATGCCAGGTGCAATACCATGAGTAACATAATTTTGCCTCATGGCATTAAGTGCCTAAGAGTATTTTGAAAATAAGGGGGAGGTGACAAGTAGGGCACCAGAATAACCCCAGTTTATTTCTCTGTTGAGGGGTCAGTGCAAATACTGGCACTGTTGGTGGTCTCTATTGAAAAGCCTGATTTGAATGCTGAAAAAGATTGTCTGCTAATTCTTGCAAGAAGATTTAAGAATCTGTTCTCTCCGTTTCTCTCTCTCTCTCTCTCTTTCTTTTTCCCTCTCTCCCTCCTTCCCTCCCTCCCTCTTTTCTCCCTTGGTTCTTCCTTCCTTTTCCTTCTTTTTCCGTCTCTACCTTTCAAGTAAGTAAAGAAATCTTTTAAAAAAATGTTCTCATCAACCTTTCTAATATAAAGAGATTCTCAAGAGAAAAAGATTTTGTTTTACCAAAAATTCCTGGGCACAGATACACAGTGAGTATAAAGATATAGGAGTGGGTATTCTGGTGCAGTGGGTTAAGCCACCATGTGTGATAACACATCCCATATCGAAGTGCCAGTTGGAGGCCTGGTTCCTTGGCTTCCTGTCCAGCTTCCTGCTAATGAGCCTAGGAAAGCAACAGGTGATAGCTCAAGCATTTGGGTCACTGTCACCTATGTGGGAGACCTAGATGGAGTTCCTGTCTTATGGATTCGGTCTGGCCTAGCCCTGGCTATTGTGGGC
Source organism: Sylvilagus floridanus (assembly GCA_949820135.1). Lineage (NCBI taxonomy): Eukaryota > Metazoa > Chordata > Mammalia > Lagomorpha > Leporidae > Sylvilagus > Sylvilagus floridanus. The sequence goes on from OX463235.1 coordinate 26,443,743, forward strand.
ATTTGGAAAGTGAATCAGAGGATAGATGCTATCTCCCTCTCATCATTCCTCTCCCTCTCGCATCTCTCTGTCATTGTGCCTTCCAAATAAATAAATAAATATTTTTAAAAATGCATATGTACAAACAGTTGTTCATTAAAAGGTAAATCTGTGCATGATTTTCCAGTTAAAAGTTAGATATGATAATGTGAAATTGCTACTATGTTAAACCCAATGTCTATGTTATTATACTGTCATCTCCTTTAGCTACTATCAGCTTACCATGTAGGTATTTTTACCTGCATTTTAGGTGAGTCTATGCTTTATGGAAATTTAATATTTTATTTATGCCCTTATTTCATTTATCATATGAAACCAGAGAGATAACTTATTTCTAATCAGTCATGTGTTTTAAAGACTTCTGCCTTATAATAAATAATGGAATCATAAAGTAGGGACCTGTCCATGATGTCTGTGCTGTCCAAAGTTCATACTGCCATGTCTAGGAGTCCATGGCCCAGAGTAAATGGAAATCCTGACCTAAAGTTGTGTTCCCGTTCATCCTAGCATTCACCTTGCCAGCTGTGTGCTAGTGGTTCTGATGCAGCATCATTATCATTTGGCAATTTTGTTTATCCTGTCTTTATTTCAAAAAGTAGTGTTATTCCTCATTAGAGATCCCTATCAGTGGTATTGAATGGTACACGTGTGATTATATAAATCTTCTGTGTGGCATTATCATCCCAAACTCTGAATCACAAGGCATATTAAAATTACAGAAAGGGGCAGCATTTGGCATAGAGGTTAAGATAATACTTGGGGCACCCGCACATCATGCTGTATCCAATGTCAGCTTCCTGCTAATGAAACTTCTGGGAGGCAGTGGGTGATCGCTCAAGTTTTGGGTCACTACCACCCAGGTAGGAAAGTTGGAAAGAGTCCTCAAATCCCAGCCTTGACCTGTCCCTTTATCCTGCTGTTGTGATCACTTTCAAATAAATAAATAATGGCGCACTTATTATCAACAGCAAAAATGATGATTAAAATTGACCCTCACTGAGCCTTTCTATATACCAGAGAATGTTTACAAATATTTTTATTATATATTATATTATATATTATTATATTATCTTTTTTTTTATTTATTTTTTTTGACAGGCAGAGTGGACAGTGAGAGAGAGAGACAGAGAGAAAGGTCTTCCTTTGCCGTTGGTTCACCCTCCAATGGCTGCCGCGGATGGCGCGCTGCGGCCGGCGCACCGCGCTCATCCGATGGCAGGAGCCAGGTGCTAGGTGCTTATCCTGGTCTCCCATGGGGTGCAGGGCCCAAGCACTTGGGCCATCCTCCACTGCACTCCTGGGCCACAGCAGAGGGCTGGCCTGGAAGAGGGGCAACTGGGACAGAATCCAGAGCCCCGACCAGGACTAGAACCCGGTGTGCTGGCGCCGCAAGGCGGAGGATTAGCCTGTTGAGCCACGGCGCCGGCCTATATTATCTTTTTAACTCTGTTATTATCACAACTTAGCAAATTAAAACCTGAAGCAAAAGTAAGTGACCAGTCTCATAATGACACAGTGAGTCTGTAGTGGAACCAAAGTTTAAATGTAAGTCTTTTGAATGCCAATTTACAAATCTAACCAATTTACTTTGCTGTCTCAGAAACCTAATTATTCTTTAAGCAACTAACTTTGGCTTTGATATATAAATTTTTTCTTTGTGGTTGATATCCTTTCAATTCTTATTGACTCATCCAAATACAACTTCTTATTTCTCCCTATAAGAAGTTCAGGTCAGTATGCTTATTGTTAAAGAAAATTAAAGAGGCAATTTACATAAATTTGTGTGGACATATCTGTCTATATCAGCTCTGCTGCCAGTGGGAATTTCCTTGATGTGCCCCCATTCTACCATGTCTCCAACTGCCCCCCTTTTTTTTATTAATTTCATTTGCCTCGCTTATAATATAAGAACTTGAGTTTCATATGCCAATATCGTATTTTGGCTTGTTTACAGGATTAAATGTAATGATGACTGTATTATTTTTAGTATGATGAAAAATCAGTAAATACTTTTATTATAGAATTCTTGATCAACATGACAAATACTTTAAATACAATGTGTCTTAAATGAGAAAGGTTAAATGGACAGGCTGAAGAAGCATACAACCATTGTATAGCTTGTATGTGTAAAACATTGCAGACCAATTTATGCATTTGTTATAATTCTAAAATTCATTGGGAATCTGGGAATGTCAAAATTTCCAAAATACAAGGTTGAAATTCTTATAGTGATTTTTTTCATTGAGACAAAATTTTATTTTTCTAATTTTTCATTTCAAAATAGCTTTAAATTTATAAACAAAAATTGCGAAGTAGAATAAAGAATTCCCGGATATCCCCACCTAGCATCCTTTATTGTTAACATCTCATATTAGTATGATATATTTGTCACAACCTATAATCCACATTCATCTTCCTCTGTTAGTAACAGCTCATGTTAATATATTTATCACAATTAATGAACCGCATCCAGCCTCTGCTATTTTTTTTTATCAAAACTTCCTCTGTCCTTTCCACCCCTCCCAGCATCTGCTAGTCAACATTCTGCATTCACATTGCAGTATGTTTTAGCTCTTAAATATGAGGGAAAACATATGGTATTTGTCCTTCTGTGTCTGAGTTACTTCACTTAACTTGATGTCCTCTAGTTCCATTGATTTTGCTGCAAATGACAGGATTTCATTTTCTTGTGGAGGAATAGTATTCATTGTGTGTGTGTGTGTGTGTGTGTGTGTGTGTGTGTGTGTGTATATATATAAACATTTTTATATGGAGGAATAGGATTCCATTTGTGTGTGTGTGTGTGTGTGTGTGTGTATATATATATATATATATATATAACATTTTTATGTGGAGGAATAGGATTCCATTGTGTATATATATATATGTATATATAAACACATTTTCATCTGATAATGGCTACTTTGATTAATACCATAGCGTGGCTATTTTAAGCACTGTCTCAGAAAACACAGTGAAGCAGGTATCTTTATGATAACAATGATTTCATGTCTTTTGGATATGTACCCAATACTGTGGTGGCTGAATTGTATTGCAGTTCTATTTCCAGTTTTTTAATGAGTGTTAAACCAGGAAAAAAATGTTTCACTGCAGGTATAGAAGCCCATGTATCACTTTTTCTCACTAAAAACCCAAGTATGTGCAACCAAAGTTTTTCTAAGTAAAAACTCACATATTTTCAGAATAAATGTTTTACTATGCTTATATCTGCACCAAATGTCATCTAGTCTCCTGCCAATAATATGAAAAGGTTATACAACATACTACATATTACATCACAAGAAATATCGGCCACTGATATATAAAACACATAGTAAATTGTTTTGTATAACTACTATTCTGTTATGCCAGTGTGTTGGGTGAGAGCTGGAAATATCTGTATTTTGAAGATCATTAGTGTTTTAGACTAATTTTGGCTTGATGGAATGTCTCAATTACTGCCTGCCAAATTACCAATTATGGAATAATATTAAATATTTTATAATTTTTCCTGGTAAAATCCATAGTTACTAATTTAGTTCATCTAGATTTTCACAACAAAATGAGCAGTCCTCCTTTCTTGCACATTTATACATTCCTTATAAAATAAGATAAATATTGAATTCTATGAAATGTAAATAAGATTATAAATTATAATTGGTTTTGGATGGGATATTCTCTTTTATCAGATATTAGGTGCTCAAATACATTGATTTGATTAAGAAACCCAGTTGCTCAATTCTGTTTGATTTAACTTTTCTATGAATATAATACAGTGTTACTCCTTTATTAATCACAAGTAAAAGGTTTCATATTCAGGTTACTTTTGCCCAAAACACCACTACCATGTGGTTTTGTTATAATTTCTTTAAAGTAAAAGGGAACCTGTAGGTACCCAGTGCATTAAATACTCAAGCTGTATGTATCTTTTTCTTGTTTATTTTATGAAAACTGCTGTAAAATAGTAGTTTGGAAGTCTTGTATAGGTAAGTTGAAATGTAGGAAGTACTTGTATAGCTAAGTTGATAGGATTTCATAAATTCATTTAGAATTTGAAAGATTTACCCCAGGAGGCTGGCTTTACAAAATAGGGCAGGTTCATACAATTGTAGTAGTTAGGATGTCATTAACTTTCAAGAAATTCCAGGGATAGGAGAAAATATTCCTGTAGCAATATATTCCCAATGTTTCCATTAAATCAAGAGAGCATAGAGTATATTTGGAAAGGCATAATCTGCATTTATCAAGAAACTAAATATGAATTTTATGAAAAGAATTCTAGTCTCTGATAAAGTTTATCTTGATTTTTTTTTTTAAAAAAAGATTTATGTATATATTTGAAAGGAAGAGTTAGAGAGACAGAGAGTGAAGTCTTCCATCTGCTGGTTCACTCCACAAATGGCTGTAACAGCCAGTGATGGGCAGATCTGAAGCCAGGAGCCATGGGATTCTTATGGATCTCCCACTTGGGTGCAGGGACCTAAGTACTTGGTCCATCTTCCACTGCTTTCCCAGGTGCACTATCAGGGAGCTGGAACAGAAGTGGGGCAGCTGGGACTCGAACCTGTACCTATATAGGATGCTGGCACTGTGGATGGTAGTTTTATCCACTAAGCCACAGTGCTGGCCCCACCATGATTTTTTTTTAAGATTATTTATTTATTTAAAAGTTAAACTTGAGAGAGAGAGAGAGAGAGAGAGAGAGGTCTTCCATCCACTGGTTCACTCACCAAATGGCTGCAATGGCTGGAGTTGGGCTGATCCGAAGCCAGGAGACAGGAGCTTTTTCCGGGTCTCTCATGTAGGTGCAGGGGCCCAAGGACTTGGACCATCTTCTATAGCTTCCCAGGCCATAGCAGAGAGTTGGATTGGAAGTGAAGCAGCCAGGACTCAAACCAGCACCCATATGGGATACTGGCACAGCAGGTGTTGGCTTTACCTGCTATGCCATAGAGCCAGTCCCATCCCTGTCATGATTTTTAAAAGATCTGTCAGAAGACATATAGGAAAAGAAATTAATTAAGATACCTAACATTGTAATGCGGGGTGAGGCCTTATAAATCATTCAATCTGGGGCCAGTGCTGTGGCTTAGCTTGTAAAGCCTCGGCCTGCAGTGCGGCATCCCATATGGGCACTGGTTCCTGTCTCGGCTGCTCCACTTCTGATCCAGCTCTCTGCTATAGCCTGGGAAAGCAGTGGAGGATGGCCCAAGTCTTTGGGCCCCTGCACCCTCTTTGGAAGATCCAGAGGAGGCTGTTGGCTCTTGGCTTTGGATCGGTGCAGCTCCAGCCTTTGCGGCCAGCTGCAGAGTGAACCAGCAGATGGAAGACCTCTCTCCTTTCTCTGTGTAACTCTGACTTTCAAATAAATAAATATTTTTAAAAATCATTCAATCTATCCTATCTACTGTGCAAATAAATGTTTTCTAAGATTTATTTATTTATTTAAGAGAGAGAGAAATTCCCTAGATGGCCACAATGGCCAGGGCTGGGGCAGGCCTAAACCAGGAGTCAGTTTCATCTTCTGTGTCTCTCATGTGACTACCAGGGACATAAACACCTGGGCCATCTTTCACTGCTTTTCCCAGGCCATTAGCAGGGAGTGGATCCAAAACAGAATAGCTGGGACTCAAACTGGTGCCCATATGGGATGCTGGCATCAACAGGCAGTGGCTTTACCTGCTGTGCCACAATGCCAACTCCTATACAAAGAAGTTTGAGTTTGGAGAAATTAAATAATCATTCAGTGCCAAAAATGAAAAAAAATTATTCAGTACCCCAAATGAATATTGAACACTTACTTATGGTGGAAGAGTTCAATTTCCTAATCTGTGCTGGTTTCTAATTACATATCAGAAGTCAGAGCATGATTATGAGTGATCTCAGGGGTCAGTTTAGTAATGCAGCTGGCAGGGAGGAGAGGTAATGCCAAGTCAATGAGTTATTTGCCAAAGATGCTTTATAGAACCCTATCTCTGGCCAAGATTGGTCCCAGATTCTGGAATGAGGCTGATATAAAAGGTATGGATAAATTGGCACTACCGTAAAGGTTAAATAAATTCAGGGCCAGGATCCAAGGAGAGCATTAGATGAAAGTCTTTGGAAAATTCATGGATGAGACAGGTTATAAATCAGACTTTGTCCTGTCAAGCCTCTACCAACCCCCTTAAGCCTCCAATCATCTTACCACCTACTTAGTTCCAATAAACAGTGTCAAGGTTATAGATGTGACAAGTCTATCCTTGACATGAGTCATGTTTTGCATCATCTTTCTGACACAGGAGAAAAATTATGCTAAGATAAGCAGAAGTAATTTTGTATTCTCTCCCTGATGCCATTAGGTTAAATACAGACCTAGTCCTGTGCTTTGGTTTCGGATGGTTTATGATATATATTAAGCATCAAAATCAGGAAAATGAAAGAAAGCATTCAGGATACAATTTCAAAAGCATCAGATGCTCAAGGAAGCAATATCCACTTAACTCAGAGGATTATCCATTTTCCAGATTTCTCCCAAGGATAACTATGTTACCTCCAATGCAGCATTCCTACTGAGATAGCCTAAGACCATTTTTTTCTTTAAAGATCACTTGGTATAGTTTTTTAATCAGCAGCCTTCCTCTTAAATTTTCTGAGTCCTATCAAAGCAACATCAAAAGACCCCCATAAATATGTTCTGCTTTATATAGGAGAGTAAATATGAACTTGCTTTGGTTGAATTGGCATTTCTCAGACACTGCTTATTTTGGCAATTCTAGCATGCCTAACATGCTTGCAAACAGTCGTGATTTATCAGAACCATAGAATCAAAGAAAATGATAGTCATTTCTCTGGTATCTTTAAAAGAATATAATCACTACTTAAATGTGAGTCAACAACCAAATTAACTTAGAGTTTAATTGATCCTTCATCTGCAGATTTACATTTGCTTCCCCAGTGAAGTTCAGTACAAGGAAATAGCAGTAAAGTGTAGAAAGTACTGTAGTAGAAGAATGTGCAATAGGGAACACAAAGATGTTAGTGATAGTCTCTACTTGAAAAGGAGAATGAGGCTGTGGAAATTAACCCCAACTCACGACCAAATTACTGAGAGAAGCTGAGTCTTTTTTTATTTTTAAATATTTATTTATTTGAAAAACAGAGTTATAGAGAGGAGAGGGAGAGAGAGGTCTTCCATCCACTGGTTCACTCCTCAGATGGCCTCAACACCGATCCAAACCAAGGAGCCAGGAGCTTCTTCTGGGTCTCCCACACCAGGAGCAGGGGCCCAAGGACTTGGGCCATCACCTACTGCTTTCCCAGGCCATAGCAGAGAGCTGGATTGGAAGTGGAGCAGCTGGGACAGGAACCAGTGCCCATATGGGATGACAGCACTGCAGGTGGCAGCTCTACCTGCTATGACACAGCACCAGCTCCAAGCTGAGTCTTAAAAAAGTATGAATTCAAGGGGGAAAAAAGAACTATTGAAAAAGAGGCAAACATTAACAAAGTCATAGGAGCTTGATTTTTGTTTTGTGCTGTGAGAGATCCGCTGAGATCAGACTGGTGGAAAATCCAGATGGCAAAGTCATATGACATGCTCAATACTACAGATTTTATTACATGGTAAGTAGTGCCACATGGAGGTTTATAAAACAGAAAAGTACAGAGTTAAATTTAAAAGATAAATACAGTTGAATTAAAGAATGAGAGCAACTCTGGTAGACTAAAGGGAGACTTTTGAATGACTTAGGTAAATGAAACATTAACTTGAATGAATGAAATGTATGCAAAGAGGAAGAAGAAGGTTTACCTTTAAAAGAAATTTAGGAGATACAGTGAACAAATTTTGGTTACTATCAAAGGAATAGGTACTGATTTTCAAACTTTTAACAGTGGTTACATGTTTTTATATATATATATATATATATATATATAGAGAGAGAGAGAGAGAGAGAGAGTGCATACTTGTACAAGACACCAGTCAGGGTGTCTAATATATACATTTTATGGAACGTTAAAGGACAATTTTATTTTGGCACAAAAATTGAAGCTATGCATTTGAGAAATCTTCTGAATGTTCATGAAGTGCAGATTATGAAAAACTATATATGGATAGTTTTTGAACTATCCTTGTACATAAAACTTATTTTAATTGTCAGGTCAACTTTATTGAGTAGATATAACCTGCTTTTCGTATGAGAAAACTGAGGTACAGAGAAATTAAATAAACAATTAGAGATCACTCACTCACTGAGTGGCATAGTGAAGTTTCAAACACAGATCACTTGTTTCCATCGTCTTCCAAAGTTTCTGCTTTTAAGTGCTCCTGAAGAGCGTTTTTCATTCATTTTTTACCGTGGTGCTTGTCTACTAGGAAGAAGGTTTGGATTGCACTTGAGGTCCTTACAATGCATGCATGTGTAAATTTCAGGGGTAATTGGAAATATGAAAGTGGAACTCAGATGTCAGGTCTGAAGAAAGATATGGAGTGTTTCAGTGGGTGGGCATTCTTTGAAGTCAAAGTTATTTTCAACAAATGATGCATACTTTTATTGACTCAAATGAGAGTAACAGGAAATTCACAGTAGTTTGATGGCATCATACTATCTAGAAGTAGACCCTTTTATAATATTATTTCAAAGTAACAACTACTATTATTTCATGAAAATATTTGGTTTCATGACTTGTATTTGGCTTAAATATTTGGGAATATTAGAGTACACATCTGTACTCTAGATTAATACCAGATCCTAAGAGTTGGAGATGTTACAAATTCTAACAACACTTAACTATCATTGAAGTTGGATTTTAGTGAACTGAGAAGTCTCCCTCCTAAATCAAGTTGTAAGTACTTTAACCAAAACTTTATTATTGTTACATGACAACTGGGGATAGTCATTTGTCCTCCCTGGTGAATAAGAGTGTTGCATAATAAATTGAAAACTCTGGAGCCAAGATGCATCAAGTATCTGGACAAAGAAGCAGCACTGACACTTTTCTTCCCACGCTGTAAAAGCTTATCTAAGCTCTTGAGTGCCTTCTCTCAGAGCACCTCCCTTCTTTGTCAATGCCAGTTTCATTAGCATTCAGGAAGGCTGAACTGTGGTTTGGTTGTAGCTCGCTCACTGAAAATATATCTAGACTTCTATATTCAATGCAGAAGCTTCTCCCTATACTAGGATCTTTAATGTCCATTACCCTGATATATACCAATGATTTTGTTGTACTTAAAGGACACAATAATTAAAAACTAGAAAATGTATCACTTGAGTTACATTGTAAGATCACTAAGGGAAGTGTGCCTTATACACAAAAGTTTAAATAGTGCTTCTTTAAAAGAAACAGAAGTATTTGAATATTATCATTGATTGGTTTAATTTTATTTTAAAGGTATATATATACATATATATATATATATATATATATAGAGAGAGAGAGAGAGAGAGAGAGAGACAGACAGAGAAACATCTTCCATCTTCTGGTTCTTTCCCTAAAAGCCTACAATACCCTGGATTGGGCTAGGCTGCAACCAGTAACCTGGAACTCGACCTGAGTCTCCCACATGAGTGGCAGGGGTGCAAGCACTTAAGCCGTCACCTGCTGCCTCAGGGTACACGTTAGCAGGAAGCAGGAAATCCAATCAGAACTGGGACTCCAACTCAGGCACTCAGACATAGGATGCAGGTATCACGAGCATCTTCAACCTACACCAAGTGCCTGCCTCAAAAGCAAATATTTTAATTCATCCAAATTCTAGCATAGGATGTGACCTCTGTCACTCCTTCTGTACAAGAAGCACACAATACTGAGCTACCTTACAGTAGTAAATATGATATGATTATAATAAAATACGAATGCAGGTTAGTTCAGATGGTTACCATATCATTGGTGGATCCATCTCTGAAAATCTTGAAATAAAAGGAGCCCAGAAAAAATGTGTTTTAGCATCTCCTTACAAAATGTTCCTTCTTTGAATTGTGGGATTTTTTAAAGGATCAAATATGTGTTCAGATATAACTTCTTAGTCAACTCCAAATTTTCTAGGCCTTAACACCCTAGGTATTAAGTAAATGTATAGTTCTATACGCTGGGGTATGCATCTCTTATGATTTCAGCTGGTTCTGGACATGTATAGTGGATATAGTTATATGGGTGCACTGATCACTGCTGCTGTTCTACTAGGCTGTTTGACCTAGTTCTTTACTACCAGGCTCAAGTTTTTACTCTAAAAAGCTATACTGATCCCTAAAATGAATAGTCATCTTTTACTGCTCCATAGTAAATGGTTACCTAAGGTGAAAACTGACTTTTGCTTATTAACTCTGACTTTGCTCACTAATAAAATTTTCCTAAACTCTGAGCTCCCCTTAAATGAGCTTTTCTCTATTTCTTTGATGCAACCATTATCCCAGTATTTCATCCTTCTTTTTTAGTGGCACCTTTGCACGGGTTTGTATTTCTTTCTTAGGAAATCATTGAACAACTTTGTAGTTCTTTCTTAGGATATTGTGGAACAATATCTTGATGCTATATTGGTTGATCTGTTTCTGTTGAAATAATAGATAACTCAGCTTCAAAACCTGGATTTTATTTATTCATTTATTTAAAGATTTCTTTATTTATTTGAAAGTCAGAGTTACATAGAGAGAAAAGGAGAGGCAGAGAGAATGAGAGGGGTCTTCCATCCACTGGTTTACTCCCCAAATGACTGCAGTGGCCGGAGCTGGGCTGATCCGAAGCCAGGAGCCAGGAGCTTCTTCCAGATCTCCCACATGGGTGTAGGGTCCCAAGGACTTGGGCCATCTTCTACTGCTTTCCCAGGCCATACCAGAGTACTATATTGGAAGTGGAGCGGCCAGGACTCGAACTGGCGCCCATATTGGATGCCGGCACTGCAGGCAGCGGCTTTACCTGCTACGCCACAATGCTGACCCAAAACCTGGATTTTAGAAATGGAAATAGAAGCAAATGATTAAGTGGGAATACATAGATAAAATTGTTTGTGATTCAAACTATGGAGGCAGGACTAGTTATAGGTGAGTGATGGTACATTGAGTAGTAGTGCTTAAGGTATGAAGTAGGAGTTTAGAAGCAAATGCAACTCTGAGTATCCATTGTGAGTATCCATATCCATAGTAAAGAATGTCTGTAGGTTGTTGTATATGAGTCAGGTATGAGGTAAAAATTTCTGGAAAGGGATACTTGCAGCCAAAACTTCCAAGATGGTAACAAATGTAGAAAACCAGCTTTAGGACTTATGCCATCATTTTTATCAGAAGTTTTGTTGGACAAAAGTGATGAAGTGGCAATGGGATTTGAAATGGAATGTTTTTCAGTGCAAGTAACAAAACACTATCATTGACTTAAAAAAATCATAACAGTGCAGCTAATAGTTGTTCCAAGGTTGAATAATTCCATTATTAAATGGATCCTTTCTTTTTAAATTTTTTATTAAATTAATCGCACATATTTAATGTCAGCAGTGTGACATTTCAGTACACTACACGTATAAATGTGTACAGATCAAATCAGGGTAATCGACATTTCCCTTTGATGTTATTTTGTGATGTAGATTTGAAACTTCTTTATTTTAGTTGTTCATGCAACATATGCCACGTTATTGTGAACTACAGTCTTACCCCATACTCTGTAACTGAAAACTTGCTTCTTCCCTCTAACTCTGATTCGTCCCTGTTATCCAAACTCCCTCCATCCCCCACTACCCTTCCTAGCATTGAATAATCACCAATCTGTACAATTGAGCCTTTTATAGCTTCCACCTGTGTGATATTTGTCTTTCTGTGTCCTGCTTATTGCACTAAGCATGAGGGCCTCCAGTTCCATCCGTTTTGCTCCTGATGGCAGGATTTCAGTTTTTTATGACTGGATAATACTACATTGTGTAAATGCACCACATTTTCTTTATCCACTCATCTGATAATGGAAAGCAGGGTTGATTCCATATCTTGGTTATTGTGACTAGTGCTGCAGTAAACATTGTGAAGAAGCTTTCTCTTTGATAAAGCGATCACATGTCTTTTGGAGATGTACCCAGTAATGAGATTGCTGGGTCCTTGGCAGTTCTGTTTCCTATTTTTTAAAGGAGTCTCCATACTGTTTTTAAGTAGCTATCAAATTTACATTCCCAGAAAAAAGAAAAAGTGTGTAAGGATTTCCATTTCTCCATATCTTCACCAGCATTTATTACTTTTTATCTTTTTGGTAATAGCCATTCTAATAGAGATGAGATGGTATCTCATTAAGGTCTTGGTTTGCGTTGCCCTAATAGCTAATTGTCTTGAATATTTTTTTTCATATATTTCTTGTCTGTTTGCATTTCTTCGATTGAATGTCAGTTTGGGTTGCTTTTCCATTTCTTAAATGGATTGGTTATTTTTTCGTTGTTGAAATTTTGAGTTCCTATTACATTCTGGTTATTAATTCTTTGTCATATAAGTAGCGTACAAATACACTGCCCCATTCTGTTTTTTCTCTATTGAAGAGACATGTGGCAACTTTGTAATGCAGAAGATTCTGAGTTTGATATAATCCTGTTTGCTTGGTTTTACCTCCACTGCCTGTATTTTTGAGGTCTTATCCCCCAAATGACTACCTACAACAATGCTTTAAACTGTCTCTTCAATGTTTTCTTCTAGCAATTTCATTCATTTTTCCTTAGATTTAGGACTTTGATCCATGTTGAGTTAATTTTTCTATGTAGTGAAATGTAGGAATCTAATTACATTTTTTTCTGCATATGTATATCTAGTTTTGACAACACCATGTGTTGAAACGATTATTCTTTCTCCAGTATAACTTCCTAGAACCTTTATGAAAAATCAATTGGATTTATGTATGCAGATTAATTTTGGGATACTCTGTTCTGTTCCATTGATCTATGTGTCAGTTTTTTGGCCAGAACTATACTGTTTTAATTACTATAGCTCCGTAGTTTGCTTTTAAATGAGACATTATACTACCTACAGCTTTATTTGTTTTTGCTTGGCTATTCTGGCTCTTTTGTAGTTCGATATGAATTTTAGAATGTGTTTCTAATTCTGTAAAGAAGTCATTGATATATTGATAGAGATTACATTTTGAATCTATTGATTACTTTAGGTAGTATGGACATTTAAGTATTGTGAATTTTTTATCCATGAACAAAGAATATCTTTCCATTGTGTGTGTGTGTGTGTGTGTGTGTGTGTGTGTCCTTGATGATTTCTTTCAACAGTATTTTATAATTTTCCTTTTAGAGACCTTTCTTTCCTATTTTTTGTTAAATTTATTCCTAAATATTTAACTTTTGTAGCTTATATTAATATAATTTTTAAATTTCCCTTTCAGAAAGATCATTATTGTCATATAAAATGCTACCTCTTTGTATATGTTGATTATTGTGTATCCTGTGACTACTGAATTAATTTATCAGTTCTAGCAGGTTTTAGTGAAGTCTTTAAGATTTTCCATGTACAAAATCATGTCATCTGCTAACATGGATACTGTAAGCACTTCCTTTCCAGTTTCGATGCCCTTTATTTCTGTCTCTTCCCTAATTGTGTTTGCTAATGCTTCCAATATCATATTGAATATGAGAAATGAAAGTGGCTATCCTTATCTCGTTTCACATCTGAGGGAAAATATTTTCAGCTTTTCCCCATTCAATATAAATTGATTATGGACTTGTTATATATAACTATAATAATTTTGAGTTGTATTCCTTATTTTTTTTCCTTAAAGATTTATTTCTTTATTTGAAAGGTAGAATTACAGAGAGGCAGAGAGAGAGAGTTTTTCCATATGGTGATTCACTCCCCATATGGCCATGAAGGCTTCCTCTGGGTCTCCCATGCGGGTAGTGGAGCCCAAGGACTTGGGCCATCTTCCACTGCTTTCCTCTGCCATAGCAGACAACTGGATTGGAAGTGGAGCAGTCAAGACTCAAATTGGCAACCATATGGGATGCCGGCACTGCAGGCAGTGGCTTTACCCACTACTCCACAGTGTTGGCCCCAAGGTGTGCTCTTCCTATACCTAATTCATTAAGAGTTTTGTTTTTTTAAATCGTGAAGGGATAATGAACTTATCAAATGTTTTTTTCTGCATCTGTTAGTATGTTCATATGGTTTGTATTCTTCCTGTTAATGTGATTTATTATATTTATTGATTTGTAAGTATTCATCTATCCTTGCATCCTTGATCATGTTGTATGATCTTTTTGATCTAGTGTTAGATTCAGTTTGTTAATATTTTTTGAGAATTTTCATATCTTTGTTCATCAAAGATATTGGTCTACAGATTTCTCTTTGTGTTTTATCCTTGTTTTTTCCATAAGAGCAATGCTGGCCTCTTTAAAATAGTTTCCAGAGTTTGACCCCTTTTAATACTTTGGAATAGTTTGAGAAATATTGAATTAAATGTTTTGAACAATTCAGTTATTGAATTTTTCTTTAATTGAAATTTTCAAATACTGCTGCAATCTCACTACTTGTTATTAATTTGTTTAGATTTTCTATATCTTCTTGATTTTTTAAATTTATTTTTTATTTTATTTTTGACAGGCAGAGTGGACAGTGAGAGAGACAGACAGAGAGAAAGGTCTTCCTTTGCCGTTGGTTCACCCTCCAATGGCTGCCGCAGCAGGTCTGCTGCGGCCGGCGCTCCCCTCTGACCTGATTGCAGGAGCCAGGTGCTTCTCCTGGTCTCCCATGGGGTGCAGGGCCCAAGCACCTGGGCCATCCTCCACTGCAGTCCCTGGCCACAGCAGAGAGCTGGCCTGCAAGAGGGGCAACCGGGACAGAATCCGGTGCCCCAACCGGGACTAGAACTCGGTGTGCTGGTGCCACAAGGCGGAGGTATCTTCTTGATTTAATCTTGGTAGCTTTTATTAAGAATGCATACACTTAGTTGAGGTTTTCCAATCTGTTAGCATATTTTTATTCATAGTAATTCACAGTAGTTTCTTATCATTTTCTGTATTTCTTTGGTATCAATTGTAATGTCTCCCTTTTATGTATGTTAATTTTATTTATTTTTGGCCGGCGCCATGGCTCAACAGGCTAATCCTCCGCCTTGCGGCGCCGGCACACCGGGTTCTAGTCCCAGTCGGGGCACCAGATTCTGTCTCAGTTGCCCCTCTTCCAGGCCAGCTCTCTGCTGTGGCCCGGGAGTGCAGTGGAGGATGGCCCAGGTGCTTGGGCCTTGCACCCCATGGGAGACCAGGAAAAGCACCTGGCTCCTGGCTCCTGCCATCAGACAAGTGCGGTGCGCTGGCCGCAGCGCGCCGACCGCGGCGGCCATTGGAGGGTGAACCAACGGCAAAAGGAAGACCTTTCTCTCTGTCTCTCTCTCTCACTGTCCACTCTGCCTGTCAAAAAAAAAAAAATTATTTATTTTTTTCTCTGACTAGTTTTGTCTTTTATTTTTTCAAAAAAAGCTTTTTGCTTTGTTGATATTTGAACTTCATTTATTTCTGTTCTGATCATTATTATTTCTTGCCTCCTACTAATTTGGGTTTTGTTTGTTCTTGTTTTTCTAAGTCCTTGAAATGTGTCATCAGATTGTTTCTTTAAAAGTTTTTTTGATGTGTGCAATTATTACTATAAGCCTTCCTCTTAATAATACTCTTTCTGTATCCCACAGATTTTTGATATCTTGTGTTTTATTCTCATTTCCATTGGTTTTGACATTTTAAAAATTTCTTTAATGATCCATTGATCATTCAGAAACTAGCCACTCAATTTCCCTGATTTGTTAATTTTCTATTGTTCTTCTTATTGATTTTTAGTTTCCTTCCATTGTGATCTGAGAAGATGCATGGTATGAATTCAAATTTTTAAAAAGTTGCTGAGACTTGATTTGGATAGTTTCTTTGTGTTCTTTTATCATCATCTATGTCTGCCTTTTGTGTGTTCCCCTATGATTTCAATATGGATGCTGCAGCTTGTTACACTACTGCTTTTCTGTATGATAGTGAGCATTCCCTTTATGCAACTGGCAAAAAGGGATCTTTCACAGGAGCACCCCAGTGTTCCCTCTCCTCAGCTGGTCAGAATTATGTCACATGAAGCACTCCTGGAACAATCAGTTGCAGAAGGCAATACTAGACCAGTCATGATACATCAGTCATGGCTGAGTAAATTAATTCCTGCCTAAGGAAATCAGAGTTTCATTATCAAGGAAGAATGGGCAAATGATTACTGGATATTCAAATATTAAAGACTACTACAGAAAACATGGTGGAAGGTGAGCCAAACAAAATTGATTATTTAGGAATGTGTAAGAAAGAGATTTTAAAAAATAATTTGGACTTTGAATCTTGAATCTCAGAAGATAATAGTACATTGTTTTATATGGCTATTGTAGAGAGGGCCTTCAAAGACAATTACACCGCTCAGTCTTAATCTCTGTTCCTTATGGGAAAATATCTCAAAAGTTGTATTTTGGATCCTTTTTTTTTCATGCTATGATTCACATTTCCATGCAGAACATAACTTTTATGTGCAGGCCCATTTCACTGGATATTGTATTAGTGAAGTGGGCATCTAGCTTGGTTACTAGGAAACTACCTTTATCACTCCAGGAAGTATATCAATACCATGAGTGAAAGGATATCATTAGAGGGATAACCTTAAAGCCACTCTAATTTATGAAAAAAAACACTAAATCATTTTCCAATTTCAGCACTTGAACTATTGTGATTACAACTAAATGATGGCCCGAGACACATGTCACAAATAATTGAAATGGACCACTGTGTCTGAACCCCTAGGTTAAAAGCTTTGATCCAGAGGATAGCCCTCTTCTTTCTTTGTGACCGCTGTGCTATTGTCATCACGTTTTTGCAGTTCTTGGAGCTAACTATTTCAAGTTGCCTGCTTGGATTAAAAAGAGAAGATAAACCTTACACCTCTGAGGTGTGAAACATACACACACACACACGCACACACACACATGCCATGAATATGCCACAAGATTCAGACTATTATTAGGCATAACATACAAAAAAGATGGGATCATGCTAGTATGGAGATTTTCCCACAAATTCAATTTTTTAAATTTTTAAAACAGATTTATTTTATTTATTTGAAATACAGAGAGACAGATGGAAAGGGGAAAACAAAAACAGATCTGGGATCCTCTGTTTCACTCCCCACATGGCTGCAATACCCAGGACTGGTCCAGGCCAAAGCCAGGAGTCTGGAACTCTATCTGGATCTCCCATGTGGGTTTCAGGGACCACAATATTTCTGCCATTTTTCACAGCATTACCAGGTATATTAGAAGGGAGCTGGATCAGAAACGGAGCAACCAGGACTGCAATTGGTGCTCTGGTATTGAAGAGGCAGCTTAACCTATAGCACCACAATTCTGGCCTCCAAAATTCAGTTTTTAATTACAAAAGTCATTCATTGTTCTCGGATGGCACAATAAAGTTGCCATAGGAGAGCTAATGTGCAATCACATTTGGTTCATATTTCTGGGAAACAAGAGAGACTTGGGTTGCCATTCAAGAAAACCAGGGCAAGGGCAGTTAACAAAGTTCAGTGTTAAAGGATTAAAAAAAGAAAAAAAGAAAAGAAAAAGCTATGCAGACGGGCGTGGGGGTGGGAGGGATGGGAACTGGTTCAGACTACAGAAGGAGAATATCTTAGTGAAAAACTCTCTGAGACAATAAGAAGAGAAAGCCAGGAGATCTCAGAGAAAAACGGTCCTTACAGAAAGGAGACGTTTTCACTGCAGGACAAACCTGTTCTTTTCTCAAGGAAGTAGCAGCACAAGGTATTTGAGAGAGCAGGGACTTTGGTATGATAAAGATTTGGGTTTAATCCTGGCTTTTCCTCTTATTGCCTATGTTACTTTGAGTAATGCAGTGAGATTCTCTGAGTCATAGTTCTTAGATACCTTATCAGATAAAGGAGAAAAATGATATCTAACACAGTGTTTTTATTAGCATTACAGCTAACATTTTAAAGTAAAAGGCCTCAATATGACTTTACAAAATGAAAACCTATTCACAAGTTCATCTTTTCCTCGTTCTTTCACATGTGACAAAACCACTGGGAAGGGAATGCTGCTCCTGTTGTTTCCAAATGCCTGGTAAGCCGTAGTAATGGTTGTGAACCAGCATAGCGTATGTACAAGCCATAGTTCTGTTTAATGACTCTGGACTGTCACGGTCTGTTCTCATGACAGTCCTGTGAGGTAGATATTGTCAGTTTCCCATTTTACACATGGGAAAACTGAGGATAATTTGTTTGGATGTGTGTAGTTTGTCTCCAGTGCTCATATTCTTAGCTCCTTTAATTCTACTTCCTCTCTTCTCCCTACACATACCTGCATATATACACACTTACCTATGCTTATCACCCACATAACCCTGTGAGCTTTATTCTTGAATTTGCACAAAGGCAAAGATCACAGTGATTAAAAACCACAGTGATGGTTCTACTGCCTGCTGAATTCCAGTGCCTAGAGATTGGTTTAGATTCCTACTGCTTTGAGGTTGGGGCTTGCTGCCACTAAAGTTTCCAATTTTCCAAACAGCTGGGAGGGCAACAAACAGCTGCTCTGAAATGTATTTGAACCTCATCCCCTCAACTAGGAGACAGCTGTGCTTATCTATAGAAAGACTCTGAAAGGTTGTTTTGTGCTTTATAAGACACTGTGGGCAGGATGAGAGAGATTTCTGATTTGAAAAGAGACTGAATTCAGAATCAGAACTTTTTAGTATTTCTCCATGGTAGCCCCTCTGCAACCTCTGATACTCACTCAGATACAAAGTTTATGAACCTCAACCAAATGGAAGACAGCCCTGTAGAAGACACTTTGTTTTCCTCATAGTACACTTTTTTGTTTTAAACTTGACATATTCCATGCCTCATATCTGAGATAATAGCCCTGCTGCTCCAGACTTCCCTGGGAATACTTTATGAAACACTGTTCTGCGTTGTTACCTGCTACTCTTAATGGTAAGAGTTAATGCTTCTTTGACTTAAACAACAGTATGCAAATTCTGTCTGTAGGTTATTGTAGGCATGGGGCTGGGGAAGTGTCCAGTTCTACCAGTCAAGTGACATTATCGGATGGATAAGAAATTTTTAAAAGTACATAGACTTGGAAAGCTGGTACCTTTATCGTAAATTGTGGTGTTGTAATTGTCAAAACTAGTCATATTTTTAGAATTGCTCTAACTTTTTATGTGATAGGGAAACTCGGTCTTCTTATTTAGTAATGGAAGATAGTGATATAATATATAGGGTCATATTTTTATTTTTTAAAAGATTTATTTATTTATTGGAAAGTCTGAGTTACTGAGAGAGGAGCAGAGACAATTCACTCCCCAAATGCCTGCAACAGCCGGGGCTGGGCCCAGCTGAAGCCAGAAGTCAAAAGCTTCCTCCAGGTCTCCCACATGGGTGCAGGGGCCCAAGTACTTGAGCTGTCTCCTGCTGCTTTTTCAGGCACATTATCAGGGAACTGAATCAAAAATGAAGCTGCCAGGTCCTGAACTGGTGCCCACATGGCATGCCAGTGTCACAGGCGGCTACTTCACCCACTACACCACAATGCCGACCCATATGGGGTCATGTTAAATTATGGCCAAATCCTCCAGAACTCTGAGAAAAATAAGTCACAGACAGTTTTCAACATGTGACAGGATGTCAGATGCACTTCAAATAAGAGAGAAGCTGAAATTTCACTTCAGATCAGAAAACCATATTCTATTCTACATGTGTACAGCAAATATACTTGTGTATATAAGTAATAATTTTAAAGTTAACTTTCACATCTGCCTTGTTCCTGTAGCTCCCATTGCCAAAAAAATGGTCACAGTTTTTCTCGAGAAGCCACAGAGTATTTGATGGATTCTTAAGGATTGTAAGTAAGAGTCATTGAGAACTAAAGAAGCCTCGCTTCCATTTGTTTATCTGAGTGATATCAGGAGATATAACTATTTGAGTTTATGGAAACATTTTTTGGTTGAATAATAACATAGACATGTGAACTTTATTTTTCAAACATATAATCACAGAAATGAAAAAGTTCTATGAAATTTTAATAATGAGACTAGGGTATTATGAAAATGAGGGAATATGCATGCTTGGGTAAAAATTCCACTTTTTTGTGGTTATAGATTGAACTGGAGTTTGTTCTCCAACCCATACATACATTTAATTGCTAAAGTCTTACTTTAATACTGCTACCAGGATGGCAACTGGAAACTTCATTCAAATACAACTAGGAGGTGGGGCTAGAGGGAAGTCCTGAGCTCACCGGGGTGTACCCATGGAAAGTAGCTCTGGTGAGAGGGCTGACTGTGAAAGTCAGAGTGAGTCTAACTTTTCTCTGCTTCCTGGCTTGCCGTGTGATCCTTCCCCAACATGTACTCTGCCATTGTCACCTTCCATCCTCACCAGTGGATTTCTGAACCAGTGAAGCCTACTAGGTCTAGTGCTGTGCACTTCCAAAACCCTTCTTGGGTGGGGAACATCTAGCCTGTGGGCCGTATAAGGTCCCCAAAATCATTTGGTCTTGCTCTGCCCAGGAAACCACAGACAGGAATCAGAATTCAATAAATTATACAGAAGACTTTTAAGTTAATAATCTTATGTGGCCTGTGAATGATGTCATAAACAGCCAAATGACCGTTGGCAGAAAAAAAAAAAGTTTCCTACTCCCACAGAAGCTAAAATAGGAACGGGTATTGTTGTGCAGTGAGACAAGCTGCTTCTTGAGACACCCACATTCCATTTTGGAGTGCCAGTTAGAGTCCTAGCCACTCCACTTCTGACCCAACTTCCTACTAATGCATCCTTGGAGGCTACCGATGGTGGCTGAAGTGCTTGAGCCTTGCCACCCAAGTGAGAGACCTGGATGGAATCCCATGTTCCTGGTGTCAGCCCTGCCCAGCCTTGGCTTCTGTGGGCAACTGGGAAATGAACCAGTGCATGGAAACACTCTCTCTCATTTTCTCTCTCTCTCTGATGAAATTTTTAAGAATAAATAAACCATCTTCCTTTCTAAGTAGCTTTCTCTCAGGTATTTGTTACATGGCTCAAAAGCTGACTAACCCACGAGTCATGGTTGCTTTTACTCTCAGAGCATTTCTCCAGTCAAGATATTTTGATGAATGTTTTCTGCCGGGACACACCAATGGGAGATGATTGCCAGGCTATTGGCAAGTAATCCTCCACTCTTGTTCTCTTGTTACTTTTGCTTATGGCACCTTCATCTTCTCTATCTCCTTCACCACAAGGAATATTAATAGTCCATGTTGGGAGTGGGTCAATGTTAAATCACGTTCACCAATTTAGCTTCTTAGTTTTTTCATTGTCTCTATAATCTGCTTCCTATATTAAAATTTTGAAACACATTTTTTTGTTTCCTTCACCTGATCCTGATTGAAGTGCATACTAGAGATATTGTATGAACAGAGCTAATCTTACACTGTTTTGACAAGAACATGAGGTATCTGCATATATGTGTATACATGCACACATATGCATGTGTGGCATTCATGTGTTTTAGATCGTAGAGAAAAGTTATAGTACCTGGTCTATCAGTTCTACTTGTCAAGAAATATGTTTATGCTTTTCTGGACTTTCAAACACAGGTAGAATTTGCCCAAACTCTCATTCAATCAAGATTCCCAAGTTCAGTGTTGTGATATCCCAATTCAGCTTGTATGTGAATGAATAAACTCCTTATTATGCACATGGTAAATATTATCACACTTAACTACCAACACTGAAATCGACTTTTGTTGTCATTCCACTGAAAGGAAACTAGAGTCTCAGATTAACTGAGTTCTTCTCAAGCTGCCTGTCAAGCAAATGGCAAAGTTAAGATTCAAATATAGGTTATCCTCTATAAACTGATGTTTTACATTTAGGATTATTATGTACTTATCATTGATATATAGTTAAAAGTTTTAAGAGAGATAGTAATATAAGAACTTGAGTCTTTCTGACATGTATACCTTTCAATATATTTGTGTTCTCTATTTAAACATAATTTTTATGTTTATTTAAACATAAATATTGAGATACATCATTTGATCAAGGATATTTTGCTTTTTATAGCAGCCAAAAACATCACGGTTTGGAGTTTGAGGGGAATCACTAGGAGATACTGATAGTTTCATAACAGTATACATGAGAATAGTTGAAATTGTATCAATTTTTGAAAAAATTTTGTATATGGTTTCTGTAATTATAAATATATATCAATATAATTCAAATAATTTATGTGCATGCAAAATATCCACTGTGGCCTGTGTTAAGAATTGACAGAGTGTGAAAATAAACACATTGTGTTTAGGTTAATTTTAGTGCCTTGTAGTGAATCTGTCATTGGACAAAGTACAGGTTGCTGGAAGAACATAAAATCGATGTGTCCCCACCATGGTCTATGTATCATGAAACTCTTCCTAAGAAAGGGATATTAGTGTGATAGTATGGTGCTAGCATACAATGAAAATGAAACACAACAGAAAAGCCACAAATAGACTCAAACATATATGCTCAATTTAATTTGAGCAGCAGTTCTAAAAAAAATCTAAAAAAACCTATTTTGACCAAATAATGTCAGCATATATATATATATATACATATATATATGCAATGTATATATATGCAAATCACTGCATAAACAAAATTCCAAGCAAAATTTAGTATAACATTCAACATAAACCTAAAATTTCAAATATCTGAATGAAAACCTAAAAGTTTAGCAAACATGTAGTAGACGAATGGTTTTAGTAGGACAAAAAGATTATCAACCATAAAAGAAAATCTTTATAACTTGGACTGTTTCAAATTTTAAAATACGCTTTTTAAAGCCTATAAAGAAAATGAAAAAAAAGGCTCACTTTGAGAGAAAATATTGAATGCATATACAAGACTACGCCAAGAAGTTCAAGGAAAATTGAATTAAAGGGTAAGTTTGTTTTGATGCAGTATTTTTGAAATCTTTGCATAGATTTTTCATAGTATATATTTTCAGTGAACTTTATGGATATCACTTTTATGTGAATATATAAGTGATGTTAAAGCTGAGTAAAGAGGAGATAGCCCAACTGTGGGGCTACACATGTAATGGGCAATTAGTAAGTAAATGTTCACCAAGTACCATAAATATCGTTAACATCATTCCTCACCAGAGTGAAATTTCATTCCATATTTTTTAGAATTTCTAAAATGAAAAAGATTCAAATTTTCAAGTGGCTGAGGGTATTGGAATAACTGTGACGTTCATACATTTCTGACATTTAAAATGAGAAAATGACATTAACCAACAGCTTGTTAGTTTCGTATAAAGTTAAACATACACTTAATATATTCTTTTAGTCATTTGCTCAAGAGAAATCAAAACATATTATGTTGTCCAAGGTGGCCATAATAACTTTATTCATTATGGTAAAAGAGTGTAGTAAACTAAATATCAGTGAGTAAATTTGTGGATTAACAAATTATGGTATATGTAGAAAACAGTATTTTTCAGCAGTAAATAAGATGAACTCTTTATATATTCAGCAACATGGTGAAGTTTACAGATACACTGCTGAGGAAAAGAAGCAATACATAAAATTTATATGCCACAGGATTCCATCCCTACTCATTCTAGAAAATGTGCATCTAATCTGTAGTGATGTGTAGCAGATTCATGGTTCCCTGATGCCCAGGATTAGGATTAGCTTGGCTAACAAGATGCTCAAGAACTAGCTGACATAAATAGAACACTGGTGCAATAATATTAGGGTTTATACTCCTACAGTAAATTTGTGATGTATTATGTTATCAAAAGGGTTTCCACAAATATTGCTAATGATATAATTCAGCGCTATTTTTCAAATCACAGTATTTTAGGTTAAAAATTAGCAATAAAAAACAAACTATGAAATCTTTACTAGGAAATATTATAAAATTCTAATAACTAAGAAATCAAAATTATAGTTAGAATGGTGGAATAAATTTAAAAGGCTTACTGTACATTTTGGTGACACTAGTTAGATTTGGTCATTCTACCATGTATTTGTCCTTAAAGGCATCATGTTGTACATGATAAATACATATAATTTTACCTGTCATATTAAAAATAGAAATAGAGTACAATAGAATAAAATAGAATAGAATATCTGGTGTTATAATACAAAGGAAAGTATAAAATAAATGAAAAAGAAGAAATACAACTTTGATTATTCATAGATATCATTATTTCATATGTAGGAAATTTAAGATACAGAAAAATACTAAGAATTATTAATAAGGGAAATGAGCAAAGTCTGTGCCTTTGAATCAATATAAATATGAAAAAAATGTTTAGCTTCACTAGTGGGAATTGAAACGACAGCTAAAACTTAAATATAGTTTTTCTACATATCTGCCGTAATGACTTATGGGAAAAATATAGGGAAATTTGTAGATGAACATATAATTATTAGAACTCATATACTACTGATCAGAATAGAAACTTGAAGAAATCCTTTGGAAATCTCTAATAAAACTGATCATATTCACTTTCATAAATCTGTAGTTGCACTCTTAGGTCATTACCCAAGGAAATTTCATCAATCTTTTCACTAAAACACATTTAACTTCATTTTATTTTGTTATTCAAGATTGTGGTTCTTTTATATTTTTTTTGCTGTTTTTGCTTTATTATACTTTGATCTGTGTTGTGATTCCTTTTTTTAACTTTTATTTAATAAATATAAATTTCCAAAGTACAGATGTTGGATTACAGTAGCTTTTCCTCCCCCATAACTTCCCTCCCACCCAAAACCCTCCCATCTCTCGCTCCCTCTCCCATTCCATTCACATCAAGATTTATTTTCAATTCTCGTTATATACAGAAGATCAATTTAGTATTTACTAAATAAAGATTTCAACAGTTTGCACTCACACAGAAACACAAAGTGTAAAGTACTGTTTGAGTACTAGTTATACCTTTAATTCACATTAAGGACAGAGATCCTACATGGGGTATGGTGACTTCGGTTGTTGACTTAACAAATTGACACTTGTTTATGGCATCTGTAGTCACCCTAGGCTCTTGTCATGAGTTGCCAAGGCTATGGAAGCCTTTTGCGTTTGCCGACTCTGATCATATTTAGACAAGGTCATAGTCAAAGTGGAAGTTCTCTCCTCCTGCCTTCAGAGGAAGGTACCTCCTTCTCTGATGGCCCATTCTTTCAGCTGGAATCTTTCATTTAGGTTTTGGTGGTTTTTTTGTTTGTTTGTTGGGGTTTTTTTTTTTTGCCAGCGTGTCTTTGCTTTCCATGCCTAAAATACTCTCATGGGCTCTTCAGCCAGATCCTCAGATTCTGAGGTGAGAGTGTTCTTTAGGACATCTGCCTTTCTATGAGTCTGCTGTATATCCTGCTTCCCATGTTGGAGCGTTCTCTCCTTTTTAATTCTATCAGTATTAGCAGACACTAGTCTTGTGTATATGATACCTTAGACTCTTAATCCTATCATTATGATCAATTGTGAACTGAGACTGATCACTTTGACTAGTGAGATGGCATTGGCACATGCCACCTTGATGGGTTTGAATTGGAATCCCCTGGCATGTTTCTAACTCTACTGTTTGGGGCAGTTAACCGAGCACTAAAAAGGATACCTCTTGAAGCGAAATGGACACTAGGAGAAACAGTGACTTGATCAGCCCTTTCCCTGATTGTTGATGAACAACTTAATACTTTATCCCTTTTAGTATATTTTTGATCTACTTAATACTATTGGTTGAATTCTTTAATTAACACACAGTTATTCTTAGGTGTTTAAATTTAACTGAAAAGTGATCCCTGTTAAATATAAGAGTGGGAATAAAAGAGGGAGGAGATGTACAATTTGGGACATGCTCAATTGGACTTGCCCCAAATGGTAGACTTTTAACTTCATATTTGTATGAGTGATAACATGCAGTTTTTTTTTCTGTTCCTATTTATCTTAGCATAATATCCTGCAGGTTCATTCATGTTGCCGTAAATTACAACACCCCATTCTTTTTATGGCTAAATATTATTCCATTGTGTATCTATACCACTTTTGAATGATTTTATTAATATATATTATCTCTATGTTTATGGGGTACAGTGTCATATTTCAGCACATTTATACAACATGTACTTAACAGGTTATTGGTGTTTCCATTTGTTGTCATTTCCTTCTATATGGAATCTTCAAGCTCTTCTCTTCTGGTTCTTCACATATAGAATATGTTATTGTGAGTATAGTTGCCTCTACTGTGCTACAGAACACTGGAACTTGTTGCTTCTGTGTTTTGGTTTCTGTGCCCCAATACCTCTGTATCTTTCCACCTCTCACCCTTCCCTACCTCTGGTGACCACTACATTTTGATGAACATTCTTCTTTGATAAGATAAGAGAAAATATGCAGTTGTCTTTCTGTGCTTGAATTCATTCACTTAACATAATGGCTTTCAGTTCCATCTATTTGGAGATAATTCATTTTAACAGAAATGAATTAGAAAAGACAGATGTTCAGACAGTTTTATGTTGACTGTTTTTATTTTTCCTTATATGTTGTTGTTATTTGTTGAATTGTTTGTATTTGTTTATGTGAAGTAATCTGCAAAACAATTGAGAATATGAGGAACCACAAGTTAGATGCCTGGAAGTTTCAAATGGTGTTTTGATAGATTGGGGGTCATCATTGACTGAAGATAAAAGGATGCCTTGTCTTCAGCTTCATTTGGTGAATATCATTTTATCTAGAAACCCATTTTCCCACTGTGGAAATTCTCTAAAACTGGTAGAGACTCAACTGTGGATCAATTCTAGGGATATAGGTAATTCTTTCTGCAAAATGTCTGCAGCAGATTTACAAGCGAGCTAAGAAATGTTGATTGCTGCTAATACATCCTATATATTGCAAACATGGATTGAATTATCACCTTTATCCCATAAATATATGTAGTTAATAATAAAAGTTAAAAAATGGGCCGGCGCCGTGGCTCAACAGGCTAATCCTCCGCCTTGTGGCGCCGGCAAACTGGGTTCTAGTCCCGGTCGGGGTGCTGGACTCTGTCCTGGTTGCCCCTCTTCCAGGCCAGCCCTCTGCTGTGGCCCGGGAGTGCAGTAGAGGATGGCCCAAGTGCTTGGGCCCTGCACCCCATGGGAGACCAGGAAAAAGCACCTGGCACCTGGCTCCTGCCATCGGATGAGTGGCTGCGGCAGCCATTGGAGGGTGAACCAAAGGCAAAGGAAGACCTTTCTCTCTGTCTCTCTCTCTCTCTCACTGTCCACTCTGCCTGTCAAAAAAAAAAAAAAAAAAAAAGTTAGAAAATGGCAGAAGAATCACAATAGAAAGAATTAGAAAATGGTGGGGATGTGAAAAGATCTGAGAACTGAAAATCCTGCATGAGTTATAAAACTAATGCCATGAGGCATTTTAGGTTCACATATGCCGGTCTTTCCTTGCTTATGCTCTTTAAAGACAAGAGTATAGGATCAAGAATGGAGACCAGTGCTTTCTTGCAGCCTTATCAAGATGTCATGCTGAATATCATCACATAGATGTGTATGGGAAAGGATATCTCAGTGTTTTGATGGCTGTTAGAGAAAAGTATAGGTATTGATATGGAGAAAACTACTTTAAACCCAACCCATTCCTTCTAGCTCTCCTTGGAAAAGAATATACTCTTTTAAAATCTGTGTAACAAGGGCTATAATTATGATTGAAAATTAGTTCTGCTAAGCATTTGTCTTTATGTTAACATGGTTGAAGGACAGCTAACCACCAATTTTATCAACCTGCATATTTTTATAACAAGCTGTTACAAATAAAATTAAAAAGCATTCTGAATAGCTTTCCTAATTGACATTATGTTTGTGATTATTTCCTTTAAAGGTGATGCAAAATGTTTTGATATAGAATATTTGCTTTAGAAAAAAAATTAGCTTTGGAAATGCTTTTGACAGGACAAGATTACAACTGAATAAATGTCATACTTCATTTCAATCCAGCCCTCTCAATAGTGTTAAATTTCTTTAGTTATTCCATGCATTGACTTTCCCCCTTTCAACTGAGTGTCCTTTTTTATTGTCCTGTTCTGATGGAGAGTTGGCAAAGAACACATTTACTGTGTGGATTATACCAGTAGTCCATTGGAATAACTCTTCATATTCAAAGAATTTGCTACATTGTCAATTTAATTACAAGCTTGACAATTGCAATTTGGAGATGTAACTCCATTTTGACTAGCTTTAACGAAACCCCTGTTTGGTTAAGCCAGTATGCTGTTTAGAGTTTTGAATGTATCTTAATAGGAAGAATGGTTTTAATACAGGCCATCCTTCTAAAAATTTGTTCAGATACAAAATACTGCTTTAAACAACTCAGTATATAATTAGTTCCTCAAGAGAGGTTCCAGGTTAATCATAAAGACATACTGAATTAGTTTTTCTCAAAAATATATTTAAGCATTTGTTCCTGTATAACTATTACCATAGATCAATCTGGAGATGCAAATGACACCTATTATGTTAGAAAGAACACAAATATCTTAATGTGCTTTTTAGAAAGTGTTATCTTATGCTATTTCTTGCTATTCACCAACACATATACATATGCTCTTTTGACATTGTCTCTGACATTATCTCATTTCCAAGTGGTTAACTGTACACTTTACAACTAAGAAAGTGTTACAAAGAAACTGCATGATCAGGGGACCAAATTCAGGTTTCTCTTGAAAAACAAAGGCAAACAAATGGATTTATTTTATTCTAGAATCAGTAAAATGTTTTTTAATCAGGTTTGATTTATTCTATGATACATTATAAAGGTTAAATAAATGTTATTCATTTGCATATATCCTAGAGTTTTTCTTTGAATTGCTTATTTACAACCATTTTTAATGTTTTAAAATGTTTTGTTATGAAATAGTCTTCATCTGGAGGTCTTTAAATGGTTAGAGGCACCTAAGAATGACTGAGTATTTCTATTTATTGGTATTGCTGAAAAATGCTACTTAGAAATTAATATAGTATAAACATATCAAAACACTCTCCTAACAAAATGCTTTGGCAAGTAAGATATGTTCATTTTTCCTGATACCAATATCCATTATAAAAGTAAGAGAAATCTACTTAAAAGGAGGGTTATTGGATAGACAACTCGGAAGGAAGGCAACTGTGATTATCTCTTAGAGGTATATCTGTGAAATACATGAAATCTTATTAATAAAAATTTTTTAAAAAGAAAAACTTAATTTTCTAAATATTATACTAATGTTACAATTTTTCCACCAATTCAATAAATGAAAACAGTCACATGTGGAAAGTAGCATTTTAAGGGAGTTAAGATTATGTAGTGAATAAGAACACTAGTTAGAATATTTTGCTTCAAATTCCAGCTCTACCAATTAACAGTGGGTCACTGGAAAAATCATCAAGCATTCTAGTTGTGTTGTTTCCTCATCTATAAAATGAAGATAACAACAGCATTTATCACATGGGGTTGCCCTTAGTTTCTTTATGTCAGGATACAACAGGATACGATAGATATTTACAATTATAATAAGCTTGAGTTTCTGTACTTGGAAGCAAAGTCCAAACATTTGCCTTTGAAGTATTGCTTTTGGGCAGAGGTGCACTATCCACCAGAGGCTTAAGTTTAGGTAAATATTGATACTCCCACAAACATCATGAGCTATACTTGGTACTATTTTACAAAGATGGCTATAGGACAGGAAGCATATCTTTCCAGGCAATGCCATCCTTTTCTCTCTGCAGGAGTCCCAGCAGAAACAGTTGGCATGGCAGTTTACATAGGCACTGGGAAACAGTGCTTTCCTCAGGTGACAGACCAGGTGCAAGGATGTGAGATCTATATCAATGGAAGCAAGGTTCACTGAGGCTTAGAATACTCATGGAAAGTATGTTTCTCATAAAGATTTTACATCTAAAATATGCAGAATTATAGTACAAGCAAAAAAAGTCTAGTGTGTTGACATAATGTAGGTGAAAAATAGACAAAATCAAAAGAAGGAAAATCTAGCATGCCTTTTTTGAATGTCCCCCTTAACTATTAATAACTATAATAGAGTTGAGACAAGGGTACGCTAGCTGACATTGCAAACTGACCTAGTTGTCAAGCACTTACATCACAGATTCTTCATAGTGAATTTTGGAAAAAGCTCCAGGTATCTATCTATATATATATATATAGAAAATACATATATACACATGCATATGCAGTATAATATGGTTATGTGGCCAAAAATTTGACATTTTCTGAAGAAAAGGAAAATATGTCTTGTTGTTTTTAAACCTCTTCTTTTCTGTAGCAGAGTACTGTTGATATATTTCCAAGAACAAGCACTTTATTTGAAAACATTTTAGAACTAATCAGATTTGTACTGTGGTTTCACCAAAACCATATATAATATAAAACAAACACAGAAGAGACACATAATAAAATCATAATTCATTTATGATGATAATGTAGAATAAGACTCTAGATAGACATTATTTTGATTGGGAAATACATCACTCAATTAGCAGAAGAATTAATTTATTGAACATAATCACTTATTCATTTGGTTGCTAAAGAAAAAAGAGGCATAGCTCACCAAATTTTACCTGGGCAAATATAACACTGAGCAAGCGCATTGTGACATTAACAGGCTCTCAGGCTCAGGTAGTTTGAAAACAAGCTAGTGTTATGAGAACGAGCAGGAATCACCAACTTCAACAGGATGGCTCTCTTCCTACTTGTAATGTATATAAGTGCCTGACATATTAATTTAGGAAAGAAGCTTTTAATTTCAGCCAGAATCCTCTTTGAAAAGGTTATTTAAAATCTTGTCTCTAATTCCAGAAGAATGGGAGAGAAGCTTCTTACATTATGTGCATGCAAAAAGTTATTTATAACCATAGAAGATATGAGGGGCTTAAAAAACAGTGCTTCCAGTTGATACCTTGATCAAAAACACTTCATCCAGATTGGAGAGAAGTGTTACCAGATGTTAGCAAGAAGAGCTACTGTATGGTAAACATTTCACGTTACATTTGCCTGGAAGAGTTTTCAGTTAACTAAAGTGATTTGTAATAGAGAGTTTGTGATGCTGAGTCTTATAATCTGATAGCTGTGCTCTACAAGATCTTTAGAATGAATTAATAGTCTTGTCTTGCACAGGGACATTTGTAAAGTTCAGAAATTTTCATATAATAAATTGCTCACAGGCTCAGAAGTGGGACGCCACTCTGCTCAATTTTGTCCTTGCTTTCACACAGAGGAGTGTATAGAGTCCTTCCTTTGAATGATTTTTCTTTATTATTAAAAGTTTTATTTATTTATTTCAAAGGCAGAATGACAGAGAGGCACAGAAATATCTTCCATCTTCACTCCCCGAATATTTGCCATGACCTCAGCTGGACCAGGCCAAAGTCAGGAGCCAGGAACTCTATTCTGATCTCCCACATGGGTAGCAGGGACCCAAATACCTGGAACATCTTTGGCTGCTTTCCCAGGTATACTAGCAGGGAGCTGGATGGGAAGCAGAGTTGCTGGAATTCAAGCCAGCACCCGGCTGGGGATGCCAGCATCACAAACGGCAAATCAACCCACTGTGCCACAACTCTGCCTCCCAAATGATTTTTCCATGGAAGTGGACCTGGATAAATGGATATAGAATATTTTTGCAGACATTAAATTGCATATAGTATTCTCTACAAGTAACCTAAGATACTACTTGAACTTGGAACACAATTTCCTACCATTAGCTGGGTTTTTGGTTTTTGTCCATCGCTTGTGTGCTCTGTAGTTTCTAGAAAAGCTAAGAGTATACATCTTGGAGCACACAGTTTTTAGACCTCAGAAGACCTCATATTGCGCTCTACAAGTTTCTTCATGACATATCACTGTTCTTTCAGCAATTGTCCTAATCTTACTGCAAATCAAGTCTTCACGCTCTTCAAGAGGAATCATTTGTCCTGTGGTTTTTCTGAGTCACACAGAGAAAAAGATATGACTGTAGCCATTTAGGATTCTAAAGCCAAAGGATTTGTCAGCAGCAAGATCATAATAGCACAGGTAGGGGTTTACTGATTCAGTGAGGAAAGAAGACTATCCAGTTTCCACACCATGAGGCAAGGATTAAGCCGAAGTATCTTACTGGGACTGCTGGTGTATTTGTAGCACATACATGGACAATTCAAAGGGACATGAGATAAATACAGTCTATGCATGACAAGATTACAGAGTTGAAAGAAGAAAAAAAGAATCTAAGTGTTCGTGTGGAAAGGCCAAAGTCACTGGTAAAATCCTGACTGACAGGAAGCCCCAGGTCCTGCTTCCATGAAAGACTTTATGGTGCTGTGATCCCCTCAGGATAAACCAATATCTTCATGCTTGAGGGATGGCATTATCAAGGATTCCCAATTACTTCACCATTAAGAAAATCATGTTTCTTCCTTAATGTGGCATTGGAAAATGCCTCGGGAATCTAACAGCACTCCAGGAGGTTTTTAATGAAAACCTTTAAATTATTGATCAGTTGATTTTTTTACTTGTGATTGATTTGTAGAATAATTTAGTAGAGTGTGTTATTCCATTGAAAGACTAATGTTAAGTTGGGTACAGATTTAGAAGCTCTACATGTCATCCTAAATGCATGCAGATCTACATCAAGTCATGTTTAATGTTTGTAAAACATTTGACATTTCTCCACATGCACAGATTTTACATTTCTGACTTCAGTAAGTAAAGAGACTTAAAGATGTGTAGTCGCCAGATATTATTGCTTTTCAAATTATATGTCTTTTTTGGTGTTACCTTTTCAAGGCTTTCAGGCTTGGCATATAATAGAACTAATTAAATTTTCTTCCCAGGAATCAGGCAGCTAGACCACTGCCCCAGGCACATAACCCCAGCTTACTACTTTGCTTTGCTCATTTATTCTGTAGGTGCGATGAGACTCCTTGAACAGCAAAGGTAGAATACTCAGGCCAGGCAGCTGCTGATGGATTTTACTTAGTACAGAGCCAGTGTGTGAGTCTGAGACCTGACAGCACACATCAGAGTGGAGTGACAGTGGAGGCACATATTCCTGTGTGAGTTGGCTGTGGATGACAATCTGCCAAACTAAAATAATGGAAGAGGTATTGGATGTATAAAAATGAATCAACTTGGCTTTGCTCTAAGCTGTCTGGCAAAATTGTAGGAATATCATTCTATTTTTCTCTGAGATTGCTTTTTGTGAACAATCCATAAACTAAAACAAAAACAGAATCATGTAGGTAATTCTTTTAGGGATTTCATTAGTCTATCTTTGTCATTAGAGACTTTTGCCACCCTCATGGGAAAAAAAAGGATTATTTTTAAAAACAATCAACTATTTGATAGTTAATCCACTATTTTCTTTACATTTATTATTTTCTTTTTAATAACTGAAGAAACAAGTCAAAATGGTTGAATGACATATCCAGGGTACCAAATGACAGATCTGGAAGTTAAACTCAACTTTTACTGTAGAGCTTTGCATCTTTCTATATTAACATGCTGCATAATACAATGAAATTTCTGTTCTTAAAGGAGACCATTTTAGATACAATTATTTAGGGACTATTCACAAAAGAGAATTGATACAGGTATGTACACCCACACATGATATGACATTTACCTTAAACTGCACATTCCCCCAGGGAAGCAGTTGCTATTATTCTTGAAAACAGATCTTTACAAAGAATGCAGTGACCACCAGTATTGTATGGATTATGGTACTGAGAAATTTGTATGATTTCACTGAAAAGAAAAAGAAAGAAATGTGTCCCTCTAAGATACCATCTTGGAAGACAGAATGTGATACCTATGAATGCATGTGATAAATTGATAAATGATCAAAAGTAGATGATAGATTGTTGTAGATAATTACATATATTTATGAGTATAAAACAAGGATGAATTTATTCATTTCTGGGGTAAAACAAAGTAGCATTTTTCAGTTTTTATAACATTGGATCCTTTTGAACTTCTGATTGCATTCTTGAATAATAGCTCTTTTCTCTTTCTTTTCCTGCAGTTAGACAGTGTAACCTCCTTGATCCAAGCAGCCAAAAATTTAATGAATGCTGTAGTGCAAACAGTGAAAATGTCTTACATTGCCTCAACCAAGATCATCCGAATTCAGAGTCCCGCTGGGCCTAGGCACCCAGTTGTGATGTGGAGAATGAAGGCTCCAGCAAAGAAACCCTTGATTAAGAAAGAAAGGCCAGAGGAGACGTGTGCAGCTGTCAGACGAGGCTCGGCAAAGAAGAAAATCCATCCAGTGAAAGTCATGAGAGAATTTACAGGAAGACAAACCTACTGAAATCGCTATTCTCCAGTGCCTATATTACAAAATCCTGGCTAACCACACTGTCTGTTTTACACTTGATTAACTCTGTAATTTCACTAAGGTTTGGAGTTTACTCACAAATAACGTAATATATTGGGGGCTGAACCAGTGTAAGCAACATATTTGGGATTATGTCATTGTCATCTCTGTGTGCCCATACCTGATGGTTAATGTGTGCTTGGAATGATGCCTTGAAGTGTCATTCACCCTTTCCCATCACAACTGCCTTATATTCTGTTCCACATGAACAGAGGAGACATAAGGGAGTTCAGTTTATCTTAGGTAGTTCAAGCCCACTCATCCTTTTCATATGGTATTAAAGCACTGATTTGGTTTTCAGTGGCAACAAAAGACTAAAAAATATTTTCCCATTTCATCTGCAAACATTATTTTCCTGACTTAACCTGTCATCTAATATGGAAGAAATAGATGGTTTCTGCCATAGAGAAAAACTTTCAATCTGTAGATATCTGTATCCATTGCTAGCTGATTATGGTAACATCTATCATAAATGAATCAATATTAAGCAGTCAAGCTACTTGCTAGATTTTGAAATCAGTCTAGGTTATTTATGAAATTCCTTGTGGATAGCACAAAGGTTACAAGGAGTTTTAATATCACATATGTGCCTTTTAGTGTTTTACTGTGTTCCCCAGTCATGCACTTTTGAGTTTTATGTCCTTCATAACACATGTGTGGATGAAGGATTGTCACTCACTGAGAAATGCAATGCTAAACTGTATCTCAGACTGACTTATGGAGGTGTCAGCAGTTCTGCATGACTTTAAAAACCCAGTTGTCTTGGCTTGCAAGTGTAATTAAAAGGGCAAGCAAGTTTGAAAAACCTTTTGGCACTGAGTAAAATATATCTCTGTGAATTGTAGCATTGAACTATAAAGCAGAGTCAATGGCAATGAAGCAGTAGTGATTCAGGTTATACTCTTTTAAATAAAAGACACTGAGGTTATTTTATAACTCCAATCTCTGTGCTCATCCCTCGTTGAGTTTGTAATGAACTTAATAATAGTCTGAGTCTGGTGTACTGCCATCTCTTTTTCCTTATTTTACAGTCTCTCTTTTTTAGTTGGGCCTTCATAAGCTCTTTAGAGGAGTTAAGTTGCAGTTTCATATTTTCCTCACTCATAGGATTCCCTTTCAAGAAAATTTTTAAAA
This sequence comes from Sylvilagus floridanus, assembly GCA_949820135.1. Classification (NCBI taxonomy): domain Eukaryota; kingdom Metazoa; phylum Chordata; class Mammalia; order Lagomorpha; family Leporidae; genus Sylvilagus; species Sylvilagus floridanus. Next base: position 26,479,302 of record OX463235.1, read on the forward strand.
TTCTTTCCTGTTTCTGTTTTATTGTAATACAATAGCTGTAACTTATTGCTTGTACACCATTGTTGTTGATGAGTTGTTTCAAAAGCCATGTCACTTTTGGTGGACAACAAGAGTTCATGTTAGAAGGGCAAGACTAGGTGAAATAGTGCATAAAAATGAGCCTGTTAACTTTGAGAACATGAATAGAGCATTTTGTAGAAAATGACATGGACAAAGATGGATCTAGTTGATAGATCATTATTAATTGTGGGGGTAATGTTAACTACATTTAATTATAATGAATTATTTTAATCCTTCAAAATACTAGATCACTTGGGTTCATTGTTATAAAACTCCCAGACATTGAAAACTGTAAACTCTTTCTCTCTTGCACTACTGACTAACCCACAATAACTATCTAGACAGCGTCCACCCCCTGAAAGATAAGACCATGACAAAGGAAATTAGGAAATACAGGTTACTGTGTGTTTCTGAGTTATCAATGCAGCTGAGATAAACAGGGATCTCTTTTATTGAAATGCTACCACCCTGTCCTCCTCTAAATATACAGTATCTGTGGTACATCCTTTTGGCTGGAAGAAGAATGAATTTATAATTTATTTAAGAAAAGCTGAATGTTATTTTTGGACCAGAGACCATTATCTGTATACTGTAACTCGAAAGTCACATACACAAAAATGTGATTCTCATTTAGGATACTCTAATGTCTGCTTAACCATACATCATCTTTCCATATTTGAATTTAGAATGTAGTTTTGGATGCCAAAATAACAGAAATACGTTGAAATCATACAGTTACCAAGTAACCTCAAACTCTTTATAAAAAAATGAATCTACGCAAAATGAGATGTGAATGAGACCTCTTCTTTACAGGTAGACTTTCAGCTTAGCTCAAAGCAAGCAACTATAATTAAACAAAACAATAAAAACTTTAACTGGGTGAACGTCCCAGGAGAAAATCTGCTGAGGTTATCAAAGGTACGATAAAAACAAGATGCCTAAAGCTGAGAAAGACATCTGTTCACCTGAGTGAATTCCTGCAGTAGGTAGCAATTTAAGAGTTAGTTCAAACCTGCTGATAATATAAATGCTTATAGACAAGAAAAACTAACAGCAAAGATATTAAGAAATTTTGTATCGTAAAGCATGGTTAAATAAATCTTAGCAATAAGCATAACCCTAGTGGGTGTGTTTATATTTAGTCTTTTTATCTGCAGAGGAATGCCAGATATTTCTTAATGGGATGATAATTGGTGGTACATTATACATCTTTGAAAATCTCATCACAGAAACTGTTGCTTTTTCTACTGATACATTCACTTGATCCTGCTAATCAGAATCCACTTTTCTCTTTTAGTGAAATCAGTGTATTTTAACTTACAAAAAGGCAGTCCTTGAGAGAGAGGAGAAGACACTACCAACCCTGGTTATCACCAGTGTCACTGTCAAATCTTTTACTGGAATCTGAAGGATAACCTGGAAAATATTTATCTATGAAATTGTTATCCACTAAAGATTCTGCTTCTAATTAGAAAAAAATAAACTAGAAGGCTGTCATCAAACGTGAAAGGTGAGAAATATCAATCTCTCTCCTTTATTTATCACAAATGGACATTATTTGATTAAAATGTTTCTAATGGACTTTCTGAATAGTTCTTGAATGAGTCAGGAAAAACACCAAATTTCTAGTTTGTTAATTATTCACATCTGTTTGTATTATGAGTACAAACTATGACTATATCATGAAATACAGCATTGTCTTTATTTTCAGAAATATGCCTTCTAGCCTTTGAAAATCTTGTTTGTGTTCCCCCTAAAATCCTTTTGGTACAGGGGACAAGGGCTCCAATAGCCACAGTAGGAAGTCTGTTCTTGCAGTCTGGCATTCTTGACCCACTTAGCTTCAGAGGAGATCCGATTCAAGTCATGCTGTAATAAGATAAAATTGTGAATACACAATTAAGTATGCAGTTTGGACTGTCATATCCAGCAATTAATGTTTGTCAGATTCTGTAATGAGTGGCTGAAAAGGCTGATGAGTGACAATGGGGAATGTGTTTTCAACGGCTTTCTAAACAGTTCCAGAGTGGTCTTAACTCTCCTACCTCTTGGCTAGGCATTCTGTTAACTGTTCTAATAGTTTTCCACCAGAAAGGGATGTCAGGCCTGCCCTACCCAGGCAGTCACCCCAGTCAGTGCCCTGTGCTCATACTCCATGCACCAAAAATCTCCCATCTGTCCTTTCCTTAAGCGTATGATGTCTACACATTAATATATTCTATAAGATTTTAGTTAAATTTTGAATTTCAATTTGCAGAATTATTATTTTTGTGTTTCTACTCCCAAGAACATTCTTATTCTTTCTGGTGTCAAGTGTACATTTCCATCCCAGGGATTGTGGTTCCCATGGATACAGATTTTTATACAGTGACAGAATGAGTAGAATGGAATCTGAGACTTTCATGGTGATATCGACCATTTTCTGGTGAACTCGTCGTGGAATAGCCAGCCTGTTTCTATTTCATTGCTGTAATTCTCTAGGTAGGCATAGCAGGCACCAGAATTTCAATGTGAATTAAATCTGCACTACATTTGTCAGCCTATATATTTGCCAGGCCAGACTGTCTACTATATATTTAGGAAGCAATTATCTGTTTTTCTTTTTGTGAAATCAGAAATATTTGTTTCATTTATTGGATAGTTTAGGGGCATCCAGTTGAAAAGAAATAGCTCCCATATTTTAACAGTTGCTTTTGAGTAAACTAGAAAATTTATGTAAACTGAGAGTTCATTGTTCACGGCTACATATCGCACACAGGAACAATATTCATTCAGATGAAATCTTTTTTTTAATGATTGTCTTTCCATAAAGTTATGATATGTTTAGTCTTAGTATTTTCAAGGCAACCACCAAATAAATAAGCCAAGGCTAATGACAAAAGTGTCTACTTACATAATAATTTATGAGTTTCCATTTTGGCCTTTGAGCCTAATTAGGAAAAAAAAAAAAGGACCATGGAGCTATTAAAACTATCTATCTATAACTGAAGATGGCTTTATCAAAATGATTAACACTATGCTGGCCAGATAGAATATTAAATTTTTAAATATCATTTTAAATTTTAAATAATTGACATAACCAAGAATATATTCTCCAGCAAACAAAACAAGCAGTAGTTTAGAACTTTATTCATTTACACATGAATAGTTTCCTTTATGAATAGTTTGAGAGGGAGAATTCACAGTAAGTGAGAGATGCGTCTCCCAATGGAGCCCAAGCTGATCAGAATTCTGCCTGCAGGCACAGACCCTTGTGTGTATCCTGGAATGTGGTGCTTGATTCATGGCTTCAGGTTGCATTAAGGTATCCAACTGTCCCCACTGATTGGTGGGAACACAATAAGTGGATTGACTTTCTGCATGAGCTTGGCATGTTGAAAAAGAAAAGGAGTAAATGCTGAGCAGTTCTAAAGGGATCCGGATAAGGAAGTGCCAGAGGTGGCAGAGGGAGTATGAGGAGTGGCTGCAGAAGGAGGTGGGGAGTGTGTGTGTGGTTCTATGAAGCCAGGCCTCCTCATCACCAGGAGGAGGGGACACTTGTCTTGGTGGCTTGATGAAGTCGTGTTGGGTGAATGAATTACACAAATGTGGCAGAGTTAGTAATGTTGTTTGCAAGTTTGGGTGAAATTATTCTCAAAAAGCCTAGCCAATTGTTAAATACATGAACATGCAATTATCTGTATTGGCTCTGAGGTTGAACATAGGCAGTATTACAGGTTATTGTCATAAATCGACTCTGTGTTGAATGCTAGCTATTATTTAACCCTCTCAATAACCTACAGGATAGCTCCATTCCATAGATAAAAGAAACATAAGATTTAAAGAACTTAAGAATCTTTCTCAAAGTCTAACTGGCTTTAAAAAACAGATTTATTGCCACACTATACAATCTTCTTGGAAAATGGGATCAAATTTGTCAGTTGATAATGAAATAGATATTTCAAATGTTGGCTGCATTCCTTTGAGAGAATAAAACTTAAGAAAAACATATATAATTTTGCCATATTCTCTGTAATTCAAAGAAGATAATAGGCAGATAAATAATTAACTTAATATTCTCACTGTTATAGCTATAAGACCGCACCTGCTCCTGCCTTGAATGCCAATACTTTAGAGATGACAGTTGATGTAAAGAAATCAGGTTTATTCAAGAAGCCAGCAACCCAAGGAGATGGTGCACCTTCCTGTCACAAACACCATCCTAAATTTTCAAGTTAGCAGGAAAGCTTTGGAAGGGAGCTGAAAAGGAGGTCAGGAGCAAGGAGGACAAACAATAGGACCAGATGCATGTTGGCCTCCACTCAGGTGATAACAGGCAGCTTGCAGCCATGAATCCAATTCTCTGATCACAATGACTAGAGCCAGATCATTGCGGAATTTTAATCTGGCTTTCTCAAGGCCAGTTTCTGGAATTCTCAACTAAACATTATTTACCAGATAGGTTAAATGTAAGTCTGATTAGTCGTAAAGTCAGCAACTGAAACAACTGTTTCTACAATGAGGATGAAACAAAGGGCGCATTATAATTACCATTACATCACCTTTGATAACTGAATATGAAGTATCAGGAATAAGGGGAGTAAATGTTTTATCCACATGATCTAAACTAAGGAGCAGTTCAGCCACATTTCTTTTTTGGGTAGAAAGATTCCATGCAAATGCCTGTTTCAGCCTGTCTTCAGCACTGGTTAGTAAAGACCATTTGTTGGCACTATATCCTGCCTCTTTAACTGTGAGTGCTTGCCTTTGTATTTGAAGTCATGGATTCCAAAAGAGTGTTGGCTAAGGGTTCTTAAAATCATCTAAAGTTTTCCTGTGTTTTACCTGTATTGTGGCAAAGGTATCTTCTTTATGAAGGCCACGCATGTGCACAAATACGTGCCTCATTACAGGTAAACTCAGTCCTGTGACTTCACAGCACCCTCCTCTCTAAAGTCCCATAACTCTGCTTTTTGCTCATGTTGCTGGATAGGCTTCCACATTCTACACCTTGGGGAGTTGAATGACTCTCTGATAGTCCTTAAGGTAAAGCCATGGTGTTGCCGAAAACTAGGAATTATTGTTTCTACTCTTATGGATATGGTAGTCATATGGTGTCCGTTCTCAACTATAGGAAAAGAAGGCCTTGGAAGGAAATTCTCTTTGGAAAAGGCTCAAATTTAAAACAATCATGCCTCCAAATATTTTCAATGTAGGACATTTGTAAAAATCATTTAGTATTTAGCGGAGCAGACCCTTAAAGGAGATAGTTTCTAGTTCTGAAGACTTTTTTCCTTGACATTTTCAAAAAGGTGCTTATTTTCAGTTCTGGTTATTTGGTCTTGAAGGTCTGTAGCATCTTTTAATACATTTTAATGCCTCATTACAATAATTACATCAATAGTTCAAAAGCCTGCAGGTAACCTGTTTTTCTATTCAGACAGCGAGTAGTCCCAGACCAACCTTGGCATGTCGGGTCAGTTTCCCATCTTTGTAGATTATCTGCACCTCCCTAGGGTAGTCTCTGAGAGTCTGGCATAGACCAGTGTGTTTCCTTGACCAGGATTAAAATCAGACTTGAACTGGACTGTTTATTAAAGCAAAGGGGCCAAGTCTGAGATATTAGCTCACACTTTAGCCACACAGAATTTTGCTACTTCTTTTTAAAATTTTTTTAAAATGTAAAGCTAATTTTAAACATACTACACAGGTGGTGGTCCACTGCTTACCAAATATTTGCCATTTTAACTCTGTATTTTTATGTGTTAGTATACAATGTGTCCATGGGAATATAGATATAACTTCAGCAACTATCTTGCAGGATTAAGTTGTGCCACCTGGTTTGAAAATATTTCTTCAGTGTTATAGTCACTCCAAAGAAAATTTACTTAGGTTTAAAGGACAGCTTAATGGTTTTTCCTTCATATCCATGACCAACAAGTCTCTGAAGAAAGAAGTGGACCTATATTGTGCCCAATTTAGTACCTACCAGTTGAGGCTTAAAATTTTGGGGGGCAAGTTGGGTTATTAAATATGAATTAAAACTCCTGAGAAAGACTCTAGATGCCCCTACTTTCCATTTTTATTGTGTTTAGTTTAATATTAACTTAGCAAAAGGTGACTATATGCTTTATAAGCATCAACTTCATCTTTGACAGCTTAAATGTTGTGGCATCCTTGAAAGTAATATGTACATTATAATTCAGGATGAAGGCAGGTTTAAACTAAAGCAGTCCAGGATGAAATCAAAGTAACCAATCGGTAACAGTCATGTTTATCTCAGCAGTGTCTCGAGAGCTTAACTAGAGCACCATTGATGTGCTTTAGCTATCCTTTCTTGTACATCTCACCCTACTATGCAGAGATGTGATGTGTCTGAGTGAACTGTCCATTGAAGTAATGGCCAGTTTAAAGCTGTTTTGTGCTTTGTAGACAAACTTTGGCTAAAAACACAGTAGAACTTTCAGTTCCATATTATCCTTAAACTTAATTTCACCAAATGAAATGAATTATTTATCCAGGAGTATAAAGAGATCTTTAAAACTCTATGACATTGACATACAAGCCCAAATATTCTTTGTGTGATATTCTGCATGCTTTTTGTGTTCAATTCAGTCAATGGATTTTTTCATTATGCTTTCAGTTGCATTATTTGGCATATGTAACACTGGATTTGTTTTGAATTTACATAGGATTGTTTTCCTATCATTCTGTAGTTCATTAAAATTTTGCTCAGCTGATAATTAAGCCATGTATGTTAATGCAATAAAAATGAAAGTATTAGTTATGCATTTTGTGTTTCTATTTGATGTTATGCTATCTTGGGTGGGACAAAAAAGGAGGTTTCTGAACTGCTGACTAATTGAATCATGTATTTCTGTCACCTTCATTCTACCTTTAGGCATATTACAATACTACTACAGTCACACAAGTAACCTGGAGTGCATCTGATAAAATTAATTTCCTAATTTAAATGAACATTTTTGCCCTCATATAGACAATAGTTATTATCTATGTAGTTGAAAATTTGTTCTTCAGCTTAGGAATTTATGAAAGTGACCAATAACTTTTCTGAGGAAGTCTGAACACATACACATGTCACATAATGCCATTGACTCTTCAGTGTTCCTGCATATATATTGGTGAGTTCTTTTTAAAAATAGTTTTCACTCATTTTGTTGAGAGGCAGAAAGAGACATATAGACAGAAAGAGAAAGACAAGAAGGGAGAGCTCCCATCCAATGGTTTACTCCCAAATGCCCACAATGGCCAGGCCTGGCCAGGCTGAATCAAGTAGCCAGGAATTCAGTATAGTTCTCCCACATGGGTGGCAAGGACCCAGGTACTTAAACATCACCACTGCCTCCCAGTGTGCACATTAGCAGGAAGCTGGAATCCAGAGTGGAGCTGGGACTCAACTCCAGGTACTGTAAGATGCCAGCATCCCATCCAACATCAGAAGTGGTAGACCAAATGCCCACCCCTCAGTGGTGGATTCCAAGCATCAGTCTTGGCTTCCTCATCCCTAGGCCCTGAATAATTTTTTCTCACTATTAATTCCACAGGATCAGTTTCTGGATTCTCAAGGGTCAAGGTTAGTGTGGCTGCTCTGGGACACCACGCCATTTTCTCCCTTTAGGGATCTTACTGCTTCAGAATGCTTATTGCTAAATCAGTCTGTCTTGTCCTTTCTCAAAATGTGGTCTGTTAGTGGGTAATGTGAATTGCTTAATTTCTGTGGAAGATCATGCTCCCCCTCATTCAGTTCTGCTCGACACCATTGGACCCTTTGTGGATAAAAACGCCAGGGTCGGTGGTGTTGCCTTTCTTTGTCAGTTTCTCCTAGATACCAGGATTCCACGTCCGCTCTGGCAGCAGCATTCTCTCTGCCTTGATCAGTCTGTCAGGCTCGCTCTGGGGGTACAAGTGGAACTAAAAGCACCCTTGGCAAGAAGAGTCTGTTCCTGCCTGGAGGCTGAGACAATGTCCTGACATTCCCTGGACAGCACCATTAAACATTCCATCCAGGAGCAGGAACTCCGAGATGGGACTTCCTGTCACTGCAGTCCCTGTCCTGTGGCTTGTCAGGTAACCGACTTCTCAATCTGTCTGCATTCCTCAGTTTGGAAAGGAGAAGGGGTTCTTTGGAGATAGCACAGGAAGAAAAGAGTTCTCGGGAAGACAATGAAAGTGTGAAACCTTAGGGAGCTGGCAAGGGGTGGGATTTTGGGTGGAGCAGATCACTTCCAGGTTTCAGACAAATTGTCCTTTGTCCCTGAGGATCATGGAGAGGACCTGGAAGCAGGGATTTGCTGCTCTGAGTTTTGGGGAGGCTGAGTCAGCACCCTCTGCCACTCTCCTGCCTTCTCACTCCCTCTCCTAGTTGTTGGTAGTGATAGGATGTTATGTACACGTTTCCATTTCCAACATCAGAGAATTTCATTATCTAGCAGTGGATGGAGCACCACTCAAGCCAAACTCAGGGGGAAAAAGTGGGCTGTCCTCCTGAATACAGACCTAAGCAGCATATTGAGTGATGTTCCATCTGTAGGCATTGATTGAGAGCGAGTGTGGACACAAAAAGGACTAACTGAATTTTTATTATTGCAGCTTCTTTTCGTGCTACTCCTGAGGAAGCCCCTGTGACAGTGCTGGCGATCCATCGCTGGGTGCTGGAGCATCTCCATCCTTCCAGTAAGGACACTTATGGAACCCTCCCACACTGGGTTAATCCATTGCCTGACAGTTACTCTGAGGCATGTGGCACTGAGAGCTGAGTTTGGAAGACCCTAATACTGAATTATGTCCCAAAGCCAGAACCTGTTTGAGCTCTTTAGCCATATGCTATTCTAGAATCCTTAGAGCAATTACCATATCATGCTCCCTTTTGTATCTCCAGTAAGCATCTCCACAGAGGAAGAGCTCAATTGATACTTTTGGTAGCCATGAAAACATTTGTGAATAAATTTATTTCAAATGAATGAATGCAGAACTCAGGTGTTCTGTTATCTGAGCCCTCAATGAGCTCTCGAATCTTTGGTAATGCCAAAACTCACAGAAAGTAACTAGTTTTCCTGACATAATTTAGAGAAAGAATTTGAAAATTTCTAATTTTAATATGAGGTTAATAATATGGGAAGATGGATATAGCTTCTAGAGTGTGACAAGTAGTCAAATAAAAGACATTAATAGTAGGAGAAGCTGAGTGCAGGGTATATGTGGGAACTCTGTATAACTTCACAATTTTTGTTTTGGACATTTAAAACTATTCTTAATGAAAAGTTTAAAAAGTAAAATTTTCAATTCTTCCTGCCACTTTCTAAAACAATCACCCTGCTCTGGATAAATGAAAGTCACTGACAAGGAAAAGCCATGGGCTTTTGTTGATCACTTGCTTACTCAGCAGTCAAGCCTTTTTCTTGACAGACTGTTATAAGCAAACATATTATGTGTGATAGGGAGAAGCATGCGTCTTTTGGAATCAAGACTTAGACTCATCAGGTTAATTAAAGCAAATAGCATTCCAGAAATTAAATTGCGGCTCATGGAAGCTTTACTCCAGGTTCAGGAAAGAAATCTGAGGTTCTAGAGTTTCCAATAGGAGAATATGTGAATTTGTAGAGGTTCTAATAGGAGAGTAGTTATGATTTAGGAGGTTTGAGAAGGATCACAGTCTGGGATAAGTATGAACCAAAGCACAGGGCTAGCAATGAGCGTGTCACATGGGGACTATGTGGCTGGAACAAAGTGTACTGGAAGACATGGATAGGCCCGGAGCTCAGAAAAAGAGTAGGTTAGAGACAGAGGGTCTCAGTGTCAGGCTAAGGTGTGAAGGCATTGATTTATAGATAGGGACAGTATTGCTATTTCCTAGAAGACAAAGTTCTCTAATGCAAGCACAGTTATAAAATAATTAGTGAAATACAGGACTGATGGAATATTCAAAAGGAGAGAAGAGATTAAGGCACATCGGTTGCACAAATTCTATATGAGATAAACAAATGCCTGGGTAAAATCAAAAGACATATTGTCAAACTAGGGAGCCTGAAACAAAGGAACTGACAGTAATAATTGTCAACCCTCAGGAAATGATCATATAAGAGGGATTTAATGACCAGAGATTTCATCATACTGAGAATAATCAACTGTTTAAAAGCATAACAATATATTTTCTAATAGATGGTGAATGATGAAGACAAATAATATATATTGGGCATTCATTAAATAGCCAGAATCATGCCAAGATGTTAGTAGGGCTGTTGTGCTGGCCCTTTTATTGTGATCCAGTGGTTATTCTTATCCTACTCCAATTCTCCAATGAGAAAAGTGAAGACCAGTGGAAGTGATTAAATCATAACCATACCGCCAGTGTCTCATACCAGTAATAGGCAGATTTGGAATTTGAATCCAGTAGCTCTGAACTCATGCCTTATTCTTTAATTCAACCTGTTCCACAGATTGTAATCAATTTATTATTTTAACCATCTGTTTTTATGGAAACAGCGTATCAAAGATCTGAAAAGAATCAATTTCATCTGTGTTCCATCTGACTGAGCAGTTGGAGTCAATGCGAAAGTAGCAGCAGGGAATTTACCACAAAGGACTGAGCCCATCCATGGTGAAAGGGGCTCATTCCGAAGAAAAAAGCGCTAAATGCCCGCGTTCTCAGTCCAAGGCATTTATTAGGCAAACTTAAATACAGAAGGCTGCAGTGATTCTCACAAAGAATGGTGAGAATAGAGATTTCCTACCTAGGTAAGTCCTTAAGGTGGAGGGTGGGTGATGAAGCTTATACAGTAACTTAAAGAATTTGCTTCAGGTCCTGGGTGAATTTTTATGAGTTCAGCAACATGTTTGCTACCACAGCGTTTCAGAAAACAACTCAAATAAGCTTATTCTGCCTGCAGGAACACAAGTCATTGTCCATGGGACAGGGAGATCAGGCCACTCTGAGTGTCTTCATCAGGGCAAAGAAAGGAAATGTGTATGAGCAATGTGGGAGCCTAAAATCTGTGTAATGACTAGATGTAATCAGGACTTTCTCTATTAGCTTCAGTGTTAAGCTTTTCCTTAGTTTAATCAACTTTGGCCCTACTGAGTGAGCAGTTTACAAAAGCCTAGGAAGCAGAATTCCTTCCATGCCTGTCACTAGTGCCAATTTTCCAATACATGGATGAATGAGAAAGACTACCAATAGCATTAGCCTTACCCTCTGGTGAACGTGAAAACAATTCACTCAGTACTTCCCGAAATGTCCCTTTCCCAAAGTACTCAGCTCAGAAAATGGAAGACATTGTAACCGAACAACAATTATAGTCTGCTGGTAAATATATCCTGGTTTCTTTTACTGTGCTATAATTTATTTTACCGTAAAGGCCATTTCTTGTTTTCCTGCCAAATGACGAATAATGATCAAGTGGGTAGCAACATGTTTCACCTTCACATAATTTCCGAGATCTGCTTGTGAGGCTGTATCTAGTTTGAGAAATGCTAAAACAACCCAAACGTGTGAGCATCACTGGTTGGCACGGTGGCACCAAGGCCAGCAGCCTGTGCTCCAGCACCACTCTACAGGGTTTGCATTCTGGATCCACTATTTTTAGTTGCAGTCCTCCTGGGCAAGTTGCTAAACCTCTCATTACCATTCATTATAAATTCCCATTTGAAAAGCAGAGGTGGCATTTCTGAGTTCAACTAGCAAAATAATTGTGTGTCGTACAGTCCATGCCTCTCATATTCAGAGAAATTTGATAGAACCTGTCACACAGGATCATTAATGAATATTACATGAATTAATGTACATACTTTGTTGCCCAGCACAGGTTAAACAAAACATAAAATTTAACCATTATTTTTGCATATGCAACTTGTAAGCTTCAAAATAAAACACATAAAACAGAATCCTAAAAGTTCCTTTTGGGGGCCAGCGCCACAGCTCACTAGGCTAATCTTCCACCTGCAGCGACGGCACACCAGGTTCTAGTCCTGGTTGGAGCACCAGATTCTGTCCCATTTGCCCCTCCTCCAAGCCAGCTCTCTGCTGTGGCCCGGGAGTGCAATGGAGGATGGTCCAAGTGCTTGGGCCCTGCCCCGCATGGGAGACCAGGAGGAAGCACCTGGCTCCTGCCTTCGGATAGGCAATGTGCTGGCTGTAGAGGCTACTTGGGGGGTGAACCAATGGAAAAAGGAAGGCCTTTCTCTATGTCTCTCTCTCTCTAACTCTGCCTGTCAAAAAAAAAAAAAAACAAGTTCTTTCTGGAAGGTGCAGACAAGAAACTCTGCAAGAACTGCCTGGATCAGCAGAGCACTCCAGGCACTACTAGAGAACAGCTAACTGATATTAATCAGTCAACAAATATTTGTTGAACACCAGGGGTTAGATATTCTAGGTACAGGAGATGCAATAATAAAAAAAATAGTATTTTCTCATGAGAGACATTAGAAACTAGCAGAAGAGAAAGGAATCATAACATATGACTGAGTGCATGAGTGCATGTTTTGATAATTGCCACCAAGGGGAGTCACACAGGTGCTCTGAACCAGAAATCAGGGTGTATGGCCTAATCATGGAAACTGGAGATGCTACTCTGAGGACAGAGACCCAGGCTGAGATCAGAAGGAGTAGAAGTGCCCTGGTAATAGGGATGAAGGAGCATCATAGGCAGAGACAGAGTGTGCGAAGTCCCTGTGCGAACGCCTGTGTGAGGACAGGGCCCAGCACACACACAGGGGTCTTCAGATATGCTGGTGGTGAGTGTGAAAGTCAGTCTGGTTGGAGACGTAGACAGAGCCAGCTGTGCATGGCAGGGAGGACCATAAAGGGAGAAAACAGGTCCGGCCAGGGCTTCCCCTCTGTGTCTCCTCAAGGACGCGCAGCAGAGGCTCAGAGCCCCTCAGCCTCTGCTCCCTCAGGGAGGGAAAGAATATTACTCAGTTACATGTCTACAAATGAAAGACGTCTCTGGATTTCTATTTCTGGTGATTATTTTGTGAAATGGGACAGAATCATTTGAACCCCAAAGGAGAAGTAGTTCATTGTTTCCTGTGTAACTGGGAGACGCGGATCTGCACAGTCTCTGCCCCAGACCCCGTTCTCTTTTCAGGCTCTGCCATCTCTGCCAATTCCCCTGTGCATTCCTGCTCGAGTTGTCTTTCCCTCTCGTGCAGACAAGACACTCTCTAACTCTCGTGATGAAGACGTTGAGCAGGGTTAACTGGGTTCGCATATTAGCTCTTCAAGTTACTAGCTGAGTAAAAACAGGAAATGTATTGAATTTCTCCAAGCCCTATTGTCTCATCTGTAAAATGGAGGTCACTGCCGCATAAGGATAGTATAGGGATTAATCTCAATCATGCACACAACATACTGAGAGCAGTGCCTTGTCCACAGAAAGTACACAATCAAAGCAGCTAACATACTTACCAATGATACATTAAATGATAATACTAATAATAATAGATATGGGGAGTGGGTATTTATCTATGCTGTGTATCTGTGTCATCCTTTTCACTCTGCTAAGGTCTCTCCTTGCCTAGGAAGAATTGCAGTTCTGCAGCACACTGCAAGGCTTCCAAAAGTTGCTGTAATCAACACCCTCCTATAAATATCCATCTCTATGCCATCAAAATACCCCTAAAGTCTGTTCACGTAGTAGTGTCTTTTGAAGAGAACTTGATATGATTATTTTGTGTTTTTTTTTTCTTTAAAGAGTATTTATTTGAAAGGCAGAGTTTACAGAGAGAGACAGAGAGGAAACACAGAGAGAGAGAGAGATCTTCCATCCTCTGGTTCACTCTCCAAATGGTCAAAATGGCTGGAGCTGGACTGGTCCAAAGCCAAGATCCAGGAGTTTCTCCCAAGTCTCCCACATGGGTACAGGGGCCCAAGGACCTGGGCCATCTTCAGCTGCTTTCTAAGGACATTATCAGGAGCTGAATCAGTAGTGGAACACCTAGGACTCAAGCCAATGCCCATATGGCATGCAGCTTCGCAGGTTGCAGCCCCATCAGCTATGCCACAATGCCTGCCCCTATTTTGGTGTCATTGAATAGTTGACATCCTATTCCTTTGCTGCCTTCATCACTAATTGTTTTATTTTACACATTGACATAAAAGAAATGCAAGAGAAGGTAGCCTTGTTGTTGTTGTTGTTGTCGTCATCATCATCATCATCATCATCATCCCTTTATCAAGCATTATTGAATGCCAGGCATTATGGCAGCTATTTTACATACTTTATCCTATTCTTCACAAAAATCTCATAAAGTAGTTCATCTCCACCACACCAGATGGTTAGAAAATTGAAGCAAATGGAGATAACGAATTTCCTCTATATGATTATGAAGGGAAAATCATAAGCAAGTGAAAAGATTCCAATTTATGTGTATACTCATCTACCCCCATATATCTTAACTCTCAAATTCTGAAGGAAGCCAGGGTAAGCGAATATATATATATATATATATATATATGTATATATATATATATATATATATATATATATACACACACACACACACACATTCAGGTACATTTTTAAAAGATTTATTTATTTGAAAGACAGAGTGACGGGAGAGGGAGACACAGAGATCTTCTACCCTCTAGTTCACTTTCCAAATTCCTACAACAGCAGGGCCACAGTTGAAGCCAGGAGCCAGTAGCTTCATCCAGGTCTCCTATGTGAGTGTAGGGGTGCAAGAACTTGGGCCATCTTCTGCTACTTTCCAGGCACATTAGCAACGACCTGGATCAAGGAACTTGAACTGATGCTCTTATATGGGATTTTAGTGTCGTAAGCAGTCACTTGATCTTCCAGTAGGTGCTTTTCTAATAGCAAAACCTGTGTTCTTTATAATATGTACTTTTTATACTTTGCAAACCTCAACAGTCTTGTTGAATATTGAATTACTACAGGTGGCAGTGGCAAATTTGAATTACCCATTATCCAATGCTTTGTTGCATATATTGTCCACGCTTGCTGGGATCATTTGAATGTTCCCAATTCCCCTACCACTTCAGAACACCTGCAGAAAAGGCAGGCTTTTCAAATTTCAGTGAATGTTAATTGAACAAATGAGTAAATGGATTAAATTAAGTTCCAGCTGTACTCAAGTAGCTGCAGGGTTTGTATATAAATGACACTTTTAAATAATTGATGCAATTGAGAATGAAATGTCCAATTCTAGAGACATGGATTTTTTTTTTCCGGTACATCAAGACCTAAGGAGAAACCAGATTTCAGGTTTGCCATTGCATCCTTAACAATAGATCCCATAACTCTTCAGATGTTCTAGGAGTCTGGTCCTAAGGGTAAGGAGAGGAGAGCCATGAAAGCAACTCTAAAGACTAGAACACACCTAGGGTTTAGATTACATTATTGGGAGAAAAAATTGTCAGTGGGCTCTTTTTATAGAAAACTTTTATTTAATAAATATAAATTTTGAAAGTACACTTTTGGAAGTATAGTGGATCTTCCCCCCATAACCACCCTCCCAACCCCAAACCATCCCATCTCCTACTCCTTCTCCCATCCCATTCTTCATTAAGAGTCATTTTTAATTATCTTTACGGAAGATCAACTCATACTAAAGATTAAAGATCCCAACAGTTTGCATCCAAACAGACACACAAAGTATAAAGTACTGTTTGAAGACAAGTTTTACCATTAATCCTCATAGTACAGCATATTAAGGACAGGGGTCCTACATGGGGAGCAAGTGCACAATGACACCCGTTGTTGATTTAACAATTGACACTCTTGTTTATGGCGTCAGTAATAACCCGAGGCTCTTGTCATGAGCTGCCAAGGCTGTGGAAGCCTCTTGAGTTCACAAACTCCAATCTTGTTTAGACAAGGCAATAGTCAAAGTGGAAGTTCTCTCCTCCCTTCAGAGAAAGGTACCTCCTTTTTGATGGCCCTTTCTTTCCACTGGGATCTCACTTACAGAGATCTTTCATTTAGGTCATTTTTGCCACAGTGTCTTGGCTTTTTATGCCTGAATTACTCTCGTGGGCTTTTCAGCCAGGTCTGAATACCTTCAGGGCAGATTCTGAGGCCAGAGTATTGTTTAGGGCATTTGTCATTAACTAGTAAGGTGGCATTGGTACCTGCCAACTTAGTGGGTTTGGAGTCCCATGGCAAGTTTTTAGCTTTACCCTTAGGAGTAAGTCCGAGGGAGCATGTGCCAAATTGTACATCTCCTCCCTCGCTTATTCTCTTATTTTTAATAGGGATCAATTTTCAATTGGATTTAAACACCTAAGAATAATTATGTGTTGATTAAAGAGTTCAACCAATGGTATTAAGTAGAAAAAGAAATTACTAAAAAGAATAGGACACATTAAAAATGCTAATGAGAAGTACCTATATATTTGATCATACATATCAAAGTGGTATCTCTTCTCATTAGCTTTTAAATGTGTCCTATGAAAGGATATAAGTGGATGTATCATTGTCAATTTAGAAATTGTAAAGTGTGGTATTCATATCTGACAATCTGATGAGAAAATCTTGGAAGTTCACACATTACAGTGTCATAATTTAAACTTCTTTCCCCCTATAGAATCTTGTTTTCAAATGATATTTTGTATAATTTCAGTTGAATGATAGATGAAATGTATAGCTGCTAAAGTTCAGGTCAGGAGGTTTTTCACCTTAGCCAGAGGCAAGAGGATAGATAGAAGATGAGACACCGCAGGGTCTGCAACCTGCAGTAATCGGCCTTCATTTATATTTCACTTTGGCTGGGTTTCAAAACAACTTAAAAACGCCTTTAGGAAGGTCAAACAGTGTTCAGTCCTTGCTACTTCCTATTGTCTTGCCCTGGGATCATGCTCATTGTTATCCAAATATTTGAATTTGAGCCTTTATAGAGACATTTTGTAACTCCTACTTATTTGTTTGTTTATGGAGGGGACAGAAGGAAAAAGAAAGTACTCATCTGCTGGATCAATCCCAAAATGCTTGGAAGCAAGAATGCAGTCCGAGTTCTCTCATGTGAGCAGCAGGAACCCAATCACTGGAGCCAGGACCAGCTGCCTTCCAGGATATGCATTAGCAGGAAGCTAGAATTTGAAGTGGAGTCAGGACTTGATCCCATGAACTTCATTAAAGGATGCCAGTGTCTTAATCACTAGAACAAAGCCTGCCTTTCTGGTGCTTTTTAACTTGAACTACCAGTAGAGTGGTTGTTTTCTGTTTTTCCTTCCAGAAAGCACACAAAGGGAAAAGTTGAAGCTGAATGGATATCACATCTATGAAGCAGAGAAGTCTATGGCATATATTCTCAAGGACTTGCTTTCTAAGCTTGTTTAATAATTAGTCTGTCTTCAGCACCTTGGTTGGGAGGCAAACCAGAAGCCAACCATAAGGTACAGTGTGACCTAGCCAGGTTACAGAAAATATTCTATCCATTTATCCTTTACCTCTAAATTTGTTTATTTAGAAAACTAAGATTTGTTTATTCATTGGAAAGGCAGAGAAAGGGAGAGACAGAGAAAAGAGAGAAAGAGAGATCTTCCATCCCTAGTTCACTTTCTAATGCCCACAACAGCCAGGGCTAGAACAGGCTGAAGCCAGAAGCTCAGAACTCTGTCCAGATTCCCTATATGAGTGGCAGGAGTCTAAGTGGCCAGGTCTTCATATACTGCCTCCCAGGCATGCTGGTAGGCATGCTGGCTTAGAAGCACAGAGTAGCAGCCCTCAAACCAGGCACTCCAATATAGAATGCTGGTGTCCCGGGCAGCTGCTCCACCCTTTGTACCACAATGCCATACACTCTTGTTGTTTCTTTCCGAGGCATCATCTTCCGGGGAAGTCAGGGTATTAGGTGTTGGAAAAAAACTCAACTGTCAAAACAAGACTCAAGGTTTTGTGGGGAATAGGTATACAGGGAATATTTGTTGAACACCTACTATATGTATATAGCATGTGATAATCCTTTTACATGGATAATTATATTTGATTTTTATAGCAATATTGCCAGTAGTTTACTGAGGTTCCTGGACTAACTTGGCTTTCATTATACAGCTAGTTCATATCAAGACAAGATTTTAAATTCTGATTCCAAAGGTCATACTTTTCTTGCCACCCAACTATCTGTATCTTCCACACACTTCCAACCCAGTTCTGTTTTCTCTCCATGTCACAATACTGTTCATTTTTTCAATAGACTTTTGTTCTTTTCACATCAGTCACTTCTTTTCTTTTTGTATTGTCATTTCTATCCGTCTTATACCTCCTTCCATATTTGAGGTGTCCACGCTTTCAGAGTCTCATCTGACATGGGAAAAACCATCTCCCTATAAAGGTATAAATGCCACACGGTTGCTGATCTAGGCTCCCCTACAGTTCGGCACAGACTATATCATGTTGGTCTTTGTTTCATAACTAAATGCAGTAGGCTAGGAGATTGCTTTCAGTTGAAGATAGTAAACACATAAGAATTTTCCATATAAAACCAGGATTGAGATAGGTAGGATTTTGGCTTTGTCTTCCAGCTGCTTTGATTTAAATCTGGCTTGGTAGCCCTCTTCTTGATTTGTGCTGGTCAGTACATTTATCATATATAAAAATAAAACTGCAATAAAATAAATTTTAGATTTAACCCACCTATAATTTCTCTTTCTTCAAATGTTTTACCTGGGCACAAAGTCACTTTATAGCCACACCTATCAGTCAGTGGCAATCACCTACCACAATATTTCAAATAAATACACACCACACATGCAGAAGTTCACCCGTGTGTCTACATACACAGCACACCAAATGAACCCCTTGACTCTATATCTCAGATTCACCTGACATTAGATGCCTACATTGTGGTTTTATTTCAAAATTATTCAAGTTAATAGATATAAGATTATGTTTCTATGTACCATGTTTATGGAGTAACCATCCTTTATTTCTCAAAGTTCCAGTCTTTTTACCAACAATTCCAATGATCTAGTCTCATGGGTCAGAGAACTACATGCCCCAAAACACTCTCTTCTCATAGCATCCCCCCATGGCTTCCTTTCTCCTGGCTTGGTGTATTACCCATTATACCATGACCTCTGGGTTCCCCTTAAAAACCTTACTACAAATGCATCTCCTCTAGGATTTCATTTCTAGTTCACTTTTGTAAAATTCTTACGTTTTAATTTTGCTCATCTATTTTGGGTTCCAATATATTCTGCTATTCATACAAATAATCTGTACATATATCTAACTATAAATGATAGATTCAATGAAAAAAGTGTGACCTGGTAAGTTGTAAAATGATTAAAATGTATCATTCCATTTGATTTACTTTTACTTTTACTTTGGTAGTGGCCTGTGAGCCCACTTATATGTATAATCTCCAGGCAGAGATTTTAAAAGCCAACCTATGTCTCACCCTGGTACCACTGCTGTCATGGGATGGCTGGATCCAGGTTCTTGTTTCTGATGCAAGCAAGAATTTGAGGACAAGACATAAGTAAAAGCAGAGGAACAAGATTTATTGATAGCTAAGTGCAAGCACATACTCAGGAGAAGTCTGAGCATACTGGAGCATGCACCACGCCCAACAAGGTTAGTGGTCATCCTTTTATACAGTTTTGAGGTATAAGGGGTTCTGCCTGGGTTGGGATTTAATTGAATACTCATGGGGCAGAGTTTGGGGCAGGGTTTGAGTACTGCATATATCCTTGTCTTTTTATGGACATTTTGAAAATGTAATGGCATCAGGAGTGTCAGCCATGGTAATTTTATTATAATGGCATTACAATTTCCTAAAGGTCACTGTGCAGGCACATTTGGCAGCTCTGTTGATTTTTGTTGTCTGGCACTTGTTCTAAGTGGTGGTTTTGCATAAGCTACAGTTTCCTGCTGAATGAAAAGTGTGGGAGTGGGGGAGTTTGGGTGGAGCAGGTAGGGCTGCAGGCACTCAAGTCCTTTTTGCAGGCTTTTCCTTCCCTGTATCACTACCACAAGTTCAGCCATGCTCCACACACCCACATACACAAAGCACTATGTTTTTTAACAGAACACTACTAGAGAAAGAAAAATGTGTGCCTATACCAATAAAATTTCTTTAAAAATTATTTCTTACTGACATTGAAGCAAATGTTAACAATTGTGATGGAAAAGGCAAAAATAAAATATGGGGAGGGAATGAAAGTAAATTTTACAGAGAAATGTGCTTTGGGAAAATAGGCACCTTAGAAATATTCATTAATTAATGTGAGATTCAAGCTAACTGAATGCGATTAAATATAAGCAATGAAAGCTTCAGTTAGTTATAAAAAATACTATTTGAGGGAACAGACAGTACTTGTTTTATTTATGACTGTTCAAACAACCTTGTTCTAAAAATTATTTAAAGATGAATTATTTTCCCATTACAATCAGACTTTCTCCTTGACATATATTGAGGTTAAGAAAGTATTTTTAGTTTTTTTTCTTTTTTTGTTTTTGTTCTCCAGGGTGGAACGATGGAATTGACAAGAGGAAACACAGTCAGTCCTAAATAATGAAGTAGCTAAGTGAGGTTCTTAATTCACAAATCTCTAAGGAGCTAGGAACTTCTGACTCATTACGGAAAGCAGCACGAAGAATGTGTGGGGTAAAGTGCGATTCCAACATGGATTCTAAAGGAA
Source organism: Sylvilagus floridanus (assembly GCA_949820135.1). Lineage (NCBI taxonomy): Eukaryota > Metazoa > Chordata > Mammalia > Lagomorpha > Leporidae > Sylvilagus > Sylvilagus floridanus. The sequence continues at coordinate 26,499,961 of OX463235.1, forward strand.
AGAAAACATAAAATCAGTCAATTATCAGTCTATTTTAAGAATAAGGCTGTCTAATTATCCTCTTGAACACTGCCTAAGAGACAAAAGACAAAACAATATAAAGATAGGAAGACATCATGATCCTTTCAGTTAAGAAGCTTCCATTTTTCTATTTTTTTTCTGATTAACACGGTTCAGACCCAAAATTTATAGTGTAGGTGAGAAAGACAATGACTCTTCTAAACAGAAGTAACTCCTGAAACACATCTCAAATATTTTATTTCCCAAATTATCCCTACCCCATTCCTCAATGAAAACTAGCTCCACATAACCTTTTATTATTTTTAACTTAACAAATACCACTATCAATAATTTCCCACATATGATAATACAGACTTATAGCATCAATATATATAACAAGAAAATCCATTATATATTCAACTATGACTTAGGGATTAATTCACCCTTAGATCTTGGCATTTTATTTTTTTTAATTTTAAAAAGATATTTCCGGTTTTTCATTAAATAACCTGTGGCTATAAACAGTTTCACATTTTCTTGTCTATTTAGAGTTATTTCTTTAGGATATATTCTCTGAAGCAGTAATCTAGGATCAAATTTACACACATTAAAAATTATTTGCACATAAAATCTGTGCATATATATAGGGCACCACCATGTGATGTTTCTGTGTGCATCAAGTACAGAGTAAACACATTCTTCTTTCAAATTGTCATCGCATTTTAAAGAAATATACAGTACATTATCTGTAGTCACCCTATTGAGCAATGGAACATCAGAACTTCTTACTCCTATCTAGCTAAAACTAAGTAGCTATTAAACAGTGTTTCTCTATCCCATCCCCTCCCTGTTTTCCCCAGTCTCTGGTAACCATCATACTCTCAAATTCTACAAGTTCAACTTTTTTTGTAAGATATTTTAATTATACATGTTAGTGTGATACCATATGATAATTTAATGCATGAGTTTAATGGGAGAAGTCATTAGATTTTTTTGGAAAGAAATTGAGCATAAATATGTACAATTTTTATATGTGTGTTAAATCTTTAATTAAAAATAAGTTAAAATGTCAAACTCATAAAGCACGCAAATAAATAAATTGCAAAGATCCAGATGCATTCACTTTCTGTTTTCAAAGTGGTGCTTAAGCACATTTTGAGGACATTGAAGGTTATGGTTTTCTTAACTCTTGGTATTAGGAAAACAAGGAGAAATAGAGTGATTGTTCAATTCACTCATTCATTTATTTATTCTTTCACTCCAGAAATGCTTATCGAGCGCCTTCTGTTCATCGTATGTTATTTACTGTGCCAGGGATAATAAATGCAAGTATTTACTTGCAACACGTTAGACAGCGTTAGTAAAAACTCCTGTCTTCATCTGGCATCAGAGGGACAAACACTGTAACAAGTATTCTTAGGTGATGATGTATAGGAAGAAGAACAAAAAGGAAAGGAAAAAAAGCTTATGTCCATCTCAGAAAAGAACATTCTAAGAAAATGGGAAAAATGCAATGCAAAGGCACTGAGGTTGAATGGAAGACAATAAGCTTGGCAGAGAAGTAGACAGGAGTGGTAAAAGGTACATTCCAGTGGAACAGACTGTAAAAGAACTTGAAGGACTCTGGATTTTTACCCTGATAAGTTCAGTGGGGGGATTTTGAGCTGAAAAGTAACTTAATATGGCTTCTGTGTTAAAAGGTCACTCAGAAGACCCTGGTGACAATAGAATGAAGGAGGCTGAGGGCAGATGCAGAGGACAAATTGATGATTATTTCAGTATCTCGTGTGACATTCTGGTGTTTAAGCCACCTGAAAATAGACAAAAGCTGTCAGGATTTGGTGATGGGTAATTTCTGAATTCTGAATGAAGGGTAGAAGAAAAGGATCTTTTCAGGGTTTCTGCCAAGAGCATACAAAAGACAGAACTATCAGCTGCTGCTTTGAAAAAAACAATAGTTGATTGTTTCAAGGTGAAGATGTTTAGAGGTAAGGAGTTTAGATTAGGAATACACAGGATGTGAAATACAACTTGGGCTAGAAATATGATTTCGATATGCATCAGAGTGTAGGTGAAAGGTGAAACATAACGCCATGAGACAGAATAAAATTCTCAAAGATATGAATGAAGAGAGAAAATGTTGACTCTAGGTGTTCCACACACAGCAGCTATGGAGAGGAGCAGAGACTCAGTAATAAACCCAAACAATAGCCAGGGAGAGAAACAGAAAATAATGAATTGTGGTGTCCTGAATGGTTTATAGAATGAAAAGCGTTTAGAAGAATATGAGTTAAGTTACAAGGGTTGATATAAGCAAATGCAGAGAGAATTAAAGCACATACTATATTCACAAAAAAGGGTAAAAGAGAACAATATAAAAACATTCTCCCTTGTTTATTTTTGATTCATTCTCAATCCATTCTTATTGCAAGCCACCTTCGAGTTAATGATAAAGTCGGTTGTTATCCAAAAAGAAATTCAAATAACTACAGCCATTCTATAAATTAATAATAGACGTATCAACATCTGAGGTGTACAGGGTGTGACTTCAGCAAAACCATGGAACAGAACTCATGCATCCTAAGAAATGGGATTTTTACAGTAACATCCTTGGAATTTACTACAATATTTCAATTTCTCTAGATGCTTTAAACCTGTGGTGTGAAATCCTTTGACTTCAAAAACTTTGTAATCTAATGCAGTTTTCAAATATAGCTGAAGCTTGGAAATATCTATTAAATGTGACTTCCCATGAGGCTTCATGGGTAAAGAAGTTATCTCCAGAGCCTGACCTCACAGGGTAAGTCAGAGAAGATTGCTGTCTGCATTTTCCATTCTGTTTCTTGCTGGATTTCCCATGCCTTTGTCCACACAATGACTTAATCTTTTCCTTAGGAAGAAAATATCACCCCTGAGTGGTAGCCAGGGGGATACCACCTGAGGGAAGGCCCCACACTGCACAGTGTTGGTTTGGCCATTGGATGTCATCAGCGTTCTATGGAGCACTTGCTCAGTGAATTCTGTGACGAAGCTCTGTGAGTTAAAGGCAGAAACTTGGCCATTGCTTTGATGCAAATTGACACACCTTGCAGTAAAATTCTGTGGAAATAGTTATAAAATTCATTTTTATTAGGCAGTATTTTAAGGTATGTACTAACAATATTTTCTTTAAAAATAAGCTATATGACATGCCACTGGAAATGTGAAATGGATGGACCCAGTCTTGAAATTAAGCCAGTCAGTACTTCAAATTGATCAAATAATCAAATGATGTGGCCAGGGCTTTTATTATTTTCTTTCCAGTAATCATATTGAACCGAAATAAATGACAGTTTTCTTTCCTGCTACTTCCAGGAATGTGATTCTTAATTCTGGACATTTGAAAAATGAAGTATATCCAAAATACTTTATTGTGTTGATTTTTTTTCAACTTCCACAAAAGTTTACTACAAACAAAAGGAAAAGGAAACATCTAGAATGAATGAGATAACATGGTTCAAATATAAATTATTATAAATCCATGGAGATTTTATACTTTTAGAGATGATTTATGTTTTCAAAAGTTAATGCTTTATTGTCTAAAAGTTATTATCAAAATTATATATTAATATACTCTAACAGTGAAAGAATTCAAACAATATTGAAGTATTCAAACTTAACTTGCCCAATTTATGCAATGAGCTAAGTTGTTGCCTGCAGTGCTGGCATCCAATATCAGAGCACAAATTCCAGTCTCAGCTGCTCTGCTTCCAATCTAACTCATTAATTTGCCTAGCAAGGCAGCATAGGATGGCCCAAGTACTCGACTAATCCACCCATTGGGAGACCTGGACGGAGTTCCAGACTGCTGGCTTCCACCTAGACCAGTTCTCGCTGACCATTTGAGAGTGAACCAGCAGACAGAAGATATTCATTCATTCATATTCTCTCTCTCTCTCTCTCTCTCTCTCTCTCTTTTTCTCTTCCTCTTTCCCTTTCCCCCTCCATGCACACTTTTAAACAAGTAATAAATAAATCTTTTAAACTAAGTGTTACATTTTCCCCTTTACTCACACACAGCCACCAGCTTTTTTCAATGCATTTGTCCCACGTGTTTATCCTTGTTTACGAGGAGACCACGGTTAAAAGTTTGTGTATGTACATATGCATGTTAGGGACTTCTATATATGTGTATCTCTATGTACTCAAATTGTAAGTTATTATTTAAGGCATTTGGATGTAGGTAAACATTATTTTGGAATGGAGTTCCATTATGTAAGAGCAGCCGTCTGTCTTGGTAAAACGATGAGTAGGAAAATAATTTTTTTGTTTTGTTTTTTTTTTTGTTTTTTGTTTTTTTGACAGGCAGAGTGGACAGTGAGAGAGAGAGACAGAGAGAAAGGTCTTCCTTTGCCGTTGGTTCACCCTCCAATGGCTGCCACAGACAGCGCGCTGTGGCCAGCGCACTGCGCTCATCCGATGGCAGGAGCCAGGTGCCAGGTGCTTTTCCTGGTCTCCCATGGGGTGCAGGGCCCAAGCACCTGGGCCATCCTCCACTGCACTCCCGGGCCACAGCAGAGGGCTGGCCTGGAAGAGGGGCAACCGGGACAGAATCCGGTGCCCCGACCGGGACTAGAACCCGGTGTGCCAGTGCCGCAAGGCGGAGGATTAGCCTGTTGAGCCACGGCGCCGGCCGGAAAATAATTTTAAGTCTAAATTTATATCATGTCTCGGTTACATAGGGTGGAGGTAAGATTTATGGTATAATTAGACTTTATTCTATACAAAAAAATCACCCACAAGACTTTCTTCAAGTTTCTCAAGGTCTTTCTAGGTACTGGGATATATAAAAATATAGAAGATTCTAGTTACCATTGAGCTTTGGTTGACCAGAAGAGTTTACTTTGTATTCATTAGGGAATGCCAGCACATTAACTGGCTAATAAAATTGGATTTCTTTTCCTTACTTCCATTGTTATCAGATTCTTTATAAAAAATTATATTATGCTTTTGTTGAACTAGCAGACACTAATGAGGACTAACCATCTCTGATCTACTTTTGTTCAGTAAATAAATCATTTGATTACACATTGAAAGGGCAGCAAGGACAGAAGTTAAGCAATCTTATTTACTCTGCCTTGAACAGTACCCATTGCAAGAGATTAATAACAGAGCAAGAGTTATTTTTGGTTAGAGAAAAACACTAATATATAAATACAAATATATGCAACATTTTCTGAGTTTGAATATTTGGAAATAAATGAGAAATAACTTTAAAATTTGTTTCCTCAAGTAGCATTGAGACAAGGATAGACTATTAATTTTGATGTAGATTGCTAATCTTTATTATAAACTGTTACTATGTACTTTTATTTCCATACTTCTCATACAAAAGGAAAGTGACAGGGCATGGAAAAGTAAGTCCAAGAGGAAACATGGAAAGTATTGAATTTATTCATTCTGGAGAGAAGCATCTAGGAGGGCAAAGTGATAATGTTCTTCACACAAGGGGAGATGTCCCTGACACAGCAGTCGTTCTCTGGGGTATGGTTTCCTCCTGGACAATCTGCTGGCAAGGAGGGCGTTAAGGAAGAAAAGTACTTACTTTATCATTAACTGAGGGCAAGGGATCTGCCTTGAAATTCTTGCTTGGAGCCCGGCAATGAAAAGTCTCCACTGTCAGCACTGGTAACAGAATAAAACGGCACAAATGCTCACCCCAAGGTGAAGAATTCTGGTTAGACACCAGGGTTTGAAAATCTATTTGAAGAAGACAAGAAGTTGTTACTGGAGAAGTTGTACAAAGACATGAAAAATGAGACAACTACTACAACTATTGACAGTAAAATGGATTATTTTTTCAAAGCCATACCAGGCCAATAACTTGATACTGATTTTTGATTTCCAGAAATATAGAATTTGTGGGGAAAAATGGGTGAGTTGCACTGAGTACTGATATCGATGCAGAATCTTCTCAATTGGCATTCCATTGTGATGTGTTTGAATGAGTTCCACCAGGACATGGTTTCCAGTTGACCAGAGTTCCATTATATGACTTCAGCTGTGGATGTCCTGGTCTTTTATCCATGGACTGGAGGTAAGAGATACCTTCCTCAGGAATTTATTGAGATGGTTATTCAAGTTGATTGACTGAGATATTGGGACTTTCTCCTTACAGAATGAAGACATTATATGTCAAGGACAATAAAGTATATATGCTTATTTCCATCTTACAAATAAGCAAATTGATATCTACAGAGTGGACTACTATGGATTCATTGTGTAAATGTTTTCAGGTGACTCGAAATAAATGATCCTCACTGCTAGTCATGGAATTGTTAGAAGGAATTACGATATATTTTTTATGTTCTCATTAGTAGCCTAAAGGATTTATAGCCCAATAGCTTGCTACTGTCACTGTTCCATCACTTTGATAATATTCATGGAATGTGCAATAGTAATGATCAGTTTAGGACTTAGTCTGTTTAGCTAACAATATAGCATTAGCAGATTAGAGATACTCCCCCACTCCACTACCCTCCCTCTTTGCTTAATTATATAATTTAGAGTACAAAAAGCTTTAAAACATGTTGAATAACTTGAAAACAAATGTTCCTCTCTATTCTCGGGGTGTCTTTTTAGACCAGCTGCTTTGTTGGTTAATGTTTTAATGAGACATTAACAGACATGTTTTCTGAAAATAATATGTTTTCTGTAAGCAACTGCTTCCATTGAAAAATATCATAAACTTTTACACTTTTGCCTGCTGAAACAGATGGCAAACCAACTGTAAACAATACATTTTTTTATTTTTGGGATTTTTTTTTTGGTTTTTTTTTGGGGGGGGTAAAGAACAGAAGGCAGGAAGAATAAATGATTTTCTTCTTTCAATGTCTTAATTAGGTTTTTAAAGTATTTCTCTTAACATTAGAAAACATAGTACTGTGAGATCCATATAACTCATTTTGGGAAATAGACACTATTTGGCAGAGCTGAAGTTGAACTTGGTAACTGCTCAGAGTGTAATGTAACTAATTAAGTGTTTTTTGCAGCTGTTAAGTTTTTACTTCATCTAGTCAAATATTAACTATAAAACTTTTTTCCTCCCACAAAGGGATAAAATGAGCCATGATTTTATTTTAAAGATTTATTTATTTATCTGAAAGTTAGAGTTACAGAGAGAGAAAGAGAGGTCTTCCATCCATTGGCTGACTCTCCACTTGGCCACAGTGGTTGGAGCTGCACCAATCTGAAGCCAGGAGCCAGGAGCTTCTTCCTGGTCTCCCACGTGGGTGCAGGGGCCAAGGACTTAAGCCATCTTCTACTGCTTCCCCAGGCCATAGCAGAGAGCTGGATAGAAAGAGGAGCAGCCAGGTCTCGAACCAGCACCCATATGGGATGCTGGCACTGCAGGCGGTATCTTTACCCACTATGCCACAGTTCCAGACCCGCTGTGAATTCTTAAACTATAGTTTCTCATGGTTTTTCCCTGGCAGCTAAGATCTAACCCACTGTCTTCCTCCTCTATTTACCTATGGATACTGTGCAACAGAATTTTAATTTTTAAGTGATTGCCAATTGCCAATGATTTTGCATACCCTGAAGTTTGGTAATCCTCTTCCAGATCAGTAGCTTTTTTTTTTTGAAGATTATTTATTTGAAAGTTAGAGTTGTAAAGAGAAAGAAGGAGAGGCAGAGAGAAAGTCTTCTACGAACTGCTTCGCTTCCCAGTTGGCAGCAGTGGGTGGAGCTGTGCCGATCCAAAGCCGGGAGCCAGGAGCTTCTTCAGGTCTCCGACACAGGTGCAGGGGCCCAAGCAGTTTGGCCATCTTCTACTGCTTTCCCAGGCCGTAGCAGGGAGCTGGATGGGAAGTGCAGCAGCTGGGTCTTGAACTGGCACCCATAAGAGATACCTGCATTGCAGGCAGCAGCTTTACCCGCTACGCCACAGCACTGGCCCCCAGATCAGTAGTTTTCAAGCTAAATATTTGATAGAGTCAACATCCAGGAAGCGTCCGAACGCTGGATCAGGAGACAAGAGATACTGAGGTAGAGGGATCCTAGATTATTTGGTTTTAATTAAGTATTTATCTTTGTTTTATAAATTTTGCTGAAATTTACATATAAAATGTGCAAGCTGAGTGGTTGCATCCTGTTGAAAATGTTGTTCTTGTCAATTTCTCTTTTTATTTCTCATATAGCATATGCAATAGAATACAATGCCTCTCATTTGATTAGGGGAAAAAAGAGTAATATTTAAGTGTTTTTTTTTTCTATTTGGGGAAAAATGGAAAGTGAAGTGGGGCTACTGTGATGGAAGGAGAAATTAAAGTGGAGACTTCCTGCTAGACTGCTGCTTTTCAGTAATCATGCTAGAATGAGTACCCAGCGAAGGCTAGAATGTACAACACTTGAAAATGTTTATGCTGTGTTCTACCTAGAAAGGGCCAAGAAAAACAGATCTTGTGAGTTCGAGTATAGGTGCAGAAGAAATGCATTTAGAAATGAAACTTGTACAACACAATGCAATATTTGTTAATACATTGCTAAATTTTTTTAAATGTCATTGTAATCTACAGAAGGAAGAAGTCAAAGTGACTTAAAACAGTGAGATATTTTACAATTGGCTTTGGAGGAAGGAATGGGTTAGAGTGGACAGTGAACTGTAAAGGAAAATTCGTGTAAAGGTTGACACACCCTCTCACCTTGTCTTTCTAGTGAGTCCTCATGCTGAGGACAGCTGCTGGCCTGGTAGATTGGTTCCAAGTTATCTGCAGCGCTTTGTGCCTTTCCCAGAAAGTCATCAGATACTGTAATCTCACCTTTAACATTCCTATCCTGCTCCCACTGCCTACTAAATTTTGTTCTGGGATCTCAGATCCGGTGGCTGGTAGCAAAGAAAAATTGCATCAGACATGTCAAACCAAAGCAAGCAAGGAAGGCTGTATTCAAGACTACTGCATTGGTGGAGAGAGATTGAACACAATATTCCCTTCTATAAAAGGTGGAAGAGGTTCAAGCACTGTGATGAGCTAGTGGAAAAAGGTTTGGAGGATACTGTGAGGAGGTTGGCCAGTGTAATTAGTTTGTCTGTGTTTGCTAAGTGGCACTTACTTATGGAAGTTAGACACTACCTTCCCACCGACACTTAGGATAGGATACCAGCACTCAAAATATTTCAAAGGGATGCTGACTCCCGGGACCTTGAGAAAACTTATGGTTAGAAGATTTACATCTCAAAGGGACAGAGAAAATATGTACAATTCCAAGTTTTCTAAAGTAAATTTTCCAAGAAAAGGGAGGTCAGAGGTTTCCCATGAGGAAGAAACCTGACAAGGTTTAGTCCAGCTGAGGGAAATAAAAAAAAAATCCTTGTCCTCAAGACTGAAATAGCCAGTGGAAATGCTGTTCCCTGACACACAGCAAATCAAACTTGCATGTCCTAGGTTGAAATGACCTGTTTATGTGCCTGCCTGTTTTCCAGCTATACCGGCATTTTTATCCCTAGCCTGTACTTCAGTATTAAAAGGTGAATTTACACTTCTCAAAAGTATAAATTGTGAGCATCCTCACTGCATCAGTTAGCAGGGGAAGAAGAAATGGCTTCTTAGTTTTGATCATAGACACCGAGAATGACAACCGAAGCCAAGAATTCTGGCCACTCAGTGATTCTCAGCTGTACTGTACTGAAACCATTCAGGCTACACACAGGAAAACACAGTCAGTGTTCTCCCGATGCTAGAATTCTTAGGGCACTTTTCTTATTAAATATAAATGTGCAGCTTGACTTCTACAGACTTCCAGTAAGTTGAAATCATAAAGTTATCCTCCCATGATACACACAAAAATGTTAGAATGTAAACTGGAGAGTTGCCTAGGAATGCTTATCCTATAGAAAAAAAAGTTCTTTGTCCACTTAGTTAAGAGCAAACTGTACTTCATGGCATATACTATAACCCTGATATTTATCAGTGCAGAAGAGAGTGATTTACAAACATGGCAGAATATTGCATGGAGTAGGTGTGGGGCTGGGGGTACTCAGAAGACTTGGGGGGGGATTGGCAGCTTAGTGAGTAGGGGACACAGTCTTTTAAAAATAGTTTTGGCAGAGTGTTTGTGAATTTATATTTTTAAGATATTGTTGAGCCGGCGCCGTGGCTCAACAGGCTAATCCTCCGCCTTGCGGCGCCGGCACACCAGGTTCTAGTCCCGGTCGGGGCGCCGGATTCTGTCCCGGTTGCCCCTCTTCCAGGCCAGCCCTCTGCTGTGGCCCAGGAGTGCAGTGGAGGATGGCCCAAGTGCTTGGGCCCTGCACCCCATGGGAGACCAGGAAAAAGCACCTAGCACCTGGCTCCTGCCATTGGATGAGCGCGGTGCGCCGACCGCGGCAGCCATTGGAGGGTGAACCAACGGCAAAAGGAAGACCTTTCTCCCTTTCTCTCTGTCTCTCTCTCTCACTGTCCACTCTGCCTGTCAAAAAAAAAAAAAAAAAAAAAAAGATATTGCTAGGATTTTTGAAATTTATTTTAATTGACAAAAGTTGTAGTTTCTATGGTATACAGAAAATATACCGTATAATCATACATTGTGGAATGACTAAATCAATGTAATTAAGATATATTATCCTGGCCGCTGCCGCAGCTCACTAGGCTACTCCTCCGCCTGTGGCACCGGCACACAGGGATCTAATCCTGGTCTGGGTGCCGGATTCTGTCCCAGTTACTCCTCTCCCAGTCCAGCTGTCTGCTGTGGCTTGGGAAGGCAGTAGAGGATGGCCCAAGTCTTTGGGCCCTGCACCCACCTGGGAGAGCAGGAGAAGCAACTGGCTCCTGGCTTCAGATTAGCGCAGCGCAGTGGCCACAGCGGCCATTTAGGAGGTGAACCAACGGAAGGAAGACTTTTCTCTCTTTCTCTCTCACTGTCTAACTGCCTGTCAAAAAAACCATATATTACCTCACATATTTTCCTTTTTTTGTTTTTGTGATAACACTCAGCAGTTTTCAAAAATACATACAGTATATTTTATTAACTAAAATCACTATGATGTATGGTGTATCTTCTAAACTTACTCCTTTGATATAACTACATTTTGAATTCTTTGACTAACCAACATCTCTTCAATTTTCCCAACCCCAGTCTTTTGGTACCATAATTCTACACTCTGCTTATTTGAGTTTAGCTTTTTTAGATTTTTATATATAAGTGAAATCATTACATGGATTTTTGAACATGTTGAATAATTAAAATATTTGAGGCCAGAACCAAATGAATTATTAAATCTGGTTATGGTTGACTTTAATTTTCCAATTAACAAATCTGTGAAAATGGATTTTATAATGGAACTGAGGTCATTAAATTTGGTGTTATGAATTCAAATTAGCAACATAAAATTGATTCTACTTCTAAAACCACATGTTTTCCTTGACATGTCTTACTTTTTCCTTCTTGTAAAAATACCATCTTAAGGGGGATCCTTGAATATCTTAATAATTGATATAGCTGGCTTCTGTACAAATAGGAAGAATTCACCTGTCTCTTGGTACCAGCATGGTGAAGGCCTAGAATCAAGAATTTGCTCTGCAGTGTGATGGCCTGGAGCCTGCCAGTTCTAGTGTTCACCAGTGCACTATCTGGTTGGGTTGTGAGCCATCTTATGCAAATCTCAATGATTAGGACCTAATATAATGAAGACCAGAAAATATAAGAAAACATCAGGCTATTTAACTTCATAAGATTTTCTTCCATATTGTTGTTTATCATGAACAGGTTTCTACTTAGATTTTTCCAAAGACATGTGGGTTTAGTTTTTATTATACTTTTAAAACTACTGTAATGGTATAAAACACTTAACACTATCCTGCTCTGATACTTAAAATTATCTTTATAGACCTAGAGGATATAGTAGCAATATGGTTTTCCAGGTTCCAAATTCTGTGTATTCAGAGAGAGTATCAAGGTACATATGAACTCCTTACACATATATAAATAATTATGCAATTGAGATGGATTGGTAATTTAAGCTCCATGGACTGCATTGGGAGAAGTAGCTCACAAAACTCCCTTTGGGCTCATATTCCTTTAAATCTAAATCTACCTAATGTGGTGACATTTTATTTTGCATTTGTTTTTAACTGATGAAGCACTTTTTCTTTCCTGTGGTGAATTTAAAGAGAAAAATACTGTACACATGCCTATACCCCTTAGCTATGCTTGGAGGTTTAATAAACCAAAGAGTACAACTTCAATATTGTGTTATAAAACTTTAACCTTGTTGGAAATGCCATGGATTCTTAAGAATTTCTATAAAAATAGAACTGTAATATTATTTTTTAAAAAAATTCACAGGGACAATATAACATTCAGAAAGCATTGGCTAACTTTAGATACGACCCTGATTGATCATAAATAATATTTCTAAATATTCAAAAATCATGTTTTGTAGAAACATAGGATGCTTTCCCATATGGATGCTGGTTCGAGACCCAGCTGCTCCACTTCCAATCCAGCTTTCTGCTATGGCCTGGGAAAGCAGTAGGTGATGGCCCAAGTCCTTGGGCCCCTGCATCCACATGGGAGACCTGGAAGAAGCTTCTGTCTCCTGGCTTCGGATTGACACAGCTCCAACAGTTGCAGCCAATTGGGGAGTGAACCCTCAAATGGAAGGCCTCTCCTCTTTCTGTGTAACTCTGACTTTCAAATAAATATAAATCTTTTTTAAAAAAGAAAGGGTCCTTATAATAACTACAGTGGCTTTTTTTTTAGTCTTCTGCTGAATTACTGAAAAGAATAGTCATTTAATTATGACAATTATGATAGGTGGCTGTATATTCTCAGTCTCTAACATACCAATGAGAAAACTGAAACTAATTCAAGATAATGATCATAAGATAGAGCGAGGCCCACAGAGCTTGCAGGTGTTAGAAGTGATAGAGTATAGCATATAGTATAGTACATAGGATTATAATTTTAAAAAAATCTTCTTCCAAGCTGAGCACTGAAAGTCTACAATGAGTCTCAGCCTTTTTTCCCCAAATTTCATCCCCAATCTGCTCCTGTTAAAGGCCCTAGAACTGAGTGTAACTCTCAGAGTAGAGGAACTGACCAGATACTATCATTTTTCTTTCCTTGCAGTTTCTTTTCTAATGAATGTAAAGTGGTTAGTGAGGACTGGGGATGAGAAAAATGATTTCTGGGTTTTCCCTAATCTACCTTGCACTTAGCCACTACCACCCTCTCGGTCCCATTATTTGATTTTTAGTTTTGGAGAAGATGTCTGTCAACCATGCAGCAGGCTAATTATTGTTATATTATTCAGGTTGCTCTTGAGTGATGTAAGCTATCTATGACTCCCTAGAACAATCCCAGTGATAAAAATCTGACATTAGCTAACACATTGTTAATTAAGGAAAACACTTGGGCAGCCTTTTGTCCTTTCCAGGGCTTTCTGTGCCTGGAGCTTCTCGCAGGTCTTCCTTCACCTGGGCGACTGCACTGCCATCCTGCTCTGTAATTCCCCAGATCCCTTTGAAGATGTGGCACCATCTGCTTGAGATGGAGCCTGAATAATAAGATGCAAACATCCCTAATATAACTTTAGTGTCCCTTTGTGCCACTGCCCATCAGTTGGTTGGGATTCTACTTCTGTCAATGGCTATAAAAGAAAAGAGCAGACAGTTAAATTCTCCTTGCCTTGCCCATTCACGAATGCTTAAAGAGATAATAAAACAGACATTTGTTCTCAAGTACAGCCCAGTTGAAATGTTATGATTTTTTGGTGACTTCTGAAGGTGATGGGAACACGTGCCACCTGTTTATGCTGTGCCACGGGGGAGATGACACCCCTTAGGTGAGTTCCACTTAAAATGGGGCATCTTTTATTTGATGACGGGTGCTTTCTGCATGGGCAGTTGCACCCTAAGCACATGAAACAAACGGAGCACAGCTCACGCGGTTTCTCTGCTTCTTCATTCTCTGCAGGTAGCACTTGGGCAGGTCAGAGCTGTTTGTTCCAGGGGCTGGTGCAGATGCTGAAGACGACTCAGATGAAAGGTCGGGATGCCTTGAAAGTGGGCCTTTTGAGTGAGCAGGAAGTCTTTTGAAACCTGCTATCTTCTTTTCTGGTGAGTTTTGAAAATTCAGATTTTTGTAAATTTCCATTGTTACTTTAGGTTTATCACCTCCATCTCTTTGTTTAGGAAAAGGAAGGTGCTGTAACTTGTATCTGCATTTGCTATGGGCCAAGCCCCATGTTATGTCACTAAGAATACATTAAAATTACACTTACTGTGGTCCCTTAATCTTAATACATTACCTATTAGAGTTCTTCAGGTTTTATCCATTTCCAAATTTTGAATGGGACAGATACCAATTATACAACTACACACTGGAAATAGGTTTCATGTTTGTTCTTTCTGGGGATGAGCATGGTTTTAACTAACTCAGCCTAACTGGAAAAATTAAGGCTTCCTCAGAATAACGAGCACAGCTGATAAGTGATACTGCAGAGCTGACAGAGATAACAACTGCCTCTCCTATTTCAATCACAGGGTTTGATTCTGGGTATCTTGTACTCAGTCCTCTGTTTACACAGGAGAGTTTAGATGGGCCTACAGACATTTAAGTACAAGGAAAGGTAGCTCATAACAGGTGATGAAACTCTAGTGACAGTTTTGTGTGTGATGCCTTCTTGGAGAATGAATTCTTCAATGAGAATGGCAGATAATAGACTTCCTCCACAGAAAAGTCTTCTAGGGCTATTAAAGAGGACAGCTTTTCCACGAGCAATGGCTTGGCTCTCCTTTGTGTCTGATGCTAGTCATGGATAATGTTCTCTCAGGCACAGACTGAGTGGTCCATGAAAGCTCAGCTGCTCCAGACTCCACTCAATCATGTCCATCAGACTGTGCATTTGCCTGTAGCAGATAATCGTAATGTTTTCTTGATTGTTAATCTCATCTCAATATTTTCAATAATTCCCTTACTAATCAATAATTTTTTTTTATTTTTTTCCTTTCTGATCTATAAAACAACAGCAAATAAAATAAAATAACAAGAACAGCTATTACTAAATTTTCTTTGTGGAATCCTTAGCTTTCACAATTTTAGTCTCTAAAAATGGGTTCTTGCAACTTATTTTAAAGTCTATGCTGAATGTTGATTCCTTCTGTTTGTCTTTCTCCTATAGTAACAATTACTTTGAGTTTTCAATGCTCAGGAGAATTTCTACAGGGAAATTTGATAGTCTAGAAAGTTTTTTAAATGGCTAAATAACATTTTAAAATAATATTTTTGAAAACTATCCATGAAGGGCTGAGTGAAATCTACTTCTCTCTAAACTTCATCTTTTGTCTACCATCAATTATTTTTTAAAAGATTTATTTATTTATTTGAAAGGCAGAGAGACATAGAAGTAGAAATACAAGGAATTTTCCATTTGCTATATTATTCTTCTTCAAATGCCTTTAACAGCCAGCAAGCCAGGAGCATGTAACTCTATCCAGATCTCCCACATGAATGCCACGGACCCAAATACTTGGGCTATTAACTGCTATCTTCCCAGGATGCATTAGTAGGAAGCTAGATCTGAAGCCAAGTATCTGGGACTTGAACCAGCACTCCAGGCTGGAATTTAGGTGTCCTAGGAGGTGGTTTACCTGCTGAGCCACCACACCTGCTGAAACCTACTGTCATTTTAAACCACATATCTAGATATTAATACTCTATATCTATATATTAATACTCTATGATGCATACTTTGTATCTGTGACTCAGTGTCTTATTTTTTTCTATATTTTTTCTTCCATCCTAAGTCTAACCTAAGTCTAAAATATCTAGAAGACTAATAGATCTTACACTCAGTGTTCCGTGGAACATAAACTCTACTGATCTTTCAAATTATTAATCAACTGCCCACTAGAACTAATAAAAAATAAGGTTTTAGATGATACTTCCTGTGCCATTAATTTAAAAATACATATTTATTAGATTTAAGCTATGTGCCAGATGCTGAATAGGTCACTGTGATGTAGTGGAACCAGATATGGAGCTCATACCTTGAACTTAAATTTACACTCTGAAATGTCATCAGTGGCCACTTGCTAAGTTTGAAAGTTGTGTTACATGGATGCATTCAGGAACTGAGACAAAAACACTAAAATAATTTGTCAAAGTATAGAAGAGATTTTAATCTTCTGGGTAAAATGCTAATTGAAAGAACTCCTACAACTGAATAAACGCAATGTCATGATGAATTAGAGTCATAAATAAGGTGGCTTATTTCCCAATTCCTTACAAAAACTTCAATATCCAGGCACTTGGGGGCTTGAACTTACTAATGTGCTGTGGATTCAATTTTCTCTGTAAACATTTCCAAGATCTGAATTTAAACCTCAATATTTCAGCCAGCAATCTACATCTACTCACCAGAGGACAATCCACAGCAATTCAGATTCAAGGAAGAGTAAAGAGTCTGAATAACAAATGCATTTCTGCCAATATAAACCAATGGCAATTATCTCCCTTGGCCCCATAATTGTTTAACCTACCCAATTACGGTTCACATGGTGCTGTAACCACAGAATAAATTTAGCAAAAAGCCAAATCATTATGTGTGCAATGTAACAATAAAGTAATGGTGTTTTTTCATTGTAAGAGTTTTGGGAATTCTGGCTTCAGATGGCATTTCTTTGGGATAAAAAGGGATTACAATTTGCTTGACAAAATAGTAGGAATTAAAGAGGGCTTGGGTAGGCTCTTTTTTCTCCCACTTCTGAAGAGATGGAATTTCAGTTTTTTGAAAGAATGACCTTTTCTGCCACGTTTTGGTTGTATGATACCAGAAAAATCAGCTGCTTTATATGTGATTTCATTTATGCAATAAAAAAAAGATTAATTATTTAATTTTAACTTCTTGTCACCGTATGATTATGAAAGGTTATGTAAAGCATCATTGTGGGTGAGAAATCCTTTACAACTGAGAATGATTATATTAAGTAAGTATTGCATCCTTACTACAGGCGTGTGTTACATGTCATGGTAGAGATAAGGCAAACGTTACTGTGATGATTCTTCGACATATCAAGAATTTTGAAGTCATCACTCTCATCCTTACATGGAAAACTGAAAAGCAACTAGTTTTGTTGACTTTATTAGAGAACTGAGAGTTGCAGTATTCTTATGCCAACTCGAAATCTGGAGAGACAAGCAATCCAAAGAGCTCTAGCTCTCAAAAACTGCTTACCTGAAGAAGCAGCTGCTGAGATCGGTGGGACAGTAGGAACACTTAAATGATTATTTTGCTGAAGTCCTGGAATCCAAGTACAGACTGTCTTAAGAGTGAATAATTTCTTGGTGCTTGTGTCATGGATCACTTAACACACACTGCCCCTTCATGCACATACATGGGCTTTCATTCCAGGAACCATCATGGTTTATATTACGGATCTGATTCCCTTTGATTCGGTCTGGGGCAAGGGATTCAGGGAAGGGTGTTGGTGAGGGGAAAAATAGCCGTCCTGAAATTCTCGCAGGCTTTGTTCTCTAAAAAATGGCTAGTATGTAGAGTTGAGGAATTCTCTGGAGGATAAAGATATATCAGTTCTTCTCAGCTGTACCTACAGACTTGAAGAAATCTAAACCATTCTAGCAAGAGTTTTTCTAGACACTGTCAAAATGATTCTAGAATTTATATGATTAGTCAAGCTCTTAGAATAGTCAATATCATTTTGAAAAATAAGTTGGAAGGCCCATGGTAACTTGTTTCAAAATGTATCTTAAAGGCAGTAAAATCAAGACAGCATTATGGGGGATAGCATTTGGCCCTGTGGTTAATGATGTTCCAGACACCTATATTCCATATCTGAGTACCTAAGCTTGAGTCCTAGCTCTATTTGTCACTCCAGCTTCATGCTAATACATACCCTGGGAGGCAGCAGGTGATGGCTCAAGTAGTTCTTGCCACCCTCTTGGGAGACCTAATTTGAATTCCCACTTCCTGACTTGACTTGGCCTAATCCTTGCTGTTGTGGGCATTTGAGATTATTAATCTGCAAAACAGATCTCTTTCTCACTCTCACTCTATCTCTCTCTCTTTCTTTCTCTGACAATCTATCTCCACCTTTCAAATAAATAACGTACTCCTTTTAAAAAGGACAGCATTATATTGCAAAAGCATAGACATGTTGATCAATGGAACACAATAGAGAACTCAGACATAAGCATAGACTTACAAATAGTGTCACCTAATTGTCCTTACACACAAAGCCAGTTCAATGGAAAAAAAGGGGCTATCTTTTCAGCAATTCAACATGCGAAACAATGGACCTGAACAGAAACCTCACAACTTTCATAAAACTTGACTCAAAATGGATCAGAAACCCAAATGTGAAATGCAGAACTATAAAACTTCTAGAAGAAAAGTTCAGAGAAAGTCTACATGAAGTCGGGTTTAAAGATACAACTGCCATGACACCAAAAGTATGATACACGAAAGAACAAATTGGTAAGTTGAACTTTAAGCTTTAGTCTATAATTTTCTAAAATGAAATGCACAAGAAAGATTTAATAGTATAAAAACACAAGTATTTGCAAAATACACATCTGATAAAATAAATATAATGCTTAGCAGTCAACTACTGTATAAGAAAACAACCTGATTAATAAATGGGCCAAAGATCTGAAAAGATATCTCTTCAAAGAATATACACAGATGGCAAATGATCACATGAAAAGATGTTCAACATCATTTGTTATTATGGAAATGCAAATTATAACAACAATGAAATACAATGACAAACATATTAGAATGTTAATACCCGAAATTTTGGCAATACTAATATCTGGCTAGGATGCAGAGCAAGCATAATTCTCATTCACTGGTAATAGGAATGAAAAATGGTACACAGACTTTGCAAGACATTTTTTGTAATTTTTTTACAAAAATAAATGTAGTCCCAATACATAATAAAGCATTTTCTCTTCTAGACATTATCCATCTGAATAGAAAACTTACAATTAGACAAAAACCTGCATGTAAATATTTTAGTAGCTTTGTTCATGCTCTTCAAAGCATGGAAATGAAAATGTCCCTTAATATGTAAATTCATAAATAATCTATGTAACTTCTGTACAGTGAGATATTATTTAGTGAAAAAAAATGGATGAATCTTAAATGCAAGATGTTAAAGAAAATAATGCAGCCAAGAGAGAGTATATACCCTTTATATATAAATGGTTCTATTTTAATGACATGCTGCAAGGGGAAAATTATAGAGATGGGGAAAAATGGTTACCAGAGTTTGAGGGCTAGGGAAGGGTGAAACTAGGGAAGAACATGAAAAGTTTTAGGATTGTAAAATTATTCTGCATGCTGTTGTGGTGGATACATAATGGTAAAAATTAATATTTTATAAATAAGGCTGAATGCTAACGTTTATAATTAGAAAAACTTATGTTAGGGGATAGAATGCAGACTGATGAAAGACTGAGTGTATCACAGATGGATTGTATCAATTCACTGAGGGGAATTAGAAAAAATGGTGATGATCTCACTCATTTAGAAAAACAATAGAGACAGATTAAAGGCAACAGGAACAAGACATAAGCACTATCCCCTTGTGAACAAAGTGCCCCAGCCCACCTCCCAATCATAGGGATGGAGGTTAATAAATCTGAAACTGTACCACATGTATGTTCTGAGGTTGAATGGATATATATGCATATATAGTGAATGTTCATGTGTCTATCTGTGGGAGAGTGAAGTTGAGATAAGGGTCGCAGGTTGTGATAATGGATTATAGTTGGAGGTATCAATGTGAACATATGGTTAGCTCTTATATAATTACATTTGGAAGTATTGATAGACACGCAAGATGTGTGTGTACATATAGGTTGACATGCACTTACACATTTCCTACTTTGTGTCCTTTAAGAGGGTCTAGAAGGAATGACACATTAGTTGTAACAAACATATCCTCATCCATGTCTTGTTTTTTTAATACCATTTTCCAAGTAAAGAACCAAATCTCTTTGCAGAAATGGTTGCTTATAGGACTGGGGATGGAAAATACAAAGTGAGTCTGGAGTATCTTGTCATGCCAGATATTAAGGAAGCATTCAAAAATCCAAAATGATGGAAGTCTGTCAGAGGAACAAAGGAATCAATTGAAACATAGACCTCAATTGCCGAAGCTAGAAGAATTTAAGCAACAAGGTGAGTATTTGGTACAGCACTTAAGAGACTACTTGGAATGTCCATATCCCATATCAGAGTTCTAGGGAGCTATCATCCACTTCTAGGGAGCAGTGGATGATAGCTCAAATACCTGTGTCTTTGGTTCCCTTGTGGGAGACCCAGATGAAAATCTAGGCTACTGGCTTTAGCCTGAACAAGGCCTAGCTGTTATATACATTTGGGGATTAAATCAGTAGATGCTGGCACTGTAGCATAGTAGGTAAACTCATCGCTTGTGATACCAACATTCCATTTGGGTGTGGTTCTTGTTCCAGTTTCTGCACTGCCAATCTAGCTCCTTGCTAATGACGTGGGAAAAAGCACAACCACATGGGAGCCCTGGAAAAATACCTGGCTCCTGGCTTTGACCTGGCCCAGTACTGCCCATTGTGAGGGTCATTTGGGGATGAACTAGCAGATAGAAGATTGAGATTGATCTTTCTATTTTTTTTCTCTCTCTGACTTTCAAACAAATAAATCTTATAAGAAAAGCTGGTAGACAAAGATGCCTCTCTCTCTGTCTCTCTGTCTCTGCCTTTAAATAAAATGAAAATATATTTTCAGAAATAATCAATGTAACAATATAAATAACAGTATTGTTTTGTAACACAAAACACAAAATAGATTTATAAGTCCATATTGACATAAATAAATTATGAATAAGTAGATAAATAAATAGAGTAGAATAGATTTCTACCATGTAGAATAATTTTAAGTAATTTATCCATTTCTTTCACTCTTAAGAAGATACAGTATAACTCCCCACTCCTTGAGACTGGGATTCACATAGTGACTTTTAAGAAGCATAGCATGAAAAGAGGAAAAAAAACCAATTTGTTAAATAGTATAAAGGAAAAGCATCTTCTGATCATATCTGTCATAAAAATTTGCAAAGTTGGTATTAGTTGGAAACACGAGACTTGCTATGTAAAACTACAAAAGCGATTTTACCGTTGGTTTACTCTTCTGTTAGAATTACAGCAACTTGTAGTTTGATGTAAGAAGTTCCCAAATGAAATGTGGAAGAACTGTTCATAAATAAATACTTTGCTCCCTTTTAAAGAATTTGTTTACACTGGACTAAAATGAGTTCCACGGATCAAAAACAAAGAGAAAGCAACTATTCTTGGGCTTGGGTAATCACAGGAGCCTGCCACTATCTCCCATTCATGAGTGTGTGTGTGTCTGTGTGTGTGTGATTTAATATATTTTTAATGTTTTATTAACATGTAAAACTTGCACATTTGAAAGGATATAGTGCAATTTTTCCACACACACATAGCTTGAAATCAATACACTGGTCCAGTTTTTAAACAGAATACTATACTTCATGAGCCATAGTCACTCTGTTGCGCTGAGAAACATCACAGCCTCTTAGGTCCACCCCACTGGGTTTAGTACCTGCTATCCAATCTCCCCAAACTATGCCCATCATACTTCTTAGGCTCTCTACTCCAGTAATCACTAATTTAAACTGGGAGATTGTAATTGTGTGTGTGTGTGTGTGTGTGTACTCTCGACATATGAGAAGGAACTTGTCTTTCTGTGTCTCCTTTTTTTCACTGACCATAATGATTTCCAGTTCTATACATTTTGCTATAAATGCCAGGATTTGTTTTTTTTTTTATGGAAGAAAAGTACTTCATTAGGTATAACCTTTTTTTTTCTTTGTCCACTATTCCATCAGTGGACACTTAGGTTCCTTCCATACCTTGCCTACTGTGAATAGTACTATGTGAACATGGTAGTACAGGTATTCTCAGAAGTGGACACTAGGTTATGTGGTATATCTATGTTTGGTTGTATGAAGAACTTCCAGGGATTGGCGCTCTGGCAGAGTGGATAAAAACTGCCACCTGCGGTACCAGCATCCCATATGGGCACTGGTTTGAGTCTTGGCTGCTCTACTTCCAATCCAGCTCCCTACTAATGTGCCTGAGATAACAATGAATGATGACACAAGTCCTTGGGCCCCAGCTACCCATGTGAGAGAACTAGAGGAAGCTCCAGGCTCCTGGAATGGATCAACTCAGCTCTGGCTGTTGTGCCCATTTGGGAAGTGAACAAGTGGATAAAAGACCCCTCTGCCTAGGTCTCTGCCTCTCTGTAACTCTGCCTTTCAAATAAATAAATAAATATTTAAAAAAAGAACTGCCATACTGTTTTCCATAATGGCTATGCCAGTATGCATTCCCTGCAACAGTTAAAAGAGTTCCCATTTTCCAACATCCTTGCAAATATTTATTAATTTTTGTAATTCTGATACTAGCCGTTCTTTTTTTTTTTTTTTTTTTTTTTTTTTGGACAGGCAGAGTGGACAGTAAGAGAGAGAGACAGAGAGAAAGGTCTTCCTTTTGCCGTTGGTTCACCCTCCAATGACCACCGCGGCCCTTGTGCTGCAACCAGTGCACCACACTGATCCGAAGCCAGGAGCCAGGTGCTTCTCCTGGTCTCCCATGGGGTGCAGGGCCCAAGCACTTGGGCCATCCTCCACTGCACTCCCGGGCAACAGCAGAGAGCTGGCCTGGAAGAGGGGCAACTGGGACAGAATCCAATGCCCCAACTGGGACTAGAATCCCGTGTGCCGGCGCCGCAGGCGGAGGATTAGGGATTAGCCTATTAAGCTGCAGCACCGGCCTGTAATTCTGATACTAGCCATTCTATTGGGAATGAGAACATGCTTCATTGTGGTATTGATTTGCATTTCCATGAGGGCTAATAATGCTGAGCATGTATTCATATATTTGTTGCCCATTAATATTTTTTCCTTAAAAATTTGTCTATTTAGATCCTTTGCCCATTTATTAACTGAATTTGTTATTATTTTGTTGTTGAGTGTTTTGTGATATATATTCTGGATAGCAATCCTTTGTCAAGTGAACAGTTTGCAAATATTTTCTCCAATTCTGTTGGAAATTCCAGGACACTTGGCAATGGTGGTACATTAATTTCAAGATAGGAGCTTATTCAAATTTGCCTTATCTTTTTATTTCTCAATGATCAAAATCTATAATAACTATATATCAAAAATCTACTCAATGCTTTTGGAAAAGCCTTACATTAGAATATTTTGTAATAACTTTAAAATCATTTTATATGCATATCTTGACTCATTATCATAAAATCATCCAGGGAAGTAATGCCTCATATAATTATATTTTGTAGATGAGTAAGCTTAAGTTAGAGAAGTTAGACCATAGCTCTATTTTCTGCTGAGAAAGACTTCTCTCTAGTGTTCTTTCAGGCACAACTATTTTTACTTGGCCTATACAGAATGATAAAAGTTGAAGCCCTTAAGGGACCCTGAAGCAATACACAATGAGGTCCTTATCAACTTACCTGATCCATTTTTAAGACAATATTAATGTATTTTCTCTTATGTCTTTACAATGGGCACTCAATACCTGATGAAAATCCAATATTTGAATAAGCAGAAAATTCTAATTCGTATATCACCTCCCTCCAAAAAATGCAGTTAAAAAGAGTGCTTATCACATTATTTATCACATTACTGAAAATATCTTTTGACAAAAGCTTCAAGAATTATTATGAAGGAACAATGCTTGGATGATGAATCCCTGAATATTATACCATTGAAGTTTTTAGTGTGTTTCTCAGCCTTTTAAATTTGGTTTGAGGGTATAAAACTTCATGACCAAAGAAATAGGTTTAATATCTTGTTGGCAAAAAAGCCTTGTGAATAAATCACAAATGAATATGCTCAATTCAACTTTGTTTTTATTATTGAAAGCTCAAGAACTATAATCATTGAATTGCTTCCCTGGACCCAGTGTTCAAATACGATGTAAATACAGTGTAGCATGAAAGCACTCTCCGTGAAGCTGGGGAAATCTTCTCAATGTTCCTGTGTCATTTCATGCAGCATAAAATAAGAAAAGCAACATCCTGTAGCCTTTTACAAATCATAGACTCTATGTCTCTGAAATTCTCTAATGGCCAAAGCCTAATGCTACAGCAAGGATCATCTGTTTATTAAGACAAAGGAATGATAACCAAATCTCATTATTTAAATGTATTATAATTTTACAGAGAATGTGAGCATCTTTGTAATATTTGAAATTTCTATTTTTAAGCCTAGAAGTGTCAAGGAAAATTTAAAATTGCTTTTTATCCTTAAGATTTGTTTTTGATTCTTAGTTTGTTGTAAACTAAATGTATGACATTGGCCAAGTTTTTACCCACTTAGAAGATCACTTTGTCTATAAAGATGATCTCTTTTACTAATAATATCTGAAGTTTGCTATTTGAGTACGATCAATGAAACTTGCATCATTTCAGAGAAAATCGCATAAATTATTCTTCACAATTTATAGTAGTATTTTATATTAAAATAATTTGAATTGTATTTTAAAATATTGTTATCGTAATATTTACATTTTTTTTTTTTACCTGAGAGGCTGAAAGACAAAAAGCGAGAGAGATAGAGAAATACAAACAGAGAGTGAGCTCTTGTCCTCTGGTTCTCTCCCCGGATGACTGCAGTGGACAGGGCAGGGCTGGGTCAAAGCTGAAAGCTGGCAACTCAACCCAGGTTTCCCACGTGGGTAGCAGGAACCCAGCTCCTTGGGCCTCCACCTGCTGCTTCCCAGGGTGTGCATGAACAGGAATCTGGGATTGGAAGTGAGGCTGTGATTTGAAACCAAGGCACTTCCTATGGCAGTGAAGGCATTTGATCATAAAAATGAAGAGGTCGAGAAAGAATGCTAAGTAGAGAACAAGCAGTAAAATCCCACAGACAAGGACAGGCCTTCTCTTGAAACCAGCGGGAGATTAATTTAGAAGTGTAGTGCTCAAACTTGGGTGCACATGTGAACAATCTGGAGATTGGTAACCGTTCTGATACTCAGGATACGCTTCTGTCCCACTGCTTCAGAACTTGTGGTATAAGAAGTAGGTTTCAATGACTTGAAAGGTAACCAAGTAATCCCAGAAGTAGCCAAGGTGGAGAGCCGCTGGTGTAGAACATATTTCCCAAACACATTATATGAAGTGCTAGACCTGGAATGTGCTAATTAAAATAGTTTAGACAGCCAATGAAAGACTCCCCAATTTATAGCAGTCCAGGTTGTTTTCTGGGTCTATTCTTTGTTGATTATAACCACAAGCAAAGGAGAATAATATTAGACTGACTGTTCTACCTTACTGTACTACTGTGAAGTATTAAGGAACTGGAAAGAAATCCTTCTGAAAGAGCAGCAACACAAGTTTGGGTTTTATCACTAAATCTAAAAACAAACAAGCAAACAAAAGGTAGAAGGAAGGAAAACTCCAACAAAATGTCAACTCAGGTACAAATTGCTTAAATGCCTCTGAAGGAGCTAAGATCCAGAATCAATAGCCAGGACTCTTCTTTAAGTTAATCTTTCAGCTCAATCAGGAGTCCATTGTAAAGGCAATTGAGACATATCTCCTTAATGATTAAGTCGCTGAAAGATAGTAAAATATTTAGACAAATTTGAATAATGACAACTTAGATCATATACTGTTTTTATTATTAATAATCTTATTAAATATGGTTTAAGATAATAGAGTTATTAAGAGGGGATGGTCCAAGGAATTTAAGTGAAATATATATAAAGACACAGGATGAGGGCAAAAGAAAAAAAATGAAATATTCATGGGAGAGATAACGATCAGAAATTGCTTGAATAGAGTACGCTTTTGGAAGTTAGGAAATTCACTGTTTTTTATATACCTTATGTCACGAGCCAATCATATTTTTAAAAACATATATATTACTTATTTGTGGAAGTATCCACTTAATATTTTTAGGACCATGGTTGGCACTGTGTAATTGAACCTGCAGAAAGTAAAGCCATGAGTACAGGGGTGGTTTACTGTGTTTTACAACTCTGCATATTACAGATAATGGCTGGTAATGTAAAATTGACCTTGTTTATAGGCATGCAAAAAATTCCATCAGGTGGTGAAGCACCACTTTCCTCATTTTGGATAATCCAGTCTTTGTATCCATTATGCAAGTTTTTCTTGATCTATAAATACCTATTCTTTGGATTTTCCTTTGAACTAGCTGTGCTAACTACCTAGTTCTCTTATTAATACAAGTAAAGTAAAATATTTAGCGTATGTTTGTTTTACATCTTTATAAAGATTGTGATTTTATTATGATATTAACAATTTAACAGACTATTGAAAGGAATGACAAGTCCAAATCAAGTTGGAATAGAATTAATTCAGAATTGGAGTATTCCAGAAGCCACATTCATTCTACTAGGAAAAAAAAAATTAAGAAAATGCATTAAAAAAAAAAAAGACAAGGATATCAGCCTCTATCTGTTGAAATAATCTGGCTGAAACTGAAGAAACAAGCGTAAAATTAACAGGAGAAGCATTTGGCTTTTAATGCATTTGAACTTTAAGGGGTTTCCTTTTATAACTTTCATTCTTTTGTGGGATCAAAGTAGCCTGAGACTGATAGTGTGCAAATCTGAGTTTGTTCATTGTATTCATGAGTTCATTATGTAATACGTTGATTTACATTGAACAACATGGTTGGTATAATTTCTAATAGTTGAAAAAATGGTGGAATCTCTGATTAATGATATAAATTAGAGTTTTCTTGGTATATAAATTAACTTTTCTACCAGTAATTAAAAGAGAAACCCCAAGGAACATTTCTATATGTCATAGGAATGACCTCATCAAGAAGCTCAATTAGCTGTAATTAGCAGCATATTGCTGTTTGTAATATAAAGCCATAAAAGAAAAAAAAAAACATGAGAAATATTGGAGAATGAATAAGGAGGATTCTCACTTTACCTCATGTTTCTATAGCGCAGCAGCTCTTAGCATGTGCTTCCCTAAGCAATAATGACATCATCCAGGAAACTGTTGCAAATGCAGATTCTTAGGCCTCCTGACTCCAAACGCACAGAGTGAATGCAGATGGCTAATACGTAAGTTTCTATGTTGTAACAAAGCATAAATCATGCAACTAAAAATGGGAGGAGAGGTAGAGAGAAAAAGGAAAAGTAGAAATAAACTTACATAGAAAAAACTTGGGAGTTAAAACATTAAGTTAATATCAGATAATACAATGTTACACCAACAAGCCAAGGGAATGAAGGCATTAAAATGGTTTAATATGTGTGATACTATTATAGTATAAGTAATTACATGGAGAAGATAAAATTCTTTTAATAGAATTTTAGTCAATATATATAGAAAGAATGCAAATAGTATGGTACTCATTGTTCGAAGTAAAATTTATACATGTATTTGAAACTTAATAGACAAAAATATGATAAGAGGCAGGCATTTGAAGTCATGCTTAAGAGACTTTCTGAGATACTTAACATCTCTGAACAGAGTGCCTGGGCTTAAGCCACACTTATTTTTCTGATTCCAGCTTGCTTATAATGTGCACAATGGAAGGCATAAGGTGATGTTTCAAAGTAGTTGGGTTTCTGCCAACATGAGGGAGACTAATTGAGTTGCTGGCTTCCAGCTTTTTTTTTTTTTTTTTTTGACAGGCAGAGTGGGCAGTGAGAGAGAGAGAGACAGAGAGAAAGGTCTTCCTTTGCCATTGGTTCACCCTCCAATGGCTGTCGTGGCCGGTGTTGTCGTGGCTGGCGTGCTGCTGCCAGTGCACTGCACATTCCGAAGGCAGGAGCCAGGTGCTTCTCCTGGTCTCCCATGGGGTGCAGGGCCCAAGGACCTGGGCCATCCTCCACTGCACTCTCGGGCCACAGCAGAGAGGGGCAACCGGGACAGAATCCAGCGCCCTGACCAGGACTAGAACCTGGGGTGCCGGTGCCGCAGGCGGAGGATTAGCCTATTGAGCCACAGTGCCGGCCAACTCCCAGCTTTTATTCTAGCCATGTCCATTGCAGGCTTTTAGGGAGTAAACCAGAGATGGAAAATCGATCAATCAATCTCTCTCTTTCATTCTCTTGCTTTCACATGAATAAAAGTAAATAAGTAAAAATTTAAGGCATCAAAAATATGATATATAGGATATTTGAATAGTCTTAAAATATCTTCCCACAACACACTTGCTTATGATGGAATGAAAAGTAGTAACTTCATAGTAGAGAGAGCTTGCGCATATTTCCCTAACCAAATGGCTATGGTTAACATCACCAATGGTGATGGATGTCAGGGTGGGCATTTGGTGTGTTGTTTTAGTCACCCACTCGAGATGCCCACATCCCAGTGCCGTAGTGCCCGCTTTGAGTTCTGGCTCCTGTACTCCTGATCGTGCTTCCTGTGACTATGTACCCAGGGAGGCGGTAGATGATGGCTCAGGTGCTTGGGTCCCTGTCACCAACATGGGAAAGCTGTATTGAGCTTCAGGCTCCTGGTTTTGGCCTGAAACTGGCATTTGGAGAGAATTGGTAGATGGAAGATATTTTCTCTCTCTCTCTCTCTCTCTCTCTCTCTCTCTCTCTCTCTCTCTCTCCCTCCCCCTCCCCCTGTTTCTCTTACTGTCTTTCATATTAATGAAAGTAAATTTTTAAAATGAATAATGATACTTATCAATATCATGTGCTTCCTGGTATGATGTACTGAGAAAATTACAACACACATAATTTCTGTGACATTCTGGCTATGTCTGGAAAATGAAAAAAGACTGAGATGGATGAGATGGATAAGATCTGACAACTAAATACATTGTAGGGGCTTGGATCAGAACACCAACCCAGAAAAGAACAATGATGTAATGCTTGGTAAAATTTGAAAAAAAGACTGTAGTTTAGTTAATAGCATTGAACAAATGTTAATATCTTTACTTAAACAATAGCATTGCTAAATGAGATGCTTATATTTGGGGAAACCAAGTAACAGCAATATGGGGATTCTCTGTAAAATTTTGCAACATATTAGTAGCCTGAAATTATTTAAAATTCATGCTAAAATACAAAATATAATAAATAGACATTTCTTTGGACTACAGCATCTGGAATCCATCTCCAGGAAGCAAAAGTATGTACAAAGAAGCTTGATATGAAAGAAGCAGAAATTTGTCAATATGCTCACTGAAATAGCTCATGTATCCTTTATTAAAGAAATATTTCTTTGGCAGGTAATGTAATAGCAGGGGGAGAGAGAGAGAGACAGACAGACAGTCTACTCTCATCCACTGGTTTATTCTCCAGATATCCACAATGGCCAGGAATGGGCAGGGGCAAAGCCAGGAACCAGGAATGCCTTCTGCATGTCGATAATTGGAATCCATGGCAACACTTTTACCTCCCATCAAGCCAGAGCTGGAAACTGAACTCAGGTACTATGATATGATGTGGAAGTCTTAATCCCTAGGCTATATTCTTGTGCCCCATTTGCGTGTCCTTTTAGTGTATTTGCATATGAAGGGATATTTACTATTTTTGCCCTGTACTTAAGATAGTTGCTGTTTCAGTGTAATTTCACACTAAGAATCATTTACTATCAGGAGTCCTGAACCTGTGAAAGTGTGATAAGCCCAGCTGAAGCATAAATTGTTTTTAATCAAAATTTGACTTTAGAAAATAAAACTAATAATGTTTACGCATTATTACAACCTCTTTGGCTAACTGTAATAAAATCTTTAAACATCTTTTATGGGAGTGGAGGAATTATGCTTCAGGAAGAACTGGCCATTAAATGTTTGTTTTTAGAAAAATAGGATCAGTGTCTTCATTCCCAGTGTTAACATAAGACATCTCTGAAAATAAATTTTAAAAATTGGAGTTTTAGTAGCACTCCGGCCTCAGAATCAGCCCTTAAGGCATTCGAATCTGGCTGACAAGCCTATGGGAGTAATTCAGTCATGGAAAGCCAACACATTGTGAAAAAAAAATGACCTAAATGAAAGATCTCTGTGAAATCCCAGTGGAAAGGATGGGCCATCAAAGAAGGAGGTACCTTTCTCTGAAGGGAGGAGAGAACTGCCACTTTGACTATGGCCTTGTCTAAACAAGATCGAAGTTTGTGAACTCAAGAGGCTTCCATAGCATTGGCAGCTCATGACAAGAGCCTCGGGTGATTACTGACATCATAAGTAAGAGTGTCAATTGTTAAGTCAATAACAGGAGTCACTGTGCACTTACTTCCCATGTAGGATCTCTGTCCTTAATGTGTTGTACTATGCGAATTAATGGTAAAACTAGTCTTCAAACAGTACTCTATACTTTGTGTGTCTGTGTGGGTGCAATCTGTTGAAATCTTTACTTAGTATATACTAAGTTGATCTTCTGTGTATAAAGATAATTAAAAATGAATCTTAAGAATGGGAAGGGAGAGGGAGTAGGAGATGGGATGGTTTGGGGGTGAGAGGGTGGTCATGGGGGGAAGAACTGCTATAATCCAAAAGTTATACTTTCAAAATTTAAATTTATTAAATAAAAGTTTTATAAAAATTTTGTTAAAAATTTTCTATATTTTAGAATATAAAAAATCTGAGAAAGGATCAGTGGCTATAAAATGTAGAAAATTCTGGAAAAAGTTTAGAGTCTGTCATGCAAGATATTACAGGCCATGTAAGACTTAGCTCTACACCAGAAGACTGGAGAGCTATTGTAGTGCTTTCCACAGAAGCATCGTGGCATTATTCTTGCATAAGCCTTTGGAGTCCAAGAATTTTAGAAGATGCTAGCAAAAATCTCCTGCCAGACAAAATGAGACTGAGAAATCTCAGCTCCATCAGGCGGGAGTCAAGGTGAGTTCTCAGCCTACAGGACAGGCCACCACCACTGCAGATTTTAATTGTTTTCATCCTCAAAGGAGATGATACTTTAGGGTTCAATATTTGCCTGGAAGTCCATCTATCTGGACTTTTACCAGAACACAAGGACTTTCTCCATCTCTTCGGCCTTCTGAGTCTCACTTGCACACTTCTGTTTTGAAACCTCTAAGTCAGGTTTTGGGCATGAAGGGGAGTGCTCCTCATTGATTCATATGAGAATTTAAAAGATAATCAGGAAAATTGGTTAAAGCTGCTGTGTATATTCCAATTCCCTGTGATGATGTATTTCACCCAATCATTACTTTAAGATGACCCCTACATTGACATCATGACTTAGAGTTTGATAAATACTGGCTAAATGAGTGGCATTACCTGTTACTGCAAAAACAAAAATTTCATGTGACTTGACATACACAGTACTTCATATCTACCCCTCTCCAGTCATGACGGAATCACAGCTACCTTGGTTTCTTTTCAAAATATGGCCCCACACAAGCAAGCTGCTTTTACAGATGATTTATATTAGAAAAAAAAAAAAAAACTTAAGTAAATATAATGTTCCTTCCTATCCTCTAAAAAGAGATTTCATGTATCTCTTTGTCTTTACATAAATTCAATAATAATAAAGGCTATTTTGTGGCTATTGTTGTGATGTCCAGGAAAACACTACTTGAATCTTAGACAATTAAGGAAATGGGATTCCTAAATTCATAGAAGTGAGAGCTCCAGGAAGCTCCAGCATTCCTCATCACTTCAAAGACTGAGATTTTGTTGGAATTGAAACCAAGGTAATTTGTTTTATAGGAATCTGTAATGTTTCCCACAGGACTTTCAATGAAAGTTTTAAATAAAAGAAAATCAAAGAATTCTACAGAAACCTTTATGGTGCATTAGGTAATAAACTCAGTAATACACAATGGAATAATGATGCTTGCTCTGCTGGTCAGCATGAGGATTTTATGAAGCATTTTTTCTATTTTCAATTTGAAGTTAACAAATGAGATGTTTTTCAGCCTAACTACTTGTCTAAAATGCATTTCTTCACAATATGGAAAAAAGTTTATCCTTGGATAAGCATGACAATACATAATCAAGCGAGAGGGGGCCTTCTGGTTTAAGATATTCAAATTCAGAATGACTCTCACCTGTTTAATGTGAGCTTCATTATGGTGCCAGGCTTGTCCTATAAACTTGTGAATAAAAATGCTCTGAATGCAAGAATAAGGCCCTGGCCATATTTTAACAGCTCAATAGCAAGATAAGGCTGAGTGATTTTATAGGTGTATTTTACCTCTGGTTGGTTATCGCTTACTCTTCCTCTCACTATTCTTTAGGGCTCTGGATGTTATTTGCCTCCAACAGAATTCCAGCTTTTGGATTTCCAAAGTGTTATTCCTGTCTGAGAAATATCTACACTCCTAACCCTGGGGCATCTTCCATAAGGTATGGTGGACCACTTATTCCTTAGTGTTTTTATTCCCTTTTCAAGCTATCTACTTAAGGAGTCCAGTAAAATAAAATGTCAAGTTTCCACATCTGGTTTAAATAAGCAAATTAAAGTAATATCAATTAACAAATAGTTGTGGTTAATAATCTCATTCATATAGTTTTCTTTGAAGAACAGTATTCTCACAAAAAAATCAAGTTATTATTTTGTGTGCTTGTATTTCTAACTATAAATGGCCTGTTCTTAATGTTCTTCATTAATAATAATCAACATTTATTGAGTATCCATTATGTTTGAGGAATGTCATAAAGCGTATGACTTAAATTATTTGTTCAAACAAACTAGAATTCTTGCTTATGAATATAACTAAGACATAGAGCAGTAAATAACTTGTTAAGACCTGATGCCTGGACTCCCCAGAGGTTACTACAAAAACTATTATCAGTCAGAGCTAGTTCTTTTGAACTTAGTGTCATAAGTGAGAAAAGTGCTTTGAAAGAGTCAGGATCTTAGTTCAAAAAATAGTATATATCTGATTTTTGTATGTGGCCCTAAGTAGCTTAAGGTGGGTCTTTTTTTTTTTTTTTAAGATTTTTTATTTTTTAATTTGAAAGGCAGAGTTGGGGGGGAGGGGCGGAGGTAGAGAGAGAGAGTCTTCCACTCGCTGGTTCACTCCCTGAATGGTTGCACCGGTTGGGCCTGGGCCAGATCGAAACCAGGACCTAGGTGCTCCCTTCAGGTCTCTCACGTGGGTGTGGGGGCCTAATCACGTGGGCCGTCTTCCACTGCTTTCCCAGGCTCATTAGCAGGGAGCTGGGTAGGAAGTAGAGCAGCTGTGACATGATGATGCTTGTGCTGCATGCGGTGGCTTCACCCGCTATGCCACAGTGCAGCCCCTAAGGTGAGGCTACGAAAGGAAGCAGAGGACTGCAATTGAGAAGTGCTTGTAACTTAATAGTTTGTTTGTTTGTTTTTTTTTTTATAGCTTTTGTAAGCTTTCAATATACTCCATCCCCTCAGTTGGACTCATCCTCAGCTCACCAGTGTAATCTTTATTTTTTTTTTATTTTTTTTTTTTATATAAAGCTTTTATTTAAAGAATATAAATTTCCAAAGAACAGCTCATGGACCACAATGGCTCCCCCCCCCACAACTTCCCTCCCTCCCCTTTCCCGCTCCCTCTCCCCTTCTGTTCACATCAAGATTCATTTTCAATTCTCTTTATACACAGAAGATCAATTTAGTACATATTACGTAAAGATTTCAACGGTTTGCCCTCGCATAGAGACACAAAATGATAATACTGTTGGAGTACTAGTTATAGTATTAATTCACAATGTACAGCACATTAAGGACAGAGATCCTACATGATTTTTTTTTTTAAAAATTGATTAATTGTCTATGCAATTTCCAGTTTAACACCAAGATTTTTTAATCATTTGCAATTATCTTTATATAAAGAAGATCGATTCAATATATACTATGTAAGGATTTCATCAGTTTGCACCCACTCAGAAACACAAAGTGTAAAAATACTGTTTCAGTACTAGTAATAGCATCACTTCACATTGGATAACACATTAAGGACAGATCCCTCATGAGACGTAAGTACACAGTGACTCCTGATGTTGATTTAACAATTTGACACTCTTGTTTATGGCGTCAGTAATCTCCCTAGGCTCTGGTCATGAGTTGCCGAGGCTATGGAAGCCTTTAGGGTTAGCCGACTTCGATCTTATTCCCACAGGGCCATAGTCAAAGTGGAAGTTCTCTCCTCCCTTCAGAGAAAGGTACCTCCTTCTTTGATGTCCCCGTTCTTTCCACTGGGATCTCACTCGCAGAGATCTTTCATTTAGGTCTTCTGTTTTTTCCAGAATGTCTTGGCTTTCCATGCCTAAACTATTCTCATGGGCTCTTGAGCCAGATCCGAATGCCTTAAGGGCTGATTCTGAGGCCAGAGTGCTATTTAGGACATCTGCCATTCTATGAGTCTGCTGTGTATCCTGCTTCCCATGTTGGATCATTCTAACTTAATAGTTTGATTGGTGTATACAGTGAAACCTGAGTCAAATCTGTAGCGAACTGCACAGTGAAAGTAAGTTGTTCGTCTAGATGAGCAAACTGTATAGTTTTGTGGTCAAGTTATTTACTGTTTAAAGCACTTTTTTGTGATCAAGAAGTGTCTGGGAAATGAAATGGTGGTCTCTGTTCTCAGACCTGACAATGAAATTATATAGACACAGTATTGCCCACGGTGGAGGTTTTCTAGAAATGGAAATGTTACTTTTTAAAAATAATAATAAGGTAAAAATTCATTATTTCAGCTTAGTATACTTAAGAAATACTGAAAGTTTGGATGACATCAACTTAGGAATACAAAAATATCATTGCTAAATTAATTTATATGAACTGGAAAAAAATTGACTATATGGAAGAGAAGCCTCAGACGAGGGCTAAAATTATACTAGGATCGTCATCAGCCTAACACTAGATAGACTATAAATAGTATGTTCTTGGCCTAATATGAGAATGATGAGCATTTGGCAATGAATTTGTCTCTACTACATTTTCACCATATAATTTGTTTAGAATCATACTTTTAGGCATTTTTCTTAGGAATATTTTTCTTGTAGAAAATTAATTATAGAAACTTTTGAACTGATATAATTGAACAGTTATTTTTAAACATAAAATGTAAACTGTGCCTTGTGAAATATCAAACTGGTACAGCCTTGCTTCATGCAAATAGGTTCTTGCAGCCTACATTCATGTAGGTATGTGTTATTTGTCTCAGGCCAATTAGACCTTAAGTGCATTCAGCCAATAAATCTTTGGTGTTTTGTCAGTAGTAGGACTTTAAATTTAAAATGGCCCAGTGGTGTTGGAAACTGTTCTTTGTCAATTCAATGTATCTATGAAGTGGAACATGCTAGATTTATTAGTTATTGGTAAAATCAAGTTAACTTTGACACTTCACTTAACATCCCAGCTACATGTCATGCCCAGTGGTAGTTGTCAGTTCTCAAATTCTGTGTATTACCAACGGAGCTTACTTCTTTCCCTCTCAGCCATTCCTCCAGGAGGCTTTCCCCCATTGTGTACTATGTCTTAGCAGAAATAAATCTCACTTTCTTCATTTTCATTGGCTTCTGAAACAAAATCGATCACATAATGGTTGTATGAGATTTACAATTTATATTTTCCTGGTGAAAGTGCAAGAAAAATGTAAACTTTATTTAAAACTTCCATTCTCTGAAATATTTCTTATTCATCCATATACAGTGGTTTCTCTCATCATCCTTGCACAAAAGCCAGTCTCAAATTTTTTATAGCCACATAGCCACTTCCCTCCTCCCTCTTTTTCTGTCATCTTTTCTACTCTGGACATGATTCCTCTCTCCAGGAGAAGTAAAAACAAGTTAGCATCTCCTGTCTGTGTCAGCCTTATCTCTGATGCTTTCCTGGCATTAAGCCAAGCATTCAGGTGATCATTTTCATGTTAATCTTCCATAAAAGAACTGCAAGCAGGGTCCCCTGCCTTGGAGGGATCCTAGAAGCCAGTCACTAAGAGGTTTAAATGGTTGGACACAAAACAGAATGATGCAAGAAGGGTGAGTTTCCTAGTTACTTGACCAATGTTAGATAAGAGGTTTAGCCCACTGATAGTTAAAGGCTTAATGCAAATTGGAGCATTGTTAAGACAAAACAACAAAAGGTGTTTTTTTTTTTTTTTAGAAAAAAATCCCTTGCCCCAGTGAGGCTCAACACATCTAGAAAATGGTCAATATCTATAATTAGCATATGATTCCCTTCTCAGTCACTCTTTTTTTTTTTGAAGATTTATTTATTTATTTGAAAGTCAGAGTTAGAGAGGAGAGTCAGAGAGAGAGAGAGAGAGGTCTTCTATCTGCTGGTTTACTCCCCAATTGGCTGCAATGGCTGGAGCTGCACAGATTTGAAGCCAGGAGCCAGGAGCTTCTTTTGGGTCTCCCACATGGGTGTAGGGGGCCAGAGACTTAGGCCATCTTCCACTGCTCTGCTTTCCCTGGCCAGAGCAGAATGCTGGATTGGAAGTAGAGCAGCCATTTGGGATGCTGGTGCTTCAGGCCAGGGAGTTAACCTGCTGAACCACAGCGCCTGCCCCAGCCTTCTCAGTCACTCTTTAAAAGCTCAGATTATATCCCTAGCACAACCACTAAACTAAAGACAAACAGAATTAGCTATGTGCTTTTAACTCTGAAAGCTCTCTTCACTCCTCCCATTCACCTGCTGTGTCATTTTACTCTTCTGTTGACAATCTTAATTTATTATGTAATTTGTGTCCCATCCCCAACCCTGATTTTGTTTTTGTGGTTTAAATTCCATACCTTAATTGAATGATCTGGATTTTTGAATTATGTTGTACCTGGATTAGCCTGTCAATAAACCCCCTAGAATTAATTGCCTGTTTTAGGAACAATGTCCTAATAACGTTCAAGGCACTGAAACTATTCTAGATAGTTCTTAGTTTCTTGGTTTACATGGCTACAGGTAACAAACCAAGGCCATTTCTTTTCTCAGGCCTCTCCCCTGACTGCTCACTCATGGCCTATTCCTATGTATTCTATGCATATCCATTTTGTAATTATAGTTAAGTTTATGATTTTATATTCTACCAATATTATTGACTACCACATTTAAATTCCCAGCCAATTTATTCTCAGTCTGTATACTAAACTGTTGCAAACATCCAACTGGACTGTATGCCCTTCAAGATTCAGATAAGGTCTAAACTCTGAGACCCTCCTCTGCATTCTTACTATGTTCTGTGTTCTATGTTGCTATACCAAGTATGGCTGTGTTTTACCTGGTAAACCCTTGTTGTACTACAAGTTCACAAGAGATAGAAACTTTAGATATTTTACTCTTACCTTTTTAACATCAAGTAGTGCTTTTGTAATGTTTCAAATGATAGATAAATGTAAGGTACTTTTCTTTTTTAAGTTCAGGCTCTAGAGCTATGGATTGGGTTTCCTTGGAATGGAATGTACACTCAGGTTTAGGCAACTACTTTGCACAGAAATACTAGACATGATCTGTGCATTAGACTAGCAGTTGCACTATATTACTACCAAGTGTATTTTGTGCCTGAAATTTTATAACTCTTTGATCCTATAATGCTTTGAAAAGAAATCATCTAAGAAGAAAAATTTAACTTTGTTGGCACATTGTTCAAAGTTTCTAATTAATCATTTTGCCAGTATCAAATGTGCTGCTTAATTGCTTAGAAATCAAATTAAATTACCACTACCAAAAGCTATTGAAAATTGGCACAACTACCATTAACAGATGAAGTATCATTTAAATTAAATGCTTGATTTATTTCATTATTTTTAAGTCATTGCATGATTATAGAGTAAGTGCACACATGAGTTGTAAGAATTTACTTTTGGCAAATATTTGGATCTTCTAGAGATACCATCAACATGTGCTCACACTGAAAATATTAAAGAGTGACCTCCAGGTTTTCTTAATGTATTTTACCATGTTGACAAAGTGGGATATTTGAGCTTATTGAAAAGGGATAAAAGCAAGAAATGTGAGGTGGGCAAATTATAACACTGAGGTAAAAGTTAAGCTGAAATTCAAAGGGCAGAATGTTTAAAATCATTTCTACACTGTTTTGTGATGGCATAAGACAATATTCTTCAGGAAAAACACTTTGCGTGGGAAAATCTAGAGCTGTATTTGTATAAATTTATAGTTTGTATCTATTTAAGAGAATAAAAGTATATTAAGGGGCTTGCTTAAGGTAATAGTAAGGAAATAGCAGGAGTTCATATAATTCTGTTTTGTCTTTTTAAGGTTAGGATTCTGTAAGTATTTCTCCTGCTCAATGTTTGTTTCTAGAATGATTTTGTATAGCACAATAGAGACTTGTGCTCATGTTTTTATTGTGTGTGCGTGTGTGTGGAGCTTCTCAGGGAAGAATGGTCCAGGTGTCCTGTATCACATGGAGATGGGTAGAGATAATAAACCAGGGGATTAGATAGTCAGACCTTGACTTTCGTGAAGTATAGTGTATGTTCCTGCACTTTAGCTTCGGGTTTTTCCTCTATCTTTTCTCAGCAAGGTGAAATATTGGCTCCCAATCAAAACACTCCTGGAGCATAATAGTAAAAACTCTCATGCTAAAAGGTGAAGAGTAAGATACCAAATCCCTAGAATCATCTGTATTCCCTCAAATTGTCTCTGAGCTTGACTTTGGACATATAACTACTTCAACTCTAGACCATTTTACAAGAGCAGAGTCTTACAAAGTTTCAAAGATTTGGACTCTGCCCATCAGTGAGTTCTAGGACTAACAGATACGGCTGGACCCAGCAAAATTCCACATGATGAAGTCTGTACACCCAAATCAAAGCATTGCTTATTTTCTCCTACATTCATCTTCCTTTGGCTTCCAGCTTGTTCTCAGACATACAGAATTGGAGGAAAATAAAACTAGATGTGCCTGAGGCATTGGGAGAATCACATTCAACAAGGATTGCAGTTGACAACTCGTGAGTCCAGCTACAGTGTGGTTACAGTGCTTCTCCAAGCCTCAT
Organism: Sylvilagus floridanus; assembly: GCA_949820135.1. Classification (NCBI taxonomy): domain Eukaryota; kingdom Metazoa; phylum Chordata; class Mammalia; order Lagomorpha; family Leporidae; genus Sylvilagus; species Sylvilagus floridanus. The sequence continues at coordinate 26,538,912 of OX463235.1, forward strand.
TTCTTTGCACACATGCATATTACATTTTCAGATAATAATTTACAACTAATATTTTCATCATGTGAATTGACTACATAAAACATTATTTTTTGACTTTTTTTTTAAACTTTTATTTATTGAATATACATTTCCAAAGTACAGCTTATGGATTACAATGGCTTCCCCCCCCCCCATAACTTCCCTCCCACCCACAATCCTCACCCTTCCCGCTCCCTCTCCCCTTCCATTCACATCAAGATTCATTTTCAATTCTCTTTATATACAGAAGATCAGTTTAGTATATAATGAGTAAAGATTTCAACAGTTTGCACCACATAGCAACACAAAGTGAAAAATACTGTTTGAGTACTAGTTATAGCATTAAATCACAATGTACAGCACATTAAAGACAGAGATCCTACATGAGGAGTAAGTGCACACTCCCGTTGTTGACTTAACAAATTGACACTCTTACTTATGATGTCAGTAATCACCCGAGGTTCTTGTCATGAGTTGCCATAGCTATGGAAGCCTTTTGATTTCACCGACTCTGATCATATTTAGACAAGGTCATAGTCAAAGTGGCAGTTCTCTCCTCCCTTCAGAGAAAGGAATCTCCTTCTTTGATGACCCGTTCTTTCCACTGGGATCTCACTTGCAGAGATCTTTCATTTAGGTTTTGTTTTTTGTTTATTTATTTATTTATTTTTTGCCAGAGTGTCTTGGCTTTCCATGCCTGCAATACTCTCATGGGCTTTTCAGCTGGATCTGAATGCCTTAAGGGCTGATTCTGGGGCCAGAGTGCTGTTTAGGACATCTGCAATTCTTACGTAACACATTATTAACAATTTGTTACTGGATTATTCAATGATTTACTCCTTTCCATCTACAAACATATATACAATAAATTTGGGAATTCTAAGGAATGTGTTTCCTCTATTTAGCTGCAAAAAAGACATATTTTCCCTATTTAATTAATCAAACTGAGTTCCATTTCAAGGGGTTGAATTAGATGATTGTGAAGCTTTAATTAATTATAAATGTTTCAAAGGTTAAAGGCAACCTTTCCCAGGTTTAACATAACAGAGCTGGACTAATTCATTCAGAGCTCTGTTCTCTTGTACTGAGATACGCTTGCCTCCAGGCAAGAGGCATGAATTACTCAAGACATCTCTTACTGAGAGAGCCATTGTAGAATTAGAAATCTTTTTCCAAGATCTCATGTAATTCTAGACTTTTAATAATCACTAATATAAACTGTCATATAGTGATTAAATATAGGAGCTCAATAGATAAGAAATATATGTTCTCTGAAGGAATTTATTTAGGTAGTGAAAAAATAGTCAATATTACAAGTTGATTACCCCATGAGAGATTCAAGCCAGTTAATTCATTTTCCTTTGAAATTCTATTTTATTCTTCATTTGAGGAAGGGAAGTGTAAGACTGCCACAAAACACACAAAACACCAGAGTAGGGAAAGGGTTTATTGGGAGAAATCCGACAGACTGGAGGGAAGGGGTGAAGAAGGAAAAAGAGAGAGAAGGAGAGTGTGAGAGAGATTCAGAGAGAGAGAGAGAGACAGGGAGAGAGAGATCAGGAGATGGAGAGAGGAACAGGTCCTGTTAAATCTTTGGGGGCAGGGAGTGGGCAGGGAAGTAGGAGCAGGGAATCCCATTAGGATGGGGTTGAGGCTGACACCAGTGGTTGGGCCATGTGGCCACCTGGCTTTAAGCAATGACGGCAGAGGTATGAGCCTGGGATGGTGTCAGGGTGTAGATTGCACCATAGATAAGACTGTGCCATTTGGCTAACAGGAAGTTACACTGAAAATAGAGTGACTGCAGGCTATCCCCCCCAGATTATAGAGTGGTGTCATTAAAATTCACATAATTGGACAATTTTTATCTTCCTGACAGTCTCTGGAACAATGGGATTTTGAGGTCACAATCAACTCCGATATAATCTTCTTGAAATGTTTAACTTTTCAAAAGGTTAATTTCCACAAAGAATATTTCAAATTGGGTAATTTAATATTTATGTTTCTGACTAGCTACATGAAAACCTGAACACTCATGGTATAAAGTAACTTGTCATTCTTTTTAGAAGTAGATGTGAATTAGGTGTGCAGAGAAGAGAGTGAAAGCCTCATCACTGGCCAGCATCTCCATATTAATGGGGCTTTATTATCCTCTCTTACTGATTGGAATAGGTATCTTGAATTTACTGTTCACTTATTCACTAAATTTAAATTTTTCTCTTCATTTAAAGGGAAGATTATATGAAATAATTTGAGAATAATTAAAATATAATCATTTCAAATTCAAGGGCCTACTGTATAATGGTATTTATAAAATTAACACCAGATATCATGAACAGAAATTAACCACATATCAGAGGACAGTAATTTAACTCTCCAAATGTGTTCCATGGAACAAATGCTAGCTCTTTAAGAAGGTAGAAGCCTGAATGTCATTTCTTGATCCATTTAGCTTCCTTATCACCCACATAATTGCTAAGCACTAAAAATGTTAAGTTTAAATATGTTTAATCCATTTGATTCTCGTGATATCTACATCCACCCCTCTGTGCCTCCATCAACTGTATCTTGATTATTGCAGTACTTCGTTATCCTCTACAAAATCTGTTTTCCACACAGTAGCTACAGAGTTATTTCACACACGATTGTATGATCACATCCAATTACTTCTGCCATCATTCATGCATGTGCATGTGTACATACACACATACACACACCTAGAACCAGCAATACTCTCTGTTCTTGGTATACTAAAATGCAACAAAGTCATAAGTCATGAATGATCTAAGCCTTCTCTATCTAACAACCCTAATTGATTAACTATGTTTTGTTTTAAGTAAGATCTTTTTTTAGAGCGGGCGCCACAGCTCAATAGGCTAATCCTCCGCCTTGCGGGTTCTAGTCCAGGTCGGGGCGCTGGATTCTGTCCTGGTTGCCCCTCTTTCAGTGCAGCTCTCTGCTGTGGCCAGGGAGTGCAGTGGAGGATTGCCCAGGTCCTTGGGCCCTGCACCCCATGGGAGACCGGGAGAAGTACCTGGCTCCTGCCTTCGGATCAGCGTGATGTGCCTGCCGCAGCGCACTGGCTGTGGCGGCCATTGGAGGGTGAACCAACAGCAAAAGGAAGACCTTTCCCTCTCTCTCTCTCTCACTGTCCACTCTGCCTGTCAAAAAGCAAAAAAAGAAAAAAAAAGATCTTTTTTTAGAAGTTTTAGATTTACAGAAAAAATTGCAAAATAATATTTAAAATTGTCATATATCCCCTGTGAGGTCTCCCCTATTTTTAACATCTTACTTTAGTATGGACATTTGTCACAACCAATTAATCACTATTAATACACTTTATTAACCATACTGTATTTAGATTGTCTTAGAATTTTCCTAATGTCATTGTTTCCTTTAGAAGAATTAAGGTAGGGTACCATCTTACATTTCATTGTAATGTCTCCTTAGGCCCTTCGTGGTTGTGACAGTTTCTCATACTCCCTTTTCAAAATGGCCTTAACAATTTTGAGAATTTCTAGGGTATTTTGTATACACTCTCTTAAGATTCATCTGTTGTGTGATCAAGATTTGACTGGGATAATACATTTTGCAGTAAAACCACAGAGATAAAATACAAATTTCTTCCCATTATACCATATGTATAGCCATGAAAATGATACATTACTGTTAATGTCAGCCTTTTTCACCTGGCTGACAGAGTCAGGTTTCTACATTAAAAACTCAACCCTCGTCAATTCCACAATTTACTCTTCAGTGAACGTTATTACCAACCACTCTCACTGGAGGAGAGGAAGGTTGTAACTTCCCCAGGGGAGCAGACGAGTCACCTAAATTATTTTAAATCTCCTCCTGTGTAGGATTTTTATTATCTGCCATATTGGTTTATTTATGGAATTGGTTATTTCTATCAATATATTTTATAGATATTTATTTTTACAGTTTGGGTAAATTTCAATGAGATTTAATTTCTTGTTCAAAATATTCCAAATATATCCATTGGGAGCTCTCTCAGTTGGCTCCAGTGTCCCTTTAACATACGTACAGCCTTTTCTTTTTAGCCTTTCATACTTCTGGTACTATAAGATGTTCCAGGCCCCTCTCGCATATTTGCTCCCCTACCCTAAGGTGTTTTTTATCTGTTTTCCTTCTATTGGAGTATGGTATGGGAAACCAAGACCAGATGATGAGGTGTATATGTTGTTTTTGCAGAAGGGAGTTAATTGCTCCTAGGCCCACTCAACTGACAATACAAGGAAATATTTGCTATCTTGACCTCTATATATACATGATGTAGCCATACTGTACAAATAAAACTGACACCTAACTAAATTTGTTGTGGATATTGAGAATGATGATGCCACACATTCACCAAGACAGTATGAAAAGATTTTTCTTAGCAAGTCTGAACAGAACTTGAAACAGCAGAGAAAGATTTGCTTGGAGGTTAGGAGTTCGGAACAGGGTGCAGGGTCCTGCTCCTGATTTTAACTCCCAGCTACTGCTAGAGAAAGAGTACCTGGTCTTTTGTAACAACTTGCTCAGATGTAGGACAGAAGTGGAAGATGCTTAAAAAGGGAGATACTTAAAAGTTGTCACAGGTAAATATCCAAAAATGGAATCTGATGATTCATTACAATACACACAGCAGATACAGCTATCTGTGTTTGTATTAAGATAACATAGTTCATATTATCTACAACTTTCAACTTTTGTCCACTATCACATGTATCATTCTCGTGTTCTTACCTATGACTTCACACATGAACAGTGAGAACCCCTGTTCTCATCATATATGATACACTTGATTAGTTGTTCAGCTTCAGTGTACATGTATAGTGGTTTCAGATACGTTAACAAGTGTAGCCATAGGATATATAATTATCAAATAAAGTACAACGTTAGGTGCAGTAGTTTTTCTTATTGGTTTTCCAAACTTCACTCATTTCAAAAGTTACTTAGGTTAGAACCTTGTATTCCCTATCCCACTTCTGTGAAGTACTTCATACACTGCAATATATTTCGATCCTTTTATTATATTATGCATTCATTGTGGCATGTAAAACCCATTTTATGAACCAGGAGTCTTCAAAAAGTCTATAGAGGGGCAACATTTGGCATAGTTATTAATACGCTGCTTGGAATAACTACATTTCATATCATAGCTCCTGGATTTGCAACCCAGTTTCCCTGCCAATTTCAGTTTCCTGCAAATGCACACCCTGGGAGATGAAAGCTAATGGCTGAAGTACTTGGGTTGCTTTCACTCTCATGGGAGACCTGGATGAAATTCCCAGCTCCTGACTTTGGGCTTGCCCAGCCAGCCATATCTGTTCCTGGCCTTTTCAGAGTGAACCAGTGGATGGAAGATCTCTGTCTATCTCTGTATTTCTCTGTCTCTTTGTCTTTCAACTACAATAAATCATAGAAAGTGCATATTATTAAAAAGTATGATTGGATTTTAATTTATTTTGCATGAAAATGAAGTTTTCTTTAAATTATTTTTCCATGAACTTTTTGCAATATCCTCATATGTGTGTGCTTATGTGCACACATACTCGTAATGTACTTTGCGTACACTAAGATGTATCTTCTGTAGTGTAAAGTTCTATACTTTTTTAAAGTGATGAGTGCTTTGTATTTGCTGTTATAATATCATACAGAACAGTTTCACTGCCCTAAAGAATGTTTAGTTCTTCACTAATTCAGTCATCCCCCCCGACCTGCAATCCTTATTGTCTTCGTATCTTTTGTTTTTCCAAAATAACATATTTTTGCAAAAGTTTGGTATGTAGCACTTTCAAAATTTCTTCTTTCACTTATGAATACTTATACAAGGCCTATGCATGACTTTTTGAGGCTTTATAGATTATTTTCTTCTTATGAAATAATATTCCATTGTATGTATGCTAGATTTAGGACTATCCAATTGCTGAAGGCATATTTGTGGTGTTTGTGATTATAAATGCAGCTATTATAAACATCTGCAGACAAGTAACATGGTTATAATTTTTCTTTTAATACCTATACATGGTATTGGTATAAGGAAGTGCTGACTTATAGAATAAATTAAGATAAATGCTCCCTTAGCCAATATACTTTCCTTAACCAAGTTTAAGTAATGGATGTGCAAACCATGACCTATAGGCCAAATCTGACTTTTCATATCTGTTTGTACGGTCCACAAACAATGAGTAATTTTTACGTTTTTAAATGATTAAGCAATTTTCTGAAAAAGAATATTTCATAGAGTGTGGAAATTATGAGACATTGTTTTCAAAATCTACAAATCATGATGTTGAGACAAAACTACTCCTACTCATTAGTTCTTGTTTTGAGTACTTGTATTACAGACCATACAGTTTATAACTCTAAAATATTCCGACCTTTTACAGATAGCTCTGAGGTCTTTAAGGAGTATTTTCCAGCTGTAACGGCTACAATTCTGTCTTTCTAACTAGGAACAAAAAATATGTTTGGGTACTGATAATGCCCGTCATGGCAAATTAAAATAAGGAAAATGGTGTAGTGGAAGAAGTGTGGTTCTCATAGTTTTTTATGTGAGTCTAAGTGCTGGTTTTCTCCTTGACAGTACTTTTAGGGGAGATGCAGTCTTTTCTTAACATTTCATTGTCTTGAATTCATGTGAATATTCTTTAAACAGAGATCAAGTCATATCTACAGTTAAAAAAAAGGATATTATAACAAGTCATTCTAACAATCATGAATTGTTGTGTTTGTTATTTACAAGAACACAAGTCAAATGCCTTTACTAAAGTTTCCATTCGGGAGACTCCCAATGCTGTCAATTTGGAAATATAATATAGTCCACTTGAGTCCAGTGGCTTGACTCTGCTATTGATTGCTGAGCCTGTACACTGGCAGTGGTTTTCAGCTGTGCTGACTTTCAAATACCTCGCCTGAAAAATGCCAGTGAGAACCATCGGTGTGTGTGGCTACAGAACTTACCCCAAGCTTTGGGTTAGACTTTATCTAAGGGAATATCAGCAAAGTCTGCAGAGGACAGTCTTCTTGTTTTTCGTTTCACACCACATTTGATCATGAATTTTCAGCAGCTCCTCTCCCCAGAATGGTGTGTGGGAGAGTGCATGTGTGCAGCATGGCCTTCTGGGCATTTATCAGAAAAGTAGAAAATGCTTTCAGTGATACTAGCATTCAGTGACTGAAAGACATCAGCTAGTTCAAATGAACTGGTGCTATTTTCAAAGTGATATAGATATGTTCATTCCAATTTTCTGAGTTTTTCTCATCCTCAAAGTATGGGTCCTAGATTCAATGTTAGATCTCTTCTTACACTGATTTTAAGCCATGGAATAAAACAATGGTTGTGGGATGAAAGGATATCTTGTAATTAAATGTGTTATAATGAATGAGGTCTTGGCCGGCGAAGCAGCTCAATAGGCTAATCCTCCGCCTTGCGGCGCTGGCACACCGGGTTCTAGTCCTGGTTGGGGCACCGGATTCTGTCCTGGTTGCCCCTCTTCCAGGCCAGCTCTCTGCTGTGGCCCGGGAAGGCAGTGGAGGATGGCCCAAGTGCTTGGGCCCTGCACCCCATGGGAGACCAGAAGAAACACCTGTCTCCTGGCTTCGGATCAGTGCGGTGCGCCGGCTGCAGCAGCCATTGGGGGGTGAACCAACGGCAAAAGGAAGACCTTTCTCTCTGTCTCTCTCTCTCTCACTGTCCACTCTGCCTGTCAAAAAAATAAAATTAAATAATGAATGAGGTAGCACTAATTTTTCAGGGATTTGGGGTTTTTACTTATTTTTTTTTGACATGTGATTTTTAAAGTTGCAGAGCCAAAATTTCACATAGCACAAATTAACCTCCAAATGAGAAATTTTTAGCAAGCAGGCCTTATCTTGGGACAAAATCTAATTATCAGCTATTTGGTGTTCGATGGTAGGAAAAATGTCTGAGCTTCTCTTGGGAGCAAAATCCGCTGCTAGAAGTCTGTGTGTACAACACACAAACACACCAGGTTTGCACAGAACAAGTCAGTATCTTTACTTGAGATGCAGTGTCTAACATCAAAGTTAAATGGATATAAAGGCAATTGAGGCTGCCTTTTTGCAGACATGGAACTAGATGATCTATGTTATGAATTCTATTTAATTCCTACACATTGTTATTTATTTAATAAATTTTATCAGTATTTTACAAATATTGGGTGTAAGAATTCTTTTTAAAATATATTTATCTGGCCGGCGCCGTGACTCAATAGGCTAATCCTCTACCTGTGGCACTGGCACCCCAGGTTCTAGTCCTAGTCAGGGCACCGGATTCTGTCCTGGTTGCTCCTCTTCCAGTCCAGCTCTCTGCTGTGGCCCAGGAGTGCAGTGGAGGATGGCCCAAGTCCTTGCCCTGCACCTGCATGAGAGACCAGGAGAAGCACCTAGCTCCTGGCTTCGGATCAGTGCAGCCCGCCAGCCGTACTGGCCATTAAGGGAGTGAACCAACGGAAGGAAGACTTGTCTCTGTCTCTCTCTCACTGTCTATAACTCTCTCTCTGTCTCTCTCTCGCACTAACTCTGCCTGTCAAAAAATTTTTTAAAAAATTTAAAAACTCAAGTTTATCAATTTTCAAAACCCATTTTTAATTAGCTGAATGTAAGTATTTCAAAACATCATGTTATATATGATAAATTTATATAAATTTTATTAAGCAGTATAAAAAATTAACAAAATACCCTTCTTTGGAACTGTAGACATGGAAAACACAAGTTTATAACTGAATAAATAAAATTTCATTTTATATATCATTGAGACCAAGTTTAATTTTGTCATCAAGGTGAACTATTAAATAAATTGCCTGTCCTAAGCAATTTTGATTTCCAGCTGGTGATGTTTGGTAGTAGTGGGAAGTAAGGGCAGAGAATATAATTGGAAAATTATTAGTTAATTTTAAAACCTTTGGAGTGTTAAGTATACCAGGAGCAGAGTTTCATGTTTGCATGCTAGCACATGAAATGTCAAAACAACTTATGGATAGTCTATTTTTTTTAAGATTTATTTACTTATTTGAAAGTCATCATTACAGAAAGAGAGGGAGAGACCGAGAGAATCTTCTTCCTGATGATTCAATCCTCAAATGGCTGCAACAGCAGAGAATGGGCCAGGCTGAAGTCAGGATCCAGGAGCTTCTTCCTGGTCTCCCATGTGGGTGCAGGGGCCCAAGCACTTGAGCTGTCTCCTGCTCCTTGCCCAGGCACAATAGCAGGGAGCTGGATCAGAAGTGCAACAGCCGGGGCTGGAACTGTACACATATGGTTGCAGGAGGCAACCTAACTGACTATGCCACAACACCAGCCCCTACGTCTTAGACGATGTGAATCTCCAAAAATTAACCAACCAATTAGATACGTTTACTTTAGGTAGAAGATTCCCATTCCAGACCTTTGATTAGTTTGAACTAAAGTGATAGAGCTATTTAATCCTGTGACAAAAACACTACAATAACAATTTCCTAAGTTGCCCTTGAATTTGACTGCTATATGGGTACAGTTCTTAAAATATTACCCAAGTACCACATTTGTTTCATGTTGGTAATATAAGTTATAGAATCACAGCAGTATAACCAGGTGTTACATAGATATTAAAGTAATTTCAGTTTATTTTGGCTTAAATGAAGATCCACACATTTTTGATTGATTATGCTTAGACCAGAGTCTTAAAACCAGGGTATGAAAGTGTGCTTGGCATTTGTTTTTAAATTATGAGGAAGAACTTAGTTTTGTTGGCTGCCATTTCAGTCTTTTTCTATATACACATACATTTCAGACTGTAAAGAAGAAATTACAAATTAGGGAGATGCAACTAGGACATAAATTATTTTCATTGTAAACCATCACCACAATGAAAAAGAACTTTTATGATACATTTTTTCACTAACAGGAATGTGAAAGGGTTCAAACTTTATGTGTTAGGAAGAAACCTCAAGTAGATTGTGAAACAATGGATTCTCACAGCTGTGGGAGAGCTATTAAGAGTGGATAGTGTCAAAAATGCACACTCTAAGAAGTCCCTGAACATATATTTGTATAATTGCAGCCATTATAGTTTATTACATCAGTTAGTCATATTCTAAGAAAAAAAGACTCAACAGCTTAAAACATTCTCATTTGAAGGACTGATTGTTATACCTAAGCAACCCAATTGTGAGACTTCAAGGAGGCTAAGACCCACGATGAGATATTCACGGGAGGCTTTCTACAGTATCTCTGAACACAATACCTATTGGAGAATAGATTACAGTATGTACTTACAATAGTGGTCAAATGAGCATTATAAGACTTCACAGAAAGAAAATCCTATTTCACAAATTGTGTGAAGTTGCTTTGGAACCAAAAAAGAAAGAAAGTGGAAAAAAAGTCTGATTTTCTTAAGCACCACCAACGGATAGCTTTCTGATTTCCTTTAATTGAAAAAATTGACATCTATTTTGGAAGAGATGAATGAGCAACTTTTTCCTCAGGTGGTGGTGTTATTGTTTCATGTATTTATTTTGGATTTAGGAAAAACACATTCTATACAGGAAATGTTAATTACTAAAGTGTGAGGGCGGGCATTTGGCACAGCGGTTAGGTCACTGCCGGGAAGCTCAGCTTCCACGTCTTAGCACCTGGGTTTCAGTCCCAGTTCCTCCACTTCAGATCCAGCTTTGTGCTTCGGAACATCCTAGGGGTAGCAGATGACTACTCAAGTGCTTAGGTGTTTGCCTAAGTTCTGGGCTCCTGACTTGAGCCTGCCTCAGCCCTGCCAGTTGAGGGTGCTTGAGGTGTTAACAAGTAGGGGGAAGATTTCTCTCCATCTGTCACTGCATGTCTGCCTCTCTACCTTTCAAATAAAATGAAAAATTAAACAGAGTAGATAAACACAGACCTGATGCACGTGCTTAGTGTTTAAGATGCCTGCGTCCCACATTTACTGGCCGGGGTTGACGCCCAGCCCGCTCCAGCCTCCAGCTTCTTACCACCGCAGAGCCTGGAAGGCAGCGGTGATGACCACACGAACCGTTTTCCTGTCTCCCACGTGGGAGACATGCATTGTGTTCTTGGCTTCTGGCTTTGATCCTGGCTCCAGCTGTTGCAGGCATTTGGAGAGTGATCTCTGCCTCACAAGTAAATAAAAATAAGACTTAACAATAAGGAACTAAAGCAAAGATATATAATACAGCCTGAATTATCAATTTTCTGTTAAGTCCTAACTATTACCATTTCAGAGAAAAAAATTATATATATATACACAACTATTAAGCATGATAATGATTTCGCATTGCCATTCAATGTTAGTTTTCAGAGGATTTCAATGTAGAGTTTTGCAGAAACAGAGGACAAAGGAAGTACTGAGTGAGGAGACCATTTACAAACTAGCAGGCTGAATTATTGTTATAAATCCTACAAGCTTAAAGATGACAGTGATGTGATAAGCACTATTTCTTTTCCTATTCTTTTCTACTGAGGCAACATAATACAAACAACGTGGTGGGTACCTCAGAATGCACATTGGTAATTTATTATTTTCCTTCTAGTTGGAGATAGTTGATGTGCACAAGGGGATTTTAACACTACACCTATATTTGTAAGAGTTGGGGCACCCGAAGCAATTTCAATGATCCCATGAAAATATTCTGAGGTTATTTTTATTCCCCAGTAGTTTACAGACACCTGAATTTTCCCAAATGCAATATAAAAAATTGCAGTAGATAGCTCCAGATAAGAATGGATTATTTTTAAATGTTGTATCAATAAGGACATATTCATGACTGCTTTCCCAATTGCCATTTATTAATTTCCTTATCTAGCCAACTGATTTTTGTGCTATTCAACACGTATCACTAAAGAATTAGCATAAAGTTCAGACTCTGTAGGACTTTGGACATTTTAATCCTGAGAATAAAAGAATTCAGTAGAGGGAATATTTCATTTACCACTATGTAAGTAATTGAGTGAAGAAAAAACATACAATGTTCATTAAGTTAATTTAAGTTAAGCTGAAGATTTACCTTGATAAATGTTAAAATCTCTGTAGAATCTAATTTAATAACAGTTTTCATATTTTTAATTTAATAAAATAATAATAGTAAATGTAAATGTTTATTGAATGCTATGAAAGTGCTTTATATGAGATTGCCATTTTACTATGAAAAATACCCTTGGAACATGCTGAAATATTTCATAGAAGTTAAGGAACAAAGTTAAGGAACAAAGTTTCAATTCATAGCTGGGAAGTGATAGACAATTCTATTTGATAAAAAATGTAATTATATCAAAGTCATTATTCTGCTTTTATTTGTTGGGTTATACAGTCTAAAAAGCCCCACAAACCTGTTCTAGCTCTTTTTCTTTCTTTTTTTTTTTTTGTAAGATTTATTTATTTGAAAGTCAAAATTGCAGAAAGAGAGAGGGAGAAACAGAGAGAAAGCAATCTTCCATCCGCTGGTTCATGCTGCTTTCCCAGGCCATTAGCAGGGAGCTGGGTTGGAAGTGGAACCTCTGGGACTTGAACCAGCACCCACAGGGGAGGCTGGCATCACAAGCTGCTACACCACAACACTGGCCCCTCTTCATCTTTAATGATCTTATCTACAATTCAGGTTAAGTTCTAAGCACATTTCCTCCAGGAGATTTATAGTCCTTCACCTCAGAAGAATTGCCACCATTTCAAACTTCCATAATGTCTTTTCTTTCAGAACTTATTATAAGGGGTCTTCAAAAAGTTCATAGACTATGTTTATTATGAAAAAATTATATCAAACTTCTCTTTTAATTCCATTTTTTCACAAACTGAAGTATCCTGATATACTATTTCTTGTTATTAAATTATGCATACAAGTATTTATTTACTCTATATTATAAATACTAGAAAATCAGAAATTATGTTCCTTTTGTATTAATACCTTGAACAGATTCTATTAAAACATGCTTTTACTAAATTTATGCTTTAATTCTCTCTCCACAAACTACTCTTGAAGTTTAATAAGATTTAAATTGCACCTTTATGATAATCTGCAAAGCAATAAGTCCATGCACAGTATCCAAAAAAATGGTTTTACCTTCAATAAAAACAGTTAAATAGAAAAAAATAGATATCAAGATGAATAGCACTGTCAGTTAAGTTACCAGAGTAATATAAAAGTTTCATAAAATTTAAATAATTTGCTTTGCTTTCCCCATTATTGCATCCTTCAGAAAATACTAACAATCTTGTGTTATATCTCCTTTTTTTTTTATTATTAAGTGGTCCTCTATATGAGAGGCAGACAGAAAGAGAGAGAGAGAGAGAGCACTCTTTCCACATTTCCCCAAATGCCTGCAGTGCAAGCTGGGGTCCAACTCACAGTCATCCAAATCTCCCACGAGGGTGGCAAGAACTCAGTTCCCTAAACCATCGTTACTGCCTCCTGGGGTTGCATTAGCAGGGAGCTGGATGAGGAACGTGAGCTGGTACAGACCCTTGCACTGTTATTTAGAACGCTGGTGTCTTTGCTTGGTGAACGCTCATTCTCCTTTCCATCTTCTGCAGTCATAAAATAATTCAGATAATGATTTTGATTTTACTTTTGTGTATATACTCTACTAATTAAAAACTCATTCAAAGCAAAAAGCATAAGCATTAGCAGCAAGGACTTTAAAGTTGCCCAAGAATATATACCATCCATCTCAAAGTAATGACACAAAAGTTATATTTGGGAAAACATCTTAGTGGGAACAGGGGATAGGACTGTCATTAAAAGCAGTGATGGAAATACTTCAGTATATTCTTTTTAGTGTTTATTTAAATATCAAGTACATCTGAAAACAATGCTTGAGTAAATTCTACTTTATTTTTGATTACTATCAGAAAGAGACCCCAAAAATAACAGAAATATCTTCAAACACTTACATGAAGGCTTTTCTATGAAAAGCATATGGAACTTGTTACTTAAATAATTGTTTCTGACATTTTTAACAAATCTTGCTGTTCACAGATTGTTTTTATTAAAGCATTTGCTCTTTCTTGGAGAAACAAAATTTAGTACAAGAGAAAAGTCTTTCTGTCATTATCTTTTCAAAGTTTAAGTAGATAAGGCAGTCCATACCACATCTCTTCCTTTACAACTTTTGCAAAAGAAAGGGAGTATATTTGGGACAGAAAGCCAGAGACAAGACAAATGTGCCATTCTGTTGTTCCTGTAGGTAATGCTGATTTTGAAGATAATTCATGAATGCATTGAGGTATTTGTGTCTTTTAAAATAGTCCTTCCAGGGCATTGTCATATAACCTTTCAATATTTAAAACAGAAAGTTGAACATAATGGTCATTCAGAAATATGTGCAGGACTTAGAACAGACACTTAATGCAGAGGCAGACTTTACTTTTAAACTCCAAAAAAATTCTTTTCTTTTTAAAGATTTATTTATTTACTTGAGAAGCAGAGTTACAGAGAGGCAGAGCAGAGAGAAATAGAGAGATCTTCCATCCACTGGTTCATTCCACAAGTGGCTGCAATGGCTAGAGATGGGCCAGTCTGAAGCCAGGATCCAGGAGCTTTCTCTGGGTCTCCTATGTGGGTGCAGGGACCCAAGGACTTGTGTCATCTTCTATTGCTTTCCCAGGCCACAGCAGAAAGCTGGATCAGAAGTAGAGCAGTCATGTCCTGAACCGGCAGCCATATGGGATACTGGCACTGTAGGTGGTGGCTTTACCCCCACTACTCCACAGTGCCGGCCCAGGATAGATTGTTTTCTACATGGTTTAAGGGAAAAATAAGCTAAGTATGGTGCCGTGAGTATAAAAGGTGGAGATCAAATGATCAATGTGACCAATTTTTTTTTTCAAATTCCCCAGGAAAATAAGTGTTCAGTAGAGGAAAACCAGATACAACACTAAAGCTCATATGAATTAATTCCTCATATGCAATAGTATTTATCTAATATTTAAATTATACTTAGTATTTATCCTTCATGTGGTAGGAATCTTTATATATTATTACAATGATATCAGGATTTTAAATGAAGTAACAACTGATACACGATCTGGTAGTTGAAAAAAAATGGCTTCACTGAGACATGACTAACTCAACTAATTCCACTGAAACTTGTAATTCCCAAATGACTACAACAAATGAGGACACTTGCATTTTAGGTGGTGGGTGGAGGAGGCCAGATGAAATGATTATTTGGATGTTCACTGGTGGTAGACATTAAGGAGAAGAACAGACACTGAGCTGAACAAACATTCGTTGAACACCTACTGTGTGCAAGTAATAGACTTTTCTTTTAGAGAGCTGTAAATGTGATGTGAGAGGCAACTAACAGAATTACAATGTGGTAAATGTAATGACTGCAATAGGCTTCAAGTGCAATGGGAGTGCCAGATAGGAGAAAAAAAGGAGTCAGGCATAGAAGAGATATGTGAAAACCCAGAGTTAACCAGATTTTCCAGTCTTTCATTTATGTTTGAATTTTAAAAAAGATGCATTTTTTTGGTGAAGCAAGTTCTTAAATCTTATTCAGCATTTTAAGAAATTCAGCAACATTTGAATAGAGTAAGGCAGGTGAAAATGTCTTCTGTAGAATATAAAAATTAAGTATTCCATCTTACTTGCTTTCTAAAATTTGTATGTCTTCTCTACATTCTGCCTTTGTCATACAGAGAACATTGTTTTCATTCATAAGCAAAACTTCTACAACAGTTGCTAACGTTCTTAGGCTCCAAGGAGATGGAGTATCTGCCCTTCATTTTGGCCCAGATGCACTTCGTTTATTGCAGCCATATAAATTGCACTGCTCTTTTGACCTAGGTATAATCTATTTTACACAAAGACTCTGATTTAAATACCCATACAGATTATTCTTGGGTATTTTCTGTATATTTCAATTGTTACTTAAAAATTATTGTAGATACACCTTTTGTTTTTACTCAAAAATATCAGTAATCATTTTTGTGTGTAATTATTGATAAAAAGTATGCATTCTCAGTGTGGGTGTTGTGGTGCAGTGGGCTAAGGCACCAGTTCAATACCTGCATCCCATATTGGAGTGCCTGTTCTAGTTCCAGCTCCTCCTCTTCCTATCCAGCTTCCTGTCTATGCACCTGGCAAAGCAGCAGAAGACAGCCCGGGTACTTGAGGCTCTGTTACTGATGTGGGAGATCACGATGGAGCTCCTGGCTGCAGCCTTGCCCAGTCCCAGCTCTTGCAGGTATTTAGGAAGTAAACCAGCAAATAGATCTCCTCTTTTCTTTCTTTCTTTCTGTCTCTATTGCTCTGCATTTCAAATAAATAAATAATTCTTAAAAAAATACACATCTCACAAAAATGGATGAGTTTATACTAAGGGGGAAAAACTCTAAGACAGCTGAAGAAAAATTCAACAATTTTAAGAAATATGTGACACAGTTGATTAGTTCAAAATTGCAATTAAAAAATGAGTAAAAATTCATAGATGTAGTTATTATCTTTATTCTTAAAAGCAACACTATTTCTATTGCTATTTTAGTTTAAAATTGATTAAACACATTCAAACAATACCTTCTCCCAAGCCCAGGCCAATACCCATAAACACCAACTAGCTTAGATTTTTCTTTTGTTGTTCTAGTAATGACACATGATCTCTAGAGTGTGGGCCTTTCTTTTATTTGTCATTTTTAAGCAATATGCAGCAGTATTCTCCAGTAAAATAGAATTATTTATAAAGATGACAGCAAAAAATATATTAATGATAATTGAACCTAAGGTAATTGTGTTTTTAAAAATTTATCTATTTGAAAGGCCAGGAGACACAGAGAAACAGAGGGAGTGAGTGCTCCCTATCTTTTGGTCCACTTCCCAAATACTGCCATCATTGGGCTAGGCTGAAGCCAGGAGCCAGGTATTCAATCTCAGGCTCCCATATAGGTGCCAGGAACTCATCTCCTAGAGATATTACTGCTGATTCTCAGGGTCCAATTCATAGAGAGCTGGAATTAGGAACTGGAACTGGATATTGAATCCAAGTGTTTCAATGTGGGACGTGAGCATCTTAACTATTATCTTAACCGCTAGGCTAAAGAGTCACCCTTGAAATTGTCATTTTGTGGGGCCGGCACTGTGGTATAGTGGGTCGGGCCACTGTCCATAGTACTGGCATTCCATGTGGATGCCAGTTTGAGTCTTGGCTGCTCCACTTCTGATCAGTGGGCAAGTTACCCGTCCTCTAACAATGGAAGGTGGCCCAAGTCCTTAGGCCCCTGCACTTGCTTGGGAAACCCAGAGAAAGCTCCTGGCCCCTGGCTTTGGATCAGCCCAGCTCCAGATGTTGAGGTCACTTGGAGAGCAACCCAGCAGATGGAAGACTTCTCTCTCTCTCTCTCTGCCTCTGCCTCTCTGTAACACTGCCTTTCAAATAAATAAATAAATAAATAAATATTAAAAAATATCATTTTATAGGTCAGAAATAATCAATACTTACCAAAAGTTTGATTTATAGGTAATTTTTATATCATTTCATTTATTTCTCCAAATGACCTTTCCTGCAGGTAATTTTTTAAATTCTTTAAAGAAATGATGACAGACAACTTGTCCAATTATAATAATTAAATTCTAAGGTATATGTTACTATTCAGATTCGATATTATATGCTTTAAAAAGCTGTAATGTGGTGCTGGCATTGTGGTACAGGGGGTTAAGCCAGCACCAGTAACACTGGCATCCCATATAAGCACCTGGTCTTCCATCTGCTGGTTTACTCCCCAAATGGCCCCAATGGCAAGGGCTGTGCTCCGCCTAAGTCAGGAATCAGGGACTCCATTCAGGTTTCCATTGCGCATGGTAGGAACCCAAGTACCTTAGCCATCATCTGCTACTGCCAAGATGCATTAGCAGGAAGCTGGATCGGAAGCATAGAGTAGCTGGGACTTGAGAAAAGCACTCTGATATATGATGCAGATGTCCCAAGATGGGGCTCCACCCACTGCACTGCAACCAATACTGCTTTATTTCCTTTTGGCAACGAACGTATTTTGACAACCTAAGTATGACACAAATACTGTATGACATATACTGTGCAGGGAACAGAGGTTACAGAGGTAAAGATCTGCACAACCCAAGCCATAATCACTTTAATAGTCTAGTGACAAATGAGTCTTTCATCTCTTCTTTTATATATATATAAATATATATATATTTATAAATAAATATATATATAACATATATTATATATAATATATATAATATATTATATAATATAAAATATATTATATAATATATATAATATAATATATAATATAATATATATTATATAATATATACATTATATATTATATATAATATATATTATATTATATATAAATTTTTATATATAAATATATATATTTATAAATATATATATTTATAAATATATATATTTATATATAAATATATATATTTGCCTCTCTATCCTTATTTTATTGTTCTCCAACTTCTGGACAAACATATATAATGGATGCTTCTAAATTATTTGAGGATGTTTGTTAAAGTCCACATGCCTACTCCTCCCACCCTCAAAGCTCTTCTTCCAAAACTTCAAATATACTTCAGGGAAGAAGGTAACTGCAACTTTTCTAAGAAGATAGATATGAAACTTCCTGTTGTGTTTCTTTCTTTTTTTTGACAGGCAGAGTGGACAATGAGAGAGAGAGACAGACAGAGAGAAAGGTCTTCCTTTTGCTGTTGGTTCACCTTCCATTGGCCACTGAGGCCAGCACGCTGCGGCCTGTGCACCACGCTGATCCAAAGCCAGGAGCCAGGTGCTTCTCCTGGTCTCCCATGCAGGTGCAGGGCCCAAGCACTTGGGCCATCCTCCACTGCACTGCCGGGCCACAGCAGAGAGCTGGCCTGGAAGAGGGGCAATCGGGCCAGAATCCAGCGCCCCGACCTGGACTAGAACCTGGGGTGCCAGCGCTGCAGGTGGAAGATTAGCCTATTGAGCCATGACACTGGCCTCTGTTGTGTTTCTAAAATTAGTCTCATTCTATAACCACTGTCCAAGTTTTAAGAATCTCATGAGCTCATCCATGTTGCCAACACTGTGTAGGTACTAAACCAGTTATTATGTATATTCTTCTTCATTTTAAAAAGATATCGGCACATGTAGCTCTTAGTCTTATTCCCTCTTTAGTAAGTGGTGGTCATGAGTTTTCATCAGATAAAATAATCCCCCCTAATAGTTAAGTTTTGAATCTGACTATCTGCAAACCTATTATAAAATACTCTCCCAGAATTATGGATGTCTATTCTTTGCATAATAAAGAACACACAGAAGCTTCTGGAAAGGCCTTAGTGGTTTACTTATGAATAGTTAGACAAGAATGAAAGCATGCACCCCGTGAAGTACAAAGGAAATCTGAGGACGCAGTAGGAGTCCCCAGGGCAAAAATGGCTAACTTGTTCAGTGAGTATGGCTTCTAAAATGAGAGTCCAAACCAAAGTGAGGCACAGAGGATAGAAAGTAGGGATACATTTGGAGGAAAGTTATGATGTATTTGACTGGACTTGAATGTTGTAGCAGAAAAATCTGAAAGAGGATGAGGAAGGGGTTGTACAAAGGAAGGTTAAAAGTAGATCCAGAGTATTAAATTGAGCTAAATTTAATTTTTAATCATTATTTTATTTATTTGAAAGACAGTTACAGAGAGGTAGAGACAGAGAGAGAGGTCTTCCATCTGCTGGTTCACTCCTCAGGTGGCTGCAATGGCTGGAGTTGCATGGATCCAAAGCCAGGAGCCAGGAGCTTCTTCCAGGTCTCCTACATGGGTGCAGGGGCCCAAGGACTTGGGCCATCTACTACTACTTTCCCAGGCCATAGCAGAGAGCTGGATGGGAAGAGGAGCAGCCAGGCTAGAACCGGAGCCCATGTGGGATACCAGCACTTGAGGCCAGGGCTTTGACCTACTGTGCCACAGCGCTAGACCCACTAAATTTAATTTTAAAATAAACTCATAAGCTGGATACACCTCTGTACTTGAAGCCTCCACAAACTACAACCTTAGTATTTAAATAGGAAACCATACTTTTGCAACAAATGGGTGAATCTCAGCCAGTTACAGTAGCCAAATCAGTCTATCACAGTCAATCAACTCATCAGACCATATTCAAATGAGACAAATATTGAGCTGTAAACAATGGAGCTTTGTCTATAGTTCATTTCCTTTTCATAATTGCTGCCATGGTAGACTGGAGTAGACCATGTGGTAGATTGGAGTTCTCTGGATATATTCTGGTTTTGAGGGCTCCCCTCTAGAATCATTCCTTCCTCAGTTAAACACTAAATTTAATTTGTCTGAATTTTTTTAAACCAAAGATAGTAATGAAAAAAAACAAAAAAAACAAAAACTTGAGTTCTCTGACTTGTCTCCTTCTACCAGTGTTTGTATTTATTACTAACAAATCACTTTGTCCAAAGTGGTAAAATCCCCCAGTGATAGCTCCCTGAGTAAACAAAGACCAGACAAATCCTCAGCGTCCAAATAAAAGTGGTCTCATATTCTGAGAAATAACTTGTATGGCATATTTATGGTGTTGTCATTAAAAAATATTTTTCAGCACTCTTGGGGTAACTATATATTTATCAAATCTATGCTTTCTTGCTTCGGATATTTTCCTTTTCAGTGGTTGTGATTTGAAACTCTGGACAGCTGTCATCCGCTCATAAATGAGTTGATTGCCTGGGTTGCCACCTTTTGATAAGTTATGGATAAGTAGATTCAGACAGCAATCCTCCAGCTCTGTTTTCTACCATCATTTCCCAAACCTTCAATTCACCTCTGTGTTGCAACAGCAACAGCATCTTTAGGAATATATTTGCGTATGACTCAGATGTTGGGCTTTGAGAGATACATGGACATGCCCACAGCAGGGTGTGAAGGGTTTACAAGAGATTTCTCTTTATCCTTAAATGTGGCATGTCCAAATAAGGTTCAATGTTAGGAAGAAAAAATAAAGTAGAAGCATCTGTTTTGTACCTGTCTTGTGGCTGGAGAAGCTCAGATGACAAGGTTGTCAACTTGTCAGTTTCATGAGTACAAAAGAAATTTCAACCAAGAGTCATGCTGAAAATGTCATGTTTTGTAAAAGTCCCCTTAGACTGCATTTTTAAAAGGATGTATTTTTGCTCTCTTGCCAGAATGCAATTACATGCACAGTTGCACAGGCAAATACGTGGGGGATATTATCATAAGAGTAATTTATAGTAAACAAGTGCAATTAGAAACTGAGAAGGCTTTTCCTTCTTCATGAAGTTATGGGACTAAGAGAATAGCAAAGGGTATTGGAGAGAATTTAGAGAAGACAGAAAAACGTTTGCCAGCATAGTCACTGTCAGTGTCACAGTGACATCAACATTATTTGCTTCCACTTAGTCATTAACCTGAGGGATGTCCCTGATGGTTTTAAAATCAGTGTATGGAGAACATCTTCAAAATACAAGGGAAAATGGAGACGTGAAGATGATCTATTTGCAAAAATCTGAATATTTGGAAATAACGTCCTCCCTTTACAATTTACAAGGTGTTTCTTCATAGAGTCCATGTCCAGCTGGGATTCTACTGAGTCTTCTGTACACAAACCCCTGCCTCAGAGCAAATTTTCCTCACACCATCCCTGACAAATGGTTCACTTGTTTACTAAACATTTTCTGGAAGAAGAGTCCAGAAAATTCATAAGAAGTTGACATCTATTTCCTCCCATTTAATTTTCTGAAAAATGAGAATGACCAGCAATTTTTAGCAAGTAGTACTTTCCATTGAGGTGGGAGTTCAAATTTCACTCACTTGATAGCTATAGATGTGGTTTGCTATGGCAAATTAGTGACAAAAATATCTCTAACCAAACCACTTGGAAAATCTGTGGATTTCAGTGCATCAGTGATGATGAGATAATGGGGGAAAAAGACCAAAATTTATTTAGATAATTGCAAGTATAAATGAGAGAATGTCAGAAGTTCACAGAAAATGTGCATTAAGAAAATCTTGTATGTGGATTTCAAAAATGTTTGCACTGAAGTAAACTTATCATTTATTTTCCTTTTCTGTGATCTTTTTCAAGTATTTTTATATGTCTGTGTGAGGGATGATTACTCGTATATAAGGGGATTTCTCAGGCTTATTATATGTGTGCACCTGTAACAAGTCACAGAGGCTGTTATAAAGGGTGGACTTATCTTTCTTCATAATTGCAATCATTACACATGCCTCAGTATTGCCAGCTTTACAGCCTCTCACTTCCACATTCCTAATTTTTCCAAGCTCTGTATTAAAAATACTAAATTTAAAGACAAAAGCTATGAATAAGGGTAGAGAATGAATCTTATTTTTAAAGAAAGTAAAAAGTCATCTTCATGTGATATGGTTATCAGTTCCAATTTTCTGCATCTAAAAAATAAGTCAGTTAAGCCATCTTTAAGGAAAATAATCTCTAATTCAGTGGCCTGGTTTCTGAGTAGACTCCATGCTACACCTGCATGTAACAAGTAGACATTTCATGTTTGCCTTTGAAATCAAATGCATTAGCTATAAAAACAATATTTGATTTGGGATAATAGTTACATAAATGAGAGTTCATCAATAACATCAACAGGCATATCTCTAATATGATCCTGAAAAACAAAAAACAAAAGCTAATCAAATCTCATGATTCTACAGTGACTGGTAACCAACGAAAAGGATTTTGCAATACTGATAATTCATAATCCATAAAAACTAATTACATTGAAACTGACAAACATATAGATAGCTGATAGATAATGGTAAATGGATAGATACACACAGCTTTATAGAGATTCATATACAAAGACAAGCAATGATAGAAGAAGAATTTATTCACCAAGAAATGGAAAAGCTATTCTCAAACAGCCTTAAACAGCTTCCACAAGGATTTAGAAAAGAAAGCAGTAGGTGATGGCCCACTGTTGTATGTATCCCATAGAACCATGAAAAAGATGATGAGAAAAAGACTTCCCAGCTTTGAAAATAGTGGATAAAAACCCTCCAGGGTTTCGATCATAAAGCTTTCATATTAGTTCTGAAATAATAATGCTATATATTTATGCATTAAGTGGACTAAGATAGAAGGGTACATGGCAGAGAACAGCTAGGGAGAAAAACAAGATTGTCTTAAGTCAGAAGTAAAGTACAAATAAGTATTTTTGCTCTGCAATCAACATTTTAGGACAAAAAAATTCAACCATAATTTCAACCAATAAAACAAGCGAATAAATGAATACAGTAGTGTTCTTTCTTATCTCATCTTTTATTCATTTATTTCCTAGTTACCTAGGATTGAATTTCCAAATATAGATGATGTAAGGTATTTGTTTAGTAGGGATGCATCAGAGTCACCTGGGAGAATTACAAGTTGCTGGGGACCACTCCAGAATTCTTGATTCAAGAAATCTAAATAAGGACTGAATATTGCATTTGTAACATATTCCCACATGGTGATGGTACTGCTGGTTTTTAGACTGCACTTTAAAGAACACTGATTTAATGGAAGTTCTATTAACAAATAATAAAGGTTTTCATTGTGACATGATTATAAAAATGTCTTAAAATTTTAAATTTCCCTTGTGTAATATTTTTCAAAACATTTACTGTAAAATGTACTTTGTGAATATTACCAAAGAAATATTGTACCGATAGAGTTAAACAGATAAAGGGGACTTTACTCAAGACTACTGAAATAGGGAAGAGAGATGAAACTCAACTTTCTTGAAAGAAACAGTAGGAGTTTTTAAGTATCCAGGCAAGCTACTGTAAAAGTACCGAATGGGGCAGTCGTTTAACTCTGCAGTTAAGGTCCTGGTTAAGATGTCTGGTCCACGTCATATACCTGGATTCTGGTCCCACCTGTGGTTCCTCACTCCAGCTTCCTGCTTGTACAGACCATGGGATGATGGCTCAGGTAATTGGATCCTGTCACCTGCACAGGATCCCTGGATTGAGTTCCCAGCTCTCTGCTTGGACCCCTAGCAGTTTTAGGCATTTGGGGAGTGGACCAGTGGATAGGAGATTGATTTCTCTCTTTCTCTCTCTCTCTCCCTTTCTTTCTGCCTCTGCCTCTGCCTCTGCCTCTTCCTCCCTGTAACTGCCTTTCAAATAAATAAATATCTGTAAAGAAAAAAATTAAGATTTTCTTTTTAAATTTGAGACACGAACAGACAATGAGAAAGAGAGACAGATAAACTCAAAAGCCAGGAGCCAGGAGCTTTTTCCAGGTTTCCCACATGGATGCAAGAGTCCAAGCACTTGGACCATCTTCTGCTGCTTTCCAAGGCACGTTAGCAGGGAGCTGGATCAGAAGTAGAGCAGTCAGTACTTGAACCAGTGCCCATATGGGATGCTGGCATTGCAGTTGGTAGCTATATCCATTATATCACAGCATTGTCCCCCAAGAAATTCTTAAAAAAAAAAAAAAAAGAAAGAAAGTAAGTCCTGGAAAATGTAAGGAGGGAGTTTGGTAACTGTGATTTGCTCATCTATGTTTGCTAATGACACTTAATTGAAGTTAGGCTCCACCAGCTCACTGAAACTGAGGGATGGGTTCCTGTTGTTCTCTAGGATGACATTTCTTAGACATGGCTCCCAGCTACTTGAGGAAGACACTTCCAAGGTGACAAATGGGCAAGAAGCTGGGAGAAGATTTACAGCTCAGAAAGACAGAAAAAGAATTTACAATTGCAAGTTATCTAAAACGACTGCTTTAATAGAAGGGAGCCCAAGGACCAACAATCATGAAGCCACCTTTCTGAAGTTCAGTCAAACTGGAGAATTGTGAACATCATGGTAAGTATTCAAGATCAGGCTGTCTTGCATGTTCTTGCTAAAAAATTGTTTGTCATGCAGCTACTCTTTGAAAGAGCATTTTATATTATCATGTTTTATATACAAGGCTAAAAAATTCTGAGTAAATGCTATTTAAGCTACTTATACTGAAAATTGCTAAAGCAAACTGAATATTCCTGTGAACAGGAATGCTTAAGGGGTAAATGGCACAGTAAGGCCATGAAGCCTAGAAGTAAGAAACACATAAGGTAGATGAATTTTGTAAAATCTGGTCCTTATTTTTAGAATGCTAACACATCAATTAACTTTGATGTGAATATGCTACATATGCATATGGCTCTAGAAATGCTTAGCATCTTTAGATGTAAGCATGTATTTTTAGCTACATATGTGCTGTCAAAAGTAAGTGCTGGAGGTATCACATTCATATGCACAAATGCAACCTGGTTCATATTCTTTCACATTCTTTGTCTTCCCACTGTCTTATTTAAAATGCAGACAAGTCATGGTTTGATATAATTTATTTTTAAAATTTAGACACACTGTCCAAACATTCTTCTAAGTTTATGATGAAATACTAGACCACTTCTAACAATTGTATTGCTTTTTTCCCTTGATTTAAAACATTTTAATGCTTTTATTTTTATTATGAGACATAATAAAAGTCAACAGTCCTCATCTACCACCCTGCAAAGCCCTATTCTCATTCACAAAGAGAAACACATTTCTGACTATTTTAGGAGTTATTTATTATAATAATACAATGTATTGATTTTTCAATTACATGTGTTGTCTATTGACTTCTTCCTGAGTAAAATGAGGATATAGCAATTTTATCAACTCCTTCCCCATTAAAGCCACACATTAAATATTCTCCCAATGTAATTATGTCATACTTTGGACTGAATTAATGTTATACATTTTCATTAGTATTCAATTTGTAGGTCCCTCAGAAAATTCATGATAAATTTAGTATGAAAAACATATGCTTGTGGCCAGCATCATGGCACAGTCAGGGGTTAAACTACCATCTCTAATGCCAGCATCCCATGTGGGTGTTGGTTCAAGCCCTGACTAGTCTACTTCCAATCCAACTCCCTGCTAATGTGCTTATGAAGGCAGCACGAGATGGTCCAAGTTCTTGGCTCCCTACTACCCATGTGGGAGACCAATATGGAGTTCCTGGCTCCTGGATTCTGTCTGGGCCAGGTTTAGCCACTGCAATTATTTAGGGGAGTGAAACAACTGATGAAGAACCTTCTCTGTGCAATTCCACCTTTCATATAAATAAATCTTAAAGAAGAGTGGGGGCAACACCATGGCACAGCAGGATAAGCTGCAGCCTGCAGTGCCGTTATGCCATGTGGATGCCAATTCATATCCCAGCTGCTCCAATTCTGATCCAGCTCCTTGCTAATGCACCCAGGAAAACAGTAGGAGATGACCCCTATACTTAGGACCCTGCCACCCACATGGCAGACTGGGATGGAATTCCAGGCTTCTAGCTTTGGCCTGGCCCCAGCCCAGCTGTTGCAGCAATTTGGGGAGTGAACCAGCAGATGGAAGAGTGATATTCTCTCTCTCTCCCTCTCTCCCTCTCTCCCTCTCTCCCTCTCTCCCTCTCTCCCTCTCTCCTTCTCTCCCTCTCCCTCTCCCTCTGTCTCTCCCTCTGTCCCTCCCTCTGTCTCTCCCCATCTCTCTTTGTCTTTTTGCCTTTCAAATAATTTTTTAAAATTTTATTTATTTTTAAAGATTTATTTTTTTATTTATTTAAAAGACAGAGTTATAAAGAGAGGTAGAGACAGAGAGAGGTCTTCCATCTGCTGCTTCAGTCTCAAGATGGCCACAACAGCTGGAGCTGTGCCAATCTGAAGCCATGAGCCAGGAGCTTCCTCCGGGTCTCCCACACAGGCACAGAAGCCCAAAGATTCAGGCCATTCTCCCCTGCTTTCTCAGGCCATAGCAGAGAGCTGGATCGGAAGAGGAGCAGCCGGGACTAGAACCAGTGCAAATATGGGATGCCGGCACCCCAGACCAGGGCTTTAACCCACTGCACCACAGCACCAGCTCCAATAAATCTTTTTTAAAAAAAGTCCTTATCATGCAACCAAATATTTAAATTGATTTTTGATGGTGAGTGGCAGTATTTTCTTGGGAACAAGAGAATATTCTGGAACACAGTATCCTTCTGCTTTGATTTGAAACAGTGATTTTTGGGGACTGGTACATAGATATCACTTCAGGCTTCAGGGCATCCTGGCCCTAAGAGTTCCCTCCTTACTCTTGTAGTTGATACTCCCTCACCCGGATTCCACGTCGCTTTCCTTGCTTACTCCTTCCCCTATTCTGTAGCATCTTGAGAGACGGACTGCCTGTAGGTGTCATTTTTCTGAATCTATACAAATGTTAAAATTTCTGACTTTTATTCAAAGACTTCACGCGGATTTGGGACTGCTTCATCTTTTTTGGTTGGCAAAATAGTGTTTTAAGCAAAAAGGAAAAAGAAGGGACCCATTTACTTGGGAGGTTCTGCCAGACTGTTAGCAGCATAACACCACTTATACCCTCCGTATTCTCTCCTGAGATTCAGGCACTGAAACCCAGGAAATGCGCTTCCCAGGATCCCTCCGTGAAGGGCTGGGAGCCAGGTTCCAATCCTGATAGAAGCTTACCTGGGAAGTGGGGAGCTGTAGGTGCTACTCCTGCACGGGGCAGGGTTGGGCCTCAACCAAGAAACGACTTCTCAACAGTCTCTGGTTGTTTCCCTCCAACCCCCGTGCAGGGCGTAGCGAGGACTGTAGCACATGGATTTCTTTGGGCGTTGTACGGCCCCAACCTTGAAGAGCCAGAAGCAAGAATAAGAGCTAGTGGAGGGCTTTCAAATCTTTGTTCCTTTAGCCCTTCCAAAGGCTTTACAACCCCGTCGTTCCCCACTGTCAAATAGAAGATGGATTAGATACACACATGCAATAATGAACTAGGAATCTTCTGTTTTATAATCCCTAGCATACTTCTTCTTTTAACTACACACTGACTAATGTAAATTTCATCTTACAAAAGGAACTTAAAATTTTATGAAACCCATCTAGTTTGGCTGCTGCAAATACTGAAACTAGTTATCTTTTCAATGCATTTTTCTGTTCACTTGGTTTTGTTGTTTTGTAGAAGCATGGAAGAGGGATTAGTACAGAGAAACAGGACCAGAGACGGTGCACTGCAAGGGTTTTCCAAAACTGTCCTTTGTGGTTTAAAACTTTGATATTGTAGGAAGCAGAGAAAACATTGACAGATGATACAGAAGCTAATTGAGTAAAGAAGGCTGAGAAAATCAGAGTAGAACGTGGGTGATGGAAGCATGGGAAATACCACAGAGATCATATGAGAGGAAAGAAAATATTTAGGGCATGGAGAGCAGAGGTCCTGACATAACTGTGCAGTTTAGGACAAAGGAAAAAACCCTTAGAATGTGCGAGTGAACTGTTAGTTTTAACTCCTTAATGTTTTTGTAGAGATGCAAGTTAAGTATTCCTTTTAAAGATGATGTTTTATTGATGGCTAGCAATAGTTAATATCTTTCTGTATGCAATGTTGATCTGAGACAAGGTTAGTAGGACTTTTTAAGTTTATGTAGGTTGTATTCATAATGAAAGATAACAATATGCCCCAATGTAGCTTGAGTTGGCCAATCAAGCTCCGCTCCCTATCACCTCTCTGGGACTTTCTGCAGTTCTTGTAGTAATCCATCATTGACAAAATATCATCAAAGATTTTCTTCAAAATATTAGTAAGGAAAAATTGGTAGAATCCAATTTTTTTGAAGCTCCATTTCTGAAAAAGAGAACTCTTTCCAGACAATAAAATTTTCACATATCACTTATGCTTTCAGGACCACTACCCAATCTTTCCATTCTCCTCTGGTTTCCTATAATGCATACAAACATGCATACAACACTGTCAATAAGAGTAAAAAATAAACAACCATAATCAGATTCTCTTTTCTGAGATTTAAGAATTTGAGAGCAAGTTGCTTCATTATACTGCTTTCTTCTTTAATGTTATTTGTATGTTGTGTTTTTCCACTTAAGTATAAAGGAGACTATTTAGTCAAAAAGAAAACTTTTGCACCTAATACTAGTCACACACCAACAACAGAACTTGACTGTTAGTATAAACCCCTTGCTATACATCTACTGTTAGGGTGGATATTCTCACATTCTTTTTCTTCCTCTTGATCCCTCAGCAGTTCCGCCAGGTACAGTTAGACACAAGCTTGACAGAATATGTGTTATACAAACAGATGTTCACTCTCTCAAATACAATTTCTGTTGGAAACATTAGAAAGCTACATTTCATCTGTCCTTGTGCCACATTCTCATTAGCCAGATCTGCAATTTCCAGTAAGCTCTTCTGTAAGTTCTTACTCCTTCCTTTTTCTAAAGGGAGGAGATTGATTACATGTGGAATAAAGAGTCAAAAAGACCACAAATTAGAATTTCTTTTATTATTGTGTCCTTTTCTTAGAATATACTTTAATCACAGTTATTGTAATTTCTGTTTTAAATCTGGTTTTGTGATTCTCATCTCAGAGTTATTTCTATATTCTGCTATTTATTCAAACTTGAAACACATTTCCTTCCTATCGTTCATTTCTCTGTTACAGATTGAAGGCAAAAGCAAAACCCTCAGAAACAATAGGTCTAATAAGAAATATCACAGTTCATATTAAATATTTTTATTACCTCTCAACATTTATTTCCACCTACTAAGGAGAAAAAAAATTTATACCTTTTTGAATGTATTGTTTTCAACATAAGTCAAAAAGAAAACTGCACTCAATCCTACTAACATTCTATTAACTATTATATGTGTTTTCGAAACCATTGATACCTCCCATGTATAGATCATAACTGATGACTTATAAAGAGGCTCAATTGTCTTTTTTGGAAAAAAAAGATTATGCCTCAGACCAGAGAGCTGTGCCACCTGTGGTCTCTGACTTTTGACAATTGGCAGCAATTTTATTTAAAATAGACACATACACTCACACACACACACACACACACACACACACATACTCGGGTCTGTTGTACTCTTGGGTTCTCCAATGTATGTTTTACAAAGCAAGTTGAAGTGAAAAAGTGAACTGGAGAGGAGGAGGGTGACAGAGAGTCTGACTTACTAATATATACTTGATATCTCACGGTAATGCCTCTCAAAAGAAAGGAGAAATGGCTCAAATGGCTCATCTGTTGGACTACTGCCTCCATTGGGGATATTTAGTCCTCTGTCCTCCAACCCCAGCTCTTTAAAGATAGCCTTCTGGAGTTACTCATGAGCACCAAGGAGCATTTTTTTCAGATAAATTCTCATCACCTTCCTTATATTCCATTTAAGAGTACAGAAAACAAAATTAGTCAATCTGTTTGGCAAAGTGTAATGACAAACTATTGTTGCTGTTGATTGGTCAATTCTTTAACAAGTATAGTGTGACTATCCAATTTCCTTTCAGTAATTTGTATCAATATAAATGTATTTAACACCACAATTTGAGCCTATTTGAAACACATGGGAAACTAAACATTTTGATCATTAAATATCATTATGGGTTGAATTGTGTCTTTCCCAAATTCACATGTTAAAATCTGCATGCCCCACACTCTCAGAAAGTGACTTTACTTGGAAACAAGATCATGCAGATGTAATTTGTTAAGATGAGGTCATATTGGAGTAAGGTGGAGCCTGTATGCAATATGAATGATGTTCTTTATAAGGAGGAGACATCTGGACACAGCCAGGTACACAGTGAGAATGCCATGTGAGATAAAATCAGGATCAATGCAATGCATTGGGAAAAAAAAGAAAAAGGAAAGAGAGAGAGAGAGAGAGAGGGAGGGAGGGAGGGAGGGAGGGAGGGAGGAAGGAAGGAAGGAAGGAAGGGAGGG
The DNA here is from genome assembly GCA_949820135.1 of Sylvilagus floridanus. NCBI lineage: Eukaryota > Metazoa > Chordata > Mammalia > Lagomorpha > Leporidae > Sylvilagus > Sylvilagus floridanus. Next base: position 26,569,668 of record OX463235.1, read on the forward strand.
AGGGAGGGAGGGAGGGAGGGAGAAAGAGACAAAGAGACAAAGAGAGTAAGAAAGAGAGAGATAGATGGATAGATGGATAGATGACTGGGAATCCCCAGGAGCTAGGGGAGAGGCAAGGAAGAGATCCTTCCTCATAGTCCTCAAAAGAAACAAACTCCTGGGCACATTGCTCTGAGAATTCCAGGCTCCAGAATTGTGGTATAATAAATTTGGACTTTGAAGCTATACAGTTTGTGGCACTGGCTTCATCAATCTCAGCAAACTAATGCCAGGCTCCATTTACTTAATGTTTTCGGTGAAACTTCCCATTTGAGGAATCTTAATCCTAAACCTACCCTGCTGCTTCCTTAATTGCTTAATTGCTAAAGATTAATTGCTTAATTCCATCCTTAATTGCTAAAGATTTTCATTGTCTATAATTTTTTTTTTTTTTTTTTTGACAGGCAGAGTGGACAGTGAGAGAGAGAGACAGAGAGAAAGGTCTTCCTTTGCCGTTGGTTCACCCTCCAGTGGCTGCCGCGGTCGGTGCGCTGCGGCGGCGCACCGCACTCATCCAATGGCAGGAGCCAGGTACTAGGTGCCATTGTCTATAATTTTGAAACATCTCGCATAACCATCTCTATCTAAACTGATGTATTCTGGCTTTTTTCCTTTTTCCCCATTCATTTCTGTGTGTTTATATAAATCTAATTTGGCCACAGTGTTATTTCATCTTTTCTTCAAATATGCCAATTTCTTTCCTGCCCTAAGGCTTACCATCCTCTTGATCTCTCTATTAGGGAGGTCTCTTCACCTGCTAAACTCTGATATAATCTTCAGTTTGCATTTGACTGTCATTATTGCAAAAATGCTGGTTTTTCTTCCCCCTGCAAAACAGTTGCTGAAAATCTGGAGATTTCATTTGTAATTCTGTCACCAAATCAGTTATTAGTATAATCAATATTCTTGATAATATTTATATTATATATTAATATTGATAATATTAATTGCTATACTAATATCTACCCTCTTTCTAAATGTTAAATTCTAGGATGCAAGTGAAGATCAGAACAGTGAAAAATTCTTTAACAAAAACTTTACAAGTAAATCCAGATCTTTCATTTAACAACACTCTGTAACTTTGGGGAAATTACTAATCTCAAATTTCCTGTTTATCACATTAAATTAGGATGTGTTTTATAGTGCCATTAGCATAAGAGATAATTCAAATAAATCACTTGTTTTAATGCATTGCCACATGTAGGCTCTTATATCTACATCAATCCAGGTGCTTAACAGACACTTATAAATATTTGTTGAACAAATTTTTCTGGACTTTTTTAGGGTGACTAAAAATACTATTTTAGACACAAAAGGGTGAGATAATTTGTTTATTTGAGCATAGCATTTTAATGGCCATCTTTTCTGCTGTCTATAACACATCCATGAAAAATGTTGAGATTTAGTGAGGAAGGTCAATACCCTGAAGAAATACTGAGAATCTGATTTGCTATGATTTTACTTTGAAGGGCAAAGAAAGGATGCAGGTATTCGAAGTGGGTAGTCAGGAGCTACACAGAGTTTTTCTGGCAGGAGGTGTGGCTTGTCAAAGAGAGATTAGAGAAGAAAAGTCATTCTGATGTCATGCTTCCTGTCTTCTATCTCATGCTGGCACCTCTTGATGTCCAAAGCTCGAAGCAGCCAATAGACCTCAAGGGAGCCTATTGATGATGCCATTTCTGCAAGTTAGCCTTTTTGGGTAGAGAGCACACTGATGAAGATGAAAAATCAAGGGGAAGACTTCCTGGGTTATGTATGCAAGGAAAAGAATAAATGGAAAGTTTATACCATTGTTAAATCCTGGTGCAGCTGAAAGTTCTCTCATTCTTGTTCTCTTTCTCTCCTCACAAATTTTCTCTTTATTTCACATTTATCCTAGAATGAGTGTAAAGCAATAGATTGAATTTGAACTTCTCTGTGTGGTAGTCCATTACCTGTTCATAAATTCATTCTTCATTAGCCAGTTGGGGAAAGTGATATGCCATTCCTATCAACTCTGTCTTGGGAGTATTTGAATATAATTTTTCATTTTTATTATTTGACTTAAATTTTTAATTAACATGTAATGCTGAATGTTCTCAATTATGTGAAAGTTTTAAAATAATCAATCTGATCTTAAAATAGTGGTTACTTAGAAGCTGAGAAGGATGAAAAAGAAGGGCCGGGGAGGTTGGCTAACAGGTACCAAGACAGTGACAATAAAAGGCTCCAGCACTGCACCTCACAGTGAGTGACTACCAGTTACAATAATGTGTTACATTCTGTGTTCATCACTGCAAGACCGGGGCCAGCTCTTTTCACCATCTAGCTTATAGTTTTTCCTTCTGGCCATATAAGTCCCCCAAAATCCCAATCCATGTGTCTCTCCACTTCTGATCCTGAAAGCTACTGGAAAAAAGTCACACAGCTGAACATATTAGTGCCAAACTCAGACATGTAACACATTTCTGAATATCCCCTTAGATCTGAATTGTAAGTCAAACTATTGAACTCTCACATTTAATATCTCCTCTTGTCATGAATACCAAAATAGCTAAAATGTGTCCTGCTTCCAGAAGAAAAGTGGGTGTTTTGGAAAAAGAAAAATGTCACACATTTCTGTTTATATTCCTGCCTTTTCGTAGACTGTAGGTGAAATGCTACATTATTATTTGAAGGCTGACTGTTAAGTTTCAAAATTCATAATGTAAACCCATGAGTAACTACCAAAAAAGAAAAAAAAAAAAAAAACTAAACCTAATAGTGAGATAGGCAGCCAAAATGGTACTTAAGAGGAATGGAGACTAATGCCTAGTGCTTGAGTGTTTAGCCAAAATGGAGACTTAAAGTTCCAGATGCATATGGTGATCTTAAATCAATGTCTTTAGCAATAGCCTAAATAGCCCAAATCTGTGATTGAGGACTTGGAGCACAGCCATGAATCCATCAGTTTTCTGAAGGAAAGTGCAGTCAAGGGATTAGTTAGCTGACCTCTCGCCCGCCCAAGCTGTGTTCACAGGAATATTGGAGACTTTCTTATTATGAACTTCATCAGGGAGATTTCTGCACTTCAGCCTAGGGTCTTTCTACTCTGCACCCTTTCTGTCCTCCCCTCCCAGCCCACAAAGTCTTAGAGAAGCTCTCCTCTGCGCTGAGACCGTTACTACCGTCTGCACTGCCTCCATTTGACCTTCCCTCAGGGCCATGCCTTAAAAAATCATGGAACATCATGGAGTCAGAGCTCAAAGAACCTTGTTTGTGTCATGTGCGGTAAGTGAATGAAGACTTAATACTTTCAGTTTCATGTCTTAACTGAATACCTTGACAACGGTGTGTCAACAATGATCAACTTATTTGATGCAGCAAAAAGCATTTGAAAAATTCAACAGCTGCTTATGGTAAAAACTCTGATCAAATGAAATTAGAGTGAATTTCCTCAACTTGCTAATAGAAATTGATTTAAAAAAAAAAAACTATAGCTGATAGCATACTTAACGGTGAAAAAATAAAAACTCCCTGGTAAAATTTGGAAAATAAAATGGAGTCCGTTTTCCCATCTTCTATTTAACCTTATATTGGTGCTACTCACTGCAATATAAACATAAAGTAATTGACATGGAGATTAGGAAAAAAAATCAAAATGGCATGATTTTACATTATAAAAATCCTACAAAATTTGCAAAAATTTGTAAGGATAAGTGAGACTAGCAAATTTTCAGAAAACAAAAATCAATGTACAAAAGGCAGTGGTTTTCTTATTATGTTAGTAATTCATAATAGGAAACTAAAAGGAAAATATAATTTATAGAACATGAAAATACCTATAGTAAAAATAAATTATCTCTTGATAATTTTTCAAGAACTGGCCAATTAAAATTCTAAGGTACTGCAGATGAATTGATGTCTTAGCAAAGGAAGAAATATTCCACATTTATGAATTGGAAGACACTATTTTTACAATGTCAGTTCTTCCCCAGTTGATTCTATGGATTTGATGAGATCCTCTTCAGAATTTCAGCATGCTTCTATTTAAGAATTAACAAAGTCAATTCTTAAAATTTATTTGAAAATATAAAGGACCAAATATAAACAATTAAGAGTAAGTTGGAGAACATAAAATTACTAGATTTTACATGCACTATAAGTAACAAACAAATTTAAATTAGACTTTATCAAAATTGAAAGTAAGTTTTTTGCTTTGTAAGACACCTATACCAGTTTGTTTAAAAGCATACAATAGACTACAAGGTAATATTTATTATATATGAATATGAATACTTATAATTCTGATAAATAAATCAATGTGACTATATTCTAATAAATCACAAAAGACTAAACATAATAAAATGTGGGAAAACTAAGCTAGACATTTCATAAAAGATGATAGATAGGAATATGAAAGCATATATTTTAGCTAGTCTGGAAATTTAAACTAAATTACAGTGAGATAATTCTACACATGCCTTAGATCCACTAAGGTTATAAGACACTGCAGGATCAACTTTTGGCAAGAATATGAAACAACTGGTGTTCTTCTATACTGCTGGTGAAAATACCAAACAATATAACCGCTTTGGAAAACAGTTTGGAATTTCTTGTTATTTTAACTTAATACTTACCACACAACCCAGGAATTTGGCCCCAAGGTATATTTCCAGTAGAAATAAAGACATATTCAAAGATTTTTATGTGGTTATAAATAAGCAGCTTTGTTTACTATAATCCCAAACTGTAAATAACTCAAGATCAACCAGTTAAATGAGTAATAACTACATTGTGATGTATTTAAATAATATATCACCTCGTGGGGTAATGTGGAACAAACTGAGACAACATAACAGGGACCAAAGACCACCTACCATATAAGTTCATGTTTCACATGAACCTCTAAAACTACAGATCTAATCTGTAGTAAAGTAAATATGATCAATGGGCCATTGTTGAGATTATTGTCTAGAAAGGGGCACAGGAAAGTTTTGTGATGATGGAAATACTATTTCTTGATTGTAGTGATGGTTTTTAAGGATTATAAATTTGTCAAAACTTGCATACTTGAAATGGTTATATTTTGCTACATGCAAATGATTTCTCAGTAAAATTTAAGTTTTTAAAAATATATTAATCTCATTAATGGAATGAACACCCCAAAAGTTCTTTAAGATAAACTGCTAGGAGATAACTTGAGAATGACAATACCATTCTAGTTTCTAAGATGGCATTAATGGTCTGAAAGATCTAGATGGATTTTAAAGGGATATTTATTTATTTAGAAAGGGAAAAACAGAGAGAGAGAGAGCGCGCGCACGAGCAGTTTTTTTTTTAATTTTTTTAATTTTTGACAGGCAGAGTGGATGGTGAGAGAGAGAGACAGAGAGAAAGGTCTTCCTTTGCCGTTGGTTCACCCTCTAATGGCCGCCGTGGCCAGCGCACTGCGGCCAGCGCACCGCGCTCATCCGATGGCAGGAGCCAGGTGCCAGGTGCTTTTCCTGGTCTCCCATGGGGTGCAGGGCCCAAGCACTTGGGCCATCCTCCACTGCACTCTGGGGCCACAGCAGAGGGCTGGCCTGGAAGAGGGGCAACCAGGACAGAATCCGGTGCCCCGACTGGGACTAGAACCCAGTGTGCTGGCGCCACAAGGCGGAGGATTAGCCTGTTGAGCCAAGGCGCCGGCCTGTTTTTTTTTTTTTTTTATCTGCTGATTCGCTTCTCAAATGCCCACAACAGCCAGACCTGGGGAGGCTGAAGCCAAGGGATGGAAATCCAGAGTCTCCCCTGTCTGTGGTATGGACACAACTACTTGCACCACCCACCTGCTGCCTTGCTGGGGGCATATTAGCAGGAAGCTGGAACTGAAGCACAGGCTGAAACTCAAACCCAGACACTCTAATGTGGGATGTAGGTGTCCCAAGTGATATCTTAACCACTACCACGAATCCCCACCCCTCTATTAGTTTCATGTAAGTTTCTACTGAACTTTAAAAATATACACAGTTCGTTAATTACTTTAATGTTGGTAACATTGAAAAGTGAAAAAAAGTACATTTTAGAGGTAAAACTTTTAAAGAGGCTACTTCATAAAACATTTGACTCTTTTTGTGAATTTCTGTGGTTTCAAGCCTAAAACTTAAGCTTAAAAGTCATTAAGAGATCCTGTAACAAAGGATTGATAAATAATGCCTAAGAATGAATGAATAATGTAAAATGCAAAAGGTATGGGGGCCAGGTCAGGTTGGGGCACACAGGACACATGCAGGTCAATTACATGGATGAACTAAATCCCTCTTTCATCTACCCTAAAATAGTCATAGCAAAGTTGAAGTCTCTTAGGTGATTTACAATTTCTCTGCCCTAGAATGCTTGTATCACAATTTTTAAGTCATTTTCCCCCTATTTGTAAATAATATGATCAAGCACTTTTAACATTCAAACTCCTTTAGAGTCTTTTTTTTTTCCCGCAAAATATCAAGCACTGTCTTCTTCACTTTCTTTTTAACCCAGAGCAAACAGAGTTCACGTATCCTCACGTATTTCTTCATTCATTTTAAAGATGCATCAGTGTTGTTACTGAGCACATCTGAATTCTGGTTCATAGTCAGAAATGATAAATCAAGGCTAACATTATGCCTCCAAAAGTGTCCCCATATTAATCAGGTTCGTTTTTCCTTCAGTATTAGAGGTTTGTTGAGAGCTGTCGGAATAGGCAGATGGTTATAAACATCTGCTTAGCAGCATTCTCAACCTTTCATTGGGCAGTTGGAGATCATATTCCCAGTACTACCCAGCACTTGCCTTATAATGTTCAGCAAAAATAGTCTATTGTTCAAACTTAAGTTTTTATTCATAGTTAACTTATAAGCACTACATTCTGTCAAAAAGTCCTCTGTTAGTCTTTCATTCTGGAGTCTTTGAAAACCTAGGGTTAACTTAATAATCAAAGTGCCTCCTTTTTTACAATCAAGATCTAACACATTTGTGTTTTAAAGAATAATGCTATTTCTGGGGGGCGGCGCTTCGGACTAGGTTAATCCTCCGCCTGAGGCACTGGCATCCCATATGGGCACTGGGTTCTAGTCCTGGTCGGGGCGCCAGATTCTGTCCCAGTTGCTCCTCTTCTAGTCCAGCTCTCTGCTGTGGCCCGGGAGTGCAGTGGAGGATGGCCCAAGTGCTTGGGCCCTGCACCCCATGGGAGACCAGGAGTAAGCACCTGGCTCCTGGCTTCGGATCGGCGCAGCGCCGGCCGTAGCAGCCATTTGGGGAGTGAACCAACAGAAGGAAGACCTTTCTCTCTGTCTCTCTCACTGTCTGTAACTCTACTTGCCAAATAATTAAATAAAAGAAAAAAAAGGATAATGTTATTTCCAACTGTAATTATTACCCTAATGTTCCTAATAGGAATCCATATTGCTTCCCTCCACCCCAAAAGTGTGGGACCCTTGCTGCTACCAAGAAGCTAAGTTCCATCTGTCTGCTGGGGAAGCAAGCAGCCTCTCCATTACCAGAAGCCCTCAGAAACAGCGAGGGCGTTTTCCAGGGCAGAGAGCAGCCCACTGTGCATCCTGCAGCCCTGGGAGTTCTGGGCACAAGCCTCGGAGCTACACTTGCTTGTTCTAGGCAAACTAGGGAAGCTTCCCCTGGCTTTCAGGGGCTTGTTGCCAGCAGCAGTCCACACACAATCCCAGAGGACCAGAACTGAGGGATCCCCTTCTGCAGATCTTACTGCAGGGTGCTAAGTGACCAGGTCATGCTTGAGTGCCTTGTGGGAACTGGGAGCAGGCCCCTCTGAGCCCTGCAGCTCTAGAAATGCTCCCACTGGTACTATAACTCCTGGAATAACTCACTCTCACTTGCAGGACCTAGAGGAGCCCCCTTGCGTTCCTCTGTTTCAGGCTGGCCGGTGCTCAACCACAATCTGCAGCATAACTGGTACTCTCCCTGTGAGATCCGCGTGAGGTTCCTACTCAGGGCTGTGACTATTGCTGCTACGTTCCTCCAAGCTGCCAGAATGTTATAGCCTGTGGGACCTAGGGTAGGGCCTACCTGCAGTTCAGTGTTCCAGACCCACGCCTGCCAGTGTGTATTCATTAACACAGCCTGTGTTCTCCCTGTGGGACTGAGACAAGGTCCTTTAGTATTTCCCAGAGCTGGAGTTTGGGCTCTTGGTGCTGTAAGTCCCGGCACTCTCCATGCCCACACAGCAAGGCCTGTCTCCACAGATTTTAGGGAGATAGTGTGTCCTGCAATTGGAATTCTCTGACAGATTCAAAAAAAGGCACAGATTTTCAGTTTGCGTTCCCTTTCTTGTAATGATTAGAAGATTGTTTCTAAGGTTTTCACATCTTGGAGCTAAAACCATCTCACAAATATTTGTAATGGTTAAAAAGTGTTCATCTAATTGTACTTTAATTGGCTCACTTATTTTTGATGAATGTTAATGTGTTTTTTTCTTATTAATAGAGATAATGCAGAGATCTACAGTATCTTCTATCACATGATTTAATTCAAACATCTTTAATTCAAATTATTGTGCAAAAGTTTATTATTCCTTTTACACCTAAAACCATTTACCCTTGAAAACCCTTATATTACTCTGAGCTCATAGAGAGATTAATAAAAATGGATCTGCTATCCTTGAACCTTTTAAACAGTGCATAATATAAATTAAAATGCTTTTTTCTTTTTTTAAAAAGAAGATACATTGATTTATTTGAAAGGTTGAGTTAGAGACAGAAAGGGAGAGGCAGAGAGAGAGAACTCTATCCTCTGGTCACTCCCCAGTCGCAAGGGCTGGGGCTGGGCCAGGCTTAAGCCAGGAGCCTGGATCTCCCATGTGGGTGGTGGCCTACGAACTTGGGCCATCTTCCTCTGCCTAACTAGACTTGTTAGCAGGGAGCTGAGTCAGAAATGGAATAGCTGGGAGATTATAGGAGCCTAACCTGAGGCATCAAAATGCAGGCCCCTTAAGATGAACCTTTGAAAGGGACATGTTCATCTTGATGAAACTGCATTCACAAAAGCATTGGGGAACATGCACATAAGTTTTCTGTAAGGACTTCTGCTTTCTTGACTCTAACCATCTCCCTTACCCATTCAGGCATTGGTTTCTTCAAAGGCCATCAAGTTGTTAACACTTTTTCTGCGGTAAGAATATTTATAATTTTACTTCTTTCACTGAACATATTTTGAGCAGCGTATTCTTGTCTTTAGTTTAAATATGATGTTATTTTGAAATATACCAGTTTCATATGTTGCAGATTCAAAACCACTAATGCCTCTCTCTGTAATTCCTTCTATAATTTGCAGCTGTAGATAGCTCGTCCCGGTTTAGACAAATGACTTTGTGATAGCAGTGGTGATGGAGCTTATCTGTGAGTTTCTGATTTGTGTTCACCATTTCAAGGATTACCTGGCTTGAGTGTCCATCCCACTGACACCACTTCAAAGTGGTTTTGGTGATTTTATTTGATTTCAGCAGTCTGGTGATAAATGTCTTTGCATTCTGAATTATAACCATTGGCATTTATTTTTATAGCATTAAGAATAAACATTTCTTTTTTGCAGATTTTTTTTTTTACTTTTAGCTCCCATGTATAAGGGAGAACATGCACTATTTGTCTCTCTGCATCCAGCTAAATGAAACGTTGTTTTATGTGTCAAACAACTGGTTAAGAATTATATGTTAGTGTAGTTTTAATAATCGGTGATTATTTTAAAATTTACTGCATATGAGTGAAACTGACATCTTTTCATTTGATTATTTTTTATAACCCTGGCTTATATTCTTGCTGACCCATGGTCTTTCCATTGTTTATGTGCTGAGCTCTTTATTTAGTGGAACACTAAGCCTTTGGCTATAATGTAAATTAAAATATGTTCTCTCAAAAAATTAGTCAACACCTAAAATTCCTGTGTGTAGGGTTTTACTTTTTCATCAAAGGATTGATATACTCTCTTTTGGAGTTTCTTGGTACTCTGCAACCAACCCCAGAAGCTGTAAAATGAAGTCCTTATTTCTAGTAATCATCTCCCTCTCTCCTTCTCTCCCTCTCTGCCTCTCCCTCTCTGTCTCTGTAGTTCTGCCTTTCGAATAAATAAAAATAAATCTTTGTTTTAAAGAAAAGAACCCAAATTTCCAAAGTGTTCTATTTTCCAACATATTAAAATATTTACTTGATCCTTGTTATACGTGAGGGCTACCCATTTTTCAATCTTCCTTACCTGGGTCCCACCTCCCACAAGTCAAGAAGCAGCCACGTATTTCTGTTCCCTGCCTCCAATGGTGCTGAGTCAAGTGGAGACTATAGTCTTCAGAGTTGAGTCAAAAAGCCTAAGAGAGTTGAGAAATCATTCACATCAGTGGCTCAAGTATGGTATAGCATAGAGTGATGGAGTCTGTTCATTTTTCACATTTGATTATCTAGCTTTCCATCTGGTTCGGAGGACCTGGTGTCCTTCCCCAGATTTCTCTTAGGTTTCAGCTGCTGGAGTCAATCCCTGGTGCTTTCAACAGAGCAAGCTGATGATACAGGCCTAAATCAACATCTGTTGGGTTTCTTGTATCGGAAAGGAAAGAATACAGAGGAAATCTAACTTATTCATATTTTTATTTGATATCATAGAGGTAAAATTGACTTATTATACTATGAGTTCTATAAATCACTTGAATGGCTTCATATTAAAAATACATTGTGTGAAACATCTGCTCTTTAAAGAATATTATACATAATTTGCTTTCTAGATACTATTTCACTTACATGCCTAATATTCCTTCAAATTATATTTGTTTACAGAAGAAAAAAAATCATTCTGCTAAAATAAAAATACATGTTAAAAGGAAGATATTATTAGAAACACATTTATCTTTGCCCAGAAAAAGATGATCTGAAATGCCATCTAGAACCAAAGCAAGTTTGCAATATATTTTCTATGGCTTCTTTTATTTGACTAAAATGTGTGTCACAAAAGATTATTATTAGGATAACTTTGCACATTTATTTTAGGATCTACATAATACTGAAATTTTCCCCTGGAATTCAATATGCATATGGATCTCAAGAAGAACATATGGAGATTAATTTGTGGTTTTGACAAGTTCCCTCAACGTTGAAATTTCACAGTATTGGGAGTCAGCAAGGAACTCTACATTTAACATCTAAGTGTGAAATTATGTCACTCTTTTATTCATATTTACTGTTTACTTTTCCTGGAGATGAATATAATGCATAATCCCCAGCCTCCAAGAGCTTCTTGTATAGTAGGCAGAACTGTTGGGGTGAGGGATCAATGTCAGGGACTGTCTCATTGAAGAGGAAGGCTGCACTGAATGCTAGCTTATGACTTCTGAGGGAACAAATAAAGGTAAGAGAGTCCAGGCTCAGATAAAGACAGTAAACAAACAATCGGAAATATGAAAGAGCAAAAACACTTTTGAAGAACAGCAAAATGCTTTCACAGAATGCATCTGAAGGTAAAGTTTAATGGAAATGACAGTGGGAAATGAGGGAGGAAAACAGTGTTTTTTTTAACTTGTTGTGAGCTATTGGATCCCACTAATAATATGAAGGTAGCAGATACAAACCATAATTTATTATTAATTTATGGCCAGTATTCATCCATGGACTCAAGATCATATAAGGTCTTTGCCATTACCCTTGCATTGTGTGTTACACAAACTAGGAGACATGAGTGATATTCAATGGGACCAGATAGTGCAATAAGAGTTTGCATGGTGTCATCATACATCCAAATTACACTGGCACAGTCATTTGCCAGTATTATTTCTTAGCTTGCTGCTTCTGTTGAGATTAGAAACTTTAACTTCATGTTGCCTCTTACTGTCTTGGCTACACATAACCTTTATCTTACTTTCATTTCTTGGTTGGGCTAACTTATATCGATTACCTCTTGGTTTTTGGACAAGGGACACTGCTCTCTCCTTTACATTATTTAATCTCAAGGACAGACACAGAGCCTTTCCTCTTTGTTCATGGAAGAACCAATACCAGGCTGTGATTTTAATCAGGGTTTATGAAAGGGTAAGGACAATGAATGAGAATTATATGACAGAGAGTGAAGTGAAATTTCCGCGTGCTCTCAAGCAATTTCAGCTAATCTCTTTCTACAAATTGTTCCAGGCGTTCAGAGTGTTTAGATTTTGACAATATTAATTCTTTTACTCAGGAAAAAAAAAAAAACTTTTTTCCCTTGAGTTCATATAACATCATTTTCATGAAATCTGTGGCCCTCTCCAGTGTTAATCTTCCTAGTTTGATTGACATTGGGAACCTTAATCCCTTCCCGGGGGTGTGGAAACTCCCAGTGGAAGAAGCCATTCATTACCTCCTCTCTATGTGGGTTGCCTTTTCACCTATGTGTTGGAGGTGGTGGGGTCATTTTCTCTTTTCCACTCACTCGGAATCTGGTCTACCCAGATAAATACAATGTGACATAATTAACACTGTCAGTTCTTGTCTAGCTATGGAGAAAGAGACCCTGAATGCCTGTTTTCTTGAGAGGGAACAACATATAAGATGTTTTACTACAATGAAAATTCTTTTGGAAAACAAAAATTGTCCATTCAGCCTACAGCAGTGGCCACCCACCCTAACTGAGGTGTCCCACAGGTAAGTATTAAAATCACCGTTAATGGGCCATCAAAGAAGGAGGTACCTTTCTCTGAAGGGAAGAGAGAATTTCCACTTTGATTATGGCCTTGTCTAAATAAGGTTGGGGTTTGTGAACTCAAGAGGCTTCCATAGCCTTGGCAGCTCATGACAAGAGCCTCGGGTGATTACTGACGTCAGTTGTTAAATCAACAACAGGAGTCACTGTGCTCCTACTACCATGTAGGATCTCCATCGTTAATGTGTTGTACTATGTGAATTAACGGTAAAACTACTACTCAAACAGTACCTATCCTTTTTGTATCTGTGTGGATGCAAACTGTTAAAATCTTTACTTAGTATATACCAAGTTGATCTGCTATATATGAAGATAATTAAAAATGAATCTTGATGAAGAATGGGATGGGAGAGAGAGTGGGAGATGGGATGGTTGCAGGTTGTGGGGGAGGTTATGAGAGGAAGAACCGCTATAATCCAAAAGTTGTACTTTGGAAATTTGTATTTATTAAATAAAAGTTAAAAAAATGAAAGTCCATTAATGATGGAATTATTTCTCTCCCACAATTCATGTGTTGAAGCCCTAAGCCCCAGTGTAACTGTATTTGGAGAATGTCCTTTACAGGTAAAGGAAATTCAAAGGGTGGGACATAATCCAGTAGCACTGGTGTCCTTTTCAGAAGAGGACAAGGCAATAAGAATTCACACAAACAGGAAAAAGTTGTGTGATTACACAGCAAGAAGGTGGCTTTCTGAGAGCCAAGGAGAAAGGCCTCAGGAGAAACGAAATGCCAGCAGCTTGATCTGAGACTTCACACTTCCAGAATGTAAGAAAGAGTTGCTGATGGTTAAGTCCCTTGTTCTCTGATATTCTGGTATGACAGTCCTAGCAGACTAGTATGTCACGTTGGCAGTCCCACCCAACAGACATCACACGGAACAGATGAACTTCTCAGCTGAGTCACACTCAGATGGTAGAATCATAGAAACAAATTTGTTTGCGATAAGGCCCTAAATGTGGGGGTAGTTTTTTTATTCAGTGATACATGACTGAAACAATGATAAAACTTAGCCCTATCCATGGAGTTATCTGTTGGTAAGACAACTCTTGTGATTATTTCTTGCTCAGATCTGGATTGTTGCTACTTGTGAGTACCTCATTACGTTTCTACCCTTCTGGCTTTGCCCTCATCACTTGCAGCTCAAATAACTACATTTGACAATATGCTGCATTATGATAATTGTTCGTAATTCGGGCTATCCCTGAACCTTTGAGTTGTATGATAATATGTCCTAAAATAGTATAAAGTATTAAACTAGTGAACAGTATTTGCTATTATTTTGTTTGGGGAATTAATATTAGTCAACGCATTTTGAACATAATCTGACATTATGACACAAATCTGAAGTTTTCCAATTTTATTAAGACTTTCTAAACACCTTTTGGGTTTCAGTAGCTGACTTATTGTATGTATACTGCCTGGCTGGATGAATGGAATGGCTAACTCTTTTAGAATGTACATTTTCCTTTTAGCTACACTGGCCATAGCCCCTATTGTAGAATGAATTGTGCACCACACCTCCAAGACCAAATTTATATGTTGATTCATATACTGAAACCCTAACCACTAATGTGACTCTACTTGGGAAGAAAGCCTTCAAGAAAATAATTAAAGTGAAATGGAGCCATAAGGATGGGGCCTTAATATTATAGAACTGATTTCCTTATATGATGAGAAAGAGACACCAGATTTCTCTCTCTCTCTCTCTCTCTCTCTCTCTCTCTCTCTCTCTCTCTCCACACTCACACAGAATTCTAGTTTCTTGGACTGTTAGCTTCTGGAATCAGGAAAAATAAATTATTTATTTAAGATACATTATCTGTGGAATTCTGTTGTAACATCCTGGGTACACTAAAATATTCCCTATATTGTATCATTGTAGTTGTTGGAGTTACTATCAACTCTTCTGCTGTTTTCTTGGCTAATTGATTGACTGCAACTTGGAATGATTTCTTTGCATTTCTACTCAACGCATCACCTGCAGGTACTCTTGACTAAAAAGAATATTAAGACCATCTTATCTAATATAGCTATTGTTTTAATAAAAATTTAGAATTAAGGATGAATAAGTAAATTTTCTGGGATATAAGAATAATATATTATTCCAGGTCTAATTTTGAATTATTATGTCATCTTGCTCATTCATCGCATTCTCAATTAAGAGTAGCAGAATGGGAAGAACTGAAGTACATGTAGAGGAGCATTTTCTCCTGCCTTCATTAACATGAGTGGGTAACATTGGTAAAATAACTGGTTATTCACAAGGTCCAGGAATAATGTGATGCTCCCTGCTGAAAGCAGTGGAAGCAAGTAATTTATAATCTGAGCATCGA
Organism: Sylvilagus floridanus; assembly: GCA_949820135.1. Taxonomy (NCBI): domain Eukaryota; kingdom Metazoa; phylum Chordata; class Mammalia; order Lagomorpha; family Leporidae; genus Sylvilagus; species Sylvilagus floridanus. Next base: position 26,584,698 of record OX463235.1, read on the forward strand.
GGTATTTGATAGCTCTTACTTTTCATAACAGCTAAATGAAAGTTATTACTTTACAAATGAGGACGCCTAATGCAGAGATGTTAACTTTCCACTATGTGAATTTGAACTTAGTATTATTCCAAAGATACTGATTTTTCCAGAAAAAGCTCCCACAAATAAATAGAGTAAAATTGATCATCAAACCAAAGATGGTTTCCTATCCTTGTATAAGTGAAGTTGTCATTTGGAGCATACTTCATGTGTAAACATTTCAGATTTCTCATGCCCTGAAAAGTGCCCGGTGCCTATGCTCTAGCACTCAGACCCCTGGGAGGGGGAGGGCGTGGACTTTTCATTAAGCATGGCAATACAGAGCAGAATGCTTCAGCAAATCACTCAGATTTAACTCTCAGACTGATATCTTCTAATGAACGTCTGTCAAAAATTACTCCTTGTGCTCACCTATTGTGGCACTGTCCCAAATCCCATTAATTTTTAAAAGAATGTTTTAGACATTCCTTGCTCTAGAGTGTTTATAATGCAACCATGTTAGCAAACAAAATGTGATACTTACATAAAATACACAGGACGGCTGATAAGAGAATACATATTCCTTAAAGAAAGATGCACTAAATCCAGATATTACAGAAGCTCGCCCAACCAGATTAAAGTGTAAGAGTCAGAAAGATAGAGGTTAAGAACATTAATTCAAATTTTGATGAGATGTTCAACAGTAGAAAGGATTGTGATACTCGGCCCACATTTATCAGTTGCCTGCCTTTGAATGAGTTATTAAACTTGGCTCTCTGTTTATAAAATCGAGATAATAATACCTATACGAAGGGTTGTTGGGAGGTTTATTGAAAGTATGCAATCTATATTTTGCTCTATCTGTATAAAAAATGAGAACTGATTCGGAGAACAGACAGCCAGGCAGATAACACTGGTAAAAAAAGTGGGAAATATACCAGAAATAGAACAGTCTTATCTTAGCTAACCAGGTAAGATCGGGCCAATGTTAAATTTCCCAAATATCTCAAAGAAAAATGTTTAAAACATAGTTAAAAATGCATGCTTCAGGGATAAGAAAATCCCTATCAATTCTGTGATGGTCAGAAAGTAAATGAAGTGAAGGCCTGACTTAGGAGACTTAATGTGGAGATTGGGAAATAATGATTATGGAGGTGGAGAGGGAAGGCATAAGAAGAGGAGATGGAAGCCAGAAAGGAGACGGCCATGTATCCGATGTAGAACAGATCCTCCCAGAATAAGGGAATTCACCCTGCTCGCAGCTGGTTGAAACTGGTCGTTGGCTTTCCTGAAGGCAGTCACAGAGCAGTTGCTCTTCTCTTTATGAGGTGAACAGAGCTCCCGAATGTTGCATATTGCTACAACCACTGAAAATTTATGCTAAGCCCTGACTTTTCCTGGGGAATAACTGGGAAATAGCTATCCTTATTGCAAATCTTAATTCAGTGCTATTAACTCGAGATCTTGAGTTTTCAGTATTGCTCATCTAAATACTGATGTCTAGAGTTTGAGTTATCAGTAAGTAGTAAAAAAAACCTATACATTTTTGGAGATTATAGTGACCTAAATGCTGCAACTTAATGCACTAGGTCAGCTTTTTATTACTTTAACTAAAAAAAAATAGCTTTTTTTTAAAGATTTATTTATGTATTTATTTGAAAGCCGAAGTTACAGAGAGAGAGAGAAAGAAAGCAGGAGATTTATTTTAGCTTACAGCCTAGAGGTTCAGAAGGGCCCACTGGTCTAGGCAGGTGGTGAAGAGACCGTCACATGGTGAGCCAGGAAGCAGGGAGCATACTTTTCCTTCACATCCTGGAGCTTCTCCTTATACAGCTGCACTGATTCTGCCACAGGACTCCACTCTAACAACTTTTCCAAGACCCCACTTTCAGACACTGTATTTGACTAAGGTACACCTTAATCCATTCATCTAAAACTCTAGAGACTAAGAATTTCAAACACAGTGCTTTGGGAGGCCACAGATTATTTAACAAACCATAACAACCTAACAAATTAATCTACTGGAAATAATTAAGATAAATCCTTAGAAACTTCCTTTAGATACTTGGTCACATGTGTGAAAGGGTAGAGCAGCTTCAGAATTATATGAAAATACTAGCACAGATATATTTGTATCCATATGCACGTGAATACAGAAACATGAATATACATGAACAAACCCACACTACCCCATTTTAATTTATCAGGAAATGACTTCTTATTATGGAATACCCACAGCACATGTTGAGATATATATGAGGCATCACAAAGAGCTTGTTTTCAAAAGTGGCAATGAAAACTGTGATTAATAGAACTCAGCTTACAAAGGAAGTGACATATGTTCAAGCTGACACCTAAAAAGCTTACACAAGTATTGAGTGTAGAATATGCAGCTCCAACACAAGTAAAGATTTCTCCTTTGCCACACTAATTGGACCAAGCTCAGCAGTCCCCAAAATCCAAATTAAACAAATACTTTCTTCTTGTTCACTGTAGCAGCAAATTATATAATGCATTATAAATTACAGTTAAGCAGACAGTTTTCTTTTGAAAGTGTGATACAAGGCAAGTCAAGATAAGAGAGGCAATCAGCATCCTACTGTTTGCACTTTGCAGAAGAAATGTGCTTAGAGCAGTTAGCAAAATAGGTGACCATCACTAGCATCTAACACACCATCTACTTGCTATTTACCGATTTTATGTTATCATGCTTTGCTGGAATTTCTAATTTTTTTCAATGAGTAATATGTAATGTTAATGCAATCACACTAGTAGTATATAGCCTATTTCAGGTTTGTTTTTGACAGTATCAGTGAAGTATTGTACTTTGTTAGCTGTATTTTCCTGGTGTTCTATTAGTTTGAAAGGGGAAGTTACATTCTTAAAAGTCCGAAAGTGACTGAAGTTTAGAAGCCACGGACACAAAAAAACATCTAACCTAATTAGAAACTTGTAAAATAAATTCTGATGGAAAGATAAAGGCCTCATGCACAATGTGCAATATTAAAAAAAAAATCATGTAAAGAATTTCCTCAGATGAATTAAGGAAGAGCAAAACAAATTCAGTGTTGCAGATAAAACACTACCTGTAGTCACAGCAGAAACCAATGTTACAAAATATTTACCCTTGCTTCAAATCATATACTTGCATTAATATTTTTATTCATAAAGCATAAAAATGTACATGTTGCTATTTTTCACCAGAGAATAAAACATGAGCAAGATATCAAAGAAGTTTACAATCAATATTCTAATTGTGTGCCAGCCAAAAACTAAATGGACTTTTAAAGTGTATCTGACTAAAGAATGAGCAACTAAAATAGAGATAAGATGATCTAGATGTCAACTTCAGAATAATGAGCCAAAATTAAAGACAAGCTAAAAAGCAGACAAAATAGTATGTCACTGAATTGTACAGGACATAGCGCCATCACAAGGGTGTGAAGAAAACCCTTTTAACTTCCTAGGTTTTTCCAAATAGTAGAGTGAGACATTGCATTGTACGTTGTTTGTCATTAATGTACGGCTCTAAAGCTCTAGAGGGCAGTAAAGGTGGCAGGGGAGGTATGAAAATGCAAGCATGAGAGATGAATGAGAGAAGGGATCACTTGGGCATTGGATAACTATTGCAAGTCAAGTTTAAATATAATCCTGTCACAAAGGTTCTCCTGTCACATATACAGCCATTCCAGATAGAGGCAGCGCTGGTGCCGTGCTACCATTCAGCTGATCAATGTATCTGTGCCCTAACATATGGCTTACCAGCCCTCTGCCTGCCCCTCCGAGACACTCAATAATTATTGATGGTATTTAGCTACATACTTATTTTTTTTTCCTGCAGCGATGGTAGGAAAGTTATGAATCCCTCATCTCCCCAGCCTATCCACATCTTGCCAGAAGAGAGGCTGCTATACTCTTAAACAAGGCATGATCAGGGTTAGAAAATGCAGGTGTGTTTCGAGATGCCAATAATATCAAAAGGTACCCAGGCTAGCCTTGACAGGAAAGTGGCTCTTACTTTCAAAATGCTGCAAATTAAAAATCCCAACAGAAGTAGCTCAGATGCCTTGGTGTTTAGACCAGATATCTAGCTCTGCCCCAGGATGTGATGGGTAAAAGGAATTTCACATCTTCTCTTTCAGTGAGCTTTGCCCAGTAAGAGGGTATAATATGCACTCCTATCTGTATAGTGCTTTCCTGCATTCATCACCATCACCTCTTCTCTGTGGGCAGGAACAAACTTGTAATAAGGACGTTAAAAAAAATGAAGATATTCAGGTTTTCATCCTACATTATGGCTAAGCATGAGGATTTGGGCTGATCATAGCCAAAAAAAACCTAAAGACAAGTCCATGTTGATGCTTTAGGAAAGAACATCATGCCTAATTAAAAGTGAAGAACAGGGCAAGCAGCCCACCTCTCTGATCAGAGTTGATGCACTTGGCTGTAACATCTGGAATGCTGTAATTCAGACATCTTATCAGAAAGCCAATTATTTCTCAGGATGGCGAAGCAGAGAAAAGGGAGAAAACTTCCACAAGTTATTATATAATATTGTGGTCCAGCAGATTAAGCCATTGTCTGCAATGCCAGCATTCCATATGGGCATTCTGGCTGCTCTACTTCCATTCCAGCACCCTGATAATATGCCTGGGAAAGCAGCATAAGATGACCAAAGTGTTCTGGCCCCTGAAACACATGTGGGAGACCTGGATGAAGCTCCTGGGTCCTCGCTTTGGTCTATTCCAACCCTAGTTCTTGTGGTCATCTGGGGAGTGAACCAGTAATGGATGATCTCTCTTTGTAACTCTGCTTTCCAAATAAGTAAAATAAATTTTTTTAAAAAAATGTTATTATAGGGACAGTAAAATTTATAACAACAGCAATAACATAATATAGGATGCCTAAGATTTATTATAAGGAAACATATGCACTAACCTAATATAAAAATCATTGAATAACATAAAATACAATTTTAATTAGTTGTGTAGGCCATATTTATTATTGAATGTCTCAATTTTATAAAAAGTACTAGTACCTCTAGACCATCATGCATATTTATTATAAAAACCATTTGAGTCAAATTGTGTGTCTCTAGATGTGTAATAGAGGATAAAATAGATGGGGAGGACATGAAAGAATTGGATACACACACACACAGAGAGAGAGAGGGAGAAAGATTTCAGAAGTCTGCCTTTGTCTCCCATCAAAGCAAAGTTCAAGGTCAGGTGTCTTCACTGCTAAATTCTACTAAACTTTAAAAGAAGGCTTAATACCAATTATTCTTAAATTATTTCAAAAAATTTAAAAGATGGAATTTCTCCCAAACTCATTCTGTGAGGCCAGCTTTATCCCAACAACAAAACCAGACTATAACATCAAAGAAAGCTACATGCTAACATCCCTGATGAACATAGGTGCAGAAATCCTGAACAATACAATAGCAATTCAAATCCAACAGCACATTAAAAAGAACACCTACCATGATCAGGAGAGGTTCATCTCAGGGATGCAATAATGGTTCAACAAAGGCAAACAAAAAGTGTGATGCACCACAAGAACTGAATGAAAGACAAAAACCCATCTGATCAGGTCATTAGATACAAAGAAGGCATGTGCTACATTTCAACATCTCTCCATTATAGGAACTCTAAACAATTCAGGTACAGTGAATTCATAACAAAGGTCATGGATAACAAGCCAACAGCTGGAATCACAGTGAATGGAAAGTGCTGAAGGCTTCCCCTCTAAGACCTGGAGCAAGAGCAGGGTTTGCAATCTCACCAACGTAATGCTGGATGTCCTAACCAGAGCAATTTGGCAAAAGAAAGAATAAAGGATATCCGAATTAAAAAGAAAGAAATCAAATTGTCATAGCGGATGACATGATCTTATAAACAGAAGACCCCAAAAATTCCACTAAAAAAGTATTAGAACTAATAAACAAATGTAGGAAAGTTACAGGCTACAGAACCATCATAGAAAAATCAGCAGTGGGGAGGATGTTGTGGTACAGCTGGATAAAACATTGCTTGTGGTGCTGGTAATGCATGCTGAAAGGCTGATTTGAGTCCCGGAGGTTACATTTCCCATCTAACTCCTTGCAAATGTGCCTGGAAAGGCAGTGTAGCAGAGCCCACGTATTTAGGTCACTGCAGCATGTGGAAGACCCATGATGGAATTCTAGCTCCTGGCCTAGTCCTTACTCAGCCCTGGCCACTGTGGGAATTTAGGATGAAAGACCTCTTTGTGTTTCTCTTCCTCTCTCTGTCACTCTGCCTTTCAGATATAAATAAATCTTTTTCTAAGAAAAAAAAAATCAGTAGCATCTCTATACAAGAAAGAAAATTTTGTATCCATGCCTCCAGCATCCACAACTGCTGCAGCAACCTCCCAAGATTCTGGCTCCTGCTCCTGCCACCCCAGAGAATACTGAGCTGTATTTCCCCATGGGTGCATGTGTACGTGTGTGTGTGTAAATCCATGGGTGTGCATTTTCCACTGCTGCATCTGGGCCTGGCTCTTCCATTCCTTGAGCACACAAATCCTTGTCAGTGTTACACACATCGTGGGGACAGCAACCGAGTCATCGTCATAGTGAGTGCTCCCCAATTTCCTCATTACTATTCTCTGGCCTTCCCTGGGGTTATAATTTGGGTGTGGGGCTGAGGGAATAGTGACATGGAGAAGGTCAACCCTGGCTTCTCCTGGCTAGGTGAGCACAGGTATGAAGTCAAGTGCTGTGTGACCTTGCTTCTGCCCCTGCTGGGTATCAGCTGAGGGCCTCTCCCACCTATCTCCTCCAACTCTGCCATTTGCCCCAGCTACTGCAGATAGAATAGCAGGGACTCATGGGTAATGCTACACTGCAGTCCTTCCTACCTCTTCTAGAGTTTTTAAGCCATAACTCTCCTGCTCCTTCTCCCTACGCCTTGCGGTGATAACTCCAGACCCAACCTCAGAGAGGTGAAACAGCGCCTGCTTCCCACACATTGAGGATCTGAGGAGTTCCCAGGCCTGCCCTTCCCAGGAACAGTGGCTCACCCTAAGCCCCAGGTTCCCCATGGCCCCATTATGCCAACCTCTGGACTATGGTTTCCTGTTTTTCCCCCTCAATAGCTTGCATTTGTTCACCTCTTGAGTCCACGAACCTTGTCCCAACACAGGGAGCACAGTGTTTAGGGACCCAATGAAGTCTGTTTTAGGCAAAAAAGATACTGAAGTTTGATGCAGATGCATTCCCCAGAGCTAATAATCCAGTTATTGATACTCAAGGGTACTGGGGTCAGAAGAGTTGCTGAACCAATGTAGGGTGCCTTCTACAACGTTAGTGTCTTTATTGTTGAAAGATCTATTCTACCCAATGTGATTTACAGATTCAATGAAATTCCTATCAAAATACAGATGGTACCTTCCACAGAACTAGAGAAAGCACTACTAAAATGTGTAAGGAACCAGGAAAGCCCCAGAATAGCCAAAGCAAGTCTAAAAAAAAGCAGGAAGCATCACACTGTCTGAGTTTTAACTATGACAAAACTGCGATCGTTTACAAAGCATCATATTGAGAAAAACACAGGCACATAGAACAAAGGAATGGAATATATACCCTAGAAGTAAAACCATGCAACCACAGCAGTTTGATCTTTAACAAAAGTACTAAGAACACAAATTAGATAAAAAGAATATTTTATTCAACGTAGGGTGTGGAAAAATGGATACCTACATGCAAAAGAATGGATAGATTTTATCTCTCAACATGAGCAAACATCAACTCAAAATGGATTAAAGACCTAAATGTAAGACCCGAAATTATGATGAATGAAAAGAAAAAAGGGGGGTAATTATTCAGCACTTAGGAATGACAAGCATTGTTTTCAGCAGATCCTAAAAGTGCAGGAAACAAAACATAGACTTCAACAGAATTTGATCAAAACATAAAAGCCTCTGCATGGCGAATGAAACAATAATGTCAAGTGCCAACCTACATATTATGGATAGAAGAGAAACTGGCTTCCCCAAACTTGTGCAGATGATTAAACGCTGAAGTTGTAATGGTAAGTGTTAGGGATTCAAGGGGAGGAGAGTTGATTTAACAATGGAGACTGGGAGATGAGTGTGGTGGGAGATCTTTAGGCTATTGTGGGAGTGTCCTTGAGAAGTGTTTCCCATGAGAGGATTGGTTATCTGAGCTGAATTCTCTTTCTGCTTCCAGCCTCACGATGTGATAGGCTGTGTGTACCTGCTCTACCACTGCAAGCCTCCACAGATGCTGGACTAAGGGAGATGCCGAGCCCTGAGCTATAACCCTCCAAACTGTAAGCTGAAATGAAGCTTTTGCTTCCCCAAAACTGACTGATATACCACAGACTAGGAGAAATTTTTTGCTAGCTATATATGCCTGAGAAGGGGTTGGTAACCAGCATATGTAAGAAACTCAATGCATTAGCAAAAATAAATAATCCAACTATAGAATGCCCAGTAGATCTAAGCAGAAATTATCCCAAAGAAGACATACAAATTACCAACAAGAGTATGGAAAAGTGCCCACCATCACTACAACCACTGGGAAAGTGGAAAACCATAGTGAGATATCACTCCAGTTAGATGGGCTATCATCAGAAGGATAAAGATAACAAGTGTTCTTATTATCTCCGTAGGAATGTTAATTAGTGCAGCCGTTGTGGAAAACGCTGTGGGGGTTTCTCGAATACTGAAAAATAGATCGGGGTTGGCATTGTGGTGCAGCCGATTAAGCTGCCACTTGTGATGCAGGCATCCTATGTCAGAGCTTGTGTAAGTTCTAGGATGTTCATCCAGTGACAAAATCATATCTCTCAAAATGTTTGCCACATTAAGTGATACATGTCTATCATATGGAAGTCACAGATTTGGAGAATACATTCACCATTCATATTTCAATCCAAAATTTTTATATTTATTTATTTTCATTTTATTTGAAAGGCAGAGAGAGAGAGGGAGAGGGAAAGGGAGGGAGGGAGGGAGAGAGAGAGAGAGAGAAAGAGAAAGAGAGAGTGTGCTCCCATATGTTAGTTCATTTCCCAACCAGCAGCAACAGTCAAAGCTGGACCAGGCTAAAGCCAGGAGCTGGGAACCCAACCTAGGAGTCCCATGTGGGTGACAGGGACTCAACTACTTGAGTCATCACTGTTGCCTTCCAAGGTATGAATTAGCAGGAAGCTGGAATTGGAAGTGGAACTGAAATTCAAACCCAAACCCTCTGGTATGAGAGGCAGAGATCCCAAGTGATGTCTCAGCTGCTGCATTAAAACACCTGTCCCCAAACCCAAAAAATTTAAACAGAGCATATAAAGAACTCTAATAATTTAGTAACATGAAAATCCTAGGTACAAAGATGTGTGAAAGTGCCTTGAAAAGACATTTCATCAAAGATTTACTTATATCTAATAATCTCATGAAAAGAGGTTTTACATAGTAATATGAGAAAGTCAATTAAAAACACTTGTGTATAATGCTAGATACCCAGCAAATTGACTAATTTTAGAAGACTGACAATAATCAAATACTTGTGAGGATGTGAAACCATTGAGACTTTCATGCATTGCTGTTCAGTGTACAAAATTATACAATACTTCAGGAATTTAGTCTGACAGATTGTGCTACATTACAATATGCATCATCTCAGTATTCTCCCAAGATAAATAAAACGATTTTGTATGTGGATATTTTACATGAGGGGTCAGTGTTGAGGCACAGCAGGTTAGAACACTACTTGGGATGCAGGCATCCCTCATTTGAGTGTTGGTTTGAGTCTTAGCTACTCTGCTGCAGATCCAGCTCCCTGCTAATGCACCTGGGAAATCAGCAGATTATGGCCCATGTATGTGGCTATTACCACTCATGTGTGAGGCCTGCGTGAGATTCTTGTCTCCTGGATTCAGCCTTTCCGAAGTCCAGCTGTTGTGGCCATTTGGGGAGTGAACTAACAGAAGATGTCTCTCTTTGTGTGTATATGTGGGAGGGGAATGGGTCTATCTTTCTCCTTCTCTGTCACTTTGCCTCTCAAATAAATAAATTGTTTAAAAAAATTTTACATGAATATTACCAAAGTTGTATTTATAATAGTCATTAACTGGGCATATAAATGTTTATCATCAGGAATATGTTGAAAGAACTACAGATACTCTCATCACTGTAGGATATCAGAAATATCATTCTGGAAAAATATGGTTAGGTAGTTGACTAGAGCAAGAGATGGTTCAAAGAGTGACTACAAAGGGATGCAGTGCAGCTTTCTGAAATGATGAAATCATCAATGCATTGCTAATTACAAGACTGTTTACATTTTGGGCTACTGTAGCAAGGAAAGCCTCTCCTTGTGGATATCAGCATCCCACATCCCATTTGGGCACTGTTCAAGTCTCAGCTGCTCTACTTCCAATCCAGCTCCCTGTTAATATCCTGGAAAAAAAATCAAGGGAAGCTGGCGCAAGTCCTTGGGTCCCTGCATCCACATGGTAGACTCGAAGAAGCTCTGGTTCCTAGCTTCAGACAAGCCCGGCCTTTGTGGCCAATTGAGGAGTGAACCAGTGAATGGAAGAGCTCTTTTGTCTCTCCCTCTCTCTGTAAATGTGCCTTTCAAATAAATAAAAATGAATCTTTTTTAAAAGTATTGTTTACATTTGTCAGAATGCATTGAATTGTATACTATAAATGTATGCATTGTATTAGGCATAAATTATACTCCTACAAATGCAAAAGAAAAATGGATTCACTGCTGCATAACTTTGGTAGGAGGGAATTTTCTTTTTTCTTTTTTAGAAAATATTTATTTATTTATTTGAAAGGCAGTGTTACAGGGAGGGAGAGAAAGATAAAGAGAGAAAGAGAGAAAGAGAGAAGGGTCTTCCATCTGCTGGCTCACTCCCCAGAGGGTCACAATGGCCAGAGCTGTGCCAATCTGAAGCCAGGAGCCAGGAATTTCTTCTGGGTCTACTGCTTAGGTGCAGAAGTCCAAGGATTTGAGCCATCTTCTTCTGCTTTCCCAGGCCATCCCAGAGAGCTAGATCAGAAGTGGACCATCAGGGAATAGAACCAGCACCCATATGAGGTGCCAGCACTGCAGGGATAGTTCCAGGAATTTTCTAACTGTAACATAAATACAGATTCAAAAAGGAAAGAATTAGTAATTTCAATTTTATGAAAATTAAAAAAAAACTTTGGTAAAATGGATCATCATTAGCAAAGTTAAAAAGAACTAGAGACATATATTTACAATTAAATTCCTATTGGCCATTATCTGTCTAAGCATCTCTCTATAAATTATGTTTATAAGTAGATGTAGATGTAATCAGGCTGTTAACATGAAGAATACTCACCTTTACTTTTAGAAACTTTACAGTTATACAACTTCTCACCTATCACATTGGCAAAAGGCCCCAACCTTGAAAATGTTATACAGAATAATAGTCTCACAGATTGCTAGGAAGGATGCAAAATGGCACAACCTCTGTGGAAGTGAATCTGGGAATTTCTAGCAAAATTACCTATTCATTTATGCTTTCATGCAGTGCTCTTCCATACAGAAAATCTGTCCCATATATACATATATTCACAAAAATATGGAGCGATTTTTGCACAAAACTCTTCATACTAGATTTTCTGTTTTCAGAAGACTAAAAATAAAATATCCACCATAAAAACAGTTTGAGTACAGTTTTATATGCAAATGCTATGAAGTAATATCTAGTATGTAGTGTAAGATTTAACAAAATCAAAAGAAAAGTTCACAAAATCCACAGCATGTATTTATGTGGTTTGCATTAATAAAATGATTAGACATTATCTCCCTGAGTTGAATGCAGTTATTTATATGAAGAAGGAGAAATTAGGGTATAGAAACCAGAGACAGGCCATAATTCTCTGAATATAGTTTAAATTGTGATTTTGACTTTATAACCTGTAAATAAATATATATGCTTATGAATAGATAAAATTATATTGAATATTTACTATTCTATAGTCAAATGCAGATATAAAATATTTTTATAACATGTAAATGTGCATTTTTTAAACATATGTATCTAATATTTTACTGATTCTAAATGTGAAAACAAAATGAAAGGCATTAGTTGTTCCATGATTCAAGACAGCAGAAACACCTAGAAAAGAATATTTGAAATAATATTTAAATACAGCAATTTAGAAGTTTATCACTAGTAAGAAATATTTTAAGGACAAAGTAACTGGAAAAATATGCACTAATTTATTCTTTAAAGTATTTGTTTGGCTATTTTATATCCATTGCATTTTCATTCCAATTTTAGTATGTGTGCTGCCAAAGTGAGCACTCCATTGCATGTTCAATTTTTTAAAAATTCCATTTTTATTTTGTTTATTTGAAAGTGAGTGAAAGAGAGAGAGAGACCATTCATCTGCTGCTTCATCCCCAAATGCCTGCAACAAGTTAGCTCTGGGATTGCCTGAGAACCAGAAACAGAGAAATCAAACTAGGTCTCCCATGTAAGAGGCAGGGGCCCCAGTCCTAGAACCATCAACTGCTGCCTCCCAGTGTCTACATTAGCAGGAAGCTGGAATTGGAAGTAGAGCTGGTACTCCAATCTATGCATTTCAATATGGGATGCACCTGTCCCAGGCATGGTCTTAGCTGCTGTATCAAACACTCTGGATTAGCTTATAAATCCTCACATGTTCATGTGTATGTGCACAAATACACACAACTGGAATTATGAAGGCATTTCATTTTATCTTTATTTTTCACTGTGTCTGTGCCTTACAAAAATAAATTTAAAATATTTAAATTATTTAAAAATCATGAATTTAAGTAATCTGTTTTGGTCATGATATTAATATGTGCAACATACCTTTTTCATTGTTAGAAAAAAATAGGTGAAAACAAAATCAAACATATTAATTAGAAAAGCCCTATATTATAAAATCTAGCTTAAATTCATGACATGTTTTCTCTAAAATAAACAATAACAAGTAAGAACCTGGTCAGGTTGTGGGATCTGAATGTATTTCCTAGAAAAAGATCCAAGGATCTGTTAGACAATGGCTGATTCTAGGAATTGGGAAAAACATGCAAATTTGTAACAACTTAAATCAGGATGAAAATTAAGTTACAGGCCGGCGCCGTGGCTCAACAGGCTAATCCTCCGCCTTGCGGCGCCGGCACACCGGGTTCTAGTCCCGGTCGGGGCACCGATTCTGTCCCGGTTGCCCCTCTTCCAGGCCAGCCCTCTGCTGTGGCCCAGGAGTGCAGTGGAGGATGGCCCAGCTGCTTGGGCCCTGCACCCCAGGGGGAGACCAGGAAAAGCACCTGGCTCCTGGCTTCTGCCATCAGATGAGTGCGGTGCGCCGGCCGCAGCGCGCCGACCGCGGCGGCCATTGGAGGGTGAACCAACGGCAAAAGGAAGACCTTTCTCTCTGTCTCTCTCTCTCACTGTCCACTCTGCCTGTAAAAAAAAAAAAAAAAAAAAAAAAGAAAAGAAAATTAAGTTACAAAAAATTACTGGTTCTGTTTCAACAGAATTAGAAATCGGTAAAGAGACTTCTGTGGGCCCCAAATTGAACTATTTGAAAAGCGTAAAAAACAAAAAACAAACAAAAAAAACCCTGACCCATCTCACATATATTTAAATGTATAAAACTATAATAGTTTACAAACAATATAATTTTTCACTTTGCTGGAAATTGGTAACTGAAAGAACCAAAGTGTTAGTCAACTTGTGTTGAAATCTTCCTATGTTTATAAAAGAATTTCATGTAATGATTTAAGACAAATGATTGAATTAATGTATAACAGTTCTGCAAGCTCTAGTAAAATAAGGGAACAACTAACAATTTGGTTTTTTTTAAATAGCAACAAAAGTACAAAGAAATAATAAAAAAAGGAGTAAAATGAGATTAAAAGAGACCTTAAAAGCATATCAGTTAAATACAATGATAGAACTTTGCTTAGATCCCAAGTTAATCCATTTATCAGAGAAATTTGAGGCCTATTTGTTTATTTGATATTAATTAATTTTGAGTTTTTTTCAAGCAGTGATCTGGAATTACTTCTTTTATGAAGTAAGTCCTAATTATTTAGAGACACTCCTGATCAACTCACAGATGAAATGCACTTGAAGTCCGTACCACGCTGGGGAGGCGAGGCGCGGGAGAGAAGGAGGAGCAATGTGGGTAAGACATCAGCCATGAGATGACAAATGTTGAAACTGCATGGTTCATCTACTGCAACAAAAATTCTCTGTTCTTCCTGTATTTGTTTGTGCAAGTCCCCATTTCTCACAGCATCCCTCAAAACATTTCTCAAAACATAGAATAACGTCATCCATTCTCCTTCCTGACCCCTCTTCACATAGAACTGCAGCTCAGATGAGCTACTTTTCTTTAATAACCCGTAACGCATTTCTTATGAATTATTTTTAAAAATTGAATTTCAAAATATTCTATTTTGGGCTGTACTCCAGTTTTTACAAAGAGCACAGTATAGAGTTAGAAGTGCACTAACAAATGCACAATGTTTGAAAAAAGGAAATGCTAGTTAATTTGATTAATTTGATCTGATCACTACACATTGAATACATGCACCAAATAATCATGGTGTAGCCCATAAATGGACACAATTAAAACTGAAAAACACTTCAAACATTAGTGAAAAAAAAGTTTGCAAGAAACAAGTACTTTTGAGACAGACATATCTGCATTTGAATCATGATTTAACTTAATTAAGTATGAGGTTGACTTTGCACCATTTAATCAATTCTTGGGCTTCTCAATCCCATCTATAAAACCAAGAAATGATCATTACAAAGTGTATATATTTTAGCAGGGCAACCTAGCCTGTTGATCTCTGGTTTCAGAAAAATCTGAGAACCTATAGAAAATGCAAAGGAGTACATGTCATAGCAATTTACTTGCAGTGAAGTGCTTGAAAGACCAGAAGTTCTGGGGGGGAAGAATCAAACATGACAGTGGGGTTAATTAGAAAGACTTCTCTGTGAAGCAGATGAGGTTTGTGGCACTAATGTCTAGGCCTCCATAATTCACTGGGCAAATGTTTAATGATTGCAGAAAGAGCTATTTAGCTAGAAATACTCCAAGAGTGTGGAGCACAGATGATACTCTTCTGAGATGCTGCTGGCGAGAGCCAATCCTGCCCCCTTCACAACAAGGTTGTTGACAGTTTGCTGCTTGCAGGATATTGATCCAATTATAGAGTGTGACTATGCAGAGATTGTTAAATTGATCTCAGGGTTTTGGAATTCATTTAACTCAAAAACATAGTTGTTATACTACTATATGTCAGTTATAGTTCTAGGCATAATGGTGATGATATGAAATATCATAATGGTAATGATAGAAAAAAGAAGACAAAACCCACCTTCAGTCTTCAGAAGCTTACTAATAGAATTTTAATTTTCCCATATTCTATCAAAACTTGGAAAGTATTCCTTTTAGGCGAAGGCATTTGGCATAACTGTTAAGAAACCCCTTCAGATGTCTGACTCTGCATATTCTAGTTCTTGGGTTCAGGTTTTGTTTCTGCTTCTTGTTTTTCTTTTAAGATTTATTTATTTATTTAAAAAGCAGAGTTACAGAGGCAGAGCAGAGAGAGAGAGAGGTCTTCCATCTGCTGGTTCACTCCCCAAATGGCTGCAATGCCTGGAGTTGGGCTGATCTGAAGCCAGGAACCTGGCGTTTATTCCAGGTCTCCCACATGGACTCAGGGGCCGCGGACTTGAGCCATCTTCCACTGCTTTCCCAGGTGCATTAGCAGGGAGCTGGATCAGAAGTGGAGCATCCGAGACCTGAACCAGCACCTCTATGGGATGCCAGCCCTTCAGATGGTAGATTTACCTGCTGTGCCACAGCGCGAGCCCTTGTTTCTGCTTCTGATTTCAGCTTCTTGCTAATATGCACCCAGGGAGGCAGCAGATGATGGCTCAATGTGTGGATCCCTGCCACCGATGTGGTCAGGTTAGATTGAGTTCCTGGCTCCTGGTTTCTGCCTGCACACTCTCAGTTGTTGGGAGCATTTGGAGAGTGAACCAGTACATTGAAGATCCCCGTCTGTATGTTACTCTTTCAAACTAAAAATAATAAAAAAATTATAGAAAGTGTTCCATTTAGTGTCAAGAACACAGAGGATAATATTGCGTTGAAGGTACTAGGCAAAGCAATTAATATAAAGCATTGTAATACATGAACATTGAAAAAGGGAGGTAAAATTATCACTGGCGTTAGATAGTATGTTTGCTTGCTTAACATTCTGAAAAAAATTGCATATAAAAATGCCAGTGAAAACAATTTTGTGGGGTGAGTAGTTGCAAAATTAATGTATGATAAATATTAGCCTTCATGAATAGAAACAATAATCTGAATCGATGATAGAGGAAAAGGCATAATTTAAAGTACCTGGGAATACACTGAAGAAGAATCAGAAAATATGTATGAAAAAATGGTAAAATATTAATGAGCGACAAAAAATAAAAATGGAAGAGCTTAAATATGGAGAGAAATTATCATATCTATAATGTAAAAATTGTTTATTTTCATTTTTATTCTGAGGACAGAAAGGAGTCTGCAGTCCACTGGGTCACTCCGCAAATGCTCCCAACAGCCAGGGCTGGTCCAGACTGAAACCAGGAACCCAGAACTCCATTGCTGTCCCCTCCGTTGCGTGGCAGGGACTCAACAACAGGAGCTATTGCCTGCTGCCTCCCAGGGTGCACATTAGCAGGAATCAGGAATCAGAAGTGGAGCCAGGACTCAAAGCCAGGTACACACATAGTGGATGTGGGCTTCCCTTAACTACAGATCCAGAGGCCTGCTGGAGAGGCTTGTGATTATCATGTCAGGTTTGTCCAGAGAAACAGAACCAGCATGTGTGTGTGTGTGTGTGTGTATGTGTGTGTGTGTGTCTGCGCGTGCATGCAGGGTGTAGACACATGTAAGGAGACTGATGAAAATGAATTGGGTTATGTGATTATGGAGGCTAACAAAGTGAAAATATACAGTATGGGCTTGCAGGTTAGAAATTGCAGAGAGCTAAGAGTGTAGACCAAGTTGAAAAGCTGTTGGCCAGAGAAATCCCTCTTGTTCCAGGAGCTAGTCTTTTCTGTTTATTCAGATCTTCAATTGGTTGAATGAGGCTCACATATTAGGGAAGGACATCTGTTTACCCAAATTTCACTAATTTAGATGACAATATTATCCCAAATATTCCCCAAGGTGAAACAAAACTAGCCATCACAACAGATCTCTTTAATTAAATGTATTACAACTCCAACAAGCACATTGCCCAGATGATTAGTTATATATGTGTATTTTAAAATTTGTTTCAGTTAATATTCTATATGTAGCAAGGGCAAATAAAACTCCAATTCTCCTATGCCAAACCTCAGTTTTATGTCATATTCACATTGTGCCATCACCTCTTCAGATTATTTTAAGGAAGTAAAATATGGCTTTGTTTACAACAGCCCCATGGGAACACTTAGTAAAATACCCTCTCTCCCCACTCCTGGGTCTCTAACTGCCATGGACTATGTGTTTATCATTTTGTGGTTTGTATTTTATATAAAGCAACTTCAGAGTTCACAAATAAAATAGCAAGAATTTCCAGGAAAATTCTAAAAACTAAGGTAATTAGAGTTGACAATTTCTTCCATGTATAAAATATATTTTGAATATATAAACACTGAGGCAGTCAACAAAGATCCTAGCGTTACCATGGGCAGCTGCCTGCCGGGTGTTATCAGTACTGTAAGAACAAAGTCTCACTTTTACAGAGGCATCCCTGATGCCAAGATCCGCACCTTTGATCTGGCGAGGAGAAGGCAAGCAGAGATTACAAAAGCTCTTTTATAAAATTATATTCAAGATGCATCAGTTGAACAAAGTAACAAAATGCAGAGCAACAACTATATTATATCATAGCTGTTGATGCATGGAATATCTCTGGAAGAAAATATAAGGAAGTGATATTTTTTAGACTTTTATTTTTACCTAGACACCTTTTATTTAGGGTATAAAAACTTCATGCATTCCCTATATACAAATTTAAGAACATAGTGATTTTTCCCAGGTGCCCTCCCTCCTACCCTTCTTCCCCCTCCCTCTGCTATTTATTTGAAAGTCAGAGTTACAGAAAGAGAGAGGGAGAAACAGAGAAAATCTTCCTTTAAGAGAGATTAAATGGTTGAACAGCAAAGAAGAAAAGCTTTTTTGATACTTTAATGCTTTACATAAATAAGCAAAAATTTTTAAAAATTATTAAGATGTTAAAATTAGAACATCGTATCAATACCAAGATAGCACACTATTTATCCAATTTGCAGATTTAGCACATCTTTAAGGAACAAAATGGTTTTCTATTTGAGATTATGCACAGAATAGACTAGTCTTTGTTATTTCCAGCTTCCATTTTGATATGCTGCTCTGTTTTATTTAGTTTTCTAAGTACATCTATATAGTTTGCTCATAATCTCATTCTTTAGCTCGAAATTCTTGCTTGTTATGTCAGTTTGCATGCTACACCGTCAAATGTACTAATGCTTAATTCTTCTTAATTCATAAAATAGCTTATTTATCAAGATGACTTACATAAGTATAGCAGTAGTTCTTTCTAAAGATAGGAATAAAAATATCTGTTGGGATATATTCTTTCAAAAAGTAAGATGAAAGCAGAAGTCTTTGGGAGATTTTCCTAAGGAGGTTCATTGTAAAAGAGGAAACTTTAGTTGCATCGTCCTTTCATTTATTCTTGCCTGAAATACAAATAAGATGTTGGTTATAAAACAGCTATTATGCAACCATGAGTCAACACTATGGATAGTATAAGCTACATTGACAGTACCATGTCACTGACCACACTCTGAAACCATCATATTGACCCAAGATCAAATAATTTTAAGTTCTTTTTTCTTTTTATTTGACAGGTAGAGTTACAGACAGTGAGAGAGAGAGAGAAAGAGAGAAAGGTCTTCCCTCTGTTGGTTCACTCCCCAAATGGGCGCCACGACCGGCGCTGCACCAATCTGAAGCCAGGAGCCAGGTGCTTCCTCCTGGTCTCCCATGTAGGTGTAGGGGCCCAAGCACTGGGCCATCCTCCACTGCCCTCCCAGGCCACAGCAGAGAGCTGGACTGGAAGAGGAGCGACTGGGACCAGAACCTGGCGCCCAATGGGATGTCAGCGCCACAGGCGGAGGATTAACCAAGTGAGCCATGGCGCCGGCTATAAGTTCTTTAGTTCAGTTTCCTGTTATAATCAATAGAAGCAATATATCTTACTTTGTTTTTCTTATTTAGTAAGCACAATAATCAGCAACCATCCCTATCCAGTCCTCACCTATGTTGTCCTTTATGGTACTTTAGTCTCCTACAAATGATGTACCAAGTCCCTCTGGTAAACAAAAGACTTCATAGTGCCTGTCACCCTGCATCTTCTAACCAATCCTAGAATTTGGGAGTATCCCTGTGAGAATTGGTTCATCAAACCTACAAATATTTTGCAGATTACCATAGAAACATTCCTCTATCTCTTTTTTAGAGTCTAAAGTAATGCCTGTTGTTCTCTTCATCTGATTTTCTGTTAAAACTTATTTTTGGCTACAATTCATCTAAACTAAAATAGCATAGTTATTTTTAATTGGAAATGAATTTACTTTTTATGACTTTTTTCCTACAGTGAACATATGTCCAAAGAAAGTAATTTTCAAGAAGTTCCATACAATTTTTTTCTCCTTAGCTTAAGAAATGAATGTCATTCAGAGAATCAGGGAAATTAAAGTGTTGTACATTTCCCAACAAAAGAAACCATATTTTAAAGAGTGAGATATGAACGGATATATTATCTCTTACCTATTAGTTATACATTTTCAAATCCAGTTACTAATTCTCAGCCCACTTTATTCTTTATTCCTTATTTTCATCCACAGAATAATTAATATAGACCAGAAAGAGATTCTGCTCTCCCATATTTTTGTAAAGGAATGAAAGGTAAAAAGAGGGTGTGGAATGATTTGTTTACCTTGGTCTGCAGTAAGTAATCTTTCCAGTGCTTTGTTGCAGTAATTTATAGGCCTGAGCAATCTCCCAGTATAACAAAAACAAAACTAGAATTCAGGCACAACCCACTCTATCCATCTTAAAGCAGTCAAGGAAATGCTGATGATAGTAGTTGAGCTACTGTGAGCCATTTTGGTTTCATGAACTAATGGAGCGTATAACATCAGCAATTATGCAGATAACAAATTGATGTTATGTATAAACAGAGAAAAGGGCATTTCCAAAAGGTTCACCATCTGAGAAATTATTTTTTCTTTTACCTCATGGCTATGACATAGATAACGGTGTGCAACAAAGTTATCTTAGGGAAGAGAATATCATTGCCTAAATCACACAACCTGTGAAGTGTATCAGCTACAGGCAATAGGATTCTAGGAAAGTGTAGATAGAAGACATTTTTTGTGGCTGGCATTGTGGTGAACTGAAGAGTAAGCCACTGCTTCAGCCATCAGCAGTCCAAGTTCAAGATCCAGTGCTGGTTGCTCTGAAATCAATGAAACTCCCTGCTAATGCACCTAGGAAGGCAGCAGAAGATGGCCCAAGTACTTGGTCCTTGCCATCCACGAGGGAGACCTGGTTGGAGTTACTGGCTCCTGGCTTTGGTCTAGCTCTGTTCTCACCCTTGCAGCTGTTTGGGAAGTGAACCAATATATGGAAGATTCTCTCTCTCTCTCTCTCTCTCTCTCTCTGTGCGTGTGTGTGTGTGTGTGTGTGTGTCACTCTGCCTTTCAAATAAATAAAATAAATCCTTTTTTAAAGAATTGATCATCCTTTTCATTGAGGTGTGTTAATTTTAATCACTTGGCCCTGCACAGAGATCTCCTTTTCCACAGCCCTACACAGTTGCCTTTTCTTTAAATACTGTAGGTAGTCCAGCATTATCATCGTACCTTTTCTTTCATGAGTGTGCATGTATTGGGAAGGTATGTGTAGTGTGTGTGTGTGGTGCTGGGGAGCAGGACTGGTTGCTGATGGTTATTCATCTAGATACAGTTCCCTGGGACATAACAGAGTTGATGTTGAAATCAAGGAAGCCGGCACTGTGGCTCAATAGGCTAACCCTCCGCCTTGTGGCGCCGGCACACTGGGTTCTAGTCCCGGTCGGGGCGCCGGATTCTCTCCCGGTTGCTCCTCTTCCAGTCCAGCTCTCTGGTGTGGCCCGGGAGTGCAGTGGAGGATGGCCCAGGTGCTTGGGCCCTGCACCCCATGGGAGACCAGGAGAAGCACCTGGCTCTTGCCTTCGGATTAGCATGGTGCGCTGGCCACAGCAACCATTGTGGGGTGAACCAACGGCAAAAGAAGACCTTTCTCTCTGTCTCTCTCTCACACTGTCCACTCTGCCTGTCAAAAAAAAAAAAGAAAGAAATCGAGGAAATCTGTGGGGTGAAAGGTCAAAGAAGAAGCAGAAGTCAGTGCGTGAAAATGTGCCTCACACAAAACGCAGCAATTCCAATTCTGGTTAGAAACATTGTTATTCTCTGGCATAGAAGACATGTGCAGGAATGTTCGTGGTGGTATTATTTATCTCAAAACATGGAAACCATCTAAATCTCATCATTATTGGGATGAACCAATTAATTAGCATATATTCATTTACTGAATGTGATGCATAGTGAAAATGGATCAACAAATCATGTGTCCACTATGATAAATGCTAAAATCATAATATTAAGAAAATGAAGCAAGTTATATTTGAAAATATGAGGCCTTATATATACAATGTTCAAAAGCATGCAAACTAAATAATGTAACTCAAAAGAATGATTGATAGAAAGGAAGAGTGGCTACCTCTAGGAAAGAATTGTAAAGGACAGACAGGTAAGGAAAGACTTCCAAAGTATGGTGATAGACAACTTTTTAACATTGTTAGCAGATACAGAAATATTTGATATGCAAAAATATAAGTTATATGTAAAATATAAGTCTATTTTGACTCTTATTGAGTGTCATCTCATTGAATTCTCACAAAATATCAGGTACTATTATTATCTCATTTTATATAGAAACAAATGTGGAAACATTAACCTGTCCAAAGTCATGCTGCAAAAATTATTCAAGATAGCACAGCCAGCAAGTTTCATATCTGGGATCCAAATTCTGGTAATTTGCAGCACAAATGCCACACTATAGAGTCATACTACTCATTGCTTTATATAAGCACATGTATAATTTTCATATGGTTACAATGATATTAAATTCTGCATTTTATGTGCAACCTTACATACAGGGAAATTGTCATTGATAGCCTTTGAAAACATGTATTTTACTGGCTACATAATGTTTTAATAAGTAGTTGCATTATACTACATTGAAATAGCCTAATTACTTATTTCCAATGTCTTGATACACTGCTATTTCAAAAACACCCTTGAATATATTCTAGGAATGTGATGACAGTAAGAGAAAATGGAAATATAATTTTAAAACTTTCTAATTATTCTTGAAAGAGTTTTTTTTGATTGGCATTCCCAGCAGCTAGGGCAGGGCCAGGCCGAAGTTGGGACCAGGAACTCAATCCAGATCTCCCACATGAATGGCAGGGACCCAGTCACTTGGGTCATCATTGCTGCTGCCAGGGTGTGCTTTAGCAGAAAGCTGTAATCAGGAGCTAAGGCAAGGACTTGAGCCCAGACACCTCAATATGGGATGCTGGCAACTGAGGCTGTGGCTCTACTTGTATTCCAAATGCCCACTCCACCTGCCGCCACTTTTTTGTTCAATTCAAGCTCTCAGAGGATTAGATGATGCCCACAGGAAGGTCATCTGTTTTACTCAGACTATTGATTCAAATGCTCAAGTCACCTGGAAATACCTTCACAAGACACACTCATAAATAATGCTTAAGCAAATATCAAGCTAAAACGTAGGCTGGTGTTGTGTTGCAGCATCCCACATTGGAGCACCAGATCAAGTCCTGGCTGCTCTGCTTCTCTTCCAGCTCCCTGCTAATGAGCCCGGAAAAGCAACAGAAAATGGCCCCAGTACTTGCCCCTGCAACTGATGTGGGAGAGCCCGATAGAGTTCTTAGTTCATGTTTTAACCATGTCATAGCCCTGGCTATTGTTGGCATTTGGGGATTAAACTACTGGATAGAAAATTTCTTTCTCTCTCTCTCTCTCTTTCTCTCTTTCTCTCTTTCTTTCTCTTTTTCTCTCTCCTCTGTCACTCTTTCAAGTAAATCTTTAAAAAGAACCCTTCATATTGTAAAACATCAAGAACTTCTTATTCCTACAATATATTAGCTGTAATGATAACACATAGCCAAAAAAATCTTCCTTTTTAAAAATTTTTCTTTTATTTAATTTTTTCCTCCTTTCAGTATTTTTATTGACTTTCCTTACTGATAATTCAGAAAAGTGAACAAGGTTTGAATATGGGTCAGAAATTGTAACTAGTAGAACATAATCATATACTACATAAAAATTAAAATGTGTTGTGCTAATGTATTACATGGTAAAAGAAATTTTTTTGAAATCTGTGAAATAATTAACATCATTCAAAGATAATTGGTAGGAGCCAAGATAATTCCTAATTAATAACTGACATTTAAGTAGAAGCAGATGTGGTGCATGTATGAACTCTGAAATAAGATTTTCTTCATAAGAAGCATATTTTGACTTTCAAATCCTAAATTATGTCAAGATTTATTATCTTTGAGTGAACCAAGAATTGAATTTCATTGTAGATTTAAGAAAACTTATTATATAAATATGATGCTAGTTCTTGACAAATCCACTTATCAAATGCTTTATTTCATACTAATTGTCTTATGTTTGCTATGAATTGTGTTTGAATGCTATCACAGTAGTCTTATTCTGATATTTATACACAGTCTATTCATTCATACATATTAATGCTATGAATGAAATAAACCATGTCATTGCTGTAGGCAAAATTGCATGAGCAAAAGAAATCTCAAAGGAGACTCTTTCAGATGATATTAGAATTTTTCCTCTGTCTTCCATTTTTCTGTAGGCAAATATAAAAAATGTAACTTTGAAGATAATTTCTCTCCTCAGAGAATTATTTTCCCAAATATTCTGAAATCATACATTACAGAAATCTACAATGTGAATTTCTGCTCTTTTCCTATTTTCTCCATATTTGCAAATCTCTCCCTTGTGATGTATTACATAGCACAAGTCATTATTATTATTTGGTGTGCCTAGTCTAAATTTTTGGTGATTACTGAAAGTTATTCCATGTGCACCGTATATTAATTATGCTCAATAAATACTAGTCTTGCAGATAAAAAGCCAAGGTTGTTTATTTGCTAGTAGTGATCAATTATGCCTTTTGGTATTTTGCTATGTTCATTATTATGAATTCACTTAATCAAATAATAAATGAGATTATGTAGGTGACATTTGAATTTGAAAGATTAATTTTGCTTGTCATGAAATCAAAGCATGTAGTCAGCTGTATTGTTAACTGAGATGAATTACGCATAATGATCAAAAGCGCAAGTATTTAAACACATAGTCATTCTCCAATGCTAATACTGCCAAATTTACTGTTGGTGTTATAGTGCAATGTCAGACTCATGTCATCTAAAATGCGGTTTACATGTTAAAATGCTTAGGGTTAACATAATTTTTAATTATCGAGTATTTTCTTGAAGCCTATTAAAAATATAAAAATATACTGAGTATGGACTTGGCTTCTACTCTTGAGCAGGCAAGATAGAGAAATGATACTCTTGATAGCAGATAATTTTTGACTAGCTTGAGATGAAAAGCAAATGTGTAACAGCCATAGGAAAGGTGAGAGTGTGTTAACTCAAAACTTTGATGGACCTGATTCTCTGATGAAAGGCCTCCAAAATGTTTTCCAAATAGTCTCTCAGCACTTGAGGCAGAAAATTTTCATGAGCACTGCTCTAACTGCCATCTCATCTTCATGTTTCCAGCATCTTTGACAGGCCATACATGAAATCTGTACTACTCTCAGTTTTAAATTAGTTTCATTTAAAGATATTTATTTGAGAATAAAATACAAATGTGTTATCTCTGAGTGCTGAACATCAATTGGACAATCACATAAATTAATTCCCAAAAATACCAACTTGTTGACCTTTGGCGAGTAGATGGATTCAGAAATAGCCATAGACAAACACTCTGAATGTGTTTGTGACTCTGAATGTGAGTGTTAAGTGGAGTTAGGGGAGCCATGTTCCCTGTCAGAGTGCCTGGTTTCAGTTCCCAGCTCCAACTCCTGACTTCAGCTTTCCACCCATGCAGATCCTGGGAGGCAGCATTGGTCACTGAAGCCATTGTGTCCTTGCCGCCCATGTGGGAGACCTGGATTGTGTTTCTGTCTCCTGGCTCCAGCTCCTGGTCAACACCAGCCATTATAGACCCTAGTGGAGTAAACCAGTGAACAGGAATTATCACTCTGTCATTGTGTCTGTTTCTGTATCTCAAATAGTAAACATATTCTTAAAAGGATATGCAACTCTTTTGAATAATCACTATAGTTGTTCATTACTCCCAAACAGATTTGACCATTTCTATGGACTTGGGAGCTAATAAATTCATAAAAATTTTGATCCATTGCAGAAATTTTATATATATATATATATATATATATATATATATATATAGGACCTATCAAAGCTATATCATATGAAAACAAATGAATGAATGTGTGTATGTTTATTCATATATACTTTGAACAAACATAAAAGTACTTTTATAATCAAATTAATATTCTACTCCAAAACTAGTTGCTTTATTTTGGTCCATATATTTTCCAACTATATTGTAATTGTTCTAATTTTGCTAGTTAGAAATTGAGTTCCAACATGGTAAGATATTAAGATTACATTCAAAATTCATTACATGTACTATTGAAAGATTATTTGATTTAAATATAGTCCAGTGGGGGGGGGAGCCATTGTAATCCATAAGCTGTTCTTTGGAAATTTATATTCTTTAAATAAAAGCTTTATATAAAAAATAAATAAATAAATAAATAAATAAATATAGTCCATACATTTAAAATGCAAATAAGTCTATTAGAATATCATATAATGGGGCCAGAATTCTGGCATAGTGGGTTAAGCTGCCACTTGCAATATCAGCATCCCATATGAACACCAGTGCAGCCCCAGTTGCTCTGCTTCTGATCCAGCTCAATACTAATGTGACTGGAAAAGCAGCAGAAAATAGTCCAAGTGTTTGGGCCCTACCATGAAGTTCCTGCCTCCTGGCTTCAGCCTGGCCCAGCCCTGGCTGTTGTAGCCATTTGGGGAGTGAACCAGCAGATGGAGGAATCTCTCTCCCTCCCCTCCCCCCCCCTCCTCTCCCCTCCTCTTCCCTCCCCAGCTCTCCTTTCCCTGTGTATCCCTCTCTGTAATTCTGCCTATCAAATAAATAGAGCAGTAATCAGAAACAGAGAATTGAAAATATTTACAATACAGGATTTTTATAAAAAAAAAAAGATTTCATTTCAGTCCTCTCAAATGCTGCATGGATTTGTGTGTAGAAGAGAGAAGATGTAGAAACAGAAGGTTCCCTGAGAAGATAGGAAGATGGGGCACTGAAAACA
The DNA here is from genome assembly GCA_949820135.1 of Sylvilagus floridanus. NCBI lineage: Eukaryota > Metazoa > Chordata > Mammalia > Lagomorpha > Leporidae > Sylvilagus > Sylvilagus floridanus. The sequence continues at coordinate 26,611,332 of OX463235.1, forward strand.
TAGGTGCAGGGATGGTCATTGCATAAGATCAGAACACACGTGAGAGACACATAACAATAAAACTATCTCAGATACGTAAGTGCAAAGAAAACATACTTACATACCAGAGTAAATGATTTCATAATGGAAATACATGATGTGATGGATAGAAAAACACAAAATGCCAGCATGTGTGACTGTACAAACATTAAATATATATGTATATGCATGTATACTAATTATCACTATAGATATATGCATACACACACATATATATGAAGGTACTTCAAAAAGCTTGTAGAAAACTTGAATTAAAATGTGTTTATTTTGGTACAAGACATTTGAAATCCATATATAGTTTTTTCATCATTCACATGTTTATAACAATGTCTTATCTATTAACTTCCTGAAGTACTCTAGTACTTGTATCTATACTGTAACTATTCACCAAGCCCATATTTTCAAATTTTCCATGACAACTTTACTTGAGATGCCCGGATCAACACTTGCAGCACTGCATGGCTTTTCACGGACATGTGCTGAGTGATCAAGTGTTTGAGTCATCCTATACACCAGTTGCCAGGTGCAGTGAGACAAGGAAATGCTCTACTTTCTTGTTCCTGCTCTCATCCTTCCGAAGGCTTTTCCGTTCCATGCTTCTCACAGTTTTGAGCTTTCTGTTGGTGGTGCCATTGTTACAAATGACCCCAAAGCTTAGTGCTGAAGTGCTGTCGTGTTCTAGGCACAGAAAGACTGATGTGGCTCAAGGGGAAAACAGGGGTGTTAAATAAGCTTCCTTTGGTCTGAGCTACAGTTCCATTGGCCAGGAAACAGTGTTAATCAACATCATATATTGAAAAAGGTGCCTTTAAGCAGAATCACATACAAAATAAAGTTATTTATGGATCAGCTGTTGAAAATGTCATGACCAGAGGCCCTCAGGACCCTTCAGGAGCGAGGGGCCTTTTTTTGCCAAGGGCCGTTTGGATAGTTATAACATCACTCACAAGCCATACAAAACTATCAACTTAAAAATTAGCCTACTATAGATTTATTGAATTTGAAGTTCCACCTGCAATTGCTTTGGCAGGGTCAGACCAAATGATTTAATGGACTGGACATTCCCCAGGGTTCAGTATATGCTAATTCAGTGTTTGTAGCAAGTTTAGTGAATGTATTACTGTGAGTATTGAGGAGTGATCCTCAGTAGATGATAGATGGATGTCTACATATATACAAAACGAACAATATGCATTTAAGTAAACTTCAGAAATTCATGGAAAAAATAGAATTGAAAGACAAGCTTATTTTGGCGCAAACTTTTTTTAAATCAATGCATATGTTTTGCATAATATACATTTCCCATCAACTTTTGGAAGACCTTTTTTTATTCAAATTATTTTTCAAAAGATTTATTTCTTTATTTGGGTACCAAAAATGTAAGGTATAGGATTGAAATTGAATTTTGAGTTCGGTGATTGTTTATAGCCCTTGTCTCTGCTGTTGAGGCACAGTGGGATTTTTTGTTTGTTTTTTCCTTCTTACTTGGCGTAGGGTTAATCTTATGAGTATAAAGTAAGCTAAAAGTAGATCGTTGGGAAAATGAAGAGAGAGAATAAGAGGAAGGAGAAGGAATGTGGGAACGTGGAAGGGAGGAAGGGAAAGGTGGGAAGTATCACTGTGTTCCTAAATCTACATACATTAAATACATGAAATTGGTATAACCTAAATAAAATTTTTTTAAAAATATTTATTTCTTTACTTTAAAGGCTGAGTGACAGAAAGAGAGGGAGAGTACAAGATATTTCCCGAAAAAAAAAAAAAAAGATATCTTCCATCTGCTGGTTCCTTCCCCAGTTGGCTGCCAGGTTAGAGCTGCGTTAGAACAAAGCCAGAAGCCAGGAACTCCATCCTGGTCTCTTAGGTTTGTAGCAGGGGCCCAAGCCTGTGGGCCATCCTCACTGTTCTCCCAAGCACATTAGCAGGGATCTGGGGCAGAACTGGATCAGTTGGTAATGGAACATATCACATGTTGATGTCATAAGCTGCAGCTTGAGCCAGTATGCACAGTGCCAGCACAAGTTCTTTTTATCTTTTTTCCATTTTAACTTTTCTGCAATAAACTCTAATATATTGAGGACATTCAATATTTTGCTTTATAAAAGAAAACTGTGTTTCTGATAGAGTATATTGTTCTCAACTAAATGAATATGTTTGTATGTTTTTGATTGTTTCACTTACAAAAACATTTTCAGTTCCTCTTTATTTTGAAATTCTGTGTTTGTACAGATTAGTGATAAGATCTGTTTTTGCGTAGATCTATGGTGTTGATGTTTCCTGAACCAGAAGCCCTGAGAAAATGAGGATGGAAGGTGAGAAAATTCTTAGGCCTCCTCTCAGACTTAATGTTTCAGAATCTGTGGGGGTGAGATGTAAAGTTTGAGATCCCCTGTTATTAATGGTCAAATTAGTTGTAGCAAGATCTGGCAATATTCCATTATCACAATTCAAAGGGTAAATCTTAGTTTACACCTGATCTTAGCCAAAAGGCCAAGAAGCAATGTGAATCTTAGTTTAAATAAAACATCAGCTCCTTGTCAGTTGAATATTTGAATTCTCTACCTGATTACATTATAAATAAAAATATAATAACCCCTTAGAAAACATTGTTAGTATTATATCAGCTCTAAGTGTATGTTTCAAGAAAAAACATTTTTTTCTTTCTTTCCTTCTTTCTTTCATTGCAACTAGAAATCTTCAGAAATAATTCTTTATAAAAACAGATGTAGACACTCTAAACCAAAAATATTCATACACAATGAAACACCATATGTACAATATTGCAACATGTCCATGCACATATACAAACGTATGCCTGTGTACCAGCATTAAGTACTTCTTATTCAGGCTTCTTGATGACAGGAATTGATTCTGGTCAGTAATTTCAAAAATATTTATTTGTAACATTTATTTCCTAAAGTAAAAATATCAAATATATTTTGTAAGCCGCTTTTCAAGAAAAAACTTAGAGAAACTCAGTAACATAGTATTCTTCATTTTCTGAGGATCTTTCTATATGATATAAATTATGGTTCTTTTCTATTCTACAAATATTAATATGGGATGTAGGAAAAGGAGATTAAAATAACTGAAAATGCACAGAAAACAGACATTCCAGAAAAATAACAAATACACAATATTTTCAGGTTTAAAATTAAGCCTGACAGCTTCTAATGAGAATAAAATTTTAACATCTTAGTATTTTTCTAGATGAATGCTGACTTCAGAATGAAAAAGCAGATCTGCTTAGGTATAGTACACATATTTTAGATATCACTCTCATAAGTATTTGATTTTTAAATTATTTTAAAGTATTTTATTTGTTTTTCACATGTTATCATGCCACAGGCAAGTTATACGGTAAAGCCAAACTTTTGCAACTTCTTGGACTGAAATCAGTACAAAATTTTAAAAGCCAAGGATCTCTTGTGAGTTCTTCAGGTTTTAAAAATGTCTTGTGTGGGCGCAGTTGTTGGCCTGGCAGTTACGGTTCTGGCTGGGATGCCTGCAGCCCATATCAAAGTGCTTGTGCTGGAGTCCTGGCTCCACTCCCAATTCCAGTGCACACACTGGTAGACAGCAGGTAATGGATCAAGTAATTGAATCCCTGCCACCTGTGTGGGTGTTCTTGGGTCTCAGCCCCAGCTGCTGGCCCAGGCCCAGCTGCTATGGACATTTGCTGAGTGAACCAGCAGCTGGGAACTCTGCCTATCAAATAAAATAAATTTAAAAAGTTAATAAATCTTGTGCAGGATAATCAGCTTCTAGTGTATATGTATTTAAATGATTTCTTAAAATGTCTGCACAGACTTAAAGGTAGAAAGAAGAGCTGGCATAAAATGTGAACTATCAACATTAAATTGGTGAATTCCTAGGTTGTCACAAACATTATGATAACCTCATCTATTTTTGCAAGGTTATTTACATTTCTCTTATGGAATCATTTTATAGTCAGTGAAATAAAGACTTTTGCTGGTGACAAGTAGTTCGCAAAGGATTTATCAAAACCGAAACCTGAAAATTAAGGAAAGCTGAAGTTATATGCTGTGTTGATACAGCAGAAGGCTGTGGTCTTGACTAATCTTTGGTACTTCCCATTTGAAAACAATGATGGAAATTTTTCTACTCACAAATATGAACCAAATGTTGTTATTGAGATATCTCATTTAAAAAAAAAAAATTCTCAAGTGAATTACTTTAATCCAGTTAAAGATCAGTCTTCTAGTTGCCAGTGTGGGCAGTGGTTAAGTTACTGCCTCCAATGTTTCGCTCCCAAATGGGTGCCCGTTTGAGTCCCAGCTGCTCCACTTCCAATCTGGCTCCCTGTTAATGCACCTGGGACAGCAGTAGAAGATTATGCAAGTGCCTGAGCTCCTGCCATCCATGTGGGAGCCTTGGTTGAAGCTCCTGGATTCAGGTCCTAGTTGTTGCAGCCATCTGGGGGAGTGAAACAGCAGGTGGAAAATCACTTTCTTTGTGTCCTTCCCTCCCTCTGTGACTGTACCTTTCAAAGACATAAGTGAATCTTTTGAAAAAAGAATAACCTCCTGTTATTTTACTGAATTTCAGAACATTTTCATCTACCCGAAAGGAAACCCTGTACCCATCAACCCCTTATTTCTCCCTCCCACTAGCTCCTGGACACCATTAATTTGTCTTCATGGATTAGTCTCTTCTGGATATTTCATAGAAATTACATAATTTATACGTGACCATTTGTGTCTGGCTTCTATCACCATAGTTTGGCAGTTGATTCACAGGTGTGAGTATTTCATTCCTCTTCATTGCCAAATTCCATTGCATCAGCTCATCAGCTGATTAACATTTGGTTTGTTTTCCATTTCAGCTTTTGGGAATGGTGCAGGTAGGAACATTTCTGCAAAAATTTTATTTATTTGTTTACGATTCTTTGGAGTATATACCCAGGAGTTGAGTTATGTGATTATATGATAATTCTGTGTTTGAATTCTGAGAAATTGCCAAACCATTTTCCACAGTGGCTGTGCCATCTGACATTGCCACAAGCAATGTACAAGACTTCCAGTTTCTCAGAAATTTTGGCCAACATTGATTATTCTTTGATTATTTTCATCATAATAACCCATATCAGTGTGAATCCACAAGTAGCTTTGTGGTTCTGATTTGCATTTCCCTAATGTTTAATGATTCCGAGCATCTTTCTGAGTACCTGTTTGCAACTTCTAAATCTTCTTTGGAGAAATGCCTATTCAGATTTCTTGTCCATTTTAAATGCAAGGTGTTGTCATTGTCATTACTGTTGAGATATAGGAACTGTATTTATACTTCACTAATCCCTTATCAGTTACATAATTTGTGAGTAAGAGGACTCTTTAAAAAGGTTTGTGGAAGAATGGAATTAAAAAATAGGATTGCATTGGTTTAAAAACATTTCGCAATCCACATGTCAGAAGTAAACATTTGCTTCATTTTCAAAGTAAGAAGTTTCACTGTGAGTAGACAACTAGCCAGGCGAACAGCTGGACACCTGAAAGCTCTTAGGCCAGCAGGACGTTAGTGGCCCAAACAGCTGAAGCAAATGCTGAGAAGATGACCATCGAGTAGTATCCAGCCAGTGAGGAACTGGGGGAGGGCCCTGTGTGCTAGGAAATAAATAGCTTTCTGTGGGCCGCTGGCTTTTGCTTTCCCGCTTTCGCTGTGTTTGCTGAGCCCGAGCCGGAGCCCGAGCCCGTCCTTGTCCTTTCAGTGAACAGGTAAGGTTGTTTCTCATGTACAAAGTTGTTTTTTTTTTTTTTTTAGAATACACATTTTCCATGAACTTTTAAAATCATCCTCATACACTCTCCCAGTCTCTGGGTTGTTTTTGCACATTGTAGAGTCCTTTGATTATATACAATTTAAATTTTTAAGGAAATCCAATGTATCTTCCTCTTTTTTATTAGTGTTTTTGATTTATATACAATAAATCATTGCCAAGTTCAATGTTTCCGAAGATTTATTCCTATGCTTTCTTTTTATTTGAGAGGTAGAGTTACAGAGAGAGACAGAGAGAAAGGACTTCAATCCGCTGGCCCACTCCCCAAATGGCCGCAATGGCAGAGCTGGGCCCATCTGAATCCAGGATCCAGCAGCTTCTTCGGGGTCTCCCACACGGTCGCAGGCCATCGTCCACTGCTTTTCCAGGCCATTAGCAGAGCACTGGATTGGAAAAGGGGCAGCTGGGACATGAACTGGTACCCGTGTGGGATGCTGGTGCTGCAGCCAGAGGCTTAACCTGTGCCACAGCGCCGGCCCTTCCTATGCTTTCTTTGAAAAGTTTTAGGTGTTTGACTATTTCACGTGATCCTTATATCCGTTTTTGAAGAAAGGGTCCAACATCACTCTTTTGCATGTGGATATGCCTTTGTTCCAGTGCTACGTGTTGAAACCAATTTTTTTACCATTTGATGATCTCGATCCCTTGTCAGAAATTATTCTATCATAAATAAGATATAAAACTGTTACTATTTGTAGCTTTATAGGAAGCTTTGAAATCAGGAAATGTTGATTTGCCAATATTCTTCTTTTCCAAGATTATTTTAGTTACTTGGAGATCTTGACAATTTAATATGGACCTTTGGAATAAGTCTTTCTGTTTCTCAAAAAAAAAAAAAGGCTATTGAAATTTTGGTGGAAGGGCCGGCGCTGTGGCGCAGTGTGGGTTAACGCCCTAGCCTGAAGTGCCGGCATCCCGCATGGCTGCCAGTTTGAGACCTGGCTGCTCCACTTACAATCCAGCTCTCTGCTATGGCCTGGGAAGGCAGTAGAAGATGGCCCAAGTCCTTGGGCTCCTGCACCCGTATGGGGGACTCAGAAGAAGCTCCTGGCTTCAGATCGGTGCAGCTCTGGCCGTTGTGACCAACTGGGGAGTGAACCATTGGATGGAAGACCTCTTTCACTCTATCCTCTCTGTCTCTCTCTCTGCCTCCTCTCTTTGTGTAACTCTGACTTGCAAATAAATACATAAATCTTTAAAAATAAAAAAAATTTTGGAGAGCGCATTGAATATATAGGTAGCTTTATCATAATTGCTTTCTTCAGGATATTTTCCATTTGTGTAGTTCTTTCATTTATTTATTTTTTTGACAGGCAGAGTTAGAAAGGTCTTCCTTTTCCGTTGGTTCACCCCCCCAAAATGGCCACTATGGCTGGTGCGCTGCGTCAATCCAAAGCCAGCGCCCCAACCAGGACTAGAACCCAGGGTGCCAGCACCACAGGCGGAGGATTAGCCAAGTGAGCCGCGGTGCCAGCCTTTCATTTGTTCTAATAATATTTCTAATTTTGAGCATATGTCTTAAGCTTTAGCATCCCCTTCTGCTTAATGCTATTATAGTTGTTTATGTAATGAGTGCTCTGAAATGCAACTAAATGTTGTAAATTAAACAAGTGCCCATAAGTTTTACTCCATTCTTGTAATAACTCTTAATGGTTCTTTAAGGACTATTCAGAAGTTTTTCTTTTTTAATAGAAAATACAATGTTTTGAAATAGAGAAATACTACCTTTTCCTTTCTGATTTGGATGTTGTTTATTTCTTCTTCTTGCTTAATTACTCTGGCTAGAATTTCCTGTGGAGCACTGAGTAACAGTAATGAATGTAGGATGCTTGTCTTACTCCTGAACATGGAAAGCCAGTTTTCAGTCTTCACCACTCACTGTGATGTTAGCTGTAGGTTATTTATAAATGTTCTTGATGTTTTTGTAGAATATTCATAAAGGTTTTTATCTTTTTGGAGAAATTCTTGCCTACTATTTGACTCCATGTTTTTATCATGAAATGGTTTTGGATTTTATCAAATGCCTTTACTTGAAATTGAGACAGTTGATGGAGTTTTTCCTACATTTTTTAATATATTAATTTTTGTATGTTTACTCTATTCCTAGGATAAATCTCATACAGTTGTGGTGAATAATCCTTTTAATATATCTTGGATTTTTTTGTTAGCATTTGGATGAAACTTCTTGATCTAGCTTCATGAGGGATGTTGGTCTGTTTTCTTGTGTCTGTATGGCTTTGGTATCATGGTAATGCTGCTCTCAGAAAGAATTAGCGAGTGTGGCCAGTTCATTTGTTGTGGGAATTGGAAAAGTATGGGTGTAAGGTATTTGTTTTTCTTTCCCTAAATCACTAGCATAAGTCACTAGTGAAGTAGTCCATTTCTTTTGGGGGGGATTTTTGATTCATGGCTCATTTTCATTACTCCTTATAAGTCTGCTCAATTTCCTATTTATTCCCTATTTATAAAATCCCAACAATTTCATATGTGTTTAGATAATTTGCATGTGTTTAAGAATTTGTACATTTCCCCAAGGTTTTCAAATTTCTTGGTACACAACTGTTCATGGTATTATCTTAATTCTTTATATTGTTGTGTGGTCAGTAGTACTATTCCTACTTTGATTTATGATTTCAATTATTTCAATCTTGATTTCTAGTTGGTCTAACCAAGCATTTACCGATTTTTGTGGCTCTTTTCAAAGAACCAGCTTTGCGTTTCATTTGTATTACGGTTTTTAGTACCTGCCACCTCTGTAGCCTTGCCTGCCTCTGATTCTCACTGACATGCTATGGCTTGCATGAAACACACACCTAGCTTCTTCTTGATTTTACTGAGTGCCCTGAATCTGAACTTAGACGTGGAAAACATCTAGAGAAAGGGTAGTGGCCAAAAAGAGAATTTTGGAAAATTAATATCAGCTTTGAAACATGTAAGGGAAGCAAAGAGAAACTGTATTTAAGAGGCTTGGTCACTGTCATACACACAAAAATATTTTTAAAAAAAATTAGTTATTGGACAGGGAGAAGGAGAGAGATGAATGAACCTTCCTTCTGCTCTTTTACTCCCCAAATAAGCGCAATAGCCAGGTTGGCCAAGCATAATGGCCCCCTACATGGTGACAGGGGTGCAAATACTTGGGCCATTTTCCACTGGTTCTGTAGGCACATCAGCAGACGGGTGGCTCAGAAGTGAGCTGGGTCTCAGTCCATGATTCTGCTAGAGGTACTGCTGTTGCAAGCCACTGCTTAAGCCACTGTGCCACTATATCCACTAGAAAATATTTTTGAGATCCTTTGAGAGAGTATACATAATGCTGTACACATGGAAGATGTCCTTGCTGTTAAGTTTGATGCATTAGATGTGCTTTTTTAAAAAAAAAAAAAAAGCTTTTAGATTTGAAGAAATTAGTCTTTTCTCCTTTATAATGTGCATGTATGCATAATATTCACTGACTTATCTCAGTTCTTCTAAAGCAAAAGAATTAAAAGAAAATATCTCAAAGTACATAGGCACTAGGCAGATAGCATTGTCATAATTCAAAGCATTTGAGTACAATCACTTCCATTTTGTAAAAGCCATCACCAGAAAGGCTTAGGAAAGATGACACTGAGGGCCTTTGCCTAGCAGTTTGAATGCCCAGTATCCAAGTACCTGACTTGAGCTCCTCGCTCTGTCTGCTATCTCCAGCAGGCAACCAGTCATGAAAGGCAGCAGTGCTGGGTGGCTCATGTACTTGAGCAACCACATAGCAGACTTGGATTGAGTTCTTGGCTCCTGGCTTTGGCCTAGCTCAGCTGCAGTCATTTAGGAAGTAAACCACCAGATAGAAGATCTGTCTCTGTTGTAAAAGACAAAATATACAGATAGTACTTTTGCTCTTAAAAGTGACTTTGTTCATTCCCACCCCTTAAAAAGCATCATTAGTTTTGGTGAGATTATGCTATAGAAATTATTATAAACACAGAATGCATTTGACAGAAGTTTCATTCAAATTGTAAAATCCAAAAACGTTAAATTACACATCCTATTAGATCTGATGCATTCGTAAACCTTTGCAAGTGCTTATAAATGTAATCTCATGACAGACTTTTCAGTATCACCATTAAAAAGTTAATTGAAAAGTAACTTTAGAAAATAGCAATCTATTGTAAGTCTTAATGTGTACAACCTTCATTCAACATTTATGTTCATATATTGACGGGATTCAAACTCAAATAACAATGAAATCCGTCAATTTCAAGCCATGAGAAGACGTTCAGTAGTTACTCACCTAAGAATGTTTGGGTGAAAGGTAAGACAGTTGCTAATTGACACTGATTGGTGCTTCCGACTGCTGTCATATCTTTTTTGCAATGTGTATAGAATAGCTTGATACTTTTCAAAGTATTAAATGCATGTTTTCTTAAATTTACTTATTTGAAAGGCAGAGTTACAAAGAGAGAGAGTATCAGAGAGAGAGAGAGCTTTCATCAGATGGCTGCAGTAGCCAGGACTGGACCAGGCCAGAGCCAAGAGCTTCTTCCAGGTCTCCTACATGGGTAGCAGAGGCCCAAGCACTTGGACCCTCTTCCCCTGCTTTTCCCAGGCTATTAGCAGATACTGGATCAGAAGAGGGAGCAATGATGACTTGAACTGGTGCCCATACAGGACACCAGGGTTGCAGGTGGTGGCTTTGCTATACCACAACACTGGCACTTGTATACAACTTTATTTTTTTACAGTTCAGTTTTCACTATAACATTCATTAAAAGATAAATATAAATGTGAAAATCTACCTGCAGAATATGTATTCAGTCATAACTATTGTCAGTGGTATGTGTAATGCTTTAAGTTTTTCCCTTTATAGTGATTAAATAATTAATCATTGAGTATTATTTTAGCCCTGCTTTTTCTCTTGATATCTTCAACTAATAAGCATTTTCCCAATGTGTTCCAGTAATATTTTCTAATTGAAATAAACACTTTCAATGTCTGCATACAATTTTATTAAGTGGATTCATCACCATATACTTAGCCTTTCCCCTAGCTTTGTAAATGTAGGCTATTTCTAAATGCTACTGTAATAAAACTACATTTAATACCTCTTACATATCAACACTTCAGCTCATAATTATCTCTCAGTTCAGTTAGGTAAGTTGTAAGACTGCTAGAACAGACAGATATATTTTCCGGAACTGTATACAAGAATATTCTAATTATGACTCTCCAAGTAAGATCTAAAGTCTACTAATCAGCCTAGGCCAGTGGTTTGTTTTTATTTTAAATTGTAGTTCTCTGGTGACTGGGGAGGCAACTCTTTACATATATTGTTATGTATGCTTAATGGAATTATCACTTCTTTTTGCTTATTAAACATTTAATTGAGAGAAGGAGAGAGGGAAGGAAGGAGTGAGAGACACAGAGAATGAGAGCAAGCAAGAAAACACTCCCATTTAAAGATTCATTCTCAAAATGGCTGTGATGGCAGGGGTTGGGCCAGGCCCGAGCCAGGAGTGGGGAATTCGGTCTGGGTCTCCTACATGGGTGGCAGGGGCCCAGCACTTGATGGTCATCTCAAGTTAACAGAAAGCTGGAACAGGAACTGGAACTCAGGCACTCAGATGTGGATGCTGATGTCCCAAGTGGTGGTGTCTGAACTGCTATGCCAATGCACATCCCCTTTGTTCATTTTTTAATTAAAATCAGTGTTTACACTTACTGTTCTTGATCTTTATTTAGTTCAAGATAGGTGTATGTCAGAACAGTAATAAATGTGTTTCCCATTTTTTTTTAATTTGTGGATTTTGACTATTTCACAAACCAATTTTAAATGTTTGTAAAGCTAAAAATCTATCTATTGGAATTACAGTAAGTTCATTATATTCAATCTTTCATCCACTTAGAACACTTTGATGTTTATTGTAAGGCAAGGCTCTAATTTTATTCATGTCCCAAGGAGTTAATTGTCTCAACATGATTTAATAGAAATTGTTTTTTTCCTTGATTTGTAATTTATTTTATCATATAATAAGATGATATGTACCATGTCCTGCTCCATGGCTGTCATTCTGTTTTATTTCCCTGTCTCTCTCATTTTAAGTCAGTTTCATACCATTAAAATAAGGTCTGGTATAGCTAGCACCTTTTCATTGCTCTACTAAAATAAAATTCTTTTATCTAAGTTACTCTGCTTATTTTTCCTGGCAAGCTTCAGAATCATTTGACCAATGTTGGAAAATAAATTCTATGGGTTACTTAGCAGAATTGAATTAAATACACTAATGAATAGGAACTATAATTTGTCTAAGTGTGGCTTCAGTCCAAATAGAGGGAGTCAGTGTGAACTCATCATTTAAACAGAAGGGATTTCTTGTCAGAATAACCCTGATCAATATTTCTGCACTGTTGTGGTTCAAGACTTAGGAGTGTTACTGTTTATTCATATCCTTTTGCATTTCTTAGTTTTCAAATGAGGCCATTTGATGTCTGAGAATATTTCAGTATATAGGAATTACAGAATTTCATAGTCATTCCTTTCTGAGAGGCAGGACTGAGTAGCAATTAGACACCCAGATACATAGTGAATGTTGATGCACACTGAGAGCTCTGCAGGAATATTAATGAGTGAAGTGCAAATCTCAATGCCTAAGGCTTACTTTTTCTGTCACAAGAGTGTTACATATTTTCCTGTTATAATGGTAGTCATAGGAGACTGGAGTATGAAAACTGGCAAGGGGAGGAAAGATTGTTCTTTGTGTACAAACCTCATTTGAAATGTAGACATCTGGGTGAGCCGGCTGGGAGAAGACCTCCCCCTTGAGGTATAGGTGAACCACATTTCAAGACCTTTTTCCATAGAGTAATATTTAAACTCCATGTAATTGTCCAAGGCCCTCAAAAGTAGTCTTCATTATGGAAATACTATTTTGATAATATTCACCTGTATTTTTCCCATGAGATATTTTATTCACACGTTAACCTTTAATCCAGAAAAAAATAAAAGGTGAAGTCACCATAATTTTCTGCTTTATCTCCTTAAATATAACCCAACTGATTTCACATAAGTTATGAGGAGTCTTGAGTGAATGAATTTAGGATGACAGTAAGTTGATAAAAATTTGGGACATAAATACGAAGAGAAGAAAACAATCAAAAGCAAGGAGAAATGGGAAATGAGGATCTATAAGCCAAAGGCCCACAGAATGAAAGTGGCACTGTCAGTCTGGTTTAAACAAAACCAGTCGACTCTCAGGAGACTGGCTTTGTCCACCAGGTTCGCATGTGTTGATTTCTCAGAGAAAAAGAAAAATCACTTCCTGGGCCTTTGTTAGAGAAATTTTGGACATGAATCTCAGGGTGGAAGCAAAACTAATGATGTGAAAAATGTTGGTGGCTACATCCCTTCAATAAATGGAATAAGAGGTTGTAAAGATAGCTGCTTGTTAGATTTCAATTTTACAATGCTCTTCAGTATCAGTCAACATGATGGTGATAAAGAGAGGTTTATTATCACAGGTTGGAGTGGAGATAAAAACAAAGTGACCAAGGTAGCCAGCTTTCTAGTATTTGTCCTAAATCAAAGGAACAATAGGAGATAGAGTAGTTCAATTAATAATTGTAAGCTGCTTTTGAAATATATCAGTTCTTTCAACCAGACTTTTAACTAAAGTTGATCATTAAATATTTTAATACCATGATCTTCAGTCCAGTTCTATTATTAATAAAGGAAATTTGTGCACATTGTAAATTAGCTTGCTTGCTGAATGGTAGGCTGCATGTCCTTTTTTTTTTTTTTTTTTTAAGAGTTATTTTCTTTGTTTGAAAGTCAGAGTTACGGATGGCTGCAATGCCATCCAAAGCTGCTTCTGGGTCTCCCCGTGGGTGCAGGGGCCCAAGGACTTGGGCCATCTACTACTGCTTTCTCAGGCCATAGCAGAGAGCTGGATTGGAAGAGGAGCAACCAGGACTAGAACCGGTGCCCATTTGGGGTTCCAGCACTTCAGGCCAGGGCTTTAACCCGCTGCGCCACAGCACTGGCCCGTGTTCTTTTACAAAAGCAAAGGAACCAATTTCCACTACTACTTGAGCATCTAGCCATTCTTTCTCTTAAGAGGAAGACTAAGGTGGTTTTTTCAGTTATTCCAATTGTAGTTGTTCTTGTGTATTGAAACTCGGCTTTCTTGACATTTTCTGATTGCTTGCTTGTTTCTAACATTGAGAACATCTTTCTATTTTTAAATAGTGTTTCACTGGACAGATGCTATTTCAATACTAAAGTACAAGTGAACAAGTTGATTTTAGTTATTGTTTGAAAATGTTACCCTAAATTTGTCTTGATGACCCCCCAAATCCCCAGATCTCACCTGCAATGGTACTTCACCATCTTGCCACTTAGGCTCTGGGCGTATCACTTCTAGGGACAGAGGTTCGTAGACTTCTCTGTCCCTTGTGTCTGCTCACTTGCTCTCTGTCCCATCACTGGTTTTCTTTAAAGCACTTACATTAACGTTTCTCCTGCCACTTAAAAGATGTGATAATATGGAATTAACTACTATTTGTATTAAGCTTTGAGACTAAAAACTGGTGGGTAACTAGCGAAAGTGCTTCAATTTAGATTTCAGATGTTTCAAACACAGCCCAGTGTAAAACATCTCCGGAAACACCTGTCCTCTCTTCAAATGAGCGTTTTCTCTATAGGACGTAGTTTGTTCAAATTCTTTTAAAAATATGTGCTTCATAAAACTATTTTTAGTCTTTGGCTATATTAAAGAAATTCATTCAAATCTTAGAGACCTATGTATTTAGTTAGTTGAATTTCCTTCTCTCTCATCATTTGCTTCTTTCCTGAAAAAACTAGTAAACTCATAGACTAAATTTAAAAACTGAGGAAAAAAATCAAGGAGCTAAACAATTAAAACACATCTATTATTTAGCCCTCAGTTGCTTTCCACTCATGGAGAGATAAGAAAAAGAAAAATAATTTGTGTAGTAAAATTGTTGAACTGGTAGGGTTCACTAAATATGAAGAAGTACATTGTAATATTTGTAGGTTAAATTTCACAAACACATTATTTCACTTCAGTTTATGAAGTATACTGATTCCTTGGCATTTTCAAGTTTCTAGTTCTAAAGTTCCAAGAATAAATTCAACTTCATGGGGAATCTGTGGTATTCTGAGACAATTTTATCTTGCCCACTGTGCGGCTTGAGAACAAATGGGAAAATAATTTCTTCTGCATGTTGGAAATGAGTATATATTTACTAGTATTGTATTTGCTTTATAACAGCTTCTATTTTAATGGAAAATTGGGCCCAATTCATACTTATGTACTTAAAATTCCTGTCACTACACCTAGCAAAACTTCATTCTTTTACCTCCCACAATATTTACTGAAAAATAACTGATTTTTTTCCCCTGTTTGCTTAAATTTCTGAACCACTATCTGACCAACAGAATAGCTACAGCATAGATCCTTGTGAGGCGAACGTGAAAACCACTACACTATGGAAACAGGCAGTTAGCATAGATCCTTGTAATATTGCCATCTCACTGATTAGAGTTTTCCTTTGTTAGTGACTGGTGCTGTCCACCAGGCCTTCACACCATCCTTGATGGTTTTTGGGGTGATTGTACTGTGTGTCTGTGATTGGACAATGCACTGCCTCCCAGGCACTTCAACTGTCAGTACTGACATCCTAACTTTACAACTAACAGGGATTTACTGAGGATTTCTGGGTAAATTAGAATACGCATACATACACATATGCACACAGATGCATAAGTAACAGAAGTCAATTCCACAAGTCTAAATAGCCTTAGTTGTGAATCTCCTTTTTATTTATTTATTTTTTTTGACAGGCAGAGTGGACAGAGAGAGAGAAAGGTCTTCCTTTTGCCGTTGGTTCACCCTCCAATGGCTGCCGCAGCCGGCGCACTGCGGCCAGTGCACCTTGCCGATCCGAAGGCAGAAGCCAGGTGCTTCTCCTGGTCTCCCATGGGGTGCAGGGCCCAAGCACTTGAGTCATCCTCCACTGTACTCCCTGGCCACAGCAGAGAGCTGGCCTGGAAGAGGGGCAACTGGGACAGAATCTGGCGCCCCGACAGGGACTAGAACCTGGTGTGCCAGCGCCGCAAGGCGGAAAATTAGCCTATTGAGCCACGGCGCCAGCTGAAAAATTACATTTAAAAAACACCGTTTCTGCCTTATGGAAATCTGAATCATTTAAAGCATAAAAGTATACAATATATTTTCAGCCATGTAACCCCCCTATTTTTATCTTGTAAGGCTTACCTGTTTTCACTATCTATAATTATCAGATGATGAATAATTCGCTAATATTTACTAGACAACATCTTTAACACATTTAGGAAGTATTATTAACAATTTACACAAATATTCACAGAATTATTTGGGCATTTTTTAAATAGCTTAGTAGTATTTTTCAGGTTCTTATGTTAGTGACTTCATTCAAGAGACTTGGAAGAATGTATGTGCCTGCATGGTCTCGTGCACATGTATGTTTACAAAAGTTAAACATGGGCTGGTGCTGTGGCATAGTGTGTAAAGCAGTGCCGACATCCCATATGGGTGCCAGTTTGAGACCAAGCTGCCTCACTTGTGATCCAGCTCTCTGGTATGGCCTGAGAAAGCAGTAGAAGATGGCCCAAGAACTAGGGCCCCTGTAACCATGTGGAAGACCCAGAAGTAGCTCCTGGCTTCAGATTGGCCCAGCTCTGGACATTGTGGCCTTTTGGGAGTGAGCCAGCAGATGGAAGACCTCTCTCTGTCTTTAAAACTGCCTTTCAAATACATAAATAAGTCTTATAAAAAAAGGTAACACGTAGTATACCAGAACAAGAATGCTTTATGACACTACAACTTTGTTATTTTCACTGGATCTATTTGAAGTGTAGAATGTGATATGTTCATATTATATAGTGAAATGATCACTGTTATGTAATTTTTCAGAAAAATTCTGAGGAATCTTCATATTGTCTTCCAGGCTCCAAGCTGACACTCATCCGGGAAAGAAGTCGCATTCCTGGGGTGAGTCCTTGTCCACCTCCCTCCTGAAATTGCTCAAGGTTTGGTTTGTTCAGCAGTGCCTTGTTAGTCAGCTGCCCAAGGACCTAAGGCAGGAGCCTCTTGGCCCCCACCAACATGAGGGCAGCAAGTCTTGTCTCTGAATCACCTTGGAGTGTGCGTTTGGATCTGTGTGTAGGTGAACAGGACGTGCTGTCTTTAAGTCCTGCTGTCTTGGGGAGAGTCACTCCCAGTTAAGTGGAACTGGCCTCTTCTGACAGCTGCTTGGAATGATGCTGGCTGAACCATTGTGTGCTGAGTGTGTACACACAGACCCTAAGGGCTGGGTGCCTTGGTGTGAGTCTGTGTGGGGACATGGTTGGCTCTGATCTCAAGTGCGGGCAGAGAAGGCTGTGGGTCTATTGGAAACATGTGTTCCACAGCTGGGAGAGGGGTGAGAAGCCCCTGTGCTGCAGCAGACATGGTTGGTGGAGACACCCAGATGCCAAGCTGAGTGAGGAGCATCCTTTCTGTGGGCAGGGAAAGTGGGACAAGAGATCTACTTGTCCTCCAGACAAGTTGTCCTCCTGGGACCCAGGCATCAGTTGCTGCCCATATGCCTGTGAGGCTGTCTCCCCCTTTGAACAGAGGGCCAGGAGCTCTGTGGGGAGCAGAGAAATGTGGTTCTCTGGTGCTGTGTTGTACTGGGATTTTTGTCTTGATGCTGCAAGAAAGTGTGGGCCCTGAGGATCCAGCTTCCAAGAAGGGAGCAGGTATCATCACCAAATATGAGCAGGTGCAGGCCAGGAGACTGAGTAGAAGAGGTGGTTCCTGGCCTCAAGTGCTGTGCCCCTGGTCACAGGGTCCTGAATTCTTTCAAGAAGAGTCTTTAACCTTTGTCCCTGATTCCCGAGAAAGAGATTCTCCATATTTGGAACTCTATGAGCAATAACAATATCTTTGTTAGTCATGAGCCCATTGGATCTCACTTGATTCATACTAAGACTTGAGATGACCCTGACTGTGGTGTTGGATCGCCAGAAAGACCATCCTGCAGGGTGTTCTTGCTTCGAGGGTTTCTGCACTTAGAGCTGACAGCAAGGAACTAGATGTGTGTTTACAAACCTGAGAATGGCATAAATCTAGAGACACGTCAGTGTAACCTTCTGCATCGGTAATCAGAGCATGGGTTCATGCTGATGTCTGCAACTCTGATCTCTCAGCACATGAATCTTCCTGGTCCTTCCTTGTGTACATGTAAGATGCCACTCGAACAGTGACCAATCTGCTACCTTCCACTTACTCCTTGTGGTTCAGATGCATCCCAAAGCTCAAGCAGGGCACGTACTGTTTTCTCAGTGCGATAGACTCCACTCGACTCCAGTTACTGACGTCAGCATGGTTTCCATCAGTTCAGTGAGGTTATTTTACACATATTTACACAAATCAGTTTAGATTGTTTCCCTGCATTCTGCATCTCAGCCATGAGTTCCCTGACATCCTAGTTATCATCCTTTAATTTTCAGATTTTAACTCCTGTGGCGTCCTGCACCCACTTTACTAGTCTCCAACAGAAGAGTTTGACTGCCATAGCAGCACTTAGTGTTGGCCATTTCTCACAGCAACTTTTCTGTTGCCCATCTCTGTATGTACCCAGAAATATGTCTTCAGGGTTCCAGCATGTTTTCTGTGACATGGTAGCCATTGCCCTTTTACCCTGAATAGCATTGTTTTTAGGGGTGTCCCAGAGTTTATGTACCCACCTGTGGGAGTATCTTATGGTTTTCAGTTCTTAGTGCTTATAAATGAATTGGATATCAGGGTTCATATGCTGCGTTTTAGTATGAACTTAAGTTTTCAGACCACCTGAGTAAATCTCTAGGTTCATTTTGCTTGTTTAATTCTCATGTGTTTTGTTTAGCTGTCTAGGAAGTTGCCAAATTGTGGGGATGGCGTTTGGCATATCAGTTAAGATGCAGCATGGGACACTGTCCTGTATCAGAGTTCCCAGGTTCAAGTTCAGCTTCCGATTCTAGCTTCCTTTTAATTTGTACATCACTTTGAATTGATGGCTCAAAGAGTTGGGTCACTATCACCCATGTAGGAGACCCTGGTTAAATTACCAGCTCCTGGCTTCAGCTTGATTCAACCCTGGCTATAGTAGGCACTTCGAGTATGAGCAAACACATAGGGGATATCCCTCTTTCCTCCCTTCCCATCCTTCCATCTCTTTCTTCCTTCCTCCTTTTCTCTCTTCTTCCCTCCTTGGCTGTGTTCCCTGGCCTTTCAACTATATACAATAAGTACATAAAGAAATAGAAACTGCCGAATTGAAGTTCAGGTGGCTGCACTACTTCATATGCCTACCATCAACAAGTAGGCTTCCTGTTCTTCATCACTGTTAATTTTGTCAGTAGTTTAATATTTTCCTTGATGTAGTGGGTGTGTACTGGCATCTCAGTGTGGTTTTATTTTCAGTTCTCTAATGGCATATGATTTTAAGCATCTTTGCATGTACTTATTGGCATCTGTGGATCTCCTATGGCGAGTTACTCTCTTGTATCTACCCATTTTTAATTGGGGTGCATATTAAAGTTGAATTTTAAGAAATTTTTGTATTTCAGATACCAATCTAGTATTTGAGTTTTGACTTAAAAATATATTTTCTAGCTGCAACTTATGTTTTTATCCTTTACCATTGTCTTTCACAAACACTGAGTGTTTAACCTTCACAAAGGCAAAGTTATTAATTTTTGTTTCAGGTAATACTGCCTTTGGTGTTTTCCTGCAATCTAATTATGAAACCCAAGGTTACCTTTCTTCCCATGTAGACAGTTTATTGTTTTGCAGTGTACATTTAGGTTTAGGATTCATTTTGAATTGAATTTTGTGTTAGGTGAAGTCTGTATCCATGATCATTTTCATATGAATGTCCAATTGTTTTAGGTGTTGGGTATTTTAGCTTTGTTCTGGAAATCACTTAAGTTACTTAAACATTTTGAGTTTTTTGAGTCTTAAAAAGTTAGGCCTTGTTAGATGGTACTCGAGCAGCACAGAGTGTGGGATTAATTTTTTTCCTATTATGAAGGTAAGACTTCTTGATACTCTGCTCCATGCCTCAGGAATGATGAGATCTTGGACTCTGCGCGCAGGGAACAGGCAATGCATCCAGCTCTTTGTGGGCACTGGGGTTGCCCCTCACTCTCAGCAGGCAGCTGGTGTCCTCCCCTCATGTGCTGACCAGTCTTGAGCTGAAATGCTCACGGGCAACCCTGCGTATCTGGACTCCTCTCACTGTGCATGCATTTCATGTCATTCTGCCCAATATTAAATCTTTTAAAACTCAACATAAGGGAAAAAAAAATTTTTTGTATGTTTTGGGGAATAGATGTATTCCTTTGTGATACGTGTCTTGTGGAAGTGTTCTCTCTCAGCTTTGGTCCTTCTTCCCTCTCTCTTGACAATGTCTGTCAGAGAGAAAGTGTCATTCATTTAAATGACGGGGCCTGTGATGCTGTATCTGAAAATGATCAGCATAGCCAACCTGTCTACTATTTTCTCTTGCATGATTCCCTGGGAGGTTTATGGTTTTATTTTTTCACATTTAAGTCTATGGCCCTTTTAAGTTGTGTGAAGCATGTGAGGTCTATCGGTTGATTGATTAGTTGATTGATTTCCCAAGTAAATGTCCTGTCGTTTTGGCACTATTTACTGAAGAGACTGTTTGCTCCATTTATTTCTTTTGTTCTTTTATCAATGGTCTGTTAGCCATATTCACCAGGGTCTGTGTCTGGGTGCTCTATTCTGTTGAATCGGTACACTTACCTATTCTTTGACTAGTATTGCACTGTCTTGATTAGCTTTCTAGTAACATATTAGTGGCAATCCTTCTTTGAGTACTGAGTTTGCACTTCTGGGTCTTACAGTTCTCAACATAAATTTTAGATTCCACTTGTTTCTATTCACTAAATAACGTGCCAGTATTCTTGATTGAAATTATGTTGAATCTATTCTCAAAAGGCGGAAGAATTAATATTTTGATATTGAGTCATCTTACCCATGAATACAGAATGCATCTCCAAACAGTTAATTCTCCTCATCAGAGATTGGCAGTTTCCCTTGTTAGATCTTGTCTCATTTTGTTAGAGTGTACTCAGTAGCCAAGACTTGAATCGGCCCTCTGATATGGGATACCAGCAATGCAAACTATGGCTTTACTCTTTTTTTTTTAATAATTTTTTTGAATTTATTATTTTTTTGACAGGCAGAGTGGTCCGTGAGAGAGAGAGACCGAGAGAAAGGTCTTCCTTTGCCGTTGGTTCACCCTCCAATGGCCAGCGTGGCCGGCCTGCTTCGGTCGGCACACCACGCTGATCTGAAGCCAGGAGCCAGGTGCTTCTCCTGGTCTCCCATGGGGTGCAGGGCCCAAGCACTTGGGCCATCCTCCACTGCACTCCCTGGCCACAGCAGAGAGCTGGCCTGGAAGAGGGGCAACCGGGACAGAATCCGGCGCCCCGACAGGGACTAGAACCTGGTGTGCCGGCGCCGCAAGGTGAAGGATTAGCCTATTGAGCCACGGCGCCAGCTCTTACAATTAGTTTTGATATACATGAATACTATTGGTCTATGGATGTTGATTCTTATATGTTAATTGAATAAATTATGTTGCTAATTTTTGTTTTGAAGTTCTTTTAAAATTTACATCTATAATTGTATGATTTTTCTAGGAAATATTGTCCTCGTCCTTTCAGATTGTTGTGACCCTCCTTGCTTTCTCTTACTATTTGCATTGGTTAGCAATCTAGTAATAGTGAAGACAGTGACATCGTGTCTAATTCCTAACTGTAATATAGTGGTGTTTTGAAAATTTTATTACATTGTTGTTGTAATTTCACAATCTTTTTCTGTTAAATTAAATATAGCCTCAAATTATCTGATTTTTTTCCAATGAGAAAGACTGAGTTCCCTTCCACTGAGCCTAAGCTGCTATATGAACACTTTGACAGAAGATGACAAGAGAAATGCTTTGCTAGCTTGTAGGTCTGGGCTTTAGAAGGAATGACATCAATAGGCTACAGTGAAGGAAGCAGAATTACTCTCCTGGAGTGAGTTCATGCACAAGCCAGGAGAGTAAAGGGCACCCAGTTGATTCTCAGGGTACCAGCATTCCTATGACAGCACATATGTGTGTACAAAATGGTCATAAATCTTCTGGACCAGTCCAGACCTGAGATGAATATTCCTGAGAGATTGCTAGTCAATGGCATGATAAATGGCCGTGTTTTTCCAACAATGCCTTGCCTACATTCTTGACAGACAGGATCACAAGATAACAAAATAGCTATTGTTTTAGGTCTGAAGTCTGTCATTGTTGTACAGTATAGATGATCACCATGGAAACAATATGATTGCTTTCTTACCTCTTTAATATAATTGATTATACATTTCCTAATATTGAAACATTTCATTTTTGACTATACATTATTTTTAGAGTTTTGTTATTTAAAAACCATTATTTAATATATTATACTCAGTGTTACATTTTATAGTAACCATAAATCAGATTAAGTTTAAGAGTTCTTTTTGAGATCTTTGGCAAATTTTCAGATCCAAATCATCCTTGATTCCTGATAATAAGTAGGAAATTTTTCTTAATTTTCTTGGTGGGTTGATTGAGATTATCTGTTTCCTAGGTTTTGAGTATTTCTTTTAGAAAAATATAGGTATTTAGTATGGAAGAGGTCGTTAGCTTTAATCACTGTTTCTTATTTTATGAATTGATTGACATGTTCTATTTTCACTAAAGTCACATCTGGTAAATGTTTCTCGATTTTCATTTTAGGATTTTCAAACACTTGTGCAAAGGGTTGGTAAGGTCATTAACTATGAGGGTTTTTTTCCAATTTTCTTTTTATTTTTAAGATTGATTCCTCTCACCTTCTATAAAAGTCAGCTCAATGGATCAAAGACCTAAGTGTAAGACTTGAAATCACAAAATTATTGGAAGAAAACATAAGGGAAATATTTCAGACATTGATGTGGGACATGAGTTTTTTTGGGCAGGACCCCAAAAGCATAGGCAGTCAAAGCAAAATTAGACAAATGGGTTTATTCAAGCTCTGAAGTCTCTGTACAGCAAAGAAAACTACAGAGTGAAGAGACACAAAACCAGGTAAAGATTGGCAAGATTGTTTTCCAACAAAGGATTAATATCTAGAATATATCAGGAACTCAAAAAAATTGACCAATAACCAACCAACCAACCTGTTTAAAAAATGGACAAAGGACCTGAATAGACAATACTGTACCTATACACATTTGTGATCTTATTTAATATTTATAATAGTACTGAAGAAATGGTTATATTACTGCAATTTTAACAGGAAGGAAAATGAGTCTTAGAAAAGGTAAATTGCTAATAATGATACTACCTCCAGAACTTAATGGTGACATCGTGGCAAAATTTCAACTCAGTTTCCATGAACGCTCATATTTGCTTTCTGCACCTTTACATTATTAAAATTTCCAGCAATTCTTTGTGGTAAAGAAGAATTTTTGGAGATTTTTTTATGAATAAAAATAATTAAGGAACATAAGGCATAGGAAAGCTTCATCAGTGTACCCTGAGGAAGATTAGTCATTCAATAAAATACCTAACAATCAGTATAACCCTTTGTTCAATGGAATTTGCATGAAAAATGGGTCATAGTTTCTGTGTTCTAAGAAATTATATTAACTGGGAATATTTAGGAGACATAACTAGAAATGAATCTTATTATATGTATCTCTCAGTTTAATCTTATTTCTGCTGCCATAGAATAAAAACCATTGTGGGGAAAATATTTTTAAAATTTTATAGAAATATATAATTTCATCATAGCCAAAGAAATGCCATTTTAACAGAAAATGAATTGAAATGAGAAAACAAGTTTATATAATAGTCAAGAGCAATTTAAATATAGAATTTGTTATAATGCTTGAGCTCATCAAAATATTCATAGAAAATATGTTACGAAAAGTCTATGCATGATTTCAATGCTTTTTAAATCAAAATTTATATTTTAGCTCTGTTCTCCATGGACTTTTTCAAGTATCCACATGTAATATGATTTTTTTGTTATTACCAAGGAATAAGGAGCTGACAAGGTTAATAATGGATATAAGCAACTTGCTCATTAGACAGTAGAGCCTTATTTTTACTGCTTTTTTTCCACACAGCATATTTTGGCTATATTGCATTTAAAATTCACTGAAGAATAAGTTTAGCACAGAAAAACTAAAAGGGAAAATAAAGTAGGAGAGTTTAAAAATATGTTGAAATGGCCCACTTTTGCAAGAAACTGAAGTTACGGGAAATAACTCCTTTATCCCTCACCCTTGACTAAATATGTGAATCAAACTATTGTAGATTCACCCACACATAGATTATGTTCCAAATGTGTTTCCATATATTGTTCTCTGAATGAAGAGAACTGTGCTCCAAAGAGTGTGAATGTGTCTCTTTATGAACTTTTAATTAAAACAATGTGTTTTGCACCATGCTAAGAAGTGTCTTTTGCATAAGAAGTCACTATATGTTTGTAAAAATATTTCCTAAGTGGTATACAGAATCATTATGATGAAAAATTAAGGTAAGTTATTACATGAAATAGGTCTATCTGAAAGTATGTATTGCAGAAATTAAAAGTTCAGACATTTAATTTTAAAATTTATGTAAAAATTTCAGGTGTAGTTTAGTAACCTATATTGCTTTTGAAGTATTTATTTTTTGTATTGATTTATTTGTGCGGCAGAGGAGAGATTGAGAGAAAGGAGGGGGAGAGAGCGTGAGCGAGCTCTGACCTGCTCATTCACTTCCCAAATGCCAGCAATGACCAGGACTGGGCCATGTAGAAGCCCAGAGCAGAAACTCAATACAGATCTCCAACTTGTGGCAGGACTCGGCTCTGCATCAGCATGTACTGTCTCCCAGGGTGCTCATTCACAGGAAGCTGGAATAGGAGAGGAGCTAGGACTAACACTAATAAAACCGCTGTCACTAACGGTGGAAAATGTATCTGGAAAGTATATTGTTTAATGTCCACGTGTTATTCTGTAAAGTCTGGATTGTGAGGTCATCTTTGACAGGCTAGGACAGTTACATCTTTACCCGTAAAGTTTTCAGGAGGAAGAGTGTAACAACTGAGTCATCTTATTTTCTTCTGCTTTATCTTTATTCTAAACCTTCAGAGGCAAAGATTTGTACAACATGTAGTGTGAGGTAACTTAGAATTCTCTTAAGAATTCATGTATACTTGCCAACTCTAAAGCAATCAAATAAAAACTAAGTATTTTACATAAAAAACTAAGTATTTTAAATAAAACTAAGTATTTTAAATCGCTCTCAACTAAGTTACAAATAAAGCTAATAATTTTCTTCTATTTGTAATTTTCAAAAATTTATTTGGAAGGCAGGGAGACAAGGAGAAGAAGAGGGAGGGAGGAGAGTGATTGAGAGAATAGATAGTAGTACATACATACGGACATTATCTTCCATCCATCGGTTAATTCCCCAAATAGAAACAACAGCCATGTCTGGGCCAGGCCAAAACCAAGAACCAGGAGCTCCAACCTGACCTCCCACATGGGAGGGAGGAGCCCAATACCCAGGGCAATCCTGCACTGCCTTCCCAGGTTCATCAGCAGGAAGCTGGGGTCAGAATGGGAGAGCTGGGTCTCCAGTGAGCACTCCAATATGGTACATTGGCTTTACAAGTGGCAGGTGAACCGGCTAAGCCACAGTGCTGGCCTTGGTAATCATATTTTAAATCAGTTCCTACAGATAGTTGTTTATGGGAAAAATGTTTTGTTTAACAAAAAACAGAATCCTAAAGAAAGTAAGTTTCCTACTTGCAGGTTCATGGTCAATATTTTAAGTAAATTTCTTTGTTTTCCTGTACACTAGCTATCCTTTTCCCTTCCCTTCCCTTCCTTTGCACTTAACCTAAATTCCTGCCTTCCATCTTGCCCTCCCTTTTCCCAAGAGGCAGAGAGAGTAAACTCTCATATCTGCTGCTTCACTCTCCTTAAGCCCTCATCTTCTGTATATAAAAATAATTAAAAATGAATCTTAATGAAGGATGGGATGGGAGAGGGCATAGGAGATGGGATGGTTTGCAGGTGGGAGGGTGGTTATAGGGGAGAAAAAAACCACTATAATCTAAAAGTTGTACTTTTGAAATTTATTAAGTAAAAGTTTTCTTTTAAAAAAGGGGGGGCTGAAGCTAGGAACCATGAACTCAGTCGAGGTCTTCTATGGGGGTGACAGGAACCCAACTACTTGAACCATCACCGGCTGCCTCCCAGAGTCTGCATTAGCAGGAAGCTGGAATCAACAGCAGAGCTGAGTATCAAACTCGGATACTCTGATGTGGACACTGGTGTCTTAACCCCTAGGCCAAAAGGCCACCACCTGGTAGATTGTATCATACTAAATGTTACAGTGAACTCTGTTTCAGAAAAAAGTGATACATATAAATGTAATTTACTTGACAGAGTTAGAGAGAGAGAAAGGTCTTCTTCCATTGGTTCACTCCCCAAATGGCTGCTATGGCCGGCACTGGGCCAATCTGAAGCCAGGAGCCAGGAGCTTCCTCCTGGTCTCCCATGCAGGTGCAGGGATCCAAGCACTTGGGCCATCCTCCACTGCCTTACTGGGCCACAGCAGAGAGCTGGACTGGAAGAGGAGCAACCAGGACTAGAACCCGGTGCCCATATGGGATGCCAGTGCTGCAGGCAGAGGATTAACCAAGTGAGCCTTGGCGCCGGCCCCAACCTATTATAATTTTAATCTTAATACTCCATGAATTCACTTTAACTACAAATTACCAGGAAATATTACATGGAAATACTGTCCTCTAGAAAAGGCTTGAATAAGATAGAGAACTGTTGAAAGGAATGAGGACTACCTCTCCCTCAAAATCCAATGAGTTAAATTGTTTACAACTTATTTTGCAATAGCACATTTGGATTTCAGAAGATTTTTACTGCAACTATGAAATGCTGGCATCTACCAGGAGTTTACCTGCATCCCATCTAGTCAACATCAGTTTTCTAAAAGTTCTATTGCAACCGTCCTATGCATTAGTTTGCGCCTTTTCTGTGACTGCTTTCCTGGTGAAACTAGGAAATTGAGTAATCCACAAAGTCTAAAGTGTCCCAACTGGTATTTCATAGAAAAAATTTGGCCCATCCTGCACCTGTATTTTCTAGCTTTATTTTTAATCAACAATTATATATATATATATAGTGAATTTTAAATACTAATATTTGATACAGTGGATATGTTACAAAGCTTAATTCATTTCTCACAAAATAAAGATGCGAGTATTTTAATAATTACTGACTAGACGATCACTTTGCCATGATTTTGAAATATTTATTTATGATAGAAATTGTAGAGAACTCCCATCCACTGCGTCATTCACCAAATCACCTGAAGTGGCCAGGTTTGTGCTATGCTGAAGCCAGGAATCGTAAAATGATTCAGGAGTCCCAATGTGAATGACAGATACCAAATTATTTGAGTCATAACCACTACTTCCTAGGTTCTTTTTTTTCAACTTTTATTTAATAAGTATAAATTTCCAAAGTACAACTTGTGGATTATAGCGGTTTTTCCCCCATAACCACCCTCCCACCTGCAAACCATCCCATCTCTTATTCCTTCTCCCATTCCATTCTTCATCGGGATTCATTTTCAATTGTCTTTATATACAGATTAACCTAGTATATACTATGTGAAGATTTCAACAGACTGGACCCAGGTTCTACATTAGCAAGAACCTGAATTCGGGAGTCAGAGCCAGGTATTGAACCCAGGTACTCTGATATGGTTTACAGGCTTCTTAATTAACTAGGCTAAATCATTATAATTTAAAGTTGATGCATAACTGATGCATGGATCATATATGAATATATTCTGCAGAGATGGGTTTAGAAATATTCCTATGCAGGCCCGAATTACTCAGAAGAAAAATTCTGAGATTAAACATTTTGTCCTTTGTATCATAGACAAATAAACATGACCATGATAATTTGAGAACTGAAAATTTTTAGAAGCATTATCAATTGTCCCCAGTGACCATTAAAAACTTCAATAGTGTACTCATGGTCTATATGTGCCTATACTTTTGTAAAGAGGTCATGGATGAGCTTTTTCTGATGCCAACATATTTAATTGGTCCAATTTCTGGGCATTCTTTGGCATAAAAACAATGCACAAAATTTAAAAAAACACTATTGTCCATTATGTTAACAAGTGATCTTAGGCAGATGTAACTAGGAGGCAAGCACACATCAGCCTCTTCTCCTTATCTATTGGATGACGCAAATTACCAAATTGCTGGGTGAGACAGCTACATTAAAGGGAATATTGTAAGTTAACAGGAGTCCTATTAGCTGCAGTAATTCTAGGTCATACAAGTTCTCTCTTATTTTAGCCCACAAACATTTAATTTACACTTTGAGCCAGATACTAGGTAAATTTCTTGAGATCCGAATTTGCATATCTAAGATAGCTTTTCTCTAAGATCTTGGAATCAATGAAGAGAGAAGCCAATACATAAACATTACCAACCAGTGCAATAAATAGTATTTCAGGTTCTTTATGCAGAAGTGTGAAGGCATACTGAGCCCAGTCTTGAAAGTTAGGCCAGATGCGACTATGCTGAAGGTATTCCTAAATTTTCAGGTTCCAGTGATTCAATACAAGAAATACACAGTACTGTTTTATAGAGTTTTAATATGCCCATATCTATTTAGCCTAAACAAATGGACTATTTTAATAGATAAGCTAATTACTTTATCTGCCTGTACATACTGAAATAACATGGGATTCTAGTTCTGCTAGTCAATGCATTATTAACATACTAAATTATCTGATTTTGGATCTGCGTAAATCTACAAGGGATTGGTCTAGGTTATAAAGAATGACGTTCCAATTGACCTTCCCAGAAGATCATCAATTTAAACTCAGACTTCCAAGTCAAGAGAATTGGAGAAGCCAATGTAATGGTTGAAGAGGCACAAGGAAGACTGGAGTCTCCTCACTTTCCTGGTTTTCCACATCTTCCTAAATGAGATGAATGGGTTAAGCTTCAACATTTTATTACTGTCTTCTGTATCTGCTTATTTAAAAGGAGTTCATGGAGCACTTCACTGAGTTTTCTAGTGCCTTAAAAGATCCATTCAAAATATTATCTAAGCATGTAGACTTAATTGACTGTGACCATCCAATATTGTGGTAAAGATTATGGCAGGTCAACTGAAGTTTCAACCTTGTGAGAACACAGTGTACAATAAATTATTAAACATTTTTGCAAGTAGAATTTTAGAATGCATTCTACTGAAGCAATTGTGTATGTCTATCTTAACTGTGCTCCTGCACTGCTAAGGTTCAGTATGCCAATTTTATCTCCTGTGTCAAACCAGGACTGTTCATCACTGACAGCGTGCTGTCATCCTAAAATATACATGTAGTTGCCAAGGTAACCATCATTATTTGTGTTGTATCTAGGAATTTATCATTAGACACTTAAAAACCTTGCTACATGTAAATAATAGTTAGCAAGGTAATATGTCTTTTCTTCACATAGCATTTTTTTATGTTGAGACTCAATGTTATAAGGTGGAATTTTAACCACATTTTCAGTCTATATCAATGACTTGGTAGGAGTATATTTATCTTAACCATACTCTTGAAGTTTTAGTTTATAAACAGGAAATCCAAGTTAAAATATTTACATCATTTTAAGTCAAGCTTCATGAAAAAGTAATTTTTGGGAGTGCTATGCATTGGTTTTTTCCAATTCTAAAATAATCGGTTTGAAACAATTTCAGACCTCTAACATTTTCTCCTCTCCTGAGTTCCTGCTCCAACTTCTAGGTCTACTATTGAATGATAGGATCAGCACTATTTCCTCTTCGTCAATTTCATCTTTCTTGTTTTCCTAGAAAGCTAAGGTCACAGGTTTGAAGTCATAAATGTTTAATTGTACCTTTGCATATCTATCTACCTGTGAATCTAAATTTCCTTATTCATAATGTTCGATAGGGATTCTCCAAAAATGTATTTGTGATAATAAATGTATTCAGTGCTTGACATATTGTTGATTTCAAAATAGTCACTTCTGCAATCAAAAGTGGAATGAATGGTTTTTCACAGAATTAACTGGATGATTTTTGTATACATCTGTTTTAGTAAAATGGTTGAATAGAAGAATCCTAGGAAGGCTTCTCTCTTTTTTTTTTCTGTCTCCCAAATATCTGCTCAAAGATGACATTTTTATTTTATTTGACAGGCAGAGTTAGACAGAGAGAGACAGAGAGAAAGGTCTTCCTTCTGTTGGTTCACTCCCCAGATGGCTGCTACAGCCAGCATCGTGCTGACCAGGACCCAGGTGCTTCTCCTGGTCTCCCATGTGGGTGCAGGGCCCAAGCACTTGGGCCATCCTCTACTGCCTTCCCCAGCCACAGCAGAGAGCTGGACTGGAAGAGGAGCAGAGGACTAGAACTGGCGCCCATATGGGATGCTGGTGCCACAGGCGGAGGATTGACCAAGTGAGCCACAATGCCGGCCCAGGAAGGCTTTTCTTGCCCTGTAAATATTCTCATAGACGTGTTGTCTACCAAGTTATAGGAAATCTAGCATTATAGAATGTTTCTAGATAGAGACACTGTTTTCAAGTCTCCTCTTAAACGGTAATATACCCAGAAGGACAGCACATTAAATCACTCTTTATTAACAGTGTTTTAGTAGAAATTAGAAGGTATCACATGGAGAACTCCAGCAGTATACACTGAGATGAAGTTTTGAGTACAAAATGTTTATTAAGGATCAATGCCTATGAAAAGAAGGAAGTAGGATTAAACAAGAAGTATTTCACTTATGATGTAAGTCCAACAAAGACTCAGCCCACCTTGTGGAGAGAGGTTGTGTATAGTTACTACCTGTCAGAGTTGCGCTATTTTCAACTGAAATGAATGTCTTTGTTGCCCAGCCTTTCCTTTGAGCCAGTGACAGCTGCCCAGGGAAAGTCATGGCCTTTGACAAGTGTACTCCATGTCAACCACATTCCTTCAGTGGAGCAATACTCCTGCAGGAGGTCTGGATGGTGCATATCCATATTTAAACCATGTAGATGATCTAGATGGATTTAAAAAGTAATGAATGAGGCCAAGATTCAAGGAGACAAGATTACAGAAACACATCCAAGGGACTTGAAATAGATTCTGCCTTTTGTGGGTTGTATCACATGGATGTGGTTGCTAACCCTTAGAAAAGCACAGGTCCCTAACTCTCACAGCAGCAACTGTGAGGAGAAAAGAGAAAAGGTACAAAATGTGAAGATGAGAATTGTGTATACATGTTCACTGCAGTAGGCCAGCATGGTCACAGATACACTTAAAGTTCAGTTATATAATTCTTTGCTCTCCCCTACAGTAAGTGTAGGTGTATCTGAACAAACTTCCCCCATGTTCATTCTTTTCTATTTTTAAGTCACCATTTTCACTCTTGCAAGGGAAACTAAAGCTGTTGATTACTTTTATGTTTTATAGAATGAGAAAAGTCACTACCCAAGAGCATTGGACATAACCGTGATTCTTCCTCTCTGTGGGGTTTTGTGGCAGGTAGGGAGGGTCTGATTACAAAGAATGACAGAAATCTTGTGTTTGGGGCCAGCGCCGTGGTTCAATAGGCTAATCCTCCACCTAGTGGCGCTGGCACACTGGGTTCTAGTCCTGGTCGGGGTGCCGGATTCTGACCCAGTTGCCCCTCTTTCAGGCAAGCTCTCTGTTATGGCCCGGGAGTGCAGTGGAGGATGGCCCAAGTGCTTGGGCCCTGCACCCCATGGGAGACCAGGAGAAGCACCTGGCTCCTGCCTTCGGATCAGTGCAGTGCACCAGCTGTGGCGGCCATTGGAGGGTGAACCAAAGGCAAAAGGAAGACCTTTCTCTCTGTATCTCTCTCTCACTGTCCACTCTGCCTGTAAAAAAAAAAAAAAATCTTGTGTTTAAAGGCATGGGAAAGGTTGAGAGTAGCAAAACTCCTGCCCCTGTTCTCTGGTTGTTTATAGGATCCTGTATAGGGCAAGTTCCTTCACGCTGTGTCATCTCCTTAAAGGAACAAAATGACATGCCATTATTTTCCATTTCACCCGAAATTTCTTTTTCTAAAAACTTGATTTACTCTTACTCAATGATAATGCAAAGTGACTTAAAATTAGGTAACAATAAACTCAAATAGATATAAAGCACATACAACTGCAAATTATATTACCCTAATGAGCCATTACATAGGCATCAGCAAACTTTAAAAAATCACAATGGTTTTGGAAAATAATTTGTGTTGCCCAATATCTTGTGAAAACAGCTGAATGTTTTATAAACTTCCCTCTCAGGTTATACCTCAGTGATCTTCACTTATTAAGTAGCATCACTGAATCATGAAATATTTTCCCAGGCACACACAGCTCACTACAAGTTTTGTTCACAAAATATTGATTTCATGATTAAACTTCCCATTAGATAAGAACTCAGTCTGAGCTTTAGATTTTTCAATCTTGGATTTATGATTTGAAAATACTTGAATATTATCTATTTCCATTAAGAAAATATAAAATATATAGGTAGTGTTCCATCATGGAAAAGATTAGAATTGCTCTCTAATTTCCATTGCTTTACAAGAACCTAGTATTTTGCCACATTAATTATTCTTAAATACTGAAATCTCATTATGTAATTGCATGCTATTATTGTATACCTGAAAAGTAAGGCTGGAAGTTATCAGGAAACAGTACTGATGTATGTCTACTTATGAAAATGTACACAGGTATCTTCTGGACAATTTTTGGTTACTGTCTTTTCCCCATAAATACTGATGCTGATTCCAGGTTGAATTTTCTAATACTTTTGCATTAGCTAACTCAACTTAAATGACAATGTGTGAAACTTAAATAAACTTCATGTTGTGATCAAACTGTATTCTCTCCATGGAACAAATATTTTACGATACTACATTGTAAATCTAAGTGAAGACTACATCTTAAATTCCAAATTATGCATTGAAATTAGACTTGTATTTAAATCATTTTCCTAAAAGATCAAATCGCATTAAATATTGAACATCTACCCTAAGATTTCCTAAGGTAAAACCTTAATTATGTGAAATAAATAATATTTTCTATAAGTGATCCTACATTTTCATAACTCTTCAAATACTTACCACAAAACCCATGATAATATAAGCCCAAATAACTTGAAGGGCTGCTTGTCTAAAGCAATGTATTGGGAGTTGCCTTTTAAGTTTCTGAGTACATATGGAAGAGAATTACTAGCTAGGACATGGTTAAAGCCTTTACTGTAATATTAGTTGCATATGGAAAACTTAAATTATCAGACTTTGTCACAAAAAGAATTGGTGATATTGAATATATGCTTTAGATTTAAGACCTGTATTTTCAAATTATATGTAACTGGTTCCTGATGGCTATGACTTTGCTTAAAATATTATGTCTGTTTCTGCTGAGTTCCACAACTGACCTTTCCCTGATAATCTAAAGACCTTTGAACTTTATGGAATCCTGTATTTTTTTTTTTTTTTACAGGCAGAGTGGACAGAGAGAAAGGTCTTCCTTTGCCATTGGTTCACCCTCCAATGGCCGCCGTGGCTGGCGCGCCGCTCTGATCTGAAGGCAGGAGCCAGGTGCTTCTCCTGGTCTCCCATGGGGTGCAGGGCCCAAGGACTTGGGCCATCCTCCACTGCACTCCCTGGCCATAGCAGAGAGCTGGCCTGGAAGAGGGGCAACCGGGACTAGAACCTGGTGTGCTGGCGCTGCTAGGCAGAGGATTAGCCTATTGAGCTGCGGTGCCGGCCAGAATCCTGTATTCTTAGAGCTATAAAATGCTTTCAAATATTAAAATGATGTCCAATTGGAATTTTTTGTTTTTTTTATGGCTTCTATACTTGTGGTGTTAAAGAAAATATATTCTTAGCAATGATAACTTCTTTAAAGATTTATTTATTTGAAAGAGTGACAGAGAGGGAAGGATAAGGAAAGAGAAATAGACCATCCATCTGCTAACTCACTCTTCAAATGCTTGCAATAGCCAGGGAAGGGCTAGGCCAAAGCCAGGAGCCAGAAACTCAGTCCAGGCTTCTGACATGGAGCAGGAAGCTGGATCATAATGTCATTGTACTCAACTGTTACTCAGGGAGAATATATAACTTGTCATCCAAAGCAGGTAACTTTTCTTTTTCCTAAAGAAATCTTTTATTTAATAAGTACAAATGTCAGAAGTGCAAATTTAGGAATATAGTGATTTTTTCCCACCATACCTGCCCTCCCACCCCCAACCCCACCTTACCACCTCCTCCTTCTCCCATTCTCCGTTAAGGAAAAACAGAAAACAAAACTGTTCCTCGACAGTCAAGACAAGGCGGTTTAAATCATTGCTTCTTAAAGTGTCAATTTCACATCTACAGATTTCCTTTTAGTGCTCTATTAATTATCATAGATCAGGGAGAACACATGGTATTTTTCCCTTTGTGGCTGGCTTATTTCACTAAGTATGATGTTTACCAGATTCCTCCATTTTGTTGAAAATTTTATTTTTGTTATTGCTCTGTAGTTTCCATAGAGTACATATCCTATAATTTCTTTAACCAGTCTTCTGTTGATGGGCATTTAAGTTGATTCCATGTCTTAGCTATTGTGAATTTAGCTGCAATAAACATGGGGGTACAGATAACTCTTTCACTTGCTGATTTTATTTCACTTGGGTAAATTCTGAGGAGAGGGATGGCTGGGTCATACAGCAGTTCCATTTTCAGATTTCTGAGTTATCTACAAACTGATTTCCACGGTGGCTTTACCAGTTTACATTCCTACCAGCAGTGCACATGGGTGCCTTTTTCCCCACATCCTCACATTCATTTGTTGTTTGTTGATTTCTGTATGAAAGCCATTCTAACTGGGGTGATGTGAAACTTCATTGTGGTTTTGACTTGCATTTCCTTGATGGCTAGTGATCCTGAACATTTTCTCATGTGTCTGTTGGCCATTTCAATTTCCTCTTTTGAAAAATGTTTAAGTCCTTGACCCATCTTTTTACTGGCTTGTTTGTTTTATTGTTGTAGTTTCTTGATCTCTATATATTCTGGTTATTAATCCTTTATCAGCTGCATAGTTTGCAAATAATTACCTCCATTCTATCAGTTGCCTCTTCACTTTCCTGAGTGTTTCTTTTGCAGTACAGAAGTTTATCAATTTGAGGTAATCTACTTGTTAATTTTGGCTTTGATTGCCTGAGCTTCTGGGGTCTTTTCCAAGAACTCTTCGCCTGTGCCAATGCCTACCAGAGTTTCTCCAATGTTCTCTAATAATTTGATAGTATCAGGTTGTAAATTTAGGTCATTAAACCATTTTGAATGGATTTTTATGTAAAGTGTAGGGTTAGGGTCCACTTAACACTTTTGCTTGTGGAAATCCATTTTTCCTGGCACCATTTGTTGAAGAGACTGTCTTTGCTCCAGGGACTGATTTTAGCTCCTTGGTTAAGTATAAGTTGGTTGTAGATGATTGGATTGATCTTTGGCGTTTCTAATCTGTTCGATTGGTCTATTCATCTGTCTTTGTACAAGTACCAGGCTGCTTTGATGACAACTGCCTTGTAGTATGTCTTGACATCTGTTATTGTGATGCCTCTGGCTTTGTTTTTGTTGTACAATACTACTTTAGTTATGAGAAGTCTCCTGTGCCTCCATATGAATTCTGGCGGTCCTTTTTATTTCTGTGGTATCTGTGTTAAATTTCCTTTTTCATCTCTAATTTTACTGTTTGAGTCTTCTTTCTACTTTTTTTTTTGGTTGGTTGGGCCAATGGTGTGTCAATATGTTAATTTTTTCAAAAAACTATCTCTTCATTTTGCTGATCTCTTATATATTTTTTTGTTTCATATTTGTTTATTGCCTCTCACAATGACTGCCCAATCTCCCATGCACACCCTGAGTTCTCCCGCATAGCCTCAGTATTTTTGCAGTCCCCACACACAAACCTCCCAAGTGTCCAGACCCCTATCTGATCTCCCCACCAGACTTGGAAGTCTCTGGCTTGTTGCTGGGTGTGGACACAAGCTGGCACAGCTGTTATGTATATCCAAAATGGTGCCTGCACTCTGACAGCTTGTTGAAGGAGGGTCAGTGAGAGAAAACAGGTCCCCTGCTTTGATTTTTCCTCTCGAGTTTGGCAGGAACAGTATCCTCCATGGGGCTCCAAGCCAAGCCAGATTCCCTCTAGTCTCTTCCTGCAGCTTTTTTGCCAGTGGCTTGGGCTGCTGGAATCTGGTCTTGCCTCACTCTCCAATGCTGTTGCAGAGGCTCTCAGCTGCTGGGGTGCCCTCGCCCTCCATTTAAATCCACTGTGTTCCTCCAATTATTGTAGAGTTTCCTCTGCTGCTTACTCCCTATCTCTTCCTGAGACTGCAGTCTCACACATTTTTAAACTATATTCTCCTAGACACAAGCAGCAAGATCCCCCCCTACTCCACCATCTTTTTTAAAGATTTATTTATTTGAAAGGCAGAGTTACACAGAGTTGAGAGGTAAGACAGAGAGAGAGGTCTTCCATCCGCTGGTTCACTCCCCAATTGGCCACAACAGCTAAAGCTGTGCCTATCCGAAGCCTGGAGCTTCTTCTGGGCCTCCCACGTGGGTGCAGGGGCCCATGGACTTGGGCCATCTTCCTCTGCTTTCCCAGGCCACAGCAGAGCCGGCTCCTTTACTCCACCGTCTTAATTCAATTCCCAACTTGGAAGAGAAGAAACACTCACTACTTCAGTCCTCAGGACTGTCTTTGGGAAAATGTTGCCACCCTGTGTTCAACCACTGGGATTTTTCCAGAGCACTGGTTTTTATATTCCATATCCTTTTGGACATTTTCTACTCAGTTAAATTTAAATGTCACTATAGTATATAAAGATACTCATGTAGGGTTGCCTGATTGAATAGGAGACTGCAGACATGAGATGTTGTACCTTTGGCATCCTCTGGGAGATTGCTAATCATCCCTGAATCACAGTTATTGAAATGGGGAACTCTGGAAGATGATCTGAAAACCAATCGCTGAGTAATGGAAGATAGTACCATTTATCAAACAGTTACGAGGTATCAGGCAGTATACATGGATTAACATTGAACTAGGATTAATATCTATGTCTAATTGGTTGCATAGCCTTGTCTGATTTCTCAGAAGAAATGCATCACATTTTCTAAGCTGCTGCTGCTTTTTTTTTTTTTTTGACAGGCAGAGTGGACAGTGAGAGAGAGAGGGACAGAGAAAAAGGTCTTTATTTGCCGTTGGTTCACCCTCCAATGGCCGCCGCAGCTGGCGCGCTGTGGCCAGCGCACCATGCTGATCCTATGGCAGGAGCCAGGTGCTTATCCTGGTCTCCCATGGGGTGCAGGGCCCAAGCACTTGGGCCATCCTCCACTGCACTCCCTGGCCACAGCAGAGAGCTGGCCTGGAAGAGGGGCAACCAGGACAGAATCCGGCGCCCCAACTGGGACTAGAACCCGGTGTGCTGGTGCTGCAGGCAGAGGATTAGCCTGTTGAGCCACGGCGCCGGCCTAAGCTGCTTATTTCAAGATGTCCTCTCCTCAGTGCATCAGTCAGGTCACCCTGGGTTATGTTACTCCAGTAACAGTGTTATTCTAGTAAGAGTGTTACTCCAATAACAGAGCACCCCTCAATTTCAGAGACTTAAAGACAAAGAGAGGGTTCTTAAAATGAAATGCTTTATGTTTAGACTATAGATCCATTGCTAGTGCTCTTCATATTACAGTCCTGAGCTACCTGGAGTAATGGAAACTCCATCATGACATCTAATTCTATGATTCCAGAAGTAATAAAAGGGAAAATGATGAAATATTCACTACTTTTTTTTTTTTCAGATAGCAGATGTCTCTTTTGAACACATTTCATTGCCCAGAATAAGTTTTCTACCCATGTCTAAGATCAGCAGAATGAGGATATATAATTCTTTGAGAGTAGGCCACCAAATAAAAGTCAGTTGACCATTATCTTCAACAAAAATCGATCTTCTTGAATTCAAAATCCATATTTCCATTTCTTTTGTTAGGAGCCAACCACATAAAGGAACTGTCATATATTTATATAAGAAAGGTATTTGGTCACACTTTCCAATATCCATCTCCAGTTTATTGTTTTCCACAGTAAACACTTCCAATGTGTCAACTGTTGCTGAAAAGATATTGTTTAAAGCAGGGCATCCTCAAGAGGTATTTCAAAATTCAGATTCTAATTCAATAAGTATATTTGTGATCTGTAATGCAAAGTTGTTTAAGTGATCAATTGACCCAGTTTTGAGTGTGTAGCTACAGACCAATTTTTAGCAACTAATTAAGCCCACATCTCCACCACTTCTCTTAATGCGCTTTCAACTTCAGGTCACTGTGTACTGGCCTTAATTTTCAGGGGCCAGGATTCAGACAACTACGAAGAGATCCTATTCCCTGGAGTTTGAAAAATGACTGATACAGACCAATCCACAACAGCCCAATAAACCTAGACAATCCACCCGACTCGCCATACATACACTACATCCTATACTTCGAGCTTTCTGCTGCCCTGTGCCTGGGGACAGTCCCCATGTGGCACTGCCTAGCAGCTTTTTCTCATTTGCAGTTGTAAGTAACAGTTTTTGCTTTTCACATATCCTAGTGCCAATATATTGTGTCTCACCTTCAAAAAAATACTTAAGACTTAAAAAACTTGATCTGTGTCTGTAGGTGGTTACCATGTCTCTTCTCACCCAAATGCCCTTGATCTTGGAATAATCAAAATGAGCAGCATTAATCAAACTACCTAAGGGCTTGGTACTAGCACTGGTCGGGACCCATCTTAGGGCAATAGGAAGAAGAATACACTGGAGTTGCACTGCCCAGCCCAACTGCTATGTTCCTGGTCACAAATTTGTGTGTGGCAGAGGTGTATCACTTCAACATTGGTTTTTAATATTTGCAGATGAGCCCTAGTTTGTGCCGGTGTTTCCAGTGACTTCTGTGGTAGGAGTTATATGTTGGGCTCTTCAAGGTATACTAATGGTACCCTGGATCACTGATGTTGCTCACGTGCTGCTCAGATAGACCCTCAAGGTTATTATAGCTTCTCCTCTGGAGAGCAGTAGCCCCATGTTTAAACCAAAGGGATCTTCTCATACTCTTGCCAAAGTTGCCTAATTGCTTAATGAAAGGTTTCTAACTAAGTAATTTGGACCCTCAAACAAAAAGCTCTAGGAACTGTCCAGACTAAAGTCAACAAGCCTTGGGTGATTATTCAAGGGTTCCTTCCACTCAGAGGTTTTAATGCTTTACATTACCTCATGCATGTTGGAGTCTCTGGACCACCTATCATGGTGCAAACAAACTTCTTTTCTCAACCTTGGGCTATATGTCATTAAAGTGAATATTGCTGGCCATGTACTGGGCTCTCCTGAAAATAGAGGGTCTCACAACCTGAGCCTGTGACCCTTCCACTCTTACTGTCCCCTGTACTTTGTATCATGTGAGAGGTACTCCACAAGTTTGGCACTGCTCTAGAGGGCTCTGTAACCCTGGATGGAGCCATGCTTGGCATCACTGATATATTACAATGGCACTAATATATTCTCCCCTATACTTAGTACTTGCCAATTGTTACGGTGCTGGAAGACATGTCCCCTTGTCCAATTCCCTAGGCTATCTGGAAAACTCCTTGGGATTAACTGAGTGAACAGAAATGGAAGCCCATAGACTGTACCAATAACTTTTCCCCCAACAAAGTGATGGAGCTCAGTAGAATGTTGCTGCTTTAAATCCTTTAAATAGCACATTCCTGATAAAGGATGGGACCCAAGGATCAGCACAATTAGCTGATTTCAAGCATTCATATTGGCATTAGAGGCCCTAGTTAGCAAATGCTCCAATCTGCGTTTTTTACAAACTTTGATGTTCCTACGTAGAGGTGTACCCTTAATGGCAAAGAGCTCTGGGAATCTCATACCTTGCAAATACTCAACATATAAATCAGAGTCAAACATGTCTGCACATTTTAAGTTCCTAAATGACAGAACTCTCAAGTACAATCTTTATCACCTTCCTAGTGTCACACATCACAGATAGTCCCCAATTCACATTATTACTTTGCAAAATATACAATTTCAAGCCGTTGAAAAAGTCAATGAATAGAATTTTCATTTCCTCATTATGTCTCAAGTAGAATGAGATGCTTAATCAGTTTTTCAAAGAAAAACAACAAATGACGAACAGCCAATTGGTTGTTAATCCCTTATTCCAGGGGTGCTTGGCTGACTTGTATTCTCTACCAATTTTCTAAAACATTGCTATCTACATGTCCCATGTTGAGGACATATCCAAATAGTCTCATTTTAACAGACTTGTATACAATGCTTGCTGCTAGAAATGAGTACAGTTTATTCACTTAAGGTAGCCTAAGATCAAAATAGACTTTTGATCAGACATTGTACATCACTGAGTCGTCCAACCTTCCAGCATCTTTATGAAATCTGTCACTAATTCCTACTTTCTTACCTTGTACTTTAGCCATTGTACTCTGTATTTTGTTTGACCACTGAAGAATAGCTTGCCCTTGGAGAACACTGATCTCTATTCTGTCCCTATAGTTTTGCCTTTTTCAGAGTCTTACAAATATGAAATCATGCAGTAGACTTATTTTTATATTACAAAACACTAACGTTTTTACAAAATGCTGGCATTTATTGATATGACTTCTGTTGAAATATCTCCTGAAATTTGTCTAAAGTCAAACTTATTAAAATAAGTTTATTAAACATTGTGGAGAGTATATAGTTTCAAGTTTTCTGTAAAACTCTCTCTACATAAAAACAAACTAATGCTAAATCGGCTTAACAAACCCGATGTCTTAGAGAATTCTTGAGTTATCATGACAGTTTCAAGCAATATGCTATTGCTTTAGCTTATTTTTTGTTTTACTGTAAAAATAACAGTTGTACTGGTGCTCGGTTGACTGTCTTGATAATTGGCACTTCCTAGAGGACAGGAAACAAAATCTATATGCCAGGCAAGGTCAGGGACTTCTCCCCCTCCATTCCTCTGTGAAGGATGAAGCTTATCCAAAACACCAAAGAAACCTATGTTTGGTGCTTATAGATTAACCCACATTTTAACAATTTTAATAGGAATTTAAATCTAAAATTTAACTTCTTATTATACAATCTTATTATTGAATAAAAACTTGCCTGCTGCCAAAAAGATAATAAAAAAGGAACGAAAGTAAATTGGTGGCAAATGATTAACATAAGCACAAGGCAGTTGCAGAGAACAAAAGAAGCAAACAACACTGGAAAGCAATCTCCTATTTGACTAC
Organism: Sylvilagus floridanus; assembly: GCA_949820135.1. NCBI lineage: Eukaryota > Metazoa > Chordata > Mammalia > Lagomorpha > Leporidae > Sylvilagus > Sylvilagus floridanus. The sequence continues at coordinate 26,652,635 of OX463235.1, forward strand.
TGTAGAGTTAAAGGTACAAGGAACTGTACACACACACTGAGATACAGATGTTAAATTTTTTTTCTCACACAAGTGTGATTCTGAAATGACTTTCTACACACATTTATTGGTCTATCAATATTGAAGGAAAATATTACAAATAAGGAAAGAACAAGGTTAAAATGACCCTGGTATTGTTGGAATGGAGCCAGAAATAAAAAATCTGAATTCTTAGATATTGATAGATCAGTCAGGTGATAAACAGAATGTGTATGGAGGAAGGGGTTAATATTCACATGCACAATTTTTTGTCTTGTCCACTGAGAGTCAATGATTTCCCTGTACCAATGAGCATACCAAATATCCAGGTTTTGGTTTAATTTTTTGTTAATTTTTATTTTTAAAAATACTTACCTGAAAGGTAGAGTGATGGGAGTGGGGGGAGAGAGAGCAAGAGAGATGTCTTCCATCCACTGGTTCTCTAATTACTATGTACTGGCTAGAATTTTCTGCCTGTGTTGTATGTGGTGACAGTGTCAGTTTACATACTCCATTCAATTTAACAGACATTCTATTTTCTCATAAATAGCAGAGTTAGTATTCGCTAGTGTTACTTCCGGTAATACAATAGGAAGAATTTCCATTTAAGAAAGCAGTTTTAGGTGGGAATACTTAAATACAGATATTGTATACCTTTAAGTGATTTGTCCATTTTGTCTTATCCTTTGTCTTTTCTAGGTGTTAGAAAAGCATCTTTTGAAAGGGTTATCTTTACGCATATGGTCTGTGTGTTTCCAGGATAGAATTTCTTGCGAAGATATACAAGAAACACTCATAAAGATAAAAAAGAGGCCAAACTGAAAACAAGTAACATTACAAATAATTACATCATAGTGGAAAAACAAACAATACTGGGGCTCAGGATTAGACTTTAGTCAGATAGGAAAGTCATTACTACTTTAATTACCCTATATCTCTTATCTATTTTGCGTAATGATAACTACTAATAACATTTTTCTTTAAAAATAAATGTCGTTTTCATGAATAAAATATTTGTGGGCAGGCATTTGTTGCAGCAGTATGTTGTGTTTGGGAGGCTGGCATCCTGTTTCAGAGGGAAGCTGTGGGCAACAAAGGATCCTCCTCCCTTTGTTAACTGCAAGCTGCCCTTGGCTGCCCAACCCACTGACAACCTATAATAGCCATTTACCTGGCTGTTGCATAGTAACTTAGAATCCCATAATTGTTTTTGCTAAAAATCTGCTGAGCTGTCTTTCTGGGGTCACTGATAAAGCCAGGCAGAACTGCCTGCAGCCAGCATTGAAACTGGAGCCTGTCCGGATCCACTGAAATTGCCCAGAGAGTTACCTTAAGGTTCATTATCATGCTAAATGGCACATCTCAGCAGTCATATTTGAACATGCAATACAGGGAAACGCATGATTTGTCAAGGTGCAGGCTCAAAAGACTATCTCCACCTATCATGTCTGTTATTTTGTTTTGCCCAGTTACATCCTATTTACCCTAGCTCCATAAATTCCTAAGCCCCTTTCTGAAAGGCGGATTTTGGACTTCAACATGATTTGCCCCTCTGTCCTTACAGGAATATAATCATGATGTAATAATCAATGTTCTCTTCCTCAAAAGATAAATTCAGAGTTTTTAGCATAGCAATAGTGTGGATGTCAGTAGGAGGACCTGTTGACTGGTAACAGGAGGGTCTGGTTCAAGTCTTGGCCACTCTGCTTCTGTTCCAGCTCCCTACTAAAGCATACCATGGATGGCAGTGGTCGATAGCTCAAATACTTGGGGCCTTGCCACCAAAATGAGAGACCCAGATTGACCTCCAGATTCCTGGTTTCAGACTGGCACAGCCCTGATTGTTACACGTATTTGGGGAATGAAACTGCAAAAGGAAGATGTCCTCTGTCTGTGTCTCTGTCCATTGTTAAAAACAATGTTACATTTGTCAACAGTATAAATTGGGAGTCAAATAGTTCAACAAAGACTCTTAATAAAATATTTTATCTAAACACCCCAAATGTCCTAAACTGAGGCTACTGCTTTCAACTCCAACTAGTTCTAGTACTTACCTTCATATTTCCAAATAACATACAATTTAACTACTTCTTGATTTATATGTACATTTTAGGCATTAATGGTTTTTTTCCTGCTAGAGAAAAAGAATATAGAAATTTTTCAGCTTTTTTTGAAGCCTTTAAACCACCCTAACTTACATAGCCTCCCCTTCCACAAATATTTACTCTAGTTAAATTGCAATTTTGGTTATCTCAATTCCAATATTCATATTAGTACATAATCAAAATATTGATTTATTGATTCTAAGATGTAATTATTGACACTGTGTAAGTATTGGTCCAAGCCTAACCATCTATTTTACTATGAACACTTAAAAATTCCCTGCTTTGATTTGTTTTTCCCCTGGAATTTCTAATTGTCCCAGTTTTGAGGGACAGAGGAGGGAGGTTGCCCAGTTTTTTTGTGTTTTTCACTTAATGCTAAATTCTCTGCCCATTGTCTAAATCTCCTCCTAGTATGCTCAAATTGGAAGTTAAGTGATTGATTCCATCAAACCAGTCTAACTGAGGAGAATTCTCCTGGGATCCTCTCTCCGACTCCAGTCTGGCAAACAGTTTTGTCCTGTCATCTCTCTTGGAGTTTCCTTCTGCTGGCTTCTGTCTTGAATCTCATTTTATGCATCCTTTGTAACTTATTGTTTTCTTCAAAGTGGTTGAAGCCTGAACCTGGTTCAACGTGGATAGGGTAGTGCACATTTTCAGATGCTTCTCAGGAATGCTGGAGGCAAATACGTACTTTTAAAGTCTTGTGTGTGTGCATCACAACTTGCCACTCACTTCCTGGTTAAAATAGTACTTACCAGTTGCAGAGAACAAAAGAAGCAAACAACACTGGAAAGCAATCTCCTATTTAGCTACTGTAGAGTTTTTTTTTTTTTTTTAACATCCAACTATTACTCTATTTATATTACTATGTTTAAGTTACATGGAAAAAGACAACCAAGCAACTCTGCCCCGTTTCTAAAGTTTCCAATCAACACCAGTTATGTGCTGACAAGTCACGAAGAACAGTCAAGACTGACAGGGAAGAATGGGCTCTGGTGCTACGGTTCATCTCCAACAAGAATATGGCACACTGGCCAGCACAAGCCATGCTAACACTGAGCCTTTAGCTCTGGGCACAGATTCAGATCTGTTCTCCGAAGCTAGCAAATCAAATGACATAACTGTTTTTTTTTTTTTTTTTTAAGTTTTAAAATGAAGCCAAATAAGTTTAAAAACCATGCTCTTGACATATTTCCTTTCCAAAACTGAGGACCAGAAATACAGGTAGCTTGTCTAGGGCCTTTACTCAGTGTCACAAAGCTAATACCAATTTCTTGAAGACAGTTACTTATGTGGAGACTTATGGAAGGTGTCAGACTTCACTGAGGTCTCCTCTTAGTATTTTTTTTTTTTTGGACAGGCAGAGAGAGAGAGAGAGAAAGAGGGAGAGGGAGGAGAGAGGGAAGGGGGGGAGGGGGGGAGAGAAAGGTCTTCCTTTTCCATTGGTTCACCCTCCAAATAGCCACTATGGCCAGCGCAGCCGATCAGAAGCCAGGAGCCAGGTGCTTCCTCCTGGTCTCCCATGCAGGTGCAGGAGCCCAAAGACCTGGGCCATCCTCCACTGCCTTCCTGGCCACAGCAGAAAGCTGGACTGGAAGAGGAGCAACCGGGATAGAATCTGGCGCCCCACCAAGGACTAGAACCCAGGGTGCTGGCGGCACTTGTGGAGGATTAGCCTAGTGAGCCGCAGTGCCGGCCTCCTCTTACTATTTTTATTTCTTTGACCTTTTTCTGGCCAAATTTCCAAGAGTCTAATTTGTTTCCTTGAGAGTTTAGATTAGTTGTCTGAATTCTGTTAATGTATGGATAAAGCAAGTAGGAAGACCAACATTTATTACGCAAATATTCGTAGACCCGCCTGGTTTCCACACAATGTTGTTATTAACTCATTCATAATCTCCATCACTCCAAACACTCTACCATCCTCAGTGTATGAATCCCCTCAGGCAGGGCAGGTGTGAATCAGATTCTGGTTGAGTATCATGGAAGTTGGATTCCTTAAACCAAGACTCTATTTTTCCACACACATATACACTTCTTGTAGGAGATGCCACCCATTCCTGAGTCTTTTACAGGGATCTGCCAAGTAAGTATTCCGTTCCTTAGCTTTCCCGTCCCTGCATGGCTTGGCTGTATCGGATCTTCTGGATTTGTTAACTTCTGCATGTGCACCATCTTTTCCAAGTGCTTTCTGCTTGCTCTTGTCTTTTCTCCTGTTCTATCATTGTGCACTGATGACTTTAAGAAACATATATTCTGTGGCTTCAAGAGGGTTTTAAGCCCTTGATTTATTGAATGTATATGTTCAGTCACTATTTTTACTAGAAAAACCTCCAGTTTTTAAAATTTAATTTTTATTTGCTATTAAAAATAAATTTGGAAATGGTAAGATATAAAGAATATTTGCATGAAGAAAATGCCATCATAATCTCCAAAATAACAAATATTAGTAGTTCGTAATACATTTGTTTTGTAAAATAAACATAGCAGTTAATTCTACCAAAAGAAAAACACCAGCACATAGAAATATATAGGAGCAAAAGATTAGAAATATTTAAGTTTTATAGGGTAATGAATAAATTGTGTCAGATTCATTCAATGAAATGGCATACATGCCTTAAAAATGTACAGTATTCATTAAAATAAAAATACCTTAAAATGTATTGTTAAGAGAAAGAACCAGGTTGTTAGTCGGTATTTAGAATGCCACACAAAGAGTATGTGTTTATACTAATAGATTAATTAAATGTATACAAATTTAAGATAAATCCTTATGTTTTTAAACTTTTATTTAATGAAAATAAATTTCCAAAGTACAGCTTATGGAATACAGTGGCTTCCCTCCCATAACTTCCCTCCCACCCGCAACCCTCCCCTTTCCCGCTTCCTCCCCCCTTCCGTTCACATTAAGATTCATTTTCAATTCTCTTTATATACAGAAGATGAGTTTAGTATATATTAAGTAAAGATTTCAACAGTTTGGCCCCACATAGCAACACAAAGTGAAAAATACTGTTTGAGTACTAGTTATAGCATTAAATCACAATGCACAGCACATTAAGGACAGAGATCCTACATGATATTTTTTTAAAAATTGATTACTTTTCTATGCAATTTCCAATTTAACACCAAGGTTTTTTCATTTTCAATTATCTTTATATACAGAAGGTCAATTCAGTATATACTAAGTAAAGACTTCATCAGTTTGCCCCCACACAGAAACACAAAGTGTAAAAATACTGTTTTAGTACTAGTTATAGTATCACTTCACATTGGACAACACATTAAAGACAGATCCCACATGAGACATAAGTACACAGTGACTCCTGTTGTTGATTTAACAATTTGACACTCTTGTTTATGGCGTCAGTAATCTCTCTAGGCTCTAGTCATGAGTTGCCAAGGCTATGGAAGCCTTTAGGGTTCGTGGACTTCGATCTTATTCCAACAGGGTCATAGTCAAAGTGGAAGTTCTCTCCTCCTTTTAGAGAAAGATACCTCCTTCTTTGATGGCCCCGTTCTTTCCACTGGGATCTCACTCAGAGATCTTTCATTTAGGTCTTTTTTTTTTTTTTTTCCAGAGTGTCTTGGCTTTCCATGCCTAAAATACTCTCATGGGCTCTTGAGCCAGATCCGAATGCCTTGAGGGCTGATTCTGAGGCCAGAGTGCTATTTAGGACATCTGTCATTCTATGAGTCTGCTGTGTCTCCTGCTTCGATGTTGAATCGGTCTCTCCCTTTTTGATTCTATCAGTTAGTATTAGCAGACACTAGTCTTGTTTGTGTGATCCCTTTGACTCTTAGACCTATCAGTGTGATCAATTGTGAACTGAAATTGATCACTTGGACTAATGAGATGGCATTGGTACATGCCACCTTGATGGGATTGTATTGGAATCCCCTGGCACGTTTCTAACTCCACCATTTGGGGCAAGTCCGATTGAGCATGCCCCAAATTGTACATCTCCTCCCTCTCTTATTCCCACTCTTATATTTCACAGGGATCACTTTTCAGTTAAAATTTAAACACCTAAGATTGTGTTAATTACAGAGTTCAACCAATAGTACTAGAACAAAACAAAGAAAAAACACTAAAATGGATAAAGTATTACATTGTACAACAACAGTCAGCACAAGATCTGATCAAGTCACTGTTTCTCATAGTGTCCATTTCACTTCAACAGGTTTCCCCTTTGTTGCTCAGTTACTTGTCACCGATCAAGGAAAACAAATGATGTTTGTCTGGGACTGGCTTAATTCATTCAGCATATTTTCCAGATTCCTCCATCTTGTTGCAAATGACCAGGTTTCATTGTTTTGACTGCTGTATAGTATTCTATAGAGTACATGTCCCATAATTTCTTTATCCAGTCTACTGTTGATGGGCATTTGGGTTGGTTCCAGGTCTTAGCTATTGTGAATTGAGCTGCAATAAACATTAATGTGCAGACGGCTTTTTTGTTTGCCAATTTAATTTCCTTTGGGTAAATTCCAAGGAGTGGGATGGCTGGGTTGAATGGTAGGGTTATATTCAGGTTTCTGAGGAATCTCCAGACTGATTTCCATAGTGGCTTTACCAGTTTGCATTCCCACCAACGTGGATTAGTGTCCCTTTCTCCCCACATCCTCTCCAGCATGTGTTGTTGGTAGTTTTCTGAATGTGAGCCATTTTCACCGGGGTGAGGTGAAACCTCATTGTGGTTTTGATTTGCATTTCCCTGATTGCTAGTGATCTTGAACGTTTTTTCATGTGCCTGTTGGCCATTTGGATTTCCTCTTTTGAAAAATGTCTACTGAGGTCCTTGGCCCATCTCTTAAGTGGGTTATTTGGTTTGTTGTTGTGGAGTTTCTAGATCTCATTGTAGATTCTGGTTATTAATCCTTTATCTGTTGCATAGTTTGCAAATATTTTTTCCCATTCTGTCAGTTGCCTCTTCACTCTCCTGTTTCTTTTGCAGTATGGAAACTTCTCAATTTGATGCAATCCCAAATGTTAATTTTGGCTTTGACTGCCTGCGCTTCTGGGGTATTTTCCAAGAAGCCTTTGCCGGTACCTATATCTTGCAGGGTCTCTCCAATGTTCTCTAATAATTTGATGGTGTCAGGTCATACATTTAAGTCTTTAATCCATGTTGTGTGAATTTTTGTGTAAGGTGAAAGGTAGGGGTCTTGCTTCATGATTCTGTATGTGGAAATCCAATTTTCCCAGCACCATTTATTGAATAGACTGTCCTTACTCCAGGGATTGGTTTTGAATCCTTAATCAAATATAAGTTGGCTGTAGATGTTTGGATTGATTTCTGGTGTTTCTATTCTGTTCCATTGGTCTATCCATCTGCTTCTGTACCAGTACCAGGCTGTTTTGATTACAACTGCCCTGTAGTATGTCCTGAAATCTGGTATTGTGATGCCCCCAGCTTTGTTTTTGTTGTACAAGATTGCTTTAGCTATTCGAGGTCTCCTGTGTCTCCATATGAATTTCAGCATCATTTTTTCCACCTCTGAGAAGAATGTCTTTGGTATTTTGATTGGTATCACATTGAATCTATAAATTGTTTTTGGGAGAATGGACATTTTGATGATATTCTTCCAATCCATGAGCATGGAAGATTTTTCCATTTTTTGATATCCTTTTCTATTTCTTTAAGGTTTTGTAATTTTCATCGTAGAGATCTTTAATATCCTTGGTTAAGTTTATTCCAAGGTATTTGAATGTTTTTGCAGCTATTGTGAATGGGATTGATCTTAGAAGTTCTTCCTCAGCCATGGCATTGCCTGTGTATACAAAGGCTCTAGATTTTTGTGCATTGATTTTATATCCTGCTACTTTGCCAAACTCTTCTATGAGTTCCGATAGTCTCTTAGTAGAGTTCTTTGGGTTCCCTAAATAAAGAATCATATCATCTGCAAAGAGGGATAGTTTGAGTTCTTCCTTCCCAATTTGTATCCCTTTAATTTCTTTTTCTTGCCTGATAGCTCTGGCTAAAACTTCCAGAACTATGTTGAATAGCAGTGGTGAATGTGGGCATCCCTGTCTGGTACCAGATCTCAGTGGAAATGCTTCCAACTTTTCCCCATTCAATAGGATGTTGGCTGTGGGTTTTTCATAAATTGCTTTCATTGTATTGAGGAATGTGCCTTCCATACCCAGTTTGCTTAGAGTTTTCATTATGAAAGGGTGTTGTATTTTATCAAATGCTTTCTCTTCATCTAGTGAGATAATCATGGTTTTTCTTCTGCAGTGTGTTAATGTAGTGTATCACGTTGACTGATTTGTGAACATTAAACCATCCCTGCATACTAGGGATAAATCCTTCTTGGTCTTGATGGATGATCTTTCTGATGTGTTGTTGCATTCTATTGGCCAGAATTTTATTGAGGATTTTTGCATCTATATTCATCAGGGATATTGGTCTGTAATTCTCTTTTAATGCTGCATCTTTTTTAGGTTTAGGAATTAAGGTGATGCTGGCCTCATAGAAAGAATTTGGGAGGATTCCCTCTTTTTCGTTTGTTCTGAATAGTTTGAGAAGAATTGGAGTTAGTTCTTTAAATGTCTGGTAGAATTCAGCAGTGAATCCATCTGGTCCTGGGCTTTTCTTTGTTGGGAGGGCCTTTATTATTGATTCAATTTCTGACTCAATTATGGGTCTGCTTAGGTTTTCTATGTCTTCCTGGTTCAATTTAGGTAGGTTGCATGTGTCCAGGAATCTATCCATTTCTGATAGTTTTCCTTGTTTGCTGGCATACAAGTCCTTGTAGTAATTTCTGATGATCCTTTTTATTTCTGTGGTGTCTGTTGTTACGTTTCCTTGTTCATCTCTGAGTTTATTGATTTGGGTCTTTTGTTAACACTTGCATAGCATTCTAACAGTGATTATGACATGCAATAAAGGGGAATATATATACTCAGGCAACAACATGAATGCATGCATGCATATATGGATTTCTTTCATTTACATATTTTACTATAAAAGCAAAAGAAAAATGTAAAAGAAAGTTTTATTTAATGCAAATTAACTCTGAAAAAATCAATCATACCAAAAATGCCCCAAACAATAATGCTAAATCTGGAAGTAAAAAAAAAAAAAACCTCTAGATGAGAATAAACTTGTTTGATGTCTTGATTTTATTTTGAGATTCTGAATAAAAACTCATCCCAGACTTCTGACCTAGAGAGAAGGATGTTTAATTTCACTAAATTTATGGTAAATTGTTACCTGCAACAGCCAAATGCATAGGAAAAAAACGTTCTGAAGTACTACAATAACAGCTTTTTTCCCCTTGTGTATAAGAAGGGTCAGGAGGATGCTGGGTGTTAATAGTGAAAAGTACAGGTGATTAAATTGGACTTTGGCTGTTTTGTTTCCTAATTTTTTTATTATTTCACACTTAATTTATATGTGCCATTTTTCAATTTTTAAATTTAAAAGCAAAGCAAAGATTTAGAAATACAAAATATGCAAGTGGTTATCTATGGAAAACACAATCTAGCCAGATGAAGTGTTATTTCTTTATTATGGAAAAGGATAACGTCTCAACTATTATTTTTCTTCAGCTTGTTATATTGGTGTCATAGCAAAAGGTAGTAGACTTCAGAGGTGTCTGAATATTGGAAACCAATAAGGTATACCTACAGGGTTACCATAAGGAAGAACTATAACTACTCTTATGAAGGTTATAAAAATTTGGAAAAACAACCCTCTGATTGTGAAAAGGAAGTTGTGGCCTCTGGTAGGGAGATAGAGCTATAACACTACAGAAAGGAAAAAGAATAATCGTATTTTTATGTCATTATCTAATCTTCTTGCCTTCCATTGAAAAAATCCAACTGGAAACCAGACATCAAAGGAATAGCTTGCCACAATACATTAAGATGAGCTCACAGAGGCACAATCAAGATGTAAAGGGAAGCTGGGTAGGCAAGTAGGAGAACATGTGGAATCCCATTCCTTTTACCCTTCACTGTTGGTACTTTATGAAAACTCTCTCCAGAGGAAGTCTCTACAGCAAATACACATGTCAACTACTATGTAACTACTACTTAATGTTATTTTTGTCATACCAATGCCTAGTATCTATCATGCTAGTTACCATCTGTGCTTTGTATATATTATAGATGAAGAAATGAAGTGATAAATTTATGTAGGCCCTATTTGCTGTAAATCCTCCTTCTGTGACTTCATGATTTTTTGCTACAATTCACAAGGAAGAAAATCCATTACAGCCATGTTCACTATATATCACTATCTGTTTTCTTCTAGAAGGACCTGAGTTAGATAGGGTTCTTTACACAGTGGAGTGGACATAGTGCAAATTCTTTCTTAAAAATGATTTATCTATTTGAAAGAGTTTCACAGAGAGGTAGAGATAAACCTTCCATCTGCTGTCCCAGTCCTCAATTGGCCACAACAGCCAGGGCTGGGCCAGACAGAAGCCAGAGCCTGGAACTTCTGTAAGTACCACATGGGTGAAAGGGGCCCAAGCACTTGAGCCACATTCCACTGCCTTCCCAGGTGCATTAGCAGAGAGCTGGGTCAGAATTGGAGCAGTGGAGACTCAAACCAGTGCTAATAGATGATGGAGGTATCCCATGCAGCAGCATAACCCATTGTACCCCAACACAGGCTCCGCATGGTGCAAATTCTTGAAGACCTATCTTTATTGTGATTATATAATTTTCCTTTGATCCAAAAACAGTTAAGGGTATACTTGGAGGTATTCAGTGAATCTCATGGTTTCCATCTGTAGTCTGCCTTGCCTCATTGAGTATCAGGGCCCAGAATCCTATAAGGAATGGGAGTAAGTGCCCTCAGCCAGTACCTCATTTACTAATCACAGGTTTAATGAGATGAGCAAAAAAAATGAATATTAGATTTCTTTGTCAGAATTTTCCTCCCTTGTCTTATCTCCTAATCCATTGTGTTCATGGTCACCAAAATGGAAACAAACATTGTCTAAGTAGTTTATTAGGTAGAATTACACGACAGTCACTCCGAACTCCATCTCAGTTTGCATAGCTATCCAGCTGGAAACAACCACGTGAGGCTAACATTTGATGCCTCTGCCACAGCCCCTGCGTTAGCATCAATCTACTTCATTACATGGTGTATCATGATTGATTTGCTGTAGCTATAGATCCATGTGTACCAAGCATTCTATTTAGGACTCCATAGTCCTAAGTGGCGTTATACCACTTTTTCTCTGATAAAGCACAGACACCTGGTGTCTACTAGAAGTACTGCAGTATTCTCAGGGAAATCAAAAGATAGCTACTCATTTTGAAAACTCTGATAGAGGTTTTTTATTTCCGATTCATTTATTTTCTGTTTGGTATTGAAAGCCTTGCAGCTTCCCTTTTTCCTGAGTGTGCACTGTTAGGTACCTCTGGGAGAGCTTCATGCTGCCCGCTAGACAACTGCAGTTGCCGTTTGGCAAATCGGTACCATGGCCTCTCATCTACCGATGTTTTGCCTCTTCTGGAATCTTGTAGCCTGCTACCATTGGTAATAATTTGTTTAAAATAAAGCCACTGCGTACTACCGATTATGCCTTGTTTTCTCAGTCAAGTTTTCTGTTAAATCTTGAAATAGGTGGGAATGGCAATGCTGGAAACTTACTTTGTAGTTTTATTTCTCAGTGATTTCTGCATCAATCAAAATGTCAGCAATAAATAGTCCATTCAAACATGATAGAGAAGATCAAGAGAGAAGTAAGCTTTGCCCACCAGTAGGGACGCAACAAGTGTCATCTAAAAGTTAAAATAACCATCTTCTAATTGTATCTACAAGTGTACAATGGTACTTGAAAAAGGTTTTTGAAAATAGAGTTAAAAGTTTATACTCGGAAATTCGTGCATATCAGAGTGTTGAAAAAAACAGAAAATATGCATTATGGAAAATCTGCATGTATTTTGAAATGTTTTGCACAAAAATACCATTTAAATTTCATTTTTCTGTGAACATTTCAAAGTACCCTTATATACTCATCTTTCTGTGCTTAACAATCCTCATGAGTGCTCTAAGATATCTCCTGGGAAAAACAGAGAAAAATAGAACAGGCATCTTAGGTAGGTAGATTTTTGAAAAAGTTTTTTGCTGTTTATCTGCTTGTTGATTTGTGCTTATTGCCTATTTCATTTTTTGGCTCTTCCCTTCCCTATAATAGCTGAGTATAGGAAATCGCAAACTAGGATGCATGTCTGAAAATTCTGCTAGTATCCTATCAAAAGTTTCACCTATCAAATTGTGATGTGTGCAATACAGAAAAATGACAGTTCTTGGCCTCTGCAATTGAGATTTCTCTAGGTTGAATTATTCACTAAAAATCTATGTACACCATTATTCAGATGGCCAACTCTTACAGAAAATATTGTCTACTACTTCCCTAAAAATACCAGCTCTCCATTTCAGGTACAGAAATTAAATTTTACTCTCACGCTTTCCACTTACATCCTTTTATCAATCATGAGTGATGAAACAGATCATGATTTCAAAATTAACTAACTAAATCCCTCTCAGTTTTTCTATGGTGTATAGCTTTTTATCTCCCTGTGTTGTGGTACTTGAAACATTTACAGTAAGGCATTGAAAATCATTTGTGAGAGATCACAATATAAATAAAGTTCATTGGATTGTATATATGCAGGGAGAATGGTGACACAAATATGAATTGCTTTTGTTTCTATTACTGAAATCTTGAAACTTAATCAGGATCCCTTGAAACTGTGATCAATTTATGAGATCAACCTAAGATCTTGTCTTCTGAGGGAGGAAACCTCTCAGGAAAAAAAAGGAAAAGGTGTTCAACAGTGTAATTTAGTAGATAATTATTTCAATCATAATATATTCTGTGACTTAGAAAGAGCTGTGTCGGTATTATTAAGGTAGCTAACACTGTGAAGTTTTATTTATCAAGTAACTCTTAGTTGTTCTGGATGAGCTCAGATGGGTAAGTCAATAGATACTTATTTAAATAACTCAATAGATCATTATTTCATTGCACAGGATGAAAAATGAAACCTACACTATATATGTGACAAAATATGCATCCCAGATGGAAGGACATGCATTCTCCTTCTAAAGAAATTTCCTTGATTTGTCTATCATTATCAGGAATCCATATTGATGATCTTTGGAGAAAACTTTGAAGACTTCTATAAAAAGTTTTCAGGATAGTGTAATGTGTCCATTCTTAAAAATATAGTACCATATCACATTTTCAACATTTTTTGAGGAGACGCACACAAACGCATATATGCACACGTGCAGAGAGAGAGAAAGCAAGTGACCATTAGCTGGTTCTCCCCAAATGTCCACAATGTGGGGCTGGGTCAAGACCAAAGCCAGGAACTTGGAGCCAAACCTAGATCTCCTACCGGGGAGGCAGGAAATCAACTAATTTAGCCATTACTGTTGCCTCTCATGGCCTTTATTGGCAGGAAGCTGGAGTCAAGAGCTGAAACCAGGAATCAAACCCAGGTACTTTTATCTGGGGTGTGGGCAACTCAACTGGCATCTTGACCACTGGGCGAAATTTCTGCCTGTATTTTGTTTTACACAGAGAATAGGAAATACTGGTTAGGGAGGTCCTGGTAAAGTAGTAAGGACCCCACTCCAGTGTCATTAGTGTGAGGAAAAGTCACACCAAAATGGTCATAGTAGCACAGAGTCCTACGCAGTCTGGAGAAGCATACAGGATGCAAAGAAAAATTGTTTAGCACATAATGCTTCATTTGCGAGGTTAATCTTCAGTACCTTTGGAAATCAGAGGAAATAGAGGGAAATACACCAGCACACCCTTTATTCACTTTGCTTTATCATTGTGTTTTGCTGAAAGAGCAAATATCACATTTTTACCTCTGGATGCAAGTCCACTAGTCTCCAGGACAGCATACCTCTAAGACCATGACTGACTTCCTGTCTGAATACAAGTCTTAAGTACTACATTGAAACCAAAAGGTAAACCTCAGCTAGTTGTAGTTTGACTTCAGTCCTGTTTTCTAAGATAGGTAACTCTAAAGTGAATACCTTCACTGTATAGTATAAGAGCATTGTTCTATTTTTTACGAGTTTTCTATATTTACATGTAACAGAAAAAAAGTACAGTAAATTTTTGAGCCCAATTTTTAGCATGCCCTAGTTTGTGGTTTAGAATACTCACGAACTGTGTTCTTACTATGCAAATAGTTTTTAGGTTTTGAAAAAGCAAATTCTCTGTGGTAGTGTTAAAAGAGTTGTACCTCACTATTCATGTTTTCTTCTTCCTGTGGATGACCAAGGTACTAATGTTGTTTAAGAGAAATCATAATTTTGATATTTGTTTGCTTAATACTTTGTCCCACCAAATAACTTTGATAGATATCAGTTTTCTTTATTTTTAGCATATACAAATTTTGTATCAAAGATGAATTCATATTAATTCATTGCTTCCTGACTTTGTGAAATTGTGAAAGAGCTCAGTGATGCTTGAATATTAAATAACTAAATCTTGGGGCTAGGGCTGTGGAATAGCAGGTAAAGCTGCCACCTACAGTGCTGGCATTCCATACGGAGACCCGGCTGCTCCACTTCAATGCAGCTCTCTGTTACGGCCTGGGAAAGCAGTAGAAGATGGCCCAAATCCTTGGGCCCCTGTACCCATATGGGAGACCTGGAAGAATCTCATGACTCCTGGCTTCGGATCAGCACAGTTCCAGCTGTTGTGGCCATTTGGGGAGTGAACTGGCAGATGGATGACCTCTCTCCCTGCCTCTGTCTCTCTGTAACTCTGCCTTTCAAATAAATAAATCTTAAAAAAAAAAAAAAAAAACCTAAATCTTAGTGCTTTTAAAACTTCTTTAACATGAATGCATACATCTCATAGCAAAATTATTTGTGCTAAGGAAATGTGTTTTATAAAATATGGTTGAATGTGGAAGTTTTGTGTATAAACTCATATCCTCCATAATAACATTATACATTTATTGAGCACTTTAGAGTTAGAAATAGGCTTTCTCATATATTCTTACAATTGAAAATTATGATTACCGATTTTTCATTTCATGAGGAAAATTAGCCTATGTTATTTAGCTTTAAGTGGTATAACTGGAGTTCAACTCAGATGTTTTAATTCTATATGAAATTTTTCTAAATTTCTAATATGATACATTTAACCAAGACATACTGTGCTTGGCCATTCTGTGAGCTGATAAACTCCATATTGTAGTACAACAAAGAAACTTCTCTTGAGATAATTGCAGAACTGTATTGTAAAAGAAAACATAACTAGCACATGTAGCAAAAGATCATTAAGACTACTAACAACCCGATCCACCAGTCCCTTGCTGAAGAACTTTATCTACTGCAGAAACTGACACTTTGAATTTCACTGTAGTTAAGGATAATTAGGTGCAAACTATTCAACATGTCCATTGAAAGATCACATTAAGAATATTTGCATATTATACTCAAAAGACTAGTATTATCCAATCTAAAAAATCAAGGCTTGTTAAATTGAAATGGTAGAAATTAGCAAAGGAGCCTAGAGAGTTGCTTTGAACTTGTTTATTAGTAATTTTTCAGTCTTCATTCTGGTAGAAAAACCCACAAGTGTTAAATCTATCTGCCTTACTTGTATGAAATTTTAATGTTTAATAAAAGCAAAAAGGTGTATCACTTTTCCCAGTTAACAGAATTGAAAGCTCTGATACGTCCCTGTTCATAGAGCAGAAGTAAATACTTATGCGAGTATGGAGGCCTCTGTAGAGACTTCAGATCCCATGGCTATTTTGTTTTGTGCTGCAACATATGGCTTATTCCATGTTTTCCTTGTAAAACAAAATCTGTCTTCCATGACAGGTACCTAAATTGCTGTCTCTATTTAAATCACATTCCTGTGTCTATTACTCCTAGGTTAACCTATTCATAGTTATCGAGTATTTAATACATATTGAGTATTTGTTCCTTTAAACATAAAATTATCAAACATTTATACCTCTATGTGACTGAGCTGAATGTCTACAATCTGTAATCTCACATCATGAATGAATTACTTTTTAGAATCCTAGTCTTCTGGTTCCAGTGTACTATGATAATCAAGTAGTTTGTAACTGAAGTAAGAGAATAAATGACTGTGTACCATATGACATTATTTCAGGAAGACCAATGCCTGTGTCTTACATTTCAATTTAGGTTTCTTAAAACTTGTGATGCCCAGCTTCTCAAATATGTCCAACTACATAAGAACTATCTTAAACACAAATTATAGCCTTTGATAGCCAAATATGCACATAATTTTGGTTAATTATATTGATCGTAGCTCATTTCTAACGAGTTGGGCATGATCATAAGTAAATAGCTGTATGCAGTTTGTTGAGTTGGAAGGAGTGAGCAGTAGAATTTTTTCCCTGCCTACAAGATTTCAAAAATGGAAAGTCACATAATGCTGGAGTCCAGCTCCAGCCAGTCCAGGGCTCCCAAAGGTGTGAGAGGTGTCGGCACAGGAAGAAATGAGAGACACACTCACAGCAAGGCTGAAGGCATGGCTCTGGCTCTCAAGCACCAAACTTTTTTTATATCATATGTCACATAATTATTCTTATAATAACAAGCCTGTTGTCCATTTTCATCTAGTTACAAGTTCTTTGATTTTCAAGGGCATTTTCAGAGCATGGGTTACAATCACAGGCAGGTGCGAGATAATGGACTGCCCACACAAGCCAAGGCCTGGAGTGCTGTCGAGCTATGCAGAAATGGGTTACACGAGCTAGAATAGTACCTTCCTAACCTAATCTTTTTTAGAAGCCCCAGTGTTCAAGGCAGGCCCTTTTGAAAATGTATCCCCTCTTTTGCAGTTCTTACTGTAACTCTTTAATTTTTTTTATTGCACTTGGCTAAGGTTTCACTTAGATCTATTCCACAGTTTTGACATCCTAACCATTGTTGTATTTATAGCACGTATTGAATTAAAGATTTAATAACATTTATCTTTGTTCTAGTGTACATGTATACCAGGGAGCCTGTTGTCTTTTAATTCTTTTCCACAAACAGCTCAACCTTGCAAAAAGCATCAACCTCTTCTGCTACACTAACATTCTGCTTGATTAAAATTCTACAAAGCAATGAACATTTTGGGGATTATGAGACTAAGCGCTCTTCCCTAAAATTAGAAAAATAGCAATCATTAGGACCACCAGGAAGCTCCAGCTTTCTTATGCAGAGTGCAGTTCTAACAAACCTAAAACCACCAAGAGGACCACAGCTGTCCTTCTCACGCCTTGCTGAGACAGAGCCTCTGCTGTGACCATGTCAGCCAGCCGAAGTTGCCTTGGCCTCGCCATCACAACATACTTTGGCATAATTTGGAATGTGAAATAATATATGCAGAATTTAAGGTTTTTAAAAAAAAACAATTTTGGTGAAATTATTTCCTTAAACACCTTTTTCATCCCGCACAAGGGAAACTAGATGAGAAATAATGTGATGTTTTGCTGAGACCAGGGTCCGTGAGATGGGGAAGTCATTTAGAAAGTACGATCTATAGAAGTAATATGCGCCACCCATTAGAGTATAGAGAACAAAAATCCATAAACACTGCAGCAAAGGCTACTCACAGATTTTTAGGAAATAAATTTCTAAGAAGTTGTTGAGGTGTGTGCTCACAAGAATAAGTTTTCCTTTAAATCTGTGAAAATATCTTAGCCGAGCATGGGGCCAAGCTTTAATTAGGAGGATTGATTTGTGGCTATGGATTAGTTGTTGATGGAGACCTGGGAGAGACCTGGGAATCTGATCATATGTTCCTTCTACACTGAGCTGCAAGGGTTTGGGGCTAGCTGTGTTTTGAGTCATGTATTAATATATCATTCATTAAAACATTTTGATACTGAACATTTTTCAAATGTGAAGTGTTATTGTTGATTGACATGCTTGTGTTAAGTAAAAGTAAGTGGAACTTACAGTTGAAACAGCTAATTTTAAATAATAGCAGCAATTTTTATGGAAATGTCAATTACTTTTCTCAAAGTTCAAGCCCTATTCTATACTGTCATAACAGTCAATAAGTCTTAGACAATTGGGCGACGTTAGTTATTTTAGTAAATATCTTTCTGTACTGTTTTGGCCTTCAACATCTTAAAATGTTACTAGAATATGACATCTCCCTTTTCTGTTTATAGTGTGGAAAATGACAAACCAACACTGTCCTATTCATCTTTTTCATACTGATATAAAGCTCAATCCCTGAAAATTATAAAAACTAGATATATGCAAATTCATGTATCAAAAAACAAAGGTTTTTAACAAATTTCAATAAAGTTGAAGTAAGTTGGTAGTAAAGTTTGAGAGATAACTTCTTGGAATTCTGACTTAGTGGTTATTTGGCTATTCACCAACCAGATATATAGCATAGACAAGGGGTACAAGTCTAGATACTGAATCCATTTTTCCCAGGCTTAAATCTTAGCTCTGAGAATTTTTTAAAACATACTTATTTATCTGACTTCTGAGTGTCAGAGGAGGGAGAGTGAGAGCAAGAAAGCGAGAAAGAGGGAGAGAAGAAACTAGCTATCATTTGCTGATCCACTCACCAATGCCGGCAATGGCCCTGGCCTGGGGCCTGAAGCTGGGAACTGGGACTTCGATCCAGATCTTTCACATGGGTGGCAGAGACCAAACTACTTGAGCCATAACCTGCTGCCTTGTAGGGTATGCACTAGCAGGAAAATAGAATCAGGAATGTAGCCAAAATTTGAGACCAGACACTCTAAAGTATGATGTGGGACCACCAATTGGTGTCTTAATCTAGAGATGAGACATTTGGTTCTGCCACTTACTTCTTTCAAATGTACTGCATAGTGCTTTTGTCGGTCAGATCCCTCAAGTGCACAATACACTAGTAGCATGTACCTCAAATGTGGTGAGAATAACTGTGTATATATATGAAAGACTTAGAACAGTACCTGCACATAATCAGCACTAAGTGTTACTGCCTATTATTATTATCGCAAATTAGAGTGGGCATTGCTATATTTTGTCTAAGATTGAATGTTTGAATTTATCATTGTTGGTTCATTGTAACTTTCTGGATTACTATCTTCAGTTTCTAAAATTCTTGTTTCTTCTGTTATTTGAACTTCAATTCAATTTACATATTGGCAAAATGTAATTATGAGTACCTTACTTCAGACATTTTACAGTGGAAGAACTATTAAAAGATATGACACTCTGCAAATAAAGAAATATATGTCTTCCAGTAAGTCAGTAGAGAATTGCATTTAAACATGTGTAACATCATTCATCTGAGTATCTTAAAATTGCCGTATAGACAAGTATGATTCTATTTAAGAGCCAGAGAAAATGAGATCTGAAATGACTTTTTCAAAAGGTCAAAAGGCAGAAAGCTGCTAACAAAATTGAGGTTTCTGAATTTTCTCTTGCGCAGCCTCAGCACGAAACCTACCTGAGCTGCCCAGGTCGTTCTAATGACCTCGACAAGGGAACAGTTAATTTTCCACATGAGTGCATTAGCTATGGAGGCTCTTTACTCCATCACTCCTTTTGGTTCCTCACTGTCATTCTCACACTGATCTCCAGAAATCTCGCGCCTTCCTTTAATAAGAAAGTTCCTTGTAATGCTGAAATAAGCTGAATAACTTTTCCTAGTATATGGTAGAATTATGCAGATTTTTGCACAGACACAGTCAGACGTCAAACTACTCAACATATTTTAACCATTTACTATGTGCTGGAAGCTAAGCCAGCTATAAGAATAAGGGGAAATAAATGATATTTGCTTTATTATTTATCACCTTGTAGAAAATATAGCCAATAATAGACCTGTTCTACATGCCAAGAAGTTAGTCCTACAATGTCTTATCAGACATCATTATTGATGCTTTACATTGACCCACCAAGTGCTGAACCTGAGATTGGACTCTGCTGATTTTACTCAGTATACAGAAACCAAGGATTAATTACATGTGCTCACTGTTCACTGCCTTGATTTACCCTTCTGTCATGAACACACACACCTCCAAATCCTATCCATCACCACTGGTGAGCCATCCATGGGAGGGTCCTCTTTCTCTGTACTGTTAACATAAGAAAGTAGTTAATAGTTTATTTTTCCACTTAATTTAAAATTTCCACAGCACTATCGGCACTTTGTTTCTTTTTAAAAATGTTTTATTTTATTTATTTGAAAGAGTTAGAGAGTTAGACAGAGAGGTCTTCCATCCGCTGGTTCACTCCCCAGATGGCCACAATGGCGGGAGCTGCGCTAATCTGAAGCCAGGAGCCAGGAGCTTCTTCCAGGTCTCCCACGTGGGCCATCTTCTGCTGCTTTCCCAGGGCATCGCAGAGAGCTGGAACAGAAGAGCAGCAGCCGGGACTAGAACCGGCACCCATGTGAAACGCCAGCACTTCAACCCAGGGCTTTAACCTGCCACAGTGCTGGCCCCTGCACTTTCTAGTTCTTTATTTTACAATACATTTCCTTGACAGCTTACGACTTCAGCACTGTCTTTTCAAGCTAACATCAGCCTCTATTTGCCTGACTCAAATTAGCTTCTCAATGTACTTCAACGTTTTTTATTTAATACTCACATTTTACTGCAATCTTGACCAAAAATAAATTGGAGTCTTCTAATGCAAAATCAGGTTATACCATTTGAGATACTCAGAAATACAAATATTCCACAAGAATATTTAAGTTAGGATTCAGGGACCCCTAGATTACTTTTTGATGAAGCTGAGGTATGATGAACCTATAGGTATATATACCTATAGTGTGTGAATGTATATGTGTGACTTTTCTCAGGAGATATTTTATTGCTTTCATTAGATGCACAACAACTCAGAAGAAAGCAATAAAGTTTTGAAACCTGCAATAATGGCAGTAGGCATTGTGGCACAGTGGGTTAAGCTGCTGTTTTGTTTCCTGCATCCCATATAAGAATGCTGGTTCAAGTCTTGGCACCTCCACTTCCAATTCAACTTCCTGGTAATGTATCTAGGAGACAGCAGATGATGACCCAAATTTCCTATCATTTGGGAGACCCACATGAATTTCCTGGCTCTTAGCTTCAGCTGGCTATTGCATGCATTTAGGAAATAGATCAGCAGATGAAAGATCCTTCCCCTTCTCTTTTCTTTCTTTCCTTTTCTCCATCTCTCCATGCCTCTTGCCCTTTCTGTCACTTTTTCAATTAAATAATTAGTATTTCATGAGGTCTGTCATTGCGGCATAGCAGGTTGAGCTGCTCCCTTCAATTCTGACATCCTGTGTGGATGTCAGAGTCCCAACTGCTCTGTTTCCAACCCAGCTCCCTGCTAGTGCACCTGAGAAAACATGCAAGGATGAACTGGGTCGTTGGACTCCTGCACCCACGTGGGAGACCTGAATGAAGCTCCTGGCTATGGCCCAGCCCATTGCAGCCATTTGAGGAGTGAACCAGCAAATGAAAGATTTCTTTCTCTCTAACTCTGCCTTTCAAGTAGATAAAATAATCTTGAAATAGTTTCTGAAGGGGACAAGTAAATATAAATAAGAGAGTTCATTCTTAGAAAACTTTTGAAAGTTCTAAGTATATAATATTAATAATACAAACTCGAGTGAGCAGAAAAGTACTAATTGCAGGAACCATAATATTGAGCTGGGTATAAAATGACTAATAGAGTGTGAAAGAATGTAGAGGAGTGGAGGAGCAGTCGAAAGAAGTATTTCTATTTCATTGTAAGTGTAAAGGAATGTTTTGGAGAAAAGCACTACTTAAGAGACAGTAGTGCTATAACTTCTCCCTTTACATAACCATGTACAGTGCATTTGATAGCATCTAATTATTTAATGCTCTGAAATAGGTACTAGCATGCAATTCATTATCCAAATTTACATATAAAAACTGATGTTCAATAAGGATAAGTAACTTGATACCAGTCAGGAAGATGATAAATCATCAAGACAAGACTTAAATCTTAACCATTAAACACTGACTACCAGTGCTGGCTTGAACAGATGGCTGACTTTATAATGAAAATAGAAATCAAGATTCTTCAGGAAAGGAATAAATTGGTACATGATTAAAATCCTATTCATTTCTCAGTCCAATTTAGGTGATTTCTTAATACGAGTCCACATTTTCAATGACTTCATGGTCTACTGCAACTAAAAACAGTTACTTTTAAAGCCATTTTCACATGTATAAATTCAGCATTTAAGAATCTGTCTAAAACCTTTTCCCCTTTCAGATGACTGAAGGTATTCAACAATGTGGATCCTTGCTACCTGTTGTCTTCTTTGTCATGTGGTTGCTTTATAGAATAGTCTTACAAAAATGCCAATTAAAGTTCCAGCAAAAGATGAAGAAACATAGAAACTTATTTTTAAGAATAGAGACAAATATTTTTCACATTGTGATTATATGCTTTGCTTTTAGTAAAAACATAAAGCTACTGATTTCCCCGTATTTAGTGGAATGGGTTAGACAAGTTTGCTGATCTTTCAATGTGATTCTCACTGGAATGTAAAGTCAGAAAGCAACTGATTAAGTAAGCAATTAGGAGGAGTTGCTCTCAGTTTTGGACTTTAATCAGAGAATGAGGTGAGCAGCTTTCATATATAGAGTTGAATGGAAAAACTGGTATGGTTAGTGCCTCTACATAATGCTTGTGTGGTAAATAAACTCGAAAACATTCTGTTAGTCTTTTAAGAAACAAAACAAAACAGATTATGAATGCTTAAATATCAAATTTTAAAAATCTCATGATTTTATTCATATATCAAAAGAGTTCAGAGTACAAACTCCTGATGCTACTGGGTGATACTTTCATAAGTAAACGACCTGTCATTTCCCTGTGCACTAGCTGCCTTTCCACAGCTGTACTCGATTAACAGGAGCAAAGGAGAAAGCAAGTGGCTTGGAGAGTCCTCGTCCACCTATCAAATCCAAGGAAGCAGAAGTAGGTCAAAGTTCTCCCTGTTTCTCCTCACACTCTCAGGATGATAATGAAACCCTCTGCCCATGGCAATCATGGCTGGATCTTCCTGACCATACAAGGACAGGAAAGGGGCCTGGACCCAATTCCTGGAAATTGACATCTATTTCCCTCCACTTTGATGACAACCAATCCTGAGCACTTCTCCTATACACACATAGCTGCTGACTAAAACTCCATCAACTCCTGACCCCCTCCACCCCACTTTGAACTATTCTGAGTAGGGAAAAGAACCAGGAAACAATTTACGGCTGGCAACAGGACAGCTTAGGCCCTCTCTTGCATTGCAGCCTGGACAGAACGGGACTCAATTCCGGCTCCCAGCAGCAGGAGTCACCTGCAGAGAGTGCCCCAGGGCCAGCTGTCCGGTGCCAGCAGGACATGTGCAGAGGAGGGTCTGCTACTGCCCAGCTCTGCAGTCTTAGTTTGATTACTCCCAAATCTGGTGGGCAAGGGACCATCACCATGGTCCTGCTCTCCAACCCACAAAAGAAAAATCAGACCAAAGGGGTTGGTGTTGCGGCTTAGCCAGTGCCCGTTTGTGTCCCAGCTGTTCTACTTCCAATCCAGCTCCCTGTTAATTTGCCTGGGAAAGCAGTAAAAGGTGGCCCATGTGCTAGGGCCCCATACCCATGTGGAAGACCTGGATGGAGATCCTGGCTCTTTAACCTGGACCAGCCATGACCATTGGGCCCATCTGGAGAGGGAATCAACAGATGGAAGATTCTTTCTCTGTCTCCCTCTGTAGCTCTTTTAAATAAATGAATGAATGAATCTTAGAAACTATTTTAGGATCAGATTTTTTTTTTATCAAGTCACAGAACAGGACAAGATGCGCAGGTTACAGCAAGACCACTTGACACAGGCGTGCTGTGGGTTCAGGAGGCACAGGGGATGCCTGGGTGTCTAGATAACTGAACATAGATTTTCCTCTCCTTCCCTCTGCTCAGCACCCTGCTCTCTGCAGCGGCCGCCGTTTCCTTGCTTTCCTCTCATGGAAGCTCTAGGGGGCGCCCTCAGCACATTAAGCCTCCACTAGGTGGTGATTCTTCCACATCCCATCAGGACATCTCGTCCTCAGAAATCTGTCAGTTGCCCTTTGTGCCCCTTCAGCTGTCTTTATCCACTGCTGGAGAGGCTTGAAAAGCTTCCTTTTAGGGAGACAACAGAATTCCTGACTGTGGGAATGTTATCTTGTCAACCCCTAGAGAAGAGTTGAATTTTCATGATTGATCCTGACACAGTGTCCTCCTCCTTCCTTTGGAGAGTCCTCTCAGATGGGGGATTTTGTCTTTCAAGCACTGATCTTTGGGTACATACTGGCTTCCTGGACACATGGCCAGTCATCCCGTATTCTGGTGAAACCTGGTATTGGAACCTTGCACGTAAATTGAGGAATCTCTACTGAGCCAAATTCTGTCTGGCCATTAAATATGGAAGGCCACCACTTAAGTTGAGGGAGTAAGATTGTCCCATATTCCCATTTTGATGTCCACACAGGCATTTGAAAGGACTGTCCAAAGAAAAGAGTTGCTATGTTGGGATAAGTCAAAATCCAACAACCTGAAAGTATCCGCCTCGGTGAGGATCCTGCAAGGTAGTTCTCTTCCCACGCTAGGGAGTTGTCTTCCAGCTTTCTCCAATGATAAAGTGATGAAAGGGAAAAGATGATCAGAGCCATCCTATGCTGTAGTGTAAGCATGGGAAGTCAGGGGAGCTAATTAGCTATTGGAGGAACTGGGGAGTTGGAAGGGTACAGGTTAGAAGGAGAATTAACAAGAATATGATTAACAAGAGAATTCCTATGACCGGTGCAGGTCGTAGCCCCATCTCTTAGGATGCAATCCTAGTCCAAGAATAGGATTAAAAGAAATATGCTTGAAAACAAGTGTCCAAATGAGGACGAGGGTGATTTCTAGGTCATTTATCTCTTAACGTTGGTTGTTCCTTGAAGAGAAACTTTAAGTCTGATAAGGACTCCATAGTGCAGGTCTAGGTCTGATCTCTGCCTCAGCTTTCTTCAGCTGGATGGGATGAACCCGAGATATGGTAGCCTGTTTTTTGTTTTGTTTTGTTTTGTTTTTTTGTTTTTTGTTTGTTTGTTTGTTTTTTGACAGGCAGAGTAGACAGAGAGAAAGGGGTAGCCTGGTTTTGAAAATCGAATGAATAGTTTAAATAATCAGGTAAGATCCCACTGACGTATGTGTGGGGGTGGTTGGTTTTCCAGGACTTTAATATCATACCCTGTTTGTTTTGAGTAAGGCGTTATCGCTGTTGGTGAGGGAAGAGCTTAGTTTCCATATTAAATCAGGGTTTTGCCTATTTGCCTTGAGTAGCAAGCATATTTGAGTCACCTCTGTTCTAGAGGGTATGGAGAAGCCATGTTCCTGGTTTCTGTTATAGGCTTACTACACGTGAGCTCGGATGCTCTAAGCTTTAGATGGCCTTGTGGTGTTCATCTTGTGTAGAGCAAAGTAACTAGAAGCCTCTTTAATCAGTTTTATGAAGTTCCAGGCAAATATCGGATAAATGTGTGTTTAGGGTCTGATCTGCTCTTGCCAGCTTTCCTGATGATTGAAACTTCCAGGTGTGGGGCAGAACCCATCTGATAGAGCTTGGGGAACTGTGCACGTTACTGAAGAAACAAAAACAAGCCCATTCCTGCTTCGGAGGAGGCGGCTGTCTCAAACATGGCGAGGAACTCTTTTAGTAATACTTTCACCCTGAAAATATATTTTAAAGGACTAGGAAGTACTTAGAATTTCTGAACTCCTGAGCGCAACAAGGCAGTCTATTTTCCAGTCTTCCCCTTCCCCTGGGTAAATGCCTCTGTGTGGACAGGCTTAATTTGGGCGCCTGAGGTTGGGGTGAGAGATTCTGTGTAAGAGAGTATCATATGTTCAGGTTGAAGATGCCATCGCCACATTTTTTTATCTTTTCTAGCTTAGAGGTGGTCTTCATAGTCACTAACCACCTGTACAGTGTCTCTTTCCATAGCGAGGTGACCTGGATTACTTTGTAAGCCAAACTACTGAGAGAAAGGTATTTCCCATGTTCATTTATCCACTTTCCTAGTCTTTCTGGGCCTTTCTGGAAGCCCTAGTCCTTGGCTTTCCTTTTTTCCTTTTCAATGGAGAGGTGGGTAAATTGTGCAGTGTTAGGCAGAATAGTTTAGGGCAAGCCACTGATGATGGATTTCTTGACGGCTACATCAGCCCTACTACCTCCATTTTAAACTCTCTCTCTCTATTTCGGTTGCCTTGTGGATTCTGAACTGTGTCTTCATATATAATAGTCAGTAAATAGATTCAGAGGCTTGGACTCAGACCAACAAAGCTATATTCTATACTGCAAATATAATTGCAGATGGGAAAATAACACCAGAGCTGCATCTGTTTCCGCAGAATGAAATATGAAAAGTCTAATATTGATAACAGTGACTTGTACGTTTAGATATGAAGTAGCTGGATAATTCTTTTTATCTGTAAACTCATTTTTAGGGCATTATACAGATGACAAGTTATGTTACATAACTTGCTTTTTGCCTAATTTAAAAATATTTTAAACTAAATTACATCAACCTCAGTTTAGTAATATTCCTGACTTGACAAAACTTGAAAACCTGCAAAAATATGTTTGGTTATATTTTTTTAAAACTTTTATTTAATGAATATAAAATTCCAAAGTACAGCTTATGGATTACAATGGCTTTTTTCCCCATAATTTCCCTCCCACTGGCAACCCTCCCATCTCCCACTTCCTCCCCATTCCATTCACATCAAGATTCATTTTGTAATTTTTTTTTTTTTGACAGGCAGAGTGGACAGAGAGAGAAAGAGAAAGGTCTTCCTTTACCATTGGTTCACCCTCCAATGGCCGCTGCAGCTGGCATGCTGTGGCTGGCATACTGCGCTGATCCAAAGCCAGGAGCCAGGTGCCCCTCCTGGTCTCCCGTGGGGTGCAGGGCCCAAGCACTTGGGCCATCCTCCACTGTACTCCCGGGCCACAGCAGAGAGCTGGACTGGAAGAGGTGCAACTGGGACAGAATCCGGTGCCCCGACCAGGGCTAGAACCCGGTGTGCCGGCACTGCAGGCGGAGGATTAGCCTACTGAGCCGCAGTGCCGGCCAAGATTCATTTTCAATTCTCTTTATATACAGAAGATCAATTTAGTATATATTAACTAAAGATTTCAACAGTTTGCGCCCACACAGAAACACAAAGTGTAAAATACTGTTTGAGTACTAGTTATAGCATTACTTCACATTGAACAACACATTAAGGACAGAGATCCTACATGAGGAGTAAGTGCACAGTGACTCCTGTTGTTGACTTAACAAATTGACACTCTTGTTTATGGTGTCAGTAATCTCCCTAGGCTCTTGTTTGGTTATATTTTTAACTTGTAGTGATTTGTTTTTATTTGGAAGGAAGAGAGACGAGCTAGACAGGCAGATAGACAGGTAGGCAGAGGTCTCATCAGATTGTCTACTCTCCAAATGTCTGCAACTGACAGGTCTGAGCCAGCTCAGCCAGGAACCGAGTTCAGGTCTCCTTGGTGGGACACAAGGACTCAATTACTTGGGCCATCATCTTTGCCCTTCCTATACCCTTTATAGGAGGCTGGAAGCAGGAGCTGGGTGAGAAACTTGAACCAGGCACTCATATGAAATGTAGGTGTCTCAAGGGCCATAGTAACTGTGAGACGAAATGCCTGTATCTCTGTTTGTGGTTTTCAACAAAATAATTGTTACATATGCTTTGTACTTCTCAGTTTTCTGTATTATAGTTTTATGTGGTGTTTTTCTCATGTTAGCACAAAAAGGATCCATTCACTCTGAAATGCAGCAATCTCAAGTATAGCTGACTGTACCAACATTCATTTACCCTTCTCCACCGATGCTCTTATAACCAACGCAACAATAATCACCTTTGACAGGTTTCTGTGTATATCCTTAATGGTTTTTCTGAGAAATATGTAGAGTAAGAATATGATGAATTTAATATTTTGCATAATTTTTAGTTGACTATTACTGCCAAACAACCTGCCATATCGCTTTATCTTTTTTTTTTTTTTTTTGATAGGCCGAGTGCGCAGAGAGAGACAGAGAGAAAGGTGTTCCTTTGCCATTGGTTGACCCCACAATGGTCGCCACGGCCGGCGCACCACTCTGATCTGAAGGCAGGAGCCAGGTGCTTCTCCTGGTCTCCCATGGGGTGCAGGGCCCAAGCACCTGGGCCATCCTCCACTGCACTCCCGGGCCACAGCAGAGAGCTGGCCTGGAAGAGGGGCAACCAGGACAGAATCTGGCGCCCCAACCAGGACTAGAACCCAGTGTGCCGGCACCACAGGCGGAGGATTAGCCTAGTGAGCTGTGGCACCAGCTGCCAAATAGCTTTATTAGCTTAAAAATCCAAGAAGTCTCTCCTAATCAAGGATAAATTTGCAAGGAGATGAACATTCAAAGCATAGTAATCATAACTTGAAAAATTGAAGCTAGCATTTAGTTTAGATTTCAATTTTATTAAAATATTTCTAAAGTTGTATTTGATTGCTTAAAATTGTCAATGTAATGATATCAGGAAGGGGGCCTTTAAGAGGTGATTAGACCACTAGAATGGATTAACACTACAATTGTGGGAGTGGGTTGATTATAAAAGGACACGTTTGCACCTTTTCCCTCTTTGACCCTCTCTTTGCCTTCTGTGAGGTTACACTCTGCATCATACTATAATGTAGCAAGAAAAGCCTTCCCCAATGCTGGAGGCTAGATGTTGAAGTTCCTAACCTCTAGAACTATGAGCCAATAACCTGCTCTTTATGAATTGCTTGGTCTGTGGTATTCTGTTATGGCAACACAAAATGGACCGAGACAATGTTGTCACAGAAACATGGAAAATCCTGAGGCCATTTGACAAGTAAACCAGCTGGTAGAAGACTTCCCTCTCTCTGCCTCTCCCACTCTCATAACCCTTTCAAGTAAATAAATAATTCTTAAAAACTAAAATCAGTTTTAACTAATATTTCACAATTTTATATGTGTTTATTTCTGTATTTATAACATTATCAGTGGAAATGACAGGTTCAGTATTGTGATGCAGCAGGTTTAGCTGCTGCCTTCAGTGCCAACATTGCATATGGGTGTGGTTTGAGTCCCGACAGCTCTAAATCCAATCCAACTCCACACTACCACGCCTGGGAAAGCAGGGAAGATGGTCCAAATCCTTGGCCCCTTCTACCCATAGGGAGAACCATATGGCCATTTAGGGAATTGATCAGATGGAAGGTTTTTCTCTTTTGCTGTCTTTCCTTCTCTCTGTAACTCTGCCTTTCAAATAAATTAATCTTTTTTAAAAGATGTGTTTTATTTATTTGAAAGACAGAGTTACAGAGAGAGGTAGAGACAGAGAGAGTGAGCTTCCATCAGTTGGTTCATGCCCCAGTTGGCCACAATGGCCAGAGCTGTGCTGATCTGAAGCCAGGAGCTTCTTCCAGGTCTCCCGTGGGTGGAGGGGCCCAAGGACTTGGGCCATCTTCTACTGTTTTCCCAGGACACACCAGAGAGCTGGATCGGAAGTGGAGCAGCCAGGACTAGAACTGGCGCCCATATGGGATGCTGGCGCTTTAGGCTAGGGCTTTAACCGCTGTACTATAGTGCCAGCCCCTAAATAAATGAATCTTTAAGAAAAAGATTTTGGAAGTTGAATTTATGCAAGTTAATTAGATACTGGAACAACAACAACAAAAAAACAACAAAATGCAGAATCACCATATGCTTTATTCATACCATCTCTTATCAAGATTGCTAGACATGCAAAGAATAGAACATAAGCCATACTCAAGAAGATGGTAGGAACTGACCTAGAGATGACCCAGATGTTATAATTAATAAGAAGGACCTTAAACCAAGCCTGATAAATATGATAGTCTCATAAACATTTTATTGAGTAAAATGATGGAGAACTTCAGCAGAAAAGTGAAAACTAAAAAGATTAAATTACAAATTCTTTTTTGTTTGTTTTTGAAGGTTTTTTAAGGTATACAAACTTCATGCATTTCATATATACAAATTTAGGAACATAGTGATATGTTCTAGCCTACCCTCACTCCCACCCACACTCTCAATCTTCTTGTTGCTCTCTCCTATTTCCACTGTTAATTTTTTACAAATATTTATTTTCAGTTTCCTTTATACTCATAAGATTAAACCTACAGTAAGTAAAAAGTTCAACAAATAGTGCAAGGGGGAAGAAAAAACACTTTCTCAATAGCAGAGTCAAGGATTGTAAACAATCATCA
This sequence comes from Sylvilagus floridanus, assembly GCA_949820135.1. NCBI lineage: Eukaryota > Metazoa > Chordata > Mammalia > Lagomorpha > Leporidae > Sylvilagus > Sylvilagus floridanus. The sequence continues at coordinate 26,683,029 of OX463235.1, forward strand.
AATCTCAACATGTAAACTATGATGTATTACATTTTAGACACTCTGCCTCCACAAATCAGGGAAAACACAGTATTTGTGGTTTTGGTACTGCCTAATTTCATTAAGTATAATGGTTTCTGGTTGAAAAAGACAGGATTTCATTTTTGTTACTGCTCTCTAGTATTCTGTAGTGTATACATACCATAATTTCTTTATCCAGTCATCAGCTGATGGACATCGGGGTTGATTTCATATCTCAGGTATTGTGAAATGAGCTGCTATAAACACGGAAATACAGATAACTCTTTCATATGCTGATTTGATTTCCCTTGGGTGCATTCCCAAGCGTGAGATTGCTGAGTCATATGATAGGTCTATTTCCAGCATTCTGTAGTATCTCCATACTGTCTTCATCAATAGCTACACTAGTTTACATTCCCACCAACAGTGGGTTAGGGTATCTTTTTCCCCATATCCTCACCAGCATTTGTTGTTTATTGATTTCTATTTGAGAGCCATTCTAACTGGGGTGAGGTAAAACATCGTTGTTGTTTTGATTTGCGTTTCACTGATGGCTGGTGATCCTGAGCATTTTTTTCATGTGTCTGTTACCTATTTGAATTTCTTCTCTTGAAAAATGCCTATTCTAGTCTGATACCCACTTAACTAGATTGTTTATTTTGCTGTTGTTGTGTTACTTGAGCTCTTTATAGATCCTGGTTATTAATCCTTTATCAGTTGCATAGTTTGAAAATGTTTCCTCCCATTCTATCAGTTGCTTTTTCACTTTAGTGAGTGTGTTTCTTTTGCAGTGCAGAAGCTTCTCAGCTTGATGTAATCCACTTGTCAATTTTGGCTTTGATTGTGCCTCTGGGGTCTTTCCCAAGAATTCTTTGCCTATGCCAATGTCTTGCAGGGCTTCCCTAAGGTTCACTAGTAATTTGATGGTATCTAGACCTAGATTTAGGTGTTTGATCCATTTTCAGTGCATGTGTAAGGTGTAAGGTAGGGGTCTCGTTTCATACTTGGGCATGCAGAGATCCAGTTCTCCCAGAACCGTTTGGTAAAGAGACTGTCCTTGCTCCAGGGATTGATTTTAGCTCCCTTGCCAAAGAAAAGTTGGCTGTAGATGCATGAAATGATTTCCAGTATTTCTATTCTGTTCCATTGGTCTGCCTATCTTTGTTTTGTCAGTACCAAGCTGTTTTGATTATGAATGCCCTGTAGAATGCAATGTGTCTTGAAACATGTTATTGTGATGTCTACACCTTTGTTTTCATTGTATAAGATCGCTTTAGCTATTATGGATCTCTTGTGTTTCCATATGAATGTTAGCATCATTTTTTTTTTCTAGATCTGAAAAGAATGTGTTGGTATTTTGATTGGGATCACAGTGAATCTATAAATCGGTTTGGGTAGTATGGACAGTTTCATGATACTAACTCATCCAATCTAAAACATGGAAGATTTTTACATTTTTGTGTCTTCTGTTCTTTCTTTCTTTAATGTTTTATAATTTTTCATTTGAGATATTTGACCTCCTTGGTTAAATTTATTCCAAGGTACTTAATTTTTTTAGCTATTATGAATGGAATTGATCTTAGAATTTGCTTCTCAGCCATGACATTGTCTGTATACAAAGGCTATTGATTTTTATGTTTTAATGTTATATCCTGCAATTTTACTAAACTATTTTATAAATTCAAATAATCTCTTTGATTCTTCTATATGTAGAATTATGTCAACTACAAATAAGGATAGTTTGACTTCCTCCTTTCTAATTTGTATTATTTGATTTCTTAATGGCTCTGGCTAAAACTTCTGGTACTATATTGAATGGAAATTATGAGAATGGACATCCTTATCAGGTTCATGATCTTTGTGGAATGTTTCTAACTTTTACTCACTGAATAATATGCTGGCTGTGGGTTTGTTGTAGAGTGCTGTGATTGCCTTGAGGAATGTTCCTTCCATACCAGATTTGCTTAAATTTTTCATCATGAAAGGATATTATGTTTTTTTAAAATGCTTCTCTGCATCTATTGAAATGAACAAATGTTTTTATTCTTTAATTTGTAAACATTATGTATCACATTTATTGATTTGCAAATGTTAAACCATCCCTACATACCAGGGTTAAATCCCACATGGTTCAGGTGAATGATCTTTCTGATGTATTGGATTTGATTAGCTTATATTTTATTGACAATTTTGACATCTATTGTTCATGAGAGATATTGTTCTATAGTTCTCTTTCTCTGTTTCTTTTTCTGATTTAGGAATTAAGGTGATGCTGGATTCATAGAAGGAGTATGGGATGATTTCCTCCCTTTCAGTTGTTTTGAATTGCTTGAGAAGAATTGGAATTCGTTCTTTAAATGTCTGGCAGAATTCAGCAGTGAAGTTCTGCTCTGAGGATTACCTTTTTTGGGAGGGTTCATTACTGTTTGATTCCCAGTCTTGGTTATCGATCTGTTCAAGTTTTCTGTCTTCATGACTCAATTTTGGTAGATTATATTTGTCCAAGAATCCATCATTTCTTCAAGGTTTCCTAGTTTGTTGGCATACCACTCTTTCCAGTAATTCCTGGTGATTCTTTTTATTTCTGAAGTATCTGTTTTATATTACTTTTTCAACTGTGATTTTATGGATGGATCTTATCCACCACCACCACCACCACCACACCTTTTTTTTTTTTTTTTTTTGGTTAGTTGGGCTAGTTATGTATCAGTTTTGTTGATTTTTAAAAACAAACCAAAAACTAAACAGCTCTTCTGGGGCCAGAGCTGTGGCATAGCAGGTAAAGCTTTTGCCTGCAGTTCTGGCATCCCATATGGGCATTGGTTTGGAACCCATCTAATGCACTTCTGATTCAGCTCTCTTCTATGGCCTGGGAAAGCAGCTGAAGATGGCTCAAGTGCTTGGGCCCCTGAACTCACATGGGAGACACAGAAGAATATCCTTTCTTCTTAACAGCCCTGCTCTGGGCATTGTAGCAATTCATAGAGTGAACCAATGAGTAGGGGATCTCTCTCTCTCTCTCTCTCTCTCTCTCTCTCTTCCTCCGCCTTCCTGTAACTCTACCTTGTAAATAAATCTTTTGAAGAAAAACTGCTCTTCATTTCACTGATATTTTGAATTGTTTTTTTTGGTTTCAATTTTGTTCTCTAATTTTAATTATTTCTTTATTTTTGTTTTGGTTTGCTGTTTTCTAGGTCTTTGAGATGCATTGATAGATCTTTTATTTGATATATTGCCAATTTCTTCATGTAGGCACCGATTGCTATAAACTTCCCTCTTAACAGTTCTTTTGCTGTATTCCATATGTTTTGATGTGTTGCATCATAATCTTCAGTCATTTCCAGAAATTTTTTTGATTTCTCTCTTGATTTCTTCTATGACCAACTGTTCATTCAGCAGTATGCTGTTTAGTATCCATAGATTCATATGTTCTAGAGATTTTTGAGTTATTTCCAGCTTCATTCCACTGTGGTCAGAGAAAATGCAGGGTATGATTTTGAATTTTTTAATCTGCTGAGACTTGGGTTTGTGGCCTAGCATGTGGTCTATCCTAGAGAAAGTTCCATGCACTGGTGAGAAGAATGTGGATTCTGCAACTGTAGGATGGAAAGTTCTGTAGATATAAGTTATATCCATTTGGTTCATAGTGTAAATTAGCAATGTTGTTTCTTAGTTGATTGCCTTTCTGGTTGAACCATCTATTGATGAAAGTGGGGTACTAAATTACCTCACTACTGGTTTTTTGGAGTCTGTATCTCCCTTTAAACTCATTAACATTATTTTAAATGACCAGGCATGCTGACATTGGGTGCACATACATTTAGTATAGTCAGATCTTCCTGTTGAATTGATACCTTAATCATAGTGCTCTTCTATGTCTCCTTTACTATATTTGTGTACAAGTCTATTTTTTCTGATATTAGGATGACTACAATGACTTTTTTAGTTTCTGTTAGCACGGATTATCTTTTTCCATTCTTTCACTTTCATTCTGCATGTACCTTTGGTGAGATGTGTTTCTTGCAGCAGAAAATAGATGGGTCTTCTTTTTAATTCTTTCAGCCAGCTGGCATCTTTTTATGGGGAGTTTAGATCATTTACATTAAATACTATTGATAAGTAATGACTTGAGCCTGCCATTTTTCTATGAATACTCCTATTTTTTGCTTTGGATTTCCTTTGTACTTTTACTAGGACATTTTAAATTAGAAATTTTAAATTATAAAACTACAACAGCTGAAAATTTAAAAATACTGAATATGCATATTTGTAGTAGGAACAAACAAAGAACCAAATGTAATTAAAGATATATCTATAGAAACTAGAAAAAAGACATAAAAATATTTAAAATAAACTACAGAAAAGTACCAAATTGTCTAACACAATCTTGGACACAGCCAGAGAGAAAAACACAATATAAACAGAATCAGTGATGGAAAGGGGGTGAGCATTTAGGTCAGTGGCTAAGACTCCAGTTAAATGCCCATGTGCTACACTGGAGTGCTGGGCTATCTTTCCTGCTCTAGCTCCTGAAACCATCTTCCTGCCAGTACAGACCAAGGAGATAGCAATGATGGTTCAAGTAATTGAGTTCCTGCCATTCATGTGAAAGACCTGGATTGGGTTCCAGGACTCTGGTTTTTGGCCTGGTCAAACTTTGGCAACTGAAGTTCTTTGGGGGTGTGAAACAACCAAAAGGACCACTCTTTTCCTTCCTTCCTTCCTTCCTTCCTTCCTTCCTTCCTTCCTTCCTTCCTTCCTTCCTTCCCTCCCTCCCTCCCTCCCTCCCTCCCTCCCTCCCTCCCTCTCTCTCTCTCTCTCTCCCTCAAATAAATAAAAATTGTAAAAAATACACATAATAGTTGGCTTTCTCCTAGAGAAAAGAAAGACTATGAGAAAATAGATCAACATTTTAAAGTTGTTAAAGATTTTTTTTAAGATTAACTCATTTATTTGAAAGGCAGAGATAGAGAAAAGGAGAGAAGGATAGAAAGTGAAAGAGAGAGAGAGAGAGGGAGGGAGGGAGGGAGGGGAAGCTCCCATCTATTGGCTCACTTTCTGAATGGCCGCAGCAGCCCGAGCTGAGCCTGGTTAAAAGCAGGAACCAGTAGCTTCATCCAGGTCTCCCACAAGGGTAGGAAGGGCCCACGTATTTGGGCCATCTTCTACTGCTTTTCCAGGCACAAAAACAGGGAGCTGTATCAGAAGTGGAATAGCTGGGGCTCAAACCAGCACCCATATGGGATGCTCGCACTAAAGATCTACACCACAGCAATGGCCCCAACTTCTGAATTTTTCTAAAAAAAAAAAAAAAAAATGAAACCATAATTCACTCAAGCCAAAAATCTGTATATTTTAAAAATTCCACTCAAGGCCGGCGCCGTGGCTCAACAGGCTAATCCTCCGCCTTGCGGCGCCGGCACACCGGGTTCTAGTCCCGGTCGGGGCACCGGATTCTGTCCCGGTTGCCCCTCTTCCAGGCCAGCCCTCTGCTGTGGCCCAGGAGTGCAGTGGAGGATGGCCCAGGTGCTTGGGCCCTGCACCCCATGGGGAGACCAGGAAAAGCACCTGGCTCCTGGCTCCTGCCATCGGAGAAGCGCGGTGCGCCGGCCGCAGCGCGCCGGCCGCGGCGGCCATTGGAGGGTGAACCAACGGCAAAGGAAGACCTTTCTCTCTGTCTCTCTCTCTCACTGTCCACTCTGCCTGTAAAAAAAAAAAATAAAATAAAAAAATAAAAATTCCACTCAAAAGTTAATGCAAAAATACATTTGCAGGTTACTAAAAATAGGGAGATTATCTCTAGGCAATATGCTTTGGAAAATTACTAAAGAAAGTCCTTCAGACAGGATGAGACTCCAATTGGAAACAAATCCACATGAAGAAATCAAAGTAAACATCATGTATGATGGAGGAGGAAATATATCTTTAAGCATTTAAGAAGTAGCTTAATGTAACCTAACTAGTACAGGTAGAGTAAGGATGCATTAGCAGGAGAGAGGTTCTCAGGGCTCACATTCTTATGTATGAAATTTCTCTGTTTTATTATTCTTTTGCCATCATTCATTCCTTATGCCTATTATCTTCATCCTTGATTGATTAATGTACTCATTTTAAACTGACACAACCATATATACTTAACTAATTAATTAAAATTTAATGTCAAAATGAAAAACTACTCTCCCCATGACTTAGAATGGAATCTCCTTAGGCGAGTGTTTAGATAACCAAGTCTAGAACAAGGCATGTCCAGGGGCAAGGTGGAATCCTGCATAGCTGACTGGTGGTTGGCAAGATATCATGACTCATCATAAACTTGTTTATAGATGACCTCCTCCAACAATTGTCAATATACTCTTCAGTGTCATGATAACATGCGATTTTGAAGCATTTATTTAAGAGGTATAATCAAGCCTATGATCTTCCGCTGGTTAGAATTTTGTGAGATCCCTATGTAAAGAAAAGTCTCCATTCCCTCTCAATAACTGTCCTTAAGGATACAAACTGGATGGAAATTAGAAAAGGGGAGGGAAATGAACACATACAGGAAATGTAAAAAAAAAAATCCATACTAATGCAATCCTGTCATTAGGTCTACAGCAACTAAAAGTAAAACTAGATACAGGTATTCCTCTAGAAAGTATATACGTTTTTTATTGTTGATTGGAAACATACTCAAAATCCACACAGTATTATCTCTAGATTTGTTCTTCCTCTTTCTTTTCCTAACTATCTCTTCCTCTATAACCAAGTTTCTGATGGTGCTCCTTCTCGGTCATGTGGTTTGAAGGCAGTCCTTGGGAGACACATTAAGATTCAGGAGAGTCATTAAAGAACTGCTTCTAGGGAAGACTGGGGCATGGGGGGCAAACAAAAAGCAGAAAGCCAAGCAAAAAATCAGTTTGACAAAGTTCCAGATTCAGCTTGGGTAAAACAGGATGGCATCCCTGTGTGCTTGCTCAAGGCAGATACTGCTGCGTCATAAGGGAAGGGATTGTGTTCCTAATGACACAGAGAGCCTCTGAGAAGCCCAGTTCAGGAAGCCTCAAACATTTCTCATGCCAATATAGCCAGTGTCTCCTAGCTTAATTCATTACCGTTTTTAGGACAAAAATCTTCACTCTGCATCAAAGATGATATTGAAAAGGGAAATAATACTGCTTCCCATTGAACAAAGTTGCATAAATTTCCCAAGAGCAAGATGAGAGTTTCCTATTTAGCTAATGATTTCCTGGGGGAAAAAAGAGGGGTCTGGTACCACTAACCACCCCGATTTTCTCCTACAAATAGATAACTAATTTATTTTAAGTGTGTTTAATATAATTTGAAAGTTAATATTTTAATTCATAGGAGCCCCTTTTGTTTTTTCTTTGCATTTTATTATTGATAAATGTGAATGTTATAAAATATATGAAATATAAATTTAAAAATTCACAAATTTTAACTTGTGTCAAATTCTGGAGGGAAATCCAGGGTCCTTTGTTTCAGTAATATTTTGTGTGTTTTCTCCTTCCTCCTCTTCCTCTCTTCTTAGATTTTATTCATTGAGAGGCAGAGTTGCAGAGAGAGGGAGAGACAGAGAGAGTGATCTTTCATCTGTTGATTCACTCCCCAAATGGCCACAAAGGCTGGAACTGGGATGATCTGGAGCCAGGAGCTTCATCTGGGTCTCCCGTGTGGTTACAGGGGCCAAGCATTAGGTCATCTTCTACTGCTTTCCCAGGCCATTAGTGTAGAGCTGGATTGAAAGAGGAGCAGCTGGGACAAGAACCAGTGCCCATAAGGGATGCTGGCACCACAGCGGGAGGTTTAACCTACCATGCGACAGCACTGGCCCCTATTTCTTTCCTTTTCCTTTTCCTTTTCCTTTCTTTCTTATTGTTTATTTTCTAACACAGGGCAAAGATAATAACAGGCACTTAGTTGGACAGCAGTTGAAAGCTTTTATTTAAAACAAATTCCTAAGTGACAAAAGAGAATTAAAAAGGAATCTTGATGTGAATGGAAGGGGAGAGGGGAGCGGGGAAAGGGGGAGGGTTGTGGGTGGGAGGGAAGTTAGGGGGGGGGGGTAGCCATTGTAATCCATAAGCTGTACTTTGGAAATTTACATTCTTTAAATAAAAGCTTTATAGAAAAAAAAATTCCTAAGTGAAAATATACTTTTGCTTTGGCTGAGAGTCAAAGGATTTTAGAGATCAGCTACTGCTATTTAATTCAAAAATAGACTTTTGTAGGGGCTGGCACTGTGGTGTAGTGTGTAAAGCCGTGGCCTGCAGTGCCAGCATCCCATATGGGGACTGGTTGGAATCCCTGCTGCTCCACTTCCAGTCCAGCTCTCTCCTGTGGCCTAGGAAAGCAGTGGAAGATGGCCCAAGTTCTTGGGCCCCTGCACTTGCATGTGAGACTGGAGGAAGCTCCTGGCCCCTGCTTCGGATAGGCAAAGCTCTGGCCATTTTGGCCATCTGGGGAAAGAACCGGCGAATGGAAGACCTCTCTTTCTGCCTCTGCCTCTATGTAACTCTGCCATTCAAATAAATAAATAAATCTTTAAAAAAGATAGACTCCTGTATAACCTTTATTCTTAACTTCAGTTCTTTGTTAGTGTTAGGAGATTTATTTGAATTAGTTTGGAATGAGTTGAAAACTTATTCTTTAAATAATTTCAATTTTATCTTGTTTATAACAGGTAATATCAAGATTAGGAGAGTGCTATGATTGATTGGATCAATATTTCAATAAATCATGCTGGTCCTTAGGTGAACATTGTATCTGATAGAGGAAAAGAAAGGAGACAAACCAGGAGTCTGTTCATTAGATCATGTGAATGACAATGATGCCTTGAGGAAAATGGGCTGGGTTAATTCTCTCATCATTTCATACCTGTGAATCTTTTCTTCCTGACTTTTTTAGAAGCCACTTGTTGATATGTTTGCTATGGTTCAATATGACAGGAGAGCTAGCTTTTGTTTATAACATTCACTTTTTACATTCTCTGTCACAATGTGGGTGCTACAGAAATAGGACTTTGAATGAAGGCATGCAAGGCAGAATGAGAAAACTTGGATATGACTATGATTTCATGAATCCCCAGGCCAATTTCTGAACTAATACAAGATTTTTCTTTCTAATCTGTAAAAAGAAGGAAAATACTGGCATAATTGATGATTTTATGGAAGAAAATTATTTATAAACTATGAAGTAGTATAAAATATTTAATGTTATTACGATCGCTACAGTGTTTTGTTTGTAAGTAATGTGATGCTTGTTGGGTTTTCCGTTACGCTCATTATTTTGATATATGTTCAGGGTAGTTCGCCCCTACCTTAGAAACATTATATATTTATTTGTAGGAAAAATGTGCCAATGAAAGGGAAAACTAGAAACTAAACTTGAGAGATTGCACAGTAAAAACAATGAAATGTTCCCTTTTTAGATATCTTACATATACTATATAAGCCTTTTGCCTAATTTAAAATCTACATGAATTTCTGCTTCCACATTTCAATCCTAGAAAGTAACTTTACAGGTACCTGGAAGTAATAAATTGGATTTTTTAGTTCATTATTATTTTATTGTAACTTTTCATCAAATTATCTAATCTGTGTGCATCTCTACTGCTATGTTTAAAAAAGAAGGGAATTTTTGAAATGACTAAAAATTAACCAAAACCAAGAGGACCTAACCACATATATTTTAGAAATTGTGGCAGATCTCAAAGTGTTATATAAGCAACAACAATAATTTCAATTCGAGGAAGACTGATGAAATGTGATTTTTGTCTGAAAAATCACTCGAATGGGATTAGTAACAAGTTCTATTAGAGCTTTTAAGACACCAACTAGCTCTTTTGCAACATCATTCTTTAAGTGAAAAATAATCAGAAACATTTTGAGTTCCTCTTGAAACTGATGTTAGCTAAAAAAAATTAACACAATAAGAGAAATATAAAAAGTCTGAAGAAATTTGGGTCACACTTAAATGTCACCCAATCTTTATTTTTCAGGAACGTAAAAGATGAAAATGTTCAGATTTTCTTTAACTTAACATAAAAATAGCAATGCTTTACTTACTGCTTGGAATCTTCATTATTTCCCTCTCTATTTGGGGAGTAGCGGAGTCTCGGTGCTAGACAGGGGCAGGAGGGTCATCTATTCCAGTGCTGCTCTCAATGACTTAGTCCCTTTTATTGCATTTCACTCAAATGTTGGCTTATTTTACTCCTACTTTCTTAACACCAACTGTTTCAATTTGGAAAACCTCTACTGGCTGGCTATTGCTTATGTTGACCCCAGGCTTGCTTTCTAATAATGTCTTCAAGTTCTGGATTCAAATAAAGCAAAATCAGAGAATGTGCAGCTGCACAGCATACTATTAGATGGTAGCTATGGACCCTTATACTTTGCACAGAAAAAAAATGAACAAAATGAGAAATCCAAAAATGTGGACTCGGTTCTTTCCAAATGGGACTTTAAAAAGAGGCTTTTTAGTTTAAACAAAAGTGTCAGCATGGAGACAGGCATGCATTTCGCCTGAGATTCTAGTACCCATTCCATGTGCAGACAAGTGGAAGGAAACACTCTTCCCTAATAGGCACCCTGTGTTGTACAGATGAGAAATTTACACAGACAGACATTATTAAGTCTTTATGTTCCTAATGGGTAAATTTCTATAAATTTATCTCTACACCTACAATCATTTCTAAATTAAAACCTTGGAAATCTCTCAAGGGAACATATTGACATTTGGAATATTTTAAAAAATCTGGTATGCCTCTATCTTCTGAATTCATGATGCAAAGCAAACATAACCTTATTACTTAGAACCTAGAAGCAAAGATTGTCAGACACACTGGACATCATGGTGGTATGAGTAAGTCACAAGAGTGTTTATTCCAGGTCTCTACAGGGAAAATGTTGCAAGTGGTGGTTCCAGTTTTCAGGGCATTCAGGAACACAGCATGTTCCTGAGGCAAAAATTCTGCTTATACCAGGATAACAGGAAGGTAGCAAGGGTTACCTCCATCCTAGATGAGGATTCTTATCCACAGGATTGAGAGAGAACCCTGCTAACAAGGGGAGTGGAGGTAACAGGATAGACAAGTGTTTGATTACTTCTAGCCAATAATCAGAGCTAATCTTCCGGTCCTTAGTGCTGTCTGAACAGTGCCTGTGTATACTCTAAAAATAACAAATTTTGAGCTAAATGAAATACTTTTTGGGAAAGCCACAGGGTGCCTAGTAATTTAGTAAATCTCTGGGTGTTCCATTACATTTATTGAATGCTTACTCTCATATATCCCTAGAATTTCTGAATATCACACACTTACTGGAAACAGGTCTCTTGGTTCCAGTGATCCCTGGGCTGACATACTACTTAGCTTTTAATACATTTGAAAGAACTTTGGGTAATTTTGACCAAGATCTTTCATCAGTAGAACTGTTTTCCTATAATTCTTTTGGCTGTGTCTTCCTTTCTACATTGGCTTTGTTCTCAGGGTGACTTTTTATTTGGTAGCAAAATGCTTGAAGCAATTTCAGGCCACATGTTCATATCCTACACACTGCAACAAACAGAGAATTCCTTTTCCTTAAAATTTCAACCAATATTTCTTATATTCACTCTGTTCTGCCTTGAACTTCTTACTCATACAGAAGAGATGGAATAAACTGGTTGTTCTTGAAAAGATATATGCTGTGTCCTCTAAGATGGTAGGAGGGCAAACATCTCCAGATTTGTGTAGATTATTGAAGAGATGTCTACAGATACTAAGAAAGAGAAAGAAGAAAGTGGATGCAAGGAAGCAAGCCATATTTATTACAATTATCCTATACATTCTGTGTATTCAATGATCTGAGTCAAAACAGAATTTAGACATGCAATGGGAAAGACTAAAGTCCTCTTGCTCAGTCCAGTGCTTGTTGTGTCACAACTATTTATTCAAACTCACCCTCCTTTATCTGATTTTTAAACCTTTCTAGTAACATCTAGGCCATTTCCAGTTAGATTAATAAAGCAGGGAGTAACCCATTCTTAGATGCATTCTATTACTCATTTCCTTGTATTAACTACTATCCTGCATTAGAATAAGCTTTCCACAGAGTTCTAATGAAGATGACGATACCTAGAATTCATTGTTACAGAATCCAGAGTAAGAGACTCAGGATCAGAACTGATGCTTATATTATTCAAAGCACCTTACACTATATTGCAGAAACATGGATAAAATATTTTCCGATCTATGAACACTTGTATTCTTAAAGCTAAGGCAACCTCTTAAAGAAGTTTGTTGATTTCTGTTAAATTTTGGATGATTTATCCTGAGAAGAGTATTATTTTTTCACTAATTATATACCCTCAAGTTTTGATTCACCACATGGAGAAATCCCGTGGGACAGTAATCTTTGGTCTTCTACAGGTAATGGCAGCCTCATCATTATCCTTAGGAAGACATTCTTGTTCATTGCTCAGTTACCCAGGAAAACTCACACTTTAAAAACAAGTTCATAGGAAAGTTATTCATTTCTCATAATATCTCTCCTATATATTACGTAGAGAAGCACTTTTAGAGTATAGAGTTAAGTGAACATTTAAACACAGTGGAAATTAATTTTCCTTTATTTGGAAAGCAAAAGCGATAATATCAATAATAGAAAGCAAATTAAAGCTTTATTCTTCAACATAGTATTCAGTTTGGAAATAAAGGAGATAATCTGAGACTGAAGGCTTTAAAAACTGTTCACTAGCTGGCACCGTGGCTCACTTGGCTAATCCTCCGCCTGCAGTGCCAGCACTCCAGGTTCTAGTCCCAGTTGTGGCACCAGGTACTAGTCCTGGTTGCTCCTCTTCCAGTCTGGCTCTCTGCTGTGGCCTGGGAGTGCAGAGAAGGGTGGCCCAACTGCTTGGGTCCCTGCACCTACATGGGAAACCAGGAGGAAGTACCCGGCTCCTGGCTTTGGATTGGCGCAGCGCTGGCCGTGGCAGCCATTAGGGGAGTGAACCAATGGAAGGAAGACCTTTCTCTCTGTCTCTCTTTCACTGTCTATAACTCTCTCTGTTTCTGTTTCTCTCACTGTCTAACTCTGCCTGGCAAAAAATAACAAATAAATAAATAAATAAATAAACTGTTCACTATCATTTGTACTGTAAACTTAAGTTGCTTAGCATTGTTTTTTTTTTTTGCTTAACATTGTCATAGTAAATCATGTGAAATCTTAAATATTTGTAAACTCAAACATTTCATTTCAAAGTAGATAAAAGTAAAAAATTAAGATAAATTTGTCCATCCTAGCACCACAACTGCCCCCCCACCAAAAAAGGAAAAGAAACAGATAAGCCAGTTAACATCCCTGGTTAATTAAAAGATGCATAAAACAAGTTATTTCACTTAAATTATTTGTTGTTTTCCTTAGAATAAACTCAATTTTCAGGCACGTTAGCAGGAAGCTAGGCTCGGAGTGAAGAGTTGAGACTTGATCCGAGGGGCTCTGATTCGGGTTGCAGCGACTTAGAGCACCGCGACACTTGTCCCTACTACCTTCATTGATGTGAGTACAGACTTTACTAAAAATAACACTGGGAAAAATCAAACTTACCAACATAAACACATGTCATTCACAGGACAATAAGATAAATGGACAACTAGACAAACAGTATAATGTGTAACAGACTACTCAGTAACAGCCTTCCTATGTTTTATAAAAGCATCATGTGAATAAAATGTAGAAACAAAATTCATTGGCGGGAGCTAGGCTGTGTGGTACCTTACGTGAAGATGCTACTTGGGACACCCACATCCCACATTGGAATGCCTGGTTGGAGTCTCGGCTACTTGGTGCTTCCAATCCAGCTTCCTGCTACTGCACCTTGGAAGCAGTGGATGAGGACTCAAGTAATTGGGTTCCTGTCTCCCATGTTGGAGACTACGATGGAGTTCCTGGTTCCTGGCTCCATTTGGTTTCAGCTATTGTGGGCACTTGGGAAGACAACCATCTGGTGGAAAGATTTTTCTCTTTTTCTCTCTCTCCACTTCTCTTTCCTTTTCAAATAAAAAAAATTAATATTCAGAATAAAAGATGAATTTTTCAGATATTCAGTGCATAAAAGGTAATTGTTCAGTATATTCAGTACAGTGGGTAGACAACTCATTTTTTTGTTTAAAGTTTTTATTTAATGAATACAAATTTCACATGTACAGCTTTTAGGAATGTAGTATTTTTTTCTCCCCATTCTTGCCCGCCCCCCATCCCACCTCCTACTCTCTCTCCGATTCCATTTTTCATCAAGATTCATTTTTAATTCACTTTATATATAGACCAACTCTATACTAAGTAGAGATTTCCACTGTTTTCACCCACACAGACACACAAAGTATGAAGTACTGTTTGAAGACAGGTTTTACCATTAATTCTCATAATACACCTCATTAAGGACAGAGGTCCAAAATGGGGAGTAAGTGCACAGTGACTCCTGTTGTTGATTTAACAATTAACACTCTTATTTTTGACATCAGTGACCACCCGAGGTTCCTGACCTGAGCTACCAAGGCTATGGAAGCCTTTTGAGTCCACAAACTCCACTGGTATTTAGACAGGGCCATATGCAAAGTCGAAGTTCTCTCCTCCCTTCAGAGAAAAGTAAGTCCTTCTTTGATAGCCTATTCTTTCCACTGGAGTCTCCCTCACATAGATCTTTGTCATGTAGGTTATTTTTTGCCACAGTGTCTTGGCTTTCCATGCCTGAAATGCTCTCCTGGGATTTTCAGCCAGATCCAAATGCCTTCAGGTCTGATTCTGAGGTCAGAGTGCTATTTAGGGCATTTGTCTTTCTGTTATTCTGTGTGGCCTGCTTCTCATGTTGGATCATTCTCTCTTTTTTAATTCTATCTACTGTCATTACCAGACACTTTGTCTTATTTATGTGATCCCTTTGACTCTTAATCCTATCTAAATGATCAGTTACACACTAAATATGATCATTTTAACATGTAATATGGCATTAGTTCCTGCCAAATTAATGGAATTTGGAGCCCTATGGCAAATTTTTAGCTTTAACCTTAAGGGTAAGTCCATGGGAATGTATGCCGAGCTGTACATCTCTTCCCTCTCTTTTTCCCACTCTTATTTTTTACAGCGATCAATTTTCAGTTGGATTTAAAAACCTAAGAATAATTGTGTGTTAAGAGTTCAACCAATGGTATTAAGTAGAAAAAGAAAATACTAAAAAGAATAAAATAGTAATTGATCCTCAACAACCAGGACAAAGGGAGATCAAGTCATTGCTTCTCATAGTGTCTGTTTCACTTCTACAGGTTTCCTTTTAGGTGCTCAGTTAGTTGTCACCGATCAGGGAGAACATATGATATTTGACTATTTGGGACTGGCTTATTTCACTCAGCATGATGTTTTCCAGATTCCTCCATTTTGTTGCAAAGTACCGGATTTCATTTCATTTCTGTTGATCTGTTTGGTCTGTTTTTGTACCAGTAACAGGCTGTTTTGATTATAAGTACACTTTAGTATGTCTTGAAATCTGGTATTGTGATACCTCTGGCTTTTTGTTGAAGAAGATTGCTTTAGGTATTCGAGGTCTCGTTTGCTTGTAGTGGACATGGCCAGAGAGCTCTGTTCAGGTCTCCAGAGTTAAGGGAGTCCCTAAGGTGATACATCCAGGTTTGGTATGGTAAATCAATCAATCTCTCTCTCTCTCTCTCTCTCAAATCAGAAGGGAGGTATATTCTGCTCAACTGAGCTCTCCTCAATAGATATCAGAGCCTCAATGCTAGCCCCAGTGGGTATAATATTTATCTGCTCTGTCACAAGGACCACACAATGATCTGTACAATTCTTAGTGAAAGTTCAGTTTCCCCAGAAGTGTGTCTCACCAGGTAACCAGGAAGCCCTGAGCATGAGTCTCCCACTGAGACTGCTCAAAGGCCCAGCCACACCATGGGTCCTCCTCTACACCCTCAGTTTTTTTCACAGTCCTGATTCAGAAGCTTCACACAGTCACAAGCTCCTAGCCCCCATTAGTTCTCTCCACAAGAGTCAGGAGTCTCTGCTCGGCTGGTTGCCAAGGGCAGACAGGAACTGTTGCAGCTGTTACGATTGTCCAAAATGGCACCTGCTCAGTCAGCTTGTATACCATTGTAAGGTGATTGAAGAAAGAAATGTATCTGTACCATCTTTTGTTTTGTTTTGTTTTTCTCTTTCCTCTAGTTTGGCTGGTGCACTTTCCCCCGTGGGGCTCTAGGTTCTTCCTGCGGCTTTTTCCCAGTGACTTGGGCTATTACAGTCTGGTTTTACCTTACTTTCCAGCACTGGTATGTAGGCTCTTGGCTGTTGGAGTCCAGAGCTATGGGCACTCATTGCCCTCCACATAGGTCCACCATGTCTCTTTAATTTTGGTAGAGTTTACTCTGTCATTTTTGTCTCTAAGTCTTCCCTGATACTACACTATTTCCACTTTTATAAAACTGTCTTCTCCTGTGCTAGAGCAGTAAGCACCCCCACTAATCCACCATCTTGAAACTTCTCGACAACTCTTAATTCAGTTTCACATTTTATTTATATATTTCACAGAACAGGTGAATAGGAAAATTAAAGATGAGGAAGAAAGCTGTTTTTTTTTAAAAGTTTTTTTAATTTATTTGAAAGTCAGAGTTACACAGAGAGAGGAGAGGCAGAGAGAGAGAGAGGTCTTCCATATGATGGTACACTCCCAGGTTGGCCGCAATGGCTGGAGCTGCGCCAATCTGAAGCCAGGAGCTTCTTCCGGGTCTCCCACGTGGGTGCAGGGGCCCAAGGACTTGGGCCATGTGAGGAACAAAGATTTGTGTAAGCATTAATAAGGAAAGTTTCTAATCATTGACAAAATGAGACAAAGGCAATATAAATAATATTGCATAAATTAATACTTGTGAACATAAACTATAATTAAAGTGAGACACAAATTAGAAATAAACATTTTATCTCTATTTTTAAATCATCTAAGTACACATAAAAATTGATAAGGAAATATCCAATGTTTAATAGAAAAATATTCAAAGGCACTAAAAGAAGTTATCAGGAAATATGCAAGAACAGTAACAAATTTCATGACCTGTCGTTGGTGCTTAATTTGTCATTGTCACCTGTGAATGTACTCTATTCACTCTCAGGTTCTCCCTGAATACTCTATTAAACCCATGCCTTCCATTTTGAGCCAGATAGTCATATTTCTATCTCCAGTTGATACTTGTTCTTTGTATTTCAAGTGAGCATGAATTTTCCCCAGTTTATCAAAAGCAGCTCACATTTAATACATGCAAAATAGATTCTATGATACTACCACTCTCAAAACTTGATGTCCTGCAGGGTTTCCATCAAGCTTATGAAAACATTCAGAGAAGAGTGATCCTTGGCTTCACTCGTTACCCTGTCCTGAGTGCGCATCTTCAAGTCTGTCAAATGTACTTTCAGATATTTCCATTCCTTTTCTCAAATATCATTTTACCTCATCCCTCTGCATCCTTATGGATTCCTTGTCATCTATTTTTAAAGATTTTTAATTTATTTGAATAAGTATGAATATATACATATAGCAATATATACATACACTCCCCAAATGGCCGCAATAGCTGGTACTAGACCAGACCAAACCCAGGAACTCCATCCAACTCTCCCACACCAGTGCAGGGGCCCAAACACTGAGTCATCATGTACTATTTTCCCAGGTGCATTAGTAAGGAAATATATTGGAAGTCCCAGATGCCAGTGTTGGAGGTGGTGGCTTAACCTGCTGCACCGCAACACTGACACATCCCCTACCCCATGTATTTTCTGTATAAAAGAAATCACTTTTAAATCATACCTATGTTTTTTGTTTGGATATTTTAAATTGACCTATTTTTCCAGCTTCACATTACCAAATAATGGTATTTTTTTTTTCACTTCAAAAAGTGTAAATACATTTTTCTTCACAGAATACTCTGCTATGCTCTTTTTGGTTAGTAGGTATTACTTCAATTTTTAGTTTGATCAATATTCTTCATAGCTACTATGCATGAACCAACAAGTTTAACTTCCCTTTTGCAATATCTCATGTCACTATCCTCACTATCATAGCACTGACTGCAGTTGTTACTTTCACATTTGTTTTTGTAACTAATTCATAGCCACTTTCTTCCTTTGAGTTAAAGTTTCAAAAACTTAGCAATTTGTTTCTCATATCTCTAGGATCCAGCACTATCACTGGATAACAGCAGGAGATAAAGAAAAATTTGATCTACAAGTAAATGAAATCTGTAGACTACAATAGGCTAAAAGTAATAACTGAATTCTATTGTGAAAGGGGAGAATTCTATGGTAAAAATAGGGGAAGAGTCTTTATGGAAACCATCCTGACTGAAACAACCCTTCAGGATGCTCACAGAATGCATCCTTGCATTTCCACATTAGAGATTGTAATGTTTAGGCTAGAAGAGGATGACAGCTTCTTTATTAGTTGAAAATGATGAAATCCAACAGAAATATTCTGAAATACTGGTAAAATTGTGAATATATACCCCATATCCTAACACAAACAAGAAATCCATTTCAACCTTATATAGTATGATGAAAGCAGTTGTCTATATATCTGTTGAAGAGTGTTAATTCTAATTTTATTTGTTTATAACTTTAATGTAGCATTGAGTCTATGATTATAAAGTATATACAAATGTATACTGCAGAAGGGAGGGAAGTATCATTCTAATCTTAGAATTACATCTATGAAGTACTTATCTGTTCTCTTTATGTTAAAAAAAGCCACAAATATTATCTAAAATATTTTTAAAAATACTTTGATAACAAGGTTAATATATCATATATAATAATAGTGATAAAGGATTTAAATTTTAAAGTACTTATAAATTAGATTTATGCACCCATTAATAGGACTGAGACTAAAAGTACCTAAAGATGAGCAGCAGTATCTGCTTTAGATTTTTTATAGTGATAATTTATTCACTTTTATGTATTTGAATGTATTCTCCATATATTTTTCAATAAATAAGCATGATTCATTACTATAAAGATATTTCTGGTGACTCACCAGGACTTACTATGCTACACTTCCGATTATTTTTATAAAACCGAGTATATCGTTAATGAAAATAATTCAACCTGCTTCAGCCATTTTCTGTTTTCAGGATGTAGTACTTTTCCCATTATCCAT
This sequence comes from Sylvilagus floridanus, assembly GCA_949820135.1. NCBI lineage: Eukaryota > Metazoa > Chordata > Mammalia > Lagomorpha > Leporidae > Sylvilagus > Sylvilagus floridanus. Next base: position 26,702,217 of record OX463235.1, read on the forward strand.
GGATTCATAAATTTAATAAGGAACCCTCTGCAGGTTTCCTAACAAATCTTTAGATTGACACCAGCTCTACATGCTGATTTATATACATTTAAATTACTTAAAATCAGTGAAGCAAACATAGTCATGATTGCTGAAAGTGAAGCCATAAAAAAAAACCAGTTTTACTCACATTACCTCTGTTCAGTTCATATCTTTAAAAATGTTTATAGAGTTGGGGGAAAAAAAAAAGTCAGTTGGGCATAGAATTAAGTTGTGTAAGAAACTAGAGATTCTCTGTATTCCCTTTGTCCTTGCAAATATTGGAGCAATGTTGACATGTTTCATAAGTTTTTAAAATTTATTTCTTTTACAATGAAAATTATACACTAGTTTTTCAATTAGGGGAACTTTTACTGGTGTATTTCTGTAAAATATCCTAATAGCATTAAAATATTTATTAGGCTAGATAATAAGTGCAATCATTATTCTGGATATATAAAGATACATGTTTCATTAGATCAAAAAATCAGTAATTTCAGAATATACATGTACATGTGTATATATTACATACATATATTTTTTAGGTAAATAGATTTCTGAAGAGCTAAGATTTAATTCAGTAATCCAGGTAACAGCATATTCTTTATCTGAGAACATTTGGATTTGTTTAATACTATCACAGAAGAACATAGTACAAAACAGAACTTAAGCTATTTATCCTCAAGAGACAAATTATTTATCTATTAATTTCTCAGTTCTTCATTACCTTATATAATTCTGATCATTCCAGTGAATGCTATCTTGAGAATCTATGGTCTTTTTACTATGCATGTATTTTATAATAGTTTTCTTAGAGAATGCAGTATGTTTACCATTTTGCCACAAGTGAGAGGGAAATGCATAAGAAAAAAAAGATAAGTGGATGTTGGAAGCTGTCATTGTCAACAGCACCAGGTATAAAGGAAGAAAATAACCTAGGAGCTAGATGGTGTGACCCAGTTTTGTCCACAGAGATAAATTTTGTGTTACTATTTTTGGCTTTCAGAAAGAAAGGTTAAAAACCATTGCAAGACATGATTAGGGCTATTTCACAAAAACAAAGGGCTTAATTTATTCATGTAATCTACCAAATAGGAATATATACCCACTGAAATATGTACCTTCAAATTATACAGAAGTATAACCACAAAAAAATGGGAAAATTAACAATTATAGTAGGAAAATTAATGGTTGTTTAACATCATATCCCAATTATTGAAGACAATGTAAAGCAAGTACAGGTAATGGAGATTTTATGCCAAAAATTGCATACCACGTCATCTGAGAACATTTTGGCAATAAAAAAAACTACCTAAATGCAAGTCCAGAAACTACATCTCAATGAGCTTTTAAGCATTAAAACTATGCATAGGATGTGCTGTAATCTTGAACTAAAAGACAACCATGGTTTAAAGCTATAAAACCTCCTATGATTATAAAAAATACAATTTTAAGTAATATATAAATCAAAGAAGGAATCCAAAAATATATTTCAAGTAAATGACAAGAGAAAAAAAAAATCCTGCATATTACCTGTAGGATACAAAAAAAAAAAAAAAAAAAACAATTTGTTGAAAAAGTTTGTGCAGTAGATATATTAAAAAAGAGAGCAAAAATTAAAATCAATGAGCTATCTCATTGCCTATCTCAACAAGTTAGGTAGGGGTAGGCACTGTGGCATAGCTGGTGAAGCCGCCGCCTGCCGTGCTGGCATCCCATATTGGCACTGGTTCGAGTCCTGGCTGTTCCACTTCTGATCCAGCTCTCTGCTATGGCCAGAGAAAACAGTGAAAGATGGCCCAAGTCCTTGAGACACTGTACCCCTGTGGGAGACCCAAAAGAAGCTCCTGATTTGGATTGGCATAGCTCTGGCCTTTGCAGCCATCTAAGGCATGAACCAGCAAATGGAAGATCTCTCTGCCTCTGCCTCTGCCTCTCTGTAACTAAGCCTTTCAAATAAATAAATAAATCTTAAAAGAAAAGGTAAAGTACAGTACAATAAATCTAAGCAGGCAAACATATAAGTAATTAGAATAGAGTAGAAATTAAGAAAACAGAAAATATAAAGAAGAGATTCAACAAAGTCAAATATTAAATTTTTTAAAAGACCAGTAAGAATTGATCAAATTTTGGCCAGCCTAATAGAGAGAGAGAGAGAGAAAGAGACAGAGACAGAAAGACAGACCGACCGCCCTTGTTATTGCTATCACAAATGAATAAGAAAACTTCGAGGCTGGTACTGTGGTGCAGCGGGTAAAGCTGCTGCCTACAGTGCTGGCATCCCATATTGGCACCAGTTCAAGTCCTGGCTAGTCTACTTCTGATCCAGCTCCCAGCTGTGGCCTGGGAAAGCAGTGGAAGATGGCCCAAGTCCTTGAGCCACTGCACCCGCGTGGGAGACCTGGAAGAAGCTTCTGATTCCTGGCTTTGGATCGGTGCATCTCTGGCCATTGCAGGCAGTTGGGGGAGTGAACCAGTGGATGGAAGATCTCTCTCTCTCCGCCTCTCTCCACCTCTCTCCACCTCCCCTTCTCTCTGAGTGTAACTCTTTCAAATAAATAAATCTTAAAAAAAACCTTCATGATTCACTTTAGGCCCAACAAACAAAGAATAGGAAAATTGTATATTGTGTGCAATAATCCTACTAAAAAACCTAAGTAAAATTGGCAGAGTTTTTAAAACTATGTATGAAACAATAAGCAATATAGATCTTACATGGTCTTACACTTTATTTAGAAATCAAGTAGTCTTTTCAACATCAGGCACTGGAGCAACTGGGCATCTACATACCAAAAATAAATATACAGAGTCTAGAAGAGTTTCTATCCTTCACAAAAATGAATTCAGTCCGGATTATAGAGGGTATGCATTTGGCCTAGCGGTTTAGACCTCTGTATACTATATTGGAGTACCTCAATTCAAGTCCTGCATCTGCTTCTGATTCCAGCTTTCTGGTTATGCAGACCCAAGAAGGCAGTGATGATGGCTCAGGTGCTTGGTTTGCTACCACCCGTATGTGAGGAATGATTGAATTTGAGGCCCTGTTTTTGTGGGCATTACAGGAGTGGGCCAGTCAATGAAAGTGCTTACTCTTACTCTCACTCCTTTGTCTCTCTCTATTGGCTTCTCAAATTGGAAAAAGAAATTTAACTTTTCTTGAACAGAAATAACAAGAATCATATAACTAAATTTGAAATGCAAAACTGTAATACTCTTAGGAGACAACAGAGGAGAAAATCTAAGATACTGTGGACATGAAGATGACTTTTAAGCACCATATCAGGGACAAAAATTCATGAAAGGACTAATTGAAGAATTATACTTCATTAAAATTTAAAACTTTTGCTCTGTGAGATATGATATTAAGGGATTAAAAAGCCACAGATAGAAGACAATGTTTGCAAATCATATTTCAAATAAGATTGTTATCCCAGCTATAGCATGAACTATTAAAACTCTGAAAGCAAATAGTCTAATTTAAAATTGGGCCAAAACATTAATAGACATCTCACCAAAACAGCTAGAGGCAAGTCAGCCTTTGGAAAATGCTCCACGTCTCTTAGCAACAATGAAATGCAAATTAAGGCACTAAGTAATCACTGTACACCTATTAGAGTGACCAGAGCTTGAGACACTGACATCACCAAACATGAAGCAACAGGAACTCACGTTCAGTGGAAATGCAGAAAGATAGGCCAGTTTGAAAGATGGGTTAGTAGTGTCTTTAAAAACTAAACAATCTTCTCATATGTAGCAACAGTCATGCCCCTTGATATCTGTACAAAGGATTTGAACTTGTGTATCCACACAGGTAAATATTTGTAGTTAATTGTATTCCTAATTTTCAAAACTTGGTAGCAACTATGTCAGTCGATGAATGGATAAACAAACTGTGAAACATTCAAACAATATGATATCAGTGCTAAAAAGGAATGAGCTGCCAAGCCATGAAAAGACACAGATGATTTTTTTTTAAACAATCTTTTTTTTATTTATTTTTGACAGAGAGAAAGGTCTTCCTTCCATTGGTTCATTCCCCAAATGGCCACTATAGCTGGCGCTGCGCTGATCCAAAGCCAGGAGCCAGGTGCTTCCTCCTGGTCTCCCAGGTGGGTGTAGGGCCCAAGCACTTGGGCCATCCTCCACTGCCTTCCTAAGCCACTGCAGAGAGTTGGACTGGAAGAGGAGCAGCCGAGACTAGAACCCAGCACCCATATGGGATGCCGGCGCCGCAGGCAAAGGATTAACCAAGTGAGCCACGGCGCCAGTCCCACAGAACGATCTTAAGTGAATATTGTTAAGTAAAAGAAACTGATCTTAAAAGTCTACACACTGGTTGATTCCAACTGTATGACTCTGGGAAAGGCAAAACTTGAGAGAAAATGAAAAGATTAGCATCTGTGAGGAGTTAAGTGTGAGGAGAGGTGGACAGAACACAGAGAACTTTTAGGGCAGCAAAGATACTCTGTATGACACTATAATGACAGGTTGATTTCATTATGTATGTCAAAACACATGGAATGGACGAGACCATGACAGAACCCTAAGCATAATGTATGGACTTGAGGTGGTTCTGATGTCAGTGTAGGTCCATCAACCATAACAAGTACACCACTCTGTTAGAGGATTTTGATAATGAGGGGGGGTATATCTGAACACATGTGCAAAATCTCCACATCTTCCTCCCAATTGTGCTTTGAAGCTAAAACTTCTCTAAAATAATAAAGACAAAGAAGAAGGTATGAAGTAGTAAAATATGGTACGTCATAAGTTAACCCTAAAATGGCATACCAAGTGAAGAAAGTCAATTCCAGGAGTTCATTAAATGATGCCATTTATATGAAATATTCGGAGCAGACAAGTCAACAGGACAGAAACTAGTTTCGAAGTTGCTTAGTGCTCAGGGGTGGCAGAGGGCAGGAGAAAGAAGAGGAGCAAATGAGAATGGCCCCTACTTTGTGCACAGCTCTATTCAAGAGTGATGAAATGTTCAAAGACTGATTATGGTGATGGGTTGCAGAACTCTGAATATATGAAAAACCACTGAATTGTATAAAAGGTCAACTGTATAGTTGGTGAGTCATACCTCAGTAAAGCTGTTGTTAAGATGGTTTACAGTAAGAATTGATGCTTAATATGAAATATGAACACAGGTAATTTTGTTTCACATCCCTTGTATGTCTTTGGGAAATCAAGTCTTCTGGTTTGGATTCCTACTATCACAAATCTACAATATTCTACTAGTGGACTTGCCCCAATCCCCATCTCCCATATACCCTCTCCCCACCACTAAGCATAGAACATAATCATAACTCATGCAATGCTAGGTGGGCTGAGATGCCATTCAGTGTTTTTAGTTGGCCTTTTGTGTAGTGTCAATACTCTCATTCCTTTCATTCTTCACTTTTTTAAGGTTTATTTGAGAGGCAAAGTTACAGACAGGGAGAGACAAGAGAGAGATCTTCCATTCACTGGTTCACTTCCCGGATGGCCACAACAGCCAGATCTGAGTGAATGCAAAGCCAGAAGCCTCTCCTGGGTCTCCCACATAGATTCAGGGGTCCAAACACTTGGGCCATCTTCTACTGCTTTCCCAGGCCATCCACAGGGAGATGGATCGGAAGTGCAGCAGCCATGACTCAAACCAACGCCCATATGGGATGGCAACACCACAGGTGGAGGCTTAACCTACTCTGCTGAAGTGTGGGCCCTGTCTTTCATTCTTCTTATACCCAAATTGCCTCCTCCCTTTGGCTCTGTCATATCGGTGGAGACATATTATTCTCTGGTGCTTGTGTTCTAGGTTCTTTCCAAAGCAGTTCATCAAATGTCAAAAGGTGGCCTTTCCTCAAATCTTCCAACTCTGGATAATGAGTGCATCAGTCACAGCTACATTTTCCCTCTATTGGCCCTGGGGTAATTTTTCAAAATATGAAATTAACATAATTTCCTGATTAACATGGATAATATAGATATATGTGCTATTATGGGTTCTCAACATTTAAAAACTAGAGTGGTGGTTGTCGTGACACAGGAAGTTAAACCTCTTGTTGGAATGCCTGCATCTCATATCTGAGTACTTCAGACCAAGTCCTGCCTCTGCTTCCAGTCCAGCTTCCTGCTAATGTGCACTCTGAGAGGCAGCAGGTGATTGCTCTAGGACCTGGGTCCTGCCATCCACATGGGAGACCCAGATGGAGTTTTTGGCTTCTGGCTTTGGGCTGTCTCACCCCTGGTTGTTAGAGAAATTTTGAGAGTAAACCAATGGATGAAAGATTCTCCCTCTCCCTCTCCACCTTTCTCTCCCTCTCTCTCCCACACAAACACACACACATCCTGTTCAATCTTTCTTTTTTTAAATTTATTTGACAGGTAGAGTTATAGATAGTGAGAAAGACAGAGAGAAATGTCTTCCGTCCGTTGATTCTCTCCCCAAATGGCCGCCACGCCCAGCGCTGTGCCGATCAGAAGCCAGGAGCCAGGTGTTTCCTCCTGGTCTCCCATGCGAGTGCAGGGCCCAGGCACTAGGGCCATCCTCCACTGCACTCCCAGGCCACAGCAGAGAGCTGGCCTGGAAGAGGAGCAGCTGGGACTAGATCTGGTGCCCATATGGGGTGCCGGCGCCGCAGGTGGAGGATTAACCAAGTGAGCCACGGCGCCGGCCCCATCAACCTTTCCAATAAATGAAAATAAGTGAACATCAAAACCCAGAGATACTGTCTATCTGCTATTCTAATAGTAGGTTTGAAATTGTTGCCATAAACACATTCATATGGTGATCATGTTGCTGGTTGAGGGATATGGATCTTCCCCTGAGAGGAGAGAGGGCTTCACACAGAGAAGCTTGCAAGAAGGGGAGTTAACTGAATTCAGTTTTGAAAGACTATGACATCTCAAAATCTGTAAATTGGTAGCCAATCTATTGCATCCCACTTTTCTTTGTCTATTAAGCTGCGTTTTGGGGTTCTTAACTTTCTTGTACCCTCATCAATGGATTAAGCCGTTGGTATTTATCTCCTGTGCAAAGTTCTTAATTGCCACTGCATTTTTCCAGGGTGACTTAGGCTGGCTACTGCATGATGAAATCTCCTTCAGGTATTAGTACTAGCAGACATTTAAGGCCAGGCAAGCATTTAAGGGTTTTTTTTTTTTTTGGGGGGGGGGGGGTCTGGTCTTTTTTTGTTTATTTAAGATTTTTTTACTTATTTGAAAGTCAGAGTTACAGAGAGAGAAGAGGCAGAGAGAAGAGAGAGAGAGGTCTTCCATCCGCTGGTTCACTCCCCATTGGCTGCAATGGCCAGAGCTGCACTGATCTGAAGCCAGGAGCTTCTTCAGGGTTTCCCACATGGGTACAGGGGCCCAAGGACCTGGGCCATTTTCGACTGCTTTACCAGGCCACAGCAGAGAGCAGGATCAGAAGTGGAGCAGCTGGGACTAGAACTGGCGCCCATATGGGATGTTGGCATTTCAGGCCATGGCAATAACCCACTGTGCCACAGCACCAGCCCCAGTATTTAAGGTTGGTTAAGCATACAAAAAAATTGTATCACAAACTCCCATAAATAGATTTTGAATAATGAAGTTATCTGTTAATTAAGCTACCGATCTATTAGATATGGAATCAACTTATACTAATTAAATTTATACTAATACACGTGGCTATTACACTTTGACTCTCGTTCAGTTTGTATCGATGCAATATAGATTAAGTTAGTGTAATGCATGCCACTGTTAAAACCAACCTCGAACTTAGTGACTGACACGTTCTTCCTTGCACAAAATCATCAATGAATTTGAGACACATCTTGTTGTGGTCATGTGTTCCTTGTATAATTTTAGAAAATGTTAGCTAGTTTCTATGCTCTTAACTGTCCCAATTTGTTAAGGGGAAATAGTAACATCTACTGCATCAGGGGCCAGCTTTGTGTAGTGAGTTAAGCCACTATTTGTGACACCAGCATCCCTATCTGAGGCCAGTTGAAATCCTGGATGCTCCACTTTCTATCCAGCTTCCTGGTAATGAGCCTGTGAAAGCAGTGGAGGATGCCCCAAGTACTTGGGTCCCTGCCACATACATGGGAGACAAGAATGGAGTTCCTGTTCCTGGCTTTGGACTGGCTCAGCCCTACCTGTTGGAATCATTTGAGGAATGAACTGGAGATGAAATATTCTCTCTTTTTCTTTCTCTCTCTCTGTAACTTTCAAATAAATAAATCAACCTTTGAAAAATATCTACTTCATCAAGTTTGTGTCCATTAAACTTCAGCCAGGAATACAGAAGATACTGTATGCACTAGCAATAGGAAGGATTTAAACACTGGGTTAAAGAATCATTAGAAGATCTGAGGAAATAAGGGTTAGGGAAGCCACAATAACCGACCTCAGTGGTGCAAGGTAGATGGGTATGAAGTGCTCAGTCCATAGCTGTAGAAAATTCAGGATCTCTTGGACTCTCCTCTAAATGTTCCCAGCCTGCAGCAGTAAAGCAAGGTCCTCTTCAAGTGCTCACCTGAAAACTGTCGCACTTTGAATCTGTCCAGTGGCAGCTGTCTTTAGGGAGTAACAGTCCTTCCTTCTCTCCTGTTTCTATGTCTCTGACGGAATTTCTCATTTCAGACTCTAAGAACTGTAAGTGGAAGTAAATTCAATGAAATTTGGTTCCTGGGTTTTATTTAAGCACAGGCAAACTTAGAGGGGGGATGGTGCTGATGTCAATTTTATGAGATAATTAGCACAGGTTGAGATAATTAATAAAATGAAAATGAAACATGTTCTGTATGTAGTCCCACTGGTGTTTATATATATGTAAACTGGTGACATAAAATTCGAATGTACTTATTATAAATTGGAAAGACTGAAAATTTTTACATCTACTGATACTCCTAGACAATTATTTATGCAAATTTTTTATTTTTAATTGGTAAATTAAATTTAGGTGTACAGGAAAAAATGTCTCAGATGTGATGTGGTGATGCTTTTATATATTTAAAAAACATGGTTTATCTTTTGACATACTGTAACATCTCTATTGAAGAAGAAAGGCCGATTTTTCAAGAATGCTGTACTTTGGTAGGAAACTGTATATTAATGGTTCCATTCATGATGTTGGAGGAAAGTTGAAGAGGGAGCTTTAAATTCACTGCTCTCTAATTCTTCAATATTCTTAACAGCCCATTTATTCTGTATCATGAGAGTTCCATTAAACCAATACATTAAATTATTTCAGTGAAATGTTTAAAGCACTTTTACAATAAAGACCGACTTCAACTTTTTTAGGGGGATTGCAGATGGTATTGAAAAACCAGGAAAGGGCTGATAATAGAATACACACAGTAAAAATACCTTTAGTAACCCTCTATAATTAGCAATTATAACTTGCAGGTCAGAAGATACCCAAAACCTTATATTCAACTTAGAAATAATACATTAAACTCAAATTACATGATGTGACTATTGAAACTTGAAAAACAAACTATGCTTTCATGTAATGTTGAATAGATTAACAACCTTAGTAACAAGTATAAAATGATGTAACTTATGGAATTATATAAACTAAGTGAATGCCTATATAAATTTATGAGGTACATATTATTACTATGTCTTTTTTGCTTATAAGGAAATGAATTCAAGAGAATATAAGTAACTTACTGAAATGTACAAAGCATTCAAGCAATATAACCAAGAAATGAACCCAAGAAGACTGCTTCTAGAACTGACCATTCTAAACAGTTTCCACTGTAAAAAACATCAGAGACCCATACTCCCAATTGTTCAAGTGTATATAATTAGTCAATAATCTCATTTTGATTAGATATATACCAAAAGTACTAAATGTTCTAAGTGTCCTGAAAAAATCTTTAGTGTCTTAAGTCCTTTCCATATCCTTCAATATAATTTAATATAAACATTTTAAAATGTGTGAATGAGGGATAAAATTGGGGAAAAGATCAGGAATGAAAAAAAAAAAAGTAGTGAGAGAGTGTTACTTTCTTTATCCTGACACTTGATTTAATAATATTACTAAAATAATTGACGATGACTACAAATTGTTTACTTTTAAATAAGCTTGAGTACGGTCCAATCAGTAGCCCAGCCACTAGAAACAACTGAGAATCGTGTGCGAACTACCAGAACTGTGTGATCTTCAAAGTTAGTAAATACCAACCATCTAAATTTGTCAATTGTCCTTTGTTCTTTCTTAAAAAACTAGAGAAACTTTATTTTTGAACACTTCAGAGTAATTTGAAGACTGATTTTGCTTTTCTAAGTGAGCAAAAAAAAAATCATAGTTCTTTTTCTGTGGTAGTTGAAACTGCTACAGCTGAAAGTCTTGAAATGATGAACAGCTGAAGGGTTAACTCTAGTGAACTGATTTCATCTGGTATTCAAATTCCATGTGGTGCTATTATCATGTGATAAAAGATAATGTCTTAATTAGGATTACCAAGCTCTTACATAATTTTTGGAACACAGGAACTAAAACATTCAATAGTTCACTTTTTTAATGCCAATATATATATAGGGAAAATTGAAGACGTACTTAAGATGTGACTCATTTTTTTTTTAAACTTTACTAATGGAATGGCAATGAAGCTTCAATTATATCGAAATTACTGACTCATTCCCAATGCTTTTCTTTCTTCTCTTTGTGGATTTTAAATCATAGCATTTTAAAACTTAGAAAGACTTTCACGGAGGATCTAATTCTTTTTTTAGCTGTTGCCTACAGATACTGTGAGATACTATCACTTCAGGTGCTTATTTAATTTGCAGACACCTGGGCTCCATCCAAGAGCTAGAGATTCAGAGTTTCCAAGAAAAAATTAGTCTCAAAATATGCATTTTAGCAAGTTTTCCAGATTGCTTCATTTGTACAAGTACAATTTGACAGCCACAGCTGGAGAACAGCTTTTCATTTCATGTATAAATTGAGGTTCAGAGATTTAAGTGATTTACCTATAATCACGTAGCTAATTAGAAGCAAAGACATTATTCCCTTTTCCAATTGTCTAGTGTGTTCCCTTTTTATATACCCCATGTCCTTTCAGTAGTACAGTGTGAACTGATAATTGAATTGATAAGAAGTATAAGCTATAGGTGAAATTGTTACTCTAAGCAGTACAAAACCACCAAAAATTATAATCAGTTTACTGATGATTATGAATCATTTCCAGATAATCATAACTGATTGTTTTAAGACATGTGTTGTATCTTTGTTAGCAAATAGTAACCTTCAGCACTTTAAAAGAGAACTTCTTTTTTAGCAATGGAAAGAAAAAGGAAAGGGAGTTTTGCTTAATGGATTGATGGAAGGGTCTGATATAAGTAGTCCTCTATAGCTCTGCTTGTTATAAGACTCCCTATATGCTAATTTTGAGCTTGGTCATTTGATCCTAAAACAGTGCAAGCAAGAGTACTGGGTTAGAGTTGGGAGATCTGGATTCACATTGCAAATCTGATACTACTAATTAAGGGAGGTTAATATAGAAAGATCCTGAGGGAGAATATCAGACTTCCTATGGCACATATGGTACAGACATTTTTTTCTTAATCTTACTGTATTCCCACTTTCTTCTAAAATTCCAAGATGTGACTCCCAATATTACAAAAGTCTGTTACACGACCAACCAAAATAGTGCACCTTAGAAAGTAACTGATTCTATTGTATTTGGATTCACGAAAATATTTTTTAAACATGAGGTTTTAATTCTGCTTTATGAGTCTAAAAATTTCAAAGCTGTGTATTTTACATTTTTCTTTTGGGAGTCCTTTGTTGACCAATTGTTTTTTTTGCAGAGGAAGCTTAAAAGTGATTCTCTAAATAATCAGTGAATGCTGAGGCATAGTTAGTCACTAGAAACCCAAGGAAGCAATCACGCATAAATAGATAATAGCTCTTACATAAGTCATCCGAGCAGTAACCTCTAACATTCTGTAGTTTGTATAAAATGAAGAGAAAAATGTTTTCTAGTGCCCCAAATATTATCAGAATATATCAACAATCAATTTTTTTGAAAATTAGCTAAATGTTTATATATCTACAGAAACTACAGTTAAATATCTAGAGAATCAATTTAAAGGTTTACTTCAGAAAATCTAGAAAGAATTATTTGACACAATTAAAATGTATCACAATAATAACTAGATTCTGACACAAGCAGAATTTTCCAGTGTATGACTGAATCACTTGGGACAAAGTTTCATAACTGATTCTATTATAACATACTGTCCTGGAAGGAGTACAGAGAGAAGAATGTGTTTCATTTGTACTCTTTCTCATATGTTATATGTGCTAGGTATAGGATTAATTCAGTCACTCAGATAAGTCAAACTTTTGGGGATTACTATCTCAGAAACTTCAAGGATGGGGCTCACTCTTGAAGTTGTCTATAGGAGAACTTTGCACGAGAAATAAGTCAGAAGTTCCTGTCGCCATATCATGGTTGATTAGGAGATTGCTCCAATGCTTCCAGTACCACCTGATAGCAGAGAATGGCTGTTAGGAGGGGAGATTCATATGTGATTATTCTGTGGTTAGACTGGAATCTGTACTCCATTTTGTAGAGGTGACATCTCCTGTGCTGGGAAATAAGAATCTTCCAGCACTGTACTCCTCTGTTCCTGAAATTGAGGAGATAGAGCATAATGTAGATTTATACAAGTAGTTTGATTGCATTAAAATAAAATCTCTGAAAAAGCCATAGTAAACAAACATCAAAGGTGAATACTTTATAACTCTGTGACTTAATTTTACTCTTTATAATTTCCAATATTTTGCTAAATGGTGATGCTACTCACAAGTTGATGTTATATGTATGTGGAGATACATATATATACACACATGCACTTCGTTTTTATTATAGGAGTTCTGAAAAGAAGTTTTGCCTGTCTTTAGAAAGATCAAGTAAGTTTTATGTGCACTTAATGTATTCTTCTTCCTTTTAGAGACAGTACAAATCATAATGAAAGTTAACATTTTACATTGTATATACACACAAAATGCACACACATACAGTGTGTTAGCATACACTATTTTTTCAGAAAACATGCTGAAAAAATCCATTAGGTTTTATTAACTTTTATTTAATTCTCACCTTAAACACAAACTTTTTTGAAAAATTACTTAAGGTCATTCACAAAAAAAATACCACACAAAAACCATTAAATGACCAAGTTTCAAACCTATTTATTCCAATTCCAATTTCAGTATTACTTTCCTTTATTCCAAAGTTTCTTAATAAATCTATTAGTGGTTATTATAATTTTAAAACATATAATCTTATGGGGTGGGTGTTAGGAAAAGAGGTTAAGACACCAAGAAACCCACATCCCATATCCGAGTCTCAGGGTTCTCTTGGCTCTGCTTCTGATACAGGTTGCTGCTCATAGGTATCCTGGGAGGCAGCAAATCATGGCTCAAGTTACTTGGGTCTCCTACTACCTACTTAGGAGACCTGGATTGAATTCCTGGCTCCTGGCCAGCAGACGGAAGAGCTCTTTGGCTCTCTGTCTTTAAAATACATACAATAAAAAAAGATAAAATAATTATATATATGTGTGTGTTTGTGTAATCTTAGAATCTGAAACAAACCCAAATATCATTAATTCTTAAGTAGTTTGAGTAATATTTGCATTGTTAAACTGGACAGCTAGTATTACTGTTATGCAAGTTTAGTATCAATGTATAGAATAATTGATATATATATAATTTTAAAATTTTCACATAAGTATTTCCAGTTCCAGTCCAGTTTTTCATAAACTATAACTCTTCACAAGTCACATAAATTTTAAGGAAGACTAATTTGGAATAAAAACAAGGTTAGCCAATTTAGAATCCAGGATTGGACTCCATATTTTTTAAAAGTTATTTTATTTATTTGAAGGCCAGAGTTAAAGTAAAAGAGAGGTAGGCAGGGAGAAAGGGGAGAGAGAGAAAAAAAAAAAGAGCAAAAGAGAAAGAGAGATGGATCTTCCATCTGCTGGTTCACTTCCCAAATGGCTGCAATGGCCTGGACTGGATCAGGCCAAAGCCAGAGCATAGGTGGTTCATCTGGGTCTCTCACATGGGTAGGGAAGCCCAAGGACTTGGGCCATTAGTAGGATGACGGAGCTGAAGCATAGCAGCTGCGACTCGGACCGGAACCAGTATAGGATGCTGACCCCATAGGTGGTGGCAGCTTAACCTGCTGCTCCACAATACCAGCCCTTGGAGTCTTCATGTGGCTGTTGTGAGTGGATATTATATCAACAAAAGGGAACCATTTGTAATATTGAAAATACCATATCAATATGAAAAATGACTTAGGGCATCTGATTTTAAGTTTAACTCTTTAGACTGCTTAGCCTCTTTGGGATATAATATTTTTCCATGGAAAAAAATTCCAAATGCTTTTCTGACACTAAATCATAATTTATGTGTTTTTAAATCTGTACTCTTGAGAAAACCCTGTAGCTCAGAAAATGAATTTTTCTCTGAATAACAGCTACATAATTTATTTTTTATTATAAAGCTTTTATTTAAAGAATATAAATTTCCAAAGTACAGCTTATGGATTACAATGGCTTCCCCCCCCATAACTTCCTTCCCACCCGCAACCCTCCCCTGTCCCACTCCCTCTCCCCTTACATTCACATCAAGATTCATTTTCAATTCTCTTTATATACAGAAGATCAGTTTAGTATATATTATGTAAAGATTTCAACAATTTACCCTCACACAGCAACACAAAGTGAAAAATACTGTCAGAGTACTAGTTATAGTATTAATTCACAATGTATAGCACATTAAGGACAGAGATCCTGCATGATATATATTTTTTAAATTGATTAATTTTATATGCAATTTCCAATTTAACACCAAGTTTTTTTTTCATTTTTAATTATCTTTATATACAGAAGATCGATTCAGTATATACTAAGTAAAGATTTCATCAGTTTGTACCCACACAGAAACACAAAGTGTAAAATACTGTTTCAGTACTAGTTATAGCATTACTTCACATTGGACTTAGCATTTATCTTACATTTTTAAAATCTTGAGAATAATTCGCTTATGCACTGAACTAATTACTCAACAAATATTTACTAGTGGTCTTAAGTGCTGGGCTCTGTGCCAAGATCTGGATGTTCAACAACATATGAGATCCCAGTCTTCCTTTGGGTGATGACACACAGTGCACATGACAATACCTTTTACAAAATTCTGACTTTGCATTGAGTGTATAGATAAACAGAATAAAATGAGGAACAATTGTAGAATTGTATCCAGTTGGCAACTTTTATTCTTCGAGTATTTTGCAGGGAAACGGTTGCAGTGAAATTATTTGTTACTATGTATTTAGAAGCTGTCATTATGTCTAAAAGAGACTATTACTGGACTGGTAACCAAAGGATTAAACAGACAAACATAGGAAGTAATTGCTTTTATTCACTGACAGACCAGTCTAGGTCTCGGTCCTCCCAAGTCTAGCTTTTTGCCAGCTTGCTTGTCCTGGACCAGTACTTCTCTCGTGCTACATTTCAGCCACAGAAATCAGGAGGCTAGGATTCATCACAGAAGCAGTGAGAGGAAGTATAGGGAAGTGTCCCGGCAGTCATAGCCATCACTGCTCAGGGTGAGACCACATGAAAGCAATCCAGAGCAGGTGCTGTAAGATTAGAGTAAATGAGAAATACTTAAAGTTGAGCAGGAATAGGAGAGAATACATTTCCAGCTCAAAGTGGAGAGAACTCATTATTCCCAGAACATTCAGGGCAAATGACAGAAAGGAGAGCCTCAGATGTGACGTATACCTCTGTTCTCTCTAAGCACTTGCCAATCATGCTTGATACCCTGCCTCAAAAGACTGCTGCAAAGAGGAAATACATTGATAGAAATTCAGACACATGCCATATAAGAACCACATCTAGGGGGGGAAGCCATTGTAAACTGTACTTTGGAAATTTATATTTACTAAATAAAAAAAATTAAAGAACCACATCTAATACAAGTGCTTCCCATTGATTGCATTACTAATTTGTGTCTAATTGCAACCGAAGGCAAAGACTGGCATAGATTGTTAGCCCTTCTGCACGGGTCATGAGGAGGCGTCCCTGCCACACTAGTGTCTCAGGCTTTCATTTTTCTCTCTGGCTACCTGGGACTTTAGAAGGCACTGATGGCTGCCCACAGAGTCAAAGACCAGCTGCAAAGCACCTCCATTTTAAGCACCAAAATCGGGTATCAGCCAAAAGACATCTGTAGCAAATACTTGCCGGGACATCTTGAGCTTTTGGTTGGACCTATAGGTGTTGTGTATTAGCACATAAGGCAACGCTTAAGGCTAAAGATTGCAATATATCAGAAAGGGACAGATGCCTCGGGTATGTGGAAGGCAAATCCGAATTCCTGTGACTCTGAGGCCATCCACAGAGCTGTAATCCAGTATAGCTCTAACCCCTCCTGGCTAGTCTAACTTTGCCTAAAGCCAGTTCTCCCTCCCTACACAATATTACAGGTTTAAGGAGGCAAATCCCTTCTTTCAAGTCACAGTGGGAGCATTTGTTCAACCAAACAGAGACATTCCATTTTCCTGCCTCGGCCTGAAAGAGCCAAAGCGATTTGCAAAAGCCAGTTTACAAGCCCCTCAGGGTCAGAGCAAGTGTGGCTTCTACCGTTTGTGCCCTGAAGCTTACTTTTAATTAGGGACCTTGAGTAAGTGAAACCGGCAACGCTGAATTAGCAGTCTCTTCCTTAGGTTTGCTGTGCGGTGTAATTCCCGGCGCTTCTGTAGTGGCTGCACAGACCATTGAAAATCTTGTGGAAAGGCCCCCTCGGTGCTGAAGCTCAGAACAGCTAGCTGTCCTCTGCCATGCATCAGATCTCGTTTCCATAGCAGCCTCTTTGGGGAATGGAAAGCTCTTACAGGATACTCTTTTTGTGGGTGAAATCCTAAGAATAAAGCATTAGCGTTCATTTGCACAAGAACAAGGATTGCTCTCGGACAATTTTCTGTAAGGGCGGGGACGAAGGTCTCTTCACTTAACAAGGTGTTAAGCCCTTTAACAAAGGCCTTACTAGAGGTGTGCTCAAGCTCAACTCACTGCCCTGGGAACACCACAATTTTAGGAGGATGGCTCTGGCTTAGTTTACTTAGGGTGAAGAGCTTTGACCAAGATCTTGCATTTGTTTGTTTATATCATGCAAAACTACTTCTGCCTTGAATTACACATTGTGACTGCAAAACAAAGCCCATTACAGCTCTGCCAGATTTCCTTGTACAGTAGCTCTTTTGTGTTCTGAGAGCCCTGAGGGCTGCCTGTTGGGTAATTCCTTAAATTTCATCATTGTGAGGCCTCGCATTTGCATCCATTATTACATTGACTTTGAAATGCAGCTTGGCAAGAAGTAATAGTAACAGCAAAATACAAACCAGGGTTATATTATTCACATAAAATATTTTATTCATATATATTTGTTATAAGATTTTCTAATATATGGTAAGGAATATATCCATCTATATTTATGAGAGGACTTCATCTTTGATTTTCATTTTCATAATATGCTTATAAAGTTTTCATGTTATGGTCATACTGCCCTCAAAAGCATGTTAACATGTGGGACAACCTAAATGAGATAGTGATTAGCTTCAATTTTCTGAAAGATTATATATTGTAAGATTGATATTATTTACTTCAATATTTGATAGAACTAATCACTAAACCTATCTGAAATAGGATTTCCCCACTTGTAAAATTTTTGTTACAAATTCAATTTATATTATAGATATACTGCTTTCAGAAACTGTTCTTGTATCAGTTTGGTAAAATATATTTTCCAGGAAATTTACACATTTCATTAAAGTTTCTTGACATAATGTGTGTAACATTCTCTCATCATTTTTTAAAGTTTACTTATTTGAAAAAGTGACAGAGAGGGTGAGTGAATGACAAGAGAGAGATTTCTTCTGTCTGTTGGCTCAATTCCTAAATGTTCACAATATCCAGAGCTGGACCAGGTCGCAGGTAGGAGCTAGAAACTCCATCTAAGTCACCTAAACGGGTGACCAGAACTCAAGTACTTGAGTCGTCATTTGCTGTCTACCAGGCACTTTAGCAGGAATCTGATTAACAGTAGAACAGCCAGGACTCTAACTTGCGTATAGGAAGCTGGCATTGCAAGTGAAAGTTTAATCCACTGCACCACAACACTAGCCTCTCTTCCACTGTCATTTTAATGTCTGCCATGTGTGTAGTGAGAATATTTTATTTTATTTATTTTTTTCTAACTTAGACTGGGCTCTTTGCATTCCTTCCTGATTTTTCTTGATCAAGGTAATTGAGGATGATGTAGACAGGAGGAAGCTAGTAAGGGTTCTGAGTTCACTCGCCCCTCCGCATCCCTGCCTGTACTGCAGCATCACCAACACACCGCCACCCCTTCGCCTTCCCTAGTTGGTCAACCTTTCTGTACAGTAGAAAACAGCAGCCACAGTGAAACAGCCACTAGGAACTGGTACTGACCCAAAATAGCCAGTAAGATTGTGGGCTGGGTAGGTATGGTGATCTTTGTCTCGTTGTATTATCATTGTAATAAAATTATCATAACTGACATTTTTGCTCCCAACATGCACCTGCCACCATGACACTTCTGGGATTTCCAAAAAATGGGCAAAATAACAGGCAGTACTCAGAAGCCACTCAAACTCTTCCCCTGTGACTATTCATTTAAAGCCCACCTGACACCACCCACAGTGTCTCCAGATCACATAAAAGAATGGCCTTGAATTTCACTGAGTGCAGCTTACTCTTGAGCATGTCCTTTTGCATGCAAATAAATCTTGTTTATCTCTTGATTTTTACCAATGTCTCATCCTTGAATTATTTCTCCTGTCAGAAACAAGATTCTGGACTCAGCCACCCCATGACAGAGATTTGATAATTTATTTGAACTTTTCAATGTTTGCTTTGTTAATTTTGTATTTTACATGTTTGTTTCATATTTCACTGATTTCTATTTATTATTTCTTCATTTTATTTACTTTTGGTTAATTTTGCTCTAAATTTTTTTTCATTTCACATCTTGAAATATAAGAAAGGACACACATTTATAATTGTTAGAACTCCCTGATGAATTATCTCATTTTTCATTATAAAATATCATTTGTGGTTTCTGGTCATGCTTATGGTCCTGCAGCCTACTTATTCCTTTATTGAAGGAGACCCACCAGTCCTCTAATAATGTAAAATTTGCATGGATTTTTTTTTCTGTCCATCACATTCAACCTATTTGTGTCTATATACTAAAAATTTGCTTTTCTTAGAATGCATATATTGAAACAGTGCTTGCT
Source organism: Sylvilagus floridanus (assembly GCA_949820135.1). Taxonomy (NCBI): domain Eukaryota; kingdom Metazoa; phylum Chordata; class Mammalia; order Lagomorpha; family Leporidae; genus Sylvilagus; species Sylvilagus floridanus. Next base: position 26,721,563 of record OX463235.1, read on the forward strand.
TTTCCTTTTAATCCACTCTGTAAGTCTCTTCCTTTTAATCGAGATTTTAGATCACCAGCACTTGATTCAAAGACTGATGTAATTGAATTTGAATTTATGATGTTATTCTTTGTATATCTCCTTTACTTTTGTTTGATCATTGCTTCTCTGGCACTATCTTCTTGATTTTTTTAATTTTTCTAACTATTAATTTTGACACTACTATTTTATTATTTAGAGGCAGCTGTGAAATTTTACATGATATAGTATGTACAATATTAGGGACTGTTTAGAGTTAATATTGTATCATTTCACATATGGAATAATTTTTTTCCCCACCAACTACCATGTTATAGTGGTCAGGTGTACTTGGTATATAGATCTTTTAATGACTTACCAGGAAATATTATATTCTTGGGCTGGCGCCATGGCTCACTAGGTTAATCCTCTGCCTGCGGCAATGGCACACCGGTTCTAGTCCCGGTCGGGGTGCCGGATTCTGTCCTTGTACCGGTTGCCCCTCTTCCAGGACAGCTCTCTGCTGTGGCCCAGTAAGGCAGTGGAGGATGGCACAAGTGCTTGGGCCCTGCACCCGCATGGGAGACCAGGAGAAGCACCTGGCTCCTGCCTTTGGATCAGGGCGGTATGTCCGCCACAGTGCTCCGGCCGCGGCGGCCATTGGAGGGTGTACCAATGGCAAAGGAAGACCTTTCTCTCTGTCTCTCTCTCCCTGTCCACTCTGCCTGTCAAAAAAAAAAAAAAAAATTACATTCTTGGAGATACATACTAATTTTAAGAATTTAAGAAAAATACTAATTTTACCTGTTTTCTATTTTAAATATATATTCTAAAAAATTTAATATGATTAAGAGTAGGTGTCATATTTTTTGGTTCACTATGTTGTTGAAAATAGGAGTGCATAACTGCATTTTAGGAGAAAAGTTACTCTTGTACATGGTATTCACAGGTAGAAATGTTTATGTGTATACAGTCATCAATAATTTTCCCTTTACTACTACTCTTTTGTGCTACAAATTAAGTAACATATATTGTTAAGAACTAGACTCAATTATTTGTAGTGGCTTTTTTCTTTTTGAAGACAATATCAAGTAAAAATGATAGAATAATTACACTATTCATCATATCAGGCTGGCTTTTTATTTTTAAATATATTATCAATTCAACAATTTCAAGCAGCTGAAACATTAAAATAGTTCTTCCCACTGTAACTTTATTTTTTAAAGTTTTTATACTTGTTAAAAAGTACTTTGTATAAATATTTTTGGAAAAATCATTCCATGTAATGCTAATGAACAGTAAAGAATGTTTTTATTCATTTTAGTAATGAAGAAAAATGAATGTGTCATTTGAAATGGAATGTGTAATTTTATCAAATATAAATGTGTGAAATTCCTAATGCTTTTGCTTTTAATTTTTGGACACGTACATTTCCATTTTAGAAAAAAATTAATTTTATCTTGAAAAGAAATATTGCGCATTAGTAGGCATTCATGTCAGATAAAAAGGGGTTTTTAGAGTTAGGATAGTTTGAGAGGAGCTGTGGGTTAGCCATGTAACTTGACTTGAAACTTCATCCCAAGGTCAAACATCCTTACTGATAACATACATTTACCTGAGACAGTGATGGACTTGGTTTAAGCATGCCATGCAATACAGTCAACACAATTTAGAGAAAGTCATTTTCAACATGAAATGATGTCCCAAATATATTAAAATAGCACATAGCAATCATGGATTGCTCAACAGTTGTTTAAACTCTCAGGTTATCTACAATCAAATGTAAGAAATGCATGCACTTCTTTTTAAAGCCGGATGTGATTTATACTGTATGAACTGCTGCGCCTCTGTTCTTGCACAGGTACTGTGAAGTACTCAGGCCGAGCAAGACATTCCCATAAACATCTCTGGATTTGACTCAGAGCTGTACAGAATTAGCAGATCTTCATCTTTGCCAACTTCGCCCAGGGTTCTTTTCCCTTTGGTTATTTTCTCACTCAGCACACCCTGGTTGGCTTTATACATTTTTGGCTGTGTTATCTTTTCCTCCTTCACTGGATCATATTTTCTACCTCCTCTAACAATAGAGACACTCCTGAAATTCTCACTTGCTTTTCTAATTCTCATGCCCCTAGGTTGTTTCCCATACAATTAGATTGTGGATGCCCCTTCCATCCCCGTACATCTCATGCCATTGATACAATTCTCCCAACCAGTGGAGTGTTCCCTTTAATGCAGAGCATTCATTTTCCTATCAAAATTTTTTTTGTTCTAGTTAAGGATTTTCTAACCTTTTTCGTTATATCATTATTCTCTGAAAATCTAGTATTTCAGATTTATCTTGAATGACATTCTTTTTCTATATTGCTAATTTCCCCCAATGAATCAATAAATTTATGATTATTTTCTTTCAAGAAAGTAATGTGCTATTTTATTTTAAATATTTATTATGTTTTAAGGTGGATAGATGCAAAGTCCTCTCTTCTGTTTTAAGTTCCTCCAGGGTGAATATAATTAACAATGATGTATTATGTTACAAGTTTTTTTTATCAGACATTTCTACTACTTTATCCAAATACAGGTCTTCAAAGTTTTCTTTCCTTTAAGTATCATCCTTGTGTGATCCATCTTCCACCAATGCCTAGTATTATCTTCCTCAATCACTGTGCCTAGCATTATCAAATCTCTGTCTAAACACATTCCAAAATTATCACATGCAAGTTCCATAGTATGCCATTCACGATATTTTATTTATCAACTTTATGTGCAACTCTTACTTTTCAATCAAATTCCACTTAGATGTTTATTTTGTACCTCTACTACTCCACTTCCATGTCTTTATTGTGTCATTCCCTCTGCCTGGAATATACATTTATAATTGTTCTCTCATCACTACCTATTGGAAGAACAAACTGTCAGCCACACAAGGGGCCCATTTGCTTGGGGTGCTACTAAATATAAGGCCTCAAGTGGGAGTTGTTCAAATGAGAGCTTATTTGGGAGTCAGTGGAAAGCTACAGCTCTCTAAAGAAACTGACTCCCTGGAAAGCAGTTGGCTTGGGTTTTTATAGCAGGAATGACAGGAATTTCCAAGTGTAGAAAAGGAGGAGCAGGGTAGTCCTTCACGCGTGCAAAGAACACTCAGGTGTGCAAGAGGCATCCAGTGGGCCCTTCCTGCTCAAGCAACAGGACATCTTTGCGCGTTCTCTCTTTAAAACTCTGCCTCAGCTGAGTTTCTTGTATCTGGCTGGTGGCAGTCTGAGCCCCCTCAAGCAGTGTTAAAGATAGCTGTCCTGTAATGTCCTCAGAAAACCAAGCTTGGAAGAGAAACCATCCACGTTCTCTTCCCTGTTCTGTGCCTCACTCTTGGTTACAAAGTCAATGACATCATCTCCAAAAATCCATCCTGGATTTTTCATTCAGAATCCTGAGACTAAAGCAAAGTTAATGGAATAATTATTATGTAACCATGTTATTTCTCTATGAAACCAGAGGGTTTTTTTTAGAAGAGTAGATTTAAAGCAAATGAAGGTCAAAAATTAGTTTTATTTGGTCTGTTTTGGTAAGAGACTCTTGCTTATGGAAGATTCTTGTGATTGTTTCCAAACTGCTTTTTAAAAATCTATTGTGGAATAATTGATTACTTTTTTGTGAAAGAGACATGTATTGTTGTCTCACCGAGTTACCTGGCAAAGGAAATGTTAGATTTAGGACAAGTAGCAGCATCCTTTTATCTAGGTCTGACTTGAAATCTCTCCTGTTCCTTCTTTTTATGTTGGTGTGGCTAAATACTCAATGCTTGCACTTAAGAACATAGTACAAGGGACTCAAACATTAACCACATGTTTTAGAGTCTTTTGTTCTCATTCCCGCTTGTTTACGAAAGAGTGCTGGGAGCTGGAGTAGTTATCCTGCTACATCCTATCTAAATATAAAGACTTGGGCTAGATTATCTTTCAGTTGCTTTGAATATCAAGATACTATACTTTTAAAAAACTGATCAAAGGCAGATTTTAATTTCCAGTGAAATCACATCTTTCAGTAATACATCTAAAATTAGAACCAATGGCAACAATGGAATACGTTCAAAGAATGCCTTCAATCAGCCAACCTGCTCCACCCCACCAAAAAACAGGGTGGTTAATTTCAGTGAAAGCTGCAGCCTTTTTCCAGTTGGGTGGAAGCCACCAAATAAACTTCTCTTGCTCAGCCATGACCAGTGCTGACTCAGGCCTTAACACAGCTAGCAAGTATCAGTGCATGTGTAAGTTACCATTTAGATCTAGTGCAGCCATTAAATGCCTTTGAATGTGATGACTAGCAGCCATTTCTAGAGGCCAATGCAATGCATTCCTTAAAGGGCTTACAAAGCAAATGTTAATATCCTTTACTTTCAGTCTCTATTGAAATTGTACAATTTTAAACCAAATCCATTTGTAATTAAACCAAATCTGTGATTTTTCTTATAACAATAAACTATTCAGTGACTCACCTCAGATTATTTATTTGAGATCAGAAGACCTTCATGGAAAATATTGTTGTGTATCTGTTGCAGGCTCTGGACTCTTCTCTTTAAGAGGTTACATACATATTACTGTATGATGGTAGATTTTACAGTGTAAAATGTATCTTTTGACAACTTAATTGAAATAGTTATTAAGCATGAAAGAGAAACACTTGTTGCAAAGGGAAATAGCAACAACAAAAATGCCTGCTATAATTTTCAGACAAAGTAGAGATGATTAGAAGGATCCAGAAATAATGAATTAGTGTGTCAACTGAAAGAATTATTATCATAACTTAAGCATAAAGGATTAACTGTTGAACTGTTGTCCTTTATTGAGATTTGGTCAAGTCCCTTAAACTTCCTGTTGTTGAATTGTTTCCTTGGCCTGACCTACCAAAATGTTATCAGAACCTAGGCAGACAGTAAAACCTGAAGCTTCAATATCCACCCCACCCCCACCCCCCCACCCCCGTCCTCTAGTCCTCTATAGTGTGCTAGTTCATTTTCTGAAATCACTCTGATCCTGGTTCATGCTAATGTAGGATGTTGCTCAAGTGCTTGTCCCCTGTTACTCACATGGGAGACCTTAAACCATTATTTAAAAATAATACATGAAAAAACGTAGCACATGTCAGGTCAGGTATTCATTGATGAGTGGAAGTTAATTCTCTTCTATTTTCTTCTCTTTACCATTACTTCTCTATGTTTATACCTTTTAACCCTCTTCTGTCCTTAAAGATTTTCCCTTCCTTTATTTTTGGTAACTTCTAAAGAAAATGAAAATTATAAACAGTCTACTTTAAAGGCTATGAAATTAAAAGGAACAATTTAGAATTTTAAAAGATAATGTGTTTCAAAAAATCACAATGTGTAGACCTTATTTGGACACTGATACAAATAAACTATAAAAACAATAGGACATTGGTGAGACAATGGAAAATTTAAACCTTATTAGGCATTTGATGATACTAAGTAGTCATTAATTTTTTAGGTGTGAGGTTTTGAAAGAAATTAAGAGATAGATGGTTAAATATTTATGAATGAAATTCTATAATGCCCCAAATTGGCTTCAGAACAGCATGGAAGGGTGGGGATTTACGTGAAATAAGTGTGTGTGTGTGTGTGTGTGTGACTTGAGGCTGTGTGGTAATGGGTACAGTGGGGTCATTATGCTATTCTAATATGATTTGTTCAAAATCTTCCTTCATAGGGGTGGGTGTCATGACACAGGTGGTTAAGTTCCCGCTTGGGATGCAAATGAATGCCTGACATAGAGTCCTTTATGATCCAGTTGCCTGCTAATGTGCATTCTGAGAGGCAGCAGGTGATGGCTCAGATGCTTGGGTCCATGCCACCTATGTGGGAGATCCAGTTGGAATCCAGCTCCTGGTCTCTGCATGGCACAGACCTATCGGGTGCAGGCATTTGGAGAGAGAACCAGTTAATGAAAGCTTGATCTCTCTCCCTCTCTTTCTTTCTATTCTGTTACTGTGCTTTTCAAATAAATAAAGTTTAAAATCCCCTTTAATAGATAGATTAAAAAATAATATCATGGCAGGCATTTGGTATAGCAGTTAAAATGCTGCTTGGAATATCTACATCCCATCTTAGAGTGGGTTGGAGTCCTGGCTCCATTTCTGATTATAGCTTCCTCCTGATGCTCATTCTGGGAGGCAGCGGATGATGACCAAGTGCTTAGTCCCTGCCAACCACTTGGGAGATCTGGATTGAGTTCCAGGACCCTGGCTTTGTCTGGCCCATCATAAGCATTTGTGGGAGCTTTCCTCTTTCTCTCCCTCTCTCTCTCTCTCTATGTCTGTATGTCTACATTTCAAATAAAATAAATACAAATTTATCAAATAATGTCAATAAAATGCATGACAATTGAAAAGCAGCATTAAAATACTGCTATAATTCTGAACACATTAAATTTTTTAAAAATGGCTTTAAATGGGAATACTTGGCTGAGAGAAGGAAGTGGAGAAAGGAAGTACAAACACAGCTGTCTTTCTGTTTCCCATAGGCTAACAAGAAAACCTTGACATAAGTAGTTGCAAGAGAAATTAGCAATTGGTTCCATAGTATGCACTTTGATTCATCAGACTTTTAGTCATAGGCAAGAAATATATTTAGGCTTAATTTTTACTGAATCCAAAATGGCATACACTTGATACTATGTCTGCCTATAGCAGTTATCAAGACCCCTTATCAAGAGCTAAAAAAAATCCCAGGGACGAAATACCCCCAGAGAAAGACCAGTAGCATAGAAAATCAAAGAGTAGAAAAGTAAATCTTGAGGGGAAAAAATAAAAGAAAAACAAACTGATCTTGTAGACAGTGGCTGTGATGTGGACAAGCAGGTAGCTAGCAAGGAGTAGCTGAAGTTTCCAGCTTCTCCCTGCAGCCCCACATGCACTCCCCATCTCCATTTTCTACACAGCACAAAATAACAGCTCTGGCAAACTGAAGTTTCATAAAACCATTACTTTAAACCATTGTTGGCCAAAAATAAACCCATATGCCTGCTGGCTATGTTCCCATAATAACTTTCAGCTCACTATAAGGTCATTATAAAGTTGCCACCATGGATGCTCTGACTACCATCATGCACCTGATGCCATGAAACTTTGGGCTGTACTCAAGCCTCACCTCATACTCTCCCCTTCATGAGCATTCAGGTAAACACTGCCTCAGGCCACATTGTCTATGCCTGTAGATTGCATAAAAGGATGGTCCCAAACATCCTTGGGTGTTGCTCAAATCTCATGTCTCTGTTGACCTTTACCTGTGTCTTGTCCTTGAATTCTTTTTTGCACCAGAGACAAGAACCTGGACACAGCCACCCCATATACCAGATAGTAGGGTCACTCTTGGAAAATATGGTTTAACCTGAATAACTTCTTATTGTCCTACCATAGTCATTCATGCATGCTAGATGAGATAGCATTCAACTTCTACACAGCAACTACCAGTGCTGATTTTTGTGGATACTCTAAAGGAAAACAGACTTAGATGTTTCCTATGATCTTTTCACCCATTTTGGTCAATATTAACATTTAAATACTTGTTCTCAATGTTCTCCCAAAACATCTTTTATTCTACATTCTTGTTAAGTACAAATGAAAAAGAAAGGAAATTCTGTTTACTGGAAATGGATTTCAGATATAAATGAATTTCTCACCCCAGAGCTATATAGAAAAAGATAGCTGATTTGTAGTTTGGGCTGAATTAATCATTCTGTTTGCTCAAGGGAAAAAGTGGAGTTCAAACCTCATGGGCAAAATAATACATATGTATATTCTGTCTGTAATACAACTTTGGATGAGATAGTAATCTCTTGCTACCTCAGTTTTTGAACTGATAAATGAAGATAATATTTTCAGTCATAACAAACTTGTTATGACTGTTCTATAAATATAAAAGTATATGGAGTTCCTAGGTTATTAAATGAATTCAATATTCTTTTAAAATAACATGGTTAACTTTAATATATTTAATTTTAATTATTAAAACTAAAAATGGAGAAAAGGTAAAATGATACAATAATTCTTCAAACTCTATTTGGAAGAAACTAATTTTGAAACCCTTGTTTATATTTGCTTTGGATTTTATCATGTATTTTCTAATCTCACATTTTCATTGTACAATGTTCAAAGACTATAGAAAAAACCTAGTATAAAAATATCACAGTATAGAAACTGTTACCATGTATTTTAGCTGAATTTAACAACAACTAGATACAGATAAAATATTGCATGGTTAGAAAGAATGTAGGCAGGTAAAATCTATGTAGGCCAATATGTGACCCTGGAGTTTCTTTAAAGAAAGTTTAATCTCTGTGATTTCTGGAGAAACTTGGCCTTATTTTTTTTCCAAGTTGCAATTTTTATTTTTATATCACACTTGAATATAGCTATGGATAGCTCTGATGTCAATCGTTGTATTTGGTTTTATAGCCCATTATTTTCAATTGCTTGTGTAGTTTTTATTTTATGTCTTAATAAAAGACCCTTTAAATCTTTAAATTACTGTTTTCTTCTTAGAGCCAACATGGTTGATGTGCTTGAGTTTAAACACTTTCAGAATCAGTCCATTACAACCATCCTACATAAATGTTAATTACCAGACCAAGAGTACGTCTTAGTTATTCAATGCCATGGATGATAGCTTTTCACCCTTACAAATAGTAAGGGAAACACACGCACTGAAATCAGTAAGTGTGGAATCGTGGAATTGGGAAGAGAGTGGCACGATTAACTCTTGGGAGCCATCATGAGTTGGCTTTAGTAAAATACTACATATAGTAAATAATTTGACTGTGTGATTGTGTAAATTCGAAAATAATATAGAATTGTTTTCATTTTCTATATAGCAGTTACTTAACATGTTGCTTAATGTCCTTTTGACACAACTGAGAACATTTGTAGGCTCTCACATACTGTATCTGCTGAGTTGAGGGGTTTTGCATACTAAATGCAAGTAAAGCGTCTTCATTTCTAGCGGGAATCTGTACTCCTCTGCTGCTTGGTGTAAGCTGTAATGTGAATACTGAGTATCTATCAATCAGGTGTGCTTTTAAAGGCAGCAGGAGTGAACAGAAACATAAAGGAACCTGTAAACAGTGACACAAATGGCCTTGTATTTAATTCACAAGTACAAGGGAACCTCCAACATATCCTCAACACGAAGAAATCCCTGAGGAGAACTACTCTCCTAGACAAAATACTGCATGGTGCACATATGGGAGATTGTACAGTCAGCGGTAGCCGCTTTTAGTCCTATAGAGTTCTGTCAACTTTGAGTTGATATTTTCAGACAATGGTTAACAAGGTGTGGTCTTTGGACCACAATTCTACTGAAATTCTTGCAGCTGGTCCAAGAAAAGTATCGCCATAGTATTAGTAAGATAAAACTTGTCTTGATTATTGTGTAGATATTTGTATCGGTGGTAGAAAAGCAGTGATATATAAAATCACTGATAACAGGAGGTGAAGTAGTGTTACTAACGTGTGCAAATATTTTAGTTTTCCTTGAGACGTACACATAAAACAATGCTTGTTTCATCTAAGAATGTCTTTGAAAATTATTAATCTCATTAAATCTCTGTCCTTGTGATGATGTCTTTTTAATATTCTAAATTATAGGGGTTATATATAAGCCACTTCTGCCTACTCACAATGTTTGTATGAAGGAAAAGCAGTTGTGCAATTGTTGGACTTGTGAGCTCAATTGCCACTTTGTTGCTGCTGCTTTTCCTTAAATGAATGACAGACTGGTATTAAGAATTTTGTGTGGCCAGCGCCGCGGCTCAATAGGCTAATCCTCCACCTGCAGCCCTGACACACCGGGTTCTAGTCCCAGTCAGGGTGCCAGATTCTGTCCCGGTTGCCCCTCTTCCAGGCTAGCTCTCTGCTATGGCCTGGGAGTGCAGTGGAGGATGGCCCTAGTCCTTGGGCCCTGCACCCCATGGGAGACCAGGAGAAGCACCTGGCTCCTGGCTTTGGATCAGCACGGAGCGCTGGCCGCAGCGTGCCAGCCGCAGCAGTCATTGGAGGTTGAACCAACGGTAAAGGAAGACCTTTCTCTCTCTTTATCTCTCTCTCACTGTCCACTATGCCTGTCAAAAAAAAAAAAGATTCTTGTGTTTGGGAATTAATAAACAGAACCTCTACTCTGAAGTGAGCAAATGACAATGTGTGTTGCCAATGATAAGATTCAATTTGAAGGGAAACTAGATTTTGGAAAACTTGACAGCTTCCAAATATGTGAAAACTTTTCGGACAAGCCCAGTGGTAATATTAACACAGAATTCATGAAGGTATTTTTTGTTTTTTGTTTTTTTAGTGAAGGGTACCAGTTTAAGGAAGTCCTACAAACCAGTAAATCAATAATTTTTTCAGATTATCACATTTTTTGCTTTGTTTTAAAGATTTATATATTTGAAAGAGAAAGGGAGACATTGAAAGATTTCCATCCACTGGTTCACTCCCCAAATGGCCACAGCAGTGGAGGCTGAGCTATGCCAAGCCAGGCCAGGTCAAAGCCAAGAGTCAGTAACTCCGTCTGGGAGTCCCAAGTGGGTGGTAGGGGTCCACGTACTTGACCATCATCCACTGCCTTTCCGGACACATTGTCAGGAAGTTGGATTGGAAGCAGAGGAAGTAGGGCTTGACTTGACACTCCCATATGGGATGCCAGCATGGCAAATCATGGCCTCAGATGTTACGCCACAATTCTCAACCACTAGTTATTTTTCAAAAATCATCTGGTTTTGTGAGTAAGCTGGTAATTTCCAGGGAAATTTTGTGATGCTTAGCAATATCTAAAAGAACCCAGTGAGGAAAGCTGAAGTTAAAATGAATCTTCAGTGTGTCCTTATTCGTGTAATTCCCCTGAAACACAGAAACTCCCATAAAAGTCTATAAAGCTAAAGGTTTCACTTTTCTCAGGTGGCATTTAAGATGCAAAAGTAACCTTACAGCAATCCGTTTCCACTTCCCATTTCCCCAGTTAGGATAAATGTGTACCCTGAAGGAAGAATTGACCAATGATTTTACCAAAAATAGTTGACTTATGTCCAGGATATATCAGTGAGAATTAACACAATGAGAAGTTCATTGATAGGATTTTGGTTGTGATTTGCAATTAACCTTTAAGAAACTACCTTTCGTCAAGTTTTGGTGTTGCATCACATTAGACCATCTGCAACTACCTGATGAGTCTACTGAAATGTTATTCTATTTTCCAAATACATATTCATGTGAGTCCATGTTTTCCTTAAACATTTCAGCCAAAACTAAATATCAGAACAGATTAAATATAGAAGCATCTATGACTGATACATACACTCACACATTTACACATATATGGGGGGATTCAAAAATTTATTTCCCATGAATTTGTGTGTGTGTACATATGTACCCTTGGCATATAACATATAACCATATGTTATACCCTTGACACAAAGTGTAAGATAAGAGACTTACTCATCAAATTTCTGCAAGGGCTGAAATTGCAACTGGGACTGGAAACTCAACCCAAGTCTCCTACCAGGGTGGCTATAATCCAAATATTTGAGCTATAACTCTTGCTTCTAGGGATCTGCATTAGCAGGAAGTTGCAATCATGATCTGGAGCCAGGAGTTGAACCCAGGCATTTATATGTGGAATGCAGGCTTTTGATTGGGAGCTTAATCACTAGGCTAACATGCTCCCCAGCAGATTCCCGATTCACTTAAGACTGGCTTATTGTCATCCTCTCGACAATTTAAAAAATTATAAATGCTGTTAATGCTTCTAGAATTGTTATAAATTTTTGTATTTTAAAACTAGTTTTTTCTTCTTGCATAATGGGTTATGTTGAAACCTCATTACCAATGTTATGATTTGTAAACTACATTTCTATAACTTATTCAAATGTATATTAAATGAAATACTAAAGTATTTTCACTCTCTGGAAAAGAATTATAGATTGCCTCTTGTTCAGAGTATAATTGTGTATGGTACTTTAAAATTTTTCAAATAAGGATGCTTATCAGAAGTACAAAGCAATAGCTTTGGTTAAATTGAAAAGTCTCCAGCGTAAGACTCAAGGTACATGATGGTCAGATACCTTGACTACTCAGTTTGGTAAGAACAATTAGAATTTATGCATAGAGCTTGATTAGAATTCAATAATTATGTTAGCATCATTGATAGTGGAACTTTAGTAGATTAACCTTGTTATCCAAACTAACTCTAATGTATGGTTAAGTTCAATACAAGAAATATTTATTACTTATACTCTAATTAGTGGATTGGACTCTGTGAATTATAGTGAAATTAATATTTGAGAAAGTTTAATTCATAATTTTTATTTCAAAATAATGATATGGGTACTATTGTGTATTTTGTATATGAGTACATGTGTATAATGAGTTTACAAAAAATAATTCTTATCAATATTAAGTAGTTGTAACTATATTCCTACTTTTCTAATAATCACCTTTTTGAGACAGAGAGATAGAACCATAGAGTTCCTATTTGCTTGTTCATTCCCCAGATGCTCATGCAATGACCTGTGCTGGCCTTGACTAAAGTGAGGAGCTGAGAACATAATACAAGTCTCCCATATGGGTGGCAGGTACTTAATTACTTTGAGCCATCTCCAAGGCATCCTAGGGTCAGCATTAGCAGGAAGACAGATTCAGGAGCCAAATCTTGGAAATGAACCCAGATTCTTTGGTATGGGGTACAGATACCTCTTCTTGAATATTTTTGGGGGTGAGATAAGGAGAGGGAGAGAGACAGAGTTTCTTCTATTTGATGGTTCATTCACCAAATGCCCACAACAGCCAAGCTGCACTAGGCCAAAGCAAGGATGGAACTCCATCTGGGTCTCCCTTTTGGGTGGCATAGACCCAGGTATTTGAGCCATCACCTGCTGCTTCCTAAGGTGTTCATTAGCAGGGACCTGGTTAGAAAGCAGAGCCAATACTTGAACTCAGGCTCTCTGGTATGAGATGTGGGTATCACAAGTGTTGTCTTAACAACTACACCAAACACCTGCTTCCTCATCTGGCAGGCAGGGGCTTAGCCCACTGTGCCACAGCTCTGTGTGATGTTCTTCTTTTTTTTTAAGTTTTATTGTATTTATTTGAAAGAGTTAGAATGGTAGAAACAGAGAGAGGTCTTCCATCTGCTGGTTTACTCCCTAGATGGCCACTATGGCTGGAGCTGCACCAGTCTGAAGCCAGGAGCTTCTTCCAGGTCTCCCACGCAAGTGCAGGGGCCCAAGGACTTGGGCCATCTTCTGCTATCCCAGGCCACAGCAGAGAGCTGATCAGAAGAGGAGCAGCTGGGACTAGAACTGGTGCTCATATGGGATGCCGGCACTTCAGGCCAGGGCTTTAACCCACTGTGCCACATCGCTGAGCTCTCATGTGATGTTCGGATACATGTATACAATCAATAGTGTTCAAGTCAGGGTAAACATATTGATCTTCTCAAAGGCAGCATTACTTTATGGCAAAATATCCAAAAGCCTTCCTTTCATTATCTAGAATCCCCCTGCTCTACAACAGAATGTTAACATCTCCCTAATCATCACTGAGCAGCAGTTAATCAACATTTCCCCATCCTTCCTCCCCTTTCCCTCCACCCTGCTACCTACCATTCTCCTTTCAACTTCTGTGGGATTAACTTCTGGAGATTGCACATGTGAGGGAAGTCTGTGATACTTGTTTCTCTGTGTCCAACTTATTTCACTAGACATACAGACTTCCAATACTATCCATATTGTTGCAAATAAGATTCCCTCCTTTTCCATGTTTGAATACTACTCCATTGTGTATATGGACCAAATTTTCTTTTTATATTCATCATTTGATGTTCACAAAAATTGTTTCCAATTCTTTTATGAATAGTGCTACAATAAACATGTAACTACAGATGTCTCTTTGACAGATTTCATTTCCTTTGGATAAATATCCAGCAGTAGAATTGCTGTATCAAAGCTAGTTAAGTTCTTAGTATTAAGAGTGACATCTACACTGTTCCCTACAATGGCTGCCCTAATTCCAAGAGTTCCCTTTCCTAGAGAAGGTAATTAATGTCAAGGAATGTTAATCTTTGGGGAAAAAAAGGAAGTTAAAACAAATCATTACTATTTACTAGGTAAAAATGTTCAGCGAGCAGAACTTTGCTGTTTGGGAATTTACTGAAAATAAATAAATTTTATAACTAGGGCTCAAAGATTAAAGATTTATAATTTATTTGATCCAAGGGAGCTTATTAAAACTTGAGGTCAGAACCAGAAGATACCATAATATCCATTTTTGCATAGCTAGTTTAATAATAAAAGAATATCTATGGACATCAATTATAAATCACAGATTATCCTTGAGATTAACAGAGTCTGAAGGAACCCATGCCCGTTCTGACTCTGAAGTGTCTCCTTTCTTTTTACACATCTCTGTTCCCTTAACACGTTGGGTTTACTAAGCATTTTCCATTTGGTAGTTAATGAAAGAAAGGAAGTATCTTCCCATTAAGAGAAATTTAGAGAGAAAGAAAGAAATCACTATTGAGTGCAGAATTTCTACTGGAGTCACTTGCAGCAACCTGATCAGGCACTTGTGTCCTACAGTGAAAGGAAGATTTGCTTTTCTTTCCTTTCCTTTTCTTTGACTATGCCAACACAGCTTGGAAGCAGCAGCTACAGACCACATACAACAAATTAAACATTATTAAATAATATAGGCTGTAGGCCAGTTTGCTGATGTCTGTTCTAGAGCTATTAAATGACTCAACTCGATCAAAATTTTCTTTTTTTTTTTTTAAATTTTTTGACAGGCAGAGTGGACAGTGAGAGAGAGAGAGAAAGGTCTTCCTTTGCCATTGGTTCACCCTCCAATGGCTGCCGCAGAATGCGCGCTGCGGCCGGCGCACCGCGCTCGTCTGATGGCAGGAGCCAGGTGCTAGGTGCTTATCCTGGTCTCCCATGGGGTGCAGGGCCCAAGCACCTGGGCCATCCTCCACTGCACTCCTGGGCCACAGCAGAGGGCTGGCCTGGAAGAGGGGCAACCGGGACAGAATCCGGCGCCCCGACCGGGACTAGAACCTGGTGTGCCGGCGCCGCAAGGCGGAGGATTAGCCTGTTGAGCCACGGTGCCGGCATCAATCAAAATTTTCTAAGGATTTACACTATGTCACTTGTGAATTTCTTCATTTTGTTGACCTAATTCTTGATCATGAAGTACTTATACAATTTATGAAAAAAGAAAATTGTCATAAACGTTAGTGATTTACATTGGAAAATGTTTTACTTTAAAAAAATTGGAAGGTAAAGAAAACAGCTAAAATCTAGACTTTCATTATGCTGGGCATTTTAGCTTAAAAACCACTTACAAAATGACTTTAGTCAGGGAAAGAGTTGGTTTAATGAATTAGTACATTAACACCAAGAGCCGTAGGTTCATGACTAAACTGTTATTACTCTTGCCATTTGCAAAACTTGCTATTTGCAAAACTTGCTTAGGGCTTCATTTTTGAGGCAAATGAAAAATGGATTTAACTCCATTTCTTCCCCTGACATTAATGGAATCCATTCATCTACCTTGCCATGCTCTGCTTAGAAATTTACACTTTAAGCTCTATATTTACAACTCCAAATATGTGCTATGAGCTTGCCTTAGGGGAAATAAAAAGGGAGCGTATAAAAACTGAATTTACTAACTCTTTGATTATTTTAAATAATTTACATGAAAATTTGACGTATTAGTTTCTTATTCATGGCATATATTTCCAGGATACAGTTTCTCTGATTTAGACTATCCATCATGACTAAATGAAACAAAGAATGACTAAAATTTTCCTTTGTTGCTAATCCCCATTTCTCACTTCTGAAACATTACTTCCACTTAAAACAATTGAACAATACAAAAATTCAGTGTACCTCTCAGATTTTCACTAAACTCCTTTAATGTTTGAAATAAAACAATTATGTGAGAGGAATAGCTTGAAATACAAACATTCTAATTGTAGAACCATATTTTTTCATCAAAATTCTGAGTTAATTGCATTGGCAATGTTAGATCAATTCAATTGTATAAGTATCATCAATAAAGGACTTTCAGATGAATAAGAAAAATGTAGAGTTCTGAAGGCATATATGGAATATGGTTAAAATAATACATAGACAGTGGAAGACAAAGCATGAAAAAGTCCTCAGACACAATCTGAGAACACTAACTTAAGTCAAAATCCATGTAGAAAGATTAAAATTATCTGTTATCCAGTATATATTCAACAGCTTAAAGTAAATTTAGGAGTAGTGGCAAAAGCCCTCACCAGGAACATTTACCTGATCTGACTGCACTATCCCTTAAATATCATCATTAAAACATTGTACATTAGGATTAGGGAATTTCTCTCAACCCCTCCCTTTAAAAAAAAAAAAAAGCATAAATCACCCATGGTGATGAGGCACTATCAGGCTTTGTTCTTTATATATATCATCCTCATTAAAGTATATAATCAATGTGACAGCTTGTTGTCAAAGAATTTCAATTGATAAAAGGAGACTGATTAGATTTTAAAAATTGTTTTAAATGTAGAAAGTATTTTGACATGTTTGCTCTCTTTTTAAAAAATTTTATTTAAGGTAAATAAGTTTTATGTATTTCATCTACACAGATTTAGGAATATAGAGATAATTCCCACTCTATCCTGCCTCCTGCCTATGCTCCAACCTTTCTTTCTTCTCCCTCTCCTATTCCCACTCTTAATTTTTACAAAGACCTGTTTTCAGTTTACTTTAGACTCATAAGGTTAACCCTGCACTAAGTAGAGTTCAACAAATAGTATGAAGAAAGACCAGGGACCATTGTTTGAGCATGGTGGGTAAAGCTGCCATCTGCAGTACAGGCATCCCATATGGATGCTGGATCAAGTCCTGGCTACTGCACTTCTGATCCAGCTCCTTGCTATGGCCTGGGAAAGCAGTAGTATATGGCTCAAGTTCTTGAGCCCCTGCACCTGTTTGGGAGACCTAGAGGAAGCTCTTGGCTTCAGATCAGCACAGCAGCCATCTGGGGAGTGAACCAGAGGTTGGAAGACCTCTCTCTCTCTGCCTCTGCTTCTGCCTCTCTGTAACTCTGCCTTTCAAATAAATAAATAAATCTTAAAAAATATTCTTCAACAGTAAAGACAAGGGCTGTAAATAACCATCAAATCTCAAAATGTCAACTTCAATCCAATACATTATGTTTTAAGTACTCTTTAAGTTGTCCCAGATCAGGGAAAACACATATATGTCTTTTTGGTGCTTGCTTATTCCACTAAGTATTATCCTTTCTAGTTGCATCCATTTTGTTGAAAAAGCCAAAATCAATTTTTTGTTTTTACAGCTGAATAGTACTCCATAGGGTATATGTACCATAATTTCTTTATCCAGTCATCAGCTTATGGACATCTAGGTTGATTCCATATCTTAGCTCATGTGAACGAGCTGCTATAAACATAGGAGTAAAGATAACTTTCATATGCTGGTTTCTTTTCATCTGACCAAATTCCCAAGAGTGGGATGGCTAGATCATTTGGTAGATCTATATTCAGATTTCTCCATAGTGTCTTCGAGAGTGGCTCCACCAGTTTATATTCCACCAATAGTGGATTAGGGTACCTTTTATCCAAATCCTCACCAGCATTTGTTGTTCGTTGATTTCTGTATGAGAGCCATTCTAATTGGAGTGAAGTGAAACCTCATTGTGGTTTTGATTTGCTTTTCCCTCATGCCTAGTGATCCTAAGCATTTTTTTTCAAATGTCTGTTGGCCATTTGAATTTCCTCTCTTGAAAAATGCCTGTTTGCACAAATTGCTATGACTTCCCTCTTAATTCTGCTTTTGCTCTATCCCATAAGTTTTGATATGTTCATTTGTTACCAGAAATTTTTATATTTCTCCTGTGACACACTGTTCATTCAGGGCTATGTTGTTCAGTCTCCATGTGTTTTAATATATTCTAGAGATTGAGCGGTTTATTTTCAGCTTCCTCCATTGTGGTTAGAGCAGATGAATGGTATGATTTTGATATTTTTGTTTTAATTTGCTGAGAGTTGCTTTATGGCCTAGCATATGGTCTATCCTAGAGAAAGTTCCATGCACTGATGAAATGAATAGGTATTCAGCAACTATGGTTGAAAGGTTTTGTAGATATCAGTTAGGTGCATTTAGTCCATAGTATAATTTTGCTTTGTTGTTTCTTTGTTGATTTTCTGTCTCATTGATGTCTATGGTAGAAGTGGGGTATTGAACCTCTACTACTGTTTGTTGGAGTCTACATCTTCTTTTAGATCCATTAATATTTCTTTTCAACAGTCAGGACACTTGGGGTTGATTGAGTATATAATTTTAAAAAATTTTATTTAATATAAATTTCAAAATTTTTGGATTATATGTCCCCCCTCCATAACCACCCTCCCACCCACAAACCATCCCATGTCCTATTCCCTCTCCCATCCCATTCTTCATTAAGACTCATTTTTAATTATCTTTTTATATAGAAGATCAATTTAGTATAAACTAAAGATTTCAACAGTTTGCACCCACACAGACACACAAAGTATACAGTACTGTTTGAATACTAGTTTTACCATTAATTGACATAGTACAACACACTAAGGACAGAGATCCTACATGGGCAGTAAGTACACAGTGAATCCTTTATTAATTTAACAATTGGCACTCTTATTTATGACGTCAGTAATCACTCGAAGCTCTTGTCATGAGCTGCCAAGGCTATGGAAGCCTCTTGAGTTCACCAACTCTGACCTTATTTAGACAAGGCCATAATCAAAGCAGAAGTTCTCTCCTCCCTTCAGAGAAAGGTACCTTCTTTTAATGGCCCGTTCTTTCCACTGGGAGCTCACTCAGAGATCCTTCATTTAGGTCATTTTTTTGCCACAGTGTCTTGGCTTTCCATGCCTGAGAAACTCTCATGGGCTTTTTAGCCAGATCCGAATGCCTTAAGGGCTGATTCTGAGGCAAGAGTGCTGTTTAGGGCATCTGCCATTTTATGAGTCTTCTGTATATCCTGTTTCCCATGTTGGATCGTTCTTTCCTTTTTAATTCTATCAGTTCTATCAGTGTCTAGCAGACAATGGCCTTGTTTATGTGATCCCTTTGACACTTAATTCTTTCTTTATGATCAATTATGAACTTAAACTGATCACTTTAGTAAGATAGCATTGGTACATGCCAACTTAATGGGATTTGGAATCCCGTGGCACGTTTCTAGCTCTATCATTAGGGGTAAGTCTGAGTTAGCATGTGCCGAACTGTACATCTTCTCCCTCTTTTATTCCCATTGTTATTTTTCACAGGGATCAATTTTCACTTGGATTTAAACTCCTTAGAATAATTGTGACTTTTAAAGAGTTTAACCAATGGTATTAAGTAGAACAAGAAAATACTAAAAAGAATAAAATAGTAAGCTGTTCCTCAACAGTCAGGACAAGGGCTGATCAAGTCATTCCTTCTCCTTGTGTCAGTTTTACTTCTACAGGTTTCCTTTTAGGTGCTCAGTTAGTTGTCACAGCTCATGGAGAACATATGATATTTGACCATTTGGGACTGGCTTATTTCACTCAGCATGATGTTTTCCAGATTCATCCATTTTGTTGCAAATGAATGGATTTCATTTTCAAACTGCTATATAGTATTCTATAAGGTATATAAACCATAATTTCTTTATCCAGTCCACTGTTGATGGGCATTTAGATTGATTCCAGGTCTTAGCTATTGTGAACAGAGCTGCAATAAACATTGAGTTGCAGATAGCTCTTTTATTTGCCAATTCAATTAACTTTGGTTAAATTCCAAGGAGTGGGATGGCTGGGTTTTGTGGTAGGGTTATATTCAGGTTTCTAAGGAATCTGCAAACTGTCTTCCATAGTGGCTTTACCAGTTTGTATTTCCACCAACAGTGGGTTAGTGTGCTTTTTCCCCCACATCCCCACCAGCATCTGTTGTTGATTGATTTCTGAATGTGAGCCATTCTCACCAGGATGAGGTGAAACCTCAGTGTGGTTTTGATTTCTATTTCCCTGATGGCTAGTGATCCTGAACAGTTTTTCATGTGTCTGTTGGCCATTTGGATTTCCTCTTTTGAAAAATATCTGTTTAGGTCCTTGGCCATCTCTTAAGTGGGTTGTTTGTTTTGTTGTGCAGTTTCTTGATCTCTTTGTAGATTCTGGTTATTGATCCTTTATCTGTTGCATAGTTTGCAAATATTTTTTCCCATTCTGTTGGTTGCCTCTTCACTTTCCTGTTTCTTTTGCAGTACAGAAACTTCTCAATTTGATATAATCCCAATTGTTAATTTTAGCATTGACTGCCTGTGCCTCCGGGGTTTTTTTCCAAGAAGTCTTTGTGCCTATGTCTTGCAGGGTTTCTCCAATGTTCTCTAATAATTTGATGGTATTGGGTCTTAGATTTAGATCTTTAATCCCTGTTGAGTGGATTTTTGTGTAAGGTGTAAGGTAGGGGTTTTGCTTCAGACTTCTGTATGTGGACATCCAGTTTGCCCAGCACCATTTGTTGAATAGACTCTACTCACTCCAGGAATTGGTTTTGGATCCTTGATCAAATATAAGTTGGCTATAGATGTTTGAATTGATTTCTGGTATTTCTCTTCTGTTCCATTGGTCTATCCATCTGCTTCTGTACCAGTACCATGCTGTTTTGATTACAACTGCCCTGTAGTATGTCCTGAAATCTGGTATTGTGATGCCTCTGGCTTTGTTTTTGTTGTACAAGATTGCTTTAGCTATTCGAGGTCTCCTCTGTCTCCATATGAATTTCAGCATCATTTTTTCCACCTCTGAGAAGAATGTCTTTGGTATTTTGATTGGTATCACATTGAATCTATAAATTGCTTTTGGGAGAATGGACATTTTGATGATATTGATTCTTCCAATCCATGAGCATGGAAGATTTTTCCATTTTTTGGTATCCTCTTCTATTTCTTTCTTTAATGTTCTGTAATTCTCATCATAGAGATCTTTAACATCCTGGAATAAGTTTATTCCAAGGTATTGTTTGTTTGTGTGGCTATTGTGAATGGGATTGATCTTAGCAGTTCTTTCTCAGCTGTGGCATTGCCTGTGTATACACAGGCTGTTGATTTCTGTGCATTGATTTTATATCCTGCTACTCTGCTAAACTCTTCTTGAGTTCCAATAGTCTCTTAGTGGAGTTCTTTCGATCCCCTATATAAAGAATCATATCATCTGCAAAGAGGGATAGTTTCCCAATTTGTATTTTTTAAATTTCTTCTTCTTTCCTAATGGCTCTGGCTAAAACTTCCAGTATTATATTGAATAGCAATGGTGAGAGTGGGCATTCCTGTCTGGTACTGGAACTCAAATGCTTCCAACTTTTCCCCATTCGATAGGATGCTGGCCGTGGGTTTTTCATAAATTGACTTGATTGTATTGAGGAATATTCCTTCTGTACCCAATTTGCTTAGAGTTTTCATCATGAAAGGGTGTTGTGTTTTATCAAATGCTGTCTCTTCATCTATTGAGATAATCCTATTTTTCTTCTGCAGTTTGTTAATGTGGTGTATCACATTGATTGATTTGTGAACATTAAACCATCCCTGCATACTAGCAATAAATCCCACTTGGCTTGATGGATAATCTTTCTGATATGTTGTTGAATTCTATTGGCCAGATTTTTATTGAGGATTTTTGCATCTATGTTCATCAGGGATATTGGTCTGTAATTCTCTTTCAATGCTGCATCTCTTTCAGGCTTAGGGATTAAGGTGATGCTGGCTTCATAGAAAGAATTTGGGAGGATTCTCTCTCAATTGTTTTGAATAGTTTGAGACTAATTAGAGTTTGTTCTTCTTTAAATGTCTGGTAGAATTCAGCAGTGAATCCATCTGGTCCTGGGCTTTTCTTTGTTGGGAGGGCCTTTATTACTGATTCAATTTCTGACTCAGTTATGGGTCTGTTTAGGTAGGTTTTCTGTGTCTTCATGGTTCAATTTAGGTAGGCTGTATGTGTCCAGTAATCTATCCATTTCTGCTAGTTTTCTATTTGTTGGCATACAACTCCTTGTAGTCATTTCTGATGAGTTTTTTTTTTTTTTAATTTCTGTGGTGTCGTTAAATTTCCTTTTTTAATCTCTGATTTTATTGACTTGGGTGATCTCTCTCTTTTTTTTTTTTTTTTTTTGCTTAGGTGGGCCAATGGTGTGTCAATTTTATTAATTTTTTTCAAAAAACCAGCTCTTTATTTTGCTGATCTTTTTAAATTTTTTGATTCAATTCTGTTGATTTCTTCTCTAATTTTAATTATTCTCTTCTCCTTTTAGTTTAGTTTTTTTGTTTTGTTTTGTTTTTTTGCTATAGTTTTTCTAGATCTTGAGATGCATTGATATTATTTATTTGGTTCCTTTCCAGTTTGTTGATATAGGCACCTATTGCTAAAAACTTTCCTCTTAACACTGCTTTTGCTGTATCCTTTAAGTTTTTATATATTGTGTTATCTTCATTTGCTTCCAGAAAGTTTTTGATTTCTCTTTTGATTTCGTTTATGACCCACTGTTCCTTCAGGAACATGTTATTTAGTCTCCATGTGTTTGCACATGCTCTCAGAATCCTGAGTTGCTAATTTCCAGCTTCATTCCATTGTGGCTGAAAAGATGCATGGTATGATTTCAATTGTTTTGAATTTGCTGAGACTTGCTTTATGGCCTAGTTTGTGGCCAAACCTAGAGAAAGTTCCATGCACTTCTGATAAGAATGTGTATTCTGCAACTGTAGGATGAAAAGATCTATAGATATTTGTTAGATCCATTTCGTCTAAAAAATATGGAACACTTCATGAATTTGCTTGTCATCCTTGAGCAGATGCTATGCTAATCTTCTCTGTATCATTCCAATTTTAGTATATGTGCTGTCGAAGCAAGCACAAGTATATAATTATTATAGTCACATTTATTGAATTGATACTTTAGTCATTACATAGTGCCCTTCTTTGTCTCTTCTATCAATTTTTGTGTGAAAGTCTGTTTTGTCTGATATTAGGATATCTACACCTGATCTTTTTTTGGTTTCCATTAGCATGGAGTATCTTTTTCCATTCTTTCAGTCTGTAGGTATCTTTTTGATGAGGTGTGTTTCTTGAAAGCAGCAAATAGATGGGTCTTGATTTTTTAATCCATTTAGCCAACCTGTATCTTTTAACTGTGTGGGTATCTTTTAAATGTGTGTGTGCATGTGTGTGTGTGTGTGGGGGGTATACAGTTTGCTGTATGCTGATGTGTTACAGAGCATAAAACTTTGGACTTTGCATACTTCATGACTTTATTTTAAAAATTGCATTTTCTGAGGCTGGTGTATAACAAGTTAAATCACCTCCGACAACATCAGCATCCCATACAGATGCTGGTTGAATTCTTGGCTGCTCCACTTCTGATCCTGCTGCCTGCTATTATGCCTGGGAAAACAGCAGAAGATGGCAAGTGTTTGGGCTCCTGTACCCATGTAGGAGATCTGGAAGTAGCTCCAGGCTTCTGGCTTCAATGTGACCCAGCCCTGGTTATTGTGGCCATTTGGGGAGTGAACCAGAGGATGGAAGATCTGTGTCTTTCTCTCTCTGGCTCTCCTCCTTTCTAACTGCATTTCAAATAAATTAAAAAAAAAAAACTTTTACAAAAAGTAAATAGGAAGTTGTCAAGATGAATCCATTGAGGGGTAGGAGGGAAACAACAGAAGACTGGTAAAAAGGAAAATGAGAGGACATAAAAATAAATTTCACTTACGTTCATACCTATCTTAGTGAATTTCATTAATACTCACGGCAGCCATTCTGACAGTGCTCACAATGTTAGGTTTTGTGGCAATTCCTTTACATATCTTTATTAAGCCTTCCAACTATGATGTCAGGTATGATATTATTACCACAAAGACAAAAATGAGAACAGAAATTTAAATAAATCTAATAAATGATATATTTTATATACCTAATAAATACTAGGAACTATCAAAATTTAATTTGTCTGAGATTACATAGTCCTTAACAATGAGGTTACCGGGCTAAATTATTTCCTCATAAATGTCAGAAAGAATAATCTTGCAAATAATACTCCTTGGAAATATATCCAAGCCATAAAGCTGTGAGACTGTATAACTCTCTTTTTCTCTCCTTTTAAGTTAAGACTAATGTCACATTCTTTCCTTTATTTGTGGAAATTAATATATAAACAGTATAAAAATTGTGGATGTCAGATCATTTGGTATTTAGATAAAAATATTGCTTCACTGAATCATACCAAGTAAATAATAATATGTTCCTCTTTCCCTACATTATGATCATTGTCAGGATTCCCTCACTCTGTGATATTAATCTCTTCTAAACAAAAATAGTATATAATACTTACATTTGAAATAAATGTGGCAAAATGCTTGAAGTATTATAAAAGAATAGTAAATTCTCAGCAATTTCCACTCAGATGAGTATATTTGCAATTAATAAACATAATTTAACCTCCTGATTGTGTCAATAGGGGAAGCATAAAGAATGAAATTTAAAGAGTCAATTGTAGCTATGGCCTTACTTTCAACCTATGGCTGACTTAACAGTATCTACACTTACTTTCCTACAAACTTTAACTGAACTATTACACAAAAATTCTTTTGGATTAGTAATAATTCTAAGTTAGTTAATATGTGAAAATGCTGAGTAACATAAGTTCATATATATTTAGTAGGTCTGATTTCATATTGGCAGGAAACTATCATAAATGAATGAAGGCAATTGGACACACAGACTACAAGAAACTACAAATAACCGCTGTTCATAAACATACCTAAGACATACATGTTGATGAGTGTTTTTTGAGTAAGTAAAAGTTCCTTATACTCGTGTCTGTAAACTCATTAAAAGGACACCTTGCAAGTTGCCAAACCCAGTTTCCAAATACTTGTTCAGTTCCTAGAGGATAGGGATAATTTTTATCTGACTTTCATGTGACTTAAATAATTTTTGGTATTTTCAAATTCAAAGACCAGTGTTCAATTTTTATTTCACAATTTAAAGGTGAATTTTATGAATTTATATCCTTTGAAAAAGTCATTTCTTTGTCTGAATGGCTTTTGAATAGTAATTGTGCATTATCTCCCACACTATCTGGATAGAGCATGATTATAACTCTGCAGGTTGGCCTATGTTCACCAAAGTCAACACTTTCACCTTTAGAACAAATATCTCTGATTAGCATAGATAGATAAAGTAATCATGGACCACATGGTGGAGGTGAAAAAAGAACATGAATTTTCTCAGAATGCTCTTGCAACATGATACAGTTTCTCTTATTATTCTGCTCTCAAATTTTACCAATTTATTGAAAGGCATTTTTCCAGAAGAAAATACAAGTCTATACACTTTAATTTTGGTAACACTGCTGGGACACGATATGACTTTGAACATTTACCCAGTGTGGCTCATTGTAGTATTGGTATGTTTTCTTTAGAAAGCCTACCTTTCACTATGATTTGAAGTGGAAAATAAGATTAAAGCTATGTGTAATTTTCCACACTCATGCATGAAAGAAGTTATCTGCAATGCAACTAAAGGATTAAAATAGATGAGTGATTTATGGGTTAAAGCCTAGAAACACAGATTCAGTGTTTAATTAACTCTTTTTCTGAGGAAATCACTAACGGTACTGCAGATGAGGGTGTTATCAACTGAAATACTCACCTACATGGGAACAGAAAATGCTGGGGTGCATCCATTGCACCACTCTGTACCTTTTTTAAAAAAAGATTTTATTTATCTGAGAGGCACAGTTAAAGAGAGATAAGGAGAGGGAGAGACAGAGAGAAAGGTCTTCCATTTGCTGGTTCACTCCCCAAATGGCCACATGGCTGGAGCTGGGCTCATCTGAAGCCAGGAGCATAGAGCTTTTTCCAGGTCTCCCATGCACGTGCAGGAGCCCAAGGACTTTGGCCATCTTCCACCGCTTTTCCAGGCCATAGCAGAGAGCTGGATCAGAACTGCAGCAGCTGGGATTTGAACCAGTGCCCATATGGAATGCCGGTGTGTATAGCTTTACCTGCTATACCATAGCGCTGGCCCCTCACTCTATAACTTTTAAAACATTTACAAATCTTTGCAACTCTCTATGATATTTATTATAGTGGTTCTTATTAATTATATATTAGTTATCCTAGTGTTTGGAAATGGTGGTATAATGATAATTACAAAGTTTCTCTAATAACAACTTTTGTATATGTTATACTATATTCTGAATAGCTTTTTAAGGCAAAACTTATCTACCATATTTTCTTATTTAAAAAGTGTAGTTCAAGGACTTTTAATATATGCGCAGAGTTTTGTAGTTACTGTCATAATCTGTTCTAGAACCCCCCCCAGATAAAACCTCATTCCTATCAGCAATAACTTCCAGTCACAAATTCTCACATATACCTTCATGTACTTGGCAGACAATAATCTATGTTTGCCTCTATGTATTTGGGGCTCTTTTCAAGGCATTTTCTGTTGTCTACTTTTTTGCTGTGTATGTGATGTACTTCCTGTTTATTAGCACATCTTAGGATTTTTTTCATTGTATACTGGACGTTTTTAATATGTTTTAACAACTTACTATCAGATTGCTTCTCCCAGGTTTTGTTCTTGTATTTGCTGTTGTTGTTTTCTTGTTGCTGCTGTTGGTATGGTCACTGTCCTGATTAATTCTACTTTCTGCAAAAATTACATATAGGAAGGTAGCCATGGCGATCTCTCTCTTTATTTTTTTTTATTTTGTCAATATTTGCATTTTTATTTTCAAGCCTAGTGTCCTAGGATTTACCTAGGTAAGTGTAAGTTAGTAGACAGTCATAGTTAATCAGCAGATTTCCTTAGAGACTTTGCTGATAGGCCTTGCCTCTGGCAAATTCATATTGTTATTGGACAGCTGGGTCCAGTCTCTTCTCCAACACAATAAAGAACCCAATGATGAGATGTAGGTAAAAAGCTAGCAGAGGAATAAGATTTATTGTTAGCAAAGGGAACGTACACACTGGAGAGGGAGCGTGAGCATTCTCAAGAGTGAGTGGCACCCTTCGAGGTTCGGGGTTATCATCCCTTCAGTATGATCTGGAGGGAGAACAGGAGTTGGATAGTCACAGGGAATGGTATTTAGGTCGAGGTTTGAGTACCACAAGCGTCATGGTGTCAGGTTCATGATGACAGCAAGAGTGTCAGCCCTGGTAATTTTATTCTAACATTATTATAGTTAGCTGTAGGTCACCATGGCAATGTGGTCAGCAGCCTTGTTGGGTGTTTTCTGCTGTTGCTAGTTCTGGGCAGTGGTTTTGTGGAAATAGCCATTTATTGTAGCACAAAGGAGGACACTGTGGGTAGGGAAGTACAGTTGTAGGGGTCTCATGACTTGCTAGTTTATATCCGTGTCTCTGTGTGAAGGCAAACTTTCAAAACCTCAGGCAGTTTGTTAGACAGTCTTAGCTTTCTCTTACAGATGAGATAGGGGATTAAAAGCAGGTAGAGTAGGACAACTCCTTTTCCCACTCCTAACCTGAAAATGCATCCAACCTCCTACATCTATCTACCAAGTGTTCCAAGGTCTCCAAGCAAGTGTTCAGATTTCCAATGTGCCTGCAATCATCTAGTTTTTAATTGCCTTCTTATAATATTTTTAATGGGAACTGGGCTATTGTTCCTTACAACAAACATAATTGCTTTAAGCATCAATGATATTTTAGGGTGACACATTGTTTTTAATAATGCCCTGGGAATAGGGTTTGTTATTTTCCCTCTCTTCTGACATGTGCTCTGAGGTCAAATCACAACACATTTGATAGGAAGTTCAGAGAAAATATTAACTGTGACTAAGACACAGGGTTTATAATTAGTTATCAAAGAGATGAGTACTCTCCATTGGCTTCAAGGCCACTGGTTTTTCAAAACTTGTGCACCATGATAGCGTAGTGGGAGAGTATGAGGGGATGGGAACAGTTCCAAATTGAAATACTGCAAGTTCCTCTTCTACAGAGGTCAGTAGTTTCTCTTGAATAAATGGCTTTCTAGCTCAATTTCTTTCTTTGCTTAATTGTGTTCTAAAATGGCTAATTTAGTTGTTTGCAAGTATTTTCAATATTTTTCTGAGAGAAGTCATGCAGATCCTTATGCTGCCATTCTGGAAGTTGATCTCTTTTGTGTTTAAGAGGACTATAAATATGTATATTTATATATATAGAATAGTTCTTAAAACATTTTATTTCTTAATTAGTGGCCTATCGGTAATCAAATTAGGTAGATTCTTTCAACTAATCATGATTCTGAAAGAAAATAGAATTTTATTCATTTTGTTAAACACTTTTGACAACATTAAGCAAAAATCTATCATGTTTCAAAATAATCCTATTTAAATCAGATATAGTCAAAAATACCTAACTGTTGTAAAATTATGCTCCTTTCCACTTTCTATGATTCTCTCATTCTACAAAGACACTTAGAACTTTGCATCTATTATGCCTGTATGGATACAGAATAATTGAATTCATGTATGAATGGAGAAACAATGGATGTTATATTTATCAATAAATTGTAGCACTTCTTCCCAGTGCATAATTAATAAGGAAAAAAAAAGGATTTCCATTATGACAATATATTTTATTTATTTATTTATTTATTTATTTATTTATTTTGACAGGCAGAGTGGACAGCGAGAGAGAGAGATACAGAGAGAAAGGTCTTCCGTTGCCGTTGGTTCACCCTCCAATGGCCGCCGCTGACGGCGCGCTGCGGCCGGCGCACCGCGCTCATCCGATGGCAGGAGCCAGGAGCCAGGTGCTTTTCCTGGTCTCCCCATGGGGTGCAGGGCCCAAGCACCTGGGCCATCCTCCACTGCACTCCCGGGCCACAGCAGAGGGCTGGCCTGGAAGAGGGGCAACCGGGACAGAATCCGGCGCCCCGACCGGGACTAGAACCCGGTGTGCCGGCGCCACAAGGCGGAGGATTAGCCTGTTGAGCCACGGCGCCGGCCCTATTTATTTATTTTTGACAGGCAGAGTGGACAGTGAGAGAGAGACAGAGAGAAAGGTCTTCCCTTTTGCCGTTGGTTCAGCACCGCGCTGATCCGAAGGCAGGAGCCAGGTGCTTCTCCTGGTCTCCCATGGGGTGCAGGGCCCAAGCACTTGGGCCATCCTCCACTGCACTCCCAGGCCACAGAGCTGGCCTGGAAGAGGGGCAACTGGGACAGAATCCGGTGCCCCGACCAGGACTAGAACCCGGTGTGCCAGCGCCACATGGTGGAGGATTAGCTTATTGAGCCACGGTGCCGGCTGACAATATATTTTTTATATTTATTTTTTCCAGAAATATTTTATTTAAGGTATACAAACTTCATGCATTGCACAAATACAAGTTTAAGAACGTAGTGATTCTTCCCACTCTCCCACCCACACTCTCACCCTTCCTCTTTCTCCCTCTCCTATTCCCATTCTTATTTTTTATGAAGATCTATTTTCAATTAACTTTATATATATAACATTAACTCTACACTAAGAGTTCACAAATAGTATGAAAGAAACTCCTCAATGGTTGAGGCAAGAGTTGTTCAAAGTTATCGCATCTCACAGTGTCAATTTCACTTCTATTGATGACTTTTTAGCTAGTCTATTAGTTACCACAGATCAGTGAGAACATATGGATTTGTACTTTTGGGACTGGCTTAGTTCACTAAGTATAATGTTCCCAAGATTCATCCATTTTGTTGCAAATGAAAGGATATTTTTTTTTAACCACTGTGTAGTATTCCATGGTGTACATATCCCATAATTTATCTAGTCTTCAGTTGAAAGACACTTGGGTTGATTCCATATCTTAGCTATTGTGCACTGAACTGTAATAAACTTTGGGGTACAGATAACTCTTTCATATGCTGATTACATTTCCCTGGGTAAATTCCCAGGTTGGGATGGCTGGGCCATATGATAGGTGTATATTCAGATTTCTGAGATATCTCCATACAGTCTTCCATAGTGGCTACACCAGTTACATTCCAACCAATAGTGGATTAGAGTACTGTTTTCCCCACATCCTCACCAGCATTTGTTGCTTGTTGATTTCTGTATGAAAGCCTTTCTCACAAGGGGGAGCAGAAACCTCATTGCAGTTTCCATTTCCATTTCCCTGATGGCTAGTGATCCTGAGCATTTTTTCATGTGTCTTGGCCATTTGTACTTTCTCTTTGGAAAAATACCTGTTTAAGTCCTTTACCCATTTCTTAACTAGGTTGTTTGTTTTTTTGTTGACTTTCTTAAGCTCTTGATAGATTCTGGATGTTAATCCTTTATCAATTGCGTAGTTTGCAAATATTTTCCCCCATTCTGTCTGTTGCTGCTTCACTTTGCTGAGTGTGTCTTTTGTAGTATCAAAGCCTCTCAGTTTGATATGATCCCATTTGTCAGTTTTGGCTTTCATTGCCTGTGCCTATGGGGTCTTTTCCAAGAAATCTTTGTCTATGCCAATATCTTGCAGGGTTTCCACAACATTCTCTAGTAATCTGATGCTATGGGGTCATAGATTTAGGCTTTTAATCCATTTTGAGTGGAGTTTTCTGTAAATTGTAATGTAGGGGTCTTGCTTAATGCTTCTGCATGCGAATATCCAGTTTTCCCAGCACCATTTGATAAAGAGACTGTCCTTGCACCAGGGACTGATTTTTGCTCCTCTGTCAAAATTGGTTGTAGGTGCATGAGTTGATTTCTGGAGTTGCTACTCTGTTCTGTTGGTCTACAAGTCTGCTTTTGTGCCAGTTGGTCTACAAGTCTGTTTCATGTTTGTCGATTAGAACTGTCTTATAGTATATCTTGAAATCTGTTATTGTGATGCCTTTGGATTTGTTTTTTATTGTATACGATTATTTAGCTTTAGGGTCTCTTGTGTTTCTATATGAATGTTAGCATCATTTTTTCTAGATCTGCAAGGAATGTCATTTATATTTTGATTGGAGTCATATGGACATTTTGATGATGTTGACTCTTACAATCCAAGAACATGGAAGATTTTTCCATTTTTAATGTCTTCCTCTATTTATTTAGTGTTTTGTAATTTTCATTGTAGAGAATTTGACATCATTCATTAAGTTTATTCCAAGGTATTTAACTATTTTTGGAGCTATTGTGTATGGGACTGATCTTAAATGTTCTTTGTCAGCCACAGCATTGTCTGTGTATACAAAAACTATTGATTTTTGTGTGTTGATTTTATATCCTGCCACTTTACTAAACTCTTTCATGAGTGGCAATAGTCTCTCAGTGGAGTCTTTCAGATCCCCTATATGTAGAATCATGTCATTTGCAAATAGGGGCAGTTTGATTTCTCCTTTCCAATTTTAATCCCTTTGATTTCTTTTTCTTGTCTAATGACTCTGGTAAAAGTTCCAAGACTATATTAAATACCAATGAGGAGTGGACATAGATGCATGGTTCTAGTTCTTAAGGGGTACACTTCCAGCTTTTAAACATCAATAGGACACTGGACATGTGTTTGTTAAATTGCCTTGATGTGTTGAGGAACGTTCCTTCAATACACAGTTTGCTTAAGATTTTCATCATGAAAGGATGCTGTATTATATCAAATACTTTCAGTGCATCCATTGAGATAATGATGATTTTTGTTATTCAGTTTGTTAATGTGATCTTTCACATTTATTGATTTGCAAATGTTGAGCCATGCCTGTATAACAGGGATAAATCCTATTTGGTCCAGGTAAATGATCTTTCCGATGTGTTCTTGGATTCGATTAGCTACTATTTTTTGTCAGTACATATTTTATGCATTTATCAAAATATTACTGTATCCCATAAATGTATACAATCAAAAATAAATTTTAGACTTAGATTCTTATAGATAAAATGACCCACTGTTCATTCAGAAGCATGTTTTTAGTCTCCATGTGCTTTAATATTTTCTAGAGATTCTTGAGTTGTTGATTTCCAGCTTTAATCTGCTGTGGTCAGAGCAGATGTGCGGTATGATTTCAATTTTTTTAATTTGTTGAAACTTGATTTATAGCCTAGGATGTGGCATATCCCAGAGAATGTTCCATGAACTAGTAGAATAGTGTGTATTCTGCAACTGTGGGATGAAAATTTTGTAGCTATCCATTAGATCCATTTGGTCTATAGTGTCTATTAACTTTGTTGCTTCCTTGCTAATTTTCTGTCTGGTTGATCTGTCCATTTCTGAATGTGTCCCCCATTATTATTGTATTGAAGTGTATGTCTTCCTTTAGACCCATTATTTCTTTTAAATATCTAGGTGCTCTGTAAGTAGGAGAATATACATGTATTATCATTACATCTTCCTGTTGAACTGATCCCTTAGTCATTACATAGTACCCTTTTTGGTCTCTTTTTACAGTTTTTATGATAAAGCCTATTTTTTCTGATATTAGGATGGCAACAGCAGCTCTTTTTGGTTTCTGTTAGCATGAAATTTCTTTTTCTATCCCTTAATTTTCAGTGTGCATATATCTTTGTTGGTGAGATGTGTTTCTTATAGACAGCGAATAGATGGGTCCTGTTTTTCAATCCATTCAGCTCGTCTGCATCTTTTAACTGGAGGCCATTTACATTCAAGGTGACTATTGATAAGTAACAACTTGGTCCTGCCATTTTCCCATAAATATTCCTATTGTTTACTTTGGATTTCCTTTGTGATTTTACTGGTATGTTTTCTGCCTTCACCATCTTTTATGATGATGACTGTGTTTCTGTGTGTAGCATATCCTTAAGTATTTTTTGTAAGGCTGGACAAGTTGTGACAAATACTTTGTTTGTTACAGAAGGTCTTTATTTCACCTTCATTCATAAATGAAAGCTTTACAGGGTACAATATTCTGGGTTGAGAGTTTTTTTTTTTTTTCTTTAGACTTGAAATATATCATGCCATTCTCTCCTGGTAAGATTTCTGATGAGAAGTCAGCTGTGAGTCTAATTGGAGATCCTCTGAAAGTAATCTGGCATTTCTCTTGCACACATTTTAGAATCTTTTCTTTATGTTTTAATGTGGAGAGTTTGACTACAGTGTTGTGATGAGGATGTTTTCTGGTCATATATTTTAGGAGTTCTATGTGGTTCCTGTACTTGGATGTCACCTTTCTCCAAACTGCAGAAATTTTCTGCAATTACTGTATTAAAAAACCTTTTAATCCATTCTCTTTCTACCCCTTCAGAAACTGCTAAGACCCATATGTGGGGTCATTTGATAGTATCTCATAGATCTCCAGTACTGTTTTTCAGTTTTCTAATTTCGTCTTTATTTTGGCCTGACCATAAAATTTCCACAGATTTGTCTTCTAACTCAGATATTCTTTCTTCTGCCTCACCCAGTCTGTTGCTAAGGCTTTGCACTGCGTTTTTAATGTGATTTATTGAATTCTTTGTTCCAAGTGTTTCATTTTAATTTCTCTTTAACAACTCACTTTCATGTTAGATAGATTCTCTTATATAATGCAATTTAATTATCATCAGAATGCTACAGAGTTGATTCAAGTTTTCCTGAATCTCATCATCAGACAGTAATCTACAGAACAGTGAAATATGAAAGGGTTTCTGCTAAAGAATGAATCTCTAGGGCACTGAAATAACAAACTATATGCATGTATTAAAATGCATATATATATATGCATTTTTTCTCTTTATATCTGGTATTATGTATCTAAGTGTGCAACTAAACATCTGAAATAGAAATTGAATAGTGATGGCCAGCACCATGGCTCAATAGGCTAATCCTCTGCCTGTGTCACTGGTACCCCGGGTTCTAGTCCCAGTTGGGGCATTGGATTCTGTCCCTGTTGTCCCTCTTCCAGTCCAGCTCTGTGCTATGACCAGGGAGTGCAGTGGAGGATGGCCCAGGTGCTTGGGCCCTGCACCTGCATGGGAGACCATGAGAAGCACCTGGCTCCTGGTTTCAGATCAGCGCAATGCCCCAGCCGCAGCGCACTGGCCACGGTGGCCATTGGAGGGTGAACCAACGGCAAAAAAAGGAAGACCTTTCTCTCTCTCTCTCTCTCTCTCTCTCTCTCTCACTGTCCACTCTGTCTGTTAAAAAAAAATAAATTGAATAGGGAATATTTTGTCGAGTATGTTAACTGCTATATTGTGCCCATGGCTTAGAGCAGACTTTGCATCACAGCTGAGAGTTCACAAATACTACTAATGACACAAAAAATAACCTTAGCACAAGAACTCCCAAGTTCCTCACCTTTTATTTTTTTCCAGCACTTAGCGTGGAATCACTTTTTCGGATTGCTAACCCTGAATTATTTTGTAAACCATATCGATCATACCCTTAAACATTCACATCTAGCAATTTCTGATTATTTCCAAGATCTTAGTTTTTTCCTGAGTTCATATTTTGGTGAGTGTTTGCTAATTGATCTTCCCAGCATACAGCTTCTATTCATGTTTGGGATTTCCTCATCAATTGGGTAATTCACCTCCCATTAGGGAATCTACGCAAATTCCTGTGAGCCCTGTGGCATAACCTCATCTCCACCAATCCAGACACTCCTGCGGGGACTGGAACTCTTTGTAGGTGGGCAAAGATGAAGGATGCATAAACTGAGGGAGAAGTATCGTACCTAGAACCACCCTGAGGCAGGGCCTGTATTCAGGATGGACTGTTTCCCTAAAGTGGATGCTGAGTCTCTTATTTCCTCGCACTTCCAGGATACCTACCCTGTGGCCAGGATTCCAGGCTGATTTCAACCTCTCCTTAATGGCCACAATTCTAATTTAATCATTTTCTGGAGAGATCATTTTCTGTTGACAAAACCAATAATAACTTTTTATATGTGGGAACAAACTATTATATATTCATTAGGTAAGAGGGAAATAAAGAAAAAAATCACACTCACTAATAACTCACTTTTATTAATATTACTTGGAAATTTAATGCTCCAGATAAAAGAGATGATTTACCTAAAGAAAAAAAAATCCAGATGAAGATTTTACAGCATTTTCATCATTTCTCCATAGATAGCATGATTTATTATTTATTGTCCAAAATTGTAAAATTTTGAGAGAAATCAGACTTTACTAGATGAGATACTGTGCAAACATGTAGACCAGATTACACAGCCAACTTGCTTATAGAGAACAATTCTCTTATTTCCAGGTTTCTGCAAATGAACAAAATGCATCCTATGTCTTCTTGAGAGCACTTGCCCTCACTCCTAACCCTACTGACTCAGTAGCTGCACTAGGAAGGAAGAATATGATAAGATCAGAATGTGGAAACGACAAGATTTTGGTATGTTAATCCCTCCTGATTTGTATTCTTTTTTAAAGATACTTTGCCAGGATCCAAGGATACTCTTCTCTGTTACAGGCACATAGAATAGGCCCAGTTTCTGTTGTCTGAGCAGAAAAAAATTAGGGCAAAATAGGACCTCCCATGTTCTCTGTGATCAGCAAGTTTCAGCTTTGAAGAGCAACTGTGAGGCATGCGTCACGTTCTAGAAATCTTTAAAGTGTTGAGAGATTCTAGCAGTGTTCTCCCAGCAGTAGTGGTGATATTTTACTCCTTGGAACCATGTCCCTGTTTTTCAAGTGGGACAGTTAGGAATGTCAATTCAGAGAGATCTCCATAATTGCTTCAAGAAATTCTATGGATGAAATAAGATTTATCTGTTTCCACTGCAAAATTCAGTAATATTTAACATCAGTTGAATGTAATATGAAATTTTCAAAGCTATTATCCAATAGTGAAATGTATTCAGTGGTATGACTCTACCAAAACAAGTCAAAAGTGAAAATGGCTATTTATTGAGAAATAAAAGTTATAAATAAAAAGGCAAATAATAGTTAAATATAGGAAAATTATTTAAATAAACATTATCTGGAGAAGATACATGAATGACAAAACAGTATATGAAAAGATGCTCAACATTATTAGTTAATAGGTAAATGCAAATATACAAAACTTTTTTATTTTTAAATTTAGGCTTCCTGAAAATTGGAAATGTAATACAAAATTCCCATGTGCCCTTTACCCAATTTCTTCATGCTAATATGTTACATACTTATGAGTGTTGAAATTTGGAAATTAGCATTGATCTAATACTACTCATTGGTCTATAGACATTATGTGTACTTTACCGGTTGTTACATTACTATTGCATTTTTGTTCTTAGATCCAGCACTAAGTCTTACCTTGCCTGTTAATGTAATGACTTGTTGGTTTGTCCCAAACTTAATTTTTCTCAGGTCTGGTTTGTCATTCATGACCTTGATACTTTGAAGATAATTGGCCAAATATTGTCTTGAATGTCCTTCAGTTTGATTTGATATTTTAATGCTTGATGATTTGGTTAATGTTAGCTCTTTTAAGGGAGAACCTCCAAGAAGTGATGTGGTGTATTTTCAGTACTTTACAATAGGAGATGCATGGTGATCTTGTGTCTTAGGACATTTGAGGAAGACTTTGATTTCTTGATTTTAGGATTCTTCATTATAATGCTACTCCTTTCTCTTCGTATTTAACACCTATTTTGTGGGAGTTACTGTAAACTATGGAAATATCCTGTTTTTCCATGTATCTTCACTCACTAACATTAGCGTCCATCCCTGGTTGCTTCCTGGGAAAGTTTTACTGTGATGTTCTGGCTGTGGTGATTTATTTATTTATTTTTTTCTGTTTCCAACGGTTCATCTACATTCAAGATCTAGAAGTCTATTACAAGGGGCTTCCGTTTCTTCTATTTATTTTTATGTTTTGTGGGTTATAAATGCTTATTACTATTTTGTTGCTAAATCATGCAAGATTGGTTAGAAAAAATAATTTCACCTTTATCCCACTTTCATCACACGCACACTCACATTCTTCAAAATGTTTATGGAAAAATGAAATTAAAGATAAATTTAATTTGGTGCAAAACATTTTTTAGCTCCATGCAGTTTTTTTTTTTCCATTTTTGCAGCATACATGTTTCATCAGCTTTTTAGGACAGTTTCTGTGTGTGTGTGTGTGTGTGTGTGTGTGTGTATGCCCTCACCACTAAAACCCATTTTCCCAGTTCTGTTTTTTCTCAAATGTCTTATGGGCAATGAAACTCAACTCTTACTAGATCCATTACATTGGCTGTATAGACCCAGTAGAATTTCCAAGTATTTTAAAATCTGCCTTTTCCTTCCAATGCTCTTTAAACTTTATTTTTAAAAAAATTCACAGAAATATATAAATTGTACATATTTAAGGGGTATGGTGTGATGTTTTAGTGCATATATACATTGTGTAATGTTCAGACTACATATACTTATCTATGAAAAATTCAGCATTTGTTTATAGTGAAAGCACCCAAAATCCTATCTTCTAGCTTACTTATTTTTATAGAGAAATATACCATACAATGCTTTACTTATACACATCTTCCAAGACAATGGACTCTCAGAACTTTCTCCTATCTAGCTATCTTCTAGTACCCATTTATAAACCTCTCCCTATCCATCTCTGAGTCCCTCCCTATCCTCTTATAACCAACATTATATTTTTATGAGATCACCTTTTTAGAATTCCCATAAACACATGTGATACTTATCTCAATACTCTTGATATTTGAGGTCAATATAGTTGTATATGAAATACTTATTTCAGGCTTTCTTTAATTGAATTTAAAAAATATATTACCCAATTGCCATCTCTTTTTTTCCTTTTTTTTTCATTACTTCAATTGAGGTTACTAATCTTTTCTTTTTAGTTACCTGATTCGGGGAGGGCCTGGAAAACAATACTTAAAGCAGAGAGATAAGGAGAGAATGCAAAAGTCATTTATTTATTTATTTGAATGTATTTCATAAATACTACAGTAGGAACATAGTAATTTTTCCCTTGTACTTGCCCTCCCATCCTTCCTCCTCCTCTGTCCCCTGTTCTCTGTCCTGTTTTTCTACCAAGATCCATTTTGATTTAACTTTAAATACAAAGGATTAGCTGTGTTCTATGTAATGAGTTTAGTGCTTTGTATGAGACAGAAAAAGAACATGAGAGAGAGAGAGAGAGAGAGAGAGAGAGAGAGAGAGAGAGAGGAAAAAATGTTCCTTGACAGTCCAGACAAGGGTTATTCAAAGTTAATGCATATTGAATGTAATTTCACTTTTTTTTCTTCTCTTACCCTTCTCTTCCCTCCTTCCTCCCTCTTTGCTTTTAGAAACTTAATTATCTTTAAAGAACAATCTAAGAATGATACAAATTTTGTGGGCTCTTAAACATAACTATAGCTTATGAAATATCAGTATTCTCTGCTTAATACACTAAAAGGAAATGATTGTTTTTTTGGTGGGGAGAATAAGTTTTACTATGAAGTCCCATAATACAATTCTTTAGGGACAAAGATCCTGCATGGGAAGTTAGTGCACAATAACTCTTTTTTATTTAACAATTAACACTCTTATGTATGATGTTAGTGACCACTTGAAGTTCTTGAAATGAGCTGCCTTGGCTTTGGAAGCCTTTCAGAACCTCAACTTGGCAAGACCATAAGCAAAGTAGAAGTTCTCTCTTCCCTTTAGAGAAAAGTACATTCTTCTTTGTTGGCTGCTGCTTTCCACTGAGGTCTCACCCATGGAGGTCCTTCATGTAAAACACTTTTTGCCACAGTGTCCTGTCTTTCCATGCCTAAAATGCTCCCCTGGGGTTTTCAGCCAGACCAGAATGCCTAAGGGCCAATTCTGAGGTCAGAGTGCTACTTAAGGTGATTGTCATTGTATGGACTGCTTCCCATGTTGGAGCATTCACTCCTTTTTAATTCTGTTCATTATTATTACCAAATACTTAATCTTATCTATATGATCACTTTAATACTTAGTTTTATCTAGATGATTCCTTTAACACTTGCAATGCTATTTTTACCCCCCAGCTTAAGGGGGTTTGAGGTCCCATGGCAAGTTTTTAAAGTTTTAGAAGTAAGTCCATAGGAATGTGTACAGAACTATACTGCTTTACAGTTGTGAACTTCATGCATTTCACAGTTAAAAAGTTAGGATTGTGATAATTCTTCCCACTATTCCCACCCTTCCACCCTTACTCTGACCCCTTTCCTTTGGCCTGTATTATTATTACTCTAATTTTTCACTAATACCTATTTTCAATTAATTTATATACATGTGGTTAACTCTATGCTAAGAAGTGAAATAGACACTTTCAGAAGCAATGACTTTGAGCAGCCTTTCTCTGGACTGTTGAGAAACAGCTTTTTTGTTTGTTTTTGTTTTGTTTTTTCATTTTTTGTTTTTCCTTTCCTTATCTTATTTTCCTTACCTATTCTTTCATATTAATCCTAGAACTCCTTACCTACCAAAAGCTTTTTACAGAGAGGGTGCTACCACCCTGCAGAAGGCAAAGGTGGGCCAGGCTGAAACCCAGAGCTAGGTATTCATTCAAAGTCTCCTACATGGGTAGCAAAGACCCAACCACTTGAGCTATCACTTGCTGCCTCCCAGATTGCACATTAGCAGGGAGACACTAATCCCAGCTCCACTACCAATTTTTCAAAGTACCTCAGGGACTGTTCAATATTTTATTAATTCTGAAATTTGAGGAGGGTTAAAGTCACAGGAACTCATTTTTTCTTCCTGTTTTTCTTCTTCAGTAACTCCAGTAAAACAAAAGTTACTGTTTCCTTTCCTGCCTTCTGTTTTCATTATCCATTTGTGAGTCTTTCTTAAATTTTTTTTCTTTGTTATTTTGCAACTTTCTTCAAAGTCCTTTATAAAATTTTGAATTGTGTCTGATCTCCTTTGGGAATTTTCAGTTTATTAATTTTTGAGATAATTTGTCCTTTCCCCATTCCTTCTTGTAGTTATCTGATTCTATTTTTATTTTTCCCCACATTTTGCTCATTTATTTGCTTAGTCTTTTAATGATTGATTTCAAAGTCTTCTCATATGCTGACACATTTCTTTTGCCTAAGTTTTCTTATTTTTCTTCTGTTTTGTGGCCCTTTGTTCTCCCCAAGGATAATTTGCCTCGATTTTTCTACACTTGATCTTAGCCAAAAGGCCGAGAAGCGATTGCCTCGATTTTTCTATGTTGAATTTTATTCTCTGACTTTTGCCATGGCTTTGTATCACTCCATTGATCCTTTCATGATCATTTTTGTGTTACTGGGTGTGGGAGAAAAGAAGCTTTGAAAATTTATAATTTATGACTCTCTGCTTTGTAAGTAAAGTAAAATCAAGATGTTGTAGTGAAGTTTTTGAGGGCTTTTTTTATGTTGGATGGATAAATCATGTCTCTTCAAATTTTATTTAGTATCTTTTGGGATCACAGCTTTTCCTCTTCACCACCTACTTGCTGACAGTTCCATATATGAATGCTTAATCAAATCAGAATTTTAAGGGAAAGAACTTAAATTTAAGATAAGTTGAAAGGAGGATGAAACAGTAGCTATGGAAGAAGACAAGTGGTAGTATCCCTTGTATACTTGTATTGCTGTATAACATCAATTTTTGTTGGTATTAGAACATTTAAAACACGTTCTAAACACAATAAGAAAACTTTTGAAATAATATTAATAGATATTTATGTTTGAGTGTACTAAACAGAGGTGCTGGAGGAAACTCGAGCAAGTCTAATAATCATTACTGAAAAAGGAGCCACAAAGATTGATTCCATTAGAATGCTCCCAAACTGAATATTCAGTGTTTAGTTCCCTTCTAATGAAATAGCTCACTAATAAGTAAACCACAAGTTGCAAATTGTGTTAGTTAAAATTGGGATAAACAGCTACCTAAATTCTATAAAATAAAAAGACCACAAGACAGCGCTTGCTATTTACCCACATGCCCACAGAAAAGATCTCAGTTCCAATGGGAGAAATGGCATTCCACTGACATTATTCTTGACAATGTCTATTAAAGCTTTCAGATAGAGAAAACACAAACCTATCCTGAGGTTGTGGCATTTAGTATAGTTTGAAATATAAACACTAGGAACTGAGGGCAGAGGAAGAATGGAAATGAGTTGTGCTCAATAGAAGTAGAAATTGATGGATCATTTACTCTGGAAACTCCAGTCACTCGGTGATGGTTTGAAACTTATGGATATGCACACTCTGTCACTCTCTTTGCATGAGTATAGGAATTTCCTCCAAATATCTATTTTAAATTGCTTTAGAAATTGGGATTTACTGATGGTTTGCATCACTAAGCATATGAAAGTGAGGTACAAAGATAAACAACTGTTGCTTATCACCCACCTTCCTTCAGAGTTTTTGGTGGTATGACCATGGGTCCTTGTATACAAGGCAGAATAAGAAAAGTACAGTGATGGAAACAAATATGTTGTAGAAACACAAAGGAGTGATTGGATAATGTTAGTTAATGAGGTGGCCTTTGCAGAGGAAGTGTAATTTAGTTGTAACCTTCAGGATGAATAAAAAGTTTAAACAGATTTAAAAAAGAATAAAGGTTCTAAAAAGACATTTTCCAAAGAAGATATATAAATAAGCTATGAGGTTATTTATAAAAATAAAAGGAGACTTGAATGTCGCTAATCATCAGGGAAAAGTAAATCAAAACAACCATGAGATACCACCTCACGTCTCAGGATGGTTCTAATCAAAAAGTCCAAAAATAATGAGTGTAGACTGGGATGCAGGGAGAAGGGACTGCTTGTGTGATGTCAGTGGGAATGTAAACTGGCACAGCTACTATGAAAAACAGTATGGAGGCTCGCCAACATGTTAAAAATAGAACAACAATATGGTCTAACAATTCCACTTCTTGGTGATGACATCAGTGTATCAAAGCGATACCTGCACTTGTGTGTTCATGGCAACATTACATTTGCCAAGCTAAGGAAGACACGTATCTATTGACAGATGAATGAGTAAAAATTACATGTATATATAAGATAGCATATAATGTATGCATACATACAGTGGATTATTATTTAGCCACAAACAGGAGAAAGACCTGCTGTCTGCAAAAAATGGATGAACCTTAAGAACATTAGCTAAGTGAAATAAGACAGATATAGGAAAATAAAAACAACATGTGACTTCATTTATATGTGAAATCATAAAAATGTCCAATATGTAATAACAGTAGAATGGTAGTTCTTGGTAGCTGTGAGGCTATTGGAAAAAGGGAGATATTGATTAAGTGCTACAAAGCTTCAATT
Source organism: Sylvilagus floridanus (assembly GCA_949820135.1). Taxonomy (NCBI): domain Eukaryota; kingdom Metazoa; phylum Chordata; class Mammalia; order Lagomorpha; family Leporidae; genus Sylvilagus; species Sylvilagus floridanus. Next base: position 26,763,780 of record OX463235.1, read on the forward strand.
TTAAGATAAGTACCAGAGGCCTAATGTACAGTATGGTGATTATAGTTTACAATGATACACAATGATGTATGCTTTGAATTTCCTAAGATAGTAGAACTCGGTGTTCTCAACACACACACACACACACACACACACACGCACACACACAAGGTAACTATGTAACATGGACGGATTTGTTAATTAGATTGATATGGTAACCATTTTACAAAGTAGACAAATATTGAAATATCACATAGTATATCCTAAATCTATACAAATTCTGTTACACATCCAGAAAGCTGAAAAATGGGCAAAGGAGAGATAATATCCTCATAGTCTTGTGTCTTTTTCTATAGTGACTGATTTGAAATGTCAGAAGCATTGGAGAATTTTGGTGGATTGGAAAAACAACCTGCTGAGTGGCTGTGGAAGGCTGTTCATTAGGCTTAGGTATTTGGATTGTGATTTTAGCAATGCAGATACGGCATTACCTTGTGTTGGAGACTTCCCTTGGATTCTACCTGCATTTTTTGCCTTTTCTATATCCACTCATGTTTCAGCTAATGTGCTAAGTACTATCATAGATGATTAGCATAAAGTAAGCAATAAGGTAGTGGCATTTAGGCTTTCACAGAAGTTACTTTTCAGTTGGAAAGGTAGATTTTTATGGTAAATAAGAAAATACTAAAGGAATTTTAAAAATTTTGATCATGGAAAAATGATTGATTAGGTGGTTTGCCTACATTTATGTAAGCCGCTTCCTGTGGCCTATATCTGCCCTACTCCTGTAGCTGCAGTGCCCCAAGCCTGTTCATTGTATTAGCAGCCACCTGTTCTACCTGCCCATAGCGCGCACTCTCTCTCTCTTTATTTTTTTTTTTTTTGACAGGCAGAGTGGACACTGAGAGAGAGAGACAGAGAGAAAATCTTCCTTTGCCGTTGGTTCACCCTCCAATGGCCGCCATGCCCTGCATGCTGCGGCCAGTACACAGCTCCTATCCGAAGGCAGGAGCCAGGTGCTTCTCCTGGTCTCCCATGGGGTGCAGGGCCCAAGCACTTGGGCCATCCTCCACTGCACTCCTTGGCCACAGCAGAGGGCTGGCCTGGAAGAGACAGAAATCCGGCGCCCCGACTGGGACTAGAACCCGGTTTGCCGGCACTGCAGTTGGAAGATTAGCCTATTGAGCTGCGGTGCCGGCCTCCCATAGCTCTCTTCACCTTCCCAAGCACTTCCTCCAATGCTGCTGAGCTTTGTTGAATCCATATACAGATGAGCCAAAAGTGTAAGACAAAGACAGGTTCAATGAATGGGCCCTTTTCTTGGATGTGGTGGGTCAAAGCAGCTTTAAATCTATTTGCCAACAGTGGCAATCAACACAGTCACCTACTTGGCTTGGCTATGCCTCTTTTCTTTGTCTTCTCCATTAACTCTTTCTCCTTAATTTCACTTGCCATATATAACCTGTACCAAAACCTTCAGACAGGTGATTGGAAGAGGCATCTTTGAGAAGATGAACTAACCATGTAAAGATCAAATGAGAAGTAGTTAACATTAAAAAAAGCAGATGCAAAAGTCTTGAGGCAGGGATGAATGTGGAACTTAAGAAAAATTGAAATTTTATAATCTAAGAGGAATTTTAATATAATTATATTTTATAATTATACTATAATAAATTATATTTATAATATAATTATAATTTATAAAAAATTATTATAAACTTACACTTTACAAGTTTATATTAATATACTACTATTATGAATAGTTTCTGTAAATTTTTATAGTTGTTAAAAATTCTAAATCTTTCCAAATCAGAAATTTCAGAATTACTTTTAGCTGTCATTGACACAATAGCACCTTCAGACGTCCTGGAGCAGAAGTCACCATGAATGTGGGAAATTAAAAAAAAAAAAATACTAACTAGGTGCCTATGAGGGTACCTACAGTCCAGAACCTCACATTATTTTAGATAAATGTCTAATCTGCTTTCCAGAAAGATCTTTGTCTCGGAGTGATCACCCAGTTCCAAGCTGTGCTTCATGTTCCCAATGCTTATTTTTTTTCCAATAGATACATCCCCAAATTACTAGAGAAACACAATCTGCATATTTATTATTTCAAGTGTTTATTTAAAAAACACATATGGTATATGTGATTGGAGGTTGTGAAGACAATAAACTATCATTAGCATCTTTATAAAAAACACTTTAAATCTAGAGCTAGATTCTGGGACAGTGGGAAACAGAATGGCCATCTTTGATGGCACTTGGAGGAGAAGAGAAAGGGCCTAGGATGAGGGGAAGCAGGCCGCAAAGGCACAGTAGAAGAGACAGGTGGAAGATGTCCTGGGACCACACAGTGCCCCCGCAGCAGTAAGGTGACCGTCTTAAATACAAATCTTGGCACTGAGTTAGAGGATGAGAAAACTGAAGATGGGGCAAATCATTGCCTCTAAGAAGTAGTCCCCAGACAGCTTTCCTTGATCTCTCCAAGTCTCAGAAGGCATTGATAGATCAGGCCATTACATCTCACGTCTCTTTGATCTCTAAGATTTCACAATATACATTTTTTTTCTTATAGCCTTATTGTGTTAATGAAAACCTCCCAGCTTAAATTTGAGGGTATTTCAAAAATGTGGTGGAAAATAGAATCAAAATATAGTTTATTTTGGTGCTAAAAAACTGAAATCTAATTAAAATTATTCATAATACACATTAATGTAATAGGCAGTTTTTAAGGATCTTATATTCACTTGAGGGTAGGAATTTTAACCTTTAAAGAGGAAATCACTTAGTATATACTGAATTGATCTTATGTATATAAAGATAATTGAAAATGAAAAAAAAACTTGGTGTTAAATTGGAAATTGCATAGAAAATTAATCAATTTTTTAAAAAAATATCATGTAGGATCTCTGTCCTTAATGTGCTGTACATTGTGAATTAATACTATAACTAGTGCTCCAACAGTATTTTTCACTTTGTGTTGCTATGTGAGGGCAAACTGTTGAAATCTTTACTTAATATATAGTAAACTGATCTTCTGTATATAAAGAGAATTGAAAATGAATCTTGATGTGAATGCAAGGGGAGAGGGAGTGGGAAAGGGGAGGGTTGCGGATGGGAGGGAATTATGGGAGGGGGGAAGCCATTGTAATCCATAAGCTGTACTTTGGAAATTTATATTCTTTAAATAAATCTTTAAAGAGGAAATCAAATAAACAATTACTTTCAGAAATATAGCATAATTTATTTCACAGAAAAAAAGCAAAAGACACACTAAGATAATTTCAATGGAAATTTCAGATTTTTGTTTTGGTAATATCAATTAATATATGATTATTCTTCATTCTTGTAACAAAATATGCATACTATGTATATGACATTAAGTATTACCATATTTGCCTTTAAATCAAAACTAGGCATGCCAAATCCATATGTATATATTTTTACAACAGGAAATATATTTTTTAAATTTTATTTAATAAATATAAATTTCCAAAGTACAGCTTTTGGATTACAATGGCATCCCACCCCCCATAACCTCCCTCCCACCTGCAACCCTCTCATATCCTACTCTCTCTCCCATCCCATTCACATCAAGATTCATTTTCAATTATCTTTATATACAGAAGATCAATTGAGTATATGCTAAGTAAGGATTTCAGCAGTTTGCACCCACACAAACACAAAGTGTGAAGTACTGTTTGAGTACTAGTTACGCCATTAATTCACATAGTACAACACATTAAGGACAGAGAATCTACATGAGGAGTAAGTACACAGTGACTCCTGTTGTTGACTTAACAAATTGACACTCTTCTTTATGGCCTCAGTAATCACCCTAGGCTCTTATCATGAGTTGCCAAGACTATGGAAGTCTTTTGAGTTTGTCAACTCTGATCTTATTTAGACAAGGTCATAATCAAAGTGGATGTTCTCTCTTCCCTTCAGAGAAAGGTACCTCCTTCTTTGATAGCCCATTCTTTCCACGAGGATCTCACTCACAGAGATCTTTCATTTAGGTTTATTTGTGTGTGTGTATGTGTGTGTGTGTGTTGTTTTTTTTTTTTTTCGCAGTGTTGTGGCTTTCCATGCTGAAATACTCTCATGGGCTTTTTAGCTGGATCTGGATGCCTTTAGGGTTGATTCTGAGGCCAGAGTGCTGTTTAGGACATCTGCTATTCCATGAGTCTGCTGTGTATCCCACTTCCCATGTTGGTTCGTTCTTTCCCTTTTTTATTCTATCAGTTAGTATTAGCAGACATTAGTTTATGTGATCCCTTTGAATCTTAATCCTATCATTATGATCAGTTATAAACTGAAACTGATCACTTGGACTAGTGGGATGGCATTGGTACATGCCACCTTGATGGGATTGACTTGCAACCCCCTGGCACGTTTCTAACTCCCCCATTTTAGGGCAAGTCCGATTGAGCATGTCCCAAATTGTACATCTCCTCCCTCTTATTCCCACTGTTATATTTAACAGGGATCACTTTTCAGGTAAATTTAAACACCTACGAATAATTGTGTATTAATTACAGAGTTCAACCAATAGTATTCAGTAAGACAAAAAAATACTAAAAGGGATAAGATACTAAGTTGTTCCTCGACAGTCGGGACAAGGGCTGATCAAGTCACTCTTATAGTATTCATTTCACTTCAACAGATTTCCTTTTTGGTGTTCAGTTAGTTGTCACCAATCAGGGAGAACATATGATATTTGTCCCTTTGGGACTGGCCTATTTCACTCAGCATGATGTGTTCCAGATTCCTCCATTTTGTTGCAAATGAATGGATTTCATTTTTTTTTGCTACTGTATAGTTTTCTATAGTGTGCATATCCCATAATTTCTTTATCCAATCCACTGTTGATGGTCTTTTAGGTTGATTCCATGTTTAGCTATTGAGAATTGAGCTGCAATTAACATTAAGGTACAGAAAGCTCTTTTGTTTGCCAATTTAATTTCCTTTGGGTAAATTCCAAGGAGTGGGATGGCTGGGTTGTATGGTAGGGTTATATTCAGGTTTCTGAGGAATCTGTAAACTGACTTCCATAGTGGCTTTACCAGTTTGCATTCCTACCAACAATGGGTTAGTGTCCTTTTTCCCCCACATCCTCGCCAGCATCTGTGTTGATAGATTTCTGTATGTGAGCCATTCTAACTGGGGTGAAGTGAAACCTCATTGTGGTTTTGATTTGCATTTCCCTGATTGCTAGTGATCCTGAACAGTTTTTCATGTGTCTGTTGGCCATTTGGATTTCCCCTTTTGAAAAATGTCTGTTGAGGTCCTTGGCCCATCTCTTAAATGGGTTGTTTGTTTTGTTGTTGTGCAGTTTCTTGATCTCTTTGTAGATTCTGGTTATTAATCCTTTATCAGTTGCATTATTTGCAAATATTTTTTCCCATTCTGTTGGTTGCCCTTTCACTTAACAGGAAATACTTTTGAGGTGCTTCTGTCAGTAAACATGTTCAAAGCCTGATTGGTTTTATGACTACAGAATGCTTACTCTACAGCCCAAATCGAGGCATTTATAATAAAAACAAGTATATGCTACATCTTACTGCACAGATTTAGGAAGAAAGTCCCAACACTCTTAGCTTACTTTTTTCTTGTTATATTTCTTTAAATTCAATCAAAAGATTGTATCATTACTAAATTCACTATTGCTTTTTTTCATATTGAACCATTAGTTTTCTTCATTTTCTATCTCTGTTCCTTTCAAAAATAAATAAATCATAGAATTTTAAAAAGAAAATATGCAGTAATGAAAGCGGCACAGTGACAAAGAGCCAGTGGAACTCAGTGATAATGAATTTAGCTTCTGAATTTATAAAGGTTGAATTTCATATTAGACATTTGTCACTTATTATAGAATCTACTATTAATCTTTGATGCCTATTCCAAATCAGGAAAATTGACATTTATCCCTACCTTATGGAATCATTATAAAATTAAAATAAAATTGTCCTTGCAAAATATGTGGCAGGTGTCCAATACACAGCAAAATTTTTGAAATGAGTCATAAACAAAAAATGTAGCTTAGGTAAAATGGAAACTTAAGGAAGGATTTGGGCAAGCCATGATTTTCCCAAAGGCTGAAAAATCCCCTGAATTTAACTGAGTAATTTTGATGCAACTTTTAGTATGTGTAAGACAATTAAAATTGTTTCAGAGTAGAACTTTTTGCTTAGTTTCATGCTTCTTACTTGAAAGTGAATATAACTCTTGGTCATTTTGAAGTCAGCGAGCCCTTCATTACTCTTTGGAAGTGCTGTGCATGGGTAGCTATTTGTGGCACGTCTCATTATCTGCAGTGAACTCGTCACCTGAAATACTGACAAAGAAAAATTGAGGGTAAAAATACCTATCGTGTATGTCCTGTAATTGTCATTTGCATTTCATTAGCATCAATTTAAAATTATGATCCCCTGGCAAATTATAGTTAAATGTATTGTATACAAAGAAGCCATAAATCAGTACCATTTTAATAGACACAGTATAGTTGTTGCTGTATTACCTAGTGGATATCAACCAACCACAGATGGAGTGACGTAGGTAGTTTACATAAAATAATCACTGAAGTACCTGTTACATTTTTTGGATTGAAATTACATGATATTATTAGTTGAAAGATTATATTATAGGCCAAATGGTAGGGAAATACAAAGCCAATTGGGAAGTGACATTAAGTATTACCATATTTGCCTTCAAATTAAAACTAGGCATGCCAAATCCATATGTAAAATATAGATAATGAAAAATTGAAATTTTTTGGTACTAAAATTATTTTCTACTCTAAGGTGAGTGTAGAGACTCGTGTCTGTGCTGGTCCCTTTTATTTTTTTATTTATTTTTCCTCTCCTCTAGTTAGCGTGGTGAACTTTCTACAGTGGGGCTTCAAGCCTCGTTCCCTCTAGGCTCTTACTGCCATTCCTCCGCCAATATCTCGGGCTACTGAAGTTTGGCCTCACCTCCCTTTCCAGCACCGGTGTGTAGACTCCGTGGCTGGTCTCCTAAGCCATGGGTTCCCTTGCCCTCCATGTAGTTCCACCGTGCCCCACTAGTTCCAGGAGAGTTTCCTCTGCAGTTTTTTTCCTGAATCTTTCCCTGAAACTACAGTATCTCCACTTTTATTAAGCTATCTTTTCCCGGACTATCATTGTGTGCCCTCACTATTCCACCATCTTGGCTCCTCCTGATATTCTTCGGAAATACCTGCATGCTGTGTTAAGACTCTCACTCTGATAAATACCTAAGTATGTTACAAGAAGTGTGATTGACCCAGATTTGTTCATGGTTTGTTATAGAAACATCCAGCAAGCCATCTCCCATAAGAATCATCATCCCTAAAATAGACTTCTTTCTTTCATCTTAAGTGTTTAGTTTACACTGTCCTATGAGGACATTTCTGAAATTCTTGACTTCATCATGCGAATTTCTATACTGTGTCTCTGCAGTTTATTAATACTTCTTTGTATTTTCCAAAAGTGTATACTTTCCAAGAGTCTATTGAGGCATCCCATAGCATCCTAAGCACCATTGTGCCTATTTTCTTTTCCACTATTACTTTCACTCTTAAGCATTTTTAACCCTAAGATGATTTATCTTAATCTCTCAGATTTTTGAGAATTTTTATTTACTTTTATTTTATTTGTAAAGGAGAGAAAGAGAAAGAAATCTTCCATTTGCTGGTTCACTCCCCAAATGCCCACAAAAGCTGGGGCTGGGCCAGGTAGAAGCCAGAAAGCAGAACTCAGTTCAGGTCTCCTGTGTTGGCAGAGACCCAAGTACTTGAGCCATAATCCACTGCCTCCTAGTTTGCACACGAGCAGGAAGCTAGAGTGGAGAACAGAGTTAGGAGTTGAACCCAGGTAATCTCAAATGAGATGTGAGTTTCCTAATCATTATCTTAACTTCTACTCTAAATGCCTGCTCTGTTGGCCTCCATTAAAGGTGATTTTCAATGCAGATATAAATGATAAATATATTAGTACTGTTAGTTCAAGCCTCATAAAATTCAGATGTGAAATGCAGTGGAAACCAGAAATGACCAACATGTGTATACTAAAGATAATTAAGAGAAAGCAACTCAATGCAAAATTGATACACAGGTAATAGTTTGTGTGTATGTGATATATACCGAAAACACCATGAGAATGAAGAAATTAATCATATGCAAAGTCAAGTAGAAGGGTACCTGATTATGTTAGATATTGTCTTTTGTGTAGTAAAATAATTTATATGCTTAAATTAATGAGATAGTGGTGGTTTCTCAAGTTAATGATCTTTTTTTTTAAAAAAAACATTTTATGTATTTATTTGAGAGGTAACGTTGCAGACAGAGGGAGGGAGAGACTTCCATCCACTGGTTCACTCCCCAAATGGCTGCAATGGCCAGAGCTGGGACAATCTAAAGGGAGGAGCCAGGAGCTTCTTCCGGGTCTCCCACGTGGGTGCTTGGGCCAAGTACTTGGGCCATCCTCCACTGCTTTCCCAGGCCATAAGCTGAAAGCTGGATTAGAAGAGGAGTAGCCAGGACATAAACCAATCCAGCATCCGTATGGGATGCTGGTGCATCAGACAGAAGCTTAGCCTACTGCGCCACGGTGCCAGCCCCTCAAATTAATGATCTTGACAAGGAAAGATGAATAAATTTCTAGAGTTTAGAAAAAGAATTTTTTTTTTTTACTTTTTTTTTATTTGACAGAGTTAGACAGTGAGAGACAGAGAGAAAGGTCTTCCTTCCATTGGTTCACCCCACAAATGGCCGCCACACTACGTTGATCTGAAGCCAAGAGCCAGGTGCTTCCTCCTGGTCTCCCACATGGGTGCAGGCACCCAAGCACTTGGGCCATTCTCCACTGCCCTCCTGGGCCACAGCAGAGAGTTAGACTGGAAGAGGAGCAACCGTGACAGAATCCAACATGCATATGGGATGCCAGTGCTGCAGGTGGAGGATTAGCCAAGTGAGCCACAGCACCAGCCCCAAGAAAGAAAATATTTGAGATTGGCTTTCTGGTTAGAGTACAGGCTTCAGAATGATTCTAAGGCCACTATTCCATGTCCGACTGAATATGACTTTAAATAATTAGTAAGGTACAAGCAGTTATTGAATTAAGAAATGACAGCAGACAGACTTGGATTTTGATGACCTGGATCAAACTATACTATAAGACTTGAAATTCCATCTGCCAGTTTGACATCTTGTAGTCTCAGAAGACTCCAAAGGCAAAGTTGTGAGTTCCCTTGTTGTCTCTAGATAACTAGTAAGGAAGTCTCCCTGACTAATCCCCTATCAGCTGCACCAGCTCTACTCTACCCACTCTTCAACCTATTGGACATGAGATCTCTGCCAACACATGGGCCCATCCTACCCTCATGCTGCTGTAAATCCTGCCTCCACAGCCTCTGCTGATTGAGTCTACTCCTGACTGCACCTTCCATGTGGCCTTGCATTGTATTTGGTATCTTCCTCCCGCAGTATACATGTGACTAATAAACTGCTCTCTGTCTTATCTGTCCAGGCTAATGTTGTATGTGTTTGGTTCTATAATACTCTTTGGGCTAGGGGATCCCTCCTTCACCAACGGGGTGAATAGAAAGTGATGAGAATATACACATAACCAGTTCTCCAAATAATGGGCCATTTACTTTATTCAGTAATCAGAACCAGATGGATAGAGGAAATTGTTGCTAACAGAGTTTTCTAATTATCACAGTACTTTATTAAGCTAATTAAGTGAGAAATTATAAAGTATTTATTCCATTAGTTGCAAGTGTTTTCTTTATAGTTTCCCTATTACCAAATTTCTCTATTTCCAAAGAACACGTGTGGTTGATACCCAGTACTGTACAATAATACTTAAACAAATATACATAAAATATCTTTCAAACGTAAATAAAAAATCATGGAAAGGGGAGTAATCTTTCCAGCAATGTGATGCACTAACAATCTGAAATAAAACCTCTTAGAAGAGAACATTTGCAGTATTGTAGATGGAGAAGAAAAATAAACTGTAATATTTGGTTGAATTGGGAGGAAAGGAAAAAAAATCCTTAGAGGTAAAATGTAACAAGAGCAATGAGGAAGGAATGGGCAGCGCTGAAGCTCCTGCCTGTCTGTAGTGGCACTGAACTTGGTTTTCGGTGGGAACCCTTGAAGGATGAGGAGGGCTTTCTTGCTCCCTTGTTCTCCTGTTTAGTAATTTATAGTGTTCTCTCTCTGGTCCAGGGGCTGGCAGGAAAGGCCTGAGGTGTGTGTGCCCCTCCATGGTGCAGGGCAAGAGATCTGTGCAAGGAGAAGACTCCAGATGCCCCCGGGGGGCCCTCCTGACTTTCTTGTCCTCTCTGGAGTGGGGACTGCAGCACCTTGCACCCTAGTACAGTTGCTATGCAAGTGCAGAGGCCTGCCTGTCCCCACAGTGTCTGTTCCCTGCTCTTCTCCCAGCCTTCCATTCTCTGCTTATGGGCAGAGCATGCATGAGCTGCCACTGGACAGGGATGTCTGCCAGTCAGAAATGGATGGCAATTCCCATGGAGAGGCTGCATTTTAATAATTTCCTGAGGATTAAAGATACTCAAACAGGCCCTTGCGGAGGCCAGACGTTTCTCCTGGAGGACACCTTCAGCCTCTAGAATTTCCCAAAGGTGACTCCTTCAAAAGTTCAAGTTCAGAATCCAGTGCTTTAGACTGTTTCTCTTGACTGGGCTCTTGCTTGTTTTAAAACTGATGTCTTGGGCATAGTTTTCATTTTTGTATTTTGAAAACAGGATGTTGATGTCGAAGTCCACTATTTTGTTGGGGGTGCCTTCAGAATCGAAGCCAGAGGATGAGCAGGGAAAGGACTGGTCCCTGGTGCACACCCTGCCCATTGACGGTGGCCCTGATGTCTCTGGAGCCAGTGCAGGAGCCCTAGGGTGACTCAGCCAGGCAGGAACAAGACTTGGTGGAGCATCTGGTTGGGTGCTTTCCTAGGAGCAAACACTCAAACAAAAGAAACGATACTTTTGAAGACATTAAGAATGATACCAGGATGCACTAGTGCTCACATGTGTACAGTTTGTCAAAATATCAGTTTTGGATTTGAGCACATCTTGTGAGGCCTTAACATTGTTGTCTTTGAAAGTGATACGCTGCTGTTTGTCGCTGGGTCACTCAGGACAGAAGGTGGTTCCCAGCCACCACCCCAGCATTTGACACCTAAGTGTTTGACCAAAGTTTGTGGAATTAAACTCTTTATGCATCAAAAATAAATAAAGTGCTACCTTTGTTATAATTAAATACAGTAGACAGTTTCCAGTTACACTATCAATATATAAACTGAATTGCATACCTGTATGTGAATAATACTCTTAGAAAAAGAATTTTTAAAATTTTTATTGTGGTAGATATGCTTTACAAACATAAAATTTCCATTTATTCATGTTTAAGTATAAATTTAACTGTGCATTTAAATAGTTCCAAGTTTATTCACAGGTTGTACAGCCATCACCAATATCATCTCCAGAAACTTATCTTCCAAACTGAAACTCTGCCCATTAAACAAAAACTCCCCATTTGCTGTCCTCCTCTGAACTCCTAGTAACAACTTTTCTGCTTTGTGTCTCTTTTAAGTTAAACTATATCCAGTTCTCACATCAGTGGGATCATGCAATGTTTTTCCTTTTATGACTGATTTATTTCATGTAGCATAATCTCTTCAAGGTCTACCCATGAAATAAGATTTCATTCATACTTCATTTCATATATTTCTGCATTGACTTATATATGTACATTTGAGTTGTTTTCAACTTTGGCTATTTATGAACAATGCTGTTACAAACAGTGGTATATAAATTTTTTGAGTCCTGTTTTGGATTTTTTAAATTTTATATACAGGAATGGAATTGCTGGATTTTATTATTTGGTAATTCTATGTTTAATTTTTTGAAGAACTACCATATAGTTATTTAAAAATGAACATTTTGGACAACAATATTATTGAAGTTCAAACAGATATGTGTGATAGATTTATGTGTAGATGTTATATCTCTTCTGGGGGAGCTTGCGTTGTGGCATAGCAGGGTAACCTGTGATGCCAGCATCCCATATGGGTGCAGGTTCAATTTCCAGCTGTTCCACTTATGATCCAGCTCGCTGCCAATGCACCTGGGAAAGCAGCAAAAGATATCTAAGTGCTTGGGTACCTGCACCCATATAGGAGACCTGGTAGAAGCTGCAGGATCCTGGCTTCAACTGAACCCAGCTTGAGCCATTGCAGCCACTTGGAGAGTGAACCAGCAGATGGATAATCTCTCTCCTTCTCTCTGTCCCTCAACCTTTCAGATAAATAAAATTTAAAATAAAGAGGTTACATCTCTTCTAGAAAGCTCTTGAAGACAGCATAAATAAATGAACAAACATACTAAATTTGGAGCTACAAAGACTAAAAGTCTGAAAGATGTCAATTATTCCCAAATTATTCAATGTAGTTAATATAATCTCAATAAAGTATTGCCTGTTCTCTCCTATGTGGGAGCTAAAAGCAAAAGAAAACAATACAAATCGCAATTTGTAGAGAGAATAGTGATTCCTAGAAGCTTGGAGGGATGTCAGGAACAGGAACAATTTGGATTAAAATATAGAGAAAACTGGGTGTAGTTTTGTGACAACTTTGTCATACTAATATGAAGTGTTAATGACAGGGGAAACTGTATGTATGGTATACAGGACATCTGTGTAATATGTCACATTTTTTGTTTTGTAAATTTAAAACTACTCTGCAATTAAAAATTCATTTAAAGTATAAATAAATAAATAAAATGACCAAAAGTACAAACCAGGAAGAAATAAAGTTAAAACCAACGATGTTATAAAAAAAAGTAACCAAGCTACAGCTATTTGGATCAACATCAGAACCTTAAAAACATGTTCTACCATTAATGAGCCAACACAAATATATTCACAGTAACTAAAGTCCACACTTTATTCTTATTTCCTTAGTTTTTATCCAATATCCTTTCTCTGTTCCAATATAGCACGTGTTGCATTTGGTAGTCATTCTTGTTAGTTTACTCCTAGCTGTGAGCCTCATTCAGACTCCTTGCTGCTGAAGACCTTCTGGACGTTGTGTAGTTATCTTTAGTTGGGGTGCATCTGATGCCTGGGTTATGGATCCACTGGAGTCCTGGGTTAGGGATGAAGATCACAGTAGGTAGAGTATTTAATCACATCCTACTAAAGCCATATACTATTAACATGGCACTACTATTGAAGTTTATCTTGATGATTTGGTTAAGGTTGTATACATTATGTTCACTTTCATAAGGTATAGTATTTGAAGGTGAGAAGAACAAAAACACTGATTATGAACAATGAATTCAACATTTTTATCACTATTTACTTAGGTGTCACCTCTCTAGTAGACTTGTGTCACCCTTTGAAACTGGGGCAGGGGAGTAAGTTAAAATAAGTTAAATAGTTTAACACAAGCATCAATAACTTAGAAAAATAACAAATATCCATGCATGAGGTTTTCCGGGAAGAGCATTAATTGCAGATTCACAGAATGGATTTCACACTTGTGAATTCAGTCTGAGATTGCAGTATCATGTTTAATTGTCCCTGTAGTATCCTATACCTGGGGGCAATACAACTGGGTATCAGTCTTCTCTAACACATATATTTGTGAGGAAGTCTGCTTTTTATTTTAGCAGCTGCTCTTCATCTTTCTTGGGAAGCCCAAGGTGGTGGTAAACGCAACAGATCGTAGAATCTGACACCCCACTCCATCCTGGCATGCACCTGCACTAAGCAGAGTCACACTCAGCCCAATCTGCATTGGCAGAAGCTTCCACAGGAGCCAAGTTAAGCTCTGCTTTCTCTACCAGAGTTTTAAATTTGATATTTGTATAGCCTAAGCTGAAGCCAAAGTTGGGTTGAGAAGATAGTTTAATTTTAAAAATAAGTCTTCCAGTATATGTTAAATTCTGGTTTGGTGGTGGACATCTAGTTTAAGAAAGTAAGTCCAAATTGCGATAATCCTAGGTGACAATCGGCAAAATCAGAAGTTTTCCAAAAGAAAAAAGTAAGGAAAGGAGTTCAACCATGTTTCCAATGATCATGCCAAACAATGTGTTAAAAAACAGGATTAACACTAGGGATTTTTTGTTCCTGTTTTCATTCTTCCCATAGTAATTCAGATTATAGCAACCATAATAAAGCAAATAAATATAGCTCTCTTAACATTATAAACTGCACCTGGTATTTGTAGACTGCATAAGATCTCCAAATTTAATTTCGTAAAGCTGAAAAGTCATAAAAAAAAGACAGTTCTAAGCATAACTGAACTTCTTCACTCTAACCACCTTCATTTCTTTGCCACCTTCTACCCTGTCTGGTATCTGCTGCTTGTGATTTGTACATGAACAGAAGACCCAAATCCATACTGTGTGGGGCTGCCGGGGGCAGGATGACAGCAAGGAGCGATGCCGAGCAGGAGGAACAGCATCTTTCCTTTGAAATGCATTTGTTTGTGAAGGCGGGAGAGCCCTGCACGAGCGAGAGCGCAACACTCTCATTCACTGATCTACTCCCCAAGGGCCTGCAGTAACTGTGTGCAGTGGGTGTACCCAGGCCTAGACCAAAGCCGGAAGCCAGGAAGATGACTCAGGTCTCCTATGTGGGTGGCAGGAACTCAATTACTTGAGCTATCACACCTGCCTTCCCGGGGTCTGTATTAGCAGGAAGCTGGCATCAAGAACCAGAGCCAGAAATTTCAGTGTGGAACATGGTGTCTTAACTGCCAGGCTCAATGTCAATTCAGGTACCATTTATAAAAATCATGTGTTATAGTCTCTCGTATTACTACTCCAACTCAGTGCCAGGTATGGTTACTTCCTGTGTGGTTGTTGAAAATTTCATTGCAAACCACTTATTCCAGAGGACTGACTCTCTAACACAAGCACTCATTTCATCTTTTCATATGGGTAATAACTTGCTATACTCTGACCACATTTTTTTTTATCTTGGGACCCACTCAGAAGGAGTTTAATTTTTCTCTCATTTTGTTCTGTTCTCGAGCGTAGGAGAGAGAACCAAAATGCTTTCTACTCCAAATTCTGCTCCAGAACCTTATTCTGCAAACATGACCTAACAATTTCACTGTTTAAAACACTGCCATCACTCACCTTATTACTGTCTTTTGCTTTACAGTTCACTCTTCTAGCTTAACTGTTTTTACACTTGGATCCCAGCATTTGATCCAAATTCATTTATGTATTTTCACATGTTCACCAAGAACCATGGAACAGCCGGATTTATGGTATGGATTTCCCCTGGACTGTAAAGAATATTAGGATGGCCATTTTGGTGCAGTGAGTGAAGCCACCTCTTAGACACCTGCGTTTCATATCTGAGTGTTGGTAAGAGTCCCAGCTACGTTGCAGCCAATCCAGCTTCGTGTAGTGCACCTGGAAAGACAGTGGATAACGGCCCACGTATTTGTATCCCTGCCACCCACCTGAGAGACCCACATGGAGCTATGGGCTCCTGGCTTCGCCCTGGCCCAGTCCTGGCTATTGAGTGCCTTGATGGAGTTAACCATGAGCCAGCAGATGGAAGATATTCTCTCTGTCTTTTTTATTTCCTCTCTCTGTCACTGTGCCTTTCAAATAACGAATTATAAATCTTTTTAAAAAATATAACTACACTACTAAAACTATATATCCAAGAAGAAGAATGTACTTAGCTAGAGAAAATTGTGCTCTCCACATTGTTTTAGAGGAAACATTAGTTTACTAAAAATGAATGGAAGGTGAAATCTCAGGATATTTTCAAACTCAGAAGTAGGTAACCACTGAACAAAATGTATGAGATTAGTCATGAAATATGTTTATTTCTTTTTTTTTTTTTTTTTTTTTTTTTTTTTTTTTTTTGATGTATTTTTGATAGTTTATTTTTTTTTTTTATTTTTTTTTTATAAAGCTTTTATTTAAAGAATATAAATTTCCAAAGAACAGCTCATGGACCACAATGGCTCCCCCCACACACAACTTCCCTCCCTCCCCCCACCCTCCCCTTTTCCCGCTCCCTCTCCCCTTCCATTCACATCAAGATTCATTTTCAATTCTTTTTATACACAGGAGATCAATTTAGTACGTATTGCGTAAAGATTTCAACGGTTTGCCCTCGCATAGAGACACAAAATGATAATACTGTTGGAGTACTAGTTATAGTATTAATTCACAATGTACAGCACATTAAGGACAGAGATCCTACATGATTTTTTTTAAAAAAATTGATTAATTGTCTATGCAATTTCCAGTTTAACACCAAGATTTTTTTTTTCATTTGCAATTATCTTTATATAAAGAAGATCGATTCAATATATACTATGTAAGGATTTCATCAGTTTGCACCCACACAGAAACACAAAGTGTAAAAATACTGTTTCAGTACTAGTAATAGCATCACTTCACATTGGATAACACACTAAGGACAGATCCCCCATGAGACGCAAGTACACAGTGACTCCTGATGTTGATTTAACAATTTGACACTCTTGTTTATGGCGTCAGTAATCTCCCTAGGCTCTGGTCATGAGTTGCCGAGGCTATGGAAGCCTTTAGGGTTCGCCGACTTCGATCTTATTCCCACAGGGCCATAGTCAAAGTGGAAGTTCTCTCCTCCCTTCAGAGAAAGGTACCTCCTTCTTTGATGGCCCCGTTCTTTCCACTGGGATCTCACTCGCAGAGATCTTTCATTTAGGTCTTCTGTTTTTTCCAGAGTGTCTTAGCTTTCCATGCCTAAAATATTCTCATGGGCTCTTGAGCCAGATCCGAATGCCTTAAGGGCTGATTCTGAGGCCAGAGTGCTATTTAGGACATCTGCCATTCTATGAGTCTGCTGTGTATCCTGCTTCCCATGTTGGATCATTCTCTCCCTTTTTCATTCTATCAGTTAGTATTAGCAGACACTAGTCTTGTTTGTGTGATCCCTTTGGCTCTTAGACCTATCAGTGTGATCAATTGTGAGCTGAAATTGATCACTTGGACTAATGAGATGGCCTTGGTACATGCCACCTTGATGGGGTTGTATTGGAAACCCCTGGCACAATTCTAACTCCATCATTTGGGGCCGTTCCGATTGAGCCTGTCCCAAGTTTTACATCTCCTCCCTCTCTTATTCCCACTCTTATATTTCACAGAGATCACTTTTCAGTTAAAATAGAGGTTGAACTCTGTAATTAACACAGAATTATTCTTAGGTGTTTAAATTTTAACTGAAATATGTTTATTTCTGAGTTACGGAGAGAGAAAAGGAGAATATTTAAAACAAAGTAAGAAAAAGAACACTGATCACTACCTATATTCAGTTCAATACAAATAAACACATGATTGAGGGGTGTGCATGTGTGTATGTGTGTATAAATTGTAAAAGATTGTTTGATGTTGCTCATCATCATTTGGGGTATAGGCAACAACCTAGAGAGTCAGGGCTCAAGAACAGGAAAGCTTAAGTAATGTTAAACTGCTCTTCTGAATAAATCATGTACATTTTTTACTTTGGGAGGCATATCTTGGCTTAAGTTGTATCTGTGCCTGAGAGTATTTCAATCAAATCTGTCAGAGTTGTTTTATAGGGTCATCAGCCACAATTCCTGATACAGAGTTTTCAAGAGGAAAATATATGCCCCTGGTGGAGGTTAAAGACAAACATCCTTCTATTTCTATTGGAATAATTGTCCTGATTATTTATTATGGGGCATGGTTGGCACTGTGTGAGAGAGAATTGAAATTCAAAAATAAATTATAATATGGAAATAGAGCCTAGAATATGTTAACTTGGGGGTGAGTCTATTCCTTATCTGGGTTTGTGCTACTCCATCTTCACAAATCCTATGATACTGGTCAGTACTTAGTAGTCAAAGTATTCTAAAGTTCTACATGCCAAGGTAACATCTGTCTTTTTTGATCACCTGATTCTAAGCAAATCCGCATTTCTGCGAGAGAATTCAGGAGGTAGTGACATCAAAAACTTTAATCCCTTTGCTTTTACAGTTAATTTCTTTTCTTATAAACTCTGATGGTGCTGAACTATTCAAAGGAAACATCTGAGCCACTGCTGATATGTTCAGTGAAAATCACAATCTTTTCTCTACATTGTTGTCTTTTTTTGTTTTAAAGATTTATTTATTTGAAAGTCAGAGTTACACAGGGAGAAGGAGAGGCAGAGAGACAGAGAGACAGAGAGACAGAGAGAGAGAGAGAGAGAGAGAGAGAGAGGCGTGTCTAACATCCACTGGTTCATTCCCCAACTGGCCACAATGGCTGGAGCTGTGTAGATCTGAAGCCAGGAGCCAGGAACTTCTTCTGGGTATCCCTTGGGGGTACAGGGGCCCAAGGATGTGGCCCATTCTCCACTGCTTTCCCAGGCCACAGCAGAGAGAGCTGGGTCAGAAGTAGAGCAGCCAGGACTTGAACTGGTGCCCATATGGGAAGCTGGCACTGCAGGTGGTGGCTTTACCCTCTATGCCACAGTGCTGCCCCAACATTTCTTCTGAGATCCTTAAAGGACCTACTCTCGATGGCATTTTAAATTTGTCTTCACAAAGCTTCTCCCCCTGCTAGATATTAACTACTTTTTTATTTATAATGGAACAAATTTCATGTATCTCATAATATAGTTTTAGGAACATAATGACACTTTCCACCCCATCCCCTATCCCTCCCACATTCCTACCCTTCCTGCTACTTTCTTATATTTCTTTTAATCTTTGTAATCATATACTTTCTTTTCTTTGAGAACAAGTTTTTTCCTTAATTGAATACCTAAGGAAACAAGCAGTGGAGTAGGGCACTTAGGCTTATCTAAAATTCATGAGACCTAAGAATATTCTCCACTTAATACACTAAAATGAAGTAAATCTTTGAGAACAAGTTTTACTATTAACTCTCACAACTCTTTGAGGACAGAGGTCTTGCATGGGAAGTTAGTGCGAAGTGACTCCTGTTGCTAATTTAACAATTATATTATGTATGACATAAGTGATCAGGCTCTTGACATGAGCTACCTAGGCTATGGAAGCCTTTTGAGTTCACAAATTCCTTTAGTATTTAAGTAAAATGGAAGTTCTCTCCTCCTTTCAGAGAAAAGTACATTCTTTTATTGATGACCACTTCTTTCCAATGTGGTTGCACACTCAGAGGTCCTTCATGGAGGAAACTTGGTGCCACAGTGTCTTGGCTTTCCATGCCTAAAATGCTCTTGTGGGCTTTTCAGCCAGACCAGGAAGACATGAAGGCTGATTCTGAGGTCAGAGTTCTATTTAAAGAGATTGTCTTTCTATGAGTTGGCTGTATGGACTGCTTCCTTTGTTGGAGCATTCACACCTTTTTAATTCTTTTATTACTGCCAAACACTTAATCCTATTTCTGTGATTGCTGTAACGCTTACTCCTATCTGTATGACTACTTTAAAACTTAAAATACTTTTCTTTACCACCTTGCTTATGGGGATTTGGAATCCCATGGCAAGTTTTTAAATTGTATCCTTAGAAGTAAGTCCATAGGAGTGGATGTAGAGCTATATAACTTTATAGTTATGAGCTTCATGCATTTCATAATTACAACTTTAGGAACATGGTGATTCTCACCATACCCATGTTCCCACCCATACTCTCACTTCCCCTCCTCCTCCCTCTCTTATTCTCACACTTATATTTTACTAAGATCTATTTTCAGTTAACTTTATAAATAAATTATTAACTCTATGTTAAGAGTTCAAGAAATAGTATGGAGAAAAAAAAAAAAAAACTTCCTCGACAGTAAAGACAAGGACTGTTCAAAGGCATTGCTTCTCAGAGTATTAATTTCACTTCTACAGATTGCCTTTTAGGTGCTCTATTAGTTATCACAGGTCAGGGAGAACATATGGTATTTGTCCCTTTGGGACTGGCTTATTTCACTAAGTATGAGGTTTCCCAGTTTCATCAATTTTGCTGCAAACGACTGGATTTCATTTTTTTAAACCATTGTGTAGTATAACATGTATACCTACCTCATAGGTTCTTTATGCAGCCTTCAGTGGATAGACGTTTGAGTTGATTCCGTATCTTAGCTATTGTGAACTGAGCTGCATGGGGGTACAGATAATTTTCATATGCTGATTTCATTTCCCTTGGGTGATTTCATTTCCCAGGAGTGGGATGGCTGGGTCATATTGTAGCTCTATATTCAGATTGTGAGGTATCTCCAAATTGTCTGCCATAGTGGCTGTCTCAGTTCACATTCTCACCAACAGTAGATTAGGGTACCTTTTTCCCCACATCCTCACCAGCATTCTGACAGGGGGTTGTGAAACCTCACATGGTTTTGATTTGCATTTCCCTGACAATTAGTGATCCTGAGCATTTTCTCAAGTGTCTGCTGGTCATTTGGGTTTCTGCTTTTGAAATATGTCGTTTAAGTCCTTTGCCCAGGTTGCGGCTTTACTTGTTGCACTGCCCTGTCCATCTATTTTTTAACAGTACAATGCTGTTTTGATTATAACTTCCCTGTAATATGTCTTGGAATCTGGTTTTGTGATACCTCCAGCTTTGTTTTTTGTTGTATAAGATTGCCTTAGCTATTCAGAATTTCCTGTGTTTCCTTATGAATTTTAGCATCATTTTTCTATATCTGAGAAGAATGTCCTTGGTATTTTCACTGATATTGCATTGAACCCATAGATTTCTTTCAGTAGTATGGACAATTTGATGATATTGATGCTTCCAATCCATGAACATGGAAGATTTTTCCATTTTTTGTATCTTTTTATATTTCTTTTTTATGTTTTGTAATTCTCATAATATAGATCTTTGACATTCTTGGTTAAATTTATTCCAAGATATTTGATTTTTTTTTGGTAGCTGTTGTGAATGGGATTGATCTTAGAAGTTCTTTCTCAGCTTTGGGATTGTCTATGTATATAAAGGTTGTTGATTTTTGTGTGTTGATTTTATATCCTGCTGCTTTACCAAACTCTTCTATGAGTTCTGATAGTCTCTTAGTGGAGTCTTTTGGATCCCCTAGATAAAGAGGTATGTCCTCAGCAAATAGGAAGAGTTTCACTTCCTCCTTTTCAATTTGTATCCCTTGGATTTGGTTTTCTTCCCTAATTGCTCTTGCTAAAACTTCATTAGTGGAAATGTTATTAATAGAAGGATTAATACAAATTATGCAAATTTTATTGAGGTTAATTTCTATCACTACAAGAAAGATCTCTTCTGAAAATGTTAGACATTTCCTACATATGATTTACCTTGTCTCTGCTTACACTGTTTTATTCTTTAAAGGTGAAGCAATGTCTTGCATACATGTGTTATTTAGCAATAGCTTTCATGCATTTTATCATTGCATTATCAAAACATTTATTTTTCAAATGAATTATTGAACAAATAGGGGCAACATTTTCATGAGTAATGTGGCTTTGTTGCTGTTGAGATAGTTATGATGTAATGAAAGCAAGCAAAAAATAAAACAACATTTTAAGTTAGGAAATCTGAATTCAAGTTCTGGTTTTCCGCTTACCATCCATATGGATGGTGAACCTCCAACCTTCTGTTTTCCATTTTTCCTTACACATATAATATGAAAAAGAGTAATTCAGCAATGTTTTAATATTAAATCACTGTGTGTGTGAAAGCATCACAACCTACTATTAGTTATTTAAAATTGTTATTTTTGCAGCCCCTTACACACACACATTCATAATACTCTGTGAACACCAGAGATGGTTATCAATAAAAGAACTTCTGCATTATACATAGCCCAGAAACATGCCTCTCACATATTTGACTATATATGAATCCGTGTTATTATAAAATGTTTTTGGAAATGGAGGCTCATTGCTTAATGCCATTTAAACTGTTAGGAATTAGAACCTAGCTCAAGTAATTTCTAGTGAAGCACACATTTTACTAAATCTTGTGTCTTTCACAATGAGTCATCTATTTTTTAGGCTAGAGCCTGCAAAACTTTGTTCATATCATCTGTAACAATATCTAGCTCATGAATAGCGTGCAATTCATGTTTGTTCAGTTGAACTGATTTAGTTAAACCTGAAGGTCCAGAATGTATGATTGAATTAATCTAGATGTATTTGTCAAATAACCAGCTAACCCCTCAGGTGGTAGAATTTTATTTGCCTTATATGAGGCAGGTACATTTTAAGAATAAGAGATGAGTGGGAAAATCTCACTCTTGGAAAACTCGGCAAATCAGGGGCATGATGGAGAGGGTGACAGTTGGCGCAGTGACAGATGCTAGAGTTCTAAAGGAGAGCTGGCAAGTGTCATAAAAAGCCACTTCAGAGAAATTTTACCGCAGCCCTCTTCTGGTGGTGCTTGTATTGACCTGTTATTCCTGAATTAGGGTATTAGGAGGTTGTAACGTGGTTACAGCTGCATGTATTGTCTTCATAGCGTGGTGGTCTGAAGGCATGCCAGGGGAGGCAGGCATACCAAGACTATGAACATTTAGCTCCAAGTCACTGACACACAATGATATATAAGTCTCTTGTGTTTCTGTATTGTTTATTTTGGGGGGATCATTAAGACCAAGTTCATATTCAGTAGTTTGCTTGAAGTAGTACCCAGATCTACCTTATTGTATTCACAGCTATGATAATCAAAGAATCCAAAGCAAAATCAGCAAAGAGATAAAATACTGGGGGTAGCATCCAACAGAAACCATGTACAAACTTTTTTTCAAAAAATATTTATTTCTATTTATTTCAAAGTTAGAGTTTCAGAGAGAGGTAGAGCCAGAAGAGAGAGATGGCTTCCATCTGCTGGTTCACTACCGAATTGGTCACAATGGCTGGAGCTGCACTGATTCAAAGCAAGGACCCAGGAGCTTCTTCCAGGTCTCCCACGTGGGTGCAGAGGCCCAAGCACTTGGGCCATCCTCTACTGCTTTCCCAGGCCATAGCAGAGAGCTGGATCAGAAGTGGAGCAGCTAAGACTCGAACCGTTGACCATATGGGATGCTGGCGCTGGAGGCTGGGGATTTAACTCACTGTACCACAGCAGTAGCCCCCATGCACAAACTCTCAGAAAGCCTCTGCTATTGCAGTCACACAGTAACCACTTAATCCAAAAATTTTGGAAAAAAAAATGTGAGGTGCGTGGTGACTGTCTACCTTTCAAGTGCATCAGAGATGAATTGTCCAGGGTTTTTCCTGGCGGCTGTTCCACTGTCAGAGTCTGCCCAGCAAAGCCCAACATTCTAGAATCCCAGAAGGAGGGAAGGTGTTCAGTCTGTGCAGATAATAATGATGCACAGTGAGTTACTCTTATGATGTAGGGAAAGTTTGACATCACTGTGAGGAACTGTTTCCCATTCCTGTGTCCAGATGCCCTCCAAGGGCTAGGCTTGCAAACAGGACTTTCTAGGGTCCACTGTGCTAACTCTGCCACAGTCATGAACAGCGTTCATTCCAGACCATCTCTTCAAAGAGGTTTGGTAGGAAACAGCTTTGGCAGAGGAAGATAAAGTCTCACTCCAGGGCAAAGGTGCTGTAGATTTGCTTGTAAGCCATCATAAAAGACGGGATTTGTAAGTTTGGGAATCTACCTGGGATAGAAATCTAGCTTGTGTGCAACACCCACGTGGTCCATCCTACTGCACCATCAAGGGATTTGGGATGCAAAAAGAACCCAGAAACAATAAATTCATGCTTCTGCTTTGATATGAGTGATACAATCTTTGTCTCTTGCCCATCAGTCTTTTGGTAGCTTCCATGAAACTGTGCAGGCTAAATTGTTAACTTCAAAGTAGGTAAAAAATAATCTTAAACATTTCAGTTCTTGACACTGTTATATGGGGATTCTTTGGGGACCTATGAAAAAAGTGTAATTAACTGTAATGAAAGAGCAGGAGTTCATGGAACTAATCTGGTTGGAGGTTGATCATTGTAGGTAATCACACTCAAGGCATTTGCTGTTTTATTAAGGCAATACAGTTAATCACATGTCACTCACTAGTAGAAATAAATGGCATGCTATGGTATTCAACTAATAAAGCTTTTAAGAAATGTTGGGATAGACAAAAACTGAATTAGATCTAGAGGCTCTCTAATCTGTTGATTTGTTGGATTTTATTTGAATTTCAAGGACAGATGAAATTTTACTCTTATAAATTTTTATTAATTTATAAATGTTCCATTTTATTTGGAAGGCAGGCTTACAGAGATGCAGAGGCAGAGAGACAAAGACAGAAAAAGAGCTCTTCTGTCGTCTGGTCCGTTCCCTAAATGCCTGCAACTGCCAGGGCAGGGTGAGGCCAAAACCAGGATCCTGGAAGTCAATCCAGATGTCCCACAAGTGTAGCTGGGACACAAGTAATTGAGCCATGACATGCTGCCTCCCAGGGTGCATACTATCAGGAAGATAGGTGGGTAGCAGAACTGGAATTTGAACCTAGGCACTCTGATACAGGAAAAAGGTATCCTAAGTTAACCACAGAGCCAAGTACTCAACTCAGCTGTATTCTTCTTAGCCTCCCCCTAAATACACTCTAAAATTATGTCTATATGTGTTTTGAATTTTATGGGTTGCTTGTTTAAAATGGAAATTTTCTCAAATAAACACTGCAATTTCCACGCCCTTTTAAAACTATAAATTAAATAAACTACTAGGATTTAAGATTGATGAACTTTTTTAATTGAACAGACATTTTAGCCACCACCCAAAACAAGATATAAAACTGTTTTCCAATGTTAAACTTCAGACTTAAAGTTAAATAAAATTTAAATTCATTTCCTCAGTACAGGCATCGTGGCACAGTGGGTTAAGCCACCACACCTTTTCTATCAGAGTGCCTGCCATTATGTCCAAGCTTTGCTTCAAATCTAGATTCCTGCTGATGAGGCTGGGAGACAACAGATTTTGACCTAAGGGCTTGTGTACTGCCACCACATGTGAGATTTGGATGGAGTCCTGGCTCTTAGCTTCAGCCTGGCCAGAACTCAGCTGTGGTTGACATCCGGGGAGTGAATCAGCAGATGGAAAATCTGTGTCTGTCCTTCTATTTCTGTCACTCTGCCTTTCAAATAAATATTTTTAAAAAATCTACTTCCTTAATCATACTAATGACATTTTAAGTTCTTAGTAGCTGTTTGCCAGGACTAATGTTACTGGCATAAAGCTATTGGGCATACTAGACAGCATATATTTAGAACTCTGCAGGAAGTGATAGAAAGTCCCTTTTAAAAATTCATAGCCACCAACAATTTTAAGTGGCTTTTATTATTCATAATGATTCTGAGATCCATTTGTAGTATTGTATATATTGGTAGCTTCTTTTGTTTCTACACACTCTTCCATTTTAACAGCTACACCACAATTATTTAACAAGTCTGTTTCCACTTCCAACAGCTATGAGTGAGACTTTCATGACATTTTGTAAGTTTCTTTCTTGAATACATGTTTATTTTGTTTTTCATTAGAAAACACCTAGGGTGGGATTGCTTAATAATGGGATAAGGATGTTTATCTTCATAAGACACTATCACAAAAAAGACATATTATTCAGCAATGAAATACTAATTCAAGTTCACTAGAATGTTGTGTGGAGTTGATAATACACAATGTTAATGAGGATGCATAGCAGGGAGAAATCTTACACATTGCTAGTAGGAGGTAAAATAAAGCAACTTCTTTGTTGAACACTATTTAACTATGATTTATGATTTGAATTTGCCTTTCCCTATTGACTGAGATGTTGGCCAGCTTTTTGTGTTAATAAGACATTATTAGATCTTCTTTTGTGAATTGTATATTCAGGTCCTTTGCAAATATAAAAATAACTGGTTATTTTTCTTTTCATTATTAATAAGTCTTCTTATATTTAAAATATGCTTATTTTTTCAGATATATTGTTCCATATTATTGTTCAAGATTTAGATCTTAGTTCATATGATTGATTTTCCACTTAACTATAGCAAAGTGTGAAGCACCAGGTTAGAATTTTTTTTAGTAAGTCAAAATGTATCAAGACAGTAAGCTATAATCACAGTGGATCCAAAGAGATATCAAAGCCAAGAAAAGTCAGCTGAGGTTCCTTTGTCCTGAAAATTTAAAAACCATAGAAAAGAACACAAAGGAAAAAGCTACTCCAAGGCCTGTAATTATTCAAAGATTTGATTCTGTAAAATATCTTTTGAACATTTTATTTTTTCTGGAAAACAAAAGCATATATTCATATAATGGAAAAGAACATTTAATAATTAATATGATTTTAATATGATTTTTATAAAATAAACTATTTACCATTTTACATACTAAAATTATATAATGGGCACGATATTCAAGATGCTTGCACAATACCACATCTAATTGACAACTAGATCTATAATAATAGAGATAATTTTAAAAAAATGTTTTATTTGAAAAGCAGAGAGACAGATTGAGGAGACAGAGTTCTTTCATTTGTTGGTTCACTTTCTAAATACCTACAACATCTGCGGCAATCCTAGTCAAAGCCAGGAGCCAAGAACTCAATCTGGGTCTTCCTCTTGGATGGCAGGGACCCAAGTACCTGAGCCAATACCAACTGTCTCCCAGGGTGCACATTATAAGGAAGCTGGAACTGGAAACAGAGCTAGGACCTGAATGTACATCAGAAGTGGTTTCTTAACCTGTTTAACAAATGCCTATCCTCAAAAATGATGATGTTTTTGAAAGTCAGATGCCTTTGGTCTCACTAACTTAGGTGTGGAACTTTTAATTAGCATTAACTGACACATTTTAAGCGATTCTTTTACTTGTATCTTCTAGATATAAAAGCATAGAATTTCAAGTGTAAAAATTGAATTTATAATTAACATGCTCTGTATGAACAGTCTCAGTGTGTTCTCATTGGGGTGGTCTTCATTGGTTTTCACACTGAAAAGCCAGAGAGAAAAACAATAATGCCATCTTAGATGACTATGATATACTTTTTCTTTGAAAATTGGCAATTGTGGGGAAAGAATTAAGCAATCAGCCTATGACAGAAAGCCCTATTTTGACATTTGACAGAAGAAAAATTTAAGAAGTCATAATTGGCAAGCCTAACTAGTAGATTGATATAGGCAAGAATTGTCAATGGCTGCTAAAATACTAGGGACACACAGTTGATAAAGAGGAAGTTTGCACACAGATTATTTACTAATTTGCATTGTACAACATGCACTTTAATCAAAGAGTTCTGGTGGGCACCACCTGAATGAAGAGTCTATCATGGCCCTAGCAATAGTGAAAGGTAGGTAGCTCATGTCCTCTAAACCAATTCCATGGGAACCACATCATCTGCCATGTTGCTTGACAAAACTGCTACTTCCACACTGTAGAGTTTTTAAATCTTCCAATTGATAGCGATGTTCAGAGGACAAAGATAAGAAACAGTTTTTTAAAGTCTGGGGATGGGACTTCTGTAAGACATTGGTCTAGCATTGCTCAAAAGACCATGGCAGGGAGATTGATACAGTTCTGGAAATGTCAGGGAAGCTCCTTTCAAAATAAGACTCTGGACAAAATATGAACAACTGTTTGAAGGCACAGGACTCCAGCCAACAGCCGGTACGATCCAGAGAGAAAGGACATCAGCTTTAAAAGGGGCACATGCAGGAGATGAGCCACACTCTCAGTTTTACAGAGCAAACTTCCTGCTGGCTTCTTGACAGGGGATTAAAGCAAAGAAATGAGAGAAGGGACTGCCCTCAGAAGGACCTGCCATAAAGGTGTTGGTGATGAGATGAGCTCATGAAGGCACAATAGGAGTGCTACATCAGGGGTGACATTTTATAAAGACCTCTTGACCATGCAGGGCTAGGATGAGTCAGATGTGTGAGCAACCCTGGGCCCAGAGCAGGCACAGGGGACTTGGAACTCTCACTGTGAATGTCACTAGCAGTTGTCACTAGCAATGTCCCCTCCACCTGCTTGGGCCCAGTGTCCTCCCTGACTGGAGGACCTACAGCCCGGCTAGGTCTGACCTTGTGTTGTAAAGCCTGCCTCTGACTACCTGGCTGGATCTGGAATGTTGGAGGAAACTCTGCCCAGGTTTGACTTTCTTTCTTTCAGCACTTTGAATATTAGTCCCACTTCTTCCTGGACTCCATTCTGCTTGATGAGAAATCAGTTGTCCACCTTATCAAGGATGCTCAGTACCTGATAGATCACTTCTCTTGCTGTTTTCCTGTTTGTTTCTGTCTGTCCACATCTTTACTATGGTGTGTCTAAAAGTGAAGATCTTCAATTCTCTCCTACCAGAGCATCATGAGCTTCCAGTGTATGTAGAAAAAGTTTTTTTTTCCCTTTAGTTTTTCTTTACATAGTCTTCCTCAAACTCTCTTCTCCTTCCAGGACCTATTTCTGCATATGTTGCCACACATCATGGTCCCTTTGTTCTTCAATTGTTGTTCTTTTTGTTCCATAGATTGGATGTGCTTGGTTAATGTATCCCCATGTTTGCTAATTCTGCCTTCTGTCAGCTCAAATTGTTTATTGAACTTGGCTAGTGAATGCTAACTATTCCTTATGTATGAGTATTTTAAATGTCAGAATTATTCTTTGGTTTATCTTTATTGATAGTAATCATTTGTTGATACTTTGTTTTCATACTTTCATCTAGTAATTTTAGTTGATTTTCTTTAGTGTTTGAACATTGCCAATTTAAAAATCTCTGCCTGGTAAATCCAACATATGGATGTCTTACACATAGTTTTATTTCTCATTTATCTCTTGTTTATATGCCATTTTCTTGTTGGATTGTCTACTAATTTTGCTGGGAATTAGCCACCTTTAACATGTAGTGTTGGAATTTTATCACCTTAACCTGTTTACCCTGCTATATTGTTGCTGCTTGTTAAAATGTTATGAACTGATTCTATAGAGTCATTATTCTTTGTTGTGCTTGTTCACTGAAGTCAGTTAGTTTAATGATACAATATGGATTTCTTTAAATGTTTGGAACCAATAGGCCTCCAAGTACTCTCTCTGAGTGTGTTGGGGCCTGCTTCTGACACTCACCAGGGATTTACAGCTCCCCTTGCCTTCCTGCTGATAGCTCAGAGAACCAATGTTGGGCTTAGCTGGGCGATTTAGGGCTTTTGGGGTCCTCCAGGCATGCATATTTCCTTGCTTGTGGGGCTGGTTTTACAAAATTCCCAGTAAATACGTCAGAATGTATTTGCCTATTGTTTTTCCTCGAGGAAAGGAAATGGAATATAGA
This sequence comes from Sylvilagus floridanus, assembly GCA_949820135.1. Classification (NCBI taxonomy): domain Eukaryota; kingdom Metazoa; phylum Chordata; class Mammalia; order Lagomorpha; family Leporidae; genus Sylvilagus; species Sylvilagus floridanus. The sequence goes on from OX463235.1 coordinate 26,793,000, forward strand.
CTAAGCAAGATCTTAGCAAACAGTAACTAACCCATGACGAAATATGTCTGTTTAAATTTTCTATTGCTTCATGATTCAATCTTGGCAAACTAGACGTGTTCAGGAATTTGTCCATTTTTTACAGGTTTTACAATTGTAGTATAATTGTTCATTGTGGTCTCTGTTGGTCTTTTGTATTTTTGTAGTTTCCTTTTTCATCTTTAAATTTATTTGAGTCATCTGTCTTCTTAGTCAAGCTAATGGTCTCTCAATTTGGTTTATCTTTTCTAAAACTAGCTCTTTGTTTGGTTTTTCTTTTGAACATTTGAAAGATTTTATTGAAATCCAATATAAATGCCAAGAAATGCGATAAGTGTACAAATAAATGAGGTTTTTCTCCTCTGATCACACTTGTAACCAATACCGAAATTAAGAAAAAAAATCATTGCTAGTACTACAGTTCTCACTATAAGCTCCAGTTCATTGTTTTTTTTTTTTTTTAATGTTGGATAGAAGCATATCTTCTCTCATTTCTTTCTTTTAAAATATTTATTTACTTATTTGAAGGTTTATTATTTTTTTTGAAAGGGCAAGAATGAGAGAGAGAAAGCTCCATACACTGATTCACTCCCCAAATGGCCACAATGGAAGGGCTGGACCACCAAATCCCAGAACCAAGAACTCCATCTTGGTCTCCCACATGGGTGTCAGGAGCTCAAGTACTCGAGCCAACTTCTGCTGCTTTCCCAAGCACCTCAACAGGAAGCTGGATCAGAAACAAAGCAGTCATCACACCAATATAGGATTCCAGTGTTAGAAGCAGTGGGTCTACCACTGTGCCGCATTGCTGGCCCCTTTCTTTTGTTTCTTAATCTCTACTAATTTTGGTTTTAACTTTTTGTTTTTTCTTTGTGCAGTTACTTGAAATACAATGTTGTTTTTCTTGTTAGACATCTTTTTTTTTTTTTTTTTTGGATGTAGATGTTTATTGCTTTGAACTTCTTAGAATTGCTTTTAATGTATTCTGTAGAGTTTGGTATTCTGGATTTCTAACTAGTACAAACTTTAAAATATGTCTTTAGCTAGCTTTGGTCACTGGGGACATTGGTGACATTGATGTGGCCAGCCTACCCAGCAGGAGGGATCCTTGCCTTGAGATCATGGTCATATGTTGGAGAGTCCCTCACCTAGATCTTTAATCATGTGGCCTAGACACCCCTGCCACTGTCCTCACCCTGCCCTCGCTTTGCCTGCCCTCCCTTTGTCCTATCTACACCTGAACCAGCCTTAACCTGGCCTACTCACCCCTGACTCAGGCCCCATTTGGCTCTGCCCTGGACTAATCTGTACACACATGGCCCTTTGCTAACATGGCCTAGCTGACCTGTCTGTCAATCTAAGGTCTCAGGTGCTTGTGAGATGAAGGAGTCAGTACCTGAGCCAGTAGATGGATGGCAGCAGCTGCTGCAGGTTACTCTATGTGGCTGGCAGAGGGGGAAGAACTAGGCAAGATCCATCATCCCTGCCATTCCCTGTGCCTTGGGATTGGCAGATCTTCTCTTGGAAGCAGGTCTCGAGAAGGAACCTTCTAGAGGGAGCTCAAGGATCAAGCAGACAGCCTGTCGTCCTGGGTGTGGACAGGCAGATCCTGTTGGGGTGGCAGTGAGGGCTGATCAGGGCTCATGAGTCTCATGTCCTGGCTGGGCCAGGCCTCAGCTCCCAGGGAGGTAGTTCAGAGGGCCCATTTTGGAGTGTTCTGGTCTGAGCCTACTTCCTGAGGGGTACACTGAGAAGGAAGGGGTTTTAGAAGAGCCCCCAGGCTTGACTATCAACAAGTAATGGTCCTCTTTGTTCCTCTCTCTAGGACTGCTGGGCCCTGGAGGTTCACAGGTACTGGGATGAGTTGTGCAGGGGTGATTCCCCCTTGATTTAGAAACAAACAAACAAAAAAAAAAGAAGTTCATGCAGAACAAAAAAAAAAAACCTCTTTCAGCCTCAAGCATTATAGATTTGGATTTATTTGAGCATAACACCTTTACTGAGAAAATTCCCAGATAAGCACTGATTTCTAGTGTCTTAGCAGACTTAAAGTTTATTTGTAAACACAGTGGCAATGGAAAATGAGCTCATCATAAGTCAGTGGTTCTAATTCCTGTAGACCAGGGTTTGCCTCCCTTTGCCTATGACCATGTCTCTGGGCTTCTCCTTCAGCGCAGACAGATTCCATGGGCCAAACTGGCGCACTGGACACAAGAAATCCTTCCTACGGGAGCACTTTGTGATGTGTTTTCTATATTCCCCATGTGAGATTTATAATTTATACCAGTTCAGAGAACATTTATCCATTTAGCACACAATTCTATGAGATGTGCATGTTTTATCTCATTTATGTGGTAGTTCATACTGCAACAATATGTTAGTTTCTCTGTAGTGCTCAGTACCCTATGGTCTACCTGCCAAAGCCCTTTAAAAAGAAATCTTTTGTTCTAGGTAACTTGATTTTACATTGAAACAGGGAAAGTCCAGCCCTATTTTTAATTTTGTTTTGATAGTCAATTAATATATGTCCCTGAAAGCTGGGTGAAAATAAAGAGTTTTGAAACTTTCAGGGTCCTCCAAGTCCCTGTCTTGGGCATTTCCTGGTTGGCAATCACTGTCTCTGCGAAGCAGAAGCTAAAGCTCTGCAGATAGCCAGGCTGACCAACTGGTCCAGGTTTGCCTGGGGTCTGCCCATTTTTTAAAAAAATATATATTTATTTTTTTGAAAGTCAGAATTAGATTGAAGGAGACACAGAGAGATCGTCCATCTGCTGGGTCACTCCCCAGATGGCCACAATAGGCAGGGCTGAGCCAGGCTGAAGCCAGGAGCATCATCCAGGTCTCCCATGTGGGTAGCAGGGGCCCAAACACTTGGGCCATATCTCACTGCTTTTCCCAGGCCATTAGCAGAGCTGGCTCAGAAGTGATACGAATGGACTCCCATATGGGATGCCACTGCTCGTGGTAGCGTCATCGTCTTTGCCAAAATGTCAGCCCAGTTCTCAATTTTTAATGTGGAAATTCTCAGTTCTATTAACTGGCACCCTCCTGGCTACATTCCTGTCTGACATTGATTAACACCTGTCACGGTCTCCACTGCCAATGCCCTGCAGCAGGCCACGAGGACCCGACTTACAGATGAGCAAGTTGGGCTAGTAATCTCCTGTGGGGCACTGGGGACACACATACCACGGGAATCATGGTCTGACTCGGACAAGGTGCTAGAACCCCTGAGCTGACTGGGCTTTCACTGGTGGTGTTGAGGAAGGGCCTAAGGAAGCTTGGGTTCACTCTCGATCACATACTGTTGGAACTGGAGGTGACCTTATGATCTGGCATCCCAATAACTCATCTGAGAAGGGGAGACTCACAGGGAGTAGAAGCAGGGCTTGGCAAAGCAGCAGGTACCACACGTATCAGCTAAAGGAGAGGCTGCTTAGTGTTTTTGGCTGACATGGAATTTCCTTGTCTACATGTAGAGAAAGGTTGCTGGTGGCCTTGCCATATTCTGTCACCATCTGAGAGTGACAGTCTGAGGCTGGTGTCCCCCAAGGAGGTGCATGTCCAACATGATGGTAACTGTCCCAGCAAGATGCCAGGCCCAAGGGAACAGAGCTAGTCCTTATTTCCTTCCCACAAATGGGGAACAGCTAAGTAGGATCATGTTAATGTGAAAATCTAGGTCCCCAAAAGTCATTATGAAGAAAGTAGAAAGTCACAGACTTCCAGAATATATCTTACTACACATGTCAGAAAAAGACTAATACCCAGAAAATGCAAATAACTCCTGTACATCAATAAGGAAAAGGCAGAAAACCCTTTAGAAAAAAAATCACTTTTAAAAACCAAAATGGAGCTGTCAAAAAAGTAGGCCTCTGAATGGCCAATAAGCATATGATAAAGTGCTCAAGCTCCTTATTCAACAAGGAAATGTCAACTAAGTTTAAAGTCTAATATTATCACACACCTACCAAGGGCAAAAAGGAAAACCAGGAAGAACAGCAGATGTGAGCAGGACTTCCAGGTTCCAGAAGCATCATCCTGATCTTGCCTCTCTGGCAGGGCCTGCTTTCTGTAGAGGGGAGGACTGAGGGCCAGGTGGGGGCTGCTGCAGCATCAGGCTGCTGGTTCAGAACTGCGGGGGCTTGGGAAAGTTTCTTAGCTTGTCCACCTCATTGTCTTCCTCTGAAATGGCAGTGGTAGTTTAGGTCTCCCCTGGGATACAGGTGAGCTAAAGGAGAGGTCCAGGTAGAGCTGAGCACAGGGCCAGAACCTGCACCAAACTCAATCTAGGGGCCCAGTTATGATGGGTTTAGGAAAGTCTTTGGAGGGTCCTACCCACATGCTTGGCAGGGAGCTGCACCCTGTACCCTCTTGTGTAGCCACCAAGTCCCCATGGTCTCAGCACACAAGTCTCCCATAGTCGCTGGGTTCAGAGATTCAGCTCTGCCCTGCCAGCTCGTCTGGTCAACAGAGGTGCAGATGTTCCCCAAGCCAGCGCCACCTAGGCGGCGTGAGCCACAGAGGTTGTGGTATATTGGGAGGCTGTGGGTGCCTCACAGTCCTACATGGGTGCCCAACCACCTGTCAATTCTACCAACCAGGCTCAAAGTCAGTGGGGACTGCAAATGTTTTCCTCTCCTAAAATGTTTGGCTCACACGTGTTCAGCCAAATGTTGCCCTGTCCTTGCACTGCTGCCAGTCTGCCGAGAGGAGAGCATCCAGTCTCAGCCAGTTGCTGTGTACGCACACAAAGGCTTCTGCAGCTGCCCCAGAACCCCAGATGGTGCCCACCCTTTCTCATCAGCCAGCAGACGCTGCTGTGGGGAGGACTGGGTGAGACACGCGTGCCCCTTTTACTTGCTCTGGGTCCGCGGGGAACCACTAGTAACTGCTAGCCTCCAGGGCCCCAGGGCAGACTCAAACCAGCTCTCACTCCAGCTCCAGTTCCAAGCTGACACCCACTTTGGCTCTCGGCCACTGCATTGTGTGTTGTGTCTGTGTTCGTGCTGCGGGTTCACACCTCTCACACTCATCCAAGGTGTTTGTCTTCCTTTCGTAGAATTTCCATTGTGGTTTTCTCTTTAATACACTCCTGAGTGCACTTCCTATACTATTTTTTTTACACTATTTATCCTTAGCCTAGCATAGTACGTCATTCTCTAATCTGCCATCTTGGAAATCAACATCAAAAAATTTCTACAGATTTGACCTGATTTACATATTCAAGAGCATACGCTATTCACCTAAAGCTGTTTATGAATGTCTACTTTCCCATGCCACATTCATTCAAGGAAAAATAGAGATGATTCACAGATGGAGGCATAACAAGTGTGTTCCCTCCATTGCTAAATGTTGCTTGGAGTTAAGTTTAGATGATATCCAAAGAAGAAGTCAGCACACTCAACCTCTATTTTCCACTCCTTACTTGTCAGGCACCCAGACACCTGCAGACACATCATAACACCCAGATACACTGTACACAAACACTTCCATGTGGACACACACACAAACATAGCTACACATTCATTCCTCAACTAATGTAGTTTTTCTGACATTTCCACAATGTTTTATTTTGCTAAGAAACAGTTCTGCTTTACTTTGAATATCTAAGTATAGAGATTCTCAGACTACCAGGATGACATACTGCTTGCTTTAAAAATAAAGTAAAATAAAATCTGTCCTAAAAAGAGGGCCACGTCAGATGCCATCTAACTCCGGCATCTGAAAATTGCTGCTTCGTAGTGAGGGCCCCTGATGCGTGCTCTGATCCAACCTAAACTTTGAAGCGGAAAGTGACATTTATAAAGAATATGAGATTTTGTACTTTTTTAGGATAAAGTGATCTCTAGTTACGCTCTGCAGAAATGGAAGTGCCTGGTTGTATGAAGTGTAGGCTACTTTTCCTGAAGGTCTTCAAGCAGAAACTGCCCAGCCACTATGCCTCGGCCTTTCCCAAGGCACCAGTCAACTAGGCACAAGTTACATCTGAAGCCCTCTGAGGTCACTTACAAGCTATGGAGTGTCTATAATTCTACCAGTTTCTCTTATTTTAATATTTCAACATTTTAGAAGGCTTTGCTTATTTTTGAAACTTGTAGGGTTATATATGCATGGATATTAAAATGAAATGGAGATATGAATTATTTTTATTCTCTCTACATAAAATGTTTTATTTTTTATTTTATTTTTTTTTGGCACCATCTACATACGTTTTTCAAGAATGCAGTTTCCAGGGTAGGCCAAGTGTTTGAATTATATGGGAGCAAAGAGTTTAGATCATTACACCTGTTCTTCAGGGAGAAAAAAAGGTATTAACATCCTTGTTTTGTTTAGAGATAGCAGAAAGAAGTAATTATACGTTCAGTATGCTCTGTGTATGAATCCGTTATGAAAGGCCTTTTCATACTTGAAATTCCAGATTCATGAGGGTCAAGTAAAGATGAGGTTCTGAGAAAGGTGAAGTGGGAGGGGTTCTGACTGCCTGGGGTAAAGCTGACGGGAGTCGACTGCGACCATCCCAAAGCAGAAAGACTTCTGTCTTCGTGTCCGGCATGACTGGGTTTCGTGGTAGACTTGCCTGGGTAGATTCACGTTCACATCCTGTGGAGGCTTCTGTTCTCCAGGTTCCTGGTTAGCAGGAGCTACTCTACAGGGAACTCATTGGCAGCCAGGAAGACCTTTTTGACTAATAAAATTGTTATTAGAATAACAAAGCAGAAAAATCAGAGACAAACCCTCGGCTTCTAGACAGGGATCAGAACACTGCTTTTGAGCGTGAGTTCGAGAGCTATTTTTGAGTATACTGTTTGTGTGTGCTTCTGTAGCGCTGAGGGGGCCATGATATTTTTATTGTTGTTCCATTGTTATTTAGGAGGCACTATAGAAAGAACACACAAATGGCAGTCTGTCATTTGAATCCTACAGAAGAAAAAACAATCTTGTTCAATTTGTCTTAATGCTTACATGTTCAATTGTTATTCTTTCACTGTGTTCTTGGGGGTATATTATTTTTCAATTATGTGTGTGACATTTCCTACACATATTTTAGCTCTCCATGAAGGCAGTAAGCTACATAAAGTCGTGAGTCATTCCTTCCATTTTATTTGCTCTTCCAAAATTCCCACAAAATCGCTTTACTGCCATTCTAAGTATCTGCTTTACAAACCCAACTGCAATTCTGTATTTTGTTCTTTCAAAAATTACCTTGAATTAGCTACACAAAGTATATATCTATACATCCATGTAATATATATGTGTGTATCATGTCCATTAATGTCTAAGTAGTATGATTTAGCAGTTATAGCCAAAGACAGCATAAGGAATAATTAATATCTGTTATAGTGAAACCTTCTCAAAGGTGTTATCACAAAGCTCACTATGGTAGGCTCAATAGTTATTTTCCAGATTTAATCTGATACTCTGTAACTCTAGCATTAGATAATGGCTGGGAGAACTATGCCAAAGATTGTAATTTATAAATACGAAACTCTGTCTTTCATAAACTTTTCAAATCAGAGCAGTGATTCATTTTTCCTATTTCTTTGGTTCTAGAAGTATCAGACAAGTGTCCTTAAATATCTCCTACATTAATGAGTTCTGAAATGAGATATTCCCTAGGGTCTTTCTTTGACAAGAACCATGAATTTAACCATTTTTGATTATTCTGCTCATCAGAAGCTATCATGGTTAGATGTAATTCAGAACATTCCCTTTTTTAAAAAATTATTTACTTTTGGAATTTAAGACTGTGAAATGTCTATTTTATGGTTCTCATTGAACCATGTATTATAAAGAATATGCTCATTTCAAGGAATTTGTGCATTCTACTTAATTTAGTAAATTGGCTATAAAATTAAACTGTGATGTATCTCTTATCTCACAACACAAGCATTGTCCACTGTTTACTTTACAGAATATCCTTCCACCATTTAAGTGTATGCATGTGTTGTGAAATAAAACTACATAGGGGAAGATATTTGCCTAGTGATTGTCTCCAGTTTGGACATCCATGTCCCACGTCACAGTCGCTGAGCCTCAGCTCCAGTTCGGCTCCTGATTACAACTTCCTGCTAATGTGGACCCTGGTAGATAGCACAGTGGCTCAATTACTCAGCTTCCAGGCCCCTACATGGCCAATCTGGATTGTGTTCCTGACTCCTGGCTTTAAACCTGGACCTACTGTAGCAGGAATCAGGAGAGTGAACCAGAGTCTTGGAGCCCTCTCTGTCTCTTTGCCTGTCAAATACATTAATTAAAAAGTGTAAATCCACTATGAAATTCTCTCTAAAAATTCTTTGGTGGTTTAAATTGCAAGAATCTACATTTCACTGTTTATTGTTGTTGCTAACAGTGAAACAAACCAAAACTATACAATTTCCTTTATGTAAACATTTGGTTCTATCACTGAGGTTTTAGTAAGTAATTCTGTATGTGCTTACTAATGCTAATCCTGCTTGGCATTCCAAGTGTCTCTTTTCCAGACATAATCCTGCCCACATACAAGCAGGTTTATGAATGTGTGCTTTTACACTCAGGTATACTGGAATCCCTTTCCTCAGACAAAAAATGCTACGAATTCTTATTGTGTGAAGTGTTTTATTTATAAGCTAATCTTCAAAATGATATTATGGAAAATTGTCTAAGTAGAATATTTTGCAATTTCATTGAACCTCTAAATAAAATATCAGTATCTTTATATATTCAATATTGGATTCATGAAAAACAAGAAATAATAAAAGAAAAATGAGACACTAAAAAAATCCTATAATTTTCCCAAACCGAATATCTGCATTTCTGCACAGCAGGCTCCTTCAATAAGGTGTCTGTAAACATAGCCTATTATCTCTATAATGAGATATTAAGAAGTGGAAATGCCTGAATTGGTTTACGAATTTGAAACTCACATTTTATTTACCTCAATTTATTATTCACATAAAGTACAAATTCAAACTATATTTTAAGACCAGTATTGGTAAATATTTCAAGTGTCTTTATGCATCCATTTGCCACAGTTTTGCTTTTATATTGTGGTTATATTTTATTATTTCCTTCACTGGGTCTTTAGATGACATACAAATGGTTTCATCATATATTTTGACTGAATCTCAGGGCCAACACTGACTTGTTGAATTATGTATGCTAGTCCACAGTGCAGGTAACAACATTAGCAAGATTTACCATGATTTAGATTTCTTGTCATTGGAGAACAGCAACACAGGGTTCTCAGTGTTATCTCTTTGATCATTCTTGAATAACCAAGTCACAAAGAAAGATAATATCCCAATTAGCTTAAAAAAAAATCTATGGCTGTATGCCTGTTAGCTCTGAGAATAGTAAAACTAATGCAAACATTTGGACTACTTCATGGATATGGTAATAAAGCAATTCTATGTTGGTAAGCAAATAATAAAATCTGGGAAACTTATAATCCTCTAATAACACATGATGCTGAATATTTTTTCATATGTTTATTTACTCAACTATATATGTTTATGAGTGAGGTCTTTGAATTTTTCTCTCATTTAAGAAAATAGGTTTTTTGTTATATTTTAAGAATCACTGTATTTCTGGAGATAAGTCATTTTGAGATATATGCTTGGCAGGTATATTCTCCAAGTATGTGGCTTGATAGGAGGTGGCTTTTTTTTTGTTTTTGTTTTTGTTTTTTTGCAAAGCAGAAGCTTTTAGTTTTAATGAAATGCAACTCATCAAAATTTTATTTCATGGTAATTTGACATTGTGTATAAAATCCTTTTACCGAATCCAAGATTTTAATGGTATATAGAAGTTTAATATTTTTGCTTTTTACATTTTAGTCTATCATGTATCTTGAATTAATTTTTATGACAAAATTTTGTTGTATTGGATGTTCAGTTGTGCTGATACTATTGTTCCTGTACATATTATTGAGAAAGCTAAGCTTTCTCTATCATATGACATTTGCTCTAAAATCTATCTCATTTAGGGTCTGTCAAGAATTTCCCTTGAGGGTAAGCTTTTTTTTTATTAAATAAATTTTTATTTACTTGAAAGGCAGACAGAAAGAGGAACGGTCAGATGGAGGCAGTGAGGAAGAGATGGAGGGACAGAGATCGGCCTTCCACAGATTCACTCCCTCAAGGGACAACAAGCAGCACAGGGCTAGGCTGAAGCCTGGACCCAGGAACTCCATCCGGGTCTCCCATGTCGGTATCAGAAACACATGCCCTCTGGAGTGTTGAGCTGCAGCTTGTCTACACTGAGCCACCAGCAGTTCATCAGTCACAGTGTAATGCTCTAACTGGTACTGTCCTCAGAGCCAGACTTCTGCTCTCAGCTGTCCGATCCAGATGAACCATGATTATCACTACTCATGTTTCTCCAACTTTTGTAGTGGCAGCTCACCTGTGACCTCAATCCTCTGATGGATTTAAGAAAAATTGTTTTTTAAATTGTTCAGCATTTTCTTGTCTGACCATGTTTGGGAGTGACAATTTCCAAGCCCTTTATGTGACAGACCAGAAACCAGGGGTCCATCTTACCTTTTACCATATTTTTTATTGTAATCTGGGTAACAATAGGCCAATCAGTTTTATTACTTCTAAGTTTTTTATGTATAAAAGAATACTGGACAAGATCAAAATATTTTAATTACATCAACATTCAAATAGAACACTATTTGATGGTAAAATAAAATAATCAAATATTGATTGAGATTTCCCAGAGGGCAGCTGATACACAGCAACCCTCTTCTCTGAATGGCTTCAATTCAGAAATAAAATAAAGGAGGCATATACAGTAGCCAAAATATAACTTGTATGTTGCTTGATTTACAGAAATGTCACTGATCAACCCAACTTTCTCAAACATGCTCTCAAAATTGGACAAACTATTTAATCACTCAGTCCAAGTCCTGAAGACCTGGGATTCCAATTGTACAAGTGGTAACGTAGCTGAAGCAACAGTGGCAACCACCTTTTCCCTAGAAGCAGTTTCCCATCAAGTGAAAGAAGGGAAGAGCTAGGCCATTCGTACTAAGTTCTTTGTCCCATACTACCAAGCATCTCTTTCACAACCATTTGTGGCAATGTGAGACAGATGCCAGGAATGTGCTTAGGAAAATTCTGTTAACAGAAATCAATGGAGCTGGGGTCAACCTTTCTACTCTAATAATCGGGTTCAGTATCTGTCAACATTACCAATCCCTTTTTAAGCCAATGCCCACAGAGACTTCCTGACTGTCAGGGTCAGACTTTGACTTGCCAACTGAGTTTCTCTTACAATCTAAATAGGTCTCTCAAATAGGTAGTCTCCAACCAAATGCAGACTTGGCTTTATTTTTTCCCCATAATGTGTTTGTATGTTTGCTTGTTTTTCTCAATTTCTGCCAATATTTTTATGAGGAGATTTCACCTACACTTGTGGATACCCAGCTGATTGTAAATCTTGAGAGGATGCATGGGGCTGTATGTCTAAATGGCAATAGCAGCCTGGACCTGAGATGCCTCTGTTCCCACCCAACCAACTGTGAACACCAGTGCACTTAGAACAGAATGTGCTTCCTCTACTTGTTTATCTGTCATTAGCAAGCATTTTTTTTTGTTATCAATCCTCTGCCAAGAATCAAGCTTAGCCACATTGTATCACTTCTATCTCATCCATGAGTCACATCTGGAACTTACTTGGAGTTACAATCCCAGAAGACCCTGAGCTTCCTGTGTTCCTATCCTTAACACTTCTCATGCCTTCTCACCATGTGGTTTTTCTCAGAACCTATCCTTTCCCCTGATGTTTTTTTAAGCTTGGACTCAGAAGCTTATTTCTGCCTACATGCAGAAATACATGTGACCTGGATCTCATGGACATAATTCACAGTTAAGTCTTGACTCAGCTTAGTTGGAACCACTAGAAAGAGGATGGCCAGGGATGAAGGCTTCTGTACCACCAGTTCACCAGTTGATTACTGATACAGATCTATATTATCCATAGGCCTGACAAAAGTTCAGACCACACTTATTTATTTATAACGTATTGTGTACACCTAGTCCAAAGGCAGAAGCAGAAGGGAAAAGTTGTGAGTCAAAAACGCCCAACACGCCGCTAACCTAGGAGGTCCAGGGCATATGGTAAGCCAAAGAAATAAAGCCTAAATGAGAATAAGATATTTCTGGCAATTAGAAACTCAGGAACTTTTAATAAGCATAAAGTTATTCTGGCAGAGAAGTTGTATTTTAAATTGGAGCTACATTTTATCATTATATTTAATAACCAGAAAAAGAGGCGAGAATGTCTAATCCATGGATAATGCAGAATTATCTTAAAATTAAGTGTTTAATCTTTTCTACATTGGAACAACTCCCTTCTTTTTTTCATTTATAAAGACAGTGATCACGTAACTTTTTCAATTCCTTCCAATAATACATAACTGTACCCTAATACCAAAATACCAATTTGCCTTTGGTTACTGAATTTCCTTCTTGAACATCTAAAAGGTGACATTTCTGTGTGTTCCTCTGCAGTCTTTTATAAAGCTGATGTGAGTCATAGCAGGGCTTGTGGAAAGTGTTGACTGGGCTATCCTTGTTTCTTTCCACTCTGTCTCTTCTTAAACATAACACTTCACAACACATAGAAGGGACTCTTAATAATGCTGTAATAAAACTGCTTTCTTCTCTACCAAAGTAAGAAGAATAGGGTTCAACAAAAATAAAGAGGCATTTCTACCTCTGCAAGGAGTTGAACCCCTATAATACCGTTGTTTCTCATTGATGAAGGTCAGAGATAAGAGGTATGAGGGCCAACTGGGGTAGGGGCAGATTCAGCTCCATGAGACCACTGTTTTGTAGCAAGGCTGTGGCTATGTCATGGGCCCTGGGGCAGGTAAGAAGGTGAGAAGGAATGGTTAGGAGTGGAAAATTACTGCCTACACTGGGGATGCGGAAAATCAAAAGGGCTTCCTTGACTGTGACTCTTTCTAGAGACTGCAGTGCACTGGCTGTGCAGTGAGTCAGATTGGGGGGCAGTTCTCCTGCCAGAGTTGTTTTCATTGTGCCATGGTTCACGGTGCCATCTCCTTAGCAGAGTCTTTCTTTAGTCTTAATTTTTAAACTCTTTCTTGGCTTTCCATATACCCAAAATGGGTTTTTATATTTTTAAAGATTTTATTTATTTGACAGGTAGAGTTACAGACAGTGAGAGGGAGAGACAGAGAAAGGTCTTCAATCTGCTGGTTCATTCCCCAAATGGCCACAATTGCCGGAGGTGGGCTGATCTGAAGCCAGGAGCCAGGAGCTTCTTCCAGGCCTTCCACATGGGTGCAGGGGCCAAACACTTGAGCTATCTTCTACTCTATTGCTTTCACAGGCCATAGCAGAGAGCTGGATCGGAAGTGGAACAGCCGGGACAACCAGCGCCCATATGGAATGCCGGCACTATAGGTGGTGGATTAACATACTGCACCACAGCACCAGCGCCATATTTTATTTCTTAAATTTTTATTTAAGGTATACAAGTTTCATATATTTCATATATACAGACTCAGGAACATAGTGATACATTCCACCCTAGCCTCCCTCTAGCCCATGATCTAATCATTCTTCCTCCTCCCTCTCCTATTCCCATTCTTATTTTTGACAAAGATCAGTTAACTCTATACTTATAAGAATAATCTTAACTGCTTGTTTTGTTATTGTTGAGGATCTTGAGTTCTTTATGGATTCTGGATATTAACCCTTCATCAGTTGTGTAGTTGAAAATATTTTCTCCCATTCTGTTCAAAAGCTTTTCAGCTTGAGGTAATCCCATTTGTCAACTTTGGCTTTGATTACTTGCACTTCTAGGGTCTTTTCCAAGAAGTCTTTAACTATGCCAATGTCTTGCAGAGTTTTCCTAATGTTCTCTAGTAATTTGATGCTATTGAGTCTTAGATTTAGGTCTTTGATCCATGTTGAGTGGAGTTTTGTGTAAGGTGTAAGGTGGGGTCTGTTTTCATACTTCTGCACATGGAGATGCAGTGTTCCCAGCACCATTTGTTGAAGAGATTGTCCTTGCTCCAGGGATTGATTTTAGCTCCTTTGTCAAAAAATGAGTAGGTTGCAGATATATGCATTGATTTGTGAGGTTTGTATTATATTCCCTTGGTCTATTCATCTGTTTTGTTTTGCCTGTACCACGCTGTTTTGATGATAACTGCAGCATAGTATTCCTTGAAACCTGTTATTGTGATGTCTCCAGCTTTGATTTTGTTGTATAAGATAGCTTTAAATATCAGTGGTCTGCTCTGGTTCTATATGAATTTTAGCATCATTTTTTCCTGACCTGAAAAGAATGCCATTGGTATTTTAATTAGGATTGCATTGAATCTGTAAATTGCTTTCGGTAATATGGACATTTTCCTGATAATAATTTTTTCAACCTAAGACATGGAAGATTTTTCCATTTTTTTGTCTTCTATTTCTTTCCTTAGTGTTTTGTAATTTTCATCTTAGAGATCTGTGACATCCTTGGTTAAATTTATTCCAAAATATTTAATTTTTTGTAGCTATTGTGAATGGAATTGATCTTAGAAGTACTTTCTCAGCTGTGGCATTGTCTGTGGATACAAAGGCTACTGGTTTTTGTGTGTTAATTTTATATTCTGCCATTTCTAATATTTCATTTTGATTGCTCTTTAAAATCTCAATTTTGTGGGAAAATCTTGATGTCATGTATGGATGTTTTTCTTTTTTTTCTTTATTTTTTGACAGGCAGAGTGGACAGTGAGAGAGACAGAGAAAGGTCTTCCTTTGCTGTTGGTTCACCCCCCAATGGCCACTACAGCCGGCACACTGCGGCCGGCGCACCGCGCTGATCTGAAGCCAGGAGCCAGGTGCTTCCTCCTGGTCTCCCATGCAGGTGCAGGGCCCAAAGACCTGGATCATCCTCCATTGCCTTTCCGGGCCACAGCAGAGAGCTGGACTGGAAGAGCAGCAACCAGGACAGAACCGGCACCCCAACCGGGACTAGAACCTGGGGTGCTGGCGCCACAGGCAGAGGATTAGCCAAGTGAGCCGTGGCATCGGCCTGAATTTTTTTAATTCGCAGATTTGCTTCTCATTGCTTCTTAGTAATCCTATGATTTACCTTTTGAATTCCATTTTAGACATTTCATCAATCCCTTCAACTTCATATCTTAATATTGAAGTGTTGTTGGGTTCCTTTGGAGGCGGGGTCATGTTGTCTTCCTTAATCTTGTTTCTTGAATTTCTGTTTTTGTTTTAGGTGTTTGTGGAGATACTTGGCATTTTTTTGTTTGGTTTTGTTTTGCTTTTGTTTTCCTCTGATGGATTTTATCTTTAATTATGCTTCTGTGGTTTAGTGGAATGTCTGCTCTTTTAGTGAATCCCTGGAGTTGTGTGCTGGGTGTAGCCAGGGAGCTCTGGTCAGGGCTACAGGATGACGCAAAGATCTGTATTTTAAAGATTTATTTGAAAGGCAGAGTTACAGAAAGAGAGAAAGAGTGAGAATATCTTCCAACTGCTGGTTTTCAACGGCTGGGGCAGGAGCAGGCCTAAGCAGGGTTCCTGGGACTCCATCGGTGTCTCCCACATGGGAGGCAGAGGCCAAGTACTTGGGTCCTCTTTGATTCCTTTTCCAGGTACATTTCCAGGGAACTGGACTAGAAGTAGAACAGCTGGGACTAGAACCAGTGCTCAAATGGGATGCTGGCATGGCAGGTAGTGGCTTGATCTGCTACACCACAGCACCAGCACCAAAGTTAATGTTTTGGACAATAGAAGCCTAAAACATATTTAGTATAAAACTATACTAATGTGACTTATAACATTTAAATTTTTAAACAAACAGCATGTAGGGCCCTATTTTATTTATATACTTGCATGAGCCTTAACAATATTGTAAGTGGACCTGAATTTGCTAGCATTTCTACAATACTATTTTATATGTGATCTGTAAATGTGACTGTTTTCTTTGGTTTCATAATACTTTGTAAGAACAGCTAGTATCATATTTCCAAGTGACACTTTTTTCCATCACCACAAATTTTTCCTTTACTGAGGTAAAAGAAAACTGGGAAAAGAGATCTTTTCACTGTTTCTCCCTTCTGAGTGTATACTGATGGTAGCATAATAATTTGTCAACAACATGCAATCGTTTTCTCATGTGCCAGTGCTCTTCTCATTTTACTGTTTTTAGTTTCTGAAGCTTATTCTTGAACGTTCACTTTGTTATTGGTGTAATGTTAGTGGTGTGCTTCTTTTCAACGTCACTCCTCAGCTCTGCTCTCCCTAACTGGAATAAACCCTGTTCAGCTAATATTTGAAACATGCCAGGCTTCAATCCTCAGCCCTGACACCAGTACAAGGTGTACAAGGATGATACTCACAATTACATAATAATACAGCCACAAACAACTCTTGGCAGTATATGCTACACATTGCATGGGGTAGTTTGTATTAATTGTATAAGTTACTGTTCACCATTAACCAGCACAGTGGAAATCGTTATTTCCCTACCGAAGCTGATGATATAAGCATGTACACATTAAACTTGTCTGAGTTGGCATGACTATGGCTAACATATCTGGGATACACGTGCTGGTATATATCCTTAAATCCCTCATTATCTCTTCTGCTACACTCTTTCTTATCACTTCTTACCAAAATGCATGATACAAAATTCTGATCCACAAACACCCTGGTCTTTAACACAAATTGGGTCAAAATAAATCAAACAGCAAGCAGAACATTTAAATTTCTTCAGTAACTAGCATAATAGTTGTAACAATTCTCCCCCACTTGGAGATCACTAGAAGATAAGAATCACAGGATAGACAGTAAAGCTTTGGTGTGCATACTGCTCACTGTTGGTGTTTCTTTGGAAGAACAGATCACGGGACCCCAGCCTAGGAGATTCTGCTGAGCTAGGGTAAAGGTGGAGTTGAGGGCATATATGTTAATAATTGCACCATCTGAGAATGTGTTACTGGAAGAAAGTGGCCCAAACAAAGACAGAGAAAAGAATAATTTAATTCTTAATAAAACCTTTATTAGAAAAGTCCATGTACCAATTCCATGAAATTCCAGGAGTCTCCTTGGTCTCCTTGGTCAGTCAAGTACAAGCTGTCGCTGGCCCTCAGATCAGCGTCAGTGCTGCTCAGAGGATCTCTGGCTGCAGAACCAAAGGAGGTGTCACAGAACTCCTGGACACCTGGGTCACTGGTCTGTGGTGGCTCTTGGCTTTCTGCTCTCATTTTGCTTTTCAACTTGATCTCTCTCTTCGTCTTACAAAACAGCTTGATAATCAGTATCAGTTCTCAGGTTACATAGAAATTTCTGGCAGTGCAAAAAGAGGAAAGGCCACTTTTAAGCAGCAGAAGCACTAAACAATGAATTGTTGGCCATTGGCTTTGAGGCTAAGGCTTCTTGTCTTTTCTGGATTTTGTTCTCAAGATATTGACAAGACTCTCTCCCTTGGGCATGAGATTGGAGAACTCTCTCAGGGGAAGTTACCATCCCCCAGGGAGAAAAACATCTATAGAATCTGAAATCAGAGTTCCCCAAAAAATTACATGATCATTTTTTCAAATTAATGTGATACCTGATACTGTGATACCTGTTACCTTCAGTGTACTTGGAGGTCCCAGGTAGCTTCTCAGTGCTTCATTCTTGATTAGGCAAGCAAGGGCTGCTGGTTAGTTGAGAAAACCTGTGCCATAAAACATACACCTCTCTCCCCTCAAAAAAAAAATAATAACCCAAAGAAGAATTTAAAACAGAAGACAGAATCAATTCAGAAAAAGAAAAAAAAACGTGCAATAATGAAAATAATCATGATATTCAGTATACATTTCTCCATACAGGGGCTGACTCTGTGGTGTAGTAGGTTAAGCCTGTGCCTGCAGCACTGGCATCCCATATTGGTGCTGGTTCAAGATTCAGATGCTCCACTTGTAATCTAACTCCCTATAAATGGCCTGGGAAAGCAGCAGAAAATACCCAAAGTGATTGAGCCCCTGTACCCATGTGGGAGACCAGGAAGAAGCTCCTGGCTTCTGATTGGGTTGGCCCAGGTCTGGCCATGGAGGATATATGGGGAGTGAAGACTCAGCATTTTGGCTCTCCTTCTGTCTGTAACTCTGCCTCTCAAATAAATAATTTTTTTAATATATATTTGAGAGGCAGAGTACACAGAGGGCGAAGGAAAGGCAGAGAAAGAGGTCTTCCATTCACTGGGTCACTCCCTAGTTAGCTGCAATGGCCAGAGCTGAGCTGATCCGAAGCTAGGAGCTTCTTCCAGGTCTCCCAAATGGAGAGAGGGGCCCAAGGACTTGGGCCATCTTCTGCTGCTTTCCCTGATCACAGCAGAGAGCTGGATTGGAAGCTGAACAGCCAGGACTCGAACTGGTGCCCACTGGGTGCACTGCAGGTGGCAACTTTACCAGCTACGCCATAGCGCCAGCTCCAATAAATAAATCTTGTAAAGAAGGAAATGCGTATATATATATACTAAAAATGAAAACCTAAATTATGGACTATATTATTGTATCTAGAACATTATATGCGTACTGTATCTATGAAGTTTACATTTAATCTATAAGAATATGCTGAAACAAAAGAACTAAATTGGTAGTTATTTTTTTTCTAAATTAGCCAAGGCAAGTTACCTTTTTTTTTTTTTTTTTTGACAGGCAGAGTTAGCAAGAGAGAGAGGGAGAGAGAGAAAGGTCTTCCTTCCATTGGTTCACCCCTAAATAGCCACTATGGCCGGAACTACGCCAATCCAAAGCCAGGAGCCAGGTGCTTCCTCCTGGTCTCCCATGTGGGTACAGGGGCCCAAGCACTTGGGCCATCCTCCACTGCCTTCCCGGGCCACAGCAGAGAGCTGGCCTGGAAGAGGAGCAACCGGGACAGAACCGGTGCCCCAACCAGAACTAGAACCCGGGGTGCTGACGCCAAAGGCCGGGGATTAGCCAAGTGAGCTGCGGCGCTGGCTAAGGCAAGTTACTTCTGTGGAGCAGGAATCAAGGATTGGGAAGATGGGGAAGGGGAAGAAATAGCAAATTGCTGTTTGCTTTTTGGATTAAGGAAGGGAGGGAAGTATGTTTACCTTTTTCGATCTGTACCTATGGGATACATGACATCTGTTACCTTTATATTAACAAAAAGAATATATAGATTTTATTTATTTATTTGAGAGACAGAAAGACAGTGTAGGGGTTGGAGGCCACTGCTCCCATATACTGGTTCATTCTTTGAATGCCTGCCATAGTGGAGCCTGGTCCAAGAGCCTGGAATCCAACCAAGTTCTGCCATGTGAGTGGCAGGAAGCCAACTGTGGAGCCAGCATCTACTGCCTCCCAGCATGCATTGGCAGGAAGTTACAGTGCAGAGCAGAGCCAACACTCAAAGGCATGCCCTGAGATATGGGGTTACGACATCCCAACCCGCGTCTTAAGTGTCAGGCTAAACACCTTCCCACTGTCCGTTTTTGTCTCTTAAGTCTGTGTATCTATGTGGCCTTACTAAGATTTCTGTATATTACTTTATAATAGGTAATTGTTACATTATGAAATATTTTGCTGATATGCAAGAAACTGAAAATCTTCATAATACGTGTGTATTACCTGACTGATGAAAGTGTCCTCATTGTCATAACCTCACACGTAGACAAATGGACTAACTCCCTGGCCCCAGGCAGTTGACAGACCATGGAATGCACTTGCTGCAGTGCAGGCGGCCAGGCACCCAGATGAAGGTGCTGGCCTGTGACTGTGATGGCCGCCCAGCCAGCGGAACATGCGAAAAGTGCCTCAGGCTTCCCTTAGGGCTCTGCTCTCAGGACCCAGTCACCTCCCAAGGCCTCTCCTCTCCTACCTCCACAGGAGGATTTGGTTTCAGCCTGAATTTGGGAGGCACACATTTGTTTCTTCTCTCAGTCCTTATATTATTATCTGTTTTGATAACATTCAACTGAATACACTAAGAAATATTTGACTAGGCCGGCGCCGTGGCTCAACAGGCTAATCCTCCGCCTTGCGGCGCCGGCACACCGGGTTCTAGTCCCGGTCGGGGCACCGGATTCTGTCCCGGTTGCCCCTCTTGCAGGCCAGCCCTCTGCTGTGGCCTGGGAGTGCAGTGGAGGATGGCCCAAGTGCTTGGGCCCTGCACCCCATGGGAGACCAGGAAAAAGCACCTAGCACCTGGCTCCTGCCATCGGATGAGCGCAGTGCGCCGGCCGCAGCGCGCTGTCCGCGGCAGCCATTGGAGGGTGAACCAACGGCAAAGGAAGACCTTTCTGTCTGTCTCTCTCTCCCTGTCCACTCTGCCTGTCAAAAAATAAAAAAAAAAAAAAAACAAATATTTGACTAACTGAGGCTAATGTAAAAGCATATATATTCGGTGGTCTCCTATTTACAATGATAATTTTCAAACAAAAAGATAGTAGAAATGTTTAGAATTTTTTATTTTATTTTATTTATTTTTATTTTATTTTAATTTTAATTTTATTTTAGGGACCTAAGCACTTGGACCATCTTCAACTGCTTTCCCAGGCCGTAAGCAGAGAGCTGGCTCAGGAGAGGAGCAGCCGGGACAGGAACCAGCACCCATATGGGATGCCAGTGCCACATGTGAGGCTTTGCTTACCTCGCCATGGTGAGAGACACACACTTCAAGCACAGTAAGTGTGCAGTACATGTTTGTGATATTGTGGTTCCTCTTATGTAGTGCTTGTATATATGGAGTCTAACAAAGCAGGACACTGCAGTGGGAAAATTCTTAGTGAAACGTGAAGTCCTCTGGGAGTTACTGAGCATCAAAATCATGTGCCATCTACTTTGAATGCCAGACAATACCGGTCTGTACACAATTTCAGTATGCGTAATCCTACAGAGTCTGCTGTCTGTAACAGCAATAATTATGTGGTACATTTTGAATATAGGTTGCTTTTATTTTCCATTAGTGACTTTTAGATCCAATGTAAAAGATAACTCACCCTCTAAAAATGAACTGGGATCCCAATTACATCACACTGATCCAAGGAAGAACAAACAAAATTTAGTTTATAGGCACTGCTAGTGCAACAGTTTCTTGGAGTCCTTTGGTAAATTATTAAAATATTAATTATATGGAAATTTGCAGTAAAGTACAAACAAGAACCAAGTTTTTCCCCTCAGGACAGTGTAAGTCCTGAGGAGAACATTTTGGCTGTCTTTCGCTATATTCTAGATTTGGGACTGAGGGAGGGAAAAAGTGGACGTGGTTTCCCATTCTTGATGAGGTTTGCTGATGCATTCCCACAGCAGATTTCCTCCTTTGGTTACTCAGATGTGCTTACTTCCTTTGAGAATGCACGGTCTTTTCCCTTTCACTGCTTTTGTTGTCAAGTCTCATCAGAAATAAATAGTCTAGATTAAAATTTCAGAATTGCATTAAGAGGAAAAAACCATAAAAATAACTTCCAAGATGTATTAGAGTAAGCACTTTATGAGTGACTTTTAAATGAATACTGACAATTCTTATCAGACTTTACAGATTACAACACATAATCAATCATTTATTATCTCACCTGATCCCATCAAAATTCCTTGGCAGACAAGACAGTCATTTTACAGAGAAGTTAAAAAATGTTCTAGAAATTAGTTCATCAAAGTTCCAGAAATGCTTGATAAACAGGAAGCAGGCTCTTTGTCATATTCGTAACTTCTCACACCTAGTCCAGTACTTGTTGGCCTGAATTCTTTTTCTCTTCATCAGTTAAGAGGCCATTTATGCTTCAATTGAAAAAACAAGGGTGAGCCGGCACCCCGGGTTCTAGTCCTGGCAGGGAGGCCGGTCCTGTCCCGGTTGCTCCTCTTCCAGTCCAGCTCTCTGCTGTGGCCCAAGAAGGCAGTGGAGGATGGCCCAAGTGCTTTGGGCCCCTGTACCCACATGGAAGACCAGGAGGAAGCACCTGGCTCCTGGCTTCAGATGAGTGTAGTTCTGGCCATAGTGACCATTTGGGGGGTGAACCAGCGGAAGGAAGACCTTTCTGTCTCTCACAGTCTAACTCTATCTGTCAAAAAAAAAAAATAGAATGAAAAAATTTTAAGAAAAGATGATGGTGATAAGTTACAATTGTTTACAATATAAGAAGCACCAAATGTTGTATATAACTTACATAATCTTCATTACGATTTCTAAAAAATGAAACACCAAGCAATTTGGGAGCAAAACTTTTCCATGCTAGTTTACTCTTTTTTTTTTTTTGACATGCAGAGTGGATAGTCAGAGAGACAGAGAGAAAGGTCTTCCTTTGCCTTTGGTTCACCCTCCAATGGCCGCCTCGGATGGCTCACCATGCTGATCAGAAGCCAGACGCCTCCTCCTGGTCTCCCATGGGGTGCAGGGCCCAAGGACTTGGGCCTCCTCCACTGCACTCCTGGGCCATAGCAGAGAGCTGGCCTGGAAGAGGAGCAACCAGGACAGAATCCAGCGCCCCAAGCGGGACTAGAACCCAGTGTGCCAGCGCCACTAGGTGGAGGATAAGCCTATTGAGCCACAGCGCTGGCCCACTAGTTGACTCTTTGTATCCATGCCTCCTTTGCACTCTGAGGTTTACACTGAGTTGGTTTCAGATTATAGAAACAACTGTTCCCTGTGAGGTGTATGTTGCACATTTAGAAACAACTTCTCATTAATCTCACAGTAGCTGTGGTACCAAGTAAATTCCTGTAAAAAACACAAAATTAAGTAGAATTTCTCATACCCATTTGGATGCCTTCTTAGGTCATCCACATCCATGTGAAAAAGTGATATATTCAATAAGCCAGACCACCGGTAGGCACTGGTTAGTTATGAAGCAATTCTGAGCTCTGACTTGCCCAGGAGATTCCAGACTTCATAATATAAATCCACCTGTCTCAGTTGCAGATGCTGCTAGGGAAGAGGCAAGCTGCATTAACCAGTTTTGGAAACCAGCTCTGTAAGCCACAAATACCCCCAGTGTAAGCTCCACAGACCCAGATGCCATTGTGGAGAGAAGCCAGGAAAGTAGTAGGAAACTGAAACTCTGTACGACTAAGACATTTTCCTATTTGGCACTGAACATCACACAAAGGCTGTTTCTATGTTATCAATTTTGCACATGAAAGTACTGAAAATTGAATTCCCAACCTCTTTAATCATTGTACAAGAACTTGCAAGAAAAAGACTTGATGAGTTCAAAACAAAATGAAGGCCCTAAAAGTCCTTTAAACACTAACTGTTTGGATTGAGTAAATTTAAAAAAATATATATATATTTCATGGGGCCAGTTGATGATGGCTGACAATGAACTACCCCTCTGACATCTTCTACAATTAGCAATATCCTTGCCTGTGTTTATACCCTTGCTGGCATCTACTAGTCTGTGTACGTCTCCCAAGTTACAGTGTGCTCTTCTATCATAGTCAGAAAGTCATTAGATTTTAACTCTAGCCTCACACCTACTCCTCATCTCCTCCTGTCTTTTTGTATTTCAAGTCAGTTATTTCTATGTAGTCTGAGAAATTATAGTCAGAGAAGAAAATCCTGCAGAGTCTGTTTTTATTGCAAAAAGAGATAACTGAAGGCTAAGTTGCTAGTGAGGAAATGGGATACATCACAGAAGAGGAAAAATAAATCCAGGGAAAGAGACACTTGCAAATGGAAAGCAAAGGAAACTGGAAAGTCACAGAGGCAGGAATGAAAAGCATACACCCATGGTTTACCCAGAGATTAGAAGAGAGGGCTGGGGGAGGCAGGTCAGAAGCCCTTGCTAGACTTAGATGTTCTTCAGTGCAAAGGATACATACATAGATTGAGATGGAGATTTCCTTCTTGAATTAAAAGCAAGCCCCGGGTGTTAATCAAAGGCTACCTAATACATTTTCCATAAAGAATTCCAAAGTATTCTGCAATTTGGAGGCCTCACCATAAAGGGGAGAACATGTTCTCATTAGCCAGTCACAGTGAGGTAAGCTGTGCTTTTGAATGTAGATAAGGATGTGCACTGTTAAATCTGGTCATTTTTACCTTACACATATTATTACTGGATAAATACTTACCCATGTACAATGGTAAAATGTATTATCTGAAGCTGCTCCCTGTGCTCCACCAACCTATTTTTGCTCCTGAAGACAAATCTTTATGTGACCAGTTATCTCCACTACACTCTCCTGGTGGGCCCTGTTAAAGACAAAATTGCACCAGTCTCGATGAGCAGCCTAAAGTAAATTTCATTCTGATACTATTGCCAGCAGCAGTGTTTTTGGATACCCAGTTCCCAGAAGACAAAGGGTGGGAGAGATACTAGAGGCTGAGCTGGGGCATTGCAGATTGGACTTAAGCTAGAGGAACCTAAACTTCCTATTATTTGCATGACAGGGGTTAGGCCCTAATGAGACTCCTATCTTCCCACAGGAACTTTGAGATAGTGATGTGGTCCCTGTCATCCATGCAGTTTGCACTTCAAAGAGATAGTTCTCGGCATCCTAATAAATTCATCCCTAAGTTTGGAAATTGGCAAGTGTTTGGGAGAAAACTTATCTACATTTCAAAGAGGAAGGGAAAGGGTTAACAATGACCACAGAGGATGAAGCAATTGCATTAGGGTCAGAGGGACTGAGAAGCACCCTACAAAAGAAGTAGTTCTTCTCTGTATTGTGGGTTTGCTCAAGTGAACCTGCAGGAGCAAATAAGAAATTGATTGGCTCCATTTTCTGGGTTCAGTATATGAGTCTTGTGTAACGACCTACACTTTCTTCCATTTATCAACATTAGAGAACAATGTCTATGTATGAAGAATGAAGAGGAAAGAGGTGAAATAAGAAAGGAAGAAAAGAAGAATGAGGGAAAAAAGAAAAAGATGGGAAATTATTTTTAAGGTTCGTCTTTTCTTCCAAATGACAAATCAAGTCTTTTCATTTTTTGTTGTAAGGAGTGTTCCATTGTCCACAGACTTCTAACCTTGCTATTCAACTAATTACAACATTTTGAGATAGTGATTATTATCACACCCACTTTCTGGAAGCAGAATTTTAAAACCAGAGAAAGAGCAACACTTGCTAGTAGACACAAAACTAGCAACTCGTGGAGGCAACCACAAAGAGCAGACTCTTGGACTCAGACTCCCATGATTTAATAATAGCTTTCCCTGTCTCACCAGGCACTGTATTTCCATATTGAAATGGTAATGGTATTAGATGAGAAAAAGTAGCCAATCCTATTTTTAGAGCTGCAATTCTGAAGCAACTCATGGACTAAGGCCCTCTGCTGCCTTCACTACTAATCTCAGAAGTAGAATTGCATTCATCTCCAACACAGCCCTGGCATGAGATATTAACCTCACAGCTTGGTGTAGACCACGTGAGGTGATTAGATCTTATGCTTTGTGGAATTGTAGAAAATATGCTTAACTTACCTTTGATTATTTTTGCCTGTTTACACAAATCAAGTTTGATAGAGCTATATTGAGTATATAGAAAGATATGTGATAGCTACCAATCCAAGGCAAGGATCAAAAATGTAAAAGGAAAACAAAACATACATTTAAATGTGTTGGAAAAGAGTGTTTGCTGTATATTAGCTATATAGGGAACAGGAAGACTGAAGTCAAGAGAGCACTGCATATATACGGAAATTCTTAGGAGTCAGAAAGGCTGCCCATGGGGACTGAAATGTTGACCACAGAGAAGCAAAAGATATTTATTACAGGTTTATCAGGCATAAGACAGAGCAGAGTTCACCATATTTTGCATAACTGCGCTGGCTAACACACCATCTGAGGTTATCTCAAATTAACTTCCCAAAATACTCTCCTCAGTCCTACTAGTTTATTAAATTGCTGCAGTGGAAAGGTTAGGAATCAGTGGAGTTGGTGAATTATGCTTTATCCTTGGGAAGTTTACCCAGATAAGCCTCTCAAATGAATTTGACTGTGGGTGAAGATTATTGGGAAATTTCCTAGGGATATCTCTTGAGCTAAATCACAAAGATGAATGCATATTCACTAGGGACAGAAGGTGAGGGAGGAGCATGAATAAAAGCAAGGAGACCTAGAGAACTGAAGATACTTAAGCATGCTTGGATGCAAACTGTGCACATGGCTCTCATAGGTAATGGGGTTTTGAGGAATAAGAGTAGAGAAATTAAAAAATGCCAGGGATTTTTGCATTTGATGCAGCAGTTAAGATATTGCTTGGGTTGCCAACATCCCATGTCAGAATGCCTTTGTTCCACCTCTGACTCTGCCCCAGGTTCCAGCTTTCTTTCTGGTAATGTGCACCCTGGGCTATGGTATTTGGGACCTTGCCACCTAAGCAAGTAATCGGGATTGAAGGGATGGCTCCTGACCTCAGTGTGGCTCAGCCTGGGCTGTCATGGGCATTTGGAGAGTAAATCACATGGAAGATATTCTATGTCTGTCTGTCTGTCTCTCTCTCTCTCTCTCTCCCCATTTCAAATAAAAGGAAAATAAGTAATTATGTTACACAACTCATAAGGCCTGGGTTATCATTGTTAGATATCTATGCAATGTGACAGAAGTAATTATAAACCACTACAGGATTTTACTGAGAAGTGACATGAACAGATTTTATAATATGAAATTAAATTTGTGAGCTAGACAAAATGCTCGGAAAGGTGGAAGATTGTAGACAGAAAAAACAGTGAGGAGATGTAAGAAAAGACAAAAAAGAGGACTCCATCAGTTTGGGCTTGATTATCACAGCAGAACCTCTAGGAAAGATAAATAAAAAGTAGGTATATGATAGACTAATTAATTGATGAGCTGCAGATTAAATACATAATTTATTGTAAGAATCTGTTCTTCCACAACTGGGGGATTTGGCCAAAGAATCTGTGAAAATCTGCCTTCACATCGGATTCTGGAGCCTGAAATCTGAATGACAGGCAGATAGAAAGGGCAGATGGATATAAAGTGGGGAAAACGAGGATGAGGCAGAACCCATGAGCTTGGATGGGATTCCACACCCACAGACTAGGTTGTGTGTACTGTTTCTATCGTCAGCTGTTGAGAAACTTAAAAATGGGCACTGGCCCGAGCTGGAGATGATGAAGAAAGCCCTGGGAGAGAGTGGAATAACTGCCTCCCAAACTGATGAAGCAAGCCAGTAGGTAAATGACAGGAAGCATGAGGTACAACATCTCCTGCCCCTGCACCAGCCTTCTAAGTATTGATCAATAAATGGTTGTGCTTCACTTTTGACTTAGATATCTAAAATGTCTCTTGTGATCCATTTTGGATCGAATTTGCAGGGAAGGGAATTCTGGGAAATGCGGCTTATCTCTTTTTTTAAAATTTTATCAAAGGTAAACAAATGTCACACATGCAGATTTAGGAACACAGTTATACTGTCCACCTACCCCCACACACATTCCCACCTTTCCTCCTCCATCCTCTCTTATTTCCTCTCTTGATTTTTACAATGATCTACTTCAACTCCCAACAAGACAAATACCGTATGCTTTCCCTGATGTGTGGTAACTAATGGAGTACAAAAAATGTAAGCCAGGGGAGTGAAATTGAGATTTGACGATTGTTTACAGTCTTTGTCTCTACTGTTGAGAACAGTTTCTTTTTTTCCTACTTATTATTTGCTGAATTCCTTACTTAGTGTAGGGTTAATCTTATGAATACAAAGTAAAATGTGGTTCATCTTGGCAAAGTAGACCCACTACAAAGACAGCAGTGACTGACAGGCGGTGTTTTTTGGAGAGGTCGGATAGGAGTTGGTGCATGGTTGGATATGGCTGGCACAATCTTGGACCAGAAGGATTCATGGTATGTGGTAACTGCAACTCACTACAATGAGTTTGCAGGGGCAGATTCTGAAACCAGACTAAGAAATGAGGGAGCTGATAGAAGGAAAGTTCTTTTTAGAGACTTGGATGGAAAACAAACAAAGCAAAAGCCAGTGATAGGTATAGAACTTCAGAGGAACCATCATCAAGGTAGTAAAATAAAGGTAAGGACAGTATGGAAGACATTTGCATCCTAGCATATTGATGGGCTTATGGGAGGACAGTGGGGGAGCCAGGTTACAGCGCAGATGGAGGGTGGTGGTTGCAGCACAGCAGGTTAAAGTGCTACTAGAGGTGTCGAAGTATCTTCCTGGAGTGCCTGGATTCGCGGTCCAGCTCTGCTTCCAACCCATACTCCATACTCCCACTACTGCCCACTCTAAGAGGTAGCAGATGACAGCTCAGGTACTTCAGTCCTTGCCACCCACGTGTTACTCTTTCAAATAAAGAAAAATAGAATAAAGGTTAAAAGTGCTGGTAAGAAAAGAATATTCTGAGGAGTCAATGACCTGTAGGTGCCCGGAGCAAATCTTAGGTGGGCACATGGGTGAAGAGACAGTGCCCACCTAAGCAGGGTCTCCTCCACTCAGAGAAGGTGAGAACACACATGGGGAGATAGGCTGTCATATTAGTCACTGCAAGGTCTCTGAGATAGGCCCTTTAACACAAGCTGGTGCCCAAAACTGTAAATATTTTACTGTCTTTTTCTTATACCAGCTTCAGACTATCATCTGTTATTTGTGTCTAAACAAACGAAACCACTTGATATTTTATAAGAAACTGAAGTTGTCTAACATTTTTACCATGATAACATATTTGAAAACTTAAAATACTAAGTGCCATATTTTTCAAGTGTCTGTGTGCAGTGGAGTCTGTGAATTGTGTTAAATTCTGAATTATCACTAGAGTAATGCAATTTGAAGCTGTAAAGCTATTTCACATACACTTATCCACAAAATTTGTATTTTATAATGTTACATAAATTTTAATACTTCAAAAAGTTTATGCAGATGGAATTAGCAGATAAGCTCAATGTGGTGTAAAATGTTTTGAAATCCATTCTTTTTTTTTTGTAAAATGCATTTCATATGATATTTTTGAAGACCCTTATATGCATGTCCTTTGAAAATTTATATACCAAAATAACCTTTTAAAAAAGAATTTATTTACTTGAGAGATGTTCTATTGGTTCACTCTCTGAAATGCCACAATCGCTTGGTCTGTGAGCCGGGAACTCCAGATTTCCACAAGGATGGCAAGGGTTTAAGTACTGGGGCTGTCTTTCCAAGTGCGTGAGCTGGGTGCTGGGAAGGAAACAGAGCAAGGAGAACTTGAACAAACTCCAATGTGGGAATACTGGCAGTTCAAGTGATACCTTAACCACTGTGCCATAAACCTGGCCCCTAAAGTTACTGTCAACACCATTTTCCCACGAATATCTAGAAATGGAGTGTGTATGTGTGTACATATACATACACACACACACACACACACACACACACACACATATATATATATATATATATATATATTTTAGAGAGAAAAAAGCAGATGATCAGAGAGGTGGAAGAAAGGGAACTTCTATTTGTTGATCCACTTCCTAAATGACTGCAACAGCCAGGTTAAATCTAAGAGCAAAGCACTCAGTCAAGGCTTCCCAAATCTGTAGCAACAACACAGGTACTTGAGCCATTACCTGCTGCCTCTCAGGGTCTGATCCATAGAAAACTGGAGTTGAAAGTCAGAGCTGGCACTGGAACCCAGGCGCTGTATTATGGGTCACAAGTGTCCTAACCTGCTGATGAGCTCCTATGCCAAAGGGCTGCCTCATACTTTTTTCATTTACTGTGAGACACAGAGATGGAGAGACAGAGAGAGATGAGATGGAGAGTATACTCATATAGTGGGTCACTCCTCCAATGGTGGTAACACCTGTCACTGGTCTCAGGCTGGAGCTGAGGTTGGAAGTTCAGTCTCACCTGTGGGTGGCAATGACCCATCTACCTGAGTCACCTCCTGCTACCACCCTGGACATGCACTGGATTGGAGGTCTGGAGCTGGGAATGGAACCCAGGTGCTCCGATGTTGACCAGTGTCTTAAGTGCTGTGCCAGGTCTCACCACCCCACAAACTTACAAATATCCCGGTGCACATCAGAGTTGTAGGATTTTCCTGATGGCCTCTCTAGTATAATCCACATTTACTTTTCTAGAAAAATCTGATACTCAGATAATCAGAGTTGTAAATTCTTGGAACATTTCTAACCTATAAATCCAAGCCTAAGGAATGAGAGTTAATGTGGATGTGTATATCTGGCTAGGAAAATAAGTCAGCTGCTACTTTAAAAATTAAGCTCACATCCTTCTTTGCTCAGGAAAATGAGATGATATATGATGAATAATGTATGATTATGAAACCAAGATATTCCATCTTTTATCTATCAATAATATCAAACCTGTTGAATCTAAGGAAATCATACATTTGAGAACAAAAGAGTAGAAAGTAAAAATCTGAGTCATAACATACCTGCAAGATTATCTTTATCAGGAAAATCTTTGGGAACCCTTCCATGTCTCTATGAGATAAAATGGATTCAACTAAGGTGCTGCTTACCTTGCACTTTGGTCCCAGCACCTCTGTGATTTTCTTTAAAAAACGTAAAGAATAAGTTACTAAAAATCTCTTACTCCTAAGTATATAATTAAGTGAAGCTAAAATGCATGTTTATTTCAATTTAACAAAAGAAAAAATGTTTGTCAGTCAGATATGAAACAATTGTTAAGAGAAATGATAGTGAATTGTCATCGAAGATAAATCATGTTTAGTCATGTAGAACAATGAGGTATTACATCAATTCCTTCATGCCTTCATAAACTGAAAATATTTTATATGTCAGTCTTTTTTTGTCTTTTCAAAATGTTTAGTTTCTGGTCAGAAAACGACTATTTCTGATGTGTGCACTTCTTTGCCTTTTTTTATATTTCATTCTGAGCACAATGGCAACATTCTAGATTTTAAGCTACTGTTAAATCTCTAAGCACATCTCTATAGATAAATATACCACTGCTACTTTGTAGTTCATAATTACACTTCTATTATTAGGGTATTTTAAAGAAAAAAACGATTAGATGCATAAGTAATACATGAATAACCATGATGCATGCAAAAGAAAATCATTGATAAACTGATGAAGCAACAATTTCACATTTTGTTACCCTCAGGAAGATAAAGATCAGATTTGGAAGCCATTCTCTTCCAAGCAGAGTGCTGGCAATAGTTTTCAGGTTTTAAAATATTTATTTGGAAATCAGAGCAACAAAGAGAGGGGAAGGAACAAAGGAAGAGGGAGGGAGCTCTTTCATCTGATGTTTCTGTTCCCAGAGGTCAAAGTCAGAGCCAGGCCAAGGCCAGGAGGCAGGAACTCCGTCCTGGTCTCCCCCATGGGTGGTTCCTCCACACTCGGCTGCCTTCCCAGGGGCACTGGCAGGAAGCTGGAGAAGCAGCAGCACTGTGATACAGGATGCCAGAGCCCCAAGCAGAGGCTTAACCCCTGGGCCATGAGGCGGCTGAGCCCTCAGGAAACATGTTTTTAGCTGAGTCCTAAGTGCTCACTTTGGAAACTGAACACTAGGCTAATTCATGATGGAAATCACAATTCCATGTCAAAGTAGCTGAAGATGCAGCCAGATTTTTGGTGAGGGACTGCGGAAGACATCAACAGCATTGATAAATGTGTGCTTGCAGCCAAAGGTGATTCATGGAAGTTGTTCGTGTACAACACTGCAAACATGCAGTCACTTCCTGTTCACTTCCTTACCTTCTCATCATCACTGAAGGAAGCAGTGTTTCCCTAATTGAATCAACATCCCTATTGTTTAGTGCCCCACTGTTAAGAAGTCCTGTGTGGACTGGATTCATCACTCTCATTGTGAAGAGTTTCTAAAGACTAACTCTGATAGTACACTTGGACCAAAAAGGCAGAACACTGTCTTTAAACCAATGACTACAGAATCGGGCAACTATTTAAGGTAGAAGAGTAACTAAAAGTTCTTTCTTGAAACATGGCAGGGCATTGGATCTGACTAAGGAAGGGGCCATTCACAACCTATTTCCAGGAAAACCCAGGAGCCCAGGCAGGTATCCCTCTGGGTACAGACCAGCCTCGAGGTGTTAGGTGATGACATGTGTAGACTCTCGAGTAGACCTGCTTCCACTTTCCATTCCTACTTCTCTTTAAATTGGGACAGTAAAGGAAAGCTTGGAGCACGTGAACAATCAGAGGCAGCATAGTATCTTGTGCACTTGAGGAGGAAAGAGGGGAACAACAGATCCTTTGTGTTGTCATTTGGTGAGTTATTCTAAAATATACAGAAGCACAATTCAAGAAAAGGGGTGGGGATTGTTTGAGCAGGGCAGGTTAAATAGCTCCTTGGGAAGCCTGCATGCCACGTCTGAGTGTCTATAATGCAATCTGCCTCCAATATAGTTTCATGCTAATCCATTTGGGAGGCAGTCCATCTTGGCCCAAATACTTAGGAAGACCTTGATGCAGTCCCTGACTCCTGGCTTTGTCCTGGCCTAGTCCTGGGTGTTTGCAGGCATTTTGGGAGTGAACCAGTAGATAGAAGATTTCTCTCTCACTCGCTGTCTTTCTGCCTTTCAAATAAGTAAGAAAACTTGAAAAAGAACTGCTGGCATTTTGGCTGAGCTACATTGTGTCTAAAAATACATGTAGCAGGCAAGCATTTGGCCTAGGTAGTAAGATGCTGCATTCCATCCTATTGGAGCACGGAATGAGTTTTAAATCCTGGATTCACTCTTGATTACAACTCTCTGCTAATGCACACCCTGCGAGGCAGAAGAGCAGTTTTCCGTGGGTCACTTCCACTCATGGCAGGGACTCAACTTGAGCTCCTGGCTTCAGTTTCATCCATCTCAGCTGATGCTGGTATCTGAGGAATGACTCCGTTGATGAAAGTTCTTTCTCTATGTCTCTCTTCCTTTCAAATAAATGTTAAAAAAGTAAAAATTGAAAAAATAATTTTAGCAAGCAATCACATATGTAAAATACTGCCTTGTTCTTTAGCAGGCTGTATCCCTAGATTTATGTGGGTTTTTAAAATTTCTTTCCGTCGTGCTTTATGGTTTTCACACCATATTCTAACATCGTGGCATTTTGGGAGATTTATTACTTATTTGAAAGGCAGAGTTACAGAGAGAGAGGTCTTCCATCTTCTGGTTTACTCCCCAATCAAGCAGAAAAGCCAAGATGGATCAGAATGAAGCCAGGAACTTCTGAGTCTCCCGCATGGGTGGCAGGGGCCCAAACACTTGGGTACCTACCTTTAAGCTGCTTTTTCTAGGTGGATCAGAAGCACAGCCCTGGGGACAGGAACTGGAGCCCCTGTGGGATGCTGGCTTCAAAGGTGGTGACATTTTTAATGAAAATTATTAATAAAATTTAATTTTATCATTTTTGTTGCTGTTATATTGATAATTTATTTTTTGAATAATGGTTATTTTCTAGTAAACTTTAACAGTTTACCTGAAGATTCATTTGGATATTTGAACAAAAATACTTACCAATTATTTTCCCTTTATTTCTCTTCCTTGCTTAACTGCACTGCCCTGTTCAGTATATTAGAGAAGTGACAATGAGGGATTTTTGCTTATGTTTTTGATAGATAGTCATCTTCAATTTTCTTTTCCTTTGAAGTCCTTGTCATGTTATTCCATTTCCTAATAGAAAATGGGGCACATTCTCTTATGTAGAATATTTGGAGAACAGAAACAAAGCACAATTATTTTGTCTTTAAATATATGGAACATTGTTCACATTAGTAAAATGTTTTCTGTTAAGGATTAGAAAATTGCTTAAAATTCCTAAATGAGAGAGGATGCATCCCTTGAAATGAAATAGTGTGTCCACATTTAGCAATCAATATGCATGGGAAAGCCAGCTGCAGAAACCATACTGTATAATGTGTATAGACAAATGATCTAAAACAATACCATGGCTTTTCTCTAGGCAGAAGGCTGAAGAAACTGGGAGAATTTTCAGGAATATCAATATATTGTAAATACTTTAGCCATTTTCAATCATAACTGGCAAATTATCAAAACTAAACTATGAACTCTTTTCTCGTCCTCTGGCCTTGAGTATAGAAAAGAGTACGGAAGAATAACCCCATACAAAATGGCTGAGCGCTCATGCTGGTCCTTTGCAGTACATTATTGGCTTGATGTTGGTGTAAGCACTTAGATCCTGCTCCCTGAGCAGGCCGGCTGGTGTGGCATTGCAACAGAGGCATGTCTGCTGCTTTGTGAGCAGAAGTTGTTAATGCCTGCAAATTGAAGCTATTCCCCAGTCTCGGGTTATAAAGGGAAAGCAGATGTTCATGTGCAACTAACCCAAACACATTGAGAGTGGCTGTAGACATTTTCCCATTTCAATTACCACAATTTAATGTCTAGAATACATGCCCCCACATTTTTTGAGGCAGAGGATCATCATATCCCATGTAATGCAAACCAAGTCCCCAACCTCTTCTGTATGCACGGCTCATTTTGAGAGATGAAAGCCTTTTACTGAAGATGAGTTCAAACTGTTCTGAAATGCTTGTGTTGATATATTTTCAAGTATTACAAAGGTTTGCTAACAGCCATTTTCATTGTGGAGTCCTTAGAAGAGTTGTTTACTTTCTTCCATTTTCATGCCGTGATGTTTTTTGGATTGCTGTATTTGAGCTGAATTTGCTAGGCCATTTCCCAAGTGACTACCATCATGTCTCGTTACCTTAGGATTCCCTTTCCAGGAAGCTGGCATTAAATGAGGTAGGTACCTTCTTTCAGAGGCTATAAAATCATTAATATTTTCTTAATTTCATATATGAGAAACAGAGTATCAAAATATTTGACTTTTCAAAATTAAATTTTAAAGTTTTTAAGACATGCAGTGGCACAGTAGGTTAAACCACCATTTGGGAGACCTACATCCCACAGTAGAGTACCAGGGAGCCAGTCTTACCTCCACTTACAATGCAGTTTCCTGCTAATGTGCCTGGGAGGCTGCAGACAATGACTCAAGTGCTTGGAGTCCTGCCACCCATCTGGGAGACCTGGATGGACTTTCTCACTCTGGGCCACAGCCTGGCCAGGCCCTGACTGTTGTGCACAGTTGGGGAATGAATCAACAGATGAAAGAAATCTCTCTCTCTCACAGCTTTCAAATAAATATGTGAGTGTTGATTACATTATAAGTACATAGTAAAACATGCAAATATTCATGGTGGGTAAGTGCAAAAATGAAATTTAAAAATAGACCGGCACCACAGCTCACTTGGCTAATCCTCTGCTTGCGGTGCTGGCACCCCGGGTTCTAGTCCCAGTTGGGGCACCAGATTCCGTCCCGGTTGCTCCTCTTCCAGGCCAGCTCTCTGCTGTGGCCCGGGAGTGCAGTGGAGGATGGCCCAAGTGCTTGGGTCCTGCACCTGGCTCCTGGCCTTGGATCAGCGCAGCGCTGGCCATTTGTGGGGTGAACGAACGGAAGGAAAACCTTTCTCTCTCTCTCTCACTGTAACTCTGCCTGTCAAAAAAAAAAATTAAAATCCTCTCATTTGTTTATGTACAAATTCACACATCAAAATATAGCAATACCAAAAAATATTTTAACCACTTTTTATTAGTGATTATTGTGAGAGATTTGTATTTTCTTCTTTTATGGCATCTTTATTTTATGAGCTAGTTATTAATTTTCATTAGGCAAAATTCTACATACCTAATTTGGTATACTGAATATTCTTGGAAATAAATTTAAGGAAATTTAAAACCTTAACCCAAACTTTGATGTTACTTCTGTGATATCTCAGCAAAATTGACTTTGTCTTAAATTTGGAAAATAATTAATATATTTTCAGAAATATATCCTTATGTGTTTGTATAATACATTTATTACAAATAGAGCAACTAGAAAACCTAAGAATCAGAACAAAAAGTAGTTTGCATATCAGTTTATGTCTTTCAGTTTTTGCTTCATTCCTGTTTATTTGTTGATCATTGGAAAACCTGTAATTTTTAGAGAAATGGATTCATAGGGAAAATAATTGAACATAACAGATTGAAAACTAAGTCCTGGGGCTGGCGCTGTGGTGCAGCAAGTTAAAGCCCTGGCCTGAAGTGCCAGTATCCCATATAGTCACCGGTTCTAGTCCTGGTTGCTCCTCTTCTGATCCAGCTCTCTGCTATGGCCTGGGAAAGCAGTAGGAAATGGCCCAAGTCCTTGGGCCCCTGCACCCAAGTGGGAAACCTGGAGGAAGCACCTGGCTCCTGGCTCTGGATCGGCGCAGCTCCGTCCATTGCAGCCATATAGGGAGTGAACCAACGGGAGGAAGACCTTTCTCTCTGTCTGACTCTCTGTCCGTAACTCTACCTCTCAAATAAATAAATAAAAATCTTTAAAAAAAAAACTAAGTCCTTTGTCCCTGACCTTGACTGACTTAGTTATAACACTGTCATGGGGATATATATTATCTACAGAATATTCTTCCTGTGGGATTCCGCAGAAGACCGTCACATAGTATATGTGTGTGAGTTGAATAGTTATATAGTCAGAGTGAACTTTTCCATATATATAACATCATAAAGGATACTTTTCTACTTTACATATTGCAAATTTGACTTTTGTAGGTGGGCATTATAGCACAGCAGGTGAAGCTGCCACTTGGGATGGCTGCAGTCATTATTAGAGTGCCAAGGATCCAGTCCTGCTCCTGCTTCTGATCTGGCATCCTGCCAGTGCACACCCTGGGAGGCAGCAGATAATGATGGCTCAAATATTTTGGTCCCTGTCACCCTTAGGGGAGACATACATGGAATTCCTGGTTCCTGTCCTCAGCCTGGCCCAGCTCCAGTGGTTGCAGACATTTGGGGAGTGAACCAGCAGATGTAAAAATCAGACAGAAAATCAATCTTTCTTCTTCCTTCCCTAGTCCCTTTCTTCAAATAATTAAATAAAATTTACTTTTCAATAAGTAAAAGTTAATATACATTTTTAAAAAATTAGCTTTTAATTTTCCATACCTTAGAGATATAGTCCAATATTTCAAATGATTGCACATTCTTCTAATATATGACTCTAATTTATTTAATAGGTTTCATATTCTTAGTGGGTTTTGCTATTGATTTCTAGTTATTTACACTATAAATCTGATCAACTGTATATTCTCTGCACTTAAGTGATCATGTTTATCAAATATATATTTTGGAAGACAAATTTCTCGATCAAAGAGCATAAACTTAAAAAAAGTGCTAAATTTTCTTTCATATATTTTAAAAAATACATGCCAATAGAAAGTGTTTTTTCCCATATCTTTGCTAGTGGCATGTCATTTTAATTATTAAATGAAGATTTAAGCTAAATTGTGGTTTCAATTTGTACTTCATTAACCTGAGGGGATTTATTTTCTCACTAGTCTGAACATTTGTTGCCTGCTTTTTGCACATGTGCATATGTGTGAACATAGGAATAAATAGCCTTTCGTGTCTGTTGCTCCTTTTTTTACTAGATTATTTGATTTTTCTCCTATGATCTGTCTTTATAGACTAAGGAACATAGTTTTTTGTGAGCCATTTTCTTTGCACATATTTATTCATTTTATTGTTCATTTGTCTGTGACTTCATTTATTGAGTTGTGCCTACACTTCCTTCAAATAAAAAGTTTATTGAGTCAGGAGCCACAAGACATACTGTCAGGCCGGCGCCATGGCTCAATAGGCTAATCCTCCACTTTGCGGCGCCAGCACACTGGGTTCTAGTCCCGCTTGGGGCACTGGATTCTGTCCTGATTGCCCCTCTTCCAAGCCAGTTCTCTGCTGTGGCCCGGGAGTGCAGTGGAGGATGGCCTAGGTCCTTGGGCCTTGCACCCACATGGGAGACCAGGAGAAGCACCTGGCTCTTGCCTTCAGATCAGCGCAGTGCACCGGCCATGGCGGCCATTGGAGGGTGAATGGCAAAGGAAGACCTTTCTCTCTCTCTGTCCACTCTGCCTGTCAAATAAATAAAAAAAGAGACATACTGTCAGTCAAGACACCTGTCACTTGTCAGCCCCTTGAGGGGTTGCCTCAGTGACCCAGTGTGGGGCCTCTCTAACGGGTGCTTTTAGCTACAGTCCTCATGGGGCCAGGTGAGATTGTCATTGGGCCTGCACTACAGGTTCAGCTTCCCCCGTTGCCCTCTCTTGCTTCCTTACCTTTCCCTTCTCCTTCAACAGATGTTGATCCCGAGACTACTCCTTGACAAGTAGCCAGCAGACTCAACTCTGAATCCAAATTTTCTTCCCGAAGAGCCCAAGCACAGTTTCTGTCTCCCTCCCTCTCTCACATACACACATAGACGAACTACTTACAGATGTACTTGTTGATTCCTTCATTTCTGTTTTTGTTTCCTAGGCAGTAGTAAGCTCCTTCCTAAAGGAAACGGTTCCTTCTCTAACCCTGTCTGTACCTAGTCATATACACTGTAACACCTGGGTACTTCAAAAAGGTTGTGCAAAAATACAACTAAAAGATAATTTTAGTTTGATGCAAAGAATTTAAAATGTGTACTTTTCCATAATATGCATTTTCATGAAAATTTTTGGAAGAATGCGTTCATTTTAAATTTTTTACAGCAAATTAAACTTATCTTTTAATTCCACTTTTTTCAAAAACTCCTTTGTGTTTTATGGGAATAGAAACAGTCATTTTGTTCATATTTTACTTTCTAAAGATAGTATCAACATACATTGCCTCTTAACTTTTTCACTCAGCATTTTTTCTAGAACCAACTATTCTGATAAAAATGATTCTAGCTCATTTATTTTACTTAGTATGTCATGTAACTATATCCAAGTTCCTGTTGATAGATGTAATTTTTTTTGAAATAAGTCTTTTTCCTTATGCATAGGTGCTTGAATTTCTTTATAGTAAATAAAACTAGGTGTGTACATGTTGGGAGATGGGGATCTTCAGCATTACTACAGAAATCTAAATTTCTCAAATATGGTATTTCATAAATACCCTGATTTTAAAATGGTATCTAAATAAATTTTTGTCAATCCACGAGAGACAGCTGGATAGAAAAATCATCTTTCATTTTCCTCCTGCTATGCAACTGCTATGTAACTTAATGAAACAAGAAAGCACACAGACATTTCCAATATGGGCTCTTTCCAAACTTTACACATCCAAGACTGTCAATACACTGGGTTTTTCATAATTTCTGTGTTCCTGCGGCACTAAGTTTGTCTGCCTCTGTATCTTTATCACTTGAGTGAGCATCCATATCTGGGAGTCCACTCAGCTGAGGGACTCAATGCCTTTGCAGACTCTTTGCTACCTCATTCATGACAGTGGACTCCATCTCCTCTAATTTCGTAGCTCTTCCTCACATTGCAATTAATAACCATTAAAAATCTCATCTGTTTGCCTCCTGCAACTGAAATTACTGTAGATCACGCATTAATGCAGGTTCAGATCCTTCCTACAAACAAGCACATCTAGTTCTGCACAGCTGGACATCACTAAGCTTCCTCTGAAAATGTGAATCATCGAGGATAACACGGAAGAGCTGGAATCCTGGCTCCACTACTGAATACTTGTATGCATCCGTATACATTAGACAAATTTTTCAAATTTTCAATTATTTTTCCTGCAAATTGTTAAGTCTCACAAATAGCTTTACATATCAAAATGTTAACTAGGAAAACTCAAATGAACATTTGTAAAGGATTAGCTAGCAAACAACACATTTTTAAAGAATAATAGCTTTAGAGCCTGCCCTATGGCATAGTGGGTTTATCTGCCACCTGCAACGCCAGCATCCCATATGAACCACATATGTGTCCCAGCTGCTCTACTTCTGATCCAGCTCCCTGCTAATGACATGGAAAAAGCAAGTTACCCATATGGGTGACCCAGAAGAAGCTGCTAGCCCATGGCTTTAGTTTGAATCATCCCTGGCCATTGCAGCCATCTGGGGAATGAACCAATGGATGGAAGATCTCTTCCTCTCCTCTCTCCCTCTGTAACTCTGTTACGTAAATAAAACTTTAAAAAAATAAAGAATGACAGCTTCATATCTTGTTCCTTTCCTTCTGCATTCCTGCAATAACTTCTTAAGTACCTATAATTAAATGGCAAAGTCTTATAAGATTAGAAATACTTGGGTTTAATTTGAAATATCAAAATATGACAATACTTTGATTACTCAAATACTGAATTGTAAATGAAAGTAGCCACATTTAAATTATTTACTTCTTCATCAAATACATTATTTCATGTATTTTTTTCTTACTACATCAACTATGGCCTTGGTATTTCTGCTAACATTATTGGCCTTGACACATGTAGTACCCACTTTTACTTGTGTTCCATGCTGAAAATTATATTTCTAATATGTTGTATTTACAATATATTTACATTGTTATATCTCAGTGTAAATCACATAGTTCTCTCACTAACTCCAGTAGGTTTCCTGGTTCGCAACATTTTAAAGATACACCAGATAACTCTATTACTTTTTCCTGACTTAAAACATAGCTTATCTTAAAAACCAGCTTTTTTGTCATTGTATACAGATAAAAATCAGAGCCTGCTGCTGGTGATCTCAAAGTCCGACAGCCCATTTATGAATATGGCATCTTCGCTTTTGATAAAGCCCTGGTGACTAATTCTACTTTGTTTATAGTATACTCCTAGCTCCATAGAAGACAAAACAAAAGATTCAGACAGGCAGCAATATATTTATCCATGTGGCTGGAAATACATGATTTGCAGACTATAGCACAAGAAATGTGTACAGCTTTTAAAAATGTACTTAGTGGGGGGAAAGTGAAACTATAAAGAAATCCATAGTCTGTCATCTAAATGAACTTCGAAAATGAGGAGTGGAGCTAAGACTCCATCACATTTGTAGGTAAATGGTTCACAAGAAAGAATGTTTGTGTAGTACTGAATATGCTGTGGTCCACAGTACCATTGCAGAGCATATGTTCTTAGGAAGTAAGAGAACATAAACCCAATCTATAGACGAAAATGGTAAAATGTGGAATCACATGAGACACACACTCAACTTCTAAACTTTAACAGATCCATAATGAACCTGCAAATTGAGACTCAACACCTGTTCTGGATCATTATCGGTAGTAAAGTGCCAAGCAGGGACTTGTTTGTATCTGGGAAATGTTGATATTCTTCAAGGTCAGCTGCTGATATGTGTCATTTATATAAATGATTCTATGAGCAGCCTCGTTTCAATTTGAGGGGAAAAAGGTATGAATGAGTGGGAATCCTTTGCCAATATTTTCCACTAGGATAAACAGGAAGAGTTATTTATCCAGAGTCAATGACCAAAATATTTCCACAGCTGTAGCTAGGACAATATGATCTTCAGACAAAATGATGGCAGAAGATAAACTGATACCTATTCTTCACCCATACTTAAGAGACATATACTGAGCACTGGTCATGAGGGTATAGAAGGTGTTGAAAGAATTATCTCAGCACTTTTCAGAAGAGTCACAGCAAATAAATGAGTCTTATTGATCATTCTCTGTGATCAGAACACTGCCAAGTCCATTCTCGAGTTATGAGCCTGAAAGGCCATCATCAACTTACTATTAATATTAATGTGTCCTTCATACAGGTCCATGGCAACTTTTGAGACTGATGAAGAGATGAAATAGACAGGAAGCCAAAAAAGGAGGAAAGGAGAAATGGAAATCAGAGGTGCCCCGAAAAGAGTGCTCCATTTCTGTTTCTTTAAGTTTCAAGTATTTAGAGGAACTGTCTACTCAAGTACATATGGACTCCTTTGTACACCAGTTGACACCTGAGGAGTAATGACTAGTTAAGTCTGTCAGTTAAGGAATCCCATGCATTTTAGAGTTCTTCCAGGAAGCAACCCTTAATTGTTCCCAATTAAGTACTTTGCTAGACCTTGTGTTCACTTTAAAGTATCCACATCTGAGATCTTAAAAGTTATCTAGTTAACTTGAACACATGAAACCTGAAAGAAGTTTAATAACTTCAGATGCAGAAAACACACTGAGGACAAATGCAATAATGTTGCCCTTTGTTGATGATCACAAAGTAAGGAATTATGGATAAGCATTTATTGTGTCAAATGCATTCTTTCATATCAAAAATTTACTTCTATGTTACTTATCTAACCTTTAACTCAGAGTTCATAAACCCCAGTGAGGTTCAAACAGAATATATTATGGTGAAATAGCCGTAGCCTTCAACTTCAGCAAAATGACCTGACTCAGAAACAGCAAAGAGGAATCAAATCTTGGATCAGGAGAACAGATATGTGGGCAGGTGAGAGAGAGGCTTGCCTGCTGCCACTGAGTCACATACTCTTAGTGCTGCACCATGATTTTTATTCTGTTATTCACTCTGTTTGCTTTCTTCTAGGTCTTCATATTTACTGTAATTCTACTTTAATGTATTTATTGCCTCATTTTCTATTGAGTTTTCTGTTTAAATGGTAAGCTCAATGGTAAGGTCAGTATTGACTTATTTACCATTTATCATCACAACCCATCATAGTGCTGGAACTATAGGAATTCATCAATTACTTGCTAAAAAAAATGATCCCTCATGATGGCCTGCAATGATCATCATTGTTGACCTTGAGATTCAGGCAAATAATGCCAGATTATCTGGAGGAAGAAATAAAATTCATCTTTATCATAGATCTACTGTATACCTCTACTGTGTATTTGTATCCTTATAAAATGCTCACAAACACACTTTAAGAGTGAAAAATATTTTATCAGTTTTACATTTTCTCCAGTGACTAAACTAAGCTTAGATTGCCAGAAAAATTTATTGCCAAGTTATACCAGAAATAAAAAAGAACCACAATTTTAACAATTTAATATTATGTACGATGCCTAAAAATTATGTTAATTCTTTTGTAGGAATATTTTATTGATTTTCTTTTTTTTTTTTTGACAGGCAGAGTGGACAGTGAGAGAGACAGAGAGAAAGGTCTTCCTTTGCCGTTGGTTCACCCTCCAATGGCCGCTGCAGCCAGTGCACTGCGCTGATCTGAATGCAGGAGCCAAGTGCTTCTCCTGGTCTCCCTGGTGGGTCCAGGGCCCAAGGACCTAGGCCATCCTCCACTGCACTCCCAGGCCACAGCAGAGAGCTGGCCTGGAAGAGGGGCAACCGGGACAGAATCCGGCGCCCTGACCAGGACTAGAACCCGGTGTGCTGGCGCTGCAGGTGGAGGATTAGCCTATTGAGCCACGGCACTGGCCATTTTATTGATTTTCAGGGATTAATGAGAAGAAAAATCACAGGGTAAATAAATGCAATTTTAGTAGGTCAGAAATAGGTAAGGAGACGTGAAGGTAAAACTACTCTATTGCACATCAAGCTGGAGTATGCAAAAGTGACAATTTTGCTTTTGTGTAAACTTGTTGATATCTGTGTTTTCAAATAATTTAACTGAATAAATTATTTCAGTCTTGAACACTTTTTGTTACAATACTAATTTCAAATGATAGAGTCCAAAAGCAGAATGCAATGATGAATTCTGATCTGTTACTCTGTTAGCAGTTAATTGAAATAAGCTAGAAATGATCAGTAGAGTTGTAGATATCAAAGTAGGTATCACATGGTGAGGCTCAGCCTCCTGGCTACTGATGTTTCTAGGAATGTTTGCAAGATTCTTACAGTGAGATAGCCTGAATGGAAGGTTTGCCCTTAAGAAAACTGAGAGAGAAGGTATGCTTTGGTCCCAAAGAATGCATTTAAAACATTATCTATAGTGGCTACCAGCAGATGAATAGCTGAAGAAAGTATGGCATTACACAGGATAAAAAGAATGAAATCCTATCACTTATAGCAAAATTAATGGAACTGGAAGACATCATGTTAAGGGAACTAAGCCAGACACAGAAGTACAAATGCTGCATGTTCTTCCTCATATGTGGAAGCTTAAAAAAAACCTCAATCTGAACTCAAAGCAAAATGGTGATTACTAGAGGCTAGGAGGGGTACAGTAGGGAGAGAGCTTGGATAGTGTTACGCATAGTAGGGAGACTGTTCACAATAATCTAGTATGTCGTCTATGAACAAACAGAAGAAAGAAACTCCAAGGCTGAAATCATAAGTTTAAAGAAAGGCAAAAGTTGATTACCCTGATTTGATCACTG
Organism: Sylvilagus floridanus; assembly: GCA_949820135.1. NCBI lineage: Eukaryota > Metazoa > Chordata > Mammalia > Lagomorpha > Leporidae > Sylvilagus > Sylvilagus floridanus. The sequence continues at coordinate 26,837,023 of OX463235.1, forward strand.
TATATTATACACATGGATGTAAGTGGTACAATGTAGTCCCTAAATATGTAAAAATACTGTTCTTAAAAATAAATAAAAAAAATCCATATACATATATATGAACACAAATATAAACTATAACAATTACATGAAGTGGTATTGTCTAAGGTTTTAATACTGTTTAGTTTTGTTTATATCCTATTGTATACCAATATATGTAGTGATTTATATTTTTTGTTGCATATATTTTTTTGTCAACACCTTGCCAGTAAATAGAGAAATTTTGGGTAATTAAACATTTTAATTTTTATTCTTTCAATTTTTTGGTTGATAATATTTAAAGGATATTTTAAAATATTGTGGTCCTATATTCTTCACTGTTTGCAATTCCCTTGTATTCATGACACTATTAATTATAGCTAAAGACAGGAAAAATAAATGGAAAAATACCTATTGAAAACACACTTTAATGAGCTGCAATTTGTCTATTCAATTGTTGGTATTAATACTTTCTGTCACTTAATATCATGGGTTTTCTTTCATTCACAGCTCTACAAAGTCTCAACGTTCTCAGATTACAAAAGCATTCTAATTTTTTTTGGATGGGTTTGAAATTTTTAAAATGGTGTTTTAGAAATTAATCCTTATCATACACAAATCAGGTATCTCCTCATGGGAATTGTTTTTCACAGAGTGAGATAATTTCAAAGGTACAGAAAAAGTTCATTAGTTATAGTAAAAAAAATGGTAGTTTCTATTAGTTTCTATATACCCTTTATCCAGTTATTTATTTATACCTTCCATTATCGTGACAAATATTTTCAAAAACAATGTTGGTTATAGCTATTAACATAACTACAGATTTATTTCTATTTTACTAGTCTTTCTGTGAACACTCTTTCAGTGTCACAAGTCAATCCAGCTTTTCATATTGCATGGAGAAATTATTTCACCCTAGTATCCTATGTGAAAATTTCTCCACTTTCCTTTTTCCTTTAGGACCTTGGCAATCTTGAAAAATACTCTCCACACATCCCAAAGAATGTCTTCCATTCTAGATTTTCCTACTATTCTTCTCACAGTTGGTTTGGGGCTCTAGGTTTTTGGGAAAACTATCAAACTCCTCAGCTCGTCAAGCAGTCCTTTACATCCTTGGTTAAGAAAAATATTTGGGAGGGTGAGAGGATGGGTATCGGGGTGGGGGGGAGAACCAATATATTCCTACAGTTGTACTTAATGAAATTTGCATTCATTACATAAAAGCTTTTTAAAAAATAATGTTTGCCAGGTTCTCTATGGTAAAGTTATTATTTTTGAATTTCTGAACTTGGTATTTTTGAAAGCAAGTCCATGTGTAATCTACCATCGGGGGAAAGGAGGCCAAGCTGTCACCAGGGACAGGTATCTGGCCTAAAAGAAGCCTGCACCCTGTATCAGAATGCCTGGATTCCATACCCAGCTCCAGCTCCTGCTTTGCAAGTCTTGTCAATGCAGAACCTGGGAAGCAGTGGTAGTGGCTCACGTGGCTGGATTCCTTGAACCTATACAGGGGACCTGAGTCCCCAGCTCTCAGCTTTGACCCTGATGTAGTCATTACAGGCATTTGTGGAGTGAATTTTTGGATAGGAAAGCTCTCCCTGTGCCTCTTAAAGCAAACAAACCATAAACAAATAAAACCTGTGATTGTTGCATATTTACTTCTTGCAATCTGTACCTGGTCTGTAAAATACTCAGATGCACAATTTCAGTATCTGTGTGCATACATATACACAAATATTTTATTATACACACACAATACCCATACCTATGTGGGAACACTGAAATTTAGGACATTGCTGTATGGGATAAACTGACCTCGTTCATTTACAGTCATTTTTATTACCTTTAAGACAGCCACAGGAATAGAAATAAATAAATCCTTCATAAAATTTTCTATTCACCTCAAAAAGTGATTTTGAATCCAAATATGCCAGACTGTTTCACTAAGATAAAAACACATTTTTTTAGAAATATTCTCCTTCATATGGGTGCAAACAAAAGAAAAAGCTGTGTGTCTCCTGAAAGAAATACCAAGACCCGAGATCTTGCACAAGAAAATCTTTTCTTGAACTCCTTCCCCAGTCTGAACCCAATGAAGCCATTTCCTCCTACCCTAACACCCAGAGCACACTCTACTAACAGTCCCACGCTCTTCTGCAATCAATGGTACTTTATTTCACTAAGTAGACTCTAAGCTTCTAGAACATAGAGGCATAGTTCTGTTCATTTCGCCATGCCCAGCACTTGACACATAGAAAATACTGAATTGCATTAATGTTCATTGAATAAAGAAACCAATATTATATAAAACTTCCATTAGAGAAAGTTTAAGATTCTACATCAAAGCAGGGTTTAGGTTTCTATTCACTGTCTTTATCTAAGCCTATCATATGATTTGGTCTTCCTAAAGCACAGTTAATACACTTGCTACTGAAGAACAGCTTATTTTAATAATATCTGCTCTGGAATTTATTTTAAGCCCATGACAGCCAGCATTGACTGCTCATCTCCATGTCCCACTGGCTTCCTTTAAATTTGGAGCCTCGATTGCAGCTCTCAGCCTGCACTTATTTTAGTTATGCTCCATTATCTGAAAATTAATGCCCAGCCTCCATGTTGGGCTCAATGAATCTACTTTAGTTTGCTGTGTTCCTCTGCAGGAATCTCATTACCTCTCTGTCTCTGTGAAGTCAGTAACTGCAGGAAACTTCTGCTGCAGATCAAAGTTCATTCAAGCCTGTCTATGTTTGTTCCCATCTTGAAGACACATTGTTCTTTTCTTCATTTCTGTTCTACCCACAGAGAATGCTGATGTTAAATACTGAACATTTTCCATGGGGATCTTATTTTTTCCTCAAATTTCCCTATGTTAGAATGCTGCTAGCAATAAATATACTTCTGTGAAACAAAATTTAAAGCTAGATAAATAATGTAACTCAGAGTGTGGGGGACATGTAGATTTTAAATTTCATAAAGCACACCTCCCAACTCATGGTTGAAAAGTTTGACAGAATTCCAAATAAAGGAGTTTATGTCTACTCAAGTTCTCAATAATGAGAACTGTCTCCAGATCTAAAACAGCCCTTTAAATCTAAGACACACAGTTCCTATTTTATGAGAGTACTTCAATGAATACTTAATGTGTACTAAAATGCATCCTAAGTGGATGAAGACATAACTGAACTATAATGTATATACTAGATTGAGAAGCTCATAATGTAAAAGGAGGGTAATGAAACAGAAAAATTTAAATGTCAACAATATGCTATGACCTGATCTAACCATACTAGTTTCAGTAAGCCATTGTAACATTAACCATTAGTTGACTGGGACAATATTTCCCCTCAACATAAAACAACCAGATTTATTATATGCCAAAATGATGATGCAATCCAAAGGTTGTTAGTTTCCAAACAAGGGTTGCAGCTGATCTATGAAGATTCTAGAACCAAGGCATCAGCAGCTGCTAGAAGCCTGGGAAACCAGGCAAGCAAACGTCCATGTATCTTCAGCATGAAAATTTGCTCTCTGCTTGTTAGTTTGCACAGTGAATGAAAGGTGGCCATCCCGTAGTTTCCTGGCTTACCTTACTGATGACTTGTGTGATTCTATCAGATGTCTACTCTGCACCAATCAACCATGTTCAAGAGATAGGGACATTTAGGAAAATAATGGATAATTGAGATAAATGATTATGTATGTGAGGGGAAATTAAGAGCATTATTTTGAGCTGGGCAGGTTGTCTATGAAGTGATTGCTACAATGCTAAAATAAACATAGCTCTTGATTCCTCTGGCTGGCTGGAACTTTGACGCTTTAAAAAGTTGCTCTCTCCAAGATAATTTTGGAATCTCCTCAGGAGCACCTTACTCCCATTCATAAAATTTAGTTATGGTTCCCCTTCCCCTTTTCTGCTGGAGCAGCCAAACCAGGAGCCTGTGGTCACTGGCTTTAATAGCTCCACAGAGGATCCAACCACAACAACAGGCCTTGTTTCAGCAATTCTCTGCTGCTAAACCTCTATACATGACACAATCTTAATCAATATAGAGTTGGAGTGGTACCACCATAATTGATAATAGTACTATCCAAGGATGGATATGGCAGTCCTTGGCCTAGTGCTGTTGCAGGAGTGGTGCTTTAAATCAGGCCAAGGCAGATACACCGTGCCCTCTGCAGGACACAGAGCTCTGCTATTCATCCTGGCTATTAGTATTTATGAAGAATGCAAAAGAGAATTTTTCCATTCTTTTCTGCTTCCTCTCTTTTTATTTATTTCATTGAGAGGTATAGTTACAGGCCGGCGCAACAGCTCACTAGGCTAACCCTCTGCCTTGCAGAGCCGGCACTCAGGGTTCTAGTCCCAGTCAGGGCGCTGGATTCTGTCCCAGTTGCCCCTCTTCCAGGCCAGCTCTCTGCTGTGGCATGGGAGTGCAGTGGAGGATGGCCCAAGTGCTTGGGCCCTGCACCCCATGGGAGACCAGGAGAAGCACCTGGCTCCTGCCATTGGATCAGCGCACTGCGCCGGCCGCTGTGGCCATTGGAGGGTGAACCAATGGCAAAAGAAGACCTTTCTCTCTGACTCTCTCTCTCACTGGCCCCTCTGCCTGTCAAAAATAAAAATAAATAAATAAATATATTAAAAGAGAGGTATAGTTACAGACAGAGAGAGGGAGAATCTGAGAGAAAAGTCTTCAATCAGCTGGTTCACTCCTCAAATGGCCACATTGGCTGGAGCTAGTTGGATCCGAAGCCAGAACCCAAGAGCTTTTTCCTGGTCTCCCACATGGGTGCAGGGGCCCAAGCATTTGGGCTATCTTCTGCTTTCCCAGGCAACAGTAGAGACTGGAACAGCCGGGACACAATCACCTCCATGGGATGGAAATGCCACAGGCAGAGACAGCCTAGTATGCCACAGCACCCGTTCCCTGCTTTCTCTCTTAAGAGGAGGGTATAGCCTGGGTTTGGTACAGATATTTTCAATTTCACATATTCAGACTTTTATACTTGTTTTTTCTTATGCCATTTTCTTCCAAAGCCACTATGTCCCACAACACGGGAAATGGGATATCACATAGTTCCAGAGATTAGACAGATCCTTTGTGCTTTATACATTCTTTGTATGTCTTTCTCTATCTTCTGAGATTACTTTAAATATCAAATGAGATAGTGAATATGAAAATTCTCAAAGAATTTGATAACTCAAATCCAGCCTTACAAAAGATGTTTAATGATGTGCTATGCACAGAAACACAAAAAGAAGCCATTGTAATCTATAAGCTGTATTTTGAAAATTTATATTCTTTAAATAAAAGCGTTATAAAAAAAAAAGAAACACAAAAAGATAATCATAATTATCAATGTGAATGCAAAAAATCTCCCAGTAGAGTATAAAGAAAATACAAAGTAAACAATAAGAATATTTATGGGAAAATGGCAGGGCCAAGTCACTCCTTAGCAACACTATGCTTAAATGTAAATGGCTTCAACTTTCCAGTCAAAAGAAACATACTGGCTGATTGGACTAAAAAAACAGGACCCATCATTTTGTTTTCACCAAGAAATACACCTCACCAACAGAAATACCCAGAGACTGAAAGTGAAAGGTTGGAAAACAATACTCTATGCTAATGGAAAGCAAAAGGCAGATATTGCCATCCTAATATCATATCAAGCAGATCTACACAAAAACTGTTAAAAGAGACACAGTGGCTGGCAATGTGGCTTAGCACATAAAGCTGCTGCCTGCAGTGCTGGCATCCCATAGGGGCACCGATTGAAGTTCTGGCTGCTCCACTTTCCCATCCAGCTTTCTGCTATGCCCTGGGAAAGCAGTAGAAGATGGCCCAAGAAGATGGAATGTGAAGACCCAGAGGAAGCTCCTGCCTCTTGGCTTAAGTTTGGTGCAGTTCCGGCCATTGCAACCAGCTGGGGAGTGAACCAGAAGATGGAAGAGCTCTCTCTCTCCTCTCTGCCTCTTCTCTCTCTGTGTAACTCTGATTTTCAAATAAATAAATAAATAAATTTTAAAAAAGGCACTAAAATGATTAAGGGATAATTCAATAGGAAGATGTGACTGTAATAAATGTACATGCATCCAATTCTAGGTTGCCTGCCTATTTAAGAGAAATGTTAATGGATCTCAACAGAGACATGGACTTCAATACATAATAATGGGGGACATAAAAGCTCACTTTCAGCAATGGACTTTTCAACTAGACAATCAAAAAAGAAACACCAGAACTATTTGACATTATGAATAAAATAGACCTAACTGATATCTACAGAACTTTTCATCCTACAGTCGCAGAATACACATTCTTCTCAACAGTGCATGAACTTTCTCTAGGATTGACCACATGCTAGGCCAGAAAGCAAGTCTCAGAAAATTAAAAAAAAAAAAAAATCAAAATCATGCTATGTATCTTCTCTGACCACAATGGAATGAAGCTGGAAATCAACAACTCAAGAATCTGTAGAACATACGCAAATACATAGAGACTGAACAACATGCCCCTCAATGAACAGTGGGTCACAGAAGAAATAGAAACATATTTTAAAAAATCTGGAAACAAATGAACTTGGCATTACAACATACCAAAACATGAGATACAGTAAAAACATTGTTAAGAGGAAAGTTTATAGCACTTGGTGCCCACATCAAGAAATTGCAAGGCACCAAATAAATGAGCTATCATTGCATCTCAATGTGCTAGAAAAACAACAACAAATGAAACTCAAAATTAGTAGATGGAACAAAAGAATTAAAATTTGAGAAGAACAAACTACCAAAAAAAAAAAGATCAGTGACATGAAGAGCTTTTTTTTCAAAAAATAAACAAAATTAATATATCATTGGCCTCACTAACCAAAGAGGGAGAAGACCCAATTCAATAAAATCTAAAAGGAAAAAGAAAATGTAACAACACATACCATAGAAATAAAAAGAATCATCAGGAATTACTACAAAGAGCTGTGTGCCAACAAATCAGGAAACCTAGAAAGAATGTTTGTACGCAGGAGTTTATCCAATCTACCAAAACTGAGTCATGAGACATAGAAAACCTAAACAGACCAATAACCAAGATGGAAACTGAATCATTAATAAAGACCCTCCCAACAAAGAAAAGCCCAGGACAGATGGCTTCAGTGCTGAATTCTACCAGCCATTTAAAGAAATAATTCCAATTCTTCTCAAGCTATTCAAAAACAATTGAAAGGGAAGGAATCCTTCCAAACTCCTTCTATGAAACCAGCATTACCTTAATTCCTAAACCAGAAAATGATACAACAGAGAAAGAGAACTGTAGACCAATTCCTCGGATGGACATAGATAAAAAAAATCCTCAAAAAATACTAGCCAATTGAATCCAATGACACATAAAAGATCACTCACCTGGACCAGTGGGATCTAACTGTGGTATGCAGGGATAGTTCAACATTCACAAATCGATAAATGGGATACATCACACATTAACCAACTAAAGAACAAATACTATATGATTGTCTCAATAGATGTAGAGAAAGCATTTGATAAAATACAACATCCTTTCATGATGAAAACCTTAAATTGTCTTGAGGAATGTTTCTTTTATATCTAATCAAGGCAATCTATGACAAACGTACAGCCAGCATCTTAATGAATGGGGAAAAGTTGGAAGTATTCCCATTAACATCCAGAAACAGACAAGGATGTCCACTTTTACCATTGCTATTCAATAAAGTCCTGGAATTTATAGCCAGGGACATTAGGTAAGAAAAAAAATAAAAGAGATATAAATTAGAAAGGAGGAAGTCAAACAATTCCTATTTGCAGATGACATGGTTCTATAACTAAGGGATCCAAAACACTACTAAGAGACTACTGGAAGTCATGGAAGAGTTTGATAAAGTGGAGGATATGAAATCAATACACAAAAATCAATAGCCTTTGTATAAACAGACAAGGCCAGGGCTGACAAAGAACTTTTAAGATCAGTCCCATTCATAAAAGCTCCAAAAAGAATGAAATACCTTGGAATAAATTTAACCAAGGATTTTATAAATCTCTATGATGAAAATTACAAAACATTAAAGAATTAGAAAAAGACACTAAAAAATGGAAAAATCTTCCATGTTCATGGATTGTAAGAATCAATATCATCAAAATGTCAATACTACTGAAAGCAATTTACAGAATCAATGTGATCCCTATCAAAATACCAAGGACATTCTTCTCAGATCTAAAAAAAGCAATACTAAAATTCATATGGAAATATAAGAGAACTCAAATAACTAAAGCAATCTTATACAACAAAAACAAAGCTGGAAGCATCACAATACCAAATTTTAAGAGATACTCCAGGGAAGTTATAATCAAAACACCCTGGTACTGGCAAAAAAACAGATGTGTAGACCAACAGAACAGAATAGCAAGTCTAGAAATCAATTCACACATCTGCAACCCACATACCTTTGGAAAAGGAGCTGAAATCAATCCTGGAGCAAGGACAATCTCCTCGACAAATGCTGCTGGGAAAAGGGATCTCCATGTGCAGAAGTATAAATCTAGACCCCTACCTTACACAAAAATTTACTAAAATGGATCAAAGAGCTAAATCACCACCTGATACCATCAAGTTACTAGAAAACTTTGGGGAAACTTTGCCTATGCCGAAGACTTCTTAGAAAAGACCTCAGAAGCACAGGCAATCAAAACCAAAATTGACAAATGGGATTACATCAAGATGAGAAGTTTATACCTGCAAAATACACTCAGCAATGCCAAGAGACAACTGACAAAATGGGAGAAAATATTTACAAAATATGTAACTGATAAAGGGTTAATATCTAGAATGTATAAAGAGTTCAATAAATGCAACAACAACAAAATAAACAACCTAGTTAAGAAATAAGCAAAGTACTTGAAAAGGAATTTTTCAAGAGATGAAATTCAAAAGGGCCAAAAACACATGAAAAAATGCTCAGGGTCATAAGCAATCAGGGAAATACAAATCAGAACCACAATGAGGTTTCACCTCACCCCAGTTAGAATGGCTGTCTTACAGAAATCAACAAACAACAAATGCTGGTGAGAATGTGGGAGAAAAAGATACCATAATCCAGTGTTGGTGGGAATGTAAACTGGTGCAACCTCTGTGGAAGACAGTATGGAGACACCTCAAAAATCTAAATACAGACCTACCATATCACCCAGCCATCCCACTCTGGGAATTTACCCAAATGAAAAGAAGTCAGCATATCAAAGAGTTATCTGTACCCCCATGTTTACTGCAGCTCAATTCAGAATAGCTACGATATGGAATCAACCCAGATGTCCATCAACTAAAGACTGGAAAAATAAATTATGGTATATATACATTATGGAATACTATTACACAGTGGTTAAAAAAAAAATGAAATCCTGCCATTTGCAAAAAAATGGATGCAACTGGAAACCATTATATTTAGTGAAATAAGCCAGTCCCAAAAAGACAAATACCATATGTTATCCCTGATCTTGGTAACTATTAAAGTACCTTAAAAGTAATTTATAGGAATGAAATTGACAATTGTGATGTGGTGATTTTTAATAGCCCTTATCTTTACTTTTGAGCAACACTGTTTTTTTCTTCATATTATTTGGTGAACCCTTTACTTATTGTAGACTTAACCTTATGAGTATAAAGTAAACTGAAAATAGATTTTTATAAAAATTAAGAGTGGGAATAAGGGAGGAAGAGTTGGAGTATGGACATGAGGGAGGGTAGATTGGGAAGTATCGCTATGTTCCAAAATCTGTATATATAAAATAGTGAAACTTGTATACCTTAAGTAAATTAAAAAAGAAAGTGCTCTAAATCTAAATCATGTTTTACATAGTCTTAAATATTTTTATAAGAAGTTCCTATGAAGAATGTATTTCCTTTATCCATGGTTAATCACTTGGTTTCTTTCTAATGGCAGATTAAAAATGGTCTGCTCCCTACTTTGCTGGGAAACTACTGATCCCATTTCTCTTGGAAAAGCCTAAGTAAATCAGATTGGGGGGGGGGATCCTGGGGAGTAGGAAATTCCACACTCCTGGAAGTTCAAGAGGATATTTACATGTGAACACTACTTTTCTTCCACAGGTGTTGTCTCCATCAGTTTCTGTATTGACTGCTACAAAGGAACTGGGTTATAATTGTCTTATCAGTCCCTCCTGAATCTAGTGTTAGGAATTCCAAATTAAGTTATTCAAAACCAGGAGACCTAAAATCCCCAATTAAAAATCTGTAAATGGATATAAAAGAACTATACAAAGTTTGTTAATACATAAATGTATTCAACTTAGTGATAATAAATGAAATTTTTACAATAAAATTAGCAGAAATAAAATGTCAAATTTGAATGCTACTAGGGGGAGGTTGAACAATCATGTTTAATCTGTATCATGAAATCTTACTAAAGTAGGCAGGCATACAGGTTAAAATTGCTAGATGTGTGAAGTGGAAGACCATGCCTTTGCCACGCCCCTATGTGACCTCATGCCCCTACCTGATGCCTTTGCCATGCCCCTGAGTGACCTCATTCCCCTACCTGGCCACACCTGGGTGCCCACCAGCCAATCAGGTTAATTAACCACTCCCCTTTGGAAGTGGGTTCTTTTTTTTTAATGCAATTATTTGGAAATGTGTGTCAAGGGCCTTCAAATTGTTCATCTTTTTGAACCAATAATCATAGATCAATAACTCTTCCTTTGGAACACTACCTAAAAACCAGGCAGGGTGGGTAGTGTAGCACAGCAGGTTTGGCTGCTGCCTGTGATATCCATATCCCATGTTTGAGTGCTGGTTGGACTCTCAGTACCCATAAATGATCTGGCTTCCTGTTCAGGCACCCTGTGAGTGAGAAAGTGATGGCTGAATTGCCTGGGGCCCTGCAACCATGTGGGAGACCTGGATGGAGTTCCAGGCTCCTTGCTTTGGCTTGGCTCAGTTCTAGCTACCAAAAACATGTGGGAATTGAAGCAGTGGATGAAACATCTTTCTGAGCCTGTCTCTGTAACCCTTTCAAGTAAATGAAAAAAATAATGAAATAAACAAACATTTAAACCCTAGAGAAGTATTTGTGAGAATGCATTGTTTGCATAGGACATTGTTTGCAATCACATTAATGTGATTATATGTATCCATATTTTAATGTATAAAGTACTTACTTGAAATGCAGACAGAGAGGGAGAGAATGTCCTATATACTAGTTCATTCCCCAAATATCCATAATGTCTTGGACTGGACCAGCCCCAAATCAGGAGCTAGGAACACAATCTCAGTCTCCCACATGGATGACAAGAACCCAACTACATGTGTCCTCACCTGCTTCCCAGGCACATGTCAGCTGGAAGCTGCATCTGGGAGTGGGGCTGAGGCTGGAACCCAGGCACCATTCAATGGAATGAGTACCCCAAGCAGCAATCTACCTGCTACACTAAAATGCCTGTCCCAATTTATCCATATTTTAGACATTATTGAGCACCATGAGAAGTGCAATGTTGAGTGCATTAAACATGCTGTTCCATTTAATCTTGTAAGTAATGCCGTTTTATAGACAAGTGAGCTGGTTTCAGAAGTTTTGATCAATAATTGGCAAACCAGTGTAGTAGTCACACTGAGACAGTTTTGATACAAAGTTCTTCTCCAGTTATAAGCATTCTGGTTGGTATTAGGGTCTGCAATATGAATCAGTGTGCTAGGCTCAATGTTTCATCTTTCTCCCATACTGCAGTATTGCTCATCCATTACCCTATTATGAATCCTAAAAGCAATGTACCTCTTTTTGCAAAGATATGAGAGGAAATAAATAAAGGATCTTGAAAGACATTCTGATGGTAGAGTAGATGTCAATAATATTTTTTGCATGCACTGTGTAACTGCATTCAGCACAGCACAGTTCTTAAACCTTTTAGTAACTCTACTATTTTACATAAGCCCCAAGGATTCCATGTGATAGTGATAGTTCCCTACTCCTTGTGAAAGAAGAATCAGTCTTATATACTTATATATATTAAAAATAATACATTGTAGCAAATAAAAAATATATTCACTGATGTGTGTGTATTTGCAAAGATATAAATATATACATATATGTAAAGTCATTGAAAATCTATACATACACAGTAAAATAAGACATAATAAGGTGAAGCATTTGTTTGGATACGGTATCATTATTTATGCATAATAAATTAGTCCAAAATAAACAGATAATCAGGTGAAATGCTGAAAACCTTTCTTCCTGCACCATAGAAAGGACACCTTTTCAAAATTGCCACTTGCATTAATTCCCTTCATAAATTAGGCTACTTAGAGCAGACAGTCTACTTTCTGTGCTGTACTACTCAGAATAGCATTTAGCAATAAATTAGCCTGTGGGAGAAATCCCCTGTGGGCTTTACTTGTTTGAGCTTTTAATTAAATTGCTGAAAGCAAACAATAATCTCCACCACACTATACGAGACTGTTCATTCCACAAGACAATGAATCTAACTCCTGCTTTTAACTGAAAATCGCCTCCCTCAATAAAAATGTTTTTGGCTCTTTTGTCTCACAAAAACAATAATAAAGGGAATATTTCTACACAAATTTATGTTATAAAAATAAGGATATAAAAGAGGATTATTTCTTTGGGAAATATTTGTAAATGATTTTTCTATCACTTGAAACCAGGTCTTTAGATTAAAGTTTTATTCACAAAATAACTTGAAATTTCCTCCTAATTCTGTATGCTTTACATTTCAATAATAAGCAAAATTTAATAATTCGAGGAAAAAAAATCACTGGAAGAGTGATTTAGAATTGAGAGGTGAATACCTAGGCAGAACAATACACCGGATTGAGCTGTTCTTCAAACTTCACAAACTTCAAGAAAAAACATTTTGAGAAGCAATGAAATGAAAGTGATGATGCTCCTGTGGTTTTAGGAGCAGAGTTGAATCATCAGTCTTGGAACAGTAAAGAACCAGGACTCTTCAGATTAACTAGATTATGAATATCTTTTTTTAAGATCTTGCTTTAGGTATATCATTGAAATCAATAGTAGTACCCAAGGGTTTCTTTCATTTTTGTTATTAGAGTTGAGAGAAAGTGCCCGGTCTTACAAAAATGGACCATGAAGCTGCTTCTTGGCCATGTAATGAGAATATACACCTAGAGAGATTTTTCTTAGAGTATTGGTTTCCATTTTGGATTTCTAGGCATATTATAAAACAAAGACTCCTTATTCTAGGGAAAATTGGGATCTTTTAGAAACATGCTCTATGTCACCAGTGTAAAGAAAATAGTCACTGCTTATGGTCTTTCCCTTCTCCCTACACTTAAGGCTCCCACCATACTCCCATCTACTCTATAGGCGCTCTTTCCCAACCACAGACACCTGGTTAAGACATCACTGGAGATGCTGCATCCCATGTTGGAGCACTGGTTCGAGCCTGGGCTACTCTGCTTCCAATTCAACTTTCTGCTGATGTTCCTGGGAAGGCAGTGGCTGAAGGCCTAAGTGTTTGGGCCACTGCCACTCAAGTGGGAGAACTGGAGAGAGTTCCTGGCCTCTGGCTTTGGCCTAATGCAGATCTGGCTATTGTAGCTATTTGGGGAGTGAACCAGTGGATGGAATGTCTTTCTGTCTGTCTATATCTTCCCCTGCCTCCATCATTCTGCCTTTCAAATATTTCCTTTAAAAATGTGGCTATTTTCATAGTGAACCAACCCAAAAGCTTCATTGTTGGTACAAAATAGAAAGTATTACTTTTTTTAATTTTGACCCTTTTTTATTTTTTTGGTTTTTCTTCTAAGAGCTAACTGACACATACTTGAACAACCACCAACACTTTACATTTAGTAGCATCAGAAAGAAAAATGACAAAGAAAGTGACTTTAAAAATATATATGAAATACAGTGAACAGACAAGAGAAAGGTATGAGGGAGCTTTAAAATTTTTTTTAAAAAATTGAAATAAAAAATAAGCTTACAGGTGGGCATTTGGCCTACTCTTTAAGATATCTGTGATCTCTATCAAAGCACCTGACCCCGGCTCCTGACTACAGTTTCCTGCTGATGAAGACTCTGGGAGGCAGCAGTGACTGTCCAAGGGATTGAGTTCCGGTCATCCATGTGGGAGACCTGGATTGAGTTCCTGGCTCCCATCTTCAGCCCTAGCCCAGTTCTGCCCATGAGTCTGAGACAGTAACCAGGGAGTTTATTCCATCTCCTACTTTCTCTGTCACTTTATCTCTCAAATAATTTTTTTTAAGTTTATTTATTTGAAATGCAGAAGATGTACATTAGCAGGAAGCTTAATCAGAAGTGGCAGAGTCTAATCTTGAACCAAGCACTCTGGTATGGGATGTTGTTGTTCAAGCTCTAGTTTAACCTTCTGAATCACACACTCACCCCTTAAATAAAACTATTTCAAAAATGTTTAAGGAAAGTTTCTGTTGGTATAAAAACTTAAATCCATGCTCTGCTTTTTTTTTCTCATATTACACTTTTTCCATGAACTTCCTTAAGACCTTTGGTGACCATGCTCTGTTCTTCTAAATTTCATTACATGCTAATGTATAGTAACTGAATTTTGTGAGGTTTCTTCATCACTCATTACATTATAGTTTAGCCATTAGCCACACCTCTTATTCATCATTGATTTACATATTCACCTAGAATAATCACTTATTTTCTGCATGCCTGCTATCACCTGATGATTGGGTTTGCTGCAATGAAGACCATATCTAAAAGAGTCAGAGTCTCCACTTTATTAACCTCCTAATAATCCAATGCCATTCTTGTCATATCTTTGTGCTGTGCATACAAAAAGCTTAGATGCAGATGCAGTCATAACCACATTTTTTGTTTTTCTGTTTTGTTTTCATCTTTCATGTCACTGGATATGATATTATTGTCTTATTTTAGAAACTTACCCTTTCCATATAATATCCTTCCTGTTTTTCTTTGCTAGCCCTCTGGGAAAGCTCCTGTCTACGATGACTCACTCCTTTATTTCATTGAGGACTCTGCTTAAATGTCATTTCCTCAGATAGGCCTTCCTTGGTCACCCTTTCAAAATCTATACTGCCTATTATTTATCCTTTGCCTACTCTTTTTTATAATATGTATTACTGAGCTCATAGTGTGTACATATTTGTTTCTCATATTATTGTCTTTCTCTCCTACTAGCATGTAAACTGTGTAAGGATGAAAATGTTCTCATAATTCACAAATGAATTAAAATAATCTAGATCATAGCCTTGCATAATGATTTTCAAAATGTGATCCCAGACTGGCAGCAGCATCAACTGGGAAATTTTTCAAAATGTGCATTGCTGTGCCCCTACCCAAACAGACTAATGAAAAACTGGGAGGAGACTCAGATTTGTGCTATACAACCCCCATCCAGGTGGTTCTGATGCACACTCATGTTTGAAAAATAATGTAATAGCAGTGCTTTATGTTTTATAAATACATTATTCTTACTGGCAACTTCACAAATAGGAAATTGATTACAGGGATCTTTCTAGTGGCTGACATCATCTATTTAAACTGGAAAACTTATCCTAGGATGTTTTTTTAAGTTCTATAAAATCTTTCAGGTTAAGAATGAGAGAGAGGTGCTGTGGTTAGTAGGCTAAGCCTCTGCCTGCAGCACCAGCATCCCATATGGGCAGCTGTTCATATCCCAGCTGCTCCACTTCCAATCCAGCTCCCTGCTGATGGCCTGGGAAAGCAGAAGAAGATGGCCCAAGGGCTTGGGACCCTTTACCCACGTGGCAGACCTAGAAGAAGCTCCTGGCTCCTGGGTTCAGATTGGCCCAGCTCTGGCCATTGCAGCCATATAGGGGGTGAACCAGCAGACAGAAGACCTCTCTGTAACTCTGCCTCTCAGATAAATAAATCTTTAAAAAAAATGAGGCGAAAAGCCCACTGCTTGACTTAAAAGCTCCTATATTGGTATTATACTCTTGGCCTATAAGCTCCTATCTCTGGCTGTGCTGAGATTAATGTTAATTGAGATCCAAATACGGAAGTTCTTAAAATATTTGCATTTCCCACTTTCTTGGGACCCACATAAATGCACATATAAGGGTGGACACAAGTATCTGAGGAGAAAATTCAAGTTTTCCCAGTGTATATTTGTACTGTCACTGGAGTTTCCTTACAGTGGAGTACTCAACAATCTTAGTGGTTAGTTAATCTTGAGTTTGTAGAATGGGTGCAGAGCAGGAATTGGTTAAAGGATTACTAACTTTCTGCCCACAGTCAAATTTTCTTGTATCATACCTGGATATATATTTTTTTACATTACTCACCATTAACTTCACTTCTGTAGGATGCTTATAGTTTTGTTTCTAAAAGTATCCTAATTACTAACTATAATCAACATTTTTATATTTCTACAAATCTTAAATTTTCAATGAGAACCACTAGACTCATTCATTCTCTCTGGCTAACATATGTCAGGTTTTGAGGGACATTTGGCTAATCCCAGAATCAGCTGGAAAAAATAGAAAAAACAAATTCAGAAGGTAACTGGAATGTATGCTCTGTAGTTTAGTTTTCTATTAGTCATCTTTACATTAACCTTGAATGTGATTCAAAATCCCTCAGGAAAAAGTACCACATTGGCTTAGCTTATTTCACTGGGAAAAAACCCATGCTATGGTTAATATAGCACCAGTGAGAAAGCCAGTGGGAAAAGGCATTGCTCCTCCCACTCCAAATATCCCTGTACAGTTAGAGAAATTGGATACAATTGATGCTTAGTACCAACAGTAAATATTCAGTAATTGTTTTCAGTGTAGACACTACACAGTAAACCAAATTCTTCAGCATATTTATACCACTGAAGAGGTGAGTCTAGAAATATTTTCCCATAGTGCTCCTGGGTTGAGATTTTTGTAACACTTTGAAAGAAAAGGGAAACGAGCTATCCTGTAGGTAGACAGCCTATCCTTTTCCTTTCAAAGTTGTTTTTTTTTTAAACATTTTTAAAGCATTAGTGCATTAATTTTTTCAACTGAGGAAAAATAAGACAGAGTTGGAGTAACTTGCCAAAGGCTAAAGCAGCAACCTTGGGGCCAGGTTAGATTTGTGAATTTAAACAAGCTCCCTGAAGCACTTTTTCTCAGCCAGATAAAGGGACACAGGTAGCGCTGGCGAGAGGATGACTGCAGATTAGACTTCTGTGTGCAAGTCGTTTTCAACTGGGCATCCAAATTCTGACTTTTGCTCCTTGACCACAGTGGCAGCCGATACGGAGAAGAGCATTCCTGTGAAACGCACCTAAGAATTGCAGCGTTAGCCTTTGGTCCCGTTTTCCCTGGCAATTACATTGCAAAGTCCTGAGGTCATGGATGCTGTGTGGCAGAGCTCCAGAGCCCCTTTCTGTACAGAATTCTTCCTCCATGAAGATCTTAGCTTCTTCCTCAAGCAGCAGCTCTCTTGTAATGCACTCCAATCATTTCCAGGCTCCATGAGCTATGTCACCACACTGCTCTTCATGTTAGAGCTCAGAGACTGCTGGAAATTATTTTCTGAATCCAGTAAATAATTCCCTAGTACACTTCGACTTGTTCTACTTTAACAGTAATCTAACCCATGGGAACTGATCCTAAGCATAATGGACTGGACAGGGTAGCATCATTTTCTGCTTATCAGCAAAGAGTCACATGGCAAAGGTTATATTGTCTGTACAAATTCTCAACCGAAATGAGAATAAAAATGAGAAAACAACTCAAATTCAAATGTATTTTCCATGGTATCCCCGTATCTTCTCGCCCCTTTAGTTTCTAAGTGTTTCATTAGGCTAAGCAGAACTAAAGACTGATTCAATCATTTTTAGATGTGAATATTCAGATGTACCACACCAGTATAATGTCACTGTAGGATATTATTCCTTTAAAAATGTAAAGTTATGTTGTAATCTTCCAAATGAAGTAAAAGGAATTTCAAAAAAAATGATATTGGAGATATTAAGTATAACAGCAACAGGCAATCAATTCCTCATTTCATCCTTGTCTTTCAAAAGAGACATGTTTCATTCAAAGAGATTGCACTATGATGGGTAAAAAGGTGTGTCTGGTCCTTTTATTTAATTGCTATCCCTACAGACTGCCTTGTCTAACCTGTCTAACATACCTTCCCCATTTTTAAAGGAGTCTACTTTGTGTTAGGAAATGATTAGGACATTGAGATAAGTACTTCATCTGAAAGCACAGATTGAGCTTTTGTCCCTGTGTTCCTATCCCACATCTATGCCTGACAAGTCATGTGGAGTTGGCAAGCTACTCAACCCTGCTGAGCTTCAGCGTCCTGTTCTGTTAGCTTGAGATGACTTTTGTCATTTTCTTATAGGATGTGTGAAGAGATTTTAATGAGATAATGCATCAAAGCTCCTGCTTAATTCCTGGCACTGAATAGGTGTCTGTTTTATGTTAGCTACTGCTATTAAGTTTGTCATTTCAAAGATGAAGAGTTTGAGAGAGCTTCAGTTATTTGTAGCCCTTTGATCTCATTTACTGACCCCTGAATCTAGGCTTTTGTCTCGTTATGTTTATTCAGATTAGTTGTACTTGAGATTTCATTTAAACTTCTGTTCCCTCAGCACTGGCTTCCACATGCCTCTACATTATGGCTCCCATCTCCATCTGTGGCTCTGCCTGTGGTGACCTTGACTGTGTTGGCATCTGCCCCTCCTGGGCCAGGTCCTCCTTCATCTCTCTGGGACTGAGACACAGCCTACATTTTGAGTAGCCATTCGTTTCTTCTAGAAGAAGAGGCTAAAGGATATTAGCTTAAACAGCATACCCATACACATGGCTCTCTAAACTTAGCTTGCATCAAAATCATTTGAAGGACTTGATAAAACAGCAATTTCAAGTTTCCATCTCCAGAAGACTTAGTACCATATATTTAAGATATGGCCTGAGATTTAGTATTTCACTCACAGCTGGCCAAGGGACCACATTTTGAAAAAAAAAAAAAAATGTGTATTTTTATGTGTTTCTATCAAAAGCCCACAAGAATACTCTTATCAGAAACATACTTTTTTTTCTTTCCAGATAAAAAGTCAAATTATTCATTGAACTTTCTGTCCAACTACAATTTTAAATTAGTACCAATTATAATCAGCATTTGAAAGTGTTAACTGCTTATTAATATCTGCAGTCCATGGCAAGTTTCACAGCTAATACTCGAACTAGCATGGTTAGAGTACAGTTCTTTTAAAGTTGAAAATAAAAATTGTCTGTATTAAAGAGCATATTTATCCTGAGAAGTTCCAGATATTTCATTAATAGAAGCTGTTTGCTCTGATATGAAGCTTTTATTTATAGTATTTACAAAATTGAAAGGGGTTTTTCTTATTAGCTTAAAAACACAACCAGGTAGTGTTATATTTTGAAAATTTATTTCCTTGAATTTAACTAATGATCTTAGAATTTTTTCCAGTGGGAATGCTAGGTCTGTGAAAGGATTATTTGAGTATGAGGACAATGAAATTTTTTTTTTTTATGTTTTATTTGTAAGGCAGAGAGACAGAAGACAGAGTCTTGTCCGCTAGTTTACTCCCCAGATGTAACAGATGGACCTATCCCGGCTGAATCCTGCTGCTGGGAACCGTCTTCTACATGGATGTCATGGAGCAACTACTCTAACCATCACCACCGCCTCTCGGGTGTGCATTAGCAGGAAGTGAAATCAGGAGCGAAACAGCAACTTGAGCCCAGACATTCTGGATGTGGGATTCGGGCATGCTAACTGGTGGCTTTACTGCCAGGCCCAACATCAGCCCCGTTAACCAGATTTAGTATACTTGGTAAAATATCTATGCCTGGCAGTCAGGTTTTTATGTGTATCAGGATTTGTTATATATCATTTGAATCTCACTCATTGTCAGTGCAGGACAGTATAATACAGTTATGAGTAATTCTGTAGATCTTCTTTAAGAGTCTATTTGCTTTATATTTTGTGCCTTAATTTCAATTAGCTATGAGAACTATCTTGGCAAAAAAAAAATCACCTTAGATCCATGAATATTAAGTTGTTAAGGTAAATAGATTTAAGTATCCATATTTTGATATTTTTTCTAAATACTAATAACTTCCATTGTTGATATTTACCAAAATTCAGACCAGTGAGATTTTACAGTTTAAAAGATGTACTAGCAATTTACAGTTAGCAGTATATAAATATTTATGATACAGAGAACAAAAAATGGATGATACATTTAGGCTTCAATTTCTATTTGCATAATTATAAGAAAGGGGTTCTTCAAAGCATCTTCTGTCAAATCACTCTCTTTGAATTTCCTTTACTATTCTTCTGTATTTGATCCTTAACCTCGAACTTGTTTCCTCAATAATGTGTGAATAATATTGTATTGTTAAATTAGGGAAATGATATGGGATTTAAATTTTAATTAAGGCAAACATCTGAGCCGAATGCTACATAGCTTATTAAAGCAATATTTATGAAGTGATTGTGAAATACAGCAGTTAATTACTGCAGCTCACATTATAAAAAAATATCAAACTCTAAGCTTTCCGTAAATCATAATAATGAATTGCATTCACTCATTCACTGACTCTCTTGCTCACTCAGTAAAAGAATTGACTGTCTTCTATACACTGTAATGTGTTCTCTTAAAATGAAAGTGAGCTATCATAATCTAGAATGGATGTCAGTTGTTATGAGACTATTTAATTCTATCACATTTCTGTGTCAAAAGGTCTGTTTTTTGCAGACTGAAAGATCCACTTTTCATTCATTTATTCTGCTATTCATCCACACAATAAACTGCTCTATACCAACAACGAGCTTGATATTTTGGGGGGAGGCACTGTATTTGAGATAAAAGATAAGTAAGTTGTGAAGAAATGCAATGCACATATTTGCCTTAACACAGCAAATTTTGAAGCTTAAGAATGAATTAGACCAGAAGGCATTTAAATTCATTGGGAGAGACTATCTTCTGTTGGAATGTATAGCATTTAGATGCTACCTCCATCCTGCCTATTTAGGGCACAAATTCCTTGGTACTGCAGGTCTTGAAGACATTACTCCATCTAAAAGTGCTCAGCTAATCCAGGGATAGGCAGTGCTCCAGAGAAATCACAAGTAATCCCCAGCATTTCCAGCACCGAAGCATGATTGCCTTCACAGACAAGGAACAAGGTCACGGAGACAAAGCTCAAAGGCTACAGTTCTCATTCTTGTGACAATCCAGCTAGGACTTCTATTTGCCTTGTTAAAATATAGTCATTTACGACCGGCGCCGTGGCTCAACAGGCTAATCCTCCACCTTGCGGCGCCGGCACACCGGGTTCTAGTCCCGGTCGGGGCGCCGGATTCTGTCCCAGTTGCCCCTCTTCCAGGCCAGCTCTCTGCTGTGGCCCGGGAGTGCAGTGGAGGATGGCCCAGGTGCTTGGGCCCTGCACCCCATGGGAGACCAGGAAAAGCACCTGGCTCCTGGCTCCTGCCATCGGACGAGCGCGGTACGCCGGCCGCAGCGCGCCGACCGCGGCGGCCATTGGGGGGTGAACCAACGGCAAAAGGAAGACCTTTCTCTCTGTCTCTCTCTCTCACTGTCCACTCTGCCTGTAAAAAAAAAATATATATATATATATAGTCATTTAAATTTTACTGTTTAGAACTTCTGTGTAAGTGAATTTGTAATAAAAATGAAGCATATTTTTGCTTTCTATTGATTATACATTTTAGTGATTCTACTGTACAGTGTAGAGGAAATATGGTGATGTTGAAGATCCTTATCTTGTGTCTTATTTAGTTGGAATGTTTGTTTGACTTTCTGCTTATTTTTGATGCTTTTTGAAGGTACCGGATAGATTACATATTAAATTAAATATTCCTACCTTGGAAAGATATTCCATACTAAACTGCTGACAAACTTTAGTGCATATGTTTTTGACATGTAATCACTTTTTCCTTTTATTACCTTAATTTAACAACTTACATTAATAAATTTCTAAATGTTGACTTATCATTTCTACCCTGAGGAAAACATTAAGTATTCAGAGTTTATTAATCCTTCAGTACATTAATATTTGAAGACAAATTTTGCTTCTTTGTTTATGAGAATATTTATGAGTGAGAATATTTTGTACTTTTATCCAGTTTTGGCATCAACAGTATGCTAGCAGAATATAATTGTTTAAATAATTTCATGTACTTCTCCAATTTTTTGAAAAAAATTATATATATATATATATTCTCTTTGTTTGTTATGGAAGGTCTAAAGCAATTTTATACAACTAAAACAAAGCTGGGGCATCACAACACCAGATTTCAAGAACATAGATCAGGAAAGTTATAATCAAAACAGCCTCAAAGTGGCAAAGAAACAGACGTGTAGACCAATGGAATAAAATAGAAACTCCAGAAATCAATCCATGCATCCACACCAACTTATTTTTTACAAAGGAGATAAAATAAATTCCTGGAGAAAGACAGTTTCTTCAAAAACTGGTGCTGGAAAAACTGGATCTATGCCTGCAGAAATATGAAACTAGACCCCTACCTTACACCTTACACAAAATCTATTCAAAATGGATCGAAGACATAAATCTATGACCCAATACCATCAATTTACTAGAGAACACTGGAGAGACTCTGTAAGGCACTGGCATAGGCAAAGACTTCATGGGAAAGATCCCAGAATCATATGCAATAGAAACCAAAATTGACAGATGGGATTACATCAAGCCGAGAAGACTATGCAACTGCAAAACACTCAGCAAAGTGAAGAGGCACCTACAGGATGGGAAAAGGTATTTGCTAACTACACAACTGACAACAGGTTAATATTCAGGATCTATAAAGAGTTCAAGAAATTCAACAAAAAAGAAACCAACAATCCAGTTAAGAAATGGGCAAAGGACTTGAACAGACATTTTTCAAAATGGAAATCCAAATGGCCAACAGACATAAAAAAATGTTCAAGATCACTAGATATCTGGGAAACACAAATTAAAACCACTCTCGTACAGAAATCAACAAGTAACAAATGTTGCTGAAGATGTGGGATAAAAAGGTACCCTAGTCCATTGTTGGTGAGACTATAAACTGGTGTAGCCACTATGGAGATACCTCTAAATTTGAATACAGACCTACCATATGACCCAGCCACCCCACTCCTGGGAATTTACCCCAACCAAAAATAAATCAGCATAAGAGTTACCTTTATCCCCATGTTCATTGCAACTCACTTCAGAATAGCTCAGATATGGAATTAACCCAGATGTTGATCAACTCATGAGAGGATAAATTAATTATGGTACATATATACTCTATAGAGTACCACTCAGCTATAAAGAAAAATTAAAGCTTGTGTTTTGCAACAAAATGGATGCAACTGGTAACCATTATACTTAGTGAAATAAGCCAGTCCCTAAAGACAGATATCATATGTTCTCCCTAATGTGGGGTAACTACTAGAGTAGTACTAGAATACCTAAAATGTACTATATTGAGGTAAAATAATTTTCAGATTCGAAGATTGTTTATAGCCCTTGTCTCTTTTGTTGAGGAAATAGTGTTTTTTTCTTCATACAATTTGTTGAATTCTTTACTTAGCATAAGATTTACCTTACAAGTATTAAGTAAAGTGAAAACAGATCTTTGGAAAAATAAAGAGTGGGACTAGAGGAGGGAGGAGGAGGAAGGGTTGGAGCATGATCATGAGTGTGAAGGAGGGTAGGGTAGGAAGTCTCACTACGTTCCTAAATCTGTATATAGGAAATACATGAAACTTGTATAACTTAAATAAAAGAAAAGGAAATCCTTGCACATTGTTGGTAGGAATATAAATTAGTACAACTATTTTGGTAAACAGTAGGCAGGTTCCTTAAAATACTAAAAAATGTATTTATCAACAAGTATATATTAAGTAGTATCATATATGTGATATAGATAGGTCTATAATGTGCATATATTATATATGTATAAGATTAATATGTATATTTTATGTAGATGTGAACATAGATCTTTTTCTTACTTCAGGTATATAAAAATATTCCACATTAATACTGTTAGCTCAT
This sequence comes from Sylvilagus floridanus, assembly GCA_949820135.1. Taxonomy (NCBI): domain Eukaryota; kingdom Metazoa; phylum Chordata; class Mammalia; order Lagomorpha; family Leporidae; genus Sylvilagus; species Sylvilagus floridanus. Next base: position 26,861,103 of record OX463235.1, read on the forward strand.
AATTTTTTCACATTCATAAGAGCTTTATCATCAAAGCTCAGGATTTTTAAAATTTTTAATTTTATTATTTTGGCATGCATATTTGTATGTTTTTTTAACTCTAGACAATGCTACAAAAAGACATGATAGAAGACCAAAAATGATGTGCATTTTAGCACATATTTCTTAGGATAAATACAAGCACCAATTATGACACTTTAATATCCTATTCTTACAGCTTTTATTTTTAGCCATTTAGCTGTGAAAATTAATAATAATAAGTAGGTTGATAAGAAGAGGGATAAAGAACCATGCATTTTTGAGCCTAGTTTCTTGACTCTTCTTTAGGTGCTTATAGAGTGTGTGTACACTCCATACAAATGAGTCTTATTCATGCTCTGAGTTTTTTTAATATTTATTTTCATTTATTTGACAGGCAGAACAACACACACACACACACACAGAGACAGAGACAGAGATAGGGATGGAGGGATCTTCCATTCCCTTTTGAATCCCCAAATACCTACAACAGTTAGGGCTGGACTAGGTCCAAGCCAATACCTTCCAACTCCATTTGGGTTTCCCACATAGGCGAGAGAGACCCAAATACCCAGGTTGTGCACCAGCAGGAAATTGCATCAGAAGTAGATCTAGAACTCAACTTAGGTACTCAAATATGGGATGAACACATCCCAAGTGACTGCTTAACCCAATGAGCCATAAGACTCTTGTATTTATATATTTATTTAAATATATATAAATATATAATTATATATATTTATTTATATATATATATATATATATTTTTTGGTAAGCTCCTTATTGTCCAGAGATGAAGAGCAGTATTTGTTGACATCTGTAAGATATCTGCTGTGGTTAAACACACTCATCATGCACCAGGTAAACAGTTTTATTTTCCTACAGTAAAGGGAATTATGAAAATAATCACTCCTTTGACAAAATAATGAATATAGTATGATGTAGATCAGAGAGTTTTGGATTTGCACCATGTGAAGTCCACAGCTACTATAGTTACTAACATACTATTGCTATGAAAACTCTCCTGAGAATCCTGCTTTAAACTATTATTTTCTTAACAAAGTAGAATTGTTCTTTAAATCATGGAAGAAATGGCTGGATCTGGAGCACCCTGGTGAGAATGACTCCTTGCATAGCTACTGGTTGCCTATGGCCTCATTGAAAGGAAGTGACGTTCAGGTTTATGAAGTAATAAAAACTGTCCTCTGTCACTCCAATTGGTTTGTTCTATAGTCTTTCTCTGCCATCTGCAACCACTTTACTTTAATCTCTCTGATAAATAATCATCCCATACTGCAATGCACCCCCTCTCCCTAAATCTCCCTCCAACTCTGTCATCTTCATAATCTGATTTTCTTGCCTTAACTCTAGCTACCATTCTGTGAGTCAAAACGTGGGAGAATTCATCAGTTATTAACTGCAGTCCTTTTAGATGGCTGGTTGACTTACATCTGTAAAATTATTATTCACATTATAGCATGTACTTTGATCAGAAATTAACACTTCATGCCTTCTATGCTATAACTACACTTCTCTTTTCCTTTTATTGCTCCAAACAGTGCAATTTCAACCCTCAGCTGGGATGACTTTATTTGGCAGAAGAAGGGAATCTTGTAGTAGTTACTATATTACTTCTCTGTAGAGACATAATGTGAGCTTTATATGTAATTTTTTTTTTTGACAGGCAGAGTAGACAGTGAGAGAGAGAGAGACAGAGAGAAAGATCTTCCTTTTGCCATTAGTTCACCCTCCAATGGCCGCCGTGGCCAGCGCACTGCGCTGATCCGAAGGCAGGAGCCAGGTGTTTCTCCTGGTCTCCCATGGGGTGCAGGGCCCAAGCACTTGGGCCATCCTCCACTGGCCACAGCAGAGAGCTGGCCTGGAAGAGGGGCAACCGGGACAGAATCCGGCGCCCCGACAGGGACTAGAACCCGGGGTGCCAGCTCCGCAAGGTGGAGGATTAGCCTATATGTAATTTTAAACATTGTAGCACCCACAGAAAAACAAGTGAATCTAATTTTAATAACACACTTTATGTAACAAAATATAGCCAATGTCTACAAAATGTAAAATTAAAAAAAAATTACTTGAATTGCAGAGAGATAAAGGGATGATGGCTCCCATTTATTGGTTCATTCTACAATATCCAGAACAATCCCCTGCCAGGGACCAGCCATGCAATTCATGTCTCCCACATGGGTAACATGAACTCAATTACTTGAGCCTTAACTGCTGCCTACCTAGGTCTGCATTAACAGGATAAAGAAACCAGAAGCCAGAGCTGGGAATTGAACCCAGGCACTCCAAAGTGGGCCACAAGCATCTTAAGCAACATCTTAACTGCTAGAGTAAACATGTACCTCTAAAAAAAATCATTAATGATATAGTGTGCACTCTTTTCACGTACTCAGTATTTAAAGATCCAGTATATAGTTCACATTATAAGATGTCTAAACTCCAACTGGCATCTTTTCAAGTGCTTGTTGGCTAGAGGCTACCATATTGGTTAGTGGTTACCTTATTGGATACCATACATCTAGAGATTGATTCAGGGAAAGGTGGACCTAGTCAGGAAATATAAAATCTGTTCCTCACAAATAGCTCCAGACCTCCAAAAGTGTGGGAAGTGGATGAGGTTGGGCAGGAATAGTTCAAATAAAGTCTTAGGAGATTTCAATCTTTTGAGAGTCTGTGTCACTTCATCACCAGGCCTTCTATCATAGTATCTAGAGTCTATATCTTTGTTTTTCGATTCTATTGTCAGATTTCTTCATCTGAATATTCTTAGCAGAGTTAACATTATTCCCTAAATACATATAATATGTCCATAAAATATAATTTTGCCTTTAGCCAAAGAATGTGAGATAAATTTGATTATTTCTAACATTTGTTGACATTTCATTGTGATTTTTTCCCAAAGTATACCCCAGCCTTCATAAACTCTAGAATGCACCTCTGTCAATCTAGCATTTCTCTGCCTCTAAGTGGGAATTTTGCTGAGAAATATGAAAGTTCAGGAAAGCAGCCTTTTCATTACGGAAGTTATTACTGCATAACAAATGCAAATGTCGCATGAATGGATAAAGATCCCAAAATATGATGAAACCTCAAAACCACAGTACTTTCATATCAAAGGCATTTTTAATCCTCTATAAGCACCTACAGTTATCAGTAATCACAGGGGTAATGCAAGGTAAGTTTTAATACGTTAAATACATTTCAATCTCTATACTTCATTTATTCCACAAATTGGTTTACTATAAATCCATCATCAGTAACAAATTTTATATACTGTTTCATAAAAAACGATTTCTTTTATTGCTTTTCACATTTGGAAACCTTTTTCTCTGAGTTTTCATACCCAACTTAACATATATATCTTGTCATGCATTAAAATGGTACAGATTGTACAAAACCTGTCATCATCATCATGGGGGACAGTTTGACACATTCCATTATGCCAAACACCATGTGAGAGTTCTATGTCCTTAACATTTACAGATTTTTTTTACTACAATCAGCATAAGAAAAACAGAATTCTATTCTGCCAAACAGTAGCAAATTATCATGCTCAATGGTCTGAATGACTTATATAGAAATTAATTTAACTGAAATCATCAGCCTACTGAGAAATAAGAGTGATGGCAGTTTATAAGCTTCCTCTCTTGAATATAAATATAATTTGAAATAGAATTATAAATATTCTGAATAAAATCAGTCTGGGATGACTATTTAAGTGTTTATTCTGTATTGAGCAATGAATCTTACTGGAATTCATAAATTTGATAAATCAATGCATTTCTACTTTTATATATCCTATAGGGTAAAAAGATGCATTAAAACCTTTTTACAACATTCCCTCTGGAGCTAAGGAGTTATAGATAATTTATCCCAACTGTTTCTTCAGCTTTCATGGCAGTAGTTGAGCATTTATTTTCTCATAAATTTTGGTGTATGGCAACAATAATGAGATGGCTTGATGACTTTGTTAAAGTTTTTGGCTATACGGAAGCTTATATTGTGGACTCTGAATAACACATTTGCGGGGTGAAATTTTAGCCTATCAATTAAGACACCTATGTTCTGTATTGGAGTGCCTGAATTAATTTCCAGCTCCAGGTCCTGACTTCAGCTTCAGCTAATGCAGACCCTGGGAGAAAGCAGTGATGGGTTATGTAATTGAATTCCTACCATCTACATGAAAGACCTAGAATTTATTCCCAGGTCCTCAGCTGCAGCTCAGCCAGGGTATTTGAACAAAGAAAGAGTGTATGTGCATGTTAATTCACTCTGCCTCTCAAAGACATAGGTAAAGACAAGCACTTGCCAAATAATCACTCAAATGTACAATCGCAACTGTGATTAAGTCCCACTAAGAAGAGTCAGTGTCACTTTGAGATTTGATGATTGTTTATAGCACTTGTCTCTTCCATAGAGGAACAGTGTTGTGTGTGTGTGTGTTTTTTTTTTCTCTTCATACTCTTAGTTAATTCCTTTATTTAGTGTAGGGTTAACTATATGATCATTAAGTAAACTGAAAATAGATCTTTGTAACAATGAAGAATGGGAATGTGGGATGAAGGAAGAGGAAGGGTGGGTGGGAAGTGTCACTATGTTTTTAAATCTGCCTATATGAAATAAATGAAATAAATAAAATTTTAAGAAAAGAGTCAGCGTGTGCCTATGATAGTAAAAATTACCGAGGTATGCATTTCTTGGAAGAATTTCCCATTGGATGAATTCCAATCTGATACCAGAAACCTAAAAAAAGTTAGTGAGAAAAAAATAATGAACAAATGTAGCCTAACAAAAGGTATACTATACCCTGAGAAATGGTATGTGAACTGTATAAGTAACTGAAAGAAGTTCAGTAGAGATGGAAGAGTTGACAGATTAGCATGAAAGGATAATCTTGAGATATAGATAAGGACTGAGCCCATTAGGAACTCATAGGATTTCACTCTAGATTTGGAGAAATATTAACTGGTGCTGGTATATTAGAATTATAATTTGAAAATATCCCTCTGACTATGGTGGTGAGCTTAGAATGGAGGGAATCCGGAGCATATGGAGATACGATCCAATGAGAAATCATTTCACTTGACCAGATACGAGATGGACAGTGGCATGGACTCAATGGAGGGAGATATAGGTCAGCAGACCCAAAGTAGAAAAAATTAATCCAAGAGTGAAGAAGAAAGAAGTGTTCAGTTTGAATCCTAGGTTTATGACTGATGGACAGAATTTTCTGGAGAGTTGTCAGGGGGCAACTGAATGCAGGTCATGAAATTGCATTTGAAAATAGAATTTCAAGACTCTTTGAGACAATAATAGGATTCATCAGGAATGCATCTGGATTGAATGATTGTGAGTCAGGATAAGGGATTAGTGCTGGAGATATGGTTTCTTATTTTTTTTTCATAGCAAAGGAAATCCTAGATTGGAGTTACACAATGTAAAAAGTATGTGAAGAGCAGAAAGTATGAGCCAAGCAGAAGGCAGGATGCCATGCTCAAATGAATTCCAAAATTTCTCCATCAATCAGAGACGGATGATCTTTGAAAGATGACAACAAGTCAAGAAAGCATAAAGAAGATGGGAATGCAGACGCCCAAAAGCAAGGAGAAAATAGTATTTTTCAAGAAAAGAAAGGAGAAAGCAAGAAAAACATTTGATTCTATGGGAATATTTGGAGATGAAGGGTGAAAAAGTATGTGTTACATTTAGTGAGGGCAATGACCTAGGGCTTGGCCACGACAGCCTCTATTAGGAAAGCTGGTTGATTGTCATACACAAAATAAAACTAAAAATAGTGAAAATGTGCAGAAAGGATGAAACAAAGCAATATATAGTGGCAAAGCAAAGTTTTCAAAATATGTTAAAATATTTAAACAGCTCTTAAAAGTATTTGCAGATTTAGTAAATAATTTACAATTTACATTAAATACTGTGTATATGTGGACTATTTTTAAATGTACCATGTATAGAAATAAGAGAAATACAGAGTATTCAGAAGAAAGACATCCAAATATTAAGATTATGCAAATCCTTCTCAGGAGTGGAGGAGAAAAATGAGCCCAAGTCCAAATTAGGAAACCAAATTGTTGTGTCTTATCCAATTTATAAATGGCTTATGTGCTCTTCTACTGATGCAGTGCGCACTCTAGAGAACACGGCATATTGATAAGGTGCCATCTATGAGCCAGGAAGCAGGTACTTGCCAGACACTGAGCCCATAGGTGTCTTGACTTTGAACTTCCCAGCTTCTAGAACTGTGAGAAAACAAAGTTTCTATCATTTTTAAGCCACTCTGTCTATGTAGCCCAAACAAAGGCATCTGAAAAGCATCTTAGCCAGTGGGAGTTGCAGAGCAAGGGATCTGCACTAAACATTGTTTTCTCTCTGATAGACACAGGTGCAAAAATCCTCAACAAAATACTGGCTAATCAAATCCATAAACACATTAGAAAGATCATGCACACAGTCCAAGTGGGATTTATGCCTGATATGCAGGGATGGTTCAACATTCACAAATTAATGAGTGTGATACATTAACCAACTGAAGAACAAGTTCCATATGATTATCTCAATTGATGCAGAGGAAGCATTTGATAAAATATAGCATCATTTCATGAAGAAAACCTTTAGCAAACTGGGAATAGAAGGAACATTCCTCAACACAATCAAGACAATCTATGACAAACCCACAACCAGCAACTTAATGAATGAGGGAAAGTTGGAAGCATTCCCACTAATATCCAGGACCAGACAAGGATGCACATTCACACTATTGCTATTTATATAGTTCTAGAAATTTTCAAAGGGATACAAACTGGGAAGAGGAAGTCAAGCAATCCCTATTTACAGATGACATGATTCCACTCACAAAGCTACAGAAATTAAGTATCTTGGAATAAATTTAACCAAGGATGTCAAAGATCTCTATGATGAAAATTACAAAACACTAAAGAAAGAAATAGAAAGAGATACTCAAAATACCAAGGACATTCATCTCAGATATAGAAAAAAATGATACTAACATTCATATGGAAACAAAGGAGACCCCAATAATTAAAGCAATCTTACACAATGAAAACAAAGCCAGAGGCATCACAATACCAAATTTCAAGGCATACTAAAGGCAGTTATATTCAAAATAGCCTGGTATTGGCATAAAACTAGACTTTTAGACCAACAGAACAGAATAGAAACTGCAGAAATCAACCCATGCATCTACAACTAACTTATCTTTGACAAAGGAGCTAAAATCAATCCCTGGATCAAGGATGGTCTCCTTAACAAATGGTGCTGGGAAAACTGAATCTTATTGTGCAGAAATATGATAAAAAAAAAACCCCTTCTTTATACCTTACTCAAAAATCCACTCAAATGGATCAAAGACCTAAATCTGTGCTCCAATACCATCAATTTACTAGAGATCACTGGGGAAACTCTGCAAGATATTTGCATAGGCAAAGACTTCTTGGAAAAGATCCCAGAAGCACAGGTAATCAAAGCCAAAGTTCACAAAATGGACTACCTCAAGCTGAGAAGTTTTTGCACTACAAAAGAAACACTCAGCAAAGAGAAGAGGCACCTGACACAATGAGAGAAAATATTTGCCAACTAAGCAACTGATAAAGGGTTAATCACCAAAATTTACAAAACACAAAAGAAAATCAACAACAAAAAAACAATTCATTTAAGAAATGGACAAAGACTTGAACAGGCATTTTTCAGGAGAGGAAATTCAAATGGCCAACAGACATTTGAAAAAATGCTCAGGATCACTAACCATCAGGGAAATGCAAATCAGAACCACAATGAGGTTTTATCTCACCACAGTTGGAATGACTCTCATACAAAAATCAACAAGCAACATTGCTGGTGAGGATGTGGGGAAATAAGTCCCCTAATCCACTATTTTTGAGACCTAATCCACTATTAGTGAGAAGGTAAACCGCTGCAGCCATTGTGGAAGATAGTATGGAGATACTTCAGAATTCTGAATAGACCCACCATATGATCCAGCTATCCCACTCCTGGGAATTTAGTGAAATGAAAAAGAAGTCAGCATATGAAAGAATGACCTGTACCCCCATGTTTACTGCAGCTCAATTTACAATAACTTATATATGGAATCAAGCCCAATGTCTATCAACTGAAGACTGGATAAAGAAATTATTGTATATGCACATTATAGAATTCTACACAGTGATAAAAATAAAAATGAAATCCTGTCATTTGCAACAAATGGATACAACTGGAAAGCATTATGCTTAGTGAAATATGCCAATTTCCAAAAGACAAATACCATACATTCTCCCTGATGTGTGGTAATTAATAGAGGATCTAAAAAGTTAATCTACAGAAGTGAAAATGACACATTGAGATACATTGACTTTGAACATCCCTTGTCTCGAATGTTGAGGAACAGTGTATTTTGCCCCTTTTCTTTTTTCATACTATTTGTTCAGCTCTTTACTTAGTGTAGGGTTAATCTTATGTGTGTAAAGTTAAATGAAATTAGATCTTTGTAAAAAATAGCCTTCCATTCGCCATTCATATTTTCCTTTAAGAAGGAAATACATTGGTCTAGCAAGGATATTATTTGTGCCTTGAGGCTGGCAAATACAAATGTATTTGCCTAAAATACAGTATTCTTCATTTTATTCCTTTATTTATTTATTTACTTTTTTAGAAAAAATGATACCAAACTGTCTTCTCCAAAGGGAACAGTCAGTGAAGATGTATTGGCTTCAAGAATGAAGAATGTGTTCTGTTTTGAGATGCTAACAAGCTATGGGGGGTGTCTGCAGTTAGGAGACCTAGTTCTTCATTGTTTATCAACTTTCAGGCAACCAAGACTCAGTGCAGCAACAACAAAAATATAAATTTTCTATCCTTTCTGTGGCATAGCTTTGTGCTACTGAGGGAACTAATGGTTCATTCAATTGATGGTGCCGTCCCATGCATCAGACTCAGAATTGTTGGTGATGGATTAGTTACATCTCCTGGGCAGATGAACTCGACCTGATAGGTGCAAGTTTGCTTTGGTCACAGTTGCCTATGAATTTAATTTTAGCATATAAAGCCTCAACTCAAAATTTCATTATGTTTTAGAATCATCACTGCCTTAATGTTCAAACATCTAACATCTTCTGGGTGAAGGAGAAATGCATGCTTGTTTACGGCATTTTGTAAATAAAAATGCAGTGATCTACCTATGGCTTAAAAATGTTTTGTTAATCCAGCTAATCTGGATTAACAGAATTATTTACAGGAAAATAGAGCATGTGGTAGTTCTTCTGGACAGGAACTGAATTGTCCTAAGATTATTTATAAAAACAGAAATTCATTGATTGTAGAAAAGCTGGCATTATTACAAAAATAAGAATTGTAACAGGAAAGGGAAGAGGATAAATGGTGGAAATGTGGGCAGGAGGGAGAGTAGGGTAAAAAACAATCAACTGTTTCTTGATTTGTATATATGAAATGTGTGAAGTTTGTATGCCTTAGTTAATATGATGAGAATATAAACTCATATACCAAATGATGTGTTTCTGAATTACTGTTGTTTTCTGTGTTGTAAGTGCTGACAAAGTACTTGTACAGGACTAGGAATCAAAATGATTTATTGCCACTGTCTAGTGATTAGTGGATTTAAACTAGTTAATACCTGAGTTTACTTTAACAGGTCAAGGTGAGCAGCCAGCCATCTACGTGTTCATTCACAGAGAGCAGCAACATCCTGGGAGAGGTGAAGGCACTGCTGCCTCCCCTCGGGAACTCTGCCTTTTCCCTTTGTGTTTTATGTGTTGTTACATGTGATCATCTAATGCCATGAATGTAGCTGATTTCATTACATGTGTTAATTTTTCCTTAATTAGATAAAATATAACAAATAACTTTTGATATTTCCTACCTATAATCTACGAGATTTGTCCACACAGTACACTCTGCAGAAAAATAACTGAGAATAGCAATCAAAAATATTTATATTAGAAAATAAAACTGATTAGAATGCTAAAAAAGAGAAAATAAATAGACATTTTTATAGCTTTATAACTTCATTTTTTTTTTGCTACCAACACATGAGTATCTGATAATTAACCAACTACTCTGGCATAAAAGTTGGTCCCCAAAATAAAAATTCATTCACATTTAAGATATTATATAAATTAAGCTTTGGGTTTGTGTGCTAGATTTTTTTTTTCATTTTAATTGACACAATAGTATACTTTATGGGGCACATTATGATTTGATATGTGTGTACATGAGTAATGATCAAATCAGTATAATTAGCATATCCTTCACTTCAAACATTCACCATGTCTTTGTGGTGAAAACAGTCAAACTCTTCTAGCTATTTTGAAATCGAAAATACTTTGTTAACTCTATTCACCCTACTGTGCAATATAATTTTTCATTTATTTTTAATTTTTTACAGTAGTTTACTTAAGGTAGCATCACTCAAAACTGGCCTGCAGAGTTGAACAAGAAAGATGGCCTCCTTTCTCCCCCATTCTATGCTGATATTAAACTGCACTTAGAAAGCACACTGACCAATGTTATCGTACCCCCAACACACACACACACACACACAGTTTTTGTAGAGCTCTTCATTGATATTGATATTAAAAATCACGAAAGATTTTTGGAGTTGAAAGTATCATTCTTTGAATTGTATCTAGGAACTACTCTGAATCTGTTATCAGTATATTAATATCACATTAAGATGAGTATTGCTGAGAAATGTGTTGTAATTTTCAAGCATTTTTTGTGATTCTGAGAATCTAATGTATTGATAAATTCCTTTAAGAGAGAGAAATGATAATTTTTAAAATTTTTAAAAAAGATTTATTATTTGAAAGCGTTACACAGAGATAGAAGGAGAGGCAGAGAGAGAGAGGTCTTCCATCCGATGGTTCACTCCCCAGTTGGCCGCAATGGCCGGAACTGCACCTATCCAGAGCCAGGAGCTTCTTCCAGGTCTCCCACGTGGGTGCAGGGGCCCAAGGACTTGGGCCATCTTCTCCTGCTTTCCCAGGCCATAGCAGAGAGCTGTATGGGAAGTGGAGTAGCCTGGACTAGAACCAGCACCCATATGCGATGCTGGCGCTTCAGGCCAGGACATTAACCCGCTGTGCCATAGCACGGGCCCCAACAATATATTTCTTAATTTATCACTGGGTTGCTTATTAATTCCAGCTTTGCTGAAAGATGTGTTCTGTGTCTAGTCAGTTATATATCCATGCCTTTCAAAAATATTCCATTAACCATTTTAGGTGTTCTCAAAGTCTCTGAAAATATCCTTTTCCTTCCTTTCAAAATTACTCACAAACAAAATAAAAGACGCATCAATTTAGAGTGAATAAAAAGGAGTCTGATTTCTCCGAGATTCTGCCAGTGTAATTCTGTCTCATTGTTTGCTAAGATTTCTAGTTCTTTTCAGAAGTTGTGAATGCAGGGGAGACTTGATAAGCACAAGTGCTTGAGCTTCAGACTGCTTGTTTCAAATCCTGACTCCTGGCTTCTCAACTTCCCATCCAGTTTCCTGCTATTGGGAGGAGCAAGTGATATCTCCAGTACTGGAGTCCCTGCCTCCCATGTGGCAGCCCTGATTGGGTTCTAGGATCCTGGCTTCTGCCTAGCCCAATCCTGGCTGTTGCCGGCATTTGGGGAATGAACCAGTACATGGGAAAAATCTCTATTTCTCTATCAGGATCTCTCTTCCTTTGAAATAAAATGAAAATAAAAAAGTAAAAATAGTAGAAGAGAAAGTGCCCACAAAATTTTGAAAAAAATAGCAGTGTGATTTGTAAAAGTTTTTGGAATTCCTGCTACTTGGTACCCTTGTCTGTAAGGAAATTCTCAAATACACACTTGAGAGCTTCTGGGATTAAAAAAAAAATGAATTGATATATGGCAAAGGCAAACATTAATTTCTGACATGAAGAAATTAATAAATGTTAAATGCTGTTCCAATATAATAAACTTTATTAAAGATAAGATGATTACTTTCCTAAAGAAGCTTAAAACTTTTCTGCTTCTGTTCTCTTCATTGTTGAAAAACAAATAATGCAACTTCAGCTGAGTTGGTTTGACATCACACAAAAGAACTTAAAGATCCACAGGTTTCACCCTTTGAATCATGCTTGCAGAGGTTGAAGACGTTGTGTAAGAGTCTTTAAAGATATTTTCTTCTTGATTTTTAACATTTCATAAAATTTATATTAACATTAATTGTATATATTTGTGGAGTACAATGTGACATGTATATGCTATGTGCTAATCAAATCGGAATAATTATCATTTTCTCTCCTCATTGTTATATTTTTATACTCTCCTTTAATAATTAAGATTCACAGTAGTTGCTTTGATGTATTCAAAGTCATAAAATATTTTTACATTAGTTTCTAATTAGTATTTCAAGCCTAACAGCTTCAGGGGAGATTTTTAGTGTTTACATGAAAAAGTCTGTACTAATGAGGTCTAATTTTTAGGTTGAAACCACATCAATATTTAAAGCACTTCTGGATATTATTTCATAAACTTGGTCAACAACATGTAAGGAAAGCCAAGTTTTTGTTAATCTTTTAATGAGATACTGATAAATTTTTAAGAAGTGAGAATCAATCCAACATCAAATGGAGCAGGTTATTTTTTTTTTGCATTTATATCATCACAATGAAATAATGTATCAGGCAGCTAACATGAAAATCATACTTTGTCAGAAAAGTTGATACAAAACCATCACTGTTCCATTTCTTCAGTTGTATTGAAGCTCAGTTTAACTTTCAATATCAAGCTAACATCTCACATTCACTCAGAATTCCCTGAACAAGATATAGCTCAATTACTTAACTAAGATCTGTGAGATATGTCAACAAATGCAAACTTTGACTAACGTAACTTTTTTACACCATTTAAAGTCTTAATCATTTAGAATATTTGATGAATTTTTCCATCACTTATGTATGTAATTTGCTGCATTTGTCACAGAACCTCTCTTTGTCTCTCTTCTTCCCCCCCTCACTCTCCTACATGTCCATATAAGAAAAGAGTTCTTTGGTGTTTAAAGATCCTTTTTAGATATTTGGTTCACTATTACAAAAACAAGTCATGCTTAGAACAGTTTATCAAATGCTAATACTTTGTTGTATTTGTACAACACTTTGAAGTTTAGAAAGATTTAATTACATACAGAAACATATTTTGATCATTTTATATATTCCAAATCCTGTGATATAGTGTAGCAGACACATTCTAAGGAGTCAAGCTCTTCTAAAATCCCTGGCTCTTCAGGGCAGGAGAGTTAAAATTTCCTTCCAGCCAATAGAATAGTATAAAGATGATAGGATCCCAACCCCTTAATGGCTTTCATTCTAAGACAAATATGATGAGAGGAACTTCCATAATGGGATGCTCTTTCTTACATTATGTTTATAGGATTTTTTTCCTGGTCTGCTTGAATTAGGGGATGGAGAGGTCCAGGTAACAAGAAGCTGTGAGGAGTTTCTGTGACCTCCATCTGTAGTCTCCACCTGCCAGACAGTAAGAATTGAAGCCCTTCATGACACAGCTACAAGGAAATCAATTCTTCCAACAACCTAAATGAGTTTGGAAGCAAATTCTTCCCCAGTGAGGCCTCTGGGTGAGATGAGATTGTAGCCCACCTGATACCTTAACCAGGTAAAATCCTGTGGAGAGGAGGCAGTTATGGCTGTGCCTGGATTTCTGACTTAAGAAGCTATAAAATAATAGGTTCCATTAAGTGACTTGGTAGTTAAGCTGCAGACTTGTGAGAATTGATTATGCACTTTCAGAAAACGAATAGAGTCATCTTTATTTTATAGGTGAGAAATTTAAGATTTAGAGAATTGAAGCACTTTGTCTGATGGCATTGCTAATGAGTTCCAAATCTATAAACAAATTCTAGTTTTAACTTCTCTTTCTACTTCTGTCCCCATACATTGCAAATATAGGTGCCATTTATTGAATGATAGTTGGATGCTAGACAATTTTACCCTGTGTAGATATTACCTCATTTAGCTTTATCCTTTGAAAAACCATTTGAGGAACTTCTATTTTATTGTTTCCTTATGATAGATGAATTTTTGTTATACCATTGCCTTTTATTTCCAGGTGAGAGGTTAAGTACCTTCCTGAGAGCACCAAGTAAGAATTCAAATACTCTTTTAACTCTGAAAGTCACGCTTTTAGGTACCCTGTAGGATATCTGGGCTTCTCTTATCCCACTATTGCCTCTGAACATTGTAGGTAAAGAGACAATGCTGTATTTGTCAGGATTAATCACTGCTGATATCACCATTTTCCTTGACATTGTTTTCAGATAACCACAGAAATGAGAGGGATACTTTAAAACTGTCTTTATATCTCAAGTTTCTACTAAAGGAAATAAAAGTTTTCTTATATATATTTATACATGTATGTATTGCATATGTATATTTCCATATATATAAAAGCATAGGCATAAACTATTATTTAAATGAACATCTGGTTAATTGGACTTGAATATGAGGAAAGCAAAAAATGCTGAAATATTTGTTTTAATAATTATTGCCATAAAAATCATTAAAACAGATTCACTCAAAATAAAACTTAGATTTTTGAGAAGCAGATCATTTGCATGAGAAAAGGAAAAATGCTTGGGGGAGGTTTATTGAAAGAACTGTCTCCACAATAAAACTGCTTCTTTTCAAATTCTTGAACGAGTGTCCCAATGGGATTTGCAAGACTTATATTGCTCTGGTTTTAGAGGAAAATTATAGTAGAATGGTTTAAAGTTGATATTAGGTAGACAATAAAAGGAAGTAGTATATTCAGCCACAGCACACTGCGATAGAAACAATTGACGATTCTCAAAAAAAGAATATACCACTTTCCTTTTACAGTAAATTTGCAATATGCTGACCTACTTAACTTCTTAAATATATAGCAAAAAGACCTCTCCATACTAGTTCAATTTTAGGCATCTGAATATTCACTGGACATAAAATGAAACTATGCCACACTTTCCACTGCAAGCTGAGGAAAGTATTTTAGACAGCAGCTCACCATTTAGGAGACATGGCCCAGAAAGACCATATCTGGAATGCTTTCTTTCTCTTTGTTTCCATTTGTGCCTCACCTCTTTAAAATTCTGGGAATAATTAATTCAATTTACTTAATGGATAAAGGGACTGAAATCTATGTATGAAAAGACATATCTAAAAATTAGAAGGCTGGAGAATAGTAACTGAAAGACCAAGCCCCATAATCCCCTGTCATTTGTTGTCTAGTACATGGTTCTACCCACAAAACATCCTTGGGGAGCATCTATAATATGTGAATGCAAAATAAATTAGATAATACTATAGAATTCATCCAAGGAAGGATGGTAGCATTTTGCAAAAGGAAAATAACTTAGCAAATTTATAGTAGCAAGAAATCAGCAAGATAATCACTGATGTTGGAAATTTCTATGCCATTTTAGCAGAAGATGAACAAAATTTTACATTCCTTCATACAGATGTAGGAAGAAAAGTTCTATATCATTTACAAAGCACAAGATGACTTAGCACTTAAGAATAAAAATACTTTTTAACTTGTTTTTAAGACCTTCTATGCCATCAGATAGATAAATAATACTTTAATATTTGTTTAAGTAAAATAAAAGATTAAGAGGGCTGGCATTGTAGTAGAGCAGGTAAAGCTGCCTGCCACACACACACACACACACACACACACACACACATATATAAATAGAGGGTGGGAGGGAGGGAGAAGGAGAGGGAGAGAGGGAATCACCCTTCTGTGTAATAGAACACCAGAAATTATTCCACTTATCTAACTGTAGGTTGATAATAGCTGCCAGCCTATCCCAGCCCCTATTTCTCCAGCCTCTGTTAGCCATTATTCTACTCTCTTCTTCCAGGTAATCAGCTTCCTGAGGTTATACACAGAAAGAGATCATGTGGTATTTGTCATTCTCTACCTGGCTTATTACTTCACTTAACATAATATCCTTCAGGCAAATGACAGTAATTTCGGTTTTTGATGGCTGAATAATATTCCTTCTGTATTTACTTAGCATCTAATTTTGACCCATTGAGTACTGAATGTATAGCCACTTAAAAAAAAAACTCAACAATGACAATAGAAAAAACTCAACTAATCCAGTTGGGAAATGGGTGAAGGACCTCAATAGACAGTTCTCAAAATAAGAAATATAAATGGCCAACAAATATATGAAAAAATGCTCAACATTACCAACCATCAGGGAAATACAAATCAAAACAATGCAATATCACCTCACCCATGCCAGAAGGGCTAAAATTCAAAACACAGAGAATAACAAATGCTGGTGAAGACCTAGAGAAATGGGAACATTTATATACTGTTAGTGGGAATATAAATTAGTGCAGCTATTGTGGAAAACAGTGTGGAGATTTCTTTTAAAAACAGCAATATATTCAGCATTCTTACTACTTGGGATATACCCAAAGATATCAACATATTGTATCAAAAAGATCCCTGCACCACCATGTTTATAACAGCATGGTTCACAATAGTCAAAATTTGTATTCAACTAAAGTGTCCATCAACAGATTAATGTATAAAGAAAATGTGGTGTGCGTGTGTGTGTGTGTGTATGTGTGTGTGTATATATATATATATATATATATATATATGCAATGGAATATAGCTATAAAAAAGAATGAAGCCCTATCATCTTCATCAAAATGGATGTAACTGGAGGACATCACGTTGAATGAGATAAACCAGACACAGAAAGACAAATACCACATTCTTTTACATATGGGAGCTAAACTTTAAAAAGAGAATAAAAAAAGAAAAAGAAATGTTTGCATGTATCAATATTGCAGAAAATATAGTTTTGTAGATCTTTGTCAAATCAGTGGTTAAGAAAGTCATACTACTAAAGTTTTAATGATCTGTGGGGACTTTTAAATGTACTGCATGTGAGTAAAATAGTCATTATTCGTTCACTTACTGTTCATAGCTATTGTTTTTATTCCCATTAGACTAGGGTCTTTTAGGATTTTAGTATTTAACACCTTATTCAGTGAAGCACTAACCTTTTTTACTGTAAAGTAAATATAAAGTGTTATCTCAAAAAAAAAAAGAATAAACAGATGGAAAGAAGGTGGAAGGAAGGGGTGGTGAGAGAAGCAGGGAGGAAAAAAATACCATAATGTAATATATCTGAAGGAAGTGAAATCACTCTGTCAAAATGTTATCTGTACTCTCATGTTCATTGCAACACTATTCTTACTGCCAAGATCCTGAATTAACCCAGATATCCGTCAAATAACACGTGACTAAAGAAAATGTGATCCATACACACATACGCAAATGAACACAATAGAGTACTATCCAGCTATCAAAGAGTGAAACTGTGACATCTGCAGCAAAATGAATAGAACTGGAATCATAATGTTAAGCGAAATAAGCCAGACACAGAAAAGCAAATACCATATGGTCTATCTTATACACGTAAGTTAAAAATATTAGTCAAATTGAACTCAGAATAATGAGACTAGCAAGGGTGGGGGTAGGGGAGATAAAGAGAGGTTGAATTACAGGTATGGAAACACAGTCTAAAGGAAATAATCCCCAGAGTTCCACAGCAGACAGAGGGACAACTAAGGTTCACAGTAATGCATTTTACAAGGCAGAAAGAACTGTAAGAGAGGAGCTGATGGACTAAAAACACAAAGATCATGAAATGGAAAGGCTCACTGCTTGATTTTAATTGGTTTATACTTTGTATATATGAACAAATATTGCACTATATCCCATGAGAATGTACAAGTATTGAATATTAAATTTTTTTTGAATTATAAATTGAAAATATTTAAAGCAAAAATAAAATTCTACTTTTGTCTGTAGAATAATATATAAATGAAGCATTTAGAATCATATTTACTTACTGTAGTTTTTAAATAAATGATAGTGAAAATAATAGGATAATACTATGACATGATGATGATGATGATGGTAATATACAATATCTACTTATATTATGTCACTTAAGATTCCTGTATCCTGTATTGGAGTGCATGGTTTCAGTCCTGGCTCTGTTCCAATTCCAGCTCCCTGTTAACGTTTACTGCAGGAGACACACCAGGATGGCTCAAGTGCTTGAGTCAAAGACCTGATTTGAGAGCCTGGCTCCTTTTTTTGAAGTTTATTTATATAAAGCAAACAGATTTCATGTATTTCATAGATATAGCCTTAAGAACATCATGATACTTTCCCCTATCCCTTCCTCTATACACCCACCCTCCTTCCTTCCTTTCTTATTTTTCTTTTAATTTTTGCAATGGCATATTTTCAATTTACTTTATAATCAGAAGCTTAAACCTTCCACTAAAGAAAGAACTCAATATATAGTAAGTAGAAAAACCACTGTTCCTCAAGAGTATAGACAAGAGCTATAAACAATAACCAAATCTCAAGATGTCAATTTCACTCACATACATTTTTTAGTATTCTATTATTAGTTATCAAATATCACAGAAAAAATTTATCTTTTGGGGAATGGTTTATTTCACTAAGCATAATGGTATTTAATTGTATCTATTTTGTTGGGAAAGACAGGACTTTACTCTTTTTTTATGGCTGAGTGATATTCAATGGTAAACTACATTTTCTTTATCTTGTCATTATTTGATGAACTGGATTGGTTCCATGTCTTAGCTATTGGGTATTGAACTGCTATAAACATAGAGGTACAGGTAATTCTTTCATAAGCTGATTGCATTTCCTTTTGGTAAGTCCCCAGGAGAGGTATAGCTGGATCATATGGTATGACCCGGGCACTTAGGGAGTAATATAGCAGATGAACAGTCATCCTTCCCTCTTGCTGTATGTGTGTGTGTGTGTGGTGTGCCAGTGAAATAAAATTAAAATAAATACTTTTAAAACAAAAGATGCATTTACTTAAGAATTTGTTAGCTCATTCTGTTACAGGATGAAGCCTGTTGTTGTAACTGTTATTGGCAGAAGAAAAAGCCATTGATCCTTTTCAGTGTTGAATTAGGAATACATACAAGGATATAATTGTATTGGTGTTGACATTTGCACAACTCCTTATATTTATAAAGTGATCATACTCCACTGAAACGACTATGGTTGCTGTAAACACAACATTATAAACTTTAATGATCACATTAATATTAATCTATCATAATTCCAGGTCAAGATAAAATAGTAAAATAACCATTTAAATCCAATTACTCACAGTATCTACTTTATTGCTACTGCCTTAGATATGACAGTTTGCTTTTATTTTATGTCTAGATATGATATTTTCTCCCCATCTGATTTAAAGAGTCTGAGAGTACTTTCTGTGGGTGTTTAAAGTCTAAGAATATTAAAAAATTGAATTTCTCCCTGAATTTTATCACATTGATTTTTTAAACCAGAAAGAGATTATCCAAAAATAGATCTCTTAGGACAAAGCCTCACTTCAGTGTTCATTCTGACTTACAAAAAGATGAATATATATAGCATCCACTTAGAAGTGAATATATACATGAATAAGAGCTTTATTCCTTTTATTTGATTTTTGTTTTAAAAATCCTCCTCTCAGAGATGAATGATGACTGTAAATACTCTTAAAAATTCTGGGATTTTTAAAAACTCACTGATTTAAGAAGCATAAATGCGTAGGATTCAGATGCATGTCTTAAGTCTTTATACCTTATTTAAAAATTCAACATTATGTTTTTTTCAGGACTCATATGAGCACTGCTAAAGCTCCAGGTAGGAATTCAACTCTGAACAAAATAGGATTTGTTCTTGGAAAAGCACCACTGTCTTATACTTTCTTCCTGATAGCAGGAAATGCTCACAAAAGCATTTAGGAGGATTCCATTGTCTTATTGTCTATGAAACCCATCTTAAAGGATTAATAAGTATCTTTCTACCTAAAAGAGTAACTTCTCTTCTTTTTAGGAAAAGCACAGATATTGAAACATACAAAAAGAGCAGCTATTTGGTGCAGCGGTTAAGATGCCTCTTGGGATGCAGCATCCCCTATCTGAGTTCAGACTTCATTTTTGATTCTAGTTTCATGCTAATGTGCACCCTGGGAGGCAGCAGTCGATGGCTCAGGTAGTTGGGTCTTTGCCATCCACACAGAAGACTGGAACTGAATTCCCAACTCCTGGCTTCAGCCTGGCCCAGATCTGGTAGTTGCAAACATCTTGGGAGTAAACCAGCAGGTGGAAGATCTCTCCTTTTGTCTGTCTGTCTGTTTGTCTCTCTCTCTCTCTCAATCTATTAGGGTATATGTGTAGTGTGTGTGTGTTTCTGCCTTTCCTACACTCTCAAGAGTTTGTTCTATTCAGAGACAAAAACAGTTGTTTAATTATGAAAAATACTAATGTAAATTATGTTTACTTCAAAGAAACTGTTTTTCATTATTTAAGAAGCAGAGAACACAGAGAAAAAGACAGAGAGATGGTCAGAAAGAGTACCCATCCTCAGGTTCAGTTCCCAAACACCTGCAATATCTGTGGCTGGGATACAACTATTTCTTCATACTGTGAGTGTACACAATAAAAATAAATTATTTAGTTACCTGGTGAAACCTGGAAATTATTATACTTTCTGGGAATGAATAAGGAATGATGAAGAAGACATGCAATGGCTGTTAAAATCAAAACCTGGAAATTTAATCCAAGTATCTCTCAGGGGTGGCAAAATCCTAATTATCTTAGACATAATTTGCTGCCTCCAAGGGTGTGCATTAGCAGGAACCCAGACCAAAAGTGGAGCAGGGGCTCAAACCTAGGCACCTTGGGATGTTGGTGTCCCAAACAGCGAAGTGCCTGATTCAAGGGCCTCTTTTATAGACAATTCCATTCCGGCGTGTTCTGTTTTCCTTGTTGTATGGACCATGAACAAGGTTGACCAAAATCACTCCATTTTGAAATGTAAATTGGAGTAACTCTGGCTAAACAAATGACATCAGTGAGGGACTTAGCAGCTGAACACACAGAACCAGGGCTCAGTTCCGAGGATGGCCTAAGGGAGATGTTGCATGACACAGAGACTCCTAAAGTTAAATACAAGGAGACAACTCAACTTCAATAGCCTTTCAAGGAGAAGGAACTTTGGCTGAGTGTACCAGGCAATGCTGGCCGCATGGCATGCAGGTGACCACCTTTGACAACTGTCAGCTGCTGTGTGGCACTCTGCCCAAGTGACTCTGCAAGCACATTGGTCCAGGGGCTCCATGACCTCAACAGACTCGACACCTGCCTGCCTGGTGACCTGAGTCTCCCAGATGACAGACTCCACTCTTCTGCTCCTTCCTTTCCTCCTCACTTGATGTGACCGGCATGCATTACAGACGGACCTTATGCATTTTCTGTTCATGATTTGTTTGACTAGTACACCTGTCATGGTGGAAAGACATGTGTGGTCACCTTATCAGGAGAGAATATCTCCCAGTTAGGAGTGCTTGCATGCATGACAGTTCTCTAGTCAGCTTCCAAACATCCCATCTCATAATACATGACCTTGGAGATTAGTATTTCAATAAATGGATATTGGGAGGACACAAAAATTCAAGTCGTGGCACATCCATATAAATGAAAGTTGGAGGTTGATTATGATTGTGTGAGACCTGAGCCTGGATCCAGGTGTAACGATTTTAATTAGGCCTCCATCTTGTAACTTGGGCCTGACCAGGCCCTGAACTCTGAGCCAGAAGCTCCTAAAAATAAATACATGAACTCCCCTTGTGATAAACTCTCCTAGCAACAACAGCCAATTAACAGATAACAGAGAAATACCTAGAGTTTCTGGTGCCTTCTCAGGGCAGATAAGGTGATTGATAGCTTCCTGAGACCCTGCAGTTCAGCTTGTACACCCCAGCAGCTCGGACCCTATGCTTCGGCCAATCAATTCAAAAGGCATCAACCCCAAAGCCATCCAGCCACCTTTAGTAGGTCCGTTCCCACCACTGGATGCACTAATCAATTTTAGGAAGTCCTTTGAATTTCCCACGGGATGAGATGATTTGCTAAATGGTACCATGATGTATAGAATGTCTCTAGAAACCCTATAAAAACCCTGGCCTTCTTTCTCTCAGGGCTGCTCTGTTCAGTGATCAGACAGCCCCAGCATGCTGGAATGAATAAACCCTTTTGCTGATTGCATGAGAGTGTCTCTTGGAGTCGTTCTTGGGGCAGTGGATGTTTTCGGACTCTAACAATTGGAGATTATATGTATCAATGAAATAAGTGTATGAAGGAAAATTCTATGTTGTTGTTACTATCTATCTATATGTGACTAATGTTTACAGCAGAGAAATTTTCTGTATCAAAAAGTAGAATGATAGAGTAAATTCTTACAGGATAGAGACAACTGAGCCTTAAAATTACAATTTGAAGAATTATCATGAGCATCAAGTAGGGTGTCTCAGCATCTGCTTGATACTAAGAATATGAATGCACATTAAGGAAAATTATATTGAAAACACATGTGGAATGTTGCAATTAGTAAACCCAATTTTTGCCAAGGAAGACTTAAATCTCTAAGTAAGGAATGAAGGTACAACTAGATGCAGACCTCAAGGAGAACATCAACATCAACTTTTGAAAGGGTATCTGAGAATAATCTGTAAAGCAGATAACCAAAAACAAATAGGATGAAAGTGGCATAAGGCCTGATATGGGGTTGAAAATAATAAACTTGAACCCCAGAAGAGTAGTTTTTGGTTGCCAGTACTAAAATCTGGGAAGGCACCCTCAAACTATTTCTTCATACTGTGAGTATACACAATAAACACATTATATAGTTACCTGGTGAAACCTGGAAATTATTATACTTTCTGGGGATAAGGAATGATGAAGAGGACATGCAATAGCTGTTAACTTGGTATGGGAAAGAGACATAAGGGAATTATCCTGTAATGTATGGAAATATTAAGGAACTGTGATTAGAGAATAGGTGTTCAGAGTTCATGATGTAAAAAGTACAACAAATTTCTAAGAAGTAAGAAACTCCAGGGTTTAACCATGTCGATTTTTTCTGAGCCATGAATACTGAGGATCAAAAACATACTTGTAGTTAAGAATAGCTTTGAAGACAAGGTTATAAAAATGTCTGTCAATCAATTCAAGCTATTGAACGTTCAGAATTATCTGAAGCAGAACTAGAAGTCAAAGTTAGGAGGACTGAGATGTTGTAAGTGTATGGGATCCAAGAGAAGGATAAATAAACGAGGTTATATTTTAGCATCCAAACTGACATGCATGCAGGCAATAAATGTTAAACATGTTGGGACCCAGGATATAGCATAAAAATGGGGACTGCCCCAGGAAAACCAGGGTGGATACATGACTACCTTTAGGTACAAGGTAATGGCATGAACTTCAACAATGAATCTTTACTAATCTGTTTGTCTTGCAAGATGTGGAAAAAGAAATTATTGGAAAGGGAACTGTTTGGACTGGGAAGAATTCTAATTCCCAACCAAGGTGATGGTACAAGTGGAGAGGGAGAGGCAGTAACATACAGTAATGAAAGGAAGATAAGGCTCCTAGTGAGACAAGTTTCCAGAGTTAGAATGCTGGCATGGGCATAAAGACAGGAGGTCATATCCCCCAATGTGCCACTTGGTCCTCCCTTCATGGCATGCATTGCAATGTATTATAGTTACCTGTCCATTTCAATGCACTACCTATGAGACTGAATTTCATGAGGATAGCTTCTAAAAAATCTTATATTAAAACTTCAGATACTGGCAAAATATATAGATTATATTAGGCAAATGAAGCCAATGTCTTAATTGAGTATATAAATGAAAAAGAATTGGAACCTGATCTGCAGTGGAATGATGAACATTGCAGAATGAAGAATATGATAACAAGGATTAAAAATAATAAAGAGACTATGGAAATGATTGGATCCTGAAATGGCCTACAATGTAAGCACCAAGCATCTTTCAAAACTCGTTGTATAGGACTACTTGGTGCCAGAAGTAGAGAAGAAAACACTAGTGTTCCTAACAGCATTCAGATTTCATTTTAGTGATTTAAGAGGACTATTTGATTTGGTACAAACCAGTATGAACAAAGCCTTCTCAGATTTGATTTTGTACGTCCATGTATAAAAAGCAGAATCTTAACTTCTTCTGAATTAGAAAGACCTAACTCCAGAGTAATTTCCATGAGGTCTAGGAACTCCTTGTACAATGGGAGCCTGGGAAGCTAGAAGGGTAACTTAGACAACTTAGACATTTCCAAAATAATTTTAACTGATATGATTCTGAAAGTACAATGTGTTTCCTGGGCAACCACTAGTGGCTAGATGCAAAAATGGTGGCAGCCAAATCCAAAACTGGCTATGGTGTTGATCTCAAGATGAGCAAAGACAGAATAAAGAAATTGAATTCAAAGGAAACAAATCTCTGTAATAATTCCAACATTGATTTAGAAAATATACCAACATTTTTAAGTTGTATCCTCACAGAAGGTTAAGAAAAACGAATTTTCTAAATGTCTATAATAAAACAGTGTAGTTGTGACTAGTTCACTGAAGTTACCCTTCCATGAAAGGTCTGGATGGGTAATTTCAGCAAACTATTCACATTCCTCTACTATATGAAGACTACCCAAATTCTTGTAAAACTTTCAAAAGAATTTTGCTAGGAAATTAGAGTCAGGTCACCCTTACTTCATATATAGAGTCAGACATTCAATTATTGGTTAATTCATTTATAACAGTTACTACTTTGAAAAAAGAAAAAAAGTATATCTGCCTTATGGAGCTTCTGTGTTTGCAAAGAGGAACAATCAAAAAAGATAATATCAGGTAAGAACAAATACTGTAAAAAATAAAACAAGGAAATTTTTAAAGGGGTTTGACAGTGGAGAGGGTGCCTTCTGTCTGTTCAGTGAAGTGTGCAGTAAAGACTGGCAGAGCAAGTGCAAATTTTAAAATATACTTTCGAAAAATACATGACTCCCAGAAAAGTGTCTCTAAGACTCAGCATTTTCCAAGAGCAGTACTTATGGATATTTTAATGACTTGTTAAAGTCATAAATGCATGCTTTTTATGGCTTTAATTACAGAGCAAATTTCCTAATGTTGTAAAATCCTGAATGGCTGTTGGTAGGAAATCCTCCTAATAATGTGATGGTGTTCAGACAATACACAAAATGGCTATTAATGAGCTCTGGCAAAAGTCATTGCCTGATTTCTTACTTGCTTGAGGCAATATGACATAGAAATGGTATTAACTGAGCTGGGCTTTTATTCTGGCCTTAGCTCCAGCTAGATGAATGTGAAATAACTGCTTTGGTTCGTTATTTTATTCTGTAACACAACAAGATTGCATAAGAGGGAATCCTGACTACTCAATCTTGTGCTAGAAACTGTTTAAATGAGATGAAAAGAGACCAGGTATTACATTCCAGCCTCTGTCTACAGAGGGAATGCAAATGAGCGTCGGGGTATGTATGATGTAATAGGAACTCAAGCATTTTCATATCCTGGAAACAAGTGGTCACAACTCCCCACCTCCCATGCTCTTATGCTAATAAAACCTTGTGGAATAAACAGTGATTGCATTCAGGGGAGGCTTGAGAATTTCAAAGTAATCAAGTGTTTATTCTGCCTAAGGCCAAAGCCAGGAGCCAGGAAGTTCTTACAGATCTCCCATGTGGAAGGGTGGGGCCCTAACACTTGAGCCATCTTTCACGGATTTTCCAGGCTCACTAGCAGGGTGCTGGATTAGAAGTGGAGAAGCTGGGACACAAACCAACACCCCTATGGGATGCCAGTCACAGACAGTGACTTTACCAGCTCTAACACAACACCAGCCTTTTTCCCTTCACTTTTAAATATTGACACTCAGCTGGAGTGGTAGAATTTATGTATCCTGATGTCCTCGAAAAGGCATCTAGTGGTTTGAATATTAAGTATATAGTATTTGTTACTTCATTTTCTGATTGAGTTGAAGATATTGTATTTTTTTTGTAATTTCAGATCAAATTAAATGAGATCACTAACAATAATGTTAGGTTTATTAAAGAGCCAAGTATTATATTGATTAAGAGCAAGACTAATTGATCACACATTTAGATGTCACAAAAATTAATTCTAGTTTAATGGCATTGGTTTATGCTTTATAATTAAGTTATCATCTATTTTTCCCTACTGCTATAAAACTCAAATCTATTCATGAATTCAAACAAAGTTTCCACCAAAAATCCTGATTTTTTGATCTGACTTTTCTACAAGTTTTTTGAATTACTCTTACTTATTTGCAAAGTATTTAATGTGATATCTTAGGTAAGGTTTTGTTTTTCAGAAATAATGTTTTGGTTGGCTTGTAATGACTCTTGTTTGTATTTTAAACCATGAACAGACTTCAA
This sequence comes from Sylvilagus floridanus, assembly GCA_949820135.1. Lineage (NCBI taxonomy): Eukaryota > Metazoa > Chordata > Mammalia > Lagomorpha > Leporidae > Sylvilagus > Sylvilagus floridanus. The sequence continues at coordinate 26,887,547 of OX463235.1, forward strand.
ATTTAGTTAAGCAAAACAAACAATTTTACATTTTAGTGTAACAAAACTGTAGGGAGACAATTTTAATATCCCTCAAATAACTTCATCCCTTTTAATGCAAAAATATATATTTTAGAGTAAATTTAACAGTAATTGTCAGTATTCACAATGGGATATCTATTGCATGCTTGTATTGTACTCAATTACAGTTAAGTACATTATATAACGTATTAACGATTATACCAAATGCAGGTAAGCACTTTCCTGAGTGCTTTTTGTACAATATTATATGTTTGCATTATTTCCCTTTCTATTAGAGTTGCAACCACAACTAGCACTTCATAACTGCAGGCTGCCTCTTGAGGAAATTTGGAACTCTCAATTAATTTTACAACTAAAAGCCAGAAATTGCCACTCTTCTTCTCTTAGTACAGAATTTTATTTTGCAGTATAAAAACTGGATGTAAGCTATTTTTACATCCTGCTTTGGGTCTGATGAATAGCTGTCATTTTCTCAAGTCATTTTGAACTCACAGTCACAAAACTACCTGATTAGCAACCTGCCTAAGTAGAGTTCATGGTAAGGCACACAAGGCAGCAGTATCTAGATGAGAAATTTGTTCCAGTTTGTTGCTTGCTGCTCAGCTGATTGAAAGTTTAGAATAGAAAAAGCTTCTTTATTGATGACAATAGGTTTGGACAGTGACCTTTGCAATCAATGAAATCTGCCCTTTACCTGCAGGGTTTTTGGATCCAACATGGATTTCATCTGAGGCCCTCCCCATTCTGCATTATAGTCATGGAAAAAGTTACCTCAGCTCTTGAATTTTAGTGATAAGAATAATCAAAAATCAGAGCAGCTAGCTTTCAGTGACTCCTGGCTGAGGTGAGATGCATGTATTTTTATCTAGTAAATCAAAGTGATACTTTCTTACAGTGGGATAATACATATTTTGTACCTCAGCTATGTCTTATAATAAAACAAATCTTCAGGTCATAGTTGAGGATATTTATGGTTTATCTATAAAAAGATAGAAAAACAAAGAAAAAATATATCAGATATAACAGATAATATTCCCTAAGAACAAAAATTTTAAGAGGACATATGTAGGTAGGTATAGGAAAATAACAAGTAGTACTGGAAAATATTTGGTGTATTTGTTTTATAGGTGCACATGAATTTCCAGTTAAATTAGCATAGAAAGAATTAGTCTAATGAATAAAAAAATGGAGTGATAAATTTATCTTTAGCTGGTTTTTAAATATTTAGCAAATTTCCCATGAATGAGAATTTTAAAAAATCAGACAAAGATGACTTGGCTACAATGCATGAATACAAAGGAGTAAAACACACAAAGATGGGAAGGAAAAATCAATTCAAAATGTAGATTCAAAAAGGTGAAGTAGGCAGCAGGCATTGTGGGAGAGAGTTCAGCCACTTCCTGTGGCACCTGCATGGCATATTGGAGTGCTGGGTCAAGTCCTGGCTACCTGAATTCTTACTGCAGTTTCCTACTCATTCATCCTGGGAGGCAGCAGGTTATATTTCAAGCACCTGAGGCCCTGACATCCACGTGAGAGATCTGGAATGAGTTCCAGGCTCCTAGCTTGGGCTAGACCAGCACTGCTCGCTGTGGGAATTTGCAGAATGAACCAGCGGATGGAAGATATTCTCTCTGTCTCTGTCTCTTGCTGGCTCGCTCATTCAAGGGGATGGGAATGAATCAATAAACATTTTAAGAAATAAAAGTGAGGCCAGGTTAGGGTACCACTTGTAATGCAAGCTTCCCATATTGCAGTGTTGGTTTATGTCCTGGATGGACTACTTGTAAACCAGTGTCCCGCTAAAGCACCTGGGAAAGCCACGAAACATAACCCAAGTATTTGGACCCTTGGCCACCCATATGGGCAACCAGGATGGAGGTCCTCATTCCTAGCTTCGGCCTGGCTTAGACCTGGCTGTTCAAGCGATCTGGAAAGTGAACTAGTGAATGGAAGCTCTCTCTTGCTCGCTCGCTCGCTCTCTCTCTCACTCTGCCTTTCAAGTAAATAAAAAGTAAGAAAATAAAGGAAGGAAGGAAAGAAAAGGAAGGAAAACTGAGGCTGCTACCATTGGAAAGGCAATCGTGTTCCCAACAAGTTCCACTTTCACATGGATAGATCAGAAGCCCTTTGGTTTTAGACAAAGGAATAAACTCCAGGGTGAATCAAGGTCTCTTCTAGGACAATTACACAAGTAAGATTTAGTTATCCAATAAGTCTCTGATTATATTGTGCATCTAATAAGCAATTTACCAAAGCTAGTGAATGCATAAAAGGGCAACCTGGGAATCTGTGCAGATTTGAAAGTTTGAATGTATTAAATAGTGAAGTCCACGTCGATTATATAGCCTGTAACTAAAAGTCCTCATCAGTTCATTTCCTACATCCTAACTCATGCATTTAGAAACATTCAAAGATATTTCAAAAATTCACAGAAAATGCAATCAAAGAGAAGTTTATTTTAGGGCAAATTTTTTTGAAATCCATGCATATGAGTATTCAAAAGCTAATACAATTTTTTATTTATGAGTAGCCTATCAAAATTTCCTTTGGCACCCAAATTATCTTTTGATTCCATTTTCCATAAATTTTTTGAAGTATCTTTGCAAACCCAGTTATTGTTTGATTTTCTTTGTGCTATTTTTTATAGTTTCTTTCTGGTAACTCATTACTCATATTCTCTTTAATGCCAAGTATATTCACTGACTAAGTTTGTCATCACTAAGTAGTATAGGCTGGATGCCTTAAATAACAGAAATGAATTTTTCCACATTCTGGAGGCTAGCTGTCTGGGATGGAGGTGTCTAAAGGTTTCTCTCCTTGGCTTAGAGGTGCACATCTCCTCTGTGTATCCTCATCATGTTTCCCTCTGTTTCTGCGTCTTAGTCACCTCTTTTTATACAAGTATCAGTCATAGTGGATTAGGGCCCCCACATGAGCTCACTTCACTTTAACTACTCTCTTTAAAGACTTTTCCTCCAAATAAAGTCACATCCTTAGGTCCTGGCAGAGGTGGGGGAGCAGAGGGTAGTTAGGACATCAACAACAGAATTGAGAAAACACACTTTAGCCTGTAACACTTAGCACATGATCTTACTGTTTCTGCAGGATGTTTTATATCCAATTTAAAACACAGTGATGAAAACAAAGTCATCCCCATCTCTTTCCCAAGAACACGGACAGAGAATGGCTCTCCAACAAATGAGAGAAATGGTCAAATTTTCCCATGCTCAGTGCCACTATGGAAGGGTCAGGTGCATTCTTATTTACCAACATATACTTAATCTATCAATAATGTCCATTTTTAGATCTACTATTATTAATTATTAATGTCCATTAATAGTAGATAAATAATGAGGTTTCTTAGTATGGTTTGGAGTAACATTTTATGAAAGAAAACTTCTCAAATAATTCCTTGTGATTTTAAGCATAAAGAGAAATAGAAAAAAATTAAAGAGGCAGGATTTATTTTAAATGGGATGCTAGAAGAGGACTCTTAATGTTTGTGAACTGGAAAATATACATTCACTAATGTGAATACATTCACTTGTGAACAACACAACTTTGAGTGTCAAATGGGTAATTATTTTCTTAAATAGTCTCCAGGATAGGCAAGCACCAATTTTTACACACAATCATCTATCCAAATATACAATAGTTAATCATGTGTAAGCATCTGGCAGGATTAACTTCCTTCTTTGCTCTCTTTTTTGTTCTTCATCTAGTACATAGGAAATATGTGCATTTTCTCTCAGCCATCCACACAACTAAAATTGAAAACTAAAAAATGAACTACAATTAATAGTAAAGATTTCATCTAAGGGGGCTGGCACTGTGGCGCAGTGGGTTAAAGCCCTGGCCCGAAGTGCCGGCATCCCATATGGGCACCGGTTCTAGTCCTGGCTGATCCTCTTCCCATCCAGCTCTCTGCTATCCAATTATATCCTGGGAAGCAGTGGAAGTTGGCCCAAGTTCTTGGGCCTCTGCACCCACGTGGGAGACCCAGAGGAAGCTCCTGGCTTCGGATTGGTGCAGCTCCAGCCGTTGCAGCCATCTGGGGAGTGAACCATCAGATGGAGGACCTCTCTCTCTCTCCACCTTTCCTCTCTCTGTGTAACTCTTTCAAATAAATGAATAAATCTTTTTTAAAAAATATTTCATCTAAGAAAAATTTGCTAAAACATAGTCTTTGCTCTCCTTAGTTTCTATCAACTGACCTGAATTTTTAAAAAAATCACTTCTGGACAAGGGACACTTTACTGAAGATTATCACAATAGTACCAAGCTAAACTATCAGCACATATATTGTGACTGTATTTTTAAAAATAACTTATTTATTTGAAAGACTAAGAATGAGAGAGAAAGACAAAGCTCCCATCTGCTAGTTTGCCTCTCAAATGCATCCATCAGCTGGGCTGGGCCAGGACAAGCTAGAAATCAGTAACTTAATGTGGGTGACAGGAATTCAAGTACATAAAACATCACCTGGGGCAGGTGCCACAGTGCAGTAGGTTGATCGTCCACCTGCAGTGCCAGCATCCCATATGGGCGCCGGTTTTACTCCTGCCTGTTCCTCTTCCAGTCCAGCTCTCTGCTGTGGCCTGGGAAAGCAGTGGAGGATGGCGCAAGTACTTGGGCCCCTTCAACTGCATGGGAGACCTGGAGGAAGCTCCTGGCTCCTGGCTTCGGATCAGTGCAGCCCTGGCCATTGTGGCCATTTGGAAAGTGAATCAATGGATGGAAGGTCCTCCCCCCTTCCTTCCCCCCCTCCCTCCTTCACACTGTCTGTAACTTTACCTCTCAAATAAATAAAATTCTTTTAAAAAATCATCTGATGCCCTCTGGTATACACTAGCACAAAATGAATTGGGACAGAGCTGAGATTCAAACCCAGACGCATTCCAAGCAGTAGCTTCACTGCTGTGACAAATGCCCTCCTCCTGTTCTCTAATGCTTCAACAGAAATGTAAGAGATTTCAGGCATTTTCAAGGGAATTTAAATCCCACCAAATAGCACAAGCTGTTTTAAATAGAGGCAAAGGGAGAATGAAAATTAAGAATAGTGATCAGTTTTCTGGCCATTTGATTTGGTACCTAAATATTTAATAATAAATTTCCCAGGGTCAAAGTGAAAAGAAGAGATTGTTCATTAAGAGAATCTCCAAGGTCCTACAGATAAATGCTAACTAACTGTCTAGAAGATAGCGACTACTAGAATCAATTTGGGGGAAACAATTTTTCCCATGGAAGCTCATGACGACACTATTATGTTAAATAAATGAAAAATAATCTGAACAATATCTTTAAAACATATCCCAATTAATTTTTTTTCATAAAAGGATGATTTAGCCTAGAACTGATGGTATCTTAGAGTACAACAGATGTAGTTCTTCAGGTGGCAATGTGTTACTTTGTGTCAAACTGACTTTAATATATTGTAACTCTTCTAAGCAATTTTCCAAGGTTTCCTCTTTTACTTCATAGATAAATGCTCATACATTTTCCCAGGATCCCAACACTGTGTCAAGAGGCTTTGTCCACAGCAACGTTCAGCCAGGACTGGGCCAGGCCAGTGTCTGGAGCCATGAACTCCACCCTGCTCTCCCACATGTGTGTTAGGGGCCCAAGTATTTGGACCATCTTCCATGGCCTTATCAGGCCCATTAGCAGGGAGCTCAGTTGGAAGTGGAACAGCCAGGATTTGAAGGCGCACTTGAAAATGAGATATCCGTATCACAAGGGGCAGCTCAACATGCTTGTGCCATAATGCTGGCTCCTTCATATGACTCCTTGAAGTGTAATATTAGGTATTATTGTCTTCTGTGGTTATTGTTAGTATATTTATTCATTAAATTTTCCATCTGTTTTTTATATTAAAATATTCTTTTTCATATAATTATTTTGCATGCTTTACTTTTGCCCAAATTTGCTCTTCTAAAAAGTTCAGCTGTTTCTTTTGGATGTTCAAGATACATCATCATATCATCATATGCCCCAATTTCTAGATATTTACTAACCTCTTCGGGAGCTGTTTTCAGAAAAAAGCTTTTACATATCCATTAACAAGTGAATAACCAAAGGTATATTTTGCTGAGAAGTATATCTTTCAAAATTAGAAAGCCCAACAGACAGCGATAAGGACATTACAACATATTCACTCCCTCTTCATAGGATTAGATCTTAGATGTCATGATGCATTTGCCTCCTTATCTCTCTCATTCCTAGATCTCAGAGTTACTGTCATAACAAATCTCATTTGCTGTTATTCTCTTTAAATATGAAGATGAGTCATAGTGTGATTTTTAAAAAAATATTTTGGAAGTTTGGAGACCATTTTACAACTCAGAGAAACTCACATTCTTTGTACAAAGTGTAATAATGATATTTTATCTTCCATTTCAGTAGCCTTCATCCTGTGACATTCGTAAACATTTTATATGAGGCTGTAAAGGTAATAAAACTAACAGACAAAATCACTTCAATATGTCTTCATAAATCAATGAATTACATATGTCTGTTTCTTTCTTGATCCTCTTAATGCAGCACATATTTAATAGTTGAAAAAATCCAATATAGTAAATGTCAAATTCAAAGGTATTTCCTAAAATGAATTCTGTGTATAAAATATACATCCATCTATGAAAACTCATCAAGTGGCAATATAATCCTTCCTCTGTGAGGTTTTTCTTCCTTGTATCTCATCCCAGCTTTTATGGGAGCACATATGGACAAAGCGTGGCGTCACCCGTCGGTGTGTTATGCCCACTCTCATTTTAGAGCTCTCTCATTACTATACCTAATTTAAATCCCTTTTGTGAACCATCTGTCAGTAAATTATAGTTTGGTGGCCCTTGATGATGCATGAAACTAGGAATTACATCCAAAAAATATGGCTTGCTGCAAAATATAGTTAATTAAAAAGCTTTTAAAAGAAAAATATGAAGATTTTTAATGCATGAACATTCCATAAAATAATTCATGGGAGAGTTTTTGCTAATTCCAAACTTTTTTTTGAGTTTAGTTTTGAAACAAGTGACAGTTGTATACAAATTATTCTACCCAATTTTGTCCTTGAGAAATAAGAAACAGCTATAATGACATTTACCATTTTATTAACTCATTAAAGAGAAATGTGTGAAGAATAGATGAGGAGTTCTTTATAGAGTCTAACGATTTAATACTTTGTTTTGAGTTTATTTGCATCTATCTGCATATCTTATAGGATATACATGAATATGTATGTATTATTATGTTGTTCTCTGAACTCCAATTTAACTTGATATCTACCTATAACCTGTTAAAAATAGGAAAGGTACCTTTTCCACAGTTCTGCTATTCAATGCAGAAATATTAACAGTATAAAAATTGCTCAACATACTCAGTGTCATATGCAATTTCCTAGGGAACCAGATTCTGTCAACATAGTCACCGGCAGAATTCCTTGGCAGCTGACAAGCAGGAGGAGGGTGAGGCAGTGGGTCAAATGCCTTCATGATGCTGCAGACACTTTCCAAGCAGCTGCCCTTATGGGAGATAAGGTTTGTGAAGAATTGGCCGTGTGGGTGGGGACGAATAGGAAGAACTGCCCATATGATTTTGAGGTGTACTGTGACAGATATTGGGCTAAGAGTTAGCTGAGTTTAGGGCCCATTTCTATTCATGTACTATACAGTAGAATAACCATAGTGGACAACAATTAAATGTATGTTTCAAAATCTCTAGCAGAGAAGATTTTGAATGTTGCCAATACATAGAATTGATAAATGTCAGGGGTGGTAGGCATGCAATCACTCTGATCTAATCATTAGACATCACACACAAGTATGTCACATTGTACCCCATAAGTAAGCACAGTTTCTATGTGTCAATCAAAATTAAAAATTAAAAATATAATTTATGTGTATCTAATATTTTCAATACATAAAATAAAAATATGATAGGGGGTGTTATGGTGCAGCAGTTTCAGCTTCCACCTGCAACACTGGCATCCTTTATGAGCTCTGGTTCAAATCCTGGCTGCTCTGCTACCCATCTGGCTCCCTGCTAATGCACCTGGGAAATCAGAGGAAGATGGTACACAGATTTGGCCCCTGCACCCACATGTGAGACTCAGAAGAAACTCCTGGCTTTGACTTGGCCTAGCCCTGTCCATTGGGGCCATTAGGGAAGCGAACAAGTGGATGGAAGATCTCTCTCTCTCCTCTGACTTTCTGTCTCTATAACTTCCTTTCAAGTAAATAAAAAAGAAAACATAAACATGATATAGGAAAAATATTAAAATGTTTTTTAAACTGAAATGTACTAATTAAATGTAATGTATTATTAATTGCAAACTCCCTTAATCTAACTGTGAGCCAGGTTGTGGACTGATTCCAAGATAACATTATTGTCTGGTTTAACAGTTTATTCTATTTATACCATATGAGTTCTTATGTAATTTTTATATGGGTGCTCATGTTTTATTGGTTTCTGTCATATTTAGTTATAAAATAATGAGTACAGATTATAAAGATGAGACTTGTGACAAAACACACTGAAACTTTTAGGAAAGCAACAGTTCAGTTGTAAATAAAAGTGAGCAGAAAGCACCACATAAGGGTGGCTGAAAAGTCATTTCCATAGTTTCTTGAATGATCATTTTACCACCTGGCCAATTCCTGTATAATTTAATCATCATTGGATTGATTGTGCTTCTTCTTAATGTTTATAGTTATTTCACTAAGGTGTCAAAATTCCTTGCAATTATGAGTTCAGTTGATATTATCATGGCTATAAAATTTTCCATAAAATACAGTGTTATATGAATGATAAAATTCATTTGCTTTATGGGGGTTGCCATTTTTTGATTTTTAACTTAGTTTGAATGCTTCACGAACTTTTTAACCAGTTTGTCATACTATAGCAGTGACAGTTTCATACTGAAAGACACACTGTTGCTCTGGCCTTTGCTCTAACAGTGTCAGTTGCTCAGAACTGTGATGTCCTCAGTGTCAGTCCCAGTGAGCAAGGAAAATGCAGAATGAGGTGTGAGAGGAACAGTCAGAGAGGGCAGTGACATCTTCTACTGCAGAAAAAAAAATCCGGAGGAAAATCTCGAGACTCTGAATGGGACACTAAAGGTTGTTTTGCAACTGTTTATCTTCTTTAACCATAACAACAGATAATGGTGTTACCGGAATTATCATGCGCTGACAAATTCAATACTGCCTAAAGAAACACAGATTTGGAAAAGTGAAGAACATCAGGTTTAACTAGAATTCTCATCAATTCATCTCAGCTTTCATCCTGTCAAAATACTAACTCTTCACAAAGAGAGACAAGGCTATGGTACGCATTGATTTGACTAAAGGCCAGGAAAAGGAATCCTTGCTAAGAACAAAAGTAACAGTGATCAAACAGGAAGTTGATTAACCCAGTAAGAAATTTTAAATACTTATTTGTGGGGCAGCTCCCATCTGCTGGTTCACCCTGCAAACACCTGAACCTGCTGGACAATGACCCAGAGACCTGGGAACGCTATCCAGATCTCCCCAGTGGATGGCAGGAATCCAGTAACTGCCAGGAATCCAGTTCACAACTGCCTCCCAGGGCCCTCACCATCAGGCAGCCGGAGTCGGGAACTGGTGCAGGGTGTCTGCTCCATGTGCCCCAATGTATGACGCAGATACCTTAACTATTCAACTAAATCCCACCTCTAAAAGAAAGAATTGTATAAGTTTGATTAAATTTTATTACTTGTAATGTATATATCACTTGACAGAAATACTTTAAAGGAAATATAACTCCTTTTAGTCTAAGAAATGCACTCAGAAATAACTTTAAAATGCTTACAATAGTATAAACATTATAGAAATATTAGGGCATTCAGGGGTGGGCGTTGTGATACCCTGGATTAAGCCATCAGTTACAACATTCACATCCCATATTGGAGAACGTCACTTTCAGTCCAGCTCTTCACTAACACATTTGGGTGGTAGCAGAGGATGGCTTAAGTACTTGTGTCCCTGCCACACATGAGAGAGATCCAGATGGAGTTATTGGCTTTGGCCTGGCACAGCCCTAGCTGTCGTGACCATTTGAGGAGTGAAAAGGTGAATGGAAGATCCTTCTATCTGTTCCCCGCCCCCATCACTCTACATTTCAAATAAATGAATCTTTAAAAAACATAATAAAAATCGTGGTTTGTTTTAAAATATGAAAGGAGGAGAAGGGGGAAGAGAGAGAGAGAGAGTGAGAGAGAGAGCGAGCGAGCGAGCTAGCAATGTCCTATCCGCTGCTTCACTCCCCAAATGCCTACAACAGCTCAGACTGGACCAGGACACATCCAGATGCCAGGAACTCCATTTAGAAAACTACTCTTTGTTGAGCCCTATACTTAGTGTAGGGTTAACCCTATGAATAAAGAGTGGGAACAGGATAAGGCGAGAAAGAAGGGTTGGAGTGTGGCTGGAGGGAGGGTAGGGTGGGAAGTATCACTATGCTCCTAAATCTGTATATATATATGAAATACATGACACTTGTATGCAATAAATATTTTTTCTTAAAAAAAAGCACACAAAGAAAAAAACAATCTGCTGATATTGGAGACAAGGTAACAGTCCAATTTTGTAGACTTATTAGGACTGTCAAATATGACTGTACAGTGTCTGCCCTGCTCAAATGTGTGTGGTCAAAGGTATATGAGGGAAAAGACGCTAACCGCCTTCTGCTGGCCAACCTACCTACATCCCCAAGCCACTTCTCCACAGGGGCCACAAAGACGGCTCAGGATCACCTTTCACACTAAATTTATCAATATAATTAAAATGCCTAAGAAACTATAATGACTACATTAAGTGGAACTTTTGTGTGACATGGTTCCAACTTCAGTTCTATGAATGGCACTGATTTGTGGACTCTGTCACTGAGAATGGTGTCACCGAGGAGGCACAACTAAAATCTAAATGTTTCTATTGATGTTGTGCTCTCGAGCCAAGATACCTTTCATCATCTGATTTAATTATGTCTGCATGACTTTTACTTTGTTTTCTATATTTGTGTTTATATCTATGGGAAATTTTACATTGATAGGGTGATGGAGAAGATGTACTGAGGTGAGGTCAGATTCATTTTCTTAGTTCACCAGGTCAACTGCCTAGTTTAATCATTGTATAAGTGAAAATCATCCAGATTCCAATTACCCTGTGTACTTCATCCTCCTGGTTTTGAGAGCAAACACATCTATTAAGGTATTAACAATTTCCTTGCAAGATAACGTGGGAAAGACTTGTAGACCCTGACCTGCTCCTAAATGCTTTCAACTCAAAGTAAATAAAATAATACAAGAGTTAAAAAAAAGACTGTAAAAGCCATCAGGTTACAGTGCAGTTCAACTTCACATTTTCGCAAAAATGAAACTTGGCTGCAAGTGGTCGCTTGTTTGCAGATCACACACTGATGGCAGTGGTAGAAAAGATTGACTCCTCTTGGCTCCACTCAGGGTTGCTCACGTTTAGTCGGCAGTGGATCACAGCATGTCCTCTGGAGCCCAGAGTCCAGGTTTGAATGTCGCCTACACCAAGAACTACCAGCTGCATCACCCTGCTCTGTGCCTCTGCCTTATCTTCAGTAAACTGGAGACAAAAACAGCACTAGCACATTTTATTTTTCTGAAGGCTTAGACCAAGATATGTCGCATAATAATAGGAAACAAGTAATTTTGATGATGATGATAATGTTGATGATAATGATGTTGATGATGACATCGATGAATTTTTTGGTGGTTTTGAAACAGTGGGATCATTTCCTACAGCGTGGTTACACAATAAATGTTCCCACACAGGTTGCAGTTCAAAAATAAATCAACAGGAACCACAAATGATTGTGAGCATGTTAATCTGATGCATCTCAAAGTTAATAAAGAAATTCAGTTACTACCTTTTTTGTAAATGAATTATAAAACCATCAGCAGAATGCTTCTAATGGTATCTCTCTGAACATTTGACCTAAAACAAGTCCTTAATTTGTGTGGAACCCATTAAAGAATTTCCCCACTTACAGCAAAGAAAGATATTTGTATAGTCTGAGAAATTAGTATTTACAAAAATTTCTTTTTCTTCTGAGTTTGATTCACTTAAAATACTATGAAATTATAGCATTATAGAAATGAAGAACAAAAATACAACTTTGATCAATATTTTTAAATTGTTTGCTGGTAATTAGTTTTCTTTCTATTGTTTATTTACTTAATTATTTATTTGAGAGAGAGAGAGAGAGAAAGAGGGTAGAAGGGAAGGAGGGAGGGAGGAAATCTTCCTTCTGTTTCTGTAACTAAGTTCCTGCAAAAGCTCAGGCCTCGGCAGGCTAAAACCAGATGCCTGGAACTCCTTCTAGAACTCCCATGTTGGTGACAGAGACCTACTTAGTTGGGCCACAATCTGCTTCCTTTTCTGGCTCAATAGCAGGAAGCTGAAAGTAAGGAATGTAGCTGAGACTGGAGCTGACACTCCTATAAGGGATGTGGGCACCCGAAGCAGAAGCTTGACCCACTGTGCCCTAACAGTCACCCTGGTAATTAGCTTTCTGTATATTCTTTGCTCCAGTTTGCAAATTTTTAAGGTGCTAATGGGCAAGCCATGGAGGAAAATAATTTACAAACAACACCCTACTCAATGAGCAGAATTAATCAAATTAAACTATCTTTGGTTGTTATGAGCTCCAATTTCACAGAAGCTTATCACAATATACTAAACACATTTGATTGCACAAAAAGCAACCCAACAAGAAACAACTAATAATTACACTGTCCCCTGATAACCACTTAAAAGAAGTCTAAAAATATTGGAATGAACATCACAGAAAAGTAAGTGGTCATACTGTAGCAGAGGTTATCCTATTTGAGCAAGCTACATGACTTTTCACTGCTATTTTTATGCATCTATACATTTATTTTCTCTATTTTATTTTTGGAGAAGTTTGGATGTACTTTCAATGTCATAAACATCTATGAGAATTTCCTTAGTTTTTTGTCACTGCCATTTCCTCTGGGACGTCATCATCTCTTTCATTATGACCTGCTTTTTTCTTAAAGTCAATAACTCCTTCATCACTTCTGGCTGCAAATAGAGTCCGAGACAGTGACAGTGTCACCACTCCCCTGTCAGGTAGCAGTACTAAAACTCAACTGAAGGTCAATTCTCATTTCCCTTCCAGCAGGACGACTTTTTATTTCATTGCTGAGCTTTTATCTTTGTTGGCTAATTTCATCTTTTGAGTATTCACTTTGTAAAGCATCATGCGAGTTTTACAATGGAGACAGGAGGCTCCACAACTACACAGGTTGATGTCAGTGTGCAAGGGAAGTAATACATACGCCATGACAAATCAATGATGGACTTTGAAAGGAGGGATAATCATCGGTCACTGATCCTGCTGGACGTTTGCTAGTGAACTTTGTGAACTCAACGACTTGCAGCAAAGTTAGTATTTTATGCAATGAGGTACACTTGACACACTCTACAAATGGACAGACAATGGCATTGTTATTCCATGGTACTAGAACTTGAAATTTCCCTATCAAGGTCACATTATTAGAGGACAGCCTGCACTGGGGAGTTCTCAGCACCAGATCCTTCACATAATGGGTTTATTTATAGCAAAGTAGCACACATTTTGTGTTTTATTGAATTATTTAAATTATACTTAAAATATTTTAAATACATAGAAATAGAGCTGTTTATTTGTTTCAATCGACCTTGTATCCTCAATACAATGGCTGTACGCACATTCTCTCTTCTTTCCTCCCCCCCTTCTCTATAAATCTTTGATATTTTCTACTTGACAAGCTATCTTTTCTGAAAAGAGATTTTTTATTTGCTATTTTCCAACCTATATGTTTATTTCAATTTATTACATATATATATATATATATATATATATAGCTGAATAAACATCTTTGCCTTTTTTCCAATCTAAAGGAAAAATTATTATTTTTTTTTGACAGGCAGAGTTAGTGTGAGAGAGAGAGAGAAATATCTTTCTTTTCCATTGGTTCATCCCCCAAATGGCCACTATGGCTGGTGCACTGTGACGATTTGAAGCCAGGAGCCTGGTGCTTCCTCCTGGTCTCCCATGAGGGTGCAGGGCCCAAGCACTAGGGCCATCCTCCACTGCCTTCCTGGGCCACAGCAGAGAGCTGGACTGGAAGAGGAGGAACCAGGACAGAATCCAGCACCCCAACCAGGACTAGAACCCGGTGTGCCAGTGCCGCAGGTGGAGAATTAGCCTAGTGAGCTGCGATGCTGGCTGGAAAAATTACTATTACTAAAGCAATTAATTCTGAATAAGATGGCAGGTAAATGTTTTGTGTCAATGTTCTATGTCAAGTTAAATAAATTATCCTTTAGCCATAATTTCCTATGATTTTTGAATCATAAATGTATATTTAATTTTGAAATGCTTTTTGGTATCTAGTAAGATTGTAGTTTTTTTTTTTTTGGTCTCATTGTAACTTAGATTGATTTTTATACACTGAACACAATTAGCCTTGATATCTAGTATAAAACTCATTTTGTATGGATATGTTATTCCTTTTTATATGTTGCTGTATCAGATTTGGTAATATTTAAAAAAAAATTTCAACTACATTCCCATTGGTTTGTAGCTTTAGGTTTTTATACTACTTTTGTCCACCTTGAAATTATAAAATACAAAGTCCTCCAAGTTGGCAGAATAGGGAGGGAGCACACTGATAATCCGGGAAAAGATAGTTTAATAAAAGTGGAGATACTGTAGTTTCAGGGAAGAGTTAGGGAAAAAAAACTGCAGAGGAAACTCTTCCAGAAGTAGTGGGACATGGCAAACCTATGTGGAGGGCACAGGTGGCCACGGCTTGGGACCCCAGCTTCCGAATCTACATACCAATGCTGGAGAGGGAGGTGAGGCGAAACCTTAGTAGCCTGAGACACAGGCAGGGAAGCGGCAGAAAGAGCCTAGAGGGAACAAGGCTTGAAGCCCCATGGAGGAAAGTTCAACAGGCTAACTAGAGGAGAGAAAAATAAAAATAAAAAAGGGACCGGTACAGACACGATTCTCTCTTGCCACTCACCTTACAAAGGCGAGCCGGACAAAGAGCAGGCACCATTTTGAACATATGTAAAAGCTGTGCCAACTCAGGGGTGCAACCGCCCTCATCCAAGCAGAAAAACCTGATTCTAGTGGGGAGAAATAACAGGAGGTTAGGACCTACTGAATGTGTGGAGCTTATGAACTTAGACTGTGGGAAAAAAAAGAACAACAACTGAGGGTGTATGAGAGAACTCACAGAGTGCCTGAGACATGAGTACTCTCAGGAGAAACCACAAACGGTAACCTTGACAACCTGGTGGAGATTGCAGGGGAATCAGCTTACATTGAGGACTGCACAGATGCTTTGTATGGTCCTTGGGACACAGCAGTCGAATACTATACCCACAGAGGCCAAACTCAGACACTGACTTCCTTCAATTCTGCTCAGCTGTGAAGAATTACTACTTCCCTTCTGAATTTAAAAAAAAAGAGAGAGAGCAAGAGATAAGATTTACCATGCCTAACCAGGGTGTGTCACCTTTGGCACGCCTTTAACCCTGAAGAACCAAACAGAGCTCTCTGGCCACACCCATCACAAGCCTCTAAAGATCCATCAAAAGCAGACAGTCCACTTAACCTAGAGTCATAGTACAAGGAGAAAAATCACCACAGCAAAAAAAAAAAAAAAAAAAGAAGAAGAAGAAGAAACCAAAGAGTATCTCCACAACACCAAGCAACAAACACAAAAACCAAGGAAACAAGAACAAGGAAGACATTATGACACCCCCAAATGAACAAGATTCTCCAACTCAAGATTATGAAGATGATGAGATAGAAGAAATGCAAGATACGGATTTCAAAAAATTTATGATAAGAACATTTAGAACTTCTCAAAAACAAATTCTTTAACCCCAGAAATCCTCACTGGGCAGGATAAGAAATCTTAAGGAGGAATCAAAATGAAATGAAGAAACGAGTAGTACATGAAATCATGATAGTGAAGAGAGATCAAAATGAACTGAAGAATTTAATAGATCAAATGACAAACGCATTAGAGCCTTCAAAACAGAATGAGTGAAGCAGAGGAGAGAATTTTGGACTTAGAAGACAGAGAACAAGAAAGTATACAGTCAAACCAAAGAAAAGAAGAGGAAATTAGAAATCTAAAAAATATTTTTGGGAATCTACAGGATACTATTAGAAAACCCAACATTCGGGTTCTAAGAGTTCCTGAAGGATTGGAGAGAGAAAGGATTAGAAGGCCTTTTTAGTGAAATACTAGCAGAAAACTTTCCAGGTTTGGAGAAGGACAGAGACATGCAAGTACAGGAAGCTCATAGAACCCCTAATAAACATGACCAAAAGAGATCCTGACCACAACACGTTGTAATCAAACTACCCACAGTGAAATGTAAAGAAAAGATTCTACAATGTGCAAGAGAGAAATGTGAGATTACTCTCAGAGGATCTCCAATTAGACTCTCAGCAGACTTCTCATCAGAAACCCTACAGGCTAGGAGGGAATGGCAAGATATAGCCAAGGTAATAAGACAAAAAAACAAAAACAAAAACAAAAACAACCCGCGAGCCCAGAATATTATATCCTGCAAAGCTCTCCTTTGTGAATGAAGGTGAAATAAAGACCTTTCATAGCAAACAGAAATTGAAACAATTTGTCACCACTCATCCAGCCCTGAAAAAGATGCTAAAAGATATGGTAAATACAGAAACATGGCCATCAACATGAAAGAAGGTAAATGAAGAAAACCTCCCAGTAAAAGATCACAGGAAGTTTAAAGCATATACTAGAAAATATCTTTGGGGAAAATGGCAGGGCAAAGTTACTGCTTATCAATAGTCACACTGAACGTGAATGGCCTCAACTCTCCAGTTAAAAGACATAGATTGGCTGAATGGATTAAGGAGCATAACCCATCTATTTGCTGCTTACAAGAAACACATCTTTCTAACAAAGATGCATGCAGACTGAAATTGAAAGGCTGGAAAAAGATAGCCCATGTGAACAGATACCAAAAAAAATCTGGCATAGCCATATTAATATCAGACAAAATAAACTTTAACACAAAAACTGTTAAGAGAGACAAAGAGGGGCACTATATGATGATTAAGGGATCAATTCAACAGGAAGATATAGCGATTATCAATGTATATGCACCTAATTACAGGGTACCATTTTATTTAAAAGATATGCTAAGGGACTTAAAGGGAGACTTAGACTCCAATACAATAATACTGGGGGACTTCAAAACTCCATTCCCAGAAATCTATCAACCAGACAGAAGATGAACAAGGAAACAGCAGATTTAAATGACACTGTAGCTGAAATGGATCTAACAGATATCTAAAGAACTTTCAATCCTACACTTAAAGAATTTAGATTCTTCTCAGAAGTACCTGGAACCTTCTCTGGGATTGACCACATACTAGGCCATAAAGCAAGTCTCAGCAAATTTAAAAGAATTAGAATCCTACCATGCAGCTTCTCAGACCACAGTGGAATGAAGTTTGAAATTAGCAACTCAGGAATCCCTAGAGTGTATGAAAACACATGGAGACTGAACAACATGCTCCTGAATGAACACTGGGTCATAGAAGAAATCAAAGGAGAAATCAAAACCTTTATGGAAATAATTGAGGGTAACAACACAACACATCGAAACTTATGGGATACAGCAAAAGCAGTCTTAAGAGGAAAATTTATATCAATAGGTGCCTATATAAAGAAATTGGAAAGGCACCAAATAAAGGAGCTTTCAGTGCATCTCAAGGATCAAGAAAAACTGCAGCAAACCAGACACAAATCTATGAGGAGAAGAGAAATAATTAAAATCAGAGAAGAAATCAACAGGGTTGAATAAAAAAAAAATTACAAAAGATCAGCCAAACGAAGAGCTGTTTTTTTTGAAAAAATAAACAAAATTGACATGCCGTTGGCCCAAGTAACTAAAAAAAGAAAAGACCCAAATCAATAAAATCAGAGATAAAAAAGGAAACGTAACTCCAGACACCACAGAAATAAAAAGAACCATCAAAAATTACTACAAAGATTTGTATGCCAGCAAACAGGGAAATCTATCAGAAATGAATAGATTCCTTAACACATGCAACCAAATTAAATTGAACCATGAAGACATAGGAAACCTAAACAAACCCATAACTGAGACAGTAATTGAAACAGTAATAAAGGCCCACCCAAAAAAGAAAAGCCCAAGACCAGATGGATTCACTGCTGAATTCTACCAGACATTTAAAGAAGAACTGCCAGCACCACGGCTCACTAGGCTAATCCTCCGCCTTGCAGTTCCGGCACCCTGGGTTCTAGTCCCGGTCGGGGTGCAGTGGAGGATGGCCCAAGTGCTAGGGCCCTGCACCCCATGGGAGACCAGGATGAGCACCTGGCTCCTGTGTTCAGATCAGCGCGGTGCATGGGCTGCAGTGCGCCAGCCGCAGCGGCCATTGGAGGGTGAACCAATGGCAAAGGAAGACCTTTCTCTCTGTCTCTCTCTCTCACTGTCCACTCTGCCTGTCAAAAAAAAAAAAAAGAACTAACTCGAATTCTTCTCAAACTTTTCAGAACAATTAAAAAAGAGGAAATCCTCCCAAATTCTATGAAGCCAGCATCACCTTAATTCCTTAAGCCAGAAAAAGATGCAGCATTGAAAGAAAATTACAGACCAATGTCCCTGATGAACATAGATGCAAAAATCCTCAATAAAATTCTGGCTAATAGAATGCAACAAAACATCAGAAACCATCCACCCAAACCAAGTGGGATTTATCCCTGGTATGCAGGGATGGTTTAATGTTCACAAATCAATCAATGTGATATACCACATTAACAAACTGCAGAAGAAAAACCATATGATTATCTCAATAGATGCAGAGAAAGCATTCATAAAATTTAACAACCTTTCATGATGAAAACACTAAGCAACTTGGGTATAGAAGGAACATTCCTCAATACAATCAAAGCAATTTATGAAAAACCCACTGCTAGCATCCTATTGAATGGGGAAAAGTGGGAAACATTTCCCCTGAGATCTGGTACCAGACAGGGATGGCCACTCTCACCACTGCTATTCAATATAGTTCTGGAAGTTTTAGCCAGAGCCATTAGGCAAGAAGAAGAAATTAAAGGGATACAAATTGGTTAGGAAGAAGTCAAACTATCCCTGTTTTCAGATGATATGATTCTTTATTTACGGGATCCAAAGAACTCTGTTAGGAGACTATTGGAACTCATAGAAGAGTTTGGCAAAGTGGCAGGATATAAAATCAATGCACAAAAATCTACAGCCTTTGTATACACAGGCAATGCCACAGCTGAGAAAGAACTGCTAAGATCAATCCCATTCACAATAGCCACAACAATAATCAAATACCTTGGAATAAACTTAAGCAAGGACGTTAAAGATCTCTATGATGAGAATGACAAAATCTTAAAGAAAGAAATAGAAGAGGATACCAAAAAATGCAAAACTCTTCCATACTCATGGATTGGAAGAATCAGTATCATCAAAGTGTCCATTCTCCCAAAAGCAATATAGATTCAATGTGATACCAATCAAAATACCAAAGACATTCTTCTCAGATCTGGAAAAAATGATGCTGAAATTCATATGGAGACACAGGAGACCTCGAATAGCTAAAGCAATTGTGTACAACAAAAACAAAGCCGGAGGCATCACAATACCAGATTTCAGGACATACTACGGGGCAGTAATAATCAAAACAGCATGGTACTGGTACAGAAACAGATGGATAGACCAATGGAACAGAATAGAAACACCAGAAATCAATCCAAACATCTACAGCCAACTTCTATTTGATCAAGGATCTAAAACCAATTCCTGGAGTGAGTACAGTCTATTCAACAAATGGTGCTGGGAAAACTGGATCTCAACTGCTGCCCCGAATGCCTACTGCAAGCAGCTGTCTTTAATGATTCAACAAAAAGTTGTAAGGAAACTGTGAAATAATGATAACTACACCATTGAGTTTACTATATATCAGCTGTATTTTATTTTTACATATTACTTTCATCATAATCTATAAAGAAATACACTGTGCCCACTTCACAGAGGAAGCTGAGACTGGAAAAACTAATGTACTGAAGGATATGTTGGGAGGTATTGGAAGAGATGTGATGGAAACACAGGGCTATCAGCCCTAGGTCTGTTTCGTCTCCACACTGTTTGGGTACCTTCTTGTTCTGCTCTTCTGACTTTTCTGAGACACTGTCAAGTGAGGAAGACACGTATTGGTAACTTTCAGTATCTTGGAAAAATTGTTCAGTTTTCTGACTTCTGGTTCTCTATTAAGTGGAATTAAACTTTTATAGCTCTTTCATGCAAAAACCTGAGTGTTTATGTGAAGCCCCAAATCAATTCATAGAAAGTAATCTGCGTGTAAGAATCACTGCATAGTTTTATTTTATTCAGGAAATGTGAATGTAAGTCCTAATATACAGAGATTACTTAGATGTGACCGCTGCTGCTGATGGTGAGGCAATTTTAAAAAATGTGTTTAGTCAATATCTAGTTTAAGACTAAAATGGGCATGAGAAATCAGTTATTCTAAATCAGATATATCATTTTAATGCTAACACATAACTATCGAAGAGGCAGTACCATGGCTGCACTAATGTCAGTGTAAATATTGATTAAGAAATGGTCAGAAACTAAAGAGGGAATAACATCTAAGACAGGGCTATAGTTTTTGCTACATCAATAATTAAGGTAGTATTATATAACCATTTACAACTAGTTAGTACTTCTAACTACTTCTCCCACTCAGTTTCCTGTAAAAGGAAATCTGAATTTATTTGGTTTTTTTTTTTTTTCATTTTATTTGAAAGAGAGACAGAGACACAGCCAGAGAGAGATCATCCATCCACTGGTTTATTCCCCAAATACCTGTGACAGCCAGGGCTGGGTCAGGCTAAAGTCAGGAGCCTAAAACTCAGTCTGGGTCTCCCATGCAGGCGGCAGAGGCCCAAGCAATTGAGCCATCATCTGCTACCTCTCAGGGTTTCCCTCACCAAGCAGTGGGATGGAAGTAGAAGCAGAACTCAATCCCAGACACTCTAAAACGAGGATGTGGTTGTCCCGAGCAGCAGCTTAACCTGTCATGCCAGAATGCTTGCTCTTGAATTTAGAATGGTTATCAGAGTGTGTTGCCATGTACAAAACAGAATCTTGTTACTATTTGTATTAAGTAGGTAAAATTACAGTACAATCAGTTGGAAATTAAATTAAAGCCAGTGAGATCATTGAGAGTATCTAATAGATGCATTAAACTAATAATCAGAGAAAGGAATAATGAAGGTGAAAGGGGGGAAGCATTCAAGTCAAATTAAAACTCAGAGATAAAGCTGGAGGCAGAGCTGAGCTAAGTCAGGCTCAGCTTCAGGGAGATTGTATCCTGACCTTTACAAGTGTCTGCAAAGGTCAAGGATCTGGAAGCCAGATCAGTCTCCTGTGGAAGGAACTTCCTGAGGTTTGCCCAGACTTGCCCTTAGCCATTTTAAGTAATGATGCCTACACTGACAAAGAAATATTTTGATCAGTAAAACCACCATACCCAAGTGGGTACAGTTACCTTTCAAAAGATTCCTTTGTTAGCCTGTATAATGTATTTCTGTTCTCAAAGGGAGCTTGTAAATTTTATTTTGGAAACATCTATTTTGCTGAAATACAGAGAAAAGTCAGCAACTTGATTAATTCATATGAAAAGAATAATGTCTAGGGATTTTTCTGGTATGACAGAATACAATATAATATATATCAACCCAAGCCAGAGTAGAAATTCATTTACTTAATTTTTCTTTCAATACATTCATTGCTTACACATTATATTTATTTTAATTTTATTTGAAAGGCAGAAGTCAGAGAAAGAGATAGAGATAGAGATAGAGATAGAGATAGAGATAGAGATAGAGAGATAGAGATAGAGAGGAGGAGAGAGAGAGAGTGAGCTAGCTATCATCCTTTGGGTGGTTCACTACCCAAATGACTGTAACAGCCAGGGCTGAGCCAAGCCCCAGCCAAGAGCCTGGGATTCCATCTGGATCTCCAACATTGGTGGCAGAGCCCCAAGTACTTGGGCCATGACCCGCTGCCTCCCAGAGTGCACAGAAACCTGGGCTGGAAGCACAGTTGTGGAGACACCAGCCCGGCACTCTGATAAAGGGTGTGGGTGTTCCAAGTGGTTACTTAACTGCTGCGCAAGAGCCCGCCCTGTTGAGAAAACATTTGCCAACGATTCAAAGGACTAATACACAGAATATATAAGGAGTGCAAGAAACTCAACAACAACAACAAAAGCAACCCAGTTAAGAAATTGGCTAAGGATATGAACAGGAAGTTTTTAAAGGATGAAATTCAAATGGCCAAGAGACATGCAAAGATGCTCAGGACAACATTTCCCCATCAGGGAAATGCAAATAAAAACCAAAGCGAAGTTTCAGCTCACTGCAGTTAAATGGTAATTATCCAGAAATCAGAAAATAACAAATGCTGGCAAGGATGTGAGGAAAAAAGTTTCCTAATAAACTGTTGGTGAGAATGTAAACTCATACAACCAATATAGAAGACAGTATGGATATTCCTCAGAAATCTGAAAATAGATCTGTTGTATGACCCAGCCATTCCACTCTTGGGAATTTATCCAAAAGAAATGAAGTCAGCATTTGAAAATTATCTGTACCCCCATGTTTGTAGCAGCTCAACTCAAAATAGCTACGATCAATGCAGATTTCCATTAACTGCTGATTGGATAAAGAAATTATGAGAAATTTCTATACACACACACACGATGGGATACTACTCAGCCATAAGATAGAATGAAATCCTGTTTTTTTTGCAACAAAATGGATGCAACTGGAGGCCATTATGTGTAATGAAATATGCCAGACCCCGAAAAGATAAATATCACATGTTTTCTCTTGTTTTTCTACTTCCTATTCATTGAATTCTTTACTGAGTAGAGGGTTAAGCTTGTGATTATAAAAAAAAAAAAAAACTGAAAGTATTTCAGTGTAAAAATTAAACTAAGAAAAAAGTAGGGATGATAAGATAAGAAATACCATTACACTCTTATAACTGTATATGTGAAACACAGGACATTTGTCTGCTTTTTATAAATAAAAATTTTTAAAAGCCTGCCCTGTCCACATATTTATTGAGGATAAGCACTGGAATAATTTTGAAGAGTAAGGGATACCTGGACTCATTCCTGAAAACCAAGAATTAATTAAGGTTGGCAGAAAAATAATTGTGTAAATGAACACAATGTTACTAAGAAAAGTTAAAAATTTTTTTCAGAGTGATAATTGTGAAGCTACTTTGTGAGGTAAGACAAATGTTTCAGAGAAAATGATTAGGTTTGGACAGAACAAAAAATGACTTAATTATCAGAAGAAAGCGAATGTGGGAAGGTGTGCAAAGGGAAGGTCACTGCATATATCTTACAGTGGGCTCCTTCTTTTTAAGATTTATCCATTTATTTTCTAATTTCAACAGAAGGCAGAGCTAGAAGCGGGGGGGGGGGGGGGTATTCCTCTCTATCCCACAACAAGACTGAGTCATGCCCAGGAGTCTGGAACACCATCCAGGTTTCTCACATAGGAGGCAGGGACTAATTACTTGGCCCATCAACTGCTGCTTTCCCAGGCACATTATCAGGAAGCTGGATTGGAAGCAGAGTACCTGGGACTGGATCTTGAATCTAATAGGGAGCGCAGGCATCCCCAGAGGTAGCTTAGCTAGAGAGGACACAACATCCACCCCTTGGAAGGAAATGCACAATCAAAATGAACCTATTTAAGTGAATTTAAGGCAATACGTATTCACAAAGCCTTGGGCAGAATCAAAGAAACAAACAGGCACACAGAAAGCAGCAGCAGCATGAAGCCCTAGCCTCAGCTCTTTCGGGGTTTCTGCTTTCGTGTGCTTGCAGGTTTGTTGTTGGCCATGCTTGAGAACTAAGCTGACACAACACACATTAACAGGAGAACAGCAGAGAAAGTTATTTAATTTGTGTCTATGTCTGATGTGACGTAGGAGTGGCAAGTCCCAAATGCTCTTGAATCAGATTTAACAACCGGAGCCACCTACAGGCAAGTTACTATGTGATGTGGGGCAGAGAAAGGAAGATAAAGATTGATTCCGATTTCTGACGTATGTCCATCCTGTCTTCCGCAGTGGCTGTATCAGTTTACATTCCCACCAACAGTGGATTAGCGGACCTTTTCCCCTCCACAGAGAGTGGGAAGAGTCACTATGTTCCTTAATTTGTGTTTAGGAAATGCGGGAAGTTTGTATACCTTAAACAAAAGTCTTCTGGGTTAAAAAAGATTAATTTAACAAGTCTGTTTTTTATAGAACTTGCTGTCTCAGCTTTTCAACCTCCATGATAACAGTGATACTTTTCCTTCTGGTACAGGGAGAAGTTCTATATAGGTTTTTAATCACATGATTTCAAGAAGAAAAAGGACAGTCACAGTGCCCTCCTTGCACCTTTCTTTTTTTTTTAAGTGAAATTGCCTCAACATAATCCTTATGTCAAAGTGACAGATGAGGATACTTCCAAAAGTCTGTGAAAATGAGCATTACCTTTATATATATATAGTTAAGAGGCAGAGAGACAGAGAGAGTGAGTGCTCTCGTGTCCTGGTTACCTCCCCAAATGCCCACAGTGCTAAGTCTGGGTCAGGGCCAAAGTGAGAGCTGGACATACAATTCAGATCTGCAATGAGGGTGACAGGAATCTGATCATTTCAGTCATTACCACTGCATCCCGTGGTCCACATTATCAGGAAGCTGGAAATACGCACTTGAGGACGTAGGTATCTTAACCACTAGGCTAAACACCTGTTACCTGCACTAACTATAATTCCATTTCTTCCATAGACTTCATTTTGGGGTGGTGTATTCTACTCCTCTTTACCACTTTCAGTCCTGAAAAAGCAGGATGAAAATATCACCCAAAGCCATGAGTGACTCTGTATTCTGGCAAGAGCTGCCACACAGACCCTCAACTGATGGGACATCAGCCAAAGTGTGGTCTCAAAGAGAAGAGAGGAAGGTTCTCCTCACATACCTACAATTCTCTGCTAATATGGGAGATGGGAAAAAAATGATATAGCAAGGAGGAAGCTGGGGGTTTGCTACCTGTCACCAGCCCTTCCTTATGACCCCACCTATTCCACCCAGGCACTGCCCCACCTTGTGCTGTGGTTCAGGTCAACAAAAGCCACCATTGCCACAAAAGTGCCACCCAGACCAAAAGTGGCTGAAAATGCCCAACACGGTTGCTGATCACATCCCTTTGATGACCTTTATCCAGTTATAACAACATTATACTAAAATTACCATGGCTGACAACGCCTATTCCCAACAAGCACTTGATGCCCTGACACGGGACTTCCTAAAAAACCAAGAAAATGGGCTATAGTCAAGTTCGTAGAACCCTTCACCTACTCTTGGAAAGCCCTGCACCAAGCACCACCTCCTTTGGCTATGCTATTCCTCTGCTCTCTCAAGATTATATGAATGAGATTATCGCCAACGTCGTTGGCTGCAGCTCTCTCTCAAGCATGCCTGCACTTCCTCACCAGTGTGCGTTTCTATTTTGCTAATAGTACATTTATTCCTCCTGTTACCTATACTTATGTCTTATTCTTGAATTCTTTCTCATGTTGGAGACAAAAAAACTAGACTCAGCCATCTGAATACAAAATGAAGAAAATTAGAATATTACTCAAATATGCATTACAGAAGGGGCTACTAGTGAAAGAATAAATTCCAACTCTTTCCTAAAGAATTTCATGAAGTTTAGAAGGAAAATTATGAACCCATGTCAAAAAAGGAATTGTACATACATGTAACATATATGCTGCTATATATATATATATATATATATATATATATATATATGTATAACATATATTCTCCAGAGATTGAGAGAATTAGTTTGAGTACTGAAGAAGCTTTGGGAGGGCTATATAAAAATTGGAAAAACCCAGATTTGAATTGCAAAAATCTTATAATTTTTAAATGTTTCTTGGTCTGAAACAATGGTTTTTTTCGTATATTACAAAGCGCTACTATGTTTCGCACAAGATAAGAGTGTGGGGTTGTCTGTGTTTGCCTCTGAGAACAATTGAAGGGTTGGTGTTAACTCAGAGAACTGTTATGCATACATCTCTAGGGAAGCAGAGAAATCCAAACAAAGCTTTATTTGGTACTTGAGAATGGAGCCAACAGACCGAATCTTACGGGTGTATAGGGAATCATAAGAGGACATGCAAGGAACGACCTCAAAATAAAGTTGAATTGGTTTCTTCCAAGAGGCCATGGATACCCCGATTTTTTTTTAACCTGATATAGTAATTCATTCTCCAGTCAGAAGATTCATTGTACACAACCACATCTCATGTCCATGTTTTATGGCCAGTAACCATTTTATTGACCTCAGTGTCCAGAAATGCAGACCGGAAATAACACAGTCTGCAGGCACTGCACTGTCATGTTTACGATATAAATGGCAAGAGCTTGTTCATGATTCATTATTTGCAGCTGCATCACTGGTTTTCTCACTGACATTGAACAGAAAGAGAAACAGTGATTGATGAGCAAAAAAGCGTATTGAAGGAGCAAGGCAAAATGTCATAAAGTCATTTCAGAAGTAACTGAGTAGCTGGCAAATAATGTTTTTTGAAAAACAGTATGTCATTTGAAGAGGTTGTATTTATTGTGTGTTATCTTAAAATTGTAGGTATATGCAATATATATCTACATACATATTAAATATACCTCAGTATATGTTTTATTTATAGATTATATACAAGAGTGCTTAAAAAACTTCATTGAAGAAAATAAGCTCATCTGGTGCAAAATTTAAAATCCATGCATACAAGGATTTTCAGAAAATGAGTATCATGAAAAACATGCGTGTATTTTGCATTTTTCCATAAAAATAAACTTGCTCTTATTGCATTTTCCACAAACTTTTTGAAGCACCCTTAGTATGCAAATATGGTATTTTACTGTATATATTTGTTTTTCTCAAAAGTTTGTTTGTTTAAAAGAGTTATGGAGAAGGAGGGGGAGAGAGAGAGAGAGAGAGAGAGAGACAATATCTTTCATCCATTGGTTGGTTCACTCCCCAGATGGCCACAAAGGCTGGGGCTGAGTCAGGCTTAAGCCAGGAGCTTCTTCTAGCTCTCCCACATGGGTAGCAGGGACCCAAGCCCATTGGGCCATTTTCCCCTGTATTCCCCAGGCCATTAATAGGAAGCTAGATCAGAAGTACAGCAGCTGGGACAGGAACTGGTGCACAAATGGGATGCTGGCAATGCAAATGGCAACTTTACCTACTATGCAGCCCCTAGTAAAATGTGTTATTTTATAAGCATACAGTATCTTTCTTTTATGAGATTGGGCTCCAAGGAAAATAGTTGCATATGAAAAATAGAATAATATTGTATATATATTCTGTTTGTACTTAAAAGGCTATATTGAATTGATAAATTTTAAAAAACCATGATCTCTTAATATCATGGAATAAGAAGCATAGGTTAATAATGAAATTGACATATTAAGCATACATAAAAGTTGTACTTTGCAGGAAAACTCAACTAACATTTCTTTATAACTTTGATAGGCTATGCAGAGTGCACTATAAAAATGTAGATCATAAAACATGATCATTTAAAAATTCTTTTGCTGTAAAACTATAAAGGAATATACTAGACATTATGGAGAGAAAAACAGGAAAATATGAGAATAGAAGTTTGCATTTAAATATTAAATTTTAAAATATTTTTATTTAATATACTAATAATTAAAATATTACTATTTAATATAAATAGGATAAAACTGGCTCTAGAATACTAACAACCACAGAATAAACTTAGGTTGTTTTCCATTTAAATTTAAAACAATATTTAAATTTCATTTAATAATAAAAGGGAGAAACTGACCAGATAAAATACATGGTGCACAGCAAGCCTTTGTAGATAATCAAATAATCTGGAAGCCAGGTTTATGATATCCTCTGATGCAGACAACCATGAAACAAAAAGATTGTCAGGGATGGGAACTGTAGAGCAGTGTGTGAAACTGCTATTTGGAATTTCCACATCCCATATGTGAGTGAGCCAGTTCCAGTGCCAGCCACTCTGTTTTCTTTTTTTAAGATTTATTTATTTATTTGAAAGGCAGTTATAAGGAGGGAGAGGCAGAAAGAAAGGGAGAGGGGGAGAGGGGGAGAGGGGGAGAGGGGGAGAGGGGGAGAGGGGGAGAGGAAGAAAGGGGGAGAGGGAGAGAGGGGGAGAGGGGGAGAGGGGAGAGGGGGAGAGGGGGAGAGGGGAGGGGGGAGAGGGGAGAGGGGGAGAGGGGAGAGGGGGAGAGGGGGAGGAGGGGGAGAGGGGAGGGGGGAGGGGGGGAGAGGGGGAGAGAGGGAGGAGAGGGGGAGAGAGAGAGAGATCTTCCATCTGCCAGTGCACTCTCCAAATGGCCACCACAGCTAGAGCTGCACCCAATCCATGGCCAGGAGTCAGGAGCTTCCTCCTGGTCTCCTATGTGAGTGCAGGGGCCCAAGGACTTGGGCCAATTCTACTGCTTTTCCAGGCCATAGCAGAGAGCTGGATTGGAAATGGAGCAGTGGGAACTCGAACTGGCACTGATGTGGGATGCTAGCACTGTAGGCATTGGCTTTACTGGATAAGCCACAGGGCAGCCCCAACCACTCTGCTTTCAATCCAGCTCCCTGCCAGTGCACCTAAGGATGCAGCAGATGACAGCTCTAGTACTTAGGTTCCCATCCCCCACAGGGGAGACCACCAAATGGTCTGACTCCTGGCATCAGTCTGGCCTAGCTCCATCATTTGCATTTATTTGAAAAATGAACCATTTAATGGACGAGCAAGCTCTCTTTCTCTCTCCCTCCCTCTCCCTCTGCGTGTGTGTCCAAATAAATATAAATCTTATGAAAATGAATATATTTTACAAGGATACTCAAACAAAGCTAACTTACATTCTCAAAATGAAAGTAGCTCAACCTTGACTTGATAAAGAGTAAAAAGGCAGGATTTTTCTTCATCTCTGTTTTCATTTTATTTTTAAAATTTTTTTAGAGTGGTCCCATCCTGTATGTGCCTGGAATGCTATGTTCGTTGGTTTGCTTGTTTTTAGGAAACACTTGCAGATCAGCCTGGATAATGTGATGGCATGTCATCAATTTCCTGCTGTGACCACACTGAAGAACCAGTCCATCTCCACCAGCTCCAGTGCTTCATCTGATTTGCAGAACACTGTAATGTGGAGAAGAGGGCTAAAGGTTTTGGCATTCTTGGGAAATGCTCAGCCTCCTGGCAAGCACAGAGCACCCTCCTCCAGAAACTGCATTACGCTGTTTAACATTCCAGCTGCGATGTTGCAGAAACCATATATCCTGTAAACCCCGGTCAGCCAGGTGTCCTCCCAACTATTCCTAATAAAGGAGTCTTGCCAACATAATAATAGAGTTTCATGTTGCGGCAACACTGCTTGTTTTATTCAATGGCTCCAAGCCTGCAGAGAGATGGGCTTTCTCAAGCTTAATTAGGCCAACATTTGGCAAGAAGCACCTCAATATGTAGAAACCTCTTCCCCAGCAATGGGCAATGAAATCGTCTCTCCATGTACGTTCTGGAACACTCCACCAGCATAAAGTTCCAGTGAGGCTTATTATCCATAAGCTCCCATTTATCACTGCAGATCGCAAAATTCACCTTGAGCCTCTGAAGAGAAGAGAGACAGATTCCTTGCATTTCAGAATGAAAAATGTATACTTGGGCTTTGGTGAGCGAGGCAGCAATATCATTGCTAACAGATTCATCACAGGGTTGGCAAGAACTGTAACCCACTACACAGCTCTGGGGCTCACCTGGCACATCTTCCAGAAACCCTTCTTTGCCTTTCATATTTGGTGAATAAATTGCAAATAATAAAACTTTGCACCACTGAGTTGGGGTTCTTCAGAGAAACAAAAGCAACAGGATGTGTGTGGATGTGTGTCTCAGTGTGTGTGTCTCTCTGTCTCTGTGTTTTACATATACACATAGATGTATAGAGAATAATTATAAGAAATTGGCTCAAGCAATTAAGGAGGCTGGCAAGTGCACAGTCTGTAGAGTGGACTGGCAGGCAGATACCTGGCAGAGCTGATGTGCCAATA
Organism: Sylvilagus floridanus; assembly: GCA_949820135.1. NCBI lineage: Eukaryota > Metazoa > Chordata > Mammalia > Lagomorpha > Leporidae > Sylvilagus > Sylvilagus floridanus. The sequence continues at coordinate 26,917,856 of OX463235.1, forward strand.
CAGGCCTAATGCAGCCTGCTGGAGATTCCTTCTCGCTTGGGAGCCTCCTCCTGGCTGGGGATTCAATCAGCATTTCTGAGATTGTTGATTTAAGCCTTTATCTCATCTACCCCCACTCCCCTGGGGATTATACATAAAATCATTTATCACAATTTCTATTATTTTGAAGTTACAGGAAACATCTCATAGACTAATGAACATGCCAATTCTATTAGAATTTTCCAAATTCTACAGCCTGTCTTTTTGTTTAGAGTTATTATCTTTTTAAAAATATATTTGTTTACTTTGATTGAAAGGCAGAGTGACAAAGAGAGGAGAGTTAGAGAGGTATTTCCCATCTTTCCGTTTACCCCCCAAATGCCTTCATTACCAAGACTAACCCAGGTTGAATACGGGGACCAGGAACTCCATCTGGGTCTCTAATGTGGGTGGCAAAATCTCAAGCAATCATCAGCTATCTCCCAAGCACATTAGGAGGAAGCTCAATTGGAAGCAGAGTAGCCAGGACTTGAACTGACACTTGGGTATGGGATGTGATCATTCCAAGCAGAGGTTTAACCCAGTGTGCCACAACACCCACCACTACTATTTTTTCAAACTCTCAAATTAAAAATATTTTTCTTATTTAATCACAAAAAGGTCTTTACTAACAACTATTATGTATGTGTCTTTGTGTGGTCATATGGATATATAGATACATTGCTATGGACACAGGTGTGTGGAGCAAAGCATCTAACATTTTGTTCTGCTTCTTTCAAGGGCACCACTTTCTTAGAGGATCTTTTCTAGCATTCACTTCACAATATACATGCCCAGGTTTTCATTGTGCAATCATTCATTCAGAAAAGCCAAAGTATCTATTGTGTACGGGGACTGAGTATGAGCTGGGCATAAGATGGCATTAGAGAGTGTGAAAAAAAGAGAAAAAGCTGATTTTCTTGTCTTTTAGACTTTATACACAAGAAAGGAATAAGAACAAGAAATTTTAAAATCACAAAAATAAATTTCCTTCCTATGAATAAAAAGATTCTGCTGCTTCAAGAGAATATAGAAGAATTGTACCCAGGCTGGAGGGATTAGAGAATACTGAACTAAACACATACTCTGCATAAGCTGAGACATGGACTTAGTATAGATTTTACTTAAAGAGTTAAAGAAGTATAGAAGTTCTTCAGATTAGTGTAATGCCATCACAACATTAAATGGATTATAATTCTATTGTTATCATGTGGCTATTACTACTACTTTGAACTCTACTATTAGAACTTTTAATACTACTATCTTAACACTTATGATGTATAATCTGTATCTCTATCCCATATATCAGTTTTGAACTGTAGATCAATACTTCCAGCTTTCAATTTATTGGATGCTTTCATCTTGGGGCAATATTCTAGGCAAGGACTAAGCAATTCACACAGAGTTGCTATAGAATATGTGGACACAATCTGAGGAATTAGAGAGATGATGCCGTGATGGGATTTCATATGACTTCTGCCAAACCAGGTTCATGGCAGGAGTACTAGACAATCTGAAAGTGCTTCCAATTCAATCTGCTTTTATGGCTGCCTAGCAATGTGCAGCAATAAACAAACTATGGATTTTGGAAGCAGAGTCCCCTGGTATGCCGAACTGTGAGTAAATTATTTTAACTCAGTTTCTTCTTTTTAATAATTAGTATTAAAAATATATGCTTTATAGGAATGTTTTAAAAAGCAAAGGAGATCATTAAATTTTTTAGGACAGGAAGAGTGGACAGTGAGAGAGACAGAGAGAAAGGTCTTCCTTTTCTGTTGGTTCACACCCCAATGGCTGCTGCGGCCAGTGCCCCGTGCTGGTCCAAGGCCAGGAGCCAGGTGCTTCTCCTGGTCTCCCATGCGGGTGCAGGGCTGAAGCACTTGGGTCATCCTCCACTGCACTCCCAGGCCACAGCAGAGAGCTGGACTGGAAGAGGGGCAACCGGGACAGAATCTGGCACCCTGACCGGGACTAGAACTAAGGGTGCCAGCGCCACAGGTGGAGGATTAGCCTATTGAGCTGTGGCGCCGACCAGCAAGGGAGATTATTGAAAAATGCCATCTAGCAAATCAACTGGCCCAAAAGAGGCGCACAAAAAAAGTTGGTTCTTTCCATTTCACCCTGGTTTTCACTGTTAGAAGAAAACATTCTCGTCTTTTAAAAAACAGATTGTATCTTATCTCATCTCTGTGGCCAATTACAAAGCTTTTTCTAATAGTGTTTAGTATGTTTTGTCATTTTTATCTGCTTTCCAAGTCCACCGCCAAATCATGCAGGAAATCTAAGACTTTAACCAGGACCACTGTGTTACTCCAATAACTGGGCTGATATTTGCTATCTAATAAGTCCTCATTATCTGTCATTTTAGAGTAAGTGTATTTTACTTAATTAAATCTTGTATTTGACTAAAATCTGTAAGTCAAAAGACTGAAGCTCTAACAGCTCCCTTTCATTTACTTTGAACCTTAATTCATTTCAATAATTTATGGGCTTGGGGCTGGTGCTGTGCCGTAGTGGGTAAAGCTGCTGCCTACAGTGCCAGCATCCCACATGGGTGCTGGTCCATGTCCCAGCTGCTCCACTTCCAATCCAGCTCTCTGCTATGGCTTGGGAAAGCAGAGATGGCCCAAATTCTTGGGCCCCTGCACTTACATGGGAGACCCGGAAGAAGCTCCTGGCTAAGATCAGTGCAGCTCTGGCCATTGTGGCCAACTGGGGAGTGAACCAGTGGATGTAAGACCTCTAACTCTTTCAAATCAATAAATAAATTTTAAAAAATATAATAATCTGTAGGCTACTTCCTTACCCTCTAAAACATGTGTTTAAAATTGCATTTGTCAATACATTCTCTTTCTCTTAAAACTAATACCGTTAACTGTGGACACAGCTCTCTGATGGCCTCCAGTCATCCCCCACTCTGGAAGTCTTGGGAGGTTTCCAGATACAATGAGTCTCCCCTTACCCTCTGGCTCACTCTGGTGCACAGACGTTCTCTAAGTGCCACTGCTGTGAAACACGGGAGACTGCATTTTAGGAGGCTGGCACTTCTGTTTCAATCTGCCGAAACTTGGTCATTAGGTATCGAGAGGAGTCCACAGAAAGGACCGATTCTCACCTGACCGCCCAAGTGCTGGCCCTTGCTTGCTGTCAGATCGCGAATGTGGCCATCTTTGACCTTCTAGCTTTACCAACACATTAAGTGATGCCATTTTAAGCTGCAGATCTTTCCTGTCAACCCTCAAAACTGTTAGAAAGTGCTGTCTCAAGCCACCAAGTTTTGGAACGTTTATTGTGTAATAACTACTAATCAAGGAAGTGAAAAATGCAATGATAATAATGGTCTTCCATAGCAAGCTTTCACAATGACGACCACAGGTTCCACAGCAGCCATCCAGCTTTCAGTTCTCTTTATGGCTTTCCTGCCAGGTGGCAATTTAGCCCCCACTTAATCTCCAAAGGAGCCAGGAGACTCACCACCTGTAAAACAGTCCATTCTGCTTTTACATAACTGTACGTGAGAGAACTTTTTTTTCATTTGGAGAATATCTTTCCTGAACCTACTGCTAATTTAGTTCTATCTCTGTCTCTATAATCACCTTTCATTAAGCACTCCATCTCCCTTCAACAACCTCATCTTTTCTCCTTTTGTGACTAAGAAGGACATCTTTTATCCTCCTGATTTTTAGCCTCAGAATGTTAACTAGCTACCTACGTGTCTCTTAAATGAAAAACAATTCTCTAGGAGTCACCTATCATCTATAAAAAGAATCAGACAATCATCTTTACCAAGAAATATTCCATGGCAATTTATGGGTTCCAAGCATCCCCACGTATTAACTCACTTGATTCTAATGTCAAGTCTCTGATGTGAGGTTGGGCAGTACTTCATATACTTGTAATAAAAAATAAAGAAAATGAGTCCAAAAGAAAGTAAGACCAGAAAACATTTCCCGACTGGAGTCTGGGCTTTCTGAGCCCTAGGCTAGATTTTGTTTTGTGTTGTTTTGATTTGTTCCATCTCAGTTTCATCAAGTGTAAGAAATAATAGTGAAGAGGTATGCTTCCTCAGCTGTACCCTCACCACAAAATGATGTTATTTTATACAGGTGACAGGGAAAACACGAGGTAAGGTCATTACACTGGATCAGATTTGTTCAGTCTTGCTGAAGGTGAGACTACTACAGTGTATATCCAAGAACCTTAACTTGTTTGTCTCCTTGGGCAGCCATGCATCTGACTAAATATATGGATCATCAAATGTTCAAAATACATTTATTCTCAGAATGAAAAATCAGTCAACTTCTCTTCATGGAGTAGTGCTCTGTGAGTCTCTATTCGACAAAGAATAGGATGTTCAAAGTATAGTTCTTTTATAGCTATTAAATTTTTTATCATGATACCATGTTGTAGGGGAACCAAATGATTACATATCATGATTATTTAATACATAAAACAGGTCTTTTTCTACTTGCATATCTAAAGTTTCCTGGATAATGTTTAGACATAGAAATGATATAGACTGAGGAAGAAACACCTACCTAATAAGTAGGGGTGTGAGTATAAATGTGTGTGTGAGTGCATATGAGTATTTGTTTGTGTAAGAGGGCTCAAGGATAGTCATGCACATATGATTGATTAGAATATCCAAGTGCATATTTAGATTTATATTTAGATGAGTAGTTTTTACATCTGTGAGAACTAAGTCAGTCCAAGAAATCATGTATTTGTTTATATATTATATATAAAATATTCATATATTATATTTATGTATCTATATGCTATATATAATATATTCACGCAGATATTCAGCATACTTAATATTTCTAAGTCAGTTCCTGATTATGAGCTGTTTTAGCCTTCCTCAATCTTTATTTTAATAACAAGATTTAACACAATATTCAAATAATAACACAACATCACTGGGATACAGAGTTTGATGGTGTTGTCAAACTGAAATGATATGTGGAAACATGTGTAATAGTTAATATACAAAGCCCTTATTTTAAGAAAAGTTTAGTGATATTAGTGTTCATATGTGCCCGTAAAGAATACACAATATAGTGGCCTTTTACAACAATTTTTAGAAGATGTATTTATGCACTAGAGAGGGAGAGAAATAGGGAGAGAGGAAAAGAGGGAGAGAGGAAAAGGGTATGAATATGAGAAACTTCCATACACTATTTCACTCCTCAAATGCCTGCAACAGGCAGGAGCCAGGAACTCCACCCTAGTCTTCCCCATGAGTGGTAGGAGCCCAAGTACTTGGACCATCTTCTGCTTCCTTCCCAGGCAATTAGCAGCAAGCTGGATTGGAGCCTAACAGCTGGAACTCCAATTAGCACTCTGACATGAGATGCGGGCACTGTAAGTAGAGGATTAAGTTTTGTGCTGTAACACTGGCCCCTAACAATAATTTTTAGGTTTCTGTTATACTCAATCATATATACCAGATGCATATGAACAGTATTGGACATTAATTTTGGTTTATCAAATATGAAGACTGAGCTCTGAGATGATAAATATGACATATAAGAGCATATCGCCAGTAAATAGCATGGTGTGCGTCATACCAAATAACTGACACTCAAATGCTGCTTATTTTCTCTTCCTTCAATCCTAAATAGAAGTCAAGAGACCTAACCTCTACCCACTATTTTGCTGTTAATTGCTTCTAACTTTTTCAGCTGCTATTCTATCACCATAAAACAGACCATCTAGTTTTGATCCAAATGCATCTAGCAATTTATTTTTGAGAGAAAAGCAAATATTGTATCTCAACAAAGAATTCCACTGTCATTAAAAAAATCCACTGATGAACCATTTCTGCATTCATTAGCAATGCCCACACTCAAAGGGCCAATTAACTCAGTGAAAGTTTTCTGATGGTCTCTGTCAGATGAAGGCACCACTTGTTCAGACCTATCAGAGATGTAACTTTCAAAACATTTACCACAATTCAAATAGCAATTTAGAACATTTTGATCGGTACTTAGAAACTCTTTAAAGAGAGCCTTGATTTGTATTTTATCAGTCACAAAACTGACAATCTATAAATATTCTATGAGTGAACAAATGAATAAATGGCCACAAAATTCTCTTATAGCTCTGAAACTTCATGTACGTTAATCTGGTTCTCAGACCGGTGACCACTGTTCCTCAGAGGAAAATATGTTAGGCTTGCGAGTAAATGCCTCTTTTAAAATACATAATCATATTTTTAGTATTCAGATTTAAGATGCATAATTCAGAAAATCATAAGCTTAGGAAAGTTGAAAAAATTGATGTCAAAGGCTTTATCTTTTTTTTTACCTTTAATCTGTGCCCCTTTTGGGAAAAAAAAAATAAGTGCTAAAGAACTGGAAGTGACTCAATCTATTTTAGTGGTCTCATCATAAACCAAACTGAGTTACAAATATGGTAACAAATATGGTTATAAATATGGTAAGGTCGATTAATTGTTAGACTTTCTTATTGTGCTTCTCCATGAAAACATATCTATAGTGATTTCTGAATCTACGTGTGTATGCATACATTTACATATGTACTATATATGTATGTATGCCTATAAGATATTCTAAAAGTTCATGGAAATAAAAGATAAGTGTAGTTCAGTGCATAGCTTTTCATAGAATATATTTACCATGAACTTTTGGACCAACATAAGCTTATAGTTTTAAAAATTAATTTAATTAATGTGCTTAATAGAGTGACAGAGGGAGTCAGGGAGGGAAATGCAGAAGAACAGATTTTCCATCCATGAGCTTACAGTCAGGAGCTGGGTCAGGCCAAAGCCAGGGGCCAGGAATGCCCTCTGGCTTCCCTCATGTGTGGCAGAGACCCAAGGACTTAGACCACTTCCACTGCTTTCCAAGGCACATTAACAGGAAGCTGGATTGGAAGCAGAGCAGCTAGAATTTGAAACAGGATTCCTATATGGGATGAAAACAGTGGTGTAACCTGCTGCACCACGATATTATCTCCTAAGTTTAACTTTAATTTCCATGAACTTTTTGAAATGTGCCCTCCTGAATGTGTGTGTGTGTGTGTTTATGTGTGTATGTGTATCTATCCATCTGTGGGGCAGGCCCACAAAGCCATTCTTAGTACAGCATGTAGGAAGTCAGATGAATGGACCTTGTTTCTGAGTTTGTACCTAGATTTTCTTGTGTGAATTTTCATTCCCTATTATTTCTTTATCCTCAATGTTTGCACTGCAGATTGCCACCAATAACCGTGCGAGAAGTCACTGCCTGCTGTAGACAGTATTTCACCTTCCTCAATCCAAACCAGTTCACAAAACTCCATATGAAGTTTTCAGGGGTTCCATAGTAAAGTATTAAGAAAGTTTTTTCTCAAGTCTTACAGAGTTCAGATACACATGTATAGTGCAGTGGGTGTCCGTTGATAATATTTAATTTGTGATTTCAGGGTCATGCTCTCATGTCTTCCCCACCCCACCAAAGAAACTACGGAAAGCAGACTTCATGCATTGCCTTCATGTCTTGTCCTCATTTCTCTCATCCCTACCTCTTACTGTGATTTCCCTTAATCCCACCCACTTCTCCATTTCACCATTGCTTTATACTTCCTGCCTGGACCCTACCAACCTTCTCCATCAAAACAATTCATTTCTAGGGCTTTCTGCAACTCAAAAATTTTGCAATCACTGACTTCTCAACTTTAACAAGTTGGTAGAGGGAATTTATGTACGTGTCTTCTTGCATCTATTCATAAATCAGATTTACTTCTCTTGGTGTATGATGTCTAGGCATTGAGTAGGCTAAGTGGAAAAGACAGAGATGTCCAGTGCAAGGTGTCCGACATGTAACAAATCTTTCCCAGCCAGATCAATCAATTAATTGACAAGCTTTTATTGGGATTTCGCACCTGGGGGAGGTTCACCAGTGCCAATAGAGTCGGGGGGGGCAGGTAAGTTGCCCATCAGAGGTTGGGAGGGCTCCTTTTGTAGATACAGGGTGTGAGGATTAAAGGTTGAAGCATATCTGATCCTCATTGCTTGACCTTTAGGCACCCACGGGGACCTTGGCAGGGACTTTTCCTACCCGAAAGTGTGGGTAGGGACTCTCCATTCCCAGAAGTGTGGGCCTTCTCTCCTGCGGATCCCAAAGCTACCATTCAGAAGAGGAAATACTTTTGTGGTGGCAGTGACCATGAACTTAATGCATGGATTGCAAAAGGCCAGATATCAGGAAAGGTAAAGTGAAGTGAAACAGAAAGATGGAGAGGAAGGCAGGGTTGTATAAAGGAATTATGTAGGTCATGTCAACAAAAGCTGTCTTTCCTCCAAGAAGACTGCGCAGTCTTGAATGTTCAACCCAGAGTGTAGCTAGAGGAAGCGTGTATTTCTCAGCTTACTTCCAGTGCATGTAAATATTAGAAAGGTACAAGTTTACTGGGAAGAAGAAACTCAAAGTCATGGAGTCTAATGGAAGATGTATAAATGGGAAATGGATTGACTAAAGGTGCTATTTAAGTGTGGGATTTTTCCCCTTTGTTATCACCCTCTAAATACGAAATTGGGAGGGATATGGCCTATTAAAATTCCAGTCAGGCCAGGTATCAGTTAATTTAATTTTTATTGCACTTGCACCATCTCTTTTCCATGCTTTATTGAAATGGAATGTGATCTTTTTGGCATTTAAATGCATCTATTGTATTTCAAACTGTACCACTTTCCATTTCTACCACAGATCCACATTTGCATAGCTTCTACAAGGTAACCAAAGACCTTTGTATCATTTTGCATTTTTTTTGAAATGGAGAAGCTATTAGCCCTTTTGTTGTTGTTGTTATAAATAAAGAGGCCTTGGAGTCACAGAAAAAAATAAGGAGATCCCACTTTTCAGTGAATAGAATGGTGCAGCGAGGAAAAACATATATTCAATACAAGTTTAATAGCTACTAGTAGTACCTTAGCTATCAACGCATTATACAGTATTCTGTGATTTTCTATGATGTGATATTTTATAATGGAATCTTTAAAATTGAAATGATGAAATACTTTGAGTTTTTATTTTTGTGTACAATTTGAAAATCTGAATATAAAAAAGATTAACTTTTTACCCATGTTAAAGAGAAGAAAAATTAAATCAAATAAATGATATAGAATTTGTTTATTGGCTTACAGAACTCAATTCTCTCACTGAAATGCCAGAGCCCCAAAGACTAATTTTCTTCTGATTCGGACAATCATAGGGGCTGGCACGGTGGTGCAGTGGGTTAAGCTGCCACTTGAGATGCCTTCATCACATATAGGGGTGCCAGCTCCAGTCCCTCCAACCCAGCTTCCTGCTAAAATGCTTCATGGTCCAAACACTTGGATCTCTGCCAGCTATGTGTGTGATCTGGATGGAGTTCTTGGCTCCTGGCTTCAGCCTGGCCAGGCATTTGGGGAATGAAACAGCTGATGGAAGATTTCTGTCTGACTTTCAAATAAATCAATCTTTTTGAAAACACAACTGTAAAATACTCTATGAATAAACTGAAGTCAGTATGTGATAGTTCAGCTTGAGAATCTAAGTCGAGTTGAATGACTGTTGCTAACAATGTCAGTGGAATACTTCCTTGAGGTAGATGAGTACTGAAAGACACCTGCTCAACAGGCTGAAGAACAAGTCTATTTGGAGACAGAGGTGCACTTTAGGGTTCCTGAAACCACTACTAATCCAGAAAACCACTTCTACTCTCCTGAGTGTTCTTCCCTGGTACCAGATACTAAATGCCATGTATATGCCTGGAACGCCACAAGAATAAAGGTTAAGTCAATGTTCACAAAATTCATTTCTTCACTTTTTTCATCTTTGTTGTGCCATAGTTGTAATGCACTCTGATCACTGTTCCCACTAGCAAACTGAATCTTGTAATAATTTTGTAATTATTTTTCTCCAAAAACCAATTCTGAAATAAAGTGACTTTTGGTTACCAGGGGGATAGGAATGTTGAGATGTTTGTTCTAATACACTTTAATACATATGCTACTCTGTGACATACTGTGAGCACTACATGCTGATTTTATGATACATAAAATCATTTATTTCTATGAATAGCTTGCCAATTATTCTGCAGACTCTTCTGAGTTAGATCTGCATTTTTAATTTTTATTTCAGCAGTTCCTGGCTCAATGCCTTATAATAGTAGGTGCCCATAAAAGTTTATCAGTATCACAAGTTGACTGGCACTGTGCTCAAGCTAAAATATAAAGTTGAATATGATTTAGTGTACCTTTTTTAAAAGATTTATTATTTGAAAGAGTTACAGAAAGGGAGAGACAGTGAGAATGAGAATGAGAATGAGAGTGAGAGTGAGAAAGAGAGAGAGAGAGAGAGAGAGAGAGAGAGAGATCTTCCATCCACTGGTTCACTCCCCAGATGGCTTCAACAGCTGGGGCTGGTCCAGGAGCTTATTCTGGGTCTCCCACATGAGTGGCAGGGGACCAAGCACTTGGGCCATCCTCTGCTGCTTTTCCCAGGCCAATAGCAAGGAGCTGGAGTGGAGGTTAATCAGCCGGGACTAGAACCAGTGCCAATATGGGACGCTGGCACCACAGGAGGCAATTTTGCCCACCATGCCACTGTGCCAAGCCCATTGGTACACGTCTTTAATCAATACAGAGTTCTCTGAAATATACACAAACAGGATTATATTTATTTGACAGAGATTTGTATACTAGACTACAAAAACCTGAAAATGGTACAGCCATTTGTGATAAGGAAGTTGTACAGAGTAAGGAATACTTGTGTAGGATAAAGAGAAGGATATATTACATGGAATGCTATTTAAATGGCACAGTCTTATCTATGGCTACACCCTGGACACCATCCTGGGTTCTAGCCCCCTCTGCCATGGTCCAACCACTGGTGTCAGCTCCACCCCCCATCCTAATGGGATTTGCTGCTCCTACTTCCCTGCCTGCCCATCGCTCCCCCCCCCCCAGCAAAGGTTTAAGAGGACCTGTTCCTGAACATGTGGCTTACTCTCTCGATCTTTCTCTCTCTTATGCTTTCTCTCTCTTTTCTTTCTTCATCCCTTCCAGCCAGTCTGCAGGGTTTCCCCAAATAAACCCTTTTCCTTACTCTGGTGTTTGGTGTTTCGTGGCAGCCGTACAATGACTCATTCCAGAAGTGGTAGTATACAAGGGGAGGGAGGGTATATATCGAAGCTAAAATTAGTTTAAGCAGGGCTGTGATAGTTACTTTTATATGCCAACTTCTCTAGGATGTCATTCTCAGATATTTGATTTAATATAAATTTAGATGTCAATGTAAATGTATTTACTAAAATTCAAAGGGCAGATATTTGGTATAGCAGTTGTTTTGCCCACATGTCAGAGTGCCTGGGTTTGAGTCCTGGGTGTGCTTTTCTAATTCCAGTTTCCTGCTAATGTGTGCCCTAGGAGGCAGCAGGTGAAGGGTCAAGTACTTAGTTCTGTCAGCCTTCTGGGAGACCTAGATTGAATTCTGGTCTCCTGCTTTGGCCTGGTCTTTCCCTATCTGTTGCATGTGTTTGGGGAGTTAACTAGTGGATAAAAGATCTCTCTAGCTTTTTGTATGTCTCTTTCTGTTCTCAAGTAAGTAAAACTAAATTAAATTCAAACCAGTGGACACTGAATAAAGTGGGTTGATGCCAGTAATATGGATAAGATTCATTTAGTCAATTAGGGGCATTAAGAAACAGGACCTAGGGGCTGATGTGGTGTAGTGGATAGAGACGCCACTTGTGACACTGGCATCCCATATGGGTACCAGTTCATATCCCTGCTGCTGTACTGCCAACCCAGCTCCCTGCTAAGAACCTTGAAAAGCAGAAGATGACCAAGTGCCTGGGCCAATGCCATCCCTGTGGGAGACCGGGATGAATCTCCTGATTTCTGTCTTCAGCCTGGCCTAGCACTGGCTATTGTGGCCATCTGGGGAGTGAACCAGTGGATGGAAGACTGACTCTGTCTCACCTACTCTCTGATTTTCAAAATAAATAAATAGTTTTTTTAAAAGAAAGAAAAAGGACTGAAATCCTCCGAGGAGGAAGGCATTCTGTCTCCAGACCACCCTTGATACTGAGCCTGCAGTATCAGGTCTTCCTGGGTCTCCAGCCTGCCCTGCAGAATCAGGGTTTGCCAGTCTTCACAATTGTGTCAAGACAATTCTGTAAAATTGTGTGTTTGTATGTGTGTATTTGTACACTGCACACACATTCTTTTGGTTCCTTTTCTCAGGAAAGCCCTAATTGGGTCATAACAAGAAGGTCAGTTGAATCCTGTACTGTCTGATTAGCATTCTCTTCTTTTCCATGTCAAATATACCTTAGTTTGGTTGAGACAATATATTAATAACAAAAGAGATAAAAATTTTTTCACAGTGGACACCATGTCTGGGATAGGAAAGCGGAGACAATGGATGTAAGATAGAAGAATGTAATAAAAATCGGTGTTCTCACTTACGCCTCTGGGCACACACTAGTGTTTTTCATCAGAATAAGAAACTGAGGAACAGGAGAAAGTTTATGATTCAGTTTGGGACACAATGAAGTGAATGTGGGATCTTTAGTGGAGCTCTCCAGCAGATAAATGGAGAAGCACGAATGTGACACCTAACAGATAATGAAATCCAATGGAACTAAGTGAGTCCATCCAAGGAGAAAATATAGAGTGAGTAGTATAAGGAGAAAAAGATTTATGGGAAACATCACCATTTAAATAAATGGAGTCAGAGAAAATCCTGGAATGCTTGAGAAGTTTCCAGAATGACAGGAGAAAAAAATAGGTACGGCTGACCTTTCAAGTTTCCAGTAATGCCAATCAAGCTGCCCAAATAGAAGCCATGTGGAGCCTGCAGCCCATGAGAGCAGGGATGCCATGTGGAGCCTGCAGTCCAGGAGAGCAGGGATGCCAATTACAGGAGGGACACGTAGTGATATTACATCAGGTCTAACATGAACAACTGTCCTGGTAGGTCTCTGACTGGAAATTCTCCAGTGTTCAAAACTTTCAGTGTTAAAATTGAGACAGTTCCAGGCAAATATTAATGACTGGTCACCCCTCAAGGGAACTGTTTTCACCTGCATGCAAAAAAAAAGGATAATTTAATGGTTTTGTATTTATTTATTTGTTTATATTACAGGGAGGGAGAAAAAGAGAGAGTGAGTGTATGTGAGAGACAGAGACAGAGAAACACATTCTTTGGTTCACTCCCCAAATGCCCATGACAGCTGGGGCTGAGCTGAATCTGAAGCCAGAAGCCATAGACCAGGAATTGCCAACTATCCAAATATCCCAGGTGGCTGTGAACACCCTGAGCCTTGCCGTTTCTTCCCGGCATCTTCCTAAGCAGAAAACTGAATCAGAAGCTCCAGCAAGGTCTCTAACCAGAACTCCGACATGGGGTGTAGGATTCGCAAGCAGCATCTTAAGCACTGGTCCAAATGTCGACTCCAAAAGAGGTAATTTTGAAGGAGAAAGAGTAACCAGAAAAAAAATTGAAATGCCCATCATCCCTCACCTCCCTGTTTTCCCTGACTTCTCTGCATGGGCAGAATGGAAAGATAAGCCTTCTCCAATGACTCACTCTGTTTGTAAGGACCTCGGCACCCTTGAGGGAAAGAGCAGTTTTATTTAAGGCAAGGAACAGTCACTGGAAATGCTGAAACCATACAATTTTATGTTGCTTTTTTTGTTTTGAGGGTGCTTTGGTGTTCCAGATGGCTCAGTGGCACGACTTGCCAAGGAAGCCTGAGGTGAGCGGTTAAGGCAGAGAAGAGGTAGGGAGCAGCGTGCGGTGGGAGGGTATTAGCATCATGTGAGGGGCTGGTGCACAGCTAAGGATGACACAGGCTCACAGGCCTGAGGCTCATGGTGCGTTTGGCCTAGCTCACCTCTGTGTTAGAATGCTTGTGCTATACCGGTGCTGTCAGCCTAGAATGAACAATCAGAGTTACTAATCAAGGACTGATTACATTTTCTGTTTCAAATACAGTAATAATACTGTGTTTTCACTTAGAGCTCCATGCAGAGCATTTGTTAAAGGATAGCAAAAACAAATACTACTCTCCAACAAACCCAGCAGAAGAAACAGCAGACATAAAAAAAAAAAAAAAAAACAACTTTCACATCTTGGCAAAGTTCAGTTTTGGGCTGGGTTTTGACCTCAGTACAATTCCACATCAGGTCAAAGTTTACATCTAGATCAAAATAAAAGGTTTCGTGCTTGTGCACTGCATCACTTAGGATTTTTCGGGTTGCACAATGATCTTCGAGCTGAGGTATTCAGGGAAACATGGTAAGGATTCATGTGGAAGAAAATAAGACAAGAAATCTCATGGTTGTATAGTCACATCACACAGAGGTTCAAATGCTGCTTTAGATAAAATAATGAGTCAGCACCAGCCTGACTCTGCCTCTTCTCTTCCGCTCAGAGCTCTTTTCTCTCCTCCCTCTCTTCACTGTTTCTGTGTAATTATAGGTTCTTCTTACTATTGCCTCTACGCCATTCTTCTGTATCATCCCACTGTCTACTGAGTTTCTTTGTGTTTCTCACATTTAATCTCCTTCCAGCCCTCAAACAACGCTGCTTGTATACATCCAGTGTAAGGGGTTCCTTTTATGAGAGAGGTTCGGAATGAAACTATTTTGCAATGTCCACCTTTGTTTGGTACAGGGAGATACAATAACAAGGGCAGAGTGATTATGTTGAAGCTATGAGGAACTACAGCTCAAAATTCTAATTTCAGAAAAGGAGAGTTTGTCAAAACAGTTCTTTGGAGCTGACTGATGCCTCAGGAAATAGCAATTAATGTGCATGCTTCCCTCAGGGACATTGCAGTCATCAGCAGGGAGACTGGCATGCAGGCTGTTGGATAGGAGAGGGGAGGGTGGGCAGAGGTCTGAGTATCAGTCCAATTTAGTCCAAATGCAGTGGACCTACATTCATGAGTTATTGAGTTGCTATGCTGTTTTCAGCATCGCAATTTATAACGATCTTCATTTTTTTCACACGTTACATGCCTCACATCTACTTTGTCAATCATTTTTGAGCCCATGTTTAATCTCTTACTCGTAGCACTCATTTTTCTTTAGACATCTTTCATAGGTAAGTCATTATATCTCTTCCATATTTTCCTCTGCACAACTTTTTCTGATATTTAGCCAAGAAAATCCAATTAAGACTTCATTTTTTTCCCTCAACAAGATCATTGCTACAAATTCAATACACTTTCTTCTTCTTTCATTGGATCTAATTTCTTATTACTATAAATTCATAATCATATTCGCTTGGTACTAAAGACAGCAGAGTTGAATACAAGATACAAAATTATTATAGCAGAGTTATCATACAGAAACTTCTTTGCCATGTTTTCTAAAATCTGGACAAGAGGGTTATTTCAGAATCTTCCACTATCTTTCATTAGCAAGATATTTACCTGTACTAACTTATATGTAAAGATGAATATATAAGAGGTAGTACTGAGGGAAGGATGTCAACAGAGTTAAATACTCTTTATTTTCAGCAAATTGGGTTCAAAAGAAATAATTTATTAAAACTGGCCAAGATTTGAGAGTGATGCATTTGAAAGACTGAAGTTTCATTTTTGCCTCAGTATTGTCTTCTAAATGCTCAGTTCTCATAACTCTTCTGGGAAAACATGACAGACAGTAGGAATCAAGATATTTGGGACTATAAGTGCCTGCATAACCTCTACAAGTATTATCTAATTTACACCATTAGATTTGAGGCAATTTGTGTCCACAAAGAAAAAACGACATAGCCAAGTAGCTTGACCTGAATGTTTCAGTCTATTCAAAATTATTATGCTGAATCTTAATCTCTCATATGATGGCATTAAGAGATGGGAACTTCAGGAGGTAATTAGAGACCTCATTGAGAGTACAGCCTTTATAACAGAACCCCTTGGAGTGAGATAGATCCAGGAAGTGGACTCTATCAGAATCTGACCATGCTGGTCCCCTGTTCATGGCTTACCCAGACTCTGGAACCGTGAGCAACAAATTTCTGTTGTTTACAAGCTACCTACTTTAGTGCAATTTTATATATTAAATTTATTTATTCATTTACTTGATATGTTGAGGCAAAGAAACACTCCTGTCTGCTGCTTTACTGCCTGCCCCACATTCCACAGAGGCTGGAACTTGTCTGGGTTGAAAGTCAATGTAGGCTTCTCACACAGGTGCCAGGAACTCTATTACTTGAGCTATTATTGCTGTTTCCCAGGGACTGCATTAGAGGAATCCAGAGTTAGGAGCCAGAATCAGGCATCAATCCCAGATACGCTGATGAAGGAATGGGCATCCTAACCAGCTTCCTAATATAGGCCAAATGCTTACACTTCAGTGTGTCCTATTATAACAAGATAACCCAAACCGACTAAGGCACAAAATATCCAAGGAAGGAACATCCTAGCTCAAGGTAACAGAACACCGTTTCCACCAGCTTAAACAAGGACGGGTTTACTTTTGCTCACACAGTAAGTACCTAGCAAGTTAGCTATTTAAATTGATGGAACTCTTGAGTTGTTGGAGTTCATGCTTATTGTTCCTGAGTGGCAGTAGATGCTCTAGGAACACAAAGCAGACTTCCACTTACTATCCACTGGCCAACAGCATATGCAAACTGGCAAAATATATCCAGAGAAAACAGATTTGGGAATAGGCACTGGAGCACCTAACTAGTAATGTCTGCTGTAACTCAAGTATATGACTTATTTTGCTCTATTTTCTGGAAGAAAAAAAAAGCCTGATTATTTCTACTCAATAGTGTAGTGATCATGGTGAAATTGATAGCATTCCAGGGCCCATGTTTTCTCTAAAACTCAGTGTTAGGAAAGCTAACGTGGGAAAATAAGGTTCAGAAGACTGGAAAATAAGTGTGAAGAATGGAAATTCACATGTCAGTTTTAAGGAAGTTCAGTGAAAATATACACGAAATTGTTCTTTCCTTTAGGGAAATAAGACAATTTACTAAGCACAGTTTTTTCTTTAAATTTATGATTAACCTGTAATATTTGTATTTTATTATGGGCACCATATAGTATTTCTTTTAAAAATATTTACTTTTATTTATATTAAAGAGAGTTAGAGGGAAGGAGAGACAGAGAGAGATGGAGAGAGATTTTCCATTTGCTGGTTCACTCCTCAGTTGCCCACAATGGACAGGGCTGGGCCAGACCAAAGAAAGGAGATGGGAACTCCATTCTGATCTGCCACAATAATGGCAGGGGCCTATGCGCTTGGGCACTCCTTCAATGCCCTTCAATGCACATAACAGGAAGCTGGGTTGGAAGCAGAGCAGCCAGGATATAGGATGAGGCGTCTAGGGCAGTGACTTAACCTATTGTGCTACAGCAGGTCCCCACCATGTAATATTTCACACATGTATATATGTAAACTGATCAAACCAGGACATTAATAGCTCCATTTCCTTATCTTTTCTTTGTGTTTGGAGCCTACTCTCTCTTCTAGTTCTTTTTTTTTTTTTTTTTTTTTTGACAGCCAGAGTTAGACAGTGAGAGAGAGAGAGAGAGAAAGGTCTTCCTTCCATTGGTTCACTCCCCAAATGGCCGCTATAGCCAACGCGTTGTGCCAATCTGAAGCTAGAAGCCAGGTGCTTCCTCCTGGTCTCCCATGCAGGTGCAGGGCCCAAGCACTAGGGCCATCCTCCACTGCCTTCCCGGGCCATAGCAGAGAGCCGGACTGGAAGAGGAGCAACCAGGACAGAACCGGTGCCCCAAGTGGGACTAAAACCCAGAGTACAGGCGCTGCAGGCAGAAGATTAGCCTAGTGAGCCACGGCGCCGGCCTCTCCTCTAGTTCTTTATGTAAAATTTAATATATTACTATTGTTACCATATTGTGCTGTGAAAACTAGAACCCACTACAAATATCTAACTGGCGTTTGGTACCTCTCATCCTACCTTCTACTATCCTCCTCCACCTCCCACACTTCTCAGGCTCTAGGAGTCACTATTTTAAATTCGTATCAACCTAAGCACAGTTTTGAGCAGAAGTAAGAATTAAAGCAGAATTCCTTTCATAGGCACTCCATTACTTGGATATTTACCATTTCCTTATTTTTAAAAAAAGATTCATTTATTCCTGTGAAAAGTAGAATCACACATACAGACACACACAAATTTTATGTTCACTCTCCAAATGCCTACAACAGCCCAGTTTGGGCTAGGCTGACTGAGGCCAGGAGCTTGGGACTCCATCCATGGTTCCCACATGTGTCAAGGAAGATAGGTACTGCCTTCCCAGGTGTGTTAGCAGGAAGCTGGATCAGAAGTAGAGTAGTTGGGGCCTAAACCTGCTCTCTGATGTGGGATGGGAGTGTCCCAGGTGGTGGCTTAACCCAGTGTGCCACAACACTGAACCTAACATTTCCCTGACTTTCTTTCAGAGACCAATTATGTGCAATGATAAAGATTTTCCTGAGAATCATGTTAGCCTTACTGTAATGTATTAAAACCAGTGGCCCTCCTCTCCTACAGAAAAAGGGCAGCTGCAGCTTCAATTTACTGATCATCTTTCTGCTGTAGAACACCCTCAGATATGATCTGCGTTAATGTTCACATGTTGGTATTAGATTTCACACTTAGAAATTAGTAAACTAAGATTTGAAGAGATCATTTAATCCAATCACATTAACAAGGCTACAATTCCTACAGCTAGACTTATCCAGGTACATCTGACTCGAAAGGCAATTCTGTTGTCACTCTATTCCCACTTAGAGGAAAGGGTACATGGCACCAAGGAGTGTATGTCAGAAATTTTATTACATTTTATTTTACCTTTATAGTAAACTATATTCTATACTTTTGTTAATTAGCATATTTCTAATCCTTGGGAGGTAGAAAAAGTCAGGAAATACTGAATTAAAATTATGAATCATTTCCAAATAAAGGATCACATATTGTATCATGTTGGTAAATGAGATAATAAGCACTAACAGGCAGACCAAAACGTTGAACTCTTTTCTCAGAAACTCTCAATCTTCAAACTTTCAAATGCTTTCTATTCTCCACCATCAAGTCTTTGCAATCTCTTCCCTGCCTGTTCCATTTGCTGTGTCCCACACTTTCCTTTTCCTTTTGTGAGAAAGCATTTCCATTCTAGCCTCCTGGCATGCATTAAGTACTGTTTTATACAATTGTCTTTATTGTCCATGTTCCCCTGTGTAAATACTCTTCCCCAATTTTGCCATTTCCTGTTCCCCTCTTCTACCTACTCAGACATCCATTTGTTTGAGCAACGCATGATACGTAGTGGAAGTTCTCAGTTGTTACAGTTCTGAAGACTTCCCTTCAGTTTTAAGAAGTGCAAAGTGCTGTGAGTGTCTGCTGTTCTATAATAAATGATATTACTCACAAATAGATGGCAGTCATAATTTGAAAGAAAGCCTTTAAGTTGCCATTCCAGATCTCTTTGCTGATATAGTGTATAATTAGGACTCCTTAAGTGCAATTCTTCAAAGAAAAGCTGGAAACAGAGTTCATATACTTGTCAGTGAGTAATACATAGTTTATCCAGTTCTCTCATGCTTAAAAACTGATCTGTTCTTCCCTCTCTAAAAGAAGTACAATAGGCTCTAGATATAAGTCTTTTATTAAAACAAATGTGATATCTAAAAGATTTATTCCTCCAGTGAGACTCAATATGTCTTCTGTGAGACAATTTGTAAGAAGACCCCTCTTTAGAGGAAAATACATGGTTTTACCCATACGCCATGATTCCTATGATGATGTTCTCTCTAAAATGCATGTTGACAATCCACAATACAATGGCAGCTACTTTGGGGAGTAATTCAATCACGCAAACAGAGCAACTCAGTGGTGAGATCAGCACCCTTATGATAAAATCCATGGTTGAACTGTGGTCTCTCTGCCCCTCTGCCCTCTGCTGTGCGAGGACAGACCAGAAAGGTGCCATCTTGAAGGCAAAGAGCAGCTCTCACCAGATACCAAATTCAGCACCTTGATCTTGGACTTCCCAGCCCTCAAATCCATAAAAAATAAATTTCTGCACTTCATATACTACTTTATGTGTTTTGTTATGGCAGCACAAGTGAACAAAGACACCTTGCTATCTGAATTTCCTAGTAAATCTGAGTGGAAAAGGAAAACTAATAACATTCAAGCAGTTTTTTTGGTCATCTGAGAACATGGTTTTCATAAAACCTAAGCCATGTATATTACTTTACTCCTGAGTCAGTTATTTACTTATATCCAATAATTACAGATACAATCCAGAGGAAGACATTTGAAGAGAAACTTGCTTCTTATATTCTTATAAACAGTTTTTCTTCCAATCCAACCATAAGCAACTGCCTCAGATGGACATTCTTAAATAATGTTAGCTGTTACCATCTTTACACATTGGTAGAATATGGAAAGGCACAAACATTATGATATTAAATAAATAATTCAATGTTGCCTTTACTCTACCTGCACACATTCATACCAGAGCATTCCTTAAAGCATCATCTTAAAGGTGGCTAAGATAACTTTTTACTTGAATTTCAAAACCAAAGCTATGCACAATATCGAGACCACTTGCCTTCACTGCTTACACACATTTTTTTTGCAGAAACATGTTTCTGCTTGCTCTCTGCTCCTTTTATCTCATTTTACTTATTGCTTTCTTTACTATCCTTCTTTAAAATTTTTCTGCTCTTTATGAAAAATCCCCTGAAAATTTATACTCATAACCTTCGTTTGCTCCTAACTTCCACAGAGACTACATCAATGACAGTATTAAGTAAAATTAGTACGAAGATTATTTCTGTTCTCCTATATACAAGGATACTTCAAAATATTCTTGGAAAAACAGAAATAAGGGTTTATTTGGGTATAAAAATTTTGAAATCCATGCATATAAGGGGTCTTCAAACTTCACGGAAAGTATATATTATGAAAATACTATGTAATTTTGGCACCAAAATAAATTCACTTAAAAAAGGCTTATGTATTTTCCTGAAAGGCAGTGTTATTATGTTAAGGTTGACATAAATAGTCAATTTGCTTAAGTGGTTGGTTATACTGCTACCCTATGATATAAGAAAATAAGAACTTGAGCAATGTAACAAGAAGATTGTTTTTGTCCTCTTTTATACAAGGGTACTTCAAACTGTTCTTGGAAAACAGAAATAAAGGTTTATTCTGGTATAAACATTTTGAAATCCATACATATAAGGGGTCTTCAAACTTCATGGAAAATGGATATTATGAAAATAGTATGCAATTTTGGCATCAAAATAAACTCACTCAGAAAAAGATTTATGTATTTACTTGAAAGACACAGAGAGACAAAGAGGGAGACAGACAGAGAGATCTTTCATCAGTTGATTCATTCCCCAAGTGGCTCCAACAGCCAGGGCTGAACCAGGTCAAAAGTAGAAGCCTGGGACTCCAACAGGTTCTTCCACGTGGATGGCAGGGGTCCAAGCACCGTGGCCATCTTTGGCTGCTTTCCCAGGTACATTAGCAGGGAGCTGGATAGAAAGGAGAGCCACTAAGACTCTAATCTCCCAGCATATGATGGCAGCTTAGCAAACTGTCCCACAACAACCTAATTCACTTTTATTTTTTTTTTAACTTTTATTTAGCAAATATAAATTTCCAAAGTACAGCTTTTGGATTACAATGGCTCCCCCCTCCCCCATAACTTTCCTCCCGCCTGCAACCCTCCCCTCTCCCCTTCCATTCACATCAAGATTCATTTTCAATAATCTTTATACACAGAAGATCTATTTAGTATATATTAAGTAAAGATTTCAACAGTTTGCACCCACACAGAACATAAAGTGTAAAATACTGTTTGAGTGCTAGTTATAGCATTACTTCACATTCAGCAACACATTAAGGACAGAGATCCTACATGAGGAGTAAGTGCACAGTGACTCCTGTTGTTGTCTTAACAATTTGACACTCTTGTTTATGGCATCAGTAATCTCCCTAGGCTCTTGTCATGAGTTGCCAAGGCTATGGAAGCCTTTGGAGTTCACCAACTCCGATCTTATTTAGACAAGGTCATAGTCAAAATGGAAGTTCTCTCCTCCCTTCAGAGAAAGGTACCTCCTTCAGAGAATGATCCAACATGGGAAGTGGGAGACACAGCAGACTCATAGAATGGCAGATGTCCTAAATAGCACTCTGGCCTCAGAATCAACCCTTAAGGCATTCAGATCTGGCTCAAGAGCCATGAGAATATTTTAGGCATGGAAAGCTAAGACACTCTGAAAAACAAAAAAAAGAAGACCTAAATGAAAGATCTCTGTGAGTGAGATCCCAGTGGAAAGAACGGGGCCATCAAAGAAGGAGGTACCTTTCTCTGAAGGGAGGAAAGAACTTCCACTTTGTCTATGACCCTGTCGGAATAAGATCAAAGTCGGCGAACTCAAAAGGCTTCCATAGCCTTGGCAACTCATGACTAGAGCCTAGGGAGATTACTGACACCATAAACAAGAGTGTCAAATTGTTAAATCAACTTCAGGAGTCACTGTGTACTTACGTCTCATGTGGGATCTGTCCTTAATGTGTTATCCAATGTGAAATAATGCTATTACTAGTACTGAAACAGTATTTTTACACTTGGTGTTTCTGTGTGGGTGCAAACTGATGAAATCTTTACATAGTATATACTGAATTGATCTTCTGTATATAAAGATAATTGCAAATGATTAAAAAATCTTGGTGTTAAATTGGAAATTGCATAGAAAATTAATCAATTTAAAAATATATATATCATGTAGGATCTCTGTCCTTAATGTGCTATACATTGTAAATTAATACTATAACTGGTACTCCAACAGTATTTTTCACTTTGTGTTGCTATGTGAGGGCAAACTGTTGAAACCTTTACTTAATATATACTAAACTGACCTTCTGTATATAAAGAGAATTGAAAATGAATCTTGATGTGAACGGAAGGGGAGAGGGAGTGGGAAAGGGGAGGGTTGCGGGTGGGAGGGAAGTTATGGGGGGGAAGCCATTGTAATCTATAAGCTGTATTTTGGAAATTTATATTCTTTAAATAAAAGCGTTTAAAAAAAAAAAAAGAAAGAAAGGTACCTCCTTCTTTGAATGCCCCATTCTTTCTACTGGGATCTCACTCGCAGAGATCGTTCATTTAGGTTGTTTTTTTTTTTTTTCTTTTTTTTCCAGAGTGTCTTGGCTTTCCATGTCTAAAATATTCTCATGGGCTCTTCTGCCAGGTTCAAATGCCTTAAGGGCTGATTGTGAGGCCAGAGTACTGTTTAGGACATCTGCCATTCTACGAGTCTGCTGTGTATCCCACTTCCCATGTTGGATCATTCTCTCCCTTTTTGATTCTATCAGTTAATATTAGCAGACACTAGTCTTGTTAGTGTGATCCCTTTGACTCTTAGACTAGTGAGATGGCATTGGTGCATGCCACCTTGATGGGATTAAATTGGAATCCCCTGGCACATTTCTAACTCTACCTTTTGGGGCAAGTCAGCTTGAGCATGTCTCATTTTGTACATCACCTCCCTCTGTTATTCCCACTCTTATATTTAACAGAGATCTCTTTTCAGTTAAATCCAAATACCTAAGAATAATTGTGTGTTAATTACAGAATTCAAGCAAGAGTATTAAGTAGAACAAACAAACAAAAATACTAAGTGGGATAAAGTATTAAGTTGTACATCAACAGCCAGGACAAGAGCTGATCAAGTCACTCTTTCTCACAGTGTCCATTTAATTTCAATAGGTTTCCTTTTTGGTACTCGGTTAGTTGTCACCGATCAGGGAGAACATATATTTGTCTCTCTGGGACTGGCTTATTTCACTCAGCATGATGTGTTCCAGATTCCTCCATTGTGTTGCAAATGACTAGATTTCATTGTTTTTAATGTTTTATAGTATTCTACAGAGTACATGTCCCATAATTTCTTTATCCGGTCTACTGCTGATGGGCATTTAGGTTGATTCCAGATCTTAGCTATTGTGAATTGAGCTGCAATAAACATTAATGTGCAGACAGCTTTTTTGTTTGCCAATTTAATTTCATTTGGGTAAATTCCAAGGAGTGGGATGGCTGGGTTGTATGGTAGTGTTATATTCAGGTTTCTGAGAAATCTCCAGACTGACTTTCATAGTGGCTTCACTCTTTTGCATTCCCACCAACAGTGGGTTAGTGTCCCTTTCTCCCCACATCCTCTCCAGCATCTGTTGTTGGTAGATTTCTGTATGTGAGCCATTCTAACTGGAGTGAGGTGAAACCTCATTGTGGTTTTGATTTGCATCTCCCTGATGGCTAGTGATCCAGAACATTTTTTCATGTGTCTGTTGGCCATTTGGATTTCCTCTTTTGAGAAATGTCTGTTGAGGTCCTTGGCCCATCTCTTAAATGGGTTGTTTGTTTTGTTGTTGTGGAGTTTCTTGATCTCTTTGTAGATTCTGGTTATTAACCCTTTATCTGTTGCATAGTTTGCAAATATTTTAATTCTATTTTCCAAGAACTTTTTAAGTACCCTTGTATTTTATATAATATATGTGTAATACTAATATTAATAGCATATATTTTGTTTTATAATAGTAATATATATTTTCAAATATAAAAGGAGCCACATATGTTACCCATATGTATCATAACAGCAACTAGTGAAATTGTAGCAACATACAACTAAGAATTTTTTAAGTCTGGAATCATGTATCACTATATATAATCACATCAAACTGGAACATAACAGTTTCTATTAAATGGGTTATACCTTTCAAATTGCTATTGCAATTTAACATGCATGGTAATTTCTTCTACTTTGGGGATGTGAAAGAAAACTATACCAGATAAGCAGAACAGCAAAGTGAGATTTTATTGTGTACTGTTGCAATATGTATCCATACTGCTATAGTAAGTGACAGAGATGAACTGGATTCAACTGAACACAAGTCAGGAGAGTTAAGTGCTTGGAGAAGTTAATGGAAAATTACTGGAAGACGTTAGCATGTACATTGGTTCAATGTGATTAAGCCATCTACATTTGCAAATTGTGCTTACAGGAGTTCAGTTTCTATCCTCCCTTGGAGGCTGGAAGATAGGGGCTCCATCTTTATTGAGGACTGAATTTCAGAGGGATGCTTCCTTGTCCCTGAGAAATACATACCTAAATTACAAAAGAGGGAAGGGCTGGGAAAAGACTTCTGCCGCAAATAGAAGAGAATGGATGTACAGATGCAATCACTCTATTGTAAATGTTCTAAGCAAATGGCAATCAGCAGTGTAAAAACAGGAAGTAATCTGTTTAAAGCTTAGACAAGTTGGAAAGCAATAAAGCCGTCATCTTGGTAAGGGTATTATCTTGGTATGAACTACTATATATTCTCAAATTCATCCTTCTCTGAAGTTTTCCTGGATATAAATTCATGTGTAGCATCCCCAAAATACAGCTAATTTTAAGAGTAAAATTGAGGGGCCGGTGCTGTGGCTTGGTAGGCTAAACCTCTGCCTGCACTGCTGGCACTGGCTTGTATCCTGGTTGCTCCTCTTCTAATCCAGCTCTCTGCTGATGCCCTGGGAAAGCAGTGGAATAAGGTCATGGTGCTTCGGCCCCAGCAGCCGTGTGGGAGACCTGGCAGAAGCTCTTGGCTCCTGGCTTCAGATCATCTCAGCTACTACCAGTGTGGCCATATGGGGAGTGAACCAGCAGATGGGAGACCTCTCTCTCTCCCTTCTATATCTATAAGCCTACTTCTCAAATAAATAAATAAACCTCTAAAAAAGAGTAAAGTTGAAACTGAAGTCATGTTACACTCTCCTTTTATATGAAGGACATGCACAAACCACTGTTCTTCTATACCCCCTGATTTAGAACATGTATGCAGAGAAGCCTGCGGGTCCTTTTGGCTCAACAGATTTGATAAGCTACAAACATTTTAGAGAGGAAAATAACTTTTTACATATAAAAAGCCTCCTGTTAGGATAATGTTGTTACCAAATACATCAGTATCCTTGAAACAGTCTCACAATTGTCATGTGGAATAAGACCTTGGCAAATTTAGAGAGAAAATGATCCTAATTTAATACTAATCATCTCTTTTTCAATTAGCGCTTTCCAATGTTCACTTAGTGAAATTTACTGAGGTATCACACAAACATAATAGAATCTCTCAACTTTATAACAGGAAAAGACCCTAGCGAGTGCATAATGGGTCCTATAAGTTAATTTCAAAGCTGGAGGGGCTGGCGCTGTGGCTGACTTGGTTAATCCTGTGCCTGCGGTGCTGGCATCCCATATGGGCGCCAGGTTCCAGCCCTGGTTGCCCCTCTTCCAGTCCAGCTCTCTGCTGTGGCCCAGGAGTGCAGTGGAGGATGGCTCAAGTCCTTGGGCCCTGCACCCGCATGGGAGACCAGGAAAAGCACCTGGTTCCTGGCTTTTGATCAGCTCAGCGCTGGCCGTGGCCGCCATTTGGGGTGGGGGGTGAACCAACGAAAGGAAGACCTTTCTCTCTGTCTCTCTCACTGTCTATAACTCTACCTGTCAAATAAAAAAAATTTCAAAGCTGGAGTAACTTAGATAAAACAACTTCCCCACTAGGTATATATCTTACTTCTCCTACACTACCTGCAATGATATGCATATTTGCTCACACATACTCACACACACAAACACCCCAAATACGATGGAACATTTTCTTTGTAAGTTTCCATAAATCTTCATTTCATTATAAAACTATATTACATCATGATCAGTTTCCATGATCTGATGTTTTTGTGATAAATGATCACATGCCATGTAAAACTAGCATAATATATTTTGCCTGGGGCAGAAATTAGGATAAATGCTTGGTGAAAATGTTTTCCACATTCTGTTAATTAAAGGTTAATTAAGTATTTTAAATTATTCCTTAATTACTATGACTTGTTTTTTTATGGGAAATTAGAATCCCTAGTTGATTTCATTGTTATTCAGGTAAAATGAGCTTTGTGACTTGGCCAATGAGAACAACATTCTCAAGTTGGTCATTATCAAATAGTCCCATAGAAAATTCCTCAAATTTATGCAAATGCATTTTTAATCCACCATTATCTATATTTTTAGGAAATAAGGCAGTCTTCATAAGTGCTTTATAAGAGGAAATTCATCTTTCCAGATCCACTGGATTTTGTGGATTGAAAATTAAGCCATTGTTTGATGATCAAACAAGTGTTATGAACTGAATGTGATACATTTCCCAAGATTCATATTTCAACATCTCAACCCCAAAGTGATGATATGAGGTTGTGAGGCTCTTGGGAGGTAAACAGCTTATGAATGTGGAGGTTTCATCAAGGGGGCTGGTGTCCTCATGAAAGAGATATGAAAGCTTCCTTGCTCTCTCTGCTCTCAGTGCTGTGAGGACACAGGACAGTCATCTGAGTAGCAGAAGAGTGCCCTCAGCAAACACTGGCTCTTCAGGCATCCAAACTTGTGAGAAATACAGTTTCTTTTGCAATCCATCCAGTTTTTATTGATTTGTTATGGCAGCCTAAATTACATAGGAAAACAAATAAAAACTGCTGTCTAGTGTCTATAATAATTTTAAAAACATCAGGTAATTTACAGAAGAGTAATTATAGAAGAGTATTTACAGAAGAGTAATTAATAACAATATTACCTATTTTATTGCATATTATTCCCCTTTAAGAGAACACCTGTTCAAAATGGACACATGGGGGTTGTGAGTCAGCGAGTGGCCCAGCAGTGGAGGCACTGCTGGGGATGCCGCCACCCTATCTTGGAGTGCCTGTTTGATACTGGTCACCCCACTTCTTATCCACCTGCCTACTAACGATCACCCTGAGAAGCAGCAGATAAAGGCTCAAGTCATTTGGTCCTTGCTACCCAGGTGGAAAACTGGGATTGAGTTCTGGACTTCTGGCTTGTGCCTGGCCCAGTCTTGCCTGTTGAAGGAATACAGAGTGAGCCAGCAGATGGAAGATGTCTCTCTCTCAGACTCTCTATTTTCTACCTTTCAAATAAATGTAAATAAATAATTTTTGAAACATCAAAACATTTAAAATTGTTTAAATTTTTTAAAAATTCAAAATAATTGTTTAAAATTAATATTATATTCTTTGAGGTGTATCTACAAAACACACTGTAGCTGTTAATACTAAAGAAAATTTTTTAAATAATTAAAATATAAAAAATTAATGGGAATATAAAACAATCAGCTACCTTTTCTACGGTGTTCTGATACTTTTTCTTTTTATTCTCTCATTTCTTCCTTTCTCTTTTACCTTCCTTCATTCCCCTTCCTTCCCTCCTTCCTTTTCTTCTTTTTAGTTTTTGATAATAATTTTACGTATTTATGGGCTATAGTGTGATATTCCAATACACAAACCCAATATGTACTGATCAAATCAGAGAAATCAATATTTTCCTTCCTTTGATATTACTTTATAAGTCTTAGGAATCCTTTCTTTTACTTGCTCATAAAATATATACTATGTTATTGTGAACTATCGTCATCCAAATATGCTGTGTAGCACTAGCAACTTATTCTTTCAATCCAACTCTGATTTGGTACCTGTCATTGAAACTCTTTCTAATTCTAACTCCCCCTCTCAGCCTCTGGTAATCACTATTCTGTGTTCAGATTGAGTGAGACTGAGGTTTTTTTGTTTGGTTGCTTTTTTTTTGGTTTTTGGGCTGTTTTTTTTTGTGTTTTGAATTTATTGGCTTTTTTATTTTTCATTTTTTAGCTCCTACATATGAAGGAGAATGTGACATTTGACTTCTTTATCCAGCTTATTTCACTTTTTTTAAAAAGATTTATTTTATTTATTTGAAAGACAAAGTTACAGAGAGAGATAGAGACAGGTCTTCCATCTACTGGTTCACTCCCCAGATGGCCACAATGGCCAGAGCTGCACTGATCCAAAGCCAGGAGCCAGGAGCTTCTTTTGGGTCTCCCACACGGGTGCAGAGGCCCAAGGACTTGGGCCATCTTCTACTGCTTTCCCAGACCATAACAGAGAGCTGGATCAGAAGAGGAGCAACCAGGACTAGAACCTGGTGCCCATACAGGATGCTGACGCTTCAGGCCAGGGTGTTAACCTGCTGCGCCACAGTGCCAGCCCCCCCCCCCCCCCCCGCTAATTTCACTGAACATGATATCTTCGTTTCATTCATTTTGCTGCAAATTATGAGATTTCATTCTTTAACTGAATAATATTTCATTCATTTTATGATGGGACAATTCCATTCGCTTGATGGAAATTCCATATTTTGGCTATGGTGAACTGTTCTGTAGTAAACACGGTGGAGCAGGTATCTCTTTGATACACATGACTAATAACTTTTGGATACATGCTCCTTAGATTGCTGGATCACATGGCCGTTCTCTTTCTAAGTATTAAAGGAAACTCCACACTGTTTTCCATAGAGGTTATACTAATTTACATCCCCACCATCAGTGAACAGGAGTTCCACTTTCTCTACATCTTCACTAGAATTTGTTACTTTCTGACTTTTTGATAATATCCATTCTAACAATGGTGAGGTTATATCTCACTGTGGATTTGATTTGCATCTCCCTGATGGCTACTAATACTGAGTATTTTTTTCTTACATTAGTCTGCCATTAGTATTTATTCTTTTTGAGAATTGTCTATTCCAGTCCTTTGCCTGTTTCTTAACTGGATTTTTTTTCCTTTGTTGCTGAGATTTTTGAGATGCTGATACATTCTGGATATTAATCTTCTGTTGGGTAAGTACCTTGCAAATGCTTTCTCCCAATATGTTGGATATCTCTGCAATCGATTGATTATGTCTTTTGCTGTGCAGAAGCTTATGATTTCCTTATAATCTTATTATCATTTTTCTAGTTTTCTTTTGTTGCTTGTGCTTTTGGGGTCATTGTCTACACTGATGTCTTAAAGTGTTATCCCTATGTTTGCTACCAACAATTTCATAGTTAGAAATTTCATTTTTTCTTAGATCTTTTATTCATCTTGAATCTGCAGATTCAATACAATCCCCATCAAAATGCCAGTGATATTCTTACAGAATTTGAAAAAATAATCTTCTCCTTCCAATTTTAGAATAGTCCAATTTGAAAATATGAAGGGATGTGCAGTCACTGTTTGATTTTTCCATAGATTTACTACGTTCAATTTAGACCATGGAAAGCTGTTTCTAGATGTTAAATATAACTAATACTTAAATTTGTAGACATTAGTTCTTTGGATTTTATATTGGCCACAATAATTAATTTTTAAAGATTTATTTTATTTATTTGAAAGGCATGGTAAGAGGGAGAGAGAGAGAAAGAGGAAAGGAGGGAGAGAGGAAGGGGGAGGGAGGAGAGAGAAAGAAAGGGAGTGAGGCAGAGGGGAGGGAGGGAGGGAGGGAAAGAAAGGAAGGGAGGGGGAGAGGAGGGAAGGTTTTAGGAGCAATTCTACCATATAGAAATAATTTTGATTATTTTAAGATGCTATATGTTTTGCATAGTTTAGGTTGCCAACTATAAAAATTCCATATTTGTGTGTATATGAATATATGCACAGATGTAGACATTACAGTACGGTTTTACAGGATCATTTTACTTATTTTGCTCGGCTCATGAAATTTTTCACCCTACTCTTGGTCCAAGAAAGATCTCATCTATATTTCAACCACGTATTTGCTTTTATGCCCAACATGATAGTTAACAGTCATTAAACCACCACTACTGGGATATTTACAAAACCTTAGGTGAATTATAAAGTCTATCCTGATCCTTTATTCCTGCCTACTACTGTTTATAGTTTTAAGTTTTATATTTCCAATTTTATAATTTTATAATGTGTATATATAGCCTGAAAAAGTAATTTTTTCTTATTTAACCCATAAAACCTATTCAATTTGTATATAACTTTGCATAACCTATTTATTTCTTTGAAAACCATGACTAATGTTATTCATATGTAGATAGAGCTGATTCCTTTTAATATCTTAAAAACTTCCTATAAGTATAAGGTATAAGTGTATTCTCTTGTCAATTATGTTTTCATTTTTTTTAAATTAAACCTATGCTGCTCTAAATATTCATGTTTATACATGCAATTGCGTACATTGCTCTATCAACTACTGTTAAATTATTTTACCAATATTTCCTAGTTTCATGGAAATTTGTTGTATAATTACACTAATACTTTTTAAAAGATTTATTTATTTGAAAGGTACAGTTACAGAGAGGCAGAGGAAGAGAGGAGGGTTGGGGGGGAGGGGGGAGAGAGAGAGAGAGAGAGAGAGAGAAAGAGAGAGAGAGAGAAAGAGAGAAAGAAAGAGAAAGAGAGGTCTTCCACCTGCTAGTTCACTCCCCAGATGGCTCCAATGGCTAGAGCTGGGCTGATCCAAAGCTAGAAGCCAGGAGCTCCCCCCGGGTCTCCCATGTGGGTGCAGGGGTCCAAGAACTTAGGCCATCTTCTACTGCTTTCCAGGCTATAGCAGAGAGCTGATCAGAAGTGTAGCAGCCAGGACTCAAACTGGCATCCAAATGGGATGCTGGCCCTTCAAGGCAGAGGCCTTTACCCACTATGCCAAAGCACTGGTCCCCTGTACTAATAATTTAACTGATATATAATATTCCGAAAATTCAGTACATATACAAGTTTTAATTTTTTAAGTATATGAATTTTAAATATGCAGTTATTATATAGTGGAAATCTGATAGCCTCTAACTCTTAATTTAGGTGTTTAGACTATTTAAATTCACTGTATTTATTCATATGATTGGGCTTAAATTAATCATCTTGATAGAGTTTTTCTTTTTCTGTTTTGAAGTTTTTAAATATATTTCCAGCAGGCGCTGTGGCTCACAAGGCTAATCCTCCGCCTGCAGCACTGGCACCTAGTTCTAGTCCCAGTTAGGGCGCCAGATTCTGTCCCAGTTGCTCTTCTAATCCAGCTCTCTGCTGTGGCCTGGGAGTGTAGTGGAGGATGGCCCAGGTCCTTGGGCCCTGTACCTGCATGGGAGACCAGGTGGAAGACCTGGCTCCAGGCTTTGGATCGGTACAGCCCGCTGGGCCGCAACACACCGGCTGTAGTGGCCACTTGGAGGGTGAACCAATGGAAAAAGGAAGATCTTTCTCTCTCCCACTGTCTAACTCTGTCAAAAAAATAATAATAAATATATTTCCTTTTGTTTATTTGTTTCTTTTTTAAAGATTTATTTATTTGAAAAGCATAGTTCCACAGAGAGTCACTTCCCAAGTGGCCTCAATATCTGATCTGGACCAGGCTGAGTCAGGAGCCCAAACTCTATCTAATTCTCCCCTGTGGGTTGCAGGGGCCAAAGTACTTTCCCGGGCACCTTAGCAGGAAGCTTGTTTGGAAGCAGAACAGCTAGGACTCAAACTAGTATTCCAGTATGGGATGTGGGCATTGCAAGTTGTAGCTTAAACCACTGCCCAACAATGCTAGCCCCCATTTCTTTGTTTTTACAGTAATGGCATTGCTTCTAGGACTTAAGAGGAGCTATAAGTAGGAGATACAGGTATTATGATGATCCACATACACACATATGTGTGTCTACTTCTGTATCTATCAGTATATACATTAAAATAATCAGGATTCTGATATCTCCAATTCCAATTTGACACAGTGGCACTCACTCTATTCATGATTTCTATCTCTGATAATGAGACACAGCTTTCAAAAGTATAGTTTATTTACTTACATGTGCTGTCCTAATACACATGTAAAGTGGTTTCATAATTGTGAAACTACATCACTGCTAGAAATAAATTTAACAACACAAGTTCAGTGTTAACGAGCAGTTCTTTTTGCCTTTAACCTTGCCCTATCAATTCGAAGCATTGTTTTCCAAAGTTACGTAGGTGGTTACTTTGGCAAAACTTTAAGGAAGTTTATACCATGTACTTGTAATACAGCTGGATTCATTTGCTGTAGATTTTATTACATCCTGTGATCATCTGGTATCTTTTTAAAAAATCTTCACACAGTTAAGTTCACTGCTTTTGTTGTCCAATTTTATGGATTTTGACAAATGCATATAGAAAGTCATCAATATATAGAACACCATATAAAACTTTTTCATCACTTTAGAAATTTCCCTTCGTGGTTCCTTTTTAGTCAACACTCTGAATCCACAGCAACCTCTATTATGTTTACTATCCTTATAGTTTTATCTTTTTCAGAATTACAAAGGAATGGAACCACAAAGCATGCTGTCTTCAGTGTATGATCATTTCATTAAGCACGTGCATTCAAGATTAACTCACCTAGTTTAGTGTTGGGATTTTTTAAAAAAATTATTTGTTTTTCTGAAGGGCAGAGAGATAATGGGAGGAGGGAGTAAGAGATAAGAGTGAGAGAAATAAGCGAGAGATAGATAGAGAGAGAGATAGAGGCCTATGTCAATTTCTTATTTTGCATGTAGACATCCAATGGTTTCTTTACTACTTGTTGAAAAGACTATTTTTTCTCCAGTAAAGTCCTTGTGTGTCTATATCACAAATGATTAAATGTGTTTTATGGGTCTAAGTTTTGACTTGCTGTACTTTCCATTATTCTATGTGGCTGCTGGACCCAGCAGGTAGGGCAGTGCCTGAGTAAATGAACATCTCTGCTTGTGTTTCTACAACACTCTTAGCTTTCAGGAGTCCCGGCCCACTGACCCCAGTCACTGAAGTGTCTCTCCACGTTTTCTCCACTTCTAAAACCCTAGCCTGTGCTTGCTACTTGAGTTTGATGGAATCAGAGTTCTCAGATTACAGGTTTGGGACATTCTCTGAATTTCCACCAATCTTACTTGGCAAACAGTTTGTTGTGGGTCTTGGGTGTGGAAGGATTTCTTACACCTTACCAATTTAGAGCCAACCTCTGTTTTATATTGGACCAATTCCTGGGCCAAGAGGTTTTTTCTCATTCTTTTTAAGAGTGTAAGGGTTCTTGTATCAAACTGGCGAGGGAGGGGTTAGAAAGCAATCTGTTTTCTGAAGCAGAGTCCTGTTCTGAACCAGATGGACTTTTGCCTTCTCTGTCTCCTGCAGTAAGATCCAAAAATACTTACCGAGGTTCTTAGCAACACTCAGTAAGAAATTTATAGACATCTAGCATCTTAGGGATTTTTGTATCCTTCAAGTTTGAGTTTTATTTCCAAGAGTATGTCTCCCTCCTCCTCCTGCCCTGCCCATAAAAAATGTAAATTCTTGTCTCATGGAAGAATTTAATAGGTGGTCAGCTAATAAGATAAAATAGTGGCATAGTAGTTTAGACTGTGTGTCTTTTTTTGTATCACATTTTCTTTGATGTTTTGATAATGCTTCAGTGGTAGGTTTACTGGTTGCCTGACACCTTCATTTTCTCATGCTATTTAAAAACATGATAGAAAGAATGAATTAAAATCCTGTTATACAGAATGGAATACAAGCTGAGCAGAAAATATAATTATTTTGCAGATTATAAACTCTCCATTTCATACCATAAATTACCGCCGTATTTTTTTATTTTGCTTTACATCTCATATTTGAACTTAACCGCAAATGAGATCAGTAGTGAGTTTCCCAAATAGTGAATTTTAGTTCAATAAACAGTTTGAAAATCTTCACTAATTAATGAAATTATTTGCATATACTGAAACACAAAATTGGTTTTAAAATACATTTTTTACTACTTGCCTAGAATAAATTTATCAAGTCACTAACAGTTTTAGAACACATACTATTTCATTATCACAGAAGACTTAAATAAGAAATGCTAGCCCACATGATTATTATGAAAACCCTGAAATCTAACAAGATAAAACAGAAATTAAGTGAAAGACTCAGGTTCCAGGACTGGAATTTGGAAATTTGAATACCATTATAGTTCTTCCTCTACATTTGCAGTGATGCTAAGTATTGCTTATTCTTGCTTCCATTTGAAAAGCTAACATTTGAACTTAGTCACTCAATTCTAACCCAAATGATTATTCCATCTTCTTATCCCTTAGATTTTTTTCATGTCAAATTCACACACACACACACACACACACACTGCAAGGCCGCCACAAAACACACCAAACACTGGAGTAAGGGAGAGTTTATTGGGGGAAACCTGACAGACTGGAGGGAAGGGACGAAGAAGGAAAAGAGGGAGGAGAAGAGCATAAAAGAGAGACAGAGAGAGAGAGAGTGGTCGGGAGGCAGAAAGAGAGACAGACATGTGTTGAGGAACAGGTCCTTTTAAAACTTTGCCAGGAGCGGGCGGGGAATTAGGAGCAGAGAATCCCATTGGGATGGGGGTGGGACTGACACCAGTGGTTGGGCCATGTGGCTACCTGGCTTCCAGCAATGGCAGTGGGGGCTAGAGCCTAGGATGGTGTCAGGGTGCAGATCACGCCATAGATAAGCCTGCGCCATTTTATTAACACACACTGCTTTATATTCCAGCAGAAGATAACTACCATGAAGAATTAGATAAGCCTTAATCTAATGGTTCTTAATCACATATCCAGAGAAGAAGTTCCCTCCCAATGTGGCATGGAAAAAAAAAACTGACTTACTTGAGAATACAGTATTCCACAAATTGGCAATTAAGTTTGTCTTATTTAAAAAAAAAAAAAAAACCAGAAGCAAGTAAGTCTTGGAAAATATACAAAATCATAGACTTTCTTGAGTCCATTATAGAGAGGCAGTGAGCTGAACTGCTGAACTGGAAGGAATGACAAGCTTCCCCATGAAGAGATGAAGCTCTGCACACTGTTTGATGCTTAAGAGTATGAAAGATATGTCTGCCGCAGAAACAAGTAAAAAGAAATCAGTCAAATGTCAACGATCTCTTAAAGCTGAGACAGGACTGGCACGTCAGTTTGGATGACAGATTATGGATCTCAGAGCCAAGAGGGTTTCATATTTGCTTACATAGTCTTTTCCAAAGGCAGCCAATAGTGCCCATGAGTGAGACTGGGGGAAAGCCCATTTTCTGTAGTCAAGCTCCTAGGTGAATGATTGCAACAGATAGAGACTGGGTGTTTCAGCCAAATAACTGGAATCTACACAGTTCATCCAAATCATTTCAGAGACTGAAATTCTAACCAAATCGTACATTCAATCATTCCAGTCAAATCATAGTTGCCTAATCACAACTAAAATGTTAATATTTGAGTCAAGGAGCTACAAGTAAAAGATTAAAATATTTTCACTAAATGCTAATAGAAGAATGGCTTCAGTATTATTAATACAATTCTAAATAGTAATATTTTCCCACAGTAGCTGGAGAACTGATGCTCAAAATTTACTGGCTGCATTTCTGCCATAAATTCCATATATATGTATGTCCATTGTATGCCTACAACCTGCAGTCTAAAATTGGGCAGATACAATGTATAATCATAAGTACACAAGATAGCAAGTCAGGATATCAGAGTCCTAGCCCAGAAATGATTACTAACAAATCATACGACTTTGACTAAATCACTTCTCTTAGCCATGGCCCTTTTATCCATGAAAGGCGAACAAGGGAGATAACAAATAACTTTCAGATTTAGCTTGGCTCAAGGGAATTTATTCAGGTTGAGAATATAGAGTGAGTTTCCTTTATTGCTAACAGCAAGATGATATTCTGAAATGCAGACTTTTCTTCATGCAAATTAACAGTGACTTGAAATACTATAATGAGAAATTCCAAAATATGCCTAAGTAGAGTAATTTACACCTCTATTTTTATCCTTCCATTATATATATGTATGTATATATATATGTATATATATTCTTGGAAGACAGAAATAAAATGATTCTGAAAAACAAGAAAATGAATAAGATTGCAAGTCAGAGAATACGTGGGTGAGGGAAAGGGGTGATTAAGGAGATCAAATAAGATGCAAATCTGACCATTTTAATATTTCTTTGGTGGTTTTTTTGAATATGCTAACATTTAACTTTTTACTGATAAACTAAAAGACACAAATTTGGGTTTAAAAAAATTTTTAAACTTCACAGAGAAATTTGGGGACGTGCTAAGCTTACTTTTTTGCCTAGGGCTGAATAATTTTAAGTAACAGAAAAGGCAGGTAATTGAGTGCTCCTATGCTCAGTCCTCTTCAAAGTTGCTGTTCGAAGCACAGTCCCGCGGCCAGCAACATTGGCCTCACTTAGAAACTGTTTAGAGA
Source organism: Sylvilagus floridanus (assembly GCA_949820135.1). NCBI lineage: Eukaryota > Metazoa > Chordata > Mammalia > Lagomorpha > Leporidae > Sylvilagus > Sylvilagus floridanus. Next base: position 26,954,998 of record OX463235.1, read on the forward strand.
TTCAGAGGCCCAGATACCCTCCAGATTCAGTGAGTCAGAATATGAAATTTATTAAACTTCTTGGTGATTCATGACCACACCAGGGGGTAACAGGCACTCCTCACTAAGATTAGTTTGAGGTAGAATAAGATTTCCTTCAACGATCTCTGCTTACTTCCATACAAAACTTTATTTCAGGGATTCTGAAACAATGTTCCCCAATGCAAGATTCTCAGGGTAGTAAGTCTTTTTTGGTATATGGAGACATACTGAAACTTTTACAAGTTAAAAAATTCTGTCCCATTGACTATTGTCCCATTAAAGTACTAACCAGGGCCATCACTGTGTAGCTGCCAAGGTCAGCTGAGCTCGGCTTGTTCAGGGTGGTACGGCCGCAGGCTTACTTTATTCTCCCAAGATCTTCTCTACATCCTGATGCTCTGTTCTGTGCTGTTGGGAGGCTGTACTCTAAAAGAGAAAGCTCTTCTTTCCACTGGTTCACCCCCAATTGGCTGCTACAGCTGGCGCTGCACAGACCCGAAGCTATGAGCCAGGTGCTTCTTCCTGGTCTCCCTCGCAGGTGCAGGGCCCAAGGACCTGGGCCATCCTCCACTGCACTCCCAGGCCACAGCGGAGAGCTGGACCAGAAGAGGAGCAACCGGGACTAGAACCGGCACCCATATGGGATGCCATCCCTGCAGGCAGAGGATTAACCAAGTGAGCCACGGTGCCGGCCCCATATCTTGATCATTTCTTAAGGGAGGTAAACTGATGGGTGACAGAGAGTAAAGCCAGTCTTTGTTCCTTCTGATAGGTAATTTTATATACTTTGTTTAAAAAGTTTTCAATGATTGAGTCATGTATTACAGTTTTGAATGCTTTTTAATCCTATATATGAAGAGAAACTCGATGTATCAGAATTACAATTATAAAATACAAGTACTGTAACAAAAATGAGTGACAGAATAATTACAGCTTGAATCCAATGCTCTAAGTCTTTATACCCTTTGTTACTCTGCCATCTTTTTTATTCTATCATTAGACTCATGATTCACATTTGTTGAAGCCTGAGGAACACATGAACTACAAAAAGGCAATCAAATGGAATCCAGATGATTAATAGAATATAAGGCATTTTATCAAACTAACTCAGCTGGATTATAAAATATCCTGAGTAGAAAATTGTATGACATATGAAAAAGATGATTATCAGGGCAGAAAAATATTAAAGACAGTTCTGAACATTTTGACCTTTGCACAGCCAAAAAAAATTAAAGTCTGCCCTGGACATTTTCTTTGTTCTCAAATGGAATATATATCTTACAAAAGATCTATAAATTCATGACTTTTATTTCTATAAAAAATTGTGCTATACATAATCAGATATACAAGCAAAGGGAGGTTGTTCTTTTTTCATTGAAAGTACACAATTCTCACTGAATGACAAATATTATTTTAAAATATTAAAATACAGGCTGTTGCAAAAGAACTTTGTTTCCTTACAAATGCAAATAAAGTTATTATTTATGTTTTCTCATTTTAAAATAAAAAGAAATAAAGCATTTCTTCTTGACCATTTGATACATGTTTATCATTTTTCAGTGAGAGGAACTTAGAATAAATGATTTTGCAGAAGATACACACTAGTTAGTAGTGTAAGACTAGCCTAGATTCTCTGTTGCTCAGCTGAGGTTTATTTCTAACGTGCTTGCTTCTCAAATATGTTAAGCATTTTGTGTAAACTCATTTTTAGAACTAAAATAGTATAGAGATCGGTCTACTTAAGAATCGACTTTTAAAATATATGTTTATTAAAACTGTCATGATATGCAGTGTCATTCACTATATTGTTCCATATTTAAGGACTGAGTTTAAGATCCATAGGTAAGAACTGGGCTTAAATGATACATTTTGAGGAAGATAGAAGCATATGAACATGAAATACACTTCAATATTATGACCTTGTAACATGATATTTTTATGGCTTAAAGGCTAAGAATGCAGAGCAAGGGCAATGCAGGAGAAGGAGAGACAGCTGCATCATAAAGAGGGGAGGACATTCCAGGAACAGGAAAGAAGCGTAGGAAAGCAAAGTTGTGAACTAACCGAGGTAACACCTGGTGTTGGGAAGCCGTGGATACTGCGCTGCCGAGACACCACAGTCAGAATCTGAAGGGCTTTCCATGCCTCACAAAATAGTATGGCTTTCTAGCTGCAAGATGGAGTGTTTGTGAATTCAAAATTTTAGGATACACTAAGGAATAATTAACGAGGTATCAAGAGACAGAGGATTCCGAGTATTATTTGGAGTTTAGCTTGTAGTAGAAGGGATTTGAGAGGAAAGAAATGGGAGTCAAGACACCAACATTCAAGACTAAGAAAGAAATGTCTCAACAGTAATGACACCGGTCAAATTCAAGAAAATGATGCAACTGGAAGGAATGAAAGGCAAGACTGATTACCTAAGCATAGAATACGCACTGAATGTCTTTTTAAAGTCAGTAAGATGCGATTAGATTTAAAGTAGTAAAATCAGAAAGCCAGTAAAATATTTTTGGAGTACAGAAATGGCAAAAACAGAATCATGAAAGAATCTACCAGGTTTTGGGGTAGAGGAACTTTTTAAAGTAATTAACTATGAACTTCAGGAAGACTAAGGTATTTCTCAAGATAAATTGGTCAAAAATGGAAGTGCAAAGAGAGAAAACAGCTAGGTCAATAGTATAACTAAGGAGTCTCTTCCCTATTTTTATGCATTGGAAACAGAGTATAATGTGAACCCAATGAAAATCTAGAATTGTGATTATTAACATATTATTCTTGTTGGCTTATAATACATTACAGCAAAATAATTTTTAAAGTGCATAAGTTATATGGCACCCTTGGACTTTGTATTAGTCAGGGTTCTCCAGAGAAAACTAATAGGAGATAGAGATAGACAGTTAGATAGACAGACAGACAGATAGATATTGAGGAAATTTATTACAGGAATTGGCTGATGCAAGTATGAAAGCCAAGAAGTCATATGATAGGTGACACATCATCTTCAAGATGAAAACAAGGAAAATTAGAATAATTCAGGTGTAATTCCATCCAAGGTTAGAGGCTTGAGAATCAGGGAAACTGATGGTGTAACTCTCAGACTGAAGACAAAGGTTTCAGAACCTGCTGGGGAGGGGAAGGGCTCTAAGTCCCAGAGCATGCCAGGCATACTGATGTTTTAGGGGAGGGGAGATAAATGTTTCAGCTGACACACAGAGAAAATTCAGTTTCTATCCCTTTGTGTTCTATTCAGGCTTTCAAAAGTTTGGATGATGCTCCCCCATACTGGTGTGATTGGGTCTTCACTGAGTCCACAGATTCAAACATTTATCTTTGCCAGAAACACCCTCGCAGACGTACTCAGAAGGAATGTTTTACCAAGTATCTGGGCATCCAGTAGTGTCGTCAAGTTGACACATAAAATTTGCCATCATAGTCTTGACAGGTTAACATATCAGATTTATTCTAGGAAATCTATAGGAAATATTTTTAAATGATTTACTAGAATAATCTCTAAGATCAGACCTGCAATGTGTGATGAGACCAAATTAAATACTCAAGTTGTCTAAATTCAGGCACCCAATAACATCAGTGTAATTTAATTACATCAGATAGGTCTTCAAGAATATGTCTTGCACCTGACAGAAGCCAGATACTGTAAGACATAAAATTGATTATGGAAAGAAATGTTGTCTAAACTCATTACTCATCTCTTCCCATGAAACAATGTTTTTAAAACAATGTGTGAATCATGAAATAATCAATTCTTCTATCACAAAATATAATTTTTATTTAAACATCCAAAGGCAAACTTTAGGTTTAGGTTTTTTCAAGCTCAGTATGTTTTAAGATGAGGGAGATAAATAATAGAGGTTTCTGACACATATAGGTAAATATGCTAGATATAATACATCTAAGTACGATATTTAACTAAAGTTGTTAAAATGCCAGGGGCTCTCAAAATAGAGAGAAAGTCTGGGCTAGTTTTCAAAAGATATGGGTTTCTGACTTGGATATGCTATGATTTTACTTTAGTTAAACACATCATATTTTGCTTAGTTGTCAATAAAATGATAAGGGAGACTTTTTTTTTGCTACATTTTTGTATTTTTGAAAGTTTTTGTTTATTTATTTATTTATTTTGACAGACAGAGTGGACAGTGAGAGAGAGAGAGACAGAGAGAAAGGTCTTCCTTCACCGTTGGTTCACCCTCCAATGACTGCTGTGGCCAGCGCGCTTCAGCCAGCGCACTGCCCTGATCCGAAGGCAGGAGCCACGTGCTTATCCTGGTCTTCCATGGGGTGCAGTGCCCAAGCACCTGGGCCATCCTCCACTGTACTCCCGGGCCACAGCAGAGGGCTGGCCTGGAAGAGGGGCAACCGGGACAGAATCCGGCACCCCGACCGGGACTAGAACCTGGTGTGCTGGCTCAAGCTGGGTCTCCTCTGTGGATGGCAAAGATCTGAGTACTTCAGCCATCATCAGCTTCTGCCTCCTAGAGAACACATTAGAAGGAAGCTGGATCGAAAACAGAGGAGCTATGACTTGAGCTAGACACTCCCAAGTGAAATGTGGGCAAACCAAATACCATGTTAATTGCATTGTTAGTAACATATTAACCCACCCTTTTTAGATTTTTTTTTTAAATTTCAATGTCCTGCTCACATGTAAGGTACTTTAGTCTTCTATTTTGACACAACAAATGACCAAAAGTCCTTATAACATAGAACAATATTTATTCACAATTCTGCAGATGGCCTGTTAGTTCCTCTGCTGGTTTCTCCTGGACTCCCTTATGTGGCTGCTTTGAGTTGGAGCTATGAGCTGGAAGGTTCAAGACGGACTCTCTGCCTTGTCTATCTTTTGATGCTTGCTATGTGCTGGGGTGCCTTCGTGTTTTCCCACTTGTCAGTCAGGCTACTGCTATTTTCCTCTATGCCTCCCCCTTATATTCAAAATATAGGCTTATTTTCCTCATGTTCTTGCAGACTGCAAAGCACCAAGTGATTTATTCCAGTTGGTCTCAAAGGCAGTGATACTGACCCAGCCAGGAGCAATCCTGAATACTTTTGGAGGCATTCATGTCTTTTAATACAGATATTCAAGATAATTTACATAGAGTGACATATATTTTTAATACAAGGAGTCTCTGAAATATCATAGAAGTGGCATGTTATAAAAAACTGCATTGATTTCAAATTTTTTTTTGCACCGGAATAAAATTACTTTTTAATCTTCCATCAACTTTTGGAAGTACCCTTGTATACATTATATACTTCATATTTACCTTTGAGCTTCAGTTATGCATTGTATTGATGTTTTACTATTCATCTAAGGTGTTACTTATGTACTATAAAATTCAGCAACAGTAAGTGTATAATTCAGTAAGTTTCATATAAGTATAGTTACATAACGACTAACAAAATTATAAATGAACCCAGCTACCATCTCTGACAGTTTCCTCGTGTACCTTTCTCATCAGCATCTTTTCCCACCTCTGGTAGGTTGTCTTCCACTTCAGTCTCATTAAAATATTTGACACTGTTTTGTCTCACAATTTTTTGGATGGATAATGTGCAATATGTCTATTGCAGTGAAAAATAAGTCTGTAAAAGGCAGCCTCTTACCTAATATGCTGAAAGTGTTGACTTTACCTTAAAAGCAGTGAATATCTGCAAGTGGAGCTTGAATAAGACTCCTGAGACAGCTTGCATTTCCAGGGCTTCGGGGGGCAGCTGAGAGAACTGACTGGACTGCTGCTGTTGCAAAGCAGGTGAGGAAACAGGAGATCTAAACTAAGCCGCCAATGGCAAGAGTAGAATAGTGGGTATAGAGCTGACAGATACCTAGCAGGCAGTTCTAGACCAAAATGTGAGGAGGACTGAATGGGAAGGGTAGAGATAGAGATGTTAATAAAAGATGATATTCAGAATTTGGCTTTGAAAACTGGATGTGCAGTAGAGCTTTTAATCACACACAGACACAAAAGTAAACAGAGCAGCAGAGCTGAGGTACAGAAGAAGAATGACAAGGCTAACCTTCTATCATGTTAAATCAATGCCTAATAATTTCCAAGACCAAGAAAAATGTCTAATTCAAGGTTACAGACACAGAAGCTGTCAGAATATATTGACAGAAATAGGATTTGCAGTTCTTTTTTGCTAATAAAATATGAACAAAATTTTTTCTCTCTGTATTTTTCCTTATTAGAAGTATTCTCTTTTGTGCCATCTGTACCCTTCTATTGTTTCTGGTTGCAATTACTTCTTTGAGAATTTGGTTACCTCCAACAAGCAGAACAATGATAACTCCTTCCCTTAAGATTCCAACATCACAGAGCTTGAACCCCACTGCCACAAGTCTTTGTATCTATTCCCCTACTGTCCAAAAGGCCTCACTGCCAATTATTACTTGTAAAATTCCTTTCCTCCTTACAAGATCCAATTATAAAGAACTGACTCATTTGACCTCTTTCTGATTGTGATTCTCACACACATCACATGCAGTTTCTTCATCTGAACTTCTATGCTAGTTTTAAAAACATTGCTTATTTTGCTCGCTTTTTAATAGTTGGTTGTGCAAACTTCGTTAATCCCCTGTATTATATTCTAAGGTCTTATAGGGTTTGGGCCTGATTCACCATATTTTTCAGTGAAGTAAAAAATTACTACTATATATTTAGAAGACATTGAGAAATATTCATTAATAAACATTCAGAGTAACATTTTATGTACTTCATATATGGACGAAATATAACTGGTCTTAACGTAGTGCCCTAATTTGATAACTATCTTTTTAAATAATTAATTACATCTAAAACACTTTTAAATGAGCATAACTTGAGTTTTCAAGTGGACAGAGGGAGTTCCTAAATTCCAAATATTTAAATACACATAAAACCTACACAAATGGAATCCCTCCACCTACAAAAATGACTTCTCAGTTCTCAGTTTTTCCTGGATTTTTAAATAATAAAATTACATTGTAGAAATCAGGATTATCCATATTGCCTGTGAGACACTATTAAACTAATTCTCAGGCCCTTATTTAGTTGGCTATTTATAAATTTGTGAACTCTAGATAACCTCATCCAGTAATAAATCAGACTCCACAAATAATTTTCTCATGATGAGAATGCTGAGTCAAATATAGGGTAGCTGTTTCCTAAGAAGCTCTAATTCACCAACACAATTAGTAGCAGTAGGAAAAAAAATGGAAAATGGCTGCTTTTAAATACTATTTGCAAAGTCCAGAACGGTTCTTAAATTTTCAATTATGTTAGGCTAGAAATTGCTTTTCCATGAAAGATAACTATTCTTTTTTATGATTTATTTATTTATTTGAAAGAGTTACAGAGAGGCTGAGGCAGAGAGGTCCTCCATCTGCTGGTTCACACTCCAAATGGCCTTAACAGCCAGAGCTGCGCTGATCCGAAGCCAGGAGCCTGGAGTGTCTTCTGGGTCTCCCCTAAAAGTGCAGGGGCCCAAGCACTTGGGCCATCTACCATGATTATCTGAGGAATTAAAAAAAAATCTGTCCTGGATCACTTTGGTGCCTAGAGATTTGAATGTAGGCTATACATTCAAATTGTTGTACAATCTGAAGTACAACTTATTCATTGTTGTACATCTAAAGTAGCTATGCAAACAATAAGAATAAAAATGTAAAGTTATTTATGGTACCCTATAACATATGGAGCTAAGACTGTTAGGAAAAGATAAAGTTGAACTATTTTCAGGGGATCTCAGAGACAGAATGGAATAGAGGAAACTAACAGAAATGTGTAGATGTCAAATATCCTAGACAAATACTGAGTGCTTTAGTACATAAAATTATTAATGATTTTCATGGAACACTCAATATTTTAAGGTTTTAGAAATATGTGAAGGCAATTAAAACACATACTTTTAACTATTATTAAAATTGTATCATTTCTTTACATTTCTAGATTATCCTAAAGTTATCTACACATTATTATAACTTCTTTCTCCAACTGAAAAACATTGAGAGACTATTGCTGAATGCAGATTGAGAGAACAGCTGTACATCTTATAGCAAAAGATAATGATGTGTATCAAAAAACATTACCCACTTAATATGTTTAGATAACCAAACTTTTTAATGTTTTTCTTCTGTTCAGAGGCAAAAAATATTCCAATCCATAAAGATAATAGGCTTTTCTTGTCATTTCTTTTATAACACTGGGTAGAAACTTCACTTTACTTCTGAAACTATGAAACTATGTCCTAAAATTTATATTTCTAAAATTATTTGAACATTTATCTGAAAAGTTATGTTATTAAAATGGTATAATAGATAAATACCTTCAAATATCTGTGATGGTATCCAGGTTAGAACTTTTCTATTAGTGTTTGTTTTCTCATAATGTTTGTTATGCAACTTTTGAACATGTTTCACCATTTAGTAAAACCACATGTCATTTTACTAAGTCTCTGTGTTTCAAATATATGTGGAAAAAAAAAATGCTGGTGCCGCGGCTCACTAGGCTAATCCTCCGCCTGCAGTGCCGGCACTCTGGGTTCTAGTCCCTGTTGGGGTACTGGATTCTGTCCCGGTTGCCCCTCTTCCAGCCCAGCTCTCTGCTGTGGCCCGGGAGTGCAGTGGAGGATGGCCCAGGTGCTTGGGCCCTGCACCCACATGGGAGACCAGGAGGAAGCACCTGGCTTCTGGCTTCGGATCAGTGTAGCGCGCCAGCCGTGTCGTTCATTTGGAGGGTGAACCAATGGAAGGAAGACCTTTCTGTCTGTCTGTCTCTCTCACTGTCTAACTCTGCCTGTCAAAAAAAAAATTTAAAAAATGTGATTAGAGGCTGGCACTGTGGTACAGTGGGTTAAAGCTCTGGTCTGCAGTGCCAGCCTTGGCATCCCAAATGGTTGCTGGTTCGAGTCCTGGCTGCTCCACTTCCTATCCAGCTCTCTGCTATGGCCTGGGAAAGCAGAAGATGGCCCAAGTCCTTGGGTCCCTGCACCAGCGTGGGAGACCCAGAAGATGCTCCTGGCTTCAGATCAGTGTAGCACCAGATGTTGCAGCCGTCTAGGGAGTGAATCAGCAAATGGAAGACCTCTCTCTGCCTCTGCCTCTCTGTAGCTCTGCCTTTCAAATACATAAACAAATCATTTAAAAAAAAAAACTAAAATGTGTGATTACTGAGTTACAAAAGCAAAGTCTTATTAGTGATCTCCAACTAAAAGCCTAATATTCCACTATTGCTATCCTCATTTACTGCCAGGCCATAGTGTCTAGATGTCCTAGTTCCATTATCAACCAAAACTTCATTGATTATAACTATATGGCCTTATTATTTAGGTATATAAGCAATGTGACTCTTTATACCATATATGTAAGCTATTATATAATATTTGTGATATAAAAGGGAAAAGGAGATACTGAATTTATCCAATAGATTTTCTACACATATCCTTTTACTATTATTTATTAGTGCTCATGAAAACTTGTAATTTGGTTCAAAAATATCAGGAGATACCGTTAACCATATATATATATATATATACACACACACACACACACACATACACACACACATACATTTTGGACAGGCAGAGTTAGACAGTGGGAGAGAGAGACAGAGAGAAAGGTCTTCCTTCCATTGGTTCACCCCCAAAATGGCCACCATGGCTGGCACGCTGCACTGATCTGAAGCCAGGAGCCAGGTGGTTCCTCCTTATCTCCCATGCAGGTATAGGACCCAAGCACTTGGGCCATCTTCCACTGCACTCCCGGGCCACAGCAGAGAGCTGGACTTAAAGAGGAGCAACTGAGACTACTACCCGGTGCCCCAACCGGGACTAGAACCTGGAGTGCCAGCGCCACAGGCAGAGGTTTAGCCTAGCGAGCTGCAGTGCCGGGCTCCCTTTGTTTTTAATATTAACTAATTTAAACACCTTAGGTCTTCATTTCCTTCTCTGGTAAATGAGTATATTCCAATAATATTCAATGGTCCTTCATCTTTCATAAGCCTTTAGGATAAATCTAATAAATTCATGTACTATCTCCTCAGAAAAGTATAAATACACACATAAAAATATTGTTCAAAAATGTCAGGAGTCAATGACACTAAATCCTATGGATGAATATTCTGGAGGGGTATATACAAGCAGAAGCATGAGTGTCTTTTCTAACTTAAAAATTCCCTAATAATAAAATAATTTTCTCTAAGAATTGGTATATTCTATTCAACTCTGTGTAAGCTAAAATCTCATTACCAAAACAAATTCTGCCCAATGCAATTTGTGATTTTCAATGATTCATAATTTCTGTGGCACCCAGTTTACCCATTTGAAATGGGGGCTAATCTATAGCACAGAGAAATACTGCAAAGCTTAACTGAAGAGCAGTGCATAAAATTATTTGGCGAGATATTGACACATATGGAGACTCAGAGCTGCTTTTGTAATTGCATATAACATTCCTATGTTATCATCTTAAAAATAATTCACTTAACATTTGATTTGCTGTCCTGTCCATTTAACAGTATTTACTTTAATAATTTGAAAAAAGCTACTATAAATGAATTAAAAAAAAAAACCCAATCTTACAGTTATTAGGGGACCAAAAAAGTCACCATGTGCTTTAGAACAACATACCCTCTGGTCCTGGAATCCACTCCAAAAACAGCTCTTGGCCTATGAATCCACAATGTTCAGGTAAGCCCGATGACCAGAGTCCTCCGACACTTGGTAAACATAGCCCATCGCTGCTCACAGCTAGGTGTTAGTGGCTACCACGGAATTACGGTCTAACCCTCATAAATTGTTCAGAGTCCTATCCTTCCTCTGGCATAAATGCTCTAAAATTAGTCTATCTTCTTCTCTATTTGTGAGCACTTCGTAGTGCAGGTGAGTTTTTAGAAAAATAAAGTTATTAGTGTTATCACTTAACCTTCAAAAGTTTGAGACTACTCATTATTTGAGAACCTTCTGTGAATCAAGTGAAAATAATATTTATTTCTGAAATGATACATGCCATTTCAGACACAATGAAGAGACCAGTTTTTTTTTTTTTTTTTTGGTCCACTTGACTGGGCCGTGGGGTGCCTACATACTTGGTCAATTATTAATCTGGATGTGTGCATATGGGACTGTTTCAGGATGAAATTAATGTTTAAATTGGTGAACTGAACAGAGTACGTTGTTTTCCAGTGTGCAGATCTGGTCTGCTCAGCTGAGAGCCTGAAAACAGTGACCCCCTCTCCAGTAATACATTACTCCTCTCGCTCTTCCTTGACTGGGATGATGCCACAGATGCCCTGTTTTTTCTCCAACCTTCAGTGAGGACTGGAACAACAGCTTTTTCTGCACCTGGAGTCTGTTGGTATTTGAACTGGAACTGTACCATCCACTTTTCTAAGTCTCAACTTACCTACTGAAAACTTTGGGACTTGCCAACCTCTGTAATAATAAATCTCTTCCTATTAAATATAGTTTTCATTCAGTATTTCCATCCTTGGAAAAAAACTTATATATCTCTTCCATTAATTGTATTTCTCTGGAAGACAATGACTAACACACTATCTAAATAATTAATATCTAAATATCTCCTAGATGATAAGAGTTGATGTTGCTTGTCACTTTCATTCTAAATCTACATCAGAATTAATTAAGAAAAACTATACACTGAATTCAAACATGTAATCACCATGTTAGGCAGCTGGTCATATGAAGTCTTCAATATCTTAGCAACCCCAAATATATCCCACTCCGAAACTAAACACAAAATTTGTGTATTAACTAAGAAGAAAATTGAAGTAAGGCTGAATATATCTAGGTAAATCTGAATACACAGAACTAGACAGAGATAAAAACTTTAACTCATTTGATTCATTATCAGATGGTGCTAATTATGTTAGACTCCATAACAGGTAATCAAATAAGAATGACATGATGTAGATGTGGTGAGAGAAATAAAATGTATTAAGTTTAAATATAATTTCTATATACTAGAATATAAATATCATCCAACTATCTTTCCCATAGAGAAATGTTTCTGGCAGTGATGGAAGTCCTGCACTGAAGTAATATTAATTTTTGCATTAAGTGTAAGTATTTGCCTAAGTATTTTCATTTGTAAAACAACTGATAAGTCTTTTTCAATGTTTTCTAAATGTGTCCACTGTCTGATCTATATTTATAGTAACTATATCACCATTAAATTTAGTATATACAGTTCTAATGTACTACACTGTTATATTTCAATTATCCTATTTGACCTTCCTAGAACACATACATGTGTTAAAAATTTATTCACCTTCACTTCCTCCTAAGTTTCCTGTTTATTAAATTAATACCCATTTTGGCCCTTTTCCTTTTTCAGGAACTTTATACAGATATTTTCCAATCAAAAATCTCGGTATGTTCCCCAATATGTTTCTTGGAAGAAATATTATTTATGAATTATCTAAATTACAATCAATCAAATTAAGAATACAGTTTTCACATACATTTTTCTTCATGAATTTCCAAATTTTAACCAAGGTTATAATAGTGTAAAAAACAACAAAATGATAATGAAAATATGTTAATGAGTGGCATGGTCATGAGTACAATATGTTTAAGTGCTACATGATATTTTCACTCGGTATAATCTGAATTCATGTCTATGATTGCTTACAACTATTTAGGTATATTCGGTCATTTAAGGATATTTGATCATTTGGTTTGTGTTCATATTTGGGCTGTAAAGTATTCATCAATAGTACAGTGTTATCCACAACAATAAGCAATGATTTTCTTCCAGTGTTAATTTAAAAAGTGCTAATACTGCTATAATTACAGCTACAAACAACAGATGTTTAAGCTAACCTACATAATCATATACATAGGAAATTATCATCAAGCCTTTAATAAGCATTTGTAAAAATCTCCTAAGAATCCTGCAGATCAATTGTGAATGACGTGAATCAAGTTCTGGTGATGTCTCAGTAAGAATGGTTGGATCCCAAAGAAACCACAAGGTAGCAGTTCCTTGGTGAATCTGCAGAGGGAAGCCTCGGGCAATGCAGTTTATAGGCTAAAAACGTGGTTTGTCATCGCATCAGAGCAGAACTACCTTTGCTGAAAGGCAGTCTTAGTAACTTCTTTCACAGAGGCTAATGTATGAAGGCAAGCGTATCACTATATTAACTTACACTGAGAATTATAAATCCCAAAGAGGAATGTAGATGCTGGAGTTTTCTAATCAGTATATTCCCCTCTCTGTGGACAAGACAGATGGGAGATGAAAATTTAATAGGCAGGTTGCTTAGTGAGCCAACATCCAGAATAGTACAATTAATTTCATTTCAATGTTTAATGCCACACCTAAAGATAGCCTGCTACATTTATCTCCAGAGATGCACCTGCCTGTCACAACCTAGCTATGTGGACCAAGATGTCTCTTCTCTCATAAGAAGTTGTGAGTTTCTTCAGGTTCCCATCTCCTTTTTTTCTCTTTTCACTGCTTCATCAATGCACCATGACCTATTCTGATTGATAGTAATTTTAGCAAGATCTGGGAAATAGTAGTATCTTTTAGGGTAGTTTTTGCATAGTCTCAATTAGCTAACTTAGAATTAAATAAATGACATATAAATTAACGATCTGACTTACCCTATTTCAGGATCCTTGAGATCACACTGATTTTTTTTTTGTTTTTGAATGCATTAAAATCCATATTTTATCTTCCTACAAACTTCTATGAGTCTCAATGAAGTTAACTTCAGAACAAGTCTCTTCAGAGTTTCATATCACATATTTTTCAATGCCATTTCATGTCTGATTGACTTTTAGACAAATTACTTAAATTTAATACACCTAGAATTGAATTATTCTTTAGTTCTAAAGTACTATTTCTTCTCTGCTATGCCTTAAATATTCTTTTGAATTCCTCAGCGTGGTTGATAAAAAGTTAAATTAAGGAGATTGCCAAAGAAAAACAACCTTGTAAATTGTAAAGCAACAATTTAAACCCATTCTTTATGGCTCCAAGATTCTTGTTATTTGATGTCATAATTTCCTCCAACAGCACCACTATTTCACTAACCATCCAGGCTAGATTTTTTACTATGACTATCAACTGCCCATTTTCTGTTTCAACTCTTATCCTTTAAGTCTCAAGGTTTGTATCAGTGGAATAAGTTCAAGAGAGATCTGTTTCTGCTGTTTTTGCAGTCTCCATCATCAATTACTTAGACCCTAATATTGATATCTGATCTGTCATTTTCTGTAGTTTTCAGGTTGGTAGCTTCCCAATATATTGTTACACTTAGCCATCTTGAACTTAAATTTGACCCTGTGGCATTCGTGCCTAAGGGCTCAAAAATCGAAATTATCTAAATCTGTTTGTGCTACCAAAAGAAAATATATGAGAATGGCTAACTTATCAAGAACAGGAATTTTTTTTTTTTTTGACAGGCAGAGTGGACAGTGAGAGAGAGAGAGAGAGAGAGAGAGAGAGAGAAAGGTCTTCCTTTGCCGTTGGTTCACCCTCCAATGGCTGCCACGGTTGGCGCACTGCGCTCATCCGATGGCAGGAGCCAGGAGCTTTTCTTGGTCTCCCTTGAGGTGCAGGGCCCAAGCACTTGGGCCATCCTCCACTGCACTCCCGGGCCACAGCAGAGAGCTGGCCTGGAAGAGGGGCAACTGGGACAGAATCCGGTGCCCCAACCAGGACTAGAACCCGGTGTGCCGGCGCCGCAAGGCGGAGGATTAGCCTGTTAAGCCACAGCGCCAGCCTCAAGAACAGGAATTTAGGCCAGTGTTGTGGGGCAGTGGGTTAGGCTGCCCACTCTGAGTGGGCACTAATGAATGCCAGTTAGAATCTGGCTGTTCTACTTACAATACAGCTTCCTGCTAATGGAGCTGGGAAAACAGAGAATGGTCCAAGTGCTTAGGCCCCTGCCACCCACGTGGGAGACCTAGATGAAGTTCCAGGCTCTTGGCTTCCACCTGGCCCAGATCAGATCTTTGCAGTCATTTGGGGAGTGAACCAGTGGATGGAAGATCGATCGATTGATCGCACGCTCTCTCTCTCCCTCCCCCTCCCTCTCTATTCCCAAACCCATCTCTCTCAATAACTCTCAATTTCAAATAAATAAGCAAATCTTAAAAAATTATAAATAATATATTTTTGCATGCATACTTTTAAAGATACTGATTTCTCCATACTGATAAAATACAAGGAAAAGCAGCAAGGAAGAAATGTCATAACTCGCTACAAATATAAAAATTTTTAAATTTCTCATTTTCCCATTTGAAAATAAAATAGGAGTTTAGAGTTTAATAAGGGGAAAAGGTCAGACTCACAAAGTTCATAGATCTTACTTGATCTGTCTTGATAAGGTCCCCAGTTAAGTCAAAATTATTGGGAACAGCACAGTAAAGAGCTCAAAACAGCTATGTGAGACCATGAATACAGGGACCTCAAAGTCACTGGGGACTGTTTTACTCAAATGATGTTGGCCTATATGGCATTCTGATAAAGTCTGCTTTAAGGTTAGTGCAACCTCAATCTCATTATTTGATCCAAGCTATGACTGGATGAGCTGGGCTACATCAGTGCACCGGCTCACTGGCTAATGTTCTCGTTATCAGTTACTACACAACAAATTATCCTGCAATGTAGTGCTATAAAACAACAATCATGTTATTATGCTCGGTGGTTCTGTGGGTCAGGAGTTTGGACAGTTCCCAAGCAGGGGTAACTTGTGTCCTGATTGTAATTTCCAAAAGTCAGTTGTAACCAGATCTCTCATCCTGCAGGCCCTCCTGCAATGTGACCCTGCAAGGTCACCATAAAAATGATGCAGCCTAATTCTCTTGGTGTTTATCTGGGTTAGCCTTAAAGACGCAGCTGTGGAAGTGATACTGTATATCTTTTGAAGCTAGTGGTTAAGGGCCACACCTCTTTGTCTATTGCTTTAGGAGCACTCTTCACTGCAAATTACCTCTAAGGAGTGCCTATCTCAGGACACCTTTACAAATTTGGTGAAAGGCCAAGTCACATGGAATGCCCTCTTGTTGCATATCCACTTTACAATCACACTTCACCTCCTACATTTTCTTCTGTTTCATATTCTCCATGAAGAGAGATTTAATTATTTTAAAAAATCCAGCTGGGCACAGCACTCTTTTGTTATCATTAAGGAGATTTCTGTATTGCAATTACAGCAAGGAAAAGGAAAAGTCTTATTTTAATGAAAAAAATTGAGTTACTGTATTGTCATAAATGGGATCAGCATTATGAAAATAGAAGGGATTTTTCACCCTCATCAATAAGGAAGGTGTTGGAAGAGAAAATTAATTTTCAGAACATGAACTATGTTTAAAATAACAGTACCTATCAGAAAAACTGAGCTGCACCCCAACGAAGAGGCCTTGGGCTTCCTACCATGCTGACCTTGTCCCTAGTTCCCTTGTTGAACAAAGTTCATCTGCTCACCTGCGGGAGAGCAAACAGCACTGGATGGTGACCCTGAGCTTCAGAGCATCAAAGCCATAGACAGAAGCAGCTAATAGACTTTACCATTTGCACAAATTATCTAAGACCCACAGCAAACTGAGACTCAATCATTCCAGCAAGAGGAGTTGGCAGAACCTAGAGAAATGGAATGAGGGAAGCCTGGAATAAAGAGGGCTTTCTAGGAAAGACTCATGGGAAATGCACAGGAAGTGAGTTAGGGGAAGGAGGCAATGCACACGATCAAACACTAGACCTAAGCAGTAAGTGCCGTTCCTATCAAAGTAGGAAAACTAAGGCTTCTGGTAGTTCCTCAAGGTCTTCACCTATCCTGACCTCCAATTTACGCTGGCAATATTAATCTCATAAACATTGCATACAACCATTTTATCTTTTTCAAGGTTCTTCACCAGAGGAAGTTAAGAAAAACAGTACTGGAAATGTAAAAGCAGTAAACTCCTCCTCACCGACATGGAGACTTCACTAAACAGCTATAAGGATTCAACAGCAGATGATGATCCCGCTGTAGGAACAGCCTAGTGGACTGCAGCCATGACTGCCCTAGTCACGGAAAATACCACCCCAAAATGTGTTCCCCACGCTAGCAAAATTTCATGGTATTCTGATAAAATCGAAGGCTAAGAATGTTGTTACAACTGCTTATTGGCTTTGTAAACAAAAAGACATCGCTATTGAGGACTGGTAGAATTAGAAATTTCTAAAATATTTCCATTTAAAGAGAGATCATTATTACCAAATAGATGGGAGCTAGCCTATCTCTACACTGACCATACTTCTACTATTTCTACTACTGTGTTGATTTCATAGGCTAATTCTGAGATACTTAAATTTGTATTGATTTATTTCCTTGGGAAAGTGGTGGTGGTGGTGGGGAGGGACAGGCGAGAGATCTCAAATCTGCTGGTTGCATTTGCAGATGCGAGAGCAAAGCCAGAGCTGGATGGAACCGAAGTTGAGAACACGGAATCCAATCCAGGTCTTGCAAGCAGGTGGAGAGGTGCTAACTATCGGAACCATCATCTGCTGCCTCCCAGGGAAGTTGCACACAGTACGACATAGAGCCAGAACTGGAACCCAGGCACTCCTCTACGGGATTTGGGATTCTAACTTCTACACGAGACACCCAGATCCCAGTGTGATTTTTATGTCTAAATGTCTTATTGTTGTGTGGGAGTGGAACCGCTGTGATTTAAAAGTCAAATTTCCAGATCAATTTTGTGTGTGCAGGGAGGGAGGCCCTTACTTTTCCAATTGTGAGCAGTAAGAATAAGAAGAATGGAATTGAATCTAGTAGATAATGGATACAAGTCAGATGATAGACTGAGATCAAGAGTTCTCTCTGAAATCTCCTGTACAAAATAAGCAGCAAGACAAGCATTTGGTCACAAATCTGAGAAGACACAAAGGGAACTTGAAGACAGAAGGGAATATATACAGCATTACAGTTAGATCTAAAGTGGAAAGGATAAGTCCACAGCAAGCATTATTTTTTCCTTTGTCCAAAGTACCTGAGACAAAGTAACCAGCACTGCTTATGCCGGTGGGGAGGAGGTGCTGAATTGGTCTCCATGTGTAAGCGACAAAAATTCCTGGAATAACCAGTGAGTGCAGCTGCCATGTGCTACAAGTGTCTGACATTTTTAGCTCTTATGGGTATTTCCACTCTTTCAGTAAAAAGAGCAAACAAGGCTCATGATGGGTACTTAAAACTAAATTGTGATGAATAGGATTTGGCCTCCCATCCACATTCAAACCACAGAGGGACATAACAACTGATCTATGAGACTTGGTGAATAGTAATTGATTTCTCAATCTCAGCCCTAAATTCCTCCAAAGTCTTGGGCCAGTGGGATGGCATTAATTTATAAGTCTTCTGTAATATATTAAAATATATACTATTATGTTTTAGGAAAAATATTTAGGGCTTTATTCAGCTATAAATACTCGTATGAGATTTTAGTAAGAAACTTCAAAAATGATTTTTTTGATTTACTTTCTATGCCCTGATGATTTCTATAAGGTCATCTATCTTAATGCCTTTTCGTATTTTTTATAACATCTACAAATGAAAGTAGCGCTGAACTTTAAAGTTATATTAAATAGTAATATATCCTTTCTGAATCAAATAACTGCTGTGGCATAATATGGTTGTTATTGTTATAAATCATATTTTCTTTATAACACAGATTTTTCTTTAATGCAAACATACATTACAGATTCAGTTCCTTTCATAGATCCTATGTTGAATTGTTTTATTGCTCATAGTATGTTTATAAAACCATTTGCTTATGTTTAATTATTTTTATTTTGGACCATTCTTCAATTCATCTGAATTTTTAATGAGGATTTAAAAATTCTATTATTTAATTCCTTTACATTATTTTAGAGTGACAGCTGCATTTTATTTCTATAGTGATTGAAAGTACGGACTCATGAATGTGTTCAAATATGTGTCACATAAATTATGAGGCATGAGATTTCAGGCACTCTATGCACTCAGAGTTATAATTTCTTAATATGTAAAATCATACACACAGGGCCTTTTTAGAGTAAAAAGTTATAATCTATGCAAAACTTCTAGTGTTGTACATAGCACAGTACACAGTAAAGGCATCTTTTGATTATAAGTAATCTGTATGAACAGAAAGCAAATGATTGTGTGTAGCAGGGGTGAAGAGGTTCTGGAAGAGAACAAACAAAGGAATTGTTAATGATGACATGGAGTGGGAAAGCAGAATGTGTGAGCGATAGGAGAGTGGTATTCACTGACAAGGAGAGGGGAGCAGGGGAAATACAGGCTAACACATGTGTCTGATCCAGCGTTGCTCTAGAGCCCCACCTGCAGACACCATGTCTCTGCGTGTGCCTCCCATTCATAAACTAAAATGTAAACAGCAGTTCCAGAGGCAGAGCTTTTACAAAGTGATTAAATCAGGAGGGTGGTGCCCTCATTGGTGGAATGAGGGACCTTATAAGAGGGCTGAGGGGATGGGTTTCCATCCATGTGAGGACACAGCATGCGTATCATTTCTGCATTCTGTCACTTCAGCCTTGTTGGGACACTTCGACAGTGTCCTCTGTGGGGAAGGAGCCATCACCACACATCAACCCTGCCAACACCTTCCTCTTGGACTTTGCAGCATCGAGAGATTAGAGAGAATTAATTCCTGTTTTTAATGTATTAACTTATTTCAGATGTATATTATTCATTTGAAAGGTAGATTGGCACAGAGAGTGAGACAGGGCCTGTAGGTTAAGCCTCTGTCTGCAGCACCGATATCCTATATGGGTGCTGGTTCGAGTCCCTGCTGCTCCAGTTCCAATATAGCTCCCTGCTAATGACCTGAGATGGCAGTGGGGGCTGGGGTGAAACTTGTACACCTGAAATAAAATTTAAAAATGAAAACAAAGAAAAGCAAGCTTCCATTTGCTGGTGCACTCCCCACATGGCCGCAATGGCCTGGGTTGGGCCAGGCTGAAGCCAGGAGACTGCAACTTCTTCCAGGTCTCCCACGTAGGTGGCAGGGGCCCAAGTACTTGAGCCATCTTTCTCTGATTTCTCGGGATCCTAAGTGGAGCAGCTGAGATTTCATACTGCACTCATATGGGATTCTAGTGTTGCAGGCAGCAGCAGCTTAAACCACTGAGCCACACCACCAGCCCCCAAAAGAATCTTCTGAATGGTATTTCTTCACAGTATGGCCTAATACCCTCGTGAAATAAACTGATGAACATCTTATTCTAAAATTCACTAAGAAACCAACCAATTGTAACCTGATAGCATATGTAGCCACTGTAAAACAAAGGAACAAATATATACATATACATAAGGGAAAGTGAACATGTATACATATAAACACAATTTACAGGAATATAAATTTATGTACTTACGAGGATACTGTTAATAAGTTAATTTTGGTGTAAAAGAATTTTTTCATGGGGTGTATTTTCCATTAAAATTTGGAAGATATCTTTTATGCCAGAATTTTAAATTTTTTGCACCAAAGTAAACTTATCTTTTAATCAATATATATGAGTAGATATACAGATGCATATTACTTCTCCTTGAATTGTTTTTCTTTTATTCTAAATTTGAATTTCTGGTTTAGTCCCCTGAAGTTGAATGATTTGCTATTTTGAGAGCAATTTTCAGAAATTGACCTGTTCTCTATACACATATTAAATCAAGATTCTGGCAACAAAATATTCCAGATTGTAAAGGATTGAATATAGAGTTCTAACCTCAAAAGGGCTCTTGGTACAATGTCCTGATAACTCAGTGCCCTTCTTTCTAGTTTGGATGTGTATTATACACATAGCTGCAGAGACTATGGGAAAAAAATGGAAAGAAGTCCTTTACAGACAGACAGTGTGCACTGTTGTGCCTTCTAGTTAAGACTGTAAATACTTATGAAAAATGTGTAACTTGGGCTAATTTTCACCATGATTTAAAGTGCATAGGGTATTAGGTTACACACTTCATTCTATGTAGGGTCTGAGTGGCAAATGTGTAAGCAAAGTTATGCATAATAGAGTGTGAAACAGCAAAGTACTCGATTTCAGAAAAAATAGTGTATTTGAAATTAAATTTTACACAATTGTATATTGTGCAGGAAATTTTCTACAAGAAATGTTGTAAAAGATATGTTCATTTCAGACTGGAAAAAGTTGTGACTAGTGTCCCACACCAACACTTAGAGAAATGGCTCACTGGGGAAACTACAGTCCATAATAATACATTCTATCCCATACAAAGAACTGGAAGAGAGGAGCTGGTAGCCTTCTAATATAAAAGATAAGGAACCAGAAATACCAGCTGCCTCATTTCATCAACGTGCATATGTTGAAATATTGTACTGCACTCTAAAAAATGTATAGACATTACATGTTCACTGAGTTTTTACAATTAAAAAAAGTGAACTGATATTTTTAATGGTTATGTTGCACTGTGGTCAACAGTGCCAGCTTGGTTCATTAACTATTTCTACCACCTATGTGTGATGTGACTTTGGGTAAAATAATTAACTCCTGTGAGTTTATGTCTCCTCCTTTGTAAATAATGATAATAGAGGGCAGTGAAGCAGCGGGCTAAGCTGCCATCTGTGATGCTGGCGTTCCATATGGGCACTGATTTGAATTCTGGCTGCTCCTCTTCCAATCCAACTTCCTACTAATGTGCCAGGGAAAGCAGCAGCAGATGGCCCAATTACTTGGGCCTCCTCTGCACCCATGTTGGAATTTCAGGCCCCTGACTTGGCCTGGCAAAGCCCCAGCCATTGCAGTCTTTTGGCGAGTGAACCTGTGGATGGAAGATCTCTCTGTCTCTGTATCTCCTTTTTTTTTTTTTTTTGCAACTTTGCCTTTCTAATAAATAAATAAAATGATAAAAAACTGATAATAATAACTTGGAGGATCAATAGTGAAGGCAAATAACAGTAAGACAATAAAAAGAGTTAATTCATGTCAAGTGTTGAGAGCAGTACCAGGACATGCTAGATCATAATGTGAACTGTGGTAATCGGTATTATTGGCCATATGGATGACACCATGATTTCTTTAGCAATGCTCTATCGTGCAGATGGATTGCTTCCTGCTTTTTGCTACTGAAAGCACTTCTCTGACTGATATGTTTTCACACACATCTTTTCCCATTTATGTCCATAGTATTTATTTCTCAAAAACTTTTGAGTGAAATTAATTCACATTTTAAATACTTTTGATCCATAAGTGTCTCCCAATTTTTCTCTCACCCGTAGTATAAAACTAATAAACTTAAGCATAATGTATCTTAATTTAAAATATTTTAAAACAATTTTGAAACATTTTGAGTTTCATTCTTTTGAAATACAAATTTTAAAGATGGTTAACAATTTACGGAAATACTACAAATTTTGCTTGAGATTTTAAAAATTAAATGATGCAAATCCACTTATTTGCAGGCAGAATTTTTCAACTTGATGACTATCATGATATTAACTCTACCTGATTGTGCTACAGCCTTCTCACATGTACTTAGACGAATCTCCCATACTTGTTAGTAATTAGGGATCAAGATGAAGATTTACTTTAAGCTTCACTTAAACCAATAATCACTGTAAAGTCAACCTACTACTAGAAATACCACAGAATTACCAGGTTGTAGTTTAATAGATGCTGTAACACCAGCATCCCATATGGATGCTAGTTCTACTATCAACTGCTCCAACTTCCCACCCAGTTTCCTGCTAAAACGCCTTGGGCGAAAGATGGCTCAAGTATTTGGTTCCCTGCAAACATGTGGTTTCAGCCTGGCCCAGCTTCTCCTTTGAGGCCATTGGGGAGTGAACCAGCCTATAGAAGATTATCTCTCTCTAACTCTGCCTTTCAAATAAATAAAAAAATAAAAATAAAAAGAAATATTATAGAATCTGGCATCATACAGTTAAACAAAACACTGAAGACGTGTAGCTGCATGCTGTTAGCATCTATTCATGCCCCTAGTCCCATGTTCCTGTGGTTGTCTGAGAATGATAAATACTGATTTTTTAAAATCTTTAACCTCTAGGCTCCTTTGATTAAAATAGCTTATTTTTTTTTACTTCCCCTGCCCACCCCCATGCCATTTTTTGGTTGTTTTTGAAAACAATTTCTCTATCCCAATCAAAAGATGAATTACATGAAAAAGCTTTCAGATTCACTTTGAACAAAACAATTCAATATGAGCGGATGTAAAAAATAAAATAGTCTGAATTTTGTTCTTATTGCTAGCTTTTTCCTGTGCTTCTTGATTTACTGGCCATCCTAAAATTGTAACGTGTGTTACGTTGTTTTAGGTCAGTGCACCAGGTATCTTGACTTTCAAGAGAGCACTTTAAAAAGAGAGGACCTTGAGCCAGCCATTAACATGAGTCAGGGTGCAAAGTTCACACTGTTCCAGGTCTCATCATGTGTTACTGGTTCCCAGTGCTAGAACATCTGCTCTGGATGTTGTTGATGTAACAAAGCAGCAGGAGAAGAACATTTGATTCCCCATAATTGATTTCATTCTTTATTATGTGGATGTCTGCCCCAGTGTTTCTGCAGCAGAAGTTAGCAGAGCTTTATAGATGTTAGTAAAATGTGGATAGTCAGGCTGACATTTTCATGGACTCTATTTGCCACGAGTTGAATCATCAGGAGGCTAATAGGGGGCGACCTTGTCTTGGAGACTGCAGGGAACTCGTCATAAACCAAATAATTAGTGGATACCTGTACATAGCAGCAGGCCTGAGGAGCACACAGTCCATTATGAAACCTGGGATTTGCCCCAGCTGAACATACTTCAGTATAGGCAAATCAAAATGGTAATAAGCTTATCCAACAACACAAGGGCTTTTTAATTTATTTACATAAATGTGGACTTGGTGGAGAACTGTATCTGCAAGCAAAACCAAAATGATCATCTGCTTGACCTGAATAATTTTTCCTCTTTAAAAAAATAAAACAAAACAAAAAAACCCTCATCAACTCAGCATGGATTAACTTAAGATTTTTTTTTTAGGGATTTCAAGTAACACCCACTAAAATCTTTATACTGCCTTTATGTTGCTTCCTCAATAGAAAAACGCATAGACAATAGAACTGGGGTCTGCCATTAGGCAGCAAACCCCTAACCTTCACCCTTTTGCTTCTCACATGCTACACTGCCCTAATAATAAGCACCATTCTAATGAATCGCCAACTACTTTATTGACTGACCTCAGAACTTGGTCAATTCTTACTAGATTGAAATCATTAATTTAGGAAGTGTACCTTGCAGTTCAGCACAAATCAGATTCAAAACATTAATAAGGACAGTAATAACATCCCTGCCCTCATTAGAATCCATCAAGTGTGAATTGCTTGGTAATACTCTGTGGTGAAAACCGGAAGAAAATAGCACTTAACTCCCGAGGAAATGACAAACCATGCGAGGCAATGTCAGGAATGGCCACAATTGTGCCCGATGGAGCACAGAGAGGGACTCCCAACTCCCATCCCTATGTAGTTCTGCCTCTTCATTATGACTGGAGGAGGCATGCTTTATAGAAAACTTGTACTTCAAAAAGAGCAATAAGAACTTGCATCTTACTCGCTGAAGCAGCGTCCATGCCCATAAGTTTAGATTACTTAGTGTGTGATGCCAGTATAATCTCATTCTCTTAGCTCCATCTGAGAGACAATTTTGGAATAATTTTTTAAGATGTATAATTTTTAAGCTGGAACAAAAACTGACTTTTAAGCAAAATAACTAGTAGAAAATGAGCAAATGTTTATCTTATGGATTTTATTTTTTATTTAACTGTTTATTTCAGAGACAGAGACAGAAACAATAATAGAGAGTGACAGTTAGACCCACATACTGGTTCACTTTCCAGATGGGAGTCAGGAACTTGACCTGAGCGATCACTGCCACTCCCAGAGTGTGTCAGCAGGAAGCTAGACTCAGGATTCAGAGTTGGGAACTGAACCCAAGGACTCTGTTGTGCATGAAGGGATGTTGAATTTTACTAAACGCTCTGCTACATCTATGGAGATGACTGTTTTTCATCCTTCATTCTGTTAATATAATGTGGGTGATGCTGGTGTCCTAACCAGTTGCTTAAATGGTAAGCCAGGTTGCTGCCTGGATTTTTAAACCTAAGCCGTGTTCATTGATGGTGAATGTCACAGAAAGCCACCTACTATTTTTTCTCAGAACTGCAAAGGAGAAAAACAAGGTTTTATGACTGAATATTTCAACCTGTGCCTCTGAAATTCATGTCATGTCAGAGGTGCTGCATCAAGCATGAACAGTAAATCCAAGAAGAGTTTGTTTCATAAAGATTAAAAATATGAGAATCCCTTAGAAATATGATATAGAAGTTTAAAAAAAAACATTCCAGAATTGTAAATTATGCAACAAATGAAATATAGCTTTTGATCATCTGGAAAACAATTTTGATCAATAACCAAAACAAATAAAAACCAACGTTATAATCAAACCAGTAATTTATAATAAAAATAAACTCAGTTTACATTATAATATAATTTTAATAAAATACAGCTATATTTTATCAATATCCATGCCAGCTATTATGAATACAACAATATAAGAATAATTATTGTAATGGATAGAGAACATAGGTTATGGCATTTTTTTTCCAGTTCAAAGAATTAAATAGTCTGATTAATATTGCTTACAAGCACTTTTTAATATAAATAATACAGATCATATGATAGACATTTAGGGAAGCACTGCAAAAGATAAAAGGCCATCTCATCCACTTCTCTTTCACATCAAAGTATTCATGTTCTCAGTGTATCAAGAGATCAACAAGCAGTGGTTGGCAACAATTTGCGGATATGGATCCACACTGATGTGGTGTGAGTCATGTGTCCAGACTCCACGGGGAGAGGGACACAGGACGTCCACAGCTGAAAACCTCCTGGATTCTGCCCTGTGAATCTCTCATTTTGACTGACATTATCGTGCATCCTTTCTCCACCATGAGGTATAAAGGTGAACATAACTGCTCTCCCTATGATCTGTGAGTCTTCCTAGAGAATCATGGGATCTGACACTGGTTTGGGAACCTATGGAACTTGCAATTCGCATCAGAAATAGGGACAATATCAGGGATCCTGTCTTCTAGCTTATAATTGGCCCAAATTCTTCATAACCGCTATATATGCTACCTTACAAATGGTACTCATTGTAACTTAGAGTACCCATAAATCAGTCTGATAATGTACGATTATTCTGTTTTTACTGGTTGTGTAAAATATGAGGGCACACTGATATTGTTCAATAATACCCTGTTTGATGTATTTTGGTATATGGAACTATACTAAGCTTTTAAACAGAAATTCTCCATTAAATTGATACTAGGTGTATGACTTTTGTTTGCAGAATGGAAAATTGCCTTAATAGCAACAGTATTATCAATCATAATCTATCATTTCTCCATTTTATTACAGCAATTGTAGTAAGACTTTTCTGACCCTTAAAATCTCAACTATGATGTTATAATTTCAACATCTCTATCATCAAACTTATCATATTTCCTTACAACAGTTATAGGGCGACCCATGATCCCTCAGCATAAGGCCTAAAATTACAGCCTGATATTACGTGCTTCAACACCAGGTGAAACCCAGATAGCTCTGCTTTCACAGTTTTCCCTAGAAAACTCCCACAATTCCTACTTATCCCTGAGCAGGCGCTCACTTCCTGGCCAGCCTGTGGAATTGTTCACATGAGTGAGTGCCATCCTCGTGTGTGGGAGGAACCTCACGCTCTCAACACTACCAAACATGCCTCTCAAAGTTCTTGTTTCCATTCTGTCCTTACTTCTTCCTCTGTGAGTATACATCCTCATGGAGTATACAATGTTTCCTATCCACCACTGACTGGTGTGCATTGGACCGCTCTCAAAACCCTATAGTAGGAATCCCTCCCTCACCAACAGGACGAATAGGAGGCAGTTAGACAGTACTGCTCCTCTAGTTTCTCATCCATGCAATGAACATGACAGTGATGTGTCTTAGAGAGTTAAATGTATTTTCAGAATTGAGTGCAAAATAGACTGAATGCTATACAAGTGTTATCTTTCCTTTTTAATCATTAAGTTATATAATAATGCCAAAAATATGTAGGCATTCAGTTAGTTTTAAAGAACTGTCCCATTAAATGATAATAAAATTCAATTCTTACATAAAAAAGAGGAACCCACACTCTGGGTGTTACCTGCCCCCAGCAACCCCCAAATCCATGTCTATGACTTGTATGTCTTGTATATCACTTATAATATCTGTTTGTAGGCACACTGCATGCCTGCCAAAGGAATAATTTGTCCCTCACTGCTACTCGTCCTTTCATCCCCAGCTTCTGTGTTCCGCTGAAGCCAGATCTGTGCAGGCTCTGGGCTGCATCATGGTGGCAAGAAGGCAGTGTCTATGAATGGAGGCTGTCTAATGGCTAACAGCCATATTCCATGGGCACGCAAAAGCAAACTAAGTACTTGTTCTCTCGGGTGCTGTCATCACCTCCAAGGAAGACTTCGCCTTTCTTGCACCTGGGCTCACGCTCCACACCGAGATGAATGAAAATAGGTGTTCAAGAGCCACAGCAAACTGACTGACTCACAGGCAACAGGCAAGGGTGAGAAGGAGCTGACTGTGCTCCCTGAAGGTGGGACACTCTTTGAAGCTGCCCAGCAGGTATACGAATAAAAACAAAAAGTCCTGGCTACAATCACGCTTCCATTGATTAATTTCTTATCTATTGCAATATATAGGAATTTCGCACTATCATTAGATGATTCAGTAACAACTAGAATGATACGAAACGGTTAGATTTTACTAGTTTATGAGAACATCTCACTGGACTCCAGCAAAGAATATTTGCTAAGAAAGCTATCTCCAAAACTGTTCCTTCCCAAAGGAACCTTCAGGGTCAAGCTGGGTCACCATTCAGGTAGAATTACTCCAGCTAACACAGCTGCTATTTAATTTAATTTTATTATTATTAGTGTTATTTTTTTAGAAAAAGGAAGATCATTCTCTGAGTCATCTCAAATTAAATCTCACTCGCAGGCCTTCATGTGTGTTTTAAAGAGGGGGGCCCTTTAATCAAAGGTCCCATCATTAGCAACTGTGGACGTAATCTCAGGGTAACACACTACCATTCACACATTGCAGGCTGAGGGTAAATACCACCTATCTGTGGCTAAAAGAGTAATAAATTCCAGAGGATACACCATGGAAAGCTCAGTTACCCATCAATTCCTCCCTGCTGTCTGGTGGTAATCACGCAGCATCTCTTCTACTTCTCCCGGTGCTGTAGCATTTCTGGGTAACGCTGTTATTGGACTATCACTAACAGGTTAAATAAGTGCAGATCCTCCAGAAGGAACAGATGCACACTTTGTAATGCTCTGAATGAGCCCATTAAACCTAGAGACAGGAACCTACACCTTGAGAAGAGAAAATTGAAAGAAGTACAGCTGTTTTCACTGTGCAAATGGATGCAAATATAAGCAAGTGGAAAATCTGGAAGAAGCCCAATTAAGAAAATGACAGGACGATTTTCTCCTGTCCCTCTAGTTGATAACACATATCTGGGAAGACCCACTGCTAGCAAGCATCCTTGACCTCGTAGTCGTAGATAAATGTGTGAGCAATTGTAAGAAGCACATAAATTTTACAGGATAGTCATAACATAGCTCTAATAGTTTACTGAGAATAGTGGAAAAGCACAGATACGTTGATGCTTTACTTCAGATCAATTTTGACCTAAGCTTGGAGGAACTTGTCTGCTAACAAAATAAAATACATTGTAATTTTTTCCCACTTGAAAATCAGAAAGAGAGTGAGAGGAAGAGAGAACAAGAGAAAGAGAAAGAGAATCATCCTTCTGTCTAATGGTTCACTCTCCAAATGGTCGCAACAGCCAGGACTGGGGCAGGCCATAGCTAATAGTCCAGTATTTTACCCAGGCCTCCCATGTGGGTGGCAGGGACCCAAGACCCCGATACCTCCCAATTTGTACAGTATCAGGAAGCTGCATTGGAAGCAGAGCTGGGACTCGAATCAGGCATTCTGATACGTAATGTGTGCACCCCCAAGTAATTCAAGCACTGTACCATGACACTCACTCCTACCTATTGTACTTGAGAAACTAAGATGTGAATCTTTTACATTTGATTTAAAGCACACCTTGGCCATTAGCACCTGGGACAGCGAGATCTTCATTTTATGTGTTTGTTTACTACTGCTGGTCTCAGCAGTCCATTTATTTTGTTTTTGATTGAGATGTTTACAGTTTAGCACTCAAAGATATGTAAAACAAAATACTAAAAACAAATTTGAATCATTATTAAATGATTATACTACGTCCACACTATCAAGTACTTCAATTTGAGCTACTTTGAATCCATAATTGTGTATAAGAGAAACAGAAAACATTGAATGTTTATAGTTTTAACAAAAACTACCATATTCTGGAATTGTAGTCACTGTCTTACAAATAGGCAACTAGGATTTATTTAAGTATTTCATCAAAGACACACAGATAATAGATGCAGAAACTGACATTCAGACATAGCACATATGATTTTACACCTTATTTTTCCCTCCATGAGCTTCTCTGCCTACCAAGCTGTTCTAGTATATGATCTAGTATATGATTCTCATCAGAAGGAAGTGGCATATTCTACTCAGTGAGCAACAGATGGAGAGTCATGACAGCCCTGAATAGATGGTCACAGGGTAGTCGAGGCAACATGATGTGTTGCCATCACTGTTTCTGTTCCACTCCTCAAGCAGAGCTAATGATTCCAGATTATGTGTACAACTTCACCTCTCAATAAATTATAAGGCTACCAAAAAGAAACTATTAAATGACAACCACACTGTCTTCTGGTTTGAAGAATCGCACTGAAGAAAATGGTGCTTGGTGGATCAGAAGGGAAAGAGAACAGGTGAGGGCCTCACAGAGAATGCAGCTGAGCACATAGCAAGGGAGAGAGTTCTCTCCAGTTCTCAAGATGCATTCAAGGTGCACAGCTCTCCAAAGTGTGGGACCTATGGCGTGTTCCAACAAAACGCTCATGAAAATGACAGATGAGTAGAGAATTCTGAAAATATTTTCTTTCACTAGGTGTGTTGAAATGCACAGAAACATTTGAAATAAAAAAATATTACAATACCAAGTGGACTTTGTTCATGAGCAACCAAACAGTACCCATAGAACAAAATGAGATGCTTTCACAAACGGTCTTATTTTGGCAGAGCTCAAAAAGTATGGAGAGAGAGAGAACCCCAACCTGACAGAGGTTTACTGTTCTGTAAGCCTAAAGGAATGGGTGTTCACTATTTATTTTATCTATAGAAAGGTAAATCATAGGTTTAAACTCATATTAGTTAACCTATGTTGAAAAGAAAATGTCTAATATTCCAGTCTATAGTTAAAACATACACCAAAGTAGGTACATTAACAAAACCACTAAAGTTGAAATACAGGGAAGAAATGTTTTGTCCTGGCTCTTTTAAATGATTGAAACATATTGATTCTAGTGCAAAATGTTGTTCCTCTTTAGATTCATACCTATAAAGAGAGGAACTTAACTAGAATGTCAATACACACAGTTGTTTCTAATGTAATATGTAACTAATAGAATAATCATGTGATTGTAAACTAAGAAATTTTTTAGAGTAAATGGGAATACTAAAATAATAGTGTAAAAATCTTTGTATTGCTCACTGAATATCTGATTAAAAATAATTTGCACATAGTAATTTGTTTTCAATCTATACATGTCTGAAATTCAATATAACTCCAGACCCAAAAAGAAAATAACATGTTTTCTCTTTTTTGTGGTAGTTAATATAGACAGAATAAAAATTGTGTGGATGATATAACATGTAAGGTACATAATTATCAATATTGCCTCACTGAATCTCATCATAGAAGTCATAATATATTATTTCTCCCTGTTTAAAATAAAAGAAATGGGTGAGAATATTGAGGACACTTGCGGTACTAGTATTATGTTATTCTTAATTTGGGAGTTGGTTATGAGTGAGATCAGAGAAATAAAAACTCACTTATGTACACTTCTTGATTTGTATACTGTATTTCAACATTTTTAAAAAGAAAATATAAATACTTTTGCTTTACTTTTTCAATAATGTGTTTTCTGTGTGAATCTTCAGTTTTCTAACTTCTCACAGTCTTCTTTATAGTTTTATTTAGGGTTATTAAGATTGAAATAATTTATATCATAAGTTGATTTTTCTCTGTGAAATGTAGTATTTTTAATTGAGAAAATGCTATCATTGCAAAGAGGCACTGGCAAGTTCTGAGAAATGCTGTTAAAAGGAGTCTATTTTAAATTTTCTATTTTCATATTAAAACCCATAACTACTTTAGTTCAAATGCTGGGGCAACCATTTGTCACAGTGCTTGTGTTGCCACTTGGAACACCCCCACTCCATATCAGAGTGCCTGGGCTCACGTCTCAGCTTGGTACAGCATTCCAGCTTCCTGATAATGTGCACATTGCAAAACAGCAGGCGACAGCTCTACTGTTCTGTCACTCGGATAGGAGACCTGAATTGAGCTCTTGGCTCCTGGTTTGGTCTGATCCAGCCCTAGCTATTTGGGGCATTTGGCAGAGAGAACCAATGGATGGGACGTATTTCTCTATCTTTCTGCCTCACAGCCTCTGAAATAAATTTCAAAAATACAGATCATGAAAAAAAATTCTTATTTGGTTTGTAATACTACAAAATAAGGTGCAGAATTTTAGAAGTATGATGCATGTATCATATGCCTTCATTACTTGATTTGTAGCATTCTTTTCTTGCTTTTACAGAGATAAATGTCATTATCTTCTTACTTGCCACACATTTTTAGTACTTGCGATTAGATAAAAGCTGCACAAGCTGAAGCTTTGGGTTTCCCATTCATTTAAAATTTTGATTAAAGATTTCTAAAGATTGAGAACAAGATGAAAACAAAATTTTAAAAACTGATTCGCACAAGTTTAATGGTATTATAAATTAGTTTCATTTAGCAAAGATATTTTCAAAGGCTCAAAAATTTTCTAATACAATTAATGATAAGCAGTAATGAAAAAAGTGTCTGCTATCATGTTGAAGAGTTTCTTGTTCAACATCAGCTTTGTCACAAATATTTTGCAGTTCACTTTTCTGTGTACTTATAAAAACATTAATATATTTCAACAACTAAAAGTTCTACTTGGATTGGTAGAATATAGTTTATTTTATAATCAACTTTAAATTATGTGTGAACTTCAACCAAATCCATGCCCATTTCTGTATCTTAGCTTTTTTAATTTTCTAAGAATATTGCTTTTAGGACATGTACTCTATACAATACTATAAAGCAGTCAAAAACAATGAAATCCGGTCATTAATCTGGAAAACATCATGCTGAGTGAATTCAGCCAGTCCCAAAGGGACAAATATCATATGTTCTCCCTGAGCAGCAACAACTAACTGAGCACCAAAGGGGAAACCTGTTGAAGTGAAATGGACACGATGACAAACAGTGACTTGATCAGCTCTTGTCCTGACTGTTGATGTACAATGTAAATCTTTATCCATTTTAGTATTTTTTTTATTCTAGTACTAGTGGTTGAACTCTGTAATTAACACACAATTATTCTTAGGTATTTGAATTTAAATGAAAAGTGATCCCTGTTAAATATAACAGTGGGAATAAGAGAGGGAGGAGATGTACAATTTGGGACATGCTCAATCAGACTTGCCCCAAAGGATGGAGTTAGAAACATGCCAGGGGATTCCAATACAATCCCATCAAGGTGGCATGTACCAATGCCATCTCACTACAACAAGTAATCATCTTCAGTTCACAATTGATCACACTGATAGGTCTAAGAGTCAAAGGGATCACACTAACAAGACTAGTGTCTGCTAATACCAACTGATAGAATCAAAAAGGGAGAGAACGATCCAGCATGGGAAGCGGGAGACACAGCAGACTCATAGAATGGTGGATGTCCTAAATAGCACTCTGGCCTCCTGGCCCCTTAAGGCATTCGGATCTGGCTGAAGAGCCCATAAGAGTATTTTAGGCATGGAAAGCCAAGACACTCTGGGAAAAAAAAATAAATAAAAACCTAAATGAAAGATCTCTGAGGGTGAGATCCCAGTAGAAAGAATAGGGCCAAAGAAGGAGGTATAAGATCAAAGTCGGCGAACTCAAAAGGCTTCCATAGCCTTGGCAACTCATGACTAGAGCCTAGGGAGATTACTGACGCCATAATCAAGAGTGTCAAATTGTTAAGTCAGCAACAGGAGTCACTGTGCACTTACTCCTCATGTGGGATCTGTCCTTAAGGTGTTGTCCAATGTGAAGTAATGCTATAACTAGTACTGAAACAGTATTTTACACTTTGTGTTTCTGTGTGGGTGCCAACTGATGAAATCTTTACTTAGTATATACTGAATCGATCTTCTGTATATAAAGATAATCGAAAATGAAAAAAAAACTTGGTGTTAAATTGGAAATTGCATAGAAAATTAATCATTTTTTTTTTAAAAAAATCATGTAGGATCTCTGTCCTTAATGTGCTGTACATTGTGATTTAATGCTATAACTAGTACTCCAACAGTATGTTTCACTTTGCGTTGCTATGTGAGGGCAAACTGTTGAAATCTTTACTTAGTATATACTAAACTGATCTTCTGTATATAAAGAGAATTGAAAATGAATCTTGATGTGAATGAAAGGGGAGAGGGAGCAGGAAAGGGGGGAAGGTTGCAGGTGGGAGGGAAGTTATGGGGTGGGGATGCCATTTTAATCCATAAGCTGTACTTTGGAAATTTATATTCATTAAATAAAAGTTAAAAAAAAGAATATTGCTTTAAACCCAATGCAATAATCCATTTTAATATGCATTTTCATTATCATTACATAGACAAATAATCTTAATACTAGATTTTTAATTTGAATTTAGTATTGCCAGTTATGGAATATGAAAGGAAAATGCAGATTTTTTGATTTCGTGAATTGAATTTTAGAAAGACAAACTTTGATGGAAATAAATAATTTTACTTTTAAGTTTCCTTTGATAATGATATAAGTCTGTTGAGGTTAACACCTTAACAGACATGACATCATTATATTTATATGTAACTTTGAAATAAAAAATGAGAAACATTTTAATTGCTTTTTTTCAAAGGTCATGCTTATTGGAATGAGATGCAAGTTTATTTTTAGCCACTATAAGTATTAAAGCAAAACTTTCAATTTCAGTCTTCTTTTAAAATAGTTACCTTTGATTTATATGCAGAGATTTTTTTTATAGATATGTGTCTTCTGGTTTTCATGTGTTAATGAAACCAAAATTTATTACCCGCTTTTTGAGAAATTATTCAGTTCAAACCATAGTTTTCATCCCATGTGCTTTTAATATTTAGCTCATTAACACCGACAGGTTTGTTACTAAACAAACAAATGAAGAAAAAGCATTACAAAATAATAAAGAAGCCCTAGACTACTGCTCTCTGTCGTTCAAAATCAGACAGCTCAGTGTCTGTTTCTCATCTGACATTTTTTGGTTTCTTACTGACATCATCAATTAGTAGCCTGGAGGCAGAGTGCATTTTGAGGGTCCCATCATGGATCACACAAACTCACTATCTCACACCTTGAGTCCTCAGCAGGAAAAGTACCCTCATATATTTCCTCACCACTGAGAGCAGAAGGTAGATGTCCCTCGCCAGAAATGTCCCAGCATCACAGCACATGGTAATTTAACAGCCAAGCCCTCCCTGCTGTCCTTGAAAGGAAAGTGTTAGTGATGCTGTTTCTGTAAAGTACCAGGTTACTGCTGGTCATCTTTCAGACTTAACCACATGTTAACATCAGAGATCTATTCACCACATGTACTTTTCAAAGGTTATTAAACAAGAACATAGCAGAAACAAAACGTGCAAATGGAGGTCAAACTCATTCTGGCTTATTTTAAAGCAACCATTATTAGAAATATTCCTTGAAAAAAAAAAAGTCAAAGCCAGAAAAAGCTTAACCAGACCAAAAAGCTGGACGACAGGGTTTAATTGGAACATTATTGTCAACATAGATACATGGTCACTTTAATCATGGGTTATTGACTTAAAATGTCATTCATTTTCTTTTCTGAAATCCCTGACCTTATTAAGTTAAGTGATTAAGTTTTAATTATTTGGGGCAGCACAGTGTCATAGGGGGTAAAGCCACTGCCTGCAGTGCTGGCACCCAATATGGGCTCCAGTTTGAGTCCCGGCTGCTCCACTTCCAATCCAGCTCTCTGCTGTGGCCTAGGAAAGCAGTAGAAGAAGCCCAAGTCCTTGGGCCCCTGCACCCGCATGGAAGACTCGAAGGAAGCTCCTGTCTCCTGGCTTCGGGTTGGCCCAGCTCCTGCCATTGTGGCCAACTGGGAAGTTAACCAGTGGAAGGAAAACATCTCTCTCTCTCTCGCTCGCTCTCGCTCTCTTTCTGTGTGTGTGTGTGTGTGTGTGTGTGTGTGCCTCTCCTTCTCTCTCTGTGTAACCCTGACTTTCAAGTAAATAAATAAACCTTAAAAAAAGTTTTAATTATTTGTTGAAGGTACTAAATTATTAGAACTAATACTGAACAAATTTTATCCTGAAAAAGAGATACAAGCAAATAATTTCTAAGGCTTTGGATCAAAGAATGATGAGTATAAGATGTTATGTATTCACTTTTACTATTTATTTCATAACAACATAAATGCTCATTTTAATAACTTGAGAGCTGACTGAAAAATGTTTTGGCAAATAGATCAAACATAAATTAAGAAATAAAAGATTAAATATGGCCCACATTTATGCATATATAAGAATAGGTATATAAAGGTAAAAGTTATCAGTGCTTAGAATTAGCCATGAAGAAAAAAGAAAGATATCAATACTTTGTTCAAAATTATTCCATATAACTTGATAGTATCCCATATTTGTTTATTTTTATATAATCTACACATCATATTCCAGGATAATTCTAGCCTGGACTAGAACTGGCGCCCATTTAGGATACAGGCACTGCAGGAGGTGGATCAAACTACTGTGCCCCATAATTCTTTTCAGTTTAACATAATCATGAAGGAAAATAATAAAAAATCCAATACCACAGCAGCACTAAAAGAGCTTACAAAATTCTTGTTAAAAGAGGAAAAACATTTCTATTAGGACATAGAACTAAGTAGAAAAAATAATCAAAGAGGAAAAGATAAACAGAAAGGAAATTTTGAATCATTTTCATTATCTTTGGTTTCATGACATAAACCACCAATCAATCCAGTAATTAACATGCCCATTCTATTACATCGCTTTGTGAAATAGTCAGGACTTTTGCCCAATTTTCTCACTACTATCAACAATACAAATGGAGAGGGAGAGTACTGTGGTGCCACAGGTTAAGCTGCTGCCGACAAGTTGGCATCCCCTGTTAGTGCATCAGGTGCCTCGCTTCTGATCCAGTTCCCTTATCATGTGCGTCGGAAACCAGCAGAAGATGGCCCAAGTGCTTGGGCATCTGCAACCCAAGTGGAAGATCCAGATGGAGTTCTGGGCTCCTGGCTTTGGCCTGGACATTTACTGGCCACCATAACCATTTGACGAGTGAACTGACAGGTGGAAGATACCTCCCCCAACCTCTCTGCTTTTCAAAATTAAAAAAAATAAAGGTTAACCTGAATATTGAATAAAATAAGTTTTATTGCACATATACCTTTAACTTCATCTCCACCTCCCTTCTTTTTGACCTCTAGACCCTTATTTTTAAAAGGTCTGCATGATAAACTCAAGCCCACCTTGATAATCCGCTTAGCTTGATGTATTTTGGGCCTCAGTTGCATCCATGAAGTCCCTTTGCTATGTAATGTAACCTAATCATGAGAACCATGAACATAATACCAGAAAAGATAAAGCATAGGATCATGGAAGCTTTTCTTAAAATTTTGTCAATAGTATGCAATATATATTATGTATATAAGTACTACTTATCACTGTTTAAACCCTTAATACTTTGGTAGAAAAATTGGTCATGTTGTTGTGCTATAATATTATCTACAGTCTTCTCAAAAGATACTCATATTTTACTCAGGATGATATACAAGGAGGACATGGGAATAAAAAACATTTTTTAAAGGTCTATGTATTTATTTGTTTCAAAGCCAGGCTGATACGATAGAGGGAGACACACACACACACACACACCCGATACCCCTTCCATCTGCTGGTTCATGCCCCCCAAAATTTTAAGATCAGGGCTGGGCCAGGCTGATGGCAGGAGTTCAAACTCCCATGCAGTCTCTTGTGTTGGTGACAGAG
The DNA here is from genome assembly GCA_949820135.1 of Sylvilagus floridanus. Lineage (NCBI taxonomy): Eukaryota > Metazoa > Chordata > Mammalia > Lagomorpha > Leporidae > Sylvilagus > Sylvilagus floridanus. Next base: position 26,992,376 of record OX463235.1, read on the forward strand.
ACCCAAGCACTTGAGCCATTGTCCTCTGTCTCACTAGATGCATCAGTAGGAAACTGGATGAGATGCAAATTAGGTGAGCACTTCGCTACTGGATGAAGGCATTCCAAGTGGTGGCATGAGCCCCCAGTGCCACAATACCTACCCCGAAGAGTGTCTCTGCTATTAATCTTTGCTCCCAAGCTCTCTGGTGACTGGCCAAGGTTTTGTCAGATCAACATTGTAGTCTTAGACATTTTGTACTATATTCTGCTTCCCTCCCATTGTTATCTCTCACAAAAAATAATTCCAATAAATTTCTGTTAACACTGTCCCAGCATCTGATTCCTGAAGGACCCAACTTGTTCAATAATAACTGCAGTTAGTTGAAACACACCCACTAATGCTTCAGTCCATGAGTCCATAATGTCACACGGTGAGTGCTTTCCTCATGTTATCAAAAACAATTAAGTTATATAAATAGTAGATAGGAGGGAAAATCAAGCCTATTTGTCTTGACTTTCTGATGTTAAATCTACATCAATGTCATTGAATTGTTCATGGGAGATAGTCATTTCATTATATGTAGAAATGTTCTATTAATTGAAAAAATGTAGCCACTAAATGAAAAATAACTGATAAATTAGTACATTACCACTTTAACACCAACTTAATTAAATTTATCTAGACTGATTATCAATGCCTGCCAGACTTTATATGCCTCCTGGTGGAAATACACAGCACCACCTGCAAGAAAATCAAAACTATATCTAATTGAGTCTGTAGTTATAGCTATTGATTTATTATATATATATATATATATATATGGCCAATAAAATATGTAATATGTAAAATGTCATATCAATATAGTGAGTGCTAGCAGCACCCATGCTCTGGTAAACTATGGAAGAAATTGCACAATTTATTCAAGAAATATACTGTTGAGAAGGAAGGAAGGAGGGACAAAAACATCTGTGTTAAAAATAATGGAGGCTACCAAAATATGGATCTTAACATTATATTGATAGTTCCTTCAAAGTAATTTGGAGAGTTGAAAGAGGTGTAAAGAGTATCAGCCTGGTCAAGAGTTGATAGTAATTGAAGTTAGGTAAAAGGTAGAAGAGGATTCATTATACTGTTCTTGTGTAGTCTATGTTTAAAGCAGCATCTTTTAAGAGTTTTACTTTAAACAAGACACAACAGATTTCTTCAAGAAGATAATGACTACATATTAATTGAACAACTGATATTGGTGCTATTAACTAAACAAAGAAAGTGACATTATTTTACATATAACTTTTGTACATGCAATTATTTTTAATTGTAAAAATTAAATTAAGAATATGATCAACTAGCAACACTGGATAGCATTCAGGATTATAGAAGATAGTGTACTCTGCTCCAATTCATAAAGTAATATAAAAAGTAACATTATCCCCATTATAGTGATAAAAAAGGAAAAGGATAAATTGCTGGGCCATGCATTTGGAGAGTGGGAGAAATGAGAAAAGGTACAGAGATATTCTTAAGATTATAATGAATCCTGCCCTTATGAATGGTGATATTTATGACACAGATACCTGGAAATTTATTGTGGAAAGGCGAGCAGTAATAAAACTTAGAGAGGTCTTTTGCTGTAGCCATAAATTTGTAGTTAAAACTACGCTTGGAGTAGATTTTTCAAAGTGCAGCAAGGTTAACAACCACCACTTGGGACACAAGAACACGTATCAGAATGCCTGGGACAGAGTCCCACCACCTCTTGCCAGCCAGCTTCCTGATAATGTACTTGGGAGGTGGCAAATGATGGCTCAAGTACTTGAGTGCCTACCACACATGGGAGCTGTGCATGGAGTTCTGGATTTCTGGGCCCAGCCTCAGATATTGGGGGCACTTGGGGTACAAACCAGCAGATGGAAGATCTTTCCATCTCTGTCTCTCCCTCCCCTTCTCCTCTCCTTCTCTGTCGCTCTGCCTGTTGAGTACATAAATAAGTAAATAAACCTTAAAAAAAGAGAAACACTAGGCTTGACCTATCATAAAAACAACTTGGGGACCAAGCTTTTTGGGGCAGTTGGTTAAGTTGCCATTTGCAACTCCAATAGCACTTTATAGACGTTGGTTCAAGTTCTCTACTTGAACATTAAAAAACAATTAGTTATTTGAAATGCAGAGAGAAGGGGTGAGAGAGAGAGAGAGGGAGAGAGAGAGAGAGAGAGAGAGAGAGACAGAAAGAGAGAAAGAGAGAGAAAGAGACAGATTAATCTATCTTCCATCTGCTGTTTTACTCCACAAATGGCCACAACAGCTGCAGCTGCGCTGACCCAAAGCCACTAAACAGGAGCTTCTTCCAGGTATCCCACACAGGTGCAGGGGCCCAAGGACTTGAGCCATCTTCTACTGTTTTCCCAGGTCATAGCAGAGAGCTGGATCAGAAAAGGAGCAGCTGGGACACGAACTGACGCCCATATGGGATGCCGGTGCTGCAGGTGAAGGCTTAGCGCACTATGCCACAGCACTGGCCTTGGGGAATGATTATCTTCTGCCTGAGAACTAAGACTACAAAATCTCAATGGACTACATTCAAGGAGGACTCTACTACAAGATGGTGAAGCACATTGCTAATTGCAAACAAATCTTCTATTGTATACTACCCGGATCCCAAACCCTACTCCACTACATGAAAATTGTGGGAAATTAAGAGATATTTTTTTGTGCCTCTGTTTCATCATCCATAAAATAGGGCTTGTAATGATTAACAACTGTTTGTGGAAATACAGTGAGTCAACACATGTAAACCAGTTAACAATGGCTGAGGTCCAGTTAGCAAAGTGCAAGTACCTGCTGTCCTTGCTGGTTGTAATATTCTTTTTTTTTAAATTTTTTTTATTTATTCATTTTTTTATTTTTTTGACAAGCAGAGTGGACAGTGAGAGAGAGAGACAGAGAAAGGTCTTCCTTTGCCGTTGGTTCACCCTCCAATGGCCACCGCGGACGGCACGCTGCGGCCGGCGCACCGCGCTCATCCGATGGCAGGAGCCAGGTGACAGGTGCTTTTCCTGGTCTCCCATGGGGTGCAGGGCCCAAGCACTTGGGCCATCCTCCACTGCACTCCCAGGCCACAGCAGAGAGCTGGCCTGGAAGAGGGGCAACCGGGACAGAATCCGGAGCCCCGACCAGGACTAGAACCCGGTGTGCCGGCGCCGCAAGGCGGAGGATTAGCCTGTTGAGCCACGGCGCCGGCCGTAATATTCTGATAACATTTTTTTCCTCAAATAGGTTCTGAACCATATCGGTGTTGATGAAGCAAATGTTTCTGTAGATTTTTCAAAGTCAGGAGATTTTAAAGAAGTTTTGAGATTATTGGCAAATTAGTGTTTTGGAAAAGCATGTGTACTAGATAGGGAGAAAGCAATCAAGCAAAACACCCTGAAATTTAAATTTATGAATACTTTTTTGAAGAGTGTACATTTTATTCCATTTTTCATAAAATAACATTGACAAATAATGTAATATGGAACTCTTTGTGCATGACTGGGTATTAACGAAGGAGCAAATATGCAGCTAAAAATTCACTCAGAAGATGATTCTACACCTTGTTCTCTTATTCAGTGATAAAAAAATTTAAAAGTATTTGGTTCTTTCTATAAGGAAACAATGATTTAAAAGCAATATAATTAATGATGCAAAATTACCATTTAAGTACATTTTAGGATGTCAAATATAAATCCAATTTATATGATTTCCATATACATTAAAAAAGAAATATGAATGGAGGAATACTGATTTACTAAAGCAGTAATTTAAGGTAAGATGTTCACTGAATATTCTGAAAAAAGTGAATTTCTTATTTATCTCCTTTTTTAAGTTGGTATGATTTTAAATGGTGTCAAAAGCCTCAAACAACTTTTGTTGTGTCTGATGTGCTAGGCATTATCTCTAGCACGTCTACTTGTCTCCATTTTAAACTTTTAAAAGATACTTAATTAAAATGATTATTACCTCAACAGTGTCGCAGATAAAATATATGGAAGCAGAAGCAGGACAAGTACAGTTTGTACCAAAAAAATAGTAAAATTTCCTTTACATGTTTTAAAATTTAAAAGGAAGCAAGTACAGTCAGTATAATTTGTGCATGCATCAATTCCTTCAATACTTTCTACTCTGATGCTAAAAATCATTCATGGAAACTCATAAACTAGGTGCTCCCTATTTTCCAAATCTTATTTCCAATTCTTTTCAAATCATTCAGTATCAGAATTCATATCATAATTATGTTCACTTGCCTATTTCAAAAGAGATAGAAAAATTCTACCTGCAAATTCCTATCCAGGTTGAAATTTTTTCTCAGATTGTTCGTGTTTAGTTTGTTAAATTTATTGGGATAGAATAATTCTATATACATAGAATAAGCAGAGCAATCCCATTCACAATATACACCAAAAATTAAAAGCTAGGAATATATTTCACCAACCAAGTGAACAATTCCTATAATGAAATTACAAAACTGATGAACATAATTGAAGAATGAACAAAAAAAAAAATCCCATGTTCATGGGCTGGAATAATTAATATTACTGACATGCACATAGTATCCAAAGCAATTCACCACAGTTCAATTTAATGCAGTCTCTAAAATATAAGTGACATATTCACAGAACTAGAAAAAAATTACTTCTGCAACAAGTGTTGAATTAGAGACAACAAATAGCCAAAAAAAAAAAAATCCTCAGCAAAATGGACAAACCTGGAGAAAGTATAATATCCCATCTCAAAACACTCTATGAAACTACAGTAGCAAAATCTGACACACAGGCCAATAAGGAGAATAGGAAACCCAGGTATAAACCAACGCATCCACAACCAACTAACCTTTGACAAAGACACCAAGAAGAGACACTGAATAAAGGAAGGTCTCTTCAATGCATGCGGCTGAGAAAATGGACCATCCATATGTAGAAGTGTGAAACCAGACCGCTATCTTTCCACATTTACAAAAATCAACTCAAAATGGATTCAAGATCTAAAATCCAGGATCTACAACTATGAAACTACTGGAAGAAAATATAGAGGAAAGGCTTGGCACTACTCTGTAGAAGATAAAGCCACTGCCTGCAATGCCAGCATCCCATATGGGCAACCAGTTTGTGTCCCTGCTGTTTCATTTCTGATCCACCTTCCTGCTAACATACCTGGGAATGCAGGAGAGGATGGCTCAAGTGCCTGAGCCCTAGACACCTATGTGGGAGACCTGGATGAAGCTTCTGGCTTTGACCTGGCCCTGTCTCAGCTGTTGTGGCCACTGGGAGTGAACCAGTGGCCTGAAGATCTGTCTTTCCCTCTGTAACTTTTCATTTCCAATAAATAAATCTTTTTTAAAATAGAAAGAAACCACAAGGGAAACATGAGCACAGGCAATAATTTTTAAGTAATTCTGATTACAGAAGACAAGCTCTCCTTTCTTACTCATTTATGTATTTAGTCATAACCATTCTGTGCCCAGTGGATTTCAGGTACTGACCCAGATTTTGAAGATAGAACAGTTAATGAAATATACATCTTTTCCTCATGAAAATTATATTCCATTGGAGAGATTATCAGTTAATATATTTTAAGCATTCAGAGTAGGCATGGGTTTTAAGCCTAGAAATTAAGAGACCTATTAAGATACTTGCATTCCATATCAAAGTATCTGGCTTTGGTTTCTGGATGTGACTTCTGATTCTGACTTCCTGCTAATGAAGATAGTAGGGCAATGATGACAGCTCAAGTAATTCGGTTCCTATCACCCATGTTGGAGACCTCAATTGTGTTCCAGTGTCTGTTTCCAGCCCTTGACGCCAGCCTAGCCCTGAATACTGCAGGTATGTGGGTAGTGAACAGGTGATGAAATCACAAGCAGATGAAACAGATCTCAGACTCCTGAATATAACCCTACCATACAACCCAGCCATCCCACTCCTTGGAATTTACCCAAAGGAAATTAAATTGGCAAACACAAAAGCTGTCTGCACATTAATGTTTATTGCAGCTCAATTCACAATAGCTAAAACCTGGAACCAACCCAAATACCCATCAACAGTAGACTGGATAAAGAAATTATGGGGCATGTACTCTATAGAATACTATACAGCCGTCAAAACAATGAAATCTGGTCATTTGCAACAAGATGGAGGAATCTGGAAAACATCATGCTGAGTGAATTAAGCCAGTCCCAAAGGGACAAATATCATATGTTCTCCCTGAGCAGCAACAACTAACTGAGCACCAAAGGGGAAACCTGTTGAAGTGAAATGGACACGATGACAAACAGTGACTTGATCAGCTCTTGTCCTGACTGTTGATGTACAATGTAAATCTTTATCCATTTTAGTATTTTTGTTTTGTTCTAACTATTGGTTGAACTCTGTAATTAACACACAATTAATCTTAGGTGTTTAAATTTTAACTGAAAAGTGATCCCTGTTAAATATAACAGTGGGAATAAGAGAGGGAGGAGATGTACAATTTGGGACATGCTGAATCAGACTTGCCAGGATTGGTGGATTTAGAATCATGCCAGGGGATTCCAATATTATCCCATCAAGGTGGCATGTACCAATGCCATATCAGTAGTCCAAGTGATCAATTTCAGTTCACAATTGATCTCACTGATAGGTCTAAGAGTCAAAGAGATCACACTAACAAGACTAGTGTCTGCTAATACCAACTGATAGAATCAAAAAGGGAGAGAACGATCCAGCATGGGAAGCGGGAGACACAGCAGACTCATAGAATGGCAGATGTCCTAAATAGCACTCTGGCCTCAGAATCAGCCCTTAAGGCATTCGGATCTGGCTCAAGAGCCCATGAGAGTATTTTAGGCATGGAAAGCCAAGACACTCTGGGAAAAAAAAAATAAAAACCTAAATGAAAGATCTCTGCAAGTGAGATCCCAGTAGAAAGAACAGGGCCATCAAAGAAGAAGGTACCTTTCTCTGAAGGGAGGAGAGAACTTCCACTTTACTATGACCCTGTCGGAATAAGATCAAAGTCGGCGAACTCAAAAGGCTTCCATAGCCTTGGCAACTCATGACTAGAGCCTAGGGAGATTACTGACGCCATAATCAAGAGTGTCAAATTGTTAAGTCAGCAACAGGAGTCACTACGTACTTACTCCTCATGTGGGATCTGTCCTTAATGTGTTGTCCAATGTGAAGTAATGCTATAACTAGTATTGAAACAGTATTTTACACTTTGTGTTTCTGTGTGGGTGCAAACTGATGAAATCTTTACTTAGTATATACTGAATTGATCTTCTGTATATAAAGATAATTGAAAATGAATCTTTATGTGAATGGAATGGGAGAGGGAGCGGGAGATGGGAGGGGTGCGAGTGGAAGGGAAATTATGGGGGGAAGCCATTATAATCCATAAACTGTACTTTGGAAATTTATATTTAGTAAATAAATAAAGATTTAAACAACATCAAAAAAAAGAAATAAATTTCAATCTCTCCCTCCCCCCTTAAAATAAAAAAAAACTTTAAAAGTACAGTGTCTAACAGAGCACTAGTGATGGAGTGGCCTTCTTTCGTAGAGAGCGATCAGGTGGCTATTAGTTTAGTCTATTTTAGCGTGGAGTCCTATACACAGCAGAAAACATGTATTATTTTCAGGGAAAAGTGTTTTAGGCAGCTAGGACAGCTAGGGTGAAGATCCGGATGTTGGGTACAGTTCTCTGACGGGTGGGAAGCCTCTGCATAGCTGCAGAGCTGGGCCGTGTCAGAGGACACGGTGAAAAAAATAGGGCAGGAGAACATGAAGACGTAGTACATCTGCAGCTTTTTACTCTGACCCAGATGAGAAACTGTGAGAGTCGTCTAAGTGGAGAAGTGGCCTGATCAGACATGGGCAGATAACTGACTTTTTAATCAGAGGTAGAGGCAAGGCATTTAGAAGAGGCTATTAGTAATCCAGGAAACCTTCCCTAGAGGTTTCTAATAAGCAAAAAATTACATTGTCCTGTGAAATCATGGAGGCCGAATAAGAGAGAGCTAAAAGTATCACAGCCAAGCTGTGGATTACATAAACAAACAACTCCGAGGAAAAATAAATAGAATTCTGTTTTGCACACATCTGATGTATCCACGCTTTATAACTAATCTTTACTTCCTACCTGCCTTCTTGCCAACCACACACTGCTTTTGAGTGTCCTGGGATAAGAACAGAGATGACGTCAAGACTTAGATCCTACCCTGTAGGGGTTCACGTGTCAGCGGAGGAGAGTGACTTATTGGTAAGAAATCGCAATGTACATCAGTAGGCATCAGAAAAGCTAGAGTGTTGCCAAGTCCTTCTTTGAGCCATTTATCTATCTTTTGGCAAATATTTTAATAGAACTTTGATATTTCCCTTAAATGATTGATTCCATTTCATAATATTATCTGCTCCATCAGTTCCTAAATATACAATACACAGTAAGTATCCAGGAACTGACAAGCAGAATTCTGCTAAACATACATTATTAAGTATCCTTAATAGAATATTGCTAGCCCTATTCCGTAGTTTCATCTGTTTGTGTAAATAGTCAATTAGTTATTTAGTTAGTGAGTTTTACACACCATTTGCTCTGAGGTAGGTTATTCTCTCTGGATATTTATCTAAGAAAATCTCATTTTCCTTCAATTTTGCCTGAAGCCCTCAGAGACAAGAGTCATATCTTTAATTCATTTTGAATTAATTAAAAATTATTAGTGCCTCTTTAATAACAAATAATAATCATTTGGTTTCCCATTACATATTTCAGCCAGAAAAGTTCATTTTTAATTATTTCTTTTATTTATTTATACCAAAAATTTCCCCTCCAAAATTATATATTCCCCCATGCTTATATTATCATTGTTCCATGCAAAATAACAACTGCATAGAATAATTTGTCTGTGACAATGTGTTTCCCCAGAAATATTGTGAGCTTCTTGAATAAAGAAAAAAAAATAACTCATGGATGTTTGAATGCCTGATTCAGTCATGGATTTAAATTTTTGCTAAATCAGATGACCAAATTGTCAAAAACTACAAAATTTTAATGAATACATGCTGCTGGCCTCCTTCTCTTTCCCATTATTTAATATATTAGGGACTTATTTTATCTGTTCACAAAATGACAAACTGGAGACACTATGTTCACAGTGTTTTCACATATTTGATACATCCAGAAACACAAAAGAGCCACGACCTTTATGAGTGCTTGCTACTCTCCTTGAAAATCGGCATGTGCTTTGAGGTTAGATATTCTGTCCTGTGATAAAGCTTAAGAGTTATTCATTCACGAAAGGGATCCCTGCCATCCTAACTCACTGCAGTTTTTGGAACATATTTCTGAATATAAAGCTTTTCCTAAAATGTTGTCATTGTGTGCCTTTTAATATTGGGATATACTAGCTCTCTTCAATGGAACATTAAATGTCTAACCCTATCCCGAAAATGGACATGGAAATGAAAGTATAATATAAATCAAGAAAAACATTATTGTGTACATGTAGAAGTCATAACTGATAATGAATTCAGGTCAATGTAATTTAATTGAAATGTTAAAACGATAATATTAGTAAGAAAGTGCTAAAATAAGAATTCATTAATTCATTGATACAATTTAAATTTATACAATATTTTGTAAAGCAGTTCAGTATTATAACTTAAAAATGCCAAATATTTTTACATTAGCTGATCTGCTAAGTCTAGCATATATGACTTCCAAGGATATTCTGACTTTTGGAAGGAGCTTACTGCATAAAATATATAAATTGTACCAATATTTCATCAAGAAAAAATAAATTGACTAAATTAGAAATTAAGATGACAAAGTGCAGAAATTTCAAAACAGAGCTCTATGAAAACAATTTCTCCCGTCCAATGCTTACACACTGTATTGTTTTGTTTTGCCTGAGAGGCAGGGAGACAGAGAGAGACAGCGAAAGGCAGCTCCCATCCACAATTCACTCCCTAGTTAGATGCTATGGCTGTGGGTCAGGGGCAGGAGCTGAGAGCCAAGGAACTCAATCCAGGACTCCATCATGGATGGTAGTTACCCAACTAATTGAGCCGATACCTGCTGGGGCCAGGACTTAAACCCAGTATACCAAAATGGGGTTAGGTGCCTTAAGTTCTAGGCCAAATACCCACCCCATTTCATTGTGTGTGTGTGTGTGTGTTTTCAGTAAAAGTTCTTAGGGCAGGTAGGTATTTGACACAGATGAAGACCATACTTGGGAGGCCTGCATCCCATAGGAGGGTGCCTGGGTTCAAGTTGCATCTCCACTTCTAACTCAGCTTCCTGCTAATGTGCATACTGGGAGGCAGCTGTGATAACTCAAGTACTTGGGTCCTTGCCACCTACATGGGTGGAGTTCCTGGATGGAGTTCCTTGATACTAAGTCTAGCCCAGTCTTACCTAGCTGTTGCGGGCATTTCTTTACTTATTTATTGGAGAGACAGAGAGGGGGTTTCTATCTGCTGATTTGCTCCCCTAATACCTAATAAGGCAGAGAGGCTGAAGCTGGGCTGTCAGACACTCAGTCTCCATCTCCAACATGGGTAAAAGGGACCCATTTCCTTCATCCAGCACCTGTTGCTTCACAGGATCTGCAATTAGCAGGATACTGGAATCAGGAGCCAAAGCTGGCAATCAAACTCAAGTCCCCCGATGTGAATCACAGTCATCTTAACTTGTGTCTTAACCACTGGGACAAATGCTTGCCTGAATTTTGACTTAGTAACGATTATATATGTATTCACTTATTCATGGAAGAAGAAATCAAAGCTCCTGTTTATACAGTTTTGTGGAGTTACACACATTGTGTAATGCCTCAGGCTGGAGAGTCCATCAATGTGGAAACTTCAAAGCAACTGTTGTTTTTATCCCTCCTTATTGTCATTGTTCTCCCTCTCTCTTATACCCAGGTTGTGCATTTCAACCTAAATGCAGTGCAGAATCAAAATTCCCTCTGATAAGAATTTTACGTAGAACTTTACATCATATGGATGTATTCTGAGATCTGGAGAATCCATGTTAGCAATGACTGTGTGAATGACTAATGACTGACCCTGTGAAGTCATCCAGCCCAATGACCCTTTGAAGTGCCTTAAATTACATCACAGGAGACTGTGTTTTATGCAGAACTCAACTCTCAGGCATAGCTCCAGAATTCTCACATGCATTTTCTGCTCAAAGTTATTCACTTCATGAGTGGTATTAATAGAATTTTGCCTAAAAATATTGGTGGGCCAACATCTGTAGGTATTGTGTGAAATTAAGGCTCTTAATAAAATTCTTGAAGTGGAATATTTGTTAGGTACAATGGTCAGGGCTGTGAAGCTTTGGCTCTGATTCGTTTCTCATTTCCTTAGAAAATCACTGACTGTAAAAGCTTTTTCCCAGAAGCTTTGTGCAAAAGTGGCCAAAAGATGAGAATTTAATAGCAAGAGTAAGAATAAAATCAAATGTCCACTTTCATCTTCATTTTAAAATCTACAGACATTTCTTGAATACTTTCTGACTGCTGTCTTGCATAAAAACTTGAAGCTGAGTTGAGAACTCCACTGGTCCTCATTCTCCTACCCACCCATTTTCTAGTGTTAATTTCTAATTTGGATGAATGAGTGACAACTCTGGCCTTATCTGGTCACAATTATAAGGCTGCAGTGATCATTCAAGTTCCTCTGTGTAGCTTTCTAAATGTAATTAACAGATGGTTTGTGGGAGTTATTATTGCATTCTTCATCCAAACTGTCATTCAATGTCACACATTTCTATGGTGGCTCTATACAGGGCAAGAATATGGGGGAAAATCTGAGATAAGAATGCAAAACGAAAACAAGAACAGGAAACAGAACACCCAAGAGAGAGACAATATTTTGCCTTAGTTAAGGGAAAAGAAGCCATGTCAGGCTCCTTCAGAGAAAGACGTATTGCCACATTATTCCTAAGTGCGTCTGATTACTCCTCTTACAAGAAGGGTCAAAAGGGAGTTCAAAGATGAGAACTAGCTATTGTAAACACGCACAGTCTCAAGGGGCATTAAGTAGAGTGTATGAGCTGAGAATGGAAATTGTCGCACAATTTAGTAGTGTTCAGTAATTAACACTTGACAAATAAAGTGAAGATTCACTTTATTTATATATAAAGTGAATAAAAATAAATATTTTATAAAAATACAAAAAATAAAAATATTCATATATAAATAAAGCAAATAAACTTTATATATATATCACTGGATATAAATACATTGAAAAAATAAATTATATATCTAATTGTTAAATACATTTATTATTTTACCTGGTTTGCATTTAATTACTTCCTTCATATTCTCAAGGAAGTCTCTTATTAATCTCAGTGAGAAATAATTTTAAGTTACAATTACTGGTTAGAAATGCTTTGATATATTTGGAAAGCTAACATTTATGACAATGAGAGAATGATTTACTTCTCTTTCAGCAGTGCATTTTTAGTGATTCCCTCGACTCCAGATCTTGGATTTATTCTAGCAGAGATTTTCTCTGTTTTTTCTTTCTTTACAGGTGGATAAACGGAGGCACTGAGAAAGTATTCTACTATTGCACAATAAATTGAGGAGGAATGGTATCCAGTTGTCTTCTAAGCTCAGGATTCTTTCCACTGTTTCATGACTCATACCACATAGGGAAGTTGTTTCTTACCAATTTGCGGAAGACACTCAGAAGACATAAAATCCATAAATATGTTTTAGACAATAAACCTAGAACAGTTGTCTATATGATATCTATACATGATAGCTTATGTTCATCACGTCTTTCTTTAGTTTCCAAAAACAGAATTCTTTAGTACCCTACTACTTGGTCCTTGGCCTCCACTATCTATCTGTTTTCACTATTATTTCTTTTTCTTTTTCTTTTTTTTTTTTTTTTTTTTTGACAGGCAGAGTGGACAGTGAGAGAGAGAGAAACAGAGAGAAAGGTCTTCCTTTTCAATTGGTTCACCATCCAATGGCCGCTGCGGCTGGCATGCTGCAGCCAGCGCACCACACTCATCCGAAGCCAGGAGCCAGGTGCTTCTCCTGGTCTCCCATGCGGGTGCAGGGCCCAAGGACTTGGGCCAGCTTCCACTGCACTCCCAGGCCACAGGAGAGAGCTAGACAGGAAGAGGAGCGAGTAGGACAGAATCCGGCACTGCGACCGGGACTAGAACCCGGGGTGCTGGCACCGCAGGTGGAGGATTAGCCTATTGAGCAGTGGCGCCAGCCAACTGTTATTTTTCTCTCTCTCTACCTATCACATGTTCACTCACACTGGATTCTGCATGTATCTGATCTTTGTGCTCTTCTATGTTGGTAGTCCATTCTGTATCTTTGTTCTCCCCATCCCTCACATTTCAATGTTACTTAGTAAAGAAGCATTGCCAGGTACCCTTTCTGTTCTTCAAATTTCTACAGAAACTTGATCGGTGGGTATCACTTTTGTGGGTATCTCTTCTATGAGTACTTTGAAAAATGTGTGGAAAATGGAATGTAAAAAATTATTTTGGTGCAAATGTTTTTGAAACACATGAATAATTTTTATAATATGCCTTTTATTAACTTTTTGATGTCCTATATTTGCTTTGTATTATATCTGCATAAATATTTCTCTATTATTAATATGTAATTATAAGAAATGACAGAGTAGCTGAAAGAATGAATTGCCAGAAGAATGATTTATGAAATAAAATTAAATACATAGGTATAGAACTAAGTTTTAGGTGTAAGGACAGTAGTTTTAAGAGATGAAAAATGGTACATTTTGAACCGTATTGTGTGAACCAGGAGATAGCCTATATAATAGTTTGCACTTTTCTGAAGAGAAAGAAAAAAAATGCCATTAGCTAATAGAGAGAGACCAAATCAGTGGCAAGTAGATTGTCACAGAGTGGGAAAGACTGTGGCACAAAGCAAATAGAAAATGAAACAAAGCAGCAATAATGTCTTTATGAGGAAAGAGGCTATGAATTTGTACTGGTGTCCACTAGCAAGTTAATGAGATTTTCTGCAACAAAACTTAGCAGAATAAGGTTAAGATTTAAACAAAATAGTCATTGCTTCTTGGCCTTTTGGCTAAGATCAAATGTAAACTGAACAGTCATAAGAGTCTAGAGTTCAAGATCTTTATGTGCAGCTGGGATTACTCTAATGAACTCAACTCCAATTTGACCTGCTAAACTGTGTTCAGGGCTAATGCAGTTTTCAGCCATTTCATGAATTATTATTTTTCTAATGGGCAATGGTGGAGTCCTATGAGCTGTTGCCTTCTCTACACAGAGCAGAAGAAATAATCATACTGGATTTATTCTAATTTTCTTTTTGAAAGTTTAAAAACTCTGATTACCTCATTGTTTGAAACTTTTTACAAAAGCATTATTTGGGGAAGGCATTTGCCTGCATCCCACATCAGAGTATCTGGGTTCAAAGCTGGCTCATCTCTTGATTTCCGTTTTCTGCTAATGCATACCCTGGGAGCCAACAGTGATGGCTCTTATACATGCAGAAGACTCAAACTGAATTGCAGCTCCTGTCTTTGGCCTGATCTAGTCTCCCTCCCTCCCTCCCTCTCTCTTTCTTTCTTTCTTTTTGACAGACAGAGTGGATAGTGAGAGAGAGAGACGAAGAGAAAGGTCTTCCTTTTTGCTGTTGGTTCACCCTCTAATGACTGCCACGGCCAGCGTGTTGAGCAGGTGCATTGCGCTGATCCGAAGCCAGGAGCCAGGTGCTTCTCCTGGTCTCCCAAGTGGGTGCAGGGCCCAAGTACTTGGGCCATCCTCCACTGCACTCCTGGGCCACAGCAGAGAGCTGGCCTGGAAGAGGGGCAACCGGGACAGAATCCGGCACTGCGACCAGGACTAGAACCCGGTGTGGTGGTGCTGCAAGGTGGAAGATTAGCCTATTGAGCCGCGGTGCCGGCCTGATCTAGTCTTGAGAAGTGAACCAGCAGACAGGAAAGCAGTTTCTCCACTCTCTCCTCTATCTCTTTCAAATAAATGAAAACAAATACAAAACTCTGAAAATGTAAGGCTTAATTATAAACCTGCACTCTAAAAATGTATACATGATTTTCAAAAATAGTTGATATTAATTCTGAATACTTATTAATTATGAAATGAGTTTATTTTGAAAAAGAATATGGAAAACTTTCTATACTCTATCAACAGATTTTGTAAAGTTATAATAATCTAAAAAATATAATCATAGTGCATGTAGAAAAATATGCCTTGGAAACAGAATGTGCAGAAATAAAGCTCATAAAAATTAAACAGTTGTATAAAATACTAGGGTATTATATAGATAAGCTATATTATATGTATAAAAAGTATGCAGAAGTTTAAAATGATGAAATATGTTTCAAGAATTGATAGAGAAAAGTTTTCAAGACCTAAAATCAGTGAAAAATAATCTACTTGATGGATTGGCTACAACGTATTTCATATTCTGTGAAAGTCTATGTATCTAAATGTGCACACATACACACAGTTATATGAATGTAACATATGAACTAACATCTCACTCTATACTTTTTTATTTGACAGGTAGAGTTATAGACAGTGAGAAAGAGACAGAGAGAAAGGTCTTCCTTCCGTTGGTTCACTCCCCTAATGGCTGCTACGACTGGTGCTATGCTGAACCGAAGCCAGGAGCCGGTGCTTCCTCCTGGTCTCCCACGCAGGTGCAAAAATCCAAGCTCTTGGGCCATCCTCCACTGCCCTCTCGGGTAACAGCAAAGAGCTGGACTGGAAGAGAAACAACTGGGAGTAAAAACCGGTGCACCAAACAGGACTAGAACCCAGGGTTCTGGCACCGCAGGTAGAGGATTAGCCAAGTGAGCCATGGCACCAGCCTATACCTTTGTTGTTAATAAGGATGTTTCTGGGAAATAAATAACATGTGGGTAGTCAAGAGCAACATATTTTACTTGTTTTTTTCTGTTATTGCCTGAACACTTTTAGACAATATTTTGAAATTTTAAAAAGTGAGGATGAAAATAATTGAAATTATTACAAAATAGCTTAACTATTATGCAATGGCAGAAATATGTGGTAACAGCACAGGTTATTATTATGCAATATTTTGCACTATTATGCAATGGCAGGTATATGATAACAGCATTTCAAATATTTTTACTTAAATTGATTCAATAAATATGGATTATCCAATTCAATAACAAATGTAAGCACAGAGTTAGAAACATGCAAGTCTTTTTTTTTTTTTTTTACAAACAATACTTTTTTGGTTAAATACTCAAGGAATGAAACATGCAAAGTTACTAATATCAGGATTTTAAAAAAAAAAGTTTCTAATATCAGGATTTTAAAACAATTTAATAGAGTTTAAGTATCAGGCAAGATATGGTAACGTATAAGAGGAAATCACAATCAATTTCAATTATACAGCATAAACATAAATCTGACATTATAATGTCCAGTAGGTTAGAATAAAAAAAAGTAAAAGTTGCATGAGAAAATTTCAGCATTTGTGTTCTAAGTAAGAATTCTAACTATGATAGAACCATGAAAAACCTGATTTAGTCAACTGGGTGGATAGTGAACTCAGCTACAGTGATGGACAAGAGAATTAGATTTGAAAAAGATTTATAAGTAATTTACAACATATCTTACACTCATATATACAGATTTTAAAAAAATGTTTTCCCCAAAATTACCATTTCACAATGGTAATGGGTCACTGAAATCATTAAAATCACACTACATCTTCTTTAATTCCAAATTGAATCAACAATGCATTCTATAAATTTTATATCCTAATTTTGTCTCAAACATGTCACTGAGACTAAAGTTATGTTATACTAGTTTTCACAGAGGTAACTCTAATACCTTTCCAAATGATTCTCTTATCTCTACCTCTGGCTTCAATACAATCTGCTTGGTTAAATTTATTCCAAGGTATTTCATTTTTCTTTTTGTAGCTATTGTGAATGCAACTGATCTTAGATGTTCTTTCTCAGCCATGGTATTGTCTGTGTATACAAAGGTTATGGATTTTTATGTGTTAATTTTATATCCTGCCACTTAACCAAACTCTTGCATGAGTTCCAATAGTCTGTCAGTAGAGTCTTTTGGATCACCTATATAAGCAGTCATGTCATCTGCAAATAAGGATAATTTGATTTCCTCTTTTCCAATTTGTATCCCTTTGATTTCTTTTTCTTGCCTAATGGCTCTGGCTAAAACTTCCAGGACTATACTGAACAGCAATGGTGAGAACATTGGGGAAATATGGCAAGACACTGGCATAGGTGAAGATTTATTGGAAAAGAACCCAGAAGCATAGTCAGTCATAGCTAAAATTGACAAATGTTTTTACATCAGGCTGAGAAGCTTCTGCACTGCAAAAGAAATACACAGCAAAGAGGCAACTGACAGAATGGGATGAAATATTTTCAAACTATGCAACAGGTAAAGGACTAATATCCAGAATGTATAAAGTGCTCAAGATACTCAATAACAACAAAATAAACAAGTTAAGAAATGAGCAAAGGACTTGAACAGGTATTTTTCAAGAAAGCAATTCAAATGGCCAACAGACCCTTGAAAAAAATGCTCAGGATCACTATTAGGGAAATGCAATTCAAAACTACAATGAGGTTTTACCTTACTCCAGTTAGAATGGCTCTCATACAGTAATCAATAAACAATAAATCCTGTTGAGAATATAGGGGAAAGAGGTGCCCTTATTCACTGTTGGTGGGAATGTAAACTGGTGCAGCCACTGTGGAAGACTGTATGGAGGTACCTCAGAAATCTGAGTTATAGACCTACCATGTGATATAGTATTCTGACTCTTGGGAATTTCTCCAAATGAAAAGAAATCAGCACATGAAAGAGTTATCTGTATCTGCATGTTGATAGCAGGTTAATTCACAATATTTAAGATATGTCCATCATCTGTATACTGGATAAAGAAGTTGTGGATATATATACACTATGGAACACTACACAGTAGTAAAAAAATGAAATTCTGTTTTATGCAACTAAATAGATGCAACTGGGAACCATTTTAGCTAGTAAAATAAGCCAGTCCCAAAAAGACAGATATCAGATATTTTTCTTGATAATTAATAGAGTACCTAAAATGTAATATAGTGGAGTAAAATTGACATTTTGATATTATTGTTTACAGCCCTTGTCTCTACTGTTGAAGAACACTGCTTTTTTCCCTTAAATATATTTATTGAACTCTTTCCTTAGTGTAGGGTTAACCTTATTAATATAAAGTAAACTGAAAATAGATCTTTGCAAAAATTGAGAGTGGAAATAGGAGTGGGAGGAGGAAGAAGGGTTGAATCGTGTGTTGGAGAGATGGTAGGGTGGGAAGTATCACTATGTTCCTAAACCTATATATATATGAAATACATGAAACTTGTATACCTTAAATAAAATTTAAAAAAACACAATATGCTTTCCACAAATCTTCTAAAATGCAAATCTTATAACACTGTGATTTATACCATCCCACTGTTCACAAATACTGTTGAATTATGTTCAACCTGCTTGTAACATTCTTTTGATGTATTCTTCAGCTCAAATTTCTATTTCAGCATATTTTCTCTGCAATAAGGCCATTAGGATATACAAAAATTCTGGTGCCAGTGGGCAAAGCTGCTGCTTGCAACAGCATTCCACATAAAATTGCTGGTTGAAGTCCTGGATAAGCTGCTCTGCTTCTGATCCAGTTCTCTGCTAATGCAGGCAGGAAGCAGCCAGTGATGGCTTAAGTACTCAAGTTCCTGCCACATACATGGGAGACCAGATGGAGTTCATGGTTCCTGTTTTCAGTCTGGCTGAGCTCTGGCTATTGTGGCCACTTAGGGAGTGAATCTGTTTTGAATGAAGATATTTCTTCCTTCTCTCTCTCTCTGTGTGTGTGTGTGTGTGTGTCTGTCTGTCTCTTTCATTCTCCCCTTTCCCCTTCCTGTCTCCCTCCCTTAATAAAATTAAAAATATAGAAATGAAATTCCTAAAAGGAGACTCCTGCACTCACTCCTCTTTGTATTTGTATGTGATCTCCCCTTTTTATCATGCACATATTTTGTCTCCACCAATTTCTTCACCAGGAATCAAATTAGGCATCATGGCAAATGTCTCCCCTTCCAATAAGGCATCTTTCTATGGCTCATACACCACTCTTAGCACTTTTCACAGAAGTTCTTACATATATGATAAATCTATGCCCTACTTGAATAAACAAGTTCCATGAGGATGGGTATTGAATCTTTTTCCTATACAGATTCTCATGTTTTCATATACAAACTATCATAGTTTAAGTGACTGACAAATAATTTAATTGCATGAAATAGTTTATAAAAGAACTTCTCCATTAAATCTTGGAGAAAATTATAAACATATCTTCTGTAGACATTTTCAGAAATGGCTATCTAAATAAGTATACAATATATTATAACTTTCACTTAACAGTAACTTTGGCATCATTATTGGAATGCATTATTTCCATGTATAATTTTTACCTTGGATTGATATTTCCATCTATGATTTTTTTTCTGATTGTCTCTTCTCTTGAAAGCTACTTTCCCTAGTATTTCCCAGTTTTGACTCAATCTCACTTTTTCAATGATTCCCACCATCATTTCTCTATATAAATTTTCAGTAGCCCAGTACTGCTATTTTCCATGTATTTACTTAATATTTTCATTTTTGTTTTCCTCATCAGGTGTCACCACCTACTACAGGATCATTTTGTTGTTACTTTTGTTATTTAGGTTTTGTTTCCTCACCAAAACTTAAGCTCTATAAATACTGGTAATTATTTATCTAAGTTCTTAGAACAACACTTGGCATATAGTACATGTTCTATACATAATTGAATATATGGAAGAACCACTTTAACTCCACTGGTATTGATTCTTTTCAAGTCATTCCTTAGTTTATTTCCTTCTTTAAATTTTAGATACCTTCACAGCAGTACCATGAAAACATTTACCCATTTGTCTTTCAAGATAACGCTCACTAAATTGACCAAATTAGGGAGATCAACTTCCCTTTCAGTATTTTCCTGCATTCATAATTGATCTACTATATCCAGATAAATTACCATAGAAAACATTTTGACTATATTCAATTTTCTATGCTACCTTCTACATAGTCTTCTAGAAAAATAACTTTGAACATAAAGATTAATTATCACCATCCTCAAAAAATTTAATCAAGTCCTAATGAGTCTTAGACATTGGATAGCTTAATGCACAACACATATTTCAGAACTGTAGATTTATTTTCAAAAACATGAAGTATTTTGTGAGATACTACATACATATTCTGAACTGTTATGAAAATAACTTGGTTAAATTTTTATAAGTGAATTTGGAACATGTAAAAACTCATGAAGACTTTGGGAAATACTAAAAACTTTGCTTACCATTCAAGCTTTTCAAAAGAGTTAGCTTGAAGTCAGTTCAAAGAGGAATAAGCATTAATTCAGAGAAAACGTACCACTGATGGTCAGCAAAGCAGTCATTTTCATTACAAATTTAACATTCTCATTTTTGTGATTGTGCAAATCACATGTAAAGACACTCATTTAAATTTTGCATGAAACATTACTTTCAAACTTCCATTTTCTATTCATCTCTGTCACTTTACTTTTCATTTTGAAAACCAGGTAGATATAAATTTAATTTGGCAGCTGGTGCAACAATGTTTGTAAATCATCAAAAGGAACTCTAATCAAAATTTAACTCAATATTCTAGTATGTAAAAGTAATAAAACTAGTGTATGATATAAATTTCATATCACAGAGGAGCCAAATTAAAGCAAATGTGAAAATCTTATCTGCTTTGCATACTTCTTTTTCAACTTATCTGAGGAATGTTTCCTTTCAAAAATGAAGCATTTTTGGAGCTTTCAAAATTATTTTATGATATATTCATATATGTCAATAGTGAATGCTAATTTGCATAAATTTGAGTTGTGATAGATTTTCTTTCAAAGCAAAAATAAAATCAGTGTTAAAATCTGATAGTTCTGCGGCTGGTGCTGTGGTACAGTAGGCTAAAGCCTAAGCTTGGAGCGTCAGCATCCCATCTGGGCGTTGGTTCCAGTTCCAGCTGCTCCACTTCCAATCCAGCTCCATGCTAATGCAGCTTAACAACAGAGGATGGCCGAAACCTTGGGACTCTGCATCCACGTGGGAGAGCCAGTAGAAGCTCCTAGGTTCTGGTTTCAGCCTGACCCAGTTCTAGCCATTGTGGCCATTTGGGGAGTGAACCAACGGATGAAAAAAACTCTGTCTCTACCTCCCTTTCTAACTTTACCTTTCAAGTAAATAAATCTTTAAAAAGAAAAAAAAACTGATAGTTCTGTTCATTTTAGTCAACTTTAAGTTAGACTGTCACAGAAAATGAAACTTCCTGAAATTTGAGGGAAGGGGTCTTTCCTTGTTAAACAAGGAAAACAATAAACAATAGGTTGGATTCAAGTGATTATTATTTTTTTTTGACAGGTAGAGTGGACACAGAGAGAGAGAGACAGAGAGAAAGGTCTTCCTTTACCGTTGGTTCACCCTCCAATGGCTGTTTGGCCAGCGCACCACACTGATCCGAAGCCAGGAGCCAGCTGCTTATCCTGGTCTCCCATGTGGGTGCAGGGCCCAAGCACTTGGGCCATCCTCCACTGCACTCCCGGGCCACACCAGAGAGCTGGCCTGGAAGAGGGGCAACCAGGACAGAATCCGGCGCCCCTACCCGGACTAGAACCCAGTGTGCCAGCACTGCAGGTGAAGGATTAGCCTATTGAGCCACAGAGCCAGCCTCAAGTGATTATTTATTATAGCACACTGGACACCGGATTTTGAGAAGCTGACCTTTACTTCAGACTTGCAAAATCAAAAACAGTTTTTAAATACAGTGATCATGTGCAAGACCTTAGCTACTACGCCAATCTTTCAGAAGAGCTGGTTTAAGTTCTACTGCAGAAATTATTCCAAAACTGTTTATGTAAAAAAAAAAAATGCCAAGTGTTTTCAATTCTTTCACACTAATTTTATCTCCAAATTGGCAATCAACGAGACTTTCCGAAAATTAACTGCCACCCGGAGTCCAGGTAACATGAATTCATATCCCTGATCTTATAATTTACTACTCTTTAACCATGAGCAAGTTCTTTTTTGCGCTGAATTTATTCTTCTAAGATGTTAGAAAGGCAAATATCCCTAGATTTTAGTGTTGTTTTGGGAATTAATGAAATAATGCTGACAATGTCCCTGATATAGACCAGATGTGAGTAAATAAGTATGTTTTAGCTATTATTTAAAATGGTGACTTTAACAGAACCTCCTACTTGCCTCTGCCCTTCTCCAACCACCACTAAAAAGATAACTCTAAGACCCAAACTGTAATTTCTTTTTTTCCAAAAAGAACTATTCAAGTTTAGACCTCTTGAAAAGCTTTATACAATCCGACAGTGCGAGGCTGATTCAACTTTCAGTCTAATCAAAGTTACTGGTACAGCTTTTTAACCTTCCTTGATTATGCTTATCAAAATATTTTGCTAATCTGTTGTAATGGCTTTTTTTTTTTTTTTGACAGGCAGAGTGGACAGTGAGAGAGAGAGAGACAGAGAGAAAGGTCTTCCTTTGCCGTTGGTTCACCCTCCAATTGCTGCCGCAGACAGCGCGCTGCGGCCGGCGCACCGCGCTCATCCGATGGCAGGAGCCAGGTGCTAGGTGCTTCTCCTGGTCTCCCATGGGGTGCAGGGCTCAAGCACTTGGGCCATCCTCCACTGCACTCCTGGGCCACAGCAGAGGGCTGGCCTGGAAGAGGGGCAACCGGGACAGAATCCGGTGCCCCGACCGGGACTAGAACCCGGTGTGCCGGCGCCACAAGGCGGAGGATTAGCCTGTTGAGCCAAGGCGCCGGCCTCTAATGGCTTCTTTACAATATATCTTATTTCAATGTATGGGGAAAATAATTGTTTTGAAGTTGATGCTACACACTATGTGACCCAGAAGTATTCAAATTAGCACAGATCCTTTAGTTTTACTGTGGTTAATTTTTTATTTCCTCCAACTGGAGATACCCGAACTATAAAGCATACATTTTCTGGAAAAATCTATGTCAGGGCAGACATTTGACATTCTAACATAGCCTACGGGGATATCTGCCTTTGCCCCTCTTTTAAAATGTTCTCTCTGTAACTGTCACACATAATGGGTAAAGGTAACTTCGTCTCATCTTTTCTAATGTCAATGTCTTTTATTTCTGTACTCATCCATTAGTTATTACATTGTCACATGAAATCAATTGTATTATGTCTTAAATCCAGTGATATATCCATAAGTTTATTTAACAAGATTGTAAATTCCTGTGTGTAGGCACAGAGCTAATCATCTTTAATTCAACTGTGAATAATTTGGAAATTGTCAAGACTGAATTCCAGGTCAAGTTGCGTTCGACTCTAAGTGAGGATAGGCATTATGCAATGTTGGTTGAGAGACACAAGGAGACAGATGTCAAGAATTTCACTCATGATGGATATAGTCTAGTTTTAATTCATTCAGTTCACTCCTAAGAAAGTATGTTATCAGAAAATGCCATTGACAATAAACAAAACAGGCAAGAAATAGGATTTGGTTTTCCCAACATATAAATGGTATGATCAGGGACAGACATCACCACTGAGGGAATTTCTCAAGCACTATGAATAGTTTCTTTTTTCCTTAAAACCCATTCAGTGACTTCCAGCATCTTCAGATAAACTTGTGTTTATTTATCTCCTCACTAAATTCTTAGCAAATGTTGCTTCACTTAAATCAAAGTTTAGCCTTATGCAGCTATTAACTGTGTCAGTTATTCCAGAGTGAATTAGATTATCATGTTCCCTGGATTTTCATAAATAATTCTGGGTGGACAAATGGCCTAAGCAGAAGCCATAAGGACCAGTATGATTTTTTTTTGCATGTTAGAATAGCCAGGGATATTTTTCTAGATACAATTTCATCAAAGAGAATGTAAAGTCTAAGATTGTTTCCAAGGCAGAGATTGGTTGACACTGAAGTTCAATCATAGAATGTTGCTGTGCCAACCTTGTAGCACAGCAGATGAAGAATCCCATATGAGCGAGTTCTTGTTCTGGCTTATTAACTTCCACTCCAAACTACCTACTAATGGCTTAGAAAAAGCAGCATAGGGTGGCCCAAATGCCAGGTACTACGTTGCCCACTTGGGAGACTTGGAAGAAGCTCCTGGCTTCAGCTCGGCCCAGCCCCAGACATTGTAGGATCTGGCGAGTGAACCATCAGTTGGAAGATCTCTCTCTCTCTCTCTCCCCTCCTCTGTATGTCTGACTCTTATCTTCAAATAAAAAATAAATGGTCTTCAAAAAATCTATAGAGTAAAAATAGAAGTAGAATAAACCCCAATGACATTTTCTAAATCCTTGAATCAAGCAACTAAATTTAGAACTACTGCCAAACTCCTCAGATAAGATTACTAATAATTTGCAATTCTCCTTAAGGCACAACGTGTTGGGCTTCCAGGCACTTGTTACAAGTTATTTCTTACTGGTAAAATGACACATAACACAATGTCACGTAGAAAGCTGACTATTTACGCAAGCACCTGATGTCTTTGGATCATGGCTGCTTATTATAGATGTGTGATTTATAAACTTCATTATTAGAACCATATTGATGCTCTTATACTTATATGCCTAAGGGGCACGGGGCATTTCCTCCTCTCATCTGTAGTCACAACTGATTTTTAATCAATATGTCTAAAATTACTGTTTTCCAGATTCTAATATCCTCTAGATATAAAAGTCTTCTGGTGATCAAACAGCTAGAGATATATCACAATATGCACTTAGATCATCTGGTATCTAAGTCAGACATCTAGGAAAGCAACGTGACACATTGTGGTATAAAAAAGATGAGAATTTGAAATCAAACGGATTTGGGTAGAAAATTCAGTTGTACCCAATAAATATATGACCACAAATTCTTTAGTTATCTGTAAGTTTAGTTTCATCCTATGTAAAATGAGGGCCAGTTATTTGGCCTAGCAGTTAAATTTAAGATGTTGCCTTAGATACCCACATTCCATATCTGAATGCTTGAATTCAAATCCCACAATTAGCTGCTGATTCCAGTTTCCTTTAATGCAAAACCTGGAAGATAAGAGGGATTGCTCAAATGATTGGGTTCCTGTTACTGTGTGGGACACGTGGATTGAGTTCATAGCTCCTGGCTTTAGCCCTGGCTCAGCCCCATCCATTACAGGCATTTGGGAAGTAGTAGATCACAAGATGTGTTCGGTCTCAGTCTCTCTCTCTCTCTCTCTCTCTCTCTCTCACACACACACACACACACACACACACACACACACAATCTTCAATCTGCTGGTTCACTCCACAGATGGCCACAATGCCCTGTGCCAGACCAGGCTGAAGCCAGGAACTGGGCACTTCATCTGAATCTCTCATATGGGTGGTAGAGGCCCAAACACTTGGGCCGTCTTCTGCTGCTTTTCCCAGGCCACTAGCAGGCAGCTGGATATAAAGCAGAGCAGCTGGGACACCAACCAGCATCACAGGCAGCAGCTTTACCTCCTATGCCACTTGCTGAACACAGTAAGCAGTTTTTAAAAGGCAGTAACATAAGGTTGTCTTATGTATTATACAAGGAAGGACACTTTAAAAAGCATGGAAATGGAACTAGAAGATTGTTTATTTGGCACAATGTATTTTTGAAATTCATGTTTTTTCCATTACATGCATTTTCCATGTACTTTTTGAAGATTCCTCTGGTACATAGATTCTGAAAATTTTCTACCAAACATTTAATTCTATTTTATGAACATTTTGAAGTGCACTTCTCTAACACCATGTTTATAAGGACACTAGTAATATATTTGAGAAATCTTAAGTAAAATTAGGCTGTCTTCTTTATTGTTTAGTGTTATTTTTGCCAGTTATCTAATCATACATCAATTGTCCTCTGATTAATACAAACAATTTCTAATTGGAGTGAGGCATGAAATGTAGCTTTACTATAAAAAAGAAGCAGGCACAAAGCTTCGTCAAACAACACCCATATGCCAGCACTGTGGGCAGTGGCTCCACCTGCTATGCCACAGAGCCGGCCCCTGTAATTATCATTTTTGATACTCTATCTCTTCTTTTCCCAGAAGCCTTTACAAATTATTTCCTTGTCACCATAACATGATATTATTAGTGCATTACAGCTTTCATGTTAAGCCAGATAGCATGTTCCAACCATATCTTGTACGTATTCTGCACCTTCATTCTTAAAGGAAAGCAGCACATTTTAGAGGAACTGGTATATAGATATGTTTTTGCTGCTGGGGTAGTTCAGTATTTTCAGGTTATTATTGAAGTCTCTAGAGAGACACAAAGTGCAATTTAGAAAAAGCAAAATTAATTTTATGTTCGTGTTGGTATTTTCAGTTCATAATTTAAGATTATAGTTGTCATTTTTAACTCAATATCTATTTCTTTACCTTACACTGAAAATCTGTATATTTGTGTATATACACACAATAGACATATGTACATTTATACAAATATTTTTTATTTAGCTTTGGTGTTTTATTATCTTGAGAGACAGAGAAAAAATGATGTACAGAACTCCCATCCTCTGGTTAACTGCAAATTCTTGCACTGTCCAGGGATGAGACAGGCAGGCAGTGGGAGTCAGGAACTCATTGTGGGTCTACATTGGTGGCATGAACTGAATTACATGAGCCGTCAACACTACCTGCCAGGGCGTAGGTTAGCAGGAAGCTGGAGTGGAGCGCCAGAGCCGGGAATGCAACCAAGGCACGCTGCTGAGGAACGTGGGCATCTTCACTGCCAGGCCAGTGCCCACCCTGCACAGCAGTATTTTTAACAATGAGATTTGTGAATGTAGAAGTGTAGTTTTGTATCATCATCAGATTATTGTCATTGTTTGACATTGTCATTGTTTGATATAGCAAAATATCGATTTGGATATCTATAGATCAGATACATAACAGTTACACAAATAATAGCATTCTGCTTTTACTCTTTTGTATCTTCCTTTTCTTACTAAGGGATATTTACAGGATAGTATATATATGGAGAGAGATCAGCTTTTTTAAAGCTGCAGAATACACTGTAGATTTTCACTCATATTCTACTTAAAGATATTTGGGTGTTTTCTGACTTTGTCTCTCATTAATAAGCTGCAATAAAAAAGCTTTGTGCCAAAATCATTTTGTGTTTTGATAGTATATATTTAGATATCAGATTGTTATTTATCTTCTAGTTACTGTATTTCTTATTTTGTAAAGATTTTTTTACATATATTGAAATGTGTTAATATTTTTCTTCTGATTTCTGGATTAAATTCATGTTGAATAATTTTCTCCCTTACCTGATTATCAGAAGTGTAACCACAACCCACTACTAGTATGTTTTCATTATTTTCCATTTTGATTTCTTAATCTGTTTAAAATTTTAACTTGTTCTATAGTGTAAAGAATGGATCTAGGGGCTGGTGCTGTGGCACAGTGGGTTAACGACCTGGCCTGAAGCACCAGCATCCCATATGGGCACCGGTTCTAGTCCCGGCTGCTCCTCTTCCAGTCCAGCTCTCTTCTATGGCCTGGAAAAGCAGTAGAAGATGGCCCAAGTCCCTGCGCCTGTGCACCCACATGGGAGACTTGGAGGAATCTCCTGGTTTAGAATTGGTGCAGCTCTGGCTGTTGCAGCCAATTGGAGAATGAACCATCAGATGGAAGACCTCTCTCTCTCTGCCTCTCCTTTTCTCTCTGTGTAACTCTGACTTTCGAATAAATAAATAAATCTTAAAAAAAAAAAGATTGGATCTGACTTTATACCTTTCCATGTGGCTATCCAGTTACCCCAATATCAATCCTTATAACTTCTTCAGCTTGGCAGGTGACACCCAGGGCTGTGCACGTAATGGTGTGTACTGCTTCTGCATCTATGGAAATGGTTTGCTCTGAGAGGTAATTGGGCTACTGCTTCCACCACTACAAATTGAGGAAACTCAAGGCATTATCTGGTCTGTTTTTAGGCTCTTGCCTGATGGGAATTGTTACTGTTGTGTTATTGTTTTACTGGACTTGCAGGGAGTCTGGCCTTCTGTGAAGTTTCTCCACCAGAGGGACCCGTGATGCAACAGAGAAGGGCAGGGGAATGGATGCCAGGAGCTAACTGAAGACAAAAGGAATGACTCTAAATTATTTCTTTTTCTTCTTTCCCCAAATGGACTATTCCCAAGTGCAATAATTCATTTGATTTCTCTAAACAAATACAGAGAGACTGAGGCTCAGTGCAAACCTGTGATATCTCAATAATGTAACCTCTCAAATGGGCTTTGCTTTCCTTTTCACTTCTGTTAAGTATAGATTCCCAAGTAAATCCGTACTGTAAGCATTTGCTTCAGACTCTGCTTGGGAACCTAGACTATGACTTATCTGTCTACTCATACAGCAGTCACCAATGGTCTTAAGCACTATATAATTGAGATTAATTAAAGTATAACTGATTAATACCACAGTAGTAATTTTCTGATATTGGCACAGAAGGCCATAATATTCTGAACTTGACTGGACTTCGGATGTCTTCCTTCTCTAGAGCCCTAACTTTCCTTTCGTTACAGAAATTACCTGTGCAAGCTTGTGAGTGAAATCCTATTTCTGTCTGTTGGAGATGGAAAACATTTTAGAAGTTTCTTGATGGCTTTGAAACTCAGGAAGGACTTTCCCAAAGGTCTGGGATTCTTCCTTTTCACAGGTAATCAACAGCACAAGGAAGGTGGTCCCTGCCCCAGTCTTTGTGGGAGGGTCCTACCTCATCAATGCCTTGCACCAGATTGTAAAAGGACCTCCTGTCTTGAGAACAGGAGAGAATTTAATTGATCTTTGGATAAAAGTTAATTATAACTACAAGTGGCCTGTAAACCCCCTCTCTCAGGCTCCAAGAACAGCTCAGACCCATTTTACCAAAACTGAGCTCATACTGAGTTCTGGCCTCACTGCATTACTGCAATATCCTTGAATAAATTCTTTCTTGCCAGATTAAACTTTGAGGAGTTTTTATCTTTGATAGTACCCCAAAAGAATAACTGCAACCAATATGATTTAAAAGTGTTTCTTAAATATTCTGTATGTGTAGTTTTCTAAATAATGTATAGCCCTCTTATTTAACTCCAAGAAAACACCAAGAACAACAGCAAATTTTATTAAGATTTCTCTGAATTTAAAAGTCAGTATTGGGACAATTAATTAAAAAATCTTTTTGTTTATTATTTCTGAGAGAGATGTCGGCTCTGCTAGTTCACTTTCAAGTTGACCACAACAGCCAGGGGAGTAGCAGGCCAGAGCCTGGAGCTCAAACTCATTTGAGATCTCTCTAGCAGATGGCAGGGACCCAAGTGCTTGGGCCATCACCTGCTGCTCCCCAGCGTGTGCGATAGCAGGAAACTCAATCAGAAGCAGAGCGGGGAAGTGAATCTGGTCCCTCTGAGATGTGAGATTCAGGTGTCTCAAGCAAAGACTGAACTGCTGCACCAAGTGCTTGCCCCTACAATTTTCATCTTGCTTTTTCTCTACAAAATCATATTCCTTTTGCACATTTTAATTCATTTTTATATGTTTTTATATATGGAAATTATGAATTTCATGTTTGTGTCTTACTACTTTATTAAAGTTGTAGTTTGTCAAGGATTCCTTTAGGTTTTTCAGATCTCAGTAAATTATGTGTTTCTTGATTTTGTTGTGTCCGTATGTAAGGGTACTTAAAATAGTTCATGAGAAATCTAAGTAAAAGATGTTAATTTTGGTACAATTTTTTGAAATACTCATACAAAGGGTCATCTAAAAGTTCATGAACAGGCATATTATAAAAATGAAATTTTTATATACATGAAATATCAATGCCTGATTGAAAATTTTTTCACACCAAAATAAGCTTATCTGTTAGCTCCTCATTTGGGTGATGATTTGAGTTCCAACTGTTCCATTTCCAATCCAGCTCTCTGCTATGGCCTGGGAAAACAGTGGAAGATGGCCCAAGTACTTGGGCCCTTGTACTCGTGTGGATGACCCAGAGGAGGTTCCCTGCTCCTGGCTTCGGATGGGCGCAGCTCTGGCCACTGTGGTTTATCTGGGGAGTGAACCAGCAGATAGAAGACCTTTCTCTCTCTGCCTCTCCTCTCTCTATGTAACTCTGACTTTCAAATACACAAATAAATCTTAAAAAAATTATAATTACTACATGGCTATAATGTATCAAATAATTAAAAATTTTTGAGTTTATATGAATAATCCAAATATATTTTTAAAAACTTTATTGGTGACATTTGGAATTAATTAGGTAAGCAACTCGATAACCTAAAAATTAAATATTTTTGAAGATTTACTTATTTGAAAGGCAGATAATAGAAAAAAATAGAGGAGACAGAGATGGTTCATGTTCCAAATGGCCACGACACCCGGGGCTGGACCAGACTGAACCCAGACTTGGGCCATGTTCTGCTGCTTTCCCAGGGGCATTAGCAAGGATTTGGATTGGAAATGGAGCAGTAGGGACTCAAAATGATGCCCACCTATGAATGCCAGCATTGCAGGTGGCAACCTAACCCAATATGCCACAAGCCCAGCCCTAAACATTTTAAAATAAAGTCAGAATCATGACAAAGAGAGTCATAATGTAGATTTTTTCCAAAATAAGCAAAAAAAGCTACAAGAAAGAATTTTGAAAATTTTTTTTTTTTTTTTTTACAGGCAGAGTGGACAGTGAGAGAGAGAGACAGAGAGAAAGGTCTTCCTTTTGCCGTTGGTTCACCCTCCAATGGCCGCCGTGGTCTGCGCGCTGCGGCCGGCGCACCGCGCTCGTCCGATGGCAGGAGCCAGGAGCCAGGTGCTTTTCCTGGTCTCCCCATGGGGTGCAGGGCCCAAGCACCTGGGCCATCCTCCACTGCACTCCTGGGCCACAGCAGAGGGCTGGCCTGGAAGAGGGGCAACCGGGACAGAATCCGGTGCCCCGACCGGGACTAGAACCCGGTGTGCCGGCGCCGCAAGGCGGAGGATTAGCCTGTTGAGCTACGGCGCCGGCCGAATTTTGAAAATTTTAACCATAAGGAAATGAAGAACACTTGAAGATATATTTACACTCACTTGAACAGCATACAGTCTATGTATGTATTGAAACATCACATGGTTCCTTGTAAATATACAAAATTTTAATGTCAAAATAAAATGTTTTAAAAATTAAGGTGTCTTTTCTGTACAAATCTGTATTTCAGAAAATCCAAATAGTGAATAAGGGAAATTATTTGTTTCTAGAAGAATCCTCTCTAGTACATTGAAAAAGAAATGTCAAAACTAGAAAAGAAAGGACTTTAAAATCTGTGCAGCAATGCTAAGACTGGTAACTAAAATGTTGACAGGAAAATTGTTAATGGATGGACTAGATTGACAACACTTCAATAAATCTTAGAACCACTTACACTGGAATACCAGAATTTATGTGCCTCGTGTCGTGATACAGTAATGTGCACACAGCAAACCTACGAAGTCCGTTTGACTCAAGGAAGGGAGGAGGGGCAGCATTTGGCACAGCCAGTATACTGTATCATGCCACCTGAGTTCAGGCCCGGGTCCACTTCCAATTCCAGTTCCTGCGAACGTGCTCCTGGGGAGGCAGCAGGTTATTTCTCAAGTACTTAGGTCTCGGCTACCCACGTGGGAAACCTGAATTGTGTTCCCAACTCCTGACTTCACACTGGCTTAGCCCTGGCTCCTCTAAGCACCTGGGGAGCGGATCAGCAGATGGAAGATTTCTCTCTGTCTCTCTGCCATTCAGATAAGAATAACATAAAGTTTAAAGAAAGAAGGAAGGAAAAAAGAGAAAGAACATAAGAAAAGAGAAAGGGAAACAGGGAGGGAGAAAAGAAGATAGGGAGGCTGGAGGGGAGGAAGTGCATTACCTGATAACCTCTCTAAACCTAAATAATGGTAGGTTGGCATTTACCATCTAAGTGACACAATGAAAGTGTATAAATGATCTAATCAGTTCATTCTGCAATGTAGGAAAGGTATGTGAAGTAAAGTTTTATTGATTACAATATTACTCAAGTAACTATCAAACAAGTGAGTAAAATCTGGATGCTAATTTGAGCAAACTCACAGGAAGAGTTTGAAAAATTCAGAGAAGTGAATATATTAAGTATTGGATCGTATCAGAATTCATTTTGTTTTGTATTGCGGTTATATTTTTGAAATTTTCTATTTGTTGGAGATGTATAATCAAATATTTCAGAAGAAATTATTAGGATAAGGTCTATTTTAAAGATGCAGTAGAAAAAATGGGTAAAATACAAGCATGGCAAATATTTGTCTTTGTAAAAGTTGAGTAAAATTATATGCAGATGAATTTTCTGTGTGTGTTTACATTAGAAAAATTATAATGTTTTTAAACTGAAATTACCCATAAGTAAGTAAAAATTGTACCTGCAAAGTCAACATTTGCAAAACCAAAATGGCTTCAGTCATTCTTAGTTACTAGGGGTTTTGTGCCTCAAGTAGGCAGAAGGGAATGCATTGGCAGGGAGCGTAGCTAGTTATTCGTCTAACATTTTTATCTCATTTTCTATCATGTTTATAAGCAGTTATTTCCTTTTCTGACTTAAGGAGCCTTTTTCTAAGAGGCCACTGCTCTGTTAACTCAGAAGGTGCATTGTGAAAGCGACAGTGCTATCAGAAACAGAGCAGGGTTTTGTAACGTGATTTCAAACTTCCGAGTGGGACAGAATATTACCACAGTAAAGTTAAATGACAAAATGATTTTACTTCTAATGATATTGTAGTTACAGAGATAGTTACATAAGTAATAATTTTCTCTTTTATAGCAGGTAATGGAAGATGAAAATCCATAAGGCACAATGACTTCTGACCCTTAATTCCACTCTTCTACCCACAACCTAGACTGTTATTGATTCCAAAGAAAAGTAGAACCTTGTCTAATGCAGTATGAAAAAACTGTTTTTAAATCCAATCAATAATAGACAACTCCTCAGCCTACCAGTGCTAAATAAAAGAAACATTCTTTCAAAATCAAACAACATTATTGAGTTTATTTATCTTCCCTACACTAGTTCACATTTTCTAGTTTATTCTCTCTGGATAGTAAGTCTTCATAAATCTGTGATCCTAAAAATAAACCACAAAACTATTTACACTCTTTGTACTTATCTTTGATGGATGTTATGTGATACTTTAGTTTTCTTCCCAATTCCCAAAACACATCCCATAATGTATCCAATCAGAAAATTACAACTGCCTGAATGAGATTATTTTTTGTACCTATTTTATTCCAAAAAACAGTTGGAAAGAACATACATTTTAATGACCACAATATGTTTCTGTGTCATCGGTCTCTTTTTAAACTCTACACTTGAATGTTTATTTGCCTGATTTCTCTTCTTGGGTATACTCACAGCCAAGTCAGAATGCTACTTCCCTATAAACCTGCTCTCTATCATTATTTCTTGATTCTTTTAGTTCATTTACATAATTTAATTATAGCCCTTGCCATTTTGTTAACATCCTACTACAAATAAGCTGATGCTTCATTGCCAAATCATTCATTCATTCGTGTATTCATTCAACAAATATTGATGAAATGCCAACTTTGTATCAAACACAATTTTCTATTGCTTGGATATGGTAGTTTTCAGGTGAACCTGATGTAATCATGAATCCCTCAAAGAAAGAGGACTAGAGAGACCACTTCAGCACCAGCACCTCACTGCTGGTGTTAGTGTGTTGCGTAACAGTCCCACATGCATTCTTCTCCTTGATCTCAAGAACCTGCAAATATGTTATTTAAATGCTAAAAAAAAACAATTTTTCCTGGTGATATTAAATTTTTTTGACAGGCAGAGTGGATAATGAGAGACAGAGACAGAGAGAAAGGTCTTCCTTTACTGTTGGTTCACCCTCCAATGACTGTCACGGCCAGCGCACCATGCTGATCTGAAGGCAGGAGCCAGGTGCTTCTCCTGGTCTCCCATGGGGTGCAGGGCCCAAGCACCTGGGCAATCCTTCACTGCACTCCCGGGCCACAGCAGAGAGCCGGCCTGGAAGAGGGGCAACCGGGACAGAATCCGATGCCCCGACCGGGACTAGAACCTGGTGTGTCGGCGCCACAATGCAGAGGTTTAGCCTATTGAGCCGCGACGCCAGCCCCCTGGTGATATTAATTTTAAATGTGAAAATTATCTTGGATTAGCTAATATAATCCAAACAGTTTTAATCCAAGTGTGATCAACTAGGCTTGAAATGATGTGCTCTGAAGGCTGGGGAAGGGCTACCAGACCAGGAACCCAAGCAGTCTCCAGGAGCTGGCAGAGGCGAGCACAGGGATTCTCGTCCTGCACCTGTGGGGCTGAACTGCACTAAAACCTGGGGTACGCAGAGATGCTTTCTGTCTCAGAGCTTCAAGACGAAAAATAGCCTGGAATCTGACTTAACCTAACTACACATGTGACACATTTCTCATCTTCAAAATGTGAAGACTATAATTTTTGAAGTCAATAACATACCATTATTATTCCTCAAATCCCAACGCATATGCATGTGAGCGCGCCGCACACACACACACACACACACACACACACACCTCTTTATTAGATGAGTTCCAACTCACTTATCAAGACTCAGTCTAGATACCCTAATCATCCAGATTCCCCTGAGGTCTCTCATCTGACAACTTACTATGCGTCTTACTTAGAGTCCTCAATAGTCATTTATCTAAATATGTCATTTATCTAATAGTCAATAGATTTAAAATAGCATCAAATTTACAGAACTGAAAATCCATGCTTGTTTGCCTTTCTCACTACACATTAAATCCTCTTCTTTATTGTGGCTTCCAAATTTCTAAGACTGCTGATGTCATTTTATATAAAATAAAAAGTAAATGATTGTGTAGAATCAAAGAAATAATCAGTTTGATTCCTCCAACACAGTTTCCAGAATAATTCCAAAGCAAGCTTTTGTTGATTAATTAAATATCTGCTCTAAACGTAAATAAAAATATAATGCTTAGTTTTGTTGTAAATTGTAAGCTGGTAATTTTCTTATAGGATTGATCAACAATTGCTCTCCATTTCCTTTTTTCAATTCAAATCAATTTGCTAGGCTCTTCAGCTTCTCCATAAGTGTTCTCTAGTCTTGTTCTGCAAATACAGTCCTAAAAATTTCTGCATTTTCACTTGTGCTATTTTTATATGTACTTTCACATTTTCCCTGTTCTAATAGCAGCCATAGATCATTGATACCAGTTTTTTTTGACTTCTTTAGCAGTTGAAGTTTTAAAAAACAGTTCAACAATTAATGATATATTCAAAGTTATAATTTCAAGTTGTTTAATTTTGTCATTTCTATCAGAGAATAAGCATTTGTTAATTTCATAGCTGATATACATTGATATGGATTGATTTGAATATAAGTACTTATCACTTTTATTCTTATAACACATGAAAAAGAACGCATGTCCCATGTTTAATGCAATTTTGCAGAAAATGATGTGCTAACAGTTTCAAAACTGTTAAACACAACTACTACTGAAATTATTGTATTACAAAGTATTATTTGTTGCCATTTCAAGATTGAAAAATCTTCCATGAATTATCTCATGTGTACTATGTATCACATAAGAGTATTTGTCATTTTGGAAAATAATTGAGCCCTAGTATCAAGTTCTTAATGAACACTGAAATTACTTGACTTCATGGGTATGTGGAAGCCAGAGTAAGTACTCAATAACTGTGTGTTTAATAGAATTAATACACTGCTAACATATGTGATCAATCCCTAATTTACACATTTTAGAGCCTGTGTTCATTGCTTCTTTAATGTTGGTATTTTTGGTGTCGGAGTGTCTCATATTATTTAACTGAGGATAAATGTTAATCAGACTGAATAACTGAGAATAATTATAAAACAATTCTTAAAATTCAAAATCTAAAATTGTTCCAATGAAAGTTGTAAATGACACTAAAATTTTTTTTAATAAAAGAACTTTTATAAATTGTATACATTTTTAAAATCTAGTTTCCTGAAATGGATTTGTTTTATAGGATAACCATAAAAACATGTTAACTCTTTTAGCTAAATATCTACATAATTTTAAAAAGACCTAGTTTTACTGCTTTAATAAATCTCCAATTACAAAACAAATTATTTTTACCTTTAATAATGACTCTCTCCGCTCATATTATAGTTCAAATCCAATAGAAGTTTTCTAGGAGACTGATAAAAAAATTTCCTTGCTTATTTCCTTTCAATTTGAATCTTTATCTTAGCTTTGGTTTTCCTCTTGTTTTCAGGATGCTGTGTAAGATTCTGTGGTGCACTGCATCTTCACCCCACACTGGGAACCTAGTGTCTCATAGATAATTGACTTGTACAACTGATTTATAACGGAAACTATTTGTGGGCTTCCTGTGACTAAACACAGTGTATTGTCCAAACCAGGAAATAATATGAGCCTTTGAGTGGAAGCCCCAAACATGAAATATTTTATAATTGCTAAAATTAAATATTCATAAGTTTTAAAAGTCTGTCTTATGTTTATGATATTTATTAACCAAATGTTTTTATTACATTGTATAGGCTATAAAATAATTCTATTGAAATTAGTACATAATTATTTAAATAAAAACAATTATTTGTGTATCTTAGTAAAAAAATTAAGACTATAAATATTGTGTGAACATTAAAAACAACATTGTCAAACAACTGTTCTGCAAAATCTTGAGTCTAGAAAATGCTGAATCCTCAAGTAGCTTGTGATCAAGATTTTAATTTATTTTGCATTACTTTTCACCTAAGTAACTCTTCTGATCAGACATTCACTTTAATGCCCTGCCTCTTCCCACCATGCAGCTCAAGTTGTTGTTGTTGTTGTTGTTGTTTTTAATTGACTCTTCTATGCAGATTCTAAGCAGATTCCCTTCCCCAGTGTGTTGAGGGCCCATGCACTGAGGTCTGAAGTTTTGCACAGAATAAAAGGCTAAGTAGGAAAGAATTCTTTCTCCTCCATCTTCAGCCTGAAGCAGTGATCTCCCTCTGCCTTCTGACTCGGAGCTGGACTGAAACCAGCTTCCATCAACTCTCCTGAGGAACCCTGATACAGTGCTGAAAAAGTATAATACTACTTAATTGTCTATAAAGTTTCTTCTGATAAATTTTTTAATAACTACTGCTTTGATTTTCATAAGTGCATAAGCAAACTTGGAAATAAAAATGAGTAAAATTAATTTGTAACCGCAGCCATTTGATCTAAATGAAAAATATAAGTTGTAAAAAAAGGGATATTCAGCACTTAAATTTTGATTAAGCATGAAGTTTCATTTTATGACCTTACTGCAAGCAAAAAAGTTATTGTAAAAATTTAAAGCACTATCTTCCAAATTAGATAACTAAAACAATAGTTGAAAATACTCAGTCTCATATTTCACATGAACCCAAAATTACTTTCCATATTTTTTATTAATCCAGCTAATTAGCAACCTAGTAATTTACTGTATTTCACAGATTCTAACAAGGGCCATGGCATTTGGCTGACAGACCAAATGGCAAGCAGGGTCAGCAGTATCAAATGTGATTCCTTTTTTTTTTAAAGAAATATTTATTTACTGACTTATTTGAAAATTAGAGTGACATGGAAAGAAGGAGAGGCAGAGAGGAAGAGAGCTTCCGCCCACTGGTTCACTCCCCAAAAGGCCTCAATAGCCAGGGCTTGAAAATATCAAAGCCAGATCCACTCCATTCTACATGGGTGACAGGTGCCCAGTCACTGTGCCATCATCTGCTGTCTTTCTGAGTGCATGAGCCTAAAGATGGGTTACAAGTGCAGTAGCAACACTTGAACTAGCTCGCCAAGATGGGACCTTGTTGCAAGAAGAGGCCTGACCCTCTCTGCTCTGCTACAATGCCAGCCCCCTGAATGTTACTCTTTCTTACTCATACTCAAGCATTCCTCAGTGACCAGTTTGTATGGGAAGAGAAGTTAGTTGGGACTTTATTTCTGTAGACCAAAATCAATGAAAGCTATCCTGGCTCATTAAAAAAAAAAAAAAAAACACTAATAGGGACCAATGCTGTGGCACACCAGATAAATCTGATACATGCAGTGCCAGCATCCCATATGGGTGCCAGTCTGAGGCTTTGGGTCCCTGCACCCATGTGGGAGCCCCAGAAGAAGCTCCTGGCTCCTGGCTTAGGATCAGCCCAGCTCTGGCAGCTGCAGCCCTTTAGGGAATGAACCAGTGGATGGAAGGTTGGAATCTCTCTCTCTCTGCCTCTGCCTTTCAAATAAAGAAAAAAAAATACTATTAACAATAATGACCACAATTAATGATTTATAGTATCTGATTAATTATAAAATATTTAAATGAAATTATACAGAATAGAAGTTGAACTGGCTAGGATACTGACTTGGGACTATTTGCAATTGGGCTTTTTGTGTAGCTATCTCACATGTAAAGAAATCCAACCTGAGCTATTGCAAGGACACAACAGGACATTTTATTAACAAGATACAAGAGTGACAGCTAAACAAATCACAGGTAAACATTAGAATTCGAACTGGGAACTAGAAGAATTTTAGAAGGCATATAACCTGGTGCTTATTTTTTCTTTTCTATGCATCTGCGTTATTTTTGTTTTTTTTTTTACTTTGAAGCAAGGATTTGTCTGTTTTCAAACCATACCCTAGAATAAATCGACTATTCCACTTTCCAGGGGATGAATACCTGCAGATAAATTCACTGGTTGTATTTCACTTAGTACTTTATAACCTTGGGAGAGAATATCTGAAAAGCCCACACCGCCTTACTTGCTCACCCCAGTCCAGCTACCCATGCCCACGCAGGAGACAGGGATCACACTTTGCACCCCCAGTGCTTACAGATCAGGGCTTGGTGACTCAGCATGTAGTACAGTGCTCAGTGACTCAGCATTTAGTACAGCGCTTAGGATGGCCATATCCTACATCAGATTTTCTGGGTTTGGTTCCTGGTTCCAGCTTCCTACCAACATGTGCTCTGAGAAACAGCAGCAACAGCCCAAGTAATCGGGTTCCTGACAATGACAAAGAACTTCTAGCTTGAGTTCTCATCTACTGGATTTGGCCTGGGCCAGTCTGGGCGTTAAGGAAGTGAATCAGTGAATAGGAGGTCTATCAAATAAATAAATAAATCTAATTAGAAAAAGAACAGAGTGCAATTTTCAGACAGGAAGGGACTTTTACCAACATTTTATATACATACAGTTACTTGAATCTTGAAGCACATTATGTTGTTTTATGATAGTAATATGTATTGTATTATATATATTACATAATTAAATATATTCCAGCTAATTTTCAGCACAGTGTATTAATTTAATATATCCCTTAAGTTTAATTATTGTTTCTGAGAGTTAAGCACATCATTAAAAACACCAATGTGTTGTTTAAGCATAACTCAAAATCTACTTTTAAACTCAGGTAATGTGACCACCTATTAAAAAAAAAAACAGATCATCCCCACAGTCATCATGGGTTCATAAAGAAAAAACTGATAAACTAATATCACTACTTTGAAGAATTAATTAAATGACATCAGAAATGATATCAATACAGTTTCTATAGCCAGGGATTGAAAATGTCTTCTAAATGACTTTGTCGCCAACACTCAGAAAGAAATGCAGAATCTATGGCTAAGAGACACTTTTGACAAAAGTATTTTTATTTGCTTTTTGTCATGTTTTATTTATTTGCCTGATAGATTTTTGGCCATTAGTAAAATTCATGAACTTTTCATTCTCATCCATCACTCATATGCTATATTTACAATTTGTATTTTATATAGTAAGAATTATAAAAAATCTTATTTTTTGTATTTTCATAAAAGCAAACTGCAGGATTAAAAAACAATGTCTAGTAAATGGCTAATTATAACTGTACTGGATATGAATCCAGTTGTTATTCCATAATGACAGGCAAAATATATAACCTTTCAATTCTTTAAAAATCCATTCATACTAGTATTTCATTTATTCAAAAGATATCCTAGACAAAGACTGAAAAAGAAAAGCAGCAGCACTTAATATTCCTGCTTAATACATCAACACTTTCTCTAATCATATCCTTTCAGTAATATTTCCTTTCCATAAATTTCTTAAGAAATTAGTTTGTCTTCAATTGGATAGGACATCTGTCCAACAATAGCCTGTGTCGAGAATTTTACCTAACTTCATATTCAATAAAAGAGAGCAAAAGCTGACTATCTGAATGTATTATTCTTTTACCAGGTGTCCTAAAAGTGTGCCTAATGATTGCTGATTCCTGCTGTTTCTTGCTTAGTTTGGTAATTAGTTCCCTCAGCTGCTCTCATTGTAAATGACAGGGTCCTGGTGAGCCTTTAAGGAAGTTGAATGAATGGATGATCCATCACACAGTCGTCCTAAAAAAGCTCATTTGTAGGAAGGCACACCAGGTGGTGAGTAAGATTCAGCAGGATAAGTTGTTAAAACATGGTTTGGTTTTGTTGGTATCCAAAAATTTCCAAGTGAAATCTCAGGGCCTGTTAGGTGGACTTTTGGTCCATCTTTGTTCTACCCTAAACTGACAACAATAAAGCAAAGACTGGTGATTAAAACATAGGATTATAAGTGCCAGGCTTTTGAGTATGTCCTTAATTATAGTAGATACTAGGCAAAGAGCAAATTGTGTGTATGTTGAAAAATAAATCTCCTAAATGTGTTCAAAACAATAGCTTAAAATTTGCCAACTTGCTTTCAAAAAATAGGTGCCTAGTATCTTTGAGAAACAAGCCATACATTTTTGTCTTTGCATTTTCTGTTTTTAACTATGACTTCTGGATTTTGTGCAAATACTAAAAAGGTTTTCTTATTCTCAATGGGGATGGAAGATAATCAATGTCAAAGAAAAAAATGTGTCTGAAGCAGATAAATAAACAAGTAAGGAGGAAGATTTTATTCTAGACTATTGCAACAAGGAAGAAAGGCTAAAACTAAATCTACACTTGACTCAGGTAACACACCATCAATAGGCAGTAGCAGGGAGTTAAGGGGTGAAGTAAGCTGGTGTGAAGTACTGGAGGATAGGAGGCCACTTGGAGTTGCTGCTTGACTTTAAGCTGATGGTAGGAGATAGTTCTGCAACTTGGTCCCAGGCACTCACTTCTCCCTAACATTGCACGCAAGCTCTGACCTCCCACAAAAACTGGGAGGTGGAAATGTAATAGATTCTGACGATTACATTTCATAGAGGGCTCCCAGATCCTTAAGGAGGTCATTCTGGATTATAAAGCCAATAAGAGACTTAAAGTAGCAGAGAAAATATTACCATTTTCTCAAGTAAATACTCCAAGAAAAGGAACATCAAGAGCTTTAGGAAAAATGCTGTCTACAGTTTAAGTCAAGATGAGGGTAACATTAATGTCCCCTTGCTTATGCAGTGATGAGGAGAACACTGCAGACTTCACCTTTATGACCAGACTAATTTAAAATGTAGCCAAGGGAAATATGGCACAGTTTTAATATTTACTGAAGCTTTGTGATGTTGATTATATTATTCATTAATGATCATTAGGGTACTAACTATTCAATACGAATTCAAAACTATAAAATATTTAATATATTTACATTATAAATTTAAAATACACAAGAGACCACTTTATTCTGATAAATGTTTTATAGTTATAGATGCTCTTTACATATAAACTCTTATAATTTTAACCTAATCAAACAATGCCTGGGAAGTATATTTGGGTATTTAAAATTTGAGTTGATATTAAAAGCAAATATTGTATTTTGAGAAGTTCCTACAGTCATTTTCTATAGGAGTTTTCCACGTGGTATCACTTAATCACTATAACAAATATTAGCCCAGAGTTACAGATGAGAAGACTAGGCTTAGAGAAATTAAAACTTGTCCAATATAAAGGTAATACACAGAATTATCTCACTTGCCATTAACTTTCTAATCTACCCAATTTCATGTCTCCAGATTCTACATGTTTTGTTTTAGTAACAATGGACTTCTCTATTGAGCATCCTAAACTTTTATCTCAGCCCAGCCAATGAAAAAGAGCATCTAAATTCTATGCAATCAAATTCAGCCGTACCTCCTAATTCTGAATGCATTATTTGTCTCAAAGAATAGGCTGATGTTTACCTCTATATCTTTCAAAAAGAGCTAAATTATACTTTATGCTTCACCAACTAAAAAGGACTCTTGGACCATACTAAAAGAAAAATTGAGTAC
The DNA here is from genome assembly GCA_949820135.1 of Sylvilagus floridanus. Taxonomy (NCBI): domain Eukaryota; kingdom Metazoa; phylum Chordata; class Mammalia; order Lagomorpha; family Leporidae; genus Sylvilagus; species Sylvilagus floridanus. The sequence goes on from OX463235.1 coordinate 27,034,713, forward strand.
AAATTGAAAATGGCACTTGAATCTCACTGCATTAATAGAGTAGGAGAGTAAGACCTTACGTTATCCGATGTACATGAAAATCGTGAATCTTCAATTCAAAACACTCTAACATTTACATCATTTCTGGAAGCCATGCAGGCTGGTGGAACCATTAGCATATGAGCCAGACGATTTAACCTTTTTACATTAGCACTGTGGACACTGTCTAGGTAAGACTCCCAGCTGCTGTCAATATTCCTCTTTTACTGGGATAGCATAAAAAATTATATTTAAAACCAGCCCAGAACCAAAGATTTTCTCTGTGGACAAAAAATAAATTCAATTTTATTAATGAAAACTATTTGCTCTCTTGTTTGGTTATGTAGATAAGAGGAAGGATGGGTAAAATCACTGAATAACTTCTTGGATACTGATTGGTATTGTGAATGCTCGAGTGCTATTTCCTGAACTAATATTCAGTCCTTTAACTCTAGAGTTATTAATGACTGGATGGTAAACAAATCATGTTGTATACCATATTCAGGAATATAGTATTTACTTCTGGATACACCATAGGTACCCTCTTAAAGGAAAAGGCAAACTGTAACAGCATATGCAAGTGTAGAATAATTCATTTCATAAACATTAGTAAAATATGATTGGTGCCATGGGAGTAAATATTTATTTGATTGGCATTTAGGAATTTTATTTCTGCACCGCCTCAGTAGCAGCAAGCTTTTGGGTTGTCAGCGTCCTCATTCAGGTGGCAGCTCTCTGTGCTGACTGGCAATACTTTAATGGTCAAGTGTCTCAGAACCTGGACTGCATTTTGCCTTTTACTCTCTGTAACTATCTCTTCTAAACAGGAAAAAAACAGTCCAAGACTTGTAGGACCATTTTGAGAATTAAATGAGATACTGTGTTCAAAGCACCTGATAGATGATTAATAAACACCAGCTGTGCAGTGGATATTGTGGTAAAACAGTTAAGCTGCTGCTTGGGTCATGCGCATGCCACAGTGGAGTGCCCAGATTCAGCTCCCTGCTCTGCTTCCTAGTCATCTTCCTGCAGATGCAACCTGAGAGGCACCAGCCACCACCCAAGTTCTTGGGTCCCTGTCACTCCTGTGGGAGACCGAGATGAATTTCTGGGCTCCTGACTCTGGCCTGACCTTAGCTGTGGCAGGTATGGGCATCTGTGAAATGAACCAGTGAATGGAAGATTGATCTCTCTCATTGTCTCTCTTACATTCTCACTATCTGTATTTCAAATAACTAAGAAAATTAATCAAAAATAAGTATTAACTGTTACTATTTGAGATTATCTTAGCTTAATATTTTAGAAACTTTGAAGATGAAATGAATTTTAATCTAGCTTATAATATTAGGGAAATGTTACAATGTAAAGTATTTTTACATGGAGATTTGTTAAATCTCTATTTATTTAGTTAAAACGCAGTGTAGAGCAATTTATTCAGCTTTCTATAGGATAAATCATGTATTCTCTTTAGGCAGCCTAGAATGACATATGTCAGCATGACATGAGATATGTACTTAATTTTAACTTCAAAATATAATTGCATACTATGATTTCTACATAATTAGCCAATACTTAGAAATGCCTGACACCATAGGCATACTCTGGTCAGTTTAGCTCCTCTAATTAAATGACATTTTCTCCCTCACAGTTTGTGAAGTGTTATTTCTGTAGTATTTAGTAGAAACAACCTCCACTAGGACGCTTAAATGGAATATTTAAGTACTCTTTTGATACACTGAGTTTAAATAGCTAATAGATCTCATATGGAGATTCAAATTTTTTATGATGAAACTAATTAATTGCACTTTCACTAATAGTTTCATATGAAATATTGATGAGGAGAGTAGAAAAAGGAATTAAAATGGATTAAGTGAAAACACATCCATCTTCATACAGATGTGATGTGACGGTATTTATAGTAACTTGGCTAGATAACAAATAGAGTGCTGTGTGTATAAAAGGACTTTAGACGGTTCTAAGAAGCAGTGCTCCCACTATGTTCCTAAATCTGAATATATGAAATATATGAAACTTGTATAACAAATAAACTTAAAAAAGCAGTGCTATACCACAAAAGGATCTGCATAGAAGAGGGGCATAATCTGAAAACTTCATCTGTTATAACTAGTACCCAATCCCCACTGGTTACCTTAGATTGGGAAAGGCACAGTGACACCTGGTTTGTCCAAATATACACTATGTTTTAAAATAACACTATATTTTTCTTCTCTTACTGATAATAAACGTATTAACTTCAGTTACAGTTTCCTTCACCTCCAGAATATCTTAAAGCATTTAAGTCTTGAGAAATAAAGCTCATGTAAAATTAAGTATTATTTTTTAACTATTTATCCCATAAATACAATGACAAGCATTTCTTCCAGGGCTCAGCATTTGATGCAAAGAAATACCAAAACAAAGGAAAGGCATTAGTAAATAGATTTAGGACCATCTCTTAAGAGTTTGTTGTAGTTTGTGACAAGTTGACTAAACTTTCACAACTTAAAACCCTTTTTGAACCCTTCCAAATTGTTAGATTCCAAAATGTTTTCCATTTTATATACTATAAATCTTACCTTGTGATATTTAATTGTATTACTTTTGGTAATGCATGGGATATTCTGTCCACTACAATATCTTGATATAAAGAAGAGAAAAATACAGTTAAATTTATCCTGTTCTTACATACGATCAATAGCTTAGTAATTTTTACTATTGGTAATATTCCATTATGATTTACGAGAGTTTAATTCTTTGATAATTAGACAGTAAGAGTGTTCCCAATTTTTGGCAATTATGTGTAAAACTCCTATAGTCACATACAGGTTTTTGTGTGAACTATTAGTCTTCGCTTATTTTTAAAAGGTACATGGACACAGGATTGCTGCATCAAGTGGTAAATGTATATTTATCTTTAAAAGGGAACACCAAAATGTTTTTCAGTCTTTTCTGATTCTTCTTTTCTATCAGAAATGTATGAAAGTCCTAGCACACGGCACTGCGTAAACACCTGATACTGTCTCATTAGGTATGCAAAAGCATCTCATTACTGTATTAACTTGCAATTCTCTAATGACTTCTGGGGCTATTTTTTGACATGCTTATTGTCCACATTTATATTTTCTTTGGTAAGATACTTAAGCCATTTTGTTGATTTATTTTTTATTGTGTATTAAATTTTGAGTGTTGTTTATATATTCTAGATTGTCAGGTGTACAATTTGCAAATTTTCCCTCTCAGTGGGTGCTGTTATTCTCATTATAATAACAGTAGCTGTCATTTAGCGAGTGCTTTTTAACTTTTAGAAATTCCAATGTCTACTTCTAAAGGAATATCTGAAAACTCTCTGGTGGACTCAATAGCACAGATATTTTCTCCTGTACTTTCTTCTAGTTTATGATTTTTCCATTTCTTACTCTTTACTGCTGTGACTCAATCTGAGTTACTTTCTGTATAAACTGTCAGATATGAGTTTCAGTATGTTAACATGTTTATGTTCATCTGTTCCAGCACAATTTGTTGTAATGGGTATCTATTCTTTATTAGTTGCTTAGATCTTTATCAAAGCTCAGTTGACTGGGAGATGGGGCGGGTTATGCGAGGCTGTCCGTACTAGTCCATTGGACTACATGTGCTTATCCTTACTCCGATACCATATGTTCCTTATTCCTGCAGCTTTAGAGGTTTTTTTCTTGCTTTTTTTTCTATTATATTGCTTTTGGTTCTTTTATAATGTCATCCTTAATGTTTGCTTTCTATGTAATTTAGTCACATTTTCCTAGTTTCTTGAGGTGCAAAAACCAATTATAAAATATGTTGAAAAGCAAATTATAGTCACGTAAAAATAAAAACTATATATCATGTCTGTTTTTATAAAACAGAAACACTAAGTTACAAAAAAAGATAAAGTCCCGACTTTTCACAAAGAAGTCAGACTGGTTATTGTGTATACTGATATGAAAAATGGAATAAAATTTACTCAATTGTGGCTACTATATCCACAGCACACATAAAGAATATGTAGAACAAAACAAATCAAAATTCTAGGAAAATGAGGAACTGCTGGCTAGAGACTAATGGAGGTCTGAGGTGAGATGCAGAAGTGTTTGGGCTAAGTAGGCAGCCTCTTCCAGGCTTTGACTACCAGCTATGGAATCTACTGGTGAGACATGAAACAGGCTCAGAGGAAGGTAATGGTGAGGAAAACTTGGGAGAGGCTTTTAATTTTCAATGAATGAGAACAAAAGCAAGACACAAAACTCATTACTTCAATCATCACACAAAAATCATTGTTTTAAGACTATTTCATTCTTTCCAAAATGTTTGCATAGACTTTTTTTTTAAAGTTTCATAGCTCCCCCATTACACATTTCAAGATGGTGGCACTATGTAATTTTTATGTCACGTGACCTCTTTCCTATTTTAGATACTTACCAAGCTGTAACTGAAGCCCAGGCTCAATACACTGCAGGAGAGTAAATGTACTTCCCTTTGCCACAATCTTCTAAATTTTCCAACCCAAATCTCTCAAAATATGACATTTTATGTATCAGCATATCCCTTTCTATGTGCAGCATGGTGCATTTGGATTTTAAATAAGTTTATGTTGTTCTAAAAACAAAATTTCTATCCATGAAATTTTTAAAAGACTCCTAATTACTTGGCATTACTTGTGTATGTGACAATCACACTTGCTCACACTGCGATGATTCATTCCCCTAATTCTCAGCATATGTTGGACTGTTTATTTTATCTATTTATTCTCTTTCCTTCTGTAGATGCTGAATGGCACATGATACACACATATCCAGGTAGCAACACAATGTATACTGGCCTTCAGCATTCTAGTTTTCTGAGCTAGATCTTAAGTCTTGGGTTTTGCTACTAAAAGCTTTGGATATAATGACCTTTATATGCCCACACCCAGTAATTCATCATTATGCTTCTTTGTTTCTCAAACTCACATTCTTCTTAACTAAAATGACAATTTTTGTAAAACAGAATGCATTTCCAATTTTTGACTACATGGCATAACATTTTTCTAGATGTATTTGTGTTTGTTTAAACAGGTGGATCAACAGACGAATAAAAAGTGCTTCGGCCCTGCACCCCATGGGAGACCAGGAGAAGCACCTGGCTCCTGCCATCGGATCAGCGCAGTGCGCCGGCCGCAGTGCGCCAGCCACGGCGGCCATTGGAGGGTGAACCAACGGCAAAGGAAGACCTTTGTCTCTGTCTCTCTCTCTCACTGTCCACTCTGCCTGTCAAAAATAAAAATCACCAAAAATAGACATTAAGTGTTTTCACCACACACAAAAAAAATGTTTGTGTGGTACAGTGTATGTTGGTGTGATTTACCCATTCCAAAAGGTTATGTATATAACATATCAAATCACCATACAGGACAGCATAAATGCACATAAAATTTTACTCATTAAGAATAAGTGCTGACATAAATTAATAAAGTTTAATATGTTTCTGTCAAAATGACAAATTTTACATAGAAAGGCAGTATGCAAATGTTTATCAGAAAAAGAGAAAAATATTGGCAAAAAGTAAATATCAATCCAAATAAGTGAAAATATGCAAATTAGAAAGGATTGATACATTACTTTGCAGAACCCATTTATACATTTAAACGGCTTAAACACCTATAACCATTATGAATACAAAAACATAGATTAGCCTATTGAGCCGAGGCGCCGGCCGGCAATTTTTAAATATATGATATATTGTTATTAACTGTAGTCACCATCAAGGACCACAGATCTCTTGAACTAACTCCTCCTAAATGAAATATTATGTCCTTTGATCAACATCTTGTCAACATCTCTCTAGCTCTAGCTTCTAATAACCACAAGTTTACTTTGTTTTTATGACTGCATTTCTTATATTCTACAGTGATATCATTTGAATATGAATTGCCCCCTAAACTCTTGCTGGAGTTTAGTACCCAAAGTCATGTGCTAATGGTACTAAGAAGATGGAAACTTCATCTGACTGTGGTACTAAGAGGAGGTGTCTGAAAGAGAACAGGTCCTGATCAATCCTTGTGACTTTCTAAGAGGGACAGAGACCAGACACATAGACCACATGGGTCCACAGCATGATGTGATTCATCAACGGGGGCTCTCAGGAAAGCCTGCAGCATGCTGTTTGGACCTTCAGTCTCTTAAACTAAGCCAACTGCCTCGCGTATTGGATTGTAACAGAAAGTTGGTTAACACAGTCATGTAGGAGATGATCGGGGTTTGTCTTCCTGTGCCTGAAAGGCATCCTTATTTTACCTACATAATGTCCTTCAGCACCATCGAAGTTGATGCAAATGGATTATGTTATTTTTTAGCTTTATACACACACACACACACACACACACACAGACACACACAATCTCATTTATCCATTCATCTGTTGATGTGTACTGATCCTGGCTATTATAAATAATGCTGAAATGAACATGGGAATGCAGAGATTTTTTTTCTGTATACTGATTTGTATCTTTCAGTTATATACCCAGAAATATCATTTTATTCATTTTTGTGAAAAATTCCATTTGGATTTGGAAAATGATTACATTGAAACTATAAATCATTTTAAGCAGTATGAAGTATTTTAACATGAATTCTTCCAGATCGTGAACAAGAGTTCTTTTTCAGGGCCGGTGCTGTGGTGCAGTGGATTAAAGCCCTGGCCTGAAGCGCTGGCATCCCATGTGGGTACCGGTTCTAGTCTCAGCTACTCCTCTTCTGATCAAGCTCTCTGCTATGGCCTGGGAAAGCAGTGGAAGATGGCCCAAGTCCTTGGGCCCCTGCACCCACGTGGGAGGCCCGGAGGAAGCCTCTGGCTCCTGGCTTCGGATCGGTGCTCTGGCCATTGCAGCCAATTGAGGAGTAACCAGCAGATGGAAGACCTCTCTCTCTGTCTCTACCTCTCTCTGTAACTCTGTCTTTCAAATAAATAAAATAAATCTTAAAAAAGAGGTTTTTTTTTTATTTGTGTCTTCTCCAATTTCTTTACTTGATGTTTTGCACTTTTCAAGCTACTGTTAATGGAATTATTTTTATATAGTTCATTTCTAGTGTATACAAAAGCTATTGGTTTTTGTATATTGAATTTGTATCTTCCGATTTCACTGAGTTTGTTACAAGTTCTAACATATTTTTCAAGTCTGGAGATTTTGATCATGCTGCCTAGCCAGCACCACAGCTTACTTGGCTAATCCTCCGCCTGCAGCACCGGCACCCCAGGTTCTAGTCCCGGTTGGGGCACTGGATTCTGTCCCGGTCGCTCCTCTTCCAGTCCAGCTCTCTGCTATGGCCTGGGAAGGCAGTGGAGGATGGCCCAAGTGCTTGGGTCCCTGCACCCGCATGGGAGACCAGAAGGAAGCACCTGGCTCCTGGCTTCGGATCGGCGCAGCACGCAGATCACAGTGGCCGTTTTGGGGGGTGAACCAATGGAAGGAAGACCTTTCTCTCTGCATCTCTCTCTCACCACTGTCTAACTCTGCCTGTCAAAAAAAAAAAAAAAAAAAGTCATGCTGTCTTAAAAAAGAGACAGTTTCTCTTCTTCCTTTTCAATATGTTTTTTTTTTTTTCTCCCCTTCTTTTGTCTATTTGGTCTGGCGGGGGCTTCCTTATAGTATGTTGAAAAGAAGTGATGAGATAGATATACTGGTTATATCTATCTTCGAGAAAAAGCTGCTAGTTTTTATTATTGAGTATGATATTAACTATGGCCTTGTCCTATATGGCCTACATGGTATTAAGATAAATTCTTTCTATATCAAATTTGTTTATAGAGTTAAAATCATGAAAAGAAGTTAGATTTTGTTGAATGCCTTTTCTACATCTATTGACATGATCAAATAAACTTTTTCTTTCTGTTAACGTGGGGTGTCAAACATATTGATTTATATCTATTTACTACCCTTGCTTTCCAGGGGTAACTTCCACTTAATAATGATAATCCCTTTCTCTCTGTCTCTCTCTCTCTCACTGTCCACTCTGCCTGTAAAAAAAAAAAAAAAAAAAAAAAAAAAAAAAAAAAAAAAAAAAAAAAAAAAAAAAATAATGATAATCCCTTCAGCACACAGTTGCTGATTTTTTCAAGTACATTTATCAGGAATTTTGCCCTTTAATTTTCTTCTCTTGTAATATCTTTGAAAGTTTGGTATAAAGGTAATTTGGGACTGATGAGTTTGGAAGCATTCCCTTTTATTTAATTTCTTGGAAGAGTTTGAGAAGTTTTGATACTAGGTTTTTTTTTTTTTTTTTTTTTTTTTTTTGACAGAGTTAGACAGTGAGAGAGACAGAGAGAAAGGTATTCCTGTTGGTTCACCCCCCCAAATGGCCACTACAGCCGGAGCTGCGCCGATCCGAAGCCAGGAGCCAGGTGCCTCCTCCTGGTCTCCCATGTGGGTGCAGGGGCCCAAGCACTTGGGCCACCCTCCACTGCCCTCCTGGGCCACAGCAGAGAGCTGGACTGGAAGAGGAGCAACTGGGACTAGAACCTGGCACCCATATGGAATGCTGGCGCTGCAGTCGGAGGATTAACCAAGTGAGCCATGGTGCCGGCCCCTTGATATTAGTTCTATAATTTTTTTTTGACAGGCAGAGTGGACAGTGAGAGAGAGAGATACAGAGAAAGGTCTTCTTTTGCCATTGATTCACCCTCCAATAGCCGCTGCGGCTGGCGCACCGCGCTGATCTGAAGCCAGGAGCCAGGTGCTTCTCCTGGTCTCCCATGCGGGTGCAGGGCCCCAGGACCTAGGCCATCCTCCACTGCACTCCCAGGCCACAGCAGAGAGCTGTCCTGGAAGAGGGGCAACCGGGACAGAATCCAGCGCCCCGACTGGGACTAGAACCCAGTGTGCCTATTGAGCCATGGTGCTGGCCTACTTCTATAAATGTTTGTTAGAAGTCAGCACTGAGGGGCTGTCACTGTGATGTAGCAGGTTAAAGCCCTGGCCTGAAGAGCTGACATCCCATAAGGGTGGTGGTTCAAGTCCCAGCTGCTCGTCTTCCAATCTAGTTCTCTGCTATGGCCTGAGAAAGCAGAAGATGGTCCCAAGTCCTTGAGCCCCTGCACCCCAGTGGGAGACCTGAAGAAGCTACTGGCTTTGGATCGGCTTACCTCTGGCTGTTATGGCCATTTGGAGAGTGACCCAGTGGATGCAAGACCCCTCTCTCTCTGTTTCTCTACCTCTCTAACTCTCAAATAAATAAAAATAAGTAATAATAATAATAAAAGAAGTAGACAGCAGTGACAGTAGCCTAGTTCCTGGGCTTTTTTTTTTTTTTTTTTGGTGGTAGACTTTTTGTTACTAATTCATTTTATTTACTTAGGATTATCCTTATCCAATTTTGTATGAATGATTTAATCTTGGTGGGTTGTGTAAGTCTATGAATTTAAACATTTCTTCTAGGTTTGTTTCTATTTGAATGAACAAATGAGTAATTGAAAGAAAAAGGTAGAATAAAAATAAAGTATTGCCAACTGTTACATAGATGATGAACTACACGAAAATCTTAACACATCACAGGAAATAGGTTTGCAGCTACTAAATCCACAGCACAATCCTATGTAGGCTTACACTTCATATTTGCAGCATTTTCCTAAGCAGTATCATCCCAAGAAACACAAGTTTAAAATAACACAATGGCTTAATTTTCTATATGGACTTGGTAGCTTTCAATGGACAGTGGGAATTTTGAATGACTGAATAATCCTACTGAATCTCATCAACACAGAAATATTTGTTAGCCTTTTTTCTTATTTTTACTCTCCACATTTACCACATGACACCATGCAAACTTATTTTCAACAAACTATGTAGCTATTTTACATACATGTTTTTGTCTTTCTCCTTATTTCATTTTGTATATTCATAATTTTATGGTAAGAACTCTAGGCCCAGGGGGCTTGTGCTGTGGTGTAGCAGGTAAAGCTGCCGCCTGTAGTGCCAGCATCCCATATGGATGCTGGTTCAAGACCTGGCTCTCCATTTCCAGTCCAGCTCTCTGCTATGGCCTGGGAAAGCAGTAGAAGGTGGCACAAGTCCTTGGGCCCCAGAACCCACGTGGGAGACCTGGAAGAAGCTTCTGGCTCCTGGCTTCGGATCAGCACAGCTCCAGCCAGCTGGAGAATGAACCAGCAGATGGAAGACGTCTCTCTCTCTCTCTCTGTCTCTCCTTCTCTCTGTGTAACTCTGACTTTCAAATAAATTAATAAATCTTTTTTAAAAAGAAAAAGAACTCTAGGCCCCAAAATTATTTTTTCCAGAAGCCTTTTATTTAAGGTATATAAACTTTATGCATTTCCTAAATACAACTCTAAGAACATGATGATTCTTCGCACTGTACCTGCCCTCCCACCTGCATTCAGACCCCTCTGCCTCTCCTATTCCCACTCTTATTTTTTGCTAAGATCCATTTTCAATTAATTTTATACACATAAGATTAGCTCTATACTAAGAGTTTAGTCACACAAAAATCTGTTCCATGTTCATAATCCATGTAAAAAAGATATCGTGTGATTTTAGTATATACAAGAAGAACCCCAATTTTTTTAGCTTTGAACGAGAATTGCTTCTCAGAGTAATTTGCCAGTAAAAGCACTTAATGAATTTTGAAAATTTTGAAACCTAGCCTTTTAAGAACTTCCCAAGAAAAACAGTGATATTGATGAATTTTTATAAAAGATTGATTTCCTCAAGTTGTAAATGTGTCCCCAAATTCAAAAAGTAAAACACTCATCTTCATTACGCCAGAAAATAACTTTAAAGTCCTAAAGTAAATCAATACTGTGACAAAGCAAACTCTAATGAGAACTCAATGAAACAAGTCATTGGTTCCAAATTATGACTGTATGGTAAAGATGCTCCTGTATTCAAGTTTAAAGGATATTTTCAAATCAGGACAGGATTATTATCAAAATGTTTTAATATAGCTAAAATTGGGAAGAGAGTAAAATAATAAACATTTAGAAAATGTTAGTTTTTAAAGGAAAAAAAAGTCATTGCCTGAGATGCTGGCATCCCATATGGAGTCCTGGCTGTTCCACTTCCAATCCAGCTCCCTGCTAACACACCTGGGAAAGTGGTGGATGATGACACAGGTTTGAGCCCCTACCACCCATGTGGGAGACCCAGACAGAGTTTCAGGCTCCTGGCTTCAACTCCACGCAGCCTCGGCCATTGTGGCCACTTGCAGAGTGAACCAGTAGATGGAAGATCTGTCTTTCTGTTTCTCCCTCTTTGTCTCTCTGCCTTTCAAATGAATAAGTAAATATTTTATAAAAACAGTAAGATTAAGTAACTGGCTACAAAAATTATATATATTTGCTATGATTAATAATAAATTTTTAAGTAATGAGGCAGATTATTAAACTTTAGCATTGATACAAAATTTAAATTGAATATTTACAATATGACAAAAATCAGAAATGCTTATTTCTTATAAATTCTCATTAATAGTAGAGGAGGGGCCAGCGCTGTGGCTCACTTGGTTAATCCTCCGACTGCAGTGCCAGCATCCCATATGAGCGCCAGTTTCTAGTCCTGATTGCTCCTTTTCCAGTCCAGTTCTCTGCTGTGGCCTGGGAAGGCAGTGGAGGATGGCCGAAGTGCTGGGCCCTGCACCCTCATGGGAGACCAGGAGGAAGCATCTGGCTCCTGGCTTCGGATGGGGGGGGGGGGTGGTGGGCGGGTGAACCAATGGAAGGAAGACGTTTCTCTCTGTCTCTCCCTCCCACTGTCTAACTCTAGCTGTCAAAATAAATAAATAAAATAAAAACAATAGAGGAATGTTTATCATTAAAATATGATGATGGTTAAAGGTAAATAGAAGAAAGTGATTCTGCTTATTCTGGGTGGAAAAATATTGTAGAGATACTCCATGGTAAATTTGTAACTAAGAAAAGAATTGTTTTTAAGAGCTTTTTTGTTTTAATGAACAAAAAGGTTTCATGTTATTGCTATATTGTGCTCTGGATATTAAAATAGTATTCTGGATATTAAAATAACTGATTTAAATTTTATTTCATGTTAATTGTGACAGTTGACAACAATGCATAAATTCCTCTTTTCACTTTAAATAAAGGATTGATCCTCTTTGTCCTCCTTCTGCTCCAGTCTTATGGAAAAATAAAAATTGGGTTGTTGTCCATGGGAATGGAGCAAGGAGAAGAAATTACTAAACATTTTTAAAATCAACTACTACACAATTTTAAATTCTTTAGTAACTGTTCTAGGAAGTTACCCGACAGAACAGAATAGTTCTTACTATAAGGAAGATGAAGATATCAGTCGTGCCTGAAGCACTGCCACACACGTATGCTTAACGAGAAGACACTCTGTGATGCAGGCATGTAAGACATCTGACAGCAACAAACAGGCAATGGCCTGAACACAATGTAACCTCTGAGCTCTTCTTCAGAACATCCAAATAGTTCTATGAGAGCCAATCGTCATATTCTCTGACAGACTATGACTTACTCCATGTCTGCTCAAATATATGACTGCCATGTAGCACTGCCATCTCTCTAATTCTAATGTTTAAAAGTCATTATCTACTGAGTTTCTTTTAAATTTTTTTAAAATCAGAGTATAGATTATCTTTATTCCCAAAATTCATTGGGTCAAAGATCTGCAAGCATTATCTCTATAGTTCTGTAGTGTAGATGTCTTGGTAGGTGAAGTCAGTTTTCTTTTTATGTTTTATTTTAAACACTGATGGATTGATTTGATAGGCAGAGTGATACAGAAACAAGCAGAGAGGGGAGAGGGGAGAGGGGAGAGAGGAGAGGAGATAGGAGGGAGAGGAGAGAGAGGAGAGGAGAGAGGAGAGAGAGGAGAGAGAGGAGAGAGAGGAGAGAGAGGAGAGAGAGGAGAGAGGGAAACTTTCACCCATTGGTTCACTTCTCAAATGGCCACAATTGTCTGGTCTGAGCAAGGCCAAAACCAGGAGCCAGAAACTCCTTGTGTTTCTCCCACATGGACAGCATAGGCCCAAGCAGTTGCGCCATCTTTTGTAGCTTTCCCAGGCACATGAGCAGGAAGCTATCTTGGAAGCAGAGCCATTGATATTCAAACTGGCACTCCAATATGGGGTGCCAGTATTTTAAGTGACAGCTTAACCCACCATGCTGCAACACCAGCCCTCAGTTTGCTGACTTATAACATCTACCCCTGGGAAGACATTTTTTTAAAGAAGCTTTCCTCTATGAAAAAGTAGCTTCAATTTTTTAAAAATAAAAATTCATAAAATATGGTAAACCTTTGCATTTACTAACTTTTCACTTTATAAATACCGTACAAATACAAGCATGTGCGTAACTGGAACATCAAATGAGGTCACTAATAAGCAATTCTAAATGGCAAAGAAATACACTTCCTCTCTAGTTATTTCTAAAAACCAAATCAAACTGCTTTAACTTTCCATGCCTCTGAAAATTTGATTCTCTTTCAGGCATAAAGAGCTTTAGTTAATTAATTAATTAATTTGCATAATTATATTATTTCATTTCTGCTTCTACACTGGGAAATGAACATAAAACTTAAGAAGAGAGAATTAAATTCTCATGGTTTGCATTTTAAATATATCTAATTATATAAGGTAAATTTATATCTGAATTGCATTTTGGGGCTATTCACCTTTGCATAATAAGCAAATTATTATCTACTTATAATTAGTGATTTGTTCAATAAAGCTAACCTAACTAATAATTAATACAGCATGCTATGCTTTGAATTGATTGAGTTTTGGAAAATATATTTGAAGAAAATTGATAAAGAATTATAGATGACAAAGAATATGTGTATACATAGTTCATTAATAGATTATGTATCTGAAATTGTTTAATCATACACCTGTATATATGTATACAGAAATGTTTGTGCATACATGTGTGTGCACGTATACATAAACAAAATCAAATAGTGCCAACCCTTGTATCATATCTGTCTCTGTCTCTTGCTGAATAACCTTAATGTATTTCTCCTTTTATCTGAATCCTACCTCTCAACAGAAATTTATTTCTCACAATTCTGGAAGCTGATCTTGGAACGCCAAGATCAAGGCACCAGATGTTTCATTATCTGTTGAGGGGCCAGTGTCTTCCAGCTCTGCCCTCACATGGAGAAACAGGAGCTCGCTCCCTGAGGTGTTATCTGTGAGGGCACTAAGCTCCGTCTGAGGGCCCTTACTCATCTGCGAAAAGGCCCCCCACCTCCTTACATCCTTGCCTTGGACACTGGAATTTCAACATACAAACGTTGAGGTGACACACACAGTCAGATCAGAACAGCAACCATTACCACATTCAATCCCCACGACTTTTTGTTCATCTTGCAAAACTGAAACTCTGTGTGGATGAAAAAATTACTACACTGTTCACGCCCTGCAGTCCCGAAACCATCACTTTCCTTTCTGTCTCTGTGGACTTGACTGCTTCGGTTGGGCCGGTCCTTTTGTGACTAGTTTGCTTACAGTAACACCCTCAAGGACTACCCATGCTGTAGCATATATTAGAATTCCCCTCACTTTCAGGGCTTGAAGGATATTCTATTATGTGTATATGATATGGGACCTAATCAGGGTGATAGGATGAGATGTTTTAGATTCTTGAACTGGAGACCAAACTGCCCCCCTTACCCCTCCCCTGTACCCACCCACCTGTCCATCAGACCACTTAACCGCTACTCTTTGGGAAGAGAGTGAGAGGTCTGGAGTGTGCTGGGCCTGGCCCTGCTCTCCCCTGTGAGGGCCATTTTGTTGCTTCTCAGGCGTGCTTTCCCCGCTGCCCCTAGCTGCCCTCCCGCCAGCATCCTCGCTTGCAGTCTTTGGCCCACTCGCTGGAAGAGGCTGATAAGGAACTTCAGGTATAAGCTTTCTGATCCCCCGCTCCCTTAAAAAAGCCACTGAGTTCTTGCGTATTTCTCTCATTTCCCTAAATAAATCCTGACCTTTACCATGTTGCTTGTCTCGTTTGTGTCTGGGTTTAGAATGCTTCTAAGCTTGAGACAAGACCAGAAATATTAATGTTAACTTGGGCTAACCAATGGCATATATCACACATTCATGCATTCATCCTTCTTCAGACTCGAATTCTTTCCACGCTTTGACTTTTGTGGGAAAATGCATTTACAAATACCTCCTCACCTGTCCTGCTTTCAATTATTCTCAATATATATCCAGAAATGAAACTGCAGTATCATATAGTATTCCTATTTTTAATTTTCTAAGGAAAATTTTTATAACTGCATCATTTTATTCCCCATCAATAATGTTTTAAGAGTTCCAACTTCTCCACATCCTAGTCAACCCTTGCTATTGTGCACACATCTGTGTGAGTGTGTGTTTATGTATTAATAACAGGCATTCTAATGAGTGGAAGTGGTGTTTTACATTCACCTATGAATGTGATTTCTTTTTTATCTACCGTTATCGAAAGAGAACAAAGTGAAAGATTGTAGGTGGATAATATATTGAACTTTAACTATATATTTAAAGCACTACACATAGACAAATGTTTATTTAAAAGTGAAAATACAAAATGTGAAGGAAAAGAGCAAAAACAATACATCCTCAAGGCTCTGTCAGCTTGGTATTTACTTTGGTTTCGCTGTTAAAAAGCAGAAGAAATGCAAACAAAATATGAATACTTTAATTTGGCTTCTATAAATTACCATTCATATTCTTTGTAATTAGTGAACACTTATTAGAACATGAATGTCCTCCAGAGATTTCAACATTTCATTTTAGCACTGAAGCTAGTTTTTCAAGATTACACTATGCTGTTGGGAAAGCCATCCCCAAGATGCTAACATAATAGCTGTGGATGAAACAGGAATTGGGTGTTCAGCACCTGAGCCCACTGTGATGAAGCCAGAGCCAGTTATTTCTGTGGAAGCTTTGTCCTCTTGGGTCGCAATTTGTAAACCAATGCGCTAGGCTGAGGTACAAATCAAATCAGTTCCAAACTGACATTGTATTCATTCATCAAATAATTTTAAGCAATTTTATGTATAATTAATTCATTAGGTACAGGGAATGTTTAGTTTAGCATAAAAGACAAGGCTCCTTTAAACATAGGGTTTATATTTTTTGAGGGAATTATATCCCAATAAAAAAATAATAATATATAGCTACAACCGAGAGAAATGCTATTAAGAATAATTGCAATGTTTTACAAAAGTAGTAAAGAGGGAAATATGAACAATCAAGGAATTATAGGAAAACAACTTTGATGACAGAGACCTGACTAGCAAGAGTTAAACAGATCTGGCAAGATCCTAGTAGTCTGTGTGAGGGAAAAAACAATAAAGACAATAAAGAGGAGGGAACTAGGGAGAGACTCATTAGCAGACTATTTCAATGGTATTGGAAAACTATAGTAAGAATTGAGTAGTGAGGTGGTGAAGAGAGAAAACAGGTGGAGCTTCTGAGCTTTCAGAGCATAAAATGGAGGCTAAACAGTGAAAGGCTATGGGGGATGGAGTTTTGTACATACTAGTGTGCAAAACATCACTGAACTGGGATGAAAAACTATCGAATTAATTGCCACATCGTAAACATAAACAACATAAAGAGAGATAGTGATCAGATATTTTCAGTTTATCAGCTATTGGGTGAAAAAGGACAATGTTTTCATAGAACACTCTTCAACAATTAATTCATGAATTAGAAATAATCAAAGGAAAACCGATTTTGCAATGAGTACGAAACTCTGAAGTTGCAATAACAGAAAAATGTTAAAAAGAGCAGAAAGCAGATGTGACCTTCCTTGTTAGATTTCTGCCAATGTTATCTACAAGGTATGCTGTTAGATTCTAACAGGCAAATGTATCAAAGGATTTTAATAAGTCCCTGAAGTATTTTATGGGGAGATGATATACTTTAAAAGAGTACCACCAGATACTTAAATTATAAATGATCTGGGAACAAGGCGTAATGCATGTGAAATAACAAGAAAAACTAAGTGAAATTTTATAGAATTAGATAGAAAAACTGAAGCAATAAAGATGTCATTAAATTGGAAATTAAATTGGAAAACATATTCATGAAATGTATTATTTATTCCTCTAGAAAGGAATACCTGCTTACACAAACTGGTAAATACATTAACCATAAATCAAAATTAAATTTGGGGGGGGGCTGGTGCTGTGGTGTAGTGGGTGAAGCCACCGCCTGCAGATGTTCATGTCCCATATGGGTAACAGTTCGAGTCTTGGCTGCTCTACTTCCAATCCAGCTCTCTGCTATGGCCTGGGAAAGCAATGGATGATGACCCAAGTCCTTGGTCCCCTGCACCCACATGGGAGACCCAGAAGAAGCTCCTGGCTCCTGGCTTTGGATCTGCCCAGCTCTTGCCTTTGTGGCATTCTGGGGAGTGAATCAGTGGATGGAAAACGTTGCTTTCTCACTGCCTCTGACTCTCTGTAACTGCCTTTCAAATAAATAAGTAAATCTTAAATAAAAAAAATGTTGGACAGGACAAAACACATCATAGCAAGGTTAATATAGTAGTTCCAGATTATAAGGATACACTTGCAATTCATGTTTTATATAGATAATTAATGTGCAGAATATATTCAACATTTCTACTGTGAATAAATTTAGGAAAAGCCAATATACAAATGGGAGGATATAAAATCAATAGCATAAATGTTTAAAAATAAATTAATATAGTGAAATATGTACAATTTTACTAACAGTCAAGAGCAACTTTTTTTTTAATGTCATCATTTTTTCAGCTATCAAATAGGAAAAAGACACAAAACAAATGCCAGTGTTTGTACATTAGAAGGAGGCTGCTACTTGAATACACTGCTCCCTAAAAGTAACTGATAACAGCTGTGCCAAAATGACTACCAGTGTGCACACATTCAATCTCAGAAGTATGCCATGGAGGAATGTATGTTAAAGAAACTTTTCAGAGGCTCACAAAAACGCAATAAGATATTCATTGTACTATTGTTTCCAAAACTAGAAATTATGGAATCCCCTGCAGCAGAGGCAGATATGAATAGAAAGGGAATTACATGATAAAATATGGAAGTCTTTACCGACATCTATATTTATCAAAATAGATAATCCAAATGTACAATGTCCAAAATAGCACAGATTCTACAGAGAATGTAATTTATGTAAATTAAACAAAAAATGGAACAAATAAGTACTAAATGGTAAAAAAAAAAAGATAGCTCATTATAACTATGCTCATAAGTAGCTCATTATAAATATGTCAAGATGGGGTAGGTGTGGGAAAACAGAGACTAATGTTAATGCCTTAAGGGTTTTGGTTACCATGCATATTTCTTTTAAAATTGTAAGCAAATCTAACTGCGTTCTCAGCTGTAATTCTGAGCACTGGTGAATGGATGGTATCTGGGCACTGTAAGGCAACCGCTACCTGAAAACACTTTTGAAGGTGAACTGCACACTATGGTGCTCTAGCTGCACTGTGCACTCTCAGTCTCAGAAGTGTTGCAAGGGTTTCTTCCAGCTGTCACCCGAATCTGCTAAACTACGTAAAATCTGTAAAGAAAGCGATTACTCAATAATGCATTTTATTTAGCTTTTAGAGGGTACAAGTTTAATTTTTTGTGTGTTCTTTAAAGCTTTGGCTTTCATTCTTCCTAAAATTAAGAAAAATCATGTAACTATACTTTTGTGAAAAAAAATCACTATTAGATTATTGTGAATTGAATTCTGGCTTTAATTTAGATAAGTAATTTATAGAAAAAAGTTTTAATTCTACTTTAAAATTCCAATTTACTAAACTGTATCTATAATTGAGCTTTTATCCTCATTACTAATTATTTTGAAACACATAATAGATGGTTTTAAACTATGGTTACACATACGAGGCTACAGAAAGTGGAACTCATTCTTCCTATTGAACGGTATTTTGTTGTCTCCTCTTCTTACCATCCTCTCCTCCCCCATGACTCTCTAGTTTTTCCAGATCTGTTAGTTTCCACAAGCAAGTGAGAATTTGCAATATTTGTCTTTCTGTGCCTGGATATCTCCCTCGGCATGATGCTGACCAGCTTCATCCACCTTGATGCATATGACATATCTCTGATGGCTGGAAAATAATCTCTTCTTTCTATATACTACATTTTCTTTATCCAATCACTCATTGATGGATGCATCACTTCCGTATCTTGACGAATGTGAATGCTGCAGTAAACAAGGGAGTGCAGGTATCTCTTTGATATAATATTTACTTTTGTCTGGAAATATGCCCAGTTGTGGAATTGCTGGACCATGTGGTAGTTCCACTTTAGTTTTTAAAGGAATGTCCATACGGTTTTCCATAGGGGCTACACTAATTTACCTTCAGTGTCTATTGCAGCATAGCAAAGTACTCCATAGTTTTTGGCTTAAAATAAAACAATTTTGGGTCAAGAATATGGGCAGTTTTTTTCTACAGTGCAATGCCTGATGCTCTTCTCATGATTCCATTCAACTTCAAGCAGAGCTTTGCTGCATGGCCCAATGGTGCTATATTGTGTATCATCTAAAAGTCACCATTAGAACTCACCACATTCTGCCTGAAAATATTAACATCCTGTTCTACAAATTTATTGTATTTTATATCTACCCTATAACTAAAGGTACTGGTTTTGATATTTGCCCTGTGAGGAAAAAAATTAGCATTTTTTAAAAACACATTTTCTACTAGCAAATTCCTTACTGCCTTTCCAACTTCCACTAGGAATTTCCTCAGGAACCTCAGACCTCTTGGACCACCAATGAGATCAAAACCTAATGCCGCACACATCTAAGTACGAATTTTGTTTTATGATCTATTTCTGAATAACAAGTAAGGCCAAACACATCTTCACAAATGTACCCATAGTTGTTTGTGTTAGAAACGCTCTGTTGAATGGTTCTTCCCTCCCATATGCCAGTAACTGGGTTTGTGCATTTGGCTACATTTAGCTGGTGCCTAGACTGAAGAAGGAGATTAAAGATGACTTCATTGACATGCTGAACACACTGACATCCTTACAAATCTCTTGAACAACTTCTCTGTCTCTCTACCTGATCAGAGTGTGCTGCTTTGCAATGTTTCATTTTAAGATTACTCTTGTGTCTTAAAGGGTTGATTTCTTCTATGAGGGGGCATTTCATGAGAGATGCCTACCTTAAAACTCAGTGCACAGGCTACCAATACAGTTATATTCTATTCAAAACAAATCAGGAGGTGTTGGAATTTTAGAAAGAGAAAAAAAAACCCTTACATTTCATTGAAAAGGGTGACAAGGAGTATGTGGCCACCTTTTCTATGCCTTTATATACCTACCAAATTCCTTGCCTACCTACTTATCAGTTTAAACCAAATTTATTTGGTTTCGTCTCTGCAGCATATCGAACTTCTGAAGACTGTTTTCATATGATCCTCAACTTTCTTCAAACACAAATATCAAGTTCTTCCCATATTTTTGCAACTAATCTTACCCAATCTTTCTAGATGCTTGGTGCTGTTCTTTCTACTTCTACTCCTTAGTAATCTAGTTTTTATTCTATAATATTCATTTTATTCTGATAATGATTCTTTTTATTTGATGATCTTTTTACATTAGTAGTTTGTGTAATCACTAATGTTCTATTTCCAGTTTCTTAAATGTCCATGGGACAACATAATTTCTTTTTTATTTTAAAATAGATTTTTTTTTATTTTTAATTTAATTATTTATTTATTTATTTTTTTGACAGGCAGAGTGGACAGTGAGAGAGAGAGACAGAGAGAAAGGTCTTCCTTTTGCCGTTGGTTCACCCTCCAATGGCCACTGCGGCTGTCGCGCTGCGGCTGGCACACCACATTGATCCAATGGCAGGAGCCAGGTGCTTCTCCTGGTCTCCCATGGGGTGCAGGGCCCAAGCACTTGGGCCATCCTCCACTGCACTCCCGGGCCACAGCAGAGAGCTGGCCTGGAAGAGGGGCAACCGGGATAGAATCCGGCGCACCAACCAGGACTAGAACCCGGTGTGCCGGTGCTGCAAGGCACAGGATTAGCCTATTGAGCCGCAGCGCCGGCCTGGGACAACATAATTTCAAATATCCCATGGAAAAACGCTGTTTCTTAAACTGAACTGTGGGAATATGTGAATTTATGTTTTCTTCATAATTATACAAGTAAATTACCTGCTGTATTTAATTCATACTTTAGGTATATATTTCAAACATAAAAGGGGAAGAAATAATATTTAGAAAAATCACACTAAGGAGGACAATAAATTCAATTATCAAAGGCAATATTCTAATAATATGGAACAGATATTTGAAAAAAAAAATCCCAGAGTCTTAGTGAATTGGTACAAATGGCTCGCTGAAATATTAAAAGTTCTTTGTGCACTACTTTCTTCTTTATGCTTTCATTCATTTTCATTGTAAGTATCCATTACTTTTACAATCCCAAGATGCACACATGCATACAGAGGATTTTAATTTTCCCATAATGTCTTAAAAATTTCAAGCTGAACAACTCTAAGACAGAAATTTCAAACAGAAACATCTGTTTGCCTCTTTCATTTTAAATTTTAATGTTGATGTTTTACATTTTTTGGAAACAAATGTTTTTACTCACCAATATTTTTAATAAATGCTACATTAGATAGTTCACCAAGTATTGTATCTACATTTCTCTGTTGAGGAATTCTCATGGAAGATACCGAAGAATAAGGACTTAAAGGAATAAAGAGTTTATCGTTCCTGCACTGTGCCTGCTAGTAAAATCCCAAAAAGCTGCAATCAAAATTCAAATGAAGTGCACTCTTTTGCTCCAGTTCATATAGAAAGGAATTATTGACCTGCTGTCACTTCCTGCTTTCTCAGTCCTAACAGATTCCACGACTTGGTCACAGATTTGTCTAAGTAATCTCTTTTTATGTTTTGCTTATCAAATGGAAAGACAATGACGGCAAAGCAAAGGAAGTTCCTCTGAAAAGGTTAGAGACATGAGAGACAAACTTGCTTAAGGTAAGAGGTGTAATACACTTCTTTAGTATCAGAGTGTTGAGGATTTACAGGTTTTTCTACATATTGCTGACTCATAGGCAGTGTACAAGAAAGTTTCATACCATTTACTTGCCAGATTGAAAAAAGAGAAGTCATTTCCTAGGGAATAATATTAAGTGGGAAATGAAATGAGACGTTGCATTTTTGGAATCATGTTTCTGAAGCCACTTAATGTGATTTTTACCACTTGTTGTGGTTTGACTGTCCTTCATAGAAATTATTTTTAGAGGCCGGTGCCATGTTGCCCTAGGTTAATCCTCTACCTGCGGTGCCAGCATCCCATACCGGTGCCAGTTCTAGTCCTAGCTGCTCCACTTCCTATCCAGCTCTCTGCTATGGTCTGAGAAAGCAGTAGAAGATGGCCCAAGTCCTTGGATCCCTGCACCCACGTGAGAGACTGCGAAGAAGCTCCTGGCTCCTGGCTTTGGATCCGCACAGCTCCTGCTAATGCAGACAACTGGGGAGTAAACCATTAGATGGAAGATCCCCCCCCCCCCCCCCCACTGTCTGTAACTTTACCTCTCAAATGAATAAATAAATCTTTAAAAAAAAAAGAAATCAGTCTTTAAGTATTTTCAATTTGCTCTATTTTTAATATCACGGAATGTTCTTCTTTACTCAAAAAGTAAAATATAGTTCAAACACTAGTTATAACCACAACATGGCATGAGAAGACACAGTGATTGTAAAAAAGCATAAAACATAGAATGCATCAAGTAACATAGATCTCATACATAGGATTAAAAGTGATCATTTTTAAGGGTCAAAATGAACAATATATTTAAAATAAAAAACATAGAATGATATGTGATTATATTCCATAATATTATTGATGCACATCAAAATATTTTAAATTATATTTTTAAAAACACCCTTTGTGTTTCTTATAATTTTACAAAAACATAGTAGGTTAAAATAATTCACTCTCAGAAGTGCATTGTCAAATGAAAAGAAATTTTTTAAAGATCATAGTAACTGGAAACATATAGAAGAAATGAATCCCTGATAATATTATTATGATCTATCTAATTCCAGGTCAGTGATTTTAGATTGCTTTTCTCTTATCATGTTATTTTAAATGTGAAGGGGATTTTATTTAGATGACTGGATACTAATATTTAAAGATGGTTAAACAATTTAATGACAGAAAAATGATCTTAAAAGTTGTAATCTTTGTTGACTTTTCATATAAATTTTATATACCATCTAAATAGTATATTAGTAAGTTATTTTATGGTAAAGATAAATTTTGAGCAAAGGAGAGAAATTTTGAGCACAGGAGAGAAAAATATATATTCAAATTTTAATCTCAAAGAATTTAAAGAATCTGTTGACTAAGTCAAGCTTATAGAAATCACTTTGGGACTATTTACTTATAAATTTATCAATGTTTAACCCAATTATGGACACATATTTGGTATTGAACATGATATTATTAAAAATAATAAATAGGAGCAGGGGGTGTGGTGTAGCTGGTGAAGCCACAGCCTATGATGCCACCACCATATGGGTGCTGGTTTGTGAAGAGCTGCTCCAGTTCTGATCCAGCTCCCTGTTAATGGCCAGGGAAAGCATGGAAGATGGCCCAAGTACTTGGGCATGGATGAAGCTCCTGGTTCCTGGCTTCTACCTGGCTCAGCTGTGGCTGTTATGGCCATCTAGGGAGTGAACCAGCACATGGAAGATAGATCGATCAATCTCTCTCTCTCTCTCTCTCTCTCTCTGTGTGTGTGTGTGTCCTCTCCCCCCACCCCCTGTAACTCTTTCAAATCAATAAGATCTTTTAAAAATACCAATAAATAACTGAATTACTGTCTGTGAATAGTGATAGTTTTTCAGGTAAAGGCAGCTTTGAAAACATCATGGTCAATAATGATTTATGGCTGCAATCGGAATTGTTTCAGATACAGAGATTGCACAAGGCAAAAGGCTGGTAGAAGGGTGTCAGGGAAGACAGCGGACAGGTAGTCACGCGTGAGTGGAATCCTGACTCCTCTCAGCAAGTTTGCAAGATAAAACTTAATGTGAGAAACAAGACGTGATTGAGCATTTTAGACTGTACACATGGACAACATTGTGAATCAGTGTCAGGGAAAAGTTCTTCTGGTACATAAGGAAAATTCACAGCAGAAATACAAAAGGACCCCTTTTCTCCAAAAACCACAACTAGAAAGGTTGTACTTTGATTAGATCTTTGTGTGAATAAGAAGCGAAATTACAGAGGATCTTAGATATCAAAAAGGAGAGTAATATATATATATATATATATATATATATATATATATATATATACTACCAAAACCCAATTAAATAGATCATATCTACAAAAGCTAGAAAGTTATCTGTATGCAATATTTTCTAGATTTTCACATAACTTAATGTTGCAGGCCCTAATTATTAAATATTTCATTGTAAAATCTTGATGTGATGTAATTATTTAAGTCTTAATTATTTGAGTTTAAGTATAGCTTTGAACATACTTAAATTTTCTTTCTAAAGAAAATTTGCAAGCTGTTTCAAAAGTTAGAAGTTTTCCATTACTAAGAAACATATTTGTAAACAAATAGGTGGTTCTTATTCATTAACTGGCATTAGTTACATTTTCGTGTACTGTATATGTGCTATTTTCAAATTTATCTAGGATGTACCACAGGTTAAAATTTATAATACAATGGTTAAAACTAATTGTAACTTGAGGTTTCAAAAAAACTATTTTTATTCACCAAATGCTGACATGAAAAAGGATTTATACTTGGAATTTTCCCTAATATAATTGTTTCTAATATTGATTGATCAAAATGTACAGGTTTCTATTTAAACATTTATCCCACTATAAAGCAAAGCACCAATTTTAAGAAATAGTTCAGACTACTTGAAAATGGGATTGTTAGAAATTTGGGGAATTTATAGTTTAACAAAGTAAAAATACTCTTCCAAAATTTTTATATAAAGATTTAAATAAAAGATCTCAAAAAATAATTTTCCCACTATCTGAAGTGAATGTTATGTTAATTCACCTCATTGTGTTATTGTGGTCATCATTTCACAAACGGATACATATATCCACCTTAAATATATACAATTTTTTTTCATTAGCTCTCCATTACTAAAGTTGGAAACAAAAATAAAAAATTATAAAAATATACATAAATAAGAAATATACATTCAACTATTAAGAACAAATTTTGCTCTCCATTAAGATGAAGCTCAACAACCTGAATTCTGAGCATATTAACACAAATCTCTCAGTAAGTTTGACTATAGAGGCCCTTTCTTGGTCACGTGACCAAATCAATGAGGAATGTGAATTGGGGAGTGGAGTGGTTAGTGTAAGCGCTGGTAATTCAAATGTTGACTAGATATTCAGTGGCACAAACACGGTAATAGATCATGTTCAGGGGCCAGTGTTTTGGCACAGTGTAAGCCACACCAGCATTCCATATCAGAGTGTCCGTGGAGTCCTGGATGCTTTGCCCCAGATTCAACTCCCTGCTAAGACACCTGGGAAAGCAGTGGATGATGACCCAAGTACTTGGGCCTCTGCTGTTCATGCGGGAGGCCCAGATAGAGTTCCCAGCTCCTGACTTGGAAGACCTGGTCCAGCCCTAGTTGTGATAAACATTTGGAGACTCAACCAGCTGATAGAAGATTCAGATTCATTCTCATATTCTCTCTCAAGTTTAGACTTTTAAGGCCTTTGGATATTCAACCAAATTGCTTAGGACACCTGCTTAGAATGATTAGAGAAATGAATGCTCAGGACGCTCTCATCTCTTCAAGTGCTAAAGGCACATATGTTCAAAACACATCCAGGTAAACCTGAAAGTACACTGAGCTCCACTATTCTTCAATCAACAAATATGCTTCTGATGCAGCTGGCCCCGAAGCGGCGTGACTCAGAAAAGAAGCTACATAAAATCTGCCACTCGGTGTCTGTCTTTTTGACTTTGGGTTTGAGTTCAGCCTGAAAATGCTCTTCACAATGACAAAGATCCACGGAGTTTCTCCAGCTCTGTATGGCATGCACTTCTCATTACACCTCAGCTTTTGTCACCCTGGAGAAAAACAGCCTGTCTGCTGACATGCTTCCAGGGGCCCCAGAGGAAACTCAGATACATTCTTCTGACTGTATTTTAAGTCGAGCTGTCCCACACAAATGTTGAAAAGTTGGTAAACACTTGTTCAGTCATTACAAGATAGTCAAGCAAGCCCAAGTGAGCAGAAACTGAATTTTAACATAAAGCACATAATTAGAATCTGTTGCTTCATTAAATTCATTTTTCTATATTACTGAGCATCTAAGATATAATTTTAGCTGAAAATTTACATTATTCAAATAAGTACACAGAGAGGGCTGGTACTGTGGCTGGGTTAAATTCTAGGCCTTCAGAGCTGGCATCCCAAATGGGTGCCGGTTTGAGTCCTAGCTGTTCCACTTCTGATCCAGCTCTCTGCTATGGCCTGGGAAGCAGTGGAAAATGGTCCAAGTCCTTGGGCCCCTGCACCCACATGGGAGACCAGGAAGAAGCTCCTAGATTATGATTGGCTCTAACCCAGCTGTTGTGGCCATCTGGGGAATGAACCAGCAGATGAGAGAGTCTCTCTCCCCTTTTCCCTCTCTACCTCTCTCTGTAACTCTGTCTTCCAAATAAATAAAATCTAAAAATAAAATAAGCAGAGAGATTTACAACATATTTTGTTAGTCAACATTTTAATAAAAATAAAACTAGGGGAAGGCATGTTGTGCAGAGGTGAAAACAATGTTTGGAATGACTGCACCTCATATCAAAATGCCTGGGTTCAGGTCCCAGCTTCACTTCCAATTCCAGCTTCCTGCTAATATACATCCTGGGCAGGCAGGAGGGTAGCAGTGAGACGATGGCCAAGTACTTGGGTCCCTGCTACCCACATGGGACACCCTGGTTGAGTTCTGGGCTCCTAGTTTTGGCCTGTCCAGTCTGACTATAGCTGGCGTTTGGGGAGTCAATAAGCAGAAGAGAAATCTTTACCTTTCTACCTTTCAAATAAAATGAAAACAAAAATAAAACAAAACTAGAAAGAATATGAAATTTATTTTCAAATAAGCATATGATGCAACAAACTAGAAAAAATGGCAGTTTTTATGAAGTCTTTCTCATACAAAGGTTCATTTCTTCTTAAAATATTGAGGTTATTGATAGAATGACCTCAATCTGAGTGGTCTACTGAGCAGCCATTCCTCCCTATCTCAATTTTAACCAAGTTAAATAATTGCTTTTTCTCCCCAAGTAAATGATTTAGGCCATTACACTTCTGAAATTTTCCAAGACCTCTAATTCAATAGCAGTAAAATAAATCCTGATCAAATAAATAACTAAAAAGGAAAAAAGGATAATAAAATCTAAGATTCTAAGCATTCATTTCCCCCACTCTGTCTTTCCATTCTATTTTCTCCTCTTTCTCTTCCTTGAGCTTCCTGTCCCCTACACACACACACACACACACACACACACACACACACTCTTCAGATAAAACCTCTTCATTTTCTCTTAATTCATAAACCAAGCCATAAAAGTAATACACATTTTGGAGTTCATTTATTGTACATAAACATTTCAAATTTCCCCTTGGTGACACATTGAGCCACTTTACTTTCTCAATAGTTTTTATCCTAAGAGGAATTTGAGAGTTATAAATACTGCATTATAACTATAGGAAAAGTGTCAGTTTTCTTACTCTGCCAAATATTTTTTATATAGTAAAATTTCAATAGTATTAACAAGCGTTAGAGGTAAAGTATCCCATTCCACCCTATCCTGTCCTCTGGTTCTGTTGAAATATAGAAGATACCTGGCATGGATAATTTGGACTCTAAGTCCTAATTAAAGCAGGATCATCTATCACAGTGTCTGATACCCCGTGGATGTTTGATATCTACTTGTTGAATAAGAAATAAGTCCATTTTATATAAGGTGAATGAGACAAGTATTTTAACCAAACAGTGTGAGAAACTGATGGTATACAGACACACACATCAGGACATGTAAAGTATGTAGACAAAGAAATAACTATACAATATCAAGTCTGCCATTAAAGATGAAACTGCCCATCCCTTTGACATTTGATATGAGTATTTTGATTTCTTTTTATACATGTATTTCTGTCATAATTCATTCCTATTTATTTTCACTTGATTTTTATGATGTATGTTTGTGTATATCGACCTGGGTTTCAAAATAGAAATAACTTTCCTCTAATAGTATACTGACTCTCCAGTTAAGATAGAGCACTTATTAGACATTAATGGACTCAGCCACCTGTAATGATATTCACAATAAGATTCCAATCTCCGGATTCTTGTGTTTAATATTCAATGCAATGCAGTACAAGCTGGAGTCTGCTTCAAGATATTATACTGATTATACCCAATGAAATTTTTAAAATATCAAAGTAAGTAGAAAAGCTTATTTAACAATGTATGTGGCATTTGAGTCTTACTCCTTTTGCATCCTATGAAACAGCTTAAGAACCAGAAATCTCCCCCTCTATCACCTATTTCTCATGATTTTGCTCTAAAGAGAAAAATTTTTGATTGATAAAATAGTAATTTGGATTAAGGTCAAATAGAGGAATATGGAGCAAATGTGACTTTAGCATCTAACTTCTAATACATAATCATACATTACAATGATTCTGAAATCACAGTTCTAACATTAAATTCAGAGAACCATTCCTTCTAACAGAAAGTGGTATATATGATGTACTTCTTGGCTGTCAGTTGAAGATGTGCTCAACTTTGACATGCAAATATGTTTTGCCAAAATGGAATTAAAGTTTTAAAACTCTACCTTTTTCCTGTTTTGTTTTTCTTTTTCTCTTTTGAGCGTGTCCCAGTTACTAAATCAAAGATACCTTCAGAGGAATGTTTTGAGAATTCTTAGGTTATGTATTTTAGATCAGATTATTTTTGTAATCTGAAAAGCAGACAGACAGGGAGAGATAGTGAAATGTCTTCCACTCTTTAGTTTTTGCCAATTGCTTGCAATAGCCAGGGCTGGTCAAGCAAAATTAAGGAGCCCAGAATCCAGCTTGGGCCTCCCATGTGAATGACAGGGACCCAAGTACTTGAGGCATCAACTACTGCCTCCTAAGATGTGCATTAGAAGGAAGGTAGAATTGGAAGAACCAGGACTTGAATTCAAGTACTCCAAATGGGATGCATTTGTCCCTGGCTGCATGTTTAACTATTGTACCAGATATCCTCCTCTAGTACAGCTTTTAAGAAGCCATGCATTAGATCCATCAAAGTAAAGGCAATTGACCTTTGACAAGGGAGTACAGACAATACATTGGAGCAAAGACAGTCTTTCCAGAAAATGGTCCTGGAATAACTGGACACTTACCTAGAAAAAATTGAATCTAGTCACAGCCTTGTATCCTTCACAAAAAGTTAACTCAAAATTAATCACACAACTAAATCTAAAATATAAAGCTATAAACCTCTTACAAGAAAACATGGGAGAAAACCTATATGACCTAGGGAAATTGGCTTTTATAGCCAATTCATTATAAAGATAATCCAGTAGACCCAAAGTCATTAATCATATGAAGGAATCAAGCAATTCACAAGAGCAGAGTCCTATCGACCTCTTAAAGATCCTTTGCCCCTTAATGTCTCTTAACAGGACTTAAATTTCATCAGGAATTTTAGGGGGACAAACTACACACAAACCATAGCACTCCCACACTTCTCTAGGCCATTTCCTAGAGAAACTGCTTCCTGGAATTTTTAATCAACATCTTTGATAATCTATTTCATTGTGGTCCTATAACACTGGTGTCCTTTTTTAAAGATTTATTTATTTATTTGAAAGTCAAAATTACACAGAGAGAGGAGAGGCAGAGAGAGAGGTCTTCCATCTGATGGTTCACTCCCCAGTTGGCTGCAATGGCAGGAGCTGTGCTGATCCGAAGCTAGGAGCCTCCTCCGGGTCTCTCATGTGGGTGCAGGGGCCCAAGGAAGTGGGCCATCTTGTACTGCTTTCCCAGGCCAGAGAAGAGAGATGGATTGGAAGTGGAGCATCCGGGACTGGAACTGGCGTCCATGTGGGATGCCGGCGCTTCAGGCCAGGGTGTTAACCCACTGCATCACAGTGCCGGCACCTCCTATCCTTCTAAAATCCCATCTTCATCACACTCCTGTCCATAATTCATTGCTTCTTAAAGCCCAGGTTATTTTCCTTTATGATTGTTTCTCCCAAGTTCTGAAGAAGTGCTCTCCAAGAAATACTGTTTTAGTTCTCTATTACATTTAAAATTTAATTGACATGTAATAATGGCATATGCATCTGAGGTGCAATATAAGAGGAAGGAGCTAGAGTTCACAACAGCCTGTAATATTTTGTTAGCAACTGAAGGAAAGAACTCAAACACTCTAAGCGTGGGTTGGGATAAAACAATTAAGATGATGATTGCCCTGATTTGATAATTACAAGTGATATATTCATACATATATCACAATGGTATATTATATCCATATTATATTTGATTTCTAACTAATATTTTTTGTCTCAGATATATTTTTGTTCTAGCAATTTGTCTTTTGTTATTATGTACTAAAAATTATTTTTCTATCTCTCTTGTGAAACATTTTCTATCAATTTTCTGACTCATAGCACTGGTTTTACTTCATTGAGTGTTCAAAATATAAATGAAGGGCCCAGTTGATTTTCCTACTGATTATACTGGCTTTCCTCTTTCCTTCATTTGTAATTCCAGAAGGAAAGACTCTTAGGCTGAAAATGCAAACTTCAGTACCAGGAACATGTATTGTTCTAGTATTAGGAATATGTTTTGACACATGTATTTGGAGAAAAACTTCTTATTTTCTGATTATGGTATAAAAAACTGGCTATCCTACCCAGTCCTTTCCATAGACATGAGGTGTCAAGGCTTCTTTACCTGAGCAGTACAAACCCTGAACAATGATTTACTCTTCTCATTCTCAACCATCAAATTCTCTTTTTTAAAAAATTTTATGATTTTCTTTTTTTCAACTTTTATTTAATAAAAACAAATTTCCAAAGTATAACTTTTGAATTATAGCAACTTTTCCCCCATAACCTTCCTCCCACCCTCAACCATCCCATCTCCCACTCCCTCTCCCATCCTATTCTTCATCAAGATTCATTTTCAATTATCTCTATATACAGAAGATATACTTAATATATACTAAGTAAAGATTTCAAAAGACTGCACCCACATAGACACACAAAGTATAAAGTACTGTTTGAGTACTAGTTATACCATTAATTCACATAGTACAACGCATTAAGGACAGAGATTCTGCATGGGGAGTAGGTGCACAGTGACTCCTCTTGTTGATTTAACAACTGACACTCTTACTTATGACGTCAGTAATCACCCGAGGCTCTTGCCATGAGCTGCCAAGGCTATGGAAGCCTCTTGAGTTCACTAACTCCGATCTTCTTTAGACAAGGCCATAGTCAAAGTAGAAGTTCTCTCCTCCCTTCAGAGAAAGGTACATCTTTCTTTGATGGCCTTTTCTTTCTACTGGGATCTCATTCACAGAGATCTTTCATTTAGGGTTTTTTTTTTTTTTTTTTTTTTGCCACAGTTCTTGGCTCTCCATGCCTGTGAAACACTCATGGGTTCTTCTGCCAGATCAGAATGCCTTAAGGGCTAATTCTGAGGCCAGAGTGCTGTTTAGGGCATCTGCCATTCTTTGAGTCTGTTTTGTATCCTGCTTCCCATGTAGGATCATTCTCTCCTTTTTATTTCTTTCTTTTTTTTTTTTTTTTTTGACAGGCAGAGTGGACAGTGAGAGAGAGAGACAGAGAGAAAGGTCTTCCTTTGCCGTTGGTTCACCCTCCAATGGCTGCCGCGGTCGGCGCGCTGCGGCGGGTGCACCGCGCTCATCCAATGGCAGGAGCCAGGTACTAGGTGCTTTTCCTGGTCTCCCATGGGGTGCAGGGCCCAAGCACTTGGGCCATCCTCCACTGCACTCCCGGGCCACAGCAGAGGGCTGGCCTGGAAGAGGGGCAACCGGGACAGAATCCGGCGCCCCGACCGGGACTAGAACCCGGTGTGCCGGCGCCGCAAGGCGGAGGATTAGCCTGTTGAGCCACGGCGCCGGCCCTCCTTTTTATTTCTATCAATTATTTGCAGACACCGGTCTTATTTATGTAACCTCTTTGACACTTAATCATATCATTATGATCAATTATGAACTGAAACTGATCACTTTGATTAGTAAGATGGCACTGGTACACACCACCTTGATGGGATTGAATTGGAATCTCCTGGCACAGTTCTAGCTCTACAATTAGGGGTAAGTCCAAGTGAGCATGTGCCGAACTGTACATCTCTTCCTTCTCTTATTCCCACTCATATATTTAACAGGAATCACTTTTAAGTTAATTTTAAATGCCTAAGAATAACTGTGTGTTAAAGAGTTCAACCAATGGTATTAAGTAGAACAAAAAATAATAAAAAGTTAGAACTAATAGAAGACTTTGGCAAAGTAGCAGGATATAAAATCAATGCACAAAAATCAACAGCCTTTGTATACACAGGCAATGCCACAGCTGAGAAAGAACTGCTAAGATCAATCTCATTCACAATAGCTACAAAAACAATCAAATACCTTGGAAAAAACTTAACCAAGAATGTCAAAGATCTCTACGATGAGAATTACAAAATTTTTAAGAAAGAAATAGAAGAGGATACCAAAAAAATGGAAAAATTGTCCATGCTCATGGATTGGAAGAAACAAAATTATCAAAATGTCCATTCTCCCAAAAGCAATTTATAGATTCAATGTGATACCAATCAAAATACCGAAGACATTTTTCTCAGGCCTGGAAAAAATGATCTGAAATTCATATGGAGGCACAGGAGACTTCGAATAGCCAAAGCAATCTTGTACAACAAAAACAAAGCCGGAGGCATCACAATACCAAATTTCAGGACATATTACAGTTATAATCAAAACAGCATGATAGTCATACAGAAACAGATGGATAGACCAACGGAATAGAATAGAAACACCAGAATTCAATCTAAACATCTACAGCAAATTTACATTTGATCAAGGAGCTAAAAGCAATTCCTGGAGCAAGGACCGTCCAACAAATGGTTTTGGGAAAATTGGATTTCCACGTGCAGAAGCACAAAGCAAGACCTCTACCTTATACCTTACACAAAAATCCACTCAACATGGATTATAGGTCTAAATCTATGACCCAACACCATCAGTTTATTAGAGAACATCAGAGAAACCCTGCAAAATATAGGCACAGGCAAAGACTTCTTGGAACAGACCCCAGAGGCACAGGCAGTCAAAGCCAAAATTAACATTTTTGATTGCATCAAATTAAGTATTTTCTGTATTGTAAAAGAAACAGGCAACCAACAGAATGGGCAAAAATATTTGCAAACTATGCAACCGATAAAGGTTTAATAACCAAAATCTACAAAGAAATCAAGAAACTCCACAACAACAAAACAAATAACCCACTTAAGAGATGGGCCAAGGACCTCAATAGACATTTTTCAAAAGAGGAAATCCAAATGGCCAACAGACACATGAAAAGATGTTCAGGATCACTAGCCATCAGGGAAATGCAAATCAAAACCACAATGAGGTTTTACCTCACCCTTGTAAGAATGGCTCACATACAGAAACTAACAACAGATGCTGGTGGGGATGTGGGGAAAAAGGCACACTAACCCACTGTTGGTGGGAATGCAAACTGCTAAAGCCACTATGGAAGACAGTTTTTAGATTCCTCAGAAACCTGAATATAGCCCTACCACATGACCCAGCCATCCCACTCCTCGGAATTTACCCAAAGGAAATTAAATTGGCAAACACAAAAGCTGTCTGCACCTTAATGTTTATTGCAGCTCAATTCACAATAGCTAAGATGTGCAATCAATCTAAATGCCCATCAACAGAAGACTGGATAAAGAAATTATGGGATATGTACTCTATACAATTTACTATACAACAGTCAAAAACAATGAAATCCGGTCATTTGCAACAAAAGGGAGGCATCTGGAAAACATTATGCTGAGTGAAATAAGCCAGTCACAAAGGGACAAATATCATATGTTCTCCCTGATCAGTGACAACTGAGTACCTAAAAGAAAACCTGTTGAAGTGAAACTGACACAATGAAAAACAATGACTTGACCACCCCTTGTCCTGTCAAGGAACAACTTACTATTTTATTCCTTTTAGTATTTTTTTGTTCAACTTCTCTATATATTATGTATTCCAGAAATCTATTGAGAGCTCTCATCTGCTGATAGTGCATCATATACTTTCCATTTGGTTTTATGGATTTATTCCTTTTCATAGCTTACAATGAATGGCATTGGTGTTTTAGAAGGGAGAGGACACACCTGCTTGCTCTCTAGCCATACTTGAAATACAAAGGGTTAAGGGGCTGGTGTTATATATAAGAGTGCTGGTTTGAGTCCTGGCTACCCTGCTTCCATGCAGCTTCCTGCTAATGCACGCGGGAAGGCAACAGAGGATGGCTCCAGTGTTTGAGTCCCTGTCGTCCATGTGGGAGACCCAGATGGAGACCTTGGCTTCTGGCTTCCAGTGGCCCCGGACCTGGCTACTGTGGCCATTTGGGGAGTAAACTACTGAAGGAAGACCTCTCTGTCCTCCCAGTTTCTCTGTGTTCCCTGACTTTCAAATAAATAGATAAACCCTATTTACATAAAAGCATTATCAAAATACTCTCCCCACTAAATTTTCCTTGCTCCTTAAAAGTTGTTCATATCAAAATATATTACTTCTACATAGAAAGATACGCGGAGAGATTCTATCAGTAATTGGTTGAGGGGAAAAAAAGCACTATAGAAGTGAAATGCTCAATTTGCCTATTTTGTTTAAAATATAATAAAATATACGTTGCTATAAATTCTTTGAAAATGTTTTTCCCCAGGAGGTGTTTGGCTGTAACAAGACATGGCATATAATTCAGTACTTTTTATTTTTTTTTTATAACAGAGTTCATAGATCAAGTTGATGGACCATCAAACATTAATTAGTTATCATATAAACACATTTAGCAGCTGCATTTATTCTATAAACAAAGGCAGGTCAAATATGTCATCTCAAAAATGGCTCTAAATTGGTAGTATATAACTTGCAATTTATTATGCAGATATGAAAAATGATTTTTGGTAATGAATTTCTCATATAACTAATCAAGTTTATTTTCTAAACTCTGAAAAGCCATTAATTTCCCTTGTTAAAATAATCTATTTTAATGGGCCTTTTCAGAACTCCCTATGTGGCTACTTAATGACTTTGAATATAAAAATCATCTCATGTTTCATGCATTCCTACTTTTATTTTCATGAATCATTATGTAACTATTGAAGCACTGGCATTTTTCTCACCAATCAGCAGATGAGCACATCTATAAAGAACGATTTGTGTATAGCCGAAGAGCCCATCCCCGAGAGGAAAGAAGATGCAAGTCCAGAGAATGCCAACTGCAGAGTAGAGTTTAAAAGGGACCTTTCAGAGCCAGCACTGTGGTTTAGCGGGTACAGTTGTCGCCTGCAGTGCTGGCATCCCATATGGGTGCTGGTTCAAGTCCCAGCGGCTGCTCCACTTCTGGTCCAGCTCTCTGCTATGGCCTGGGAAAGCAGTGGAGGATGGCCCAAGTCCTTGGACTCCTACACCCGCATGGGAGACCCAGGGCCCAGCTCCGGCCTTTGTGGCCAACTGGGGAGTGAACCAGCAGTTGGAAGACAGTCTCTCCCTGTCTCTGCCTCTCCTTCTCTCTCTGTGTAACTCTGAATTTCAAATAAATGAATGAATCTTTAAAAGAAAAAAAGAACCTTTCAAGCCACTTAGCTGTTAGGTTTTCTAAGTTCTCTGAAAGTTCAGAAGAATTCTAAAGAAATATGACTAATCACTGGGAAGTACATGTGTGGCATTTCCGTAAGTAACAATAGATCCAGACATGGCCCCACAGATTCTCAGGGATCACCTGTCAGCTCACTTATTTTCTTTTCTCAAGATGATTATGAATTAACAAAATCGTATTTATGTATTACTGTTCTCATGCCACTTTAGCTTGACTATGGTTCTGAATCATTTATCTTGGTTTATTTATAAAAATTTCAGTTGCCTTACAGAGCTATGTTCTTCTTAAGAATTTTTTACAAAGATTTATTCATTTAACAGAGAAGAAGAGAGAGTGAGGGAGGAAGGGGTGGGGAAGTCAGAGAGGGAGAGAGAGATCAATCTTCCAATCACTGGCTCATTCCCTACATGGCCACAATGGCCAGGGCTGGGCCAGGCGAAAACCAGGAATGGCAGTGGGCCAAGTACTTGGGCCATCTTCCGCTGCTTTCCCAGGCCCATTAGTAGGGAGCTGAATCAGAAGTCGAGTAGCTGGAACTTGACCCTGTGTTCATATGGTATGGTGGTGGTGGTGCTGCCGGCAGCAGCTTAATCCACTATGCCACAATGCTTTCCCTTCTTGAGGATTTCCTTAAATATCATTAAAATGTTGAGATATTGTGACTACAACGCTATCAGCTTCTCAATGGGTATTTTCCCAGAGAATCAGAAGTAGAGGTACTATTTAAGTTTGAAGAAAAAATTATTTTGTTATCATGCACTCCAAATTATCTCCATTGTAGAATCAATAATTCCCCCTAATTTTTCATAAAATTTTGTCATACTATTATTTTTACTTGATTGTTAAGGCAAAAATATTGACAACATTCAAACAGTTTAGCGTACCATTCTAGCAGTGAGTATTTTATTGCACACATGGCTGCTGATAATTGTTTATGGCTGAGACTACCAAATTCAGTGGCACATGCTTTTTGTACCTAATGTCATTCTGCAATAACCCAGCATCTCTTTTACGCACTGGAAACATAGCACAAGTTGAACACCGAACTTTTCCTCACAGTGTTGTTTTTATACCAAATTCTTATTTGTCTTATATGTACCCGTTCAACTCATGCTTTAAGGCCCATTTTAAGTTTTTTATCTTCTATTAAATATCCTGAAGGTGACTTATCCTTAGTTCCTATGCATTTTTCAATATAAATTTTTTAAAACAGTATATATGTCAGTTAATATGAAAATGATGTGGTAACTTCAAAGGACAGGCCTGAAACTACAGTGCATATATTTGGATATTTTTCTGCCACTTGTTTGTGTACTCTTGGTAGTATTTTTTTATTTACTTACTAGAAAGTTAGGGGAAGGGAGGGAGAAAGAGAAAGAGAGATAAAGAAAGAGAGAAAGAGTGAGAGAGAGAGAAAGAAAGATAGATCGATAGATAAATCGATTGATCTATCTTTCATCTGCTGGCTCACTACCCATATGACTGCAATGGCAATGGCTGGGCCAGGAGCTTCTTCCTGGTCTCCCACTTGGGGCATCCTCCGCTGCTTTCCTGCACACACCAGCAAGGAGTGGGAAAGAAAGGAGGCAGCTGGGACTCAAATCAGAGCCCATATGGGATACTAGCAATGCAGGTGGTAGCTTCACCTACTACGCCAAAACCCTGGCCCTGGCAGTATCTTATTAAAACACTTGTGAATTCATGTGTTATATAGAAGAAACAGAGAAAACAAGAATCATCTCATAAGAATTTGTGAGCATAAACTGAGTTATACATCATACAAAGTATGTAGTAAAGTACTATTACAAAGCAGGAAAAATTGTGAATTTATGATTTGGTTTTCATCATCACTATCAGCAGTATTGTCATTAATAGTTTATTAATTTTATATTTTAATATTTTATTGCTTTTCTCATTAATATTAGCATTATTATCACTGATCCCATTGTGGCCTGGTTATGTTCTCAATGGAAACAGTTATGAGAAGAGATAATATTTTACTTTTTGTATTATCAATACCTAGCAGAGTTCTTGGCATCAAGCAAGGTTGAAGAAAAAAATTATTGATTTGAATTTAAATCTTACATATATTAAAATCAGCACGTCAATGCCAGAGGAAGGCAGTAACAGGAGTAGGATCAAGAATATAGAGCATGAGCTTTGCAAGGGACAAGCTGTACATTGTGAATTAATACTATAACTAGTACTCCAACAGTATTTTCACTTTGTGTCTCTATGTGAGGGCAAACTGTTGAAATCTTTACGTAATATGTACTAAACTGATCTTCTGTGTATAAAGAGAATTGAAAATGAATCTTGATGTGAATGGAAGGGGAGAGGGAGCAGGAAAGGGGAGGGTAGCGGGAGGGAGGGAAGTTGTGGAGGGGGGAGCCATTGTAATCCATAAGCTGTACTTTGGAAATTTATATTCTTTAAATAAAAGCTTTATATATATAAAAAAATTTCACAAAAAAAAAGAAAATAAAGAAGACACAGGAGATTGGAAATTCAGATATAAGACTGGATACATTGCCCCCGACAATTTGGCAAAGTTGCTAAATCTGGGGGCTTAAACTCCATCATCTATGAATACAGGTCTTAATAGAAAGCACTTTTACTGCAAAAGTCATTTACACAGAAAAACATAAGAAACTTTCATAACCAACAAAAACATTGAAAGGATGCTCTGTATGACTTTAAAAACTTTAAAAATGCCATTTCGTTACTTGCTTTGCACATATGTATTAAGACTTTGTAATACATAACCCCAAGAGTTGCATATGTTTAGACTTTGAAAGTGGATTTCTGAAACAGAAGAGACAGATACAGTTTCTAACTAATAGCCCATTTGGTTCTGCCACAAGAGATCCTGAACCCACATGAGTATGTTATGACCAGAGAATATACATCTCACATGTTTTTATGACAATTAATTTGGCCAACACTAACCCTAACAAATATTCACTTACCACATGAGAAATAATACTTTTTATGTAGCAACTTGCCTCCTTGTTTAGCTAGGCTGAGGACAGTTTTGCAAAAATGCATACAATAACAGTAATTTAAATAAAAGCTCCCTAATTAAACTCACAACCTGTAGGACATGAATCTCATTAAACATAGCTCAGAGAATAAAGTTTCATATTTTGTCAAAGAAACTGGATTCCCAAATGATAAGCTAGGAACACTTTGTCAAAAGCATGGATTCCATAAGATGTCAACTATAAATTATCCTGATGATCTAGAATATATAAATATTTTATATTAATATATATATAAATTTGAAGATTCATATAAAGTTATGCTGAAGATCTAGAATATATATTCATACATATATATATATTCTAGATCTAGAATATATATATTCTAGAAAATCTAGAATGTATATATATGCTAGGAAACCTAGCATAGGAAACCCAGCATATATATATATATATATTCTTATATATATATTCTAGACCACTATATACTATATATGTAATATTACTCAGACACACGACAGACTGAAATTTTGACATTTATATCACTAAAAATGATGGAGCTGGAGAACATTATGTTAAATAACATAAGCCAGACACAGAAGGTTTATTTTTTATAGTAAGCATTTAATCTACACAAGTCAAAAGAATTCCTTGTGCCATTAAACAGAATATCCTACCTGACCTGCTATTTTTTAAGAACTCCAAGCAAAGAAAATAAAATTGGTATACTAAACAGTATATTAACAATTATTTTCTAAGGGACAAACAAAAAACTGTAGTCTGAAGGTAAATTCTACATAAAGATGTGTGCTGAAATCTGTATTTTGCCATGCAATAAATTGTTTTCCCAAACAATATTTGTTCAAAAATACTGCAAAGATTCTCTATAGTTTATAAATATTATTAGTTTGCAGTGATTGAGAGAAAATTGTCCACAAGGGGGAAGACAATATAAATGAAATCAATTTTTTTCTTTCAATTCCATTCAGAAACTTGAAAAGAGCTAATAAAGTGATGTTTAGGAAAACCCTACATGGAATCTTGTTGACTAAACGTATTTGCCAACAGCTTTTAATTGACCCTTAATGGGTTGAACATCTTTATATACAAGTTTGTGCATTCTTTTTGTGTGCTTAAGAGAAGGAAATTTCTTGTAGTAAGAGCAATTGTTTCAGTGTAATCTTGAATCATTATAATTTTAATAGTAGAATCCGAATTAATCAAGTTCTAGAGTGCAAATTTCCTGTTTAGAGATTAAATGTGAATGTTAATAAACATTGGTGAGAAAATGACTTCAAGAATAAAGAATATCTCTTCTCTGGGGACTGACCATTCCAGGTTAGCAGTATTTACAGAATTCTATTACCTTCATTCCAAAGGAGCTTAACCAATAGCAACAAGGAAAATGCAACCTCATAATTTGGATGTATTCATTTGGTTATTTTGTTGCCCTGATGAGATGCAATTTATGGGTATGTAATACAATTTATGGGTGTATATTATATAAGATATCTGCATAATTGGCATGTCATTTATGTGTGCATTTGAATTTAAATACTTCATGATTATTTTTCCATACATGTAAACAGCAAAGACTTGTTGCAATTACTATTTCCGAGAAGTCACCCTGACATCACTGTAAGAGTCTAGAGCAGAATACCACCATGCAGGGACTAGCATTGTGATGCAGCAGATTAAGCCACTACCTGCAATGCTGCAATCCCAACTGGGCTCTGGTTTGAGCCCCTGTGGCTCCATTTCTGATCTAGTGTCCTGATAATGCACTTGGGCAAACAGCAAAAGATGGTCCAAGTGATTGAGCCCCTGATTCCCACACAGCAGACGCGGGTAAAGCTTCTGGTTCTTGGCTTCAACCTGGCTTGCCCAGTCCTTAACATTGTGGACATTTTGGGAGTGAACCAGTGAATATAGTATCCTCTCTTTCTCTCTCTGCCTCTCTCTTTCAAACAAAAAAAAATCTTTAAGACATAAGGAAAAATATTTAAAAATTAAAACACTATCAGCCTTTCACTCATAAACTTGAGATCACATTATCCTGTACCTAATTAAGTCATGAATCAAGTACTTCTTGCAATGGTAAGCATTTAAAAATATTATTATTTATATAAAAGGAACAGATTTCATATATTTTACAAGTGCATGTTCATATAGCTTTTACCCCAGTTTTCAGAAATAAATTCCCATTGTTTGGAGCTCAGGTCCACTCGAGTTATATTCAAAAAATCCTTTTAGTTTTCAGGTAAATGTGGCAAGAAAAATGGTTCCTCCTGATCTGTGGTCGTGTAGCGTAAGTTGCAGGCTGGCTGTCTCTTCCTGAGGCTCCCTTTTTGCAGGTCTCCTCACATAGAAGCAGCAGCAGAGACCACACTTTCCACATAAGCGCCTTCTGACATGCTAAAATCCACAGCTTCAGATAAATCTACATACATCTACACAGCTTCAGTAAGCCACACACACACACACACACACACAACACTACACAAATACTCCTACTGCCATACATATACATTGCCTCAATACTTTATGGCACTTATATCTATACAGTTACACTTATTCACAATACATGCAAACCCAAAATTATCACATCAATAACATGTCTGTGGATTAGATGCTCTCCTGAGTACTTTACATGTAATAAATCACTGGAATTTCATAATAGGCCTATGAAATGAATGTAACTATTATCCTTATGTCATGAGTAGGAAGCTATGGCACACAGAATTAGGGTCTCATAATGATGTTTACATTCTTACCCCTGAAACTGTGAATGTGTTACTTCATATGGCAAAAGGGTCTTTGTGAGTATGATTAACTTAAAGATACTGAGATATGACAATGACCTTAGGTTCTTCAGATGGGTATAATATAATCACAAGGGCCATCATTAAAGGCTAAGGAATGAGGGAGGGAGGGAAGGAGGAAAAGAGGGAGAAAGGAAGAATGAAGATGCTATTCAGCTTGTTTTGAAGATGGAGGGGACCAGGAACAGAGGTGACCTCTATAAGGAAAGCAAATTAATTCTCCCCTAGAGGCTCCAGAAGGAACAGCTCCACTGACACCTTGACTTTAGGACATCTGGATTCAGCATCTTAACAGAGATAAATCTGTGCTGTTGTTGGCAGGATGTGAGGAGAAGACAAGGCTTGCTTACTGTACATGGGGATAGAAATTGATACAGCCATTATGAAAGACAGTATGAACATTATTCAAAAAATTAGAAACAGAATGTCACGATTTCACTACTGGGTACATATCCAAAGGACATGAAATCAATATGTCAAGATCATAGCTCTATGTTCACATTCACTGTAATACAATTTACAAAGCCTAGGTATGAAATCAACTGAATTATCTGTCAATGGATGAATGGA
The DNA here is from genome assembly GCA_949820135.1 of Sylvilagus floridanus. NCBI lineage: Eukaryota > Metazoa > Chordata > Mammalia > Lagomorpha > Leporidae > Sylvilagus > Sylvilagus floridanus. The sequence goes on from OX463235.1 coordinate 27,077,031, forward strand.
TAAAGAAAATGTATCATATACAATGTGGAATACTATTCAACCTTTGAAAAGCAGGAAATCATGTCATGTGTGACAATATGGAAGAACCTGGAGGACATTGTGTAACATGAGATTAACCAGACACAAAGAAAAATACCCTGTGATGTCACTCATTAATAGAATCTAAATACATAGAATTCACAGAAACATAAAGCAAAATGATCAAGAGGCAGAGGTCTGGGGAGAATGGGGAAATATTTGTCAAAGGACTTGAAACTTCAGTTAGGAGGAATAAGTTCAAGGGATGTGCTGTATATCATGGTGACTAAAGTTAATAGCAGAATGTTGTATACTTGAAAATTGCTAGCAGAATGGATATTAAATGTGCTTACCACAAAAACGATTAGTGTGTGAAGTAACTTATATTGTAAGTAGCTGCATTTAACCATTTCACAATGTACACATATATCAAAATATTATGTATACCATAAATGTCACTTTTAGTTATCAATTTAAACAATCTTTAAGTGGTGTTTGAGGCCACTAAATTTATAATCATTTGTGACAATAGCAAAGGAAATTAATGTAAGAACCAAGGCCTAAATTGGTAACTTGTACAAAAGTCATGCAGATCCTAAGTGACCTAGTTGGGTTTTAAGTGCAAAAATCTTGTGGCTCACTAAGATAATCCTCCGCCTGCGGCACTAGCACCCCGGGTTCTAGTACCAGTTGGGGCACTGGATTCTGTCCCAGTTGCTCCTCTTCCAGTCTAGCTCTCTGCTGTAGCCCAGGAAGGCAGTGGAGGATGGCCCAAGTGCTTGGGCCCTGCACCTGCATGGGAGACCAGGAGGAAGCACCTGGATCCTGGCTTTGGATTGGCACAGTGCGCTGGCCATAGCGTCCATTTGGGGTGTGAACCAACGGAAAAGGAAGACCTTTCTGTCTCTCTCTAACTTTGCCTGTCAAAAAAAAAAAAAAAAAGAAAAGAACAAACACCTGTCTCTTAAATCTGTGATCAGAATGGATATCAAACTCCACAAGTATTTTACCTGACCCCTACTTACAAAGACCTATTATAATTTTCTCACACAAAATAACACAGACTGCGTATCTGTGTATGTGTGTTTCACAAACTACATCTCCTCCTCCCAGATTCCTTAGAATTTCACTCAAGAACCCAATACAGAAGAAGAGATGCATTAGAATCCTTTTCCATAACTCATACCAAAACCAAGATCTTCACTATGCTTAGTTTATCTGCGAGCTGGCCACTGTGGGCCCAACTGGCTGATAAATCCACAGGAGACACGAAGATTACAGTAGGCTAAGCAGTGAAAATGAAGACCCTCCTCCTACCCCTCCCCCATTCAGGCCACAAACCTCAGTTTTTCTTTTAAAATTTATTTATTTGTTTGGAAGGCCCAGTTACAGAGAGAGGGCAAGAGAAACAGAGAACTTCCATGCACTGGTTCAGTCCCCAAAAGGCTGCAACAGGCAGAGCCAGGCCAGACCAAAGGCAGAAGCCTGTAACTCCCTCTGGGTCTCCCATGTGTGTGGTAGGGGCCCAACCACTTGGCCTTCTTCCACTGCTCCCCCAGGCGCATCAGCAGGGAACTGGATCAAAAGTGGAGCAGGCAGGACTCAAAACATCGCTCACAGGATCTCAGCATCACAGGAAGACGCTTAACCTGCTGTACCACAATGCCAGCTGCACGTTTTTCCTCTTACATAATTTTTGTAAATTTTAAATGGGTGAGTGAATATTATTCAATCTACATTGATGCTATTTACATATATTAATGAAAATGTCATTCAGACATTCATTCATTCATTCATTCAATAAATCTGTTTAGTGTTCTATCCAGTGGGGCAACAGGGATGTTTTATTTAGTGGAAGAAGCCATCAATAAATAAAATTATATGGCATGTATACGCTGTATCAAATATAAATAGGAAGTATGGAGATGAGAGCTATGCACTTTTCTAAATAATCGGAAGAAACATCTTTGTCATGATTTTAGTTAATGATATGTGAAGGAAATGAGGAAAAGAGCTGTTGGCATATTTGCTGGAAGATATTCCCAGCAATAGGACAGGAAGCACAAAGGCCTACAGGGCAGCCCAGTTTGTTATTATAATAGATTTATTAAATATCAAGTATCTATTTTATTGAAAACTAATAAAATGCTATAGTATAATAATTTTGACTAGAGTAGATACACGATGTATACATTTTCTACAACTTGCAGAATAGTATACCTTTTACTTACACATACAGAGAATTTTATCAATAATTCTACCTAGAAAATAGACATAACCACCAACAAGTACTATCTGATCATGCCAATTACTTTGGCTTGATTATGATGTTTATTAACCAATATTTAAATTCATAGAATGATTATTCTGTAATAACTATCCATGAGAAATTCTTCTTGCATTATGACTTTTCTGAACTTTTAATTAGATCTGACTTCAGAGGTATAAGGGCTGTGAAGTACATTTATGCTAAATAGGAAGCAATCGAGAGGCTACTAAAAACAAATAATCCAGATCTTCATTGCCTTACTTTGTTCCCAAGAAATAAGCTACCAACATGTGTTTATAATTATCATTAATAATGGATTCAGTCTACTATATTTATCAATGTCTCATGATTCAAATGAGATCATATACTTCCAAATAACAAGGATAGAGGATCTGTATATATACAAAATACACACACACACACACACACACACACACACACATATATATATATATATATATATATATAGACAGGCAGAGTTGGACAGTGAGAAAGACAGAGAGAGACAGAGAGATAGGTCTTCCTTTCATTGGTTCACCCCCCCAAAATGGCTGCCACGGCCAATCCGAAGCTAGGAGCCAGGTGCTTCCTTCTGGTCTCCCATGCGGGTGCAGGGCCCAAGCACTTGGGCCATCCTCCACTCCACTCTTGGGCCACAGCAGAGAGTTGCACTGGAAAAGGAGCAACCGGGACAGAATCTGGCGCCTCGACTGGGACTAGAACCCAGTGTGCCAGCGCTGCAGGCAGAAAATCAGTCTAGTGAGCCGCGGCGCCGGGCCAGGATCTGTATATTATAACACTGTTCTCCCTACCATTATCAGTTAAGGCATATTAGGTATATCACAAACTAAAGAGGATCTTTTGCAATGCCTTCTGTTTAGAGCTAAGTTTTTCATCAACATCTATTTGTTAGTTACGGAGATCATCGAGTAAGCGGTTCACTTTACAAAGACTATTGCACAGTCTCAACTATTCTTCAAGCCTAGAAATGCTTCCTCCTGGAGGAAGACTGAACCTGGATTCATAAAACTGCTGCTTTGGTGTGTTTGTTTTCACTGAACACTGAAGTGTAAGGCCTGCCCCACAAGTACAGTTAATTCAGTTATGAAAGGGGTTTGTGTTTGCAAAAAGCTTTCTTCAAACATCTGATATCTCAGAACAGACTGAGGACTACATCAGTATTTCATTCTCCTGTGATCTCCAACTTATTTTCTTCTACCAAGTGTGAGCAACACAGCAGAAAGTACTTGGAGCGAACTCTCACATCTCCCAACAGAAAAAGTTTGATGGTTATAATTGCATATTATAGTGCTGCCACCCCAGAGTTAATATAGACAGCATTTAGTTGAAGATCTCTTCTGTATATTGTAAACATTGGAACTGAATTCATTTTCTACTGTATTATAAAAATTTGACTTAAAGTTTCATGCCATTTTGCTCTCCTAGAGCCTTATTAATACATACAAAGTAAAAAGAGATGAGCATGAAGTCAATGTGAAAACATGTCTGAAAATCTCAGTTCTCCTGATACATATATAATAGTACAGTGAGATCACTGTAATTAATCATCTCAAGAAAAAATTATTTCCTGTAATTTTCAAATCTTTATATATGCTGATATAGGTTACTATCTAAGTACAGACATTAGAAATAATTTTGCTGTGAACTAAGGTACCTGCAATAGATACCAGTTTGAGAACAAATATTTCTCTTGGCTTGAAGTTATCAGAATTTAAAATAAATATATAACACACAGTCAAATAATTACCCAGCCAGAAACAACTGAGAGATATCAGTATCTGGGTAAATATTTTTCAAAGGTTATGTATAATTGACAGATAAAATCATATGCATTATCCTATGGAATTGGATGTTAAAGTATACACTGCAGGACAGTTAAATCTAGCTAATCAACACAGGCGTTGCCTAACATAATCAATATTTTTGTTGTAATTTAAGGCAGCTTTGAACCCCTCCTCCACAAGCTCCATGACACCACAATGCAATGTCCGCCCTCTCCTCTGTGGGATTCAGTACCTCAGCCATTCTATCAGTGTCCCATGGATACCATTCTCATCACACTACTACCATGGCTGCCTTTTCCGCTCCTGTGGTCTTTCTTGATCTCAACTAATAATTTTGAACTAAATTGTTTGGGAATAAAGAGAAGAGGAAAGGGAAGAAATCAAGTTTCAACACTTTTTGACATCACATATGACAAAGCAGGAAGGAATTTTGTGAGCCAGAAATGACATTTGAGCAAAGCCTCTTCCTCAAAATCCAGGGTAACTGAATCAATTTAAAAGTTTGCATAGAATCATTCCACCCAACTCCCACAAAAAGTCACTAAATGCAACAAATGAACATAACATATACTTGCACACAAAGCATGAATAAAAGACACATTTAAAATAATAAAAAATAAAGAATTGGAAATCAAAGCAAAAATAATTCCAGAAGTGAACACTGAATTAGAAAAAAGTATAGAATTGAATAATCACACAAGATAATGACTTAAACAATTTAAAAGGAGAAATGGGAGGAACTTTAAAACTCAAAATAGAAGAGATTTTAAAAATTAAGAAAAAGTGACAAAGAAGGAATATAAGCCATGAGCATGTAACAGACATAAAACAGGAATCCTTAAAATGCAAAACTAAATGCAATAAAAACAACAAAAACTGTAATTCAAGAAAACTTTCCTTAAGAAATAATAGTAATAAGTAATAGCTTAAGTCACATGCTAACAAATGCTACAAATCTGAGAATATCATTCCCAGATGACAAAACTAAGAGATATTCAGGTAGAATTGTTGGGTATAAATTCTTAAAGATTTATTTGAAGAAAGATTTATTTGTAAGTCAGAGTTACAGAGAGAGAAAGACACCGAGAAAGAGGGATCTTTCATCGACTGATTCACTCCCCAGATGGCTGCAATGAACCTTGCACCAGGCCAAAGCCAGGTACCATGAGCTTCATCTGGTGTCCCACATGGGTAACAGAGGCCCAAACACTTGATCCATCCTTTGCTGCTTTTCCCAATTTACAGGGAGCTGGATTGGAAGTGGAGTAGCTGGGGTGTGAACTGGTTCCCAGATGGGATGCCAACGATGCAGGCAGTGGCCTAAACTGCTATACTGCAACACTAGCTATACTGCAACACTAGCAGAGAATTGTAAGATTTAAAAAAGAGAGAAATCCAATTCGTTTCATACCCCCAAAAAGAGAACACATCAGTTTTTCCTTTTATGAATTAATATTAGTGGTGTTTCTGGTAAATCTATTTTGCTAAAGTTGATACTATTGAACATAGTGATGTGTGTGCAATATTATTTTGCCATTTTTAAACATGCTATTGCACCTGTGACTATGTTTTTCTGTGGTGGGTGGTATTTTACAATTAATTTTGAACATAGACCCCAAACTGATTTATTTTACATTTATTTCAGTTTGTGATGCCACTTTGTTTTCCAAAAATACTTAACGTTGTCCTCTAGATCTTTCTTCATTCTGTTAATCTTATTCTACCACAGACCCAAAAATGCAGTAGCTTTAAAACTAATCACTAGGGGTCAGTGCTGTGGCGTAGTAGTTAAAGCCGCTGCCTTCAGTGCCAGCATCCCATATGGGTGCCAGTTTGAGTCCTGGTGGCTCCATTTCAGTAGAGGATGGCCCTCCTTGGGACCCTGCACCTGCGTGCAAGACCCAGAACCAGCTCCTGACTCCTGGTTTCTGATCAGTCCAGCTCTAGCCGTTACACCCACTTGCAGAATGAACCAGCTGATGGGAGACCTCTCTGCCTCTCTGCCTCTCTGTAACTCTGCCTTTCAAATAAAGGAATAAATATTTTTTAGAAAAGTAATCACTAAGTAGCAACTTTTAATTTACAAAGTTCTTTGATATTTATAAACATTTAAGATTATAATTTTGTATTCTCATAAGACTGTATAATAACAGTACTTTGGCATATTTTATTTTTATGATTGTTTGGAGATTAGAAGAGACCTATGCTATTTATATACTCTGATTTGGCATTAATGGTTCTCAATTAGACTGAGTATTGAGTTATATTCTATCACCATCTAGCTACATCGTCTTTTATAATAACAAGGGTTAGCATTTGTTGAATGTTTAAAACACATTATACTAAGTCCTCTGAATGCATTTACTTATGTAATCATAAATCATAGAAGCATTGTTTATTTTCACACATCCTTATTGCTAAGCGAACTGAGGTACTAACATGAACTTTCCCAAATTCATCCAGTCTTTTTTTGCTGAGAATTTTAACCTAACCAATCTGCCTCTAAGACTACCATTTATAACTATATTCTGCTCATCTTCTTAACAAGTCATTATGTTTATGATTTTCTATTTTATCTTCTATATAATGACCTAAGAGGTAAGTGATGAAACCTAGTAAAATATACAGTGTAAAGCAATTAATGTACTATCAGATATATAGATGAATATTAAATAATTATTATACTACTCTTTAGGAATCTGAAGACATTTCAAATCAGAAATGTGTCTTAAAACTTAAGAAGCTTACATGACTGAAAGTAGAGAAGCTTCATATAAATCATTCTTGTATAAACTAGAATCGAGTTTTCAAAATAATATTGAATTTTAATGCTGATTAATTATATTTTTTTCCATGACCAATAACATACCAGCATGTGTTTGGAGAGTAGCATGCAGGCTGGAAGCCCAGTGCTGGTAAAGAAAGGGGTTCATGCTACGCAGCCAGGCGCTCCTTAGGAAATCAGCATTCAGAGTGCAGACCCTGACACCTCCACACTGACTGCCAGTAAGAGACTTCAACGGCCCAAGGCGCCATTTCTTTAGGTCTCCGTCGCTTCAGTTCACTGCTAGGGACACTTCCTAGTTTTGATATAAAATGTCTTTAACTCCTGCTTTGAAACTCTGCCTAGAGCATGCCTCACTTTTGGAGACAACTGACTCTTCTCCCAGAAGCAGAGAACGCTGGGGACGACAGCCTGGTTGCTTTGTCCTTCATGTTCAGTTATTTCTTTGTGGGAGAAACTGCTGTTAGACATAAAGCAAAAAATATATATATATACAAAAACGGAAAACCACAACAACCAACCATTCTGTAAGAGCGAATTCATATTGCCTTCCTCAGAAAGAAGCAGTGAGTATGTGACTGCTGAGCCAAGACAGCCAGAGCCAGGAAGGTCATATTGGAACCTGCTCATTACCTTGTCAGCTAAAAAGATGCAAACTCCTGGTGACAATTATGGTAGGGCCGAAGCTTTCCCCAAGTTGCCAGTTTGGAGCAGTGCATTAATGGACACCTGTGGGTCAAGGTAAACCCATCATGTAGGGGACTTTGGATTTTCATTTAGGTGATCATTTTTAAAATAATATGTTTATTCTGGACTTTTCTAAGGAACACATTAAAATCAGATGCTGTCATGTACTTCATTCCATTAATTTTGATGTGTATTGATTCATTTGGAATCTAGTAGTTAAACTTGTTATTAGTAGTACGTGTAGAATCTAGGCAAGTTTAGTAATGTTTTGTGGTCAAAGTAAATCAAAATATTAACTTAGTGTAAGGTTTTATTTGAGAGAGAGAGAGAGAAACAGATTTTTCCATCTGCTACCTCACTTTCCAAATGGTCACAGGGTCAGGACTTGGCCAAGCCAAAGCCAGGAGCCTGGAACTCCATTTGGGTCTCCCATGTGGTAGCAAGGGCCATGTGCCTGAGCCCTCTTCTGCTGCTTACCCAGACAAATTAGTAAGGAGCTGGATCCAAAGGTGAGCAGTCGGGACTCAAAGCAGCGCTCTGATATGGATACTGGAATTTTAAGTGGTGGCTTAACTTCATTTGTCACAAGGCCAGCCCAAAGTAAATCACTTTATTGTTTGATTTATGTACAGCTGATTACTAAGTCAAATAGAAATAACATTAATATTAATTTTGGATCTAGGGACATGATATTCTCTAAGGCTGTGATGTCTCTTAATTTCTCTTTCTGGAAAAAGTTTGATGACTTAAGGAATAATAAAATTAAAACAGTATATAATTATTATTATAATTAAGAAATCATAAATCAAAATATGTGCGTCATACTTCTTTTGGGAGGGTTTTTTTTTTTTCTGTTTCTTTTTCCAAGACTCTACAGGAGCTAAATTTGTAATTTAGAAACTTTTAATTTTGTTAATCCTGCCTGGGACAATTAAGTAACATCTAAAGCATTACTGCTTTAGGATGTTCAAATAAAATTTCCTGACCAAATTATTTTGTGGAAATAGATGTGTCTGCAACTTGAAGGCAATATTACTGAATGCCAATTTGTTTTTTTTTAAGCTATAGCAATACCTTAAGCCATAGCTTTGGTTTACAGTTTTATATAAAATTTATTTAGACTTTACTTACATGTCCTAAAGCCAATGCTTTGAAATTTTATTGATAATAAATTTGGGCATTTCACATTATTACCAAAACCATTTTTACAATGCCGTTTATATTAAAAATCCTGGAAAAATCGATCTGCTAAAACATACAATACAGTTATTAAATTTATTTCTTGTATGAGACTAATTTTATTTGGAGACATATAAATCTATGAAGTAAAAAAGATAGAAAAAATTAAAAGTGGAATCATTCCTTGCCTCCAAAAGTAAAAAAAAATATATATATAGATAGATAGATAGATAGATAGCCGTAATGGTAAGAAAGAGGTATGTCATTAGCCATTTATGAGAACAAAGGGCAACAGATATTAGTGGCTTACTTGCCTCAGCAAGATGACTAAGTATCTGATTAAACAAGTATCTAATATGGTTTTGACCACGCAAACTCTTCCACCATTGTCCTCTTACCCAAACTGTCTAAGCAAACCAAAGGAAGGCAGTGGAAAATTAACTGGTCAAGGGTAAAATCAAGAAAATAAGACTAAAGAAATTTAAAATTTGCATGGAGCAAGGTGCTGCACTTTGCTGCCAGCTGTTTAACTACTGAATTCTAATAGAGTTTTAATAATGAACCACAGATGACCATCAGAGAAAGGTTCTTCCCTTACAACTCATCATCTTTGGTTTCTTCTGAATAAAACTTTAAGTTGCTTGGATTCAGTAGTAGTCACTGTGGTTAATTTCATATAATAGCTTGTATAGGAAATGGATGTCTATATATTTTGTAAACTGATTCTTGTATAAGTTTATAAAATGCCAAATTTTGTTTTCTTAGCAGTGTTTTCTAAATGGGAACAAGAACTTGGATATAATCTTCAGGATAGTCCTTTGTTCAGAAGTTTTGCTTTCTCTAGAAATGGGGCACCAAATGTCAGAGCAGAGTAAGATGAGGGGTTAAATCCCTGAGGTGTTAGCACCTATAAATTGATGCTAGGCAAAGGACCTCCTAGCTGCTCTAGTTCAGGTGGTTAGCAAGAACAGACACTAAACCAAACGTGAATTCCTTTCGGGAATGATTTTTCTCTCTTCTCTAATTTATAAAATACTGTTATTATCTACTTTCTGTTAAAAAAAATGATGCTCAGAAAATTTAACATACTTAAAGTAGTTAGATTTCCAATGGAAGCCAACTGTAAATCTTTCACTATAACAATCCATTGACCTGTGGAGAACCTACTCTGGAAGACAGGAAAGAGGCCAGCTGCCTGGGTATTTGACCTGTTCAGTTGACCAAGCACCCATACTTATGGTGCTTCACAAGTTCCACTCTCTAATTTACGTTTATTGGATTATTAAGCTGCACTTTGATTCCTAAGTGCATAGAAAGGGTTCTTGCTTCAGATCCTTCTGTCCAGAAATTTGACAACTTACTGAGTAAAGCCTAGGAAAAAATGCTCAGCGTATTTCAAAGGATAGCTTTACAGAATATCCTATTTTTTTTTTTACTTAGAATGTGTATGGGCACACATATCACAAAATAATTGATTTGGTTGGAAGTTATTCTTTAATAAAGTTAAATGTATATTTGACATTTTATATATTTTGATATACATTTTCTAGATTACTTAGTGAATTTGGCAAATTCATACCTTTTGGTATTTCCTCTTTTTTTTTTTTTATTAAAATGCACTCTCATTACCAAGCATGCAAAAATGCAGATATGTAGAATGGACTGTAAAAATCTTGTTACTGGGGCCAGCGCTGTGGCAGAGAAGGCTAAGCCTCTGCCTGCAGCACTGGCTTCCCCCATGGGCCCCAGTTTGTGCTCTGGCTGCTCCTCTTTGGATCCAGCTCTCTGCTATGGCTTGGTAAAGCAATAGGAGATGGCACAAGTGTTGGGACCCTCGTAATTGCATGGGAGACCCAAAAGAAGCTCCTGACACCCAGGTTCCGATTGGCCCAGCCTATGCCACTGGGCCCATTTAGGGAGTGAAACACCAATTAGAAGATGTTTCTCTCCATGTCTCTTACTCTGTAATGCTGCCTCTCAAAAAATCTTTAAAAAATAGTTATTACAATTCTCATAGACGACAAGTGAATGTAAACACTTTGAGAGTTTACAATAACTATGTATCTGTGAGGACACGTCAAAAAGTACATAGAAAATGGAATTAAAACTAACTTTATTTTGATGCAAAATATTCTGAAATCCATATATTGGTGATCTTCAAAAAGTTTATGAAAAGTACATATTATGAAAAAAATTGTGTGGATTTCCAATTTTTTGTTCCAAAACAAATATATCTTTGAATTCCATTTTCCATGACCTTTTTAAAGTATTCATGTGTATTTATGCATATCATTATTCACACATAATCTAACTGGTATTTTTGATATTTTTAAACTCCATTTTAATTATTTTTTCTTTCAAACCAATAAATTCCTTACATAGATAATTCCCTTTCCTATTACTTATTTTCCAGATAAGATGTGTCATTTCACTATATTCAGTAAACCCCACTTCTATAGAGTCTCATAAAATTAAATTCATGCCTAAATATTTAAAAGATACATTATTTGTTCATTTAAATCTATAAAGTTGATTTATGCATTTTTTCTGTTTCTGATGACTTGCTTATGAAACAAAGTAGTCTTCAAATTCAATTTAACATAGCAGAGTATTTAATTTACAAATATTTTTAAATTTACTATTTTCTCTATATGCTAGGAATTTATTTTCCAGTGATATCTGTCCTTTCACTGGAACAAAAACTAAAATGTTAAGGAATGGATTAATTTCTTTACTCTGAAATAAGCCAGAAAACTCTATTCAAGTAAAAGTTGGTATAATGTGTTATGTCAAAAACCCATACATCTCCTATGAAGGATAGGAAGTACCTTTTGGTTATACAACTGGAGCAGTAATGCTGGACTAGACATGGGGACAAAAATCTTAATGACTGGGAATTTTAGCCCTTTTTTTCAATTCTTCATTAGCAGAGGATACTGGACGATAATCTACATGACTTTGAGAACTGGTGCCAAGGAGGGTGTCCATAAGGCCTCTGTGAGGACCTGAAGAATCAAAAGATGCCTGGTCACGTGATCTGAGACTGGGAAAAAGCACTGTATACTAAAACAATGGTCACCTGTAGTTCACTTAAACCAGGACAGGGAATGTGATTTACTGCTTGAATACACAGAGTATTAAATGGTTAGGTTCATTTGAAAGAAATAAAAGGCTCATTTCATTAGGCTTTATTTCCTGTAAGAGTACCTCCATGGAGTTCAAATATTTAGCCAAATATAACTTACACACACAACGGATATAACTTTGAGACAGGTGGAAGATAGCACACCTGTGCTTTTCAACTCAAAGAGATTCAGAGTGAAAGGTCAGAGTGAAAACCAGCAGTCAGTCTTCCAGGATGTTTCTTCTCAGATGACACTGATAACCCTGCTCTATCTGCTTAGTTTGATGCACTTAAGGATGATCCCTATCGATTAAGCAACTCATTCTGAATTAAATGCTCACACTATCATACAGGAGAGAAGAAAATCCACAGAGAATGAAGCAATATTGATAAGTCAGCTTTTTATCTTGGACTCAGTGCCTCTGTGCTCTCTCTGCTGTCTGAAAGGTCCCTGAAAACAGACATGAATTTTGAATTATGTCCCTTAAAACAGCTACTAAAATAAGTTAGCCTTTTGCTTTGAAACAAATCTTAGTGCTTTTATTGCAGTCATTTCAAAACACAAGAAAAATATGCTAAGCAATGAACATGATGTCTATATTCTATAGGAAACATGAGGAACAACATATTTTCAACCATTTCTCCATCATTCTGAATACATTCTTTCTGATCTGGTGGTATTTTTTGCTTATTAAATCATGCACATTTTGAAAGGAATGTCAAAAATGAAAATACATAAAGAGTATTTTCTTAAGAAGTGGAATTCATAATTTGTTGCATTTAATAGTGTCTTCACAGAACAGGAAATCAAAAATATAATTCAGCAATTTATTTCAACAATATTTATCTGAGTTGCTACACAGCATAGCAGATGTCATTCATTGCCAGGGAAGCATAAATGACTAAGACATAGTTATTGTCCTTCAGGCCTGAGCACAGGGACACCTAAGGGTAGTTCCACTCAGAAGGAGAACATCAACATTTCCTGTGAGAATGAAACAGAGCCCTGATCTGACTGATAAAGATTGTATTTCCTCTTTCTGTAAAACACGTTTTCCACACAAGAAAACAATTATTGCTGTTTAAAATGAATTTAATTTACTCATTTTATGTTTGTTGCGTCTCCATCATTTCAGACGCGTATTAGCTGAGGCTATCATATTCCAATACTATACACTGGGTGGCTTGATCTGCGGAAATTGATCTGGGGGCAGCTCTGGAGCATGGACATCCTAGATGCGAGTGGCAGCAGGGCCGAGTTCTGGTGAGGGCTTCCTTCCTCACCTGAAGGTGGCTTCCTGCCTTCTCACCGTTCTTACAAGCTGAGTGTCGCAGGCAGGACTTCCAGGATTTTCTTACGCAGGTCATAACCTCATCATGAGGACCTTACCCTCACATCCTCACTAAACGAACTTTCTTCCAAAGGCACCATCTCCAAAGGGCATCACACCGGTGTTAGCACTTCTGAACGAGATCTTTCTCCTTAAGGTATCTCTTACCTTCAGTGCTATATCCCTTCCATTGTCTAAACCCTTAACATTTTTGCTTCTGTTCTGAGGAAGCAGTTAAATAAGCGGATATTCTAACTTGAGTCCAAGACCTAGCCAAAACAAAGGGCTAGGTATGCAGTATCAGAGTCTTAACATATTCAGCAGCTTTTCTGAAGTCACATACTTTGGTGAGAAAACAAGGACTAAGCAATTCATGTTCCAGCTCAGACGTGAGAACTCCACTAATTTACAAGTGATAGGAAGGCTAATAGGAACACAGTTACAAAGGCAGAAGTCAGGGCTTCGAAAACTAATTTAGAATGTCTTCAGTGTTAGAACATTTAGAGCCAAACCTGCGATATACAATTTTTTTCAGTTGCCCTAGGAGTCCTTCTGCAATAGTTACGCATTATCACACAAAATTTAATTTCCATAAAGAAAATCTCAGAATATGCCAAATTATGAAAGCATATGGGAAACATATTTTATTTATTATGGAATTGGCTATTATTAAATGGATGGCTACACCATGAGGATATTTAGACAATAAAATTCTGTTTATTTTTTTCTTAGTTTTATTCTATGTGCTCAACATTTTAATTTTACATTGATAAAAATATTTTTAGTTAAGCTCTTCAACTGAATTGCATACTTTCTGATGTAAATTCACAACTAAATAGATAAAAGACTGAGTTTATTCTATTTAAATTTTAATCCAAACATTGAGGAACATGCAGTGAAGTGATATCTACAAGAGGATGTCAAAAGTTTACAGAAAATGGAAATAAAAGCTATATTTTGTTGCAAAAAGTTTTGAAATCCATGCATACAAGTTTTTGGCATTGTAAGAAGACTGCCTAAAATCAATGAACTCTGTCTCAAACAAGTGATGTAAAATATATACATTTATTACAGAGTTCAAAAGAGTATAACAAAATAAATTTCAGTTATCAATAATTTTAATATTCTTTTAGCCATATTAATATAGTATTCATAAATATGTAATTACAGTTATAAAAACTCTTCAATGTTTGAGGAAATGGATATGTTTATGCTGATTGAACATTACACGATGTATAGTTGTATCAGAATGTCATATGATACCCCAGAAACGTATATAATTTGTATGTTTCAGTTAAAAAGAGTATAAAGTAAAAGAGGGAAAATATTCTTGATTATAGGGAACTGAAAGCATCAGTCAACATAGCCAGAAAGTTTTTACAGATACATTGTAAAAGGAATTTTATCTTTGCCAGTAAAACAATACTTAGAAGGATATAGTGTACTATACTTGACATGATGTAAAATAAAAGCTTTCAGAAAGTCTAGGACCTCAAGGGCCTTAAAATGACAACTAAATTGGGGTCTTTTGTTTCGTATTCTGCCCCTCTTCATTATTTTACTAAGGTTACTTCCTAACATTACAAGAAAAACAAATGGATAGAATTTAAATGACATTTCAGCTCTTCTGTCTCACACATGGAAGTGAGATACCTATAGTCTCAAAATACCAACTCTCCCTCAGGTCCTGTGGGTAATACGGAGAAGTATTATAATCATGTTTTCACCCCCTGTGGTAACTGTTATTACTTTGAGTCGAAAGCCTAGCTTCCCCTTGCTATCGCGTTACACATCCATGTGCACTGGATAAATCAGGAAGTAACCTGTTTCTTATATGCTGGGTTAACTCTTCAGTCAGGGAAAGAGGATTCTTGAGTGATGGGCCCATTATTATCTGCTTGTTTGAGAACTATGTTGAATGAATATTAGTGCATTAAAATAGCCACATCATTCAGTACTTCAATAGCTAGGCAAAAGGGTTGTTCATTTAGGTGTTCGGAGAGACTAAACTGCTAGTAAAAGAAAAGAATGCACATGAAAACAGGTAGTGTTCTGATATGGAATTACATCCAGCACACATGTAACCTTTGTAACTCCAATTAAAACATATCTTCACCCAAAGAAGCTGAATTCAGGTTGCCAAGTCCACTGCTTCAACAAAGGGTGCACGATGCACCTTGGGAAACAAGAGACCATGTATGTCGGGAGCATTGCTCCTTGTTGTCGACTTTCCCCTAGTGAACATCTGTCTCATGGATTTAACTAACTGATTCTTAGAAAAGCTCATCCGACCTCACTGGCAGCTCCTGGATGGACGCCAATCTATGGAAGTGGCAGCCACAGGGGAGACCCTGCTCCCGCTGGTTGGCCTCCAGAGGGTGAGTATTTGCCACAGGGCACTGAGAGCTGTGCCCGAAGTGGCCCAAGCAGCCAATGATCTGAGAGACAGATAAAGCTGAGACCATCTGAGGCTGCACACACTTAGGAACCCATACAGGGAGGCGAGTTTCATGAGTTCCATTACTCATAGTATACTTCAGTGTGTGTGTGTGTGTGTGTGTGTGTGACCAACAGGGAAGGCAGTAGCAATTCCATGGGAGGGAAGTTGTCACTGTCAGACATTATTGGGCCTGGTGGATACAAAGATCTGACAGATTTCGAGTCTGCCCTCAGGGGTATTACAGGACAGTTGGGAAGAAGAAAAATGATTTTTAAAATAATAACTGGTCACAGATTGCTGACTACTCAAATAGTAACATAAAGGGTAAAGGGCTATGATTACAAATATAACAGAATATAACCATCAGGTTCTTATGAGTCAAGTAGTTAGGCTGTAGTGTGAAACGCAACTAGACAGAGAAAATCAAATCATCGCACAAAGGCAGCATGATTCTGCCCCTTAAGAAAGAACGTGCTGCAGCAGGCCTCTGGGCTAGTGGTGAACACGCCAGGTGCAGTGCCTGGGTCTGATGCCTAGCTCAAGCTCCTGACTATAGACCCTGGCCAGTGATGGCTCAAGTCCCTGGTTCCTGCCACCCACTGGGAGACCTGGATTGAGTACCTGGCTCTTGATTTCAGCTGTGCTCAGCTCTAGTTTTTGTAGGCTTTTAGAAAGTGAACCAGTAGATAATCACTCTTCATTTGTTCTTTATCTCTAAAAAAAGAGTATGCTAAATGTGAAAGATTATTTTTAAACGTACTATGTCTCTGCATTTAACAAGATTAAAAAACTGATTTTTCACTTTGGTATAAACATTAACATTGAAAAGTTTTTAATAGTACACTTCCTAACTACATCTTGGCAAAATATTATTTAAATGTTTGAAAATTTATACAAAGAAGAGTTCATCAAAATAATTGCCAGAGTTATGCTTCCATGTGGATGTCTAATATATCATTTCAGGCACAACTATATATATTTAGAGGAAAAATTACATATGAGCTTAAAAGTTACTACACACATTAATTCAGTAGGAGTAAAACACTGATTGAAATAATTATATTTCTAAAACCTATCATTTAATTGTACATACATGAGGGCACCCACAAAGAGACACTCAGCTACTGGGAACGTACAAATTATTCCTGTAAATTTCACCCTTATGCTAGTTAACAAATAATATACATGTGTGTATGTGTGTCCCCATTTCATGTTTATACATACACACACACAAGTATATAGTCTCCCATGTGGGTTGCAGGGGCCCAAGTACTTGGTCCCCTTCTGCATCCTTCCCAGACATATTAGCAGGTGGGAAATGGAGCAGCTGGAACTCAAATCGGTGCCGACGTGGAAGGCTGACCTCATAGGCAGCAGATTAGCATGCTGCACCACAAAGCCAGCACTTTGTGTACGATTTTTGCCTGTTGTAGGTTAGAATAAAATCTGTTATTCAGAAATTCTTTGATGGACTGTTTCAGTATTCCTATAGCTTAAAAAGATGAATCTACCAAAAAGCTAAAAGGAATATTTGATGCCTCATTCAAACAACTCCAGCAGAGCTAATGCCAGGCCTATGGTTAACTTCCAGAGATAAAGGTGTTTTACAAGGCCAAGTAAAAACCTCAACACATTTTAATTTTCATGAAAATAAAAAATAACTATTTGAATATTTTATTTCATAATTATTTAAAAATACATTTTTTTGGATTTTGTGATTATCCGAGTTCGGTTAATTTTATGAGGATGTAATGTCAGAAAACAAAAATGTTTAAGAAAACAGATATTTAGTAATAGATTCAGAAGTCTAGTTTTAATTAGAAAACAAGACAAAATCATGGCTACAACAAGGAAATTTTAAAAAATGGTAACACTTAAGACTTCGTAAGTTGAAATATCCTAGGAAATCTTTATTTCAAAATAAATAGTTTAACAAAATATGCTACCATCCCTAAGAAGTATCTTAAATAAACCTTTTGTTTTTCTGTTTGAATAAATATACTTTTGCCTACATTTTCTACTTGTTATATAAATCTGATATTCACTAAAACACTTCTGAAGTTTATTCTCCATTGAATTCTGTTTAAAAAAGTCTAAAAGAATAAAAGTATAAAGTCTCAGTGAACATATTAATTGAATGAAAAAAACTGTCTACAGATCCACAGGTAAAGGTGTTTGACAGTATAAATGTTATGTATCCTTTTTCAGGATTTGAGATGATAGAATAGGGAGGAATTTGGAGCAAAGTTACTAATTACTACTAGTTTAAACTGTTTAGTACTACATTAAATCAAACACCTTACACTACACAGTTTTGTTTTTGTTTTTGCAGCTCTGCATATCCTATTTCATTTTTTTGTAGTAGAATGTCCCCTAAAGACCAAAATCACAAATATTTGGCTGGCAAGAGAAGAGCTGGTGCTTAATTGCAAAAGGGAAACATGACTCTTCCGTTTAAATAAATGCTTCAACACAACCTGATACCTGCAAGTGCCTGGACTTGGTCTGTACTGGGAGCTTCCTCGCCCACAATGACATCATGATTCCCACACACCCCCGTGATCAGTGCACGGACTCCTGTCAGTCGTGGAAAATGATCACAGTGAGTCCCTCATCTCAAGCCTTCCTGGCCCTCTGGCCAGAACAAAGACAGCTGGAACTTCTCAGAGGTCAGTGTCTGTAACAGTTAAGCACCCCCTGTGATTGTCTTGGTTTTCACTTCCAGCAAGGATACAGACACACCTAAATGACTTTCTTCAGTTCGTTGCTAATTTTAAATATGCTCATGCATAAAATATCTATAAATACTTATTAAGGGTAATACTTTGCATTGGGATCATAGATAAGATTATTAAAGAAGAAATGTAAAGAGCTACCTTATTGTATGAAAAACTGTGAAAGCTCATATTTGGGAAATTTTTTAAGCACAATTTTATAAAACTTCTATATTATATTCTCTGGCTAATGGCTGAAATTTTTAAGTGAGCGGTAGCTTTTGCTTACCCTCATAAGTAACTTTCCTGACAGTCATGATTTAAAGCTGACAATCAATTAGCAGGCAGACTGGTGGCCCAGAGCATAGCACTGAAGCAAAGCTGGATGAGAGGCACCTACATGAGGGGAGAGTTGTTCATTTCAGCAAGTGAAATACAGGTCACCTTGCCCAATTTCAATTTCAGATAGGTCTCAGAGATCACTGCCCTTTCAATCTTATATGCATACATACATATAAAAATAAATTTTAAAATATATGTAAATACATAGGCAACATTTAGAATATACCTATATTAGAAATTACTTAATCTGAATTCAAATCTGACTATGTATCTCCTTTTTAAAGAAATCAATTTGAATATCAGAGTTACAGAGAGACAGGAAGGGAGAGAGAAAGAGCAATCTTCCATATGCTGGTTCACTCCCCAAATAATCACAATGGCCAGTGCTGGGCCAGTCGGAAGCCAGGAGCCAGGAGCTTCATCCAGATCCCCTACATGGGTACAAGGGTCCAACCACTTGGGCCATCATCTGCTGCTTTTCTTAGGCCATTGGTAGGGAACCAGATCAGAGTTGGGGCAGCCAGGACACCAGCCATTGTCCATTTGGGATGCCATTGTTGCATGCAGCAGCTTTACCCACTATGCCACAACGCTGGCCCCTTGCATTTTGTTTTTATTTTTTTTTTCACCAAGAATTTAGACATCCACAGGAGGAAAAACAAAATCTTAGAAAGCCCTACATGCTTGGAAATTAAATGACATTTTGAACAACCCAAAGATTAATGGGGGAAAAAATTCAAAAGGAGACTGAGAAAGGATGACAACACGGTGGGGCAGGTTTAGCCTCTCCTGGGGCCACCAGCATCCTGTTACAGAGTGTCGGTTGGAGAACCGAACACTCTGCTTCCTACTAACGCGTATGTTGAGATAGTGGAAGGCAGCTCAAGTGCTTGGGTCACTGAATCCATGTAGGAGCCAGGGTGGAATTACAGGCTCCTGGCTTCAGCCTGCCCAGATCAGGATGTTGCAACCATTTGTGGAGTGAACTAATGGATGGAAAATATCTCTGCCTCTGTCATGCTGCTATTTAAATAAATAAAAATGAATCTTTAAAAAACGAGGTTGAAAAAATACTGTGAACTAACTAGAAACAAAAACATCCTATCCAAAGTAACTCTGGTCAGGAGTGGGCAACTGGCCTGGTGGTTAAGTATGTTGGAACGTCCACATCCTACCTGGGGGCCTGGACTCCGACTGCTCCAGACTGCAGCTTCTTGCCAGTGTGCACCCTGGAGGCAGCAGATGATGGCTCCTCTAAGTGGGTCCCTCCCCTTGCATGGGAGGCTCAAACTGAGAGCACCTGCCTCTGCCTTCAGCTTGGCAAAGCCCAGCTATGAAGGGCATTTGGTGTATTAACCAGTAGATGGAAAATCTGTCTCTGTTCTTTTTCTGTGTCTGCTTCTCAAATAAACATGTAAAAGAAATTAGAAAAGCAATTACAGGAAGCTAAAACAGTACTTGAGAGAATCTGTAACTTGAATGACCTATGTTAAAGCAGAAGAAAGGTCTCAGATCAATGTTTAAATCTGTGCATTAAGAAAGTAGGAAAAGAAAAACAACTAAATCCAGAAGAAAATGTTCATGCAATTTGAAACCCTACTCCCTAGAATTCACTGGTAAATTTTATCAAGTATTTTAAAAAAATTATTACTTTTTGAAAACACAGAAAATTCTCTCATTCCATGATGTCTGTTACTGCACAGACACAAAATGCAAGTAAATTGTAACTATAAAAGGATAAATTAATATAGCTGAAGACTAGAACATGGAAATATTTACTAAACATTAACACAATCAATCAGCATGTCAACAGATGTAGGAAAAGATTATCCAAAATGAACAAGTGTTGTTTATTGCAGAATTGCAGAGTTGTTTTAAGATCCCCAAATCTACTAGTGTAACATGCCATATTAACACATGAAGGACGAAAAGCTCATGTTATTTTTAGCAAATTCTGAAACATCTAACAAAAAACAGAATATTCACGATACAAGTCCTCACCATACTCGCCATTGAAGGGAACTCCCTCAACATGAGAAAGTATTTGACAAAGCTATGACTAGCATCGGAATCAGTGTGAAGGTCTTAATGCTGTCACCATGTCGACCCAGTATTACACCAAGCATGCTCCAAAGCACTACGGAGAAACACACTTACTAACATCTAAATTAAAAAAATATAGCTGACTTGCATCACAGATGGCAAGCTAGGGAGAAAATTCTCAGAATTCCAGGATATAACTGCTAAATTAATGGGTTTAGCTAGGTCCTAAGATAGAAGAGTTGTGTTTTAAAATTAATTCTGAAAGGAGAAAATAGCACTTGAATTTCTAGATATTAATAAATAATCTGAAATTAGAACTGATTGGTTAAAATTTCAAAATTCACTTTGAATATTGGTATGTTTTCCTTAACTGCTTTTATCTAATATGCTTGGAAATGACCATCCAACTTAGGTGAAAGAATTGGCTAGTGAAAAGCAAAATCAAAGGATGAACATTAAACAATTCATCTGAAGTCAAAATACAAATACTCATTGACTTCTCAAATTTAGGAGCACCTTCAAGGTCTTTTATGTTGACCTTTCATTTAAATAGGTGCATATGACATTCATAATAGTCTGCAATTTCTGTTTTTATCTTAAATAAGCAATCTGTAAGATTGAAACATCCTACAAATATGTTCATAAATGTTCCTACTGGTTGACTAATTCACACTAAATTTGTCAGAAATACTTTACTTCCTCTTACTGATTTTTTTAAAGTATTCAACTCAGTTTTCATAGAAGCAGTTTTTAGTCACATTTCATCTACAACAGAATATATAATTAAGTTATGCAAGCACAATAAACTATCAGCAAGATAGTGGAGTGTTGGTAAGGGATTGAGTTCATTAATACCAGATGAACCTGGGCACAAGATAGTGATATATGAAAAGACAGGACTCATTTTCATGTCCTGAAACTCAGCTTGATTCAGAAAAGAAAAAAACCAGGTAACCCAGTGAACTCTTCAATTGGATCGTGGTTAAAGGGCAGAAATCTACATTCTTACTATACTAATTTTCATCTAGTACAAAGAGCCCTACTTTACTTCTTTAACTTCCCCCATCTCACAACTTTCCTCTTATGACATTCAACTGCAATTAGTTTGATGCAGTTTTTCCTTCTAGATTTCTCCAGTGGGTGTACACACACACACACACACATATATACACATGCATGTATACTTATAAACACACACTTACACAAGGGTACTTTTCATATTTATTATAAAAATGGAATTAAAAAGTATTGAAGTGGGTGTTTGGCTTTGTGGTTAAGATGCCTATTAAGATATATGTGTTCCATGTCACAGTCACTGGGTTCAGCTGCAGCTCCAGGTCCAGATTCCAGCTTCCTGTTAATGTAATGCTGGCAGCAGTGATGGCTCAAGTAGTTGGGTCTGTGCCACCCACAGGAGCCTGGGATTGTTTCCTGCTCCCAACTTTGGCCGTGTCCAGCCCTGGTCTTTTCAAGCATTAGGGGAGTTAAGCAGTGAATGGGAGCTTTCACTCTTTTCTCTATCTGAAACAAAAATTCTAAGGCTGTTTGTGTTGGTACAAAAAATTGAGTCTATGTGCTGCTTATTCATAATATGCATCTTAATAAACTTTTAAAAAATATTCACTTATTTATTTGAAAGGCAGTGACAGAGAGTCAGGAACTCCACTGTGGTCTTCTACATGGGTGGCAGGGGTCAAGTACTGAGCCACCATATGCTGCTTCTCAGATGCATTAGCAGAGAACTGGATCTTAAGTGGAGTAACTGGGACTCTAAGAGGCACTCAGATGTGGCCTGTCAATGTCTCAGGTAGCACCCTAACCCGCTGTACCACAACATCAAGCAGATATATATTGTTTTAAAAATTTGAAATACTTGAAATTATTTGGATTTGCTTTTTTATGGTTACATTTGTATGAACCACTCTGCAATAGTTTCACAATTATTATTGCAAGATAATGATTGGGCAAGAAAGATGAAGGTTAAAGCAAGGATGAGAAAAAAGGAAATAGGAAAATGTGGATAGTATTGTTTGATGTTACTCTATCAACTTAGTAAAAAAAGAAAGTTTCCTAGCATAAACACTGAGTTTCTTATTGGGCTAACTGCAGTGATTAAATAGTTAAAAATTAAGAAAAACACAAAAGACGAAAAATCTCATTGAGGAAAGAAAATACACTTTATTATATAGTATGTTTTTGGCATAGGCAAGGGGAGAGGCTGTTTGGGAAACCAGACAGAACTACAAACTGGTGCAATCACTAGGTCAGGTCACCCAGTGCCCTTTCTTGGCCCACTCTGTATCTTTGTAAGATGCCTTAATCAATTCTGGCTGCCCTATCTGGATAGCACTCTTCTGAACAAACTGAATAATGTTTCCTCTTACAAACAGACAAGCTCTGTTTAATACTGTGATTATTGCAATCAGGCTAGAAAGTATTACTCAATTTTTAATAATCAACTTTTGAAAGTTTAGAATTTAAAAATGGGGTCTTAATGTACTTCTACAATATTTTTCATTTTTGTTATCTCACCATATTAAAATACTTGAGAAATTTTGCAGGAAAATATGTAAGCTTTGAATAATGTAGACAAAATCCGAAACTCCCAAATCTCAATCAGCCTATTGGTGCCTCCATTTCCTAAATTGTACCATTAATATCAGTCTTATTCTAAGGAAACCAAGTATTGTATACACACACACACACACACACACACATATATATATATATATATATATACATACATATGTGCATAAATACAAATATACACATATATATCTCTTGGAATATTTTTTGTTTCTCCATCTAGCTACTCATTAAACAAATATGTTTACTATGGTCTATAGGCATTGAGATCTACTCTACACAGTGACTGTTCTACAGTGTTAGTTTAGAATCATTACTGCACAGAGCAGAAGTGACTGTTGTGGCCCAGGCAATGTGTGGCAGCTATTCATTCCAGTGAGTTTCATTTAAACCTCTGCTTGCCTTAGCAAAAACATTATTTAATCTACCTCATGTGTGAAGAATCTAATTTAACATCTACAATCTCAGCAAGTCTGGGATTCTGACTGGTGTTCTTACATTACAGAAGAGCCTCTTCAAAACCTGAAACAAACAAAAGCTGTAGCAAATAATGAATTTTAGTAATTGTGAGTATTATGTGCTTCAAAGCTCACACACATTGGACTTCAGATCCATTTTCTCATTTATTTATTGCAACACAACTATGGTGTAAGCACTACCCTATCATCTCATAAATGTGATGGAAATTAAATCCAGAAAATTAGGTAAATTGACTAGTTCACACATACTGCTTAAGCAACCACCCTGGGCAATGCAACTCTAAATTATGTTCTCTTAACCACTATACTATATTGCTTCTGCATGTAAAATTTGTGGATGAAAACATTAAAGCATTTTTATTGGTGTCCATTCAAGTCAATGTACTTTCTCCCCACCCCCACGAGAGTATCAAAGAGGAAACAGTCTGATTACAATCAGTGATAAATTTGCAATCTGTAGTGATTTACAAGTAAATTCAACTAGACACATCAATTCAAAATGAAAATTGTAATGAATTTATCTACTTAAAAATAATCATTCTGGGGGAGACTAAACCTTTGTAGATACTTCAACATTTTTTACTCTATCAATCTTCAAGAAGATTCACGCAGGGGATGGGAAGAAGTGCTGAAGTAGCTGTGACAGTAAATCAGCTTTGCATCATGTACTGTGTATTTCAAGGTGATGGATTATAGGCTTAGAAATCATGCTGATCACTGGATATCACTACTGATAGGCTAGGGTCGATCCAAAGTCATCCAAATATCTTTGAACATTAATCAGAGCAACTCTCATAGGTTCAGAGATGAAAAGAATGTCACTGATTATAAATAACCACTATCTCATAAAGTGACTATTTAAATTTATCAATAGGGAAGAGAAAGTAAAATTAATATCTGAAAGAAATTACTGTAATATACTACTATTAAGGGGCTTCAGTTAGTCCACAGTTTTTAATCCCTGGAAAGTTTTAAGGGCAGGCATCTTAGACACAGAATATAAATTATATTCAAAGATGTTAGGTCACTACACAATTCTTCAATTTAAAAAACTGAAACATTGTTTACAGTGAGACTATATGTGAAATGTTTATAGATTTCAACAAACTGTGTGTGTAAACACTATCAAAACCTATTCACTTTGCCATTACTGCACAAGAATTTCATCTGTCCTTTTGTATTCAATGTGCTGTCTCTCATCCATCACCACTACTTCCACGCCTGGCCCTCTTCTAGTATGCTTCTGATCTTTACCACATTAGATTAGTAACAGCTACTGGAATTTCACATAAATTGAGTTGTGTGGTTTTTATTATTTTGCTTCTGACTTCTTTTTTGGTTTCTTTGTTTTGCCCAATTTTCTATTTTGGAGACTGATCTGCGCTTCAAGCCTCAGTAATTTGTTCAAGTTCTGTGGACTTGCTCAAATTATTTAACTTCTCTTAGACTGGGTTTCCTCATCTGTAGGGAAGGGATGACAAATTGGTGTTTACTGTAATTAAATTAGATGATGGCTACAATGTCTAGGCTAGCCTAAAGGGACTACCACATATGAGGGCACTTCACAAATTTGTAGTAGAGTGAATTAAATTATGTGCTAATTTTGGTATAAAATAATTCTCAAAATATCTTCTCCCTGATCTGTAGAAACTAATAGAGTACCTAAAAAGTAATCTGTAGAAGTGAAATTGACACTGTGAAATGTGATGACTTTGAACAGGGCTATGTTCATGTTGTTTCTGTGGACAATAAAAATTTTTTAAAGGATGTGTATTCTTGTTTATTTGTAGGGCAGAGTGACAGAAAGGAAGAAAGAACAAGAGAGAGAGAGAGAGAGAGAGAGAGAGAGAGAGAGAGAGAGAGAGAGAGAGAGACACCCCTCACGAGCTGGGGTTGGACCAGGCCACAGTTAGCAATCAGGAACTCCATCCTGGTTTCCCACGTGGGTGGCAATAACCCAGGCAC
This sequence comes from Sylvilagus floridanus, assembly GCA_949820135.1. NCBI lineage: Eukaryota > Metazoa > Chordata > Mammalia > Lagomorpha > Leporidae > Sylvilagus > Sylvilagus floridanus. The sequence continues at coordinate 27,102,798 of OX463235.1, forward strand.
TTAAACCATCACCTGCTGCCTGTCAGGGTGCACATTAGCAGGAAGCTAAATAGGAAGCAGAGTTGAGACTCAACCCACATACTCCAATGTGGGATGCAGGTGTCCTAAGTTTTATCTTAACCCATTGTGCCACAATGTCTGTTCCAGGATATTCATAGTTTTAAGTACAATTATCCCTGACATCTTTATGACTGGATATTGTGGTCTGTTTCTAGATAATCCGTTTCTGTTAATGTCCTCTATATTTAACCTTACACTAATACCTCACTGCTTTGAGTATTGTGGCATTCAAGTAAGTACTGAAAACTGTAGGATTCCTCCAACTTGGCTTTTCTTTTTCTCAAAATTATAAGCTAGTTTTATGCCATTTCCCTTTAAATTCATAAATATTTTTAAATAAACAGTAATACAAAAGAAAACCTGCTTGAACTTTAAATGTAATGTTTTTGAAACTATGCATCAAATTGAAGATAGCTTCCACTGGAACTGCATTTAGAATTCCCAAGCTTGAACTTGAGATTTCTAAGTGTTTAGTCCTCCTTAATTTCTAGCTGCAATATTTTATAAATTTCAGAGAACAAATCTTGTGCATATTTGTATTTTACTCCTATTTAGCTTACTTGTTTCTATTTGTTATTTTCAATTTCCACATATTTCTATCTAATACAGAGATTCATGTCTTATATCTCTATGATGATATTGTAGTCAGAAGCTTTCCTCAACGCACTGACCAGCTCATGCATTTTAAGCAGTTTTTAGACTATTCCACAAGTACAATAATGTGGTCATTGTATAGGCAGAATTTTACTTCTATTATTTTTAATAATTTACTTGCCTTATTACATTTTGTCTTTGACCTCAGCATAATATTAAAGAGAAATAGTAAAAATGAATATTCTTGTTTTATTTCTGATTTAAGGAAATATTTTAATTTCTTGCCATTATACCATGAAGAAGTTTAGAATCTGTTGCAACCCTATTTATGCATCTATTTGAAATTATATTTCACTTCACTTTTAATTAACTCACATGTCATAATTTGTTTATGCTGAACAATCTTTCATCCTTGTTAGTGCCCACATCTTTCCATAATGGTAAAAAGTCATTTTCTTCTCATGGCTGGAAGCAGAAGCCATCCCTTTCAAGTGTATTTAACTCAAAGATTTATGTAACACACACGTTGTTCCAACTTCTCTGTTACTTAAACTAAATATAAATCCTTTCTCATATCCATGATCTTCCATGTCATTTGTTTATCTAAAATTCTTTCCATATGTAGGTTTGGAAATATTATCTTATTAGATAAACCCTAAATGATGCAAACCTTCTAATTTCTTTCCTTGTTTCACTCTGACATATTTTCTGCATACCTGAGAACTGTGGGATTATTCCTGCTCCATGCTGGCATACTTATTTCATACTTATGTATATTTATACTATAATTTAGTTGTTCTTTGGATTCAGTATTTTCCTGTTCATCAAGGATCCCTTCCTCTGTTTTCAGATGATGTAAATAGTTTTTGTCTTTCTAGAAAAGCTCTTCTAGGGTCCCGTGAGGACAAAGATGGGTGGGGCATTCACATCAATCAGAGTATGTGATAGCATTGGATATAATGGATATTGGTCTAGTGGTAGATGCCACACAACCCTGTGGTGCTCAGCATTTGTTTCTCTGTGTTGAGACGAAGGATGTCACCCCTGGATCTTTTGAGGTCATCCCAATAACCACCCTGGTTAGGCAAAGGGGCCTGGGAGGAGAGCCCTGGGACAGAAATCATTGCCATTTAGCTGGCATCATTTCACATTTTAGGTACCAGAGGAGCATTTCTTTCCATGTATGCCTAAAGCCAGACACACTTCACACATTTAATGTGGAAAATAATTTTCCCTGTTATATTTTGTCCTACCAATTTTGTTTTGAACTTTTATTACTTCTAGATGCATAGTCCATAGTTCAAAATTTGAGACCTTTTTCTGGTGTTTTTGTTAATGCATAAATAACATCTAACAAATCATACTAGAAAAATACATCATAGTATTTCTTAATGAGAATTTTTCAATAATGCTATGAGAATGAAACCACATGTACAAAATATTGACATTTTCATTTTTTTTTTGACAGGCAGAGTGGACAGTAAGAGAGAGACAGACAGAGAGAAAGGCCTTCCTTTTCCGTTGGTTCACCCCCCAATGGCCGCTGCGGCTGACACACTGTGACCAGCGTACCATGCTGATCAGAAGCCAGGAGCCAGGTTCTTCTCCTGGTCTGCCACAGGGATGCAGGGGCCAAGCATTTGGGCCATCCTCCACGGCACTCCTGGGCCACAGCAGAGAGCTGGACTGAAAGAGGAGCAACCAGGACAGAATCTGGTGCCCCAATCAGGACTAGAACCCTCTGTGCTGGTGCTGCAGGCGGAAGATTAGCCTAGTGAGCCGCGGCACCAGCAATATTGACATTTTCTTACCATTATCCTAAAAATCAATTATGAGTTTAGCAATGCACACAGTATTTTCCTGCATCAACCCACTATAAAATTATAAATAGTACTCTAAATTATCTTTGCGTCCTAGAAATTCTCATCTTAAAAGTCAGATACTGCCTCTCACTAATAGACACTGTTATCATGAACATTTGGTTCATTTCTCTGTATTTATTTTTATGCTGCTTCCTGAATGACAATGTTTGAACTCATAGGAGTTATTTATATGTTCACAGCTTGTAGGAAGTGATCCTAGATGGGGCTACAGGCTAAATTCTTTATTATGAAGTCAGTATTATTTCTCATAACTTTATTAAATAATTTATAATGATTTTATTTGGGATATGCTATAATTTATTTACATATAAAATCAGACTTACCATTTTAAGATGATTTATTTCATCTTTATTGAAAGGACTAACTCATATTTCTAGAGATATCTTAATGGGAACATTAAGTAAAATTAGTAAAATTATATATATTGGGCTAGAGGCCAGATGTGAGTTTTCAGAAATGCATATCCTCTATTCACATACTAAAGTATCAACCAAAATGGGGGCCAGATCAATATAAACCATCATAAGGAATTAAAGGCTGCCAATTTTGGTTGCCATTGAATGCTATACTAAATCTGGAAAATATAATTTAAACCACTTTTAAACTAATAAATTTACCAAAGAATAATGAGATTTACAGAAAATATGCATCTTACTTATTGTGGTATTAAAATAGGTAAGATTAAATTGACTATCCTATTCTTTAAATGAATCTTGTCTGAGAAGCAAAAAGAGAAACAAAGATAAACTTATAATCTGCTGCTTCAGTTCTCAAATGCCCACAACATTCAGTACTGGGCCAGAGCCACAGCTGGGAACTGAATTCAGGTTTCCCATATGGGGTGGTAGAGTCTCAAATACCTGAGCCATGGCCACTTTCTCTCAGAGGGCAAATTAGCAGGAAGCTGGAACTTAGAGGGAGCTGAGACTGGAACAAATGCCTACACCATGCTAACCAATGAAAACTGTAAAATTTAGTACTATTAATTGTAGTCCCATTTCACAACAGAGTTACAGCACTTTTTTCATCTGAAACTCTATGCCCCCCAATCATTATCTTTCCTCGATCCCTTCAGCCTTTTCCAATCAACTTTCCTCTTTGTGTTTGTATTGCTTTGACTGCTTCAGATTTCATATGAGTGGAATAATAAAGTATTTGTCCATTTGTCACTGGCTTATTTCCCTTAGCACAGAATCATTGGGGTTTATTCATGTTGTATCATGCAGGTACATTTTCTTGCTTCTTTTTAGAGATGCATGGTATTCCATTGTATGTATATGCCACAGTTTCTGTATTCATCTGTCAATGGACATTCTGAGTTGCTTTGCTTCTATTATTGGGTAGCTGGGCCCAGCTTCTTCACCTCCAACACAAGGAGTATTTCGAGGATGAGATGTAGGTAACAGTCAGCAGAGAAGGAAAATTGAGCTGTATGTCACACAAAAGTACACACTAAAGGAGGAGCATGGTGGTACTAAAGACGGAACTAACACAATGAGGTTCAGGTCAGTACCTTTATTTGAGGGATGGGAGTGGTACCTGGGGGAGGTTTAGCTGAATATCCATAAGGGGTTGACTTTGGAGTGGGGTTTGAGTTCCACCCATTTGCTTTATCATTTGAAGCTCTTGGAAGTTTCATGGTGTCAAGTACATGATGGATATACAAGTGTCAGCCATGGTAACTTTATTACAGTGACATAATAAAGAACTGAAGATCAACGCAGGACACAGACTGCCCTGCAACCATGTAGATTATTTTTGACTGGCACCAGTACTAAATGATGGTTTTGCAGAATCTGTAGTTTTCTACGGCCTAGAAGGGAGAAAGGTGTTTGGGTTGAGCAGGGCTACAGAGATGGGCTGGCAATCTTGGTCTTCCCTGCTAGCTACTTCCCTGACTATATCATTTCTACCTCTTGACAACTGTGAGATGGCTACAGTCAATAGAAATAGTCAAATCTCTCTCAGAAAAGCATGTTTCAGCTGGTCCATGCATGGGCAGCTTACCCCCATTAAAAAAGAAATAAAAACACTTAGCAATAATTGAAGGACATATGGTGAACATGGACCAAGTGGAAAGGAAGTCTGAAGACAGACTTTTCTGTCCTGCCTGCAGATTTCAATAACAACCTGCTGGAGATAGAAATGCTGTAAATTCAGTCAGCCATGTTATGAGTTTTCCTACATGGTAAAGGTCTACTCGGTGAGAGAGATGGCAATCAGAGCCAGGTTTACCATCTTCCCTCATCTCTATCACGTGGCCCCTTCCAACTCATTAATTGGATATTATAAGTACACACAGTGCTACTGCTGTGCAAACTCTCAGGAAAAATCCTCTTATGTTTCCTTTCCCTTGCCCATCACAACTACCAATATTCACGTTTCACTGCATGTTGCAAATTTTATAATATATGCTTCAAAACAAAGATAATATTTAAAACAATGGCATGTAACAAAGAATAAATGCATATATTTTCTTCTATTAACTTATCTTATGCATGCATTAAAATGTTCACCTGAAAAATCCTATCAATAATTCTGTTCACTTACCTAATGAAGCAAAAGATTTTAAAATAAAGGAAAAAAACCAAAGCATTCCCTCATCTTTAATGCTTAATTAAGTTCAAGATATCAAACATGCAGACATATTACTTTATGCCTTATTAATTTAAAGACTTTAAACAGCATTACAAAAGGCCATTTAAAGGGGCTGGCACTGTAGCACAGCAGGTTAAGCCACCGTCTGTAGCACCTGCACACCATATGGGCACCAGTTCAAGTCCCAGCTGCTTCACTTCCAGTCCACATCTCTGCTAATGCACCTGGAAAAACAGCAGAGGATGGCCCAATCGCTTGGTCCCCTGCCAAGCCCTGGCCCAGTAACAGCCTGCGGCCATATAGGGAGTGAACCAGCAGATGGAAGATAGCTTTCTTTCTGTCTCCTCTGTCAATAACTCTGCCTTTCAAATAAATAAAACTGTGTCCCACATCAGAAAACCTGGGTTTGATTCCTGGGTCCAGCTCACAGCTTCCTGTCAATGCAGACCCTGGGAGGCAAAGGGAGATCGTTTAAGCTAATAATTCAATCCCTGCCACCCATATAGGAGATCTGAATTGTCTTCTCAGCTGCTGGCTCCATTTTGGCTAAGCCTCAACAATTTTCAGAATTTAGAGAGTGAACCAATTCAGAAACAGAAAATTAGCATTCTCTGTCTCTGCCTCTCTTGCTTTCTCACAAAGAAAAATAAGAATATTTCTTTCCTCAACAACATATTGCCTTTCTAAAATATATTTTATACATATAAATTTAGAAAAGCAATAGATTCTATTATATTTTAAAAATAAACACTGTCTCTTTAAGCAATGTACCACTTAATATTAAAGCATGTCTCATATACCTTGGGATATATGACACTTAAAAGAGGTAACTATGAATTATTTTTATTAGATATACGCTTTTCCTGTTAGAATAATTTGGTGAGCTCCATTGTTACAGTAATCCCCACTAGAATTTTAACTGCAGAAGGATAGAGACTTTATCTACATCTGTGTCCTGAAGAGATTCTATCACACAATAGCCATCAGTGAAGTTTTAAACAATAAATGAACTAATGAATTAAGATGACTCAAAAATATAATTTCTGGTTTATTATACTGTAGCTGATAGGTAATTGTATTGTTTTATAAACCAATTTACTAAATATATTCCAATTATCTTCTCATGTTACATTTTATATCCATTATATGTATATAATCAGTTGTTTCCTTCAGCACAGAGATTACTCTTTTTTCTGCACTCTAAACAATGCTTTGACAAAACTTTAACTAAATCTTTGTGCTTATCCATCATGATCACTTCCAGAGAATAAATCCCACAAAACGTAATGATTGAGTCATTTATCTATGATTTGTGCATGCAAATCATTTTTGTTCCCTCAAAAGCACAGTGCATTATTAGTTCAATTTCTTCTTTCAAAGGAGAGTAATGATTCTATCTTACATATGTGTATATAATTATTTTAATTTTCATTTCTGCTTTAGCAGTGGAATTTTTTATGTGTATTACATATAATGGTTTTAATGACATTTGAATATTGTATTCATAATATATTTTCATATTTAGTGGTTGTTACTTTTTTTATAATTGACTTTGTAATCTGTATTTTATACTTAAGATTTTAGACTTTCACCTTTCAGATCTGAATGCAGACTGTTCTTCATTTTAAACACTAGCCTTTTAGTTTTTATGTTCATTTGAAATATGGTGTTTATAAAATGAATAAATGAAGTCGCTTCTCCATCATACCATAGTATGAAAGTGTGTGTCCCCTTTTTCCCTCAATTCATATGTGGAAACGTACTCCTAAGTACAGTAATATTAAGACACGGTACCTCAGCTCTTATAAATGGGATTTGTGCACTTCAGGGAGCTAGCCCCTTCTCTCCTGTGAAGACACAGCTAGAAGATGATTTCTTTGAAGCAGGCATAGGATTCTCATCAGATGCCAAAATAGCTGTTTTCCACAGCACTGCGAGCACTGAAATTGTGATATTTACACATTATCCAGCCCATGATACTTTCTTACAGTAGCCCAACTGGACCAAGCACCCCATAGCACCACTTCCCTCAGAAATAGCTTTTTAAAAATTTTTTTAGACTTTTTATGCATAATGCTTATATGGAAAAAATGAAAATATATTGTGGTGTTTCTTCTGGAATACTTTTAAGGGCTTATTTATTTTAAAGCAAGAGTGACAGAGACAAGGGGAGATAAAGAGAGGTCTTCCAACCACTGGCTCATTTTCTAAATGCTGGGCTGAGGCCAAATACAGGAACCCAAAACTCCTTCTGGGTCTCCCACAGGAGTGGCAAAAACTCAGCTTCTTGAGCCATCATCTGCTGCCTTCTAAAATCCATTAGCAGAGGACTGGTTGGGAAGCGATGGAGATGAGACTGGATCTAGGCACACATGGGATGTGGGCATTCTGGTGGATGTGTAAGGTATTCAAATGGGGTTTGAATTTGCGTTTTCCTAATTACTGATACTGTTGTGCAAATTTTCATATGCTCATTTATCATCCATACATTTTCATATGAAAAGTTTCTATTCAGGCCTTTTATCAACATTTTTGTAGAAATGTCTCTATATTACTTACTTTTGAGGATTTTTATACATTCTGGAAAATGAATTTTTATTGCAAATATTTGCTTATAATTTCCTGTTTTGCTTTTTCCAATCTTAAGCCTATCTTTAGGAAATCAAAATTTTTAATCTACATGAGTTCAATATACCAGTTCTTTCTTGTGTGGATCTTTTTGTTTCATGGTCAGAGTTAAAAATTCTTTGCCTAACACAAGTTAAAAAAAGAAATCCAATGATATTATTTTTCCTTAGTGTTTACCAGTTTACATTTTACGTTCAAATCTAAAATACATTTTGACAAATTTAGATAGTCAAATGCATAGAAGCAAAGAATAGAATAGTGGTTGCCAACAGACATGAGAAGGTATTGGTCAACAAGTACAAAGTTTCTGACATAAAAGCTTCAACTGCCAGATGTCTGCAGTGTAGTATACTGTCTATAGTTGATAGCAACTTATTTCATGTATACCTTAAAGCGTGCTAAGCAAGCAGATCTTACATAGTCTTCTCAAAAAAAATATTTATTCATAATAATGGCCCCGTTTGTAGATGATATAATCCTATATACAAGGGAACAGACTGCATTAAGAGATTGGAACTCATAAGAGAGTTTGGCAGAGTTGCAGGACATAAAATTAATACTAAAAATAGCCTTTGTATACACAAACAATGCCACGGCTGAGAAAGAACTTTTTTTTTTTTTTTTTGACAGGCAGAGTGGACAGTGAGAGAGAGAGACAGAGAGAAAGGTCTTCCTTTGCCGTTGGCTCACCCTCCAATGGCTGCTGCGGCTGGCATACTGCGTTGATCCGAAGCCAGGAGTCAGGTGCTTCTCCCGGTCTCCCATGCGGGTGCAGGGCCCAAGCACTTGAGCCATCCTCCACTACACTCTTGGGCCACAGCAGAGAGCTGGCCTGGAAGAGGGGCAACCAGGACAGAATCCAGAGCCCCGACCAGGACTAGAACCCGGTGTGCCAGCACTTCAGGCAGAGGATTAGCCTATTGAGCCACGGCACTGGCAATAAAGAACTTCTAAGATCAACTCCATTCACAATAACTAGCTAAGAAATTAAATACATTGGGATAAATTTAACCAAAGATGTGAAAAATCTCCAGAATGAAAATTACAAAGCATTAGGAAAGAACTGGAAGACACCAAAAAAAAAAAAAAAAAAAAGGAAAAATTTTCTGTGTTCATGAATTGGAAGAATTAGTATTATCAAAATGTCCATAATATCCAAAACAATTTACAGATTCAATGTAATCCCAATCAAAATACTAAAGACTTTCTCAGTTCTGGAAAAAATGATCCCAAAATTCCTATTGAAACACAAGAGATTCCAAATAGCTAAAGTAATCCTAAGCAATAAAAATAAAGCCGGAGGTGTAACAATACCTGATTTCAAGACATATTGCAGGGCAGTTAGAATCAAAACAACTTGGTACTGGCACAAGAATACACACACTGACCAATGGAACAGACTAGAGACCATGGAAATTAATCCTTGCAGCTACAACCAACTAGTCTTTCACAAACAAACTAAAATCATTCCATGGAGAAAGGATAGTTTCTTTAACCATGGTTTTGGAAAAACTGGATCTCTATGTGCAGAAGTACGCAACAAGACCTCTGTCTTTCACTCCGTACAAAAATCAACTACAGTAAGTCAGGGATCTATGTTTAAGACCTGAAACCATCAAATTACTAGGGGAAAACAGGGGAAACACATCAAGACATTGGCACAGACAACAGCTTCTTAGCTAAGACTCCAGAAGCAACAGTCAATAAAGGGAAAAATAGACAAATAGGATTATATCAAGTTAAGAAGTTTCTGCACTGTAAAACACACACTCAACACAAAAAAGCAAACAACAGAATGGGAGAATATATTTTCAAATTATACATATGATAAAGCATTAATATTCAGGATAAAAAAAGAGCTCAAGAAACAACAACAAAACAAACAATTCAGTTAAGAAAGAACTGAAGTACTTGAAAAGCGATTTTTCAACAGAGCAACAGAAACATGAAAAAATGCTTAGAATCACTAGCCATCAGGGAAATGTCAATGTTAACCTCACCCCAGTTATAATGGATATCATCCAAAAATCAGAAAAGACAAATGCTTGCAAGGATGTGGTGGAAAATATACACTAATACACCATTGGTGAGAACATTAACTCATACAACCATTATGGGAGACAGTATGGAGTTCCACTGAAATCAGAAAACAGGTCTACCATATGACCTGGCCATTCCATTCACAAAGATTTACCCAAAAGAAATGAAAACAGAATATGAATGAGTTATCTATACCCCCCTGATTACAACAGTTCAACTAACCAAGGAAGACCTTTCTTTCTCTTTCTCACTGTCTAACTCTGCCTGTCAAAAAAAAAAAAAAAAAAAGAAAGAAAGAAAGAAAGAAAGAAAGAAAGAAAGAAAGAAAGAAAGAAAAGAAAAGGAAAATACTGTTCTTAGCATATTGAATGCCCTTGTAATTTCATCAAATTAAGTGGCCATGTATGCATGGGTTTCTTACTGTACTCTTTAGTTAGTTCTCAGATATATTTACTATTACCAAGCTGCCTTGATTACTGTTTTATTAGTAAATCTTAAAATCAGTTAGCTGGAGTCCTTTAACATTTGCCTTTTATAGTTTTTTTTTCTTAGGCAATCTATTGCTAAGTCTATTAACCACAACAGAGCATTTGTAAGCATCACACTGACAAGCCAGACACTGGCCTTTCCCATATACTATCTCGATATTCAATTACTTCTTGTGCACAGTGTATTATCTTATCTAATTGATTACTGAGCTATTTCCACTTGGCCAAATCATTCCTTTAAAATTTTATTAGACTTGTATTTCAATGTAGACCCATTTTGTTGATTTCTATGAGGAAAAAAACAAACCCTGCAATTATTTCTATTGGGGTGCCAGTGCTGTGGCGTAGTGGGTAAAGCCTCCACCTGCAGTGCCAGCATCCCACATGGGCATTGGTTCAAGTTTCAGCTGCTTTACTTCCAATCCAGCTCTCTCTGATAGCCTGGAAAAGCAGTACAATATGTCCCAAGTGCTTGGGCCCCTGCATCCATCTAGGAGACCTGGAAGAATCTCCAAGCTCCTGGCTTCTGGCTTTGGATCAGCACACTTCTGGCTGTTGGACCCAGTGAGTGAACGAACCAGTGGATGGGAGACCTATCTCTCTCTGCCTCTGCCTCTCTCTAACTCTTCCTTTCAAACAAAGAATCCAAAAAAAATTTCTATTGAGATCACATTAAAATATTTATCAGTTTTGGGAACGTTTACATCTTAACAACACATGAATATATGAATATGACATATTCTCCTACAGGTCTCCTTATCTTACTACTTTAAGTGTAAAAGACGTACAGATAGTTTGTTAGATCTACATATTCATCTAGCTTTTTATTGTATAATACATATTTTCCTGTTATTTTTGATGTGCTTGTTGCTTTTGGTTTCATTTCACTTTCCAACTTTTGATTAAAAATGTATTTTGGTTTCCTTGACTGCATCCTGAAACATCATAAACATGCTTATTAGCTCTAGTATTATTTTCTTGTGCTCTTAATTTTTTTTGCATTTAAAAATGATTTTTGTATTTATTTGAAAGTAGAGAGAGAGAGAGAAATATTTCACCCACTGTAACTAAAATGGCTGTAATGACCAGGGCTGGGTCAGGCCAAAGTCAGGTACCCAGAACTCCATCAGGAATTGGAAACTGCACCCCAGTATGGGATTCCAGTGTTGTGATACAATGCTGTCCCTCCCCTCTTCTTTAATTTTCTATGTAGACAACTTTAAATCTGATAAATTCATTTTAGTTTTTTTCTTGAATTACTACACTCTGACATCTATGAGCATGTTGAATAGAATAACAAAGTAATTTTCTAAATTTGTCCTGACTTTAGAGGGAAAGGATTCAGGTTTTCGTGAGGATGTTAAATGACTTTATCTCATTGTCTTTGGATAAGTTGACTTACACTGAATGACTATTGTATCAAGAATCATTCTTGCATTCCTAGAATAAAACATCATTATTCATATATGCGACTATTTCCCATTTTTTCTCAACAATTTTATCGGATCTATCCCTTGATTTATTTATTCATTAAATTTTTTAAAATTCTAGAAGGTGTAAGGCTCTGTTGCCAAGCGTTGAATATCAAGATAATGTCTGTATTTGACCAGCTTTTTAAAGGAAAATTTAATCAAAATGGGGAAACGATCCAGTTGCCAAGAACCACCAAAATTGAAGCCTGTGTGGGGTCATTAGAAGAATGCAATGGATACTGTTTAAAGTTAAAATATTATATTGCAAAACTATGTATTTGATACACAGAGAACTTCCTTAACATTATACACACTAACCTCCACGCAAACTCGATGAAGTGCATGTTCCTTCAGGGCATGGCCTTACCCACCTGTCCTGCCAGAATTCTGCTTCATAAACCCTAGGTGCAAACCACAATAAACATTCAGAGCAGCAGCTAACTCGTCATGTTTTTTTCTATGCCTTTTACATGTTACGTACTGCTTCTTGGCTAGTTTTTACTTTCTCTCCAAAGTTGACAATGGTGTTCCACTGTACAATCAAAAGTTCTATTCTCCTCTAACATGGACAGGATACCCAGCAGTTTCAGAGAAATTGAAAACCCATCAACATTTAAAACAAAGTAGTCTAGTTCACATTATTTTCCTCAGGACCTAGCACAATGCCTGCCACACGAAGATTGCTGCAGAACAGTTGTGGGGAGGGGCCAGCACTATGCAGAGTGGGTAAAGCTACTGTCGGCAGGGCTGGCATCCCATTTGGGCACAGGATCAAGACTTGGCCATTGGAGGAGTGAACTAGCGGATGGAAGACACCCCCCCCCCCCGTAGCTCTGCCTCTCAAATAAAATAAATTTTTTAAAAAACAAAGTTTTGGGGCAAGCAATTGGCACAGAAATTATGGCTCCACTTGGGATGACTGTATCCCACATCCTATCCCCTGAGCTCGAATCCCAGCTCTGGTTATGATCCAATTACTTGCTAAAAGGCACCCTTGGAGGTAGCAAGTGGTGGCCAAGTACACGAGTCCTTGCCAACCACATGGGTAAACCAGTATTGAATTACCAGGTCTTGGCTTTGGCCTATTCCACATGTTTGTGGAGTGAATCCGATGATGGAATATCTATCTATCTATCTATCTATCTATCTATCTATCTATCGATGTAAATAATTCTACTGTGTTTTGGGATGAATTATTTTTGGCATTTTTAATCTAGGAATGGTTAGTTTCACTGGTAAGAATTTTCTTAGAGATGCATATAATACCTTAGTTTAATGATTTAAAACATTTTCATTCACTACAGGTATGAATTTCTATTAGAAGAAATTTGAAAACTTTTTTTTGACAGGCAGAGTTAGACAGTGAGAGAGAGAGCAGACAGAGAGAAAGGTCTTCTTTCCATTGGTTCACCCCCTAAGTGGCCACTATGGCTGGCGCGCTGCACTTATCTGAAGCCAGGAGCCTGGTCTTCCGTGTGGGTGCAGGGCCCAAGCACTTGGGCCATCCTCCACTGCACTCTCGGGCCACAGCAGAGAGCTGGCCTGGAAGAGGAGCAACTAGGACAGAATCCGGGGCCCCGACTGGGACTAGAACCCTGGGGTGCCGGTGCCACAGGTGGAGGATTAGCCGAGTAAGCTGTGGCACCAGCCTGAAAACATTTTGATAAGGCACTTTTCTAATCATCCTTGAACTAATATCACCTTATCAATGTTCTTTTGCTAGCAAAATGGAAGAAAATGTTCCTTCAAAGAGTATTTTCTGTATGAACTCTTTAATTTCAAAAGAGGAAATCCAAATGGCCAACAGACACATGAAAAAATGTTCAAGATCACTAGCAATCAGGGAAATGCAAATCAAAACCACAATGAGGTTTCACCTCACCCCGGTTAGAATGGCTCACATTCAGAAATCCACCAACAATAGATGCTGGAGAGGATGTGGGGAGAAAGGGACACTAATCCACTGATGGTGGGAATGCAAACTGGTGAAGCCACTATGGAAGTCAGTCTGGAGATTCCTCAGAAACCTGAATATAACCCTACCATTCAACCCAACCATCCCACTCCTTGGAATTTACCCAAAGGAAATTAATTTGGCAAACAAAAAAGCCGTCTGCACACTAATGTTTATTGCGGCTCAATTCACAAGAGCTAAGACTTGGAACCAACCCAAATGCCCATAAACAGTAGACTGGATTAGGAAATTATGGGACATGTACTCTACAGAATACTATACAGCAGTCAAAAACAATGAAATCTGGTCATTTGCAACAAAATGGAGGAATCTGGAAAACATCATGCTGAGTGAATTAAGCCAGTCCCAAAGAGACAAATATCATTTGTTTTCCCTGATTGGTGACGACTGAGCACCAAAGGGGAAACCTGTAGAAGTGAAATGGACACTATGAGAAACAGTGACTTGATCAGCTCTTGTCCTGACTGTTGTTGTACAATGTAATACTTTATCCATTGTAGTATTTTTTTTTATCCTAGTACTAGTGGTTGAACTCTGTAATTAACACACAATTATTCTTCGGTGTTTAAATTTTAACTGAATATGGGGGGGGGGAGCCATTTGTAATCTATAAGCTGTATTTTGGAAATTTATATTATTTAAATAAAAGCATTATTAAAAAATAAATTTTAACTGAAAAGTGATCCCTGTGAAATATAAGAGTGGGAATAAGAGAGGGAAGAGATGTACAATTTGGGACATGCTCAATCAGACTTGCCCCAAATGATGGAGTTAGAATTGTGCCAGGGAATTCCAATACAATCCCATCAAGATGACATGTACCATGGCATTCTCACTAGTCCAAGTGATCAATTTCAGTTCACAATTGATCACAATGATAGGTCTAAGAGTCAAAGGGAGCACATAAACAAGACTAGTGTCTACTAATACTCTGATAGAATCAAAAAGGGAGAGAATGATCCAACATGGGAAGCAGGATACACAGCAGACTCATATAATGGCAGATGTCCTAAATAGCAATCTGGCCTCAGAATCAGCCCTTAAGGCATTCAGATCTGGCTCAGGAGCCCATGAGAATATTTTAGGCATGGAAAGCCAAGACAATCTGGAAAAAAAAAAAAAAAAAAAAAAAAAAAAAAGAAGACCTAAATGAAAGATCTCTGTGAGTGAGATCCCAGTGGAAAGAATGGGCCCTCAAAGAAGGAGGTACCTTTCTCTGAAGGGAGGATAGAACCTCCACTTTGACTATGACCCTGTCGGAACAAGATCGAAGTCGGCGAACCCTAAAGGCTTCCATAGCCTCGGCAACTCATGACTAGACCCTAGGGAGATTACTGATGCCATAAACAAGAGTGTCAAATTGTTAAATCAACATCAGGAGTCACTGTGTACTTACGTCTCATGTGGGATCTGTCCTTAATGTGTTATCCAATGTGAAATAATGCTATTACTAGTACTGAAACAGTATTTTTGCCTTTTGTGTTTCTGTGTGGGTACAAACTGATGAAATCATTACATAGTATATACTGAATCGATCTTCTGTATATAAAGATAATTGCAAATGATTAAAAAATCTTGGTGTTAAATTGGAAATTGCATAGATAATTAATCAATTTAAAAAAAAATCATGTAGGATCTCTGTCCTTAATGTGCTGTACATTGTGAATTAATACTATAACTAGTACTCCAACAGTATTTTCACTTTGTGTCTCTATGTGAGGGCAAACTGTTGAAATCTTTACGTAATATGTACTAAACTGACCTTCTGTGTATAAAAAGAATTGAAAATGAATCTTGATGTGAATAGAAGGGGAGAGGGAGCAGGAGAGGGGAGGGTAGCGGGTGGGAGGGAAGTTGTGTGGGGGAGCCATTGTAATCTATAAGCTGTACTTTGGAAATTTATATTCTTTAAATAAAAGCTTTATATATATTAAAAAAATAACTGAAAAGTTAGAGTCACAATTGCTAAGTTTGATAAAATTCATTACTGCTGTGAGTTTAGGCTCATATAAATCATTTCATTTTTTTAACTTTTATTTAATAAATATAAATTTCAAAACAGCAACTTTTGGATTACAATGCCTTTTTCCCCATAACCTCCCTCCCACTTGCACCATCCCATCTCCCACTCCTCTCCCATCCCATTCTTCATCAACATTCATTTTCAATTATCTTTATATACAGAAGATCAACTTAGCATATACTAAGTAAAGCTTTCAACAGTTTGCACCCACACAGACACACAAAGTATAAAGCACTGTTTGAGTACTAGTTTTACCGTTAATTTGCACAGTAATACACATCAAGGACAGGGGTCCTACATGGGGAGTAAGTGCACAATAACTCCTATTGTTGATTTATCTACTTATTCCAACATATGTTGTATCGAGAGACTGTTATCCATCTCTTCTATTTAGACAAGGTCATAGTTTCCTATTTTTTTTGTTTTGTATCTTGAGTAAATAAAAATGTAAACTAATTGACACTCTTATTTATGACATCAGTAATCACCAGAGGCTCTTGTCATGAGCTGTCAAGGCTATGGAAGCCTCTGGAGTTCACAAACTCCGATCTTATTTAGACAAAGCCATAATCAAAGTGGAAGTTCTCTCCTCCCTGAAGAGAAAGGTACCTCATTTTTTTATGGCCCATTACTTCTGCTGGGATCTCACTCACAGAGCTCTTTCATGATTATTTTATGACAGGAGAACTTGGGTAGATCTAGACCCTAAATCTAAGAAATAAGATAAATATAAATCTGCTCAACCAAAGTCTTTACATATGTCTGATATGAAAAAAATATGTAATTTTGACATTTTCAACATATGACATGCACCTCTAAAGTTCATTTTCTCTGCCCTGTTTTATATATTTATAAAGATTCATTAAGCTCACCATTACTCTATATGTATGTGGACTATATATTAATTTTAGAAGTAGTTCCTTCTTTCTCTCCATCATTCATTGGTTTAAGAAAACTTAAAATACACTGTGTTATATTTGTACATAATGTAACTGAATAAATATATCATTCTAAGCATAAATATTTTATGGTATGTTAATATTTACGTGATTTAAAACAGAAAATTATTTTTAAATGTCACCTGAAATATTTGCCTTTTCCCCTTATGTTTTAGAAAATGAACTCTTTAGTTTGCAAACAGTGTTGAAAAATATAAAGAATGTAATTCTCTAAGTAATCAAATACAATAAAAAAATACAGATGGGAGTTGTGAAGCAAATATGAAATCCTAGCCTCAGAAGTCCAATGGGAATTTTTCAAGTGAATTGGAATATTTCCTACATTCAAGTATCAATTCACAAAGAGCTCTCCAATGATTGAAAATACTGTTTTAATTATTTTTTTTTTATTTAACGGAAAATAAAATGTTCCAGGCAACATCTTTTTGATGAGTTGTGGTAAGGGGAGTGGGACGTGGAGTGGTGATGATGAGAAATCTAATCAAGCATCATTTCCAGAATAAAAACTCTTTTTATTTAATTAGCCTTGTATAAGGAACCCAGAGACCCCAAACCATCAATGCAACAGCAACCACAATAATTATAATAACATGTTGTCGGTCACTGAGGACTTTCATTTTGATGATGATAAATAAAAGGAAAATCCACAGCACTCTATTAAGCACTTGGCCAGAGTGTCTGCGTTGTAATTGCCTATAAACTATTCCATATTTGCACAAACATCACTTGATATGTCTGTAGCTACTTTTCAAATATAAATACCACATGTTCTGAAATGTCTAAAATCAGTGGTATCGTCTTTCACTGCCAGTTATATTTTCTCTCTCTGCCAAATGTAACAATAAACTCAAGTGAAATGATTGCTTTGCGTGCTAGGCTTGCATAGTACATTGTTTTTTTTCTGGTGAATATAGAGAATGTCAATTTGTGCAATCCTATGGTCATACTAATTAAGTTTAATTTTTGTATTTTTTTAAGCAAAAGAAAATCTCCACTCACATGATATAAAATCCTTATCTACTTATTCCAATATATGTTGTATCCAGAGACTGTTATCCATCTCTTCTATTTAGACAAGGTCATAGTTTCCTATTTTTTTTTGTTTTGTATCTTGAGTAAATAAAAAAATGTAAACTAAATTTTATCTAAATAAAAAACTGCTACATATCTAATAAAAAAACTAACACAATGAATAGGTAAGCTCCTGGTAGGAAGAAAATGCTACAAATGTATCTGATAAGGGATTTGTATCTATAATATATCAAGAACTCCTACATCTTGTTTGTGTTTGTGTGTGTTTATTTATGTGAATGTTAACATTTAACATGAGATCTATCCTCTTAGCAATATTGAAGAACAAACTATCATATTGTAAACTATATGTATTTCATGTTGTACAGATTTCTAGGACTCACTCAATTAGTATCACTGAAGTTTTTACTCACCACATAACAATACTCCATTTCCTTTCATCACAACCTCCTATATTCACTACTGTATTTTCTGATCATCTGAGTTGAGTACTATAAGTACCTCATATTAGTGGAGTAATAAAATACTTTGCTTTCTGTGACTGGTTTATTTCTCTTATCATCTTCCAAGATTACATGTTTGTAGGAAATACAAGATTTCTGTTATAGTATCTACCCAATCCATGATGTTTTGTTACAGAAACCTAAATGCACTGCAACAGTATACAGATAATGGGGCTATCTCCAAATATTTTAACACAGCAACAACTCACTTCTGAATACATAGCCTGTTCCAGACAACAAAGTGCAATACAAATTAGAAAATGTTTTAATTTGATGAAAATAAAAATGCAACGTATCAAAATATATGGAATGAAACGAAAGAATGCAGAGAAGGAAACCTTTAGCATTATCAAAAATAAGTATATTTGAAAGTAAGAAAATTTAAGTATGAGAATGGAGAACAAAAAATAAATAAATGAAAATAGAGAAAAATATCAATCAAATGAAAGGTTCAGTCATTAAAGATACAAACAAATCTGATGAATGATTACCTCTATTGTCCAAGAAAAAAGATATGCATATTGAAAACATCTGGATTTAAAAAGAGGAACAGCACAAGTAAATGTACAGAAATTAAATAGATGAAAATAATATGAATAATATTTTGCCAACAAACTATACTACTCAAATGGAATGGATAAATTCCAGGAAACACAAAATTAGCAAACTGACTTAAGGAGGAATAAAAGAATCCTAATAAATTATATAAAAAGTAAACATGATGATTTTGTACTTAGTCATTCCTTTCACAGAAACGTCAGCTCCAGATGCTGAAACAGGTGAGATCTAGCAATATTTTAAAAAAAAAGGATTACTGAGCTCCTAGACAAGCTCCTTTAAAAAACAAAGGACAGTGAGACACTAACTTATTCCATGAAGTCAATATTACTTTGATAGCAAAACCAGTCAGACTACAAATCAATATCCTCACAACATAGATAAATCACATGTAATAAAATATTAGTAATTGCCACCAAACAGAAGAATGAAACCTTTATGAGCAAGTGGGGTATATCACAGGAAGTCCAACAGCATGA
Organism: Sylvilagus floridanus; assembly: GCA_949820135.1. Taxonomy (NCBI): domain Eukaryota; kingdom Metazoa; phylum Chordata; class Mammalia; order Lagomorpha; family Leporidae; genus Sylvilagus; species Sylvilagus floridanus. The sequence continues at coordinate 27,122,090 of OX463235.1, forward strand.
AAATAAAAAAAAAAAAAATTCCTTTTCTATGCTGCATTTATATATTAAAGGACAAAAATAACATGATATTTATAATCACTTAATCAACTCTGACATACATAAGTGAAAAATTAGGAATCAAGGAAATTCTACTTACTTTGATAAAGGAAAGATAAGATGACCCTAAATTGATGCTGTATGTATTGATTTGAGACTCAGATCTAAGTTAAGTACATAACAAATATTTCTACAATTACTAATTCTTTGTAACATCTTACTGGCTCAATGCAAAAGGATGAGAAATAGAAATTAAATTCATGTGAATAAGTAGGAAGAATCAAAACTCATGGTAAATATATGATGTACTCAATGTATAAAGTCATAAGGCATTTAGATAGTAACTACTAGAACTAATAAATTTAGCATGGCATAAGGATCGAGATTCATATACAAATAAGGTACTTTATGAAAACAAACATGAAATTCAGAAAATAATTCCAGTAACATCGAAATAAAGTAACTTGAGATAAACTATATCTAAGAAATACAAGACATGTACACTAAAATATATAAAACATTACTGAGAACAGTTAAAGTCTAGCTAAATAAGGAGATTTCTCTTGTTAATATGCAAGAAAACTACGATGTTAAGAAGACAATTATTCTTACATTATTCTACAGAATAATTTTTTTTACTAATTGTGAACAGGATTTTTGTATTTATAAATGAAAAGCTTATCATAAATTTAAGATGGATGTGAAAGCAAACAACACTGACAAAAGTAACAACTGTATCCTTAGAAAAGGAATACAGCTGGAAGATTGTCACTATCTTAATTCAGATATACTTTAAAATAATATCAAGCAATCATAATCTAGACAATGCAGTCCTAATGTAAACATGGACATATATGGATCAATGGAGGAGAACAGAACAATTCAGAACCTAATTACTACATTTTTCATCAATTAATTTTAGACTAAGATGTCAAGGAATTCAATGGTGAAAGCATAAGGTTTCAAGGAAATGGTTCTGGGCTAACAGAACCATCATATGCAAAAGAACAATCTCAGATCTGTTCTTACAACATTCACAAAGCAATCAGTGAAAATGCATTGTAACCAAATACACGTCCTAGAGTTCTAAAATATATGTTAAGAAACGCAGGAGAATGACTTTGTGATCCTAGGTTAGCTTTGATTTGCTCACTGATCTCCGAATACATTCAATTTGTAAATTTTGAGGCACTGACTAGCAGGTCTAGCTGCTAACAAATGTTACATATTTAAATTTCTGAAAAATTGAGGTAAGCACAGAACACAAACATGAAGATAGAGTTTTGCTGCTGTTGCACACAATAATCCTCTCTTTTAACTTCTGGAACACTGAAAAAGTTGAATTGGCAGAAGGAAGCCCTCAGAGGGGAGAGTTGATTATGCTGAGTTAGTAACAATGAACTAAATTGGGCAGTAAAATTATCTGGCGAAAGAAAGGGTTTTACCACATTTGAAATGTGGTCACAGACTGTATTTTATTCACCTGAATAACACAGTCTAGACAAATATAGTTTATACTGACATGTCCAAAGCACATCCTATTTTTCTTTTTTGCTTCTATCAATCAGGATGTGTTTAATAGATGGAAATAGAGTTAAAGGTGTATGCAGTTATACTTTGACAGACTTTCTCTCCCATCTAAATCTAGATTTTGTGTTTCCGTTTCCACAATAACAGACCGACAGCAAATGCAAATAGTGTCGGAGAAGAGATCATGTAGAGGAAAGCCAAAGAGAGACCTTAACTAAATTATTGAGATTAGACAATTTTTCATCAAATTTGAATGACACAATTCTGGAGGCCATATTTTTTTTTGTCCCAGATGGTGACTGCCACTCTTTTCTCTGGGGACGAAATACAACCCACCTGCACAGCACTGTCTTTTTTACCCAACAGAAGTCCAGTTGTAGAACCAGGGCACTCACTCTGCTTCTTTGACTACATTTCTAGGGCATGCTATTTTGCAGTACACAATCCTCTAATCAAGCCATGAAGTGTGTGTTATGATTGTAATTTTACAGATGAGAAAACTGAGGTTGAGACCGTCTCTTACACTAATTAAATTTAATAGTCAGGTAAGTGGCACAGCTGGGCTTATAGCAGGGTCTGTTTCACATCAAAATGTGAATAATGTGAATCACCATGCAACACTGCCCCTTTACGAATGGTTATTAAATCCAAATGCCTTTGTATGTACATACTGAAGAGATATGGTTGGATGTGACCTTTGAATCCATATGTAGAGAAGCACAATGATGCCACTTGATTCTGTGTGTATTCCTGCAGGTGTCCTAATATCCCAGTGTTGCACCATCCTGTTCCCAAACTCCTCTCCAGCTACTGGAGCTTCTCCTCAATTACTATGTCCCCAGTCCATTCAATTAAGAAACAACGCTGAATCTCTCAGATATTTAGCTATTAACTTCTTTGGAATTTTCCATTGGAATGGACTGCTCACATATAATGCTTTCCAGAACTATTCTGAAGTTTATTTTCTGGCTTAAAAACAAGGTATTTATGTAATAGTTTACTTCATGTTCAAAGTTATTATTTATGAGGATGTTAAGTTATCCAGAATGAACACGGAAAATGTTCATCTTGGTAAATTTGATCCTAAAAGCTACCTTACATGTATATAAAAAAAAACTTCAATTCCGACATCTTATATCATGAGCAATCCTGAGAGAAGAAAAACAATACTTTCCTTGTAGAATATAGGAATACAAGATACAGAATTACAGTAAGATAATACTAATGGGTCACCTGACTTTTCTGGGTCTATGAGGAAAATTCTAAAGTAAGTTGGATGGAAAATTAACAGTTATTTAGAAACAATTGCAGATATCAACAATGTATTCATTCTATTTTTAATTCCAATTTAGAATTTTCTTGCTTACAAGGACATGCCTGAATTAGTTCTGCAGCTTTATATTCTACCTTTGAAACCTAAAAGCTAACACCTTAACTTAAGCCAACATTTACCTTAAGCCAATACTTTAAACTTAAAAATAATGAAAGCTTATTGTTTCAAAAATGTAAGTTATGACTCTTCTGCAACTGTGAAATTATATTAGTTGTGAGATACTACCTGTGGCAGGCAGCATTTGGTATTAAAATTTGAACTTGTGTGCTATGTGACCAATTATCCTAAATGATGGAAGCTTGGCAACAACCTATAAAAGGGTAGATATTGGTGAGGGAAGGAGTTTACGCATCCATAGTAACAAGTGAACAAAAAGTTGGGAACACTTTACTGCAGGAATAAATGGAGGCAGATAACACTGTGCTAGTGACAGCTAATAATTAGGATTTAACAATTTTAGAAAGATTCTTACAGGATCAGATTGCTAGATTTCCCATCAAAATTTAAAGGATGCATTTCATATTTTATTTAATCTTTAATGAAATCACAAAGTGAAAGTAGAATTAAGAAAAAGGTAGCAATGATTGAACAATTTACTAATTTGGTTTATAATATAATATGTAAGAAATATCAGGGTCCAGATTCACTGTAACACGGGTCCAGCAGTTGTTGGAGACATTTAAATTTTACGCCTCTTTTCTCCCTCTTTGTTTTCATCAAAAAACATACAAACAGAAATGAAAAATCAACTATATTCATAATTCATAAAACAGACTTCAAATTAAGAACAGATGAGGGAGATGAAGAAGAACATCATATACTGATAAGAAGATCAATTCAGCAAGAAGATATCACAATCATAAATACATATGCACCAAACATAAGACAACCCAAGCACATAAAGAAAATATTATTATTCCTACTGGAAGGATAGACTCCAGTCCAAGAATAGTAGACGATTTCAACATCCCATTGTCAAAAATGAACAAATAAGCCAGACAGAAAATCAAAAATCACATCAGCGTTGAATCATCCTCTAGAGCAAATGTACCTGACAGACATTTATAGAACATTTCATCCAAAAGCTGCAGACTATACATTTTTCTCATTGGCACATTGACTATTTTCCAAGACAGACCATTTAATTGAACCACAAATAAGCTTTTGAAAAATTTTACAACATTGAAATATACCATGTATCTTCTCAGTTCATAAAGGGATAGGACTAGAAATCAACAAGAACAATAAAAACATTTCAAATACATTGAAATTGAACAACATGCCCCTGAATATCGAATGGATCACTGAAGAAATTAAAATGGAAATAAATCAAATAATGAAAATATATCAAAACCTGTGGGATAAGCAAAAATATTAACGGGAAAGAAGTCTACAGAAATAACATACATTAAAAATAAAGATTTCAAATAAGTACTCTAATGACATATTTAAGGACATTGAAAATCAAGAACAAACCAAATCCAAAGTGATCAGGAGAAAAGACTAAGGATGAGAGAAGATATAAGTCAAACTGAAACTAATAAAACAATACCAAGAATTTAAAAAGCTAGTTTTTTGGAAAAGATAAACAAAATAGACAAATCTTCAGCTAGACTAACAAAGAAAAACTCAAAAAAATTATCACTGGAAAAGACCAAGTTACAAGTGATAATACAAAACACAAAGGATCCTAAGAAACTATTGTAAATAATTATATGCTATCAAATTGGGAAATTTCCAGGAAAGAGGTAATTTTATGTACATAAAATCAATAAAAAACAAATCAAGAAGATACAGAATATCTAGACAGACCTATAATAAACAACAAAATTGAAGCAGTAATTCAAAGTCTCTCATCAAACAAAATTCAGGACCTGATGATTTTACCACTGAATTGCACAAAAGATTTATAAGCTAATTCTAATACTTCTCAGTATTTCAAAATTTTGAAAAGATAGCCTTGACAAACATAGCTGCAAAAGTTCTCAACCAAACGTTCATAAACTAAATCCAACAACACATCAAAAAATAATACATCACAACCAAGAGGAATTTATCCTACATGTGCAAGGATGGTACAACATTCACATATCAACAAATATAAAATATCACACCAACAGAATGAAGAACAAAAACCATATAATCATCTCAATAGCTGCAGAGAAAAAACAAAGCATTTGTTAAGATTAAACATTCTTTCATGATGAAAAAAAACTCAACAATTCTGTGCAAAATGAACATACAACTACCTAAATTTAAGATATCAAACTATGAAACACACAGAAGAGAACATGAGAAGTACTTCAAGACATTGGTGCAATTACTTTTTAGAGGAAATCCCAAACCCTAGAAACAAAAGCAAATCTAGACAAATGTGATTTTATCAGACACTCTACACAGCAACGGAAAAAATAAAACGAAGAGACTAAATGGGATAAAATATTTACAAGCTACTTTTCCAGCAAAGGACTATTATGTAGAATAGATCAGGAACTTCAAAATATCACCAAAAATCACCCATGCCACATAAAGAATGGACAAAGGAACTGAATAGACACTTCTCCAATGAAGAAATAAGCAAATACAAATGATCAACAAATGGGCAATAAATACTTGAAATATTTCTAAGCATCACTAGTAGCCACGAGGGAAATGAAAATCAAAATGAATTACCACCTCACTCCTCTTTAGAAGGTTATCAAAAAGACAAAGTGGCACTACTTGGAAGATGTGGGGAAAGGGAACTCTTTTACTATTGGTGGGAATGTAAATTAATCAGCTATCATGGTAAACAATATGAAAATTTCTTTTAAAACTGTGAGTGGAACTGCCATTTGATCTAGCAATCTTATTGTTGGAGATAAATCCTTAAGACATAAACTCACTGAATCAAAGAAATACCTGCTCCACCATGCTTATAGCAGCAGTGTTCACAGCAGCCAAGATGTAGAATTAACTAAGATGTATATTATTTAGATGAATGGTTAAAGAAAATGTGGTATATATACACAGGAGATTTTTCAGCCACATAACAGAATGAAATGGATGTAACTGGAGGACATTATGTTAAGTGAAATAAGCCAGACACAGAAGGATGAATACTTATGATCTTCTTCAAATCAGAAGCTAAACAAAAGATATCAAATTCAGAATACAGAATAGTCATTTTAGAGTCTAGGAGAGGTGAGGGGGATACAGAAATGTAAAGCTAAAGTTTTTGTATAAGTCAACTTATATATTTATCAATATAAATGCGTATATAATAGATGTGTGGAACTAAAACTCTTAAACACTATACTGAAAATGAAAAACTGAATGACCACTGACTAAATTTCTGACACACTCATAAAATATTCCTAAATATTTGCCAAAATACAAAGAAATTAAAGTTTATAGAAGATCAAGAAGAATTGAGTAAGATTGCTTATAGCAACTTCATTAATAAACTCAAGCTGTAAAAATCTTAAGTGGGTACCAAATGTTAAATGGCTAATGACTTTGGTATTTTAATAGAATGGAATACTACTAAACAAGTAAAAGAAATGAGCAATTTTATATATGATCTTGGAAAAATCATGTTAAGAATAAAGTTTCAGAAAAGGTATTCTGCATGATTCTATTTACATCAATTTTTAAAAGGTACAGAACTAACCTATGGTTGAAAATCTTCCAAAGATTGCCTTTGGGGTTGATGGCAGAAACTCAGTGAAGAACAAAGTTCTGTATTTTGGTAGATTTGGAGGTTGAACAGATACATGCATTTTTCAGAAAGTATCAAACAATTAATACACATGTATTTCACTATGTAGCAAATCCACTTCAAGAGAAAAATAGTCATCTTAAACACATGCGGGGGCGGGGAGTGCTGTGGCACAGCGGGTAAAGCTGCCGCTGCAGTGTCGGCATCCCATATGGATATAGGCTCGAGTCCTGACTGCCTCACTTCTGAACCAGCTCTCTGCTATGGCCTAGGAAAGCAGTAGAAGATTGCCCAAGGGTCCTTGGGCCCCTGCACCCACAAGGAAGACCTGGAAGACACTCTTGGCTTTGGATAGGTGCAGCTCCAGCAATTGCAGGCAGTTGCAGAGTGAACCAGCAGATGGAACATCTCTGTCTCTGTCTCTCTGTGAAATTCTGACTTTCAAATAAATAAATAAAAATTAAAAAAAACACACATACGGGACACTAGTTAATGACATTACACAGTATTTTGTTGGATATTTACTGTTACCTGTAATTTAATATAAAGAAGTAAAGATAAATGAATGAAGAGATGGACACATGGATAGAGGAGTGATAAAGCCAGATTGGCAAAATATTCACTATGGAAACTAAGGTAGGTACATGGGTGTTTAATGTAAAAATATTTGTTTTCATTTACATTTGAGTATCTTCATGATGCAATATTCAAAACCCAAGATAACATATACATTCATATATACATATGCTTCTCAAAAATTATATCCTGATAATATTGTAATTCTTTTTTTAATTTTTATTTAATTTTTTATATATAAAGCTTTTATTTAAAGAATATAAATTTCCAAAGTACAGCTTATAGATTACAATGGCTTCCCACCCATAACTTCCCTACCACCCGCTACCCTCCCCTTTCCCGCTCCCTCTCCCTTTCCATTCACATCAAGATTCATTTTCAATTCTCTTTATACACAGAAGATCAGTTTAGTACATATTACGTAAAGATTTCAACAGTTTGCCCTCACATAGAGACACAAAATGAAAATACTGTTGGAGTACTAGTTATAGTATTAATTCACAATGTACAGCACATTAAGGACAGGGAGCCTACATGATTTTTTTTTAAAAATTGATTAATTTTCTATGCAATTTCCAATTTAACACCAAGATTTTTTAATCATTTGCAATTATCTTTATATACAGAAGATCGATTCAGTATATACTATGTAAAGATTTCATCAGTTTGTACCCACACAGAAACACAAAGTGCAAAAATAGTTTCAGTACTTGTTATAGCATTATTTCACATTGGATAACACATTAAGGACAGATCCCACATGAGACGTAAGTACACAGTGACTCCTGATGTTGATTTAACAATTTGACACTCTTGTTTATTGTGTCAGTAATCTCCCTAGGCTCTAGTCATGAGTTTGCCGAGGCTATGGAAGCCTTTAGGGTTTGCCGACTTCGATCTTATTCTGACAGGGTCATAGTCAAAGTGGAAGTTCTCTCCTCCCTTCAGAGAAAGGTACCTCCTTCTTTGAGGGCCCATTCTTTCCACTGGGATCTCACTTGCAGAGACCTTTCATTTAGGTTTGTTTTGTTTGTTTTTTTTTTTTTTTTTTTTTGCCAGAGTGTCTTGGCTTTCCATGCCTAAAATATTCTCATGGGCTCTTGAGCCAGATCTGAATGCCTTAAGGGCTGATTCTGAGGCCAGAGTGCTATTTAGGACATCTGCCATTCTATGAGTCTGCTGTGTATCTCACTTCCCATGTTGGATCATTCTCTCCCTTTTTGATTCTATCAGTTAGTATTAGCAGACACTAGTCTTGTTTGTGTGATCCCTTTGACTCCTTACAACTCCAAATCACAAGTGTTTTCTAATTTGTAAAAGAATTTTTGAATTAAATTTTCTATAGAAAGTATCTTTAGAATGAACTTATCTGAAGGTATCAAATATTTAGGCTAGGATTCTTCCTAGTTATCGTTAGTTTTATCTATGGAAAAAAATAAAATATAAAGAGTATGCATCCAACAATGGTCTGATGTACTAAATTGAAGCCAAACATCAGTCTCTAGGACAGGCATTAGCCAGGAATACTATTTTAATAGATAATAGAAGGACTCTGAGAAGCATATAAATGAAAAACAGATAAAAATTTGGAACTTAAGGAAAAAAATGACTGAACCAAATTCATGTTGGTCAAACATCTCAACTACTACTGCCATTGGATATTTTCAGAGTCTTGATAATGCAGTGTCTTTTAAAGAAGTATAACTGTAGCATATCATGTTAAGTGGACCAGTGCATCCTTTTACAATACAAATGAAAGCACAAATCAAACACAGCGTGTTTAGTTTGTGAAGGACCTCAAAGAATCTCTACAATAAAACATTGCTGTATCATGTTCTCAAAGCTCTTTAACCATTTATGTGGCTGGAGTTTAAAAGCTAAAAACCTCCATTTATTTTTTGTCTTAAAGTGAAATCATTGGGTCCTGATGCCCAGTGTAATGCAAGACATTTCCAAGCACAATAGGATTAGATAATAAATGCCAGAATCCTATTATACTAATTCTGCACAAGGCATGAATTATTAATGGCACAGCTCTAATTACAATGACTGAACACATTTAAATATACAGAGGAATCTTTGTGGAGAAGATATATTCGACAATAATCAACATAAATTCAAATTGAAATTTTTATTGTATTAATATAGATGCTTTGATGTAGAAATAAACTCATAAGCAGAGCATGATTTCATTTGTTAAAAATTCCTGTAGTCTGCATCAGAAATTGACAATAAAATATTAATCATTTTTCTACATATTTTAGAAACCTTATGTAGTTTAAATGAACAAAATGATGCCAAATGTTTCATTGTTATCAGATGATTATCTACTTGGAAAGTGTGCTGACAAAAAATCTATTAAATTATGAAGAAAAACATCTTTCAGTTATAAAATAGTTTTAAGGTTTCAGAAAGACGTAATTTTCTTCTTTGCTGGATATTATCTCCAGACGAAAAAAAGGACAATAAGTAGAAATATACACATTACCTATAATCTTCAATCCTGACAGAAGCAGTGATGATCAAATTTTAGTATGGAAAGACATAGGAATACTGCACTCCAGGGCTGTCAGAAAAACAATTTTCAAAAAAAATTAGTGCAGACTAGGACCTAAATCCAACAGTTCCTTTGTTGGCATAACAGGGACAGCAGTTCCAGCTAGTGATGGGGCCTCCCTGGACCTCACATACTATCATGAAATATCATACTGAAGGAACAATGATGAAAAAATGAGCAAACAATAAATCAGATGAAGCATGCTGATCCCTTCCCTGCCAAAGTTGCAAGAAACTTTTAATAACTGTATTTTTTTTGAAATATGTCATTCACACAGACATTTTAGATTGAGGGAAAAAACTCAAGGTGTTATAAGGAAGAGAAACCAAAACAGGAAGGATTCAAGGCAAGAATATTAATTTTAGCTGAAATGTTCCAAAATGTCAGTGCTTTAGGACGTGCTTTGGAAGTAGTCTTAAGGGACTGAATACAGCCTATAAAAATAGTAGATGGAGAAAATGCATTTTATAAAGCAAGGAAAATGTTTGGGGAATTATACTATGAGACAAGCTTATCAAGAAAATTATAGCTATTAAATTTTATGTTTGAGCATCAATATCTCATGAGTAGTGTTTCTTATGATGAGAGTGGGAAAATTACACATTTTTTAAGGAGCAGGCATTTGGTATAATGATTAAGCTGCCACTTATGATGCCTGCCTCCCATATGGGAATGAAAGATTTTAGGTTCTGGCTCTGCTGCCAACTCCAGATTCCTACTATCGCACACCCTCAGAGGCAGTGAGTTACAGCTCAAGTAGTAGGTCCCTACCAGGCACGTAGGAGATCCCAACTAAGTTCCTGGCTCTACTCTAGACCAATCTTGGCTGTCGTCAGCATTTGGGGAGTGAACTAGCATATCTAAGATCTCTATATGTCTATCTATGTCTTTATCTCCCTGTTTGTCTTTCAAATAAATAACAGTAAGTTTGAACAAACAACTTTAAACTCTCCAGAAAAATTAATCAAAAGATTGAAAAGTTACATGATATCTATGGATAGGCTGGAAGAGAATTAACAATGAGATCTATTACATTTGAAATATTATAGGAAAGAAGAAAAGAAAGGAAGAAAGAATTGGTTTTTACCTTGGCAACAAAGAATTGGGGCCACCTAAATCTTTCCCATAAAATTTTTCACTTGGAGACAGTAGAACAACACCTGCAAAGTCTTCAGGGGAAGACAAGTGTGATCTGGGATAGTATAACTTACAGTTGCAGCAAAATATATTTTTTATAAATCTTGGAAGTTAAAAAATACTGCAACCAAATAATGGGAGGAAAAGAGGGTGAAAATGTGGTAGGTAGTTAAAATATGCAATTTTCCTTTGTTATATACCAATATAATTATTTAACTTGATAATTTATGTGATACAGATACTACTTGAGAGAACATGTCATATTTGTAAATGTGTGCTCAGTTTATTTCACTTAACGTAATGCCCTCCAAGTTCATCAGTTAGAAATGCCAGCATTCCCTTCTATTTAAGGATGAATAGTATTCCTCCTCTTTGTAAACATTTATTTGTCTGACAGAGTTACTGAGAGACACACACACACACACACACACACAGAAAAAGAGATCTGCCATCCACGGGTTCGCTCTCCAACTGGCTGCAATGGCCAGGGCTGAGTCAGACTAAAGTCAGGAGCCAGGAATTTCATCTAGGTCTCCCACTTGGGTAGTGGGTCTGAGAGTTTGGCTGTTTCCTGTTCCTTTTCCCAGGCCATTAGCTGGGAGATGGATCTCAAGTGCAGAGGTGAGACAGGAATATATGGGGATATCGCAGGAGGCAGCCTCACTTGCTAGGCCACAACACTGGCCCTAAGATGAATAGTATTCTGTTGTGGATACACACATTTCTTTTCTTTTTTTAAATGCAGACTCCAAAATAGAAGTTCTAGGGTTGGGGCCTGAGAATCGGCATTTCTTTTAAATTATTTGAAAAGAAGAATGAGGGGAGAGAGGGGAAAGATGGGGAGGTGGGAGAAAGAGAATATGAATGAATTAATTACACTTGCTGGATCACTCCCCAAATGTCTGCAACAAGTGACACTAGGTAAGGCTGAAATCAGGATGTGGGGACTACATCTGGGTCTCTCATATATGCAAATTGCTCAACATCATATATCATTAGGGATATATGCACTGGCCACAATGAGATTTGTCTTCATCTGTGTTACAATGGCTATGGTAATGAAGACAGAACACAACAAGAGTAGGAGAAGATGAGGAAAAAAGGGAACCCATGTACACAATTGGTGGAAATGTTCATCAGTGCAGGCATTACATAAAGACCAGCAGATTTAACACAATTCTAGAAGGATAGGATGTGACAGTAAGAAGAGTAAATGTGTACTTTGACAATTTTGGCAAAATAGTAAGTAAATCTCATTTGAAAAAAAAGGATGCAAAAAATGTATGGTCAGACTGTATAACAAAAATTATAATGCAAAAATAACTAAAATAAACACACTGCTGTTGAAAAGCAGTTAAGGTCGAACCAAGAAATTAGTAATCAATTTCTGCATAACAAAGTAATATTTTAATTTCTATAGTATGTTTAAATAAATAAATTTTGAAAAACCCTGTGCTGTGTGATTTGAGATTCTATTGATCTTGACAATGAATTCTTTCTTTCTGGGGTACTTTCTAACTATCTTTTTTTGTTTAAAAGAAAACAACTTAAGTGTGTATATGGATACTTTCTCCATTAAATATATTTCATTGTTTCTTTAAATGAACCAGGAAAATTCTAAGAAAAAAGGTAATTGTGTATTAGTACAATTTCTTTGAAGTTCATTTATGTTTACTTTTAATAATTAAACAATGCAATCTTGTATTGGAATAAACATGGCTTTACAATAAAAAATTTAGATGATAGTCAACATGCATGTTTCATTTAAGAGATAGCTGACATTATCAAACTTGAATTATACAAGAAGTATTTTAAAAATATTAAATTAGGTACCTGTAATATCTTTATTTAACTGTTAGTAACAAATAATGCAGCAAGAATTTTAGAGTTGAATTGAAAGTAGAAGCTCTAAAATAAACATGTTTGAATTCATTTTAAACCTTTTTATGGGAAGGGAGTTCTTAATCAGAAAAATATTTGGAAACTGAAGTACGTAAATGTCAAAACTGCTTTAAAATGTCATATATGAATCAACTGTAAAATTTACCTTCGTTTTGATGTTCCAGAAGCTCTCTAAGGTGAAGAGTCACATGCAGGCAGGGTATTTAGGAACTGATCCCCGGAGAGATCAGTAGCAGAATAAGAGACAGACAACTGTTGATGGATGACTGAAAAGGTGGGTGAAGATCTACGGTGGGCTACTGGGGTGTAATCTCACTGAAGAACTAAGGGGAAAGTGGTAAACACGCCAGAGAATTGTCCAGAGAGATGAGCCATTGAGAGATGCTTCTGGGATTATTTAACCTCTCCAGATGTAAAACAAGTGGCCTCCACACTGTCAAGAACAGCTCATCAACCCGTATTTCTCCAAACTGAGGATAGATTCCAGCCAGCCACAACCATTCCTCTAGAGAAGATTTCTTTGTACACTGTGATTGGGATTATGAATTTCTGAGGGGATTGAGTCTGCCCTCATCTGAAGCCTAGGTACCATTGCAGAAAAAGTAGAGGACGTTAGCTATTTTTATTTCAAGTAAGCAACATTTTTAAGCATGTCTCAAATAGGCAACCTCATATAAAATTTGTTATTTAGTAGACATGCATATCTAACTGGGAACACTTTATTTTCTATGTACAACAAACCTAAGCCTAGCAACAAATTACATTTAAAAAAAACTTCATCTGAAAAATTAAAAAAGCTTAATTTGTGTGATTGCAGTAGGTTTGGGTAACAGGAGGATACTGTGTGATGCACATCTACAAGATAATATCCCAAAGAATATTCAGCTAGCTACTCTGAAGGCCTCAATTTTTGTAGCAAAAAAAAAAAAAAAGTATTCAGGTATTCTGAGTGCTTGCCTTGGACTACATCTCTTCAGCTATGGGTAGGGGGATATGCATCCTGTCAATCACTTCATGGAAGGGTGAGAGCTAAAAATGCCACTATTTTAAGAGCAAATTCTAGTACTCACAGCTGCTCAGTGAGATGGTTATGTTGGCCTACTAGCTTGACAAGAAGTCTCTTCTGGTCGACTATGAACCAGAAAGACTGACAAACCATATAGTCAGCTTCCTCCTTCTCTATATGACCCACTCCCCTGCAGTTCTCACAAGGAAATATATCGAAGATTTGAGAATACCTCATACATTCTTTGCAATATACATTTTTACATACTTATTTATTTAAAATGGCATTGCTTCTACATCTTTCTATAGTGATCTATTAATACACTTGATTATCAGGGTCACAGCAAATGCATAATTACAATACAATTATCATCAATTCTCATGTTAATGTGATATTAATACAAAGATAACACATTCACCGTAGTTCATACATCTTTAGTATGTAATCAATAAAAAATGTTGTGAATCAATTTGTAATCTCACACAGATTATTAGATACAACCAACTTTGTTTGTTGGAATGTGAAAAATATGCATCCTAGAGCTACAGAAATATAAGGTAGATAAACGTAAAGAGAGTCATAGATACATGCAATTATAGACATAGATATAAATGTGCATATATAACAAATATTCTCAATATTTAGTGGTTTGCCTCTTTTTCATTAAGCATGATTTTTCAGATTAATTCATGAATTTTTAAATAACATGCCATTTAAAATATATCACAATTTATATATTGATATATCAGTTTATGGGTATTTGAGTCCATACCATATTTCAGCTTTCATGAATATAACTGCTATGATGGGGCTGGCGCTATGGTGTAGTAGGTTAAGTCAACGCTTGCAGTGTCAGCATCCCAGATGGCTGTCAATTCATGTTCCGGCTGCTCCTCTTCCAGTCCAGCTCTCTGCTATGGTCTGGGAAAGCAGTGCAAGATGGCACAAGTGCTTGGGCCCCTGCACCCACATGGGAGACCCAGAAAAAGCTTCTGGCTCCTGGCTTCAGATCCACCCAGCTCAGCCATTGCGTCCATTTGGGGAGTGAACCAGCGGATGAAAAGACCTTTCTGTATTTCTCTCCCTAACTGTGCCTCTCTAATAAATAAATAAACTGCTATGAAATTTTAAGTAGAAGCTTTGTAAGGCCATGTGTTCTAATTTCTCCAGTGCATGTAGCTAGGAGTGAGATTATGGGTTCTTATGGTAAAAACAGTATTCCAAACTCTTCTCCAACATGAGTGTTTTATTTTTTATTCCCACCAATGACACATAAGAATTCCAGTTACTGCATGTTATTGCTAACACTTGCAATCACAACACTTTGTTTTCTTATTGTTGTCTTTAATTTTAGCAATTCCAGTTGGTGCATGATGGCATTATCTTGAGATATTAATTGCCATTTCTCTAAGATATTGGACATCTATGAATGATTTACTGATCTTTCATATGTCTCCATTATTACAGTGTTTCTTTAAATCCAATTCATGAGTTATATGATTTTTTTCACTTTTTCTACATGCAAATACATGATCTGAAAATACTCCAAGTTTTTATCTTATCTATTTTGTTTATAGTATCTTTTCAAAAACAAGACTTTAATTTGGTGAAGGCTAATTTATCTTTTTTGTTCATAGTTTGTAGATGACATATGCTAGGAAATATGTTTAATCTACATTTTCCTATGCTTCTTTCTAGATCTAGACGTGATTAGTTAATTCATATATATTGGTGATATATAAACCAATTTTAATATATTTATATACATACTGTGAATTGAATGGAAATGAAATTCACTTCATTTTCCCTATAAATATGTAATAGTTCAAGGACAAATGTTTTACAGATTATATATTCCCTGTGGAGTTGTTATATTGTCTTTGCCAAAAAATTATTTGACTATATAAATTTAGTCAATTTCTATACTCTGTTCTATACTCTGTGTGTTTAAAGTCAATTACAGACTGATCTAATTACTATAATATCATTTTAAGTCTTAAATTCATGTTGTGTTAGTTCTCTGTGATGCTGTTTCATCACTAATATTAGTACTTTATATTTTATTTACTTCCTTATTTAGCTATATGGTAGGATATGAAATGAATAAAAAATTGTCTTAGCTTCTATGTGTTTAGGACATTATGATGATGTTTAGAACATCAAATATTTACTTAATGTCTCTCTTCCTATTTTAAGTTACCTACTGCACAGGCTTGACATTAAAGTCAAATAAGATGACCCATGTAAAATGTTTAGAAAATCTATGACAAAAACAAGCAACCTATAGTGGATTGATAAATATGTAATTACCATATTCCTAGAAGAGCAATCCCTCTTCTGGGTATACATAGAAGGAGAATTAAATAATCACCTCTTCAAGATATCACTTACATTTATTGTAGCATTATTCACAACACTCAAGACATAGGAACAAGCTAAGGGTCGAGAAACAGATGAATGGAAAATGATTCATATATTCTATAGGTAATAAATTAAACAGCATGAAATATCACTCAACCTTAAGAAAGTGAATGAAGTCAATGCAATTAAATGGAGGACCTTATGCTTGGTGAGATAAGCCAGACAGGAAAACACTGCGTCATCTCACTTTTGTGTGGAATCTAAACATATCCAAACATGCATGCACAGAAATGTAGAATGAAGGTTAGCAGGAGTGGAGGAAATGGGAGGATGTTGCTCAAAGTTGCAGTGGTATATGATGAATAAGTTTCCAGGGCTCAAGCACAAAATTAGAACCAGAGGAAATGAGGCTGCATTGTGTACTTGAAATCTGCTAAGGGAGTAGATACTAAATGGTCTTACCACACATAGAGTAATTATGTGAAGGATATGTTAATCTACTTGCCTGTAGTAATCGTTTCCTTATGTGTATATGTGTGTGTGTGTGTTGCACACCTTAAATTACATAAAATAATTGATATACTTAATTAACTAAGTTCCATAGTACATTTCCAGCATTTCTTACATTGTATTTCTTACATTATTATTGAAATTAAATGACAGCTCATAAAGCTGAACTGTTTCAAATATACTCATGTGACAATACATACATTAATACACACATCTATCTTTAGATAGTGAAATAAAAAGAAAAACAAGGAGAAAAAAGCACAATATTACCTTTGGATGGTGAAATTTTGACTGTTATTTGAATTTGTAAAATTTTGCTTATTTACTTATCTGTAAAGCAGAGAAACAAAGAGATACTTCCCATTCACTGGGCCACTCCACAAATGTCTACACAAGCTAAAGCTGTACCAGGAACAAGGCAGGAACCTGGAACTCAATAGTATGTCTTTAACGTCCCACATTTTCTTCACTGGATATTACGATGTTAATTAGAGAATACAATTTTTAAAAGATTTTACTTATTTGAGAGAGAGAGAGAAAGAGAGAGAGAGATCGAGAGATCTTCCATCTGTTGGTTCATTTTGCAAATGGCCACAATGTCTGGGACTGGGCCTCTCCAAAGCCAGAATCCAGGGGCTTCTTGCAGGTCTCCCACATGGGTGCAGGGGCCTAAAACTTGGGTAATCTTTTGCTACTCTTCCAGGCATATTAGCAGGGAACTGGTTCAGAAGCAGAGCAGCCAAGGTTAGAACCAGCGCACATATATAATGTTAGCGTTGCAGGCAGCAGTTTAACCCATTACACCACAACACTAGACCCAGAAAATGTGATTTTTAAAATAAAGTCAAGAAGTTTGAAAAGTCTTAAGTTTTATGCCCTGTTGGATAACACATCAGCATACCACAAACTGTATACACATCCACCCATGCATGTGTCCAAATGAGTACATATGTGCACATATGTGTGTGTATATATATATATATATATATAGGTAGATAGATAAGTGTATGTATGTACTTAAAACAGGATACCTCTGAATCTGAGACTAAGATTATTAAATCAAGCAAATGCAAGAGCGAGTGTAATACCATAGTGGTGGTTCCCTAAGCCCCGGTCCGCACAGTGTGAATGCTTAGTGAGAAACTGGTAGAAACTGCACATACTTGGTGGGGGGTATATTACAGGAGAGGAATTCCAATTTAGTAGACCATGAGCGTACACAGAGACAATGCACAAACCTGACAAACCTGTCCAAATTGCCTAGGCTCCTTTCCAGGTAAAGAACAATTGATTTTATTGTTCCGGCATATGAACAGAAAACACATGGGATTTTTTTTTTTAAATGCCACCAGAGGAAGCCAATATTTTTGCCTTAAGTTATCTATGTACATACACTTTCAGCATGAAAATTTCCTTTCTTCCTGGGCAGTGTTTTCCTGCAAATCTCTATGAAAATTCAGTTCCAGAGCCCACTGTCATTTATTGCTCAGACGTGTGGAAATGCCACAGACTCACAGAAATAATCACACAGTAACAGCCCAATTTGGAAAGCTTATTTTCTTTTCTATTATCATTGCTTTTCAAGGACATAATTCTCTTAAAATGGTAGGTAAATTTATAAATGTAATTTTGCTGCATTTGCTAGTTGTTTTAATAGAAGGAAACTAATGACAGAAACTATATCTGCAAACTCTGCTCCGTGTCACATTACCTATGATTAGAAGTGAACAATCACTCTAAGCATCCAAATACTGAAGGGAGGGTGGCTTGGGGTGATCGCCAGGGTTGTTAGTCTGTCCATGTCCATCACATTCCCAATTGCTGGCCAGTCTAGAGTATGTGCCTGAGGCAAATAACTCTGGTATTTCATTCTTCCAGTAATTCATATTACATTTTAGAACCTGTGCAGCAGCTGCCAGGTCTCTGTGAAACGACTAGAAATGACATGAATCAAGCAGCAAGATCTTGGACCTTCTGTGCAGATAGAAGCAGGTTTATGTTTTACTTTTGCCATCACTTTTAATCAACGTTATTCAAATTTCCCACTTTTTCAGTTTCCAGAGAAGCATTTATAGTGTGTGTGTGTGTGTGTGTGTGTGTGTGTGTGATGCTTTCTATTCTATTAGCAGAAAGGATTCTGAGAAAATGTACCCCATTTGTTGGTATGGAGATTAAGTTCTAGCAGCAGGAACACCTCGTGCTTGTTCTTCATGAAGGTCCCTGGTGTTTGCATTGACACTGCACCAGGAACCTTCTCTCCTCATCTAACACAACAGGGATTGCTCGTCCCTTCTAAGTAGCCCCAGTAATTCTTGGATCCTCAGATCCAGAGAATGAATCATGACACTAATCTCTAAGCCAGGGGTCTTCATGCTTTTTCTGGAATGCTCACAAAAGTAGATATGTAGGCCTCGTCAGCCAGATCATCTTGTCACAGTCACATGGTCCATGACTGTGCCAAAGCAGTTAAGTTTGCTAAGTAAATGGGTACATGTGGCTGCATTCCAACGAACCTTTACTAGGGGTATTGTATTAGCTTTATTGCGATTCCTGAACAAATTATCAAAGAGGCTATGAACAATGGAAATGTGTTCTTTCACAGTGCTGTAGACCAAAAGCCTTAAGTTAATGGTAATGGTCATGCTTCCCCAAAGGCTGTAGAGAAGCGACCTCCCTTTCTCATCCTAGCTTCTCCTTGCCTGCAATCTTCTCCATTGCTTCCCTTACAATAGAACTATTCTATCTCTGCCTTTATCACCTCTTTGTTCTCTTCCCTCTAAATGGAGGCCCATCTTAGCCAATCGGATACCATCTTGTTCAATTTCATCTATAAAGCTTTTACTTCCAAATGAGGGCATATTCATGGATACTAGGAATTGAGACTTCAATATATAATTCTTGAGAACTTTCCATGACCTGCGAAACACCACACTATCTGGACTTTTTATTACCATTTATGTTGTAGAAACCATTTCTGCCTTGCAGATCAGAGGAAAACAGCAGGTCAGAAGACCATGGTTTGATAATAGTTTGCCAACCCTGACCGTGCACCAAACATAATAATTATATTTCCTTACCACTGTTTAATTTAGAGAAGAGTATGTGTAATAATTCTGGTGAAAGGAAAGGTTAAGCAGGAGGAAGAAAATTTTTATAAATATTTTGATTAAAAATCAAAATACAGACTATTTCCATTTAATGTTTTTGAGTAACAATGTGTGAGGACATTAGAGGAGCCAGACGTCAATTGACAACCTCAAGGAAACAGATCAACTGAATTGATCTTCTGTATATAAAGATAATTGAAATGAATCTTAATGTGAATGGAATGGGAGAGGGAGCAGGAGATGGGAGGGTTATGGGTGGGAGGGACATTGTGTGGAGGGGAAGCCACTGTAATCCAAAAACTGTACTTTGGAAATTTATATTTATTAAATAAAAGTTAAGAAAAATCAGGAAGCACTTAAGTAGAAATTAAAAAAAAAAGATAACCTACACAGCTTCCAAGTTTAATATAAAAACTTAAAGACTTTAAGTCACAACTCACAATCTTACACTTAGATGTATTGAGGAAGGCTGTGTGGACCAGTGGAAGTGAGACACTATGGAGGCTGCAGAGTTAGGCCATCTCTCAGATGCGTGAGCTCTATCTCCAGGAACGTGACTATGTCAACTACAGATCTGAGAATGATGTGTTTGTGATTCTCTAAGGCAAGTGTCGTCTTTGTGAAACACAGTTTTTCTCTACATCAAAGGCCTATTCTCCAGCAAACCATATTGCCAATGCTTTCTCCTAATTGGGGAAAGGGTATGCCTCTCCCATTTCAGTTCATTTAATTTTCCTGACTCACCTAAGTTGCAGTGGCCATGGTAGTGAGAAAAATAGCATACTAAGAATCAGGGTTTCAAGAAAATCAATTAGGAATACAGTAGACAGTAATATAAAGGCAGGGAGTAAAGTTTCCACCATTAGGGTAACAATAATGAAAGTCATAAACCCAACACTACCCCCCAAACGACTGAAATTAAAATTAATGAACTCTAAGCCACCTACCTCACACTGCATCCACAAAGTCCCTAGAAGAGTAGATCACAACTAAAGAAATGCAATGCATAGACTCATTTTGAGGAAGACAATTCAGAGAATTTAAAAACTAATAGGAGACAAAGGCAAGAGCACTCCAAGAATTTAAAGGTTTTGGTTTTGTAGGTAGAGAAAACACTGAACACATTTCTACTCCTAACTACATTAACATAAATACACTAGAGCTCTATTTGCCTTAGTTCCTATTACCCAATACAAACACTTCTGGCTTTTCAAAATAAATGACAAGACACACCAAATGACAAGAAAAAACACTGTCTGAAGAGACAAGCAAGCGATAGAACAAGACTGAGATACAGCATAGATGCTGAAAACTTAGAAAAGGAATTTTTAAAATTAGGATTATTATGTTAATTGCAATCATCAAAATAATGGAAAGGCAGTAACAACAAATGGGAAATTGGAGAAGAGTTGGGAAAATGCATGAGAAAATCAAAAGGAAATGCTAGAAATAAAAAATACCACTACAGATGAAGACTTTATATGGGTTCAGAGGTAGACTCAACACAGATAAGGAAAGGACCAGTGAGGTTATAGATAGTAAACAGAATCATCCAGCCTAAATACACAGCATAAAGGAAATAAAACAACAGGTAAGAACACAGAAAATGATTGAGGCAACATGCAAAGGCGTAGTAAGTTAAACTAGAAAATAGGAATGGGGAGAAAGTATGGGGAACCAATGTTTCAAGTAATGACAGCTGAACTCTCCCTAAAATTATGATGGACAACAAGTTTCAGAGCCAGGAACTAAGAGAACAACAAGAAGAGAACATGACCATGAATATCACATCCATACTACAGAAAACCAAGCAACAGAACTTCTTGAGAGAACAGAGGAAAATCACTTTACTTATAGAAATGAGGATGAGAATTACTGCAGCCTTCTCATTAAGATTCATGCAAACAACAGAGTGAACTATTTAAATATTAACAGGAAAAAGCAACTTACAATTCTGTATCTGGTGAAAATATATTTTAAAAGCAAAGGAGAAATACATGATTTATCACACATACAAACGTGGAAGAAATTCATTTCCAGCAGATCTACTATGTAAAATGTTAAAAGAAATTGTTGAGGAGGAAGAATAATGATTTAAGCTAGAAGCTCAAGTTAATATTAAGAAAGGAAAAGCATAAAAGGACATTAAATGAAAGGAAAGTAAACTTTAATTTTCTTAACATACCTAAATATTAAAGTATTAATGACAGCAATGCACTGGTGCTTTGCAGCATATAAAAAATAAAAGGGGCCGGTTCTGTGGCTCACTTGGATAATCCTCCACCTGTGGCACTGGCATCCCGTATTGTCTGCTGTGACTGGGAGGGCAGTGGAGGATGGCCCAAGTGCTTAGGCACTGCACCCGAATGGGAGACCAGCAAGAAGCACCTGGCTCCTGGCTTCGGATTGGTGCAACTCCAGCTGTAGTGGCCATTTAGGGAGTGAACCAACAGAAGGAAGACCTTTCTCTCTTTCTCTCTGTCTATAACTCTACCTGTCAAATAAATTTTAAAAAAGTGATAATAGAAATGCCACAACCCACAGTAGAGAGAAATTTGGAATATACTGTTATAATCTACTGGCATTACACAAAAAAGAGCATAGTGTTACTGAACGGGGTATTTTGACTAGTAAAAATGTGTTACTTAGAGACTGCTCTATAGTAACCACTAATTTAAAAAAAATATTACTTAATATTCTATGAAAAAGATAAAATTTTGTAGGTCTTCAATTATAACCAAAGAAAGCAGGAAAAGAAGAGAAAAAAACAAGAACAAACACAATTTTTAGTAAATAGAAAACAGTTACACTTAAAATCTTAAAATATTAATCCAAATATATCAATGAACTCTATAAATGAAAATGAACAAAGTGTATAATTGAAAGACAGAGTTGTCATAGTGAATTAAAGAAAAAAAAAAGCTTGACCAAACTGCATATTGCCTACAAGAAATCCATTTTAATTATTAAGACACAGACAAGTTCACAGTAAAGGAATGTCAGTAGATACACCACGCATAATCCTCATAAAAGAACCATCAAATCAGATGGAATGCAAAGTAGAGCCACTTGGGAAGACAGCTGGCCATTTTCGCAAAGCTATCATCTTCAGTACAACTAAGCAGTAACTCTGCAGCCCATTTATTCAGTTCATTTCAAAAACTGCACAAAAACTTATGCAGTAATCACCAGTCCTGGAAGCAACCGATACATCCTTTAATAGGGGTAAGTAAATTGATATCTATCTATACAACTGGACATTTTCAGTAATAAAAATAATGAGCTATTGTGCTCACGGATGGCTCTTACATGCATTTTGCTAAACAAATGCAGCCAGAACAAAATGGGTACTTATTGTATGGTTTAAGTTACATAGTGAATTGAAAAAATCAAAACTATTAAAACTACACATTAGCATTGCTGGCAATTTGGCAGTAAACAGCTGAAGCACTTGGGATTTTTTGGATGATGAAACTCCTCTGCAACAACCTATAAAGCATGACACTGAGTTTTTCAAAAGTCATTGAACTTTACATTACAACCAGTGAACCTTAAAATAAACCAATTGAAAGAAATCATTCAAGTGAAGAAAGACACTAAGGATGCATTGCAACTTATACAAAAGAACCCACTCTAAATATAAGATTTTATTTATTTATTTGACGGGTGAAGTTACAGACAGTGTGAGAGAGAGACACAGAGAAAGGTCTTCCTTCTGTTGGTTCACCCCTCAAATGGCCACTATGGCCAGAGCTATGCCAATCCATGGCGCTGGTCCCATCCACTCTAAATATAAATGTAAGTAATAATCTCACTGAAAGGAACAAGAGGAAACAAATTATTTTGAGAATTAACAGAGACTGGAAGACTAAAGGCAGATGGAAGTATAGTTAAGCATTTTTCGCTAGTTGACACAGATGTACCCCAAGTTAGTACAGGTTAAAAATTTTGACACTGTTCTTGGCAAATATTGCAATTGAAAAATTAAGTAAATGAATGTGAAATTTACAGATAAGAAAGAGGAGGACAGAATGACCCTTGGGATATTTAGTGTTGATGACAGCAATATAAGCACATGATTAGTTTAATAAAGATACAAATGTTTGCATGCAAAAAATGTGTACATATATCTACATGCAATGAATAATGTGCACCCATCTATTTTCTTTCTCTGTTAGCTAAACAAGCCTGAAGCAAATAAAATTCCAGTAGTAGATACTAGTAATTTCTAATACCATTATCCAATAAATAAAACCTGAACTCTTTGAAGAAATGACTAAATCTAGGTTTGGCCAAATAGTCTACAAGATGATTAGGGTATCTTGCTGTAACAAGGAGGAGAGACTCAAAGCATGGGTGACTGTATGTCAAAAGGACACAAGTACCAACTGAAAGAGTTCCTAGTGGCCAAAAATTAGAAAAGTTTACAAAATAATAAATTAGTGTTTGGGCTATAATCCAAAGTGTTCATACTTAAATATTCAGAAGCTTAGGCATGTATTAATAGGTTAAATAAGCACGCAAATACAGAACTATCTCTGTAAAGTAACCCAAAATAAATTCTGTAGATAATCATCAAGGAAGTGGAACACAATCCCCACTCTTTAAATGTTAACTGACAGTAATGACTTCCTTCCAAAGAATACAATATAGAAAATGGGAAGAAAAAAAAAGGCTGAATTTCAAGTGATGAAACCCTGACACGCAGTGCCTCACCCAGGTGAACACAGCCATCTTGCTAAGTCAAGTGGCTTAAAAGTATCTTTGGCATGCACTTTTGTATAATTTGATGAAATCTGAACTTAACCTCTGTTTTTTGTGCCACAAAATTCATAATCCAAGTCTAAAAATGAGAAAAATATTAGATGACTCTCAAGAGAGTTCTATGAAATAGTTGGCCCAAACTCCTCAAAACAGTCAAGGTCACAAACAACAGGAAAGGCATCAGAAACTCATAGCTAGGAGGAGTCTAAAGGTTGTGATGAATAAATTTAATCTGGTATCCTGGATGAGGATCCTGGAACAGGACCAAACTTAACAGTGATTTCAAAGGAAAGCTATCTATAGCAAATATTTTTTTAAGAAATTAATTTTCAGATATTTCTCTTCTATTTGGAAAAATTACTCACTCTTATTTTTCAGTAAGCAGTAGCCTAGGATTCAGTTCTATGTCCTGGCAAGGGCACAGAAATTCAAGCCAGAATATACAGGATCTAATTCTAGTGCTTTCCTCCTTCTTGAATAATGTCTTCTCTGAAAATCAGTTCCCTTCTCTCTGTCTGAAAAAAATATCCAAATCTCATAAATAATTCAAAAAGGGGGCAGTATGTGCAATACTAAATGGAGGACACTGTTGCCCAAGATCGTAGATGATTTTATGTATGGTTTCAGCAAAGTCCATTAACTCATGAGTGAAGATCCTAAACTTTGGAAAGTTGCATACTAACTTAGATTTCACCCAGTAAAGATGCAAATAATTATTTTTCAGTTGGCATATCAGTTTACAGACCAGATAAGAATTAATAAGCTTCTTATTCACTCTTAACAATGGTATAATCCTAATTGCAAGTATACCCAAGAATGTAAAATGTCATCATACCTTACTGCTTCTCTAATTAATTAATGAATTAAATAATGAGGTAAAGAAAACGTCAAAATTTAATTTGAAGAGCTAAATTAGGGTCACTGATCCAAATGTCTATAGAGATTAGGCTAATAATTTAAATGAGTTCCTATCTAAGTGAGAGGTCTTTTGTGAAATGAATAAGAAATAATGGGACTATAGAGATCTGGAGAACAGACGAGAGCAGCTATAGAAAATTACTCAGAAAAAGTGGGTATCAACTGTTTTCACGTAACACCTACATATTTTTTTAATGCTGTCAATTCTTTCTAATCATGGATCAATTCCATAACCACCTTAAAATTTAAAGCAATAATACCTAATAGACAGGAACTTCTGAAACCAGAATCAATTATCAGGCTGACAAATACTCTTTCACTTATGTTATTTTTTTGTAAGAGTTACAATTACCAGAGGGGTTGCCCTTCACTAACAAGGCTTCCATTAAACTTCTCTTTATCATGATTTCTAAAACATATTGGGAGGTTCTTGCTTATTCAACACTTCTACCTCCATAAATACAATATTTATTTCAGAAAAAAATTATACTGTAAGTGAAATCCATTGCACAGGAAACAATGTCTCAGACAGCTATATTAACATTTGATTCATCAAATATAAACTGAGCAGAACCACATACACACATGCGACAGTACCGAACAATTTAATGTCGAAATGCTGCCGATTTTCCTTTCCAGGCTTCTGAGCAACTGACAGAAAAGGAAGAGTTTACAGTTTAAAACCCCTTGATAATTGGAAATGAGTGCATTGTTGCTCTTGTCATTGGAGCAAGCAGTCTTGGAGCCATTGGAGGCTGCACATCAATGCACTTGACAACAAATTGCTGGACTGTAATTCCCAACAGTGCTACTCCTGAACTTTTCCCCTGTTGCCCTAGGCTGTAGTTAAGTTTCCTAGCACTTGACAGGTAGAAACTTTCCCGTATTGACATTTGTGATGGCATCATTTATTTATATGAAATGAGAACCAATTTATCACTTAAGATTGCTCTGTTAAAATGAGCCAGTCAAATGTTACAGCCTTGCTCTAAATCACATGGAATGATGCCAGGAGAATTAGATATTTTGTGTTTACAAAAAGCACAAAGAAGATCTCACAGCAGTGCACTTCCCTTTACCTCATGTGCATGACATACATGTAAGCAGCCCTCAGTGTTTATGATCACTAACTTAGAGATGAGTTTGTCTAGAAACACCGTGACTATTAGAAGGAAATGTTTCTTAATTTAAAAATAAAGTGCACTCCTCCCTTTTCAAAATCTCTAACCTCTACTTCACAAACAGGTAGCCATTTAATCAGATTATTGGAAAACATTTAGTTAAATGGTTTCAATGGAACAATATAGTATTGACTGGGAGAAAACCCCTAGTGGCATACTATCCTTAGTCTTACATGGCTCCACATTGCAGTAAATGGGATTGCTGTGATGTTTATCAAATCTGCATGTTATACAAAGCTGGAAGGAGAAAAAAATCATTTAAATGATTGAAGGAGATACTGATGTGTCTTTTAATGCTAGAAGGATGGGCAAAATTTAATAAGTCAAAACAATCAAGATCAATAAAGAAATGTTCCACATATACATGCATATGCACGCATGTATAAATGGATTGTAAGTGTATATGGACTATAGATACTCTATAGGTAAAACAGTATATGGTATATTCTGTTATCATAAAACTGATAACAGCTAATATTTCTTAATGTGGCTGAAATGCAACATAAATATGAGCTTCTTCAGTTATTCAAATTGTACAAGACAACTCATTCACATTAATAAATCTAATTTCTACTTCTATGCTATAGGGAATTTAAATCAAGTATGATTATATTCTATTAAGCTAAAATATTCTTTTCAACTTCATTTTGGCCATATGTCAACTTTTGATTTTTAGTTTAAATGCTTTAAGTAAGAAATTTCAAGCATGGCACTCAGAAAAATTTTTTTACACCTTCTTTATATAAGAATTATTATTATCATCATTTTTAGACTAGGTACAATAGGAAAGAATGGTGGCTAAAGATCATCAGAATTTTAGCTACTACCCAGGTAAATAGGTAAATTAGTAAGTCATTTCCCAGAGGAGGTTTTGATTTTCTTAGTGTTTATATGAAAATTGCGTGAGCATTTTGCCTTGAATGCTCATTCTTCCTAAAAGGAAACTGCAAACGGCATCACCAAGAATCTTTCCATGATCATATTTGTAGTAGCACTGGGATAATATGCCTTGATCACATGATAATGCTTTTGGGAGAATGATTTCTCAATTTAATTTTTTTTCTCACTCCTCACTAAACCTTTAAAAAAAAAAATACTTCTGGCCCGTGCCCTGGCTCACTTGGTTAATCCTCTGCCTGCAATGCTGGAATCCCATATGGGTGCCAGGTTCTAGTCCCGGTTGCTCCTCTTCCAGTACAGCTCTTTGCTGTGGCGCAAGAAGGCAGTGAGGTGCTTGGGCCCTGCACCTGGCTCCCAGCTTCAGATCGGCACAGCACTGGCTGTAGCAGCCATCTGGGGAAGTGAACCAACGGAAAGAAAAATTTTCTCTTTGTCTTTCTCACTGTCTATAACTCTACCTGTTAAATAAATTAAAAAAAAAAATGTGTCCACATACAAATACTTGGCTTTATTTGTTCACCTTATATCTTTTCTGCTTTGTGGGTGGGGAAAACTTTTTATTGATTTGCATATTAAAAATTATATGCCACACACGTAGACAAAATTTTATGTATTTCATGAGACAAACTACAAATTAAAACTCACATGTATGCTTTACTAATATTATCCTTTGAGAATATACAACTTTCTCTGGGGTTTCTCTTATACAACCCATGACTACGCTAGTGCTCATGACTACACTAGTGTGTCATAAACTTTTAGGTATGAGTATACTGCATTCAAATTGATTAGAAATTCATTGTGACTTTACAGTGTCCCTGGTGAAACTACTGTCTAAGGGGTCGATGTCTCTTTTGAACTAGAAAAACCTGGGAATGGGAAACCTGGGCCGTTATGCCCATGCATAGCTTCCACACATGCCACTAAGGTGACTTCTTCAGTGAAACTCACATGCTAATGAGGCTGTGGCCAAGTATACAGACTGGCTGGCTACTCCAGGATGAACAAACTTAGACTGTTAGTTTTTGAGTTCATCTAACCTCTAACAGGCTTTGCTGTTGTACCCATTTGTCCATTTTCCAGAGCTCTCCTTCCCAATCGGACTGTGTTCTGG
The DNA here is from genome assembly GCA_949820135.1 of Sylvilagus floridanus. Taxonomy (NCBI): domain Eukaryota; kingdom Metazoa; phylum Chordata; class Mammalia; order Lagomorpha; family Leporidae; genus Sylvilagus; species Sylvilagus floridanus. The sequence continues at coordinate 27,150,722 of OX463235.1, forward strand.
AAAGATTCCTGAACAATCAGCCCAATCACTTAAATATGTTCTCAAGACTGAGCATATAGGTAACACAGATCACTACTGATTTTATAGAAAATATATGATCAAGCGTGCTTCTCATAATTCTGGTTTCAGAGATAGTTTCTTTTTGGCTCCTATGATAATGCAAAGATCCATTGAATTTGACAATGATATAATTCATTTAGAGATAACACCAACATACTGTATAATCCATTTGTGAACTAGACCTGACATTCTCTTTGTTCATCAATGGTGCCAAAGAGGCAAAAACAAAGTTTTCAGTGCAAAAGTAGTTAAGTGTCAGCAGCTGGTCCTGTGACAGCAATGAGTTAAGCTGCTTAACTATACCATCAATCCATATGAGTACTGATTTGAGTCCCGGATGCTCTACTTCCTATCCAGTGTCCTGCTAAAGCATCTGGCTAAGCAGCAGCAAATGGCCACCCATGTGGGAAACCCAGGTGGAGTTCCAGGCTCCTAGCCATTGTGGACATTTGGAGAATACACCAGCAGTGGAAGATTCGTTCTCATTCTTTCAAATCAATCAATCAATCATGTTTAAAGTAGCAAACTCCACAGAACGCTGATTTTCTCTATACAACAGAGTACTGCAGCACTGCTTGAGCATCTGGCTATGGTATCTACAAACGTCCAGCTCACTGTAAAGACCTTTGCTTGCATAGTGTCCTAATGGTAAAAGTCTGAGACCCTCTGTGATGATGGTATTCACAATAATGTGACACGAACTTTGCTTCTTGTTGTTGTCTTACAGAAACATTATCTGCTACAGAAGACCTTGATGTAGAACACTGGGTGTGTGTTCTGGAACTTTCCTATTGGTACTTATCAGATAGACCTATTATATTAAATTCTTAACCATAATTAATACCTCCAGCTCTATATACCTGCTGGATGATAATATCCAAGCACTAACATGGCAGTGGCAATTGTGTGAGTTCTGGGCCCAGTGTAAACTTGACATCTATGTGAATCACCAATGAATATATCAGAAAATAATTTTCCTACGCACAATGTGGTGCCTTTAAATTTCAAAGCTGCATTCCACATGCTCTATCTCTTTGGAAGTGTCAGGTGATGAAAACTGCATGTCCCAGTGGTCATGGGCATAGTAACATGATCCATCCTGCTGAACTCAACATTTAAACCCTGAATGAGAACCCTGAAATTTCACGTGGGTCTATGTTCCATCCTCAGATTTGCAGCCATCTTACATGACCATCTAAGTTACTTGCTATTCATTTTCATAAATATCAAATTCACACAGTATTATCAACATAACTGAATTTTTCCTGATCTGATCCTGTAATAGCTTCATGATTTTTTGAGCCATTATAAACTGCCAGAACCCACACTGCCTATATTCATTGTTTTATGTAGATACTTGTCCCAGTGATGCTATTCCACACGAAGGGTGATCACCACTCTAGAGAGAAAATCTTTAATGGCATTTCTGGTCCCAAAGAACCTTCCTGAAACCAGCACTTTTGATAACGTTTGTAAGCCAATCATTTATTAGGAAGGTGATCCAAAGGAGTAAAAACCCATAGTAGTAGAAAAGGAATGGAGAAAAAAAAATACAAGAATCAGTTCTCCATATGGCCGGTGTTGTGGATGACTGAAGTTTGAACTCCCTGAGTGATCTGAAGAGCCTTATGGAATCATTTGCCTGAGGAACCAAAGAGAGCAATATTGATTTTTTTGCCACCCATCCACGACTAGCCAAGGGTAGCACAATGAGCATTAACATCGCCACATTTCAGGGTTACATATGGGTGAATGCCTTGTGAGTTCTCACTAGGCATTCTGCATAGAAGTAAAAAGTTCATGGTTCATGCTCAAGAGGAGGCCCTGTCTGCCTGACCCTGTCAAGAGCTCAAGGAAGCCTAATCAGCCACTTTGACTAGGTTTAATACAGAGTTTTGGTATTATTTCAGCAGCAAAAAATATATATATATACTTTATATATTTGATTCTCCTGATACTAATTTCATTTTTTATACTTTCATTAATATGTCTTTTTTCTCTAATTTATTTGAGGAGGTCATGTTAAGATTTTATTTATTTGAGAGGTAGAGTTACAAAATATGGAAGGGAGAGACAAAATCTACCATCCCCTGGTTGACAACCACATGTCCACAATGGCTGTAGCTGTGCCAAACCAAAGCCAGGAGCCAAGAGCTTCCTCCGGATTTTCCCATGTCGGTGCAGGGGCCCAGGGACTTGGGCCATCTTCCACTGCTTTCCCAGGCCATAGCAGAGAGCTGGATTAGAAGAGGAGCAGCTGGGACTAGAACAGGAACACACATGGGATGCTGGCACTGCAGGCAGAGAATTAACTTACTGTACCACAATGCTGCTCCCGATCCCCAAACTGCTTTTAATTGTGTCCAGCATGGTTATTATCTCAGTAACCATGTTTTTCTTAATTTTGTCATTATTTATCTTAGATAGCTCCATTTTCATGATCATTTCTGGATATTCATATGTGAAGGCAAATAGCTTATATTTTATTAAAACTGTGTGGGAAATTTTGAGAAGTTTCTGAACTATATATTTTGATTCATGTGAGAATTTTCCTGCTTTAGTACCACAACATGATTTTCTAAAAATTTCTCTTCATGTTTTCAGGAATAACTTTCCACATTTACTGATTTTATAAGGGTGATCTATTGCACTGCTAGGGGCTTGTAGATGATAAAAGTTTGTCTTTGAATTTGTTATGTGACACTTCTTAAATTCTCTTTATCCAGATAAAGAGGATTGAAGGTAAAGTATGTGGTGTGTCTTTTGTTATGATTGATACATATTCCAATATTTTGCTCAACAGAGAACTTTGAAGAATTTGTAATCATGAGAAGAAATAGCAGAATAATTTTTAAAGGTTTATTTTTGAAAGGGAGAGAGAACGCAAAAACAGAGAAAGAAAGAGTATTTTCCATGCATCTGCTGGGCCACTCTCGAACTGCTAACAGCAGCCTGGGCTGGGCCAGGACAAAACCAGGATCTTTGAACTCCGTGTCTCCCACATGAATGGCAGGGGCCCAAAGACTTGAGCTATCAGCTGCCACCTCATAAGGTGCACATCAGCATGAAGCTGAATGGCAAGTAGAGACAGGACTCAAACACAGACATGCAGATATGGGATGCTGGGATCCCGAGAAGCCGCTTAACCTTCGATGCCACAAGGCCTGTCCCAGTAGAATTCTGACAGCTAGTATTGAATACAGTGGAGAAAATGAACACCGAAGAAATCAAGTATAACAAAGTTTGATCAACTATATAAATTATGATTTTTATCCGTCAGCACTTGCTGTAGGAGGTGTTAATGGGAACCTAGCAAATATATCTATATTCATTTGATAATAATGTTGAATTTTATGTAAAACTGAAAGAGTCAACCCTTTGGGATTTTCTGCCGACTCCTGCTTCCGCATGTTATCTTACAGAAATATCTTGCTACTGGCACATATGCATGATATGCCTCCCTCGTTATTGGTAGTAGAAAAGGTCCTGGCCTATTTTATATTTCACTAGCAATAGCAGCAATAATCCCAGGGTTAACAGTTGTTTTAATCATGGACTTTTATAGAAGTCTTCCACATTTATTTTGAAAAAGAAAATATATCATGTACAATTGGGACATGCTCAATCGGAACTGCCCCAAATGATGGAGTTAGAATTGTGCCAGGGGATTCCAATACAATCCCATCAAGGTGGCATGTACCAAGGCCATCTCATTAGTCCAAGTGACCAATTTCAGCTCACAATTGATCACACTGATAGGTCAAAGAGTCAAAGGGATCACACAAACAAGACTAGTGTCTGCTAATACTAACTAATAGAATCAAAAAGGGAGAGAATGATCCAACATGGGAAGTGGGAGACACAGCAGACTCATAGAATGGCAGATGTCCTAAATAGCACTCTGGCCTCAGAATCAGCCCTTAAGGCATTCGGATCTGGCTCAAGAGCCCATGAGAATATTTTAGGCATGGAAAGCTAAGACACTCTGAAAAACAAAAAAAAGAAGACCTAAATGAAAGACCTCTGCGAGTGAGATCCCAGTGGAAAGAACGGGGCCATCAAAGAAGGAGGTACCTTTCTCTGAAGGGAGGAGAGAACTTCCACTTTGACTATGACCCTGTCGGAATAAGATCGAAGTCGGTGAACCCTAAAGGCTTCCATAGCCTCGGCAACTCATGACTAGAGCCTAGGGAGATTACTGATGCCATAAACAAGAGTGTCAAATTGTTAAATCAACATCAGGAGTCACTGTGTACTTACGTCTCATGAGGGATCTGTCCTTAATGTGTTATCCAATGTGAAATAATGCTATTACTAGTACTGAAAGAGTATTTTTACACTTTGTGTTTCTGTGTGGGTGCAAACTGATGAAATCTTTACATAGTATATACTGAATCGATCTTCTGTATATAAAGATAATTGCAAATGATTAAAAAATCTCGGTGTTAAATTGGAAATTGCATAGATAATTAATCAATTCTTTAAAAAAAATCATGTAGGATCTCTGTCCTTAATGTGCTGTACATTGTGAATTAATACTATAACTAGTACTCCAACAGTATTTTCACTTTGTGTCTCTATGTGAGGGCAAACTGTTGAAATCTTTACGTAATATGTACTAAACTGATCTTCTGTGTATAAAGAGAATTGAAAATGAATCTTGATGTGAACAGAAGGGGAGAGGGAGCGGAAGAGGGGAGGGTAGCGGGAGGGAGGGAAGTTGTGTGGGGGGGAGCCATTGTAATCCATAAGCTGTACTTTGGAAATTTATATTTTTTAAATAAGAGCTTTATATAAAAAAAAAGAAAATTAAGGTACAAAAAAAAAAGAAAAAGAAAATATATCTTTCTATGCAATTAGTCAAAGAATTAAATTAAAACTTGCCAAAATCATAGGCTTGATTGTTGATACTTGCATCTATTTTTAATCAAATTAGTCCTGTAAACAAACTGCAGTCAAAATTTATAATTATGTTAGATATAATTTCTCAAAACTCAAGACAGTGGAGATCTCACCGAGATGACCAAATGACTGAGAAAACTCCAGAGACTGCAGCCATACTCTTGAGTGCTTCTCTATTTAATAAGGGTTTGACTTCATGAAGGGGACCCATTTATTACCTTTATTTCTAGATTACAAAGGATCCCTCATGTATTAGATAATGGATTTGACTATCATGCACTTTTCATGAAACCAAGCCCTGCTGGAGCAGATCCACCACCTGGTTTTCCTCACAAATAAACTGTCTTGGATTGCATTACATCCCTCTTAAAAATGCTTTGGTTTCCAACTTGTCTTCAGTTCATTTAGACTTGTGAGTCCAAGTGTTACTTTTTATGCCACACAAATATGTCTAGCTAACAATAGAAGGCCAGGATTGAATCTGCTGTTCTCAAACTCCTCACACTTTTATGCTAGAATCTATTTAAACAGAGAGATCAGGCCCCAAATGGTGTCCTCTAGTCAGCCCTCTTTTTAGAGTTCTCAAATTAGCCTTCATCATACCTGGGGAAGTTTTGTGCTTCTTGATACCCTGAGATAGTATTTCAACAACCTCTGCTCAAACGTGGACTAGGAATACAAAAATAGGGACGTAGCCTTTCATGAAGTGACACATCCAGGGCACGAGGGGCCCTGAAAGGAATCCCCACATCATTTGGAATTTGACATCAATCTCAAAGATTAAGTCTGAACTTTTGATTAAATCATCATGTTTGCCCAGTAAATTCCACCTCATTGTAGACACTTGCCTAGAAGAGAACCAAACACAGCCTCAAAAGCATATGGCCCCAGTCAGGGACTCTAGCCCAGAAATAAGGATATTATTAGGTATAATGATAATCGTGTTTATCATCCCATCATAATGTCAACTTATTTAGTCCCCATGACATTGTTGGCACTGTTGCCATTGATTTCTTTTGTGTCTACTGTCCTATTAGGGTATCTTGCACAAAAATAGGTAAACATTCTTTCTAGTTATCTTTAATTTGTAATTCAAGTCTTAAATTTATTATCACTGCAGAGTTGATGGCTGAAGGACATGACAGCAGACTTAATCTTATATGAAACAATAACTGAGAAGGAACATTAGGTTTTTGTCAACAAATACTATTTTCAAAAGTAATTTGTTTTACCATAAGAGTATAAAAGGACTATGAGAAAAGAATTTTGTCTCCTTTATTTGCCTGAAAAATAACAAGCCTGCAACAGGACTTGGCATAAAGTGGTTGCTAAATAAATTTGTGTTCAACGAGATTTTGAGATCAGAAATGCTGAAAATGCTTTCTCATTACAACTTACAATTTTCAGCAGTAAGTGAATGAATGACCTGAAATTCATTTAGCAATTTTTTTTTTTTTAAGATTTACTTATTTGTTTGAAAGGTAGAGTTACAGAGAGGGAAGGAGATCTTCCATCCCCAGATGGCCGATACATTCAGGACTAAGCCAGGCCTAAGCCAGTACTTGGAGTCTGGCATTCCATTGGCGGCTTCCATGTGGTCTGGCAGGGCCCCAAGTATTTAGGCCATCTTGTGCTGCTTTCCTGGGTTAATTATCAGGGAGCTGGATTCAAGTGACACTCATATACAGTGTCAACATGGTAGGTGGCTTAACACACTGCGTCACAAAGCTGGGCCCTCATTTAACTTATTTTTAAGATGTTTTCAGCAGTAGGCACTGTTATAAACATTAAGAATGAATGTGGAGTCCACGCTGTGGCATAGTGGGTTAAGCCACTGTCTGCAGTACAGGCATCCCATATAGGTCCTGGTTCGAGACCCAGCTTCTCCATCTGGTCCAGCTCTCTGCCATGACCTGGTAAAGCAGTGGAAGATGGCCCTAGTCCTGGGGGCCCTGTACCTACATGGGAAGATCCAGAAGAAGCTCCTGGCTCCTGGCTTTGGAAAGGCGCAGCTCTGGCCGTTGTGGCCAATTGAGTGTGAACCAGTGGATGCAAGATCTCTCTCTCTGCCTCTCCTTCTCTAACTCTTTCAAATAAATAAATCTTCAAAAAAAATTAATGTTCATCTTTAAGCAAACTACTTATTAGACTTAGTATCTTAAAATTTGGTTTTGCTAGAAAATAATGCTTTTTAGATATAGTTTATTTTTTTTCCAAACTGAATTAAGTTTTTGGTATCTGGATAACATGTGAAGACACTTTGCATTTCCCCCCTGCATAATTGTATTCTGAAATTCACTGATATTATCAGAAGATCAGAAAAAAATCTTATTTCTTTCAAACCACTCACTGAATAGAAAGATATATAACATCCGGGGCTGGTGCTGTGTCGTAGCAGGTTAACACCTTGACCTGAAGCATCAGCATCAGGTCGTATGAGCGCCGGTTCGAGACCTGGCTGCTCTGCTTCCAATCCAGCTCTGTGCTATGGCAGGAGATAGCAGCAGAAGATGGCCCAAGTCCTTGGGCCCCTGTACTCGCATGGGAGACCCAGAAGAAGCTTCTGGCTCCTGGTTTTGGATCGGCACAGCTCCAGCCATTGTGGCCAGATGGGGAGTGAACCAGCAGATAGAAGACCTCTCTCTGTCTTTCCCTCTCTCTCTCTGCCTTTCCTCTCTGTGTAACTCTGACTTTGGAATAAAGAAATAATTTTTTTAAAAAAGATATATAACATCCAAAAAATGACATCAAAGACATAGAAAATGATTATGAATGTAAAAATAATAAAAAATCTGTTCTCTTACTTTGTCTTGGTGATACTTTACCTGAACTTGTCACTCTCAACATTTTATGTGCTCTTTCCTAATTTATGACCTTATTGAAAGTTAATCTGGGCCAGCACTGCAGCTCACTTGGAAAATCCTCCGCCTGCAGCACCAGCACCCCGGGTTCTAGTCCCAGTTGGGGCTCCAGTTCTGTTCTGGTTGCTCCTCTTCCAGTCCAGCTGTCTGCTGTGGCCCAGGAAGGCAGTGGAGGATGGCCCAAGTGCTGGGGCCCTGCACCCGCATGGGAGACCAGGAGGAAGCACCTGGCTCTTGGCTTTGGATTGGCACAGCGTGCCGGCCATTTGCAGGGTGAACCATCGGAAAAGGAAGACCTTTCTCTGTCTCTCTCTGTCTAACTCTGCCTGTGAAAAAAATAAAGTTAATCTGTTCACCACTTTTAAAATAGGCAATAACTATTTTATGTGTGGAAGTTACTCTTCTATAGCCTTAAAATGTGTTGGAACCCTTTTAGATTTGAAATTTTCATCATTTTGGGGTATATTATCATGCTACTGCCTGACAAATTTGTCTTCTTTCTCTGAATAATAATAATTTTTAAAAAACCTGGGGGCTGGGGCTGTGCTGCAGTGGGTTAAGCCATGGCCTGCAGTGCTGGCATCCCAATTGGGTGCTGTTTTGAGTCCCAGTTGCTCCACTTCCAATCCAGCAACTTGCTAATGCACCTGGGAAAGCAGTGAAGGATGTCCCTGCACCCATATGGGAGACCCAGAGGAAACTCCTGACTCCTGACTTTGGCCTAGCACAACCCTGGTTGTTGTGGCCATTTGGGGTTAAACTGGCAGAGGGATGATCTTTAACTTTCTCTATGCCTCTAACTCTGCTTCTAAAATAATTAGGTTTTTTTTTTGAAATCTGCGTAATATATTTCTAAGACTCTTCATTAGTTTTGAACTGAATTTCTACACTAAAATTGAACAGTGCTCAAAATATTTTTTTTTATTTATGTAGGAGCTGAAGATGTTATAATCAGTCAGCCTGCATTTTTCCATTGGTATGCTCATGCATCATTATGTTGAAGAAGCACTATTTTGCTTTGAATCTATGATAAAAGTTTCAAGTAGAATCATTCAGGATTGCTTAATGTGGGATCCATATTTATGCCAAATTAATGCCTAGGCCCATACATATTTAAACAAACCCAGTATATTAGATTGCATTATCAAAAGAGAACCTGGTTCTAATTAAAATATAAAAGTAATGACAGACTATTTTCTTGGCACATCAAATAAAAAGTTCTACAGACACTAAAATCTCAGTTTTAAAAACACTGATTAGCTGGGGAGAAAAATATGATTATATGAACCACAATTTTACATAGAGAAGAGCTATCCTGTATGAACTATTTTTCAGCAACTATTTTCTTTCCAGAGTCACTTGATAATTCCAAAGGTGGGCTGCATATAGGACCAAACCCCCAGAGATAGATATGAGGCATCTCAAACCTCAGAAACTTAACATGCTCTAAATGTATCATGTGTTTCCCCATGGTGCAATTATCATCGTTTTTTTACTTCTTCTGGCACAAATGTACCATGGCCTCTTCATTAAGAAATTTATTAAATTTGAAAGTGGGGTGAAGTGGCCCCTCACTCCATCAATATGCTGAAGTGACAACATGTTACTTTGAGATTAGATTATAAATCACACTATAGCTTCTGTCTTATTTACCTCCATTATTGGAAGCCAGGTACCATTCCATTAGCCAATCCATGTAATAGAGAAGTGAAATTTGTTGCCAACAACTACATCAATCAAGTTTTCAAGTGGCTAAACTTCTATCTACACAACCTTTACCATAATCTCATAACAGAGTCTAAGCCAGAACAACTGAGTTGACTGAGTATTTCTGACCCTCAATAAACTGTCTGGGATACTCAATTGTTTTAGGCTGTTGATTTTAAATTTAAATTGTTAAACAGCAAAAGATAACTACAAAAATGGGCATTTAGAAGAGAACAACAGCAAACCTTCTTTCAAAACACTGCATATAATGAGTGAAATCGTACAATTCTTATGCACTAGGATATTTATATTCCTGCATAGATACAGTCTGCATCATGTTTCTGGAAATTATCTCAATCCATTACATAAAGTTCTAAAACTCATGCACTCCAAGGTCAAGGCTAACTCCCTTCAGACTTGATTTTTAAATGAGAAATTATTGCCTCATGAAAGGTTCCATGGAAAATGACTAAGACCCAGTGGTGAAGGCAATCATTTCTCAGTCAATCAGAACTCTTAAACTCCAGCCCCTGATGTTACCAAGGAAAAGTTCTTCTTCACTAGCAATAAATGCTGATGTAAATCAATCCTACCACTGACATGACATGTTATTAGCTGAAATTGCAAGTCCCTGGCCTCTAACTCTGACGGCAATAGAGCAGGAACAGTTTATTCCTTACATCTCTGGCAAGACAGGAGCGAAGCAAGGCTGCACCATGCAATACTGGTATTAACACCATGGACTCTGATAAAACCAAGGGAGGCCTGCTAATTCTCTGATCATGCATCTCAAGAGCTCTGCTGGCAAACTGTGGGATTCCTTTGCTCTTTGTCTATGTCTCATACTTACAGACTGTTTTGCCATTCTAAAATACCATGGCCATGCCTCTACTCTGCATATGTGCTAATAGACACCAAAATTGAAAACAAATACATGGATACTATTTTCATGACTTGGAACACAGAGAGCAGGAATGTGAATTTGAGAATATGAAAACAAAGTGACGTTACAATCACTCAAGCTTCCATATATAAGATGATTTCTGGCCCATAGCAAAGAAATGAGTAAGTCAATCAAAGTAGAATGATTCTTAGTTTGGAGAGGCACCATGGTAGGAATACGCATGGCAGGGTAACAGAATTGCATAGCCATACACAGAAAACCATACAGCAAGATGTTGGCATAGTGGACATCTCACATCTTTGCTCGGTTTATGATTCAGTATGTTGAAAATCTATTAAGTACTATCAAAGATCAATTTCATAGAAAGAAACATTACTTGATAACTGTGAGCTAAAACTGTCCCAAGAATACAAATGACAGAGAATTATTCAATTTCTCCATTATGCTCATTGAAATAAGCCAGTCCCCAAAATATGAGTATCACAGATTTCCTCTGATATTTGGCAGTTAATGCGGAAAACAAAAGACATTTAAGAATGAAACTGACATTCACGATTTGATTTTAGTCCTTGTCTATACTCCTGGCTAACAGTGGTCTTTCTACTTTTTACTTGTGGACCATTATGGTTAGTGGTACATTATTCTGTGATTATAAAGTAAATTCAAGTTACGTTAAAGAAAAAAATTAAAGGAAAAGAAAGAAAGAAAGAAGGGGAAGGAAGGAAAGTGAAAGTGTGTTATCTTCTTAAAATTCTATCTATGAAATACTTGTCATCTGTTCTCTTCATATGAAATTGTACAAGTAGAAGCCAGAGAGACACGTGGGATGCCCTGAGATTCCCCCTGGGCTCTGCCAGTGAGGAGGCCATCACAAGACACAGCTCCTTACCCTTCAATCAGAACTGCTGAAGAAAATAAATATTTTCTCTTAAAAAAAACTTCAACATTCAGAATGGAGAGATAAAAAGAACCGTAAGGGTATTGTGGTAGCAATCCCAGAAGTGCAACACCTCCACAGTGGCCGCAAAGTGCTACAGACAGAGGCTACTCTAGGGATGCCACGGCCCTCCATTTCCTTTCAAAGAAAGCCTCAAACAGCATAGCTCTTGACAACAGTAGTGAAAAACTAGTAAATAATATGAAATTTATAGTGGTCTTCTTCCAATAAAAAATAACACACACATCAAAAAACAGAAAAATATGATGAGAAAAAAATCAGTATCAGTAGATACAGAAATGAAAGAGACTAACAACTTAGCAGACAAAAGTATTATAAAAGCTGTTCTAAATATGCTCAAAAACTTAAAGGCAAATCTAACAATTAGGAGGAGGAGATGGAAGAGATAAAAAGTAACTATAATTCATACACAGTATTTGAGACTGACATCATTGAATTAGTTTTACGGTGCACTGGAAACTAAGTTCAGAGGAGCCAGAGTTGTCCCATAGTAGGTAAACCAAAAAATGTTCAGCTGAGGGACAGTAAAAACAAAGTATAATTGTTCCCTGAAGGGGCTGGTGCTGTGGCACAGCAGGTTAAAGCCACGGCCTGCAGCACTGGCATCCCACAGTAGTCCCAGCTACTCCATTTCGGATCCAGCTCCCTACTTATGCCTGGAAAAGCACCAGAGGATGATCCAACTGCTTGGGCCCCTGTGCTCATACGGGAGACCCAGAGGAAGCCCCTGGCTTAGAATCACCCTAGTCCAGCCACTGTGCCTATTTGAAGGGTGAACTAGCAGATGGAAGATCTCGGTCTCTCTCTAACTCGGCCTTTCAAATAAATAAATCTTAAAAAAAAAAACTAAATGACTAAAATTATCAATAGCACAAAGATAAAAAATGCATTATTTCAGAAATACAAAGGTAAATATAATAGAAGCTTTATCAGGACCTATACAGTCCAGAAAGCAATACAATAATGTCTGAAGATGCTGGGGGGAGCAACATCAGGTTTTTCAACCAAATACTTTTCCAAAATTAATAGTCGATACTGTTTTTAAAATATTTTTGCTGTATTTGAAAGGTGGGAGGGAGAGAGCTAGAGAGAGACCGAGATCTTCATCTCCTGGCTCATACCCCAAATGCCCACTATGCCACAGTCAATGGCCTGACACTCCCTCCCCGTTCCCAGTAGGTAGCATTGACACAAATATTTGAATCAGCAACTGATGCTTCCTAGGCTATGCATTAGCAGGAAGCAGGGCCCAAAGTGGGGCAGCCAGGATACAAAGCATGATCTTACATGTAGAAAATCTGGCACAGTCCAAAGTAGTGATTAAATTTAACAAAATACACACAGAACTCATTTATTAAAATAAGAATTAATTGCTGAGACAAATTAAATCTAAATAAATACAGCTGCTTATATGAATGTGAGATATTTATGCATGGGAATGCACTGCCAAAATATGAACTCTCCATTTTCTAAAAATTCCATCTTTAAACTGGTTATAATTCCAATCAACATTCTAGCAGGCATTTTTCTACTCCATGCCAAGATAATTCTAAAACTTACATACAGATGCAAATGAGCTAAATATTTAAAATAATTTATGGAACAAAAGTTAGCGTATACTATCTGGTTTTAAAATTTACCTTAGGTTTTATTTTTTAAATATTTATTTATTTATTTGAATGTCAGAAAAAGAGAGATCTTCCATTTGCTTGTTCAATCCCAACACGGCTGCAACAGACAGATATGGGCAACACCAAAGCCAGAAGGCAAGAGTTAAATGCTTCTTCTAGTCTTCCAAATTGGTAGCAGGGCCCAAACAGTTCTGGGAGTTAATGGGAAGTGAGGCAGCCTGGACAAGATCTGGCTCCCATATGGGATGCCTGCATCACAGCCAGAGGCTTTACCTGCTGTGTTACAACACTAGCTCCTTATATTTTTTGTATTCCTAACAAAGACACATTAACATAAGGACAAAATTAAATCAGTGAAACCAAATGGGGAATTCAGAAACAAACCTAACTAAAGTGATTTTCAATCTGTCATCTAAGTTATTTAGTGAGATAAAATTATCCAAACAATATCCTTAAGAAAAATAGTTGGGGGAAGGCTCCATGGCATAGCAGGCAAAGCCGCAGTGTGCAGTGCCAGCATCTCAAATGGGTGCAGGTTCAAGTCCCAGCAGCCCCACTCTGATCCAGCTCTCTGCTATGGCCCAGGAAAGAAGTAGAAGATGGCCCAAATCCTTGGGCCCCTGCACCCACGTGGGAGACCTGGAAGAAGCTCCCAGTTCCTAGCTTCAAATCAGCACAGTTCTAGCCATTGCAGTCATCTGGGGAATGAACCAGTGGATGGAAGACCTCATTCTCCCTATCCCTCTCTCCCTCTGCCTCTCTGTAACTCTGCCTTTCAAATAAATATCTCCTAAAAAAAGAAAAATAATTAACCTTGATTCTTTTTTCTTAAAAAGATTTTATTTATTTGATAGGGAGAGACAGAGAGAAAGGTATTCCATTCACTGATTCATTCTCCAAATGGCTGCAATGGCTGGAGCTGGGGTGATCCCAAGCCAGGAGCTTCTTCCGGATCTCCCACAAGGGTGCAGAGGCCCAAGCACTTGGGCCATCTTCTGCTTTCCCAGGCCATAGCAGAGAGCTGGATCAGAAGAGAAGCAACAGGGACATGAACTGGTGCCGGAGTCACAGGCAGAGGTTAGCTCACTACACCGGAGCACTGGCCCCAATTAACCTTGAATCTTATCAATGCTATACATGAAGTTAAGTCAACAGAATCATAAAACTATATATAGGCCGGCGCCGCGGCTCAACAGGCTAATCCTCCACCTGTGGTGCCAGCACAACGGGTTCTAGTCCCGGTCGGGGCGCCTGGATTCTGTCCCGGTTGCCCCTCTTCCAGGCCAGCTCTCTGCTATGGCCCGGGAGTGCAGTGAAGGATGGCCCAAGTTCTTGGGCCTTGCACCTGCAATGGGAGACCAGGAGAAGTGCCTGGCTCCTGGCTTCGGATCAGCGCGGTGCACCAGCCACGGCAGCCATTGTAGGGTGAACCAATGGTAAAGGAAGACCTTTCTGTCTCTGTCTCACTGTCCACTCTGCCTGTCAAAAAAAAAAAAAAAACTAAATATAAGTCAAAAAATATAGAATTTCTGAGTATTATGTAGGTTTAATCCTTAGAATACTAGAGCAGTCAAAAATCACGCACCATAAAATAAATTGATAAACTCAAGCTAAAATAAGAACTTGATAAACTCATAAATGTTTAAAATCTTGCAGAAATTTATACCTAAGAATATTAAAAAGAAATCCACACTGGGAATATGTGTTATGTTTGTCAGATACCATATCCAACTTACAGAAGTTTGCTAGAAATCACTAATAGGAGAAAAAAAAATCAAAATCAGAGAAATATTTAAAAAGACATTTTTCAGTAGGAGTTGACTGAGTGACCAAAACACACATGAAAAGAACAGGAACAGGGGAAGGGGCTGTGGTGCAGCAGGTTGAGCCACAGCTGAGGACCCTTACTGGAGTCCTCGGATGGGGACCTGCCTCCACTTCTGATCTAGCTTTCTGTGAATGCACCTGGCAGGCAGCAGCCAATGGTCCAAGAGCCTGGGTTCCTGTCACCTGCTTTGCAGGTCCGGATGGAGTCCCTGGACCCTAGCTAGCTTCAGCTTGGCCAACCCTGGTTGTTGTAAGCCCTTGTGTAGTGAAACAGAGAATGGAAGATATTATTCTCTCTCATTCTCTCTCTCCCCTTCCTTCCCTCTCTCTTTCACCTTCTCTCACCCTCCCTCCCACTCCCACCCATCTGTCTGTCTCTACATCTGTTTCTCCCTTATTCTCCGTCACTCTGCCTCTCAGATTTATTTTAAAAAATAAAGCTTTAAAATAGACCACAGACAACATCAGACCTGTGCTTGCTCTACCGTTTGTCCTTGTTCTAATATACCATTCAGTTTATTTTCATGGGAAGTAAACACTAGAGCAAAAGGCAGAAAATAATATGATTGAAAGAAATGGAAGTCTCTGGTTTACAAAGGTTAGATGTCCAGCCCTCAGCAACATTTATTAAGAGCTCACTACTTTAATCTCCATCTCTGAAATTTCTACTTTGTTCCAGTCATTCCAAGGGGGGGAGGAATATCACAGAGTCATGCCCTTAAATTTAGTTTCTCCTGAGCAATCATATTTAAAAGCACTATTCCTTTATCGAGAAGGGCGGCAAGTCATACCAGTCGGAAAAAAATTGGGCTATTTTTCATGGATTATCCTTGCTTTGGTCTGCTTGTTCAGGATGTTTTACAGAACAATTTACTTTACTCAGCATTTACACTGACATCTACAGGGTAACAATGGGAGACAATATTTATTGTCTTAGTCCCAACCACTGTGCTTTAACATGGTTTAAGTCATTAGCCATGTGGCAGCCCAAGTATTGAGGACTAGTACAGTCACAACGATTCTCAGCTGCTCTAGAGCACTAAGCCTCACCGAAAAACTTGGAAAATATGCAAATTCCATATCCTACTTCCCTGTTCTGTCTAGCAGAGATGCCAAGAATTCACTAGAAAGATATAATATTTTTATTGTTTTTCAGCATGTGTGAATTTATAACATTATTGCCAAAAACATAACTCTTTTATCCTTTAACTTTCTTATTTATTTAAGAGCAAGACAGACAACTCCCATTTGCTTACTGGTTTACTTTCCAAATGCCTTCAGTGACTGACCATGGCTCAGTACAAAGCCAGGGGTCAGGAGTCAGCCTCTGTCTCTGTGTGGCAGGACCCAAGAACGTGAACCACCATCCGCTGCCTGCCAGGGTATACAACAGCAAGAAGCTGGAACAGGGAACAGAGCTAGGACTAAAACCCAAGTGTTTGAATATGGATGTGGGTTCCCAAAGGATGTCTTAACTGCTAGGCCAATGATCACCCAGTGTGCTCTCCTTCAATGTGTACATTTAAAGGAACTTGAAAATAATGTTAAAAAGAAATCACCTGAAAAATTCATACTTTTCAGATTAAATATTCTTTTCATTGAGAAATACTGTTTCAGGCTGAATTCCTCTATATTTAGGATCTATAGAATAAAAGCTTTAGGTAGAAGTTTTTTTTAATTTCAATTTTAGAGAATATTGGTATCTTGTAATGAAAGATTTGGGAAGTTATACCTCTATACTTTGTCTCACCTCTGCTCAAGCTCATGAACCATCGTATTAGGAAAAATTATGGATTCTTACACATTCATGTTTATGCAGTGACATTTCTTGCCTCTTGAATTCAAGAATTGTCATAGTAATCAGTTAACCTTTTACAATGAAAGGTCAAAATGTAATTTCCAAATCAAAGTACAACAAATTATGATACTCATAACATGTGAGTAATTTGGTAGGTAAGTTCCTCGTTATTTGTCACCTAAATGGTTGCAGGAGATTATTTTAATGTTTTAATTGATTATTTGTTTCTCATCTCTTGTGTAACAGATACTTAAATGTTTCCCATATATGAAGGAATTTCAAACTGTTCATGCAGGAAAGAATTAAAAGACAAGTTGCTTTTGGTGCAAAAATCTTGAAATTTAGGCACACTTTTTTCATAACAGGTATTTCCATTAAATCTTTCATTGAGTCCTCATATGTAGACTACAACTGTTTTAGATGAGTAAAACTTAAAGTAAGATGATGGGTATTCAAGAACTTCAGTTTAAAAATTTAAATTTTGAGTTATCTGCAATAAATATTCTTATTTGCTCTTTAAACAGATGTCCTCTATTTCTTTCAAAAGCAAACTTTCCTCACTTAAATTTTGTTTTGACTCATAACATGGTATGTTCACATCTATAATTTTATAATCACGAATATGCTTAGAACAGTACATTGAAGAACACAAGGTTTTTTGTTTATTCCACTTTTCATGTGCTTGCTATGATGAAAATTTGAGGTTCATACTGTTACAATTTTCATTTTCTGTATTAAGAAACTGAGACTCAAAATTAAATTAGTGAGACACACAAGCATATAGGAGTATTAGAGTGCACTAATGCAAGAGAATGCTCTCTATAATAATTAAATTTATAACTTAACAAGCGAGGAAAGCTTTTGGCCTAGCAGGTAAGATGGCAGTTAGGATGCTCATGTCCCGTATCTCAGTACCTGGGTTCAACATCCGGCTTCAACTTCTGATTTCACCTTCCTGATACATAGCTCCTGAGAGGAAGCAATGATGGCTCAAGTAATTTGGCTCCTGCCACCCACACCAGAGACCCAGATTGAAGTCCCAGCTCCGGACTTTGTCCTAAGCCTTAGTTTATCATTGCAGGAACATGAGGAGTGAGCCAGCAGTTGGGATGTCTCTATATCTGTGTCTCTAATTCTCAAATAAATTCATTCTTTAAATTATCATTATAATAATTAAACCATAATATTTGTTTAAGCACTGGAAAATAATCAGAAAATAAGTCCTTCAGTAATTTGTATTGAAAGAACTATAGATACCAACGTACCCCAAACATAAAATATCAACTTCATGTAAATTTATAATGTGAATTGGGAAGGCATAATTATTTTTAAAAGGCTCCATGATTTGGGGAATGAGGAAGATTTATTAAACAAGACTGGATTTGTACAAAGCTATCCAGGTTCAACTACATTAAAATCAGAGTTTTCTACTTATCAAAGAGCACTATAAAATGGAAAGATAAGCCACAGACAATTTTTGCAATACATGTTAATCCAAAGATTAATATTCAGAATTTAGAGAGGAACTTCAAAACTTTAGTTAGAAAAAGACAAATCAAACATTACGAAGAGAAAGACTAAAGACATAAGCAGGTATTTCAGAAGAATACACCGACACAAAAAGTTGCTCAAAACTCATCAGTATTCAGGGTCACACAAACTAAAGCCACACTGAATTAGCATCTCACTGTATGGCTAACTTAAACTCAATGATAATATCAATTGCTCTAGTAGATGTATGACTTTGCAAATTCTCGTCAACTAATACTCAAAACATCAGTTCAGTAAATCTGTTTTTCATTTATTTACTATAATTGAAACATGTACTGTAACTGAAAGTTTTTTTATTCTCAAAATGTCTATTTCACTCCAATATATCACATTGCAGGTATCAGTTGCATGGGTTCAGGGAAAATATGATATCTGTCTTTTCGGGACTGGCTTATTTCAGTTGTGATCATCTTGTTGCAAAGGACATGACTTCATTTTTTTTAACAGCTGAGTCGTACTCCATAGTGTTTATGTACCATAATTTCTTTATCCAGCCTTCAGATGATGGACATCTGGGTTGATTACATGTCTTAGCTACTGTGAATTTTGCTGTAATGAATATGGGGGTATAACTCACTCCTTTGTAGTTCTTTCTGTTTGGGTAAATTCCCAGGAGTGGGATCTCTAGGTCATATGGTAGGTCTATATTCAGATTTCTGAGGTATCTCCATACTGTCTTCCACAGTGGTTGCACCAGTTTACAATCCCACCAGAAGTGGACCAGGGTATGTATTCCCCCACATCCTTGCCAGCATTTACTGTAACTCAAAGTTTGTGCTCCCTAAAATCCATAAGAGATACACATAGGTATATATTCTAGAAATAATCTTACACATGTCTACTGAAAATATAGAGGATACTTACAGAAAATCTGTAATGTAAATAACAGGAAAATACTTCATATACAGATGGACACACAATTTCTATTGTGTCACATTTATACAATGGAATACTACAAAGCAATTAAAATGGGTGCTCTATAATGACAAGTGTATAATGCATAACACTAGAAAAAATGTTGAGAAATGTTTAAAAAAATCACAGAAACCCACATACAGATGGGTCTGTTTATATAATTTTAAAGGGTAAAATTAGTGCTGTGTGTGTGTAAAATGGGGAGAGACACAGAATGAGTAACACAGCAAAATTTCTGTGGTTAAGTTTGGATTTCAGGGAGGGATAGGGCTGTGATTGTAAGAAGGAAAACACATTCAGGATGTAAGATGTTAATAAGCTATTTGGGGTGTTTTATTCTTATTTTCTTAAAACTACCTAAGTGTCTTAGACTCACATTTTACAATAAAATCACTTTAAAGGGTTTCATTTTAATCATGGATTTGGGGTTTAAGATTGATGTTCACTTTAAATGAAGACAGTATGAGGTAGCAGAGGTTTTTGAGTTGGGTGTAACTAGGCTTGAGTCACCATTTGAAAATCTTCATCATTTGTGGCATAAAGCCTCAGGAAATCTAATCCTCACATGGCTTCATTACATCAAAGTGTTGTGGGAATGAAGTCTGGCCAACAGCAGTTAAGTTTCAATAAAATTTTCCGTTATTTTCCCTTGCAAACTAGCTTCCACTTTATTTTCCAAGTTACCTTAGTAGTTATCCTTCTTAAGTTAGCAGATAATACATAGCACACTAATATGATAACAACCCAAGCCCCATAAAATTACATCAATACTGTATTCTACTTAATTTAGAACTCTGTAAGCCAAAAAACATTTGAAGGTGAAGTATTTGTGAGTACAAATCACGAATGCTAACTTTGAGCCCTACGAACCTTTGAATATTTAGAAGACTTTGTATAAGTCATTTTCACAAATCAAATGTACGTAAACATAGCTATGCACCACAAATGGACATGTAAGTCCATGACAGACCACACATAACAGTGATGCTCTAATATTATAACGGAGTTGAAAATGTCTATAGTCTCGTGATGTCACAGGTGTACCATGCATGTCAATGCATTGCTCATGTATTTGTGGTGATGGTAGTATAAACAAACCTATTATACTACCAGTCCTATACAGAAGTATTGCATATATAGTGAGATATAGTACATGATACGTGGTAATAATAAATAAGTACGATATGTGGTTTATGTTCATACTCTGCATGGTATTTACAGATACAAGATTTTAGTGTAAAGTAGTCTCAGGCAGGTCCCTTAGGGGCATTGGAGATGCAAGCACTGTTACCAGCGGAGACCCAGCTCCATGCATGTTACTGCTCCGGAAGACCTTCCAATGGGACCAGATACGGAGGCAGAGGACAGTGATATTAATGTTCCTGACCCTGTCTACGGTTACAGTAATGCATGTGATGGTCTCCTAGATATTAATCAAACCATTTAAAAAGCAAAGCATGTAAATAAGCATAAGAACAAATGTTTTATACAGGTAAATAACTTATGTGTGTTTTTAAGCTAAGTGTTGTTATGAAAATCAAAATGTTAAAAAATTAAATTCATAAAGTTAAAAAGTTACAGTAAGCTAAAATTGATATATTATTGAAGAAGGAAAACTTGAAATAAAATTTAGTGTATTCTAAGTACACCATATTTATGAAGTCTACAGGGATGTACCTAACACCCTAGCCTTCACTGCACTCAACACTCACTGCTTTACCCAGAGCAACATCTAGTCCTGGAAGCTCCATTCATGGCTAGATGTACCATTTTTGCATTGTTATCTTTTATAATGGATTTTTACTATATGTTTTTTCTATGTTTAGGTAAGGATAAATACACAAATACTTACCATTGCGTTACAATTGTCTGTACTCTTCAATATAATGATGTGCTTTTCAGGTTTACAGCTTAGAAGCAACAAGTTATACTACGTACTCTAGGTGTGTAGCAGGCTACACCATCTAGGTTTACATAAATACAGTCTAGGATGCTCACGCAATGATGAAATCAATCAAAGAAACATTATCAGACCATACCTTTGTTATTAAGCATAATAATACATAATATAAATAATGGCACACATAAAACTGACATCATTTCATTAGTTCAAGAATCACTTCCAGTTTATCATCTCCATGTAAGAATCATTGAAAACTATTTTCAAAACCTTACAATTTATAAGGACAGGAAAAATTAAAAGAGAACTTTTACAAGATAAGTCGGTGTAGATTGCAAGCACATTTTCAAATATGCATTTCAAGTGTGATTAATCAGGAATGAGGGCAAATGGAGGGTTACTCTGTTTTGTTGATCACTTCATCCTTCTATCACAGTAATAACCAAGAGAAATAAAAATGCATAGGAGTAATTTACATTACTATGTATGTATTAGATGGCTGGCCTTGTGTTAAATCTACTCAGCTATTAAGGAAATCAAAATCACCTTAACAACATTACATTTTGATGACCTCTTCATTGTTGATAGTTATTCAAACACTATTCTACAAAGGGTTTTGTGTGTTTGATAATGTCATTAATAATTAGTATGCTAATGTATGATATTAACTGCAGTCTTTGAAAGTTTTATCAGAAATTAGAAAACTTGCAAAGTATATGATAAAGCAAAAAAAAAAAATGTTACAAAAGTATACTGCCAACCTTTTTTGAGCAAGATTGTTCCAAAAATCATGAGTTTAATTGTGAGAGAAGTGTTTGGCTAAATAGATTTTGTAACTTAGTAATTATCTTTAAAACAATATGCAAGGAATTCTAAGCACATTAAAACGTAATCATCTAGTCTTTAAATCACGAGTTATATTAGCCAAGTCATGCCACCAGAGGCAGGTGGCTGTCAACTGGGACAGGTGCCTGCTGG
The DNA here is from genome assembly GCA_949820135.1 of Sylvilagus floridanus. Taxonomy (NCBI): domain Eukaryota; kingdom Metazoa; phylum Chordata; class Mammalia; order Lagomorpha; family Leporidae; genus Sylvilagus; species Sylvilagus floridanus. The sequence goes on from OX463235.1 coordinate 27,172,714, forward strand.
CCCACATGCACCCCCTCCCCAATGACCCCACAACCAAAAAAGGTACCTGGATGAGAGGCAGGGGCTCTCGGGAACTGTCCTTCATGTCCGGATGGAGTCCAGGATGCTGTGAGCAAAGGCACAGCATATGGAGACCTACCTTCTCCATGCAGCCTCCTGGCCCGGACCGGCTCACACCCAGCAATGATGTCTTCTCACTCTGTGGCCAGCTGGTCTTTAGGGCTCTCATCTCTTTGAAGCTGCAAGGCAAGAAACTCAACATGACACAGCACCTTAGGACCACAGAGCACTGCTCACCATAGTGCTTCCCTCCGTCTCAGCATAGGGAGAATCAGTCCTATAAGTAGGCAGGTAGCACCTGGTGCCTGGGTCCCAGGAGGGGGACTTGTCCAGAGGATGGGAAAGAAGGGGATCCAGACAGGGAGAGCCCATGCCCCACTTCTCCAACCCACAAAAGGAGTATGCTTCATCCAGGCTAACATCCAGATGCCTCCAGCATCCACCACTGCTGCAGCACTGGGGTCTCCCCACCCATCGCCATCATGGGACCCACTTCTCTGGAGGTCTCATAACAGGCCTCGTGGGCATATTTGTACCCACCCTACAGAGTCACTGTAGGGAAGGAAAAGGTATGACTGCCCTGAGGCTCTACGCAGTGGCATGAGGTGGCGGCTCACCCACTTCAGAGCTGAAGGGAGCCTCACATTTGAGGTACACAGAGGAAGGTACACAAGAGGGACTCAGGAGGAGCTGGCCATGCAAAATTTCCCTTCTGGGTGTGTGGTTTCTGGGTTGTGTCCTCACATAAGACTCTTACTAAAGTGAAATATTGAGATAAAAAAAATCTATAAAAATGAAGTCTTTCTTTAGTGTCAGGACCTGTGGGACCTTGTGTTAAACCCACCACTCATTACACCAGCGTCACATATCAAAGTGCCAGTTTGAGGAGCTGGGATTGTTGGATTATGCTGTGCTTGTGATGCCAGCATCCCATCTGGGCGCTGGTTCAAGTCCTGGCTGCTTCTCTTCTGATCCAGTTCTCTAGCCCTGGGAAAGTAGTGGAAGATGGCCCAAGTGCTTGGGCCCCTGAACCCATCTGGGAGACCCAGTTGAAGCTCCTGGCCATTGTGCCCATTTTGAGAATGAACCAGCAAATAGAAGATACCTCTGTCTCTCCCTTTCTCAATGTAACTTTGCCTTTCAAACAAATAAAATACATATTTTAAAATAACTGGTTTTAGATTTATTAATTTGAGAGGTAGAGTTACAGACAAGAAGAGACAGAGAGGGTCTTCCCTTCACTGGTTCACTCCCCAAATGGCTGCAATGGCCAGATCTGAGCCAATCCGAAGCCAGGAGCCAGGTGCTACTTCTGGGTCTCCCACATGGGTGCAGGATCCCAAACACTTGAGCCATCATCCTGCTTTCCCAGGCCACAGCAGAGAGCTGGATCAGAATAAGAGCAGCCAGGATACAAACTGGTACCCACATGGGATGCCAGTGCCACAGGCTGAGGGTTAGCCCACTACATCATAGTCCCAGCCCCTGAAATAAATCTTAAAAACAAAATAAAATCCCATTTGCTCTGCTCCTGATCCAGCTTTCTGCTAATGTGCCTAGGAAGGCAGTGGAAGATACTTCAAGTTCTCAATTCCCTGACAGGCATGCGGGAAACCCAGATGGAGTTCCTGGCACCTGGCTTAGGCTAGGCCTACACCTGGTTGCTGTGGTCATTTGGAAGTGAAGATCTCTCGCTTTCTCTATCTGCCTTTCTGACTCTGATGCTCTATCTTGAAAAACAGATATATAAATATATTTTTTTTGACAGGCAGAGTGGACAGTGAGAGAAAGAGAGAAAGGTCTTCCTTTGCCATTGGTTCACCCTCCAAAGGCCGCCGCGGCCGGTGCGCTGCAGCCGGCACATTGCGCTGATCTAAAGGCAGGAGCCAGGTACTTATCCTGGTCTCCCATGTGGGTGCAGGGCCCAAGGACTTGGGCCATCCTCCACTGCACTCCCGGGCCATAGCAGAGGGCTGGCCTGGGAGAGGGGCAACCGAGACAGAATCCAGCACCCCAACTGGGACTAGAACCCGGAGTGCCAGCACCACAAGGTGGAGGATTAACCTGTTGAGCCGCGGCGCTGGCCTATAAATACATTTTAAAAATCTACCTAGCTTGCAGTTTTGAAAGTTCAAGTTCAAGATCTGGCTGCTCCTTGATCTGGCTTCTCTGAGGGTGGCATCCAGCACACATGCAATGGCATGTGTGGAGAAAATACCACAAGGCAGTCCAGGAGATAGCCTGAGGCTGCACTCACCTCAGGTTTTTATTACCTTCTAATGAGTACTGCCTTCTAAGGCATGCTGCCAATGACCTAACAAACTCCCACTAGAATCACATCCTCTGGACACATTTGGGTTAAGTTTCTACTTAGTGCTATTAACTTACGATGTTGGGGTTCAAAATCATGTATGAGTTAGGGAGCCCAATCACATGTAAATACTGCCATACTTTTTAAAAAATTATTATTATTTATTTCACAGGTAGAGTTACAGACAGTGAGAGAGAGACAGAAAGGTCATCCTTCTGTTGGTTCACCCCCCAAATGGCCGCAACGGTCGGAGCTGTGCCAATCCGAATCCAGGAGCCAGGTGCTTCTTCCTGGTCTCCCATGCGGGTGCAGGGCCCAAGGACCTAAGCCATCCTCCACTACTTTCCCGTGCCACAGCAGAGAGCTGGACTTGAAGAGGAGCAACCGGGACTAGAACCCGGTGCCCTTATGGGATGCCGGTGCCGCAGGCAGAGGATTAACCAAGTGAGCCACGGTGCCGGCCTCAATGACTGCCATTTTAAGCAGATAAGCAATGTATATATAAGCTAAGTATATATCATGGTAAGCATATTATAATTTCCAGGAAAATCAAATCATAGAAGTATGTCTAAACAATGAGCTGAAAGTATGCATGACTAATAAGAATTTAAATGTTATTGGGAAAAAGACTTACATTAAGCAAATTCATTTTTCCTATTATACAATCAAATAAGACTAAATGATGAGTACTGTACAAAAAAGCGGGATTATCTTTGCAATTTAAAGGAAAATAATTTTACTGTTCTGAAAACGTAGAAAGGCAATAGGATTCAGAGCAAAAGAAACTTTATGCAAGCAACTCTATGCAGGAAAAGTAACAACAGATTTGAAAAATGCATTATTTAATAGGTAGATAAAATTTAAAAGTAAAGTAGTAAAAATCTGTTTTACCCACAGTTTCATTTAAAAACCAGAATTATTGATCATATCAAGAAGAAAAACTAACTCATATGGAAGCTCAAGAGAGGGAGAGTGTAAGGGGACTATTCTCTTCTAATTTGAGGTCATATGGGGAATGTTTTCAGCCAGTATCACGAATGAGAATTCCTAATGAGGACTACAGAAATGGAACTTATATTGTATGATTTTTTTATCAAAATGTGACATTTCTCCCAAAATGCTGGGCAGTCATCCTCTAAAACTACTAATATTTGATTGCATCTCATCTACTAAGAATTCATTGTCTGGGTACAAAAATAAAACCAAGAAATATTTCTTCCTATATATATTGGTATAACCAGTATGACCAAGGAATATCACTTTCCAAAAATGTTTGAGAGTAGGAAAGATGGAAAAAAGTTAAAATTTTTTAAACTATAAGCTATAACTATAATTTGAAAAAATATGTAATTTTAAGAAGATGGGAAAAAATTTTCCCTTCACCATGTTGGTAATAGAAAACCAAGAAAAAGTGCAGCAGTTATAAATCACATAATACATAAATTATTTTGTTGGCTGCATGAAGGAAAGCATTTCTGTGGCTGGGTTGCTGAAGTTAAAGAGAAAAACAGATGCAGGGAGAGAAGAAGAAGACATAAATAAGCATGATAATAGGTGACAGGGCTGAGTATGGTTTATGTTTAACAGTTGATGTGATTTGTAATGGAGTTATTGTGGTGAGGATATTAAGTTAAAGAACTACATTAGTATCAAGTCAGTGTTTGCTTAAATACTTCAATTAATAACTATATGCATGGATCAATTTTCACAATCTAATCACAATATTTGCGTAAAACTTTCCATTTGCTCATTATATCAACTTCTGTGACTTCACTGATTTTCTAACATGATCTGGGTTACTTCTCATTGGCAAGAAGTTGAAATTTCACATATTACATGATGTTGAGACTTAAGATCCAAGGAGAAAGGCATTGGAGGAGCTCAAATTATTAAGACTGTCAAAATCATGCTATCATTCAAGCGATCAGTTACTTATGCCTTACACAGAAACATATTTCAATTTAGTCATCACATACAGGGTTCTATGCACATTTAATTATTTGTGAGAAGGATGCATTAAAGAGATCATAATATTTCCAGGCGCTATGGTACAGAGGATTAAGACACCCCTTGGATGCTTGCATCCTGTATTGGAGTACTATGGATTGAGTTATGCCTCTGCTTCAAAATCAGCCTTCTGTTGATGTACACCCTGGAAGGCACTGGTGATGGCTCAAGTACTGGGGTTCCTGCCACCAACCTGTGCAACCCAGATGGAGTTTCAACCTCCTGGCATCAGCCTGTTGCATGTATGTAGGGAGTGAACCAGTGAGCTGAAGATCTCTTGCTGTCTGTCTCTCCTTCTCTGTCACTCTTTCAATTTTGATATATAAAAAAAGCATTCCAAAACAAATATATGTAGCTCTCAGAATTTTGGGTATATAGTATAATTAAGAAAATATATTTACTTTCTAAATAATATATCTCTTCAAATTAATGAATCCTTTCTAAATTTAACATTATATTCCAATAAATACATGAGTCATTAATAAATAAATACAATAATAAAACCTTTTTGTTAAAGTCCTTTTTATCACAGCACTTACCATAGCACCTAGCAAGAGAAAGACAACAAATGTTTGTCAAATGAACACATAAATGTGAGAATAAAAAAAGAAATAAGTGAGCTAATTAATGCTAGAAGAACAAAGATGATTTTAATATATTGTTCATGAGCTAACATTTAATTTTGGACTGAAACATGTTGAGATAAAAGAGATCTGTTTGACAATCACATGTTATTATGAAGATTTGTAGCTGCTCATAAAGAAGGTCAAATAATGGGAATTAGAACAGGAAAGCATTTACTAAGATTATCTTTAAAAGATAATTTCACGGTTTCAGTTGTTATCAAAGTTCTTCTTTACCATTACCTACATTTAGGATAAACCGTTTTACAAATTCTCAGAAGAGGTGGAATACTACAGTCTCAGAACTGAAAGAACTTTGGGAATGACTGCTAACTGGGAAGTTCAAGTAAGTTGGCCAACTTTGCCTGAGTGAACTTAGGGTCTGATCCAGACTTGAAGATAGTTTCCTGACTCATACTGAACAGTCTATGTGAATTATTGTATTACTCAGTTACCGGAAGCTTATGTGGCATAAACAGAAACTCCAAACCTCACTAGCATATAACAGAGAAGGCGGCACTTACAGTTACTGCTCTAAGTGACTCATATCACTTCCTCTCATATTTAATGGCCAAAGCAGGTGATACAGTCAGCCCTGAGAATGACAAGTTGAGGGTTTATAATCATATCCAAATGGGAGAGAGCAAATGTTTGGAACAATTATAAATTCTATGAGAAAGAATTATGTGGATGACTTCCTCAGGAGAAAAGATCTGGCTGTGAAACTCTGCTCATTCAGGTACATTCTGCATTGCATGTAAAACACACATGCACAGAGCTTAATTTATTTTTATAGAGTTTATACTCCAGCTAGAAGATATTCTCTCAACACAGAGGCCAGCACTTTTTCCAAAAATACTTTATTTGAAAGGTAGAGAGACACAAGGTAGTGGGAGGGAGAGAGGGAGTTAGAGAAGGGAACCGGAGGTGTCCCATCCATTGACTTATTCCTCAAATGCCTGCACAGCCAGTTATGGGCTGGGGCCACAGCTAAGAGTCAGGACTCAACGCAAGCTCCCATGTGGGTGGTAGGGATCTAATTATTTGAATCATCATCTGCTGTCTCCAAGTGTCTGCATTAAAAGGAAGCTGTAGTCAGGACCAAGAACTGGGACATGAACCCTGGTTTTCTGCTGGTAGACTAAACCCTCACTTTCCATGTAACTGTATCACTATCATTCCTAACTGCAAAATGCAAGTGATACGTGATGTGGGCATTGCATTGATTCTTGTTTCTTGGAAATTCTTAGTCATCACACTGACTATATAAATCATGTTATGGTTATTTTGTGAAAAGGTAACATACTCAATTTCTACTATTTTAAGTATTTCAAAATATTTATGGGATTCATTAACAGTAATTATCTGAGGGAGGTGAGAGAGAGTTAATCCAGTGACATGAAAACTTCCAATTTTAATAGTTTTCTTTCAACAGTTATGAACAGTGTTACAGTGAGACAGCAATTCAAGAGGAGTGATTATTTCCTTAGAGAATACTGATTTTAGAAAATCTTCACTCAGTTAATTTTCTGGCTAATAAATTTATATTTTAGCATTTGACAAAAAACTGGAATGGAATAAAGTAGATCTTATGTATTTTGTAACAATAAATTTTTTTCATAACAAGTCAGATTAAGAACCATTTGTAATGTAATATAACTAATTTGAAATGACTTTTTGAATAACTTTCAGTTACCAGTACTCCAGTCTATGAGATGTCCACAAGGTATATGTTCTCTGAGTTTAATTATTACTCATGTAGGTTTGCCGCCATTAGAATTGTTGTCTCTAATGTTTTAACTAGAAGCCATTAAAGCCATTAAAGAAGTGAATGTGGATACCTAGGATAGGATCCAGGCTGAAAGAGACACTGTAATTTTGACAGTTCAGTGTTAAGAAATTTAATGATCCCAATAACTGAGAGATTAGCAACAGAGAGAAACAGAAAACTCTCATACAGCTGTCACCTGAAGCTAGGACCTTGAGTCAAGGCATAAATTGCTGGATGGGGGTGGGAATACAGTTTGGGAGGGTATGCCTTGCAGGGACTGGAACCACAGAACCAACAGTCACTGTGAAAGACTGACAGAGGAGTACAGATAGAATAATCTGGCTTCTCACCTTCCCCCACCCTTCAACACCTGTACCGTATCCTGTCCTGGTTACATACAGTCCCTCTCAGGGGACAAAGAAGCTGGTAGAGAGGAGGGTTCATGGAGGAGGACACTTTTACAAAGTAGTTTTGATGAGTCTGCCTTCATGTAATGGGTAAGGCACCAGAAGAGCAGAAATGGATCTGAACATCAAGAGGCAAATGTTTATAACACATCATATATATATATATATATATATATATATATATATGGTACAATATATAAACACACACAGGTATTCACATACACCCTCTCTCACACACACACACATACACACAGTTAATGCTTGATATAAATTTAGTTGCCAGTGTGACAGCTGAAATAAATGGTATCTTTCTTCTTGAATATTAAGTGTAGATCAACATTAATTATAAATTTTAAAATATTATTTGATTATATTATTTCATAGCCACCATATAAAAAATTGTCACCATGTTCATTTATAGGTAACTCTGGAGGCACCAAGTGATTCTAAAGATAATTAAAAGTTATAAAGGAAGTAAGAGAAATAATGTTAATTACTATTGGGGATGAGTGTTTTGCTACTAAAAGATCCGTTGCGTTTTTATTTTAGAAAAAGAATTGCAATAAATCTATTTGATTTTCCCCATATTGAAGCATTTCAACTTTTCAAATTTTGCCTGCCTTCAAAACTGTGTTTGGCCTGCAACATTACTAGTTGTGCAGCCAACATTAATGCCATTCAGAAGACAAAGAAAGGGATATAGATAACAGTCCCTACAGGACCAGAATATTGTTAGCAAATAGAAGATATATTTAGGGTTTGTGTCATGGTATGTTATAAGTGAGTCATTGATACTAAGTAATAGATGTGCTATTAAAAGCCTATTTTGCCTATATCAAAAGATAATTTTTACAAGAGTTATTTATTTGATAGAACATCAGAGAAAGGGGTCAGGAGAGGGAGAAAGAGATCCTGACCAAGAGATGTTCAAAGAGAGAGAAGGAGGGAGGGAGGAAGAGAGAAGAGGGGGGAGAGAGAAAAGGGGGAGAGAGAAGAGGAGGTAGAGGAAGAGAGAAGAGGAGGTAGAGGGAGAGAGAAGAGGAGGTAGAGGGAGAGAGAAAAGGAGGGAGAGGGAAAAAGAGAGGAAGGAAGGAGAAAGACAGAAAAAAAGAAAGCGAGATAAAATTCTACCAAATAGAACTCAAGGAGATGCGTATTTCCAGGGAAGAAACTAATTACTAAAGAAAACATCTGTACAGCTGTAATAAAACCAGACCTCTTAGACTGTTTTGGTTCAAATCAAAGATCTCAACTCCAAGATCTTGACACAGAGGTTACTTCAAATTCTTTAATCTTCAATGTCTTCATATATAACATGTTATAAGGTTAAAATAACAGTTATTATGTGCTAGTAATGAATATAAAATGAGCTCATTTGAATTACTAAATTAAATGTGTGGAAAATAAATACATTCTTATTTTTTGTACATATTATATAACTGCACACATGAGCTTAAGTGCTGGTAAATAATTTAAACCTTCAAGATTATCATGAGATCTCTGAAAATCTTTTAAAACACCCCTATATTTCATCAACTGAAAATTTGGAATTCAGGCTTACATATAACTCCATGGTCAAAGTCAACATGGATATCCATATACACTGTAATTGTGTGCCCACTAATCCAGAGTCAACATAGCCTAATGAATTAGCATGACTACTCTAAGATCTAATGAAGTTAATGACAGATGATTTTGTTTTAAAGGATTAAATATAGTACCTTGGTGTTAGAAGCATTTGAAGAGTCTCATTCAACTTGAACACTATTTCTGAACTTAAGAAGAAAAAAAATTAAATACCTTTTCTTATTTCAAGGCATGTAATTAAGTCCCTTAAGTAGATGTGATGCTGGCTTAGAAACTCAAAGCCTCAGGGTATGAATTTAAGTACTAAAATGTTGTACCTATTATATAGGTTATAACAAATAAGCAGTCAATATGAAACCCAGCTGGGCAGTAGCTATGCACACAGCCTCCAGAAAATTACACCATTAAGTTTATATTCTATAAACTTACCCCCTCCCTGACATTATAATCCCTCTCTACAGTCTCAAGCCCTTGACTAACTGTTCATTTCCAAAACACTGCCAGATTAAAAACCTGTGACCTAACAGCACTTAATTTCCACACACTAATTCTAGGTGTACTTTAATAAAATCAACCAAGGTCTTGATTATGAAAATGAGAGCACATAAAGTAGTACCTCGGTCTAAGTCCTCATTTTACGAGTAGGTAGAACATGGACTTGAAAGGGAAGCACATTGCTTGATGTAGGCATGAGAACTGTTCAGTCAGATGGCAGACACTAACCCCTTGCTCCAACAATGGCTGCATTTCCAAGACACATGGAAAGAAAATAGGCAAATTTATGTTGATACTGATAACACCTGGCCATTAATGCTCATGAGACGTAGTGCAAGAGTGAAAAAGTTTTGTTGGAGAAAGATAACCAAGTCAATTAATGAGAAGCTTAAACTGCAATTTCCATTAAACAACTTACTTTGGGAGATTATTGAGGAGAGTTTCTATTTTTTTCGTTGCCTTTCATATGGTATAAATGCAAAAAAAAATTCCTGCTGAATGAAGCTGTCAAAATTTGAACTGTTTGTGTGCCTCTCAGACATAATATTTAATAAGATTTTATGATAGTTATATAGATACTGGTCCCATCTACTGAACACTGTTTCTAAGCCAACCTGCAATTCAATGTATTCAAAATCATAAGAAAAAAACTTACCAAACTTAAAAAAAAATAAACTGATACACATAGTATACTAATAATTATGAAATTAGGCTCAAGAAAATATTTTAAACTTACCTAACATTTAAGCATGTATGTCAATTAGAATAGTGGTCCAAATACCATCAAACATTGTGATAAATAATTCAGGAACTGCTCAATAAATACCTTATTTTTCTGCTTTTCCTAAAGGAAATACATAGCATTCCCTAAATAAAGTTTCCAAACTTCTGTTAATCTCATGAAGAGTAGACAGTAGCCAAGGTAAACAGTATTTCAAAGCGCAATGAGAGAAGGCTAGCACCGCGGCACGCTAGGTTAATCCTCCGCCTGTGGCGCCAGCATCCCATATGGGTGCCGGTTTTAGTCCCAGTTGCTCCTCTTCCAGTCCAGCTCTCTGCTGTGGCCCAGGAGGGCAGCAGAGGATGGCCCAAGTCCTCGGGCCCCTGCACCCACATGGGAGACCAGGAGGAAGCACCTGGCTCCTGGCTTCAGATCGGTGTAGTTCCAGCAGTGGCGGCCATCTGGGGAGTGACCCAAGGGAAGGAAGACCTTCCTCTCACTGTCTAACTCTATCAGTCAAATAATTATAATAAAAAAAGCACAGTGAGTAAATGTGCTATTTTTGATAAATCAGTTTCTCAAATAACAGAATATCTCACAATTATGAAATTTGAGGTAGTTTTTATATGGAAACATTGGATTTATTAAAGGTTATCCTTTTTTTCAAATGTACCATGAAACATCTGTCTGTAGCACAAGTTCTATTTTACAGGTAAAAGATAAACAGTACAAAGCCTTGAGTTTAAAATAGTTGTCAGGTTCACATTTGACATTTTCAAGTTCAAATGAATGTTACACATGTTGATACAGCTAAGTGTTGAATGGAGAAATACAATCCGGTACACATGCTACAACTATAGATTTATTAACGAAGCATTATGAGAATGCATAAAAGGGAAAAGCTAATCTAGTCAGTGGGTGGGGATTCATCAAGAAGTTTCCAGGAGTTTTTGTCATCTGGTTGAATGATTCAGGGTATATATGTGAAAAATGGAGTGGCTAACAGAACAGAGCATTCCAAACATGCTCACAGACATCAACCAATCCAACAGTGTGTCAGCATCAGCAGAGTTTTTCTATTTCTCAGAATGCCCAGACCAATGTTGGAAATACAGCTATGGGTTCATCATAGAGCTAATCATAGAGTTGTTTTGTAGGTTGAAAAAACTACACTGTCAAGATTGAATGAATGATATTGAAGGTTTGTCAGTATTCAACAAGCAATAAGGCAATGATTAGCTAATGGGGAAACACTAGTACAAGAAAAAGGCATGCTACATTGTTAAAAATGATGGCATAAAAGGTAGATTTTATAATAAAGCACGGAGGTTTCTTTTTGTTGACAACTTCTACTTTACAGAAAATAGGGAGGAAATGCTAGAAACCAAAACTAATCCAAGAGTTCACAGCCTAAGGAGTTTAATTCACAAAAGAAATATTAGCATAAAACTTGGAGCCAGTGGAGTGCAAAGTGGTCTCTTGCCATACAGTTTTTCACACATTACACAGAGAACTAACCGACTGACATTTGAGGTTTTTTTCCTGAGAATAAAAAATAGTGGATTAATCCTCAGTGAACATATTCAGAATTTCATTGTAAGAGAGGCCAAAACAGGAATCCGACTTGAGAATCACAGGTGCAGTGAAAAGACCTGTGACAACAAGGCACGTGTTTAAACACAGGAGTCGGTACCAAAACAGCTTTGGGTTTACTGAGTCACTGTAAGGAAATTCAATTTGATTCCTATTATTATCAAAGAAAGCTTGTCTTTTGCCTGGGCTTTTAATGTTCTCATAATTCTATAATTAGGGATTAGTTAGGAAATGTCAGATAACCACAGTGTGGTTTCTGAAAATGCAATATAAATTCCATGAACTATAATAAAACTAAGTTTTTGTAGGTACCTGGTGATTTTTACCCTTTGTGGATATTGAGTTAAACAGTTTGTCTTGAAAATACTGCCCTATGAAATCAAAGAACCAAGTGGGTATGAGTAACTATTTACAAAACACGTGATACATGGCTAAAATTGTAATGAATGGCTTTTTAAAATGACCAATGGTTTCAAGAAAGTCTTATTTTGGGAGAAAATGATTTTTCAAAGTGCTTTGAACTTTCTAAAAAGATTAAAGTGGGGCCGGCGCCGTGGCTCAACAGGCTAATCCTCTGCCTTGCGGCGCCGGCACACCGGGTTCTAGTCCCAGTTGGGGCGCCGGATTCTGTCCCGGTTGCCCCTCTTCCAGGCCAGCCCTCTGCTGTGGCCCAGGAGTGCAGTGGAGGATGGCCCAAGTGCTTGGGCCCTGCACCCCATGGGAGACCAGGAAAAGCACCTGGCTCCTGGCTCCTGCCAGCGGATGAGCGCGGTGCGCCAGCCGCAGCGCGCCGTCCACGGCAGCCATTGGAGGGTGAACCAACGGCAAAGGAAGACCTTTCTCTCTGTCTCTCTCTCACTGTCCACTCTGCCTGTCAAAAAAAAAAAAAAAAAAGATTAAAGTGGAGAAGGTGCAATGAAAAGGAAAAAAAAGGAATAATATTGGTAAGATGCTTCTGGTAAGATGCTTCTATTTACTAATTTTTCAGATTTAACATGTTGATAGTGTTTTTAGTATTAAACATGGGGAAAAGTTCAGTATTTCTAAAAAAAATCAATGTGCATTGTTTAAAGTATGCTTTGGAAATCATTTGTTTCTGTAAGACTTATTAAGTGTACACAGCATGAAGGAAAACATAACCCATGTCTTCATGGAGCTTAGGTATTCCTTATCACAGATCAATGTACAAGAAGCTAGGCTGAGGAAGACAGTAAATATATGAGCAATGGACTAAGACAACACAAAAGACAAAGTCACTGATGCTCCAGGAAATAAAGGTTTTCAGAAGAAATGGCATAGGAACTGGAACTCAATATTCTGGGGAGGAGTTTCACAAGTGGGCTAGAAGAAAATTATGGAGACAGACTTGCCAACAAATGGCACAAGGGATTATCATTGTCATCCCAGATCTGCTGAGTACTTCTGTGATGCCAGGAGTATTTTTGGGACAATGATGCTTAAAAATAGACTTGACACAGTTGAAGGACATATTGGAGTGACATTATGAAGGGTTCACATTCTACTTTGCTGGTAGTGGAGATACTTCAAGAATTGTTGGTGAGTGAGTGGTTCAGGGCTTTTCTTATAACAGGTGGTGTCTGGGTCATTCACAGAATAAAGCATGTTTAATTGAGCAGAGTCGCAGGAAAAAGAACCAGATTATATAAATTACCAATTAAGTTAGCTGTGAAAATGTTATTAATTGCATCTCATAATTGGCTAAATGATATCTATAAAAATTCATAGAATACCTATTCATTTAAAAATTTCTTAATAAAACAGATATTAATGATCCAATGATGAGTGTAATAACATTACCACAATCAAATTGTTTTGACTTACAACAGTGATCATTTTGTGAGGCTCCACTGAATATAATTCATACCTGCTTTGGTTCTATAAAATAATTCCTTTTATCAAGGTATCAGACTTATGTTTCCAAGATAATGTATGTAGGAAAAATAGCTTTGATTATAGTCACAACAGTAATAAAAAGCTAAGAAAAAGATACCTGGTTTCAACATTTGGAGTGAGATAGAAGATCGCCTCCTTTCTTCTACTCTCTATTTCTAAAAATTGATGCTGAATAACAAATTATTTAAGAAAATAACATTTAGGGGCTGGCACAGTGAGTTAACACCCTGCCCTGAAGCCTGATATCCCATATGGGTGCCGATTCAAGACCTTGCTGCTCCACTTCCAATCTAGCTCTCTTCCATGGCCTGGGAAAGCAGTAGAAGATGGACCAAGTCCTTGGGCCCCTGCACCCACGTGGGAGACAGGGAAGAAGCTCCTGGCTCCTGGCTTCAGATCAGCGCAGTTCCAGACATTGCGGCCAATTGGGGAGTGAACCATCGGAGGGAAAACTTCTCTCTCTCTTCCTCTCCTATCTGTGTAACTCTGAGTTTCAAATAAATCAATTTTTAAAAAAAATATAACTTTTATAGATTATCAACAGGAAAGCAAAGTCTGGGGAGTGGGGAGGGGGAGGGGAGCATGAAATAAAGGAGACCTCAGAACAGCAGCAGTGTCAGGCCAATGGCTGGGTTTGAACAACTAGAGATAGGGCCTTGGAGCCCCGCTGGGTGGATAACTGGAAATGAGGCTGCAATTCAAGCAATGGGCACTGGGTGTTCCTCAGGCAGTGATGCACACAGAAATCCCACCTGCCTGCCAGGAGAGCCACCATGAAGCTTGTATCTGCACATTTTGATGATTTTTTTTTTTTAAAAATAGCATGTCAAAACCAAAATTTGAGTTTTACAAAGGTACAGTAACATCCAAATGTAGAAAGCAAGAAATTAACAAAATAAATAGTTTTCTGGTGGGCCAGTAATTGACAAAAACTAATGGGCAGAATATATATACCTCTTTTTTTTTTTTTTAAGATGGGGAGGAAGATCAACAAAAAAATGGCAACATCCTAACATTTATCTCACAGTTGTAAAACTCCATTGGCTAAGTAGTTGTAAAACTCCTGGATGATACCAAGTACTTTTAGTACATAGGGAAATTTAGATTTAATCCACAATGCTTTACATTCCATACATAATACAAGAAAAAAAAGAGGCTAAATTTATCAAGTTCCTGAAAGACTATAGAAAATGTCCTTTAGTGGGTATTCAATACCCTACAACCCAGCAGTCTTACTTCTCATTAAATACCAGAAAACAGAGCTTCCCAACCCGAGGGCTTCAAGTAGTTCACAGACCTGTTGAGATAATGATCACCTTGGCCTCAGGGTGGCCAAGAGGGGTCTGGTGTGGTGGCAGAGGAAACCAATCATGCATTCTGTCTAGTGATAACATAGAGCACAACAATGACTGCCCTTACCAGTATGGAAAATGTCAGAAATCTAATAATAAGGGTTAAAAGGAAGTTTTAGGCAATTAAAAAACACATGTTCAAAAAAATGCATGTTCACTGAAAGGCACAAAAATCGCTCCTTGGTTCTACATATTTAACCAAAGTGGGAAATCAACATGTGAAGCATGTAATGATTATACACAATTTTCCTGAGAAGTAAAGAAGATAAGAGCGATTACCTCTAGCTTATTTTATTTCTAAAATTATGTACATGAGAATATGGCAAATTTCAACAGCTGTTAAACAAGGGTCATAGTACATGAATGTCTATTATGATTTTATATATTTTGAATGCTTTTCAAACATTGTATGAGTAGAAAGGCTTTTTTAATGTGAAAAAAATGAACGAAACCAACACATGGTCAATTGTTCTAACTTCACTTTCACTACAGGTTTTAAGTCACAATAATATATAGCAGATTTAAAAGAAAACAAGGTAACTAAGAAATATGCAAATCTTCCTTGAAAAAAATGGGATTTCTATTTCCTAGATGTTAATAGCTACTAAATACAGAAAACAATAGGATACATGAATTTTACAAGATGCAAAGGGGAAAATAAGTGGGTCAGAATTGCTTTAGTTAGCACTATTATACATCATTGCCCTTCTGTTATATAATGCTAACTAATAAATCTTATCACATTTTATCCCACATGTAACAAGTAGTATAAATTATCAATTTAAAATCAAATGCGCTCCATTATAACCTTATTTTGCTAATAGAATTTAATGTCCTTTAGGAGTCTCTTTCTATTTGATAAAGTAATTTCACTTCAAGATATTTTAATCTTTCAGTCCATTTCAGATTTTAAAAACCGGAATTCAACTCATTAAATAAATCAATGTTTAGAGCTCTCTGAACTTTTTTCAACTTTGATGCTTCCTGTATCTCTTTACTATTGGTACTGTTCTGAAATTCACGGGCCTCACTGAGGCCACCTGTTCAACAGTAGCTTGGCTATTGGTGTTAGCTTATATTTTCTGAAGCTCAGTTCCTATCTGTAGGGTTCTCTGAGGCTGACAGTATAACTGCCTCAATATTATGGTTGTCAGATGAAGAATGTGCACCTTAATTAAGGCCTTCATCAGTTCCTAACATAGAAGTTCCTACCGCCCCCCAAAAAATAACCATTTAGCTGTCAGAGTATTAATCAGCTTTTTGCCCTTATACCTGAAATAGACTATTTACGAAAAAAGGAGTTTTATTTTGGCTTATGGTTTTTGGAGATTCACAGTCTAAGACTGGGCGGGTTCCATTGGTTTGGCCTTTGATCATCTAGTAAGAATAGAGAATGGCAACAGCCGAGCTCAAATGTGAAGGAATAGTCACATGATGGTTGGGAAGTAGAGACAGCAGCGGGGCCCTGCTTGGCCTTGCTCCAGCCCTGTTGTGAGAACTACCTTCACATCATCATTGACCCGAGGACCTACTACCAGAACCAGCTCCTGAGCACCATCACTGGATCATGGTTCCGCCCTCCCACTGTCGCTAACTTAAGACTTCAGGTATTCAATGTCTACATGCATGTGGAAACCAAATCCTGTTCAAGCTGCAGCGCCCAGGGAGCATGATTGGTGGACTCCTGTGGAGCTGCAAAGGTAGCCGAAGCGCCTACTCATTTCTACAGCCTATATTTGGTTCCAAGAGAACTTCAATTTCCTGATCCCAAGTTCATCTTCTTTGCAAACTACAACCAGTGTTACCTTCTTGCACCTAATATATGCTCCTGAGCCCTGGTTTCAGGGTTCTACCCTGACACCACCCAAATATTCTGACTTTCTCAGGGGTCAGCTGCTCAGAGAATCTTGGAAAGGAAACTAGTGATGCTTACAGATCCATCACTTCTCCCAGTCACAGATGGATTGGGATCTGGCCTAGCACTCCTTCCCTCAGGTGAGCACGGTTGCCTACAAAATTATCCTCATTGCCATCATCTCCAGTGTTTACCTAACTGCGTTTAACCTAAAGCCTCATTTTTATATGAAGTCAAAAATGATGCTTCGGTTGTGATCTGAGTCAGGACAATTTAGTTCCATTTAATGACCCTTTCCAACTTAGCTTTCTGTAATACATGTTTGCTCTGCCCAGTTGCTTTTTGTGGGAATGATTGGAAAAGGAGGTGAGGGAAGGAAATTATTTCCCTATTATCCTATTTCACTTTTAAGAGCTTCTAGTAGAAGCTCACTCTACTAAATTGGAGAAGAAGAGGAGGAAGACAATGAGTACTACAAAGAGGAAGAGAAGTGAGAGAGAATCAGGTTCACAGGGGTGTGAGTGAGGGAGGGAAGGTATGGTCAAATATCAGCAGGCTTTTAAATGTATATATGCGAAGTACATGGAATGTGTTCCTTTTATAGAAATAAAGTAAAAATAATGTGATGAGCCAACATATGCTAATTTTGTAAAAGTATCTTTATCATAAAGATTATTCTAATTTCTCCACACCAAAAAAAAAAAAAAAAAAAGAAAAGAAACAAAACAGGACTGGGGAATGGGCATTTTGCACAGCACTTAAGGCAATGCTTGGGATGTCTTAAGGCAATGCTATGGGAGGGCCTCGTTTTCAGTCCCAGCTCCTCTCTGCTTCCTTCTAACGCGCACCCTTGGGAGGACATGGTAACAGCTCTAATACTTGGGTAACTGCCACCTATTTGGGTGACTAAGGTTGAGTTCCCAGCTCCTGGGTTAGACCTGACCCAACCCTGAGTGTTCCAGGTATTTGGAGAGTGAACCAGTGCATAGATCTTTCTCTATCAAGCTCTTCCTCTGCCCCTCTTTTTCTGCCTTTCAAATAAAATGAAAATAAATGTTAAAAATAAAAGAGGAATCAGAGATAAAAATATAAAAGGGTTTATGTCTTGACATTTCTATGTTTCCATCAAAAATATAACAATTAATGCATTAACTATATTGACTTTGTTGTAGAGTTCATTTGGCATATGATTCTCTGAATCAAATGTAATTTTTTAAGATTTATTTGAAAGGCAGAGTTACAGAGAGGCAGAGGCAAAGCAAGAGGCAGGGGGGGAGGGAGGGAGGGAGGTAGGGAGGGAGAACAGGAGAGAGAAAGAGAGATTATGAATCTTCCATCCACTGGCTCACCCCCCAAATGGCCACAACGGCTAGAACTGGACTGATCCTAATCCAGGAGTTCCTTCTGTGTCTCCCAAGCAGGTGCAGGTTCAGGTGCCCAAGCACTTGAATCATCCTTCTACTGCTTTCCCAGGCCATAACAGATAGCTGGTTCTCTGGAGCAGTTATAGAACAGGCACCCATATCGGATGCCGGCGCTACAGGCAGGGGCTTTACCTGCTATGCTACAGTGTGGACCCCTATCAAATGTAATTTAAATAATTACTATTCCTTTTGTTTTAACTCACACTTTGATTATTCAAAATACTCCCATCTGGCCTGCGCCACAGCTCACTAGGCTAATCCTCTGCCTGCAGCGCCAGCACCCGGGGTTCTAGTCCCAGTCGGGGTGCCGGATTCTGTCCCGGTCGCTTCTCTTCCAGTCCAGCTCTCTGTTGTGGCCCGGGAGTGCAATGGAGGGTGGCCCAGGTCCTTGGGTCCTGCACCCACATGGGAGACCAGGAGGAAGCACCTGGCTCCTGGCTTTGGATCAGCGCGATGCGCCGGCCGCAGCGGCCATTGAGGGGTGAACCGATGGCAAAAGGAAGACCTTTCTCTCTCTCTCTCTCACTGTCCACTCTGCCTGTCAAAAAATAAAAAATATTCCCATCTATGAATTAATTTCTAATTAGGTAATTATTTTAAAATCGTTTTAAGTTTCACAAGGTAACATTAAATATTCTATTGAAAAATAGCACTGGATAAAAATTTATCATTTGGCTGGTTGAATTAGTCAGAATTCTCCAGAGAAATAAAATCAGTAGGGGAGAAGGAGAGAGAGAGAGAGAGAGAGAGAGAGAGAGAGAGAGAGAGAGAGAGAGAGAGAGAGAGAGAGAGAGACAGGTTATGGTAGGTATTATATAAGGTATATATTAAGGTATATATTTACTAATATCCCACACATATGTAAAAAGTAGTATGTGATATAGATCAGTACATCAAAAGAGATGATTATAAGGCATTGGTTCACGGGGGTACAGATGCTAAGAAGCTTCACGATCTGCCATTAGCCACCTGGAGCCCCTGAAAAGCCAGTAGAGAAGTCAGTCTACTGTGAGCTGGAGATCTAACGGTGTTGAGATCTACCCAAGTCTGGATACACTATGTAAGGTACACTCTGTGGAATGGCTAAACCAAGGTATAACACAATTTTGAAATCTTATTTAAGTCTATCAACTGGAATGCAATTCACATGACAATGATAAGAAAATAAATCAAATCATGAAGAATTTGGGTATTTTTTGGTTTGGTTATGTAACTATTTCATTTCTTCTTTTTATCTCATTTATATCCTCCCAAAATGATGTGTAAGAATGATTTGACTACGAATGTGAGCTATGTTTATAGCATAGCCTTAATCATTATAATGTTTATTAATATAAAATGATTATACAAGTCATTATTTTGTTCATCAACTTTCTCCAGAGAGTCTGTAGAAGACTGGCAGAGATTGGATTAGTGATTATATATATTATATTGTATTATATATTACATTATATTTCTATATAAGGTATATTACATATAATATTCAGCTGATATCATTTTATTCTGTAAGAAAGTTGTTTCACCATTTAAATCTATCACTTTTTAATGTTGCACAAAAATAAGTTCCTACATACTACCTGGTTAAATTACTATACATCAAAGCATAACTTTTACTCATTCTGTTGAATGTTACACAATAAATGCTTGACAATAAAAATTACCAGAAAATTCATTTTGAACTGTAGATAGATTGAAGTGTTAGACATATTTCTTTCAGCAAATTACATAATATTTTATGTGTAAATGTCACCTTATAGGAGCAACTGTAGTAACTTAAGTAAATACTGCATACTTAATAGTGATTTCTGAGTGTTAAGTTTTCTATTGTACTATAAATTATTATAGTTATGGGAAAAATGTCCTTGTTCTAGAGAACACTAATTCTGAAATAATTGTGATTAAGAAAAGGAAATTTAAACCCACTGTAGTAAAATATTAACAAAATAGGGGAGCATTCACTGTTTTATACCTATTTATTTTATACAAATTTGGAAAGTCTGAAAATATAAAACTGAAGAACCAAACAATTTTCAGACAATTTTTTTCATTCCTTTAATCAATAGATTCTATATACATCTTACTATAGCAATGGGTTTATTCAATATCTTGTATTTGTATTTGTCTTATATATGTGTCTTCAATAAAATCATTATTAATAATTTCCTCTTTTTAAAATAATAACATTTTATTTACACTTATGCAACTTCACACATTCCCTACAATTATTTTATAGTAAGAATTACATTTTGGGTAGGTTTTATTACAATCATGAATTTCTCTATTTGGAAATACATTTATTTCATCATGCCACTTCCCAGATATGTCTGATTTTCTCAGAACACATCTTACAAGCCTTTACTGCATCTCATCTACTTACTAAATCTGTGTGTGTGTGTGTGTGTGTGTGTGTGTGCATCTGTGTGTAAACTTTAATTACTGGTTCTGTTTTTACGTTGCATTTAGTTTTCTTGTTATTAAAATTATTTAAAATTATAAAAGTACTTGAGAAAAATATTTAAATTAGAATGCTAAATGCATCAAGCAATCAATTAAACATTTTCTCCTATGTGGTTTGACTAGAGTATCAACAGGTAAATTAATGAATTTCATGTTGATGAGAGCATTAGAAAGAGCTTTGCTCTCCAGATAGTTTTTCTGTGGGTGGGAAACACTGCGGTGCTGTCAGCCTTGAGAATTGCATGCATACCTTCACCACTACTAGGAGATTAACCTTCTCTGGAATATTCTTAAGTACTATCATTTCAAATTCTATTTTATGTTGCCTATCCAAATGAAATAGGATCAAATAGATGTGATCAAATAGAAGTCTTGGAATTAAGAATTCTGAACTTCTCAGTCTCCTTCCTAAATAACAATAAAAGCCTTTCTCTGTGTTAGTTTGTAAATGAACAAGGACTTTGGCATTCTATCCATCTTGGTCCCAGGGTGCTGTTGTATTAATTATTAGATAGATTAACTACACATTGAGTTGACACTTTTCATTAAGCACCTGCTAAAACATGAGGGATGAACAATGCATATGATTTAGTTTCAGAGGCATGCACCCTCAGGCCATTTAATGTGCCTTAATAAGCTACTGTTTTCCACTTGGACGAATCCCACCTAGTTGGAGATAGTCTGAAACATTCATAGTTCTCAGTTGGGAACTTGTCAATGTCTGTTCACAATTACCAAATGCAAAATGATAAATAACAAATATTCATACTTGCTGGACAGGCATTATGGAGCAGTGGGTTAAGCAATCTTTTGGGACACCCTATCGTTTATCCAGGTGCCAGTCAAGTCCCTGCTCCTGTGTTTCTGATCCAGCTTCTGGCTAATGTACCCTGGGAAGGAGCAGATGATGTTTCAGGAGCTTGGGCCGCTGCCACCTACCTGGAAAGCCCATGTGGAGTTCCAGGCTCCAGGCTTTGGCCTGGCCCAGCCCTGGGCTTTCTGCTCTCCCCCACCCACCGTTGCTCACTCCCTTCCTCCCTCCCTCTCTCTTTGCCTTTCAAGTTGTTGAAAAATAAAAAAAAATAAATAAACATCTAGAATCTTTTAAATATACTCACATTGTTTAAACCTCTTTTAAAGTAGTAATATTTAAGCTGTAAAATTAGAGAAAATAAATACTTGATTATATAAAAAACTAATAAAAGCAACGGATAGTTGTTTAATATGATTGGGGGGAAAAGTAAATATAGATGTGTAGTAGAGGCAATCATGAATTTCATTGTGAATTTTGTCTACATTATCTACAAATAACTTCCACATCTGTTATAAACCACCATCTTGAACATTTCTACTAATATCTGGGAAGTCAAAAAACTATCACATACTTAATATATCTATATATCTATATATATATATGTATATATATATAAAGTTTATATATATATATATATAAGTTTAAAGTCATCAAAAATAGGTTAAGTAAATTGATCTATTAATACTTCTAAGACCCTCCTCCCCAAATTTTATCCTGGAGTCAGTTCTGCACTACTTCTTAACATCTAAATACGTATCTATTAAAAGCTTTTTCCTATAACTTACCTCTGATATATTCATGAATACTAAGTCTGTATCTTTAACATTAATAGTTTACAAAAGTTAGAAATATGAATTGCATAAAAATATAAAATATATACTTTAGATTCTATTTAACGAGTTATTGAGCAGACTGATAACTGGCTACAGCCAGTTTTACAGATGTATTTTTCGATCAGGGCCACTGCAATGACTCTGCAAATGGAAGTAACACTGCTTTCTTCACCGTAGGCAAGAAAAGAAATGAGTCCCCACTGTGGTACACATGATCCATACAGAGGGCCCTCAATTTAAACTGGTCTTATTTAACAAATTTCCAACTCTAGGAAGCTACGAAAATAATCAGCATTCAATAGAAATGGCACGTTGAGGGCTGGCATTGTGGCACAGTGGATTAAGCGGCTGCCTGTGGTGTTGGCATCCCATATGGGCACCGGTTTGGGTTCTGGCTGTTACACTTCTGATTCACCTCCCTGCTAATGAACCTGGGAAAGCAGCAGCAGATGGTCCAAGTCTCTGGGACCCTGCATCTGTGTAGGAGACCCAGAGGAAGGTATTGGCTCATGGCTTCAGTCTGGCCTAGGCACAGCCATTGTAGCCATTTCAGGACTGAATCAGAGGACAGAAGATCTCTGTCTCTCCTTAACTCTGCCTTTCAAATAAAATAAAAATATATTTTAAAAAAAGAAACTGTACTTTGAGATTTGAATTTTGATCTTTCCCCAGGCTAATGGCACTCTCGCTGGGGAGTGTGTGTGTCTGTGTGTGTCTGTATATATGCTGGGCAGCAGTGAGCTGCAATCCCCAATCACCCACACAATCACACAGGTAAACCATGGATGCTGTGCAGTAAACTGTGTCCTGTGTCTTCACATCCCATGGTGTCTACAAAAAGTGCTTTGTAGATGTGTCTACTTGAGTACATTCGGATAAGAGATTGACTCAGACTATCCGGATGGGTTGAGACTAAGACAAGGACCCACAGGACAGAGCGGCAGCAGTGGAAACTGAGAGGGGAAACTTGATGACAGTAAGAAGCAGACGTGGAAGTAGTGTCCATTGTAGATGAGGAGACCGTGAGTCAGGCGACAGAGCTGGCCTCTGGAGACCGGGAATGGCAAGGGGGCAGAGTCTCCCGGGGAGCCTGCCACAGGGATTCTGTCCTGCCACAAAGCTGGATTTTAGATCTTCTGGCCTCCAGATCTGCAAGGCTCTAAACTTGAATGATTTTTGGTCACTTAGTTTGTCCAGCAGGAAAGTGTTACATGTGCATACAGACAAAAAAATATACTGTACTGCTATCGGTTGTCTACAACTAACGTAACTGAACAATAGCTCAAAAACAATGTTTACAGACTGCAAGTTTGTGTTTTCTCAAAATTCATACCTTGTAGTGCTAATGCCCCCAGTCTGACTGTACCTGAAGGCCAGCCCTATATAGAAGTTATTTTAAATGAATTCTTAAGTGTATGGTAAGTGATATGATAGGCTAACTTCTCTTATACAGATACCAGAGCACTCTTGCTAGTGCACACTCACTATCTCCCTCCACCCTCCGCCACCAACATATACTCTAAAAAAGATCACATGAGGTTATGGAAGGCAGCCATCTGCAAATCAGGGGTAGAGTCCTCACTAGAAACCAAGTCAGCTGGAACCTACAACTTGGACTTTCAGGCTCCAGGACTAAGAAATAAAATGACTTTTTTATATAGCACTTCCTAATGTAGTCCAAGCAGACTAATAGAAAATAAAACATGCAGAACCTCCAAAGAAGCAGAATCAGGTAACAAAGCAGAGCGTTATCTAAATAATGCATAGTTTTCTTTTCAAGCCCATGTTCAGTTCCATGCAGCATTGACCATTTTCCTCATAGCTCCATTATCACCTATTTAAAGTATTGCTGAATTGATCCATTTCTGTTCATAATTGATCATAATGATAGGACTAAGAGCCAATGGGATCACATAAACAAGACTAGTGTCTGCAAATACCCACTGATAGAATCAAAAGGGAGAGAACGATCCAACATGGGAAGTGGGATACACAGCAGACTCATAGATTGGCAGATGTCCTAAACAGCACTCTGGCCTCAGAATCAGCCCTGAAGGCATGCAGATCCAGCTGAAAAGCCCATGAGAGTATTTCAGGCATGGAAAGCCAAGACATTCTGGCAAAAAAAAAAAAAAAAAAAAAAGCCTAAATGAAAGATCTTTGTGAGTGAGATCCCATTGGAAAGAACAGGTCATCAAAGAAGGAGGTACCTTTCTCTGAAGCGAGGAGAGAACTTCTACTTTGACTACGACCTTGTCTAAATATGATCAGAGTCGGTGAACTCAAAAGGCTTCTATAGCCTTGGCAACTCATGACAAGAGCCTAGGGAGATTACTGATGCCATAAACAAGAGTGTCAAATTGTTAAATCAGTATCAGGAGTCACTGTGCACTTACTCCTCATGTAGGATCTCTGTCCTTAATGTGCTGTACATTGTGATTTAATGCTATAACTAGTACTCAAATGGTATTTTTCACTTTGTGTTTCTATGTGGGTTCAAACTGTTGAAATCTTTACTTAATATATGCTAAATTGATCTTCTGTATATAAAGAGAATTGAAAAATGCTTGATGTGAATGGAAGGGGAGAGGGAGTGGGAAAGGGGAGGGTTGCGGGTGGGAGGGAAGTTATGGGGGGGGGGGAGCATTGTAATCCGTAAGCTGTACTTTGGAAATTTATGTTCATTAAATGAAAGTTTTTTTAAAAAGATTTAATTACACAGACCAGATAAATTTCCAACAATAAAGTTACTTCATAATAAATACATATGAGGCAATTCAAAAAGAAATAAAGTATTGCTGAATTGATCCAACTAGAACTTCTAGAGGTGTTCAATCTTGTATCCTAACATTTCTTACTTTCCCCCAAATCAGCTTGCTTTTCATGTATTTCCTACCCAAATTCATGACACCATTATTATGCCATTCATCTGAACTCTTTCCTTTTCCTGTCTCATTCATTCACCTAGCTGGTGACTCCATAAATACATCCTAAATCTGCCCCCATTCCCATAGTGAGCACTATTACCACTCCTTAAACTATTAATATCCATTTAAATATGTTAAGTACTGAGTACTTCAAAAGAAAATACGTAATGTAGAGCTTGAGCTTAGATTTTACTAACTTTTCCAATTTTCACGAATTAATAAAAAATATGATGACTGTAGCTAATAAGTTATGGAACACCTGAAAACTGCCTAGAGAGATTTTAAGTATTTCCCACACAAATAATTATGAGATAATATATATGTTAGCTTGATTTAGCCATTCAATAATATATATGTATTTTAAAAAATATCATTGTATGTCATGAATATATACACTTCTATTAATTAAAAAGCGGACATTTGGCATGGCTATTAAGACACTACTTGGGACATTTGCATCCCATTTGAGAGTGGATGAGTTCAAATCCTGGCGCTGCTTCCAATACAAGCTTCCAGCTAAGCAGCACCAAAGGAAGCTGCAGGTGACGGATCAAATACTTGAATCTCTATTGGCCATGGCAGAAAAGTTTAATTGAGTTGCATGCTCCTGGCTTTGGCCTGACCCGGCCCAGGTTATGAGCTTTTAGGTAGTAATCCAGTAGATAGAATAATGAAAAAGAAATGATTCTCATTCTGTCCCTCCTCTTTTTCAAATAAACTATAACAAATGAAAAAAACCTAAACAAGTTAAAAATAAAACATTATATTGTTCAAAGGAAAAAGAATATGATTTCCCAACAGATATCTGCATGGTGATAATTTTCTGACATCATTCTTCTATCAATTTATTAATAAATCAGATCTGCCTGAAAATATTGATGGCAGTGATGATTTTCATTGACAGCATCTGTTAATGATTCCTATTGTGTTAACTGGGTTGTGCCACTAGCCAGGCTTTTACAGTTCTATTTCACCTCGGCAATACAGCTGCTGAAAAGAGTTAAGAGGATAGTTTTTGCCCACGTGTTTTTTTTTTCCTTCTTTATTCTTTCCTCTTATGCAAACTGATTGATAATTGTGACATTTCAACCAAAGACTTATTATCATCTCATTAGTACTAAATCTCTAAATAATTAAATAAGCAAGTATTAAATTCCCCAGAAGGTCACCAGCTCTATATATATATTCAAAAAATTATAATATTCGAAGATAATTGTAGGTAGCTCTAAATTAATATATTCCACATGCAAAACAGATATGATAAAGTATTTTTATATATTTAGCTAGAGATCTTGTATAAAACTATACTTTTTTCAGATGTATAAGTCCAGAGAGAAAATGTTTTATGTGAGGACTATAGTCAATAATATTACACAGTATAATGGAAATTTTCTAAGACTGATTTTCGGTGCTGTTAACACAAAAAAGGATAATGAATTGACATATATGCTATTTTGTTTCACTGTAGTAATAGTTTGACCATATACGTTTGTGTATCAGAACATCCCCTGATTTAAAAACAAATCACTGGAATTCTTTGCTGTTTTCTGCTAAAACAATAATGAATTACCATTTATGTGTGTACAGAGTACTCAGATAAATCAGAGGTCAGCACATCAAGGTTTCTTGTGGACTTGGAGATATTGTGCTGTGTGGAACAGACACCTGCGCTGGACCTGGCACCAAGCTGATGTCTCCAGGAAAGTCTAGGAGAATAAGCTTTTTAATAGGGAGGGCAATGGTCTTAGATCAAGTATAGATCAAATTAAAAAATAATAAAATATAGGAAAAACTGGTTCAAAATAATAAATTTAATAGCTAGTTTTTTTTTGGTGAGATATTTTGTTAGGATTTACATATTACAAAACTGGGGGGGGGGATATAAAAAGTTCACTTTGAACCTAAATATGGGACAATAAACACATTGGAATACTACTGGTGTATAAAAAGAATAAAATCTTGTCCTTTGCAACAAAATGGATGTAACCTGAGACAAGGATGCTTAGTGAAATAGCCCAGGCCCAAAAAGACAATTATCAATGTTTTATCCGATTTGTGGTAGCTAACATATAGAGTACAAAAAATGTATATGACCAAAATTGACATTTTGTGTTTTGATTAAGGTCCATAGTCCCCAGGGGACAGTGGTCTTTCTAATTTACTTGTAGAGCTCTTTGTTTAGAGGAGTATTGTGCCTGTGATTATAAAATTAACTTGTGCTATCCCCCAAAAAATAAGGGAAAAAAGTATAGAAAGAAAGGAGCGGCCGGCGCTGTGGCTCAATAGGCTAATCCTCCGCCTTGCTGCGCCGGCACCCTGGGTTCTAGTCCCGGTCAGGGTGCCAGATTCTGTCCTGGTTGCCCCTCTTCCAGGCCAGCTCTCTGCTATGGCCCGGGAGTGCAGTGGAGAACGGCCCAAGTCCTTGGGCCCTGCACCCCATGGGAGACCAGAAGAAGCACCTGGCTTCGGATCAGCGTGGTGTGCCGGCCACAGTGTGCCAGCTGTGGCAGCCATTGGAGGGTGAACCAATGGCAAAGGAAGACCTTTCTCTCTGTTTCTCTCACTGTCCACTCTGTCAAAAAATTAAAAAAAAAAACTAACAAAATAGTATTTAGCAGAAATATCTAGGTGACCTTGGCTTTGATATTGAGGTCTGAAACCGAACACCAAACAAAATAGAAAATAAATTGGTTTTATAAAAATTAAATTTTCAGTTTTGTTAAAGCCCCTGTAAGACAGAAAAAAAAATTAATGACTAACTTAGCGCAATGACAAATAGTTACAAGTGATTGCCTTCAGTGAATGTTTTATTGCCACTAAAATATATGTATATATTTCTATCGACACAGAAAGTGAAGATTTATCACAAGTGTTTATTGAACGTTAACAATGAATCCAAATTCAAGTACATATCATATGCTTATGTGTGTATATAAAGTACAAATCCCTGTATGTTTAATGTGTATATATGTACTATATATGTATATATGTATATAACATATGCTATGTATATATATATATATATATATATATGTCTAAACTCTTTTCATACTTAATGAATTAGGTGTGATTATCTCTGAGCCCCAGAAAGATTATCTAATTGCCTAAGAATATTAAGTTTGTTAAAGCCTAGAATAAAGCATATAGCTAATTGTGAAATATTTAACATAAACTTCACTCCAAAGTTTAAAAATAAAATACTGATGACTTATTTTCTAGAGTTTCAGAGACAATGCTGAATAGATGCTTCAAGTAGAATAGATACACTTATCTATAACTTTGTTGTCTACTGTTTATATTCCCAAAGACAGCTAGAAGAACAACTATTAAGCATGAAAATCTTAACTTATTAGATTCAATGCAGCAAGGGAGACAACCATCTTGACAGAACATGAGTGAAGATGATTTTACGGAAGATTTTGCAAAGGGTTACAATGATTGTGGATCTAACTTGTGCCAATAAATTTAAATCAATAGACACAGAAAGTCAAACAATCTTAAGCAACTCTTTTAGCAAGCTTCAATCTTGGTAAGTAATATGCTTATATTTATACTGCTTGTGAATGTATCTTTCAGAGGCAGATGTTTCTGGAAAAAGCTATGTAAGTTATTCCTTAGACTTAATAGAATGTAATATAGGGGCAGAGATATATTGTGGCAAGAAATGTAGTCTTTCTTCCTCACCATATTGATTACACTCTTTTGAACTACAAGAAAAAACATGTTTGGAAAAACACTTATTTTTTCATGGTGTAAACTCATGAATTATATGAAGAGCAGATGAATTCTATACCTAATATTTTCTTATGAACATCTTCAGTCAGAAAAATTTAAATATTATAATGAATACTCACATACTTCTTTTTATTTATGTTTTTCCAAACTTTAGTTTTCAACAGATTCAGTGTGCTTTGTAGAGAACAGTTCTCAGAATGGAATGATATTCCTTCCTCCTTCCCTTCCTGTCTCCCCCTTTCCTTGCCACCCTCCTCCTCTTTCTTAAGTTCCAAGATAACATTTTAAATTTACATTACTGTAAAAATGCTTAATACTTCACTAAAGAAGTAGTTTAATAAGTAAAATGCAATAAGAAAAAAAATCCTAGTTTAATAGGAATATAGACATTTGCTATTAAGAATTGAAAAATGACCATTTCACTAATACATAATAAATTTTAAAGTAATCATAGATTAAAACTATAGTAAAACATTCTTTAATATTCATTTCACAAATGTATGAAACAAGGTTTTAAAAAACTGTATTGTAGCAATATAGATACACACAGAATTTGGTTTTTTGTTTTTGAATTTTAGCTCCTACATACAGGAAGAACACGTGATATTTGTCTTTCTGGGTCTAGCTTATTTCACTCTACACAATGCCATGCACTCATCCAGTTGCATTCATTTTGCTACAAATAGTGCAGTTTCTTTTTTTACAGCCAAGTAATATTCCATTGTGCACATACACCACATTGTCTGTATCCATTCATCTCATGATGGATGCCTCTGGCTATTGTGAGCAGTGCTACTATAAACATGATGGTTCAGGTATCTCTCTGATGCACTGTATTCTAGTCTTTTAGGTATCTTCCCAGTAGTTTCTAAAGAAATCTTCACACTGCTTTCAACACTCATATACATCTAACATTTGTTTTGTAAGTAGTATTTTACCATACCTTCTTGTAGCCATATATCCATCGACACTATATCCATATAGTGTCATTTTATATTGTATCATATTTTTATTATTTTTCAAGACTACAGTCAAAAATGACACCTTTTTAACTTTTGAAGATTTCTATCTGCAATGTCAGAATAGAAAGTATATTCAGAAACAGAGCAGGAATCCATATTTATAATCAAGATGTATTGTAAAAGACAAATCCTCAGAAATGATAAATCAAGATGCTTTCCACGTATTCTTATTTTATTACATTCATCAAATCCCACCTACTTGAATCTACTAAGCACAAATATGCATATTTGTGTGTGTGCACGCATGTGTGTATGTATTGACAAAAACAATCTTTCAGGAAGAATGCTGAAGGCATCAATAAAATAACACTCTGAGTCAACATTTTTTGAATTATTATAATTTGGAAACAAATTTCCTACAGTAGTTTCCCTATCATCTTCCAAAAAACCTTTCAAGTACATATTATTATCCATATTTTAGATGATGCTTAAAATATTTAACCACATCCTTAGGGCACCAGACTTAGTAAAATGCTTGAGTTTAGATTCAAACCTAAATTGATGGTTTGTGTCAGACATTGCCTGTAGCTTCTTTTCTCTCTCATAACGTGAAGACTAATAGAAAACTAGAAACCACAGTTCAAATTCCATACACATTTAAATTTCTTTTTGACTTTGATTTTTAAAAACTAGCCTCTCCAAAATACATTCCAAATCAGAAGCCGCTTACATTTTCCATCTCTATCTTCCAGTTTCCAGTTTCACTTCGTAAAACGAATTTCTCTCCTATTATTTCTTGCAATGTAGAGTTTATTATTTTTCTTATCTAAATGTCAGTGGTTTCCTAGGTGACAGCTAAACACTATTTAAGTACCCCAACACTGTAATTAAAACTTCCATTATCTCCATTTGCAGCCTCATTGGTTCAGTAAGATAATGTTGTCTATAGTAAGAGATGAATGTCTATATTCCTATGACTTATATAGGCAGAACTTTCAACACGACCTTGAATATATTCTTAATATATTCATATATGTAAGGAATGGCTTCCATTTTTAGTGATGATATCAACTGATTTTTTTTCTGAAACCTTTAGTTTCAGAATACTTACATACTAGGTTATTTGAGTGCACTATTTTTATTTGAATGCTGATTTTAATTTTGGTTAAATTTATCGAAGATAGTAACATTTTAAAATTATCACATAAAATATATAAAAGCTACTTACATTTTTCATTCTACCCTATGAGAATAATAATGTTTATGCATTCTTGACGAAAGTATACAAAGGTAACACATTATTTGTAGTTTCTATTGTGATGTTTTATTTTGAAGGTACCATTTATTTTTTCTAAGTAAATAGCTAATTACACAGGATAAATTTGGAAATGTAATTTTTAACCTAAAAATGAGGCATTATCATAGCTATATTAAAATTCTCAAGCTCTTAGAATTAGTATAATAGTATTATAATATTTGTGTTTTAATTTATTTTTCATCAATAATTTCATTTAGATCTTTTAAGAGATGATTTTCTTAAAGATTTTTTTTTTAATTTGACAGAATTAGACAGTGAGAGAGAAACAGAAAGGTCTTCCTTCCATTGGTTCACCTCCCAGATGGCCACTACGGCCGGAGCTACACCTATCCTAAGCCAGGAGCCAGGTGCTTCTTCCTGTCTCCCACACGGGTACAGGTGCCCAAGCACTTGGATCATCCTCCACTGCCTTCCTGGGCCACAGCAGAGAGCTGGACTGGAAGAGAACCAACCTGGACTAGAACCCGGTGCCCATGTGGGATTCCAGCGCCGCAGGCAGAGGATTAGCCAAGTGAGCCACGGCACCGGCCCTAAAGATTTATTTATTTACTAGGGACACAGAGTTACAGACAGAGGGATAGACAGAGAGAGAAAGGTCTTCCGTTCACTAGTTCACTCCACAAGTGGCTACAATGGCTAGAGCTGAGCCCATCTGAAGCCGGGAGATTCTTTTGAGTCTCCCACATGGGAGGAGGGGCTCAAGCACTTGGGCCATCTTCCACTGCTTTCCCAGGCCTTTAGCAGGGAGCTGAAGCAGACGTGAAGCAGCCAGGACTTGAACCAGTGCCCATATGGGATGCCAGCCCCACTATCAGATGCTTAACCTACTGTACCACAGTGCTGGCCCCAAGAGATGATGTTGGTCAAGCATTGTGTATGAAACTTTGCAAAGGCTTACATGGTAATTAAATCATTTCTATTTCTGGAGCTTGAGGCTGGGAATGATACCTGCATAACTTTCCAACATCCTCCTCCTTTTTCTTTCTTCCTTTACTAAACAAATTGTAAGCACAAAGAGTGTAGATGGTTAAATCTACAGTAAATTTTAAGAGAGTCAGGAAAAATAAAGATTATCTTTAACACAATGCCTGGGAGTTTCATATTGCAAGTTTCTATATCTTAATTCAAAAAATCTTCATTAAAGGACACTCAATATGAGCCAACAGGTTATGTGAAAGCTTCAGTGAGGAGAAGCTGAGGTCAGCAGCCCCTCCCTGCAGCCTCACAAATGTAGCAATCCTCCTACACAACCCTGATCCTCCACTCGCTTTCTGGGCCCCCTAAAACTAGGTTGCCACTTGGAAGGGGCATTGGCTAAAATTATCCAACATGGCTGCTGACTGCATTCCAGCAATGACCTTAAGCTCATTGTAAGGTCATTATAATAAAATTATCTGGGGCCTGTGTTGTGATAGAATAAGTTAAGCCATCACTTGTAGTGTTGGCATCCCATACGGGTGCAGGTTCCAGTCCTGGCTGCTCCCCTCTGCTCCATCTCCCTGCTAAAGGCCTGGGAAAGCAGTGGAAGATGGCCCAAGTCCTTGGACCCTTGCACCCACATGGGAGACCTAGATGATGCTCCTGGCTTTGGTCTGGCACAGCTCTGGCTGTTGCAACCATTGGGTAGTGAACCAGTGGATGGAAGACCTTTCTCTGTCTCTCCCTATATTTGTAACTCTGCCTCTCAAATCAATTAATCGATTGTAAAAAAAAAATCATCTTAAATACCAAAGGTCTAAATATAGCAATTAAAAAAAAACCAGAAATTGTCAGAATGGGTCAAAGAAGAAGAACTGACTATACACTGTCTACCAGAAACACATACCTAATGTGATGAAACAGATTAACAAGAGTAAAAACAAAATGCAAGTATCAATATTAATTTCAGAGAAAACTTGAGAGCAAAGGAAATTATCAGTGAGAACAAGAGATATTATATCATGATAAAGAGTTGAGGCTCCAAGAAGACAGTAAACCTTAACATAAGTGCATCTAACAGTATCAAAATAGGAGAGGGAAAAACAGAGAATTGCAAGGAGAAATAGATTAACCCACTACAATATTGGAGACTAAGAGCCCTTTAACAGGAATGAAAATATACCCATAGAAAATCACTAAGGACATACTTGATTCAACAGTGTCACCCATATGGGATGTAATGACCATCTATAGACTACTTCATATAGCACCAAGAGATACTAAGGTCTTCCTAGGATTATGTTAATACTCACAATATTAGCCCATATTCAGGGCCATAAAATGCATCTTACCACACTAAAAAGAGCAGAAATCATACATTGTTTCCCTTCAGACTACAATGAAATCAAACTAGAAATTTCCAAGTAACACGATTCAAAGGAGAACCGTTAACACAGTTATTAAAAATATTTTGAATTAAGATGAAAAAGTTATCTTGATTTTTTGACACAGTAAAATCAGTGCTTTTGTATATTATTAAATATATAGTAATGAACAGATACATTAGAAAAGAAAAAATGTCTAAAATCAACCATTTAAGCTATTACTTTAGGCCACTGGGACAAAAACAAAGCAAATGAAATCCAAAATAAGCAGAGGAAAATAGTAAAAACTGGAGTAAAATTTAATGAATTTGAAAATAGGAAATTAATAGCAAAAAATAAGATCAACAAAAGTAAAAAACAGTTTAGTAAAAATTTTAAGACTTTAGAGAGCCTAGATAAGTACAAAAAAGAGAAGACACAAATTACTAATACTGCAAATGAAAGGATATTAAGATGGACACCAAGGGCATTACAAGGATAATCAAGAAATATTGCAAACAACTATGCACAGCAACATGATAAACTAGTTGAAATGCAACTATTCCTTGAAAAACTCAAGTCTGCCAAAACACATAAGAAGCAAATGTCCAACCTCGCAAGCCTAAAATATTTTAATAAACTGATTAATCAATAGTCTTCCAAAACAGAAACCATCATTCCCAAATAGGTTAGATGGCAAATTCTATGAAACATGTATGGATATAATAACAACAGTTCTGTATAGTTTCTTTCAGATTACAGAAGCAGAGGAAATACTAGTTCATTCTGTGAGGCCAATCTCATATCCGAATCCAACAAAGACATTACTAGAAAAGCATTATCTCATGAATTTACATTGTAGAAGCCAAATTCCTCCACTTTATATTAGCAAATTGAATCTAGAAATGCATAAAAAAGAATTATATACCCCAAAGCAAATAGAATCCTATATAATCAACAATAATTAAACATAAAAATCAATGTTATCTGTCACCTCAACAAGTGAAGACAAATCCCATGAGCATCCATAGTGACAGAAAAAAATCTGACATGTCAAAGTTATCATCTTCTTGGTCTTCCTGTCTCATATCCACCATCCCCACTTTCCCAATTGCATGAAAAAAGTAGAGAAACATTAAAAATACTACTGCTCTGCTAAAGGTGTCCAGAGAATGAGAAAACATGTCACAGATTGAAAGAAAATATTTGAAAATGACACATCTCATTAAGTCCTGTTATCCAAAGTATAAAAACACCTATTAAAATTCAGCATTAAGAAAATGAGAAACCCAATTAGAAAAATGGGTAAAAGATAGTCAACGTCAAATGTCATTAGAAATCTAAAAAGTAAAATAACAGTAGAACACTATCATCTACTAAGTGCCAAAATTCAAAATACAGATGAGACTAACTATTGATGTGGACGTGGAGAAATAGGACCTCTCAGTGCTGGTGGAATTGCAAAATGGTACAGCCACTCCAGATGGCAGTTTGGTAGTTTCTTATAAATATTTGTTAAGATATTTTGTAAGATATTGCCATAATATCTATCCAGCAATAGCACTCTTTTGTATTTTCCCTATTGAATTAAAAACCTACATCCATACAAAACCTGACAGATATTTATAGCAGACTTATTGATAATTATCAAAGTTGGAAGAAGCCAAGGTATTATTTGGTACAAGAATAGATACATAAGTTGTAGTATATTTAACCATGGGATATTATTCAATATTGAGAATAAATGAGCTACCAGCTATGAAAAGATATGGAGAAAACTTAAATGCACCTTGTAAAGTGCAAGAAACCAATCTGAAAAAGCTCTACCCTGTGACCTTCTAACTGTATAATGTCTGGAAAAGGCAAAACAATAGAGAGAGTAAAATGATTAGTTGCCAAGGAGAGTGGAAGCAGTGAGCCATGGATAGAAGCGCACACAGAGAAGTGCAGCAGTGAAACCGTTCTATATGACACTCTAATGGTGGTGATACATTTCTCTACGTTTCTCGCGTACATAAACTCTTCTACACCAACTGTGAACCCTAACGAAAACCATGAACTTGGGGTAACAGTGATGTGTCAATTTTGGTGCACTGGCTTTATTACTTGAGCACCCTGGTGCGGAATATTGATTGGGAGGGAAGTTGTAAATGTGAGGGACAGGGATTCTATGGTGAACTCTTTATAATTTCCATTCAGTTTTGCTGCAGACCCAAACAATAAATTTCACTCATTAGGAAAAAAAAACACGATGAATATATGAAATGAAAATTTGAAAAGATCAAGAACATCCCCCAAAAAAGCTAATAAAACAGAGATTATCCTCACCAAGTGTTAACAATTTAAAATTCATTGAAATTACAATACCATAGTACTGCCCCCAGATAAACTGCAATTGCCATCTGCCCACAAGCCATCATGTTCTTCTCTATACACTCGTTTTGTGTGTAATAAACAAATTCTCAGCAAGACTGTTCTGTCACATATACTTGTTTGAAAGCACACTACTACAGCATTTCTAACTCCTACCAGTTTTTCAAACAGATAATCCTGATTAATTCTGTCACTAGGAAAAAAAATGGTTATAGGTATTTAATCATTCTTTGTGGATTACTGTCTACTTAGTTTTAATTCTTTTAGGTTTACTTTTTTTTTTTTTTTGACAGGCAGAGTTAGACAGTGAGAGAGACAGAGAGAAGGGTCTTCCTTCCATTGGTTCACCACCCAAATAGCCTCTACAGCCAGCA
Organism: Sylvilagus floridanus; assembly: GCA_949820135.1. Lineage (NCBI taxonomy): Eukaryota > Metazoa > Chordata > Mammalia > Lagomorpha > Leporidae > Sylvilagus > Sylvilagus floridanus. The sequence continues at coordinate 27,208,909 of OX463235.1, forward strand.
CTACGCTGGTCTCCCAATGCAGGTGCAGGGCCCAAGCACTTGGGCCATTCTCCACTGCCTTACTGGGCCACAACAGAGAGCTTGACTGGAAGGGGAGAAACCGGGACAGAATCCTGCGCCCCAACCAGGACTAGAACCCCAGGGTACCGGTGCCACAGGCAGAGGATTAGCCTATTGAGCCACGGTGCTGGCCAGGTTTACTTTTGATTAAATTTTTAACTGAATCTCAATTTTATTGTTGTAATAAACTGTTTCACTCACAATTTCCATTTTAGTAGGTGTTGATATTTTACATAGATTCATGGATAAATTATTTAAATATATGTATATACTTATGAAAGGCTAACAAATCTGATCAAAAATCAAGACTGATTTTCAGCTTACCACATACTTACATTTTTACTTGATCAATCTGCTAAACCATAACCCATAAAGTATTTTTCCTAATAACTCTATTTTAATGCAAAGAAGACTATTTTAATAGATTTTCAAATCACATCATGCAAATTTATCATTTGCTATAAAATTTCCATTTTAATGTGTGATTCTGGTTTCAGCTGTGATATTTGCCATCTTAATGTAACGTATATCCTATCAAGTCTAGCCAATAAAATGAGGTTTAATTCATAGCATTTTTATTTAGTATGAGTTTAGAATCAGATTCTTTTAAGAGTCTTCTATTTTATATATAAATTATTAAACATAAGTTTAGTAAACTTAATTCATAAAAAGCAATTATTTAGGTAGTTTGTTACTACGTAAATTTGAAAATTCAATAAAACAGTGCGCAAAAAGCCACACTGAGAAATATTTCAAGTATAAAATACTGTACTGGAAATCAGAACTGATACATGTTGGTAAAATGTAACTAATAAACATTTAAGTAGTATATTAAATACTTTGCTTTTGTTGACTGAATGTAAAGTGTCCTAGGAGTGCTACAAGAGTAAAGTGATACCCAATATATAAAGAGTTCTAAAATATAGAGAGCACTATACATATATATATATATATATATATATATATATATAATTCCTATCTTACTTCTTCTATATATTATCTGAGGGGCTGAGTAAAATATTCACAGTACTGTTTACTGAGATATGCAAGTTATTTCTTTTCAGTATTATTTTAAACAAAAGCAGTTTGCCATAAACAATTTTGTGAAAAAATTTATAGAACAAGGAGGGCGTTGTGGCACAGAGGATAGGTGCATCTCATTTTGAAGGGCTTGGTTCGAATGCCAGATACTCCAAGCTTCCCATCCAGATTCTACTAATGTTTCTGGGATGCAGGGGATGGTGGCCCAGGTACTTAGGTTCCTGCTACCTATGTGGGAGACTAGGAAAAAATTCCTGGCTCCTGACACTGGCCTAGCCTAGTCGTGGCAGTTGCACATTTGGGAAGTGAAACTTCACATGGAAAACAACTCTCCCTCTCCCCCTCCCTCTCCCCCTCCCTCTCCCCCTCTCTCCCTTTCTTTCCCTCCCTTTCAAATTTTTTTTTTTTAAATCTACTTAGAAGAACATTTTTAATGCCACTTTCTTAAACTTATTAAAATTCTATAAATTTCCTATGGACTCTTGGGAGCTAAGAAATTTCATCTCTGTTCTAATTGTTACAAATATTTTTGGAATTCTTATTAAATTATCCAAGTCTAATGCGAATTTTCTCATTTGTGATGGTAGTATTATCAGCTAATATTATACATCAAAACTGTGAATCCTTTCTCTAAGTCCGACTCAAAATACTGTCTTAAAATACACTTCATAATCTTCTCACCCAAATATGTCAGGATCAAAGAAGAAAATGGAAAGATTTTTTAAATAATATTAGTAAATATTTATTACTTTTGTGAATCCTAGCCATCTCTAAAAGAGCTAAGAAAACTGTACAAAGCAAGCTACTAACAGGATTTTATTCGCCTCCATTAGTGTCTGTTCTGAAAGCTGTTTCTTTGCCCTTGCATCCTAGTCTATCAAGAGAACCATTAAAGCTTTTGGATAATCATAAACATTATTGACAGGCAATAACTGCTTTCAAAATATCCTTACAAAATTACAATAATAATCTGATTTGCATTACAATAGAACTGCTTAAGCTCTCAGCCTTTTTAGAGCAGAGAAAAAATATGCTCGATACATTGTTGCTCCATAAATGATATATTCTACTTGATACTATTTTTATATCAAGGGAGACCACTTTAAGGGATTAGTATGGAAAATCTGACTACCACACTGAAACCGAAATTTTTTTTTAAAGTCTATCTTCCACAAAACCATCAAAACATGAACACAAGAGAAAAAAGTACTCTGTCTTCCTTTTCACACCTAATCTTTCATTTTTCCTATCTTCAACATTCCATTTCCTTTGGGCTCTGCATTTTCAAAACTGCCTCATTGCCTCCTCAACTGTAGTAACATTATGTGCAACTTACTCTTCATTGTTTACTTTTCTTTCTGGTATTAACTATCCATAGATAATATGCTTTTTGCATTTTTTGTAATTTTTTTCTATAGACGTTAAATATACTGGAGTATATTTCTTCAGTAACTGGCTTAATAAAAACATATACTATAGGGGAAGACATTTGGTCCAGTGCTTAAGTGAACCATTAGATATCCGTTTGTTATACTGCAGGGTCAAAGTCCCAGTCTCAACTTGTTCCAATCTCCAGGCAGTGTTCACTGGGGGAGACAGCAGATGATAGCTCAAGTGCTTAAGTCCCTGTCGTTGTCTTGGAGACATGGGTGGAGTTCGTGGCTCCTAGAATCAGGCTAGTACAGAACTGGATGTCGTGGGCATCTGGGGAGTGAATCAACACATAAAAAATCTCTGCACCACCTCCCTTTCAAATAAAAATGCAACAGGCAAATAAGTTCAAATAAAAATTCAACCAAATCACATTTTCTTAAACAAATATATCCTATAAACTATCAACAGATGAAGAGTCAATACATGATACTGCCATTTTGGTGCAATCACAAAAATAGCATCAAGAGAAAACATTAATATAGGCAAATGTATACTCAAGCTTTTGAAATTACCAACATACAGAATATGTGAAAACACTATAACTGTGGCACCCGAAGCATGTATTTCTAGAGAATGTAAGATCACGCAAAAAGGGCAACACCAAATCTGCATGAAGTTCACTAGGGATGATAGTGACAGAGGTGAATCTTACTTGCATGGATTTTCAGCCAAGTGTATTTCAGATGCTGGAGGCACAGCCCATGTATTCATATTGGTTGAATTCAAACAGTTCTTCCTGAAGAATAGTGCACTAACCTCTAAGAATGTGTGCACTGAGCTAGCACCGTAGCCAAGAAATCAATTACTTATGCTACTTTTTTGCCACAAAAGCTATTCCACATTTGATGGAGTTAAGCATTAAACAAGCCAACCAGACAAGAACTTTTAAGTAAATCCTTTGGTTGTGAACTCACTGCTGTAACTCCCTTGTCAGAAAATGTGTCCTGTGAGAAAAAGAAATGTTATGTGATGTCATTTTGTAGAGTAGGCATTCAATAAGTTGTTTTAGGTGGTGCTGAAGTTAGGAAAAACAATATCATACAAGGGGTATAGATGGATTCCTGTAGGATGAATTGCTATACCTACAGGATCAAAAGGGTCCTATTTAATTTTTACCTATCACTAAATAGTTAACCTGTCAATCAAAGACCTTGTCCATCAAAATGTAATCATCAGTATCAGTTCCTGGGAACTTCAAGGCAGAAGAAGCAGATCATCCTTCCAGTTTTGGATTCCATCATCTGCCACCTGTTCGTTAGCCTTTTAAGTAGATGTTTCTCATGGATGTTAACAAGAGACAACAAGATGCAGACACTTACCTATTCTTATGAACTACATCCTCCTCATGTGATCTCCTTGGCTCTGAAAATAAACACTTATTTCTTGCAGATACCTAAAAATTATGTGCAACATAGTTTTTCAGGTGGCCTTAAGCTGACCCAGTTCTTCACCACAATCAGCCCTCCTGAGCTTCCCTTCCTGCATGTAGCTCTCAGAGTCACAGTGTTGTGAAAGCAATGGAGGGTCACATGGCCTAAGGTGCAGGAAAGATTGTCTGGGAGGCTGGAGCTGTTACACTGCCCTTTTTGACTTCGGGTGCACTTGAAACCAACAGGGTGCCGTCCCAAGGAGGTTCGCACCTCTCTTGGGATGTACCCCATGTGAAAAATAAATAGGTCTGGGCCTCATAGCGGCCAAGGCCTTAAAGCCCCTTCTGTCAGTTTCTGTTTGGCTTAGACAGCATCTTTCTGTCAGGGTCCTTCTAGACCCTGACTGGAAGACAAGGGTCAGCACTGCACAGTTGATGGTCCTGCCATCTCAATACTAGCCCCTAGATGAGCAGGCCATTAGAGTGGGCAGAAGGGACCATAATTGGTCCCCATAGTTACCAGTAAAAGGGGGGAATGAAGGAATAAAAGAAATCTAAAATTTGTCCACCCTACCCTGTTCTTTCCCTACCCTGTTTCGCTTGGTTAATGAAGATGCAATAAGGGCTTTCACAATAGACTGCTTGTACCTGTTTTGTGTCACTAAGGAGTTAAAACACAGACCCCTAACTTTCTTTGTGTAAGCCTTGTGATGGATACCCCCACCTCATTCCAAGACTACTCTCATGACCTAAGCAACCACCATCTGTGACCCTCCCCGAGGTGATCGGAAGCCCTTTGATCCTCCCCTTAGCACTTGTTACCTTACTCTATGCGCCCATTAGATGTACTCGTAAAACAATTGTCTTGACATGTACTGATTGTTAGCTCTGTACTAAGTGATCAATCTTGTCAAATTGTAACTAACATGAATTAGATACCTCAATGTATAAAAACCCCGACCATTTACTCTTTGGGGCCGCCTGTTCTTGGACGAATGGGGGCTCCAGCATGCTGGCTCAATAAACTACCCTTTGCACTGTTGCATGAGAGTGGTTTCTTGGACATGGTCTTTTGCGCAGCCCTTCTCGGATTCTAGCAATGGGAGGTGCAATTCCACTTTTACTTTTGCTTTGGGGAAAACAAAATCATGCCTGGATCCACTGGAACCCTAACACTTTTCATTGACATAAGTTGAGGTTTTTCTAAGATCTATTTTTAAACATCTGGCAAGCAATTGTCTTATTAGCATAACCAGGGTATGAACTTTTTTTTAGAAAATTCAATTTGCATTAAATCACAAATCTAGATGGCCGATATCATATTCTCCTCATTGTCAAGGTGATCTAGATTCCTGTCTGTATCTGGCTTATCGATGTCAATATCACCAGGGAACCAGTAAAAAATTCATTATTTTAGATTTCACTCCCGAACTCCTGGACTGAACCTTCATTTTATGAAGATCTCTGAAGGATTTAGAGGCGCACTAAGATGCAAATGCGCCAAAACATATTTTGACAGAAAACAGGACTTAATGAGGCCTTGAGGCAAGACAGTCAAAGTGCACTGCAGTCTTCGTTAGGTAAAGGTGAATTCCTTCAGACCTGCCACATGATCAACAAAGAGTCTTGGTAAAACCAGTAGGCAGTCACCATGTGCCAGGGGCTGTGCTGCTCTGCCACAATGAAAATAAACTGAACGAGTGCCTCATTAAGTCTGCAGGGGTCCATGGTGATCTCACCTTTATCCATCAGGTTTTTGCAAAGACCAGGAGAGTGAGTTGTTTGAAGCGTGTGATGAAGGTCACATCACCCTATGCCAAGGCTTACTAATGACCATGTTAACATATGTGTCCCTTATAAGAATGATACCCTTCTTACTTCTGGTAACACCTGCCTTCCACCAGTCCAGATTCACATAGGATCACTGATGATCATCAATCCTGGCCAGCACCGTATTTTCACCAGTGAGTGGCTTCCACATGCCAGTGTCTCCCTCCTTTCATTGTATCTGTTAAAGGAGCTTCTTTCTCTCACCAGTAGGCAAGGAACATGGTCAGATGCTGGATACTGCTACTTATACAGCATATTCTAGCATAAAATCCTTATAGCTTTCCAACTGTCAAACTGATGAAGTTCCAACAGGTCATCTAATTTTCTGTTGGGTACCGTCATACCTACTTTTCCCGTAGACAACTCCAAAAAAGTAATAGGTCCAAATCCAAGTCCTCTGGCATAATATTAATACTTTGTCACAAGTGAAAATTCTACTATTGAAGGATTAGCTGCCTGCACTGATCTATAAGATGTGCAACCAGCAGATTGTGAAGTCTTCAGACATTAGACTATTTCTGGTCCTGTATAGTCCCTTGCTATACCCCACAGTGTAACAGCACCCAGGAGAAGTACTTACAATCCCTACTCCCACCAGGTGCCCTGGGACAGCTGCCACTAAGTAGGGTCAAATGACATTGTAAACTACAAAAAATGAACAGGAACTGGGAGAAGTTACCTATATTAAATGAAATTTAAAGTGTATTCATATAAAAATAATAATTCTTCCAAATGATGTAAAAAAGAGAAAGTTACAAATAGAAAATCAGGTAAAGCACAAACAGACTTTCGCAGATGAAACACAAATGGTCCAGAGGCATGGAAAACCAATCGCATAAAAATCAGGGAAATGCAAATTACTATCATCCATTCGATAAAATGACAAAATTTAAAAGTCTGATAGTGCCAAGTGACTGAGGGGCAACCAAAGGAACCACTTCTTGTTCTCATACAGAGCTAGATGGAACACACATTTATCAACATATTCCGGAAATATGTAGCATTAGCTGTAATGATAAACATGCATGCACCCAGAAACCCACAGTAGGTACAAATACAATAACATTAGTAACAGCAGTGATTATTATTATTAAAAGATGAACCAACCTAATAAAGAAATATTTTGTGGTACATACTCAAAACACAATGTTATACAGTCATGAAAATCAAAGAACTGCATCTATCTTATGTGACTTTTAGAAACCTAATGTTGATTATAAAATGACATGCATAAAAATTTAAACACAAATAGTATAAATGTAAAGCTGCATAATATATTGTAATTAAGTATCTACATATGTGCATTTAACCCACACACAGAGAAAACAATTATGCGATGACACATACTTATGGAGGACAAAGAATGAGAAGATATTTTAAGGAGAATAACATGAAGAATGTAATGATGTTCTATCACTTAGAATCAATAGCAGGTATAGTGAAGGCTGTCTTCAGACTTTCATTATATATATTGTGCATTTTACATATATCCTTTCATATGCAAATAATCAATAAAACACAATATTGAAGTCCCAGATGCTAGCTGCCGTAGAGAGTAGTGAGCTAAATGTATCTATGTGTAAAATGTGCTTATCTTTGATTTTTGTATATAATCCTTAAATACCAATATGATCTAATTATATAATTATAATCCAGTAATACTTACATGTCAATGTGAAAATCCTAAGCTGACTGTCATATACCTTTGTGGAACTGATAAATATGCCCTTACCCATTTTTATTTCAGTATTTTTCTCGTCACTTAAGGCAGCAAAGCAGAATGAAAAAAATGGTATTTCAGATTCACAAATGAAAGGGCAGCAAAGCACCATAAAATAAGGCATCCGCTTTTCACTTTCCATACAGAATCCTTTCCTCTCTGGAGGATGAAATATTACATATGTAAAAATGGTCTCTGCAAAACATCCATTACATAGCCGTGAACAAACTTGATATTTAATGCCTATAAATCAGATTTATTTATTAAGCTGGGCTTAACACTCTTCAGACCCAGAGATCTGTCCATAGAACGTGCTTTCATTTAGCTTGACTCTGCTCAGAACTGGAGGCCATATCTTCCAGAATATATTTTATAAGAGTAGATTGGCCATCACAAATTTAAAGCCTTCCAGCTGAGTAGCCTCTATAATGCCAGAGACTGCAGCAGGATTTTGTCAATCCCTAACAGATTAAAACTGATAAGGATCTGATTTTTGTTCTGGTTATCTTATAACTGAAAGTTCATGCCTAAACAGTAGTAATTGAGAAATATCACTAACCAATACCAATAATATCAATACAATACCAATAAAAGTTAATCATGAACTTTGACAGATTTTAATTTATTCTGCTACATTTAAATTTTGTCATTGTGATATTTAGATGATTAATTTTGCAGCATATCCTCAAATCAAATCTAAAATGAAATATCAAGCCCTCTTAATTTGAGACATACATTTTGGGGGGAGTTCAAAATTTTAAACTTTTTAAATATATTTGTTATGTTTCTTTTTAAAATTTTTAACTATATTATAGGTAATAATTATCTATATTTCATGTTATATACACATCACTATATATATGTGTGTGTATGAATTCTTACAGGTTTCGGAAAGCATTTTATCAAATAGTTTTTATTAGCTTTCTATTTCAATTCTGTACATGCAACTTATTATTTTCCCTTTTTCTGTAATTAAGCCTTAATATGAAACTGGTAATGAAAGTTCCTGACGAAATCTCATGAAAACTATAAAGAAATTAAGGGGACACATGACACAGGGATTGAGCAAAACACTGTGTACAACATCCAAAAGCACCCTAAGTAGCAATACATGTTTATACAAAAATAACACAATTCCTAAGGGAAGTCCATAGTCCATAGAATTTTTGTCAAACTTCTATCTTTGGCAAGTGTAATATCTACAATCAATTTGAAATTGTAAATATCAGGGCTAAATTTGCAAACAGGGAGCGATAACTTAAGGTCAGTTTATATGTAGGAAAGACCAAACTGAAGGGGTAATTCAGGTTTCAGTCAGGTACCATTGTAAAAATAGAATTCCATGTTGGTACAGATGATATTATACCTGTTCCAACTGCTTATTCTATTAGAAGGTTCAACTACAGAATGGGTTCAAGGACCATGCAAGGGCATTGGTAATATTTATATACTGTTTGCTTGACCATCACTTTAATATAACCCATCTGCTTTCTCAAATATTAGATACAGCCATGGTTGAATACACTCCAAACTGTTAAACAGCCTTACTCTTTCATTTGCCTGCTTTCACAGAACTACATGAGAGAATGTGGAAAAATAAAAGTGTCAAAGATTTATTTGAACAATTGGGAAAATGAAAAAAAAAAATAACAATGACGGTTCAATGAGAAATCAGCATAGTAAGGAATTTAGCCCAGCATAGAGAGTTACTTGGTTTATCAGATTGTTATCTGTGTAATACATCATACTTTCCATTATTTTGTGAAATTCTACTTATACTACCTGTATAACTAAATATAAAACAAACAGACATAACTCAAAATAATTTGTCAGAATATTTTATCATCTGAATATTCAGCATGTAATACGTATTGGATAGAGGAGCAAAATAAAATATTACTGTACATTAAACAATGCATGTCTTTAGTAACATCTTTAGAAAACTCAAGCTAGCAATGCCTATGAATGGTATTTTGCTGGCGTATCTCAGGTTAGTACTTCATGCCATCATTTCTTATTTTGTGTGTTTCTGAGCCAGTGACAAAAATTTCAGCTAAAATTAACATATGGTAATAATTCATTTTCTCTTTTAAAAGCCCAATAGTATACAGCCTTAGGTACAGCTTGATAAAAATGTAGACACTATTCCAGAGCAAAATGCTTTTTCTCTTATGTCTTTTGTCTGCCATGCTGCTTCCCATCTTAGATACTTCTCTACAAATGCTTTTCAGAGGGCTACTGAAACCCCAGGGATATATTCTTCTAAGGTACATCCAGTAAAAGAAACAGTACGATTGGGGGTTCAAAGCATTCTTATTACTGGTCTCATTGGCTCGGACTAGCCTAATGTAAGGTCTGAACTGGGTTGTACAGGTCTGTGTATCTCATGCTTGACCCAGTCGCAGAATGTGCACTCAAAGTGAGAGAAGGGAAGCCTGAGAAGCAAGAGTAAGGTGCTATAGCAACAAGATGAGGTGCAGCTGGAAGTGCGAAAGTAACAAACAAGAAATGTCCATTCATACAACACTGATGCTCATGGTGGCTCCCTGATCAAGGGAGAGCATATTAAAACCTGGGAATATTAGGCTTCAAAGTAAGACATTCAGAGCAGTACCTGGTGTGATCTAGGTATTGCATCTTGTGAATTCTAGGAGTCTGGGTGTGGCTATAACTGCTATTGGGGAGAAATTTGGTATTGAGCAAAGGAAAACAGCAGAGGAGTAGACAGGAAGTTATGTGGTTCAGGATATAAATTGTACTACCCTCTCCAATCTTCAATAAAGTTTCTACATTTTAAATAATGAACAATGCTCTTTTGAAAGTTGCCATCAGGCTTTGGGCCTGGATTTAAAGAATCCATACCAAAAAAATATGACTAATCAAGCGAAGCCTGGATTCTCAGTGAAGCCTAAGCACTTAAACCAGTTGACTTTAGAAGTTTTGGAGAGAGTTTGATAAAAAGTTGTGAGCTACAGTTTGCAAGCAAAAATAAATTCCCATGTTCTGTTGTGTAGCAGAAAGACTGTAGAAAATAATAATGTAGGCCGGCGCCGTGGCTCAACAGGCTAATCCTCCGCCTTGCGGTGCCGGCACACCGGGTTCTAGTCCCGGTCAGGGCGCCGGATTCTGTCCCAGTTGCCCCTCTTCCAGGCCAGCCCTCTGCTGTGGCCCAGGAGTGCAGTGGAGGATGGCCCAAGTGCTTGGGCCCTGCACCCCATGGGAGACCAGAATAAGCACCTAGCACCTGGCTCCTGCCATCGGATGAGCGCGGTGCGCCAGCTGCAGCGCGCTGTCCGCGGCAGCCATTGGAGGGTGAACCAACGGCAAAGGAAGACCTTTCTCTCTCTCTCTCACTGTCCACTCTGCCTGTCCAAAAAAAAAAAAAAAAAGAAAAGAATAATGTAGTGTATATTTCCAAAAATCTGGAAGAAAGGTTTTTAATATTTTCACCATTAATAAATGATAGATGTTGGAGAATACCAGATTTGCTAATCTCATTATAACATTATACCATGCATACATGTATTGAAACATCACAGGAACCATAATGGCTAGGACTGAATCTGGGAGCCTGGAATTCAGTCCAGGTCTCCTAGGTGTGTTTCAGGAACCCTACTGCTACCTCCCACTATCTTCATTAGCAAAATAAGGTAGTTTTTGGAGGGCTGGATCCGGGAATCCAACACCAGGTACTCCTATTTGGGATGTGTGCATGTCTTAACCAATAGGCTCTATGTCAATCCCAATATCACCATTTTTATTGAAATTCTGACATTTTGCCATTTTACTTTGCTTTACTCATTTTATTTTTTGTATTTTTTGAATATATTAAGTGTATAAACATTCAAAACTCTCATTTTAAAATTACATTCTACTTTCATATAGCTAAAATATTTATTCATATATTCTCAAGTATTTGGTTGCTTTTAGTTTTAAAAATATTTAAAATGCAGAATGCTTCATCTGTTATTTTTATATTGTGAATTTTATGTGATTTTAAAAATATTTTTATGATTTTTTTTTTTTTGACAGGCAGAGTGGACAGTGAGAGAGAGAGAGACAGAGAGAAAGGTCTTCCTTTGCCGTTGGTTCACCCTCCAATGGCTGCCGCGGACGGCGTGCTGCGGCCGGCACACCGCGCTCATCCGATGGCAGGAGCCAGGTGCTAGGTGCTTTTTCCTGGTCTCTCATGGGGTGCAGGGCCCAAGCACTTGGGCCATCCTCCACTGCACTCCCGGGCCACAGCAGAGGGCTGGCCTGGAAGAGGGGCAACCAGGACAGAATCCGGCGCCCCGACCGGGACTAGAACCCGGTGTGCCGGCGCCGCAAGGCGGAGGATTAGCCTGTTGAGCCATGGCGCCCGCCCAGTATTTTTATGATTTCATCTATTTTTCTCAATATTTAATGAATACTTTTCATTCATTTCACAATTTTTTTCATTGAAATGAACTTACATGCAATTTACTGGATAACACTGCAGAAGATGATGAATACTGTTTTTAGTTGCTTTCTTTTTTCAGGGAAAGAGATGGCCTCATGATCATAAATTCATGTACTAAGTGGCAAATGGAAAAAACAACCATCAAATGCACAGTCTACACAATAGAGGAAATTCAATTTCATATACTTGTTTATACAGTAATGGCAAAGATTTTTTCATAATGTAAGTGAACATAAGGAATGCCTCCTCTTGGGGTGTTGCTAAATAATCAGACTCAAGTGAGTTGCTCAAAAGAAATCTTTGTTTATGTATGACATGTTAAGGATATAGTAGGAAAGCATAGTTCACTGAACAAACTGTCTCACTGAGAAGCAGGTTTTCAAGACTTTAATTGCAAGGGTTCAGGAGGTGCCCCAGGATGTAAATGAAGGGCCCTTCCTGCTTAAGCAACATACATCTTCATATATTGCTTGATCTCTTGTTCACACCTCCTATACTTCCAGCTATTTGCTCCTTCAGGAAGAGTATCCTATCTTGTATTTCGTCACCCTAGCCAATGAGGTGTTCTTTTCTACATGCAGCAAGCCTCTGGGTAACACTTCGTCATCTTCTGAATCTCACCAAACTTGCTATCATTGTGGACAAATGTTTTGGCACATGGCCACCCTCACGTTCTGGAATCTAACACCTGCATCACAGATGCCCATCCCCCAGTCCCCGTTTTCATCAGGTTATGTTTCTCTGCATTGTTTCTGCAGTATTGCCTTCTCCTATCTGTATTTGCTCTTGCGCTGGAATCTTGCTCTGGAACATGACTGACAGGGGCTCCAAGTAATACTCCATTCAAGAGTTTCTCTGCATTCTTTTAAAGAGGGGCTCCCCACCCTCCCTTCAATTGGGAAGTTTCAGGATTATTTTTGCAATCATATGGAACCACTACGGGTTGGACCTGAAGCACCAAGCATGCTAACATTTTAACAAATGTTAAAATCAAGGCCTAAGATCTCTCATAACCAGCCCTATTACTCTCTTACCCCTCATGTAAAGCCCTAGAGACCATGGACAACTGGGCAAAATAAAGGGGCATGAGCAATCACCATGGATAGTATTTGAAATCTGGGAGACCAGGTCCAGGTATGTCCATAAGGGCACCCTAAGGCTACCTGGATTGCCAAAAGGACACAGTCAAGAACCCGGAACATGAAACATGACTTATCCACTGAAGAATAGCTTACAGAAGTATGACTCACTCTTCCCCTATCTTGTTTTTTTCTCTCTGGGTCATGAAGAACATCTTTCAGCAATGAGTATTTCCCCATCTGTTTCCACAGACTCACCTTGGCATGGCCTTCTTAAAAACTGCAAAGCCTTTAAACTACATGCTATAAAAAATAAGGTCTTGTTTTCTTTTGCAACACTGACAACAAAATAATGTAGAGGTTTGGGAAAACTTATCACCAAACATGACCCTTAACTTTAATATAGTCCTCTAACAACATGTTCTATAAGAGACAACAAAAAAAAATGCTCAGAAATCCCTTGTGACTGGGTCTTTACTCTTTCAAACTGCCATTCATAAGAAGACCTATAGCTTTGCTCTTCCCATAGCCTCCCAGAGACACAAGATTCAGAAGAGCAGCAGACAGTACGGTGGCTGACCCACTATTGAGATTCCAGCAATGCTCCATGCTCAGCTGCTGAAAGTTCAGCTTGTCTCATTGTTGGAATCATCCCTAAGGGATAACGAGTCCTCCCCATCCCTCTGATTTCCATTCCAGACTGTCTTTCACACCCTACTAATCCACCATCTCCACTCTATCACCTCATCTGTCTCCCCTCTGCTGGAGATTAGCCTGGGAAAATCACTCACAGTGGTGCCTGCTAAGATCTGGGAACAAGAAATTGTTGTCCTCTGAGAGATGTGGCTAATAGAGATGCTGGGAGTATTTAAACACATGAATTGTGTTTCACATGACTGATTTAATGAATGGAAACAAAAGCTAAGGAGGTTTTCAGAAGGCTTCAGCAAGTTTATAGAGTAATTTCAGGTCCTAATTCTGGCTTTTAAATTGACCTGAGGTGACTTACACATTGTTCCTATCCACTTGTTGCACCCTTGAAGAAAAACAATGATTCTGAGCCAAGGTATAGATGCATGCTGATTCAGTAACAACGCAGTAGCACAGGGAAGTCTCACAAACAGATCCAAATTGAAAGTATCAAAATGATCATGAGGATTCAGGGAATTGACCATATGGTTACTTATCTAGTGCTAGGATGGAAGAATTATGGAGCTCACAAATTATGACAACATCATTGAGGTAATACAATACCAGGAAGAAAAGCCAGCCTTATCATAAGAATAACTGTTAGAGGCCTCAAAGATATTCTAACAGATTCTAGTATGCTTGAAGGACAGGTATTGCTTGATACTCATTCGTCAGTTAACCCAGATACTTTTAAGAAACTCCAGAAACTAGAAATGAGACCCCAAGCTCCCTTCAAATGGATGCTAGGTATAGTATTTAGGTTGTTTAATAATAGAGACAAGACTGAAGTGGAAAAGGGTTCCAGACAAAAAGGACACTAGTCCAAATAACAAGTTCATATGATAACAGTGGCTTCAGAGCCAAACAAAGAGACATTCAGTCATGGATGAAAAGAACAAGACAATGTTTCAGACATGGGAAGCTGGAGATGGGTAGAAGAAAAGCCCAACCAACCCCTGCCCCTGTTTACAAACAAGAAGGGGATTAGAAATGAAATCATCCTCAGCTCCAAAAGCTGTTCCCTAATGGAGCTCTGGAATTAAGGTGCCTACCACATCCCCTATGGAAGTCTGTAACCCTTAATGTTGCACCTAAGAATATATATTTTCCAAACTGCATGTGAGCCACTTATTCTGTTGTGAATTCCCACATGGGAATCCTACCCTCAAAGAGTTAAGACATCACAGAGAGTACTGAGACAAGACCCAGGTTGCCAATCTTCATGTTGAAATCAAAGTAGAAGAGATCCTCAGGTCTAGGATCAGGACACACTCAAAGAACTACATCCAGCCCTTCTATAATTGATCACTCACCCCAAGGCAACACTTGGTTTACAGTCCTAGACCACAAAGATGCATTCTTCTGTATATTTATCACCCAGAATCCAGTACCTGTTCACCTATGAATGGACTAATCCGTCCTCATTTGTGACTCAACAGTATATTTGTATAGTCCTCCATCAGGGCTTTAGAGATAGCTCTTATTTATTTGACAGCACTCTCATTGAAGGAGTTAGAGTGTTGGAATTAAATACTAGAAATTTTTATAATACAGAAATGGTATTTCTTCAGTCCCTCAAAGGATATCTCAGATGCAAACACCAATTTATCTTAAACATTCAGACATCCCCAAGTCAAAACCCAGATCTATAAAAGGAAGTAGCCTGCCTGAAATACAGCCTGACCCTGTGAATTCATGCCCTCTCATTTCAATGCAAGAAAGCCACATTCTGTGTAGAGTTATCACAGATGAAAAGTAGGTAAGGACATTCCTCAAATGGCAGCCTTCTGCAGGATCTAGATTCCAAGATTGGGTTTATAACAGAAACTCTATAGGAGGCCTTAAAGGAGCCCAACATTAATCCACTCGAGCAGACAAGAAAAACAAGAAGGTTTTCTAAATATTAAAGGTTGGTTGACAATGGCTGCTTCACTGGGGTTTAGATCACCCTTCACCCAGTTTGTAGCTAGACTCATGGAATGGCAGATGTCCTAGGTGGCACTCTGGCCCCAGAATCAGCCCTTGAGGCATTCGGATCTGGCTCAAGAGCCCATGAGAGTGTTTTAGGCATGGAAAGCTAAGACACTCTGGAAAAAAAAGAAGACCTAGATGGAGGATCTCTGCGAATGAGATCCCAGTGGAAAGAATGGGGCCATCAAAGAAGGAGGTACCTTTCTCTGAAGGGAGGAGAGAACCTCCACTTTGACTATGACCCTGTTGGAATAAGACTGAAGTTGGCAAACCCTAAAGGCTTCCATAGCCTTGACTACTCATGACTAGAGGCTAGGGAGATTACTGACACCATAAACAAGAGTGTCAAATTGTTAAACCAACATCAGGAGTCACTGTGTACTTACGTCTCATGACGGATCTGTCCTTAATGTGTTGTCCAATGTGAAGTTATTTTACACTTTGTGTTTCTGTATTTTACACTTTGTGTTTCTGTGTGGATGCAAACTGATGAAATCTTCACTTAGTATATACTGAATCGATCTTCTGTATATAAAGATAATTGAAAATGAAAAAAAAAAACCTTGGTGTTAAATTGGAAATTGCATAGAATATTAATTTTTTTAAAAAAATCATGTAGGATCTCTGTCCTTAATGTGCTATACATTGTGAATTAATACTATAACTAGTACTCCAACAGTATTTTTCACTTTGTGTTGCCATGTGAGGGCAAACTGTTGAAATCTTTATGTAATATGTACTAAACTGATCTTCTGTATATAAAGAGAATTGAAAATGAATGTTAATGTGAATGGAAGGGGAGAGGGAGCGGGAAAGGGGAGGGTTGCGGGTGGGAGGGAAGTTATGGGGGGGAAGCCATTGTAATCCATAAGCTGTATTTGGAAATTTATATTCTTTAAATAAAAGCTTTATAATAAAAAAAAAGGTAAGCAGTAGTCTGGGGTGTTGTCACCACAAAATGTACACTATGGAAGGCACAGAAACACTGGAAGTGTTCTCTCTCTCTCTCTCTCTCTCTCTCTCTCTCTTTCCCCCACCTTCCTCCCTCCCTCCATCTCAAATGATAAATAAACAAAGCTAAAAAGTGGGGAAAAAATGAAGCTTTTTGCACCACAAAGGTAGAACATTACTTTACATAAGCCTTTAAAACTAATCATCTGGAATACTCAAAAAATCTGAAGTGGAACTCAAACTACATAACAAATATCTATTTTATTATTTTCCAAAATAACTACACAAAGGAGGTACCATGGAGAAATACAAATCTAATCCAATGTACTTTGAATAACAATATTCAGAAATACAAATAATACAGATCAAAACACAAAGAACTGTATGCAAGTTTGTCTTGAGACAAACCTGAAACTTGAGAGAGTCGAGATATAATTACATCCCAATCTGTTTGTCAGATAAAATGAGCCAAGACTTCTCAGAGAAACAGGTAATTGCAAGGTTCACTCAGGAAAAGTTTGCTGAAGAATACTCTGGTAACAAATAAATACATGTGCAATAAAGGATAGCAGAGGTGAAAGGGGCATAGGAACCAAACCAAAGAATTCTGTTCTCTTTACATAAATAAATTTTTAAAAATTTCAATAGCCAAATCTGGAATAATTAGTCAAAAACAAAAATTTAGAAATATAAACAGGGTGAAAAGTATAGTTCCTCCCTAGGTGAAGCTCCCCAGGTATGCTTCACTAATAAATATTTGCATGATCATAAACTACACCAAGCTAAGTGTCAATTAAAATAGAGAAAATAGTAACTGTTCTGTGAAGTAAACCTGGTAGAGAACACCTTATTCAGTGACTGGGATTAACATCACAAGTAATAAAAACCTATCAACATCATGTAACTGCAAATGCTACACTGAGAAAGGTGTATCACTTATGTAATATGCTTGTCAAAATGCAGAATCCTTAATTGACACAAAGAAACATCAGGCAAACCCAAATAGAGGGACAGTCTACATTGCAACTGACAAGCACATTTCACAAGTGTCAAATCATGAAAGATAGATACTAAGGAACTGCCACAGATTGTAGGAACCCGAGGAAATATGATAATAAATACAATGTGAAATCCTCAGATTCTGGAACTGAAAGTGTAGTGTATTATTGGAAAATTGATCAAATCCCAATAAAGTCCCTAGGTTACTTACTAGAACTATATCAGTACCCATTATTTTAGTTTTAATAATTGTATCATGATATGCAAAGTGTTAAACTAGCTTGAGGCCATCTTTGAACTCTACATTATTTCTTCAACTTTATAAATATAAAATTATTTCAAAGTAAATTTTTTCAATCTAGTTCATAAATATAATGTTAAGAATATAATGATCTTCCCTTCGTCCTTCATTTTTTTCTACCTTTACTTTTGAGATAATGAATTTTAAATTCATATTACAGTCAAGTACTTTATGCTCCACCATGTAAAAAGTTTAACAAGTAAAAATCAAAAAGACCCTAGTTAAGCAGGAATATAGGCAAGAGATAAACAGCAATCTAATGGAAAAATGACCACTTCACTCATATACAATAAACTTTAAAGTAACCAGAGATCAGTAGTATATATTCTATAGTATATATTCTATACCAAAGTATAACATTCTCAACCACTGGCTTGATAAAGATATAAAACAAAAATTGGCAAAACTGTATTTGTGGCAATACTACATACACACTGATTTTTTAATTATTGAATTTATCATTTTAATAGTATTGTTCATTTTATTTAAGGAGCAATTGTATGAAAAACTGATACACAAAGGTTCTTCAAAAATCATGGAAAATAGAATTAAAAGATAAATGTTTTGATGCAAATTTTTAAAATTTATTTGAAAAGCAGAGACAGTGAGACAAACATACAGAGAGATCTTCCATCTGCTCAACGCGGGCTCCCCACATGTGCAACATGGACCAAAATACCCAGATTATCACTTCTAGTGTAGACATTAACAAGAAGCTGGAATGGGAAGATGACCCAGAACTTGATCTCAGGCCTCTGCTGTGTGATGTAGCATTACAAGTGGCTTATTAGCTGCTACTTTAAATGTCCACCTCTGGTACAAAAACATGTTAACATTCACACATACAAGATGTCTTCAAGAAGTTTGTGAAACGTGTATTATATAAAAATTGTGCATTGATTTAAAAAACAAACCTATCTTTTAATTCCATTTTTCTTGAATTTTTTAAAGCACCTGCATATAAACCCCTATGTTATCATTAAACCATCACATTTTAATTTTTATATCAAGTTTATAACAAACATGTATGTATGTATGTATGTTTAGTATATGGAGCATGAAGATTATACTTATGAAGTAAGACAAGAGCAAAAGTTATCAGTGCTGATCTAATGATGTGAAGAGAGAGAGAGCACGTAACATTAAAGTCTATTTCAGATTTCAGACCTTGTCAAAAGATACATATGGGTAATATTAGAAATTATAGGTAAAAGAACACTAACTGTTTCTTAAGCAAAGAAAACATGGGGCCAGCATTGTGGTACAATGGGTTAAACTCCAGCCTGCCAGTACTGGCATCCCATAGGAGCGCGGGTTCCAGTTCTGGCTGCTCCACTTCTGATCCAGCTCCCTGCTGGTGTGTCTGGGAAAAGAACACAGAATGGCCTAAGTCCTTGGGCCCCTGCATCCTTGTGGGAGACCCAGTGGAGGCTCCTGGCTTCGGTTCAGCTCAGCTCGAGCCACTGTGGGCTTTGGTGAGTGAACCAGTGGATGGGAGACCTCTCTATCTGTTCCTATCTCTTTCAAATAAATAAAATCTTCAAAAAAATTTAAAAAAGAAAACATGGTGAATACTGGAGATCGTCATTCAAAGTACTTGTGGTATATCTAAATATTCGAAACAAAGTTGAAAATTCAAGTCGGAAGAATATGATAAAAGCAATTTATTAATAAATAAGTGATTTTGTTATCAACATGCAGCTGAAAAGTATTGGAAAGAAGTTCTCTCAGCTAATTTTATGGTAATTTATTAAATTTCTCATTTCTTATAGAATACTAAAATATCAAAATGAGAATTTTCAGGGATGAGCTGTTTAATTACAATCAATGAAATAGTGAAAAAATTATTATAAATATAATTACATTTTAAGGAGAAATTAAATGATTATTCTAGCAATTTTTGATCCAAAGAATAACATGATAGAAAAGTCTAAAAAATTATGAGAACATAAACTCAGTAAATGTTAAAAGCAATTATATTCATTTGAAATAAAAATTTTTATAAAGTATATTATACTGTATTGGATTCTTCCAGGTATTGTAAATACTGTGCTAGGATAGTTTTGCTTTTTGTCTCAATCAGCATGATATAGCACATGCCAACACAAACTGGGATGACAAATTTGTATTCATGTTTATTATTGTCATAACTTCATGTATTTACATAAGGGAGTAGAATCTGTAATGATCATAGGATATTTAATAACTATGGGTAATGCAAATCAGAGTATGTTCTAGTGCAAATAATATACAAATGATTTCCTACTTCAGTTCTCGATCTGCCAGAATTACTGCTTCATTATCTCAAGAAGTGCTGCACCCATGAATCTTTGAACATATGTGCTTGGAGCTGGGTCATTCAGTGTCATCCAACTTCCTGCTCACATAATCTGTGAAGCTTTATCACAAATATTCGAAGGTTCTAGCTTTCTTCTTGCTGGGATTGCTACAGTGTTAAGATGAAAGCCAGAAGAGTTGGAGAAAATATTTGGATGAGACATATTGCCTAGGAAAATGCTCCTATGCATTCAAGCAAATAATGACACTGAAAAATACAGACATGTGCACGCTTACAAGTGACAGTGAGGGAGACATCGAGAGAGAGACATCGAGAGAGAGACATCGAGAGAGACACAGCATGAATGAATTAGAGAACAGATTACATTACACTGAGGACATAAGATGCAATGTGTTCAGTACTTCCTCAAAAAAGCCTTTCCTGCTTCCCCCACCTCTGAAACATAGCTCCAGTTTGTAGCATTTAACACATTTATCACTACATTATATTTTCACTCATTTTGATATGGTTCTTAGTAACTTGTTAGCTTCTGGAATCTATCCCATTCACCGTGGAGTTCTGAGGACCTATGATTCCCTGATAGTTAGAATACAGTCATATATGTTGAAAATATGTTTACCTAACTTGAGTATATAGCTAATTTTGTAGTGAACAAGTCACCAGTAAGGGAAAGACCAAGAGGGGAAGTATAGTTAGTCCATTACAGTTGTGGGTTCTCTTTCAAGAACCTTAGAATTTAGGGTTCAGTGCAGACAGAATCATCTCCTTAATGTGAAAAAACCTGGAATGTTTACTTCCGTTTTTATAAAAAACTTTACTTACTTGAAAGGCAGAGAGAGAGACAGACAGACATAGCAAGAGCGAAAGCATGAGACAGCGAGAGTGTGCATCAGCAAGCTTGATCTTCTATTATTGGTTGACTTCCCTAATAGCGTCAAAGCCAGAGTAAGGCCAGCCTGAAGCCAGGAACCTGGAACTCCATCATGGTCTCAACAAGGTGGCAAGGGCTTAAGTACATAGGTCATCTTCAGCTGCTTTCCCAGGCAAACTGGACTGGAAGCAGAGCAGGCAGGAATCAAACCAAATGAGATGCTGGCATTACAAGTACTGGCTTAATATGCTGTGCCACATTGCCAGTCTCTAATAGCTACATTCTGTTACTCATTAGAGGGAAACAATGATACCTTGGGTCTACAACCACCAATTTACAAGTTATTGGCAAAGTAGGTTCTGGTGTCTCCAGAAAGTGTTGGAAGTTTAGGTTAGGAAATGTGTGCTGGTGTGTTAGGAACAAATGGTGGGCACCAACACCTGCTATGGTCTGCTTGGACTAATTAATCCTTTAAATGGCTCCCGTCTTCTCAGAGTCAACCACCACGTCCTTGTTTCAGTTCTCTAGGTCTTCTGTGATAAAGTGCAACAAAGTAGGTGATTTAAGCACCAGGACTTTTTTTGTATCACAGTTTTGAAGATTAGAAGCCCAAAATCAAGGTGTCAGCAATACTGGCCCTGAGGTTGTGAGGGAGAATCTATCCCATTCTTCTATCCTCACTTCTGGCAGTCTAGGCATTCCATGGCTTAGAGCTGGCATTCTTATTCTATCATCACATGCTCTCTATGCCTGGCTGAATCCCAATTTTCCCCTTTTATAGTCACCAGGCACATTGGGTTTGAACCCATCCTAATAATCCCATGTCAACTCAATTATCTATAATCATATTGCCAATAATCCATGTGAAGTTTGAAGACTTCGGTGTGCATTTATCCTTTATAAATAACACAGTGGAGAACTATGACACATACATTGATAAAATCTAAACTACTCATGCTTTCTAATCTTGTCTATGAATCCCAATCATGTACTAAAGGAAATCAATGTAGTCTGACATGAAGACTTCATTGTGAACTCTCACTAACTGTTCATCAAAGGATTAGGATCATTGACTTCAGAGTTAAACAAATCTGTTTCTTTTTCACAATTTGTTCTTATTTTCTTAGAAATATGTTCCCACTTGAATAACATTTTTCGAGCATTTGTTAAAGATGTGGATTCAACAAATATTTTACTTCTGTCTGAACTTTATATTAAACCTGTCAGCCAGTGTCAATTAATGCGATATACCACTTCAACAGAATAAATGACAAAAGTCACATGATCACCTCAATAGACAGAAAAAATCGTTCAATAAAATATAACACACCATCCCGATTTAAAAAAAAAAAAAAAAAACTCTGCAAGCTAGGAATAGAAGGCAAAGTCTTCAAACTGATCAGGGGCATCTACAAAGAATCCAACCACTACAATAGTATTTAACAGTGACTATGTTTCCTCTGTAATCATGAATAAGATAAAGGTGTCCCCTATCACAATTCAACATGGTTCTGGAGGTTCCAATCAGAGTGAGTAGGAAAACAGGATGACATGCATAACAACTGGAAAGAAACAAAGTTCTATATTTTAGACAATATGATTTGTGTATGTGTAATCATAAGGAATCTTATTTAAGGGATATAAATTGGATTGAGTTTCTAACTCCTGCTTTTGATCTGGCACAGCCCAGGCCACAGTCAGCATTTGAGTAGTGAGGCAGAAGATGGAAGGTGTGCCTCTCTGGCTCTACTTCTTGAAAACATAAAAATAAAATAAAGAATTGGAAAATACTAGGGTAATACTTTGTGAGTTTGAATCAGGCAATGGTTTCTTACATGGTATCAAAAACACAAGCAAAAAAAGGGGAGAGACAGAGGGAGAGTGACAATTGATCAAATGTTTAAATTTTCTACTTCAAATTACACCACCATGAGGGTCAAAAGATAACCACAGAATGGAAATATTTTCAACTTACATGTTTTATGAAGAATTTATACCTACCATATAAAAACAATTGTATCTCAAAGTAACCCAACTAAAAATGGAAAAAGGCATATGAATAAACATTTTTGCAAAGATATGCAAGTGGAAAATTTAGTACATGGTCCTCACCATTATTAGCTGTTACAAACAGCATACAAGTAACTACAATACTGCTGATTCTGGCTAGAATAAAAAGAAGGTAAGCACTTGCAAGGATGTGGAGAAACTCAAGTCCTCCAAACAGGCATTGAGGAGGCAGTCAGAGCAAACCATCTGGCAGTTCCCCCAATCATTAAACATAGTTACTATGTGTTCCACCAATTCTAATCCTGGGTCTACACATAACAGAAATGAAGAATTTGCTGACGTTGTTTAAAATAGCTAAAAAGTGGTTACAATCCAAATGGCCAAATAAAAATTCGTAAGTAAAATGTGGATATGTGCATATAATGAAACATTAATAAAATATTATTCAATAATTTTTCATTTCACATATGAACAAACTTCAAAACGTGCATGGGGAAATGGAGTTTCGAAAAAATTGAATTTTTGGTGCAAAGTTTTTGAAATCTATGCACGGATTTTTCATAGGATTCATGATCCAATGTATGTACTACATTTTACGTAGTAAATGATACAACATGGATGAATGTTGAAAATATGTTAGCTGAAAGAAGCCACTCATAAATGAACACCTGTTGAATGATTCTGTTTTTACTAAATATCCCAAACATACAATACAAAGCCAGAAAGTAGACTAGTGGTCGTCTATGGCAGGAGGTCAAATGGTCTGGGGCTGACAGCTATGGGGTATGGGATTGCTTTGGAGGTAATGAAAACGTTCTAATATTGAATATGAAATTTAATGCACAACTCTATGAATATACCAAAAGCCAACAAATTATACACATTCAATGAGTGAACTGTATATCCTATGAATTTTATCTAAAAAAATTTGGAAATCAACTTTCAAATGTTAAGAGTGACAACCAGCTGTCTCAATACTGAAAAATAATAGAGAAGGAGAGACAGTAAGAAAGTGGGAACGTGTGTCCTGTGAAAAGGCCATGTAATGATGTTCAAGCCTATTTGTCTCAGGAAGAAAAGGGTCAACACTGCCGACTATTTCTAGCTTACTCAAACAGAAAACAAAACCCACCAAACTGATAATATTGTAAACTCATCTAATTTAAAACTGCTAATGACTGATTCAACATTGATTGGCCAAATAGGGTATCTGAAGCAGAGATTTACCACACTCATACATTTCTGGAATACTATTGTATTTGCCAACATTGGTGATTCCAAGAGACAGCAGCATCCATTTTAACTTACCCTAGTAGGCAGTATTTTCAGACCTTTATTATATAACTATCAATACTTGGCAATAATGTATAATGTTTAAGGATTGATCTATAATGAAAATTAACTCACTAAACAGAATTATCAGATCCTGTTATTCCCATTTAACAGACAAGAAATGTCTTTTGCTGAAGTTACTGATTTGGTGTGGTCATACACTTAATAGGTGCTAATCTGGACTTAAAAGCTGCCTCTGATGCTAGAGATTCTGCTCCTTATGATTTCACTATAGATAGGCCTGCTGAAGGCATCTGGTTTTTGCCTTCAAGTCCTTTATATCACCATGAGGATAAAGACATGCACAATTCAGCACCATGTGCGATGCACACTAATAAAATACAGTGACAGTATAGAAAAAGAAGTGTCTGAATTTATGTTCTTTTCTCTTGGACAAACATGCGTTTCCAGGGTGAAACACAGGGATGCACAATTTCAAGTACAGAACGTTTAAGGCCATGCAAAGGCAAAAATGACCAAGACTTAGAATCACAATGAGGAACTGTTCACACTTGGGTGTTACATAGAAAATTATTGGGGTGCACCAGGAAATCAGCTTAGTGGTAGTTAAGGTGCAACCACAAAACATGTAATGAAATATTGTGTAATAAGACTTAGGAGATTCCTGTTTCATAAGAAATGGCATGGCATTAGGGTATGGAATGATTTAAAAAGAAAAAAAAGCAGATCATTAAAAGGGATTAGATTATAACAGTACTGGTAAGAGATAGTGAGCATACAACAAACAAGTGATCTTGCCTTTTTTTTTTTTTTTTGACAGGCAGAGTGGACAGTGAGAGAGACAGAGGGAAAGGTCTTCCTTTGCCATTGGTTCACCCTCCAATGGCCACCACAGCCAGCACGCTGCGGCCAGTGCATCACACTGTGATCTTGTCTTTAACATACACCTAATGTATTAGAAAAGTTTGTGTCGGGGCTGGCACCGTGGCTCACTTGTTAATCCTCCACCTGCAGCACCGGCATCCCATATGGGTGTCAGTTCTAGTCCTGGTTGCTCCTCTTCCAGTCCAGCTCTCTGCTGTGGCCTGAGAGGGCAATAGAGGATGGCCCAAGTGCTTGGGCCATGCACCCGCAAGGGAGACCAGGAGAAGCACCTGGCTCCCGGCTTCGGATTGGCGCAGTTCTGACCTTAGCGGCCATTTGGACAATGAACCAACAGAAGGAAGACCTTTCTCTCTGTCTCCCTCACTATCTGTAACTCTACCTCTCAAATAAATAAAGAAAAAGAGAAAAGTTTGTGTCCATAAAAGGTTGACTGTTTATGTCACATTTATAATATGTAATCATAAAATATGTAATGAGTAAATTAAATGTGAAAGGCATAATGGTAACTTTTTTTTGGACAGGCAGAGTTAGAGAGAGAGAGACAGAGAGATAGGTCTTCCTTCTGTTGGTTCACCCCCAAAATGGCTGCTACAACCGGCACATTGCGCTGATCCGAAGGCAGGAGCCATGCTGCCTCCTGGTCTCCCATGCAGGTGCAGGGCCCAAGCACTTGGGCCATCCTCCACTGCCTTCCTGGGCCACCACAGAGAGCCGGAGTGGAAGAGGAGTAACCAGGACAGAATTCGGTGCCCCACCAGTACTAGAACCCTGGGTGCCTGTGCCGCATGTGGAGGATTAGCCTAGTGACCCTTGGCGCTGGCCAAGGTAACTTTCAAAATCAATGGTGGGGCAGGTAGAGCTGCCACCTGCAGTGCCTGCATCCCATTTGGGCGCTGGTTAAAATCCTGGCTGCTCCACTTCTAATCCAACTCTCTGCTGTGGCCTGGGAAAACAGTGGAAGATGGCCCAAGTCCTTGGGCCCTTGCACCCATGTGGGAGATGCGGAACAAGCTCCTGGCTCCTGGCTTCAGATCGCCACAGCTCCAGCCATTGTGACCAACTGGGGAGTGAGGCAGCAGCTGGAAGGCCTCTCTTTCTTTAACTCTGACTTTCAAATAAATAATTTTAAAAAGCAAAATCAATGGTAATCAATTGAACAAAACTTTTCTGATTTCAGAAGTTAAAATAATGACTAATAAAGATGAAAATAATTTTGTTTCTTTTTTACTCAGGAATATCATTTTCCCTTACCACTAGGACTCCAGGCTTTGAAATAAAGTGTTACAAATTATAGAGAAACCATAATGAACATATAGAAACAGAATTTAAAGTATACTCATTGCATGCTTAATTCATAGCCTGTAATGCATGCTATACTTTTTACAACATATTACACAACTCTGATGAGAAGACACAGCATATAAAATTTTTGGTGGAAAATTTCTATAGAAATTACCATATTTTAAGCAGATTACATTCTTATAAATACTTTAGATTATATTATAGTCTAATGAAACACAAATGCAATATTCTGATATTTGTTTTTCAGATTTTTTTCAAAAGGAAAACAGTGCCACCTAATGTTAACTATCAGTGGTAATAATATGTGGAAGTTTACATAATCACACAGAAAAAATATATATTTCAAAATATTTTTATAATATTGTTTTATGATTATTAAATTACAATTTGAGATTCATACAGGAGTAAAAGAGTTATATTTGAAATTAAATTTTGGTAAAAATTGACTTTTCTTACGTTTTCCTCAAAACTTCAATTTAATTTTTAGTGGATTCGAGCTTGTAGCAGTGATAAAATATTTAAATTCTAAGCATAGGTGAAGGAAATGAGAGAACACATATTAAACTGTGCTATTTATTTTGCAAAGATATAGAATTTAAAAGTATAATGGAGATTAAGAGTGGTGGGGAGAGTATGAGATACAGAAAAGATTAATGGGTACTAAGAATTAACAGACTCTGGGGTTCTGTTTCACAGCAAAGCAGAATGGCTATGATAATACTAATGTACGTATATTTGGTTCTACATAAAAAACTCGAAGATCAGATTTACAATGCTTCCACCATAAAGAAATGCTCAACAAAGAGATAGGTACATTTACCCTGGTTGGACCTTACAGGATGCATGTATGTATCAGAACATCCCATGGTAGACAATAATTATGTTTGCTTTTTATATGTTTCTTAAATTTCTTAAATACAAATATTCTTAAAAGGATAATGAATTATTTTAGAAGATTGGAACAATTCCAAAGATAAGGAAAAATAGTCTTTTCACCCAGCAATAACCATTGTTTACCTATGTACTATTTCCTTAGGTTTTTGCAGATGTAGTTTGTACCTTTCAACAATTCTGTGACCATTTTTCTACATTTTAAAATCCAATTTGCTATTTTTGATCTAATCTTTCTACATATTAATACTTAGAAATTTCTTAACAATAATTTGATGGTTCTGTTATACTTAGTTATATAGAACCATTTACCCAACCAATTCATTATTCTTGGACAGTTAGCATATACTGTATTTAATATATTAATTATAAATAATGATAAATAATGCTTTACTTTTACCATATATTCCTCTAACTGTAAATATTTTATAATTCTTCATGCAAGGAGACAATGAAAAATAGCTGTCAATGTTCCAAATTTTCCTATTTGTAACTTATTCTTCACATGAGCTTTGTAAAATATGAAAATTTTCAATAAAAATATTCTGTGGTATATGTGAGAAATCCTAAACCTCAAATTCTCTTTTGTTATTAGGAATCTAAATAAGAATCCACCAAAATTTTATGCATTTAACACTATTCTAGTATATATTCCAATATATTAAGGAAAAAAAAGCTCTTTTCCCTTTCTATGTCCTCATGTGATTGGGTATTATTATTTAATTTTGACAGAAATAACTTTTACTGCCTTCTTTTAAATGCCTTATACTTGTGTGTCATTTCTTCAGCATAATCACATAGATTTAAATTAGCATATAAGAAACATGAATGCCTACTTGTTCTAGGTTATGGGATATGAGTAATCAATTTTCCCAGGACCATGCTTTACCCATGAAATTTTGAATTAGTGAATTATTGAATTATAATATACATACATACATTATTGAATTATATATACATGTACTGATCATAAATGCTTGATTTTTTACAAAGTGAACATTTCTGTCCTACTGGAAGACAAATTGAACAGATCATTAGCTCCCCAAAGAAATTTCCTATCTCCTATGATGAGAAATTGCTCCAGTCTATACATCCCAACCACCTCACCCCCCTTAGAATCCCAAGGGACTAATACCACCACAGCCAGGCCATTAGCAAATTGAATTCTATAATTTGTACATTTACATCCCTGGCTTCTCTCATGCAAAAATAAGAGAACCATCTGCATTGATACATGAAACGACTGTCTTTTCTTTATGAATGAACTCTGACATTCTGTTGTTTAAATATACCATGATTTATTTATTTATGACACAGGCAAACTGTGACTAATCAGGCAAATCTTACAATCTGTTTTTACTAACAAAGTTTTATTGAAACAGCTATTCCATTCACTTATGTATTTCTATGATTGCTTTCACACTTCAATGGCAGAGTTAAGTGGTTGTGACTAGGATCATATGGCCTGCAAAACCTAAATTATTTACTATCTGACCTTCTATAGGAAGGATTTGTTGACCATTGCTCTATGCCGCATATGATGGACATTCGGCTCACTTCTAGCTTGAGCTTTCCTGAGCAGTGCTGCTATGCAATTGTGATATAATTAAGGAGGCATTAAAATATTTTTTAAATAAAATCACATTTCAAAATCATCCTGTACTGAAAGAATGCCATTTAATAGAAGAGACTTGGCTACCTTCTGAATCTGCTTCTAACTGATGTCAAGTCTCTGTGTGATTGTTAACAATGTACTATTTTATCAGTTATTTTTTTAAGAAACAAGACACCGGAACATAGAATGATGTTTGCTAAATGGATTTTACCTTGTCATCCACAAATGAGTCTGCAGTTTATTCCAAGTCTTGTTAACTAACATTTCAGAGTTCTCTATTAAGAATGAGTCAAGCAGGTACATGGAGTTCCATGTAGCATAACTTAACTTCCTCTAGAAAAAAATCCAGTTTCAAGAATCCACTTGAGCCAAGTCATAATTTTGCAAGAACAATTCTGTGGTTACTATAGAAACCAACATGGAAAAAGCATTACTTTTTTGTCCCTCCTCCTACTTGCAAATACCCATAGTTTCAGGGCACAGGGCCATAAACTAATTCCCAGTCACTAAGCTTACAAAGCCTGATAAATGATGGGGACACAGAGCTGGCTTGACCATTGATCCACACCCCACACCAGGACAACATAGCAAGTGTAGGCAACTGATAAGGAGAAAACAGGGTTTTTTAAGACAAGCTATAATAAGAAATACCTAAAGAAAATCCAGCATATGTTACATTAAATTTGCTGGCAAGGCAAAGTCGTTTAGTTACTTCCTTCCAAACCAACCATGTATTACATTTAAAGGATAA
Source organism: Sylvilagus floridanus (assembly GCA_949820135.1). Lineage (NCBI taxonomy): Eukaryota > Metazoa > Chordata > Mammalia > Lagomorpha > Leporidae > Sylvilagus > Sylvilagus floridanus. The sequence goes on from OX463235.1 coordinate 27,238,712, forward strand.
AAGTATGAAAATAGTTTTAAAGCACATATTATAGTGAAATGAGCTTTATAGGAAAAATAATTATACCACTCACATGAATTAGGAATCAATAATTCCTTGCTTCCACTGATATTTAAGTAGAAAACACAAAGATGTAGATCTATGATCAAAATATGAAATGAGAAACTTTAGAATATTAACTGGTATCATATTATTGCAAAGAAAAATATTAAAGGAAATAAATTTTTTCTGTATACAGTTTTTCATATATATGAACATATCATTCATATATACATATCTGAAGACACAAATTGTATATTTCTCATTAAAAAGCTTTCCTCTGAGATCCATGTACAAATATTTGCTTGTGGGTCTGTTACTAGAAGTAAAACACATGAAAAGGGCAAATATTTGGCACAGCTATTAAAGAAGATGCCACTCGAAATGGCCAAAACCCATACTGGAGCACTTAGGTTCAAGTCCTAGCTCAGCTTCTCACTACAGCTCCCTACTACTGTGCACTCTGAGACACAACACATGATGGCTCAGTTGTTGAATCCTGCCACCTGCAGGGAAGAGTTGCATTGAGTTCTGGCTTTCTGGCTTCAGTCAAGCCCAGGCATGATTCTTGTAGGCTTTTTAGGACTGATTCATTGAATGGAAGATCTTTGCATCTCTGTCTTTTAAATACAAAATAAATTAATTAGCAAAAATATTTAAACACACACATGAAACTTGTGAGGCCATTAGTCATAAGATGAACATTCTTTGATTAGAAAAAAGATGTTAAAACTCATATGTAAACATAAGAGACCCCAAATAGCTAAAGCAATCTTTTATAACAAAAACAAAGCTGGTGGCATCACAGTATCAGATTTCAAGATACATTACAGGGCAGTTATAATCAAAACAGCCAGGTACTGGCAAAATAATTTAGACCAACAGAACAGAATAGAAACTCCAAAAATCAATCCACTCATCTACAACCAATTTTCTTTGACAAAGGAGCTAAAATCAATCCCTGGAGCTATAATAGTCTCTTCAACAAATGGTGCTGGGAAAACTGGATCTCTGTGTGGAGTAGTCTGAAACAAGACCTCTACCTTACATGTTACACAAAAATCCACTCAAAATGGATCAAAAACCTAAATCTAGGGCCATATCAAATTAGAAGAGAACAAGGAGGGAAACTCAGCAAGACATTGGCCTAGGCAGAGACTTCTTGGAAAAGCCCCAAGGAGCACAGGCAATCAAAGCCAAAATTGACAAATGGGATTGCATTAGATTGAGAAGCTTCTGCAATGCAAAAGAAACACTCAGGAAAGTGAAGAGGCAACCAACAGAATGGGAAAAGTATTTGCAAACTATGCAATAAAAGGTTAATATTCAGAATGTATAAAGAGCTCAACAAGTTCAACAACAAAACAAACATTCCAGTTAAGAAATGGCAAAGGGCATGAACAGGCACTTTTCAAGAGAGGAAATTCAAACAGCCAACAGATACATGAAAAAATGCACAGGATGGTAAGCCATCAGGAAACCACAATCTCATGAAACAACTGTAGTAACACTTTCAGATAATCTGATCATTTACAGTAAAGATACAATGTGGTTCTAGGAATTTGGGAAAACTGTCATAGTTGTAGTTAAATATATTAGGAGAATCAAGTATATTGGTGTTTATCATCCAAATTTTCTGACTGCCTAAGCAGATGTGTGAATCTGATCAATCTAATTCAATTTATGCAGTACTGATTTATTTTTACACTAAATACATATATATATATATACTATATTTATACTAAATACATACTATATATATTAATATAAATGTAACATTTTAACAAATACATAAGCAGGTATATATTGCTAGTTTATTAGTACATATACTATGTATTATATATAGTATGTGTATCCTATGATTGATACTATAGCGGTGGCAACTTATTGATGTTCTAATAGACATTATCCATTAACAAAAAAAGAGCCAGTGCCTTTCAATATCTTTAAAAATCACATTATTTTTAACTCTTCTGTAATTGTTGCCTGTAAAGTACCGTGACAGTTTTATCAAGAATAGGAATAGATATATGAAAACATCTTCCATTAAGAAGCTTGCATTCTAATTAATTTTAGCATCTAAGCTGTAATCAATAATAAATATTTTGGATGCATTCAAATCTCCCTTCCATAATTAGGGTTCATGAAGTCATTGGGGGAAACTAAAACAAGACGATAATCTATAAGGATTATATACTTCATGATGTCAGACACCAGGAAAATGGACAGCACTAAATTGGAAATGTTTATAAATATGTGAGCATATTTTTACATTAAAAAAACACTTTCAGAAATCCCTGGAATCTTCTGAGTTTCACATTAATGTCACCAGTATATCCACTATCCCCTGAAAAAGAAAATTTGAGTCTGTAAATGACACTTGATTTCTAATTTGAAGAGGTTAACCTGTCAGGATTCTTCAGTTTTCTGCCTGAGAATTATGAAGTTTTCAGTTTAGAACAAATGCCCGGGAATACAAACAATTCAAAAATGATTATAGGGGCCAGCACTGTGGTGTAGCGGGTAAGGCCACTGCCTGCAGTGCTGGCATCCTATATGGCCACCAGCTCGAGATCCGGATCCACTTCTACTCTAGCTTTCTGCTATGGCCTGCGAGTGCAGTAGAGGATGGCCCAAGTCCGTGGGCCCCCTGCAGCCCATGGGAAGACCTGGAGGAAGCTCCTGGCTTTTGATCAGCACAGCTCCAGCCGTTGCAAGCAATTGGAGAGTAAACTGGCAGATGCACAACCTCTCTTTGTCTCTCTGTAAATCTGACTTTCAAATACATAAATCTTTAAAAATGACTATTTAAATGCCATTTGGGTTCATGGCCAACATCAGCATAACAGAGGAACGCATGTTAAGTATTGGATCCTGGATATTAACCAAACAAATGTGAACACAAAATAAACTAAGACATGAAGGTATTTATGTGCTATTTTACTTATTTATATATACAATGGTTTTATTTCTTGTTTTATAAACAAGCGAATCCATTTTAACAGGGACTGTAAAGTGCTCCATCTCAAACAGAAACCTTGTATATTTATCAGAGATGATTTCACTACAAATTCCTCATATAGAAGCATGAAATGAGAACAGAGAAACTCTTGAAATTTTGATTAATTTATGCTTCCTTTATTGGGACTTATGATATAATAGCTATGAAGTACAAGAACTATCACAGAGCACAAATGTCACAAATATGATTCCTTGCTAAATGATGTTACAAACAATTAGCTTTAAAGGAATTTGAAATTCAACATATTGTGTTTATGAAAGATATGCTCATATGAATATCTGTTAATTCGCTTTTGTGCATTTTATCTGACATCAAAAACATTATCAATCAGATATCATTGTCTGAAAAGGGAACAAATTGAATACATTACCATTTCAGAATATTACTGCCACCCTTCACAATCTGTTCAGGCTAAGTCTCCAATTCACTTTGAAGATAAAGGCTAGTTTAGGTAAATTGAGTAATTACAGCACTTGCATACTAAGTATAAGGAAACAGCCAATCTAAAGAGTTATTTATAAAGAGCTATAAATAATCCATAAAGAACTTTTGTGTATAATACGCACTGAAAAATTCATTGTCTAAATATATGTGCTTTTATTGCACAATCTCAACTAAGTGATATGTATATTTACCTGCAATCTATGTGTATGTTTGTTATATATACATGATTAAAATACATAAAATAACAAAGTAAGCATATTAAAAGAATCATTTATATCAAAGCTTCAAATAATTAGTAATGATTAACAGAGTATTTTTAAAATTTTAAACAAATTTTAAGTGTCAAATTATACACTCTCATGGGATACAATGTTATATATCAATGCATCATAATAATATTTTGTAATATCCAATTAGGCAAATATACCTATTTCCTCAGACATTTCCATTTTTGTTAGGCTGAAAGCATTTTAAAACCTATAGTTTTCTTCTTGTGCAATGTAACACTAAATCTATCTATCTATACTTACTCCTATCTAACTCACTCATTACCTATTCAACCTTTCTCTCCCCTGACACCCTCCCATCCTCCCTCCCTTCCCCCCTACCACTCTTCCCTGCCTCGGGTAACCATGATTCTTTTCTAAACTTCTATGAGATCAAATTTTTAGATTCCACATATGAGTGAAGTAATACACTGCTTGTTTTTCTGCCTCTGGCTTTTTTCACTTTACATAATGACTTCTACTCCCATCGGTGCTACTGCAGACCACAGGATCGAATCCTCTTTTGTGACTGAGTAGTATTCCACTGTGTAGGGGTACTACATTTTGTTGATTTATTCACCAACTGAAGTACACGTAAGTTGTTTCCATTTCTTGGCTACTGTGAATAAATGCTGCAATAAACTTAGGAGTGCAGATGTCCTGTCCACAGACTAATTTTGTTTCTCTTGGATACATATCCAGTAGTGACCATACTGGATCATATGGTAGTTCTATTTTTAGTTTACCAGAAGATTTAAATACATTTAATTTTCACAGAAGCACTGCAAAATTAGGGATGCTCTGTTTGTACCAGCATAAACTTCATGGTCATCTCATTATCCTCATAGCAGCTGCAATTAAGCAGATGTTCTGTACAACATGACCCTGTTTCTGTCTTCACTGTGAACTGGATGTAAGTGAGCACTGGCCCAAATTTGAGTCTGTCAGACTCGTTTCTAAAGTAACCTTTCCTGATCTAAGAGCTGCAGAAAGAGGAATGCTACTACACATGACAAGAACAGAGATGGAACTTAATGGTTATCCACCTCTTTTTTTACATATCCCCTCCTATCCAAATTTTATACATTTTATACATTCCCATAAATTTATGAAACAATCTATTTGCAGGCTTAGAATTAAACTCAGATTATGTTCCTGTGAAATTGAAATGATCTATTCATAACCAATGCTGTTAACTGGTACAATTATAATAAGAATTTAAGATATACTACTGAGGTTCAAGGAAGTTAAGTTCTCTTCAAAGTCACACAGCTGCTCGAGATTAGAACCATCTTTTGAACTCAGGTCTGACACCAAATTCCATGCTCTTTCCCTTACACTGACAATTTACTTTTTATAAATGGTTTGAAGCCTGTATATAAAACGGAATTCTGTTACTAAAAGTTGACCACAAAATAGGTACTTGGATTAGGGGTTAAAGTATTGATCTCTGTGGAGAAGGCAGGTGGTGTTGAAATGATCCTGAGACACTAATTTCATCTGTTTGACTTCTGTTTGCTTTTGTATTTTATAGCTAATTGCTGGAAGCAGTCCCTGGTTCCTTAAAAGTGCATCAGATGGGCCGCCTCCATGGCTCACTTGGCTAATCCTCCACCTGCGGGACCGGCACCCTGCGTTCTAGTCCCAGTTAGGGCACCTGTTCTGTCCTGGTTGTTCTCTTCTAGTCCAGCTCTCTGCTGTGGCCCGGGAAGGCAGTGGAAGATGGCCCAAGTGTTTGGGCCCTGCACCTGCATGGCAGACCAGGAGGCAGCACCTGGCTCCTGGTTCTGGATAGGCGCAGCGCGCCAGCCTCAGCAGCCATTTGGGGAGTGAACCAACGAAAGGAAGACCTTTCTGTCTGTCTCTATAATTCTGCCTGTCAAAAAAATTTTTTAAAAAGTGCAGATGGAATAAAGCTGTATCACTATAAAATACCCTTTCTCATCATTAATGCTTTTTGCCTTAAAGGCTGACTTGACTATCAAAATAGACACATGAACTTTCTAAGGATCAATGTTTTAATAGTATTTACTTTGCCACTTTTAAAAACTCTGTGCCCTATATCCTTATATTTTAGACATACTTCTTGTGGAAAGTACTTTTAAATTACAGAATATTTCAATCATTGTCTCTTTGACCTGTTCAATTTCACCCTCCAAAATATGTTGTCTAAGTCACACTTTTCTCAACTTTTGTTCTGTTTTTGTCTTTTAGATGTCTTTATAAATCCTATCTTTTCTTACCTTTGATATATTTTTTAATTTTTTTTACCCTTCTATATCTTATGTTAGCTTAAAATGTAAACTCTATTGGTAAAATTTTAAAATGATTCACCTTGTTGAAGTCTCGTATCAATCAGCATTTTTACCCTTTCTACAAAAAAATGCAAAGATAATATAAAATTCCGTTTATGCTTTTAATTTTTCCTCCTGAATTTCAAGCACTCTGCTTAAGCAATTTTCCTCCTACCTGAAAAATACCCCTGAATAATTCCTTTTGTTTCATCTGCTTATTTTTCTCTTTTTATTTGCTTGAAAATGCCTTCATTGTTCTTCTGTTCCTGGTGATATTTTTTTGCTGTCCTTGGAATTCTAGGTAAATAGTTTGCTGTGACCATTGTTTTAAGCTTTATAAAATAAATTTACTACTTCTTCTGACTCTCTATTTCTCATGAGATGTCATAAAATGCCAGCTTAATCGTCAATGGTTAGTGTATTATTAGGGAGAATGATTTAGTTTTTGTATACATATATTTTCAACCTCAATTTGCCTAATTTATTTTTCTGAAATTTTGGATGTTCCCTTGAATTTATACATTTCTTTATGTAAGTTTTCAACCTCTAGGAATTCATATATTGCACTGACCTCATTTTTTCCTTCTTCTGAGATTTCAATTTCACATACCAGAGCTTTATAAAGTATACTGTAAGTATTGCACTATGGCTCCTAGTATTTATTTGTTCCTTTGTTTCTTCACATTTCAACTTGGGTATTTTTTTTATGCATCTTCATTTATACTAGTTCTGTTAATTAGCTTTCAATGTGAGCTAATTATAAATCCATTTGTCATAGTAAGAAATAGAGATCCTACATACTCTTATTAAAAATATTTGTATTTAATAGGGAGCGAGATAGAGAAGTCCCATCTACCAAGCTGTACTCTAATGCATGAAACAGCCAGTTCTGTGCCAGGTCAAAGCCAGGAGCCTCAAAGTCAAACTAGGAAGGGATCCAAATGCTTGCTATCCTATTTGCTGCTATCTAGGTTGCACACTAGCCAGAGCTGAAATTGGAACACAATCAGTACCAAAACTGCCAAGGCACTCAGATCTGGGATGCAGGAGTCTTCAAAATGGTCACAACCTCTAGGACAAATATATGCTCCTCACATGTAGTCTTGACCCAGTTCCCCCCAACAATAATTTCTGTTAAACTGTAGAACAGTATCACCACTGGGAGATTACATGCAGTACAGTCAGTACACGTAACATTCTCATCACCACAGGGGTCACCTGCCGCTAAATCCACATCCTTCCAGCCTTAGTCTTCTGCACCTATTCGTCCCCACAAACTACCAACCTTTCTCTATTTCTAAAATTTTATCTAAGGGGTGTTTTTGTGTACCAATTAATATGTTAAATAATAAGAGTATTTCCACTCATGTTATCACAGATGAGTGGAATGTTTGAAGGATTCTTAGTAGGGCCAGATATGACTGTTTTTGATGGTCATTCATGTGTGAATGGGTGGAGAGTTAAGTGACAGCTGGCTGTTTGAGAATGTTCCTGGCTGGCCTGACCCAGGTCTGTTCCTTGCGTTAACACATGATCCAATTGGGTAGCTCAGACTTGTTCAACATAACGGCAGAGTTTCAAGAGAGAAAATGAAAACGTGTGTGTCATGTAAAATCTAGGCTCAGCACTGTCCAAGCGCCACTTCTGTCAAATCACTTTGACTGGAGCAAGTCCTAAAACCTACACCAATTTAAGGGGTTGTAGAAAGACTGCTTCCTATTGGTAGGAACCAAAGAGTCACCTTATAAATGATACAGATGTAGAGGAATAAATAAGGTATTTTTAAATAGTCGGCTACACCTGGTTCTGTGTTAAGAAATTACCATCTTCCTCCATTGTTTTCAAGTTGATATTTGGGAACATCTTATTTAGACCTTCCAGTTGCCCTGTGAGGCAGAGTTGATATGATTGAATCTATTATTACAGGAAGATTGCTATTTCTGTCTCTGGGAACATTTATTACACAGATTGCTACAGCAAGTAATAGCGGAGCTATTATATTTTTGCTTCCAAATGATAATAATTATGTAAGTGGGTTTTTTCAACTAAGCAGCAGTGTTCATTTACAGTCACAAAAAGTGCTCCAGCAAGGAGGGAAGGCAGTTGCTTCATGAAACCCCATCTGCCCCCAAGGAGTTCATGTTCCAGCATGTGGGGTTACGCTTACTTCAAGTGGATATGTCATGTAAATTTAGTCCTTGACACGCAATTTTGGAAATCGACTCTCTTTTATACAGTTCATTGATTATAAAGTCCATGAACAGTTTATTGGGGACTGTTTCCACTCAGGCTGCCTGGTATAATTTTTCCCAAGGGACTGAAACTTCACGTTATTCCAATCCCAAGTAGAACTACTTGCATTGCAGTAGTTGAGAACTCGTGATTACCCTTCGCAGTGACTTTCACAGACTTGTTATTAAATTGTTGTTTCTCTTGCCCTGCTATTCTAGCAGCAAATCCAGAAAAAAAACTTGTAAATAAAATAAGACTACACAGTGTATGCTTCATTAAACAAAGAACTGTTGGAAATATTTCCTGTTGTTTTTCTGTTATTCTACATCAGAAAAAAAATAAGCAAAATGATAATTTTGCACAAAATGCCTAGTGATTTCACTTTCATATTGATTTTTTTAAATCCTGTACTACACCAATGGCATCAGTCTTTATCAAATTATTAAATAATGTTTATGATAGGTTGAGACTATATCACTTATCCCAAGATTTCAATTAAGAATAATTCTATTTTCAAAGTCCATGTGGTATTTTTCAGTACATTTATGTTTTATTTAGTGTTTATTGTTCTAAATCTGATTCAACCAATATTTATGGATCTACTGTTCATTGATCTACTTTATGGCCAACACTAGACTCTGCACAATCAGAAATCTAAATGGCCGGCGCCGTGGCTCAACAGGCTAATCCTCCGCCTTGCGGTGCCGGCACACCGGGTTCTAGTCCCGGTCGGGGCGCCAGATTCTGTCCCGGTTGCCCCTCTTCCAGGCCAGCCCTCTGCTGTGGCCCAGGAGTGCAGTGGAGGATGGCCCAAGTGCTTGGGCCCTGCACCCCATGGGAGACCAGGAAAAAGCACCTAGCACCTGGCTCCTGCCATCGGATGAGCGCGGTGCGCCGGCCGCATCGCGCCATCCGCGGCAGCCATTGGAGGGTGAACCAACGGCAAAAGGAAGACCTTTCTCTCTGTCTCTCTCTCTCACTGTCCACTCTGCCTGTCAAAAAATAAATAAATAAATAAATAAATAAAAAAGAAATCTAAATAACATGAGAATCATTCCTCTATACAGAGGTAGAAAATGATTAAATTTTAAAAATCAGTAATAATGATCCAGACTAATTAAATGAATGTGTACATAGACTTCTGCAATATTGTTCAGACAGTCCATGTGCCAAGACTGCTTTTATAAGAATCATACAGGGGCCAGAATTGTCCCACAGTTGGTTAAGCCTTGGTTTGTGACACTGGTATCCACTCTCAGAGGCGCAGTTCCAGTCCCAGCAGTCTAACTTCTGATCCATCTCCTTGTTACTTTGCCTGGGAAAGCAGCAGAGGATGTCCTAAGTACTTGCGCTCATGCTGCCCACATGGGAGACACAGATGGAGTTCAGAGCTCCTGGCTTCCAACTGGCCCAGCTCTGGCCATTGTGGCCATGTGGAGAGGGAACTTGTGGATAGAATATCTCATTAGGATGCCAGACATATTTGCTACCTCAGAATTTTCAAAGAGGTCAGTTCACACAAATATTATTCATTTAAATTCTTCTGAAAGTATTTGTCTACATGTGATGTTTTTATTCAAGATAGTAGATATTTATTAGGAGTCCATATTCTATTTATTTGTATATGCATAATACAGCCCAACATGGATTAATGAAAGCAGCAAGTAACTGTTTATTGAAAAGAAGTTTAAAATTCACCAAACAGTGAGTAATTTGAAATTATTTTGAGACAAGTACAAGTTTGGAGATAAATGTTATTTTGAACAAGCTATTTACTGAGAAGAGCACTATATGAAGTTCAAAGAATTTAAAAGGATGCAGTAATCCAGAGACAGTGAATGAAGTTTCCTATCTGGAATTTTAAAAAGTCATTGTACTATGTACTTACTCCCCATGTAGGATCTCTGCCCTTAAGGTGTTGTACTATGAGATGTAACAGTAAAAATATTCTTAAAACAGTATTTTATACTTTGTGTGCAGGTGCAATCTGTTGAAATCTTTAGTTACTAAGATAATCTCCTGTATATAGTTAAAAATGAATCTTAATGAAGAATGGGATGGGAGAGGGAGTAGGAGATGGGATGGTTTGCAGGAGGAAAGGTGGTTACGTGGGGGAAAAACCTCTATAATCCCAAAGTTGTACTTTCAAAATTTATAGTTATAAAGAAAAAAAAGCCATTGTAAGGACCAGCATTGTGGTGCATGGATTAACATGTGTCCTGTGATACTGGCATCCCATATGAGCACTGGTTCAAGTCCCAGCTGCTCCACCTCTGATCCAGCTCCATGCTAGTTCACCTGTAAGGCCATGGGATATGGTTCAAGTGCATGCATCTTTGCCACCCATGTAGGCAACTCAGATGGAGTTCCAGGTTCCTTGCCTTGGCCTGGCTCATCCCTGCCCATTGCACCCACTGTGGGAGTAAAGCAGTGCATGCAATGTCTCTGTCTCTCCCTCTGTGTATAACTCTGCATTTCAAAGAACTAAATATTTTCAAAACCATTATGGGTTGTACACTATAGAAAAGGTAATTTAAGTCCATCTATTGAAGGACCACAATATCTGTTGTTGAGTTTTATATCATAAACAGATAGGAGTTAATCCTGGGTTTCCATTCATGGAAATTTTCTAACATTTCCAACAACTGATTATCTTTTCCACATCATATGTTTAGTTCTTGTGAGCTAATCAATCTCAGCCTGATTAAGGGAATTTTCCCAAATTATTCATGGGCCAAAAGACTGCTTTACTTTTTTTTTTAGTTAAAGCCTGCTAAATTCTCATCGTAGACCTAAATTTTCTCTGAGAAATCCCTTTGCTTCTATTAGCCTATCAAGACCCACTTAACATCACTTGGTGTTACGGATACAAATTTTATTATTCTCCATGCAAACCTGTAAGTCCATTTAAAGCATCTATGTTTCTTATCCATTATTATTATTATTATTATATGAAATTTAGTCTGGCACAGATGAAGTGCCTAAGGCATGATTTTTTTTTTTTTTTTTTTTTTTTTTTTTTTTTTTTTTTTTTTACAGGCAGAGTGGACAGTGAGAGAGAGAGAGACAGACAGAAAGGTCTTCCTTTTGCCGTTGGTTCACCCTCCAATGGCCGCCGCGGCCGGCGCGCTGCGGCCGGCGCATCGCGCTCCTCCGATGGCAGGAGCCAGGAGCCAGGTGCTTTTCCTGGTCTCCCCATGGGGTGCAGGGCCCAAGCACCTGGGCCATCCTCCACTGCACTCCTGGGCCACAGCAGAGGGCTGGCCTGGAAGAGGGGCAACCGGGATAGAATCCGGCGCCCCGACCGGGACTAGAACCCGGTGTGCCGGCGCCGCAAGGCGGAGGATTAGCCTGTTGAGCCACGGCGCCGGCCCTAAGGCATGATTTTTTAACAAGTGCCACTATATATAAGGCCCTGTTCCAATGCCATACAGCAAAAATGTGACACCTGCCCACCTGAATTATACAGTGACATACATGTAAATGTAAAATACACAATGATGTATATATTCAAGATAGTGATATATATAAATAAAATATGCAGTGATACACATATAACATACAATAGAATCAATCTAAAATGGAATTGATGAAAAGCACACAGCAATATCAAGTTAGTGATGTTTTCCATTCAATGGAGTGTGTAAATGACAGGTTCCTTCACTTTGGAAATGGAAGACTTGTAATCATAGAAAAGGTATCCCAAATGAGACTGAATTTGAGCTCAAAGTCTCTAAAGATAAAATGAGAAGCCAGGAGCAAAGGGAATAATCCAGGCAAGATGCAGCATTAAAAAATATTAAGAGGGAAAGTAAGAGCTAATAAGGGATGCCCCATGTGCATATAGCAGAGTTGCTTTCCAATGCATAAATTCACACAGGAAGTAGAAGATGAGAACACTGGGTAACACAATCAGGGTTAGATGATGGCATTCTTTATGATGACCCTGGAATACAGGATTCAAGTTAAAGCTTCCTAAGGTGGGACATGTCGGTACTGAATGAATGAAATAGAGCAGAAATCAATAATTGCTATAAATTTTGTAACATCTAAAGCATCTATTATTAACAGATATGTTAGAATGGAACTTCCACATTGGAGGATTAGAGTGGATTCGCTTATTAATTGGAAAGAACTATGAAATGGTCTGATAGGCATTTCTCCTAAGGAGTTAAACACAGAAAAATCTATCAACCTACCTATGCTGAAAAAGGCAGTTCATTGGATAAATAGTCTTTCATCAATGGTGTTGGGCTAATTAAATATCCACATGTATAAAGTGTGAATTTCTTTTTTTGTCATTTTGTCTGAAGCAATGCAGAGAAGTATAAAAAAGAATTTCATGAGCACACTTAAAGATTTTTAAGCTTCTAACATTACCTTGAACACAGAAAAATTAACTCTAAATAGATAGTGTACCTTAGCATAAAATCCCAAATTACAAAATTTCTACAGCTAACTTAGGAGAAAAATTTTTGTGAAATTGCATTAGGCTAAGATTCCAAAAGTACTCCACACACACACAAAAAAACAGAGAAAACTAAATAGGCACTATTTTATACACCTGATAAATTTTAAAACATCTTAAAAAGGAAAAAAATCTGGTAATTTAGAATTAATCAAAATGAAATATTTTTCTCTTCAAATGAAACTGTTATAAAATGAAGAGTCATAGCTGGATTAAAGTCAAGTGTGACGTGTATTTGATCAAGTTTTTGGGTTTAGAACATACAAAGAATTCTATATTTAGTGGAGGGTTAGTCTTGTGATTATAAAGTTGATTGAAAATTATGTCATTGTAAAAATTAAAAGAGGAGGGAGGGAAGGAGAGATGGACGATAATGTAAACATGAAATACATGAAGTCTTTGACATACATAAAAAATTTTAAATATATAATTCTCAAAATGCAGTAATAAGCAACACAGTAAAAATTTACTAAACATTTAAAAAAAAACAAAATATATTCTAGGAGGTAGGCATTTGGCCTAGCAATTAAGATGCCAGTTAAGATGCCATGTTATATTTCAGATTACCTAGATGTTAGTATAGGCTCCACTCCCAATTGAAGCTTGCTTCTCACATGCCCTGTCACCACACAGGACTGGATGAACTTAGGGCTCCTATCTTCAGCCTAGCCCAAACTATTGCAGGTTTCTGGGGAGTCTGTTAGCTGGTGGCATGCACTCTTTATCTCATATATTCTCATTCTCTCTCTCTCGTTCTTTCTCTCTCCCTCCCCCCTTTGTATCTTTGCACTTAAAATCTTTTTTTAAATATACTTATGAGTGATTTGTAAGCGAATAAAAAAAATGGACACCATTTTTGGTGATTGAGGAATGTGAATTCAAATCACTATGAGATACCACTAAATAGAATGACAATGGTTAAAATTCAGAAACTGACCATACCAAGGGTTGCCAATGGTTTGGAGGAAATAGAATTCTCATGGTCCTGTGGTGAGAATATAAAATGGTACAATTACTTTGGAAAACAATTGTAGAGTTTCTTGAAAAGGTAAGCATATAGCAACAGCTTGATCTAGGTTTATTTTTGTTTGCTTTTATTTATTTATTTAACAGAGTTAGAGACAGTGTGAGAGACACAGAAAGGTCTTGCTTCTGTTGGTTCTTCTCTAAGTGGCTGCTACGGCCGGCACTGCGCCGATCCAAAGCCAGGAGCCAGGAGCTTCCTCCAGGTCTCCCATGTGGGTGCAGGGCCCAAGCACTTGTGCCATCCTCCACTGCACTCCCAGGCCACAGCAGAGGGCTGGACTGGAAAAGGAGCAACTGGGACTAGAATCTGGTGCTTATATGGGATGCCTGTGCCACAGGTGAAGGATTAGCCAAGTGAGCCACGGCGCAGGTCCCTGATCTAGGTTTTTAACTCTTAAGTATTTAGCCAAGAAGAAACAAAATATGCCTATTTAAGGAAAAGTGGTGAGCACTCACTGAAGCCTTGTCATCAAGAACCCAAATATGCTTCAACAGGGTAACTGATAAAGGGTGACATAAGAAGAGAATGAACTATTGATACAGGCAATAACTTGGATAAATCTCAAATATGTTTAGTAAAAAGCAATGTAAGAAAGTGCATGCAATTCTATGATTCCATTTGATGAAACACTAGGAAAGCTATTTTAACATGTAGAGAGAGAACAGAGTTTGCCATGAAAACGGAGCAACAAGAATTGGGAAGGATGAATGACAAAGGGGCACACCACACTGCAGTTCCTAGATGTCTGTCTTACTTTGACTAATGCTTTCATGACAATATTCATCCACAAGTCCAGATACATCAAGTTGTGAATTTTACATACATACAGATGTGTGTCAATTATAACTTAATAAATTAACTTAAATAACTTGATTAAATTTAAAGTAATAATGCAATGTTATCAGTGCTTGACAATTTTTTTGTAATTGTTTTTCTAAGATTGAAGTATGAACTTTTATGGTTAATTCAGATCTCAGAAGAAAAAGATAGATTAGCACATTTCCTTTTTATTTTTTCTTTATTATGTTCCCATTCTTCCTGCTTTCCTCTTTCCTTCCTTTTAAAAATGTATTTTATTACAGAACAGCACTATTGGTTGACAAAATACTGTCATTTTATTTAGACACCTTTCAGTATACCTGCTATATGTTAGCTTATGAAATGTTTTCTATACCTATTTCAGGTATTAATAAAGTTTTATCATTTATGCAGCAAGTAACTAAAAGCAGAAAATAAAATTAAAATTATATAAAAATTTGATGTTAAGTTTTACATCACTAATTTTGAAATTTTATGGAATAATTAGTTTCATACTAAAACACAGAACTCTAGTTTAAGAGTTTGATAGTATTCTGTTAAATTTTATTGCTATATTAAATAATGGTAATTAAAGATAAGTAGTCTTAGAAGAATATATATTATCTAGATATCACTGACACAGTATCAACATTTATCAATCTGGTTTAAAATTGACTTGTTTTATTCAATTGACAACTCTAATAAACAACTGTGTTTTTTTCCACTTAGCCAATATAAAACAGCTGTGGATTTTCTTTACCCATCTGGGGTAAATCCACTATCTGCAACACCAAAACCCCATGTGGGTGCTGGATCCTGTCTGTCTGCTCTGCTTCCAACCCAGCTCTCTAATGGCCTGGGAAAAGCAGTGGAAGACAGAGTACTTGAGCCCATGCCACTCACATGGGAGATCAGGGAGAAGTTCTTGGCTCCTGGCTTTGCCCTTGCTGAGCGCTGTCCCTTGTGACAACCTAGGATATGAACCAGAAAATTGATTATCTCTGTGTCTCTCCCTGTCTCTGTAGCTGGCCTTACAAATAATCTCTTCTAAAAAATAGAAATGAACTGAGGTAAAAAGATCTGATTGAAGTATCTTTCTTGAAGGCTAAAACCAGAATTGCTTATCCAGAGAATCATCAATACATCTAAAAATGAAATTACAATTTGGCTGCAGTCTGTGTGATAAAATCTGTCACTATGATTCATTTTCAATTCTCTTTATACACAGGAGATCAATTTAGTACATATTACGTAAAGATTTCAACGGTTTGCCCTCGCATAGAGACACAAAATGATAATACTGTTGGAGTACTAGTTATAGTATTAATTCACAATGTACAGCACATTAAGGACAGAGATCCTACATGATTTTTTTTTTAAAAATTGATTAATTGTCTATGCAATTTCCAGTTTAACACCAAGATTTTTTAATCATTTGCAATTATCTTTATATAAAGAAGATCGATTCAATATATACTATGTAAGGATTTCATCAGTTTGCACCCACACAGAAACACAAAGTGTAAAAATACTGTTTCAGTACTAGTAATAGCATCACTTCACATTGGATAACACATTAAGGACAGATCCCTCATGAGACGTAAGTACACAGTGACTCCTGATGTTGATTTAACAATTTGACACTCTTGTTTATGGCGTCAGTAATCTCCCTAGGCTCTGGTCATGAGTTGCCGAGGCTATGGAAGCCTTTAGGGTTAGCCGACTTCGATCTTATTCCCACAGGGCCATAGTCAAAGTGGAAGGGGAGAGGGAGCGGGAAAAGTGGAGGGTGGGGGGAGGGAGGGAAGTTGTGTGTGGGGGGAGCCATTGTGGTCCATGAGCTGTTCTTTGGAAATTTATATTCTTTAAATAAAAGCTTTATAAAAAAAAAAAAAAAAAAAAAAAAAAAAAAAAAAATCTGTCACTATGAATAGTACATTCTACTCATCAGCCAAACATGTTCACCTTCAGAAGGTGTTTAATTCCCTTTATATTTCTGAAATGCTGCTTCACATTTGAAATGGACAAATATAAGGTTAATTATTTTATACAGCAACTATCAGAAAATTATGGTATAAATTGATACTAAGTTCATCTTGTTCCCACAAAAGACAGTCAATTTAGACCACATTTAGTAAATTTTAGATCAAATTTACAGCATGATCCAATTTAAGTATTGTTTTCCACCCTATATTTGAAGGACTTCAAATCACTGAAAAGACTTTCCTTATTTAAAATCTGTGTGTCTGCATACATAAAAAATATATCTTTTTTCAAAGGTTAGTCTATTTTACTTTGGAACTGCCACGTATTTCAGCTTCCCTGGTTTCTTTCTCAGAAAACTCTAGAATATTAGTTTTATACTCTATATTAATAATGTATAGCTATTAACATTTGTCATCATTTTCCTGACCTTGTTCGTGTATTCAGACTTCTCATGTTTTTGATACACATTACCGACTCACTGCACACTGTCAGTCCCATATATTCATATGTATAGTGTGAAGTATATTGCTTTTGAGATTTACCTGGTAATTCTTTATTACTTCATCCACTCTACATTATGCTGCCTTTTCTTTTATATTTTTGCCAATTCACTTCTAGGGATTTTCTGTTTCTATTTCATAATGACAAAATATGGTCCGTATCCCTTTGCTGATTCTAAATATTTCATAAATTTATTTCTATTCAGGATTTTTTTCTAACTTTGAGATCTTAGGCCCAATTCAATTCCATTTGTTTTTGTTTCATTGTGTTTGAGTTCTATTTCCTTTATTATTTATCCTGGGTAGTAGAAAAAATAAAACCCAGTTTTTGTCCAAAGAGTGTTTGCCATGCCCTGAACCATGATCTATTACTAGTATTACTCCACATTTTATTTATTACTAATTTTCTATTACTTTCTATATTATATTATCTATTAGTAATATTACATATTTTATCAATAACTATATTTACATTAATTTA
Source organism: Sylvilagus floridanus (assembly GCA_949820135.1). Classification (NCBI taxonomy): domain Eukaryota; kingdom Metazoa; phylum Chordata; class Mammalia; order Lagomorpha; family Leporidae; genus Sylvilagus; species Sylvilagus floridanus. The sequence goes on from OX463235.1 coordinate 27,256,269, forward strand.
ATAATCTTTTACTGTTGTTATTCTGTAACAAACAAAACCCAGTCTCCCAGTTTAAGTGTAACAAATGGTTTATTTTGTGATTTCACTTAACCCTACTTGTCAGATGTGGGTTGCTGTGATTGTGAAAGTTTGTTGCTAAATTGTTCTTTGCTAAGTTGTTCTTTGCAGTGTTGCAGATGGAATGTGGGTCTGCCCCATGTGTCTTTCCATTTTAACATACAAGTTTATTCTATCATGTTTAAGGTGAAAATAAACGACATCTAAGACAAATCATATAATCAAAGCTTCTGCTGGGTTAGAACGAATTAAATTGCACCCCCATTCCATTGGCCAAAAACGTTATACTGCAAATTCCTGTCATTAAGAATATATACAACTTCCATGAAATGCATAGGTAAATTCTAAGATATCTAATTCATGTTGTAGGGAAAGAACAAATATTTGGGGATAATTACCTCTACATATGCCAATTGTTAGCACAATTCTTAAATGCTAGTTGGATTTAACAGACTGGTTCTGCTTTTGAGTACTTGAGAAAAATCATACTTTGGAAATGCATAGATCCTACCATCCTGAAAATACTGCAGGTGTGACCACGTGGACTGAGGCCCTGAAACAATTCCATGGGACTAATCTGAAACAGATACACTGAGCATACCCCACACGTCAAAGGGCAAAACTGTTTCTCGTATCTCTTATTTCAAAATATCAAAGTAACTTCCAATTTCAAACCTATCCCAACACCGTAAAAACTCCATCGGACATTCTGTTTTAAGCGTAAGGAGAGCTTTTAAGGAAAAAAATGAAAAATTCTGCTACTCAGGTGTTCATCTTTCAGTCAGGTACACCAGCCTTGCCTGTTCTTATTTTCCCTTGTTAATTTGACACATCATCCAATCTTGCTGTAAATGCAGTTGAATCACTCCTTCAGGTGCAGATTTTCAGATTTTATATAACTATGTATCAACATCCACAAAGATAATGAAGATAATGTTCAATGATATTTAAATACCGGTGAAGAAGAACATCCAGTTCTACTTAACATTAATTAAATCAGAATCTCTGGGATGGGGTACCAGGAAGTGATTCACATGTACTTACAAAGAAACACTTTCTCAAAAAAAATCACAATTACAATACATCTGTATCAGATTAAGAACTAGGTATTATGGTGAACAATAATTTATCAGATTAAACAAACACAGATTTGTAGTGGACAGGTTTGATCATTGCCTACCCTTGAAGTGTTGCTAATCTGTGGGATCCCACATTAACTACCAGATTTCAAACTGAAGCAACCCTTACCACACTGTGGCCTCTTATATACCCTGATCATAATCAACAGGTAATTTATGAATACATCTTCTGTCCCCATATAATATGTAAGTAAATTTGGGGAAAACAAAAAATCCACAAAATGTGTACTCTTGATCATTTCTTTGGAAAATTACATATGCTGGCATTATGAAGTCTACCACAGCCATATTTTGACAGCTAGAAACATTCTTCCTCAAAGCCAAAAACACCAATTCAGATTAGCTCTGCACCCACATCTGAGTTAGCTCTGAGTAGCCATAGAAAATTTAATATGCAAAAACCCATACATTATCTTTTGATTATACTCTACACCAGATTAGCATTTAAAAAGGGCAAGAAATACAAAAACCAGAGTTTGTCCAAGACTTCAAAATGTTTGCAAAATTCATAAAAATATTCAAAACATTTACTTTATTTGAAAGGCATAGTGGGAAGGAGAGACAGAGAGATACAGACAGAGATATTCCATCTGTGGGTTCACTCCCCAATGATAACAACAACCAAGTCTGAGCCAGCTCAAAGCCAGGAACCAAGAACTCTTTTCCCTAGATGTTAGGGGTGCAACACTTGGGCTATCTGCTTCTCCAGGTGCATTAGCAAGAAGCTGGATCAGAAACTGGCACTCTGTCATGGAACGCTTGTGTTGCAAGGGGCAGCTTAATCAGCTGTGGGACAATGTTGCGTCTCGTAAAACATTTTTTTTTAATGCAAGCCAAATTAGTGAAGAGTTTTCTTGATTTTCTTAATTCATGTTTAAAACTTTTTATTTATTTATTGACAGAGCTATAGACAGAGACAGAGAAAGGCCTTCCTTCTGTTGGTTCACTCCCCAAATGGCACTGCAGCGGGCGCTGTGCCGATCCAAAACCAGGAGCCAGGTGCTTCTTCCTGGTCTCACATGCGGGTGCAGGGGCCCAAGCATTTGGGCCATCCTCCACTGCCCTCGCTGGTTACATCAGAGAGCTGGACTGGAAGAGGAACAACTGGGGCTAGAACCCGGTGCCCATATGGGATGCTGGCACTGCAGGCGGAGGATTAACCAAGTGAGCCACAGCACCACCCCCTAAACCTTTCTGTGTCAGTGATTTGCAACTCCGATAGACATGAGAAATACTTGTGAAACTGTTAAGCACTATAAAGACTCCCGGGCCCTAGCCAAAGATGATTTTAAGTTTAACGTTGGGATAAAGCTCATTTATTCTGTTTATGTACATGGTGGATATTTTATTATAATTATTCAAATTGACAATCATGTATATTCAATTTACTGAACTTTATTTCCCTAGCTGATATTTTTGATACATTAAATACAATAATATGTTTAAGTATGTGTAGGACAAATAAAACACAAAAGAGAACAGGTGCTTATGTGAGTAACTTAATACAGACTTTTTATTGGGCTTACTGATGGCTCATAGGAACTACCACTGCCTGTGTCAACCACTATGCGTCATTATATGAAAGAAAAAAAAAAAAAAAGAAATGCATGTGTTTGTGTTCCTAATTAAAGGGTACTCTGTTTTGGAGCTGAGTAAGATCAAGCACAGCATCCCAACCTGCTTGCTACCATATTTGCCGTTAATAGACCAAGTTTCTTACCGGAGACCAAATACTGAGGTGTTCCTGAGCAATGCTTCAGTTGCTTTACAGGAGTTTCCAGTGTTGACTTAATGGGCCCTGTTTAAAGTCCCTGCATGTCCTTTGCCAGATAAATGTTGTCCACATTAAGTCTTGATTTATACAAAAATATCCAAGAGTATTTTAAACAACATTCAAAGACAAATGTTAGAACTGTTCTGTGTGAACATGAAAGCCAAGTGTGTACTTCAGAGGAAGTGGGGGTGACTCTAAAATGATTATGCTAAGGATAAGAAGGGGGACTGTAGACCAGTATTGTCACTAAAAGATTACATACAGATTCAGAGATTTCCTCTCTAGAAAAACACTTTTCTGCTTGGTTCTCTAGCCTATCTTCTGTATCTATCTTTGGATTGAATACATTAAGATTCTAGATTACATTTCTCCTTTAAGATATGTATTGACTTTCTCTGTAACACTTTTTATTTTTAGTTTTGTTTATTTTATTTGAAAGGCAGAGTTGCAGAGAGACAAGGACAGACACACACATCTTCCATCCATTAACTTAGTCTCCAAATGGCCTCAATGATTAGTGCTAGGCCAGGCACCAGGAACTTCTTCCAGGTCTCCCATATGGGTACAGGGGCCCAGATATCCGGGCCTTCTTCCACCAATATCCCAGATGCACTAGCAGGGACCTGGATCAGAACTGGAGCAGTGGGGAGTTCAACCAGTGCCCATATCGGTTGCTAGTGCTGCAGGTTGCCACTCAACTAACTATGCTACAATGCCAGTCCAATAACTTTTACATAAATATTCTTAAATTGACACCTAGAAATTTATATAGAATAAAATCTATTGAATCCAGTGACCTTAGGTTTGACAAGAGATTTTTAGATAAATAAACCAAAGAACGATTTAGGAAACAATTAAGTTGGACTTTAGGAAACAATTAAGTTGGACTTTATTAAAATTAAAAACTTTCAATATGTAACAGCTACCAGTATACTAAACAAGCCATAGGCTAGAAAAAAATATTTATAATACACTTATCTGGTAAAGCACATGTGTCCAAAATATATACTTAAGTCAATAGAAGGGACACATCCCAATTCAGTACTGGGCACAAGACCTCATAGCACTACATACCTATTAGGATGACTGAAGTCAACATTGACACCAAATGCTGGTGAGTATGTGAAGCAACAGGAACTCCCCATTGTTGGTTGGGATACAAAATGGTGTAGCCACTGTGGAACAGTTTGCCAATTTCTTAAAGCTACACATAGTCTTCCAAACAGCACAACAATTGTGCTTCTTGATATTTGCCCATACCTTATGTTCATACAAAAAGACACATGAATGTATATAGTAGGTTTACTCGTAACTGCCAAAACTTGGAGCAATCAGATTGTCCTTCAATAAGAAAAGGAAAAAAACTGATATATCCTCATAATGAAAAATTGATTGCACACTAGTCAGGTTAACTGAGCTGTCCAGTCCTAAAAAGACAGGAAGGAACCTTGGATGTGTATCACTAAGTGAAAGAGGCCAAAGGTTACACCCCCTGTAGTTTTAACTATGTGATGCTCTGAGAAAGGCAAAGCAATAGAGACATTAGAAAGATCAGTCACAGTTTTGGAGAAGAGATACACAAACATTTCATTTTCTGGTTCACTCTGCATATGGAGGTAACATCTGGGGCTGAATCACAACAAAGCTAGGAGCCTAGAATTCTGAGTCTCCCACATGGGTGGTGGGGTTCCAGGTTCTTGGACAATTTTCTGTTGCTTTTCCAGGTACACTGGCAGGAAGCTGGATCAGAAGTGGAGCAGCTAGGACAGGTAATCCTTTGGGATGCTGGCATCACAGGCAGCAACCTAACTCTGTACAATGACACCAGTCCCTAGAAGTCTTAGTATTATATTTTGGTCTATGATACTTTTTGAATTTATTACAGATTATAATGTCTTTGTATAGATATATTATTTTTTGTATGTGGATTATATGGATTTCCAATTATTTGGGCTCAATTTGTTGAAAATACTCCTTGCTCTATTTGATTGTTTTCGCTCCTTTAACAAAAATTAGTTGACTGTATTTGTTTGAATCTACCTTAGTCTCTACACACAGTTTCACTGATTTGTCTATTTTTCTGCCAATACCACCATATCTTGGTCACCATAGTCTATATTTAATCTTAAAGTTGGAAAATGTCAGTCCTAGGACTTTGTTCTTCTTCACTTTTGGGCATTCCAATATCGAATTTTGGATATTCTGTCCTTTTTACTTTCCCTTATGAATTAGTTGCTGCCCATATTCATCGAGATTTTATTTCCAAATATTTTATTCACAGAGATGGAGATATTTCAAAGTCATTTTCTGGAAGGGAGGGTATATTTCCCAAACTTCCTTACTTGTTTTATTCTTTATTTGCATTGCCTCTTACGTTTGCTTGAGTATTTTAGGTATTACTCCTTTTTATTTGGCATCTGATAAATCAAGTATATGTGAAATCTTCAAAAAGTTCTTGGAGTTCAGCATTATGAAAAACTTACACATGGATTTCAATTTTTTGCATCATAATAAACATCTTTTAAGTTGATAAAAAAGATACATAGTGGCCTTTGCTACCACTAATGGCATGACATATATACATAGCCTTACTGATCGTAGCCCAAGATAAAAAATTGAAGTTGTGTCCATTTGAGTTATATATTTAAAAATTTTAAGCAAACATTTCAGTTATAGTATAGTCATTTATTGCTTCATGACATGTGAAGTGAGGACATGTTGTCATTGTTTAGTGATTCTGTCAGCCTGTAGACATCTGAAGCATACTCACAGAAACCTAAATGCAGAACATAAAAGAGCAAACAAGACAATCATAAGATACAGTAGGGGATGGCATTGTGGTACACCAGGTTAATCCTGCAACGTTGAAATCCCATATGAGATCTGGTTCATGTCCTGATGGATCCACTTGCAATGAACTCTTCCAGTTTACATCCATGAGATAATGTACCTAAGGAGAGCAGTGGAAGATGGCCCAAGTGCTTGGGGCCACTACTATCCACATGGGAAATCCAGATGGAGTTCCTGGCTCCTGGCTTTGTTTTGGCTCAGCCAGGGATGTTATTGCCATTTGGGGAGTGAACCAGTACATGCAATGTATCTCTCTTGCTAAATGCTTTCAAGTAAATAAATTAAAAGCAAAAAAAAAAAAAAAAAAAAAAGATGTAGTGGACACAAGAGGTATGAATTTGTTGCTAGCCTAACATGATATAGTGTTTCATAGTACACTGTTTTTTATTTTTATTTTTTTATTTTTTTATTTTTGGACAGGCAGAGTGGACAGTGAGAGAGAGAGACAGAGAGAAAGGTCTTCCATTGCCGTTGGTTCACCCTCCAATGGCTGCCGCGGACGGCGCGCTGCGGCCGGCGCACCGCGCTGATCCGATGGCAGGAGCCAGGTGCTAGGTGCTTTTTCCTGGTCTCCCATGGGGTGCAGGGCCCAAGCACTTGGGCCATCCTCCACTGCACTCCTGGGCCACAGCAGAGGGCTGGCCTGGAAGAGGGGCAACCGGGACAGAATCCGGCGCCCCGACCGGGACTAGAACCCGGTGTGCCAGCGCCGCAAGGCGGAGGATTAGCCTGTTGAGCCATGGCGCCGGCCAGTACACTGTTTTTTAGAAAGCAGAAGGTTTACACTCAAAATAACAACAGGGTAGTGAATATATAAATCAGAAGCTTCATTTATTATCAGGTATTATAGACCATATAAATTCTATGTGATACATTTTTATACAACTAGCAATGCAATAGTTTTATTTACCATAATGACCACAAACTTGTGAATAATGTATTGTGGTACAATATTAACATGGTTATGGTATCATTAGGTCAAAGAAAATTTTGTCACATACTCATCATATAGAACCAGTCATACATGTGGTCCGTTGCTCACCACTGATAAAAAGTTATTATACAGGACATGACTGTATATTATTAATCCAAACACTAAGGTAATATTCAGAAAGTGGTTTTCAGAAAAGGAATGATGTGTGGTAGTATTTAAGCAGCATTACTCCATTCTAATGTGCAAAGTTTCATTATCTTTCCCTTATATAAGCTATTTTAGAAAAATAGTCAAATCATAGCCCCAATCTCTGAAGCTATCACCTCAACTCTCATTTTTACTTATTCTTGTTATTTGAAGCTAGTTTGTGAATTATCTGGTATTTGTTTCCTGCAGTTTAGAGAGGCTATTTCTAACTATTTTGCCTTTCCAATTTACATGTTCTGTCTATATTTTCCTCTCTGGGCTTACACTAAGTCACAGTTTATTTCTTCTCTTATTTCACATATCCTTGCCCTAGCATATTCAAATATCCTTAACTTAAATTCTAAGTAGTTTGACTTGCTGAATTCATCATGTAATTGTATACATAGTTAAAAACAGACAAAACTACTGTAAGTTCAAGGTAAAATGAAGAAACATCTGCACTCCCACGCTTATTGCACCATTAGTAGCAATTGCCAAAAATGGAAACAAAAGTGTCCATCCACTGAGGGACAAAGAAAATGTGGTACATATATATAATGAACTACTCAGGCATTAAAGAGGATGAAATTTTATAGAAACAGATGGATGGGAAGTCACTGTGGTTAGTGAAATAATCCGAGTTAAAGTATCTCAGAAACATGGAGTCTCACAAAGCGGTGATCTATGTGTCAAAAATAGGAAGGCGTACTCCAGAGGCTGGGGAGGGACGTGAGAAGGAGGGATGGGGAATGGATAATTGATGGGTGCTATGTTATAGCTACATAGCAGTAAGAACTTTGGTGAATCTATTGCATAAAAGGAGGACAACAGGTGCTGCTAATGTATTGTTTCTCTATTAAAGCAATGAAAGACAGGGTTTTGGATGTTTAATATAAATAATGTTAAATATTTAAAAAGATAAACATGGGAACAGTGCTGTGACCAAGCAGGTAAAGCCACCCCATGCAGTGCCGGCATCCCATATGGGCACCGTTTCGAGTCCCAGCTGTTCCACTTCTGATCCAGCTCTCTGTTATGGCCTGGGAAAGCAGTAGAAGATGGCCCAAGTCCTTGGGCCCCTGCACCTACATGGGACACCGGGAAGAAGCACCTGGATCCTGATTTTGGATGGGCGCAGCACCATCCACTGAGGAGTGAACAATGGAAGAAGACCTTTGTCTCTCTCCCTCTCACTGTCTGTAACTCTACCTCTCAAATAAATAATTTTTTAAAAAAATTAACCGCAGTTAGAAGAGTATGCATCGTTTCTTTACTTCAAGTTGATTAAATTTTTAAAAAACTGATTGTGAAGATATTTTCAATGTTTATGAATATTTCTTCAGTGTCTGGAAGAAAATAGTAGGTATTTTCTATTTTGTTCAAAGTTTCAGAAATTGACATCCATCTTTCTGCATACTTACAGAGGGGAGCTTTGATTTACTCCATTCAGATACATTTCTTTGTTTTGTGTTTAGGTGCCCTTATTATCTGACCACAGAGTGGTTGAACTTTCCCATTGTATCCCTTGAGATTGCTGTGATGGGGCCTTGATGAGCAGCTGGGTTTACAACATGTAACTCCTAAGATTCCAAAATCTATATAATCCAACAGGAACAAATCTCTGTGTTTGGAACATTTGTCACAACTTTCATGTATTAAGACTTTAAAAAATATTTGACTATCATATTCTTAACATTTTTCGTTTGATTTAGCACCTATGTTTGATATGAAATATACTGATGACACAGTATCTGACTTGAGGGACACAGAATTTAGATTTACTCTGAAAACTACAAGGGAAGTCATGTAACCTATGAAAACAAGTACTTCTAATAATTATCTTCCCCCAAAATATTCTTGACTTTATTAAATGAAGCTTCTTCATTTAAATGCTGATACCTTTATGAGTTTTGTATTGCTAAACTTAATAGATAGTATGTATATCTAAGTGTATCTATGCTTGAGAGCAATTTTTCCATACATTTTATTATAAAATAAATATTTGGATATCTTCCTGAGGTGATTCCAGTTAAAGAGTCATTTTATTTGACACACCAAAGATAAAGAGGATTAAATTGTAAAATTTACATTTTTAAACAGATGTTATCTTCCTGCTATACAAGTTTGACATGTATGTTTAAATACATGTCTAAAAACCTAATGTCACCTTTCTAAATATTTCAAAATATACATTTCAGTCAAAAAGTGTCTCAAACATACAAAGTGGATTAGTTGAAATTGCAAATCCTGTGGCCATAATAAACACATTAACGTATTTCAATGATAATGAGCAATTTAACAGTCTGGTAATTTCTTTTTAAATATTGAAGAGCAATTCAAATTTACTGTGTAGTCTCAACTTTGCAGCTGAAAACTTTCTCCTGTATTGATGAAGTTTCTTCCCCCACTGAAAACTATTCTACTCAACTGGATCATCAAATCAAAAGATAGGCATTTTATGTTACCCAGCATCATTCTTGTTAAGCAGTCATGGTTTTTGATGAAATATATAGCATTTTTCACTTGTAATCACACTAAGTCCAACTTATAAAATAATTTATGCATGCTCATAGTAGGGTGTGTAACACCTAGGAATGAATACTGGTGTATAATAAATAGAAATGAACAATATATCCTACAAAGAGAATAGAATGTAGACTAATGCTAATTCAATTACTGATAAATGTATTGTTATTTTTTACTAAAAAAATGCATTATATTATAAGAAAGGGCATTGGAGAGGGAGAACAAAGGGTGGGAGAGAGGGTGGGAGGGTGGGTATGGTGGGAAGAATCACCATGTCCCTGAAGTTATATGAAGTTTGTATTCCTTAAATAAAAGGTTTAAAAAAAAAAAAAAAAACATGCTTTTGCCTTTCTCTGTCTCTCGGTCCACTCTGCCTGTCAAAAAATTAAAAATTAAAAAAAAAAAAGGGCCGGCACTGCAGCTCACTAGGCTAATCCTCCACCTTGCAACGCCAGCACACCGGGTTCTAGTCCCAGTCGGGGTGCTGGATTCTGTCCCGGTTGCCCCTCTTCCAGGCCAGCTCTCTGCTGTGGCCAGGGAGTGCAGTGGAGGATGGCCCAAGTGCTTGGGCCCTGCACCCCATGGGAGACCAGGTGGATGCACCTGGCTCCTGGCTTCGGATCAGCGCAGTGTGCCGGCTGCAGCGCGCCGGCCGCGGCGGCCACTGGAGGGTGAACCAATGGCAAAGGAAGACCTTTCTCTCTCTCACTGTCCACTCTGCCTGTCAAAAAAATAAAAAAAAATAAAAGGATGCTTTTGATTTTTTATTTAAATTTATAATTGATTTAAATATATATAAATTTAGTGAATAAAACTTGTGTACTAATACAAGAATTACCATATACTCCACAAACAGCTTCTCCTATTCACATGTTAAGAAATACAATAAACTACATCCAGGTTCTGGTATATTTTTAATTCAAACTTCTTCTAACCCTCCCACACCTCCCAACCAAGATATGGAAGCAATTGAGGTGTCTTTCATCGGTTAACTGGATTAAGAAAATGTGGTATACGCACTCAGTTGAATGATATTCAGCCATGGATAGAATAAGACCCCACACTTTACTACTAACGTGGCCTTTTTTACTTTTCTCAAGTAATCTTAAAACTCTGAACAATGAATCAAGTTTACAGAAATATTTTAATGTGTACATTTTGACATGTATGTAAAGACATTTTTAAATGTATTAAGCAAATTATATAGCCAGAAAGTGCCATGTATTCAATGAGATATTCACTTTTCATACTTCTATTCTGACTTAAGTAGTAGATTGATATAACTAGTTACAGTGGTAACTATAATCAAGTATTTTCTACAAAACTTGGTTTTTAATGTCTGCAAATACATACACCTATTATATCCTGAATGATGCTACCATTAGTTATATAGCATGTCTTTAATGAAAATGGCCTATATTAATTTTTAAAAAGTAATAAATACCTTATAGGAAAAGCCTTCACATCACTTGCTATTCATGAGTTCAGTGTTGTTTAGAATGGTATTAAATCATTTTTCATCTTGTCATTGCATAAACCATTTGGCTGTTTGCTAAAATTATAGTTAAGTGTGAGACTTGCGAATAGATTATGTTGAAGCTTACTTAGGAAAATGTTCCTGGTAACATCTTCTTAAAACTTCAGTTGCATCATAATGGTAATAACTGAACCTGGAGTTGCAGGACTTTTTAAATTTCTTAAGAAATTTAGGTTTCTGCCAGTATGATGTATATGGCACATCATTGTCCTGTTTTTCTCATTAGGTTGAATTGATGATTTTATTTTTGGCCAGTACTGTTAACCTGTATTTATTCAGAGTATTTTACTAAAATACAGTGAACAACAACAACAAAAAACTAATGAAAATAAAGGATGTCAAGAAAGGAGATAAAAGATGGTGATCACAGATATATTTTTCCAAGAACATCAGCACAGATGAGAGTTAGCCTTGAACTAGAGATCTGAAGATAGGAAGAGTACTAACAAATTCTGAGGTTGTTCAGATTATTTTTCCCTGAACATCAATTTATTTAACTATAAAATGTAGTTTATGTACCACATTTTTGTTATTCCAGTCTTCAGTATGTGGAAGTTAAATAATATTCATTGTTTGGTATTTTGAATATAAAAATATTTTATTATATAAAGCACATTATAATTATTCACTTTTCTAAACATGCAGGTCCTGAACACAGTTTTAAAATACTCTTCCACTGAGTGATGGCGAGGTGGCCTATGTTCATAAAATGACCCTCTCCCCCAATTAGTCTCCTTTACTGAAAGAACAACAACAAAACAAAGAAACAATAGCTCAGTCTATTTTACTAGATTCAGTCCCCAATATCCATGGAGGCAGAGACTTGAAGATCTTTTTCCTTATTCTGACTCTAGCATGTAACATAGGTACTTAATAGATTTTCAATAAAACTATCTTGTTTGAAGTAGTAAGTTAAAAGGTTTCTACGGTTACAAAGCAACAGAAGTAGACTACATGTGAGGAAAGGTTGTGGTGACAAAAAAAACACATAGAAACTATTAGGAATAGATCAAAGAAATTGTCTACCTTAGAAATAAATGACAGATATTTATAGAACAGTCTCATGGAAAAGAGGTTATATTTATTTTTTTCTTGCTAAATTAAGAAATGAAAAAGAATACATATAATTCAGAAAAGTGAATTTCTTGAACTACAGGATAACAATAATTGGGGTTGATTTGTTTTCTTGTGAGAAGGTGTACTTCCTTAATTCTGGATTGGTTAAACCAAAGGTAGCTAACAATTTGCTAGAATTACCTATGAAAGATAGTGGTGAAGTAAGGTAAGAAAGTGATGAAGAGGGTAGCAGTTAGAATATTGTAGGTGTAAACACATAGAACATACTAACTTTGCAATGTGGGCAAATGCTTTTCAAAATTCAGTGTGCCATCAAATCACACTGCTGAACTTAGCAGCTGTGATTTTGGTTCTGCTATGTATGGTGTGGGGCCTGGGACTCTCCAGTGCTTGCTCTGTGGGCTGTGATTCTTAAAGTAGCAAGGAAAATTTTTCTTTACTGTTCTTAATTCTGAAAATTACAGGATGCTTGCTAGTTTTAAATACAAAATTCCCTACCAAAGCCATGACAATAACAACAAGTGGGTTTTCATTTTTATTATTGCAACAATTACTTAAGACGCTATAGACAATAATTATAACTCCCTTAAAATTCTAGAACCGAATATACATTTTTGACCTCTGCCAAAGCTAATATTTAAAGAAAAATGATTTAATACTGAATGTTTCATTTTTATATGTGTTGGGGGTATGTGAGAGAGACAGAGATAGAGATAGAGACAGAGACAGAGTCAGAGAGGTTGATTTCCCATCTGCTGGTTTATTCCCAAAGCCAGGAGCCTGGAACTCAATCTAGGTCTCACATGTGTGTGGCAGAGACCCAGCTCTCTGAGCCATCACCTACTGCCTCCTCCAGTACAAACCTGGAGAAGCTGGGATGGGAACAGCCCTGAGACTCAAACCCAGGCACTCCAATATGTGCTGCAGACATCCCTAGTGTTGCCTTCATCACAGTTCAAATCCCTGCTCCTATGTCACCTTCTTTAAAAGAAGTCTTCCAGTTGGGGAGGAGGAAGGAAGTCAAACAGTATGTTTAGGTCAGTGAAAACATTTTGTCTGATATGTTCATAAATTTCTCCAAACCCATAAAATATACAAAACAAAAAGTGGATCCTAACATAAACTATGGACTTCGGGTGACAGATATGTATCACTGTCAGTTCATCAATTGGAGCAAATATATGACTCTGGTGTGGGATGTTGATAACATATGACGCCGTACATGTTTAAGGACATGATATACGGGGTATCTGCATGCCTTCTACCAGATTTTTCTATGTATCTAACAGTACTCTAAAAAGTAAAACCTAATCTTTATAAAGCTGTATTCCCTCAGCACCAACATCCTAAACATTAGTTTAATTCATATTACTCTCACATAGAACAAGCAAGCAATGCTTCCTGAAATATTAACTGTTATTACATCCATATTAACAAGTGTTAGTATTAAATGAGTATTACAGGAATGTCACTTGTTCTTACAGAAAAAATAGCCACGCATTTGACAATTATTGAAAGCAATCTTCGATGAATGACAACATATACCATGCTAGTAGATGTAAAAGCTTTCAGTTAGAACAAGCGTGAATTCATTACAAATTCTTCCATGTCTGTAGCACAACTGCAATCAAAACCCTATAAGGATTTTTTTTAAATTGTATATCCAAGAGACAGAATTTCCATTTGTTGACTCACTCCAAACATGCCTTCAACAACCAGAGCTGTGAAGAACCAAAGCAGAAGCCAGGACCCAGGACCTCTATCTGGATCTCCCACAATGTGGCAGAAACTAAGTACTTGGATCACTATCTGCAGCCTCTCAGGTGAACCGGCAGGAAGCTGGATCAGAAACAGAGGTAGTATTGATACCAGGCACTCCACCATGGGATATGGGCATTCAAAGATGCAGTAAAAGGCTGTGCCTCAGATAACTCTTTTCCTATGCTCATTTCTTTTCCCATGGGTAAATTCTCAGGGGTGAGATTGCTGTGTCACATGGTTTATCTGTACCCCCGTGTTTTCACAATAGCTTCAATATGGAATGTATTACAGATATCAGATATTATCATGGATAAGATCAGTGACTGTCAATGGATATCAGATGTCCATCAACTGATAACTGGATAAAGAAATTATTGGGTGTGTGTGTGTATGTGTGTGTGTGGTATATACATTAGTATGGAATGCTACTCAGCCATAGAAAATGAAATCCTGTCATTTGCAACAAAATGGATTAACTGTAAGTCATGATACTTAGTGAAGTAGGCCAGTCCCATAAAGACAAATGTCGTTTGTTTTCCCTGATCTGCAGTAACAGAAAATGTGATGTATAGGAATGAAACTGACAGTTTGAGATTTGATGATTATTCACAGCCCTTGTCTTTTCTGTTGAGGAACAGAGTTTTCTTCTTCTACTATTTGTTGAACTCTTAATATAGTGTCAATTCTATGAGAATAAAGTAAACTGAAAGTAGATCATTGTAAAAATTAAGAGGGAAGAAGAGGAAGGATGGGAGCACAGGTGGGATGAAGGGTGAGGTGGAAAGTATCACTATGTTCCTAAATGTTTATATGAAATACATAAGTTTGTTTACCTTAAAAAAATCTATGCCACAAGACCTGCCCTGAAAATGATGTTTTAATACGTAAAACATGAATATGGGAGTCAGCACTGTAGCGCAGCCATTGTAGGGCAACACTGGCACCCCATATCAGCGGATGATCAGGTGGCTCTCCTTCCCATCACACTTCATGCTACAGCTCCAGGAAGGCAGTGAAGTGACTGGGCCCCTGCCATCGGGTGATACGGACGAGGTTCCTGGTTCCTGGCCTCAGCAAGAACCAGCACTACTGGCTGTTGTGATCACCTGGGGATAGATAGATGGATGATCTAATAGATCAATCAATCTTCCAATAGATGGAGGATCTCTTACTCTCTCCCCCTTTCAAATGAATAAAATCTTTTTAAAAGCATGATTCTAAAACTTACATGTAATATTAAGATAATTTTCAATTAACAAAGGCAGGCATGTCATCAAGACATATAGTAAGGTTTTAACTTACATGATTATGCATTGGACTAAAATCACAGGTAGACAAGTCTAACAAAATGGAGGATTTCCTTGTGTGGAAACAATGTAGCCTAAGCCTCATTTTGTTCTGCTGCTCATCTTCTGTTACTGCTTTACATATCCAGAGAAATCCTTTATGTGTTTCATATCTAGGGCATTTTAGCTCTATTTCTACTTTAATAATTTTTAAGACATGCAGGATCATATGGTTCCCATGTAACGTAGGGACAGTTTACACAGTCAAAGAATTGGACAACATGTTTTCTAAAATATTAAGTACAACTTAAGAACACTTATAATATTAATAAATTTCTACTTTTTCTCTATCTCGATGATATGTTAAAAAACTGGTATAAGGATAAAAAAACAAATGAAAGGTGTATCATTTCAACTTCATAAATCTTGTACTAAGCAAGTCTGTGAGAAATCAAAAACGATAATCTCCAGACGGCAAAGAAAGAAGGCAGCATTGTAAGTTCATCAACAAGTATATGCAGAACCTGTACCATCATCATTTAAGAGCAACAGACAATGTATGCTACACAGAAGAATAGCTAAAAATCAACCATTTGCTAACGGAACATTTCCCCCAAAGAGCTAGCAAATACAGTATTACACCTCTTTGCTGTTACATTTCATGAGAAGACTAGATTAATAGTTGCACTACAAGTTCAAGAAGAATAGGTTAAATTAAGAAGGTCTGCAGTAGTACAGAGATACAACAGTTGATAAACTCTCTGCCAAATAACTGAAGGAGCTCTTTCAGTCTACTCACAATTATCAATTTTTATTTTTCTTATTTATCAATAGTGGTAAAAGAAGCAATCAAGAGGGAACACATTGCTTGTATAAATTACATTCACTGTATGGATAAAATTTACCATCTTAGGGGCCTGCACTGTGGCATAGCAGGTAAGGCCGCAGCCTGTAGTGCTGGCATCCCAGCACTGGTTCAAGTACTGGCTGCTCCCACTTACAATCTAGTTCTCTGCTATGCCCTGGCAAAGTAGTAGAAGATGGCCCAAGTCCTTGGGCCCTTGCAGCAACATGCACCCACATGGGGGTGCTTCAGATTGGCACTGGCTTCAGACTGACCCAGCTCCAGCCCTTGCAAAGACATGGGGAGTGAACCAGCACAAGGCACATCTTTCTCTGCCATTGCCTCTCTGTAACTCTGCATTTTAAATAAGTGAATCTTAAAGAAAAATATCTGGAAAATCAATCTAGGAGTTAACACTAACTTTGAATTCTAATCAGTTATGAAACTTTTTTTATTATTATTTTTGACAGCAGAGTGGACAGTGAAACAGAGACAGAGAGAAAGGTCTTCCTCTTCCCGTTGGTTCACCCTCCAATGGCCGCCGCGGCCGGTGTGCTGCAGCCGGCGCAGCGTGCCGATTTGAAGCCAGGAGCTAGGTGCTTCTGGTCTCCCATGCGGGTGCAGGGCCCAAGCACTTGGGCCATCCTCCACTGCACTCTCAGGCCATAGCAGAGAGCTGGCTTGGAAGAGGGGCACCCGGGACAGAATCCGGTGCCCCGACCGGGACTAGAACCCTGTTTGCCGGTGCCGAAAGGCGGAGGATTAGCCTGTTGAGCCACGGCAAGAGCCCAAAATTATGTTGTTTATAAACATATTTCTGCATGTTAGCCTTTGCTAGTTCTCTCTCAAATCTTCCATTCTATTTAACATCTCGTGCCTGATAAACATGTTCCTGCACTTTTTGGCATCATATCCTGAGAATGTCTACTTTGTATATGTTTCTAATTCTATTCACCTAAATCTGAAGAAAAACCCGGAAGGTGATTCAATTACATTTATAAAAAATAGATCTACCAACATGCATCTTTTCTATCAAGAAGTGATCTACCTCCCCAAAATCACATACATGTGTGTGCATCAGATAGAGAAGTCCATAGAATAATGCAAACTATATAAACCTCAACTTAGCATGCTGCTGTGATTGCTTCAGATGTTTTGTGTCATAAATAATTACAGATACAGTTGAAGCTTTCTGTGCATGTTGCTGCAAACACACCTCTCATCTTTCTCTAATGCAAACCAAATCCTCCCAACAATGTGATGCTTCACTTGTTAAACTATCTCAACTTCCCAGCAGCAAACATTGTCTTTATTTATTGACTATACAGGGTTCCAAAGAATAACAATATTCAAATCACATATCTTGGTACCACCATTAAAAGCCTGAAGACTAAAAGGCATTTACATTGAGGGAAAACTGCTTCAAATAAAGAAATTCATTTTAGCCAAATTTTGTATCACATATGGAAAAATATACATTTAACATATAACCATTGTTGAGCATATGTTAAAATGATTCAAGACTAAAGAAAACAGAGAATCCAAGAATACTAAGAAATTCTGATAGCAATTGTTTGTCTACCAGAGAAAGCCTATCCTTCTTTCTTAAGAACAGATTGACAGTAGTCCTAATAAATTATTAGATAAGCTAATGCTCCCACATAATAAAAAAGATACTGCACCACTACCAAGCTGAGTGACTCAAAAACATTAGGTTGCTTTTGCATTTGAAAATCAATTAATATAATAGATGTTAGCCAAGAGAGAGGTCATACAATAATCCTAACAGTTGTCAAATTTAGTTTTTATTAAATATAAATTTGTAAAGAAGACAGTGGTTCTTTTAACATCACAAATAGAGCTTGCGTTAACCAATGTGATTCCTCTACACAAAACCCACAGAAAACATTTCACTATATGGTGAAATATTGAAAGCTATGCATTGAAATGGAAAAGGGCAAGGATTGTCCTCATTCCCATTTCTATTCTACACTGTGTGGTACATCTAAACAATGCACGGAGGTAAGGAAGTAAACCAAAGAAAAAACCTGAGATAATGCTAAAATTGTCATGTTTGCAGGTAGCCTAATACTATGTATGAAAAATTTAAAAATCCTAAGAACTCAGAATCAATGAAAATTAAGTATTCCTGTTTCTAATAGCATATGTGAGGCAGAGAGGCAGAGAGAATTTTGCAAACAATTGGTCAAATTCGGAATGTTACCTAAAATAGCATGAAAAGCACAGAAAACGATTAGGAGGAGGTCATGAGAGCCACAGCAGCAGTGTCTGCATCTCCGCAGATACCTACATGAAAGCAGAGCAGCAGGACCCTTCCTGCCACAAGGAGTCAATCTGAGACTGAGTCTGATCAAATGTTTGTATTCAGCATCCAGAATGCGCTAAGTAAGAAGGAGCAGCATGCTGACTTTCACTGTGGGCTTACAGTAAGTAAAATCCAGAGGAAAGGAAATCAGCAATTTAAAGGGAATGGGTTCCTTTGCCTATACATTTTAGGATAAAGAAACAAATGAATATAACTGCAAATTAAGACCTGAAAGGACTCTGAAGAAATACACAAGACCCATTTACTTGATAATGATTACATTTTCATGACAAATCTAGCAAAACAAGGTGTTTTTTCCATTTAACAAGAAACTGGCTACTTTGGGCAGTAAGAAAAGTGGCTGTGATTGGCTTGAGGTACATGAGGGCTCTCTGGGAACTTAATGCTCTTCAATAATGAGAATTACAAGGGTGTTCACTTTATAATGAGTTGTATCTTATTAAATATATCTCAAAGTTTAAAATTTTCCCTATAAAGTTTTACATACTTTTGTTTATATAAAAAGACATACTTGAATAAATCTAAGATACAAGATCACATAAAGGAAACTTACAGGTTTTATGAATCATTATATAACTTGATACATTCTCAAACTGAACAGAGGACTCAATAGATTTCAATGTCTAAGAGCGTGTTGTCAGCAGACAAAGTTTCACTTTTTCCTTTCCTATTTGGGTGTCTTAATTCTTTCTCTTGCCTCATTGCTGGCACTCTGGCTGGGACTTCCAGTATGAATTTAAACAGAAATGTTAAGCACAGATAGCCTTGGGGCTGGCACTGTGGCGCAGCAGGCGAAAGCCCTGGCCTAAAGCACTGGCATCTCATATGGGCACTGACTGGTTCTAGTCCCGGCTGCTCCTCTTCTGATCCAGCTCTCTTCTATGGCCTGGGAAAGCAGAACATGGCCCAAGTCCTTGGATCCCTGCACTCACGTGGGAGACCTGGAGGAGGCTCCTGGCTTTGGATCGGCACAGCTCTGGCCATCATGGCCATCTGGGGAGTGAACCAATGGGTGGAAGACCTCTATGTCTCTACCTCTCTCTCTAACTTTTTCAAATAAATCTTTAAAGAATAAAAATAAAAAGTGCACTCACTACACTTGCCTGATTTACATTTTCTGCAATTTTTGAATTATTCCTACTTTCCAAAATTTGTACCTCAAAATCTATCCTTGCCCTTTTTCTGTAATCTGCAGACATGTGCTGAGTAATGAAAAATCTTGAGGTCAAATAAGGCAATATGCTTTGCCTTCTTTTATTGTTCATGTTTTTCAAAACATTTTACAGAATATTCTTGGATATACAATCGTGCAAGAATATTTGAAATTTCTTATTACAAAATGCAAAACATTTGTGACTAGAAGCCCTTTAAACATAAGTAAAATTAAGACTACATAGCAAGGAAATTAGACAACTTTCTATTTCCATGAAAAATTCTCTCAAGTTTTCACTCTAGTTTTCCACATACTTCCCTGAATGTAACTCTAACACACACAAGCATGCACACACACACAAGATTTCTTTTTTAAAAAACAAAAAATGCTAAATGTTGTAACTGAAATAGCATAAGGATCCAGAAAAACAGAACATCTATTTCTACCTTTATAATAATACTGCAGAAAAAAAAACTTACACACTTTATGTATCTGTATTTAATAATCTTGAGACTGTTTTCTGATCAATTATCATCTCAATTTTGAAGGTCATATGTACTAACATACTGATTAGTAAACTCAGAGTACTTTGAAATCATGGGTAACCGTAACTGCTAGGTGTGCAATCAGTCTTAGACAACCTGCAGAGTGGGCAATGTGGCATGGATGGTTGACCTGCTGCTTGGCACACCCACATCCCATCTCAGAGTGCAAGTTTGAGTTCCAGCTGCTCTGCTTCCCAGCCAGCCTTCTGCTAAAGCATTCTTGGAAGCTGCAGAAAACAGCTTAAGTGCTTTGGCCACTGCCACCTATAGGGAAGACCTGGATGGAATTTCCTGCTCCTGAATTCAGCCTGGTACAGACCTGGCTGTTATGGGCATTTGGGAAGTGAAACAGCAGATGGAAGATTGCTCGCTCGCTCTCTGCCTCTGTCCCTGTTCAAGTAGATGAACAAAAATAAACATGAAATATTTTAATATGCTTAAACTTGATGAGTTTTAAGTATTGTAACAAAAATTGTCAATTTAGTTTTAAATACTTTGAAATTTTACATGTACTTTTGTGGGATTTCATTTATTGCCAAATAATAAATACAAATCAACTTGTGTCTCATATTTCCTCTTTGTAAAACAAATATTTATATATTCATTTTTATCTATAAAATCAAGAGAGGGAGTGAGAGGGAGGGAAGAAGAAAGAAGAAGAAAGAATAAAGGAGAGGGAGAGAGAGAAAATATCCATCTTTTATCTACTGGTTTACTCCATAAATACTAGGGCTGGGCCACGTCAAAGCCAGGAGTCCAGGACCCCATTTGGATCTTCAATTTGGGTGGCAAGAATTCAAGTCCTTTTTATCATTCTTTCCCGGAATGCATATTAGCAAGAAGCTAATATGGAGGTGGAGGTGCCAGGACTCCATCTGGCACTGGAGTTGTGATTTGGGCAGGCACCACAACACCTGCCCCAATCCTATTTTTTTGTTTTGTTTTTAAAGCTTTTATTTAAAGAATATAAATTTCCAATGTACAGATTATGGATTACAATGGCTCCTCCCCCCCCATAACTTCCCTCCCACCAGCAACCCTCCCCTTTCCTGCTACCGCTCCCCTTCCATTCACATCAAGATTCATTTTCAATTCTCTTTATATACACAAGATCAGTTTAGTACATATTACGTAAAGGTTTCAACAGTTTGCCTTCATATAGTGACACAAAGTGAAAAATACTGTTGGAGTACTAGTTATAGTATTAATTCACAATGTATAGCACATTAAGGACAGAGATCCTACATGATTTTTTTAAAAAAATTAATATTCTATGCAATTTCAAATTTAACACCAAGGTTTTTTTTTTTCATTTTCAATTATCTTTATATACAGAAGATCGATTCAGTATATAGTAAGTAAAGATTTCATCAGCTTTATTCTAGTACTAGTGGTTGAACTCTGTAATTAACACACAATTATTCTTAGGTGTTTAAATTTTAACTGAAAAGTAATCCCTGCTAAATATAACAGTGGGAATAAGAGAGGGAGGAGATGTACAATTTGGGACATGCTCAATCGGACCTGCCCCAAAGGATGGAGTTATAAACGTGCTAGGGGATCCCAATACAATCCCATCAAGGTGGCATGTACCAATGCCATCTCACTAGACCAAGTGATCAATTTCAGGTCACAATTGATCACACTGATAGGTCTAAGAGTCAAAGGGATCACACAAACAAGACTAATGTTTGCTAATACTAACTGATAGAATCAAAAAGGGAGAGATGTTGGATCGCCAACATGGGAAGCGAGAGACACAGCAGACTCATAGAATGGCAGATGTCCTAAACAGCACTCTGGCCTCAGAATTAGCCCTGAGGGCATTTATATCTGGCTCAAGAGGCCACGAGAGTATTTTACGCATGGAAAGCCAAGTCTCTCTGGAAAAAAAAAATTAAAAAAAAGAGGAAGAAGACCTAAATCAAAGATCTCTGCGAGTGAGATCCCAGTGGAAACAATGGGCCATCAAAGAAGGAGGTACCTTTCTCTGAAGGGAGGAGAGAACTTCCACTTTGACTATGACCCTGTCGGAGTAAGATGGAAGTCGGCGAACCCTAAAAGCTTCCATAGCCTCGGCAACTCAAGACTAGAGCTTAGGGAGATTACTCACGCCATAAACAGGAGTGTGAAATTGTTAAATCAATATCAGGAATCACTATGTACTTACGTCTGATGAGGGATTTGTCCTTAATGTGTTGTCCAATGTGAAGTAATGCTATAACTAGTACTGAAACAATATTTTTACACTTTGTGTTTCTGTGTGGGTGCAAACTGATAAAACCCAATCCTATTTTTGAATGTGGTATGCATTAACCTTATCTTCTGATTACTAAACATACTCGTTGAACTACCTTGATAGAAAATCATTCAACCTGGGATAGTGTTGTGGTTCAGCAGCTTAGGCTGCAGTCTGCAGTGCCAGAAACCCATGAGTGCTGGTTCAAGTCCCAGCTGCTCCACTTCAAATCCAGCTACCTGGTAGCGTGCATGGAGGGACAGTTAAAGATTGTACAAGTGCTTGGGACCCTGCCAGTCATATGGGAGACCCAGATGGAGTTCCAGGCTCCTGCCTCCTGCCTGGCCCAGAAGCTACTGTTGCAGCCATTTGGAGAGGGAACCAGTGGGTAGAAGACCTTTCTTTCTCTCTGCCTCTCTGTTTTTAACTCTGACTTTATAAAAATAAAACGTAAAAAAAAAAAATCAAAATGATTCAACTGGGTTAACTTACTATCTAGGTCCTCAAGAATTATGGTTTCAATCTCACACATATGCACCATGGAAAGTAGGTGATTAAGATTAATACTTGTTTTAAAATTTCCTTAGGCATGCATTAATTCTAGGAAAATATGAACACAATTAAAAGTAAAGCAAATTCAAACTACTGGAACATTTCTTAGGCAAAGATTTAGAAGCTATCTTGATTTATCATGTAACATTCAATTACAATCTTACTGCCATGAAAAGTAAGCTGGAAAAAATAATTAAGAGTTCAAAAGAAAACACAGTGGTCTCCTCAGAGTATTTTAGAAAAGCATTTACAGCATGCCACCTAATGGGTATCTTAGTTATCTTCTGCTTACGCGTGCCATCGCCAAGAATTTGAAATTACATGTATATGCCACTTATGAAGTTCTTCCATTGTAACAAAAACTTTTACATTAAATGCTCATCAAAATACAGCATGAAATATGTATATACACACAGGTGCACACACAACTGTATTTGATACTATGTTCATAATTGTGTTTCTTTAGGTAATGTGGTAGGTTGGACTTTCTAAGTTTATTTCAATGGAAGAGAGAGAAAAGAGGTGAAACAGAGCAAGAGAAACCTTCCATTCAACTAGTTCACTCCCCAAATTACCCCAATACCGGGGTTGGGTCGGTCCAAAGCCATGAGGTCCATCCAGGTCTCCTAAATGAGTGGTGGGGCCCCAAGTACTTATCAGTATCCACTGTCTTGCTAGGAGCATTAGGAAGAAGCTCAATCAGGCTTAACCAGCTGTGCCACATTGGCATCCCCTAACACTTCTGAAAAGCTGTTTTTTAAAATTCTAATACCCTCAGTTTTCTATTTTTTTCATCTTGTCCTTTTTAATGTTTTGGTGTTGACTTCTTTGCCTGTTGCCTCTCCCTGTGGTTTACGAAAGCAAGCTTCTCTTAGTACAGACTCCTAGTCAGATTACCTCTAGAGTTGTGACCAGTGCATTTCCCTAAGGGCTTCTCCTGCGCTGAGTGGAGTGCTGATAAACCAGCCACCCTGGAGAGAGTGAGGATTTGATATAAGCAGGCATGTAAAAGCCCCAAACTGGGCTGTCAAGAGGATTCCGGAGGAGCACTGAGCTTCAGGTAAAGATTCATTTCCTCTCACCTCCCTGCTTCTCCACACTTCCCCCAGTCCCTGACTCCCAAGGGAGCTCATGTTCTCCTTAGACTTTTCCGGTAGAGGAATATGCCTCCCCACCCCCAGTATCACAACACATGATCTGAGAAAAGGCACAGGATTCTATGTGCAGCAATTCACAAATCGGGTTCTCCCCACTCACATCCTTCTTTGAGCCTTGTATAGTTTGTCACGTCGGAAGCCTCTCTGCAGGCTCCTTTGGGAAATCATGCACTTTGGCTAATGTCTTACATTCTTGTTTCCTCTACTATTTTTCTACCATCTGCTGTCTCTCTTCCAAATCTCAACACCCTATCTAGCACACATTTAATTCTACCTCATTATAGTACTGTTACTAGCAAAGTTAGATTTTTGGCCCCCACCATATTGGAAATGTTGATCAAAATTTACAAATAGATTTCTCACATACGCACGCACAGAGGAATATGCTTATATTTTTCATTTTTAAAAACGGAATTATATTTTACATCTGCTTTGGCAGTTACTGCATGTGTGTGCATTTTGTATGCTGTTGCTTAATTACAAAGGCTCAAACAATTAATTAGGCTCACAAAATCCAAGTTTAACTTGCCCCAAACTTTATTTATTTTAGAAAAGGATACAGGAAAAGAAAATACACTACATCAATATTGGCCATATCCAGGGGCTGGCATTTGACATTACTTGGGAAGCCCACATCCCATGTTTGAGTGCTTGGTTTGAGTTCTGGTTCCTCCACTTCTAATTTCAGCTTTCTGCTAATGCACACCCTTAGGAGGCAGCAGGTGATGGCTCTATTAGTTAGGTTTCTGCTACCTGTGCTTTAGACCTCTAGGCTCTTAGCATTTGAAGAGCGCGGGGGGGGGGGGGGTAGCGAGGGGGGTGGCAGCGAGGGGGGGTAGGTGTAAATCTAGATCTACATGACTGGAATTTTCAGTAATCGTGTCTAACCAAGTCTGGGATGAGCAGATTAACAGGACATCCATGCACCTGGTGGGCAAGGTCCTCCTAAGGTAGTACAATTGATTTATTTAGATTTTTCAGAGTGGAATAGGTATGTATAAGATTATAAATCTTTCCCCCCTAAAATTATTCCTTTGTTATAGCATTTAAACTGTACATATGTTCTCATTGTAGAAAATCCCTCCTTAATAGGTAGAAGAAAGCAGAGTATAAGGAAAAGTATCTTGTTCAATGAACACCAAACTTCCTTTTATGTACAAGACTCACTGATCAGAGAAATATTTTAACTGGTTTTGAAAGAAAAAAATCTCTAATCACTCTACAAAATGAATATGTAGCATTTATCTCATAAAACAATTAAAAACTAAATCCTAAAATGAAACAGAAATGAACAGAGACATGAGACACAGAATACTGTCAATAAAATCCTAGAAAAGACGATTAAAAACAAGACAAAATGAAATAATGGTAGTGAATTCTAGCATAACTGAAATTTACTTAGAGTCAATATTAAGGCACTATTGATCACAAAACTCTACTGAATCCCTTTCCTTCTAGTGAGGATAAATTAACAGAGAAAGTATGCAATAAAGCCAAACACTGAACAGAACTGAGGTAACATGAGGCTTAATTTTAGACTTGTCAGGAAGAGTCTTTGTGATCCTGAAAAACATACCTAACATCTCTGTACTGCACGTCGGTTATCTGTGCAATCATACTTGGATTGTAAGTCCTCTAAATTCTTCTCCAAATGTTAATTGTTGATACAAGTCTAAAAGACTTCCTATGTGAAAGATTACTTAAAATGTTGACTGTGGATTATTTTGTAAGTATTCACTTTGATGCCTAAGACTCGTATTTTTTTTTTTTTTGACAGGCAGAGTGGACAGAGAGAGAGAGAGACAGAGAGAAAGGTCTTCCTTTGCGTTGGTTCACCCTCCAGTGGCTGCCGCGGACAGCGCGCTGCGGCCGGCGCACCGCGCTCATCCGATGGCAGGAGCCAGGTGCTAGGTGCTTATCCTGGTCTCCCATGGGGTGCAGGGCCCAAGCACTTGGGCCATCCTCCACTTCACTCCTGGGCCACAGCAGAGGGCTGGCCTGGAAGAGGGGCAACCGGGACAGAATCCGGCGCCCCGACCCGGGACTAGAACCCGGTGTGCCGGCGCCGCAAGGCGGAGGATTAGCCTGTTGAGCCACGGCGCCGGCCAAGACTCGTATTTTTAAAAACTGTTGATTTTAACACACCTTCTGTGTAACACCAAAATAATAAGTAAATATAACTTTGGTGATGTTTTATTGTTTAATATAGGAGAGTACAAGGAGGTTGCTAGAATGTTAGTATTAACCTATTGTATAATGATGGAGGTTACTTCAGGTGATTTGGCCAAGACGCCATTCAATAAATTCTAAATATAAACATAGGCATAATTGTTATAGGCAAATATAGATATTATAGTATCATATATATAGATTTAAGGTATTTACTTTTTATTATATGTACTTTCTACATTGTTTCTCAGGTAAAATGCTCCTTTTATAACCTAATAATTTTATTTTCATTAATTTTTATTTTTCAATTATGAAGTGATTTTTGTCAAATATCTTTCTCTGTGCCATCTAAATTAATTTTGAAATTATATGAATATAGTTATTCCCTATGGTTGTAGCACCACATATTTGCAGGTTTTTTTCTTATATTTATAGCAAAATAATTAAACCAATGTGCTTACTAATTTTAGAACTTCTTGCTATAACTCAGAATCACTGTATTATCTTAATGCTTATTGCCAATCATGTTAATAGTAATACTTATTTTGAGCAAATTTTCACTTTTCCATAGCAATAATTATGTAGCAAGCATAATCCTTATTTCTAAATGACAACATGAAAGCACAAAAGGTTAATGTTAAGTAATAGGCCCATTTTCCAAAGCTACTGTTTGAATTTGCTGTAACTTAACCTCCAGTCTGACTCTAAATCCTGCACCTTCAAGCACACTACTGTGCTAATAGGAGATGATGCAAAGATTTGTAAAAGAAATATCCACTCCAATAAACCTTCGACATTAATGAAGATCATGAGCAATATCTGTTGAGTCTCAAAAACCACCCATCACATAAGGTAGCTTTTCACGTTAATAAAAAGAAAACAGGATAATGCAAATAAATATGATTAGTCTCAGCGTATAATATACTGAATAATTTTTGATTAGTGTATTGAGTTTTGATTTTGAAGGAAAATACATTTTAATAATCTCCAAATTACAATTATGAAACTCTTTCCGAATGCACCTTTTGGAACTAGCAAATGCCTGGATGCAAAAGGCAGGAGAAAAATCCAGTTTACCTTAATGTCAATGTGCTTTCTTCTCTGTGATCTTAAAACCCCATGTCATCCATGACTTAAGCAATCCAAAATGCCTTCAACCATCTGTTTTCTCAAATAACGATTCTATCCAGCTTCTATAGTTACTCTGCAGCAGATAAAGTCTCCAGTTGATAAAAGAATTGAAAGTAAACATAAAATTTAAATATGAGATCAAATTAATTCATGATATGGTAGAACTATACCCATTAATCACAGAGAAGCAAACAAAAGCAGACAGAAAATAACAAGTAGTTTGGTTTGATACAGGGAAAAATTAAATATCCAGCAACTGATTCCAAATAATTAAACCATATATATGTATTCAAGCCAAAGCAAATTAAAGAGACTCCTTGACAACTAAGAGGTGTCACTGTAAATGCAAAGCATTGTAAAGTTAGAACATAATTTGCTAATATGTAACGAACTATGATTGTCCATAATCTACATTATATAATTCTATTCTTGTAATAAAGGAAGCAGGTATAATATCAAAAATCATCATGAAAAACTAGAAAATAGGCATTCACATGTATGATGATCATTTGGAAGACTCCTCTGATAGTGACTGCAATGAATCTTAATGAAGAATGGGAGGGCAGAGGGAGTGGGACGGGAGTAGGGGTGGGGTGGCAGGTATGGAGGGACGAACCACTATTTCCAAAAGCTGTAGCTGTGAAATTTATGTTTATTAAATAAAAGCTTTCTAAAAGTAATCTCCAAGAGGCCGAACTCAAACTTTTGCACAGCAAAGGAAATGGTCCACAGGGTCGAAAAACATCCAACAGACTAGGAAAAAATATTTGGAAAGCACTTCTCTGACAAAGGCCGAAAATCCAAATATCCTGCAACTCAAACAACTCAACAGCAACAACCAATCCAGTTGAGAAATGGGCAAAGCACTGGAGTACAACGCTCTCAAAAGAAATACAAATGGCCAACAACTGAGAAAATGCTCAGCATCAGTGGCCATCAGGGAAATGCACATCAAAACCACAGTTAGCTATCACCTCAACCTCGTCAGAATGCCTAATATCCAAAACACAGATAGTAACCAACAGCGGTGAGGATGTGCAGAATGGGAACACTTACACACTGTCATTGGGAACGTCAGTTAGTGCAGCCACTGTGGAAAACAGTGCAGAGATTTCTTTTAAAAACTAGAAATAGGCTCGCCATATGATCCAGCAATCCCACTACTAGGTATATATCCAAAACACTTGAAGATAATGCATTAAAGAGTTATTTGAACCACCCATATTTATAACAGCACAGCTCACAACAGCCAAAGCTGGAAATCAATCAAGGTGTCAATCATCAGATGAATGGATAAGGAAAACGTGGTGTATATATACAATGGAATATTACCCTGCTATAAAAAAGAATGATATTCTACCATTTACAGCAAAATGGACACAACTGAAAGACATATTGAGAGTTTGAAACACCTGTGATTACTTCAAAATTACTGCATATGGGTGAGCTGGTCATTTTTCCACTAATTATTGTTTATAGCTATCATCTATATTCCCACTAAAACATAGTCTTCTTACTTTTTACATGTTGAACTTCTTATTCAGTGAAGTATTAAGCCTTTTATTGTAATGCAGTTTTAAAATATGATTTCTCCAACACTAACAATGTAGAAGGAAAGATGACTGGAGAAGACAGGGAGGGATGAAGAGAATACAATGTTCTTCAAATTTTAACTACAAACTGCAATGAATTTGTTAAAAATAAACTAAATAAGCACCAAAAAGGAAACCTGTTGAAGTGAAAGGGATGCTATGAGCAATAGTGACTTGATCAGCCCTTGTGCTGATTGTTGATGTACAATACTTTATCCCTGGTTTTTTTTTTTTTTTTTGTTATAGTTAATACTATTGGTTGAACTCTGTAAATAAAACACAATTGTTCTCTAGGCATTTAAATTAACTGAAAAGTGATCCCTGTTAAATTTAAGAGTGGGAATAAGAGAGGGAGGATAAGTACAATTTCGGACATGCTCAATTGGACTTGCCCCAAATGGTGGAGTTGGAAACGTGCCAGGGGATTCCAATACAATCCCATCAAGGTGGCATGTACCAATGCCATCTCACTAGTCCAAGTGATCAATTTCAGTTCACAATTGATCACAATGATAGGACTAAGTCAAAGGGATCAAACAAGACTAGAATCTGCTAATACTGATAGCATATTTCTAATTTTAAAATAGCCTAGTAAATTAGTAAGAAATCAATGCCAATATTCACAAGATATTATAACATACAGAAAATGTGAGGAAAGAATATTCAATTTTAATATAAGGCATAGCTTATGGATTTGGAATGAACACAACATAAAGTTTATAAAAAGGGAAGTAATTAGTATTATCTTTCTACCACTAACAACTACTGAAACAGACTGTTAACAAGTGCTAGTTGGTCATCATTGAGTGAGTGCAAAATTTCTTTGAATGTGTTAGAATCCAAGAAGGGCTGCCCAAAAGACCATCTCCAAGAAACCACTCTCATGCAACAGTGCAAAGGGTAGTTTATTGAGCCAGCATGCTGGGGCCCCCATTCATCCAAGAACAGGCGGCCCCAAAGAGTAAATGGTCGGGGTTTTTATACATTGAGGTATCTAATTCATGTTAGTTACAATTTGACAAGATTGATCACTTAGTACAGAGCTAACAATCAGTACATGTCAAGACAATTGTTTTATGAGTACATCTAATGGGCACATAGAGTAAGGTAACAAGTGCTAAGGGGAGGATCAAAGGGCTTCCTATCACCTCGGGGAGGGTCACAGATGGTGGTTGCTTAGGTCATGAGAGTAGTCTTGGAATGAGGTGGGGGTATCCATCACAAGGCTTACACAAAGAAAGTTAGGGGTCTGTGTTTTAACTCCTTAGTGACACAAAACAGGTACAAGCAGTCTATTGTGAAAGCCCTTATTGCATCTTCATTAACCAAGTGAAACAGGGTAGGGAAAGAACAGGGTAGGGTGGACAAATTTTAGATTTCTTTTATTCCTTCAAAGGAACATACTGAAAACCTCAAACTCTGGAAGTCTGTAGTTATTAAATAACCGAAATTGTATACAAGAAAAAAACTGTTACAACCAACTGCCTACATACCTAAGTTATCTAAATGGAAACACTGCTATCTAATGAACATTAGACTATTGTTGGAATTTGGGTATTCCAAAACTTATTTGATTCTAAAATACAAACTCCAATCTACTATACAGTAATAAAAGCAAACTCAAAGCTCATATTTTTAAATGGCATACAATTCAATCATCTCCCTTCAAAGATATGAAGAAAATCATTAAATATTTAACTTAGTAATCTTAGCAAAGTGAAAAAATTTTCAGTGATTTGAGAATGACTGTAGCACTAAAATAGATGTCACTAAATATTCAACTGAATGTATTGTACAGTTTTAAGATAGTATATACTTTTAAAAATTATGGGAATAGGGGCCAGCGCTATGGCACATCGGGTAAAGCCATAACCCATAGTGCCAATATCCTATATGGGCTCTGGTTCGAGTTCTGGCTGCCCCACTTCCAATCCAGCTCTCTGCTATGGCCTGAGAAAGCAGTAGAATGGCCCAAACCCTTGGGCCCCTGCACCCATGCAGGAGACCTGGAAGAAGCTCCTGGCTTCGGATGGGTGCAGCTCCAGCCTCTGCAGCCATCTGAGGAGTGAACCAGCAGATGGAAGACCTCTCCCACCCTCTATCTGTCCCTCACTCTCTGCCTCTCTGCAATTCTGCCTTTCAAATAATTTTTTTAAAAAAATAGGGGAATAAAAAAATCCTTTAATGCAACTATTCAAACTTTTATTTCCATTAATTTTAGAATTTGTGTACCTTATACTCAGATGAGTATTCACTATATAAATAAAAATACACATAGTTTTTGTCTAAATATACCTTTCCTTTTGACAACAATGGAACATAGAAAAATCATACAAACAATGTTTAATGGATAATCATATGGACTTTGGCTCAAAAACATTCACCTATACATGTAAGAGATTATTTTTCTCATATGTATATACCTCTGAACTTCATAAATCAAAACAAACAGGGGTTGGCACTCAGCACAGTGGTCAGGAAGCCCATACCCCAAACTGGAGGAACTAGGTTTAGTACCAGCTCTGCTTCCAATTCCAGCTCCTTATTTATGCTGGTGACGACTCAAGTAGTTGAGTTCCTCCCACTCACTTGGGATATCCTGACTGAGTTCCAGGCCCCTAGTTTTGGTTCAGGCCTGTGTTGTTAAGTGGGGAGTGAATGGAGTGAAGCAGTGGATGAGAAATCACAATCTGTCTCCCTGGTTTCAAAATTTTATATATATATATATATATATATATATATATATATATATATATAAATAATGCCTAACAAATTACTCAGAAATGTGCCCATATTTATAAGGTAGAAAAACAAAGGACATTTGGAAATGAAGCAGTTTTGGAGTTGCATTTCCATGAATATTTGATCATGTGTATTTAATTTTATGCCTTGAAGTCCTATACCATGTATTCATATAAATTCAGAATATGCCAATATCTATCAATGAAAGTCTCACTTTCTATTAGTACCACCTGACAGTGGCTGTCAAGTCTGAAGAATCAATGCTTAGTTGTGAAACAAATTTAAGTCAAAGAGTAGTTGAGATGGGCAGAGAAAATGGGGCAAAACCTCACACCATGGTGTGATCCTGAATAACTGGCTTAATCTGGACTCAAACATTCCTATATTTCTCAGTTTTACTGCCCATAGTCATGTATTGCATAGCATTTTGTTCAGTGACAGACTGCTTATGATGGGCATCCAAGATTATAATGGAGTTGAAAAATTTCTATTGCAAATGATGTTGTAGCCATCAAAATGTCTTAGTGCAAAATGTTACACTGTGTGTGGTGATGCTGTTATACACAAACCTCCCGTACTAAGAACTATATAAGGTTACAGCAATACAATTATGTACAGCACATAGTACTAGATAGCAGATGACTACTCGACTGGTATTTACTGTTCTATACCATGATATACTATATACTATTCATAATATTTTCATTGCTATTGCAGTGTTTCCTTCTACTTAAAAGCAAATTATGCCATGTTATACCAACAGCATTATGCATCTCATTTTACCATCCGAGTGATTTATCTATGCCATGCAGATTAATGTGAGTACATTAATTCACACAATGACAAAACTGCTTATCATACTTCTTAGAAGTAGTTAGAAACACATGACTGTACCCTTTGTGCAAATCAATTTGAGTTTCTTATGGTGAAATAGAATGAACTGTGGTTATCAAATCTACTCATACAAACCACTTATTTTACTGTTTTTATCTGCTTTAAAAGACAAAAAAGTCAATTTTTAAATAACGCCCTGTTGCCAAACAATGTCATTTAAAGAATGTAAATTTGTTTTGTCATGTGGAATTAACATTTACCCAATTATCAGGATGACTGGTACAAATTTACACAGATAGGCTCATAAAGCCCAAGGAAATAGATGTACATGGTTAGTCATATGAATTTTTTTATGGCCTTTTGCCACAAGCATAGGAAAAAATCAGTTTTTTATATGAAGGCCTCCATTATCTACACTAAGAAAAATGAGGTTGTAAACATAAGAAGCAGGATTATAAGATGGAAATCAATAGTGAGAATTTAAGATATACAACTGACAGGCACGGTGGGTTAACACCCTGATCTGAAGCACCAGCATCCCATAAGGATGCCAGTTCGAGATTCGGCTGCTCTACTTCCAATCCAGCTCTCTGCTGTGGCCTGGGAAAGCAGTAGAAGGTGGCCCAAGTCCTTGGTACCCTGAACCCCTGTGGGAGACCCGAAGGAAGCTCCTGGCTTCAGATTGGCGCAGCTCCAGCCCTTGCAGCCAATTGAGGAGTGAACCAGGATCGAAGACCTCTCTCTGCCTCTTCTCTGTTTAACTCTGACTTTCAAATAAATACAACTTAAAAATAAAAAAGATATACAACTGACAAAATAGTTCAACAAATTGTGTTATGGTTGTAAAAGATCATTCTGAGTAACTTTTTGCTCAGTACTGCCTGTGGGCATCAAACATGCAAAACACAAAACAAGAATGTTATCTGCCTAGGCAAACACCCAATTTCTTTGTCCTGTAAAAGTCCTGTAAATGGACACAACCTAGACAGGTATAGGGTTTCTCTGGTTGTACTGGCAGACACAGATTTTTAGAATAGTGCTTTCACAGAGAGAATCTTCTAGGGACAAATTTTTAGAATATTACCTTCACTCTCTGGACAACCTACGAGTTTAGCACAGACATGTGCTAAGTGATACAGTCTTCAAAGGGAACTGATATAAGTTATTCTCAGGGATATCTGAGAGAACATATGGCTTGTTTCCCACATACTCATTGTCTCTGACTTGCTGGAGGATCCAGAGGCCAGTTTTCTAATCAAATTTAATTCAAGCATTTATATGACCTGAACTTGGTGGACGCTGCAGGCAGCATGTGCAGCCTCTGACTCCACAGAAATGTCGCAGAAGCTCTCAGGACTCAGCCTTTGTAAGTAAAATCCAGAAAGCAGAATAACCTGCAGGTTAGAAATAAATTCCAATATTTCTCCTAAGACTGCTTAAAAAGAAAAAAAATACTATTCAATAATGAAATATTATTAAATCATGGAGCAAATCAGCAAATCCTCAATCTGCCAATTTTAGTTCTCAAACTCAAGGCAATGAGACCTATGAGCATTGGTCAGTGAGGACATTCTAGAAGACAACTGAATTAGCCACAGATATTTATTGTCCAAAGATGTCTTGGGTAGGCATGGTGGTGCCGAGGTTAAGCCACCATTTGGGACATCCAGATACACTGTGTCTCAGAGTACAAGGGATCCAGTCATTCCTAGGCTTTCAATCCAGGTTCCTGCTCACGCGTCTGGGAAGCAGCTGATGGCCCACACACTTAAGTGCCCTCCAGCCACATGGGAGACCAGAATGGAGTTCTCAGCTCCTCGCTTCCACCTGGCCCATTCTTGTCTATGGCAGGCATTTGGGAAGTAAATCAATAGATGTGAGACCTCTCTCCCTTCCTACCTCCCTTCCCTATCTCCACCTCTCTCCCTCTCCCCCCATCTCCTCTTCTCTCTCCCTCTGACACTCTGCCTTTCAAATGAATAAATACAAGTTAAGAAATATAGTAATATCCATATTCCAATCATCATGTGCAATTTTAGTGTAATTTGCAGTTACTCCATTTATGACTTTAGAAGCTCCCAGCTTCTGTGTATGTAGATAT
Source organism: Sylvilagus floridanus (assembly GCA_949820135.1). NCBI lineage: Eukaryota > Metazoa > Chordata > Mammalia > Lagomorpha > Leporidae > Sylvilagus > Sylvilagus floridanus. Next base: position 27,290,802 of record OX463235.1, read on the forward strand.
GTATATCTTTTTAAAACAGTTACTTCAATTACTGAAAATTTCTATACCCACCATTCAGGTTATACTTCTTTTTCAAAGAAAGCATCCTCACAGCTCAATTTTTTCAAGTTCTTTATCTCCGTATTGAAATGTGTTGTTTCTCTGGAGATTTTCCTCAAAAATGTAACTGGTTTTTGATAAAAAAATTATTGACCTGCCGCATAAATCTAAATGTAGTAATGGACCTTCAAGTGTTATAAACATTCTATCAATTCACCTCTATATTACAGGTAGCCAACTGTTTCCTTTGTGAAATGTGATATGAAAACCTTGCTTCTTATTTATTATTCATTATATAGGGAATGCATTATTTAGCATCGATTGACACTATGGTAAATAAAATAGTTGATGGAATTCTGATGTTGTGTTAAATTTTCAACATTCTTGAAATAAACTATCACCTAGATGAGGAAGTCCTAATCATCACTTGCATTTGGTTGTGACTCAAACGTCGAGTAGGCAGAGGAGCTGGCAAGCTTTATTGTGAAATTTTTTCAAAGGAAAGGCTTTCGGGCATATTCTGATCAAAGCTTGTGGGTTTGAGCAAACTGGAGCTGAGATAATGGGAAGTAGAGCCACTAAAGTGATTGGTTTGGGGAATATATTTCACTTCCCTGGGTTGACCCTAAATTGGAAATTAGGTAAAAATTAGGGAGGCTGACAATCAATAAACAGTCCTGGCCATTCCAGGCCAGTTGCTGCAGACGTTGTGTTTACCATCCAGAGCAGATTATGGAAGGCACTCTGCTCTGTGTAGCTCAGAGCTGTGATGTATGACCTGGTGTATCATGCAGCATTAACTGAATCATAGAGCACTTTTATCAATTCAAGCAAGTTTTCTTTTAAAGAAAATGATATAAGTTCTGGGTTTTCTTAATAAACATATACCATAATGTATTTCTCTTAACCTTTTATGTAGAAAACACTAATTCTTGCAACATTATGATGTCCTATTACATTAATTTTTATACTGATAGCTAAAGCACAATGTGAGCCTTCTAAAGAATCATCTAATTCCGATGAGCCTTTATTTAAGGCTTCCAAAGCCACTCTTGAAAGGCTTATGTCCCCAAATCAATATTATTCTTTTGATCTTCTTTAAAGCTATGATAAGAACATTTTCACAATTTTATACACAGGCAACAACACTGTGAAGTCCAGAATTCTGTGATATCACACAATTTCAGAATAATCATGATATTGACCATCTAATGCCTGTAGATTTATATTATTTGCATGGGTAAGAATCCACTTCTATGTTTTATTCTACAGTGTATACTTATTGGTATATAATGAAAAATGCCAAAATAAATACTTTGAAATAAAAATACTTCATTGTTCTCGCTCCACCAGATTTCTCACAATGAGTCTGTACTAAATATATAATCATAATAAAAATGCAATATAGAAATGAAGTTACTTTGTTTTGCATATTCATTTTCATCCCTATTGTGGATCAAAATCAATGCGATTTGCAATATGCATTGAAAAAGACTTATCACTGAAATGGAAAACATCTGGCAATAGCAAGTAAAATCAAACCCTTTTAACTAAATATGATTTGTCTGCCCAGAAGAGAGAACAGTGAAATACTCACTAAAACTATTCCATTATTTTTAGTTGGAGCATCATAAAAATCTCCCATTCTTCCCCAAAAGACTTTTTTATTGGTAACTTTGAGGATGCTAGTCTGTGATATGTAGATGAGGAGAAAAATGGAGGAATGACAGGTAATGAAGACCCAAGGAATAAGGAATGAACGGATTACTCAAGGACTTCAGCATCTAGGTTATGTAAAATACTTATTGCTATGCAATAGTAAGCATGAGACCAAAACTACCTTGAATCTGTGTGTCATAATGTTTCTTCCTTGCCTGCTCACTCCTACCCTTCCTCCTTCCCTCCTGCTTCAATCATTTTTTCTTCCCTTATTACCTATTATGTATCAGGCACTGTTTTAGTCACTTGAAAAACAGAGGGATCAAAGCACACGTGCACCCACCCATACACACACACACAAATACATGGTTTTTAACAGAAATGATACCGAGGTTATTAAAATCCCGACTTTATAAATTAACAGTTGCATAATTTTGGCAAAGCCTTCTGAAATTCTCTGAACCTGTTTTTTCATGGATCACATGTGTAATGAGTAGCCCATTGTGGAGACAATGTAAGTACACACACACACACACACACACACACAGAGTTGGCTTTAAAAGCTTTTTTCTTACAGGTGAAGAGCACAGATTTAATTAAAAAAATTGTTTGTAACTTAAAATTGCCAAGAAAATGAAGTTGTAAAAGTCCTTATGTGAAGTTAAGAATATCTTTTCCAAATGGACTCAGAACAAATTATTTGTTTTTTCAGTAAATTGATCTTACTCCAACAGTAACGAACATCCAAACACATGAGCCTTTTTTCATCAATTCACTTTTTAGTATGTTTTCCGAGTGTTGCTCTACATTGGACTGACTAAAACACAAAAAAATGGTGCTTAATGATATTGAGTCTGAGAAGCATCGACAAAGTGAGCCCATCCAAAGTTCTGAGACATTTGATTCTATTTAGTACAAGTGTTCAAGCTACTAGGAACAAAGTATTTCATGGCACCAAAATACTGAGAACATGATGAAAAAATGTTAACTGGAACTACCTCAAACATGGGACAAAAAAACACGATGAGTGAGATTGTGGTTGCTATTAGGAAACTACAGAAACTCAAGCCTGTATTGGGTCTCTTGTGCTTCAGATTTAGGGCCATGATTCACAACTTGTGTCCATTGGATTCAAGAGAATATTTGACATTGCTTGCAGACATTCGTGGTAGTCACAACTGGAGAGGTCATCTAGTATGCAAAGAATGCTGTAAGGTACCCTACAACACACAGGACAGACACCCCAGCACCCAAAGCAATTATTCAAGCCCTTATCCATAGTGCTGAGACTAAGAAATCTTATGTAGAACAGTGTGACAATAAGGGATAAAGAAACTGTAGTTATCCTGATTATCAACCGAAACTGAATTGGGAATTCATTTTATAATACTATGCACATTTGTGTAAATTTTCCCATCTGTCCATTTTCATTCATTTATCCATTTTGATTCAGCAAATATCCATGACTAAAATAGTAACTGCAATGAACCACAGTGACAAGACAGTAAGAAAAACAAAATTTATGTAATTCCCTACTATTTTTTATGACTAGCCAAAATGGATAACAAATATATTAAGTCATTATTTTGAGTAGTATGTATTTGTGGGATAGAGATCTCTTTCTAATCATTGGCTCACACAAAGAGACTAGGTGCTACTTATATTCTAAAACTAGGATAACTGAAAACATTCCCCAAAGTTCAAATGAGTTTTTCTAATAAAATTTATTACATAATATATATGATAATAGAAAGAAAGTAAATAGATTGGAGAACACTGGATGACTCATCATCAGTGTCAGAGGAAAGTCTAAAAAACACTGATAAAAAAGTAGAAAAACTGTTCATTTCCCTAACCTTACTCATTGCTTCTGAGTCACTATTTTAAGGAGTTGACAAACTCTTTAAAAACCATCAACAAAATTTCCATAAAAGCAAGAGAGATCGAAATGCAGTGCTTTCACCAACAATATATCATAGTAACAAACTCTGATGAAACCAGCAAAAGATCAAATACACTTAAGTACTATTTCAGAGTAAAAAAGCTTAAATTAACATATTTCATTGCTTCTCTTGTATGTGTAGATGCCAAAATTTTTTAAATTTCAACGATTTGATGGATTTACCTGACTTATCTTGTATTTCTTTACATCGCATTCTAGTCATTCAAAACATCCTTTACTCCAAACATCATTATTCATATTTGAAACAAATAGACAAACAAAAATAATTTCACTTATACACATTGATGTTCATCAGAAAGACAAACTGGAGTATTCACTAACTTCTATAGTAACTAAATTATCTTGGTGAAAAACACATTATTATAGAATTTACTTGTTTCTGTTTGTGTTGAGAGTGAAAGCATTAGCAGGTATCTAGAAAAGGAGGGGGGCTATATTAATCACTTGACATAGGAAATAGACAGGATGGATGGATAGAAGAGACCTATGAATATAAATGTAGATATGAGGTCATCTCAGAAAGTCTGAAAAATAAATTCTAAAGTTAATTTTATTTCACTGCAAAAATCTAGAAATTTAGTAGTACACATTTTCATGAACTTTCAGAAAATTCCTTAACTGTATATATTTTAAAAAATTTGCACCGGGATCTCACTCGCAGAGATCTTTCATTTAGGTCTTCTTTTTTTTTTTTTTTTTTCCCCAGAGTGTCTTAGCTTTCCATGCCTAAAATATTCTCATGGGCTCTTGAGCCAGATCCGAATGCCTTAAGGGCTCATTCTGAGGCCAGAGTGCTGTTTAGGGTATCTGCCATTCTATGAGTCTGCTGTGTCTCTCGCTTCCCATGTTGGATCATTCTCTCCCTTTTTGATTCTATCAGTATTAGAAGACACTAGTCGTGTTTGTGTGATCCCTTTGACTCTTAGACCTATCAGTGTGATCAATTGTAAACTGAAATTGATTACTTGGACTGTGATATGGCCTTGGTACATGCCACCTTGATGGGATTGTATTGGGATCCCCTAGCACGATTCTAACGCCATCATTTGGGGCAGGTCCGATTGAGCGTGTGCCAAACTGTACACCTCCTCCCTCTCTTATTCCCACTCTTATATTTCACAGGGATCGCTTTTCAGTTAAAATTTAAACACCTAAGAATAATTGTGTGTTAATTACAGAGTTCAACCACTAGTACTAGGATAAAAAAATATACTAAAATGGATAAAGTATTACATTGTTCAACAACAGTCAGCACAAGAGCTGATCACCTAAATGAAAGATCTCTGCGAGTGAGATCCCAGTGTAAAGAATGGGGCCATCAAAGAAGGAGGTACCTTTCTCTGAAGGGAGGAGAGAACTTCCACTTTGACTATGACCCTGTCAGAATAAGATCGAAGTCAGCAAACTCAAAAGGCTTCCATAGCCTTGGCAACTCATGACTAGAGCCTAGGGAGATTACTGATGCCATAAACAAGAGTTTCAAATTGTTAAGTCAACAATAGGAGTCACTGTGTACTTACTCCTCATGTGGGATCTGTCCTTAATGTGCTGTCCAATGTGAAGTAATGCTATAACTAGCACTGAAGCAGTATTTTTACACTTTGTGTTTCTGTGTGGGTGCAAACTGATGAAATCTTTACATAGTATATACTGAATCGATCTTCTGTATATAAAGATAATTGCAAATGATTAAAAAATCTTGGTGTTAAATTGGAAATTGCATAGATAATTCTTTAAAAAAAATCATGTAGGATCTCTGTCCTTAATGTGCTGTACATTGTGATTTAATGCTATAACTAGTACTTCAACAGTATTTTCATTTTGTGTCTCTATGTGAGGGCAAACTGTTGAAATATTTACGTAGTATGTACTAAACTGATCTTCTGTGTATAAAGATAATTGAAAATGAATCTTGATGTGAATGCAAGGGGAGAGGGAGCGGGAAAGAGGAGGGTAGCAGGTGGGAGGGAAGTTTGGGGGGGGGCATTGTAATCCATAAGATGTAATTTGGAAATCTATATTTTTTAAATAAAAGCTTTATATATATAAAAAATTTGCACCATAATAATGTTTTAACTCCTTTTTATCAAACTTTTTCAAGAATCATCATGTAACTTCTGATTTTGTGCAAAATAGGGTTTTATGTTCTTTAAGGTGGCATGTTTCTAAAGAAAACACAAATCCAAATAAAGTTTAGACTTAATTGCACTTTCCCCCAGGTATTTATAGATGGAGAAAAGTAAAATAGCTTTAGCCTTTCGCTAAGGGTAAGACAGAAGTCAAGTATCCTAAACATGCAGAGCATACTGGCTTCTGGTCATCAGTATATGTCAGAAGGTTTCAACATCTGAAAATGAACTAAGGTAATTGCAGATTCCAAGTGTCTTAAGTGATTAAAGTCAAGTGATGCTCCTTCTAAAGGAAAGCAAGATGATAGAGCACATGTTATCTCTATGAATAGTTTTCAACGCAAGTGCAGAACAAAGCCAAAAATAGCCACTTATAAAACTGAGAAAACATGATTGGAAACTGGCACAAGTCTGTCTATAAGGAAAAATCCAGGTAGTGGGATTTAAAGACACAGGTTTTAAAACAAAAATACCTATCATCATTATGGTAGTAAAATTAAGCTATGAGATTTCAGTAAGAAACTAAAAAATGGAAATGAACACATGTATTTCTTAAAATACAACTAAATTTGTTAAAATATTTAAAAATTAATCTTTATGGGTGTATTCAACAGTGGGGTTAACACAGGTAAAGAAGGAGTTCAAAGAGTATATCATAGCTTAAACTTAAGTTATTGGTGAATAATTAAATGAAAGCCCACAGCCGAGAAAATAATACATAGTAGGTTGTATAAGAATATCTACCATACACTTAAGAGAATACTAAAGAAACAGAGAATCTAAAAAACTCCATCCATTTCAAATGGAAATAAAAATAAAAAATAAAAATAAAAAGTAATAACAATACTGTAAGTTCCTAAAACCACACACACACACACTCAACCTTTAAGGCATGTTTGACATATGTGGAGGATGGGTGGTAAGACTATCAAACAATTAAATAGATTGACATTTCACCCGTCAAAGGCAATAATGAATATAACCTGGAACACAGAAAAAGGATTTTTTTAATGTGCTAAAAATGGGAATTACCTAATTAAAATTTTCTAACTGGTAAAAAATACCCTCAATGATGAGTATAAAATAGGCACACTTGGATTAAAAGAACAATCTATTTCATATATTGGCCACTGTGCACAGTGCTGTAATAAACATGACAGACAATTATCTCCTTCATATTATTCCCTAAGGAAATGGGTCATGTAATAGACTTTAATTTTTTGACAAACTTCCACAGTTATCCATAATTACAGTACTAACTTGCATTACCAAGAACACAGTATGAGGGGATCCTTTTCTCTACATTCTTGCCAGCATTTTCTGTACTTTTGAAAATATCCATTTAATGTAGTGAGCAGTTATCTCAGCCTGGTTTTCATTTGCATTTCCCTCAAGGCTAGTGATACTGAGCTTTTTTTCCCCCCATGAGTTTGTTACATATTTGCATTTTTTTCCTCCTGTGAAATATCTGTTCAGATCTTTTGTCTATTTAACTGAGTTTTTTGGTGCTGTTTAGGTTTATATATATATATTATATACACACAAACACATATTTTGGACATTTATCTTTTGTCAGGTCGAATAACGAATCTCTGTAAGTTGATAGATTAAGAAAATATTGTATATATGCAAGTTGTGATATTTCATCACAAAAAAATAATGAACTCTAAGACATTGGCAATAAAGGGGTAGAGCTAATTAAAATTTAAATAAGCCAGAAATAGTAAGACAAATATGTCCTCTCTCATATGAGAAAGTTTAAAAAAATAGTTGATCTGAATTAGAACGATGATTAATCAAAATCGAGAAGGATGAGGATGGGTTGCTGGGATAATTGGTATCAAAATACAATCAGATAGAAGTAACAAGCTCTACTGTTTCACAGCACAGTGGAAGCGACTGTAGTTCACAAAAGGAAGTTCTATAAGTGAAGAGCTGATAGGATCCAAACAGAAAGGAAAGGTAAGGAAATGAAAAGGTTAACTGCCTGATTTGATTAGTTTACACTGTGTATGTGTTGGAATACTGCACTATACCCTTTAAAAATCTACAAGATTACATACTAATTAATTTTTTTAACAAATTAAGAAAAATAAAGCGATTGAGAGGAAGAATTCACAATCAGTAGGCCTGCATAAAGGAATAAATCTCAGGAAATGATTCCCAGTACAGTACAGAGATGTGAGAAGAATGGAAAGTCAAGATAAATAACTAAAAGGTATGGGTAAAAAGTAAAAGGCTATTTAAATAGATGAAAATTGCACACTTATGTCAAGAAGGCAAGAAATTGTTCAAAGTGTGTAAGTTCTATTTTCTTAGCTAGGTCAAGGTGTTAAATAACACTCTTGAAAGTTAAAGAACCACCTCACAATTTTTCTCAAAATAGAACTCATCAATCATTTCTCAATTATAATGAAAATAACATTAATTCAGAATAAACAAAATACATTAGAAATCATAATGGCATATTTGAATATCTCAGTTCTTGATAAATCAATTAGATTAAACAGCATTAAGTATACAATAGTTTTAGCCAATGCAACAGGACATAATGGATGTAAGCAGGACACTGCAATCAGTAACTTTTGGGAATACCTACTTTTCAAGCATGTGTCAAACATTTTTTCCAAAATGGAGTTATATTTAGCTATAAAGCAAGTCACAATGTGTTTCCTTGAGTAGAATCCATATAGATTAAGGATCAGCAAACTTTTTTAGGTAAAGACATTGAGGGTATTTATATGCGTGTAGGTAGGTAGGTAGGTAGGTAGGTTTTGTGGTGTTAAACTAGGTAAGTTTGGCCTAAGAGTACCTCTGTAGTTAAATAATAAAGTTTGACCCAAAGTATCCTCCATTCATACTCAACTGTACACTAGACTGGGGTACAGGCAAATCCTAAGCTAAGGTAAGGCTACATCCTTGATTAACTAAATCTCCGCAAATCAAGATTCAGCCAGGGGTCGGGCTAATAACTGATCAGACTGTGTTAATAGAAGACAAATGCCTATCACATCATGCCCACTTCAGAGTGCTGGTTTGATCCTGGCTCATCACCTTGATTATCAACTTCCAGCATGTACTATTCCAGCGCTATTTAAGAACTTCCTCCTATTGCTAAAGTCAGCATTTTTGTCCCCCTGGCAATCCCAATAGGTTTGTCCGGGAACAAATGACACCAGGAGTAACACTCTTGTTGTCAGAAGGAATTAGTACTGTCTCCATACTGCACCATAAGCACCCTGGCCTAAGGGTGCTATCACTGTGAGGCATGTATGCTACAGTGAACCCAAGTGTTTCACCCCAGGACAAAGGTTCCCGCAGCCCAGGGTAGAGTGGCATTCCATACTAGCCAGCTTCCATTTGCTTCCTTTTCCCATCTCCTTAATAAGCCATCTGGACTATAGTCCCTTCTGCAACTGCTTCTGGAAGAATTCAAATCAATGCAGGAGACAACTTTTGAAGTTCTATTTGCTTTAGTAAAAAGTTCCTATCTAAAAATAGCATGTATAGTTTTAATTGAATTTTTTCTAGCTTTCTTTTTATCCGTAACGAAATTAGAAAATGCCTAATAGTCTTACTCATTTAAGCAAAAATGCACCCTGCTTCAGCACATATTTAATAATCAGGGTAAAGCCTTTGTTAATCATCAGAATTTAATTCAACATTCTTACAGGCAAACACAAATTCACAAGCATTTATGTGTATGTTCTATGTTGTATTATATCATAGGCTACTTCTAATTTTTAATTAGATACAAAGCACTGTAGAATGTTGTAGCAATGGAGGTGGCTCTTTTCCTGCATTCTAAATGTTGCATACAGAAATACTAAAAATAACAGTACTGGTCATCAATTACTCCGTACTTACTACTGGGAAGAGGAGAGATTTATCTGATACATTGGTTTCGGCAAGGACTCTCATTAACTCCCCAATTTTGCCTTCGGAGTCTGTATTCATAAAAGGCTCCATCTCCAGGTAATCCCTGGGATTTTTCAGGCTGCAGGTGCCAGATGGAAAATGTCTAATGTAAGGAGCTAAGAATGAACACACCCAATTAGCTGAAAACCAAAAGTAGTGCTCTCAATTGCACCGCCAGTTCAAAGCAGTATTTGTTTCCGTTTGTTCAGTTCCTACATGTGTGTGTGTTTCAAACAAGAAGCAAAGAGAATTATTCCATTTATTAACTCTCCAAATTAAATGATTGAAAAAAATCTGGGGAGTGGAAAGGCGTAGAACGTAAATCAACTCTGTTTCATGAGCTTCACAAATGATCTTAGCGCAGCACAAGTTTTGAAAAAATCTTATTGATATTATATAAGCACACAACTTGTTTTTCTAGAATTAAGTTTACATTTAAAACTTTTAATATGCAGCTTTATAAGGTTTCATTCACATTTTCATTAAGGTTGCTTTAAAAATTAGAGTTGTTAATAAAGAAATAAGTAGTATTTAACTCAGTTTACAAAATGAAAACATTTAGCAAAAATAATTCAGTGGTTGAAAAAAATCAAAGTACTTTTTCCTCTGTCAATGTGTCCAATGGTATCCTAGTGTAACAGGTAAGTCTCCATAGGTTCTTTTAGGATTATCTTGATGCAGGGGTAGGCTGTCTCTCAATGCCCCCATCAGCACCCAGAGTACCTAGGCTCCGCATGATGTACTCAGTGTGCTTCCATTAGCCAAGTGGCCTGGACATTTCCTCTTTTGGGTTGAACTCAAAACCTGTTTGTGGTTTTGCATAGCTCTCACATATTAGAGCTCAAAGTTGAGACTTGCCTATCTTTTGCCAGAACTTTCTTCCCTTTAATTAGATAACATTTTTCCTCTTTAAAAAAGACAAAGTATCTAACAGATACATAAAAATTTTATGTATTTATGAGGCACCATGAGCTGTTTTGGTATGTGTTTACATTGTGTAATCCAATGAGGGTAAAGGCAGCTATTTTCTCTAATAGTTAACATTTCTTTATTGTAAAAACACCTACAGTCCTATTTTCTATTTTATTAGTGAAATGTGCAGTACATTGGTTATCTATAATCACCCTATGGTGAAACAGAAGCCCAGAAGTTCCTCCTCCTAACTAGAATTTACTACCTGTTAGTTTTCCCATTCCTCTCTGCCCTCTTCCCTCTCCAGCCTCTAGTAACCACAATTGTACCTTTAACTTCTATGGGATCACCTACTTTTAGACTCCTTGTCTGAGTGGGATTTTACAATAACTAGTCTTTCTGTGCCTAACTTATTTCACATCACACAGTGCCCTTAACCTTCATTTCAGCCTGCTGTCTCCTATTCTGGGCAACAGATAAACTGGCTTTGTAGGTACAGATCCAAACATTTCCCTCCCGGTGAAATCTGTGCATTTTGGGAAACTTCATCTTTATGTTCTCTGATAAAGCAAAAATAGTGCTAGTGTAATTAATGAGAGAGAACGGTAGAGGTAATTTAGAAAGGACATAAATTATTAATTCAGAATATAAGACAGCAATGTTGAAGAGAAACTAAAAATAGGCTTGCACTGTAAATTTTACAGCACATTCAAGATGAATGATAAACAGGTAAAGAGAAATGGTCCAAATGTATGAGTACATGTGCATCTGTGCTTGTAGTTCTTTGTGTTTCTGAGCTCTATCCCCCTTTCTAGATCTCTCTGCCCCTTCCCATAGGTATTTCTTACATGTCAACAGAAGCCCAAATATTTCAGTCTTTTCAAGCAATCATAGTCAAAACACCTTAGCTCTGCCTTGTAACAAAGAAGCAGCCATACATTATTATGCCAACAAATAAGTACAACTGTCAAAGCTTTGTTTCAAAAGCTAGTGGTATATGGGAGATCTGGAAGAAGCTCCTGGCTCCTGACTTCAGATCGGCCCAGCTCCAGCCATTGCAGCCAGTTGGGGAAGTTGGAGCCAGTGGATGGAGGATCTCTCTCTGCCTCTCTAACTCTGCCTTTCAAATAAGTAAATCTTAAAAAAAAAAAAAAAAAAAAAAAAGAACTGGTGGTGGAGAGCATTCTTCTGATCCCTGGTACAATTTTATATACTATGATTAGAAAGGAGGAAAGGATGGAGCGTTTTTTCAATTTCAATTAAATCATTCACAAGGAACTCTAGATGGTGTTGAAAAACCAACTGATTTTAAATGTGTTATCCATTTTCAAAAACATATACCATAATGGATCTATTACAAATAACTTTCCCCCAAATAATGCTGGATGACTCGTTTAAAAATTAAACATACTTTTTTTTTTTTTTTTTTTTTTTTTTTTTTTTTTTTTAACAGGCAGAGTGGACAGTGAGAGAGAGAGACAGAGAGAAAGGTCTTCCTTTGCCGTTGGTTCACCCTCCAATGGCCGCCGCGGTCGGCGCACTGCAGCCGGCGCACCGCGCTCGTCTGATGGCAGGAGCCAGGAGCCAGGTGCTTTTCCTGGTCTCCCCATGGGGTGCAGGGCCCAAGCACCTGGGCCATCCTCCACTGCACTCCTGGGCCACAGCAGAGGGCTGGCCTGGAAGAGGGGCAACCGGGACAGAAACCGGTGCCCCGACCGGGACTAGAACCCGGTGTGCCGGCGCCGCAAGGCGGAGGATTAGCCTGTCGAGCCACGGCGCCGGCCCAACATGTCTTTTTTTAATTAACTTGGTAACAGCTCTGACCATATAACTCAGAAGGAAAAACAAAGCAGGTAGATAAAACACAAAACTTAAACTCGCAAAAGCCAACAATTCTAATTGCCCTACATTTAATTTCCATGTCTTCTATAGTCAAATAATGATCTATTTGAAGAACTGAGACATTGTTCTGGACATTTTAAAGCATATTAAAATATAACTCCTTCAATGAATGGTAATGACAGATTTCCATAGCTCTACCCATTCACACAAAGTGCTATGATACAAGGATACATACCATGGTAAAATTTAGATAGTATAAAATGCAGTGAGAATAATCTGGTACTTTTTAAGTAAGGAAATCCTATGATTTGTCTTCCACTTAGATCACTCTTACTATTGTTTGAGAATCGAAAACAAACAAGATGACCAGATAATTTCATTTTGAAATTAACAAATGTCACTTCCTGCATAGAATTCTTCAATACAGATAACAGCAGACTTCATTTTTGGCAGCTGTGGAAAGGGTGAGGGATGATGAAAGACATAGGAGAGAAAGATTCAAATGGATCAGAAGTACAAACTGAGGTAAACAGAAACCAGCGATAACAGGTTTTGCACTAAAGTGGATAATTCCTAATGCCATAAACTGAAGTGGAGAAGACTAACAAGAGACACGGCTGTCAGGAAGAAAAACAGAATTAGGTCGGCATATGTTAATTTAAGTTTTTTTTTTTTTTAATTTACTTAAAAAGCAGAGTTACAGACATAGGTTAGACAGACAGATCTTCCATCTGCTAGTTCACTCCCCAAATGGCCACCACAGCTGTGGCTGGGCCAGGCTGGAGCCAGGAACCTGGAGCTTCTTTAGGGTTGCCTAAAGGGTGCAGTGGCCTAAGACTTGAGCCATCTTCTGCTGCTTTCCCAGGCACATTAGCCAAGAGCTGGATTGCACGTGGAGTAGCCTGGTCTCAAACAGTGCCCATGTGGGATGCTCGCATCACAAGAGGAAGCTTAACTTGACACACCACAATGCTGGGCCCATATGTTAAATTTAGGATATCTTAAACCATGAAGTGGAATTGTTAAGAGTATAGTGTAGGCTGGTGCCATGGCTCTCTTGGGTAATCTTCCACCTGCGCTGCCAGCATCCCATATGGGCGCTGGGTTCTAGTCCTGGTTGCTCCTCTTCCAGTCCAGCTCTCTGCTGTGGCCCGGGAAGGTACTGGAGGATGGCTCAGGTGCTTGGGCCCCTGTACCAACATGGGAGACCAGGAAGAAGCACCTGGCTCCTGGCTTCGGATTGGCTTAGTGGCCATCAGGGGAGTGAATCAATGGAAGGAAGACCTTTCTCTCTAACTCTGCCTGTCAAATAAAGAACAGTATAGTGTAAAGAATAGAACTCCTGAGTTTGTTAGTGATTTGATACAGATTAACTCCATGGACCTCAAAGGTATCATTCATTAGAAGTAATGACCAAGAGGAAGCAAGCCTAAAGACATCCAGTGACATCCTAAAGACATTTAAGGAAGGATAGGATGCCTGCAATCAAGTCTGAGAAAAAAAAAAAAAACAGCAACCTATAATGTTGGTGTGAAGGCTGAGAAGTCTGTTAGCTGGGATTTAGCAGATAAAATATCTCAAGAATCCAGGGATAGTAAAATGTGTCCAATGCTTATGAATGTCCCATTCAAGAAGATGACTGAATAAGAATTCAAAGTGTTTCAAAGTAAATGACGGTTGATATATAAACTGAACCCAGACTGCATTACTGACAACAATGAGCCTAACATCTCAGCTTGTCATTCAGTAGAATAGACTCTGTTCAGTGTCTAAGTCCCAGAGGTCTGTGTGGATTTGGTTGAATCTCTGCACCCAGGCATCAAATAGGGGTAATTAGAGAAAGGGGATAAATAGGAACATACAAGTGAGTTGGCCAGGAAATGATGTATAAATATGGTCAGCTTTTCATTGGAAATATCTAGTTTACTGTCGAGTAGACATATTATTTTATTTATTAGAGTGCATGGAATGAAAAGTTTAGTTTCTAGTAAATTGTTTTTTCATAATCATGCTAATATCTCAAAATTACTCCAGTCTATACAATTTTTGGAGTATTATTTGAATGATCATTTTAGTCCATACCTTTAATTTTTCTGGAAGAATTCAATGCTTCTAGACTTTTTGCTTTCCACATTTCAATTACAGACCATCCTAATGATGTTCCTATGCAATTTAAATGATTTGACAACTAATTTGCCAGTTACTCTTGGAATTAGTTTAATTTACATATGAAATATTTTATTTACCGGATATAGTTGTTGTTCACATTATCTTTTATGTCATATTAAAAATGATGGAGTACTACACCTATTTAATAATTGTATAATACTATTGCTTTTCCATCATACTGTATTTACCACATTAGACTGCTTTCAAATATACTCATTTCAAAACATATTAAGCCATTTGATATTAATAGACAAATAGATATTTCAATGATAATATGTTCTACTATTCAGTTTAGAAGCTCATGTTATAGGAAATTTGATTAACTGTAAATAAAAAAGTAGGAAAGATTTTATTCATTAATGTTCACTTAAATTAGGATTCCAATACAATTATACACTTTGAATATTCAATAAGTTGCTTTCCCGATTATTATAGTAAGAATAAATTACATCTCAGCAACTCTTAGCTGCACATCACTGTGTATATAAATGGCAGCTATTTTAACATGCAGCACATCATTACTTCGAATTATACTACGTACAATTTTTTCCAGTGTTGATGCTACATTGATATGAACTGTCCTAAAAAAAATAAAAATAAATAAATAAAAAGAACTGATTGAGGGGGCCTGTGTTGTGGCATAGCAGGTAAAGCTGCCACCTGCAGTGCTGGCATTCCAAATGGGCGCCAATTCAAGTCCCAACTACTCCACTGCTGATGCAGCTCTCTGTTACTGGTCTGGGAAAGCAGTGGAAGATGGCCCAAATCACTGGGCCCCTGCAGCCTTGTGGGAGACCAGGAACAAAGTCCTGGCTCCTGGCTTCAGATCAGCACAGCTCTGACCATTGCGGCCAACTGGGGAGTGACCCAGTAGATGGAGGACCTCTCCCTCTCCCTCTACTCTGACTTTCAAATAAATATTAAAAAAAAACATTTATTAGGGGAGTTATGCTCAAACTGACATGTTCAGAGTGCTGTGAGCGACTATAACAAACACTGAAATATTAGCTTCAGCTTTCTAATAGCAGCTACTCTTCTCCACACAATTTTTCAAATTGGAAAACAGCTATAGGACAACATATGAATACGATATGTATTATATATTATGAGTTAATTATATCTAAGTTCACATTGTCTGCATCATACATTCAGGCCAAACTTGTCAGTTAATAAGGGTTATACAGTGTGTGTGTGTGTGTGTGTGTGTGTGTGTGTATATATATATATATATATATATATATACATACATACATACATACATATATAGATTAGCCAATGTGGTGCTCTTCATTTTTTCTCTCAATTCATGTTCAGGTTGTGTTAATTTAAGAATTGGCATACTCAGTTGGTGATAGAATGTCAAAAATCCACTTAGTTGTTGATATTTTTAAGCACTTAAGAGACTAATTAGAAATAGTATTTAAAATTTTTCAACACAGAATTAGAAAAACCTACTAAACATGGCTTTAAAATGTAAATTTAAACATCTATATTATATATCTGTTTAAATATATACATACATATATATAGCATTCATATGGAATATACAATTATATGTGTATATAGCTGAATGACCATATATGTGTATTGTGTGTGAACATGTGTCTATATATGTGACCATGTGGAAACATGTATATATACATATGAGGTAGACTGAAAAGTTTATGAAACAATGTATTTAACATACGTTTTGGTGCAAAAATTTCTGAAACCCATATACAGCAGGTATCTCCAAAAAAGCTCATGTAAAGTGTATGTTATGAAATAACTAAGAAATTTTTTACATTAATGAAATCTTAATTCCATTTGTTCATGAAGTTTTGAAGTACACTTAGCTATTTTGAGAAAAATACTCTGGAAAAATGGTAACACAAGATAAAGTTAGGCAAACACCTCTGGCCTACCATTAAGACATGACAAGATGCCCACATTCCTTATCAGAGTGCCTGGGTTTGCGTTCTCACTCCACTTGGCTCCAGATTCCTGTGACATGCACCCTGGGAGTCAGCAGGTTCTAGCTCAAGCACTTGGATCCCTGCCACTCACCTGGGTTACCCAAACTGAGTTCCCAGCTCCCAACTTTGGCCTGGCCCAGTGTGAACTCTTGCAGGAATTGGGCAAGATCTCTCCCTGCATCTGTCTCCCTGCCTTTCAAATATATAAAAATTATCAAATTTTATTAAAATAAGTATTGATGAAATGTTTTTTAAAGTCTATGAATAGATTTTAATACATATTTTCTATGAGCCTTTTGAATATCACTTATATATCTAATCTTCCTTCAGCTTACTTGATGTATGATTCCAAGACCTTCTTTGGATTCCAAAACCCACAGATGCTGAAGTATCTTACATAAAATTACACATTATCTGCATGTATGCTTGTAATTTTTGCACATCCTCCTGTATACTTTATGGAATAAAAAAGGAAAAAAAATTGTGCACACATTCAGTTAAAAGGATTTTTGAAAATGTTTTCGATCAACAGTGGAGTCAAAAGATCAAGAACACATGGACACAGAGAGGAGGAAGAGGAGTGAGGGGGAAGAGGAGTGAGGGGGAAGAGGAGTGAGGGGGAAGAGGAGTGAGGGGGAAGAGGAGTGAGGGGGAAGAGGAGTGAGGGGGAAGAGGAGTGAGGGGGAAGAGGAGTGAGGGGGAAGAGGAGTGAGGGGGAAGAGGAGTGAGGGGGAAGAGGAGTGAGGGGGAAGAGGAGTGAGGGGGAAGAGGAGTGAGGGGGAAGAGGAGTGAGGGGGAAGAGGAGTGAGGGGGAAGAGGAGTGAGGGGGAAGAGGAGTGAGGAGGAGGACGGAGAAAGGGAATGTCATTGTATTCTTCAAATTCTATCTATAAATCACATTGAATCTGAAAACTAAGTAAAATTGAGAGAAAAAATAAAAAGTAAAAAAACATGTTTATTATCATTACTCAACCAGGAAAACACAACTTCAGTCATACTTCTACAACTCACCAAATTCAAAGAGAAATTCGAGGTTTTGGCCAAAGTAGATAGAAAATAGAACTCTTTATACTGCTGGTGGTTTTTCTGAATGACAAATGTACACAAAACCTATGACCCAGAAATCCCATTCTTGCCACAAACCACATAGAAAGATCATTATCCTAGCATCTGGTTTTTGTACGTTTTTAGTAGCTAATATTAGGTAGAGAAAATTCTTATCGTGGGGCGAATATTACTTAAGTATTTTGGAATATTTTGATTGCTCTTTTTAGACTTCATATAAATAAATGTCTTTCTTTCCAGGAACTGTCTTTATCCTCTTCTATCAGGCTCCCGTCTTCCACAAACACTTTTAATATAATCATTTTATCAGCTATTGCAATGTTAAAGTCATTTTGTGTTATATATAATCTTAAATATTTGTGTATATATAGTATTATTTTATATGTCATCCATATACTCCTCTTGCATTGGAGTTTGAAGTTTAAAGTGTGTAGTTAATTTGAATTTTATTTAATCTGTCATCCATTTGAACTACAATTGTTTAAGTATGGATCAATTTGGTTTGGTGTCTTTTACTGTTTCTACTCTATAATTTTATTATATATTAATATACTATATCTTTATACCATAGCTTGTGTAAAACAGAAGAAGAAATATCTTCCACCTGTTGGTTCACTCCCCAAAAGGCCACAATTGCCAGGGCTGATCCAGGCTGAAGGCAGGAACCTGAAGCCCCAGCCTGGTCTCCCACATAGGTTTCAGGGGCCCAAGTATATAGGCCATCTTATGCTGCTTTCTAGGCATATCAGAAAGAGCTGGGTGAGAAGAACAGCTGGGACTTGTACCAGCAGTCTCTGGAATGCCCTTATTGTACATGGGAACTTCACCTGTTGTGCTACAGCACAGCCCCTAAATGAGATTATTAGTGAATACCTATTTTACTCATCTTGGATTTCAACTTCCCTTGTTATTTTCTCAAAACCAGTGCACATTACCAAGGCTGGCTTCTGTGCCTTTCTTTGATTCACTTATAGTACTTAAAGGCCTGCTTACATGAAGTGGACTCATCATGCACTTAAGCCTAGTTTTTCAAGATGTGTTCACATCACTGGTACTCTTCATGACCTTGTCCACAGTGAGGTAAGCAAACACACTGAAAGGCAAGGTGTTGAAGATCAACTGGTCACTTCAATAATTAGTTATTATATGCATATACTGCCCTATTTACCTTTAGTAGTCTCATACTTGTTACAGTGCTGGTATTGCATCAACATGAGTTAAGCTGCCACCTGCGATGCGGGCATCCCAAATGGGTGCTGGGTCGAGCCCTGAAAGCTCCACTTCCAAACCGGCTCCCTGCTAATTCATCCAGGAAAGCAGCAGAGAATGACCTACGTGCTTAGGCCCCTGCACCCACATAGGAGACCCAGAATAATCTCTTGGCTCCTGACTTCAGGCAGGCCCAGCCTTGGCCATTGTGGCCACCTAGGGAATGATTCAGTAGATTCAAGCTCTTTTTCTCTCTCCTCCATTCTCTTTCCTCGGAGCTACCTATCAAATAAATTAAAAAAGATCACTTGTTTAAAAAAAATGATCACTTACTGATACAATGAAAAAGTTGAGAATTATGAGAATATGAGAATGCTATCAGAGTACAAAGATGCTCTGTACTGAGTTATTCATCACTTCATGGACAGTAGTTGGCAGTTTTCAGGCACAGATTCATGGTCTACACATTGAGTAAGGATGCCCTCACTTATGTAAGAGCGTTCAGACCAGGGTCTTAGCAGAAAATAGAATTACCTTTATTGTGGGAGTTTTTAGCTTAAGGTTCATCTGTAAATAAATATATGGTCAAAGAATAGAGGAAAAAAAACAACCTCTATTGCAGGTAAGAATTTTTTTTTGACAGGCAGAGTTAGACAGTGAGAGAGAGACAGAGACAAAGGTCTTAATTCCGTTGGTTCACCCCCCAAATGGCCGCTACGGCCGGTGAACTGCACCTATCTGAAGCTAGGAGCCATATGCTTCCTCCTGGTCTCCCATGCAGGTGCAGGGCCCAAGCACTTGGGCCATCCTCCACTGCCTTCCCGGGCCACAGCAGAGAGCTGGACTAGAAGAGGAGCAACCAGGACAGAATCCGGGGCCCCAACCAGGACTAGAACCCGGGGTGCTGGCGCCGCATGCAGAGGATTAGCCAAGTGAGCCATGGCGCCGGCCAAGAATTCTTAATCTGATAGCAGCTTAGTAAATCAAAGAGGTCTCAAAGCAGATAAGCTCTTGATCCAAGATTCAAGCTCAATCAGGCTGAACATCACAGAAATACTATCTTTTGAAAGAGCCTTAGTTGGACACCTGGAACATCAAAAGAACACAGCTATCATACTCCTGAGGGTAGTAATAACTATAATAGTACTGTATAGCCTACCATGTAAGTACTAGAGAAATTGAAGACGACCAATCATGAAACCAATCAACATATCTACTTTGGAAATTACCGAGATCCAGACTATGTCAAGTAGAAAATACTGAATATGTAACATTGAGGAAAAACAGCATTAATGGAGTGAAATGAGGTATGAGAAAACTCATCAAGGTGTGATCCTGAAAAAGTTTGTAAGTGCACAAAAAATTTCCTCAGTCAATATGAAGAGTATAGCCTGGGAAGAATTGTGAGGTGACTCAAAAGTAGCCCTCTATTGCCATGTAGGGCCATACACATCAGTAGATCACAGACCAAATGAGTCATTTTAAAAGGATCACTGGCATATGGAGTCTCTTCATGTGTACATGGTATTATATAATTCCTTATGCTCCGTTGGTGAATAGTAAAAGCAACTATTCAGGCTTTATAATGAAAATAAGGAGTATGAGAATTTTTTTACTGCTTCAGCTTCAATAATTAGGTAAGTAATTCAATTCAGTAGTTTGAGTCTTTGAAAAAATTTGATTAAGCAGAATCCTCACCTTTCAACACTCTCTATTATCTGTTACTCTGTCATGAATAACTATTAATTATGTAAAATCACATGTAAAGCATTTGTTGTGGATAATAGCATATGCCTCAATTTGTTAAGCAAACTATAAAGTAAACCTAAATATGCAATTGATATTTAATAAGAGTTGTGTGTTTGATTAAATAATAAATTACAAGGACTTTGAATCAAAACCTTTCACTAGCCAAGTACATTATGAACTCTTAACACAATTTACATTATAGGTCTGAGGATTCGAAAAAAAACTGTTTGGCAAATAGACCATCACCCAAAATATTCTAGTTTAAAAGGCAGAAGTCTTGCCAGGTTTCTCAAGGAAGAAAGCAAATTAGTAGGTAGCTCTCTGTTTCTGCAATTTTGGCATATAAAATGTTCCAATGATTGTCATAATCAATATTTAAGATTAAAATTTGAATTATCCATTTAGACTCACAAGCTACACTGACTATTTCATTGTAGAGATCCTTTTAAACACTGATAAATTTAAGTATGTTTATATTAAAAGTTCATTATTTCTGCTGCTTTCATATTATTGACTTACATAGGCATAGCTTCAGGATATGTTAATTTGGCACAAATAGTGAAATGTAGAGCGATATTTTAAGGTGTGTTGTTGAATGACTTTTAATTTTTTCCTCTTCTTTAATAGCTACTGCTTCAGGCCATAAAGGTGCTACTATCAAATTTTACATTCACAAATACATGATGGTGATTGCATTAATGAAGGCAATTGTCATTACAATACACTTTAACATATTTGCTATTTGTAGTATTGTTTTAATTTTTAAAAAGTATTAATCATAAAATTAAACATATTCAACAGTTAAAAATGTAACTAAACAAAGTAAACCAGGTGATGCTACAAATCATGTGTTTTCAATTAAAGACCCATAGTGTGCAAGTTAATTCAGTTAGACCAATGTATCTGCATCATCAACAAAAATATTCATCATCATTATCATTTTTCAGCTGGCAGAAATTAGCAGCAGATGTTATGGAAGTTTTCCATGTTTATATTCAGAGATGTTCAACATTCCCTTGTGAATTCAAAATATGAAAACACAATGAATCACATGCCCACAGTCATAGCAAGCCATATTTTGCATCATAATAACCATTTGTCTAACAGAAATTCATCTCAGACTTGTTTCCCCTCAAAGGTAAGGAAGTTACAGAACAGTTGGGTCTCAATAAAACTGTTATCACGTTGCTCAGACTGAAAGATAGAAAATAGTTGTTTATAAAATGTTCTTCAAATCCTGTAAGATTAAAAACATGATCTGTTTCAATAATTGTTCAACTTCAATATTAATGAAATATTTAAGGCCTGTAATATATAACCCTCCCAAATTAATGGAGATCATTTGTTTCCTACGGAAGTGTTTTATTTTTATTTTTTTTATTTATTTATTTATTTATTTTTTTTACAGGCAGAGTGGACAGTGAGAGAGAGAGACAGAGAGAAAGGTCTTCCTTTTGCCGTTGGTTCACCCTCCAATGGCCGCCGCGGTCGGCGCGCTGCGGCCGGCGCACTGCGCTCATCCGATGGCAGGAGCCAGGAGCCAGGTGCTTTTTCCTGGTCTCCCCATGGGGTGCAGGGCCCAAGCACCTGGGCCATCCTCCACTGCACTCCTGGGCCACAGCAGAGGGCTGGCCTGGAAGAGGGGCAACCGGGACAGAATCCGGTGCCCTGACCGGGACTAGAACCCGGTGTGCCGGCGCCGCAAGGCGGAGGATTAGCCTGTTGAGCCACGGCGCCGGCCCCTATGGAAGTGTTTTAAACACATACAGTATGAAACAGACATCACAAGGGCACAGAAAATGAAACAATTCAACATTATCAATATCCAAAGTGAATTTGTAACTACAAGTTAACATTGCACTTAGCATTGGATTTACTCATAACGAAGCCACAAAGGACCTTATAAGCATAAACATTTTTCTAATATCAATTCTGTGAAGTAATTACTGTGTGTCACTGATGTGCAAAGATGCAAGTAATGTGATAGATGACATTTTCAACTGAGTTTGCAACAGAAACAGCAGCATTTTCTAAATGATAGAACTTACATCAGCGTGGATAAGCTGAAAAATAACATTTAATTATCAATTCTAAAGACATTAGAAACGATGAGGGTGTTAGACTGGGTATATAAATTTCTGGCGATATTAGTACATAGAACATTAGGGAACTCTAGTTAGTTCTGAAATGGTTTCCCAAGGTTATTTCTTAGAGCACTAAAGTATCAAGATGTTCAGTGATCAAACTACCCTTAGCTTGAATAATATTCAGTCATTATATGCTATCTGGTTCTCTAGGTTTTCATGTTTTACATTAGTACCTCTGAGAAGTTCTGCCAGAAACAAATCTGGCTACTTTTGTAAACATCTTTTTAAAAGTCATTTTACCATGAACATTTGTCATTTAACATTTACTCAGTAAGTGCTGTCTGCATTAATAGTACAGAGAACAGGCTTTTAAAGTATTTCCAATACATAATAATTTGTACATATTTATGGAGTACATCCAATTAACCACTACACTGTGGATCTCCTACCCACCTGTATTTTTGTACCTAACCATCGGCTTCTCTATTTCATCTTCCTAACCTTCATGGCCTCTGCTGACCATCTGTCTATTCTCTGTGCCCATGAGCTAAGTATTTTTTTAAGATTCCACATGTGAGTGAGAATCTGTGGTAGTTCTGTGTCTGACTTTCTTCACTAAACTAATTTTCCTAATGTCCATCTTACATGGCCAGCATTTGTCAATTATTTCAAGACAGGGCCCTGCACGTGTGAATGACCTGTTAAAAACTTGAATAGCAACAATTTATAAAGAATGACTATAGATAGGTGTAAAAAATTTTCAAAGGAAAATTTATTTTCCATTTGAATAAAATTTCATTTGAGAGAATACGATAGATTTAAAAATATTTGAACAGAAAATGAGTTAATCAATACAATAGTTGAGCATCATGACTATTGTAATATAGTTGTGTTCAATGAGTGTCTGAAAGGTCTATATCGTATTTGCTATTTTTGAGAGTGACCAAGACGTTTTATGTAATACACAGAAGACACTCAACATAGATCCATGTTAGGAAAATTAAAAAGTAGAAATTTTACTCAAATGGAAATCCAACTTGTAATTACCCCTTCAGACTTGAGCCGAACATTCTGTTTGAAAGATATTTTTATTAATAAAAAGAGTTTTAGATTTTCTGAAATCCTTGGGGATGGAGGAGGTAGTTGAAAATGTCTTCAGTTATATTCTGAGATTCACAACATGATATGAGGATTCTTATTTAAGTACCCTCCAAGGAAGTCAAAGTAGAACCCGACAGGACAAAAAAGCAACAGAGCAAAGTCCTTCCAACCTGTAAGTGAGACTTCAGCCTGATCTTGCCAGAGACCCTAAACATGTCTTAATGATGATTAGGTAAACACAGCCTTTTCTTCAGAATCTCCAGAAATAGAACTTGGGCCATTCTGGCATAGGGTAGAGTTGTAAACTAACTAGCAGAGAAGGAATACAAGAGGCATCAGCAAAAGCCATCTTTTATCATAGCTTATTTTAGCCTGTTAAATTGAAAAAATTGGAAAGCATTTTTTATAAATGGTGGCATTTGCTGTTTAACAATATGAATTTCAGAAAACAATTATAAAATTAAATATTATTAAATTAAATTTAATAAATTTGATTGAATTGAAATTAAATATGATTATAAGTCAGTTATCTAAAACTAAGTCATTGCTAGTTTCTCAGTTTATGTGTGTGGCAGCAGGTCATCTCTGATCCCATATCAGAACAACTTCAAGTCCTAGCTCCTCTACATTACTATTCAAATGCCACAAGTTCAAATTCAACCAGCTGAAAACTAAATGAACAAACTCCAAGCTTCCAACGAGCCCTCTCACATCATTCTGTATCTCAGGAAACAGCACTGCTGTCCAAATCAAACTTAGCAGAGGTCCTTTCCTCCATCGCTCACTTCACATATCCAGTATACCATCAGACCATTTTAGCTATGAGGTATCTCCTCAGCTTCCTTATTTTTATTTTGAAAAAAAAAAAAAAAAGGAAGCCATTTTACTGACGTATAATTTTAAAAATTGTCTATATGCCTGGCATATATTGGCAACATTGTGAAGTGAATCGAGTCGACTTACTTCCCTTCATTTCTTCATTACACAAAGTTGTTCTAAACTACAGTTATCTTTATCTTAGACTTCTGAAAACATTTTCTTATGTGTTTTACTGCATTTGACTTTAGCCCCTTTAAAAATACTCCTCTAAACCACAGCTGGAGCTATCTTTCAAAAACAAATTCTGGCTCTGGCATTTGGCACAGCAGTCAAGACACCACTTGGGAGATCCACACCCTTTATCCTAGCACCTGAATTCAAGTCTTGGCTCTGCTTCCGATTCCAGCTTCCTGCTCATGCACAAGCTGGCCAGAGCAGGTACTGAATTAAGTACTTGGGTTGCTGCCACCCACAGGGAAGGCCAGTCTCGTGGTTTTCACTTGGCCAACCTGGACATTGTGGGTGTTTGGCCATTCAAACAATGAACAGCAACATCTGTCTCCCTCTGTCTTAGTAATAAATATTTTCACAATAAAATTCCATTATATAACCTTCCCTCATAAAAGGTACTCTTGAGTTTCCATTGTTCTTAAGAAAGACCCCATTTATTAAGGTGTCCTAGAAATTATCGGTGGGATTTGTAGTCCACTTATATTTCTAGCCTCTTAACTCGCTCACCCACACTCCGCCCCTGTTCTGTGTATCTGAACCACTTTGGCTTTCCTTCAAGTCTTTGAATAGCACATTTTGCGTTGTACTTTGGTTGACACATTTCCATCCACCAGGCAATCTCTCTGCTCAGGAATCCACACACACAGTGCATTCTTCAAAGATGACGCTTTAATATATGTCATATTTCACCTAAATCTTCAGTTCTACTGGGAGGATACCAGAAACCTCCTTACACCCATCCATGTCCCAGTGGTCTCACCTCTGGTGAGATTTGACCCTTCTGTTCTCTAGCATTCTCTTCCCTGATGACATAAGGACACACACTTCTGTACTCAAATAAGCACCATCTGAAAGTGTTAATGCTACTCAATTAATTGCCAACAGGTGCTCCTGCCATTGTTTCAGAACAGGTAATCTGAGGTCCATGAGTGGAATTCCTTCCGTGACAAAAATAAAGCTCGTTTTTAAAGTAGAGAGCAAATGTATAATACACCTTGTATTGACTTTTCTCCTTTCTTTTCTCAGTTTCACTGATCATCTAAGTTCCAAGGCATCACCCTCACAAAACATTTCGTCTCAGCTTCTGATTTTGGAGCTACACATTACCCAGTTTAGTTAACACCAATGCAACCCTTGAATGGTGCTAAACTGAGTAGTGCTAATACTTGAAAACAGCAACCTCACTTTATGAGACTCTCATGGGTGGAAGTCTGGGATGACAGGGAGCTGGAAAATAAAGTATTGCCTGATGAGATAGTGGTAATATCTGAACAGTACTGGCTTCTTTTTCAGGATTATTATCATCTCCATAGTACCACATGCAATTGACAGCCCTCAGTCTTACTTTACTTGAACTAACAATACTGCCACAGTTAATCACTAGTTCTTTAATGTCCTCTAGTAGTTGTCAGAGAACACTAACTCTGGTTCTCATATTTTGCAGTCACTTTTCCTATATATCTTCTGAATTTAAACATCCTCAAAATATTATAAAATAGCTGGCGCCGCGGCTCAATAGGCTAATCCTCCACCTTGCGGCGCCGGTACACCGGGTTCTAGTTCCAGTCGGGGCACTGGATTCTGTCCCGGTTACCCCTCTTCCAAAGGCCAGCTCTCTGCTGTGGCCCAGGAGGGCAGTGGAGGATGGCCCTAGTGCTTAGGCCCTGCGCCCCACGGGAGACCAGGATAAGCAATTGGCTCCTGCCATCGCATCAGCGTGGTGCGCCGGCCGTGGCTGCCATTGGAGGGTGAACCAACGGCAAAGGAAGACCTTTCTCTGTCTCTCTGTCCACTCTGCCTGTTTGTATATATATATACACACACATATACTGGTTTTTTGGCCAGTTATATAATATATATATATATATTATAAAATGCCAGGGCTCAGTCTTAGCCCTGTTCTTTTTACCATTGTCACTGATTCCATACATGACATGGACACAGTCTCATGTATTCTAGTATCAACTTGATACTGGGATTTCTCATTTTCTCCCTCCAATCTCTGCTTCACCTTTGTATTCTAGACTTCCATGCTCAAGTAGACTACTCAACATCACTACTAGTTGATTAGTAAGCATTGCATATCTGTTTTTGAAATATATATTTTCTTTATTCATCTACACATAATCTATTAATACTGATACTATCTCTGCCTTGGAAAGATATCCAGAATCTAGTTGCTTTCCACCACCTAACGACTCTATTCCAAATCAGCCTCACTGCTGATACATATTTTTGCATCATATATGGTCCCCAAATTTCACCCTTATTCTCTATGTGCCCTGTTTTATAAATAGTTACCAACATGACCTCTCTTCACTGCTGATCTAGTCACACTAGCATCTTGTTCTTTTTCAATTGCTTTTCTCCAGAAAATCCAAATGGTTCATTTCCCTTTTGTAGGTAGTCACTCCCATCACTATAACTTTTCTTTACAAACTTCACCATTCTACAGCCTTGCTCTGTATCACAGAACTCCTTTAATTTTGCTAATTAGTATCTTCTCCAGATATGCTTCATGGGTCATATTGACTCCAATATAATGGACATTCTTTGAGAGTAAGATCTTCATTTTGTTTCATTTTTATTCCCTGACACTTGATATCTTGTATTAGTTTTTATAGAATCAATACTAGTTTAACTTCTATTTATTCAACTAAATCAATATAATCTGCTTAAGTGTCAAAACCCATGAACATGTACTTTTTCTCCTACCCACCTACCTCTTGAAATTAGAACACTTTTATAACTAAAAGCACATATTTAGATATAAATACATATTTACATGTTCCATCCTTTGTGTTTCATTTCACAAGTGACTTTTCCCCTTTTTCATTTTTCCTATACTTTAACTTAAATGGTTCTAAGTGAAAAGTACTAATTTTGGTAAAATGGCTAGCATTGTAAACAACTGTCGAGTTAACTTCAGTCAGTAATGATCCTGTATCCAAATAAGAATGATTATAATATTTGCTGTAAAGTTTCACTCAATAAAATTTTATTGTTGAAAATTGCTATAATATAAAAATTTAAATCAACATTATAGCAGATTACTTCATTTCATTTATGGCCTTGCTAAAAGGCCCAGTAGGATTATGGTGTTAAATTCCTATGACTCAATTGCAAAGTTATCCATTATGTAGCTCCTCTTTACCTCTCATCCCCTACAAACTTTATGTCAATTGTTCTACAGTGTTATACTACGGTTAGTTTTATCTGAACAGGTCCATTCATACATGCTTACTTTTTTTGATTGTAACCTAAACCATGTTGCTTATCACTGATAAAAAAAAATCAAACAATGTAAAATTGACATTGGGAACAATGAAGTAGCAGCTTATTGCTTTTTATTTTTAAGATTTATTTTATTCATTTGAAAGGCAGTGTGACAGAGACAAAGAAAGATCTTCCATTCCCTGGTTCACCTGGCTAGGCCAAAGTCAGGAGCCTGGGACTCCATACAGGTCTCCCACATGCATGGCAGGGGCCAAAAAACCAGTAGTCTTTCCCTACTATCCCAGGTGCATTAGCTGGGTGCTGGATGGGAAGCAGAGAATCTGGGACTTGAACTTGAGTTCTGATATGGGATCAGAGACAACCTGCTGCCGCACAATAAAGGCCACACAGCTTATTTGTTGTCTTAGAATGATAAAGGCTAGGGGCCTGCTCTGTGGCAGAGGGCTGGGACACCACCTGCCATGCTGGCAGTCTCCTGCCTTCTCCACTTCAGATACAGCTCTCAGCTAATGTGCCAGGGAAAGCAGAGAAGACAGCCAAAGTGTGGTCCCATGTCACTCATGTGGACGACAAGGATAAAGCTCCTGGCCTCAGCCTGGCCCAGCCAGGATGTTATGACCAATTGGGAAGTAAAGCAAGGTATGGAAGAATGACCAACATCTTTCTGTGGATTCAGCTATCTACCTCAATCTCTCTATCTAGATCTCTCTCCCTCCTCCGTTTCTTCCTGTCTCTGTAATTCTGCCTTTCAAATAAAAAATCTTTTAAAAAAAAATCAACAATAAAGCTCAACAAATCAAAGTGACTGTACCTTTATGTCATCAGCATCCTAAGAGGCTTCTATTTTGTCTGTGCAAAAATCTTAGTATCTTGGCTTTTATTTTCCTGATTAGTGCCTTATAGTTTCATGACGGCTGCAAATCCATCAGACTTAACATATGTGTTCCAGGTATGACAAAGATAGGAAAATCGCAAAATAAAAAGGGCATAAGTTACAGGACTTGCCACTGAAAGATCCATTTTTTCTCCTTGGAAAGGACACGATCTCCAGATATCTTTGATCACCTGATGTTGACCATACTGTACCAACTCATCACTCTTAGCCCATTTCTATCAAGTTTCTTGATGCGAGTCAAGGACCACACACTCTGATTACAAATTACATAGGGTACTTTTAAAAATGTGCTATCATCTAAGATATACTCAGGTTCACATACAGGCTTTTTCTTTTCCTAGGTGAGTGACCTTGGGCAATATATTTAACATTCAGTTTTCTCAATTCTAAGCAAGATTTAACACTAGAAGCAATTTTATATATTTTTAAGGAAATAATCCATATAAAGTAGTTAACAAAATGGTTATCCCCCATGAACTATTCAGTTCCATATTTGCAAGTTCTGATATTTGTCTAAAACTGAAGCTAGCATTTTCTACAGGATTTCTCTTATTTAAAACTGTGGCCTAAAAAAAGCAATGATACATTTATAATGAACAACACTGAAAGATCTACAATGTCAAATAAATTTTTCCAATCCTTAATATGATTTGCAAATCTTCAAGAAGGCATATGATAATCAACATTTCACAAAACCATCAACGAATGAAATCATTTTTATGAGCAGAGCCCAAGAGATTATGGTGAAGCCATAATATTGTCAAACTCCCTCAAAGGCTATGTGATAATCATCCCTGGGTATATGAGTGTATGAAGCAACTCTGCTCTAGTGTCTACTTGCAGGACACAGTTTAAAAACCAACTCTGGATACACTGGGATAATTTAGATGAGATTCCTACTAGGAAGTAATGTTGCAATCATCAATACACACATATCTTCAAAAATTAAGT
This sequence comes from Sylvilagus floridanus, assembly GCA_949820135.1. Lineage (NCBI taxonomy): Eukaryota > Metazoa > Chordata > Mammalia > Lagomorpha > Leporidae > Sylvilagus > Sylvilagus floridanus. Next base: position 27,320,732 of record OX463235.1, read on the forward strand.
CATGAAGGCTTTACAAAGTATTAAGAGGAGGGTGTATATTTATTCTCATAAATTCTATGATCTATGATTATTGTCCATTAAATAAGCTTTAATCAAGGACAAGAAATTCCTTCCAAGTGTACTTTCGTCACTGAAGTTGTTATGAGCCTTGTTCTGTGGCTAACAATGTATTTCTATAGGCATTATTACAAAGATAAATGAATAATGATCAATTAATGTGGTTTTATTATGTCAAATGATGAGCTTGTGTATATAAATAGCCATATTAGATATATAAATACTGAGTGCTTGTGTGGTTGAATTAAGTACTAAGTATGATATCAAAGTTAAGACCATTGATAATACAGACACAGATCTCTAAGAAATCTTCCTGTCTTCCCCTTTGGTCATTCCTGTAACATGAGGCCCAGTAGAATTGTGATTACTATTTGATTACATTCTCTGCCCCGCCCCCCTTCAGAACACAGCACCACCCACAGTAGAAAGGGCAAGTGTTCAGCAATTAAAACAGTACTCTCAAACACGTCAGACAAATATCACTGACACTAGCAACTCAAAAACCCTTCAAGAACTTCTATAGTATCAAAATTGAAATTACACTTGGAAATGGTTTCTCAGGAATCCTTGTAATCTTTTCTGTTGAAACTTAAATGCTCTAAAGAAAATTCTAAAACAGCATCTAAAGGAAAAGCTAACACCAAGATGAAAGACACTGGCATTCTTAAAACATTGTGCACACCTCTTAGAACCCAACACCTGATGAATTATCACTGTGGAGTCCCTGATACTCTCCCAGGGATGTACATCATTGAAAAGATTTCAGATACTCAGCCAGACATTTCGGGACTTACAAGACAATCTGCTGTATGCAGTATGCATAGACCATCAGTTATTTGCCAGCTAACATCTATAATATCATTAATAGGCAATCCTTTTTTAGAAAAATATTAAAGGAAAGCAGAGAGAGACACATCAATCATTGGTTTATTCTCCAAGTGTCCATAAGTCATGACCAAAGTCAGGAACCCCCACCCAACCCTGACTCACATGGGTGAAAGAAACCTAACTACTTAGCCATCATCTACTGTCTTCCAGGATCTTCTAGAGTGGAAAGCTGGAATCGGGAGCTGAGGCAAAGAGATGACTCCAGGCATCCTTACATGGGATACAGACAATCTAAACAGCATCTTAACTGCTAGGCAAAATACCCACCCCAAAAGGAAATTGCTTCAAAGTAGTTGCCCAGCAATGGAGAAATTATGAACACAAGACTGTTGAGAAAAATACACTCTTGGGAAGAGACATGTGAGATATAAGTAGGATTTAATATTTTCTTCATGACCCAAAAAGTTGGTTGCTTATGAGGACTTTGTGTAGAAAGAAACTGCCTTGCACCAAGTAATTGTTTAAGTTTTAAAAACCCACTGTTTAAGGCTAAACAAATTTATTTTCATAAATGCTTGTGGAGTAATCATTGCCTACTGTATCTCTGAGTAATACTCTTATATGACAGTTCTTTACTTTTGCCCGAGTAGTCAAAATAGCTTTCTTTTTGAACTGAGCTCAACTCTTGAACAAAACTGATCAACAAAATAAATGAATCACATAGACACCAGAATGTTACTGTAAGAGTGTTGACTTTATTTTGAATCACCAATATGATGATTCATGGACAAAATGGGACAATGAACCTCTAAGAAGTTTGTACAGAACTGAGAGCATTACCACTTTTGATGAAAATCCTTCCTAGACACAGAAATATGGAGAGGCACTTCCCTGTCTTTGGCACAAAGCTATAGTTCATCCGATGCATCTCAAACAAGTTACTGGACACTGTTAAGGTAGAAGCCTATTGCATGTGTTCTCAATTCTTTCTTATCCCACCTTAGGAAAACACAGAAAATGTATTCAGAGATTGCTATACCTATAATGTGCTGCACAGAGGTATTACAGGCGCAGAAAAAGTTCTCACTGTGGAGAAATAACTTGGACTCTTTTGCAAGACAAATTCTGCAAGGTAGTGGCTTTTGCTCATGTAGTATAAATTGTGCTTGAATCCACAAAAGAATACAGTTAAAATTTCACTCCCTATTCCTGAGACTTGAGAAAGAGAAGACCATGTATCTCCACATCTGAAGTGTATAGGGGCCACTGCCATGGTACTCTATGACCCAGGTAACGTTACACAGAACAAGAAAAACCATTCCCCCTGTAGGGAAAGGGAGCCGTGCTGGAAATACAGGCAAAAGGCAGGGAATTACAGGCAGAAAAGCTTTGAGAGTATCCCAAGGATTCTGACTCATAGAACTACCTGGTGGGTAGCAAGGCATATCATGAAAGCAGTACCAGACAGGCCAAGTATCACAATAAATGTAATTAAGAGGGGTAGTTCACCCAATGGGACATTATTCAATTGTGACAAAGACCATCCTCAACTACAAACAATGTGGTTGAAATTTACACTCATGGGAATAAAGTCCAACAATGAAGTACTCCTTTGTCATTTTTCTTAAATAATGGACAAAACGAAACAAAGTCAATTTGTGCTAATAACATCGGAATAGCAGTTACTCTTGGGACAATGAGGTGTCAGAAAAGGGGCAACAGGAAGCTTCTCGAACCCCTATCAATTTGTTGAGCCACTGCTGATGCTATAGGAGGTTATATTCGTGAAAATTTATGGGACCACATGTCTATGTGCACATGGTCTAAAGGTGTGTTGTACTTCAATACAAACTAAGTCTGAACATGAAGGAAAGATAGGACCTTATTACAAGGCACACAGGGATTCTGAATATAATTATCTAGATGCTCTTATGGAAGGTTGATAGTCATTCATATAGCTAAGTCACTCTATAGAAAAAGTTAGAAAGCCCATCATTCTAAAAACTAAGTGGAAAAAAATCTTTTCAGGGGAAGTAATATGCCACTTTATGTAAAGTAAAATTGTTTCAAATATGCTATTGTAAAACCAACAGAAAAGAGTTGCAATTCTACATGTAAAATGTATAAAGTGGAAGAAGCGTCGTGTTTTTCATTTGGAGATACAAAAATTTATTTAGTAAACAGTAAATATATTTTATTGTTTTAAAATGGAAAAAATGTATTTTAAGGAGAAACTTAGAAATAGCATAAATGATGTATAAATTCCCTCAGGTTTTTTAAAGTGGTTTTCATAGTTTTACACAGAAAACAAATCAACAGATTATAAAAAATACGCATAATGACACTAATATGTAAGATTATTCTCAAATTTAAAGTTTCTTCAATTTAGGAGTGTGACTTCACTCAAGAAATAAATTTATTTCAAAAGCAAAATGGAGGAGTACCTAAAAAAAATTGATGTATAATTTCACCTATTAGCATTGCATTTCCTCTAGGGTTTATGAAGTTCACAAGTATTCTACTGCTGGGCATTTGATCTAGTAATTAGAACACTTGAGATGTTTCAATTCAGCATCAAAGTTTTAGCTTCAAGTCCCGGATCCACTACCAATTCCAGCTTCCTTTAATGCACACCCTGGAAGGAAACATGTGATATTTCAAGTAGTTGGGTCTCTGCCACCCTTGTGGGAGACCTAGATTGAGTTCCTGGGCCCTGACTTTGGTCCACTCTAGCCCCCAGACACAGCACACTGTGGGAATTTTGTGAATCAAACAGTGAAAGGTAGTGTCATTCTCCCCCCTCCCTCTAAAATAAATAGATGGGAATAGAATTTTTACAAAATTTAAGATCAAATAGTAAGCCCAATATTTCAACAATTGCTAGGCAAATCAGGAAAGCAATTAAGTTGAATTCACTTTCAAAAACCATTAAACTGATGGTAACTAACGCTGAAGTTTTCAGAAACTATATAACATGGTCTCAGACTTGAGTTCTCCACAAGAGCTATTCAGTCTTGAGTTAGGAAGCATAGTATATTCTGCACACACCCCCAAACAGTCATGAATCATTTTGATTAAATCAGTTTTGCCAAAGACTCCCTTGGAATTTTGTTTCCTGGTGGTAATGTAAAAGGATATTCAAATAAAAGTTTAACCTGTGTATTCAGTAAACATGTAAGTTATTTGATAAAATTTAATATATTAAGTTATTATTTGCCTATTTGTGATTGGTGTGATGATGATTTTCAGGACTTTCATTTTGTCTGTGGTAGAGTGCACTCCCCACTTAGACATTTTTAAAGAGATAGGCAAGGTAACATATTGTCTTCCAATTTTTCTGTTTTGTTCCATACTTGGAACCCATTTCCACTTAAAGTCATTATAAGAAAATATAAAAGGTGCCAAAGATTACTTAAAAGCCCTGAAGAGTTGTTTTCCATTTTGACTTTATACATCCACGCCATCTGAAGGTTATTTTAGTAAGAAGTCAGACAAGTATAAATGTCACCTTTTTTGATGGGTATTCTGTTGTTCCAGTAATTCTTTATTTTGATTTTTCTTTTGGCTTCATTTTTTAAGGTAAACAAATTTCATATATTTCATAAATGCAGGTTTAGGAACCTAGCAATACTTCATACCCTACCCTCCCTCCAGCCCTCATTCCCACCCTTCTTCCTCCTTCCTCTCCTAATTTTTACAATGATCTACTTTTTGTTTACTTTATTCTCATAAAATTAACCCTATATAAAGAATTCAACAAATAGTAAAAAGAAAAATGCAGTGTTCTTAAAAGTAGAAACAAGGGCTGAAAACAACCAACATGTTGAGATTTGATGGTTGCTTTACAAATAAATATTTTTTAAAAAAATTTAATATTATAGAGGCAGGGATGCCTTCCATCTTCAAGTTCACTCCGCAAATTGCCACAAAGGCTAAAGCTCCATCCAGGGCTTCCATGAGGGTAGCAGGGGCCCAAGCACATGGACCATCTTCCACTGCTTTCCCAGATGCACTAACAGAGAGCAGTCTCTGAAGCAAACCAGTCAGGACTCAAACTTGCATATGGGATTCTGGCATTACAGGTGGTAGCTTATGTTGCTGCATCATAATGATAGCCCCTAGTAAGAAATTTTAAACAATCTACTCTGGCCATTGTGGCTATTTGGGGAATGAATCAAGGATTGAAGTTCTCTCCCCCATCACCCTGTAATTCTGCCTTTCCAATAAATTAAGAAAAATATTAATAGTTGATCTAAAAAATGTTAACAGCATCTTTTTGTCCATCATCAGCTGCAGACAGATTACAAAAGTATGGATAGAGTGATTCTAGACTGCAAGAAAAAATAAAGAGGTATATTGGAATTGAACAATAGAAATATTCTTCAGGGGTAGCACATTAAATTATGAGAACTTGAAAATTATGCAAATTTTCTTGGCTTCTCAAGACCAGTATTTTGTGTAAAAGCATGTAGAGGTACGTGTCTTAATTTTTCTTTCAATGTAATTAAACATGAAATTAGTTACTCTCTGTAAAATTACAAGGATTGCAGGTTTGAGTCATCAAAAATATTCTTCAAAGAGAAAATCAGATTCTGAATGTGTCAGGAGAGGCTATTTAATTTAATGCAATGCTGTAATGATTCTTTTATTTCTCGTTTCTGATAGTACCACAGTAGACATCACATAATTATACTTTAATTTTAGCTCATGAAACACAAAAGCTATTAAATACCACTTCTGAAATTCTACTTACCAATGTTAAGTTCCATGTTTACAGTTTTATTGCAATGTATTACATGTGGGCTCATATCAATATGTTTATGTGTTTAAACCTCTGAGCATTATAACCTACTATTCCTCAATTCCTTAGGAATTAAATCTATCTTTGGGACTGCAGAATAAGCACACTTGTAACAGACCTTCAGTTGGTCTGATAAATGGTCTAGTGTTTTTTTTTTTTTCTTCAAATCAGCTGGGAGAAGTCAGGTGACAAATGATTTCCATTAGCTTCAGCAGAATGGAAACAAAACAGATCAATACAAATGATTTGCAGCAAGTTTAGATCATAAATTTCCTTTTGCCCTCGTACATCATTTTAATTTAGAAGTTTTTTTCTTTTCATAGTAGAGAAAAGTCATTACAGAATTGAGAATTCTAGTTACCGCAAACTGTCCCCGATTTAAGGTGAGACCATTTTAATGCACTATTAATTTTATCCAGTGGTACACAACAATATTATTTTAAAATATGGCAAACAATAAAAATGTTAATGAGCCATGTTCTGGAAAATTAATTTAACCTGTAAGTTGTGTAAAAACCGTAAAATGCTTAAATCTACAAAATGAGCTTTTTTTTGTTTCTACTTTAATGGGAGACTTTCATTGGTTAGTTTTATTTCTTTAGTACTCTTTCTTAAGCAATTTCCTTGTATCTGAAAATATGCCCTCACTTCCTTGCTTGGGCAAAAACTGTACTTTATCTCCATGCATTATCTTTGAATAGTAGCAAATTATAGAAAAAAATATGAAGAGGGAAAGAATGAGGAGAGGTAAAGGAAAAAACAAATCAACACAGCAACAAAAAAGCAAATACAGGTTTACTTTTCCTTTTCTCTGAATTATTCCAAAGTAATATACAGTTGTGGGACAATCTTTGCTAAGACTCTTAGAACCACACCAAATGATTACCAAGGGAGTCCTGGCAGTTAACAGATTTATTTATTTATATGTCTTTGAGGGTCCATAATGGTCTGAACATAAAACTGTCAATCATGCTCCATGCACCAAGAGTTTTCATCCTGAACCGTGTTCTGCCGTACTCGGGAATATGTAATGAAGCCATTCACTGCACTCATGGGATTTTCCTAACTTCTGTAATGAGCAGCTAATTTTCACATCCACTTAAAAAAGGAAGTTCAAACTCACCCACTATGTGAGAGGTAACAGGCAAACAGCTGGGGTACATGGGACCCTCGCCAGTTGACCCTTATTGCTTCATCAGGATTCCATAGCATTTCCACACTTAACTTTTTTCAAGGTGATTAGAAATTACAATTTAAATCCTAAGATTTCAGCAATAAAAATAATCAATTTGGGATGGAGCTAAGAAAAGAAGGCTCAAGTATTTTTACAGAATTCCCAACTTTCATTTGCAATGGGTGGAGTATAACTGAGAGCTTTAAGGACCAGGTTATGTTTCTGCTTATGTTTATCTTAAAGGAAAACTTCAAAATTCACCTAGCTTTACTTACTGGCTGAAATAGTTTCTCTAGATGAATTAGAGAAAATGGTAGACCTTGTTGGAAAACCTGGTTCTCAATACTGACATCATTTTAAATTCCTCTGTATGAGCTCTAAAAATAATTCAAATTTTAAAGTAATATTTACAGTAATTTAAATATTTCAGTATCAGTCAAAATAATACTGTCTAGACCTTAGCTCCTATAAGCTTGTTTCTTATGCTCATGAGTGCAACATCTCTATCAGCATAGGTCAATTCTCAAAAGCATGAAGACCTGATCCAGTCTGCCTGCATTCAAACCCAGGCTTTGGAATTTACCAGCTTCGTGATTTGGGAATGTTACTTAACATCTCTGTGACTCAGTTTCATCAGCTGGGAAATACAAGCAACAGTTTTATTCATCAATAGGATAGTGATCAGGAGTGAGGAAGTTAATATGGTAGAATTCTTAAAATTGTTCCTGGACCATGTTAAGGCCTTAGGTCTTAGCTATTATTATTAGAGCTATTACTTTTTAAATCATTTTTATTGGTTATGTACAAAGAAGAGCACAGACTATTTGCAAACACCAGTTGAGTACCTGGGAGAAGCAGTAGACGCACAGAATTACTTGTAAAGCTTTTTGCCAGGAATATGCTACGAACTACAGCTCCTGCAGGTATTCCTGATACGTATGACGTGTTGGAGAAGTCCTGCTTGGTTTTCCTAGGAAGCAAGTCATCACAAAAGAAATACAGCTATTCTGACACATATGTATGGTAGAGGTCTTGGGGAGGCTTTTGGGCTCTCATGAGTGCAGCTGAGTTTCCAGGGAATAGGCAGCATTAACTCCATGAGGATGAGCCATCCTAGAAGCCTAGTGTACTCCAAGTAGCGCAAGACTGCAGCCACGCAGATACTGCAACTGGGACCGAACTCGAACTTTCAACAACTCCAAACAAGTAAACAGTATGACTGAAATGAAATGGTTCATTGTTTGATGTTGTTAGATGTTGAGGATATTCACCAGCTAGTAGTACCAACCAGGATACCATCAGCTCTGTTTTCTTTGCAAGAATCCAATCTCAAGTCAATTAATTGTCTTTTTATTACTACCTACTTCTGTGGTCCTGAACAAGCTATTAGTCTGGAATCGGGGTCCACTACCTTGTCATCAGAATTTGCAAATTCCCTATAATAAATATAATTCATTATTCATTCTTTACAATTTATCCTACTCTGCAATCTTGGTCACCAATTATTCCAATATTATCTCTACTGGCTTCAAGTAATTTTTTGGTTCTCAACTGATATCTGGCTTTTTTGGTAGCTATTCTTGGAGCTACCCTTTCGTAGAAACAAAATTATCCTTAAGTAATGAATATTGAATCATAAAGTCATTCACTTAATTCTTTATTCATACACAAGGAACTAGAATTTGACTCATCATTTGAATTCAAACGATTTTTCTATTAAACATAATTTGGAACTGCACTGATTCAGAAACATTATACTTCAATAGCCTTCTTTCTGAGCATCACACATGTTCCTCAAGGTTTCTCACTTTAGAATTAGAACTGGGGCTGGCGCGGTGGCTTAGTGGGTAAAGCCGCTGAGGCATCAGCATCCTACAGAGGCAATGGTCCGAGTCCTGGCTGCTCCACTTCCCATCCAGTGAGAAAGCAATGGGCCTGCCTATCCACATGGGAGACTCCTGGCTTCATCCTAGCCCAGACCTGGCCGTTGTGGTCATTTGGGGAGTACACCAGTGGATAGAAGACACTCCTCCCTCCACCTTCATTCCCTTACTCCATCTCTTTCAAATAATTTTTTTAAAAAAGACTTGGCATTGAGTTATCTGTCACCACCAGCAAGTCCTCCTCCACACCTGCCCCAATTTAGTCAGCCGATTGACTCAGAATCCTCAATTTCCTGCAGAACCAACATCCCACATGTGATAAAAACTTCCTTTCCAGAATCTTTAATGCATCATCATTTTTTTACAAATCGTCAACCTCAGATTAGTCACATATTTCCTATTGCTTAGTCACTTAGTCTCAAGTGATTTGGAAAAATGCAACAACATGCAAATTGATGCTACTGCAATCTTACAATTCTGGGCCTTCACTCAGAGCTGAGCCTTCAGGCATTTGTCACTTTTTAAATTTTATTTGTTGCATATAATGCCAGAGACCCTAAATAGTGAAGTAAGTCAAGGAGAAAAAATTCAGGAGTTGGAAACAAAAAGACTTCACTTTGGTATAATTATAGAATTTATACAAAATCAGAATATTCTTAATTTTCTAATATAATCTGCTACATGATAGTGGATAAGTAAATATACATCACTTTCGTCTATTGCAATGACAAATGGTTTAAAATTCAACACGAAAAATATTTAATAGAATCAAAATATAAAATATCCAGGAAAAATGTAAAAGTTAACAAACCACCTAGTTGTCCAATCAAAGAAAAATTTTTAAATATATCTAAATTAAGGGAGAGCTTTATTGTGGACATGACTTTAGGAGTCATTTGTGGGGAGAGGCCAAGATGGTGGTATAGCAATAGGATGTTCTGAGTCACGAGAGGGGAGCGGGGAAATAGATAGGTAATAAGCAGAGGGATACAAGCCAGCGATGGAATCATGAGACTTTCAGCTGAGTAGCCCAGAAGTCCACCAAGGACCGCAAATGTCCATGCTAAGGGAGCAAGGAGGAAGGAGAAGTGATGGAGGTGGAGCAAAGACACAGCAGACAGAACAAACGAGGAGATTGGTGTCACCTTTCCCTCTCCCCTGCAAACCAGTTAAGAGGCTGAGAGTACTTCGAACTGCAGATAGCAGCAGGCAAGGAAGCTTGGTAAACTGCATATGAAACTCCAAATGAGAAGAAGGAGAAATTATAGGGGGAAAAGTGGAGAGATTAGGCATGCCATGATCCATATATGTCTCCCCACACCCCAACCAGACCACAGATGGAGGGGAGAAGCCATATTGATTGTTTACATTTTCGAGTTTAAGCAGGGGGCTGCTGCAGTTGTCTCCCATACACATGCCCATCAATTGTGGGGGCCACCTCACAACACCCCCATCCAGCAACAAGGATCACAACATTTCAGAGTGATTCCTTTCCCCACCATTCAAGCTGTACAATAAGGAGTAGTCTGAAATGGTGAAAGCCAAAGCTCATTTCAAACACTAGTGAGAAGCAAGCCCCGCCCCAGGAGGCAGGACTTAGTGCACCAAGGCCCTGGTAGCCACCTCTATCACAATCTAAAGGTAAACAGGGGTCCAGGAGGTGGGACTGTGTTTCCACTTACAACACATGCACAGGAGCTCTTAGCAGAGGGAAATTACACCACAGGTACAAAGTGACAATTTAAAGATAAAATCCACCAGAAATGCCAAAGAGCAAAGGAAAATTCCTGAATAATAACGAAGATTCTGAACTCCCCAAAGGAACAATATAATGCTTCAATAATGGAGGCTGAAGAAGGAGACAGAGGATATGTCAGAAAAGGAATTTAGCTCAGAAGGACAAAATTTATATGTTCTCCCAGATCGGTAACAACTAAGCACCAAAAAGGAAACCTGTTGAAATGAAATGGACACTATGAGAAAGAGTGACTTGAACAGCCCTTGTCCTGTCAATGGACAATACTTTATCCATTTTAGTATTTTTTTGCCCTATTAAATACTATTAGTTGAACTCTTTAACACACAATTATTCTCAATAGTTTAAATTTAACTGAAAAGTGATCAGTTAGATATAATAGTGGGAATAAGAGAAGGAGGAGATGTACAATTTGGGATATGCTCAAGCTGACTTGCCCCAAATGGTAGAATTAGAAACGTGCCAGGGGATTCCAATTCAATCCCATCAAGGTGGCATGTATCAATGCCTTCCCACTAGTCCAAGTGGTCAATTTCAGTTCACAATTGATCATACTGATAGGACTAAGAGTCAAAGGGATCACACAAACAAGACTACTGTCTGCTAATACTAACTGATAGAACAAAAAAGGGACAGAACGATCCAACGATCCAACATCCAGGATACACAGCAGACTCATAGAATGGCAGATGTCCTAAACAGCGCTCTGGCCTCAGAATCAGCCAGATCCAAATGCCTTAAGGGCTGAAGAGCCCCTGAGAGTATTATAGGCATGGAAAGCCAAAACACTCTGGCAAAAAAAGGAAAAAAAAGAGGACCTAAATGAAAGATCTCTGCAAGTGAGATTCCAGTGCAAAGAATGGGCTCTCAAAGAAGGAGGTACCTTTCTCTGAAGGGAGCAGCGAACTTCCACTTTGACTATGACCTTGTCTAAATAAGATCAGAGTCAGCAAACTCAAAAGGCTTCCATAGCCTTGGCAACTCATGACAAGAGGCTAGGGAGATTACGGACGCCATAAATAAGAGTGCCAATTGTTAAGTCAACAACACGAGTCACTGTGCACTTACTCCTCATGTAGGATCTCTGTCCTTAATGTGTTGTTCAGTGTGAATTAATGCTATGACTAGTACTCAAACAGTATTTTACACTTTGTTTCTGTGTGGGTGCAAACTTTTGAAATCTTTACTTAATATATACTAAATTGATCTTCTGTATATAAAGATAACTGAAAATTCAATCTTGATGTGAATGGAATGGGAGAGGGAGCAGGAGTTTGGAGGGTTGATGGCAGCAGAGAAGTTATGGGGTGGGGGGGAGAGCCATTGTAACCCATAAGCTGTAGTTTGGAAATTTATATTTGCTAAGTAAAAGTTAAAAAAAAAAACAAAAGGAATTTATAAAATAGATTGCTTCAAAGCAATCAGAAACAAATTCATGATTAAATGAAAAGCACTCCCAAGAAATTGAGATTTTTAAAGAGAAGCCAGAATAAAATACTGGAAATGAAGAATTCAATAGATCTAATAAAATATACAGCACAAAGTCTCAGCAATAGAATAGAAGAGCCAGAAGGAAGAATATTAGAACTAGAAGACAAATTTCTGGAAATAGACCAAACATAAGAAATTAGAAAATTAAAAAATCATGGTTGGAGATTTACAAGATTCTATCAAACAGCCCAACTTATTGATCCAAGGAATTCTGGAAGGTATGGAAAGAGACAAAGAATTAAAGGCCTCCTTAGTGAAGTAGTAACAGAGAACTTCCCAACCTGGAGAAAGAGACATTTCAAGTACAATATATACACAGAATTTCCAACAGACATGACCAGAAAACAACTTCACCATGACACACTATAGCAAAGCTCACCTCAGTGAAAGACAAAGAACAGATCTTAAAATGTGCACAAGAAAAACAACAAGTCACATTCAGAGGAAACCCAATTAGATTCATTTCAGACTTCTCATGGCAAACCACACAGGCAGGCAATGGTGAGACAGATTCCAAGTCCTAAGAGAAAAAACTTTCAACCCAGAATAACTGCAACCTGCAAAACTCTCATTTATGAATTAAAGAGAAATATGGATCTTCCACAAGAAGCAGAAATTCAAAGAATTTGTAAATACTTGCCCAGCTCTACAAAAGATTCTCAATAATGTGCTAAACACAGAAATCGGAACATCACTACAGAAGATGAATGCAGAAAATGACCCAACAAAGTACAAATGAAATCCAAAGTACATAATCAGGACTATTTAAGGAAACATGGTTGGGTAAAGACAGTATTTAACAAAAGTCATACTGAATGTAAATGGTCTCAATTCCCCAGTTAAAAGACACAGACTGGCTGAATTAAAGAAAATCCATCTATTTGCTACCTACAAGAAACAAACATTACCAAAGACTCACACAGAATCAAAGCGAAAGGTTTGAAAAAGGTAATCCATATTAACAGAAACCAAAAAAAGAGGTAGTATGACCATCCTAATATCAGACAAATAGACTTTAACACAAAAATTATTAAAAGAGACAAAGAGGGACACTATATGAAGATGAAAGGATCAATTCAAAAGGAACATTTGACTATTATAAGTATATATATGCACCTAATTACAGGGCATTTGGCTATTTAAAAGTTAAAGGATTTAAAGGGAGATATAGACTCAAATACAATAGTAACAGGGGACTTCAATACCCCACTTTCAGCAATGGACAGATCAACCAGACAGAAAATCAACAAGAAACTAGAGTTAATCAACACCACAGAGTAAACAGACCTAGCAGATATCTACAGAGCCTTTCACCCTACAGCCACAGAGTACATTTTCTTCCAGTGCATGGAACTTTGTCTAGGATTGACCACATGCTAGGCCATAAAGCAAGTCTCAGCAAATTAAAAAAAAAATAAATCAAAATCATCACGCAAATTCTCAGACCACAATGCAATGAAGCTGGAACTCAAGATTCTCTACATCATATGCAAACACATGGAGAATGAACATGTTTCTGAATGAACAGTGGCTCATAAGGAAATCAAGAGAAATCAGAACATTTCAAAATAAATGAAGACCGCACAACATAACAAAATTTGTGGGATATAACAAAAGCAGTGTTAAGAGGCAAGTTTACAGCAATTGGTGCCTACATCAAGAAATTACAAAGGCACCAAATAAATGAACTATCTACGCACCTTGAGGACCTAGAGAAAGAACGGCAAACCAAACCCAAAACTAGTAGGAGAAAGGAAGTATTTAAAATTCAAAAAGAAAAAATTGAAACCAATACTAAATACAAAAGATCAGCAAAACAAAGAGTTGGTTTTTTGAAAAAAATAATGAACAAAATTGACACACAATTGCCCCAATTCACCAATAAAAAGGAGAGAGATGACCCAAGTCAATAAAATTAAAGATGAAAAAGGAAATGTAACAACAGACTCCACAGAAATAACAATCATCATCCGAAACCACTACAAAGAGCTTTATGTCAACTAACTGGGAAACCTCAAAGAAATGGATAGATTCCAGGACACATACAACCTACCTAAATTACGTCACGAAGACATAGGTAACTGAAACATACCCATAACCAAGACAGAAAATGAATCAGTAATAAAGACCCTCCGAACAAAGAAAAGCCCAGGACTGGTTGGCTTCACTGCTGAATGCTACTATATATTTAAAGAACTAACTCTAATTCTTCCCAAGTTATTCCAAACAATTGAGAGAGAGGTAATTCTCCCAAATTCTTTCTAGTACCCAGCATCACCTTAATTCCTAAACCCAGAAAAAATGTAATTGAGAAAGAGGACTACAGACAAATTTCACTAGTGAACATAGATACAAAATCCTCAAATTCTGGCCAATTGAATCCAACAGCACATCAGAAAGATCATTCACCCAGACCAAGTGGGATTTACTCCTGGTATGCAGGGATGGTTCCACATTTTAAAATCAATGTAATATATCACATTAACAAATTCAAGAACAAAAACCATAGTATCTTAATAGATGCAGAAATAGCATGAAAAAATGCAACTCCCCTTCATGATGAGAAATCTAAGCAAACTAGGCATAGAAGGAACATTCTTCAATACAATCAAGGCAATTTATGACAAACCCATGGCCAGCATCATATTGAATGAGGAAAAGCTGGAAGCATTCCTACTGAGATCAGGTATCATACAGGGATGCCCAGTCTCACCACTGCTATTCAATATAATCCTGGAAGATTTAGCCAGAGCCATTTGGTAAGAAAAAGAAATCAAATGGATATAAATTGAGAAGGAAGAAGTCAAACTATCTCTATTTGCTGATGACATGATTCTATATATAGGGAATACAAATGACTCCTCACTAAGACTATTGGAAGTCATAGAAGAGCTTGGTAAAGTAGCAGGATGTAAAATCAACACACAAAATCCAACAGCCTTTGTATACAGAAAATGCCTCAGCTGAGAAAGAACTTCTAAGATCAATCACATTCACAATAGCTACAAAAAAAATCAAATATCCTGGAATAAATTTAATGAAGGATATCAAAGATAAGATTAAAATTACAAAACATTAAAAAAAAAACAAATAGAAGATAGAAATAGAAAAATCTTCCATGGACATGGATTGGAAGGATATCATCAAATTCCCATTCTTCCAAAAGCAATTAACAGATTCAATGTGATACTCATCAAATTATCAAAGACATTGTTCTCATACCTAGAAAAAATGATGCTGAAATTCATATGGAGGCACAGGAGACCTTGAAAGCTAAGCAATCTTATTTAAAAAAAAAAAAGCCAGTGGCATCATAATACCAGATTTCAGGACATTTTAGGCAGTTATAATCAAAACAGCCTGGTACTGGTACAAAAATAGATGGATAGACCAATGGAACAGAATAAAAACACCAGAAATCAATCTAAACATCTACAACCAACTTATATTTGACTAAAGAGCTAAAACCAATCCCTGGAGTAAAGACAGTCTCTTCAACAAATGGTGTTGGGAAAATAGACTTCCAAAGGCAGAAGTTTGAAGCAAGACTCCTGCCTTACACCTTACACAAAAATCCACTCAACATGGATTAAAGATCTAAATCTATGACCCAGCACCATCAAAGTCATTGAGAACATTGGGGAAACCCTGCAAGACATTGGCACAAAGAGTTCTTGGAAAAGATCCCAGAGGCACAGGCAGTCAAAGCCAAAATTAACAAATGGGATTACTTCAAATTGACAATCTCCTGTATAGCCAAAAACAGAAAAGTGAAGAGGCAACCAACAGAATGGAAGAAATTATTTGCAAACTATGCAACTCATAAAGGATTAATAACAAGAATCTACAAAAAGATTAAGAAACTCCATGACAACAAAACAACCCACTTAAGAGATGGGCCAAGGACTTAGGTGTCTTTCAAAAGAAGGAATTCAAGTGGCCAGACACATGAAACAATGTTCAGGATCACTAGCTTTCAGGGAAATGAAAATCAAAACCACAAAGAGGTTTCACCTTACCCCAGTTAGAATGGTTCTCATACAGAAATCAACAAACAAAGGCTGGAGAGGATGTGGGGAGAAAGGTTACCTAATCCACCATTGCTGGGAATGTAAAATGGTAAAACCCCTATAGAAGACAGTATTTAGATACCTCAAAAATCTGTATACCTACCATATGACCCAGCCATCCCATGCTTGGCAATTCACCCAAGGGAAATGAAATCAATAAACAAAAGAGCTATCTGTACCTCCATGTTTATTGCAGCTCAATTCACAACAGGTAAGACATGGAATCAAGCTAAATGTCCTTCACCAGAAGACTGGATAAAGAAACTATGGGGTATGTACACTATGGAATGCTACACAACAGTAAAAATTGAAATCCAGCCTTTTGCAACAAAATGGGTCAATATAGAAAACATTATACTTAGTGAAATAAGCTGTCCCAAAGATACAAACACAATGTTTTTCCCTGATCTGTGAGAATAGCACACTTAAACACAAAGTTGTAAAAGGAAATTGACACTTTGGGAAGCAATGACTTGAACAGCTCTCATCTTTACTATCGAGGAACAGTTTTCTACTAATTTTTTTGTTTTTTCCTCTTATTCACACTATATATTGAACTCTTTATATACATATTACTAATTCTATGTTAAGTCAATTGAAAATAGATTTCAGTAGAAAATAAGGTGAGAAATAAGAGAGAGAAGGAAGTTTTCAATTGTAAAGCTGTTAAGTTCTACATTCAGGCCTATGGACTTACTTCTAAAGGTACAGTTTAAAAATTTGTCATGTGACTCCAAATCCCATTAAAACTAGTGGTAAAAATGCCATATTAATTGTTAAAGTGATCATTTTAAATGTTAAAGTGAACTATAGATAGGATTAAGGGTTAAAGATATCACAGAACAACCATCAAGGGCTTGGTAATAGAATTAAAAAGGAGGGAATGCTCCCCATAACTTCCCTCCCACCCACAACCCTCCCATATCCCGCTCCCTTTCCCGTTCCATTCACATCAAGATTCAATTTTCAGTTATCTTTATATACAGAAGATCAATTTAGTATATATTAAGTAAAGATTTCAAAAGTTTGCACCCACACAGAAACAAAGTGTAAAATACTGTTTGAGTACTAGTCATAGCATTAATTCACACTGAACAACACATTAAGGACAGAGATCCTACATGAGGAGTAAGTGCACAGTGACTCGTGTTGTTGACTTAACAATTGGCACTCTTATTTATGGCGTCCGTAATCTCCCTAGCCTCTTGTCATGAGTTGCCAAGGCTATGGAAGCCTTTTGAGTTTGCTGACTCTGATCTTATTTAGACAAGGTCATAGTCAAAGTGGAAGTTCGCTGCTCCCTTCAGAGAAAGGTACCTCCTTCTTTGAGAGCCCATTCTTTGCACTGGAATCTCACTTGCAGAGATCTTTCATTTAGGTCCTCTTTTTTTTCCTTTTTTTGCCAGAGTGTTTTGGCTTTCCATGCCTATAATACTCTCAGGGGCTCTTCAGCCCTTAAGGCATTTGGATCTGGCTGATTCTGAGGCCAGAGCGCTGTTTAGGACATCTGCCATTCTATGAGTCTGCTGTGTATCCTGGATGTTGGATCGTTGGATCGTTCTGTCCCTTTTTTGTTCTATCAGTTAGTATTAGCAGACAGTAGTCTTGTTTGTGTGATCCCTTTGACTCTTAGTCCTATCAGTATGATCAATTGTGAACTGAATCTGATCACTTGGACTAGTGGGAAGGCATTGATACATGCCACCTTGATGGGATTGAATTGGAATCCCCTGGCACGTTTCTAACTCTACCATTATATCTACAGAACTTTCAATCCTACACTTAAAGAATTTATATTCTTCTCAGCAGTGCATAGAACCTACTCTAAGATTGACCACATTACTAGGCCGTAAACGAAGTCGTAGCAACTTCAAAATAATTAGAATCATATGATGCAGCTTCTCCGACCACAGTGGAATGAAGGTGGAAATTAGCAACTCAGGAATCCCTAGAGCATATGCAAACACATGGAGACTGAATAATATGCTCCTGAATGAACAATGGGTCATAGAAGAAATCAAGAGACATCAAAAAGTTTCTGGAAGTAAATGAGGGTAACAGCACAACATATCAAAACTTAGGGGATACAGCAAAAGCAGTGTTATCAGGAAAGCTTATAGTAATAGGTGCGGACATCAAGAAATAGGAAAGGCACCAAATAGATGAGCTTCCAGTGCATCTCAAGGATCTAGAAAATCTGCAGCAATCCAGACCCAAATCCAGCAGAAGAGAAATAATTAAAATCAAAGAAATCAACAGGATTGAATCCAAAAAAAATACAAAAAATAAAAGCTTTAAGATTCATTTGTACAGGTGTCTATTTCATGCAAATCTATATAGTTCAAAGTTAAAATAACTTTAATGCTTGTTGTTATTCTTCACTTATGAAAATTTAAGGGTTAAAATTAGCAAAGATTTCATTAAGGACCAACAACATGGCAAAACTCATTCTATCAATATGGTTCTTTTATATCAAGTTACAGTATTTGGGATTGTATGGTGTTACACAAAGCATGGACAAATCAGCCAACGGGATTGAATTCATACACTCAAATAGGACCAGGTATGTGAGCATATCTGATTTAAGGTAATGGGAACACTACAGAAGTTAGGCAGAATAATCCATTCAGTAAGTGTTAATGACGAAGCCAGATATATTAAATGAAAAGAGCAGGAAAATGGAAATCTAACCTAACTCAGATATATTGCGTGTGTGTAGAATAAAATACAAGAAACCCTCTAAAAGAGATCAGTAAATTAATGCAGATGGACATATGTTACTCTAAGATGTATGTTTTAAGTAGAACAAGAATATTGTTTACGACTAAAATTAAGTTTTGGTTTTAAAACTTTAGGCATAACCAAGTTAAACTCCAAAATGGTATTTGAAAATTGCAACAAATAAAAGCACATAAATAAGAAACTAATTAAGGGAAAGTATCATGTACAGCTGGTTAAGCTGCCAATTTGGGCAAATGCATCCCATATCAGGGTGCCAGTCTGAGTTTTACCACACCTCTGTGTTTGATCTGGCTTCCTGCTAATGAATCCCAGGAGGCAGCAAAGGATGGCTCAAGTACTTGATTCCCTGCCACCTACATGGGAGACCCAGATGGAGTTCCAGACTCCTGGCTTTGGCCAGGACAAAACCTGATTTTTGCAGACATTTGAAGAGTGGATGGCAACAGATGGAAGATCTCTCCACCCCCTACCCCTTTATTCTCTGCCTTATGGAAAAATGACAACATCAAAAAAGAATTTTACAAAAAATGAGTAACTACCAACCAGCAAGAAAAATATAAACATATAAAAGGATAATAAATATTATAGAGTGAAACAACTGAAAAATTATCCTATTTCATGAGTCACGGAGGAAATGAGATTAACGTTTCAATGAACTACACCCAAAAGAAATAAAATTAAATTTGGGGTGTTGGTATGAATATACAGAAACTCAAACATTTGATTTTGGGAACAAAAATTTACAAAATCACTTTGAAAACTGTTTGATATCTAACAATTTGAAGATATGAAAAACCGAACAATTCTCCTTCTAGGTATATAAACATAAGCAGTATGAATATATTCATATATGAACTCAGAAACATGTTTAAGTATATTCATATCATTAACCATAAAACCCCAAACTAGAGGCTATCCAAATGCTTATTTAAAAAAGAAATCTGGTATGTATAAATTATGGTGCATTTATATACTAAAATACAACCACAAAAAAAATCAACTCCAAATACAGACAATTTGAATTAATTTTCTAACTACAGTATTAAGGCAGAGAATCCAGATGCAAACTAATAAAGAAGGTATTATTCTATTTATAGAATGCTCAAAGTTAGACAGAGCCAAGCTATTCCTTTGCAGTATATATTCTCAGGTAGCAACTTCACAACCAAAGTGAGGGATAACTATCTTTAAAATGAGGATGGTGATTGCCTTTAAGAAAAAGTAGTTTGTAACTGGGATGCAGTTTTCAGGATGATCATACTCTTTTACATCTTGATTTTAAAGTGACTTTAGGATGTGCACTGTACATTTCTGAGCATTTATATGCAGTTTTTAGTCTTTTTAATATAACGAGGCTTAAAATGTCAACATTGCACTTTTATATTTTTCATCCTATTTTTTCATCCACTTCTGCCAATTATAAGTTTATTTTAAAATGTGGTAGATATATTTAATTAAAAAAGAAAAAGTTGGAAGCTATTTCAATGATTCTGTGGAAACTTATCTTTGTAGAGGAAAATTCCTGACAAATACTCACTGCTGGCTCAGCAATGGGAGGTCACGTTTAACTAGCCTTCTGAAATTATTTAAAAATATTGCATCCATAATAGATGATAGAAATTCAATGATGTAGTACCTTGTATTTTACTCCAGGCAAATAGCTGTGTCGCACTTGAGAGATTAATGACTAACCTAACAAGTTATTGAATAAGAGGTTAGAAATCCTGCTAGAGAGAAAACTGACAGCAGCATTCCTTTTACTCATTATCCTTTTACTCCTTTTCTGGTTGGTTTCAAGAATACCTTAATTATAAGAGGTCATTCATCCTGTGGGAATTATTGAGCCTTTAGGAACCACAGGAGTCAAGAAAGGCAAGATTCATTCAACTCTCTCCTTGGGGCCACCGTGTTCAAAACTCTGATCATCTGTTCTTATTTCTCTTTTCTTTACTTTTTTTTTTATTACATTTTCCTTCCCAAACATTTTCCCATTTCCCTTTTGGGGGACAGAAATGGAATACTCTTCCAACCAGAGGGAAGTAGCATCTAACAGGTATTTAACCAAGTCTACATCTTTAAGATTTGAAAGGCACAGTTGAGAGAGACAGACTGGGGGGTGGGGGGGAGGGAGAGAGGAAGGAAGGAAGAGACAGACAGGGAGGGAGGGAAAAGAGGGAGAGAGGGAAAGGGAGTCCTTTCTTCCACTGGTTCACTCCCCAAATGGCCACAATAGTTAAAACTGGGCCAGTCCAAAGCCAGGAGCTTCTTTCAGGTCCCCCGTTTGTGTACAGGCTTCCAAACACTTGGGCCATCCTTTGCTGTTTTCCCAAGCACATTAGCAGGGAGCTAGATGGTAAGTGAGGCTGTTGGGACTTGAACCAGCACCCACATGAGATGCCAGCACTGCAGGAAGCAGATTTACTGTTTACATGACAACAGCAGCCCCTGTCTATCCTAAGTTTTAAACTCAGAGATCCGGACATAATTGTAGTAAATTTTTGTTCTTACTGAAACGTTATTTACTGTTCTGTGTTTTAATTGTCGCTTTTTTGAAGATGGGAAATACGACGGACACGGCACCTTCTATTTAACCACTTATCTTTCACAAGCAACAAGAGAAAAAAAAAAGAATCAGGAGATTTGGTCATTGTGTAGTTAATCTAGCCTAGCATATTTTAGTAGATACCATAGAATCTGTTTTGTCAGGATCACTCAGGTTTTTGGTCTATAATAATCAACAAAATTGATCATTGTCAAGTTCCTATTTTATCTTTGCTTGAAAACTGGATTCTGAAATTTGTGTTTCCACACACACACAACACTTACGTTATGAAAACTTTCCTGACAGTCATCTTAAATGTTATATTCATTCATTCTCTCACAATATTATTTTTAGTTATCATTTGAGACACTGAGGCAAAGTCAGATACAGAGCTTCCACCTGCTGGTTCACTCCCACATTATACCCAAAGGCCAGGGCCAGAGGCCAAGGGCCAGAGCCAGAGGCCAAGAACACAACCCAGGCTTTCCACGGGGGTAATAGGAATCCAGTTATCTGAGACATCACTAATGCTTTCTGGCATCCGCAGCACCAAGGAGCTCGAATTGGGAGTTGAAGCTACAAACTGAAGTTGAACAATGCAATGTAAGACACAGTTGTCTTATGTGGCATATTCTACACTGGCTCACTTAACAGTGTTTTCAGGTGATACCAAAGACAAACTAGATCATATCAGAGCCAACATGTTCTGTGCATTTTGAATGAAACCAGCCTAAAGCACTGAGCTTTCTGCACACACACTGACTTGCTTTTCTTGTACCTTAATACTTGATTTACCAACTATTAGTAAACTAATCATATTAAGAAATGTAAAATATCATTCTTAATCTTAAGGAAAATTATTACACCAATGAACATCATAAATCCAAGTCAGTTTTCCTGTACATGCTTCATATGTGAAGAATGACATCACATTCAGGAATAATTTTCAACAATCAAGTTGGTTCATTGCCTCTACTTTGTACACCATTCATCATAATTTATTATTCATGTGTATTTTTATTTGTTTTCCTCCAGACTAGGACTGTCCAGTAGAACTTTCTGTGGTAATGGAACTGATATGCATCTGCCCTTCCCTATAGGTGATCATTTAGCCCCAGGTGACTAGGAAGCACTTGAGTATGGCTTACCCCTGTCAGAATGTACTAAATGTAATTACATATACTTGCTGTTTCAAAACTTAGTCCACAAAATAGAATGCAAAATATATCATTATAATATGTTATATGTTATATATATATATTATATGTATATATATACATATATATTATATATTATATGTTATATTTTATATATATAACAAATTTTGAAATGATACTATTCTGAATATATTGGGTTACATATTTATTATTTATTATTTATTATTTAATCCATTTATTCACACATGGTCAATGGTAGCCTGCAGAAAAAGTTTTCTATACAGTGTTTTATCATGCCATTGTCTAAGACTCATTTTAACTGTTATATGAAATATTGTTCACAATAGAATGTCATATTTAAAGCCTTTTGGCCTTCTTAGTGGTTTGTATTTCCATTTCTTTTTTTTGTCTTTTTTTAAAGCTTTTATTTAATGAATATAAATTTCCAAAGTACAGCTTATGGATTACAATGGCTTCCCCCTTCCCCATAACTTCCCTCCCACCTGTAACCCTCCCCTTTCCCGCTCCCTCTCCCCTTCCATTTCTTAATGTACATATTATCACCAATAGCCAATGTTTTGATCTTGTTACATAGACTTAGTACAAATTTGTGGATTCTAGGTCCTATTAAAGAATCTTACCTTTATGAAAGTAGCATCTTATTTTCAAACAGCTTCAGTTACAACATGCTTGCAAAATTGATAATTATTCAGAGTATCATCAAGGACTCCAATAAAATGCTGCTATCCAGAGAAGTACTTGAAGTGAATCATTCTCTTCTTGCCTAAGATTGTTGTGAAAATCACTCCAGAGTCTACAGTATTTGCTTTAGCCAGTCCAAGGGAGAATTTGAATTATGCCTTGAAGTTTGTTGATACTATTTGTAATTAATCATACAACAGACTTTTATTACATGTTTATATTGGTAAAAAGAAAGTGTTGAAAAATTTTGTATAAAGAATTGAAGAGTAGAATTATGCAAAAAGTTTAAATGCTAATATTTTTTTTATTTTATACTTTTAAAAATCAGTGAAATATAAATTAACAAATACAGATGACACACAATGAAACATCACAGCTCATCTATGTGCACCCTCAATTCTACTCCCTAGTAAAACTTCTTCAGTCTCTGCCACCTTAGTATTTCCAATACTTCTCATAGAACTTTGTTTGTATCATGTGTTAACATCTCCATTGCTGAATTTAGCACATTTAGCAAAAAAGTCTATTTACCTCCAACAATTAAAAATAGAAAACTTAAATCCTATTGATAGTAATTGTATCTGACATATTCCCATAGCCTATAGTTAGACCATGTTTGGTTTCAAGTAATGTTTATTCCTTGATTTTTAAAAATACATATATATTATTCTATGCTATATATGATGGTATATAATTGTCCTATTAATTTATGATAGTATCCTAACATCATGTCCTCAGACAATAAAGGCTTTAAGTTTTTTTTAAATCAATTCCTCCAGCTGCATGTCTTTTCTTCTAATTTCTATCTTCCAGATTATAAATTACTAAAATATTTCTTCATTTTTTTTTTCCTGAAACCATAACCAAGTGTTTAAAACATTGCATCTTCTACAGGTTCTAGGTGAAACCCAATAGCAACATGTACACTCTGGCTATATAATAGTATCCATAGCCAAACAAAATCAAACTCTAGGGCTATTGAAATTTACCTTCACTACTATGCATGGATTAAAAACAGGATGAAAGGGACTCTCTGTGGCATAGAGGGTAAATGTGCTTCCTGCTGTGCTGGCATCCCATATGGGTGCTGGTTCCAGTCCTGGCTGCTCTACTTAGGATGCAGCTCTCTGCTATGGCCTGGGAAAGCAGTGGAAGATGGCCCTGCACTCACCGAGGAGTCTTGGAAGAAGCTTCTGGCTCCTAATTGGCCCAGCTCCAGCCATTGCAGCTGGAACCAGCAGACACAAGACCTCTCTCTGCCTCTGCCTCTCTAACTCTGCCATTCAAATAAAAATCTTAAAAAACAAAAAACAAAAACAGGATGCAAGTAATTGTTTCTATTTTTTATAAGCTTATTTACCTCACAAGGATATTCTTAAAACAGCTTGAGACAATTTCAGGAAAGTTTGAGTTTTTGTTATACAAATAATTTAAGTTGAGAAACGCAGTTTCCTATGTCTCTGATTATTAAAGCTGGTAATAGGCATTTTTGATAGAAAGGCAATAGTAGCATTTTTTTTCTGGATAAAATGGTAACAGAATACAATCTAGAGTAAGTGCTGAACAAATATTTGCTGAATGGATAAATACATTTTTCAACATATATCCAAATTTACAAATTTATTAAATCCATGAGTAGCATTCTATTGTAATAATTATAGAAGGAGTCTATGGCCATACCACTCTGAACACGCCCAATCTCGTCTAATTGTAGAAGGTGAGAATAAAACGAGTGTTAATATACTTTTATGATAAGTTTAAAAAGTAATGAATTTTTAGGTCAATAATTTTAATTATTCATATAAACTTTTTATTATAAATGTGAATTCAGTGCTATGAAAATAGTTTATTACAAGTTTAGTAACAATACTAGTCATTAAATACATATAAAATTAAAAATAAATTTAAGTGAACCTTATGTTTCTTTAAAGATAATATTTCAAGTGAAATATGCTGTGATTCAACAAGATAATTACTTGGTGGTAAGGTAAATAATTGCACTAATCAGATTTCAATTACTTTCCAAGAGGGAAAACATCCTAACTACACTGTTGACTTTTAAAATATATTTTAAGGTGTTTTCAAAGTTATCAAAATAGCTGAAAATTTCATTTATTCAAAGTCCATACAAGTTGTTATGAAAGGAACGTAAGTCAGCTCAAATTTGTCATTGATAGGAAGTCTGAAGGAGATTGTGCGGAAGACAAAGATTTTCTCCTAGAACCACACCATGCAAATGGCTCCTAAGCTGGAGCAGGATTAAGCATCCTGAATCAGGCAGTTCATCTCTTTGGGGCAGGCGTTTGGCACAGTAATTAGGTCACTGATTGGGATGCCCACACTGCATACCGGGATGCCCACACTGCATACCGGGATGCCTGGTTTGTATTCTACTTCCCTTGATTCTGATCCAAAAGACAAGCAGCTGGAGGAATTGATTAAAAACACGAATGCACACCCTGCTAATGTCTCAAGTACTTGTGTCTGACATACACATGGGAGACCTAGATTAAGTTCTCAGCTCCTAGCTTCAGCCTGGGTGAGACTGAGCAGACCAGTGGCTGCAAGAGTTTCTCCATCTCTCCCTCTCAAAATCCAAACAAATAAAAATAAAATAAACCTCTGAGTTTCTGTGTGTCAGAGGTGTGGCTACCTATGGTTGTTTCACAACCATTCTTATCCTATCCTGTGTCTAATGGGAAAGTTATTAAACATCTACAAAATAATGGGAAATATCCATGAAATCAAGTTATTTTTCCCTTGTTGGAGTATTCCTTCAATTGCTGTCCTTTCACTTCCAAACATGGAGTGTAAAGAATTCCAATTATCCCTATGTCATCTGGACTGTACTCACTTTCAGAAACACTATCTCTTATCCCATTTTAACTGATTTGACAAGTTTCTGAACAGCACTGGGTCCATCGGTAATTTGGCTCCCATTCATGTGAAGAAATGTTTGGTTTCACTTTAAGGTATTTGGAAATAGAAGAGGAAAGATTATGAAGCATATGGAGAATTCAGGATTAATGAAAGACAGGTGAATCCATCACTGGAAACATTTCTAACACCCTCCATAATGACACTGGCTGATAGATACACTCCTTCAGCAAGCCCTGTGTGGTGCTCCGTGAACAGTAGGCATTGCATCAAGCTTGCAGACAGACTGGAAACAAACTTCAAGTCTTTGAAATACAGTTAGCATCTCAAATTGAGGAGTTCTCTAAATGTTACTGTTTTCTGTGGTTATAATTTGATGCTATTCAACTATTCAAAAAATTGGTTTCAACACTCTCCTAAGGAAATATTTCTCACAGAAAAGCACTTTCAATTTTTCTGGAGTTAGAGTTACAGACAATCAGAGTTCTGTAATGACTTCCTATAGTTGTGAATGCCTAACAGATGTATATAAATGGCATTATGTTAATTACAAGAAATTGTTGAGATAAGTTTCAAAATTTTGAACAAAAATCACATGGTATAAAAGACACAAGACAGTTTAATATACCTTACATCATTATTGCATTCTGACAGAAACTACAGAAAACTAAAAACAAATCCAACTTTCAGAGCCATACTGTTAAGATTGCGTAATTCATCACAGTTACAGAAACACCTGCTTAGAATAACATCCTGCTGCTAAGTGTAGAGTACTCACTTATTTCAGTATTCTTTATTCTTTTCTGGTAACATAATGTTTCATTAAATTTAACAAATCTCATTTTTCATACAACAGTGTCCCAATCTTGGCACTCAATCTGGGATTTTTTCCCCCAGGATTTCCCTAAACATAGCACCATAAAAAAGGAAATATAAAAAGCACCATTAGTAAATATTTATGCAGTAGCAGCTATCAGCTAACAATCCTAACACTCTGACACTGTTGCATTGTAATAGTAAGCAATTTACAGTTGGATGCAACTGTTTGCTTTCGCCATGTAACAAACCACTCCCAATCTTAGCGAGTGTAAACAAGAATCATTTAGTAGTGCCTAGTTCTTAGGGGTTTCAGCATCAGTGCCCATCATTTGTGGCTTTTCTGCTGATATTACTCGGGCTTACAGTTTCACCATCAGTCCTTTGAGGGCTGATTTGTCTATACTGAAGGAACACAAAGGTCTCAGGGTTGATGCTCACTCCCATCTGTAACTATCACTTGTAGGCAGCCTGCACTTACATACTATTGGTTACGGTTTTCACAGGAGCCCATAGTAAGAATAGTATCAAAACATAAGCACATATCAAGTGCCTTCTAGTATCACATGTTTGTCCAGAACAAATCATATGATCAAGCCAAGAAAAATCCAGTTTAGGCTTCCCCAGAGCACAGAAATGGATAGTTTTGATTAAACTGAGGACTAATACTCTAACAATCTGCAACACTGGAATAAATATTTACTAATGAAATACAAGCAAGTCAGATCTTTATATTGTCCTACTGGAACCAAATTAACACATTAATTAATATTTGCCCCTTTCTTAATCTAGAAATCAGTCTAGTAATACATTCAAATATGTATTTATGCAATTTATTGTAGAAGCTAAATTTGAAATACATTAATAAATTTAAGTCCCAAGAAAGGTTGTCCATTTTCTTTCTTCTTCCCCGCCCCAATTTAAGGATTTGGACATGAATGCTTAGGTAGGCAGCAGAGAGAAAACAATGACTGGTCCTTAATAGCTACTCTTATTCCACAGACAATGCTATGAAAATAGAGAAATCCATGCTAAAACACAGAAAGGTGCACAGATGAAAGCATCTTAATTTTCATATACAATAATCCTATATACTTATCTGTGCCCCATCCAAACTCTTCACACACAAAAGGGTTTAAACAGCAGGGCTTTGACAAAGTGGGACTAGATTTGATGGGGGGATGAAAAACTACTTGAAAAATAATTTCATCCTAATTTTAAAAGGATGTCAATTCTGTACTTAGTCTAATTATACAAAATAGTAAAACATGTGAAGTATGAGGATACAAGACAATAATTTATACCTAAGAACTTATCCCAAGGAAATCATTGAACGCAAAGCCCTGTGTTAACAGTTTTGAGAAACTCAAACTAATTATAGAGAACAATTGAAATGGGGCTCAACAGGGTGGCTCAGTAGAGTTAAACTGTGTCAGAGTATCCAGGTTCAAGTTGCAGCTACTCCTCAGGAGCTGCCTATTGATGTGCCTGGGCAGGCAGAAGATGTCTCAAGACATAAGAGACCAGGATGGAGTTCCTGTCTCCTGGCATCAACATGGCACAGATCTGGCTGTTTTGGTCATGTAGTAAGCTAACCAGTATATGGAAGACACCTCTCCCCTCCCCTTTCTCTGTCACTTTACTTTGCCTTTCAAATACAACTGATAGAATAAAAAAAAGGGAGAGAATGATCCAACATGGGAAGCAGGATACACAGCAGACTCATAGGATGGCAGATGTCCTAAACAGCCCTCTGGCCTCAGAATCAGCCCTTAAGGCATTCGGATCTGGCTCAAGAGCCCATGAGAGGATTTTAGGCATGGAAAAAAAAAAAGAGGACCTGTATGAAAGATCTCTGCGAGTGAGATCCCAGTGGAAAGAATGGGGCCACCAAAGAAGGAGGTACCTTTATCTGAAGGGAGGAGAGAACTTCCACTTTGACTATGACCCTGTCGGAATAAGATCAAAGTCGGCGAACCCTAAAGGCTTCCATAGCCTCGGCAACTCATGACTAGAGCCTAGGAAGATTACTGACGCCATAAACAAGAGTGTCAAATTGTTAAGTGAACAACAGGAGTCACTGTGTACTTAATTCTCATGTGGGATTTGTCCTTAATGTGTTGTCCAATGTGAAGTAATGCTATAACTAGTACTGAAACAGTATTTTACACTTTGTGTTTCTGTGTGGGTGCAAACTGATGAACTCTTAACATATACTAAACTGATCTTCTGTATATACAGATAATTGAAAATAAATCTTCATGTGAATGGAATGGGAGAGGGAGCGGGAGATGGGAGGGGTGCGATTGGGAGGGAAGTTATGGGGGGGAGGGAAGCCATTGTAATCCATAAACTGTACTTTGGAAACATATTTACTAAATAAAAGTTAAAGAAAAAATAAAATTTTTAAAAGTTAAAATGGTAATTATGCAGCCATTAAAATAGACTTTAGGATGCTTGCAATCATGAAAATATTGAGCATGTAAACACCATGCAGTAAAAATGCTAGTACACTGACACCTGTGCTTTATATACATAAAAATGTGTACCTGATCTAAACTGAGTTAGACTGGTTCACTAAATGTCTATTTTCAAGTAGCATGTATCAATATCCTTTTTCTTTTTAAGATTTTATTTATTTGAAAGACAGAGTTACAGAGAGGTAGAGACAGAGGGAGAGGCCTTCCATCTGCTGGTTCACTCCCCCTGATGGCCACAATGGCTGGAGCTGTGCTGATCCAAAGCCAGGAGCCCCTTCCAGGTCTCCCACGTGGGTGCAGGGGTCCAAGTACATGGGCCATCTTCTATTGCTTCCCCAGGCTATAGCAGAGAGCTGGATTGGAAGAGGAGCAGCTGGGACTAGAACTAGTGCCCATTTCAGGCCAGGGCTTTAACCCGCTGAGTCACAGTGCCCAACCCCTCAATATCCTTATGTTTAATATACAGTAACATACAAATCCAAAAGAGGAATTTCAATTATCCCTGTTGACGGATTACATGATGGGCAACCAAAAGATGCCACTAAGTCTATTGGAACTCATAAAAGTTTGATAAAGTTCCAGCATATAAAAATCAACACTCAAAAATCAATAGACTTTGTATATAGAAAAAATGCCATGGCTGAGTAAGAACTTCTAAGATCAATACCATTCACAGCAGCTACAAAAAGTTTAAAAACTTTGGAATAAATTTAACCAAGGATGTGAAAGATCTGCTTTGGAATTTTCATTGTAAAGAAATAGAAGACACAAGGAAGTATTAGAATCTTCTATAACCATGGCTTAGAACAATTAGTATCAAAATATCCATAGCACTCAATTCAATTTACATATTCAATGTGATCCCAATGAAAATATTAAGAACATTATTCTCAGATCTAGAAAAAGCAATGATTCAATTTATGTGAAAACAAAACAGATCACAGAACAGATAAAACAATTTTAAACAACAAAGCCAGAGGCATCACAATATCAGATTTTAAGAAAAACCATAGGGCAGTTATAATCAAACCCTAGTACTGGCACAAAAAATAGGCAGGTAGACAACAGAACAGAATAGAAACCCTTGAAATTAATCCATGCATCTATAACCAAGTGATCTTTGACAAAGGCACTAAAATCAATCCCCGAAAAAATGCCAACCTCTTCAACAAATGGTGTTGGGAAAATCTGATCTTCACATGCAGAACTAGCAAACAGGACCCCTACATTCTATGATAAAAAGTCAACTCAAAATAGATCAAGAATCTACATCCATGACCTGATACTATTAAATTTCTAAAGGAGAACATTGAGGAAACTCTCCAAGACATTGGCATAGGCAAAAAAAATTCTTGGAAAAGATCTCTGAAGCACAGGCAATAAAAGTGAAATAGACAAATGGGTATTAAGCTAAAAACCTTTCGCACTCCAAAGCAAACACTCAGCTAAGTGAAGAGACAGCACACACAATGGGATAAAATATTTGCAAACTATGTAACTGATAAAGGATTCATCTATTAAGAGCTCAGAAAACTCACTGACAAAATAATCCAGTTAAGAAATGGGCAAAGGACATAAATAGGTAATTTTTCCTCAAAGGATGAGGAACATAAGTGGCAATCAGAAATATGGAAAATTGCTCAGGATTTCTAGCCATCAGGGAAATGCATATCAAAAGCACAATAAGCTTTCACCTCATCCCAGTTAGAATGGCTGTCATACAAAAATCAAACAATAAAAAACGCTGGTGAGGACGTAGGAGAAAATATATCCAAAAACACTGTTGGACACTAGTACAACCATTCTGTAAGACAACATGGATATTCCTCAGAAAGCTGAAATTAAGTATACCATATGCCTCAGCCATTCCACTGCAGTGAATTTACCCAAACAAAATTAAATCAGCACAAAGAGTTATCTGTACCCTATGTTTATAGCAGCTCAACTCACAATAGCTAAGGAATCAACCATGTACATATATATGTATATGTATATATATATATAATACACATATCACAAGGCATACATACTATAGTGTATATACATATATATATATATACACATACACACTCAACCATATGAAACAATGAAATTTGGTCTTTTGTATCAAAATGGGTACAACTGGAAAGCATTATGCTTAGCCAAATAACCAAGTCTCAGGAAGTCTAATGCTTTCTGACATATGGTAGTTAATACAAAATACATGTGAAAATGTATACGAATTAAAGGAACATTTGTGATTTGATTGTTGTTTTTAGGTCTTGGTTATATTCCTGCAGAACTGTGGCCTTTCTACTTCTTACTTGCTGAGCTTTATCCTTATTGGTACATTAAGCCTGTGATTAGAGTTGATTAAAATGTTTCTATAAAGAAAAAAAGAAACTAGAGAAGTATAGATGTACAGAACAGTTGTTATCTTAGTATCATCTATAAAATGTGAAATTTGTTCTATTCATATTTTCAAAAATAAAATTTAAAAAGCAAAAACAAGCCAGAAGAAAAGAAGCACTACTTGAAATGATTTGATCCTGAATCCATTCAGAAAAAAATAAAAGTACCTACATTCTCTGGGTACCTGGCCTTGATTTCTAGCCCCATTTCCTGACTCCAGCATCCTGACGATGCACACCCTGGGAAGCAGCACTGATGTCTCAAGCAATCAGGCTCCTGCCTCCCATAAGGGAGACACGAATTTCATTCACAGCTCCAACTTCAACCTTTGCCCAGGCCTGTGCCACGGTAGGCTTGTGGGTGGTAAACCAGCAGGAGAGTTCTACCTCTCAACTGAGAATTTTAAAAATTCATCAAGACAATAAAAAAGTAAAATATCTGAAATCAGTGTAACACATTATCTACTGATTGTTTCAATTCAGAAATTAGTTTTGGATGGCTAGTGTAGGGCACAGTGAGTTAACCTGTCTCCTGCAATGCTGGCATCCCATAGGAGGCCAGTTTGAGTCCCAGCTGTTCCACTTACGATCCATGTCCCTGCTGAAGCAACTGGGAAAAAAACAGGAAAAAAAAAAAAAAGCCATGTACATGGGTCCCTGCTTGCACATGGGTAACCTGGATGAAGCTCCTGGCTTCAGCCTGATCCAGCCCCAACCATTGCAGCCACTGGAGGAATAAACCACAGAATGGAAGATCTTTTTTGTGACCCACCCCCCCCCCCCCGCCCAATCTCTTTCTGGCTATGTCTTTCACAGAAATAAAAATTATCTTCTATAAAAAAAGAAATGAGCTTGGGTTGATTACAAAGCAGAGTAGATCAATCTTTATAGTTTATATGGTATATGGATAAAATGTTACTAGAGTTTTAAAAATTACATTTTTATTCAAAGCTAAAAATCATAATAGTCCAATCAAGCAAAAATGCTACTGAAATGAACTAGAATTTTATATTACTTCTGTATATACACATCTAAGAAGAATATGCATTATTTCAGTTTCATCAGGCATATTTTTCTTTTTTTTAATTTTTATTTATTTATTTATTTTTTCTTATTTAGAATATAAATTTCCAAGGTACAACTTGTGGATTGCAATGACTTCCCCACCCATACCTCCCCCCCTCCCTACCCTTCCCCCTAACCCACTCCCTCTCCCCTTTCATTCCCATTCAGATTCATTTTCAATTCTCTTTGTATACAGGAGTTCAGTTTAGTATGTGTTAAGAAAAGATTTTAAACCATTTGCCCTCACATAGCATCCTAGAGTGAAGCATACTCTTTGAGTACTAGTTGTAGCTTTAAATCACGTTGTACAGCACGTTAGGGACAGACTATATTTTTCTTTTTGAAATACTTATTTGAAAGGCAGAGTTAGAGAGAGGCAGAGGCAGAGAGGAAAAAAAAGTCTTCTGTCGGCTGGTGCCCTCCCCAGACGGCTACAACAGCCAGAGTTGAGCCCATCTGAAGCCAGGAGCTTCTTCTGAGTCTCCCTCAAGGATACAGGGGCCCAAGGACTTGGGCCATCTTCCACTCCTTTCCCAGTTCATAGCCGAGAACTGGATTGCAAGTGCAGCAGTGAGGACTCGAACCGGCGCCCATATGGGATGCCAGCATGGCAGGTGGCAGCTCTATCCATTAGGCAACAGCACCGGCCCCTATCAGGCATATTTTTGCTATCTCACTTATTTGTAGGTGAAATATATTTAATGAATCTTATTAAGCACATTTTAACATGACTTCCAAAACCCAATGGTTAGTATTTCTAGAATATCCATCTCCTTTGCCTTGAAATAGAATTATTCAAAATCAAACTCTAAGTTATCAAGCTTGGGAAATTAAAATGGAAATTTAGATGTAGGCTGTTTTCAGCACAGTTAGGAAGCTTGCAATTGCCATTGAACATTCAGCAGCAAACACTGCTTGAGCCTAAAGGCTTTCAAATTTTTGTTGTTTCTGTTAAGCAACTCACACAAATGATTAAAGCATTTGGCCATGCTGTCTTTACTTCCCTGCATAAGTAACTGTTAGTAGTATTTAACTTTGACCCAGAAACACAATGCTGTTCTCACTATAAAATATCAGCCCGTTTATTAAGTTTATGATAGATATAGCAGGTCACATTTGCATTGAATTTTTTAATTGAAGGCAAATACTAGAAATATACATCAAGATGAAAGCCAAGACACTAGTGTTTTAGAAAAAGTGATAATTCGCCATCTTATTTTAAAAATGTGTAAAATTTATGTATGGTATATATTTGTCTAAAAAGGAGAATGCAATTAAAAATGAGGTAAACAGGAAAGTTAAGAGAGATTTCTTATCTTGTATTTAGGCTTTGAGGTACCTATGAACACAAAACCATTAGACTTGCTAATATAATTCCCAGAATTGTTGTTTCAAGATTCCTGATATTGTGCTAGCTTCTGAGGAAATTCACACAACTTTTAAAACTTTAATATAAAAACACAAAGTTATATATGTATATCTAACTGTAGGAAGAAGGGAGAAGATAACTGAAATAGAAAAAATTTCCAATTCTCTTTTAAGTTTTGAATATGAAACACCATTGCAAGTTAGGGAAACCTAGTATTTGAATGCGAAGCATCATTTTAATTATAGCTCTCACATTTTCATTTTCTATTGTCTCCTGAGGTTTATCCCATAAATGCTCATCCCATAAACCCCCAAAATTGAAAAATACCGTACTTGTAAAATATGTCCTTTGCTCTATCAATTAATCAAAAGTGGTTACTCTTGTTTTTCTACAAAGTGATCAATTTGAAAACATTATGTAAGAGTACATTGCAAGCTATAGATTTTAAATCTAGTATTGGTCGATGCAGTAGGTGAGAATGAGAAGTAAAGTCTGATTAGTATCAAGAAAATTGGATGTGGCAGTCTATAGCTTGCAAAGTGAAACAGTTAATAAAATTATCTATAATGAACCCTGAAAGCTAAATTTTGAGAATGGATGGGATAGAATTGTCTGTAGTCTAACTGAGTACATATGAAACAGAGTAAAAGCTGCATAGAGAGATAGAGCTGAAACTAATAAAACTGGATACTTTAGAAAATGAAAATTCCAAATTCCTTAATTTTACAAATAAGGTATATAATGAAATGCAGCAATGTCCTACAATTGTGCTAACAGAATGAGTTACTTCTCATGACTGACAACATTTAATGCCTTAGGTAGCACTCTGGACAGGTCAGGGAACAAACGGCAATGAATCCAGCTAGGCAAATGTCTGCAGAGTTAACAATGATATTTCAGTGAAGCAAGGCAAATACTAACAATATATAGGTAGTAGAAAGATAAACAGATGGAAGATGATTGATTTAGATATTTAGGGAAGAGGAAAGACTAATTATCAGAGGTGTGTGTGTGCACATAATTTGGGAGTGTCAAGAAACATGATCTTATCTACATAGATTGATTAGTGAAAGTGTCACTGGTAGTTTGACATTTAAGAATAAAGGAGGTGTTGACATGAATTAAGTGGTTATCTTGGAAAACAATGCTGGAGGCAAATGGATTACCAAGTACAAGCAATAGAAAGTGAGATCGTGTCTGATATTTTATAGGGAAAACAAATAAACCAACACAATTTGAGCAGACTTTGTGAGTTGGAGATTTGCAGTAGTTGGGTAACTGTAGGCTGTTCCTAGGGTGTTGGTGTTTGGTCAAGCTGTAACTGTAGGCTGTTCCTAGGGTGTTGGTGTTTGGTCAAGCTGTATGAAACAGGAAGCTATTGGAGTGCCTAAGATCAGAGGACTGTTACCTAATTTACATTTTTGAAAGGTCACCATGACTGCTCTAATAGTTCTTGCTGATGGTTAAGAGTGAAATAGAAGTATTTGTTGGATTATCTGAGGTCTTGGTCTATGAAGTCTAATGGAGCTGTGATTTACTGTTGAGGGGAAGTGTTGTAGGCAAGGCAAATCAGGGGAGAGCTACAGAAAATTTACATTGGACAATATAAAGATTATTTTTATAAGTCAATTTAACTGGTCTAAGGGATGTCCAGATATATCATGAAATTATATATATCTAGATGTGAGAATGTAATACCAAAGAGAACATTTGAATTTACTGACTAAAAGGAATCCATCCTCAATAGGGGTGAATATCATCCAACCCCTTGAGTGCCAGCAAAGAACAAAAGGCAGAAGAAGGGGAAATTTTCTCTCTGCTTGAGCTGGGACATGCTTCCTCTGTCCCTTGATCCTGGTGCTCCTGGTTCTGCTGTTTTCAGATTCATATCAGACTTACATCATTAGCTCCTCAGATTTCCAGCATTGAGTTCAGACTGGGACTTACACCATTGACTCCTATTGTTCTCAGGCCTTTTGAGTTTAGAATGGGACTTCCCATTGCATCCACTGGACTTCAGCTTGTGCAATTCCTTAGCCTCCAAAAACACATGAGCCAACCCCTCTAGAGAACTTTGTCTAATACAGATTTTGGTATTAGTTTTAGTTCTAGAGGAATGTAACATTAAGGATGAATGATTATTTCTGAGGTATCTGCAACTGGCTTTCAGGTAGGATTATATTCAAAGACATTAGTAACTATCTCCATAAATAAAGTGCATACTGACAGGCCATGGCATGAACTCTGTAGAAGATACAGAATATAACCACACTGGATACTCCTAATCAATGACTTAAGTTAACTATGTGATACTGACGAACAACTTTAGGAAACTATTGAATATGACATTTTTTGGTTGTTCCTAGATGTCAGGAGTGGGACAAGAAAATGAGCCCAGGATTCAAATTTCTAAGCTATTGGCTCACACAAGTGATACAAAAATGACACAAGAGCTTCTATGAATGCCCTAAAGGAGTCCTTTATTGCTCATAGCTGAAAGACTCACACTCCAGTGCAGATTCTCATCAAGGAACTGATTAAATTGGAATGAAATTGAATTTCCAACCTTGCAGAATCTGCTGATAAAATAAAGGCTTTGATTGGGAAAGAATGCAGTTTTATAAATTTGGGGCAGGAGATATGAGAGAGAAAATCCTGATCAGTGTTAAGACTTTCACTACTAAGTTCAGTAGCAGAGATTCACCCTCCTCCAAAAGTACTCTCCTCAACCCCAGTGGGAGCAGCAGAACCATTGGTATCTGTGTCTCTACCAACCATGGTATCTATCTTTACTAATGGTGATAGGGGTCTTTCTGCATCCAACAGAAATAATTAATTCTCAGATGTAATGGCATCACCACAAAAAGAATTAATGATATCTACTTCTCCACTCACATAATCCTGCACACTTCCATCTGAGCATTAATGCTACCTTTCCCATGGGAGATATAGTGGACTCCTTTGAGGTAGCTGCAATCAAAGGCAATGCTTGTTCTCATCAGGACTCATACCCTCCACTCATAGTTACTTCCAGACCTACCTAGACTCAAGTCCCAGCAGGCACTTAAACATGAAGACAAAGTGTGACATATAGGAGCTAAGTCACTCTAGAAGAACAACTTGGGTATCCTCATTTAAAAAGGTAAAATCTAAAGAATATGTGAAGGAATTGATGCCAAAGCTGTGGGAGAATGACAGATAAAATATAAAGTTGCACACAGGCCATGTTTATTGAAATGTGCACTAAGCAGAGATTCTGCATTTAATATTTAACTTGATGAATAGAAAGGATTAATTGCTCAGCTGGCTGAAATATGAATCAATTGAAATAGCCTACCATGAAAAATCTGAAAATCCCAGAGGAATGGTAGAAAGAATTTTTCATTGACAATTTATTCACCTATATTTAGAGGTGGGTACACAAGACATGTGTTTTATCACTGTTGTTAGAAATAAGTTTGAGGCCGGCGCCGTGGCTCAACAGGCTAATCCTCCGCCTTGGGGCGCCGGCACACCGGGTTCTAGACCCGGTCGGGGCGCCGGATTCTGTCCCGGTTGCCCCTCTTCCAGGCCAGCCCTGTGCTGTGGCCCAGGAGTGCAGTGGAGGATGGCCCAAGTGCTTGGGCCCTGCACCCCATGGGAGACCAGGAAAAGCACCTAGCACCTGGCTCCTGCTATCGGATGCGCGCGGTGCGCCTGCCGTAGCGTGCCGACCGTGGCAGCCATTGGAGGGTGAACCAACGGCAAAAGAAGACCTTTCTCTCTCTCTGTCCACTCTGCCTGTCAAAAAAAAAAGTAAAAAAAAAAAGAAAGAAAGAAAGAAGTTTGAGGCCGGCACCGTGGCTCAACAGGCTAATCCTCCGCCTTGTGGCGCTGGCACACTGGGTTCTAGTCCTGGTCTGGGCACCAGATTCTGTCCCAGTTGCCCCTCTTCCAGGCAAGCTCTCTGCTGTGGCCCGGGAGTGCATTGGAGGATGGCCCAAGTGCTTGGGCCCTGCACCCCATGGGAGACCAGAAGAAGCACCTGGCTCCTGCCTTCGGATCAGCGCGGTGTGCCGGCCGCAGCAGCCATTGGAGAGTGAACCAATGGCAAAAGGAAGACCTTTCTCTCTCTCTCACTGTCCACTCTGCCTGTCAAAAAAAAAAAAATACAAATGGAAGTCCTCTAAGATATTACTTGATCTGTATAAACAGAAGAATTCAAAGTTAACCAAAATTTTATCTTGAATCATTAAAACAGGTAAACATAGCCCCTCCATTAACTCCCAGATCTTAGCCAATTTACAGACTCAGGACTCCCTGAATTAAAGGAGGATAGTAGAATGACTTTAGTATAGTATCCAAAATTTATATTTTTTATCTTTCTCTCTCAATCTTCCCCAAAGGAATATACACTTTTTATAAGGGTAATTCCCACTGGTAAAAGCAAACAGTAAGGAACTACTATTTGCTTACAGTAGTAACTACTGCTACTACTGGAAATGGGCTCTACACTGACTAAATACCATTGAGGTTCACCAGGCAGAATAAAGGCTTATAAAGTTCAGATGATCCTAGGAGATTTAACTTTACACCTTATAGTTGGCAGTTCAGGGGACTGTTTCCCTATGTTTCCCCACTTCCAGAATGTTTAATTAGAATATGCATACTTAGCAGCTGGCAGGATCCGCACATCAGCTCTCTGACCTGTAGAGTATGGGCTACACATAGAACAGTAGGGACCACTAGATGCATCTTTACCTAGGAAAATAGTAAGTCAATAGAAAACTTCCTTCCTGGAGGAATTACAGCAATCATTGGTGCCACTAACAAAAACTGGAAACATGAAAATGTGGTAAATCCCACCATGTTCCCATTCCATCCTCCTATTTGGCCTATGCAGAAGACAAGTAGATCTTGCATAGTGACCATAAGTTATCAGAAGTTTAATCATGTGGTGACTCCAACTGCAGATACTATCTAGAGTGGATAGTTATATTGAGAAGATGTGTGACTCTCCCTGTAATTCCTATGTCGAAATCCTAACCCCTGATAGGAAGGCAACAGGAGACAGGGCATTTGGCAAGTGATTAGGTCACAAAAAAAGATGCAGTCCTCATCAGTAGAACTTATGTCCTTATGAAAGAAACCCTGGAGAACTCCTTTACCACTTCTATGCAGTACACTGAGAAACAGGCCATCCATGAAACAGGAAGTGGGCTCTCACCAGACACTGAATGCACAAGGATCTTAATCTTGGACTTCTTGCTTCCAGAACTGTGAGAAATAGATTTCTATTGTTTGAGTTACAGCCTCTGTGCTACCTTTTTTATACTAGCCTGAACTAAGGCAAACTAAAAAGCTCATGGTGATAACAGAAAATACTGAGTTAGCAGTTAAGTATGTAAGTTCAGAGTTTAACATAGCCGAGTTATAGATGTAACTTGGTTTTCTCAATATAAATATTTGGAGATATAAGGTTGGGTGAGATGATGTAGAAAACCATCCCAAATACTTATTAGCACTGGGTTCATCCAATGTTAGGAGAGAGATGTCAATATACAATCTAAGGTTACTGAAAAAGATTGAGTTGAAAAGAGTAAAAGAGTGGGATCCCAGAAGTAAAATGTACAAAATAAAGATTTAGATGAGGACCGAGATTGACCCTTTGTTATGGATTTATTATTATTTCCAACTTTTCATACTCTAAATTGAAAGCATACTTCCCATGTCCTGTGTAGCGTAACTTTACACTATTCTACCACAACAGGTAGAATTTGTTTTCCTGCCACCCTTAACATTGGGCTGGAGAGTATTTTCCTTAGTCAATGGAATGTTAGCAAATATGATATAAAAAGATGCTATAAAAGTTTGCACAATTTGGCTTTATCTCTCACTCCTGACACTCATTCTAACAAAAGTATGCCATCGTTTGTCATGAAGAAAAAGTTCTCTGAATAGAAGCTGGGCCAGGGCAACATGAGAAATCGAGTGGCAAGCGTGGACCCAGTGCACATAAATAGGCATCCTAATGCACAGCCACTCACATCAGTCCTGTATCAATCCAACTGCAGTCAACCTGAAGCATGTGAATATGGAAACATTTTTCCTGTAAGTCACTGAGATTCAGAGGTGGTGTGTAATGCCACATTAATTTGGTAATAGCTGGATAATTTGATGTTTTATTTGGCAGTGTTAAGTCATGTAGTTATTTTGCCAATGCTGATTCAAGGGAGTATCTGGACTCCCAATTAGAGTAGATTCAAGAAAAAAAACGGAGAGAGAATATACAGCTACCTTGAGAAATATATATGTAAAAGAGAAAAGGAATGGTTTGAATTATGATATGAACATTCAGTAACATGTTTTATATTTTGTGTTTCAAATAAACATAATCACCTGATGTCTTCCAAAATTGAACTTCTGGTAACATTCTTGTTTCTCAACCAAGTACACATCCACAGGCAGTACTAGAAAATTTAAAGTATATCATCGATTTAGTCTACATTAGATAAAACTGGGCTATGGGGATGAGAAAAGTGCCGAAGAGTCAGAACTGCCTTGTATTAGCTACCTCACAGTTTGTGTGACTATGTCTTCCACACAGCGAGACAGAATGGCACCCTCGGTCACCAGCCTACTCTTCACATCACACCTGGGAATGTCTCAAATGCAGACCTCGTGATTCAAAAAGAACATTACAGGTTTAATTAATAGAAAATTATTTCACACATTTACCAAGTATGAAATATACGTACAGAACATAAGTGCAGAAATCTTGAGCACTCTTGCTTTATAAAACCTGAGTGCCAGACACACTAAAATGGCACTTTATTTTCTCATGAGCATGTAGGCAATTTTGGTGGAAGTTTGCAGATGTTGTCTCAGGAGTGCTCAAAACTCCAATTTTTCTTTGCATTACATATGCAACAGAAAAAAGGAAAACAAGAAATCTCCATTTGCAGTTCCGCATCTCCGTCCTATACCCTGGTCCTAGGTGGTGTGGAAATCTGCTCTGGAAATCCTGTGCCTCTGCACAAGGCACTTGAACCAAGGATGCGAGTGGACATCTCAAGGATGGCAAAAGTCCACAGGTTCCCCATAAGGCTGAGATAATTTGCTGTCAGCCATTCTCAGGGAGAAATGGTAGAGTTTAACACCACTGAAATCATCTAAGCAGCAGACCGGAGTTATTCTTCCCAAAGAGACAACACACCCACCTGACTTCAAATTGGATGTTTTTCCCCTTTTCTTTACCATTTTTTCTTTAGAACAAAGTGTGTATTCCCTGTCGAACCCTCGCCAGCAAGGGTCCAAGGGAGTCATGACATGACCACTGTTGATCGGTTCTCAAGGAACTTTTATTTTTAGTGATAGCAGAAGGAAAGGAGAAAAAAAAAGAAAAGAGAAGCAGCTGAGAGAAAGAAGGAGAAAAACTGAAGCTGCTGGACTTTCGACCCTATCCTGGTCTCTTATCTCTCCCTGGTCCCTTAGGGCAAGCAGTCCCTAGTCAACAGTCCAATCAGGTTAAAGGGCACGCATAGCCTCAGGTCGAAGGTGTATCTCATTCAAACAGGTTGTTTGCAAGTCTTTGTTCAGCACTTCCTTGACTTTGTTCTGCTCAGCAGGATGAGGCAGTGCAATGAGGAGGTTCCCACAGGTGGCCAGC
Organism: Sylvilagus floridanus; assembly: GCA_949820135.1. NCBI lineage: Eukaryota > Metazoa > Chordata > Mammalia > Lagomorpha > Leporidae > Sylvilagus > Sylvilagus floridanus. The sequence continues at coordinate 27,362,580 of OX463235.1, forward strand.
CTGCAGTTCCCCACAATTCCCATCTTTCTTATGTCATCTTAATACTTGGATATAGCAGATATTCATATGGGGACACTCATCTATCTCGAAGTCATTCTGAGGATCAAATGATTTCTACATGGATGACAAGGTCAAGTACTCCTTCTTCTTTGCATCTATTGTTTTCAGACTCCAAAGGTGATCTTGAAGTTTACAGCTATGAGCTTATCCCATGTACAATGATATCCTTTCACGTACTTGCAAAGTATTTATTGAGCACATTGATTAACGAGCTAACAAAAGCCCTGCTTTCAGAGAGCTTCAATTTTAGTGACAGACATAATCCATAATATTCCACAAAAGCACAAATAAAATCATCATAGGAGTAACAATGCTGAAATCTAATAGAGTTAGAATTCATCCACTGCCTACACAAAATACTATTTTGAGTAGTTGCTCAGATAAAAAGTCTTTTAGCAGAGACAGCACCTGAGGTGAGACACCGCTCTTGACAAGGTACTAGCCAACGAAAAAAATCTATGGAAAAAAACAAATAGTGAAAGCATAAATGATCACAAACGGAAACACCCTGAGAGAAAAATGACCATGGGATGTATTAGATGAATTCTCTACTACTAGAATGTAGTTAAAATGGACAAGTTTAAGATCAAAAAAGCAGAAGTGGATTAGGTCATTTATGTGGTTTATTTGATTAACATAATATCCTTTGGAAAAGTTGATAATGTTTAAAATAGTAAATTAACCCACTGAAATGCCGTGAATGATTTGTGTAAGGTATACAATATTGAGAGTGAATTTACATTGCTAAGTTACCACAGACATTTGAAAAGGCTGCCTCTATATGAAGAAACCTGAAATAAATATCTAGGATGAAAGTAAATAACTTGGGAAACCTTTTCTCAACTGCTTGACTTGTCAATATTATAATAATTAACTGTACTTCAGGGATAAGTTCTATGATTCTTTTAAAAAATTTTGTTAAAGGAGTTTTAAGGAAAAATTGGAAAAACAGTGCAGAGTTTCCATTTAATCTTTGCTGTTTTCCCTATGATTATCATAAATTGGTCTGACATTTTTCACAATTACCCAACATTGATACATTATTGCTAATACATTTATACTCATTTCCCTGTTTTTCTCCTAGTATCTTCCTGTGACAGCATCTTGTCACATTTAGTTCTCATGACCCATGATGGGTTTCTGGGTTACACAAGTTTCCTGGAGTTTCTTTGATTGATGACTGACAGTTTTGAAGGTTACGGTTACATAAAATAGTTGGTAGTCAATTGGAATTCTTCTGATGTTTCACTTAGACTAGCTGTCTGTAGTTTTAACAAGACCACATACACTGTCATTTGTATTTCTTCATACAATACATACCATCCACAGTGATAGGTCACGTGAGGCTAACTCGGTCTCCTGGCTGTGGCAGTGGTTCCTTCAGGCTTCTTCACTTCAGAAATTCTCCCTCATCCTCTTTCCCTATTGTGTCTCATGTGGGCCTTTAAGGAACAGCGAACTATACTGAAAATCACTGAGGGAAAAAATGTCTACAGGATTTTTTTCAGAATTGTTTGGCATAGATTTCTCTTTTCTCTCTGCTGCTAATGTATTCATTCCCTACTATTAGTATGTATTTGTGGCTTTTTTATGCCTGGGGTTATAATTCAGTGCTGCTGTATTTTGTTGCTTAAATTGGGCCCAGCTTTGGCCATTAGTTGTTCTTCTCATTTGTTCCCCACTCCTTTGCCATGCTCCCATCAATCATGGATTTCTGTTGGACAATTTCCTTACTTTCTAGCACCTTAAGATGCTTCATGTTCTTTTTTCCTTTGCCATTTCTTGAGTTAATCATTTATTTCATAATCCTTTTAATCTTTTTAATTTCTAAATGATATTAAACACTATGATCTATTGGGGTCACTTACTAGGTGTCCTACCTTTCAGGGTGTCTCAGCAGACAGAATACGTGTGAGCATTGAAATACACACATTTCTACTTATACATGCAACCATCTATCAGTATGCAGCTCAATATGATTTCTCACTGCACCTCCAACCGTCATCCAGTAGTACATGGGCAATTGTAGCCTATTCCTTTACTTACCCAAAACCTGTCATCCCAACAATGAGAAATCTGTCTCTTCCCTCCTCCCCCTGCAACTCTCACCTTGTTTTTTTCTTTAATTTTTTCAAGAATTTCAGTTTACTTTATAATCGCAGGCTTAATACACTACTAGCCATAATGTTCAACAAATAAAACTAGAAACACCACAGTTCCACAGAATACATAAGGATTAAAACAATATTATGAGGGGCTGGCGCTGTGGCATAGCAGGTAAAGCTGCTGCCTACAGTACTGGCATCCCACATGGGTGCCGGTTGGTATCCTGGCTGCTCCACTTCTGATCCAGTTCTGTGCTATAGCCTGGGAAAGCAGTATAAGATGGCCCAAGTGCTTGGGCCCCTGCACCCATGTGGGAGACCTAGAAGCTCTTGGCTCCTGGCTTCAGATCAGCACAGCTCCAATAACTGCAGTCATTTGGGGAGTGTACCAGCGGATGCAAGACTCACTCTCTCTGCCTCTCCTCTCTATGTAACTGACTTTCAAATAAATTAAAAAAAAAAAAAAACAGTATTATGAATTACTAAAATGTTTGACATGAGTTATATTTTCCATGAACCTCAATAAGTAATATCTGTGACTTGCCACTTATTTTAGATTTTTGTGTGTGGTAGTAGAAATTGTTACCCTCATGAATGGTTAATTGAGGATATAATTTTATATATGTACATGTATGTATATGAATAATTCATTCTACCAAAGAAATTTAATGCTAGTTTTTTTGTTTATTTATTCTTTCTTGAAAGGCAGAGTGACAGAGACAGAGAAGCCTTCCATCTGTGGATTTATAGCTCAAATACTATCAACTGCCCCTGGGGTGTGGGGGGAGTTTCAAAGCCAGGAGCTAGGATCTTCATCCAGGTCTCCCATGTGGGTGGCAGACATGTAACTACTTGGGCCATCAACTGCTGCTTCCCAGTTTGAGATTAGCAGGAAGCTCAAAGCAGAAACAGATCTAGGACTGAAAGCCAGGTACTCCAATGTGGAATTCCATTGTTCCAAAATGCTTCATAACCATGGTGCCAAATGCCCACACCTCATTTCAAATTATCCCCATCTAGTCCTTAGACCAAAACAGCCTCCTAGAGATTATATGATTGCCTGACCCCTTTCACATGGAAACAAATCACTAACAGTTTATGAAGGTCAATCGGAAATTGAGTGTTATAAAGCATAATTTTTTAATAGAACTTTATTATTTGGTGACATTCTCTGTGGGAGTTGTAATAAGCTTAAGGAAAAGGCTTGAAATAACATTTTCATACAGAAACAGAAAGCCAAGATAACGTGGGATGATCTCCAAGAATTCAACATTATATAATACACAATACATTCCATTTGTTTACTTTTTCCTCCAATAGCAATATATTTTTCTTTGATCAAATTATAGTATGGTTATCTAGACTGTACTTTCATATTTTGTTATTTGGAGATTGTAGGTCTTTATAGAGTTCTTACACGTAACAGTATATTTCTTCCATCTGAGTCATCAAATGCTCAATTTAGAATTAACTGAACTTCCAGTTAAAGTCAGGCTTCAAAAATACTCATGTTTTGATGCTATCAATTGGAAGAAAAGCCCAAGGTATTTATACATATATGAAGAGAAATAACTTCTTCATGAATCCACCAAAGTAACTTAGATATTTTGCTTAAAGGGATCCAGTTTCTCCTAAATATATATATGCAATATAATCCATATATTTTATATACACATATTATATATACACATTATATATATACACATACACACATACACCACACAAATTTTAAAGTGAAATTTTAGGATGTAACATCAATCTTTCAGACTAGCCAAACTCCAGATAAACAGAAAAACAAGGTCAAATAATCTAGTATACTGAAAAGAACTGGGTCTTGAATGCCAAGTTCCTATCTGGTTTTGTCACTGATGTATTTACTGTGTTTTATACACACGCACACACACACTTGATTAGATGCATATTCAAATTTAATTTTGTTCATCTCTAAGACTTAATGCATTTTTCACTCCTTCCTCAGGAATTAGGTTCATCTGGTAAGACATGGTATCAAAAAACAGTATTATGTTAGTCTTCATAGTGATATTAAGGTCATGTTGATTCTAATAATAATGCTGTGAAAGCTATAGTTTAATTTTCATTTCAATTAACAGCTCCATCTAGTGAGTTACCTTCTTGGTATTGTTTTCCTTTGAACTTAAAAAAGTTATTATTTAAGAAGGATACAATTTTGATAGCATTTTTGGAGGGAAAGTTTCCTTCAACTGTCTCCCTGTTTCTCTGATGCTTTTTGAGAAGTACCTCCAATCATTTTCAACACTTTGTGTGTCCAGCAGGACTTGTCTCCTCAAAACTAATGCAGCTGTTTGAACTCTGATGTCTTAATGTTAGCAGTGGATTGCCTGAAGATGGAATACTATGCAATACCACACAGCAGTAGAAAAGAAATACTATTGTTTGTAAGAAAATGGATGCAATTAGAAAGGATGATACTTAACGAAGCCAGTCCCAGAAAGACAGATATCATATGTTCTTGCTGATCTGTGGCAACAAGTACCTAAAAGGTCATTTATTGGAGTAAAATAGACACTTTGAGATGAGATGCGATGATACTGACAGCCCTTGTGTGGACTGCTGAGCCCAGTTTTTCTTCACACTATTTGTTGAACTCTCTACATAGAGCAGGTTTCACCTTAAGAGTATAAAGTTTACTGAAAATAGATCCTCATTCAAAAACAATGAGACTGGAAAAGGAACAAAGGTGAGTGTGTGGATGGGTGGGAGGGTAGGGTGAGAAGAATCACTGTGTTCCTACATTTGTATATATTAAACGGGTGAAGTTTGTTTTTTTAAATAAAATTTTAAAGACAGAAACTTGGTCTAATGGTGGCATGCGAGAGGCAGGGCCAGTGGTCACTGGGAACACGCCTTTGGAGGGTGATTCTCAGGAGCGGTTTCATTATCTGTGTTCAAATGCTGCCTAGCTTGCTCACTCTCTGCTTCCTGCCCCATCGTGTGATCCTGCCTCTGGCTCCTGGCATGACCAGCCTCCAGCAGACGCCAGAACATGGGATGGCCTGATACTGTAAGGAGATAAAACTTTCTTTTCCCAAAGAACCTCCTCACAGGCTTAAGTAATGACAACTCAGACCAATAATCATCGTGTACACCTTCCCCTGTGTCTAAGTGATGGGTAGTAATTATTTAACATACACTGATTTATGCTTCTCTGCTTAACAAAGTAGAGGTGTTATATTCAAGATCCTTTTCAAGGATAGCTGAAAACTGAGTCTCTCTTCAAGACCAACTACAAGAAATAACCACCGATAGTCCAGAATGAAGTCCCGCCTTTTTTTTTTAGTTAGTAAATATAAATTTCCAAAGTACAGCTTATGGATTACAATGGCTTTCCCCCCCCATAATTTCCCTCTGACTTGCACCCCTCCCATCTCCTGCTCCCTCTCCCATTCCATTCACATCAAGATTTATTTTCAATTATCTGTATATACAGATCAGTTTAGTATATATTAAGTAAAGAGTTCATCAGTTTGCACCCACACATAAACACAAAGTGTAAAAATACTGTTTCAGTACTAGTTATAGCATTACTTCACAGTGGACAACACATTAACGACAAATCCCACATGAGAATTAAGTACACAGTGGCTCCTGTTGTTAACTTAACAATTTGACACTCTTGTTTATGGCATCAGTAATCTCCCTAGGCTCTAGTCATGAGTTGCCAAGGCTATGGAAACCTTTTGAGTATGCCGACTTTGATCTTACTCCGACAGGATCATAGTCAAGGTGGAAGTTCTCTCCTCCCTTCAGAGAAAGGTACCTCTTTTTGGTGCCCCCATTCTTTCCACTGGGATCTCACTCGCAGAGATGTTTCATTTAGGTCCTCTTTTTTCTTCCAGAGTGTCTTGGCTTTCCATGCCTAAAATATTCTCATGGGCTCTTCACCCAGATCCAAATGCCTTAAGGGCTGATTCTGAGGCCAGAATGCTATTTAGGACATCTGCCATCCTATGAGTCTGCTGTGTCTCCCGCTTCCCATGTTGGATCGTTCTCTCCCTTTTTGATTCTATCCGTTAGTATTAGTAGACACTAGTCTTGTTTGTGTGATCCCTTTGACCCTTAGACCTATCAGTGTGATCAATTGTGAACTGAAATTGATCACTTGGACTAGTGAGATGGACTTGGTACCTGCCACCTTGATGGGATTGTATTGGAATCCCCTGGCACGATTCTGACTCCACCATTTGGGGCAAGTCCAATTGAGCATATCCCAAATTGTACATCTCCTCTCTTATTCCCACTGTTATATTTCACAGGTGTTTAAATTTTAACTGAAAAGTGATCCCTAAGAATAATTGTGTGTTAATTACAGAGCTCAACCAATAGTACTAAAACAAAACAAAGAAAAAATACTAAAATGGATAAAGTATTACATTGTACAACAGTCAGCACAAGAGCTGATCAAGTCACTGTTTCTCATGAAGTCCCGCTTTCTTAAAAAATCTCTTGAGTTATCATTTTCTCTTTAAATATATCACACAGCAAGAAAGACAGTTTCATTAGATAAAATCACTTAAGTGTTTCCTGCTGTGTAAACATAATTTCCCCAATGAGAAGCTCACATCTACCAAAGTTGTAGACTTGAGTATATATTATGCTCATAAAAACTGTTTCTGGCTACAATCTTAAGTTACATTCTCCAATTCAGTTGACCCACACTAAAAGCAGTGAATATTTTGAACTTCATATCTATTGTCTTATTTTAAAAATACAGTATTGAAGCCATTGTGTACAATTTTTTCTCACTAGGAGTGGCACTAAATGTGATACTAATATCTGCTCCTACGTTCACATTGTGTGTACAATTACATGTATATTATGTCCATATAAAAACATGGGAAAATATGAACTTAGGTATTTCAGTATAAAACTACAAAATTGAAAATATCCTCTAATATGGAAAATATTAAATATTGTGAAAATGGAAGCATATGTTTGCCCTTTAATTTCCTTGTACAAGAATTCAAGACATGGAGAAAATTCTAGATGCATATTTCATATGAGTGTATTTCATGATAAATATTATCTTATTACATATCAAAGAGTTATGCTTTCATATGGCTTGTGAAAACATTTGTGATAAAATACCATGCTACCCATGTTGTTTACTTGGTGCCATGTATCATCTCCAGATACACATTCACATACATGTACTAGTTCAATAATTACGTTCTGAATTGTATTTGCAAAGGTCACTCAGATACAACTATTTTTCCATTTCTGTTTAAATGAAAATTCCTTTTTACAAGCATGGATGAATATCAACATGTCGATAAAATTTGTTCTTTGTGAAAAAACTTTAACTGATGGAAAATTCAGTGAAACTAGATAATTTGAAACAGATATAATACTAGAATGATCTAGGGAGTGTTGGGAAAACTCATTATAAAACCAATTACAATGTGCCAGTGAATTGTTAGACTGTGGAAATGCTGTATGGTCAAATAACTATCTTCACCCAGCTCCCCGCTACTGGTAAACTATCATAGTTCTATTGTTGAATCATACAAACTAATCAATACCAGCTCCAAGGACATATTTGACTTGAGCTAAACTCAGTTTTCCCTGACTATATAAACCCTGCTAACAAATTGTTTTTGTTTTTAATTTTTTTACATTTAAGAAAATTTTATTTAAAGATTTCTTTACTTGATAGGCAGAGTGACAGTTATCTTCTGTTAGTTCATTCCCCAAAGGACTCTAACAGCCAGGGCTGGGCCTGACCAAAGCCAAGAACAAAACTCTATCCAGGTTTCCCGTGTGTGGTAGGGACACAAATATTCAGGTCATTATCTGCTGCCTTTCCAGGGAGCTAAGCAAAGGCTGGATCAGAAGCCTAAGTGTTAAGACTAATATTAGCACCCTAATTTAAGATCTGGCCATCCCAAGTGGTGTCTACCCCACTGTGTTACACTACCTGCCTTTTTTATTTAAAGGCAGAAAAGCAGCAAAGGTGGGAGGGAGGAAGGCAGGAAGAGACACAACATCTCCCAGTCACTGGCTCGTATCTAAGATGCCTCCTACAGCTGGAAGTGGGACAGACTGAGCCAGGTGCCCGAACTTAATCCAAGTCTCCCAACCATGCGGAGTCCCAAGTACTTGAACCATAACCTGAAAGCTGGAATTAGAAGTAAAACCAGGACTACACTGGAGTCATCCTTACACAGGATGTGAGCTCCCAACCAGTGTTAACTGCTGTACCAGTGTCCACACACTTCCCCTTCTCTCTAACCAGCTACTGTTTCTCTTTCAACTCTGCCTTGATATTCTTTAATAAACTTTTTGCTTCTTGATGCACTTAATGGAAAAATCATTCCCTACATCCAATTCCAAAGCTCATTACTGAGTACTCATGTTGAGTTGCTGAGACAAGTAATAGCATTGTCACACTGGTTGTGGGATTCATTTTGATTTTTAAATCTTTGAATTTATGTGTTGCAACAAATTTGGGAAATATTCTGTTTTTTGTAATATCTTTAACATTTTTGTCCTACTTGGAACTCCTAACATTTTGCATCATTTGAATTTTTCAATAAACATACTCCAACATCTCTTCAAGTTTTTATTAGTTTCTTAGTGAATTCTGAGGTTGCATCACCTATGGATGGAGTGTGTCCTCTCCAAACTTCAGTTGACAACGATGTGATTGTATTAAAGGCTGGGACCGTTAGGAGGTGATCTGGCCATAAGGGCCCTCCCTTCCCATTGTGGGTTGAATGTTCTTATACAGGAGCTTGATGGAGGAGGGAAGAAGTTTAACCTGTTTACCTTTTCCCCTTCTGTCTTATGAAATCACATCATTCCTCGCCTCTAGAGGACAAACACTCAACCAGATACCAAATATTGCTGTCTTGATTTGGGATTTTGAGCCTAAAACCGAGAGATAAATTTATATTCTTCATAAATTAATGAGGTTCAGGTATCCTGTGTGTTATATTAACACAGACTGAGATAGTCAGTTTTGTTCATGTTTTTGCGCAAATCAAAGTCCAACTACTATTTATTTATAAACTACCAGAAATAGTCAAGATTACTTTGCAATTTTTATGTAAGTTTGTCATAGAAAAAGCTATTGCTTCCCATATTGAAAATTATACCCTGGGTTTTTATGTATGATGACCCATGAACTAAAAATTTAAGAAAAAAAAGATAGCATTTTTATCAAACTTCTATACAAGTTGTACTGCAGGGCACCATGAAGTTATCTAAGCCAATTTCATGAGTGAAAGAAAGTAAAGGTGTATATTTTAGATACTAAAGTTAACAGCATGAGAACCTGAATGTTATGTTGCATATGAGGAAAATATCAAAAATTATAATAGACCATTAAAGGGTTTAATAATTATATTATTTAATGTAAGCACACACGTAGCCTGTGAACAATTCTGGATTAATATTTTTAAAAAGCTATGTACCAACATACTGAGATTTTTATGTCTGGTTTTCTTTAAGCATTTGTTTAACTTTGTGATTTTAAAAAATTATACGTTTCTTTTTTATTGTTCTGGGCTCCATACACCTTCTGAAATTCCTAAGAAGCAAAAAGAAATGCTTTAAATCATGTGAGAACAAACCTTGCTTTCAGATTTCTTTTAATGCAACTCCTCTTTTAAATAAACCATCAAATTGAAGTTATTTTTGAAACTTTTTCAAACAGAAGCCTATTATAATGTTTCACAACATTTTAATAACAGGGCCTTAAGGATTTAAGGACATGAATAAAACTACACAAAGTGGGGCCAGAGTCTTGATGCAGTAGGTTAATCTTCCACCTGCAGTGCCGGCATCCCTGAAGGGCACCAGCTCTAGTCCCGGCTGCTCCTCTTCCAATCTAGCTCTCTGCTATGGCCTGGGAAAGCAGGAGATGGTCCAAGTCCTTGGGCCCCCGCACCTACGTGGGAGACTGGGAAGAAGTGCCTGGCTGCTGGCTTCAGATTGGCACAGCTCCAGCCACTGCAGCCATTTGGGGAGTGAACCATCGGATGGAAGACCTTTTTCTGTCTCTCCTTCTCACTATCTGTAACTCTACTTCTGAAATAAAATGTTCAAAAATTTTCAAAAAACTATCTAAAGTACAAATACATAATTCAAGTACTTGTCTCATTACCACATGCATTTTTTATTTTCAAGTTTAACTGGTCAAATATAGTATCTTCAACACCTATCTCTTCTAAATTTACGACCTTTTAAATGTTCAAATATTTTCAGTTTTTACATGTAGACACATATACCAGTTAAAATGTACTTGGACTATATATATTTTTTAAATATTTATTTGAAATTCAGTTACACAGAGGAGAGGCAGAGAGAGAGACAGAGAGAGAGAGGTCTTTCATCTGATAGTTCACTCCCCAATTGGCTGCAACGGCAGGAGAAGCGCTGACCCGAAGCCAGGAGCCAGTAGCTTCTTCTGGGTCTCCCACATGGGTGTAGGGGCCCAAGCACTTGGGCCATCCTCTCCTGCTTTCCCAGGCCATAGCAGAGAGCTGGATTGGAAGTGAAGCTGCTGGGTCTCAAACTGGCGCCCATATGGGATGCCCGCGCTTTAAGCCAGGGCATTAACCTGCTGTACCACAGCATCTTTTTCAAAAGATGCTTATAAACTGTTTACTCTTTGGCCATTTGAAGAATGATTTTTTCCATTCACGTTTATAGACTTTAGCAGCATAAATTCTCACGCTAGATCTACAAGTAGGATACTTTGCTTCACTGAAGGGAAACTTATCTTACCACCAGGGCTAATTAAACCACACTTTTAACTACTCTGAATCACTTTATTATTACTTGTCTGCTAACAACTCCCTTCAATCAGAATGTGGGGGGATGAGTGTCAATGAATGTCAATGAAGCTCAATGAATGTCAGATCTATTTTGAAACAAACCAAGGAACTTTAAAGGTTGTGGATTCAGTTTGATATGGGTTAAAGTGAGTTACTTAAGCAGTCCATTCTCAAAACTGTATCAAATATCCCAGCACAAATCAATATGAATTGCATACACATCCAAATCTTACAGTGAATCCAAACAAATTTAACAGCTTTTGTTAAGCCGAAGTGTCATCTGCCACAACACTCCCACAACAGTAACACAAAAACTGCAGACCAAACTTGTCATGCTCCAGTGTGAATGTTTATGCCTCAGGATCTTCTAACACTTCTCAAGTGGAAAACATTTGCTGTTGAAACAAATAGTTCCTTTATGAATCCCCAACTGGGCTGTGAAGACACTGACAGTTTTGTTGATTTTAGGAATGATCACTCAAGTCTCATCCAAAAAAACCTGTCATTTTTCCATAGAGAGCTACATTATCTAAATGTTAAATTTAATAGAGATCATGTCCTTTTGTGTAGTCATTGACAGTATGTTTATGTATATTATATGCAAAGCTTTCATTACAGAATTAGTTTCTTCTACTAGCATCAAGTTCTGGGAATACAACAATAAGAAAAAAGGTTAACGATTCAACATGGCTCTATCCTGAAGCAGATTAAATATAAATAAGGCCTGGGAGCAAAAGATGGCCCAAGTGCTTGGACCCATGCCAATCACATATGATTGGATGAAGCAGCCGATTTCAGGCTTCAACCTGGCATAGCACTGACCATTGCAACCATCTGAGGCACGGACCAGTGGATGAGATCTCTGTCTCTCCTTCTAACTCTGACTTTCTAATAAGTCAATCTTAAATGAATACATGAAATGTTAAAGGGAAACAGCATTGTTTGGATGAAATAAATGTTCATGTATGAGGAGAGTGTGAAGAGTGTCAGCTTTGTCATTGGGCACTACATGCAATGTGGTCTGTGCTGCTTCCAGAGTGTCTTCGATGGAAGGGAGGGTACCGACAGAGTGACATGAAAAACTGACAGATTTGTGTTGTGTGGACCAGATAAAGGAAATTGAGGTTGGCATAGCAACTGAAACACTACTGCAGTGGTCTAATTACAATGCTACATTAGAATTCCAAGAATGCTGAGAGAAGAGCACTTTTATATTAATTTCGGAAAATGGAAAAACTGTAGAAACAGTAGAATAGGCACTACAAGTTATGTTATATAAAATGAGTACCAATCCATTCTTCGGGGAAAAAGTCTAAATGCAATGAAGTCACTTCAATAGAGATGTTTCAGATTAAAAGTTATATAATCCCCTTATTGATGTTGCTTCAGTAAATATTTCAATACTTCAGAAACTGATTTTCTAATTTTTCTAAAATGTAATTTCTACATCTCCAGTGCCCAACTCACTTGTTAACTGAGAATGGAAGTTCCTGGCCCCCACATCATCCTTACTAAATGACAATTCCTAAAGGTAGAGCCCGATAATTTTTTATTAAAATAGTGTTTCTTAAGCACATGAGAGCACATTCACTCTCAACCATGGTGTGCTTTGTGTGTGTCTGTGTCAAATAAATCCTTGGGTATGTTATTACCATTCCATGACAAGCTTCAGAAGTTTGCACATCTACGTGTTATCCTGAGCAATATACTGAAGCATTTATCTATAATAAGTTAATAGGCACACAGTATAGCAAAAAAGTGTACTTAAGTCTATCAAAATGGAAAAACTATAAACTTTATTATCTTTCTCTCTCTCTCTCTCTCACACTCACACACAAACACACACACACGGTAAGACCATCTACTTACTACCAATGACTTGTTAAGTTATCTCTGTGAAGATAGGTACTCCTTGGGAAATATTTTTAATTGTTTAAATAATGTCTATCACACAATCTAGGGAAATTCTGGTCAAATGAACTGTCTTCAGAGTTCACACAAAATCTTTGAGACTCTCCCTAAATCCATTTTGTATTCCAGAGGCAGAGGCTCAGTAAATCAAGATGCCTATAGTCAAAGAATAGTACTGATATGGAATTGCACAAAACAGAGAAGTGTTAGTGAAATTCTGTGAGCCATCTTCAATCAAAGCATCTGCTCATTGCCTTTCTAAAGAGAAGTAAGGTCTTAATACATGAAATGTTAACCTAGAAGTCTGTTATCACATTATTAACTAAGAAAAACACGGATGCAGAAGCAGTTCTAAGCAAAGTCGCTGCCCTCTTTACGATGTTCATTTATTCACTGAACTTCAAGAAACCTGGACCCGAAAGGATAATTTGGCAGCGTTAAAACTTGCCAGCCTGTTGATCTCACCTCTGCTTTGATGACCTCTCATGTGTATCTCACTCATGAGATGGCATGAAAAGGAACTATTGATTTTTGCATGACATTTGGCTTCCCTTATTTTTGTCCTTGTACACTCAAATTGATTTAGACTGTTCTCAAAATAAGACTCCTAAGATAGGAAAAGTAGACTTTGCTTGATTATTGGAAAGAAAATAAACAATGTATTTCATTATAGTAATTTTCAACCATTTCTTCTTATTTCTAGATTCCCAACATCGATGTAGAATAAGTTTGTACTAAACCGCTGCCTTGTCATGGAAACAGCAAAGGTGACTTAAATAGCACTGCCACTTCTTTTAAGTAACATGGTTTTGAGAAGAATCCTACTGATCATCTATATAATAAGAGGTAGGAGCAATTTCAGATGAGAAAATCTATTGGCATTCTGATTCTGTTCCATGCACCTCTGCTCAAGTTTCTTGCAAACAAAATGCCCTGTCCTAAAGTCTGATATTGCTTGTTGCAGTAACAGTGAGAGATATCTAAGAAAAGAAACCTATATGGGAATTAGGTGACCTGAAAACTAACCCTGTCTGTATCAGTATGTCACTGAAGACATCAGACCTCTCTAAGCCTCACTCTTCTTCTGTAATATGGACTGCAGCTGATCTGCTGATCTCTTAAGTTGTTTGGTTTGCATCATTGTGTAGGTACCCCCCACCTGAAAAAGGACCCTGATTAACACTATGTCTCCAGGATAGTAGTATTGGAAGGTGGTGCAAACTTTGGGGGTGGGGGAAAGGTTCCAAGTTGCTAGGTCCCAAGCACCTGCAAAGTCAGTCAATATCCTCACTCACTCCCCTGCTCCCCACTCAATTACTCTCCCTCTCTTTTCTTCAGTTTTTCCAAGGGCATAATTTTACACCAGTCTGTATTCAAAGGCTTATTTGCGACTAATATTGAACAAGGAAAAAATAGGAATATCAGTTTCAGAAGCATATGGAACACTAGCTAAAAATGACAGTCGTGCCCCAAAGTGTTCATGAGATTGCTTTTCACTGTGATGTCAAAAATTGAAAAGACAGTGGAAAATGAATGCCATTTAAGTTGCTTAATATTTTCTAATTTTTTAGTACATAGGCTTATAAGGATTTCAATTATTTTAATGCTTTATAAAACACAAACATTTCAAACTATTTCAAGAGTCCTATAGAAAGTCAATGTAGAACGTCAACTTTATATTCTGTCAACCTATTACCTTAAAGCTGAATCAAACCAAATTTTGCACTACAAAAACAAAGATTATATTACAGTTATTTGTTTAAAGGTGGTTTAACACTTTGAAAAAAGTGTTGTAGCACTGGAACATAACTAAATATTAAAGTATTTGATGAAAGTTGCCCTTTGATTATACATTTTAAATCTGCCTGTCCAGAAATTTTGCCTGTGGATTCTTCAGTAAGATACAGTTTATAAAGAAAAGTAATACTATATTTAAACACTTTCAGATAAGATTTAGATAAATCTTAAAAGCATCCCATAAATATCAAGTGTAGAAAATTTCAATCTCTGGGAATAGATAGAAAATGTGAATGAAAAGTATAAAAATGTAAACATTCCAAGTAAAATTAAAATGAATTACTTTGTTCTATCAAATTACTAAAATTTAATGGTAGCCTACAGAACTAGAAATATCTAGTAAATATGAACTAATATGGGAAAGGATCATAATAACCCAAAAGTGAAGATAACTATTCAAGAAGGAAGCCCACACTCAGAGCTAGAGAAATGCAGTATGATACTGCCCCAAAGCCTGAGTCTGGAACCTTGGGTCACATAATGCCAAAATATCACTACGATGTTAATAAGAACCTATGTTCCTTTCTTTCTAAAGGCAACTTCTTCGTGATATGTATTACATGATACTAAAAACTCAGTTTTATATTTCCAAATTTTATACGATACATTCAAGTTTGTATAGTAACATTGATATATGCTGTTTAAGAGGCAGCTTGAAAATTTTCTAGGAAGCAGAATCAATGAAATATTGAATTAAATCAAGAACTTTTATGATTTAGTTTATTAACCAACAAAGTCATGCAAGTTCAATATGTGCTTGAGGAATAAAATAAGGTTATCAGTTTAACCCTACAATTCAAGGATCCAGCAAAGTACCGGAAGCATAAATTTGTTCCACCACCATTTCAAACAATCTCTCCTAATCATCCCACTCCCCCTCCTTTGTATTTTAACAATCTTTCACACCTACAGACTCTACTTTTGATTTATTGACATGACATTTTTCTCATGTCTCATCCTGGAAACTGTGGCATGAAGACCACAATCTTATTGGAAACCATTAAATGTATTGTTTTTATAATTGAAAACAGGTAAGAGGGGTCAGTGTTTGGCACAGTGGTTAACGCAACACTTGGGATTCCTGCATCCCAAATCAGAATGCCTGTGTTCAAGTTCCAACCTCACTTGTAATTCCAGCTTCCAGAAAATGTGCATCCAGGGAGGCAGCAAGTAATGGCTCAAGTGGTTAAGTTCCTGCTACACCCAAGAGAGACCTGATTGCAATCCTGGATCATGGCTTTTGCCCTGCCCAACCCAGCTATTGCAAGCGTGTGGGGAGTAATCAATATTTTCACTATCTGTCTCTCAAATAAGAAATACCTGATTTTAAAGCTTTTTAAAAGCATTCCAGGTCAGTGCCATGGCTCACTTGGCTAAACCTCTGCCTGTGGCACTGGCACACTGGGTTCTAGTCGTGGCTGGGGCGCTGGTTCTAGTCCCAGTTGCTCCTCTTCCAGTCCAGCTCTGTGCTGTGGCCCAGGAAGGCAGGGGAGGATGACCCAAGTGCTTGGGTCCTGCACCCACATGGGAGACCAGGAGGAAGCACCTAGCTTCTGGCTTTGGATTGGCTCGGTGTGCCAGCCGCAGTGTACAGGCAGTAGCGGCCATTTGGGGGGTGAACCAATTGAAGGAAGACCTTTCTGTTTCACTAACTCTGCCTGTCAAGAAACCAAAAAAAGCATTCAAATCGATATTCAAGTTATTTTGGCTTTGAAGCAAATTAATACCCAAATGAGAGAGAATGGGCTGATGTTTTGAGAAAGACAAATTTACAGTAAATTTATTTTCAAACTTTCATGAATAGTTAAGTGCATGTAAAAAAACTGTTCATAGACTTCCAAATTTTTATGCATCCAAATCAATGTTTAGTTTTATTTTCCAAAGATTTTCTGTACTACCCTCATATCTGACAAAAACTTTAGTCAATGAAATTATATATAAATCATTTGGGGAAAGTTTCTACACTAAATAATAAAATTCAATCACTTCTAGCACCATAAAACTTAAAACCTAAAGATATAAATATGATTATAGGAAAATGGCAGAGCCAAGTTGTTACTAATCAATAGTAACCTTGAATGTAAACAGCCTCAACTGTCCAGTTAAAAGACACAGACTGGCTGAATGCATTAGAAAACAAAAGCCATTGATTTGCTGCCTAAAGCAAACATCTCACTAACAAAAATACACAATGACTTAAAATGAAAAAGCAAAAAGATACTCCATGCTAATGGAAACAAAAAAGAGCAGGTGTATCCACCCTAATATCAGACAAAATAGATTTTAACACAAAAACTGTTATAAGAGACAGAGTAGGGCACTATGTAATGATTAAGGATCAATTCAACAGGAAGATGTGACTATTATAACATGCATATAACTACAAAGTGCCTAGCTATTTAACAAATCTAAACGAAGACATAGAATCCAATGCAATACTAACGGGGGCTTTAACACCTCGTTTTCAGCAATGAACAGATGCACTAGACAGAAAAATCAACAAGTAAACAAGAAAGTTAATTGATACTGCAGACCAAATGGACCAAACAGATATCTACAGAACTTTTCATCCTACAGTTGCAGAATATACTCACCAATGCATGGAATGGTCTCTAGGATAGACCATATGCTAGGACAAAAAGCAAGTCTCAGCAAATTAAAAATCAAAATGATACTACGCATCTTTGACCACAATGGATTGAAGCTGGAAATCAACATCAACAATCTCCAGAAAATACACCAACACAGAGACTTAAAATGCTCCTGAATTAACAGTAGGTCATTGAAGCAATCAAAAGAGAAGTTGAAAAAATTTCTGGAGGCAAATGAAAATGACAATACAATCTATTAAAATATTCCAATATATTGAAGACAGCAAAAGCAGTAATAAGAGCAAAGTTTATAGCTTTGGTGCCTACATAAAACTGCAAAGAAGCCCAATGAATGAGTTATCAATGCATCTCATTGACCTAGAAAAAACAAACCAAACCCAAACTTAGGAGAAAAGAAAACGAGAACAAAATTGAAGCCAGAAATTAAAAAAACACAAAAGATCAGTGAAACAAAGAGCTAGTTTTTGAAAATAAATAATTGAGCCATGAAGACAGAGAAAACCTCACCAGACCAATAACCGAGACAAAGACTGAATCAGTATTAAAGACTCTCCAAAGCAAGCCCAGGACAAGACAGCTTCACTGCTGAATTCTACCATACATTGAAAGAGCAATTTCCAGTTCTTCACAAGCTATCCAAATCAACTGACAGGAAAGTAATGCTCCTAGACTCTTTCTTTGAACCAACTATCACCTTAATTCTTAACCAAAGACACAGCATAAAGATCACTGTAGACCAATTTCCCTCAATGAAATACTAGCCAATAAAATCCAACAATTTATCAGAAAGATCATTCACCTGCACAAAGTAGGATTTATCCCTGATATGCAGGCATGATTCAACATTTACCAATCAATGTGATACATCACAATAAACTAAAGATCAAAAACCATGATTATGTAAATAGATACAGAGCAGAATTTGAATAACATACAATGTCATTTCATGAAGAAAACCTTAAACTAGTTATAGAAGAACATTCTTCAATGCATTGAAAGCAATTGATGACAAGCCCACAGCCAGCATTTTATTGAATGGGAAAAAGTTGGAAGCATTCCCACTAAGATCTAGAACCAGCCAAGGATGCCCACTCTCACCATTACTATTCAATATAGTCCTGGAAATATTAGCCAGAGCTTTTAGGCAAGAAAAAGAAATTAAAGGGATACAAATTGAGAATGAAAAAGTCAAACTATCCCTAATTGCAGATGATATGATTCTATATATAGGTTATCCAAATGACTCCACTAAGTCAGATTTTAGTCAAGTGGCAGGATATAAAATTAACACAAAAGTCAATAGCCTTTGTATACACAAATAATGCCGTGGCTGACAAAGAAAATCAATCCCATTCACAATAGCTGCAAAAAATTCAAATACCTTGGGATAAATTTAACCAAGGATATCAAAGATCTCCGATGAAAATTAAACATTAAAGAAATAGAAAACACAAAGAGGCCGGCACCATGGCTCAATAGGCTAATCCTTCGCCTTGCGGCACCGGCACACTGGGTTCTAGTCCCTCTCAGAGCACCAGATTCTGTCCCAGTTGCCCTTCTTCCAGGCCAGCTCTCTGCTATGGCCCTGGAGTGCAATGGAGCATGGCCCAAGTGCTTAGGCCCTGCACCTGCATGGGAGACCAGGAGGAGCACCTGGCTCCTGCCTTCAGATCAGCGCAGTGTGCTGGCCGTGGCTGCCATTGGGGGGTGAACCAACGGCAAAGGAAGACCTTTCTCTCTCACTGTCCACTCTACTTGTCAAAAAAAAAAATTGAAAAAGCTTCCCTGTTCGTGGATTCCAAGAATCATTATCAAATGGCTGATTTCAAAAACCTAGAAACTCCATTCAGATCTCTCATGTAGGTGGCAGAAGCCCAATCACTGGGTTCATTATCCACTGCCTTCTCAGGCACATTAGCAGGGAGTTGTACAGCCTACACTCCAACTGGAGATGAGATGCTGGCATTGCAGGTGGCATCTTAACTTGCTGTGCTGTAACACCAGGCCCTAAATTAGCTTTCTTGAAAGAAGTGATTCTGATACCTGAATTATCTCTGTATGTATTTCCTTTTAAAGACAGAAAAGGCGAAAGTGATCAGAAGGATGAAGTATTTAACAATCTTTTGCAAATGGTCAATATCAAGATCATCCACCTCATGCATAGTTGTTAAACTATGGGATATGTTACTATGTAAGTATTCTTCCAACTATCTTTACTATGTGTCTCATTTTTGCCTACCACTGACAATTAAATGCTGTCATTGTGTGACTAAGCTATCTTATTAGTGAACGTATCAGACCAATAAGTTTGGCTGCCTATCTTTCAAAATAAAAAGTCTTGTAACTAGTTCATCTTGAATAATCATTTAGAGTTTGTTCTGTATCTCAAACATTTTCAGACTATTTTCTCAATTAGTATTTATGTGAAATTCCAATTTATGAGCATCTTCCATATTATATCATTAAAAATTACTCATTGAATTATTCATACCTGAACTGACTTAAACTAGTTTTGCTAAGATTTTTTCTGTGCAAAAGCAATGCCTCAATTTAAATCCTGGCAGAAGATTTTGTGTCCGTTCCACAGAAAATACTCCCACACGATACTTAAATTCCAAGACTCATTGGTTGACAATATTTTTTCATCAGTTTTTACCCAATTCAAAGAACGTTTATTAGCAGTTAACTTATTAGTTCTTGTATCATTATTTAATTTGCAAATGTTATTTAATATAAAGAGAACAAATTCTGTTCATTCCATAGGTCATGTTCTAAAATAATTATGTTATAGAATCTCAAGTCCCAGTAAAAATACTATGTGTTTTCTTTAAGTTGGCTTTCTATATCATAAACCAGTCCATGAATCTATCAAGGTATAGCTTATTGGAAAGTACTTCAGCAAAGTAATTGGCCACAAAAACATTTCCAGAAAAATGCTTTGCTATAGCCATTCACTAGTTTCTTAGTCTATATGGATTTTTTATTCTCAGGAAACTATGCAAATCTTGCAAGAAAGGAAGGTTTGTATGTGAAATATCGAACATCTGTTCCTGCCAGCTTTTTTCCAAAAACCCTTTTTAACAGAATTCTTGTGGTTTTGAATGTATTTCTTTATATTGTATGTGTAAATGTCATTTAAATTTTGATTGTTTATTGCTTCAGTAGCCAACTCATTTCTACAAATGGACCATTTGCTTAAAAAACGTAAGTTGATCTCTAATTGCAGCTACTAAGTGAAATTAACACATGGAGAATAGTACTTTTGGTATTTTTTTTTAAAGATTTTACTTGAAAATCACAATTACACGAAGAGGAGAGGCTGAGAGAAAGCCAGGGAGAGAAGTCTTCCATCCGCTGGGTCACTCCCTAAATGGCCACAATGGCCAGAGCCAAGCCAATCCAAAGCCAGGAACTTCCTCCTGGTCTCCCACGCGGGTGCAGGAGCCCAAGGACTTGGGCCATCTTCCACAGATTTCTCAGGCCATAGCAGAGAGCTGGATGGGAAGTGAAGTTTTTTGTTTTTTGTTTTTTTTTTTGAAATTCATCCACAAATCAGTTTACTAAGCTGCACAAACTTCACCGCTAGCACCTGTTGGGAAGAAAGGAATCCGGAAATAGCATCCTAACATCGATAGCTGGTGTCGAGGCCCCAAGACCTCGCTGCGGACCCATCTGCTTAGAGGAGCTGGCCTTTTGGGGTTGTTTCCAGAAGAAAGGGGAACATGGCGTTCAGTTTGTGTCAGTGTAGGGGGGCATCTTCCTAACACAGAGGATGCAAAAGCGATTCTGATTCAGCGAAGGAGGTGGCCAAAGACTCAAAGATGAGCAAGTCACGGGCAACCGGCAGGCCGGAGGTCTCAAACCAGCACACATGTGGGATGCCAGCACTGCAGGCGGCAGCTTTACCCGCTACACCACAGCACTGGCCCCAAGTCTTCATTTTTTAAAGTCATTTTCATGACCACTATCTAATATACTAAAGGAAGAGATGTATCATTTCCCACTAGAAACAGTCTCAAATTTTTACCCATGTGAATTAAGATTAAAATTTCTTCCTTCTTTGAAATACCCTCCACTTTTCACCATTTCACATGCCACTACTTAAAGTTTATCTAGTCTTGCTGTGTCTCCTGATCCTATCATGCATGACAAAAATGCAGCTTCTGCTTGCTAAGACTCACTAGGCAAGGTGAACAATTGAATTGCTCCATATCCTGTTCAGCATGATGGTGCATCCTAAGTGAAACTGCACAAAAATTCCAACTTCAGTGGTACTCAATTTATGTCTTCTGGTTCATTTGATTCTTTGCTGTCTACACAAGGTTTTTGTATCGTGACTTATTTTATTTGAAAGGCAAACATCTTCCAATGTGGGAGACCCATAAGAAG
Source organism: Sylvilagus floridanus (assembly GCA_949820135.1). Lineage (NCBI taxonomy): Eukaryota > Metazoa > Chordata > Mammalia > Lagomorpha > Leporidae > Sylvilagus > Sylvilagus floridanus. Next base: position 27,384,273 of record OX463235.1, read on the forward strand.
GTCCTGGCTCCTGGTTTTGGATTGACTCATCTCTGACTGTTTTTGACCTCTGGGAAGCGAACCAGCAGATGAAAGACCTTTCTCTGTTTCCCTCCCTCTCTGGAACTATTTGTTAAATAAATCTTTAAAAAAAAAAACTTAAGGATTGCAGAGAGTAAAATATCAGTGTCCTATTATTTGATAGTCTGGTTTGTTTTTATACAAAAGGCTTAAAGAATACTCAATGTATTGAAGAACCAAAAATAATTCAAATGGGCACACATGTGTGATGGAGACTGCTTGCTACCTATTTCTTAGTCAAAGAACTTCGGTTTTATTCAGCACAGCATTCAACAAAAGAAATCTGTATGTTACCATTCCTTGCAGCTAGGTAAGACCATGTAAGTAAGCTCTGGGCAATGCAATTTAAGCCAAAGTATTAAATATTACTTCAGGAAAACCCTCCTAGGAGTGAACTGGCAAACATCCTTTGCCACTGTATTTTTCCCTCACGATGGGTAAATACAGATGATCAATTCAATTCCTACAGTGCTAGACCAGTCATAGACCGAGTATGGCTTAGCAGAGAGATGATAGAAGACTTATTGCTAACACAGTGGAGACAGTTAGCTCCGATTTTAGTTTATGCACCAAAGTCTATCATATTCATGTTATGATTAGCTTGGGTTGTTCCATCCCATACAGGTAGAACAATCTTAAATGTACAAATTCAAAGCAGAGTACAAAGCCATGATCAGTCAATGCAAGTGGGCTAAGTACAGACAAGCTTTAAAGGCTGCAACCAAAAGGTAAGCAAAGATTGGCGTTTGGTGTAGCAATTGGGACGTTTCTTCCAATACCCATATGACATCATAGCACCCGGTTCAAGTCTTGGCTCTAGCTCCTGACTTCAGTTTCCTGTTAATGCAGGTCACAGAAGGGAGCAGGGATGGTCTGAGTAGTTGGGTCCCTGCCACCATATATCCTGACCTAAACTCAGCTACTGAGAGCATGTGGGAAGGAAACCAGTGGATAGAATACTCATTCCTTCATGTTTGTTAACATCTTTCCTCTCCTTCCTCACTCTCTCACCCTCACCCGCCCACACACACACTATGTCTTCTCAGATTCATTGTAGAATGTTTCATAGCTCCTTCTCCATTTCAAGCTCCGTGTAGGCAACAGTTTTCAAATGTTTCTAGTAGATTTTAGTCACGTCTATCTAAATGGCAGTAACTGATCCCACAATCACTCTTGTAAATTTTTTGAACTCGTGATGTCCCATCGTAAGACATGACAATCTAGCCCTCCTTCTCCCTCTTACTCCAGGAAATCTGTGGGCAAATTTCAATCACCTAGTTTATTTGTATCTCAAACTTTGCTATATAAATACTTTGACTTCCAGATTCTGTTTTTAACAATGCTAGCTTTATCTGAACTGTGCTCCCTTCTACATCATGCTATCCTCAGACATACTTTTACAAATTGTGTTTTCCATGTACATAGTTCTAGTTCTATACTAATGTTCCACGTGTGGTGTAAAACTCCTCTCATTATTAAACTGATTATCAGTTCTATAGTTTTTGATGTAATCTCCACTGGAACTTCCCAACTTCCTCCAGTTTTGCCTAGAAAAGAGGCTGATCAGGTTTCACCTGGGCCTAACCTCATGTTACCTGAACTTTTTCCAGAGTAGCATTCTCATTCCTCTATATTTTGATTAGGAACCTCTCACCATTGCTTCCAGAGAAAGGTTAATACATGTTTTAGTAGATGACCTACTGATGCTAAGTTTTATCATTTGAGCATAGCCTTTATAATCCCACTTGAACAGACTCTCATCCCTTTCAATGTGGATAGGTTGAAAATTTTCTAAATCTTTAAATTCTGCCTCTTTTGTGATTAAAAACTTCTTTTGATCATTTCCCTTTCTCAAGTTTCACTTGAAGCCAGAAAAGGCCACTCCTTCAACAGTTTATTTTCCTCAGCCAAATATCCAATTTCATTGCTCACAAGTTCTATCATTCACAGAGCAATAGAAGAGAAACACAATTCAGCTAAGTTCCTTGCCTTTTATAACAAGGATTGTCTTCTCTCCAATTTTCAGTAATATGCTCCTCATTTCAATTTCAGATCATACAAGAACATTGCTGACCATTTCTTTTAAACCAATAGTCTGTTCAGTATTACCTGGGTGCTTTCTAAACAAATTGAAGCTTTTTCTAAAACTTTTCACCTACACTTCTGAACCCTCACCAAAATCACTCTCAATCCACTCACAGCATTGCTTTTTCTATCATGAATCTCGCAATGCCTCCAGCCTATCTGCTACTTCACTCCAAATCCACTACAATATTTTTAGCCATTATAGACAACAGGACCTTACTTCTCAGCACCAATTTTTGTCTCGGTCCATTTAGGTTGCTGTAATCGAACACCACCCACTGAGTGACCTATACTCAATGAAATTTACCATAGTAATGTAGTCTGTAAAGTCCAGGATTAGGGCACATAAGATTTGATGTACATCTGGTAACAGCCTGCTTCCTGGTTTGTGGAAGGCCATATTAAAGCTATAAACTCATCTGACAGAAGGGATAAGGACTCTCTGAAGCTTGTAAGCCTACTCTAATGCCATTCATGAAGGCTCCATCCTCATGACCAAATCACCTCCCAGAGCCCCCTCCCTCCAGACACCATCACAATGAGGGTTAGGTTTCACTATATGAACTTGTGATGAATACAGCCAGCCAGCCTTGTAGCATTTTCATTTAGCTATGCTTTTTCCTCTTTCATTCCTATTTCCTTAAGTATGCAGAGATCATGGAGTATCATTCATTTTTACATCTTAGAGGGCACCAGTTATATTCATGACCTTCATTCCAAGTGGATCTGCCTTGTCTGTCAATGAGGAATTCTTGTTCAAGTATCCTGAAGTCTTAGAGGATTGGTCAAGTTTCTGAAAGGATAATATTCCAACTTCTTGCTTGTAGATGGGTAAAAAATAGTGCTAGGTATACATTTGGCTACTAGTACTTGAAATATTCATAAATCAGAGAATGGATTTACAACATCTATTATCACCAAAACTTTTTGAGCATACACTTATATAACCTCAGGCCCAAGAAAATCTTGCCTCAAGATGACAAGATCACAGTATAAGCCATTGCTACCTTAGGACAGTGGCAGATTCACAAAGTTTACAGATAGATCCATGATAGTGCTTTGAAAATGCCAATTTCCAGAAAGCAGCTCTATCACTAGTTTTAACAATTAAGAAGCATTTGTTCAGCATTAAAACCAGACATTCACTGAGATGAAAGTGGTTCTATCATAGTAGGTAAAAAAAAAAAATCAGACCACTATTGAATAAGGATGGAACAAAGACTGGACATGTCACATTGAGATAGGACATAAGTCAAGTGAGGAACATTGGGGACAACAGGTGAAAAGTTTTATCTATGTAAGGTTCATTCACAAAAGACTGAAATTCTCAGATGCCCTAGTTGTTTAATTTTCCCCATGATACTTAGGTCTTTAACACAAAACCAAAGGTAGTTAGCAAAAGGACATTTCAGTTCACCATTCAATCGCTCCAAGTGTATTTTTGGCTACTACTTATATACCATATTTCCTTGATTCTACAGCACCTTTCAGCATGAAGTGCACCAACAGTTCAATAATAGTTTTACAGAAAAGCAGCTTGTATTATACTATATGTACACATTAAAAGACGTCTCTAACTCAAGTAAGAGAACACCTAGAACCTAATCCTGGAAAGACACAGAACTGAGCATTTATTTCTCTGCACTTGCAATTCAACAAAAATAGAAATTAGCACATAGGACTTCATCTCCATGAATAGTACTATCAACCTAACTTCTACAAAAACAGTTGACGCTACTAAGTCCTGCTCATAGAGTTGACCTATTTGAGGAAAAAGCCTAAAATTGCAGGCTTTTCTAGTAATTAAAAACAGCAACTACACAAGTAACTTCAAGACATTGCTCTGAGAAATAAAGGTTATTTCCTCTAATTGGAAAAAAATATGAATTACCTTTGTCTCTGGACTTAATTATTGATGAGATTTTCTTCACTTTTGTCTCTTTTCAGACATTTTGTTTCAAATGCATCATTAAGGCCTAACACTGACTTTGCACAGATGGAACAGGCTCACGCCAGGGCAACCTTGCATACCTACCCATGACCTTAGGGTTATTCAGAGGGTAGGGTAAAAAATAAAACTTGTACAACTTTAAAATACCATATGCACTGGATGCATAAGAAAGATTTAACAAACAGCCATCATGGATTTCAGTATGAATCCCCAGAAAGCACTTTGGATGATGGTGTATAACAAACTTCCACGGTATTATTGTTCCCATCATCATTTCCAGTTTTATCTTTTCCATTATGTGATGATTAATGACAGCTGCAGCCCTTGTTTTAAGGATTACCTGAGAAATGTGCAAGCTTTAGTTCTTTGCCAAGCAACATGAAATTTTTCTGAAACACATCAATTCCACTGCTGTAAGTTGAATCTAAATGCAAAGTTTGCTTTCTTTTATTGTGATTTGTTTGAGAAGGTAGAAACTCTTTAAAGCAAGGATATAGTAAAACATTATCTATTTCTCCGCTCCATGCTTTAGGAGCTCAGTGCATTAATTACACAGTAGAATGATCAAGAGAAAAATGGAGTAACTGTACCTGATCGGTGTGGCTTGCTTGGGTGTGTCATTCGTTTTCTGGTTTCATTGTGCAGATTCAATCATTTGTTGCAATTCATACATATCCGCAAAGGCAATGCTGAATAAGAAATAAGTAATATTCTATATCAATGCAATTACACTCCTTATATGCAGGCCATCCACAGGATGTAGCAATTATAAGATAACTTGTCTATTTTACAACCATTTGTTTTTGCATAAATCCATTATATTTTTATTAGGGTTTGAATATGAAGGCAAATTTTTTGCAGCTACCAATGCAGCTTTTCATACCCACTCAAACGTGGACTAAACGCTATTTTTAAAGGCAGACAGATGCCAGATTACAAAATGTATTTGTAGAGTCCATAACATAAGCCTCCGTAACATCTGGTACTTTCAAAAGAATTTTATGCACTGTATTTTTTTTATCTTTTCATTCATAATAGTAGTCTCATTTTCTATTTCCACTTCAGAGCTGTATTATTTCAAATATTTCATTCATTCTTTCACCCCCACCCCCATTGGCTATTTCATACCAGCTCTGTTCAAGGCCTTGTTTTAGATACTAAAGATGCCACAGTAAGATTCCTGTCCCTAATTAGCTTTAACAATTAGGAAAGAATATTTTATTTTTGCTAATATTGTAGACTTGTTAAGTTTTAAAGAAACAAGAATTTTAGTATAGAACTCAGGTCTAAGGTCATGGTGCCATGTCCTTTGATGGCTTTTTACTGGAAGAATCCCAAGGAGGTACAGGGCACCACATGGCAAGAAACAGGGAACATGCACATGTGCATGAACACATTGATTTTTAGAAAATTTTAGTTTGAAGACAGTTACAGAGCAAGAAGAGACAGAAGCTTGCCACCCACAAGCTCACTCCCTAAAGAGCCACATTGGCCAGGGCTTGGCTGGTCTGAAGCCAGGAACTTCATCTGGGTCTCCCATGTAGGTGGCAGGGCACCAAGGACTTGGACCATCTTCTGTTCTCCTCAGGTAGATGGCTTGGAAGTGGAGCAGCCAGGACTCAAACCAGTGCCTATAATGGATGCTGCCATCACAGGCAGTAGGTTTACCTACACCACAATGCTGGCCCCTTGTCTTCTTATAAAGCCACCAGTATTCAGTCATGAGAGCTCCTTCATGATTATCCTGATCCTTTCCTGAAACCTCCAGAAACCTTACATCTCAACACTGCATTTGGATTTAGATTCCACCCATTTAACAGTCCACAATGGGGATTAAGTTTAACATGTACTTCAGAGTTGGGAAAACCATATTCATACTGTAGTATTTTATTTTTCGACCAACAGAAAAGCAGGTATCATTTGTGATTCTTCTAAAGAAAAGCTAGTAACACTGGTTTCCATTACTAGCACACAGGAGACCGATTTATAGGGTAGACTAGTTTATCTTCAAGAATTAATAAATTGTGTTCAGACAAGAAAATCAGATGATCTGCTTTATACTGTTTGTTCCTAGATTCACCAGAGAGTTTGTGGGTTATACTTTTCATAAAACCTGTATCTTTCATTGTATAAGTATCATAAGCTAATCACCCCAATATCTCTGAAATAGCAGAATTCTAATGAGGGAACTTTGGTGATAAAAACCAAAATGCTGGATTTCTGAAATTTCTTTTGGGTAAGTCTACCAGGAGAGCCAGATAAGCAGGGATGCAATCTACATGGACAAAAGCATTGCTTCAACCCTCACACTGCAGAGTTGGTCCAGTGAGGACATGATTGCCACAACCCCACAGATAAACAGAAGCCTTAGGCTGTCCCTCATGTCACCTCACGGGCACAGGATCCAGTGAAGGACTTCATCATCATTATTGACCCAACGAATTGGAAGTAGTTGCAATCATTACTGTTAACCTCTGCCCCAAATTATTCTTGGGACTTATTGCAATCCCTTTCCTACTTCCCCAAAGACAATCTATGTGATCATACCCAATTCTCAGACACATGGTTATCTTCCTGGTCTTTTGCCAACTAGACTGAGAAAGTAGACATCTGGCATGTTAACCTATGTAGTGGAAAGCAGTCTGTAAAAAGTGAGAATAGCCCCAAGGGCCAGAGCTGGACAACCAGAAGATGGATTTCCTCTAGTTCGTTCACCTTTTGAGTTAATGTATTCCTTTCTCCTTTTCTAGCTTTAAACTAAAAAAATCTAGGAACATTCAACTAACATTCTATAACTGAAAAAAAAGACACTCTTCATCTCCCCCAAGGGATTCATTCAAGAACAAATCGGTAATCGAAATCTATCAAATTCAAGAATTCCCAGCAATGTCTTTACTTCATGTAAGGAAGCAATCTTTCATAAGAACTATGTGAGTCAAAATACACTTCAAAACATAATTCATATAAAAGATAAGGGATGAGGAAGATAGCTGAAATACAGTATGAAACAAAGCAAGTCAAACATGTATCCTCATTTCTACAACTTATCACAAAAAATGTATCTGTTTGGTCCAATATAGAGTTGGGCCAATACTGATTGTTGGCTTGGGCCAAATCTCTTCTAACTAAATGTAACCATTTCAAATTCTGATCATTTGAAGATTATTTCTTCTCCACAATTCCACAGTGCCACTAAAGTGGGGGTCTTATGTTTTTCTTCCTGGGCTGGTGACAAAATTTTGCCAAGAGCTGTATGTGAATGAGAATTAAACGTTTTTCCACTCAGGGGAAACTTATTTGTCCTCCAGTGTAGGTCAGATGTAAATGTATTCAGAGTGTGAACCGCCTATTCTTCCAGTCACTTGTACTATTTAGATGCAGAGGGTCTTAACCTCTTAAAGATCAGCCATTTGTGCAAGATGTCTGTGAACGTTCTATTTCAAGGTTTAGTGAGGCAGAGTGGTCAGATCTTTAGTCTCTAATATGGGCACTAGAAACAGCAAAAGTTGTTGGAAAAAATAGTGACTGACGTTACTACACACAGCAATTGTCATGATTCTGTGATAAGAATCCATACATTGCCCCAGTGCCATTGTGACTACTTTTGAGTCACTGCATTGTAATAATCAAGCAGTATAGATTTTTCCTACAGCCAGACTACACATGGAACATTTTGTCAGGCATTGAGTCTGTCAACTAAGTCAAAAGCAGATTCTCAAGTGTATTATGTGGTTCCTCTGAAATTCAAGGGGCTCACTAAGGTGGCTCCATTTTGGAAACTGATATAACCTACCGCAGATTATTTATCACTTTTCATAAGGCATGTTAACATCTCATGTATTCTAGAATCAAGGCAACATTCCTCAATCTCTAAACATTTACTCATCTCATAGCATAGAGGTACTGATGAGATACTCAAGTCCCTACTTTTGATCAAAACTTCAACTAGAACCACCTTAACATTAACATCAATGAAAGATAGCCTCAACACTTCCCACTAGTCTATTTCAGAAAAATCGACCATACAAATAAGAACCACTAGAAGACATCTTAATGCATTGAGTCCAGGACTTCTCATAGATGTGTTCATTTTTAACTTTCCTAATTGTTTGATCTAGCAACTTCCATGACCTTGCTACTACTCTAAGCTTTAGCCAATCATGAAACGACAAATATAAATTTAAAAGATAAACCTATCAGATGCTGTACAGCTGAACTTGTTTGTTCAACTGTGTAACAATCCTAATGACCTTACTGTAGGGGTCACCAATCCAGTCCAGATGTGCCTGGTGTGGATGTCGGTCCAAAATTCAGTTTGAAATAAAACTCTAGCTAGCATCAGCCTTGGCCCCTGGTGGTCTTAACTGGTGGGAATCAGACGTTTCAAGTACACAAGTCTGAGTCATGTTCTGCCTTTTGAGTTAAACATCACGCTATGTGAGAATGGGCTGAGATGCCGAGCTACCAAAGCAAAATAACATGCTCTTTAGAGTGCTTCCCATTCTAAGAGCTGCATACAGTAAATATGGTCTAGAAACAGTAAGTGGGGCTCCTGAACCTCCCAAATTGTTACTTATATACAACCTGGGTCTACGTCAAAGGATTATGAAACCCTTGCCTGGATATTTGCTTTATCTTCTACAGCATGTGTTACTTTAGAGAACTTTGGACCAGTCTGTAAGCTACATTCCTTTCCAGGAGCTGTGTGTGGAAATAATTTTCTCTAATAGATCTCCTGGACCAATGTGAAAGAAGAACCCAAGACAAATATAGAGCACTTACCTGCGTTAGTTTAGAAATGTATTGCAGAATTCAATTATTTAGCCTAGTTCCTCATGAAATAAGGATTCCCTCTTCACTAAACTCAGGTCCTGGTCCTTTCACCTCCACTTCACTGTATCTTCATTCCCAAGAATGGAGACCTCCCAACCTCCAAATGAAGTTACACTATATTGAGGTCATGCCACTTGTGATGAAGTTCTTCATGACACTGGACCCAAGTCTAAGTGTTTTCAGAAATAGACCAGGAAGATTTGCATGTAGTTATTTCAAAGTTATGCCCAGAACATCTGAGGGACTGAAGGAAACAGCATTGAGAATAGGGTGGGACAGGGATTATTACAAGAGGATGTCTAAAGCAGACATCCCTTTTTTATTGTCCCGTCTTCAATGACTTGTTCTTATCAACTAGCTACTAGAATTGACTTACCCACAGAGAAAGGACATGATTTTGTGTGAGCGGACTATCTTCAGTGGAGAACAATTACTAAGGAACAACTGTCACCCACAGAGGCTTGCTACAAATGCAGCAGCCGAAATAGTGACTCGGTTCTGGAAGTGGAGGCAAGCTGAACATTCACCACTACTGTAATTTTCCCCATAAAATTTCCCTATGGCTTTGTTTTCCCTTCAGAGTCCGTGAAAATCAATTCTTCCACATAGGCTATGAAACATTACAATGCACATCTATACTCTCCTAAGTCTCTTTACTTTTCCTCAGTTACAGTAGTTTCCAATTTGGTGTCAAATTTAATTCTTGTCAAAGTATGAAATATAAGAATCAGGGGGCCGGCACTGTGTCATAGTGGGTAAAACCACTGCCTGCAGTGCCGGCATCCCATATGGGTGCTGGTTCTAGTCCCGGCTGCTCTACTTCCAATCCAGCTCTCTGTGACCTGGGGAAGCAGTGGAGGAAGGCCCAAGTCCTTGGGCTACTACACCTGCATGGAAAACCTGGAAGAACCTCTGGCTCCTAGTCTCAGATTGCTGCAGCCCTGGCCACTGCAGCCAGTTGGGGAGTGAACCAGTGGATGGAAGACCTCTCTATCTGCCTCTCCTCCTCCCTGTGTGGCTCTTTCACATAAATAAATCTCCAAGGGAAAAAAAAAGCAGCAATTTAAAGAGTCAGTTGTTACTTGGACACACTCCTGGCCCATCAAGTACAATGAGGTGACTACTGCTCTATACTCTTAACCTTTTCAATAAACTCTGCCCGGACTAGGAGTACAGCTGGGGGGTGTATGAGTCATAGTACAGAATCATAACAACTAGACCAGCAGGAAACTGCTTTTCACACTCTAATTCACTGTAAAATCACATCACTTCCCTGAAAAATTTCTTCCCACAAGTGGCTAATGCAAAGGTTATACTCAACACACGCATAATTTCTCATGTGTTACTTTATTTTTACAAAATTTTATCTAATGGTATAAACTCATGTCTAGAAAGATTTATAAGAAACTCTGAAGACTGTCTTATTTTCTACTACAGTGAGTACTCTAAAATACAGGTGGCCACTGAATGCATTTTCAATGAAGTGAATTTAATTTCTAACATGGTAGTTGCTAAGTAACACTAGAAAGGCTACAACTTAGAAATAATCAAATGCTTTACATCAGATTTTTTTTAAATACAGTGAAGACAAAAGAGGCAGAGAGTCTCTTAATTCTCGTCTGTTGTTACAATTCCCTTCCAACTTCTTGTGAGAAAGCAACTTTAACAGTTTCTCATAATTTTGAACGGTGAGAAAATTTCAGCCAACTGTTCACTTTTAATTTATATCGATTGTCTTACACTGTATCTAACACTAGCTAATAAATCAACTTTACCTACTTTCGTACTCCGGAAAAATTCACCTCACCTCTTACTCCCACTCTTTCATCACCATCTCTTTATGATAGACTACGATCAACTATCCTTAAAAAAAAAAAAAAAAAAAGTCAGTATTCAGTCCAGAGTCATTTCTGGTTACCCAAGCAATGGAAAATGGTTGTGCCCATGATTCTCCCTCATCTAAATCTTTGTTCTTTGGTTCTTTGTTGTTTTGACAACTGAGTAGTATTTGTGTGAGGGATAATTGCTTCTTAGCCAATGGGACATCACAGAAAATTCTAAATAAAGGAAATAGTTTGTGCCATGATAGTCTAATGGGTCAGCCAATTTTCCCCACATTCTGTTTCAACACAAATCTGTTGTTAATTAACCGAGTTATTCATGAAAATTTTATATAATTGCAATCCTATATAATTCAGTTATTGCTTTATATTTCTAGGAAACAGTAAGAAAAAAGAATGGCAGCTGTCTTTCAGGTAGCAGTAGCCTCGTGTTTTATAAGTTACACATCAATGAAATTCCTGTCAACTTGTTCTCTAAACTAAAGCCATATTTGAATGCAGGAAAAAACAGTCCGAAATTTCTTAGTGATCTACTGCTTCGTGAAATAAAGGTGACTTTGATTAAGTTGAAAACATGTTTACTCTTCAACAAGCCAGGTTTCTACGTACTTCACTATTAATAAGTCACTTAAAACTACATGTTAAGAATCACCAGTGTCATTTTAAGAATTAACAGATACAGTAAAGGCAACTAAATTGCCCAAGTCTACCAGGCTAACAAGAGCATGGTCTATATTTGAACACTACAAGTCTGATGGCAAGTGCATCATCTGAACAATGTATCATACCATTTCTCCAAAGGAATTCACTTCATACTGTATGTGGAGACTTTTTCTTGAATAATAATTCTTATTGTTTTTAATTAATTTTGCCATCTAACATCACTTTCCTATAAAAACTAAACAGATAATTTGATTTTTGGGTTTTGGTGCTTATCTGTCAAAATTTCAAAGAATGCTAAACTCCAATTAAATAACAAATTACTTGGGAAATATTAGTCACTGATCAAGTTCAAGATACCTGTATTATCGGCAATTAAGGATATGTCACTAGTGTTATTTTAATGTATGACTAACCCCTCTGGATTTCAGATTTTTAGGACTGAGGTTAAGTAACCTAAGCACAAAATTATCAGTTGTCAGTATTGGAAACTTACCATTTTGAATTGATCATGATCTTTGTCTTAATTTTTAGTATCACTGAACACATCTTGCATGATTTGAGAAACATTATCTCATATAGTTCTCACAAACCCATGATGAGTAGGTGTTGTATTTGAGACTGGAGTTGAGAAAGCTCAAAGTCATTATTCCAGAATCATTTTAATGAGGCAATGCATGCTGTTTTTAAGTCTGGTTTATCTGACTCTAAATTCACAGCCTTCCCAGAAAGGCATGGTTCATTAAAAAAATGATTGACAAATTTCCTGAACTTCAGGAGTATTTGTTAGCCAGTGATCAGTAAGCTAACAAAAAAAAAATCACATAAAATGGAGAATTTTGTATACAAATTGTTAAGTACAAATAAAATTGTTACTTAGGAAACTAAACTAAGAAATCTAAGTATCACAAGGTGGCACTTGCAGGAAGTATAAATCAACCACTGGTAGTGTACAGGAAACAAAGGGCAAAGATTGGAATTTAAAGGAAGGTACCCTGCACAGTACAAACCGGGTGCTCTAAAGAGAAGCCATTTTTTCTGCTGGTGCCATTTTCAATAGAGCAGAGAAGAGTGAACTGGTTTTGAGAAAGAAAAACTGCAAACTGGATTCAGCTGCTGCTAGGGAAAGATCTGTGGGTACCACAGTGAAAAAGCAACACATACCACGAAGGTATTTATGAATCTCATCTGTACTCTCAGAATCCCATACTTTCAGATCAGCACTTCATATTGCCTTGTGACTGTGGCCGATACTACATGCTTCAAGTTAATCTATCTGGGACAGTCCTTTTCTTGCATTCTACTTTTCTCTCCGGTACCTTACCCATATCCATTCCTACTGACTTTGTGCCATCTGGAATACCTAAAAATGGTTTATAATGAGTACTGAGTAGTAAAATTTATATTTACCAAGTCAAAAATCTCTAGAGCATATTTTAAAAATATATACGGAGTTCACACTTTATGATTATACAAACAACTTGTACACTTTTGATAAAATGCTGGGTGACTTATTTTAACACTGTCATTGAAAGGTACAAAGGAAATTGGTTCATATACATCCAGGGTGTATTCTCAATGCTTCTCTAATACTTGAAGTCAACAGTAAAAAGTATTATTTGTATTGTCACTATTGTATTGATTTCTTAAATATTTTATTGTTAAATATATTTTCTCATCTACTCTCCCTATTGCTAAAATTATTTTTGCCTTTAACAATAGCATTTGACAGTTACACAATGTAGAGTGAGTAATCTGTGTGAAATCTTATGTTTCTTTAATGACAACACTGCAGAGGCCAAGGCATATAGAATGCTGACTTATCTTTAACTGTTACTTGGATAGTGTTTTGAACCAAATCAATATGTATTACACTTCTACCACGTGTCAGTATCTAGACATTGGAAATAAGATAAAGCTTACAGACTTGTAAATAAATGTGAATTAAGATAAAAATATTAATAAGGAACCCGATATAGGAGTTATCATAGGAATTATGGAAAATATGTACTATTCTATGTCAATACATTTTAAGTTCAAGATGGTGTGGTAATACTTGTATGTAACACAAGAATTACAAATGATTCAACAAAAGAAAACTCAAAGCATTATTCTAAAGGAGTGAAATTTTGCTGGAAACAAAACTCAAATAGGCAACATGCCCAAATGATGCAACCGACACTTTCATTTTGAGGTCCTATGATTTCACTAGTTTAAGAGATACAATTGTTAGTGGATAAAATAACTAAAACCATCCTACATTACTAAATATATTACACACTTCATTTATTGCAGCTATTGAGAAGGAATCCAGTTCCTGTTTCTTCACTATTAATGTGGACAGAGTATTCGTACACTAGTCTAATAGGTTTGCTGTCTATTGGCCACCTCATAATATAGGTTAATTCATTAGACAACTTACTAAGGAAAGAGTAAGCAGTTACCCAATGTTCTCTTTGTGCAAGAAATGCTGGCCTAAAGATGTTATCTGATGTTACTTTCAACTTCCTCATAGCATATCAGCCATGTTTTGAAGCACTTGTAGGTTTCCAATACTGTCAGTAACTCTTTAAGTCTAATTCTGTGACTCAGGTTTAAGAAACCCATTGTTTCATTATATTTAGGCCATGCTTTCATAATACTAACCTTTGCAGCAATAAAGGTAATTTTAATTTTTTTCCATTTTAAAAGCCAAGAAGGAGAGACATCCCATCTGTTGGTTCACTTGCCAATACTTAATATAGCTGGCAGAACTAGTTCAGAGCCAGGAGTCAGGAACTCAATCCAGGTAATCCACGTAGGTAGCAGGCAACCCAATACTTGAGCCATTACCCACTGCCTCCCAGAGTGTGCAGTTCTCTGCAGCACGACCGGGACTCAGAGCCAGCATCTAAAGTGGATGTGAGCATCCAAAGCCCTGTCTTAACCACTGCCAGATGCCCACCCTACAGGTGCTGTGTTTTCTACTCTGCTTAAATATTCTGCTCAGAGATAACATTGAACTTCTTCCCAATTCAGCACGATTGAACCCCTCATAGACATGATCAGAGAAGATCTTCACCATGACATATTCAAATTTAAAAAAAAAACAAAAAAATCCTAACATGTGCAAGAGAAATGCCGGATTACCTTTAAAGGATCTCCAGTTAGAGTGATTTCTCAGAAACTCAACAGACTAGGAGAGAAAGCAGAGACATAGGTCAAGTCCTAAAAGACAAACTGTCATCTCAGAATACTTTATTCAGCAAAACTCTCATTTATAAGTGAAAGCAAAAAAGACTTCCAAAAGCAAAAAAATAGACTAACACCTAGACAGTCTAAAAATGTCATTTACAGATATACTATACACAGAAATAAAGATAAAGATAAGGCATCACAAAAGAATGTAAAGACAGGAAATCTCCTAGCAGTAAAAAGGAAATCCAGAACAACCATTAGGAATTTTCATGGGAAAAATCCCAAGACCAAATCATTACTCATCAGTAATAATGTTGAATATAAATGGAATAAATTCTCCAAATAAAAGATAGACTGGCTGAGTGGGTTGAAAAGCAAACCCCAGCTGTATACTGCCTTGTAACAAGCACATTTCAAAGATACACAAACTCAAAGGATGAAAAATTACTCTATACAAATTTAAAAAAAAAAGCAAGCAGGAATAGCCACCCTTCTATCAGACAAGATAGACTAACACAGAAACTGTTAAGAGACAAAGAAGGGCACTATCCAATGATTAAGGGATCAAATGAAGAATGTGACTTTACTAATGTATATGCACCCAATGCCAGGGCATCTGGCCATCTATAAAAAAAAACGTTATTGAAGCCGAAGGAAGACATATGCTCCAGTAAGAATGGCAAACTTTGACACCCTGCTTTCAAAGGACAGATCAACTTGGCAGTAAGATTAACAGAGCTAACCTACACTATCATCTGAATCAAATTTTTATCTATAGAACATTTTATTCCACAGCTGCAGAACACATCCTTTTTATGAGCACATGGAATATTATCTAGCATCGAGCATATACTAGGCCATAAAGCTAGTCAACAAATTTACACAAAGTTGAAACCATACCATTTACCTTTTCTGATCCCAATGAAATGAAGCTGGCAATTAATAACATAAGTTACTCTAGAAAGTAACAAATACAGAATGAACCAAATGCTCTTGAAATAAGAGTGAGTCCAAGAAACCCAAAGGAAGTAAGAAAAATGCCTGGAAACACAAGATGACAATATAACAAACCTAAACTTATGAGATACAGCAACATCAGTGTTAACAGGGAAATTTACAGCAATTAGTTCTTAAATCAAGCAATTGGAAAGATATCAAATAAATGAACAATCCATCAAAAGAACCTAGAAAACTAAATCAAAGCCAAATTAACAGAAAAGTAATAGCAGTAACAATAAATGCAATAAAAAGTATATGGAAACCAGTGAGATGAATAGCTGTTCTTTGAAAAATAAAGTTAAGCAATTGAAAAAAAGACCAAAATATCTGATGACAGGTGATGTTACAATTGTGACACTACTTATTAAACACAATGCTATCAAAATGGCTATTCTGTCTGGAACAGATTTCTATGAATGTACAATTTACTGAAACTGAATCATGAAGACACTGGAAACAAAAATACCAATAACCAAGACAGAAATCGAAGCAGTAATAAAGACTGCCCCAATGAAGAAAAGCCTAGGACCAGATGGCCTGACTATTGAATTCTATTGGACATTAATTCCAATTCTTCTAAGACTATTCAAAACAATTTAAGGGGGCATGGGGAGTCATCTCAAACTCCTTCTAGGAGCCCAGCATCACAATTCCAAACCAGAAAAAATACAAAGGAAGTAAACTATAGACAAAACCTCCAAAATTGATGCAAAGATCCTTAACAAGATACTAGCTAAATGAGTCCAGCAACATATCAAAAAGAGAATCCACCTGGACCCAGTGGCATTCATCCCAGGGATGATTTAACATATGCAAGTCACAATAAATGTGATACATCACTTTAAAAATTGAATAAAAACGACATGATTCAATCAACAGATGCAGAAAAAGCATTTAATAAAATACACTATGCTTTCATTAAAACGTCTTAAGTAGATTGTATTGAGGAATGTTTCTTCTATACCCAATCAGGCAATATATGACAAACCCACAGCCAACAGCATATTGAATGGTGAAAAATTGGAAGCACTTCAACAAGATCTGGAACCAGACAAGGATGTCCACTCTCACCATTACTATTCAATATACTTTTGGAAGTTTTAGCCAGACTCATTAAGAGATCAAAAGGATAGAAGTGGGAAAAGAGGAAGTCAAATTAGCCCTGTTAACAGATGATATCTTATACGTAGGGAAACCAAAAATTCCACTCAAGTTATTTTGGCAAAGTTGTAGGTCAAAAAAAAAAAAAAAATCAACTCAGGCACATGAAGTCAGTAACATTTGTGTATACAAACAGTGCTATGGCTGAGAAAGAACTGAGCTTTTCTAAACAGGAAGTTTTAGAAAAGATAATTATTTCCCATCTATTTTATATACCTATGTGGACTCTGAAACATCAGGCATAAAAATTGCTAACTTTCAAATGAACATTTTCTAAATAAGCTCTCCGATCTTTTTTTAAAAGCTCCAATACTAGTTAGTCCAACAGTTTTTTGAAAAGGATAGACCATGAGACAGTGATGCATAGGTAAACAAGAGCTCCTCATGTGCTAATTCACTCCTTTATGCCTGCAACAGTGAGGACTGGGCCATGCTGAAGGCAACTCAACTGAACTCAACTGAACAGGAACTCAACTGAAGTCTCCCACATGGATGGCAAGGCCCCTAATACGTGAGCTGTTACTGCAGTCTTTCAGGGTTCACACTAGCAGGAATTTGCAAGTCAAACAAAACCTGGACTCACACCTAAACATTTGAATACGTGACACCAGTCTTTAAACTGTCTTAACTGCTAGGCCAGCCGATTTGATGACAGACACTTAATTCCAGACATTACAAGATTATAAACAGTATTTACAGCAGTAAGGTGAGTAGGCCAAGTTTTCTGTTGAATAAATGCTAACCTGAGATGAATTTATCAATTCACCTCACAAGTTATTATAGATAGGTAAATCCCACTTGATGTAAAGCTATAATACCCCGAGTTCTGTTTTTCAAAACCTCCTCTAGAATTCACTCCTGGGACATGTAAAAGCTCTTTCTTTTTACTCACCCATTTCAGATGATGAAGGTAGCAAACAGTCAGAGTAAAGGCAGTTTTTACTACCTGCCTGCCAGCTGCAGAAGAAATTCCTTGGAGGCAGGTGTATTTGCATTTGCCAGTAAATTAGGTGTCCTAGAGCTTTTCAAGTGTAAAAAAGTGTAAGTTGAAACAGTGTTCAAGGGTAAAATTTAAGACTTATCAATTTGGAGATTCTTTCTTGAAGAAATGGCCTAATCTATATTTTTGCATTTAGTGAAACACTGCTTGAAGTGGAAATCAATTCCTAAGTTAATTTAAATCTAAAGCTGTTTGAGTATCCAGAAGTCTCACAGCACCTTGAAGCACTTTGTTTCAAGATTCCATTAGGGGCAAAAAAATATTTATAGAACACAAATTTTACATGTTGAATTTATGCATATCATACAATAATGCTTACTGATATGAATAAAATTTAACGAGATATTCCTAATAATTCCTTGTCAGTTTGGCTATTTCACAAAAATGCAGTTAAGTTAGTACCAGAGTTCAGAATGGTGGTCTGCCTCACTATATTCCAGTTCCATCTTCATGTTTCATTTACTTAAAATTGTCAACTCCAGATCACTTTTTTGCAAGACTTAAAGATATATAAATGATGAGCAGTGATCCAAGTAGTGGAGTAATGATACAGTAACTGGCAAAGGATGTTCGGCACAATGGTTAAGGTGCTACTTAGTACATCCTCATCCCATTTTACAGCACATGATTCAAGTTCCAATTCAGCTTCCTGTCATCTGAACCCTAAAAGGCAGCAGATGGCTTAAGTACCTGCATCCTTCCCACCCACATGGGAGACCTGGATGGAGTTCCAGGCCCAGACCTGGTTGATCCAGGTCATTGGGGAGTGATCCACTGGATGGAAGCTCTTTCCACCAGTCTTCCTCTATATATATGCCTTTGAAATAAACACAAACCGGCCAGCGCCGTGGCTCAACAGGCTAATCCTCCGCCTTGCGGCGCCGGCACACCGCGTTCTAGTCCCGGTCGGGGCGCCGGATTCTGTCCCGGTTGCCCCTCTTCCAGGCCAGCTCTCTGCTGTGGCCCAGGAGTGCAGTGGAGGATGGCCCAGGTGCTTGGGCCCTGCACCCCATGGGAGACCAGGGAAAAGCACCTAGCACCTGGCTCCTGCCATCGGATGAGCGCGGTGCGCCGGCCGCAGCGCGCCGACCGCGGCAGCCATTGGAGGGTGAACCAACGGCAAAGGAAGACCTTTCTCTCTGTCTCTCTCTCACCGTCCACTCTGCCTGTCAAAAAATAAAAAATAAAAAAAAATAAACACAAACTTTGAGACTCCAATAAGTTTAATCTATAGAAGTTTGGACTAAAAATTCTAAGATTTATTTTAGAAGATAGTTTAATAACCTGAACTACATAAAGACATACATGACATTAATTTAACTTGTCTCAAATGAATTTCTCCTGGAAGCACGGAATTGGAACTAATGTTTTACATGTTTTCCTTTCCTCCAATTAGAGATCATTGTGAACTTCAGTGCAATTTCATAAGATATAAAGCCAGTGTCATTTCTCAATTAGAACTGAGCCTTGGAATTCACCCATCATGGAGCCCTCCCTCTGTAACATTACTTATGTCTAGTACTATCCACATTTCCAAATGAGCAGCTTCCCCAATGGCCTAACCCAAGATTCCAAGGTTTCTCGCACTTACTGAAGAGTCTGATGGTGTTATTTGAGAATCAACTTCATATTCCTAAGGAGAATTCAATTTCCTATCTCCGTTCCATTTCTTAACCAATAGAATGGATAATAGGAGAGCTGGAATCAAACATTACCAACCCTCCTAATGTATCAAATCCAACTGAGGTTTATTTCACGTTTGCGAACCGATTTTAATATTTACAGTCTAGGGTGAGCATTGTGGCACAACACGTTAACATGCTATTTAGAATACCTGCCTCCAACTTGGACTGCCTGGACTGAATCCTGCCTCTGCTTCAGACTCATGTTCCCGCTCATGCACACCCTTGGAAGCAGCAATGATGGCACAAGTTCTTGGGTCCCTGCCACCAATGTGGGAGTCTTGGATGGAGCTCTGGGCTCTTGGCTTCTCCACCTTTGTTCAGCCCCAGCTGCTGGAGATACTTTAGAGAGTAAGCTAGTATATGGCAGGCTGTTCTCTCTGCTTTGAATCATAACATACTGAGGAGCACTAAGTAAATTCATTCCATTAACAAAATAAGACCTATATAATCACTAAAAAAATAGGGAGAAAAGCATTTAAACATCTACTGCTTATTTTAAAAGATAAGGGTATCTGAAACTTCACTGTTAATACAAAATGGACAAATACTCAGTATTTTCCCTCTAGGAGAGGGAAGCATGGATGTCTGGTCTGTTCTTTAGGTTGATGTCCTACTTATTGAAATTAAGTAGGAAAAAAAGGTAATATGGATCTGAAGGCAAAACTACTTGCAGTGATTAGTTTTATGTGTTACCTTGAGTGGTTACATTCTGTGTGAAATTTTGTTGGAACAGACTATCAACTTAGCAGACTGAATAAAGCCCATTATTCTTCATAACGTGGTGAGCCACATCCAATAAGTCAATGTTAGAACACGGACCCTCCCCAAGTAAGGAGGGATTCTTCAGCAGATGGACTTTGGAATCCAACTCCTATTCCTCCTTCAATCTACAGGCCTCTGGCTTACCCCCCCCTCCCCCAATATTTAGTTCACAACGTTTTACAGCCTGAGCCAATCTCTATCTACTCCTTAACATGTGTTTCTTTCCCTCGAAAATCATGGTGTAGGTGTTTACATAATAGAAATAAAAGCCTATGTCTACAACATAATCATGTAAAGGTGTTTCAGTAGCTTTATTAAAACTTGTCCCAAACAGGGAAAACAAGGAAAATAAGCTGATTATGTGGTATAATACTTCTCAAATAGAAAACAGAAATGAGATAACAAATGTGGTTTTGAAGTGTTAAATGAGAAAATACAAACAAAAAGCACATCCTATATGACCCCATCTCACGAAGCTGAACAAGGAAACTTCATTATGGTAAATGAAATGAGAACAGCTACCTAGGGACTGGAGGAGCTGCAGCTGGAACAACAGACTTACTGTAGAACTATTACCTCGACTAGGAAATATTTTAAGATTTGTACATTTCAAGAATTGGCTTTCATTTACAGTTACGCAAGTTAAATCCTATCAAGAACAGAGGTATACAGTTTTAAATAAGCAAGATCTCACTTAGTGTCTTTTAGGGGCCAGTTTTGGGATATCGTGGATTAAGCAGCCACCTATGGAGACAACATCCCCTATCAGAGCATTAGCATTAGTCCTAATTGCTCCCCTTCCAACCAGCTCCCTGCAAATAATGTGCCTGGTTGGTCAGAAGAGGGCCCAAGTACTGGGGAACGTCACCCATGTGGGGAGATCAAGACGGAAATCCTGGCTTAAGCACGGCCTAGCACTGGACACTGAAGCCATTCAGGGAATTAGCAAGCATATCCATAGCCAGTATGTCTCAGCCACACAAGTTCTACCTCGAAGGGTACCCCACCACTAGCGCAGCGCTGAGAAAATCCAATTTTTCCTACCATGGCTCAGGCACGAGGTCGCCGGGTTACCGCCCGGTTGCTGCTGCACCTAATTCTTTTCTGTGTCTCTCCTCGCCGTCTTTCTGAGTAACTGCCGTGGGCGTCGTCGCGGTTTCTGTGGCGAGATGCGGCACCCTGACAGAGCAGGCCACCCAAAGCGGTAAAACACATCTCTCTCTCTCTAGCAGAGCCCCCGTTCGCAGGAGCAGAGATTCCAGACGAACCCACACATTGTGAGAAACAGCCTCGCCAGCCCACTCGAAGCACTTGCCCACGGGGAAGGAGAGCGAAAGCGAGACGTTACTAACACCCGCGCAACTTCGGGCACCTGGTGGGCAGACCTCCCGCGCCCCGTCACAGCCAGCATTTATTTCCTGACACACAGTTCCCGCCCCCGGCTCCTCATTGGCTGAGTAACACGGGTTACAATCTTCCCGGCATGTGCTTCAGCTGTTTTGGCCGCCAACTTGCTCTTTTGCCTAAAAATTTTCAGGTGCTTGTAACTTAGCTGTTAGGCTGACTAGTTGTCTCTCGCAGCTAACAATATACTTTGAAAATGAACCAAATGTTTACTTCTCACAATATGCATGGGCCCAAAATATATATATTTTTTTTAATTTAAGAGAGAGAGAGAGGGAGGGAGGGAGAAATCTTCATTCTGCTGGTTCACTCCCCAAATGTCTGCAGTGGCCAGGACAGGGCAAGGCTGAAGCTGAGAACTGGGAACTCCATCCACGTTTGCACTTGCTTGGCAGAGGCCTAACTGCTCGAACCATCACCTGCTGCCCACCAGGTTAATGTTACACATTAGCAGGAAGCTGAGAAGGAGAGCAGAGCGGAAACCTCAACCCAGGCACTGCAATGTGGAATGAAATGTTTCAATTCATTTTCCATGAATCCCTTGAAGTACCCATGTATACTTAGTGACTATCAAGACGGAAGCATCTTAGTAAGTATTTCTGCAATTCAATCACCACTTTATAAATACTTCTAAACAGGGTCCGTAAAAACATAAACTCTTAGCCTAACTGCCTCACACTCCCTAGATAGAAGCTTACTCTCTAAACTCCAGAATTCTAACGAATGTGATAAGGATTTCTTCCTCCACATTTCTCTTCTGGTTATAGATAGAAGTGTTTGAGCACAGTGAAAAGCAAAATTAGGTTTGAATTGCCAATATTGTCTTCTT
This sequence comes from Sylvilagus floridanus, assembly GCA_949820135.1. Lineage (NCBI taxonomy): Eukaryota > Metazoa > Chordata > Mammalia > Lagomorpha > Leporidae > Sylvilagus > Sylvilagus floridanus. Next base: position 27,406,720 of record OX463235.1, read on the forward strand.
ATCTAGACATATTCAAAATATGGAACAAAAATTTCTTTGTAAAATTAGCTCTGAAATAATTCTCAACTTGGCATTTGTTTGTATAGTCTTAATGACTCTTTCCCTTGTGACCCAATACCCCCAACCGGCTAGAGGAATTACTACGGAACCCCCACCAAAGCACTGCAAACCAATCACATGGACACTCAGGTGGGAGAAGAAAGCAGGTATTTATTGTAATGCACACAGCAAGTAGCGAGGCAGCTACTGCTTGTTTCCTGAGGGGTTAGAAGTAAAGATTTTTACAGGTGGAAGCTGGGGCTGAGCGTCCTTGTTCAGTTTCTGTCCAGTGTCCTGGCCGATCTTCAATTGGTCAGTGATCTCATGTTCTTTAGGAAATTTTGATGGTGGCAAAGTAGGGTCCAGCCAGGCTGGGGCTCTGTGCAGATCGTAGTTACTTTTTGCCTGGAAAAGAAACCCCTGAAGACAAAACTGAACATGAAGATGTTATCCAGAGGGGAGATAAATGATTTTCTGAGTCTGGTGATTTGGGGACGTTGTAGGGCTGGTTGGTACCACTCCCTAAATTCAATGTATTAATTTCAGTGAAAACAGGGCAAAGGAAACTTTAAGTTAAGTGAGGGATGCTAGGAGACCATGGGAGGCTAGTTCCTGACAGTATATGGCATCTTCATTTGGGGCACTGTGTAGGGGTCTCAGTTCCACACCCACTATATTAGGCTGGATAATGATGGTCACCCATTTATGCACATCCAAATCTCAGAAACTGAGTGTTAATTTATAAAGCAAAAAGAACTTCACCGGTGCAATTGAATTAAGGATCTTGAGACAGAGCGAGTGCTGTACCATTCAGGTGCTCCCAGTGTAATCAGATAGCCCCTAAAAGGAGGTGGGCGAGCACAGGAGCAAGCAGTGTACTTACAGAGGCTTTCAAGATGGAGGAAGAGGCACGGACCAAGGAGTGTAGGGAATTCAGCACGAGGTGACAGGACAGGGAAGGAAAAAGATTCTCGCCTCTAAACCTCTGGCAACAACCGTCCCTGCCAACACCTTGACTTAGTCCAGTAAGTCTGATTTAGACTTCTGATCTCCAGAATTACCAGAAAATGTATCTGTGCCTTTGTAAGTCAATAAGTTTATGGGAATTTTTTACAGTATCAATAAGAAATGAAGATACCCACATTGCAAACTAAAACTCCAAAATTTCCTCTCAAATGTTTTCAAAGAAAAATTGCACCAGGCATTTTTAGGGGCCTGTAGTCAGAAAGAAATTTGTCTCAAGTTTAGTCAAGCTAAGGGGAAAAACTGAGGCTGTGTGGGTTAATCTCTGCTAAAAAAGTTCTTCACCAAAATCAAACCAGATATTCATATCAGTAAAATCTCTCTTGTTTAATATATATATTTTCTTTATTCTAACCACTAAAAATCTTTAAATTTTACAGTCATAGAAATAAAGCAATATTCAGTTACCAAAAAAAAACAGAAATTATTTTAAAGAAATAAACCTAATGTCACTTAATATCTTCAAATATAAACAAGAGTACCCCTAGAAAAAATATTTTAATTATTTTGAGTGTCTTTCTCCTTAAAATGAAAGATACTTAAGAGAGGGGCCCATGCTGTGGACTAACAGGTTAAGCCACCGCCTGCAGCACCAGCATGCCATATGGGCACCGCTTCAAGTCCTGACTGCTCCAATCCATCTCCCTGCTCATGTGCCTGGAAAAGCAGAGGAAGATGGTCCAAGTGCTTGGGCCCCTGCCACCCACATGGGAGACCTGGAAGAAGCTTCTGGCTCCTGTCTTCAATCTGGTCCAGCCCAAGTCTTTGCAGCCATTTGGGGAATGAGCAAATGGATGGAAGATATCTTTCTTGCTCCCTTCCAAACCACATAAAATTGTCTTTCAATAAATAAATTGTAAAAAAAGAAAAAAAATACTGTGTATAATTAGAATAATAACAAATAATAATAATAACAAAATAAATAAGACTAAAAATACTACCAAAGGAAATTTGGTGCTTCTAAATTATTCATTCTTACAATATTTGTTGATCTTTGTTGATCCAATATTATGTCCTGAAAAATGGGAAAATACAATTGAGTATATGCCCTTAAAATATACACAAATATATTAAAACACCCAAATTGCAGTAGAGTCTCATAAATAACATTATAGAGATTAGAGGGAAAGCATAATGGGAGTATAAAAATAGAATATCTAGTTCTGACTCCATGAATGAGAAACTCTTCATCAACAAGGAATGTTTGAGTTGACTGTCAAAGATGAGTTAAACATATCATGAAAAGAGGGTTGGAATGGATTTTCAGTGGAAAAGGCATAATTAAAAATAATTAAAGTGCTTAATTTGTCAAAACTATGGAGAGCTCACTTTTACAGTAGAAGGAAGACATTGTTGACAAATATTTTATACAAAATGAGTCAAAGAGCAGGAATAACAGCAGTAGTAAAAGCTCCAACTATACATAAAGAATATTTTTTAAAAAATAATTATTTTTTTTATTTGAAAGGCAGAGTTACAGAGAGGCAGAGGCAGAGAGAGAGGTCTTCCATCTGCTGGATCACTCCCCAAACGACCGCAACAACCGGAGCTGCAGTGATCTGAAGCCAGGAACCAAGAGCTTCTTTTGTGACTCCTACGTGGGTGCAGGGGCCCAAGGGCTTGGGCCATCTTCTACTACTTTCCCAGGCCGTAGCAGAGAGCTGGACTGGAAGTGGAGCAGCCAGGACTGGAACTGGTGCCCATATGGGATGCTGGCACTGCAGGCAGCTTTACCCTCCTCTATGCCACAGCGCCGGCCCTCAGAATAGTGTTAACATAGGAACCATATACTTAGCTACCATTCAGTGAGCGCTTTGCAAGATACTCTACTTCACTTATATTTTTATAACATTTAATTTTCAAGAGTGAGAAAGAATTTTACATCTATTTTACTGATGAGAAACCCAAGGTTCAGAGAGTAGTCTAGAAAACAGTGACCTGTGCGAGGTAAGAAATTTAGAAACTAATTTTTGAAAATATAAACAAATCAGATTGTTATCTACTTTAATAATCATCACCATTAAAAAGTAGAGCAATAGATTAGGTTTTCTTAATAAAAATGTTTGATGGCAATATAGGGGAAACTGCAAAGAAGAGAGAGAATGAGAGAGAGCAAGAGAGACTTCTCCCTGGGGGTGTAACTAATAGCTTGCATTAATGATTGTAACATTCTTCAGCATGAGTTTCATTTGTTATTTGTCCCTGAAATCTTAGAACTCAGTCCAGAGCCAGGAAATAACATTCAATATACATTTTGCTGAGATCAGCAGAACTGAATAATAGACTAGAAAAGTAAAACATTCTGAGGAGAAGAGGAAAACAACATGATATAGCAGAAGTTACTGCTCAACCACTAGAAAGTGGCTGAGGTACTTACAATGTCCCTAAGTTATCAGATAAATTCTTTCAGATCATTACTATGACAATTTGGGAGATGATAACAATTGAGCTTCATAAGCTATTAATTGAATATAAGAATCATCCAGCAAACCTAGAGTCTCCAAGTTCAGAAGGGATGGGCCCACTCAGCTAGATTTGCTGACATGGCAGTGGCAGTTTTAGAAGAAAGAGAACGTGTGCAAAGACTCATAAGGCTATTCCATGGCTGCAGACCATCACACCTGCCAGATTCTACTGGTCATGAAATCACCAATTCATGGCAGGAGAATCTGCAAAGTCACATTGGAAAACATTTAGACAGAGGAAGAGGTGAATTTTTTGTAATCAAAACCTCAACTTGGGGAAGTTTTTGTAATCAAAATGGGTGAGTCTTAGTGTTGTCCTTTCTCCTTTATATAGTTCTACCACCTAAAATTAGCAGAAGAGGGAAGACTTTCTGAGGAACTGAGTTTGCTCTTGAGATGAAGTTGTTCTGAGAACAGTAGTTGAGCAAAGCTTACCCAAGATATAGCTTTATGGATACAGAATCCAAGAAGCTTTGCAAGTGGCACCTGCCACACAAAATGATCTCTGTTAAGGAAACTATACAGTGATGCCCAGACATTTCTGCAATGATAGAGGTATGAATCTACCCAATTTCTTTGTTACATTCAAAAACATGATTAAAAGAAACCCTATCCATCTAGCTTCTTCTGGCTTTGAACATTAGCCAACATTTTCTCCTAGGTGTGGTGCTGATACAAGACTAGATCCTAAGATACTAAGTCCTACTATTTTTCACTCAGTTGTCTATCAATTCAACAGCTTCTGGGCAATAAGATCTATCAATGGAACTTGTCCTAGCTTTACGTCATCTGAATGACAACTACAGAGTAAACTAAGTAACTGCTGGGATGACTTATGTACTCAAAACCTGATACCCAACTTCTATATGGATATGGCTAACAGTTTAGTTACTGATGACATAGAAGGGGCAGTAATTTATTGCACTGGGAGACAAGTCAGAATGATTGTTTTCTAATGAATACTTTGTTGAGAATATTATATGCAGATGAGAAAATCCATATGCTATCTATTGTGAAAAATGCCAACAGTTCTGTAAAAGGAATATGGGATGCAGTGAGGACATAGTCAGGACAAGAGGGGACATCATCAAGAGAGAATTAGACTTCAAAAGATGGTAGAATGCTACTATAAAGAGATGACCACAATAAGCAAGGATGTAGGAGAGTCTACAAATAGTTTATTATACAAGAGAGAATATTTGAATTAAGTTGTTATAGATAACTCTAAGTTCATCCAGGTAGGCATTGTGCTCACTTTCTGATGAGTGTGATTTGAGAAGAGAGTAAGTCTTAGTACAATCATTGTGGAAATTTTGAAATGGACTTGAGAGACAAAAACAAACAAGAGAAAATTAAAAGCAAAGCCAATGAATTAAATCTATTTGCCACAATGTGTAGTTAATCTAGGAAGATCATTACAGAGATGGCTTATCAATAATGCTTATCACTGTCCCAAATCAAAGGTTCAAGTTTAGATAACCATTTAGAAACGGTCCATGTAACTAAAATTACCCCAAACACTCTGAGTATTATGCAATGCTGCATGAAAGTATTTTGATATTTTACAATATTAAGTTCTTTATAAGCACTTTCATCCATTATCTTTTTATCTGCTTGCCTGAATGTTCCACTGTGCAAATAAGTCTCAGTTCTGTGAAAGGCATTAAGCCTCTGAAGCTGAATGCTCTAGGGTGGCATTCAACCTCCCAGAGTAGTAATTTACTAAATACTAGGGTGGGGTACTCTCTGCCTTCTCCAAGGAAGTGAACTGGAGCAAAGAATTAGGGGGCTTGTTCATATTCAAAAGAGCTTATTATAGAACTGTGGCAGAAGATCCTGTGAACACAGGGCAAGAGTACTACATAAAAAAGAAAAGTGGGTTTCCCTTTGATAATATATTATTTCCAATTGGCTAATAAAAAGGAAAATGGCATATAAAAACCATGCAATTTTGCTAATTAGATCAGCGTGATCTCTGCAGTCTTCTCCAGAAGTATTCAATACTTCAGGCTATTTAAATCCATTTATCCCTTTTTGAAAGGAACTAAATGGGAAGCATACTTTCAATGGTGGATATAGCTTTCTTTCTATCTAGAACAAAGAATTTCTCTCATACTTACCAAACATCTTGTCTTCAAGTAACAGGAATTTATTTTGCATCAGTTCAAGCTGCCCTGTCTGCCAAAATGATCCACGTTCAATTACTTTTAAAATGACTAGAACAACTCAATTCAATTGTGCTCCCCCATCCAGAATTTTTACAGGGAAATTGTTTTAATATTTTGAAAGGCATCCATTAAGATGACTCCACTTAAAGCACTAAGTGGTTTAATGGCATTTTCAGTGCCACACAAAATATTCTAGCCATGAAAAAATACAGCTAATATGTAGGAGCTCGTTAATTTCAAAAGATATGCCCAGCATATAGAAGTCTAGCACAGCAGCAAGGAAATTTCTAAGTAGTTAGGACATACTCTGTTATTTCTTTTTAAATTTTAATGAAAATGAAGAGGATATATTTATTACTCTAAGCATCTAATTGAGAAATAATCTTATTGGAATAGCACTATTAGAATTGATCTGTAAAAAGCTGCAGCACAGGTGTAATATAAAATCTTTGCACACACTTAATGTGTCAAAGGAAACATTTCTTAAATAACTGTGAAGTGCTAGATTAAACATACACTAGGGTCAGTTTTGTAAGAGTGTGTCATTGATTAGGGGATAATTTCAATAAGGCACATAACAAGCAGGTCAGGCTTTTGATGTGTATTGTATATTCTATAGACCTTTTCCCCCTATCAGTACCTAAAAGGGGCTAAATCATAAGTAATGAAACTAAAGAACTGAAATGAGATCATAGGTTGGACTCAGAGGAAGTGTCCACCTGCAGCCTCATTTCTAATTTTATAGCTTGCTAGGAACAGAATATTTCCCAGAATACTTATTTACTTTGAAGATAAATAATGCTGCCGACCAGCCTTCATTTGCTTTTCCCAAAGATGCTGTTTCCTTCACATCAAACAATGCTAATAACCAATTCTCCTCAAAGGAAGTATTAAAAGAAACCTTTGATCTATCTTTTGAGTAGAATTATAAGTACATCAGACTGCCACAATCCATGTGTTTATTTACAACTCGCCCCAGTCATATATGTATTCAGTTTCTATTTTTGGTATATTTGAAAATGGACACTGTGAAACTCATAAAGAAAAAAATTAGATAACTTATTTGTCATTCAGTATTTAACAGGCAGTCATCACAGACTTTGGAAGTAAAATATTATTGGTGCAGACTGTCCTACTTTAGTTTCCCATAAAGAAAAGCAAAACAAACCCTTTTTCAATAAATAACCTTCAAACACTAATATCATGAGGATTTTTAGCTTTTATATTTGTACTTGCATTTGTATTTGTACTGGTACATCATGCATCAAGCCAAAAAGGAAAAAAAATTTCCTCACATGGAGATTTTTCCATTTTCCTCAGTCTGTGAGACCAAATATGCCAACAGCACTCTGAGTAAGCAGACCAAAAGGAAAAGATGCCATGTATAAGCGTAAAACTCTGAAAACAAAGTCTCTAAGGAGGAAGAAATTAGTTCTTACTGTTGAAGTCTGTATATAAATTAGGTAAGAACATCAACATAATTTTCTTCTCCTTCTCCTCGTAATTCCATGCTATATGTGAGAACAAGGTATAACAGGAGGAAGAAGTTTAGATTTAATTAAGTATGGGCCCAAAAACTCAAAACACTCTCCAGAAGATACAAAGAATAAGATGATAAAAATGAATGTCTAAAGATGTAGTTTTTCCTGGGGCTGGTGATGTGGTGCAGCGGATTAAAACCCTGGCCTGAAGTGCCAGCATCCCATATGGGTGCTGGTTCCTGTCCTGGCTGCTCCACTTCCTATCAGCTCTCTGCTATGGCCTGGGAAAGCAGTGGAAGATGGCCCAAGTCCTTGGGCCCCAGCACCCATATGGGAGACCCAGAGGAAGCTTCTGGCTCCTGGTTTCGGTTGCTGCCATCTGGGGAGTGAACCAGCAGATGGAAGAGCTCACTCTCTGTCTCTACCTCTCTCTGTAACTCTGTTTTTCAAATAAATAAAATAAATCTTTTTAAAAAAGATGTAATTGTTCCCAATCAATGTCAACACTTTTGTAAACTTACAATTATTTAATTAAAAATTTAACTGAAATGTGAATTTTTCCTAAAATGAGGATGTTAGATGTTCTAACTTCCACCACAGTATCGCAGAGAAAATATGGCTGAGGCAGAGAATGCAGAGACAATTTTAAAATCACTGAGATTCTACAAGACAGATCTATTGTGGCAGTTTGAAAATATAATATATGAACAGAAAAACTGAGATATAGTAAGGAAAATTGAAAATATTGCTATTGAAAAGACAGTTTCTTAACACATCAAGGGGTGGGCATACCACAGGGTCAATGAGACACCAGAAGGAAGCAGGGGGCAGGAGGCAGGGAGAAACACTAATTTTATAATCAGTTCAATGCTGTCTGTTTGACTTTTGAAGATTTCTTCCATTTCTCTGTTAATTCTCCTGTAAAGGTATTAAATCATTTATCTGTCTTCTCTTGAATTTCACTGAGTTTCTTTCAAGCAACTGTTTTTACTTCATCATCTGACAATTTAAAAATATCTGTTTCTTTCCGGTTGTTATCTGGCACCTCATTGTGTTAGGTGAGGTCATGGTTCTGGATGACTTGCAAGTATATGAGATTATCTGTGCCCTGAAGGGTTATAATATGTTTTCCAGTCTTCATAATTTGGTGTTGTTTGTGGCTGTCCTTCCAGGATTTCTAACCAGTCTTCTCATTTTCTCTGAGCATGTGGACACTTCTGCTATTTTAGCATTAGATAGCACCCACGCTGAGGTGTGCACCAAGTCTGTGCTTAGTGTGTTAACACTATTTCAGTTGTAGATGATGCCCCAAGCCCAGATTTATCTCAAATTTGCAGTTGGTATATTATTTAGAGTGAGCTGTGGATGTGTCTAATAAGGGATGGTTCATTCCCACAAGCCTGTTCCTAGGGCTGGGGTAGGCAAAAGATGCTGCCCTCCCCTGCCCTGCCCCTTATCCATAATGCTGTATCACACGGAGCAACCACAGTCTGAGACTGGCCTAGCATGGGGGCAGTACCAAAGCCCATAGTGCTGTGAGCTGTCTGCTGCTGAAGCAAACTCACAGTTCATGTGACAGCAACCAGTCATAGATGAAGTTGCTGGAATATAAACCCAACCATCTGGGGCCATGCAGCTCCACTTGGCAATGGGATAAGTGCAGAGGCTATATCCTCAGACACTGTCCTGGGTCAATCAGGAATCATTAAGATATATGGAGTGTTGGGCTTTACCCAACAGGCACTGAGTCCCAAGATGCAGTTCCATGGTACCATGCTGACAAAAATTGGGGCAAAAATGATAAAAAAAAAAAAAAAACTGCAACTCTTCGGCTGCCCAGGCTGTCGTGAAGCTGGAGCATTCCTGGATATCATAGTCATGAGGTCTTGCACAGTCCAGGCCCAGGAGAGACGGATGATGACACATGCTTTGACAAGTCCATCCCACCAGGTCATCAGTGTCTTTCCACTCCCAGGGTAAGTCTGCAGGCTCTGTTGGCAAGCAGTCCTAGAGATAGAGGCATTTGTGGTTTATTGGGTGCTGTGTCTCACTGCAGTGGCCCTCCAAGGTCACTCTAAGGCAACATTCTAACTTCTTTATCCTGCCCTATTCTCTAGCATCTGGAGCTCTGCTCCCCTGTCTGATGGAGGTTCAGGGAGGGTGGTGATGGTCCTTTGGCTACTTGACTAAGGAGGTCCAAAGGTTCAGCCTACAGGGAATGTCAGGTGTCACGAGCCTTAGAGTCCTGTCAGGCAGTTGTTTTTCTCGAGGTGAGCAAGGTGCTGGATTTCAAGTCTATGGCCTAGATTTAATTTTCTCTCCCTCCCACAAGCAGAAGTTGGGCTGTGGTTCTCCATGCTGCACTACTTGGAGCTAGGGAAGGGGCAACTCAGGCAGCTCTCCCTGCTACTGTTTTCAATGCATCTTTTATTCTTCTTATACTAAAATGAGGCACTGTGGTTCAGCCATGGATTCTTAGTTCTTGTGCAGCTGACTTGGTGCATGAAGAATAATTCAAGTTAGGGTCTCTGGAGAGAGATGATCACCAGAACCTCTTTCTCAGTGGCCATCTTGCTTCACCTCCACCAGGAGTGGTTGGGAGACACATGAAGAGCAGCAAGCTCTGAGAAAGATGCTATGGCTTCTTCAGGAAGAAACTAATGAAGCAGAATAAGAAGGTTTAGGAATAACTAGTCCAAAGAGTTTCAATGGCCTGAGTCATACTGGCTGCCTGGGACTTGGCTCTGTGGTAATTAGGTTCATGTGAATAGTGGCCCACTGAGGAGATGATAAAGAAAATGTTTGGTGGCTGGGTTCTGCATTGGTTGATTTGTGTTTAACACAGAGATTCCCTGAGAAGAACTCCAGCAGAGGGCAGAGAGAGAGAGAGTTGCAAGAGGCCAAGGCAAGGTGACTTAAACATGTAACCAAGTCCTCTAAAACAAGAAGTGTGCAGCACATGCATACAGGATAGATATTAAAGTATAAATTTACTGAAGGAAGAAACATAGGTTAATGCAATATCTAAGTATACAAGCATAGGGCTTCCCTGAAAGCTAAGTGATGCATGCAGCCAGCATGTGCCAAAAACATTAGAATACAGTTCCCTTAAAAAGAATAGCAATTTATGTAATCCAAGTGAGAATTTGGACATTTGCAGGGGCAAAATTGAGTACTTTTTACTAAAATGTAGCTACATAACACTTGGCTAAACATATTCATTTACATGAATTTATCCAGGTAATTGGTTTTACAGATTAATAATGTGTAATATGTTTTTACCCCACCACTTGTAAATTGGCATCTCTTTTAAATATCTGATTTACAGAAAAAATACATAAAATTAAGAAATTTAATGAGCCTAAAAGAATTATTAACACAAACATTAAATAATGTGAATATAGACTGTGTAGTGAGGCAGAAGTCTGAATTGCATAACCCATTAGCTTCACCCAAATACACAGGCTTCAGTCCTATGGGAGTAGCTGTGAGTCTTTCAGCTGCATTCATTTTCCCATGCAATCTTCAAGCTTTCTCAGAATGCTTGAATGAACATTGCATAGGCTGATTTCCATCACCCCCCAGACTCACACAAAATTTCATTAGTGTCAGAAGCTTGGTCTTAGTAACAGGGAAGAAAATCTCTACACAGTCCCTTTCCCTAAATTCCCAGGGGCCACCATAAGCTTCCCAAAAAGGACTTTTGCATTTCATAATTACTCTTCATCAGAAACAAATCTATTATTGAGACCTATGAAATGCTAGTAGGAAGAATGGTTTTTAGTCTAGCTGAAAAACACTATTTTTATAATCTCCTTTAAAGTACCCCCAACTCTTGATGTTTGCTTGCATGGAGTCAATCATGTGGTCATTTTTTTTTCGTGTTTTTTTTATTATTTTAAAATTTTATTTAAGGTATACAAGTTTCATGTATTTCATATATACAGATTTAGGAGAATAATATCTTAATGTTAAACTATAACTCTCCTATTAAATTGTCTTTCCCAGGGCTGGCACTGTGACAGCCTGGCCTGAAGCCCCGGCATCCCATATGGGTGCTGGTTCAAGTCCTGGCTGCTCCACTTCTGATCCAGCTCCCTGCTATAGCCTGGGAAAGCAGTAGAAGATGGTCCAAGTGTGTGGGCCCCAGCACCCATGGGGGAGACCCAGAAGAAGCTCCTGGCTCCTGGCTTTGGATCAGCACAGCTCCAACCATTTTGGCCAATTGGGGAGTGAACCAGCGGATGGAAGATTCTCTCTCTCTCTCTCTCTCTCTCTCTCTCTCTGTGTGTGTGTAACTCTGACTTTCAAATAAATAAATAAATAAATCTTTAAAAAAAATGTCTTTCCCTACCTTTGATAGGATCCTAACCTACTAACCCTTGGTCTGCAGAGCACGAATAAAAATATTGATTACTCTATGTTACAACAGTTTTGTGAAGACTAAAGAATACAATACAGCAGGGGCAAACCAGTAAACATAGTATCTGACACATGCTAAGCATTCATGATTTACTTATGTATCATTGACTATCTAAACAATCTATCTACTTCACACATGATGCTTGGTTATTTTGTTTCTATATCAAATTTACTGCAAGATTAATAGTATAAAAGAAAAGTAAGAAGAGAGATAATCCTGAAACCCAGCATGGCAAAAAGATACACAATGTGTTCAGAATTTTGCCTTTCTAGAGAAACACTGACTCCAGACAAGGTAAGGACACAATTACCTTTTCCTCACCTCATTACTCAATACTTATTAATACTCAATACTCATTAACATGTTGTTATTAATAAGCACAACAAACATTAATGTTGCAAATTATAGCTTGTACAATTCTACATAAAACCAATAGTATTACATATAAGCAGATGGATGCATTATTAATTAATTTATTGATGAAGAACAATAGAGAGAAAGAGAGGGAGAGAGAAAGAGAAGGATGCTCTGTTTGCTGGTTCACTCCCCAAATGTCCAAGATGGCTGGGACTGGGCTGGGCTGAAACCAACAAGAAACTAGGAATATAATCAATGCATGTTTCTCACGTGGATGGCAGGGACTCAGCTAGTTGAGCCATGACTGCTGCCTCCCAGGATCTGCATTATCAAGAAGCTCGAGTCACAAGCTATAGAAATTTATAAAACCTGTCTACACTGATAGGAGATGCAGGCATCTTAGTCTTAGGGCAAATGCTGCCCTTGTAACAGCATCACTTTTGAAGTCATGAGGAAACATGACATACATATATGTATATGTATATATATGCTAATGAGTTTGTGTGGGGAAATTAGGCACAGCAGGCAATTCAAAGATGGCGCCCAAAGGAAGTAAGGTGGGCGGTGCCCAAAGTCGTTTACCATCAAAGCTGATTGACCGCGAAGCATCAGGGGAGGTGACAACTGATGATGAGTGTACAGACATTATGGCTGGTCCTGTAAAAAGTCACCCTGTAAAATGACCTTTTAAGTAATTTGTTGGTCCTTATGCCCTGCCCCAATAATCTTGCGGTCTTGTGCTTTAAAAGGCTTTGCTACATGTGCAATAAACCGAGTTCTTGCTTGCTTGACTTGACTCCCTGCTGCATCTGTCTCCGGGATGGAGAGGCTGGGGAACAGGCGAGTAGCGCACTTCCCTTTCTTCAGACCCAGTCCATCCTCGTTCGGGTGGACTAAGACCCAGCAAGCTTGGCCATCCCCAGGAAAGGCAGAGCAATTTCCACTGACAACTGCTTAGAAGGAAGCAACAAAATGGCCTCATCTCTGGCAACTCTCTTGCCTCTCTCCAGACTCTTCCTGGTACTATCTGGCTCACCAACCTATCCTCATGGATGAATGACTCCAGATCTTTTCCAATATTCAGGGCCTCCTTTTACTCCTCCTGGTGTTCTTCATGCTGTTACTCTTCCTCGTGCTTCTACTGAAGATCTGTTCCCTGTGATTTGGCTGACCATAGGTCATACTCTCAAGCTTAAGCAGAATCTTGATTGTTGGCCCTTTCAGGTAGGAGGTGGAGTATGGTTTACCGTAAGAGATTTAGCATGTGGCTATGACACTAGTGATAGTCATAATGCTCATTCTGATACCCCATAGGGCCTGCTCTATGTGTCAGAAAGAAGAAGGAGGGGCATGCTGAGCGATCCTGGGGAACACCCCTTCCCAGAACTGCCAGCTCTTAGCATAGACATGGTTGAGATTTCACACACACTTCTTTCTTTGAGAAAACAGGAACTCTAATTGGAACACAGGGAAAACATTGAGAATTAAAATTAAGTGTACTGTCGTTGAGGGGTTCCCTTTGTTTAAGAAAGGTTATGCATCCCAGCAGTCTTCCAGACAACAGGGGAGCTCAAACCAGGTGGGGAAAACACAGATTTACCAATAATGACTTCATGCCAATATGAAAGAAGTAAAAATTCTTAAGAGTCTTGCAAGTATAAGCATTTCTTCTATAAAAAATAAAACTCAAAACAGTTCTGAGAAGGAATTCTATCAGCCAAATAAAAATGGTACTCTCAGCCCGAGATCAGGGAGTAAGCAAAGCATCAAGTTCATGTGTAAGAAAAAATGTGTCTGCTTGACTGTGAGAACTGTAATTATGAAATTTGAAGTTTAAAGTCTTAACGAAGTGCAAAAAATTAGAAAGGCAAAGGTAAAGAATATAATCAAACATAGCTTGATTCTAATAGGATTGTATTGCCTCACACAATCTCATCTACATTGACTGAAGGGATCATTATTTTTTTTTTCTCACATGCCTACAACTCCAGAGGCAGTGAATCCTCTAAATGTGGTACAATTTACATTTCAATAGTGTCGAGAAAGGCCCAAGATCTTCTTGGCTCTGTGTTATATTATCTTCCGCACTCGCTTAATTTGAAGTTTACTTCTGCTTACTACTGTAAGTAAGCACCAAGGGTGATATAAGTCATGTGCCTTTTTCATCCTTTCCTGTGAACAGTAATGTCAGAGCAAACTTGTATCCCAATATGAAATATTAATCCTTTCTTCCAATGATATTGGGGTGCCATGGCACACCTACTCACAATTAGACTAGTATTTGCCATCAGAAAGAATGGTATTTGCATAAAAAAACTAATAATATTCAATACTCAAAGTCAGACACAGCATCCTCAGGATCAGCAAAAGGGGTGTAGAGTTCTACAGATCACACATAGATAAGAAGGCAGAAGGTATAAGGGAATCGAGGAAGTGGAATGGAATTGCTGGTAATCCACAATTTCAGGACATAAGGTGATTAACCAAAAAAAAAGAGGCTTAACTATAAAATATAATTTTAAATTATAATTATACTAGCCTATTAGTTCTTTTTATTTTTATTTCTTTCTAGAGGCAGGCACTTGGCACACAGCAATTAAGATGCTGATGGGATGCATGCATCTTTATCAGTGCCTGGGCCTAGGTTCAAGTCCTGGTTGCATTCTTAACTCCATTTTCCTGCCAATGTGCTCCCTACGAGGCAGCCAGTAACAGCTCATTTTGGTGGAGTTCCTGCCACCCATGTGGGAGACCCAGATTGAGAAACCGGTTCCTGGCTTTGGCCTGTCCCAACCCCACCTGCTGTGTGCATTTGGGAAGTAAACCAGAAGATGGATGATCTTTCTCCATATGTCTGTCTATATTTTTTCTATTCTTTTTTCTTTCTTTTTTTTTTTTGACAGGCAGATTTAGACAGTGAGAGAGAGAAAGATCTTCCTTCCGTTGGTTCACCCCCCAAATGGCCACTACGGCCAGCGTGCTGCAGCTGGCGTGCCACGCCAATCCGAAGCCAGGAGCCAGGTGCATCCACTTGGTCTCCCATGCGGGAGCAGGGCCCAAGCACTTGGGCCATCCTCCACTGCACTCCCGGGCCACAGCAGAGAGCTGGACTGGAAGAGGGGCAACCGGGACAGAATCCGGCGCCCCGACTGGGACTAGAACCCGTGGTGCTGGCGCCGCAGGTGGAGGATTAGCCAAGTGAGCCGCGGCTGGCCAATGTCCATTTTTTCTGCCTCTCCACTTTCAAATAAGTATTCTAAATAAGTTTTTTTTAAACAGATTTAAAGATAACTTTTATAATTTTTTTCAGTTCCATTGAGATACAGTTAAGAAATGAAAATTATATATTTACAGTGTACAAATTAATGTTTTGACATTATATGTAAAATGATGAACATAATCAAGTTAATTAATATATCACCTTATGTAGTTATATTTCATGTTAACAGTGTTAACCCCTGATGTAATGTTGCAACAAAAAATAATTATTAAATATTATCACCTAATTAAAAGAGAGTAACAAAGACTCTTAAAGAAGATAAAAGAGTAGAAAGTGCATCCATTTTCTATGAGATATGGATAAAACAGGTGACAGAAAAAAATAAACAAGAGAACACTGGAAAAAGACTTGCTAGACAAATATCATATTGTAGTCAGGCATGATAGTAATATCATACTTTATTTTACATAAACATATTAAGATATAAAAAAGCTTCACTTTATAGCAAGAAATGATAAACCCAAAATATGTATGTTATAAATGCATAAACATCAGAAAAGATAATTGACAGATTCATAAAGCATGTCATAGAAATGCAACAAAAATGATAAAAGAAAAAGTAATAGTAAGATGTATACTATTATGGTCAAATAATGAGAAATTAAGTAGGTGAAAAATAATGATTTCAACATAGTATACTCAAATCAAGGGACACTAAAATGACATGTGTCTCCACTGCATCATTTTTTATGTTTTTTCTTTTATAATAGTATAAATTATTTGGATTACATTCAAAGTTTTATCTATGCTATAATCAGCAAAAGCACTATACACAATACCCCAACTCTCTACTCAAAGGATTTTCTGTTTATGAAAAATTCTTTTTGTACCCAGGATCATCACATCCTGTCCTTTGAAAATCAGCTTAAACCATAATCAGTGCATTACTTTGAATAGAAGTGGACCATTTTCTTCAACTTTATAAGGCTTGGAATTTATTTTTTAAATAAAGGTATTGAATTTAATATCTCTTAGTTCAAAAATAAATGCCCTAACTTCAGTTTTATGGATTCATCTCTCCCACTCATGCTTCATATGTGAACACATTGAACTTTTGTAGCAAATGCAAAAATTCTGAGATTAAGTCTGACACAAACTTGAATATTTGGGAAAGATTATGAAAAGGGGAAATAGAAAAATGTACCTTTTGCTATATACAATATTATTTTGTGTAATAAATGCTTGAAATATCTCTTCCGTAACATTAACAACAATAACACACAAGCAGACACACACACACACAAGATCTTTTACTTACAATATGCAGAACACAGCAGTTTTAAAAGGACACCTAAATTAAAAAAAAAAAAAGACAGTTAAACACACTTCCAATAGTAGATTGTGTTTGCAGGTATTTAAATATGCCAGATAGCTTTTAGATATTACTAAATATTTCCTCTGCTACCCATTTCTTCCACTGGTATTTCTTTCAGTTTGTGAGTACAAGTTAAGGAATATGTCTGCATTTAAGCACTTGAAAACAGCCTTGACTGCGTTAGAAAATCATAAGTCAGTATTGATTGTCTAAATGGTAGTAATTCAACAGAAGGAGCAGTATTTTTTTTAAATTCACTTTATAATAGTAATTTGTCATTGTTAGACATTTCTTGAAATGAAGATTAGAGCCTATCAATTCTTTTGGGATAGTTCCAAATATTGACAATGAAACGCTTTTATTGTTCAAAAGAAAATTGCCATACCCAAGAGAGGATAACAAACATGGTGATATGAAAGAAAATCCATATAATTTTTGGGTGTACTACCCAACCTAGAGTGGCAAAGATGTCAGTCATATATTATATAAGCTTATATCTATTTTTGAATTTAATATGTTTAAGAGATAAAGAATGAGTGACTATCAGAAAAAAAAACTTTATGTACAGAAATAATCATCTAAGAGCAAAATTTGTAAATGAACAAAATATTCCAGGCATCATTTTTCTGTATATGCATAAAAATTCTGTAGCATATGGTTAAGGGTAATCAGAAGGTATTCAAAATAATATATTAGGCATCACTATATTTTGCTAAACACTAAGTATTATCCATCCTGCTGAGAACTGAGTACTACACTGTCAGAGTAACAACTCTGAAATCACTAGGCTATTTTGTCAGTGAAATAGATGTCTGTTTTTAAGACGCTTCTTTCTATGAATCACTCCTAAGAAAATTTTATCTTATGATTTCTTCAAATGCTGCGGGATTACACAGCCCCTTCTGAATTAACTTTATTTTGCATATTGGGGTGTTATTTGGGAAATAAACACTTTAATAAATATGGATTTTATATAGTTAAGAAGGTCATCAGACAGAATGGTGTATAAAAAGAAAATCACAGTTTAACTCATTATTTCAGGAACATCTCACAATTGCAAGCAGTGTTTTGTGAATAACCCTCTTACTTTAAAAAGCAAGGTACGTTACTATCTTATGTAGAATATAAACAATAAGCCTGAATAAGAATTGATAGAAAGTATACTATTGTAGTGCAAATGAGATTATCTGCTTAGAGACAAAATTTCCAGGGGACTCTTTTTTCATATCTGGACTTAGAAAGCACTGGTTTGGGAAGAAACTGAATAAACCTATTCGTTAAATACAGGACTACAACAGCAACAGTGTTATAATTAATACATTACATTATGTCACATATGCTTGAAATCTCTATGTGATTCCATTTAGCCAAATGTTTTCCACCCAAATGTTTGTATGTTTTATTTGTTGACTAAATAAACATTTTATTGGTCATTCTCTGGAAAACCATGGCTACCTTATATGTAACACAGATATTATGCCTATGTGATTATAATAGGGGCCAGACACCTTTTGATAATCACTTGGAATAATGTAGCAGAGAGGAGGAAAAATTAGGTAAGTATACTGCCAACTCAAGCAAAAATATATAATAAACACTTTATAAACGACATCACGTTTGGCAAGTTATCAACTAATAAATTTCTTAATGAAGTTTAAAACTACCAAAAAAAAGGATCAGAAGATATCTTACCATCACAAACAGAATATTTATATATCAATCAACTGATAAATAGGTAGCCTCCTGTTTTTGTGACTATGTACTGTTTTTATACACATACACAAGTTTAAGTGTTATATTTTGATACGACTATCAAAACAATATGTGAAAATGTTTTTTATCACTTTTCACTGTTTCTGTGTCTATTAATATCTACACAGTGCCTATGAATATGTAGTGAGTATATATATACACATATGTAGTGTGTGTATACCATAGTAAATAGTATGTATAGGATTATATATATACTATATATAGTATATGGTGTGAATATGTTTGTATCTATAATAAATTCATAAATATATATACATATTTATAGAGAGGGATCTAATTTTTTTTTCAGATTTATTTATTCATTTGAAAGTCAGAGTCACACAGAGAGAGGAGAGGCAGAGAGAGACAGAGGTCTTCCATCCACAGATTCACTCCCCAAATGGCCACAACAGCCAGAGCTGTGCTGATCCGAAGCCAGGAGCCAGGAGCTTCTTCCAGGTCTCCCATGAAGGTGCAGGGGCCCAAGGACTTGGGCCATCTTTCACTGCTTTCCTAGGTCATAGCAGAGAGTGGAATTGGAAGTGGAGCGGCAGGGACATGAACTAGTGCCCATATGGGATGTTGGCACTGCAGGTGGCGGCTTTACCTGCTAAGTCACAGTGCTGGCCCCATGTTTTGATATTTATCAGAATATTTAACACTCTAACATATATATATCTTTGTTTTAATTTTTGAACTTGAGTATATTAATTAAAGAGAAAAGTATATATATAAAAACGTTTAATCATGTGAAATTACCATTTTGGTGGGCAAAACTTGAGTTTAGGCAAGCCTGAGTTTCAGGACTAAATATATTATTTAATAAATGTCTTACAATGGTAAAATTTCTTAACCTATTTGTGGGTTTGTCTGGAGTTTTTTTTTTTTTAAATTAACAAAATAAGCCATATATTGAAGAGCACTATGAGAACTGAGTGAGACATTGTGGTGGAATGAGAAGGCCATGCCAAGGTGGCCACTGGCAAGCGAGTGTCAGTTACTCAGGAACGGCTTTGAAACCCACCTGGCAATGGAGCCTGCCTGGCAGCAGGCTGTGATTGGATGGCTTTGAAACTGCCTTGCAACAGGCTGTGATTGGATGGCTTTGGAAACGGCCTGGCAACAGGCTGTGATTGGTTGGGGCATAGACCGCCCCTTGACCAGATTGGCTGGTCTTGGCTATATAAGCTATTGTACTAACTGAAATAAACGAGTCTGCGGGCTGCTCTTCTCAAGCCGGCTTTCACCGGGCTCCCAGGGTCTGTGTATTGACTCCATGCCTCTTGCCCCCACCACAATGCTCCTCTCAGAAAGGAATCCACTGCAACATTGTTGAGAAATCAACTGCAACAAGACATGAGCATTTATTTCCTTAGCACAATGTTGACAATGTCACATGTTCAGTGACTGTTAGGTATATTAAGGCTATAATTGGCAAGAGTTTAGAAAACAGTTTAGAAGAAGAATTTAGAAAATAAATTGGAACCCAAACTGGAAGTTAAAGCAGACTTCAATACATTAATGAAGGGCTTTATTAAAAAAACAAACAAACAAACAAACAAAAACCTAAGCTCTCTGGAAAACAAATTGCAGCCTCATGAAGCAATAATTCTATAACTGGATATGAAATATTCACGGCCGGCGCCGTGGCTCAACAGGCTAATCCTCTGCCTTGTGGCGCCGGCACACCGGGTTCTAGTCCCAGTCAGGGCGCCGATTCTGTCCCGGTTGCCCCTCTTCCAGGCCAGCCCTCTGCTGTGGCCCAGGGAGTGCAGTGGAGGATGGCCCAAGTGCTTGGGCCCTGCACCCCATGGGAGACCAGGAAAAAGCACCTAGTACCTGGCTCCTGCCATCGGATGAGTGCGGTGCGCCGGCCGCAGCGCGCCGGCCGCGGCAGCCATTGGAGGGTGAACCAATGGCAAAGGAAGACCTTTCTCTCTGTCTCTCTCTCTCACTGTCCACTCTGCCTGTCAAAAAAAAAAAAAGAAATATTCACAAGTATTTTCTGTAATGCATTCATAGAAAATTCTATTATTTGCACATGATGCTACAGTTTGCAGATAAAGCTATCTATGCCACATTTCTAAGCAAGTTGAATAGTTCTTACACAGACATACTACTTAGAGAATCATCATGTAATTTCCCTTTAGCCTAAAATGTCTGGGTTCCAGAGAGAGAACATCATTACTTGGCAGTCAGCAACAAGCCAAGAGGGCAGGGACAGACAACTAGCTTCCACATTTGCATCTCTTTACTTTTCAGGAACACAATTCAATCATGAGAAGGGGGTCAAAGAACATGTTGTATTCTAACCAATTATGTTCATCATTTCTCTAGCAAGAAAAGGAAGTTGAAGTGTGCAATGAGTACATTGGTGCAAATACGGGAATAACTGTCCTTTCCCTTATAAGCAGAAAAAAGGTACGATAATCATTAACAAGAGCCTCGCCATGCTCATGCTGCCTTCCAGATCTTGCACTCATCAGAATACAACTGTGGTAAATAATTATTTGCTGCTTTTAGCATTCCCAGTCTATGGTATTCCTTTCAGCAGCCTGGACTAGAACATTCTTGAAGCACAATATAAAATCTCTTTTCTACTAAACAAAATCTTTCATTTTTGTAGACTGTTTTTCTGCCATAATCTAATGAAAATAGTTAATGCTAATTATTCTAATAGCTAATTAATCTAATGTTCACTATTTGTAAATATATATACTTGGATAACTTCACAAGTTATAAATGTCTTTAAGGTTTGATTCTATAAATATATTACTTACCTGGGAAAACTGAATTTCCACATGCAGAAGCATGAAGCAAGACCACTACCTTACACCTTACACAAAAATCCACTCAACACAGGTTAAAGATCTAAATCTACAACCCAACACCATCAAATTACTAGAGAACATCAGAGAAACCCTGCAAGATATAGGCACAGGCCAAGACTTCTTGGGAAAGACCCCAGATGCACAGGAAGTCAAAGCCAAATTAACAATTGGGATTGCATCAAATTGAGAAGTATCTGTATGGTAAAAGAAACAGTCAGGAAAGTGAAGAGGCAACCAACAGAATAGGAAAAAATATTTGCAAACTTTGCAACCGATAAAGGATTAATAACCAGAATCTACAAGGAGATCAAGAAACTCCACAGCAACTAAACAAACAACCCACTTAAGAGATGGGCCAAGGACTTCAATAGACATTTTTCCAAAGAGGAAATCCAAAGGGCCAACAGGCACATGAAAAGATGTTCAGGATCACTAGCCATCAGGGAAATGCAAATCAAAACCACAATGAGGTTTCACCTCACCCCGGTTAGAATGGCTTACATACAGAAATCTACCAACAACAGATGCTGGTGAGGATGTCGGGGAAAAGGGACACTAACCCACTGTTGGTGGGAATGCAAACTGGTCAAGCCACTATGGAAGTCAGTCTGGAGGTTCCTCAGAAACCTGAATATAACCCTACCATACAACCCAGCCATCCCACTCCTTGGAATTTACCCAAAGGAAATTAAATTGGCAAATAAAAGAGCCACCTGCACCTCAATGTTTACTGCAGCTCAATTCACAATAGCTAAGACCTGGAATAAACCTAAATGCCCATCAAGAGTAGACTGGATAAAGAAATTATGGGACATGTACTCTATACAATACTATACAACAGTCAAAAACAATGAAATCCAGTCATTTGCAACAAAAGGGAGGAATCTGGAAAACATCATGCTGAGTGAAATAAGGCAGTCCCAGAGGGACAAATATATGTTCTCCCTGATCAGTGACAAATAACTGAGCACCAAAAAGGAAACCTGTTGAAGTGAAATGGACACTATGAGGAACAGTGACTTGAACATCCCTTTTCCTGACTGTTGATGAACAACTTAATACTTTATCCCTTTTAGTATTTTTTTGTTCTACTTAATACTATTGGTTGAACTCTGTAATTAACACACAATTATTCTTAGGTGTTAAAACTTAACTGAAAAGTGACCCCCATTAAATATAAGAGTGGGAATAAAAGAGGGAGGAGATATAAAGTTTGGGGCATACTCAATCTGACTTTCCACAAACGGTAAAGTTAGAAACATGCCAAGGGATTCCAATTCAATCCCATTAAGGTGGCATGTACCAATGCCATCTTGCTAGTCAAAATGATATGTTTCAGTTCGCAATTGATCATAATGATAGGACTAAGGGTCAAAGGGATCAAATGAATAAAACTAGTGTCTGCTAATATTAACTGATATAATTAAAAATTAGAGAACAATCCAACATGGGAAGCAGGATACAAAACAGACTCATAGAATGGCAGATGTCCCAAACAGCACTCTGGCCTCAGAATCAGCCCTTAAGGCATTCAGATCTGGCTGAAGAGCCCATGAGAGGATTTTAGGCATGGAAAGCCAAGACACTCTGGAAAAAAAAAAAAAGAGGACCTAAATGAAAGATGTCTGCGAGTGAGATCCCTTGGAAATAACAGACCATCAAAGAAGGAGGTATCTTTCTCTGAAGGGAGGAGAGAACTTCCACTTTGACTATGGCCTTGTCTAAATAATATAGGAGTTGGAGAACTCAAAAGGCTTCCATAGCCTTGGCAACTCATGACAAGATCCTAGAGAGATTACTGACACCATAAACAAAAGTGTCAATTGTGAAGTCAATAACAGGAGTCAGTGTAGACTTACTCTCAGTGTAGGATCTCTGTCCTTAATGTGTTGTACTATGTGAATTTTAATGGTATAACTAGTACTCAAACAGTACTTTACACTTCGTGTTTCTGTGTGGGGGCAAACTGTTGAAATCTTTACTTAATTTATAGTAAATTGATCTTCTGTTTATAAAGATAATTGAAAATGAATCTTGATGTGAACGGAATAGGAGAGGGTGTGGGAGATGGGAGGGTTGCAGGTGGGAGGGAAGTTATGGGGGGTAGCCACTGTATTCCAAAAGCTGTACTTTGGAAATTTATATTTATTAAATAAAAGTTTAAAAAATAAATAAATATATTACTTAATGTAACTTTGACAACACCATGCCATGTTAAAGATACAGGGAAAAGCATGGATGAGTTACACAAGTTAAAATCAAGTTAGTTTACACAAAAATCTACTCAACATGGATTAAAGATTTGTATCTATTACCTGACACCATAAAATTAATTGAGAACATCGGGAAAACCCTTCAAGACATTGGCCCAAGCAAAGAATTCCTGGAAAAGACACCAGGGGCACAGGCAGCCAAAGCCAAAATTAACAAATGGGATTACTTCAAATTGAGAAGCTCTGTACAACAAAAGAAACCATCAGAAAAGTGTAGAGGCAACCGACAGAATGTAAGAAATTATTTTCAAATGATGCAACTGATAAAGGATTAATAACCAGAATCTACAAAGAGATCAAGAAACTCCACAACAACAAAACAAACAACCCAGTTTAGAGATGGGCCAAGGACTTAAACAGATATTTTTCAAAAGAGAAAATCCAAATGGTCAACAGGCACATGAAAGGATGTTTAGGATCATTAGCTATCAGGGAAATGAAAATCAAAATTATAATGAGATTTCTCCTCATCCCAGTTAGAATGGCTCTCATACAGAAATCAACAAACAGCAAATGCTGAAGAGGATGTGGGGAAAAGGCACTCAAATCCACTCTTGGTGGGAATGTAAACTGGTAAAAGCACTATGGAAGACAGTATGTTGATACCTCAAAAAATCTGAATATAGACCTACCATGTGACCCACCCATCCCACTCCAGGGAATTTACGTAATGGAAATGAAATCAATAAACAAAAGAGCTGTCTGTACCTCCATGTTTGTTGCAGCTCAATGCACAACAGCTAAGACATGGAATCAACCTAAATGTCCATCACCAGAATACTGGATAAAGAAATTATGGGATATGCACACTATGGCATACTACACAGCAGTAAAAAAAAAAAAAAAAAAAGAAATCCGGTCATGTGCAACAAAATGGATCAATCTGAAAAATTCATACTTAGTTCAATAAGCCAGACCCAAAGAGACAAATACCATATGTTCTCCCTGATCTGTGAGAATTAATAGTGTACCTAAAATTAAAGCTATAAAAGTAAAATTGACACTTTGAGGAACATGACTTGAACAGCCCTCATCTTGATTATCAAGGAACAGTTTTTTATTTTTCATTTTCTCTTTTTTTTTTTCATACTATATGTTGAAGTCTTAACTGTAACATAGAGTTAATCATATGTATATAAAGTCAATTGAAGATAGATCCCAGTAAAAAATAAGAGGGGGAATAAGAGAGAGAGAAGGAAGTTTGTAACTGTAAAGCTGTATAGTTCTGCATATAGTCCTACAGACTTACCTACTTCTATAGTTAAAAAACTTGTCATGGGACTCCAATCCCATTAAAATTGGTGGTAAAAATGCCATCTTAATTGTTAAAATGATCATATTAAGTGTTAAAGTAAACATATAGATAGGATTAAGTGTTAACGAAATCATCTAAATACATCAATTGCCTGGTAATAATAATAGACAGAATTAAAAAGGAGGGAATGACCAACATGGGAAGCAGTCCACAGAGAAGGCTCCTAGAATGACAATGGCTATAAATAACACTCTGACCTCAGAATCAACTCTTAAGGCTTCCTGGTCTGACTGAAAGGCCTGTGAGAGCATTTCAGGCATGGAAAGCCAAGACATTGTGGCAAAAAGTGTCCTACATGAAGTATCTCTGTGAGTGAGACCCCAGTGCAAAGAAGGGGATATCACTGAAGCATGTACTTTTCTCTGAAGATAGGAAAGAACTTCCACTTTGCTTATGGCCTTGTCCAAATACTGATGGAGTCTGTGGTCACAAAAGGCTTCCATAGCCTTGGCAGCTCATGGTAAGAATGTTCACTGATGTCACAATCAAGAGTATTAATTGTTAAATGAACAACAGAAATCACTGTGCACTTATACCCATGTGGGACCTCTGTCCTTAATGAGTTTTACTATGAGAATTAACTGCCAAACTTGTTCTCAAACTGTACTTTATATGCTCTGTGTGTGTGTGGGGGGGGGAGAGGTGCAATATGTTGAAATATGTACTTATTATAGAGTTGGTCCTCTGTATATAAAGTTAAAATAAAAATGATCATAATGATGAGGGGGATGGGAGAGGGAATAGGAGGTGGGAGGTAGGTATGGGGGAAAGAACCACTATATTCCTAAAATTGTATCTATGAAATATGCATTCATTAAATAAAAGCTGAAAAAATCAAGTCAGTGAGTTATGTGACAAAATTAACTTTCAGATCTAACTCAAAACCCATGTCACTGATAAACATACTCTATGGCATTTCAATCTCTGTCTTTTTTTTATAGAAATGAATTTGGAACATTAAGATTCATGAGCATACCTTTGCTGGAACATATAAAAATAGCAAAAAGATATAGACACATCAAAGATATCTTTTAAAAGTTTGTTGTCACATAACATCTTTAAATAAGCAAGTTTCTGCTGGAATAGTGTGAGTTTAACTACAAGGTAAAACACAAAATATTCAATTGTCTTTTTTTTTTTTATATAACCCATCAAAGTGGTATTGTTGGGTCTCATGGATTTTTCCCAAGCAGATAATTAGTTTTATCAATCAACGCTTTCAAAGTTTCTTTAAAAATAAGGTATTTCTCAATGCATCTCTGTTTGAGGGGGGAAAGATTAATAATTAGATATGGCTGAAGGCATACAAGTAATCATCAAGCATTTCTCTCTTTTGAATTTCCCTCTGAGATACCATTTTTTTAACTTTTTAAGGCATATTATTGTAAGTTCTTTCATCATCTGTAATTTGCTTACTGCATTTTTACAAATAAATTTACAATGCTGAATTAAACTGAATGTTGCTCAACTGCTTCCCCATTGTTTTATCATTTTATTTTTAAGAAAAACTAAATCATTTACTATAGCATTGTTACCAGCACCGTGAATGTCTCGGCTAATGCACTCAATCACACCATTTCAGTTATTTCTTCCTAATTCTTAATATATGGTAGTATTTGAATAAATCTGGAATCTCTCTGACTTTACTAATTTAATATATGAAAGCCATTTCCACTAAAATCATGTTACATCATTTAGTATATTTCCCCTTATTATTGAATTACTGGATAAAAATGGGTCTACAGACATGACTGACTAGGACTGAAGAAATATATATACAAAGTCGAATTTCTGTGGCTTTGTCTAAAGCAATGACTTACTTAAAAGTAATGTTGTTCGTAAGACTTTATGCCTTTTTGGAGTGATCACCGAGTATGGAGATAAGGAGCAGTTCTGACGAGGGGATTCTTGTTGGCAGCCATCTGAAGAGATGTAAGGAGTAGGCCAGCGCTTCAAGTTTCCACCCAGGCACAACAGCGAAACTGCATCAGCCTTGTAAAGGTTCTGGAGCATCGAGAGTCCAGCACGACAGCATGGGGCTTCTGAAGAGTTATGGGAGCCACAGCACTAATACAGAACCAATAAATCCAAAGTCACTACAAGAGGGCCAGTGTGAGACTTCATGTTCTGCCAGTGACCAGAAGCAGCAGTGGCCACGACGCGATAAGAAAGGAAGCTAGGAGAGACGGTCAAAAGAGATCTGTTCAGTAGCACACGTGCCACACAGCCTCTGGAACTCTCAGCAGCAGTCACGAGGCACATTTTCAGGAAACTAATTTCCAGCAAATAGATACACAGGATTTTGATGTCTTAGAAAAAACAGAAAGGAAGCAGTTGATCCCATTTTCCTTGTCAACAGTATAATTTACTTTGTTCAGATTTTTCCCCCAAGGTAAGCACCATACTACAAACAACTTTGCAAACCTGTCTTATTTAAAGACGGACTTAGAAGTACGGAGTAAAAAGTAAACAAAGGCAATTTATCAGCACCATCTGAAGGGTTATTAAAATACAGAATTGCAGGGCTCACATCAGACCTGGTGAACAATGACCACTGGATATAGAAAACAGACATCTTTTATTTTAAGTATTCATATTGTTTTTTGGTGGCCAGTCTGATTCCTACCTATTAACTGTTAAAAACTTTAATAACATTAATTATTCAAATAGAAAAATACCTGGATCTATAATCTATAATTATTATTTTACTGTTTATTTCCTTTGTCCAAGGAACATTAAGTGCAGATTAATTCTGATCGCTCAACTTACCATAAGTGTAAAAACTATTTATAGGGGCCGGCACTATGGCACACTAGGTTAATCCTCCGCCTGTGGCATTGGCATCCCATATGGGCACTGGGTTCTGGTCCCAGTTGCTCCTCTTCTAGTCCAGCTCTCTGCTGTGGCCCGTGAGGACAGTGCAGGATGGCCAAGGTGCTTGGGCCCCTGCACCTTCATGAGGAACCAGGAAGAGGCACCTGACTCCTGGCTTCCGATCAGCGTAGCTCTGGCCGTTGCGGCTATTGAGGGGGTGAACCATTGGATGGAAGACCTTTCTCTCTGTCTCTCTCTCACTGTCTGTAACTCTATCTGTCAAATAAATAAATAAATAAAACTTAAAAAAACTATTTATATATGATTTTGTACCAAACAAGAAGAGTGGGGACTGTGTTACAACTGCTAAAGTTGCTGTTTGTTACACCATATTCTGTTTTGGCTTGTGATTCCAGATTCCTGCTAATGAGCATCATAAGAAACAGAAGATAATGGCTGAAGTAATTGAGTTCCTGCCACCCACATGAGAGATCTGGATGAAGTTCTGGGCTCCTGGATTTTTCCTACCTCAGCCCCAGCTGTTGCAGACATTTGAGGAGTGAAGCAGCAGATGGAAGATCTTTCTTTCTGTTTCTCTGTTACCCTGCCTTTCAAATAAATAAACCTTTTTAAATAATAATATAACATGGAAGTGTTATAAATGCATCAAAACATCACAGATAGTATTGATGGTGCAATTAGAATGAGGTGAAAAATTGATCAATAAAATCCAATTCATATAGAGGAATATATCCTATACTTATCAGAGATATTATTCTTCATTTATTGAAGTTCTTATTGAAAACACATTTTATAAATAATAAGGCAGTATGAAAGGTTAAGATAAAAAAAAAAAGCTCTTCAAACTTCTGTGCAAATTTCAATAAAAGGCCTGCTAGTCAAACATTGAACACTCAATTAAAGATAGTTGCTTGGAATAAATAGAATAGATTAAACAATTTTTGTTTTATTTAAGAATGGAAGCATGATTTCTGATTTCATCAGAGTTAAACAAACACTATCAGCACAGTTACACTATTTTGGAAAAAAGGAAATTCTTCAGTAACTGTCTTTATCAACTAAAATAATAATAATTTTATAATTAACTATTTTTGAGATATATAGCTAGCATAAGAAATTACTACTTTAAAATTTTTACTTATTTAATTGAGAGACAGAGATCAAGTGCCAGACAGGGAGAGCTCCTACCTGCTCATTCAACCCCCAAATACCTGCAGGGCCAGGACTGAGTTAGGCTAAGGTGGCAACCAGAAACTGAATCCAGGTCTCCCTCATGAATGACAGAAACCCTGACACTTAAGCCATCATCCGCTGCCTCCCAGGGTCTGCATTTGCAGGAAGCCAGGATCAGGAAATGGAGCCTGGAATTGAAACTAGGCACTGTGAAAAGGAATGCAAATATCTTCACCACCTAGGTCAAAGGCTTGCCAAAGAAAGCATTGCTTAGGGGCCAGCATTGGGGCTTAATGGATGAAGCAGCTGACTACAACACTGGCATTCCACGTGGGTGCTGGTTCCAGTCCTGGCTGCTGATCTTCCAATCTGGCTTCCTGCTAATTTGCCTGGGAAAGCAGTGGAAGATGGCCCGAGTTCTTGGGCCCCTGCACCAACATGGGAGACCCAGAAGAAGCTCCTGGTTCCTGGCTTCAGCCTGGCCCAGCCCTGGCCATGGCAGGCCATTTGGGGAATGAACAGCAAATAGAAGATCTCTCTCTCTCTCTCTGTTTCTCCCTCTCTCATTGTAACTCTGCCTTTCAAAAATAAATCTCAAATCAAAAACAATTCATTGCTTTCAGCCTCTGGACATTATTTCCTCACACAACAATTTCTGACAATTTTAATTCTGAACAGGAGGAGGAAAGTACATTTTAGATGATATCAAATAAACCTGAGACCTCTAGGTTCATGGAAAATTCAACCAGGTTTTTCATGAAGCACAGCCATGAACCTGGAGGTAAATGAAAATAACCTTATTTTTTTTCTGGATGCATCCACTGCAAACTCAAGCAAGATCTTAGATGATAGAAAAATAGTTTAACAAAGCATCGTGGATACTAAGCAAGGAGATTGGACTCTATTACCAGTAGATTGTTAAAATATTTGGACAAATGCATTTTACTCTACACAAACACCAGTCAGTAGATTATGAGTCACTATTTAAGGTCTAAGTACCACATAGCTAAATCTGAAGAAGACGTTAAAAATGCTTTCATTATAACCTCTCAGTGATAAAAAAAATTAAGTAAACATAAGAAATTAAAACACTTTAAGTATTTTTGCTAAGATTTAAAGAATGAGAAAATTAAAGAGGTGGTACCAATAGACATTAACTTATAGACTTATAATTATATATTATCATTTCATTTAATTTACACATCATGAGCCAAACTATGCCCTCCTAATTGGATATAAATAAAGTTAAAAATAAAGTGTGATATGATTAACTTGTAAAATGAATATGTGTTTTTAAATAATCCTATATAATGTTGAAACACTTTACTATATTTACAAATATTTCCTTTCAGAAAGAAAGGTAATTTTGCTCAATTATCATTTAGCTAGCAGAAAAAATACAATATTTTTACTCAATTTGTACTTTTTTTATCCGATCAGTGGCATACCTTTATTTCAAATATATAAACTTACTTCAATACTACAATCTCCCTAAGCAATCACACATGATTAAGTCAACTCACTGAGATTGTCCTCCCGTGATGACTCTGAATTTCAAATTTGCAAGTGCTAATATGTTTCAAGTATTTCTTTTTGACAGGCAGAGTGGACAGTGAGAGAGAGACAGAGAGAAAGGTCTTCCTTTACCATTGGTTCCTATTTTAACCTATTTTTTTTTAAATAGATACCTGGCAAGACTTTTTATTTTACATATTTCTCTCTATGTTCTGCTCAAGGAAAAGAAGTCAAAGTTAATGAACCTCCATTTCAATATTGTCATTACAACCAGGAATATCTTCACTCAGTATGCAGGCTGTTTTTCCATTGTGCAGAGTGAACATTTAGTTGTTAATTTGTTTGTTACCCTCTTTCATTTCATTTCATTTTGTTTTCCTTATCATAGGACATAAAACACTCATAGGCATACATACGTTTCATTTTGTCTCCTTTAGATTTCCCACATCCATGTGGCAATGTTCTGTGTTCATCAGCAATTCTTCTCAAGAAAACGCTGTCAATCTTGTTCACTCATGAATAAAATTTGTATCTGATCAAAAATGCATAAATTAGCAATCATATCAGATGACTTCCTCATAAAAAATATCTCCACTGAGGTAGATGTTTGACACAGCATTTGAGACACCCAGACCTCATTTCAGAGTGCCCAGGTTCAAGTCCCAGCTCTGTACTGACACCGGGTTCCCCTAACATGCACCCTGGGGGACAGCAGGTGATGGCTTAAGTGATTGGGCTCCTGTTACTCACATGGGAGACCTGGATTGAATTCCTGGCTTCCACCTTAGGCTTGGTTCAGCACTGGCTATTGCTGGCATTAGGGGAGTGAAACAGCTAGGTGGGAGCTCTTTCTATCTGTCTGCCTGTCTCACTGCCTCTCAAAGAAATATATAAATAAAACTGAAAATATATTCACCACAACTGTTAAAATTCTAAGAAGGGAAAGAACTGAAAAACAATTTGAAATGGAAAAGTTGAGATAGTAGTCAAATTATTTGGCTTTCTGGGGATGTTCAACACTTTAGATTGTTTGCATCAAGCATTACAATGTACTAATACAATAGCTCTGTAATGTCAGCCTTTTGTGTTTATCTTGTTGTATGGTAATTCCCAACACATAGCACCTCACAATAAATGAAGGTTAAATAATCTGAACATTTACAAACTATCAGTAATGAAAACTAAAAAATTAATGCCAGTAATAATTGAAGGATTTCAACTTTTTTGTAAAGTCAATTGCATCCAATAATCTAATATAACCACAGGAGTAAAAAACATACCATTCAGACTCAAGTGCTATTCATGTTGTTTGTATCATGAGGTTAGCTTGTGGGTCACGTGAGAATTTTGCCATCTACAATGTCTCCTGTAGGAAAATAAGCATATTATTATCATGCAATATTACGTTAAGTATTAATCTCTTCTATAGTGCCTGATAGGAAATATTCAATAAAAGCTATCATTTGTGTAAACACATCAAAGATGGCAAATCAGGAGTTGGTGCTGTGGCGTAGCAAGTAAAGCTGCCACAGCAGAGCCGGCATCCCATATGGTTGCCGGTTCAAGTCCTGGCTGTTCCACCTCTGATCCAGCTCTATGCTGTGGCCTGGGAAAGCAGTGGAGGATGTCCCAAAGTCCATGGGTCCCTGCACCCTCGTGGGAGACCTGGAGGAGGTTCCTGGCTCCTGGCTTCAGATCAGCTCAGCCAATTGGGGAATGAACCAGAAGATGGAAGACCTCTCTCTCTCTCTCTCTGCATCTCCTTCGCTCTCTGTGTAACTCTGACTTTCAAATAAATAAAATAAATCTAAATCTAAAAAAAAAAAAGATGGCAAATCAGTGTTTCCATATTTAAGACACTTTAGCTTGCTTTCTTAAAGACTCAATTTTACATAAATGTCATTAACCAGAAAAGCATGAAGTAAGTTTGTGTACACACATATTTACATCAAATTCTGTTCTAAGGAATTCAGGTGTAGTCCCTGCTGTAAGAGCTCACCGCAGTGTACATATGAGAGAACGGTTTGTTGACTACAAATTACAGGCTACTAAACAGTTGAGCCCCAGGTGCTCAATCTGTGACAGAATCCTTAGATGCCTTTCTGGTGTTCCATCTTTCATGGAGGCTTTATTTATAAATTTTGGACATTTGTTTCCTTTTGCTTGTTTGTTTTTACTTCCTGGTGTTCTGACTTTTATATATATCATATGTTTGAGAGAGATAGAGACAGACGGCAAAGAGAGTTCTTCCACTACTTAGTTCATTCTCCAAATGCTTCCAACAACTGAGTTTGGACCAGGCCAAAGCCAGGACCCTCTAACTCAGTTTGGATCTTCCACCTGGGTTATCAGGGACCCACTACTTGAGCCATAATCTGTTGCCTGTCAGGGTGTATATCAGCAGGAATTTGGAATCCAAAGGGGAGCCAGGATTCAAACACAAGCATTCAGATGTGGTGTTCTCTCCTGAACTAAAAACCCTGAAGATCAAGACTCAAATCTGTCAAATCATGAGACATATAAGACAGATAATAAACTGTCAGCGATATGTAATGAAAAAGACTTTCCCTCTTGAAGCAATCAAGATAGAGTTTGACAAGGTCTTCAGACCACAGGCGTTTGCTTATAAAATCAGAAAACTTTTCATTACATCCCAATTACCTTACTAGCCTAATGTCTACAATCCAAACACATTTTAAGCCAACAGATAAGATGATATGGAAACTATAACTTTCAACATGGTAAAAAATATCATACTAAAAGATGGGAATACATTGGATGAGGCTAATTGTAGTCACCCTATTATCCTTAGTCCCAAAAACAAAAATATAAGGACGGTTTCTCAAAGTAGTATTTTTTATTTAGCCTTAGCAAATTAAATTTTTAGAAAGCAGTGAATGAGTCTTCAGCTCAATTTTTTTTTCATTTTCAATTATCTTTATATACAGACGATCGATTTCACTATATACTAACTAAAGATTTCATCAGTTTGCACCCACATAGAAACACAAAGTGTAAAATACTGTTTCAGTACTAGTTATAGCATTACTTCACATTGGACAACACATTAAGGACAGATCCATCATGAGACATAAATACACAGTGACTCCTGATGTTGATTTAACAATTTGACACTCTTGTTTATGGTGTCAGTAATCTCCCTAGGCTTTAGTCATGAGTTCCCGAGGCTATGGAAGCCTTTAGGGTTCGCCGACTTCGATCTTATTCCGACAGGGTCATAGTCAAAGTGGAAGTTCTCTCCTCCCTTCAGAGAAAGGTACCTCCTTCTTTGATGGCCCCGTTCTTTCCACTGGGATCTCACTCGCAGAGATCTCTCATTTAGGTCTTCAAAATCTTTTTTTTTTTTTTTTTTGACAGGCAGAGTGGACAGTGAGAGAGAGAGACAGAGAGAAAGGTCGTCCTTTGCTGTTGGTTCACCTTCCAATGGCTGCCGCAGCCAGCGCACCGCGCCTATCCAATGGCCGGAGCCAGGAGCTTATCCTGGTCTCCCATGGGGTGCAGGGCCAGCTCAAATTTAAAAAGAAGGAAATCTCCCAGTTGTTGGTTCACTTCCCAAATGGCCATAACAGTCAAGGCTGGGCCAGGTCAAAGCCAAGACTGGCAAACTCCAACCAGGTCTCTAACAAGGGTGACAGGGCCCAAGCACTCAGATCATCATCTAATACCTTCCCAGGCTCATTAACAGGAAGCTGAACAAGAGCAGGATATGGGATACTGGCTTTGCAAACAGCAACTTAACTAGCTTTGCCAGAACTTCAGCTCCTAATGTTCTGCAGACTTCTAATGAGCCAACTTCATTTCATCTCCTGTGCGGTGTACAGAAAAGGCCTCAGGTTTTCTTAAAGCAATTCAGAAGTGAACACAATGTTATTTTATATAAATTAATTTACACCAAATGTTTGAAAGAAAGTTGAAACCAAGAAATGTATAATGGCTTATTTAAAAGCGTATAAGAAATTACATGCTGAGATTAACTCATTATAATAGTGTTACTTCTGCTAGACCAGGGTCTTTCCAGTGATGAGGTATGAAGTTAGCAGTTCCTCAAGAATGTATTATAGTTTGTTACCACAGAAAATTCACTAATGGACTAGGTCTTTGTTATTTTTATGTTGTTGGAAATTTATTTTTCAGGTTGTTAAATTGTGAAGTGGAAAAAGCATTAAACCTGAAAGCTAGTTGCTACATTAGGTCACTATGTAAACTCTTCCCTCAAACCTTCCACTGCAGAATTTCAACAGCAAAGGGAGCAGCTCTTCAAGACTAGTTCTAAGTCTCCCTAAACACTGCTCCCAACTTTCTTCCTGGGCGCACACAGACCATTACTTCTGATCCAGCTTCTCTCTGTCCTTTTGATTCCTATTTTCAAATTACATTTTCTTCTTCATGCTCTTTTGCAGAACATTTATTTCCAAGTGTATTAAGGCTATCAAAAATTGAAAAATTTATACTTTCATATTTCTGAAAGAAATTTGAAGGAATCTGGTTTTGTCATGATATAAATAAGAAACTTTCTATGAAGAAATGTAACTATTTAATTTCACTTTTGAGTAAAGAAGTACACAAATAATTGAATATTTAATAGATAAGATGCAACAATTAAAATGTAGGCCATTACAATGTATATATTTGTCTATATATATATTTCTCAGTGACTTTAAGTGGTATACATTTTGATTTATTAAAATGAGTCATTTAAATAATTGAAAAGTAGCCCTTTCCTAAATTAATTCTTCCTTTATCAACTATTAATTATGCCAGACCCTATGTTGCATGCTGCTAATAAAATATTAGAGAAAGTAGGCATATTCTCCAGCTTCATGGGATATACCATCTAGTGAAGAAACAGGCAAAAGCCTAAGAGACAGGCAAATATGTACTTTAAAAAGATGAGAAGACAGAGTACTACAATCTCCCGGGCCCTTGGGATATGACCTAGGTTGCAAGTACCAGTAAGGTTATTTGCAATAGGAGCCTCTGATCTGATTTATGAAACATGGATAATTAGTGTTGAACTAGGTGTATGTCTGTGCTTTGGAGGACGGAGTGAGACAAATCCAGAAAGGAAACTCTAGATTCCAGGTCATATAGAAGGTTCAAAGACCAATGGGGCTAGGAGGAAGTCTGAGGCTTCCTACAACCAACACGGACCTAGAAAAAGATGGGTAGTAAAGTATGGTTTGGTAGAACAGGTAATATCAGTGTTTACAAGAGACTCATGCACTTACTCATGAGAAACTATATTAATTGTGGCCTTCATTTCAAGAGCAATAGGGATTTAGTAAAAGGTTGATACAATTGATTTTTGTTATGGAGAACTGACAAGGCAGCTTCTCAACATGGGAGGTACTGGAGTAGTGCATGGCAAGACTTACATCATGGGGCTGATGTTGCGGCACAGTGAGCTAAGCAACGCCAGCATCCTATGTGTGAGCAACGGTTCAGGTTCAAGTCTGACGTGCTCTGCTTCTGATTGATGTGCCTGGGGAGGCAGCCGAGAATGGCTCAGGTGCTTGGGTCCCCACCACCCATGTGGGAGAAACGGATGGAATTCCTGGCTCTTGGCTTTGGTCTAAACCAGCCCTGGTCATTGCATCCATTTGGGGAGTAAACCAGAAGATGGAAGATTCTCATTCTCAATCTCTTTCTCTCTCTCTCTCTCTTTCTCTCTCTCTCTCTCTCTCTCTCTCTCTCTCTCTCTCTCTCCCCCTCTCCTTTGCTCATTCTGCTTTTCAAAAAGAAAAAATACATCATAAGAAATAAAAGGGGCTGGAGCTGTGGTGCAGTGGGTTAACACCCTGGCCTGAAGCACTGGCATCCCACTTGGATGCTAGTTCGAGACCTGGCTGTTCCACTTCTGATCCAACTCTCTGCTATGGCCTGGGAGAGCAGCAGAGGATGGCCCAGGTCCTTGGGCCCCTGCACCCATGTGGGAGACCTGGAAGAAGCTGCTGGCTCCTGGCTTTGGATTGTCACATCTCCGGCTGTTGCGGCTACCTGGGGAGTGAACCATCAGATGGAAGACCTCTCTCTCTCTCTCTCTCTCTCTCTGCCTCTCCTCTCTCTGTGTAACTCTGACTTTCAACTAAATAAATAAATCTTCAGAAAAAAAGAAATAAAAAAATTATGGAAGCCAAGGTTGGGGAGAAAAATTGACAAAACATGAAAGTAATTTTTAATAAAGGGGTAAGGATGGATTTTGACAAGCCTTTGAAGAAGAAAAGTAAATGTGTTTTCATAAAATAATAAGGTAACCTTAGATATCATAAAATATTGGTTTATGGAACCTCCTCAATGTTAAATACAATAAACCCTGATTTTCCATGTATGTGTGTGATTTGTCAATATTTATTCTACAAACTTTCTCTGTTTTAATTTCTTTCAGGCAGTTCTTCACAGAGGCTGCTAATATTAAAGCAGATTGAAAAAGACCATAGATAAATCTTCCCCAGTGATAGAGGAACTTAATTAGGAAACCATTGAAGTATCACTACAAATGTTTTCCCTGATACAATCTACACTGTCCCACACTCCCTACAGTACTGATATGAACATTAACCTTATTTATACTGAGATTG
The DNA here is from genome assembly GCA_949820135.1 of Sylvilagus floridanus. Lineage (NCBI taxonomy): Eukaryota > Metazoa > Chordata > Mammalia > Lagomorpha > Leporidae > Sylvilagus > Sylvilagus floridanus. The sequence continues at coordinate 27,443,564 of OX463235.1, forward strand.
AACCTCAGTTATGCCTTCCTGCCTTATTCAGAAGCCCTTTTTCTAGCAGCCTGCCTATATCCTTCTCCTTCTTCTATTTATTTATTTAGTTAGTTATTTGAGAGGTAGAGTTACAGATAGAGAAGTCTTCCAACTGCTGGTTCACTCCTTAAATGGCCACAATGGCCAGAGCTGGGCTGATTTGAAAGCCAGGATCCCGGTGCTTCTTCCAAGTCTCCCACACGAGTGCAGGGATCCAACCCCTTGGGACATTAAGCTGCTTACTCAGGCCATCAGCAGAGAGCTGGATCTGAAATGGAGCAGCTGGGACACAAGCTGGTGCACATAACCACCGCACATATGGGATGCCAGCGCCGCAGGTGGAGGCTTTACCCACTATGCCACAGTGCCTGCCCCCCCCTTCTCCTCCTCCTCCTCTTCTCCCTTCTTCTTCCTCTCCCTTCCCCACTTGGCTTCCCATGCAGGGATTGTAAATCTGGCATCAATAATCAATACCTATAACATAGATTTTACTTGGAAATAAGAACAACTCACCAGACTACCTTCCTAGGGTACAAAACACAGTTCAAACTACAGGAGAGGCTGACCATCAGGTTTAAAATTACAAAATACATTTTTCTATTTACCCAGAGAGAATATTGCAAGAGAAGGAAGCTCTCTTTAAAGTTCTAGGGGATACCCCTTAAACACTTTGCATTAAAATTCTAGAAATGGGGTACATGTTGTGGCAAAGCAGAGTAAGCCACTACTTGGGAACCCACATCCAGTACTAGAGTGCCTGTTTCAGGATCCAGCTTTCTGTTAAGGCACCCAAGAGGCAGAATAAGATGGCCCAAGTACTTGGGCACACATACAAATGGAAATAGAATTAGCCGTTGAAAGATCCAATTCTTCTGAAATAAGGCTAAGTAAATTAAAACCCTTAGATTCATCTGTGTATTCTGTAACATGAAATCTATTTGCATTTCAGCCTTACCACAACGCTTATTTCCCAGATTCCAAATGCAAACTGCAGCTAAATCCTGCCCAAGCTTCGCCCTGAGCAGTCTTCTTCCTGCTCCTTCATGCTTCCCAGCACACAAAGGCACCGTTAGCCACCAAGGCCTATTAGTTCTGTTTTTGTAATTTTTCTGAAAGGCATGCTGTTTTTTCAACTCCTACTATTTGATTCTTGTGAAGATTACTATAAATATCACTCTACTATTATAGATAAAATTTTCACTGCAATTATCTAAAACCCAATCTTCAAAATAAATTTATATCATATTCTTTGATAATATCAATGACTATATTATAACAAGAAAGAGGGAAGGAAATATATCACAAATAGAAAAGTGTAGACTTAAATTCCTACCCTGAGAGCTTAAGTTACTAACATAAAACAAATTTTAGTAAGCATAAGAATCCCCTGGAGCCACTTCTAAATGGCCAGAATCAGAAATTCTCAGTGAATTGGTCTGGTGAGGATCACCAGAATCTACATGTTAGCAAATTCTTAAGTGATTCTAGCACAGCTGGTCCTGAAATACACTTTGAGAAATTTAATTCTACATTTTACTCACAAGTTTTGTGAATAATCTGCTGTAGCTAATAAAAATGCATTTTCCTTTGTGTGACTCATTACAATGATAGACCATTTGCCAAAAATTTTACTTTCTACATTTCCCTTGAAAACCTCAAAAACCTCCTCATTTTCACATGTACTAGAAAGGCTTCTCTGGGTAATCTAGGCCAAACGATCTCGCTCCACTGTGCAGTTGTCCTTTTCGTTTCTTGTAACAATCACCAGAGGCTGCTGTAGAGTTTTCTATCATTGTGCAACAACTCAGCAGCTCAAAACAACACTCATTGATTAGTCACAGCTCTGTGGGTCCCTGGTCCTGCACAGTGCAGCTGGTCTCTCTGCTCAGGTTGCAAATCATGGAGCTTAGGACCCACCTCCTAGCTCATTCGTATTAGTCAGAATTCCATTCCTTGCATTTTAAAAATAAAAATTCCTCTTTTCTTGTTGACTGCCAGCTGGGAGCACTCCCAGATCCCTGAGACTGCACCCAGGCTCCCGCTCCACAGTACCCTTCAGGTGACGTCCCCCCTCACTCTTCTAATCTCCCTGCCTTCTAATCTCTCTGTGTTTACTAGATGGAGAAAATTAGCTGCTTTTAAAGGGTTGCTGTGATTGGGTGAGGGCCACTCAGATAAGATCCCTACACTAAGGTCAATTATGCCACATAGGCAGCTTGAATATGTGATATTAAATATTAAGTTCACAATTCCAGGGGTTATGCAGTCACATATACCAAACAACTGAGAACTCTTAGAAAAGATCTTAGCATTCTTTCTTTTACTCTTCTGATCTTAACTATAAGATCCTGGAGCGCAATTATGAAGCATTATACATTTCTCTAAATCAAATATTACTTGTCCTAACGCTTTACACACAATAAACATTTAGCAAATAATTGTCATGTGAATGGCCATTCATGGGGTATTCTCTTGAAGTAATTAGGAACTCTACATTCTGAGTCCTTGTTTTCATTGTGGTGAGTGATAATGCTACCTATCAAAGTTCATGGGGCTGGTGTTGTGAGACAGAGGGTTAAGCTGCTGCCTCTGACACCAGTGTCCCACATGAGTGCTGGTTCAAGTCCTGGGCTGCTCAATTTCTGATCCAGTTCCCCGCTAACGCACCTGGGAAGACAGTGGACGATGGCCCAAGTGCTCGGGTCCCTGAACCCACGTCAGGGATCAAAATGAAGCTCCAGTCTCCTGGCTTCAGCCTGCCCAGTCTGACCATTGCAGCCATTCAGGGAGTGATCCAGTAGATCGAAGATCTCTCTGTACTTCCCTCTCTGTATCCCTGCCTTTCAAACAAATAAACAATTCTTAAAAAAAAAAAAGTTTAATGTTGACAGAAGACAGCAAAGCAAACTCTCCAAAAATGGAACAGAGAAAAGACTTTTGAAAATGAACAACTTACTACTGTACTGTGGGATAATTTTACAGATAACAATACACAAGTAAGTGGAGTTCCCAATAGAGGGGAAGAAAGAGGGAAAGAAAAAAAAATCTTTCAAGTAATAATGGGATTGTTTTCAAATTTGATGGAAACTATAAACCCACATATCTAAGCAGATCAATGAACCCCAGGTATTAGAAAAATAAAGAAAATTACACAAGGCAAAAATAACAGAATTTCTTATGAGTGAAAAAGTACACTTAAAATGTGGGAAAATCTTAAGCAGATCCAGAGAATTAGGTAACGGGAAAAAAAATAAGTTACAATTAAAAACATTCCAACTAGGAAATTTCAAAGCAAATAACTTCACTGGCAAATTCTAACAAATATTTAAAGGGTGATCAATACCAAGTCTATTCAATCTAATGCAGACTACTGAAAAGAAAAAAATTTCTTTACTCATTTGATGAGAGTACAAGTAATCCTATATCAAAATTAGACAAAAGCATTTAATTAAAATATCATATTCCATGAATAGACAAATTTTTCAATAAAATACTAATATATAGAACCAAAAGCACTCTAAAAATACACTTAGTTACAAAGAAGATTCTCTCAGGAATAAAAAGATAGTTCAAATTTTAAAATCAATATAATAATTTATACTATCAATAGACTAAAGAAGAAAAATCATGTTCATCTCAGTAGAAGGAGAAAAAACATGTGACAAAATTTAACATCAATTTATGATTGCGATTGAGATTGCAAGTAAAGAAGTAAAAAATAGATTTATTGGTACAAAACACAATCATGTTTAGAAAACTAAGGCATCCACAAAAAACTAAGAAATAAACAGTAAGTTTATCAATGATGAAAGATACAAGATATATATGAACATCAATTACATGTATATATATTGAAAGTCAACAATTGGAAATCAAATGTAGAAAATATTACTCTCAGATAGTGCGATAGTAAATATTATTAGTTGGATGGTGCAAATGTAAACTGGTGTCACTACTGTGGAAAATAACTCGGAAATTTCATAAAAGTGTAAACACATGGGGCCAGCACTGTGGTACAGTAGATAAGGCTGCTGCCTGCAGTGCCGGCATCCTATATGGGCACTGGTTCAAGTCCCAGTTACTCCACTTCTGATCCAGCTCTCTGCTATGGCTTGGGAAAGCAGTGGAAGATGGCCCAAGTCCTTGGGCCCCTGTATCCACTTGGGAGACCCAGAAGAAGCTCCTGGCTCCTGTTTCGGATCAACCCAGCTCCAGTCATTGTAGCCAACTGGGGAGTGAACAAGCGAATGGAAGACCTCTCTCTCTCTCTCTGCCTCTCCTCTCTCTGTGTAACTCTTTCAAATAAATAAATAAATCTTTAAAAAAAAAATGTAAACCTATACCCAGCAAATGACTCAGACATTCCCACCCTGTATATACTCCAAGGAAATGACAGTATGTTTACAAAAAGGTATTTTTTTTTGACAGGCAGAGTGGACAGTGAGAGAGAGAGACAGAGAGAAAGGTCTTCCTTTACCGTTGGTTCACCCTCCAATGGCCGCTGCGGCGCCAGCCTACAAAAAGGTATTCTTATAAATGTTCATGTCAAATTTATTATAGCCCAAACCTGGAAACAAGCCAAGGATCCTGCAACAAGTGGTTGATATAATGAATGTTGATCAGCAATTAAAAGGAAACTGTTAGGCCGGCACCGCAGCTCAACAGGCTAATCCTCCGCCTTGCGGCGCCAGCACACCAGGTTCTAGTCCCGGTCGGGGCACCGGATTCTGTCACGGTTGCCCCTCTTCCAGGCCAGCTCTCTGCTGTGGCCAGGCAGTGCAGTGGAGGATGACCCAAGTGCTTGGGCCCTGCACCCCATGGGAGACCAGGAGAAGCACCTGGCACCTGACTTCGGATTGGTGCAATGTGCTGGCCACAGCGCACTGGCCACGGCGGCCATTGGAGGGTGAACCAACGGCAAAGGAAGACCTTTCTCTCTGTCTCTCTCTCTCTCTCTCTCACTGTTCACTCTGCCTGTCAAAAAAAAAAAAAAGGAAACTGTTATTTAAACATGGAGTAACATGGATAAATGTTAAAATAATTTTACTGGATTATGGGCTGCCACTCAAGAAATAAAAAGACTATGAATGTGATTCCATAAATATATATGTAGATATATATATATATATATATATATATATATATGGATATACATCTTTCTATAAAATATAAGCTAATCTATTGTGATAAAACCTGAATCAGTAGTAGTTGTCTGGAACAATGAAGGACATGAGGTAGGAAATACCACATGGTGAAAGAAACAATACATATGTTCACTGCCTTCACCACGGTGATGGTGATGGATGGTGATGGTGATAGGGATGGTGCTATTTCTGTATACATATGTCAAAGTTTATCAAAGCACATGCTTTAAATATGTTACATTAGCATCTGTCAATCACCTGTTAATAAAGCTGTTTTTAAAGTGGGGGCACAGGTAGAGAACCAAGGGGCCTTTCTCCCAGCATGCGTGGAGACTCCACAAGGGCAAGTGCTGCTTAGAAGCAGAACGATGCAGCACAGGAGAGGAGAGGATGCGCATCCAAGGCATTCTGAGCACTGAACCTGAGAGGAAGGAAGGCACAGTTGTCAGCTTCAGAAATGAAGCCAAAACAAACCTCTCCTGGGCATCTGGGGCTTTTACAAACTGCGAGGCTACTCCCGGCTCAGTGCAGAGGAGTGGCAACAGTACTAAATAGCAGTCTGGGTAGGGGAAGTGGGGAATAGTTGGGAGAGCTAAGAGAACACCCAGTAAATGAAAAGCCTGCCAATGGAGGCATAGTGCACAGATATCCCAGTTTCAAAAATCAGCAGTTTCTCTGTGAAACACAAGCAGATTCCTAGTATCACAGGAGTGCTTAGAATCTAAAGTCTATGTGTCCAACAAGTCCTGGTCCCACTCTCAAAATATTTTAAGCCAGTGTTGAAACACATCAAACTAAGTTCCCGTGGCTGGTGCTGTGATGTAGCAGGTTAAACTGCTGCCTGAGATGCAGGTATCCCATCTGAGTGCCAGTTTCCGTACTGGCCGATTTGCTTTTGAAGCAACTCCTGCTAATATGCCTGCGAAAGTAACAGAGAACGACCCAAATGCTTGGATTCCTGCCACCCACATGGAAGACTCAGAAAGAATTCCTGTCTCCCGGCTTTGGTCTGGCACAGCCTGGGTTGTTGTCACTTATGTGACATTCTGGAACAACAAAATTTTGGAACCAGTGAAAAGATGGGGGGTTGCTGGAATGTGGGGTATGAAGGATGAATAGATGCAGCACAGAGGATTTCTGGGACAGAAAACCATTCTGTATGGTGCTATAATGTGGTATGCATGCCATTACACATTTCTACAAACCAACAGACTACAACAGAAAGTATGGACCCTAAAATAAACAATGGACTTTGGATGTCACTAATATATAAATAAAAGTTAATCTATGGTAACAAAAGTATGTTCTGCTCGATGATGTTGACAATAGGGGAGACTGGGTGTATGGAGACAAAGGTGTATGGAAATCTCTGTACCTTCTGATTCTCCGTTTTTATCCTATAAATTCAAAAAATATTGTAGTTACTTCTTTCCTTTGTATATGGTTAACTCACCAACTGTGCCTGTCATTGAAAACAACCTGAAGCAATATATGTAGCCAACAGTCCATGCAAGTATGAGCTGTGGTCTTATGAAGAAGAGTGCATTTACTTTCTTCCAAAGAGGTCAATACCAATATGCAGCATGAATTTCTCCTAATGACAGGAAGTCAGTGACCACCAGTTTTTAATAGCAGACTCTGGAGTAGAACACAGCATTCATACTACCTGGAGATTCATGGACAACCACTGCCAATGGAATCCCTGAAATAATACCCAAAATGGTCCTGTGTCTACAAATAGAGGTCAGAATCTAACTATAACCTAAAGCAAAAAACACCAGAACACTCCTCAAAATGCACTTTCTTGCCAACCTGAACTTAGCAGGGAAAATGCTCTGTTGGAAATGCTTGCACAGCTTTAACAGTGTTCGCGTAACAATGATTAAATAGGTCCTCCCCTGAGCTCCTTAATAGGGCAAGTTTCTATGTAAATAGTGTTACATAGAAACTGTGGGCTTGAATTGATTAAATAGCAATGTCCCTGCCTTTCTGCATCACACAGTATCTGCATTGTGGTGCTACATATTATAGATCTGCTTTAGTTTAAATTCCAAAAAGAAACTAAATCTTCCCACCAAGGAAAAACAATGATCCTTCTATTTCTCAGTAAAGGATGTTAATTGAGCAAAGTTAATTCCAGAGCAGAGAGCACAATCAGAGATCTTCAGTTTAAAGACACATAATTAAGGATTTTATGTGCTTTTGTGTATCTGGGGAGTAAGCGAATGGATGATATTTCTCTTTCTCTCTCTCTCTCCCTCCCTTCCCATACATTACTTTCACATTATTTGTTTCTTTAGCTATTTTCATTTTATTCTAAAAGCAAAAAGAAAGACACAGAGAGACAGAAAAGTCTTCCATCTACTGGTTCATTCACTAATAATCACAACACCCCGGATTGGGCCAAGCTTAAACCAGGAGGCCAGAACTCCATCCAGGTCTTTACGTAAGTGGCAGGGACCCAAACACTTGAACCATCAACTGCTACCACCCAGAGTGCACAAAAGCAGTAAGCTGAATTGAAAGCAGAGCCACGACTCAAACTAAGCACTCCAATATGGTATCCAGGTATCCTAGGCACTGAATGAAACACTGCCATACACCTGCCCCATAATTAATTTTTTTAAAGTATGTCATAGGGCTCAGGATCTCTTTTTGCCAACTACATACATCCTAATGCTATGGAATTATTCTACATAATATATCAAGAAATGTCTTAACTGGTTGTTCTACATTCAGATGAGAAGGTTCAAGGTTTCTAAAGTCAACGTAATCAGGCCAGAACTACCATATATAGATGGCATACACAGTTTATCTAAGGAGGCTAACATCTGACTGGTAAGTTGTGCATAGTTAAATTGTATTCCTCCCAATTTAGCTGTATGGGGGAAGAAGGGCAAGGGGCCTTGGGTTGAATTTATTTCCTCTGCGCCCCTCCAGATCCCCTTCACCCTTCTCTACTGCTTGGATTCTAGAAAAGTTGGCTTGTATGAATTTCATCAGCTGACTCACTTGTTCTCTGGGCTCCCCTTGGTGTGCAGTGGCGCTAGTAGGAGATTACAGTGCAGGAGTGGAGTAAAGTTCTGCTTACTCCCCTGGCTTCTTTCCTCCAAAGTCACTGGAGCTGACAATGCCTCTTCATAGGGCTTCATCTCTGGGTTTCATTAACTCTTACCTTCTGTTGCCATTTTCAAGTCATAGGTGATAAAGGCTTCCTTTGCCATCAGATGCTGTACCATCTCTGGTCGTTTTCTACTTATGTGAACAATCCCTTCATAAAAGTCCTTAGTCACTAAGTGTCAGTGTGCCATCTCCATTTTACCAGTATCCTAAGAAGATACCAAAATAAAAGCCATTCTTTAAAAAAAAATAAAATAGAAAATAAAGAATTCACATAGTTTCCCTTTAAGTTCAACCCAGAAATAACCATTAGAAAGAGCTGAGTCATACAAATGAAAAAAAATCATGAATTTAGTTTAAGATTAAGAGATAACTAGCAGTGGGCATTTTGTCTACTCTATTGAAGTCAAATCTCTATACAGTTACCATTTATATACACATGGCATTTAAAATATATCTGAAGAAGCATATGCCTAAAAATATGACTTGCTTGCAAATGGTACCAAGGAGTCATTAATTAAATACAATACAGTAAACAAAATAAATAAATAGAGGAGCCCTAGACAAACAGGAGGTAAGCCAAGGTTGAATAGCATCAGAAGAAAATTCAGACTAATTCAGAATATGTTGTTAGCTATTTTAAGCAAATGCTTCCCATCATTTCATCATGATAAGGTCTATTATTAGAAGTGCATATCAGAACTTAACAGTAAATGTTTAGAATTTATTGCAGTTGTGTAATAGAGCACATTGATGTCATTTGCTAAGCTGAAAACAACTGCCTCAGGTTTTATTGCACTGTGACCCTGTCTCCAGACCCAGATGATTGAGTTCCTAACCAAGCTGGTCTCTTCTGAATGCTTCTTCCTTTGGGAATGTGAAGCTAAGTAATAGCCACAGGTACTCATCTACCCTATGTTAGGGGACCCCAGCCTCAAGGAAAACCTGATGAGAAAGAAGAATGAAGCAGACATAGGTCTAGAGAAAGAAGACAAATTGAGACTATGGGATAGAGAGGTTTGAATTCCCAAGAGCTGATCGCTTCCTAATCATACTCTCTGAGGGGCACAGGCTGCCTTCTTGCCAGATATTGGTTGTACAAGACAACACCCTATTCATACAATAAATAATGTTACCTAATTTATTTTCCCTGAAACTTAGCCTAACTTGATTTTTTTATAACGCTTTTATTTAAAGAATATAAATTTCCAAAATACAGCTTATAGATTACAATGGCTTCCCCCCCCATAACTTCCCTCCCACCCGCAACCCTCCCCTTTCCCACTCCCTCTCCCCTTGCATTCACATCAAGGTTCATTTTCAATTCTCTTTATATACAGAAGATCAGTTTACTATATATTAAGTAAAGATTTGAACAGTTTGCCCTCACATAGCAACACAAAGTGAAAAATACTGTTGGAGTATTAGTTATAGTATTAATTCACAATGTATAGCACATTAAGGACAGAGATCCTACATGATATATTTTTTTAAAATTGATTAATTTTCTATGCAATTTCCAATTTAACACCAAGATTTTTTTCATTTTTAATTATCTTTATATACAGAAGATTGATTCAGTATATACTAAGTAAAGATTTCATCAGTTTTCACCCACACAGAAACACAAAGTGTAAAATACTATTTCAGTACTAGTTATAGCATTACTTCACATTGGACAACACATTAAGGACAGATCCTTCATGAGACGTAAGTACACAGTGACTCCTGAAGTTGATTTAACAATTTGACACTCTTGTTTATGGCATCAGTAATCTCCCTAGGGTCCAGTCATGAGTTGCCGAGTCTATGGAAGCCTTTAGCTTCAATCTTATTCTTTTTTTTTTTTTTTTTTTTGACAGGCAGAGTGGACAGTGAGAGAGAGAGACAGAGAGAAAGGTCTTCCTTTGCCGTTGGTTCACCCTCCAATGGCTGCCACGGTCGGCGCGCTGCGGCCGGCGCACCGCACTCATCCGATGGCAGGAGCCAGGTGCTAGGTGCTTTTTTCCTGGTCTCCCATGGGGTGCAGGGCCCAAGCACCTGGGCCATCCTCCACTGCACTCCTGGGCCACAGCAGAGGGCTGGCCTGGAAGAGGGGCAACCGGGACAGAATCCGGCGCCCCGACCCGGGACTAGAACCCGGTGTGCCGGCGCCGCAAGGCGGAGGATTAGCCTGTTGAGCCACGGCGCCGGCCTTTCAATCTTATTCTGACAGGGTCATAGTCAAAGTGGAGGTTCTCTTCTCCCTTCAGAGAAAGGTACCTCCTTCTTTGATGGCCCCATTCGTTCCACTGGGATCTCACTTGCAGAGATCTTTCATTTAGGTCCTCTTTTTTTTTTTTTCCCAGAGTGTCTTGGCTTTCCATGCCTAAAATACTCTCATGGGCTCTTGAGCCAGATCTGAATGCCTTAAGGGCTGATTCTGAGGCCAGAGTGCTATTTAGGACATCTGCCATTCTATGAGTCTGCTGTGTATCTCACTTCCCATGTTGGATCATTTTGTATTACTTATTACTATAGCCTCAATAAAATATTAACATACCAAATTTGGATCTAATCACTCTCATATAATCCATTTTGTTGTTTCAGAAAGTACTAACTTAATGAATTTCTCAGCCGGCGCCGTGGCTCAATAGGCTAATCCTCCACCTGCGGCGCCAGCATCCCCGGGGTTCTAGTCCCCGATCGGGGCGCTAGATTCTGTCCCGGTTGCTCCTCTTCCTGTCCAGCTCTCTGTTGTGGCCCGGGAGTGTAGTGGAGGATGGCCCAAGTCCTTGGGCCCTGCACCTGCATGAGAGACCAGGAGGAAGCAACTGGCTCCTGGCTTCAGACCAGCGCAATGCGCCAGCCACCAGCCACCAGCCGCAGCGCATTGGCCGCTGCGGCCATTGTGGGGTGAACCAAAGAAAAAGGAAGACCTTTCTCTCTGTGTCTCTCTCTCACTGTCCATTTTGCCTAACAAAAAAAAAAAAAAAAAAAGAATTTCTCAAGATGGACATTTAAACTTAGTGAATCATGTCTGAGGATTAAAGATTCTAGCACCCCCCTTATATACGTTCCCTTAGAAAGTCCTGTTTTTGCATTCATCCAAAATGAAATGCAACATTTTGAGAACTTCAGATACTAAATACTATTTCAGCTAAGTACTTCAGTGGACAAGAGAAACACATTGATGCATGGTGAAATATAGGCAAGAAAGGGGCAGGAGGCTATCATTTCCTCATGATTATCACATGGTCTCAGTAAGCTCCTGGAGAGGTAGAAGGCTGGTCTTAGGGCACAACAATTGGATTTCTAATTACAAAAGTATCTTATATTTATTATACAATTATGTTGTTTTTGGTACTTCATGAAATACTCTGCATTACATAAATAATGTAACTTTGACCACAACCCCTTTGGCAGTTACGATTTTATCACTATTTTACCAACGACTCAACTGAAGATGCAGGAAGTTTAAAAATGTTGCTGAAGATGACGCAGCCGTTAAAAGCTGGGCAGTAATCAAATTGCAAAATTCCCTGGTTGTGCCCTGAGCACGTGCTCACTCATCCACTGCGCTAGCTGCATGTCATGTATCACATGCATGATATGTTTCTATCACGAAACTGTATCTATGCATGTGACTAAACAGAGGAATACAGGAATTCTGTGTAAAAGAAACATGAGGGTACTTTATAGGTTCATGGAAAAAATGGAATGAAAACATGTTTATTTGGGTGCAAAAGAGTGTGTTTTTTTAAATCCACACATAGTTTTTCAAAATACACACAGTCTATGAACTTTTTGAAGACTCCTTCTATGTATGGATTTAAAAAAACTTTAAACCAAAATTAATAACTTTTAGTTCCATTTTTCCATGAATCTTTTGAAGTTACTTCATATATAAATCTCAAGAACAAAAAATCTACTTTTTTTTGCATCACATTGATACCCATGATATGCTCTTCCCTCTTGTGAGGAAAATAATGCCAAAAAATGCCAATAACAAAGTTATATTTGGGCCATATTTAAGCCTATCTTGTCTATGTTTAGCTACATTTTTAAAAGAAGCAAACAAAAACTAAGATAATTCAATTACAATGGAAGTCTATCCAAAAAAAGAGAGAAACTATTGCAGTGTATCATGTATGAAACATTGACTTTAATATTCAGCATTTTTTTTTTTTTACTTTAGTCATACCTACTGTGATCCAACCTTCTAGCTTTCAAAAACGGGAACTGGTACGACTCAATGTTACATTAACTGAGTTAATAAAACTTTTAAAAAACAATAATAAAAGCTATTGAGAAGAAAATAAAATGCTATGTTTATGGAGAGCCTAGAAGTGATTCTGGCTTGGAGAATTGCAAAAAGATAGGATAAAACACCTTTGTGCTGAAGGTTGTAGATGAGGCAATGGTTTTAGCAGTGGGAAAGGAGTCTACCAATTATACATCCAGCCTTCCAATATCAAGAGATGGAGCATGAAGGCCTGAATGTGCAGGCTCAAATGCAAGGTCTATATCTTGACAGATTCATAATCATAGCACATTACTTAGTCTCTTAAAATATAAGTTTTTTTCCTCTACAAAGCAATGTTAATGGTAATATGTACTTCTGAGAGTTGTTTCAAGGATCAAATTAAATATATATATATATATATATATATATATATATATATATATATATAAAGGGTATACCATAATATGTGGAATGTGGTAACTGCTCAATGAATTTTGGCTTATATTTAAAGCAAGATGTTTGACTCTTTACCTCTTTTGAATTATATTAAAGCAAGTTTATTTACTTCTCTTGTATACATGCATTATATATGAAAAATGGCAACATCTTTGATATAAAAACTGGTGGTGACAGATAAAAGACTAAGAGAAACAAAATACTAATTTGAGAAGCAACAAAATTCACAGATGAGCTAGAATGTCCTTGGATTTATCTGTTAATGAGGACAACGTACCACACTTTGAATAATACCTCAGATATCACACATGAATCCTTCTTGGATTCAAGCAGCAGGAAGTTAGTGTTTTCCCAGGGTCTCCTTCTTCAAATAGCTTACCATAAGTTAGGGATAACCTGGGGTGTCTAAACACATCAATGGCAAGAAAACTCCCAAAAATGTTCTCTCAAAGTCTCTGTGATTCTCTGCATCTTGAATTCGACAGTTTTCCTCTATAACTTTCCGAGTGGGATGGAAATGGAAGATTACATATGCACAGGCTTCATTGCCCCTTCCTGTCCCTCTGTGCTGGTGCCTCCTACTAACTCCCCCTTGCTACTACTCTGACCCTTGTCACTGTGTCATCCAAACAGAATAATATGTGACCTGTCCCTGGAAGTGGAACCCCAGACCACTTCTGATCTTCATCACCCACTGGCCACTGCCATTGCCTACAAGGCTGCACAATCTGTCATTGACCCCGACCTACTTTTCTTCTCCAGTCTCTGGGTAAATGTCTTCCTTTGGTTTTCAGACATAACTGTAAAAAATAATAATAATAAAAAAATAGAAACAGACATAACCGTAGAACTCCAGGTCATCTTTAGGAAATGCCACTATACCTACCCCAAGTTACTTTTTCATGTTTTCTTTAATAACACATTTTAATTCAGAGCAAGAAGGCTTCCAATTGACATTGGATGCCGGATTCTCATTACAGCTACAGGTGTCCCTGTGATTATATGATACAGATGCCATCTAAAGGCACAATGTAGGACCCTCAAGAAAAATGTAGAAGGTTTATTTTCTTCTCTTCTTTCCTTTTGTCTGAAACTAGGGAATATCTGGGAGGTACACAAAGCTTCCTGCTACCTGGAGGCCAAAAACATACAAACAAGAATCCACATTCTTGGGATTCAGTATCATTAATACAGAACTATCCTGGCTCCCTAAACACATTAGTGAGCCACTACATCTACCATGGACTGTGTAACCCCAGGCTTCTTAATGTGTGAGAATATTAACTTCTTTTTCATTCATCAGACTTTTCTATTGTTCCCAAGAACAATCCTAATGTTCCCAAGAACATTTCCTACAGGCAGAGCTCTTGAGGACACACCACTCTTCTTTAGGCCAAAAACTTTTCCTGTCTCTAAGATAGAAGTCATGGTTATCACACAGTCAGGAGCTTACTAAATCATGTGATCACAGGAGTCAACAAGTTATAGTTAAGCACAGTGTCCTAAATTCTTTTTAGAGCACTTCAGAATAGCATCATCTGCTTGTTTCCTAGAACACAAAGAACTTCAGGGTACTTTCAATCCACATACCACTCTATTAGAATTTCAGTCTAGGTATGCTCTGCATGCTATACCCAAGAAAGTCTTCTAGGACTGGTAAGATAGGGAAAAGGAAGATAAATTATTAAACATGTTCTCACTAGATGGTCCCACTTGCTTTTCAATTTATGTATTTTGATAGTTTCATAAATTTACAATTACTGCACTAGTTATGCTTTTTGCTGATATTGAATTTCGCTTAATATTCTGTTATAATAGCAATCCTTATAAATGCATATTTTAAATACTAACGTTATTTAAAGGACAACTATCTAGTTATGTAGTGTATTCATATCTTTACCTTGAAAGTGAAAAAAAACAGTTAAATATAAACAATAAATTTTAAAAACACATAACTTTCAACCTTCTTACAAACAGCAGAGTTGGGGAGGAACCCTCTCACACTGTCTCAATAATTTTGCTTCACTTTCTTATAAAATAAATCTTATTTCCTATTCTCTTCCCAGTCCAATTGTTTTCTGACTTGTGAAAATCGCAGAGAACCACTACTAATTTAAAATTCAGTATTAGGCTTCCATGCCTCAAATTAAGGTGAATAATTTTAATGTAGTTATTCCACTGGTTTTAATATGGAATCTGTCATAAATGAATAATAAAATGCAAAATTGTCAAAATACCTGAATTTGGACAAAAGAAAGACATTTCTTGAATTCTCCTGTTACCATGTTATGCTTTCAAAAACAGTACCTATAATTCAGACAGCACTCCTACTGACTTCTTTATGAACACTGAAGAATTCTGTTTCAAATAAAGGTAATTAGTCAGTGATTAAAGACAGAAAGTAATTAGTGCAAAAGAGAAATGCCTTTGTTTGTATAAGAACTGCCAGTACAAAGAGAAGACGCTGAAAACTTTTTGAAACTAGTGTCTAAAGTTTTAAGGTTAATTTATTCCAAAATTAGAAGTTCAAAACTATCAGCATAAAAGTGTAATGTCTGTCAGTGTCAGAGTGCACTTATATCACTGCTTAGAATTCTCTGTCCCACACTCTCACGTGATTGTCTCCTCATCAATCACCCTTATTCACCAACAGCTTCTCTTCAGAGGGACTGCCCTGACTCCATAAAGTGAACCCCGATTCCTTACTCTGCCTTCTCTTACTTATATTATTCAACAAATTCTGAAATTATATTATCATAAATTCTGGGGTTGATTATATTTCTCTCCCACTAGAAATTTCGTAGGACATTAGGGTTTATCACATTCCCAGCTATATCTTTAGTACTTAAAATAGTGCCTGGTGAAGTGGCTCCAAGATGGCAGGATAGGGAGGGAGCTCACTGATAGTCCAGGAAAAGATAATTTAATTAAGGTGGAGATAGTGAAGTCTCAGGGAAGAGTTAGGGAAAAAACTGCAGAGGAAACTCTTCCAGAATTAGAGGGACAGAGTGGAGGACATGGGTGCCCTTGGCTCAGGAGCCCAGCTGCAGAGAATCTTCTCCACACCAGCACTGGAAAGAGAGGTGAAGTGAAACCACAATAGCCCAAAGCACTGGTGAAAAAGTGGCAGGAAGAGCCTAGAGGGAATGAGGCTTGAAGTCCTGTGGAGGCAAGTAACCAGCCTAAATAGAGGAGAGAAAAATACAAAATAAAAGGGAATGGTATGGACACAATTCTCTCTCTCCACTCACCTTACAAAGGCATGTGAAACAATAGAGCAGGCACCATTTTGGAAATATGTAACAGCTGCACCAGCTAGGAGCTGTGCCTGCCCTCAGCCAAACAGAAAAACTTGACTCTAGTTGGGAGTAATAACAGGAGATTAAGACCTAGGGAATGTATGGAGCATATGAACCAGGACTGTGAAAAAAAAAATTTAGGATGTGTTGGAGAACTCATGGTGTAGCTGAGACGTGAGTAGTCTTGGTGGGAGACGCCACAAACTCAGTAACCTTGGCCACCTGGTAAGAAACACTGCAGTGGAATCTGAGCTTACACTGAGGAAAGCACAGATCCTTTGTGTGATTCTTGGGACAGAGCAAACAAATATACTCACTGGGGCTAGGGCTCAGGCACTGATTGCCATCAAGGAGAAGAGCTCAGTTGAGCAGAATTACTTCCCTTCTGAAAAAAAAAAAAAGAGGGAGAGAAGATTTACCATGCCTAACCTGGGTGTGTCACCTTTGGCATACCCTAAACCCTGAAGAAAAGAATAGAGCTCTCTGGACACACCCATCACAAGCCTCTAGAGATTCACCAAAAGCAAACAGTCCACTCAATCCAGAGTCATGGTATAACAAGAAAAGCCATGACAGCGAGGAAAAAAAGAAGAGACCAAAGAATATCTCCACAATGACAAACAACAAATGCAAAAACCGAGGAAACAAGAACAAGACATCATGATGCTCCCAAATGAACGTGACACTCCAAAATAAGATTATGAGAAGAAATGCAAAATATGGAATTCAAAAAATTTATGATAAGAACATTTAGAAGTTATCAAAAACAAATGCATGAAATACAGAAATCCATAAAGGAAAGGACAGAAAATCTCTCTTGTGAAAATGAAATCTTAAGGAGGAATCAAAATGAAATGAGGAATTTAATAGAACAAATGACAAACACATTTGAGAGCCTTAAAAACAGAATAGGTAGAAGAGAGAATATTGGTCTTAGAAGACAGAGCACAGGAAAGAATACAGTAAAATCAAAGAAAAGAAGATTAGAAATCTAAAAAATATTGTTGGGAATCTAAAGGATACTATTAAAAAACCCCAACATCCAGGTTCTCAGAGTTCCTGAAGGCATGGAGAGAGAGAAAGGATTAAAAGGCCTTTTTAGTGAGATACTAGCAGAAAAATTCCCAGGTTTGGAGAAGGACAGAGACATCCAAGTACAAGAAGCACATAGAACCCCCAATAAACATGACCAAAAGAGATCCTCACCATGACACATTGTAATCAAACTCACCACAGTGAAACATAAAGAAAAGATTCTAAATTGTGCAAGAGAGAAATGTCAGGGCCAGTGCCACGGCTCAATAGGCTAATCCTCCACCTGTGGTGCTAGACCCCAGGTTCTAGTCCTGGTCGGGGCACTGGATTCTGTCCCCAATTGCGCCTCTTCCTGTCCAGCTCTCTGTTGTGGCCCGGGAGTGCAGTGGAAGATGGCCCAAGTGCTTGGGCCCTGCACCCGCATGGGAGACCAGGAGAAGCACCAAAAAACATTACAAAAAATCAGCCAAATGAGGAGCTGGTTTTTAGAAAAAAATGAAATTGACACACCATTGGCCCAACTAACTAAAAAAAGAAAAGACCCAAATAATTAAAATCAGATATGAAAAAAGAAACATAACAACAGACACCACAGAATAAAAAGAATCATCAGAAATTACTACAAGCACTTGTATGCCAGCAAACAGGGAAATCTATCAGAAATGGATAGATTCCTGGACACATGCAACCTACCTAAATTGAGCCATGAAGACATAGAAAACCTAAATAGACCCATAACTGAGACAGAAATTAAAACAGAAATAAAGGCCCTCCTAACAATAACAACAACAACAACAAAAGCCCAGGACCAGATGGATTCACTGCTGAATTTTACCAGATATTTAAAGAAGAACTAAATCCAATTCTTCTCAAACTATTCAGAACAATCAAAAAAGAGGGAATCCTCCCAAATTCTTTCTATGAGGCCAGCATCACCTTAATCCCTAAGCCTGAAAAAGATGTAGCATTGAAGGAAAATTAAAGACCAAAAACCTGATGAACATAGATGCAAAAATCATCAATAAAATTCTGGACAATATAATGCAACAACACATCAGAAAGATCATCCACATTTATCCTGGTATGCAGGGATGGTTCAATGTTCACAAATCAATCAATGTGATACACCACATTAACAGACTGCAGAAGAAAAACCATATGATTATCTCAATAGTTACAGAGAAAGCATTTGATAAAATTCAACACCCTTTCATGATGAAAACTTAATGCAAACTGGGTATAGAAGGAATATTCCTCAATACAATCAAAGCAATTTATGAAAAACCTACAGTCAGCATCCTATTGAATGGGGAAAAGTTGAACCATTTCCACTGAGATCTGGTACCAGCCAGGGATGCCCCCTCTCACCACTGCTATTCAATATAGTTCTGGAAGTTTTAGCCAGAGCTATTAGGCAAAAAAAAGAAATTAAAGGGATACAAATTGGGAAAGAAGAACTCAAACTATCTCTCTTTGCAGATGATATGATTCTTTATTTAGGGGACCCAAAGAACTCTACTAAGAGACTATTGGAACTCATAGAAGAGTTTGGCAAAGTAGCAGGATAATAAATCAATGCACAAAAATCAACAGACTTTGTAAACACAGGTAATGCCACGGCTGAGAAAGAACTTCTAAGATCAATCCCGTTCACAATAGCTACAAAAACAATCAAATACCTTGGAATAAACTTAACCAAGGACGTTAAGGATCTCTACGATGAGAGCTACAAAATCTTAAAGAAAGAAATAGAAGAGGATACCAAAAAATAGAAAAATCTTCCATGCTCATGGATTGGAAGAATCAACATCATCAAAATGTCCATTCTCCCAAAAGAAATTTATAGATTCAATGTGATACCAATCAAAATACCAAAGACATTCTTCTCAGATCTGGAAAAAATGAAACTGTAATTCATATGGAGGCACAGGAGACCTCGAATAGCTAAGGCAATCTTGTACATCAAAAGCAAAGCCAGAGGCAACACAATACCAGACTTCAGGACATACTACAGGGCAGTTATAATCAAAACAGCATGGTACTGGTACAGACACAGATGGATAGACCAATGGAACAGAATAGAAACACCAGAAATCAATACAAATATCTACAGCCAACTTATATTTGAACAAGGAGCTAAAACTAATTCCTGGAGTGAGGACATTCTATTCCACAAATAGTGCTGGGAAAACTGGATTTCCATGTGTAGAAGCATGAAGCAAGACCCCTACCTTACACCTTACACAAAAATCCACTCAACACAGATTAAAGATCTAAATCTACAACCCAACACCATCAAATTACTAGAGAACATCAGAGAAACCCTGCAAGATATAGGCACACGCCAAGACTTCTTGGAGAAGACCCCAGATGCACAGGAAGTCAAAGCCAAATTAACAATTGGGATTGCATCAAATTGAGAAGTATCTATATGGCAAAAGAAACAGTCAGGAAAGTGAAGAGGCAACCAACAGAATGGGAAAAAAATATTTGCAAACTTTGCAACCGATAAAGGATTAATAACCAGAATCTACAAAGAGATCAAGAAACTCCACAGCAACTAAACAAACAACCCACTTAAGAGATGGGCCAAGGACTTCAATAGACATTTTTTCAAAGAGGAAATCCAAAGGGCCAACAGACACATGAAAAGATGTTCAGGATCACTAGCCATCAGGGAAATGCAAATCAAAACCACAATGAGGTTTCACCTCACCCCGGTTAGAATGGCTTACATACAGAAATCTACCAACAACAGATGCTGGTGAGGATGTCGGGGAAAAGGGACACTAACCCACTGTTGGTGGGAATGCAAACTGGTCAAGCCACTATGGAAGTCAGTCTGGAGGTTCCTCAGAAACCTGAATATAACCCTACCATACAACCCAGCCATCCCACTCCTTGGAATTTACCCAAAGGAAATTAAATAGGCATACAAAAAAGCTGTCTGCACCTCAATGTTTACTGCAGCTCAATTCACAATAGCTAAGACATGGAATAAACCTAAATGCCCATCAAGAGTAGACTGGATAAAGAAATTATGGGACATGTACTCTATACAATACTATACAACAGTCAAAAACAATGAAATCCGGTCATTTGCAACAAAAGGGAGGAATCTGGAAAACATCATGCTGAGTGAAATAAGGCAGTCCCAGAGGGACAAATATCATATGTTCTCCCTGATCAGTGACAACTAACTGAGCACCTAAAAGGAAACCTGTTGAAGTGAAATGGACACTATGAGGAACAGTGACTTGATCAGCCCTTGTACTGACTGTCGAGGAACAACTTACTACTTTATTCTTTTTAGTATATTTTTGTTCTAGTTAGTACCATTGGTTGAAGTCTTTAATTAATGCACAATTATTTTTGGCATGTAAATTTAACTGGAAAGTGACCCCTGTGTAATATAAATGTGGGAATAAGAAAGGGAGAAGATGTACAGTTCAGCACACGCTCAGTCGGACTTGCTTCAAAAGGTATATTTACAAACATGCCAGGGGATTCCAATTCAATCCCATCACGGTGGCATGTACCAATGCCATCTTGCTAGTCAAAGTGATCAGTTTCAGTTCACAATTGATCATAATGATAGGATTAAAGTCAAAGGGATCAAATAAATAAAACTAGTGTCTGCCAATACTAACTGATATAATTAAAAATTCAAGAACAATCCAACATGGAAATTGGGTTACATAGCAGTCTCATAGTATGGCAGATGTCCCAAACAGCACTCTGGCCTCAGAATCAGCCCTTAAGGCATTCAGATCTAGCTGAAGAGCCCATGAGAGTATTTTAGGCATGGAAAGCCAAGACACTCTGGAAAAAAAAAAGAAGACCTAAATGAAAGATCTTTGTGAGTGACATCCCTTGGAAAGAATGGGCCATCAAAGAAGGAGGTACCTTTCTCTGAAGGGAGGAGAGAACTTCCACTTTGACTATGACCTTGTCTAAATAAGATCAAAATCGGTGAACTCAAAAGGTAATCCATAGAATTGACAACTCATGACAGGAGCCTAGGGTGATTACTGACGCCATAAACAAGAATGTCAATTCTTAAATCAACAACAGGAGTCACTGTGCACTGACTCCCCATGTAGGATCTCAGTCCTTAATGTGTTGTACTATGTGAATTAATAGTATAACTAGTACTCAAACAGTACTTTACACTTTGTGTTTCTGTGTGGGTGCAAACTTTTGAAATCTTTGTTAGTATATACTAAATTTATCTGTATATAAAGATAATTGAAGATGAATCTTGATGTGAATGGGATGGGTGAGGGAGGGGGAGATGGGGTGGTTGCTGGTGGGAGGGTGGTTATGGTGGGGGAAAGCCACTGTAATCCAAAAGTTGTACTTGGAAATTTATATTTAGTAAATAAAAGTAAAGGAAAAGAAAAAATAATAGTGCCTGGCACATAGTGGTGATCAATAAAATATTTGCTGAAAAATAAATATCTAATGGTTAAAGGAATTTCTTTGCTTACAAAGATCCCTATGGGGGCTGAAAGTATTGGCTGTGTTAGGCAATTTTTTTCTTATCAGCAACAGCTGTGTGAGTTTTTAGGGTTGTCTGCAAAGAATGTTTACAATCCATGTGCATTATTCACCTGGCCTGCCTTCATTTATGAGCCCAATTGGCACCTCCTCTCAGAACTCTTCCCGTTAAACAGAATCAATCAAGTCCTCAGTTGTGTTCTGAAATCCCTTTGTTCATTTGTGCACATGTCTCCTTCAATAAGAAGGCATTCTGTTGTGAGGAAGATGAACAATTCATCTTTATAATTGCCTCAGCACCTAACACTGCATGCCACAATTGTATGGAGGAAAAATAATAGTGAATGGATAATCCAAAAGCATCACAAATCACAGACTCTGTTCCAATGAAAGCATTCTCCTTTCAATTATTTAAAGAAACTCTTGGCTCAACACCAGCACTGCATAAACCTGAAAGCTTCACTCCCTAACACACCCTATTTTTCCATTATAGTCCCCTGGGTAGCCATTTGTAAACACGGGTGATCAGTGCTCTCAGATTACTTTCAGAACACCATTCGTAAAACAACAGTGGCCACTTACTGTATTTGCTAACCTTTTATAAGGGCTCCCTACTTCTACTTACCCCAAATGAATCTAAGTAACTAAAATGATACATACATAGCATTTCTTAACCAACAAAAACTGCTGTAACTTCTTTTTTTCTTGCCATCTCCCCACCATGAGTAAGCAAATTTACTTCCCAGTAGGTATTGAGGACCACAACTGTCTAAAGATATATTAACACACCTCTCCACACTAAGAGAAACACTGAGGAGAGTTAAAAAAAAAAAAAAAAACTCTTACCCTCTTAACCAGTATTGAAAATGAACTAACTCTGTAATTTTTTATTTTAATATCAACATATGCTAATATTGTCACAAATCTAAAAACAGTCACTGTAACTTTGGTTTTGTACTTTAATATTTTAGTTTTTTGATTAAGATATATATTTGTGTGAAACTGTTTCATACTTCATATTTACAACGTATGCCAAGAATATAGCACAGAAATTGAAGATAAAAATTGCACAGATGTTTGTGGATACACAAAAGGCATTTTAAATTGTACTTCCCAAAAGTAAATAGTATGATTACTTTCCAATAGACCTCTCATTACTTGGAGAAAGATAAACATTTCCAAATTAAAAAAAGCAATGAACTGAACTATGTCATGGTATACACCAAAGCATAAGAAAAAATATTTTCCAAACAAGAGTCCCCAGAAGAATGTCATATTATGTTTGCATTTGAATACTGTCTACACAAATATTTTCATATTATTAGGATATATTAATATGACACTATATATTGACTATAATATTATTTGAAAAGACTTTAATCTAAAAATGTTCTGTTAAAAACCACATTTGCATGATTATATCAATTATACGTGAATTGAAAATAAAACAGAAGTAAAAATAAATATGGTATAAAATTGAAAACACATTATTAAGGCTCTTTTCAAATGCTGTGCATGGCCATGTATAAGCATTTCAAATCAATTTAAAAGCTGTGTAGAATAAAAGTCGTACTGTACAGCAGCAAATATTTTTAGCTCCAATCTAATATTCATTCCCATAATAACCATTGATCAACTTGCCATCAGATTTACTTAAATGATACAGCTTGTCCACAGGGCAGTGTGAAGCATTCCATATCAATGAGTGTAGTACTCAGAGCAATACATACCACAATCCATAGACCTCCTAAGTGACACTTCAGATATGAAAGCTCTAAGGAAAAGACTCACGTAGGTCAAATGCAAAAGGCAAGCTAGTTTAAAAGCCTGACACCCCTCAGGCTGACACTCTTGATACCCTGATTGTAACACCTTGCTGGTGTAATTTACTGGGTACCCAAAAGTACATGCCCAATTATAAGAGTTATCACCCTTAGGGAAACTCAAAGTATTGTGCTACATCAGCAATGGACAGTTCATTCAACTTTCTGTTAGTAAAACAATTCTTGGTCAATTTGTAATCATTTTGTTCAGAAGCAATATGGCTAATACCATGTTTTTATATCTTAAGTTCCTAGAGGAACAAATCTAGAAAGTAAAAGATGACAAAATAGCATATCAAAATTTATGAGATAAGGCAAATAGCAGTATTAAAAGGAAAGTGCATAGCAATTAGTGCCTACATCAAGAAATTGAAAAGGCACCAAAAATTGAGCTATCAATGCAAGAAAGACAACAATAAACCAAACCCCAAATTAATAGAAGGAAAGAAATAATTAAACTTAGAGAAGAAATAAACAACATTGAAACAAAAAAAAACAACAAAAAAAGATGAGTGAAATGAAGAGCTAGATTTTTGAAAATATAAACAAAATTGATACATCACTGGCTCAATTAACCAAAAAAAGAGGGAGAAGAATCAAATAAATAAAATCAGAGATGTAAGAACACATACCACAGAATTAAAAAAGTCATTAGGAATTACTACAGAAAGCTATATGCCAAACAATTGGAAAATCTCTAAGAAGTGATAAGATTCTTGAACACATAGAAACTATCTAAAGTGAATCATGAAGACATAAAAAACCTAAAGAGACCAATAACCAAGACAGAGAACAAATCAGTAATACAGAACCACCCAATAAAGAAAAGCTCTGGACCAGAAGGCTTCATTGCAGATTTCAAACTTTTAAAGAACTAATTCTTAGGGCCGCATGGTGGCACAATAGGTTAATCCTCGGCCTGCAGTGCCGGCATCCCATATGGACACTAGTCCAGGCTGTTCCTCTTCCAATCTGGCTGTCTGATGTGGCCTGGGAAAGCAGTGGAGGATGGCTCAGGTCCTTGGGCCCCTGCACCAGTGTGGGAGACCAGAAGAAGCTCCTGGCTCCTGGCTTCGGATCGGTGCAGCTCTGGCTGTTGCAGCCATTTTGGGAGTGAACCAAAAAGACAGAAGACCTTTCTCTCTGCCCCTCCCTTTCACTGTCTGTAACTCTACTTCTCAAATAAATAAATAAAATCTTTTGAAAAAACTAATCCCAATTATTCTTAAGTTATTCAAAACAACTGAAAGAGAGGGAATCATCTCCAAATCCTTCTATGAGGCCAGCATCATATTAACTCCAAAAACAGAAAAAGATACAACAAAGAAAAGCATAGATTGATATCACTGATGGACATAGATGCAAAAATCCTCAACAAAATACTAGCAAATCAAATCTAACAACACATAGAATTTATCCCTGGTATGCAGGGATGCTTCAACATATGCAAATCAATAAATGAGATACATCACATTAACAAACTGAAGAACAAAAAACATATGATTTTCTCAATAAATGTAGAGAAAACCTACGGTAAAATAAAACATCCTATAATGATAAAAATCCTTAAGCAAACTGGATATAAAAGGAACATTTGTCAACAAAATCAAGGCAGTATATGAGAAACCCACAGCCAGCATCAAAATGAATGGGGGAAAGTTGAAAGCACTTCCACTAAGATCCAAAACCAGACAAGGATGCCCACTTTCAGCTGCTATTCAATATGGCACTGGAGGTTTTAGGCAGAGCCATTAAGCAATAAAAAAAAAATCAAAGGGATACAAATTGGAAAGGAGGAAGTAAAACTATCTGTATTTGCAGATTGCATGATTCTATATGCAGTGGAACCAAAAGATTCCATTAAGACTACTGGAACTCATAAGAGAATTTGGTAAAGTTACACGATTTAAAATTAAAACAAAAATCAAAAGCTTTTTATACAAAACAATGCCATGGCTGAGAAAGAACTTGTAATATCAGTCCTACTCACAATACCTAAACATTTTTTAAATACCTTGGAATAAATTTAACCAAGTAGGTGAAAGATCTCTACGATGAAATTTATAAAACATTAAAGAAAGAATAGAGGAAGGCACAAAGAAATTAAAAAATATTCCATGTTTTTGGACTTGAAGAATTAGTATCATCAAAATGTTCATACTGCCTAAAGTAATTTACAGAATCAATGAATACAGAAGCTATACCTTACCTGCCTTATCATTTAATTCCCAATTCTTAGCATATAATACTTGCTTAAAATACATGTAAACATGTATGTGCATTTAAATGAACATTGATTAATATTAAAGAAGCACAAATTTCTTTCCTTTTTAGAATATTTTATTTTCATCCATGAAGTATTTTTACAAAGCCCATTTAATAATATTTTATTTCAAATGCAGACTATGAAAACATTTTTTCCACAAATATATCAAATCTATTGACAGACTTCTGATTCAATTAAATAACAATACGAAATGAAGAACAGACACAATGAGACAGTTCAGAAAAGAGGTACATAAATATGCCATACCTCACTGGGGTGACTTTCTAATTAGGGCCGTGCAAAGCTCTTTATCTTTCATAAGACTTTTTCAGACTTGCCTTTGGGACTATAGATCATTAAAACATAGAGGTCTAGACTTCAAGGGCAAAATGGAATAACTACTCTGCTCAAACTTCCAGAAGTATAATCTCTACCTTCCTGCCCATTAGTAAGTATAAAATCTAGTTAATGAGAATTAATATCATGGGTATTTAAGAATGATAAATATTCCTATGTACTAATACTTTTTATTTTATTAAAATAATAAATGTATGCCATCATTCAACAAATGCTTTTAACTAAAAGTTAATCATATCTTGAAAATATATTAATTGCATAACAAGTGCCACGTACTGTAAGTGAAGCAGGTAAGTCAATTATAAATACTTGGAGAGAGGTCAAAATATCATCATTGAGAACTTTAGGATTTTAAGAGAATACATATGGTCAATTAAACTACCCTAATACAGACTCAACTAAAGCAAAGGTATCAGGTAAAACTTCCCTAGAAATGTGTCACCTAAGTAGTAATAATCATGGAATTATAGACAAAAGTATTCTAGGAAAGAGAATATTATCATGGAAGGCCAAAAGGTAACACTTTCTTTTTAATTTCTCTATAACTTTAAATCATTTGCTACATGGGACATTTGTTACATGTTTATTGTTGAAATATTAAAAATACACACCAGAAAAATCAATTATTAGTCATGTCATTTGCTAGACAAATATATAGTTATAAGAATATGCATTGTGTGTGTTTGTCTATGTGGTGAGAGAGACAGCGACAGACTTCTGAACTCTATTTTGTTCCATTATTCAAAGATCATGTTAACTTAATTACTAAGCTTTATTATAATTCTTGTTATGTGGCTGTGTAAATCTTGATTTTTTTCTAGATTGTACTGATTATCTTGGCCTTTTCATTCCCATATAGACTCATAATTTCAATATCCAAATATATATACTGTCAACACTGGGATTTGAAGTAAGATTATGTTGACTCTAGATAGTGCATTTAGAGGATTATCATTGTTACAGAGATCCCATTTTCCCAACACCATTTGTTGAACAGACTCTCTTTGCTCCAGGGATTGATTTTAGCTTCTCTGTTAAAGATTAGCCTGTTCTTTGGGGCCAGAACAGTGGTACAGTATGTTAATTCTCCACCTGTGGCACTGGCATCCCATATGGGCACCTGTTCTAGTCCCGACTGCTCCTCTTCCAATCCAGCTCTCTGCTGTGGCCTGGGAAAGTAGTAGAAGATGGCTCAAATACTTGGGCCCTGGCACCCACATGGGTGACCAGAAAGAAGCACCTGGCTCCTGGCTTTGGATCGACACAGCCCTGGCTGTTGCGGCCATTTGGGGAGTGAACCAATGGACAAATGATCTTTCTCTCTGTCCCTCCCTCTCACTGCCTATATCTCTACCTCTCAAATAAGTAACAAATATTTTTAAAAAGATTATCCTGCTCTAGATTTGTAGACTGATTTTTACTGTGTTCCTTTTGTCCAATTTCTATGTCTGTGCCAGCACCAGGCTGTTTGCATTGCAATTTTAGTGTTTCCTGTCTTGAAATCTGGTATTGTGATGCCTTCAGCTTTATTTCTGTTATAAAATATTGCTTCCGCTATTCTGAGACTCTTGTATTTCTGTTTGAATTTTAGCGTCTTTTTCTAGTTAGGAGAATTAATTTTATTGGTATTTTGATTGGGATCACATTGACTCTGTACATTTCTTTTGATAGAATAGACATTTCAATGATATTTTCATCCAACACACCAACATGGAAGATTTTTCCATTTTTTATGTCTTCTATTTTTTAATATTTTATAATTTTCATTACAGAAATATTTCACCTCCTTGGTTAAATTTATTCCAAGGTGTTTAATTTATTTTTAGTTATTGGGAATGGCATTGATCTCAGAAATTCATTTTCAGCCATGGCATTGTCTACATACCAAGGAATTTAAATTTTGTCTGTTTTAATTTTATATCCTATAACTTTACCAAACTCTCTTATGAGGGCCAACAGTCTCTGATTCCAGATCTTGGTGGAAATGCTTCCAAGTATTTCCATTCATAATGATGCTGGCTGTGTATTTAAGCAATGTTCCTTCTATAAATAATTTGGTTAAAGTTTTATTATGAAAGGACATTGTATTGTACCAAATGCTTTCTCTGTATCTGTTGAGATAATCATATCATTTTTGTTCTTCAGTTAGTTAATGTGATGTATCTCACTTATTGATTTGCATATGTTGAACCACCCTTGCCTACAAGGGATAAATTCAACTTGATCTGGGTGAACGATCTTTCTGATGTATTGTTTGATTTGATTTGCTAGTATTTTTGATGAGGATTTTTTTGCATCTATGTCCATCAGTGATATCAATCCATGCTTTTCTTTCTTTGTTGTATCATTTTCTATTTTTTTAATTAAATAGATGCTGGCCTCATAAAAGGATTTGTGGATGATTCTGTCTCTTTCAGTTGTTTTGAATAACTTGAGAATGATTGGAATTAGTTCCTCATTTAAAGCCTGGTACAATTTTTCAATGAAACCATCTGGTCCAGGACTTTCTTTGTTGGGAGGATCTTTACTACTGGTTCAATCTTTATCTTCTTTATTGGTCTATTTAGGTTTTCTAAGTCTTCATGACTCAATATGGATGGCTTCTATGTGTCCAGGAATCTATCCATTTATTCTGGACTTTCAAATTGTTTGGCATAAAGCTTTTTGTAGTAATTCCTAACGATTCTTTCATTTCTGTGGTATCTGTTGTAACATCTCTTTTTTTCATCTCTGATTTTATTGGTTTGGGTCTACTGCCAATGGTGTTATGAACTTAGTTTACTGTTTTAAAAAACCAGTTCTTCATTTCACTGACATTTTGTATTGCATTTTTTGTTTTCATTTTGTTTAGAATCTCTATTTTAATTATTATTTAATTCTTCCTTTCCTCATACTAATTTGGGGTATGGTTTCTCATTGCTTTTCTAGGTCTTTGAGATACACTGATAGCTCATTTATTTGATGCCTTTCCAATTTCTTGATGTAGGTACTAACTGCTATAAATATCCCTCTTAAAACTGCTTTCACTGGGTCCCATATGTTTTGGCATACTCTATTGTCATTTTCATTTGTTCCCAGGTATTTTTAAATTTCTTCTATGACACATTGTTCATCTGGGAACATGTTGTTCAGTCTCGATGTCTTTGCATATTTTTAGAGATTCTTGTTAATTTCCAGCTTCATTCCACTGGGGTCAAAAATGGTTTCTAGTCTTATGAATTTGCTGAGATTTGCTTTATGGCCTTGCATATGGTCTATAAAAAAGAATGTACATGCACTGATGAAACGAATGCTTTCTCAACAACTGTTGGGTTAAAGGTTCTGTAGATATCAGTTAGGTCCATTTGGTCCATAGTGTTGATTAGCTCTGTTGTTTCTTTATTAATTTTCTATTTGTTCTTTCCATGGATGAAAGTGGGGTGTTGAAGTCACCTATTATAATTTTATTGGAGTCTAAGTCCCTCTTTAGACCATTAACATTTGTTTGATATAGCCAAGCCTCTGGCACTGGGTGTATATACATTCATTATAGTCACAACTTCCTGTTGAATTCATCACTTAATCATTCCATAATGCTCTTCTTTGTCTCTTTTAAGAGCTTTGTATGTTTAAGTAGATTTTATCTGATATTAGAGTGGCTACACCTGTGCTTTTCATTAGCATGAAATATCTTTTTCTGTCCTTTAATCTTCAGTCTGAGTGTTTCTTTGTTGATGACGTATGTTTCTTGCAGGTGACAAATACACGGGTCTTGTGTTATAATCCATCCATTCAGCCAGTCTATATCTTTTAATTGGAGAATTTAGGCCTTTTACATTCAAGGCTACTAATGATAAGTAACTACTTAGTCCTGCCTTTTTTCCATAAATATTCCTATTGTTTACTTTGGATTTCCTTTGAAATTTTATTGGGAGAATTTATGCCTTCACATTCTTTTATAATGATGACTATCTTTCAGTGTTTCTGTGTATAGCATATGCTTAAGCATCATTTGTTAAGGCTGGACAACTGGTGACAAATTCTTTCAATTTCTATTTATTATGGAAGACCTTTATTTCACCTTCATTCATAAATGAGAGCTTTGCCAGGTACAATATTCTCTGTTGAAAGTTGTTTTTTTTTTTTTTTTTAAGACTTGGACCTTTTCTCTCAATTCTCTCTTAGCCTATAGGTTTTCTGATAAGAAATCAGCTGAGTATAACTGGAGATCCCCTGAAGGTAATCTGGTGTTTCTCTCATACACATTTTAGAATCTTTTCTTTATGTTTACTGTTGAAAGCTTGACTAAAATGTGTCATGGTGAAGGTCTTTTCTGGCTATGTCTATTAAGAGATCTATGTTTTTCTGTACTTGGCTGTCACTTTCAATTTCCAAATTAAGGAAGTTTTCTGTTATTATTTCATTTAAAGCCTTTTAATCCATTCTCTATTTTGACACCTTCAGGAACTCCTAAGACCCATATGATGGATCATTTGATAATATTTTAATTGTTCTAATTTCTTCTCTCCCTTTTTTGTCTGAATATTTCCAAAGATACATCTTCTAGCTCAGATATTCTTTCTTCTGGTTCACCAAGTCTATTGCTATGGCTTTCCACTATATTTTTATCTGACATGTTGAATTCTTCATTTCTAATATTTCATTTTTATTTCTCCTTCAAATCTCAATCTCATGGGAAAAAGTTTTCATCTATGTCATGTGTGTATTTCACTAATGAATTTGCTTCTCACTGCTTCTGAGTAAACCTATGATCATTCTTTTGAATTACTTTCCAGTCACTAATTCAGTCTCTTCATCTTCACATCTTAATATTGAAGTGTTGTTGTGTTCCTTTGGAGGAATCATATTGTCTTCCTTGTTCTTATTTCTTGTACTTCCAAATTCGTTTTTTGGTATTTATGGAAATACTTGATTTTCCGTCTGATGGCTGTACCTTTGAACTATGCCTTTGTGGCTGTTGTCTGATCTTTCAGTGAATATCCAGAGGCATGTTCTGAGTGGGGCCAAGAAATTCCAGTCACTGTTCAATGTAGGGTGAGAATTCAGGATGATACCCAAGTTGGGGGTAGTAGATCTCCTTTACTGTCAGCAGGGCAGAGGGTATGATCGCACCCATTGGTGTAACCACAACCTAACTCTCTCCTATCCAAGGTGATTGATGACTGGTGTTGGCCTCCAATGAATACAAAACTCATCCACGCTGGTGCAAAAACCAGAATGGGTCTTTGTGATACTCAGTGTGAGCAAGGGACTCTGCAATGATTCACCCCAGGCCATTAGTGAGCTCTTAGTCACAGTAATTTTCCAGACACCCAGTTTCACATCAATTTGTGCAGTCACAGAATTACTGTAGTCATGCAAGTCTCCCACAGTCATGGGTTACAGAGGATATGCTTCAGCCCACAAGCTTACCAGCTCTCTCTGCAGAGACAGCAGAGATATTACTAGAGCCTGTGAGTGCTCCACCTTGGCAGTTTTGAGTTCCAGAGCCAGTGATACGTTGAAAGGAGGGGGCACATCACAGTCCTACATGGATGCCAAGCTACCTGCTAACCTTCCCAGCCACACTCAAAGTCAATGGAGAGAATGAATGTTTCCATTTTGTAAAGTCCTCTTGCCATAGCCTCTGCTGGTGTCAAGATGGTGCCTTCTCTCTGCCAGTTTCAGAGTGCCCTCAGTCTCAGATGGTAGCATGTCCTCCAGGCCCCAGTTCTAGGGATAATATGTGGTTTCCCAGCTTGCGGATGTGAGTCTGCACTGTCCACACTGCTCCACATCGGTGCAGGGGCCCAATTCCTTCTGTAGAATTTCCACTGCAAATTCCTCTCCAGTTCTCCCCTGGGAATCACTTACTCCACATTTCTTCTGCTATTTTCCCCTAGTCAAAAGCAGCATATCTTTTCCCTATTTGGCAATCTTGGAATCTCCATGATGTCTATTAAAATTCAGTGTTTTGATGTATTTTACTGTACTCTGAGACTCTTAAAGTATTGTAAATGTTACCTTCTTCATATAGCTAACCAAAGTGTTTTCATATAATCTTCCTCATTAAAAGTATTTTGTGAAAGTTGAAAAATAA
Source organism: Sylvilagus floridanus (assembly GCA_949820135.1). NCBI lineage: Eukaryota > Metazoa > Chordata > Mammalia > Lagomorpha > Leporidae > Sylvilagus > Sylvilagus floridanus. The sequence continues at coordinate 27,475,889 of OX463235.1, forward strand.
ATTACAAATAATAATAAGCTAAAATGAGAGAAATAATTAAAATAAGTATCGTACAGCCAGAAGAAATAGGATCATGAAAACAGCATAGCCATATCCTCTAATTTGAAAATGAAGAAATCCTGGTTTAAGATAATGTCATATTAATTGTCATGTTTTAATAAGAAAATAATAAATCCTAATTTATAGCCTGAATAAAGAATGTGAAATTTATTGCAACAAACAGAATCTTTGACTGAAAAAAATTATTGGAGCTACTCCTCAGGGCTATGAGCAGATTGGCTAAAAAGATATAGTAAAAGTGCATCATCTATTTTGCTTGTTTGTTCAGTTTTGAAGCCTGCGTTTTGGCACTGCTCTAGTGAAGTTACACCACATAAAAGAATCAAATCAAAGATTTACAATTTCCTAAAACTTCTGTTTCCACACTAATTTCACTGCAAATAATAAATATGGTTACTGACAATTTCTGAGATACAGGAAAATTTGTGGGATATGTATCAAATATGATATAATGAAATCAAGCAAAATAAAAAAAATAATCCTCAACAACTGAGGAGAAACAATGATCCATATACCTATAATATGGCTACATAGGTGCCCTTAAGTTCATATTTACCTATCGTCTTTAGACAGTTTTCTATAAAATGTATATTGTGCTTTTTTTTTTTTTTTGACAGGCAGAGTGGACAGCGAGAGAGAGAGACAGAGAGAAAGGTTTTCCTTTGCCATTGGTTCACCCTCCAATGGCTGCCGCAGCCTGCGTGCTGCAGCTGGCGCATCGCGCTGATCTGATGGCAGGAGCCAGGTGCTTCTCCTGGTCTCCCATGGGGTGCAGGGCCCAAGCACTTGGGCCATCCTCCACTGCACTCCCAGGCCACAACAGAGAGCTGGCCTGGAAGAGGGGCAACCGTGACAGAATCCGGCGCCCCAACCAGGACTAGAACCTGGTGTGCTGTCGCCGCAAGGCGGAGAATTAGCCTAGTGAGCCGCATCGCCAGCTGTGCTCATGTTTTAAACAATATTATATACAAATAAATTTTCACCTTCAGCAAACTCTGGTATATGTCTTATTTTCCTCAAATATGTTTTTATGCTATGTAACAAGAAATTTCTATCATGATTTGTTGATCTTGAAGTTAAAACAAAGCAATATGAAATAAACATTTAAAAAAATGAGAATGAAAGGGATCAGGGTTGTGGTAGTAAATTAAGCCATGGCCTGCAGTGCCAGCATTCCATATAGGCACCGGTTTAAATTCTGGCTACTCCACTTCTCATCCACCTCCCTGCTAATGCACTTGGGAAAGCAGCAGAGGATGACCTAGGTGCTTGGGCCCCTGCACCCATGTGTGAGACATGATGAAGCTCCTGACTTTGGTCTGGCCCTATTCCTGCTATTGCAGCTATTTGGGAAGTGAATCAGTGGGTGAAAGACCTCTTTCTGTCTCTCTCTAACTCTGCCTTTCAAATAAAAAAAAATCTTAAAAAAGGGCCAGTGATTATAGACTCTAAGAGATAAAAGTAGAATTGTGCTTCCTAATAATAAACTCAGTTCACTTTCCTCAGAGCCTTTCCTTAGCAAGTGTTTGTTAATGCTCTGAAATTATCCCTAAAACACAGCTTCCCTAATTTGATAGCATTGTCTTTGGCTTGCACTACATTTTATAATCTAACCAAAAATAACTATTTCTATTGAAGATAGTTCCTATTAGTTTCCAAATATTTTAGTTCATTTTTCTCATAAATTGCAAAAAAGTATAATTAATTCAATTAAACAGCTATCAAAGAACTGTAAGAAGAAAAGTGCAAATTGCAATCCTTGGTCCCAAACAGTCTACCCTGATGGAATTTGATACATGATTAAATTTCAATGTAGGATGTATAGCTATATGAATGATATAATAAAGAAATGCAGAAGCCAAAGTAATTAATTCACCTTGGATTAAGAAAGACTTTTAATTGTCTCAAAAAAAAAAAAAAAGGATTTTGATAGTCAATCAGTAAACTGATGTAGTTGGTAGCTCCAAGCTCTTATTCTGCTTACAGAAGCATTGAAAATAAGTAGAAACTGTTGGAACCAACTTTATCTGAACTTTAGGTATATAAAGGAGTATAAAACAATTTTCTAATATCAGTAATAGCAATTAGAGACAAAGGAAGAACACAGAGCATACTGGACCCTTGTGATTTTTATTTCCAAAGGGCAGTGGAGGGAATTCCAGTGTTTGAAGCATTATTCTTTAAGGCTTTGATTTTGTAAATTAATTTGACCTTAAACATAACAGCCATATTGTTGAACACACATAGATATACACAAGCAATACGATTCAACATTTCTCTCTTACTGTTTAATGGATAGAAGGACCACAGGAATTCTCTCTTTAAGGAACATGGTATTCATTCATTTATACTTGCATGTCAAAAAAGTGTGCATATAAATGAGCTCTATTATACTAGATTTAAACAGCAAAATATGATGCTTCTCAGGTATTGAAAAAAGTAGAGACAACCCTTTGCATTTTAAATTATTATCCTTAATTACTTGAAGAGTTTGCTCATCAGTGAGCTCAAGTTCCAAACGCTAAGCCTCATTTTTGGAATATAAAAGCAATCATTGTGTTTCTATTACATCATGCTTTTTTTCCAATCTGGAGAGTTACCTTGACAACCAAGTCACTAACTCACATTTACGTCTTAATTTACCCTGAACCTCAATGTAATTCCAAAAATTTTTGCCCACAATGCTACATACTACTCTTTAGTTAGAATTACAGCACTTCACCCCTTTCTAATTGTCTTATATGCATTTTATTTTTCACAAGCAATTTAAAACAAAATGGTTCGTACAATAATTACAAATAGTTTATTGGATCAGTTTCCTCCAACATGTTCCTAAAATTAAATATTAATGGAACTTGAGCTTACCCTACAGTACACCTAAATACATTTATTTGCAAACAGATGACTTTATTTCTGTTGAATGAATATGATTAACCTCCACAAATTAAAAAATTTAACTAAAAATACAATCAATGTAATCCCTTTACATATAAAGAAACTCTCCATTATTTATAATCAATATGTACCCTTTGTGATAGAGTAAGCTTTTTAAATGCCTTATTTCTCAGACACACACAATCACTGTAAACAAAATGAAAATAAGTTTCCTTATTCAAGTACATACACTAAAAATGGTAACACAGTTTCAACAGAAAGTACATGTAAGTCATTCTGGCCAAAAGGGTATAAAATGATTTGTTATTCCTTGTATGTAACTATAAAATTATTTTTAAGGAGAGTTTTAATTTATAAATCAATTATTGGAGAGTCTGAACATTAGGCTGACTCTAAACAGAGAAACTTTTTTTATAAAAACTGTATTGTTGTATCTCAAATGAATTTAATTTATTTAATATTTTTGAAATATCTGTATAAAAGTTCATTTGTAACTATTATCATAGTGGCTATGATATAAGTAGAAATGGAATTTTGCTTCCCTGATTACACTTTGATTAATGTTAGTAGGAATAGCAGAGCTTGCTTATACATAACATCCTCATAATGATGAAAATTAAATTTTGTTTTCCAAACTATATTAGGGAACATATTTGTAGTAGAATCGAAAACTGACAAAAAAAACCTGGAATTTGTCAGAATGAATGAAACACTCACTTGATTCCATGAGCTCTTCCAGTTTTACTGTGCACACAATAGAAGGTATTAAATTTCTTTTAATTTTTTTTCTTTATTGTATATCACTCATCTATTTTTTTAACTTTTATTTAGTAAATATAAATTTCCAAAGTACAGCTTATGGATTACAATGGCTTCCCCCCCTCCATAATTTCCCTCCCACTCACACCCCTCCCATCTCCCGTTCCCTCTCCCCTTCCATTCACATCGATTCATTTCCAATTATCTTTATATACAGATCAATTCAGTATATACTAAGTAAAGATTTCATCAGTTTGCACCCACACAGAAACAAAGTGTAAAATACTGTTTCAGTACTAGTTATAGCATTAATTCACACTGAACAACTCACTAAGGACAGATCCCACATGATGAGTAAGTACACAGTGACTCATGTTGTTGACTTAACAATTTGACACTCTTGTTTATGGCATCAGTAATCTCCCTAGGTTTTTGTCATGAGTTGCCAAGGCTATGGAAGCCTTTTGAGTTCGCTGACTCTGATCTTATTCCAACAGGGTCATAGTCAAAGTGGAAGTTCTCTCCTCCCTTCAGAGAAAGGTACCTCCATCTTTGATGGCCCATTCTTTCCACTGGGATCTCACTCGCAGAGATCTTTCATTTAGGTTTTTTTTTTTTTTCCAGAGTGTCTTGGCTTTGCATGCCTACAATACTCTCATGGTCTCTTCAGCCAGATTTGAATGCCTTAAGGTATGGTTCTGAGGCCAGAGTGCTATTTAGGACATCTGCCATTCTATGAGTCTGCTGTGTCTCCCGCTTCCCATGATGGATCGTTCTCTCCCTTTTTGATTCTATCAGTTAGTATTAGCAGACACTAGTCTTGTTTGTGTGATCCCTTTGAATCTTAGACCTATCAGTGTGATCAATTGTGAACTGAAAGTGATCACTTGGACTAGTGAGATGGCCTTGGTATATGCCACCTTGATAGGATTGTATTGGAATCCCTTGGCAAGTTTCTAACTCCATCATTTGAGGCAAGTCAGCTTGAGCCTGTCCCAAACTGTACATCTCCTCCCTCTCTTATTCGCACTCTTATATTTAACAGGGATCACTTTTCAGTTAAAATTTAAACACCTAAGAATAATTGTTTGTTAATTACAGAGTTCAACCACTAGTACTAGAACAAAAAATACTAAAAAGGATAAAGTATTACATTTTAAATCAACAGTCAGGACAAGGGCTGATCAAGTCACTGTTTCTCATAGTGTCCATTTCACTTCAACAGGCTTCCCCTTTGTGCTCAGTTAGTTGTCGCCGATCAGGGAGAATATATGATATTTGTCCCTTTGGGACTGGCTTAATTCACTCAGCATAATGTTTCATCTGATCTCGGAAGCTAAGTAGGGTTGGGACTGGTTAGTGTTTGGATGGGAGACATCACTCATTTATTATACTGATCTGGAAAAAAATTGAATGCAGTTATGCTCAAGATGAATACTAGGCCCATGTAGCAGGAATAAGCAAGTGAAATATGATTCAGAAATAAGACATGGTGAAAGACAGCTGGATATGATCACGAGGCACCTGATTGTCACAAAACAGGGCAGGGAAGGAATTTTGAGATAGGCAGTATGTGCACTGCTATGCTTAAGAGTTCAACAAGCTCATCCACATGAGTTAGGAATGGCTTACTTTCTTGTGACTGCCAAGTGGGACCATTTGAACAACCACTAGAAACAACAGAAGGGTTTTTCTTTAATATGGTATACACACACACACACATTTTGTAAATGGAAATACAATAAATAATCTTAATTCAGGATGAGTTTCAAACTTCTGAGCTCATTCATTTGGAGTCAGGGAGTAAATAGTCATTATTTTTGCTTTTCAGGGTTATTTTTTAAAGATTTATTTCAGTTTATTGGAAAGTCAGACGTGTGTGTGTGTGTGTGTGTGTGTGTGTGTATCTGGGGGGGGAACTTTTCCATTCATTGCATTATTGGGTCACTCCACAGATAGTTACATCGGCCAGGGCTGGGGCTCCGGGAGCCAGGAGCCTCATCCAGGTCTCCCATATGGGTTCAAGGGCCCAAACACTTAGGGCATTTTCCCCTGCTCTTTCCAGGTGATTAGCAAAGGATTGGATCTGAAGTGGAGCAGCTGGGTCACAAACAAGTGTCTTCTTTGTTTAGCTATCTTTTTTCCTTGCAGGTTATATTCATCTGGAATGAGTAGAGACCTCACCCAACCACCAGGCTATGGAATACTAAGAGACTGGCTGCTGGAACACAATTGGCTTTGTTGTTTCTCCCCAGTGATCAGGTCTTAGCATAGTCCCCCCCTATTCCCTACTCAAGCACACCTTTATTAAACAAAGCAATAAGAAAAAAAAAAAACAGAGCTTTTACCTCTCAGTTCTCACAAATAAATGGAGCAGATCCTCTGTTTGGACTGAGAACCCATGCCCCAGAGGTACTGTTCTGAATAGATTCGATAAAGTGAGTAGGCATGTGGGAACAAAAATGGCTACCATAAAAACAGGAGGCACCAGTCCTCATCTGAAACTACATCCTAAGATGCCTACAGATGCACTCAGGGTGATGTGAGCAGAGGAATGGTGGGCAGGGAGAATTCCTTGGAGAGTAGTCTGCAGCTCATCTTCACTTCTTAGCTCCGCCTTGGGAAGCCAGAGCATCCATAGCTTTACACCCAGTCTCTCCATTCCCCAGGAAAGGCTCAGGCTTGAGGGGCTGCACATGCTTGTTCAATTCAAGGACAAATGGGAATATCTGTTGTCAGGTTCAGCTCCATAACAGCCTGTTCAGAGAGAACTTCTGGATGTTTGACAATGCCCTGAAGGCTACTGTCTGGGCTTCAATCAGTTCCCATTTTCCCTACTTGGACAGGGGAGCTGTTTCAGTGAATTTTGTATACCTGTAATGCTCACTGAGATTGCTTAGACAGGATGGTTGGGTTGGGTTCTATCAGATGTTGTGGGACACAGAAACACCTCCTAATCTTTATCTGGGCCTTACCATGTTTGGTAATAACTTACTAAAGTTTCAGCTTTATTAAGGCCAATCAGATCCCACCCCTCCACTATCTACTGCCACTTGTTGAGGCTCCAGTCACATCTTGTCAATGATGTCTAGCACTGTCTAGAGTGTCCAGCTTGCTCCTTTATGCACTCAGGTAAAGTAGACCTGCCCATGATGTTTCACGTTAGTATCTTATTCCAGGATCAGGTCAGGGTTTTTTCGGCAACTGAATTGGTTCTTCAAGTTGAGGCCATCTTGGTGGACCAGATAAACATGGCTTAGAGTTGGCCAGAGAAGTTGACTGGGGATCAAGCAACTGTTATTAAGAATTGCATCTTTTTTTATCCTAAATTTAAAAACCAAAAAACTGCATATTTGAATATGAAGAAATACACCAGGTTGTTAGAAAGAACTTCTTTCATGATCCATGTCATTAATTTAAGGGATTAAACTATGTTTTGTTTAGAAGTATAAAATCATTGTTTCACATCTTAGAAAGTTTAGAGCCATGTTTTTCATAGTAGAAGAATCACTTTTATAACCAATTGAGTTAATGTTAAGAAAAGTAAAACACATCTGTCACAGGGTAAAATTCTTTTAGGATTAATACACCTTTACAGGTCAAATATGTTGAACAAAGAATTAAATCTGAAGGAAGATTGTCACAGAGTGGATTGGTTTGTTAGGAATCACTAAGTAATGAGAACCCAGGGGGAGATTCTATTTTATTTTATTTTTAAATTTGTAACTGACATAGAATTGTGCTTATTCATGGGTCTTAAGCAATATTTTTCCAACATAATATACTGTGTAATGTCCAATCAAGGTAAATACATATATTTCCTCAAATACATAATATTTATCTATGAAGAAAATATCCAAAATCACTTCTAATTTTTAAAAGAAATAAACAGTGCATTATCATTATCCATCATTATCATATTTTGCAATAGAATAATAGAACGTTTTACTCTTATCTAACTATAGCTTCATACCCATTAATCAACTTTCCTCATGTCTCACACCCCCTTACTCTCCCAGCTTCTGGTAACACCATTATACTCTTAACTTCTATGAAATCAAATGTTTTAGATTCCACAATCTCATCTCTTGCAACAACATGGGTGGAATGGGAATTCATTGTGTTAAATGAAATAAGCCAAGCATAGAGATCTATTTTAAATGTGTAATTCTAACTGACTCACTGGGATGCTAAAAAGAGTTCTGTGGCAAGTGATTTTCCTACTTCTTTTCTCTTTCCATCGTACTTGGGCTTTTTTTCCTCCAAATCTAGGCACAAAAATAAAACACACCAAACAAGATAGAGAGAAACAAACTATACTTTCTAATTTGGCATCACCAAGATGATAAAGTTATCCAGAAAAAAGGATCCTGGAATGTAAATTGTTTTAAGCCTATGTTTCCCAAGCAACATAATTAGATATTAATGTTTTTATAGAACAAAACTAGATATTGTTCTTTACTAGTAAACTATAGACTAGCTGCTTAAGGAATAGTTTGTCAAATAGGAAAATAAAAAGGTCAAGACTTAGATACATGCATTTTCTTTCATATAACTGTACATGCTATTAAAATATGTAAAATACTGTATTCATTTGATAAATAGCCATTTCCACTCCCCACTGCTCATTCTCCCTAGTTATCTATTGTCACTCTTGAATTCTTCCCTCAGCCCATCAACTAAAGAGGTAACGTGAGGCACAAAAGGGGCCACCAGCCCACTGCTCCTGTCTCACAGCCACTGTCTGTTCTGTGAAGGGCTGTGCCTATGCTATAGTGATGACACTGCTGATAGATGTTTAATGTAACTTTAATCCAGGGGACAGTTTTCCCAGTTCATAATATCCATTCTTAATGCAGAATATTACATATAATCATTTTCCAGTAAAAACAATTTGTGCTCCTAATAAACAGCCATACCATTTTCAGTTTATAATACTCTATATTCTCCCTTAATAATGAACAGTAACTCTGCTTATTAAGCACAGATAATGACACTGCTACTTTTAATATCAAATGACACAAAGTTCTTTTTCTGTCTCCTAGAAATTAATGGAATTTAAATTACTACATATGAAGCCAAATTATACTACATAAATTACTTATTTACCATTAGTCTAGTATTCTATTTGAATATTTCATTCAGATATCTCCTAAATGGTATTTTTCATTGAATTAATTTATCTTAACTCTGAAAATAAGCCACTCTGTTCCTCATTAACAACAATTAAAGTACCCCAAAACAAGTTTTAAAATATTTTTATAGGTAATAGACCTAGAAACAAGATTAGAAGAAATTAAAATATTTCTGACCTAGTGGTCATTTTATGAATGCAGCACAATACTACTATCCTTATTCATATATTTAACCAAAAATCTGGTTTTGATAATAATTCCATAATTCTCTCTTAAAATATCACTATGCTTTTTAAAATTTTATGTACATATGTGTTTGTTTTGGAGGAAAATAGAGATAAATAGTTGATAGACAGATAGATAACTTCCATCTTCTGTTTCACACCTTAGCCTACAATGACCAGGACTGTGTAGTGGCAAATCTGGCAGACTGGAATTCAATTCAGTTCTCCCACATGGAGAGCATGAACTTGACTACTTGAGCCATCACTGCTGTCTCCCAGGGTATGATTTAACAGGAACCTGGAATCAGAAACCAGAGCCAGAACTCAATCCCAGGCATTTCCCTGACTTACATCTAGGAACAGATTCTCAGTATTTGCAAGACAGTCATCCTGTGAATATGGTTTGAGAGCTATATCTTTTAAGAAAAACCTCCTGGAAACTGAGAATCTTAATTCAGGTGCTTCAGAAGAGGCAGAATTTTAACAAGTAAAATAAAGAGAAGGGTGTTGTCAATGTGATAGATTTATAAAAACTGGAGCAAAATTCAAAACTTAATGTTCATTGTCCTTTGTCCTAATTAGGGTAAGTGTTCAGGAAGAAAAAAAAAATGAATTCTGTTTTCAATCCTCAGCCCCCAAGATCTACTCACATTTCCTCTTTGAAATAAAGATTCCACTTCTACCTCCTGAAAAGCAGCAACACAATACACACAGAGACAAAGAGAGAGAGAGAGAGAGAGAGAGAGAGAGAGAGAGAGAGAGAGAGAGAGATCTTCCATCTACTGGCTCACTCCCCAATGGCTGTACTGGCCAAAGCCAGGAGCTTCATCAGGACTTCTCAAGAGAGTAGCAGGGATGGAAGTAATTGGGTCATCCTCTGCTATTTCCCGGGCCATTAGCAGGGAGATGATTCAGAAGTGGAGCAACAGGGATATGAACCAGTGCCCATGAACCTGCTATGTCAAAATGCTAGCCCCAGGCATAATTTTAAGAGATATATAGCTTTCACTTTCTTGAAACACCAATATGGTTGGTATAAAATCCAGACTTTACTACTAAAAAGTGAGACCACTTGGAGAGATCCTGAAAGGTGAAGCACCAAAGAGAGAAAGAGGCTACATGAAGGAAAGCTAAGAAGCCCACTCCAATAGGCAGCATCAAGACCACACAGAATGAATAAGATATTCCTGACCTTACAGCTTCACCCCTCTCTCAAGTCAGTAACGCTAAATAAATTATCTCAGGCCACCTACTAGAGCAGAAGAGCCACCCAAGCAATGCACAGAATCATGGAAAGTGGGAACTCATTATTTTAAGATGCTGAGTTTTGGGTAAGTTTGTTACACAGAGATACAGACCTAATGTGGTCCTTGAAAACACTTCTGATGGAGTCAATTGGTCCTATGCCTTAATTGGTGATCATTTCTTTATTCCTCCTGCCTAAGAACAAACTTTCCTCCATCATATTGTAGAAACCAATTTATTTCAAATGAAGAGAATGAATCCTTTGGACAGTGGACTCTTAAGAGTTCACATTCTTAACTCATGGATTTACTATTTTTTTTCTTATTGTCATGAAATACATATAAAATTTATCATTTTAACTATTTTGACATGAAAGATTCACAGGCAGAAAACAATCAGTGGTATGTAACAATCACCAACATATTCCAGAACACCAGCATCATACCAAATGGATACATCCATCTTCTAACAATAATTAATGAGCTCCTCTGTCTCTGAATTTATCAGTTCTGGATATTTTACATCAAATTTCAAAACAGAAATGTAATTGTACATATGTGTTTTTTTGTGACTAGCTTCTGTCATTTACAATACTATTTCCCAAGTTAAGCCATCTAGATCATGGTTTTGGATATAGAAAGAAAGATATCTCCTGGTCATCACCTATGTAGGGATCTCAACTTTTCTGTGAGGTGGGGAATTTGTAAAGTGTTTAATCCTCTCCATTGGAGAGAGGCAATTACTTTTGCCCAACTAAAGGACCACTGGAATTGTTTTCATTCTCAATCCAAAGTTTGCAAAAAGTTAATTCTGCAATCACCCCTATGGGGGGAAAAAGGCAGTTTTAGGTTTAGTAGATTTTTCCTACCTTTATACAAGTTGACAAGGATTCCTGCTGCAACAGTTTATTTTATTTATCAACTTCACTAAGCACAGGCTTCCCAAATGATAGGTCAAATATGATTCTGGTTGAGATTGGCACTCAGACTGATAGAATGAATAAAGCAAATTGTCCACCCCACTGTGGATGGGACTAATCTAATCAACTGAAGATCTAGATACAACAAAAAGATTCTTTAGATAGAGCTTCACCTGCCCGACTGAGCTACGATAAAATTTTGCTATGCCCTTAGACTTAACATACACCTTCTCCTCTTCATTTCATTGCCTTTAATTTGGACTAGAACTATGCCACTGACTCTTGTAGGTCTCCAGTTTGTCAACTGCAGTTTCTAGGACTCAGCCTCTATAATTGTGCAGACAAAATCCTTGATGGTAGATAGATAGATAGATAGATAGATAGATAGCCAATTGTTTGCATTCCTATAGAGACCCCAAACATATCTATTCTTTTCATTTCTTAACAAATATCTTTAGTGGATCAGAATATGTATGCATCAGCATTAATGCTTGCTCATATCTCCAGAGCAGGCCTTAATCTAAGGCTCTTCACCATCTCCAGAATATAAAATGATCTTGGGGGCCAAAAGATCAATACAATTGGTTCAGTGAAATAGTATCTTCCTCTCTTTCCCACAATATTCATTTCAACATAAAATAGAAAAAAATAAAATTATTTTTAAAGTGTTATACTTCATCTTTGTTGTTAGCATTCCATCCGTTAAAATTTGTGCCTTATCTTTCCTCACTAAAACTGAGGCATGGCTTATTACTTTCAGGTTACTGAAGCTTTGACTTTTCTATTTTCAAATCTGTAAGTTGTCAAAGAGTAATTAAATAATTCACCCCATGAGGAAAGAGAGTCAAAATGTAAAAGTTGGTACAAAATAAAATTAGCCTGTGTCAAAAGAAATGAAAGATGCTAAATATCTGTAACATCTCTCATTTAGTCTTCTTATCCTCTGATTCAGACTGCAAGAATTCATGTCTGAGTCCTCATGCATGGGAACTGTGGATCCAGGAGACAGTACTATCAAATGGCAGTGGCTTAAGCAATGAGACACAAAAACCTCTCCATTTGAGGCAGTATTGCTGTTTGCAAGAGTTGAGTACATGAAATTTAGCACCCTTGGTTTATCTATAAGCACACCCAGCATTAGGCATTGGTCATCATAACCCAAGAGTCAATAGCCTTCAAAAATCCAACACTGGCAACATTTTTAGACTACATTGGTAGCTTCCCAGATGGAGAGGCCAGTAAAACTGGACATCCAGAGAACAAATTTGCAAATCATTGAATATAGGTTTTAAAGGAAAATTTTGGGTAAGCCAAGTCAGAAGCAGTGATAGGTCAATTTGTCACTGTTGTGTTTATTACTCTCTGTGTACTCAAGTTAGGTTGGACTGATTACATCCACAGCAATGTTCTGGACAATTGTCTGCATCTTATTTGGTGCAATTTATAAACTCAATGCTATGTGATTTATTCAGCAATCTATTCTTCTCAGGAATGAGACAGTATAATAGTTTCCCTTTCAACTTTATACCTCCAGTATGGAAACTTGTTTCTAAAACCCAACAGATAGTTTAAGTCCACTGTTTGCTTTTTAAAAAAGGAAATTTCAAGACAAATTTAAGCACTGGCTTGTTTGTAAAAATTTCTGAAATATAAATTAATTTTGAATAATGCAAACTCAAACTACACTGTTTAAAGATGAAGCTTTTCCATTTAAATTTCATGAAAGATTAAAGCAGCTAAAAAATAAATGTGATTGACTCAAAGGAACAGTTTGCATTTAGATGTTGAAGACAGTAGAGAAACTGTTTTATATTCTTATCATTTGCATATATATGTGGGTAAAGAAAGGAGTAAAGATCAAGAACCTGAACTCTGAAATGGCATTTCAATAAACAATCCAGTGAGAAAGGGTTTTTTCATAGATCAACCAATTTACTTTTTCCATCCTTTCTAGGTAAAATATTTTAAACCTTACTTCTCTATCTCCTGCAATTTTAGTGGAAAAAAACTATTTCGAAAAAATATACAAGTGCAATCAACTAGATATTAGCTAGAAAATGAAATCATCATCTTTTTCATATCAAATTCAATTATATTTCGATTTTAGAAGTAACATACAGTAGGATGTATAATACTCTTGAATCCATATTCAACATAAGACTTTCACAAGTATAGCATAATAACTTTTTTTTATGACAGGCAGAGTGGACAGTGAGAGAGAGAGACAGAGAGAAAGGTCTTCCTTTGCCGTTGGTTCACCCTCCAATGGCTGCCGTGGTCGGCGCACCGTGCCGATCCAATGGCAGGAGCCAGGTGCTTTTCCTAGTCTTCCATGGGGTGCAGGGCCCAAGTACTTCCACTGCACTCTGAGCTGGCCTGGAAGAGGAGCAACCGGGACAGAATCCGGCGCCCCGACCGGGAATAGAACCCAGTGTGCCGGTGCCGCAAGGCGGATTAGCCTAGTGAGTCATGGCGCTGGCGCATAATAGCATTTAAAACATAGACTTACCATTCAAATGTTAATTTAAAATGTATTATTTTAAAATGCAAACAAAAAATTATAATGGGTTAGTCCTGGTGATACTCATCTGTGGTACTGATTAATATTTCTTTTGCTTTAATTTTTTATAACTGCAAAAAATGAGAGAACTAAGATAATTTCTGAATACTTTCAAACTTTTTTGCCCCACCATGCTTTTCCTAAATTACCTTTCTAACCTCTGCCAAGTGATGAGACATGAAACAGTAACCTTGGTTACATAGTAAAGGAAAACATTTTTCAAGAAATTTTTAAAACAGTGATAACAAATTTGCCTACTAGGTAAATCTAAAAATGTTCCCTTATATGAATGTTTGTCTTCCAATGGATTTATATATTCTTGCTCCCAGAGTTATTAACTTATCATTTATAAAAAACTGCATACCCCCAACCACGGATTAGCATTGTCTTTCTTGAAAAATCATTCCATAGACATTTACTGAGGATGTTATATACAAAACATTGTTAAATATCATAAATGGATCTTAAAAACAGAGGGAAATGTATGCAGTAGGGAATATCTAAGGATTATGTACTCAATGCTCAGACAAATCTGTTAATGAATTTTTAAAATGTCAGTTATCATTCGTAATGATCATATGATGTGAACCATTTGACGAAATTTACATGACACAAGCCTTAAAAAATGTAATGAAACAAAATAATTTTAAGATTATTCCTTGTATAATCAAGAGATTTATTGGTTGATAGCCAATAGTCACAGGGAATAGGGGATTCATCCTTAATCCTGGTATTTAAAATTGAGACATAATGAGTATTTTTTTTGGTTTCATGCCAGCAATTCCTGAGGTGATATTTTTACATTGCAATAAATGACAGAAATACACATCCATGGCAAACAAACAAAGACTTATGGAAATGGTATTCCAAGGTTTAATTTCTATTCCTTATATCAAGCTGGTTATGTTTTCAGCTGATGAAATGAGTAAAGACAAGGAAGTTGAAGGACCTAACACACACATGTCAAGGCTCAGATGTAGACATAACAGAAAATGCAGAGACTAAGTTAAGAGAATAGCCCTTCTGACTCCAGTGTAAGCAAATAATCCTGAGATTTGGAATCATCTATCAATTCCTTTCATCTCTTCATGCTGCAACAGATACACCCAGAATTTTAAAGTTATTCAAAAGCCTCTACTGTCAAATAAAATAGTCAAATATTTAATTCAAACATCACAGTTCACAAACTTTTACCACCTGTGATTCTTTAAGGTTGGTGGCCATTCCAATCTTAAATTCCTTTCCCATCAAAAGATTTCATTTAGTATTATTGCTTTCATAAATGAACATATTGTATGCCATTGAAACCATACTTCTCCTCCTGAAACATCTGTTCTGTTGATATTATTAAAAAATTTTATGAGAAAATAAAATATTCATGATATAAAAGCTGGTGAGACTGCTAAGCACTACTTAAATTCAGGGAATTCTATCAAAGATCTGATCCTTGTTAAGTTAATCTTTTATTTCCATGTAACCATGCATAAAACAAAACCTTCTTGACATTGGTAACAAACCCCTATTCCCCTAAAGCTTTTTAAAATCATGTCATTCTAAAATAGAAATAACAGTAATAAACATATTAACAGTGTTAGGAAACTGGTGCAGTTTTAGCCCGGTGGCCACATGGCCCAGCTATCTGAGCCAGGCTCCACCCCAATCCTGATGGGATTCCTGCTCCTGCTTCCCTCCCGCCCTCAGGTGAAGTTTTAGAAGGGCCTGTTCCTGCCGTGGCTCAACAGGCTAATCCTCCACCTTGCGGCGCCGGCACACCGGGTTCTAGTCCTGGTCGGGGCACCGGATTATGTCCCGGTTGCCCCTCTTCCAGGCCAGCCCTCTGCTGTGGCCCGGGAGTGCAGTGGAGAATGGCCCAGGTGCTTGGGCCCTGCACCCCATGGGAGACCAGGAAAAGCACCTGGCACCTGGCTCCTGCCATCGGATGAGCGCGTTGCGCCGGCCGCAGCGCGCTGGCTGCGGCGGCCATTGGAGGGTGAACCAACGGCAAAGGAAGACCTTTTTCTCTGTCTCTCTCTCTCACTGTCTACTCTGCCTGTCAAAAAAAAAAAAAAAAAAAAAAAGAAGGGCCTGTTCCTGCTCTCTTGGTCCTTCTTTACTGTGCTCTCTCCTCTCTCTTGGCTCATCTCTCTATCTTCTTTCCTCTGTCTCTCTGTCTCTCTTATACTCTCTCTTTTTCCTTCGCTGCCCCTTCACTCCGGCCTGTAGGGTGTTCCCCAATAAACCCTTTCCCTTACTCTGGTGTCCGGTGTGCTTTGCGACGGCTAACATTAATATATAACAAACAGTACATAAAACAAGAAAGATGTGTCAAAGATTTGAGTAGGCCCCAAATATGAGGCCTGGGTACTCAGGAATTCTTAAGACTGCAGACGAACCATAAGAAGCAACGGCCCTCATTCTGCCTCCCACAAGCCTACCCAGTTATCACACAAAAGCAGACTACCACCACCTACAAAGAGGGTCAAACTATGGAGAAACACTCTGTCTCTGGAGCTTACATATTGAAAGCTGAGGTTTGAGCAAGAAAATTGAGACTCAAACACTGTATCAGGCCCACATGCTGGCATGACCCAGGGTGTCATGGCTGGAGGAATTTGAAATCTGTTGTACATAAATAATACATACTCTCTGTGACAGTGGCAACAACAAAACCCAAGCTCAGTACAGCGACTGGACTTACTGCTTTAAAGAGGAAAGGACATATCCATTTCTGGGTACAAATACTATTTACCTCACTCACAGTTTCATCAATACCTATTATCTGCCATTTAATATAAAATTTTAAAATGCACACACACAAAATGTATTTTTTCCAACAAATAATGTAGCATACAACCTGTTTCAGAAATTACCCAGATGTTAAAACTGTCAATAAAGGACTTTACATACATTTGCCCAAAATAATCAAATTGCATATTCTTACATTAAATAGATGACATTTATAGTATACCAGTTATAAATTCATAAATCTGCTTCTAAAGAAATAACATTAAACAATTGTTTCCATTTTAAGATAAAATTGACATATACAAAGTAACAACTTTGTTTTGACAAACATATGCAGTCATGTCACCATCTCCAAAATCAACATCAATGAAAGTTCCATTACTTCCAAAATTCTCACATGCTCCTTTGTAGCCAACTTCTCCCTAAACCCTAGCTCCTGATACCCAGTGATATCTTGTCATGTAAACAGAATCATACACTATGTAGCATTTCACTCAAGCTTCTTTCTTTCTCTAAGCCTAATGCATTTTGATGCCATTCTTATTGTTATATATCCATCCCTCTTTATTTCAGAGTGGTAGTGTTTCAGTGCATAGATACATGATGATTTGTATTTTCTATAATTAGGAATTAGGGGATTGTTTTCTATCTTTGGTTATTAAAAATAAAACTATAAAACATTCACATAAGTGTTTGAGAATCCCTATTAGTTTTAATTTTACTAGGATGAATACCTAGAAATGGTTTAGTTGATTGTGGTGTAAGTACATATTTAACACTACAAAATTTCCAGATTGTTTTTACAAAATGGCTGTATATACCCAGGTAAGCAAGAGTTTTAATTTCATCTCTCCTTTCCGCACCTATCAGAATGTGTTAGGGGGATCTTGTGACCTAAGATCCCTGATGGGTTCAAAAAATTGTGAATTTTAGACTGAAGTTCTCCCTATTTTGCTTCATCCTCTATGTGTGTTCTCTTGACACTCACTGAGCTCCTTTAAGAGGGTTATTTTGAATTCTTTGTCAGGCAGCTCACAGTTCTCCATTTCTTCAGTGTCAGTAACTATAACTTTGTGCTTTTCATTCAGTGGTGCTATGTTTCCCTGATTCTTTGTGATTTTTAGTCTTGTATTGTCTGTATGTTTGAAGTGGTCACTTCCTCCAGTCATAACTGACTCATTTGGGAGAAAAAGACACACCAGTCAACCTGGCCAGAGTTTCTGAGCAGCCTAGATAATGGGGTCCATGGGGCTTTGGGAACAGGCTCAATGCTGGGTTCTATAGGCAGATGGATCCAGTGTTGGGTTGTTAGGATACACAGATAGCCTTGTTTGCCTGAGGTTTGCAGGTTGGCTATTGAAATCAGTGTAATGATTACTGAGAACCCCTCTCCCACAGCTTTTCTTTGCTCTAAGCTACCACAGGCAATCCAGCTGTACCAACTCCCTGCCTGCTGGGTGTCCTACAACCAAGGAAACCCCTCCCATAGATTCTTGAATTGCAGGAAAATTTACATGAGTACTTAACTCTTTCCTTCCTTCACAGAAGAACTGCCAGGGCCAACTTCAGGGAAGGGTGACATGGACAGACTAAAATTTTTCTTCTAATTATTTTTGGTGTGTCTTGCCTCCTTTCTAAGCTCTATCAGAATGCTGTAGCCTCTCACTTGGATTCTGGAGCTCTCATAATTTGTTTTTGTCTATGCATGTTAGTTCAATCATTGTTTCTTGGGGTGGAGGAATGGGAGATAGGACCTTCTAATCTGCAATCATGCTGAGACTTATTGCTATTGTTTATACAATAATCTTCAGCTTTCTGCATCCTAAGTAGAAACCGGAATTCAAAACACTCAAGATCAAAATAAAGACACATAAGGTGCCAGCATTGTGGTGCAGCGTGTTAAGCTGCCACCCGAGGTGCCAGAATCCTCCATGTTGCAGTAGTTCAAGTCCCAGCTGCTCCACTGCTGATCCAGCAACCTGCCAATGTACCTAGGGAAGCAGTGGAAGATGGCCCAAGAGATTCTGTCCTGGCCAGCCACATGAGAGGTCTGGGTCTGGATGAAGTTTCTGGCTGTTGGCCTCAGCCTGGCTCAGACCCTGCCATTGCAGCCATCTGGGGAGTAAATCAGCAGAGGGAAGGAATATCTCTCTGTTTCTGTGTGTGTCTCTCCTTCTCTCTCTCTCTCTCCTTCTCTATTTCTCTCTCTCTCTCTCTCTCTCTCTCTCTCTCTCTTTGTATCGCTCTTTCTCATTCTGCCTTTCAAATAAATAAAATATATCTCTAAGAAAAGGACACACAAATCTTGTCCACACAGATATAATGGCAGCTATATAGAATGGGTACAGTCAGGACAACCTAACAATTTGAACAGACAATACATTACATATAATACACAATATAAAATATGTAATATGTAAAGAAATAATAAAACATTTAAGCAGATATTGAAAGGCTAGATTTACAAAATAAAGGAAATTCTGAGACACTCTATAAACAGAAACTTCAGGAAGCAGCTCTAAACTCCTAGGACTGGGGCAATAATGAGGGGCCTAGAGTTATGAGAATCTAAAGTCTGAAGATGAGTACCCAGACCAGGGTCTGATATCTCACTGCAAGACTGCTTCTTGTACCTCTGAAGCATATGATGAGCTCAATCTGTGATTGACAGGGGGAAAATATTGCAACCAATCACTGTTGTTCATAGGGAGGTATTTTTAATTGGCATGACACTAACAGGAAGAAACAAATTAGAGGCACTGATCTTTTTTTCTCATCTCCTGGCTTTCATTCTCTCTCTAGTGTATCCTATTGGCAAAATTCAACAGTTTCTGGAAAAGGCAGGATATAGTTTTCAGAGTCCAAGCCCCAGAATACAAAGCATATCGAGTGTGTTAATAACTATCTCAGCAGGAATGTTACATTTTCAATAGGCTGAATGAATCCTAAGTAGAGATTTTAAAATGTTTGCAATTTTATAATCCATGCTTCATTAAGTCCCAGTATGTAAACTGCAAAAATTATTCACGTACATCAAGTCACTTTTTAAGAACTGGTGCATTTAAAATTTCTATTATCAGAGAAATTCCTGTCAGTTCTAAAATCCTATAGTTAAAATATTGTGCCTATGGACTGTGTATTACTGACAGTGACCGAAGAAAATATTTTTAGCGTTTTTTTTTTCACCAAATTTTAACTGAGCTGAGTGTTACATTAACTAGGGAATTTTCATTTAGCTGTTACAGACACTGAATAATTAAGAAATATTTTAGCAATATATACTCCAGCAAACAGAATAGACAGATGTTTAATATATAATCTATAGGATCTATTGAATAGTCTATATATACATATTATATACATTACATATATATGGAGAGGTATAAACAGAAGTAGAGAAGAAGAGGGAGAGAAATGCTGATTTATTCCAAGGAACTGGCTCACAAGATTATGGAAGCTGAAAAGTCCCATGAACTGCCCTCTCCGAACTGGAGATCCAGGAAAGTTGACAGCACAGGACCACATGTATACAAAGGCTTCAGAACCAGGGAGCCAATGGTACAAATCCCATTCTAACAGCGAGAGAAAAAAAAATCCATGTTCTAGCTCAAGCAAACAGGTAGAATAAAAGTGGAACGGCTATTTCTTCTTCCTTTCTGTTGTATTCAGGCCTCCAAGTTATGAAGCCTCTGGCATAGGGAAGGGCAGTCTCCTTTGTTGAATCTAACATGCTAATCCCATGCAGGAACACTCTTGCAGAAATACACAGAAATAATTTAGAACTGGGCTTCCCACGACACATACAATGACCTTAAACTGAACGATGGATTGAACCATCGTACCAAATGAATTAGTTTGATATTTTTTTCAAGATTATCTTGCCATTAGTGAGATGCTATATTTTGCTGTATGTTTATTAAAATAGATTACATGTACAAAACAGAAAGATAAACAAGCAAAAAGGAATAAAATGCATTACAAGAATAGACAAATTTGTATGTCAAATATAGCACCCCTACTAATAATCATGATTCTTACCTCTTTTTAAGTTAAAATATTAATACAACCATGATTTTCTTTTTTTAAAAAAATTGTATTTATATAGATGACAGAGAAAGAAAGATCTCCAATTCACTCCTCAGATGCCTGCGATGGCCAGGAGGCCTAATCCAGGAGCCTGGAATTTAATTCAGGTCTCCCGCACAAGTGGCAGAAACCCACTACTTGTGACATCACTACTGCTGCCGTGGTCTGCATCAGCAGGAAGCGGCAGTCAGGAGCCGGGACAGCCATCAAGTCTACTACAATGTGAGGCACGGGCATCTTTCTCAGCAGCTTCAAACATGGGCAAAATGCCTGCCTCATGTTGGCATATTTTTAGGGAATATATTTCAGAATAATTTTAGGTTCCAAATGTGATTTACAACTGAATTCTCAGTAAATAGCATATATATTTGATAGTTATTTTGAAATGGGCACACAAATGCACTGAAAAAAAAATGACTAAGCAAATGAAATTAAATCTTCTCCACTCTGAGAAATTTTTTAAATGACAACTTTAGCAAAGAAATTTTTTTCATTGTTAGTGTACATTCATGGCACATGGGTTAAACTGTGTTTTCCAGTGGAGGGCACCTAGTTTGAACCTATATTCACTGTGGAAAATATCACCTGCTCTCTATTAAAGACAGTACTTACCAATATTGTTCATTTATTGCAATTAGATAATGGTAGACTTAGATATGTAATAGATGCACAAATGCATACACAGACAAGCTGAGAACGTTTCCTAATTCTCAAAGATTTCTGACTTGGCATACATAACAAAAAGAAAGACAATTTCTTATTAGTATGAAGACGTTTATCTAATGAAAATAAATTGGAAAATGGGACTATGTTTACCTCAGGTTAATAAAATGGATGACGCTGGTAATATAAATTCATAATAGTTATGAGAATAGAGTACGTGCCCTTGAAAAGGAGAGGATAAATTGGAAAGTATGCATATTACATCTATGTTGAAAATTTAATTATAAAGAATTTCCCTTTGGAAATTTTGCTAAGACTTCCTACAGTAATTGGCCAACTTTTCTTTGTTACATTTATTTCATTTTAGACATATATCATCCTTTTTTAAGCCTTTTTTAAGACTTTTTTTTTGACTCATTGAAAGCCCACATACCCAGGAAATTGGGTTCTCCCACTGAAGACACTTTTCAAACAGACTGTTTCAAATTGCTTTGGCTTGGAGACAGCTAGAGTTTCAGTAAAAGTGCTATTTATTTTAAAAGGAAATATTCTTTTCTAAATTCTTAATCAAATGTATTTCTCAGTCTTAGAAAATATCTGCACAATAAAAATTTGGCACTACTACTTAATTTTAACAACAGTTTAAAATATTGTTGAAATATTATATACATGTATATAGTATTAGAAATATTGTTAATCACCAAATAGCTTTCAAGTTGAGCAAGAGGCTTTTTCCTTAGTGTGCACTGCAGCATTTACTTTTTTTCCTTTAAAGATGAGTCCCAGGTAGAAATGTGTATAAATTATCCCTCTAAATTCACCTCAATCATTCCCATCTCAAATCAAAGACTTGCTAACAAACCATCATTTTATTCATGAAACAGGTAGCTTAATATGAAAAGTATGAATTTGAGTGAATAAAATACTATTTCTTTTTACCAAAATGAATCCAATAGTGTATTAGAGTTGCTTGCAACATTTATCTAACAGAATTTTCTCTCTCCTGTTAATTTTAATGGATTCAAACAGGTGTTGTTATTTTAAATTCCTTTTTTTAATTTTTATATATATAAAGCTTTTATTTAAAGAATATAAATTTCCAAAGTACAGCTTATAGATTACAATGGATTCCCCCCCATAACTTCCCTCCCACCCGCAACCCTCCCCTTTCCCTCTCCCTCTCCCCTTGCATTCACATCAAGATTCATTTTCAATTCTCTTTATACACAGAAGATCAGTTTAGTACATATTATGTAAAGATTTCAACAGTTTGCCCTCACATAGAGACACAAAGTGAAAATACAGTTGGAGTACTAGTTATAGTATTAATTCACAATGCACAGCACATTAAGGACAGAGATCCTACATGATTTTTTTTAAAGAATGGATTAATTATCTATGCAATTTCCAATTTAACACCAAGATTTTTTAATCATTTGCAATTATCTTTATATACAGAAGATCGATTCAGTATATACTATGTAAAGATTTCATCAGTTTGCACCCACACAGAAACACAAAGTGTAAAAATACTGCTTCAGTACTAGTTATAGCATTACTTCACATTGGATAACACATTAAAGACAGATCCCTCATGAGACATAAGTACACAGTGACTCCTGATGTTGATTTAACAATTTGACACTCTTGTTTATGGCGTCAGTAATCTCCCTAGGCTCTGGTCATGAGTTGCCGAGGCTATGGAAGCCTTTAGGGTTCGCTGACTTCGATCTTATTCCGACAGGGTCGGAATAAGTTCTCTCCTCCCTTCAGAGAAAGGTACCTCCATCTTTGATGGCCCGTTTTTTCACTGGGATCTCACTCGCAGAGCTCTTTCATTTAGGTCCTCTTTTTTTTTTTTTTTCCCCAGAGTGTCTTGGCTTTCCATGCCTAAAATACTCTCATTGGCTCTTGAGCCAGATCCAAATGCCTTAAGGGCTGATTCTGAGGCCAGAGTGCTATTTAGGACATCCACCATTCTATGAGTCTGCTGTGCATCTCGCTTCCCATGTTGGATCATTCTCTCGCTTTTTCATTCTATCAGTTAGTATTAGCAGACTCTAGTCTTGTTTGTGTGATCTCTTTGACTCTTAGACCTATCAGTGTGATCAATTGTGAACTGAAATTGATCACTTGGACTAGTGAGATGGTATTGGTACATGCCACCTGGATGGGATTGTACTGGAATTCCCTGTCATGATTCTAACTCCATCATTTGGGGAAGGTCTGATTGAGCCTGTCCCAAATTGTACATCTCCTCCCTCTCTTATTCCCACTCTTATATTTAACAGGGATCACTTTTCAGTTAAAATTTAAACACCTAAGAATAATTGTTTGTTAATTACACAGTTCAACCAATAGTACTAGAATAAAAAAAATACTAAAATGGATAAAGTATTACATTGTACAACAACAGTCAGCACAAGAGCTGATCAGGTTACTGTTTCTCATAGTGTCCATTTCACTTCAACAGGTTTCCCCTTGGTGCTCAATTAGTTGTCACCGATCAGGGAGAACATATGATATTTGTCCCTTTGGGACTGGCTTAATTCACTCAGAATGATGTTTTCCAGATCCTTGAATCTTGTTGCAAATGACTGGATTTCATTGTTTTTGACTGCTGTATAGTATTCTATAAAGTACATGTCCCATAATTTCTTTATCCAAATGTATGCTTTGAATTCCCTGTGATCTTTTGCTGTGAGGTTCCCTTCGTTTACCATCTTTCATGTTGATGGGCGTGTTACTGTGTTTCTGCGTGTAACACATCTTTAAGCATCTTTTGCAGGGCTGGGCAAGTGGCAACAAATTCTTTCAATTTTTTTGCAATGAAAGGTCTTTATTTCACCTTCATTCACAAATGAGAGCTTTGCAGGATATAATATTCTGGGCTGGCAGTTTTTCTCTCTTAGTACCTGGGCTATGTCTCGCCATTCCCTTCTAGCTTGTAGGGTTTCTGATGAGAAGTCTGCTGTGAGTCTAATTGGAGATCCTCTGAGAGTAATCTGACGTTTCTCTTTTGCACATTTTAGGATCTTTTCTTTCTGTTTCACTGTGGTGAGTTTAATTACAATGTGTCGTGACGAGGATCTCTTTTGGTCATGTTTCCTAGGGGTTCTATGAGCTTCCTGTACTAGGATGTCTCTGTCCTTCTCCAAAACTGGGAAATTTTCTGCTATTATCTCACTAAAAAGGCATTCTAATCCTTTCTCCCTCTCCATGCCTTCAGGAACTCCTAGAACCCGAATGTTGGGTTTTTTAATAGTATCCTGTAGATTCCCAATAATATTTTTTAGATTTCTAATTTCCTCTTCTTTTCTTTGGTTTGACTATATAGTTTCCTGTGCTCTGTCTTCTAAGTCCGATATTCTCTCTTCTGCCTTCCCATTCTGTTTGTAAGGCTCTCTAATGTGTTTTTCATTTGATCTATTGAATTCTTCACTTCATTATGATTTCTCGTCACTATCACAGTTTCATGTTCTACTAGTTGTTTCATTTCAGCTTGATTCCTCCTTAATATTTCATTTTCATGAGAGAGATTTTCTACCTTGTCCATTAAGGATTTCTGTAGTTCAAGAATTTGTTTTTGAGTACTTCTTAGTGTTCTTATCAATTTTTTGAGATCTGCTTCTTGAATTTCTTCTATCTCATCATCTTTGTAATCTTGAATTGGGGCATCTTTTTCATTTGGGGGTGTCATAGTGTCTTCCTTGTTCTTGTTACCTTGGTTTTTGCGTTTGTTGTTTGACATATTGATTTCTTCACTGTGGTGTTTTTTCTTGTTATATTCTGACTCTAGATAAGTGGACTGTCTTCTTTCAATGGAGCCTTAGAGGCTTGAGATGGGTGTGGACTGATAGCTCTGTTTGGTTCCTCAGGGTTGAGGGTGTGCCAAAGGTGACACTCCCAGGTTAGGCATGGTAAATCTCTCTCTGTTTCTTTCTTTATTTTTGATTCAAAAGGGAAGTAATTCCACACAGCTGAATGGAATTGGGGGTGGTTAGCAGGCAAATGATATACCCACAGGAGCCAGAGATCGGAAGCTCTTTCCCAAGGACCAAAGAGCGAATCTCTGCGGCCTCCAGTGTGGGTTCAAATTATTCTGCAGTCTCACCACTGGGCTACCAAGGCTACCGAACTGTAGCGTCTCTGGAGAGTACTCAGGTGGTGAATTCCATGAGTTCTCTCCCCCAAAGATTCTTTTTTCACAGTCTCAGTTCATTAGCACCACACATTCATTAGGTTCTAATCTCCTGCTATTTCACCCCCACGCCCAGAGTCAGGTTTTTCTGCTAGGCTCAGGGCCAGTACAGACCTGAGGTCGCCCTGCTTATGACGTATGTCCAAAAGGGCGCCTGCTCTTTTTCTTGCTCACCTTTGAGAGGTAGGCGGAGAGAGAGAAACTCGTGTCTGTATCAGTCACTTTTTTCTTTCTCTCTCTCTTCTAGTTAGCCTGGTGAACTTTTCCCCACAGGGTTTCAAGCCTTGTTCGCTCTAGTCTCCTCTCTCCGCTTCCCTTCCGGTGTCTCGGGCTATTGAGGTTCAGCTCACCTTGCGTTCCAGCGCTGGTGCATTGAGTCTGCCGCTGGTGTCCCGAACTGCGGGCTCCCACGCTCTCCTCGAAGGTCCACTGTGAATCACTAGTTCCAGAAGAGTTTCCTCTGCTGTTTCTTCCCCTACTCTTCCTTGAACCTGCAGTATCTCCACTTTTATTAAACTGCCTTCCTATTCCGCCATCTTGCCCTACCTATTTTACTTTAATTGCCTGTTCTTCTGGTGTATTCATCAATGTCTTGCAGAGCTTCCCCAATGTTCTTCTCCAGTAATTTTGTGGTATCAAGATTTAGATCCTTGATCCATTTTGAGCTAATTTTCCTATAAGGTGTAAGGTGGGGGTCTAGTTTGATACCTCTGCATGCGGAGATCCAATTTTATCAGCACCATTTGTTGATGATACTGTCCTTTCTCTAGGGATTAATTTTAGCTCTTTTGTAAAAATTAGTTGGTTGTAGCTGCATAGATTGATTTCTGGAGTGTCTATGCTGTTTCCTTGGTCTACAAGTGTTTATCTGTGCCAGTACCATGCTCTTTTGACTATACATGCCTTGTAGTATGCCTTGAAATCTGGTATTGTGATGCCTCTGGCTTTGTTTTTGTTCAGATTGCTTTAGCTATATATAGTGTTTCTTGTGTTTTCATATGAATTTTAGCATAATTTTTCTACATCCGAGAATAATACCAGTGGTTTTTGATTGAGATAGCACTGAATCTGCAAATTACTTTCAGCAGTGTGGAAATATTTATGATATTAATTCTTCCAATCTACAAATTTGGAAGATATTATACATTTTTGTCATCTTCTATTTCTTTCTTTTATGTTTTATAATTTTCATCATAGAGGTCTTTCACCTCTTTGGTTAAATTTATTCCAAGGTATTTAAATTTTTGTAGCTATTGTGAATAGGGCTGATTTTACAAGTTCTTTCTCAACCATAACACTGTCTATATATACAAACGCTATTGATTGTTATGTATTCATTTTATATCTTGCAACTTCACCAAACTCCTTATGAGTTCCAAGAATCTCTTGGAGGAGGCTTTTGGTTCCCCTATATATACAATCATGTCACCTGCAAACAGGAAAAATGTGTCTTCCTCATTTCCAATTTGTACCACTTTCATTTCTTTTTTTGCCTAATGGCTCTGATTTAAAACTTCAAGGGCTATATTGACTAGTAATAGTGTTAGTGGGTATCTTTGCATGGTTTGAGAGCTTACCAGAAATGATTCCAACTTTTCCCATTCAATATGAGACTGAATGTGGGTTTTCCATAAATTTCCTTGATTGTGTTGAGGAATTTTCTTCTAAATCCAATTACATAAAGTTTTTTTTTTTATCATAAAAGGATGCTGTATTTTATCAAAAATGCTTCCTCTGCATCTATTGAAATAATCATATGGTTTTTGTTCTTCAGTTTGTTAATGTGATGTAACACGTTTTTTAATTTGTGTATATTGTGCCATTCCTGCAAAGTAGGGGAAAATACCACTTGGTCTCGGTGAATGATCTTTCTGATGTGTTGGATTTGATTAGCTAGTATTCTGTTGAGATTTTTTGCTTCTATGTTCATCAGTGATATTTTTCTACAGTTCTCTTTCTTTGCTGTATCAATTTCTGGTCTAAGATTGAGGTGAGGCTTGTATCATATAAGGACTTTGGGAGTATTCCCTTCAATTGTTTGAACAGCTGGAGAAGAATTGGAATTAGATCTTCTTTAAAAGTCTTATAGAAATCAGCACTGAATCTATCTGGTCCTGGTCTTTTCTTTGTTGGGAGAGTCTTTCTTACTGATTCAATCTCCTTCTTCATTAATTGTATGTTTAAATTTTTTATGTTCATGACTCAAGTTTGGTAGAGGGTATGTGTCCAGGAATCTATCCATTTCCTCTAAATTTTTCAATTTGTTTGTATATAGCTCTTTGTAGTAATCCTGACTATTTCTTTTATTTCTGTAGCATTCACTGTTGCATCTACTTTTTTTAATCTCTGATTTTATTTATTTGGGTCTTCTCCCTCTGTTTTTGTTACTTGAGCCAATGTTGCATCAATCTTCTTTATTTTTTAAAACACCAGCTGTTAATTTCATTGATCTTTTATATTTTTAAATTTTATTTCATCTTTAATTTTAATTATTTCATTCCTCCTACAATTTGTGGTTTGGTGTGTCATTGCTTTTCTAGGTTCTTGAGATGCACTGATAGCTCATTTATTTGATGCTTTTCCAATTTCTATATGTAGGCACTAATTGCTATAAACTTCCCTATTTTTTTTTTGGCAGGTCGAGTTAGACAGTGAGAGAGATAGAGAGAGAGAGAGAGAGAGAGAGAGAGAGAGAGAGAAGGAGAGAAAGGTCTTCCTTTTTCCATTTGTTCACCCCCCAACTGGCTGCTACGGCCAGCGCACTGCACTGATCTAAAGCCAGGAGACAGGTGCTTCCTCATGGTCTCCCATGCGGGTGCAGGGCCCAAGCACTTGGGCCATCCTCCACTGCCCTCCCGGGCCACAGCAGAGAGCTGGACTGGAAGAGGAGCAACCAGGACAGAACCAGTGCCCCAATCAGGACTAGAACCCGGGGTGCCGGCCCTGCAGGCAGAGGATTAGCCTAGTGAGCCATGGTGCTGGCCATAAACTTCCCTCTTAAAATTGCTTTTACCATATCCATTAAGTTTTTTAAAAAAAATATTTATTTGAAAGTCAGAGTTATGCAGAGAGAGAGGGAGAGGCAGAGAGAGAGAGAGAGAGAAAGAGAGAGAGAGAGAGAGAGAGGTCTTCCATCTGCTGGTTCACTCCCCAACCAACTGCAATGACCAGTGCTGCACTGATCTGAAGCCAGGAACCAGGAGCCTCCTCTGGGTTGACCATGTTGAGACAGAGGCACAAGGACTTGGGACATCTTCCAGTGCTTTCCCAGGCTATAGCAGAGAGCTGGATTGGAAGTGGAGCAGCCAGGACTGGAACCAGTGCCCACATGGGATGCAAGCACCACAGATGGTGGTCTTATACACTACGCCAGAGTGCTGGCCCACCCAAAAGTCTTGATATATTGTATTGTCATCTTCATTCTTACCCATCAATTTTTTCATATGCTTTTGAATTCCTGTAGGACCAACTGTTTATTGGAGCCTGTTGTTCAGTTTCAATGTAGTTATTAAGTTTCAGCTTCATTCCATTGTGGTCAGAAAAGATACATGGTACGATTTCAAATTTTTTTAATTGACTGAAACTTTCTTTTAGGCCTAGCATGTAGTATACCCTTCAGAAATTTCCATTCACATATAAAAAGAATGATTAATCCTCAACAATGGGATGAAAGGGCTATAGATATTACTTAGGTCCATTTGATCCATAGTGTAGATTAGTTTTCTTATTCATTTTCAGTCAACTTGATCTGTTCATTGATGAACTTAAGTGTTGAAGTCCCCCATTATTATTGTATTGGAGTCTGTGTCTCCCTTTAGCCCATTAACATTCATTCTAAACAGCAGGCACTCTGGCATTGGGTGCATATACATTTATTATAGTCACTTCTTCCTTTGGAATTGATCCATTATCATTACATAGTGCTCTTCTTTGTCTCTTTTTAATGTTTTTGTGGTTTTTTAATACTAACATGATTATACCTGCTTATTTTGCTTTCTGTTAGCATGGAATATCTTTTTCCAGCTTTTCTGCATGTACCTTTGTTGGTGAGATGTGTTTATTGTGGGCAGCAAATGGATGGATTTTCTTTTTAAATCCATTCAGACAGTCTGTATCTTTTAATTGTAGAATTTAGGCCATTTGTATTCAAAGTTACTATTGATAAGTAATAACTTGACCCTGCCATTCTTCCATAAGTATTCCTATTCTTTTCATTTTACTTCATTTTCCTTTGTACTTTTGTAAGGAGGTATTTTGCCTTCCCATTCTTTGATAATGATGACTATCATTCTGTGTTTCTGTGTGTAGCACATTATTAAGCATGATTTGTAACACTGGGCAAGTGGTGATGAATTCCTATAATTTCAGCTTTTTAGGAAAGGCCTTTCTGTCATTTTCATTCATTTGTTGGGTTCAGTATTCTCCGTTGAGAGTTTTTTTTTTTTTCTTTTAAGACTTGGACTATGTCTCTCAATTCTCTTAGCTTATAGAGTTTCTGATAAGAAATCAGCTGTGCGTCTAATTGGAGAGACTTTGAAGATAATCTGGCATTTCTCTTTTGCACATTTTAGAATCTTTTCTTTCTTTTATCTCTTGAAAGTTTGACTACAATGTGCCATGATAAGATCTTTTCCAGTCATGTCTATAAGGAGTTCTGTGTGCTTCCTGTACTTAGATGTCCCTTTTTTTCTCCAAAAAATGGAAGTTTTCTCATTTCACTAATAGGTCTTCTAGTTGATCCATTGTTTATTTTCACACCTTCAGGAACTCCTAAGACACAAATGTTAGGTCATTTGGTAGATTCCCTTAACTCTCTAACAATGTTTTTAATTTTATTAATTCCTTCTTCTTTTTCTTTTTTGGTCTGAGATATTTCCAAAGATTTGTCTTCTAGCTCAGATATTCTTCTTTCTGCCTTATCAAGTCTTGTTAACGCTTTCCAATGCATTTTTATTTGACATAGTGAATTTTCATTTCTAATATTTTAGTTTGATTTCTTCTTTACAATCTCAATCTCACAAGAAAAGCTTATCCATGTCATGTATGGATTTATTTAACTTATGTATTTGCTTCTCATTGCTTGTGAGTAGTACTATGATCATTTTTTGAATTTGATTTCAGGCACTTCATCAAACTCTTCATCTTCACATTCTAATATTGAAGTGCTGTGTTTCCTTGGAGGAGTCATATTATCTTCCTTATTCTTGTTTCATGAACTTCCGCATTTATTTTTAGGCATTTGTAGAGACACTTGTTGGTTTTCTCCACTGATAGGTTTTATCTTTAAACTATGCCTCTGTGGCTTAGTGGAGTGTCTACTTTTTCAATGAATACCCAGAGGCATGTACTGAGTGTGGCCATGTAGTGCTGGTCAGGATGGGAGAGGTTATGATTGTGCCTATTGGCATAATCATAACCTTACTCCTCTTCTAATGTGATCAATAGCCAGGCTTGGCCCACAGTGGGTACATTCCCCATCCATTCTGGCACATTAACTGCACAAAAGATATGTGTAGTCCTCAGTGTGAACAAAGAACCCTATGTAATGACCTACCCTGGGCCGTCAGGGAGTTCTGAGCCTCTGATGCCAGACAGTGGTTGCCCAGAGACCAGCTACACTTCATACCCTATCATGCCACTTGACTTCGGATACAGTTTCTGGCTAATGATCTGAGAAAAGCACCAAAAAATGCCACCCAAATAGGAGACCAGGAAGAATCTCCTGGCTCTTGACTTCACTCTGGCCCAGCTCTGGCTGTTTTAGCCATCTGGAGAGTCAACCAGCAGATGATAGACCTTTCTCTCTCTCTCTGTCTCTCCCACTCTCTTTGTAACTCTTTCAAAAATAAATAAATAAACATTTAAAAAGAAAAAAGACAGTAGGGAAAATAAGTTCTACACAGTACTGGTGGTACAAAAGCTTGAGAGAGTGATTCAGTAGTATCCAGTCATTTTAAAGAATATACTCTTCTTTAGAGAAACTCTTGTAGCTAGGTACAAGGAAGATAAGTACAAACATAGTTTGCATTGATCTGTAATAGTACATAAATGAGGCAACTCTTTACTCCGTATAAGAATGAATAAATTAAGTGGCTTAGACATAGACTAGTTCACCAACATCAAAGTAATTGAAGTAAAAGTTTTAAATTTTCTAAAGGTCTTGAAATACTGTCTATACTTAGAATTGTATTAGGTACTTTTTTTCAGATTAAAATAAGTGAATTAGGTTTAAATACATTAACAAAGATAAACATCAAAACAATACTCATTTTAAATTCTAGTTGCAAACATGTATACTCAGTATGATCCTGTTAATGCAAAATTAAAACACATTTAAAAAAGTGTTATGAATACATGAGAATGATACAAGGAGAAACTATATGAGGTACAATAAGCACAATTTTGGTCGAATTTAACTGTTGCTTTTTTTTTCTTTTAAAGAAAAAATTCTGAAACAAGTGAAAGAACAGATCCTAAAAGGCATTTATTAGGAAATCATGATAAGGTATCAAGAACATAGAGATTCTCAGTTGTGTTAACAGAGCAGAAATATTTTCTGAGCACTATACAGTATCACCTTAAGTTCAACTGACCAGAAGTTTCTATCTAGGCCAAAAAAGTGACAGAGAAATGAGAGTTTGGATGTCTCTTGTCATGCCACTGTGAGAAAAAGCTACAATAAAAAGGGAACAGCAGATGTGGAATAGGGTTTCACCTTTTCACTTACTAAGTTTATAAAACAGTAAGTCTTAATAATGTAGGAGTCTTGACACATGATTTTATTTTATAAGGAGTAAGATTTTGCTAAAACACCCTAACTAAAAGGAGTTAGCAATGTTTTGTATCTACAGTAAACATAAGACAATTTATTTACCTTAGAAATGTACTAATTTCATGAACATTGCATAAATTTTTTTTTAATATACAATGAATTCCACTTAGGTTATTCTTACATAGTCAGGGATGATATTTATATTCACACTGATGATATGATAATAAACAGATTTCTAATAAGCCAGGAAAACTTACTCTTTCCATGATAGGATTGCATTCATTAGCATCTGTTTTTAGACTAGGGTTCAGCAAACTTCCCATCTGAAGGGTCAGAGAGCAGACACTTTATGTTTTGAGGGCCAGATGGTCTCTGCTGCAGCTATTCAAACGTCTGGTGTTACTGTGAATGGAGCCACAGATGACACATAAATAGATGGCATGCCTGTTTTCCAAAATGTGCTGGTTTATAGAAATAAGCAGCAGTTTGGCTTCGGCCCATAAGTCAGAGCATGACAATACTTACTCTAGATCGGTTTTTATTGGTCCAATATTCTGACTTATTGTTTATTAAGTTTACCAATGATTCTGTGCATCTGTCTTGTCTATAATGTTCTACGATCCTCTGGTAAGTCAGATAGCATGTGATTTGCAAAAAAAAAGGGGGGGGCTTGATCTAAATTATGAAAAAACAAAGTGAGTTACCAATACTGGTGGCTTTGTCCTTATTTAAATAATCCTTTCCATCACCCTCCTTGAGTCCCCTGCCATGCTGCAATGTGAGTGATCCCAGGGCTACATTGGTGAAGAGGCTTAGGAAGTTGGGAGTTCACATAGTCTTTCTAAGACTTCTCTACTGAATCTGTTTTGAATTCCTTCTCTCAACTTAATAAGACATTCCAAACACTGTTCATCAATAAAATCTTATAAGATTCTGTAAAACAAGCAAACATGATTGTTGATTTTCTTACACATGGATTTATAAAGTTTAGAGTAACAGGAAAGGTTAAATCTTGCAGGAACAACCAGCAGAGATGAGAACTTAAAATGGCTAAAGAGACATGGTAAGGCAGTGGGAAATTAAAAGGTTACGATTTGTTCCAAGTTATAACCAACCACTTTCAAACACAGATGATCACTGACCATGACCTGAAAAATACTCTTGCTTATTAAAAAATAAAATGGCTTATAAACTGATTTTTAAAGGGATTACTTGGCTGGCACTATGGTATAGTACGTTAAGCCTCCACCTGTGGTGCCAGCATCCCACATAGGAGCTTGTTTGAAACCTGGCTGCCACTCTAATGATCTAGCTCTCTGCTAACAGCCTGCAAAAGCAGCAGAAGATGCCCCCAAGTGCTTGGGCCCTTGTACCCACGTGGGAGAACCAAAGAAGTTCCTGTCTCCTTGTTTTGGATCCGGCCAGCTCCAGTCATTGAGGCCATTCAAGGAGTGAAACAGCAGATCGAAGCCCTCTCTCTGTGTCACTTCCTCTGTCTGTAACTCTGCCTATCAAATCAATAATTCTTTTCAAAAGGGATTATTCTTTCAGTACTTGATTAATGCCACTCTTAGGATCACTGGTTGCTATTCTCACCCTGTCTTTGATATCTACTGTGTCTGTTAGATTGTTTACAGGAGTTGATAAAGGAACGAACAAAGGCCTTCACCAACCAGGTGATCAATAAATGCTGCTACAGGGATATACTTGGTTCCCCACCCAGGAGACAGCAGCTTGAGACATCACCCCGCATCAGCAGAGAGTACCTTGTTGCCCCATGTCAGCAGGAAGTAGCTCTAAAGACACCCCTCCTGGACTTCTGGGGCTAACGTAATCCCATATGACTCTTGCTTTATATAAAACAAAAGGAGGGAATATTAATAAAGTGGTGCAGTCTTGGATGGCGCCACGGCTCACTTGGCTAATCCTCTGCCCGCGGTGCCAACATCCCTGGTTCTAGTCCCAGTTGGTGCGCCAGGTTCTGTCCT
This sequence comes from Sylvilagus floridanus, assembly GCA_949820135.1. Lineage (NCBI taxonomy): Eukaryota > Metazoa > Chordata > Mammalia > Lagomorpha > Leporidae > Sylvilagus > Sylvilagus floridanus. The sequence continues at coordinate 27,510,141 of OX463235.1, forward strand.
GGTTGCTCTTCTTCCAGGCCAGCTCTCTGCTGTGGCCTGGGAGTGCAGTGGAGGATGGCCCACGTGCTTGGGTCCTGCACCCACATGGGAGACCAGGAGGAAGCACCTGGCTCCTGGCTTTGGTTCGGCACAGCACGCTGCTGTGGCGGGCATTTGTGGGCTGAACCAGTGGAGAAAGGAAAGCCTTTCTCTCTCTTTCTCTCTGTCTAAATCTGCCTGTCAAAAAAAAAAAAAAATGGTGCAGTCTTATCTATGGCAAGATCTATGCCCTGGACACCGTCCTAGGCCAGCTGATCCCACAGCCCAACCACAGGTGTCAGTCCCACCCCCATCCTAATGGAATTTGCTGCTCCTACTTTCCTGCCCGCCCCTCCAGCAAAGTTTAAGAGGAACTGTTCCAGAACATGTGGCTCTCTCTCTTGTTCTCTGTCTCTTGATCTCGCTTTCTCTCTCTCTCTCTCTCTCTCTCTCTCTCTCTCTCTCTCTCTCTTATGCTCTCCTTCTCCCTCTTTTCCTTCTTCACCCCGTCCTCCAGTCTCTCAGGTTTTCCCACCAATAAACTCTTTTCCTTAAAAAAATAAATAAAAAGGGATTGTTATTGCTGTTTTCATCTGTAGGCTGCTAAAGTTGTTTGCTTTGGATTCCATCATAAAACAGGTGAAGCAGAAGGTTAAGAGGCAGAGTTAAGGCAAAGCTTTGCAGGTGCGCTTTTTAATCAGTTGTTAGATATTGGATGAGGCAAATAAAGAACATGTACTAAGAGTAACAAAGGGTTTTTCTAAAAAAGAAAATTGGAAATAAAAGTCTGTAATGATGAAGACTAATACGTGCAACTCTAATTTTCTGCGTAATAATTTTCATTATTTTTATAGTGTTAAGATTAAAAGAAACTTGTGTCGATTATACTATATTTTTGTAAGTTTAATTGAAAAATTTGCTTTTCCACTGGGTAAAATTTTAATGTCACAAAGTAAAAAAAAAAAACTTATTTAAAGGTACTTTGTACAAATAGATGATACTTCACTGTCTTGAAAGAGAAGGTGCAGAAAGTAATATCTCTATACACATATGTTTAAATACTTTTCTTATTTGAGTGGTAGAGACACATACACAATATGGGGGGAGGTGCAGAGAAGAGAAACAAAGAGACAAAGGTGCCATCTGTTGGTCTACTCCCTAACCCAAATGCCCACCAAGGCCAGAATTGGGCCAGGCTTCCGGGAGCCAGGAATCAATCCAGGTCTTCCACATGAGTGGCAGGAGCCCAAACACTCAGGCTATCATTTGATGCCACCCTGGTGTATTAGCAAGAACCTAAAGAGGAACCAGAGGCAGGACTGGACTGGATCCTCGGCACTCAGATATGGGATGTTGTGTCCCGAGTGGCAGCCTCCCCCTCTGAACCACAATGCCCTCTCCTCTCAGGCAGCTTTAAAAATTCTTTATCATCCAAGAAATGACGCTTAACCTAAGTCAGATTCTTTCATTATATAGATGGAGATGAAAGTGAAGATATTCCAGGTAAATTAAATAGCAAAAACATAGTTAGGATGAAGAAATTAGTAATTTCTCATTTGGGTAGAATACCATGTTCATGAGTCAAAATCTGAGACAAGATTAAACAACACACTATGGGTATCACAAATATCTTCTGCATAGAATTATCGCCAGAGGAAGGTAATTAAGCAATGGCATGGGAAATTTATTGCGATATCTTTCTCAGCAGGAGTAGTTCAATAGTCACATGGAAGATATGAGGGGGGCTGCAAAATGTTCATTGAAAATTATTATCTTTTAATTCCATTTAATAAATTCTTGAATCCCCTCCTATAATAACAAGGGCATAGGTGACAGACATGAAAATGAGGTAAGTGTTCAAGCAATTAATTATGAATAGCAAAACCAGTTTTATGACCATGGGAATAAAGAAATGGTAATGAGTAAGAGAGATATTTCAACAGAAAAATCAATAGACCTTAGAGACTAATTAGATATGAGAGAGAAAAGGAGTCACTCACTCATCTAATCTTGTAATCATTACTCAGATACTTCTTTACTTTTTCATGCCAGACAATGACCTAAGATCTGGCATCAAGAGGCTGACACACAAGCTTCTGTAGGAACCACACATTTTTTTTTTTAAATTCAGAGTTACATGGAGTACTGAGAGGAAGAGACAGAGCGAGAGAGTGAGCAAGAGAGAGAGAGAGAGAGAACAAGCTATCTTCCATCTGTTGATTTACTCCTCAGAACTATAACAGCTAGTACTTGGCCATGCCAAAGCCAGGACCAAGACGTTCAATTGGGTCTCTCACATCACTGGCAAAATCCTGAACACATGTGCTATCTTCTGTTGCTTTTTTTGGGTCATTGACAGGAAGCTGGATCAGAAGTGGAGCAGTCAGGACACGAATGGAAACCCATATAGGATGCAGTGTTGTAGGCAATGACTTTCGCCACTATGCCACAATGCCAGCCCTAGGAAACACACTCTTAAACAGTGAACTGCAGAGTGATCACCAGATATGTTGGAGACAAATGCAATATACATGTTACCCAGTGTGACCCAAAGCAGACATAACCAGCATGGGGAGGTTGTTCTGGGCCACACACAGAAATGATGACAATAACTGAGACAGGTAAGGTAGAAGAACACCTGTTTTGAAAGAGAAACTCAAAAGTGTACTTTATGTATTCTAACATGTTAACAGACCAAATGTGGAAGGTTAAATAAAAATGTCACAACTGATGTTTGAGAACATTTCTTCCCAAATCAAGCACATCTGTTAATATATTAGTGTGAGCTATGTCATCTAGGCTTCTAAACTCTCCTAATAAACACTTCTATTTCAAAATCATGTTAGGGCCAGCGCCATGGCATACCGGGTAAGGCTGCCACCTGCCATGCCAGCATCCCCTATGGGCACTGCTTGCTCCTCTTCTGATCCAGCTCTCTACTATGGCCTGTGAAGGCAGTGGGAGATGGCCCAGGTACTTGGGCCCCTGCACCTGGTGGGAGACTCAGCAGAAGCTCCTGGCTCCTGGCTTTTGATAAGCTTAGCTCTGACTATTGGTGGCCATCTGGGAAGTGAACCAGCAGATGGAAGACCTCTCTTTCTTCGGTCTCTCTCTCTCTGCCTACCTTTCAAATAAATAAATAAATCCTTTTTAAAAATTATTTATTTATTTGAAAGTCAGAGTTACACGGAGAGAGAAGGAAAGGCAGAGAGAGAAAGAAGTCTTCCATCAGCTGGTTCACTCCCCAGATGCCCTCATCGGCTGGAGCTTCACTGATCTGAAGCCAGGAGCCAGAAGCTTCTTCCAGGTCTCCCATGTGGGTGCAGGAGCCCAGGGACTTGGTCCATCCTCTACTGCTTTCCCAGGCCACAGCAGAGAGCTTGATCAGAAGTGAAGAAACCAGGGCTCAAACCGGGGCCCATATAGAATGCCTGCACTGCAGGCGGGAGCTTTACCCGAAATGCCACAGCACCGGCCACAAATAAACAAATCTTTAAAAAAATTTTTTAAAGTATATTCTAGTCTCCGAAGTGTTTTCATTATTAAATGATGAAAAATATTGATCTAATATTTTGATTGCAATAAATGCTCTAACATTATGATTGTTTTTACTAGCTGTGTTGTTGGCTTTTAAAGTCAGAAAAAAAAGTAAAAACAAAAACACTGAAGATTATGCCCATTAATTTTTAGAAACCAACTTTTCAACTTATCATTTGAAGTAGAACAAAAGTATCAGGAGAATGAAAGCAGTGGCATTAAGTACTCAGCTCATTTCAACACTGTGTGCTGATAGTTTTCACCCAAGATAACACCAAGCTTAAATTAAAATATCACTCTGTTAAAGCCATTAAACTCAAGAAAATAATAGAGCTTTTTATACACTTAATAGCAAAATCCAAAATCTTAGGTTATCAGAAACTATACACATAGCCTATTAAAAAAAAGAGTGCATTATGAAGTAAAATTTAAAATGTCACTATGGGCGTTCAGCCCTCTGCCTCTCTGCTGGGCTGCCCGCCTGACCTGGTCAGGTGTAATCTCTCTACTCAACCATGTAACCTCACTCCCCCCAGTCTCTCAGGCTCTGTCTGGAGAGGTGCCCATCCATCCTTATGGATGTCCCTTCCCTAATAAACCTTGCTATTTTACCTCCCACTACTCTCTGTCTCACGACTGAATTCTTTCTTGTGCGAAGACAAGAACCCTGCAAATTTCTCCAGTAACACACCCACATGGGAGACCTGGAAACAAATCCTGGCTCTGGATTGGCCCAGCTCTGGCCATTGCAGCTATTTGGTTGCCAGTAGCACTGCTGTCGCACTTCAGACTATTAAGTAAAGTAAGGATTCTTGAACAGAAGCACTGCGAGACTGTGACAGCTGACCACATAACTGGGACAACCACTCGGTGACTAGTGGATGAATAGCATCTACAGCGTGGATAAGCTGGACAGAAGGATGATTCACATTCTAGGTGGGATGGAGCCAGATGACACGAGGTTTCATCCTGCTACTCAGCATGGTGTACAATTAAAACTCAAGAATTGTTTAAAAAAATAAAAATAAATAAAATAAAATGTCACTATGAATGTGGTAAAATAAAAGGAGAGTAATTCATTATTGTGACCTCCTAAAAAGAAATTGAAATTATGACAACAAATAAATTAATAATTAGAGAAAACAATATATTTCTCTTACTTAATCAAGTAAATTGTACTTTAAAATATAAATTTTAAATGTCTGGATTTCCCCACAGAAGTCACATAATGGAAAAGAAAATTCGTATTTCATTCTGAATTATTTTTAAATCCATTTCCCTCTATTTTAGTAAGCAGTTAGTTTATGATTATGGACCTCATAGATATCTCTAGTATCAGTGAATGAACAAAATAAAGCAAAAATAAAAAGATTTATCTTTTGAAATGCAGAGCAGAGCAATGGGGAGGGAGGAGAGAGAATTCCAGAGGGCAAGGGAGGGAGTGAGTGCTTCTGTCTGCTGGTTCACAACACTTAAGATCTGAGCCAGGCCACTGCCAGGAGCCAAGAACTTCAAACTATTCTCCCATCTTCTGCTGCCTGCCCAAGCACATCAGCAGGGAGCTGGATGCGAAGTATGAGCAGAGCTGCCAGAATTCTGGTATGGGATGCTGGAGTTGAAAGGCAGTGGGTTAATCTCACACCAATTCTGCTCACATAGTAAACATTTCCTCATACAAAATCCACACAAGGTCAGAAAACAAACTCATCACTACAAAGACCAATTAGTTACTTTAGATGAAGGTCTTTAATAAATGTCTTCCTGCCTATTGATTTTAAAAGGGAAAGAAATATCCTGTTTTCTGGCCACTCATCTTTTGTGCCATCTGCCAATCTTGTATTTCTGACTTTGTATGAGCACCACCCACTGAAACAGCTACCTCACTCTAATCTCTGCAAATCCAAGCCAATCACACGTTTCAAAATGAGACTTAAAATCACTTCCCTAAGGTATTTCTGACATTGCAGACATTTTCTCTTGTATTTATATTCTCTGCCCATTTCAAATACAATAGTTTTTAAAAGAATTGACTTCCTTTTTGCTCAACTGGCATTTTTATGCTATTCAAGTTACCTAATTTATATATTTCCATTTCATTCAGTATTAAATTACTAAACGAACAAATTGAATACAATTGTGTGTATCATACCAGGAAAGAGAATTAAAAACTTGCCCTGGAAAAGCTTTTTAGGGCTTATTCATTCCACAATTGTTGACTTAACAACTTAATAATTGCAAGTGCAAAGCATTTGTACATGGGGCACTTAGCTTTAAGCATCTCATACAGTTGTACGTACATGTAAAAAATTAAGTATAATTCAAGCCAAGTAAATGCTACATGGGATAGTGAAGCAGTTTCCATCCAGAGAAATGAAATTAGTGGAAAAACTAGTGTAATTAGAATATAGCCTATGGATAGTTGATAGTATTATATCATTGTTAATATCATGGGAGTTATATAAAATATAAACATTAGGGGAAGGTGAGAGAAGAGTAACTCGGACTACTTTAAACTCTTTTTATAACCTTCAGTAACTCTAAAATTATGCCAAAATTAGAAATTTTTCCAAGTAATACAAAAGATATCACAAGATCTAGCAGAATTGTCCATATCATGACATGTCTGAACAATATTTCTCTTCAAGAAACAAAGGTTTTACTGCTTAATCACAGGTATATGGTCAGTAGACAACCCCCAGTGATCAGCTCCCTCCCCATGTGCCTCACTGCCAGGGAGGCCACATTCCCCCACAACCACATCAGGTAACTGAGTAAAGCAAGGGTTCAACAGGGCACGACGACAAGCAACGCTTCCTCCAAAGTCCTCCTCAAAGACGCTATGGTTTGAACGTGTACCCCAGCAAACAGCATTAGAAACTTATACCCCAATGCAACAGTGTTGGAATTTGAGGCCTAATGAGCGATGACCAGGCCAAGAAGCAAAAGTGAATGGATTAATGCCTTCCAAGCCACCAGATCCAGAACGTAATAAATAACTCTTTGTTGTTTTTTTTTTTTGAGATTTAAAATTATTTATTAGAATCAATTACCTCCAGCCATTGCAGCATGGAGGGGGACTTCCAAGAGAGGAAAACACAAACGGGACTTGTGGCAGTCAACTTAAAGTACAAACTTGATAATCCGATTGGCATTCAGTTACTAGACTAGAATAAAAAAAAAAACATCAAAAGACCTCATTTCCAATTCTCCATCCTGTCTGGCCTTCTAAGGGTGGGAGCTCTGGAGGAGTTCCCTTGCTATTATTAACATGGTAAATTTGGAGATTCTGAAGGAAGTAAGGAGGGCAGCCTGTTTGTTCTTGCTAAAGATAAAGTTTTGGGGAAGGAAGCAAATATTTGGGATGTAAAATATTCTTTTTTTAATAAAGGATTTCAGTTTCCTGCTGTTTAATTTTTTTATAAGTTTCTATTTATTTGAGAGGTAGAGTATAGACAGTGAGAGGGCGAGACAGAGAGGTCTTCCATCCACTGGTTCACTCCCCAGATGGCAGCAAGAGCCAAAGATGAGCCCATCTGAAGCCAGGAGCCAGATGCTTCTTCTGGGTCTCCCACATGGGTATGGGGCCCAAGGACTTGGGCCATCTTCTACTGCTTTCCCAGGCCATAGCAGAGAGCTGGATTGGAAGAAGAGCAGCCTGGACTAGAACCAGCGCCCATAGGGGATCCAGGCGCCACAGGCAGAGGATTAACTCACTACGCCATGGCGCCAGCCCCTAAATAGCTGTTCTTTATAAATTACTCAGCCCCAGGTATTTTGTTAGAGCAGCAGAAAACAGGCTAAAAGTTGAAAGCTTGGTATAATGTGTGTCACTGCCCTTGTCTCACTCTTGTTTCTTCCTCCTTCCTTTTCCAAGTATTAGTCCATAAAGTTGTGTTGCTTTCTAATACTACATTTCAATATCTGTCCTAGGAGAACAAAAGCAATGCTGTGCCAGGTTACCCTTGGAGCACAAAAGCAGAGAGATGATGGCTCAGCCAACTGTGCTACAGCCCAACATATATATTCCTGAAATACGCAATGTGATGTAAATATGCCTAAAGAAATCCACAGCACTTATGGGAAAAAGGGGGTTGTGGCACAATACTCAAAAGCATAATACATCAGTGACACATCAAAATATAGGACTATTAAAATGATATTTAAAAATGTTAAAGCTATTTTTTGTGTATACACATATATGATGGTATGTGCATGTATGTGTGTGCATATGTTTGCTACAATAACTACAGCAGTAGACCTGAAGTTTTCATGTGGAAGTAGGCATTAAAAGGGTTGCGGCTTGTGAGTTTCTGGGGAATAGTGGACAATATTGAACAATAGTGGATAATATTGAATATTATGTTCAATAACATGGAAAGTTGTAACACAAGATGACAAACAGGATGAACTAAGCAAGCTTCCAGATAGATATTTCAGGTGTGTGCATGTGTGTGTGTGCTTTATATTCCTCTCCAATTGGGTGCAATTTTCTGTATCCATCAAAGAAATCATGCAAAAGGAAGCACAAAATTCATGCTACACCCAAACTGTTCCCTCTGTCAATCAAGACAAGTGATTGTACAAGACAAAGCACCCATTCTTCAGATAGTATTTTATATCAGGCAAACTAGGAATACATGAAGAAAACAATGCAATTTTCCTAAGAAGAAAATAGTTACACTACATAACATACCAAGATTTGCAAATCATGCTATCTGTGACAAAGTGCAGACTAATAGTTTATAATGAAGACATGAATCATCTTAGACAGTATTAAGTGAACAAATATCAATATATGATATACATGACATGTGAAATTCAAGCAAACAGATCAAAAGATGTAATATACAAACAATGACTAAAAAGCTAAAACACAAACATACAAATAATTATCCTTGAGCAAAGTTAAAATAAAAAAAATATTAAATAAGTTATTGTGATTGTGTCTTCATGTTGTTAACATTTAGAAAAATTTTGGGTACACACACAAAACTGGTATTGCTTCATTCATTGAAATATTCATTGAGTGTCAGAGACTGGTCTAGGTTCTTGGTAAAAAGCATTAAGCAAAGTAAAATATATGCATATTTTCCTGCAGCTTTTAATCTAGAGAGAAGTAGAGAAAAAGAAATTAATAATTTCCATTCTGTATGATGGTGAAAGTGTTATAGAAAAAAAATAATGAAACAAAGAAAGGACACAGAGATTGTTGGGGGTAATGGAGAGTTCACTGGAAGCCTCTAATGAATTTAAAGTATTGCAAGTCAGTAACAGAAAGCATTATTTTCAGTTACATAGGTAAATTAACTTGATCGTCACTTAATTCCAGGCTAAGAGGAAAGCAAACATAGCCATTGCTAATGGAGAGTAGTGGTTGCAGTTACTAAGCACCAAAATATCATTCCTAAACCTTAAGCTCCCAAAAGAGAATGGGAGCAAAACTACTTCATACTAGGGATACTCAGAAGGCATAGTTCAGGTCTTTTCTTATCCTGGGAGATAAAAGGTGGACACAGCAGATCAGAGGCTCTCTATAACATGCTCATCTCTTGAGTGTGGATATATCCATGCAGACCCAGTTGGGATTTTGTTTCAGATAAGAATAAATGGAGCTTATTGTGGGGTAAAGTTGAGTCTAGGGAAAGCTGGGTCCAGTGCACTCTGGATATTAATGTCCAGAAGTGGCCATGGAAGTGTGGACTGGCAAATGTCCATCTTATAGTATTCTACGAAAAATACTCCTGTGGGAGAGTGGGCAATGCCTTTCTCCCAAGTTTTCTGTTCTTATTAAGTATCAGTCTTTCAGTAGGGTCTACAAGCTCTTCACACTTGTGAGATATCTGTTTCACAATTAAGTTATACAGAATCTACTTTTTTCCATTTTCAACCAATAATCCAAACAAATAAACAAATTATAATGAAAGTGACCGGGTGGAGTTCTTCCAGCTCACTGCAGACAAATTCTCCACCAAAGACTTAAAAGAAAATATTGACTCAATTTAAAAATGCATACTTTTAAGGGCATCAGAGATCGCTGGAAGCATGGAGAATTAGACAAACACAAATAGAACACATTGGTACAGTCACTATCCAAAACAACAAACAGAACAGTTCTAGCACCTTAGAAATCCCCATTGTGCATCCTCCCAAGTAGTGCTTAATGATTTATTTACTTATTTATTTATTTGAAAGCAGAGTTACAGAGAGGCAGAGGCGGGTGGGGGGGATACAGAAAGAGAGACAGAAAGAGAGAGAGAAAGAAAGAGAGAGAAGGAGAGAGAAAGAGAGATCTTCCATCCACTGGTTCACTACCCAAATGGACAGAGCTGGGCCAATACAAAGCCAGGAATCTGGGCCAGGAGCTTCTTCCATGTCTCCTACGTGGATGCAGGGGTCCAAGTTCTTGGATCATCTTTTACTGCTTTCCCAGCCACATTAGCAGGGCGCTGAATTGGAAGCGGAACAGCCGGGACTCGAACCAGCGTCCATATGGGATGCCAGCCCAGCAGCAGGTGGCTTTACCCACTACACCATAGCTCCAGCCCCAGCTGTTTTCTTAAAGAAATAAATCTCCAGTTTTATTAAAATATAATTGAAAATTGAAATGTACATGTATGTTCACATTTAAACATAAGTACACTGTGAAATGTTTACTACAGTGAAGCTAATTAACATATCGGCCACCTCATATCTACCATTATTTTTTTTCTTCCTCTGTGTTTCTGATAACACTTAATATCTACCATCTTAGTAAGTTTCAAGCATGTAATACATTGTTGCTAACGATGGTAACATTGTTTTACGTTAGATTTCCAAAAAATTAGAAAAATATTTAAATGATGATACTTTGGCCGGCGCCGTGGCTCAACAGGCTAATCCTCCGCCTTGCGGCGCCGGCACACCGGGTTCTAGTCCCGGTTGGGGCGCCGGATTCTGTCCCGGTTGCCCCTCTTCCAGGCCAGCCCTCTGCTGTGGCCCAGGAGTGCAGTGGAGGATGGCCCAAGTGCTTGGGCCCTGCACCCCATGGGAGACCAGGCAAAAGCACCTAGCACCTGGCTCCTGCCATCGGATGAGCGCGGTGCGCCGGCCGCAGCGCGCCGACCGCGGCAGCCATTGGAGGGTGAACCAACGGCAAAAGGAAGACCTTTCTCTCTGTCTCTCTCTCTCACTGTCCACTCTGCCTGTAAAAAAAAAAAAAAAAAAAAAAATGATGATACTTTGTGGGCCAGGAACTTTTGATGGAAATGTTGATTTTGAAATGATTTCCTGGTTTCACTGGGAAACAGCCAAAGTTGTAAGAGGTCAAGAAGATGTACTTAATTTCCAGAGTTAAAAAAGGCATCATGATAGGGACAGGGCCAATACTGATTGGTTCTGACCCACAGAGGATCTTTGATTATTGCAGGTTGGCCATGAAGTCCATAGGCTTTAAATAGGTAGTTAAATTCTCAAACACTTAGTTATGGGTAATGGGAGACACTCCACAGACCTTTATCAAAATCTTCAACATTAGTCAGTACAAGAACCCTTAAATAACCCATACGCTGAGAAAGAATCCTGAAATATCAGTGACATACTCAAATGTGGACATCTGCTGAGTTTTCACTCTGTATGTCCCAAAGGAGCTACAGCTAGTTAACAAGACTCATTTGCACCCAGGAAAGGGATAGATCCAGACCAAGACATTTCAGGAATTGAATTGGCTCTGCAGAAACACACTGCTGACAGTTGAAATGCAATGGTATGAACTGAAAAACAGAAATTTGGCTGATAACATTCTCCAACAGCTATACCCAAATGGTACATTTTCTAATTTGAATTTCCATTTAACTCCTGAGAATACAACTTTGACTAGACTTCTCTGTAATTTTGGCCATGTGACTGAGTTCTGGCCAAAAAAAAATATAAGTATCCTATTTCAAGTCTTGAATAATTAAAACTGGCACAGACTTCAACTTTTCTTCCCCCAAAAAGAGATGAATTGAGAGAGGATCTAGTGGGTAGTCACAAGTAGGAAAAAGTCCAGAGACAGGATCTCTTGGAGGGAAGCCACATGACTGCCAACATCCACACTGGACTGTGCCATGAATGAGGGAGAATTATTTTGTGAAGCTGTAATATTTTGTTATTTATCTATGATAGTAGTTTGCATTACTTCATCAAGCTGTACAAGTATCCTTCGTATACTAATATCTTTCTCTTTCCCCATCAAAAATAATTCAAAAGCAGTACCAAAATCACACAGAAAACACAGATTGGTCTCACAATTTTGCTCTAAAAATAGGGATAGTGCTGCTATATTCTTCTTAAAATTTTTACTTGGTTCAGTGAAGCAGATAAACACATCCTAGTGACCAAGAGTGAATGATCCAAATAGTAATCAGCTACAACTGTTACTCTAGGTAACACACAGCAGCTGTGACTGCAACCCAGGCGTTCTGACTGTAGCCCTTCCTCCATGTTGTATACACTTAGTGAATATTTGTAGTTATTCAATAGTATTGAAGAATTAACATACTTCAAGATTCATTCCTGTAAGCTATCTCCTACAGATTTCTAAGTGTAACCTGATCCAGTTAATTCTGAAGAACTCTGCTTCTACGTACTGGCAAACATGAGAAGTAATGATGAATCAGCTGTAGAATCAGCTTAAAGTAACCTGAACAAGTTTTCTGATGGCTTCCGAAGTATTTGAACATACCAATGTAAAGCATAAATTTCTACGATGGGAATAAAATATATATGACTTTCCCAATGTATTTTATCTTCAAAATAGAACTTTAAATTACATATGTAGATTGAGTACATTACACTTTATAAAGTATTCACACACAATTCACGTTGCTTAAAAATATCAGGGGTGAGCATTTGGCACAGCAGTTAACATCCCATGCCAGTGTGCCTAGTTTGAGAGTTAGCTCCTCTACTTCGACCCAACTTCTTGATAACTTATGGAGGCAGCAGATGACAACCCATTACTTGAATTTCTGCATCCCATCTAGGAAACTCAGACTAAGGTCTAGGTTCCTGGCTTCAGGCTGACCCAGATCTGGCACTTACAGGCATATGGGGAGTAAACTAGAGGACGCAACATCTTTCTATGTCTGCCTGGTATGTTTCTCTTTCTCTCTTTCTCCCTCTTTTTCCCATAAAATGAAAGTAAATAAATTTTAATTAAAATTTCAAAATATAATAAAATGGCCAGGGAGTAGTCTTACTGTGTTCTCTGCATGTTGTTCAGAAACCTTGGCCAAGATTGAGAAGCTAGTAAAGCATGAAGTCAAGACTAAGACATTCCGAGGTCCAGAGTTCTGGGTGCTGCGCCCCTGATTATTTTCCCATACATCAAGTGTTGTGCTCCGACTGTCCTATAAACTCCTTGAAATCAGTGGCTGCATCTTACTCTGCTTTACATACTTCCTTGTTCCTATCCCATAGAAGACATTCGTAAATGTTTACATTTTTAGACATCAGATGTACAAGGTACAATGATAGAAGAATTGTCTTCACAGCAATTTCTTTATTACTCTGGAAAAGATGCATTCTTTGCCCACTAAAACTAAGCAAGCAAAAAGTAACTGAGTCTCATCAATCTGTTTTAAAATTCAGAATTGAACTAACAGGTGAGTGGAAATTAAAGTGGTTGCTGTATGTGTGTATATGTGTGCATGTGTGTGTGTGTGTATTGCTGTCATTACAGCTGCTGTTGTCTGTAGGATGAAGAATAATCCAATCTCTCAGCAGTTACATGGATATACTTTTCTATGATTTTAATTAAAACACAAACATCCTAATAAACAATTTATGAAACAATCACATGGGTACAACTTTTGCTGATTTGCAAACATTTTTCTTTCTTTTATTGGTTTAGTCTCATGTACTAGCTTCATTCTTCACATTCTTAAAAGTGGTCTTCCTAATTGTATTTCATGTTTAAAAGCTTCCAGGCAGTAGATTATATAATAATTGTCAAGCACATGACTGTTACCATATGGTTGCCACAGAGTGCTTTATTATCTTTGTAAGATGCCTTGTAATTTTGTTTATACCTAGGAAGCAGAAAAGCAATCAGAATTTCTTCAATTTACCTCCTGCCTTAATCTGGAAGCAAAGCAAATACGCATGGCTCCATCAACTGATCTATCTCCAAAAGCCTTCACTTCACATTTGAGTCATCTAAAATGTTTAACGAAAATACTGTTAAGTAGATCTCATCCCATTTATAAATTAAATCAGAACTTCTTAGCATGTTGCCTCAACACCAGATTTTTGTTTTAATTCCCCAAGTGATTACAATGTACAGTTAGGGATGAGAACCAGCACTCTTGAGACAATCACAGCCTCTGAGGCTAGAAGGCAATTTTGGGAGTGTTCACCAAGCACAGCTTGTACACATGGGAACAACCTCTGGAGATTTTTAAAGGTGTGGATTCCTAAGGCTCCACTGACAGAATTTCCAGTGAACTGGTTCTTAATTCATTTTAGAGTCTGAAGACTATTTTGTTGGAGGTATCTTAAATTTACCTCTAACACATGAGATGCCTTGACTGACCATTTTTAGCCAAATAACTCTCCTCTTTTGAGTTATCCTCATTTAAATTTCTTTAGGGTACTTTTCTGCAAGATACAGTACTTCTTTTAAAACCCAAAGTGTGATGTAATTAATGCGTCCACTGCTGGAAGCCAGCTGTTGCACTGTTCACTAGCTGTTCCACCTTAAGGTAAATCACTACCTATGTCTCATTTGGTATCTGAACTTAAATAGCAGGACTGCAATTATCACACAGGTGAATACAGTAATTCCCAAACCCAGCTGGAAATCAAGATCTTCTAGAGAGTTTTGTGTAGATGCATTGGTCAATATTTGGATGTTTTGTTCTTCCATATACGGAGTGTAGCTCAACATGAGTAATTTATCTTTTAAAAATTTGCAAGTGAGGTTAATAATTGACCACTTGTGCTGACTAATGCACACCGTGGATTGTGAGCCTGCTGTTAGTACCCAGGATACTGAAAGTTCCTTCACAGATGTGTGCAGGACCCCTCATGATCATACACATCTCAGCACATGCTTTTTCTAGAAGAGTGGCTTTGACCGGATTTACTGAACAGGTGGGGAGATTTATAGCATAACTACTACCTCATGTATAGTTACAGCTAAAGAACAGAGTTATTTGTTCATTTCTTTGTTGTTCATAATTTGTGCTCATTCTCTCTTTCTCCCTCCCTCTTTTTTAATTTATTTGACAGATAGAATTAGACAGTGAGAGAGAGAGACAGAGAGAAAGGTCTTCGTTCTGCCGGTTCACCCCGCCAATGGCCGCTAAGGCCGGAGCTATGCCAATCAGAAGCCAGGAGCCAGGTGCTTCTTCCTGGTCTCCCATGCAGATGCAGTGGCCCAAGTACTAGCACCATCTTCCACTGCACTCCCGGGCCACAGCAGAGAGCTGGACTGGGAGAGGAGCAGCCGGGACTAGAACCAGGCACCCATATGGGATGCCAGCGCAGCAGGCAGAGGATTAACCAAGTGAGCCACGGCGCTGGCCCCCTCTCCCTCCCTTCTAAAAAGAGAACGTGGAGTAAATTGAAATATAACAGTTAGATCTGGGTTCCTAAGGTGCTCTGGCTTCACTGCCCTGGCCTGGTTTCAGTATCATCCTCTAACAATTGTGGATAATCTGACTCATTGGGCTTGAAAGGAAATGAGTCAAATAACAATTATTAGGTATTAGCATTTCTACACACAATGTTTATCTGAAGTTTCTCTAACTCAGTATAATCTCCTAGAAGTCAGCTTTGGAGTATCAATTTACTCTTTAATTTATTCAAGTGTATGTTTTTTTATTTAACAAATATTGTATTTACTGAGTGACTAATATAAAGGTACTTCAAAAAGAAGGTGGATATGAAATTAAATTAGTCATTTATTTTGGTGAAAAACTATTTAAATCCACAGTTAGTTGTTTTCATAATACACAATTTCCATGAACTTTCGAAAGATCCCTGAAGTCTGCCAATAATTATGCCAGGAGACAAAGACAGATGGAGGAATAGGCAGCAGTAGATAAGAAAGAGATATGAATGATGTTCTTATGATGCTTAGAGTTATGCACGGAATTCAACAAAATAATTACACAAATATTTATTAAATTACAATCAAAATAAGTGCTATAAAGAAGCTCACCTTCATGTGAGAATGTATAATGAGGAGACTTTCCCAATGATTCTTATTAAACAAACAAAGTGACACATAACTTGATGTTGAGTTCTGAGTGGGTCAGGCCAGGGAGTGAGTGGAGCAATGGTGAGAGCATTCCTGGAGGGGAAATAGCCCAAGCAAATATCCTTGGGAATGAATGGGAACTAGTGGGATATGAAGAACTGAGGAGGCCTGAGTATCCAAAAATCGAATGAGCAGATGGGTGGGAGCTTCACGGATGATGTTATAAGGCACCTTACATTTGAGTCATATCCAGGCTCTCTATTTTGTTCTTGTTTTAATAGCAATGGACACCATGAATTAAAAGTATTGAATAGAGGAGAGAAAGGACCAGATTAGCACTTTACATTATTCTCACTGCACTGTGAAGGATTTCTTGGCACACTGAATGTTTGCAGTCTAACTGAATGGTAGGCCAGATGGTGAATTGGGGATAATTGTGATTTATGCTCAGATGGTGGACATAAGATTGAAGAGACAGATGGTTTCCAGAGATGTGGTCAGCAGAGGGCATTAAGCCTAGGAGTTAAAAGAGCCACAGCTCACGTTGCAGTGTTTGGCTTTGATTTCCAGGTCCAGCTTGAGCTGCTGACTTAAGCTTCCTACCACGGCAGACCTCAGGCGGCACCAGAGATGGCTCAAATAGTTGGGTTCTGCCACCCACATCGGAGACCTAAATTGCATTCCTGGCTCCTGGCTCCTGGTTCCTGGCTCCTGGCTCCAGCTCCAGCTCAGCCCTTGCCATTACAAGTATCTGAATGGGAGTGTGGGACTGTGTGTATGTGTGTGTGTCTATGTGTATGCATGTATGCATGTGTACCTCACCGAGCTCTCAAGCAAATAGCAAAAAAAAAAAAAAAAAGAGAGAGAGAGAGAGAGAGATGTTCAGGAAGAATCTGCATTTCTCTCATTATGTTATTCTGGTGACTTAGTAGGGTGGTTAGCACACAGACATCTCTGAATAAATGCTGGAAAACAGTATACCATTTCACTATTAAAAAAAAGTTTTCAGAAATTTCTTCCATAGTTTGAGCTGAGATCTCTCTCTCAAATTATTTACTACTTTTACTTTCTTCTTCCAAGATCTACCTAGAACAATACTAGAATGTCATATATATGCTGGTTACCATGCCCCCATAACCTTAATCTTCTCCACAGATACATGAACTTGTGTCTCTCCACCTGAAACAGACTCTGGTCCTTCCAGCCTTCTTCATTTGGCAAAGTTTCCTCATATTTTCAGTTACATCATCTATTTCCAGATACATACCCCTCACAGTCACATCATCTTATCTGAATACCTTGTATTCATGAACAATGGCATTGAACCTGGTTCCTTACTGGTGCTGATCTGATGAAGTCAGAATAAACACATTGCTCCTGTTTCACTACACAGGAAGTCAACATTCCAGGAAACCTCCAGTCTTGGGCAAACCTGGAAGGTTGGTTTGATGGTTTATATTGTGTGCCAATTTCATTGGATTAAGGGATGCCCAGATACGTAGTAAAACATTTTTTGACAAATCTGTGAAGGTGTTCCTGTTAGAGATTAGCATTTGAATCTGCAAACTGAGTAAAGAATATTACCTACTGGAATATGAACGAAAGCATCCACTCTGTTTAGGGTCTGAACAAAACAAAAAGGCAGAGTAGGGGAGAATTCATATTCTCTCTCTGTCTCTCTCTCTCTCTCTCTGTCTCTCTCTCTCTCTCATTCTCTCTCTCTCTCTCTGTCTTCCCCCGCCCCAATGTTTCTGGCCATCATCTCCTGCATTCAGATATTAGGATGCTTGATTCTTGGGGCTTTGGATTCTATCAGAACTTTTACCAGTGTCTCTCTAAATTCTTATGCCTTTAGGCCCTGACTGAGTTATACCACCAGCTTCCCAAGTTCTCCAATTCTCTAACAACAGATGGTGAAACTACTCACCCTCCATAATATTGGGGAAAAAATCCCTGTAACACATCGCTTCATGTACATACTGAGAAACACAGTGGCTACATATATAGCATGTCTCCTATGAATTCTGTTTCTTTGGAGGATCCTAATGCAGTTGGTAACTCTGCATTAATGTGACGCTCTGCTTAAAGATAATTCTTCTGCACCCATATCCTTTCTCTGTTCATATCTACTCCTACATGGACATGGGAGTGTGGCACTGCAAAGGTTCTTCATTCTCAACACTTTATCAAGTCCTTTCACATGTATAATTTCATTTGTTTCCCCAAACTTTCTCTGTGAGGGAGAATTTCTTACTCGAGTTTTAAAGAGGAGGGAAATAAAAATCGGAGATATTCAGAAATTTCCTTATGCCACTTGGCTGTAAGAATGTGAAAAACACACAGTTTCATCTGTGTTATAAACACAGATATGACACGGAGGACAGAAAACATTCAGCAATTCATGCCACATTTTTCTTTCTCTCCACCCAAAAATAAGCTGGCAAATCTTAACCTGAAGGACATTTCAGGTACCAAAAAAAAAAAAAAAAACTATTTAAAGAAAATTCTCTTTTGTGAAAGCCCACATTTATCCACTCATTGATTTACTCTTTTCACAAGTATTTCTGAGTATCTGCTATGAGCCATCACCAGTTCTGGAAAGGAATTGGGCTGTGGAGGTGGATAGAAAACAGAGGACAAACAAATCAATACTGAAAAGAACATCAAGTAATGTGGAATGCCACACAGAGACTAAAAGAACAGTGAGAGCCACTGTCTCTGAGGTTAGGTGATGCCAAAAACCTCAAGAATGGTAGGTTTCTTTCTTTCTTTCTTTCTTTCTTTCTTTCTTTCTTTCTTTCTTTCTTTCTTTCTTCTTTCTTTCTTTTTTTTTTTGACAGGTGGGGTGGACAGTGAGAGAGAGAGAGACAGAGAGAAAGGTCTTCCTTGGCCGTTGGTTCACTCTCCAATGGCCACCACGGCCGGTGCACTGCGCTGATCTGAAGGCAGGAGCCAAGGGCTTCTCCTGGTCTCCCATGGAGTACAGGGCCCAAGCACTTGGGCCATCCTCCACTGCTCTCCCTGGCCACAGCAGAGAGCTGGCCTGGAAAAGGGGCAATTGGGACAGAATCCGGCGCCCGGACCAGGACTAGAACCCAGTGTGCCGGAGCCGCAGGCAGAGGATTAGCCTAGTGAGCAACGGCCAAGAATGGTTGGTTTCTAATTTATAAGATGGGGCCAACTCTTGGTGCCAAGTGTGGGACTACCCTTACTGGAATAGGGCGCTCATTTCCTTCCTGGAAATTGGCCAGGATGTTTGGAGAACAGTGGTTCAAGGCCTCTGAATTGTAACAGGTAAGGAGCAGAGGGACTTAAAGACACAAAAGGAACAAGCACAAGACCGCAAAGGGTGAAGCAGACCAGAGTAAGAAACACAGGACTGATTCCCCTAAGTGTGATAGGCCGGAAGGGTTTCAGTTAAAGGGAAACACAGTCTGATTTATACCATTCTGGCTACTGCATAGTGGGTTAGTTAGGGAAAATGAAGCAAGTTGAGTAATTGAGACCAAGAAATGTGGTAACTTAGAATAGGATGGCAAGTAATATGGCACATGAAAGAAATTAATAGACTGGACTTAGGTAACAAAGGTAAAGCTGACACATTTCTGCTGATATACCACATACAAGCCAGGTTTAAACAAAAAAACAAATGAAACGAGGTAATTTCATTCTTCTCATGAGCAATTGTGGGTTAAAACTTGAGAGATGGAAAAGAAAGCAACTAGGTCACAAGGAAAAGTTGATTGTTGGCAAGAATTAATTAAGTGCTATATTTTGCACGTTTGATTTCAGATGTCTTCAAGACAGAGACATCAAGAAGCATTTTGCATATTTACATAAAGGCCCTAAGACTATGCACAGTGTCCTTGGTTAGGAATGGCAGAGAGGAGGAGTGTATTTGAGGAAAGAAATCTTGGCTTCTCTAGAAAATTGATTAGATTACTCCAAACCTAAGGAAGCTACACAGCACCATACCACCTGCAGAGAACCTGAAAACTTGGAGCCCAGAGTCTGGAATAATGGACACTTTGTATCCGGAGAGGCTGGACCCCTGATTCCAAAGGCTCTTTGTCTTAAAAAACAAAAACTCCAATTCAAGTAAGCACAGTGAAAGCAATAGAGCTTCCAAACCTCAGGGAACCATGTAAACCTGGACAAAGGTTTCTCAAAGACAGTGCATACCAAAGAAAGAATCAGGGCATGCCAAAACATTCTGGAAAAATCAACAGGTGTTGTACCAAAGGACATACCACCAAGTCAAAGCCAAACAGAGGTCACAGACAACACTTAAAGAAGTCTGCAGTGCCAGTAAGAGCACATACACAATCCAGAGTTAGCAGCTATATGAAGGGCTTAGTGAGCCAGAGTTAGCAGCTATAGGAAGGGTTAGGCACAGCGTGCTCCATGCTCATGGCCCACCCAGTCTGCCATGACATTCCCTGAACCACATCTCTAGCTCCACCTCACAAAATAAGCTGTAGGAGTTTTACTTTTATTGTTAGAACATGTGATACTATAGAGTCTAATAACACTTCTCAATCACACCAAATTATGAAGAAAATACATGCAAAATATAATTTCCCTCTAGCAA